>CM059600.1:190737244-195737244 GCA_030412105.1 Cyclura pinguis | reverse complement strand
TATGCAGCAGAAGAGTGCAGCAGCAACTCTGGAAGTTTCTGTTGGATTTATGCCCCTGAAGAAGGCCAAGCAATTTATAAACAGGTCAAAGTGTTGGGGTTTTTTTTAGAAGAATAACATTTGGTCCATCTATAAACACATGGAGCCTAGTCTCTTCCTTTTCTGCCGATTCTGTACTAATTGTGGGAATCACAGATAGCAAATGATAGATAGATAGAAGGTTACCTGCTTCCCTTGCAAATATGTTTCTCAGCAGGATTTCTGCTGTTGCTAGGGAGCTGGATTTGATGACCCAGGAGGTCTTTCCCTCAACAGGTAAACAAACCTGGAGAACTGGTTAAGGTGGGAAGTGAAGGGGCCACACTCTAGCAAGATTCTTAAAAGAAAATCTGCCCTAGGAATGTGACTAGAGGGTGGGCTTGAATATCTCCCACATGCCCTGGGGATCAAAACCAGTTTCGGCATCTTTGTACCAGAACCTCTCAGCTTTATCTCAGCGCTGCATCACAAAGGATTCCTTTCTTCAGTGTCACACACATCATCCATCATTAAAGCAGAATTACAATGGCAAAGACAGTAAAGGCTCCTGCCCAGGGGCACTTTATTGGTCTATGGGAGAATGAAGGCCTGAGCCTATAGATGAAAGAGTCAGCTGAAATTCCAGTCAAAGCTTAAAGCCATGGGCAAAGATTATGTGAGTACAGCAGTATATAATGGGCTATCTAGTTATACTAGTGAATAATCTGAAAGATTCCTTGCTTTACCATAAAGGAACTCCTGCAGGAAGAGAACAACTTCAATCAACAGGATGAAAAGCATTGATTTAGACCAGATGACACACACAGACTTCAGTGAGGGACAGATGTAACTGTTGCATGATCTAGTAAGAATTTAGTTGGCAAAGTTTTGTTTTAGCAGGCATATTGTGTTACTATAGCATTATTACACAAATGTTGTTGTTGCTGCTGCTGCTGCTGTGTGCTTTCAAATTGTTTCCAACTGATGGCAACCCTAAAGCACACCCATTACAGGGTTTCCTTGGCAAGTTTTCTTCATAGGAGGTTTGCCTTTGCTTGCCTCTGGGGCTGAGAGTGTGTGACCTGTCCAAGGTCACCCAGTGAGTTTTTATGGCTGAACAGAAATTTGAACCCTGATCTCCAGAGTCATAGTTTAGTGCTCAAACCAATACACTATGTTGGCTATTTCATTACACAATATATTAATATTAATACAGTGTTTGGCAACTGAGGGCCTTTCTGCACTACACTGTTATAGTGCTATTACTCCACTTTCAACATCCCGTGGAACTCTGAGGCCAAAGAACTCTCTGGCTGAGAATTCTAAATGCCCCTTCCTAAACAGCAAACCCCAGGATGCTGACGGTGGAATAATAGCACTATAATAGTATAGTGTGGAAAGGCCCAGAGATTTATAATTGTTGAAGATATATCATTGAATACTAAAGTTAAAATTGTCCATGCCATCATCTTTCCAGTTTCTATGTATGGTTGTGAAAGCTGGACAGGGAAGAAATCTGATAGGAAGAAAATCAACTCACTTGGAATGTGGTGCTAGATAGACTGCTAAAAAGACAAACAAAGGGGTCCTAGAGCAAATCAAGCCTGGAATCTCCCTAGAAGCCGAGATGACTAAACTGAGACTGTTGTACTTCAGGCATATCATGAGAAGGCATGACTCACTAGGAAAGACGGTAATACCTGGCAAGGTAGAGGGCTGTAGGGAAAGAGGAAGACTGCAGTACAAATGGAAAGACTCATTCAGTGAAACCACAGCCCTGAGTTTGCAAGGCCTGAGCAGGGTTGTTGACAAGATGACAGGGAGATCTCTCGTTCATGGGGTCACCATAAGTCAAAGTCAACTTGATATCAGTTGACAACAACAGTGGAGATTTGTGACATGGATCTGAACTGGAACTCTGGCACAGCTTTTCTGGATTCATGGCCTGAAGCGTGAACAAAGTAAATTATGTGTTCAGCAATCTGCAGACTGGGTTCATGCAGTTTGCATTGTAGAATTGTGTTTTAAAAAAAAAAAAAAGATGCAAAAGGCCCTAGCCTATAGAGAAGCCTTCAGATACAGTGTGATTTAGGATCTAGGAGAAGACAGTAGGCAGAATGTAGAATCTTAGATAGGATCTGTACTCTAGTATCTCTGTAGGCAACTTCCAGGAATGAGGGGTTTACTGCCCCTCTATACTTTCTGGGGACTGCAAACATCCCACAGCTGCTCCACAAGGGTGTCCTCCATCCCTGTTGTTGCTGGTGCTGCAGAAGATGCTATTTCAAAGACTGCCATTTCGTCTTGACAATAGGTCACGTAAGTCAGGCATGCCTTGTTTACACAGAGATTAACACTTCCAGGAGTCTTGATCAAACAAAGTAGTGAGACTGTAGAGTTGGGAAGCAAAGGTTCCTGAGGAGGACATGGAAAATATGGATACATTCTGCTCATAATGTTTTCTGCTGACTGAGCAATTGATTGATTGATTAATACTGTGTGTGTGGGTCCCTGCCTCCAAAGAGCAAACCAATTTAGGACAGGGGCAATGATGTAGGTAGGAGCTAGAGATGTATGCAGGAGGAATAAAAACAGGAATCTCTGTGTGTCTGTTTCAGTGGCACATGCTCACCAGGCAAAGGAGAGAAATGCTCAGAACTTTGATGAAGCGTGAGGCTTTCCAGGCATTTTCTTGAATGCATTCTGACTCAACAGAGTAATTAAAACAAAGCTCTTAAGTCCTAAGATAACCTACTGCCCTCAGTTAGGCAGGCTGGGCTCTCTGATGAATGGAATACCAACTGAATTACCAGGAACAAAACACACCCATACAAATATTTGTTTGCTAGGAGAGGGCCTGGAAGAGTCAGAGCTATTTCCAGATGAATAATCTGGTCATAAAATATTGGGCAGCTGTGCTGCCAAGCCACTACCTTGAATTGCCTTTGAGGTTGCCCATGCCTCTTGCCACAGCCAGGCAAGCAGAAGTTTCCCTTACCTGCAATCCTTCTCCGTGATGCTCTTACCCATAGTCCTATGTGGAATGGTTTTAGCAGAGAAAGTGACTAGAGAGACTGTATGGGGGATAAAGATGAAAAGAAATCCTGCTGCTTCACAGTTAGCATGCAAATTTTGAAGTGAAGAGAGGCGGTTCTAGGAAGGGGTGGTGGGGTGGGGTGTCAGACGCATAACCTCCAACTGTTTCAGTTTGGCAGGGACACCTCAGTTAAACCGCTGCTGTTGCAACTTCTCAGCTGTTTTTAAACTGTGCTGGTTTCTCTGTCTTCCTCCCACTTTCCCTCTTTATCCTTAGCTTACTTCAGCCTCTGCAAACTGAGTTCAAAGTTGCAAAAGTAGTTTCCACTCAATTACTCAGCAGGAAGGAGGAGAGGAGGTATTTGAAGTCTTGTTCTTCCCAGCAGATTCAGGCAAAAGTAAACTGCTGCAGCATCTCCTAGCTTTGCAACAAAACACCTGCTTCTTGAGGTTACCAAAAGGAATAAACACACGTTGTAAAAAGCAAAAGAAGGAGAGAGCCCTGTTCATTAAGAGGGGCCTTTGAATTACTGGAAGTGGGCACCAGGTGCTCTCTCACTCTTTCTCACAGACTCATGGTTTCCTTCCCCCATGGCACTCCCAATATCCCTAAAATAGGATCAACGTTGAATAAGTATTCTCAATTTTATTTTGTTTTTCCTTTTTCCCTTCAGGACTGATTTTTCTTTTTGAGAACTGCAGAAACCTTATACTTTTAAGGTTGAGTTTTACCAGTTTTCCTCCCTCCACCTTATTCTTTTTGATTTAGTAAGTCTCTGTGTTTTCCAGGACTAAACAGTTACACAGGAAAGAAACTGTAACATGTAAATGTCAGATAATGAAACAGATTTTGCTATCTATTGTCTTCGAGCACGAGATTTGTTCTACTGAGGAATATTCTGATTTCATTAACAGTGCAATCATATACATATGTACTCAGAAATGAGTTCCAATGAGTGCAGCAGTGTTTGTTCCTAGCTAAATGTTTAAATGTTTAAATGCTAAATGCTTCCTAGTTAAATGTTTACATGTTTACAGCCTAAGTGTATACTCCGGTTTTTCTTCAGAGCGTATAAATCTTTCACCTAGCTAAATGTTTACAGGACTGTAGCTGTAGCCATTCTAAGCTGTGGATTTCTTTATGACAATCATGCATTTTCCAAGTATATCTGTCTTAACTAGTTATACGCCATTTACCTCCAGGAGTTAAATGTATTGCACATTATTGCATGTATTATGTTAAAGGCAAGCTGGGATCTGACCTGATACGTAACGTGCATTGGCAAAAGGAATTGATATGAATGTAGACTTGATACAGTCGATCCAAGAGAAAGTTTAAATTTTGAGCAGGTTTGATAAAATTAGTTCGAATTTACGATAATGCATCTTTTCTACTAGAAGGCCCAGCAAGACCATGCTTGAAAAAGTTATTGGCCAGAATCCTGTTGGGCAGTTATGAATATATAACCTACAGTTAAGTACAGTCATCCCTCCACATTTGCTGGGATTAGGGGCACAGGACCCCGTGAAAGTGAAAAAACAGTAAATAACTCTAGGCCCTCCCAAACCATGTTTAACACACAAAAACACAGCGTGGATTCCTTTGAGGCATCAGGGTTCCTTCACAAAGCAGAAGTGGGTGCCTAGTGGGGCTTGGCGCCACTTCCACTGCTGCCCCACACCATTTTTAATAGGGACTTACAAGCCTCATTCGCAATTTCTCAGTCTCATGAGGCTTGCAGTCCCTATTAAAAATGGCATAGGGAGGCAGTAGAGGTGATAGTAAATAATCCATGAATAATCAAATCCGCAAAAGTGAAACCCTCACATGTGGATAGTTGACTGTATCTGTAACTGCCATGTATTCACAGTCCCTATGCAGCTTCTGGTTTAGGGGTTACATAGGGATCATGTAAGTCCCTCAAACCCTACTTTTTGGTAAGCAGCCACTGGGATTGATGGGGGTTTGTTCCCCTGTTGATAGAGAAGCAGTTGCCTGATGTCCACCACTACCCACATGTTCTCTGGCATGAGGGGGATTTGCAAGAGGGGTCCTTTTTCTGCCTGTTACGCTGGATATTGCTCATGGGAGGTGGTGGGAACATCAGTCAGCCACTTCTTGAATGGTCCCCTTGTTGATCCTGAAAAGGAGCTGCTTACCAGTACGCCAGGTTTTGGAGGGGGGTGTCTGGCTGAAATCCACTACATAGCACTGTAGTTAGGATGCCATTTAGCATGTAATAGTTGTTACCCTGTATACTGGGGGTCCCAGGAGGGACACCAAAATGTGCTCAACTAAAGGTGGGGAAAATTAGCTCAGAGCACTGCGTAGTGTTACGAGAGGTAGGGTAACGTAGCGAGATCTTGAACCCTATGTCTACGGGGTCAGGTCGAGTCACAGAGAACACAGAAGTTGAAACAATAAATGATGTTTATTAAACACAAGCAAAACAGTGTATGCGACACACTCATACAAGATAACTAAAGGAAATAAAGGTTGGAGTGGTATAGAGGGATTTTTAGAGGAGTTGCTGGTTTGGGTGATACTTCATCTGTCCTAAAGCCCGGAAAAATAGAGAGCGAGGCTGGAGTGCGATGTAGCTCAGCACGTGGAGCTGAGGGGAGGCTCGCCAAGCAAAGCGGCAGCAAGGCGGGATGAAACTCGGGAGCGATCCGAGGAAGGTCTCGGAATCAACGGTTTTTATAAGGAGAATGTGACTGCAGGCTATGCTGTACTTGGGGAAAAACAATAGATTTGGAGTTGGAGACAAAGCCTCTGAAAGGTGAGAATCTGAATGACTGAGTTATACTTGGGTATTGTATAGCTAACCCATAAGGCTGCCATCGCGGGGCAGAGGCTCTTTTGTAAGTGGCGTGCATACCTAATTAGAGTACTTGCCTGGAGGTCTCCTAAAGCAGTGAGTCAGCTATTTCTGGCCTGCCTGTATTGTAGTTTGAATATTACGGCTGTTAACGGCCGAGCTTGTTTACGTGCTTGTCCGGTGGCCTCGGAAGCATGTGGAGAGGAATAGAGAAGTGAAGCCGAATTGTGATATCAAGAGGATATCTTTAATATTCCCAAAGCTCGGACTAGCGAGGGCAGTAACATAGTCATACAAGATTCCAGTGAACCACATTAGTGAGAATTCAGGAAAGCTGATTGGAAGCAGATGAGAAATTGATATGATCCATCAAACTCTCCTTAAGCCAGCAACCAGGTTTTCTGAGTGAACATGAATCTGTCTTGTAGATGATTGGAATCTGGCCCACTAGAGACTCCAGGAGGAAGAGAAACCAGGAGAGAGAAGAGTATGTGAAACTGGGACTGCCAACTTGCATTTGGAAGTACCAGTGGAGTCCTGATTCTGGGCTGCATCAATAGGAATATAGGATCTAGGCCAAGGGAAGTAATAGTACCACTCTGTTCTGCTTTGGTCAGACCCCACCTGGAATGCTGCATGCAGTTCACCATTCAAGAAGGACATTGACAAGATGGAATGTGACCAGAAAAGGGTGACCAAAATGGGAAAAGGCCTAAAAACCATGCCCTATGAGAAGCAGCTTTGGGAGCTGGATATGTTTAGCCTGGAGAAGAATCAGTTAAGATGTTACGTGATAGCCATATTTAAATATTTGAAGGGATGTCATACTGAAGATGGAACAAACTTGTTTCCTGCTGCTCCAGTGATGAGGACATGGAGCAGTAGATTCAAAATACAGGAAAAGATGTTCTGCCTAAACATTAGGAATAACTTTCTGGCAGTTTGACAGGGGAATACGCTGCCTTAGGGTGTAGTAGGATATTCTTTGGAGGTTTTTAAACAGAGGCTGGAAGGCCACCTGTCAGGAACACTTTGACTGTGTATTGCTACATGTAGGAGGGTTGGGCTAGATGGCCCTTGTGGCTTCTTTCAGCTCTATGGTTCTAGGTCTTTTTTAAAAAGTAAATTTTATTAAATTTAAGCATGATAGAAGTACATAAAAATTTCTTAGCTACATACCATGATAATCCAGTATAACAAAAGCAGAAAAATGAAAACACAGGAAGAGAAAGACATTAGTGACAGGTTTCTATAAAACCTGACCAGATATCAAATATAAATCTATTTGTAGCTTTCGTCTATATGTCATTCTTTCAAATATTGCACGTGTTGTTAAGTCTTCTGTCCATTGGATCGCAGGTGAAGGAAAATTATCTCTCTAATATTGATATATCAATCTTTTGGCAATCAAAGACATATGTAGGACCCATTTCCATTGGTCCTTTGTTAACTTGAAGCATATGAGTAGACAATTCAAAAGAACATGCACATTTCTAAATATCAAAGAACTTTCCAGTACCAAGCTTATCCACCTAATTATTTCCACTAAGAATGAGGCAACTAAGGGGCACCTCCAAAACATATGTGTTAAGAAAGCACTAGCAGCATTACATCCTCAACAATTTGCTGAGTTATATAACCCTTTCTTTAAAAAATATGTTGTGGTGACCAATATGCCTGAAACAGTATAAGGTGTAGTTGGAGATCTATCAACATAGTTGTCATAGATGTTGAAACAACTGGCCACTGATTAGCCAGAACTAAGCATTCCAATTCCCTGTTCTGTTCCGGTTGTAAACCTCGCATGCCATATTTCCTCGTAGATAACAAAAATATATACAAATAAATCCTTGGTTTAGACACTTGGTCAGCCTCAGTTCGTGTTTCTAATATTGAGGGAACTTCAGACCATTTAGAGTTCTGGGGCCAAATCTAGGCCATTTCCACACTACACTGTTATAGTGTTATTATTCCACTTTCAACACCTGGGGCTTGCAGTGTTAGGGAGGGGCCTTTAGAATTCTCAGCCAGAGAGCTCTTGGACTTCAGTAAACTGCAAACCCCAGAATTCCACAGCATGTTAAAAGTGGAATAATAGCACTATAGCCGTGTAGGGCGAAAAGTATAGCATATAACAGTGGAGAGCCCTAGATTACAACAAATGCTTCTATTGTTAATTCTGTCATTTAGCCAATATAGGAAAATTAAACTGCTCTTGCAGAACTGAGAGGGGCAGAAACTCATCAGCGACACAAAGTGCCTAATGTAAGGTAACAATCCCATTATCTGCCCATGCCTTCCACAAAAAAAGTGTTTTCTTACCAGTCTTCAAATCTAGATTCCTCTGTTGGGTCAATTTCATGTGAGCATATGAGTCAAACTGTAATTGATGAGACAATATTTGGCACACAGTTCTAGTACCTGAAATTGTTAACAAAATACTGTTCTTTTTTATAAAGCACTCCTTTATAAAGCCAAGCATTCTATTTAAATAAAGGTATCTAAAGGGCAATTCCGGTGCTAATCATGGAAGATTACTCATTTGAAATGGACAGGTCCAGAAATAAATGCAAGATAACAAGTACACCAAACAGTATGTGAGAAAATCTGGAAGGCCAAATGCTCCCCCTTTAACTGGAATTTGCATCCTTCTCAGTAAAAATTTAGGAGGAGATAAGCCCCTTCCATTTTTCTAAACAATATTTAGTTTCTGAAAATACTTGCAAGTTATAAGGAGGTACAGGTCCTTTGTAAAGCAATGGGTCTTCATTTTCAATTGCCCATTCAAGAATTCTACATCATTCACAAATACTTTGCATTACAGCTATGCAATGCTCAAAACGTATTGTTGATGGGAAAATTAACCCTTTCTCCTCCTGTTACTGTAAAGGGACAGGGAAGCCTGAAGGCGTTGGCAGATTATGTCAGAAGGTCTCTTAATTGGCCTAATAAAGACGTTATCACAATATGGACTTTGGAACTTCCCTAAACCAGGGTTGGGAATTAAAGCTGCTAGCATTACTCATCATTGGGTTGCTGGAAGCTCTAGTCCAGCAACATCTGGAAGGCTACATGATTCCTATCCATGCCCTAATTTCTGACCCTATGAATCCTGGCTTTACTGGAACTTCTCTAGTTTCATAATGGATTCTCAGGAAAAGGTGAATAGCTCTCCAACTTGCAGGCCACTGGTGTTCCAACAGTGAATCCTGAATCATTTCATGGGAACAAATTCTTTAGTTGTTAGTAATCCACCTCCAGACTTACCTGTGGGTCACCAGCCTCAAGGACAGCAACTTTTTTTCCATGACTTGACTATATGGAATTCAGGGTTGGTTGGTTGGTTGGTCTTTTTTCCCCCTGAATCAGTGTGAACTTTGGTCTAATCTCTGTTGGAACTCAGACTGTAGGCATGCATGTCATGTGGGATGCAAGATTATTTCTAGAGAAATATTCATGTTGACATAAGATCTACTGCAGCAAATTTTGCAAAGCTGAGGGGGACTCTTGCCAAATAGGGGATCGGTGCCCCAAAGTCCAAGGTAGACAGAGAAGTTCCAGGTGTACAGAAGAGAGATTGCCCTGTGTTTTATGTGACAGCAAAAGACAACAAAAACCACCCCTGAGATAACCTTGAGCCAAAAAGATCAGTTGACCCAGTTGCCATGGGAGATGCAAATATAAACAAAAGCCCCTTGTTGCTGGCTTATCTTCAGATACAAGCCAGGGGCTGTTTGCTAAAGAGTCACCCAACCCAAAGAGAGATAAGGGGAAATCTGTGTTGAGAAATGGAAATTAGCCCCAGGTAGCATGCTCTTTTGTACGTTCCAAAGGGCAAGCACTCTCAGTCAGTTGCAGCAAAAAGGACAACGGTGCCTTGTGGCAACTGAAAGGCTAACAAGTTTTCTTTGGCACAGATGATCAGTGAAGTGGAGGCCACTTCATCAGAAGCAAGAAGCACTGTCTCAGTTGGCAGATTATTCTACCCACGCTTGGGTAGCTGGCTGAGTCAGTGGCTGAGTGAGTGGGTACAGAATGTAATCAGTGGGATAAGCGGGAACTGAAATGTTAAAAAAAAAAACGCAAGCACAGATCATTACTTTTTAATATTTCTGTTTAGTTCATAGTGCAAGGATTACAGTTGGCTCTCCACTTTTGTGCATTAAGAATTTGTGGATTTGATTATTCACAGGTATTTATTGTGTTTATATAAAAAAATTTCTTAGTTTATTTGCCGTTGCCACAGGGAAAAACAACGTTCTATCTAGGAATCTCTAGATCCTCTAGTACAGCAGTTCCTTACCATAGAATCCCTTTAAATTTATCTTTTGTTGCCGCACACCACCAACAGTTAAGATTTAAAACCCAAAGTGCATCAAATATTTTTTCACAAGTAAATGTACACGCTCCTATTAGAATATGTTTATTGTGAACTCTAATGGACAACAGTAGAGTTTGGTGCAGTTATAAAGGTGGCTTCTCGCTATATGTGAGGTAGCAAGAAATGTCATGTGTTTTCCCTCAGCCACTCAGCATAATTCACTTGCATGTTCTCATCTTATGGAGAAGTAGAAAGCGCTGAGTACATTTTTTGCAATCAAGCAGTTATTTTTGTAACTTTAGAATGGTTTGAGATGCTGTCATGAATCTTTGTACAAATGATATCTAACACTGGCAAAAGACACCTGCTCTTTGAGGACCATCTGTCTGTCTGTCCCCCATTCTATCTTTCTTCCCTTCATTCGTTCATTCTTTCTTTCCAGTTTAATTGTAAAAGCTCATAACATTACTTGAAGCCTTCACAGACTCCCTGTGAGGACATTACAGACCCTGGAAAGGTGGGTCTATGGACCACAGGTTAAGAACCACGGCTGTAGTGTGATCCTATAGTCCATAGCCAGATGCTGACCACAGAGTTGCACCGGAGGACCTAGACATTCCTAGAAGAGTGTTCTCTCAAATTAAAGAAAAAAAATCATTCACAATTTTTATTTGTATTCATGTTTTTCCACTTTTGCGGGGAGGGGGCTGCTCCCTTAACCACTACAAAAGGGGAAGGTCTACTGTACAAGAGAATCCTGTGACTCTTTATAGATTAAACAATTTTTTTATAGCACAACTGGTTGTGGTTGGTAGCCCACTACATCAAATATATGGAGTATTATGTGGAATTTCAGGTATTCATGCAGTACACATGGTTAGGAGTATGATTATAGATAGTGAGGTCAAAGGGAACTTACATTTAAAGAATACTGATGAGGATAATTACATTATTAACACAAAAGCTCATACTACAATCTTTAAGGTGTCACAAGACTCTTTGTTCATTCACCAATACAAAAATATTGGCTGCTTTGAGTCTGGAAAAATGCAAGGCATAACTAAAGTGATAGATGATGGAAGTAAAGCATATGTTCCAATTACACTCATTTAAACAAAATAGCCCAGTCCAGAGAACTAGCTTCACTGGCAACAAATGTTCCATTTTGTACAATGGTGTTTGCTAACAGTTCCAACAGAATGGTTAGCAGAATTAATCTTTCAGCTCTGACCTACCAGTAACTGATTTCAGAAGGGCAGACACATCGTAATCATCATCTTTATTTATACCTCTATTTATACCCCTCAAGTTGGGACTCAAAGAGGCTTCCAATTAAAAAGACATAATTAAAACCCATAGAATACAAAAGTTAAAATACATAATTAAAACTCACAGTCATCAGGAACACAATATACAGCACACTCTGCTAGACATGCCAGAAATAATTACACATTGAATGCCTCTCTGAATAAAAACATCTTTACCTGATTACGGAAGGATAGGAGGGAGGGCACGAGCCTGACTTTTTCTGGGAAGGGAATTCCAGAGCCGGGGGGGGGGGCAGCCACTGAGAAGGCCCTCTCCCACATTCCCACCAGATGTACCTGTGAGAGTGGTGGGACAGAGAGAAGGGCCTCTCCAGCCAATCTCAAAGCCTGGACTGGTTCATAGCGGAAAATATGGTCCTTCAAATAACCTGGACCTGCACGACTTTGAATTTCAGCATCTCTTCAGGGCTGCATGTTCAGCTCTGATCGATTAATAAACATCACATGCTTCCAAACTGGGTATGAGCTCCTCTATGTGGATAGGAGACAATCAGTGTGCTGTAGTGGTTTGACTGGTAGACTTAACCACTAGTGCAATTTCTAGCGTTGCAGTAACTTAGAACTTCCACTGAGCATTTATAAATATAATTTAGGCATCCAAATAAAAAAGACAAGCAAAGTTCCAAAGGAATGCGAACTCAGCAAATATGATATATAAGTGCAAATGATTCTCTGCAATTTCATTGGGGTGACAGAATTCTGATTGGCATTGGAGGGGAATGCCTTCATTTGCCTCTCCCTGTAGGCACACCCCTGGAGAGATCCAGATTCAGGTTTCCACCTAGCCATAGAGTGCAAGGGATGATCTTGTTTGACTCAGTCATTCCCTCTCAGTCTGTCCTACCTCACAGGATTATTGTGAAGATAAAGTGGGGAAGGGGAGAGCCAGGTGCACCACCATGAGTTCACTGGAGAGGCATAAATATACCCAACAGATAAATAGAGGCAGCGTGGTGTAGTGGTTTGTGTTGGATTATGATCCTAGAAACAAAGGTTTGATTCCCCTCCCGACCATGGAAATCCACTGGGTGACCTTGGGCAAGTCACACACTCTCAGCTCCAGAAAACCCCATTATATGTTCACCGTAGGATCACCATAAGTTGGAAATGATTTGAAGGCACGCAACAACAACACCAGCAGCAACATCAACAACAAATAAATATATAAATAAGAAATACAGTCAACCCTCCACATTTGCAGGTTTCACTTTTGAGGATTTGATTATTCACGGATTATTTGCTGTCACCTCTGCCGCCTCCCTGTGCCATTTTTAATAGGGACTGCAAGCCTCATGAGACTGAAAAACTGCAAATGAGGCTTGTAAGTCCCTATTAAAAATGGTGTGGGGCAGCAGTGGAGGTGGCCGGAAGCCCCACTAGCCCCCCACTTCTGCCTTGTGAAGGAACCCTGATGCCTCAAAGGAATCCACAGAGGGTTGAATATGGTGATCATAGTTTTTTGTGTATTAAATATGGTTTGGGAGGACCTACAGTTATTCACTTTTTTTCACTTTTACCGGGGTCTTGTGCTCCTAACCCTAGCGAATATGGAGGGATGACTGTAGTACATTAGAGTGACATGTCTCATGAAGATGCTATGAGAGACTGCACTTTTAAAAAGACGTTTAAAGACATCAAGAATGGGCTAGTCTTTATGGACGTATTGGATTGTTGCTGTTATATTTGCTTTCTCATTGTAAGCCACCCAAACCCCTGATACAAGCCCAAACAGTTACACCGTCTGCTCTTCAAAGAGAAGGAAATTCCAAAATAGAAAGCCAAACATTTACTGACCTGGAGCTATATTCCCTTTGTTCTTTCAACACAATGATAGCCCTAAAGACCATCTTGCTGTACTGCTGTTTTCCAAAAGTCAAACAAACCAGCAACTAGAGGGCTGCCTGTAATGCTAGCTTCCTCTTTCCTTCTCTGCCTTCCCACACCCTCTTCTGGCAAACAGCATCATTCTCTGTTACTATGCTTGCTTGAGACTCATGTCTCTCTGTACGAGCCTTCAGATTACGTCGTCATGTCCTAAGACTTGGCCTTTATGGAAGACGAATGTCTGTGGCAGGAGTACACACCTTCCAACTATCCCATTTTGGCAGGTGCAGCCCCAATGAATCCTCTGTCATCTCATTTTTTTCAGTTGCTTTAAAAATGTCCCAGTTTCTCCCTCTTCCTTCCATTCCCCCCTGCTCTGTCCTCAGCTTACTTCAGTTGCTGAAAACTGAATCCAAAGTGTGAAAGTAGTTTGCACTCAATTAACTCAGCAGGAGGAAGAGAAGAGCTCAGAATCTGGCCCTCCCCAAGAGGCTCAGGGAAAAGCAAATTGCTGCCATTTTAGCTTGCCTATCCTTCCTCATTTGTAACTTTTGCCATCTTGACTGCACTCTGATGTTGCTGGGCCGCATGTGTCTGGGTTTTTATCTGGAAAATGTTGGAGGGTATGGGAGTGGGAGGAATCGAGATCAGCTGTACTAATAGGAGCATTTCTGACTATATCCCTTGCTCTGTTCTGCTGAAAGGTAGGTTGTTGCATCTCTGGTACAACTGCTCATAATCTAGCATGCCTCTGTGCAACTTAGGATAATTTTTCTGGGCCAAGAGTGAGCAACACGTGGCGTATGGGCTACGTGCGGTCTCCGAATCCAGTTTTACACCACTTCCATCACTCTGCCAAAACTGGGCTGCCAACTTTCAGCAACAGGTATGTCAAAGCCTTTAAAACAAGCAGAAAATGCTTGCTTTAAAAGGGATTTCCTTGTTTGCTGCGCAAATGCAGCAGCAAATCGGGAAACTTCTTTAAAACAAGCATTAATTTTTAAAGCCACTCAAAGCCCTGCAGACCGTTCACAACTCAGAATTATAGCACTGTTATTCCATTTTAACTGCCATGACTGAGTCCTGTGAAATCTTGAGACTGGCAGTCGAGGGAGGGGCATTTAAGAATCCTCAGCCAGGGAGCTTCTCTCATGCTTCTGACCAAACTACACGCTCCCTCACCCTGCACCTAGGATTCCATAAGATCCCGCCATGTCAGTTAATGTGGGATAATAGCCCTTTAACAGTGTAGTGTGAATAGGCCCCTGATAACAAACCTCTGTGGTATGTGGGCCACATTAATTGCCAGAGGGCAAAATCAGCCTGTCGGAGCCTCTGAAGTTGCCCACACCTAGTTTAGGTAAAGCAACAAAGATGGCTCTAGAGCTTCTCCAGCAATGAAGTTTTATTAAGAAAAAATAAGAGAACAATTTAATATCTACAGTCTGACCTCCATATTCGCTAGGGTTAGGGGCTCAGGACCCCCCCAAAAGTGGAAAAATCACAAATATCAAAATGTGTGTGTGTCTGGGGGAAGGGGGCCAAGGTATGGTGGTAAGAACAGGGACCCAGGGTCCAAACCAGGTCAGGGAAAGGGTGTGGGTTGGCATGGGCGGCCCTGTACTTCCTCTCTCACACCCATCTCCTTCCTTGAGAGTGGGGGGCATTGGGAGAGGTTCTGTGATGCATAGAAATTGGGCCACCAGCCATCCTTAGCTGGCCAGGAAGCTACTGGTAATGGAGAAGGAGGAGGACCGGAAGTAGATTTTTAAAGGGCTGAACAGCCTGTTCGGAGCCATGGAGAAGAAGGAAAAGAAGTGCCTGAGGTGAGGGGTAGGGGCTGGAGAAACTAGCAAATAGCCAAATCTGTGAAAGTCAAATGTGGAGACACAACTGTATAATTCTTGAAAGAAGAAAAGAAATAAAATGGATGCCAGTTCTAGAAGCTATATCAGGTTTTTATTTTCCTAAAGCAGTTACTCCAACTGTACAAATTCTTTCACACTAAAAAAAGAGGGTGTAATAACCAGTGGTGGACCTTGGAGTGTGTGGAGGAGGCGGGGCTATGGTGCAGGGGGTGTGGCCACTGTACTTGGGGGTGTGGATGTGGTGCATGGGGGTGTGGCCAGGGGGTGTGGGGGCATGGCCAAGGCATGCGAAGGTGTGGCTATGGGCCGGGACACCCCCAAAACATTACCGCCTGTCCCCCCGTCCCCCCGTCCCTACACAACTGGAAATAACACTCAGCCTGCATTCCAACCTGCTTCTACCCTACGTCAGTGGCAGTTTTTGGCAGTTCTTATCTACTATATTGCTGATATACATCAACAATTCATTCATTAATCTGTCCTAGTTCACTAACTGACAAGAAAATCCAATGGGCCAATGTGAATCCAAACTGAGTGGCACTTATATCAGTACGACAGCTATTCCTGCTGCCTTTTCAGAGCTGGACTAATTTTTTTCCTAATTACACATTATGGCCTATATCCTTTTCTTAGTCCTGACTAGATAGGTTCATTGAATCTATTAGTATGCAGAAGAGATCTTGTAGTACCTTTGAGACTAACTGAGAGAAAAGTTGGTAGCATAAGCTTTCATAGACTTAAATCGACTTCATCAAATGCACGGAGTGAAGTGCCTAGGAACAGACCTTTATGAACAGTCTGTACAGTGATCCCTCCTTACCCACAACCTCCATGTTTCCAATTTCCAGCTCATGTGAAGCATAACATCCATATAAACGAGCATTTATGAATTTCACTATTTGCAGGAGTTTCTGAAACAGAACCAAAGATGTTGCCTAAAGCTAAGTTGAGTGGATAAGCATTTGAATGGTGGAAGGAGCTATTGGAATGTAGTGTGATGCTGGCTGGGAACCAGAAGAAGATGTGATAAACTGGGCAAGAGAGCCCTCGTGAGGTTGGAGTGTTAGCCGGTGTTACAATATATGCAGTGTGCAGTTGCCTCTGTTCAACTCACTGTCAGTGGATTGGTGTTCGTGGATATATTCCAGTTCTGCTGTTTCTCTTTCCAGTCTCTCTTTCTAATTTTGTTTTTGTTGCTGTTTGGAGGTCCAAGATGGAATGCCTAGGAAGAGTGAAGTGTTCTGCAACCGGTTTTTGTGTATGCCCATTCTTAATGTCTACGTCCACTTATCCTCCTTTGCCCAATGTAGAAGGTTGAAGGGCATTGTAGACAGAGAACAGCATATATCACATTTGAGGAGGAGCAAGTAACAGTACCTCTAATATTGTGGGTGATGTGATTAGGTCCTGTGATGACATTTCCTGAGTGGATGTGTGGGCACACTTGGCATCTGGGTTTGTGGCAAAGTTTTATATCCACTTCACCATCTGTATTGTGTGTCCTTTTCTATGGAAGTAACTGTTTGAGTCTGAGACGCTTTCTGTAAGCAAGTAAAGGCCTGCCACCAAGAGTGAAAGCAGCATTATTGTCCAGAATTGTAGTTCATTGATGATACATCTGAGTGGTCTCAGCTGGAGTTGTATGTGAATCCATTAGATTTATCTATGTGTTGACTCACCATTCAACAACTGATTGAATGGATCTACTCTAGCAGGGACAAACCAATAGAACGCCAGCCTTTGTTACAACTGCACACTTTAAAAAACAACCACCCTTAACTATACAGTGATTTGTCAGTAAACCTGCTCACACTCATTTCTCATCAGGAGGTAATCCCGCCGTGAGCAGCGCTGCAAACACCCAGTAGGCTGAGTGTAGCAGCCATTTTAATCTCCCACAATGCCCTGCAGTGATACTACATCAGGGGCCTTTGAGGAAGATAATAGGTAATAAGATGGCTCTGTTCATCCTGCCAGGTCTGCTCAGAATGCCAGCCTGTTTGGGTACTTAGGCCAGTTAGCCACCGAAACATATCCTCCAATTGTATCAGTTTGGCAGGGATAGCCCTGATTAATCCTCTGTCATCCCACTTTTTCAGCTGCGTTTAAAATGTCCCAGTTTGTCTCTCCCCTCTTACATTCTCTCTTGTTCTTCAGCTTACTGCAATTGCTGAAAACTGAATTCAAAGAGCAAAAATAGTTTGCACTTAATAGACTCAGTAGAGGAGAGAAGCGGGCAGAATTTTGCCCCTTTCCCGGTAGGCTCTGGGAAAAGCTAACTACTGCACTCTCTCCTAGCTTGTGTGTTTTTCCTCATTTATAACTTTTGCCGTCTGATGTTGCTTGGCCATACGTGTTCTGGTTTCAATCTGTGAATGTTGCAAGGCATGGAATGACTACTGCAGACACCAGTTGTGAGTCCTTCCATGTCTCAGACGTCGCTTGTCAATGAACACCACCACATATCTGACTGAGAAGTGCATTCATTTGATAAAAAAATGTATTTGACATCTATAAAGGTAACTGAATTTGAATGTGTGTATGTGTGCATGTATGAGAGAGAGAGAGAAGTACAAATCAAAAACTATTGCAAAAGTGGTCTCAGGAAAAAGAGAAGCAGTATGTTGCTGCCCTCTAATGTTAGCTGAAAACTCACACCATGGTAGCTTTTAAGATTTAGGCAAGCATACTATTATGAGAACATTTTCCTACAAAGCTAGAGACTTAGAGCTGTTGATTTAAATTAACCCTGAGCTGGGTTCCTGTATCACAAAAAAGAAGAGCAGTTCAACATATTTCAGCAAACATTTTTATTCAAAACTAACAATATGAACATATGAAAAGAAATGACTAGGTCAGTCTTCTCCTCCTCCCTCTAAATTCCAGGCAGAAAGCCAGGTTCAGAGTTTATTCCTGCCAGCATCTTGCAGAGGTAGGCCATTTCTGCATGAGAGGGGAAGAGCGATTCACTGTGTGCCAAAAGCGGTATTTTTCTACTCCGATTCAGAAACTGAATTCAGAAATTCAACCCCCCCCACCATCATTTACATCGTACTACTGCGGAGAACAGCGGTTGCTGCATCCACAACATCAAGTCCCTGGCCACTCCCGTTCCCTTCCCTCACCCCACCCCGCCATTGCTGATTGGTCTGTTTTTTAAAACACACACGCACATTTTTAACACATTTCTGTGTTGCTATGTTTATGCATAGGAATGTATGTTCGCTGATCAGTGGAAAAAAACACATTTTAACAGTCCATTGCCAGATCCACTCTCTTCCCGCTGTCAGTTTAACACAGGAAGACACAGTCTGTCCTTTGATGGGTGGAAAGAGATAGGGATGGAACTGACGGAAGGGACAGCCTGGGAACGCCCGTAGCCGGCGGCTTCTGCGACATGAATTGATGCTACGCTTCTGCATGTAGACGAAAACCGAAGCAGAACCGGTTTGGGAGATTTACATCAGAGTTTTTCCGGTTTTCACATATAGTGGTTTCACATCACAGTGAACCGCAGTGAACCATTCTAGGAGTTGAAAACATGCAGAACCATGAGGAAAGCTACGATGCTAAAACGGTACAAAATGCAGACCATAGGTAAGAATTCAACACTGCTATGATGTATCAACCTTGTGTGGAAATGGCCTTAGTCATCTCTTCACTGGTCCTCTTCTCTTCCCCAGGCCCCATCACCACGAGTTACTCCAGGGCCACTGTCTACTCCAGCTCTGGGGGGGTTGACCTCATAGGCAGTGCGTTCAGCATCTACCTTTGTCTGAGAGGATCAGGCGCTCACATCTTGGTCTACCAATCCACCAACATGCACTCCAGCCACTTTACCACAGCCTTGGGGACGGCTATGGCGGCTACAGCAGTAGCTTCTCCCTCTCAGGCTCCAAGGTGGTCCAGAACAAAAAGGAGACCACGCAAGACCTCGACGACTGCCTGGCCAGCTACCTGGAGAAGATCCGCAGCCTAGAGGCTGATAATTGGAAGCTCAAGATCCAGATCCAAGAGTACATGGAGAAGAAAGGACTCGTCACCTGGGATTGGACCCACTCCTTTGACATCATTGAGGGCCTGAGGAATCAGGTGAGAAACACCCCCATGGGCCAGGCATTTGAGATCCCACCCTCCCTCCAGCCTAAGTCAGAAGAACCATCTCTTTCTAAAATGAGTAACACACTGAGATTCTAAGCTGAGCTTCAGGCCACAGACTGGGCTTGGAAATTCTCCCCTCACCCTTCATCCCCTTGTGAGTATGTATTAAGACAGAGCTGGGGGATGTATGGCCCTCCAGATGACTTGGACTCTGGTTCCCAAAAACCCCTGCCAGTAGGGCCAGGGATGATTGGAACTGCAGTGCAACAACTTTTGGAGGGCTCAGACCTTCTCCATTCTTGTTCAAAGGAAAATATTTGTGTGTGTGTGTGTACGTATGTATATACACACACAGGCACACACAAAAACACACACGTATACCCAATGTTGCTGTGGATCAAAAATTCCAAGTAGATTTAGCATTTCTCTCTCTTTAAAAAATACAGCCTTGTTAATGCATACATACTGGTAAGGAGAAAACTATGTGCCATGCAGCGGTATGGGATGTTTTAAGAGCATATGGGATTCAGATAGTACACACCAAGGCCCAACTCTGAAATCTGATGGCATTGTCTAAACAGCTTGAGAATGGGTTATCGTAATGCAAAAGAAGGTGCCTTTGGGCAAGTGATTTCTTCTTTCAGTCAAGCCAGCTCAACCAGACATTTTTCTTAGGGCTTTAAAAACAAAAGGGCACAGTATCTTGGAGCTAACTTTGCATTGCAAGAATTCACCACCGAAAAGAGTTGCTTTTGTAAAGTATCTGAGGAATATCCCTGTTACACCCCCAGCATTACCATCACTTGCCTTTTAAAAAATATTGACTCTATTACCATCAACTCCTTTAAAAAAAAAAAAACTTTGCAAGACAAGTATGCAGTAAGCTTTGGAAAGAGCCAGTACAGCCGAATGAAAAAGGACGAAAGTGATATCGTAACTCAGTCTTCAACCAAAATGTGGAAAGATCAAATTTGAGGCCATTTGTGTAGTTGAACAATGTAGTTAACATCCTGTGTGATTCTGGAGTTTGTCGTTTGTTGAGGCCAAAGAGCTCTCTGGCTGTGAATTCTAAATGCTGCAGAATAAACACGGGATGTTGAAAGTGAAATAATAGCACTATAACAGTGTAGTGCAGAAATGGCCTAAGAGTCTGATCAGAAGTTATTATCAAAAATGCATGAGAGCTTGTTTGTACTTTTGAAATACATTTCTTTCAGGAAAAAAGAAAATCACAAATTTTTGGTGGATAAACTCATCAGAAAGATTATTCCTTCCAGCTGTGACTTGAGTTGATATTTACTTATAAGAATTAAAGGCATAGACTGAGCATGACTGAGTTAACAAAAGGTCTTTTGGGAATATTTAAATATGATTGTGCTTTTGGAAGGAAAGAAAATGATTTTTCCATTTTTTTATTAAAAGAAAAATGAAAAAAATATGAACAAAATTGCAAATCAATAACTACAACTTCAAAATTATAATAACATAATACAAATGACAAAACAAAAAATGACTAACACAAGTGTACCTAAAATACTTAACACAACTATAAAAATCTAATAAACAAACAAGACATCTATCAAACAGAAAAATATAACAAATAACTAAAAATACAAAAAAATAACAAAAAACTAAAAATTTGTTTCTGCCCTTGTTGCATGCAGCTATTAGTAAATACTTGTACTTAACTATTAGAGCATATACAATATCAAAGTTAATTTTGTTGCTTATAATCTCTATAATCTTATCTCTATAATTAATAGCTAAATTTATCTAGTTAATACAAAAAGTTAGAAATAATGTGTTATCAGTCATACTCAGTTACTACCATAGCTCTATTTTTTGCATTGAATTCCAAACATTGGTAAGTTGGCTATTAACATAATCGTATTTAAAGCATACATAACAATGAAAATTAATAAATGTAGTAATGGTTCATTTTTATAAATCATTCATAAATTGTAAATCTTAAAATAGCTTAAGATCTATAAATCTTACAAATTTAAGATAGCAACAATAGTAAAATCATCATCTTCTGTTTTCATATAACACTTCTCATGTACTAAGTAAAAGCAAGAGTCAGCGCTTTAGAAAACATGCAAATTTAAAAACCTATTATCATCAGGTCACCCTCATTTTTCATTATATATTCAATCAAACCTTTCCATTCAGAAAGAAATTTATCTTCTGGTCAGACTTTCAGCCTATATGTAAGATTATCCAGTCTGGCTATTCCCATCAATCTATCAAACCATTCTTCTATTGATAGGGTTCCATTTTTCCCCCCAGTACTTTGCATGCACTAATCTCACCACTAGTAACATATGTTGTATCAATTTATGTTGTTTCTTGTCAATAATTACATCATCTGTCCAAACTCCTAATAAATAAAGTTTGGGAACCTTTGGTATTTGATTCTTCCAAATCTTTTGCATCATATTTTGTATCTTATGCCAAAATTGTTTAACCTTATCACGAGTCCATCACATATGATACAAAGATCCAGTCTGACCTTCACATTTCCAAATTTGGTTTTTGTATCTTTGTACATCTTTGTAAGTCTCTCTGGTATTCAGTACCAGCAGTACATCATTTTGCAATTTTCTTGAAGATTATAGCGATGTACATTTTTAATATCCTTAGTCCATAGTTTCTCCCACTGATCCATGCGTATATTATATCCAACATTTCTTGCCCATCTAATCATATATTCTTTGACTTCTTCATTTTCCGTTTCTAACTTCAGCAACATTTTCTACATTTTAGCAATCAAATGGTCATCATCAGTACACAAAAGTAGTTCTAGATAAGTAATCATGAACCATCTACACAAGTCATAAATCACAGATCATTTTCTTAAACAATAAAACAATTGAACAGATTTGTCCCTTTTACTTTTTTCTTTCCCTCTAAAACAGAGTCTTGCATGAATAATTTTAGTAGGTTCAAAAGGCCTTTTATCAGAGCAATCATGCATAATCTATGTCTTTTGTTTTTATATGGCGGGATTAATTCTTCTGGTATCAACCGGCTGAGATAGATGTCTTTCCTAAATAGACTATCACCCAGTTGGTCCATCATGAAACTACTATTCTACCTTTTTCTAAAGAAAACTTCTTGTTAATTCACAAACTCTACCAGAAGGTGTCAGGTCAACATAATTTTGAGTATCCAACTTCAGAGTTGCCTGTAACATTGTGACATCCATTGTGTTTTTCATCTTTCCAAAGTTGAGTGTGTTAACTCTCTAGCCGCTTGGATTAAAAAGAAAAACTGAAAATATATAGTATACCGATAACAATCACAATAAATTTTTTTTACCCCGAAGAAATACATTGCGATTAACAATAGTAACTAAGTTACAGAAGCCATAAAGAAGGATGATAATAATAACAAGAAACAATAACCACAGAGCTCTTATTCACATCCTTAATTCACTATAGTTTGTAGCAATTACAACAAACATACAGAGAGCAAGCAGCTGCCAGTTTCCAAACTCATTAACAAGTGATGTTTGTAAAGAATATTCTGCTTTTCAGTTCAAAATTTCCCAGTTCATTGATGTTCGTGAACAACACAAGCATGCAGAGAACAAGCTGTTAACTGATATATAACCTTGTCAACAGATAATGTAGCAATCCACTGCCAATAAAGAGTATATTGTCGCTTAGACAAACGCAATAGACAAACAAAAGACGTGTAACCCGGGAATATCAACACATTTCAAAAAAACTTCTTCTGAAACTACACCCATAATGGAACAGTGGTGGATAGCTTTCATGGAAAACAGAAATGCGGATATACTTACACAAAGACTGAAAGGGAAATCAGATGAAGACATTAATAAAGAGTGGAAGATTGTCACAGATTTGGGTTGGGGGTAGACAGAGGGCAATACATTTTTCATGATAACAATTAGTATACAGTTAACAGTTAAAGAAATATCATGTAACAAGTAGAGTAGAGATATACAGCAGGAACTAACAAATTATAAATTATTAACATTTTATCGCGATACGAAACAAATAGAGGGAATGTCAATAATTGTAATCCAGAAAGGAAAGGAAGAAGGAAAAACATTACATGTAAACATTGCAGAAATTATTGTTTGTTTTATTTGTTGAAATTTGAATAAAATTATTTAAAAAAAAAACTTCTTCAGTCGTTATTGGTGCCTTTACTAGCTCAAAAGCATGGAATGAAATCTCTGCGGTAATGAATCAGGCAATGTTATTAATAAACAATTAATAAGTATAATAGTTACCTTTAGAAACACAACCATACAGTCAAACCAGTCCTTCAAATACTTTGTGAATGTAATGTCTACTGAGAACTTAAATAGTCCAAGTTCTGAGGTAGTTTGGCAGAGGGTCTTATAAGAAATAGCCGAGGTTCAATTGTTCATTAAGGCCATGTGGAATAATAGTTCCTAACCTAAAAGCCCATAAAATACTGATGTCAAGATAAGGATGAATTTGTGGTACTTCTAAAACACAAAATTTAAAGGAGGTCATCCGATAGTTCATACTAAAGATGTATTGATATAGTGGAATGCCTCCTGGCCCAGTCGTTATTTTGCTCTTATGCTCAATTGCGCTTGCCTTTAAACATCTAAATATTTGCACAATATACATCTTATTACAGGGTCAAATAATTACATAAATAACACCGATAGTCTGACAGGTTGAAAAGGGCCTTAGTTTGTATACCTCCTGAGTAATGGGATGGATAAACTGTTTAGTGTTCATAGTTTGGGGGCCAACAAAGCACCTACCACATCTATAACGACCCAGCAGTATTGGATTAGTATGAACAGGTGGACAAATATCCATGTATACTAATTTATCCTGAAGATTTGAAGATCTTCTGTAACTGATAATATGAGGAAATTCACAACCTGCTATTTGATTTAGCATGTGCCAATGTCTGTAAATTATATTTTTCACTTTTTTGTGCCAAGGGGTCAAATGTTATTGTCCAAAAAATCCAATCCTGCTTAATTCTATCCTTCGAACGCAACAGCTGTGATTTGTCTATATTGGAAGCTCGGAGGAATGGTTGTTGCAAGACGTTCTTAGGATAACCTCCCAAGGATAACTCATCCAAAAGCTGCTTAGCATCTATGATAAATTGACTATTGTGGGTACCATTCCTTTTCAACCTCAATAAATATGAAAAGGGTAGATTAATTTTCAAGGAGTGAGAGTGGCAACTTCTGTACTGTAAAATGGAATTCCTGTCAATGGTTTTTTTATAGTTTGAAATTATTATTCTTTCTCCCAATAGGGTAATCCTTACATCAAGAAATCTGCAAGTTGACTGATCCTAATGGCAGGTAAACTTGATGTCATAGAATCATACAATCATAGAGTTGGAAGAGACCACAGGGGCCAGCCAGTCCAACCCCCTGCTATGCAGGAACACACATCAAAGCACTCCCAACAGATGGCCATTCAGCCTTTGTTTAAAACCTCCAAAGAAGGAGACTCTACCACACTCCCTGGCAGCATATTCCACTCTCAGACAGCTCTGACCATCAGGAAGTTCTTCCTGAGGTTCAGGTGGAATCTCCTTTCCTGCAGCTTGAATCCATTGCTCCTTCTCCTAGTCTCTGGAGCGGCAGAAAACAAGCCCGCTCCCTCCTCGACATGACATACCTTCAAACATTTAAATATGGCAATCATGTCCCCTCTTAACCTTCTCTTCTGCAGATGAAACATACCCAGCTCCCTAAGCCGCTCCTCATAGGGCATGGCTTCCAGATCCTTCACCATTTTGGTCGCCCTCCTCTGGACATGCTCTAGCTTGTCGATATCCTTCTTGAACTGAGGTGCCCAGAACTGGACACAGTATTCCAAATGAGGCCTAACCAATGCAAAATAGAGAGGTACCATTACCTCCCTCGATCTAGACACCATACCCCTATTGATGCAACCAAGAATTGCATTGGCTTTCTTGGCTGCCGCATCACACTGCTGACTCATATTCAGCTTGTGATCTACTAAAACTCCCAGATCCCTTTCACACATACTGCTGTCCAGCCACGTGTCCCCCATCCTATATTTGTGCATTTTATTTTTTCTGCCTAAGTGTAGGACTTTACATTTGTCTCAGTTGAAATTCATTTTGTTAGCTTTGGCCCAGCTCTCAAGGTCATTTTGAATTTTGACCCTGTCCCCTTGCGTATTAGCAACCCCTCCCAATTTGGTATCATCTCCAAATTTGATCAGCATGCCTTCTACTCCTTCATCCAAGTCATTGATGAAGATGTTGAATAGCACTGGGACCAGGACAGAACCCCACTAGTCACTTCTCTCCAGGATGAAAAGCAGCCATTGGTGAGCACCCTTTGGGTTTGGTCAGTCAACCAATTA
This sequence comes from Cyclura pinguis, assembly GCA_030412105.1. Classification (NCBI taxonomy): domain Eukaryota; kingdom Metazoa; phylum Chordata; class Lepidosauria; order Squamata; family Iguanidae; genus Cyclura; species Cyclura pinguis. Next base: position 195,711,552 of record CM059600.1, on the reverse strand, counting down.
CAAATCCATCGAACAGTAGCCCTGTCCAGCCTGCATTTTACTAGCTTCTTTGCAAGAATGTCATGGGGAACTTTGTCAAAGGCCTTACTGAAATCAAGATATGCTACATCTACAGCATTCCCTTCATCTATTAAGCTTGTAACTCTGTCGTAAAAAGAGATAAGATTAGTCTGGCATGACCTATTTCTGAGAAATCCATGTTGACTTTTAGTGATTATGGCATTGCTTCCTAAGTAATTACGAACTGACTGTTTAATGATCTGCTCTAGGATCTTTCCTATATCGATGTCAGGCTGACCGGGCGATAATTGTTTGGGTCCTCTTTTTTTCCTTTCTTGAAGATGGGGACAACATTTGCCTTCCTCCAGTCTGCTGGGACTTCTCCTGTTCTCCAAGAGTTCTCCAAGATTATTGCAGTGGTTCAGAAATGACTTCTGCCAGTTGTTTCAATATCCTTGGATGTAATTCATCTGGCCTTGGAGACTTGAATTCATCTAATTTTGCCAGGCATTCCTGTACTACTTCTCTACCAATTCTGTGCTGCATTTACGCCCACCCCTTCCTCACCTTTTCCCCATTCCCCAGATTGAGTACTTCTAACCTTTTGGGAGAAAACTGAGGCAATGAAGGTGTTGAGTAGTTCTGCCTTCTCTCTTCCCTCATTAGTAATTGGCCATCTTCTCTGTGCAGTGACTCTATCATTTCCCTGTTTTTCCTTTTGTTGCAGACATATCTAAAAAAACCCTTTCTGAGTTCACTTTGTGCTTTAGCTTTTCTGACCTTCTCCCTACATCTCCTGGCTATTTGCTTGAATTCATCTTTGGTGGTTTCACCATTCTTCCATTTCCTGTACATGTTTCTTTTAACACTTAGCTCAGCTGAGAGTTCTTTAGTCAACCATTCCAGTTTCTTTAGACACCTGACATTTTTCCTCCTTATTGGCACAGTTTTCAATTGTGCCTTCAGTATCTCACTTTTAAGAAACTCCCAACTATCGTGAACTCCTTTCTCTTTTAGTATTCTTGACCATGGGATTTCAGCAAGTTACTCCGTAAGTTTACAGAAATCAGCTTTCTTAAAGTTTGGGATGAGTATCTGGGTACACTTGGCTTTTCCTTGCCACTGAATGCCAAACTCCAAAAGAGCATGGTCACTCCCTTCTAAGGATCCCACCACCTCCACCTCATCAACAAGGTCATCCCTGTTGGTCAGGATCAGATCTAATAAAGTTGATCCTCTTCTCACCTCTTCCACCTTCGGGATCATGAAATTGTCTGCAAGGCAAGTGAGGAATCTGTTGGGCCTTGCGGTCTTGCCAGAGTTTGACTGCCAACATATATCAGAATAGTTGATATTGCCCAATACTACTGCATCTCTCCTTTTTGAATGTGTGGTCATTCTTTCTAAAATCCAAAATCCAATTTTTATTAATAGTTTACAGCCAAAGAGCTAAGAAGAAAATATTTTCAAAAAGAAGGAGAGTTTAAAAACCAAAACATATTCAATGCAATGCATCAAAGTCCAGAATATTGGGTTTCGAGCAGTTGGCCATGTCGATGTCCAATGCGATCTGATAAGCTCCACTAGATTTCGGTCCCCAGAAGTGTTATTCTTGACAGGGAGGGCTTTGAATACTTCAGAGAGCCAAAATCAGGATCTACAAAATGTCCACTTGGGAATTGAGTGGTCATAGCAGCTCCGGAGGCTCAAGAGAATTGCATGCTTTGGTGGAATTGGGGTGGTGGAGGTGAAGGATTCACTCTCCATATCAACATTATGTTTCCTGTGGCCAGACTTCTTGTTAAGTAAGGAAGTTGGATTTTATTGCTTGAGTGCTTTATACCTGCAATAAACAAGAAGCCCTTTTGTGTTCAGTGTCATTAATTCTTACTGTAAACTCAGAAACCTTCTTGCTAAATTTTAAAGGGACAGAACTCTTTTTCTTACTTGGAACACTTTTGAAACCCTTTTGGACACAAGTTTTAAATATATTTCACTTTCTGTTTTTTTCTGGTTGTTGCTTGCTTTTTAGGAATTAAGTTTTTTTTTTATGTATTTGAAATCTGTTAAGGACTTTGATTTATTTTATTTTATTTTTCATTTTGAATTTTTAAAGGATTAAATGCCCGTCTTGGATACTTGGCTATTTTAAAGAAGAAACGTTAGGAGCTGCATTGATGCTGCTCATCACATGAACGTCACCAGAAAACTGCAATGCGGGGGCAACTCTCCAAAGTGGTTTGTGTGAATGGGAAAGTAAACTTTTGAGAGAGGAAAGAGGGAATTCTGGCCATTTCCACACTAGACTGTCATAGTGCTATTATTCCACTTTCAACATCCTATGGAATCCTGGGTTTGCCCCAGACTCCTCCCTAAACTGCAAACCCCAGGATTCCATAGGATGTTGAAAGTGGAATAATAGCATATAACAGTCTAGTGCAGAAATGGCCTCTGTCATTTTAGGAAGGAGCCCTTCATAACCCCATGTAATGTCTACCAGTTTGTGGACTGAGAACTCTTTTGCTGTCTGTAGAGTACCAGATTGCCTCGGCTATGGCTTTGGCCATTTTTTTTGCCCTTTGCCTTTTGGGAAATAATTCCAGTGCCTAGCCTTTTATTATCTTCAGCGTGCTGCACCTTCTTCCCCACAACAGAGCCAGGAGAGAAAGAGGTGAGGCATAGGAGCAGCCAGCAGGTCCTCCCCTTCTACCCTCCCCCCACCTACTTCTTCTCCTGGCTATAAATGTGAGCTGGGAAGCCAGGTTCAGAGTTTATACCCACCAGGCTCTTCCAGAGTTAGTCCACTCTTCGCTGGTCCCCTTCTTTTCCCAGGGCGTTTCACCATGAGTTCCTCCAGGTCCGCTGTCTACTCCAGCTCCCTCAGGCCCCTGGGGACCTCGGTGAAGTTTGGCCCCATATCCAGTGCAGCCAGCGTCTACGCTGGGGCGGGGGGCTCGGGCTCCTGGATCTCCATCTGCCAATACACCAACGCGTGCTCCAGACAGCTTGGCGGAGGCTTCAGGGGTGGCTATGGCGGCTACAGCGGCAGCTTCTCCCTCCCGCGCTCCGGGGTGGTCCAGAACGAGAAGGAGACCATGCAAGACCTCAACGACCGCCTGGCCAGCTACCTGGAGAAAATCCGCAGCCTGGAGGCCGACAATCGGAAGCTGGAGATCCAGATCTGAGAGTACATGGAGAAGAAAGGTCCCATCAGTTGGGACTGCACCCGCTACTTTGACATCATTGAGGACCTGAGGAATCAGATGAGAAACACCCCCCCCCCCAGCCCAGGCATTTGAGAGCCCACCCTCCCTCCAGCCTAAATCAAAATAACCATGGCTTTCTCAAATGAGTGACGCACTGAGATTCTAAGCTGACTTGCAGGCCACGGACTGGGCTTGGAAACTCTCCCCTCGCACTTCATCCCCTTGCCTGTCTGTACTTAAGACAGAGCTGGGGGATGTATGGCCCTCCAGATGACTTGGACTCTGGTTCCCATAAGCCCCTGCCAGTAGGGCCAGGGATGATGGAAATTGTAGTGCAACACCTTCTGGAGGGCTCACACCTTCTCCGTTCTTGTGCAAAGGAAATGTTTGTGTGTGTGTCTGTATATATGTATATACACACGCGTGCGCATGCACACACACCTAGAAATCCTTGTTGTGGATCAAAATTCCAATTAGGTTTAGCAGTTCTCTCTCTTTTAAGAATGCAACCTTTTCTCAATAGAAAACAGTAACGAAACAGTTACTCAAAAGCAGTCGCTTGCTCCAGAAAGCAACTAAAGCAGCTCTTTGGAAAGCTAGCAATCCAGACTGCTCAGCCAAAGCACTGGCACCAGTTAATTGTACATAGGCGAGAATAACCAGGTTGTGTGTTCATAACACTATCGCTATTTTTTTTCCTCTGGGTTTAGCAGTTGGGGATGCCTACTGCCGCCGTTTTTTGCTTCTGTTCCAAGCATCTTTACTCGGAATCTCACTCAGCATACAAGCGTTCACTGAAAGCCTTCTTTCCTGCTTGCTTAGTAACTAGTTGCTCTTTTATCCTGCCTCACCCCTACACTTTTTTTTTCTTTTTTGGCTGTTGTTTTCTTCTTGCACTGAGTATCCTTAGTGTGGAAAAGAATAAATGCATATAATGGTAAGGAGGAAACTGTGTGCGATGGAGCAGTATAAGCTGTCTTAGGAGCATATGGGATTTCAGATAGTAGGCACCAAAGTCCAACTCTGAAATCTGCTTGGTTGTCTAAATGGCTTGAGAACTTGTTATCATAATGCAAATGCTTGACCAGACATTTTTCTTAGGACCTTAAAAACAAAGAGCACAGTATTTTGGAGCTAACTTTGCATTGCAGGAATTCACCACTGAAAAGGGCTGTTCATCCTTTTGTAAAGTAACTAAGGAATATCCCTGTTACACCTCCAGCATTACCATCACCTGCTTTTTAAAAATCTTGGCTCCATTACCATTTCCTCCTTTTTAAAAAGCCTTTGCTAGCATTTGGAACATCTGTCTTACATGCAATGGCTCAACAGCTTCACATGTTTCATTGGTTCTTGTGGTGGAGGAAGGTGCCAAACAATCAATGCAAAGAGGGAGGACTGACTTCCTAAATGCCACTCCACATGCCCCCAGAACAAATATCCCCCATCTTTCTTCCCAACTGTATTCCTTGGCCATCCAAAGTCCATTAGTTGTACACAGATGCACAAAGATTGATGACTAACTTAGGAGGTAGGCTGTTCTTTGTTACAGACCATGGAAGACACCACTTAGCAGTTGTAGGAAGCTTCATTTCTGAAATGCATCTTTTCAATACTTCCTTTCTGAAATAAAAGGCGCCAGGAGTTCAGTCTGCCTACCTAGAATTCATCCCTGAAAACCCTATTTCCTGTCCTAGTGAGAGGGGCTAGATGTCATCAGCTGCCTGTCTCTCAGAACTCGGACCCATAGAAATTCAACAGCCAAAACATTTTGTTACCCTGTTTTCTGGGGGTCCCGGGAGGGACACCAAATTGCTCTCAAAGTTTGGGGCGATTAGTCAAAGAGCACAAGTTAGCACTGCGAGAGGCAGGGTAACGTAGAGAGATCTTGAACCCAATGTCTACGGGGTCAGGCCGAGTCAAGGAGCACACCGGAGTGAAATAACAAATGTGAATTTTATTAAAAATACAATCAATCAGTGTATGCAACACAAATGCAAAGAGAAACTATAGAAATAAAGGTTGGAGTGGGATAGAGGGATTTATTGTTGGTTTGGGTGATACTTCACCTGTCCTGAAGCCCAGTTGGAAACGGAGAAGCTGGGGAGCGTGGATCTCAGCACATGGAGCTGAGGGGAAGGCTCGCTGGACAAAGCGACAGCAAGGCGGCATGGAAGCCAAGAGCGATCCGAAGAAGCACTCAAAATCAGGGGTTTTTATAAGGAGAATTGTGACCGCAGGCTAGCTCGGACTTGGGGAAAACAATAGATTTGGGGCTGGAGACAAAGCCTCCGAAAGGTCAGAATTTGAACGATTGAGTTATAGCCAAATTGTCAATACGATAGCCAGTATGCAAACGCGGAGTACTTGAGCATTGTATGGTGAGATCATCAAGCTGCCGGCTCGGGGCAGAGGACCTTTTGAAAGTTGCGTGCATACCTAATGGAGGTACTTGCCTTGAGGTCTCCTAAAGCTGCGAGTGGGCTATTTCTGGCCTGCCTGTATTGTGTTGGAATATTATGGCGATTATCAGCCAAGCCTTTATACGTGCTTGTCCAGGGGCCTCGCAAGCACGTGGAGGGGAATGGGTAAGTGAAGCCGAATTATTGATATCAAGAGATATCTTTTTAATATCCCCCAAGCTCAGGCTAGCCAGGGCAGTAACAGTTTTCTACTATAGATGAACATTGATTTTTGTATGTATGCTTACTTAACCCCAGTCCCCACTTTGTCCCCGCAACAACCCTTTGAAGTGATTGGGTTGAGAAAGTGTGGATGATTGTACCAAGGTCACCCAGAGAATTTGAAGGCTGAGTGGGAGCTAGAATTTGGATCTCCCAAGTCCTACCCATGATGTAGTGGTAAATTTGGAAGTGCAAATTCTACATCAACACCCTCAAGGAGAATCCAAAAATGTAGGAAGCAGTGTTGATCTATATCTGTCATAATTTGGCAATGACCGTCCCAATTAATCCTCTGTCATCCGGTATGAGGGTGATGACAACTCCAAGAAGCCCACTCTACCTGAGCAGGAGGTGTCCCTTTAAGAATCTTGATTCCCTGCTTGGCCATGGAAACCCACTGGATGACCATAGGCGTGTCACACATTCTCAGCTGCAGAAAACCCTGCAATAGTTCACCTTAGAGTCAACATATGTCAGAAATGAGTTGAAAGGACACATACATCTCCGCGGTCAGAAAAGCTTTTCCTTCAGAGCAAGCTGCTGTTAAAGACACAGTGCCAGGCTGAGCTGTTTTTCTTTCCTTATTTGTGGGCAACCCTACTTGGGGCTAGCATGCTGCTTTCATACACTGTGTTCACAGATCCCCCTTGTGCTTCCTTTTCTGTCCTCAGATCTTTGACCAGATAGTAGACAACTCTCGCATTGTCGTGCAGATCGATAATGCCCGGCTGGCTGCTGCTGAGTTCTATGTCAAGTGAGCGTTTTTCTCCTTCTTTGACCACTATGATCTGTCTGGAAACCTACAGGTAGAGCAGAATGTACCAGTTCTCTTTATTGGAAAACCCGTGGACTGAATGCCTATCAGAAAGAAAAGATCAGAAGTTGAGGGGAGAGGCCCATCAGTTGTGATGCTATATTTCACTTCAAGAACATCTCTTACTCAGTCTTAAGGAATCCTATTTCTGTAGACAGTTTTGATTGGCAATCTCTGTTTCCAGATGAAAGCAGCCATTGCCAGGCAAAGAAGGCTCATCCTGTAGAGCCCTTTTTGTGTATTCCTTTCCCTACAACTATCAAGAGCATAGAGGAAAGTAAGAATGGGGCTATGGGTCCCATACTTTCCAACTGCCCTATTTGGGCAAGGGCATTTGCAATTAGTTTGACCTTTTCAGTTGCTTTTAAAATGTCCCAGTTTCTTTCTTGTCTTCCCACTTCCTCCTTTGTTTTCAGCCTACTTCAGTTGTTGCAAACTAAGTTCAAAGTGCAGAAGTCCTTTGCCCTCAATGAACTCAAAGCAGGGAGAGGAGAAGAGGAGGTGGAATCTTGGCCTTCCTACAAGGATCAGAGAAAAGCAGATTGCTGCAGCCTCTCCTGGCTTGTCTGTTTTAACTCATTCATAACTTTCGGTATCTTGATGACACTCTGATGTTGCTTGCCTGCATGTGTCCCAGTGTTCATCTGTGAAATGTTAGAGGTTATGGGCTCCAACCCTCATAAATGTGCATTCAGCTGAAAAGGAAGCCATCATAGACAACTACACATAACCTATTCCAGTCTTCCCTCAAGCCTGATGCCTCCTGGTCTGCTGGACAACAATTCCCTTCATTCCCAGCCTCTCTGGCAATGGCTGTGCTGGCTGGGGATGCTGAGCAGTCCATCTGTACATCTGGAGGAGCAAAGGTGGGGAAGACCATCATGTTCCAATAGTTACAGTCATGACAGATGGAAATAAGTGAGGAGTGGGGTGGGTATCCAGTAGTTACCCATACACTTATCCATATAAAAAGAGAGAGAAACATTCTTTTGCTGGTGATCCCATGTGACCAATTTCCTGGTATAATGACAAGCTGGTTTTTGTTGTACAGTCAAATTTTGAAAAAAATTCATGCACAGAAAGAATGCAAGAAGAGAAGTCTCCATACCTGATGGTTGCAAGGCTACAAATTAAATTGAATATCCAAGGGTTTTTTTTCCCAGAAAAGGACAATCCTGAAAACAGTATTAATTATATAAGCTGAGCAAATGCTGGATTTCTCTTGATTCTGCCTCCTTCTGTCATACAGCATTTTTCATGGTTGATTCTATTCTGATGTTGCTAATAATCAAAAAGAGACAAGGAGCAGTGAAAGGCATTAAAAGGGCACCGAAAACTAACTTGAAACTGTTGGAATCTTAGTTACCTACTTTTCTCATTTCTGAGATTTCTCATTTCTCAGCAGGCCTTATGCACAGTTTCAAACATATCTCTACAGTTGTGTGGGCTGCAAATATGGGTTTTTGAAAAATTAAGTAACCAGGAAGCCGAATTAACTGTGCCTCTTCTGCCCTAGGATAGGATCACAGTATGTATACAGTCTTGCCTCTTTCCCTCTAAAACCTACTGTCATCAACGTACACAATGTTGCAAAAAAGGAAACCCATTCTGTCCTCCAAATGGCTTGCTGTGATGACCTCGCTCCTTCTTTCTCTCTTGTCCACCTAGATGGGAGGTTGAACTGACCATCCATCTCTCAGTGAAGAATGATATTAACAGCTTCCACAAACTCCTTGACAACACCACCACAACCCGCTAGCAGCTGGAAACAGAGGTTGAGACCCTTCAGGAGATGCTGGTGCAGATGAAGAAGAACCACCAAGAGGTAAGTCCCTGTTGGCTCTGGGAAAAGAAGCACAAAGGCAATAAGGACAGGGATTTGAATGAGAAAGAGAGCCAACTGCCTGGAGCAGAAGAGGCAATGGGCACTCATGACTAGTGCGGAGGGCTTTTTCACCTCCTGCAGCTACTCTCCATCTTCACAGGTAGTGTTGACTCATTGTATGTCTCCTTCTGCCCTCTTTTCTCATTCAGGAGCTCAGCAGCTTACAAGCCCAGATTACCAATTCTAGAGTAACGGTCGAAGTTGATGCTCCCAAGACGCAGGATCTGGCCAAGATCATGGCTGAGATTCGGGCACAGTATGAAGCCTTGGCTCAGAAGTATCTTGAGGATTTGGACATACATTGGAGCGAGATGGTATGCCAACAAAATTTTTGTGACTTTTCCTAGTGTACTACTGTCTGGGCTCTGTGGGTCCAGCTATAATTAGATATTGCAAACTCAATCACAGTTTTAAGTCCCAATATATTCTTAGTAACAGTATGACAATCCTATGAAATGCCAGTGCAGGGCTTGACTAGTGACTCTCTTGTCTGTGCTGCTCAGTAGAATTGTAATATTTGGATACAGCCTCAAAGTGCCAAATAAATGAATACATACATACATATATGCATACATACATAGAAGATGCATGTGTAATATAGAAATACAGAAATTCCACTGCAAGTTATCTTTTTTTTTTCCTTCTTAATACATAACTGGAAATATCACCATGTTATGCAAAGTGAAACACCTTTATGTTATTCACAGCCTATTCCTTAGACCTGGCAACTCCAGTTCTCTCTCTCCTTCTGAACTCCACTAGTAAGCACAGCCACTTCCTTAGGGTTTCTCCACCCATTGGGCCAAACCAATAATTCACAGTGATTACACTAGGAGGAGTGAATGTTCTCTTTCCAACACTAGTGTTTCCCATCGTTTCAGAGTTATCAGGAAGATGAGTTTGTCAAAGGTTTTAAAATCTCCAGGAAGTAAAACCTACTATTCTGTGTCTGTCTTAACATGTTTCCCTTAGTTCTCCAAGATCACAGTCATCATTACCCAGGATACCAAGGAAATTTAGAGAGCCCTTCACATCATCACTGACCTGCGTCGCACTGTCCAAACACGTGAAATTGAACTGGAGTCTGTGCACAACATGGTATGATCCCATCTGGAGATGGAAGGGCTCTCTTCCTCACAGTTTAATTAGAAACCTCTACGGGAAACCCATATACAGATAACTACCAGTTGACAGAGGTGCTTCATCCACCTCTCTGCTAAGAAGCACAATTCCTACATAAATGTGTCTGTAGATGGCAATCCAATGAGAGATACTCTGTGGGGTGGAGGAAATGCACTCTGCAGGATTAAAAGTAGGGATGAGGAAACTGAGTTCCTCCATGTGAAAGTGGACTCCAGGTCTCATTAGTCTAGGTATCCACAGCAGTATTAAGAATGATGGGAATCATTGTACAGTAACATCTACGAGGTCACAGCTTCTCCATTCCTGCTTTTATAAGGTACCATCTCTTATTTTAAAACAGTAATTATTTTGATTCTCAAGTTTTTTTAATCAAATAAGTATTATACAGATATACATAATAATCATTTATGTATGTTGCATATACATAGATCTTAATGAGAAAACACATATAATCAAATGATACATATCAAGATATTAAAATATCTAAGCGACTTCCTTCCTTCCCACTGTAGAATCGTAATAATCATAATCGTAGAATAGTAATAAGCTTTCCTGTAGATTCTCAAGTTTTGAAAACAATTTTTAGAATTGAATCTTGGTGATTTTGAATTGAATCATGGTGGTTGGACTGATGTGAATAAAGCTGGGAATTTTATCCTTTCACTTTATGATTGCAGCTCCTTTAAGAAAATGATTGTTTTATTAGAGTTTTATTAGGGTGGTTTCCCAGGGAACTGAATTTCCTCCAGAAAATGAAAGAGAAGCTGTGGCTCACTGGTAGAGCCTGTGATTTGCATGCAGAAGGTCTATTGTTACATCCAGGTCTCCCATAGTTAAAAGGATATGTGATGAGAAATGCCCATTTCTGCCCCTTTCAGATTCTACACAGCAACCAGCACCTTCCGGATGAGCTGGATTTGAATCCTGTTGCTCTACACCCATTAGCTCGACTGTCTGGGCATGTTGGAAGTTGTAGTCCAGTTCATCTAGAGGATTTTGAGTTAAGGAAGACTGGAGCAAATAAAGTAGGGCTCAATGAACCCTATTTTTGGGGAGTGTCTATAACTGCCAGAATCCTTCAGCCACCATGAACAGTGGCTGTGCTGACTGGGAGTAATACATTAAAAAGTTACTTTTCTCAGTTCTGGGGCTACAATAAGACAGCTTTCTATATTCTTCGTAGAAGGCCCATTATTGTAAAATCAGCCGGATGGATTCTGAATTCCAAAATTGGGAGGGCTTTGGGCTTAGCAGAAGGGCAACCAGTTGTTGCACAAGAGAGCAGAGGATATCCAGGTGTGGTGACAAGGGGGACCTAAGAATAAAGCTAAGGTCCCTGCAATGGAGGCACAGGATGGTGCAAGAGTATAGCCTGGAAATACCATGCAAGAACAACAAAAGGGTTGGCTTAGAACAGGGCGATCTTGATTTCTTCTTCTGGTCTCTCTGTCTACAGAAAGCTGGTCGGGAGGCCAGCCTGAATGAAGTGGAAACACGCTACAGCATGCAGATGGATCAGTTCCGTGGGCTGCTACTGCAGATTGAGGCTGAACTGGTGCAATTGCGGAGTGAAGCCCAGCGCCAAGTGGAGGAGTATCAGGCTCTGCTGAACATCAAGGACAAGCTGGAAGCAGAGATTGCAGTCTACAGACACCTGCTGGAAGGAGGGGAGGAACTGAGGTGAGCACTGTCCCACTTTTTCATTCTTTGCCCAGCAGAAGAAATCGAGAAATGGTGACTGTTGCTCTGTACTCCAAAGGTTCTAAATATCACTCACTCAAGGATATGGTGGAGGTTATCTTTCCTATTCTGAGCTGTGGACTAAATTTGTGATAGAAAAAGAGCTGCATTTCTTATCTGAAATAAAACTGGAGATGTGACTCTCATGTACACAAGCAAGCTTGAGTACCTATCCCACTTCAAAATGTTGCCTCCCCTCTTATAGTCTTTCAAGCCACTGCCACCCCCCACCCCCACCCACCATCTTGCTGCCAGATTTGCTGAAGTGGAAGCGATATCTCCCTTTCCTTATGACTTTTAGAAAAGTTGTTTGGGCAGCTTGGGCATTGTTTTCAAGCTGAATTGTTCCCTGAAGCCTCCTGAAAGTGCAGTTTAGCTAAAGGACAAACACAAGGTGTGCAAAATGGAAAAACAATGCTAGAGACAGTGGCAGCCATGTCAGAGGGGTGGTGAATTCCACTCCAGGTTTTAATCCAGGCTTTAAAGGAGCTGTCCAGGGTTCTAAACCATGTCCCTAAATAGGTCCAGCATTTTGGAGAGCTGCTTTAAAATTTGCTAAAATTTGGAGTGAACATGGGAGGCACCAGTTGCCACTGGTTGGAGGGAAGTATGGAATGGCATAACCTGGAATTGGATCTGGTAGGTTCAGGTTCTTCTCTGAGTTTTCCTGTGCTACTTGTGACCTTGACAAGTGTCTCAGGGAGCAGTTTCCTACCTATGCAATCAGCGTAACAGAGGTGTCTCTTGAGACAGAAGAACTTTCAGTTTCTATTTACCATGCAGAGTGTGGACAGAGGCTGAGATTCTGTTCATATAACTGCATCCTGACAAATGAGGTTTTTACCCAGATCTAAGATTGATTCGAGAGAGCCAGCATGGTGTATGGTTTGAGCATTGGGCTATGACTGTGGAGACCAGGTTTCAGTTACCCGCTCGGCCATGGAAACTCACTGGGTAACCTTGGGCATCACACTCTTAGTCCCCAGATAACCCCATAATAGGGTTGTTGTAAGTCAGAAATGACTTGAAGGCACACAACAACAACAACAACAACAACAACGACAGCAGTAACAGCAACAAGATTGACTGGAACACAGGTCAGGCTTGGCTCATTGAGACCAAAGTAATTTTGTTTGGTAGTGCTGTGGAATCACTTCATAATGTCTAGAATTCATACCGAGGCCTACACCACTAAGAATATCCACCTGCTTTAATGTGACAATGATGAGAATTTCTCTGTTTCTGTTCCTTCAGCCTGAAAGACGCCTTACCTGAAAGCACCATGCAGACCACTAAGGAAATTCACAAGATCATGAATGGCAAAATGGTGTCAAAGACCAGTGAAATTAAAGTCCTGAGGAAATGAAGCTGGCCTGTGTGGTGGGAAGCACCTCCTAATGCATCTGAGACAAAAAAGATTTTGTGCCAGAGCTCAAGGGAAGACTGGGAGTGGGACTGGGGTTGGTCATAACACTAGTCGATAAAAACATTGCTAAAAGAATTCAGAGTGTAAAAAGTAAAAAAGAGTTCAGAGTGTCCATTCCATCATTTTCTTTTGTTTCACAGAATGTACTTATTGTGTCCCTGGGTGCTGCAGTGAAATCTGGACCACATTCAAAGGTTGCACTTCCTAAGCCTGTTAGGCTTCATTTATTTTGTTTGAAGTACTTATAAGCCTAAATCTAATTGTTAGTTCCAATAAGTAGACTACTGAATCAATAGGAGCTTGGTAAGCTAACATTTATGTAAGTTTTATTAAATTAATGGCTCCACTCTAGTTGATACTAACAGTTGGATTTAGGTCATACACTGCTTAATATAGCAAAATCTTCAAGAAGTTGACATTAAAATGTCTTGTAACACTATATGGGAACAACCTCAAGCAATTTTAAAATAATTTTAATTACAGATTTAAAATAATTATTGATAATAAAAATCACTCTAGCAGCAATACAATAACAAAATAATTATAATCATTATGTGCCTGTAAGCATCCTGTTGGCCATGAAATAACCGATAAGACCTCCACTGAGGATATTGTGGGTTGATTGAACATACATAGGGGAAGGTAGTCTGCTAGAAGAGTGTCTTTAAAACACATTGCCCTTGTGCAGTGTACAAACGGTGGTGAGAAGATCAGTAGTTACGGGTGAGCTTTTTTTTTCAGGGACTCTTATTACTGATCTTCCCATTGAGGAAGCTGTTCTGGAAACAAAATGCCAGGGGAGTGCCTGTGTCATTTGCTCTTTCTGATGCTGGGCTACTTCTGTGTTCTTAGTTGTGAGAACTTCCTGGGAGATGGAACATATGAAAAGTCCTCCTGGCTGACATCAAAGGCTCACCTCAAGAATGGGGAACCCATAAACCTCCAGGTGTTATTGGATTATTATCATCAACTGTAGCCAATACAGCCAATAGGTGAGATATAATGAGAGCATTAGTCCATAATCTGGAAAACTAAAGAGATCCCCATCCCTGGTCTGCCTAGTCCAGCATCCAGATGCCTACAGGAAGCCCACAGGGAGAGAAGAGTGGTGATAAGGCTTAGATCTTTCTCAGACCACTCACCAAGGCTCTCAAGAGAAACAATCAGGGGCACATGTCCTGCATGAGCCAAGTAATATCAGGGACAGGGATGGAGAAACTATAGCCCAAGGGATCTGTGATGTACACCTCCCATATGGGTGGATTGCACTTCCCAGCATTTGTCACTCATAGGCTATGCTGATGAGGGATGGTGGATATTACAGTCCAATAAGACCTGGAGGGCTACCAGTGCTATGAGCAATCCATTTCTTTCTTCCCTATTCATGTCTCTCTTCTTTTCCACCCCTAAAGAAAGCTAAGCAGAACAAACATGCACCCCGGCAGGTAATGAATGGATGAAATGGGAGAAGGGAAGATCTGGGGAAAAAGTGATTCAGTGCACACGTTGCCCTGTAGCTGAAGTTCTTAGGATGACACAGATCATAAAACCAAACACAATGAAAAAGTAATAAAGTCAATAATTCAAAAACCAATAACACTTAAACAAAACATTATTCAAAAGAAGTAAACAATGGCTTAAATGAGTTGCCCAAGCAAGGCTTGTGCTGTTAGCCCAGTGTGTGGATGACTCGGAGGTCCACCTGCAATGCCAGTACCTCCATGAAGAGGTGAGGAATATTAGCTCAATTAAACAGACCAGCAAGAGTGGAGTATGAGATCTTATACACCTATGTATACCAGTACTTACCTAGGGGACAACCAGCCAGAGACTCAAAAAGTAAGTTTAACATGTTTAATTGGGGGAACTGCAGTCACACACAAAAGATCCAATCAATCTCATTTGCACCCAAGGCTAACTGAAAGAAAAGGGAGGAAAGAGTTGGATAGCAAATGATCGAAAGCAATGAGAGTAATATTTATTGTTCCGGAAGAGAAACGGAGAGGTGAAGTGGCTTACATTGGCATCTAAGGGCAGAACACTTGAGAATCAAAGTGGCAGAGTGACATTCAGCAACCAGTGAACTGTTAACTAACTGGCCAAAATCTGGGGTTTAAATACAGTTTTTCTACCTGGAAAGCATAGGTGCTAATTACTCTCTGGATGAGTAAACAATGGGAAACTTCTAGTGGACAATGAAGTCTGGAATGACTTGATGGTTTTGGTATTAGCATGAGGTGACAAACAGATCAAGGAAGGCGGACCTTTAATTTGTGGATAGCTATGGAACAATAGAGAAAAGTCTAGGCTGTAGGAACTGAGTGCTCAAACCAATCATTCGTTTGCTAGGAGTTCATTGTCTCAGAGACAAAGTGGCAAGAGACATTTGCAAGTTCATTGTGTTTGGGATTTTCCTGTCTATGACCTAGCCAAGCCCTAGAGGCGTTTTTCCTCTGACCTTTGTTTGAAATATTTAGCAATATGCAGCCAGTGTCTGTTTCCTCACTCTAGCCAGCTCCATTCATAACAAGGGAGAGAGTTTTATATTTTCATGTTTCAGGCCCATTAAATAACGTTTGCCAATTTAACACCTCATGCCAATTAATATGCCAATTGAACCACACCAAGCTATGGGGGTATACCGCCTGTTAACAGTGTAATCTATTTGGTTCTTTTCCAAGAATTCAAGAAGGCTGCTGGTGGGGCAGTGGGGGAATGCAGTGAATCTGCTCTGAGTTTTAAGCTAACTTTTAAAGCAGCTATCCAGCTTGCTCAAACTGTTTAGGGGACAGGGGTCAGTGCTTTGCAAAGCTCCTTTAAAGCTGAGACTAAAGCTTGGAGTGGATTCACCACTCCACTGACATCAAACCCATCAGCTGCCACTGACTATATCCCCAAGATCCACCAATCAGTGTCAAGTGCCAAATAAAGGCACAGGTGAGCAGTTCAGGCAAGTGAAGCCTTAAGGAGGTGTGTTTGCCATGATTAAGGCCCTTTCCACACATGGGGAAGGAATACGTAGAAACGCTACTCACCGGCTTTTTCGTGGGTCTGATCGGGTCCGTCAGGACGAGGAGCAGTGCGAGCTCGTCGCTCCGCACAGCTCCGGCATCCAAAATGGTGGCTTCCGGTTGGTGGAGGCTCTCCTCCACCAACCGGAGAAGCTCGCCAGCCTAAAGCCCGCCCCCGCCAGATCTGCACCGGAGCGCGGCGACGGAGTGACACGGAGTTGCGTGCTCCGTGCTTTTGAAAAACCTCTTAAAAGAGGTTTTTAAAAAGCACGCTGCGTGACCACTTCCGGTCGCTTCGGAGCGGACTGAGGTGCGGAACCATGAAAAGTAGTCCGACCCAGTCCACTCCACGGTGCAGACGACCTCCGTCGGAGGTCGTTCTGCACTGTTTTAATGGAAAGGGCCTAAGGTAACTGCTTGTTGCCAATTATTTAGCTTCATAATAAATCTAAACTTACAATATGAGTTAAGAGTTAATAATTCTCAGTAAGCTATTGATAACAGTTATAACTTAATTATTACAAATCATATTTAAACACTTAATAACTACCTAACAGTTTTGATCATTAATAATTTTTTCCTATACTATTCCATATTAAAAATTAGTAAATCTTAAAATAATAATTTTCTATATAGTAAGCATTATTTTTTAAAGAGCAACAAAGGAAGTAAAACTATTTCCCAATTACTCTTTCTGCAATAATGAAAGAACAAATTTAATATGTTAAGGAAAAGAAAGAAAGGCTGTCTTTGTTGTCATCGAATATCCTCAATCACTTCATAATTTTTACTTCTTATAACTCATAATCATAAACCTTTTACATAAGCCATAGCTCATAAACCATTTTCATCATCAAACACTTTCTTCCTCTTTTACTTTTTTCTATTTTTATTTTTCCCAAGAACAGAATCATGTATAAATAATCCTAAAAGGCCTTTTATCAAGACAATGCATAATCCATGTCTTTCATCCTTATACATGAAAATTAATTCTTCAAGTCTGTCCCAGCTTGGAAAAAAAAAACAGGATGTGTGTTTGGATGTGTGTTTGCCACAATTTCATGAGAGCACAGGAAAAAAATGGCAGGATGTGTCTTGTTCTTGTGTGCTTTCCAGTGGTTTTGACTTATGATGATCCCATCACAGAGTTTTCTTCCTCCGGGGCTGAGAGAGAGTGACTTGCCCAACATCACCCAGTAGGTTTTCAAGGCCAAGTGGGGATCTGAATCCTTGGTTCCTGGAATTCTAGCCCAGCACTCCAACCACTACACAACATTGTGTTTAGGAAATTTATTACATGCAAATAATTCACCTTCCTGAGAGTCTCAGTTCTCACTTGTGAAAGCGGGGAGGGAGCAACTAAGAATTAAGGAATGTGGTGCCTCAGCCCATGTCCTGCTCACAAATGTGTGACCAGTACCAACTACATAGAAACCTAGTGGGTGACCTTGGGAAAGTCATATTGTCTCATCCTAAAGGAAGTCAATGGCAAACCTACCCTGGCAACAATCTTGCCAAAACCCTCATATAGGATCATCCAACTAATGGCGACCCTAAGGCAATCCTATAATGGTTTGTTTTTGTTTTTGTTTTTTGGCAAGATTCGTTCAGAGAGGGTTTGTCTTTGCCTTCTTCTAAGGCTGAAAGAGTGTGACTTGCCAAAGGTCACTCAGCGGGGTTTCCATGGCTGAGCAAGGATTCCCACCCTGATCTCCAGAGTCGTAGTCCAATGCTCAGACCACTACACTATGCTGGCTCTCTGATAATAGCCTACAGACTACAAAGGCTCATGGACAGAATAAATGTGTTTTTTGTTTTTTTTCAAAGGTGGCATTGGTCTTTTTTGGGTTGTAGTTATAGTTGTAGGGTTGTAGTTCATTAGTAGAGCACACAACAAGGACCCCTGTTAAATTCTGCACATTCCCACTTATGTCCTTCTAGGGGAGATTTCTGTCTGAAATATTGGACAGAAAAAGCAAGGGTGAGGAATCTTTGTACTCTCTAGGTGTTTTGGATTCTGTCTTCCAGAAACCATGGCTAATGGTAAGAGAAGATGGAAACATATGAATGGCCAAAGTTTCTCAGCTCCTCCTCTGGAGCATTGTGAAAAGTGTTGGACTGCTGGCATGAGGGAAAGTTCCTTGGTAAAGACATTTTCAGATCAAGGAAAGTCTTCTCAAATCCCTTTGGGCAAGCATTTGTCTAGACGAGGTGCAGTTGATCCTTAGCACAAGAGGATGAATGACAAGACTTTTTTTTGTTATTTTTGGTATAGCCTGGTTGTCAAGAAAGAGTTGCATACATATTTCTTCATTTTCTTGAACCATTTCCTCCTCATATAATGCTCCCCACACCAGCGCCTTACCTCGCCCCTCCCCAGTCCCGGTCTCCCTCCAGGCCCGGGGCTCCCTGCCCGCCCGCCTGCCTGCCTGCCTCCTTCCTTCCTTGCTCACCTTCTTCCCTCCTCCTCCTCCCCTGCCCAGGAGCTACTGCCACCCCTCCCCATCCCTGAGGGCCTTCCATTTAGCAGCGCTTCTGGCTCCAGGTTAAGCCCCCCACCCACGCACTCTTCCCACAAGGCACTGGAGCTCCTGGGACCCCCATCTCCAGAAGTCCCTGGGCATTTCGGAAGCCTCCTCGCTTCCCTTCCAGGAATCACTGGCCCCTCAAGCGCCCCCTTTCAGCCCCTAGCACCTTCCTTTTCTATCCCCGGGGGTCCTTTATTAATTGGGGCTCCCTTTTAGCAAGAACCTCCTCCCCATTCTGCCTCCCCGGTCCCTTTCCTCTTCTGCCTCTGCAGAGCTTCCTCTCCTGCTGTTCCCTGCTGCTCCTCCTTGGTCCCCCCCTTTCTTTTCCTCTTTGTCACCTCTACATATGCTCCATCGATCACGTCAGAGGAAGAAGGCGGTGAGGGGGAGTTATATCAGGTCCCTTGGTCAGCGCAGCCTCTCCTCCCCGCCCCAAAGAGGCGGGAGGAGGAAGAAGGCGGTAGCAACAGCATGTTACCATGATTTCTGGTGTCCCTTGGAAAACACCTCAGTGTGCTCCACGCGATGGGGAATGGAAACTAGCCAGAGCACGAGCTATAGCAATGCAAGAGGCAGGGTAACCTAGTGGGGTCTTTTTACCCAGTTTTTACGGGGTCAGGCCAAGCCAAAAACAAAACAAAAATGTCCAATAAATGATTTTATTGAATGAAAATCTCACGCGGCAATGCAATCACTCACACACGCACTCAAGACCTATTAAGAAGCAAAAGAGAGGAAACTAGATAGGGAAATATTGAAGAGGTGTAGCTGGGGGGGGGGGGATACTGCACCTTTGTCCTGAAGTCCTTGGTCTGGGAAAAACAGCGGAGAAGTGACGCTCAGCATGGAGAGGGCTGAGGGGATCACTCAACGGATGGAGCAACGGTGTGCTGAGGTGACCGGGGGTGCTCCAAAGAACCACTCAAAAACTGGGACTATTTGTAGGAGAAAAAGTACCTGGACGACTAATTCTTTCCCAGGGAGAACAATGGGAGAACAATGCGCACGAAGCTTCACATTGATAATTTTCTTTGTGTGATGGGATTGCAAGGTGTTGCCAAAGTCTCTGGATCTTCGGCTGTGTTAGTTTGTGGTGTGACTTCATGTAAATGGTCCTCGCCTGATGGAATATTTGCTCAGCTTGGGGCAGACATGCTAATCCCCTCAAGTCGGCTTCCTAGGGCTATGGACCCTTTGTTTATTATGGATTTACACATCTTGAGGTCTCCTGGGGCTACGTGACTGGGGATTTTACTGGCCTGACCTGGTTTTCGATCTTTGACCATTGCTGTCTACGTGCCTATCCGGGTGACCTCTCAGGCACATTGAATCATATTTTAATATCAAAATTGTAGGGTTTTTCCAATGGACTAACAAGCAGCATGCCAATGAGGGAAAGAAAGGGGGAGACAGAATCCCCAGCTCTTCCCTTTCCTCTCCCCCCCCTCCTTCCCTGCCAAGGTGTTCATTTCTAATGGTATACTGTGCTGAAGATGTCCTCATATAAGTTTGTGTAATAATCACGGAAGATTTCTTTCATTGCATCTTGGTCTGTTGTCGTCTTTCCAGCTTGCCTGATTTCAAGAATTTGTTTTTTCTCTTTCCCTCTCTCTCAGTTTGGAAGCCAGCCATTTCCCTGGCTTGCTGGCATGTTCAAAATGTTTAAGTTTACAATTCCTGAAGTTTCTTGAGGTAGAAGTTTCCCTTACCCACAATCCTTCTCCGTGATGCTGTTACCCATATAAAGAGACTGTATGAATGGTAAAGATGAAAAGAAATCTTGACGCTTCACAGTCAGCATGTGAGTTTTGAAGTGAAGAGAAGCAGGTCTAGGAAGGAGGTCTTGGATGCATAACCTCCAACTGTTTCAGTTTGGCAGGGACATTTCAGCTAAACCTCTGCTGTCCCAACTTCTCAGCTGTTTTTAAACTGTGTTGATTTCTCTCTCTGTCTCCCACTTTCCTCCCTTTATGCTTAGCTTACTTCAGTCACTGCAAACAGAGGTGAAAGGGCAAAAGTAGTTTGTGCTCAGTTACTCAGCAGGAAGGAGAGGAGAGGAGTGGAGTGGAGAGGGGGTGTTCAAAGTCTTGTTCTTTCCAGTAGCTTCAGGCAAAAGCAAACTGCTAAAGCATCTACTAGCTCTGCAACACAACATCCTCTGCTGTATGATTACAAATTGCTTCTTAAGGTAACCAGAAAGAATAAACACACCTTGTAACAGGCAAAGGAAGGAGAGAGCCCTGCTCATCAGGAGCAGCTTTCCTGGAGGAGACTGCCTTTGAATTACAGCACCCCTGGAAGTGGGCAACAGGTGCTCTCTCACTCTGTCTCACAGATTCATGGATTCTCTCCCCCACGCACTTCCAGTTTTCCTAAAAAGGGATCAATATTGAAGGGAAATATTCCAGTTTTACTATTTTCCCTCTTCCCTTCAGGACTGAGTTTTGTTTTTGAGAACTGCATAAACCTTATATTTTAAGGCTTAATTTTACTAGGGTTTTTTTTTTCCATCTCTGCCTTATTCCTTTTGATTTAGCAATTCTCTACGTGTGCCAGGGCTGAACAATTCCACAGAACTGTAAGTTGTAAATGTCAAGCAATGGAAGAGATTTTACTGTTTGTTGACCTTGTGAGAGAGATAAGTTCTGTTCTGAGGAATATTCAGTTCACATCTACAATGTCATCATAAAAGATAGGTACTCAGTACTTATTTCTAAGTCTCCATGAGCACAGCTGTACTCATTTCTAGGTGAATGTGTACAGAACCGTAGCCTTACCCACTCTAAAAGGTCATTGGAATATTTCCAGGCCATACACCTCCCACATTTTGATATGGTCTAATTGGCAAAATATTAATTGGCAGATATGTTTAATTGACATAAAATCTAAATTATATACACTATGATTGGAAGCCATATGGAAGAAGAGACCCTTGCTGAAAAATAGGCCAAAAGGTAACCCCAGTGTGGCTAGGTCAAAAGTTCACTGCAATTAACCAAGAAAGCCTGACTTAATAGCTCTGAGCTAATCCTATCAAGTGCTCAACTTCAGAAAACAATAAGGTGCCCAGGTGCAGAGGCAAGGACCACTGGTGTTTGCATTTCCTACTGAAGGCTGGCCCAGAAACCCCACTCAACCAAGACATTGAAACAATCAGTCCATTCCATGGGAAATACTAAAACCCTTTTGGGAAGAAGAGTAGGGGGAAGCTGCTTTAATAGGGTTGTTTAGTTAGTTATATTAATAAGGCTAGATAGCTAGGAAGCTTGTCGAACTAATGGTTTGGTATTTATATTGATGGATAAGGGAAATGAGCAATTAGATTTAAATAGGATTAAGTATTGATCGATCTTTGTATTGGAGTGGTTGTAGAATTACTAAAGTAATTAATAATTAAATTAATTAAATTAAAATAGTATGACATGAAATTTTGTAATGTCATACAATTGGTGAAAAGATGTAAGGAATTGTTTTATAGGTTTGATTTAGGTTAGCAAGGTGGAAACGGTGATACCAGTAAAAGGATTAATTGAATAAGAAGGATTTTAGGGATATAAGAAGAGTTCGTGCAGATTCTCCAATGGTTCGGTGGAAGAAGTTAAGTATGTTAGTATATGTTTGAGAGAGTGAAGATAGGAGCAAGAAATTAGAAGAATTGCTCATGGATGAATGGTTTGTATGTAGGTTTGTATAATATTTTGAAATATAAATTATGGGAAGCAGGATCCCCTCCTGTTGAAAAGAAGGAGGGGTATCATTCTATGTATTAAGAATTGTTGTTACTGATAAGTGTGGTTGTATGTTTTGTTTTGTTTTGTATTGTAGTGTTTTTTTATTGTGTGTCTATTGTGTGTTTTGTTTTGTTTTTGTTTATCTGTATGTTTAATAAAGTATATTTTTATTAAAAAAGAAAGAAAGAAAGAAACAATCAGTCCATTCCAGACCCCTTTTGTTTACCCTGCCAGAAAGCAACTAACTCTCAACCCTTCAGGGAAGGAAATAAGAGTATATAAACCCTTGGTTTTGAAAAGTCAGATGCAGTCAGATAAAATGCTGGACCTCACTATGTCGCCCTGAATCCTGATCTGGTCTGCCCTTAGACAGATGTCTAAGCCACATTGCAGCTTCTTCACTAGTCTTCTGGACTGGTAATTATAACCCCAAACCCTCAGCCTCTCTATCCATAATTTTTCTTCCCATTATCCTTCAGTTAGCTCTTGTGTAAAAGTTTGACTCTTTGTATCTTGCGTGCATGCAAGAGTGAATTCTCCCCAATAAAACACATTTTTAGTTTACTTTTGAATGTCTGGCTGGTTCTTTTTCCTGCGTGAGCCCATAATCATTGGTAGAAAGGTCTCATTAAGTTGCCCCCCCCCCGTTGGCCTCCAGATTTTGAACTAATTAATTCCCCACTTTTGCATGGTGGTACTGGCATCGCAGGATGGCCCTCATGGCACCTACATTTTGGGGTAACAGGAAGTTGTGGGTGTCTTTATCACAATCACGTATTCTCCAAGTGTCTCTATTTTAACTAATTATACTCCATTTACCTCCAAGAGCTAAATGTATTGCATATTATTTTTCCCTACCCTCATTCCATTTTTATTCTAAGAATATCCTAATGAAGTAACTTAGGAGAGAAGCTACAATTGGCTCATGGTGACCACATGAGTGTTACGTTAAGGGAGAACTGGGAACTAACCTGGTATGTAATATGCATTGGGCAGAGGAGATGGATATGAATACAGAGTTGAAACAGTGGATCCAAGAGAAAGATTACATTTTGAGCAGGTTTGGTGAAATAACGTTGAGTTTAGAATAATGCTTTATATAATGCTTTATGCATTGTTAATGATGCTTCTGCACATATCCACTGAATAGTTGTTACCCCAAATGCGTGGGTGACACAAGGTCCACCTGTGATATCAGCATCTCCATGGAAAGGTGGAGAAATTAGTTCTAATTAGGAGGTCTGTGAGAGTGGGGTATAGGATCTTTTCACCTATGTATACTGGTATTTGTGTAGGGGAGAACCAGTCAGAGACTCAGACTGCAAGTTTAAATGTTTTATTGAAGGGAATTTCACTCACGCACAGTATCCAAACACTCACACATGCACACAAGGCCTACTCAAGAGTAAAACAGGGGACAGGAAATGGATAGAGAAGATAGAAGGCATTGAGAGCGAAGGGACTTAGATGAGAGTCTGAGGGCAGAACACTGGGAAAGCAGAGTAGTATAGTGATGTTCAGCAAGCCAGTGAACTGCAAAGTTACTGGGCAAACCAGGGATCTTATATACCCATTCTCTGCTTGGAAGGCATGGGTGATAATTGCTCTCTGGAAATTTCAGATGATGGGTTACTACGGATGGACAATGAAGTCCAGGATGTCTTGATTGCCTTAGTATTAGGTGACAAAGAAGACCCGGGAAGGTAGATGGTACCTTGATTGGAGGGCATGAATGAGGACAGTAGGAATCATAGGCCCTTTTCGCATCTTACCTGTTCTCGGTGCTGGGGCACGGGGATCGCACGAGCAGCCTCTTGCGAGAGACTCTTGCGTCCCCGCTGCTTCCCTTCTGCAGCCGCTGCCTGCTAGTGAGCAGGCAGCATGAGGGCTCCTCCTCTTCCTTCCGCAGCGCAGCCTGGGATTTTCCCAGGCTGCGCTGGGGCAGGAAATGCAAGTGCCGCAGCTCTGGAGGCTCCTCAGGCATGGTAAGTGAGCCCCGGGCTCTGGAGCAATGCGCGATCATGCACCATTTTCAGCTAGAAGCCGAAAATGAAATAGTGCGCGATTGGTGCCTGCAAGCCCTGGCAGCATCGCAAAATTGCAAGGACATCATGTGGACGGCTCCTCGCAATTGCGTGACGCTCCAGAAGCTCTTTCGCATGGCGAATGCCATGCGAAAAGGGCCATAGAATCACAGAATCATAGAATCATAGAGTTGGAAGAAACCAACAGGAGCCAGCCAGTCCAATCTCCTACTATAAAGGAACACACATCAAACTACTCCCAACAGATAGCCATCCAGCCTCTATTTAAAAACCTCCAAAGAAGGAGACTCCACCACACTCCAAGGCAGCATATTCCACTGCCGAACAGCTCTGACTGTCAGGAAGTTCTTCCTGAGGTTCAGGTGGAATCTCCTTTCCTGCAGCTTGAATCCATTGCTCCTTGCCCTAATCTCTGGAGCACTGGAAAACAAGCCCATTCCCTCCTCAATATGTCATCCTTTCAAATATGTAAACATGGCTATCATGTCTCCTCTTAACCTTCTCTTCTGCAAAATAAACATACCAAACTCCCTAAGCTGCTCCTCTTAGGGCATGGCTTCCAGACCCTTCACCAATTTGGTCGCCCTCTACTGGACACATTCTAACTTGTCAATATCCTTCTTGAAATGAAGTACCCAGAACTGGACAAGTATTCTAGATGAGGTCTGACCAAAGCAGGATAAAGTGATACTATTATTTTTCTTGATCTAGACATCATACTCCTATTGATGCAACCAAAAATCGCATAGGCTTTCTTGGCTGCAGCATCACACTGCTGACTCATGTTCAGCTTGTAGTCTACTAAGACTCCTAGATTGTTTTCACATGTACTAGATTGTTTTCACATGTACTTTTGTCAAACCATGTGTCTCCCATCCTATATTTGTACATTTTATTTTTTCTGCCTAAAACCCCTTCCGCACTAGGCTGTTATAGCGCTATGATTCCAGTTGCCACATCCTATGGAATCCTGGGATTTGCAGTTTTGGGAGGGGCCGCCTGGCCCCTCCCAAAACTGCAAACCCCAGGATTCCATAGGATGTTGCAAGTGGAATCATAGCGCTATAACAGCCTAGTGCAGAAATGGCCTAAGTGTAGGACCTTTCTCTCTGTCGAAATTCATTTTGTTAGCCTTGGCCCAGCTCTCCAATCTGTCAAAGTCATTTTGAATTTTGATCTTGTCCTCTGTAGTATTAGCAACCCCTCCCAATTTGGTATCGTCGGCAAATTTGACCAGCATGCTCTCTATTCCTTCATCCCAGTCGTTGATAAAGATGTTGAATAGCACTGGTCCCAAGACAGAACCCTGTGGCACCCCACTAGTCACTTCTCTTCAGGGGTGAAAAGCAGCCACTAGTGAGCACCCTTTGCATCAGTTAACCAATTAAAAATCCACCTAAAAGTAACACTATCTAGCTCACATTTTACTAGGTTCTTTGAAAAAACCTCACGGGGAACTTTGTCAAAGGCCTTACTGAAGTCAAGAAATGCTACATCCACAGCATTCATCTATCAAGCTTGTAACTCTGTTGTAAAAAGAGATAAGATTAGTGTGGCATGACTTGTTTTTGAGAAACAAATGTTGACTTTTAGTGATCACGGCATTGATTTCTAAGCAATTGCAAACTGTCTCTTTAATGATCTGTTTAATAATTATATACAAAGAGCAAGGCTCCCAGGAAAAACAGACTTAGCATCAATTGTGTTGTTTACCAACATTCAGCTGAATTCATTGTTTCCAGAACGGAGCTATTAAGTTCACTTTGCAATGTTATTGTTTTTAGGGTTTTCCTGCCATCAGCTTAGCCCGACCCAAAAGGCCTTGTTTTCTGGCCTTTGCTTGCTTTGCTTGTATAGTCTTCCAGTCACATTATTACCTGTTAATCTCTAGCAGGCCTTCTGGCTACAGCAGGGCAGACCACATGTTTGGATTTCATGCCAGTTAACTAAGTCTGCCAGTTTTATATGAGTTATGCCAATTAATATATGTTTGCCAATTGATAAATAGGCCAATTAATAAGTGGGGGGGCGGGTATGGCGGCCTTACATACTGTGATTATCGATTTGTTAACTGTCACTTGTTAACTTGTAGGATATAACTCAAAGGAACATGCACGTTCCTAAATATCAAAGAACCTTCCAGTTCCAAGTTTATCTACGTGATTATTTCCATTCAGAATGAGGCAACGGGCAGCTCCAAAACATATGTGTTAAAGAAACATTAGCAGTATTACATCCTCAATAGTTTGCTGAGTTGTATAGCCCTTTCTTTAAAGAAAGATGCTGTAGTGACCAATATAGCTGAAACTGCAATTTCTGCTGTATAAGGTGGAATTGTAGATCTATCAACATACTTCTCATAGATGTTGAAGCAGTTGGCCATTGATTAGCTAGAACTGGTCAGAACAGCTCCCTGTTCCATTACTTACATGAATCTCGCATATTTATTTGTAGATAACAGAAATATATTTAAAGAAGCCATTGATTTAGCTACTTGGTCAATCTCAGTTCATGTTTCTAATATTAAGGGAACTTTGAATCCTTTAGAACTGTGGGCCCAAATATAGATTACAACAATGCTTCTATGGTTAATTCTGCCATTAAGCCAACATAGGTAAATTGAACTGGTCTTGCAGAGTTGAGAGGGCCAGAAACTCATTATCGAGACCAAATATTTCATGTAAGGTAACAATCCCACTATCTAGTCATGTCTTCCATAAAAATGTTTTCTCACCAGTCTTCAAATCCAGGTTCCTCCATTAGGTAAATTTGATGTGAGCCTATGGGTCAAATTGTATCTGATGAGACAATATTTGCCACACAGTTCTAGTATCTGAAATTGCTAACAAAATACTGTTCTTTTTTATAAAATGAGAGCCAAGCACTCTTCATTTAAATAAAGGTACCAAAATGCAGATTCCAGGGCTGATCATGGGGGATTACTCATTTTTAATGGACATGTCCAAAAATAAATACAAGATTGTTATTGCTATTTTGTATTTATTTTTGGACTTGTCCATTTAAAATGAGTATGTGAGATGGTATGTGAGAAGATCTGGAAGGCCAAACCCTCCCCCTTTAACTGGAATTTGAACTCTTTCCATTGAAATTCTAGAAGGAGATGAGCCCCCTCCATTTTCCTAAACAATATTTAATTTAGCTATTATAGGGGACAGGGAACCCTGAAGGGGTTGGCAGATTACGTCATTGTCCATCTTAACTAAAAGGTCCCTTAATTGGCTTAATAAAAATATTGTTACAGTATGGAATTTGGAACTTGCCTAAATAAGGGCTGGGAATCCCATCCCTATTAATCTAGTGTTTGGTTTGTTTGTTTGTTTGTTTGTTTGCTTGTTTATTGGAGATTTATCGTTTAGCAAGATATATAATTGAATACTAAAGATAAAATTGTCCATGCCATAACATTTCCAGTTTCTAAGTATGGTTGTGAAAGCTGGACAGGGAAGAAATCTGATAGGAAGAAAATCAACTCAAAAAGACAAACAAAGGGGTCCTAGAGCAAATCAAGCCTAGAAAGCAAGATAACTAAACTGAGGCTGTTATACTTCAGGTATATCATAAGAAGGCACGACTCACTAGAAAAGATGATAATACCTGGCAAGGGTAGAGGGTTGTAGGAAAAGAGGAAGACTGCAGTACAAATGGAAAGACTCATTCAGTGAAACCACAGCCCTGAGTTTGCAAGACCTGAGCGGGGCTATTGACAAGGTGACGGGGCGATCTCTCATTCATGGGGTCACCATAAGTCCAAGTCAACTTGATGTCAGTTGACAACAACAACGGAGATTTGTAAACCAGAATTCTGGCACAGCTTTTCTGGACTCATGGTCTGAAACATGCAGGCAGTAAACAACCTGTTCAGCGATCCGCAGACTGGTTTCATGCAGTCTGCATTGCAGATTTTTTTAAATTCCATTTTTATTAGAAAATTTTTTTCAGTTAACAAAAAACAATACAATTACTTAGTTTTTTTAACAGATATTATGAACTGGATCACTGAGGTCATTTCCACACTATACTGTTAATAGTGCTGTTATTCCACGTTCAACATCTGGTGGAATTCTGGGGTTTGCAGTTTAGGGAGGTGTCTTTAGAATTCTCAGCCAGAGAGCAATTTGGCCTCAGCAAACTACGAACACCAGAATTCCACAGGATGTTGAAAGTAGAATAATAGCACTATAACAGTGTAGTGCAGAAAGGCCATAAGAATCAAATTGTAATAAATCCATTTTCTTTTATCCTACATTAACAACTAAAGAGATTAGTAAATCAGAAAGTCTATAAACATAACAAAATTTACAGTATTCAATAGAATTTAAAGAAAAAAAATTGCACAAAGTTGGATTTATATATGTTGATTACCATCTTAATGTTTATACGACTCCTAGAATAAATATCAATTACATTTTTGTATGTGTGTGTGTGTGTGTGTGTGTATACGTATAAAATTTTAAAAGAGTTAACAATGATAAAACTTTCTTAGTTTAAAGAAATAAGAAAAACGAAGAAAGGGGAAAAAAGGAACTAAAGTCAATAAGCATACAAATATGTCAAAAAGAATAAAGTAAAACTTCCCCCAAGTGTCATTGGTTATTTCCTAAGTTATATAATTAAAGATCCTTGAACATTTTCATATTTCTTGTCTAATTCTATCATCCATCTAGTATTTTTCTCATTGTGTGTGTGTGTGTGTGTGTGTGTATTTGTGTGTGTGTGTATGTAAAAAAAAGATTAATTTTTAATCAGAGAAACCAAGTACCATTATTTCAGAATAATTGTTTCTGAAGAAATTAATCCTTGGATCCCAAGTTTTAAAATAATCACCTATAGAACCATCTCTTAACATAATTGTTAACTTATCTGTAGTTGCTATATCCAGTACCTTCAACAACCATTCATCTACTGATGGTAATACTTCTGATTTCCATTTTTTCACAAATAGCAGTCTAGCTGCTGCAGTCATATAGAAAATAAGTCTTCCAAAATTTCCCTCTAATTATCATTAGCCATAGCAAGAAGATACGTTTCTGGTTCCCTTTTAAATGTAATCCCTAAAATCTTTTCAATAGTTAGATGAATAGACTTCCAAAACTTTTTAGATTTGTTCAAAGACCACCAAGTACGGTAGAAGGTCCGTCTCTCTTTTTTATACTTCCAACAAGTATTTGTACAATTTTTATACATTCTAGATAATTTTTCTGGGAGAGGTACCATCTATAATGCATTTTGTAGATGTTTTCTCTTATGTTTTGATTAGCTGTAAATTTTAGTCTTTTAATTAGTGTTTTCTCCCACTGTGTAATTCTAATAGCTGACCTATAGTCTGGGCTCATTTTATCAGTTGTGTTTTGATTGTTTGTTCCTCTGTATCTTGTTTTAATAAAACCTTATAGATTTTTGAAATAAGCTTGGAATTCTCTTGTGTTAAAATCTTATCTAATTCAGATTTTTCTTCAAAGAAACCGTGTAAGTTAGATTTAAATTTCCATTTCTCTCTGAGTTGCAACATAAATTACATTTAAATTTCCTACTTAACCCTTCTTTGGAATATGTTCAGCATCTGTTTCTTAAACTCTTTTTCTTATTTTCTTTACTTAAATTTTTGTCTGATCTGCATGACTCATTATTTTCCTCATTAAATTATATATGGATATTTAACTTTCTAAATACAATTGTAGTTTCTAGTTTTAATACATCTTAATTAAACAAAGACAAATAAGATTATTAGTACAATAAGCTCTTTGTCCTAATCTATAATTGAATTACCCCATTAGTGTCTAAGGAAATTCCAAACTGGACACCATTTTTCCATTATTTTTTCTGACTTCCCATTGATCTGACAGGTTAGGAACTCCTTTCCTTCATTTCTAATATTTCTATCAACCGTTGTTCTACCTTTGGAATCTCTGTCTTTCCATAATATGGCCAATAGGATTCTGGTGTTAGTGATCATATAAAGTAATATTCTCTAGTATTTTCTTTTAAACACTAATTCCAATCCTTGAGTGATATTCAATGAAAAAAATTCTGGGGTCAAAGGAAACTGTATCTGGAAAATCTCATTTGTCCCAGAATGTATCTCATCCCAGAATTTTTTTGTTATTGGGCAAGTCCACCACACGTGGTAGAATCTTCCTATTTTTTCCTCACACTTCCAGTATTTATTGTTGCGTGTGTTGTACATTTTGTCCAGCCTTGCTGGCATTAAGTACCATTTATACATCATCTTTAGGTGGTTCTCTTTCAAATCTTGTGATAGTGTAAATTTATTTGTCATTCTCCAAGATGTTTCCCATTATTCAACTGAATTTCATGTCTGATATTTTTGGCCCATGATATCATGGTTCTTTTAACCGTGTCATCCTCCAAACTATCATACTGAAGTAATTTGTAAATTTTCAACATGGCATGATTAGAATTTTCTAATATAACCTTTTCAACTTCATTTGGATTTTCATTTAAGCTAAATTCTTCTATTTTTAAGTTCATTTCAAATCTTTCTAGAGCTGCCTATATGGGAACCACTGAAGATGGATACGCATTAAGTCCAATCCTTCTTTTGTTTCAATGTGGATATTTCCATATCTGTCATGTTTCAACAGATCTTTATATGTTAACCATTTCTCTTTAGTGTCGACTTATCTCCTGAAAGAGCTTCTTGGGTGATATTCAAGAAGGGATTTTCTTGTTTGCTTTGTTTTTAAGTTTATCCAAATTCTTAACAGTGACTTTCTGATGAAATGATTATAAAAATCTTTGTCTCTTTTAGCTTTGTTATACCATATGTAAGCATGACAAACAAATCTGTTATCAGCTCCATCAAGAGTTAGAATTCTTTTATTCTGTAATGTGAGCCAGTCTGAGATCCAAATTAAGCTGCTTGCATAGTAATATAATTTGAGATCAGTAATGTAATTTAAGATCAACCCACCTAGTCTTTTTGATCAGTTAGATATTTCTATTTTATCCGTGGCTTTTTTCCCTCCCAAATAAACTTTGAAAGCTCTTTCTGCCATGCTTGGAAAGGCTTATTGTTTTTCATAATATGTACATTTTGAAACAGGAGGTTCATTGTAGTGAGTATATTCATTTTCACCACAGCGATTCTTCCTATGCAATTTGGACCACCCCTCCATATCTCTTTTAATTTCTTTCCATATGTTTAAATAATTATTATCAAACAAATCTGTATTTTGTTTTGTTATCCAAATTCCTAAGTATTTTAATTTCTTTTGCAATCAAAATCCAGATTTTTTTAATACATTTCTTTTCTTCAAGGGAGTGCATATTCATAGTTAGGATCCCAGTCTCCTCCTTACTAACTTTAAAGCCTGCCATTTCAGTAAATTCAGTAGTTATTGTCAATAATTTGTCAGTGCTTTGAAGTGGTTCCCCAGGAAAAATCACTAAAGTCATTGGCAAAGACTTTTAACTTGTATGTTTGGTCTTCAACTTTAATGCCTCTTGTTTCTGGGTCAGCATGGATGTTTCTATTTAATATTTCTAATACCATTATAAATAACAGAGGTGAAAGGAGACATCCTTGTTGAATTCCCTACAAATCAGCTGATTTTTCTCCCTTCACAATTATCTAAACTTTTTGGTCTTTATAAATTTCTTGTACCCATTTATCAATTTTTTTGCCCAAGTCCATCCTCTTTAAGACTCCATTTAATGTTATCAAAGGCCTTTTTGACATCTAGACAAATCATAGCAAGTTTTTTTTAATTATGTTTTTCAAAGTATTCTACGATATTTATAACAGTTCTTGTATTGCTTCTAAGTAATCTATTTGTTAAAAAAACATTTTGACTGTCATGTATTAATGTATGCAGAATGCTTTTAAGTCTCTCAGTGAGAATACCTGTGCAAATTTGGTAATCAGTATATAATAATGAAATTGGTCTGTAGCTGCTAGGTGAATTGGGTCTTTTCATTCCTTTGGTATAAAGGTTATAGTAGCATTGATCCAAGATCCAAATCTATTAAGATTTGACTTAAAGTTTTATGTAGAGAAGATAATAATTCTTCTTCAAAAATCTTGTAATACAAAGCTGTAAAACCATCTTGGCCAGGTGCATTTGATTTTTTTAATTTCACTGCTGAGATTTCAGCTGGTGTAATTGAAGTATTCAAGAGTTGTTTTTTGTTCTTCTGTTATTTTTTATATATCTTGGTTGTCAAGAAAGAGTTGCATGCGTATTTCTTCATTTTCTTTAAGTGTTTCTTCCTCATATAAGTTTGTGTAATATTCATAGAAGATTTCTTTTCTTGCCTTTTGGTCTGTTGGTCTTTCTAGCTTGCCTGATTTCAAGATTTTCTCTTTCTCTTTTCTCAGTTTGAAGTCCAGCCATTTCCTTGGCTTGTTAGCATGTTCAAAATATTCAAGTTTACAATTCTTGATTTTTTTTCTCAATTTCAAATGTATTCTCACTCTTTAACTGTTCTTGGAGTAGCTTAATCTCCTCTAATATTTTTTACCAGCTGAATCTTTTCTTAATTCAGCTTCTTTGTCTGCTAATGCATTGTAAATTTTTAGAGTCCTTTCCATTTTTCTTGTTTTAACTCCAAATTTGATGAATTGCCCTCTCATTACAGCCCTACTTGTATCCCAGATGGTTTTCATGAAAACTTCCTCAGATGTATTTTCCGTGAAATATAACTTCAAAGTATTTTTAAATTCTTTCAAGTAATCTTCATTTCTCAGAAGAGTATCATTTAATTTCCAATTAGTATCTTTTCTTCTAGATTTTAGTTCTAATTGAATAGGATTATGATCTGACACTATTTTTGGTAAGACTTCCATTTCATGAATTTCTGTGTGTAAGGTATTAAATATTAAAAACACATCTATCCCCGACATAGACTTATGTCCGTCAGAGTAGAATGTGTAACTTCTTGTGTCAGGATATTTGAGTTTCCACACATCAAGTAAAGAGAAGTCTTCCATCAATGTAAAGAAGCTTTTTGGTAATTTCCCTTGGTTTTTGTTGATCTGTTTTACTGATTTTCTGTCTGCCAGTAGATTTCTCATACTGTTCTTATCTCCAAGAATCAAGATATTTTCTTGACTTCTCTCATTACAATATCTGGTTATTTCTTTTGCAAGTTTTGAGAAAAATCTGTCTTTATTTTTCATCGGGGTATATACACCAACAATAACTTAAAATAATGAATCTTAATCTTCAAGCCTAAGTAGTGCCCATCCAGATCATTAAATATTTTGTTGACATTATATTTGAAGTTCACGTATATTGTTACTCCTCTTTTCTTCTTTTTATATGCGGCAATAAAGTAGTTGCCTAATTTAGGGTTTTTCAAGTATTTCTCATCTTGATCTAGAATTCAAATTTCTTGAAGAGTGATTATATCAAGTTTGGATTTTTCTAGATGGTGGAATGTATGTTGTTTCTTATACTCAGAACTGAGCCCCTTTACATTCCATGACAGTATTTTAAGCATCATCTTTTCTTCTTTCATTTACTTGTGTGTGTTTATTTATTTATTTATTAATTTGAGTCATCTTCTATTTCTTCTATTTCTAATTCTTCTTTCTATTCTAAGTCCTCTTTATCCTTATCTGTGTCTTCTTCTCAGTCTCTGACTTGAGTCTTTTGTTCAGATGTAATATGATTCTTATCTTCATCTTTTTCTCTCTTTTTTCCTTGTACTTTCTTCCCAAGTTCCTTTTTGAGCAAGCTTTACTTAGTGTATTTATCCTATGTCTTCACTCCTGGTAAGTAAAGGAGAGACCTTCTAATTGGTTCCTTGTATAGTTTATTCGATTTTTCAGTAATAGTTGTGTTAAAAATTTATATTCCTATCTTTTCCATAGGACTTTGGCCAGAATGTCTTTATAAAGTTTTATTGTCTATCTTCAATAATCAATTTAGATTTATAACTTTTTTGTAACATTAATTCCTTGGTCCTGATTCTTGTAAAACAAACTACTATATCTCTGGATAAGTTCTTCTCTCTAGCTACTCTACAATTTATGCTAAAATTTGGTCTATGTCAGATTCCAGTTTTTCTTGAATTATATCATGTACTGCAAAATTGCATTTATTACTCCTTTTTAAATAATTTCATCTCACTCTTCTGGGAGCCCCTTCAGTTTTAAATATCTGTCCTTGTATCGAAGTTCTAATTGTATTATGGATGTTGATTCACATTCTTGTGTCTTTATGATTGGCTGTGTTGTTGATTCTGTTTGTTTAACTTTCATCTATAGATTCTTTATATCTGTTTTCATAATAGTAATATCCTTGGAGACTTTGTCCAATTTTTTCCCAAAGGTTTCCAATTCGTTCTTTAGGTCTGTCTTGATTTCTGCTCTTGTATCTTTCAGTTCATGAGGAATTTCATACTTGAAGTTTCTCAACTCTTCACGTATTTATAAAGAAAGGTCAGGTATTGTCTTGATTGCTCCGGTGATGGCTTTCTAACTGTTGCTGTCTGAGATTGTGATTGCACAGCAGATACAGTGGCCTTTCTTGTTCCTGATGCCATTTTAGCTTAATTGTAGTCTAATTGTTCAGCTATTGTCTCTTTCCTCCAGTAAGTGGTGTTGTTATACTGTCTATAAATTGTAAATTCTCTTACTTGCCTTATTGCAGCAAGCTTAATTAATTTGTACTGTGCAGCTGGGAATGATTTCCACTTTTATCAGTTTAAATTAATTTGAGCTGCTATCTGTGTATGTTCAGCCTTTAAAGCCAGAAGGAAAGACAATCTATAACATGCAACACTATTATTCTTAAGTTTTCCCTATATAGCTCTCTTAGTTCCCCTTCACTTTCTTCTAGACAATATTTCTGAACTATTCAAAACTGCTGTTAGTTATTTTTCTTACCATCAGCTTGTTGTTTCAAGATTTGTTATTTCAGTTACTCAGCAGGAAAGAGGAGAGGAGAGGAGAGGAGAGGAGTTCAAAGTCTTGTACTTTCCAGTAGACTCAAGCAAAAGCAAACTGCTGAAACAACTCCTAGCTTTGCAACACAACATTCTCTGCTATATGATTACAAATTGCTTCTTGAGGTAACCAAAAAGAATAAACACACCTTGTAAAAGGCAAAGGAAGGAGAGAGTCCTGCTCATTAAGAACAGCTTTCCTGGAGGAGAGCACCTTTGAATTACAGCACCCCTGGAAGTGTACAACAGGTGCTCTCTCACCTTGTCTCACAGACTCATGGATTCTCTCCATTGGCACTTCCAATTTTCCTGAAAAGGGGTCAATATTGAAGGGAAGTATTCCTAATTATAGTATTTTCCCTCTTCCCTTCAGGACCGAGGTTTTTGTTTGTTTGTTTGTTTGTTTGTTTTTTGAGAACTGCATAAACCTTATATTTTAAGGCTTAATTTTACTGGTTTGTTTTCCTCTCCACCTTACTCCCTTTGATTTAGTAATTCTCTATGTGTGCCAGGGCTAAACAGTTCCACAGAACTGTAACTTGTAAATGTCAAAGAGTGGAAGAGATTTTACTGTCTGTTGACCTTGGGATAGAGTTAAGTTCTGTTCTGAGGAATATTCAGTTCACATTTACAATGCAGTCGTATACATATGTACTCAGAAATAAGTCCCAATGAGTGCAGGAGTACTTATTTCTAGTTAATGATTACAGACAGTAGCCTTAGCCACTCTAAAAGGTCACCGGAAGCCTTTATCACAACCACAGATTTTCCAAGTATATCTGTCTTAACTAAATATATTCCACTTATCTCCAGGAGCTACATATATTGCACATTACTTTTCCCTACCCTCATTCCATTTTTATTCTAAGAACATCTCAATGAAGTAAGTTAGGATAAGAAGGTACAATTGGCTCATGGTGACCACATGAGTGTTATGTTAAGAGAGAGCTGGGATCTGACTGACATGTAATGTGTATCGGGCAGAGGGGATGAGTATGAATACAGAGTTGATACAGTGGATCCAAGAGAAAGATTAAATTTTGAGCGAGTTTGATAAAATTATTTTGAGTTTACAATAATGCGGTATATAATACTATGTGTATTGTTAATGATGCTTCTGCAGAGATACACAGAGTGCTGTTTTTACTGATTTGGATTTTATTTTATTTTTTCTTAAACTTAGTCCATGCATTCCAGGGTTTCTCTGCTTAAAGCAGTAGTTTTGTGTGTTTTCATTAATAACTTTTGCTCTCTTGTTGCCTGCCTACACCCTTTTGACCACACTCTGATGTTGCTTGCCCATGTGTGTCCTGATTTTCATCTGTGAAATTCTGGAGGATATGAGAACGTTCGGTTTTGTTACCCCACTGGCATACCCTATCCTTGGGACTATAAATTTGATATCAGATATGCCCGCCATGCCAGAGAGTTTGCCTGGATGGGCACATAGGCAAAGAGGTTAAACAACCGAAAACAGGTCAAGATCAGAAAAATCCCCAGTCACGTAGCCCAAGGAGACCTCAGGCTATACACATCCACATAAACAAAGGGCCCTCAGCCAAGAATAGCCAACTTGAGGGGATTAGTGCATTTTCTCCAGGTTGAGCAACTTTGACTCTGGAAAAATCCTATAAGGCAAGGTCCATCTACATAAACCAATACTGCAACCCTACTTGACTGCAACCCTACTTGAAACAGGACTGCAACCCACTTGCCATTATATGGCATTCCTTCCTTTGTTGTGGCCATTGTTTTCCCCGGGAGAGGGCCTGCCCTTGAGGTACATTCTACCCTATAAGGAGTCCTAGTTTTTGAGGATCTCTTCGGAGAACTCCCTGCCACGCTAGCAGATCAGCACTCTTGTTAGTTGAGTTATCCTCTCAGTCGTCTCTTTGCTGAGCTCCATTCTTCTCACCACTTCCTGGACTGAAGACTTCAGGATAGCTGCAGTATCACCGCCTCTACGTTCCTTTTGCTGTATCACCTATCCATTTTTCAACTCTTTTCCTTCTCAGTAGGCCTTGTGTGGTGAGTGAGTGAGTGCGTTGGTGTGTGATAGTATATTCATTTAATAAAATTCATTTATTTGATACATTTGCCTGGCTTTTTGGCTTGGCCTGACCCTGTAAAGTTGGGTAAAAGATCCTGCTGGGTTACCCTGCCCCTCGTTTTGCTAATGCCAGTGCTCCACTAATTTCCCCAACCTTTATAACTTGGAGCGAATCAAGGTGTACCCCACGGGAACCCCAGAAGTCAGGGTAACAGTTTAAGTAAGTTCTTTTCTACTAGAAGGCCCAGCAAGGCCATTCTTGAAAAAGATATTGGCCAGAATCCTGTTGGGCAGTTATGGATATGTAACCAACAGTTAAGTATCTGTAACTGCTATGTATTCACAATCCCTATGCAGCCCCTGGTATTAGGGATTACACAGGGACTATGAAAGTCCCCCCTAAACCCACTTATTGGTACGCAGCTACTGGGATTGATGGGGATTTGTTCCCCTATCGATAGAGAAGTGGTTGCCTGATGTCCAACCCCCCCACCCAAGTGTTCTGTGGCATCATGGGGATTTGCAAGAGGGGTAATTTTTCTGCCTGTTATGCTGGAAGTTGCTCGTGCAGGGCAGTGGGAACATCAATCAGCCACTTTTTGAATGGTCCTCCTGTTGATCCTGCTGATCAACGCAGCTGCTTACCAGTAAGTCAGGTCTGGGTTGCATCTGGCTGAAATCCACTGCATAGCACTATAGTTAGAGACTGGCCCAGAAATCATTGCCTCTGTTCAACCCACTGTCAATGGATTGGTGTTTGTGGATATATTCCAGTTCTTCTCTTTCCAATCTCCCTTTCTAATTTTGTTTTTGTTGTTGTTCTGAGGTCCAAGGTGGAATGCCCAGGAAGAGTGAAGTGTTCTGCAACTGGTTTTTGTGTATACCCATTCTTAATGTCTACGCCCACTTATCCTCCGGCATGGAGACTGCACTGTTTACCCAACGTAGAATGTTGAAGGGCATTGTAGACAGAGAACAGCATATATCACATTTGAGGAGGAGCAAGTAAAAGTACCTCTAATATTGTGGGCGATGTGATTAGGTCCTGTGATGACATTTCCTGAGTGGATGTGTGGGCACACTTGGCATCTAGGTTTGTGGCAAAGT
The DNA here is from genome assembly GCA_030412105.1 of Cyclura pinguis. NCBI lineage: Eukaryota > Metazoa > Chordata > Lepidosauria > Squamata > Iguanidae > Cyclura > Cyclura pinguis. Next base: position 195,673,250 of record CM059600.1, on the reverse strand, counting down.
CTCATATCTGCCTCCCCATCTATGTTGTGTGTCCCTCTGTAGGTAAGTAAAGGCCTGCCACCAAGTGTCCTTGAGAAAGCAGCATTATCATCCATAATAAGTTGCAGATCATTGATCTGACTGGTCTCAGCTGCAAGCTGTATGTGAATCCACTAGGTTTATCTTTGTGTTGACTCATCAGTCAACAATTGATCAAATGCATCTACTCTAGCAGGGACAAACCAATAGGATGCCAGCCTCTGTGTACAACTGCATACTTTTTAGAAACTTCGAGCCATACAGCTATGTGTCAGTAAACCCACTCATGCTCATTTGTTAGCAGGAGGTAACCCCACCCTAAGCAGCACTAAAAACACCCAGTAGGCTGAAGTGTAGCAGCCACTTTACTCTCCCACAATGCCTTGCAGTGATTCTATGTCAGGGGCTTTTGGGGAAGGTAATATGATAGTTATGTTCATCCAGTCAGGTCTGTTCACGATGCCAATGTGATTGGGTGCTCGGGTCAGTCAGCCACCCAAACATACCCTCTAACTGTCCCAATTTGGCAGGGACAGCCCTGATTAATCCTCTGTCATCCCATCTTTTCAGCTGCATTTAAAATGTTCCAGTTTGTCTCTCCTCCTCTCACATTCCCTCTTGATATTCGGCTTACTTCAGTTGTTGAAAACCAAATACAAAGTGCCAAAAATAGTTTGCACTCAATAAACTCAGTAGAAGAAGAGGAGAGAAGGGGGCAGAACCTTGCCTTTCCCAGCAGGCTCAGGGAAAATGAAACTGCCGCACCCTCTCCTAGCTTGTGCGTTCTTCCTCATTTATAACTTTTGCCATCTTAACCACACTCTGATGTTGCTTGGCCACACGTGTTCTGGTTTCAATCAGTGAAATGTTGGAAGGCACGAGATGAATACTGGTGACACCAGTTGTGAGTCCTTCAGTGTCTCGGGCATTGCTTGTCAATGAACACCAACACATATATGACTGAGAAGTGCATTCATTTAATAAATAAAAATACTTGATGTCTATAAAGGTGTTTGAGTTTGAATGTGTGTGTATGTGTGTGAGAGAGAGAGAGAGAGAGACAGAGAGAGAAGCAGAAATCAAAAGTGCAAAAGTAGCCTCAGGCAAAAGAGAAGTGATAAGTTGCTGCCATCTAACGTTAGATGAATTCTCACACTATGAGAGCTCTTTAAAATCTAGGCAAGCATTATGAGAACACTTTCCTTCATATCTAGAGATTTCACAGCTGTTGTCTTAAAATAATTTTGAGCCATATCTTGAAGCCAAAGCATTCGCAGTTCAGATTCAACAGGGTTTGTACAATTATTTTCCAAACACAATAGAGTAGTGGAACGTGGTGAGGAAACAGATAAGTTTTGCCGCAGGCAGATTTCTTTGCCACCTTTTTCATAAGAACCTGTCTGATGTTGGAAGCTAAATAGGGTCAACCTGGTTAGTACTTGAATGAGAAAAGACCAACAAATACTAGGTGCTGTTGGCTATAGTTCAAAGGAAGGAACTGGTAAAACCACCTCTGAGTATGCCTTGCATAAGAAAACCCATTCACTGCATCACCAGAAGCTGACAGGCAACTGGCAGGCACGTGCACACAAACACATAGGATACATCTGGTGCTGGAATGCTAGCTCTGTACACATGTAGATTGCATTTTCAACCAGCTACGGAAGCTAAGGCTAGATGGACAGAATGAGCTCCACATCTTGTATTTCATTGAAATAATTACACTTACATCTCATCTTTCATCCACGGAGTTCAACTTCAGTATACAGTCCTCCCTCCACATTCGCTAGGGTTAGGGGCACAGGGCACTCGTGAAAGTGGAAAAACCGTGAATAACTCCAGGCCCTCCCAAACCATATGTAACACACACACACACACACACACACACACACACAAAAGGTACAATCGCCATATTCAACCCACCACAGATTCCTTTGAGGCACCAGGGTTCCTTCACAAGGCAGAAGTGGCTGGCTGGTGGGGCTTACTGCCACCTCCACTGCTGCCCCATACCATTCTTAATAGGGACTTAAGCCTCATTTGCAGTTTCTCAGTCTCATGAGGCTTGTAGGCCCTATTAAAAATGGCATAGGGATGCAGCAGAGGTGATAGCAAATAATCCGTGAATAATCAAATCTGCAAAAGTGAAACCCACAAATGTGGAGGGCTGACTGTACATGGCTCTCAGGCTCTCACTTTATCCTCACAACAACCCTACAAAGTAGGGCACTCTGTAACAGAATGATTCCCCTCAATCTTACCAAGGGAGTTTCATGGCTTAATAGGCACTTGAACCATCTAACAATGATCACTACACTATATGCTCCGGTGTTAACATCTATAATCTTTTCTTGACATGTCATGGTCAAACACTTGGTTTGTAAGCTGCAAATTTTGCCATTTCTTGACAGCTATGTCTGACAGGAGTCCAAGAAACCCAAACGTCCAATTGTTTGCCACAAGTTTCACTCAAGGTGAGAATAGCTTGTTAACCTGTTTCCATAGTTTCTTATATCAGAACTTTGAGTAGCTGCTGGGTCTCCCAGAAACCTCACATACAGTAGCTGCTGTTCTCCAGATATGCTGGACTACCTCACCCTTTATTTGCACTGAACCACCATTGTCATTTTGTTCCAAGTTTACCTAGTTTTGAGCTCTGTACAAGCCATTTCAGTTTTTCCCACTTAAACAATTTGCTATTGTCCACAAATCTGGCCATCTCACTTCTCATCCTTTAACTCCAGATCATTCATGAACAAGTTTAAAGGCACTAGGACCAAGAGGATTTTTGTGAGGCCTCACTTTTTCCTTCCACTCAAAAACTGTCCCATTTATTCCTGCTCCTTGCTTGTTGTTCTTTAATTAGTCTGTGTGTATATAGGTATGCCTCAATAAATAATGTTGGCATTACTTCTGTAACAGAACATTTGGTACCAGAGGCAGAAAGAACCTAGAAAGAATAGGGACAGTTTCCTGTATTACAAAAAAGACGAGCAGTTGAACATCTTTCAGCAAACTTTTTTATTCAGAACTAACAGCATGAACGTACAAAATAATGATCAGGTCAGGTAGGGGTTTGAATCCCAGGTTTGCAGTGGAAATCCACTGGTGACCTTGGGCAAGTCATACTCTCTCAGGCTAAGAGGAAGACATTGGCAAACCATCATCTTAGAATAAGCCTTGCTAAGAACACCCAATGATAGGATTGACATAAATCAGAGTTGACTTGAAGGTACATTAACAACAACAACAAGCCATAGTTTCTATGGCATGAATGCCACCTACGACAGCATCTTTACCTCAGCTAACAGAATCTCAGCCAGTATTATTTGTTTGATTTATACCCTGCCACTCCTCATAATGTGGCAAACAATTCTTCATGGAATGTGTACAATTAAAACCAGAAATTGGGAATATCTAAAATTATAAATTATTTATTTTTATGTGTGTGTGTGTGTGTGTGTGTGTGTGTGTGTGTGTGTGAATGAGAGAATGAAATTCCAAAATTCACTAAAATACAATAAAAGTGATATAAGCAAGCAGCTACAACCAGGACATGGGCAGAGCAACTATTTTGTATCCTATACCCTTAGCCAAGGAGCAGAAGAGAAAACCATCCTACACCAAGAAAGCAATCCTCTCTCTCTTTGGAAACTACTGAATGAGCTGCTGGGGGCAGCAGATCTCCCCTTCTGCCTAAGGAGCAGAACTATCCACAGAGGTCCTCTCAGTTCCAGGGCTGCGGCAGAAAGCTCCTCTGCCATCACTGATTTGCCATCACTGCTCTGACAGCATTAGACAGTAAGAAAAACATGACTGGGATTGACTTGGGAGGCTTTAGACCCATTGGATCCAAAGCCCCTTCATTCCTCTGATCTGCCACAAGAGTGTGCTAGCCATGCAGCTGGTGTACTTCCTTTCTCCCTTCCACTGAGAACAACGGAAAAGAAAATATTTAAAGAGTGGAAGTGACCAACAAAAAAAGTTAGCAAATGAAGAGGAAGCGGGGGGAGGAAGAAGAGGGTTGTCACCCAAACTTTCTTGTTTTGGCAAATATAAGACTTTCTGGGCATAAGAAGCCCTGGTTATTCCACCACTGACTTCCCCATCTCATATTAGTACTTTGATCATTCATTCTGTCTTCATTCTGTTATGCACTACACTACTGAAGAAGAAAACTGCCAAAAGAAGGTGTAAAATACTTAAATGAAGAAGGGAGTATGGGATCAAAATGAAAAGCTGAAAAAACAAAGTAGTCTAAGTATGCTGTATTTCCAGTCCTCAGGGTCTTCAAGCCCATACACCATTTTTTTATAGACAACCAGCTTCTCCTTCTTTCCTCTACTTTGTTCTCAACACCATTTAAGAACTGTAGGTGCTATGTGAGAAGGAAAGACACTCATGATTACAGAATAATAAAGAAAACTTTCCTGAGTTTGGTTTCAGGTATTCAGCATCAGTCACACTAGCATCAGTTGGTGCCATTAGTTCTAACTGCAGTTAATTTTGCTGTTGTCAAGAGCTTTCGGATTGATAGGGTTTTGCTGTCGATTATGGGGACTGGCCAAGTGGATCACGGGAGTGCTCAATGCCTCTTTATGACAAAGGAGAGTCTCAATATGCCTCAAAGAGGCTGTCGGATTATCTCCGCTGAAAAAAAAATCTTACCACGATCCCACTATTGTCTATATGTGTCAGTTACATGTTTTCAAGTTGACTCTGAAGCTCTTTCTGCACTTCACCTGCATCCCACAACATCTCGGCATTAACCCAGCAGTGCCTTCACCAGGATAAGAGTACGTCTTGAACACTCCCCTCTGCACCCAGCTTGGCTGCCAGTGGACAGTAGTGGTCAAGACATGCTCCTCCCATCCACAGTGCAGCTGACCTCTTCCGTGCTGCACCAAGGAAGGAAGAGCCTAGATAGCACTTCTGCCCTTTCTGCATGGCCCCAGCTGGCGTGACTATCATGCAAAAGGGGCCTATTACCAGACTTTTTCTGGTAATAGTGTTACCCCGGTTTCTGGGGGTCCCGTGGGGGACACCTTGATGTGCTCCACGTTAGAAAAGGTGGAAACTTAAAGGAGTACAAGCGGTAGCAATACAAGAGGCAGGGTGACCTAGTGGGGTCTTTTTACCCAGTTTTTACAGGGTCAGGCCAAGCCAAAAACCAGACAAATGTATTGAATAAATGATTTTATTGAATGAAAATGTTCTCACACACCAACTCAATCACTCACTCACTCACACAAGACCTATTAAGAAGCAAAAGAGTGGAAAAATAGATGGGGGATTTAGAGAGGAATTGTAGATGGGGTGATACTGCACCTATCCTGAAGTCCAGGAAACAGCAAGCAAAATGGAACTCAGCAAAGAAATGGCTGAGGGGATTACTCACTAGCGGAGTGACGGTCTGCTAGCGTGGCAGGGAGTTCTCTCGAGAAAGTCTCAAAAACTAAGACTACTTGTAGGGCAAAACGTACCTCGAGGGCAAATCCTTTCACGGGGAGAACAATAGGCACCACAAAGGAAAGAATGCTCAACAATGGCAACTCATTTTGCATGATGGTTTTATGATGTGTTGCCAATGTTTCAGGATCTTCAGTTGCAACGGGTTGTAGTGTAAATTTATGTAGATGGTCCTTGCCTTGTATGATTTTTCTGAAAACACAAGTGCTCAACCTGGAGAAAACATGCTAATCCTCTCAAGTTGGCTCCTCTGCTGCTGAGGACCCTTTGTTCATCGTGGGCTTGCACAGCTTGAGGTCTCCTTGGGCTATGTGACTGGGGATTTTACTGGCCTGACCTAGTTCTTGGTTGTTCGACCATTTTTGCCTATGTGCTCATCTGGGCAACCTCTCTGGCATGGTGAATCAATTTGATATTAAAAATTGTAGACCCCGGGATAGGGTGTGCCAGTGGGGTAACAATAGTATTATGCATGATCATGACAGCTGGGGATGCAACAGGAGCAGGACTGCAACAACATCATGTGGTAGCATGCATCGCAGCCCAGCTTCAACACATCTTCATGCCCAGATGGGGCCATAGTGCGGAAATGGCCTGAGTTTATGGAGACACTATCATAGGGATTTCTGAGCAGCAAAATTTATTCAGAGGAGATTTTCCATTGTCAGATATTAAAAGTCTTCGTAAAAAGGACTCGCTTTGTTAATGGAGGTATGCCTAAAATTTGTTCATATACTAACTTAATTGCTCTTGTGATAGCTTATTCAGAGAACCCATCTGGCTGGGGTATACCAGAGAAAGTGGGGAGAAGAGAATCCATAGCACCCCTGAAAAAAGAGTGAGGACATGTATCAGTGAAGAGGGAGCTTGCCAGCTTGCTGCTTCTTTTTCATCAGCTTCCTCTTCCTTCAGCCTGGGACTCCTGCCACTAGAACTTCACAGCTGCCTCTCTGTAGGGCTGATGCCCAAACGGATAGTCTCCAGCAGATCCTCCAGTATAGTGTGGCAGCCATCTGGGCTGGGGGATTGTGACATGCCCTTACTTCTCCCAGATTGGTGTGGCAGTTCCCCAATCTGACAAGGTACCCTGTCTTTAACACACAGCTCTGCCTTCTTGCTTAATACCACCTTTATGTAAAAAAGTGAGGGTTTTCAATGTTTATTTAGAACACCTTAATAGTTTTATGGTAGCATGTTTTCTGTATTACTTTATACAACTCAGCCAAGTCAGTATTTACAAAAATAAACCGTAACATTTATTCAAATAACTATCAAAATAAAATAGCATATTCCAGCTTCAGCTTAAGCCTATTATCTCTGGAGTTGCTCTGCAATTTGCCTGACAATGACTTCGGCTACATCTAGAGGGGATGTTGACTGATCTGCCTTGCAATCGCATGCTTTCAGTCAGTAATTTTCCTCTGTCCAGCTTGACCTTCTAGTCACCTCAGATTCCATTTAATATCATGCCAATTAATGTATTTGCCATTTAAATCATATTTTCCCAATTAAACCATATCAAGCTTGGTGGGTGCGCAGGGTTGTAACACCCACTGAGCATCTTCTGTCCAAGGTGACTTAATAGGCTTCAGCTAAAGTTGGAACATCTCTAAGCATACAATGGTCAAGGGAAGTTCCCACCAATGAAATGATTGTTTCAACCCTGCTCCCTCACACCTGGACATTTCCCTATATTGTTCCCCAAACCTCTCCACAACACAGAGCTATTACAACAGCTATTACCTCCTCGTCACCAAAACACTAAGACCATTAACTCTACCCAGACCCCATGGTCCACTCAGCTGGGAGAGCCATTCATACCCAGAACCACAGGGTAGATTTGGGGTATAAAAGCCCTCTGTTTTGAGCAGTCAGATGCAGTACTTCTCTTGCTGGTCACCACACTGTAACTGTAATGCTGTTAGGGAGGGGCATTTAGAATTCTCAGTAAACTACAAACCCCAGAATTCCACAAGATGTGGAAAGTGGAGTAATAGTACTATAACAATGTAGTACAGAAATGGCCTATGCCACATCTTTGCTTTCTTCACTGTTCTCCCAATTGCTAATTATCACCCTCACCCTAAAATTCCTCTATGTACAACTTTCCCCCTCTATCCTTTGGTTAACTCTTCCATGAGTGTGTGAGTGCTTGGATTTTGTGTGTGTGTGTGTGTGTGAATCTTTCAATGAAACACATTTTAGCTTATTTTGGAATCTCTGGCTGGTTCCTTCCTGCAGGACCCCCTAAAAATTGATGGAAATATCTTGTTAGGTTACCCCTCTTCTCGCAGGCCTCCTAATTGAGCCAATTAATTCCCCATCATCATGTAGAGTTACTGGCCTGGCATGTGGACCCCTGAGTCACCCTCGTTTTAGGGTAGCAGAGTGGAGCAGTAGTGATATTGCTCCCTTCAGCCAAACCCCCTGAGATCCATCATCACTCACCACTTTTGAAAGACACAGATGCGGGTGAGGGCATGGAAGACAGATGTAAAATTTACACCAAGTTTGAATTTAAGAGACATTTTTATAAAATGTTATATAGATGGTACATGACGCCTGTAAAATTGAAAAAAATAACAGGAAATGGGAATGGAAAATGTTGGAAATGTGATGAGAAAGAGGGATCTTTTTTTCATATGTGGTGGACTTGCAAAATAGCAAAAAAGTTTTGGAACGAAATACATGATGAAATTCAAAGAATGTATGGTTATAACCTTGAAATGAAGCCAGAACTTTATTTGTTGAATATGTTAGGGCAACAGAGAGAAATAAGATCTCATCCAAAGACATTGTTATATATAATAACTGCCGCAAGATTGGCATATGCTCAACATTGGAAAGAAGGAAAATATATTGATATAAGAGAACGGAAATTCAAAGTCCTGGATATGGTAGCGACAGAAAAGCTAACTTTTTCACTTAAAAATAAGCCAACCCAGGGTTTTGAAAGAGAATGGCGAGAGGTATTGAATTGTATAAAAGAATGAAATAGGGGAAAAGAAAGAAGGTTGTGAGAAAGGAGGAAGACAAAATGAGGTGATAAAAGATAAAATGTAAATAGTTAAATATAAGCTAAAAATAATAGTTTACAATTGTTGTAAAACAGAGATAATGTATGGAACTGAATGTTTATACGGAATGGAATGTTAAACTCAGATTCAACTGGGAAAATTGATGTCTGAAAGCGGGGAGAGTTTTTTTATTGTTTTTTCATTGAAAATTTTAATAAAAATTAATTAAAAAAAAGAAAGAAAGACACAGATGCATGTACCATTGGATCTCCTTCACCTTCTTCCTAGTCTACTAGTGCTAGTCTACTTCCCTCAAACACAGTAGGAGTGCCCATTGAACTTCTGTACAATGAGGATATTGGAAATGCCATCTCACTCTTGACACAGGTGGCAAAATATCTTGGACTAGGCAGTCAACTCCAATCCATACCATATGACTTCTATAACCATGTGTTTTAGGGTGGCTAGGTAGCCCAATTTACAGAGGACTGCCCATTACTTGAAGACCTGTCAAAGATCTCTCTGGGCATGTCCTCTGTTTGAAGGACTGGCCAAGCAAAGCCTCATTTAAGGAGACAAGATTAAAAAGTAGGATAGGAGTTTTGAAGTTGCCCACCAGCAGCTAGCAAAAGACAGGGGACTGAGCAGTATCCCAACCACCTGGTCTTCCCCACTAGCTGACTCAGTTGAATCAGAGGTTTGGAATCTTTAGTCCTCAAGATGATTTGGAGTACAAGTCCCAGTCCCTTACCACTAACCATGTTAGATAGGCAGATGGGAATTGTAGGCTAATAACCTGGAGGGCTGAAGTCCTCCTCTTGATTTGGGTTTACAGCAATGATTTACAGATTTGATTTGCAATGTTTTCAGTCCGCTGGGTCAGCTGCAGAGGGAAAGGCAGGAAGTTGCTGTCTTATAGGAAGGCACTAACAAGTACTTGGAAGCCCAGGATCAAAAGGTGCTGATGAGAACATGGTGGCAGAGGGAGCAAAAATCCCATTCACCTTCCAGTGTTTAAATTTCAGTCAGGGGTGGGAAATGTGTGGTCCTTCAGATGTTGCATTGTAGCTTCCATTAGCCCCGCCCAGCACAGCACAGTCAATGGGGAAGGATGATGGGAGATGCTTTCCAAGAAGACTCAGAGAGCTCCACATTCCTCATACCTAAAACAAGTAACATGTTTTCCAAGAAAGGAATATAAGGGATTTATAAATCCAAATCATGAGGTTGGCAGTCTATATTGTTATCAGGATGAGAAATAACTCAGCCCTGTTTTTCAGAGAAGTGAAAGGACATAAGAAGCGAAACAGAATAAAAGATTGTCTCACCGTTTATAAAGTTAAAATATTCATACAGCTTGGAAATAACTGCAGTCCTCCCTCCACATTTGCAGGTTTGACCTTCACTGATTTGATTATTTCACGAGATATTGTGTGTGCCTCCTCCCCCCATTCCCTTGTGTTTTGCTGGGTGCGGAGAAGGAAGGCAAGCTCCCGGAGAGGAGGAACAAATGTGAGCCTTCCTTCTCCCCTCCAGAACACCCCCTCCCATTCCTTTGCCTCTGGCACCAGCGCTGAGAACTCACACCAAGGTAATGGGCAAGGGAACGTGGGGGGAGAGTTGTGCAACCCTTCCTTCCTCACTCTGGAGCTCCCCTCCTATTCCCTTCCTTCTGGCCCTGGCACACAAAAGGCAACGGAATAGGAAGGGAATTGTGGAAGAGAGTTATTTGTGGTTTTTCCACTTTCTGCGCCCTGAACCCTCGCAAGAGTGGAGAGGCCACTGTAGTTACAAATCGTTACTTGCAATAGAGGCTCCCCTCACACAAGAAAGCTATAACTAGCTTATAATAGTAACATGACAAAGGAAAACTAATCTTTTTGCACTGTAATTATAACACATCAGTTATATTATTGTTATGAAAGTGTGGCCTCACTAAACTGAGGAGAAATATCATGTGGTTCCAATGCAATATCATGTGGTTCCTCCTTCAACCATTTTTTAAAACAGAGGAGAGTCATGTTAAGCCTGCAGTGGTAAAACCAATAAGGAGTTTTATGGCATCATTGTGACTAAAAATATTATTATGACAATAAGCAAGTAATGGACCTTAGTATATGAAAACTCAGAGTCCATTCTTCATATGTTAGAGTCATTGCCATTGTATTCCCCTCTGGTTGCAAAAATGCAACTTTCCCAAGGTCACCCAGTGAATCTCCATGGCTGAGCGGGGATTCAAACCTTCAACTTTCAGAGTCCTAGTCACATCACAGTGGCTCTCTGTTTCACAGTTTTACACAGTTATAACCATGTCAATGTTTCTCAAAGGTGCCAAAAGATTCCCTCTTTAAGCTTGCTCTTCAATTGCATGAGAATTAAATGGTACTGTCCAAAGATGGTATGACAGACTTCAAAGTGGAGTGAAGGGAAGAGCACCTGCATATTTAAAACATTTTTTTAAAATCTACACATCTACATACACCAACAGCAATGAAGAAATGCAGTACATGCCCACACTATGTGCTAGCTTTCTACTTGTAATCTATATTATAAAGCTGTCTCCTCTCTCCTTTAACAGGTTATCCTCCGTCCTTGCTGAATAGATCATTTCAATGGTTGCCCATCTACATTCTTGAAAATACAGATTTCTCTATCACAAAACCCATTGTCCATTTTCTTATACAGGGCAAAGTCTATATGATTCCCAAGAAATAATATGATATGATTTGGACTATATTCATTTTAATGCAAGTTAATGTGTTTGAGTTTATGTTATGATCTTTCTGAATTTGGTTTATTTACCTGGTCTGCAGGATGTACAGGCTCACCTTACAAATACAGCAGGTTAGCTTCTAGACTATTACCATAAAGCATTTAAAAACCCCAGGTACCAGTCTCCATTTCTTCATTCTGCCCACGTGTATAATTCAGACCTAAATGTGCAGAAAAAGAATGAAAAGGAATATTTAACAGTGCCAGAATGTGGTTACAGAACAAACACAGGAAGCTTCCTTGTACTCAGTCAATGGGTCTGTCTAGCACCAGGTTGGATGGAAGAATAGAAAGTGGATGAGTGGTTATTGCAGAAGTCTGAATGATTTCAGATAGGGGTGCCAACTCATTGGTCATTTTTCAATCTAAACTGGGCAGGAGGTACTATTTATATGCAGTAACTTGAGTAAGTAGGTCCTTCATGTGTGTAGTTTATGGAAATCAAGGGGTAACTGGCTTTTTTGTTGCATTTGGTGCCAATAGATGGATCTGATGAGATGCAAACTGAAATTCCTCTTCCCAGTGTGTGTGTGCGTATGTGCACGCGCACACACAGCATTTCTGCACTACATAGCTATTGCACTGTGATTCCACTTTAACTGCCATGGCTCTGTTCCGTGGAATCATGGGTTTTGCAGTTTAGGGGGGATATTTAACAGTCCCAACCAGAGAGCTCCAATACCTTACAAACCCCAGGTTTGTAACCAGCCAGAAATTACAAAGCCCAGGATTTCATAGGAGGCAGCCACGCTACTTAAAGTGGAATCATAGTGCAATAGCTATGTCGTGTGGAAACGCCCACAGAGGAGATCCCACATACTGGAAGTCTGTCCTCCCAGGACAGACAATCTTGAAATGTCTGCACCAGAGGCAACTGACTCTGAGGCCCTCCAGATATTGCTGGACTGAATTCCCATCCGCCGAATAAAGCAGAGCCGACGGTGAGGGGTGGCGAGAGCTGCAGTCCGGCAGCCCATGGAGGGCCACAAGCTGCTCGCAGTTGGGTGGAACAACAATTAAAATATTCGAACGCCTCTTGCGCTTATTTAAAACCCCTCCATTCCTCCACTGAGCTCAAGGCGACCCCCCCCCCCCGCTCTCCTTCCCACATCTACTCTCCCGGCAACAACCCCGAGGAGGAGGCCAGACTGAAAGGCTGACCTTCCCAGGGTCACCCAGGGGAGGCCGGACTTCCCCTGGCTCACAACAGCGCCCCGCTCGCGCTGGGCCTCGCTGAGGCAGGCCCTTCCAGCCTTGCTACGTGGGAACCCTCTCGAGAGGATCCGCCAATGACTGAGGCCCGCTTTGAAAAGGAAATGTGCCTTTCGAAACGCTCCCTTCAGCTCTGCTGACGCTAACTGCCCGCCCGCTTACGTTTCACCGCCTTCTTGCTGTCTGCAAACCGCAGAACCAACCAACGCGCCTAATTTGCCTCGCTGCCACCCGACTTTTTTTTTTTTGGTGCGTCCGCCCTCCTCAAACAAGAGGAGGCGCCTCTTTCGCTATAATCACGTGACAGCTGCATCCGGGCCTTTTGCCTTCTCTCCCTCTTCCCAACATGGCGACCTCAGGTGAGTGGTGCTCGGTGGGGCATGGGCCTCTGGCTCCAGACAGGCCGGCAGCGTCCGTTTTGACCTGCTTCCGAGGCCAGAAGGCGGACTGGGCGCCTCCGGGAAGGCGGTTGATTCGCTTCAGCAGCCACCCATCGGGCCTCTTCTGCCGGCTGAACCTGAGCGAGCGAGCACCGTGGCTGCGAACGCGGCAGCGGCCTTCGCCGTTCTCAGTGCCGCGCGCGCTCCGCGCGCTCTCTCTCTCTCACTCTCACACACTCTCACACACACACACACACACCGGCGCGCGCTGGAGGAGCCGAGGCGGCCAGAGTCTTGAGCGACTGACCGATTGACCGCCCGCCCGACCCTCCGAATGGTGGGGGAGGGGGCGGCGGAGCAGGCTGGTGGAACCTTCGGCCGCGTCCCAGTGCGCAAGCGCGGTGGCGCGCGGTAGGGCGGGAGAGAGGTGGGGAGAGGAAGAACCTGGGCGGCGCCCACGTGGGTGCAGCTTTTTGCTGACTCCCCACTGTCTGGAGTCAGAGGCGTGGCGTGGCGTGGCGGAGTCGGGGTTGGGTGGAGCACGTTGAGTGGATGTTGTACGGCCGGCCCCCTGGGAAGCCTGACTTTAAGTGGTTTCACATCCCTTCTCATTTATTTTTATCTGTAGACTCTCTCTTTCCTTCTTTATAGAGGTGAGAGCGTCGGTCTGCTAGGCCTTGGGTCATCTCTCCTGAGCTGTGAAGTCGTTAAGGGCAGTTAGTCAAAATACTGTTTTAATACTCGTCATTCCCCAGTTAATCTGTAATGTAGGAGTAAATTAACACCTGTGAGGTGCTTCTGGTGCTCCGTAATTGGTTGTAAAGACTTTTACCCTGTCAGTGAGGTTGGGGGGATGGTAGCCTGTCCTTGTTCTCAGCAACCACCCTGTTGTGTGCAGTCTGTATATTAGAGTTAATAGTAGTCACTATTTCTGTTTGCATGGCTATGATAGTGCCATGTTTCCCCATTTCTCCTGCTAATCTGAATTGCACATCCTTTTTACAAAGTTGGCCTTTCTGTTCATAGTTTTCCTAGACCAATAGTGTGTGTGAGTGATGTATTTTAATATGCTACCTTTAAAGGAACCAGATCCCCCTCCGATCTTGGAAGCTAAGCAGGGTCAGCACTGGTTAGTAATTGGATTAATGCATACTAGGTGCCATAGGGTATATTGCAGAGGAAAGAGCTGGCAAAATTACCTCTGTATATACTGTATATTCTTTGTTTTAAAAAGCCCTTTGAAATTTATGGGGTCACCGTAACTCAGCAAGCGGCTGGAAGGCATACACATGCACCTTTAAAATGTTTTGCTTGTTGAGTGAAACATATTCAGTACCTGTGCAGGGTTATTCTTACTTTTCTTCCCCAGTGCCATCTTAAAGACCACATCTTGGTCTTGCCTTCTTGTGTGTTTGGTAGAGCAGAATGTTAGAATGGGCTGTACCTTGTCAGAACATATGCAGGAAAGCATTTTTAATAGCCCTCCTTTTTAATGAATCATCTTACAAGTAAAAAGCCAGTACAGTACAAAGCAGGCATGATAAGAACCCGACTCCTTTGCGTCTTATCTTATTTAGATACCTATTGTAAGAATTGGAGAACTTTCAAAAATGGCACCCTTCACTTGGCAGTTTAGAGTGACTCATGCTGTTTTACTGTTTAATTTTTCTGCATGTGTGGACAAAGCCTGTTTTGCATTCTTCACTCTGTAGTGTCTTTGCTGTGATACACATTTTGTTTCTCACACAAGACTTGCCACACACACAGTTGTGTGTGACTGGTTGGTTGATGTGCTGGTCTTGCTGACTGTGTAGCTTTGTCCTTCATGGAAAGTATGTAAGTGGCTAGGTCTACAGGATGCTTGTTACTGTGCTATCTTTGTAGCATTTTTGCCCAGACATCAAATGAAGCTATTTATTCTGTGCATGCCACTCTCTCGTTTCACTGGCATGTGACACACTGCCTGTTTGTGCAGAAGCTGCTGGTCATGGTGAGCCCTTCTCCTCCTAGGGGAGAGTTAATTTGTTTCTGTTTGAGTATCATCCTAAGCTATGTATCATTTCCCAGCATCTCCAGTAAACGTCTTGGATGATGAAAAATACATCTGGTCAGGAGATGTGTATCAAGTTATTTGTGGCAACCCCATGAATTTCATAGGGTTTTGTTATACAAGGAATACTCAGGTAGTTTTGCCAGAGATACTTCCACACAAAACTGAGGGTGGACTATTTGTGCAATTTTCTAAACTCTTCTCTTGTGCTTCTGTCATTACTTCTGAATTCAACAAGGTGCAACACATTCTTTCATATTATGTGTGTGGCTCTCCAGTAGCTAAACACTGATGTTTTTCAGGTGGACTTCCAGGGAATCTTGGATTTTCTTGAAAGTTCATCACTGATAGCTCAATATAGAGAACAGTAATAACTGACCAGCTTCCTGGAAAACCATCTTGTCCAAAACTGCTAATCTTTTCTGTGTCCGCACATTACAAGAGGTGTGCTGCATATGTTTTAGGGTGCATTCTTAGTTCATGTGTAGCGAAGTTGAACCCAAGCAAGTCTGGCAACAGCATTGGATTAGCTGTTGAGTGCCTCAGGAAAAGGATGGTGAATCATTAACCTACAGGCAAAATAAAGCTCCCAAGGCAGCCTCATCAGGCTTCCTCACAGCTATACAAAATTTTTAATTGAGGTATAATGTTTGAAAATTCACATAGTTAGAGATGTTTTGCTTCTTTGTCTTGCAAGTCTAACACAGTTACCCTATGGAAAGCAATGCTCATGTAAATATTGTATCTCTGACTCAAGTACATTCTGCAAAGACAAAAGGTCAAACTCCACCTTGGGGAATTAGGATGCATATTCATTCTATGACAAACATCCCTTCCCTAGTCAGTGATAAATCTCATGAGTGCTCAGCTCCATACCTGTGTAGTCCTTAAAAATTGCTGTAAATTCTCATTTGTTCTAATCCGTAGACTAAGAGTTTGGAAAACAGAATGAATGCTAAACAGTATGCAGCTAGGCAATACAGAGACCTAGGGCAGATTCCGGTTTCTTGTTGAAGACTTCTTTTGGAGACAAGGCAGTGAGGGAAAGGTTTGCTCTGTGCAGGAATTCTGAGAACTGGCAGATCTCCTTTTGCTGGACAGTTACCTGTTTTCCTTTTTAAAATAGTGCCACCAGCATATTCCCTTGCATTGCAGTTCTGAGTTCAGTTTTTGTTCTTTGCCTCCCAGATGTCTGGCCCTCCTTTCTAAGACTACTTTGTCTCTACACTGTCTTGTACATTGACAATACAGTAGCTGTTTCCCACAGTGAAGACCTAAGATGTCTTCTTTGTTTCCCCTAACTTTAAATGCGTAGGTTATCTTCGTGAGTCAGAAAAAGTGGTCTTTTAATACCTTGATCCTTCCCTTCCCTGCAACTTTTCTCATCAGTTGCTTGCTTGACTTCCTTGGGTGGGAGAATAAGACACACCTTGCTTTGCTTCAGTCAACTTGCCTGTTTCTTGGCCAATTGAATTCTTCTTCACTTCTTGAAATGGAGATTCAGAGTGAGAAGGATTTCAATATTTGCCATTTCCCTTGTGACCTTACTCTGATTAAGAGTATTTGATATGTTATTAATCTTGAATATGGTGCACAGAAACTTGTGGGGATCCTTAAAGGGTAGAGGAAGAAGAACAGTGCCGTATCTTCCCACATACAAGAGGATTCATCCCTGAGTAAGGGAGTATCCTTGTGTCTTTTTGGATTGATCTCTGTGGGTTAGTCTCTGGCAGATGTAACGACTTTTCCTCCCAGTGATGTAGTATGAACCTTGCCTTTTGAAAGGTGCCAGGCTGCACCAAATAGCATTACACTGGAAATGGTAAGGTGCAAGGAAGGAGTATATACCTCATTGTCATCTTACCTATGCATCACTTTAATATATTGTATATATTGTAAGTGGTGCTTAATTCTTTTCTAATTTTGCAATTTACTGCCAAAAATGTTACTTGTAAATTCCCTCATCATGAGGGTTCAGCCCTTCAGAGGAGGTAAGGGGGGTAACATATGCTTTGACTATCAATGATAGGTATTTTCAGGTATATTAAAGAACACAACTCCAAAAACAAAATGAACTGGGCTTCTTTTTTTAGCACTCATTGTACTAGGAAAAAAGATTGAAGCATACTAGTTACATCACTTGAGGCGTTAGACTTTTTTCCCCTTGTCACAAGAGTTTTGAAAATTCCGCAACTGAGCTTCTTGTTACACAACTGAGCCTCTTGTTATTCTGCAGACACAATGCACTCTGCCCCTTCCTTGTATGGGTTAAAAACACAGAATTGAAAAGTTATGGTTGCATTTATTTTTTGTAACATGAATGCAGCGTGGGAGATAGTGCTTCAGTCCAGCAATTATAACAGGTTATCTTCTATTGGCACTCTGGAGTGGAAAGAGAGGAAATCTATTCTCCTTTTTTACATATATTCATTTTGAGTAAAACTTTTATTGAGACCGATGGTCAGGCTTCTGCATACAAGTTATCTCTGTATCCTCTGAACAGATTTGTAAGTTGAATTAGACTGAAAAGTAGTGAATTGCCTAGAGGGATCTAATGAGAATTATAGCTATGTGAACCTATTTTCCTGTGACTAAGTCCAGTGAGGGGACCTTCTTCATGAAATGACCTTGGTTTTGTTCCAGAGGATAAGTACTTACTTGGTACTTCAGATAATAAACAGTTCCATAAAGCTGCATTGCATTAAGATAGGCGGCTTGTATTTCAGCACCTATTGCTATGTGGCTGACAAGGCTGCTTCAGCTAAGTTACAGGAATGATATCGGTTGTTGACACAGTAGCTTTTAGGTCTAATTTCTGACCTAGTTCTTAAGAATAGCAAATGTGAGAGAAACAGCTTTGCTAGCTTGACTGGTACAAACATAATGGACTCTTGTTGGTAAAATCTGGGCTTGAGCAGTGAGCAGGAACTGGTGTTGACTTATGCATGTCCTGAACTAACAAGACGAGTTTTTCTCATCCATGTGGATTATTCAGTATTGTTTTTTCTTGAGTTTTGACAGGGTTGGTAGTATATAAATAGTGCTGGATGTCTTTGCAGTAAGACGTGTTTCATGCTGTTTGCTCTCTGCCTACGAGTTGTCAGCCATTTGATGCAAACTGAGCCTGCAGGTTTTGACTCAAGTGCCTCCTAGTTAGTACTGCATTTGCAGTCACTGAGAAAGGAATATCAGATAGTTTTTTCTTTTGAGTGTGTCATGAAGACAAAAGAAAGGTGGAAATTGCTAAATGTGAAGCGTATCTGGCTTTCCAAAATGACATTACAGTAGAAATGCAGCAACGTTCATTTTTCAAGTTTGCAATCAGTAGGTCACTACTACTGCTGACTGACATTTTTTTTCCGTTTCCAAGTTGACGTCATAATAGGTCTATGTCCTTGGCAAGCTGAACCTCCACCTTTCCAAAAGGGCTGATACTGATGTCCTAATTATGTGTGATGCTTTTAAATTGCAACACTTTAGGGATGCTACCTAACATTACTGGTTGTAGTGACTTGTTGGCAAGCATATTTTCTAGTAATTGCATTTCCATTGCATTCAGTATGAATGCCTGAGCATCTGTTAAAGTTGTCAATTCATACATTCAAGATTATCCCTCCCTTTGGGTGCAGGTGTGGGAATATGAAGCTGGGCAGAGCCAGACAGCATCTCATAGGGCAGGGGATAATCTCTTGGTTAGAGTAATGGTGGGCAAAGTGGAGTGCTGGAGCTGCGTGCCACTCCCCTGTGCTGTTTTTTTCCCCGTTCGTGACTCACACAGTTCCTCAGACCGCCATTTTGTGCTCCCACCCCTATGAAGCCTCCAGGAATGATAGTGTACCTTTGTTTTCATTTTTAAAGCAGTTTTATCAAAACCAGAATTGGACCTCTGACCATTTTGGGAGGTTTTTTTGGGCAGCATATGTCCCTTCACAAGCACCTTTGAGAAAAAAGTATTGGCCACAAGCTTGCTGCAGTTGCTCATCCCTGAGTTAACAGCCTGAGAAAATCATGAATTTCTTTCCTTCTGCAAACATGAGTAGAAATCACTGACAAAATGTTTGCTTGTTTCTTTAGGACTGATCATTAAGAGACTGGTCAGTTTTCAACCTTAGCATCACTTCTGTAAATCAAGGCAGGGGTGGGGAGATTTAAACCCAAAAATGCAACATGCATTGTCACCTGAGGTGTAGATGATGGCCTAAATTCTCTTTTAGTTCTCCCTAGGGTAGACCTATTGAATCTGTTATATGTATATGCATGTTGACACATCTTTCAACAGTTGATTGATTGGGTGTACTCTAGTTAGGACTGACCCAATAGGGTACCAGCCAAAGAATATTAATTTTAACCAGAGTGCTGTTGAAGGCTCCTGCAGCAGCTTACAGTGGCTGTGTGGCTTGTATTAAGCTGATACAGAGTGACATGAAATCAGACAAGGGCAGTACTTCATATTGTTTGCCAAGCAAATTTGTGTAAGGTCTTATAAGCTGCTGCAGGAGCCAGTAGCTACTGAACAGTGGGATAAAAATTCAGATCAATAAAAATGAACTCTTGCTAAAACTCCATATAAATTTACATGATTTGGGGCATTGAGGTTATTAGGGTGTGCTGTGATGGTTAGCATGGCACAGCGGAAGCTTCTTCTGTTTTTCCTTGATACGGGTCTTGTCTCACCGCATCATTTGTGGCATTTGAATGAAAGAGACTCAAGGGCCTGCAGAAATAGAGCTGGTGAAGCTTTGTTTCCTGGTGAAGCTTATTTACTCACAACAAATAACAGTGCTTCATTGTATAGGGGCAGAGGGAGAGTTGGGGGACAGAAAAGGGGTTTTATGGCTAAAATTAATGACTTTAAAAGAATAAAGACTTGAGAAATATCTTCCATAAAGAGAGAGAGCATGGAAGTAATTCCTCTTATATCAGCCTCTTTGTTTCCAATCCCTAAAGAGCTCTGAGTGCCCACTTTAAGAAGCAATGGCACCGTAGACTATAGCCATTTGGGAAATATTTTTTATCCTGATCATGGTGTGGAGTCACCATATCCTGGAGCTGTTTGGCAGGAATTTGTTTGATGCTACAAGGACACATGCTAAACCATACAGGTTTTGGCAGTACAGCCATGCTTGTGACTACGGTTGCGTTATTAGCAAGAACAATTTGCTTGAAATCTGCCTTACATGAACTTATAGCATGATCTTAAGGAAGGTAATTGACGTCTCAGCTTCTCTGTTTTTTTCCCCAGCAGTATGGGGGTAATAGTGCTCTTTTGATAGTGTTATTGTCATGATATTGAGGATAAGCAGTGGTTTGATTGTTCTAAAATCACTCTTATACACATGTTGTGTATTAAATTGGTGTCCGATTTGTATTTAAGTAATAAATTGGAGTCCAGTAGCGCAGTACTTACCCTACCTGATGATGGGTTTCCAAGGGCTCAGTTAGATGTCTCGCAGTCTTGTTATCTGTGATAATTTGATGGCAGTTAATAAAACTGTAGAGTTATATGTGCATGGGATATATTCTATTCCCACGTCTCCTTCTGCGGTGTAGGTATTTACAAAATGGATTCCAGTTGCTGATGTGTTGTTCTCCTCAGAATACCAGTCTCCTATGGTCGCTGAGAATAGGGAGAGTAGTTAGACAGTTTCAAAAATTTCCTTGTACATGGAAAGCACAGAGACAGTGAAACTGAAGTTCCCTGTGCTGTAGCTCAGCAAAACTGTCTGAAAATACCCTTTTTGTCTTCTAGACAACCTTGCCATGAAGTCATAATGTGATGACATAACTGAAATTATCACAATGTGGAGGCAAATAAAAATGACTCTGTAACTTTCCTGTAGATTTACACTCTTAATAAGAGAGGGGAGGGAGAAAATAGTTTAAAACCATGCCGTTTAACTTTGGTCAGGGACTGGTCAATTACTATGCAGATTGCAGAAGAAAGTAAGTAAATGAACTGAGGAGCAGCAGCAGTACCTCAAAGGCACATCTTGTTGCATAGCATTGCTAGTTGATTTCACATGCTGGAATGGTGCCATAGCCTTCATACAGGGAGTGGAATTATGTGGTCACCAGTGTTGTGAGGGATAAGGTACCACCCTAACCGAATCTGCAGATATCCTGAAATAGTGTTGAATGTGTTAGGTAATGAACCACTCTATTAACAATGAATTCTTAATGCTCTGAGGTTGCTTCTTTATCAGTCCCTGTGGATAGTTACAGTGAAAATATCCAGCTTATGGATCCACAGCTGCAGTGGCCTACATATGCACATAGTGCCCAGTTGAGTGGTAATAGCCATAAAGGCGTTCATAGACCCTTACTGCTATAAATTGTCTTCCAAGACAAGACACTTACTAAGGGGAGTTAGTGACTGTCATGGGCCCATGTTGTATCCTTTCCTCCAGAGCAAAAGGTTGGGGAGCTGGCACTTTGGCAGGCTGCTAGGAAATCATTAGCAGGTGGATGTTCATACCATTGTTTGACCTGCCTATCAATGTGAGTAAAGAGCTTAATTCGTAAAAGTTATGTTGCATGATATGCTACTGAGTCTTTGTGCTGCCTTTTTCAAATGTATGATAGCTTTATTTTAGGAAGAAAGGTTGAAGGAGCTGAGTATGTTCAGCTTGGTGAAGAGAAGACAAGGTGACATGATTGTACTCTTTAAATACCTCAGAGGCTGTCATAGAAAGGAGGAGGCTCTTCTCTGCTGCCCTAGAGGGTAGAACCAGGTCTAATGCTTTTAGGTGGCCCATGAGGTCTCTTCCAGCTCTATGATTCTGTCACTTTATCTGTGACAACATTGTTAAACAAATGAGAGACAAGGACTGACTGAAACAAGAGCGGTGCAGAACTGTTCTTGGTTACATGGAATACCATAGTAGCTATAAAACAGAATTGTTTCATAAGTATTTTTTCAGTCTGTCACTCGTCCCATGCTGTATCCTGTTAACTACTTGGGAATGTAGGCAAAGGATATAGTCAAATAGAGCTTGCATTTGGGCCTTGATACATCTTTTCAAATCCTTCTTTTTGGACTTGTACACTGCTGTCCTGTACACATCCACTTGGAACTGAGTCCCATTTATTTCAGTGAGACTTACTCTTGGTTAAGTAGATATAAATAATTATGACCTGTGTGGAGATAAATCTGTCCCAACCCACAAGATGGAACTCTTAGGGGTCTGAATTGGAGGTTAAATTCAAGAGATGTAAAGGTAGATGGTCTAAAATACAACATTGTTGTTGCAGGAAAGATGCTTTCATTGGTAAGATACAATAATTAAAATGTGGGGTTTACCTCTTGTACACCCACATTCATATATTTTCCTCATCTTAATCTTGAGGCATCGTCACAGAGTGTTTTATAATTAATGTATTCTGAATTTTACAGCTAAGTGTTTTAAAGCGTGTGTATTGCAAGGTTTGCTTGTAGGGAGCCAAGACTGGCTTCACCTCCCTATTGAACATACTCTTGGTGAGAACCCTGAATTTGCAGCTTGTATGATCTTTTAAGCAGCTGGTGTTTCCTGGAGTGTCTTGTAGGTTGTGAGGATAAGCAAAGTGGGACTGTAAGGCTTATTGATCACTGTTGCAAAATTAGTATGGAAGCTATCCATTGTCGAATACCGTTGCCTTAGAATCCTTTTAATTAAAATATAGGAAAAGGTAACTTCTGCTGGTAGAACCTCTTATTTGCCATATTCTTCAAAGCCACTCATCAGTTTGAATATATTGTGTTCCTGTAAAATGAGATAAAGATTACATTCTCCTAATCTAGATCACTCATGTATAGGAATATGTGTGGTAAATCCTGTTCAGTGAACTCTGCTCAAACCATGGAGGGATGATTTGTTGAAAAGGCTGTAGCTAGTAAATATATGTTGCCCCTCAACCTGCAAGTTTCTTTGTAGTTGTAAGCAAGGGTTCCCAAACTTGCCTTTGGCAAGTGCTTTTTTAAATTCTGAAAAGAGTTTGTCCCTCCTTGGTGCTTGGAGAAGGACTAGGGCCCAGTCTGATCTTGTGTCAACTTTGGATGAAGTAACAAATGTCAAGGTACACTGTGAAAAAGACCACACTGCCCGTTTTGGAGCTGGGAATTCAGATAAGAAGCATGTCCCTGAAGCTGCACTGGGCTTCTGGTATGCTTTGAGTGTAACATCGGATTGAAGGCCTACGCCACTTTGGGTGAGTGGGCAAGGCTGCAACCAGTGTAGATCTTTGTGTTATTATGAAAGCCTGCTTAAACTAGCTTAAATCCCTCTGCAACATTTTAGTTCCTCATGCTTTCCCCCTCTCAGCATGAGTTTTATACTTTATCTCCAGTCAAGGACAACATAATCCTTACTGCCGCCCAGTTGCTCACCTGTTATAAAGAAGATTTTGTGCTGTTCAGAAACAGAAAATGCATTTGTCTTAAAAAAAAAAAAAAGACATGCTAATGAGAAGATGGAAAAATTGAGCGCCCCTTCTGGAAAGGATGTCCCATAGAGACATTCCTGTGGTTTCAGTATATGCATTTATCCAGAATCCTCCTTTCTGTCTAGAGGCAGCATATTCCACTGCCAATCAGCTCTTGACTGTCAGGAAGTTCTTCCTGAGGTTTAGGTGGAATCTCTTTTCGTACAATTTGAATCCATTGCTCCTTGTCCTAGTCTCTGGAGCAGAGGAAAACAAGCCCGCTCCCTCCTCGACATCCCTTCAAATATTTAAACATGGCTATCATATCCCCACTGAAGTAGAATTGTCTCACTAAGTTCCCTTGTAAATAAAAGTAGATTTAAAATATAAGATGTGATTTTAGTGCACTATGAAAAAGTACATTAGTTGTAGAGAGTGCTCTGTGCATGTTCAGAATTTTAAATATTTCTTTAGTGTTCATTGTCCTTGCCAGTATTATAAAGTGCATAGCACTCTTTATTATTGAGAATCCTCAGCTGATAACCATTATCTGTGCTTACCACCGGCCTTTTCCAAAGGCCTCGGCCTGTGATAGTACACTAGAAGGGAAGGGTGTCTCACAAGTTGTGCGGGGCTTTAGAGAATACAATTCTCTGTCCTGAGCTTTTGCCTGCTTCGAAACTTGGTGTGGCGTAAAATACCTACACAAATTATTTCCAATTTGTAGGAAAAAATATATCTGGGGATGGAATTTATGTATTATCCCTGACCTGTACTTCCTTTCCTTGAGGGAGTGGATTTGTGGAAACCTGCCCAGTGTACAAAATGCTCCCTGCCGTCTTACATCATCCACAGAACCGCTGTGTGTCTTCAGATTAAGTTGAGAGTGAGGTGCCTAAAGCCATGGAGTGAGCATTTTGGCCCCATGGTATTTTAATCTAGACGTGTCTCAAGTCTGAATGCCATTTCCGCACCAGGCTCTTTTACCTTATGAGGTTTTATACCTCTACTGAACTTTAGGAAGGGTGAAGCAATGCCTATTAAATTCTACATGAGCTTTATTACTTTATCTATTAGATTTGAGAATTACCACTCCCTAGAAGCCAAGATGACTAAACCGAGGCTGTTGTACTTTGGCCGTATCATGAGAAGACATTACTCCCTATAAAAGACGGTAATGCTTGGTAAGGTAGAAGGCAAAAGGAAAAGAGGAAGGCTGCATTACAGTTCGATATACTTAATCAAAGAAGGTAAATCCCTGAATCTGCAAGACCTGAGCAGGGCAGTTGATGATAGGGTGACCTGGAGTACTCTCATCCCTACGGTAGGGTCACTGTAAGTAGAAGCCAAGTTGACGGCAGTTGACAACAACAAAGTATTTTCATGGCTTGCTAAAACAAACTAGGTTGCCGCCCTTGCTGTTACCTCACCTTGATTTAAGAGAAAAATATTGCTAGGTTGCTTAGCCTATAAGCTGCTGCTGCTGCTTCTTGCTATAGCCAGCCATATATCATTGTTCGTTCCCTGCTGGTCCCAGTATTGTTTTGTTTTCTTGTTTTATCTTTGGGCTGCAGCAGGAACACTCTTCTCTTTCTGACTAGGAGGTATGACTGCAAAAACTGTCACTTGCCAGAATGTATTGAAACGCAGAGCAGTAACTCCAGTCCAGACTGTAACCGTGGACCACTTTAATTGCTACAGAGCAAAAATGGCAGAGAGATGAGTCAATTGAATGCTGTCCATTGGACCAGTGGCTCCATTGGAACAATGGTTGCTCTCTGAGTGCTCTCAGTGGCTGCTTGCCTCCAAAGGTAGCATCTAAGTGGCTCAGTTTCCAGCTATACTCACTATGCAAGAATCTTTCCAATTAAAATGGTGCATGGTTGAAGACTGGGCGGTCAGTGCCGGCCTTGCTTCGCAGCATGTGCTGGAGTGGCACCACTGTTGTCCTGGAGGTCTGCTTTCACAATAAGGTGGTAATGGTGCTGTTGTTTGCGTTCTAGTTAGAAGACTTAAACTTACCAGTATTGTAGGATCCTGTTTAGAGATATGAGGACCTAGGAAGAACCCAGAAAGTTTTAGGAAAAAGCAGTTTGGTTCCCCGTTTTTTTCCTAGAAAAAATGTAGGATATTTTGTTAGAACAATGAATAGTATACTTAAGACAAGGTGCTCTTACTTTTAATATGCCTGCATTACTCAAAAGCAAAGGTAGCAGATCCCATCTGCTCTTGGGTGCTAAGCAGGGCCAGCCCTAGTTAGTGTTTGGATGAAAGACTGCCAAAGAGGACCAGCTGCTGTAGGCTATATTTCAGAGGAAGTAACTGGCAAAACCACCTCTGAGTATTCCTTGCCTAAGAAAATGCTATGAAATTCATGAAATCGCCATAAGTCAATATACAACTTGGAGGGTACATGTGTGCTCTGATGCAATGATGTTCAGTACACATGTGAACACAGCCCTGGGTGGGCAGGTGGGGTTGAATAGGGTTTCCCATCCTGAGAAAGTTGTCCACCGTGGGTTATCACGTAAGAAACAGACCTGAGTGACCCATGTTCAAATCTCCACTGAGTCATACAGTTAGCAGCATTACCTTGGACCATTCCCAATGCCATTTCAGCCTACCTTAAAGAATTG
This sequence comes from Cyclura pinguis, assembly GCA_030412105.1. Lineage (NCBI taxonomy): Eukaryota > Metazoa > Chordata > Lepidosauria > Squamata > Iguanidae > Cyclura > Cyclura pinguis. The sequence continues at coordinate 195,647,296 of CM059600.1, read as the reverse complement.
TTGTGACATTCAACTCAGATGAGGGATGGACCACGTACTACCTTGAGCTCCTTAGCAATATAAAGAAAGGTAGGGATATAAATGTACTTAATTAGGAATTTAGAGAAACTTGCTTAGTTGTTGAAGCTTTTCTCATGAATGCAGAAACAAAACAAAAGTCTCCATTTTAAAATTGTCAGATTGTGCACACTTTTGCTTTTATGTTTGGCTGAATGTACATGCGTGTTTTATGCTTCTGAAATGTATATTGGAAGGCCAAAAGCAGAGATTAAAGGAGGGGAGAGAGAAACTGAGGTGCGTGGTCTGATTGCGCCTTCCATGCATTGTCATTCAACCCTGAAGGCACCAAATCCCATCTGATCATGATAGCTAAGCAGGGTCAGGCCTGGATAGTACTTGAATGGAAGACTGTCAGTGAATACTGGGTGCTGTGAGTTATATTTCAGGGGAAGGTACTGACCAAATGACCTCTGCGTATTCCTTGCCTGAGAAAACCCTTGAAGGGACATACATACATGTGTAGTGGATAGACATTTAGTTAAGACTCTATACAGTATTTCATGTCATTGGAAAGTTCTTTTTATAGGAATGAGTGCTTTTTGTCTGCTTAGCATTATGGCGGATTTTATTGTTAACTGCTGTCAAGTCAACCTCAACTTATTGCAGCCCTGTGAATGAGAAATCTCCAGGTCATCCTGTTAGCAGAAGCCCTGCTCTGCTTTGCAGACTCAGGGCAATGTCTTCCTTGATTGACTCTATCCATCTATAATACGGTCTTCCTCTTTCCGTGATTTCTACTGGCTTTCTATGAGTCCTGCTACTTTCTTCCTTACCAAGCGTTATTTTCTTTTCTAGTGGGTCATGGCTTCTCGTGATATATCCAAAGTATGTCAGTCTCAGCTTAGTCACCGTGGCTTTTAGAGACAGTTCAGGCTTCATTTGCTCTAGGGACCATATATTTGTCTTTTTAGCAGTCCGCCGTATTTGTAGAACTGTTCTCCAGCACCACATTCCAGATGACTTGATTTTCATCCTACCAGCCTTCTTCACTGTCCAGCTTTCACAACCATATATAGAAATTGGAAATATGATGGCATGGACAGTCCTAACTTTCAGTATTCAATTATACATCTTTACACTTCGGGATCTTGTCTCATTTCTTCATAGCTGCCCTTCCAAGTCCTAATCTTCTGATTTCTTGACTGCAATCTCCAGTCTGATTAATGACTGAGCCAAGATATTGAAAATTAGCAATTTCAAAGTCTTCATTGTTTGTTTGTTTATTATATTTGTAGGCTGCCTTTCTCTCAAGATTGGGACCCAAGGCAGCTTCTATCGATAAATATCCGTTAAAAACACAATTAATAAACAGATTAAAAACACTTTAAAACCACTAAAAACATTTAAAACAGCTAAAAAACATTAAAAGGATATATAATTTGAAAATATTGCCAATTAATAAGCTACCCAGCCAAAGGAAAAGCTTATTTGAAGAGAAAGGTTTTTGCTTGTCGACGAAAGGAGAGCAGGGAAGGGGCATGCCTAGCCTCCTGTGGAAGAGAGTTCCACAGGGTGGGAGCAGCCACAGAGAAGGCTGTCTCTTGTGTCCTCACCAGGCGAGCCTGGGATGGTGGTAGGACAGAGAGAAAGCCTTCCCCAGCAGATGTTAAAGTTCTATCTGGCATTGTCTTCATTGTCTCCTTCAAAGTTGTGTAAACCACATGTGGTCATCATTTTTGGGTCTTTTAATGTTCAGTTGTAAACCTACCATTGCAGTCTCTTCCTTATTGTGTTTGGTATATTAAAATAACAGAAGGTAATTATAAGCTGAATTTATTTTTAAAATTCCATTTCTTTTTGTTAAAATGGAGCTAGAAGGCCCTCAATTCTAAGGTGCCTGAACTATAAGCAATCTGTTCGGTTTTGCCAGTTTTTGACAAGCAGACAAAAAAGTCTATAAAAACAAAAGAAACCATCTGTATTAATACAGGGAAAGAATCTTAGTTTGTTTCCTTTAGTGAACCATACCCACCAGTGTAAACAGGACTTTTTTTTTCCAGACTTCACATTTAGTACAAACTTCTGGTTGGTTTGTTTTTTCCGGAAAAAATTTGGAAAAAGTTTTTCTCCCATGGCTTGAAGATTTCTGAAGATTTTACTTTGTCAGCCCTGTTCAACAGCAGTAGTCATCAACAAAGTGTCAGTTTCTGACCTCTAAAGGGAAACATTCTTATATATTGTGAAATGTATAAAAGTATTAAGTCACTTTTCTTCTATTTCCTGCAGCTAAGAAGAAGAACAAGAAGGGGAAGACCCTGACTCTGACAGACTTTCTGGCAGAGGATGGTGGTGGTGGTACCACCTATATTCCAAAGCCAGTCAGCTGGGCAGATGAGACAGATGACCTGGAAGGAGATGGTAAGATGGAATCTTCCTTTCCCTGACAGTATTGCGGAGCTTTGCCTGCCCTTAATGTTTTCTTTGCTCTAGCAAGAAAGGATCTTGTTAATCTTTGAAACATTTAATATTAGAAGGAGCTAAAAGTATCTTTCTTCGGTTTATGGTAATAGACTCTGCGTAAACAGTTTTTTCTTGAAAGGGAGAACAGTGTGATAGAAATGCCAAGCAATAAACTACAACTGTGGGAATCTTCAGCTTTGGGTCCATCCTAAACTTTTGCCCATGATAGAAGGCTGGCTTTTTTGTTGTTGTTGTCATCTTGGGCTTTGGCTATATCTGAAACCAGAAAAACTGCAAAGCCATTATCTTACTTTCCTCCACAGTGCTGGGGACCTGTGTGATTAAAATGGACCCCATCCCAGGTTTGACAGTTCATCTAAACATACAGAGACACTTAACAAAATTACTTCCTTACAACCAAGGAAGGCAGAGCCCACAGTACACTGCATCTAAGATTCTAGTTGCAAGGGGGGGGGTTACAAAGTGATTCAAAATTGTTGTCTGAAATGAAAGTAGGTAATTCGGTCCATGCTGTTTGAGGAACAGTGTTATAAATATTGTTAAATTACCACAGGGATAAATACAGTACACAATCTATTCTGTCAAGTCAGCTTTCTCTATAGTGTGTTGTGTTTTCTGGGGAAAAAAACAGGCTTTATTTAAATGTGTTTGATCAGTGGAATCAACAATTACAGTTGCCATAGTGACTGTAAATTTAATTCCGGCAAGCAACTTTCAGCAATAGGTAAATTGTGGTATTTTGTTCTTCAGAAAAAGTCCCAGCATTTTCCCTATTCAGCTGTTTTCCTTATTGAAGTAGTATATTAGGTTTCCAGGCCCATCTCTGAATCATTTATCTTGCCAGACCCTCAGTTCTCTAGCTGTTCCATTTTTAAATCCTTTCCTGAATGCCCTCTTCTGCAACCCTCCCTGGCTCCACACCTCTGCTGGATCTGTTTGTTTCCCCAGATTTGCTTTCGGCAAATTTCTGACCAACAGCAACAGCCTGTTCGGGGCTGTTACTACCCCCTCCCTGATCCTGATCTGGAGAAAGTCTTTGAAAATCCTAAAGCAAGAGTTGCTATAAAAAGAAGAGAAAATTTAGAAGAAATTCTGTAGAAGGAAAAAATGATTGGCCTTAAAATGAATGGCTGTTGGATTGTGTTCATGTACAGTTAAGTGCAGTGTAGGGAGGAGTGAGGAGAACAGAGTCTACTTAAAGCAAATCACTTGAAAAAGTTGAGTGAATGTGTGTGTGTTGTTCTTGAAGAGCATCTGGAGAGTGGGGAGAGGAGAAACTGGGATTGGTTTTGGGTGAGACACTGTTCCTAGTTGTGTACAGTATACAGGCATATCTGATGTAGCAAAGTAGCTGTTTTCTTGGACTTTACTACTTTGGCATCAGAGGCAGAAATACTAAGGAACAGAAAAGGGGTAGGTTCGTATGCCACGCACACACACGCACACACACAAGCAGTTCAACGTGTTTCAGCAAATTTTTTATTCGAAATGAACACCTATACACTTGGGAAGTGAAATAACCAGGTTTTGTAAGCCTTGCATAGATGAACAAAAACATTTTAAATCTTCTAGAGACCACTGAAAAACTTCTTCCAAGATGCATCCCAGGATGATTTTTTTTTTCAAAAGCTTCCATTTTTCTTATGATTTCCATATTGGTAATGAAACTTATAGATTTGTGTGCTTTTTCAACACACAAAGGTAGCTAGTGAAGCAGGCTAATCTGCTTTCCCTTTCTCTCTCTGTCTTGCTCTTCTGACATACTCAGTAAGTGATTCTGGACATAGCTGTTTACCTCTCCTGTTGTAGGTAAGCACACGCAGCTGCAGTAGAGTCACTAGAGTAGAATCCCATTCTTTCCGAAGTCAAACTTTATCACAGTGCTTCTTACAGACGCACAGCTGCAACCAACATGAAAATGTTTTTCTCTGGCCCTCCCTCATCACTTTCCAAATGCAAGTGCTGCGGCAAACAAAAACATAAAACATCTAGCTAGACGGAAGAAAAGAAAAGAAAAAAGGAGGGAGCTGTCCTGGACTACTGTAAAAAGACTTTGTAAAAAGGAACTGCTTAGTTAAAGGTTTGGTTGAAAAAAAGGACAAGGAATTTCAGGTGCAGGGTGGAAGCTTTGGCTTTATCTTTCATTCTGATGTGTGTACATATCTGTATGTGAGAGAGGAAAGGTGGGACAAAGGTACATTTGCTCAGTGGAAAGATAGAGGCATTCTGCTGTTTGCATTGTTATTGGCCATCGAGCCAAGAGCTGTGTATTAAATACACAGCTGGTAGTCACAAGCGATAGGGAATTGCCTGCGAGCAAATTATCAGTCTGGCGGAGAAGGGGTGGTTTCTTCCACCTGTTTTCTTTACTCAGCACGGAAAGCAAGTTGGTTGTCAGAGGAGAGAAGCTTCCTTCTCTACATCTAGCATAGAAATTTAGCAGCCTCCTGGAGGAGTTCTTGGACCCTCTTCTCCCAGTCTTCAGCAAGCTAATAAAATATTTGTAGGTTATGAAATTTTGTGATTGTATTTACAAAGGGTGCCTTAAGAGCATGTAAAATTGTTCCTTAGTTCTGCTTTCATAGACATTTGTGAAGTGACATTTCAGTGTAGGGGATGTATATGTCCTCTTTCGAAGCTGAAACGGTGCAGAAGCACTAATTCATTCATAATGCCTCTCCTTGGTGCCATTTTTTCATCAAACCCTCTTCCTCTCAAGTAGTTTGAGAGTTACAAATAGCCCTTAGCTGCAAAATGTGCTGTACACATATCTTAATAATCAGGCCATATGTTTCATATAGGGAATTGTTCTCATCACAATTGATCAGCTTTAGAGTTTGAAGCAACAACTGTTTTTTCCTTCATTCATGTTGGATAGATAATCTGGAGCCTACTTTGAAACTGGGGGGGTTTTGTGCAGTATTTTATGCAGTGAAATGAGGTATGTGGAGGAAAATTGCTTGTAACATGGTACGATGCATTTACATGCAAAATGAATCCCACATTGAACTGTGCAGGAGCAATTCTTTGACAGGCATCCTGTCAGTCCTTCTAGATCTCATATAATAAGTGCATGTCAAGCTTAGAATATTTAGTGTCTGCTGTTAGTTGAACACTGTAAGGGATGCTAATGTGCCAACTTTTCTTCCTAGTTTCTACCACCTGGCATAGCAACGATGATGATGTGTACCGAGCCCCCCCAATTGACCGTTCCATCCTGCCCACTGCACCTCGGGCAGCTCGGGAGCCCAACATTGACAGAAGCCGTCTCCCAAAATCACCCCCCTACACTGCCTTTCTGGGAAACTTACCCTATGATGTAACGGAAGAGTCTATTAAGGACTTTTTCAGAGGACTTAATGTGAGTATTCAGTGAAGATTTCCTTTTTGTGATAAATACCCCTCCCCTTTTTAAAAGTATCATATGAAGACAGGTGGAAAGCATTCAGTGGAATCCACAAAATGTTGAGCCGTGGGAGTAGGAGAAACCATGTGTCCTTGAGAATATTATTGTAGTTAGCTAAGTGAAAATGTAATGTCAGGGAAATTTCACACTCCTGCTCTTGAGAACATGCTTCTGTGCAAAACCTTTAAAAGGTTTCCATGATTGTAAATTCCCCAGGCCGTCTTTGTGAAATAAGACTGTCCTTTCACTGTACCTTGATTTTATCACATGATTTTGTCTGGTAAGCACCCTTTATAAAATAAGAAAATGATCTGGACTTTTTTGATTGCTTTTGTTGCTGTTTAATAGCTCAGACTTTAAGATGATATAAACTGTCTTAGTTTTCAGATCACATTATGCTTAATTGACCTGTCATTTATGAAAGGTAGTTTTGACTTTCGATAAATTGAAAGGTACCGAAGCAAATGCCTAATAACATTTTGTGCATATGATCTATCAGGCTTCTTGTCCCCCAGATTTTGCTAAGTTAAGAAGGCAGACCTCACACTTGTACCTATACATAGGAATGCAAATTACCTACCCTTTGAGGAGCCCGACCTCTGTGTTGGAATCACTGTTCAGAGCACAGTTACATAGAGGTCATGACATAGTGTGCAACATGGGCCAGTCAGACTCCTACAAGCGATTCATCCAACCCAACAGATTCAGAAGGAATACAAAGAATTATGAAGAGATGCAGTGGGCAGCCTTCTCTCTGGGTAGGCAGTCTGGACTCACAGGAATTACTATTTAATGCATAGCGTGCTAGGATTTCTTCTGTGGCGCATAGTTTGGGAATTGCAGCTGGGCTCACTGGGTACACAGTGATCACAATTCTCGGCAGACAAATCTCATGTTTTGAAATGCTGTTAGCACTGAATGAAGAAGTGGCATGTGAGAAAATGACATTTGGCATATTAAAGAAACTTTGAGAGCCGGTGTGGTGTAGTGGTTTGAGAGCTGTACTGTAACCTAGAACAGTTTTTGATTCTCCACTCAGCCATGGAAAACCTCTGGGTGACCTTTGGCGTGTCACACACACTCAGCCCCAGAAAATCCCAGTGATAGGTTCACCCTAGGATTGCTGTAAGTCAGAAGCAGCTTGAAGGCACACAGCAACAACAACAACAATAAGAAACTTTAATGACAGTGCCGTGGTTCTTCTGTGTTGTGATGCCTGTCTTGTATCGAGAATTTTACTAATTTTAGCAGCAGTCTAGCAATCTAAAATGCATATTTCGTACAGACTGGCAATCTCTGCTGTAGAAGTGTGAATGCAGAGTTTAAAGAGAAGTATTTTACTGCAGGTGATCTTTAAAATTGCTATGTCTTCTAAAGAATCTGGTTGTCTGTTATGTTACAGCTGCAAAATGTTATGTTACACCCAAGTACGCGCACACATTGTTCAGGTTCAGTGGAGTTTAAATTGCAGTACGTTAAATAGAAGTATTTGTACCTTTTAAAATTCTAGTTTGGGCCTTTTCTGGGGACCAAGAGAGCTACACCCCTCCACACACACACATATTGGGACCTTGAAGGGCTGCATCAGATCTTCCACCCAAAATTGGTAGATCACACTCTCAGACCTTCAGAGGCCATTTTTCTAGGGCTCTCGCACTGTTTTGGGGCTTGGAAGACCATTTTTTCAAAACAGGGAATGGCTACTTGTCACTTTTGGTTTTGAAAAAAGATACCCTGTGAGCCTGAACCAGAAGAGGAGATGAAGATGTGATGAAGAGGGTAATTGAAGCTTCTAAGAGATCTCTTCCAAGTTACTTTTTGGGGAGAGGGTCTTTCCTGGGCCTAAAATGACCCAGAGGAGTTAAAAATATGGAGAAATGTCTTGTAGAGGGCATTAGAGGAATATAAGAAAAAACATTGGCACCAGGGCCACAGTAACAGTTCTAGGGGACAACTTGTAGCCTGTGGGTCACACATTTCCCGACCCTGCTGTAGAATCTGACCTCACGGATAACAAAGGGCCTCATTTATAAATTCAGTATGTAAGGTACAAAAAGCTTGTATTCATGTGCATACTCTGAAACAGTTTGTTTTTTAAGGACCTTCCTCACTGGGATATAGTGCGCGCATGGCATCAGCACTGTCAGACAGGAACGTTTGCTGTTTGTTTCTTCAAATCAGGAGTATCTCCTGTAACTTTTTTACTTCTAGGCAAAGAGGGGGCCCTGTACAACTAGCAACCTTGCTGGAATAAATAACATGATAAAATTAATTTTGTTGGGTGATGATTTGCAAGGATAACTACATGAAGATGTCTGGATACCTGAGTATCAAAGCTTCAGTTATTTTTTTGTTCTCCACAGGCATCTGGGCTATGGGATGTCTGTCTGATCAAAAAAAATATTGCTGAGAGATGAAAGCAGCAAAGAAATAAAGCATACCCCCCCTCCCTATTTTAATAGACTCAGAACTGTTGGTTAATAGCAAGCATGTTAAATTAATCACTCCTAAACAGCTTTAGTTTATTAACTTAGCATAATTTTTGTGCAAATTAAGCAGAGCATTACCTGAAACCAGAGAGTTTTTTCTAAAATGCAGCTCAGTTGACTGTTTGCCGGGTCATCTGATGCAAGTGTGTTGGGGCCACTTAATTTCTAGTCCTGGTGAAGAATTATACAGATGATATAGTAAAGAATTGCTTTTGAATTGCTCTGGAAGTAGAGGTGTGGGTGTGGAAGGGCTGAGGGCAGAATGCAGTTTGATTTCATTGGGACTTAAATTGAGAGTTACCCATGTGACAGCATCATATGCTGATCACAGCAGATTGTTCCTGATGGCTGAAATGCTGTTGACTTGCCTTTCATGTTCTTTTCTCTGTTCATTAGTGCCTTAGTTATGCTCTTTAGAGATTGGTATATTAAAGTGTAATGGCAGGGGTTGGTTGGATAGATAAGGTTAGTATATGTGAAGTTGATACTACAAGCATTATTAATCACATATAAGCTCTCTGTGAAGCATTATTTCCCTTGCTGGGTAATGGTCTAATACACAGAGTTTGTAGTCTGCCCTTAGCACTGACCTTTAAATTCTGGGACTCTTTGCAAGGAAGCATTATGACTTTTTCTTTCGTATTCAGAAATGACAGATCACCAGTGGTCCTGCAAGACCAAGAAATCAAATATGAGTACACATAGCACTGTAGCTCAGTTAGTAGATCTGGTTTTAGAGACATCTGTATGTGGGTAAATCAGGAGATTTGAATTAGTTTTCTCTGCCCTTTCAGTCATTAAAACTAGTACCTCAAATATGTACCCTTAACATCCTTTAAGACAGTGCTACTCAGTATTGGTCATCTGTGAACTGGTGGCAGACCAGACCAATGAGTCATTGGCTGTGGCTCCTTGGTGAGTTTCCAGGAAAGAAGGAAACAGCTGTCACCAATGTGCACAAATATGGTGCCAGTCCTTGACACATGGGGGGAAAAAATTGCTGGTCCCACACAGCAGAGAGGCTGAGAAGCACTGCTTTAGGAGACTTGTACTTGAAATTAGCACAGTGGAGGCTGCAATCCTATAGCTATTTATCTGGGAGCGAGCCCGGTTGAACTCAGTGGTACTGATGTTTTGAATAGAGATGCATAGGATTGTGCTGCCTGCTTGTAAAGTGAAGCAGATGTTGGTGATATCAATATAGAATCAGAAAGAGTTGATTGTCCTTCTCATTAATCTGCAGTCAGTATCTTTATACTCAGCCTGATTGAAGGAGTAAAAAATCTAGCACCACCATCCACAGCTCATTTTTTCATTTCACATAACTTGCTTATTTCATACCACTGACTGTTGCTTTGTTTCTTATTTTGGTATTTTACTGTTAGCTTCCTTGAGCATCTCTCATTCCAAGGGTATTTTGCCAACTTCATTTCCTTTGCAAATTATGCTACTTTTTGTGTGTTGTCTAAAACATCCTAACTACCTTAAAAATCTTCAGATGAAGGACAGCTTAACCACATCTTTTAAATAAATAAATAAATAAAATGCCATAAATTTTATTTTCTGTTGTAACATGTTGTGTGATAGCTGATGGCTACCCTTGTATCTCTGTTCAAGAGAGGTAGTCATTGAAAAATCTTTTCTCCCCTCCCTGCAGATAAGTGCTGTTCGTTTGCCTCGAGAACCTAGTAATCCAGAGAGGTTGAAAGGATTTGGATATGCTGAGTTTGAAGATTTGGACTCCTTGCTCCGTGCTTTGAGCCTCAATGAAGAGGTAAGTTGAACTGTGCCTGGAAGTTCTGTCAGAGTCTTTCATTGTCACTTGACCTCACCAGCCTCCAAGGTTTGAAGAACACTCGGAGCGATAAAACTGTGAAAACTGCAGGTAGGTAGTGATACACAGAAAGGTAGTGTATCACTACCTACCTGCAGTGATACACAGTGATACACAGAAAGGACTATGTTTTTCAGGTACAACTGTGTCTGAATTATATGGAAGAAAGGCTTATACCAGGATCCAGCTGATGTAAAACTTTTGTTGATGAATAACAGTAATGGAAATGAGGGAAAAGTTACACAGGCTGTCCAACCTTGTTGTTGAGTTGCAGTCTTCTAGATTTCATATATGATTTCAGCAGCAGCCTGAATTATTTGTGTAACCAGCCATGTGTGATTAAATGCCTATTCTTTAGGGATTGTGGTAACTGGTGTCATTATGTCCCATGTGGTAAGCTTCTTTCTTGGAGTGGCATGACTCAGCTAAGGTCCAGGCTTTGCTGTGTTTTTCCACTGAAGATTGAGAGCGAGATACTTAAGTGTAGCTTGAAAAGCACACCTAGGAAAATTACCTTTTTGAACTACATTTCCTGGAATCTCCCAATCAGTATGGATGTGCTGGGTAGGAGATTCTAGGGACTATAGTTTTAAAAGTAACCTTTTGAAAATCTGCATTGCAGCTACATTAAACACATCTGTCCAACCATCTAGAATTGAACCAAGAGGCTAGGGTAGTAGGGTAAAAGGAGAGAGGTTGCTTTCCATAATACATATTTTTTCCTTGGTTAAGCACTGATGTTACAAAGCCATGTATTTGTTATAAGCCAAGGCAGTTTTATGCATTTATTGTAAGTTGCATTGTTACATCATAACGTATATTGGAGTTGAGAGCTGACTTTCAAACAGTAGAATTTGCTAGATCTGGATTGCCATGATAAAACAAGGTGTTATAATTACTCTGTGGAAATGCCCTGTTCTTTTGGTGCTACTTAAGGAATGCCAACTTCAGGTCAGAGTTGCTGTTACTTTGTGGAAAGTCTGGTGAGTCAGGATTTCTGCAAGAAGTCTTGAAGATTTAAGCACACATCTTTGGAATAATCCATACTTAAGCTGGAAGTACTATTGGAAAAAAATGACATTTATAGGGAAGTACTTCTACAATGTAGTGGACTTTTACAATGAGTGTAATGCCAGAGCTTTTTTAAAAAAAGAACATACAAAGATTCTTGACAAACTTTCAAGACTGCCACCCCTGAAATTTTTGCATTTTGAGGCTTTTAGTCAGATTTTAAGAAATCAGAAGCAGTAAAATCTAGTATAACCAATTGATTCTGAATAAAGAGCAGTGAATTAAAAGGCTAGTTTAAAAATGTATTTACATGCAGAAGTTCAGTCTTGTACAGGCGTATAGAGTAATATTCAGGCACTGTAGCAGTTAATTTTTTTCATCTCATTATCCAGCACTGAATTGACTTGTGTTTTTACTCCATGTATGCATGTCTTTTTCTCCTGCCTTCCCACCCAGTGAAATAAAAGATATGGAAGAGAGGGGGAAACAGTACAGCAGTTGTTTCAAACAAACCCAGATTAAATCAACCCAGTCTCAGATGCTTGTATTTATTGTGAATGGGGAAGCCAATTTCTCATGAGGCCCATATCAAGAAATATGGTGCATTTTTTCAAACTAGAGCAGACAAGCTGGAGAAATAGCACAGTCTTCCACCCAGAAAAGAATATGTACAGATGATGCACTCTGCGTTAGCTAGCTTAGGTAGACGATTTTTACTTGATCTCAGATGTTTGATGAGTAAGCCTGGCGCTAAATTCTGGATAGTGCTTTCTGAAAGTCTCTTTTACCTGGTGAAAGAGAACACGTGATTAGTATTATTCTTACACCCCATTTAATTGTTGATCCTAAGTACATCTGTGTAGGTGATGGTCCACAGAAACAGTGGACAAAATGTTGGTATTAATAAGCATTTGTAGCTTATTGTAGACTCTCTACTAGTGTGGTTTCTGCGAAATTTGATAGTTCTTTGGCATCAGTTTACCCAGGATTACTTCATGTATTAGCTAAGGAGGTCTTTAAGTTCCTTCGGCACCTCTTCTTCTTTGGATGTACACTAATGTTTCTTCATGCTCTTCAGTCTCTAGGAAATAGGAGAATACGAGTGGATGTTGCTGATCAAGCTCAGGATAAAGGTAAGAACCTTGGCTCAGTAAATAGAGGTAGTCTTGAACCAACTAAATCTGTGTACCAGGACTGCAAAGAAGCTGTGAAATTGATAGGTTTCCCCTTATCTACCAGCAAATAATGTCATCATAAAGGTGATATTGACAAGGCGTGGGGCTTCTACTTAACTTAGCTTGTCTGTTTGAAGACTATTTATTGCAAGAGGGCTAGAAAATTATACAAGGGTGGGGTTGAGGGCAAAAGGCTGCACAAACCAGTATGCAAGGAGAGGGGAAAATGCTTTCAGGGGTTAGGATAATGTGCACATAAACCAGGAAGGGAAGTCTTGCACTTTTCCTGAGGTTGTTGGGCTGTAACTCCCCAGCATTCATCACCATTGGTTGTGCTGGCTAAGGCTTCTAAGGTTTGCATTCCAGAAGCATCTGGAAGGCCCCATGATTTGTAGCCCACTATAAAGAAATAGTTGGAAGCTAGATTGTAGAGCTACTCTGCAGCTATTGAACACCATGGACCAGGAGAAACATCTGTAGAAATGGAGGGTCATCATCATCACGCTTTGGCTTATGCATCTCCCTCTCCAGACAGACTCTTGGAGGTCACAGTGTCCCTTCACTTTTCTGTACCAGCACCAACTGTTTACCTTCTCTTGTTCAACATGGCTCCTGCCTGGTCTTGTTTAAGAAGTGCATTGTCCTGTACTCCATAGAACCCTTGTGTTAATCTCCATCTATCATTGGAAAGGGGCCACTATTCTATTTAAAAACAGCCTGTCTGGCCTGGTGGCTATGAGTGGAGAAAGGTGTGGGCTGTAAAGTTGCCAATAGCATACTGAGCCAGCAGTCTGTCGCTTCCTGTATGCACGTTGTATTGTCTTGCCATAGAAATGCATACAGGACCAGTGATTATTGCTTTGCTAATTAAATGGTTACCTTCTGGTTCCCATTGTCCTTGCTATCACACTGATTTAGGAGGCACACACTCAAAGAATTCTTTGCTGCCACCAAGTCTGTTAATGAAGCAATACATTCTGTTTATGAATGGTGTAACAGCATCTGTTTTGATTCAGGGTATTTTTAAAAGTCTTCCATAGAAATATTTGAATCCTTGGATTAAAAGTGCTCTTTTAACACTTGGATCTTTATCTTTTCCTTCTGCAGATCGAGACGATCGCTCCTTTGGCAGAGACCGTGATCGCAACCGGGATTCAGAGAGATTTGAGTCTGACTGGAGGGCTCGTCCTGCTACAGATAACTTTGATGACTACCCTCCCCGCAGGGGCGAGGATAGCTTTGGAGACAGTGAGTTCTTGAGTGGTTTGCTTGCTATGCAGGTGTCTACAGCCAAGTGTGCTGTGTTTTCTCTCATCCTTTTCCAGTTTCCTACATGTATCTATAAAACTAAATATGCTGTGGCCTTTTGACCTAACCTTCCTCATTTGTGGGCATACATGTTACAGGATTGTCTTATGTTCTATTATACTATTGATTTTTTAAAATTAAAAATCAAGTGTATATATTTTAATATTATGATTTTATTGGGTCTGACCCAGATTTCTAAGGGAGTGTGCTCTGCTGATTTTAAATAACACTCAGATACAGTGTCCAAAAAGTAAAAGCGTGCTGAGAGGTATTCTCTGCTATCACATAGCTACGGAGTTCTTATTTTCTTTGGAATTTACCAAAGTATAACTGTTTGCTGCCTATCTTTCAAAACCCGCTTTGGTCATATTGCCTGCTTTGAATTTTCTGATTGCATTTGAATGTAGAAATTTAAATGGTTTCATACAGTTGAAAGTGTGAGCCATAGTCATTTCCTTAACAAAATTGTGTATTCAGTAAGAATGTCAACCATGAAGTGGATAGTACCTGATGCAGCACACTCTTCAAGCTCCTATCCTGTTTCATACCTTTTAAGAGAATCCCATCACTTCATAACTAACTGGTACAAGCTGTAACTTTCTTTTCTTTTCTTAGGGTATCGGGACCGGGACCGTTATGATTCGGATCGGTACCGTGATGGTCCCCGAAGAGACATGGATCGTTTTGGGGGCAGAGATCGTTACGATGACCGTAGAGATTATGATAGAGGTGATATTTTGGGTCACAAACGTCTTTGTAGGCCTGGGTATTAAATGGAGGCTCATGTAGGATTCTCTGTTTTAACATTTGCTTCTGTTGTGTAACTTTCCTGTTCCCTTTCTCATTGCCAAGATTACTGGAGTACAGTTCATTTTTTGTGTGTGTGTTAGGCCAGTGAGCCCTGGAAAGGTATTTCTTCCTTGAAGGTAAACATAGTTGGGAAGCGTGGCATAAGAAGTTGGTAGATAATTTGTTATTCAAGTCTTAACAAACAAGTTTTGATTCTGTGTTTCAAACTTACTTGTTACTCTATCAGTGGAAAGAAATTATGCTGATCTTTTCCACAGATAACTGTTTGTTATCCACAGATAACTCTTTGTATGCCTTTTTCTGCCTGCAGCACCTTTCCATCTGGATATTATATTGGTTAGGGGTACACTGAAGATGAGATGAGATTATGCTTTCTAGCTGTTGACTGTTTTCCTAGTTTCTTGTGTGTTTTCTCCATGCTTGAGTGACCTAGTCTCTGGTTCCAGCTCTAAGAAAGAAAGCACTAAGTCCCAGCTACTTAGTGCTTTCTGTGTTCATTAAACCTTTGGGCAAGGTTTTGAACTGAAGTGAGAGGAGGTTTCTTTTTTTACATGCCTACATGATCAAATGCAGTATTTATGTAATATTTATATACTGCTCAAACTGTGATCTGTTAATACTGTCCAGTTTTGCTCAGTTGCTGCTTGGTCATGACTGTGTGCCTGCTTTAAGTGTATGTGGATATGCTCCTGGGGAAATCCTTTCATAGCTGCTCTGTTTTGATGTATGCCTTAAAGTCTTCTCCCTGTTATGACTCCCCAGAGAACACCCTGTAGTTTTGTCATCAACATTTCCCAGAAGTTAGCCATTTTATTGTGTTGCAGCAAAGACAGAGTTTCTTGTGGCTCCTGAAATGTCTAACTTTTCATAACGTCCCTTCCCTGCAGGCTTTGACTCAAGGTCAGGTAGTGGCAGAAGAGCCTTTGGCAGTGGATACCGTCGCGATGATGATTACAGGGGTGGCGGGGACCGTTACGAGGACCGTTATGACAGGCGGGATGATCGGATGGATAGGTGGAGCAGTTCGCGGGATGACTATAGCAGGGATGATAGCCGACGGGATGAGAGAGGTAAGTTCGGAAAGGAGGGGAAAAATTGATGTGGAGGTCGATGTGTATTGCTACAGTAGTTTTTCTGCCCCTAATTCACGTTGCGCTTCTAAATGGCAGGGGGGAGTGTGAACCATCTAGAATTTAACACTAGGCTATCCATTGTAATTCCTATTTCCCCCACTCTTTTTCTTCTCTTCCCATACCTCCCTACCCCAGTACATACAATATTCTGACAGTCCCATCAAAACACATGGTTAAAGAAAATGAATGCAGAATGGGTAATCTGGTTTTTCTGTTTGTTTGTTTGTTTGTTTGTAAAGGGTCATCCTATGATTACTTAGTTCCTCTTGGCCTCTGACTTCTGCATGTTTTCAGGATCCCCATGTGGTGGAAGTTGGATACACAAGCCATTCTTTAATCCTCTCTCACTCATTTAGATAAGAAAACCTGGAGAGTTTTCATAATACTATTGCTGTTAGTTTTTCTTCTTCTTCTTACACTGTTTTGCAAACTGTTTTGTACTGTTCTTTTTGTCCCACTTTCTCTCATGCTTTTTCTCTAAGGTCCCACTCAGCGGCCGAAGTTGAATCTGAAGCCCCGGAGCACACCTAAGGACGAAGATACATCTGTAGCCCCTGCTACCCAGTCTAGCCGTGCAGCCTCCATCTTTGGGGGTGCCAAGCCTGTGGACACTGCTGCAAGGGAGCGTGAAGTAGAAGAGAGGCTACAGAAGGAGCAAGAGAAGCTGCAGCGTCAACTGGAAGATGATAAACCCAGGCTGGAACGACGGCCCCGGGAACGGTGAGTTGCAGGGATGAATGTGTCATGCTGATAAACTCAACAGGAGAGAATAGCATGTTGCGTTGTCTGCCAACTTTAGTCTGGCATGATTGACGCTCAGACTGATGAACTTGCAAAAGTTATTGTGAAGACCCAACAGTGTCTGCTTGTTCTGAAGAAAGTGTCAAGTGGTCAGTGTTAATAGCTAGCTTAATGACCTTAAACATCCATTTTGAAACCATCTGTGTCTGCCCAGACTGAGAAAGTGTGGGCCATGGACTTCACGCAGCTCCCAAGGCTGTGGTCCTCAAGATTTCCCACTCAGTTTTTCTTAAAGAAAAGTTGTGTAAAATTTACCCTACCCACCCAGTGGACATAGAAACAATTTTGCCGTATTTTGTTACAGGCACAGTAGAGGTTACTTTCAGTTCCAAAACCGAAAGTAGCTTCTGCTTTGCTTCCTAATTCTCAAAATGGCCTCTCCTGGGGCAAAAGCAAGGAGCAGGGGTTAATGTAACAGAATTGCCCTCATGGCTCTTAATATGGGCAGGAAACATTTTAAGTAAAATAAAAACTTAAAGGGGAGCAAGAGATGTTTGCAGTCCGCAGGCATGTATAAGATACGTTGTCTTCCAAACCACCAAGATACACTAATGCTATGTAGCTGCATGGCCAAGCTTGATCTTGTTATTTGCAGATCCCCAGTGACAATGTTGTCTTAGTTTTTATTCAGTATAATTTGATACAGTAATTTTTCAGAAATAAGTAACAAATATCCTTTGTTCTCTTGTGTTTTCTTTCAAACTGAACAGAGGAACTTGCCATATTAAGTCAAAGCATTAAGCCATCTATTCAGATTCCTTTTACCAGGGCACTAAAAAGTTGATGTTTTCAATTACAACTTGCAGACCTCCTTCCCCCCAGCATGACCATGACAGGCCATACTGACCAGTGGATCAAGGGAACTGTAAACACAAAGAATAACTTTCCCAAGCTGTGCATTGTCCAAGCTCTACATGGGGGAAGAATTTTCCCATGGCCACTGAGCATTGGTTTCATTTGATTTAACTACGGCTTTCTATGCAATTGTCCCATACCTGATTTCTGCAGTGTTCCACACATACAGCACAATAACCCTTGCTGCTCTGTGTATTCTCTAGACATCCCAGCTGGCGCAGTGAAGATAATCAAGAGCGGTCACGGACTGGGAGCGAGTCCTCACAAACTGGTAGTACAACTCCTTCTGTGGGGACAGGCCCAACAGGAAGAAGTAAGTTGCAGTCAAGTTATCACGCATACAGCACAGTATAAACACATGGTGCAAGTTAAGCCTATTTCAGAACAGCCCTGTTACTTACACTGCTTACAGCCAACCTTGTTGAGTAGCATTTACTGTTACAGACGAGGTTCACTGTTCATATAGATCTTGAAATTTGAGAGTGTGGAGTTAATAGTGCAAAATAATAATTGCTCATAGCCTATTCAAGAGATCCAGTGTGTAGAAGCCAAATAACTCATTAGCTCAAAGAATAATCAGATAGCGATCAGTGTGTTTACAAGTTAATACAGTCTTCATAGTAGAGAGAAGATCCCTCAGGGAGGGGAAGGGAATGGTTAGACTGCAGATGGTTTATGTTGTCAGGCATTTGGCTTCACTGTGTTTTTGTTTGTACCATAGACTTATAGAGTTTACAATTTTGGTTGGCCTTACCAGGAAGCCTGCCAGCTTGGCAATGCAGAATAAAGACACTGGGGGCGTGTTAGCTTAGCTATGTTAAAGTGTGTAAGTATATATGTATTCCGCATGGTGGGAAGGATTTGTTACATTAGCCCAGAATTTCCAAGTTGCATCTGGACACTTTGGCTGTGCAGCTATCAAACAGTTGCAACCTTCTTTCCAACTGTGGAGCTGAGGAGGTAGCAGTGATCACTGTACCTCTGCCAAGGAAATCCCCAATCATTTTTGTAACTTCGAATTTGAATGTATGGGAGGCCATGCATTGTACGTGCCAGAGTGCCATGCTATACTTGCTTTTGTGGTCAGATTTTTGGAACCCTGTTCCCTCAAAAGAACAGCAAGAAGACACTCTCATCCTCTACACACCCACATGATCTGGAGTTTTCATTCGAGTTTGCTGGAGGCAAAAGCTTGGTGCATCTGTCAGTAGAATATGAAGCTACTGCATTTATAATTGAACTCTGACTTTGAGCTGGTGGGGGCTGTGGGAGCAATTTAACAAGAATAATTTTTATCTAAAGTTCCCCCTCCCCTTAGCAAGCTAAACCAGCAAAAAGTCACCATAGTGAGAAGAAATAGTGCATGACAGTATTTTAACACACTATTTAGTTAGCCTTGCTTTTAAGAGTATGCATGACTAAAATTTGTTTAAGGGTAACGAAGGCTTGAGAACAGGCAGCTGGGCAATTGATCATAGCAGTGGTCCTGGGGAAGAGAGGATGATAGCTCTGTGGGTGACTGTTCTCTTGCACACGTCCAGCTGCTTTCTTGTTTGCCAGGTACAAAATTGAAGTTTTCAGCAAGTGAAAAGGCAGGAAGCTGGGACAGGCTTTCCTTACAGAGTGATTATTCTTCCCCCTTTCCCTCGGCCACAGACAATTTTGTAGTACCTACAGTGGGCAGATAAGTAACATTGGGCTGAACTGCAAGATTTGGCTACATTACTTACCATAGACACAGAATACAGTATAAACACTCTCTTTTGGATATTTGCAGTATTTTCTCTGGACAAGTATCACTTCTGTTCCAGGAAAGACAAACAAGAAATCTTGTAAGCACTATAAAATGAAATTGTCAATATGGAGAATTTATATTTTATAATTCAATGGTGTATGCATTGTGGATAAAAAGGCAATTTGGGCTTGTTCTGTGATCATGTTGTACAATGTATATACTGACCTGGTCACTTGGTATTAGCGAAACATTGGTCAACAAGTTCAGAAGTGCTTAAAAGGCAATCCAGAAGAATGTACTTTCAGCCATAAAACCTTGAGGGAAGCCCGCCTGCCTTGCTCACATTGTGTCATATTTTCTAGCCTCACGGAGGAGGGAGAGTGAGAAATCACTGGAAAATGAAAGCATCAGCAAAGAAGATGAAGGTCTGTCTCCCACTTCTAAGACTTCCAGAGAAGAGAAGCTTCCCTTGAAGGTGATGCCAGCTCCTCCACCAAAAGAAAATGCCTGGGTGAAACGCAGTAGCAATTCTCACCCAGCACGCTCACAAAGCTCTGACTCAGACCAGCATTCCCCTACAAGGTGAGGGTCTGTGGATGCTAGGGCATGCTGTTCAATACACCTCCCCCAGTACCTCTAAGCATTGATAGAATCTTGTGGGTCACAAATTGCATTTTTAAAATGTGCATCAGTTTTTAACATATGTTGTCATGATTTGTCTATAGCAAAATGAAGGTCTGGGCTTCTTTTACAAAAGTGAATAATTATGAGAGAGTATGTATGCTTCAGTGAAGAGGAATGAAATGGGATTTTGAAACTAAATTTAATTCTGTCTCTCCAGCTATAATTATAATGTTGGCTGAACAAGAAAGCAAACAGTTGTTCAGTTGACTCAACTCAAGTTTCCTAAAGTGGTTTTCAAGATCAGAGCTTTAATTACTTCTGTAACTGGAATGATAGATTTTGAAAGATGTTTGTTAATAATAGGAGACTTGCTTGTCATAGGGGACTTACTAGTAATAGGAGGGGCAAGAAAAGACTAACACTGAAGCATCTCCCTGCTGCAGAAGGTTTTACTTTCAGATATTTCTGTTTATTTAACATGTCTGGAAGAAAGATTATATAAAATAACTGCAAGGAAGGTTGTGGACAAGATTTATCAGAATAACCTGGCCACAGTAGTTCACGAACTGACTATTTTGTGATTAGGCTATGGCAGCACACTTGACATTGAGCTCCCTTTTAAAATGATTCAGAAGCTGCAAAGTGCAGCAAGCAGAATATCAGTGGTAGCATCGGTTATCTTGTTTGTTTAAAAATTTCAATGGCAGCAAATTCACTTCCAGTCTGAATTCCAGGTGCTGGTGGTGACATTTAAAATTCCCAGTAGTGTGGGACCCTGATATTTGATGGAGTGTGAATGCCTGCCTGAAGACTGAAGTGTGCTTGAAGGGCCCTTTCCTATGACTCTACAGTGGTGTCAGTAACTTGTATGAGGATACATAAGAGGATCTCTGCTTTGGCATCCCAGCTGTGGAAGGCCTTCCCATTGGAAGCCTCATCAGCACTGACATCTGCTTCTTTCCAGCAGTGCATTAAAACATGGCTTTTTATAAAGCATTTGGGTTGTAATGAGTTGGTCCAAATCTATATCTGTATGTCATTTTAAACAGTTCTAATTTGTTTCATATTTTCTTAGACTGTTTAAATTATTGCTTACTGTTTTACTTTAAAAAAAAATTGTTTTAGATTGTTTAAACTCATTTTGTTGTGCCGTTCACTGAGATTTTATGATACAGGGTTGAATATAAATGTTTAAATAATAGGATACAAAAGGGCAATGAAACTTGAGCAGAATGCTTCAGGAATTTCACCTGATACAGAGTCACAAGGTTTGAAGCAACAAAAGGTCTCTGCTGGTCTGTTCCTCATCTAGTTCCCATAAGAGATTGAATTCTGTTTGACTTTTGTTTCTTCAGCTTGTTTTGCTAAGTGGCTCCTGTTTCCTTTTGCTCATTCAGTTTGTATACATAAGCTCTTGACTTAATTTGCATGTACTGTCTGCTTCTCTTAGTCTTGGGAAATTGGGAGGACCTCCAGGGCACATGCTTGCTGTCAGAGTTACAAAATATTACTCTTTTTGCTCTACAGATCCTAGAATCCTTCAGCCAACGTATACAACGGCTATACTGGCTGGGGATTTTGGGACTTATATCCCAAAAATATAATTCTTCTGCTCTGCACTTAGATCTTTCTGTCTACTGAGATGTTACCATGCCTTCGATGCATAGTGTCACGCCTGCCTTTCTAATCATGAAGGCGAGGACCTTGGTTTTTATATGGTTTGATGGAGCCAAAGATTTTCAGATTAGTTAAGGTCATTCCAATAACAGATTTCATGCTCCTGCTGCACTTAATGCAGGATATGAGCAACCGTGCTTCAAATCCTTCATGTCTGTGACTTAAATGCATAGCTCCCATGTCAAGAAGTAGTTAATTTTAAAACTAAGTTTACATGCAGAACCAGATTGAATAGAGGTGGTGAATACATGTTCCTTTTTTTCCATCCCTCTTTTCCTGAGTGTCCTTTTCAAATTTTAAGCCTGAGAGTGAGTACTTCCTTGCTACTGACATCTGTAAACTACTTGGGGAGCTATTTGGCTAAAAACACTTTGAATAAATTAAATATGAATTCACACAAGGCAAGGCCAGTTTGAAAAATGCATAGGGTTCATTGATCTTTGGCTGAAAGATGCAAGGCATGGATGAATTGATGCTTTCCTGTGGGGATCCAGTGCTCTGAGAAGGACCTTCTGGATGTTTGTACCCGATTGAGTTCAGCTCTGAAACTGGTTTCTTTAGTTTAGGCACAAAGTGGCTGTTGGCTTTTTACATTTTTAAAAAATTTTTTTTTACTTCTTTACCCCCCTAACTGCAATCTACAAGGGCTGAAAGACAGATTCACTAGAGCAGGAGTGGTAGTCCCACAGCCCTCTGTATACTGTTGGATTCCCAAGCACCAGAACTAGTAGTACCAGAAGCAAGAAATCCTGGGTATTGCAGTTCAGCAGCACCTAAAGGGTCATATGATTCCAGCCTGTATGTTAGAGATGTGAAACCTTCAACTTACCTCTGATGCACCATAGAGATAAAACACAGATTCCTCAAAGTGTGCTGTGTGCATAAGATTTAGGAAATGTCAACTGTTCCACCTGTCCTTTTCTGCAGTGGCAACCAGACTGTGCCGTCCCTATCATCGGAAGATGGAGCACCCCCTAAGAACACCCCAAGGAAAGGTAAGGCTAGAGTGCAGCAAGCAACCTTTGAGAAGCAGAAGTGGATGGGCAACTGAGAATTCACACTGTGTGAAATGATGAATGCAGGTTTTCTTTTTCTGCATTGGATGTGTTTAGAAAATGCATAACATCTTCTGTTTAGGAAATGCATGACTTTTGAAGTGGCTGTTACGGCAGCTGAGGTTTACAAAGAAAGATCTGCCTCAGTGTTTCCGGAGAAGTTATGGGAAGCAAACAATTCCCAGTGTTGTGGCATGTACTCTGGGTTGGTGTAAGGAGGACTCCACACATTGTACTCATCTGTGCCTAAAGACAGGCAGGGAAGTCACAGGCCTCTAAACTCCCCAGATGACCAGGCAGGTTTGAGTCATAGGATTTCCCTGTCTAGTTCTGAGCAATGACAGGCATAGTTCACTGTGTGTACCTTCCTTCACCTCTTTAGCAACCAAGAATGAATTTTTGATAATTAACCGGTGTCTCAGTCTTGGCAGGTTGGTTGGTTGATTGATAGATTGATTGATTGATTGATTTAAAATTTTGATAAGCCTTCCAAACTAGCAGTGCTTTTAGGGCAGTTTACAAATATAAAAACAAAAGCAGTCAATAAAATCACAACTTTTACAATTGCTGTTGTTGCTGTGTGCCTTCATGTTGACTCTAGCTTATGGTAACACTATATTGGGGTTTTCTTGGCAGGATTTATACAGAGGAGGTTTAGTGCTGCCTTCCTCTGAGGCTGAGAGAATGTGACTTGTCCAGGGCCACCCAGTGGGTTTCCGTGGCTGAGCAAAGATGCAAACCCTTGTCTTCCATAGTCTTTGCCTAGTGCTTAGACCATTACTCCATGTCATCCCTGTTAAAACAACAAAAGCCATCAGTAATATTACAGCTGTTACTATAGAAGAATGAAATCAGCCAAATCTTAAATTTATTATCTTGCTTTCCAGAAGAGGGCAGTAGAGTTCTTTAAGGAGTTAACTGAGAGGAGATCCAAAATTTATTGTTTTGAGAAACTTCTGTCTGTTCTTTTTATCTTGGTTTCATTAAGTGTTCAGTAAAGTCTTATTTATTTATTTCATATCCTGCCTTTCTGCCAAAACAATGGCACACAAAGGTGTTAACAGTAATGAAATTCATATAAAACAAATACAATTAAAAAGTGTGGAAACAGATTAAAAACACAATTTAAAGTACGCTGATTAAAAAAATAGACAATACCAACCAGGCAGTCAAAACGCTTTCAGCAGCACGGAAGGCCTGTCTGAATAAAATTGTCCTTGTCTGCTTATGGAAAGATAACTGGGAGGCCCAGCCAGGCCTTCTTTCAAGGGATTTCTGCAGCCAGGCAGTAGCCACTGAGAGGACCCTCTCTTGTATCCCAAACATGTATCTGTAGCCCCTGAGACCAGATAAGGGTCTCCTCTATGGATAGCTTGTCCTTCAGTTGTATGGGGCTTCACAGATTTCTGCTCCAATGCATTAGTGTCCTTTTCAGTCCTACTAACAAGAGATGCTTTGAAGCCTATATTGAAGTCGATGGTTTACCTGGAAATGGCAAGTAGTATGTTAACATCATTCATTTTCCTGTGTGAAATAGAGGAAACTTGTCCATCTTAGCCATGTTTACTCAAATAAGAGGGATTCCAGTCTTAATATCTTCTTGTTGCAGCCAGGGACAGTGTAGGTTATCAGAAGCAGTGTCGAATTCTGTGATCGTAATGTTGAACCACGCAATGATAAGTGTAGTAGTTGACCAAGTGTAATTGAAGCTCCAGTTTCATTAAAAAATAATGATGGGGAAAGCTGTCGGGCCCTAAATTTTAGGACAGGACTTAAGAGTTGGGAATAGAATATTCTTACAAGTGCTCTTACTTTCAAATTACAGAAATCTACAGGACCTTCTACTTGTCAAGATTGCTTTGCTATATAAAAATTAGGGAAAGGCAAGCTGAAAGCAAGTTTTAAAACAGGCATACTGTAAATCTGATTGAAACGAATCTTAATATGAAGCAGGTGGGATTGGTAGTATTAGGGTGCTGGTAAACATCAAATAAACCAGGTGAGCTAACTAGGCATAAGTAGCAGGTGGAGAAATGTCTGCCTTCAATTTGAAACTTCTTTGAATAGAAGATTGCTACAAACAAGAATAATGAGGGGGTTTTTTTCCAACTTATTTTAGGAGACGAGAACAGACCTGATGGTGGAAAGGAGAGTGTTCCGAAAGGTCGAAGTGGGAGCTCTGGCCATGGTCCTGGAGATGGAGGCAGCAGAGACCATTGGCAAGACTCAGATAGGTATTGTCTTCACTTTCCACTGTTCCTGTTCTTCCAAGGTTGCCCATGGCCACACTTGCCTGTTCCTGGAATAAATGGTATTAATGGCTCCTATTATGTGCTAACCTCATACTCTGATAGCTGTATTTACATGGTGTCATTTTTCCTTTTCAGGAAAGAAAGCAAGAAGGAGTATGACTCAAGATCTGCATCTGAGCCAAAGAAATTTGAAGAGAACCCTGCCCCTGTAAGCAATGAGTCCACTGTTTTTTTAAGTAGGTGGTAGGTCTTCATGAGTAAATAAACTAGAGCTTATGAGGATTTAGGTTTTTGTCCTTTTGGTCTTCACTCCCATTACATACTCACATGTCAATTGGGGCTAAAATTAACAAGCCATATTTCATGATTTGTATTATTATTTAGTATCTATCCCACCTTTTCTTCAGCCCTTGAATTCAAGGCCTCTTACAAAGTTAAAGCAGGTGATAATAGAAGTCTGCAACATTAAAGCATACTAAAAATAGAATCAAATACAAATCAAAATAAAAGCACTTCTAAAGATGCAATGATTTTATAATACTAGGTGCTGTTACAGCCCTGGTTCCTATGACATTGGTTCGCATTGTTGCTTTTTTTCTATAAAATTGGCAACTAACAGCTTCCCTTTGATTAGTTATCTACCTGACCTTGAAAAAGAAAGGGAAATGGGTTTTGCCTATTGATGGGAGTTCTACAGCTGTAGCTGGATAGCACTTGGCTGTAAGATGGCATTATCTAAAGTCTTTGTGTATTGAAGGTCCTTTGTTCAATTTTGGCATTTAAAAGGAGTTGGGATGTGAAAGACCCCTCCTTAAGTTAAATGTGGTACTGTATTGGAAAGGCCAATATTTGATATAAGAAAGCTGCATATATTCAAGTTCCTTTTTCTCTGAAAGAGTGACTAAGATTATTTATTTACATATGTCACTTCTCCCAGGGAGGCAAGAGTGAGTTTTAATGAAGTACTGATTTCCTTTTTCTTTGTTTTTCTGTAACAGGAGGAAGTGGGGGAGGGACTGGTCAAAAGGTCAAAAGGTAAAACCATACATGTTGAACAGGGGCCAAAACAGGAGAGCTAGAAGATATCTTACTACAGATCAGGGATCAACTAAGGCATGCCATGATGCTTTTTCTTTGTCCATCACATCTGTATTGTTTGGACATTTGCCTTTTTTCTCATAGCCATGCTGTAGAATGGAAATCGGAACTCAAATTTTTATGGTCCAAGCTCTTTCCAGTTTGGCAGACTACCATTTTTAAAAAAAACCCAGAATGTTTAAAACAGAATAGGGAGTATTTATATCCTCCTTCCTTCTGCATATGGTTTAAAGGGTAAGTTGCACATAGAATCATAGTAGCTTATGATAGTGTACAGTCTTCTCTAAAAAAACAACAACAACAGAACAACCATAGAACAACTTTATGTTTCTTAATGTCTGTTTTTAACATGATGTTTATCACCCCTTTCCTGGTTTTTCTCCCTTGCAGAAATTTAGCTATGCTAGCAAGTATGCTGCTTTGTCAGTGGATGGTGACGATGAAGCTGAGGGAGATGAATATGCCGACTAAATTCTCCAGTCCCTCTGTGTCATCTCCTAACCAGTTGCCACCCAGGAACATTCGGAGAGCAAAACCAAACCTTTATTCAGACAAGACAGAAAAATAAAAGCCTACAAGTCAACATCTCCTTGGAGAGACCTTTCTTAAAACCTTTCTTTAAAAAAACAAAAATGAAAAAGTGATACAATTTCTCTTGCATGCTGCTGCAGCCTTTAAAGTATTGAACTACCTGGAGAAATCCCTGTTTTAAAAAAAAAAAAGTGTAGCAAGAGAGAAAATGGCAGGTGTCTTTAAAACAAACGAAGGAATAGGCCCAACATATGTCTCACGTGTGACTTCACACAGCTTCTGATCACGTCCAGAGCCCCAGGTTCTTCCTGTCAAAGAGCTGAGGTTAGTGCTTTTGCAGGCCAGGTCCATGTGAGAGACAGTGTATTGAGGACTTGGACAGCTAAAAACTTTCCCCCTTTTGCTGGCTTGGTTGACTTCTGAAGTATAACCTGAAATAATCTGCTTTGAAAGCCTGAGTGCACTGGGGAAGGAGAACAAGCATGCTTTAGTGACTGGAGGGAAGGGATAAGTGGCATCCAAGGTAGATGGTTGTGTCTCTGCACAGTTTTAGGTGTGTGCTTTCACTCCCTGCTGGGGCATGATGAGCGAGCAGTTTCTTTCCCAGAATCCAAACATCTTTGAAGTCCAGCAGGGATGGGGAACCTTGGGCTTTGCAGCTTTCCTACTAAGGGCATCATCTTCTTGGAAGTCTCAAAGCTGACCCCATTGTTGCACTCCTATCCTTTCCAACAGAGAGTGTGCTGACAATTGCTGCTGTAAAAAAAGCCATTTTTGACATGGTTCATCCAAAAAGGACAGTCTTCCACCCACCACAACCCAATCCATACTGGTAAGGGCTCAGTAATACTGGGTGTGGAGAGAGTGCAGTTTGGTTGAATCATGCAGTGAGCAGTTTTACAGGCTGTACCATATGGAATCAGTTTTCAGTATCCTCCCTGCAGGAGGCTGCAATATGTGAAGGAACCATTGGATTTATAGGAATCCATCACTGGGAGCAATTTCTGGGGACTAGAAAGTTTCCTTGGAAGTCTTTTTTTCCTCTCCCTTCTTTCTTCCAACTTTAAATCATTGAGCTAGTACTACAAGCATTTGTCACAAATTTAAATACAACCTTTTAAATTTTGGGCAGTGTTTAAAGGTCGCAAGGGTCATTGACGGTCCAGCTGAGCATCTTTCGCTGTTGCATCATGTGACTGTTTATCTCTTTTTCTCCAGCTTGGGCATGCAGGCGGCTGACAAACTTTCTTTAGCTCTTACAGCAAAGGGTTGACTTTTGTTCCCCTTAACTTTTTTTTGACAATAATCTCCCAGTACTGCCCCACATTATCGGAAGATGACTTTTGGAGGCAAAATTCTCTTCTGTTGGTTGATCTATCAGTCGTGTTCTTTCAGTCGTGTTCTTTCATTCTTATTCCTTGTGCTAATGGCCAAGGAAGTGGGGGAGTCACAGCACAGTGGAACTCAACTAGCACAAGGTTTTAGTAGGCCACTCTTGAAAT
Source organism: Cyclura pinguis (assembly GCA_030412105.1). NCBI lineage: Eukaryota > Metazoa > Chordata > Lepidosauria > Squamata > Iguanidae > Cyclura > Cyclura pinguis. The sequence continues at coordinate 195,619,519 of CM059600.1, read as the reverse complement.
CTTGGTTACAGTGGTGGATGTAGAGCATCTGGCTAGAAGGAGCGGCTGACTTTATGAGGTGGTGCACACACTCATCAAGGAGCTGTTGCATTTTACATAGTTTGTGGAAGGAGAACAGTGTGATTTTTGCTCTTGAAACAAACTCAACTGGATCAAATAGAGCATTCAACATGTAGTAAAGCTGCAGTGGTTGGTGTCTTATTTCAATAACTTTTAGCTACAGTTGAAGTCAGTCCTTTGAAATTTAAAGAGTATTGCCATGTCCCATGGGCAGAATCTAGAGGATGGGAGGGGGAAGGCCCTACTGTGAGCAGAGATGGATTTGAAATGCAATACTGCTTTGAGTCTATTAAATGCAGGGGAGGGGGTACGTTTTAGGTAAAACTGCTAATTTGCATACCCCGGAAGCATTCTCTACCCTCCCTCCCTCCCCTTTGCATATTTCTCTCTTTCTCTCTCTCTGCTATCAGGACAGGTTCACAAATGGATTGAGGTGCATTTTACACATTCTGAAGACATGTAAAATTTGTACAAAATATCTTCTATGAAAATGATTTGTAATCTGTGTGGACTTCCTGGGAGATGTCTTTTATTATGTAAAATTCCCCTTCCCCACCCCTTGGTTTGTTTTTTTTTCTCCAAATAAAACTAATCTTTAAAATAATTTTCAGTGCCAAAGAGTGCTTTGTAAATGTTACCTTGTCTGCTACCATACAAGTAGGAGGAAATGGGTAAGTCTGTTTCCCCCTCTTCAAGTTTCTTCAAGTGCTAGACTCTTTAGAACATTGGTTTGCAAGCTCTGCGAGTTTTCAGTGACACAGTAAGTCTTTTGAGAGTCAGAAATGAAGCTTTTCTACAGGGAAGCATGAGGCATATTCTGAGTTGTACATTCGGTTCAAATCATGTCTATTCAGATGGTCTGCCCCTTGGATAGCTGCAGAACCTTCTGCAAATAGAAAGGAAAAAAATCGTGAAAATTCTAAAGAGGCACTGTGACAAAAGCTGTGGTTGTCCAAGAAAGTTGAAAACATTGCATTTAGATAGGTAACTTAGTTCTCTAGATTTTTTTTTAGTTAACCTTTATTGAGTACAAAGTTATTACACAAAGAAAAACTACACAAACAACTTATAGTGATACATACATAGACAACGTAGTCAACATAGTTTTTAAAAGTAATTTTGCAGGAGTAAATATGCAAACACCTTGTCTGAAATATTTTCTTTATCTTTCTAAAAGACAATTGAATATCCATAATCCATTTTGTTTTCATTTGCTATGTTCAGTTTTTCCAGGAAATAAAGGTTTTGAGGGGAAAACAGAATAACGTGGGGGGGCTGAGTTGGTTCTCATTTTTTTCTGAGGTGTTTTTTTTTTTAGGGTTTTCACCACTCTTTCCTCTGGAGCCCAATAGTTTTCTGCTGTATGTATTATTAATACTGATCACTCAAACTACCAAAAATCTGTACATCTGAAATGGATCAAATTCACTTCTGACTGAAGCAAATTTTGGTGATGATAATTTTTTTTAACGAGAAAAGAAAAAGAAAGATTTGGCACTTGAGAAACTCAGAAGGTGGGCTCCAGCCTCATCATAGTTGTCTGCTTCTGTTATAGCCCAATGCAGACTGTGTTTTTTTCACTAAAACTTTTGGCTTTGATACTTAACTCTTTGCCGCTTTTTACATTTTTTTGTATAAACTTGGAAATACTGTATATAAGTGAGGTGCATTCTTTGTGGGGCAATAAGGCAGGCCTTCTAAGCCACAAATAGCTTCCTCCTCAAACTGATCCTCAGGAAAGATCCTCAAGTTTTCCTAGGAAGTTATGTCAAATCACTGTTCCAGTCCCTAAAAATACCTGGATTTTGTCTGCTGACACAAATCTGTGTTTAGCATTCTAGTATTAATGATGTACTTCTGTGCAGAATGGCCTCGCTTACCCAAGATGGGAGGTAATGGTCAGACATCGCAGTGGGTCTTTGAAGCCACTTTCTTTAACCTTTTGAACAGCGTCATTGGACTTCCACGCTTACAAGTGAATAGGGCATTGACGTACAGGTTTTTTATGTTCTGTGCTGAAGATTAACCCTTGCCTCCAGGTTGTATTTGGCTATTTGAATAATCTTTCCAAAATAACATTTGGGTTTTTAATGACCTTGGAACCATTGCTGACAGAAGGGGGAGGGTATGACAGGGGAGAAGAAATTAAGAGTTGTTCTTGCATAGCTGCTGGGGAAAGAGGGAGAGATCTGGCAGGATGAAGTCAATTTTAGAATGTTTGAAATATTATTTCTTGAGATTTTGTCTTATCCAAACAGTAGTTACAGGATGTGTACACCTATATTAGGCAGCAAGACTTCCAGATCAAGCTTTTGTGCTGGCCTTTGGTTCTTTCAGAAACTTTTGTCCAGCTGTTCAGCCCAGTTGGTGTTCCTGTATCCTGCACACCGATTTGTAAATCCCTCCCCTGATCCTGCCAATCATGAAAAATGGCTAAAGGAAGCACTGTTTCTTATCTTGCATAATGTTGGACAATCCACATGTAAAACAGACCAACTGGGAATATGCCACTTTTGTCGTCCCTTGGATGTGGTGAGATCTTAATTCCTGACTCTGCTGAGATCTGCTTTAGCTGGGTATACAGGAAGAATAAAGATCTAGTCTGAGCTGGTTCCATTCTTACTGGCACCTCACATTCAAATACACTAAAGCAGGCCTGCAGCTAAAACCCCACCCTTTTCCTGTGCAGATAACAAAGTGCTGTGTTCCCTAAATTGGGGTGGGAAAGCCCACCCACTACCATGCCCTCAAAAGATTATTTTAAGCAAAAAAAAAAAAAAAATCCCATGTTTCTAGGAGCCTTCAGAACTGCCGATGTACCTTTAAATTAGGTGAGTGCCCCCCCGCCCACGTTCACAAAAAACTTGCTCTCCAAGGGAGAGCTGATCATCAAACTGCAAAGCGACTTCTGGCTGTTCCTGGTTTCATGGAGGAGAGTGTATCCAAAGTCTCCCCAGTGCTGTTATTCAGACCCAGAATGCTATTTGTGCTTTTATATAATCTGTCTTCATTGTAATGGACCCGGAGCAAGAGCACATCCTCATGGGTTATGCCCTTTGGACCTGTTTCCCGTCTATCCCTCTGCCAATATTAGTGGCACACAAACTGCCACCAACTTGGCTTCTGAGGAAGAGTGTCTTCATGCCTGTTTTGATAAGAACAGCATCTAAGATGTTGTGTTGGTTAAATGATTATTTAGTCCATGCACAGACCTGGTGGTTTCTTCAGATACCTTGTATTGACCAAACTGTGTAATGGTCTAAACCGCTTGGTGAACTCCCAGGGAATGAACGCATGTCCAGTCCTTTTGTCAGGACATCTTTGAACATGTTCTCAATCTCAACGGCTTTGTAAGTTTGATAATGCCAGTGTCTATCACTAGGGCTTGGAAAAGTTACTTTTTTAGACTACATGCCATGGGGACTGCAGGATTCTGGAAGTTTTTAAGTCCAAAAAAGTCACTTTCCTAAGCCCAGTGTATGGTGAGGATGATAGAGGGGAAAAGAACAGTGGCTTGCCAGTGGCACTACATCAGTACTTAGCAGCCAATCACTAAGCTAAAGACCATATAGCTCAGTGGTAGAGCATGGGTTTTGCATGCAGAACACTCTGGATTCTGTCACTAATGTCTCCAGCTAGAAGAATCAAGAAGCAGGGGAATTTGAAAGATCTGTCTGACTGCTAGAAAGCTGTCAGAAAGCTAGTTCTAGACTGGAAGGACAAACCATCTGTCCTGATACCAGGCAGCTTGCTACATCCAATGTATGTACAAAATGTAAGCCAGGATGTTCTCAGCTTACATCTCATTTAGGTAACAGCCTGCTTAATTGCATGCCTACAAAGATGCTGAAGTTGACTGTATTAGACATAATCCAGACATAAGGGGTTGGATCTGATCCTAAAAGATTTCCCTGTAAAGTCTTATACTCTATTTCAAGGATGTTGATTAAAGTCGGGGAGGTCCTGCCAGTGTACACACTTTGTACTGTTGTCCTCACTGTTAAACCGTGTCAGTGCTGGGGCATCCATGTTAAACAGATGGCAAGCCTTCCTCCAGTTCTCTGCTCTGCATGTGATCTCTATTATAAATGGTAACCTGTCTGCCTGGCTTATGACCTGCTCAACCATAGTGTGATTGAATGGGAAATTGCAAAGGACCCAGGATTGACCCATCTTCATCAGGCCATACTTAAGGGCTAGAAATACTCCAATGACACTCAAGTTGCACCATTTTGCTGCTTCCACAGGGTAGACTGTGCCGTACACTGGCGTTGTGCCGACATGACATACATAAGGAGTTACACCACCACGTGGGGTGAGCCAAGGTAGTATAAATGAAGGCTCTAGTAAGAAATTTTGTATCGTGATCAAGGTCCAATCAGCAAATACAACAGCAGATTCCTAATTCATTTAAATTGCATTTAGGTCACAATGCTCTCAAGGCAGCAGCTCATTAAATCAAAACCGTGCATTGTGTACCAAATCAACCCAAATAGTACAGTAACGCCATGTGGAAGGGTGCATCCATAAGAGTGACTATCTATCCTGCAGCAATGTGTGCACATAGATTTTGTAGGGCTCTGTCTGAGTATGATATACTTTAAAGCTATAGTTGCCATTTGAAATGGCCAGAAATCACCTATATATAAAATCACCTGTCATCTTTCAGCCAGTTTAAATTCTTCCAGGCATATTTGTGCATATAGGACTGCCAGAATTTGTTGTAAGTGACAATGGTTCACAGTTTGCCAAAGAGGAATTGAAATGTTTTATCCATCACAGTGGCATTTGGCATGTGAGCATGGCACCAACAGATTTGTTATGTGCCTTCAAGTCATTTCTGACTTATGGCAACCCTAACGCTAACCTATCATGGGTTTTCTGGGGCTGAGAGTGTGTGGCACGCCCAAGATCACTCAGTGGGTTTCCCTGGCCAAGCTGGGAATAGAATCCTGGTCTCCAAGGTCATAGTCTGACGCTCAAACCAACTACACCACACTGGCTTTCACAACAGATTGCTGAAGTGCAAACTTTGAAGTGAGCCCTGAGGCCAATGGCAGAAGCTTGCTGTTTATTGACAAAAGGCTGCATGTGCCGTCACTAGTTAGTCACCTGCAATGCTGTCTGTGGACAAAAGCCTGTGTTCCTATTTGTACTTGTTGAAACCTGATTTATCAGGAATCAACAGCTTATGTCAAGCAGCTAGAAGGAGGTGTGCTGTGCCTTGTCAGCTACAAGTAGTCTAGAACAGGGCTTTCCAAATGGTGTGCCGGGACACGTTAGTGTGTCTCCTGAAGTGTGTAGGTGTGTTGCCTACAATCTTGGAAATGTATGTTATTATGTATAAATCATATATTTTTAAAAATATATGAAACGTTTCCATGAGATATGTTGTGTCCCCATATATTTTGTTATTAGTATTTATGTATTTGTATCTCTTATAAGCGGTTAGTTTAACTTCCAGTTTGCTAGTAAAACTGAAATTACTGTGTCATGAAATGCTGCATGTCTAAAAAGTGTGTCACCAACATTAAAGGTTTGGAAAGCTCTGGTCTAGAAGGTGATGGCGTGAGATTACAGGGGATTATAGAAGTGGTGTCTATTGCCAGTTAGAACCTTTGTCACGTATTGTCCAGTTACTTCCTACTATGATATGATACTATCACACTGATCATCTCCAGCAGCAAGAGCTGACAGCAACATAAATTGCTAAATCAGTACATCCAGATTGCTGAGACAGTTATCTCCAGTACACAGGGAGCAGGAATAGGTAAATTCAACACATCCAGGCTGAAATCCTCAGTTTCCCCTGATGAATCAGAGCAAAAATGTTTGTACAGTCTCTGACATCCCACAGAAGAGTGAGAAAGGAAACTGATGGCATCCAGCAGGAAAATGCAAGCCACTTGAGATCCTTAATTTGTCATCCTGTACCCTACTTTTAAATGGTTTGATATAAGATTCTGTTTTCAACACATGCAGTTTTGGGTGCCAGTTGGTGGTGAATACATGTTGCATATTGGATCAAAATGAATCTGCACTTGAGTTCTACTTAGTAGTGTTCCATGCGAAGTCTGCTGTTCTGTTATACCTCATGTTTAATACGATGTTTGCTACTTTGTTCACTTGATAAATATCCCATCTTTCTCTCAATGTGGGACTCAAAGCAAGTGTGGTGGCTATGTGTCTCTGCCAGTTGTTTGCAGAAATATGAGCAAATATGTTGCATTTTAAAAGATTACATTAGTGGGAACTCTCCTGTATTATAATAAAGAACAGGCTTTTAAGAGGGTACATTATTGTTTCAAATTAAACTTTTACATTTCTTTTTATCCTTTTAAGTGTGTTACCCTGATTTCTGGGGTCCCGAGAGGGACACCTAAATACGCTCTCAATTATATAAGTTGGGGAAATTAGTCAAGAGCACTGCCTAGCAATACGAGAGGCAGGGTAACGTAGCGAGATCTTGGACCCTATGTTTACAGGGTCGGGCCGAGTCAAGGAGCACACAGAAGTTGAAACAATAAATGATGTTTTATTAAAATCACAATCAAACAGTGTATGCGGCACACTCACACAAGATAACTAAGGAAATAAAGGTTGGAGTGGGATAGAGGGATTTTTAGAGGAGTTGTTGGTTTGGGTGATACTTCACCTGTCCTGAAGCCCGGTTGGAAGCGGAGAAGCTGGGGAGTGTGGATCTCAGCACATGGGGCTGAGGGGAAGGCTCGCTGGACAAAGCGACAGCAAGGCGGGATGGAAGCCAAGAGCGATCCAAGGAAGCGCTCAAAGTCAGGGGTTTTTATAAGGAGAATTGTGACTGCAGGCTAGTTTGGACTTGGGAAAAACAACGGATTTGGGGCTGGAGACAAAGCCTCCGAAAGGTCAGAATTTGAATGATTGAATTATAGCCAAATTGTCAATAGGGTAGCCAGTATGCAAACGTGGAGTACTTGAGTGTTGTATTGTCAGATCATCAAGCTGCCAGCGCAGGGCAGAGGATCTTTTGAAAGTTGCGTGCATACCTAATTGAGGTACTTGCCTTGAGGTCTCCTGAAGCTGCGAGTCGGCTATTTCCGGCCTTCCTGTATTGTGTTGGAATATTACGGCGATTATCGGCCGAGCCTGTATGCGTGCTTGTCCGGAGGCTTCGCGAGCACATGGAGGGGAATGGGTATGTGAGGCCGAATTATTGATATCAAGAGATATCTTTATATCCCACAAGCTCGGGCTAGCCAGGGCAGTAACAAGTGTTTGCATAAATTGTTTTAATACTGTGAATAGATTCATTCCATTTGAATGTTTACTTTTTGTATGTTGTTAGCTCTCTTGTTCTTGTTTTAAGTTGTAACCTGACTTGAGTTCAAATTTGGGAGAAAAGGTGGGATATAAGTAATAATACTAAAATTGGGGACAGCAATACGACCTCATTGGTCACCATGCTTTAAATGTCAAAATAATTGTCCACATAACTACTTAAGAGGGCCTACATTCAGCCATGACACACAATTATGCACCTCAACTACTTCGGCCCAAGCAAAGATGCCAGCAAAAGGTTTCTCCCCTGACCCACTGTGAACACATTAAGGCTTTTCTCTTCTGATGTGTCTCAGCTGCTTCCTCCCCTGCAAAAGCCAAGGCACAGTCCTGACCCATGGAGACTGTCAAAAAATGGACAGATTTGTGTAATGCTTGCCTGTGCTGTTTCATGAAAGCCAGTGTGGTGTCATGTTTCGACTATGACACTGAGAGACCAGGGTTTGAATCTCTACTCGGTCATGGAAACTTACTGGGTGACCCTGGTAAGTCCCACACTCTCAGCCTCAGTGGAAGGAAAAGGCAAATCCACTCTGAATAAATTCTGCCAAAAGAACCTTGCCCAGAGGCGTATCTAGGGTGGTGCAAATAGGACACGTGCCCTGGGTGCCAATGCCAGAAGTGTGCAAAAAAGAAGTGCCAGAGGAGGAGGAAGAGGAAGAGGAAGCAACAGCTCCAGAGGCAGGGATGCAATTTCTGTGCTTGTGCTAGGTGCTGTTTATGCTAGATACACCTCTGACCTTGCCTTAAGGTCACCATAAATCAGAAATGACTTGAAGGCAATCAACAATAACAACAACAGTGCTGTTTACAGGCATAGATGTAAACTTGGAAATCACTGCTATATTCATTTAAAGCTAGTGTTGAAGACAGTGACCTGTATGCCTGCTGCTGAGTCTGCAGCCCAGGTTGACGGGCAACATGAAGCCTCCTTTTTCTGTTCTCCCCTTTCTTGTGGTTCTTGGTTCTAAAACCAAGTTCGATCTGGACAGACCTTCAAGAACAGTTGACCCTCTACATTTGCTAGGGTTAAGGGCACAGGACCTCCACAAAAGTGGAAAAATCGTGAGTACCAAAATGGGTACGTGTGTCCGTGGGAAGGGGACTGAGGGATGGTGGGGAGACTGAGCACCCAGGGTCCAAACCAGGTCAGCGAAAGGAGGGGGAAATGGAGGTTAGTTGGCATGGTGGTCCTTTACTTCTTCTGTCTTGGTCATCTCCTTCCTTGGGTGTGGGAACATCTGTAGAGGGTTTGTGATGCTGAGAAACTGGGCCGTGAGCCATTCTTAGCTGGCCGGGCAGAAACTGGTGGAGGAGGAGGAGGAGGAGGAAGACCAGAGGCAGGTTTTTAAAGAGCTGCGCAGCCAGATTGGAGCTGTTGAGAGGGAAGGTTTCCCTGGAAAAGAAGCACCTAAGCTGAGGGAGCAGGGGTTGGAGAAACGCACAAACAATCAAATCTGTGAAAGTCAAACCCACAAATGTGGAGAGCTGACTGTGGAAAACAAATCTTCAAACAGAGGACGGTCCTCTGCAAACTAGGGCACCTGACTATCTTAAGTCAAAGGGAAGTGGAAACAGAGTTGAAGTGCCAAAAAAAAAATCTCTGCAGAACTATTTGTGGCTCTTCACATTTGGAAAGAGAATGGGGAAGGGATAAAAAGACCCTTTTGCTGTGGCTACATATGGCTGAAACGGAGGGTGGGTTGGGGGAGGTGGCGGCGAGATGAGGGATTGCCCCCCTAATAAGAGTTCTGCCACATAAGGAAGTTTTTCTCCAGTCCCCACATTCCTAGCAGTGGGGAAACTTAAATCTTTAATTGAATTAGAAATACAGTTTAGGCATCCAATGAAAAGGGACAGGTAGCGACCAAAGGGACACAAACACAGCAAATGTAGGAGTTCAAGAGGTGAACCATTTTCAGTGTCTCACTCTCTGGGAGGCTAGTAACTTGGGGACTGAAGGAAAATATCATTTGAGGAGATCAGAATTCTTATTTGGGGGTGCAGTTCCCTCATTTCCCCCTCACACTACACCCCTGTTTGGCTATGCTTTCTTTTTAAGACAAAAGGAGATCAGATGTTTTTGGATTCTGACTCTCTAAAGCTTCAGGTAGGGTGACTACTGGTAAGTGATTGTGGAGTGGTTGGAGGGCCAAGGGTTTCCCATTCTTGGTCTAAGGGCCACTGGAGCCTTTGAGGTGGGAGTATGTGCTTAACCTTTCTCTGTCAATCTCTCCTAGGCTGGGCTGGAAGCAGAATGTCTCCTTTCTGCCATGTTGAAAATATTGTGCATGCAACCTCATCCACTCAAACCTGCGAGAACACATAATGCAGGTGTAGATCTTGTATGGCCTTCCAGAGGACGTGGAACACCAGCTCCCAGTAGCACTAGCCAGAATGGCTAGCAGTTAAGTGATGGAAGCTGCAGTCCAGCAAAAGCTAGAGCATTACACATTCCCCAGCCCAGATCTCTCTCTTCCCCAGATCTTGACTTATGTAGGAGTGAGTAGAGCTAATGCTCTTGGCCCTTCTATATTTGCTCAGTGTGCTCCTTCTTCAAATCTAGTTTCTGACTCTATGGTTAAACATGCAGGAATTCTGTTTTCCCAAGCTTTCTAGTGGGATCAGAAGCAAAGGACTTGTTTATTTACTTGAGAGGAGGAGGGTGTGCATGAGATAAACTGAGCCTTGATTATTTTCCACATTTTTCTGAAGAAATCAGAATTATCTCTTTCTTTGCTTGCACAATTAGCGCTCTGTGCCTGCTTTCCTGGGCTTGGATTGGCAGTGTAATCCATTAGTCAATTCTACTTCCCTTCCCTCTGGCCAAAAAGTGGGGAAGCTCAAGACTCGTTTCATAAGCAGCAGAAGAACACAGTCCCCTTTTCATTGTGCCTCACCCTTCCCACACGTTTTTTTTTAAATCAAAAACCAAAGCAAGCCCTTGATTCAACATATGCTATGCTTGCAGTCCCACCTTCCCTGCTGGAGAAACATTCAGGTTCCTGGTAAAGTACAAGCTGGCTTTCAGCTGCAGAACCTACCTTACGTCAACTCATTTGAACCACAAGTGGTTGCATTTTTATGTACTTTCCAAAGGAGAGATTCCCACACTGTGGGCAGGAAAAGCAGCTGAAGCATATCTTGAAAGTTTAAGCCTCCAAGCTGGATAGATCGGTTACTCTGTACATCGGAATGGACATCTCACAGTTCTTCCACTGTTGTTGGACTGCAACTCCCATCCTCACTGCTGAGAAATGTAGTCCAGCAATATCTGGAGGGCTACAAATTCCCCATTGTTGCTGTACTCACAGTTAAAAGTGGCGAGATCTTGTGCAATGTAGACATACTTCCTCTTTCTGCTAATTAGTGGTAACATTTAGCCAGTGGGTAGTAACATAAATGCACGCTTTAGTGGGCTGAGTGTTGGAGTAGGAAGCCAGGATTCAAATCCCTGCTCAGAATGGAAACCCACTATGTGACTTTGGGCAAGTCATACTCTCTCAGCCTCAGAGAAAGGCAAGAGGAAACCACCTTTTTTTAGGAGCCAGCAGTAATGTTGGACTATGACTCTGGACACCATGGTTAAAATCCCCAATTGGCCATGAAAACCCACTGGGTGACTTTGGGTAAGTCACAATCTCTCAGCTTTAGAGGAAGGCAATAGCAAACCTCCTCTGAATAAAGTTTACCAAGAAGAAGATCGCTGTAAATCAGAGTTAACTTGAACGCATTTGCCTAAGGCTTGGAATAAGAATGAGCTAGGATTCCCTAAGGTAGCACCTACTCATGTTGTCAAAAGGTTTGGGTCTAGGTTTGTGGGGAGAAGTCCTTTTCAAAGTACCTTTTGTGGGGGCCTTGACCTCTAGCTGCAGGTTTACCTACTGGCAGCTATTTCATATTTCTCACAATTGCCCTCAACATAATATTGCTTGATGGCAAGGAAAAGCAAAATGCAGTCTGCGCAGACCACACACAGCCTGTCGGGGCCATTTTGGGGGCTCCCAAGGGTCTTTTTTTTTTTTTTTTGGCTCTAGAATGCCCCCAAACGCACTCAAGTGAGTGTGAAGTTCCACCACATTGGAGGTTTCCTGAGCCCTCCAGGGATGAAAAACAATTATTGCTATTTAATATATATATATGTGTGTGTGTGTGTGTGTATGTGTATATATGTGTGTGTGTGTGTGTGTGTAGATATATACATACATACATACATACATACATATATATACATATATATATACACACACACACACACATACAGGATATTTAGGGCCATTTTGGGACAAAACAATATATATGCACTTCTTGCCCCCTAACAGGATATTTAGGGCCATTTTGGGACAAAACAATATATATTGTTTTGTCCCAAAATGGCCCTAAATATCCTGTTAGGGGGCAAGAAGTGCATTTCCACACAGTTTGCAGCCTCCTTGAGCGAATTTAGGACCACGAGATGTCGGTTTTTTTGTTTTGTTTTTTGGAAACAGGAACTGAACAGGAAATAACTTCTGCTCACTTCCTGTTGTTAAAAGGCCTCCATGGTAAAAATACCCCCATACCCTCTAGAGGGCATTTGGAGGCAAAAAATGTGTGTGTGTGTGTGTGTGTGTGTGTGTGTGTTTGGAGAGCTGTGGCCTTTCCAGGTCTCCTGGAGGACAAATGCATTCCCCGAGCCTTCAGCTGTTGCTCCCTCCTGCTCCAGGTCATGGTGGAAAACTGAACGGCACTCTCCCAGTTCTGTTGTCGGTTCCCATCATGCCCCAGAATGATGCTACATCAGGCCTTCTGGGTTACTATGAGAAATCTAAAATGGCAGTTTAGTGGGGCCCCTTGGCATTTAGACCAGAGGACAGGCCTCAGTCTCTTCTCCCGTGCTTCCGCCTGCTCCATTGAGCTTTGCCTCCCAGCTCTAATCCAGCAGCCATTTCACCCAACTAGCAAGTCTGATAGCATTAAGAATTTAATGCTAGCAAACAAGATGTGCGTTTTTTTGTTTGCTTTCCTCTCCCCAGCCCCTTTGCTTTTCTGTTGTGTCTCTTTAGATTGCAAGTTGAAGACAAATACTGTCTGGTCCGTTTTATCCCTAGCTGTAGAGTGGGTTATAAATTATATATATTTTCATGTGCAAAGAATGCTATCAATTTCAGTCTAAAGAACCTTTGGACCAAAGCCCAATGTCTGGGAAAACACTGTTTGGAACAAATTGGAATTGTTTATGTGGCAAAGGCTCACTTAATGTCTAACAGGAAACTTAACCAGACTATTAGTCAATGGGCAGTGATTACTTCTCACGTTGTAAATGAAAATAGCAACATCAATAAAAACAAGAGAAATGCTGGGTAGAATCTACTCTCGTATTCATTGCAAAGGCAGTGACGGCCCACAGCATTACGGTGCTAAAGGCAGAAAACCAAAACATAGCTCCCATCGCCCTGTTACATAATCTCCAACATTTCACAGATGAAAACTGGGACGTGTGCGGCCAAGCAACATAAGTGTATGATCAAGGTGGCAAAACTTATTAATAAGGGAAACCACTTGTTAGGAGAGGCTACAACAGTTTGCTTTTGCTTGAGCCTACTGTGAAGGGCAAGATTCCCCTCCCTTATCTCTCTCTCTCTTCTGAATTAGCTGAGTTCAGGCTACTTTTGCATTTTGAACTCAGCCTGCAGCAACTTGAAATAAAGTGAGGGCTAGGGAAAAGAGGGCGGAGGAAAGAGAAACTGGGATATTTTAAACGCAACCGGGAAAGTGGAATGACAGAGCATTAATTGGGACGGTCCCTGCCAAATTGGGACACTTGGAGGGCATCAACACATTGGCTCCCTTAAACTTAGCAATTTGCTCTCTGTTTTTGTAGATTTGGGCATATATTAAGGGTGGCAGTAGACTCAATCTGGAAGAAATCTGGGGCATGGAAATCCCACTGTGGTGTGTCATCCCCTATTAAGCTCTCAGAATTTTTTGTTTTAAAATGGGCAGGAGATGAGGGCAATCTCAAGTCTTCGCTAAGGCACCCACTAGCAAGCAGTCTAGGGCCAAAGACCTGGAAGCCTTTTTAATTATATGTTATGTTGTTATGTTATGTTATGTTATGTTATGTTATGTTATGTTATGTTATGTTATATTGCATTATATTATATTATAATATAGTATGCTGCCTTTCCACTGAAAATGGTGGTGAATGTGGCAACACATAGTACTGAATTGTAACAACAGTGCCAGGATGATTTAGAAAATGAATGACATCTATCAAATTGAAACCTGCTTGAAAACTTAGGAAAGAAAACCTGCTTGAAAACTTAAGCAAACTTAGGGGGAAAAAAATCTGCCATGTTTTTGTTTTCCAATAGTAGTAGAACAACAAAAGAGTCTGCTAAGCAAAAAGCCTTTCCTTAGAACAATAGTCGACTTGGTTTCTTCTCTTTATAAGTGTTGTTGTTGTTTGCTTTTGAATTGTTTCTGACTTATGGCAACCCTAAGGTGAACCTATCGTAAGGTTTTCTGAGGCTGAGTATGTGCGATGTGCCCTGGGGGTTTCTGTGGCCAAACAAGGAGTGAAATCCTGGTCTCCAGGGTTGTAGTCAAGCACTCAAACCATTATACCATGCTGCCTCTGTATTGCCTCTCAAAAAGTTAACATTACTTTTTTGCTGTTCTTGCCGTTGCATGACTTTCAGCAGGGATGGAAGATGTCTGGAATTCCTCAGTTAACACATCTGGCCCTCAGTGCAAGGGACTGAAGGGTGAAACGCCCAGGCTGTAGCCTACAAAGCTAGGGTGATGTTTGGTTCTTCTGCATGGAGACTCTTCTGGGGTGGAAACTTGATTTCTGGCTCATCTCACAGTTGTAAAAGAATAATGCAGAAGCTCAAATAAGATACCTAGATTATGAAGGCAGAATAAACCTGAGGACAACGCAGGACGAGTAGAGTATTTCCATAATTTTGTGAGTGTCACTTATCAATTTGTGACAAACCTATAAATTTCATAGGTTTTTTTTAAAAGACAAGGAATACTCAAATATAAGAACCAATGTAGTGTAGGGTAGGGTTCAGGCTTCAATCCCGCACTCAGCACATCACACATTCTCAGCCCCAGAAAACCATGTGATTAGATTCGCCTTCAGGTCGCCGTAAGTCAAAACTACTTGAAGGCACATAACAACAACTCAGAGGCGGATTGCCAGTTCCTTCATCTGAAATATAGCCTATAGCACCTAGCATTCATTAGTAGTCTCCCATCCAAGTACTAACCAGGCCTGATCCTGCTTAGCTACCATGATTGGAGGGGATTTGGTGCCTTCACAATTAAATAATAATGCATGGAAGGTTCACGCTGATCACACATTTTAGTTTATCAGTCCCCTCCTTTAAGTCTCTGCTTAACTGAATTCTTGGTTAAGTACATTTATATCCCTATCTTTATATTGCTAAGGAGCTCAAGGTTGCAGGAGTTAATTGCCACAACAACCCTTTAAGTTAGACTGAAATGGCATTTTGAATGGCCCAAAGTCATCCTAACTGTATGACTCAGTGGAAATTTGAACATGGGCCTCTTAGGTCTGATTCTCACATGATAGTCGGCGGTGGACAACTTCCTCACAATGGGAGGCCCCATTCAACCCTATCTGCCCACTCAGGGCCATGTTCTCATTGCAGCTCCTGCCACCGCTGGCACAGTTCAGTGGCCGCCACCAAGGTACCAGCTATGACAGTTGTTGCAGCTGCCAAAATTCAGCCAGCCGCAGTGGCATAGGGATGAGGGTGAGGGGGGCGGTGTGCCCTGAGCGGCACTTTCTTGGAGGTGCCGCCACTCCTTGCCTGCCTCCCCCCACATGCTGTCACCCCTCCCCCATGTGCTGTTGCCCCGCCCACATGCGACATCGCCCCGCCCACACAGCTCTGCCCACACCCCTACCCCGCTCACACCAAGCTACGCCACTGAGCCAGTGTACCCTCTGGCACCACAGATCTCTTCTGCTCTCCAAAGCAGAATGTCTTCTTCCCTTGCAGAATGATCTAACCTCTACATCACACAGCCTTTCAGTCTGCATTACCTGGATTGCACTGAAAGCAGAGGTATGGCCTACTCCTTTAGAAAGAGTATTAATGGAAAAGACATGCCAGATTGTTTCTGTCCATGAGAAGAACAAGTCCCAGGCTAGATTTCCCCACGATGTAATAGCAGAAGATAACTATCTGATCATCCATGTCAGAGCTATAATCATATCTCTGCAGTTCCCCAACAACAGCTGCAATGAGATGGCCAGGTTAGTCGTTCAGACTGAGGTAGTTCCTTAGGTTTTTATCTTTCTCTCCTCCACAGGGTAGATAGGTGTTCCAACTGTGCAATCTCATCTTTTAAAGGCAGGGTGTCCATGGAGGGTGTGTTGGATTCTTATTTTTCATCAGCAGTTGCCAGGCCTGCCAATGGTGGGCTATGTTGGGAACAGTCTTCATCAACACCTGGAAGGCTGGAAGGTTCCTCAGACCTGGTTTATAGAACTGTAAAATGACAGTCTTGTGTTTGAAAGCAGCCTCTGTTTCAACCAGACTCAGACTGGACAACCCTTCCAAGATAAAGACCCATCTGAAGAGAAGGCAAGGCAGAAGGCTTGAAGCTGGCTGGTAGCTTTTAGCCACCTGGGCAACAGGCTTAGGAGCAGATCACTTCGCAGCCACAGTCTTGCCTACTATCATGAGATTTATTAAATTATATTAAATGATTCCCAAATATTCATCTATGCATACAAATAATTAGCACATGGAAATATACAAATCTGTGTGCTATAGAAATTTACATTTATGCATAAACGTCCTCACTATCTGTCTGGATTTAGTAGGGGATGTGCAGCAGTTTGCTTTTGCCGGGGAAGAACAAAATGCTGCCCTCTCCTCATCCCCCCACCCCCACACCAAGTAAATTTAGTGCAAACTACTTTTGCACTTTTAACTAAGTTTGCAGCAATTCAAATAAGCCAAAGGGGGACAGTGGGAGAAGGAGAGAGAAACTAGGGCATTTTAAATTGAAAATGTGAGACAACTGAAGATTGACTGGGACTGTCCCTGCAAAAATCAGGACAGTTGGAAGATATACATCTGTCCAAAGGATTTATATACACCATGGTTGAAAACCTTTGGCAACTCAGATGTCTTAGCTTAACATTCCCATTAGCTTCAGCCAGCACCACCAATGATAGTGGATTGCGGGAGGTGTGGCCAAAACATCCAGAGGGTCAAAGTTCCCCACCTCTGCTTTCTGCACAAGGCAACATCCAGCATGGCATCACATACCCTCTACCATTTCACAGATGAAAACTGGGACACATGTGGCCAAGAAGCATCAGAGTGTGATCTATGACAAAAGTTATTAATCATGAAAAACCCACACGTTAGAACAAGCTGAAGCCATTTGGTTTTGCCTGAGCCTACTGGGATGAGCAAGACTCTCCCCCTCCTTACCTTTCGCTCTTGCTGAGTTAATTGAGACCAAGCTATTTTAGCACTTTGAAATCAGTTTGCAGCAGTTGAAGTAAGCTGAAGACAAAGGGGAAAAGAGAGAAACTTGGATATTTTTAAGCAGCTGAAAAAGTGGGATGGCAGAGGATTAATCAGGACTGTCCTTCCGACATCAGGACAGTTGGAGATGTGCAACAGTAACCAACAAAATATGTAGAGTGTGGAACTCTATGGAACTCTGGGCCATTGTTTTGCTTTCTGAAGGTGATAGTGGTGTGGGCCCACACACACACCCGGGTTTGATATGATTTAATTGGCACAATATGATTCAATTGGCCAAATACATTAATTGGTGTTGATATAAAATGGAACCTGAGGTGACTGGAAGGTCAAGTTGGGCAGAGGAAAATTACTGACTGAACACGTATGATTGCAAAGTAAGTCAGAAGGTCCCATCTAGGGGTAGCCGAGATCATTGTCAGGCAGATTACCAAGCAGCTCCAGGGATAATAGGCTTAAGCTGAAGCTGTAACATCTCTGATAGCATACAATGGCAAAGGGAAGTTCCCATCAAAACACTGATTGTTTCAGCTTGTCTTCCTTGCACCTAGACATTTCCCTGCATTGTTCCCTTACCTATCCACAATTACAGAGCTATTATTACAGCTAGTAACTCTTCGTCACCTAACACTAAGACCATTAGCTCTGTCTGGGCCCCATTTCCATGTGGAAACCTTCATTGTTTGCTCAGCCAGAGAGCCATTCACATCCATGCCCTCAAGATAGATTTTGGGTATAAAACCCTTAATTTTGAGCAGTTCAATGCAGTATCTCACTTGCTGAATGCCACACAGTCACTCTGATTTCTGACCAAGTACTGTCCTTAGGTGCAGTCTAAGTCACATCACTGCTTTCTTCACTGCTGTCTGGATGGATAATTATTGCCCATTCCCTAAAGTTCCTCTATCAACAACTTCTCTCCCTTTATTCTTTGGTTAGCTCTTGTGCAAGTGTGTGAGTGTTTCGCTCTTTTGCATGAGTGACTGAACTTTCAATAAAACCACACATTTGGAATTTCTGACTGGTTCTTCTCTGCAAGACCCCATAAACATTGGTGGAAAGATCTTGTTCACCTCCTTGCAGGCCTTCGCGGGTAGATGCCTGAGTCACCCACATCTTTGGGGTAACAATAGATGGGGAAGTGCTAGGTTATTACATCCAGAGGTCAGTGGATTGGGAGAGGAGGATATAAGGAATGAGAAGTGCACATTCCTAAAGATATTATGAGAAACAACAGGAAAAGGTACCCCACTGCTGGATGAGAGCAAAGGTCTGTGTAGACCAGTATCCTGCTTCCCACAGTGGCCAGCCAAAGGATGCCTATGGAAAGCACACAAACCAGGGTACAGATGCCTTCTCATGCTGTGCCCACCCAGCAAGTGGCATCCAGTGGTAACACATTGCTTCTCTGAAGGTGGAGGCTGCAAGGGGGAAGAGACACAACCCCGACTGCTTTGCAAACTTCAGCCCCTCCTTTCCCTTGACATCAGAACTGCTAGTAAGCTGTAGTTCTTTTTCCCAGAGATGAGTCACATGTATGCTTCTCCTGTCCTTGCTAGGCATTAATCAAGACCAGATCTCTCTCAGTTCCTCCTTCTCCTTGCAGACACCCTTTCAAAGGCTGAAAAGCAACCCACCAATCCCACTCAAAATCTGAAATCACTTCCAAAAAGGAGGTGTTTATAATTCTTATTACTATATACTGCTGTGGGTGGTTTTGAAAACCTTTAATAAATATTGCTGTGGAGATTATTGTGTAGTTTTTTTGTCTGCACAACCCTGTCTAAGACAAAGATGATGTAAAAGGAAAGGATCTTAATAATACAGGGGGCCCTCAGTATCTGCTGGAGTTTGGTTCCAGGCCCCTCCCCCATGGATTCCAAAATCCATGAATGCTCAAGTCCCATTATATACAATGGAGTGGTAAAATTGTGTCCTTTATAAAAATGGTGAACAACTCAAATGAGTTCAGAGACAGCCTGAGGAGGATACAGAAGGGTACACCTACATGCCAGCATAGTACTCAGCACATGGCAAAATCAAGGTTTGCTTGTTGATTTTTTTCGCAAATATTTTCAACTTGTGGTTGGTTGAATCCATGGCTGCAGGACTGATGGATATGAAAGACAGACTGTACAAAGAGCCTTCCTGGGTCACACCAAAGTCTACCTAGTCCATAGCTTGGAAAAGTCACTTTTGGATTACAGCTCTATGCTGGTTGAAGCATTTGGGGAGCTGTCATCCTGGGGGCGGGGAGGCTTTCCCAGGCTCTAAGTGTTTCCAAAATTTGAGTAGCCAGATCTCTCTTGTGCCAAGCACACATTCAGGTATCTTTTCCACCCTTCCTCTACATCCTGCAGCATCTCCAGTTAGAGGTATATCGCTCTGGAACATGAAGGCTTTGTTTTGATATCATGGCTGATAGCCATCTTCTCAAGCTAGGATACCCCAACCTGCTGTCCTCTAGGTGTGTTCAACAACAACCCTCCCCATCCCTAGCAAACAAGGCTGTGGATGGTGGGAGCTTTAAGTTAACTCGTCTGGAAGGCATAAGGGCGGAGAAGAGTATTTAAAACATTTGTCCAATTTCTTCTCATGGCCATCTAAACCAAAGGTCAACACTAGTGAGAATAAGTCCAGAAGATTTTATCCCAAATCTAACCATCATGGAAGATTTGGGATAAAATAAAGTTCTTCTTTACAAAACATGTAATTAAAGTACTTTATTTTATCCCAAATCTTCCATGATGGTTAGTTTGACCAGAGGCGTATCTAGGGTGGGGCAACTGGGGCGTGTGCCCTGGGCACCAATGCCAGGGGGCACAAAAAAGCCCAACCCCCCTCCCACCCAGGCCTGGCCTGTTGCCGACCCCCACCCCCGCCAGGGTCTTTCCTGACCCGGTGTAGCGGGGTGGCAGCAGCAGCCCTCCTGCCTGTTGCCCTTCCACCCCTGCCCACCCCCACCCCCCCGGGTCCTTCCTGGCCTGGTGTGGGGGCAGCGGGGGCAGCAGCAGCACTTAGGGGTGCAACTTATATACTTGCCCTAGGCGCTGTTGAGCCTCGATATGCCACTGAGTTTGACTGGATGACTCCAACTCTAGGGATATTTTTTAAAAAAGGTAAGTTTTGCTTTGTGTCCATTTTCATCGCAGCATTCAGCCAGAATGGGGTGAATGGCTAAAGAATCAGACGATCACTGAAAATAACCAGGCTCCAGTTCTCGTGCATGATGCAGGGAGATGCACCAACAGTGGTAAACAATACCATAAGAAAGAGGAGTCTTGCAGCTCTAAGAAGACTAACCAATTTATTTCAGCAAGAAATTATGGAGACTTTAAGGTGCCACAAAACTCATTTTATACTGGAACACTGAAGATTAATAGAGCTATCTCATTTTAACTTGAAAGTAATGCCATACTTCAGTTCTACAATTTATCAGATCTTTTCCTTCACAAGGCAGTAACATAAGTTAAAAATTCACCTTCCTCTGCTTGATGCTCTCCAGATGGTTTAGACAACAGATATTCAGGATTGGTCATGGTCTCAGAGGATGATAGGAGTTGGAGTACAAAACAAATGAAGGAGCCCCCACTGGAGAAGGTGCAGGTTTGCCTCATACATAGTTGACTGCACCATTAACTCAAGCAAAAGGTTCCTCTCCCTTTGCTCTGCTTTATCTGAAAATACAATTTATATAAATTGTGTATTAATTTATTTCTTCCTCCTTTTCCCTACATATGCAGGCTGACCCACCCCACCGCACCCCACCGCACCCCACCTTTAAATAATTTATAGAAAGAATCTCTTTCTTGTTTACTCAGAAGTAACTGAATTAAAGTGTTTCAATTTTGTTGTCGTTATTTGCCATCAAGTCCATTTTGACCTCGTGAATGAGAACCCTCTACGATCCCGCATCGTCAACTGCCCTTAGATTTTTTACATTAGATTAAAAAATTAAAGAATGCTACAACCTAGCCTTGGTAAAATATCTAAATAATGAGGTCTACTGCCTGAACACCCTAAAGGCACCAGATCCTGTCTGATCTCAGAAGCTAAGCAGGGTCAGCTGTGGTTAGTACATGGATGAGAGGCCACAATGAATAGCAGTGCTTGTGGGCTTTATTTCATAGGAAGGAACTGGTGAAAGCTACTCTGAGTATTCTGCGCCTATGAAAACCCCATGAAATTTGTGGGGTTGCCATAAATTGACAGGGGACTCGAAGGCACATACAGTAACTATAAAATACAGTAACTATAAAAATCCACGGCCATTTCCGCACTACACTGTTATAGTGCTATTATTCCGTTTTCAACCTCCTACGAAATCCTGGGGTTTGCAATTTTGGGAGGGGCATTGATAATTCTCAGCCAGAGAGCTCTTGGGTCTCAGTAAACGACAAGCCCCAGAATTCCACAGGGTGTTGAAAGTGGAATGATAGCACTATAACAGTGCAGGGCAGAAATGGCCCCTGTTAACAGTTACAGTTACGCATCTCCTTTTTACAGTTGTACCCAAAAACTGAAAGAAAAAAAAACACCCTTTTTTTAAAAAAAGTAGATTTATAGTTAACTATAGTTTTATAGCTGTAGGTAACTTAGTTACACCCTTGATTATAGGCAACTTAGTTATACCCTTGATTATAGGTAACTTAGTTACACCCTTGACTAATTATGCTGCATACTGCAGACAGACCGTTTCTTACCCATCCCTGTTCTAATGCATTGATCAGCTCTTCAGCTCCCGTGGGCCATTTCATCAAATGATCACAGTGAGGACCAGCCACAGTTTATAGGATGTCCCACGTCCTAGACCTCAGAATCTGAGAGAAGAAGGCTGGTCTTGCTAGACCATGCCCTCACTGCAAAAACACTCCTCAACATCTTCCCCGGCAAAGGCTGTCGCCTTATTTGTTCTGGCTCTTGAAAGGCACGTCGAAGCCAGCAGGGGTGAAGGTTTTCCTGTGTTATTGTGAGTCATGCTGTTGTGTTATGCAATTAGGAGCACAGCTCTCTCCCTAGGCTTGGCAGAGCTTGTTCCTCGATGGGAGACAATAGTATTTTAATGGGCAGCTTTGCCGGCTGTTCCAAGTACCTGGAAAACAAGTCACGCAGAAACACAACATGCCAGGGTGTGGAGGACTCAGCGCATTTTTGGCAGAGAACGTGCAAGCCCCCGAATGAAGAAACTCCCTACCTTTGCCCTTCTCCAGCCTTCTGAAGATGTTTGGACCAGGTTAGCTGGTGTAGCATAAAGTTAAATATAGGCATGTATCAATGCACACAACCCTTTATGTAATCCACAAAATGTGTATTTATAATCTGAAATTCATTACATTCCATGTTGGGCAAAGGAACAAAGGGAGGGAGAGAAGGGAAGTGACATGGCTGGCAAGCACAGACACGCTCGTGCACACACACATATTGTGAACTCGCCCCCCCATACAGCTTTTAAAGGCCCGCAGTTCAAAAAGCCAGTTGAATGTGAGAGTCCCTCCCCCACCCGCAATTTGAAATGGTACAATCCAGACACAGGGTTGACCCCTCCCTTCCCCTCAATGAAGGCTTATGGAGGAAGCCAGTAATAGGATCTCCCATTCCCCCACTTTTTAAATATACCGAAAGGCAGCCAGTGAATTGGACTAGGGCTAATGTGCCAGGGTGGGTGCGAAAGCCTTTTTCTTAATGATAACCCCATTTTTATCTGCCAGCCTGAAAATGCTATTAGGCAGATAGAACACGTTGCCCTTGTCTTAACGTTCTCTCCACCCCACCCCTGAATCTCTGGAGCTGACAGTGACTTAGGGGTATCTGCTTAAATTGGGAAATGGTGCTGATGAAAGCTGGAAGTAGGCACCATTTCAAGGGAGCATGCAATATTTGAGAGCAACATAGGCCAAGATAAAACTATAGAACTTTACCTGACACACTGGGCCTATCTGCACTACACTATTATAGTGCTATCATTCCACTTTCAACATCCTATGGAATCCTGGGGTTTGCAGTTTCGGGAGGGGCCTTTAGAATTCTCAGCCAGAGAGCTCTTGGGCCTCAGGAAACTACAAACCCCAGAATTCCACAGGAGGTTGAAAGTGGAATAATAGTACTATAATAGTGTAGTGCAGAAAGGCCCTTGGCGTTTTTTATTTTAATGATATACTCTGTGAAACAGTGGTTGATGGTTAATTTATCCTGCTTGGTGACATAACCACAGGTGTGGCTTGTAATATGATCCTTGTGACATCACAGAGGGTCATCTTTGGGTTCAGACAATGAAGTCACAGGCCTTGGGATAGTCTTGACCTGACAATTGTGTGAGAGAATTTGGGAATTATTTTCTTTCAAGTTATTTGAGATAGGGTGTTAGGGGCTTGCAATGGCCTTGGGGCAGCACACTTTCCCCACCTCAGCTCTGGGCCTTTTTAGAAAGCAGAAGAAAGGTTCTGGCTTGTTTTTTAAAATGTGTTTATGTATATTTGCTTTGTTCCACACGCTATTCTACCAACAAGCTCCGGTTCTGAAAAAGTATAAAAATGACATAGATTCCCCCATCTAGAAAACAGTCTAGTAAACTCGGTGGGGATTACTTCTAAGTTCTAAGCTCTAGTATGTCATATTTGCCAAAGAAGCAAAAATATAGAGTCATTGCTAAGATGGCCCTTATGACAGAATATACTTTTTGTTTCCTTCTGAGTTCTTCTGTATACTAAAACATAGACACATAATGGGAATTGAATGAGACATACTTCAAAGTAAGGATGCATTGGATTGCACTGATGAGCTGCATTTTTATTGTAATTATACTGATTCCATGAAACTTGGTGAAAATTTCCCCTGCCCTTCCCTTTTTTTGTAAATCTGTACTGACACATGTTTACAGTGTGAACAATCCTCAAGTTGAGCATAGATAAACACAGCTGTAGGTGATGTGCTGCCCAATCCTATAAAACTTGCTAGGGGTGGCTGGAAATTTTGTTCCAGTTGGATTTCATTAGAACTTCACCAATATGCAAACATCCCTTTACCAATAGGATTGAAAGAACTTGAGATGTGCAGGTTTGTTCTTTGCTGCCCCAGAGCTTGAATGGTTTTTGTTACAGAGGATAGATTTTGATTGAACATTTAGAAGGAACTTCTTGACAATTCAGCATGGAAAGATTTACCTAACCAGGTGGTGCAGTCTCCTTCTCTGGATATTGCCAAAAAGAGGCTGGACAGCTATCTGTTGGTGATGTTCTAGCTGGAGATCCGACATTGAGCAGAGATGCCGTTGGACTCAATGGCCTAAGTGGCCCCTTCCAACTATGTGGTTCTGTGGAAAATAAACCATTTCTGAATGGCACACTATAACATAGATATATGGACTTCAAGGAGACAGGGGAGTTAGTGTTCCCCTCCCAGAAGAGGACATCTCAGAAGGATTAACCAGCATTTGCAAATTTCTTCATATTTACAACAGAAAGAACTAGAGGTTTTAAAAGGTCAAATACATGAAGAATAGAAACTGACAGATTTTCCCCATTCCCTTGTGTTTATTCAGAAAAATGTCCTGCTGGGTTCAACAGAGCTGTAACACCAGTTCATGGCAGGAGCTTACTCACAGGCAAATGTGTGTACAATAATATTGTTCTGTTAACAGAGCAGGCTAATTAACTGGGCTGTTAATTAACCTACCCACCCACACATGCCTATGTTTTGTTAAACAGGAGTATGTAGGCAGGCTAATACAAATTTTGGTGAGCTAGTGGTGGACTTGCATGCAAGTTTGGGCATTTTTGCTGCCAGACACAGTTAATCCCAAAGCTGTCCTATCCTGTTAAAGAAGAAGAAGAAGAAAAAGAAGTAAATGCATGCCAGAGAGTCTTATGATAGGCATATTAAGTGGTGCAACTGATTGTGCATATTAATGTTACTTTTAATTTTTGCCATGAACTTTGATGGCTGCAAGCTGCCTTCAACTTAGTTAGTTGGGATTATATGTATATATAAAATCATATCATATCATACAACATTTGTAATATACCAAATGGAAACCCTCCTTTCGATGAAGGAAAACCATGATCACTATAGTTTTATAGGCAGCAGTTCTCTAAAAAATGAAAATTTCTGCCCATAGGAATCAAGAATGTTTCTGTCTCAGACAGATTTGAGAAGTTAAGAATTAAAGTAGCAGTAGGTCTTGACTACAGTACTCGTCATCCTATGATTTCTAGAATTTATAGGACCTATGGTCCAGGAACAACTTGTAAGTCAAACATTTTCCCAGTCCCGGTACAGTCTATGGGACCCAACTGTACCATATTGTTTTGTTCCAGAGTGTGCAGTTTGTGAGTTTCAAGACATTTTTGGACTGCAGCTCCCTATATTCTGCACCATTGATAGTACTGGTGAAGTCTGTTAGGAACTGTATTCCTTTATCTAATGAGCACTTTAGGGGGTGTGGGACTATTCTAACCATATTTGGTGGCCTTCCTGGGCCCCTAGAGAACATTTTTAGGCAAAATATATATATAGGCAAATAACCAAATTAAGAGCATTTCAATAAATTTAGCTTTTTCCCATTATGATTACAATATGGTGGGTAAAGCTGCACACCATCAGTACAAGTACCGAAGGCACAGGAGTAATTTTGGACATTATGTCAGATAGTTAAGTTAATTCAAACAGACAGATGCACCCCATGCTTGGACACTGCCTCAACCTATTAAAACCCCGTGCTCCTCTCCACACACATTTTGCTTCATTGGTTCCTTCCTGGGTACTGGAAAATCAAAGTTTGATGTTACATCCAAACCAGCAAACTGTGATTTGCATTTGCCAACCCAGCCTCCAAATCACAGTTAGATTCTGGTTTGTAGCCTCAATACTATGACATGCAGATTAAGATAAAGGTATAATGGTCTGCAAATTAAGAAAGTAGGGAGGAAAATGATCACAGAAAAAAAAGGAAGAATACATGAGAATGAGGAGCATTCTATGGCTCAGGGATACATGGTATGGCCACAACCAATTCTTTTTCGTTCAGTCTTGATTCTCAGTTAGCACTGTTATAGTGCTATTACTCCACTTTTAACACCCTGTGAAATTCTGAGGTTTGTAGTTTCCTGAGGCCAAAGAGCTCTCTGGCTGAGAATTCTAAATACCCCTCCCTAAACTGCAAACCCCAGGATTCTATAGGAGGTTGAAAGTGGAATAATAGCGCTATAACATTGTAGCGTGGAAATGGCCAACGTCATTGAGGTAAATTGAAGCACGACTAAGTCAGGATTCAACTCATTCTGAAGTGAGTCATGGAGTTACTGCGTTCAAAGATTTTCTGGCACAAATTTTCTTCCAGCATCAGACCAATTGCTTCTTCTTAGTCATTGTTACGTTGGGAGGGAGGGCAGGTGAAAAGAGCCTGAGAGAGATGGAGTTTGGGGAACCTCGACTGTTAATGAGATGCTAGCTGGGACAAGAGGGAGAGACGAAGGGAGAAGCAAGTTGGAATAAGTGCATGCTTCACTATTACAGAGCCATCCCTGTCATTAGGCAGAGTGAGGCAATAGCCTCATGAGATCGATGGGAGAAAATGGCAATAAGATGTTGGAGAACAGATCAATGTGTGCTGGGCTACTTGCCTTGTGTTTG
Organism: Cyclura pinguis; assembly: GCA_030412105.1. Classification (NCBI taxonomy): domain Eukaryota; kingdom Metazoa; phylum Chordata; class Lepidosauria; order Squamata; family Iguanidae; genus Cyclura; species Cyclura pinguis. Next base: position 195,592,991 of record CM059600.1, on the reverse strand, counting down.
TTCAGCTTCTTTCAGACATGATCATGGAGTTTTCTCCAACTGCCTGTGTTGATGTAAGTTCCAATTTTAGTCTGGTTTCAATGCATAGAATATGAGTGGGCACCATCTTGTTCTTTGCCTCAGACACTAAAATATCTTGGGCTGGAAATGACTGTTAGTTGAGAAGATCCACTGTGAACTCAGCTCACTGTGAATTCAGCAGGAGCCCTCAGGAGAGCTATTGTAGTTTGATCTGTAACTATCTTACTATAGTCTCATAATGAGCATACCTTATGGGATTCTTTGACTCTCCACCATAAGTCACTGAGATGTGTTTAAGGTGCTGAGATGGGTAGCAACTGGTGGGGTGTTGGGAATTTCAGTCCATGTACTGTTGTGGTTTTTTGTTTTTAATGTCTTTGTCCCTGATTGTATATGTCATTGTTCCATCCTTCAGCGTAAAGGCTGTTATAAATAAACGTGATGATGACCATAGTCATCAAGGAAGACACCAAGTCACCATAGTCACCAAGGAAGAGACAAGAATTCTTTCCCCTTTCCAGACGGGTGGAGCATCAGCTCTTCTGAGAGAAGCCCCAACCAGCATGGCCAGTGGTAGGGGATTATGGGAAGTATAATCCAAAACACCAGGAGGGCCAAATGTTAACCAACACGGATATAAGGATTATTGGAATTCAGCATGGCAAAGATCAGGAGCACACAGGAAAAATGCTATTCTCAGTGTTTAGGTCTAAATCCAACTGGAATTCAGTGAAATTTACTAAGCATTGACTTACCAAATTCCTGTTGATTCACTGGCCCCACTCAAAGTAACACCAGTGATTCTATTGAGGTCTCTCAGGGCTATTATTTGGATGGTTTGTTGCTATGTGTCCTCTGAGCCTTCTTCCACATTTTATTCCTCGACTCCATCCCTCACTCCCCAAAGTCTCTCGCCTGCCCAGGCTCAAGAGCCCAGCTAGTTTACTCTCTGCTTCCCTTCTGAGAGGATCCCTCCCACCAGAGAACACTTTTCTGCCAGCATTCATGGGCCCAGGGCCTGGATTCCTAGGCACTTACTGCTTTACAGCTACCTGCCAAACCTCTTGGCCCTGGGGAGCTGGCACAATGGCACTGGGGGATGTTGTGTTAGAGAATATAAAGCGTTGTCCTGGAAATTAATCGGGTCAAATGAATTTTCCATTGACGTTGCAAATCCACAACTCCGAGCAAAATGCTAATGGGAAGAGAAAGAGACCTGGCCTTTTCTGTCTGCCCATGCTGGGGGCAGGGGCGGGTTGAAGTAGGCAAGGTGTACTGGTGACATGAGGAAAGAATTCACTCAGCTGTTCCAGAAGGCGTAACGAAAAACTTTCCAAAGGACCACCCTGAAAATGAATGGCAGAAAGGGGGTGGGTGGGGGAAATATTCAGGAATGTGTGCTTGACTTGAGGAGCTAGTCCTGCTTGCTTGCTGCTGCATGACCCAGTGCCTGTTCATCTTACAGAACTCTACATCACCAGATCCAAATTAAAATTTCTGTTATCTCTCCCATTAGGCAAAATGAAGTAGTGGCAATTCTCTCCAACTCTCCCAATTAATCCTCTGTCATTCCGCTGTTTCAGCTTCTTTTAAAATGTCCCAAATTCCTCTCTCATACTCCCAACTTTCCTCCTTTGTCCTCAAGTAACTTCCTTTGAGGCAAACTGGGTTTAAAGTAAAAAAATAACCTGTATTCCATTAACTCTCAGGAGGAGAGAGGAGAGGAAGGGGAAATTTTCCTCTTCTCAGTTGGCTCATGCAAAAGCAACTGCTACAGTCTCTCCTAGCTTGTCTCTTCTTCCTCATTAATAACTTCTACCATCTGGATCACATTCTGATGTTGCTTCGTGACATGTCTTTCAGTTTTCACCTGTGAAGTGCTGGAGGATACGCAGTGGCCTTGAGCCAGCATGGTGTAGTGGTTTGAATGTTAGACTATGATCTTGGAGACCAGGATTCAATTCCCTGCTTGGCCATGGAAACCCACTGGGTGACCTTGGCTGCATCACACTCTCAGCCCCAGAAAACCCTGTGATAGGTTCACCTTAGGGTCACCATAAGTCAAAAATGACTGGAAGGTACATAGCAATAACAATAATGCAGTTATCTCAGGTGGCAGATACTGGGATGTGGTACCAATGTATCAGAGAATTGAGATATGTCTCTCTTGCCTTAAGGTATGATGGAGGATGCTCTCTCCTGGCACAAGTTAGTGCAGGGAAGATTCAGCCTCTCTTCCACCAAATGCATGCACATGGAGCAGAAGGGAGCAGCTGCGTAGGGACAGGGAGGCGGTTCGCCCCGGGCGGCAATGTTTTTGAAGCATCCCAGCCCATAGCCACGCCCCCGTGTGCCCTGGCCACGCCGCCATGCACTGCAGCCATGCCCCCACGTAGCGTGTCCGTGCCCCTCATCCCATAGCCATGCCCTCTCCCGCCCACCCCTCCACACACTCCAGGCTCCGCCGCTGGAAGGGAGTGTCGTCTACCTCAGGCAGCCAAATGTCTTGGGATGCTCTTATTCAGCCTGGACGCCAGAGGTTGCCCTTTTTGTCTCCAGCGAAAGCAGGGAGAAGGACAGCAACATGTGAGTTAAGCCATTTGATTTAGGTGGCACCATGAAGAGGAGGTAGATAAAGACAGGAACTGGTATTTAAATAAAGCAGTATGCCTTTCTAAAGTGGGGGCAAATGAAGAAATTTGGGCTTTGTTTCATCTAGCATATCTGGAGTTACTAACTGCAGTTGCTGGGATTCTCTTGTGGATTCTTTTTTTTTTTTTTGGTGGATTCTTGTTTTCTTGCTTGTCCTCCTACTTGTGGTGCAGCACACTTGGACACCTGCTTAATCACAAAAGATGACAGGGAAAGCCAGTGTCGTGTAGTGGTTTGAGCATTGAACTACAACCCTGGAGACCACAGTTTAACTCCCTGCTCAGCCAGAGAATCCCACTGGGTGATCTTGGGCACATCATACACTCTCAACCTCAGAAAATCCTGTGATAGGGTCGCCATAAGTCTGAAACAACTTGAAGGCACACAACAACAACAACAGCGAGAACAACAAAGATGACAAGACTACAAAGTAAATGCTATTTTTCCTGTTTCATGTTCATATTTAAAAGACAACCTGAGCAGCTGAAGGGTGTAAACTCTGGTTCAGTACCTAGGCAACTTACCTTTTTTCCTACCTCGTCCCAAATGTGCTGTCCATGCTAGCTAGAGGATTCTGGGACTTGTCATCCAAAAAGTAATTTTTCACAGGTCTGTTCTGGCCACAGGCAGCTGTGGCATTTGGCAATCCCCGTGCAAGCTGCCAACTTTTTCTCCTGTTCTCTCCTACTCATGATGAGAGAGAAGGAAACAAGAGGATATCTAAAGGCCAGGAAAGCTGCTGCATGGCACTGAGCCCTGCTTTGCAGTCCAGGAAGCTGTTACATGGAATGAATTCTTCTTTCCAGCCCTGGAAGCTTTCTGGAACAGAGCTGTAAGTGGGTGCAACTGAGACCTATTCCTGATTAGACACGCATAGAATTAAGATGTGATTTATATGGCTGAGAAGTATACCCGCCCCCACCCATTTTGCTTTTACCCCAAGCGAGCTCAGAGTCCCGTCCACACACAGAATACAGTCACTGAGACCCTTCTGTAAAGGTTGTTATAAAGCCAATAGTGTTTAACACTGGTATAGCATTCCCAGCTGTTCACAATGTTCCATATACATTATCTAGCCATCACTTTTCTTATGGGTGGCTGGTGGCTTTCATGTCAGTGGGGCAATAATTCTGCTCTGGGTTTTAATCCAGTTTTAAGAGTCCTGCCCAAGATGCCAGTCATATTTTGGGAACAGCACCTTGGTTCACACTAAAACTCAGGGTGGTTTTACCATTCCACTGGCTACTGTTGACCCTTTCAACATAAGGCTAAGGAGGATGAGCTATAAGAAAAGTATTATTTCCCCCCATATTGCAGATGGTGGCAGGGGATATCTCGGAGTGAACAAGAGTGGTTTGTGCCCCTAAGACCATTTAGTGAGGTCGTGACAGACAAGTATCTGAACCAGGGATATCCTGATTTATAGTTCAGTCAGTCTCCAAATGCCAGCTGAAGCCAGCTCAGACCTTGGAAGATTACAATAATTTGGAAGAGTACTGTAATTTATTAACATTGGCTCATTAGTACTGGGTTTTATTCATCTTTTTGAAGAGTGCCAGATTGGTGCCATGTTATTTTTTATTTAATTTCTACTTATTTGTTTCTTAAAAAAAATAACACTTCAAACAAAAATAAAAATGGGCCCCAATTCCCCCCCACTTCTGGAAATCATGCCCTATGAGGAGCAGCTTAGGGAACTTGCTATGTTTAGCCTGGAGAAGACAAGGTGAAGAGGCGACATGATAGCTGTGTTTAAACATTTGAAGGGATGTCATATGGAAGATGGAGCAAGCCTGTTTTCTGCTGCTCCAGAGACTAGGATATGGAGTAATGCCTTCCAAAGTCTGGCAAAAAGATTCCATCTAAATATTAAGAAGAACTTCCTGACGGTAAGAGCAGTTTGTCAGTGGAATGCACTACTTGAGGGTGTGGTGGGGTCTCCTTCTTCGGAGGTTTTTAAACAGAGACTGGATGGCCATCTGTCAAGAATGCTTTGACTGTGTATTTCTACACGGCAGGGATTTGGACTTGATGGCCCTTGTGGTCTCTTCCAGGTCAATGATTCTATGCTTATCAATAATGAGTAAGTGTTAGCTGTTATACTAAAAGAAGCAACAATTTTATCACATACTCTTGGTAATGCCCCTCTCACAGACACCCCAAAAGGCAATGTATTACAGGTAAACATTGTTACCTGCAACATGTTACTTTCATGGTCTCCCCTGGTTCTTACATGTACTGCTGTTTCATCTCACAAATGCCACCATTCAAAAATACAAAACACTGGCTGTCCCAGTAGCTTTTTAGGCTATTAGATTCCGTTTAGGCTATTAGATTCTGCCTGTTTAGGACAAGGTGAGCAGCTATGGGAGGCTGCACCTACTGCATTACCAATAAATAAATCAATAACCCCCCACACTCACTTCTAGGGGACATTGGGATCATTTTCACCATGTTTTCAGCCCCCTAGGCTATTTTACACCCCGGTAAGGCCTTTCTTTAGCAACAGGAAGTGACTGGAAGGCAATTCCTCTCCCTCTCCCTCCCCCCGTGTGTGTGTGTGTGTGTGTGTGTGTGTGTGTGTGTTTAACTCTGCTGGGCCTAAGATGGCCAAGGAAGGCCAAGAATGTGAATACTCTTCATGCCTCCAAAGGGCATTTGGAGGCAAAAAAAAGTATGTTTGACCCCAAGAGACCCTGAGGTCTCCAAAAATATCCTGGGGACTGTATGCAGGCCATGGGCCACACTTTGCCCACCCCTGGTCTGAAGACCATAGACAGGTTGAGGAGAGGTTAAGGCTCTGAGGCTGCCAACAAAGCAGGGCTGCCAGTCAGTGTATTCTCAGCACTTCCGCTGCCATGTAGGAAGGAAGAGGGAAAAACAAGAAACATGGTGGAAGTAGCTCTAATGGCCTTCACCACAAGAGAAAAGACGTCTCTCTTCCCTTTTGGCTGCCACCGTTGCCACCATCTTCTCCATCTCTTGTTTCCATGGCAGAAACTACAGAAGCATGTGTGAACATGCACGTTTGGAGAGAAGAGGGTGCCAACACTGACAACACTGGGATAGGGGAGGCAGTAGAAGGTGTGGGAGAGATTTCTACTTCTTGTTCCTGGACTGCCAGCATCTCAGCTATGTCCCTGGTCTCTCTGTTTCTCTAACAACAAGGCCTTTCTCCCCATCTTGTTATTTTCCTGGTGAGATATGCTTGCCAAAGAGATTAACCACCTCCCACAGCTTTACTCTGTGCTGACACCCATTCACCACAGGTCAGGATTTTCTGCCCAGAAAATCTAAGTAACATGGTAATCATGAGAGAAGGAACAGCATGGTGTAGCAATTTGAGGGTTGAACTAAGGCTCTGGGGGAATGCTCATACTCAACGCGGCCCCTAACATGGTGTGTCAGACTATTTTCCCCATCCCACCCCAATGAGTTTGGAGAAGGTTTTTTTTCTTTTTAATGCAACACTCAAAGGGGCTGCGATAGGTAGATAATATGGACGCCATAAGTTGGGGTCAACCTAAAGTTCTCCCTCAACTATCATGAGAGAGACTGGGTTGCCAATTTGTTTCAGCCACCAGCCCTAACTGTCCCTTTAAGAGTGGCTCAGTGTGCATTTGTGTACATGCTGTGATAAGCTTCAATGACAGATTTGTTCAGATCATACTGCAGTTAAAGAACAGCCCGTGTTCTGGTCAATTGGCATCCCTCTTCCCCACAGTCCATATTGCCCAGAAAAAGAAAGAGAGCTTTTGAAAAATAACTGGATTAAACATCATGCAGCCAAAGGTGGAGACTCCGGCTTGCTTAAAGCAAACTCTCTTGACACCAAGGCCTTTTGTGCATCCTGAAGTAAAATTCCATCACTGTGGCTTTCCTGCTTGCCAGGATTTCCTGTGTGACTTCTCTTGCTGTCTCTTGTTTTGCTGTGTAAAGCAGTGTTCTTGCTCTCTCTCTCCGTTTCTGCCTCTGTTTGGCTCAGCACTCCCTTCCTGAGAATTGTAGTTGAAAAGACCAACTTCTCAAAGGTCTAACTGAGTGGAGAAGGCAGTCTGCCACACCATGTCGGGGGCTCAGCTGGGTCCTCTGTGTGGAGGAAGCATGCTGGTTCCTTCACATGGTGTCGGGGAGGCCGACAATAGCAGGCTCTGTGGCTCCTTCCCTGCGTGAGTTCTGGTGGAGCCCCAATTTTCCTCCCCAGGCCTTGCGTCTCTCTTGCTCTGTTCCCTTCCTCCTTATCACAGGCCCCGGACAGCAGCCAAAATCAGCAACTGGAACTCCCTGCTGTAGAGAGCGTTTCCTGTGGAGAAGGAAGGAAGGAAGGATTAGTCTGTATGGTGGCTCTGAAGTGCTGCTTTTTGAAAGGCCTGCTGGCTGCTGATTCTAAAAAAAAGGGAACAGCTAACATGGACACCTCTTTTTTTTTACCCTTATTCCCACATGCACACACATATATACATACGTATCGTAGGGCTTCCATCCATAGCTTCACTTGAACTGGGGCTTGCCAGAGTTGTGTGAGTCCTGCAAAATGCAAAGTGGGATATTGTTAATATATTTGTCTTGGGTAATGTTAAATGCTGTGAGCTGACCATTTTGCAGCCCTCTTAGTCCCTTCCCTTTTAACCAGATCTGTTTGCAGCAGCATCCTCCCATCTTTGCATATGTCCCTCCAAATAGATCTCTGTTTGTCTTTCTATCAGGCCTAATGAATGGGTGGGGAGCTTGTGGAGTTGTTGGACTCCAATTCCCGATACCCTTGGTGGTCAGAGATGATGGGAACCTTAGCTAAACAACATCTGAAACTGTGAGTCCCTTACCTTTGAACATCTGCAGGCTGGGATTGCTCCAGCCCTCCAGATGTTGTTGGACTCAAACTCTGCCCAGACCCAGAGAGAGGAGCCAGTGGTCAGGGTTGTGGTCCAGCAATATCTGGAGGGCTACAAATTCCCTTTCTAGTCTGATCAAGGCAACACCAGTCAGTGTGAGAACTATGCACATGAAGGGGCAGTACAACGTGGATAGGAACATGTTTGTTTCTCAGTGGCTGGGCTCCTTAGAGATATTTTAGATGCATCCCACCCACCTACCCCATCTTGTTCCTGTGTGCAATTTTGCTTCCTTACTTTCTTCTAAGTAAGGAGTGCCATTGACTTCTGTGGAGAACAAAAAAAGCTTCCATTTCTGGACAATAAGTTAGATAGAAGATATATATTTTTCTTTATTTATTTATCCGGTTTTTATGTTGACCTGTATATACAGTTAGCAAGATGGTTTAGAAAACTAGAAAGGAAGGAAGGAAGGAAGGAAGGAAGGAAGGAAGGAAGGAAGGAAGGAAGGAAGGAAGGAAGGAAGGAAGGAAGGAAGATGATCATACATTAATCTCAAAAAGCAAGAGTATTTTGCCTATGATGGGCATCATTTGTACAAAGTTTCATGACGATATCTCAGACCATTCAAGACTTATGAAACTGATTGCAAAAATATACTCATCACTTGTTACTTCTGCACTTAATGAGGACATGAAAGTGAATGACAGAAAGCACGTGGTATTTCTTGCTACCTCGCATACAGTCAGAAGAGTCTTTGAGTTAAGTCTTGGTGGTCCACAGCAACAAAAAATATTTAAAGGAGGTCTGGGGTGAATATTAAGAAGCACTGACTTGGAGGGTGTAAGGAAAAGTGCATAGCATGGACAGCTCTGTTCTCTGGCATCTCACTCCCACTCTCATAGTTCCTGCCACTGAAGGCAGACTATGTCTAGAGGTCATGCTGACTTCTGTGTGCATACAAAAACGTAGACAAAGACTTCTGGAAACTGAGGCTGTGCCCTAGAAAAAGTCTCAGAATCCTTTGCAGTACACAAGACTTTCAAGTTAGGACTCCTTATCTGGCAAGGTAATACAGAAAGATTTCTTAGAAGATGGAAAGTTTGAACCCCATTTGCTAATGCAAGGGAGGGCAAGTCCTGCCTTGTGGTTCTGGTTGGATGGAAAGTCCCATCATCCTTTACCATTGGCTGTGCTGGGTAGGGCTGATGGGAACTGGAGTCCAACAATGTCTGGAGAGCCACAATTTCTCAACCTGATATAAATCTTGGCTGAACTGTTTTGAATCAGCGTAGAGTCTTCCCTGAAATACCAGGCTGGATCAAGTGTGCTTTTCAAAAAAGCCCCTGATAAACAAGCATCCATGAAGCCAAGCCAAGTTAATCCAGCAAGGTTGGCTGCCCTGGCTGGTTGTGAAGTGATTTTGCTATTCCAGCTGGGTGAAAGCAAATCTCTTGACTCCAGATGTGAGTGTGTTAATGAAGAGGACAGGGCAAAGAGCCACAGGGCTCTTGTCGGGGGCCAATCTAGAAATATGTGCTGAGAAGTATGCAGCCAGAATGTTCTCAAAAGTCCTCTATAAACAGCACACCAGAAATGGGCTATTTTTAAGGATGAACTCTGGGCGATCTTGAACTTGAGAGACCCAGCTCCATGAGCCTCATCCCTTCCCTTCCTGTTCTCATCATGGCAGTGGCTCTGGGATTGGTCCAGTGGCTCTGTATCTTGACTTGTTACCATGTTTTCCTTTCTTTGAGGCCAGGCTGAGGCTGCAAAGGCAAATGCTTCCTCCCTCACCCCATGCCCTTCTCCTCTTGCAATGACAATAAACAGACAAAAAGCCTGGAACACTCGGTAACAAACTAATGATTTCTTCAGTCCTTAATAGGCAGCCTCCATCCGCCCAGGCAAGCAGCTAATTCTAATAATCTGATTGGGAAGTAATGTCTGCTTACTTTCAATATCTGTTTCATCTGAGCAATGTCCCGTATTATGGGGATGCTGAATGGCATAAATCTATTGGTTTCATGTGATGAGAGCCAGTGTTGTGTAATGGTTTGAGCATTGGACTACAACTTTGGAGACCAGAATTCAGTTCCCTGCTGAGCCCTGGAAACCCACTGAGTAACCTTGGCCATGTCACACACTCTCAGCTTCAAAAGACCTCATGATAAGTTCACCTTATGGTTGCCATAAGTTGGAAACAACTTGAAGGCACGCAACAACAACAATGTGTGCAGAGGGCAGATTAATTCTCTTGATGTGAGCCTTACATTCAATATTATAGAAATAAGATCAGTTTAGGCAGATCATAAGTTTACATTAACAATAATTGAAGGCACGGGCTGTGGTTTGGATTTCCTGAAAGGTAGGCAAACCATGGTTTAGGCCTGCCTTCTTTCATCTTCTGTAAGTTGAGGATTCCACTCTCCAGATGCAGCAGTTTTCATAACACAGAGCAAAACAGTTAACTGCTGTTAACTATAGTTAACTGTTGCTAACTATTGTTAACTAATTTGCACTATGGGTTGCACAAACCATGATTGTTGGTGCCATCAGGTTGGGTCAGTGGTCTAGTCCTTGCTCAACAGAATGAGCAGTGCCCAGTTCAGCAGACCTGCTTTACCACAGTTTGAAATAGGTGAAATTGTGTACTTTGCCATCCAGATCAATCTCACTGATGCACTCGCCATGATTTCTGAGTCTCATTTACGAATCAGCTGCAAGACTTGTGCCCTTTCCGCACCTTACCTTGTTCCAGCGCTGGGGTGCGAGGATCACACGAGCAGCCTCCGGCAAGAGGCTCTCCCTTCCCTGCTGCTTCAGCTCTGCACAAGCTGCTTGCTCGTGCAAGAGCCCCACCTCTTCCTTCTGCAGTGCAGCCTGGGACCTTCCCAGGCTGCACTGGGGCAGGAAGCGCGACAGGCCCTGCCCCGGAGGCTCTGCACACCAGGTAAGTGCATGCAGGGCCTGGGAGCAATGCGCGACCATGCACCATTTTTGGCTTCTAGCCGAAAATGAAAAGGTGCGCGATAGACCCCTGCCAGCCCCTGGAGCATCGCACAATTGTGAGTGCGTCATGCAGATCGCTCCTCGCAATCGTGCGATGCTCCAGGACCTCTTTCACATGGCAAATGCTGTGCGAAATGGGTCTTGGTTTGTCAATTCAGACATCATCTCAAACTTTAGCTAATCAAGAGGGGGGAAATGAAGTACCCTACCATCTCTTGCCTTCACTGGGTTATCTTCCACATTCTTGACATTTAGGTTGTAATTTGCTTAAAGGCAGGGACTTTTTTGCTTTCTGAAATTCTGCTAAGTGATATAAGCGCCAGTGCATTGTAGAAATCCATGAGCTTGAGAAAGTGGCTCATGCTGTTCTAACATTCTCTACCTTGATCATTACGACAAGAGAGGAGGTTTGCGTCCTCCAAGGAAAGTGTGTGTGTATGTATGTGCGCACATCTTCACACACACATTTGTGTGCACAGGCACTTTGATCCCTTTATAGTCTGTATAAACCTACTGATGGTCCCAAAGATGGTCTGCACCCTGAGATGGTCTGCATTCCACTCCCCAGGTTCTTTTGGAAAGGAGAGATGGCCATAGCTCAGTGGTTGAACACATGTTTTGTGTGCAGAAGTTCCCAGGTTCAACCTGCAGCATCTCCTAGTAGGACTGTGAAGAAGTTGATTCTGCTTGGAGAGCCATTGCTAGGCTACCCAGAAAACACTGACCGAGATGGATCAATGGGCTCACTCAGTATGTGTGACGGTTCCATGTGTTAATATATGTACACGAGGCCCCCCATGCCACGTACATCATAATGCTAAATATTTTCCCTGGTCTGTATTCATAACATGGATTAGAATTACCTGTGGATTGAAAGGACAGGGAGAACCCTATCCCTTTAGTGCTTTTTAATGCCATAGGAGTGACAGGTTAGCAGACTGCTATAGAATCCACATCCTCATGGGGGGATATCCTTGCATTACTCTGTAAAGCCGCATAATGCTGAGCAGTACACTTCTGTCTTCCTATGCCGTTGACTTTCTCCTTGCCTCAGGAAGCTGGTGACTTTAGTATGAGAGAAAACCAGCCTGCTGCTTTCTGGTACAATGGAAGATGCTCTTGTCTCACCCACAGTGATTCATCTACAACTCCTTTTGGCACAAATTGGACAATTTTCTTGTTCTCATTATCACTGTGTGATTTAACTACACCTCCTGAATGGGCACTGTCTTGCTCTTCACCTCAGGAAGCAAAATATCTTAGGCTTGCCCTGATCGGTCGAAGCAGCTAAATATTCCTCAAGCCCGTACTGGCCCTGGCTAGCCAAGCTGATGGGATAACAAATCCCAGTGGGAGCTCCTGGGCAAGAACTTTAAAAGGGCTTCCTGGCACAGTGAAGCTTTGGCTTCAGCAGTTAATAGCTTCCTCCGCAATTTGGCTTTGATATTTTGGCTTCCGGGCCTAAATACCCAAAAGGCACCAAATCCTGATTAGAACATAGCAATAGACAGGGTTGGACTCAACGGTCCTTGTGGTCTCTTCCAACTCAACAATTCTATGATTCTATGATTTCATGATTTCAGAGGAAGGAACTGGCAAAACCACCTCTGAGTATTCCTTGCCTAAGAGAACCCTATGAAATTCATGGGGTTGCCATAAGTTGAAGGCGGTTTGAAGGCGCGCGCACACACACACGCACACACACACACACACACACACAGAAGCTTTATCTCCTGGATTTGGTTCTTTGATCATGACAGTATTGCTGATTCCTGCCTTGCCCTGGGCTCTCATACCTGATTGCTCCTTGGCTTTGAGTCCTAGCTCATCTTGGGCTGCTATTGGCTCTGCTTTGGCACCCACGGGTAAAAACATGTATCAGCACAATAAGGACAGCCCAGCTTGGTCTTACTAGCCTGACAAATGAAAATAAACTGTTGGTATAATTTTTTTGCAGCTATTGAGAGGCAATTTGCACAGGTAGACACAAACTGGGGGGCCCCGCCCCCGCCCCCCACCCCGAGTCCAGTGTCACAGGTGATTCTACTGTTTGTTCGTAAATTTTGCCCTTCTCTTTATGACAAGGTTACATTATGCATGCAGGTCCTATGTCAGATATTGCTGAAAATGCAATATGGAAACATCAAGAGTGTATCTATTCTACACAGTTAAGGGAACTAGATGCCACTTTAATCATCAATGACTTCATCCTGTGAAATCTGGGAGTTCTAGTTTGGTGAGGAAGTACTTAACATTCTCTCCTATGGAGCTCTGGTGCTGTAGTTCAAGGGGAGTGAATTTGAACTCTTTAGAAGAGAATGTGAAGTTTCTACCCATTTCTGGTTCTTCGGTACCTTCAAGTCATTTTAGATTTGTGGCGACCCTAAGGTAACTCTATCATGGAGTGTTCTGGGGCTGAGAGAGTGAGGTCACCAAGTGCGTTTCCATGGCCAAGCAGCGAATCAAACCCTGGTCTCCATAATTGGAGACCAGTGCTCAAACCACTACACCATGCTGGCTCTGTGGCTCATCACTGAATTACAAATCTCAGAATTCTGTTGGCTGGACCCCAGGCAGTTAAAATGGTATAAGACTCCTGTAACTGTACAGCAGAGTTTTCCAGACTTTTCATGTTGGTGACATACTTTTTAAACATGCATCATTTCGTGGCACAGTAATTCAGTAAGTGGAGGCAGCCCTCCACCCAAGCCTGGCCTGCCACCACCACCACCCACACCCTTGCCATGGTCTTCCTCGGCCTGGGGCGGTGGTGGTGGTGGAAGAGGCAACCCCTCTACCTGGGCCTGGCCTGCTGCTGCCCTCGCCGGGGCCTTCTTTGGCCCGGGGCAGTGGCAGCAGCATAGGCAGCCCCTCCCCCCGTTATTGTTGCGTGACACACCTACACACTGCAGCTGACATGTTGCGACACACAGTTTGGAAAGCTCTGCTGTACAGGATAGATATATGCTTACAGTCTTCAAAAGCTGAGCAATGGAGAGGTGCCAAAAATACTTCATACCTTGGAGGCTATTTGGTCTGTGGCTGGTTCTAAGGCTGACCTTATTTGTGGATCAGAGACCTCTTTTGGAAGCATGATGGACCTGGAGGAGGAAGTGTGAAGTCCTTGAGGAAGGCTGAAGAATCTGTGGCCCTTCAGCTGTAGTGTATTCCAGTTCCTATGAGCCCTTGCCAGCCTGGCCGAGGAGGAGAAAGGAGGAGAAAGAGGAGGAAAACTTTTGGAAAGCTGATGTTTCCCATATCTGTTCTGGGGCCTGGTAAGATCTTGAAGTAGATAATCCCTTCCTCCCCTACCCGACAAGCCAAGGCCAAGTAGATTGAACACTTTTGGTGATGGACTCTCACTTATTCACCTTAGATTTGTAGAGTGATTGCACTGTAGGGATGTAATTCTTCACTAATTTCATTCCTGAAAGAAGCAAGGAGTAATTTTAGAAGTTTTCTTCCCACTTTGAAAAGTATTCACAGTTTGCCACTTATTCTACGCAATATTCACATACAGTCCTTTCATGTGAATGAAATTTGCAAGTTTTGAGCAGCATGACTTCTGAATGGCAAAGATTCATATTAGACTAGGATTCTCCTAGTCAGGGTTTCATGTCACTCCAGAAAAATGTTTTCCAACCATTTTTCAAATATTCTTTGCAGCCCTATTGCAGTGTCATTGTGCTGTTATTCTCACATGATTGCCCTGAAGGTGCTGAAGATAGCTGTTCCGTTCGTCCTGTCAATATTTTGTTATGTGTGCTTTATGATCAAGACAGGAAGATCCAGTTCTGGAGAGGTGGATAGGGTCTTCACTGTGCATTTGCATCATAATAGACTTTATGGAACCCATTGTTAATGCTAAAGCACTACTTATTACTAGCCTTGAAGGGGAAAATACCAACACCAAAAACCTCCTTGGGAGATGCTGTCATTAAAAAAACATATTGCTCTTGGTCCAGGGACAGCTAGAGGCCTCCTTGTCAATGGAGTGGTGGATCCACTCTGTGCTTTAGTCCAAACTTTAAAGAAACTACCAAGGTGATGACCTTCCCTCCCCACAATATCTTAAGCACCCTGGATAGCTCCTGTAAACTAAACTGTAGACTAAAACCTGGAGCAAATTCACTGCCCAATTGGCATGGGAACCACGAGCTTCCACTTCCCTGGCTGCTCCTCGTTAGCTTGGAATCCTTGCTTGCAGCTTCCATAAGGCACTTTTAGGATAGAAGTGGAAAAGGCTCTTTTCCAGCACTGCCTTCCTGCTCCACCCTTTGCATGGTGTTCAGTTGTGTGGGTGGCTAATCCTCTGGAGCAAGCTAGCTCATCTCCACTTGGCACCTGATCTGGCACTTAACCCGTTTGGTGCTGCAATGGAATGACACCTCTCTTTATCCCCTCTCTTCGTTCAGCTTATCCAGATCTTCTCATCCCAGTGAAGGCTGCTTACTATAAAGAAAAAATAGCTTGGAAAAGTAGCTTTGTTGGAGCACCATTCCCAGGATATCCCACCTAGTAGGGTCACTGCACGTAAAAGGAAGGGAGGGAGGGAGGGAGGGAGGGATGGATGGATGGATAGACAGACAGACAGACAGACAGACAGACAGACAGATAGATAGATCCATCCACCCATCCATCCCACATTAAGTCACAGCAGTCAGTCTTGCCAGCTCTCAAGAAAACAAGGCTTTTTGTACTATTTATTCCAACTGTTGAGTAGAAAATAGCAGTGTGGATATCAAGGCAGAGGTCTGGGCTACAAGAAGCCATCGCTCAGTAGTGGCAGAACACCTATTGTGGGTGTGAAAGTTCCAAGGTTCCATCCTTGACATTTCCAGGTTTACCTAAGAAAGCATTCCTCCTGGAGAGGCTCCATCAGTCAGTGCTGACAATCCTGATTTGGGCATACATCAGTTGTCTGAATCAATATAAGGGAGCTTCCCATATCCCCAAATCCATGACCTGGGGGAACAGAGAGCCCTAGATGGCCCTCATCCAATCTCTCTGCCATTTTTGATAGTCAGTTACCTTTAAATACAGCCTTGGTGAAAAAAGGCAAGAATTATTTCCCTGAAGCAAACAGCAGATCTGTCCTTCTAATTTGGGCCATGTGGGTACATCTTGAGCTGCAGCATCTGGCTGAGTTCCTTGCAAATAGCTAAAGCTCTGTATTTCATCTCTCCAGCCAGCCCTCTTTGCAGCTGCACTCTCCATTGTGGGATGCTGTTTTGTCTTCCTTGCAGGCAAGAAGAATTTATCACCTGCAAGCCTGAGAATGCCATTGCCGGTAATGGTAATGGTAATTAATAGCAGCTCTCCCCTGCTGCTAGGATAATCGTGGGAGGACAGGAAGGATGTATTCTATATAATGTTTTAATGCAGGATGAATACCTACTAAACGTGGGTGATTTCCAGTGATGCTCATTTACTGTGAGTACAATTATATGTATTCCCACTTGCTACTGCCACCACATGCAGGATACTTGTACTTCCCAAATTTATAACATCACACTCACATGCACACAGAATTAAAACTGGAGGCACACTGAATTATCCTGCTGAGAGGGAGCACTATCTACAGGAGCTGAAATTCAGGCAGCTCTTTTGTTTCATATTATCAAATCAGTCTTCCCAGTTTCCATCTCCACCAGGAGAAGATATTTTGTAAAAGTAGTGTATCGTAATTATATTCAAGAGCAAGTGATCCCAAAATACCAACCATCAAACCAAGGATCCAAATCTGGCCAAATCATGATACTGCTGAGCAGTACAGAGGAATCACCAGAATCACTGAGCATGATGGATATCCCAGGGCCTGGCCCAGACATTTACTGCCTGAGGCAAAGAGTAAGATGTAGCTCTACTATTCCATACAAAGAAGCAGTGGACTGGAGGCTGAATCTTACTGTCAACACTGGTGACAAGATTACAACAACTGGCCCAAGCCAGTCTGTGCTCCAAAAGAAGGCCATGGCCCAGGAGAACGGGAAGAACAGCCAGCTTGATACCACTTCTGCCCTAGGCTGTGACTCAGTCTGTTCCATGGTAGGGCCAGCCCTGACATACACAGAAGGTTCTTTGCTTCTCTGAGAATTAGAAAGGTAACTTTTAGAAACAAAAGAAAGAAGATTGATTGATTGATTGATTGATTGATTGATTGATCTGAATGTAGCAATAGAGCAATATAACCCATTTCAGAGAAATAAATCAAAAGGAGGAGTATATGCAGGGACATTTACACCTGTGAAAAGAACTTCCTGATGGTAAGAGCAGTTCAACAGTGGAATACTCTGCCTGGGAATGTGGTAGAGTCTCCTTCTTTGGAGGTTTTTAAACAGAGGTTGGATGACCATCTGTTGGGAATGCCTTGATGGTGTGTTCCTGCATAGCAGGGAGCTGGACTCGAAGGCCTTTGTGATCTCTTCCGGCTCTATGATTCTATGAAAACTGGTAGCCAGATTTAAAATGTTTGGCTCAATTTTCTTGCCTTTTGTTGGATCATAGGAAAAGAAAGACCTTTCAGCATTTTCTAGGGAATCTTCTTGCTAGGATCGCAATTTGCAGGACTTAGAAATCCCCTGTGGCAATGATGCCTGGAGGATTCTGGGAGCTGTAGACCAGAAAAGCAACTTTCTCAATTTTTTTTCAATAAAAAGAACCAATACCTGTGACACAGAGCAGTGCAAAGCAATTCTATGCTTGTTTACTGAGTATTAAATCTTGTGATGTCCACAGGGGCTTACTCCCAGGAAAGTGTGCCTAGGTTTGTAGCCTTAAAGATCCACAAGTTGCCCAGCCAATATATATACTATAAGACTTAACATAAACATTTATCCAAGCCATCCCACACACACATATATACACATTCCTGCTTAGGAAGCAGAAACCAACTTTTTTTTTTTCCTCCCCTTGAGATGGGCCCTGAAGCTGCTGACCCAGAGCACCAAAAACTGGAAGGAAACAGGATACAGATCTGGCTGAACGGTACACATGTCTCTTTGTTACTCCCAAGCTGCTCTGGAGGGATTTTCCAGTGGTAATATGTTTCCAATTATCCTGTTACGCTCTTTGGAGCCTATGCATTCTGACAAGGCGTCCTCCCTGTTTCCAACAATATGTCATCTTACCCTTCTTCCCCCCCCATCCCATGTTGTCCCCCCCCAAAAGGTGATGACCTTCTTCTCTATGTTACATGCACACACAGTACCGCTAATCTACCTACATCTCAGGGGCTTGGCTTTTGCCACCTGTTTACAAGCCCGGTTTTGTGAGCTCGCACGCGGCTTCATCTGGCAGGGCCGAGTTTGCTCTGGCACTGAGCTAAATATTATTAAGGCACTCTGTGTGTGTGTGTATGCGCGTGTGTGAGAGAGATGGAGAGAGGGGAAGGGTGGGGGGGAGAGAGTGGGACGGGGGGAGGAGTTTGCAAAGCAAGGCAGTTCCAAAGATTCCGAGAAGGGGGAGAAAATTACCCACAACTTTGCCGGAGAACGAAGTTTGAAAGCAGAGAGGGGGATCGTATGGGCTGGACAGGGGGTTCTGACTGTTGGGGGACCGACTGCTGCTCTGCACCCCAGGGGAAAGGCAGTCCAAGAGGCACCGCAAGAATGCAGTTGACCAAGGTGTGTTAGCTAAAACCTTCTCTCTTTCTCTTTTATTCTTTCTCCTTTTACACAGAGAAGCATGGAATTACTGTCTGCGTCATAGGATGGAAATCATTCAACCTGGCTGAATGCTTGTGAAGGCTGCTTGTGGCACAGGATGGCAAGGTGTGTGTGTGTGTGTGTGTGTGTGTGTAAAGAGTGTTGCTGGCTAGAAGCACGGAGAGAATTCATAACCTCCAAACTTTCTTCATACCAATGAAAGCCAGAGCGAGAGTATAGCTGTATTGGCAGTACCCCCGTCCAATTCTGAGCGTCTGCCTACTTTGCGTTAGTATTCTTCGTCCACACTGCCACAGCCTCTTCTCCTCCTTTCGGAAGCAGGGTGTGTTAGTAAACTGTCTCTAGGAGTCTTTAGTACAATGCTTGATGGATATAACCCGATTTCTGACAGAATAGCTGCAACTCAAAACACCATTCAGCAGTTACTGGCAGGGACAGTGGGTAGGAGGCAGGAAAACAATACATTGCATTAATATGTGCAAGACGTTTGCATGCATATGTGTCAGTGTCAAGATGCATCCCCTGCCACTCAGATTGTAACTTTCAGAGGCCCAGCAAAGAGGGGAAAAATACTGAGGCGGCACTCATATGCAAGCTTATATGAAGGGGAAGCTACACTGAAATAAGGGGAATGTAGTTTTCAGCAACTATGCACAGGATTGCACTGCAAAGAAAGAGCCTGTAGTAAATGAGTGGGAATCACACGGCCATCCAGATTTTGCTGAACTGCAGCTCCCAACATTCGTCATCATCTCCTATGCTGACTAGGGCTGCTGAGATCTGTAGTCCAACAACATCTAGAAGACAATAGGATTCCCCCTCTTGCCTAGCCCATTGTCATGCATGCTAACAAACAGGGAAGGAGACATCCTCAAAAGCAAAACAGAGACTCTGTTCATGGGAAGCTGCCTTAATAATGAATTAGACTATTGGTCCATCTAGATATTGCCAATTCTGACTGGCAGCAATGGCACTCTGGCATTAATAGAACTTTCTTCCTAGCCTTACCTGGAGAGCTCTGGAATTATTCCCTCCCATCCAAAAACTAATCAGGTCTGACAGCACTTAGCTTTCCAAGGCAGATGGATGTGTTTAATACTGGTGAGGTCACATCTGGGATGCCATCCACAGTATTGGGCACTACACTTTAGAAACAGCATTGATAAACTGGGATGCATCCATGTGGATAAAACAGAATAACAACCAGGTTGGTGAGGATTGTGGAAACCAAGTCCTACAAAGAAAAGTCGAAAGAGTTCTGAGGATGCTTAGCCTGGAAAAGAGAAACTTAAAGAGGAAACCTGATAGCTGTTGTTAAATATCGGAAGAGATTTTCACTCAGACTCTAGAGCAGTTGCTTAAGGGGGGGCAGAGTGAGAATTAATGGGTAGAATCACCAGGAAGCATATTTTGGCTAAATAATGGACTTGTGGTGAGAGTTGTTTGACTATGGGACAGGCAGTCACATAGAGACGGGGGGGCAGGGGGGCAGTTCGCCTTGGGTGGCAATATTTTGGGGGCATCCCAGCCCATAGCTATGCCCCTGCACAACCTGGCCACGCCCCGATGCGCCGCAGCCACACACACACACACACACACACACACACACACACACACACAGTGGCCACACCCCTTGCGCTGTAGCCACACCCCCTCCAGCCTCCCCTCCCCCACACTGCAACCTCCACCACTGGGGACAGGGACAGAGTGCCTCTGGAAGTGGTGGTCTCTCCTCCTTTCTTTGGAAGCACTGAAAGAAAGGTTGGATGGCCTTCTTGCAGAGATTTGGAGTGGAGAACTTTCATGTTCCCATTCAAACTCTAGCAATCTAGGAAAAAACTCTGCGGGGAAGATTTGCGACTGGTGAACAGGGATAGAGGGCATTTAGGAGAATTCCTCCTCCACTTTAAAACTGTGGTACTCAATGTGTCTGACAGGAGACAAGAGCTCATTTTGCTTCAAGCAAATTGCTGAATCTGTCACTGTTCCTAGTTGTGGAATGTGTGAAATGAGGTTTGTTTGTTGTTTGTTTGTTTGTCTCATGATCATAGGTCTTTTGTTTCCAAGAACATTTGGAAAAAGGGCTGTAGAAACCTTTTCAAAAGATTGGGCTCTCTTAGCCAATATGCTATTCAAAATGGCAGCAGAAGTGTGCGCCCATCATGTTTATTACATGCCTTACTACAACCCTCCCCAAACTAGCATCCTCTTGATGTGTTGGGCTAAGCTGCCATCATCCCCAATACCGTGGTCATGGAGCTAGTAGCCCCATACATAGAGAAGGACACTAGGCCAGGGATGGCTGCCTTACTGAACAACTTTTAATTACTAATATTTATTAGGGATAATCTCTACTTGTTCCTCTCTTTCTCCAGTAAATTGTTGCACTGTGGAGTTTTTTCTGGAGATATTCCATATAGCTTGGGAAAGGACCTTTTTGGGAGCACAGTTCCCAAAGTCCCTGCAACCAGCATGGGCACTGGTGATGCTGCATGAGCGGATCCTGGGAGTTGCAATCCAAAAGTGAGATCCTATTTGATGCTGGGAAAGTATAAAGTTCCAGCAGAAGGTCCAAGGAGCCAAAGGGCATACCTTTTACCCCAGCTGCGCAATTCTGGGGTGCAGGCATTCCTCCCTCCCTCCCCCAGCCACCACTTGGCTTCAGTAGTACACCGCAGTGCCATCTAGCTTTTGTTGCACACCCGTGGCAAATGTGTTCGGCAAAGAGGTACTGAATACCTCTTTGCATTACCCTCTGAAAGTATGTACCTTTGGTTAAGCCACCAAGAAGATTCTATCTTTTAGAAGTAACTTTCCCAACCTCTGGGATTCTGTTTGTGGGAGTTGCTATGCTTGGCATTGTTCAGGTTTGTTGCTGATGCTTCTTGACTGTAATGCACATTCATATGAATGCATGTATACAAGCTCTGTCAGTATACCACTTTTTAGTTAACTGCCATCAAGTCAATCTTGACTTCAGCAACCCTATGGCCATTTCTGCACTCTACTGTTGTAGTTCTAGTATTCCACTTTCAACATCATGTGGAATTCTGGGGTCTGTAGTTTACTGAGGCCTCTAGCTGAGCTCTCTGGCTGAGAATTCTAAAGCCCCCTCCCTAAACTTCCAATCCCAGGATTCCATAGGATGTTGAAAGTGGAACAAGAGCATTATAAGAGTGTAGGGTGTTAACAGGTCATCCTGTTATCAAGAGGTCTGCTTGCAGACTCAGGGCCATGGCTTCCTTGATTGAGTCTATCCTTCTATAACGTACTCTTCTTCTTTCTATGATTCATTCTGTCTTTCTGTGATTCCTGCTGCTTTCATCAACAGCTTTGCTCCGGTCTTGCAGATTCAGGGACATGTTCCCTTTGATTGAGTCTACTGCCCTTCCACATATCCCATAATTGCCTTATCTAGGTAGTAAAGAAGGAAAATGGCTGAATGCATCTGAGCTGAAGCTAGTTGCGTAGGGACATGGGGGTGGGGAGGCAGTTCACCCCGGGCAACAATGGTTTGGGGGCATCTTGGCTCGTAGCCACGCCCCTGCACCCCTGGCCACACCCCCATGCACAGTGGCCATGCCCCTCATGCTGCAGCCCTGCCCCCCCTCCACACACTATAAGCTCTGTCACTGCTGAAGCTATTCTGTAAAAGCAACTAGATCCACTAAGATTAAGCATTCTATTAAATGTTCTTAACATTCTCTTAAAAAGTAAAACAGTGATGATCCACTAATAAGCACATCCTGTTTCAGAATCCAGGTCAGATAGAAGCCATCTTATCTTTCCAACTGTTAACTGGTTCTTTTCGTGGGCAAGATGCTCAAAACAGGCAGTTTTATTGGGAAATATGGGAAAAGCTGCTTTTTTGAACTGTAGCTCCCAAGAGAACTAGACAAGCATAGCCAGCAGTTCTGTTTGCTAGAGCAAGCTCTGTTTAACACTACAGAGCTTATTTTAGTGTGGTAGACGAGCACAATAGATTGCACAATAATAAAATAAATAAATGCTTGTTGTTGTTGTTGTTTCTTCAAGTTGTTTCTGACTTACAGTGACCCTGAGGTGAACCTATCACGGGGTTTTCTTGGCAAGATTTATCCAGAAGAGGCTTGCCCTTGCCTCCCTCAGAGACTGAGACAGAAAGTGTGTGACTTGCCCAAGGTCACCCAGTGGCTTTCCATGGCTGAACAGGGATTCAAACTCTGGTCTCCAGAGTCCTAGTCCAACACTCAGATCCCTACATCACTCTGTTAAATTCAAAAGTTTTCAAATTAACTGAAATGATTCAGTCACTCAAATGACAAATGAAATCAATAGTTAAGTGGAGAAGAGCCCCTGGAAAATAGGGAATCAAGAGAGGTAGGCAGGTGCTCATGTTATAAGGGAGGGAACTTTAGGGTGAGAAATGGTCCTGCAGTCCCAGAAGAGCGCCCGGCTTTTCATCTGGGAAACAGTGGAGGTTATGTAATTGGTAATAGGCTTATAACCAGTCACAGTCAGGGCAGGGCTTTCCCCATGTGTGGATCATAAGGTTGCTGAGATTGCCGGGAGGAAGGAAAAAAGCAGGTTTTCAAGGCGCTGGCTGCTGCATGACCCCTACACACGCAAGTCACTCCAGGATGGGGTTGGAAGTAGTGAACAGAGGAGGGGCAGACAGGAACCAGCGACATGGTGCTGCAGCAGAGGTGTGTCTGTATGCGCTCTGAGGGTCTGGGTGACTGAGAAAAAGCCATGCAGAGAAAGTAGGACTTGAGTGTATATCCTTTAATGCTTACCTTCAAGACGCTTGATAAGCTGCTGCTGGGATTTTGGTGCCTCTACTCCCACTACTTTATAATGTTTGATGCAAGCCACCAAAAGATAAAGTCCCAGTGGATATCACCACGATTTAGGGAGTAAGAGAGCCCTGCTGAGTTTCCCTCTGCTCTCTGCCACATGTGGCCACCTGGGGCACAGTCAGCATCAATTCCTCACCAGGAGAATAAGGTTAAACACGACCACGGAAGACTTTTGAGGCACAAACACAGTTGCTACAAAGGACCCTGTTAATGCAAAGGGCCTCGTAAATGATAAATGGTACCCAGTAGCACTTTTGCCGTGTACAATGGTGTCTTTATAAGTGAGCTATCTGTTGTTGTTGTTTCTTGTTATTGTTGCTGTGTGCCTTCAAGTCTTTTCCACTTATGGTGACCCTAAGGCAAAACTATCATGGGTGCTTCTGGGGCTGAGAGTGTGTGACACACCCAGGGTCACCCAGTGAGTTTCCATGGCTGAGCAGAGAACTGAATCCTGGTCTCCAGGGTCATAGTCCAATGTTCAGACAATTGTACCCTGCTGGCTCCCTGGTCTATTTGTACATAGGGTAAATTATTGAACTGGCTGCTATGAGTCTCTATAAGGGAAACTGAGGCTGAGAGATTGTGACTGCCCAAAGCTGTGTAATAAACTGATGGGTAAATGGAAGTTTGAATCCAGGTCTGCAGAGCTCTCTGTAGGGTGATAACAGTATTGCAGTTCTTTCCCATATGGACACTTCAATTTCATGATTCCTTAAGTGCCATGGAAGCATTGCCACTGAATTGAAAGTAAGACCATTTCTGCACTGCACAGTTCTAGCACTATTATTCCACTTTCCATATCCTGTGGAATTCTGGGCTTTGTAGTTCACAGAGGCCAAAGAGCTCTCTGGCTGAGAATTCTAAAGGCCTTTCCCTAAACTGCAAACCCCAGGATTCTGTAGGGTGTTGGAAGTGGAATAATAGCACTATAACAGTTTCGTTTGGAAATGCCCTAAGATCTAAATGACAGTTCCAAATGACACTAATGATAGCACCTTGCTATCCAACAATGCTTGTTGCCGAGATCAATGTCTTCTTATAATGGAAATACTCACAGTAAATCAACAAAGTCTCCTGCGAGTATAGTTCATAACTTCCTGCTGATATTTTCCGGCCCTGTTATTTCTATGTTGCATTTCTTTTGATGTTTTAAGTGCCATCAAGTTGACTTCAACTTGTGGTGGCCCTATGGATGAGAGACCTCCTCTAAGTCACCCTATCATCAACCACCCTGCTCAGGTCTTGCAGATTCAGCGATGTGCCTTCCTTGATTGAATCTTTCTCTCTGTAATGCCATCTTCCTCCTTTCCTACTGCCTTCTATCTTACCGAACATTGCTGTCTTTTCTAGCGAGTCAGTTCTTCTCATGATATGGCCAAAGTAAAACAGCCTCAGTTTAGTCATCATGGCTTCTAAGAAGAATTCAGGCTTGATTTGCTCTAGGACCCATTCATATTTTTTTCGCAGCTGAGGGTATCTGTAGAACTCTTCTCCAGCACCACATTTCAAAGGAATTGATTTTCCTCCTATCAGCTTTCTTCACTGTCCAGCTTTCACAACTATACATAGAAATTGGAAATAGGATGGTATGGACAATCCTTTTCTTAATAAATGGTACATTCATAATAAAATGGTCCCTCTCATGTGAGATGGGAACTGACTAATTAAGGAGAAATTCATTAGTAGTGCTACTGAGCAGGAAACACGTACAGGGCAGATGGTTTACGGAGAAAATAGCTAACAAAAGGAATACAGTAACACTAGAAGGCCTCTGTCTGTTTAGCCAACTCCTACATTGGACAGCAACTGCATTCTCAGTTTTAAAATCACTGCAAATTAGATCTGAACAAATGGTGAGAGGGCAATACTGGGATGTGATGCATCATCTGGAAGAAGTGGCTGTCATCTAAGATGAGGCGGATAGGTGGCAACCGGAGAAAATGACATTTTGGTTTTGTGGAGTGCCCTGACCGGTCAGGGCACTCCACAAACACCTTTATTTTCTGGAGATGTTTAGATCCAGTTTTGGTCCCGTTGACTGTTTTTTGTGATGAGTTTGGCTTATGTTTTTTGCATTTAAATTTTGATTATTTGATTTTTCTTGTAAACTATCCTGGGAGTACAATTAAAAAATTGTATGGAAATACTTATACAGTCCGCCCTCCACATTGTTAGTTTGATTTTCACAGATATGATTATTTGCAAGTTTCTCCAACCTCTGCCTCCCCCCACCCACCACCTCAGATACTTGTTTTCCGAGGGAACCTTCCCTCTCAGCAGCTCCAGTCTGCTGTGCAGCCCTTTAAAACCCCACCTCTGGTCCTCCTCCTCCTCTTCCTCCTCTGCGGTGTGCTACCTGGCCAGCTAAGGATGGCTCACAGCCCAATTTCTCAGCACCACAGACCATCTCCTGATGCCCTCCACATATCCAGGGAGGGAGAGGGCCACCTTTCCCTCTCCTTTCCCTGACCTGGTTTGGACCCTGGGTGCCTGCTCTCCCCACCATGACTCAACGACCTCCCACAGGCACACACACATTTTGATATTTGTGATTTTTCACTTTTGTGGGGACCCTGCGCCCCTAACCCTAGCAATGTGGAGGGTTGATTGTAATATATAAATATAATGACCTAAATCTTGTTATTAGTCTTGACTGGAACAGACCCACTGAATCAATTGGAATCACCTATGTGTTGACTCACCATTCAAAATTCGATTCAATGGGTCTCCTCTATGGGGACAAACCAAGAGGATTCTGGTCAAAAACTCAGGATTCTCAAAACAAGGGAAAAACTAGAACAGGAGGGAATAAGACTGAGTTGGTTCCCTTACAGACAATTAACCGAAAGGTTTCATATGGATATAAAAACTTACGGAATTGAACTAAAAGAAAAAGTTGGAGTAGTTAAATGGATTTTTGAGAATCCGCCTCACCTTCTTGCTCAAATTCATCAAGAGATATTACAGCAGGAGAGACAAGAAGAAACAATAAAGGAAATAATGATTTTATGGGCTCAAAATATTGGTCATTCAATTCAATTAGAGTCTTGGGAGCAGAGTTGGAAAAAAACGCAGAAGTTTACAGTAGCCCAGAATTTGAGAGAGAACTATTATAAACTATTTCACAGATGGTATACAACACCAGACAAACTGAGAAGGATTTATAATACAGGTACTGGACAGTGTTGGAAATGTCAAAGGGAGGTTGGTACGATATATCCTTTGTGGTGGACATACCTAAAAGCTAAGAAATATTGGAATGAAGTACATAATGTGATTTGTACATTATTGAAAGGTCAGTTTGCTAAGACACCTGAATTGTATTTGTTAAATATGACTGATATTATAGAGGATGTTGGTATAAAGAAGCATTGGAGAATATTACTGTATATGATAACAACAGCTCGTATTGAATATGCAAAGCTATGGAAAACTCAGCAAATACCTACAATAGAACAATGGTGGGCTACACTTATCGAAAATAAAAATGCAGACATGGTCTCCCAGAGATTAAAGGGGAAATCAGACAATGTGATACAGAAAGAATGGCAAATTGTAACGGGTAATTGCTGGGTTTCAACAGCTGGAAATACGTAATTCATGATTACAGTTATAATATGCGTGGGCGACAGGTATATATCATGAAGCGGAAATATGATGAATGAAATGTAAGAACTATCAGATAAATTAACAGTAGAATGTTGTACAGTATCTTAAGTCTTTAGAAATCTGGAAAATGGAATCTAGATCAATGTGGAAGATCAGATATATTTCTATTGAAGCTGACAATCGAATATGTATGTTTTTTTTATAATGAGAATTTTGAATAAAATGATTTAAAAAAAAACCTCAGGATTCTCCATCATTGCTGCCATCTTCATCACCACTCTTTAAGGGGAAAAAAAACATAGTGAACAAAGAATGGCAGTTCTAAGCTAGCAGAGAAGCAAAAGCCAGTCTGAATTTTGAGAACCTGAGCTGGGTTTCTTGTATTCCTGTTTCTCTGGAACAGATTTTCTCAAGCTGGTGCCCTCCAGACGTGGGTTGGACTATGTCCATCACCCACCAATGTATGTTGGGGATGATGAGAGTTGTAGTCCAGCCAGCCCACCGGTGTGGGAAAGGCTGTGCTGTAGAGCCCTTCCCATTTTCCTTCCAGTTCATTCTTTTCCTTTGTGCTTATTGGCGCTCTCCATTTCAGGGGACGTTCTTTGCATTTTTTGAGGTTAGAACCTGATTTGAGGAGATTATTTTTGGCCAGAGCAAGGGCAGTAAGTTGGGCACGAGAGAGAAGCTTGGGGAGAAACATCAACAACAAACCCACAGGCGCCTCATTCATAGGCGGGAGCAGCAGAAGGAGTCCCTGGAGGGGCTGATTGGCAGGGAATGGGATGGGATTTTTGCTTTCAGAGGGACAAGAGTCTCTGGAGCTAACAGAGATCTGGAATCATACAAAGCAGGGCTGAGAATAGTGGGACCCTCCAGATGTTGCTGGACTGGTGCCCCCAGCAGCCCTAACAAGCGTAGCCAATGGTGAGGGATGCTGGGAGTTCCAGTCCAACAACTTCCTCATGATCCCCATATGAAGCCTAGCAAGCAGATACAGAAGGACTTACAAGACCTCAAAGGGGAAAGTGACCCTAAGAAATTTGGCAATTTGGAGCGGAGAACTGATTGAGGAAAAGGTTAAGCACCCTTTTTCTTGTTCTTTCCTCTATATTTCTGCTTCCTGTTCTTCTCTTCTGAAGCAGATTTAGTCAAGGAGCTCAGTGGTTTTTCTGCCTGTACTCAGGGCTGGCTCAAGACCTTTTGCTGCCTGAGGCACGGAATTCAAAGTTGCTTTCCACCCGCTTGCTGCCACTCCTAGTTGAAAGTGCCCTGTTAAAAAAATTGGAGGCAGAGATGTGGCAGTGGGGAGGGAATGCTTAACTCTTTCTTGGCTTGCCATTTCTCAGACACCCCTATGTCCATAGAAAATTTCTAACCTTGCAGCATTCCAGTTACATGTTTATTTCTCCAACTAAGGGAGGGCATGAAGTGAGCAGATTGGAGCAAATAACTGTTTAGGGGAAAATGTATGCAACCATAGTAGGTTATTCTCTCCTCTCTTTCTTTTCAAGTGGCTATCAGGGCCATCATATATACATCTCAACATAACATGTTCTTAGCCCTTTTAATTGTTCAGTGAACATTCAAAATGCTGAAAGCATACAAGATTATGGCAGCCAGATACTATCTCAAAAAAACTGGATGATGAAATTGCTTGATCTGCCAGAAATGGACAAAATTGACTATCTTGAAGGATCGCTGAATAAATTTAAGAAAGATTGGAATAAGGTGATGATGTATTTGAGAAATTATTGGAGGAGATTTTCAGCTTTGGGACTTTGAATACTAGTAGTCTGAATTAACTTTAGCAGAAGTATACATATAATCACTTTCACCTCAAGGAAGTATATTTACTATCTTACTTTATAACCATCAGCTGTGGGGGCTAGAAGTCATGTATATACTCTTTAAACCCACTACCACCATTTAGATTTAGCTGGTTTTGTCTTTGTCCTTTTGTAGCTTAGGTAGTTTAATTTTTTTATTTTATTTTTGGTGGTTGCGATGTGTTTTTTGTATTTCTTTATGTGTGGGTTTATGTACTTAATTTGATGTTTCATTAAAAAAAATCCAAAAACAAAATGCCAAAAGCAAACTTTGAAGGGAAAGCTTGACATGGCTTCCAGAAGGACTGTGCCTTCACTCGTTTGCCCCTTCATGAATTTCATTTCTGTTGAATTTATTTTTGTTTGTCCAACCTTGTTGTGTCCTGAGTGCCCCTGTTGTTTTCGTTCAGGTTTTTTTCTCATGTAATCTCTGGCTGGATTGTCATAGAAGGAAGAAGGAGATGGGTCCACACTACTTCTGGTGGTTACTATATCACCTTCTGCTCCTCATTAGCCCTCTGGCTGGTTGCGCCCGCCTGTCCTGTGCATTCAGGTGATTTCTGCTCACCCATGTGTGTTGTTCTCCTTCAGGGGCCGGAAGAGGTATAGAAACAGGGGCTGTTTCTGCACTACACTGTTATAGTGCTATTATTCCATTTTTAACACCTTGTGGAATTCTGGGGTTTGTAGTTTCCTGAGGCCAAAGAGCTCTCTGGATGAGAATTCTAAATTCCGCTCCCTAAATTGCAAACCCCAGGATTCCATAAGAGGTTGAAAGTGGAATAATAGCACTCTAACAGTATAGGGTAGAAATGGCCAGTAACACTGAATCATGAAGGGTTTGAGGCACCGTCTCTGAAAGGAACAGCAAAAGGGATTGGAGCTCCTTAGTTTGGAGGGAAAATGGCCAAGTGAGAGGGGAGGGGAGAGAGGCATGATCAGAGGTTGCTTTTTTTTTTTCCATGAAAACTTCCATGGCTGGTGGGCATGTTGTTAGAAGATTCTAGGAGCTGTAGTCCAAAAAGTAACATTTCCAAACTTGAGGCATAGGAGAGATTTTTAAATTTAGGACTGGTGTATGGAGGCAGAGGTTTCTGTCAGGACCTGCATTCATAATCTCTTAGGAGCACATGGATCAATAGGAATGCCCCCCCACATGTTGTGGTCCTACAATTATCATCTGACCCACACATCATGACCAATGATAAAGGACTGTGTTATGCAATGATAAGACTAGGAAGGCCAAAGTTTCCCTACTGCTGCTCCGTGATGTAGTCATGCCAACTTGTTTTTTGTTCAAGAATGCTGTAGATCTAGGTGCGTGTATCTTCTTGTAAGACACACACTTGTGAGTGAGTTTGGCCATACATGTTCACTCTGAAGTGGACTTTCTCAGCCATTTTACCCTGGAGAAACCCTTGAAATAATTTTCAGGTCTCAGGGAACCACTGCATACAAATTATTACACCTACAACTTAAAAAAAAAAAATCCTCCCAATCATGATTCGCACAGAACCCTTAGAGGCCTCTAATAGAACACTAGAGTTCCAAAGAACTCTAGTTGAATAACCATTCCCTAAAGCCCAAGGAGGTGCTGCATGTATGCCCAACACAGAGAGACCTTTGGAAGCATGACATTCATGCCAGCACTGCTCCAGATCACGAGGTGTCAATATGCTATGCATTTCTCTGCTCCCATTCCACGTCTATGGCTGCTGGAAAAGTACCCAGCAAATTGGTAATGCCATTGGACAAGGCAGTATTATCTGATCCCACTGGTCCTGGCAAGGATTTAAAAAAGATGGCTAGACAGATGTTGTTGGACTGCAGCTCCCATCATTCCTCCCTTCCACTATGTGGATGAGGGGAGATAGGAGTTGCAGACCAACAACAACAACTGAATGGCACAAAGATTCCCTTCCCCTTGTATTGTGGAGTAGAAAGGGAAGGTTGTGGAGCATAAATTCACCCCAGTGCCGTCATGTAATATAGAACCCTCTCCTTATAATCCCACGTAATGCAAGGGATTTCCTTTATTTCTGACTCTTCAGTTGGTTTGACATGGTTATTCCCATCTATGTAGTTCTCAAAAGTTCACTTAGGGAGCAGCAAAGGAGTGATATATATATGTGTGTGCGTGTGCGTGTGTGTTGCATTTCCTCTGTTTAATCCTTCCTTTCGCCCCCACACTGGCTGTTTCGTGTATACTCTGTCTGGCTGCTTCACGTGGGTTGGAGAGCGTAAATGCCAATGAGTTTGTTACATTGCTGAGATGTGGTTACTCAGGTTTTGGTACATGATGTCATTAACGACTTGGCCCTACTTTAATTGACCCAGAGACCTGGAGGCATGGAAATACAATCTCATTTGCAAGACCATGTTAGATGCAAAACAAGGTTGGACTGGTAGCGCTCTCCCTTGCTGTCTCTCCCTGCATCTGTCTGGAGTGGACTCCAGTCACGATTGGAAAGCGGAAACAGGTAGTCTGCGTCATGGGCCAGAAAGCCAATGCTGTGTGTTGCTTCTTGAGGTTTGATCACCGAAGTCACACTCCGGGTTATGTACTGGTTTCAGAGCTTGGGAATGACAAGTTGCAAATAACACTGCTACCTGTAAAAAGTGACTCTCTATTTTTTTCAGCAAAGACCATGTGATGACATTCTGTTTCAAATGAAGCATGAGCGTGAACTATATTTCTTGAGAGGGACATGATGAGTAACGCTTTTAGTTACTTTTAAATGACTCTGAAAGGTCATTTCTAGGCATTTTTAGAGTTATTTTGAGCAGAATTATTCACATTTTATCTTGTTCTCTAACCAACCCTACGTTTTGGGCTTACTTTTCCATGAAGTAATGGAAAAGGAACCTCAAAGCAATGAGCAGCATAGTAGGTAATGTAATGATTAATGCTCAAGTTCTTTTTAAAAATAACATAATGTTAACACTGAAATATGAATTACCATTTTTCCTACATACACAGCTTCCTCTGCTACTCCTTTCATGCTGCAAATGTTCAGAACAGGAAACCTCTAATTAACTAGAGCTTCTCATTTAATCCAAATTGGAGGCTAGTTTCCAGCTTTGGGAAAAGGCAGGATATTAAACCAGAGCTTGGAAAGTTATTACTTACAGCAATTAGGTACAATTATAGCTATAGAATTAAAAAGCAACCTTTTCTTGTTATTTAGAGATAATTGGAATAATTACCACTAGTTACTTTTAAATTAAAAAACAGCAGAATTTCACAAACTGCTGGCTTGTGGTACAAGAGCCACCTAAATAATGCAGGCATGCATTCCTATAACTAAAATCCATGCAGGCTACAAAAGGAGTGAAATCTTGTTGCTGCTGTTGTTGTTGCCATTATAAGTTGCCATTATAATGTAACTTAGCTGTTTGGGAGTTAGTGCAAAAGGGAATTAATTATAAGCAACTCATTATTATAATGTGTTACTTTCAAGCTCTGATTAAACTGTAGTTTAAAGTCAGTTTATTATCCCAGCTTGTTACATTCTAGTTTGATTGTTCATGCTGCAAAGAGGCTACTATGGGCAGTCAGAAGGCTGTTCCTATCTTCATTTATGAAGCCAAGTTGTGATAACTTGAAAAGTGCTATGTCCTAAAACATTTGCAATTTGAATAAGGTGGTGAAAATATTTCCACAAGAAAGAAAGATTTTCAGCATCAGATATGTGGTTTTCTCTATGAGAATACAAGATATTCAGGCTAAAGTCCTACAGTGAAATTGTATCTCAGTGATAGCCTAGCTGGAATAAGTTAGGATTAGACACAATCCAGACAAACTGGATTTATGCTGGCATAATCCATTTCTGCTGGCTGATCTCAGAGATTATCCAGCTGACAGATCAACTGGCACAGGGCCGAGACTGGCCAGTTGAAGAACCAAAAAGTGGGCAGAGAAGGAGTGGAGCAGGGGAAGAGTGAGTTATGCCACATCCAAATGTTACTTCACCCAGAGACACAACACCTATGCTGGCACAAATTTAGGCCAAGGTTAGAGTTGATCTAAGTAATTTCCAACAAGTGGAAGCCAATGGAAGTGACTTGAAATAAAATTCTGGGATCCCAGTCTGCCAACCGGAGACCCACCTAACCTGGAAGGACTGAAGTTCAGATACATCATAGCTTCAGCCAGCCTAATGTTGGCTCAGTCAGCTCCTGGCCTACCAGCTGAGTTGGGATTGTACTGTTCAGCAGATTTTCTGGAGAATAAGCCTCCTTAGACTCAGTAGGACTTATTTCAGTGCAAGTGAATTTTGTGAGCTGTGAATACACAACATTGTGCAGCTGTTAGAAGCTGAATTATATGTTGTGTACACCATGTGGTTACCGCTGAGAATGGTATTGTCATGTTGTGTTCTCCCTTCTCCTTCATAATATATATGACCACTTATAGCCTCCCATGAGGTCAACCTATTGTATCTGCCAATGGAAATCAATCGTACTGCAGGAAATGCAGTTCAATGATGTCCAGCCACATAGAGACCAACTTAGATGGCTTTAGAAGGAGATTAGATGCATTCCTGGAAGATAAAATTATAAATGACTGCTAATCATGGTGGCTATAGAGCACTACCATTGTAGTGAAATGACTGCAGAAGAGTTCTATGGAGTGTATGTTGCCCAAGTGAGCACTCAGGAGCATCTGGCTGGCTACTGTAGGAAACAGGACACTAGCCTACAGAGGCCTCCAGTCTGATTCAGTAGGACTTTTCTTACACCTTAAAAAAAGTTAGGAAAGTAGAAATCCAAGCAAGGCAGATTAGGCTCTTTTTGCTGTGCCAAACCATACGATTTTAAAGCTGAACACATGATTTATATTCAGCCTTGGCTCCTGATTTTGGAGTGATTAGAAGCAATGTAGCCAAACTGAAGGACTAATGGAGAGGGAAGTGGTCTGTGTTCATGCCAGCTTGGGTTCCCAGGGAATCTCTCCGGGCCTGGACTGCTGGATTCATTTTTGTAGCCTCCGTTTCTCTGCAGTGGAAAAGGAGGAGTTGGAAGTGGGGTTTCTGAGGCCTTGTTTATTCTTCGGATTCTTCCTGGCTGCTACAACCACCCACCACAGGCAAGGAAAACCATGATTTGTAAGGCTTGGACTGTAGGCCTTTGATTGGAAGTGGACTGAACTGAGCATTTGCCTCCTCCTGCTGTGAGGTACCTCTGCCAGCCAAACAAGGAGTCATCCAATGCTTGATATCTGACGTAGAGGCAATGGGGCTCACAAGCCTTCAAGGAGGCACTACCTGTGAGCCATAAGACTTTCCCCTTCCACCTGAGGTGGAAGCTAGTTATGGAGAGAGCCTGGAATAATTTCTTAAAAGTCATTAGCCATTTCCGCACTACATTGTTATAGTGCTATTATTCCACTTTCAATATTCTGTGGAATTCTGGGGCTTGTAGTTTACTGAGACCTTCTAAATGCCCATGCCTAAACTGCAAACCCCAGGATTCCATAGGATGTTGAAAGTGGAATGATAGCACTATAACAGTGTAGTGCAAAAACAGCGATTATTTTGGCAATGATTTTAAAAATCATGGTTCAGATAGCATATTTTCCAACTGTCTCAATTAGGCAGGGACAGTCCTGATTAATCCTCTGTCATCGCACTTTTTCAGCTGCTTTTAAAATATCCCAGTTTCTCTCTCTTCCTCTCATTTTCTCCCCTTATTTTCTGCTTATTTTGGTAGCTGCAAACTGAGTTCAAAAAACATGAACTTAGAGTTCACTGAATGCGTGAATGCTATCCTGTGCTGTTGGAGTCTCTCTGTGTGTATGTGTCCGTGCATGTGTCAATTGTATGTATACACACAGTTGAGATGAAGAGAATGTAAAGACTGAAGTCAGAGGAAAATTAAAGCACACATTCTTAACAACTGTATTTTTAACAGTGGCTTTAGGAAAAAAACACTAACTGCTGCTGTTAGTACAAACAACCTGTTTTCTGTATACAAATACCAACAATGCAAATAATGCAAACAACTTGTTGTATGTTAATTACTCCACTGGATAGCAGATACCTGTGGGATAAATGTCTTAATCCAAGTTGCAAGAGATAGTAAATAGCTCATCAAGAGACTCAATTCTATCTCAGCCTTCTTTAAAGCTTCTTTAAGTCCCTTCACTCTAGACTGGCGTCTTGAAGGTCAGTTGCATGTTAAAGAGTCTCATGGGAAGCTAAAGTGTTCCCTCACTGGTTTTTGAATACTGAATTTTGCCATTTCTGAGGTCAGATTTGTATGTATTTCTTCTTATGTGCGGAGTTTGGCCTGTAGTGTGTAGTTCTTGAATCCTTACACCGTAATAAATTTGATCGCCATTAAGATGCTGTTAGACTTGTTGTTTTCCTTTGCAAGGGATGAACGCGACTACACATCTGGAAACGATTTCACCTAAGGCCTGGTCTTTTTGCAAAAAAGAAATAAAGAAAGAAAACTTTCAGTGGGGGCAGGGGAAGTTCCATGGGGGAGGTTCTGGGAGCAGTGCAATTCCTCTACTTTCTCACATAAAGACATCTTGATCGAGGTATGTTAATGGGACTCAGTGGTTAGAATGTTAGACATAAACTTCCTCCTGCCTCCCTCCGCACGTTCTCTTAGAAAGAACCCCACCTATTTCACAGTCCAGATGAAGCACCCTCTCTCAGCACTGGAAAATCCCACCCCTTCACCCTCCCTTCTGTGCAAACCGCTCTTAAGGTGCCGCTCTCGCTCAACATTCAGCCCTGTAAAGATGCTGAAGTTCTCCTTTTGGTTCCAGCCAAGGAATTCTAACAAGTTATACATATTAAGCACCCCGGTTACAATGTTAGATGTCCAATCCAAAAGGGAAAAGTGATGTGCATGGAGAGGAACGTTCACTCTCCCACAACGTTATTGTTAAGGCAAGCTGGGGGGTGTGTGTGAAAATGCTCACTTCCTGTAGAGATGCCTCCGCTTCTCTAAAAGCTTTTCAAGGCGTTATTCTGGCAAATTGCTCACAGAAGTTCTAGTCAAACTTTGACTCTGTTGGGGCTGCTGCCTTTCCTTGTGTATGTAATGATCCTGAGTGTTGTCAGACCTTTTGCAAGGTATCGTCATCTTCATCTTCCCTCTCTTCCGCCTCAATCTTCTGCTCCCTAAGCAGCAAAGGGCTAGAAGGCAGAGCAAGCTTATTTCCTGTTGCTCCTGAAGATAGGACTTGTACCAATGGCTTCATATTACAAGGAGGCAAATTCTGGGTATATCCACACCACATAATTACAATACTTTCATACTGCTTTAAGTATCATGGCTCCATCCTATGGAATTCTGGGTTCTGTAATTTGATGCGGCACTCAGAATTGTCTAGGGGGGCACTTCTTGCATTATCTGATGTGAGGGGCCAAGAATTTTTTTTCCAGTGTGCCAGGAACTGACACCATATTTGTATCCATTGGCTACAATGGCTTCTGTCCCCAAATCTACATAAATGCATCTTTTTAAAAAGAATTTTTAAAAAACACTTAGAATTCCCTAAAAATTGAGAGGAAAATACATTTAGATGTACACTTTTAATAAATATCTTGAAAATACATATGAAAATACACATTTCATGTTGATTTTTGTGTGATATTTCCTACAGAGTCTTTTTTGAAAAATTGCCAGTTGATGCGGAAATTGAAAGGCGTGGATCTATGAATGAGCACTTGCCAATTTGACACAAAATACGTTACAGAGATTTGCTTAATCCAAAACTCAGGGATTGATTTTGAACAAGCACAGAGGCATACAGACGGGAGGGCGATGAGGGCAGCGCGCCCCGGATGGCAATTTTTGGGGAGTGACCCCGTGACATGACCACACCCCACGCGACGTAGCCACACCCTCGCGTGACGTGGCCGTGCCCGTGCCCTTCCACACACCCCTGGCCCCCCTTGCCCACACTCCAAGCTACGCAGCTAAAGAAGCATTGTGTTATGTCCACCACCCCACTCCCAGGCTGGTTGACAGAAGTCCTTCTTTCTTTCTGTAGTCCAAACAGAAAACTTAATCTTCCTCTGAGACAAGCAGACTTCCCTCTCTGCTTTGCCTCTGTAACTCAGAGGCTTACAGGTCCTCACAGCTTGTGGTTTATAGGTCCTCACTGAGGTCAGGGACTTGACTCTGAAATTTGCCACTGAAAGGGTTTAATGCCACCAGGTAAGGTAAGGCTGGACAACTGTTAGGACTTAGGGGCCTGTATAGTTCCCCCAGGACACCTTGGAAGGCTGCATCCCCCCCTCCGCAAAAAAAAAAATAAAAAAATAAAAAAAAACCTTTTTGACCCCAAATACCCACTAGGGGAATTTTGCTGTGTTTTTGGTCCCTTGTGGGCTGTTTTAGTGCCAAGGGGAAATCTTTTTTGACAGCAGAAAGTGACCTGGAAGTCACTTATCTGCTGAGACAAGGGTGAGGACTGTGTGCCTAGACGCTACTGGATGGTTGATCCCACCAGGCGTAACTGGCACAGCCAATGGTGAGGAATGCTGGGAACAACCAAATATTTTTACTTATCCCTGCCTCTGCCACCAAATGTGAGGTCCTCTTCTTGTCCAACCAGTGTGTCATCAAATATGGGGACCTTCCGGATGCCCTTGTGGTTTCTGCACAAGACTTTATTCATCTCAACCCACTATGGGACACCACCACCCATCAATAACGGCTGCACCACAGACATCAAGGCCATTTCCGCACTGCACTGTTGTAGTGCTATTATTCCACTTTCAACGTCCTATGAAATTCTGGGGTTTGGAGTTTAGGGAGGGGCATTTAGAATTTTCAGCCAGGGAGCTCTTTGGCCTCAGAAAACTATAGACCCCAGAATTCCACAGGGTGTTGAAAGTGGAATAACAGCACTATAACAGTGTAGGATGGAAATGGCCGAGGTATCTTTCCCCCAACACTTCAAGAACCTTTATATTGCATTCTTCGAGGCACAAATGCATAATACAAAAACTAATCTGAACAACATGTTAATGACCACACTTTCCTGGCTCATGAGCTAAGGTCATCCTGGAGTGGCTACCACAGGGGTGGGAAAACTTTGACCTTCCAGATGTGTAAGACTTTAGCTGCCAGAATCCATAGGCGGTATGCGTCATGGTAAGAGTTTAGCGGAATGGGAGTCCGGAACACCTGGAGAGCCAAGGGTTTTCCAACCTGACATACAGAATAAAAAAGGTCTAAAAAAGTATTTCCTTGCTCATCTCTGTAGACTTCTAGCTAGTCTCTTTCTGGCATACTACTTTCCCCTGAGGGCTCCATCTTCTCTTGCTTCAGCTCCTGCACTTTCACTTCTGTCAGCTTTCTAATTCCTGAGATCATTCTGACAGCTTTTCATGCTCATGATTCTTGCAAGCTGCTGAATATCCCATATCCCTAAACCATGAGCTCCTAACTTGCCCCCACCGGGTGCTCTGCAGCTGGGCTTTTGGATCAGCTGTGACCCCTCATAACTGCAGATTAAGCAAAGCTCTTGTCACTTATTTGCTTGAAGACTCCAGATGCTATATTTGGGGAGTTTCCAAGCTGCTCACTCTCGCTGTAGGGCCCTCCTTCAGTCTTACTTTAACATCTTCCATTTGCAGTGGAGATGCTCTGGTTTCTGCTTGGAGTGCTGTCATTTGTTCTGTCTCAATGAAACAGTTTGCCTTTTCCTTCCAAAGAAACAATATCCCACTTCTGACACGACTATTCTGGGCTCACCCACCCAAGTTAGTGAGAAATTCCAGGGAGAGCTCTCTTTCCTTTGGATTATAGAGCATTAAACTTTTTGAAACACGTACAGAGCAGAATGGAAGCAAATAGATTCCTTCCGGAGGCTGCACCTTTATTAAGTCTGCATCACCTCTAGAAAGAGATCAACTGTGATTCCAAATTGCAAGTCTAAACTCTCCATCAGCCTTGGCTTTTTTTCTTTCTCACTTCAGGTTCTCTCCAAATTGTCCCTCTGTCTTTGTCCTTAGCTATGGGAGTGTCACTTTCTTTGGGCTCTGATGAGTACCCCTTTCCAAAAGCTGGACAGAGAATCATAACTATTAGCAGAACGTCATTCGCTCCCATTGATGAAACATCGGCCTGTCATCCTCTGCTACTAATGAGTGATTTGCCTCATAATAGGATTGGTGTCTTAGAGTGACATTTACAGATGTTTCCTTTCAGAAATAAGTAACATGGAAGATAGAGATTGTTCCTATTAGAAGATACTTTGTCCTTACACCTCCTACTCCTTCTTCTTCTCCATACCATCCAAATTCTGTTTTTGGTGCCTCTGTTCATCAGCATCAGTTTGGAGAATGTCAGTTTTTGAGTGCCTGTGACCGAGGGATTTTTTTTAAAGAAAAGTTTGCCTTGGAACAAACCAAAGGAGATTGGGGCCATTGCCACAGTACACTGTTATAGCGTTATTATTCCACTTCCAACATCCTATGGAATCCTGCAGTTTGCAGTTTAGGGGCATTTAGAATTCTCAGCCAGAGAGCTCTTGGGCCTCAGTAAAGTACAAACCGCAGAATTCCACAGGATGTTGAAAGTGGAATAACAGCACTATAACAGTATAGAGCAGAAATGGCCTGGTGTAACTGATTAGCCTGGTACCCCTTTTTCTGCATAGAAGCTGCTACAGGAAGACGACTTGCGTTGTAGTGATGACGTTGCCTTTTCCCCCCACTCCAAAACTACATCCTGGTGATTTTTCTTCTGCAGGGAATTAAAGGTATGTTTTCCTGCATTCAACCTCCCTGAGGGGGAGGGGGATCTCCCAATGTCAGGGGGTTCTTCAGCTCCCTGCCCTCCCCCCGACAGCCACTTCCCAAAGGAGAAACAGATTCCCATTTAAGCAAACCATTGGATGATAAGGGACATTTCCCTAAAATTGAGGTGGGAGAGGGCTAAGGAAAATTCTATGGCTGTTGGCTTTAGTTACAGTCTACAGCAAGGCAGGGCAACATGTGGTCTTCTAGCTCTTTTAGCCAACAAATGCCAGCCTCAGGACTTCCCAGGTCAGGAGCATCCCAGTTCCAGTCATTTCACAGCCAAGCCTCAGAACTAACGGCAATGCTTCTTGGAATTTCAGGGGGTGGGTCACTGGTCAAGTCATTAAGCATGCTAACCTAAGCATCAAAACCAGTTGTTCAGAGAATGTCATAATAAAAGAAAGTCTAACCAATGAGACACAGAGGGAGGACAGGAAAAAATGAGGCCTTTGGAAAGTCTATAGCAGCAACCCCCATAAAATGTGCAGCAGTGGAAGCAAGCAGCACATAGGATTTTTTTAAAAAAACTTTCTTTTCAGGCCAATGCGCTCACCCTGAGATTCCTCCCTTGCTCTTGGGCCCAGATAAGTGCGACGAAGCCCTGAGATCTGTGAACACTACTGCCATCTTTTACTATTGGCCTAGCAGAGGTTGCCAGAATGAGACTCGAGAGGATATCTCTTGCCTGATTTCATTACAAGCACTCCCTACTGAAATTCCCTCTTCCATACAACCATTAAAAGTACAGATGCCCTCTCCAGTTTTTAGTCATTGAGAGAACCAGCATGGTGAAGTAGTCTGAGCACTGGATTACAACTCTGGAGACTAGAGTTCAACTCCACTGGCTTAACCTTAGGGACATCACACACTTTCAACTCCAGAAAACCCCATGATAGGTTCGCCTTAGGGTCACCATAAGTCAGAAGTGACTTGAAGGCACACAACAACAGCAAAACCTCATTGGCTATGCTACCTAGGAATGTTGGGAGTTGCAATCCAACAGCATCTGGGGGCGCCACACTTTGTCCACCTCTAGTCTCCAGAGCAGAAGGGAAATCCACCTCTAGGCTTGCTCTTCATCTGTTTATCATGGAGAAGGGAGAGCTGGTTCTGCGTAGCTGCTGTGGCAGTGACAGGAGGGGCGGCTTCAAAATCACTAGAGCCCTTACGTTCTCTGCTTGTTAACCTCCCTGGTTAATCCTTAGGCATTGTGGGGGTGGGTTCATGTGCTATTAAATGGATTGCTTACCCTGAGGGCTCCTGATCTTAAGCCTTTAAATAACACAACTTTTGACCACATGGGCACTCACAAAGTAGAGGTGGGTACCTTGTTGAAGAAAGGTTAACACAGCTATGTGGGTGACCAGAGAGTTAACCTCTGGCTGTTCCTGTGTGAGATTTTCAGACAAGGGGGGAAGAGGAAGAAAGGGGGGGTGACATTTGGGGCTTCCAGCCGTCTTGGATTGATGACTCTTGGGCCCCACTGTGATTGCAGGACCCCCCAAGCTGACAAAGGTTCATAGGAGGTTTGAGGTGGTTACTTATTTCTTTTCCCAGACATTTTAATGGGAAAGGGGGAAGGAAGAAGTGGGGGGAGGAGGAAGGGGCTACCAATTAGGAGTCTCTCTCCTTGGTTTTACTCAGCCGGCCTTGGGACAGCGAGCAAGAGAGCTTCTCGGAAAAGGCCGGGCCAGGTGCTGTTTATAAAAGGGGATCTGATGCAAGCCACAGGACAGAACCAAACATGACTTTTAAGAGATTGTTAAAAGAGATACCTGAGATCCAAGAGCTGCCTTTGATCCCATCCCGGCAGAAAGGTGGAGTATAAATCCAATGTAAAAAATAATTAAATGATTAAATCAATTTGACCCACCCACCCCCAAGTTACTGTTGGATGGTAAGAAGTTCCGTGAACAAGCCTAGCCAGGCTTGGTTTCCTGTGGAGCAAAAGAGCAAGCACTGGAAATTCACAGAGGCTTCTTTAGGACCTATGTGCGTTTGTGTGCGTGTGTGATGTTTTACTTAAATTTGTAACTATACAAGCAAGGTGTGACCACATTTGCCTGGAATGGCATTCTGGTTCAGCAAACACAGTGGGATGAAGCAGCATGCTGGTGCATCTCTCTTGCTCCAAAGAGCAGTGAGTAAATGTCAGCAATTTTTTTAACTTGGGGAGGGGAGGCAAAAGGTGGGTCTCCTGACACTGTTGGGCTCCCAGCGCTCTTCACCACTGGCTATTGGAGGAGGAGGGGACAGCAGGGAGGTTCTTCTCTCTTGCTATGACAAGATTGCTGCAGCTGCCATGGCTACCATCTTCTCCCCTCTTCCTTTTTCTCTAGCAGGGCATGGGAAGAGGTAGTAGGACAGGTGGCTTTTGGCCACCTGGGTTTGGTAGCAGTCCAGAAGGCTGGCCCTCCCCAAACCAGGCGAGCTACAAGCCTAGGAGTGAGGAGACATTGTCCTGGTCCCTGTCCTTCTCCTGTCCCCAATGTAGGACAACGACGTCCTTCAGAAAGGGCCATTGTTGGATAATGGAGCACCCCAAAAATTTCAGAAGAAAACCAACCTATGCTTTATAAATAATAGCAAAGCCTTTGATGCTGTAGATCATGAAAAACTACAAATCGCTCTAGCAGAAATGGGTATGGCACAATATTTGATTTTCCTGATGTGTGACCTATATCCAGGACAAGAGATCACTGCTAGGATATGGAGAAACAGAATATCTGCTGCCTCCTATCAGATACACAGAGACAGAGAGAAAGAATATTGCAGATTCCCATCAGTTCCATCAGTCTGCTCCAAAATGCCCATTTACTGCTTTTAACTGCCTTCAAGTCAGTCTTGACTTATGGTG
Source organism: Cyclura pinguis (assembly GCA_030412105.1). Lineage (NCBI taxonomy): Eukaryota > Metazoa > Chordata > Lepidosauria > Squamata > Iguanidae > Cyclura > Cyclura pinguis. Next base: position 195,550,902 of record CM059600.1, on the reverse strand, counting down.
ACCCTCTGAATGAGAGATCTCCAAGTTATCCTGTTAGCAACAGTCCCACTCAGGCCTTACAGACTCAGGGCTATGGCTGCCCTGATTGGGTTTCTCCATCTGTAATGCAGTCTTCCTCTTTCTGTGATTCATTCTCCCTTTCTATGATTCCTACTATCTTCTTCCTTGCCAACCATTATTGTCTTTTCTAATGAGTCATGGCTTCTCGTGATATGGCCAAAGTATGACCATCTCAGTTTAGTCATCTTGGCTTCTGGGGAGAGTTCAGGCTTAATTCGCTCTAAGACCCATTTATTGCTCTTTTTGGCAAACCATAGTACAACAGTACTTTACTCCACTACATTTCAAATAAGTTGATTCTCTTCCTGTCAGCTTTCTTCACTGTGCAGTTTTTGCAACCACACATAGAAACTGGAAATACAAAAACATGAATAAATTTGACTTTCGTATTCAATGATATATCTTTACATTTCAGGATGTTATCTAGTTCCATCATAGCTACCTTTCCAAGTCCTAAATTTCTTATTTCTTGACTACAGTCTCCATTTTGATTAATGACTGATATAGAAAGATATAGAAAGTCTTTGATTGTTTTGATGTCTTCATCATCTTCTCTAAAGTTATATAAATTGCCTGTGGTCATTATTTTTGTTTTCCTAATGTTCAGCTGTAACCCTTCTTTAGCACTTTCTTCCCTGACTTTCCTCAATAGACATCATTCCAAGTCTTTGGCGTGTTGTACATATAAATTAAACAAACATGGTGCTAAAATGCATCTTTGCCTGACCCTCTTGCCAATTGGAAACAATTCTGTTTCTCCATGTCCCAGCAGTGAGCTCTTGTCCTGAGTATAGGTTACACATCAGGACAACCAAATGTTCTGCCATACCCATTTCTGGTAGAGCAATTCATAGTTTTTCATGATCTACAGAGTCAAAGGCTTTGCTATTAGTAATAAAGCATAGGCCGATTTTCTTCTGAAATTCCTTGGTGTGCTCCATTATCTAACTATAGCCCTTTCCACAGGATGTCATTGTCCTGCATTGGGGACAGGAGAAGGATGGGATGAGGACAACACTTATGCACAATGTCATCTGTGTCCCGTCATTCTCCCATCCCCAAGCAGCGTGACTGTAAAACCCATCAATGACAGGTGATTGCATAGCCCTCCCGCTGCCCTCCTGCACTTGCCTGAGCTGCAGAGGTCAGGAAGTACAATGGCCGTGCTTCCTGCTCCAGTGCAGCCTGGGACAGTGCCCTGCTGTGCTGCAGAAGGAAGAGGCATGGCCATCACACCTCCTCCATTCCTGCAGGCAGCTGGTGCAGAGGGGAGTGCTCCTATTTTGCTCCCCTCCCAGGAGAGGCTCTACCAGGATCACCGTGGGACACCGCTGGGATCAGGTAGAGTGCGAAAAGGGACTAAGTTTTCAGTATGATCCCTAGTGCTTCTTCTTTTCCTGAATCCAATTTGGACACCAGGCATATCTTGCTCCAGGTATGGTAAAAATCTTTGTTGTAAAACTTTGAGCATAATTTCACTTGCATGAGAAGTTATTGCACTGGTCCAATAGTTACTGCAATCCCTGGTTTCCCCTTTCTCGAAACCAGCATCTACACAGAGCATTTAGAAACCATGGACCATTGTTTCATTTTCCATATTTATTGACAGATTTTAGTTAGAGTTTGAATGGATTCTGTCTCTGTAGCTTGAAATTGGTCTGTTGGTGTGGTGCCTGTTCCTGGTGGTTTATTTTCAGAGTTACTGAAATCTAAAACAGTCACCACAATTTGAAGAGACTGGATGGTTCATCTCCTATGTCACGTATGATTTAGCTTTCCAGATAAAGTGTATCTAAAGAGGGCGGGTGCCCATGCTTAGGAGAGGTTGGCCTGTAGTATGAATTGATTTGGTAATTCTTTTGATTGCGTACATCTTGTTCTGATGCCCTTTAATGAAAGTTGGGATGATAATGATGATGACGATGATTCCAGAATGGTTATATTGTAAGAAATACTTAGGCCCTTTTTGCACCTTACCTAGTGCCACTGCCGTCGCGCGGGGATCGTGCAAAAAGTCTTGTTCCGGGAGGCAGTCGCGTCCCCTCCGCTTCCCCTCCACACCAGCTCCTTGCTGGCCGGAAGGAAGCATGAGCACTCCGCTCCTTCCTTCCGCAGTGCAGCTGGGTACGTTCCCAGACTACGCTGGGGTGGCCGCACGTCCAGAGCATCTGCACGCAAGGTAAGTATGTGTGGGGCACGGGAGGGACATGCAATCACGCAACATTTTCGGCAACAAGCCGAAAATGATATAATGCGCGATCACCCCCTAATGGCCTTGGAAGCGTCGCGCGATTGCGAGGGTGTCATGTGGAACGGTCCTCACAATTGCGCAACGCTCCCAAGGCCATTTCGCAACAGGACTGGCATGCGAAAAGGGCCTTACAAAGGGGGAAAAACCCTTTGCAAAAACTGCCCTCAAAAGAACAAAAATCTCTTTAATGCTAATCTTCTCACACATTACTGAGTTGATGAGTTATGTGTTGCAGTGATAAGTTAGTCACATGAATTAAATAGCAAAAATAGATCAGCTGGATTTTCCTTTTTCTGGCTAAAGTTTAGAGCCCCTGACTCCAGCAAAAAGATCATATTCTGACCCTGCCTAGAGAACTTTATCTGGAAAAGAGAGGTGGAAGTGTTAGAGAGGATGGATTGGACAGCTGAGGCTACACTTGTCAGTGTCATTTATGTTCAGTTCGTAGGATGGACTGGTTGGTGCAATTAATTAATTAACTAAAGATTCAGATGAAACTTTCTTATGGAATTTTAATCCAAGTTGTCCCTTAAAGGGAGAAGAAAAAGGGAGGGATGAGAACCAATAGATACGAGAGCAGGGTAGATGTGACACGGGCTTGGAGCCTAGCAAAAGAACATGGAGTAAAGAGCACGAGCTTTTAGAGTTGCCAGATCTCAGGGACTGAGTCTTCCCTTTTTTATGGGTCATCTCCAGGTGGAAGACAAAGCTGAGGATTCCTCAGGTTTGGTAGGCTCTACTCTGAACAATAAGGAAAAAAATTGTATACTTCCTCAGCTAGTAGGGCAGCAGCTTGGTAAAACTTGTTAAGCTTAATTGATCCATTGCTGCAACTTTAAAAGATACTCCAGGAGTCTATGAATTTACTTATAATGCCCTCACACTACACTGTTATAGCTCTATATTCCACTTTAACTGCCATGGTAACATCCTATGGAATCCTGGGGTTTGCAGTTGAGGGAGGGGCCTTTAGCATTCTCAGCCAGAGAGCTCTTTGGCCTCAGTAAACTACAAACCCCAGAATTCCACAGGATGTTGCCATGGCAATTAAAGTAGAATATAGTGCTATAACAGTGTAGTGTGATGGGGCCCTTAGTTAGCTTCCTCTTTCCCACCCATTCATTGTGGTGCCCAGGCTCACTCTTCACTCTACTTTGCATCTACCTGCTGCCTAGATGGAAGTAGGCTAGATTAAATGATCCATATCCATTCACACCAAGTAGATGAGAACGAATAACTCCGTTGTTTCACCATGAACAGCCTCTTTAGCTACGTCCCCCCTCCCACTTTTCCAAAACAGGAAAATATGATGTGTATATGTGTTTGAATGACAAGCTGTGAGCAACTGTGGTTGGTGCTTGATGCACAGCGCTTCATGACATTACCAGGGACTGTCCGTAGGTCTCAGATTTTGGCCTGGAAACCTCAGGGTCTGGAATAATCATGAACTAACAACCTGGAGGTGTGTGTGGTAACAGTGCCTCAAACAGCAATTGCTGGACTGTGTGGAAGGGTCTGGTGCTGGCAGCCCCCTCTGTTCACAGTGGTATAGTGAAGCCAGGTCTAGCAGGGCTGAAGTGCCATGAGTTTCTGATCAGCAGGGATGATGATGATGACACCGCCCTCCTCTGTAGTTTGGTTGCTGTTGTTAGATTTGCTGCTGGTTTCATCTTGTCTTTTCTCAATGTGCTATCTCTCTTTATTTATGGTTTGCGTCTTCTGTATCACCAAGAAGATGTTTCCCACATGTCACTTTGAAAGTACCTTCAGTCAGGCAATCTACCAGATTCCTAGACAGCGTAGGCACCAACAACGTGGGCTGAGAATGATGCGAGCTGTTGTCCAAACACACCTGGCTCCCCTTCATGCAACAGTATTACAGTATTTTGGTCCTATTTTTATGGTCATGGCTGCTTCCTGTGGAATCCTGGGGTTTGTAGTTTGCTCAGAGGCAGAAGAGGAGGAGCTCCTTGGCTGAGGATCCTGAAGGCCCTTCCCTCAACTGGACATTCTGGGATTCCACAGGATGAGGCCATGGCAGTTAAAGCATAATCATAGTGTTATAACTATGCAGTGTGAAAGGGCCCCTGGAAGACCACGCCTGGAGAAGGCTAACCATACAGCTATCATAACAAATTCGTTCACTTTTGTGGATTTGTCTACGCTGTCGGAATAAGTGCCACCATCATCTTGTCACCTCCCGCGTACAAATTTTTGCCTCTTTTTCTAAATGTATCTTTGTCAGCATCCTTTTTTTGCTCTGTAGAGTCCTTTTAACAATACAGCATCACAAGCCATATGTAGAATTGTAAATGCAGACACAGTATGGATTTCTATAAAAAGCACTAAGTAGTGACTATTTCATTTTCAGTTTCTTTCCTAATAAGATCCTGAGATGGAATTTTCTACTCCTCCCTTCCAGCCACCACCTCATACTGAGCTGATGTCTTCATTGCATTTATTCATCATTACCCAAGAACCCTTTCCTGTTAGTCACCTTCAAGCCGGGCGGGGAGGGGGGGAGGAACACTGAGTTCAATGGCATATGAAATTAGTTCCTTTTACCCATTTTTGAACAGTGGTGAGTGCAGTTTTTTCAGCATATACTAAATGTTGTTGAATTCAAAAATCAAGAGGTCATTTTTGCTCATTTTTCTCCCTTTAACTCAGTGGTGTAGGGGGCATTTGGAAAAGTCACTTGTTTGAATTGCAGCTCCCCAGATCTCCAGTCACCATAGTGTAGCGCTAACACTGGCTGGAAGATTCTGGGAACTGCCATCATCATCATCATCATCATCACCACCACCACCACTGTCATCATCGTCATCGTCTAATTTAGACCATTTCCACTCTACATTGTTATAGTGCTATAGTGCTATTATTCCTGTGGAATTCTAGGCTTTGTAGTTTACTGAGACCCAAGAGCTCTCTGGCTGAGAATGCTAAAGGCCTCTCCCTAAACTGCAAACCCAGGATTCCATAAGATGTTGAAAGTGGAATAATAACACTATTACAGTGTAGTGCGGAAATGGCCTTACTGCCTTTTTCCCAATCCAGGACTCAAGGCAACTAACAACAATTAAAACAAAAATACACATAAAAATTCACTCACACAAAGTTTGGAAGAAAAAAAAACAGTTTAAAAATGAGGTTTGGAATCCTGTATGGGATTTGTGTCTTCATAAACGGACCTACGTCTGTGGGAGTTAAAACTGGACAGTTCTGTAATGTCCATATCCAGTAGAGGGCTGCTGTTATGGTACCATGCTGGTGAGTGAGCGATGTGACTGACACCATCAAAAGTGATGCACGGGGAGGCTGACATGCATCGGTTCCATTGTGCTTTGGGAAACTGGCTAGAGAGTGTCAGTGTACATGAACGGAGGACGATGTGCATCAGGACCTTCTTGTCAGTGTTCTGTTAATACAGCTTTGTAATTCACTAACAGGGTTTCTTAGCACCTCTGCTACATAGCTAAGCATATGTAAAATTACATTACATAAAGAGTGATGTAGGATTCCATCCAATACCATTAAGAAGAAAGCAATCATTTCTTCAGTGCTATTTAAAGCAGGGGTTCCTGGACCAGTGCTGGTCCCCAAGCCAGTAACTGTCAGTTCTTGGTGAGTTTCTAGGAAGGAAAGAAACAGCTGTAGCCATTGGGCACAAATGTGATGCCAGTCCCTGGCACACTGGGAAAGAATAATAACTAGTCCCCCACATCAAATAGCTTGGGAAGCACTACATTAGCCAATACACTACATGCTATAGTCCAAGAAGTACTGCGTCCAAGGTCTCTGTATGTATCCCTGTGTGTGTGTTTTCTGTCTCTAATCTGCAGTTTCACCAAGAATATTTAGTTTACCAGTGTCTTTGATCTTGGGGGAAGAGAGGATGCTGCCCACCCTCTGAGCTGGGGGCTTATTCCTGCAGCCTGACAGACAGAGTCTGCCACAGCCTTGCTTCTGCTCCATCATCTAATAAGTTTCTTCCTTTCCTCCAAGCATGAGGGTCATTAACTTGACAGGGATGTAGTTACAGCATCCAGCCCACCGGATGTGGCTGCTGCAGCCAGCCTTTGCTTAATGGGGAATAAACCAGAACAGGGGCTAATTATGTCCAGGAGCCTCAGAGGAGAGAGGGGGGGTGGGCAAGGGCTGTGTTCAACTCCCTCTACCTGATAATGCTTCAGGTCCTGTTAATTTTTTTAAAAAAAAAACAGACTTCCTCCTTTTCTCCAAATATTATTCCTTCTAATAAGGACTGGGGAATGCGTTCCAAATGTTGTTGGATTGCACCTCCTATGAGTCTTAGCTAGCATAGCCAATGGTGAAAGATGATGGGAATCGAAGTGCAACATCTGGAGAGACATACATTCCCCAGTCGTGCCCCACAAATTCTAAAAGGCAGTGGTAAGATAAAGAGAGGAAGGGCACTCAATGGAGGTAAAGGAACCTCTGCCCTGCAGTCAGAATGTGACCTATAATGGATAATAGTCCCCATCTGTTCCATATAAGGTCCAGGATATGCCTGCTCCACCAAAGCCACCCACCCGTAGACACACATATGCTCTCTCTTCCAATTGGAACAGACAGTATAGAAGGAAGAGTCTTAAAGTCGGCACAGCTTTTCTGTCCCCTCCCCACCAAATTCTACAGCACAAGGAAATAAAACCAAGTCCTCAGCTTCAACCATACCCTCCAACATCCTTGATTTGGCAGGGGCATCCAAATTAATCCTCTGCCATCCCACTTTTTCAGCTGCTTTTAACAGCTCTGGTTTCTTATTCCTTACTCCGCTTTCCCCCTTTGACCTCCACTTATTTCACCTGCAAACTGAGGGAGACAAGAGATAGAATCTCCCCCTTCCCAGTAGGCTCAGGCAAAAGCAAACTCCTACATCCTCTCCTAGCTTGTGTCTTCTTTTCCATTGACAGCTTTTGCCATCTTGACCACACTCTTGATATTGCTTGGCCACAGGCATTCTGGTTTTCATCTGCGAAATGTTGGAAAGCATGAAAGCAACTAAAGCCTAATCTTACCTTCTACCAAAGACCGAACCAATCCCCTTTCTTATTTCCCCTGAATAAGAACAGAACATGAACCATCACGCTGAAACTCTGGGTTAAATGTTTAGTGCAAGAGAGCCCTAAAACACAAACATTCAGGCTGCCAGTTTAGAATAAAAGTTCAGCAGGACAAACAAATATTATGATGTACTTACTGGGACCTCCAAAAATGAGTTATGGACTAGCTGTGTTTCTTAATACAAGTTAGCAGTGAATATGACGATGGGATGCTCTTGCTCCCATAGTTCATGTGGCTGTGGTGGCAAATGATCAGCTTCTGTTGGAAACAGGATGTGGGGAACAGATCAGCCTTAATCAAACTCCTGCAGCCTCTCCTAGCCTGTATGTTCTTCCTCCTTAATAACTTTTGCCATCTTGACCATGCTCTGATATTGCTTGACTACATGTGTCCCAGTGTTCATCTCTGAAACACTGGATGGGGGTTTCAACAGCAGCTGGAGAGTCTAGGCAGTGCTGCAAGAGACATCTGGGAGGTGATTACACCTACGACAACAAAAGCGCAGCAATGTCTCTGAAGTCATCAACTTGCTGAGGGTTAGATAGCTGGGGCTCAGGCTTGGGGTCTGAAACCGGTTTCAGATTCATTTTATAAAGGTACTTCTGATACAGATCTTTGCACTAATGGGGGGGCGATGAAATGTATCTAACAAAGACCCTAATGTTAAAAATAGGAGACTGCAATAAGAAATATTCTTTATAGTACAAGGGTAGATTTATACGGGAATGGTACCTAGGATCTGTAAAAAACCTGTGGGATCCTTCAGACCCCTGATAACTCACTGGGCTACTTTGTTCCTCTTCAGCTCAAAATCTTGTGATGGTAATAGGAGAAAGCTAACTGAATAGTGAATTCTTTCTTATCTTGGCATGTTGTTGCATCAACACAACATAGTGATTATGTTCATTTGTGTTATGTTTCTTGCGTGTGTGGGTGAATGGCACAATAAAAACCCCTAGCATTTTAACCTTCAAATCTGTGGATGAAGAAACTGCCTGGAACAATTTCTGGTTTAGTGCCTGAAAGTTATTATCAGCACTGACAGGAATTTTATGTGTCGGTTTCGTTGACAGCTCAGGTGAGATTTGTGCAGTTTGAATCACAATACATGTTGATAAGCTCAAGGGCCTTTATGTTTTCGTAGTGCTTTTGAGCAAAGTAATGACAATGAGGAGGGCTTCTGGGCATGTACAAAGTGCCTTTTCCTTCTGTACTAACTATATACAATCAGATCTACCCCCCCAATCTGATACTCTCTGATGATATTGTGCATTCCAGCTCCCATCAGCCCCTACTGACCTGGACAGAAGTCAGTCATACTGGGAGTTGTCATCTGAAACATCTGGAGACCAACAGGCAGTTGAATGCTGTATGTGGAATATTGTATACAGTATTTTCCACCACAGTCAATGATGGTGAACACAAAGAGCTTAAAGCTACGTGTGTGAACAGGCACTGGTTTGTCATTATGTACTTCAAGTCATTTCTGACTTCTGGCCACTCTAAGGCAAACCTATCATGGGGGTTTCTTGGCAAGATTTGTTCAGAGGGAGTTTACCTTTGCCTTCTGCTAAAGCTGAGAGAGTGTGACTTGTCTAGGGTCAGCCAGTGAGTTTCCATAGCCGACCAGGGAATTCAAACCCTGGTCTCCCCAAGTTCTAGTCCAACACTCACATCACTTCGCCATACTTGCTCTCAGATACATTGGTGCTTCAGTGCAAAAGTGAAATTGCTAGATTTGTTGATGGTGGTGGTGCTTCCAAAAGGAAAGACGCTACCTGCGTGGCGAGAGATACAGTAATGACAGTGGAGCCAGGAAGCAAAGGGCACATCATTCTGAGAGACTAGGTCTCATCGCTCTGAGAGACAAGCCTGCAGCAGTTCTGTTCACAGTCTGGGAAGCGGCCACAAATCAGGTTCCTTGAAGAAAGAGGAAAGCAGACACAGCAGAATGACACAGTCCAGCAGCACTGTCACCTGGATTCTCTGTAATAACTGATTTGAATAAATTATATTAGTCCCAGAAAAAGCTGTTGGGACTGTAGAAGCACTCCAGATTAATTTCCGCCACTTCAGTCACTTTCACATCACACAGTTGTAGCACTTTGATCCTGCTTTAAATGGTATGGCTCCATCCAATGGAAACCTGGGCTTTGTAGTTTTGTGAGAGATCTGAAATTCTTTGCTGGAGGGTTGTGTAAAACTACAAATCCCAAGAGGCAGCAACTGCAGTTGAGGCAAAGTGCAATAAAAGTGCTATAAACACTGTGAAACAGATCTTTGTTCTTTTTTAGTACAGTTTGGTGACTAGCCAGAAGGTGGCACACTCTGACTTACAACAAGGGGTTACAGAGATCTCTTGAGAGGGCAAATGGCTATCAAATGATCTGCAGTCTTTCTCTAGGCTACTTTGACAAGGTTGATACTAGCAGGGAATTGATTTTAACAGATGCTTAACACAATGGGCGTTTCTCCAGTTTGACATATGTGAGACCAGAGTTTATAAAGAAGGGATATTATTCTTTCTGTGAAAGCAAAAATGTATTTCACCTAGGAAAATATAGCCAAAAAAGTGGATTTTGTTACACAGGATTGTACCACATTTATCTTTTGGAATTCCATCCTAGATACGAAAATGCACGGTAGAAGTTGGTTTGTTCTTTTTGGTGAGCACCTTCAAGATGTTTCCAACTTATGACAACTCTAAGGTTGTCATAGGGTTCTCTTGGCAAGATTTGTTCAGAGAGGGTTTGACCCATTCTGCACTGGACTGTTATAGTGCTATTATTCCACTTGCAACATTCTATGGAATCCTGGAGTTTGCAGTTGAAACTGCAAACCCCAGGATTCCATAGGATGTTGTAAGTGGAATAATAGCACTATAACAGTCCAGTGCGGAAATGGCCTTCACCATGGTCTTCCTGTGAGGTTGAGAGTGTGTGACTTGTCCAAAGTCACTCAGTGGGTTTCCATGCCTGAGCAGGGATTTGAACCCTGGCCTCCCTGAGTCTTAGAGTCTTTCAGCATTCCATTGTTATAGTGCTATTATTCCACTTTCAACATCCTATGGAATTGTGGGGTTTGCAGTTTAGCGAAGGGGCCTTTAGAATTCTCAGCCAGAGGGCTCTTTGGCCTCAGTAAACTACAAACCCCAGAATTCCACAGGATGTAGAAAGTGGAATAATAGCACTATAACAGTGTAGTGTGGAAAGGCCATAAGTTCAACACTCAAATCAGTACTCCATGCTGGCTCAGAAGCTGGCCATAGAACAAAAGTTCAGCAACCCAAGAATCTAGTTATTTAGGGTTTCTTTTTTAAAAATATTTCCAGTCCTTTGTAGGTTGTACAGTAGTCCTATGAAAAAGAAATAGGGACTCTTCTGGTGTTTAACAGCTGTTGCCAGGGAAACCACACCTGCCAAAATTCTCTCTTTTGTGGAACTGTTGATGATGCAGGATCCCCACCACCCTGTTCATTCAGCCTCCCTGCGTGACAGCAAAAATAGGAAGTGGGTGTTGACAGTCAGTTTCTTCTGAAATAAAATCTCTGAAATAAAGAGAAAGATGTGGGAAGGCTTCCTATGATTTCCAGAGGTCAAGGCAAAGTCATCAGGTCTATGAAAATACATGCATAGTTATGCAGGCTGCAGTTTGGACTCTTTGGGACACAGAATCCCAATCTTCTTCTTACTTTTTAAGAAGTTATAGCAGACCTGATTGTGCAATAGGGGTAAAGTTTTAAACTGGCTTGATACGAATATGTGTAATAGAACTTCTGTATGAAACTTTTAAAAAGTAAATAAATAAGCAAACCTTGCTCTGGTTTTCTTTATCTGGGGAAGGTTGGTTTTTCATTTATTTACTCTTGCTTATGTACCATCAAAAACAGTTTTCTGTGTTTCCTCTCAAGTGGTTTAACAAAGCAGATTAAATACTAATAAAGTACAGACACAGTCTTTTAATTGAATTATTCAAATTCTTTTTGCTTGCTTGTTTTATTTTGTTTTTAAGCAAGGAAAACAGTGCTATAAGACTTATCTTCTCTTACAGCAGAAGATTGTCTTAATCTTTGTGTTAGGAAAAGCCCAGCTTATAAATGGTGTCTGTAGCTGAGGCTTCTATTAACACACAACTGCAGGTCAGAGTTCTTCAGGTGATTATCTTATCAGCGCTAGCGAGTAGAAAATTCTTGAAAAGAAGCAGGAGATGGAGTGATCAGGGCTGAAGTCTAAAACGAAATCTTTCTTAAAACTTTAAGAACTGTTTCTCCCCGCATGTCTCGGAAAATGATTGCCGTAACCATCAATAACTGATGCCTACTTAGAAATCTGTCAGTCTTAAAGATTCCACAAGACTCTTTGTTGTAGTGCCCTCTATAGTTGGGGGAAAGCACTCTGCATCTGCTCAGGGGCACATTCATCCATTCATATATTCCATGGCTGAAAGTCCTGATGATCTCCAGGGCAGATCATGGAGGTGAGTCCTGACACAAATTAAAGTCCCTCCAGAAAGAAATGTGCTAATGTGAATTAGCAGCTTGAGATTCCCCAGAGACACCTGGCTGACACAGCAACATGTTACATTAAAAGGGGTGAGCAAGGATAGAGTGATGATAGCCTTGCAATCACGAAGAACTCTTTACAGCCACGGCTGCGGCTGCTTCCATCCTTCCTGCAACCAGATCTTTGGCTTCCCTAGTTAAGCTGGGAGGTTCTAGGCTGTGAACTCAAAAGGGAGGGCAGATTAATCCCTGGGGAGAGAAAGGGTGTGGGCTTCCTGAGTGCTGTCAGCATTTCCTTTGCCTTAGGACAGGATGCTGGCCTGGGACTGGGAGCTGGGAGCAGAGGGGCTGCTTGGAAATCATTCCAGAAGCAGCAAGAGGCACTGTTGTTGTGTGCCTTTAAGCCATTTCTGACTTAAGGCAACCCTGAGACAAGCCTATCAAGTTTTCTTGGCAGAATTTGTTTACAAGAGGGTTGCCTTTGCCTTCCTCTGAAGTGGATAGTGTGGGCAGCTTCTACCATCTGCTCCAGCCAGCATGGCCAATGGTGAGGAATCTAAAAAGCCAAAAGTCTAACCAGGAGTGGCACATATTCCCTACTTCTGCTGCAAGTAAATGGGAAGGAGGGGGATTCTGCTGTTGGCAACTACAGTTGTGTGCTGTGTGACTGCAATTTCCAACTTATATGACATCCATAAGCCAAACCTATCATGGGGGTGTTCCTGGAAAAAATTGTTTGAGGAGGTTTTTCCTTTGCCCCCTTTGAGGCTGAGAGGGTGTAACTTGCCTAAGGTCACCCAGTGTGTTTCCATGGCCAAGTGCGGCTTTGAACCCTGATCTCCAGAGTCATAATTCAGCGCTAAAAACCACTATACCACAAGGACTCTGTAGAAGTGGGATGTACCACTACATATCCTCCAACATTTCTCAGATGAAAACTGGGACTGTGTGGTTGAGATGGCAAAGATTAGGAAGAAGGAAAATATATAGGCTAGGAGAGGCTGCAACAGTTTGCTTTTGTTTAAGTCTTTTTGAAGGACAAGATTAACCCCCTTCTTTCCTCTCCCCTTTGCTGAGTTGATAGAGTACAAACTACTTTTGGACACTGAACACAGTTTGCAGCAACTGAAGTAAGCTGAGGACTTAAGGGAAAGTGGGGGGAGAGAGAGAAGAACTGGGACATTTCCAAAGCAACTGAAAAAGTGGGAGGACAGAGGATTAAGCAGGACTGTCCCTGCCAAATTAGGACAGTTAGAGGGTATGCCCCAGGGGCACGCTGAGCAATAGTAAAGAGGAATGGAGAATTCAAGACAGTGGCGGAGCTTGGAGTGTGGGGAGGGGGGCATGGCTACGGTGCAAGGGGTGTGGCCGGGGAGCGTGGGGGCAGGGCTGCGGTGGGGGGTAGGGCTACAGGCCAGGACACCCCAAAAACATTGCCACCTGGGGCAAACCACTCCCTACCCCGCAATCCCTATGCGACTGGTTCAATAAAAGTTTGACCATGGTGATCCCTGGGCGTGGTGGGTGTGGGAGGAAAGTTTACAGAGTCCTTTGTTCCTTATCAACAGTTCAAAAATAACGTAGATTCCCTGACACCATCATTTTCCTTCCTGTTGCCTGATTTTTCTTTTTGCCATCTTCAATGAAGAAGCCCATGTTCTTTGAAAGTTTGTGTATGCTAGTGACCTTTTGGATGGCCAAATAAAGTTTTCACCCCAAGATGGACCTAGCGTTCTTTATTGTTAATGCTGTCTGGGGAATGACCCAGGAGCTGGGTGCATGTGCCACTCTTAGGTACTACAACAGCCTTCCCTAACCTGGTGCTATGCTGGCTAGGAATCATGGGAGCTGTAGTTTAAAACATCTGCAGGGCCTGGACTGGGGAAGGCTAGCCTGGACTAAGAGAGAACAAGTCAGAAAAGTTCAACAGAAAAACTGCCAGAAAAGTAATAAAATGGTTGTATTATCACCCTGCCTCTTTGCAGAGTTTTACAGGAGATCCAGCGATCATCATTTGCAGCTTTCCTTTGTTTTCCCACCACGTCTTCTATTGCTATTTTTTTTCTTATTCTAGAAAGTCAGAAGGACTGCAATATGTCTTTTAACTGGTCATGCTAGGAGCCATTCTAAAAGGATGGATGGATGGATGGATGGATGGATGGATGGATGGATGGACTGATTCAATTTATATCCTGCCTTTCTCCTGAAATGGGATTCAAGCAGCTTATAATAATTTTAAAAAGATCCATCTAAAACATTAATTTACAAAAGTTAAATAAGAATTAAATAATATTTTTAAAAGGATGGTTCAAAACAGTTGAAAACACTTAAAACATCATTTCAATGAAAGATTAAAAAATACAGCACTCCATTTTACACACACATTACTGCTTCATCATTAAGATTCAAACAGTATTGCTACTGTCGCAGTTTCACAGTCCGGCAGATGTTATGGACTGGAGTTTTGAACCATCAACGATTCAGATTGTGTCCAAAAATCCAGGAATCAGTGAGGTGTCATCAGATAATGTGGCAAGTTCCAAGAACAGTAATGTCACTTCTTGTAACTGCACTGTTGTGATCCTACGTAGGGTGATTTCATTCAGACATTCTGTCTTTGTTTGGAAATGCTACCAAAACACCCATTGCCACTGGAACCACAGTTATTTTCTTTTCCCACATACCCTGAATATCCATTTGTAGGTCTTGATGTTTCTTAATTTCTTCCTTCTATTTGTCTTCAATTCTGCTGTCCCCTGGGATTGCCTTCTCTATAATCCAAGCTTTCTTTTTCTCAGCTGTATTTATTTGTGGCCATTGCTGCCCTATACTGTTATACTGCTATCATTCCTTTTGCAACATCCTGTGGAATTCTGGGATTTGTAGTTTACTAAGGCCAAAGAGCTCTCTGGCTGAGAGTTCTAAAGGCCCCTCCCTAAACTACAAACCCCAGGATTTCATAAGATGTTGAAAGTGGAATAATAGCACAATAACAGAGTCGTGCAGAAATGGCCATTGATGGTGATGGCAATGGTAGATGTTGTTATTGTTGTTGTTTTCACCAGGACAGGTTTGTTATGGAATAACAGCAGTTGAAAGCTGTGTGTAGGTGTTTGTATATGCATATAGGCATGCATAAATACACATGGGAGTTGAGTGGGGGGAAGGGGAAGCAAATATTGGTGTTGAATGTCAGAGAGTCAAAGATCAAATCTAACAATTCCACTGAAATTGTACATGCAAAATAGGCAAAGTTTGAAAAAAGCTACCTTTCTGGACCACACCTTCACAAATCCTCCGGCTAGCACAGCGACCATGCTGGCTCGGGTATTTAGAGAGCCACAGTTCCCAAAGTAATCTTTCCAAGTTCAAAACATGAACAAAAGGATCATTCACAAGTTTTACATTTCATGCTGTCTTCCGTCTTAATTAATAGCGTGAGCTTTGGAGAGGCTTGGATTCAAAAGATCTGTCTAACCATGAGCATTCCTTAGGCAGCCTCCAACAGGTTGGTCTTGGCCTCAGTTCCCCATTAGGATTGCCAGTAAACTGGCTGATCTCTCTTAACCTTTAAGAGCGATTGGTAAGAATGACCATGCAAGTAATACCTTGGCACACACAAAGATGGTGAAAGTTATTAATAGCAGTCTTACAGTAAGGTGTGTCAAGTTGATTCCATCTCCCCATTGCTATATTCATCTGGTTCCCTTCCCACTCTGGTCCTGGAGTGGTAAGGGGTCCTGCAGCTAACTCTTCGTCCCATGGAAGTTGCCAGCTATTGTGGACTTCTGTCTTCATAGGCATGTCATCTTGACCTTCAGCTGTCTTGGGGAACCAGGATGGTATAGTGGTATAGGCACTGGAACGCAACTCTGGAAAACAGGGTTCAAATCCCTGCTTGGCCATGGGAACCCACTGAGTGACCTTGGGGGCAATCATGCTCTCTCAGTCTCAGAGGAAGGCAAAGACAAACTCCCTTTGAACAAATCTTGCCAAGGAAACCCCATGATAGGTTCACCTCAGGGTTGCTATAAGTCAGAAATGACTTCAAGGCAGACAACAACAATAACCCAGCTGTCTTGTGCCTGCGCGTAAACTGAGCTGTAATCGTCAGCTACTTGCCTAGTTGCGTCTGTGTGTGTGTGTTTACATATGTGTATGAATATGTATACACATGCCTTCAAGCTTCTTGTTGACTTGTGCTGACCCCATGCATTTCATAGTTTTGTTTTCTGTTTTTTTTTAAGCAAGGAATATCCAGAGGTGGTTTTGCCAGTTCCTTCCTCTGAAATATAGCCTATAGCACCTGGCATTCATGGCTGGTCTCCCATCCAAGTACTAACCAGAACTGACCCTATTTAGCTTCCAAGATCAGATGGGATCTGGTGCCCTTAGGGTATTTGGATCCTAGTTGCCCAGGGTGAACAAGTATTTCTTCAACAGTCAGGGAATCTTGTAAGCTGGGTTCTCTCTCTCTCTCTCTCTCTTTTAAAGCCACTAATGACAGAAATTATGTATGTGTGTGTGTATATATGCATACATATATATACGGGCATGTAATGGAGCGGGTAGTAACTGCAGGAAACAAATTTAGAACACTAAAACAATACATATTTTTATTTAAATAGAAACATTTCAAAGGACATCTGCAGCAAGCTGGCTGTAGAACTGGTCTTATCCAAACAATGTTGCAGTGGAGCCAGGACATACAGGGTTGAAATGTGGGGACTTTTTGATTGGCAATAACAGGGACCTCATATATCATCTACACTAAGAGCCTCTGAGCCTAGCTGTTTGGAGCTGTGGGGGCTAGGGCTGGAGAACAGGGCTTTTCTGCAACAGTACGTTGTTGTGAAAAAAGCCAGAATGGTGTAGTGGTTTGAGCGTTGGACTATGACCCTGGAGACCAAGGTTCGATTCCCCGCTTGGCCATGGAAACCCACTGGGTGAGCTTGGATGCATCACGAGCTCTCAGCCTCCAGAATAGGTTGTGATAGGTTCACCTTAGGGTCTCCAGAAATCAGAAACGACTTCAAGGCATGGAACAACAACAACAACAACATTGTGAAGTATCACTGTTGAAGTGCAAGGTATTCTGGTGGTTTGGTCTTAAATCAGGAATTGTTGTTGTGTGTCTTCAAGTCATTTCTGACTTACGGTGACCCTCAGGTGAATCTACCACAGGGTTTTCTGCAGCTGAGTGTGTGTGATGCACCCAAGGTCACCCAGTAGGTTTCCAGGGCCGAGTGGGGAATCAAACCCTGGTCTCCAGGGTCCATAGTGGAATGGTCAAACCACTACACCACACTGGTTCTCAAATCAGAAATTAAAACCTATTAACTTTACAAAAGACTTTCTCCTGGGGGAGATGAAGACTGACAAAATTCATTTGCATAAAGTGTTTCTATTTCAAGTTGGGAAAAGAAATTCCTTGAAAAATTTGATCTGATAGTCTTACGCTGTTTGAGGACATATTATATTCCTTCTCTCTCTTTCTCATACAGTCTCAGTCCTCTCTAGTCAAAATCCAGCATGCCAACTATGGGAGCACACTGTACTTTACCAGCTCACTGCTCTAAGACTGTTAGCTTATCCTAGTAAGTTGTGCAGTATACTATGTACTGCTGCTGTTTGCTATGTATGTGTTTGTATCATTCATAGTATCTGTCTATCTATCTATGAATGATGAAAGTACCAAGTTTGGATTGGATTGCATTTTTGGAGCAGCAGCTAGACTTAAGGGACAACAACAACTTTTGGAAAAAAAAGGAAAAGAAAGGATAATGCTAATGGTGGAACAGTTCTCACAAGTTTGGAAGCTGTTGCTGCCAGCACTGATTCCTGGACTTGTGTGATACAATGTTTGCATCCCTTTTTCTAGCTCATCCCTCCTGTTTCCTCCTGTTTTCCTACAAACCATCCAACAATTCATATATGAAAACCAGGACATGTCTGGCCAAGAGTGTAGTCCAGATGGAAATAACTATTAATGAGGAAGAGCAGACAAGCTAAGAGGGGCTGCAGCGGTTTGCTTTTGCCTGAGCTTGCTGGGAAGGACCAGCATGATGTAGCGTTTTTGGCATATGACTCTGGAGACCAGCATTTGATTGCCTGCTTGGCCACCGAAACCCACTGGGTGATCTTGGGCGTGTCACACACAGCCCCAGGAAACTCCATGATAGGTTTGCCTTAGGGTCGCCAGAAGTCAGAAATGACTTGAAGGCACACAGCAACAACTGGAAAGGGCAAGATTCCACTCCCTCCTTTCCCTCTTGCTAAGCTAATTGTGTGCAAACTCCTTTTGCACTTTGAACTAAGTTTGCAGAAATTGAAGTAAGCTGAGGACAAAGGGGAAAAGTGAGAGGAGAAGAGAAAAACGCCCATTTTTAAAGTAGCTGAAAAAGTGGAATGATAGAGGAATAACTGGGACTGTCCTTGTGATATCAAGGCAATTGGAGTGAATGCACCCTGTTTTTCAAAGAGTGAAAACCAGGCTTTTCTTAGGAGGGAGTGACTACCAGGCCTAGAACAGAACAGAGCTCAGTCCTTAGGAAAATCTGGACAGTTGGAGGTTACAATCTTAGTTCAATATTTCTACATATATGCAGGGAGCAAATCAGGTACCCTGAAATAAAACACTGGAAATTAATAGTTCCAAGCATGTATGAAGTGTGACACTGAAAAATTAAAGTCAGACAATTGCCCCCCCCTCCAAAAAATGTGGGACAGTCTCTTCCAACCTAAGTTTCTCCAGATCCTTTCAAAGAAATAGCCATGTTTGTCTCTTGCAGCATAAAAAGGATGAAGGGGGGAGGAGAAAAGAGAGAAATGTGGCAGCATCTTTTAAGATTAACTGGTACCGCATGCAGAGAAGTGGCTTTACATTCCCGAAAGCTCATGCTAAAACAAAAAGCAGTTTGTCTTAAAGGTGTCGCCAGATTTTTTTTCTCTCCCCTTCTCATACTCCTTTTTATCAAGTTTTTTGGGAGTTCAGCTCCTACCAGCCCCTGACCAATAGTGGTGAATGTTGGGAGTTGTAACCCAAAACATCTACAGAGCACCACTTTGAAGGGCAGGAGTGGTGGCTGGTTTTGGACAGAGTGCGTTTGATTAAGCGCCCTTCCAAATGAGAGAGGCGAGTGCTTTCCAGGCACAGTCAGGCAGGCCTCCAAATCCTTCCTTCTGCTTGGTTAATTAAGCCCTGGCCTGTTAGGGAAACCTGGGTCATTTCCACACTACACTCTTATAGCCTATGATTCCACTTTGAACATCCTATGGAATCCTGGGGTTTGCAGTTTCGGGAGGGGCCAGCTGGCCCCTCCCGAAACTGCAAACCCCAGGATTCCATAGGATGTTGAAAGTGGAATCATAGCGCTATAAGAGTGTAGTGCGGAAAGGACCAGGTTAGAAAGGACAGCCCTGCCCGTGGCTGCACGGGTGATGGACCACACTGATCCCATGTAAACTCAACTCCCTCTTGCACCGTTTTCTGCAGCAGCTGCTAACTTTGCAACCCCACTGCGCGCTCTCCCTCTTCTCTTCCCCTCCCACCCCCACCCCCCACCCCCACCCCCAGCACGCTCGGGAGAGTTTCATGCTTTTCAGCAGGAAATGCAATGCGGTGGCTATTCCCTGCTTCAGGAGGGTAGGGAAAAGGGGCTGGGAAAAATCTCCGGGAGGAAGGGAGGGAGGGAAGCGAAGGAAGGAAGGGAGGGAAGAGAAGAAAGGGAGGGTGTGTTTCTGCTCAGACTCCAGAGAGCTCAGGCTTAAGAGGCACCCAGGTTCCCCTCTTGCGGGAGGCTTCGCGGCTCTTGCCTGCCAGGAAGGATAAGGAAAAGAGCCTTGAGATGGAGGCCAGCTCGGGGTCTACCTCTGCCAGCCCCGCAGGGCGCTGAGATGCCAGCCCCAAATCCAGGGCGCAAGGCACCGAGACGGCGGAACCATGAAGGTAGGCGATGACAAGAGTTTGCGACTTGTCTGCTGCTGCTTTCTTTGTCTTTGACACCCTGCGGGGTGTCTTAGGGACGGCTGGTTAGGAAGGGGATAGCCCTGCCCGCGGCTGCGTTGGTAGGGAAAGGCTTTCTCTCCCTTTTAGGTCGTGGAAAAGGGACACGCTTTTTGCGTTCTCAAAGGAGGCGCTGGATGGGCTGCATAGGCTTGAGGCGGAAGTTTCAGAAATGAAGGCTTCTGGGAGCTGGAGTCCAAGAAGTAACTTTTTCAAAGCCCTGTGTAAGAGGTACAGTGCAGTTGTGCAGACTGGAGTTAGGATGGGACGCTGGCTCTTTTGGGACTCAGTGGAAAATTGGAAGAGTGTGTCCTGCTACAGTCTTGACATGTTGAAGGGGACACTTTAACTAGACAGCGATTTTTTCTGTAATGCTCTAGCTGCCCAATATGATTCTGCTGGACACTGGCTGCTCGCTCCACATTGGATATGCAGAAATTGGGGCAACTTGTGGTTCTTCTGATGTTGGACTGCAATACCCATGACCTCGCACCCTTGGTTTTGCTGGTTGCAGAGATGGGAACTGCAGTCCTACAACATTTGAAGATTCATGCGTTGCCCATGTCTAACGTAAGTGCAGCTGTGCTAGATCTGAACATGAATTCGTTTGGCCCAGAATCTGCTTCCAAGCCTGTCCAGAGGGCTCTCTTCAGGAAGCTGGTAAGAACATCAATAGTCCTCTCCTGTCCCCACATCTGATGTTCAGAGGTATACTGCCTTTGAAAATGGAGGCTCTGTTACTATTGCTAGTAAACCTAGCTAGACCTGCCCTCCTCAACAATTAATTCAGTCCATAAAACAATTAATTCAGTCACCATTAGAAAAATCGTCTGTGACATCCCAAGAAGGCAGGAAGGTTGAGAGAACTTGGAACTGTTCGAAGGACAGGACAACCATCCAAACTACTGATGGCTTGTACTGCTGACTATGCCAGATGGGAGATTCTGAGAGGTGTAGTCTGAAAAGGTAACTTTTTCAAAGCACATAATCAATAGTGCAGTGTTGTGAAATGCAGGGGCTCATCCTGCTGGTCTCCATAGCATGCACCTCTAGAGAGAGTGCAAAAATGCAAGTGGCTGTGTTGATCCATATCAACAAACTAGTTCTAGCTGTTTTCCTGTCCACTAGGATTTCTGTAATGCTAATAGCTCTTAATTGACCATTCAGCTCCAGGCCACCTCAGGGGTTGCTCAAAATAATCCATTATCACTGGGAAAATTAACCCATCCCAAACTTCTGCCCAGGTACTCCTAAATCTGTAGGTAGGCTCACATGGAACAAAGAAACCTGCTGGGAGCAGCTCTCGATACCATTGTCCCTGATCATCAAAAAGTTCTAATGCTCTGTCTCTGTAGGCCATACCTCCACTGTACTGTGTCCGGGATAGCTAAATATCATACTGTGTATAGGATATCTAAATTACAAGCTGGAACTAGTGTAGAGGAGGGGGACCAAAATGGTATAAGGCCTGGAAACCATGTCCTGTGAGGAGCAACTTAGGGCACTGGGTCTGTTTAACCTGGAGAAGAGAAGTTAAGAGGCAACATGATAGCTATGTTTAAATACAGTCAGCCCTCCGCATTTGCAGGTTTGATTTTCACAGATTTGATTATTTGTGAGTTTCTTAAAGCCCTGCCCCTGCTTCTCAGGCACTTCTTTTCTAGAGGCACCTTCTCTCTCAGCAGCTCCGATCAGGCCCTGCAGCCTTTTAAAAAACCACCTCTGGTCCTACTCCAGCAGATGCTGCCTGGCAAGCTAAAGACAGCTCACAGCCTGATATCTCAGCACTACGTACCCTCTGCTGACGCCTCACACACACACCCCTAAGGAGTGAGACGGGCAAGAGAGAGGAAGCATAGAGCCACCATGCTAAGTCCCCCTTCCCTCTCCTTTCCCTGACCTGGTTTGAATTCTTGGTGCCTCCTCTCCCCACCATAAGGACAATAATAGATGCACAATATTCCAGCACAAGTATGATGGACGATCAATGCCTTTCTTACCCATCTTTGCATTTTTGTTGCCCAGTGGGCGTCAAGGCTGGCTGGGGAACATCCGGCCCTCCAGAAGGTGTTGGACTGCAGCTTCCATCATTTACTCCAGCCAGGATAGCCAGCAGTGAGGAATCTCGGGAGCCAAAATCTAACCAGGAGTAGCACACGTTCCCTACCTTTTCTGTAACTGAATGAGAAGAATGAGATTCTGCAGTGAGTGACTGCAGTTGTGTGTCGTGTGCCTTCAACACGTTTCAGACTTATGCTGACCTTAAGGCAATCCTGTCACGGGGATTTCTTGTTCCACTACTCTTTTTTGATAAATTCCTCATTTTGGACTAGCCAGACCTTGTCCAATGCCACAAGTGCACCATTTGCATTTATGTTCATGCAGAAAGGTCTCATAAATCCTTTGGAAAAGGTTTGTGTCCTGGCCTGGCTACTTTCCATGTTGCATTTCATAGTCACCATGCTGCTATGCTTATACAGGCTTCCCCCATTTATCTGACAGATTAGGGACCAGAGCACAGGCAGAAAATGGAATTGGTTGAAAAGCAGAACACATATACTGTACTGTAGGGAGCATGAAGGACTTACGGAGGCTCACTTGGGACCTACTACTCACTGCTTGCAAAGTCTCTCAGGCTGGCTCAGTGCCTTTTTACAATGTACGAATGCAAGCAGTCCCAAGCGAACCTCCATAGGCAAAAAGAACTGATGAAAGAGTGGAACCCCCATCAAATTAATAGAACCTGTTCCTTAATTTGGAAGCATCAAAAGAAATAGACCATAGGGTGTCAAAAGACTGGGGCTTCCTATGTTCTTAAAGTATTGTTGCTGTGTGCCTTCATGCTGTTTCTGACTTATGGCAACTCTAAGACAACCCTATCATGGGGATTTCTTGGCAAGGTCTCTGCAGACGGGGTTTGTTTTCGCCCTCCTGTGAGGCTGGCAGAGTGTGACTTCCCCGAGGTCACCCAGTGGGTTTCCGTGGCTAGGCATGAACCCTGGTCTCCATAATCGTAGCCCAATGCTTGCACCACTACACCACGCTGGCTTTTGGCAACTGCAATTACCAAATGAAAAAGTTCAGTCTTGTTGCTAAATCTGCAGAACTGAGTAGCTTGTTTCCTGAGGTGGTTTCCTGAGTCGCAAACCCAGGCAAGGGGGCTCATGGTCAGGAAACTCTCTGGACCAGTGTCTGCTCTTTTGCTTTATCACAGGGATAGGCAAACTCCAGGCAGCCTGGAGTTCCCAGGCTGGTTATGTTTTTCATGCAGACTTCAACTCTGCAGGACTCCCCAGTCCACCCATCTTCTGGCCAAAAGCAATGGGTGAACTGCCTCTGACAGAAGACTCCAGGCAATTTTCCCTTTTTAACAGATTACTGGACCCCCTGCATTTAAAAAAAAAAAATTAAAATCACAATTTTTAAAATCACAGTTTTTCTAAAATGGAAGTGGATGCTTGGCCATTTGGGGATTTTCTTTCCCTATTTGTTTGTTTGTTTGTTTAGCAAGTTTGCATTCATTCATTCATTCATTTATTTTGTCTGTGGCCCCTAAAGGGTGTTGAGGGAGAAGACTGGCCTCCAGACTCATCCCTGCCTTATTCTTTACTCGGCTGCCTGTTTTCCTCCCTTGCCCTCTGGCCTGGAGAAGATGAGCAAGGAGTAAGCAGAGCTGTGTGTAGGAGGAGGATGAGCAGCAGCAAGAGGAGCAGCAAAACAGCAGTGGTCAGCAATGGTAGGCAAGGAGGAGAATGAAGGTCACTGAGGGCCTCTGACCTATAGTGACAGCAGAGGCTGGCAAAATTACGGTTTTGCACTACAACTGCAATCGTCCCCTGCTGTGCAGCGGTGTGGCTAGGCTAACTGGGTGGGATGATTCAAGCTGCAGTCTAAAGGAGTAACTTTGCCAAGCTCTGAGTGACTTGCCCTGCAGGCAGTACTTCCACCTTCCATATCTACTTAGCTTTATGATTTCTAGTGCTTCAGTAGCCTGAAAAAAAAAGCATAAAAGAACCCAACTCTCCTTTTTACCACAAAATCTTTGCCTGTTCACGAACTGCGCTTGCCACAGGCAACCCAATTGGTTGTTTAACTAACCTGGATCAATCAGCACATTGTGTGCATATGTGCCTTCAGGTAGTCTGTTGACTCATGGTGACCCCATGAATTTCATAGGGTTTTCTTAGTCAAGGAATATTCAGAGGTGATTTTGCCAGTTCCTTCCTCTAAAGGAAGAGCATCTGGTATTCATTCATGGTCACCCATCCAAGTACTAACCAGGGTTGACCAAGATCAGACAGGATCTGGTGCCTCTAAGGTATACAGGCCATCCACATTGACCAACCATAAAAGGAGTATGACTTTAGTGTATGTACTGCTGCTCCGACGTTTCTAGCTGGGGTACTGAAAACACTGTTTGTGGCATGGATATTTCCTGCTGCCTTTTTGTGGAGTGGGATGGTTACTGCTAGTAGAAAATTAGGGAGTGACAACTCTTCCAGTAAAATGGTGTTACTGGTAGTGGTGTTGTGAACCTGCACCAAGTTGGATAGCCGCTTTGAAGTTCATGCTGAAGCCTAGAGTAGATTCACCACATCACTGCTATCAGAGCCATTGGATGGCTTTGGAAACAGAACATAAATCTGGATGAGCTACAGAGAGCAAGACTTTAGAGTTTTCTAAAGCAAAATATGACCTGGAGTGTATCCACACTGGGCAATTATAGCAGTTTAATGGCACTTTAACCACTATGGCCCCTGCCTATGGAAGCTTTGGTCAATTTTTAAAGAATTCTCTGCTAGAGAGCCCCATCCTCCTCTACTCACCTACAGCCTTAGAGCTGTCTAGCCAAGAATTCTCGTTTGCCTCCCCAAACTACAAATCAAGCAATTCCTTAGGATGAAGCCATGGCAGTGAAGGTAGTATCAAACTGCTGTAACTGTGCCGTATGGACACACCCTTGGCCTTTCAGTTCATGCTCAAAGATGCAACAGTTGGCAGGAGTATGTGTGGACAGTGGATTATGGCAAGAGTGAGGAATCTTTGACCCTCCAGATGTTTTGGTTTTCAACTCCTGGACACCCAAGCAAGTGTGACCAATAGTCAGAGTTATAGTCTGAAAGAGGACCACCTCTGGTGCATGGATATGAATGGTACATTTTCACCAGAGTTAGGCAGGCATTGTTTACTTTTCTAGCGTGGTCACAGCAGCATCTGCTACTGGCAGATGAGGACATTCGCGTGATGCTAGCAAGGATTGGACAGGTAGCCCTTTTATGCTTCCAACACAAAAAGAAAGGGGTGTGTGGCTTGGCATGAGTCAAAATGGCTGCTTAGTTTTCTTGCTCTGGGAAACACCCAACGTATTTTGCATTTTAGCTCCACAAAGTGAGTACCAAATTTAACAATTTTTGCTGGTTTATTTTGGGAGTGCGAGCTATGCTCTTACTAGCTACGTCCCACCTAAAGAATCCACTGATGATGAACAATCTTCACAAGTAGAAGAAGACAATATGGTGTGAGAAAGAAAGTTGCAGCAGGAAAAACAGATCCTAAAATGGACAATCATGTATGTGAACTCCTTAAAGAGCAATGGGAAGCCTTTAAAAAGGAAATGAGTGACACTTAAGACCTTAAACTTAACAAGTTTACAGCCAGCATTTCCAAAATAGAAACCACAGCATCAGAAATATTAGATCTGAGCTTAAAGCAGGAGTGCTTACTCATTCAGCTCTGTGAGTGTTCAGATCTACTTGAGAGTAAGCAAGAGAATAGGAACCGCAGGTGTAACCCACGCTTTTTCGTGGAATCCCTGAGTAGAGGGAGAAAATGGAGACATTGGTAAGTTGATTATAATATGGCTTACCCATATTTGCCAAAATCTGAGTCTGGCTGGAGAAGAATTGCACATGTGAGTCATCAAGTGCATATGACTGCAAGACAGCAAGAGATGGGATTGTGATTTGCAAGATAGCCCTGTAAACTGCAAGTTTTGAATGCTCTTAATGCTTTGCCTAATCTACAGTATGAGGATGTGGATGTACAAGTATACCAGGACATCTCTGCTAATACTCTGAAATGGCACAAAGAATCTTGTCTGTTCATCAAGCAACTTTGTAAAGAAGGCATTTGCTATCAACAAGGATTTCCTTTCAAAATCATACTACACAAAGATGGAAAAGCTTTGACAGCATCTTCTACATGTCATATGCAAAGGCTTAGATATTCCACCTTCTAAAGAGAAGTCAGTAAAGAAACCCCGTAGGAGAAGTGACATCAAGAACGTGACCCCATGTAGGGACGAGCTTCAATGAAAGAGAAGAGGAAGGGTGTCTAATCACAACCAGTTTATTACTCCTGTTTTGGATAATCCTGGGGGATTGAAAATGGCTGTGTACCTTATAATTGCTAGATTTAATTCAGTCCTCCCTATGATCCCTTGAGGGTAGCTGACCAGTAGATCTGGCAAACAGGACCTCCAATAACTGGGGAGTCTTCCCAACTTGGGGTTGATTATGTTCTTGGTTGTAGTTATTGTTGGACTTGCTTGTTATTTACAAGTTAAGATCAGCATTATCATGGACAACTTCTGCATGCCATTCATAATACTGTCAAAAATCTATCTATCAAGTGGCCAACTGTTTGTTCTGAATAATCTCACAATATTATCATTAGATGTTTATCATTATGGGCTCTCCAGTAAAGAGGTGGAGAGTATTACAATGAATTAAATCTAACCGCCCAGAGATTACCCTATTGCAGGAGATCCACAGGAGCAGAACTAACCAGAATATATTATCTCGTAGTTGCTTGAACAAACAGTTCTGTGCAGGTAGGTCATCCAAGGCAAGAGGAATAGCAGTCTTCCTAGCTGCGCACTTACCCTTGTTTCTCTTAGCTGTCTTCTGAGGTGAAAATACAAACCTGCATCAAAAGGAGTTAACAATCTTTCTGCTCTTGGTGACACACATGGAAATATCCTGGCACTAGCAGACACTAAATAACTTGCCCATGCATTTGTGGTTGGACAGAGTCTGAGCAATTGCGCCGGCTGAGAAACTGACCCACAATTTAAAGCAAGCCAAAAAAAAAAAAAAAAACTAGCAACAAAAGTCAATTTTGAGTAAATATAGTTTAATTTTATTGTGTATGTCAACAAAGAAGCCTTTCTTGGAAGGGGATACATGACGAAATCCAAAGAATTTGTAAGCTGAATTTTGAAATGAAACTGGAGCTTTATCTGTTAAATATGCTAGGGCAACAAAGGGAAATAAGAAGTCATCAGAAGATATTATTATATCTAATAACTGTGGCAAGGTTGACATATGCGCAGCACTGAAAAGAAAAGAAACATATTGATATAGAGGAATAGAAGTTAAAAGTTCTGGATATGATAGAGGTGGAAAAGTTAGCATTTTCTTTGAAGAATAAATCTATCCAGAACTTTGAGAAAGAATGGAAAAGAGTATTGGATTGGGTAAGGATATAAATGTGTAAGAAATCAAAGAAGAAATAATGTAACTGTTCTTCTTTCTGTAGGATGGAAGTTATGTCTGTAATGGAATGGAAATAAGCAATTTCAACTGGAAGATTTAAGCATGGAAGTGAGGGGGGGGAGTTATTTTCGAGATAAACTTTCAATAAAAATTATACAAAAAAACAACAACAACAAAACAAAGAAGCCTTTCCTTGGAGTCTTCTGCCCTCCATTAGGAGATTTTGGAGAAATCCTTTTTGAATGGGAACGTGCAGTACCCTGTTATTATAACGTGAGATCAGGTGATGCTGCCTGTTTTTCTTTATTGAGATTGTGTTATTAAATAGAAATGATTATTTTCTGTAATATAAACCAAAGGAGAGAATTTAATAAAATAATCATTTCCAACACACACACGTACACACAAGAAAAAGGTGTTTCTGAAAAAAATTAAAAGGAAACTTGAAATGTATCTAACAATGTGGAGAAACATTGTTTTCAGGTTGTCATGTAGCAAGGAATCTTTGAAGCATGTAGTTAGGTGCCTTCTCCAACTTGATGCTGTCTAGCTGAATGTGACTACAGCCCCATAATCTCAAATCATAGAACACAGTGGCTAGGGCTTATCATACTTGCTGTTCCAAACATCTGAAGGGTTCCAGGCTTGGAAAGGGTGGACTTTGTCCATGTGAACCAGAATGATAGGCTTCCGATACATTTTGGACTCTCCATTCACACAACGTTTAAGAGTCAATTGCAGCAAAAGCTACACGTTTTCACAGGGATGTCAGAGGAGAGAAGAAAGACACATTTCCTATGAAACTTCCTATATTTCCAGATGCATTTCCAGATGCCCTGTACTTACTGCAAAGGAAGAGGGGCAGGGCAGCTAAGCCTTTGAATTCAGCCTTGTATCTAAGCGTTAGCAGGGTCTCCTAAGGTGGCAGGAATTCTGTGCAGGTGGCTAAACAGACCCAGGGAGGAGGGATGAAACACTCTCTCCCTTCCGTCTACCTATCAATAAGATGCACTCTTGTTTTTCTTCTCTCAGACCCTGGCAACCTTGTGTGTGTGTGTGTGTTTTCAGGCTAATAAATTCTATGGACTTGTTTACAAGGTCACTCTAATTGTTTTCCTCACCACAAATAAGAAGTGCATGATCACTCAGTTCCATGCACCAGAAAAGCCAGAGTCACATGGCAATGGGATTGTGACACACAAAGCTAGCTGCCAGTTGAGCATGACAGCAGGAAGGCAATGGTAGGCACATGGGCTAGGGCATTGTCAATAAACTGGGGCAAAAGGGGGCCAGGAAAGAACAGAAGAGCTCCCACTGATTGCCATGTGCTCTTGCCCAATTCATGGCAGTCTCTTTAAGTGTATTTGGGGAGGGGTCTGTGTGACTTCTCATGGTGCTCAGCATTGGGTAAACCAGCTAGTCACAGGACAACAGACTGCTCAAGATCCCGGAAAGAATGCGTGTCTTATATATCTAATCTATTAATCAAATAATGGTGCATACTTGTTGAATAATGGTCTTCTGTCTCTTTTGAAAGGACAGTTTTTATAGATGTGCTGCTGCAGGTCCCAAGCTGCATTGCCAGTTGTGGCTTGCTTGCTTGGAAAGGCATATGCACTTTCCTTAGGAAACTTTGTTATTTCCTCCTTGTGCCAACTGATTTACTAGAAAATCTAAGCTAGTTAAGTTTCACTTTTGCTTAGAGTTAAAAATGATGGAGGTGGGGTGTGTACGTGTGCGTTTATCGGCTCCACTGGATTCAGAAAGAAGCAACATGATGCTGGTGTTCTTACAGAGTTGAGAGAATGATGCTGGACCAGCAGGCTTAGTTTTGACGATTGCAGATTACGGCCTTTATGGGAAGAGAGGAATTGGATCTGCTTTGGCTGTGAATCAGTTTTATATCAGTGGTCAATAACATATCCTCAGGACAAGATGACACTGATGAAATTGATATGTACTTAAAAATATTATACTTAAGCATAACTAATAGTAGTATCCTGCTTGGTACAGCTTAGAAATCCTTTGATCTGCCAGCCACATGCCATAGTACTCTTTGCCTCTCATTCTTCTAATTTTCTTTTTCTCTCCCTTTGCCTGCTCATCCACCAACCTATCCTGGTGCTCTTTCTTTCTCCTTATCAACCCAGTGCTCTTTTTCTTTCCCTCTGTTCTTTCTTATCTTCCCTACCCCTTTCTTTCTCATTGGTCTTCCTTTCTTCCTTCTAAATGCTTGTTCAACCTTTCCTTTTGCTTATTCTCCTGCTCACCTAATTCTTTACCAGGTATCAAGATTCACTCTTTCTCATGTTGTCTCTCTCAAATTCTTGAAGATTTGGGGAGTCCTGCAAAGAAGAGCCCCACATATTCCCTGCCACACTGCTAGCCTGTATAAAACTGTCTGAAAGCCTCTGGAGAAATGACTGTGTGGTGCTTGATTGCAGTCCTGTGCTGCCTAAAGATGTCTGCCACCTAGTGACTGAAGGTGGTACAGCAAGGCAGAAAAGTAAAATACAGTAACCAGTTTAGAAAACCAGGTAAACCAGAGATGAACAGCACCCCCACTATTTCCAGCCAAAGGAGACTATGGTCATTGTGGATGGGGGCAATATGAGTTGTAGCACATCAATCAGGCTCCAAGCTGGGGCAAAGATGGCTTGTTCTTTAAAATAACATGAAAAAATCAACCCCTCTGCCACTTTATTATTATAAGGTATTATGTTGTCTCTTGCTGCCTTGTGACACTTCAAGAGGAGATGAAATGTGGCAAGCAGACACATACGCTCCCTTTCTGGAAATCATGAGAGACACTATTACAGAGTACAGAGTACATCCACCAATTCACCTGTGGGACATATGTGGCCAAACAATATCAGACTGTGGTCAAGATGGCAGAGGTTATTAATGAGGAAGAACAGACAAAGTAGGAGAGGCTGAAGCAGTTTGCTTTGGCCTGAGTTTACTGCAGAGAACATGATTTGACCCTCTCCTTTTCTCTTGCCTCTGCCAGGCTGACTGAGTGAAAACTACTCTTATGCATTGAACTCAGTTTGCAGCAGTTGAAGTAAGCTGGGGGCAAAGCATGAGGATGAAAAAGAAACTGGGACTTTTTAAAACAGTTGAAAAAGTGGGTCTTTCTCTGCCAAATCAGGACAGCTAGAGAGTATGCGGTATGGCATTAAGATGGATTGGAGGGTGAGATTCCAGAGTAAGAGAAGCAAGGTTCAAAGGGCTTCTCTGGGACCCACAAGAGATCCAGTGGTGAACCATACCAACAGCAGTGTATTTTAAGACTTTTTCTCATATTAAATCTATTTTTAGATGCACCAAGTTTTCAATGCTTATTATATCAGTACAGAGCAAACAGGCACTCTTAAAAAAATTCAATCCCTTTTAAATGTATGCCAATTGTACATTTTAGTGAGTACAACATATGGGTTGCCAAGGAGGATGAGATACTTATGAAGGACAATTGCATTTTTTCAAGAGTAAGAAAGCTTCTGTCTTGGTTTTCCCCTAGAAGGGCGGCACTCTAAGCTGCTAATAATGTACAATGTACAACAGCAAGTATTTTAAAAAAATAACCACCAGTAATCCCCCTTCAGTGAAAGCAATCAAAGAAATCCCAAACTAAGAATGAATAAAAAGAACCAGAGAGACAAACTAACAGATACTAACTTAAAGAGTAGTAGAAGTAAAGCTTGGCTTAAAGAAAAAGAGGTAGAGGCAAAAGTAAAAATACAAGGTAATACTAGGGTGCTTCTAGATCAGAAGTATAAATCCTGCATCCCTCCAATTGCTATTGAACTGCAGCTCCCAGCAGCCTCAGGCAGCAGAGCCATTAGCAAAGAGTGCCACACAAATTCCCACATATGTTTTAGATGGATGGGTCCTAGTATTAACTGCTGTCTCTCCTTTTTTCAACTTAATTCTTTTTTCCTGGCAAGAAAAAGGATAGAAGAAAAACTGGGCAGTGTTACAAATTGGAAGGGATGTCATTTAGATGTCCATTGAAATTACTCTTGGCCCTCCGCATTTGTGGGATTGACTTTCGTGGATTTGATTGTTGTGAGTTTCTTCA
The DNA here is from genome assembly GCA_030412105.1 of Cyclura pinguis. Classification (NCBI taxonomy): domain Eukaryota; kingdom Metazoa; phylum Chordata; class Lepidosauria; order Squamata; family Iguanidae; genus Cyclura; species Cyclura pinguis. The sequence goes on along the minus strand of CM059600.1, from coordinate 195,519,420 downwards.
ACCTCTGTCCCTCCACCACTACTTCAGGTACTTCTTTTCTGGGGGGAATTTTCCCTCTCCGGGGCTCCGATCAGGCTGTACAACCCTTTAAAAATCTGCTTCTCCTCCTCCTTCCCCAGCACCAGCTGCTGCTTGGCCGGGCAAGGACGGCTTGCAGCCTGATTTCTCAGCACCACAAACCCTGGGCAAGAGAAGAGAAGAAGTATAGGGCCACCATGCTAACCCAGCCCCTTTCCCTTTCCTTTCCTTGACCTGGTTTGGACTCTGGGTGCTGCTCTCCCCACCATGCCTCAGCCTCCTTCCTACAAACACATGTGCACATGCGCATACATTTTTATATTTGCAGTTTTTCCACTTTTGCAGGAATCCTGCACTCCTAACCGTAAGTGAATGTGGAGGGCCAAGTGTGTATGGATAAAGCAGGGTGCTAGTAGGACAAAAGTTTAATTTGGTAGCCCACCTAGGAGAGTTATGTGTGTTGCAGTCTCAAATCTGATGGTGTTATCTATACCTGTCAGTGACTTTTAGCTTGCTTTGTTGATGGTACATGCTTCAAGTCAACTCCAGCTTATGACAACCTTATCCTACAGTTTTCTTGCTAAGATTCATTCAGAGGTTTGCCATCACCTTCCTCTGAAGCTGGGGGAGTATGACTTGCCTAAGGTCACCAAACCCAGTAAAGTTTACGATGTTTCCCAGTGGAGTCCTCCTGATGCTACCAGTCAAAAGACATTGCACAGCTGTTTCATTTTTCCTTCCCGAGTGGCTTTTCTGTGAGGAAACAGAGGAAGAATGAGGCAGTGAGAAGAGTTACAAATGGAAGGTAACAATATTATTCAGACTTCCCACAAAATTCCGTGAATAAGATAGAGCAACTGCCTCATCTGGAAGCATCCAGAACATCAAAACCAAAAGTATGCAACTGTCCCTTCTCTTGCTCCACCGTGTAGATGACACCCCTGGCATGGAATCAGGCTTAAAGCATCAGCTGCCATTTCCGTACCACAACAGGTGGCACACCACTGGTGGATGAACTACTCTGACTCATTCCCACTTATGGCTTAGAACAGCTGCTGGCACTTCCCCTCTCCCCAGCCGCCTTTGACACCTTTCTAAATGGGCGAGGTCCTCACCGGTTGCCTTTGATTTCATCCTGGAAGCACCCTTGACTTACTTCCTGCCCTGCTCTCCTTTCTTTTTGTGAGTCACAGCATTTTTGGAAACAGGAATTAGTAGTTTCCTGAATAGCAGGGCAGCCATAGCCTTAGTGCAAGGGGATGGCCCACAAAGCCTCCATCAGTGTCCTGGGGAACTAGAAGTGTATTGTCGTTCCTGTCTTTTTTCTTCTCTTCCCCAGAAACTTGGAGCCTGTTTGGATGGAACACACTTCCAATATGAAAGGCAGACCTCTTAAAGAAAATGGCACAGTTGCTGCATGCATGGCATCATGTGATTGTGCCACTCTATGCAGACAGGCAGCAATAACTGTGAGCCATGCTTCCCGGTGCGACTAGTTAACACTGCTGGTTGGCAACCAGTTTTGGAAGAGAGGGTGATCCACAGTGGAAATGGCAGAATGTCTAATTGTCACCATTTCCTCTCCTTTCACGTGATTCTCATTCCCTTTGGCCCCAACTTATTTCAGTGGCTGCAAACTGGGACCATTTCTGCACTACAGTGTTATAGTGCTATTATTCCACTTTCAGCATCCTATGGAATTTTGGAGTTTGTAGTTTACCGAGGCCAAAGAGTTCTCTGACTGAGAATTCTAAAGGCCTCTCCCTAAACTACAAATCCCAGGATTCCACAGGATGTTCAAAGTGGGATAATAGCACTGTAACAGTGTAACGTGGAAATAGCCTGAATTTGAAGGGCAAAAGTACTTTGCTCCCAATTCACTGAGCAGGAGGGAGAAGAGACGAGGGGGTGGACCCTTGCCCATCTCTGTAGGTCAGGGAAAAGCAAACTGCTTTGGACTCCTAATACACGTGCACCTCATAAATGATTTTTGTAATCTTGATCACATATTGATGTTACTTGCCCACACGTGTCCCGTTTTCATATGTGTAATATTAGACTGGTTTGCTCCCATTGCTTTTTTGTAACTCCTCCAAGTGAACCTCTTACCTTTCTTTTCCTCACTACTTTTCCTCCCATGTCCCTCCCGCTAAGCATCTTGGAAGGTGATATAGTCATCTTAGTGAGATTATGGATATTCTGTGGACAAACCTCTTCCATGTACAAATCCAATACACTTAACCCTCCACATTCACTAGGGTTAGGGACACAGGACCCTTGCAAAAGTGAAAAATTCACAAATAACAAAATTTGTGTGTCTGTGGGAAGGGGGCTGAGGCACGGGTGGGGAAAGTGGGCATCCAGGGTCTAAACCAGGTCAGGGAAAGGAGGTGGTTGGCATGGTGGTCCTGTATTTGCTCTCTCCTGCCCATCTCCTTCCTTGGGCGTGTGGGGGGCATGGGTGCAGGGTTTGTGGTGCTGAGAATTTGGGCAGAGAGCCCGCCTTAGCTGCCCAGGCAGAGACTGGCAGAGGAAGAGGAGGACCAGAGGTGGGTTTTTAAAGGGCTACGCGGCCTGATTGGAGCCACCAAGAGGGAAGGTTCCCTCAACAAAGAAGCACCTGAGGTGGGAGGGCAGGAGTTGGAGAAACTCGCAAATAGTCAAATCCGTGAATGTCAAACCCACAAATGTGGAGGGCTGACTTTTTTAACGTAGACACTGTTATGTTCCTCACTGGAAGATGGTTTGGAGTGTTTTAGGGCCTTTCTGCACTGTACCATAATAGTGCTATTATTCCACTTTCAAGCTCCTGTGGAATTCTGGAGTTTGTAGTTTACTGTAGCCAAAGAGCTCTCTGACTGGGAATTCTAAAGGCCCCTGAAACTGCAACCCCAGGATTCCATAGGAGGTTGAAAGTGGAATGATAGCACTATAACAGTGTAGTGCGGAAAGGCCTTCAGAGCGCATCTCTCCTCACACTTAAAGAACCTCGCTGTGGAATGAGGCTATGCTTAAGGCTGAATCAGTAGCCTCAGTTGAGCAGTCCATATGTGAATGATACAATCAAGTTGTTATCAAGCATGTGTGCTTAGGAGGCATGCCTTATGGTTCTGTCTCAGCTTGCCGAAAGAATGTGCAGGGCACCAGACCAGTTCCTCTGTACTAGCTGAAGCCCTGCTTGACCCTTTTGTGGCTTTTTACATTTCTTCAAGTATCCTCACATGTATTTGTGAGGGCTAGAAACTCGCTTTTAAAATCCATCCTAAATCTGGCTCTGTCAAGATGCTGAATCCTGAATCCAGTCCCAAATGCTGCCCTTGTAGGTGGGAATCATGGATTAAACACAGTGCTGGCTATGATTTGGTAAAGGCTAATTCAGTAGCAGATTGCTCTGGCTTCAGGGTAAATATGGAATTCAGTCTTTCACAGGTTCTACATAGGATCTCCAGCAGAGTGCACATATTTCTATATGTTTGGGAAAGAAAATAATCAGTTGCTTTATTTCATTTCTCTGTGTGAATGAAAGGGAGGGAGGGACGGAGGGAAAGGAAGCTCAGGGAAGGCAGGAAAGTTAGCATTGGAACTAAATTATTGGAAAATTCTGTAGTGCCAATATGCTGCCATTGGTTATGTAATCCCCCTGCACAGACAGTGTAATTTTGAGTCCAAAGGCTGTGAATGCCATGAGTAGAGCCAGGACTTGCATTGTGACCATAATCTATACCAGCAGTTCTTAATTTGGGGTCCATGGACCCCCCCCCCCCGGGACCCATTATGTCCTCACAGAGGGCCCACAAAGGCTTGAAGAAATGTTCAAAATTTTTACAGTTAAAATAGAAAAAGAGAAAGAACAACAGATAGATTTTTATGGAATCATTCCAAGAAAAAATTTTTTTTAGTAAGAATGTATGCATTTATTTATTTCTCCCTTCTCTCCAAATCTGAAGACCCTTGATGTGTAACTTGAAATAAATATTTGATGCACTTCAGAGTTTTAAAGCTTGAGTTAAGCCTTGGTGTTCTGAGGTGACAAAAGGTATTTAAAGGGAGCCCATGACAAGGAAAAGGTTAAGAACCACTGATCTATACCTTACTGGCTGTCTTTGTTTGACCCAGTTCATCAGCGGACGTCTAGCTTCCTCCAGGCAGCTCTGGTCTGACTCACTTCAACACCACCCACTGACTGTTCTTTTCTCTTTAGAAACAGGCCTCCAGAGAATCTTGGAAATGCAGAAATGGCCAACTGTCTCACTGGGAAGTGTGGCTCCTCTTTTTCCTTTCCTCCCCGCCCCCACCCCCCTTAAAGAACAGCTATCTTCTGCCTAGGAAAGACCTAGAAGAAATGAATGGGTGGTTTTCTTAGTAAAGCACTATATTAGATTCCAGGGCCGACCGTATTATTAGGCACAGAGAAACAGCTGCCTCAGGCAGCAAGTTTGAGATTTCTTAAAAATGGTCACTTATTGAACTTATTCTTGTTATATCTGTACTATTTTGAAGTAAGACTACCAGGGTGGGAAGTGTTTGTGGGATTTTCTATAACAGCTGGATTTAGATACTATCATTGAGTGGGAGTTTTGGCATGGTTTGAACATTGGACTGCAACTCTGGACACAAGAGTTCAATTCCTTGTTCAGCCATGGAAACTCCCTTGGACACATCACACACTCTCCACCTCCCAAAACCCTGCAATAGGGTTACCTTAGGGTCACCATGAGTTGGAAATGACTTGAAGGCACACAACAACAACAGCAACAACTTGGTCAGCAAACTATCACACTGGTCCTGCTGGATACCACTAGATAGAACCTGCTGAGTACACTGCACTGTTTAGTGATGCCTGAGCTGAATGTCCATGGTCTTATATACCAGAACTTGGGGTCAGCAAACAGAAGCCCAAAGGCCATGTCTGGCCTTTGTGGAGTGTTGGCTGATTTTTCAGCAGGTAGCCGAGAAGAAAGGTATTGGAGAGAAGAGCGGCTGTAGCAACAGAGTTTGTTCTTTAAGACAGTAGACTTGCTTTGACCCAACGCTATGCAGTCCATCCTCAAGTGTTCCTCAGTCAAAGCCAGAGGTGAATCACCAGTTTGCACTTTACAGTTGTATCTGCAGCGATGGTCGCATGTGTTTGACCAAGGGAACCACTGTAGAGAAATGGACAGGAAGGACTGACTATGCATGTGCAGAAGACAACCTCCGTGCAAGTTGAAAAGTAGCATGCCAGAGAGAAAGGTTCTAGTGCAACCCTCTCCTGGTGCATTTGTCTTCTACCTACAGGGAGCTTTCTATGTTAAGGGGGTGGGGATAGAGAGCACTGACCACATCCCTGAAGTCTAAGGTTCACACTGCTTGAAGCATATACATTTAGCCCTACCATTTGCACTACTGAGACTAGTTTGATTCTTCCCTGTGTATACTCTTGCCAAACTCTTTGCTCATCCTTGGCTTTGCAGAGCTGCTGCTGACGCACAGACCTTAACACTGAGGGCTGCCCAGGGCTCCTCAGTTTCTTTGCAAGGCTCAAGGTCTCCCGGCCCAGCTGTCCCTCCTTCCCCGTTTTATCCTTTTCCATTACCTCTGTGCAAAGGGAAGGCAAGCTATTGTGTAGCAGGAAATGGCAGCTCCCTGCCCGCCTGCCCTGAGCTCACACAGCCCAGCCTGGCTCTGGTCTCATTGTTTCCAGCCTCACATCCTCCTGCCTCACACACTCCCAAAGGCTGCACTGGCCGAGGAAGCCAGCTAAAGTGGATGGGCTACAGCCATGCTTGGCATCTCGGGCAGGGCAGCCTCCCGTCACCCTTGGGTGAAGCTGGCCTCCGCAACTTCAGCATGCTGCCTTACCTGGCCAAGACCCTGAGGCATGAGTGGGATTAATGTCATGTCACCTGAAGAGCCATGAAGCCCCGGAGGACAATGGAAACTCTCCTAAGAGCCCTGGGGAGAAGAGAGAGCACCCGGGTGCCAAGTAGCCTCCGGGTAAGTGTCTAGTGGGAAGCTGAGGGATAAAAGTATGGGAGGGGGGAGAGCTAAGAGGGGTGACATGTAAGCTTTTCTTTGCAAGCTATAGGGAAAAAAACCCTCCTGAATATCCGTCTGCATCTGGTGAAACTGGCTTTAAGCTGCAAAAGTTCATGCCAGAGTAAATTTGCCATGCGTCACAAGAAACATTATTTTTCCAGAGTCCCTTATTATTGCAGAGAAACAGCAACTAAGAGGCCCTGATCCAGAAAGTGCTCTTGATACAGTGATGCCTCACGCTGTTTGTTTGCTGATTGCCAGCACCCCCTCCTCCCTGGTTACTGTTTGGTTCCCATAGTTTATGGCAAAGGAATACTTGAATGTTCGCTTTCTAAAGCTGATTTAATGTGACTGCTTTTCCAGAGGCTCACAAACAGCCATTCTCCTGATCTAAAAATAAAGATATTTTGCTGTATTTCCCCTTTTTGTTTTCCCTGCTGTCAATGAGGACCTCAAAACGTTTTTATTTCCTAGAGGCCAAGGAGGACTTTGCCTCATAGATCTTCTTCTCATGCTCCGAGGCTTGAGAACCAATTTTGACATTTGTTTTTCTTTATTGACACAATCTGAAAGCCCCAAATGGATGAGGCTGGTTGGCCAAATTCCAGATTGGCCAATTTGAGCCACTTCCTGACATATATTTTAAGAAACACTTTTAAAAGCAATACAGGATGAAGGGTAGCATTGGTTTCTCTTGTTTTTCTGCTAATAGCTAAGTACTTGTCAGCTGCCTGTAAGTCTCAGTCTAGAGGTGGCAAGGGAGGGCAGACAACAGGGCTTTTAAGTAAAATGAGGTAGTTGCCTCAGGTAACAGATTTGGGGTTTAGGCTGTGCTGTGCAGTTTCTACCATGCCTCCTAAATTAGCCTGTAGATCTGAGGAGTGGTGGAGGATGAACAGGGAAAGAACTATGGGGGAAAGCATTCCCCCTGTGAAATTTTCTTCGTTCCCCAAATTTCTAGCATTTCAGAGAGTGAGATGCTGAAAACTTGTCAGCCCAAAACTCTTACATTTCCTGTGTTTGCATTCCCTTGGTCACTTTTGTTGTTGTGTGCCTTGTAGTCACCTTGGAGTTAGAGTGACCCTGTCAGTGGGTTTTCTCGGCAAGATTTATTTGTAAAAGGTTTGCCATTGCCACCTTCTGACACTGAGAGAGTATGACTTGCCCAGGATCATCCAGTGGATTTCCATGCTGAGTAGGGATTCGAATTTTGGTTTCTCTGAGTCATAGTCCAGCACTCAGAATCCTGCACCACACTGGTTCTGTTTAGTACTTTTGCCTGCCCTTTCTCTTTGGATACCTAGACTATATTTCTAAATGATGGATTTAAGTTTTAAGTTACTGCAGTGCTAGAAATTGGGAGACTATCGGACTCACAAAAACAACAATATTGGGGTGTATTTCCTGTTGTCAAAAAGGTTTCTACCTGTTGTGATCACCTTTTTAAATTACCTTGCTCTTAGAGGCTTGGCAGCTGCTAGCTTTCTAAGGAGAGGCAGATCTTTCCACCACCCAACTTGCAAGATGATAGACACCACATGCTACCAGTACTCACGGCTATCACTCTCCTTTTCTCTTTTGAGCAACATGATCAGCTGATGTGGGGAGACCAGAGACCCCTTTATTCAGAATCACAACTGGTAGCTCTCTCGATCTTAAATTTATAGCCAGTTTGCCACCACTCTTCTGCCTTGGAGCTCTGGACAAAAGCCTGAGGCGACTTCTCTCGCTCCGTCCCAAACTGGAAGAGAATTCTGATTTGAGGAAGAGGGCAACACCTTCATTTTGCCCCCGCCCCCCACTGTTTTAGCTACAGACCTGCTTTACCATTGCTCATTGAAGCAATTTTCCATTGCCAGTCCAGCTAGGGGGTTTTTTGTACAGGGAAATGGTGGGATGGGGAGTTGCAATCTTGTTCTTGCCTTAGGCAGCAAAATGTCTTGGGCTGGCCCTGTGCAAGTCATTCAGGGTAGAGTCATGAAGTGCAGAGGTATTACATCCATGTGGAAACCCACAGGAGATTTCAGGTGGCAAAGTTTCCACCTAGAGGTAATGTTCACTGGGTCTCTTTGAAGCCCTAAAGCTCCCAGGGAAGATGCAATTGTCATGTTTCTCTTCTCACTCTATCATGGGCTCTTTCACTCATCTGTTTTTGTGAGTTTTTTTTTTTAAAGTAAAAGAACAAAGTACAGTACTCTATTTTCTGTCACCGGTACATAAAGGTGAGAAATTCCAAGATGTAGGAGATAAAAGTGGCTGTTTCCACATGCACACACCAACACAGGTCGTTGTTAAGCAATACACAGGCATATATAAAAGTGTCCTTAGCTTACATTCCTGTTAATGTTACAAGATGGGTACTGCTTTCCTACTGTGTGGTCCTGTGCTAAATTGGCATGAACGTGTGCAAAATGGCAACCCTTGGCCCAACTTCGTTGGTTGTTGGCCCAGAGCTCGCAAAATGTGGCCCTTGACAAAGGATAAGCTTCCACGTTTCTAGTCTGAAACAGAGGTTGGGCAGCTTGTCGACCTTTGGATAGCAATTCCCAAAATCCCTCACCAATTTACGGCTGTCAGATTGAAAACTATATAGAGCACTGTGCCTTTAATGGTTGTATAGAAGAGGTAATTTCAGCACATCTGACATGTTATCTGGTTACATGAGAAGCAACACCTGCTGAAAAACTCTCTACGCATACATGAGAGGTACAGGAGTCCTCACCAGTTTTCAGACTGGCAACTCTGCTAACCATTGCTTCTGCTAACACATGGAGGACCTCAAGTAACCCACCACTGAACTAGGAATAATCTGGATAGACCTTTGTTTCCAAGGCATACGCAGACTGCTGTTTGTTGTGATGAAGATTTGGAAGGGTTGCATCTGGGATGTTAATTGTGCTGAAGTTAAAAATGCCAAGCTTTGTCTGTTACCTTTTTCTCCCACTCAGAGTAGATTAGAAATGGCCTTCTTTCCTCTGTAGAAGTTCTCTGGCGAACTCTTCAGGAGGAGGTTCAGCAATCCTTTCATACAGTGTTTGTGTCTCTCTAAGAAGTGTGTGGGCCAGTCTTAGATGGTGCTGTGTGAAGCAAAAAAAAAAAAACAGACTTTCCAACCTTCCACAGGTGAAAACCTGGATATGTGTTGGTAAGCAACATCACAGTGTGGTCAAGATAGTATAATGAGGAAAAACATGGAATCTAGGCGAGACTGCAGCAATCTGTTTTTATCTGAGCCTACTGGGAAGGCCAAGATTCTATCCCTTCCTCTTCTCTCTCCTTACTTTTGCACTTTGAGGTCACTTTGCAGTAATTGAAGTAGGGTGAGAAGAAAGGGGGAAAGGGGGGAAAGAAGAGTGAAACTGGGACATTTTAAAACCAACTGCAAAACTGGGATGACAGAGGATTGATCAGGACTGTCCTCGCCAAAGGAGGACAAAAGGTATAAATAAAAAAAGGATTTCAGTTTAAAATGAAAAACCCTAAACAGTGGATAGCAAACAGTGCCAAGGGCTTTTCTACCAGTGCAGTGCTGCACAAGTGCAGTTAACTCAGAATGGTGCCGCTGAGCTGGTACAGATCCAATCCTGAAGCCCATTGATAGTCCCAGCTAGAGTAAATCCATTGAATCATTCCTATTTATAAAGTGTTGATTCATTGTTCAGCAGTTCATCCAATGAGTCTACTCCAGTGTGGGACCAACAGATCCCAGACTGCAAAGTGTGGAAGGTGCAGGAGGAAGGGGAGGGCCCCCACATCGTCCAGCCTTGGCCTTCCAGATGATATGCTTTGTGACTCCCATCAGACCCAGCTAGCATGGCCAGTGGTCAGGGATGATGGGAGTTGTACACAAAGCATCTGAAAGGCAACAGGTTAGACAAAGCACTTTTAAATCAGTTCTACCCTCAATATAAACATCTCTCTGGCTTTTTGATGATGCACGGTCGCTGTAAAGTGGCAGCTGTTTTCAACCAGAGCCTCTAGTAGGGAGCTTGAAAGCAAAAGGTTACAAATAATTGTGGCTACCCACAACTCGTAACTCTTTTCTATTTTTAAGCATCAAGGTGCATACGCTCCAACATTTCACAGATGAAAACTGGGACACATGGGGCCAAGCAACATCGGAGTGTAGTCAAGTTGGCCAAAGTTATTACTGAGGAAAAACAGAGAAGCTGGGAGAGGCTGCAGCAGTTTCCTTTTGCCTGAGCCTACTGGGAAGGCCTACTGCCCCCTCTTCTCCTCTCTCCCCTGCTGAGTTAACTTGTGCAAACTACTTTTGCACTCTGAACTCAGTTTGCAGCAATTGAAGTAAACTGAGGACAAAGAGAGGAAGCATTCGGAGGAGAAGAGAGAAACTGGGACAGTTTTAAACATAGCTGAAAAAATTGGGTGGTAGAGATTAATCAGGACTACCCTGCCATTGGAGGATATGGCTTAGGGTTACCATAAGTCGGAAACAACTGGAAGGCACACAACAACAAACACACTGATGCTTGTCTTGTGATTTCTGCAGGTATCTGTAGTTGCCTGCCTGTCCTGAGTCACCTCCCAGTGTATAGCCCTGATAGCTCCAACCATAAGACAGGAATGTGAACTTAGAACAGGAGAACTGAGCTGAACTCTTGCATCATGGGTGGACAAAGTGTGGCTTCCAGATGCTTCTTGGATGCAGTTCCCCACAGTTCTTGCCAGCATAGCCAGTGGTGAGGAATGCTGGGGGCTGCAGTCCAAAATCTGGAGGACAGCACTTTCCTCACACTTGTGCTAAGCCAAATAAAGGTACTCGTGGCCAAATTGCTGCAGATCTTTTTCCAGGCATCCATATTGAGGAGGTTGTTTACCTACAGGGAATCATGATGGGTTTAGAGCTTTGAGGCTCACTGCTATCTCCTCATTCCGATGATATTTTGGAAACAGAGGAGGTGATGAATTCCCACCCCAGGTGAGGCCTGAGCATTTTGAACAGGGGCAGGTAATGGCCCAGAGGGCAGAGCCCAAATTTCACCCTTATAGACTATACTCATTTAGGTGCACCGGAAATGTTGCTGCAGCATGTTGAGACAGTACTTCTATTCAATCCACATTTAAAAATGAAGAGGTTTGAATGAATGGGAGTTCTGGGTTTTCAGGCAGAAAATTGACCTAGGCCATTTCTGTACTACACTGCTACAGTGCTATTATTCCACTTTCAACATCCTGTGGAATTCTGGGGTTTGTAGTTTAGGGAGAGGCATTTAGAATTCTCAGCCAAAGAGCTCTTTGGCATCCCAGAATGCCACAGGATGTTGAAAGTGGAATAATAGCACTATAAAGATATAGTGTGGAAATGACCATGGAAACTGTGGAAATTTTAAAGAGAACTACCGGGGGAACTTCCAGGGCTGAAGAAATGGAGTGTGGGGCACAAGATGGACAAGGTTTCACACTTTCAGCACCCCCAGTTTACAGTGTAAAAAACATCCTTCATTGTCTCCAAAACCATTCATTAAACTCTGAAGCCTTGTTCCAACCTTCTCCAACTTGATGTCCTTTGGGAATTCTGGACTGCGGCTCCCATGATCCCCAGTGATTGACGGTGCCTGATAGGACCTGGAAACATCTGGAGGGTCTCAGACTGCGAAGGCTGCCCTGATTCATTAAGAAAGGGAGCATATATTTTTTTAAAGTAAAGCAAAAGTGGCTAATTACGCTAAGCCAGTTACAGCAATTTGATTTTTTTTAAATAGAATAATTGAGCTGTTAGTTTATTTGTCGTTGTTGTTGTGTGCCTTCAAGTCATTTCCAAATTATGGAGACCTTAATGTGAATCTATCATGGGGCTTTCTTGGCAAGGTTTGTTCAGAGGGGTTTTGCCTTTGCCTCCCTCTGAGGCTGAAAGACTGTGGCCATTTCCGCACTACATTGTTATAGTGCGATTATTCCACTTTCAACATCCTATGGAATCCTGGGGTTTGCAGTTCAGGGAGGGGCCGGCCGGCCCCTCCCTGAACTGCAAACCCCAGGATTCCATAGGATGTTGAAAGTGGAATGATAGCGCTATAACAGTGTAGGGCAGAAATGACCTGTGACTTCCCCAGGCGGAAATGGCCTGTGACTTGTCCAGTGAGTTTTCATGGCTGAGCAGGAGTTTGAACCCTGGTCTACAGAGGTATAATCGATGCTGAAACCACTACACCGTGTTGGCTCTATTAGTTGATTAAGTTCATCTATATACTTGAAAAGCCTAAGTGAAGGCACTTTTGTATGCCATTTTATGTCACAACATGACTACACACTTGTTTTTGCCGTTGCGTGTGTTTGCTTGACAGAGTACAGCTAACTGTGGCTCCGTGAAGAGGATTATGCACAGTTGTGTCATTTGCTTTGTAAATTGCTTTGTAAAAAGTAATTAGTTACAGTTATATTTCCAAACCCTTAAAGCCCTAATTTGCTGCCATTATAGTTGGAATGTTTTTGAAAGTAACTTTAGTTTCTTGTTAAAAATGCTTACTCTTAATTACTTTAAGACTATCACAAGCACTACAGCTTTCTGGCCCGTGGTACGAAATATTCACCTGAGTGGTCGGCTCACACATACCCTTAATTACGAAAGAAACTAAGGGCCTTTCTGCCCTACACTGTTGCAGTATTATTATTCTACTTTCAATATCCTGTGGAATTCTGAGGTTTGTAGTTTGCTGAGGCCAAAGAGCTCTCTAGCTGAGAATTCTAAAGGCCCCTCCCTAAACTGCAAATCCCAGGATTCCATAGGAGGTTGAAAGTGGAATAATAGCACTATAACAGTATAGGGCGGAAAGGCCCTAAGACACAGTTATAAGGGAAAAGAAGGAAAACTACCTTTCATTATCTGTCACAGTTAACTTAATTACTGAGGGAAAGGCATTAATGATGAGTACTCTGTTATTAGAAACACATTAATTCCAGATTGTTATGTATGTTTGGATTATAATTTACCTTTGTAGGTGCAGACTTGGAAAGGATGATAAGTGACGCAAGACCTTTGTGACCCTGAAGGGAAGCTATTTCTCTTCAGCTTAAACACTGACACTTCACACGCTTTGTCTGCTGGCTTTGGATACAGCCCAGAAAGGAAATCCTTCTTCTAAATTTCTCTTTCAGCAGAACTGGGACAGGAAGGAGCAGTCTGGCATATCTGTATGGAAGACCCTTCAAGAGCCCCTTCAACACTTTGAGCCTTTTACGTGTTGTTGTTACCGAGGCAAGGGAGCTGTGGAAAGGGATTTAAGTTCCAGATGCTAGTTTGAAGTTCCAGCCCTACCCATGCTTATTGCTTGGCTTCAACTGTCCTGATTTGACAGGAACAGTCCTGGTTAATCCTCTGTCATCCCAGTGTTTCAACTGTGCTTAAAGTGTCCCAGTTTCTCTGTCCTCCTCCCACTGTCTCCCTTCACCCTTAGTTTACTTCAGTTGCTTCAAACTGAGTTCAAAATGCAAAAGTAGCTTGCACCCAGTTAACTTGGCAAGGGGGAGAGGAGAGGAGGGAGTAGAATCTTCTCCTTCCCAGTAGACTCAGGCAAAAGCAAACTGCTGCAGCCTTTTCTCATTTGTCTGTTCTTTCTCATTAATAACTTTTGCCATGTTGACCATGGTCTGATGTTGCTTGGTCACGTGTGTTGTAGTTTTCATCTGTGAAATGCTGAAGGATATGCTTTTGCTTGTTCTCTTTCACCAAGGCAAAGGGAGTGTGGGAGGATTTTGGTCTCAGAGTACCAACTTGAGGTTACAGTCCTACCCATGCTTTGTAGGTTGGGGCAGGGAACCTATATCTAGGCTCGGAGCTAAATTTTGAATTTAGCAGGGGCTTCAGGGCTATATTCCAACAGAGGATAGGATTATGAACACAGGATGGGACCAAAACAAAGGTAACAGGACTAGACAACCAGTTTGAGCATTTCCCCACTCAGTGTAGCTCAGTTATATGCAGGTCTGCTCAGCCTTCATCCCCAATGCTCCAGGTTCCTGGGCTGGAAGTGAATGCTCAGTTCCATGCAACAGCATTTGGAAACTGGGGAGTACAATCTCGCTGAGCTTAGTGGTACTTCACAGTAGGCATGATTAAAATCAAGGTGCCTGTCTGCTGCTCTAGACATCCTTCTTCTTCCAATGCTACATGCCAGCGACCCTGTGAATGCTGAAGCTAATGCCATTTCCTCCGTAAAGAAGTAGCATTTATTTCTGACAACGACTGGCTGCAAAGATTGGCCTTGCTGCCTATTGATGACGTCTTGACTTGTATCTGTTTGTCATTGTGTAAAATCGTCTCTCAGATCTGGTTGTGGCAGCATGGCTGTTACCAACCATTTATGCTGAAGAGTTCCCAGGGACGTAATTAAAGTGAAGCTTTCTCAGATAGACTTCCAAACCTTTGATTTAGCCTTCATGTGCAAAACATGGGGTTTTGCTTAACCAGCAATTTTAAGGAAGAGGGTTTCCACCTCCTCAACCCCTCCCTCCCAAAAAAACAGCTAGAGGGGAGGTACAAGAGAATTCCCAGGTTTCTTAGGACATTCCCGCATGCTTACCAGCCCACAGTGCTGGGAAACTCAAGCCACGAGAAAGGGGGTAGATGGGTGAGAACCAGGAAATGACATTGCTTGTAAATCAGGAAAAAGGAAACAGACTGGTTTATTTTTCCTTTTTGCAGTGATGAGCTGTGTCTTGCAGAGTAGGCAAGAGGGAATGGTTGCACGTTAATCTACCAGGCACAATGAGATCAGCAGAACTCACATTTGTTCCCAAATGGTCAGTCTAGGCAAGGGAGGAGGTTGGAAAGCACTGATATCTTGACAGGTCCTATTTTTAAAAAGTCCTGTTCCTGACCTCCAAAGCCCAGCCTGCTATTCTTAAGCGTTGCCCAATTCCCATGAGATTTCCTGAGTTATGGAACACTGTGTTCTACTGGGACGGAAAACCTCCCGTCCTTTTGCATAGCTGTACTGCGGTGCAGGAGGTCAGAGACATCGGCTGAGGCTTACCCATAGATTAGCCATAGATTGTCACAGAGATAGCAGTGTGTGGTATCTGTACACTCTGAGGAGCCTGTGGCATTCTGGACAACAATTTTCCCCCACCTCACCACCAAAGGGCTGGTTTGGTAGGAGAGTGGGCCACCAGGTCCCAACTTCCTTTGTTCCAGTGAGATCTGCCAGCAAAACCCAGAGCTTAAGGAAATTTATATTTATGGCCATTTGAGGCCCCTCCCTAAACTACAAACCCCAAGATTCCATAGGATGTTGAAAATAGCACAATAACAGTCTAGTGCGGAAATGACCCCAAATCCTCCAGTCAACATAGGTGCTCTCCCAACTGGGCAAGTGATTATAGAAGCTGAGTCCCCAAATTCACTTCTTCCACACCTTCAGTGAATTCCGTGGCTACAGTTGTTTTGCCGTGTGCATTCCAGTTTGACTCTTAGGTGGTCTTTGGTAAGTTTGACTGAGTTTTATTTAGATGCATCCAGTTACTGATCCCTAATAAATCACATTAGAACTGCCTCAGACTGTTCAAGGCAGCAGTGTGTAGCTTGGGTCATTTGCTCGACCCACGTTATATTATTACAGTGGATGCTTCTCTTCCAGTGTGTCTGTTATCCGTGTGTTGTGATCTGAAGCCCTCTTCCCACTTTAACTTTATTTCTTTGATTAGTTACTCCCCCCACCCCTGAGCACTCAATGCAGTTAAATCAAAGAAATCAATAAAGGAAATCAATAAAATCAGGGAAAACAAGGGCTGTTAAAACATAAAGGAGATTCTGAAAACACTGAAGAAACAATCAAACCACATCCATAAGGAAGAAAGTGTTCTATTTTGCCTCAAATCAAATTACTGCATGTAGAGGATGTATGCGTTCATAATACTGAATAAGTGAGCAAATTGGTTTTGTAAGGCTACATTGATATTACATACCCTCCAGTATATCATAGATGAAAACCGGTCACATGTGGCCCCGAAACATAAAAGTGTGGTCAAGATGGCAAATTTGTTAATGGAGAAGAACAGACAAAAATAGGAGGTATTGCAGCAGTTTACTTTTGCCTTAGCCTACTGGGAAGGACAAGAGTCTGACCGTTCCTTTCATCCTTGCTAATCAAGTGCAAACTACCTTTGCACTTTGAACTCAGTTTTCGGCAATGGAAGGAAGCTGAGAACAAAGAGGGAAAGTGGGAGGAGGAAAGAGAAGCAGATATTTTGAAAGCAGCTAAAAAAGTGGGATGACAAGTGATTAATTGGGATTCTCTCTACCAAATCAGGATAGTTGGAGAGTATAACATCACAAGAGAAATGGCACAGGATAACTGATGTATACACTCTTCCAGATGCCCTACCTCACAGTTTGAGCATCTATCAGGATACAAGCTTTTGTGTGTACACAAACGTGTGTAGAAGAACGGAGGGAGAGAGAATGAGTATGATCTTTCAGTAACTGGACTAGATGGCCTCTGGGTGCCTTTTAATTGTTTGACTGTATGAATAAATGCGAGGGGAACCATTTCCTTGTGTCTTGCCTTCGTTTTGAGGAGGCTCCAGCTACTGGCCTGTGGTATTTTTCTTTGCTTCCTCCCTTCTTGTTGTCTCTGGTTCTCATTCCATCTGTGACCCCTAAGTCCAGGTCACTCTCGAAGGAAAAATACAGCAGTGAGCTCTGGGGTGGTCCTTTCATGACACAAAAACCAATTGTCTCTTATGTGGTTGCGTGTGTGGCATTCATGACTTGTGCTCTGGCACTCCAGCCATCGGAGTGTCTGTTCTATTCCTTTTCATCCCCACTTTGTGTTAACTTTCCCTCCCCTTGACTGTGTGTGTGTGTGTGTGTGTGTGTGTGTGTGTGTGTGTGTGTACACACACATATGTGTACATATATTACAGGCTGTCAAGAGATCCATGTCCACTTCATGCCACCACTGCCTCTCCAGTCTGTTCTCCCTGTGATCCTTCCCATTTTCACATGCAACATTCCCAGAGTTTGGAAAGTTACTTTTTAAAAGTAGTTTGTTCCCATCTCTCACTTTCGGTCCATAAAGATAATTAGTTGCTGTGATTTCACAGTAACTGAAAAGTAATTTGTTGTATTATCTGTTGTGTTCCCATTACTTAAAACATGCTTCGAATTGATAAGAGAATGGGATGAAACTTTCCTTCCTGTCCAAATATCTGTGAAAATGCCCTCTGCAGGTAATCCTTAAAGTAATGAGGTAACATTTAGGCCAGTAGAGTGACTTTTTAGTTTCTGTTCATTGTGTGTTTTCTTGGAACCTCATCATTTTGGAAACAGTGACTTCACTGTTATCACATTGCCCCTGCCCCCAAGTAACTTGTTATGGAGAGCTGCATTACTTCTAAGTTGTCACTTGATTTCTGAGCTCTGGACCTACTTGGCTGACACCACAGATCCTCTCCTTGGCCCAGCTGAAGGCTGTGTTGCCAGCCAACTGTGTGGAAAGGGAGCAACACTTCCAGGTGAACACCTCACAGGAGTGATCCAGCGTTGTGTAGTGGTTTGACCATTGGACTAGGTTTTTGCTGCTTCTGGTCAGTGTCTCAGAACTCTGTCCAGAAACTGGAAGTGACTTTTTAAACACAATTCAATGAAGTTGTAGTCCAAAGCCCCCTCAAATTAGTTATTTACCAGCATACCTTCCCATAATCATAGTGTTCCTATTAAAGAGGAACCCTTTACTTTCATGATTCTCAAAAGTGACTAAATAATTATTTTTTTAGTTATGAATTATCTTTTTTAAAAATCTGAATGCTAACAAGCTACTACACTACCTCCTGCCCACCTCACTGTCAATTCTGCATTTACATCAGAACATGAGGCAGCAGTATCTTGTGATATTTTTTCACCACCATTTAGTGAGGGCACATACTTGTAACTAGAAAAGTAACTAAAGGTAGGGTTACACTGCAAAAGCAAAAGTTATCCTTCAATTACATAGTTACACTTTCATTGCCAGGGAAAGGATTTAATTGCAAATAACTTCCATTCTTTGTTACTAGTTACTTCCAAGCTCTGGTTGTGTCTGTACTGGGCAAAGTACTTTAACAACGTTGGTCACTCATACCCTTGTCAATGAGTGAGGCTTAACCATCTTTCCATGTAAATAACTGCAGTGGAAGCGCTTGAGCACATTGTTCAGTGGCCAGTGGGGAATGGGTGGCCCTCGAAATGTTGTTGGACTGCAAGTTCAGTCTGAGCCCTCAGAACCACTGTTCAGGGAGGATGGGCGGTACAATGCAACACTCCCGTGTTAGAAGTAGATCATTTTGTACTGCTGCTGCCATTGTCTTATCGAGTCCCATTTTCTTCTTCCCTCTGATCTTCCACCGATGCTCACCTTCATGCTCATCTTCAACTGTAATCAATTTTACATTATGTTACATAGTCTTTTCTTTGTTCATCCACTGAGAGCCCTCAGTCAGCTGCCAAAATTCTTTCCTGTCACTCTGAGCACATAATACCAGTTCTGAAATTCCCATATGGGCTCCCTCCACCCTCTTGGAACCTGCAGAAACTCTTCATTTTCCAAGCTGTCAATGTGCCTATCTCCTGTCCAAACCTCCATCTCCCCATTCTGATATCTGTTCATATCCCTTCACGTGACCGCCACAGCTGAGCTGGATGGGAACCGTGGGCTAACTGACATTATCCAAATAGCAATAGAAATAGCATGTGTATTTCTATACTGCTTAGAAGCTAAGTGCTCTCTAAGCAGTTTACAATGTGTTCGCTAATTGCCCCCAACAAACTGGGTGCTCATTTTACCAACCTGTGGAAGGATGGAAGGCTGAGTCAGCCTGGAGCCCGGCAGAATCGAACTCACAACCTTGTGGCTGCAGTACTGGCATTTAACTACTGCACCATCAGGGCTCCCTTGGACTTCAGTCTCTTCCCTCCACCGTCCCTGAAGACCTTCACCTGCCCAAGTCTGCTCCTAAGAGTTTCTCAGAGCAGATGCCCACCCCACCCCACCTCCGGCATGCAGAACATTGTAAGAACAGAGGGGAAAAACTGATCAGTTAGCAATTTCCATGCAGTTGGTGGAAAGACATGGGCGGATCTAAACGTTTACACTGAATAACTGGTGCCTCAGCATGCTTTTTCCTTCCTACATCCCCACCCCGCTTTCGTTGTATGTCACGTCATTGTGACTTGAAGCCTAAGAACAGAGAATGTCTTATTTATTTTTGGCAGCCACTCAGGGAACCCTTTTGGCTAAGAAATGGGATTAAAAAGCTTTGAGTAAATAGGTGAGCAATAATACTGTCTGCCTTACCCTTGCTATCAAATCCCTCTCCAGCCCAAAAAACATCTATTCCAGTTTCTTGGAAGTGAAATAAAATAATGAAAAAGTGGCATAGAGAAGCTTAGGTTATCTCTGGGTTATTCCTTTGGTGCCGACCTTAGACTGATGTGGACTATGGCAGTGTAAATATATCCATTTGCGTGATGGAGAGGCTGTGTGTAGCTAGGAGAAAGCAATTTCAATTGGTACACAATAGTGGGCACTCATTGCACAGCAGTGTGACTGAATCAGTGAGTAAACATGTTGTTCTGGACTCACTCAGAGATCCCGGAAGGACGGGCGGTCAATGCTGCAGTTCCTCGCAGGCCCTGGTTATGAAAGAACCACTGCCCGGTCAGTTCTTTGCTTCGGTTAACTTCCTTGCCTGCTCACACAGGCCGTGACCACAGGACGAGACCATCAGCCAAGCCGATGATTTGTTTTGCAGCTTGGTGCAGATCTCAGGATGCTGGTAAGAGATACTAGGCACCGGCACCTGCGGCTTGCAAAGGTGCCTTGTTTGAGCTCTGAATTGTGGATTTATTTTCTCCCCCCTCCCGCTCTTTTTTTGATAAATTCTTCATATAGAACTGGCCAGACCTTGTTCAATGCCATAAGAGCACCATTTGCATTTATATACATGCAGAGAGGTCTCACAAGAGACCTTTGGAAAAGGTTTATGTCCTGACCTTGCTGTTTCCATGTTGCATTTAATAGTTCCCCCTGCTGCTACTGGTAAGGTGTTGTTATTATGTGCCTTCAAGCTATTTTTGACTTACGGCAACCCTAAGGCAAACCAGTCATGGGATTTTCTTGACAAGATTTTTTCAGAGGATGTTTGCCTTTGCCTTCCTTTGAGGCTGAGAGAGTGTGGCCTGCCCAAGGTTACCCAGTGGGTTTCCATGGCCAAATAGGGATTCAAACCCTGGTCTCCAGAATCGTAGTCCAGTGCTCAAACCACCACACCACACTGGCTCTCCCACTGGTAAGGGATGGCTCTGTTGAAAATTGAGCACCACTTAATGTCTGTAGAGTGTCCTTTGTACCTCCTGCCTTTTTCAGACTACGGCTCCCAGAACCCCTTACTACCTATCCATGCTGGCTGGGGCTTCTGGGAGTAGAAGTTCAAAACATCTGGAGTGTCAAAGATCTGCCTGCCTCTGCTTTGGATGGATTGGTTAATTTTTAACCATTCTGTGAGTTATGACACCAGATGGTTAATAGGTTGGAGTTCTCCCAAACACCTATGCTTCCACTGTGTTCTTTACTATGTGTAATAGTGCAAAGTTTAAACCATGTTGCGCACTGTGTATGCAAATTCTCTGAATAGGGAACAACTATGTGTCCAGCAAGGGTGGAGTGGGGGCGTGTGATGTAAGAGCTTCCAGAAAGGAGGTGGAGCAATATCTAGGTCTGATGATAATTCAAGAGCATCTAGAGAGCTACAGATTTGCCATCACTGGTCTAAGATCTGATTTGTGTGATATGCTCCAAGGTATGTAAAGCTTAGAATCTTTTAATGCATACATGCAGACAATTCTGTAGCTGACTGTAGTGTATCTTGGGTGGTGCAGATAACCCCACACTGTGGCTCGAGAGGGCTAGGAAGTAAAAATAAAAACTAGGCTGAGAAGGAGAGAAAGAGGAGTGAGTGTGGTATAGTGGATTTGGCCTATGACCAGATAGATCCAGCACCATGGAGAGTTTAGCGGGCTAGTCATAATCCTTCAGACTTATTTTCCCCTCAGAGTTATTGGGGTATGTGTGTAAAATTAGAGTGGCAGTGAGAAAGCTATCCATCAGCTTTGAGTTCTGCTCATGATTCCATGAAGCCCACCTCCTGTTTTGAACACTCCAGGCTTCCCACATATGAAATCTTAAAAGGACAGAGAACTTTGCATAATATATCTCCATCCAGATGGACTGCAACTCCTGTGAGCCCCTAGCCATCACAGCCACTGGTGAGGGATGATGGGAGTCCCAATAACATCCAGACAACATCTACCCTATTCCTGGTATTAAATCCTATGGTTAGGGTTCCCAGATCTCAAGGTCTGGGCTTTCTTCTCCAATGCTCATTGCTAAGTGGAGGAATCTCAGGGCAAGAGTGCTGTCTTGAAAATATAAAGATATACCGTATAGATATATAGATATTCCTCATTTGTTAATCCTTTTTTAAAAATTCAAATAGCCTACTCTGTGCAACTGTGGTTGATAAGTCATGTGTCATGCTGAATGACATCATCATGCTGCCCCTTGTCACATCATCCTTATAATGTCACCAGGGTCTGTCCATGTGACAGGGTCCCTTCTAGGTTTCAGGCTTCGTCTGTGAAATCTCAGGTCTTGGTATAGATCTCACCTGGCAATCTTACCTACAGCAGAGAGGGGAACTGCAAGCGCTTGGATTCAATCCAGCTCCTAGGTGTTCCATGTATCTCTCACACACACACACCCCAAATAGCCCTTGGTTCCAACAGCAGTCCCTGAGTTACCTTCTCCGATGTGACCCAACTCACTAGGAAAGAGATCTTTAAGCTGCCTATGTGTGTGCAGTAACAGAGGATTTTATCAGAGTGCCCCAGGCCAGCAGGACGGAGGAAATGAGCTACACAAGGCAAGAACGGTGGCAGAGCTCTAGTCTGCTGCTATCCACACAGAGGGAACACAGGGAGAAAGAACCCTTTGCTGCTCTTTTCAGGTGAGTTGCTGAATTCTTTGGGAAGAGAATGCTCACATTGTGCAAAGAGATGAAAGAACCCTCTACCTGTGTCAGGGTTGGCGCTATCATTAGATAGAGATAGACAGCTTTTGGTCTCATGCAATGGAACAACAATTTTAGTTTTTTACTTCATTATTGTTTTCCTTTTATTGGCAAGGATGGAAGAGAGGCACTTGGCTAGCTTTTAAAATCATGAAGTTTGGATGATGGGGAGAGGGTACCATTTGCTGCTCTGGTGTAGTTTGAGTGCTGGAGTTCAGGGTTAAAATCCCTGGTTGGTGCTGGATGTTTCACACTCTCACAGCCTTAGAGGACCACAATGGCAAACCTCCTTTTTTTTTAGGAACCAGCATTTCATAGTGTTGGATTAGGGTACTGGGAGGCTAGGGTTTGAATCCCCACAGAGCCATGAAAACCCACTGGGTGACCCTGGGCAAGTCACAGTCTCTCAGCCTCAGAAGAAGGCAATGGTAAACTCCCTCTGAAAAATCTTGCAAAAGAGAACCCTGTGATAGGTTTGCCTTAGGGGTGCCATATTTTGGAAACGACTTGAAGACACACAACAGCAAAATAATGATTACTAAAAAGGAGAGGGGCATTTGGAAAAATGCGGAGTTGTACATTTTTGTATTTTGAAGTGTGCTAAAAATAATCATAAAGAAACCTGAAAGCAGCTTGTTGGTAAGGTATCACTAATGCACCACGCTTTAAATAGCAAGCCATGCTAGCAAGCTACTGTTGCAGATCAAAAACTAGCAAGCAACAAATAACTTTAAAGCTTTCCAAATTCTACAAGGCAATGAACATGCTGACTGACCCACCATCTCCAGACAAGGAGAAGGAAAGTATCTGCCTGCTGATGTGGAATCTTGTGACTCTCAGATCATCCAATTAATTTCAACATAGGCTAGACAGTTTTGTGCTCAGTTAACATGAATTATGTTTGTTTCGCTGTTTGGAGAAAAAGAGAGGAAAGTGCATATCTGGAAAGCAGACCTTCCTCATGCCCCTGAGCTTCAAAAGCTGCTTCTTGCTAGGCTGCTGCCCTCTTTCTGCTCCTACCCCACCACTGGCTCCTCTCTTGGCCTGGTGGCTCCTGCTTCTTGCCCTTTTAAACAGATAGCTTGTTTTTGCAGTAAGAACCCCAGCAACAAAGCAGGCGATTCATGGCTATTAATAGCGAGAGCTCCAATGCCGGGCCCTGGTGTGAATGGCCCATTCAGTAGGGCTTATGTACACACGCTTTCAAACAGAGCATCCTTCAGTCTCTCCTTCCTTCCCTTGCAAGCAAAGGACTACAGGTCCCAGGAAACCTCCTTCTTCCTTATACAAGCTTGCAGTTTAGGACAGCACATGGGTCCTAATCCTCTCTTAGGCCCTGTTGGGCGTGTTGTGCTCCCACCCCACACCTCTTACAGGGTTACTGAGCATACTCTCCTCCTCTTCTAGTTACAGTTTTGACAGACGGGATAAACATTTCCTTGAAGAACTGCTTCTCCCTCCAATGTTCAAATTTCCTGGTTCTATTTTGTAGCCGTGAATAGACTTAACATACTCTCCAACGGTCCTAATTTGACTGGGACAGTCTTGATTAATCCCATGTCGCTCCACTTTTTCAACTGCTTTTAGAATGTCCCAGTTTCTCTCTACGTCTTGTACTTTCCTAACTTGTCCTCAGCAGTGGCGTATCTAGTGTAAACAGTGTCTAGGGCAAGCATGGAAGTTGTGCCCCTACCTTCTTATCCCTATCCCCACCTCCCACCCCTGCATGCACAGCTTTTTTTGCACCCCCCTGGCATTGGCACCCAGGACACATGCCCTACTTGCCCCACCCTAGGTGGACTCAGTTGCTGCAAACTGAGTTTGAAGGGTGAAAGTAGTTTGCAGTCAGTTGACTCGTTGTGGGGGGAAGACAGATGAGGGCAGAATCTTGCCCTTTTGAAGAGGTTTAGGTAAAATCAAACTGCTGCAGCCACTCCTAGCTGGTGTGTTGTTCTTCATGAATAGTTTTTTGTCATCTTGACCCCACTCTGATATTGCTTGGCCACATGTGTCCCAGTTTTCATCTCTGAAACACTGGAAGATATGGATTAGTGGCATGTAGGGGGGAATTCATGTGACTGAATGTTTATTTCCTTGCAAAACAGATTTCCAGAGCAAAGTCATCTAGTTTGTCACTCCTTTTTCATTTGTGGACACTGTGTGTGCATGCACGTATATGAATGGGCATCTTTCTGATTATATTCCTATCTTCCGCTCCTAAATTCCTCACAGAAATTCAAACCGGTATGTGTGGTTTTCTCTTCACATTCTTCCCTTGCTGCCCTGTGAGGCAGACTAGGTTGAAAAAAAGCTGTTCCTCCTCTCCCCTTCTGTTCTTCCCCCTCTTCTGTCTCTTGAGTGTTCATTTTGTCTGTTCTTTATATTGGAAAGCATGTGGCTGAAATGTAGGCAGCAAAATCAGTCCTAGCTACAGTGATATAGATGGATTACTGTTAAAGATTAGGAGAGATTACTTGAATTAGGTATAAGAGCACAGGGATAACTGTTGGTCTTCTTCCAATGCCTTAAAAAAAAAATCACAAACCCCACTTTTTAAAGGGATGATTGTCTCAATGTCACCCATGCATTGTTGTGTCAGTATTTGAACTTGGATTTCCCAGTGTCTAATCACACCCTCTGCTCTAAGAAAGTGTCGGTGAAAGTGCACGAATAGTAAAGTGCCATGCGATGCAACAGCTCACTGTGCCAGACCTTGTTGCTACTGAATCATCTTTTGCAAAGGTAATTTAAAAATGCAAGATCATTCCAAAGGCCTCTCTAATCCAGCATCCTGTTTCCCAGCACAGCCAGTCAGAGATTTCTGGGAAGCCCATGGACAATACATGGTACTACTAGTATTTAAAGACAGAGCCATGTTAGTCTGGATCAGTATGCAAAGGGATCTTGTAGCACCTTTGAACTAATTGAGAGAAAGAGGTTGGTGGCATAAATTTCATAGATTGAGTCTACTTCATCACCCAATCTATGAAAGCCTACGCTGCAAGCTTCTTTCAGTTCATCTCAAAGGTGCTATAAGATGCCTTTGTAGACAGGACATGTGTACCACTGCACCCTACATCTTGCATTCACCAACCACTGGTACACAGAGCCATGATATTTTGTATACTAAAACAGATAAATAGAGGAAAATGGAGAGAAAGAGAAATCTATCATAGCTGCTTGTCACTGACAGCTTTATCTTCCATAAATTTAGTTAACCCTCCCTTTAAACCATTTAAGTGGATAGCCCTCACTACTTTATGTGGAGGAAAATTCTGTGGCAAATACTTGCACCATTCATCGTGAGTGGATAGCTGTAGCTTCTAGCCTTGTAAGGAATAAATGTCTCCCCGTCCACTTTCTTGATGATATGCAAAACTTCATACACTTCTAGCATATATCCCTTCCTACTTGCCTTAAAAAAAGGAAATTAAAATCCCCAAACCGTGTTCTCTGTTCATCCTGGTATGGGGAGTAGCTGCTCAGTCCTCCAGATTTTCTTTGGTGGTTCACAGCCCGTCTTTCACAAGAAAACACTCATTCTCAGACCTTTCAACATTTCCCATGTAAAAACTGGAAGACATGGGGCCAAGCAACATCAGAATACGGCAAATGGCAGAAGTTGTTAATGAGGAAGAATTCAAAAGCTAGGAGAGGCTGCAGCAGTTTGCTTTTGCTTGAACTTAACAGGGAAGGGCAAGATTCAGCCCCTTGCTCTCTTTTTCTCCCTCTGCTTAGAACTGTGTACAAACTATTTCTGCACTTTGAACTCGGTTTGCAGCAACTGAAGTAAGCTGAGAGCAAAGAGGGAAAATGGAAAGAGAAGAGAGAAATCAGGATATTTTAAAAGAAACTGAAAAAATAACATTCAATTTGTTTTATTTTATGGTCATAGACCAAACAAAAGGGAAAAAAAAGATGACAGAGGATGAATTGGGGCCATTGCCACACTACCTTGTTATAGTGCTATTATTCCACTTTCAACATCCTTTGGAATCCTGGGGTTTGCAGTTTGGGGAGAGACAGTCAGACTTCTCAGCCAAAGAGTTCTTTGGCCTCAGTAAACTACAGACTGCAGAATTCCACAGGATGTTGAAAGTGGAATAATAGCACTAGAACAGTGTAGTGTGGAAATGGCCTGGGATTGTCTCTGCCAAATCAGGACAGTTGGACATGCACTGCTGCTTATTCAAAATGCGGAGAGCAGGTGGTTGTAGGCTGAGTGACTACAAGGCCTAGAATAGAGGAGTCCTCAGCCATCAAGAAAATGCATGGGTTAAGGAGCAGAGTGTGGCTTGAAAAATGATCCTGGTGTTAGAAGTGAATGTGTGTTGCTTACAAGGGTGCCCCTATTTAAATTGGTGACACGTTGAAGGGTATGCAGTGGTGTGGGCTCAGAATAGTCTGTCAGTATTTCAAAGCCCCATATATTGTTGCTGCAGACACTGTTAGCTTCAAGGAAAATTTAGAAGCTGGCTGGGATTCTAAAGAAGAGTCAAGCATCATGGGGGTATTTTTTTAGAGTATATTTCCTAGTCTCTGAAGCTGACTTTGCTAGGCCTTTGTTGTGCTCATATGTCTCTTTCTTAAATTGCTTAGGCATCTGGTATTCCATAATGTAGTACCTCTCCCTCCTCCCCACCCGCAGCTTCTTCCCCTACATAGGATGGAGATGTGTGGGAGGAAAGGGAGGGAGGAAAGCTCTGTTGATAATATGTAGCAGCATTCCATACTCCCCCCCCCTTTTTTTTTTGCATGACTGGAATGCAGCTCTGTTTCCGGCAGGACAGCTGTTCCATTTCTGGGTAATCCAAGCTTCGTGCCCTCCAGAATCCAGAAAAGGGGGCTGGGAGAGGGAGCGAGCTTTGGAAGGTCATTTTTAAAATCTGTCAGCGAAAGGGTTGGGGCTGCCATAGAAGATGTTTGTTTGTCAAAAGCTACATAGCATGTTGGGAAAAAACAGATATTTCATTTTTCTTCTTCAGTATAGGCCATTTCCGCACTAGCCTGTTATAGCGCTATGATTCCGCTTTCAACATCCTATGGAATCCTGGGGTTTGCAGTTTCGGGAGGGGCCAGGCGGCCCCTCCCGAAACTGCAAACCCCAGGATTCCATAGGATGTTGAAAGCGGAATCATAGCGCTATAACAGGCTAGTGCGGAAATGGCCATAGTCCAGGATGCTAGTCCCAAGCATGGTGTAATGGTTTGAATGTTGGATTAGGACTCTCAGAGACCAGAATCTGAATCCCCAACTGACTGCGTGACATTGGGCAAGTTATATTATGCTGCCAGGCAATGGCAAATCTTCTCTTGAGTAAATCAACTTGAAGGCACCGAACAACAAGAACAAAGTAAAGCTTATGTGAATCCCTGTCACCAGCAGAAATTCTACTTCTTTACTAATCAGCTGCTGGTTTCAGTGGTTCCTATGTTCCTTCCAGCCACACTTCGAATTTTTAGCAATAAGCTAAGTAACTTTAGTTTTCAAAGCTTTCATCTGTATATGCCACGATTCTGATGAAGTGGCAGTAAACTGCAGAATATGATTCTGGATATGGAAGCCAGCTTTGTAGGCTCTAATCTTTCAGAAAGGTAAGTGAAATCTGCCATTTACCCTTGTTATTCATGTTTCTAGTCCACTTGGTTATAAAAATGTGCTTAGAAGCATATGAGGCAATGTGGAGTTTGCCAAGCATGTAGGCAGTGCTTAGTGAATGCCACATTTAATGGTCAGTGGTATGACCATGATGGCTAACAGATTCTAGGAACTGCAATTCCAACAAGTAATTTTTCCAGACTCTACAAAAGACTTGCAGCTGTTCTGTTTTTCCCTCCTGAATGGATTATAGTTTGTTTGTTTGTTTGTTTTCAGTAAAACTGATTAAAGAAACAGTGGGAAAACACAGAACACAGATTGACTTTTTTAGTTGCTTTTATAATGTCCCAGTTTCTCTCTTCTCCTTCAAATTTTGTTTCTCTCTCCTCTTTAGCAGAGGAGAAAAAGAAGAGGAAGGGTGGAATGCTACCCTTCTCAGTAGTCTCAGACAAAAGAAAACTTCTGCAGCCTCTCCTCATTTGTCTTTTGTTCCTTGTTAATAACTTTTACCATCTTGACCACACTCTAACGTTCCTTGGCCACATGTGTCCCAGTTTTCCTCTGTGAAATGTTGGATGGTTTGTAGCAGGTTAAATTTAGAGTGGGCAAAAGGTGTGTTAAGATTAGCTGAGTTACCCACGGCTGATCACAGTACGTTGCAAAAGTTTCTGGATTCCAGTGGCTTAGCAAGAGCAACAGCGAAATGACTGTCCCCTTCTAAATTAGGCTGCAGAAGTGAAGAAAGTCGTTTTCCCCAGCAATAGTGCATTTCTAGTTTGGAAAACAAATTCCTGGGCTCAAGATGTGCTTAGAGATGCCTTGTTTGTGTCTTTTTCACCTTACTCTGGTTGATGGATGTTGAGCTTAGGATAAAAATGCAAGCACACACAAAATAACCCCAATAAGCCTCCGCACACTCGCATCAAATGGTGATAAAGCAACGATCGAACAAACTTGCATTCAGTGCAAGCTGATTAGCAATGTGGAGCATGGAAGTGCAAATGCATGGATGTCCCAGGATTATTCCAGGCTGATAAACAGATTAAATCAATGTGAATTAGTTTATGTGGCTCTTAAGCATACTTAAATAATAAGTTTCTCTCAAATAGTAATTCCGAAGAGTAACTGTCTTCGTCATCACCTACCCTTTTTTTTGTATTGCCTGGTCTGATGAAGAATATAAAAGGTTGTACACTTTTATGGCATCTTGATTGATCCTAGAAGATAAACTGGCCAACTAGGGGGTTTGTGCGGTTTCTCTCTGGATAAACATCTTTTTTTTATTTTTTATTTTTTAACAAAATCAGTGAGAATGGCAGTCTAAAGCCCAGCTAGTCCTTCCCCTGCCAAGAGGCACGACAGACTTGCCCCAAAGCACCCCAGCATAAAACAGAAGCCAACTCTGCAATTCAGATTGTACTACATGCCACAAATTGCCAGAACACGTGTACTGTGGAAAGCTGCTTATAGAGCAAGTAATATAGCATGGCACATGCAGATGAGCCACATTCAAAAACAAAAAATATAAAAGGGCACAGCCAAACTGACCTGGGGAAAAATTCCTTTCCTCCTCAATGTTTTTTGTTTGTTTGTTTTCTTTGCCTTTACCTGCCCTTGTTTATAAGAAAGGAACTCACAGAAACTTACTGTGAGTCAACAAAAAAGAATGCATAGCATCTTGGCAAAGTTCAAATGCCACCATAGCAGTAAGAGCAACAGCAGAAATAATAATTTTTTAAAAAAGCAATGGTAAAAACACTTCTGGACGCCAGTTGAAGTTTTAAGAATTCTTCTGCAAAGGCAAAAATGTGTTAATGAGCACGGTTGGATACCTAGCCGATACCTAGCGCGGCTTACCCCGTGTCCTGACATCATTACATATTATTTGTGTGTCTGTGGCGTCAGTGTGCATTTTTCCAGCCATATGCCTCACTTGTGGCTAGGGCTGCCAGGTGAGGCCTATCTGAATCCTTGAAATTTCATTGTAAATATCTGAAACCTAGGGATGGCCCCTGGTGATGTCACAGGGGTTGGGCTGTGCTTAGGTGACAAGGGTAATGTCACAGGGAAGACCCCAATGATGTTATTAAGCATAGGATGTTAAACATCAACTATATTTGCGTTTGAATACGTCTTTCAATTTTTAAAAAAAAAAATCTAACTGATGAGAAATACGCAGACATACACACACACTTTTCAAGGTAGTGCTCTCGCTAGGAGATTCCTGCTCTTTGCACTGAAGACCAGAGAAAAGAGGGGGCCAGGTCCTTAGATCTGGGAACCCTGCCATTGGCTACAGCAAATAGGAGATTGCCTTCTGGCCTTAGTTTTATTTAAGACATTATGGAAAGGGGTGGCAAATTAACATGAGGCTGCTATTTTCACTGACCTAAAACTCAAGGAAACATTGGTGCAAGCAACCTCACTGGGATTTTAGGACAAAGTACTACAGTGCTGCAGTGCCAAAGCGGAGAAGGCCCTGATCCAGACTTTGGATCACCCATATCTCCCAAAAGATTTGCATTAAATTAGGGTTGCGAACTCTTTAAATGAAAATTTCAGCAGTAAATCAATCCACAGAGAATCTTTGTTTAAAGTTAGCTGTAAATATGTATTGTCTTTCTTTGTTCTTAAGGAGTGCTAAAATCAGCAGCTGTTTTTTCTTCTGTCCATTTAGTCCATTCAGAATATACATAAATTCCTCCAGCAAAACACTAACCATTGACCCTGCAGGCATCATTCCAGGAAGATTTAGCTAATGAACTCTTAGCACTGCATGTTCTTGCTGGCTATAGAGGATGTACTCTAGGCCTATATTTTATGGAGGAATGTTTAGTTCTGTCTGTATATGTCATAAATGTGCTCTGGAATGAAGAAAGAGTTGCATGGTTGCTTTGCTTGCATTGAATCTAGTCAATGTCACACTGTTTACTTAGTAGGCATTTTATGAGGACCTTCCCTGTGGGTCAAACTGGACATTAAGGCGAATGCTTATTCTCTATGATTAATCTGTTTCCCCTCCCATAAAGGGATTTACTCAGTGATACATATCTGAAAAGCCAGACCTGCAAATTAAGCCTATGTTTACGTTCCAGTGCTCAATCACAAAACAAACCATGATAAATGCAAGATACGTAAGTGAGGAAAATCACATGCTGTGACAGACATTCTTTACCACTGGAGGGAGCATGCCCTCAAAAAATGTGCTAAGTACAGTACAACCAGTTTGGTAATCTTTGGGATATTTTGGACTTCAGCTCCCAGAATTTCTGACCATTGACCATATTTGCTGGATTTTCTGGGAGCTGAAGTATCAGAAGATTTGACAACCCTTAGTTTAGATCAGTGTTCACTACCTTCCTCTGCTCTTTAGATGCAGTGGAACATGATTCCCATCATCCCCAACCATTGCTGTTCACTACCATTGTTCCTCATAATGCTGGAAGTGGTAGTTCAATACATCTGGAGACAGGCAAAGCTAGGCTAAGACAGAACAGGGTGACATGTCAGTCTGTTCTATCTGAGACCACCAAATATGCTTTTAGGAATTGCACAAGGGAGGCACGAAAAATATTCCTTGTTTATCAGTGGTCTGAGGTATTTAGAGACAGACTGCCTTAAGTATGGGGTTTTATGTAATGCTCACAGATAAGAGCTGTTGGTAAACTGTTCGTCCATCACATTGTCAAAACTTTTTTAAAAGGGCATTTAAGCTGTCTCTATTGTCAGGTCGTGTGGTGATGAATCCCACAAATAAATTCTAAATTGTGTACAGAAGGGTTTCCTTTTGATTTCTCTGCAATTAACTGTCAGTCACTTTCACTGGCTAAAAATACTGCTGTGCAGCATTATGAGCAAAATAAACATTTAGGAATTATGAACAACATGGAGACAGTGTATATAAAAATGCTTTATTTCACTGGCTTCCTTTACAAAACAACCACCAGAAGAAAAATATGGTTCTCAGATTGATTAAAAACTGCACAACCCATTTTGCAAAATAATATTCTTTTCCTTTCTCAAAAGCTGTTCCAGGGAAGATTGACTTTTAATAATTTCTCTCAGCAAATAAAATTTTGTTTCTGAAACATGCCAGGAAATTTTTCATAAATATATAATATATTAAATATACACAGGCACTTTGAAAGCCACTTTCTCTCTTGGTGTTGTTTTGTTTTTGGAGTCTCTCCTTCTTTTAGTGATTGGTTTTCTGAACTAAAATGATCCAGTCTTGCTAGCCTGAGCTCAGAAAATAGGTGCTCTTTGCCTTTGATAGTTAACTAGTGCAAACCATGGCTTCTTCAAAGTAAGGCCGTTTCTGCACTAGACTGCACTAGACTGTTAGGAAGAGATCCTTTTAAACTTAAAAGGACAGGCCATTTCCGCACTAGACTGTTATAGTGCTGTTATTCCACTTTCAACATCCTATGGAATCCTGGGGTTTGCAGTTTAGGGAGGGGCCAAGGTTGATCCCAGGATTCCATAGGATGTTGAAAGTGGAATAACAGCACTATAACAGTCTAGTGCGGAAATGGACTGTCCTTTTCAGTTCAAAAGGATCTCTTCCTAGGTATGCATGAAAAGTTTGGCTTCTTCAAGAGCAGAGCACCCATACCCTCCAACTTCTTGATTTGGCAGGGTCAGTCCTAATTACTCTTCTGGCGTTCCACTTTCTTAGCAGCTTTTAAAATGTCTCAGTTTCTCTCTCCTCCTCCCACTTTCCCCCTTTGTCCTTAGTTTGCTTCAGTTGCTGCAAACTGAATTCAAAGTGCAAAAGCAGTTTGCAATCAACTAAGCAGAGAGAAGAAAGAAAGAGGCAAAATGTTGCTCTTCCCAGTAGCCTCAAGCAAAAGCAAACTGCCTCAGCTTCTCCTAGCTTGTCTATTGTTCTTCATTAATATTTGCTATCTTGACCAAATTCTGATGTTTGTTGGTCACATGTGTTCCAGTTTTCACATGAAATGTTGGAGGGCTTGGTGGATCTGTTCTGTTAACAAGCTTATACTGTATGGTTTCACATGTATATGACCATGGGGTACCTTACCGATTTGTCTATGCAATAAATAAAATATTTATTATTTTACCGTGCACTGTAACAAACACCTTCCTGTCTTTCTCATTTTAGCCTGGGAAGGTGTCTGAGCCTCACAGCTTCAAAGAGAAGGTATTTAAGAAGAAGAAAAAGGCTTGCGTTGTGTGCAAGGAAACCATTGAGGCTCAGGGGCTTGTCTGTAAAGGTAAGTGGCGCCCTGCAGTAGGCCTCCCTCCATTTTTCACCTTTCATACGGAAGTGGCTGAAGGCAAAGCTTGCCCAACACATTTTGATGTCTGAGGCTTTGCATTAAATACCACTACACCCTGTTCAAGGTGCATAGGATGCAAAGCCAACCACGTTATCTGGGTATGTGTGATAGAAAATCCCACAAGTGCCTCTCCCCTTTTCTTGCCATATAAATACAACAGAAACAAGCAACTAACAATTTGCTGCCCTTTCACGACACCCAAGATCTGCTGCCTCTGAGGCCACTATATTGGCAGGGTAGAGCCCTAACAGAAAGGCTAGCGAACAGAAAGTTGTTTCTCGGGGCCCTTTGCAGCACTCCATTGTTTTAACTGCCCCTCACGAGGAAGCCAGTGGTTGTCAAATTGTGGGCCTGACCCTAAAGAGGGGGGAAATAGTTGCTTAAGGAGGGCACAAGGAGGGCTTCCAAATACAGCAGATGTGAAAAAGAAGGGCAAGGCTGTGTGTGCACCCCATTGAGGCTTGACTGGTCAGAGTGACACAAACCATCTTCCTCCATTGTGCCTTCCCCCAACCTCTGACGTGGCAAAAATCGGCTTCTCTTTTTTTATGCTTTTCCCATTCAGCTTCTCCCAAGGTGTGACATTGGTGCAGCAGGTACATTCCCCTTAGCAATCATGAGGCATTTTCTGCAGGTGGGGAGGGAGCAGGAAGTGACTAGAGGAGGTGGAGAGTGCGAGAGCTCAGCATTAAGACGGGGGGCGCATGCGGCACAAGAGGCCCGTGAGAGACAGAGGAAGAGAGATGCGTAGGATGGGACGGAGGGTGCAACATGGAGTGGCAGGGCACAACGTCCTGATGTAAAGGGAGTACGGAATAAAAAATTTGAGAACCACTGTGTTAAACAGAATATTCAATAAAGCATAATTAAAGAGAATCCATAGTCATACTATTTGCGTTGCATACTATTTCCTTCATACTATTACACAATTAACGATAATACACTTGTAATGAAAACATTCTACAGTTCCCCTCTTAAGATGGCAAGGACTAGATCCTGAATATCTCCTTTCTTTTCCTTACAGTGTGCAAAGTGGCAAGCCATAAGAAATGCGAAGCCAAGGTAAGAGCACTTGTACATTTGGTAAGAGCAAGAAATGGAGTTGTGAGAAAAGTTCTAAATGATTTAAGAGATGTATTACATAGTATATGACATTCAATTTATAGTCTGTGAGTATAGCAAAGCTTGGAAATGTAACTTTTTGGATTACAGTTCCCAGAATCTCCCAGCATGGCCATGGCTGGGTAAAGGATTCTGAGGTTTGTGGTCCCTCCCCACGATAGCACATCCAAGCTCTGGAAGATACAGACACCCCACTGCACTGCCAAGCCTTGCTGAAGTGTGGGAAGGAGCGACAGAGCTCCCACAGCCATACATTCCGTTCCTTGTGTGGATCTGTTAGTTCAGTGCTGGAGAGTGCATTGCATACCAACCATTACAAGGTCAGCTTCACATCCTGCGTTTTGGCTGTTTGGTGTCAAAATGCCCCTTTTTAATCTGCAGCCCTTTCTACACGTCTTGTGGGCCACAACAATGAGGAAGCTGTATTTCGAATGAGAGCTTGCAAAGGAACAG
Organism: Cyclura pinguis; assembly: GCA_030412105.1. Lineage (NCBI taxonomy): Eukaryota > Metazoa > Chordata > Lepidosauria > Squamata > Iguanidae > Cyclura > Cyclura pinguis. The sequence goes on along the minus strand of CM059600.1, from coordinate 195,484,843 downwards.
AAAGTACAGGGAGATGATGCAGCATGTGGCATTGCAGTGTACGCAGCTACTTGGGAAAAGAAGCGAGGCCAGCAGGATGTGTTTTGCTCTCTCAGGCAAAGAACAAGATGGTGCCCCTTGCTTCCCCCATACAGAAGCTGAGTGGATTGGCAGCTGAGTCTGGGCTGCTTCACACTACACAGTTATGGAGCTATGATTCCACTCTAACTGCCGTGGCAACATCCTATTTAATCCTGGGTCTTGCAGTCAAGGGAGGGCTATTTAGAACTCTCAGGTGAAGAACTCTAGCACCTCCGAAAACTACAAATCCGTAGGATTCTATAGGATGTTGGCCATGACAGTTAAATTGGAATCATAGCACTATAAATATGTAGCATTAACTGACCCTCATTTACAGCAGGAGCTGGGAATGATGGTTTGCTTGGAAAAGACTTCAATGAAAAGCTGACAGTTTCAAGATTTTTCTTAGACCACCTCATATCACCTTTTGGTTTGTTACAGTTTTTTGGAAGTATGTTAACAATTAGTAAGTGAACCACATGTTCAAGCTTCTGTTTTGTTCTATTCTTTACTTACGTATTCTACTCTGTTTCTTTTTTTTATTGAATAGAAAACTATTCCCACCATTTATAACTTGAGCTCCTTTCCAAGAAAGGGTTAAACATAGTAATGGGCTAGAGGATTTGGTTGGTATAAGCAAAAATAGGTTGCACAAGTTTCCTGAATGACAATTGTGGTTGAAAAGATCTAAGCAGAGGCCAGCTCAGATTTAGTAGCCGAGTGGCACAAGGCTGTTTTGTAACCACAAGATTTCACAGATAGTCTAGCAGTTTCCTCACCTTCAGAAATTCCCTGTCATTCTGGGGAGGAGGAGGAGGATTGCAAGCATGTGCTTCTCTGTTGCTGGTTGCACTGTGCCCTGGGAGGCACAGAGTTGCATGACTGAATTGTTAGTGCATTTCATCTGGGTCTACCATTTGCTTAGATGACGCACTTCCCCACCACAGCTCTGTGCCCTCCAGATGTGTTGGACTGCACCTCTCATCATCCCTACCCAGAAAGGTCCAGGTCAAGCTGGATGGAGGTGGTGGGAGTCTCCTTTTCTCCTTCCCTCTTTCTCTAGAAAGGAGCACTGTGTTTGAGTTGATTCAGGTGTTCAGCTCAGGACAGGGCTAAGTTGAATGTGCAAGGAGAGGATGGGGGTTAGCCCTGCCCTCTCAACCATCACTCTCCACCTACAGAGAAGGACAGTCCGAAGAGGGCAAGAGCATCTTCTATGACTGCAGCCTCTCCATGTGACTGTAAATCCTGATTCTGGCAGTAGGTGTCCAAGCAGATAATTTCCCCAAGCTCTGAGAAAACTAGAGATCTTCCCAAAGGTTTTGGCTGAGTTCTGAGAGAAACCTGGAGGCTGATGGCCTAAGGGCATGGGGGGTCATGTCCAACTCAGGAGGTGGTAGGAATGGGAGCATGGGAACAAACCCTGGTTGAGGGGCAAGGGTCAGAAGTGTGACCTTAAGGGACCCCCCTGAGTGCTGCACATCTATTTTGCAACACAGCTGGAACCTCACCATCTACAAACTGGCCTAGAGCTACGGAGGATAGGAAAGAGAAATATTTGGAAGATTCAATCTGTTGTCGTTGTGTGCCTCTAAGTATTTCTGACTTATGGCAACACTAAAGCAGTCTTATCATGTAGTTTCCTTGGAAAGATTTGTTGCAAGGAGGTTTACCACTGCCTTCCTCTGAGGCTGAGAGGGTGTAACTTGCCCAAGGTCACCCAGTTGGTTTTCATAGCTGAATGGGAATTCAAACTCTAGTCTCCCAGCATCCTAGTCCCAACACTCAAACCTCTACACCACGCTGGCTCGAAAACCAGGCACAAGTAATGATTTGGGCAAAATCAATTAGGCCCCCAAGGCGTTAGTAAAAAGTGGATGGCTGAGATTCTGCATCAGACACATAGCAATGATGTTGTGGCTACAGTCTGTCTCCCAAAATCTACCTTAAAATCCAGGCAGCCGCACCAAGGGATGTAACCCTACGGCACTGGCGAGCTGCATTAAAAGGAGGAAGGGAAAAAATGGAATGCAACAGCACCTTTGAGCCTGACCATCAGGTTGGAATATAAGAGATATGATACCAAAAAAGAGAGAGAAGAAAGGGGAGTGAGGATAGGAGAAGAAAAACAAACACAAGCACTTAATTCTTTATACATTTTTCATCCCATCATCATCATCATCATCATCAACTTTGCTTATACCCCATCTTTTTCACAAAACCAGGACACAAGCTGATTAAAATAAACACAATACTGTATAGTTCAAACTTATGAAGGATTGACATTGAAATTGAATTAAACTAGTAGCAACATTAAAAACACTTTAGAAGATATAATTATAAATGATAAAAAGCAATTTATAGAACAGTTTAATCACACCAGGACAGCACCCTCTTAGAAGCCATTTTTAAATAAATGTGGTTCTCAAAAATCCTGTCTGAATAACAAAGCATCTGTCTGATAACGGAAAGAAAGCAAAGAAGGGATCCTTCTAACCTCCCTAGCAGGAAGTTCTGGAGTTTAGGGGCAGCCAACGGGAAGGCACTGTCTTGCTTCCCTGTCAACCATGCCTGTGAAGATAGTGGGGCTGAGAGAAGGGTCTCTCCTGAGAATCTCAGGACCCAGCTAAGCTTATATGGGGAAATAGAGTCTATCAAATAGTCTGAATGTAAGCTATATAGGGCTTTAAGGATCATAACCAGCCACTTGAACTGAGTCTGAAAACAGACCAGTAGCCATTGTGGGTGAGGAAATTATTACAAAGAAGGTTCACAAATGGTTAGGCATTCAGTTGCAACCAGAATTGCTAGTCTTTTTTCTCTAGTGAGACTCCTGTCCCTTTAAGAACCACACATAAGAAAAATTTTCAAGAGGTACTAGAAAAGGCTTCAGTGTGGGGATTCTGTACACAATATGGTTAAGGCTAAATTCTTTTCTTTCCTTTCCTTTTCATGGGTTCTGCTCTCATACCTTTAACACCCAGTCACACCAAGATTTGACAAGAGACATTTTCCCCCAGGACTCATTGCTATACCATTAAAAGCTTACTCTATATAATTTTGGGGCATCAGGCTGCTGTTTAAGGCGCAGGAGCAGGGCCAGCAAAAAACCCAGACCATCTGAATAAACAGTTGGTAAAAGCCAAGGAACTTGCCAGGCAAAGAATTAAAATTAAACTTTAGTTAAAAGAAAAGTGTGTTGAACAATAGGGCACCCAACCAAAGTATACACATGCAGCCTGAGCTGGATATAAATTTGCTATCATGCATTACTACCGTTCTCCCTCACATTGTTTTTCCCCTTTGCTTTGTTTTTCTCCTTTAAAGAGGAATCATTAATTAATATCTTTATGCTCTGTTTTCCCCTCCCATTGTGGCACTGCATAGAGGGCTCTAGAAACGCAGTGGTTCAACCAGGCAGAGACCACCTTACTTCCATCACGTCTCCTCTGCTTTCACCCTGTGCTTCCAGACATCTGTCCTTGTCCTACTCTGGCTTGAGCTCCCTTCTTGGTTACTAACCAGACCCTCACTTGCTTGGCTTCTAGGTTACAACAGCATCTGGTTTTATTCTCAGGTCTTTCATTAGAGATGGAAAGAATATTCTGAAAATATTTGAAGAATGATCAATAAAACACATTTTTCAAATGTTGAGAAATTCTGACATGAAGAATCCTGGACTGACCAGAAGTTTCACAGTTCGGGATTTATTCTGCACAAAATTTGCACATGGTTGTTTTGCAGAGAAGGGAGAAGCTCAGTAACACTCAATAGAAGGGATGTAGAGATGTGGGCTTTAAAAGATAAAAGAAAGAAAAAGGACAATGCATACACAGCAAAAAATATGACAAGAGACAGATTTTTTGCTGTGTATGTTTTGTTCCTTTTCTTTCTTTTATCTAACAGCCCCCAAAGAAGACAATTAAATATTAGTAGGCCAAAACGCGTTGGGCTAATTACAAAAATAAAATCATCTTTTTCAGCACCCTAAGACTTTGGCCATTTCCGCACTATACTGTAATAGGGCTATCATTCCACTTTCAATATCTTGTGGAATCCTGGTGTTTGCAGTTCAGCGAGGGGCATTTCAAATTCTCAGGCAGAGAGCTCTTTGGCCTCAGTAAACTCCAAACCCCAGAATTCCACTGGGTGCTGAAAGTGGAATAGTAGCACTATAACAGTGTAGTGTGGAAATCGTCTTTGTCTCTTCTCTGCATCCCTTCTGTTAGGTGCTACTAGTCTTCTTTTTTTGTTGTTTTTGTTTTTCCTCTACAAAACAACTATGTGCAAATTTTGCACAGAATAAATCCCAAATTTCAAGGCTTCTGCTAATTACAAGAATAAAATCATCTTTTTCAACATCCTGAGACTTTGTCTCTTCTCTACATCCTGCCGTTTTGCAGAGAAAACAGCATTTTATCTGCAGAAAATGATACTGCTGTGGAGAAATATTATTTCCTGCACAGAAATGCTGTATTTGAGGCCTTTTACTACACAAAATTTGCATATTGCTGATTTGTGTAGGAGATAGCATTTTTTGCACCAAAAACAGCACATTTCTGCACAGAAAATAATATTTCTACGCAGGAGTATGACGTTCTGCATAGAAGGTGCTGTTTCCTCTGCAGTAAAATGCTGTTTTCTTTGCAGAACAAGCACATGCAAACTTTGCACAGAATAAGTCCCAAATTGCAAATAGTCTTCGAAAATGGTGTGGTTTTTCAATACTTTCTCACAGTGGGGAGAAAATTGCTAAAATTATTCATTGCTTCCTTCAAGAAGAAACTTTGTGAAAAATTACATTCCTAGCATTCATTCAGCCCCTTGCATTTCCTCTCTGTTATCAGTGTCTGTTGGAGTTGCCAGATCAGGACTATCCCAGGCCTTGAAATTTCAGGGCCAAAACCTGAGACCTGGGAATGCCCCTTTGTGAGGTCATGGAAGTGATGTCAACGATGTCATTAAGCATGACATGCTATGTATCAAATACAGTCACACAGATCATGCCATTCACATTTTTAAAAAAAAGTCTGGGAAATCATAGAATCATAGAATCATAGAAATGTAGAGTTGGAAGAGACCACACGGGCCATCCAGTCCAACCCCCTGCCATGCAGGAACACCCTCAAAGCACTCCCGACAGATGGCCATCCAGCCTCTGCTTAAAAACCTCCAAAGAAGGAGACTCCACCACACTCCGAGGCAGCATATTCCACTGCCGGACAGCCCTGACTGTCAGGAAGTTCTTCCTGAGGTTCAGGTGGAATCTCCTTTCCTGCAGCTTGAATCCATTGCTCCTTGTCCTGGTCTCTGGAGCAGCAGAAAACAAGCCCTTTCCCTCCTCTACATGGCATCCCTTCAAATATTTAAACATAGCTATCATGTCCCCTCTTAACCTTCTCTTCTGCAGACTGAACATACCCAGCTCTCTAAGTCTATCCTCATAGGGCTTGGCTTCCAGGCCCCTCACCATTTTGGTCGCCCTCCTCTGGACCTGCTCCAGCTTGACCATGTCCTCCTTGAATTGGGGTGCCCAGAACTGGACACAGTATTCAAGATGAGGTCTAACCAAAGCAGAGTAGAGTGGTACCAGTACCTCCCTCGATCTAGACACCATACTCCTATTGATGCAGCCGAGAATTGCATTGGCTTTCTTGGCTGCCGCATCACACTGCTGACTCATGTTCAGCTTGTGGTCTATTAGGACTCCTTGATCCCTTTCACACGTACTGCCATCCAGCCACGTGTCCCCCATCCTATATTTCTGCATTCCATTTTTTCTACCTAAGTGTAGGACCTTACACTTCTCTCTGTTGAATTTCATTTTGTTAGCCTTGGCCCAGCTCTCCAATCTATCCAGGTCATTTTGAATTTTGATCCTGTCCTCTGGCGTATTAGCAACCCCTCCCAATTTGGTGTCATCTGCAAATTTGATGAGCATGCCCTCTATTCCTTCATCCAAGTCATTGATGAAAATATTGAACAGCACTGGGCCCAGGACAGAACCCTGTGGCACCCCGCTAGTCACTTCTCTCCAGGATGAAAAGCAGCCATTGGTGAGCACCCTTTGGGAACGGTCAGTCAACCAGTTACAGATCCACCTGACAGTAGCCCTGTCCAGCCCGCATTTTACTAGCTTCTTTGCAAGAATGTCATGGGGAACTTTGTCAAAGGCCTTACTGAAATCGAGATATGCTACATCCACAGCATTCCCTTCATCTATCAAGCTAGTAACTCTCTCATAAAAAGAGATAAGATTAGTCTGGCATGACTTATTTTTGAGAAATCCATGTTGACTTCTCGTGATTACCGCATTGCTTTCTAAGTGATCAGAAACTGACTGCTTAATGATCTGCTCCAGAATCTTTCCGGGTACCGATGTCAGGCTGACTGGGCGATAATTATTTGGGTCCTCTTTTTTTCCCTTCTTGAAGATGGGGACAACATTTGCCCTCTTCCAGTCTGCTGGAACTTCTCCTGTCCTCCAAGATTTCTCAAAGATTATAGCAAGCGGTTCCGAAATGAGGAAATATATGTGTATGCATACCTTTCAAGGCAGTGCTCTCACCCTGAGATTCCTCTCCCTAGCCCAGAGGACTGGAGAAGGACATCTAGGCCCTGAGACTCAAGGTCAGAACCTTAGATCAGGTAATACTACTGCCTGCCATCCAGCAGATATTTTCAGCCAAGTTCATTAGCAGGCCAGGAAGCTGGCATTCTCTGTCTGTCTCTCTCCGTTTCGCCTTGTATCCCCTAAAGCTGAAGGCTCACACCTTACACACCTGAAGGTTTTGTAAAGTACCTAAAGCTCCAGATTGTCATTCCTTTTAGTGTGAAGGAAAGGAGCAGGAAGGAAACCGAGGCGATATCTGCCCGCTTTGAGGGCCACGGCTCCAACATCTTGGGGATCCAAAAACACTACAGCTTTTTCAAACAGAGATGTATGCACAAACAAGTCTGATCCAAATGCGTTACTGCTGAATAGCTCTATCTGAGGGTGATCCCTGGAGCTATGGACCCTCTACTCCTGTGAACGCCAGACCTTCTGGCCCTTTAAGTCTGCCGAGGGGCCGCCCTTCTGAGTTGTGTAATTACGGAGCTGAGTTTGCCTTGGAGCCAGGCCAAGGGCTGCAGCTGGAGGAGAGAAACCACTTAACTTCAGGCTGCTGTTGTTCCAGGACTGTGTTTTTGAAATCACAGGATCAGTGCCTGTTTCTTGCAAACATAGCTCTGCTCTCGGGAAAGGAGATACAGCTTCAGGGGGGAAACTCTGGAGGTGTGAGAGAGAAGAATGCTCTTGGGAACATGAGGAAAGCAGTGGAGAGGCACTGAGAGTCCAAGAGAGTGGAGTAGGCTCAGTTCCCCCTTCCCCATGAGACAGCAGCTCTCTCTCGGCATTGCTGATGCCTCTTCTGCAATGCTCCCGCTTGGACTGGGACAGGGAGCAACAACAAAAGCCGGTAGGTCTACACTCTGCACTGGATCGTGAGGAGCTGCTGCTGAACTGGCGTAGGATTGGCATCTCAAACAGGTGGGTAGGCAGACAGCGATGTTCTTGTAGCAGAAGTGTACCTTTCCCCCTCTCCACCAGGGGGCAGTAGGCCCCTGGCAGGACTGTGGGTTGGTGCTTACTGGGTTAATTGACAGGCAAAGGAAGGCACAATATTTTTGCAGTTATTTGTTTGTTCATTAAGTTAGTTGTTTATAGGGCTGACAACTCATATTCTGAGAGCCTACATGTTGTAGTGGTTTGAGTGTTGGACCACGACCCTGGAAACCAAGGTTCAGTTCCCCCCTCAGCCACGGAAACCCATTGGGTGACCTTGGGCAAGTCACACACTCTCAACCCCAGAAAGCACCATGATGGGTTTGCCTTAGGGTTGCCATAAGTCAAAAATGACTTGAAGGCACACAACAAAAACAACAAAGCCTATTAGCCAAACTAACTGAACTAAACATCCATATACAGGAGAGGCCAGTATCTCTTTCTGGCATATGCCCAAGATACCATACCTAGTCTTTCCCGTGCTCTGCATCTCAGATGGAGTTGGCTGAAAGAGTGGCTGGCTGGACATCACCCAGTGAATGTCATGGCTGAGCAAGGACTTGCTCTGAGGTTCCCCCATTCCTATTCCATCATTCACACTTCACACCAGATCTAGTGGTAACTAAGAAAAGAAGGCCGTCACCTTAATGTCCAGATGGGGGTTTTCTGAGTGCCACTGGAGAGAGAGAGCACGTTTGGACTTAATAGCCTTTGGTGTCATTCAGGAATATCATGCCTATGTTTTTATTTCCAAGGTTCAGGGTAGCTCACTATTAGAGTATACATTGTATGCACAAGTGAAGTATATGGCTTGTCCCCAAGTTACTTGAAGGACCAGTTGCTTCTAGATGAGCCTGCACACTCCCCAAGTTACTTATCTCCCATGTGTGTCTACCATCAGAGATTAGGTGCCTAACGGGACAGAAGAGGCTGTAATATGTCAGTTCAGACCATCTGTTTGTCTAGCTCAGTGATTCCCAAAACTTTGCTCTTCTAGGTGTTTTGGACTTCAGCTACCAGAAGCTCCAGCTAGCTTGGCTAATAGTCAGGAATTCTGGGAGCAGAAGTCCAAAATGCCTGGAGGACCAAAGTTTGGGAACCATTGATCTAGCTCGATACAGTTGACCAGTTGCAGCTCTGAAGACTTACAGGCAGGATTCTTTCTTAACCCAGTTTGCATATGTTGCGGAGTGAACCCAGGATCTTTTGTATGCCAGGCATGTACTCTACAGTCCCTCCCTCAAAGCAAATTACTACAGACAGGGCCTTCTTGGTAGTGGTGGTAGTAGTCCTGTGGCTATGGAATATCCTCCCCGAACACAGTTCCCTGATACCTCCTTTAATTAACCTCTAGGCACCGGGTGAAGAAAACTTATTTCATTCCCCTGAGTCTGCAGTGGATAAAATATTGTTATGCTTTTTTTTAAATGGCTGCTTTGACGTTGATGGGTTTGCATTAATGGCATCCTTATTGTAAAACAGACACAGAGAGTTGTTGTGGGGGGTGGGGTTAATTATTGCTGTCCTCATGGGATGTTAATGTTTTTAAATGAGCTGTAACCACCCTAGAAGGATTTTTATGGAGAAGGAAAAGTTCCTAGCTTCCCATAAAACAAACCTATATTTGAGAGCCACCATGGGGTAGTAGTTTGAGCACTGGGCTACAACCCTGGAGACCAGGCTTCAGTTCCCCACATGGCCAAGGAAACCCACTGGGTGACCTTGAGTTTGTCACATACTCTCAGCCCCATGTCTCAGGGTCGCATAAGTTGGAAATGTCTTGAAGGCACACAAGAACAACAGCAACAATTACATGGCAACTATATATGTTTTAAATAATTAAATAAAATGGTTGCTTCTGAAAAAAGTGGGAGAAGGGGCCAAGAGAGAGGATTTTGCCTATAGTGTTTAGGCTGGGAGATTAATCTCCCTTTTGTGCATGTGGACACTCCAAAGTATCAGATTTCCCTTCCCCCCATGGCCTATGTACTAGCTCTTGCATGATTTGTCCAGGGTGATTCTATTCCAGAGTCTCTTGCCTGCAATCCCTTTAAATCCCTCTGACTTTCCTTGGACTTTGGCTGGCGGGAGGCTGCTCGGGTGGGAGGCTTCAGGGACAGACACAAAACAGAATGCAGGAATGCTGAGCGATGTGTTCTTCTGCGCTCGGTACAAATTCCTAGAATATGGGAATGTTACTTTTGGGAATGGCCGCTCCTAGAATTCTCTGTGATGGCTGGAGGATTCTGGGAGTTATTGTCCAAAGGAATTAATTTTTCCAAGCTCTGAATGTGGGCTTTCCATGCAGAACCTTGGTGGCTGTCTGGATTTTTCCCTTTCATGTGCCATTGCTTTGTGATTCTGTCACAATTTGCCTTTCTTGAGTGTAGTGGGCGGATTGGCTTGTTTCTCCAAGTCATCTGGAATTGCTTTGCTCTGTGAATGCATGAATTCTGGATTGCTGGGTGAAACCGAGTTCCAGGTAGTCCAGTGTTCTCTCCCTCTTGTGTCTAAAAACCCACCAGAGTTTCTGTGTGAGACAAGGGGGAGCATATTTTCTACTCCCTGATAAAACCAACCCAGGGTCTAGCAAAGCCTTCTTCCCTCTTGTGCTAATTTTCTGCTAGCAGTGAGATCTTTGTTCTTTAATGTAATTAAAAATATTTACATGTTGCTTTTTAGGGCAAAGCCTTCCCATAGTGGATTCAAAAAGACGATTAAAACCAACAACAACACAGTGCTTATAACAGAACTATGTCATTACGAAAAACTAAAAACAGACGCATTTAATACCCCTGCTCGCAGCACGTTTAGAAGAACGCAGGACAAACATGTTCCTGAAGACCTTTTAAACATAATCAAAGGTGATGTCATTTAGGGGACAGGAATTCCAGAAGTGTGAGGCTACCACTGAAAAACCACTGCCTCCAATGTCTGCCAGTCTTTGGAGTCTTGACAACAGTCCTGCAAGCAGTGCTTCAGAGACTGATTTGAAGGCCTCAGCAGTTTTCCATGGCTGCAAGGTCCCTCAAAAAGCCCAGCCCCAGACTTTAAAGGTCATCACTACGTTTTTTTCATTGTCTTAATATATGGATGGTTTGAAAGTGATGTCTCTTCCTCCTCCCCACTGTTTGCTTTCTGGGGCATCACAACCTGTTCCATCACTTTTATTATTCTGCACATGCAGAGCACACACACACACCCCAAGATCCAACAGGACGAGAGCTGAGACCAGGATGGCTCACACTTGGTGGCTGATGCATGCATTGGCCTGGACAGATTCCTTCTTTTTGCTCTGTGCCTTGCTGCTTCCGTCTGTGGCTTATGGAAGGCGGGAGATAGAAAACTCGCTTCCACACTCCCAGAATTCTCTGACCCCGTGCTTCCCTAATGGAACATGCATTAACATTGTGATGTCTTCCTTTTGTTAAGAAGCAGCCCAGCTGACCTGGCCATGAGGCCCACGAGCTGCATAGTTGGCCTGCTAAGCTAGGGGACTGACGTTTTACTTTCTCCTGGAGTTTCCCACATCCTGACGACCTCCCCTTCTCGTCCCATGGGCTGGTGCAGATGTTTTCCCAGGCCAGGGCGTGCTGGAGGGAAAAATCGGGGGAGAGGGGTGGGAGGGGGGATGGCAGCAGGAAGAAACTGCCTTCAGAGCGCATATATTTCCCGAACATTTCCCATAGCCAAACTGAGGCAGAAGATTGGGGGCTGAGGTTATATAGCTGTGAGTGTATGTGTATTTGAGGAGTAGCAACAAGAGGAGGTTAGACTACAGAATAGAAAGGCTTTGGAATGTTACTTTTCAATTAGTTGTCAATTGTCAGGATCCTGGCTGTGCTGGCTAAGGGATTCTGGGAGTTGTTTTCCAAAAACTGTGACATTTCTCAAGAACCAATGTGGTGTAGTAGTTTGAGCACTGGACTACGACCCTGGCGACCAGAGTTTGATTTTTTGCTCAGCCACAGAAACCCACTGGGTGACTTTGGGCACATCACATACTCTCAGCCCCGGAAAACTCCACAATAGATTTGCCTTAGGGTTGCCGTAAGTCAGAAATGACTTCAAGGTACACAGTAACGAGGGTCACAAAACACTGTATTGTCCTTGCAGCTTGATGCAACTGTCCCTGTGCGATATTTTTTCTTACGAAGAGTCCATTTTATCAGATGCATGAAGCGTCATCTGCAGCTGGCAGGTTTACATGGCACAGCAAGGAAATGGTAAACAGTGGGATTCAAAAGGTTGGGAAAAGTAAGAAATATATAGTTAGTAACAATTCAGAAGCCCTTACTTGTAAACGAGATAAAGAGAAATGATCATTTGTATGCTCATGTGGATATTCACTGTGCTCGTTCTGCACATAATTAAGCTCTATTGAATGGTCACAGAGAGGTAATTCCGACTTCTCATGACCATTTCAACTCAATGTTTACAGTGTCCCTGCCTTTTCATTCTCATGTGTATATTTAGCATGACAGCTGAGATAAACACTTCATGAATCTGGTACAGTGAAAGGTAAATCACAAAAGCTTATGCCACAGGAAATCTATCAGTTTTTAAGATGCCACAGGGCTATTGGTTAGTGTTCCTGCTGCAGACAGGGGCCCATTCAAACTACACAATTATAGCACTACTATTCCACTTTAATTGCCATGGTTCCATCCTGTGGAATCCTGGGCTTTGTAGTTTGCTCAGAGGCAGCAGGGGAAGAGCTCCCCGGCTGAGGACTCTGAAGGCCCTTTCCTCAACTGCCAATCCCAGGATTCCACAGGATGTTGCCATGGCAGTTAAACTGGAACCATAGAGCTATAAGTCTATAGTGTGAAGGGGCCCTAACTTTCTGGAAGTTGTGAACAATGAAAGTTGCCGTGTAGTCCAATCCTTTTACATCAGGGATGGGGCATCTCTGATCCAACCCATGAACTTCTTTATCACCCCCTGCCCCTTCTCTCTCCCCAGTGTGTTTTATGAAAGAGAAGAGCTGTGATTTCCCTGCTCAAGGAAAGAATAAAGATAGCATTTCTTGATCACCTTGCAAAGAAAACCACTGATACCACCTATTAGTGATCAAAGATATTTAAACATGTAAATGCTCTACTCTTAACTACCTTTATATTTTAAAGCTCTGGACATTTAAAACTTCTGAGCAGATATGCATAAAAATAACCTGTTCCTCACTGCCTGGAATATGTGGCAAGGAGGCTTACTCTTGAGCAGGGACATACAGAAATGAACTGTGCTTTACATACTGCAAACTGGTTGAACTTTATACACATTGTTAGAACTGAGCTGTTTTTTAATATGTTTGGTGGGAAAATATCCCAACTGGTTAAGAGTCTCAAATCTCTGCCTACTTTTTGCTGTTATTCCCATCTACTGTGCCCTTGGTTGTGCCCCCATGTTATTAATTCCATCTAGATTTGAAATCCACCGAGATCCTTCCCAAATGCAGATTCAGACTCTCAGCCGGAAAAAGGTTCCCAATTCATGCTATACAAAATTGCCAAGTCAAACATAACACAGGAGATACGTGAATGTATTAGACGTCTTACTGTTCTACCAAAAGCAGCTACAGGGGTGGCCTGACTTGGATTTGGGTCCAATCCTTGCCACATGCACATCTCATGGCCCAGATCCAAATCAACGATGGAGGGGAAAGCATCTGGGTGCATCATGCCTAGCTGGGTCCTGAAATGTACCCCCAACAGAGTTCAGCCAGATTTACTTCCAAGGCATACTAGCTGTTCACCTATAGCAAATAGAAATAGTTTCCAGCTGAGAGGGACAAAGAAGCTTTCAAGAGGTTAGTGGGGGGTTTTTTCCACCATAAATAATCAAGAATGAAAGGTTTGAGTAAGCAACACCTTTTGTGGGCAGTGGAAGACCTCTTTGCAAACTTGTTCCCAAGTCTGCATGTATAAGCCTTATGGTTGTTTCTTTGACTAAGGGAGGAGTGGGCAAAATGTGGTCCGCAGGCCACCAACTGTGGCGCCTGCCAAATTTTGCCACAAACTGTGGCAAAAATCTCCCTAAATGGCTCACAACCTCTATAAAACACTATAAAAGAGAGCAGTTTTTGCTCTCCCAGATCCCCTAAACTCATATCTCTTAAAAACTACAGAAAGCATAAACAAACAAACTCCAAATGAACTGAATTTGAAACGAGAAGTGAACTTACTTCCTTTTTACTTACTTCCACACTGTTTCTCCTTGTGACCCTTCAAGACCAACAAATGTATTGCAGCATTTTCTTGTAGAATGTAGCCAAGCTGACACAAAGTCATTTGATGTTCTAACTGTTATGATTTTTCCTTAAATTAATTCAAATATTTTTTTTAAAAAAAATATTGTTCCCTCCTGATTCCACATCCTGTCAACAATAGCATAAAATATATTTTTTAAAAAAAAAACAAGGTAGAGGAACAGATGGCTGGTTTTTAGTAATTCCTGGGCTTCTTGATTCTGAGCTCTGTACACGGCCAGTATCCTTATGTCTGTTCCAGTGTTCAGAGATATGGGTTCGTAAAGCATAATATGCCAAAAGCAGGTAAGTAGGTCATGACAAAACTAGAAGAAAGGGGCAACATCCTACATTCAAATTGTCCTGATTTGGCAGAGACAGTCGCAACTAGTCTTTTATTTTCCCAGTTTCTCTCTCCTCCTCCCACTTTTCTTCTTTGTCTGCAATTGCTGTAGATTGGGTTCAGAGTGCAAAAGTAGCGCAAAAGTGAAATTAACTCAGCGAAGGGAAAGAACAATGTAGGGAATCTGGTCCTTCCCAGTTGGTTCAGACAAACTGCTTCAATCTGTCGTACCTTGTCTGTTCTTCCTTGTTAATAACTTTTGACATCTTGACCACACGCTGATGTTGCTTGGCTACACATGTTCTTGCTTTTCTTCTGTGAAGGGCATGCTACCTGGTTAAGAGTAATAAACAGTGACATCCCTTGCAGGATTGTTGCCAAGGCATCCTTGAGGAAAAGTATAGGACCTTCCTTTGTAAGAAAAGGCAGTCATAGGGAGACAAGTGCTGGCAAGTTGAAAAGGCCCAATAATTTTACAGTCCTCTTTACATGCCCCACAGGTACTAACAATAATCTGAAAGATTAAGCTGTCTGTCCAGAGTTCAGTAAGAGAAAACACCCACCTTCCTATCACTTGGATTTAAGAAAAAAAAGAAAGAAAGAAAGTAGTAGAAACCAGAGTTTAGGAAAGATATTCTTTTAGGGATGTAGCTTCTAGGGATTTGGGAAGCTGTGGTGTAGGAATGTAACTTTTCCATAGGCTAGCAAAAACATCCTTCAGTACACCCCACCAGCATTCCTTCTGATAGCGCCTACTTACTTAATTGCACCCTTGCTCATGCATGGTGTAATTTCAAAATGTGATGATGGTTGGTTTTGGCAAAGGTCTGTGACTTGCCAATTTTTATGCTAGCTTTCTTGTTTCTGCTTTCAAAGCTTCGTGGTGTATTTTACGCTTTGGTGTTGGGCCAATAAAGGTATCGCTGCTTTGTGGGTTTTCAATTCTGTTGTATTTTGCGGCACGGCCAACACAGCTACCCCTGAATATGTTCCTTGCAAGGAGAAGACTATGCTGCACATGCCAACCACAAAAATTTTACAGAGGAAGACCCTCTCAGATAAACAAAGGGAACCTAATTCAGCTGTAACTTCTTTGAATTCAAGAGATGAATATTCAAAGTTTTAAGAATGGATGGATAGTACTGTCTCACATTCTAACTTTTTTTTCCCATCCATTAATTCTTTTTGTCCTGAATAGGAAGAGTCTTGTGAATTTCGACAAATCTTTATCAAAAGTTTTCGCCCGTTCCTCCATACACCTATAAGTCCCATTTCTCCAAACCCATTGTTAGAGTGACCATATGTCCAATTTTAGATAGGACAATCCTCCATTCAAAAGTGTCTCTGCTTTGAGGGGGCCCAAAGGACATTCAACGTCTGCCCAATTCGCACTGGATTCCTTGGTGTTGGGTAGCTATATCACAAGGATGTACAAGTGCCATGTGACATGCAAGGCCCTCCTAACACCTCAGACTGTTACCTGAACATGTTCCATGCATCTTGGGGGATCTGCCCTTGTCTTGAGACCATGATAAGGAACAGGCAGCTTCCCATGTCCTGCCGACAACTACATAAATAAGCTTTTCTTCAATCTGTAGTCACTTATGGAGGGAGTGTATCCAAGACAAAAATGAGACAAGGTCCACTTTGGTCAATAGAATTATTAGGACAACTTTTTGCATAAGAGCCAGTGTTTTTCTACAGGTTCCAATGCAGAAGTAGAGGTTATATGCACGTAGTTATAGTTATGTAGATGCACTTGTGTGAAAGTCTACGTGTGTATGTGTTTTCCTTTTCAACATACATGGAGGCTAAGGTTCTCAAATCTCAAATTCCAATCTTTCTTTTCCAGTCCTCAGAGTGATGAGGAGGAATTTCTGACCCAGAAAAAGTGTTGCCTTGAAAAAGTGTATGTTTGTGTACGTTTGCATTTTCCTCATGTATTAGACAGTGGTTGGCCGTTAGTATATCCTACTTAACGACATCACCATGAGCTATGCCTTGTAACATAACCCTTGTGACACCGTCAGAGCCTTCCCCCCGATGACATCACAAGGGGTAATCTCTGGGGCATAGAGGTTTGGCCCTGAATTTTCAGGGCCTGGGATAGGCTAATAGGAAGCCAGTCTTTCATTGCTTGTGAGTCATGCATTTTTGGAACAAAAGAAGTTGCCATACAAATAGCAAGAAAAGGCATTCCTGCTCCCCTTTTCAGCATGTCTAATACAGAGTAATTGTGGCAGGTTTAATCATAACAAGTGTGTATCCAACTATCCCAGTTTGGCAGGGACAGTCCCAGTTAGTCCTCTGTCATGCCACTTTTTCAGCTGCTTTTAAAATGTCCCAATTTCTCTTTCCTACTTTCTCTCTTTGTCCTCTGTTGTTGCAAACTGATTTCAAAGTGCAAAAGCAGTTCTCCCCCAAGTAACTCAGCAGGGAGGACAGAAGAGGAGGAATCTTGCCTTTCCCAGGAAGCTCAGGCAAAAGCAAACTGCTCCAGTCTCTCCCAAGTTGTTTTGTTTTTCCTCATTAATATTTTTTGCCATCTTGACCACACTCAGAGGTTGCTGACCACATGTATCCAAGTTTTCATCTGTGAAAAGTTAGAGGGTAGGTAATCACATGTTTCTCTGTGTGTCGTCAGGATGTCGTCAGGATATTAAACCTCCCCTTTCTTCTACCTGGTTGTATCTGTTATAAGAAACAAATTCTTACTCTTTTTCAAAATGAGTCTTTACACATATGATTCGATTCTGGGCATTTTTATTGGAAAGCAGATGGATAACTGAGTCAATATATTCGCCTAGTCAACAACTATTCTACTTAGATTTGTATTTAAAAATGGCATCATTTTTCAAACTCACATTTCATTTTGTGTATTCCTCTTGCAAATATGTGTGGAACTCCATGGGGAACAGGAAACTGTGGGGTGGGGGAATTGTTTGCACAGAAAAATGGTTGCAAGGAAAGCATTAAGCACACTGATTCCTGAATGGTTCTCCGGTTCCCAACTGTCCCCTCCCAAAATAGCTTTTCACTTAGAAGAACACCATGGCCATCCAGGATTGTTTGCACGTGTTTGCTGTTTCACTCTGAATTGTATGCTGTTTTTTTCTCAGCGTGCGTGATATGTAGACAGGATAAGGAAAGCCTGCAAATGAATCCAGTTCAGACAGAAGCGAATTCAGAGTTAACAAAAACAGACAGACGGCAGGGGAACAGCAACCCAAAGCCCTGCTGAGAAGCCCTGGTCGCTAGACCGGGGTGCTGAGAGAGGAAATAGATTCTCTGTCCTTCATAAACCCCAGAATGGGTGGCGAAGGGGTGTGTGCCTGGAACCTCCCTCTTCTCTTGTGGGTCACCCAGGGATGCAAAGGCCATTGAGCCAGGTGAGGTGGTGGAGTGAGCAAGGCTGAATAGCCCCACTGTGCTCCCCGTCCTGGGTGGGTGCCGCCTGTTTGTGTTTCTCTATATTTAGCGCCCCCACCCCTCCACTGGCTGTGCTGCCTCCCGGCCACGATGAATCGCAGCCTATGTGCCTGCCGTCCTTGGAAGGGGCTAGCCCCGGGCCAAAGCAAACACCCTGATGGAGAAAAGAGGCCAATGCTGTCTCCAGCCCGGGGAACTGAGGAAGAGGCCTTTTTTTTCCCTCCCCCCGGCTTTCCTCAGCCCCCCTCTTTCACCACTTGTACTGTGGGGGTGGAGGGAGGGCCTGCTGGGGACGTCATTGCAGAGCTCACTTTGTGGTGGGGATGCTGACAGACCGTGAGGCCTGGAAGCCCAGGAAGGAGGTACAGCTGGACTCGTCATTCTCCTTTTTTTTTTTTTTCTCCCTTGATTCCAGGTTCCATCATCCTGCCAGCCCCTCCCTCCTCCTGAACTGGTAAGTGCTGCTCTTTGTCCATCTGTCAAAAGGTCTGTGTCTCCTTATCTCTCTTCTTTTTTCCATCTCCCACATTGCCTCCCGCTCCCCAGTTCCTGACTCTCATTCTCTGCTCTGCTTAGTGCGGAGGCTTAAAGCCATGTGACAAACTCTGGATGCTTCTAGATGCATCTTTAGAAAGATGGATTGCCTTTTTGCCCCCCCTTGCCCTCCCCAGCCTCTTTTGCCAGATTTATGATTTCCTTGGTGCCTGCTGCTTTCCCATTTTTACTACCAGTAGCAGTTAGTTTTATTGTCATTTACCTGTCGTGGCGGCGGCAGGGGCATTGACGACGATGCTATGGCATGATTGCATTTGTTGTTTTCACTTTTTTTCGGGTTATCACACAATTTCTAACAAGCTGGAGAAACTCCTGTCAGAATGGGAATGGACAAAGCTTGGAAAAAAATACTTTTGGATTACAGTTCCCAGCAAACCCTTAGCTAGCATGGTTACACCGAATGGAGGATTCTGGGAAAATTTAACCTCCAAAAAGGTGATCTTTGAAGCATTGGAGTGGTAAATAGTTTTGTGATAGCCTAAGCCCCCCATCAAGCCATGCAAGGCAGCACCAGCTCTAGATCTTTAGAAGCAGTTTTCTTCAAAGTGATTTTGGGGGGGGGGGGGTGGTACCTGAGAACAAAATACAATGAGTGTAATTTCCCAGACACTCCACCACTCATACAACCAGTGTTTTCCGTGTACCCTGTAAATGTTTTCATTGAATGCGTTCATTCAGTATACCCTGTAAATGAGCTACTTTCTAACCTCTGTGATGATGAGGTCTGTATAATCTGAAAGACATCTCTTTGTTGCCTAATAATCCAGGGACAGGTTCTGTGAATGGTATTTTTTTGTCCAGTAAGAAAGATGAATATCAAATATTTTTCCTCTTTTTGTGAGATCACTGTGGTCATCGTAGCAGTTGACATATCGAAATCTTGTCTGCCTAGGGTACTCTGTCCAAGAGAATCATCATCCTTCCTGTCAGATTTTGGTGAACTGATATTTCTTCTGAATTCAGGACAAGGTGATGGAAATTGAAATATGGCACTTACCAGAGTCTCTAGGGTTTCTTGTCAATGTCACTCCTAGAGGCCGTTGAGATCACTGTAAAGTCACGGTGGACACTGAGGTCTCTGTAGTACCGCCGGGGAGTCTTCCCACAGACAGACAGTTGTTCTTGACACACAGCCCTTGGCAGGCTTGAAAACTGTAAATCTCTAGCCTGTGTGTAGTGCAGCTAAGATTGAGTGGTGTTATAGAAGTTGCTGTTCCTGTGCACAAAGAGAACATGGATCCTTCTGCTGCAGTCTTTGTGTGAATGTGAATTTTTTCACTTGTACCTCCTCGTGCTGGTCCACCTCTACCTTACTGCTCTGTCTTTACCCCTTAGCTGCTGTTCTTTGGAGTACTGCAAGACTCCTTCATGTCCCCCATGCTTCTGAACATCTTAATGTTCAAAAGTGTGAGGGGATACTAGGGAAAATTGTCTGAAGGTTCATAGTCAATATATGGATGATACATGCTTCTCTTTTTTTTTCCTTTTTGTTTCTTTCTTTGAATTTTTTTTTTCCACAGAGTTAGGTGTGATGGTAGAAGTTCTGATTGGGTAATTGGATGCTGTGATGGTGAAGCAAACTGAAGCCTAGCAAAAACATGGTGGAGAAGCTACTGGGGAGACGGGAGAGACATAAGAAACTAATCTGGGAGCTGGTTGTTTTGAATGCTCCCTTGGAAGGATCAGGAGACTGGTTCAGGGACTACATAGTTGCACCCCCATGTACCTAATGAGGCTAAAAAGTCCTCTTCACACCAGGGACAACCTGTCCACTGTCCCACAAGCTTTGGAGTCCTCCAGGCTGTAAGAACCTCTTGGCAGGGCTGCCTTTGAAGACTTCCCGGAAAATGCAGTGAGTTGGGTGATTATAGGAGATAACTGGTGCCAAAACCAAGACCTTGGAAGTTACCCTGTAAAAGTAATTTATGCCTATTACTCATAATAGAATTTATGAAATAACCCACTGGTGTTATTCATTATCCTTTTGACAGGGTAACTCAGAATGTTGGCCCAGTCTCTCTAATGATGCTCTGTAAAAAGCACAGTTGAAAATAATGAGAATCCATTATTTGTTACACTGGTACAGAAATGTCATTCTTGCTTATGTTACTTCTAGAAAGTAAATTTGTTAAGCGCTGCCCCCCCCCCCCCCGCCATCCAGTTGTAGGTAACTACATTAGTGGTAACACTACTTCCAAACTCTGGGTGGAGAAACCACACTGTTTCCAAATTCATTTCTGGAAATTGGAAGTGCTGGTCTTAGACTTGAAAGCCCTGAATGGCCAGAGCATGGGTTACCAAAGGAAATGCCTTCTTTCTTATTCACCTTCCCTTACACTGAGCTCTTAGAAAAACCTATGCTGCTAATACATTTCTTAGGCATGATTAGACTGGAGAGGACAAGGAGTGTCCCCTTTTCTCTGTAATTATCCCTAAAGAAGCCTTTAACCCCTCGAAAACCACTTAAGGTGTTTTTGCTGTTGTTGTTATCTTATAGGGCTGAGGAACAAGTGTTGTGTGCTCTGTGTTTGTACTGGCTATCTGTAGAACAGGAGTGATATCACTCTGGCTCACAGGGCTGATGCAAGATGGATGACTATAACACTTACGGAATGCTGAATTACATGCTAAATGGTGGTAGGAAGTATGATATCCCCTTGAAGAGGGAATGAAAGAAATGCTAATAATGCAGCTTAAGAGGACACATTCCCTTGATGTTGAGATCAGATAGGCCTGTTTGTTCTGTGAGCAATAACCTGGGAGCTAATTCATGAGCTCAAGCAACGAAAAAGCACTCAGTCCCACCCAGTTCAAGAAGAGCCAGCTAGGAACAACACTTTTGGCAGAAGGATGATTTTGGCCACTGTCTACCATACCAGAACACTTTTCAAGAATACCAAGAGGCCAAGAAGCAGATAAGACCTTGGCCCTCTTAGAATCTGGGATCAATAAAGGATGTTAACATCATAGGGACTGTGTGAGTCCAGAAGCTGGGCTCATAACAACTCCCACAAAGAGGAAGACAGGGAGTTGTCAAGTTTCTGAGAATTCTCTTAGAAGCAGAAGAGATACAAGTCTCAAATTTATGAGCAGTCTTCCAGGTTGTTGGGAATGCAACAGCTTGGCGTAAGATGGTGACACTTCCAATTTCCTGGCTAGCACCACTCAAGCATCAGAAGAAGAATACTCTGGAGGGCTGGATAGAGGGTGAGTTTAACAGTAGCCTTATGCCCAGCTGGGAGTTTTGTTCTGCAAAGGAGAGTTCTGAATCCATACCCTCCCACCTCCTCCTCTAGGAGGCTGTATGGGTACACAATAGGGATTCCCTTTTCACTTGGTCTGCATCCAAGGTGGGTAACTCCTGAAGGTCCAAAGACCAAATTTGACTGCCAGGAACCCAATGGGGGTGTGCCTTGCTGCTGCTCAACTTGCTGTGTCAAATTGATGAATATAGTGTTCCCCAAAGGACATTTTCTCTGGAAACAAAGTCCATATACCTTGTTGATGCTAATACTGCTTCCAAGGACAGTGTTAGAATTCAGAATATGGTGTGCATTACTCACATATCTTGTTTTCAGTAACAATTTCTTTCTTTTTTCTTTTCTTTTTGCTACTGTGGCATGCTTGATAAGCAGCGGGTTGTGTGGTCTTGGTAGGAGAAAATAGCTAAGGGGGCTGCATGCTGATCTATAACTGATATATACAGCTTTGAGGCTCTTTTCTCCCCTTTGGAAATCCTTGTGGTGAAGACTCTTTTATTGAAGAGGATCACATGCAAGAAAGAAAGGAGAGACAAGATAAGGGGAAATCCTACAATCATTTTGAATAGGCTAGTTCTTAAGGGCAGGAGGAGGTACTGAAGCCATCTGAGAGAAAAGCACTAGATGAAAAAGAGATATGAAGAATACTTATCAATATTCATATCCTCAACCTCTCCTTCAAAATAGCAAAATAGCATCTTGACATTTGAGACACCCCACCATAGCAAAGGAAAAAAGCTGCTTGATTTGTTGCCTTTTAGGACTTTGTTACAGACAATTCATTTGCAGAAATTTCACATGGTTTTCTTGCACCAAAGTGTTGTTTGTCCCCAAAGCAATGTTTTTGCAAAGCAGATGGCCCTAAAAAAAAAAAACCCATTGATTCCTACACCAAATGTTTCATGTCTATACAGAAAAATATTTTATGGCCCCCAAAATATATTTTCTGCGCAGAAAAACAACACATGGCTTTCCTGGGCAAGGATCAGTATATAAGCAAAAAATATGTAAATTTGCACAAAATACACCAATACACTGATTCCCATGGAAGGAAACCACGTTTTTTTCTGTACAAAAAACATATGGGAGAGCACAAAATGTGTTTTCCGTGCAACAGTCAATACTTTTGTACAGGTATCTGTGCATTTCATTCAAAAAACACTGTCTTTCATGGAAAATTGCTGGGTTTTTAAATTAACAAAACACTTTCTGTCCCAAAACACATTTTCTGCAAATTTCTCAAAACCAATTTTCTTCAACAAAGTCCACACGGTACTTGAAAATTGCACAGAAGCCCATGTGCTCTGGTGGAACAGAGAAGAATCATTGAAATGATTCATTCTTGATGGCGGAATGAAATAAGTGAAGATTTACATCCACATTGGATAAAAAACAAGTGTTGGAATGAGCAAGGGCTGTGCCAAGGGAGTCAGACAAGCAACCAGGCCAAGAGTCTGAACTGAAGAATACCCTGAAATACTTCAGAACTAGAAAACATGTCACTCAAACTAATGTAAGGTTGCCATACGCCCCCTTTTTCCACGACATGCCCTCTTGTTCAGAGGTGAAATTCCCATCTTCCAGTTTCCCAGATGTATCTTCTTTTTTAGAACTAAAATTTCTGTCCAGGCAGATTTTTAAAATGTCTGAATTTCTTTACAAAGTCTAGACTGGAGGAAGCAGGCAATCAAATAGTAGGGCTCAGAGGAGCAAGAGAGACATACCAGTTAAAGCAGGGAGAGGGATGCCCCCAAAGTAGCCAACTCAGTCCTCTGGGGGTCACCGAGTGACTCACCAGGTTCCCAGGTGGGTTGGGGCGGCCCCCCCCCCATTGTAACCAGGGCTGCTATCTTCCTCCATCCTAAAGGAAAGACCCATCAGAGAAGAAGACAGTGGACAGGAGAAAGGTGCCCTCCTGCCGTCGCCGGGATGGTGCCTGGCTGCAAGGAAGATCTGTCTTGTCTGGTGGACTGACTCAACTCAGGAGCAGTGGATTCTCATACCAGAGCTTAAAGGGTATTAAAGTGAGAGTTGTCATAGTGATCAGTGGTTTGAAGCAGTCACTCAATAAATATGTCCTCTTTTTTTGCTTTTCAAAATATAACAACTCTATCTACCAGGACAGGAAAATTCAGGCTGCTGGTGTAGAACTCATTTCTAATAACTAACGATTTTGTGTATATATGTGTGTGTTTAATTTCAGATAGTATGGTCTTGACATAGGGTAAACACCTGGGACACAAACTTTCTTAGCTCCAGAACCATCACAGCTATTTTGAATCTATGTATTTATCTGTATAGTTAAAATTATGAGTCTATCTGTCAGAGATTGGGTGAATCTGTCCTGATGTCTATAAAGTTTACTTTTTTTTTTCAATCACAGGTTTCTATTCCATTTCTGCATCAATTTGCTAATTACTTCGAAAGGCCTCACAAAATTCATGTGCATTTTTGTGCACCTGAAAATTCCTATTCACTTCTGTACAGATTTTTTCTTAATATATATTAAGATAAACCTGGAATGTACACATTTCCTCCAATATATTTATTTTGATATGCAGTTTTCCTAAATATATATATAGAGAGAGAGAGAGAGAGAGAGACAGACTGACGGGGGGGAGAAGGGGGGGAGAAACTGTACTGCAAAATTCAGAGGAGTGTGAAAAAAGATAATGGTTTTCCAGTTCACAAAGCATGAATTAAGCAATTTAGTATTAAAATACTAACCAAATACATTCCACTCCTATCCCTAATAGATGTATATTCATAAATCCAGACTAGCTTATCTTGATTCTAACATAACCTTTTGGGGTTTATTCGGTTTACACCAAGTATGGTTTTTCTCCAGAATTTCTGCACGAGACACGAGTGTTTTAAAACAAGAGGCATCATCTTAGGAAACCATATGCAAAGCAGCTACTCAGTCATGAATCAAACCTGGCAAGTAGAATCTGCAAATTCACAAATGAATAATGCTATTAATCCAAGGCAATAATTTAGCAATTTTAGCTTTTTTATGCATGAAAGAGTGTAATTAGGGTGCATAATTTATGTGATTTATGGGAGACATAATTTATGTCCTCTACTTGCACATAATTACACATATAGTACATACAGAAGTAAATATTTAGTGTGCCTTTAAATCTAAGTAATAAAATGGCAGCCTTAGCAGCAACATCACAAATAGCTAATGAGTTCTAATAACAATTGAAATGGGTCATAGTTAGCACAGTTGGAGTGTTTGTATCTGAGTATAACACAGGGGTAGACAAAGCATGGCCCTCCCAAGGGTTGTTGGACTGCAGCTTCTAGCATTCCTCATAATTAGCTGCTGGGAGTTGCATTCTAACAACGCCTAGAGGATTGTTTGATGTACTACATTGCTTGATGTACTGAAATTCAGTTACAGTCATCCCTCCAAATTCTCTGGAGTTGGGAGCAAGGATCCCCATGAAAGTGCAAAAACTGCAAATAACTGTAGCCCCCTCCAACTGTATTTAACACATAAAAAAGTATGATCCACATATTCAACCTACGTTGGGCAGCTGCCTTTACACCTCTATTGAAAAGCATTATGTTGAAAGTTGTATAGTATATCTGTGCATGTGTGCAAGCTATTGGGAACTTATCCTCAGAAAGGAAAGTATGAGCTATATTCAAGTCAGGTCTCACAGATTAATTGTGGGAAATCGTAGAAATCTGAGGAAGACTCCAGGGATGTTTTGGGCAGCAACACTGTGAGACACCCAAGAAACCACCACTGTACCCCAGCACAACCTCTCTGCTGCTCCCCCTGTCGTCTTCTTCCCTGCCCCCAAAGCTGGATTAAGCACATGGAGCTCTTGAGCAGTTCCAAAAATAGGGCCCCTTTAATGTGCGTGTGTGAGCTGTTCTAGGTACCGTGGCATAGAAATGAAACAAATTAATTAATAATAAAAGAAATTCAGCAGCAAAAAAAATCTGATTTTCAGCCCAGCAGCCTGAGTCTAAAAGCTTGACCCATCCATTTTTATTCTGTTACTCAATAACACACAAAATTTTGATGGTAACGGGGACATCAGGAGGTTCAGGAAGTGACTGGGGAAGCAAGCTCTACTTTTTGTCCTTCAGCACTTGGACTCTGGCACATGAAGGCCCAAGAACAGTGGCATTCAGTGAACCACTGATAATCCTGTACTCCTCTCTGCTCCTGTATAAGCAAAAGGCTGCCTGGTTTGTCTTGCTGCAGTCCTCCCTTTCTTACACCATCACTGCAAATCCTAAAGCTGAGGAAAGGAACCTTTGGCCTTCCAAATGTTGTTGGACTTCAGCTCCTACGATCTCTTGCCATTGGCTCTGAAGGTGAGGGTGGGGGTGATCCAGGAGGTTGAAGTCCAAAACATCTGGAGGGCCACAAGCGTGGTCCTCCAGATGTCTCAGTTTACTTGCAACAATTCTCAGACCAAACCTTATAGCTCAGGGTTTCAGGCTGTGTCCGCAGAAGGCTTGAGCTGTTGGGGTGTTCATCAAGTGTTCCTTGATTAGATTACTAATGGCAAGAGACAAGGCCTCAGTACAGCTGATTGTCCCTTCTTGCTAGTAATAAGGGATAGGGTTGCCAAACCTCTGAGTCTTGTCCTGAGTCTTCATGAGTCATCGCCAGGCAGGAGACAAGGATACAAATTCTCCAGTTTTGGTGGGCTCATCCTCAAGCAAGAGTAAAGGGCTGTGTACAAATCTCCAACTCACCTAGTAAGGGCAGCAGCTTGCTACAACCTGCAAGGTGTAATTATTTAGTTGCTGCAACTTGCAAACACTCTTGGTGGAGGCATTGTGGATGTATCTCGCTTTTTCCTTCCCTCCTGGTTTGGGTACCAGGGCTCACCAACCTCTCTGCTTTGCATCCACCTTCTGGTTTGGAGCAAGTAGCCTAGAGCCTGTATGTGAGAATGAATAATCCGCCCATTGCACATTGATCTGGGAACAGCCCCTTTAGCTAAGATTGATTCCGAAGCAGAAGAATAAGTTCCATATTCTCTCACCCTGTGTGTGCGCATGCACGCGCATATTTGAATGACAAGCTCGGAGCAGCTGTTTGGTACTTGATGCATAACACTTAATGACATCACTGGAAGCTGTCTCTTGCTCTCAGATTTTGGTACTGAACCCACAGGGCCTGGAACAATCCTGAATGAGTAACCCTAGCAGAAGTGAAATGTTGTGGGGTTAACTCTTAGTTTCCACAAGGCAGCAGAAGCTCTATCCGGCAAGCCAGGCTTGCATGAATTGGGAATTTAACAGACACTGGAATCCCTTGGTTTATGTAACTGGGGAATAGATGCAGAAGAGAATAGGAGCTTTGAAATGGGTAGGAAGTTTGAAAAGTGCTGGACTATTAAAAGAAATAAAAAAATAAAGGAAGAGAATCTCCCCTGCTGTATATTTTTTTAATCATAGGGTTGCTTAATCTCTGGAATCAACAGGCTTCTGGCTGTTCAATGCTGTTGTTTGGCTGGCAGTGTTTCATCACAGGTGTATCCTCTCTAAAACACAACCATCTGAAAGCCTTTTCTGTCTTTCCCGTTGTGATGGCAAGTTTGCTTCCCTCAGATTGTGCCAAATTGAGCAGTTAAGAAAGGAAGAGTGAGCCAGCTATTCTCTGAGAAATGTAAAAAAGAGAATGAGGCCTATAGATTATTAATAGCAGTCCCATTAATATGTGATAGAGGAGGGGGAGCAGAAGGAGTTAGGAGTTAGTTTTCATCAACATTTCGTAACATGAATTTAATGTGGTGTTGTAGTTTGAATGCTCTGGGAGACCAGGGTTCAAATGTCCACTTAGCTGTACAAACCCATTGAGTGAGCTTGGGCAATTCACATAGGCCATTTCCACACTGCAATGTTATAGTGCTCTTATTCCACTTTCAACATCCTATGGAATCCTGGGGTTTGTAGTTTAGGGAGGGGTCTTTAGAATTTTCAGCCAGAGCGCTCTTTGCCTTCAGCAAACTACAAACCCCAGAGTTCCACAGGATGTGGAAAGTGGAATAATAACACTATAACAGTGTAGTGCAGAAATGGCGATAGTTTCAGCCTCAGAGGAAAAGCAATGGCAAGCTGCCTCTGAGACAACCTTGAGAACAAAACCCTGTGATAGAGATGCCATAGATTGGAGTCAACATGAAGACACTTAACAACAACACAAATTGCTATATATATTCATGTATAAGTCTAGAAATTTTAGTCATAATATTGACCCAACAAACCTGGATTGACTTGTTGACAGATCAGTGTAAGTACTGTACCTTAACCGTAAACAAAAAAAGATCCATCCCCTTTCCCGAGTTGGGTGGTGAAAGGCAGGAGCTTAGTCCGTCTTGGGAAAACCAAAAAGAGTCTCTGACCCCCTCCACGCTTTCCACCATGGTGGCACTTCTGGCCTTTTGGGCAGAAAAGTGGTGGCGTGGCACTTCCTCTCAAAGAAGCACTGAGAGAGCAGAAGGGGTCCGTGTTTCTTTTGTGGTCAGAGCAAACATTGTCTGTGGTAGACAAGCTGATGTTGAGCTGGTGAAATTGTACTAGGTGCTCTCGGACGTCATGACTGTTTTAGAGACGTTACGTTGGCTACTGAAGAGAGAGTACTGCAGGGTTCCGGTAGTGGAATGTGCTGCCTCACCTGAAGTTGCCACCTGAGATCGAGGCTTAGCTTTGCCTTATGGTTAGGCTGACTTTGGCCAGTTGTTTTCACCTGGATTTTAGCTGATACAGCTGGTATGAATCCACTGTCCTGTGTGCTTGCTTCTGCACCCTCTGTAAGCCCAAACCGTACATGTGTAAATAACGGGATTATATAACGTGCTATAAGTCTTTCGGTGTTATTTGATCGTGTGAAGGATGCTTAGGATTTGCTACTGATAGAGGGGAGCGAAAAGGAAAATTTGAAGGGCTTTGCTCAAAATACACAGGCATCTACACAGAATCAGATCCTCTTTAATTGTTTGTCTCTAGAGGACGGGAGGGTGGAATATATCTGCTCATAGCACAGCCAGTCCCACTGTTAGGCAGAGTGAGGAGGCCATTTGAGGCAGCAGATTTTGGGTGCCGTGAAAGAGCACCAAAATTTTATTTATTTAATTATTGTATATTCTTACTGTCAGAGACTGGGGGGAAAGTACTTGAAGGATCTTCTGCCTCCCATGAATTGGTCTGTTTTTCAGTCTATGCACTGTTACATTGAGTTGTTGCCATTCACTACTCTTATCTCAGACAGCAAAATATTTCAGGCTGGAGTTGGCTCATAACAAATTTACACCTTTATTTTAATCATATACTGATCAAGGGGCGGGTTTTGGTATGAAAACGAAAGATAGCTATTGCCATTGCATGCCTCTCCTTCAACCTTGGTTTGAAGGTCAAGCTCTCGGTGGATGCTTTGCGTAGATGTGGGCCCCCCATGGTAGCTGGTCTTGTTCCCGTGACTGGCCTTTCACTGAAAGAAATGGCACAGCAGTAACAGTAGACTTGTGTTTAATGTCACATTAACAATAAACTTTTCCTTCTCCCTATTTTTCCCCCACACGTCAAGAGACGGAACACAGCCCCAGTCCGGCGCATTGAACATTTGGTAAGACTTCACTTTTTTTTTCTTTTTTCTTTTTGCTGATCTTGTCAACGTTGCTTGTGGGGCTTTCTAGTATAAAGTCCAATTAGCTAAGAACTAAAAGATGCATTTCAAGCCACCAGGCTGACACATAATCAGTAGAGGTGGGTGATATGGTGTTTTCCCCTTTGTTTTCATAATTGCATTCATTTTCATACGTGGCGATGTCATTCTTTTCATGACTCCTTTGCATGGGGCTTAATCAAGATCTCTTGAAGACTTGCTTGTGCCGCTGAATAGTTTTTGTTCTAGTTAGTTTTTATTCTAGTTTACTTCTTTTTCTGTCCCTCTAACATTCTGAACTTTTCTTCTCTGCTTCTGTGGGGAAGACTTGACCCAATGGCTTCTTACTGGCAGTCACCACTTCTTCTTCCCAGTTGCAGTACTGTTCCCAAGCATTCTGGAAAAATTGGTGGCCACCACAGAAAAATGCTACCCCTCTTGCACACAGGAGTTTCTGAACTCATCTGCTGAAGACAACAGATTCTCCCCTTGTGCCCTTGTTCATACAAATAGGTACAAATAAGTCCCAAAATGAAATACCATTTGTAATCTCTCTGCATTTGTTTCAGAACAAATAAAAATTACACCAAATGTTTTACATTCAGTCCAGGTTTGTTTTTTTTCTCATTTCAGTATCATAGCACACAACTACTGTCCAGGGATTCAAACTATTAAATTACTTGATTCATTTTGGATTAGGGTTCGGCTGTGATTGCTCCAGGTTTCTTCAGGGACCA
Organism: Cyclura pinguis; assembly: GCA_030412105.1. Lineage (NCBI taxonomy): Eukaryota > Metazoa > Chordata > Lepidosauria > Squamata > Iguanidae > Cyclura > Cyclura pinguis. The sequence continues at coordinate 195,455,024 of CM059600.1, read as the reverse complement.
TTTTAGCTGCCTCCAGAACCACATCAGTTCTAGTTCAAAGAGCAAACCTGAATATGAATCACACTATAGTACTGGCTTGCAAAGCAGTTTGGAGCAATTCTGTAGGCCTAATTTAGTTGTAGAACGCATCAGTTTATAACACTGAGGTACTTGGCAATGTACGCAAAATAACACTAACCTTGTAATTGCAATATATTTTTCATTATTGTTACTTATTTATAATTCTTTTACCTTGAAGAAGCAGGTCTTTGTTGCAGTTGTCTGTAGGTGAGACTTTGGCCTAAAAAAAAAAAATCCTTCCTGTTCAGAGAAGAGAAGGGGACGGATAATGGCTCTTAACTGAGGGCCATTTCCACACTACATTGTGATAGTGCTACTATTCTACTTTCAGCCTCCTGTGGAATCCTGGGGTTTGCAGTTTAGGGAGGGGCATTTAGAATTCTCAGCCAGAAAGCTCTTTGGCCTCAGCAAACTACAAACCCCAGAATTCCATAGGCTGTCGAAAGTGGAATAGCGACACTATAACAGTGTAGTGCAGAAAGGCCCTGGGTTCCCATGTAGAGGAGTACTCCTTCAGCCCATCCATACTACACAATTATAGCTCTGTGATCTTACTTTAACTGCCATGGCTGCATCCTATGGAATCCTGGGGTTTGTAATTCAGTCAGAAGTACCAGAGGAGCTCCCTGTCTGAAGATTGCAAAGTCCCTCTCCTCAGCTGCCAACCCCAGGATTCCATGGGATGTTGTCATGGCAGTTACAGTGGAATCATAGCATTGTAACTGTGTGGTTTGAATGGGCCACTAGAACTCTCATGGCTCCATATGCTTCAGTCTTCATTCCTAGTTGGGAAAGTTTAAGAGAACAAAGTGCAAAAGTAAGAGAAACGAACAATATTTTAAACACCACCCCGGCCATGCCAAATCTGAATTCTAAGTACAGAAGAGAAGAGGAGCCCTGCTGAATCAAGCCATTAAGGCTTATCGACCCCCACATCCTGTTTCCAGCAGTGGCTGACCATTTGCCACCACAACCACACGAACTAGACATGGGAGCAAGAACATTCTCATCATCACATTCATTGCTAATTTGTATTACGAAACATAGCCAGTCCATGACTGTTTTTTGTAGATCCCAATAAACATATCATAACATTTGTTCATCCTGCTGAACTTCTGTTCAGAACTGGCAGCCTGAATGTTTGCGTTTTAGGACTCTCTTCCACTAAACCTTTAACCCAGAGTTTCAATGTGATGGTTCATGTTCTGTTCTTATTCAAGGGAAGGGGATTGATTTGGTCTTCAGTAGAGGGTAAGATTAGGTTTTAGTCAGTTTCATGACTTCCAGCATTTCACAGACGAAAACCAGAATGCCTGTGGCCGAGCAATATCACAGTGTGTGGTCAAGATGGCAAAAGTTATTAATGGAAAAGAACACACAAGCTAGAAGAGGCTGCAGCAGTTTGCTTTTACTTGAGCCTACTGGGAAGGGAAAAATTCTTCTCTCTCTCTTCCTCTTCCCCCTGCTGAGTTAATCAAGTGCAAACTGTAGTCAGCCCACCACATTTGCAGGTTTCACTTTTGAAGATTTGATTATTCACGGATTATTTGCTGTCACCTCTGCTGCCTCCCTATGCCATTTTTAATGGAGACTGCAAGCCTCGTGACGCTGAGCAACTGCAAACAAGGCTTCTAAGTCCCTGTTAAAAAATGGTGTGGGGCAGCAGTGAAGGTGGGAGTAATCCCCACCAGCCAGCCACTTCTGCCTAGTGAAGAAGTCCTGATGCCTCAAAGGAATCCATGGTGGATATATTCATACTTTTTTGTGTTCAGTGTGGTTTGGGAAGGCCTAGAGTTACTCATGGTTTTTTCACTTTGACGGGGATCCTGTGCCCCTAACCCTAGTGAATTTGGAGAGATACAGTAATTGAAGTAAGCGAAGGACAAAGGGTAAAAGCGAGAGGAGGAGAGAGGAACTGGGACATTGTAAAAGCAGCTGGAAGAGCAGGACAAAGGAGGATTAACTGGTAGTGTCCCAAATTGGCACAGTTGGAGCGTATGCAGCTTGACTTTTAGTTTGAATCCTTGAAGACAATGGGGGCAGAGGTCAGTGCAAGCAAAGGAGAGACTACTCTTTACCGTATTGGCTATTCATCTTACATAGCTGCTGTAAGCAATCATAATTCTTAGCATTTGTATCATTCTTTTGGAATGCTCAAAGCACTTCAGATATATTGCTGTAACCCTTGCTACCGCCTTTTGAAGTTGGCCAATATTTTTCGCATCATAGTGCAGATAGAGACCCAAAGGTGAATGTGTATGCAACCTTGTTCAGAGTTTGGCAAAGTTATTTTTGGACCACAGCTCCCGGGATCCACCAGTCAGCATTTGATTGTGCTGTCTTTGTAGTCTACACAGTAACTTATTTAACCTCTGAGCTTGCCAAAAGTTAACCAGTAAGTCAATGACAAGATTTAAACCAGGCTTCCACAACTGATAGCTCAGGGGCAAATTACATAATACGTTATCTGTACTTTTTCAAAAAAGGAAAACAAACATGCTTAAACTGGCTACTTTTCTTTTGAAGGAAAAACAGCCATGTGGGTTCTTCATCCAGAATGTGCTCCCAATTTGGGGGTTAAAGTTTTCCTCCCAGTTTTCCATAATAAATACACCAGTTCCCAATTGTTGTTTGCCCACCCCCCATGTGCTATTTGAAATAAAGAATATTTTTGCATGTACATAGTAGTTTGGCAGTACTCAGTTAATGGGAACTTGTTCTATATTGGAATTCTGCGTGACTTTCTCCACCGAAATTAGAATAACCAACTCAAGTGTGTAATATAATGTTACTTATATTGTTCTGAACATTTATACTCTGCTTTACCATTATTGAAATAATCTCAAAGCAAGGTTCAGTAATAGGAAAACACTGTTTGCTGTTGCTGTTGCTATCCAGCACTAGGGCTTCACAGACCCCCCATGAGGGCTCTGAGAACTCCAGGTTAACAACTACTGAGCTAATGTTTCTTTATTACTTCCCAAATTTTGCTTGTCGGAGGATTTTTGGTCATTTCCTTTTCCTATTCTTAAAAGATTTTTTCTAAATTAAAAATTAATTAAAAAGTAGCATGTCTGTTATACTCCACCTGGCTAGGTAAAAAATGAAGAGAAGATATGAATCTGTCTGTCAATGTCATCTATTTCTTTATGGTGATAAGAATAAATGAAGTGTTTAAAAATAGAGAATGACCGTTACAAATCTGCTGTTAAAAGTAAGCAATCCAGGAAGTGGACTAATGGAAAGTTCTTTGAAAATACCAGTGAGCTGATCTTTGATAACTAGTTCACAGATCCAACATTGATGAACACTTGATGAGCTGTGAGGGCCCTCCCAAGGCTGTGGTTCTAGCAATGCTTGTGTGCAATCTCAGTTCTGTCTGCTAAACACCGGAATGTTTCATTTGTAAACTGTTGGTCAAAAGAAAGACACCACAAGTCTCCTGAACATGCAGACACTGACCTTTGCAAGAAAAAAAAAGCTGCCTTCTTCTCAGGGAAACAGGGAGAGTTGGGTACTTTGGTGAGACTCGCCTACTACCCTTAGGAAAAGGCTCAGGAAAGTAGGCTGTGAATATATTTACTAAGTTTATATTCTAAAGGGAAAATAGTTTTTGCACCACATCAAAGAACAACAAATTCATTGCAGCCTAAGCATTTGTAATAGGCTTTATTATGGCATTAGTGTTAATATTCATCAGATTAAAAAGAGGCTGACAGCAATATTAGTCCCTTTTCCAAAGGTTTGACAATAAGAACTAGTTGAGATCCAACTTCTTTCCAAGTCTAGTGTTTTCTATTTTCCTGTTTTGATTTCTTACATGATTGTTATCAATTGAAAGAACATGACAGTGGTATATGCATGATTATTGTCAGTGGTAGGAACATAGGAATGTAAGAAGAGCCGTTTTGGATCAGACCAAGACCTTTGTAGTCTAGCATTCCGTCAGCAGAACTGCCAGTCGTTTCCTTATTGGAAATCCTGGTGGCAATGACTTAAGAAAGACCAACAGAATGCTGTCTGCTGCTCAGGTTCATACATGCTAGTCAGGATCATTTTCAGTCCACTGCTGCCTGTGCCATTGTCGTCTCTTCTTCCTCCTCTTTGTTATTTTTGCTTTTGGCAGTACTGCTATCATCATACCTTTTCACTAATTGCTGACCTCCCTCTTTCTCTCTTCACTTTGATTTTTTCAGGGCTCCACCAAGTCTCTCAACACTGCAAAGCAACGGAACACGCTGCCCAGGTAAGGTTCTATGCCCTGGGTTCAAAAGCCAAACAGTAGTTGAGCGTGAAGTAGAACAGGGCAGTATAGAAACAGGGCACCTCCTAGCCAGCTTTTTGTCCATGACACCCGGATGTAGGCTGTCTTTGGTAAGTGTAGGTTATGCTGTAACTTTTACAAGCAACATTTCTTTCAGAAGACAGTAATTTAAATGCCCTTACTTAATTATCAAAGGCATGCATCTGGAATGCCGTGACTAATTCCCATTCTTCATGTTCAACAAGAAGAAAGACCAAGAGGAAATATAATGATCTCAGAATCAAGAAAGGTTCAGTACCGAGTCAGCTAAATCCCAGTTACATGAGCTCATTTCTAATGCAGACTCCTTTCCAAATGTTTTGCTTCAAAGAATTTAGCCTAATGGAGTTGCAGAGGCTACATGATGATAGGGGAGGGTGTGCTCAGACCTTCTGTCCCTACAGTTCCCCAGAGTCCCATGTAACCGGCTTCTGTCTTATCCTAATTCCATTCTACCCCTATCTTGAGTATATGATTACACCCTTAAGGAATTCTTTTTTTATTTGTGCCAAGTTCCCAAAGTATTAAATTAAGAACATATTGAGAAATAATCTTTCCAGAGCAGATCTAAAGAACTGAGCCCAGGAATGAGAATTCAGTGAGTGATTTGTGTGCATGCAGAACGGGCCCAGTTTAGACTTGAGCGTAACAAATATGTGCACAGATCTAATACTAGTCTACAGAATGGAAGTTGGGCATTTGGGGAAGTGGCCTGGCGGGGCGTCTGACCAAAAGTATAGGAAGCTGGCATCTACATGTAAGTGAAAGATTAGGGCCCTAAATATTCTCCGACTTTGATTTTCATCAGAAGAGGTGAAGGGGGAGAAACTTCTCCCTCAACATTCTTTTGTTATGGAAATGTTGCCTTTGGTAGTTCCGTCCTTTAAAAAAAAATCTCTGTGCTGCTGATTTGGTCTCATTTTTCCTTCCAGATTACTGTGTAATTCTCTTCCACAGTTAGTCAAGTGAGCGGTTCCAGACAACTGAAAATCATGTAGTAAATGTGCATCATGTTGATATTTAGCCATTCAGATTTGGCCATATGAGGCAGGCTTGAGGGTAGGGAGAGGAAGCCAATTAAGAATGAGGGTGACATTTCCTGAATCAGTTACATGAATAAGGCCAGCCAGTTGGGAATTGCCCAAAACATGCAAGGAACTTATGAAGCTGTGTAGCTACCCTGAGTGACTGCGTGTTCCTATCATTAAAGACAAGTTAGGATAGTTAAGGAAGTGCTGGCCTTATTCTGAATGGATAAATACTATTGTTCACTTTTGATACAACCAAAACAGTGAAGAGCTGGGGGACATCTTTGGATACCGCTGAAAAATATTTGTGAAAAATGCTTCATGCTTTTTTGGCTCAGTCCCACTAACTCAGCTTTCCAGAACAAGCACTCTACAGCTCTAGGCCGTTATCTGTGACTCTAACATAGCAAACCATATCTCTTCATGTCTGGGTAAGGACATACTTCCCTATCCCCATATCTCCTTTCTTCTTCCTCTTTTAATTCCAACAATAACTTAAAACCTAGTGATAAGGTCCTTCTTCAAACGCCACCACCTTCTGAAGTGAGACTATGCCCTAATGTTTACCCACAGCAGGTGAGATGGTAAACCTGTTTCTTGACTTACCATAAAAAGATATAAAGGAGTCTGTATCACCTTTGAGACTAGGTGTTATCTAGGGGTAAGCTTTCATGGTCTCCAGTCCATTTCAGCAGTTGCATTTTGACTTGTCTTCTGAGACCGCTAAGTTATTTTCTGTCATACAGAAAACGAAGCAGAGTTGGTTTCTGTTGCTCAAAAGGGTAAGACTAGATCTAATGTGTGGAAATTCCAAGGGGCTAGACTTTGGCTAAGTACTAGGAAACGCACCTGTGCAATTGTACAGGTGTATGCGGACAATGTACAGTCAGTAGATTTGAAACCACACTGATAAACCTCTTTTTATAGCTTGCTGTTTTGCATTAACTTTTCTTTCTTAGGTTCCTGGTGCACTGTGAAATGCTAGGCCTCTTAGGATTAGAAAATAGCCATGAAGGGTGATTTCCTCAAAACGTATTCCTTCCTTTATTCAGGAGTTTCAGTTTGGACCACGTGATGGAACGCAAGTATGATTTTGATCTCATCTACATCACTGAGCGCATCATTTCAGTCTTCTTCCCCCCTGCCTTGGAGGAGCAACGTTACCGTGGCAACCTTCGGGAGGTAGCCCAAATGCTCAAGTCCAAGCATGAGGACAAATATATGGTAAGTCCAAGGAAAGAAAGGGGTGAAAATTCATGGGGAATAGTTGTTATAAGCTAGATGCTTAAAATCGAAATTGCTTGCTTTCTGGATTCGTGGGTTTAAATGAGCGTTTAGAGCAGGAGTGGGCCAAGTGTAGCCCTCCAGATGTTGTCAAACTGCCACTGCCATCTGCCCTCACCAGCAGAGCTTCTGATGACGAAGGTTGGGCGTTACAGTCCACAAACCTCTAGAAAGCAGGAATTTGACCATCCCCTCATGTAGGATATGCCCGCCTCTTTGATGAAATTGAAGGAGACTTTGAACGTCTCCAAATTCAAAGCTCTCCACTGTGCCTGTTCTTCCACATCAGTGTCCTATCCAAAATGCAACCTTGATGTCTCCTTGATTTTGAAGACTTGCAAGTGTCCAATGCAAGGTCTGGACACCTTGTGGGCTAGAGTAAGGCTACATTTTGAAAGTCACCTGGCAAAGAAACAGGAAACACAGGATAACAATGCACCCTGTGGCATTGCAGTGTATGAAGCTGCTTAGAAAAAGACTCAAGGCCAGCCCAATGTGTTCTGGTGCCTCAGGCAAAGAACATGATGGTGCCCCCTTGTGTTCCAATGCCCTTGTGCTGCAGAATCCTGGGATATGTAGTTTGGTGATACATGAGAGCCCTCTGGCCAAGAATTCTAAGTGCTCCTCCTTAAACCAATCCTGGGATTTCATAGAATGGAACTATGCCAGTAAAAGAATCATAGTGCTATAATGGTGTTGTTTGAAAGGGTCCTCTTTCTGGAGCACTGAAGAAGGCAACAGGCTAGCTTAGTGGCACAGGGAAGACAATGCATTTCTCCTCCAAAATCTTGCTACTACCTCTCAAATCTGCTTCCTACAGCGATTGCCTTCCTCTGCCTAATGGCAGATCCAACTGTGGAAAGGAAAATACAAATCAGAACAAGAGTAGAAGGTTGGATTGTCAATGTTTGATTTTAAAAATGTCTCCTGGGTGGATTGTGGAGCAAAGAAGCTCCGATGAAATTTGATAACTCCAGGGCTGGAGGGAAAATGGAATCTGGAGATGTGTCATCTTTCAGATCATATCTGCCAGATGAAAGAATTTTGGTCAGTCAAGTAAAAGTAAGGATTGGTTGACAGCCCTTGCTAAAGGATCCTTGCAAATTATGCGAACCAGTCAGATACCTCTTTTTTTCCTATAGCTCCTGAACCTGTCAGAGAAACGACATGACATCATCAGGCTAAACCCAAAGGTAAGAGGGAGAGGAGCTGCATGGGTAGGACCCTTATGTTGACAGGAGAGCTCATCTTGATTGATACTGTATTGGTAGTTCTCTGAGGTTCACAGGAGGAACAGATGTAAAATAATTTTTTCAACTCCCAAATGTAAACCTTGGAAAAGGTGGGGAGGATTTAAACTTCAGCTGTCAGTGTCCTCCAGTGAACATGGCCACTGGCCCTCCCTGCTGAAGGATTCTGGGACTTATAGTCCCCAAAGTAATTTTTCCAACCTCTGCTCCAATGGAAGGTAAGCAGATCACAAGTTCAGCATGGAGTGTCCAATGATACTTTCATCAGAGCAAAAGGAGAGAGGAATATTCCAATTCTACTGTGCATCAGTCTCTTTGCTGCCACCCCCACGCCCGTAACGTAACAGTAGCCCTTTACTAGATATGGATGTTACGGAACTGTTCAGTTCTAATTCCTGCAGACAGAAGTCCATTTACAAACATATAAGTCCCCATCAGGATTCTGGCCAACACACCACATTTTGGGGATAACAGGTGCTGAAATAGAGGACAGTTGCCCCATTGAATATATTGGCACTATGCTCAATGGTCTGTCAAGACTCATCCTGAGTCTGGATACCTCCCTCCCCTGCTTCTTTAGTGAAACCAGTCTCATAGCTTAATCTCTAATTCAAATGAAATATTCTGATGTGTTGTGTAATTAGCACGCAGTGTCTTTTTGCTGCGGGTCATCACATGCATATATGCATAAAATAAGAGACTGAATTAGTATTTGCTGCAGCTGCACAGGTTTTCCTCAGATACACAGTAAATTAAAAAAAAAACATGATTTCACACTAGTGAAACATGGCCATGCTTTCCCAAATCAACTAATATAGGCCAGAATACTCTGTCATAGGGCTTTCCAAACAGTGTGCCGTAACACATTAGTGTGTCACCTGAAGTGTGTAGGTGTGTTACCTACAATTTTGGAAATACATGTTATTTATAAATCATATTTTTTAAAAATATATGAAAAGTTTTCATGAGATATGTTGTGTCCCCATACATTTATTACTATTTACGTATGTGTCTTTATCTCTTACAAGGGGTTAGTTTAACCTCCAGTTTGCTAGTAAAACTGAATTACTGTGTTGCGAAATGATGCATCTCTAAAACATGTGTCACCAACATGAAAAGTTTAGAAAGCTCTGCTCTATCACAATGTATGTTACATAACTTTAAACATACTTAAGGACATAGCAGGGGCGCTAAGAGCCCCTGTTAGTGAATTTTGAAGATGCATAATGGGACACCGGCAGCAGTGTCCTGGTGCATATCTGGCTCCACCGATGTGCATTGTCGCTCCCTAGCTGGTATCCTCATGCACAACGGAACCGACATGTATCAGTCCCAATGTGCATCAGTCACTTTGCTGGCTCCCCCACACAGCAGCATAACTGGAGCCCTTTACTAGATACAGATGTTACAGAACTTCTCAATTCTAATTCCCACAGACAGAAGTCCATTTACAAAGATGGAAGTCCCCAACAGGATTCTGGCCAACAGAGGGAGTAATTTTGTAGTCTTCATAGTTTGAGAAGGGAGGTCCATTTAAATGTACATTTTGTCTGATAAATCCTTTAATACCCAAGGGAGCACATTTTTACAACCCTCTGTCCTCCAAACCCTCAGATAAAAATGCATTTAATTTTTGCATAGTATATTATAATAATTGGACTTGGATCTCTGCCAGCAGAATGTGAGGTTCTTCTATAGTTCTGGATATCTCTTCTCCATCTGTTCTGATGCTATATGTGCATGCTACTTAACTCTTGTGTTTTTTTCTCTTTCCTTGGCACAGGTGCAAGATTTTGGCTGGCCAGACCTGCATGCCCCACCACTGGACAAAATCTGCTCCATCTGCAAAGCCATGGAGACCTGGCTAAATTCAGACCCTCAACATGTGGTTGTGCTTCACTGCAAGGTGCTGGAGAGAGGGCAGTTAGCTCCCATCCTGCTTGCCATTATAGATGGAACAGTGGCAGGAATTACTGTGCATATAGGGAAGGCAGGACAGTAGGACAGCAAAGGTTGCTTAATATGAATTAGCCAGAAAAGAAAGTCTGTTGAAGTTACTATTTTTGATGACAAGAACTTCTACACTCTCAAAATACCATAGCTAATTTCTGCAGGCCATGACTGTTAGGTATGCCCGTAAAACTGCCACCAGTGACAAGAGTAGTAGAATTGCAGAGGCTCAGAGCACTAACATGCTCAATTTTGGATCTGGTTGCAAGTCACTTCTGAATTCCAGGTCCTGGGGGTGACATTCAAAGCCCTAAATGGCTTGGGGCCTCAGTACTTGAAGTAGAACCTCTCCGCCTCTATATATGCCTGTCCAGAGGGTCTTCTCTGTGTCCAGACAGTTGGGAGGTGGGGATATGAGGATATGGAGGACAAAGGGGAGAAGATCCTCTCAACTGTGGCACCCCACTTCTGATGCCCTTCCCTTGGAGGCCCGGCTGGTGCCGACCTTGGGTTTTTTCGAAACCAGGTCAAGTCGTGGCTTGTTACTAAAGCCTTTGGGCCTATTTAACTTTTACAGATGCATATGATTTTTAAAGCTTTTGTGGCTTTTTTATTCTGTTTTAACTTGTTCAGTTCTTTTTTAAATTAAATTGTTAATCTATTTTAATATGGATTTTTTTTGCATTGTTTATGCTGCTTAATGCAGAACTTTCCAAACTTTTCATGTTGGTGACATACTTTTTAGACATGCATCATTTCGTGACACAGTAATTCAGTAACTAATTCAGTAAGTGGAGGCAGCCCCTCCACCCAAGATTGACCCCCTGCCGCCGTCCTTGCCGGGGTCTTCCTTGACCCAGCGCGATGGTGGTGGAAGAGGTGGCCCCTCCGTAAGGACCTGGCCTGCTACTACCACCCGTACCAGGGTCTTCGTCAGCCCAGCGTGACAGTGGCAGGAGAGGCAGTCCCTCCACCCAGACCTGGCCTGCCGCAACTGCCCTCGGCAAGGTCTTCCTCGGCCCAGGACAGTGGCAGAAGCAGCCCCTTCACCCAGGCCTGGCCCGCCGTGGCAGCGGGAGAAGCAGCTCCTCCACCCATTACATTTGCATGACACATCTACACACTGCAACTAATATTAGTATGTGTCATGGCACACAATTTGGGAAGCTCTGGCTTAATGCATTTGCCACTCTGAGATCTTACAAGAAAAGAGTGGGATAAAATTATTTTAATAAAATAAATAATAACTTTAAGGACATGGGTAGACTAGCCTCCAGATTGGACACTTCATTAGCTGGCAGAAATCTCCCCATTGTGTCCTGTAGGTTGGCATTCAAGCTTCTTTCTGATTGTGGGAGCTGAAACCAATATCTGCACGTCTTTCCAGCTAGATCCTCTGCCATACTGATAAATCATGAGCTTGTTAAGTTTTTGAATGTGGATGGGTTGCGCAGGAATGCCCCCAGACTGGCTGAGTGAAGGAGGTGGCAAGAAACGTATAAAGCTGGGATGTGGGAGAAGAGATATTAGAATTCACTAAGAACAACAAGATATATCTCATTCGGCCCTCTTATCTCTCCTTCCCTCCAAACTGGCCCCAAGGAAAACCTGCTTTTTTATTTTGTTTGGTGGTACTACTTCCAATGTTTAACACATTCTCTTTTCTTGTACTAGGGCAACAAGGGGAAGACAGGCGTCATTGTAGCAGCCTATATGCACTACAGCAAAATCTCTGCAAGGTACTCACTAGGGCTCATGTGGGTAGCAAGAAATTGTACTTGTGTACAAACCATAACCCTTCTGTGCAGCCACTTCTCTTTCTTCCTCACTTGCAATTTTTTTATCTTTCTCTTTCCCTCTCCCAAATCTCTTGTTCTTCTTTTCCTCAGAAATTGTTTCGCTTAGGCCCAGTCTCTGTGGGCAAAATCCAGGTATAACATGACTTCTTCATTCAGTGGCATGCAACCGAGGGTGCAAGCACACATGCACACACATGCCTCTTTCTTTTCCTCTTTCCTCAGTGCAGACCAGGCCCTCAGCACTTTGACTATGCGCAAGTTCTGTGAGGACAAAGTGGCTGCCTCCCTGCAACCTTCCCAGAAGAGGTGAGATTCACTTCCACTTTCTTGTCTGTAGTTCTAATGGCCAAGTAGGCTTTTTCAGAATGGTCGCATTCCGGGGTGCATATTGAAGGACATTTTATCAGGATGTTTTAAGGGTGTTCTATGGGAGGCTTCAGGTGAACAAAATGAAATGATGTGTGTTCGTGTGTGTGTGTGTGTGTGTGTGTGTGTGTGTGAGAGAGAGAGAGAGAGAGAGAGAGAGAGAGAGAGTATACACAAACCTGTGTTATGCTCCCTTTTAACCTCCCACATGTAAAAAATCCAGAGCATGGGAAAGGGTGTGTGTGTGTGTGTGTGTGTGCACGCATGCTCTCTCTATCGGTCGGTCTGTCTGTGTGAGAGAGAGAGAGAGTATATACAAGCTTGCATTATGCTCCCTTTTAACCTCCCACATCTGAAAAATCCATAGCATGGGGAAAGGTGTTGGCATAATACAGACCAATACATTAGAATATCTGCCCCAATAGTGTGGTGTAAGTTGAATGCAAAATGTGAATAGCATCCCTTTTTTTTTGGGGGGGGGGGCTACTATCACATCTTTGGCAAATGCCTAGTTTTTCTGCCTTCCACAATTGTCCTTACTTCCAATTCCTTGACAACCACTGAGCCCAGTGGCCACCATCCCTGTCTTCTTCTGTGCATAAAAGTTCTTTGGGAAACATTCCATTGTATGTCCCCTCCCTTTTCACTTTAAGTTGTTCCGTTTGGCTAAAAGTTTTAAGAAAGGGAGTTAGATTTTAAGAGTTAAAATGAGGTTGAGCAACTGTAGGAAAGGCAGGGGCTGCTTTTTTGGTTAGCCAAGTGCTCAAAGGCCATAATTTTCTTTCTCTTTAGAAGTTTTGGTTAGGGGGCTTTCAAAATTTAAAAATTAAATTTTCATTATATATTGTTAAATTAATTTATGAGGCAGTAAATAAAAAGAAATAACATTCATGCAAAAAAATCGTTCAATAAATATTAATTTAATTAAATTTATTAAGGGCACTTGGAGAGATCACAAAAAGGGGTTAGGGACTCAATGTACCCTATGGGCCATACTTTCACCATACCATGTGAGAAGAAGAAGTGGCAAGACTGCTAACTAGAATTTATTTCAGCTCACCTATGGGTGTACCTAATAACTTGTGACTGACCCATTGTTCTTTTCCCCTGTGGACAGGTACATCCATTATTTCAGTGGGCTGCTCTCGGGCACAATCAAGATGAACAGCAATACACTCTTTCTACATCATGTCCTGCTCCCATCTATCCCTACTTTTGAGGCTGGAGGAGGTAAGTGCCATAAGTGTGCAAAGTAATATCCTGATAACCCACCAGTGAGAAACATGACATACGCATACATTTAAATACGTGCTCACACCTCCCATATATTCTTGCATATGTTTGTATATGAACTTACATTGTTCTTTCTTTCTTGACAGCAGAGGGAGGTAAAGGCCTTCCACCATAGAAATGTGATATTCTCTCAGCCTGTCCTATACGATAACCCGTCTTTCCCGTCCTAGGTTACCAACCTTTCCTGAAGATCTACCAGTCTATGCAGCTGGTCTATACCTCAGGGATCTAGTGAGTATGAGCATATTTTTCTGTAGGGCAAATACCTAGATCACTGTCATATCCCAGGATACCTTGCACTCCACAAACTTCACTCAGAGTTAAACAGCAGTGTTTATTTGTCGCAAAGCAAGCAACACAGCAGATTGCATTTGAACTTGCTGAGACTAAGGCCATTTCCGCACTAGACTGTTACAGCACTATTAGTCCACTTTCAACATCCTATGGAATCCTGGGGTTTGCAGTTTAGGGAGGGGCCAGCTGCAAACTGCAAACCCCAGAATTCCATATGATGTTGAAAGTGGAATAATAGCGCTACAACAGTCTAGTGTGGAAATGGCCTATAGCAAACATGATGGTTTACAGGTTTTATGCCTTTCCATACAAATTTAGGTGTGCACAGCTGTGATTGGGGAGGGTCATAAATCTCACATTGTAGACATTTCCCAGCCTCACAGCTGTTTACACATCTTTCCTCCTTGAGGCCGGCATAAGTTCCTGCACTCTTATCTTTGAGCATTTCCAGTTCTCACAACACCTTTCCACACTTTCATTTTCATTTCCATACTTTCATTTGATTTTTGCCCCCTTCACTGGATCCATTGTAGCAGCAAGCAATAGAGCAATTAACCACTTGATACCAAACGAGCTTTAAACAGATACATAGTTGCAATCAATAATTGGCAAATGATGCTTTGTAGCACTTTAGCTAACTCTAGCAATGCCTAAGCTAGCTGATCTGTTCTAATACACATTCTAATACACATTCTAATACACATTCAAATTCCAGCAAATAATTGTAAAAGGAGCCATGCATCCTGACAATCACAGTCGTGGATGGTTCTAGCATAGGGACCTATTTCTATTCATGAATACAGTCACAGTTCTGCTTGTATTTTGTTTGTGTCTTGCAGCAGCCTCCATGGCACAGGTGGGACTCAGAAGATCTGCATCACTTTGGAGCCAGCCTTGCTCTTGAAAGGGGATGTCATGGTGAGTGTGGCCAGGACCTAAGAAGTTTCATGAGATGCAGAACTCCTCCCCCCTTTCTCTATGTGCATGTGTGGAGTAGGGTGATGGCAAAAGCCTGCATGCCAGGGGGGAAAGTTGTGCTGTCTAACCACCCTTGTCTCTTCTCCCCTCAGGTGAAATGCTACCATAAGCAGCTCCATGGAGGAGAACGGGATGTCGTGTTTGGAGTCCAGTTCCACACTTGCACCATTCACAGCACCCAACTCTGGTTTAGCAAAGATGAACTGGATGAAGCCTGGAGAGGTGAGAGGAGAGGCTTATTCCTGGAAAGATATTTATTTGTGAGACAGGCTGTCGCTTGGTTTACTGGAATCCAGTTGACTTACTCACCTCTTGTTTTCTCTCCAGATGAACGGTTTCCCTTTGAAGCAAGTGTGGAATTTGTCTTCTCTTCCAGTCCAGAGAAAATCAAAGGTGGGTGGATGGCAGAATTGCAGAGAGATAGTTGATACCGAGAACTACTCCCCCTTGTGCCCAAGACATGGACATGGCCTGAAGGCAACCAAATCAGTCAGTAATTTTTCAGAAGCTCAGTCTGTTCAGTGCTTTAACCAGAAGTGGGCAACTGCAAGTTGCACATGCCCACTCGTGGCCATTTTTGTGCCCTCTGTGTTTTGCCCTGCTGCTACTATTGCTGCTGAAACTTGGCCATACTGTGGCTGTCAGAAAAAAGTACGTGCCTGTTCACTTAGCCCCATGCAACAATACCTAATTGAAGCTGCTTCTTGCTTCTTCTTACTTGCCCCCTTCCTTCCTTCCTTGTTCCTTCTTCTTGTCCTTTCTTCTCTTCTGTCTTTCCTCTTCTCTTTGCTTCCTTCCTGTCTCTGTGCACTGCAGACAATAGCTGCAGCCAAATTTAAGGGCTTGAATCAGTGGCAGCCACCAAATTTTGACAGTGATAGCAGTGGCCAGTTTAGTAGCATGTAACTCTCCGAGAGTTCTGGCAAAAGCCCCATGCAGCCATCCCCAGCCTCAGGAAATCACCTACCTTATCTGAGATAGGAGACTGTCTGGGAACCTGATGAACACAACCTTTCATTCCACATAAGAAAGGAGGGATATAAATGCAGTCACTGTTTAATATGCTCGATAACTGATTGATCTGGATCACTTGATGGCGGGGAGTACCTTCCAGACAAGCAGAGTTTCCTACTGTCCTTTCTTGGAGTTTACAAGGTGGTCTAACTTGGGCTGTAACACATTCCACTAACTTCTTGCTTCCCTGCTTGTATTGCACTGGAAAAGTGCTAGATTCCTTGCTCAGGCTGAATCTATGCAGTGTTCTCCCCATCTCTTATTTTGGTAGGGGGCATACTGGAAGGTGCAGCATCCTCAAACAAGAAACTGGTTTTGCTAGCTAATGCTGCTGCTACCTGTCAATTCAATTACCCCACACTGCCATTGAAGACTTGATGCAGAGTTGCTTGGAAATGACTATCCATTGGGGACTCAGAGGCAGGGTAGAAGAATTAAAGTCTCAGGCCCCAGTGATAGTAGCTTGAGCAACAATCCTGAAAGGAGCAACAGGCCTTGGTAGCTGTATCCAGCATTGTGTCTGAAGTGGCAGGGCAGACTACTGAACCAAAGAGAAATTGAAAAGCCCTCAAGGTTAGGCACCAGCAACTACGAAATGGTGATGAACCACGTCATGTGGATTGGCAGACTTAAAGAACAGACTGTATTGGGTGATTACATAAATGCACATAACCCTGGTTTGCTGACTTTCAAAAGGGATATAAATCTATCAGTTTCCTTGTTTGACCTGTTCTGCTCAGTCCAGAACAGTAAGAAAGTGAACTTATTCCCTTCAGAAATTGTAAAGTTAACAGAAGAAGGTCGAGAGTATAATCAACTGTTAGTGAGGTCAACAATTGTATCAGTAACAATTCATTAACAGTTAGGTAAATGTTACTGCTCTTCTGCTAACTCTCCTATTTCTTATTCTTCGTGTTACTAATATATTCTGGCTCTTCTTTCTGTGTCTTCACAGGCCGAGAAACCTATAGGAACAATGCTGCTGTTGGAGTAGATTATAGCATCTCTGATCCTATAGTGCGCTGGGACTCCTATGAGAACTTCAACTTGCACCATGAAGATAGTTTAGAAGGTACATGGGCCCAGATCCCAGTGAGGCATTCTTACAGTTTCTTCATAACGCTTAGATCTCTGTTACCTCTGTATATTGGCAAGACAATAAATAGAATCCAGTTGGTACACTACACCAGTGTAACAGTCCATTACACTGGTGTGTGCTTTTTTTCAGGATTACACAGTAGCGGCAGCAGGGAGGAGGATGAGAGGGTGGACAGAGGACAGAGACAGCAATGTTTCTCCAGAGAGAAAGATGCTTGTTCCCTAGGAGCCTGTTTCTGCAATGTCTGCCTTCAAGGCAGGTTCTGGAAGCTAAAGGCTCCCTTTAAGGGCTGCCTTAGAATTCCACAGAATCCGTTTTCTGAGGCAGTCTTTTCAGAGTGCTTTTAGCTTTGATAAGAACCCACCTGGAAACCAGGCAGCTAGGGAGCCAAAACTTTCTGTCTGAATGGCGACACCTTTCTCAGCCTTTCTCCCATGGTTACTGTGGGTTTTTTTTCTTTTTTTTAAAGAAATGTTTTGCTTGTGCAACCAGACCTCCCTGGCTTACACTGGCATAGTTACATCAGCCAGCAGGATGTCTGACTATGTATGTTCTTTGTTTCTGTGTAAACACAGGAAAAAGAAGCATTTGGTACCACATGCAGACTTTGCCGTATTAAGAAGCTCAGCTTCTTGAATTTCTGACTCTTAAGATAGCAAAGATCACTCAGAAATATGTTTGTGGATAACACAATTCAAAACCAGAGAAGAGCATGAGAATGAATAGGTATTCTGGTAGTCAGAAGCCAGTGTTTTAAAAGCCCTGCCTTTCTGTGAGTAGGACAATCAAATTATACTAAGTGAACACAGGTAAAATTTATATACAGCGGGGCCTCAGTAACTGCTAGGATTTGGTTCCAGGATCCTCCATGGATACCAACATTTGTGGATGCTCAAGTCCCATAATGTACATTGGTGCAGTAAAATGCCATTCCTTATATAAAATGGCAAAATCAAGGTTTGCTTTTTGGATTTTTAAAAAAAATATTTTCAAGCCATGGTTGACTGAATCCATGAATACAGAATGCGTGGATATGGAGGGACAACTGTACATGTACTGACCTTTTAGCGATGAAAAATGTTGGTTATGTTGGCCTAGAATATTTTGTTGCTTTTAAGCAGAAACTGCACAAACACATTCTGCTTACACGTAAAGGTGGCCAATGTTTGGGTTTTATTTTATGTTTGATGACGCAGCTTGAAACAGGTTCCTGCTGTTGCATATTGACTTGAGGCTTCTTCCCAGGTCTGTGTGCTTTGCTACAGTTCAACTGGTAGATCGGAACTTGGCCAGTTGCCCCACCAGCCCCTGTGCCATAATGCTCTTGGTCGCATTTGGGAGTTGGGGCATGAAACTGAAATACCTTCTTCTTCCTTTGCTTGTTTGTTTTTAAAGAAATGATATCGAAAATCTTTAGAGGCACATATGCATGCATGCACGCACGCGCGCGCACACACACACACACACACCAGATGAAGAGGTGGAATTCCCCTCCCCTGTATGGACATCTGGACCACAGGGCCTGTTTTCTGCTCCCAGGTGCTGTAATTCCAACAGCTGGCTTTTGCTCCATCTATCCTGATTACAGTTTTCTCCTAATGTCCTCGTAGAGTAAACTCATTAAGAACTAAAATAAATAAAATACCGAGGAGAGTCATCAAATGGCAATTTAATAGTTGTAGCTTGCCTGCGTCAGAGGCCAGAAAGAGAGCCCACAGGATGGAGCAAAACTCCCTCCTCCTTTCCAGAAAGCCCTGATGTTTGGGAAAAGGAAATTTGTGTTTTGGGATGTAATTTCTATAAAGACAGAGAGCCATAAATTTTGAAGCAGGAGCATCATGACAGTTAATGGATTGATGAATAATGGCTTCTCAGGCATAGATCTGTAAGCACACACAGAGACGTAGGTGAGGAAATGGACCTTATGGACCTTTGGCCAGGAATCAGGCAACTGTCTCCCTCTGCTGGACAAAGCCTAAATAAATGTCAGCATGTTCATTCTCCGGTGTCGTGTAGTGATTTGAGCATTGGGCTATGACTCTGGAGACCAGGGTTCGATTCCTCACTCAGCCCCACACGGTGGGCTTGGGCAAGTCGCGCACTCTCAGCCCCAGAAAACCTTGTGATAGAGTCTCCTTAGGATTGCCATAAGTCAGAAATGACTTGAAGGCACACAACAACAACAATATGTTCATTAAAGCATGCTATGACTGGAGACTAAGACCATTTCCGCACTACACATTTATAGTGCTATTATTCCACTTTCAATATCCTGTGGAATCCTGGGGTTTGCAGTTTAGGGAACGGCATATAGAATTCTCAGTCAGAGAGCTCTTTGGCCTCAGTAAACTACAAACCCCAGAATTCCACAGGATGTTGAAAGTGGAGTAATAGCACTATAACAGTGTAGTGTGGAAATCGCCTAAGAGTTTGCCCAAGCAAGGCTTTTATGATGCATCCACCATGAGGCCCGTCTCCCTTTGTGAAAGAGTATATTTCTGATCCCCGTGATCACCAGGCTGCTGTCTGTAGAAGATACTCCCAAGAACAGAGGAGTTCTCCATTCTCCATTAAAGCAGGAGCTGAGAGTATAAGACACTGCAGTGCAGGTATTCCAGGCACAGAGGTAGAAGCCCTTGAGTCCTTGAGGAGGTTCCAGGCTACACGTACATGGCCAGAGCTTAAAAACTTCACTTTTTAAAATACATTTCCAATAACCTCCCAGCCAGCGCGGCCCTTGGGATTCTGGGAGTTGTAGTAAAAAAAAAAAAGAACATCTGCCAGAATTCTCTATCTTGCTCTGCGTTACATAACTTTATGCATATGTAACAGAGGTACAAAGGAACCCTCCTAGTGAATTGTAGAGATGACTAATGGGACACTGGCAAGATTATTCCCGATGTGAAACCGTCACTTTGCAAGCTCCGCTATGTAGCAATATCATGGCAGGCCCTTGCTGAATAGGGACGTTGGGGTACTGCTGAGTTCTGTTTCCTGCATACATAAGTCATCTTACGAAGACATAAGTCCCCAAAAGCAATTGTCGTCATTCAATTAATGGATATTGGATATTATTAAGTAAGTAAGTAATTTCATTTAATTAGTAAGTGAAATAACTTAGTTACTTAATATCCAACCCTTTTCCAATACCAGAATTCAAAGTGACTTAACAAAAATGAAAACAATGCAATTACAAAGAGAAAAGTAGCAACGTATAAAAAGTTATTCTTAAAGTACAGTTAAACAAGACATAGAATTAAAACCCTTTAAAAGAAATCCATTAAAAGACAAAAAATAAAAAAGAGACCATTAAATGTATTTGCACTCGTTTCCTAAAAAGCCTATTGGCACACAAAAGTTTCTACTTCCTAACAGAAGGACAACAGGGAAGGAGCTATCCTAGTCTTGCCAGGGAAGGAGTTCCAAAGCCTTGGAGCAGCCACCAAGAAGGCCTTTTCCTTTCTCAGCTCTGTATAAGGATTAGTGTTGCATTGTTCCCTCGCTGTGTGTTCTCCGTGTCCCTCTCCACAGCAGCATCTCATTTCTCCCTTGCAGATGTCTTGCACACTCGGGGCCCTCTGGATGGCAGCCTCTATGCCAGGGTCAAGAAGAAAGGGGACCTCAGCAGCTACTCTTCCACCAATGGCAGCCCCAGCAGCCCAGAGTCCCCTCCGCAACAAGGTGGGCGCCTCTTGTCCATCAGCAGTGATTCGGGGCACTCCTCTATGCTGACTGAGAAGGCAGACGACAACACGCCACCGTCCCGGCCACAGCCCACACCCGCTGAGAAGGAAGAACTGGACAGGCTCTTGGGTGGATTTGGCGTCCAGCCTCGGCAGCCGAGCGAGGGGAGTAGTTCTCATACCGTTTCCCCTTCCGCCACTAAAGACAGAGAAACTGCCATTTTGGAAGATGAGCTATCAGATGCAGGTCAGGCAGGAATCCCCTTTTCCTACCAAACTCAACGCTCCGGCCTGGCCCGCCATTGCTCCTGCCGCCTTGGGTACCGCTCCCACAGCCCTGAGAGGCCTCATCACGTAGCCTATTACAGACCAGACGGGACTCTGGAGCGGCGACAACCAGTCTATGATGGTGGGCACTCCCACGCGCGGCCGGAGGGCTACGAGGAAAAACGGCGAGTGTGCCGTTCCCTTTCCGAGGGCATACAGCCCCACTCCTATCCCTTCAGCCATGAGCCGCTGCCCCCTCACAGCCCCAGCCGACGGGAGCCCGAGGAGCCCCTGCTAATCTTGGAGGAGCCACCCGCTTTCTTATGCCCCTGCCACGAGTGCCAGGAGGCCGCTCGCGAAGAGACAAGGCTGCCCACCGCTTCCTTCTACAACCTCCGTCTGGACCGGGAGCCCGATCTGTGGGGGGTGGAAAACGCAAGGCCACCCCTGCTTCATCATCCTCTGCACCGGGGTGGTCAGCCTGTGCCTCTTCTGATGCCAGCCACCTATGGGCACCACCACATGCCCCATGGGCAACATCAGGCTTTTAACTATGAGCCCAAGATGATGACGGCACATCTCAGCCATGGCTACCCAACCCACCAGAGATCAAAGCTGATAGAAGAGGATGCTGAGGCATTTGCTTATCCTCGCTACAGCCCAGCCTACCCGCCTCCGGTAGCATCCTATGTCTACAGTAGAGCCCCCGTCAAGACCTGCGTTTCCCCTTACACCTCAGGGTATCCGGGGTCTCCCCGGTCGGGTTCCACTTCGCCAACCAGCCCCCTGTATCCACCACCCAGGAAGCATGGCTACGAGCCCCCAGAGAGCAGCGATGGATATATACTCCCACTGCCCACTGAAAGGCCACAGGGTGAGTGAGGGACTGGGGTTTGTAGTTTTTGTTTGTCATCAAAATGGCTTTGACTTACAGCCAGAGATATTTGTGAACCTCAGGTTATCAATAGCCCTGCTCTGATCTTGCAGACTCAGAGTCACGGGTTCCTTGATTGCAGTGGTCCATCTATAATGTGGTCTTCCTCCTTTTCTACTGCCTTCTTTTCCGAAGTGTAATGCCATGCCACAATATGTCCAAAGTACGATAGCCTCAGCTTAGTCATTTTGGCTTCTAGTCAGAATTCAGGCGTGATTTGCTCTTGGACCCATTTATTTGTGTTTTGGGCAGTCCACGGTTTCTGCAGAGCTCTCCTCCAGCACCACATTTCAGATGATCTGATTCTTTTTCTGTCAGCTTTTTTCACTGTCCAGCTTTCACAACCATACACAGAAATTGAAAATTCTATGAGTGGGGTAGAGAGTGCTCCATTTCTGAGATAGCAGGAGGAGGAGGAGGTATCCTAGACAAGAAGCAACATAAAGAGCTAAGAACCCCAAGTATTTCATGTTCAATAGCCATGGGTGTCACATTGGCAAGGTACCAGGAATGAACGTTTGTAAGGAAAAGGGCAAGACTGAAAGTGCAAAAACCCTGAACATTCCAATTAGGGTGCGACTACTGAAAAGCCCATCTCCTTTTTGATTGAGTAATGTAGTGTTTAAAGGTGGCACCTGGGAACCCCCTTTAAAAAGATCTTAATGTACGGACCAAGCTGGTCTAGGTGTGAAGATTTGGTTTAAAACAGAATGTGCAGCAATTCCATGTTGTTTATTTGCAGATATAAATACTTTTTTCTCACTCCACCAAACTGACTAAGATGGCTGAGGCCTAAATATTGCAAAAGGGGCTGTAGGCAACCAAATCCTGTGCTGTATTTAATGTTGGCTCCATTTTGTTATTGTTACTCCTACTCTACCAGTTTACCTTGGGTTTATACTGCTTCAGCTGTCATACCTTCCCCCAAAAGAATGCTGAGGATTGAAACTTGGTGGAGGTACTGTAGACTCAGTTTAAGAAATCCTTGGCCTCCCTCCTTAGAAGATGACAATTTTCAGGATTTTCAAATTATTAAACTGCTTACATGTTCATTGCCTTTTAATCCTGCTTTCCTCCAAGTAGAAAGTTGGGTGGCACACAGTTCCCTCTCTTTTTTTTTTTTAATGTTCAGAACAACCCTATGAATAGCTCAGCCTCTCCAGCCGGAAGCCTTCTAGAGAGAGTGAACTCCAGCTGCCATCATCTGACAACTAGCTGTGTTGTAATTCAACACATCTGGAGGGCACCAAATTGGGGGAGACTAGACTAACCCACAGTCACCAAGACAGCTTCCTAACTGAACAATGAATTGAAGTTGGGTCTGGTCCTGTCTTAGTTTAAGACTCTGACCCAGAGATGGGGAACATGGGTGGCCCTCCAAATGTTATTAGACTGCAACTCCCATCATCCCTCACTATTAGGCATGCTGGCTGGGGTGATGAGAAATGTAGTCTGACCAGAAGAATTGGACTGAAGGCCCACATGTTCATCTTCTGACCAATATTCACTACACCACACTATTAGATATACCTAAAAAGTGCCATCCAATTCTTGCATAAGCTGTTTGGTCCTGAGCTCTTGAAGCTGTGATGCCAGCCTAGGCTTTTCTCTTCCTAGCAGGGATTCAGTTCAGAGAAAGGGGGGAGTCCTCTGAAGACCTCTTGCCCAAAGCCACCGCCCCCCATTGGAACCAGAAATTCCCTCTGAACCTGTTGGTGTGGTCTGGCTGAGTGACCCTGTGCATTTCCCCTTTCCTCCCGTTCCACAGAGCTGCAAGACTGCAGAGAGGCCGTGCCCTGGCAGGATGCTCCCAGCTCCCTGCAGCAACTTCGGCAGGAAGCCCGTGCTCTTTGTCCCAACGTGTCTGGCTCTCCCATGCACACCAGCAGCCCAGTATTCAGCAGTGACAGGTATGTGTGCGTGCATAGGCTATGGAGAAGGAGGAGTCTTCAGAGTTTCCCTAGCAAGGCTCCACGGCTTTGCTGTATTGTTTTATCTTTAAGTCCAAATTCATGGGGTTGTCTTTTAGGGATGTTGCTGTGCTTAAGTGTGAAGTGGTAGGAGTCCATAAAATCTTTCCTTGAAAACTTATCAGACTTCCTTGATGGATGCAATGTTTCCTGACGGTTTGCTGACATTCCTACTGATGTTCCTCTCATGCAATGTTACAGCCATATTAGTGTGACCAGATAGGCTGGCCCAGTAGGCAGAGCAGCGGGCTTGAGCAGGTTTACCAAGCACTCTGTTGCAGCTATAAGCACAACAGCTGAGCCCGCACAGAGCAAGAAAGAAGTCAAACACAAGGGCTGAACTAAATGAGCTATCATTCATTCAATTAGCAACTGTGTGAATGGCTTTTTAAAAGTGAACAGGGGTCCCTGTTGCTGACTGGGATCGCAGAGGCAGGTAAAGGGGTAGTCGTTGTTATGTGCTGTCAAGTTGACTTCGACTTACAGCAGCCCTATGAGTGAGAGATACACAGGAACCCTAGTCATCAACTGCCCCGCTCAGGTCTTGCAAACCCAGGGTTGCAGCTTCCTTGATTGAATCAATCCACCACTAAGGCAGCCTCCCTGTATTCTCCCTGGCGGCACAGTGGTTAAATGTCGGTACTGCAGCCACAAGGTTGTGAGTACAGTCCTACCAGACTCCAGGTTGACTCAGCCTTCCATCCTTCTGCAGGTCGGTAAAATGAGTACCCAACTTGTTGGGGGCAATTAGCTAACACGCTGTAAACCACTTAGAGAGCACTTGGCTGGTAAGCGGTATAGAAATACACATGCTATTGCTATTGCTACTGCCTTCCATTTTATCAAGCATTTTTGTCTTTTCCAGTGAGTTATATCCTATCATGATATATCCAAAGTAAGGCAGTTTCAGTTTAGTTATCTTCACTTCTACGCAATTATTCAGTTCAGACTCAATTTCCTCTAGGATCCATCTATTTGTCTTTTTAGCAGTCCATGATATCTGTAGATCCCTCTGATAGCTGATCCCTCTGGGCTTGAAAGCTGCAATATACTGTTCCGGCATGTGCAGTCATCCCTCCACATTAACTGGAATGAGGGATGCAGGACCCCCACAAAGGTAGAAAAACTACAAATAACTCTACCCCCCCAACCATATTTAACACAAAAAAGTATGGTCCACTTATTCAACCCACCATGGATAAATTCAAGGTGTTGTGATTCCTTTGCAAACCAGAAGTGGGTGGCTTTTGGGTCTTGCTGCCACCTCTGCTGCTGCCCTACTCCATTTTTAATAGGGGCTTACAACCCTCGTTCACAATTGCTCAGTCTTGCAAGGCTTGCAGTCCCAATTAAAAATTGGCATAGGGCAGCAGTGGGGGCAGTACTAATAATCCATGGACAATCAATCTACAAAAGTGAAACCCACAAATGTGGAGGGCTAACTGTGTAGCAGTGGCACTGCAGATCAGCAGACATCAGTACAGTAGTGCCAACATGCAAGTGCTTTGTGGACTTCTCTGTCACAGGATGGAGGAATGGCCCCTGCTTTACATTTTTCTCAAAGAAGATGAGAGTAGGAGAATGGAATCTTTTTTTTGCCCAGGGATCAAATCCCAACCAATATGTTTAAAGATACCAGGGGTAGCATGTCTGCACTGGACAGACGGAACACCTATTCTGAACAGCAATGCACATCTCAGTTCTATGCAACTGCTGCCGAGGCTGTTCCTAAGCCCAGGGTAGTTGGTGGCTTCCATGTCTGTGAAGCAGTGAATCCGGTCTCAGTTTTAGTCCAGTCTTTAGCTATATACCCAAAGTAGGTTCAGCTTCTTGGAGAGCTCCTTTAAAGTTCAAACTAAATTAGTTGTCCCACTGACATAGAAATAACCAATCACCATTAGTGCCACTGCTTATAAGACCTTAGAGAGGGATGAGTCTATCAACAGGTATTAGATAATGCAGAGTCTCTGTCCTATCTCAGTCCTACCACAACTGATAAAACAAACAAAACAAACTAGATAACTCCCAGCTCGTTACTTACTTCCAGGCAGTAAGCACAGAGTCATAAATAAAATCCATCAGGGCTCCAAGGCAGGGAAGCATCCAAGGTCAGTCCAAGTATTCATCAAGGTATCCAGCAAGGTAGAAGGTCAGATAAGCTCTGACAACTCCTGTAGGGAAAGGGCGTCAGCTATATAGATCTGAAGCTTAGCGCAGCTGTGGCTTGATTAATTGTTGCCTATTATAAATTCTGAGAGAGCGACGCTGGGTCTCTCTTTGCTATCTGCGCTCTGTAGTGCTCATTTATATCTGAAGAGGCAGGACTCTCTGTTTGTGGCACCGCAACCTCATCCTGTACAGCAGGTCCTGGCATGCCCCCTGTCTCAGCCTCTGGGATGCCCTCTGTTTCAGACTCTGAGTCAGAGTCCATGTTCTGGAAGCAGGGCATGACAGTCTCCATGTTCAAACACAGTATACCTCTGAATGCTGGTTGCTGAAGGAGCAATAGTGAGGAAGCCCCAATTGAGCTGCATAGGAAGCAGTGGACTAGATGGATCTTTCCGAAGAACCAGCAGGGCTGACTGGTTAATATAAAAAGGTTACTCCTTAAGGTCAATACTGAATGGCTTTCCTAGCTGGAATGGTTAAGTGGTCAAAGTCATCCATGTTTCCTTTCACGTTTATGGCTGAAGTTTCAGCAGTTATGAGTTTAGAATTAAAGGCAGCTACATTCTCATATAAATAAACAAGGTGGGTTGATCTTGTGTATAAAGATGCAATTGCAGTCCTAACACCTTAATTCACACTTACATTAGATTACACCATCATATGCTTCGGTGTAAATCACCCCTTGATCTCATACTTGAAGCATTTGCTAAAGCCTATTAAGACTTTCCCCTTGTTTCCTGTAAGCATAGACTGAGAGCGGTTAGAAGCACATGTCAGTAGCGAAAGTTTTTTTCAGAGAGAACCAATCTGCACAGAGTATTTCTGAATAAACACTTCAAATATTATCACAGCCATTCTTAGTTGTCTCATTCTGCCTTTTACTGTGATTGAGTTTGACTAGCTTGAAATGTTTCTCTTTGCTTTTCATTATACAATAATTATTCATTATTATATATTTCCTTGCCAGGCAAATTGCTAGAGAACAAAAGTTGGGAAGTTTTGCAAGCTGAATTAATGAAACCATTGTGTGGCTTGTAAATTTTATCTCAGTCAACCTAAATCCAATTATGATCTCAAACTCGAGTAGAACCGTTGAAACAATGAAACTTACATAAGTGTGGATGTACCAAGCTGCCATTGATGTAGTGGCTTGACCCAAGTTCAAACTAATAATTGGATTTAAGCCATATTCTGCAAGGAGCACGCATGGACAAGAAACAGTGTCTGTGTGTGAGTGATTGATTTAAAAGGAGATTAGAAAGATATTTTTTTATATGAGTCACTTTGAGATCCCCTTTGTGCAGAAGAACAACACACAACTCACATAATGGCATTGTTACATATCCTCAGATGTTTGTTTTCTAGACGTGGGGGTGGGGTTTGCCACACCAATACTGGCATATATCTCTTTGCAAGTTAAGCACAGTTGCCAAGATTGACTAATGATACACTTGCTGACCCTCAGTCCTGGAACACGAAAGCACAGCAACAAGATGGCCAACTCCTCTGAAAACATGCACCAGTCAAGTCCCGAAGAACTGGCTACGCCTAGCTGGAAAAGAGGACCAGAGATGATGACGTCTTCGTCAAGCAGCCCCACACAGACTCTGTCCCCAATGCCAGCCTTCACACACCTCCCCACCTTAAGGTCCCAAGCCAATGGAACATCACCCCTGAAGCTGGGCCTCCAGTCCCCCCAGTTGTGCTCTCGTGCTAGTTGTGCATCCAGCTCACCACATGTTGTTCCTTCAGCCCCAGCCAAACATGGCATCTTCTCAGAGGACCAGCTACACCAGAATGGTTCAGAAATATCAAGCTCCTGTGCTACAACAGCTTCCTGTGTGTCGTCCACCGAAGATCACTTAGGACACCAACTCAGCCCTGTCATGGAGAGACAGTCCCAGAAGAGCAGCTCGGGCCTTCCCTACCACAGCCCGCCCCCTCCCAGCTGCAGGACTGTGCCCAACACTCCGTCTTCCCCTCAGGTCCCAACGGTCTATAATGGGCGCCCCCGGGGTGAAAGAACCGAGCCTGAGATGAGCAACTTCCTTCACAGCCCCAGCAGTAACCTCTCCCCTGGATCCTGCTCAGTCAATGTTCAGTCGTCATCTCTCAGCTACGGTTTTGCTGACATGCAGGGGTCACCCACCCCAGCTTTCCCCATTGCAACAGCCTACTACACAGGGCAAGAGAGCAGCCCCTCCAGCCGAGATCAGCTCTGTGAACCACAGCAACCTCCATTGCCAGAGAAACATCATACTCTGGCAAACAGAAACTGGGAGAGGAGTTCACCACCAGGCCGTAGCCCTGGCTCTGCTCACCATGTCACTTTTGCGCCTGGAGTACCTGATGGCAGCACACCTGGCTCAGGTAAAAGATCTGGGGTTTCTTTTGGAATAGATACTTGGAGTGAGTATTATAGAAGTATGATAGCACTACTACTATGCAGTATTAAACTACTGTAAGGTGCTGTATCTAGGGCTGCCTGTGAAGAATCCTCAGAAGCCGTTGTTGCTGTGTGCCTTCAAGTTGTTTCTAACTTATAGCAACCTCAAGGCAAACCTATCATGGCATTTTCTTGGCAAGATTTGTTCAGAGCGGAGTTGCCTTTGCCTTACTTTGAGGCTGAGAGAATGTGACTTGCCCAAGGTCACCTAATGGGTTTCCATGGCTGAGCAGGGATTTGAATCCTGGTCTTCAGAGTTGTAGTCCAACACTCAAACCACTGCTGGCTCTCCTCAGAAGCCATAGCTAGTGCAAAATGTTCCTCTTAGACATCTGATCTGTGCTTTGGCGACCACGGATCAGAAGATTTGCAGCAACTTCACTGGCTTCCATTTTGTTTCCGAGCTTAAGTTGAGGTGCTGGTCTTAGCCTAGAAAGGCCTGAACAGCTTGGACTAGGGTATCTGCTGGATAGCTTCCTGCCATAAGAGCCTTCCCAGATTTTAAGATCCTCAACAGAAGCCTTGTTGCATGTCCAACCATTCTGGGAGACTAGGTTGGTTACCACACAAGACTGGGTTTTCTCACTACCAACAGTTTGCTTGTGGAACTCTCTTCCAAGTGCAGTCAGGATCACATAATATGGGATAATAATCTGTCTTCCAAGAGCAGCAACATGGAGTCTGTATAGTTTCAAATATGACACACACTCCTCACCAGTGAAACCTGAGAGCAGTGCTTGTCAGACTTTCTGATGGCCAGCAATTTATTTCCCAGTGTACCAGGAGCCAGTGCAGTATTTGTGTCCATTGGCCACAGTTGTTTCTTTCTTTCCTGGAAACTCTGAGAGTTAGCACTGTTCCACAGACCACCACTTTGAACTGCACTGCCTTAGAGAAAGCAGAAGGGGGTGTGTGCGCACATGTCTTGGAAGATTATTCAGTTCACTCTAGGACAGTACCCTCTAATGGAAGAAACAGGAGTAATGGTAAGAATACATTTATTTGTCACAACTGGTGATTCTGTCATAGAAATGGAAAAGGACAGATAAAATGCAGGCCTGAAGTTACAGCCCCAGTGGAAATCTTTCATTTGTCAAGCATAAGCTCAGTATCAATTAGTGTATATAAATGCTGCATTTTAAATAAAGAAACTAACATATGAAGCCTCTATGTGTTAGTTAGGCCTTTGACCCACTTTAGCCTAGTATTGTCTATTCTGAATGGCAGGCAGACAGAATTCTTTCCAGGCCCTGTAACCTGGGATTCCTTTACTTGGAGAATGAACGTGGCACTTGTAGCATGTGTCCTGCCTAGTCACGGCCTATCTCCAATATAGTATCAGCCTGTTTACAGCAGTACGGTAAGGATTACAGAGGATAATATCTGTGAAATATTTTGAACCTTTTAAAACATTGCAAAGAGTCTATGTATGACACCATACTACTAGCAGAAAACAGCAAGGACTTGGAAAGATTACGGAAGACAGTCAAGACAGAAAGTGCAAAGGCAGGTTTACAGTTGAACATTAAGAAAATAAAAATAATGACTACAGATTATTTATGTACTCTTAAAGTAGACGATGAAGACATTGAATTAGTTCAAGATTTTTGATCCCTTGGCTCAGTCATTAATCAGAACGGAGACTGCAGTCAAGAAATCAGAAGATGACTAGGACTTGGAAGGGGAGCTGTGAAGGAACTAGACAAGATCATCAAGTGTAAAGATATATCATTGAATACCAAAGTTAAGATTGTGCATGCCATCATATTTCCAGTTTCTATGCATGGTTCTGAGAGCTGGACAGTGAACAAATCTGATAGGAAGGAAAACAGCTCCTTCAAAATGGGGTGCTAAACTAAGGCTGTCCTAACTTGGCAAGAAGACATGACTCATAGAAAAGACAAAAATGCTTGAGAAGGTTGAAGGTCTCCAACCACAGGGTCACTATAGGTCAAAGCTGACTTGATGGCAGTTAACAACAATTTTTTCTTCTTAACATTGCCATCTTTTAGACATTCCAGGCACTTTTGTTTCCCTGCTTATTATACCTTCTGTTTTGCTTCCTTTCAGATCCACCTCAGCAAGAAAACCAAGTGAGTGTCAAATTTGTCCAAGATACATCAAAATTCTGGTACAAGCCTCATTTGTCCCGGGACCAAGGTAGACTATTCCCAAACAGTTTTTTTCCTGCTTTGTCTAGAATTAAATGACCATAGCATTTGACTCAGACTCTAGGACAACTGTTTGAAGTTCTGATGTGCTGACTTAAATCTTACAGTCTCTAGAGACTCTCAGTGTAGAATTTATGCCATTCTGTTATTTTCTATTTCCAAAAATAGCACAACAGTGTCAAACTGGGGGCCCCAGTCATTGTATATTGTTTGCTCCAGGTTTCCAGGGCTGTGACATAGATTGTCTCTTCTTTTGAGAACGCAGTTCTTACTTCTTTAGAGTTCAGCCCTGAGAGCCCTGGTTCTACTACCCCATGGCTTATCTACCCAGCATGTGGAAAAATAGTAAAGAAAAAAGAATAAAGGTAAGTTTCCCACATGCTGGGGTATAAGCCATGGGGTAGTAGAACCAGGGCTCCTAGGGCCAAACCGTAAGGATTAGCAGGACAGTGAAGGCATGCTGCAACCCCCTCAGGCTTCACTATTCTTTCTGAACTTACTTGCAGTAGCTTGGCAAGAGGATAGATTCTACTATAATATGCAGGTGGAATAGGACTGACCTACCTTACAAAAATGGTAATAAGGATGGTTGTGCTAATGAATACAAATTGCTCTGTACATTCTAAAAGCTGCTACATAGATATAATTGATGCTCTGTCTTCAGTGTCTCCCTCTCCCTCTCCCCCTCGCTCTCCCTCTCTCTCTCTCCCATACACACACACAAATACATACAGATTTTAAATTGTGCTGTGTAGCTCAGCAGTTGAATGGTGAGATCACTTTAGCTTACAAGTACATGGCTCAAATTACTGATACCAGTATCCCTCTCTCTCCAGAAGTTCTGAGCAACTGTGGGTCAGACAGCACATTACATTAACTATATGTGATGTTGCACAGATGTAGATGGGGGGAGAGAGAGAGAGAGAAAGAAAAAGAAAGAGAGAGAGAAAGGGGTATAAATGCATGCATAGACACACACTGGTTATCCACATCCACTTATAGATACTCTCACTTCCATTCACTCTGTTCTATCTATTATATTTTAAAAAAAAAATCTTCTGCATGGCAATTGCATGTGCCACAAGTCTGGTTGGAAAAGAGCACTTGATATCCCTGGCCACCTGAGGCAAAAAAGTTTACAAGCTCTTCTCCACCTTTTCGAGAGTTACATGAATACTATGTGAACAAATAACAAGCCAATTGCTGAGGCAGCCACCTCACTGTACCTAATGTTAGAGCTAGCTTTAATGTGCTGTTCCTCCTGTCCATAAAAATTTTCAGCATTTTTTAAACACTTGCCTGTTTCTGTGAAAAATGTCTACTACTCCTTCCTCTCTATTGAGGAACAGAGAGAGATCCCTTTTCTGTGGGTGGCAGAAGTCTTTCAACTACATTCAGAATAAGGAGCAAAGAAGGGTGTTATTTTCACTTTAGGAAATTGCAGGGGACCTGATTGGTGTTGGGCCTTACCCCCAGAATAATTCAGTGCAGTGGCTAACACTCCTCTGGAAGAACTGGATGTTTTTGACTACACAGGAAGATACTCACTTCAGGTTTTTTTTGCTTCTCCTCCCTCTGGACAGCTATTGCCCTCCTAAAGGACAAGGAGCCGGGCACCTTTCTTATTCGAGACAGCAACTCATTCCAAGGGGCTTATGGTCTGGCTCTGAAAGTGGCAACACCTCCACCCAATAGCATAAACCACTCCACCAAAGGTAAGGACAACAGCCAAGCACTTCTCGACTTAGCAGCAGGAGCTGTAGCTCCTAAGGAAGTGATTCATACTCCCTGGCAGTCACCTTGGCCTTCTGAAGTATAGACTACTTGAGGTTTCTCTGGAGAGCTCCTTCATTCTAGAGAGGCCTTTTGGAGGTTTGTGTTCCTTTGGAGGAATAAGCCCTAGAAACATTCTTATTATCTTGGCAATCAACTCATTTACAGAAAATTGACATTCAGTCAGTGGAGAACAAAGACAAAAGTACCTCTCATTCTGTTCCTGGAGATACCAAGGGTGAAACCTGAGACCTCTTGTATGCAAAGCAGGAAACTTCTCTTCCAGGCTACCCCGTGCCTAAGAAGCTGCCAGATCAGAAGGGATGAGCATCTGTAACCGATCTGTGCCCTTCTCCCTGTTCTGTCCTAGGAGACCCGGCTGAGCAGCTCGTTCGCCACTTCCTGATTGAGACCGGACCCAAGGGGGTGAAGATCAAGGGCTGTAATAATGAACCCCATTTTGGTGAGTGACTGGGAATGATGACACAGAAAAAGAGAGCACCCTGTGTCGCCTTTTCAGGGCAACCACCTCCAGGAAGCTTTGGATTCTTACTGTTAAGTACCTTCCCAAAATCTGGTGTGTTCTGGCTGTGTTGGCCACACTGGATTGGCATGATGTGAAGTGTAATTCAGCATATCTGGAGGATGCCAAATTTGGTGGAGACTGCTGTATAGAAGTTGTATCCCTCTGCTAGGTTAAGTGGTTCTGTGGGTTGATGGCAGAGGAGGTTCAGGGTAGAAATTAGAAGCAGGCGTGGAGGTGGTATCTTCCCTAATGGCTATGTCCTCCTCCCCCTTTTTCAGGCAGCTTGCCAGCCCTGGTCTCCCAGCATTCCATCACCCCCATCTCCTTGCCTTGCCGTCTCCGCATCCCAAGCAAAGGTAAGTTCCCAAGAGGTCTTCAGAATGCAGGGATCAGAAGGGACATTGTCAGATTACAAGTTTTGAAATAAATATCTTTGATGGCAGCTTCCTTAAAGCAGGGGTGAGTAAAACATAGAGTGCATGTGCCTCCATCTCTTTTTGAACCAGTCCTACTGAATTTGCTTGTGCTGTAGCAAAATGCACCATTTCTCCTTTCCAACAAGGTATATTCTCCCAACACAGCTTGTTTACTTATAGAATCACACTCCCAGAAGCTACCTTCAAGGCTGCATCTATTTGTAAATGATGTGTAGTGCTTGTTGTGGACAGTAAAGTCTGTTATTTTCTTTGTCTGCCTCCCAATTTTCAGATCTTGTGGAGGAAAGCCCAGAGCTGGCTGTTCCCACCAATATGAGCACAGCTGCTGATCTGCTGAAGCAAGGAGCAGGTAAGTACCAGAACAGAATGGGATGTGTGAGAGCATGAACGATATTTAGATACGACCTGGCAAGTGGAAATAGGGGTGGTGGAACTCAATAAAGCTAAAACATTATTTAGGCAGGCAGGAATTTACAGAAACAGTTGTAGATAGAGTGGGAGCGTATTTTGCTTGTTTATTTTCTATTGTATTTGTATGTAGTATATGTCACAGAATGTAAACTCTGAGCCAAGACTAAGCCAAATTAATGAAAAAGCCAAATTAGTGGATGATACAGCCTGGTTCCCACCATTATTCTGTTTCTGACAGTCACAGATGATGGAGGATGATACAATGTGCCAAGGCCTAGTCTTTTGACCAGTGGAAGTCTTCCTCTGCTGCATGGTATATACAGTTATAGGTTTAGCTCTGCTGCCAAATGGGCTAGAAGCTTGGATTTTGTTCTTCGTGAAATTTGGGACTCATGAATATGATTGTTAACAAATAACCTAGCAAATAACGTTACTTTTGTGGCTATTGTAACAGTAACAAATAATGGCCTGCTGAG
Organism: Cyclura pinguis; assembly: GCA_030412105.1. NCBI lineage: Eukaryota > Metazoa > Chordata > Lepidosauria > Squamata > Iguanidae > Cyclura > Cyclura pinguis. Next base: position 195,421,043 of record CM059600.1, on the reverse strand, counting down.
CGAACAGAATAATGAGTAATATAACTAGTTCCTGTTAAAATATACCATTCCAAGCTCTGCCTACAAGTGTGAAAGTATACTGGAACATATAAGACACAAGAAAGTACAGGGATTTAATTAGATGTTTGACAGAAGGCAGAGCTGTGGAAGGCTTCCTGATCACTGTAGAAAAGCTAGAAACCCCAGAAGAAGGATGCAACTTACAGGAAAGATGAGGGTGAGAGCAGGGCTGCTTAATCCTTTTCAGCTTTCCACTTTCCCTTGGAACTGTTTCCTCCAGAAACTTCTTTGTTCTGCCAGCTCAGATGTACACTTGCCACTCAAGATCTAATCTAGCCTTGTTTCTCAGCAGGGGAAGTAAAAATCAGCAACCAAACAGAATAGGTTCTTTTAAATGTTCAGCTGCTGGGCCCAGTAGAGAAGCCTGTGGGGCTGGCTTGTGTGGTTTTATGGAAGACACACCACACTTGATCTTAGCCAAAAGGCCAAGAAGCGATTATGGAAGACGCAGTAGGATGGGGTGATCTCTCTCAATCTCTCTCTCCCTCCAAATTCAGCCTGCAGCGTGCTGTACCTGAGCTCAGTGGAAACAGAGTCCTTGACCGGTCCACAGGCTGTGGCCAAGGCAACCACCAGCACCCTGAGCACCACTCCCCGTCCTTCTGCCTGCGTTGTGCATTTCAAGGTGTCAGCTCAGGGCATCACGCTCACGGACAACCAGAGAAAGTGAGTCAGCTGGCCTCTGCCCACAAGGGGTGACAGCAGGCCTTCCCCTTGTACTTGTTATGACCGAGGCTAAACCCCTTCCCCTCTCAGTCCCCATTGATGGCGCTGTTCCCTTCCTTGCCCATCCTGATATGCTTTGCTCTTTCCTGCCTTCTTCCTCTTCTTCTGAATGTGTGCAGTAGGCACACTGTGGTTTTCACACCTCCGGTTCCTGCCCTTTCTGGATTCAGGAGCTTCTCCTTCTTCCCACAGGTTGTTTTTCCGACGTCATTATCCTGTCAATAGCGTCACCTTCTGCAGCACAGATCCTCAGGACCGCAGGTAACCCCCCGCTCAGCCTGAGTTTGTTGCTGTTTTTTCGCATAGGCTACATCTCAGGCTTGCACTAAGAGCATCAGTCTACACTCTATGCTCTCCCTCCGTGCCTGTGACCAATTCCTGGCAATGCTCTGCTCATCGTTCCCTTTATTTAATGAAATGTTGAAACGTGTGACAGCCTCTCTGACAGTTGCGTTGAGCTTGTGGGAAGACTACTGTACCTAGAAGAGGATTCTCTGAGTGATTTCTCTTGGCCTTTGAAACGAGGGAAGACAATGTGTGGCATGGCTGGCTGGGGTTGGTAGGAGTTGCAGTCCAGCAATTCCTGGAGGGCTACATTTTCCCAGTCCTCCTTCAGTAAGACATGTGAGCAGGCCATTTGAGGAGGCAGTTGTGTGAGGTCTCTTCTTTGTTTTCTGCTTTGTTGGCTTTGCCAGATTCTAATTACTGGAAATTGTTTGTATTTGTGTGGCTTATTCTTCAGTATAATTATTAACAAAATTACCATCATTACAACAGCTTGTATTTTTCACGGACCCATAAGATGAAGGAGTAGGATCTCCTGTGGGACTGCAGTCAGTGAGCGCTCCGTGCAGGATTTCAGCCTCACTGTGGAGACCAGTGGCTGTGTTCATGGGGCATAAGCTAGGGCCAAGCTCTTAGGAGTGCACACTAGTTAAAAGAACTCCTCTTACTTACAGTGGACTTCATTTCAGGGAACTCCATATAGTTGACATGCACGCTCTGGTTAAAAGATCTCCATTTTGGCTCCTTCCCCTTCTCTTTTTTGTGACAATCAGTACAAAGATCAAATGAGATGGCATTTTTATTCTTTCTAGAGACATTAAACACTTCAAGGGCAGTTTCTTGCAAAGCTTCTTTTAAATATGAGGTAGATATTGCTGATGTATGTTTGTGTTAGTTGAACAGCTATAAAATGAATTCAAAGATACTGTGTAGTCATTGTTGTCTTTTTAATTTTAGTGAGCATAGATATCACTTTACTTAAGCTAGTGCTGGAATCCTATATGACCTTTTACATAATGTAACTTTACCTATACCTAGTTTCGTAGCAAAGGCATTAAGAAACCCAGTTACTGAATTGTGAAGATGCGTAACGACACCAGAAGAATGTCCAATGCACACTGCTGCCCAGTGCTCACTGGAACCGATGCAATCGATGCACATCAGGATTGATGCAGTATGCATTGGTCGCATCGTGCATCAGGCACCAATCTGCATGGGACACTTTGCTGGCTGTGGTGTGTAGTAATACAATAGTGCTCTCTTGGATACAGATGTTGTGCAACTGTGCAGTTCTAATCCCTGCAGACATATGTCCATTTACAAAGATGCAATACTCCAACAGGATTCTGGCCCAGGTATTTACTTAGCTATCTTAACACAGTCTCTGGGAGAATCACATGGTTGTCTCAGAGACAATGTAGAGGAGTAATACACACACACGCACATTCTGACCAAAATCCCCTTTTAGTCTTGACTAGAGTAGGTTCACTGAATCTATTACATTTACCTTCATGTCAGCTCACCATTCAGCAATCGATTGAATAGATCTGCCCTAAACTGGGATGAATCAACAGGATGCTAGGATCGATCTATCTGTCTGCCTATCTATCAAAATAATTTCTGCACTTGACAGGACTCTTTTTATTTAAATTGCAGGTGGGCCAACCCAGATGGCACCACTTCCAAGTAAGTATTGGGAAAACCCAAGAACATGATGTTAATTCGTCAGAAATCAGTTGAACCATGGTTTTAATAGATGGAGCAAATTTGGAGGTGATTCTAATTAAGACAAGGCTGCAGCAATTAGACACTTGGTTGGGACTAGTTTGCTTGTGTAAAAAGTAACCTCTGTGGCATTCACACAGTTGTGATTTCTCTCTTTTCGAGGATCTTTGGCTTTGTGGCCAAGAAGCAAGGCAGCCCCTGTGAGAACGTCTGCCACCTCTTTGCTGAGCTAGACCCCGAGCAACCTGCATCAGCCATTGTCAATTTCATCACTAAAGTCATGTTGGGGACTCACCGGAGATGAAGGCTGCCGAAATCTTCCACCTGGCCATCTCTTCCTCTCCAGCTTGACCACTGCTGTTTTTGTCACCTACAATGTGATGCACGACCCCCTGCAGCATGAAGGAGAAACTGTTTTGGGACAAGTTGGTAGGCCTGGACAGAGCCACTCCTAGGAGTTTGCTGATCCGCCCTGTTTGACACCTCACCCCCTTTTTCAGCAAAAGAGTGTCATCTAATGCTATCTCAGGCTATTTGATGTGGGCTACTGGCAATTATTTTTTTCCCAATGTGCCAGGGACCATCTCCATATTTATGCCCATTGGCTCCAATGGTTTCTTTCTTTTGTGGAAATTCACAGGGGCCTGCAGCCAGTGACTCAAAGACCAGACCTATAGGCCATACGCTACCACTTTGAGTAGCACTGATCCAGTGGGGAAGAATGCTGAGGCAACATCTGCTTCACTCCCTAGAAGTACACTGCTGGAAGCAGATGTTAAATGCCTCTAACATTTTTCTTGCTACCAGATAAAGCACCCATGAGTGAGGAGAAGGCCACACAGCCTCATATATCTGCCTGATCTTTCTATAAGCTTAGCTCTGTGGCTCAGTCCAGCAAATTAAAAGGCATTTGGAAGTAATGAGTATCTGATCTGTGTCCACCCAGGGAAAGCATCTTGTACAGTCAGGGTAGAAGAGAAGGTTAGATGACCCTAGATAGGTCAAAGATAGCACTGATCTGTTTTGGGACATATTTGGTGGCAGAAACAATACTGAGAATCCTGCCTACTGCTTCTCTAGTGCTTTTGTGTACAGTGTGTTATTCAGTTAAATGTGTCCCTCTTTTGAAAAGTAAGAAAATAGCCTAATAATTGAAGAGGAAAAAAAATACAAAATGTCCCCCAAAGGCATTTTAGTGCCTCTCTAAAATAGGGAGAAGAAATCGTGTGTGTTACTTTACATAGCAAAAGTAACAAGGTTACCACAAGTTACACTGTTTTGCAAAAAGAATGTTATCATGCCCTTGGTCCACCCCCGCCCGCCCCCAAAAGATCCATAAAATATTGCACGTAATGTTGTGCATTAGTTCCAAGCTCTAAACTTTGGGGGTGATAACTGGATGGGAGGAGGCTGCAAGGGGGCGATCAGTTGTCAGTAGAGAAGTTAGATGCCTTCCCAGTAGCTTCCCCGCAGCCCACAAAATGCACATATTCTGGCTATTTTGCAGTGGGGGAAGCAGCACCCAGAGTTCCCAATCCTAGACAGAAAGATGAGCCCAATGAGGCAGTGGGCACATTTGGCTCATCAACTCATTGAGTTTGTCTCTCATCAGTGAGGCAGATGTTTAACATCAGAAGCAATGGTGGATGCTTTACAGACTCCGGCTACAGCTATAATCTAGTCTTGGGTGTTTAGGAAATTTAAATGTCTCTTTTGCCCTCTCTTTCTTTCACTTTTATTCTTTGCTGGACCAAGCAATTTCTTGGGCTTGACAGTCCCACTTAATACCTGTTAGCTCTAGCACTTGAGTTGGGCTTCCATTATTGTCTTAATGCCTCTCTGCTAGGTCATTCAGCATGCAGACACTTTGGCTTCTGGTGAACAATTGAACACCCATTTCTTGTTCTGGACAATTCCTTGCAAAACTCTCTCAAGGGGTATGATCGATGCAATCTCCTTTCAGAGAGTAACAACTTTTGAACTCACTCAGACCCCTGATTTGCTTCCTGAATTGAACAGTGAAAGAAGACTTGAGAGCATCAGGTCCTTTTGCTCACTTCTCATATCCTTACAATTAAGCTATAATTTAATCATTATCCAAGTAGGTAGTATTCAACGTACAATGGAGAACACATAAGACCTTGTAAACAGCCTAAGACATTTTGCAGTTTAAAAATGGATTTGCAAAACTCCATCTGGAGAGAAGAGAGTGGCGGGAGTAAGTACCAAGGAGGAAGGATTTGTAATGCAAATAAATTCTGCCATTCATACTGCAAACCTGATTGAAGCAAGAAGCAATCAAGATTTGCCTATGAAAATCCACCATTTGTGGGTAAAAGGTATCTATGATCTACTTGGCCTCCAGTCTACTGAGGGGAAAGGTCAGCTTTGAAGAGTTGCAGCAGAACACAACAAGTTGTAGACATCCCTGTCAACTGTGAATAGGAGGCATGTCGGTCTCTTAAGTTTGATCATGGAGCGGCACTTGTGAAATTAGGCAATCGTATGTGATAAAGGGTTAGAGAGTGGGGCAGTGGGAAAAAGCAGTAATGCCTGAGGGTGAGGCATTTGCTGTTTAATTCATCAAGGCCTTGTGGAAGTGTCTAAGAATGAGGCCTTGAGTCGGCAATGTGTATGAAAAGAGGGGTGGGCAACTCCAGTCTTAGGTTTGTATGCAGAACTCACCATAATGCCTAATTTCAAAACCCTCAGCAAATAGTCACATCAGATTTTTGGCAAGAAATCTGCCCTGGTAGCCCACACAAGGGCCAAAACTAGAGAATGGCAGAGAAACGAGAAGGGAGGTGGACTCATCTTCATTGGGCTTAAGCCTTGCTGGTTCATCCTCCTCTACCACTACCTTGTGGCCCTCAACAGACAAGGATGGGAACACTGTGACTTGTACTTCCTGTGTGTCTTTGTTAAAACTAAGAGGAATGCTTTCACCTCCCCTCCACAGAGGTTTGTACGCACAAGTGGAATTGGAGACTTCTCTGTGTTATGTGAAAACTGGAGACTGGATATGAGGGCCAAGGAGAAGAGAAGTGTAAATTACACTTCTTGTTTCTTCTACTCTTCAATTACAGAATGGCTCCAAAAGGTAGGTGAAGGTGTTCTCAAAGCATTTTGGTGTGCAACCCAGCCTCATTTCATTAATGGTGGCTTCTGGGGAAGCTTCATATACCTACCAATGACTGTAGTAGCTCATCCTTCAGGAATCTGATGCCTGCTGATATGCCAGCATATTTGGTGGGCACCAATTTAGGAAAGCTACACAACTTCCTGTATCTTCAGCACAAAGTAAGGAATCGTGGAAGAAAGGGGAAGGTAGAAAGAAAAGAGGTGACCTTCCTGGCATTGGTCCAGCTCATCATGATGATCATGGAACAGTTGTATCCTGAGGGAGAAAATGGTTGCCCATCCCCTTGAAATGGAGACCTGTACATGGGTCTAGTTCAAAATCAAGCAAGTCCTTGACTACCCACTACCTTGCAACTTTGGTCCATATTGAGTCTTTAACAGTAGTTTTTTATTTGCCTTCCATCAATTTTATGTTTCCCTTACCCATGTTTTATGAAACACTGATCAGTGAACTTCCAGCTCAAAATATTATAGTCACTTGGCCATAATGAGTCCTGAAGAATCTGAAGTGCTTAGCCTGACTTGCACCTTTTTGATGCAACCAAAAGAATACACACCTACCTAAACTAGGCTGCCAGGATTCACTTAGCTTGGGTCGGAAGAACATCTCACAAAGACAAATAGGTCTAGGAGGAAGCTTTGAAGAAGATATGTGTGTAATTCTTCAGTTTCTTGCCACTTTTCCAGATCACTATACATTACTACCTCCAAGATACTTCCCCATCTCCTGCAGTGCCAAAATCATATACGTTGTATGACGTACAACAAACTTCCCTCAGTTACATATTTAGAACTGTGAAGGGTAGGGAAGGTAAATTGTTTGGAAGTAAGATAGTTGCAGAGAGGGACCACCACAGGAGAAAGAATTGAGTGTTGTGCCTTGTACAATGTTTTCCTGGAGCTGCTTTTTCTTAAAGTAACAGTTCAGGCCATATTAATGCCTCCTTATGTAACTTGCACCAGCCAAGTCATCTCGGAAATTATCTGGGAAGGTTTTTGCTCTCAAACAGCTGTGCGTGTTGGTTCAAAAAATCACCAAACTTTTCAAGGAGAGTATGACTGAAAGATACAAATGACCCACACTCCTTTGCCTTTGATTACCATAGAGAAAAGATGTGTTGAAATGCAAGATTAGAGATTACAGAGAAGGTCACAAAGGAACAACAGAAATCTTGACCTATGAAGACCGTACATTATATTTTTCTAGTTCAGACCTAGAGCAAACTAGACTAGAACCTTGTTGTTCTTGAAACTTGAGAATTCTACGATCCTATATTAGTAGCTCGAACAATCACTACGAATTCCTTGGTTCCTCTATAGGTGCAATCCATAGCACATAATTTTCCTTAGAGGGAACCATGGAAACAAATACAGAGAGCACTACTCTGCTTGATGGACAGCCTCTTTAGGCTTCTGACGATGAAGCAGCAAGGGAAGCCCCACAAGTTGACTGAGGTTGAAGAGAAAGCAGTCTTGGTGGGCCAGTGAAAAGGGGGATCTACTCTTGGGCCTCATTTCTGAGGAGGGGAGGGGAGGGGAGGGCTAGTACAGAGTTCTATTTTTGTCTACTAAAGAATTTATATATGAATGTTAGTCAGAGATGTCTTGATAATATATATCTATATGGGGGGCGGGAGAGGGAGAAAGCAGCAGTAAGCTTGGTTATTTTTATATCTGTATTTTTCTCCTTCATATACAAATGGCAACACAATTCCTGTTTATTCAAAATTTAACACACAAGAAAAAGAAAACATCTCAGGTGTGTGTTATTTAGTTTCTTGTGCCTCTCTGCCTTTCTGTCTGGTTTGAATCCATTTGGCTACCTCTTTTTCACTCCTGATTTTTTCAGTCGATCAAGGCCAGAAAGATATGGTACAACCCCAGAAAGGGAACAGTGCAGCCTTCCAGAGGTTGTTGACTGGTAACTCATAGAATCATAGAGTTGGGAGAGACCCCAGTGGCCATCCAGTCCAACCCCCTGCTATGCAGGAACACATATCAAAGCACTCCCAACAGATGGCCATCCAGCCTTGGCTTAAAAAAACTCCCAACATTCTTCATGATGCTGGCTAGCAGCTGCCATCTAGCACCATCTGGAGGGTGACACAAAAGTCACCCTTGCCTCCAATAGAATCACTTTGGCTTCTCTGTAACTGCAGGCACTCTCTTGTGGTTTGAGGGGCTTTTACTTTTGGCATATCACAGACAGACTGGGCTGCTCCATCTGAAGCAACTTAGTGAACTGAATTCGCTAGTTGGCTGGCAAATACACACACAAATTTCCCTTACACTTGCATATGTTCTTTTTTGGTTGCTGCAGAGGTTGGCATTCCTTTCTTCCCTCTGCGATGCTTCGTCCCTCTGCGATACTTACCAAATAACTTCTGAAGCCCCCACCCACCCTTTGAATGGTCATGCCTTGTGGTGAGCAGGCAGGATTGGGAGGGACATCTGGCTAAGGTCCTGTAGCCATATGCAAAATGATTACAGCAATGCGAAGAGCTCCAGAAGACCCTGGGGTATCTCAGAGCTGATGCAACCATTTTGTGTCTAGCTACAGGGACACAGCCAGGTGCTTCTCCAATCCTGCTTGCTCCTGAGACACAAGTGTGGCCATGAGGGTGGGTCACAAGCTGTACGGTAAGTCAGGGATGGTGGTAAATGGCTCAGCCTAGCAAAGGTATGCATGTTGATCTACAATGTTATACAGAACTGCAGGCAGTACTTAAGGGATTGCTTTGTTATAAGCTGACAACTACATTTTTGCAGGGAGGGTGGCCATGCAGAGACACAGTGGTCCTTCAATCACCACTTCACATGCTGTTCAAGATACCCACTTCCTGACTACTTCTAGGAGAGCCGTTTACTTTTAAAGGCACTCTTGAGTTGTTCACTCACAGGGGTTCCACATGCACAAAGGCCAGAATCGTGTTGGTGCATGACTTTGGTGGCATAAGTACACTCATCAGTGGCAGCAGAAGATTTAAAACAGCACCGCAGCTGGCACTGGAAATGTAGGCCAGAATCCTGTTGGTGACACACTCAGACATACGTTGTGGTACATTGAGTGGCTTTCTTGGACAATGCAGAACAGACATATCCAAGGGAGGGGTAAAGTTCTCAATGCAAAGCTATTGGAGATTCACCTAGAACAGTGTGTCAATGACCATAGCACATTGCATACTGCCTCTACTCACTGGACAATTGCATGTCAGCTGTGCTCTTCCACTGTTTCTTGTACGCCATACAACAGTGGTATTAAATGTAGGGATTGCAGTGTTAGCTTGGCATCATTTTGCTGGTGGACTACTGAGACGATGTAGGGTCTTGGCCATGCGATGTTCACAGCCAGAAAATTTGGTTTGCTTCCTTCCCCTTATCACTGCTCCACAACTCTGGGAAAAAAGTGTACCTGTCAGCATACTGTACCCACAGGATCCCAGCAAAGTTCATCACCCACTTCTTGTGATTAGTCCTCCATGTTCCCCCATTGCAACTCAATTCTTATTTTTCTGTGAAACACCCATCATTTCTGAGACAACAGAAGGGGGATGCAGTACTCCACAAGTCTGGATGCCTTTACTTTTAACATCAACAGATGTGGGTTTCATCCAAGTTGTGACTTCCTTTGAATCTATACACCACACATTCAACATAAGTCTTTCCTACATACTCCATTTTGTCACTCATTTTTGGTAAGGGGGAAATCCCACCTTTTAAAACAACAACAAAACACTTTTTTTCTGGTTATAACTCTTATAGACAAATATCCAACCAACAGGAAAGTACTACTTAAACAAAATAGTGTTTTGGGGCTACAATTGAAATAATTCAAATATTAACAATTTTAAAAGAAATTCATTTCTCTTGTTGTTCTGGCCTTCAGGTCATTTTAACGGTAATTTCTTTTGAAGTTTTCTTGGCAAGATTTGTTCAGAGGGGCACTGCCATAGCCTTCACTTGAAGCTGAGAGAACGTGACTTGCGCAAGGCCACCCAGTGGATTTCCATGGCCAAGTGGGGATTTAATCCCTGGTCACCAGAGTCCTAGTCCAATACTCAAGCCACTATATTGTGCTGGCTCTCAATTCCTTCCTATCTATTTTAGCAAGGGAATTATTGGCTGCAACAGAAAAGTTAGTATTTCAATCAGGGGCTGAGCATCTGTTTTAGAATGCATCTCCCTGAATATCTTAACACTGGCTACACAGCTGGGGCTCCTGGGAACTGAAGTCCACAGCCTATGGAGACCCAAATGGTTTCTCCCCCATTGTAGTAGTAAACTTTTATAACAATCACCTGAAATCTATTGCTAATCCCAGCTAGAATAGATCCACTAAATCAACTGCTAAATGATGAGTCACAACTTACATAAACCCCACTGATTCAATGGGACTACCAAGAGGATTGAGGTCAATTATTTTAAAAAAATACATGGAACAAACCTTTTCTATTTTCTATTTTATCCATAAGCACTGATCAGAACAGTATTTGTTTTATTTTATTGTCATGGTGTAGTACTTTACTCCCATGATGCTACTTTTAAAAAGTTATAGAATTTTGAGGTACAATATTGATTTTTTTAAAAATGTACTGTTACAAGACTAGAGTGCTTTAATACATTTGTTTTGGTATTATTTTAATTTTAAAAATAGACTGAGAAAAAGTGCTGCCGCTAGTTAGGGTTTTAAAAAAAAGGCAAGTGATAAAAGGTCCAGAAAAGTGTTCCATCACATCAGGGGGCAGCTGTAGCAGATACATAGAAAATACAACAGAAGCCTTTTCAGGTGTTGGATAAACATGGAAATCCCAAATTTTATTGAGCGTATCAAGATTCTGTCTATAAAGATGCAGGAGGAACCAGAGGTATACACAGAGGGCTGGAGAAAAGAGGACTCTTTTCAGACCAGGCATCCATTGGCTGTCACAGTCCAAGAACAGATTGCACAATGAGCAGAGGGAGCAGTCTTTTGGCTCCTTCCAGGGATTGTTGTAGCCAGAGAATTTTGCATAGCACACTTTAAAAAGCCTGCCACAATCTTCTATACACTGGTTTTCTGCACCAAACCACCTCACATCCTTTCTTCTGCAGCATCACAGAATTTCAGAAATGGGAAGAGAAGTAATCACCAACACAATGTGCAACAGCAGCAACAGGGTTAGAATGGAAGATAAGAGGCAGTCTTTTACTCTTCCAAGAACCAGGAAGGACTATGGTAAAATATCAACATTCAAGCAAGAAAGAGAACCAGAGAAAGGTGTGTTGCTCCCATCCAACCCACCAGTTATAAAATGAGACAATTCCTACAAAGCCAGGTAACAACACCAGGGGGAGCCAAAGCAATAGCTTTCAGGAATATCCAACTCAGATTCCCAGAATATTCTAATTTTAGCAGCATGACTGCCTGTGACTACACAGGGCCAGAGAAATGGGGAGAGGGTAATATATTGACTTGTCTTTCATCCGTCCACTGTCCCAAGTTTCAACAAAGCTACTGCTCTTTGGCTTCTCCTGCCATTGATTAGCCACATACACAGAGCTGGCTCCATGACAAGTTTTATCTTTCCAAGGATCCCTTGTTCACTTCAAAGTCAGATCAGGAAAATGGTTACAGCAATGCAAGCACAATGCAGAGGGCAAGAGACCTCAGAAGGGAATGCATACAAAAGCAGGGCTGTGAACATAAAGGCCCGCCCTTAACTTGAGAGAAGGAAAGGTAACAAGCAAATGCTTTACAATCAAGCTGCAGGAAACAGTTCATGTTCCATGTCTCCTTTCTACCTCCACCTAATTAGCAACCACCAGCACAGTGATAATACAGCAGGATAGTACCCAGGCTAAGAACAACCTTTCAGCAGCCAGCATGGCCCCGTATATACTTCATGATATTAAAACACCGCCAGTGGCTCAGTAAAGGGAGACAGCAGAGATCATCCTGCCTGAAGGTCACCACTGCCCCTTCCTTTTCCTCTCTAGAGCTAGCACTAGGCAGAACACATGCTTGCATGGTATCAGGAGGAGAGGTCATCAAGGAAAGGTGAAGCTCACACCATCTTCAAAGGTAGCACAGAGTCCTTCTTTGGGAAAGAAGGTAGGGGCTCCTCGGTGTTTTCTCAAGAGCTGTGGAACTACAGTCCTCCAGATTTAACTAAGCGACTTTAAGTAAGAAGGTGCAGGGCTAGCCCAAGACATCTGGAAAGCAACAAGATGGAGCCCCTGCCTCTCCGTGCAAGGACGCTGACTGGACTGGCAGCCAAACCTCACTTGAATACCGGCAAAAGGGATTGTGTGTCTTCTAAGACACCTGACAGCAGCAGGCCAGTATAGGGGGTTCAGAACAAGTTGTGCGGTGTATACAGCTCCCTTTTCCAACAGAGGAAAACAGCTGGGGAGTTCAGGAGAAACTGAAGTCAACATCCAATGGGTTGCCTCACTCTCCCTAACAGCAGGGCTGCACCCATGACGATGGCACAGGAATTTGATGCACTGTAAGGGATCAGGAGAGCCACATGTTTTAGGCTAAGATTCTATGGGGCTGGCCTGCAGCTCGGAGAGGTTACGAAAATCCAATGAATTACACAGAATGAAGATATATGGTCCACAGGAAACGCAGAGAGCAGCTTCACTGTTCCATCTGTGAGGAAGCAGCTCCTCACAGAAGAGGGCCCTGAACCCTTCCAGCACTGGACTAGGCCAGGGCGTACCCTAGTCTTTGTAAAGCCTAGAAAGTGACAACCATACACCCAAGCCCAGAACCACACGGCTCCTTGAGGCTGCAGGCGGTAGTCAACTACATGGGGGAAGATATTGGACCTCTGTCTCAGTAACTTAATCCCAGACCTGCTTAGTTAGGCAACATAAAGACAGCCTCAAGATGTTTTCCCCCAGCAGTGCCACAAAGAGCCTGAGAGCAGCTGGAATGAAGCAGGAAAAAGACAAGAATAGGTGGCTCAGATGGTGTCACGTAGACAGAAACCTATATGGCCCCACAGACAAAAACAACAACATCGCTGCCGCTGGAGACGGAAGCTGGAAGTGCAACGAAGAAGAGCCTGGGCACATCTGGCAGTCCCATGGAATGGCAGAAGGAAAGCAGTGGGGCTCCTCAGCCCTTGTTCCTTAGCCGCTGAGAGGGTGCAGATCTACCTTGACCTTCTCCCCACTGCTCAGCATCCCGATGGTGGGATAAAAGCCCCCTGCAGGCACCACGGCATCCTTCTTTCCAATTATCTTCCCGTTGCGTGTGAAGAACACCTGAGAGGCAATGGGGGAGAATAGGTAGAAAAAGACAAAAGAAAAACAACAGTATAGGTTAGCTTTTGCATGGCTTGACTGAATAGTTGGATCAAACCAAATCAGATTTTGAAGTAACCTTTCAAAGGTGGAGTGATCTGTCAGGCAGGTATGTATCAACAGAAGACTCAGATTAGTGTATGCAAAGTCAACCCCAGTTTAAAAAAAATATCCAAATAAATAAATAAAAACATCAAATAGCACTTGTCACCTGGAGGCTTCTGCAACATAACCATTCCCAATGTCCTATCTCAGCCACCACCCTCTGCTAAATGTTCCAGCCAAATTCATTCCTTTATAGCAGCTGTGTACAACCTAGTGCCCTCCAGATGTTCAGAATTCCAGCTCCCATCACTCTTGGTCACCGGTCAGGTTAGAGAAGGCTTCGTTATAAGAACTTGTATAGATACTGGACTCACAAGGCAGGGGTGGCAACTTCCTAGCTTTTCAGCTGTTTTTGGACTGTGATTCCCAGCAGCCCTAGCCAATGTAATCAATGGCAAGGAATGCTGAGGGCTGCAGTTCAGCAACATCTGGAGAGCCACACAATTCCCGCTCCTGCTATAAGGCAAGAAAACAAATTCCAATGGGTAAAAAATGCCTACAGAGCCAACATGGCATAGTGGTCCAAGTGCTGGATTAAAACTCTGGAGACCAGCGTTTGAATCCCCCACACAGCCATGGAATCCCACAGGGTGACCTTAGGCAAGTCATAATCTCTCAGCCTCAGATGAAGGCAATGGCACAAACCCCTCCGAACAAATCTTGGCAAGAAACCCCTATGATAGGTTCATCTCAGGTTTACCCTAAGTCAGAAACGACTTGAAGGCACACAACAAATGCCTCTGTGTAATGGGGGAATCTGAGACAAAGCCCACAAGCAGCAGCCTCACCCGACGCATCTGTTACGGGACTGCACCGCTTCAGCCAGGAGGTGGAATGAATATAAATTCTGAATGGCCCCCACATGTACATTCTTACAGTATGCAAGCGTCTGTCTTCCCTTTCCCATGAGGGAGAACATTCAGAAATCAACACCCCTTTACCTGCACGCTGAAGTACTGCAGGCCAGAAAGAGGTACAGTTACATGCAGCTGCTTATTATGTTGCTTGGGAGCTTGAGAATTTTGACAAGCAAGGCAGCTGTGGGAACATGCAAGCAAAAATCTCCAAAGGAGAGAAGAGGAGGCATGTAAGTATTTAACTTAAAATACACTAAATGCCCCAAACTCAGCCTTAATCACTTCTGAATTTATTGTTCACATCTTTCTCTCTTTCTCTCTCTCTCTTCCTCCCTCCCTCCCTCCCTCTGACTGGCAACCCAACATTTCTTTCTTCTTACATAAAGATTACACATTTTGACAGAATTGCAGCATAAATCATAAATTAACCAGCATTATGTAATGTATGCTCCTTCCAGTTGGCTTTTGATTTATGGTGACCCCATAAATTTCACAGTTTCACAGAGTCTTCTTCAGCTAGGAATTCTCAGAGGTGGTTAGCCATAGCTGTCCTCTGAAATACAGCCTACAGCACCTGGCGTTTCTTGATGGTCTGCTATCTAAGTATTAACGAGGCCTGATGCTACTTAGCAACATATATAAGATGATTTTCAGATTTTCCTCAAATAATTCATAAACCAAAAAGTCAGTATATTCAAAATGTGCATCACAGCAAAACAACTGAAATTAAGGTCATATCTAAACCTCTAAACCCATCCCCTGAAGGACAGAACCATAATTTTAGTTTTTTGTTGTCTACTATCTCTTATTCCAAGAGCTAGCATATTAGGGTGGTCTGAGTGCAGGACTAGGACTCTGTGAGACAGAATTTGAATCCTTGCTCTGTCATGGAAACCAACCAGGTGACCCTAAACAAGTCACACTCTCTCAGCTTCAAAGGAAGGAACAGCAAGCCTTCTCTGAACAAACCTTGTGAAAAGTGCCTTGACTGTCTATTCCTGCATGGCAGGGGGTTGGATGGGCCTTGTGGTCTCTTCCAACTCTATGATTCTAAGAAAACTCTGTGACAGATTCACCTTAGGGTCATTTATAAGTCAGAAAAGACTTGAAGGAATATAAGAACAACAACAACAAATCTCTTAATTCCAGTTAATTCAGATTCCTTAACATATGCTGACTACAATTCCCATCATAGAATTTGTAGTTAAAACAAAATTAGAGGAGGTTAGGGAATCCTGTCTTAATGTCATGATTTCACTTAATTGTGTTTCCAGTATGGACCTTATTGTATTATCACCCTACCGCAAACATGAAATATTATGGAGGTCCAGATGAAGCCATCAGCTTCCATTTGTAACCCTATTGTGTGGCCTCACCACATCCTCTATCTTTCCTGTTACTAGAGGAAACACTTCAAGAAAGAAAGGCAGAATAACCACACACAATGACTTCCAGGAGCTGCCTGTTTGGAAGCATATTTACATAACTGAACTAATGGCAGCACTCTGTGTCCGCACTCCCACTCCTGTCGCACTGGAAAGCCAATATTAACAAGAGAGATGAACAGTGCTTGGGACTCCAGCCATTCTCGGCCTCTGGACCCAGGCGCACTGCTCACAGTAGCCACTAGGAAGCAACCTAAACTAAAGAATGAGCTTCATCCAGACCGTGCAATGACAAGAGAGAAATCAGAGTAGTGAGAGTGCAATCCTTCTGTCTGGAACATGCCAAGAAGCAGAGCAACCGCAAGGGGGGGGGGGACAAAAAAACAAGAACGCTGAGGAGTCAACAGCCAGGCAGCTCCTTTAGGGAAGACTGCAGCCTGTCTCTTGACAGCATTTTGCCAAGACATGAAACAGCTGGGGACACAGGCGACTGGGCCCCCCACAGGCAGAACAGCTTGGGCAAGGCAAAGGTGAGCAACCCAGCCCTTGTTCCATATGTAGCTCTCTGACCCTGTTCTGGGGGGACTGCCCACACTACCAGCTGCTCCTATATGTCTGCCTTTTCTTCTCCACACTGAAAAAGCAGAACCTCAAGGGGAAGGAATTCTCCTTTAACTCAAGCGTCAAGCCCTCAGCACCTTGTTTCCCACCACCACCACCACAAAAAGGGTTTATACAAAACTGGAAAAAGACCTTTGGCTAGTGCCAGGTTAGCTCTTGGGGCTGGCTTAGGGAAGGCTACAGTCATTGCCAGCAAACCTTGGCATCACTTACCACCACTTTCTTGCCTTCGTGTTCCTGCTCCATGTCTTCCCCATCCTCTTCCTCGTCCTCATCCTCTTCAGCTTCCTGGTGCAGGTACAAGACATTCCTTACACCTCGGGGTTTGGCCTGAATAGCCACTGTATCACAGCTGTCATCACTGTCACCTGTAGGATGCCCAAAAACCAGCATTAACTCTTGGAATGTAATATATGTCAATCCCTACCCCATGAAAGAGCCATAATGCACTGGCAGCCGTAGATCTCCTTGAGCTTATAATTCAGGTCAATAAAGCTCCACTACTTCAGAAACTAATCAACACAAGCCAACAAACATGCAGCATAGTGCAGTGGTCTGAGCACTGGACTGTGACTCTGAAAACCAGGGTTTGAATCCATGTTCAGCCAAGGGTGACCTTGGGCAAGTCACACTCTCACAACCTCAGAGGAAGGCAAAGACAAACCCCCTCTGAACAAATCTTGCCAAGAAAACTCTGTGATTAAGTTCACCTTAGCAGTCACTATAAGTCAGAAATGACTTGAAGAGATGCAACAACAATACATGTCAGGAAGGTTAACCTGAGAAAGGCTTATGAAGACTCAGTTTCTCAGTGCTGCCATAGCAGGCTGATATCAGGTTTGTAGAACAGCCCCTTGCCTGGTCATCTGTGGCAACTAAAATTGTCTCTAGGAACTCAAATGTGGTGAAGCTTTCTGCAGAAGCTGATTTTAAATACACACATATTTTAAACCATAAATGACTAGCATACAACTGGTACACTAGGAAATATTTCAGTTTGCCAGTGCATTGTGTGAACCTACTTGGCAGGATGCTCCTACCCACCGTAAAGAAAAGGAAAAAGCAAGAAAGAAAGGCAAACAAGAAGGCTTAAAAGATGGTGCAGAATCCTGCTTTTTAACACTCTGCAGTGCCTTCTCTATCTTCCCTGAAAGGAAACATCTGACGGAAACTTGCCAATGGTTCTTGGCTGTTTGAGACTGGCAAGGAAGGACTGGAAAATCACACTGAACTATTGTTTTCCATCCTCCATGTCCTGTAGGATCTCAAAAACAAAATCTCACAGGCATTGTCATATACAGAAGGGACCAGCATGTAATGCTGTCTCTATAATCCAGGTTGGCCATCAGTTTAACTATCAAGTGACAACCTGGCCCTGGGCAAGGAAAGTAAGATGGTTGCTACCTACTGTCAAATCACACAGAATATCACATCTTGAAGTTGCCACTCTTCCAACCTAGTCCTTTTGGCAACTGAATTGTAGAGCTGGTGGAACCTCTTTCCAGAAGACCCGGTCTGGCCCAAAAGCTGCTGGTTGACAATTCCACCAGTGTAGTGTAGTGGTCTGAGCACTGAACTATGACCCCGAAGACCAGGGTTCAATGCCCCACTTGGCCATGGAAACCCATTGGGTGCATCACACACTCTCAGCCCCAGAAAACCCCATGATAGCTTCGCCTTAGGATCAACACAACTTGAAGGCACAAAACAACAACAACAAAGAAACTTGCAGAGCCAGGCTTGCACATTCATTCATGCATGCAACATCTGTACTTATTGCTTTACTTCATCTTTCAATTCACAGAATGACAAATGCTCACCTTCGCTGTCAAGAATATAGTCACGAGGAAACATGATCCCACAGCCCATGATGTCTCCCTTGTAGCAGCGTGGACCAAAGGGGTCCCCCACTCCACTCCCATGAAAGATCTTGCCATCGTCTGGAAATTTTTAAAAGACACGTCAAGATAAGAAAAAACAAAGTTGGAAAAAAAAACCCATAGACACCAGCTATCATGCACAATTTCTTAAAGATCCAGTTCAGGGAAAGCATAAACAAGCTGGAACATGTCCAGAGAAGGGTGACCAAGATGAGCAAAAGTCTGGAAACCAAGCCTTATGAGGAATGACTCAGGGGGCTATGTTCAGCTTGGAGAAGAAACTACTAAGAGGTGACACAATAGCCATCTTTAAATATCTGAAGGGAAGTAACGTAGAAGATACAGCAAGCTTGTTTTCTGATGCTCCAGAAACAATAACACAAACCAGTGGATTGTAATTATAAGAGATTCCAACTAAACATTAGGAAGAACTTCTGTCCTGTAAGAACAGTTCCATACTGGAACAGACTGCCTTAGAGGAGAGTGGACTCTTCCTTCTGTGGAGGTCTTTAAACAATGATTGAACGGGCATATTTCAGGAGCACTGTACTTGTGTATTCCTGCCCCAGTGTTCCCTTGTTAGATTCTATAATTTTATGATTCTTTATTCCAAAACCTAGAATGCTAGCAAAGCAACAGACTGAGAACCCAAAAACCTGAACACAGATGGCAAAGGCATCTCCCGCTCTGCACTATACCATTTACCCAAGCCTAGCCCAGTAACACAGGTAGGAAGAGGGCTTACGGACACTCTGTCCAACGACTCTATCTAAGCTTCTGTTTCCTTGAGTTGGGGTCAGGGATTCCAGTGCTCCATTGTTTTAAGGTTTGAGAACTTCCCTGAGTTGGGATCTGCAGACTAATAAGGCAGGGCCTGCAGAGCCCTCTGGAGCACAACAAATTAACATGCTAGGGTCTTTTGCACAGGTCTCTGAGAGCTGCTTTTAGCTGCTATTAGCATCCAAGGCATGGAAGCAAAGAACCTCATTTGATTTTTCACACAATCAGCATAGCTCTTTCAGCAAACTGCCTCCTTCACTGAACATGCAAATGTTCCACTCCAATATGGAGTATTCAATTCAGTTCTGCTATTCTAAAACACAAAGCCACAAGGATTTTTTTTTTTAAGAGAGGGGGAGGAATGAGGAGTAAGCTAGAGGATCCTCCTTTTCCTAAACAAACAAATGATCAGTAAACTTGACACAATGAGGTGCAATGCAGGGGCTTTTTTCCTTTGTTCTTTTCATTGGGGTGGGAATCCCTGAAACCATGCTCAAAGGCCGTATATGCCCATCTTACATAGGAAAGGCTAGCCTGGTAGTCACAGACAACAAGGAACTGCCTGTGGAAGAGCACATGGAATTCTACACAGGTGAATGTCCAACAGGAACAGGAAACATGGAATGCACCATCCCTCTTCTGTCCCACCCAAAAACCAAGGAGGTTGGCTGAACAAGGGGGGAAAGCCCCCACCTCCCTCTCCAAACCAAGTCTAGAAATTAAGCTGCTGAAGGAGGAGGCACAGCTCTTCCACTCTCCTTTCCTCCCTCCAACATGTTAGCAATCCATTCAGCAGGAGAGTAATTTGTACAAACTTATTTACAAGGCTGATTTCAACTACTGTGTGCTGTAGGCTGTATTTCAAGCAAAAGCAATGGCAAACCATCTCTGAGTATTCCTTGCCCAAGAAAAGCCTACGAAATTCATGGGGTCACCACACAGTGGCAAGTGACCTGAAGGCACATACACACACACACCCTGGAGTAACCCTTCAGCTCCTCTTCTTGCTTCAAATTTACATATCCATACAGCAAACCTTGAGACAGAAGCAAGCTAGGAATATCAGTAGATCTTAACACAACTGGAATTCTTCAGGTCAGCTATAACTCCCGGGGGAGAAAAAAGGACCCAGCTTCTCAGAAAAGAACTGTTGTCACTGGTAAATCAATGGTCCCACAGGACCAACAATCTCCTGGGATTCCCTTGATCACGCCGACACGCTTTTCCATCCCTGGGTAACAACCCTGGGGTAGGAACCTCTGAATCTGGAAACACACCAGGAAGGCCTGGTTTCTATTTCCCATATTTGGCAAGATGGCAGAGGACTTCAAAGCTTTCTAAAAATCCCATCATGCCTATTTACCATGCGAATAATTCCTCCAGGGCTAAACAAGCAAGCTTAGCCAATCAGGGACACTGCCCTGCCAGACGAAACAACAACAACACACAACAACTAGAAACCCACCATTCACCACCACCCGTGATCAAAGCCAGGCGAGTTCAGAACCTAGTGGTCAGAGAACAGTTCCTTGCCTCTGGGCAGACAAGAACAAAAGGGAGCGAGGGGGAGAGAGAGGGAGGCCACAGACCACTTGAAAGGCCTTGGCACTCCCTCCGTCTCTCCGAGTTCAGCTATGCAGGCGGATGCGGGCGCCCGGAACACGAGGCACCGGGCCAAGACCCTTTTGTCTCTGCAAAGGAGGGGAGCTTGGAGGCTTGCTCGGCAAAGGGACGGTAAATATTTCCTGCCGTTGCCGAGGAAACTTTGGGAATAATGTTGGACAAACATTCCAAAGTGCGTCTAAAATCATGAAGGCTGGTCAGCAAGAGTGCCTTTTAGGGAATCCCCTCTGGCTCTGTAGACACAGGAAAGGGGTCAGAGAAGCATCAAGATGGAGAGATAGATAGAAAGGCTGAAGATGTGGGGAAGGGGGAGGGAGAGGATGGATCTGGGACGCTATGAGGAATGAGAAGTTCAGCAAAACCTTCTCCCTCCTAGGCTGCCACAACATGGCAGCCTACAGGTGGCAAAGGTATGTGCCATTTTGAATGTCCCCCCCCCCGCGGAAAAAGCACTCTCCATAAGTTAAACAAAACCAAATGAACACTTCAGGGAGAACAGTTCTAACTCACTCGGTTTACTTTCCGCTTTATCAATCTTCTACACGCAAGGAGCTGTTCCTGTGTATAAGGGTGCATTTTAAAAAAAATGACACCCCACTTCCACAATCAGAAGCGGAACAGCTTGTAATACTAACCAATATTGCTACATGTATATAGTGGGTCATAGTTTTAGTTATCATCAGTGTGAACAGATGAGACTCATATATAGCAGAGAATCCTTATGTTCATCTTTATCCCATCTAGCCATCCCATTCCCTGTCCTCTGGTCTCTTAAGTGAGGGATGCAGTCTGGATGACCCTGCTCCAGAACTCTCCAGAAAGTTATTTTTCATCAAGAGACATACATTCAGTGGGATCTATCAAAATGTCTGCCCATGTAACCTGCAACAAAGCAGCTGAGACGGAAACCCAAAGAGAATGTTACTCAGGGACTGAAAAAGAGGCAGCTAGAGCTCAGAAAGTTGGTCCAACACTGACACAGCCCTTTTTTGTTGGTCATCACGGATGAGGTATACTTGGTTTCACAGGCAGTCTTCAAGCTCTCCTTCAACCTTCAAGCTGCGGGCCGATCTGGATCCAGACTCAGAACATCAGGAGAACAGTAGAGAGAGAAGAACTTAGTCCAGCACTTAGCCTGCGGGACTGACCCACAGACGCAAGTACTGTGAGGACCAATACTATGACACCCTAATAAATCAAAACTAGAAATCTGTCATCAGTCTTGTGTAGTGTCACATTCAAAACCAAAGCAATGTGACTTTCAGAACTAAGCAGAGGGATTTTATAGCCAAGGCTATCATAAAGGCCTGTCACTGTAGATACCAGGAGAATCTATGCCAAGAGCTTTGGCTCATTTCACAGTGTTGTCATTTTGGACAGAGTTATAGACAACCCTTGAATTATACCAGGAAGAAATGTAATAATAATTGACAAGCATGCTTTGGACAATCCACTAAATACTTTTCCTACACCACTGCATGACCACAACCAACCCACTCCCACTTGTGTGGGTGAAGCCTTCCACGCATTCATCCCCAGTGCCTTTTATTTACAGACTTAAACAGCAAGGCTGCTATCTTTTTTGAAGACTGATGAAACAAAGAGGACAACATTCTACAGATCCCATTCTCACCACCCACAACTGCTACAAGCCCTGTGGAGAAAGAAACCCCATTGAGAAAACATCTTCACTTTTGCTCCAAAATGAAACAGGCACCTTTGTGCAAGCAGCCGGTATCATCAGGTAAAACCACTTATTTTAGGACTGGATTAGGCGAAGTGTAGCCTCCACACATCTGTTATCATCTTTCATCATCGCTTATAATGGCATGAGCTGAGGGGAAGGTGCCATCCCTACAATTTTTGGAGGACCTCAAGTTGATCATGGCTGCTTTAAACCACCACTGCTTTCACCACTTTGCAACTACCAAGAACAGCAGTACAGTGATCTTGAAGAAATCAGGTGTTGCCTGACAGACACAGTGGAAGCCAAACACTAAATGTCATTGTTTACTGAATATACAGACTACAGAACTACCTCTCAAAAAAATCACCTATTAGTACCACCAAGGGAGCTTCTTTTCCAAAATCTGACCTAATTTCTGTGGACATAACCTTTCTGGCTACAGTGGCTTGGGGGCTAGATGGTATCATTTTGGCTATATAGGATGCACAAGGATGCATAAACTTAAATACTGTTAAATTAATTTATGTGATTTACACCTTGCTGTTCCCTATCTGACCTTAAAACACAAAAATAAAAATAATCATGTATTACAAATATCTAACATCACAAAACGGTATGTTTCTTAAATCAGAAATATTTGCTGCAATACTTGGAAAGCAATAACAAGCCACAGCAGTCAAACATGGATAAATCACTGGCACAGTTCCCCAGGGAGAAGTATTCACAGTTAATATATAGCTAGAGCTGAAAACTGGAGCTTAAACCATAGTTTGAAGTGGGGTAGCCAAACATAAGTTGTGTTAACGATTTGTGCTAAGCAAATCATGGTTATCTGTCCTCTCCCTTCCTCTGGGCTGCAGAGGCCTTGGAGATGCTTATGTGTTGAAGCACTCTGTTTGTTTTCCATGGGGAAATAGTCCCCTTAGGTAGAATTTCAGTTACTTGAATTGCTTAAGTTGCATATCTGGTCCAGTATCTGCTCTAGAGGCTCTAGAGCTATTTCAAAACACAGTCAATGGCTCCATCAGCCCCCAGGGCTGGTCCATCCAGATAAAACTCCCAACGCCTGAGAGAAATCAACTGTTAGAATTCTGAAGTTTCCCACAAGTTCCAAACTCTTTTCTTACTACAGCCATCCTATAAAACTGCATGGCCCATGAGAGGGTGCACTTCATCTGAATAGTGGGTTAGCTCAACTGGTATGAGATAACCTCATGGTGAATCATGATTTGTGACGAAAGAGCATATTGTAGACAGCATCAGATATGACAGAAAAAGACCAAAGGAAAAGGTGAGGCAAGCCCTGCACTTGCAGCAGAAAACGTCTATTTTTTTTTTAAAGAACACCTGTTGCAGATTACTGGCTGTGGGTCATTTTTGTGATAAAGAAGATTCCTGTCTTATTCTAAGATTCCTGTCTTATTCTTTTCAAGAATATATTTTGTATTATTTATCAGTTTGTCTGCTTAGTGCTATCACTGTTCATGGCCCTTTACAAGTAAAAGAACAATAAAACAGTTCCTTGCTCTCAGGTTTCTAATCTAATTAAGACGTGACACAAAAGGAAACAGGGATGGCAGTGTCAGGAGGGGATTAAGTCCAGCAGATACTGCCACCCTCTGAGGCCGTGGGATGGTGTGAGGGCCTTTCGTCTGATTCTGGGCTTAGGCATGATGGGGCTGTGCCTGCCTCTTCTTCTCTCCCTCCGAAGCCACACCAGTGGCAGTTGGGATAATTCTACATAAACTTAAGTGCGCTATTTTACTATACCAGAAGAAGGCACATTAAATGGCCTGTCTCGAGGAAGGCCAAAACTTGCAATGTATTGGACTTTCCTCCTAAAATAAATTGCTGATTTCTAGTACCGGGTTAGGTCCAGCTCTTTCTCACAACCTCAAAACATGGATGTTGAGGTCCACAAAGACAAGAACAACTTCAGGATTCTCATACCAGATCAACTTAAACCATACAGTAAGATCAGAGCATCTGAGGTATGACCTTGTCCTTGAAGAGGGAAAAGCATTCAGTTTGAGGATACATGGAAAACTACCGAGGATCAGCACTGATATCCACAACAGCAGGCAAAGACTAGAGAATCTGTGATGGTTCTGTCAAGGAAAAAGACTATATAAACCACCTGGCCAAGGATCCAGTATCTGAAGAAGTAATCTTCTGACTGTGGCTTGTAGCAAGAAATCTCAGATTGTGAGGCAGGTTTCCCTAGGAAACATGGACTGTTGCCAGCAGTACCAAGTGTTTATCTCTTTTGTCTTATTTTTATAGAGAGTGTAAATTATATCCCAAACAGATTTGTATGTATTTTTCCATCCTTTGCAAACTCAGAAATGGGTACAAGTGAAGAATTCAACATCCTGAGAAACAAAGCTTTCAGTTTTTGTTTTTGATTCAGGTGTCTAACCTTTAGGTTTGAAAGTTTAAGGGAAATCTCAGAATCTATGATGACAACAATGGGTGTCCGATAAGAATTTCCACTGGGCAGGTCTTCAGTGTCCCACACAGTACTTTCTCTTTTCCCAGGAAGGGCTTATCTTTAATCTGTTGTTATTAAAAGTCGTAGATTTCTTCTGGGAATTATTTTCCCAGCAAAAACACTGTGAGGCCCACTGCAAACATAACCACAGCTTGTTGCCTAAACCATGTTTAAGATCCCATACAATGATAATAGTTAATTTGATTCCCAAACTAAGCCCGGTCCCTGAAAGTTACATAGAATAGTCAGATATAATGCATTGATCAAACCTCGTCTGCTGAATAAAGGCAAGCATATACGTGCACCTTTGACTATCTTCATCCACATTTACACTGCTTACAAAATGTTGGTTTTAAACAACTGAAAACAGTTTTTTCCGTTATTTCTTAAGTGCCTAGCTACACTGGTACAGCTTTTGGGACAGACAGTAAAATGGAAAGTTGGTCATGGGAGGGATTTTTCAATTTAATTTTCACCAAAAGGAAAGAATTTTCCATTTTTTCCAGTAAAAGAACTAAAAAATGTTCAAGGGCTTACAGAAATTGTCAGCTAAAGTACCTTCTCTTTTGAAATTAGTAAACTGCCTTTTAAAAAAGCTTTACTCATATAAAATGCCAGGAGCTGTATAACATGAAGATCTGTACGTAGAAAAGTCTACAGAACAGGATAAAATATAATGTATTTCTAATTAAATATACACAGCACTCTAATCCAGAGCTTTCCAACTGCGTGTTGTGACACATTAGTGTGTCGGCTGCAGTGTGTACGTGTGTCACACAAATGTAACAGGGTGGAGGGGCTGCTTCACCCACCACAGCAGTGGTCCAGCCCTAGGTGGAGGGGCTGCCTCTCCCGCCACTGCCACACTGAGGAAGACCCCACTGAGGGCAGCGGTGGGCCAGGCTTGGATGGAGGGGCTGCCTCCCCTTACTGAATTACTGTGTTGCAAAATGACACATGTCTAAAAAGTGTATCACCAACATGAAAAGTTTGGAAAGCTCTGCCCTCATTCAATATGTTGCATCTAGTGAGTGCTGCCATCAGGAGCAAACTAGTGGGCTTTTATTGCTTGCGATAATATCCTGTTTAAGAGATCAATATTTTTAATGTTGAGTCAAACTTTATATCCAAATACTTTGCCAGTCTCATCCTTAAAGCCAGTGACTCTTTTTCTCTATGCAACACACTTCATTTTATTTACAATAAAATTTATCCTTTCTGTTTCTAATTTTTTCCTACTTCTCAGATGGCAAAAACTAAGATACAAGGACAAAGGTAACATAAGGGTGCAACAGTTTGCAGCTCTTTATTTTGGATACATTCACAATTTTGCTTATATAAAACTAAGACTTTCATATTTTTAAGGAAGCCAAGTAATCAAATTGTATACAATCACTAAGTTATGAATGAAGCATTTTATGTTGCTGAAGCAATAAAAGTTTAATATGACATATTGTGTATTTAAAATCAGTAAGTATGAAATATATTTAAGTACTTCCTGCCAAATAAGAATGTTTTTCTTCTGGGGGACAGTGGGAAGGGAAAACCTTTTTTCCCATCATGGCTTCAAAATTTCCAGAAATGTTATACCTCTAACACCATCCAGCCAATTCTCTGAAGTTCAAGGACTGATAACTTTTCTTTCATTTAGCGAACCACCTAGTGACGTGACTTGTCATTTTAAAAACAGGGAATCGGAATCCATAGAAAAGCTGGAATCTAACCCTAAGTTTCCTCAAGGCCAAAACCAATACAGCTCCTGGCAGTGATATCTGCTGATCAGCTCCAACACCAGCTGGTTATTTTTTTTATATATATATAACTTTGTTTTTATTTTTGTTATATTTTATTTTGTTTGCCAACAGTGCAAGTGGTTAATATGTGTTATCAGCCAGTGAAATCCGCTTCAAATCCCAGTCAGTTCAAGTTTGGAAAAAAAAAATCCAGAAGCAAGAAAGCAGCCAGAGAAGGGAAGGAGAAGGTCTTGAGAAACAGCTGACTCTTGGACTGGACTCTCAACCTCTCTTTCAAACTTCCTTTGGCGCAGGGCTCTGGAAAGAAAGGGCAGGAACTATCCCAACAGGAAAGTAGCCAAGTCAAGGGGATGGAACAGTCATGTGGGCATAGCAAGGAGTGGAACGGAAGGTGGTGATGGGATAGGAGACACTCCCAGCTGTGCTGAAAACAGGCCAGGAATAAGGTTGAAACAACAGAAGGGGTGGCTGGGATGCGGTCAGGAAAAGAAAGAAACTAGAAGGTTCAAATCAAGTCTTTGCCTCAGTCAGGAAGTTTATAAACTGGGATTCCTCAAAAAATTATGAGAAGAACCTGAACGGAAAGACGGAGGATGGCAGGTAAACTTAGTAAAAGACAGTTTCTCCACCATCACTTTTGCAGCCCTGGGGATTGTGAAGGGGAAGAAGTATATGCCAGCATGATTCCACGACACAGGGCCTTTTTACACTACCCAGGGCAAGTTATTGCCTTCTATGAACTACGGGCCCTTTCACACAACTACAACACTCTGATTCCACTTCAATTGCCACAGCAACATCCTATGGAATCCTGGAGGGTATGTAATTTGGTCAGAGGTACCAAAAGAGCTCCCTGGCTGAGGATGCTAAATACTTCATGGAAATACAGACCCTAGGATGCCACAGGATGGAACCGCGGCAGTTAAAGTGGAATCAGACTGCTATAGCTGTGTGCTATGAAAGGGCCTTGACCTCATGCTCTGTGAACTGGAAGTGCATCATAGCATACAATTCACAATTTAAAGAGTTCCCCAAAGGTAGTAAATTTAAAGAAACACTGCTCCACACTTATTTAATTCATCTATATCCTTTTCTCCTAATAATGGGGCTCATATGCAAGAAATTCAAATAGCTGAGATTCTACCTAAGGGGACTACCTCCCATGGAAAGCAAACAAATTGCTTCAACACAGTAGACATAACCAAGACCTCTGCAGCCCAGCTGAATGGACAGGACAGATAACCATGATTTGCTTAGCACAAACAGTTAACACTAGCAATCCCACTTCAAACTATGGTTTAACTTCCAGTATTCAGCTCTAGTTATATATTCACAGTGAGCACCTCTCCCTAGAGAATAGTGCAAGTGATTTATTTGTGTTTGACTACTGTGGTTCATTATTGCTTTCCAAGTATTGTACCAAATATCTACATTTGCAAGACCTATACATTTGCATTTCTAAACGTATCATTTTGTGATGTTAGGTATTTGCAATATATAATTATTTTATCTATGTGTTTTATGGTCAGATGGGGAACAGCGAAGTATAAATCATATAAATTAATTTAACAGTATATAAGTTTATGCATCCTAATGGGGCCTACAGAGCCAAAATGGTGCCCCCAGCCCACCCTCAAAGAGGAAACATCAACTGGCTTTAGAGGATCCCAAAGTTTACAGTTGTTGTTTTTAATAAGGAAAGCCAGAGGAGAACAGTGCTGTGAAGACTGAACTTGCTCTGTAAGACTGAATTTCCTGTTCCATTTCACAGTTGGGTTTCTGGCCTAGTTCTGGCACTGAAACCTCCTGCAATCACCCTATGATAACCTTTGTTGGGAAAGACACCAAGGGGAGCATGCCTTCATTCAATGTTCCTGCGCTCTCAATGATTCTAAGTATTTCAAGAACCCCCTTTCTCTACACAAACTTGCCCAGACCTCAAGATCAACATTTCAGGTTCTTCCTTCTTTGGTTTCCAATTGTCCATCCCAACTTGAGTAGACCTGCTGAATCAGCTGAATTTACACAAATGGCGACTGACCAGGTTTGCATTTATTCAATGGAATTATTGTATTTGGGGCTAATAGTTGGATATAAGCCTTTGCCCCCCACTGAGAGATGCTCAGAGGGTGGCAAGAACTGAATGAACTTTTTCTGCAGGACCTACCCCAACTATTGGGGTAGGTCTATTATGGAATGTCCTCAAGGAAGCTCACCAGGTGAGCAAGGTTGTCTTTCAGGCATCAGGTAAACATTCTTCTCTTTTCCTAAATGCATGATTCATATAATGGCCCAGCTTTTGAGGTGGGAGCCTTTGTTTGTACCTTCCTGTGCTGGATGTGAGGTGTCCCCCCTGCGCTATCGCTGTCTCTCCACATATGTGTGTGTGTGTGTGTGTGTGTGTGTGTGTGTTTTAAGTTTGTTAACAGTGTATATTTTTTGTAATTTGCATGACTTTTAATGACAGAAGGTGCCTCAAACATCCTAAAGGCACAGATTCCACCTGATGTTGGAAGCTAAGATGGGTTGGCCCTAGTTACTACTTGGATGGGAGACTGCCAATGAATTACAGGTGCCATAGCCTATATTTCTGAGGAAGGAACTGGCAAAACCACCTCTGATTATTCTTTTCCTTAGAAAAACCTATAAAATTGGGCAGCCATGCATTGACAGGCGACTTGAAGGCGCACACAAGCACACATTGTGTCTTTGTGTCTTTCCTATTTTGTCTTTCCTATTTTGTCTATTTGCGTCTTTCCTATTTTGATTCTTTTACAAACTGCTTTGGGATTTCTTCTGCCTGTGAGAAGCATTCACAAATTTACTGATTTTAAAATCTGTCAGTCAGATCTGTGTAAGTGCTTTCAAGCACCTTCCATCCTGGCAAATGTGGACAAAACTAATTTTGCTGTTTAGAGGCTGAAGCTACAAATTATATCTTCATATCAAAAGTAAGTCACTGAACTTTCTGGAACTTATTTCTGAATACAAATAAAATGGCAATAAACTGGAAAAACCTAGAGCTAGAGCTATAAAGTATGTAGTGAATTGTATGAAATAAATATAACAAATACACATATACAATAATAAGACTAATAACTTTTGTTAGTATGTAACAATAATTTGAGAATGCGAACACATTAATACTATAATATATACAGTATAATTGGTGATCCACAGAAAACAATGAAAGTATATATGAAGGTCCTACAAGATCTGTGAAGGCACTGGTCTTCAATATGTAGTTACGTCTAAATGGATCATGTTCTCCAGACTTGATCCAAACAAAATCTTAATGGTTGGCAAATGCTCCTACACTTCTCTTTTGGAGAACACTCCTCATGTGTAATTTTCAAATAGTGGATTAGCACAGTCTTCAGGTATTGTAAATGGTCCTGTTTTAGTCCACTATTTGAAAATTACACCAGAAGAGATTTCTCCGCAAGAGTTCTCCCACAGGCATTCTACACAAATTATTGCTGTAGATGTTTTAACAGGTTTAGCCTTGAACCTTTTTTTCCCTCTCTTATGAGGCTTTCCAAAGCTGGCTGCCTGCTTCTCTGAGAGGCAGAAACCTTGGAGGATATGGAAGACACAGTAGGAAAGATACTGGCGCTTCAGAAACCCTATTAAACCTAGCTGAAAATAGGACTACTAGAGCAAGACCTCAATCCTAAACTAGCCTCTCCAGTGACAGGTCTTGGCCCATTCTGAATACTTGTAAACAATGTCTCTGAACATGTATGTGGGGAAAAAAAATCCCTCATGCATCAGAGAAACAACACCCATGCCTTGCATTTGTAAGATCTGGGACAACTTTAGCATCAGTGATTTATGAAGAAACACCAAACTCATGCATTTGCCTGTGTGCCCTGAAAAATGGCGTAGAGAACTCAACCTCCCCTCTTCCTCCAAAAAAAGGCATAACAAATTTACCTTAGAAGTTAGCTACTTGCTGAAAGTGTATTGCCTGTTCAAACAAGTAGACACCAGTTTTAAGACAGTGGATAACCTGCAATGAATTCAAGATCTTACATCCTTTTTCATAAGGCCACAAAAGTTCAGCTTGGTACTAAATAAATATATTTTCAAACTCTGAAGTCACAGAAAGCTGATAAGAAAAATGGACTTTATGACTGGTCTTAGATTTTAGAGATCTACATTAGTTCTCTTGTCATCCATAGATGTGATCAATAATTCTGGAATATACGTATTCTGTTAGCTTTGTTCCCAACTGATAGTTACAAGAGTTTATGATGAATTAGTGGTCAAGGTGACTGATGCAAAAACATTTAAAGGCCTGTGCATTCTGATAATGGTCCAGAAATACTCAGTGGCAGAAAACAACAGAGAGAAAGTTGGTTTAAGTACAGGCAACAAACCTAACCACTATTTTTCAAGCAAACTGTTAAACATTTGTGATTGCAACAGTTAAAATTTTCTCCTCCGATGCATGCTTTATGGCTGAAGAGAGAATACTAGTCTTAGTTACTCTCCAGACAAGAGTGGAATCTCAGGTATCACATAAGATGCTACAAAGACAACCCAAAAGGCTGTACTAGGCAGTCAGCCTAAGACAAGAAGCTAGAGTTTGGGATCCAAAGGTGTTAACTAGTAAGAACATTCTTAATCCTACACATTCTGGGTTCCAGACTCTTTTTCAGTGAAGAACACATCACCTAAGTTTTGTGCAGATGTAACTGTGGTTTATTTTCTTTCAAGCTTTTTAAAAAGTATTTATCACATATTAAAATATACAACAATCCTCTACTTCATGATCAGTTTCATGAAGCATACTGATAAATTCTATATAAGTAGGATTAACCATTATCTGACTAATTGGAATCTGAATTTTGCAGTTGGGCTACTTCAGTCTGGAATGCGAGCCAGTCAGCCAGGTCCTCTTTTCAGGATACTTAATTGTATTTTCCCTCTCTCCTGGTTTTTCACCCCCTTCAATGTCAGCCAGCATTCTCACATTCTCTACATCTGTATGCATAAGTAAACACTGTACTAAAAATAAAAATTTCCTGTCCCAGCTAATTGGAGTCATCTTCTTAAACCAATTAACAACTAATTAGTACTCTAACTGGCCTACTAACAGTTGTGGCCTAATTTGAAAAAAAATGGGTA
Organism: Cyclura pinguis; assembly: GCA_030412105.1. NCBI lineage: Eukaryota > Metazoa > Chordata > Lepidosauria > Squamata > Iguanidae > Cyclura > Cyclura pinguis. Next base: position 195,389,497 of record CM059600.1, on the reverse strand, counting down.
TTTATCTCTACTGTAAGAACAGACAACAGAAGAGTGCTGCTGAATGAATTGCTGCAGAACAAGACTGTTCCTTTTGATATAACGCTTGGAGAAAAATCACTCCCAGATTCTTCTAACTGCCATGGGGGCAACTGATTAACACACCATTAACCTGCTCCTACCTGGCTGATTCTCCAAGCCACTCATTACAATCAAACATTGGAAAATTTAGCAAGCATTCCCTACTTGTTTCCTTTTACCATGGGAACCACTCACTTAAATCCTGTTTTCAGTTTTGACGAGAGTAAAGCCAATTAATCAATGGGATTTACCTATGTGTCAATTCATTATTCAACAATTGATTCAACCGGTCCACTTTAGGTAGGACTAACCAACAGGATTCCAGCCACTAGTCTCTTAATTATATACATATCCAAGCACAGTCACAGTCCATAGGGCTGTGATGGTGCAGCAGTTTGAGTGTTGGACTACAGCCCTGGAGACCAGGGATTCCCTGCTTGGATGTGGAAGCCCACCGGATGACTTCAGGTGCATCACAAACTCTCAGCCCCAGAAAACCATGTGATAAGTTTGCCTTAAGTCCGAAATGACTTGAAGGCACACAAAACAAGAGGCACATCTCAAAGGGCAGTTTTAAAACAGCCAACAATAATCTCAAAGCCCAGACACTCTAATTCCATTCCTGCGCTAACAGATAATGTGCATTACATAGATCTCTTTTGACATTCCAAATATTTGCGTACATTTACCTAGGGTGAGGCCTACTTGTACAAAAAAAGCTCTTTTCACCCTTAGATCATCTGGAGAAGCCCTGCTCCACAAGACATAACCTTCCGATTATCAGGGACTCTGTGACAGTGCTACCGCAATTCTGACACTCTCCCCCTCTTCTTTCAGTCTCAGTTTCTCTCTAAACAATCATGGAAACCATTCTTTTTCTGAAGCTGAAGTCATTTTTAAGGGTGCTGCAGTTTTTACCCATCTGTCTGCTGCTACTTTGTCTTCATACTCAACTTTCCTCCTGCACATAGATTCTCCATTTTCAGTGAAATGGAGGAGAGAAATACAGTCAGCCCTCCACATCTGCTAAGGTCAGGGGCTCAGGATCCCTGCAAAAGTGCAAAAACTGAAAATATCAAAATATGTGTATTTTTGTGGGAAGGAGGCCCCGGCATGGTGGGGAAAGCAGGCACCCAGGGTTCAAACCAGGTCAGGGAAAGGAGAGAGAAAAGAGGTGGATCAGAATGGTGGTTCTATATTTCCTCTCTCTCATTCATCTCCTTCCTTGGGTGTGGGGGAGCCTCGGGAGAGAATTTATTTATGATGCTGAGAAATCAGAGTGCAAGCCATTCTTAGCTGTCCAGGCAGTGGCTGGTGGAGGAGAAGGAAGAAAGGGCTGCATGCCCTGATTGGAGCCGCCAAGAAGGAAGAAAAGAAGTGTTTGAGATGGGGGGGGCAGGGGTTGGAGAAACTCACAAATAATCAAATCTGTGAAAGTTAAAACCGGCAACTGTGGAGGGCCAACTGTAGATCAAATAAGGTAAACCTAAGTATGAATCATTTTGCCACCCAGCTTGTCTTCTCACTCTGCCTAAGCTCAAGACTTGAATACTGCAGATCCTCACTCACCTGCATGGTAGGCCACTGATCCCCTGCTCCAGCCAGGGTGCCGATTTTTCGGGTAGTCCTAGGGCAAAAGAGAAACAAGACAAGTCAGGTGGTATCACTGTTTAGTATTTAGAGATTCTTTTGTTAGAAAAGGCCCAGGCTATCTGTATGCATGTGTTTTAAAGAAGAACTACCACTTTTTAAAGAGGTGTGTGACTGTATTTTGAATCAGTGTACTTTTGCATTTTGAAGCTGCAAGTTTACCATAAACCTACTAAGAGCCTCTTTTCTTCTTCCCATGGCTTTTGGAACTGTGATTAAACATAGGCAGGTTAATCCTCAGGGAGCAGACCCATAAATCTCCACTGCAAAAAGAAATGGGAAGGAGCCCTTCTTGGACCAGTCAAAGCTTACAGAGAGTCAGCCAGCAGGGCACTCATTAGGGAGATCCCATTGTACATTATGGAATTTCCAGAGTTTAACAGCAGGGCTCACCTGCCAGGTCTGGCACTGCATTTCTTACGAGGCTAGGAATAAATATTAAAGGCGCAGAAAGTGGGAAAAGATGGCACCAGGTGAACCTAACTATGAAAAATTTATCAAAGTTAATCGCCAACAGATTTCTTCTAAATACCACAATTGTGGCAGTTAGCTTTTGAAACTCTTCAGAGTAGAGAAGCAGTTGCCAAGACTATGCCAGGTTACACCAGGAGAAGATCCGTAGGAGTCCCAAACTCACAATGTCTGGGGCATGCCTTGCTGTTCTGGCTCAGCCTCTCCTGGATCAAGTTGAGGACTGGTAATCCTGCAGCATCCGGTATGATTGTTACTCCTGATAGCAAGGTGAGGCAGAAGAGTCAACCATCAGAAGAGGGTGACTGTCACATCTCTGCAAGAATCACCATTCTGGGGCTGACTTCTTACCTATCAGGAGGCATGTCCAGCTAAGAAAATCATGCAGAAACACAGGCAGAAACTATCTAATTCTCACTTCACACTCTGAAGCAAAGCATTTCTGGGGCTGGAATGGTATGCTTCCAATTTTAACTGAGGAAAAGGAATACACCTCAGTTGTGAGAAGTTTGGAAAACACAGATTTAGGCCAAGGGGGTTTGCATGATGTTTTCCTACCAACATAGTCTATTGATAGTGACCCAGATACTGTGTGGCAGTCCCTGGGTTCCAGCTGACCTGGAAACCAGCATTCTACAGAGCAGCTTCTGCTGGGATGTATCTGTCCATCAATTTGTCTCCCTCTCCCACACGTGTATAGATACATGCACGCACACACATACATACAACCACCAGAACATACAGAGCCATGTTGTCTTCATGTAGGAACATGAACTCAGAAATGAAGCTGATGCAGTTCTCAGTTTTTCTGAACCTGATACGGCTTCTGGGATTTGCCGGCCACAGTGAGAACAGGAGGGGGAAAGGTCTGGCCCAGCCTCAAAGGCCACGTGAATCCTGGCCATGTGTGGAGGCAAACAACAGAACCAGATGGCTACATCTGACAGGAAAGGAAAAGGGACAGATGCCAATCCAGCCTCATCATGCAGCCCTGCCTGCTTCTGATTTGTTATCTGGAATTTTTGCCAGTCAGAAAAAAGCCTGGTTCAGACAATCCAGGGCAGCAGACAACTGGCAGAACAATGAAGCATAGATGTGGCTGGAGAGAGACAGAATTCCCCAGGACTGGGAGAGGCCTGAGCTAGATTTCACGTCAGGATTTTCAAATCGAGGCATGCAAAACAGCTTCCACTCCTGTCCTAAACTCCTGATGTCATGCCTTTTTTTTTCCAAGAGACTTTTGTCTTTTTTTTACCTAATAGGGTGCTACCTAGGTGTGCTTCCTTTGGAGGTATAATTCCTCTCTTTAATATTAAGATGGGCTTAACAAGGAATCAACAGAAAGAGACTTTGCTTCATCATATACCTGAAGTTACTACTTCTTACAGATTGATTCCCAAGATGGGAAAGACTTCAGAAATAACCTCTGGAAATAACAATGTTTATGTTTCAACAGCTAGATTTCCAGTGGGTGCACCTCAGTTTCTACATTTCAAGATGTAGACCTCCAACCACACCCACCCACCCACTCCCTTACTTTCCTCAGCAAACTACCATTGTTCCAGAGAGGAATGATACCCACATAGCCTGAAATTCTTACAAGTGGCAGTTGAGAGATGCAGATCAATGCACAGCCCACTGTATGTCCTGCCCGCTCTTACCATTAGTGCAGTTCCTATCAGGATTACATATTTTAAAAGAGCTCACAAAAGAGCTCAGAATTGTCCTAGTTACCCTGTAGGGCTGATCAGATGGGTCTTTCCCACACACCTGCCCCTCCTCATCAGAGAGGAGAGAGCCAGGTATATGGGGAAGATCCCAACAAGCATCCCTACGAGCCAAACTGATAAACCATTCTCACAAATCCCCAAGGCACACAGGATGCCATCACAGGGAAAGGAATCAGGGGCAGGGAGGAGCTATTAAAAATTAGGGAAACTATTAGGTTCTTGAGGGGAGACTACTGCGTGCGCACGCACACACACACACACACACACACACACGGAGAGAAATAATGGCCCAAGTTTTTCTTTTTACCTTGCGAGCCAGGCCTAGAGCAATGTAGCATTTTTCTCCAGGATCTACAATCTCCACTTCAAAGTAGTGACTCCTTGTACTCAGGGGCTGCCGGGCTTGAGCTAGACCCACGTCAATTATGCTCTTCCCCTTCCCCACATATTCCAGGACCTGGAGAGAAAAGGGGACTTGTCAGTGATCATGTACAGGAAACATCTGGCCTGATGCTTTGTCTTCCAGAAGAGCCACTAGCAAAGCATTATCTTATGATAGAATAATAATTATAGCAATTAACAGTAACAATGAAGAGGAGGCACTCGAAAAGATTTTACATGAAATTTCAAAACTTTTGAAGGAGAGGTCATGTTACTGCGTTGCAGCAAAAACATCTAAGGCCATTTCTGCACTACACTGCTATAGTGCTATTATTCCACTTCTAGCATCCTGTGGAATTCTGGGGTTTGTAGCTCACTGATGCCAAAGAGCTCTCTGGTTGAGAATTCTAAATTCCCCTCCCTAAACTGCAAACCCCAGGATTCCACAAGATGTTAGCAGTATAACAGCAGCAGCAGAATAATAGCAGTATAACAGTGTAGTGTAGTGTGGAAATGGCCTAAGAGTCTTGTGGAACCTTAAAGACAAACTGCTTTATGTGGCAGAAATTTTTGTGGACTCATGTCATCAGATGTTCTTGGTGAAGTCTAGAGTCCACAAAGCTCCTGTGAAATCAAGTTTTTATGTCCTGAAGGTACCACAGATTTCTCATTTTCAAGAGGTAGATGAAAGAACACAAAATCAAGTTGGGCAGCAATTCAGAGAGTTCAGTAATGAGCACTGCACATTAGACTGGATGCTGCAAGGCAACTTGCTGGCAGTATGCTTTAAGTTGGGAACAATCTGCAGCAGTGGTCAAATCCAAATTAACATGTGAAACCACAACCTGTGCAAAGATTGCATCTCTACTTCTGCAGATATTCAAGGCCACTTTCCAGCAAGAGGGAATGTACCTGCAGAACTAGAGCTAAAGCTTTCGCAGTTCCCTAGATTTTTTTCTTACAATGCTTTAAAACTGGGGGTGAGAGGATAGTCAAGTAGGAGCAAACTTCTTTACATTATTTTGTGAGCCTCCTTAAGCGACTTAATATCTCCTAGAACTCTATAGATCATGGAATCCTGATGCATCACTAGAAACACCTACAGTTTCTTAAAGCTCAACTCAGTGACGTTGATTTCCTTGTTCGGCAGTATCCACCGCAGTTTCTCTCAACAGTATTGTGTGACGAAACAAGTTAGCCACTCACTTTCACATTGAATTACATAATAAGCAGCGAATAGAACATTACGCTGCTGTTGATCAAGTTACTATTTCTTGCTCTCTTTTATTCATTTTCAAATGTTGCCCATATAACTTACATCATATTAATCTAATTTGCTTCTTTTTTTCCCTCCAAATCTATCCAATTTGCCTGGGGAGAGGGTATTTGGTTTTCACTTTAGACCAAGGCCACGTGCAGTCCCTCAAGCACTCTTTGTAGCCTCCCATCCTCCAGACTCTCAAGCCATGCTTTACTTTTTTGGTACATGGGAAAAAGAAGGCTGAATTCCCTATCTTAGAAGGCTCTAGGCTTTGAAATTCAACTTTAAACTAAATTGTACACACTCTGGTAGTGTTGAACTTTTTAAAGAAAAAGATCCAGTTTTTCAAAACCAGAAGCAGACTTCCACCCACATGTGGCTTGATTTTGATTTTGGTTTTGGTTTTTGGGCACTCTGTGCAGTCCTCAGAGGGCTCCAAGAGCAGAAAACTGGCCCATGGACCCACCCATAGTTGCCTATTCCTAATTTAGAACACACAAGGGGGAATATGTGGCCCTCTAATGTGGATGGACTGTGACTCTCATCATCCCCTACATTAGCCGTACCGGCTAGGAGAGATACAAGTTGCAATCCAGCAACATCTGGAAGGCCACAACTTGATTTAGGGAGACTGGTGTTATATTTCAGTTCCAGCTTACAAGCACTCCTCTCCTTTTCTACCCCAGCCTTTTCCTCCAACAGGTACACATCTCAGACTTTTGCCCAACCACAGGACAGCTTCCTATATGGGTTTTAAAAAGTGAGGAACAGTGGAAGACTTTCAATCAAGTCTTCCCAGAGAAGTAAAGTGAAAGTAAAATCTCACCTTCTAATCATCAGAGATTTAGCAACCAGGGAGCAACCTATCCTTCATGGTAATCTAGTTCTTTTTACAGTTTTTCACAAGAATAGCTACTACAACACCTGGTGGCCATATACTAAATTCTGCAACCTCATCAGCAAGAGTACAATTCATGCTGTGTTGCAAGTTTCATAAGTTATGGTTTTATGCCAAGGTTTCTGTGCAGATTCTGGAAGCTGAGCACACCTTCACATATGTTCTCATTTTGTATAATTTATTCTGCTTCTGATACATATGCTGAACACCAAACCTCCATCAAGTCAAGATGTATAGTAGCTAACTTAGCCAACTTTTTTTGACACCACAGAAGCTTCACATAGAGCCAGAAATATCTGCTGTGACTTTGGCAACCTGTTCTGAGAACATTTTTGGAAAAGAGACTTCATATAATTCACTTAATCCAACAGAATTACCTATTTTATCCTACAGGATACTCAAGGACTGATTCAAACACTCAAACACTTACATCTGGTGAGTGTATGTTATTTCCAGAAACATCTGAAGATAATATGGAATGGTGGGTACCAATTCTATCCAAACTGTTTGTAGGCATAATAACGCAGAGAATGTCCCTCCAGGTTGGTCTCTTACCACAGCAGTACCCATCTATTAAAAAGGGAACAGAGATGACCTGCATAATTACAAACCAATGAACATCTCAGATATGGCATCCAAGGTATGTCCATGCTATCTTCTCCATAAACTGAAAGACTAAGAAGAATCTGTAAAAATCACAAAATCTTTCATGACAGGAATTTAGCATCAGAATAGTGCTGCGTTCTGCATCACACAATTACAAAATCTATTTTAGGTCCCACAAAGATTCTCTTTTTTTACAGCTTCTGTGGATCTTTCAGCAGCTTTTGATTTAGTTAATCGGTAGCAACTCTGGGATAAATTTGGAAATACCAATACCAAACAAGCAACTTCTTTGGCTAAAGTATATGACCAAACCAGTACACTCATTAGAGTTAAGCGCAATGGAGCCGTAACAAAAGCAGTCAACATTTATAAGGGAGCCCAGTAAGGATGCCTCTTGTCCCCCTTTCTGTTTAACTTTTATATCGATGATATCATTCGGACCTTTCTCTGTACAACCTTCCACGTACCAACAACTGGGGATAGGAAACTAGAGGCATAATTGTGTGCTGACGATATATAGTCCTCCCTCCACAACTGTGAGGGTTTAGGGAATAGAACCCTTGTGAAAATGGAAAAATCATGAATAACTCCCCCATCTGCTCCCCGTCCCCCTTACTACATGTTGGACTAGGACTCTAGTGATCAGGGTACAAATTCCCTGGGTGACCTTGGGCAAGTCACACTCTCTCAGCCTCAAAGGAAGGCAGTGGCAAATCCCCCTCTGAAGAAAATCACATAGTAGGGTTGCCATAAATTGAAATGACTTGAGGGTACAACAACATACATATTCCCCTCATGAGGCACATCCCCCTACTGAAACAATCTGGCTTCCATGGTGTTTTTTGCAGAGGAAAAAATGCAAACCACTGACCCTTTCTACTTGACTCTCTACAGTGCTGCCATAGGATTCTGAGAACTGCTCATCCATCTGACCACAAATCAAACATTTCCAACAGCTGGAAGAGGAAGCTATCCAACGAAAGGAATGACCTACCCTGACAAAGATCTATCTTTGAAAAGCAGGAAAACAATTCTGAAATGACAGCTTTGTGCAAGCTTCTTGTAACTAGTTTTAGTCAACTTTTTAAAAAGTTTAAGACAGACATTGGTTCTTGTGGGCTTTTCGGGCTTTGAGACCGTGTTCCAGTTGCATTTTCTCCTGACGTTTCGCCTGCATCTGTGGCTGGCATCTTCAGAGGAATGATAATATGAAATGGTGGGTACCAATTCTATCCAAACTGTTTGTCCAAACTGTCAGGAGAAAATACAACCAGAACACGGTCTCAAAGCCTGAAAAACCCACAAGAACCAATGGATTCTGGCCATGAAAGCCTTTGACTCTACATTAAGACAGACAGTTTTACAATAAAAATTTAGCAAAAAATGTCATACTAGACTGAGAGTACTGGGGTAGCCGGGGAGGTTATTCTTGGTCTGATGTGGCTCTCAAAACAGTATTCTGTGTCAAAGAAACACTTTTATACAAGGTTTTTTTTACCTCCATCCAGCCCCCTTTACCTCTTTGTCCTCTGTCTAGTTGGAAACTGTTTAGTACCATGGGAATTAGAAGGCTCATAAACAATGGGATTCTGTACTAGCCTAGCCTGCAGTAGCTGTGCGTGTTTGCCTGTAACAGGCAAGATGAACAGCAGCTGCCTCTAGAATTCCTTTCTAAGCATGTGTGAACAGCAAAACATAGAGAAAAGAGAAAGCACATAAGCCCACCTCTCTAACTATTCCAAGCATGTTAAAGAAGCATGGATCTATAAGTTTGGAGACAATGTTGGAAACCATAAGAAAAATGCAGGCTGGGGAAAGAAACAAAAATGTTCCAGATGCATTTTGGAAGAAGCTTTTAAGTAGCTTCTACAAGGAATACAATGTCTTTTTTCATTTAAGCAAGCCCTCTGTGACTTTGTTGTTTCATTTCACATGTGCATAATGTTATTTCTGAATTTAAAAAATCCTGAAACATGCTCCTCTTTTTGTGATGCAGGAACCTATCCCTATTCTTCCCATTTAACTTCTGCTTCTGGTGCCAACATTTCTGTTAAAGAATTAATGCCCGGGAAAACATCTACTTTCCTAACTGAAGCATGCCTGTATTCAGTTTTGTACAAATGCGTTTTGCAATACTGAAAGGAATGAACTTGTAGATTTTAATTTGACACACTCTTAAATTAGGTTGCAATCGTCAGTGTGCTAAAAACAAGAACAAGTTCCCCAGAACAAAAGGGAACTTGCTTCCAAATAAGCAAGCACAGGATTGCACCAGACATGGCTGACATTCTCCTCAAGGCAAAAGGGCAGGTTACAACAATTTTCTTTTTCATGGTTCCTCAAAAGAGAATATGGCACAAAGGGCCAATCATGTCCTGTTCTTCCACCCCCAATGTACTGGTGGAAAATGAAGATGGACAAAAAGCCAACACTGGACCTCCATGTAGCCACATGGCTAAGAGAGAAAGGTAGAACCAGAAGGATTCAAAAGAAAGGCATCAAACAGAGAACAGTCCCAAGACAAATGGACACTATTTTACTGCTAATAGTAAGCAGGTTTGCTCCCAGAAAAAGCCTGCATGAGAGACTACCCCAGAAACCACATGTCAACAGTTCTCTGTTTCCTCTGATGAACTGAGAGACACAGATGTAATAAATGTTGAGGTAGCCCAGGATGTTTTGGCAGAAAGTAAAACTGACATCCATCAATGTGGCAATACAGCAACACATTTAAATAACTGGTTTGCTGTCTTTTCAAAGGTACCCTTCAAGCCTGCACCTGAGGCAGGCCACCTGCCTAACACACCAGCTCTGTATCCATCAATGAGATAAATCAGACGCAACAACCACATATAGGCCGCACACAAAGGGAGCTCTCCTGGCTGCAGAGAAAGCAGCAGGCATGCAGAGTAAATGTAGCTGCTGGGCTCCTCCAAGTTTACTCAGACTTATGATGACGCTCTTATGAAAAGCCTAAGGTTTTCTTGGCAAGATTTCATTAGAGGAAGTTTGCCATTGCTTTCTTCTAAAGCAGGGGTGAGCAACTCTGGAAGACCAGGGGGCTATGTTAGCTCCCCAGTAAGGCCACACCTGCTCCTGCAAAAAAAAGATAGGTTGCTCCAAATATCTCTGGGGGTATGGAGGCATTTTCACCATGTTTTGGGTTTCAAAAAAGGACAATCCTAGCCCTAAATTGGCCTGAGGGGGCTGCAAAATGAGGTGGAAATGCAACCTGTGCTTCTGAAGTAGACATTCTGGGGCATTTTTTTAAAAATGCAAAAACTGTTGCTGACTCCTGGGGGATCCAAGGGGCCTCAAAATGTGATGGAAATGCCCTCTACAGTCTCTAGAGTGCATTTTGAAGCATGGGGGGGGGGTTAAAAATTGCAAAAATATGTTTTTTGGCCCTGGATGACTCTGGGAACAACAAAACGGTCTTGGGGACTATATGGGTTTGCACTTTGCCCAACTGTGTTCCAAACGCTGAGAGTGTATGATTTGCCCAAGGTCACACAATGCATTTCCAGGGCTGAGCAGACATTCAAAACCTGGTCTCCTGCAGTCCTCGTCCAACACCCAAACCACTATGGCAGAGCAAATGTGTAAAGCTGTTATTAACATCTCATGGGCTAGATTGGCAGTGGAGAAGCATAGGTCTCTGAAAATAAACATTCTATCCAGTCATCAGAAGTATAAAAGCAGATTTCAAAACTGGACCAAGAACGCATCAGGTAAGCATACACCTAGTTCTATGTTGCAGTGCCATATTACTCAGTCTTTTCTTCTCTTCCCAGTGGAAACTACAATTCATAGTGAAAGTATCTCTTGCACATGGAAAGTCAATTCTCATCATCTGTTCATTGTACCATCAGGTCCTTATTCTTCACTGCATCCTTGCTCAAAACACTTTTCTGATAAAGCACATGTGGCATCGCATTCTCGGTATTCTTGTCAGAATGCATGTGGTCAACTGGAGTGAAATGTCCAGTCAACTGGAGTAAAATTTTGTCCTGTTAGACCCAAGCTGAGCAACTAAAGCCAGTCCAAGGGCCACACATACTGCCAAAAAAGGCTCAAAAAAGGGGAAGTGGCAGAAAATCCACTCCTGATTATGGACAACTGGTATTTTAAAAATATTAAATAGTTGCACTGGGGACCCTGCAATCTATTTAGCACCCAGAGGTGTCCAAAGAGTCTGGAGAGACCAGCCAGAGGTCTACATGTAGCTCTGGCACTACACTTTGCCTACCTCTGTGTTACGGGAATCAAACCTGGCCCATTCCTCTCAATAGAATCCTGTACTGGCAAAACACACTTGTGCTGGAAAAAAGCATTCAATGAGGTACATGGACAGATATCTTGTCTGTGTAAACACAGCATGCAGTTTTAGAGGTCTGAACTAGACAGTTCCTAGTTTTTGATTTTTAAAAAAAGTTTCTAGCCCCTATTGTTTGAAGGTTAAATCAGAAAATATGCAAGCAATGTCTAATGGCAGATAGTGGATCGAGATTAAGGGAAGAAATTCTGACTCTACATGGCCCCTTTGGGCCAGCATCAGAATTACACAGACAATTTGCATCATCAATTTAGGTCACAGCACTCAATTTCCTGGCAAGTTTAGGGAATTTTTCCTCCTCTGGAAAAATAAAGTGATGCTAAAAAGGCATCCAGGGTGAAAGATTTGACTGATATTTCAAGGAAACACATGAAACAGCCAGGAGGTTTCTCGCAGCCTGACGAACAGATTGTTAAGCAATACTACAAGACCTGTCGCAACAAAATCAGCAGATATTCAATAGGGAATACTTTTTGTGGTTCTTTTTGTTGTAGAAACATGTCACTGTACATTTTGGTTTTTATTTTTGTTTGTGCTGCTGTTAAATTAAATCACAAGAGTTCCACTAGAAAAAAAAACGCTAACTACTGTATACTTAGAGCTGTCTCTGCCCAACAAGACAGTATACAATCAAGATGGAAAGGTCCTCCAACCCACCTTCCCTCTTCTGGTGTCAGATCAATTCCTGCCAAGCTATATCTCAATACCCTTCAGTACAGTTATTGCTGCTGGGGATGGAAAACTATGGCCAGGCCAGGCCCTGCATGGAAAGAACCACCCTGTGGATTTCCTCAGTGATTCAGAGACACAGGATGTTGAAGAAAAATTGAGGAAGTTCCCAGGAGGAAAATACTGAGAGTTGCCACCGTAGCGGAATTTCCCCCCGAAGAAAACAGCCATATCCAACAATGCCAGTTCAAATCTGAAAGCTAGTTAAGGTAGAGAGGAGAAAGAGAGAATAAAGAGAAAGATTTCCAAGACAGCAGGATGACCACGGGAAAGGAGATGGCTTCAGGCTACTCCAACCCAGACGTTCAAAATTCCAAGACAACCAGCTTGCAAGAACAGACAAACACTCACTTTCAAGAGACACACAGCAAATCCGGGCCCACCTCCCATTCCGCCAGCGTGCCGAAAATCCATGCCCAGTCTTTGAAGAGCAGGCCTTTAATAAACAAAATATTAAAATTGTCCAAGAGAAGAATTCAAGCTATGCAATTTTATTTTTCCATCAGACCAGGCAAAGGGGGGAGGGAGAGGAGACAGGAAAGAGAGGAAGTTCACGTGGGTGAAATTGGCACTTCTACTTGCAAAACAGAAGGAGGAAAGAGGTAGTCCTTGGAATGGTGCTACCAATTTCAATTCTATGTATTCTTCAAAAGAATTTCAAAGCTTCATCTGGCAAGGGCTACTTGGCATACAGCAATTAAAAAAATAGAGGAGTTTTTACAAGTCACTTCTATAGTCTCAAAATGTCTCAGTCAAGCACTTTAATCCAAGTACGACCAAGCAAGACATCGCTGTGTTGTTGCATTCAGGTCAGGAAACAGCTTTGTCCTCCCATCTATGATTCTGAATCTCTTTTGTCAAACTAGTTCTTCCCTTTGAGATAAGTAAGAGACTAAGTATTTGACAAGAGGGCCTTGTACCCAATAAAATTCTACCTTGAGAAATTTCTATTCTGTGTAGTAGCTTTATGTCTGGGGTCAGGCTACACAACTGTTCCACAAGCTAGAGTAGTCAACAACATTCACCATTGTGTTCACCATCGTTAACTTACTTAGAGTGGTGAATATTGTGTCTACCCGTTCCTTCTTTTTTTAAAAAAAACCTGGCAGGTATATACAAATATAACAGTGCACTGGCATTGGCACAGGGTATTAAGGAACACTGGCCAGTGCCTGGTGTCTACAGACATAGGCATAATTATCTGAGGGTATAGGAAATACACATTCCTGGTTACAAAGGTAAAGAGGATACACAAATTCCTGCATGTACCTGCAAGGGGTGTGGAGGAGGAATGGGTGTTCTACACACAGTTAAGACTCCCTGGGTTGCAGACAGTTTCTGTATCAAGAAAACTTTACCTGGAGGACTAAATGAGTAGTGGTTATACAGCATGAAGGAATGGAAGGGAAAAATTTTGACAAAAGGGAAGGAGGTATTGAGGATTTCCATGTTCTGGCAGTCAAATCAGAAAGGTATCTCAGACTTGCATGGGGCAGAGGAGAAGAATGGAATTAAATTAAATTGACAAAATTAACTCAAGACTAAAATTAAGAAATGCTCTGCTGAATTAAACCACCAGTCCATCTAACTTGAGGCAGGAATTGTGTAGGAATCACCAAAACAGCCGATGGTGAGGAATGCAGGGAGTTGCCATCCAACAATCTCTGAAGGGCCACACAATTCCCACCTCAGTCAAGTGGTTCTGTCTCTTGACACTCTCTGACCAGATATGCTTAGGAAGCTTACAGGTAAGGAATAACGGAAATATCCCTAACATATTTGTTCCCAGGCATAAGGTATGGTGAGATGTACACTGCTCTCGAAAAATGGGGGCATTGTGCTTGATCATCTTGGCTTTCCATGGAGCTAGACACAAGAAGCATCTCCTGAGCCACCTCCTTGACAGTATTTAGCCCAAAGTTGTACCTCAACCAGAGCACATAAAGTTATAGTCAGACACACAGTTATGAATAAGAAATTCCACCCAAAGCCCTTCCTGATGGCACTTACTTCAAACCATAGTTTATAAGGGAAACCTTCCAGCGGATGAAGGCAAGAACACATTGGCCAAGGAAGTGAGTGTCCAAGACAAACAGGTGAACCTCTCAGATAAGCATTTGCAGGCCTCACTCTCTGTGCCAGTCACATGAACCTTACTCCTGGCCAGCAGAGGCTAAAGGAACTTCAAAAAAATAATAATAATAACTAAAACATTTAGTAGCAGAGTCCAGATGCACACAAAGCAAAAGCAACAGCGTGGGCTGAGGGGGTAAAATGTTCTCCATCTGCTTCCAGCTTAATCCCTGCAGCAGCCATTTTGTGAAGGACTCCACAGAAGCGAGGGAGCCTGAATGGGTCCATACCAGCTTGAAGCCAAGGCTCAACTTGAGAAGCTGATTCGTTGTTATCACCCTGGCCAGGATCCTATTCAGTGACAAAGAGTTTGAACTCCACTGGTCTACTTATGCAAATAATGCCAGACTAATGCCCCAACAGAATTACAGCCACTGTTTGCAGTACCAAAGTATGTAACTGTTTAAAAACAGCTTATTGAGTACAGAGCCTGACCCTCCAGCAACAATATCAGTGGTTAGGTCCAGCCAAAAAGAAGCATTAGCACACTTGCCCACAGACACTCTGCTCAGAACACTTCTACAAGGAAACATTTTGCAGCAGCCTCCATGTTGGGATGCTTGTGGGTGACATGTTTTTATACACTCAGAGAGATAAAACTGACAGAAACATGCAACAAGAATGATCTCTGGATGTATCTGGAACATTCCAATTGCTACCCATCCATCTTAGTCACATTCATGATGACTTTAAGATCTTCAGTTATGAAGCAGACTAATAAACACAACAACAAATCAAACAGGTTTTACAGCAAGTAATTCATATTCTCATTTTCCAGAAGGAGAAAAGAAGCCATAGGCCACCTGACCTATGCTAGAGGAAGCAGAATTGCTATAGCCCTCACCCATCCACCCCAAATTTCTTCTGTACCCTATAGCATCCTTCCAAATCTGGTGCCCTCCAAATGTTTTGGACTGCATGCCCATCATCCCTGACCAAATGTTAGGTAAGGTGATAGGAATTCAAAGTCCAAAGACACCAGGTTGAGGAAGTTGGAATTTACTATGGAATTTACTCTTGCAAGGCAGAAAATGAGCCTAAAAGTAAGGAAAGACATGATCATAATGTCACCACTGGCGAATTCTGGATCACACCACATTAGACAGCAAATACAGGGGATGTGCATTAAAGGTGGCATCTTGTTAGTTAGTGGCTTAGGCACACGTTTACTTTTAAGGGGTAAAGTTCAAGGAATTATTCCCTTGTCCTTCCCCCCAGCCCGCCATCCACTGTCAAGGCCCAGGAAGGACTACCACTGCTTCCCAGTGCAGAGAGAGGGAGGAGACAAACGGGGCTGGCCTGGGCTCCAAGAGGAAGGAAAAGGAGGAGGCTCCCTCTGTCTGTGTGCACACTCTTCTCTCTTCCTCTCTGAGGTTAGACTAGCTGTTTCCTCATTATCTGAACTGTCTACCTGCCTCAACCATTCCCCACCAGTAAACAGTGACCACTTTTGGGGCTTAACATCTTCCCAGGACACAAAACTGCACATGCTTTGCCTGCTTGATGTGGGATCTCAGCCGAAGTTTTTTTAATATTCACCCAAACAAAAATCTTCTTTCATTGAAAATTTCACCTCTCTTCTTGACGTACTTATTTTGTTCATGTAGGGAGGGAGATTTTTTGTAACGTGTGGCAGGATGCAAAAAATTAATGCTTCTCATCTCCAGCACAAGCATTCTGGCCACTCACTTCTCCTCCACCTCATTCTGTGGAAGTAAACTCTCAGCACTGATGTAAATAAAAACACCCACCTCACTATTTTGTTATTATGAGGCTTTTTCTACATGAGCCAGCTGGCTGAACCAGCCACCTCCTATCCGTTTTTGCTAGAAGGAAGCTAGTTTTCCGTGTGGCTGCTATTACTCCACAAATCACAAAAGCTGGGCTTCCATCCAGTGCAAACTGTTCCTTATAACACCCCTCAAAAGTAAAGTTTGGGAGTTCCATCAGAGTCCTAAGAACCAGAGGTTTCTATAAAAGGGAGATGAACAAGTTCCTTGCTCTTCAGATTCCTGACAGGAGCTTTGGGGAGGAAGGAAGCTTCACTTAAGCCTCAAAGATAGAAAGGGGGCAGATGAGGCTCCTAAATGGCAAGACTCAGCTCCCTTTCTTCCTTCTCTCATGGATCCCAACTCCTCTGCCACTTCTCTCCTTCTTAATACCTGGCACGGGTGCCAGTGTGCTCTCTCAAATAAGAGTGCACCACCTAAGCCAAATGCAGCACATGCTCACAGTCCAACAATGTCTGCTTTTAAGTTGAGCAAGCTACTAAATTTATTCTGCATGTGGTGAAATATGTAGGCATTTGGCCCTTCAAGCTTTCAGGACTTTGATTTCTGATTTTTTTTTTCAACTGAGCCAGTTCACTCACTTACTACTGGAAAGGAAATAGCAATAATAATAAATTAGAACATCATGCACTAACCCAGTCTCCAGAAGCCGCCTGTACAGAACTGCAATGCCCTAGGAGGTACCAGAGAGTCAGCATGGTGTAGTGATTTGAGTGCTGGACTAAGGATCCTGGATACCAGAGTTTGGTTCCCTGGTTGACCATGGAAACCCACTCGGTGCCCTTGGGGGTGTCACACAACTCCAGAAAACCCTGTGATATGATCATCTTAGGGTCACCATAAATCAGAAACAACTTGAAGGCACACAACAACAAGGAGGTAATCAGTGAAGGTCTACACAGCAACCTACTAACCAACCTACTTCCACATGCTCCATCAACAGGCAGATATTGCGAGGGGTGGGGCTGTATAAGTGGTGGTGTATCTCCCTTGACAACTTTATAAGATGCCTGGCAACCAAACCATTAAACTGCCTCGGCACTGACCCTAGACTGTCACTTGAAAGACCCAAGCACTAATTTTCCCAAACCTTTTTATGGAAAAAAAATCAGTTCTTCTATCAAATGATAGGTTTTAAACATACAGCCTCTCACTCTCTTCTTCCTGCACAAACATACACAAGTTTCCCCACTCAGTCTGCCACTTTTTGTTTTTAAATGTCCAAGCTAGCTGCCTCACTAGCCACCAGAACCTGTACACTTATTTGAGACAACAAACCTCCATTTTAAAGGCAGGAAAGGGAAGCCTGTGGCCTTCCTGATGTTGCTGGACTCCAACTGTGTGTGCATGTGTGTGTGGGCGCACGCACACCTTCAAGTCAGCTGTAGATTTATGGCAACCCCAAGAATTTCACAGGGTTTCCTTAAGAAAGGAATACGCCAAGGTGGTTTTGCCAGATCCTTTATCCCATTCAAAATGCCCAACAGTCAGAGATGGAGGTGGGGCAAACTCCCAGCAACATCTGGATGGTCACAGGTTCTCTTCCTTGGCTTAAGGAGATACTTAAGCTCAATACTATCTTTGGCCCCAGAGATGCTTCATACATGCAGGTAACATTGTGCCTGAACTACGGTGATGTATATTATACATGGGGCTGCCTTGGAGAAATACTTGGAAAACTACTACCAGAACCAGTTAGCTAGATGACTAGGAAGGCAGGGAACCTTTAAAAAAAAACCTGAAAAACCTCAATTAAAAAAAAATTCCTTAACACAAATCAAAGTACAAGTGCTCACTGTCAAAACATTAGGCAGTGTGGAAACAAACAGCTCAGGGGACATATTAGGACCTTCCTCAGAGACCCTTATCTAGATCCTGGCTCTGTTAGATGTAAGGTAGGTGGTACACAGAAAGTGATCCTTTTGGTGGTCCTCTCATGGTTTTGGATAGGGATGGGCCAACCGAATCCTCGAATCTTGGGTAAGGATTCAAGATTCCCAAATCCAAATCCCTGTGCCAAAACAGGCAAACTGAATCTTTTGAATCCGCCAACAAAATAGATTGTTGGAGACCGGGACACTTGAAAACCAGGGAGACTGGGATGGCTGAAAACCAGGCAGACTGGGATGCCTGAAAACTTGGGCGACCATACATACTAGGGAAGATAGTAAGTAGGTGAGGTTTTCCCTTGGAGTAATAATGGCCTTTGCTAACAATTTCACAAATTACAGCTGGGCTTGTATTCTAAGATATTTAAATTGAATATTTCATATTTAAGTTCAGTACTTGACTGGAAGCTACAGGCTTGAGATTTCAAGGACAGCTGAAACATTCCTTTGCATAGGCCTCTTGCAAACCTCTTTCAGACACAATTCTGGGGTTTGGAGTTTTACAAGTGTTACAGCCTTCTCTGACAGAGCGTGCTGGTGCACCATCAAACTACAAACCCCAGGATGCCATAAGGAGTTATACAAAGAAAATCCAGTTTTGACCTGGATTATCTCTCTACTGTAGTATATGGCTGTGTTTACACAGGCAGGAAAATGTGGGATTAATCCACACTTTCCTGCCTGTGTAGAAAGGGTCTTCATGTCATTTTCAATCTGGGGAGATCCTGAGGCAAAACTATGACAATTGTCTTGGCCAGATTTCTTCAGAGGGAGGTTTGCCTTTTCGTAGCAAAAGCTAAGGCTGAGAGAGTGTGTCTTGCCCAAGATTATCCTTCTTCCCCTTGCTTTTTAAACTCTTTTTCAAAAAAGGATTTGAAAGATTTGAGATTCACGGATTCCCAGAACCTTCCAGGGATTCGGACCCAGATTTGGAAAATTCTGGATTCGTCCCACCCCTATAGTTTTGGAATTTCCTCTCCCTAGGCAGACACAGCTGGTGCCAGGCCTACCATCCTTTCGGTTCCAGCCGAAAAGCTTTCAAATTTTCTCAGTTTCTTACTTCTGTCCTCTTATCAATTTCTTACACACCAAGTTGCTTAAATGCTTGTTTTTATTATTTTATTTTCATTTAAAATATGTTTCCAGTTTTATTGCTTATATGTCAAATGTATACTGAAACTGCTCAGTTACTGATTGAAGAACAAGAAATATTACGTTACAAAACAAGTAAAGGCATCCCTCAGTGTTGTGAACATGCCAGTACAAACATTTAATGTGCTGCTATCTGTGTACTCCCATCTATAAAAAACTGGAGAGTTGTGATGGAAGAAAACTACACACTAAGCAGGCCAAGGATATCAAAAACAACAGATCTCATGTACAAATCTACTCTGCACCCTTCCCCTTCTACCTTTGCCATCTGGCAGTTTCTTGATCAGGCATTTGTGGTATAATTCATCAGTCAAACAATATACAGGATGGAACTGGCAAAAAGCTGAGTCTCTGCTGGGATAAAGAAATCAACACAGGAGCACAACCTTTGTCTCATGGGCTGACCTCTAGTCACTACTTCAATCTAGTGGAACAACTGGCTCTCAAGAAAAGGTCTGGAATGTCTGCTTGGCACGCCGTGAAGCCTCACTTTACAGACGTTCTTGTCTGCAAAACACCAGATACGAGGGAGAGCTTGGGCCAGTCTCTAGTAAAGTTTCAGATGGAAAGGAATTACAGTACCTTCAGCTGAGCATGAACCAGGTTCAGTTCCAGAGCACAGCTCAGGGGGCTTCTGTAAGTCAAGGCCACAGGGCAAGAACAATTTATTCTGTTACCACAGAGCCTCCTGCACACTCACCACAGGGAAATCCTTTAGGGCAGAGCTTTCCAAACTTTTCATGTTAGTGACACACTTTTTAGACATGCATCATCTCACGACACAGTAGTTCAGCAAATAATTCAGTAAATGAAGGCAGCCCCTCCACCCGAGCCTAGCCTGCCACTGCCACCCTCGCTGGGGTCTTCTTCGGCCCTGGCAGAAGTGGCAATGGCAGGAGAGGCAGCCCCTCCACCCAGACCTGACCCACTGCCACCCTCCCCAGGGTCTTCCTTGTCCAGGGCAGTGGCGGCGGCGGCGGCAGCAGCCCCTTCACCCAGGCCTGGCCTGCTGCGGCCTTCACCTGTAATGTTCACACGACAAGCCTACACATGGCAATCGACACAATGTGTTGTGACACAATTTGGAAAGCTCTGCTTTCAGGTGATATTCCCCATTGACAACAGAGCTTGTGCCACATCTATTAGATACATGTTGATTCTGCCCCACTCCAAATCTTGGTGCCAAAGAAGCCTACATGCTAGGGCAGAGCTGCAGCCCTCTGGCGATTGTTGAACTGCAATTTCCAGCAGCCGTAGCTAAGACAGTCAATGGTGAGGACTGATGGAAGCTGCCACACATTCTGTACCCCTGTGCCAGTGTAAGACGTTTTGTCCCAGGCCTACTTATTTACCTACTCTGGGGAGCCCGACAGACCCAAACCTTCCCCTAACCTACTCCTGATGCCCAGAAAATACAAAACCATAGAGTTGGAAGGGGCCTCCAGGGCCATCTAGTCCAAACTTTCCCACACAGGAATACACAACTAAAGTCCATCCAACTTGTTTAGAGATCTCCAAAGGAGACCCCACCACCATTTGAAACAATCCACTCCACAGCCAAACAGGTCTTGCAGTAAATAAGTTGTTCTCTTTTCTTGTAATCTGTCATATGGGTAAGGTCCAACTCAGTCTCCACAGTGGGCAGGAGTGGGAGGTATAAAGAGAGATTTCCTGAGGTCCAACCTCTCTTGTAGCCCTTGGCACGGAAATCCAAAACAACTGACAGCTCATGGGATGCCCTTGGCAGAGGCTGTGGGACTGCAGCCTAAGACAGAATTACAGGGGTCCTCAGGAATGGAGACAGAGATGTAGTACGACAGACTCTTCTTCTTCTTCTTCTTTCATAAACAGGATGGCAAAAGAAGCCATTTCCTGTAACCATACCCTAAATTAAAATTTAGAGGAGGAGGATAGATTCAGGTCCAGCCTTGATGTTATTAATTCACTACCCCAATGCACAAACAAACAAAAACATTCAAGGCATGAATAGGGAACATGATTGACTGAAACTCCCATCATCCTTTTCCATTTGCTCTGCTAGTTTTGGCTAATGGGAGACGCTGTTCAACACCATTAAGAGAGTCAACCATTCCTCAAACAACTTCAGGAGATCTTGAAGGAGGCACCCAAGAAAGGCAAGTGGATATCACTTGCCATTCAAAAGAACACTGACAGCCTTACACCTAACAGAACCCTAAAGATTAGCAGTATTCTTTCAACTGGAGGGTTCTTTAACCTTAGTACACATAGTATTCTTAATTCTTAGTATTCCCAAAGCTTACTCCACTAAGCAGAATGGGATCCTCAGCCTGCGTCTTATTTTATTTGCTACATTCAATTCACGATGGATTTCTGCCTCTCAAGAAATCTGTGCAAAAATGTTACATTGCACAATGAAGGAAAGGCTTCCAAAACTCTGGGATTCTGCCAGGATGCATTAACTCAACTAAGCATGTTTCTAAGTCATTTTCCTTTAGTAACTCCTGCTTTTAAATAGCTTTTTCCTAAGCAAATATAAATGTTATCTATGATTATTCTTTTCACATTGCGTAGTTCACAGACTCTACATCACACTGGAAATGTAGGCTTTTCCTCCATTGGTTTTCTTGTAGTTTTGCTTAATCAATTAAAAGTATGTCCAACATATGACTTGCAATATTTTATGCACTTTGATACTCTCCTTTCTTTGACATATGCCAAGATACTACTTTTTTGGAACAGTCCAATAATATGTACTTAAAAAAATATTAGAGGAACTGCACATTACCAATCAGCTCCCCCAACACTGATATATTATTCCCAAGAACAACAGCTTGACTCTGTCAAGAAAGGGAAGAAGAACTTGGTGTTCTTAAAATGGAGAAGGGCTGCAAGATTTCCCAATACACAATCAGCTGCTTGCTGTCATGAGGAAAAGTGCCAAATGGCTCCCTTAAGGCTGCTGTGGAAAGGACAAATGAGAACAATCTTAAAATCTGATAGTCCCCCGCTCCAACTGCATCTCTACTCCATGTTATTTTTTTCTAACTCACAACAGCGTCAGGCAACAGGGCAACTTAGCATTCAAAATCAATAAGTCTCTCTCTCTCTATGAATGTTTTCACAAATGAAGCTGGAGAAACATCTGGTTCAGATGGTTCACAGCCAGAAATGGTAACAGCCAACACCAACAGACGTGCAAGAAACATTTCGGGTGGGGTGGAATGCTGACATTCTGCACTCTCACAAAACTCAGAAGCTGGTTTCCTGTAGAAAGCTGCTCTATCAAATTTCTGAGAACTTCAGTTTTTTGCTCTCCAGCAGAAAACAAGGTAATTATGATTCTAGCCCTCATGGAGATTGCTCAGCAGGAACAGGAATCATGCGGCCCTCCCAATTTTGTAGGATTGCAGATCTAATTAGCCTTAGCCAAGTAAGTCAATGGTGAGGAATGCTGGGAGTCACTGTCCAACATCAGGAACATTACATGATTCCTACCCCTGTAGTGAGGTACAAGGAGGAAGAGATTGGAATGAAAACAGCATTGCCCAGATCATATGGGAGATTGAAGAACTTCTTCATCTCTTCAACCCCTACTCTCTAGACTGGAAACATCCAGAAAACCACCTATGCCACAGTTCAGAAAAGCTTGGTAAATCATGCACTACTGGACACAACAATAAATTCAATTCATTTTTAGGTGTTCTAGAGCTTGCAGTTGCAACTATATAGCTGAAAGCATTCTCATGTGTCACAGCCTCTTTTTTGATGGGTTCCAGGGGACAACTCTTTAGCCTTTTGTGCCTCATCGAAAATCTCCATGCACACAGCCAGCACCTGTGAAACCATGAGGAAAGCTGTTGCCACTACTGTTGCTGCTGCTTACCAGGCAGTGGAAAGAGGCATTTTAAACAATAAAGATGTCTTGAGCTTCCAAGGGAAGGAAAAGGAGGATGGAGTCCTATAAACTCATCCTTCTTTCTTCCCTCCTCCGAGTTGAGATCAGCTGCTTCTCCATTGTCTAAATGGTCTCCCTTTTCCTTCGCCTCTCCTCTTCATTTGTAAGAGGCAGCAGCAGTGTCCTTCCTAGAGCCTATGAACTTCCTGGACAGGAGGAACACAAGACACTGTGCAAGTGCAACATTACCTCCTGCCTGTTCAATGTAGAATCTTGGCTTACACCAGCTGCAGTCTCAGATACTGGGGAGAGGGCTTGATCACTGTTCCAATACTTGAAGCTTCTGTGACTTGCAAGCTCTCTGTTCTTCTTCATCACTAGCAAAATTTTGAGCACTTTCCAAAATAATAAAATCAGGCAGACATACTGAGCTGGCATATAAACTATACTGGTTGCTTTTCTTGGATGCAAAGTTTGAACTACTCATGTACAGAGTTTATTATTAAGCCAGGTTATACTTAGCCCTGTGAATATCTCACAAGACAGTGGCAATCAGACTCTTGCTATCCCCCGGGTGTGCTGCAATAAATTTACAAGCGTCTCTGACTTTAATGAGAGGAGGAAAAAAAAAGACAGCAGAAAGAGGAGATTACTGCAATGGTTGGACCTGCACCAACAACATTCTCAACCACAATTGTCCTTCACTGCAAAACAGAAACACTGACAGGTTGCTTTGGATCAGCTCTGCTGCCCAGTTTTAGACTGTTATGTAAAAATTCTTCAACTACGGTAACTTACATGTTGATTTATATTTATATAAAGATATTGTCCAGCCTTTTCCCAACTAGGTACACTTAGATATATTGAACTATAACTCCCATCAGTCCCAGCTAGCAGAACCAATGGTCGGTGGTGATGAGCACCGTAGTCCAGAACACATGCAGGGCATCAGTTTGGAATAGGCTCATATGGTTCATCTGAAGCAGCAAAAAATTGATCCTACTTCCAAGTCACCATTTTGTATTCATGAGCCACAGTCCCTTTGTGGAGGCTGCAGTGTTACACCTGGGGTACCTAGCAACACACAAACCAAAAAGGAAAGGGAAAGAATATGATAAGAAATGGATGAGATGGATTAAAGCAAGGATCTTAGAATGAGTCAAATTTAGACTATGTGAAGAGAAGAATGAGAGTGAACAACCAGGTAATGCATTCATCAGATGATCAACGTACCAGCTGTTATTATTTGCTGTCAAACTGGCTTTGACTTATGCCAATTCTAGAAGTGACAGACATCTAAGACCCTGTTCAGGTCTTGCAAACTCAGGGTAACTGCATTTTCCCTGATTGAGCCAACCCACATGTAATGAGATCTTTCTCTTTTCCTACTGCCTTCCACTTTTCCCAGTACAGTCAGCCCTCCGTATCAGCAGATCCTGTACCCACAGGTTCAACCAATCATGGCTCGAAAATATTTTTTAAAAATCCAAAAAACAAACTTTGATTTTGCCATTTTATATAAAAGACACCATTTTACTACATAGTTTTACATAATGGGACTTGAACAAATTCTGGCATCCACCAGGGACAGGGCCGTCGTGAAACCAAACCCTAGCAGATAAGGTCCCACTGTATTATCATCCTTTCCAATGAGTCACATCATCTCATATGTCCAAAGTACAACAGCCTCAGTTTAGTTATTTTAGCTTGTACTGAACATTCAAGCTTGATTTGCTCTTAGAACGCTTTTTGCTAGAACCCCCTAAAACCTCATGTTGTCACTTCTCAAGTTCTCCCCTACTCTTCCTGAAGTGAAGAAAAGCTGGCATACTCTACTTACCCATTGGGATTTTGTCTGCATAGGTTGCCAGGAATCAATTTGAGACCACAGGAGGCAGGAAAAGTGTTTTTAAAGAACAGAGCAGGACAAGTCTCAGAGTGCCAGTATGTAGGCAGCTGGCTGCCCAGGGACTCCATCAAGGCCCCTAAAAGGAGCTTTTCTGCCTGGCCTCCCAGCTGCTAACCCTCTCGGTGACCCCTGAGGCAACTCTGCAAGAGGGAGAAATTGAGCAGGTCCAACCAGCATTTTAAACTTCTAGTGAACTCTGTGGAACAAGAGACTCCAGGTTCAAAATAAACAAGGAAAGTTAAAGGCTCAGATCTGCACCAAATCAATGCCAGGCTATTTTTTGCTAGCATCCTTAATGGGAAGGACTTTTTTTTTTCCAGTACTGTCACACCATCATGTTGACAAGCAGCCATCCTCTGAGCTGGCAGTGCTGCACTTCAAAGAAATCAGCCCTAGACATTCTGTCCTTCTGCACCCTATACAGCAGCCAGCTCTTGATCTTCCACACCTCTCCCCGTCTCTTGAGAAAATTGGCCCACCACCATGTTTTGAACAACAGGAATTTTAGAGATGGGATGGCCACTTACTCTGTAGAATCACATATTTAAAAAAAAAAAAGTACTTCCACCTCATAACACACTCATGTCTGGGATGGTAACCCACACTGGTCCATGCAGCTAAAAGAGAGAAGAACGGGTTACTTACCTGTAACTGTGGTTCTTCGAGTGGTCATCTGTGCCCTCACACACGAGGAGCTTTCGCGCATGCACGGTAGCGTTCGGAAAATTCTAGAGCTTAGTAGCTTGGCGGGAACCTCTCCTCCATGCCGGTACTGAGCATGCGCGAAAGCTCCCAGTGTGTGAGGCACAGAGACCACGAAGAAGAAGTGACAGCTACACACCTATATGGCTAAACCCAACATAAATGCAGGTATGTATCACAAGAAAGAAAAGGTATCTGCCCTCCATTAGAACAAGGATGGAGAATGCATCATCCTCCAGATGTCACAGGACAGCAATAGCTGTTATCTCTCGTCACTGGCTATACTGACTAGGGATGACGGGAGTTGCAGTCGAAAAGAATCTGGAAGGCCACATTATTGCCACTAGAACCCTCAGACATAAGAATTCACTCACCAAGTAAGACCAACAGTAACACCTCCATCCAGTATTTCTGTGCCCAGAAGAAAAAAGCCATAATGGCATCTCTCGTTCATCCCCGATATCCAATACCCACAGCTACACAGAAAGACCCCATGCTTTGGGACCTACAATGAAGTGCTGCTGTATCTCCCTGCACTCGAGAAGGGCTTTTCCCTTCAGGGCTCTAGGTAGTCTCATACAGGAGCTCTGTCACAGTATTAAGGGCTGGGAGCTGGCGCACAGAATATAAGGGAGCAAAAGCAGAGGGATAAAGACATTATTGTTCTCTTTCTTACTCCACCTGGTGCCTTCCCTGGGTCTGGTCTATGGGATTTGCTACTAGTCCTTTCCTTTAGCTGTTAGTTGTTACCTATGTAAAAGGCACATTCTGAGGGATAGAAAAGAAAAAAGGTGTTCCTTTTCCTTTTCTGTCTCCTAAAACATCCTTGTGCAGTAGAGCACAGGAAGGGTGGCACAATCCTTTACACTTCCCCAGCCTAACAGGGACTCAAACAGACTCATTCCCCTCCTGCCCTCCCTCCATGTTGCAGCAGTAGGCCCAGGGACTTTTTTTTCCCCTTGTGATGCTGCAAGGGACTACACAAACTGCAACAAAGGAAAACATTTACCCACAAACCTGGAAGTGTCCAGAATTCTACTTCTGGTTTTGGAAAACAAGTATCAATGCTAAACAGGCAGGGCAGACTCTGCAGCCTGTTTCAAAGGGAAAACAGATGAAGTATAGGTCAGGGAACCCAAAGGACTAACGAAAGGACTAACAAAAACAGGCTGAGGGAGCTGAACTTTGCCTACCCTGCCCCACCCATCGAATACTTCATGGGCCCAGAAGCCCCACCAGTCCTTGCCAGAAAGTTTGGGATGGTTTGAGTATATCCTTTTCTTTTAATTTACACATTTATACACATTTCAGTGTATTCAGTGGGTCTCCCAAGTATACAGAGACCACTGACTTATTTTTCGGTAGGCCCATTTGAATTCCAAATAAATAGGTACAGAATTATCCTAGATCTCCATTTAAAGTAACAGCAACAACTGATGGGACACCCTTGTGGCTGGGCACTCCAGAGAGCAAAAGTACTGGTCTCTAGCTTGGCTTTCATTCAGCCTTTCCCTAAAGCACAGGTGCCCCACCATACACGTCTGACATATTCCATCCATTCCAGGAGATGCTCACTCACTGTGCCGCAGACTTTTACATCATGCAGCCGGCCCCACTCGTCCTCATAGCTGTCCACCATCATGATGCTGTCATCTTCCTCCTCATTGCCAAGTTCTGCATGGAGATGGAGCCGGACCTCTTCTCCCAGCGAGTGCATCCCCACGGCTGGAAAAAGCCCCTCTGGGGAAAGCGGCATGATAGTCGAGCCCACCTGTGGGAGGAAGCCATGCCCTGTCATAAGTAATTGCTGTCTCTATTCTGCAATATAAATGGGAGTAGTGTAATGGCTAGGAAACGTATTTACAGATTACACAGAACAACACGACAGACTGAGTTGGCAGACTTTATGGACTACACCACTTCAGACCGAAGGTGCAATCCTCGCATACAATTAAATAAAACAGACTGAACTTAGACAGTTAACAAAGTGGGGCAAAAGGTACAGCACACTTCCCCCCTTGAAATGTTTAGTTTACTTTATACAGGCAATGCTTTTAAGTGGGAAAGCATTTAAAAATGCAGTCTCACCTACAGCAATCTCTCATCATGTTCTGCTTAATCTTCTCTAAAACATTTGTAAAGGAGTGTGAGCACAGAGGTCCCGCCCTGGGTCAAACCACACCTCAGTCATGAACTCAGTGGGTCACCTCAGGGACACCTTTGAACTGGGGTGGGGAACACACAATGCTGTTTTATTTCTATTCTTTATACTTTACTTTCTTTACCTGGAATTCAAGACAAAATACACAGCATTCCTGAATAGTCATCTCATGAAGGCATTCACCCAGGGCTGGGTAACTTGTGACCCTCCAAATGCTGTTGGACTGCAACTTCCATCTTCCTTCTGCATTGATAACATTGGCCAAGGCTGACGGGAGTTGCAGGTCAACATCACCTGGAAGGCCACATAGTCCTCGTGTCTTCATTAACAAGACTCAAACACACCTAGTTTTGGCAAAATTGTTCATTACGTATCTTCAGACAATTTCTCCTTTCATTTCGAACTGAAGAAAAGGATCAGAACTCACCCTCTTCCCATTTTTGGTGAAGAATATCTGGGCTGTCTGGACTTCAAAAGATACTGGCTCAATGCCACAACCAATCCGGTCCCCAGAGCTACATTTTGTCCCAAACTGACGGCCCTTGGCTCGGCCATTGTAAAGCCTGGATGAACAAATACAGAGGGAGACCTTGAAAAGAACTTTAAATGGATATAAGATGTCTTATCATGCAGGTTTGGTATGATGCACAAAATTCACACCAACAAGAATATGATGTTGAAGAGGGCCTTCAGCCATATAAGGGCCCATAAATGGCATGAGGGATCTTACATCATTCTCTTGGTAAGAAAGAAGGGCCTGAATCCCAGCCAAGTTTTCCCTGATCATTGAATGTGATGCTTAGGCACTGATGTCAGAAAAGCACAAGGGGCAGGCAACCCTAAGTGGCTGTCTACAGTCATAAGGCTGCTGCAAAGGTTAGACCTTCAGTTCCAGAGGTTAATAGGACTGATTCCTCTTCTGATGACACACAGAAATACGGCAAAGTCTAAAGTAATGATTCTCAAACTTTGGTCCTCCAGATATTTTGGACTTCAGTTCACTAGCCAAGCTGGCTTAGGTTTCTGGGAGCTGAAGTCCAAAACACCTGGAGGATCAAAGTTTGAGGACCACTGGTCTAAAGAAAAAGGAGTGCCTGTGACATCAGAAAGTCTAGAAATGGACAGGGTCCCATTTGATCCAGAGCAACAATATAACTAAAAAAAAAACAAAAAACACACAGACACATACCTGTCAAGTCTGGCTAAAGATGGGAAAGGTGTGCTACCATACCTTAAAAGAGACCTTCCTCATGACTTCTCTTACATAAGCCCTTGTATCACTCCCTGTTACCCCTGTGGTCCAAGCTGTGATGGCAACCACAAATAATTGTCAAAGAAATGGACAAAATCAAAAGGTAGGGCAAAAAAGTTGTGCTGAACTTCTGAAAAAGGCTGATGTTGTGTTCAGTCTCTGCTAACTTGCTCTCAAATATACATACATCTGCACGCACACATACACGTGTACACACACATACACATACAAAGCACCTCAGGGTAAACGGACACAACTCTTCTCCCACAGAACTCAAGACCTGACATCTTTCTTTTATTGTTAATCAGTTAATGAATTAATTGCTACACATGTATCTTGACTTTAAATGACTAATAAGCATTTCCAGGATAATTTACAGAATGAGATTAAAAAAAAAATCTAAAACAGCAATGTAAAATGCCAGTCAATGAAATCCAAAAGCAGCATGAAAGAATCAAACCCACGACGTGCTTGCAAGTCTGAGAAGATTTAAAAAAAAAGGTCTTTTTCTCATGTCAGAAGTAGAGCAAAACTAGCACTACTAGAGACTCGTGGGGTCATTCAACAGGCAAGGTGTCAATTCTCAATTGAACCCAACTTATTTCTGATGAACTAGGAAGCAGGGCTGCAGCTTGGTGGGCAGAGTACATAATCTGCATGCACAAGGTGCCAAGTTCAATCCATAGCACCTCTAGTTTGGTTGGAGAGCTGTTTCCAGTCAGTATACATGAGTAATTGGAATCAAGAGGCCATCTGGATTTTGTTGAACTTCCATTAGACCAACCCAGCACAGCCAATCATGAGGGATACTGAATAGCATTTAGCAATAGCACTTACATTTCTATGCCACTTTACAGCGCCAAGCACTCTCTAAGCGGTTTACAATGTGCTTAGCTAATTATCCCCAACAAGCTGGGTACTCATTTTACCGACCTGTGGAAGGATGGAAGGCTGAGTCAACCTGGAGCCCTGCAGGATTGAACTCACAATGTTGTGGCTGCAGCACCAGCATTTAACCACTGCACCCCAGGGCTCTTCTGAAAGATGAAAGATGCAGGTATCTGGACAGCCATATTTTGCCTACTTCAGTGCAAAGATTTATTTATTTTTTAAAGTATTTCTACACTGCTTCTCATTTTTTCAAAAATTCAGAATGTTTTACAGTAGAAAGAAACACAGTAAGATCAACAACTGCAAATAATAATAAAATAGTATGACCAGTAAAGCCATTAACAACTTCGGAGAAAACACGCATAACTGAAAATGTTATCAATATTCAGGAAAATTCCAGGAATATAGATAGATTAACAGTTTGACTTGTGGTAAAGAACTCCTTATGTGAAAATGACCCTCTTATGCAAAGGAATAAATAAGAAAAACAAAAGTATATACCATCATGTTGGAATACTGCCAATGTTACATACTTTACCCTGAGTACATGTGCTAGATATCTTCTGCTCCCTTTCCAATTTCTCTGTCACTTTCTCTCTCTCTCTCTCTCACACATACACACAGTAAAAACAGACACGTGTAATGTTCACATATGACCATGTACAATGAGGTTTTCCAGGGTTATGCTGTTTAATAAATTACTTAACAAAATTAAAAGCCCTTTGTGCATTTTCCAAAAAATCTGCATGACGTATGAGAGCATCTCGTTTTGATTTTAAAGTAAAATAGTAACTTATTTTGAAAGCAAGAACTTGTGCCATCTCAGAAAAGAAAGCTCTTTTCTTTCTCTCATACAGGACAGAAACAGACATAGGATGAGTACATCACCTAAAACAGTAGCGTCTGATTGTGGGTTCCCTGAAACTGTTGGACTCCAACTCCTATCATCCCTAAGCAGCATGGCTAATTGTGAGGATAGAGGTGAAGACATATTGAGCTGCAACTTTCACCACCTCTTGCCATCACAACCAGCAGCGAGAGATGATAGGAGATACAGTCCAGAATTTTGGAGGGCTCCCACTTCCCAACTCTGTCCTACTCCCACCAACAGATAATCACACATAGGAAACTCTTAAGCCTTCTGCAAAGGTAGTTGGGAACTCACTTGCCATCGTCAGCATGGTAAGCAACTGAATCTGGTAGCCATCCAGGCTGATGGTCCAGGCTGTAGTACTGAGGCACCAGCCCCACCGCAATGGTCCCCCGCACGCCACTGTCCACAATGGATACCTAGAACAATTTGAAGAACAAATGCCCTAAGATACAAAACTCTATAGCACTTCTACAAAGGAAAGAGAGCTTCTTTCCTCCATGACCTGAGAAGGAGCAAAGTACGGTTTACACATACTCTTATGAAAAAAGCTGCGACTACACAGAAGCCAAGAGTAAATAGCATCGTATAATGGAAAAGAGAAATGTTACTTGTCCTGCCAAGACAGGAGGGTTACTTAAGCACAGCAGTTAACCGATGGAACTATGTATCAGAGAAACCCCTAGGGCAGTGATTCCCAAACTGTAGAGCTGAGCCCTAAGAGAGGGGTGCAAGAGAAGTTAGCCTGGAAGTATAGCAAATGTTAAAAAGAACAGCAAGCCTGTGTGTGTGCACTGTTGAGGACTGACTGGTCTCTACGAAAGAGTAACGCAAAGTGTCTTCCCTCATTATGCCTTCCCCCAACCTCAGACATGGCAAAAATGAGGGGGGGGGTCTTGCTCAGCTTCCCTGAATGTTCCATCATTGGCACAGGAGGTGCCTGCCCCTTAGTGACCACAATACAGTTTCTTGATAGGGGAGGGAAGTGAAGAGGGGAAAGAGAGAGTACAAGAGCTCAGTATTAGATGAAGGGTGCATATGGTACAAACAGCCCGTGAAAGAAAGAAAGAGGCGAGAGGCATTGGAACGGACATGGGGGGCTGCAATGTCCTATGCCCACATGTAGATGTAAAGGGGGTCACAGAAGTAAAAAGCTTGAGAACCACTGCCCTAGGTACACTTAACCTCTACCACGAACACAACAGCTGGCCCCAGGCCAGCTGACACTACCTGCTTCCCACCTGCAGCATGGGTATAATCCTGATCTAGCCTAGGGCTTATAAAGATTACTGACATATGAAGCACTGTTAAGAACTGCCAAGCTAAAGTTGGGTTTCTAAAGAAACCTTCTACAACTAGGTGCCCTGTAGATATTTGAGTTTGCAGATTTTATTCTGAATCACTAACTGTACTGGCTGGAACTGATCAGAGGATAAAAGGTTGATACAAAAGGTATTACGGTACAATTATAATACAAGGCAAGATTATTAAGAAATACTTGAGTTTAGACCTTTTTAAACCTTTTCTACTTCCTCCACCACCATCACCACAAGGCTACAAAACAGGCCAAGTGGGCTAGCCAGTAAGACCTGCAACCTAATACTGCAGCATGGAGACCTACTCCTCTGGATTCCAACCAGCTATTTTGGCCACATAAGAATCTACCTTGGAAAACAAGTTTTCTGTTTGTATTGTTTGCCTAACTGATCAACTGTCTGTGTGTGCTATTTGTATCACTTGAATGAGAGAGAGAGAGAGAGAGAGAGAGAGAGAGAGAGAGAGAGAGAGAGAGAGAGAGAGTGTATGGGCATGCACAGGAAAACTGCTATCTGCTTCACACCTTCTTAGCAAATAAAATGATTCTTCTGGTTACTCTAGGGACTGATCTGAAGTACTGGGTTCTCCAGCTGTCTCTTGCAGTTACCTCTTGGGGTCACAAAAAGACAACATCAATCTTTAAACTGATAACTATTTTTAAATATCTGAAGGGATGTCTTGTAGAAGATGGAGCAGGCTTGTTTGCTGATGCTCCAGAGACAAGAACACAAACCAACAGATTCAAATTACAAGAAAAGAGATTCCACATGAACATTAGGAAGAACTTCTTTACAGTAACAATTATTCAACAGTGGAATAGTCTAGCCCAGAAAGTGGTTGACTCCCCCTCCTTGGAGGTCTCTAAGCAGAGGTTGGAGTGCTTTCAGGAGTGCCGTAGTTGTGTATTCCTGCATGACAAAAGGGTGAAGTAGATGGCCTCTGTGGTCTCTCCCAAATCTTGGATTCTATGATTCTGTGACATGCAAGTAACTAGCTGTTCCCAGTCTTCTTGTAGTAAGGGATCACTGCCAAATGACCTGAGAATTTAGTGAGCTAGATCAGCAATAACAATCACAGGCAACGGTCAACCTCCAGATGCCAGCACAACCAGTAACGTAGCAAAGAGATCTGATCCAATTTCCAAATGCTAGCCCTTCTCCCCTAAGTTCATTGTCACACACTATTAGCCACTTCCCTATTATGTACAGTGGGCTTAACTGAGCAAGGGAATCCTTGCTGAGCTTCCAGTGGGCAGTCAAAATACTACTACTCCACTAGTGCTTTGGGTTTAAAAAAATATTCTGAAAGTTGGCTTTTAAAACTATTTTTAAAAATGTTCCTCTTATTTAATGCACATCACTTTGGAAGGGCTGGAAAGCAATTAACAAATAGTTTTAATAAATCTATACCTAACTGATCTACACCACAAGGTGTAAGGGGAAGGCAACAGGCAATGTTCCCTGCTGTTAATCTTCCACGCAACAATCCTTCTTGATGCAAATTTTCCATTTAGAGGGAAACTAAAAAAAGCAGTCTGAATCCACTCTGGAGAATGCCCCCTGCTTCACTGAAGATGTACTTCTGGGATGGAGGAAATTCCCTGTATGTCACTAGTCTTTGTATATAAGAGGGCAGATTGCACATATGTTCACGTGGGAGGGGGATATCCCTTTCACAATGCTCATTGATTAAACAGAACAAGATTCCATTCCTCTCAACTTTCTAATTGGGAAGCTGAGTGGTGAGAGGGGAAGGATCATACTGTTACCACCCACTACCTATCAGAGATAACAGGGAGATTTCCTGTGCACTGTGATGAAGAAAATCAACCTATCTCCAGTCAATTATCAGAGGTAACAGGGAGAGAAAGAGCAATGGCATCCTTGTGCTATCTAACATTATTCGGAGGCCCGCATAATTACAGGATTCTTACCTTTTCTGCATAGTTCCATCCTAGGGAATCCTAGTATTTAATGTTTAGGGAGAGGCCTTTAGAATCTTCAGTCAGTTCCATCACCTCTCCAAACTACAAACTTCAGGATTCCATAGGATGAAGCCATGATAGTTAAAGTGGAACCATCATAGCCCTGTAACTGTGTAGTGTGAAAGGGGGCCTTGATGTCCTGGACTGGTCTCCCTAAACCAAGTTAATTTACCAACAGTAGACACTGAAAAATAAAAACCTACCATATACTATGACAGAACCTCAGACCACCTCATACAGGCTTACACACCTTACAATTCATCAATGCAAATGCAGGTTACCACCATGCATATGGTCTGACTGGTCCAGAGCTATCCCTCTGCAAACATTTTTTTTCCACAGTTCAAGACAAGCAGCATGGAGAAGGTTTCCTAGGTTCAAAGTATAAATCACCCTATATAGTTGAATAGTGTATTTAGTCTGATGATTCAGAAGCTCTCCAAACCTGGGAGAGACCTGGCATAGTAATCCACCACAACACCAGCAAGTTGCTATCAATTCCCCCTTGCCTCAGCCCTAACAGTATTAATTTGCCCTTCATCCTGTGTTTTCCCTTGTAGTCTTTTTTTTTTATCTGCAACTCCACCACATTCTTGATAGGTCATCACGTTCATGACAGGTAACATGACAAAAGTCCAAGGAACCATGAACACAATCACCCAGATGGTTGAAGAGTCACAGTCTCTCTGAACACAGAGGATGCTAAAAGTATGTCAACAATGTCAGTCACACAGGCTTCTCTATCACCATTACAGCAAACAGTACATCCTGTGTTTATAAGAAAAATAATTTTCAACCTCTCAGGGCTGGCATATATCTACTCTAGAACTGTATCCTTTCTGTGTTGCATCCAACTTCATCTTGCTGGGAGTGGGAAACGAGCACAAAAAGGTTTCAAAAGATTGTGGATTGTAGATTGCGCTCAGAAGCTCAATCTTAGAGCTCAGAAGCAAATTCCTAACATGTAGCGTATTTAGGGGTGAGCCTTAAAAATAAGGGCCTTCAAAATACTAGTTACCATAATGTAGACCAGGAATGGGAATCCTGAGGCATTCCAGTTGCTGGCCAGCACCTATCATCAGCCTTAATCAGCACAGGCAAATAGTGAAGAATGCTGGGAACTGCAGCCCAACATCTCAAGGGTTGACTGATTCCTACCCCTGAAGCAGACCGCCTCCAAATCACAGGGATGCCCCAGAAGTTGTTAGAATGCACTGTCAAGATACCAATAGTTGGTATTATGCAAAATATTGCACCGAGTTTTGATTTCCAGGTTCTACAGCTGAAATACGGACAAAGAGGTCATCCGGTCCAACCCACTGTCCAGTGCTTGCAACTAAAGAATCCCTTCTGAATAACCATCCAGCTTCTGCTTCCAGACACTTCCAAGGGGAGCTCACTGTCTCCTCAGGCTGTCTGTTTCACTGTCAAACAGCTTTCACCACCAGCAAGCATTTGCTCAAAATACGCTTTCTTTCAATTTCCACTCATTATGTATACTTCTGTCCTCTGGAGCACCTGAACCAAAAATGGACTAACACAAGAAGAAACCATCTATTCTGGGAAGGCCTCCAGTGGTAATACTCTGAGAATTTATGCTGCAAGCCCACTGTGATAATAACCTCCCTCTAATGACACAGTGACATGCACATTACCTCAAAATAATTGTTGTCTTTGGTCAGTGGGCGAGGAGCAACGTAACAGCCAACTTCCCCAGAGTTTCCATGGTAACTGCAAGAAAGAGACAAGTCAGTTTTTCTAATACTCAAGCCAGACAAACTGATAGCTTTTTATACAAAAGAAAGAACAAGATGAGAATGCAGACTGGACATCTGGCACAGTAGAGGAACCAGTGGTTGGCAAAAGAATAATAATACCCAACTCCTAAACTTCTGCAGTCATTTTCTGCTAGGTACACTGCTGTCATTTTTTTTCCTTCATGACATCTTGCTGTCAGAGACAGCTTCAGGACATAATAACCTGGCACTGATTACAGGGTAGGGAGCTCTGACTTGCAGGGTGTGTCTGTGTTTAAAAGCAACCAAGGGAATCACCCACAATTCAGCTGAAGCTTCAGTTTGTTTGCAAATTATAAGGAAAGAAAAAAGTTGATAGACTGAAAAAGAATGAGTTCCCTCCTTTATCTTCAATAATATAAACCAGAGTTATGTTTGCCTTTTTTTTTAAAGATAGCACTCTAGGCTGTATTTTATTTTACATTTTGATGCCTTCACAGTCAGACTCCATAATAAAGCTGGAACCATTCAGAAAATAAGAGCTGTCACAGAACATGTGTGCAGGTTCAAAATTACATACAGGTGCATATTTGCATATTAGAAGTATTTTTAGAAATCTAAATAAAGGAGAGCATTCAGCTGAACAAATTCTGTTTCTGATATCTCAAAGGATTTTTTTTTCATTTTCTTTTTAATAAAACTGGAGTTTAACCCCACCCTGTTTCCAAGACTCATCCAAACTCACAAAAAAGCCAAAAAAAAAATAAGGAGGTATAAACTTTCAGTTAAATTTCATCCCATTTTTTTTGCACAAAGTGTGATGGTGCAGCCCACCACTGTGGGAAACATTGGCTCCTACCCCAGTTACTCACCTCAACATAGCCATACCAAAATAATAGTGTCTGTCTGGAATCTTTTTTAAAGCCCTTCTATTCAATTGTTTAAAGAAAACTGGTGGGATGTCACACAGAATCCCAGGTTTATTCCACACAGCTTCCCTTGTATTCCACCTTGTAAAAAAAAAAAAGTATGTGTGTGTATGTATGTGTGTATATACATACAGACTAGGTTCTTTTCTGGACAAAGCAAAAAACAGAACCCCAGAAGTACTGAATATTCTATGTTGGATATCACTATATTGCTAGAGCCATGAAGACACAACAGACTAATACAAGATGAATTTTCACAGTCCTCCTAGGATGGAGAATACTTCATGTAAATGAAGAGCACATTTCACTACTTAATTTTAAAGTTTCGACAGAAATCTCCTTTGCCTCAAGATACCATTAAAAAGACCAGTTTTCCAGCACAACAAATTACCTTAATATGTCACCATCAACAAGGATATGTTTGAACCTCTCTTGGTAACGGACAGCTCGCACCTCTCGGATCTCACGGATTCTCCTCCGCCAGTTTAGAAATCTGTAGTGCAGGTTTATATCATCCATTATGGCTGTAAGGATCTACCTATGGAAGAAGTCCACATTTAAAAATAAGTCCATACTGTAATAACGTTGAATGAAGCAGATCTCACAAGATATCCTTCAATATAAGAGATTCTACTTAGTATATTGTAGCAGTTAGGAACACCAAGCATGGACATAATGAAGCCAGGTTCAGCCCCCTATTTGCTTATACAACTTCCAAGACAGATACAGACTGTGAACTAAGAAAGTGGGGCAGTAGGAATAACAGAAGCCATCAGCCACAATAGTCCCTTCACCCTGCATCAGGCAATGTTAATGTTGTTTTACAAAATCTAATACCAAACATGAACCTGTATAACTTAATTGTTGCCCATTTTACAATTCAAATTTCCCATCTATACATACTTCATGTTTACAATAGATATCAGACTCACACCTTAAACCTTCCCTAGGTCTCATCATATTGGCTTCCACTTTTTATTCCATCCTTCCTAGAAAAGCTTCCTGCTCTGACACTCTCCTATTGGCCTATAGTTCCCATCACTCCCTATTAATGTGGCCATGGCTACAGGAAAAGGAGCAGTAGCCTAACACCTCCAGAGGACATTAGGTTGGGGAAAGGTGTTACAGGGTTACCCAACCTCTTGTCACTACAGTGTTTCACTTTATTTTAGGGTGTGTTTTTTTAAATTATATTATTAGTCCTTTTGAGAACCTCTGGGTTCATGACCAGAAAAGGAAATGCTTAAAATTCACACACACACTTCTGATAGGTAACTTAGACTGAGATTCAGCTCAAAGACATTCATGGCAAAGTACAGATCCACAGGTTGTAGACTGCTGATTTTAATCAACTACTTCTAATCCAAAACAGATTACAAAAATATTCTGTCTGCTCAAGTACTGGTTCATGACACTATATCTCTTTGCCAGCCTACAATGGTAACTTCTTAAAATTCTCAGGTCTCTTCAATCATTTACCACTCAACCTGAAGTGTCATCTGCCTCTTATGCCTTCCCCCGCCCCACGCGCATGCACCCCTCAGACCTTGGTCCTTTCTTTCCAGAACACTGCCTAGATCTGGATACTCTCTTCCCATTTTGCTTTCACTTCCTTATCCTCAGCTTCTTGTTCTTTACTATTCCCTGCAGTTCTCTTTTTCCTCCTTTCCCCAAGCAGTCACAACACTTTCACAACCTACAGCAACCTTTCCCAACCCTGTGATCTCTAGACACGAAAGACTACTACAGCTCTCCAGCAAGCACGATCACTCTTTCTGGGGATGATGTGAATTATAATCAAATACACCAGGAAAGCCGCACACTTTGGGACAGCTAACCTATAGAAACCCTAGGGTCCGAGCCAGTTGTGCTGTAGTGATTATAATGTACAGCACGCATATAGTAAAACAATGTTAATAAAATTATCCTAGCTACAAAGCTCATCAGACAGACCTGAGCACACCACACTCTCCATCTGAGCCTCCGCCAAGCCAACCTCACAGAGGTCCTGTGAATTTCAAATTCAAAAGGCACCTTAAGCTCCCTGGGGGAAAAGCAAGATGATATGAACTAATATAAAGACCCACATTGTATGCCACCTCACCTCTAGAAACCCACAACCATTAACACACACGAGGGCCCCAGTCACACCTCTAGAGACAGGCTTTTCAGCACCACTGCTGAGGGACGGAACGCACGGGAGGGGGAGGTCATAAGGAAGACAGTGCCTCTGAGAATGTACAGAATGCACTGATCACGGTCCAGAGTTTCCAGGCCAAGAGGAGGAAAACTCCCTGCAGCTCTCAGTAGCTGTTATTCGACCCCGCCTGCCCCCATCAGAAAGGCAGCCAATTCCCAAAATTAATTGCCTCTCGCTCCGACATTAAATATCCCGAAGGACCCCTCCTACCCCCCCCCAGCCTCACAGCAGCGCCCCTAACCAACCCGCCAATTCTAGTCCCACAACCAGCTCCCACGGCTCTCAGCCAGGTGCCCCCGCCCCACAGGCCCTCCCTTACCCTGAGAAGCCCCCGCTCTCCCTCCATGGGCCCCACCCCGCCCCAGCCTCGTCCTCCGCCTCCTCCGGCCACCAGCCCGGTTCCCCCACGGCTGTCTTCGCGGCCACCCAGCTCACATCCGGGCTCCCCGCCCCTTGGCCCCGCCCATTCCCGCTCCTTCGTCCCGCCCCTTGGCCCCGCCCATTCCCGCTCCCTCGCTCAGGCTCCGCACCGGTTCGCTGCAAACGTGTGGCGCAGCCGCGCTGGCAGCCAATGAGAAACCGAGGAGGGCGTGGCTTCCTGGTTGCCGATGCTCTCGAGGGAAGCGGATGGGAGGGGGAGAGGCGGTCTTCGGAAATGAATGGGGAAGTGTGCGGGGGTGATGCCGGCGATCTCTATGGGTGGAGCGTTCCGAAGGGAAAGCGAATAGCGACTGTGACGTCAGCAGGGCAGAGTTGCAAAGCGGTCACTCGACGTGGCTGGGGCCATTTCCGCACTGGGCTGTTACAGCGCTATGATTCCACTTGCAACATCCTATGGAATCCTGGGGTTTGCAGTTTCGGGAGGATCCGGAAACTGCAAACCCCAGGATTCCATAGTATGTTGAAAGTGGAATCATAGCGCTGTAACCGTCTAGTGCGGAAATGGCCTGGATTTCAAAGGGGGCATGAACGCCATTGCAGTGGCGATAGATTCAGGTAACTTTTTTTTTACCTGGAAAGGAGCGCTGTGTGTGTGTTTGTACGTGCCTTCAAGTTGCCTGCCGACTAATGGCGACCCCCGTGAATTCCATAAGGTTTTCTTGTGCAAGGCCAGCGCAGAGGGGGCTTTGCGAGTTCCTTAGGATTCGTAGTTCGTGAGCTCATTGTGCTGATGACGAGGATCTACTGAGAGATCTACTGCCTTCTTCTTGTTGTGTGCAAGTCATTTCTGAATTATGTGTACGATAAGGTGAATCTGTCACAGGGGTTTCCTGGCACAATTTGTTCAGAGGAGGTTTGCATTGCTTTCCTCAGAGGGTGAGAGAGTGTGACTTGCTCAAGATCACCCAGTGGGTTTCTATGGCTGAACGGGGATTCCAACTCTAGTCTCCCGGTGTCTAATACCCAAACCACTCCAGCAGGTTGGCTCTGTACTGCCCCCCACCAAACTACACATCCCAAGATTCTGTCGGATGGAGGCAGAGCAGATACTGTGGGATTAAACTGCTGTAATTGTGCAGCGTGGATGCATCCTGGCTGTCCTGACATCATGCTTGTAGCACGCCCCCCTTCTGTCCCCCAGTCACTATCTATATGTAAGTTCACCCAATATATCCTGCTCTTCTCAATCAGTCTACATAAACGCTCTGACTTATTTCACATCGTATGTAATACAACATCAAAATACAATATGATTACAGAATATCACAGTGAAAGCATTTGATCTTTCAATTTAGGTAGAACAGACCTGAGCAAACCCTGGGGGAAACCTGATTCAGGAGTTCCCTCTACCCCTAGATTATACAAGAGACAAGTGTTTGCAACAGCTTTGAAAACTTGCAGCTGGAAGCCAACAGGACAAACCATCAAGGTCAGAGTACAGATATAGGCCATTTCCACACTAGACTATTATAGCACTATGATTCCACTTTCAACATCCTATGGAATCCTGGGATTTGCAGTTTCCAACCTCTACCGATTCCATAGGATGTTGAAACCCCAGGATTCCAGAGGATGTCGAAAGTGGAATCATAGCGCTATAACAGTCTAGTTCGGAAATGGCCGTAGTTTAAGCCTGGGGATTAGGCAGGGCTGATCTTCCTGCACTGAAGCTGCAGAGAGTCACACCAGCACAGGTAGTCTGAGCAACAATTTATGCTCATTTTCAAGATGGGAATCCAAGGCTGACAAATACTGGCTTGTCAGCTCTCACTCACTGCGATTCTGCTGCTCAGCAATTTGTCTGACAACAAGCATGTTCTGCACCACAGCCAGACAAATAGATCTGAGTGCCTTGGCTATTTGTCTTCATAAATGTTATTTGTGTTATCACTGTATAACTCCTGTATCAATGTCAGATGCCTACTATTTTTACTTGGGATTTTCTGGCACTATTTATTTCTATTAATAGAATTAAAAGTAGCAAAAAGGTCCATGAAAGATGCACCGAGATTTTTAGAAAAAATGTGGAGTATCTCTCAAAATGGTGGCTGTCTTTTCACTTACAGAAACACAGGGCAGTATTATATGACTTACTCTGCATGTTGAAAGGGCAAAAAGTCTGTAGCACTCCCCATGAAGACAAAACATCTACTATTTCTCTTTCTGGTGTTGTTCTGCAATCCCCACGTCTTGATTAAGAGAATTCCCAAAGGGATAAGCCATGTTAAACTGCTGCAAAAAAAAATAGAGTGCTGTGGAGCTTTACAGGCCTGAAATCTAACTGTTAGATGCACTGAATCAATTGCTGAATGAGAAATAAACACTTACATAAATCCCATTGTTTAAATGAGTATATTCTACTTGAGTTTGGGACTAGTAATTGGGAATTTAGGCCAAACAAACTCATTTTAACATGAGTGTTTGTAGATTATATTCTGCATAATCCAATTAAAACAAAAAAATTCCCACTCTGTTGCCATTCTCTGCCTTCCCCCATATCCACAGCACAAGTAAATGCATTGGCTCCACTGCTGTCACTGTGGAGAGCTTTGTGCCTTAGGCTTTACTGCAGTGAGGCCTCTATGCCAGCTGCTTTGGCATGGAATGCCTCTCAAAACTCTGCAGTAGGAGAGCTAAGAGCACACATTTGATGCCTGCAGTACCTTTCTGA
The DNA here is from genome assembly GCA_030412105.1 of Cyclura pinguis. Lineage (NCBI taxonomy): Eukaryota > Metazoa > Chordata > Lepidosauria > Squamata > Iguanidae > Cyclura > Cyclura pinguis. Next base: position 195,347,470 of record CM059600.1, on the reverse strand, counting down.
TGCAAGCATCAAGCAGTGCACCAGGGTTAGAAATCCAGGCTCCCAAAGCACGTCTCCATTCATACTCCTAAGACTAGAAGGTACAACACAAAGGAAGAAGAGAAGGGAACTGGCTGTCAAGCAGGAAAGCAGATGCCTTGCTTTCTGGCTGCTCAGCTATCCAAGGAATGACAATTTGATTCACTCTCTCCCCATCAATTGAAGGTGTCTGCACCGCAAAAGTTGTGCTGGTTTCACATCACTTTAAATGCCATCCTACAGAGTCCCAGGATTTATAGTTTGGTGAAAGACTCCACTCCTGAGGACTGATAGTGTCTATTTACAGAGAATTCTAAGTAATCCATCCTCAAACTACAAATCCCAGGATTCCATTAAATCAAGCCTTGGCAGTTGAAGTGGTATGAAACTGATAAAGTAAATATACTCAAAGACATTTGCTGTAGCATTGCTACATTGTGGAGATGCCCATCTTCCATTGTTTAATGAAGGAAAGGGGCTATCACAAGACATCTTTCAGCCTAAAGTGGAATATAACATGAAGTCTGCTTCCCATGCACATACAGAAGCCAGGGGGACAGACCCTTGCAAATTTCTTCAGTGGTTGCAAACAGATGGATGAGTGATTGCAATAAGACTGCACTCATGCAGCCTCTATTTTTGCCTCATGCCTGCAGTCCATCCCACTTTCTGCCACTCAAAATAGCTAAGAAGGGAAGAGTAAATTACTTTATATTAGAAGTCAGCAGTCGTCTTGCTTGTTTTTTACAGAACAAGAACAGAGGACAAGCACACTGTCTGAATAATATAAATGTAAAATTTCAGCGCTGACAATCTTAAAACTCTATAACCATTCAGTGGATTATCTAGATCCATTTCAACCTGGCTTTAGCCCTGATTATGAGACAGATATGACTTTTGTCACCTTGACCTTGTCAGCAGTATGTGTCTGTTAGCTCTGCTGGACCTCTCAGTGGCTTTCAATTCTACCAAACAGAAAAAGAGTCAGAACCCTGAATGCAACTGTTCAATAATTTTTGTGCAGGGACAAGGAGAACTACTAAAATAAAAAATGCAGAGAAATAGAAGATGACAACAAAAAGGAAGAACAAGAGACCTCTTTTACAAGATTCAAGAAATCAAAGGGAAATTTAAACCAAGAGAGGAGATGCTCTACAACCATTAGGGGAAAACATTACATGACCAAGTACAGGTAAAAAGACAATGGAAAGAATACCCAGAAAAACTGCATAGAAGACATTAAAGGTTGACAGATTCTTTGAAAGGAGAACCATATGAAGATGAACTACCAGTTTTAGAAAGTGAAGTGAAAGCTGCACTCAGAGAACTTGGGAGAAATAAAGCACCAGGAACAGATGGCATACCAATGGATCTGCTTCCATCTACAGAGGCAGGATCTACTGTAGTTCTAACTAAAATCTGTCAACAAATGTAGAAAACAAAATTCTGACCCACAGATTGGAAATGTTCAATATATATTCCATTCCCCAAGAAAGGGGACACCAGAGATTGCAGTAACCCCAGGACCATTGAATTAATTTCCCATGCAAGCAAAGTCATTCTCAAAATTCTACAATAAACACTTCTGTCATATATAGAGCAAGAAAGGTCAGATGTCTGAGCTGGGTTCAGGAAAGGAAGAGGCATTAGGGATCATATTGCAAACATACATTGAATAAGGAAGTGCACCAAAGAATTTCAAAGAAAATCAGGCCTGTGCTTTATTGATTATAGCAAAGCTTTTGATAGTATAGATCATGAGAAACTATGGATCATTTTTAAAGAAATTGGTGTTTCATAACATCTGATTGACCTCATGTGTAACCTGTACTCAGGACAAGAGGCTACTGTTAGGACAGAATAGAGAGAAACAGAATGGTTTCCAACTGGCAAGCAAGTCAGGCAAGGTTACATTTTATCACCCAGTTTGTTTAACTTGTACATTGAACATATCATATGTAAAGCAGGACTAGATTCAGTGGAAGGAATATAACAATTCAAGATAGGCAGATGACAGCATACTACTAGCAGAAAACAGCAAAGATTTGGAGCGATTATTGAAGAAAGTCAAGACAGAAAGTGCAAAGGCAGGTTTATAGCTGAACATTAAGAAAACAAAAATAGTGATCACAGATTATTTATTTCCCTTTAAAGTAGAGAATGAAGACATTTAAATAAAGATCTTCATATTTTTGCTCAGTTGTTAATCAGAATGGAGACTGCAGTCAAGAAATCAAAAGAGGACTAGGATTCAGAAGGGCAGCTATGAAGCAACTAGATAAGATCCTAAAGTGTAAAGATATATCATTGAATACTCAAGTTAGGCTTGCCCATGTCATCATGTTTCCAATTTTTATGTATGATTGTGAAAACTGGACAGTGAAGAAAGCTGATGGGAAGAAAATCAACTCATTCAACATGTGCTAGAGAAGAGTTCTATGTACCCTGGACAGCTAAAAAGACAAATGAATGGGTCCTAGAGCAAATCAAGCTTGAACTCTCCCTAGAAACCAAAATGACTAAACGGAGGCTGTTGTACTTTGGCCATATCATCAGAAAACATGACTCACTAAAACAGGCAATAATGTTTGATAAGATGGAAAGTGGTAGGAAAAGAGAAAGACTGCACTACCGATGGAGAGACTCAATCAAGGAAGACACGTCCCTAAATCTGCAAGACCTGAACAGGGCGGGTGATGACAGGATGGCTCAGAGGTCTCCATAGGATCACCATAAGCTGAAGTCAATCTGATAGCAGTTAACAACAACAGCACAAGTAGAAGGATGTGCAATGTACATGCTATTTTTATTACTTAATATGTGTTTTTTATTGTTTTAAATTAATGTTTCAAAATTAAGGCTTTAATTGGATTGCTCTTTTTACTTTTGTAGCACATACTGTTTTAGTTACTTTGTTTTAACTTATACGGCAAGCCAGTCCCATATGGGGACTTAGGCAGGATATAAACCAAATGAAATAAAATAAAATTGCTTAACTGTTAGGGAAAGCAGCACAGATTTGGGAGCCTGTCCCAGGCATAGGAAATACAAATAAAAGCTTACAAAATGATGTTATTTTGGACTGTAACTCCCAGAACACCCCAGCTAGCATGGAGACTGTGGTAGCCACAGCCCCCCAAAGGTACTATTTCCAAGCTCTGGTCCGTGCCAGCATACATTATAAGTCCAAAGTGCAAGGATCACATGGCTACCCAGTTTCATAGCTCTGAGACTCACTGAGCACCATCCAGCAATCACCACCAGCCCACCTCAAAAATGCTCTCATACCACAGCAAGAATCCTTGTCCCCTGAGTGTAATAACTGGTAGCCATTAAATAAAAGCCCAATCAATAACCACTTCAGTGTTCATTAACTGCACCTCTTTCAACAGCCCACCGGGAGTCTTGAAACAAAGCACAGAAGGAAACCAGGTCCTGTAAGAAAGCATTTTAGCAGAGCCAGACCTTGTGCTCCCCATTTGGTGATTATTTTGACTGTGTCCTCAACACTGATGTAAGAGTGCATCAGTCTCAACAAAGCACCTGCTCACAGTGTCCCAGGATGGTGGGAATTGATGGTAGAGCAATGATTCGGGTCACACTGATGAGAGATCAATTCCCTGCCATGCTATAACCATATGGAGCAGAGGCAGGAATCATGCAGTCCTCCAGATGTTGGGCTGCAGTCTTAGCTAGCAGTCGGTGAGGAATCTGGGAGCTGCAACAACATCTGGAAGACTGCACAAGTCCTATCTGTGGTAGATGATAGTCCAGGTCTAGTTTGCTTGGCGGAGGAGCTGTGACATCTCAGTTCTCTTTCTCAGCTGTGAAATTGCTCAATTTTATGAAGTCTTTCATGTCTTCCTGCCAAGCTAGATAAGGGAGAGGAAGGTTGTTGCCATTATAACTTGGCATGTGAGCTTCCCAGGAACACACAGTGACCTCAGATAAAAGCAGGGATGGGCAATGAGTGGTCCTCCAGATGTTAGTGGACTGCAAATCCCATCATCCTAACCATTTACAATGCCAGATTGGTCTGATGGGAGCTGCAGTCCAAGAACACTTGGAGGGCCACATGCTGCTCATCCCTGGGAGAAGAATTCTTTTAGTAATCTGGCACTTGTATTTTAATTCAGCATTTCCTCTTGAGCATTTTCATAACTCCTCACCACCACTGTTTTCCTTTTGTTTTCATTTAATATGTTTATTTCCACTTGGTAAGAACAACTGTGTGGTAGCCAGTATACAATTAGAACAAAACAACACCAGCAAATTAAGAAAAACTTAACAGAGATGAATACAGTCAGGATATTCAAACCAGGGCAGTGTAGTTAGTCCTCACCACAACTGTGACTTCACCACGAGGCCTTGGGCTATGCTTTGCAAACCATTTCAAACTTGAGCTCTCTGCTAAACTTAACTCTTATCTTCTGCCCTTGCTCTATGAATCATCTGTTCCACTGGTGAGGCATTGGTGGGATCTTTGTATTCAGACAGTTCATTGCCTGAGGCAAAGAAACAAATTGTGCCACCCACTCCCTGTAGAAGTATGCAAGGTGGTGATGTGGAGACCTTGCCCACACACATGCACACTTAAGAGTCAAACTGCAACACTCCACAGAGGGAGAGTGAGTAGAAACAATGCATTAGATTCTGGTCCTAAAAGTTGAGCTGTTTTCTACATTTTCAGGAGAATTCTATTCCGACATCCCTATTAAGATAGAAATAGACACTGAGTCAATTAGAACAGGCAGGTTATCATTCATCTCCCGCCGAATCTCATCAGGAAACAAGAAGGCTGTACCCGCTGATAGAATATATTTAACAAAAGATCCAGGAGCTCTTGAACATCTTAGCAGTTGTTCACTTGTCTACCTTAGGAGAGAGGTCTCTCTCTACTGTAGCCTTATTTTATTTTATGAACAAAAATTACTAGAAATCAAGTCTGAAGGAAGCACAGGAGGAGTACACAGAAGAAAATGGAATGCCATGTTGACAGCAATGTTCGAATGCTTCATAAAAAGTGAGTGGGAATAAAATAGTGTCCCTGGAGGAAGCTCAGCTGCAGCCACAATCTGTATCAGTGGAGTAAAAGGAAGGAATTTTATGGGCAATGGAACTCTTCCTTTCTTTAACCCCATTTAGGGATGCCAGTTTGTGATTTCAACAGTTCTGATACCTGGTCAGAGTCAAGGTCAGATTGGGGAATGACACTGGACTCCCAGATTCTTACGTCAGCTTATTATAGAAACAGTTCCGCTTTGCTCCTGTAGCTTCAGATGGTAACACATACAATGGAACGAGCTGCCACTTGCTTTTTATATGGGATTTTTATAACCTTCCTAGCGACCATCATTCTGAAGATGGCTAGCAAAGGAATGTAGATGTGGGCATCATGCAAAACAGAGCACCAGGATTGATCTCTATGATTTAGAAATTTGGAGTTACACATTTCAGGTATGCGCTCAATTAATATACTGACTTTCATTTTAAATCTTCAACTAAAAAAATTTCTAGCAACCAGCCCAAATCTGTGGCTTTGAGACACTTAAGACATCTTTGGCTGCTGGCCCAGAGGCTTTAAAATTGGTGAGAGAAAGAAAGAGAGTGTGTCTGTCTGTCTACCTATCTACCTGGTTGGCAACACGTATACAGAAGCACAACTCTCTCCCCATAAAGCTTCTTCCCTTATCAAACTGTCATCCATGGTCTCAGAGTTTGAAGTTGCTTTCTGTACTTTAACTCCCATCAGTCCCCTAGTAGGATGATCAGCAAGATTATGGGTATTGTAGTACAAAAGTAACTTGTCCAAGTGCAATTGTTCTTTGGTAAACTGATCAGCAGTAGCTGTCTTAAGGCAAGGACCAGAACTCCAGACAGCCCTTTAAAAGGGCCTGGTCTCCCTGAGCCACCTTCGGTTTCTTGCTACCATCCCCCTTGCATCATGTGCTTCCCCAGTCGTTTTTCCTCCTGTGCCCTACAGCAGCACTGCCGTTTGAGGCTCTGAAGCTCTGGGGGTGGATGGTGGGGGCAGGAGGGATAATTCCTGGAAAGTACATCTTGTCTGACTGCTCCTTCTCTGCAGGTCAGGTCAGGGAGCATTCCTCCAGACTCCCAAGAGCTGCATCTCTTCCATGGCCCAAGGCTGAGGGAGCCATTGCCAAAAGTCAAGAGCATAGATTCCTCTGGCATGATGCCGAAGGGAGTGCAAAAAGGCTTCTGCAGAGGTCTGTTGTAAGTCTATAAAAGGACATGTGCACTCACAGTATTTCTTCAGAATTTGCAAGTGCAACATGTGACAGAACCAAAGGGCGGGGAGAGAAAACTTTAGCTAAACGCTCTTGTTTCTCTCTATGCACATTTATTCAGCAATAAGGTTCACGGGTTAACAAAAGCATTAAAGGTAAGGCCCTATACCCGTTCAAATTGTGCAGAAGAAAAAATGTTGGCAACTGTGGCTTTCACTACATTCACTACCTTCTGATGTCAAGTTGCATCTTCCAAAATTCTCTTTCTGCCTGATGATGCAAGAGAAGGTTGCCAAGCTCTGTGACCTTAATTTGACATGGTTAGCAGGCAGATTCACCTGCTGATTTCCACAGAATACATTTCTCATAGGCCCTGAAGCTAACTAGGCTGTTTAGTTCCCCTAGCAAGCCCATATTGAAGCCATGTCTCCTATTGCATTCCATTCCTTGGTGTCCAGATGTAGCTACTCATAAAGAGGACTGCCAGCCTTTCTGGAAGACCCTGCTTGTTCAGAAGCAACCAGAGGAACAGTGACATTGTCAAGTGGCAATGCTTACCTCCATACTTCTAATCTTCATCCAAACTGGTGTATGCAGATCAAGATGTTGCTAAATGCACAAGGGCAACCAGAATGGCTTTCTTCTTGGTCAGGTGGCAACCTCTGATATGGCTAAGTAAATGTTGCTCTATGTACGTACTCAGAGGCCCTTTCTCCTTTATTTTTATTTTTTGCAAAATTGGGTTCTTCATTCTCAGCTGCCCCAGATGCTTAGGGCTGCCAAGCAGGCATGTGAGTCGCTCCCCCAGCCAAAAAAGCAACAGAAGTGATGGATGTTATGTTTTTTTGGAAAGCATTTGCCAAGGAGGGAAATAGCTGGGGAAGTGGTGGACTGCCGAGGTGGACTGGAAACTTGAACTATTCCAAATATTCTGTCTAGATCCAAATGGAATAAAATTTAGAGGGAGGGAGGGAGGGAGGGAGGGAGAGCCCTTTTCCAAGTCCCAAGAAACAGCAAGGGGAAAAAAGTTTCCCTAGTCAGGAAGCTGTTGACTCACTGCAGCCTTTTGTTTGTATATAAACTAGACAAAACCACTGCAAAATTATTCCCAAAGAAAATAAAAATATTCAAAATGAATGGAAGGTAGGAAGAGGTTGCTAACTCTCAGCCTAATCTACTCCCCAGAGTTGTTATGATGGTATAACAGGGTGGCTTCCTGTGTACTTCACTTTCACCTCCTTAGGGAAATGCATGTCCTCCAACTGTTCTGACTTGGCAGGCACTGTCCCAATTAATCCTGTATCATCCCACTTTTCAGCTGTTTTTTAAAATGCCCCTGTTTCTTTCTCCTCTATTTCTCCTCCTCATCTTCAGCTTACTTCAGTTGCTGCAAACTGATCTTGATGTGCAAAAGTAGTTTGTACTTATTAACTCAGCAGAGGTGAGGGGAGAAGAGGCGAGGGACAGTTGTTACAATTCTGTGCACACTTACTTGTGACAGAACCTGGACGAACTTGAACATGTCTCTGCATAAAAATACACAGTCAAACCTTGCAAATAAGCTAGCTTGCAATCATAATCCAGCAAGAAATTTCCCTGCAACCCAGAGAAATTCCCCTATGGGTTTAACATACAGTTTTCTGGTACTCTCCTAATTTCTGCTGTTTCCATCTGGTAGATACAAAAATGGGCAAAATGGAGACAAAGTTAAGAGGAGGAAGAAGAGAAAAGCAATGGGCACTGCAGGGAGAAAGGAAGGGAAAGTGGCAAAAGAGAGGAGAAACCTTTTAAAAAGTGGGTCCACACCCCTGCCTTTAACAACTGCCTGAATGCAGAAATTTAGTTGGCAAAGTTTCCTGGCCTCTGGGATATAGCTGTTAAAAAACACAGGAACAGGCAGATTTTTAAAAATTATTTTTCCCACTGCAGGGAAAGGAATGGGAGTGCTGCAAGGGAAGGGTGACAAAATATAGAATTATTATTATTATTAATTTTTAATAAGTTGTTGTTGTTGTTGTTGTTACTATTATTATTATTATCTTTATTTATACCCTGCTTTTTTCCTCCAAAGGATTCAAAGTGGCTTACAATACTTAAAAAGACCAAGTTAAAAAAGTGACATATAAAAGTTAAAATAAAAAGTAAACAGCAGTAATAATTAAAGTCAAAATACATATTAAAACAACTAGCAAATCACAATGAAAAATAACCAGCACCTTTCTTCAGCCAAGTAATGATCATATAATAAAATGCCTGCTGAAATAAAAATGTCTTTTAATTGTCTCTGGAAAGAAGGCAGGAAGGGTGCTAGTCTGATGTCTTTGGAAAGGGAGTTCCAGAGCCTGGGGGCAGCCACTGAGAAGGCCCTCTCCCATGTTCCCACCAAATGCACCTGTGAAGGTGGTGGGACAGAGAGAAAGGCCTCTCCAGCAGATCAAAAAGCCCGGGCTGGTTTGTAGGGGAGTATACAGTTCTTCAAAAAAAAAAAAACTTTTACACTTGTGAGACAATTTTAATTTTGCGGCTACATACATTATGTTGTCTATCATACTCCAACAGTCACATGTTACAAGACTCAGCAATTTATTCCCACTAACTGGTGCTTAAAACCTCCAACAAGCACACCATGCTCAGACAAGGCTCCTGCTTCTTTTCACCCACCCTCCGAATGTCTTGAGCAGGCAGAACTCCAACAGGCGACGTGCTCCTTATCACTGCTTCCCCATGTTCATGGAAAGCTTGCACATTTTGTATCCTTGTCTCAGCTGAATGAATGGTTCAGAAGAAGACCCACATTAACATAAGAGAAGGTCTCTGCACCACCCTGTGGTTTGATCACAGCAATATCAACAGAACCTGCATGCCCCAGAGGGCCTCTTGTGAATGCTCATTTTGTGTGTTAAACGGTACAGGTACAATCTGAGAGAGAGAGGTGAGGCTGGCGATTATAGATCCCAACATTATTTTCCTGATAGCAAATTGCTGTACCTGAACCTAGGGAAACCAAGTACATTTCAGTCTCTTTTTTTCTCAAAAGTGAAATGGAGACGTTATACAGCAATCTGGTGCCCACTGACCCAGAAGTCAATTCTGGGACTTAATTCTCTGAAGGACTGTGCTGCTGGAGTTCTGGTTCAGTGGACCGTTGCAAATGTGTGTGTGGGGGGGGGTTCAGCACAGGTATTGTTAGAAGTCAGTATTAGTTACACTGACTTCTCATTTTTTCTTCAGTGCGTTCTATGAGGCACGTATGGCTCTCCTCCCCCTAAATGTTGTCTTCACAACAGTCCTTTGAGGTAGAACTGTCAAGACAGCTGACAGAATCAGAGAGCCCAATTGGCCTACAGTCTAATGGTGAGCTTCATGTCTGAATGGGAACTTGGCAAAACATTTAAATAATAGTTGTGTGCCCAAAGAAAAACCCAATCCTGTCTTTTGGGTACCTAATGGAGACATACAATCAAATGAGTGAATGACATGATTCCCACCATTTCAATGCTTTCTACAAACCAAATCCCAAAACAGATATTTATTTGCAGGTTGCTTGTGTTTTTAAACCAGTTTTTCTAAGCTTTTGATAAGAGTCCTAGGGATTTTTCTTCTTTGCAATTCAGATGTTTTCTGGTGGTGGGCAGGATAATAAAATTGCTAAGATGCTGATGTGTATAAATGTATTTGCAATTCTGTATCAGGCACCTTCTTTAAAAAAAAAAAAATTCATCACAATGTCCAGATCGCATGTACTAGAAAAGGCTCTGCTTATGAACTTTTTGAATGGCAGAATGGATACTATCCAGCAACAACTCCTTAAAAACGCCCTGGAACTTGAAGCTAAGCCTCCCAGGTCCTAGCCCAACCACACCTCATTGACGCATTAGTAATGCAAGGAATTTGTATCTTATCTTTGATGACAACAAGAGGGATTGGGGCCTTCAGGTGCTTTCCACTACAACTAGGTAAACCTTAATGTGGATGAACGGCATAAATGTTTTACTTTTCCAGTCATGTTCCTTTTAGAATAAATAAATTTAAACAAACAACAACAAAAATCTAAAGTAAGAACTACAGGCATGTTTACCTTTGAGCATAAGGCCACTAGAGACTATAGCATTTACTTGTGATAAGTGTGCATATGAGTGGCTTTTTTTTTAAAATGCCATTTGGATGACAAAGCTAAAGTTGCAGATAATCACATGATCAAATCTATCTGTCCTGAGTACAGCGGGGCTTCACCTCAGGTACATATCCACAGGAGTGCAGTTCTAGGGGCTGACCTTAGGCTATGCACCTCCTTAGAAACACACTACAGGTTTACTTCAGTTAACAAAGTAGATGTGTTCCTGGGCCTTACTTCTTTTAATAGAAAATCTAGAACCAGGGGCAGAAATAACATGGGAAGAAGAGGGGTATGTTTCTGCACCTCAAAAAAAGAAGAGTAGTTCAACATGCTTCAGCTAAATTTTATTCAAAACTTAACCTTGTGCGCACATGAAATGTAACAACCAGGTCAAGTAAGCCTTGCAAAAGTAGATAAAAGCATTTTGAATCTTTTACATATTACCTGAAAGCTTCTTTGAAAACGCATCCAGGGATGATCTTTTCTTAAGCCTTGTATAAGTAAACAAAAACAAGCTGAGTCTTCTAGAGGTCACTTAAAAGTCTCTACTAAAATCCATCCAAGGATCCTCTTTTTTTCCACCTGCTTCCAGTTTTCGCCATTCTGGTGGCCAAAGTATAGATCTTTGCTTTTTCATTTGCAAGTTTGGCTTTCATGGATTTGATTATTTGCGAGTTTCTCCAACCCCTGCCCACCCCATCTCAAGCATCTCTTTCCAGGGGGAACCTTCTCTCTCTGCAGCTCCAATCAGACTTTAAAAAAAACAACTCTGGTCCTCTTTGTCCTTCACCGCCACCACCACCAGTGCTGTTTGGCCAGCTAAAGACAGTTCACAACCCCATTACTCAGCAACACAAACCCTCCTCTGATGCCCCCTACACCCAAGGAGAGCGGAGATGGGTCAGAGAGAAGAAGTATAGGGCCACCATGCCAACCCACCCCCTTTCCCTTAGCTGTTTTGGGTCCTGGGTGCTTGTTTTCCCCAGCCTTGGCCCACCTCCACAGGCATAGAGGTATATTTGTGGTTTTTCCACTTCTGCTGGGGTCCTGAGCCCCCTAACCCTAGTGAATGTGGGAGGCCAACCGTACCTGGGGAAGGCGGTGAGAAAGGTTTATCTGCTCTCCCGTTTTCCCCATGTTTTGCTGTTCACACATGCTCAGTAAGGGATTGTAGAGGCAGCTGCTCTTTACCTTGCCAATTGTAGGCAGACAACATCCTCTCACCCTCAGAAGAAGGCAATGGCAAAGCTTGTCTGAGAAACACGTTGCCAAGAAAACCTGTGAGAGTTCACCTTAGGGTCTCCATGAGTCATAAACAACTTGAAGGCACACAACAAAACACAGGCTACTGTGGGATCAGCTAGCACAGGACACCACTCTTTCCCAGCTCAAACTTCTTATTGCATTGGCTATTTCTGCCCTACACTGTTACAGCGCTCTTATTCCACTTTCAACCTCCTATGGAATCCTGGGGCTTGCAGGAGGGGCCTTTAGAATTCTCAGCCAGAGAGCTCTTGGGCCTCAGGAAACTACAAACCCCAGAATTCCACAGGAGGTTGAAAGGGGAACAATAACACTATAACAGTATAGTGAGGAAATCACCATTATTTGCTGTAAAAGACATTGCTGCAACCTGACCCTGAAAAACTTTCTCTGGTCTTCCCCCTCCATCCTCCCAAGGCCAATGCTGGAAAAAAAAAATCCCTTTCAACTTGATACAGAACAAGGAGGAAAAAGGAAAGTTGGATAAGCATTTTAAAAAACTTTGTAAAAAAGGAACTTGTCTGTCAGGGGCTTTGTTAACTGAGCTATACCCCTATTCCATCCTTCCTCTGAGGAATTCATGATAGTCACGACTCTGTCTCCTCTTTGCCCAGAACAAGCAACAACCCTGTTAAGCAGGTTAATGTCAAGGCGGCAGCAGCAACAGCAGCTAAGGGCTGAGCAGAGAGCCGAACAGGGGCCGTTTCCGCACGAGGCTGTTACAGCGCTATGATTCCACTTTCGACATCCTATGGAATCCTGGGGTTTGCAGTTTCGGGAGGGGCCAGCCGGCCCCTCCCGAAACTGCAAACCCCAGGATTCCATAGGATGTCGAAAGTGGAATCATAGCGCTGTAACAGCCTCGTGCCGAAATAGCCCGGACTTTGCGACCCTCCACCTCTGGAGAACCGTGGCTAACAGGGACCTCCTCCGAAGCCTGGCTCACTAAGGCCACTGCCGCAGTACAGTGTTATAATCCTATTATTCACTTTCAACCTCCTTTACTGAGGCGAAACAGCCCTCTGGCCGAGAATTCTAAAGGCCTCTCCCTAAAGTGCCCACCCCAGGATTCCACAGGGCGCTGGAAGTGGAATAACAGCGCTGTAACAGGGTCCTGAGGCGACGGCCTCAGTCCAGAAAGAACCTGCTCCCAGCGGCGCGCTCGTGGCCGGGCGGGCGAGCGGGCGGGATCCCTGCGCCCTCCCGCGCGCGGCTGTGCGGCGCTCCAGGCGACTCCCTCCCAGAGCCTTGTCCGGACTGTGGCCCGCTCGCTCCCTCGCTCGCTCGCTCGCCTGCCCGCCTCTCCTGAAAGCGGCCCCGCTTGGTAATTACCGGCAGGGCAAAGGCGGCGGAGGGGGCGGCCGCTGCTGCCAGGCGGCTCCTGGTCGCCCGCAGCCACATCCTGCCGGCTGGCGACTTTCCAGCCGGGCCCGGCTACACCTGGGGCGGAAGGAGGCCGGCGGTTCGTGGGCAGGGCGCGGCATTTAAGGGGCGCGCCGGGACGGCAGCGCCGCGCTGCACAGCCCGCGGAGTCCCGGGAGCGGCGAAAGCCTTCCCCGGCCGGCCCTCCACCATGCTGGCGGCTCGCTGCTTGGAGACGGCGCAGCTCCTGCTCCTCTTGCTGGCCTCGACGGCGGCGGACGGCGCTCCCGCGCCGGGCTCCGAGAAGGAGAAGGACCTCGGCGTGGCTTGCCCGCCACCGGCGGACGGCTGCGGGGACTCGGCCGACCCCCAGCGGAAGGCTCCGTGCGACGAGAAGGGCTGCGGCGTCCGGGCGTCCGGGGAAGCGTGCGGCGTCTACACGCCCGGCTGCGCCCCTGGCTTGCGCTGCGTCCCTCCGCCCGGCGAGCGCGCCCCCCTGCATGCCCTGCTCCGCGGGAAGGGGCTCTGCCTGGCCGGGGCCGCCAAGAAGGGCGGCGGCGGCGGCGGCGGCGGCGGGAGAAACCAGACGGAGGCGGCACCCGCGGCAGGTGAGCGGCCCCCGCCTGCCCGCCCACTTGCGGAGACCCCTCAGCCTCGCGCGGTGGCTTCTCGAGTGGGGTAATTACCACGGGTGGGATAAGCGCCGGGCCGGGCTGCAGGCGCGCTTGCAACAGAGGTAGTTTGAAGGCTGGCGGGAAGGAGGACGGGAGTGGTAAGTTGGCCTAGTAGGCGCCCGTTAGTCGAGATCAAATCGTGTTTGTACTAGGAGATATGTATCCAGCCCTTCCACACAGCGGGGTGTTAACTGCGCTGAAGAAGCGTGCTAAACGGGATGGAGGGTTTGCTTCCAGACTCGCGGTGTGTACTACGATGCCACAGTCCTCCCTCGGCATTCACAATGGGTTACGGACACAGGACCCCCGTGAAAATGGAAAAACGCTGGATAACTCTAGGCCCTGCCAAACCATATTTAACGTACAAAAAAGTATGATCACCATATTCAATCCTCTGTGGATTCCTTTGAGGCCCCAGGGTTCCCTCACAAGGCAGAAATGGGGGGCTGGTGGGGTTTCTGGCCCCCTCCACTGTTGCCCCACACCATTTTTAAGAGGGACTTGCAAGCCTCCTTTGCAGTTTCTCAGTCTCTTGAGGCTTGCAGTCCCTATTAAAAATGGCATAGGGAGGCAGCAGAGGTGACAGCAAATAATCCGTGAATAATCAAATCTGCAAAAGTGAAACCCACAAATGTGGAGGGCTGACTACTTCTCTCTCAATCAACTTTTTTTTTAAAGTTCTCTGGGTATTTTTACTGTAGAAAGGGTGGCAGTCTTGCTGCCTCCCTGTCCACTAATGGCAATCTCCTGAATTTCAGTACTTTTTTTACTCAGAGGTACTTTGCCTTTACCGTCCTCTGAGATACAGCCCATCTGGTAGTATTGCTTGGGTACTAAGCCAGACCAGACCTCGCTTATTTTCCAAGATTAAATGAGATCTGGCACCTTCAGGTATTTGAAACTAGATTAGTGACTGTGGCAAATGGAGCAACATTGTGTGGTGGGTGTAGTGGTAGTGGAGTAACTTTCTTGGGAGGCTGTTGGGCTCAGGCTGTGCTTTAAAAATCATTCAGGCTTGCTATTCATTACTTGGTGGTCTTTAGCTTTGAAAAGGGACTGCTGTTCATCTGGTCCCTCAGAGCTGATGTGCAGGCCATTCTGCGGACTAGAAGCTTCCGGAGCCCACATTCTTTGTACCAGTAGAGTTGGAAGAGACCATAAGGGCCGTCCAGTCCAACCCCCTGCCATGCAGGAACACCCATCAAAGCATTCCCAACAGATGGCCATCCAGCCTCTGCTTAAAAACCTCCAAAGAAGGAGACTCCACCACACTCTGAGGCAACATATTCCACTGCCGGACAGCTCAGACCATCAGGAAGTTCTTCCTGAGGTTTAAGTGGAATCTCCTTTCCTGCAGCTTGAATCCGTTGCTCCTTGTCCTAGTCTCTGGAGCAGCAGAGAACAAGCCCGTTCCCTCCTCGACATGACATCCCTTCAAAGATTTAAACATGGCTATCATGTCCCCTCTTATCCTTCTCTTTAGTC
Source organism: Cyclura pinguis (assembly GCA_030412105.1). Classification (NCBI taxonomy): domain Eukaryota; kingdom Metazoa; phylum Chordata; class Lepidosauria; order Squamata; family Iguanidae; genus Cyclura; species Cyclura pinguis. The sequence goes on along the minus strand of CM059600.1, from coordinate 195,332,303 downwards.
TTACAGTTGGCAAAATAATGAAGTAGGTTGTTCTCTCCTCTCTAGGGCTTTTCTCGTTCAGTACAGAGACAGGAGGGGATCCCATAAGCAAACATGGAGGGAGTAGATCAGTTAGTAAAAGGCGCTTGGGTTCTCTCCTAAGTGTGTAGCACTGTTAGCTTTGTTGAGAAGTGTTTACTAAACTTGAGCCCTGTTTCTTCCTTCTTCTAAATAGTTATTCTTCCTTCTTGTCCCCAGCCACTAGCACCATGTAGTAGCTGTCTCTTGTAAGCAGATGAAGTATTACATGCTAGTAGAAAGGCTTCTTTCCTTAAGAGAAGGGGATGTCTACAGTTTGTAAAGAACCTTCCATCCCATGGAATTGGGGGGGGGGTGTCTTTAGAATCGTCAGTCAGGGAGCCCCTCTGGTGCCTCCGACCAAATTACAAACCCCAGGATTCCACAGTAAACAGTTAAAGTGGAATCGTAGTTCTACAGCTGTGTAGTGTGAAAGAACTCAAAGATGGTACTTATTACCCAAAGTCTCAGCTGCCATGAAGGAGAGCAACTCTACAAGATCCATCCTTATTAAGTAAATATTTAACTTCCTACTTGGAGCTTCATCACCATTTACAACGTCCGAATCTTGCTGGGGTGCCAGCCCTTCCCCGTGGAGAGACATATACCCTAAGGGGATTGCAGCCAGCCAGAGAATTCCTGGGAGGGCTCTTGTGAGTTCTTTGTGGCTTTTGCTTTGTGGAATGCAAGTATCCACTAGTTTCTGCGGTGGACAGAGGCATCCTGGAAGAGAAGAGCTTGGGCTTGAATTCTGTAACATTAATACAAGAAGAAGTTTGGATCTGGCAGCAGCGCTGACCTTGTCCCTTCCTTTATGGCCTAGATTTATAATCATAAATTGTGTTGCAGTTTAAGACCATTGTTGCCTCTGAGCTGTAGAACTGTTCGGTGGCAACCCAAGAAAAGATGTCTGTATCCCTGGAACCGTGGCCAACTCTGTATTGGAATGCAGGCTTTCAATTTGCTCGCTTTGTTACTTAACGTTCACCACCAACTAAAGCCTGCAAAATGGATATTTGTGGTTTATGTTGCTTTCACTTAAGGGGGTGAAAAATAAGCCATCTTGCCAGGTAAGGGAGAGTAAGGTACTAGCTAACTCCTGTGGGTGCAAGTTTTCACAAAGAAAGCTGGGACAATTAAGAGAATTTGCATTATAGTACCTCCTTTTAAGCATATGTACACCGAATATTAAGGCAATGGTAAAACAAAAGAGATTGTTGAGATTGTAGCTGCTTCATTTTACTTTCATGAAATGTATTCTGTGATGCTTGGTTACGTCTTTTTTTTCCTGCCAGGACTAGTTTGAGCCATTAAGTAACTATGTTATTGTATGCCTTCAAGTCATTTCTGGCTTATGGCAAACTCATCATGGTTATTTGGGGAGGCTGAGAGTGTGTGACGCAGCCAAGGTTTCCATGGCCAAGTGGGGAATTGAACCCTGGTCTCCACGGTCATAGTTCAGTGCTCAAACCATTATACCACACTGGCTCTGGTAATTTGGAGAGTCAAAGATCTGTTGGGAGCTTAAACATTTAGCAGGACAGCTCAGTTGACCAGGGGAAGGTCAGAAGGCCCAGCTCTTGGTATTAATAACTAGTATGAGTAATCTGCAGACCTTATTCCAGATGTGGAGAATTAGCGCATGTGAATGCGCATGCAGAGTTTTTCCTCTGGTTGGGTCCTTTTTGAAAGGATAGAGTGGAGTGGATGTTGCAGCTCTTGGGGAGGGCAGTGAACAGTGGCTGTCCAGTGCTGGACAGCTTCATGCAGGAGAACTTTGAAGGTGCAAATCAGACTGGTTGACCTGGTGAATGCTTTCGAAGGCATCCTTCTTTTATATGTGTATATGGCTATATTTCAGAGGAAGGAGCTGGCAAAACCACCTCTGAGTATTCCTTACCTAAGAAAACCCTGTGAAATCCATGGGTCACTTGAAGTCAACAGGTGACTTGAAAGTCCACACAGATACGTATGTGTGCATATATCTTTTTTTATATTTCTTTCTCGTGTCTTATACTACCTGAAGTTTTTAAATTATCTTTATGGTTTTCTGTTCCTTGTCTTTTTTCCCCCTGAAACCATGGTAGTATATACTAGGTGAGTTCTTAACTTTCAGGTTGTCCTCATGGCTCTTCATGTCTGTGCCCTTTCTAGATGAACCATTTGTATCAGATAGATTAGAACAGTTGTTCCAAAATGTCAGCTTCCAGAACTCTTGCCTCTTGGCCAAGATGGCCCGGGGCTACTAGGAGGTGAAGTACAAAACACATGGAAGACCAAAGTCTGGGAACCACTGGGTTTGAGGCTATCATGGTTTCATTGCAAGTGGGATTTGTAAATCAGCTCCTGTTTCCTTTTGTGAGCCATCCAGTGGTTCCCAAACGCAGGTTCCCAGATGATGTTGGACTGTAACTCTCAGAATCCCTGGCTATTGGCCCTGCTTTATGTGGTTCATGGAAGCTAACATCCAACAATATCTGAGGACCCACATTTGGAGAGAACTCAGGATTGACTGGACCAGGTAACAATCTTGCAGAGACAGAGGGCTGAGGTACGTCCTGTCAGCTTTTCTGTGAGTTCCAGCCAATGGATATAGCTTAATTTAAAACTGAGAAGGCTGCAAGCAGAGTAGTTGTACTACCACAGAACTGTGCTTAATGGGTAGGCCGTGTTGCTTCATCAGTTTTAAAAAAATATTTACACTTTGGCTCCTAAACTGTTTTTCTAAAAATTGGTTTATATTAATACATGTATACTTCAGTTAACAAAGCAAACGTGTTCTTTGGCATCACAACAAAAAGATTGGCACTAGAGACAGAAATAGTGCGGAAAGAGTAGTCATAGGTTCTTATAGAGCCGTTCAATATATTTCAGCAAACATTTTCCCCAAACCTAAAGTGTGTGTGTGAAATGAAACAACCAGGTCAACTAAGTAAGTAAGAGGGCGTAAGTAAACAGGAGAGATTGAATCTTCTGAAGACTTCTTCTGAAGTGTACATGGTTTGTTTTACTACCCTCTACATTTTTGGTAGCTGAACTAGGATAGCTGTGAAAGCAGGCTTATCTGCTCTCCCTTTTTCTCTCTGTTTTGCTGTTCTTACCTGCTCAGCAAGAGATTCTGGAGGAATTCTGTTGTAGGCAGTCACACACAGCTACAGTAGGACTGGCTAGAATAGAATCCCATTTTTCCTCAGCTGAAGCTTTATTGCGTTGCTTACTGCAGACATGCTTCTGCAACCCAAAAATAGAGGCCTGTTATTCTCTGCCCCTCCTTCACTATCTTCCCAGTGCTAATGCTGCTAAAAAAACCCTCCCACTAGACAGAAGAAGAAGGAATATAGGGATGTCTGGATGTAAAAAGACTTTGTAAAAAGGAGTGTCACTATCCATAACTTTGTGAATTAAGGTATACCTCTAATAAAGTAAAAGTCAAATCAGAGTCAAACAACAGAAGTATGCTGCAGTTGTTGTTGTTTTTTTTAAGGGTAAAACAGCAAAGTCAGACTTGGTCATGTAATATTTATTAGAATACAAAATCTTCTGTGGCTGTCCACAAACAGGATATCTTGCAGTTCCACAGTTGTGCCACCAAGGCTGGCATTCTGTTGGCTAGTTCCAGCTAGAGAAGACCTATTCAATCAGTTGCTAAGTAATGACACAGTGCATAGAGATCCAGCATGTTGTAGTGGTTTGAGCATTGGACTCTGACCAATGAGGAAGAGGACAGTATAAATTAAACGTAAATTAAATATACAGGTTTTTTTACCACGTTGTTTTTTGTAAAGAATTCCTTGTCCCAAGAGCCAGTGCTCTTTTTCAGTTCTGGTTTTTCTTTTCCAAGCAACTTTCTGTAACATTGGTGTATTGTTTTGCTAAATCTCTAATACTAATGTACTAATCCTGAGTGACCTCAAGGAAGGCAGAAAGACCCCTTTCTGTATCGGAGCGCTTCAGCGCTGTTGTGTCAGCTGGAAGCCAGCCTACCATATGGCACTGAGTTCAGCACTCTGCTCCCCATTGCAGTGCTTTGATGCCTATTTCCAGCATAGCAAACTGAAATGGACAGTGCATTCCTTTTCTTATTTGAGTTCTTCTACTCTGGAGAAGATTTTTTTTTAAGTTTAAAAAGTAATTTAGAAAGCACACTAAGGTTTTGAGTAGGGGTGTGTGTGTGTGCGCGCGCGCGCCTGTCAACATATGGTGCTCCCATGAATTTTACAGGATTTTCTTAGGCAAGAAATATTCACAGGTGGTCTTTGCCAGTTCCTTCTTCTGAGATACAGCCTACAGCACCTATGCCTTCAAGTCATTTCCAATTTATGATAACTCTAAGCCAACCCTATCATAGCAATTTCTTGCCAAGGTTTATGGAGAGGAGGTTTGCTGTTGCTTTCCTCTGAGGGTGAGAGCGTGTGACTTGCCCAAGGTCACCCTGTGGTTTCCATGGCCGAGTGGGGGTTCACCCCTTCATCTCCCAGAGTTCTGTTCCCACCACTCAAATCAGTGCACCATTCTGGGTGCCAATTCGATATACCACCAAGAAATTCAGGGCAAGTAATATGAAAAGATGGGGCTTCTCCAACCACATTACCTTCTGTTCTAGTTCTCCGTGCCATGTGAGTCAATGGCACTTCGCCAGTCTCAACATGAAAGACAAGTCCTGGGATTCTGTTGAAGATTAGACCAACAACAATGAACTAGTCTCCTTAAGAGAAAAAGTAAGAGAGGATAGTAGGGAGAATACTGGAAACACATGGTGCCAGCATCATTGGCATTCTCCAGTGAGCAGGCTGCCATCATGGGAGAACCAAGGGAAGCTTGGGTAAATGGCTAGCATAGGAAGGTAGTCGGGACTCCAGTCTTAAGTCTAGTTTTTTTGTCTTTATCCATGACTAGCAGAGGGTATGTGATCATTTAGATTAGCAGCTGTAGTCTGCGGACTGATACAGAGTATGAACTACCTTGGCACACACTTTGTGTGCCTTGGCAGGAAACACGCCCAGCCATCACTGCCCTGGTTTAAAGAAATAAATGGATCTTGTATAGCAGGAGGAGATGTTGTTGGCTCCTAGCATTCCTCTTTCTTGGCTATGGTCGCTAGGGCACTTGGGTGTTGCAGTCCAGCATCATGAAGCATGCCTATTCCACCTTGTCTTACATCTGGGTAATTTGAAGAAGAGGGGAAATCCACCTCTGGTTGCAGGAGAATATAAAAAGTCTACATGAAATAGCGGTCGGCATGTCCCTTAGATTCTCCTTCTCTTCTCCTAGACAAATCTAGAGGTTAGAAAGAGGTGCCAGATACTCCCCTTTCTTGAGAGATTATGGTGGGAGAACCACTTATGTTGATGATTTCCCAAAGCTAACTCCTTGCTTGATTGTTTTAAAAAAAGTAAACACTGAGTTCCCACAATGAAAGCCAGTTTGGACCAGTCATCAGAGCAATAGATCTTAACCCTTTTTTGTGAGCACGGTGTGTGTGTGGGGGGGTGTTTGTGTTACCAATTTTCTTGGAGAGCCTGATGAAGCTTCACATTACCTGTTCCATGTACAGTAGCATCCTATGTCACCCTGTACCTACTTGGAGTTACACAGTAACTGAATAACATTTTTAGAAGTATCTTTCTCCACAGGAACAACTTTCTCAGTAACAAGGAGTTCAAGGGGGAAAATATACCTATTTTGTGCCTGGTTCAGAGGACCCCTGAAGCCCATCAATTGATTTCCTAGAGTTCATGGACCACAAGTTGAAAACCCCAGAGTAGAGTGTCAGACAGTTGGCAATCCATGTCCAAGCCCCCGTGAAACTCATTAGATGGGCGTGTTTCCTTTTTCTCAATCTGACCTACCTCGCAGGTTGGTTATTGTGAAGTAGGGAGAAACAGAGCCATGTACACTACCTTAAGCTCAATTGGAGGAAAAGTAGAATGCAAATCTAACAAGTCATTTAAAATGCTTTTATTGTTCCAATCTAAAATTAAAGATAAACTTGTTTAGTGCACCAAGCTGCGATGCTACATGTGAAATTTTGCAAGGTAAAAAGAGAAGCCTCGGTTGTCTTAATTAGTGGTTGCTTTATGTGATGCTGAGCTGTCTCTCCTTGCGGTGAATTTGTAGCTAGAGTTTGATGTATTTTTTTCTGATCCTTTGGCTATGCTCAACTTCCTTTTCAGACTGTGGTCCTATATACAGTTACTTCTGAGTAACCATTGTGGAGCATGGCAGGCCATATCCCCCAGTAAACATGCAGAGGAGTGTGCCAGAAGTGGTTAAAATCTGGGGATACTATTTTGTTCCATGGCGATGTGTTAAAGTTAACTTGTAGCACAAGGCCCACAGAATACACTGTGCATTGCTTGTGAGTAAAACATACAGAGCATTAGACAGCCTAGGAATATCCTGTGTTTTGAGATGGATGCTTTCCTCTTGTAATGATTTGATATACTTTCTCTGTATAAACATGATGATTCTTTATGATTGGAACATAACAGTAACTTCTGGGAACTTCTCTGTGCCTTGTCCACTAAGAATGTTTGGGAGAGTTGCCCATCTGTCTTCTTCTCCTGCAGCTTCAGCAGCCTGGAATGGCCTCAACTTCCCTGCCAGGGATTCTTAAGTGCAATCTGGACCAAGCAGAAATCACTGGTGCTGCTTTCACAATAGGACAGCTTGAGGAAAGGGAGTTCTAGTGCCCTCCTGTGGGATTGTATGGAACAAGAGCTAGTTCATGGGAGAGAACATGACTTAGCCCGTGCCTGCAGTTGAGCCAGATGCACAGGTCTTGAGCGCGTCAAGGTGTGTTGAGCATGTGCAGTCTACAAAGTGCTGTGCACATGTCTGGGCTTTCAACAGGGGCCCCAGGTTTGGCATTGGATCTGTGGTTGCTCTTTTAAGAACCATATTTGTTTGTACTGTTGGTTTTTCATACCCTCCTTGTTGCTAGCATTTTTGTGTAGCCCCTGAGCCAAAAAAATCTTTCAGGGTGGCTTACATGCAGTGAATTAAGAGGAAGCTTCTGCTCATAAGCTTTCACTCCCTCCCCCCCAAAATAGTATTGTGGAGGAGCATGTTATAGGATGGCCCTGCATTTCATGTCATCTTTCTCTGTTGCAGCCTGCTGTAGTGGCTGCCAGCAGAAGAAACAGAGCTAACAGTGTTTAAGGTCTTATTTTGAGCATAAGGTTGAATTTTATAGGGATGGGACTCATCTAGGAGTTATGTGTTTCACCTGGGTGTTCTGGATAGCAGAAATGGGAAGCAGTTTTCTAATGAAACCTGGTCTTTGAGCCTCTCCCTCAGGTCTCAAATAGAAAGTGGGAAGCCCAAAAATTCCTGGCCCATCCTTGAGGCCAAGATGGTGGTGGGCAGGCATTAATTTGTTGACAGACCTTGAATTCCCCCCTGGGGGCAATCATAACTGGATAATTATAGTGGGAGAAATGAGTACAACTAACCACAAGCTGGGTGGGGCCCCCACTGGGAGAACTGGAGCACACACCACCATAAGGCCTAAGAAGTGGCAAGATTATGGAACAGTAAGGAAAGATTAGATGGCTTTTGTTTCCTTTTTAATGGGAGCTTTATGTGACTCTGACTGTAAGAGGCTTAAAACAGCCTTTTGGCTGGAGATGGCTAATTGTTTAAATAAAATTGGGGAAACTTCCATGTTTCACTTGCTAATCTGTATTTTTTTAAAGGTATTTTTATGTGATCCTTCTATATTAGTGGTTCTCAGCTGGAAGGCTCCGGGTATTCTGTTGGACTTCTGTCCTGACCAGTGTGAAGGATTTTGGTCCTGACCATTGAGCATCGTGGCTGCTCCCCCCTCCCCTGCCCAACTTGAGGCCCGTGGTCCAAAGAACTCCAGCTACTGGGCATTGTTCTGCCTACACCCCAGTGAAGGAGAATATAATGGTGTATAATCTATCTCGTAGGTGCATATATATATACATATATACACAAACACACAAGAGTGTATTTTTGTGGGCAAGCAGCAACATCTCTCTTTTTAAAAAATGGATTGCTACAGATGTATTATGTGTCTGCATACTGACTCTGACATCTGGCAAGCCTGTCACAGAATTTTCTTTAGCAGGATTTATTCAGAGAGGGTTTGCCACCGCCTTCTTCTGAGGCTAAGAGAGTGCGCCTTGCCCATAGTCACCCAGCACGTTTCCATGGCAGAGTAGGGGTTCAACTCCTGGTCTCGCAGAGTCCTAGCCGAACACTCAGACCATTTTACACCACACTGGTTCTCGAAGTACTGACTACCAAATGCTCAATTTGATCGTTTTACAGCAGAGGTGGGAATTCTGTGGCCCTTCAAATGTGGTTGGCCTGCAGTTCACAGCATTTATCACCACTGGCTATGCTAAAGAGGGTTGCTGGGACTTGCAGTTCAACATCTAGAGGATGTTAGGATTTCTACTTGTGTTCTAATTTCTGACCTGTGAATCCTGACTCTGCCTCACTACTGAACTTCACCAATCTCATATGGGATTCTGTGTGTGCTTTCTCTATCATAATTACCAGAATGATTGGCAGTTCTCTTCCCTTTTCACTGCAGGCTTCCTTAGTCAAAATTCTTACCAGCATACTCTCCTAAACTCTTCCCTTTAGCTCAATCACAGGGCTGGTGATAGAGCTGTGCTTTCCAGCTGGGTGGGATTTCTGTGCACCTGTCAGCCACCACTGATGCATCAGGGAATCCGAGTGTCCTTTCTCCCTCTAGGGGTGAGGGGAAGAAGTGTCACCGGCCACATATTGCCAAACAGAATGGAAAACTCAGTAGACAGCACCTTTGCTCTGCCAGGCATAAGATGTATCCAGGTTGGCTTAGTTCTTTAGTTTTTGATACTTCCTCTTAGTTCACAGCAGAGAGTTGGGTGGTTGCTGGAGATGGTCTTTGACCCTTTTGCCTTGTCTTTTTATAAAGTGTCTGAAGTGTTGAAATCTGTGTTCTGTCCCTCTAGGTGAGAATCGTGGAGCAAGTCACTTCACTCCAGAGCCTCTCCCCTTGCAGGGCCAGGATCCACTACAAGAGGTCCCTGTTGGCAAAGCCCAGTTTGAGCAGCTCTCCCTAAACAGTGATGCCAAAGAGGATCTTGATACGGTGCGTGAAGTGAAAGGCTTTTGCTTGGGTATGGAGAGCGCTGCATCTTCTTTTTCCACCCCATGACTTACTAGCATACTACCATCCTGGCTGGAGAAATTACTTTTCTGGATTACAGCTCCCAGAACCACCCAGTGACCATGCTTGCTGGGGAATTTTGGGATCAGGCATCCAAAAAGTAACTTTCCAGAACTCTGTCTCTGTACAGCCTTTCCTACACAGTGACACTGGGGTTTGGAAGAAATGGGAAACCTCCACATTATTCCCATTGTTGCTGTTATCTGTCTGCTTTGCTCTCTTACTTCTCTCCCACTCTGGCCAAACTCCTACAGGTTCACCTTTCAGAAAAGTATGGGGTATAATCCTTCTGGGATCACTCTTCTTCAGAAGGCAGGAAAAATATCCTATCATTGGACACATACATAGTTTAAAACATACAAGCTCACCATCCTTGCTTTCAGAAAGTCAGCATTTCAGGGAGGTTGTGAGCTTAAACACCTCCCCATCGTGCTAGTTTTCATGTTATGTAGTGCCTCTGATAAGAATATTAATTCTTCAGGTGGACCAGGATAGCCACATTTGAAATATTACCAAATTCAGCTCAAATATATGTCTTGGGGGACTCTTTTTGCTTCCACCCCTTTCCTCCATATTTTCCACAACTGTTGATGGCAGTGGCTAACTTTAACTTCTGTCCTGTCTTGGTTGAGCAGGCTCCCTGCCGCATGCATTTGGCAGCCATTTTGCAGGAGCTGAAGGCCCCGCTCTACCTGAATGGCGAAGATATCTTCATTCCCAACTGCGACACCAAAGGCTTCTACAGGCGCAAACAGGTACTGACAGCAATATTGTTCAGAAGCAAAATGGGGGTTGCTTTTAGGCTAACAGGTGAGCCCTAGCTGTGAAAGCAAAAACCAACTTTGGACTGGTAAGAGGAATAAATTCTTCAACTATGATCTCAAGGTGATGAGGATAGGGTAGGTTGCCAAATCTGCAGCTCCAGTGTAACAGCAAATGTGGAGATACATAATATCATTTAAAGGACAAAAGAAGCATAAGATCAGTGTCAGCACCAACATGGCTGCTAATGCAGTCTTAGGTACAGCAGTAATGCTGGGGTGCAGAGGGCCTGTTACTGAATTTTTTATCTGTCTGTCTGCTTTCCTTTTGGAGTAGGCAACTGTGGCCCTTTAGATGATGCTGGACTACAAATCCTATCAGCCATAGGCAGCACAAACCATTATCAGCTTATGATAGGAACTGCAGTTTAATAATATCTGAACAGCAAAAAGCTACTGGTCCGTGCTGTAAAGCCTTGGAACTAATGACACTTGGCTGCTGATAAAGGGTTTTTTGTTTGGGGCTTTTTTTGTGCGACCTGAATGAAAATCCAGCATTGGCTGCTGGTAACATCACATAGCATCTGGCACACTGGCCTAGATGGTGCTGCTGTGTCATATCTGACTTACGTGTATATGCTGAAGAGCAAGAATGGAAAAATCCAAACACCCAGTTCTCAAGTGATGCATGGAAAAATCAGATCTGGCAATTGTCTTGCTGAAAGGAGAAGCAAGTAGGTTTCTCCTGCTTCCATGCATGCCACAAACCAAATGAGAATGGGGAGCTGGTTTGGGAAAGTGAACTGGATTTCCCCAACCCCCATAGTCCAAATGTTGTTGAAGAGGGGCACAGCTACACTCTGCTTGACATCATCAGCTTCTCAGCCAAAGAGCCATCTGCAGTTTATTTGGCTGGGGGCCCAGCTTCACCAGCCCCTCCCCTATGACAGCCAGCAGAACTCTGGTATTAGGATTCAGCTGACTCCTGAAGTAGCAAACCAACAGTGTATTCCTTCCCACTTATCTTCCTCAGTGTTTGGGGAAGGAGAGAGAGGAGTGAAGCTGGGTGTACTCAGCCAGTGTTCTGAAAGGCTTTTGAGTTCCATCCTCAGGGTGTAGCTATTTTGTTCAGGTGAGTGAGGAGAGAAGCCAGCCCCCTAGCTCCAGGAGTCTTCAGCACCTGCCCAGCATTTATCTGAGAGGGTTGGGAAACTTCTGTAGGCTGTATTGCGATCCTAGCAAACCTGTGGGAGTCCATGAAGCCTTAATCCTAGACACCCAACAGCAGTGGCGGGCAATAGGGACACAGCAGCAGGGGGTGGGGGCATGGGTGCTGAAACTGCTCCCTTGTTTGCAAATTCCTCCCACCATGTTCCTTGGCACTCACTCCCCTGACAAAAGGAACTTGGCAGCAGGCATGTACATGTGCCCAAACTGCTCCTTCGTTTGCAAACAAGGAAGCAGTTTGGGCATCTGTACACAAGCCCTTTCTCCCCTCCCCCCACCACTGCATCGCTGACAAAAGGGACATAATGGCAGGCGTGTGTGCATGCGTATACACACACCCGAACCATAACTCTGGAGATCAAGGTTTGAATCTCACTCAGCCACAGAAACTCACTGGGTGACTCAGGCAAGTCACATTCTCTCAGCCTCAGAGAAAGGCAACAGCAACAAATCTTGCCAAGAAAACCCCCATGATAGGTTTGCCTTAGGGGCAACATAAACCAGTTTTCAAAGGGGAGAGACATCATGGCTAAAAAGAACATCCATCTGTCAGTGGCAATTTGTTGTGTGTGCCTTCAACTCACTTGTGAGTCATGGCAACCCTAAGGTGAACCTATCACAGGGTTTTTAGGGGGGCAAGATATTTTTCAGAAGGGGTTTGCCTTTGCCTTCCTCTGGGGCTGAGGGACTGTGATTTGCCCAAGATCACCCAGTGTCTGAGTGGGGATTTGAATCCTAGTCCTCAAAGGCCTTTAATAAAATATTCAAATCTCAAGTCTTGGTCCCTGGTAAAGAAAAGGTTAAGAACCACTGTTTTAGAATGGTGATTTTACCTGTCCCATATTAACACCCTTCTTCTCCACAGTGCCTGGCATCCAAAGGGCAGAAGAGAGGCCAGTGCTGGTGTGTGGATAAGAGAGGACGCCGGCTGGAAGGACAGGATGAAAACCCCCTTTGTCTGCTTGCTAACAGTGACTGAGTGGGGTGGCAGAGAGGGCACACCGCACTCCAGCAACAGACTCTCTGACCAAGAGGAATCTCTCTACTAGAATGGTCACAGAAATGTTTGCTTTTAACTTATTGTGTGGCTGATGCCTTGTTGGGATCCTGCCTGCCCTGGTATAATCTTGGAGCAGTTATCTTGTCTGACAACAGCCCACAAAAAGGGAAAAGAGCCTGGACTGGCTGCACCAGGGCAATAGCAGACAGGTGGCTTCATTCTGACTGCATGACTGAAGATGCTTTATTGTATAAGCTATTGGGTTACATTGCAAAGATGCACTGGCAGGTGGGCAAGCTGTTCTATTTGGTAGATATAGCGTGTATTCCCAGTGCTAAACCTGAAGGCGAATAAGACAGCCAAAAATTGGGAGCGGTATATGTATAGTTCTCAAGGGAGCATGGCAGGTGGCAATATGAGGTGTGTGGTAAGGACATATGGGATAAGCTAATGCCAGTCTGGATGTATTTTGAGCACTGTTCTATTGATGTAGAGGTGATTCTGAGGAAGTGAAAAGGCTACACGGTAAAAGGAGACAAACTTGTAGAAGGGGAAACCATGGTATGTCCAGTAGGGGCAATTTGGAATGGAGGGAAATAAACCTGTTGAAGTGTCTTTGTATTGCTGCCAAGAACCCTACGTACAGGAAAGTCTCCTGTTCTCTTCAGTCTTCCTCTTAAGCAGCTTATGGGGAGAGCGACCTGGGTGGTGGGAATTACTGAAGGGAGGGCTTGGGGTGCCTTCTCTACAGAGGAGCAGCACACGAAGGTTCTTCTTTCTCTCTTTTCTGCAATGTGTTTTAACTTAACTCTTGTGTGTTGGAGGGGGTGGATTTTGATTTGTGTATGTCTCACTGTTATTGGTTACAATACATCTGATGACTATACTACTTTGCTATTGCTCTTGGTGAGTGAGTTGTTATCTTATGAAGATCTCTATGCAAGGAAACCGAAAAAACAAAAAAGGAGTAACTCCTGCCCAAAGGAAACACTAAAGAGGTCATAGCTTCATTTGGCAATCAGAACTTATTCACAGTTTAGTTTTCATTGGCAATGGAAGTTGTTAGTTTTGTCTACAAGTAGCTAGACTGCTTATTCCTAACATATTCATGTCATTAGTCTGTTAAATAATTTGATGGTGCCTGTTTGCTGCTATGTAGCCCATTAACAATGGGATACCACCAACATTCTGCTATATGTCTGGAAATTAACAACTGAGAGATGTATGGGAGCAAGGCATGTTCTGCAGCAGACAAAATGGAAATGGCCTGAAATGGCTCCAGATGGATGCTGTTTTCCACACTAGCAGTGTGAGCTGTTGGTGTGTGTGTCTCCTTCCATGCTCTGTGTAAACAACATGCTGCATATACTACCCATCTTCACCAAACAAAAAGAAAAAAACAACTAAGTGCTGTTGCTACAATAGCACTGATTCAGTAATAGAGAAATATGTAACAGGAAGACAACCTTGTCTACAATGAGTGGAGGCAAGAGCATAAAGAGCTACAGATTCAGGGGCACAGCCTAGTGCTACTGAGGGACAACTGGCCCCTTGAGGTACCACTAGGCAAAACAGATGTAATCTCAACCTGCTGACTAGATGTACCAGAATGGGCTGGACCACGCAAGTGCTGAGAATTGCTAAACGCTGTTTGTGCCTTTCATCCCAACAGCTATTCCAACCCTCGTCCAATGGGAGCTGTGCCAGTGATGCTGTTTTGTGTGCCTTCAAGTAATTTCCAACTTACGGTGACTCTGTTATAGGGTTTTCTTGGCAAGAGTTTGTCTTTACCTCCCTCAAAGGTTATGACTTGCTCAAGGTCACCCAGTGAGTTTCCATATCCAAATGCGGATTCCAGAGTTGTAGTTCAGTACTCAAAACAATACATCACCCTGGCCCTCACCACTCTGCTAGTGATGCTAATTGTTTTCTACTCTGTTGCTTGCAGAGAGAAGCCAAATCCCCTTCATTAATGTACTTGTAGAGTGCAGTATGCTTCACTGGTAGAACTACAATGTGGTCTCAGTGCTGTGTTACTGAGGAGCAGCTGAACAGGCCTGTGTTAAGCTCTACTAATACTGTGAAAGCAGAGAAACTGGTATTTAGGATGCAAAGTCCAGCAGTCTGAGAAACTTGGACTACCCCTCAACAAAACCCCTCCAAACTCTACAAGACTACAAACATGAGCTTTAGTGTATGAACAATGTCTGCTAAAACACTGGGGGATTGCTGGTGGGCAATAAAACAGGGAGTCCTTAATTTTAAACAGAATTTATGCAACATTAAGAGATTGCCACCATTTCTTGGGATCAGCTTGATATGAAACACTCAAGCTAATCTGCCCTTCTAAAAGAAGTTTTATCTTAATTGGGGTGTGAGGACAGATTTGACTATAGGAAGGTTGACCCTTCCTTGGAAACGAGGTTATTTCAATAGTGCATCTCTAAATTTTAAGTAGTACTTTTAGATCCAAGAATGTCTGGCAGCCAACTGAATAAATCATCCAGGTATTGAGTCTTTCCCTGCCCCCTCTCTTTTAAGTGAGGATTAAACTTGGAACTTTATAAATGCAAAGTATAAAGTACACCACTGATGTGAAGGATGACCCCAACCCCAGCCCCTGGAATATCAACATATATAACATAAAAACTTTAGCCAATATGCTCCCTGTTAATAGTAGCTGACAACCACATCTCTCTTCAGCTACTAATAGGAATGCAGGTCCAAGAATTGCAACAGGAAGTTTGTGAACAGGGCTGGAGCTTCCATACATTGAACAAGGCTCATTTGTAGGTAGCTCAAGAGATCATTATTAAATGTTCAGTTGGCTACTCAGCTAATATGGGCAGGAGAATAAGTCAGCATCACACACTAAGTTTAAAGTAGCAGTTGAGCATGTGACAGGCAAGTGAGGAGCCACTAATTTCCTGCTGTTTGCTAAATGCATGAGAATTATGTTGTTTGCAGACCCTCACCTCAGAAGACAATATATTTCAGTAAACTCAATTAAAATGTCCCAATGTAGAAACTGCTAAATGGCATACTATATTTGTCACTGTATAAGATGCACCCCATTTATACATTGGCAAATGATATTTGCCGACGTATAAGACACTCCAGCGTATAAGATGCACTCCATTTTCTAACAGTATTTTTTTCCGGGAAAAAAATGAGTCTTATATGCCAACAAATACAGTATCTAAAAGCAGACACTATAATAAAGTACTTCTAGTTTGAGGGCAGCCCCTGAAAAAATAAAAATCCATGCCCAAGCTCACCAGTGGATTACTATACATAATACAAAAGGAAATTCAACAAGCAAACACCAGACAGGCAATTATTTTGTGACATAGCTGAGGTACAAGTCAGAACTTTCTGCTAAAACCTGCATACAAAGGGCATTCAATTTTTATACACCACCATGGCATCACATAGAAGTCCATTTCCTACAAAAAAAAAGTTTATTAAAAATCTCAGACTTTCAAAAGTGAAAAAACATTGAGCATCTCAGTATATTTACTGTAAAGAGTACATTTTTTTTATAAAAATACTTTATCTTGTAGAGGAAATTGAAAGAAACAAGGAACACTTAAAATTATAAGTAATTTGATCACTGTTAGGAGATACTCCCAATCATCACTACTCCAAAAACCTTCATGGCTTCTATTCCATATTGAGTTAAGAGACATTGCATAGATCAAGTAACTGGCCTTTCTGACAAAACAAATTTTTAGCTAAACAGAGTCCTAGAGTTCAGTGTTTCACATTTGTTTTCAAAAGCTGGAAGAAATGACTGACATTTTACACACATAGTTTACATGGAGTGTGGCGCAAAACCAGTCATTTCATGTTTGAACATTCTAACTTGGTAAAAATATACTAAGTCAAAGGCTTTGCAGTTACATCAGACATCTGTACTTAAGATGAAAAAACAGAGTGATTTACTTTACTGCTGACCCCTAAACTCATGGAAAAGAAAGGAGAACGGAACAGACCATCTGCACTGTCCTTCCCCACCTAATAATATCTAGAATAACTTCTCCACTATCCCAGCAGCATGCTCTGCATTTCCTTTCCCTACCCCACATCACAGGGTGCTGCTAGTGGGGAAGACTTCAGGGCCCCAGAATAAGCTGTACCATTATGGAGTACAGTAGGGACATACAGACATAGGATTCTCACTTTCAGCAGTAGCCCTATGTGTCCTGTAACATTTTAATTCCATTCACATAAAAATACATCCACAGGACAGGGTTCTCTGTTTCTTCTGTAGAGCACTATACATGTTTTATGATCTCTGTAGTATTAAGAGAAAAAGCTATTTATATACCAAAAATTCTGCTGTACATAGTGGCCAGGATCTAGTGAGGTACTTAAGGTGCACCTGCTGCTGTGAGAATATGTATTCGCCTTCCTGAAGTCCCCATCAGAGGAAGGGGAGACTGGAAAGTCTTCAGGAGATTTCTAGGGCTATGTGTGGGCCTCTGGAGGAAACGAGGCTGCTGATTCTGAAGGAAGTAATAGCATCCAGGTTAAGGACTGAATCAGATCCTAGCCTACAAGTCAAGGGATTTGCCAGTTACATGTGCAACCCTTTGCAAGACACTCAAGTCACAAGCTAGAAATGTGGAAAAGAATAGCTAGAACAGATGAGAATGTGATAACTGTTCCCCCCCCACCCCTTTTTATGTTTGCTTGCTTTGCTCAAATGTTAAGCAAGAAAGTAAGGCACAATTCAGCAGGAAAATGTCTTCTACTGTGCCAGAAGCACGTAGTTTGAAGGGCCTATCCCTTAAAGAACTACAGAAACCCATACAACTCACCCATTCTTTTAAGATCAGATTCAAACCATCTTAGGAAAAGAACAGCAATTTTGAAAATGGCTAGCCTTCACTGGATTTCTATGTTGAAGGCACATCTGGAAATACTGTAGTGAGGATGCACTCTTGTTAACTGTTTATTGTCTGGAATTCTGGTTTTAGTAACTATCTCTAATGTAAACGTGGTAGTGGCAGAATTTAATAGGCTTGGTCAAAATTGTTTTTCGGATCTCTTCGCTCTACTAAATCTCTGCTAGTAACAGAATAGACCCCTGTTTAACCAAGCAGAGGTTTAATAGTTAGGCGGTAGAGTGGGAAACTACAGCATTAAAATATCAGAGCTGCAAATCTCACAAATACATAGGGCAACAAGCTGCAGGTTAAATCCCACTACCAGGATCAGTACTTAATCAGTCTTGGCTGACATCAGATAGTAACTCTGGAGAGTTATAAATGTAAACATCTATTGCAAGACATTCACTTCTGCCACATCTTCAGTCAGGTGTTACTATCTCATAAGAGGAACTGTAATGGCAGGGGATAAAGAGTAATGGCAGGGATAAAGAGTGTCTATGAAGTATACCAGTGTCATGACAAGCTTTCCATGGAACACAAAGCTTTGGACAGGCAAGAAGGGTACAAATAAATCAAAGGAAACCTGAGGGATTTATTTGGGAGGCATTCAAACTGAAGAAATTCCATTCCCATGGGAAAAGAAATCATTTGTGCAATTCTTAATCAAAGAATGGCAGAAAGAGACCTAGATACTTGTCAAAGATCTCATCATGCTTCCTGAAACAAGCATCAGCCTCCACTTTCTAATGAGTTGAAATTCAGAGGCAACTCTTAAACCCACGTAGAAAACAATTCATCCCAAGACAAGTACTGTACTGAGGTCTTATTTGCAAGCCAAAATAATAATAAAAGTAAAAATAAATCCTGATTGGTCTGCAAGATGCACAGTGTGGGTCAGCTGCTGACCAAATTAGATCTGTGCAAAGCAAGAGATGAAGCCAAACAGCTTAAATAAGGGTTGCCCAATGAATAACAAGTGCAGGGGCAATAGACTGGGCAAAAATCCCACAAGCGTGGTCTTGACAGCATCATGCATTTCCAAGGAAAAGAGAAATGCAGGTTATGATACTTCTGTCAAACTGAGCTGACATTAGACACTGGTGTTTTTAAGCCCTTGTTTTTACCAAGACAAAGGAGTTCATCATCACTAGCAAACTTTGACCAGAATGTCACAACTCCAGCTCACGCTCACTTCTTACCTTTATGCACAACTTGCAGCCCAAACATCTGGCTGACTTACAACCCTGAAAATGCATTGCTCAGGACACTGTGACATATCCCACAGGCAGTTCAGTTCACATTTGGTTCACTGTCACAGATGGATGGCAAGGCTTTAATAGCACATACTACCATCACCACCACACTTCCCAGTGTCCCATCCTGCAGATACATATTGTGATGCACGTGCCATACAGAACAGGCTTTGCACATATGTGCTCTGCAGAGGATATTAAAGCTGCAGTGCTCACCACAGGCCGACAGGGGCACCAGTCACTTCATCTGCATGAATACTAGCCATCTCTCTATAGAAAACTCTGGTGATTCTGGGGCCGTGAGGTGTCCATGCAGTCCTCCTCATCAAAGCTGTAATCTTCCTCACCTTCCTCTTCAAAGAGCTGCTCCTCTAGAAAGGAGCCCCCCAGCCCATATTCCTGCTCATGGACCGAGACTTCATTGGGCATGACATGTGAGGCACCTTCTACAAAGTCAGCAAATCTAGAGGAAAGATAGAAAGCAGTGAGGACATTGCAGCAATGAGCCAAGCCCTGGCCGTTACTTAAGTTCTTACTATACAGTGCAGTTCTGAAGTGCAGAGCTGGAAAAGTTACTTTTTAAAGATGAATCAATAGGATGACATGCTGAAGCCATTCATAACTGAGCAATTGTAAAAGGGTGCTCAAAGTCTCAGTGCATCTCATCCTACCACTGGTCAGTTATGGATAGACTCAACATCTCACTATATTGATTCTTCCTAAAGGAACACTGTGGCAGGATTACTTGAGTTACTGATGGATTCCACATCTCATTGCAGTCATTCTTCTTAGAAGTAACTTTCCAAGAGCTGTTACAACAGTTGTCAATTAAGTATTTTTAAGAGGCTTCAAACTGGTTACAGAGCTGTGTCAATACCCTGCTGTGGATGCTCTTGGCACCCAGACAGGGCAGAGGAAAAAACAAACAAATGTCAGTTCTTCATTTTGTTCCCCTTTCCATCACAACCCCAGATCCCATGTCCTTCTCATACCCTGGCCTGTAAGATGAGTAGCCTTTTCAGTGACTCCAAATTATAAAAATATTCCACAGAACATCCACTCATCCATTACCTCTTTGGAGACTTGATGCGGGAGACTGCTTTCCATGCAGAGAACTCTGGGCTGCTGCAGTACTCCCGCAACTCCTCCAGGGCTTTGCGTGTCTCCATCTCCCCCTGAATGCGGTATTCCTCCTCAGTTAGCAGACGCGGTGGGCTGGGCTTTGCTGTGGCTGAGAACACCTTCCTGCTAGGACAGCAATGATATTAATGGCAGCTCCTAGCCTGAATCCACTGAAGTTTGCTTCTTTCCAACAATACTTAAATACTCAACAGACACACCATGGGTGTAGACTGTCTCCCAGTCAAGCTCAAGACCAAATGTCTCATCACTGTTCTTATGTGGTAAGACCAGGTGTTCTGGGGGAAAGAATGTGTCCTGCAATTCTTATCAAATTTGGAGGTGCCTCCAAACCAACTCAGTCTTGGACTGAATTCTACTCACACTTGCTCAGCACCATTTGATCTAGTACATATGCTCTATGAGCATAGAAATATGCCTCAAACTGGCATATCAATGTTTTATATAAGTCTTTTACATTAAAAGAGACTAATAACAGATGTTCTCCAGTATGGATGGGAATCATGTGGTCCTCTAGAAGCTGGACTGCAACTTTGAGCAGTCCTTACCACTCACTGACCTGGTCAGGTGCTGGTGCTTGTAGCCCAACAACATCTGGAGGGTCATATGA
Organism: Cyclura pinguis; assembly: GCA_030412105.1. Taxonomy (NCBI): domain Eukaryota; kingdom Metazoa; phylum Chordata; class Lepidosauria; order Squamata; family Iguanidae; genus Cyclura; species Cyclura pinguis. Next base: position 195,312,170 of record CM059600.1, on the reverse strand, counting down.
TTCTCATTCCTAGTTTGTAGATACATGCTTTGTGCCTTGAGTAGTCTTAAGAACTTGTCAGGAATACCAGGCTTAAAAGCGGCTGGCTGGCTGGCCATGTTGTCTGGAGATGGTGGGCAGCTGCCATTCCACACTCCAACCTAAACCCCATGTTGGATAAGGCTGTCTCAAAGATATATAAAGCTGTCTCAAATAACTTGATGGCCATTGTGCTCTCTTCCAACTCTTATTATTTTATTATTCTAAATGTTATGCCATAGGACGCTCTAAAAATGTGACCATCCCACTTACGAAAAGATGCAGATCAGAACCAACGTTATAAAAGAAAATGCCTTTAGAGACAGACCTCACTTGTAAAGTCTTTGCAGGTGCCACCTAGTGGTACTTTTTAATCTAACAGTTCAAATCTCAAATTTTATATTAATTAAAATTTGCCCATATTCTATATTCAAAACAAACTCACAAGCAACTAAGCCTTAGTCTCCACTTGAACAATAAGCCAAATGGAACAAACATTATAACTAACCTTGTAGTGTTTAAACAACCTGCTTCAATGAGCAGCTCATCTAATAAAGTAGATAATGAGGTTCATTCCACTGAATTGGCTGGAAACAAGTTATTTGGCTCATCTTTTCTCAAACCTATCTCAACAAGCATTCCAGGAGGTCACCAAAAGAAACCTGACATTAGTTTTTTTTAATGCATTTAAAAACATGCATCTGTTTTTATTTTCTTCTGGCCTCCCCACTCCCATATAGCATGTTCTGTCTTAGTTTGCTCCCTGTATACTCCCATCTACATATGTCCAAGTTAACTTCCAGATCATCTACAGAGACTGAAACTACAGATTCAGATGGGACCGAGAGAAATAGTGAGTGACTTCTGGATAGGCAATCCTAGCTTTCCAAAAATTACTAAGAGCCATGTTAAAAGCCTCAATATGTTCTGAATAGGACATTTTGCTTGGCATAAGCTTTCATAAAGTGGGCTACCATCCACAAAAACTTAATGCTAAATCAAACATGCTAGTCTTTAACATGTCACAAGGCTCTTTGATGTTTCTGCTGCAACAGACTAACACAGCTTCTCCCTCCTCAAATTTTATGTGCACACGCTCAAACATGTACATCACTGCTATTTATCTATTAAGAGGGCTATTATTGGATTGTGCCTTCTAGAAGAGTAATGCCCATGCTTCTCAACCATCACCTGTAGATGGCATAGGCCCATATGACAGGGTACTCCAGGTTTTTAGTGCAGACTGCAATTACAATCAAAGCGATGGCGATCTGGCGTATCTGAATGCCGAAGTAGAGAAACAGCAAGCCAAGGATTTGCAGACCCCAAGTGAGGAGATTGATGCTGCGTTCATTTTCCAGAGGGCCATATTTGTAGCACACAGCAAAGCTGATGCACCCCACAATGACCAGGTAACCTGTGAATGGGAAAAAAGCAAGCAACATTAAGTGGTATTTAAAGGAATATTTTTACCTGGTGCTTTAAACATCCCAGATGAGTGAGGGAATTAAGTGCGACCCCAAGAAGTGAGACACCTGGATAAATCAGCCAGGAGTGAGCAGGTGATCTTGAATATCAATTCTGCTCAAGAAAGCAAAAGATTAAACCACACTATCAAGGGCAGCATAGAGAATGCAACAAAAGGCAAAAGTCCAAAATCTGGGAAGGTCTAGAACCAGGGGAAAAAAGTCCCCAAACTGATAAGATGTTGATCTAGAAACACTGGATCACAGTTTCATTTCCATGGCAGAGGCATTAAAAACTGTTATTGTGTGCCTTCATTTCCAACTTATACAGACCCTAAGGCAAACCTACCATGCGGTTTTCTTGTTCAGAAGGGGTTTGCCTTTACCTTCATCTGAGGCTGAGAGAATGTGAGTAGCTCAAGGTCACTCACTGGGTTTCCATGGCCAAGCAAGAATTCAAACCCTGATCATGAGAGTTGTAGTCCAATGCTCAAACCACTACACCGCATTATAAACAGATGCCTCTGGTACTCACAAAGCATTCAATTTCTAAACACATGGCTCTGATGAAAAAAGGGAAAAGACCACAAACACCCTTGATTACAATCAAGACTATCTGATTCAGCCAGCAATGAGGACTGCACAACAGGCAGCCTTTAGCAGGCCGCTCTAAAAACATGTATGATGTCTATCACATAGCTGGTGCCATGACTTCATTCATATTCCTCTTTCCCAATACTAAGGAGTAACAATTACTGATTTTCCTGTCTTCCTGATTTCAAGTGATTTCAAATCCTACCTACAAAGAACTTGCTACAGACTTTTCTTTTTCCTTTCTGAGTTGTTTTCTAGTGATTAAGATAGCTTGATGAGCCTTAATGAGAACTCAAGAGCCTCTTCACTCAAACTAATTGGAAGCTGAGAACAGATATCAGAAACTACACACTTAATGAAGTTTGGAGGCTGAAGGAAGCAAAGTCCATGTTTCCTAATTAGGTTTGCTTAGAAATACTTAAAAATGGCCTAAAGCTCAGGCTTTAAAAAAAGAGATCACAGAAAACCAAAACAAGCACTCACCTAGAAGATACTCCCAGTATGATTTGCAGATCTCTTGCAGGTTTCTGAAGACCAGCTGGATAAGGTAAACAGAAAAAGACCAGCCTCCCACAAGCATGAGGTAGATGGGACTTTTCTAGGGCACAAAAAATCCCCAAAATAGATTTTAGCTATTTCAGCATCCATGACACAGCAGACCAATCAACTGGCTCTAAACCAGGCACACACAGTTGTTAGGCTTCTACCTAACGCAGGTGCCATATGCAGTACTTATTCACTGGGCTCTGTCTACCAGGGTAGATTGGCCCCAGAGTCTAGACAAATTCATTGAAGAAACTTCATTGAAGAAGCATTCAGTAGGACAACCAAGGCCCCATTCTCACAAGGTCCCACTCTCACAAATGGGTAACACATGCCTTGCAGGTCATCTGCAGCCCACACATTTTTCGCAGCCCCTCAAGCTGCACTCAGTCACTTCTCCATCTCCGAAATTGTTGCAACAGCATCAAAACTTAATTTTGGGTTGGAACAGTCTTTAAAAAAATGTGAGCGCAGTGTGCATACTCTGTTTCTAAGGCTAACAACACTTTCAGGTATGCTGTTCACCGGGTGTAAGGTGGATAGGGAAGAGAATAGTCCCTGGATCCACTGAAGTTGCACATCCCTGGTCTAGACAGTGCACTTCAGGCTAAAGACAAAATACTCACATGACAGAAGGGTCTCCTACCAAAACTAACAAGTCAAGATATGGGCTAAACTAGAACTTCTCAACACCGAATATTTTGCAGAAGTTTCTTGTACTGAAACTTGTACTGAAGAGGATTAAATCATGTGAGGTCTACTAGCAATGTTACAAACAGATAACAGGTTTTCCACTGTCACCTTGTGAGATATAAATCCTCAGAATAGTCCATCTTTGTAGTGAACAAATGATGGGAGAACATGAACTCTGATGAGGAGGGGGTAAGGCATCAGTCAAATAAATAAAATGCCTTAGGCCACTACTCTAACTCCACTATATTATATTTCTGCATTGGGCTGGAATGCTGTCACAAGGGACAGCTGAACACTTTTCACAACTGCACAGGGATTTTTGAACATGTAAATATAAACTAAAATGCACAGAGCTATTTTCCAACACAACTGACAATTTAATTTCAGTTCCCCGGTCTCAATAATAAACTTACTCAAAACTTAGCATTATCATTTGCTAAATTACTTGTGAGGAGAGTAACTGTATAATCAGAATTCTCCTCTTGGTACCCTAGCTTTTGCTACATTGCAAAATTAACATGTCTGGGATTTCTACGAATATACAATCACTAACCTTTAAACAGAACTGGGAAAGGCTATTGTTTTCAACTGAATTTCTCCAGCCCCCCTAGGACTGCTGGCTAAAGATATGAGAGCTATAGTCCAAAATAGTAACTATCCTATTTGTTGGCATATAAGACTCACTTTTTCCCCCCAAAAATACTGTTTGAAAATGGGATGCGTCTTATATGCCAGTGCATCTTATACACTGCCATTTGTTGATATATAAATGGGGTGTGTCTTATACACTGGTGCGTCTTATACGCCCGCAAATATGGTTTTTACGATTCTGCATCTGAACTTGCACAGGGAGATTGGTATGACAGAAACACCCAGAAGCAGCTAATTAGCCCCACCCCCCCTTATTCACTTCACTTTACAGTCAGCCCTCCACATGCGCGGGTTTCACTTTTGTGGGTCTAATTATTCACGGATTATTTGCTGTCACCTCTGCCGCCTCCCTATGCCACTTTTAACAGGGACTGCAAGCCTCGTGAAACTGAGAAACTGAGAACAAGGCTTGTAAATACCTATTAAAAATGGTGTGGGGCAGCAGTGGAGGTGGCAGTAAGCCCCACCAGCCACCCATTTCTGCCTTGTGAAATAACCCTGATGCCTCACAGGAATTCATGGTGGGTTGAATATAGTGATCATACGTTTTTGTAGAGTTATTCACATTTTTTTCACTTTCACGGGGGTCCTGTGCCCCTAACCCCGGTGAATGTGGAGGGATGACTGTATGTTACACTACAATTAAAGTAGTACAGCCTTTTTGACATCAATGTTTTGTCAAAAATAAACAATGATTGTCCTCTAAGTTGCTATATTTTAGATAAGATGCCTCTACAGTAAAGGTTCAAGACAGACCACCTCCTTGTAGGGACATAAGCCATATTTCCCTGGCCACTAGGAACTCAGTTCCTTCCTTCCTCTGCAACAATTTTCACTGTTCTTCTATCTAGGCTCCGTGACTGTTATCAGAGTTTGCTATGAATTCCATGTTCTTAAAGTTTACATACTTTGCTGTGCATTTCTCTTTTCTTTCCTCTTCCTCCTCATTTTTGACTGGCCAAGTGTCTTTGGGAGCAAACAGAAGGAGTGCTATGTTGTTCATGCTGCACCAGTGTTCCTTCTGCCCACTCCCAAGGAAATCAGGTTCCAAGGAGAAAAAGAAGACAGAACAAAGGAAATGCACATATACACGTTGCCATCCCTTGCCAACTCCGGTCCTTTCAGAAATGCAAGTGGAAATCAAGAAAGGAGCAATATGAATAACCAAACTGTGCAAGGCACTGAGTAAGGAGCATACTCTACATGTTCCCCAGATCAGGAGACAAGAGGTCTCACTGAGGTCTTTGGAAGTAGCACTCAACTGTTTAAAGTGAGCCAGCCTGTTACTAAACAATCTAGTCTAGCAAACAATACCAGGCTTTTACTCACCTTAGGCACCATTCTGGACAATACATAGATGACGATGAGCAGTGAACTTAGCATGCCAATGCTTATTCCAGCTGAATAATAGAAAAGTGAGCTCCTAAAAAGACAACACTTATCTCAGCTGCTATGCAAAAATAGGATCTACACACACACACACACACACACACACACACACACACACAGAGTGCTCCAAGAAGAGAGAAAGGTGACTAAACAAGCTCAGCTTCTAGGGTACCAAAACATTTGGCTCATCTTGGTGACTGGTTAAAGTTTGCAGTTGCCATCAAACAGGGGGAAAGTGAGCTGTGGTAGCAGGATGGAAAAGCAAGCAGTAACCCAGTGATTCTGGGCCAACAAAGTTGTGTTTCCATGAGACTGAAGAGTGGCTTTACCAGGTAGATGACTGTATTTCTGAACATTCTTTTCTGGCCACGGTGAAGCTGGAAACAGCGTGCCATCACCTGGCTGCCAAAGTACAGTGGCTCCTCCACTTTCATGAGGCTTCAGGCCACAGGGCAAGGGAATGAGAGGCAAGGCACGCACATGCCTCACAAACAATCAAATTTGCAAAGGTCAAACCCCCAAATGTGGAGGGAGGACAGTAACTAGCCAGTGCTCCTGCTGAGGGTAAACAACATGTGGAAGTCTTGAAGGAGCTGGAGAGTTTAGCAAGCAAGGGGAATTTCACAACTGTTCTCCCACAACTCTGGTATAAGCTCAGAAGAGAATATAAGGATGTAGTTTAGCGGCACTTAGAAACAGTTAAGATTCGAACTGTTCAAGTACAGTGAGCCCTTTGCTGATGCAATCTCAGCAAACACAAGTATGAGGCCACATGAAGCCTCATGTCAAATTATCATCAGTGGATGCACCAGGCACCTGTGCCTGCATGGGTACATGCACACTGTATCCATTGATGATAATGAGATGAAGCATTCATGTTGTTTTATGCAAGGGTTCCTGGAAAAGAAGCCCTGTATATATGGGAGGGTGCACTGTATTCAAGATGAAGGATGAATTCCACCCCAAACTGAAAAATCCACCCCAAACTGGTGGATGCCTGCCACAGGAAAAGATATGGTTGCCGCTTGTGACCAGGCAAGTGCCCTCATGGAAGTTTGAATGGTTCTAACAAAATGACCCTGTTAATCAAGAATATAGTCAAGAACAGGGAAGAGGAAACAATCCATAGTCTATTTCCCAAAGACAGCTGTGACAGAGCCTGAGGGTGTGGCTAGCTTGAGCAGCAGGGCAGCCCTAGCAACAGGTTGCCATGTAACCAAAGTGGCTCTGTAACAGAAAGAAACTCAGCCCACCGGTGAGAGGGAGGGGCTGAGGTTTGTGAGGAGAAGGTCTATATAAGGCACAGTGACTTGCATTTTGGAGATTCTTCAATGAGATCTCCAGAGAGAGTGTTTTAAATTTAGCTTTTCAGTCAGCCAGGGTGGTTGTCTGAATAAGCATGGTTGTCTTCTCAAGGTCTGGAGAGAGACAGAGAAAACCAAACCATTTTTGAGTTGGGTCAGATGGTGTGCCCTAGGCTTGGGAATTAAGCCTTTGAGCAAAAGGGAAGCCAAAGACCTGTGTGTGTGTAAAAGTTTTGTCCATGTATATTGAGTGGAGCTACAAGAAACTGGTTAAATACCTTCTGAAGTTCTCTTTGCTTGGAATTACTTATAACACCCAATATCTTTTCCCCGTTTGTCATTTTAATAAAGATTACATTATATTTGTATAAATTGAGTACTTTTCCTTAGTTCTAATCAATTAGTAACATGCTACCACAGATTTGTAAATCATTCTGAATAACAACTGTGAGGCTATTAACGTAGTGATTTTAAAAGGAAAAGCAGGGTTGTATAAAGGGAGCAGGGTGCTATAGCGTGCAGGCAGAACGAAGCTGCCATTTCCAATCTGAGGGAAGGTAAAGCAGGCCTGGCTTCTCCGCAATAGCCTTTAAGGGCTAGATCCATTTTCTTATTGCAGACATCCAAATGTGTGTCTGCATATACAGGAAAGCATTTGTTGTGTTGTTTCAAGTCATTTCTGAATTATGTCAACCCTAAGACAACCCTATCACAGGGTTACCCGTCAAAATTTGTTCAGAGGAGGATCTCCCCTCGTCTCTCTGAGACTGAGAAAATGTGACTTATCCAAGGTCCCTCAGTGGTTTTCCATGGCCAAGCAGGGATAAGAATCCTGGTCTCACAGTGTCCTAGTCCAACACTCTAACCACTACACTGTACTGGCTTACAAGGTAACATACCCATTCATATAGCCTCAACTTATTAACAACCCTGTGAAACACAGTACAGTGGCCACTCCACTTTCATGAAGGTTCAGGGTGCAGAACCCTCACAAAAGTGGAAAAAGTGGAAAAAATGTGAATGTCTGTCCTCCCATTCACTCCTGGGGCTCTCCCCTCCCCCGCATTCCCTTGCCTTTTGCCTCAGCACATGTTCTCCTCACTGGGGCCAAAGGCAAAGGAATGGGAGGGGAAAGCACCGCAGAGGAGAAGGAAGGCATGCATGTGCCTTCCCTATTCCTTTCTCTCTCTGCACCCAGCAAAACGCAAGGGAACTGGGGGGAAGGCACACATGCACCTCGAGAATAATAACATTTGCAAAGTCAAACCTGTGAATGTGAAGGGAAGACTATTACAAAATCAAATCAAAAGTATACTAGTGAAAACTAGTCAATTACATGTTGTCTGTTCCACATTAAAATTTGTTGGGAATGAAGAAAATAAATATTTGGGGTAGCCATGTTAGCCATGCAGCAAAGTACACCAAAATCCAAAATAAACATCACGGTGATATCTTTATTAGGCCAGTCAAAAGGCACAAAATATATCATGCTTGCTTTTAAAAGTCACTGGCCTTTTAACTGGGCAATAGAAGAAAAGCAATCATTTTGAAGTCCCAGGCCTGCACCTTGTTTGAGATATTTGCTAAAGTAAGTGTCCTTGAGGGAGGCTTGATCTAGGTGGGAGTCCCACCTCTTCTTGGCAGGAGAGTGCAGTGAGTCTCTCAAGTAGTCTCTGCATTGTCACATCTGCAGGTAATTTTAGGTGTTGAACAGGTAAAACTTGTTAGTGACAGCCAAATCGTTTTAGTTTGGTTGGAGGTAAAAACCTCAGATGGTAAATCTCCAGATGTTTGGTCCTTCTAGTTTAGGGTTCACCCCTTGCAGCTAAGTTCTGTAGTTTCAAACCCAAAGCACAAAGATATTCGGAGTAGCCAAGTGGATTGTGCAACAAAAACAACAAAACCCAAAGTATACCTTGTAAAGACTTTTTAATACCTTTGCCTGAGGAAGAAGGTTTTGAAAGCTGAGGTATATTTTGCCCCATTTGGTTCACCTAATAATGGTATCATCATGTGTGCACTGGACTTTGTGGGATATGAAAGGGTAACATTTACATTAGTCCTCACTTGGTAAGAAAAAGTCATGACCTCAGCAATAAGAATATATCTAGAACAATGGAATTTAATCAACCTACTAGATATTTTGAGAGCCAGCATGGCATAGCTGTTTGAGTGCTAGACTACAACTCTGGAGACCATAAGTCAAATAAACACTAAGCCACAGAAACCCACTGAGTGACCTTGGGCTGAGTTGCACTCTCTCAGTCTCAGAGCAAGGCAAACCCCCTCTGAATAAGTCTAGCCATGAAAACCCTGTGATAGGTTTGCTTTAGGGTTGCCATAGGTCAGAAACAACTTAAAGGCACACTACAAATGACATTAGATGTTGTAAATTGAACAAATAAGCTATTAAGCACTAAGCTTGTGGACAAAAGTGATCACTGCTCATACTTAAGCAATGCCCATTGCAACACTCACCTGCTCATCACATCACTACAAAAGAACAGCAGAAGACCCAGAAATGTAACCACAACGAGCTTGGGATCAAACGCTAGAAAAGAAACAAAAGACTTATTTTTCCATCAGTTGTACTGAACTGAGCCAAGACTTCACAGATTAGAGGTGGGAAAATGCAGTCCTTCAGATATTGTTGGACTGCAGTTCCCAGCATCCCTTACCACTGGCTATGCTGGCAAATGTTGATGAGGGTTACAGTCTAACATCTAGAGAGCTGCACTTTTACCCATCCCTGTTCTAGATCTTCTGCATTCAGTGACAGCCCCCCACGGCTATAAAGGCAAATGCCCACACAGAAGCAATGTCACACAGAGCTTTCTTTCTATACAGAAGCATACACAACCAAGCAGGATATGCAAAAATGTCCCAGACTCATTAACCCAATCTACTCCACTAGAGCTGAGTGTCTTGTGGCCCCAGGTAATGGGGAAATAGCTACCTAGTCAGCACACAGCAAGTGGACTTTGCTCTATGGGGACTAGCCTTCTTCGGGAACATAACCCTGCTCACCAATTGGTCCCATCAACTCTAAGAAAGATCCTCTAAGGAACCTGTCAATGGTCTAAGGCATGGGTGTCAAACTCAACTTCATCTTGGGCTGCATCAGCATTATGGTTGCCCTCATAGGGCTGGTTGTATCTGTAAGACTATCTTAAATAATTGCCTCTGCATTCGATTATTACTGGTTTTTAAATTGCCTTCCCTCTGCACCAACTGTTCTTTCCTTGGACATTTTGGGGCTATATGATCATAGTTTATGGTCCCTACACCTCTGTAAAGTGACACAGAATTGGTCAGTATATCCAAAGTGTGCCACTTTCTGCTCCCCAGCCTGCTCCCTCTTCAGAATACCAGCAGCCAGGGGCCCGTAACATGGAGATTGGTCTCACCAGGCAGGGAGAGTGCTGTAGCTGTAGGAGGTGTGAGGGCCACATGAAATGGCCTGGCAGGCCGGATTCGGCCCATGGGCCTTCTGTTTCACACATGTGGTCTAAGGTTTTCCTGCTCAGATGAGGGATGTTGCACTAGCACCCTCCGAATTTCTTCAGCTTCCCCCCCCACAAGAAACTGGCTATCTTTCCACCCCAGATATGGCAGAACTCTGCAAACAGTCTTGGAGCTACACATGATTAGAAGTGAGAGAAGGCTCTCTCCTATAGAGGGAGGTACATATAAGTTCCTTTCCATAAAACTTACTTGTTGCAGTCCAAAGGAAGAGCAATCCCTTCAAGGATCCGCTCCTTTATGAAAGTAAAATACTAAATTCTCTTTGAGAAATTCCATAATATCCACTTTAGCTCACTCCAAGATGAACTGCCCTATTCAACTATTCTGCATTTGCTCAGTTAACTGAACACCACGAAGCTAACATCAATACCGCATTCCAGTGGATCCCATTTATAGTACAGCATATAGTTAAAAAGTCCTAATTACATCATCAGTCCAGCTGCCATCTTTATAATGCTGACACTGCAACTGTACTTCATTTCTGCAATGCTAGAGGATCCAACAGTTACTGTTCCCAGAATTAGGAAGGAACAAGAGTAATCTAGTGCACTAACAGTACAGTACTTGATGGTAACTTCTGCGGCACAACAGCAATCAACGTAAAACAATACATACTACGAGTAACGACGACAGTATAATTTGAGGGTGGTTCAAGGGGGTCAACTTTCAAGCAGGTTTTATTACTGTACAGGCCTACAGTAATGTAAGTGTCATTGAGCTTCTCTTTGAAGAAAGAACCAATATAGTTCCATATGTTGAACCCCTCCAGTTCTTTCAGTTTCTCCTCATTTTCGACTTGGATGACCCGGACCATCTCGGTGCTGTTTACTCGGATCTGTAGGATGTGCAGGAGAAAAGGACATCCAGTAATACACAAGCATCAGAATGTCATCATTTGGTGAATCCCATTTGGGAAAAAGGTGGGTTATAAATTCAATAAATAAATTAAAGGTATTTGAATCAACCAACCTTATCTATTTAAATGGCACCATCATTTTACATGGCACTTCACAAGTAAATGAACAACAAAACTTTCCCTGCCATAAAGCTTACAATTTAATTAAGACATGACACAGGACAGTGTGGGAGGGGATTATATCCAGCCAGACCCTGCCTCTTTGGATTTAGTTATGGAGTACTCACTTTAAAAAATGAAATCATAGACAGGTTCAGAGAAAACCACTGAAGATGATAAAAGACTTTTGGAAACAGCTAATAAAATTTGAAAGAGCTAAGTAAGGTATTTGAAAGAGATTGGTATGATCAAAGGTATTATACAGACAAAGCACACAGGAAAGGGATGAAGGATTAAGATACTGGGGAGAAAAAGACAAGACAGAGAAACACACTGTTCAAAAGTTTAATTTCACTGTGTAGTTAACTGAGCAGGAGATAAATCAGTGCCTGTGAGAAACCAAACCATTCTACAGATGGAGGGCCTTTCTGCATCTCTGGATCTAGAAGAATATACAACAATACTCATCACCAAACCATGGTATTACCACTCCAACACTGTTAGGGGAAAAATCTGCTGTCACTTAGTATCCAATCAGCTAAGTGCAACTGATGATGAACTGCAACCTCAAGAAGTGTGACTCAGGTGTCCCAACTCAGGGCACTAACTGAATGATGCCTAGGGCGTTACATGGTCCTTTCTCTTAACTGCATCATTTTAAATGCCTTAGCATTTTAATCTTTTCACTATTTTTTTTATTAAATCTTCTTCCACAATAAAAAAGGCAAGTAATCAGCAAAGTTAAAACTGTTGCATTCATTTAATCAGAAATATGGATATTGCTCAATTTAAATAAAGCTAGCAAAGCAGTACTGAACAACTAGTACAATGCAAGGAATGTGCAAACATCTGCCAACAACTACTGCAGCTGGGTAAATCATGAACAGTGCAAGGATAGGCTGGATAACCTGTAAAGATCTGCAATAATACTGTGTCACTACATAACCAAGGCTACAAGCAATAGCCTTGTATTTGACTATCACTGATCGCTTTCCCAAACCTCATGGTAAGAACAGTAAAAGTCCAACCAGAAGCTGTGACTGTAAGTACAACTTGCACAGATAATACCTGTGCTTCAAGTGCATCCATTGTATTGCCATGGTGATCCATGCCCTAATTACATCACAGTGGTTCTCAAACTGTGAGGCAGGACCTCCAAGGGGGTGCAATAGTTGCTTGGGGGGGTGCAATAATTTTTTTGGACATTAATTTATTATAATTGGCCCTTGGTAACTTACTTGGGGAGAAGACTGGGATGAGGGGAGAGAGAAGAGAGAGGGAAACTTGGGGAAAGAGAGAGGAGGTTCTTCTCCATTAATTGTTCCGCAGCCTGGTCCAGATTTCCAGTGCGAATTTTGCAGTTATGAGGGGGATATCCAAATTTCCTTCCCTCACCCCTCCCCTGCCAGTCACTTCACAAGCACGCATGCTGGAGAAAAAGAAGGAGCCCTAAGCATGCCTGAAACAGTAACTGCATTCGCCATCCTCTCACCCCCACTCCTTCCCCGACTTTCACCATGCAATGCAGACCATGCAATCACAGCCACACTTGGGGGCACAACATCTACGTGCCATCTCCCTATACGGAATAAGAGGAAGCAGGGGAGAGACTGAGAAAGGTGATACAAGGGAGCAGAGATCGTTTTTTGGACAGTCCTTTGTGATGCCCCACTTCCAGGGAGCAGAGTTATTGACTTTCATGTGCACTAGTCCCTTTTTGGACAGTGCTTATGATCCTCCACTTTCAGAGATTTTGTTGAGTTAGGTATTGAATTTATTTAAAAATTTTAAAATAAAACTGTTCTCATTTGAACATTGATTTTTTCCTTACAAAATGTGAAAATATGAATATACATAAATATGTGAATGAAAATATGCACATTAAACAAACAAAATATTTTTATTTATATACTATGTCAAGCGGAGGGCCTGATATCCACACACTGATGTAAAGGGGGTCACAGGGGTAAAAAGTTAGAGAACCACTGGACTACTGTAACACACTATACATGGGGCCACCTTTGAAAAGTATTTGGAAACTTCAACTGGTATAAAATTTGTGCTTAGACCATTCATTGGGCTGATTATTGGGCACAGGCGGTTCCCTTCTTACACAGCTGCTGTAACTGGTTATTGGTCTGTTTCCAGGCACAATTCAGAGCAATGGTTATGAGCTTTCATGGTCAGAGAACTGGCTGTTTTTAAAAATTGCATTCTCTCATAAGAGTTAGCCAGTTTTCAAGTTTGCAAGTAGCAATGCTGGGGAACAAAAGACAATGGGTCAGTTAAATAAACAAACCTGTATACAGCTACTCAGCAGAGATTTACAGGATCTAAGATTAGTTCTCTTTAATTTTTGCAGTAAGTACACAGACAGGAAGTTCATTTAAGGTTCAGCTAAGTTTCCAGAAAGAGAAATAAGTCAAATTCTTACCTGAATCCTGGTCCATATATCATGCCATTTTGGTATCATCTTGTTTGTGTAACAAAACCTCTCAGGGGAATTTATTTCATACTTGTGATTTTCTTTAAGTGGAATCACCTCTCCATCTTCAGGTTCAAATAAAGAAAACAACTACATTATAATCTGATAATAACACTGCAAAGAACTCCATCTCAAATCAGACTTACTCCCAGTGAGAGAACAAGGCTGATTTGTACCAAAGAAGGATCAAGATTAGCATGTTCGTTAAGAAGTTGGTATGAACGCCGCTAGTCTCAGGCAACATATCATGACATCTATTGCTAGCAAACCACTGTTTTAGGGAGCACACACCAAGGCAATGAATTACAGTATGCAACCAATGGCAGACACTAACAGAAATCGAACTTAAGCTCCCATCCGAAAATATTTTATCTGAATGAAAACCTTAAGTTGTCTGTGTTTTGTTTTAATCTTTATAAGGCCACTATGCAATTTAAAAGATCCACACAGTCACAGACACCTTCATCGAGGACACAGACTACATTAAGATAAACACAGGCATTAACAAAAATATCTGCCAGATACCATATTAGGATGTGAAAATGGAAGAGCTATGCCTTTAAATATACCAGACACTTCTAGTAGAGCACGACGCAAAAACATAAGAAGCAAAAGGATAATCACTTATACTGTCCATTGGAGATGATAAATAAAAATATCCACAATGATCTCAAACAAGTCATTTATATTCTCCTTTTGAGATCTTGTGTGACAGAAAATAACTCAGGTAGGCACACAGCAACAGCTTCTTGCTGCCCATCACAAAACATGACAAGCCAAATTTTGTATGCAGATATTATCACTACTAATTTATATGATACACTGCAAAGTATCACATGCAGTGCCGCGGTGGGGGGATAGGTTTTAGTTCCAGTTTACATTTCAGTCCTGATGTTTCTACAACCAAGGAAAGGCAAAGAAAGGACGAACACACATACAGGCATACATCAATATACACTTTGTTCATTTGAACAAGGGCATTTTTCACAGCTGTTTAAAACTCCCTCTAGATTGATTTTCTCAATGCTCAGGAAACTGAAATGCTGGGAGCTGGATTTATCATACCCTGTGTTATATCATGGAATCAATGGGCAGCATACAGATAGAGCCAACCTTGACACTTCAGAGCAATTTAAAACATCCAAATGATAATTTAAACAGACTAAACGGACAGTAAACAATTTAACATACTAACAGATTTTTAAGTAATTATGTATATGGAAACTTGTGAGAAACTGATGAGATCCCAAAGGCTTTAATAAAATCCCACCTTTTCCCTCATGCATTCAAGGAGTCGTCTCTCTCTCTCTCTCTCTCTCTCAATCTTCTTCCCTATGAGATAGGTGAGCCTAAAACTGGATCTCTCCCAAATTAATACGCTAACCAGGGCCATTTCCACACTACACTGTCATAGTGCTATATTCCACTTTCAACATCCTGTGGAATCCTGGGGTTTGTAGTTCACTGAGGCCAAAGAGCTCTCTGGCTGAAAATTCTAAAGGCCCCTCCCTGAACTGCAATCCCCAGGATTCCATAGGATGTCGAAAGTGGAATGATAGCGCTATAACAGTGCAGTACGGAAATGGCCCAGGACATCGCACTGCTTCTCCAACTAATTGTCGTTGACACTTGGCGTCAAGTCGGCTTCGGCTCACCGGGAGACTATGAATGATGACCCTCCAGGGAAAAAAAACAACAACCCGTTATCAAAGGTCCTGCTCTGGTCTTGCAAACTGAGGGACCCGTTGATTAGACTGTTTACAGCGTATTACTTCTTATATCAGGACCCTCGCCTTCCACCAGGGGCGAGCACCAGGGCTCCCCTTTGAGGCAAGGCGAAGAGGAGCCTCTCCCAGCTGAAAAGCCGGCACCCCGGGTGCCCCCCAGATACTCCCCTCGGCGCCCCGGCCTTTTACCTGAGCCGCAAGGCAGCAGCACCAGGAGCACGGCGGCCCCCAGCAGGCGCCCACAGAGCTGACACCTCCCCGCGGCCCCTTTCGTCCCTCCCGCCATCGCCGTCCTTCCACTCCTTCATCTGCCGCCCATCCTCAAGCAAAGCCTTCCCACCGCCGTCCCACCCGCAGCCTATCGGGAAGCCGGACCAACCACTGTACGCCCACCCCTTTACTCGAGTGATTGGCACAGTAACCAATCGTCTGCGGGGAAGAGGAGGAAGAGGCAACACAGAGACGTGGTGGAGCCAACGGTCGTATTGAATGATGTGCCCTTGGCCTATGAGAGGACCCAGACGTCACCGCGAGGATCTTCTGTGAAGTAACGGCTCTCAGCAGAACGTCCATATTGAGTTGCGGAGTCGCCCTACCAATTAAGCCCACCCCTCCTCTCCATTGGGTAGAGGCCGTTGCCTTTCAGCCTATGGGAGCAGAGGAAGGGCCTCCCGGCTTATTTCTGGAGAGAAAATACAGCGAAGGGACAGTCCAGTTCCGCAAGAGGGGGGTGTGTTACGTTAGGAGTTGGAAGCCTTTTTTATTTCCCGTGCGTTTGTTACACTTAGGCCGCTTCCGCACTACACTGTTATAGCGCTATTATTCCACTGTCAACGTCCTATGGAATCCTGGAGTTTGTAGTTTAGAATTCTCAGCCAGAGAGCTCTTTGGCCTCACTGAACTGCAAACCGCAGACTTCCACAGGAGCTTGAAAGTGGAATAATGGTAGTGAAACAAGTGTAGTGCGGAAACGGCCTTCTGTTCCTTCTACCCTTTCTCCAATGGCCTCAAGGGGGTGGTGGCCCTTGGTGGCGCTCCTACCCTTGCACTTTATCCTCACAACAACCCTGTGAGATAAAGCAGGCAGAGAGAATGACAGGTCCAAGGTCTCCCAGGGAGTCCTTGCTTAACACTTTAACCCACTACAAAACCATACTTACTAGCAACACAATGAATGATAGGCCAGGTTTTGCCTCACGGGGAACCCATTCTTCGCAACAGTTATTTAGGCCCTTGCCTCTGGTTCTTGTGCTAAGGAATCAATAATACGTGCATTTTTATTTATTTTTGTTAAAATGCTTTCAAGTCAATTTTGACTTATGGTAAACCCTATGAACCAGAATCCTCCAAGAAACCCTGTTATTGGCAGCTCAGATCTGGCAAATTCAGGGCAGCCTTGGCTTCCATAGCAGGGTCAGTCCACCAGTCCTGCAGGGTTTGTCTGTTTTCACACTTCATGGGATTACTCAAACTGCCATGATTCTGGGCCCTATCACACTACACTGTTATAGCACTATTATTCCACTTTAACTGCCATGGTAATATTCTATGGAATTCTGATATTTGTAGTTTAGTGAGGCTCAAGAATTCTCTGGTGGAGAATTCTAAATGTTCCTCCCTAACTGCAAATCCCAGGATTCCATACCATGAGTTGAAGTGGAATAATAGCGCTATAACAATGTAGTGTGATAGGGCCCTCTGTCCCATGAAATCCTGTCACAGTCAGGCCTCCACATTTGCGGGTTTCACTTTTGCGGATTTGATTATTAAGGGATTATTTGCTGTTCCCTCTGCTGCCTCCCTATGCCATTTTTAATAGGGACTGCAAGTCTCGTGAGACTGAGAAACTGCGAACGAGGCTTGTAAGTTCCTCTTAAAAATGGTGTGCGGCAGCCTTGGAGGTGGCTCTAAGCCCCACCAGCCCCCTTCTGCCTTGTGAAGGAACCCTGATGCCTCAAAGGGATCCAGAGTGGGCTGAATATGGTGATCATACTTTTTTGTGTGTGTTAAATATGGTTTGGGAGGGCCTAGAGCTATTCACGGTTTTTCCACTTTCATGGGCGTCCTGTGCCCTAACCCTAGCGAATGTGGAGGGATGACTGTATCTTCAATTTGGGGAACAGCATTTAGAATTCCCTACCGGGGGCTCTAGTGCCTCACCAGACTACAAACCCTAAGATGGCACAGGATGTGGCAATGGCAGTTAAAGTGGAGTCATTGTGTCATGTCAAGAGCCCTTCCCCATGTACCTTCCTCTTTTCCTACTGCAAGAAGTCTTAATATGTCACTTTGGAGGGAAGGACAAAGACGCTTCTTTGCTTCTAATCCCACCTAACTCGTAGGGAGAAATAATCACAAAAGAGGGAGAGCTGCCTAGTTTTTCCCTCAATCATTCTTGAAAATTTTCACAATCCTGTCATTAAAGTCATATCAAACTGCTGAGTGATCAATACTAATCTTTTTCAGTGGTGGATTCCATGAACTCTTCCCACAAAATTACACAGAAAACAATCTTTTATAGCTTCGAAACTGACCTTAAAAAATGTTTGTTTCAATCAATATTCTACAGAAAAGGCTGTTCAACTACTGATGCCTTTTAGCTTTGTAGTTAAAAGTGTTTTGCATGTATTTTTAAACAGTTTATTTCTTTAATTAGGTGTGTAAGCTGCCTTTTAGGAGCTTGCTGTAGAAACAATATATTTGTCTCCTAAAATCGAGCTTATTATGAGAAAGAGCACCTTGCCGTACTGCACAGTTATAGTGCTATTATTCCACTTTAAACATCCTGTGGAATTCTGGGGTTTGTAGTTCACTGAGGCCAAAGAGCTCTCTGGCTGAGCATTCTAAAGGCCCCTCCCCAAACTGCAAACCCCAGGATTCCACAGGATGTTGAAAGTGGGATCATAGCACTGTAACAGTGCAGCTCAGAAAGGCCCAGAATGATGGATGATCAATATCACAGAGGGACACAAATGTACCGCCATTACTTTCATGACCCTAGAAATCCTGTAGGTCCTGATAGTAGCAGAAGGTAGCTATTGGAGCTGCCTGGCCGTTCACACAGCGCTTGTATTTTTATTTTGTTCTGTTTAATTTTTATATGGGGAAATGACCATCAGCCACACTGGCTCTTCTGGAGCCGATAGGTTCCAGAATTTTCCTCTCTGTAGTTGCTGCTGAGGCCACCCTTAGGTAAAAGCTAGCTGCATATCCTCTACCCGTATCAATTTCGTAGAGATAGTCCTGATTAATTCTCCATCCTTCCAATTTTTCAGCGGCTTTTAAAATGTCCCAGTTTCTCTCTGCTCTTCCAAATTGTTTTTCTCTCTCCTCCTCAGCAGGGAGAAGAGGAGGAGGAGGAGGCAGAGTCTTGCCCTTCCCATAAGCTCAGGCAAAAGCAAACTACTGCAGCCTCTATGAGCTTGCATGTCCTTCTTCATTAAAATAACTTTTGCCATCTTAACAACAATCTGAAGTTGTTTGGCCATACCTCTCCTGGTTTTCATCTGTGAAATGTTCCAGGGTATGCAACTGGCAGCTCTGACCTACCAGTTGAAGACACATTATAAACTACACTGCATTGATGTTCTTACAGTAAGACCCCTGTGCATATACAATCAATTACCATTAGCTTTTTATGTCTTGGAACATGCATGCGTTTTACAAGAGATCAGAAGTTTTTTGTCAGATTCTCAGAAGCAAGATCAATAGTTCTCCTTCTGAACTGTATCAAATAGATTTTTTTCCAGCAGAGGCTTAATGAAGTCATTAAGTCCTTATCAAGAAGTTAGGGTTCAGATAGCATTGAAAGAATAGCTTTATTCCCTGTAACAGAAGGTATAGGTAATGAATTAAACTACTGTACAGTACATGTTTTAGGTAGTCTATAAGGGATTAGCTAAACAAAGACCAGTAGTAACAGTTTATTGAGTGAATATTGGTTTTTATAACAAATTACTTTCAGGGTCATATTTACTGTAACTTGGGAAGGTAGCTTCATTGGCAATGCAACAATTTGCTTAAGTGTATTTCTATGTGTAAAATATTTTAAGGCAATCAGAAGACTGGAGTATACGTGCACGTTATTGACGAGCGTAACCCAGTTAACAACTGACTTGCAAATGTGACTTGCAACTCATCTGACATCACCTTTTGCTTAATTTCATATGTGGTGTTTGTAATGGAATCAGTTCACACATTCTGTTACTACTTGCTGAGTTCTGAGTGACTCACGGGTAGAGTTGTTTTCTATCAGCCACTTAAAACCCTTTTCAGGACATAGGATATACCTTTATCAAATAAAATAAAATTTATTACACTTGTAGAAACCAATCACTTTGCAAAAATCATCGTAAGAACAAGCAGTTAAAAATGGATAGGCTGATAAGACCAGTGCTTCACCATATACAAAGGAATGATAGATCTACTTGTCGTTGCCATAAGAAAGCACAGACACTGAAAAGATTCTTCATTTATATAGTTTACAAGTCTTCGCCATGATTATTCTCTATGCAGTCTTGAAACTTTACACCTATAGCTACCTGCTCAAGACTGTTGTGGAAAACGGGAAACAGTCCTTCTATTTTGCAATGCAATGGGGCTCAGGCATGGAGGGGAAGGGAGATGTAATGGAGATATGACAACCCAGTCATTTTGAACTTGAATGGTATCAAAAGTACACTATTCGTGCTCCTGATCCTTTTGAATGTGTGACTTCTCAGCTGCATGCCCTCTATACCTTTCTTCTCACTTATTGATCTGCCTTTCATCAAAAGTTATCAGGATGGTAAACAATACGTATTTTTAAAAATATGTACAGTGACAAAACAACATTAAGAGGCAATCAAAGAAATTAAAATGGCCCAGGGATATGCATGTGTTTCATTAAATGTGAAAAGATACAAACATAAGGATTTCTCTTGCTACACAATGGTAAGTTTAAGACATCCTTTAGCATATCATTCACATATCTTTATGTTAAATTGAGTTTTAGATTTCCTGGAGAGTTTATAATAAGTAGTAGTAGTAGTAGTAGTAGTAATAATAATAATAATAATAAAATTAATTATTTAATAAAGTATTATGAAGTAAATTCAAACGTGTTAATGGTGGATACTCCTCTCAAATCTCTAATTTCTTGTGCGTTTTGTGCAAATCCTGTTCGGCTCTTCACATCTGGAAAGACCTCTCAGAGTTTTCTAGTGTGTGGCTTGGCACTACAACCAAGGAGCTGACTAGGTTCTTATAACATAATGTTGCATTTTGATCTTGAAATACTGACAACATGGTAAAACTCTACATTTAGCAATTGTTTTAATGTTTGTGCTCTTGTTGGTATTTGATTACTTAGTTCCTTAGGACCAGTTAATCACCTACACAGTATCATTTCCCATTCCAAACTATTTCTCTAGCCCACTCAGGATGTGTTTAGACTCCTTCTGTTTAGTCCGACTGGACTCCAGTGCTACCTGCATACAACTTTAAATACAGTCTCACATTGCTTTGTAGACATACATTTATGAGACAAACAGTGCCATATTTTGGTCCAATTATTTTGTTGTTGTGTGCCTTCAAATGATTTTCAAATTAGGACACTCCCAAGGCACACCTACCATGGGCTTTTCTTGGCAAGATTTGTTCAGGGACAGGCTGCCTTTTCCTCTGAGGCAAGTGTGTCTTGCCCAGGGGGTAGCGGCGTTCCATGGCTGAGTGGCCTCCAGAGTCCTAGGCCATTTCTGCACTACACTGTTATAGTGCTATTATTCCACTTTCAACATCCTATGGAACCCTGGGATTTGCAGTTTAGGGAGGGGCCTTTAGCACTCTCAGCCAGAGGGCTCTTTGGCCTCAGTAAACTACAAACCCCAGAATTCCACAGGATGTTGAAAGTGGAATAAGAGCACTATAACAGTGTAGGGTGGAAATGGCCTTAGTCTAATGCTCAAACCATTATACCACACTAGTTCCCAACTATTTTAGCTAATGTTTATTCCAATATCATTTTCCCAAGTCAGTTTCATCTCCATTAGTTGTCCATATGTAGCTTCAATCACCTACTTATATCATTTTAATTTTTTTGCCCTTTATATAGATTGAAACAGTAACAGACGCTCCTCCTTTAGCTTCCTAAAGGCACCTACTTTCCTATGTATCCCTCTTTTTGCAGAGGTAACCATTTGTATTTCTTGTATTTTATTCCTCTCAATTGCTTTTCTAACTGGCCTTCTGTGGCTGGCTTTCCCTTCATTAAAAGGTCTCTCACTGTACGTATGCCTTTTTCCTTGCAGTCTTCACATTGCTTTAGCTTCTCTGCTGAGAAGAAATTGTCATGATGTATAACTTCTCTAACTGGAGGTAGATATAGTACAAAGAAGTTAACCTAAATCGGCCAGACACCTAGCGTATTTACTAGAAAATAGTGTTTTGTGATTTGTGTATTTCAAACATGTTTTCTTTCTCTCCTTTTAAAAAAAAAAGCTTATTGCCAGTTATGTTTAACTTTGTTTAGTTCTATGTCTAGCCAGTCAGTTTACCATCAGTAAAATCAGTTTGTTATCCACATAAGGGCTTGTTATGTATTGTCAACCATGTATTTCTACTGCTTGTAGCTCTTTTCAAGTATGTTGAGCCAGAAGTTCTGTATCCACTGTGACTCACAAAGGGAAGAAGGAACATCCCTGCGACATTCTTCTTCTCACTGCAACTGCTTTTGACTCAGCTCTTTCACATTACACAATTATAGCACTCTTGTTCTACTTTGCTTGATATAAGTGGCATCCTTTGGAAACCTGGGTTGTGGAATCTAAATGCCCCTCCCTCAACATCAAATGTCAGGATTCCACAGGATGATGCCAGGGCAGTTAAAGTGAAATCATAGCGCTGCAACTGTGCAGTGTGAAAGGGCTCTCAGTTCCAGTCATGTATATCTCAGTTGATTTTTGATAGCATTAATTAACACGGAGACAAATTTTCTCCGAAAGCCTTGGGCTCTAAAAATTTCAAGAGATATTTCCCATTGATTCTGTCAAATGCTTTCATGGAATCTAAAGACAAGAGAGGCATTCGGTTTTTGTTTGGTACCCATGTACTTTTTCAACTGATTTTGCTAATAGGCTCCCTGGCCTAATGCTTGTTTGGTCTGTTGATTTAAATAATGTAATGAACTTATTTATTCTCTTTCCTAGAATTTAAGAAAGTACTTTAATGTCTTTACTGATACATTTATTGAGATCCATTTGTTTTAGGGATAGCTCCTGTGACAACCTCACCCCCAAATATTTGGCATTTTTTCACCACGCAAAATTTTGTTGAATAGCCCTATTAAATAAGATGTTACAGCAGTGGAAAATTAATTGTAAAATTCTGTGATGAATCTATTTGCTCCCAGGGATTTGCCCAATTTGTTATTAATGGGGTATTTGGTTTCATTTTTGCTAATTTCATTATTCAATTCATTTTGTAAGTTTCATTCATTTTTTTCAATTTCAATTATACAATAAATTTCAAAATGAGGCCTAAATATACTAAAGGCACCAGATCCCCTTTAATCTTGGAAGGTAAGAAGTGTCAGCCCTGGTTGATACTTGGATGGGAGACCACCAATATACACCAACTGCTGCATCATATTTGTTAGAAGAAGGAACTGGGAAAACCATCTCCGACTATTCTTTGCCTAAAAGAACTCTATGAACTTCATGAGGTTTTCACAAGTCAGCAGACAACTTCAAGGCACGTTCACAAACAACATATTTTGAATATAGGATATTGTGAGTCTTTTTTTTTTTTTAAGCTTTCTGGAGCTTTGAATTGGAAGCTTCACTGATTTTACCAGATTTAGTTCTTAGGTCTTCCAGTTCCTTTTTTATTTCTCCAATTGTGATTTTGGTTTGTTTATTTTTCTCTCATTTTGCCAATAAATACAAACTTATATTCCCAAATATATAACATTTGCTTTTTGCGTAGAATAATCCCAAAAATATTTTGTCAATTTCTAGCTGTTTCAATTCTGCCTTCTTGGTATTAATTTCATATGTTTTATTGCTAATTTCTTCTGCATTATTTTGCAAACTATTAAATTTAATTAACAATTTCCTTTTATGCTCTTTTACTTCTTTTTACCCTTGGACCATCTTTTATGCAATATCTCCTCACAATAAAGTGTCCCATAAAAGGGCTTCAGGCATATTTCTGTGATATTTTCTATAGAAAAATGTTTAATGTTATTTTATTTATGAACTTTTCATTTAGTAATAAATTAGGATTAAAGCTCCACGAATGAGGAATATTTTGAACTGATGCAAAATTATTCCATGGTCAGTACCACTTTTCCACAAATAAGGCAGATAGCAAAGAAGGTTCTCTCCTTAGCTTCACTTCATGTGTACAAGGTACTCTGAGAACAGCACTTGTTATCCTGTGAACTGGGGGTCCCGGGAGGGACACCAAAATGTGCTCAACTAAAAGTGGGGAAAATTAGCTCAGAGCACTGCTTAGCGTTACGAGAGGCAGGGTAACGTAGCGAGATCTTGAACCCTATGTCTACGGGGTCGGGTCGAGCCAAGTAGCACACAGACGTTGAAACAATAAATGATGTTTTATTAAACAAACACAAGCAAAACAGTGTATGCGACACACTCACTCAACATAACTAAAGAAAATAAAGGTTGGAGCGGTATAGAGGGATTTTAGAAGGGTTGCTGGTTTGGGTGATACTTCACCTGTCCTGAAGCCCGGAAAAATAGAGAGCGAGGCTGGGGTGCGATGTAGCTCAGCATGTGGAGCTGAGGGGAGGCTCGCCAAGCAAAATGGCAGCAAGGCGGGATGAAACTTGGGAGCGATCCGAGGAAGGTCTCGGAATCAAGGGTTTTTATAAGGAGAATGTGACTGCAGGCTATGCCGTACTTGGGGAAAACAATAGATTTGGAGTTGGAGACAAAGCCTCCGAAAGGCCAGAATCTGAATGACTGAGTTATTGTAGCGGTTCTCAATAGAGTACCCAGTATGCAAACACAGAGTACTTGGGTATTGTATAGATAACCCATCAAGCTGCCAGCGCAGGGCAGAGGCTCTTTTGTAAGCTGTGTGCATACCTAATTAGAGTACTTGCCTGGAGGTCTCCTAAAGCAGCGAGTCAGCTATTTTCTGGCCTGCCTGTATTGTCTAGGAATATTACGGCAATTAACGGCCGAGCTTGTTTACGTGCTTGTCCGGTGGCCTCGCAAGCACGTGGAGGGGAATAGAGAAGTGCAGCCGAATGGTGATATCAAGAGGATATCTTTTAATATCCCCAAAGCTCGGACTAGCCAGGGCAGTAACACACTTCCCTTCCCAAGAAGATCTTAACTCATGGGCAGTCTGATCTAAGAGCTGTTCTTGCACGTATTTGAATCTACAAGTTCTGTAGCGATATCACCTCATTACACAAAAACGTAAGTTGTCATGTGCCTACCAAGGACACTGAATGGCCAGCTAACCCAAACTCAGTTAACATTGCCTCTCTCCCCTATAGCTGTAACTGCCAGAGAAGAGGCTGAGGAAAATTTTAATATTAAGGTTAGAGGAAAAGAAAAAAAAGGAGAGTGGGAGACAACATCCTAAAGACTGCTTGTTTCTGGGAGCATAGTTTCTGAAGGGAGCATAGTAAAGGATTTTTTTTTCTGTCTTCTCTAGCTTTTTGTACTGTTGCTGCATCTGGAGTCTAGGATTCTCAACAATGGTGATAAAGTTTTGCCATCATGACACAGCTCAGTACAGTTTTTATATCAAACTAGGACTGCAACATTTAATTAGCAAGATTAACTTTAAAAAAATTCTTAAGGGCTGAAGAGGTTCTCTAATTAACCAGACAGCAGATTTTAAAACAGACACACATTAATGCTGGCACTTATAAAAATTGCAGATGGCAAAGCACTGCCTTAAATTCCTTTTTCTCACTCCTCCTTACGTCCTTTGAGATTATATCTGCCAATTCATGCATGAAGGCACCTAAAAATAAAGATTGCCTTTTGCTTCAGAATTGTCTTTACTCATACACAAATGTATGACACTTTCATTAATTAATTAAACAATCATCTAAGAATGCAAACCTATACCCGCTTACCTGTATATATCGTACATCTAATTTACCTCAGTGGGACTTACTTCTTCTGAGTGAACATTAATAGGACAAGTGCTGTAAAATGCCTAAAGCTCTACAATGCCTAAAAAGGCATTTCTAAAATCTTACTTTTTAAAACTTTCCTTGAAACCCTACCGTACTGGATTATGATTGGCCAGTGACCAATATTCTATTTTGGAATGTGGTACTGGAGTGTATGGTAGCTTCTCTGCTTCAGGAGTCTCTGGATTAAATGAATTGTCTTGATCCATTTCCATCTGATTTGAGGATTGGATTTGAGGGTGGAGACCACTTTGGTTACTTCGGTGGGCAGCCTTTGCTGGGAGAGTGTGGTTCTCCTGGACCTCATAGCAGTTTTGCAAAACCATTGACCATGGGACCCTCTAGCTTGTTTTACTGGGGTAGGGCATGAAGTATCATTTTATAGTAATTTCATTCCTTTTTGGAGGGATGATCTCAGAGAGTGGTGTCTGGGGATTCCCGATTGACTCCTTAGCCATCTTCTTGTGGAGTCCTGCATAAATTGTCAGCCATGCTATTTAATCTTAACATTAAACCATAGGGAGGTTGCTCTGAAATTTGGGACTTGGTGGTCCTGTTCAGTTGAAAGACAGGTCAGGATTCAGCCTGTTCTGCATGAGGTTACACATCCACTGTAGATGCACAGAGTTTGGATGTACTTCTGGATTCTGCCTTGAACCTGGATGCCCAGGCTTCAACAGTAGTGAGAATGACATTTGCACAGTCAAAACTATTGTGCCAAATATCCTTGTTCCTGGAGGATTCAGATCTGCCTATGGTGACACATGCCTTAGTTAAATCCTGTTTGGATCACTACAACATGTCCTATGTGGGGCTGCCTTTGAAGACTGTTCAGAAATTTCAGTTGGTACCAAAACTGTCAATCAGATTTTTTGGTCTAGTTACAGGGAGAATGCAACTCCGTTTTTACCACAGCTCCACTGGCTACTAGACTGATTCCCAGTAGAATTCCAAGTGATAAACTGACAAATGATTTCTCTTCCTTCTTAAGAGAAGAACTTCAGTGAAATGGAAAGCTTGTGGCTCAATCTGAAACAGATATGAGTTCAATGAAATGTATTATCTGGTTAAGTATGCTTAGCCATACTTTGTATTGTGTCAGTAGAAAGTGTTGGCATGATGTTAAAAGGTACTTGGGCAAGATAAAACAAAACTAAAGCAAGATACGTAGTACTGCAGCTGACAGGCCTGGTTTAGCTTGCTTTTCCAGAATCTCCAATTTATAAAACTGTGAACAGGTACAGATTGCTGCCAGCAGTGTTAGGAAATCTTAAGCAGACCACTGTGCAGGATGGAAGAGGGAGAAGAGGCTGTTAGATAAGCCAGTTTCATCTGTTATAACACTCAAGTGATAAATGGAAATTATGCCAGTTTCAGAACCCATCCAATAGTGTACCAAAGGTTAAAGTAATTCAGTATAAGTAGCACAGTTGAAATATGAGTTTTTGCACAGAATTCTAAGCAAATTTACACACACATGCATAACACACACACACCACATATTACTTTCCACATTCTTGTTTTAGTGCTAAATCATGGGAATCAACCAATCAAGAAGCTGCTGCCTGGACATAGCTTTAGGCTTACTGTTAAGAGAAACACCTTCGTGATAAAATTAATGTCAGAATAAAGAGTTGAGGGAAATTGGAGGATCTCCAATTTCTGTTTGGTGTTGTAATGAAAGGAAGGAGTGTTACCATTGTCGTTTACCAATTCGGGCCCATGAAAAAAGCTGTAAGGTTGTAAGCAATTGTCAGGGCTACAGAAGAACTGTTGCTGTAGCACTTTCACTGCTCAGAGTGAAAACAAACATCCAGAATCTCAAGCTAATAGCCATAAAGTTTGCAACATGGAACCAGAGGGAGATTTCAAAAGGCATAATTCCATAGCTGGTCATGCCTGCATCCACGCAGTCACTCAAAAATCTTGGAAGCAACAGTTGATATTAGGGCTTTCTCCCCTCCATGGAGTTGGAGGCCCGCAAATCACATTCACTCAAAACCTTTTACATGGCTACTCCATTGTTGCCAGGATCTGTCTCTTCTTTCAGTCATGGCACAATGCAGTTGTCTGAAGAGTGCAAATATTTTAGCTAGGAGGCTAATCTGAGGCCAAACACGTTGATGATGTTAAATATGTATTTGTATTTTGTAAACATTTTAAAAAGGCAAATAGCAGCCACTGGAGAATCCAATAATTATAAGGGTCATTGTAAGGAGGGAGAAGAAAGTTAAAATTTTCCTCCCTTGTTGTGGTTTGAACAAAAATTGGTGTTGCTGTTTTCACAAGGAAGAAATTTCCCTGTGATGCCAATGGGATATTTCTTCTCAATTTAAACAGCAGCTCCAGAAAAGAAGATGGCAACAGGGAAGGAAAGGGTTAAACCTTCCCTCCCTAGTTACTGCATCACTCATCCCATCCTTGCAGTTGCTGTTTACATTTTTTTTTAAATGTGCATGTTAAATGCATGGCATTGATTACATAGAATTAATTTTTAAAAGATGTTGATTGATGGTTCTGCAATGTAAGCAGAATGGGATGGAGTGTAAATTGGATTTAAGTAGTAAGCAGTCTGCCATATAGAAAGAAGTCATGTCAGGCTTGGAGCTTGATTTAGCATGCATATAAACACAACATTCATGATATCCCTTTACCCGAGCATTGCCACACAGCAGGACCTGGAAAAATACAAGGCACTAACAATGACAGCAGCTGTGTGAATCACCATCCCTTTAAAGTGAGAATGCTGCAGAAGGAAGTGTCTCTCCCACTCTCACGCTGTTTATCCAAGTCTGAAGTCCACTGGTTTGGACATTAACAACTCAGTGTAATGGAACTGATCTTCCAGACATTTTCCACTTCAGCTCCCAGAATCCCCACCCATCAAGGCCAGTGCTAAAGAACTGTGAGAGCTATTGTCCAAAACATCTTAAGAGTTCTTCAGCCCACTATATCATACATGTGTACATTCAGATGCAAGTCCCACCGAGTTCAACGAGACTTGCTCTCAGGGAAATAAGTGTAGGGGCAGAACCTCAGAATATATATTCACCAACAGAGCAGTTTAATGCCACTGTAACTGTCATGGCTGCATGCTAAGACAAGGTACTCAGAATTATGCTAGAGTGCTCTGTTGTACTCTGAACTACAGAGCAATCCAGAGACACAGCTAATGCATTCACTCTATGTTCATTGCCCTGTTTTCATGCTCTGAACTTTCTCCAACTGGGATAATGATTGTTAACATGCTGTGAGAGGACAGAATGTTCATTAAGTCCTCAGTATTTGAACTATTTCTGGATGGATAACCTTTGTTCCTAGGCCAAGGTCATGCAACTATCCTACCAAGTCAGAAATCCAGAAAGAGAGATCTTCACTCCTGATGAAAGGAACCAAACCCAACTAAGCGGAAAGATGGAAAGAAGAGACACTAACACAGAAAGGGCGCCAAGGGAGATGAGAATACTTCTTTGGTTCCAAGCATCTGTTTGTCTGCCTTAGAACAAAACAGGCGTCACAACAAGCATCTCAAATCTTGATGGAGTACCACTCTCATAAAAGAGAAAACCTACAACCTATTTCAAGGTCCAGATTTTTAGAATTCAGTGAGTTAGGCCATTTCTGCACTACACTGTTGCGCTGCTATTATTCCACTTTCAACATCCTGTGGAATTCTGAAGTTTGCAGTTTACCAAGGCCAAAGAGCTCTCTGGCTGAGAATTCTAAAAGCCTCTCCCTAAACTGCAAAACCCCAGGATTCCACAGGATGTTGAAAGTGGAATAATAGCACTATAAGAGTGTAGTGCAGTAATGTTATCTTAGAAATCATACTCCACTTGGCGTTGAGTTGAAGGCTGAGGTAGAGGAAGTGTTTGCTACTTTCAGTGTACTGCTGGAGCAGAGAGACTATACAAAAAGGAGTTTGGTGTGCTTGCCTGGCAGGTCATGAAACTGATCCCTGCACTGATGTTACTCAGTAACTGGCAGTACTTGTTTGTACTACTGCTGTATCCTGATATCTAATAAGTAAGCAAACAAATCGATAAATATCTCCTTCAAAGGAGAGCCTGCAAAGGTTGAAAGCCAGAGTGAACTGAAAACATTTTGCTCCCTGAGACAAAAAACAAAGGGCCAACCCATCTCATTTCATAAACAAAAAGGAAAACTAGTACTTGACTCTTCACTGTTGAAAAGAGCAACAGCATGGCTTTCAACACACCTGAAGGAAGCAGGAAATCCCATGGAGTGCAAGGACGTTCACTTACCACGTGGCTCTCTTGTCCAAATACCTTGCTGCCACTTCCCAACAGTTGCCATCTAAGGCAAATATCTCACTTTACCTAATGGTAGGGTCAGGTCTGTTGAGAGAACACACAACAACAGCTTCTTGGGGAATGAAAAAGAACCTGCATGGTGATTCAGAAACCATCAATTTAAATTAGCAACCTCTACAGCAGAGTTTCTCCAACTTTCTAGCTCTAACCTGGGTGGTTGGTGGCTTTCATGACACTGTGATGGTGAATCTGCTCTGGGGTTTTACTCTGAACTTTGAGGGAGCTGCCTAAGGGGCTGAATCTGGGGATATTTGGAGGATAGGATTTAGCACCTTGGGTAGCTCCTTTAACATTTGGGCTAAGAAAGGCAGGGAGTCACCTGCTACAGCTGACCACCGGGGATTCTTTTTGTGGCCTGGTAATAGCAAATATCTGTCAGTTACCCAGAGGTAGTGCAGTGACAGGTCTTGGGCCTTAGACATTACTGACACCATTTTATATTGAATCATAGAATCATAGATTTGGAAGAGACCACAGGGGCCATCCAGGTCCAACCTCCTGCTATGCAGGAACACCCATCAAAGCATTCCCAACAGATGGCCATCCAGCCTCCGCTTAAAAACCTCCAGAGAAGGAGACTCCACCACACTCCGAGGCAGCATATTCCACTGCCAGACAGCTCTGACCATCAGAAAGCTCTTCCTGAGGTTCAGGTGGAATCTCTTTTCCTGTAGTTTGAATCCATTGCTCCTTGTCCTAGATTCTGGAGCAGCGGAAAACAAGCCTGTTCCCTTTTCAATATGACATCCTTTCAAATATTTCAATATGGCTATCATGTCCCCTCTTAGCTTTTCTTCTGAAGACTAAACATAGTCAACTTCCTAAGCTGCTCCTCGTAGGGCACGGCTTCCAGACCCACCACTATTTTGGTCACCCTCCTCTGGACATGTTCCAGCTTGTCAATATCTTTCTTGAAATTAGGTGCCCAGAACTGGACACAGTATTCCATTGAATTTAAAACCACTTTTAAAATTGCTGAATACTTTGCCACAGTGTTTTCTTTGTAGCAGGATGTTCCATAGTACAGCTACCCCCAACAGACAGGAGAACTTGAAGTGTCATGGCTCAACATTCGCATGTTGGGCAGAAGTTGCAGACTCAGAAGCTCTTAAGTTGAGGAGATCTTTTACGATCTATTTCTCCTCCCTATCCAGATGCCTCTCAAAGTATTCTTACTCATCTACTGTCTTTTCTTTAACTATTCTTCTTTCATACTTCACTGGCACGCTACCATGCTCATCCGATTCTCTCATCTCTCTCTCTCTCTCTGGTTGCTTTGACATTCACGTCTTTGTATAATGCCTTCCTTCTCTTATACCCATCCCTTTTGCTCCTAGTTTTTTTTTTTTGGGGGGGGGGTCATACAGACTGATTGAAAAGTTCCAGATTTTATTCCTGGATTTTTATTTTCCCTATGATTTTAAACTGGGTTAAAATAGGCAACCTGGGAAGCCAGTAAAAAGTCTCTATCATATCAGGATCTGCCAGAAAATATTCTGTGTTAAACAAAAGAGGTACGGATCTCCAAAACAAAATTGGAAACAACAGAATAAAATGTGGGACTTTCTGGTCTTTTTAATCAATCTGGCTGTGCCCTTAATCGTTTGGGTACGTGCCTTCAAGTAATCTGTTGATGTATGGCAACCTCATTAATTTCACAGGATTTTCTTAGGTTAGGAAGAATCAGGAATGGTTTTGCCAGTTCCTTCCTGGTGCCTTTAGGGTATTTAGGCCTTTAGTTGCTGCTGTTGAACTATTAATCTTCTCTGCTTAATGACATTTTAATCTGGTGCTTGCTTCTATTGATAATGTGCTTTTACTTGTATCAAATTTAATTGTTGTCACTCACTTTGCTTCCGCAGTTCTGTCTACAAACAAGCAAACAAACAAACAAACAAACACCTGACTCTTGGTGTACTACACTCTTATAGTGCTATTATTCCATTTTCAACATCCTGTGGAATTCTGGGATTGGAAGTTGAGGGAGAGCCATTTAGAATTCTCAGCCAAAGAGTTCTTTGGCTTCAATAAACTACAAACTCCAGAATTCCACAAGATGTTTAAAGTGGAATAACAACACTATAACAGTGTAGTGTGGAAAGAACCTCTGTCTAATTTATTTCAAAGCTCATTGTGCGTCTTTCTTCCAGGACAGAGAGATCTTCTTCTTCTTCCAAACTTCTCTCTTTCCCACAAGCCACCTTTACTCCACTCCTATTTTCTTCTCCACCCCCCCCCCCACACACAAGGGCTGTCTGCTTCTGGGTGCCACCGCACAGCTCCAGATCGTTCCTCTGTGACAGTAGCCACCATAGCCACAACAAGTTGCAGTAACCCCAGGGGTTACTCTTATTTAAAGTATTTATACTTTTTTTTGAAGCAAAGCCTTCTCATGGTAGTTTACAAAATATGCTTTTTTAAAATATAAAAGATAACATTTATTATCATGTTTCCTTCTCCCTCCCCCCCTCAGACTTGGCTAGCCCCCTCTGTCTTCTGTCAAAGCAAGCAGTCAGAAAATGAATAAATATAAATGGAATAAAGAAATACTAGAAAGTTGTAATAAATGTGTCAAACAATCAGTAGTCCCTACATAAAAATATACATAGACAAAACAATTCAGTAGCAATAAGTGTAAAGATCTGTTGAGCATCAGAGAGGAAGATTGGTGATCATCAATTCCAAAGAGACTTTTAATTTCAACCCTGTTTTCGTCAGCGACCAGTACTGAAGGACTTAGATTCCACCAGTGCTTTTCCACCAGGCAGCCAAGCAAACCAGCATAAACTTCCTCACAGAATAAAACATGCCTCATACCTATCTGTTGCCAGTGTGTTTTCTTCTCTTTCTCTTTCCTCCTTTTCTTTCCTTTCCTTCAACTTTGCGTGTGGCAAAGCTTCTCTCTAAGCAACACCCACTTCCACAAGGGGCCTGTGCGCTGTGCCTACGTAGAGTTGTTGCTGGTATCACTCCATCTGAAAGACAGTGGTATGATTGTGGTGCAGAGCAATCAAACAAAGTATTGGATGGATTTGGCATGGAGATCCACCTGAAAACAGGCTGAAACATACTAATAGGTTATGGCTGGACCAAAGTTTAAAAACACTGCTTAGCGTCAGAGCTTGAAAACATTAACATCAAATCTAACTTGTTTCTGCTAGTGCTAATTCAAACATGCATTCATAATTCTTTGAGTATAAATTATAATGTTAAATAGTTGCATTTAATGATTCATATTAAGTTAATAATATATCACTTTAATTAAAAAAAATTAAAATTACTAAGGTCATTTCCACACTACACTGTGGTAGTGCTATCATTCCACTTTCAACATCCTGTGGAATTCTGGGGTTTGTAGTTTACTCAGGACAAAGAGCTCTCTGGCTGAGACTTCTAAATGCCCCTCCCTAAACTCCAGGATTCCATAAGATGTTGAAAGTGGAATAATAGCACTGTAACAGTGTAGTGCGGAAAAGACCTCAAAACAGTCCAACACACCTTTCCCATTCCAAAACAATTAATTAAAGCACAGGAAATTCTTAATTTCTACTCAGCCAATTAACATGGTTTTAATTTAATTATTAAAATAATAATTAACATACCTGGGGCAACAAATTAATCTTTAACCAATTATTTCCTAGATTCTTCTCAAGATTCAAAAGTGTACTAGAGAGTACTGGAGAGTCAGGAAAGGTCTGTACATCATTGATACAGTACATGCTTTGAATGGAGACGTTCTTGGAGTCCCATTCTGGTGGTTCTGGTAGGACTTGGAAGAAGTCTATCCTGAAGCTCTGCTGAACAGATGGGATTTATATTGAGTTGATTCAGTATCAGTGTAAGGTAGCAGACACAGGTAGTATGTAAGGAGTGGAGAGTGGAATATTTTTCTCAGATAGAGGGTAATATTAATGCAAGTGTAATAACTGAGAAACATTAATACCTCTGTGGTGGTATGCTACAAAGATGTTGAGCATCCTGTATCTCTTGCTCACACACCGACTCACCAACTCTGCAGCTGTTTGGAGCAGAATGAACTGTAGTGTGTAAGTCTGTATAAAATGAATTGTTGTTGTTGTTAAAACTTTTTGCCTTGGGCTTCAGAAGAGGGTAAAAAAAAAAAAATCAAAAGGTTCCCAAGGGACTTTGTCAAGAAGGAAAGCAGCAATTCTGTTTCAGAAGGGATCTCAACCACTTTTCTTTTTTGGCTTTCTTTCTCTCTCATTCTCTCTCTCTGGGAGGCTAAAACTAGTGGGAAGGAAAGGCTCAGGGGGTGGACGGGCGCCTTTTCAGCAAACCTACGTGGGATGCAAATACTTCACAATCCCATCCTTTCAACCCACATGACCCAGCTCTTTAATGCCAAATATTTTCTTAATAGCATCATTGTCAAGGCCCTGCCCACGCCCTGCCCACTGCTCTGTGCTTGGCTTGCTGCACCTGCCCTCCTTAGGGGATGGGGAATTTCACACTCACAGCTCACGTGTGTGTAGGACACCCCAGAGACTTAACAGATGGGAAGAACCGGGGCAGCTCTCCCGAATTTGCTCTGACCTGCCAGCTCTGACAAGTAACTATGAGTTCATCTCCCCCTCTCCATTTCTCTGTGTCATTCTGATTGGGCTTCCCCTTTGCTCCTGGGCTTGTTTATAACATGCTGGAATTGGTGCCTTCTCCTTGTCCAGCAAGGAGCTGCAGGAACAACCCAACAGAACTGAAATTTCTATAGTCAGTCCCACCCCACAGACAACCCATAGTATACATCTTTAAAAAAGACAGTCTTCTGGTATGTGTAGGAGAGAATGGGAGCAGCACTGGCCCTACCATTAGGCAGAGCGAGGCAAATGCCTCAAGTGGCAAATGCTGCACAGGCAGAACAGCCGCAGCACCCTCTGAAACCTGTTGGAAGGTAAAGCTGTGCATGTCACGCAGCCTGGCCTTCACTCCCTAGATTACCTGCTCTCTCAGGTATGGGGCAGTACCATGTTTCATGACCATTGTTGAAGTACAATCCAGATGCAAATTCAGGTTTGCTTATGTACATGGAATGCAGGAGGGGAAATCTTGTCCTTTGCCTCAGGCAGCAAAATGTTTTGGGCTAGGTTGGAGTGGGAGCTTTCCTTCCAATACACTTTCACTAGGATTAGAGCAGGGAAGAAAAGCGTTAAGTTCCCCTTTTCCAACTGCTGTGATGGCAATAATTATCAGTACCTCCCACTCCCTAGCTATTTGTATTTCAAAACAACAGCAACAGAAAATGGGATTCAATATGATATCATGCTTGGCTGTAATGAACTGAAAACTCTGGGATCAACAACTGGGAGCTGGTAATCTGCTAGTGGCCTTATGAGTTTAATAGGGCTTAAATTTAAGTCTCCAGCTGAGTGACTGGTAGATTCAAAACTTCAGAATCGGAAGCATCTTCATAGAATCAAAGAGCTGGTAGAGATCACAAGGGCCATCAGCTCCAACTCCCCTGTCATGCAGGAATACACCATCAAAGCATTCCCAACAGATGGTCATCTACCTTTTGTTTAAAAATCTCCAAAGGAGACTCCACCACACTCTGAGGCAGCATATTCTACTGTTGAACTGCTCTTACTGTCAGGAAATTCTTCCTAATGTTTTGATGGAATCTCTTTTCCTGTTGTTTGAAGCCATTGCTCCATGTCCTAGTCTCTGAAACAACAGAAAACAGGCTTGCTCCATCCTTCATATGACATCCCTTCAAATATTTAAACATAGCTATCATGTCGCCTCTTAATCTTTAGCCTCCAGGCTAAACATGCGCAGCTCCCTAAGCTGCTCCTCATAGGGCAGGGTTTCCAGGCTTTCTACCATTTTGGTCACCCTCCTTTGGACATGTTCCAGCTTTTCAATATCCTTCCTGAACTGTAGTGCCCAGAACTGGACACAGTATTCCAAGTGGGGTCTGACCAAAGCAGAATAGAGTGATACTATAACCTCCCTTGACCTAGATGCTATACTCCTATTGATGCAGCCCAGAATTGCATTGGCTTTTCTAGCTGCTACGTCACACTACTGACTCATGTTTTTGTTTAGATATAACTGTGGGTTGCTCAGTGGTGGGGGTGGAGGAGGAGAAATCTATTGCAAAAAGTAGCCTGCTCTGCTATTCACAGCACAATCCTATGCATATTTATTTGGAAGTCCCTCTGGATTCAGTGGGGTTTATTCCTAGGTAATTTTGCCTAGGGTTGTAGTCTAAATTCATTAGTGGTGAGGATAAGCATTAACATCCAA
This sequence comes from Cyclura pinguis, assembly GCA_030412105.1. Classification (NCBI taxonomy): domain Eukaryota; kingdom Metazoa; phylum Chordata; class Lepidosauria; order Squamata; family Iguanidae; genus Cyclura; species Cyclura pinguis. Next base: position 195,276,003 of record CM059600.1, on the reverse strand, counting down.
CACTGTTTGTGCCTGCCATTTTAGATAACACAGCTATCTGTATCCATAGTAAGGAAAACATAAACCACGCCTCTCTCCAGTCTAACACACACAAGAAAACGCCTTTACTTATGCACACATTTAATTCACACCCTGCATTTTCTCCAGTGAGCTCAAAGTGGTGTACATGGGGATCTTCATGCTCATTCTGTCACAATCCTATGAGGTAGGTCAGGCTGAGTGGCTGGTCCAGCATGACTCTATTACTTTCATGGCTTAGTGAGGACTTGAACGCAGACCACCCAAATCCCAGCCCAGCCCAATGATCAAACAGTACAAAATACTGGCTCTTGCCTTTTGTGTTCCATATTAATCCAAAATACTGTGTTATACTCTTCTGTACTCCATCACTACATAAGCTTCTTTGACTCCCATTCAAGAGAAAAAGCAAGATATAAATCAAATAAATAAATAAATACAATGTATATATACTGCAGCCTCCACACAAATGTATTGAATGGACAAGGAATATTTAATCCCTTTACCAGTCTTATAACTGCTTAGCATTATGCGATCTGTACTGTGGCAGCCAACAGTGACTGTCGATGCACTTCTAATCACCTTCACCGAGAACTGCGGGATCGGGTGGGATCAAGGGGTTCCCTGCTATAACACTCTACTTGGGAAGACATGCAGGGTGCCTCAAATCCTGATTCCCTTCAAGGGCTGGCCCAAGACACTCTGGGCCTTTCTGTCCTTCACTGTTACAGTGCTATTATTCCACTTGCAACATCCTGCGGAAATCTGCCCTTTACTGTAGTTTACTGAGTCTGTAGTTTCCTGAGGCCCAAGAGCTCCCTGGCTGAGAATTCTAAAGGCCCCTCCCTAAACTGCAAAGCCCAGGATTCCATAGGAGGTTGAAAGTGGAGTAATACCACTATAACAGTGTAGGGCAGAAAGGCCCTCTGCGCCTGAAGAGAAACACAAAATGGCACCCCCTCACATTCCATGTCCCAAACCCAACTGGACTGGCAGCTGAATTTTTCTTCCAGTGTGGGGACAGCCTCCTCCAGCACACCCCGAAGGTAGCAGGGGAGCTTCGGAGTCGCTCCACCTCCAACGCCTTGCTGCCACCTCCCAGCCTTTGCAGTCTGAGGCGACCAGCTAACGGTAGAGCCTGCCCAGCCGATCCCACCAGTTGCTCCTAAAAGCAACCAGAGCGCTGCTGCGACTTCAGGGTTAAACACCCGTTCCTCTATCGCAGCATCCCCAGACGCCAGAGAAATAAATCCTGGACGGAAGGCGACAGAGAGCCGGCCGCTCGGCTCAAAGCAACGTCAACCCTTCCTCCAATGAGGAGCACGTCCCAATTCGGTTCCGCTCCTCCACATTTCCACACCTCCGGCTATTTCTTGAGCAGGACCGGAGGGGGGAAGGAGAAGAGAGGGGAGAGAGGGCGGGGGTTGTTCCATTTTAAGGAGGGAGAAAAGAGGGGGAGGAAGAAGGATCTATTTTGTTCCCATTAACTGTTATTCTCCCTTCTCTTCTCCTCCGCCTCCCTCCCTCCCTGCCTGCCAGCTTCCCATTAGCGCCTGGAGGGACGGCAAGAGGCCGGGCGTGGGCGCGCTCATTTCAGCAAGGCGCGCTCGAGCAGCAGAACGCGTCGCGCGCCACTGGCCGCGTGGGCGGCAGGATGTGCGTCAGCCCCGCGCGTGGGAGGCCAACACGTGGAACGCAAGGCCGGCCGCAGTGGTGAGGCGGAGGGGGAAGAAGGGAAAAGGGGGCGCGGGGGAGGTGGGAAAGTGGGTACGGTTCTTTCGTTTCCAGATCGGATTTCCTGGTTATTATTTAAAAAAAAAAAAAAAGCAACAACTGGGTTGCCTCTAAATGACAGCTGTCCATCAGAAGACGATTTTTAAAAAAGGCATAAAAAGAAAAAGGGCCTTCCCTCACTACACTGTCGTAGTGCTGGTATTCCACTTTCAACCTCCTATGGAATCCTGGGGTTTGCAGTTTAGGGAGGGGCCTCTAGAATTCCCCGCCAGAGAGCTCTTTGGGCTCAGTGAATTGTAAATCCCAGAGTTCCACAGGATGTTGAAAGTGGAATAATAGCGCTATAACAAGCGTAGTGCGGAAAAGTCCAGAGATCCATAGCTGATGTGATTTGGTAGCCTGATGTCTCCCCCGTAAACGTAAAGCAATGATTGAAGTCCTTCTCCTTGCAGAGTGGGCCAAATCATGTGAATAGTTTTGGGACGGTTTCCCTCTCGCCAGATTTTTTTTTTGGGGTGTGTGTGTGGAATGCCCTACCTTGGGAAATCCAATATTATTATCCTCCTGTTGACCATGGAAATAGGAATATGATGCCCATATTCGAGCGTGGAGGGCGGGGCTTGAATCTTGTGAGTTACAACAACGGTGCAAGGTAGTCCAGTGCCAATATCCTGGCAAAAGAGATGAGCGGCAATGAAAGAGCAGTTTGGAACGACGCTATAATGCAGTCCAGTGTTAGAACGTATAAGGAGCCCGGAAATATAACGCTTTTTCGGTAACCCTGTTAAATGCACCTAAGTTACGCCTGGCAAACCAGTCCCATTTATTCCCTTCGTATTCTGCCTGTCTGTGCACATGCCTACTCTGGTGGCTGATTTCTAGGCGTGACCGTGCACGTATTCCGTAGCTAGGTGGATTGTCCTCATCACCACAATGGATGCCCACTTTTCACACCGTTGCTCTTCCTTAAAAAGGAAGACAACACCAACAGTTTAACCTTTAAGTGTCACATCAGGAGGTAAGAATGTCCCATGGGAGGAATCAGGAGATGATGGAGCCATCTGCAGAGTCTTGGCTGCAGCCACACCGGGTCCGCTTGCAAAAACTGTAGTATGTGGAGGCGCCACTGATTCATCATGATGCCACTCAAGTTGCTAAACTGACGGTGCAGTCTTAAGCATATTTACTCAGAAGTAAGTCCTCTGTGTTTCCTGGGGTTTAACTCCCAAGGGAGGCTGCACAGGATGCTGGTCTGAGACCTGCTCCTCTCCAAAGGCAGGTGTGATCCCCTCTGCCTGGGTGTCTCATGGACCAACAAAGCCAGGAAATCCTTCCAAAACTGCAGGTTGAAGGCTTTCCAAAGCCAAAGGCAGTCAAGTTGTGAGAGGGCTGTGAGAGGGCATGGAGGGAAGAGTGTTAAAAAAAGCTCTGATGCAGCATTTGGAGTAGGGGTTGCATCCATTCTGTATACAGGGTAGGAAAGGGGGAAGTGTTTGCAAATATGAGTCCTCAGAATTGGGGAAATGTGTGGATCTCCAGATGTTCTTGGATAGCAGCTCCTATCAACTCTAGCTAGCAGAGGCACATGTGAGGGATGATGGGAGCTGCAGTCTAACACCAAGAGGGCCTTGATCTGGCATCCATGGATCCCCAAGCGGTCCTGAAATTAGCTTCAGAGAGTCCATGAATCAAATGCAGGTTTTTTTCTTTGTTTCCTTCCTGTTAGTTTAAAAATTGTGTTGTGAATTCTTTTTTTTTTAATCAAATTATATTATTAAAATATTGTTTCAGTTCTCTCATGGTGGCTTTTTAGCACCTGAGGCCCTTTCCTTTATCTTTGTGTGGCTACTTTATGGGGTCCCATAATCTACAATCATCACTGACACCGTGTTATGGGAAGGAAGAGAATTCAGTGGATTATGAAACAGAGCCTGTGGCCAACCACTGCTCTAGATGCTAAAGCCCCCCCCCCCCAACTCCTACTGTCATATAACATGGGGGGAAGGATTTTGCTCATTCTGAGTGCTGTGTCTGTACTGATAGGCATGCAACATGTAGCATCAGTACTTGGGGAATCTACCCTCTTCCCACCCCAACCTGGCTAAATACTGTCCATATCCCCATCCCTAAGGGAGAGCACTCAGTGGGAAGCATATGTTACCCCTCAGGCCTCTCTGAATAGAAACCTTCTCTCAGCAGCTCAGGCTGGTCAGGAGGATCCGGCCCCCACAGAGCCAGCTTCCTGCCTACGCCTTCCTTTGCATGCATGGAACGTCTCTGACTGACTTCCCGGGGCCACTGCTGAAGAAAAGTCAAGGAGGTTCTCTTACACAGGATGCGATTAGAAGAAGGAAAAATAAATGTGTATGTGTGTGTGTTGGGGCTGGGGGGGAGACACATAACAACTGGGTAGCACAAAAAGGAACAGAACTTCCGTTGTTACAAAACCCACAGTGGATGCTTCCATTGCCACAAAAAGGATCCAAAAATAAACCTACAATCAACTCACAGCTGCAGGGGGAAGATATAAATTTAGGACGAGGGAGCTGGGAGTCAAAGCTGAGAGGCTTCTACACCAGAGAGCTTATTTGTTGGGATGGCTTAAAACAGTGGGTTGGGTTTGAGCCTGCTTTTGGTGAGAAAGGAAAAATGGGCATTTAAAAATTATTTATCAAGCTTTTTATAAGCCACCTCTTAGCCCTCACTCAAGTTGTTTCTAAGAGGCTGTCCCCTGGATTCCCAGACTCCTTTTGCACTCTTAACTCCAAAAGCCTTGCACTCCACTCCCCCGACTTACTTGCGCTATATATACACAAATGCACATGTTCTGCTTTTCACGTCCTATGGTACAGGCTGAGTGGGAGAAAAAAAGCCTAGGTCTGTCAACTGGTCACAGATATGTATGTGCAGTCAGCAGTTAGAGCTGCCATCTCTCTTCTTCCTCAGGTGTGCAGACCTGCAACAGGAAAGGGTTGTTGGATGGAAAGGGGAACCATATATAAGGGGGCAGCCATTTTTCTTTTCATGCACACAGATGAATCTCAATTTAAGTATAGCATCAAGGATGATCAAATCCTTCCCCTATGTTCCAAGACTGGGGAGGGGTAAAAGTAGCCAGTAGAATTTATTGGACTGTAGTTCCTATCATCCTTCACATGTGCTAGCTGGGATGGATGGGTGGTGCAGTCCAACAACATATAGAAGGCCACATATTTTTCCTCCCCAGTTCTATGGACTCTTATACTTACAAAAAGCCTTCCCCTAATATTGAATAGATGTCACTCCTGTTTATGGTGATGCAGTGGAACAGTACTTTATGCTCCTCCATCCACTCCCAAATTTTGGCGTCGTCCTGAGTTGCCAATGTTTTCTGTTCCTCCAAAGTCTGCTGAGATCCCCACCATTGTTTAATAAACCATGAGATTGCTTTTTCAACGTTTGTCAGGTATTTGAAGTGAGAGAATAAAGCAGCATACTGACAGCATCAAGGACATGTTATTTTTGGTTCTAAAAAGCGGGGGGGGGGGATATTTCTCAAAGTTAACTGGATGAAGATTTGAATCACTAAATCCAAATTTCGGCTACCAAAAATCAGGATGTCTGGCAGGGTTTTTGCAATAAAATACTGTATTACTGTCTCCCCCTCCCCTCCCAATGAGTTCAGGAGCCTTGTCATCCACGTTTTACACACTACAAATAAACATTTCCCACCAACACGCGGGAGCGCAGAAGAGTAGGTGGGAGCTTCCCCCCCCCCTCGCTCACGCGGAAACGGTTCTCCACGCCCATGCGCGATAGTGTCACGTATTTCTAAACACAGGCGTAGAAACCACAAACGCTCGCGCCCCCAAAACATCGCGCTCTCCTACACTCATCTGGCGGAGGGGGAGAACACCGGCCACGGACACCCCCCGAAAAGGCACCAACCCCACGCTCTGAAAGTTCGCCCAACGCTCCGGCGCAATGTCGCCCAAAACCACACGGGGCAGCACCCACGTGCGCTCAGAATAAGAGGAGGCTGCAAAAACGCGGGAAAAGTAGCAGTTGATCCCACTCTACCCTGGGCAGCCCGGGACATTTTGACCCTATCCTTCCCGGAGGGCATCGCCAACGAGGCGGCTGCGTGGGTAGCGAGGCCGGAGGGTGACGAAACGCCTTGCTCCGGCATGGCAGCCCCTTCCAGGCCTCCCCATGGGCAGATCTGAGGGAGAGAAGAGGAAAGGGGGAAAGTATATTCTTCTCATCTCTCACCGCCTCCTCCCCACCCACCCCCAGTTGCTGCTGCTGCTGCTGCTGCTGCTGCTGTTTTTCTGGTCCGAGGCAGGAGCTGCCTGCCGCCCCCGGCACCTCCCACGCGCGGCAGCAGCTCGGAGCCGCCGCCGCCGCCGTTCCATTGTAAATCCGGCGGCGTGGGAGGCGATTCCGTGCCAAAGGCTCGGCGCCGAGGCGCGCAGAGAGGGAGGGAGGGAGGGAGAGAGAGAGAGAAGAGTGGAGGAGGAGGTGGAGGAGGAGGAGGAGGAGGAGGTGGGGGGACGGAGAGAGGAGAGCTTCGACGGACGGACGGACGGACGGACGGGGAGCGCTCTCGGGGCGGAGAGGCGCCGTCGGATGCCCTGCACTCTCAGCCCCTCTTTCGGGCTCTCCCCGCCGAGAGACAAGGAGGGGAGGAAGGCGACGTCGCCGCCAGCGAGGCCAGCGAGGCCTGGGGTCCATGCCCCACGAGCAGCGCACCCACGGGGCTCTGAAGGGATCCAGCGACGCCGTCCGATCGCCGCGGGAAGCGAGTGAGTGGCCGGGTTTGGAGGGGCGCGAGGTGGAAGGGACGGCGGAGGGTGGGGTGCAGAGAGGCAGGGCGAGCGACTCGACCGACCGAAGGGAAGGCGCCGGGGCGGGCGGGGGGAGGTTGGGCAGCCGGCAAGGTTTGCGGAGCGGAGGCAGTTTGATGCGGTGTCACCCTGCTTTCTCTTCCCGCACTCCCCGGGTTTTTTGTTTTAGGTTATTGGGCGCTCAGCTTTGGCTCGGATTGAAACGACAGATGCCAGAGGAAGCCAGTCCCCGGGAGCGGTGATGGAAATGCCCATTGTGCAAACCATCAGACGCCACAAAAAAAGAGGTGCCGGGTGCTTTAGGCCTTTTTAATTTTTTGGAAGCCACGCCTCCTTACACGGGCAGCCTTGCTTGCTTGTCTAAACCTGGAGGTATATGCGTGCGGGGTGGCCGAGTGGATTCTGCAAATGGTCAGAGACACTCCCATCTTCCATGATTTTCAGTCCCCGTTCCGAGGCTGCAGGCTGCCAGCCGTAATCAGCTAGGATCTGAAGTTCACAGGCATGGATGCACACCCATAACCACAAAGGAGAGGAGGGGTGCGGCATTTCTGGAGGGTGGGATCGTCTTCCACACCCATAACCACATTTGCCAGCCAAGGTAGATGAGGCTGGGAAAGGAGAACCCGGTAGAAAGCCCCTTCCCTGAGTAAGGGTAATACCTGGGGAACCAGGCAGGAAGAGTTCAGCCAGGGAAGGGGAAACTGATGCTAAGGGAGATGGACAGGGTTGTCCCTGAATATCGGATCTTGAATGCTTCATTTTGAAGATGTTTTGGGGATGGAACCACTGCTATTGCAATTATGTAGTTTTAGACTCTGGGCTTAATGATTTTATATGGAGAGGTGGGCAAAGAGCATACCTCCAGGTAATGTTGGGTTTGCAACTCCCAGCATTCTTCATCATTGGCTGTCCTGGCTGCTGGGAGTTGCAGCCCGACAGCATCTGAGGGGCTACACTTTGCCCACACCAGTCTGGCAGACTCCTCCTCTGTTCCGATGGTGAGGTACATTGACCATACTCTCTTCCCTCAAAATGTGGTAAACTCATGATATATTGGGGAGGGGGAGCAGCTACTTGTAATTCTGTTGAGTGGGGCCCTGGATTTCTGTCCCCCACATCCTACCCTGGTGGCACTGAGTTTTGGAAAGAAGGGTGACATGCAGTGGTGATGCTGGGTAGTCAACATGAATGGGCTACTGCTTTCCTGCATCGCTTACAAACCACAACCTACAAGCTCCATTACAGAGATGTACACACTTCCCCCACTGTGTCATCAAAACAATTCTTGCAGTGCTTTTTCCAGGGGGGAAGAAGGGAGGCAAGGAAAAGCCAGCTTGCACTGCTGAGAAATACCTACGGGGCATCAACTGCACCCCATAGCATGGCTGCTCCGCTCCTTACATGGCAGGCCTTGGGAGTGGTTAGACTCCAGTTTCGATCAGTCCCTGCAACCATAGCCGGTGATGAGGGAGGGTCAGTATCTGGAGGGCTGCTCGTTCCCTGCTCTGGTTTTACAGCCCACGCGAGGGGGAAGGGAACAGTACGCACAAGGGCGGATAAAGAAAGAACAAGCTGTGGGTGTGTGGAGGAGTGTGGTATGTGCATAAGTGCTGAATATGAGGCCAGGCTAGATGGTGGCAGGCTTTTCATCTGTAGAGAAAATCCATACTTGTGTGTGTGTATGTATGTGGACAAAGCTGCTGGTTTTAATGCAGGTGGAAAAAGATGCATTGGCAGATAACACAGTGGTTGAGAGAAATGGTTGTAGTGCAAAGATCAGGCATGAAGTGCAGAGACAAGTGAGTCCCTCTGTTATCATCGTGTGCCTTCAGGTCATTTCCAAATTACGGCAACCCTAAGATGACTCTCTCATGGTGTTTTCATAGCAGTATTTGTTCATGGGGCAGGGTTGCCGTTGCCTTCCTCTGAGGCTGAGAGAGAGTGACTTTTGGCCAGGGACATCTTGTGGGATTCCGTGGCTTAGCAGGGATTTGAACTCTGGCTCCTCAGTGTCCTGGTCCAGCTTTCAAACCAATGCATCAATTCACCTCTTGAGTTTCAGTGGTATAAGGGTTAGTTGGGAAAGGTTTCAGCACTTTGTGGGTTGTAGTAAAGAGAGCTGAAGGCACAATAGAGACATAAAACTGAAGGGTAAGATCTTTCTTTCGAGGGAAAGAGTTACTGTTGAAAGGGAGATGTTACCATGAGTTGCACTGCAAGGTAAAGTTGATCTCCGCTAAAGAGAAAGGAGATATTGCCGATGGAGGTTCTCTGCAAAATTTCAGACTGCAATTTTAAACACGGACTAAGGAGGATGTCCCATTGAACAAAGTATTGAGCATGTGTGGAGTTGCATTACCAACTTAAAGAAAGAATGGCTTTGGGCCTCCCTTACACTGAGAAGATTGCAGTGTTGCAGGATGTCCTTGGAGGATGTTTGTGCAGCAAGATCCACCATGTTTCTGAGAACTCAAGATCACATCCATTCGTTTGATAAAAACTTAAGAGCTGGAGTAGATCAGAGGACCTCTGTTCCAGTATTCTGCTCCCACAGTGCCCAGTTGGTTGTTTCAAGGAAACCCACAAGCAGGACATGAGTGAAACAGCCTCCTCCATGCATATTCCCCAGCTACTGATATATAAGTGGTATACTGTCTCAGGTACTGGAAGTAACATACAGCTGTCATAACTTCATAGCTATTGATGGCTCTATCCTCCGTGAGTTTGTTTGATTCCAGACAAGTAATCCAAAATAAAACACCACTCCTGGACTCATGTTCACAGTCACCAATACAGATTTAGAATCACAGCCATTGTGTCTTGAAAGTATAGCAGACAGCAGGTTGGGAAAGTGTGTAAGGGAAAAAGTCTGTCTTTTAGCTCTTTGAACGTTGTCAGATTACAACACCCACGATCATTCATCATGCTGGCTGGGGCTGATGGGGGTTGTAATCCTGCAACTTCTGTCTTACCTTTCTACCGTACTTTGGACCAGTTCACACAAAGAAGCAGTGTTTGTTTCCTCCACACAATTGTGTTCTCATCCATTATACTTGATCATGTAGAAAAAAGCCAGTGTGAACCAGCTGCATATATAGGAAACACCCCCTTCTTTAGGCCAATTAAATTACCAGAATAGGCGCACTTATCCTTGTGTGAGAGGGAATGTACGCAGGCAAACAGTCAGTCGAGGAAAACCACACCACTTCTTGCTTCTCCTTATGAACTAAGCCTTTAACCAGTCTGTGTAAAAATCAAATGTTGTTGCGAAGTACCACTCACAAAGAAATGCTCTTCACTTCTCCACCTCTGTGGCCTGCCTATTTTCTGTCCCTCGCTGGGGTGAGTGGGGGAAGCAGGTAATGCCACCCCCACCCCCCGTTTTAGCAGCCACTTCTGCCGTCTCACTGTTTACGCTGTCACCCCCACAGGCTGCCGGTGATGGCCTTGTCCCTGCCTCGCACCTTGGGAGAACTCCAGCTGTATCGGGTTCTGCAGCGGGCCAACCTCCTCTCCTACTACGAGACCTTCATCCAGCAGGGCGGCGATGATGTGCAGCAGCTGTGTGAGGCCGGCGAGGAGGAGTTCCTGGAGATCATGGCGCTCGTTGGCATGGCGACCAAGCCGCTCCACGTCCGGCGCCTCCAGAAGGCCTTGCGGGAGTGGGCAACCAACCCTGGGCTCTTCAACCAGCCGGTGCCGTCCGTACCTGTAAGCAGCATACCGCTCTTCAAGATCTCTGAGTCCGGAGGGCGCAAGTCGCTTACTAACGGGCACACGAGCCCAGGGGAGATCCCCGGCAAAGCCAGCGCAGAGATCCTTTCCAAGAGTCCTTCTGAGCCGAGAGAGAAGCTGTCCCCCTTGCCAGTGATTCAGTGGGGCAATCCCGAGTCAGAAGAGGAAGGGGGCTCGTCATCACCCACCGAACATCCCTCGTCCACGGAGCGACTAGATCCAGAACTGGTCCAGGCGATATCGGAGGGCGTGGATCGTCTTCTGCGCAGCTGCCCCCGTGGCGGCGATACCGAGCTGAGGACCCTCATGAAGCTGAACAAGAAACTGGCAAAAACTGTGGGCCATATCTTTCAGATGGACAATGGAGATCCTCGCAAGGAGGAAGAGATCCGGCGTCACAGCGCCATTTATGGGCGGGGGGAGGCCCGACGATGTGAGGGCAAGCAGCTGACTCTTCATGAGGTAAGCTAAGGCGGAAAGGCTTGTGTGGGAGAGCATTAGCTCGGCTGTGGTGGACAAAGAGAGACTAGGGAATATCTTATTTTATTTTGTTCTTTCACCAATTTAATAGCAGTGTATTAAACCTATGGAAGAATAAAAATAAAATATCCACTAGTCTCTCTTCATGTCATCTGCAAACTAGGGTTGTCCCCCTGAAAACTGAGGAGGGATTGTGTACTTTTAATGGTTGTGTAGAGGAGGGAATTTCAGCGGGTGTTGCTTGCCATGCAGCCAAGAACAAGCAACACTTGAAATTCCCTCTTCCGTACAATCACAGAAGGTACAAGAGGCCTGTCCAGTTTTCACTCTGGCAACCCTACTGCTGTAGGAAGCTTACAGTAGCCAATGCCAATTGCACAAATCCAAATCAAGAAGAAAATAGAAAATATTTCATGAAATATATCAATTAAATATAAAATAACATTGGCAGATTTTTTAAATAATGGTGGTAAACTGAAAGCTGAAAATATTCGAGCACTAACAAGAATTTTTTTAAAAAGTCTTCAAGAGTCTTATAAAAAAAGATAGAGAAAGGGCTATATGTATTTCCTTGAGAAGAGAGTTCCTAAGTGATGTGACCATGCAGAAGAGGCTCTGTTAATGGTACTCATCAGCCTAATTATGCTTGCTGAAGGCCAGAAATCAGGATTCCTGAAATCAATAGAGTGATCTGGGTGGGTTACTATGGGTGCGATCACTAAATGTGTGTTCCTCCATCCTGTCCCAAATCTAAGTTCCTGTTCCATTCCATTGCTGGGCTATTCTAGTCAAAGTGCCCAAGCAGAGTTACCTCAGATGAAATGCTGTCAGTGGAATATCATCTGCATGCAGAATATTTGGGGTGAGGGCCTTTGATGCAAAGGGAAGGACTTTTGCTAGTTTTGTTTCGAAATGAGACTTTATACCTCAATCCTGGAGAAAGAAAAAACTATACAAATAGTATGTATTGGCTTGGCTTCAAATATGCTTCTCCACGAACAGAAGGGCTCCTTCCACTTGGGGATGGTTCTCCGTGCCCAGCAGAGGCTTTTTGCTGGGGCAAGTGATTTAGGCAGATTGCTCCTCTGGCCCTCCGCATGCCATCTTTGTGCCATACTGGAGGCTTCCTCACTCCTCCAGAGTAGATTTCCAGGGAGAAATGAGGACTGGCAAAAATGGCTGTCCCCACCCAAATTCTGTAAGTGGAAGCATCTTGTCGACAGTTTTATTCACAGGATCCTTTTTAGAAATGAGTTGTGAAACACTTAGGGTTTCATACAGAAAGAGTAGTTGGTCATTGTGTCTTAGTTCTTTGTTCCCCTCTCCCTTTGTCCACAAATTCCCGGAAGACGACAGTTGCTCTTCCTGTGCTCTTGCTACCAAGAGAAACATTTTTAAAAAGTTACCTTTAAAAGGTACCTCAGGCTGGTGTGCTTATGGTGGTGGTGGAGCATCACTCATCACTAATGCTGCCGCATGTGTTTTCACACTGTGAACACAGATGCTACTGGATAACCACAGGCTGCCTGCATAACCATAGGTTACATAGTACCTGCTTCTACAGCAAACACTCTGGATGGATTCAGGAAGTGGATTTGCACAACGAAAAAAAAAGTGTTGGGATTTACCTGCTGAGAAAATGGAGTTTTTCTAATGGAAAGAACAAGGGTGAATTTTCCCCATTACAGCTGAGATAATGCATTGTTCTGAAAAGTCTTTAATATTGTAGATGTTCTTTCATCCATCCATGAATTTGTTTTTGAGGAATTCCTTTTTTCCATACCTTTTCTTCCCTGCAGAATTTAACCTGCTAGTTGTCTTGCAGAAGCATTTGCCTATCCACTTGTATAGCGTGAGAGTTAATGTGGTGCACCAGAGTGTTGGACTGGGACTTGGCAGGTTCAGGTTCCAGTCCCCACTGAGAAATGAATCTCCCTGGCTGATTGTGGGCAAGTCACTCACTCTTTCAGCCTGACCAGGCTCACAGGGTTGTTGTGGGACTAAAGGGAGGGAGAGGGGAGCCAGGCACAGCAGCTTGAACTCATTGGAGGAAAGGAGGGCCATAAATGTAACAAATAATATTTTTAGATGTAAAGTTGAAGGCTTTCATGGCTGGAATCCATAGGTTGTTGTGGGTTTTCCAGGCTTTGAGGCCATGTTCTATTAATATTTTCTCCTGATGATCCTCTGAAGATCCCAGCCACAGATCGAGGCGAAACGTCAGGAGAAAATACTAATAGAACACGGCGTCAGAGCTCGGAAAACCCACAGCAATCTATAATATTTTTAGAATTATAAATACAAAGAAAGGAAAACACCTTCTAAAAAGGAAAGGAAACAGAAGAAAAAAAAGGAAAGGAAACAGAAGAAAAGGGGGGGAGGAAGTTTGCTGCTGTGTTTTCCTTCAAGTTTGAAGCTTGATTTCAAGTTGATTCCAACTTATGGTGACCCTTTCCTAGAGTTTTCTTGGCAAGATTTGTTCAGAGGGAATTTGCCAGTGCCTACGTCTGAGGCTGAGAGAGTGTAACATGCTTAAAGTCACCCAGTGGGTCTCCATGGCTGAGTGGGGATTTGAACCCTGGTCTTCTGAAGTTCTAGCCCAACGCTCAAACCACTATACCACACTGACTCCAGGAATTGCAAAGGATAGGAAAACAGGCTAGGTGTGTAACTTAATGAGTGCCAGCATTACATAGTGGTTTGAGCATTGCAGTAGGACTCTGGAGACCAGGGTTTGAATCCCCGCTCAGCCATGGAGAGCAAATGTTGCCAAGATACCCTCATAATAGGTTTGACTTAGGGTCACCCTAAGTTGGAAACAACTTGAAGGCACACAGCAGCAACAGCACAACAATGTACCTTAATAGATGCTGAAGCTATGTTCCAAAAGGCATTTTCTTGCAATTAACAACTAATAAAATAAAATGTTAAGAAATGAAATAGTTGCCTTTATTTCTTCAGCAGTCTTCTTCTGTTCCCACTATGTAGCTTCACTGCTGTGCTGTTCTCATAGAGCCCAGGGGGAATCTATATCTTTCTAGCTGCTATGAACCCCCAAGGGTCACTCTGTTCCTTCTCTTTGTTCAGCTGACCATCAATGAGGCCGCAGCCCAGTTTTGCCTGCGGGACAATTCATTGCTGCTGCGTCGCGTGGAACTCTTCTCACTGTCGCGCCAGGTGGCCCGGGAGAGCAGCTATCTCTCTTCACTTAAGGGACCCAGGTGAGCAGACCAAAACCTCAAGTTCACCCTAGTGATATGTTTCCTGGGAGATTTTTCCAAAAGTTAAAAAAAACCCAAAAAACTCTTGCATCTATGTTGTGGAAAATTTACACAGCAGGCAAGCTCGATGTCCTGTCCTTTTTTCTGCTTGCAACCACTGCAACTGTCTCTTCTTTCTAGACTAGTATGGTGGAGGGAGAGCAGTCCATATTTATCGTTTTTTTTTCTTTTGAAAAGTGCTAGGTCTGTTTGAAAACACCACCTTCTGATCTGAGAATTCCGTACCATCATTTCTGATTGAAAAGGACTCCTTCGTAGTTATTTGACAGCAGCAGAAATGCATTGCACATATGCTCGGGACACTTTCATCTATATTTATCTGGTATCTTCTCTGAGCTCCAGCATTGCATGCTGATGCCCTAGTGTCAGTTAAACTCTGCAACATTTAGAGTTGAACCAAAGTTGTTCATCTGTACTAATTATCTCTTCAGTGGATGATAATTTCTTGCACTCTGGTTGGTCAAATAGTGTATCAAGCATTCAGGAAATGGGCTTTACTACCATTTGTACCATTTAGCAACTGAAGATGGCCCATGCTGGCACTTTCTTTGCCAATGATTCTGCATTAAAGAAGCCGTTATGCACAAGCCAGAGATTTGCACACTTTTTCCATTTCTCTTTCCTTCTACTTTGCATACACCAAGAAGAGAATGAAAGCTGATGTTGTTTTTGAAATAACCACTTAAGTTATCTCTGAATTTGGGAAGCCGTAGTTTTTGTAACTGCAATTAGTTATCAAAACAACATTTAGATTCTGGTTTGTTTTAGCTACCCACAGTTTCAACAAGCCACAGTTTCTCAAATTCAGATGCAACAGGGGAATAAAGTTAGTTCAAAAGTGGAAGCTTTCAGTCTTTTCTCAACTGTGAAAGGAGAGAGGTATCTGAGTCTCAGACTATCTGTAGCACATTTTCGTAACAAGAAGCCATGGTTTCTCATTATGTCTGAATCAGAGTCAAGCTCTAAGTATATGTGATATCAGGTGGGCAAAAGAAAAAAACCCTCTTATGATATTACTATCTCCTGGTTGCTTTTGCATGTAACATTACTATGCCAGCATCTGTCCCGACTGCAGATTTTTGTGTGTGCTAAACCTGCACTTGCAGGTGAAATGGTCCAATTAAATACAAGATGTACAGAATTGAATGGGTAGTTCTTCTCTACCTGGCAGCATGTTCAAATCAATCCTGGGTTGTGTCCTTTCAGTTTTCTCAATGGCCAATCTAGATGAATTTGCTGGGTATAATACCTGGTAGGTTGCTCTGACTCCGTGGTGCTTTTGTCCTTAGGCTGCATCCAGAGGAAGGCGGTGGTGGGCAACCCAAGCGACTCAAGCAGGAGGTAAGTTTCAGAAGCAGGTTGTGGATGTATCTTTGTGATTGCATATGGCACAACTTGGCAAAGTTGGCTACAACTGTTAGAACTAACCAACTTTGCCAAGTTCTGCCATACACTTCATTCTGGTCCCTGCTCTGCCTTGCTGTACTCAGAAAAGCATTTCTTCTGGTGCTGTCATTTTCCCTGGCAACGCTTGAAGCTCCATAACAAGTTCTGAATGAGAACTGCTCTTCATTGCAGCCTTCTTTCATCTTCCACATTCTTAGTGTGCTGGATTGCAATTCTCATTATCTCTGCATTGTGCCCCCTGACAAAAATAATTTCCTCTCAGTTTATTAGTCCCTGCAGTGACCTCTCCATGCACCATGATCCCAGTTCTGCTCTACGGGAGTATACAGGATCATGCTGGCTGGGCGATTGTGGGTGTTGTGATCCAAAAGGCACTTTCTCCAGTTCTAGAAATAGTGTTCACTTATGGCACGAAATGATAAAGTTGGTAGCTCGCTTCCCCCTCACGCTCTTGTTCATCCTCTCGACAGGTTGTAGACCACAGCCGTCCAGATCTTCCCTTGGTCTGTGAACCTTTTCTTGCTCAGTACCGGTCCAGTGTAGAGGAAGATACAGCCAGCTTATCGGGGGAAAGCTTAGACGGACACCCACAAGGTGAGTTGGCTGGACTCTGATTTAAACGATCCAGCTGTAGAGGACAGTGCAAGTCAGAGCAGGCTGGAAAAGGGATTTGTGTCTCACAGGCTTCCGCACATTCCTTTCCCTCAGAACATCATTGCTGCTCCACCTGTTTCCTTGCTCTTTGCAAACTTGGGATTTGTTTTGACTTGTATATAATTTGGGAACATATCTCTCGCACCCATATGCACTGAGTTCTATCTGATCTGGACTTCATCATGAATAATTAAGTGCACTTCTCTATTTCTGCTTTTTGGAACTCCAGTTTCTTCTCTCTCTTGTGCCACACCTTTTCTGAGCATTACATACATAACTGGACATTTAAAAAAAATTATCAAAATCTACTCTTCAGCTCTGCTGGCATTACCTGAACTGGCTAAATTGTCACAATGTCTTTCAATAATTTGGAAAAGTTACTTTTCTGGACTACAGTTCACAGAACTGGCCACATTGGCTGGGGTATTATTGGAAGTACAGTTCAAACACTAAGTTTTTGAAGTTCTGCTTTTACCATACCACACAGAACTGACATTTGAAGTGGACTGTTGAATTCTTAGTACCATATAAAATGGAATCCTTAGAGGTTTTATTAGAGCAGGGATGGGGAATACATAGCCCTTGAGATGATGGCATGCAGCTCCCATTATCCCTTCATCATTAATTGAGTTGCCTAGGACTGATGGGAATTCTAAACCAAAAACCAATGGAAGAGATAAAGGTTCTCCACCCCTATATTTGAAGAATGCACAACAGTTAAATTGGTTTTAAAACTAGTTTGAATGTCTATTTTTAGAAACATTGGTACTTTTTTTCCTGTTCCATGACCACCTTAAAAGCTTTCTGAAATGTGTACTGTGTAATATGTATATCAATTATGTTAACTAGTTTTCCCAAAATATTGCAAGAGATTCGAGATACACAGCTTAGTAATACAGCACAATGCCTCAGGTCTCATTTGAACAGAGATAGCCCAAGTATGGCCCTTCAAGGCTGTTTTTGTGGCTGTTGGTCCTTCTGAACTCCCTAGAGTGCCATTTTTTCATCCCTCCAGAGTAAATTGACTCTTGAGGAAGTAGGGATTCACCTGTGAATCGGTAGCAGGCTCCTCTGTACTGCTTAACATTAGAAATACTGTTTTTCAAAGCCGGAAGTGGACTTCTGCAAAGTTCTGGTTCCATTTTCTTTTGGGGGCATTTTTGACAGTCCATGCAGCCCCCAAAGGGTTTCAGGAGCAGACAGTTGGCCCCTGGGCCCACCACAGCTGTCCACCTCTGTGTTAGAATAATCTTGGGTAGAAGGAGATCTAGGGCCTAAGTACCCAAAAGGCAACAGATGCTGTCTGATCTTGGAAGCAAAGCAGGGTCAGCCCTGGTTGGTACTTGGGTGGGAGACTGCCAATGAATTCCAGGTGCTGTGGGCTATATTTCACAGGAAGGAACCACCTCTTGCTTACAAAAAGCCTCTGAAATCCGTGAGGTCATTGTAAGTGGACAGGTGACTT
Organism: Cyclura pinguis; assembly: GCA_030412105.1. Lineage (NCBI taxonomy): Eukaryota > Metazoa > Chordata > Lepidosauria > Squamata > Iguanidae > Cyclura > Cyclura pinguis. The sequence continues at coordinate 195,258,400 of CM059600.1, read as the reverse complement.
GAAGACACATAAAAAAACACTGAAGGAGGTCACTGAGATTCTAGAGAGCTGCTTAGAGTTAGAACAGAGAATGAGTTGTTCTGCTCACAGCCTGGAAAAGTGACTTTTGGAGGCAACAACAACTATAATGCCTCAGCCAACAGGGACTGTGCTGACTGAAGACTCTGCGAGTAGTAGACCACCAAAAGTAACTGATGGTTGACTCACCAATTTCATATGTACCAGGACATAGAACCAGAGAATGTGACAACAGATATGCTTGCACAGGGCCAGATGAATCATAGCCATATGTTATCTGACCCTGTCTTAAATGATTCAGGAGTCATAGTGATTAGGGTCAGTCCTGTACTCAGAAGGTGAGCCATTTTCTACTCAGTGGGACTTATTTCCAAACAAACACATTTAGGATTGCACTAGAAAGTGCAGTTACCAGTAAGCCCTCTATATCCACAGGTTCTGCATTGATGGATTCAACCCCTCATGGCTTGAAAATCCAAAAAGCAAACTTTGATTTTGTCATTTTATATGAGGGATGCTATTTTACTACATCACTGTACATAATGCAACTTGAGCATCCACAAATTTTGGTATCCACAGGAGGGCCTGGAACCAAACCCTAGCAGATACCAAGGGCCCAGTTGTAATTAGTATTCACTTTCTGTTTCCATTTGTCTTGGCTTTACATTTATTGCCATCTCTTATTTAGCATTACTGCAACTCTCTTTGTGTTTTGACAAGAGTCTAGTGGAGCTCTGCAGGTCTCAGCATGAAGAAGAACTTCCTGATGCAGTCTTTTTGACTCATCAGCCAGACAAGGTGGCATCCCTGATAGGGATCTGTTTGCTGGGGAATTGGCTGCAAGCTTTTGTAATATGCAGAACTGGAAAGCAGCTCAGCCACACCCACACAAAGGTTTTTCAATTATATTTGGAAGTGTGTTTGGTGTATCTGTGCATAGCTGAAGTGCGCAGAAGTGTCCTTACTCTGTTTCAGCAACTACTGCTGTAGAAGGAACACTACTAGATAACATCCCCAGCTTATATGAATGGCTTAATGCAAGGATGGGGAAAACATGTGGCCTTCCAGATGTTGCTGGATTGCAACTCCCATCAGGCCTAGCCAGCCTAGCCAGGGGTAAGTGGTGAGGGGAGTTATAGTCCAATAACATCTTGGGAGTCATATATTCTCCATCATCATTTTAGGCACTGAAACTAATAACACCTAATAGAAGGAACACAGCAAACAGCTTTGTATCAAGCAGTTATCTGTTAAAGCAGTATAATGCTAATACTTTCTAAATTTAGTGAAAATACCAGTCGTCTAATACAAGCTGTATCTCCTGAGATAGTATAATGTTTTGTAAAGATAGAAACTGGCATGTTTCGATGGCTAGAGAAACTAGTTAGTCTGCACGTTCAGGGAATATGTACTGTACCACTGGGAAAACTGGTTTAAGTCAAGTATTTTAATCAGTTGTTACTGTTTCCATGGTGATTCAGATTGGTTGAGTCATATGCAAACTTTGTTGTCACACTGAACTCTGCATCTGACTGAAGAGGGGGAAAAAAAGTTCTTTTCTGCCCCTTTTATCTTCCCCACAGATAAAATTGGCCTGGGAAAAGTGGCTATGCTGACTGGGGCATCCCCAGATTTGTAGCCACCAAAAAAAAAAAAAAAACTCAAGCTCTGGTATAGATAACTATTGACAGCAGCAGTCTAGCAATTGTGGTTCAAAAATCTGGAGGCTGTTGGGTCATTTGAAGACTATCGTGCTGCTGAGTCAGTCCCCTTTGTTCTACATAAGGAGAACTGTCTTCCCCTTGATTCTTTTTCTCCACAGCCACAGGTTCTTGCCCCCGACTTACACCACCTCCCAACGCTGCTACAGATGCGCTGCTCAGCCTCCCACCCCATGGATTGTGGAGCCGTCATATCTTGCAGCAGACTCTGATGGATGAAGGACTACGGCTGGCCCGGCTGGTATCACATGAGCGGGTAGGACGACTCAGTCCATGCCTGCCAGGAAAAGCCCAGGTGCCAGGTAAGTGACTGCTTCTCTTTCTTGACTTCCATCAGAGCTTGAGGGGCAGCACGAGTCTGGGAAAACTAGAGAAGACCTGCTCATCAACATGGATAAAATAATATGGGGCCAGGAACTCAGTCGGGTTGGGGTTTAGAACCAAGTTAGTCATGAATGCCAAACTGTACTCTGGAGGGTGGGGAAGATTTGGCCCTCCAGTTGTTGGGGTCCACCGTTACTATCAGCTCCACCCAGATGGCCAGTGGCAGGGGATTGTGGGAACTGTAGGCTTAAACATCTGAAGGGCTGAAGTTCTCCCATCCCTGCTGTACAGAGAATAGCTGAGGAGATTAAGTCTCTGAACAGATCACTGTTCAGGAAAGAAGAAAAAGTACAGATTTGTCTCTGCAAGGACCACACCTGCACATGAAGGAGGACCTACAGACAAATGTGGGCTGGTTACTCTCTGTTTTAGGGGATCTAGTTTTTGAAAAGGTAGTTGATGGGTATGAAACATAGGTTGGAGTCAGGCTTAAGTTGCTATTCCAAAGATTCACAATTATTTCCAAGGCAACTGAGATGCCACAGAAAGGTAAGGAGGCAATTGTATATGGTCCTGGAATGGCCAGCTTTATAAAAACTGTTGAAAGCACTGTATATTTAAGCCCGACACTGTAGAAATAATAGGCCATTCCCTTCTGTGGCCAGGATGGTTTTTTCCACCATGCCCTGCCTTTGCCACAGCAATTACCTGGACAGTCTTTGTGATGCAGCTACACAAGATGGACCTTGGGTCTGAGTCAGCAAAAGCAGTTCTTATGTAACATTAGGTAAATTATCCTTCTGCCCAGAGTTTGGACAAACAACATTTTTGGATCATACCTCTAAGAATCTGTGGCTAGGGGATTCTGGGAGAAGTATTTAAAAATTGCAGCCTTTCTAAACTCTGTGCTCCTGCTGTAAGAAGACAGGGTGCTGTATGCTCTATATTATAGATAGGACACCTGGTGCCTCCTGCTGTTTTGGCCTATTTATTTTTCAGATTTGTTTATTTTACAATTTTATATACCATGTCTTCCTCCCAGAGAGTATTTCAGGCCAGTGTGCACAAAATTTCAAAAACCAAGACACTAAACCAATTTAAAATCTACACAACAGTAAAACTGAACACCCTCAAATTGTCAACCAGCATTTTTAAAATGCAAATTTACATCTACTATCTAAAAGTCAAAGTTTGTTTGTGAGTTTGTCTATTTGGCTGTGTGAGGTGAGAAGACCTCATAGGATTGGCTGGCTGTGAAGATTCTATGGAAGCCTGGGATTGGCAGTTTAGGGAGGGGCCTTTAGAATTCTCAGCCAGAGAGCTCAGGCCAGTTGCTATGGAGATGAGGCCTACCAGCAAGAAGGAGGGCAGTGTATTCCCTCAGGAAACAAAACTCTGTTATGTTAATAACTATGAATACAGATTGGATTGGGGAATATGGGGAAAAGTTACAGGTACTGGACAGGACAGTTTCGGGAATTAGAGAGACAAATTTATGTATTTCAACCGCACCTAAGGTAAGGTAAGGTAATTCCTAAGGTATTTCTAACAAGTGTTACCAGTGAGAAAACAAAATCCCGGGCAATGTTGGGTAAATATGCTAGTTTTACATATATTTTATATTCTTTAAATATCTGGGAAAACAAAAAGAGTTTGACCTTTCACCAAAAACAATACAGCCTTGGCACCAGCCAAAACTATTTTTGGAATCCATTTCAAGGGGAGAGTAACAGCCAGAGAATATCCTCTAATTTATTGATGAGTGTATTTTTCTTTCTCCTATCCAAAAATGACTACAGGTGATGAATCAGCCAAAGCTGGTAGAAAGTGTTTCTGTGTCAAACCCCGGCTTGATTTCAGACTAAAATGGATCTAGACTGGGATGGAAGACACATAGCCCTTGCCCATTTTGGCAGCCTTTGGTGCTGCCAAAATTTGCTAATGCAGCAACAGCAGTGGAAAAAAAATATCCCTTATGAACAATGTGTACAGGGAGCATGCACCATGTTTCCAAGAACAGTTGAGTTCCTAGATCAGGAAAGGGCAACTTCCAGATGGGGGCTACATTGCCACCCCTGCAATCCTACCATTGGTGGTGTTGCGATGCCACTGAATTCGCTGCTGCAATGACAGTGGTGGCAAAACAAACAAACAATAAGCACGCTTTCCTTTTAAAACAAAGCAGGCAATAAGCAAAGCATATCCCCGTGGCACAGTTTCCATTGCTTTTGCTGATTAATAATGAATTAAATGAAACACTGTGAATAAAGAAATGCTTCAGAGACAGTCTTGATCAAGAAAAGAAGAGTGTATAAGCAGACAGGGTTAAATCAAGTGAAAAAATATGTGCACAGGAAGTCAAACTGACTGACTGGCCTCCAAAAATTTGCACTCTAAAATGCTGATGATCATATCAAGCACATGATTATTGTGCCAGTTCATCCAGCTGATTGGGATTTCACAAATAGATAATAGCAATGTCTGCAATGAGTTTCCTTTCCAGCTGTGGTCATTTTTACTAACAGTTGAAGAGTACACATGGTCAGAAGTGATTTTTTTGAACGCAAAGCTCTCCAGATGGTTGACTTTTCCCTATAGCCTTCAGAGAATGGGAAACTGAGGGATTTGGTGTATCAGGGCTCAAATACTCAGCATAGACCTTTGAAATGTGTCACTGGGGGAGATTCATCTGTGGGGAATTCCTCTTTGTTACAGCAGAGAGTTGCTGACTGAAGTTAATACTCCTGTGAAAGAGGCAAGCTCAGACCAAGCTGTTCTACATTTCTGTCTTGATTTCTCATTTCAGAGTTTGGAGAAAACCTTTCTGAGCGGTGCCAGCCTCCAGCAGCACAGCCTGAGGCTAGAAGGAACAGTGTTAAGGTGGAACCAGAGACCACTCGGCCATGAACGGCAGGTGACTCACCGCTCAGTCACCAAGCAATAACGTGCCAACATCCAGCTCTGCAAACTGAAGAGACTCTTGCAGGGGAGAAGGGTGCAACCCTCCGCATCACCACAAGGAGGCATATGCTTGGCTTCCTTTTAACTGAAGGAGAGCCACCATATATTAACACAACACACCATTACCCACTCCTAGTTCTCTTCACAAAATGGAGAACATGCCTGTGTGCCCCCAAAGCATAAAGCAGGACTATATAGACAGGGAAAATACATCATTGTCAGAAGCCTGTCACCTTATTAACTCTACGAGAAGGGGGCATCCTGGCTACAGCTATAGCCATGAGCTCAGGGAGTCCAAATCTCCAGCTGGTTTGGCCCTGCATGGGGCTACTACAAGGTCAGTCTCACACACAGCCTTTTCCCTTAGGTGGAGCCAGGGACTGTGGTTACACATAGCCATTTTTTTAAAAAAAGCACATAAATACATTCTTTTACAGTAAGGTATTCAGTTTCTCAGCTACATACACCAGTCTTATTCCCAAATGCTCCCCACACCCATTTCTTACAACCATGATTTGACTCATACATGCTTCCCATACATGTACATAAAACACATCCTTTCCATTCCCCTTTTCTCTCTCTTTCTCTTCCCCCTTGCATATGCATAGGCCATGTAGTAACACGTCTAATGTCTCCACATTAGGTTGTGCCACTCTGTGCTGTAGATTTCATAGACAAGACCACTACCAATTCTAACACACCATTTCCCCTTGGTCTTGATGTTATACTGTGTTTAGTCACCAATAATACCAATTAACATAGTACCGATTAACTGTTCAGCCCTGTTTTGAATGCTTTAAGGTATTTTGCTTCCATGACTGCTCCACAGTCTATTCCTAGAATTTTGTACCCAGTCTGTTAACTCCCAAATTTTATTTTATTAATTGCCACAATTTGTTTGTAGGCATGCTGCTAACTATTACTTTTTCTGTCCCTGCCCAGCTGTATTCTAGCAGCAGATTTTTTTGAGAATTTACAGAAATTATAGAGATGCAGGAATTCAAATGGACTTCAGAGGCTTTTGACCTGTCAACCTTCTTCTGGCCCACTTTATGTGATCTATAGATGATCCAAGGAAGTGACAGAAAGATAAAGGGCTACTCTCTGGTTGAGAGAGCCAGAAGGAATACCAGTCTCATTCTTCCACTATAGCCATTTCTTTTTTCCCTACCTCTGCCCTCCACTCACATTTCTAGGGCTGTTTTTTTTCACTGCTTCCATGCTAGTAGAAATAGAGCAATGGTGAAGAATCAAGTACTCCCAGAACAAGAGGTATGGAGAGAGTCGACCCAACACCAGCATTGCCTCTTTAGCTATGTACACAAAGAGATGTTGCTGTGCAGAGCTTCCATTTTAAAGCAGTTGCATAGAGACAAGGAGTTGGCGCACCACTGCAGTGGAAAAAAAGGCAGCCCATATGCAAAGTACACAAAGAGTAGCCCAGACATTCATGCTGATAGTTTACTGGTGAAATTGCACTTATGAATTCAAAGTTTCCACTTTAAAAAGTGCCCTGATATTCAATTGCTGCTGAAAATTTGAGTGGTACATTACTGCTACTTCGCCCACAATCTTTGAATGGGAAACAGTACAAATGTTTCTGGTGTGAATCACTTCTCAGGCAAAAATAATTGGGTGTGATACCCTTTTAAGGAAATCAGGGGCAGCTTAAACAATATAGCTGCTCAAAGCAAATGTTAAACCTTACGGTGGCTATCTTGTATTAAGTTCTATGCCACGTGTGAGGTAGGTTTACTTTTATGGGCTTTCTTGACAGCATCTTCCTCCCCCTGTTCAACATTCGAATAATGGAAGGAAAGGCATAGAAGCTGAGAAAACTGAACAAGAAGAGAGGAGTGCCTATCCCAATCCTCACTGTCCTAAAGCTCTGAGGGCAGGAGATTAAACTGCGTTTCCCTTCCAAAAGGTTTCCAGAGTTGCCTATCATTTCAGCTATCTGTCAGGCTGGGACAGCCTGGAGAATGGAAATATCTTCCCTCTCACCTCCATTCCCATTCATACAGGAAGGTTATCTAAGCATCACCTTTCAGACTGGGAGCCAGAAGCAGCAGCAATAATTTAATCCCCGAAATCTGCCACCGCAGGAGCAGTCTGGGAGCAAACTTTATTGGAGAAAAATATTGTTTGAAAAACACAGGTACAAAACACAGATGGGTCCCAGGGAAGTCTTGAAATCTTGCTGACGCAAAATAAAATGCTCACTCGCTATTTGTTCTAGTCCCCACCCTCTCCCATAGAATGTTGATGTCTTTATATAGAAAAATGACCACCCTTTCCTTTGTAATGTGTACAGTAGATTATTTATTTTGTTATTTTGGAATAAAGTCTTATTTTATGGCTTACTTTAAATTGCACCTTTGCCGGCTATGAGGTGGAAATAAGAGACCCTGGCAAATGGCATTAGAACCTGTACAGCATATATGCAAACAGGAATGGCTGGAGAATGTGTTGGCTGGTGGTATACGAGAAGACAGACTGTCACATTTCCCCAGGACAAGAGGAATAGCTCCATTTTCTTCTAGCTGAATCTCGCCGGCCACTGCTTTGGAAATGGATTATTCTGGAAGATAGGTTTGATAGGAGCTCCACACTGCCAGGAAGACATGAAGGCTTAGAGGGCTAGCCCACGATATTTTACTGCCTAAGGCAAAGGACAAGCTGTTGTCCTGTCCCCACTCCTTCTTTAGAAGCCAATGGAGCCTTACTTCTGATACGGCATCCTCCACCACCCCTGAGGGCAGCAGGCCAGCTTAGGAAAGACAGGTTTTTGTTTCGGCATTCTCAGCACTTCAGTGACACTTCCTCATCACTGTTACCCCTATACTGAGGAAGCTCTGCTTAGTGATAGGCTCAGACCCATAAGGTTTGATGTGGGGATGAGAGAAGGATTTGTGGATTTTAATTCCATAAGGGAATATGGTTTCCCTTTTTCTGAAGGAGACAAACAGCAGAGAAGAGCAAACGAGCAATTCCACATGCTTAGCTTTTCCAGCAGCCCAACCAATTTGCCCCTTAAATTGACTGCAAGGGAGCATCTGAATCTTCATGCTCCTGAGAAAAATACTCTCTAGCTGGGCTGTAGGCAGTAATGATAAAAGTTCAAAATTTTACTACAGGAAACCCATCCACTCCAAGAGTTTGGAAGTAGCACAAACCATAAAACAAGGTAGGCCACACTGCCCTCTGCCCAAAGCAGAATAGCACCAAAGCAGCAAAGAAACTTGCAGAGCCAAACATTCTATGAGTGATCCAGAAAAGAATCCAAACTGCTCTTGCGTCAAGAGAAGAGCTGAGAGTTCTGATACGGAGAAGGGCGTAAGGACAAAGCAATGGGAGGAATGTTCTGTACCCTATAAGAATTTGGGAGCAACAACCACTGCTATAGTCCGGTGTGTTCATTCTTGGCCATTTTCCCATCCATGAAAGTCCCTACAAAGTACTAGATGTAAAGCATACAAATGTGTGTTGGGTCATGCTGGATCCTGGGAATAGCGATTCCAATCTTGCTCAGAATGTAACAGCAGGGCCAGCTCTTCCTCAGAGGGTGCGGAGATCATCTCAGGCATCCTATGGAAGAAGAAGACAGGTGGATGCAAGTCTACAGGCTGGGTGAAACACCTCATCATACAGGCAGGATTACCCCTTCACCTTATGTGCCCTCTCATCTTCCTCTTGATAATTTTGTCTACAAGCTTCCAGATTTAAACCAGAGCATATAACAATTACTGTTTTGGACTCCTAGAAACTGTAGTCAGCATGGCCACTGGGGTGTCTGGGTGATGTAGTCCAAATATTTTTTTCCAAGTTCTGGCTTTAACACACTCACTCTCCTGCATTTGAGAGGTGACTTTAGCTCAGTGGCAGAGCCTGTGCTTTGCACGTAGAGGCTCCTAGGTTCAACCTTGGAGAGCCCCCGACCAGAAACCTGGGACAGCTTGTTAAATCAGCGTGGACATCAACAGCTGAACAGACCCACAGTCTGACAATATAAGGCAGCTTCTTATAGTCTTATGTAGCTTCATAAATGCTATGCTACCTCATAATTTCCTTGGTACATCATCAGTACCCACACAATCCACATCAAGCCCCTTCTACCTCTTTCTCCAACTCATTCCCTCTACAAGTTTATTTTTGCTCACTTTGTTAAGAGCAACTGTAACAACATTTTTTCTCACTGACCCATTGTCTAGAAATTAGGTTGCAACCAGACTTTTAAGTCTCCATAGCTCCCTAACAAATAAAATCTGTAAACTCTGATACAAGTGTGGGAAAAGTATGCGTCAAGAACCACATGCCGCTTCCAAGGCCCTTTTCTGAGGCCCCGCAGAGCACCCTAGCACTCCCCCAAAATAGTTTGAAAAAAAGGAGTCATGGAGCCATTTTAGTCCTGGAAGAGGCCTTTTACTAACCACGAAGTAAAGAAATCACTTCATTTTAGAATTAGGCCCCTCCTGGGACTAAGGCAATTGAGGCTGACCAAAAATTGTTGCCATGTGTCTCCTACTCACCTCCTATTTTAGCAAAACAAAAACAAAAAGTTTTAAAAATCCAGAGGTGGGGGAGCAGAGTGAGATGGTCCTCCCCCCATGTTTCTGTGATGGGAGAATGTGGTTCCCAGATCCTGACAGTGGCCCAGCCTCATTCTAATACATTATGGGCAAGAGATTGTTAGTCCTAGGCCCTTTTCGCACGGCATTTGCCATGCAAAAGGGCCCCTCAAGCGTCACGCGAATGTGAGGAGCGGTCCACACGACGCAGTCACAATCACGTGACGCTCCAGGGTCTGGCAGGCGCCGCTCACGCACTTTTTCATTTTCGGCTTTAAGCCAAAAATGGTGCGCAATCGCACATTGCTCCGGAGCCCCACACGCACTTGCCATGCGTGTGGAGCTCCGGAGCTGCAGCGCTCGCGCTTCCTGCCCCAGCGCAGCCTGGGAAACTCCCAGGTTGCACTGCGGAAGGAAGAGGAGGGGCTCTTGCACGAGCAGGCGGCAGCTGCAGAGTTGAAGGAACCAGGACACGAGGGCCTCTCGCTGGAGGCTGCTCACGCGATCCCCGCACCCCAGCTCCATGAAAAGGTGCACTGCGGAAAGGGCCCTGGTTTCCTACGCCCTTTCAAAACTATCATTCCCAGGGTGAGTAGCAGGAAGCAACAGCAAGCCCTCAAACAGAATGGTTAGAGGAAGGAGAAGCTCAGACCAGAAATCCTAACTGTCCCAGTTTGGCAGAGAAAATCCCAGTTAATCCTCTGTCATCCCACTTTTTCAGCTGCTTTTAAAATGTATCAGTTTCTCTCTCCTCTCCCCACTTTTCCCCTTTGTCTTTAGCTTACTTCAATTGCTGCAGATTGAGTTAGCAGTGCAAAATAGTTTGCACTCATTTAAGTCAGCAGAGAGAGGCCCTTTCCGCACAAGGGAGATACATCGCTGTGGCGTCGTTGTGTCTCGAATACATCCACACGTCAAACCAGTTTGATGTCATTCTGTCGTAGTTCATTCCACATGTGTTTAGCACATTGTTGTGAAACCGGTGTAATGTAAAAACGGAAAAACTCCGAAGCAAATCAGCCAAAACAGTTCACAGTGTTTTTTTCCTACATGTGGAAGCGCTACATCAATTCACACCACAGAAGTGGGCATTAAACTGACCAGTCAGCGGTGGCAGAGTGGACCGAGGAAGGGGAATAACAGTTCCAGGGGAATTATCATGCGGAAGCTACAAATGATTTTCTCTGCTTTTCTTCGATAGAAACTGGAGAACATTGGAGTGAAAAACACCGCTCATAAAACGCAGGGAAATGCTCCTCCACGCTAGTGCAGAAATGGCCACAGAGGACAGGAAGGGAGGCAGTCTTGCCCTTCCCATTAGGCTCAGACAAAAGCAGAGTGCTGCAGTCTTTCCTAGCTTGTGTGTTCTTCCCCATTAATTTTTGCCATCTTGACCACAGTCATCTGTGAAATGTTGGAGGTTATGAAAACTCCTGGCACTTGAGAAGAGGAACTCTCCCCCTCCTAGCCTTTACGTGGAGAGCCAGTGTGACGCAGTGGTTTAAGTCTTGGATTACAACCTTGGAGATCAGGGTTTGAGACCAGAAACCTGCTGGTGATCTTGGGCACCTCAAACACTCTTAGCCCCAGAAAAACCCATGATAGGTTCTCCGTAAGTTTGCCATAGGTTGGAAATGACATGAAGGAACACAACAGCAACAACAATAACAAGCTTTTCCATAAAGAGTGGGCAATAGCCAAAGGTTAAAGGGCTGCATTGGCAGCACCTGTTCCCCCAAATTATTTTTATTTTTTAGAAAAATAAAAACGCTCCCCACACCTAAGACTGCTATATTGGAATTCCTTAAATCTGGGCATATAATTTGCATATTAGGTAGATTATTCAAATTATGCTAATTTGTATCTAATTGTACAAATTTAGCAAGATATTTTAACCTTCATACTGTATTTTAGAGTTACAACTAGGCTAACAGAACTTATATAGATTATTGTTGAAAGTGGTGGGTTTAGAAGGAGGAAACTCAAATTTAAAATGCTGCTTGGTCATGGAAATTACCATATGGCTCCAACCATTCATTCCCCCTTCCTTGATGCCTGAAAGGCAGGGGTAGACTTCTTTCTTGCCAAGAAATTTGACAGAAGTGTATCTGCACATTTTGTTCCAGATTTTGGCTTCCACAAGGGCAAGAGACTTTTTTTTTTTTAAATTAGAGATTGAAATCGGGCCAGATGGGCACTGAGCGGCATGTATAGAATCCAGGTAAATGCCAGCCCACACCTACTACTGAGTGGGAGGATTAATTTCACCATGCTTTTTAGCTCCTTCCAGACTGTTTTAATGCCCAGAAGAAGTCTTTTTAAAACTAGGAAATAAAAAGGAAGTTAAATTTCAGTTTGATTCCTGGTTTTAAGAAAGGCCTCTCTTTAGCCTGGAGGTGCAAAGAGCCCCTGGCAGCCTTGGAGAGCCACCTGAGGCCCATGGGTTACACTATATTTGTTGGTCTTTAACACATTCACACAATCTATCAACTGCTGCACTCACATTAGCTGGTTTGGGAGCATATGCAGATCTGTCACGTACACCGGAGCATTCTCATTTTGCATAGAAACGTCTGGCATATCCACATCGGGAAGCATGGGATATGAATCTATCTGGCCAAGGGGTGAAGCATCTCCCAAAGAGTACGAGTAGCTCACTTCACTAGAGAAAATAAGAACTGAGTGTAAAACATGGCTAAATCAACACAGGCTGGAAGAAAGGAAAAGAAAAACTTCACACAAAACCCTTTCAAGCATGTATATTACACGTGTTGGAAGCTACAGCAGCATTCTCTCTTCCCCACCTCTTTGGCTACCTGGCCAGGGTCCTCAACTGTCAATCACTGTCAACTGTCACTCTGTCACTGTCACTATTCTCCTTTAACTGCCACTCTTCTATATTTTGTACTCTGACTATGACTCTGTCTACACACATACTGATTTAACTGCTGCTTAAATGTCAACTGATCTTAACTGCTCTTAACTTCTAAAAATATGCTAAGCATACCTCTAATCTAATTAATTAATTGGTAAGTTCAATGTATCGTTACAAACTTTTAGTAAATATTTTCTTTTACATTTTTTAATCTGCTATTTGCCTTGTCTTTCAAATCAGCCACCACATATTAAGAAGCCACACTCAAACTAGGTAACATTTTCTCTGTTACTCTATTAATACTGAGTTCTTATAGGACTAATCGCCTGGGTAACTTGCACCTCCTAACAACATGTACGTCCTCCTTTCCCTCCAATGAAATCAAGGTTGTATACATGGTTCTTCTCCACCCCTTTTATGCCCATATAACTCTGTAAGGTAAGAAATCCTGAGACAAAGAGTCTCACTACAGGCTTCCCCTACTTATCTGACAGGTCAGGGACTGGAGCACGGTCAGAAGATGGAACTGGTTGAAAAGTGGAATCTATGTACTGTACTGTGAAGAGCATGAAGGGATTACAGAGATTCACTTGGGACCAACTGCTCATGCCCTGCTTGCAAAGTCTCTCAGCTGGCTTGGTGTCCTTTCTCTGCCTTGGCTTCTTTTGCAAGTAGCACACGCATATGAGCTGTTCCAAGCAAGCCTCCATAACCAAGAAGAACTGATGAAACAGCAGAACCCCGGCTGAATTAAAGGAGCTTGCCCTTAATTTGGAAGTGTCAAAAGAGCAACTTGTCAGATAATGTGGAGTCAAAAGGTGGGGGCTTCCTATACTTGGTGAGTTTCACGGCTCAGTGCACACTTGAACATGGATCTCCCAAATCCCACTCCAGATGTGGTCTGCTGTCTAAGCACAGTGGAATGCTCACTCCAAGGGGTGAGACAATCCACCAACTACAAGCCACCTATGACTTTCTTAGCTCTTTGGTTTCTCTTAGCTTGCAAGGGAATAGGTGAGGCACTATATGTATAAAATGCAGTCTTTCTCAGTCTCCTTCTCTCCCTCCTCCTCCCTCTCTTTCTTCCCTCCTTCCCTCCCCGAAAACACAAAGGAGAGTTTCTTACGACTGTAACTGTGGGTTTCCATATACTGTGTTGCCAGAGGGAGACATGTGTCCGGATGGTGTAATCATCACTAATGGGCTGTGGCAAAAACAGAGCAAGATGTCAAACATTTGCTAAAAGAGAAGTAAACTGTACATCTTGTCACAATGTGGATTGGCATGAAGAAGCAGAGATAGGGTGACATGCAAAGGATGTTTATTTACTTATCCTTATCTATGTATTGCATCTTTTAATGATCCCATCTTTATTATTTATCGCATGTTTATCCCATCCTTCCTTCCAGCTTTGGGAAGTGTATACGGTGCTTCTCCCTCTCACAACTTTGTGAGGAAAGCTAATCAGAGAGAGGATGAAGGCGAGAAAGACAGAGAGAGAAAAGCTGAAAATCAGCTAGTGGGGTTCATGGCTGAATAGGGATCTGACAAATGCAAGACATCACAGCAGTTGTTTGAGTATGAGGGCCTAAGTTAAGGTTATGTTGTGACCCATCTTAGATCAGCAAGTAATGGCAAACCTCAAATACAAATTGTATTTAAATTAAACTTGTTTTGTTATTCTTTTTTTAAAAAATTAAATTGTAATTATATTTAAAATAGGCTTCATAACACGTATTTATTGATTATCTGATGAATTTTGCAACTGTTGGCCTGAGAATGATGGGAAGTGGGAGCAACTAACTGAGTAAATAGACCCTGCACGTTTTTAATTCCTATCTGTACAAGCAAAAGGCTTTGACTTTTTCTTCCTTTAAATAAAAGTTCAGAATACAGGGAGGGAGACTGGTTGTGAATGGGAGTTGGATGCAGACCAGGACAAGAAATGGTTGCAGAAACCCCTCCATCCACGATGCACGCTACACAGCTGCTTTTGGGAAGCTGTGCTCACTGGTCTCCTTTATCATGTGCCAGCTGGCTCTCTATCCCAGAGTACAGTTGTGCAGTTACCATATTGCTACACCAAATCAAAAACAGATCAACACAGCATTACCAAACACACAAGATGAGTCCTCTTTCATATTCTGACTCCCACACAAAGCTGGGGAGGGGGGCATACAGATGCCACTCATACACTAACAATTATTTATCTAGCGAACCTCATGATTCTCTTTTGCACACAGATGTTACCTGTAGGAGGTGACAAATTATATAAACATCAGTTTTACACACTGCATTCTTCTACAGAGGACTTCTTTTAATCCACTCCATATGACGGAGATGGGATGCTGTTTGTCTCACCACTTTGATTACAGCACTTTTTGTTCCATTGTTTTTGCATTTAGAAAACCTTCAAGTTTCACCAGACACTGACTAAGAACACAGCAGGATTTCTGAAGTGTGTTTGAAGGAATGGGCAGAATTTGCACAAAGAAGTTCATGTCAGAATTCCAGAGCTGGCCTTTTGTGTTCTCTGCTTCTTAGCCCACAAACCTATCAGGTTAGATTGCCAAGTTCTTTCCTTTCAAATATGAGGCTTCCCTTGAACTCTAGATGAAATAGTAGGGAAAAAATTATTTTCTCCAATAAAAATGGTCTTTTCTTCACTCCTAGAGGCCCACAGAAAATCATGAAGATAATTCATAGCCAGGCTTTGTCAGACTGTTTTCACATGCAAAGGCTCTATACACAAACGTCAGGATTCTTGGCAGACTGAAGACTTGACACTTACTCATAAGAAGGATCCGAATGGATTCCAAGATTCAAGTTAGGGTTGCTCGTGGAGTTGACTTGAGTCTGAAGTGATGGAGTAGGAAATGAGGAAGGTCTGAAATACAGAACAGGTTGCATGAGCATCCATTCATTTTTGCAAGACCAACAGGGTATCAAGTTCATTATTGACCAGAGGTGACTCAGTGACAGCCTTGCAAAGACACAATTTGCATGTGTAAATGCATAATCACAGTTTAAGTGCCAGAGACAAACTTTCATATCTCAGTATAGGTCACACACTTTTTAAAAGTGCAGGTAGTTTCCACATTCAACTATAGTTTCCTTATTTACACAATGCAATTAACTTGCACAGTGAACTGCCACCAGATGTGATGATGCCAAGTAGCCTAAATAACTTCTGAAATGTATACAGACAGATTCAGAAAGGACAGGTCCATTATAATAGTAAAATGGAACCTCCATATTCTGTGGCTCTGAAGGCCAGGGCCATTTCCACACTACACTCTTATAGTGTGATTATTCCACTTTCAACATCCTACAGAATCCTGGGGTCTGCACAGTTTAGGGAGGGGCTGGTTGGTGATTATGTTCACAACAGCTGTAAGGTCATGGAGGGAGAAGGGGTAGGCAGCTTTAGCTCCCTTCCAGTGACCCTTTTAGATACATATTGGATGAGCATGGGGAAGTCTGTAGTTCAAAACAGTTACTCTCCCATGTTCTTGCTGATTGCTTTGTTGGTGCTGCCAATGATAGTACCAAAGCAGTGACGTCTATCAGGTGTTGTGGAGGCACTCAGTGACCCCAAAACAACTTCCCCACCTTCCCCCAAAGCGATCTTGTGCAATATTACTGGGGTAGAGGAAAAATTAAAGTCTTACCTCACACCCCAATGTGATTGTGCCCACACTTGCACAGCAACCACAACTCCTCCCCCATCAGATTCAGCCCACAGGCCTGAAAAGATTGCGTGCTGTAATGCAGTGACTGGACCAGGTGCATTAAGCACCAAACATGGTTACCTAAGCCTGGCCAAAAGAATTATTGGTCAGTCTGTATTCAACCCTGGCAAGCTACATGTGTGTATGTGACTTCAAGTCACCTGTTGACTTATGATGACCCCATGAATTTCATAGGGTTTTCTTAAGAAAGAAAGATTCAGAGGTGGTTTTGCCAGTTCCTTCCGCTGAAATGTAGCCTACAGTACCTGGTATTCATTGGCAATCTCCCATCCAAGTTACTAATCAGGGCTGACTCTGCTTAGCTTCCAATATTAGATGGGATGAGGTGTCTTTACGGTAACCACAATGACAAATCAGATGCAAGGAGTTTTTACTACCCAATCATAGTGACTACCATCAGACCAAAATTTCATTTAGCCAGCTGTCTTCTTTCTAACATCATGCAATACCTAATGCTCAAGGAGAATATAAGCTAAACTAGGTCAGATCTCTCCAATCTCTCCCATACTCCATTTTCTCTCCCTGGGCAAAATTTAGACTGCAAGCTTTTTGGGGAAGATACCTACTTGCTTATGTTGTAAAGTGCCGTGTACAGTAATGGTACTGTGTGTGTGTGTGTGTGTGTGTGTGTGTGTGTGTGAAATGACTATGATAGACTTCCAGTCAGTGATAGTCAACTGAAGTTATATTAATTAGGGTTAATTGACAATCATATTAACAATGGGTTGGTTCCAGATCTACTCATACTTATCTACTCCTGAAATAAATAGGACTGAAATTAAGCCATGCCTAACTTATGTTCCACTGATTTTAATAGTTTTAGGGTTAAATATGACTTAATAGGAAATCAACCCTATGTGCCTGAGAGACAGCCTACTAGCATCCAAAATACAAGTTCCACATCCCAAAGAAGACAAAAAGAAGCAGGAGAAATTTTCATTCATCTGAACAAGGCAATTTTCCCCAAAAGAGGAAGAATTCACACACTCACGAGTCCACAGTTATCTTCAACTTGGCTGGGAGATAACTACTCTTCCTGGGTGCCTCTGCTGTGAAAGAAAACACACATCATGCTCAACCCCTCTCTCCACAGAAACAGGGTCATTTTTCTACCATACAGAAATCTCAAATAAGTCCTGCTACAAGAGGAGAACTTAAGGGGAGGGAGCCAGGGTGTGATAAGAAGATTAAAAGGGGCACTGCTACTCCAGTGAAGGAGAAAAGACAGCAGGGCTGGTTTGTCAGTGCCCTGGTCAATCAAGGCTGTTTAGACTTTTCAATGTGTCTTCCAGATCTAGTTATTATATTACAGATAGGATGTGTTTTCACTCTTTTTAACTGCTTTGGATTTGTGATCCATGTATTATAAAATGAGAGCAGGTGACTTCTAGCAGCTGAGGGACTACAATGCAAGAGATGCACCTGGTGGGTACCAACAGCGTACATTTTTATTTTTATTTTTGGCACCATACTAAAACCTTTGAAACCTTTTTAAAGGTCATATTTAATGTGTATTTAAAAAAACTGGGTGAAATAATTTTATATCTCTCAATTTCACCATATTTATGTTTAGATTTTATACTGTTTTTAGTGTATTGCATCTGACTGAAAATACAGTCTATAATTAAAAATAAATAAAACAAGTGTCCTCTACAGACAGCTTGAAAAGGTAAACTCTCCAGATTTCTGTTTCACTAATAAAACTTGAATGGTCCCAGCCCTCTTTTCCTTCTTCCAGCTCATAATCTCCACTCATTCTTACTTTGAACCCAGGCTATCAGAAGACATCAAACTCTGTCCCTGCCTGTCCCTGTCCCTGCCAAAATGCAGAGAATGAATACTTTGCTCCTAGGGTAAAATCAGCCATTTCAGATTCAGATGGAGGTTTTTTGTTTTTTAAGAATGGTCTTCTCTGCCCTCTCCATCACTCACCATTAAAGTGCTTCCTGAAAGCTTCATGTTTGGGCCTATCGGGATACAGGGTCTGAAGCTCTGATACATCCAGAACACAGTCAGCAAGGGAACGGAAGGACAGTTGCTTTGCTGTGAAAGGCTGGATGTTCTCCACCTGAGTAGAACCTGAGCCAGATGAGGAGAAAGCAGCAGCAGAAGAAATCAGAATGTGTACCCAGAGCAGAAGGTATATCTCCACTATGCTGAGCACTCGCTTTCCTCCCATCGCAGGAAAGACCAATATAATTGAGCAACACCCCCCTAAAACTCGTTGCTGTCTTGCACAGAATAAACTGTCCTGTATTCTGTATTTGCTGGCATATAAGGCCGTTTCCATACCTTATCGTCTTCCGATGCTGGGGTGTGGGGATTGCACGAGCAGCCTCCGGCGAGAGGCTCTCGCGTCCGGGGTCCTTCGGCTCTGCACAAGCTGCCTGCTCGCGCAAGAGCTCCGTGTCTTCCTTCCGCAGTGCAGCCTGGGAGTTTCCCAGGCTGTGCTGGGGCAGGAAGCACGACCGGCGTGGCTCCAGAGGCTCCGCACGCCAGGTAAGCACACGCGGGGCCCGGGGAACAATGCGCGATCGTGCACCATTTTCGGCTTCTAGCCGAAAATGAAAAGATGCATGATCAGTGCCTACCAGCCCCTGGAGCATCATGCAATTGTGTGTCGTGCGGATCGCTCCTCACAATCACGTGATGCTCCAGGCCCTCTTTCATATGGAAAATGCCGTGCAAAAAGGGCATAAGACTCACTTTCCCCCAAAAAAATACTGTTTGAAAATGGGGTGCACCTCATATGCCAGTGTATCTTATACGTCAGCAAACAGTGTCTGCTGGCATATAAATGGGGTGTGTCTTATAGGCCAGCAAATACGGTACAAGAAGCAGCAGGGTCCATTCCTGAATATAAGCAAGGCCAGAGAAGCTTCCACAGAGAAAAACTCCCTGCTCTTTCCTCTGGCTTCACACTGCAAGTGACTCAGGAGGAAAGATCCATTTGTTGGAAGAGGATTACAGCTTGTCACTCTAAAAGGAGCCCATTCCACCTAGCACTGCCCCATCCATTCCCTGAAAGCAGATTTAATATATCTTGTGGTAATTCATTCAGACATTGCCTCTTTAACAAGAGAAGCACAACAAAACAAAGTGATAAATGTTTTGGCATATTTTTACTCTTTTAAAACTATTCGTATTGTTTATTTATTACTTCATTCAATGGGCTTTATCACAGGAGGCAGGGAAATCACAGTTGTTGTTATTGCTGTTCCTGTGTGCCTTCAAGTCCTGTATGACTTATGACGACCCTAAGGCAACCTTATCAGGGAGTTTTCTGGAGCTACAGGATAATAGCATCTTTGTCTCAGGACTTATCATTATTACCTCATTGCTCTTCTGTTGTTCTCCTGGTAGGAGACCATTTAGAAAGTCTTTCATGAACAGTTTTTTTATGTTAATAAAAGAAACTGTTTTCTAATGTTCTCCCACGAGGAGAACAGCAAAAGAGGAACAATATCATGTGGTAAGTCCCAGCCAAAGATGCTATTATCCTGCTATAATTGTGATTTATCTGCCTCATGTGATAAACTCCTAAATGTTTCAGTATATTTTTACTCTTTAACATTGTCATAAATTGATTTTATTATATGCCACCCTCCGATCTTGAGATACAGAGTGGGATATACATATTTTAATAAATAAAATAATATATAAAAACCAGTCAAGAAGTGGAGCATCAATTAGTGATTTCTGAGGTCTCTTCCAAGTGTATGGTTGTACGACTCCACCCAGGATATCCCAAAATATGACACAAACTCATCCTGGACATTTCCAAGGCAAAAAAATAAAAATAAAAAATTCCAAAGTAAACACACTTTATATGTGTTCCTTCCCTGTAATATTTCATCTCTGGCCTGCTTTGTTCAAGGATTTGTGACTCTCTTAACATTAACAATCTTTTTTTGCTGCCTTATTACCCCTTTGAGAGACCCAGAATATTTTATATGGCTTACTAAATTGCTTGGGTATGCACACATGCATGTACATACATGGTGTCTGTCTCCATCTCCGTCTCCGTCTCCGTCTCTCTCTCTCTCTCTCTCTCTCTCTCTCACACACACGCACACACACACACACATGCATGCACGTAGAGTGATTGTCTGACAGGGGCCACTGTTCTGTGGCAGAATGCATGCTTGCAAACAGAAAGTCCCAGGCTTAAATGATCTCCCGTTCCATACCTAGAAAAGGATCTAGTTATGGCACAGTGGTTTGACTGCTGGAATAGGATGCTGAGAGACCAGGGTTCAAATCCCCATTTGTTCATGGAAGTCCACTCAGTGACCTTGAGCAAGTCGCACTCTCTTAGCCTCACAGAAATGTTATGGCAAGCCTCCTCTGCATAAACCTCACCAAGAAAATCATAGGACAGAGTTGTCATAAGTTGGACTTACTTGAAGGCACACAGTGGCAACAACAAGTTAGAAAATTCTGTAACCAGGTTAAGTAGATGTGGAGTCTCCAAGACAGTGCCCACAGGGTCACTGAACCTACAAGGCCATGATAAGGTACCCATCAAGCTAGTTTCCTCCTGTACAAGAGAACTGACTAATTTCTCTATTCCCTCGTAAGTGGTGGTAGTGGGGAGCTGCTCTGATGGCTTGAACAAGGATTTTTCCCATTCAACCAGAGTCTGTTATATTGATGGATGGCTTTCCCCACTATGTATGTGAATAGAATGATTTCTCTGTTCACCTGTACAAGGAGCAATGGAGTGAAAAGTGGCCAATGCAAGTCTGTAAAGCAGCCAGAGGGAGAGGGAGAGAGAGAGAGAGAGAGAGAGAGAGAGAGAGAGAGAGAGAGAGAGAGAGAGAGCACACACGCACACACACATGCATGTGCACATGCTCAAATGCATATACATGTACATATATATGCACAAGGAAATTAAGTCAGCATTATCCAGGGTGATGTTATTGTCTTTTGCTTATGATGTTAATTTTAAAAAAACTGTTTGAATGGTACCACTTAGAAAATCTTTTTCACATTAAGCTCCATGCAAAGTGACTGAAAACCAGTAAATCCCCTCCTGCCGCCAAAAAACCCACACAATTTGCTGATTGGTCCCAAGCTTGCATAAAAATGTTCAGGGTATCATCCTAAGAGTACATGTCAAGTTTGTCCAGATTGTTCAAAACTGACGAACATTCTAAAATAAGAAAACAAAACAAAACAACACACATATCCACGCACAAAACACAAAGAATTCAGAAATCTGAAGTGTTTGTTTTGAAGATCCCCTAAAACTTTGGATCAGGTCCAAAAGCTGTATGATCTTTGCTTAGGTCCCATAGGATAACGCATTTGGTGACTGTGTGATTGACCACATGGATCTGCATAGCACAGGACAGAACAGCATAACAGAAGAACACCTCTGTATACCTGCATTTATACTGCAATTTACATACAAAGACATCCCTACATGCATAAACACTCCAAACACTTCTATGATGGCCAGGGTCATTTTTCAAAATTCCAGATGGGCCTGCAGGCCAGAAAAGGTTGGTCACTCCTGGAATAAAAAGTATAGGGCACAGCAGTCCCAAGCAATGCAAGACAGCATCTTATGTCTTCATACAGAGCCTGCTCCCAGATAGATTAGTACTGCTTTATGCAAATAGCTTTCCACCAGTACAATGCACAGGCAAATTGTAAAGAAAGACCAAGAACTAGAGCTGATTGTAGACAAATGTTGTCTGGTTCACATCCAAAGGAAAGTCTTCTTAAGACAGGGGGTCGGGGAACTGATTACAGCAGAGGTCTAGAATCAAGTTAAAGTGAAAACTATAGATAAAGTGAAGATAGAAAAAAAAACAGCCTCTCTCACAGAGATTTAGGTACCCTATTTCTACTGTTACATCTGAGAGAACAGGGAGAGACAGAACAGTTGTCTTCTACAAAGTCGTACCGTCCAGGAAGGAGGTAACATAGGCAATGCTGATGCCGCCGATCTCAGAATCACTGAAGCGTAGCAGGAAAGTACCCCCAGGTGCAGTGCTTAGGCAACTGTTAACATACTGCCTGCTGACAAAACCCATGATGAGTCTGTGTGGGACAGATGGAAAGAGGGAGACAAAGAAAGAAAATATAAAGAAAGGGTCAACAGGGCAGCGCTGCAATATTTACAGACTGATATTTACCTCTGAAAAGCAAATCTATTTTGTTTGCTGTGGCTCAAACTGCTCCAAGCTGCGATACACAGGGAGGACAATTTCACCTGAGTCTACAGAACAAATAATATCTATGCTTGACTTTTTTCAAAAGTGCGAACAGCTGTTTCTCCTACATATATTCTTGCTTGTCAGATAGGGTGTTGTATTACAAACATTTACTGCATAGCTAAAAACTGTTATGACTGAAAACAGTGACAGGAAACTTCATTTACACTTTTTGTTTTTAAACGAGACAAATATTAACATAATTATTGTATTCAGATGTCTGTGCCCTACTTTTCCCTGTGAAACAGTTGCTTAACATATACAGACCTCTCTCCTTCTTGCTTTGGGAGAGTACATTGTGAAGAGCAACAGAAATCCAGGACCTATCTCTATGATTCCATCTGAGCCCATCAGCTTTATTAAATTTATTTCTCATCTTTTTTGCAAGAAGCTCAAGTTGGTGCGCACAGTCCTCTCCTTCACTCAACTTATCCTCACAGTAGTCCTGTGACTGAGAGACAGCAACTGGCCCAAGGTCTCCCAGTGGCTTTCATGACTTAAGAGGGGATCTCAGTCTGAATCTCCCTAGTTCTAGACTTCTAGCCCAAAGCTCTGTTAACTACACCATAATGCTTTGATCCAGCTGTTCCCTTACCGGTCAGACCAGTATTCTTTCAGGTATTTCTTGGTTAGTTCAAGAACTCCTTCAAACCACTGCCAAAATGTGAATCCTCTACCAGGAAGAAGCTCCTGTAAATAACAAAATGAATATGAGAAGGAGGGGACCATGTAAGCCCAGTTTCCTGGCATTCCAGCCTTCTTAACCCAAGCCACTCAGCTACCTTATTGAACTGTGACCATGATACTGGGCGATTCTTGAATTCCTCAGGGCTGGCGCTACTGTCACCAAAGATCTTCTGGGCCAAGAAGTAGTAGTGCTCCTTGAGCAGGCCTTTAGTGGTCTGCACCTCAGCCATGAACTTCTGGTTGAGAGTCTCACACATGTCATCCCAGCTGACACGTTCAGCCACCACGAAGGGGATGCGATTCTGCAGCAGGACAATGAGACAGAACCCCACACCATACGTGTGTTAAATGGCAGCAGGAAAGTTGCTACCTCTCTCAACTTTTACTGTTTCCTCCAACTTTCCTGTGATAGCAACCTAACAGAAAACTGCAGAAAAGAGATAACCATACTAAAAACAAAACTGCTAAGTCCAACATCCCAGTCTCCCCCTTCCTAATTTAGCCAATACACTTGATTCCCTTGGCCTACATGGAAGGTCATATAAATTCCCATATTATAACATCACCTTAGATGGTGAGAAGCCATGGACCATGAGAGGTGCCTGGCCTTCCAAAAATTTAGATAATTCCTGTGGGGTGAGAAGCCATTGCCCATGGTCAGGGCTTCTCATGTTTTCCCATCAGCACTGCACTCCACTGTCATAAAGCAGACTTACACACTCCACTACAATTAAACTTCTGTATTTAGCAACCGCCATCTGTTAGGTAACTCTTTGTTCAAAAAACAGAACTTGGAGAAGTTGCTTTTTGACCATAACTCCCAGAGTTCTCTACATCTGGGGACTCTAGGAACTGTAATTCAAACAAGCTCTGTCAAAAACACCTAGGCCAGATTATAATCTTCATCACTATCACCTGGAAGCTTCCACTTCAATGTTTCCATTCCTCAAAGACACCTAGAGCCTTCCATTTCAGCTACAGTCAATGACTTACAGCAGCTGCAAAAGCATTGTCCCATAAAATGGTGGCTTTGGCATTGTTGTCTTGGTTGCCATGGACAATCACCACAACGGGTAGTGACAGGGCCTGGAACAGAAATAATACAAAAGAGAAGTATACGGTAACCACCAAATACTCTTATTTATAGCTGGATCACCGCTCTCAAATGCTTCCCATTTACTGACCATGGTGTTCAACTGGCAGTTTTAGAAACCTACAAGTGGGGAACTGCAACAAATATTATGTTGTATCTCTTGATCCAAAACAGGGGTGCTCTGCTCATGGCTTCAGTCAGCCTGGGACAGGTACTCTTTGGGGCTCACTGGGGGACAGGGTTAGTTTCAGGAGAAAGAAAGCAGCCCTACTGCAGTAGAGGGTACCAAAGGGCTTATGTGTAAGACTGGCTACATATTCGTTGGTATATTTGTTGATACTGTCACAAGCACATTGTGTAACAAGATATGAAATGATCTTCTTGGTGCTGGCTTGCAATCTGTGGAATTACTAAGTTGGCCCTTTCTCTGATTTTCTTTTGCCAGTAGACAAGATGTCTTCTCTACAGAGGTCTTTATCAAACCACACTGTCCTACTGCCTTAGCAGCAATTCTTCTGGTGCTCTTGCGCTGTACAATCACTGAGAATGTGATCTTTTTTTTCATGCTGAAAATAATCTGTTAATGTCCTCCTTTCCCACTATGATCCTGTAGTCAGTTTAAGTGTGGATGGCTCATTCCACCTCATTGTGAGAACAATCAATTAGTGGGTGAAGTGTGGGTGTGGTCTGTTTGTCCCTCCTTGGGGAATTCACACACTTCGTGGCGCTTGGGTAGGGAGGGCAAGACAAGACTTTCCAAAAGAACAGCTGTGGTTTCTGTCGTCTATTCTCTTGAAAATCTTTTCAGATTTTCTTCAGATTTCCCCCCCCTATTTTCTATTTTTTATGCATAAGTGGTAATGATGTTCCTGACCCGTTAACCACTGGAAGTCACAGTCTTTACTGCATAGCATTTTCGAAAGATTTCTCCACTAATGTTCTCCACTGGTGTTATCACCATAGCACTTCTTTAAAATATATATATATGTGTGTGTGTGTGTGTGTGTGTGTGTGTGTGTGGCACTAGTGTAATTTTAAGGTAATAGAGATACAACGTCATGTTGTAATAGCACTATTACAGCTTCATGAGTGCAAATGAAGTGTTTTTGAAAACAGGACAACCTGAAACAACTGACTAGCATGCCAAGCATTTTTGTTTTTCACAAGAGAAAGACATTAAAAATGATACGGGATGGTGCAGTCCATTTCTCTTCCTGTGCCACCTTTCACAAAGAGAGATTTAGGCAATGATGGATGTGTCGTAATGACATTGTGTCATAATAGCATTACATAATAAGCTCTTGACTATTTTTGGAACTTGGAGCCCAAAATGGGATTAATATCACTGGCACTACACCTCAAGGGTCAATAGCAGCAGCAATAGCAGCAGCCATAAATGTCCATAATTGGACAAAAGGCACTCACATACCACAGTATCATAGACTGAACCAATTAACCATAAAGTGCTTTCTTTTTCTTTTCTTTTCTTTCTTTTTAACTACAGTAATAGTAGCACCACTTATTATTCCTGCTGGTATGGCAGCACAGTAACCTCATGTCTGCCAGAGGTATATCTCCCCACACTCCAATTTACCTCTCTAAAGCATATAAATTGACACTTAAGGGCAAAAAAGAGGAGGAAGGAAGAGATGATCATTAAAGTTTGGTCATGCTCCTGCATTCTCTGGGGAATCCACTTTTGCCATAGCTTATACGGATGCTCCATAAGAGACCTTCAACACATAAGAGACCCTCTGCAATGCAGACAGAGAGATAAGCCAAATAGTGTTGTTACCTGCAGGTGGAAGTTGGTTTTGTTGGGCCCAAGGCACACATTGACACTGAAGAGTATAGCACATTTCTCTTCAGTCACAGACTCTGTGCTCTTACGATCACAGCGCTTGATCTTCTTGAGGAGCTGAAAGAAGAGAAAGGGTTTTTTAATTTTATTTATATCTCACCTGTCACCCAGTATGGAGCTTATTAGGAATAAATCACCAAGGAAATAATTATTGAATTTTGTTGTTCTATGCCTTCAAGTTGTTTCTGACTTACAGCAACCCTAAGGCAAACCTGCCACAGGGTTTTCTGGAACTAAGAGGTCTCCCAGTGGGTAGCCATTTACATAGCCATGCAAAATATTGTACACTGGTCTCTGGAGTCTGCACTACACTGTTATAGTGCTATTATTCCACTTTCAACCTCCTGTGGAATTCTGGGGTTGGTAGTTTACCGAGGCCAAAGAGCTCTCTGGCTGAGAAGTCTAAAGGCCGCTCCCTAGACTGCAAACTCCAGAATTCTACAGGATGTTGAGAGTGGAATAATAGCACTCTAACAGTGTAGTGTAGAAATGACCTTAGTCCAGCACTCAAACCACTACATCACACTGGTTTACTAGGAACAAATGTCACAGCTGCTGGAACCAAGGCAGTCATTTTAGCTTCTGCTCAGGAAATATAGCTGTAAACTCCACTTACCCATATTTAACCCCAGAACCCTCTTGAATCACAGAGCAACCCCGGGTCAGTTAATCCTCATGCCCAAACCCAGTCAGAGGCAGCTGACTAAGGGTGTATCTACATGTGCAGTATAATGAGATGGGAATAAGAAAGAATCCTAAAGTGTTAGACTGTAACATTCTACTTCAGACTGTGGGTGGGAGAATGCTTTTGTTTATTCTTTTGTTATTCTTTGCCTTCAAGTAATTCCTAACTTATGGCAACCTTAAGGTGAACCTTCCTCTGAGGCTGAGAGTGTGTGATCTGCCCAAGATTATCTACAGCTGAGCAGAGTTTCAGACTCTGGTTTCCAGAGTCCTAGTCCAGAGCTCCAACCACGACACCACCTGTGGCTTTTTGTTTATTCCTACCTTGAAAAAAGAGCAACAATGCCCTGAAAGGAGAAAAGAACACAGCTGGAGGTGGGTAAATCTATCTCCCTGCTGGACCAGCATTCTTCTTGCAATGAAATATGTTACTGTTTTAAAAAGGAGAGTATCCCCTTCCTGCAGCATGAGGGTAAAGAGGGAAAAGAATCCATGCTTCCACCATAGAATTGTCTCATTCTGTCCTTACACAGCTCAGACCAACTCCATATCATCCCAGATAATGGTCTGAGGGCACACAGTGTCGATGCATTGTGTTCTGAATCTATGTGTGGCCCAGTCTAATCTGGGCCTGGATGGGCAGGGGGATTACTTTGCAGATTTCTTTTGAGTTCATTTGTGCTTTCTGAAGGAAGTCGGAGAGTGTATAATAAATATTTAGTCAAAAAGCAATCCAAAACCAACCTGCAGGAGATAAAGAGCCCCACACACCAGCTTTATCCCAATTTACAATCCACATTAATTCCACCCTCCTGTGAGATTGTGCTTCCTGTTTCACAATTCATTACTGCACATACCATATTCTTGAAGACAGCACAGCAGGCATTGTTTGTGGAGTTTGTCTCCAGAGGTGCTTTGTTGTTGACAATTTCTCCACTGCTTTCACTGAAACCAAAAGACAAAGAACATGTATGTACTTGAGGTACCAGGAAGTGGTTAATAATTGCAGATGGTTTACAACAAACTTAAACGTTTTTTTTTCCCAGAGTTTCTGTCAAACCACAATCCAGTTTTGGAAATTCTGTAATTAAACAGATGTACATGCTGAAGGTGACAAAAACTCTGTGAGATGGTGGTCACAGGCCTGGTATGGCTCAAAACTAAAGCAAGCACTCACCTATAAAATATTTTAAAATACCAAGAAGGGAATAATGTTGTGAACAACCTTGTGAACCATAATAAATTACTGTGTTTGCTCTTGGGGCAAATTGGTAGTCCTGCACATAAAAAAGGCTCAGAACAATACATATTTAAATGTTTATATGGTATTACCCATCATCTTATTGTTAAAAGAAATAAAATAAAACATTTAGAAACCTTTGCCAAGTGTCTGTGAGCATGGAGGTGAGTGGGAAGTGTAAGGCCCCGCTTTGGCGGTCCCCAATATCAGTATGGCTTGGATGGGCACCATATCTAATTGGCATCATATGTAATTGGCAACACATTTTATTGGCTCTGATATCAAATTCAAGCCTGAAAGGTGACAGAGAGGTCAAACCACACGAGGGAAAGAATTTGACTGTAAATGTGAGAAGCATAGGTCAACTCCAAAATTCCTCCAGGTAAGACTTGAGTCATTCGTCAGGCAAATACACACCATTCCTGTGGATAATAGGCTTAAATAGAAGCTGGACTTTTCCAGGGAATCCAACTGTGAGGAGCCCACCAGGACACTGACTGACAGATATCCATCCCTTGTACACCTGAATTCTTTCCTCTGTCCTCACAGCACCCACAATAGACAGCTATTACAACACCCATCATGTCTTTGTCAATCAAAGCACTAAGCCCATCAACAGGCGAAAGACTCATTGTCCACAACAGGTTCCCTTTGTCTTGCATCTGGAACCTTCATAGCCACAAGCCATTTTCAGGGTACAAATACCCCTGATTTGAGGAGGCCCAGTGCAGTCTCTTGAAGATCTATCTACCCGTCACTCTGTCCGTCTGGCTCCTGAATGAGAACTGCCCTTAGGTCCTACCTAAGCCAAAATACATTTCTACTCTTCACTACTCTTCTGGACTGGTAATTATAAATCCCCCCAAATCCCTCAGCCTCTCTATAATTTTTCCTCCCTTTCTCTTTCAGCTAGCTCTTGTGTGAATGTGTGATTGTGTGTATTTTGTGTGCATGCATGAGTGAATTCCCCTCAATGAAATCATTTATTAGACAATTCTGCTTGGTTTTTGGCTTGGCCTGACCCCATAAAAATTGGGTTGAAAGATCTCGCTAGGTTACCCTGCCTCTTGCATTGCTTAGCTTGTGCTCTGGCTAATTCCCATTCCCCATTATTTGGAGCACATTGAGGTGTCCCCCATGGGACCCCAGAAATCAGGGTAACAGAAGCTTTACCCTCTCTCACTCCTAAATTCTGACTGATCATTTTCCCTTTCATCACTGCGCCACCCTTTCTGCCTGTTATCTATTATCACAGAACCTCTCTTATTACTTCATATGTCATCCTCTGCTTTTGGCAACCCTGACAAGAGAGATATTTGATATACACCACCTTGACACAATAATCAGAAGCAGGCGTGGGCACATAGCTATCAAATTTTATTCAGCTGCCCAGCTACTCACACAAAGGGATTAAATACACGAAGACAGATTTCATCTGGTCTCGACACTGACTCTCATGTGGGCTTCAAAACTAATCTTTAGCTTGCTCATTATCTGATATTAGTAGGCATCTGGCTATAACAACCAGACGAAAAATGAAAAATTTTCTTTTATCACCTGCACAGAGCAGGTTTGACAACAGAAGGCAAATGAAACTGGATCCGAAAGCTTCCCGAATTTTTATAACCAATTCAACCTGTTTGCTAGCTCTTGGCAGCTGCCCATGCCAACAACATAATACAATTTCTCCCAGCTGCCTACAAACCTCTCAATGGGACTCCAAACTACCTACATTTCTCTATACAAAGCTGCATTTCAAGATCTGGGGTGCCCAGTCGAAGGGAACACTTCCACCCCCATGGAGAGGGGCCACATGCAGCCCATGAGCTGTACATGGCCCCCGCTGCGTTGTCTTGCTCTCACCTTCCAAACTGCACCACAAGAACCTACTGCTCTGTAAGATTCCCTGCATACTGAGCCAAATCTAACTGTGATGTTGTTGCCAAAACCACTTCCTCTTTTCTTCCTTCCTTCCCCTTTGCAGACCACAAATGGCACTTTCCTGTTTTCCAGAAACCTTCCTCTATCAAGATCTAGGACTATCCTGCACCACAGAAAACTGAGAATCACACCTACAAACATGACAATTGTGAGCTACCTTCCATTGCATTTGGTCAGTCTGCGGCATCTCTCTCTCTCTCTCTCTCTCTCTCTCCTGCTCATTTTCTCTCTCTCCTCCTTTCTGTCCCACCCTCCACCAAAACTTGGCTCTTTCCCTCCCCACCCCACTGTCTCTCTCAGCAGATCTGATCTAAGTATGACTATATCTGGATCCAAACCAATTTATCTGTATTGTTTTTATTAACACTGGCTTGAGACTTGATAAATAATGGCATTAAGAAAGCCTCTTCTGGAGCAACTCTTTTCTTTCCTTTTAACTTTAAAGGAAAGCTTCAGAGCACTGTGGAGAAAGCTGCCACCATACCTGACATTTTGATTTCCCCAGAGTGCTCTCTGGGTCCATAGGGACCTCTTCAAATTTCCTGGGAGAAACAACGATGTCAGGAATGACTACAACTTCCCTCATGATGTGTTCTGCCTTCCTTTTTTTTAACAGTAAAAGATAATAAAGTTAAGAGAGACCAAAACACACGCTCACATGCACCAGTTCCATTGCCCACTGATAACCTGGAAAGTAAGAAAAGGTAAGGAGTCTGGGCATCAGGATAGGGGGAGAAAAGGAAAGATTTGAGGGAAGAGAGCAAGTGCCTCCAATATTAGCAGGAGTTTGTAATTTGAGCTCTCTCTCTTTAGACCAGAGCTTTCCAAACTTTTGACGTTGGTGACACACTTTTTCAGATATGCATCATTTCGCCACACAGTAGTTCAGTTTTATGTATTTTAAATAAATAAATTGTAAAGCATAAATCATAAATTTTTAAAAATATAAATGAAAGGCTTTCATGAGATACATTGTATCCTCATACATTTCATTATCACAATTTATGTATGTGTCCGTATCTCTTATACCTCTCATAAAGGGTCAGTTGCTAGCAAACTGAGGTTAAACTAACTAACCACCATCCTCACCAGGGTGTTTCTTGGCCCAGGGCAGTGGTGGTGACACACCTACACACTGCAGCCAACACATTAGCATGTCATGACACACAGTTTGGAAAGCTCTGCTTTAGACCACGTACATGATGGACATATTCCAGAGCGTACCAGGCTGTGGGCAGCCAAAACTACAACCAGTGGCCTGGCCTTAGTAATACCCCACAGTCCAATAAAGATGTGGTGGGCAACATGTAGCCCATGGTCTGCATGAAGCGCCGGGGCTGTTTTCATGGTCCCAAATACCCCCAAACTCTTGGATGTGGAAGATATTTCTTCATGTTTGAGGGGCCCCAAGCCCCCTGCAGTCAACTTTTTTTGTGTATGTGGCAAAAAAACCCCCACATTTTTCCCCACAAACCTTTTTTGCCCCCAAATTCCCTCTAGGAGGTGTTGGGGACCATTTCTACCATATGTTGGACCCTGTTGTGTCAATTGAGGCCCAGGAGAGGTGCTTTTTTTAAACTGGAAGTAAACAGGAAGTGATGTCCAATCACTTTCTGTGATTAAAAAAAGTCATCTCCCGGGCCTAAAAGCCTGGAGGACATGGCCTTCGTGCCACTTAGAGGGCATTTAGAGGCAGACCCCCTTTTTGGGGCGGGATGGAAAGGTATGGTCCTCCAAGGTCTCCTGGGGGGCTAATGCAATCCCCTAGCCTTCCACAATTACCCACCCCTGTAGTATAGAAACAAAGTAGATCCTGCAAGTTTCAACTCTGCCCTCTCTTCTTCTGACATATGTCAGATTCACCTTTTGAACATTAAGAGTTCTTGAGAGAGAAGTAAACAGTTGCTGTTTATTTTGCTGTGCTTAAGGTTACCTGATGCCCTGACCATTCCAAAATGTGGACAAAAAAAATAAAAGATAGAAATTCCCAGGAAGACCAGAAGTACTGCTGCAATGGTTTTACTCACGTGAAGACACCTGCTGAAGGGCTGGTAACCAGTGCACATGCCTGTTTCTCTGTCACAATGTCAGCTGTGACCTCGAAGGATGGATGTGGAGGCTTGAGCAAATGAGGCCCCAGCAAGAAGCGGACAGTGGTTTGAAACTTGGTTTGGGTTTTCAGAACCTGAGGAGGCTGTTTGTCCACCAGGAAAGAGCTGAAGGGGAGACACAACTAAGGTCAGGAAGCCCAATGAGCAGAAAGGGTCAGTTCTCAGCATCCAGCCACAGATCATGAGCAGAGACAGGAAAAAACAAAACAAAACATAATCTAGCGTAGGAATCAGCCACTGGAGACTCCAAGGTGAAATATGTCCCCTGCAGCAGAACCATTTGTCTACTGCCAGTTGCCAATTCAGAATCAAGAGTGACGTATGACAGAAGTCATAGCTGTGGCAATAGATTTGTCCTTAGTCCATCTTGAAGTAAATGGGTAAACTCTGACCTCAAACTCCATCTACTTAAAAAGGCCCCCCTTAAAAACACTAAGCGTTAATGATAGAGAAGGAGAACGAGGAGAAAATGATGTAAAAAGGGATCAAGAAGATGACTAGTTTGTCATCACAGAGGATCAAACATCAACAACACTATCCCACTTTTCCAATAAAATCTTCTTTAACATTTCTGCTGAGACAGTATTTCTTACTTCTCAGTAGATAACTAATAGAACCAGGACCTGTGAGGTTGTCTAATCTCAGGGCATAGCAGGATTTTATAGTGAACTGCAGCAACTTTTATCCCTTACGACTAATGTCTAGTTTTATGCAATGGATGATGGGCTGTTCGTCTATGTTTACACACTGCTACCATTAGCCAGTGATCTGAGGGGCAGGAAGGTGTAAAGAGCAAAGCACAATGATATCAGGCCATACATCGTGTAGGATTAGAGATCAGTGGAAGAGAAGAAAAGACACAGGCAGCTGGCAGTGGCGCCTGCTTCTTAAATGTCTACCTAGGCCACAACACAGATCTGTGGTAAGGCTTGGGTTATTTACCAGGTAACAATAATGGGTCTGGGATCTAATGTCCCTGGATTCTATTTCTGAATTCCTGAGTTAGTTTGTAAAGATACGTAGTTCGTGGTACTGGCGAACCGAAAGCAATAATCCCATCTCAACTCACTGAAGCATCATTATTCCACATTTCCAAATCAGCCCTTAGACCTTTTTCTCCCAATTAATTTTTTTTTAAACTCACTTATACGGAGGCATCTGCTCTGCATCTTAAAATAGGGCATGCTACTGTTCTTTTATCAACTTTTTAAAACTAAATCCAGACTGTGTTGTTTAACTTAGAAGGATGGTCAAGGAAAGGGACTCTATTCAGTAGCTTCCTTACTTTTTGATGAGGGCGCTGAATACACTGTCCAGACGCTCCTGAAGAGAAGACTGAAGCTCAACACCAGAGGCTACTAATTGCATGCGGAGCTGAAAGCAAATATCCACCACCCTTTCAAACCTGCCAAAAAATAAACCAGATGAAGGATTATTTCCTCTGCAATCAAAATCTGACATCCAATCCAAGATTAAACAAGCTCCAAGAGTCAAGTAGATTGATTAGTCTTGTCCCACTATTTATTCACGAGACTGGCAATATCCAGAAACTGGTTGCAGAGCATTTCAACCCTCCGGACATACAATATGAGACTTACAAATTGCAGTTCTTGAACAACAAAAATTCAAAGGAAGACTGGAAAGAGAAAAGGCCAAACTGAGTTATATTCACCAATTCCAATCCATTAACAGAGCTATGGACAAAGATAATGGTTTCATGGCACATTACACATACTAATACACAAGTCCTCACAACCAAACATGTAACAAAAGGAATCTTCTCAGAGAAGGCTTTGGTCTCAAGGGAACTAATTTTTGGTAAGCAGATTTATTGCTTTCACATGTGAATACAAACAGACCACTTTAAAAAGAACTACTCTCAGCCACTGGAAAGACCTTTATCACCTCACACAATTCTTTGAAAATTTATGGTTATAGTCACAATTTACATCTTTTTGTATTCCATTATATTCTACACTTCTCCAAGAACTGTGTAACTATTTTTAAAATACACTGCTTTAATATCACTCTAGAACTTTATATTTATCATTTTATATTTAAAAAGAAAAGAGGATTGTTTTCCCTATATGGTTGAAAAGATAAAACTGAATGTTATCTCAGAAGTTTGATAGGGTTGCTGCATAAGATTTGCAGAGGCTTGGATTTGAGGTGGCTATATTTGCATAGCTCTTGGCACCTTAAACAAAACCAGAACAAATTATTAAAAACAATCAAAATGGAAGAATACAGTTATGCAAAGCAAGAAGAATTAGGCAAATTCTTCAATAATACTTCAATAATAGTTATCACTGTTTACAGTCCAAGAAATGAATACCAAACTACTATATCTTAAACAAAAGAACTTTGAATTTGCAAACTCAGGAAGTGGCTTTCTTAGACGTTAAGACAGGAAGGGATAAAGAAATCTGTCACAAAGATCAGGAAGGGAAATCAGTTTGTAATGGGAAATTTGGAATATCACAGAGGTTTATATGCAAGGGGTAAATAAAAAAATTAGATATGGAAGATTATTTGGACAGATTCCAATTGGGTAAACCACATCTGGAACAAAAGCAAAGTCTGAATGGGCCTATGACAACTATGGAACTAGGGAACTATAGACAAAGTTGTCTCCTCTCACACTTGCTCTTTATTTTGGCGTTGAAGACTTTACTGAGAGATATCTGAAAAGATGGCAGCATTTGTGGAATGAGAGTTTAAAAAGAATAGTATAAACAGATGATCTTGTGATAATGACACAAAATCCACCACACTTTCCTGCACCTTACCTGTTTCCAAAGCCATTGTGGGGATTCAGGGAAAGCCTCTCCCAGGAGGTGAGCGCTTCTGTCCTGCTCCCCTCCACACCAGCTGCTGGATGCAAGGAAGTGTGATGGCTCCACCCCTCCCTTGCACAGCGCAACCCAGCAGTTTCTGAGGCTGCACTGGGGGAGGACATGCAGCCATTGTGCTTCCTGCCATTCTGCATGACAGGTAAGTGCGGGAGGGAGGTTGGAGGACTGTGCAACTGTGTGTCATTGACGGGAGAAACCCATCAATGCTTTAATCGGCAATTGCATCAGATGGCCACAGGATCATGATGACAGCACGCAGAACCGTTGTCATGATCCCGTGGCCACTGCAGGTTGGGTGAGGTTTGTGGAAAGAGCCTTAATGAAGGCATTCTTCAGGGAATTTACTTAGAATCAAACTTCAGAAATTTCTGAACCAGGGTTCCATCTCCCCAGTAAATGTCTAAGGAGTTACTGGTTCAGGAATTTCTACTAATAAATAGATCACCTTTCGATCACCTGGAGATGTGTCTCTTGTTTCTTCTGATGAATGGTAAGCATGCAACCAAATGAACACTGCCACTAATTTCAGCAGGGGCAGATAGATATGTGTTGGCCAAAAATGCAAATCCACAATAGCACCACATGTGCAACTTTGCTTCTGCAACCTTGAACTGAAAGCAGACACTGGACATCAGACAAAAATCTCCAACTACTTCAAAAGGGGAACTTGAGTGCCTTGGGAAAGTGCTCAGAATGTTCAATTGACCCAAAGAGCTCCAGATAGATTGTTAAGTGGGGCTGCAGACAGGGAACATGCAACACCCTTGCTGCAACAGCCCCACTGGCTGCTGGTATGGTTCTGAGCCTAATTGAGTGTGCTGCTGGTCACCTACAAAGAGATCTATATGGCTCAAGTCCAAGCTACTTGAGGACCATGTCCTCCTATATGAGCCTGTTATTTCTCTAAGATCTTCAGAGCCGTTTCTCTCTGTCTTACTGTCTTCTCAGGCTCATTTCGTGGGAATAAGGGAAAGGATCTTTTTGGCAGCTGTTCCTTGTTCTCTTCCTCCAGCAAGCAAAAACATTCTTATTCCACCAAGCAGTTTAGAAACTGACTGTGATAGGCTTTTCGTAGTGTGCTGTTTTTTTGATGGGAGGTGTCTTTTAATGGATTTTGCTTCTTAATATTTAAATGTTTTCAATAACTTTTCATATTTATACTTTTTTATGATTGTTTTTGTATAGCTTTAAATCTGTATTGTTTTTAATAAATTGTGAACTGCTTTGGGTCTTATTAGTGGGGAAAAGGTAGGATATAAACAGATTAGATAAAGAAAGAGAAAGAGAAAGACAGAGAGAGACACTAAGAGAGGGCTTCAGTTAATGACTGCAGGAAAAAAGATTACTCAGAGAATCCCATGGTACACATCATTTTGCATCTTAGCTGTTTATTTAAGCAGCACCAGTGTGTTGAGTCCACACTTGTACTTCAAACTTCCATTGTGTCCGCAGTAATGATACTCTTCTATTTGTGGCCTCAGCTAGTAAACCACCTAGGGATCCAGAATGATATCTCCTCAGCTGAAATTAGGCAACAAATACTTGCTGAATTACTCACCTCTTTTGTAGTGGACTCAAGTCCTCGTCAAAGGGAGTTCCGTTCCCAGCCAGTTGTTGTTGCCTCTTCCAGATTACAAGTCTTGCCAGC
The DNA here is from genome assembly GCA_030412105.1 of Cyclura pinguis. Lineage (NCBI taxonomy): Eukaryota > Metazoa > Chordata > Lepidosauria > Squamata > Iguanidae > Cyclura > Cyclura pinguis. The sequence continues at coordinate 195,221,834 of CM059600.1, read as the reverse complement.
ACAGCTTTCTTTGCCTCTTCTAATTCACTGACCGCATTCAGAAATAGAGTTTGAAGGTTTTGGAGAGACTATGAGAGAGAGAGAGAGAGAGAGAGAGAGAGAGAGAGAGAGAGAGAGAGAGAGTAAGAAAGAGAGGAATGTCTGGTTAAAAAAAACCAAACATGGTTCAGTGTAATGACCTGGAGCACAATAGAGAACTCTATGGGGTGAATGTCATGTGTAGAGATGAATGCATGATCCATGCATGTGTATGAAAGAGGGGCTTCCCAAGTCTAGAATCTGATCCAGAATCCTGAAATGTACAACTTAAACTTAGAACAAGCAAGTTCCAGAATTTGATGGTTTTAAGGAAGGGGATGCAGGGAAACGAAATACATCTGGTATAAACAACATATTACCATTAGAAAGAGAGGGCAGCTAATGTTTCAGAATTAACTGTATAAGCTGTCTTCAAGACTTAGATGGTAGAAAGACAACATATGAATCTTTAAAATTTAACTGTATGAATGCAAAAAAAGCTGGACAGACATCACATCAATGGGCCTACTTACATTTGTATGCAGGTTCTCTTGCATAGGAAATTGTGGGTCCAGCATTTTTAGCTGCAGAGAAACTGAGAACAACAAAGTCAGGATTAGCATTTGCAGGAGATCTATAGGCAGAAGTCAACAAGTTTATAAGGGGGGTGCAAGTGTGGTGGGTCCGGGGGCCACACCATCCTATTTTCCAGACACATTGACCTCTGCAGGCCATATCTGGCCCTTCAAAAGCAAAATCCACCCCCCAAAAACATTAACATGGATAAGTACCCATCAGAGCTTCTGGGGACATCACTGTCCATTTTTAAGACAGAAAACAATTGGTGGAGGGGTGATCTGGGGGGCACACTGGAGGGTTTGTGAGAGCACATGTGACCCCCAGGTTACAAACTTCTCACCCCTGGTGTAAACACTAACTCACTATTTTGTGCTAGGCTTGCAGAGAAAGTCTTCTCTTGAGGCTTAAAAACTACTGAGGTTTGTGTACCTTCGAGTCATTTCTGACATATGGCAACCCTAAGCAACCCTATCACAGGGTTTTCTTGGTGGAATTTGTTTGGAGGGGGGTGGACTATGTCTTCCTCTGAGGCTGCCCAAGGTCACCCAGTGGGTTTCTATGCCAGAGTGGGGATCTGAATCCTTATCTCCTAGTATCCTAGTTCAACACTCAAACCATTATACCACACTAGCTCTTTGCCAATTATACTCGATGCCAAACAAGCACAAATGGAAAGGGAGTTGTTTCAATAACCCCAGCTCTGTCCAGTACTTTCAGAGCTCCAACATCGTCTCAGTCTTTCCCCTCTATGTCCTTACCTCTTGAGCTGCTGTTCATCTGCCTTGAGCTCTCTTGGAGGGCCTGGATTTCTTGCATTCTGTACTGAAGTCGCTGAAGACTGAATTCAAACATCAGCTCTTCCCGCTGGCGGTGGACAAAAAGGGGCACGTGCTGAAACTACAAGGAGGAGGAGGAGGAAGGGGAAGAGGAAGAGAAAGAAGAAATAAAAATGAGAGACTGCCACTTTGAGGTCCATTTTCTATGGACTTAGGACAGAATCTCTGCTTCACGATATTGCAAGTCACAAGGAATGTGACAGTGGAGATACGTTGCCAGGGAGGGATAATAGTCAAAAAAAGAATCAACCAGAAGGTACAGATGTTAAAAGGTGGTGGAGAGAGGAAATCAGCCTGCACATTTTGTGACCTGCTTGCAACTCTCACACTGATATCACAAAATGGAACAAAGACATAACATGAAGCATGCAGTGCAGATGCCACAACATGCTTGTTGCCACAGGTAGAGCTAAATTTTTCAACATATATCACAGATGTACATGCCAACAAGCCAAATGCTGCTTCAGTAAAGTGTTCTGTATTCAGGAAAGCCCACTCCCATGAACTAGGAAGCCTGCATAACTTTTTTTTTTAAAGAGCAAGATATTAATTCATCCATCCTTTTCTTTAATAGCCTTCTCCCCTAAAGTGCAACCAAATCTGTTGTCTGACATGGGAGGGAAGTGAAATGAACTCGTGATTTGTGCAAGCAGTGGCTCACAGTTACCAGTCACATTTCACCATCCTCTGGTTCAAAGTGAACCATACTGAACAACTGTGTTTTCCACAGTTCATTCCAGACAGAAACATTTATGTATATTTGGAGAGTGGGTGAGTGTGAGGAGATGCTAAGAAGAAATAGGGAATCCTTTCTCTGGAATGCTTTTGTCCTGAGCGGGCTACAGTCTGAGGCATTTCCCGGGACATGAAGTGTTTCTAGGTTACGGATTGACTTTGCAGTCAGCTTACCCTCTCAACCAGAAGGACCATAAAAGGTTTACAGACCAGATTAGGACAAGTTAGACTGGGCAACCAGATCACCCACCGTGTCTGAGGCTACATGAAATGACAAATACTTTTTTTTAAGGATGGGAAGGGCAGCAAGACAGATGCAGGTACTTTGCAAGAGATTTTTGGGGGAACACAGAAAAGAAACACTGGCTGCCCAGGAGTGGGTGTAGAGAATTCTGAGACTGACTGTGGGCAGACTGCACTCCTCATGATTTACTGTGGTATTTAGAGGTTAGAGTGAAGGCTCAGAACCAGAACAACTCTGCTTCTAAGAGCAACAGTTGGAAAACCTCTTACCTTTTCCTGAACTGCTGCACGCTCTCCTCTTAAAATCTTTTTTACTACTTCCACCAACTTTAGAGGCTCTCTTCGATATCTGTTCTGCAATTATTAAACAGAATACAAATGTTGTTACTACTTGTTTCTCAATCCACTTGTGAGATTACCTTATGTTTGGATAATTCTCCTCTAGACTGAAATGACTGCACAATCAAATTCATGCTTTAAGACAAGGGTGAGGAAATGAGGGGGGACTGAAGTGGCTCCAGGTGCGAATGTTAAGGACCACATGAGAGCAGTCGGAAGAGTCACACCACTGCCAGTAGGCTCCAATGTAATTGGGCAAACCCCATTAAACACACACTCATATGCACTCTCTCTTACCCAACTGCCTCCACTCACGCTCATTTGTTCTTTGATGCTGAAAAATAATACAGAATTGAGATCTTCCTCCTGCACTCTTAAGAGGTACAGTCTAATCTCTTCAGGATTCTTCCAGCCCATTCTACCACATGTTAAGACCAGGGGCCCCTTCACAGTACAGAATTATAGCATTATGATTCCAATTTAACTGTTATGGCAATATCCTGTGGGATTGGTAGAGGGAATGGCCTTTAGAATCCCCAGCAGGAAAGCTCCTCTGGTGCCTCTGACTAAAACTAGAGACCCCAGGAGGATTAATTGGAGGCAGCAAGGGCAGTTAAAGTGGAATAATAACACTATAATTGTGTAATATGAATGGGATCCAGGTGGATCTATTCCTCTGCCTGGAGATGTAACTCAAGTAGAGGCCATGCTTGAATGGGATGGAGGAGTCTACATTTCTTCAACGTCTCTCCCTGACGTTGCTGAAACAAGACCAAGGCAACGTGTGCTCTGTCTATACGCCACCTTTTTAATCATGAAAACTGCCCTGTGTGGGAAGAAGTGTCATCCCTTAAACTTAAGGAATGGGCTGCTCAGATGGTTTCAGCAGTGGTGATAAGTTATCAAAGAGCAGGGGAAAGTAGATTTATTTTTACTACAGCCCCAAATGAGGGATTCTGGGAGACATAGTCCAGAGTAACTGTCCTAAGCTCTTCCGGAAAATACAGCTCAAGCTAATCTGCGCCGCTTCTTTCCTCACATTTTAAAACAATGACAAGGGCCTTCACAAGGTTGGAAGAAATCATGTCCTAATACAGCTATTTCCCATGCTACCCATAAAAAAAAGGAAGGAAATTGATGCTCCGTCATTCACTAGTATTTCCAGCGGCACAGCTGAAAATGCTGTTGACACCTGGCACCTATTCAACAGATGTCAGCCCTTTACATACCTCAAGGTTGGCTGTGAGCTGAAGAATTGGGCCAGGAGACCCATTTTCGTTGGCCACGTCTTGTAACATCCCCACCATGGCAGACAGCAGCTTTGCAGCCAGAGCAGCACAGAAAGAGTCCGACGTGTTGTTGATGAATTCCCTAGAAAAACCAGATGAGGAGTGAGGGGGAAGGAGGAAGTAAAAAATGAAGGATAGGCCAACAGTCACAACCTATCCCACTCTTTCCCTTTTCAAAACCTTATAAACTGATGGACATTGTCCAACACATCACTGAACAACCAATAAAGTGTGAGCAGAAGATGAATTTTCCTAGAGGCAAGGATCCATAATTAGGATTATGTACCATTAAATTGAAATGGCCTTCTGCTATTAAAAACCAACCCTTTCCTACAGATGTTACTTTGTGCTGAAGTAGAAACTGATGGGAAGGACACTACTCACAATACCAAGATTAGAGCGCAGAGAGACTGTCCCAGACATGACAGTTAATTTTTAGGGTATTCAAGCCCTTAGAACTGTAACTGTAGGAGAACGCTCTTTCAGCTTCTTCTTTTTGAATAATCTACTTGGGCAGCCAGGGAACGCATATTAAAAAGGTTGGAAGAAAAGAGAATAGGCCTTGATTCTCTCTTTCATCCATAACTGCTGCAGTCTTTACCTTAGCTAACCTGAAACAGATGTTCTACCAGTTTAATTGATAACATTTCTTTCTAAGGCAAGGTTGCACTTCAGATTTAAAAACTAGAAATTGTATTTCCACCTGCTGAAACCTGCTGTATTAGATCTCATTGCATTTTACAAGTTAGACCTGTGCATTCCAAAGCAGGTGCCACTAAGTTCAACAGAACTTACTTCCAGTTAAATACGCATACGATTACAGTTGACATGCATGAATTTAATTTTCAAAATGCTACAATACTCTTCCTCGAAAATCAGTCATGTTTTCTTCAATTTTTGTATTAAAATTATAGGAAAATTAGATATAGGAAAATGAAAATCCACAAGTGGGGATTCAGACAGCGGGGGAAAAAGCAGTGTAGGTGCTATTGACCATTGCATGTATACAAGAAGGTTAGGAGCAGGCAAGAAAATTAATCATAAACATTTGGAAAGTGAAAAAAAATATCAAAAGCTGTAAAATGAACTGCAGATTAAAAGCAAAGAAAGACAATTCATGCATTAGTCACTTACACAAAGCCTAAGTTATATAATTTCATCAACTTCAGATAGTACCCATTTTGCATGTAAAGATGCCAGGAATCTTTGGTTAGTCCAGGGTTACTGTGAATAAGCGGTAGCTTTTTCACTCCAGCTTCATCGATTTCCTTGTACAAATGAGTGAAACTAACTAGGAAGCAACAGTTTATTGTGAGATTCAAACTAAAAGTCTTGGCTTGCCATTAGATAGATAGGCTAGAATTCATTGTAATTGGCTTACAATCTATGCTTGTTTAAGAGCAAACCCCTTCCCCAAATCCTGGGTTTCTACATTTCAATAAGCTATAATTTACTAATTATTTTTATAGGCTCATCCAAAAGGAGTATCAAACTGGCACACTGCTCATTCACAATGTCAAAAGGCAAGAATCGTTATGTTTGAATGCAGCCATTTTCTGAGTTGATAAGCCCCTTTTAATATTATTAGACTACCGTGGTGAGCTTGGATTTTGTTCCTACTTAACAGAACCTTGGCTTCCAACTCCAGCCATAATTTATAGACCCCTGCACTTTAGATCTTTGCTTTAGCACTACATCTGAGTGACACAGTCTACTCCCCTGCAGATATTCAACCACAAAGCATTGCAATTCTATTTCTAACAGATGCATGCAATTGCAAGGGACTATGAAGCTGTGCTTTTCTCATAGTTCCCTTTTCCGTATCTCTCAGCATACCTGCTAGAGACAGTAAGTCTCTCAGGTTGCTCTTCAGCAGAACCAATGAGAGAGGCAAGCCTGCTGAAGATTTATCTGATCATAATATCATCCAACTTCTAGCTCCTCCAAAGAGAATTACTTCATTTCTGAACGATTGCCTGAAACGTGATAACAGTACGGAGATGACAGTATGTCTCAACTGTCTTCCCACAGAAAGTCATCGAGAGTTCATGATTTGGCAATAAAATACCAAATGGGATGCTGGAGAAGCCAAATGATGGCATGCTTTCACCAATCTGCACTGATATTCCATGTGATAAAAGAAAACTGACTTAGAAAGGATTAATGTCAGCCATCATGTGGAAAACAGCTGCCATTTTGGAACTTTGAGGGTCTGCTAAGAAGCGCACTGCTCCATAGACTTACCATGGCTGAGCTTCCAACCAGTCCCCCAGGAAGCATCGTAGGTTATGAGGAAATTCTTCAAAGAGGCCATTGAACCGCTCTGGAGGCATGTCGGAGACAAGGCTCCACAAGGACATCTTGGAATTGGTCATCCACCACAGTAGTCTGAGGGAGCTGTTGCAATATACCACATAGAGGAAGTTACAACATATTGGTCAATCTGGGAGTGTCTCATTTACAGCCTCTTTCAGCAACATTGTCCCTTCAAATGAGATCATCTACAATGATTTTTCATGAACAATCAGCACACAGGAAGCTGCTCTATACCACTGTCACAGTTTTACTGTAAGTACATTGTTCTGGGATGGATATTTAAACTCTCCAAGATGTGAATTCCATGAGAGACAAACAAGAACAAACAATTTAACAGATTTTTATTCACAAGAGGCATAAAAGAAGATAACGAGCAAGGTTTATTAGTGAGCATAGTATTATTTAGGATAGGAACTTCTTTCTACACAGAAACCCCCAAAGCAAGTAATATCAGTTCCCAGGCCTAAGCTAAAACCAGAGCTCAGGCTAATCACTTTTTGGGGCTATAACTCCCAAAATCTCCCAGACAACATGGGTAGTTTCAATGCCAGCCGAAAGCTACCACCTTTTCTCTTCCCCAGCAGCAGACCGATTGATTATTTTTTCACTGACAAATCCTAACTCACTTTTCCAAAATGTTTCAACATCCAAACAATTTCTGCCCGCTCTTATTTTAATATTCCAAACTTTCCAAAACATTCCAAACTTAAAAAAAAAAATCCCCCTCACATCCACTCATGCTCTAAAACTCTGTTTATTGTGTCAGGTCAGACCACTCCATTACTATTGGCTTGCACTGGTGGAAGGTACAGTCCAGCAACGTTTGCAAGGTCTCATGCACCCCAGACTTAGAACAATGGTTGTTCCATATGGTTTCAGGCACATAATACTGTTGCCACTGGTCACCTTTCCCCTTGCAATTGGAGAAGCTAGAAATTCAACACGAAATTTGATGCAAGCTTGTACTACCACTAAACTATTATAAGTTTTAAAAAGCCAAAAGTGTATGATTACTGCCACAACATTAATGAGGATAATTCAATTTCTCTACCCATTCCACACAGACCAAACTATACAATATATTATACAAGAAGGGGTATCAGCCACAATAATTCAACTGAACATCTGGTTACAGAAGTGAGACAACCTTGAGCATAATATGCCAGAAACAAAAAACAGGGGAGAGTTGTGGTCTTTATCTCCCTGCTTAAAACCTACCCAGATGAACTTGTTTGGCGTATGTTGGAAACAGGATGCTGGATCCAAAGACAGACTCTCACTATTATGTATAAGGTGATTCTCCCCCCCCCTCCCAACACTCAACATTATTACCTATTACATAAGAGTTCCTGATGCCCTCCCATCAGAAAGAAATCTCAGAATCATTTAGGGCAGAGAGAAATCCACTACTCCATGCATTTATATTAACTGTTTTGTTGTCATGACATTCATTTTTCATTTCCCACTAAAAAAAACTAACTTTTTCTGTTCTTTCCTTTTAACCCGTTCTGTTCCTCCCACTTCACATTGCAAGAAAAACTGTCCAACTCAATTTTTTTAAAATTGTTACCATTAAAATACTATTTGCTATCAGAGGCAAATATTTATCCAGCCTTTCACACGCAATGCACATTCTTGGCCAGGTATCAAATATTAGGTCCACAAAACAACACCAAGTTAAGTGTATTTTAAGTACACATTTAACTGTGCATTGGACTGCAGCCAATGACCTTGACGTTGCAAAAAGCCAGACTTCCAAGTGAATTTTGGCTTGTTTACAAACAGAGAGGTGGTACATGCTAGGTGGTCGATCCTTTTGCAGCCTGTTTGTTTAGCATGAACTCTGAAGCTGGCACTCTGGCTTACGTCTTCTCCAGAAGACCAGAGAAAGCACCTGAGAACAGGTTTTTTCTCTGGCTCACTGAGGGCAAAACAAACCAGAGTGCCAACTCCCCACTAAACAAACGGAAGATGTGTGGTTTGTTTAGTTACTCCTGCCTGAAACAGAGGCCAGCATGCACCAGCATATTTATTCATTCTTAAGTGAGTATTTCCTTAAAATTCAGTCTGTTGCGACATCTGAGAGCATCCAACATATTTTTAAATTACATTCTTTGTTAGCAAGAATCAAGGACATCTGGTATAAACACCCAGCACAACTCAAGCTAGGGAATAAAGACATATAGAGGTAGGTACAAGCGGGGTCAGCCCACAACATTTTACTGCCTGTAACAAAAGGCAAGATGGTGCACAGTCAAACTGGTAGTTGAATCATACTTCAACCCTGGTGCGATGACTACATCGTCTAATAGCTCCAGGCAGCAAGCAAGTTTTGAGAATACCTGGCAGGTGACATGTTGATATGGCCAGTCCTGCATGCAAACCAGGATTTCCAATCTGTACGTTGTTGTGTGTCTTCGAATAATTTCTGGTGTGTAGCGACCGTAAGGTGAACAGCAGGCTCTGAACAAATCTTGCCAGGACAACCCCATGATAGGTTCATCATAAGTCAGAAGCAATTTGATGGCAAACAACAACAACAGGTGAGCCTTTCACAGGGTTTCTTGGCAAGGTTTGTTCAGAGGAGGTTTGCTGTTGCCTTTCTCTGAGGCTGAGAGAGTGTGACTTGCCTTTCCATGGCCAAGCAGGGATTCAAATCCTGGTCTCCAGCTCAAACAACTACACAATGTTGGCTCTCTTCCAATCTGCATATCTGCATATTTTTCCCTCACGGATCAAGCTGGCTGCCTCTTCCCTTTCTAAGGTACTTGGGGGACATCCTGGCCAGTGAACTGAATGCTCTTCTAGTCCATCCTCTCGTGCTTCAACCGGCCACTTTTTAAAACGTATTTAAAGTGCCACGCGTGCATATATTCAACTAAATCATCAGTCATCAAACCAAACATTATTTCTTATCCCCGTGATTTTTAAGCACAGAAGCACTGCATAAGACAAGGAAAACCTGCTGCTAGGAAACAGAGGGGGTGCAGGAATGGAGAGTTGGCTGTATCCTTGGTTTCTGGCCAATAAATGCCCTGTGCAGCAGGGAGAAGACAAACTGATTTCTATCCTGAACTGAGCCTCAGACAGAAAACTGTACATCTAAATAAAACAGCAATTTTGCTTCCATGGTAGATTCAGTCGTCCACCATTTCTCAAGCTCTTTCAAGGCCACAGTGTAGCTCTAGGGAACCAAGACAGTGGGCTCTCCAAAGGGAACTGAGTAAAACATTCAGTAGTTATCTGCGGCAAAAGGTCAGAGCTAAAACAACTGCCAGGTTCTACTGTGGACATTCCCATCTTTAGTAGCAAAAGAGGATAGAAACTTGCTTTCTGGGCAAAGAGGACTCTTACAGTAGTTCATAGCAAAATCTATTTATCTATTGAAAACCTTGTTCCCTAGAAACTCTAAGCAACATGTGTGCGTGCGTGCGTGCGTGCATGCGTGTGTGTGTTTGTGTGTGTGTGTGTGTGTGAGAGAGAGAGAGAGAGAGAGAGAGGGAGCATGAGTAATCGACACTTCAGCAAAAGTCAAGCAGATATTTGTACATGGAGCAGCAGGTTGTAGAAAAAGCCAGAAGTCTGTTCCCTGTTCTCCTGGGACGTTCTCCTGGGCAGTGGCTCCCAATTCTAGGCATATTACTACAGCACCTATTATCCCTCACCAATGGTGAAGAAGACTGGGAATGATGAAACCTGGAATCCAGTAATGCCTAAAGAACCAGCCCCAGGCAGAAGGTTAAGAGGAAAGATAATATTAAATTTTATTCTTCTGAACCTGGAAAACATGTCATGACACCAGTAGAATTCCATGGACTGAAGCACCAATGACATAAGAATGGGTTGTCAAGGTTGATAAACTTTTAGTAATGTGTTTTAGTAATATGCTATAGCTTTAGTTTAGTTTAGCTTACTTTTAGCTTTAGTTATACCTATATATAGCTTATATACAGTTTTTTGTTATTCTTTTGCTTTTTTTTTCTTCTAAAAGTTATTTACCCTGTTGTGAATTAGTCTGTCGGCATTAACATTAATAAATATGCATACAAAAAACAAAATAGGGCTGCTAGGCTTGAAGAACAAGAGATTTCCCCTGATTTCCAGATACCCAGTGTTCATGAGCAAAACAAGGAAGCTATGTCTTTGAAATGCCTGTCCCTCCCTTGTTGTTGTCACCTGCCCTTCCTCCCCCTAACAGCTGCAATGAGCAAATGTGTCACACAGCAAAAAATAAAACTGGAGATTAAATGGGCAGAGAGGCTGCAAGACGTGCAGCCTGGCAACCTTATCTACATCTGTAAACTTTCTTTGCTCTCCACTCTGAGTGACAAACCATAGACGCCACAAACCCATCCTCGCTGCTGTCCTGACTACGCTGAATATACTACTTTGTTCCTCTTGGCTCCAAATCTGGGCTTCCTTCTGGAATTGTGAACAGTCACAAAAGACTCTACAGTATATCTTTTGCAGCTGATAGTAGCCTCCAGAGAACTTGCTTTCTGGGCAAAGAGAACTCTTACAGTAGTTCATAGCAAAATCTATTTATCTATTGAAATGGTAGTCGGGCAGCAAGACTTAACAAAGAGCTTTTGTTCATTCAGGTACCTAGAGAGTCCACAGGTTCAGTGAACAAGTCTGTGAAGGTACTACCACAGAGTTAGGAAAGCCCAGTGTGGAGGTTTGGCATGGGACTAGAATCTGCAGTAGTTTGGTCTGCATTTTTACAAGGCAGATAAAACAAACCTCACAAAGTCAAGGGATAAATTATTTTTAACAGTGAGACAGGCGTAGGTGCCTACTGGGCACTAAGAGAGGCCCTGCTTGTGCTGCAGGAGGTACTGCTGGAGATGGAGAAACTACTTCCCTCTTGTTCCCCTAATGAGCCCACCTCACTTGCAGGTCAATCTGAATTTGCAAGTATGCCTCCTCATCCAAGAAGCCCTCAGCTCTTCTCATCCTTCTTAGGGTCACCTAACCCCCTTCCCTTTTAAACTTTACCTGGGTCAGCTAAGGAAGAAGCATACCCTACAACTGTCCTGATTGGGCAGAAACTGTCCTGATTGATCCTCTGCCATCCCACTTTTTCAACTGCTTTCACAATGTCCCAGGTCCTCTCTCCTCCTCTTCCTCTCTTCCTCCTTTGGCTCCAGCTTACTTGAACTGCTGCAAACAGAGCTCAAAGTGCGCAACTAGTTTGCACTCAATTAACTCAGCAGGTGGGAGAAGAGAGGAGTGGGTAGAATCTTGCCCTTCCCACTAAGTTCAGACAAAAGCAAGCCACTGAAGCCTCTTCTAACTCGTCTGTTCTTCCATTATTAACTCTTGCCATCTTGACCATACTCTGATGATGACTGGCCACACACATGCTGGTTTAATCTGTGTTATATTGGAGGGTGTGCAGAAGTAAAGTTCTGGCATGGTATTAGCCAGGAGAAGAGGCAAAATAGGAGTTCTTTCCCTCCCTCCTCTCTCCTAGGCACTGGTAGAATGCTAGAACCAAACATCATCCTTGGCCCTTGGGTATTTTTTCCCCCCAAGTCCGGCAACATTAACTTTTTTGGATCACTGCTCTCAGACTTTCTCAGCCACTACAGTCCCTGGTGGTTTCTTGGATTGATAATGCAAACACATAAATTTTCTAAGCTCTGGATATAACACAGCCCATCTTTTGAATTTGCAGCGAGGCCTTAGCTCTGTGGAAGGTACCAAGTTCAATTCGCAGAATCTCCCAATAAGACAGAGAGATGCCGGGAGCTACAGTTCACAATAAAGTAACTCTTTGAATCTTTGTGGGATTTTTGTTTTTGCCCTTGAGGGCTATTGGAGGGTGAATGAAATGCCTTTCTCTCCTCCTGCAGCCGTAGCATTGCTGTGAGTACAGCAACCCACTGACTTCTGCTCACAGAATTCAATGAGAAACCACAGAGAAAAAAAATCGACCTGCACAGCCCTGTCCCTTCAGCTTTGTTAACTCTGCCCTGGATTCTGATTCCAGGCCATGCTAGCGTGACAAAGATAACGCACCTAGGAACTTGCACTGGTTATTATGTACTAAAGCAATTAAATTTACACCAGAGAATGAATAAAAATGTCTCAGAACCCTAATAAAGGATAGAAGAAAGAGAGATTATTGTGCAAAGCACCACATAATTGCTCATGTAAATACAACTGCAGCTTGCTTGCACAACTAGCCAGTGACCAGTCTGCTGAATCACAATCTTAACTTTCTTAAATTTGGGCCACATCTCCTGAAAATCATGAGACCAGTTTAGGTATGACTTCATTCTGTCCAGTAGGATAGCTCTGCAAATACGACCATAAAATTTACTAGTTGCAGTGTGGGGGGCAGGGGGAAGGGATGTTTAGCATCCTCTCATTTTGCCTGTTAGCCATTAGTGGTGGCACACTGACAACCAGGAAGAGAAAAAAGCGGGGGTAGAGAACAAGAACTTTGCCCTTTTACTAGAAATCCCCTTCCCAATCACCTGGGAGACATGCTTTCTTGCTGGAAGCTATCAAAAAAAAAGTGCACTCAAGATACAGACTAATAAAAAGGTCAGGAAGGGCTTCAGTCTTTCTGGCAACACTTGCTTGTTTTATGACAGCCATACTGTCAGTCACAGCACAGGCCTGTAAATTCAGGGCCAGCTAATGGCTTGCACACCCATGGGAGCAGCAAAGCCACTCTGGGTTTTAGTCTGACTTTAACAGAACTGTTACAAGTCTCCCATAAAGGTTCAGCCTAGCTCCTTTAAAGTTCGGATTAAACCCCAGAGTGGGTAGCCTGCTTCTACCGTGATGGGCAAATTCCATGCTACACCACTGTATCCCACTGTGCTGCAATAGGGGTGCTGTGCAGGAAGGAGAAGGGGTTGGGAGAACCATCTTCCTCCCTGTTTCCTCACAGGGGAAGGTTGGGCTCTCCACCTACAAGCTGTTTCTGTTCCAGAGGTCTGGATCCATATTTCCACATTTCGGAGGAGAATTGCAGAGGCAACTAGACTGGCAGGAAAAAGGAATTTAACAAGGACTCTGAAGATCTTTTAAATATTCTACCATATAACTTATTATAAAATATGCCACACGTAAAAATAAGCCAAGTGTACATTTAAAAGCCAAATTCTTCATCTGTTTTTCCCTCCCAAATGAGAATTCGTTGCAGCAAAAATGGTGTTCCTGCAGCAACCTATTCTCAGTCTGCAGGAGAGGGTGGTCAGGGGGACATACACAATAACTGAGAAGTGTGCCCATTTTCTAAGAAACACACATACAGAATGTTTTATTCTGTTGTTTGGGTAAAGCAGTACTGCCCAACCTTTCTGCTGTTGAGGAATAATATTTTTCCAATGTGCCAGGGACCACAAAATCATAGCTGGAAGGGACTGCAAAGGCCATCTCGTCCAACCACCTGCCACACAGGAACACACAGCTAACACACTGCTGAGAGATCTAGTCTCTGCTTAAAGATCTTTAAAGAAGAAGAAAACACTACCCGCTAAGGCAGATCATTCCTTTGTTGAACATCAAGAAGTTCTTCCTAATGGTGAAAATCTCTTTTCTAGTAATTTGAATCCATTCATCCATTTTCTCTTAACTGTACCATACTTTTGTCCATTGGCAACAACTGTCTCTTTCTAGCCCAGAAAATCAGGGACTGACACCAGTCTGCAGACCACCACTCTGAGTATGACTGAGCTAATGGAAGATGCAGCAGTGGCTTTTGAAGAGACTGAATCCACAGGGGAGACAGCAACACAAAGTGCAGATTGGCTGGGGCCCTACCTAAGAGTCTGCTCTAAGGCACCATCATTTGGGAAACTGGCTTTAAAAACATATGCTCAATACATATGTATACAACACATATGGATCGAATATTTTAAAAATACCCTAAATAAAGAGAGGAAAATTTTCTTAGTCCTTGTAAGGGGAAAAAACAACAACAACCCACACCTTGGTATGCTACTTTGTTTAGAGTCCTTTTCCATAGTCAGGGCACACATTTCTTCACTCGTTCATTAAAACTGAAAACTTAATCGTATGCATACTACTATTCAGGACACCAGTTCTCTATATCACCTTTACGTGTGGAAAGAAGCTCTGTTGCCACACTTCAGCATGTGAGAAGAAATCCAGGAAAGGAGGAAAAACGTTAAAATCCTCTCTTGGGTTGATAATGCAGAAGAGAGAGAGAGCCCTGGTGGCACAGTGATTAAATGCTGGTACTGCAGCCATAACGTTGTGAGTTTGATCCTGCAGGGCTCCAGGTTGACTCAGCCTTCCATCCTTCCATAGATAAGTAAAATGAGTACCTAGCTTGTTGGGGGCAATTAGCTAAACACATTGTAAACTGCTTAGAGAATGCTTGGCCACTATAAAGCGGTATAGAAATGTAACTGCTATTTCTACTGCTATAATGCAGAAGCCAAATTAGACACTCCCACGAGACTCATTAACAGTTGGCTGATAGCTTGGACTGCTGCACAGCAATTACAGGTGTTGGAGTAGGGGCAGCATTGAGTGGATGAGTCACCGGAAGGAAAGGGTCCAGTAGCTTCTGTCTTTCTCTCCCTCTCTATAGTCCTCCCTCCACATTTGTGCGTAGCAGTGGAGCTTGGAGTGTGTGGAGGGGGGGCAGGAGGGGGGGCTACAGCGTGTGAAGTATGGCCAGGGCACGTGGGGACGTGACCAGGGCACGTGGGGGCAGGGCCGGGGTGCGTGGGGGCGTGGCAACGCGCTGGGATGCCCCAAAAACATTGTCACCCAGGGTGAGCTGCCCCCATCACATCCCTGTCCCTACACAACTGTGTGAGTTTGACCTTTGTGAATTCGATTATTCGTGAGTGTGTTACGGCCATACACTCCCCATGCTTTGGTATGGTTTAATTGGCAAAATATAATATAATTGCCAAAATATAATTTTAATTGGCATTAATATGGGAATCAGCTGCTATTAAATTGGCCCTGCTATGATCAGGTAGCCAAACTGGTTAAGAGGGTGTCAAATGGTCAGACACGTATGCAGTGGGTTAGGCGAGCAACCCCCTCCTAGGTGTGGTGAGGTCTCAGGCAGGAAATCGCTGGGAAACTCCAAAACACAAAGGATTGCTGCCAGCTTTGACAGTGCTGACTCATGAAGCAGGGAAATTCACACTAAATCAATGACTATCTCAAGCACCTTACCCTCTCACCTGCATCTCTCCATTATCCCCTATCCTGTCCTCAGACACAGAGCTATCATACAGTCATCAATGCCTTTGTCACCTAATGCTGAAACCATCAGCCTGTTCCAAGCTGCACTGTCCATTTGCAACACTCCATTGTCCATACTGTTGGACAGTCGTTAGCACCCATGCCCTCAGGACAGATTTTGGGTATAAAAATCCTTGATTTTGGGCACCTTGATGCAGTACATTGAATACTGACATCCATTCTGTCACTCTGCTCCCTGATTTGTGTACTGTCCTTGGGCACCAGCCTAAGCCATACTGTGTTTTCTCTGCTGCTCCCTGGAATGGTAAATATTGCCCATTTTATCCTGAGATCTTTGCTATCCACCTTTCTCTTCGATTAGCCTTGTGTGACTGTGCAAGTGAGTGCTGATCTTTGCATGCATGTTTCACCTTTCTAAAAAACACACACACACACACACACAAAAACCACCATAGTTTAGCTTATTTTGCATCTTTGACTGGTTTCTTCTCTCAACGACCCCATAAACCAGGGCTTTCCAAATGGTGTGTCATGATACATCGGTGTGTCACCTCAAGTGTATAGATGCGTTGCCTCCCTAGGCTGCGAAAGATCCCCCACCCGAGCCTCCCTGGGCTGTGAAAGATCCCCCACCCGAGCCTCTCTCTCTAGAGGGAGAGAGAGAGAGAAAGACAGAAGCTACTGGACCCTTTCCTTCCAGTGACTCATCCAGGATTGGGTAGGGGGGCTGCCTTTCCTGCTGCTGCCAGCCTCGCCGAGGTCTTTCCTTGGTGAGGGTGACAGCAGCAAGCCAGACTCAGGAAGGGAGGCTGCCTTTCCCACTGCTGCCACTCTCACTGGGGTCCTTCCTCAGTGAGGGCAATGGCAGCGAGCCAGGATCGGGGGGGGGGGCTGCCTTTCATGTTTTTTAATCTCTGGTTTGCTATTAAAACTGAATTACTGTGTTGCAAAGTGATGCCTGTCCAAAAAGTGTGTCACCAACATGAAAAGTTTGGAAAGCTCTGTCATAAACATTGGTGAAAGGATCTTGCTAGTTACCCCACTTCTTGCCACACACTTAATTAGAATCAATTAATTCCCCGTTTTATACTGATTTGCAGATACTGCTAGAGGACCTCAAGGGGTCCCATGCATTTGAGGTAACAAGTGTGTGCACCTCCCCACCCCATTCTACCCCTGCCATTCCTATGCGTTTTGCCCCAGTATGGAGAACTCATACCAAAGCAAAGCAGAAAGCGGGGGGTGGGGAAGAAGGCTGGTGTGAGTTCTCTGCAGTGGGGCAAAATGGATAGGAATGGCAGGGGGAGCTCCAGAACGGGAAAGGAAGGCTTCTGCAAGCTTCCTCCCACCACCATTCCTTTCCATTTTGCATGGAAAGGGAAAGGGGAGAGCCCTGGAAGGGAACTGGAGGGGGAGGGGGGGAGTTAGTCACGATTTTTCCACTTTCATGAGGGTTCTATGCCCCAAACCCTCATAAACATGGAGGGGCCACTGTACACAACTTCTTCAACCCCACTCCTCTTCTCAAACTGGCACGCTCCCCCAACTGGTTTCCTCATCATCCAGTCATCAAACGAAGACTGTGCCTCTAACATCTAATGTAGCCAAAGGACATACAAGTCACCAACTAGATGAACAACACTGGAAAATTGTTTGTTGTTGTTGTGTGTATTCAAGTTGTTTCTGACTTATGGCCTAAGGCAAACCTATCATAGAGTCTCTTGGTAAGATTTGTTCAGAGGAGGGTTGCCCCAGACTTCCTCTGAGGCTGAAAGAGCGTGACTGATGGCTTACCACTGAGTAAACCATCATCTTATTTTATTTGCACACATAGCATGAATGGAAAAATCCACTCTCTTACCAGTATTGATACAGAGAAGCAAGAAGTAGCCATCTTTGTCCATAAGAAAAATTCCAAAATCAGCATTTGAGTAATAGTTTTATTACACCAAATCAGATGGCACAAAAGTGTGGGCAAGCTGAAAGCTCTCAACTGAGAGTTTATCATGGTGTTATAAGTTTTACGGATGTTAAAAGTATCTTGCATACGTGCCTTTCCGCTTGTTCCCCAAACAAGCCATCCCAAGAGATTTATGCTGAACTTTTGGTCAAACTATTCAATCATTTTTGAGAATCTGGCCTCTCTCCAAGCTATTTTTAGAATTCTTTCACAAAATATTTAGACTAACATTACTTACACTTATGCCTTAATGCTCCTACTACTACTTGTTACCATGACACAACCCCAATAAGGTTAACGCATCAATGTGATCACACTGGAGAAGAGACAGACCCAAAAACACACTGATTCTGTCAGTGGCTAGAGCTGCCTTCTCTAACTAGCACTTTTCCTAATTTGCACTTATAGTCTTAGACTATGTTCCCCAACATTGTCAGGCAGTATAGACACTGGTGATGACAGCTGTAGTCCAAACATATCTGGAAGGCACTATGTAAGGGCAGCTGAGTTGGAACAGTGGCCTAGAAACGTGAAGACCTCTATTCAAAATTTCTTTTCTTTTTTTTTGAGATAATTTTTATTAAATATACAAATGAAACAAAACATAAAACAAGAAGAGTCCCATGAGGAACAAGTCACCGAACTAAACAAGTACCAACATATCGGTAATCTCCAATCTTCCACTGTTACAAATTTAAACTTTAGACATTATGATGCTATCTTCTTGTATTATTAACCTTAAGAATTTTGAATACCTTAAAAAAAGTAAAAACACACATATCACAATATATGCTTGTATTTAATTTTATAGAATTCTATAAATAAAGAAATATGTAAAAAAAAAAAGAATCCTTTTGTATTTCTTTCTTAGTATGCCATTGGGTTTAGTAATTCTATCACTCCTATCATTTATTTTTATTTGGAAATTTATCTTCTGACTCATATCAGAGTAACTCTAGAGTCTTTAACTGATCTTGAAATGGACTTTTGTTCCACTACATTTGAATAGCCCGCTCTTATTTGCAGTCGTTCTATAAAATATGTGAATATATTATCTGACATAAATTAACATTTCCCCCCCTTGGGGTATATCAAGTGTATTGTATTGTCAGTTTAGTTGGGAAACCTTTAACTCTGTTTCTGCCTAATTCTTTTGTGAAGCTTAAATACAATAATATGGTGATGACCAGATTATTATCTAATAGCTTAGGTGACAAAAAGTTTTTAATTAGCAGAGCCCACTCCTTATTAATTTTTCCTCATCATTCTCTTTGATTATGTGTGTTAATAGTTTTCATTTCGAAGACTTCATGTTGCCATTCCTCTATAGCTGGAATGTCGCTTGTTTTTCCATTTTCTTGCAAGAGTTATTCTAGCCACAGTTATCAGATACAGCATAATTCTCCAATATTTTGAAAGATTTGGATTCAGATCCTGAGTCATATTTAACAGATATAATTTTGGTGACATAGTAAATTTGTATTTGAAAATATCTTGAATCTTATTGTGAATACTGATCTCTGTTCAAAATTTCTGTTCAAAATTTCTGTTGAGCCATAAAGCTCACTATTTGTGTGGCTCCGTTCCATTTCAAAGGGGCCTTACAGGAAAAAAACTGCCTGGTGGGACCATAGCCTATGTTCATGTTTTGAAAAAGAGGGCTACTCAGATTTTTGCACCTCAGGAACCAAAACTTCATGGGGCTGGCTCTGAATAGGACAGAAAAATATAGCACTGTGGGCTACTTACTGACTCTTCCTTTTCTTAAGTAGACTGATAGTCAACAGCTCAGATTGTTTGGCTGTTATCTCATAATTGGTAGCTAAGGATAGCACTGTCAAACTGAATACTGGAGAAGGCTCCTGTACCTTGTAGTGGTGGTACAGAAGAGGGAATTTCCGCAGGTGTTCCTTGTCAGGCAACCACGTAACAAGGAACATATTGCAAAATCCCATCATCTACACAACCATTAATGATACAGGAGCCCTTTCCAAAATTTCACTCTGGCAACCCTAGCTAAGGATGATGAAATGGTTTTCTGACAGGTGTGGCACCTGTGTGTGTGTGTGTGTGTGTGTGTGTGTGTGTATCTCCATGCAACACCAAGCCTATTTTTGCAAACAGCACCAGCACTGCCACCCCCCTTAGCTTTCAAATCAAAAGTCAATGACAAATCATGCCACTGAATTTCAGTGGCAAATTGTCAAAGGTCACTGAAATAAGTAGGATATGGTTGCTTTTAAGACATTCATGCTTTGCTCACAAAATGCAGCAGCCCAGTGGGGAAACCCCTACTAAAACAAACCATGCTTTTTCTAGTTTGCTGCTGAAGTTGAGCATCTAAATTTGCAATTGGCATCTAAATTTCAGTGGCATGCCATGAGGGATAGTGGTGGTAATGGCAGTGCTTCTTTTAAAACCGGTCTTTGGTGTCTCCAAAATTACCCAGTCCTGGTGTGCTCAGAATGATAAACCCATCAGATCTTGGAGAGAATGAAACCAAACTTCCCATCTGCTTGACATATAGGGGATCTGTACATGGGAGCATCGACGTGTACTTGTGTGTGAAGAAACAATTCTTTATCTTAATCTGTTCCAAACCACAGATAGCAGTGAGCTGGCTGGAGAAACCTTGAGGACAAAGACCACCTCTCTCGGCCGCTAAAGTGGACTAATGGGTCTGCCATCTTATAGAAGCATTTCTTTGCTTCCATTTGTGTTCTGCTTATATATCCAAGAATATAATAAACCTCACAAATTGTCAAATATTTATTTATGTATGAAAGGCTTCTAGAGACTAGGATTCAATTCGCTGCTCAGATACTGGGTGACCTTGGGCAGGTCACATTATTTTGGCTTCAGAGGAAGGCAAAGGCAAACCCTCTCTGAACAAATCTTGGCCAAATTAAAAAAAAAAAAAGCCACCTCTGTGGTAGGTTCACTTTAGGGTTTCCATAAGTCAGAAGTGAGTTGAAGGTACACAATAACAAAATATCGCTGATAGAGGGAGGTTCTTTCTAGCCATCACGTCTCTCCCCTTTGGAAACTGACTTATGGTGACCCTGAAGCGAGCCTATTGTGGGAGTTTTCTTCGAAAGACTTAATGCCTTTTCCTTTCGCTGAGGCTGAGAGAATATGCCTTGCCTGAGGTCACCCAGTAGGTTTCCATGACCGAGAAGGGATTCAAACCCTGGTTTCCAGAGTCCTAGTTTGGGTGCGTGCACAAACCTGCTGCTATTTCCCTTTTGTCGTGGGAGTAGCTGGGGAGTGGGGGTACTGAAACTGCTCCCTTGTTGAAACCACTCTCTTGACCTCTGCACCCTCCCACTGCCATGTCCCTGTTGCTGCCGCTGCTGTTGGTCTCCAGCAGCAGGGTTTTATGGACAGCCTTTGAGGGCTCCGCAGACCCCCCAGGGATCCCTGGACCCCAGGTTAAGAACCACTGCTTTAGACAATTAATAAAGCTAAAAGGAGAAGAGGAACTGTGAGCATCTGGAGATAACTGCATTCCCACGCTATGAAGTCTGCCACAGTAATAGGCAAGATTACTCTTTGGGTCTGAACGTACATTCTCTAAACAACTTGGGGCTTATCAAAGGCCTGTAACCCAAGAGACATCAAGTCATACTAATTCCCTCAATTTTACTTCAAACTAGTCTGACCAGGAATTTGAGAGACTATCTATGATGCCCATAACTTTTGGTTTAGTCACAAGTCTGAAACACAGTTTCAGCATCCAGGCATGGATAACAGATATTGCTCATTAAATGCTAGTAATTTCCTGACAGCACAAGGAAAGCCCCTTTCTGATTCTAGGAAAAACTTCAAGCAGCTAGAGGGAAATAATAGCTCTGGCCAGCCTTTCCCTGGGAAAACAAGAAGTGATTCTTGCACTTAATGTTTTCTGAATAATGGCAACTAAAAAAACAAAACAAAAAAACAAAGTCAAGCAAAGCAAAGCAAAGCAAAGCAAAGCAAAGCAAAAAACAAACTAACCCTTGTGTAAAACAAACAGAGCCTACTCTTCTCTTTTCTTTCAAAACATGTGTCAATTTTCTCTGATGTATACTTAGATTGGCAGCTAATTGTCAATTGCGCTCAGGAGTCTATAGTAAGAAACTTCTGGGAGCTCAAGTAAGCAATGTCTACTGCATGGCTCCTCTTTCATATTTATTGACATTCTCAAAGAACTCTAAGCCAGGAGTGAGGGATATGTGGCCCTCAAGAATATGAGCCCTCTGGCTATTGTTGGATTGTAACTCTCTTCAGCCTTAGCCAGTGTTGAGGGATCTTGGTAAATGCAGTTTAATAACATCTGGATGGTCACAGTTGCCCACCCCTGCTCTAAAGGACAAGGGAACAGGACTTTTCAGAAACATGGGGGATAGGAGAGAAGTTTGAAGGGACTCCATAGGATAATGGCTATGGTGTCAAACAGGAATCCTTCAGCACAACCTTTGGGGCTTATTCTTCCAGTAACGACTGGAGTCACTGCAAAAAAAAGTTGCTCCAAGCTCCATCCCAGAGAAAGATACCCTGCTTGATGAATCAGAAGCTGCTGAGAGGTCCAACCAAATAATGAAGGATACACTCCCCTGTCCAGTTCCCCAAAGTGTCCCAAGCTGTTCCCATCCCATAACCAGGCCAGATTGCAATGGAGCTAGAGAGAGCATCTCATACTGGAACTCCTGCAACTGAGAGGCTATCAAATGCTCCATTACCTTGCACAAGAATGAGATCCCTAACCTAGGAGAGATGGGAGATTTCAATTATCCCGATATTTGTTGGCAGTCAAACTCTCCAAGACTGCAAGGTCCAACAGGTTCCTTGCTTGCCTTGCAGACAATTTCATGGTCCAGAAGGTGGAAGAGGCAACAAGGAGATCGGCTATTTTAGATCTGATCCTGACCAACAGGGATGACCTAGTTAATGAGGTGGAGGTGGTGGGATCCTTAGGGGGGAGTGACCATGCTCTTTTGGAGTTTGGCATTCAGTGGCAAGGAGAAGCCAAGTTAGCCAGACATCCATCCTAAACTTTAGGAAAGCTGATTTCTGTAAACTTAGGGGGTTACTTGCTGAAATCCCATGGTCAAGAATACTGAAAGAGAAAGGAGTTCATCACTGACGGGAGTTTCTTAAAAGTGAGATACTGAAGGCACAATTGAAAACTGTGCCAATCGGGAGGAAAAATGGCAGGTCTCTAAAGAAACCAGAATGGTTTACTAAGGAACTCTCAGCGGAGCTAAGTGTTAAAAGAAACATGTACAAGAAATGGACTAATGGCGAAACCATCAAAGAAGAATTCAAGCAAATAGTCAGGATATGTAGGGAGAAAGTCAGAAAGCTAAAGCACAGAATGAACTCAGGCTTGCCAGAGACATCAAAAACAATAAAAAGGGCTGTTTTAGATATGTTCGCAGCAAAAGGAAAAACAAGGAAATGATAGGATCACTACGTGGAGAAGGTGACCAATTAATAACGGGTGGGCGAGGAGTGAGAAGGCAGAACTACTTAATACCTTCTTTGCCTTAGTTTTCTCCAAAAAGGATAGAACTACCCAACCTGGGGTGTGGGGAGCAGGGGAGGAAGCGAGGGAAATGCAGCACAGAATAAGTAGAGAAGTAGTACAGAAATATCTGGCTAAACTAGATGAACTCAAGTCTCCAAGGCCAGATGAATTACATCCAAGGATATTAAAAGAACTGGCAGAAGTCATTTCTGAACCACGTGCAATAATCTTTCAGAACTCTTGGAGAACAGGAGAAGTCCCAGCAGACTGGAGGAGGGCAAATGTCGTCCCCATCTTCAAGAAGGGGAAAAAAGAGGACCCAAATAATTATCGCCCGGTCAGCCTACATCAATACCAGGAAAGATCTTAGAGCAGATCATTAAACAGTCAGTTTGTAATTATTTAGAAAGCAATGCCGTAATCACTAAAAATCAACATGGGTTTCTCAGAAATAAGTCATGCCAGACTAATTTTATCTCTTTGATAGACGAAGGGAATGCTGTAGACATTGCATATCTTGACTTCAGTAAGGCCTTTTGACAAAGTTCCCCATGACATTCTTGCAAAGAAACTAGTAAAATGCAGGCTGGACAGGTCTATTGTTAGGTGGATTTGTAATTGGTTGACCAACCAAACCCAAAGGGTGCTCACCAATGGCTGCCTTTCATCTCGGAGAGAAGTGACTAGTGGGGTGCCACAGGGTTCCGTCTTGGGCTCAGTGCTATTCAACATCTTCATCAATGACTTGGATGAAGGAGTAGAGGGCATGCTGATCAAATCTGCAGATGACACCAAATTGGGAGGGGTTGCTAATACACCAGAGGACAGGATCAAATTTCAAAATGACCTTGACAGATTGGAGAGCTGGGCCAAAGCTAACAAAATGAATTTCAACAGAGACAAACGTAAGGTCCTACACTTAGGCAGAAAAAATCAAATGCACAAATATAGGATGGGGGACGCGTGACTGGATAGCAGTATGTGTGAAAGGGATCTACGAGTCTTGGTAGATCACAGGCTGAACATGAGTCAGCAGTGTGATGCAGCAGCCAAGAAAGCTAACGCAATTCTTGGTTGCATCAATAGGAGTACGATGTCTAGATTGAGGGAGGTAATGGTACCACTCTATTCTACATTGGTTAGGCCTCGTTTGGAATACTGTGTCCAGTTCTGGGCACCTCAATTCAAGAAGGTTATCGACAAGCTGGAACATGTCCAGAGGAGGGCAACCAAAATGGTGAAGGGTCTGGAAGCCATGCCCTATGAGGAATGGCTTAGGGAGCTGGGTATGTTTAGTTTGCAGAAGAGAAGGTTAAGAGAGGACATGATACCCATGTTTAAATATTTGAAGGGATGTCATGTCGAGGAGGGAGTGGGCTTGTTTTCTGCTGTTCCAGAGACAAGGACAAGGATCAATGGATTCAAGCTGCCGGAAAAGAGATTACACCTGAACTTCCAGAAGAACTTCCTGATGGTCAGAGCTGTCTGGCAGTGGAATATGCTGTCTCGGAGTGTGGTAGAGTCTCCTTCTTCGGAGGTTTTTAAGCGGAGGCTGGATGGCCATCTGTTGGGAATGCTTTGGTGTGTGTTCCTGCATAGCAGGAGGTTGGACTGGATGGCCTCTGTGCTCTCTTCCAACTCCATGATTCTATGATTCTAACCCCAGCTAGCTCATTTATCCAGTGGTGGGAGGGATCAGGGAAGTCTTTTTCTGCAAAAATCTTACCGTTGTTTATGCTGAAACCCTGCTTGGCTTCAGGGGAGGGTTCACCATTCGTTTTACCCACTTGGCCCACACACCCAAGCCATACTTATGAGCCAAAAAGGTTCCTGGATTCCCACAGTGATTTTGAGAACTTCTAAGCATTCCTAACATTTTTGAACCACCTTGACTCTCTCTATGTCTTTTTAATAAATTTCTTCATTTTAGAGAAGTTTGAAACAATGAACTGGATCCAGATTTGGCAATACATAGAAAAGAAACATTGAAAGTAATAGAACTTAATTGAGTTCATTTATTCTTTATTGTTTAATTGGTTAATTAACTAAAATGATTTGCTTCTCCACACATTTGTAGACAGCCTTTTATTTGGGTGGTGTGATTCGCTAGTTATGTGATATTAATCTAAACTGTCATGACTATTTTGGTAGAAGAGCAGGATATGCATAAACTGATGATATAAGAAAGTGACCAGCTAGAATATTCTAGATCAGAACATTTTAGTTGTGGTGTTCTTGTTAGCTGAGTATACTTAACCCTAGAATGACTTCAGACCTTTAACCCTCTTTTGTCTCAATCCGCCTGTTTTATCTTAACTTCTGTTCTTTCCTTCCTGCTCTGATTAATGCAGCCAGGCCAAATCCTGTTTATACTACTAACTACAATGAATTCTGAAATTCAGTGTTTCCCTGAGCAAAAGGCAAGTCAGCCAACCGCAAAACCCATTTTTCATCAGGAAGACATTCAAAACAAAGCAATGCATGTCTTCTGGCCAATAGACTACACTCAGGGTGTGCTTCCCTCACAGTCAAGTTCCAGACCAACAGGTGGCAGGATCACAAAGTGCTCGATTCATGGATTACGGATGGCAGAGGACCACAAAGACAGTTGCCACTAGCTACTGTGCATTTACACCTAGCAATTTGCAAAGAATGCTCTAATTGGGATCATCTTCAGGTGCAAGGGGACACTGGGAAAAGTGTAGTGGTCTACCCCTCTCTCATCATGGCACCTAGGAGACTTACCTGACTCTGAGCAGTAAAAGGCAGCTGCACTGAGTGGCCGTTTTAAGTTTCTCACAACCATGTACCCATGACTGAATCTTCTCCTCCCTCTTTATCTACCATCTGACACCCATGGGGCAGTTAGGTCCAAATGTTTTCACACACTCCAAGCTGTACATAGGTGTGCCCTGCATCCTCAGGAGATCCTATATGAGACTGTTCCCTAAGTCTTAGCATTAATCTTTTGGTTACCTGGAAATAAGCAAACAGCCATACATCTGTGTTGTAAAACAATGTGATGCCAGGATGCCATTTTCACACGAGTTCACCTAAAAAGTGGACATAAATTGATATCTATATGCCCATTTATTACTAAAATGAAATCTACAAGTGAACTTCTATTGATAAATTGGCTTGGACTTTAAGGAGCTCAATACATTGTAGCTATTTTTTTGCCTATATAGTCAGCCCTTCACATTTATGGGTTTGACTTACATGGCTTTGATCATTTCTGAGTTTCTCCAATCCTTGCCCACCCAACTCAGGCGCTTCTTTTCTGGGGGAATCTTCCCTCTTGGTGCCTCTTGTCAGGCCAGCAGACCTTTAAATGCCTACTTCTGGTCCTTCTCCTACCCTACCCGCCTGACTGGCTGAGGATGACTCACAGTCCAATTTCTCAGCACCACAAACCTTCTCCCCATCCCCTCCCCACACCCAAAGAAGGAGATGGGTGAGAGGAATTATGGGACCACCAGGCCAACCAACTCTCTTTCCTTCTCCGTTCTCTAACCTGATTTAGATGCCTGTTTTCCCCATCATGCCTTGATCCTCTTCTCTCTCTCTCTCTCTTTCTCTCTCACACACACACATTTCGATATTTGCTATTTTTCCACATTAGCCAGGTTGTGCACCTCTAACCATACTGAATGTGGAGGGCTGACAGTATATGTTTTATTGGATGAAATGCTCTTACAGAATTTTGGTTGTTGCTGTTGTTTTCCTTTTTATCTCTCTCCGCCCTGCTTTAAAATAATGTTCTCCCTATGAAAATTTGCCTGGCATTCAGATTTTTGTTCCTTTGCTAGTTATGTCTCTTTTGTTCTCCAGGCCATTTTTATCTTCACTCTTTTATTCCCTATTACACATTGGTGGTTTCAACTACTGCTTTATTTCATGCTCAGAGTTAGCTTCCCATTTTTGTTAAATGTTAATGTGCTGACTTTACATTGTATTTGCCTTGCCTTGTCTTGGTCTACAGACCTATTTTTTATCATCTATTTAAAAAAATCAAATCCATAATAGAGTAGTCCAATGAATTCTGCTGAATTTAACAATCACCATACTGTATCTTGGCCAGGAATCCTACAGCATGTGGAATTAGGTATGTTTAACCTAAGAGAGGGTTGTTGTTGTTTTGTTGTTGTTGTTCAACTACTCTCAGAGTTGTCCAGCCTGGGAAAATCTAGCTGGTGGCTTGTGGGAGTTGTAGTACAAAAGGTTACTCTTCCAAAGTTCCAAAAAGTACTCTTCCAAACATTAGGCTATTATTCACAGTTTTCTTGGGTCAAGCCATGCAAACAGCTGGATTTATTAACAGTGTTCCAAATATGGTTTGTTTCTGTTGTTGTGTGCCTTCAGATATATGATGACCCCAGGGCAAACCTATCATTTATAGTTCAGAGCTGATTCACATCCTCACTCATGTGGGAGTGACAAGCAACCACTGCCATCACGTGCATACATACATTGCACAGTCAGCAGCAATTGGATTCCAGTCCAGCTATCAACTACTCCATCATACAGAATTCTGGAATCTGTAGTTTAATGAAATCCTTCGAACCCACTCTTACACAGGATCACTGCTGTAATTCAGGAGGACTGAGCCAGAGCTCTCTAGCAGAGAATTCAAAATCCCTCACCAGCCTACAAATCCAGGATTCCATAGGATGGAACCACGGCGACTGATGCATCCGACTGCAAGAACTCTGCAGTAGAGATACATTCTATGCCATGGAAGAAAGCCATGTTTTACAATCTACTAGAAACAATCGTTAACTATCAAGTTGAAAAAATGAGGGGAGCTCCCGGTGAATGTTGCTTAAAATACACACAGACAGTTTCAATATATGGTTCAACTTGAAAAAACATTAAAGATTTCACAATATCCAAGCCGTTGCAGCACTCAGTAACTATTACAAAGAGGAAGGTTAGGGTCAGAAAGCATCTAATTTGCCTAGCTGGGCCTGGCCTATAGTTAAGAAATACTCCACTGCACTGTGTAATCACTGTTTTCTTTGTCTAGCAAAATACGACAGCAGTGGGACAGAATCAGTCAATCTGGAAAAGAGTGAACCTTGTTCTCTCCCTTATCTCAGAAAACAGAAGAAATCCTAGCTCCATAACCAATCAGAGAATGACAAAAGACTGGGTGTTTTTCAAGTCAACTTTCTCTTCTTTTTTCCTCCTTTTCCCCCCAACACAGACCATTTACTGCAGCAGAGTGCCCACGTTAAAAATAAAACATACACCTTGAATGCATACCCAGTCCACCAGTGCCATCCATTATGGCAGCATTCCATGAATGGTGGGTGGAAGGAGTTCTCACAGAAGGCCATGGAGGCCGTCAGATCTTCCTTGGAGGAGATCCCTGTAACTAGGCATTGCAGGAATAAATTTTGCATACACCAAACCTCCAAATATGGAAGATCTGGTTGCAGAAAGAAGATGCAGAGTGGAACACAGCAGCAAAATACAAAACACAGTCCTTCCTCCACATTCAAAATGGGTTAGGGGCACAGAACCCCTGTGAAAGTGGAAAAACCGTAAATAACTCTTAGGCCCTCCCAAATCATATTTAACACACACAAAAAGTACGATCACTAGACACAGCGGAACCAGCCTTGAACCATGTGATAGTCCCACTTCACTATTTAGTGAAGCCACACACAGCATGTAACTACACTATAAAAGTAACAGGAAAAGTTACAGCTGCACCTACTGCAAGGTAAGGGTTTAGTTACAACTATAACTCCCTATAACTATAATGTAACCTTTGTTATTGGAAAAGAAAATTAATCACAAGTAACTTGCTGTTTCTAATGAGTTATTTCCAGTCTCTGCAATTGTTTCACACAGCTGAGTGTCTCTCTTATGGTTACCTGTCTTTTCTCAGCAGTAGTGCTATCAGGGGGCAGAAATCTAAGGCCCCACTCAGCAGAATGAGCCAGTGGTCTCTAATCTGCAGGAGGGCTTGACGGGGTTACCACATTTTGAAATAATATGCACCACCTGAAAAGCTCCCTCCTGGTCCCACACACAGTAAGGCCATTAAGTCCAGAATTTCAGCAGTCAACCATGACAACATCTTCCAAACATTCAGAGGAGAAAATTCAAATCATGCTTTATTCAAAGACGTAGAGAGTTAAATGTGACGAATGCTCAAGGGCCCCTCCCTAAATTGCAAACCCCAGGATTTCATAGGATGTTGAAATTGGAATAATAGCACTATAACAATCTAGTATGGAAATGGCCTATGATTCAGTAGCCACTTTGAGTGCCGATATCTCATCTCACGTTACTGCAAGAACAATGAATTAGTGGGTGCAATGAGTGTAGTCTGGTTGTCTCTCTCTTGGGAAATCTTAAGCAAGGAATGTTTTGTTATATTTTCATATATATATGACTGGTTTTCAGATAGATAGACAGACAGACAGACAGACAGACAGATGGATGAATGGTTTGCTATTATAGTGCAATAATAGTGCTCTCCTGACCTGGTAACCATTTAAAGTCACTATTCAGATGCCTTTACTGCATGGGAGTGGTTTCCAAAGATTTCCCCACAGCTTTCCTGTGGCACCACACACCTGTGGCATTGTCACCACAATGTTACTTTTAAAAATTATATATATATTTTATAAGCAATGGTGTAATAATGGTACGACATCATGCCATGATAGTATTATTACAACTTAATGAGCACAAATGAAGGTTTTTGAACAGAACAACCCAAAACAACTGACTAGCATGATAAACACTTTTGTTTTTCACAGAAGATAGATATAAAATATGTTGAGGAATGGCGTGGTCTGTTTCTCTTCTGGTGTCACCTCTCACAATGTGAGATCCGGGCAGTGATGGGCACACTGTAATGATGTTGTGGTGTAATAGTGTTATCATGGCCTAATGGGTACAAGTGACACAGTTTTGAACAGGACAATCTGAAAGAACTGACTAGTGTGATAAGCACGTTTCTTTTTCACAGGAGAATGACATCAAAAATAGGGAGTGTGTGGTTTGTTTCTTTTCCTGTGCTATCTCTCATGATGAGAGATTTGGGCAGTGACAGGTGGGCTGTAATGATGTGTCAGAATAACATTAACATTATTAAAACTATATTTATACGCGTGCGTGCGCACACACGCACACACACTAGCATATATATATACCTGGTGTTGCCTGGGGTTTTATTTTCTTATAGGTAATACTTGTTAGAAAAATTTGAGATCCTGTGTCCCTAATTCCCCTGTACCTGTAACTTCCCCCATATTCCCCAATCCACTCTGTATTCAGAATTATTAACATGCAGATGTTGAGTTCCTGAGGGAATATACTGCCTTCCTCCTTGCTGCTAGGCCTCATCTCCATAGCAATCAGGCTGTTCTCTGGCTGAGAATTCTAAAGGCCTGTCTCTGAACTGCAGACCCCAGGATTCCACGGAATCTTCTTAGGTAGCCAATCATATAAGGTCTTTGCCTGACACAGACAAACAGACCAACTTTGACTTTTGTATATTAGAGAGTGAAAGAGAAAAGCAAATCAATCAAGAACCACAAGGCAGAGCAAAAGGGTGGGTGATTATGACACTAATACAAATGAAAAACTAGAGATCATGCTATTACAGTGGAAATGTGGCAAGGGTGTGATACACAACGTCAACAACCAGTTATCATTGCAAGTACAGTTGAAGTGGTATAACCTGGCATAACCGCACGTTGTGATAAGGATCTGGATTAATTTCATCCTGGTGAAAAGTTATTAAAATGACCATATCTCTCTTTATGAGCCCAATAGAGTTCTAAGATCATCTGGAGAGGCCCTTTTCTCTGTCTCACCACTTTTAAAGGCTCATTTGGTGGGAACAAGGGAAAGGCCTTTCCAGTGTCCGTTCCCACACTTTGGAGAGGCCAGGATGTTGCCATCCTTGCTTTCTTTCCTCAGCAAGTCAAAACATTTTTATGTCATCAGGCTTTTAGAAACAGGCTGGTTTTAATGCTATGTAGTGCTGATTTTAAAATTTCTATATAATCTTTTAATAAATTTTAATCTTTTAAATATTTTAACTCTATAAATTGTTTAATCATTTTAAAATAACTCTTATATTTATACTTTAATTAATGACTTTGTATAGTTTTAATTTATAATGTTTTTAAATATGTTGTTAGGCACCTTAAGTCCCATTATTGGGAGAAGAGTAGGATCTATGTGAATACAGTAACAATAATAGTGATAGAATCCTGAATATTTAAGGCACTTCTGCAAATGTACAGGCTTAGCAGATGGACAGCCAGAACTCAGGGAGACAAATACTGGCTATCCTAAAGGAATGTTATTTCAGTCCCTTACGCCTCCACTCTGCAAGCTGAAGAACTACTTTTGCTAGCCAGAAATCTCCTAACTTTTCCTAGTGTGTACAGCTTCCTTCTTTTTCAGCCTACATGCTAACAGCAAGAATTGTTCATTTCAGGCCTGTGCCAGCATGTTGATTATCAGAAGTTATTAATCTGAAAATTCTATCATCTACTATCAAAGTTCTGCAAAAACTTAAAGGGTTCCAGTTTTGTAATCAGGAAACACATTTCCAACAATAGGGGGAAAAAAAGATGTATGTCCAATCCTGTAAGTGCTACCATTGCACAGATGTCAATTAAACAGTCATGTCTTTTAACAATTTGAATGCTATCAGCAAATACCACTAACTGTCATTTTAAAAAAAATGCTTATATGTATTTTCATTTCACCTTCCCAATACTACCAAACCACCAGTCCTTCTCATTTTTTCTGTGATTTGTTCCCTTTCTGATCAATTTGGTTTTCCTAAATAATTACACTGGTTATTAAGGAACTTTAAAAAAAAGAAGTGCAAAAGCCTAGTCAGGGCAGCTGGGAACTACCACACAAAACAAGTAAGAAAACAAACAAAATGCAATGAACCAAAGAGGAATGTTCCACTGAAACTTGCAGATTTACAGCCTCAAAATATTCATAATACAGAAGTGTCAAGTGAACTTGTATTATGCAAGACATCTCTTTCTGTTAAAGTTGCCAATTAAGGACATATAGTGTAAAAAAAAATCTTCATTCATTTTTATTTTCAACCTAACAAGAAGAAAACATTTAAGATCCCAAGTTACTTTACTGGCTTCAGTTTTAACACAGGATAAAAGTAGCCTTTGTATGTATTGGGAGCAAGGTCTCTAGAAACAATGAAAGGCCTAAATATACCTTTTGGGAAATTTCAAGTGTTGCAAATGCAGAACACTACAATGCACTGATCCAATTCCAAACCAATGATACATCAGGAGTTTGTGCTGCTAGGAGACATTCCCAGAACTGATTTCATTTAGAGGTGTACCCTGCTTATTTGACAGGTTAGGGGCCAAAGTACTGTCAAGAAGCAGAAATCATCCAAAAGCAGAACCTACGAACAGACTGAACGAAAAAAGATGGCACCGAGTTGATTAAGACGAAAAGTAGCACATGGTCACTTTTTGATTACCTGCTCTTTGAAACCTTTTTAATTTTCAACTTTCAACTTCAAAGTGAAAAAAGCAGACCATGTGTTGAATATATTGGTTCTGGTTGATTTGCAAAGGGTCAAAGGAGTTGATCATTGAAAAGTGGATTGCTGAAAAGTGGGGGACACTTGTGCTGTTGGCCCTCCCTTACTGCAACCTCCACACATGCAAATGCAACATTGTGCGAAGCATCACATCCCATTATAGTCAATGGATGTGCTGCCACAGGCATGCACATGTCGCATCCATTGATTGTAATAGGGTGCAAGCATTTGTGTTTTTTATTTTATGCAGGGCTAGACATTTGCAACCTTGTATTTTCCCTGTTATCCTTCTTTATTCTTAAAGACAGGATTTGTATTATGTCCTTCTATGTAAAGTCATACCTTTCAACTGTCCCAGTTTGGCAGGGACAGTCCTGATTAATCTCATGTTGTTTCACGTTTTCAGTTGCTTTTAAAACATCTCAGCTTCTGTCTTCTCCTCCACTCCCGCCTCCCCAGCTTACTTCTATTGCTGGAATCAGAGTTCAAAGTGAAAAAGTGGTTTGCACTCAATTAAGTGAGCAGGCAGGAGAGGCAGGGGTGAGCTTTTGCCTTTTCCAGTAGGCTCAGGCAAAAGCAAACTGCTGCAGCCTCCCCTAGCTTGTCTGAACTTCCTCATTAATCACTTCTGCCATCTTAACCACACTCTGATGTTCCTTGGCCCCATGTATCCAAATTTTTATTTGTTGAGTGCTGAAGGTATCAATTGCACTGCTGCCGCCAGCCCTTTTGTACATGACAGGGCTTTCCAAACGGTGTACTGCGACATGTTAGGGCAGAGCTTTCCAAACTTTTCATATTGGTGACACACTTTTGGACATGCATCATTTTGCGACACAGTAATTCAGTTTTAATAGCAAACCAGAGGTTAAACAGTGGGAAAGGCAGCCCCCTACCCGATCCTGGCTCGCTGCCATTGCCCTCGCTGAGGAAAGACCCCGCAAGGGTGGCAGCAGTGGGAAAGGTAGCCCCTCTACCTGATCCTGGCCTGCTGCTGTAGGGGTGGCAGCAAGAGAGGCTCGGTGGGGGGATCTTTCTCAGCCCAGGGAGGTGACACGCCTACACACTTCAGGTGACACACTAACGTGTCATGACACACCGTTTGGAAAGTCTTGCATTAGTGTGTCGCCTGAAGTGTGTAGGTGTGTCGCCTACAATCTTAGAAATGTATGCTATTATTTATAAATCATTTATTTTTAAAAATCAATCATATATATATATATATATATATATATTAAAATATATGAAAGGTTTTCATGAGATATGTTGTGTCCCCATACATTTTGTTATTACAATTTATGTATGTGTCTGTATCTCTTATAAGGGGTTAGTTTAACCTCAGGTTTGCTAGTAAAACTGAAATTACTGTGTTGCAAAATGATGTGTGTCTAAAAAATATGTCACCAACATGAAAAATCTGGAAAGCTTTGGTGTTTGGACTGGTGAAGAGTTTATTATCAAGCAGTTTGTGAGCAATATGATGATGGGGTTAGCAAAGCTCCAGCCTTCTACATTGCTTGTCCTGTCTTTCCTGGCAGCAAGTCACTTATCTGTTATACACACAGTTCTGCTACAAAGGGATACTTGAGCCAGGCAGACCTGGGAGGGACTATTTTGTCCAAACAAGAGATTTTACACTTCTTAACTATCAGGATCCAGGAGAAGAAACTGTTGTTATATGCCCTGGGTCTGGAAGAGTGATGTCCCTTCTTGTGAAACAGGGCACAGTGCTGCCAACTCCATTTTTTTTGCTGATGCTAGATAATACAGTTGATAAATCCAAATGATGCAGAGGCAAGGACAAAGGGGAACACACTGGATTATTCCCTTATTATTCAGGAGGAAGTTTCAATATCTTGTATCTAACAAGACTGGTTCCTCTGGCTATCCTAGCTACATATGTCTGACGCCTTCTGTCTATAAAGATTAGATGAGGCCATTATCAGGTCTGGAGAAGGCAAATTTTTAAAGGGAGCCAAGGAATAAAAAATGGATTATCAAAGGAAAAAAACTGTATTAAAACTGTTCTTCTTTATATTTGGCCTTTACATTTTTGGTCTTCACATTACTTACTAATTAAAGTACTTGTACAACCAGTAAATCCCAGGGTACAGTAAAATGAGTAAAATCCTCCTAAAACAATCTGATTGTCCTTTCATACTACACAGTTATAACACTGTTATTCCACTTTAACTGCTATGGCAACTTCCCATGAAATCCTGGGATTGCAGTTGAGGAAGGGGCCTTTAGCCAGGGAGCTCCCCTTGGTGCCTCTGGTCAAACTATAAACCTTTCAGGATTTCACTGGATGCTGCCGCCAGACCAGTTAAAAAGTGCCATAATGTTGTAGTGCAAAAGGGCCCTAAGTCCTGGAATTTAAAGGTCATTGTTGTATAAGGTCTTTGTGGAACTGTAGATATCCAAGCTGTTATGATTACCTTTGTTTCTGCATTACGAATGTTACAGGGTGTTTTTATTCTCCAAACAGGATAAATCTATTATTTATTCTTTTAACTCATTTCTTCTTTAAACAGTTCAAGCTCACCAGAAAGCTTCCCATTCTCACTGCCTGTAAGACCCAGATCTGCTCAGCTTCAGCACTATCATGATATTAGATGCCCCCAAGACCATTCTTTGGCCATCTCAGAGGCCACAAAAACCAGCCATATCAAGTCTGTCACAAACAAGCCATTCAAACAGAATAACTTGGCCTCTATTATTACTGCATGGTATATCTTCGCCTAGCAGAAGTTAATCTGTTCAGAGGCTTTTCAAAAGCCAGCTATATCCTCTACTCAAGGGCACTAATAGCTGTAAGGGAATTCAGCCAGGGCATCCCAACACTGCTTTCTTTTCTTTTCCAACTAACACTCAATATTCGGTGACAATTTGTGCTGTTGTTTTTGGCAAATGCTCCCCCTTAGGAATTTTTCTCTAACTCTTCGTCTACTTCTGGAAAACCTGAGGTCCTCTCAGACGTGATGATTCCTCCCTTATTTCTCAGTGGCCCCATTTTGGCTCCATTCTTCCTGACACTCCCCATCACCAACAGAGGGAGGGTTATTCCATAAGAAGAAATAGGTGGTTAGATTGTCAGTCTGTAGTTGCATTTTTTCTCCTTGCTAGATCCAGCCAGGAACAACTTTCCTCTCTATACAAAAGTTACTGGCTGACATACTGGCATACTGACATATCTGATTTGACATAACTATATTTATTATCCGTGGCACTTCTCATGGTTGGAGGAAGGTGACTGTAGGAAAAAGGAATAATATCTTCCAATTCACTAAAGCTTTTCCACCAAATCATCTGGAAGCAAGTTTTAACCACTACAAGTAGCCCAGTAACAGCGCCTTTACAATCATGTTCATAATAAACTAAGGAAAATATCATCAGTGGCTGTACTAAATGAGGATTCCGGGAGTTTATTTGTTTCACTTGTATGCCACCTTTCTCCCAGAGTGGGACCCAAGGTGGTTCCCAATGAAAATCACATCACATTATCAGAGAGCATATATAATATGGGAATAGTGTTTTGTTAAAAGGGCATTTAAAAACAAAACAAAACACATCATTACCAGCTCCTTCTGCTGTTGACAGAAACTAGGCCCATTTCTAGAAACTGGAAATTGCAACTGGAAAGTAAACAGTATATTACAGTAACTTAAGAGAGAGAGCATGCTTATTCTCTAATATGATGAAGCAGTAGCCTTAATACTACCTGCCTAAGAGGGTCAAGTAACTTGTGGTCCTCTAAATATTGTTGGATTGCAACTCTTATCAGCCTGTCGGTGAAGCCGGTGGTACCGATGATGGTACCTGCACTCAACCATCGAGAGGACTACAAGTTTCCCACTTCTCTTCTTAAGTAGAATTTCCCCCCTTAAGGTATCTGTAATTATTCTCAGACAATGTGATACTGTTATGGGCCAGACAGTTTCATCTTTCTCAAGAAATAAGTAATAATTCTCATAATCATAATTAGTTTCACCTTTCTCAAGAAATAGTAAAAACAAAAGCTAGGACCAGAAACAAAGATGAAGCTCTTGGATGCTGGAATCCCGTCATTTACAAGTGACTCGCGTTTTTGGTATTTTAAGATAAAAATCTGATAATAGTAAAATAAATAAAGATAACGATAAAAAGAAAATGTCTCACATTCAGCAACTAGAATATCTTCCAAGGAAGTCCAATGTCCTTCATAAAATGAACAAAAAACAAATCAATATGAGAGGAATATTACCAACTCTGACAGAGAAGGGAAGACTGTAATTCTGACAGAAACATATTCTATCCAGGACCTTGCAGTGATCAGAATGGCTGTCATTTCCTACGGCCCTTGCTCTCTACACTGTGGATCTTCAAATTATACTGCAGTCATATTAAAGCTAGAGGTAAACAATGTGCAATTGTTCAGATCTTTTTTGGACTGCAACTCCCATCAGCCCTAGTTGGCACAATTAGTAGGGAGGAACAATGGGGAATGTAGTCTGGCCACATCTGAAAGGCACATTCCTGTCTTCAGCCTTCTCAGACTCAGGTAAGTAGGAAAGCAGACAGCAGGGCTCCTGCTCATTTTCTAGTTCTACAGAGGAAAGTATTTTGGCAACTGTAGCTTTTCCTGTGCCCCTATAGCCAGCTACAGAGTATCTCCCTTCTCCTCCAATTCCTTCTCTTCCGGTATCCTGGGAATCTGACCTCCTCTCCATCCCTTCTCTTAAAAAAGAAGAAAAGATACCTCAAACAAAATCAAATGGTTACAATGCCATTGGTACCATGGACTTTAGGACACAGTTTAAACTGCTCAAAGGTCTCGACCACAGCTTGGAGAAATACTTTTGGACTACACTCCCCTGGATCTCCCAGCTGGAATGGCCTGTGACTTCCAGATGTTTTGGACTTGAGTTACCAAAATTACTAAACATTGGTCATGCTGGCTGGGGCTTCTGGAGGTTGAAGGCTGACATCTGGAACAGCAAAGGCTGAGAACCACTGCTCTGTGGCATGACGAACAACATGCCTGGAACTTAGGTAGGAAGGCTTTTCACTATTCAGATAAAGGTCAACAGTACAAGCGACTGCCATTTTAAGACCCGGAATTTACAGCCAACACATGTGCTGTGCAAAGGGTGGCAAGATTTAAAAATCTCGGCTGCCGCACCCACGTAAAGTTTCTACAACTTCCTGCTAGAGTTTCCTCTTTTATTTTTAAAGGATGTTTAAACTAGCAGTAAAATGTTGCTTTCATTAGCAGGAACAAAAACCCTGCCTATCTATTTATTTATTGAATTTCTACGCCGCCTTTCTTCCAAAATGAGACCCAAGGCAGCTTCCAAAAGGTTAAAAAAGCATTATAAACATAAAAACAATTGAAACATTAAAAAGACATATAAAATTATAAAACAATAAATTTTTTTTAAAAAAGGAATAAATAAGTAAAAGGGTCTCCAGCTCACCCAATAAACACCTGCTTAAAAAAGAAATGTCTTTGCCTGCCTAGGCCATTTCCGCACTACACTGTTATAGCGCGATTATTCCACTTTCAACATCCTACGGAATCCCGGGGTTTGCAGTTTCAGGAGGGGCCAGTCGGCCCCTCCCTAAATTACAAACCCCAGGATTCCATAGGATGTTGAAAGTGGAATAATCGCGCTATAACAGTGTAATGCGGAAATGGCCTAAGAAAGGAAAGCAGGGATGGAGTTTTCCTCTTCTCTTCTTTTGAAGGAAACAAAGGCTGCGATAAATTATTTTGCTTATTATTTTCTAGTCTTCTTAATAAGTGAGGATTTTCACTTTAAAAACCCAATGCTTGGAAACATCACTTTCCAAACAATCTTTACTTGTAATGCATTACCTTTTATTGTAATCAGGTGTTAACATGGTTGCCTTTAATATGTAAAAGGAATTACCTGTACTATCATTCCTCCTTTAAACAAGCAGCATTTCGTTGTTACTTCAAAACAATACTTGGAGCTATTTTCAAGGGACTGGGATTTTTAATTTGTTTTTCTAATTTTTTTAAATGTAATGGTAGAAAAAGCAGCTAAAAAGCAATGTGTTATTTAACTGATAAGCCAAAATCAAAGACAGTGAGTAATGCTATTGAACTACTTTTTAAAGTAATGAATAATTTATTTGAAGTCATATTCGCAGCTCAACCGTGAACAAAGTTGCTCTTCTTTGCTCTGGGAAGCAGTCGCTGTTGTCCTGTGTGGCCAGAAATTTGAGATCTTTAGAGGAGGTGTACTCCAACACCTAGTGAAGGTAGTTGGTGGGTACTCATAACAGAGGTTTCTCCACAGCAGTGGCTTGATCGCAGACCTCCCTATGGAAGGAAGGCAGGCCGGCCCCACCTCTTTTAAGCTTCCAGCAGGCAGCCAAAACCGTGCTGTTCCGCATGACATTCAACGTTTGGAATTTCTGTTATAAACTGTTTCAAATCTGGACTCTCATACTACTTTTTAGACTGCTTTCAGCAATTTGTCAAGACTATTTTAATGTCTTTTTAAAATGCTTTTACATTTGTGTTGTTTTAATTGGTTTTTATTTGTTCATTTCCTCAGCAGCCTTTGTGGGGTGGGGGTGAGGTGATACAGAAATACTTTAAATAAATAAGCAAAACTTCTTGGAAGAAAGGCGCAGCACAACACCATATTCGTCTGCCCAGAAGTAAATCTGACAGAATTCAGCAGGAGCAATTGCCAGGTAAGTAGGCATAGGATTGCAGTGTCGGCAACTTAGTAGTGTCCTTTGATTGAGAGGCATCACTTCTACACCTAGAGTTGTTTGGGTTTTTTGTTTTAAGCTTAAACACCTAAATTTGGTTGGACAGTTGCAACTGCTATGCCTGAACCTCTTTCCTTCTCATTTTTTGGCACTGCTCATTCACGATGTTGGCTTGATATGGAAGAGTGTTACCACAATGGAAGATAGTAGAGCTGGCAGAACTGCCTCTTGGAGGTAACTCTTAAAGAGAGAGAAGACACACAAAGCAAGGCCTGATAGGGCAGGTCTGACCATTAGCAAGAACTTGAAAGTGTTACCTCTGAACTTCTCTAGGTGGCCTTCTGAAACTACAACAGCAAGTTCTAGAGCAATGGACCTATCACATGGCTCTTTAAGCCTGGTCAAAATCCTGTACCAACAGCCAAAAGCATGGATAACAAATGGTTGATAACCTCCACCCTTCACCTTCTTAAGGGGCACAAGACAGGGCTGTCTTCTGTTCCTCCTGCTGTTCAATATTGCTTTGGAACCACTGGCCTCAGCCATCAGATAGGATCCAAAAAAAATCAAAAGAATCCTTTCCCAAAATGAAAGCTCACAACTTCTGCAGAGGATATGCTGCTAATCTTTGGTAGGCACCACACACTAGTATCTCAAGAATAATGTGACTTAATAGATTATTTTGGAAACAAATAAGTTTGGTGGAAAAAATTCAAGATATACAAAATAAAGCAAGAGAAATTAGTTACCATCCCCACTGGTCATTCTAGCAGGCCGCAGTGCAGTCCAGTTATCTAAATATCCTGAGCCTTAAGAATGTGAGAGAGGCAACAATCCTGGATCTCTCCATATTGATAAAAGATGCTACTCAGAGCAAGAAAGACTGATAACAGTCGAAAATAAATTTGATTAGATTTAAATCAAATGGACTTAAACCATGATTTAAATCACTTATCTGAAGGACTTTTAGGACTTAAATGACAGTTTAAATCACTAGTAAGGAAGATTCTGTTTAATTGCGTTTTTTTTCTAGAAATACATTACTATTTAATATATTTAATATATTTAATATATATAATATATATTTAGAAACGGAGGCTTCGCTCGAGCACAGGCACACAATAAGCAATTAATCTGAATTGTTTTCAAACCGGATTTAATTCCATCACAAAATGGGATCCCTTGCATTTATATCCAGCCTTCTTTTTTGAATCTACTATTTGCGCTTGAGAGATGCAATGCTCAACAGGGAAAAAGAAAGAAAGCACTTTGTAGGCATCACCTGAAGGACTGGATGTATCCAGTTATAAAATGTAACCAGTAGATATATAATTAGAATTCATGCTGACATGTTCAACTTACATTCTTTTTCTACTAATTGTTTTAAGAAAATTTTGAGATCTCATTTAAATTTTTAAAAATGGATTTTTAATCAGCTCTGCCTTTAATACTTACCCTTCAGCAGAAAATACATGTTCTAAAATGAAAATAGTCCCTTGTAACATACACATCCTTTGAGAATACTTAAAGAAAAAAAAAACAGCAAGCAGATAACTACTGACTATGATGAGTAGATTCAGTCTTACCAATCTCAAAATCTATTTCAGGACTTTAATGATTGCCTTCATATGATATCAGATTGACAATAAGATGCAGACAGAATGTTCAAAACAGGCTAAATTATAAAGGTTAAAAATATGGGACCACCAGAGGGACAGGTAGCCTGAAACTCTACTCACCTACCAGCCTCTCCAGATCAAGTCCCTGAAAGTTTTGTTCCTGTACAAACTAATTTTATTTTAGAGATCCAGATTATGTTTTCTTCACCCAAAATATTTATTGCGAGTTCTCAACATTAATGCTATTCACCCCCCCGCTTTTTTTTTCAATTAACCAGTCTCTGTTCCAACTTTCACCTACCCCAAAGGAGAACAAGGGAAAGTTGGGATTGCGGGTGGGGGGAGAAAGGAGGGAGCAACTAAGACTCAAGGACTTCATTCCAGTTGCTAGCTCCAGCTAGAGTAAATGCATTCCATGGAATTTACCTATGTGTTTGCTTGCCATTCAACAGTTGATTTAATGAGTCTGCTATAGCTGGAAGTAATAACTAGGATTCAAATTCACCAGTAAATATGGCCACTGAGTATGTTGGATGGGAGATTCTACAAGCTGCAGCCCACAAACAGTTTTCCAAAGCCTTTCTCAGGAACTACTGGTCTATGAACCAGTCTATGCTAGAACAGGATAAAAGGAAGGAGGGTGCCTTTGATTCAAATTAGGCCCAACTCAATCATGTTTGTTAAAAAGAAGCAAGATTACTTTCCCACCCCACTTTGAATTATGAACACTTGATTCCTTTGCTAAATTTATCAGGAGTCTCTCACAAATCTCAGAACTACTAACATGCGTTTGGTCCCTAGAGATAACCAACTCAGCTGGTGTCAGTTATTCTTGTCTTCCACAGTAGCAAGGTCACTTTCCACTGACCTACAAACTCTTGTAGGAATGCAGTAAACACAGCCTCCTCCTCTTCTATCTCAGCCACTCTAGTAACACCGTCAGTTAAAGACCCACATGTTGTTGTTGTGTGCCTTCAGGATGCTTCTGACTTATAGTGATCCTAAGGTAAAATTATCATGGGGTTTTCTGGGGCTGAGAGTATGTGGTCACCCAGTGCGTTTCCACAGCTCAGTGAGGAATCGAACCCTGGTCTCCAGCATTATAGTCCAATGCCCAACCCACTATACCACTCTGGGTCCCAAAGAGGAACAAAGAGGTCCCAAAGAGCCTAAATGTCTCCCTCTTCCGTATATCCATGACTGCTGTTTAGCTGGCTTTGGGAAAGCATACTAAATTAGCAGAAACCTCAACAAACTCAGGTTACAGCACCATATTTCAGACTAATTTTTCTTCCTGTGAGGGGAATTAAGTGTAAAATCTGGATGGACTTCCCATAACTAGGAATCTTCCCATTTCAGAGACTAGACCAGCTCGTCTAATTCTCAGGATGAGGAGTAGAAATCTCAGGGCAAAATCACTGCCTTGAAGACTCTGTGTGTGTGTGTGTCTGTGTCTGTGTTTGCCTGCGCACATGAACATACACACATGCACTATGTCTGGTGTGAGTGGGTATATATTCCTCAGACAGTGTTTTTTTATTTGAATGGCATACACTGTACAACTGTGTGGCTGATGCATAATGTATCGTGGTTAAAGACCTCAGCAGTGGCTGCCCTTTATAGTATCATGAGGGCCTGCCTCTCCTGTGGCATTAGAAGGGGGTCACTCAGATCTCAATATTTGACTGGGATGTGCCTGACTTGGCAACCCTACTTGCAACAGTCAATTTAATCCTTGTTCCAACAAGTCACTTTCGTTGGCACCTGATTCCTACATTCATCTTCCTTAGTAGTGACAGTATGCAAGCCAACAAAACCAGACTCTTCTGCCTCCAAGGAATAATCTCCACCAGGGTTATTTCCTGCTTAAACTGGCTCTGTCCTCCTAACTGCTTTGTCAAGGGCACTTGGGTCATTCTCTGCATGCATTTTGAAATCTCAAGTTATCAGGTCACTAATTTCTCCCATATTTCCATTCTGAACATCTCCAGGTCATGTTCTGTATTATGTATTTGTCTTCTTTGGTTCCATTTCTACCTTGTTCAGCTTCATTTATGGATTCTCTAGGCCTCTTTCTTGCTCAGTGGCCATTCATCCCTGCTCTGTGTCTCTTTCTTTCTCCGTTCCAGAACTATACAGGTCCACTCAGCCTCAGACTTCTTTTCCCCAACTTATGGATCCATTTCTGGACCCTTATTTTCTCCGCTAGATGCTTTCCGAGGACAGTAGTTCTTAGCCTCTGACCCTCCAAAATAAAATCTCCCAAAAGCCCTAGGCAGCACAGCCAAAGACATGAGATCCTAGGAGTTTAAAGTCCAAAACATCTGGAAGTGCATTGCTGACAACGCCT
The DNA here is from genome assembly GCA_030412105.1 of Cyclura pinguis. Lineage (NCBI taxonomy): Eukaryota > Metazoa > Chordata > Lepidosauria > Squamata > Iguanidae > Cyclura > Cyclura pinguis. The sequence continues at coordinate 195,178,537 of CM059600.1, read as the reverse complement.
TTTCCTAAGAAGAATTTTCTACTCCAGGGATGAGGAAACTATGTCCTGCTCGATGTGACTGGGCTCCAGTTCCTAACAGTCCAGTCAAGATTGTCACCTCTCTAATAAAACAAAAGTAAGAAGGAAGAGTCTGATTGAATGTAATTGCTCTTTCTTGCTCTTTGCCTTCAAATTTCTGGCTACAAAAATTCTGGTTAACTCAAGACTTTTATCCCACAGATTCAGATCTCACAAATTTCATATCTAACCACTAAGCCACCAAATTTTGATGTTTCTCCAAGGAGGTCCTTCAAGACCTTGCCCCCGCCTCTGCCAAAATCAACAGGTAACTCACTCAGCCAATTCACTTCATCTGGACCTCTTAATATCCCCCAAAACAACCTGTGGTTATCTCTTACAGTTGTACAAAAAGCAGCTTGGACCAGGAGTTACCAGTATAATTTAGCTGATTTATCATAACTGTTTTGGGGAAAGGCAACCCAAGATGTTCTGCTGCCTGCGGTGGAACGGTAAATGTCATCCCTACACACCTTCACTCAGCAAAGGTGCATAGTACCCAAAGCCAGCCAAATTATTTTGCCTGCTGAGGCAGAACATTCTGCTAGTACCTCTCTCTGTCCCTGGCAGTAAAATAACTGTTTCCTCACTTGTCATGAAATCCAAAATCTGCTACCTGAAGTTACTGCTTCACTCTGCTTAATAGTAGTGTCAATAAGCTTGTTGTTGTTATCTGCTATTAAAAATTGACTTTGACTTATGATGACCCTATAAATGAAGGTGGCCCTACAAATGTCCTGCTAACTCAGAGTCATAACTTCTTTGGTTGAGTAAAGCCACCTGTAATGCAGTCTTCCTCTCTTCAGCTTTATTGATAAGTATAAGTCCACCATGCCAACTCCTTTCCCTGAGCTGGTTTGGACCCTGGGTGCCTACTCTGCTCACCCATGGCTCAGTCTCCTTCCCACGGACACATACCCACAGACTTTGATATCTGCATGTTTTCACTTTTCCAAGAGTCCTGTGCCCCTAACCCTAACAAATGTGGAGGGCCAACTGTATTGAAATTAAATGTTCAAATGAAACTTGAACTATACTTGTTGAGATTAGCAGAAGAGAAACTGGAGAAGTATGGCAAGATATTACAATATACAACCGTAGCAAGAAGTTTCTTATATGCTCAGTGGTGAAAGAATATAGTGATTCCAAGAAAAGAGGACTAGCTGGTTAAGATGCTGGACTTAGCCAAAATGGATAAATTAACAACATTGATAAGAGAAAGCACTGTGGAGGACTTATACTTCCTGTCTCTTGCCCATCTTGTTCCTTGGGACTGGGGGGGGGCATTGGGGGAGGGTTTGTGGTGCTGAGAAATTGGGCTGTGAGCCAGCTGGCCAGTCAGTGGCTGGTGGAGGAGGAAGAGGATTGGAGGCAGGTTTTAAAGAATTGTGCAGCCTGATCGGAGCTGCTGAGAGGAAAAGTTCCCCCCAAAAAGAAGCACCTGAAGTGGCGGGGCAGGGGTTGGGGAAACTCACAAATAATCAAATCCGTGAATGTCAAACCTGCAAATGTGGAAAGCTGACTGTATTTTGTTTAACACAGAATGCATTTGATTCTAGAATTTTTCGGCCTTATCACATGTTCGCCACATATAGTAAAAAGATCCCATATGAGAAGTCACTTAGAGAAGTGACTAGCGGGGTGCCACAGGGTTCTGTCCTGGGCCCAGTGCTGTTCAATATCTTCATCAACGACTTGGATGAAGGAATAGAGGGCATGCTCATCAAATTTGCAGATGACACCAAATTGGGAGGGGTTGCCAATATGCCAGAGGACAGGATCAAAATTCAAAATGACCTGGACAGATTGGAGAGCTGGGCGAAGGCTAACAAAATGAAATTCAACAGAGAGAAGTGTAAAGTCCTGCACTTAGGTAGAAAAAATGGAATACAGAAATATAGGATGGGGCACACGTGGCTGGATAGCAGTAAGCGTGAAAGGGATCTAGGAGTCTTAATAGACCACAAGTTGAACATGAGTCAGCAGTGTGATGCAGCAGCCAAGAAAGCCAATGCAATTCTTGGCTGCATCAATGCATCAATATGGTGTCTAGATTGAGGGAGGTACTGGTACCACTCTACTCTGCTTTGGTTAGACCTCATCTTGAATACCGTGTCCAGTTCTGGGCACCCCAGTTCAAGAAGGACATGGTCAAGCTGGAACAGGTCCAGAGGAGGGCCACCAAAATGGTGAGGGGCCTGGAAGCCATGCCCTATGAGGACAGACTTAGAGAGCTGGGTATGTTTAGTCTGCAGAAGAGAAGGTTAAGAGGGGACATGATAGCTATGTTTAAATATTTGAAGGGATGCCATGTGGAGGAGGGAGAGGGCTTGTTTTCTGCCGCTCCAGAGACCAGGACAAGGAGCAATGGATTCAAGCAGCAGGAAGGCAGATTCCATCTGAACCTCAGGAAGAACTTCCTGACAGTCAGGGCTGTCCGGCAGTGGAATATGCTGCCTCGGAGTGTGGTGGAGTCTCCTTCTTTGGAGGCTTTTAAGCAGAGGCTGGATGGCCATCTGTCGGGAGTGCTTTGAGGGTGTTCCTGCATGGCAGGGGTTGGACTGGATGGCCCGTGTGGTCTCTTCCAACTCTACATTTCTATGATTCTATGATTCTATGTTGTTTGGATCTCCAACATCTATAAGAGATTTCTTTATGCATTCTGGCCAATCTTTTCAGTATCACATTCCAATGACATATCATTTTGTTGAATTTTTCTTTAAGATCATAGGATAATGTCAATTTGATTCCCTCTGACCACATTCTCTCCCATTGTTCCAATGTCATATTATGCCCAATATTTTGTGCACATTTTATCATGCACTGATTAACCACCTGTTCTTCCATCTCAAATTTTAGCAGAAGTTTATGCATATTACCAATAGAGAGTTCATCATCTGAGCTGTTTCTCAGACTCAGTTTTACTCAGCTCAAAATCAAGCATTCTTTTTTGTCTATTTTATCTTTCCAATATCGGTCTATAAGAAAACCATTGAAAACTACATCTTTCCAAAGTCAATTTTTCAACTGATTTAATTCTATAGTGCTCTTGCTCAACTTCCAAAAGATCTTAGTAAGAACAGATTGCTGACCTGTAACAAACATCCCCCTTCACCCTGCCTCCAGGGAGCATGTGAAAGTGGTAAAATCATGCTAATACACATTGCTGCCTAGACTCTCCAGTGGCCATACGTTTGTGCTTGTGACTTCCACCCATGTCCAGATGTATGCATGGAGGACTCCTTTACAGGAACAAGACTACTGATGGACCACCAATGGCAAAGTCCTACTTTCCTTTTTATGTTCACTGAATGCAGACAGAGGAGTGATTACATCTGCAAAAACATTATCTCAGACTTTTATATCCTCCCTGGAGGATATAATTAATTAACTCCAGCTGTACAGGAGCCTATGCTTTCTCTCCTTCACTTTCTCTTTAACAGCCTTATTCCATTCCTGATATATAGAGGAATACCTTTCTTAGCAAAGCCTCTAGGGAAAAAAAAACTCCTTTTAACTAAGTCTGTTTATGCCCAGCCCTCCCCTTTTTCTAGCTCAATTTTTTTTAGCAGCACCAACACCAGCAGAACAGTGGCAGGAAGCTGGAGAAACACAGACTTTTGAGATTTACTGTCTGCAGTAAACAATGCAATTAAGTTTGAGCTGGGAAAGAATGCGATTCTGCTCTAGCTGATCCTACTTCAGCTGTGTGTGCCTGCGCAGAACAGGCAAGGCAAGCACAGCAGTTGCTGCCAGAATAATTTTCTAAGCACGCATGAACAGCAAAATAGAGAGAAAAGGGAAGACCAAATATGCTTGCCTCATCAGCTATCCCCAACAGGTTAAAAAAGGATAGATCTGTAAGTCTGGCTACCGAAGTGGAAATCATAAGAAAAGTAGAGTATGGAGAAAAAAGAAAATACTCCCTGGGTGCTGTTTGTTATTTCATTGTACATGTTCATATTGTTACTTTTGAATAAAAAGCGTGGTTAAACATGTTGAAGTGCTCTTCTTTTTTGTGATGCAGTAACCTATCTCTAATCTTTCCATGTTATTTTTAGCTTGGGTACCACATTCTTGGTTAAAGAAGTAATGCTCAGGAACACTTCTAGTTTGTTACTGAAGCATGCCTGCACTGCTATTTTTCAGCAATCCTTGTGGACTGACTAAATCCTACTATGCCTGAAGACAAGCTCCGAGCCTCTATGAAAGGGCCACATGTGTTCTTAGAATATCCTTCTGTTAATGGAAGCCACATCCTCCTACAATAAATCCCAACATGATGTTTTTATTTCACACTTCCTTTGGTCACAAATAACCTCAGTGATTATAATTGGTAATGCTAGGTGATTCTCAGTTTCAATCAGGTTATACTGGGTTTGGCTTCTAGGTATAACAAGTTTCCAGCTCTTATGGCTGTAAAGCAAAGCTTAAAAATGTGTGGAAAATGCCCCCATTCCACATCATAAAACAGAGAGCTTTGCTAATAAGGCTTCCACCAATCAGCACCATTATTTCAAAGACCTTGTGCTTAAGCACATCAACACACAGCCAGAAGAAATGAAATAAGTTGTGCAAAATGAGCACAATAAAAACAATAAAACCCCACATATGTACTTAATTCTACACCATCTACAGAATAAAGACTTCCTTTTCACACAAAAGCAGCACATGATGCAGCTAACGCACAGTCCTGAATGCAAATAACAAAGGTAAGCAAACACAAGTTTTTTGCCACAGACCCTGCTGTGTAAACATAAGAAGTATTTTATAATAAACTTGCAAAACAAGTATCAGAATACAGTTGTAGAGTTGCCCAGGTGCTTCCAGCTCCCACAACTCTCCTTTCTGCTACCTTCTTTTCTTCTGCAAACCAAGAAAGAAGTCCTGTGCTCTTTCCCAATCGCCACACTATTTTAAAAGTACTGTAGTGTGTTGTGGCCCATAGCTGTGCCACATCTAGTATAAAGTAAGTTGCTGGCACCAACAGAATCATTTTCAAGACAAAAGGAGAAAAACATAAATGAAAGCACACAGATCTTTACAAAATAGCATTTGAGGTTGCAACTGTACATATGCTTAGCTTAGCTTGGGACTTACCATAAATATGCATAATGACAGTTTTGTAAAACACAGCAGCATGCTACTCTGATTCAGGTTCTAGATCTAAATGTACACAACCATTTTGGCCCTGAGGGCCACATCTGATGCAGGTATGGAAGCTGAAGATAATATATTTGCACATACCCACAAGGTATCCCCTTTCCATATTGGGAAAGAGTGGAAGGGTTTTCTTCCTCTACGTAAACATACACCTCAGACATCCAGATTCAGACCACTCCTCCTCTGGTGCTAGAAGCAGCAGCAGGAGTTTTAGTACAAGATATCAAGGCTCTCCTGAGAAGTTTCTACAAAGTCTAGAGGAGTACAGTTTGAGGACACCAACACTAAAGTAAACAATATCGCTATTAAAGCCTGGAACATCATTTTTTGAAAGCTAATTTGGCACTCATTGCTTTTGCAAAGAAATCCACTGACATTACAGAAAAGCAGCAAATTTGACAAAAAGTTTCTTTTGACAGAAAAGCAGCAAGTGACTAGTGCATTATCAACTGCCACCTCATAGTTCTTTTTATCTAACAACAAATGCACTTTAACACTTTAAAAATCCCTCCAATAAACTCTAAAAGCAACATGGTACAATAAGTGAATAAAAATTGTTACTTGGACCTGCTTTAAAAATAAATATTTATACTAGTTACCATATCACTTTAAAGAAAAATAAAATAAAGTAGCTGGCCTCACTCCCAATTAATTACCCCAAGGCTCTGAGTCGGATAAATGATATTGGACTTGCACATAGAGCAGGACTTTCCAAACAGTGTGCTGTGACACATTAGTGTGTCACCTGAAGTGTGTAGGTGTGTCACCTACAATCTTGGTAATGTATGTTATTATTTATATTTTTAAAATATATGACAGGTTTTTACGACATATGTTGTATCCCCATGCATTTTGTTATTACAATTTATGCATGTGTCTGTATCTCTTATAAGGGGTTAGTTTAACCTCCGGTTTACTAGTAAAACTGAATTACCATGTCATGAAATGATGCATGTCTAAAAAAGTATGTCATCAGCTTGAAAAGTTTGGAAAGCTCTGATCTAGAGACTCACCTTCAGTTGTTTGTTCCAACTAGTCAGAGCCTTTTAGATGCTGTGTTGTAGTTATGAAGCAAGTGACAAATCATCCTTTTTTGAGGCCTTTTCCAGATTGCTCGTCATTTCTAGGAAACAGAAAGTGGCTGTCCTGGCTCTTTCGCAATAGACCCTGTGAGAGTCTCCATCTGGACTCAGCACAAGAAAGCTAACTTACCTCTCAACATTCTCCCATAAACCATGAATTGGCCAAAATATGTACTTATCTGCTCATGCTATTTTTTAACAGAGATGCTAACTGTTTTGGTTTGCAGTACTGCGGGAGCAATGGGTACCGAACTCAAGGTAATTTGCTTTTGCAAAGATATGCACAGGCTTGACCAGTAAGTTCACATTTCCTCTTTATAATTTTTACACTTAATATAGTATAACAGGATGCCCAATGACAAAACAAGAGTAATATCATAACAGTTAAGGTTAATATATCCCACATTTTCCTCACAAAGGGTATTCACGCAACTTGAAGAAACTTCAAAGGCCTACGGTATTCCTGGCAGATGACCACCTAGCTTCTGCTTAAAAGCCAGTAACAAAGGAGAACCCACCATATTTCAAGACTGTCTATTCCAATACCAAACAGCTCCTACTAGCAGGAACTTCTTTCTAATTTTTTAGCCAAAATTCTCCTTCCTGTTGAACCAACTGCTTTGGGTCCAGCTCTCTGAAGCAACTGAACATATTATTAATACCAACTAGCTTCCATACTCATTGACTATCATCCTATTGGTTAGTCCCAGTTAGAGCAAACCCATTGAATCAGTTGTTGGAACCTGAGTTGGATGGGTAGATGGATGCCACTGATTCAGCAGGCCTCTTCTGGTCAGAACTAACCACAGGATTTAGGTCACTATTTTGCTATTACTATATATAATATAATATAATATAATATAATATAATATAATATAGTATAATACTATTATATTCTTTATAATAATGCTCGACAGTAAGGTAGAGCAGCATTATTATTATCCATTAGTAAAAGTATCAGGCTTCATACCTTTGGAATAGCTCTTAGTGTGACACATTGAAGCATTCAAACAAGGTTGTGCAGCTATTAAGAGTTGGACACATTTTACCCAGCCCATGCTATGCCTAGGGGTCCTACATTCCCCTGAAGGGACAGGAGCGAGCAGCTCCCTAACTTTATCTTTCTGATGAAGCTAGAGTGTAAGCTGGCACTGGGATTATCCCGACTTGTATCTCATTCTCTTAAACACTCTTCCATACTTGCTCTCAGTTTTCTTTAATCTAATTTCACACCTGTGTGTGTGTGTGTGTGTGTGTGAAACTAGATATTTCACAAGGCACACACACACACACACACACACACACACAAACACACACATATATGTCTTGCCAGCCTTGTCAAGGCCCACTTGCTTCAATATTTTGCTTCTAAAAAGAGTTGCATATACAGTTGTATGTGGTGGGAGGGGGTTCACCAGGTACAGCTTTGCCATCAAAGCTGCATCTGCTGAAATTCCTCTTTTTAATCAATGGCATAATAACTGCCCTTTTTTTCCACCTACGTATTTATTTATTTACTTATTTCACATCCCGTATTTTTTCCCAAAGCTGAGAGCCAAGGCAGCTCACAGCAAACTTTAAAACCAGATTTGGTAAAAAATGTAACAACTTTTAATAATATCCCAACAGTGCTATATATATTTTTAAATATTACCATAATTGTAATACCATTCAATACAATTTGTAACACAATACAACATTACAAGTTTTTTGAAGAAAAGGCTAAAGAGGGTAGTGTATTATTTTTATTGAAGTGTTCTGTTTTTAATCCTATTTAAATGTATATTTTACATTCCTTTAATATTGTGAATAGTTTAATTTCATTTTAATGTTGACTTCTGTTTGTTTTTAGCTATATTGTGCTTGTTTCAGATTGTAAGCTGCCCTGAGTCCTAATTTTGTGGAAGAAATGGGGTATAAATAAAGCTAATAACAATAATAATAGTAATACAGATAAGCATATTAAAACATCCATCCAGTTAAATCTATTCAAAATCCATTTGAGAACACATCAGAAAGGAAAGAAAAGAGAGGAAAACTGTGTAGTTCGCACATGCACTAGGGTTTCCCGGGGTTTCTTACAAGAAATGTAAAGCATCACACACAAACTAACTAGGTCTTGCATTCATTTGATCAGATTTTATATTTGTTCACACTATACAGTCGACCTTCCACATTCGCAGGTTTAATTTTCACAGATGTGATTATTTCCAGCCTTGCCCTCCCACATCAGGCACTACTTTTCCAAAGGAACCTTCCCTCTTGGTGGCTCTGATCAGGCCATATAGTCCTTTAAAAACCCATCTCTGGTCCTCCTCCTCCTCCACCAGCTGCCACCTGGCCAGCTAAGTACAGCTCATAGTCTGATTTCTTAGTACCAGAAACACTTTCCTGATGTCCCCTACACTCAAGGAAGGAGATGGGAGAGAGAGATGGGGGGGGCAGTATAGGGCCACTATGCTGACCCCTCCGTTTCCTTCTTCTTTCCCTGACCTGGTTTGGATCCCAGGTGCCTGTTCTCCCTACCATGCCCGGCCCCCTTCCCACAGACACGCACATGTTTTGATATTTGCAGTTTTTCCCCTTTTGCTGGGATCGTGTGCCCCTAACCCTAGCAAACGTGGACGGTAGGCTGTACATCATACTATGTCACAGGCTGCCCTCTCTAGCACTGCTTGACTTTTCAGAAAAAATAAAAAATAACACGAAGATATTTCTTATAATACAACTACACCTGGATGAGGTGCATATCAGCTGCTACTCTTGAATCTGGATCTCTGATGCTGGAACAAATATGTAAGAGTGTGATCTGACGCATTTTTCCTAAAACACAACTGCCGCTTAGGTCAAGGAGACCTGCTTACAGCCAAGGAAAAGCCAAAGCTCGTCTAAACAAATCTTGCCAAGAAAACCCCAGTGACAGGTTCGCCTTGGTGTCACCATAAGTCAGAAGCCACTTGAAGACACACCACCACCACCACCACCATGAAGACATGCCTACAGGATCCCAGTCTCAGTTTTTAAAAGCAGCATGTGGCATTCTATTTACTTATGAGTTATTCATAAACCATTTCCACCAAATTTCAAAGCGCTGTCCAACAAGCATCAAACATACAAAAATACATAAAGATAAAATTCATAAAAATACATAAAGTACACTATTCTGTATTATTATTTATAATACAAACACAAGAAAGGAGCCTGGATTATACTGGAAAGGTTTGCCAAATTGGGTGTAGGTATGGGTGGAGGCCAAAGAGGAGGCAATAGTTTCCAATTAGAAATCTGCCCCCCCATCAAATCCTCCAGCCCTCAAATTTCTAGCACAGCAGAGAAAATCTTTTCGCACTTACATTTGCTATGCTTGTATTTCCTGAGTCCCTTTGCCTGCCCCTTTTCTTCAGACGCCTGAACTATATTTCTAAACGCTCAACTGAAATTTCACCTTACTGCAGTGCTAGAAATTTGGGGACTGAAGAAAAATTTCATTTTGGGAGGAGGAGAATGCTTATTGAGGGGCGATGCCCTCATATTGCCTCGTTTGTAGCAACAGCTTTTGGGGTATGTCTTCAACACGCCCTGCACTGCAAGAATGATCAGACCACTTTTAATGTGGAACGGAGGAGAGGACAGTTTTCCACACAGATATTGCAACACCTCAAGCGCTAACTAATTTCCAGTTTGGAATGACTGAGACGCTTTCCCGTATTCTGTACCAGAGCCTGCTGCTCAAACAGACTTGCCAACAGGGCGACACTTCTGGAATTCCCCAGAACAAATATACAGGTGCGAACGCACACATGGTACAATGTAAAGCAAGCACGTTCACGAGCTGGGACTTTCACCGACAGCGGCAGTGTTTAAAACCGAAGGGATCGCGAATTATGAAGCCGTCTGGAAGAGGTCCCATGAAAGGATTAAAGCTCCCGTCCCTATAACGTATGTTCGGTAGTAGTGTTTTTTCCATATGATACCGCGAGTCTCTTTTTAGGTTGTGATTCTCGCTCCCTCTACACTCCGAAAAGCTTCTGTTGATGATCCCAAAGACCCCGCACTCTCCTCCCTCCCGTAACTACCCCGATCAGAAGCCCCCACTGCGGACTCAGCCGATTTCAGCTGCCTTCTGCCTCCGCCAAGTGCCCGGAGTTGCCACTGAATGTTTCTCCTACGGTTCCTACTAACCTAGAATATCCGACCCAACCGACACCCTTTGAAGGTGCCCAAACGGCTTCTGCACCTTCAAGCTCGAGATCCTTACCTTAGTCAGCCTCTTCCACGCCCCGGGAATCTTTCAGGTTTAATCCACACGGCGTCTGGCTCTTCTCTCGTCGGGAGCCAGGTAGCCGCCCGCTTTTCAGTCGATTCGGAATCGCCTGGAGCCTGCCATTGGGGCGGGAGCGGGAAACGAGCTGCGAACGATTGAGCGATAGAGGTTCGCTGGCACAGCAGAACCACTGACTCAGAAGTGAAAGTAAATCAAAGGGGAAAAAAAGCGATTAGAATTTACGCGTAATCCAGGAAGAGGGAAGGGCCCGGGGCCGATCTGGGTAGCTGATGAGCCGTGACGCAGGCGGCGCCCTGAAAAGCGCCCAGAGCCTCGGCTGCTTTGGGCAATTTTCAGGAAACCCCAGGACTGCCTTTTCCCAAATCCATCCCGCCACCGCAAGGAGGAATCAGAGCCAGGCACGTGCTCTGTTTCCCTAGGTGTACCTAGGACCTCGTTTTCATTGAGGTTGTGGGGGTGTTTTATTCTCTACTTGCATATATATTTATAGTTAGCCCTCTGCATTTGCGGGGTTCACTTTTGCGGATTTGATTATCCACGGATTATTTGCTGTCACCTCTGCTGCCTCCTGTATGCCATTTTTAATAGGGATTGAAAACCTCCTGAGACTGAGAAACTGCGAAACAAGCTTGTAAGTCCCTCTTAACAATGGTGTGGGGGCAGCAGTGGAGGTGGCAGGAAGCCCCACCAGCCACCCACTTGAACCCTGACCCCTCAAAGGAATCCATGGTGGGTTGGATATGGGGATCATATCTTTTTTGCGTTTTAAGTATGGTTTGGGAGGGCCTAGAGTTCTTCACGGTTTTTCCACTTTCACGGAGGTCCTGTGCCCCTAACCCTAGGGAATGTGGGAAGATTACTGTATTTGGAGTTTCCTGGGCTTTTATTTAGAAAGATTTGAAATCCTGTGTCTCTAATTCTCCAAACTGTCTTGTCCAGTACCTGTAACTTTTCCCCATATTCCCCAGTCCAGTCTGTATTAAGAGTTATTAAGGTGCGGAGGTTTGGTTTCTGAGGGAATACACTGCCACCCTCCTCCTTGCTGCTAGGCCTCCTCTCCATAGTAACTGGCCTGTTCAAGACAGACACAGTTGACTGAGGCCCAAGAGCTCTCTGGCTGAGAATTCTAAACGCTCCTCCCTAAAGTGCAGACCCCAGGATTCCATAGAATCTTCTTAGGCAGCCAATCATATGAGGTCTTCACCTGACACAGCCAATCATATGAGGTTTTTGTCTGACACAGACAATTTTTTTTTTACTTTTATATGTTAGACTAGCGTATATACCCAGCATTGCTCAGGGTTTTATTTTCTCATAGGCAATACTTGTTAGAAATACCTTAAGAATTACCTTACCTTATTTTAGGCGTTAGATGTGGTTGCAATACACAGATTTGAGATCCTGTGTCTGTAATTCCCCAAACTGCCTTGTCCAGTATCTATAACTTTTCCCATAGTCCCCAATGCAATTTGTATTCAGAGTTGTTAACATACAGAGGTTTGGTTTCTGAGGGAATACACTGGCCTTCTCCTTGCTGCTAGGCCTAGTCTCTATAGCAACCGGACAGGCTCAAGAGCTCTCTGGGTGAGAATTCTAAATGCCCCTCCCTAAACTGCCAACCTCAGGATTCTGTAGAATCTTCACAGGCAGCCAATCATATGAGGTCTTCGCCTTCCTGACACAGACAAACTCACAAACTTTGACTTGAATATATTAGATTTATTGTAAATAAACTCGGAAGTGACTAGATGCAATTTGAGGTTGCCAAGTTACAATTTAGGCTTGCAATATCCCATTCACTGAGGCTCAGATGTCATTTTCTCTTAACAATTGCAAAATGGTGTGGGTGTACAGGTGATAAAACATAGATTTCCTGCTTGTAACAAAATATACACGAATTATGCTTCAACATTTATTTTCACAGAAACATGAACACAGCAAATATTGGTAGCATCTTGCACACAGCAGGCCAGAAATCACATCACCCAAATGGTGTTGGAAAACACAAAAATGTGTATGTTTTAAAATTTGGTTTTATGGTTGAATCATGAGTTGGAAGAGACCACAATGGTTATCCAGTCCAACCCCTTGTCATGCAAGAATACACAATCAAAGCACTCTTGACAGATGCTCATTCACTCATTCAGTCTCTGTTTAAAAACCTCCAAAGGAGGAGACGCCACCATACTCCGAGGCAGTGTATTTCACTATTGAACTGCTCTTACCATCAGGAAGTTCTTCCTAATGTTTAGGTGGAATCTCTTTTCCTGTTGTTTGAAGCTATTGCTCCATGTCCGTGTCTGTGGAGCAGCCAAAAACAAGCTTGCCTCATCTTACATATGACATCCCTTACATTTCTCCCTGTTGATGTTCATTTTGTTTGTTTTGACCCAGCTCGCTAATTGGTTAAGATCATTTTGAATTCTGATCTTGTTGATAATAGATAACATAAGCTAATTGATAAGAATGTCTTCTATTTTATCACCCAAATCATAGATAAATATGTTGAATAGCATTGGGCCCAAGACAGAACCTTGTGGGACCCCACTAGTCACTTCTTTCCAGAATGCAGAGGAGCCATTTGGGTTTGGTCGGTCAACCAATTACAAATCTACCTACTAGTAGCATTGTCTAGCCCACATTTTACTACCTTACTTGCAACAATATCATGGGGAAACTTGTCAAAGGCCTAACTGAAATCAAGATATGCAACACCATTCCCTTCATCTACCAAACTGTCAAAAAAAAAAAAAAGGGGGAGAGAGATTAAGTTAGTCTGGCATGATTTGTTTTTGAGAAACCCATGTTGACTTTCAATGTCATAGCATTCTGTTACTGTCCTGGCTAGCACGAGCTTGGGGGATATAAAAAGATATCTCTTGATATCACTAATTCGGCTTCACATGTCCATTCCCCTCCACGTGCTTGCGAGGCCCCCGGACAAGCACACATACAGGCTTGGCCGATCACCGCTGTAATATTCCAACACAATACAGGCAGGCCAGAAATAGCTGACTTGCAGCTTCAGGAGACCTCAAGGCAAGTACCTCAATTAGGTATGCACGCAACTTTCAAAAGATCCTCTGCCCCGAGCCAGCAGCTTGATGATCTGACTATACTCCGCTCAAGTACTCCGTGTTTGCACACTGGCTATCCTATTGACAATTTGGCTATAATTCAATCATTCAAATTATGACCTTTCGGAGGCTTTTTCTCCAGCTCCAAATCCATTGTTTTCCCCAAGTCCAACCTAGCCTGCGGTCACAATTCTCCTTATAAAAACCCCTGATTTTGAGCGCTTCTTCGGATCGCTCTTGGCTTCCATCCCACCTTGCTGTCGCTTGTCCAGCGAGTCTTCCCCTCAGCCCCACGTGCTGAGATCCACGGTCCCCAGCTTCTCCGCTTCCGATCGGGCTTCAGGACAGGTGAAGTATCACCCAAACCAACAACTCCTCTGAAAATCCCTCTATACCACTCCAACCTTTATTTCTATAGTTTCTCTGTTTGTGTTGCATATACTGATTGATTGTATTTTTAATAAAATTCACATTTGTTATTTCACTCCGGTGTGCTCCTTGACTCGGCCTGACCCTGTAGACATTGGGTTCAAGATCTTGCCTCTTGCAGTGTTAACTTGTGCTCTTTGACTAATTTCCCCCAACTTGTATTTTGAGAGCAATTTGGTGTCCCTCCCGGGACCCCCAGAAATCAGGGTAACAGTTCCTTTCTAAGTGCTTACAGACTATCTGTTTAATTACCTGTTCTAGAATATTTCTTAGTACTGATGTCAAGGTGACTGGGGCCATTTCCGCACTAGACTGTTTTAGCACTATTATTCCACTTTCAACATCCTATGGAATCCTGGGGTTTGCAGTGTTGGGAGGGGCCAGCCAGCCCCTCCCAAAACTGCAAACCCCAAGATTCCATTGGATGTTGAAAGTGGACTAATAGCGCTAGAACATCCTAGTGCGGAAATGGCCTGGGTAGTAATTGTTTGGTCGTCTTTTTTCCTTCTTTTTTTTTTTTTGAGATGGGGACAACATTTGCCCTCCTTCAGGCTGCTAGTACTTCACCTGTTCTCCAGGAAGTCTCAAAGATTTCCAGTGATTCTGAAATTACTTCTGCCAATTCTTTTAATACCCTTAGATGTAGTTAATATGGCCTTGGAGACTTGAATTCATTTAGAGCAGCCACATGTTCTTGTCCCACATCTTTACCTGTTCTTTGCTGTATTTACCCTACTGCATCATGTGCTCTATTTTCCCTAGATTGAGCACTGTTTTCCTTTTGGGAGAAGACTGAGATAAAGAAGGTTTTGAGTACAGTCAGCCCTCCACATGTGCAGGTTTCACTTTTGTGGATTTGCTTATTCGCGGATTCTTTCCTGCTGCCTCCGGTGCTCCCTATGCCATTTTTAATAGAGACTGCAGGCCTCTTGAGATGTAGAGACTGTGAATGAGACTTATAAATATTAAATATTAAAAATGGCAGTAGAGGCAGTGGCAAGCCCCACCAGCTGCCTGCTTCTACCTTGTGGAGGAACCCCAAATCCTTGAAGGCATCCACAGTGGACTGAATACATGGATCATACCTTTTTGTATGTTAAATATGGTGTGAGGGGGCCTAGAGTTATTCACAGTTTTTCTACTTTTGTGGGGGTCCTGCACCCCCAGCCCCAGCATATGTGGAGGGATGACTATAGTTCTGCCTTTTCTTTGTTCCCACTTAACATTTCACCATCTTCTGCACATGGTGGCCCTACCATTTCCTTGTTCTTCCTTTTGCTAAGGACATAATGAAAAAGCCCTTTTTATTTTATTTTTAAACTCTCTAGCAAGCCTGAGCTCACTCTGCACTTTACCTTTTCTGATTTTCTTCCTACATGTGTTAGTTATTTGTTTGAATATTCCTTCTCCATTTCTTGTACATATCCCTTTTAAATCTTAGCTCAGGTGAGTTGTTTAGACATTCATCCTGGTTTCTTTAGATAGTTCTCATTTTCCCTCCTCACTGGAACAGTTTGAAACTGTGCCTTCAATATCTCACTTTTAAGAAACTCCCATCCATCTTAAACTCCTTTCTCTTCTAGTATACTTGAACATGTATACTAGACACCTAATATTTCCCTAAGTTTACTGAAATTAGCTTTCTTAAAGTCTAGAATGTAAGGCTGACTATGCTTGGCGTCCCCTTTCCACTATAACAAACTCCAGGAGAGCATGGCCACCTAAGCATCCCACAGCTGCCACCCCATTAACCAGGTCATCACTGTTGGTTAAGATGAGGTTCAAAATAGCTGATCCCCTTGTTGCCTCTTCCACCTTCTGAACAATGAGATTGTCTGCAAGGCAAGTGAGGAATTTGTTGGACCTGATATTCTTGGCAGAATTTTACTTCCAACAAATATCAGGATAGTTTAAATCTTCCATTATTACTATCTCTCTTTTTTCTGAATTTGTGGTCATCTGTTTTAGGAAGGCCTCATCTAAGTCCTCAGTCTGGTTTGGAGGACTGTAGTAGAAACCACCCTCCCCCAAAATGGCATCACTGTGGTCTATCTCCCCATTAATTTCTACCTAGATGCTCTCAACATGGCTTCCAGGATTTAAGTCATAGATCTCTTCACAGGTATAAACATCCTTGACATATAATGCAACTCCTGCTCCTTTCCTGTTTGGTCTAATTTCTCTGAAATAGGTTATACCCCTCTAGTACTACATTGTAATCCTGAGACTCATACCATCATGTTTCAGTGATGCCTATTATATCATATTTGCTTTGTTCTGTTAAGAGTTCAAGTTCACCTTGTTTATTTTCCATGGTCTGTACATTAGTGTAGAGACATCTTAAGACAATGCATCATTCCCCCTACCTGTTTATTTAGGTTCCTTTCTCTCTCTGTTGGGTTCTTGTATTATTAACCCAATTCTCCTGATAACATTCAATCTAATATCTCCATCATTTGATGAACTCCTGTTCTTAGTAACACTGCCTCCTTCCACATAACTCATTTTAAAGCTCACCCCAATCAGTTTTGTGAGACTCTTATCAAAAATGTTCCTGTCAGCTGCTGTGAGGTGCAACCCCTCACTTGCCAAAAGTCCATCTTCATGAAACCTTGGACCATGGTCCAAGAAGCCAAATCATTCTCATGGGCACCATCTGTGGAGCCAATTGTTCACCTCCACTATTCTATCTTTCTTGCTGGGCTGTGTCTTTCAACTGGGAGAGAGACAAAATGATAGACCATGCATCAAGGTCCTTCAGCCTCTAGACCCTGGAAACCAGGCTTCAATTCCCTGCTCAGCCATAGAATCCCACCTTGTGACCTTAGATGCATCACACATTCTCAGCCTCAGAAAACCCCATGATAAGTTCACCATAAGTTGGATATGACTTGAAGGCACACAAGAGCAACAACAAGGTACCACATCTATAATGTATTTTGAATCAGGAGTAAATCACATTGAGTTCAACGGGTCTTATTCCTTGGCAAATGTGCTTACCACTGATTTTTCTTCCTCTTCTATTACTACTACTACTACTACTACTACTATTATTATTATTATTATTATTAATTTTCTCTATAAACCTTTAGTTACAGGATGAGTGGCCTGACTAAGTAAAAGTGAAGGAATATCACATGTTCAAGTGCATTGTTGAGAAGGAGGTGGTGGTGACAAGTTGGATGTGAGGACAGTGTATTTTGTACCATTGGCCAGTGGCTTGTGGAATTCAGGTGTGTGTGATTCTCTTTAAATTGCTATTGAGAAATGGGAAAGTCAATAGTTAAAATGTCACTTTAACAATAGCTACTTTCGTTTTACCCTTTGGACTATGACTTTAACTACTTACAGTACATTAAAAAAAAGTTCAAAACTAGATATTTCCATCTCTTTCTCTTTGGATCAATCAGGGCAGCTTGTACCAAGTTACGATCTTTAAAAAAAATTAATAATACTAACAAGCAACAGCTTTACCAAAATTCAGGAAACAAAGACTCGTGTGTCAGATTTCTAAAATATTTTAAAAAGTTTGCCGTAACTAAAAATATCATGACGGCTGGTCAAATATCTTCTGGTACATGTAAAAATATCTTGTTGTTAATGGCCATCAAGTCAACCTAAATTTATAGCAATCCTATAAATGGGAGACTCCATGTCACCCCGTCATCACCAGCCCTGCTGAGGTCTTGCAGACTCAGGGCTGTGGCTTCCTTGATTGGGTCTATCCATCTATAATGTGGTCTTCCTCTTTTCCTACTGCCTTCTACCTGGCCAATCATCACTGTATTCACTAGTGAGTCATATCTTATTATATATGCACTGTACATTACTTTCAGTTTAGTCATCTTAGCTTCCAGGCCTAATTTGCTCTCTAGACAAATACATTTATTTGTCTTTCTGGCTAAATAAATTTCTTTTTCTGTAAAACTCTCCTGCAGCACCACATTTTAAATGATTTGATTTTCTTCGTGTCTATTCTCTTCTTTGTCCAGCTTCCACAACCATACTTAGAAACTGGAAATACAATTGCATAGAAAATCTTGAGTTTGGTATTCAATTATATATCTTTACACTTATCCAAGTTTCACACCTCCTTCCTCAGTGTCTAATCCAGCTTTCTCTATGATGTGTTCAGCATGCAGGTTAAACAAACAGAGTGATAAAATGCAGCTTTCCCTGACCTCCCCCTCTGCCAATTGGAAACCATTCTGTTTCTCTATATTTTGTTCCATAGGTGGCCTCTTGTCCTGAGTACAGGTTACATATTAGAAAATCAAATGTTGTGATATATCCATTTCTTTAAGAGTAATCCAAAGTTTTTCATGATCTATACCATCAAAGGCTTTACTATAATCTATAAAGCACAGGCTTTCTTTTGAAATTCTTTAGTGTGCTCCATTACCCAATGTATGTTTGCAATATGGTCCTTTGTGCCTCTTCTTCTGAATCCAGCTTGGACAACTGTCATTTCTCATTTCATATATGGTAAAAATCTTTGTAGTAGAATTTTGGGCATCATTTTGTTTGCATCAGAAATTAATGCAATGAACTAATGATTACTGTAATCCCTTCTTTAGTGCGTCAGTCTCATCAGCCAGCTCAGCGTGGTACCATAATAGCACTTGATAGTGCTTCCTTTCCTTCTAGATCCAGTAGTGGACAGGGTGTGGGTGTGCTCAGTTTGTCCCTCCCTCAGCTACTCCCATGGTGTGGCAAATTTGAAATCTATCACCTCTCTGTCTGTATTTTAAATTTCTCCTCTGAGTTAAAATTTTGTATTTTTAAATACAGTTTTAAGCATTATAGCACAACAGTGCAATAGTGTACTGGCATGTCATGCCATTACAACATTCCTGCGGTAGTACAGCTTCCAAAACAAACAAACAAACAAAAGACCACTCAGAGGTCATGGGGCAGCGTAAAGACGGGAAAAGAGAGTGGCCAAGGATGCTGTAGTGCGGAAGGAACACTGGTGGCAATACTGCTACTCATCCACTTCAGGTGGAAGGGTGCAGAAGAGAGTGTTTCTAACCTGCTGGGATTGTAACAGAAGAATGCACTAATGGGATATGGTGCGGAAAGGGCCTCGGTTACTATAAATTACTTCCTATTTCCTTAAATGATTACTTGGTTACTCAACTTATTTAATTAACTAAATTACTTGACTACTCAGCTGCTTAAATAATTATCTTTTTACCTAATTATTATTAACATAGTTACTTATTTACTATAGACAATTATTTATGTTTAATTTGTATACCAAAAGAAGCCAAGAAGGACTGGAATGCCAGCTGTACTGCACCTACCATACTAGTCTGAATTATCCCAAACAGTTCAATGAATTCATTTAAAGTAATTCAAAGGTTCTTCTTCCCTGCCCTCCCTCTATCCATCTGCTCCCTTTTTCTTCTTATCTTGCTTTTTTCTTTCTTGTTGTTTTTCTTTCTAGTTTCTCTTTCTTAAATACAGAGATAGATTCGGAAAAGCGTCATGCAAGGTCATTGATACAGTAGTATCAGTCTATCAGCTGTAACATATTGCCTGTGTCTGTCACTCCAAGTCAGAATGGAGTTAACAGTCCACTTAGTGAATTTTCCATTTTTTCTTTTATCCTTCCCAGTTGAACATATGGCAAAAACCATGTGGCAAAGTTTGATTGATTTCTTCTTCTTACTCAACTTCAAAAGTCCATTTCTAATAGTGAGTAAAGCATTATAAAGTTGATTAATTATATCTTCTATTTAATATTTCTTTCTGTTTAAATAATCAATCCAATTAATTTAGGTACAATCTTAATTAAGTTTGGTTGTCGAAAGAGTAAAAAGAGAACAAGAAAAAAAAACAGAAAAAATTCTGAACAGCATCTTTCCCCTTCAGGAAAGCTGCTAGCACAAAAAATTATGTATTTGTTTTTAATATATTTATTGATGGATTTTAACATGTATTGGTTTTATATGCTCTTTTAACTGGTGTTATATGTTGTCTTATTTTTTGTTGTTCCCTGCCAAGATCCATGGGGAGAGGCAGGTAAGAAATAACCATTACTATCATTATTGTTATTGTTATATTAAATGTTAGTCACACTAAAACCCATAAAAAGTGTGGTTGCTAATTTTTTTTAATTACCATTAGTCTTGGAAAGAATAGGGTAGACTGTAAGGAAGAACAAACAAAACATTAAACACCATTTCCGTAAATCCCATGCTCTTAGACAGGTTTGTTTCTCCATGTGTTATTCTATAGATCAGAATAAAAATCCCAAGTAACTGCTTTTATATTAAAGGACATTATCAGGAGCATTGTGGCTGCAACGCTGTACAGCAATCATTCTTAACCTGGGGACCATGGACCCCCCAGTGGGTCCGTGAAAGGCTCAAAGACTACTCAGCCTGTCTCCTCCCCCATAACTGAGTGGTGACATGACAGGAACCAAGGGAAAAGGAGGCAGACACTCTGGCGGGCTGGCTGGGCCTGTGCATTGCCTATCATGTGACAGCTCTGCTGTGGAAAGGAGGCAGGCTCAGCAGCTGAGTGACAGTAGAGTTGACAGCCAGCCAGCCAGTCACCATTTGCCTTTCTTCTCTCTCTCTGTTCCTTTTCAGTGGAGAGCAGTCCAGTTTGCTCTCAGAAATATTCAAACACTGCCCCCACTTTTTTTTGTCTTTTTCCCTTCCTTTCTTCCTCCCTCCTTTGCCCATTTTGTTCTTCTCTCCTCCTGGTGAAGCAAAACAAAAACCGGGGGGGGGGTCTCCTTGAGCATTTTTGATAGATTGGAAGACTGAAAAAGAGTGGAGGGAGTGAGGGATTGAAGAGCAAATGCTGGCTGACTGCCTGAGCCTCAGCATTGCTGTTCAATCCACTCCAGTTTTACGCCCTTTCCGCAACTCACCCATTTTCGGTGCTGGAGTGCAGTGCTCTGTTGGCATTTGCAGGCCAAGGCGGTTCTGTCTGTGTTAAGGGTTAACTGTGTTCTTGTTTACTCCGCTGTCCTCTGTCTGCTGAGGTCCCTGTTCCCAGCTCAAGTAGATAAGGTTTTGCCTGAGAATCTCTGCAGCTTCGCTTCTCTCATAACAAAGGTGTGTTTAGTCTAATGAACTTCCCTGTCCCATGGTGTGAAAACTTGTTGACATGCTTCTACTTAAGAGCAGCCTGAAAACAGGCAGTGTCTTTTTCTGTATTTTTTCTCTTCATGTCTTCTCTTAGCTGTTGCTGTCTGTGTCCAGACATGGATTTTACATAGATTTACATAGATTTGCTGATTATGTACTCATGCTTCTCTTCAATAAACTGTAGGTTTTAGTCAAACCGGCTGGCCTCATTCACTGGCAGTTTTCTGGGACTGAAGACATATTTTTTCTTGCTTTTAAGGACAATTTAATTGTGGGTCATGCTAAAGCTACAGCATGCCCCCCTGCATTTTCCAACAGGTCATGGGCCGCAGCTCACGCTCGCGCTGCGCGTCCTGGTACTGCCAGGGGCTGGAGTGTTTTTGAGGCCAGTTTTTTGATTGATGGTGCCTGTCTGCCAGTGTGATTTTTCAAGGCTTTTGCTGCGGCTGCTACCGGGGATCGTAAAGCCATGGAGCAGAGGTTAATTAGTAGCCTGCCTCTTGCGAGGCTGAACGGGACTAATTACCTTGCTTGGTCAGTGAAAATGGAAATGTTTCTCCGAGGAGAAGGTGTCTGGGGAGCGTTTACTGACCCGCTGGATCTCCCAAGAGATGCAGCCGACGCAGCTAAGGTGAGGCAAAAGGCCATGTCTCTTCTTTTTCTGGCTGTGGAAGATGACCAGCTGTTGCATATTCGGGATGCTGGTGACCCCCGTGTAGCCTGGCGAGCATTAAGAGACACGTATGTACGAATCACAGCTGGAAGTAAATTATCTCTCACGACGAGGCTGTATAATACAAAGCTGAGGCCAGGAGTGCCGGTCAAGCAGCATCTGCAGACACTGGCTGAGCTTTTTGTTGCCCTTCGTGAGAGAGGGAAGATTTTGTCTGAATCTGACAAAGCTTACTGCATTTTGGGTTCCCTGGATCCCAGCTGGGATGTGATGGTGGCTACCTTGGAGGCTGTTCCAGAGAGGGACCTGACAGTGGCCTATGTGACTTCTCGTCTCCTGGAGGAAGAGGACAAACGGGCCCAGAGGAATGCCTTGCAACCCCCACAGCCGCCGGCAGCTGCTGAGCCAGGAACCGGGAGGAGGTCTACCCAGGCTGGCGAGTGCAGACCAGAGGGGCTGGTGAGAGTTCATGCTGTCAGAAGGTGCTATCGCTGTGGTTCTGCCTCTCATCTCAAGAGAGACTGTCCGCTGGAGAAGCAAGGTGAGAGAGGTGCCAGGGGTCGTGGCAGAGGCTTCAGAGGAGGTCGTGGGAGCCGTCCACGAGTTGCCGTTGCAACAGACTGTGTGCTTTCTGAGAACTCCCAGGACACTGATGCAGTTTCTTGGCTGCTGGACAGTGGGTGTTCTCAGCATCTGGTCAACTGTGAAGGTTTGTTCAAGACTTTGCATCCAGCCAGTGTGGCTACTGTTGCCCTGGCTGATGGGACTAGAGCTAAGGTCAGGGGTGTGGGATCTGCTTACGTTCCTGCTTTAGACCTGTATCTTGACAATGTGTTGTATGTGCCTTCACTTGATTTCTGTCTGCTGTCTGTGTCAGAGTTAACTCAAAATGGTTTTGAGGTGTTGTTCACTAAACGTGAGGGCAAAGTACTGAAAGATGGGGCTGTTTGTGCTGTAGCAGAGTTGACTGAGAAATTGTACAAACTCAAGCCTCACCACAAGGTTTGTGCCATGTATGATAACAAACCACAACATGATGAATGCATTCATTTGTTACATAGAAGGATGGGACATGCTAGCTTTCCTGTGTTGAAAAGGTTAGCAGACAGCTGCAAGGGATGTTCTCTGAAATCCTGTGATACTTTTCTTGACTGTGCTGTTTGCAAACAGTCTAAATCCATGCAGCTTCCTGCTCCCAGAACCAGTTCACGAGTTCCTACTGCTCCTTTCCAACTGGTACATGCTGATGTAATCGGACCGATGTCTCAGAACAGTCTGGGAGGGAAAAAATATGTCCTAGTGCTCGTAGACGATTTTAGCAGGTACACGTTCTGTTATCTGCTGAATCAGAAGTCTGAAGTGTGTCAAATAATTAAGAACTGGTGTGCTTATGTTGAGAGACAGTTTGATTCTAAGGTGAAAGCGTTTCAAACAGATCGCGGAGGAGAATTTGTGGCAGAGAGTCTGCAACAGTGGTTCAAAAGCAAAGGCATTGTGCACAGAACCACTGCCGCTCATTCAAGTTTCCAGAATGGGATAGCTGAGAGAACTGCTGGAGTGTTGCAGACTCTTATGCACAGTTTGCTCTGTGATGCAGATTTGCCTCTGAGTTTCTGGGGAGAGGCAATCCTGACTGCCAGTTACATACACAACAGGCTTTGGAGTTCAGTCTTTCAGACCACTCCTTATGAGCGTTTGTTTGGCAAGCAGCCTTCCATTGCTCACATGAAAGTGTTTGGCAGTTTTGCCTGGGTTCACATTCCCAAGAACCAAAGAAAAAAGGAAGAGGCAAAAGCTCAACGTCTGCGATTTTTGGGGTATCAAGCAAATTGCAAGGGGTATGGATTTCATGCTGGAGGAAAATTCTGTATAGTGTCCAGAAATGCAACTTTTGAGGAACATGCAAACTGGTCGCGTGTTCAAGCAGCTTCTGAAGTTTTCCTTCCTGTCTCACGTGAGCCCCGTGCTCGCCCAGAGCAGCCTGCCGCCTCAGTTCCTGGTCCCTCAGGGGTTAAATCTGAGCCTGAGCCAGAGCCAGCACAAAGGGGGAGAGCTGCGAGGGGAGAAGCGGCTCCACACATGGAGGAGGAACAGAAGCGAGCTGCAAAAAGGTCTCGCAGTTTGGATGATGGTGATGGCGGTCAGGCATACCGGCCAGTTCCCAGAAGGTCACAGAGAAAAACAAAAGGGAAGCCTCCAAAAAGATATTCCCCATATTCTTCACTGACAGTGCGTGCCTGTCTGGTAAATTGTGAGCCTGCTAGCTTTGCTGAAGTAGAAGACATGCCTAAAGAGCAGGCAGAATTATGGTGGGAGGCGATGCAGAGTGAAATTGACTCAATCACTCAGCACAATGTGTATACCTTGTGGGAATTACCAAAAGGGGTCAAGTCTGTTGATTGCCGGTGGGTCTATAAGTTAAAGACCACTGCTGATGGGCAAGTTAAACACAAGGCTCGGTTGGTGGCCCGTGGGTACAACCAAGATGAACAAACATATGATGAGGTTTTTGCACCAACAGTCAAAATGCAGTCCATAAGACTGGCGCTGGCCATTGCAGCACAGCGGAAATCCCTTATCACACACTTTGACATCACCACTGCTTATCTCAATGCAGACCTGCCAGAGGAAATTTACCTAAAACAGCCTGATGGTTTTGTTGTCCAAGGAAAGAAAAATGTAGTCTGGAGACTTAATAGGGCTTTGTATGGTCTGAAACAGTCAGCTCGTTGTTGGAACATGTGTTTAGACAAGGTTTTGCAAGAGTGTGGGTTCAAACAAAGCATTGCTGACCCCTGTGTATATGTCCGAGGTACAGGGGAGAGTCTAGAAATACTTTTGGCGTATGTGGATGACCTGTGCTTGATCTGTGACACACAAAAACAGGTACAAGTGTTCTCCTGTGAACTGGGCAAGAAATTTCAAATCAAAACTCTGGGGCCCAGTTCAAAATTATCTTGGAGTAGAAATACAAAAAACCAAGAGTGGTTTCTTGCTGAGTCAGAAACAGAAGATTGTAAAATTGCTAGAAAAGTGTAACATGACTGATTGTAAAAGTGTGAAAATGCCAATGGTGCCTGGTTTCTGTAAAAATGTTGATGATGTAATGTTTCAAGAAATTCAGCTGTATCAATCTGTAATTGGGAGTTTGCTCTATATAGCCGAGACATGTCGGCCTGACATTGCCCTGAGTGTGAACATATTGGGAAGGGCAAGTTCTCAGCCCACTCAGTATCACTGGCAAGGTGTAAAAAGGGTGTTGAGATACCTAAAAGGTACCATGAATCTCTGTTTGTGTATCACTCCTGTTCAAATGCCAGAAATTGTGTGCTATTCTGATAGTGATTTTGCAGAAGATGTATCAGATCGCAAAAGCACTTCTGGTTATGTTGTAAAATACAGTGGGGCTCTGATTGACTGGAAAGTGAAAAAACAAAGTACTCTAGCAACTTCCACTGCTGAAGCTGAGTATGCTAGTCTGAATTCTCTGTGTAATGAATTGGTGTGGTTCTTGCAGTTGGTAAAAGACCTGAACATACATGTAAACACGCCTGTGGAAGTGTTCTGTGATTCCCAAGTGTGTATTCAAATGGCTGCAAGTGACAGGGTAAAGTCTAGAACAAAACATGTCGATATCAGATATCAGAATGTAAAACAATCCGTGCAAAGAAAGGTTATAAGTCTGACATATTGTACTTCACAGGAGAACATTG
Source organism: Cyclura pinguis (assembly GCA_030412105.1). NCBI lineage: Eukaryota > Metazoa > Chordata > Lepidosauria > Squamata > Iguanidae > Cyclura > Cyclura pinguis. The sequence continues at coordinate 195,152,949 of CM059600.1, read as the reverse complement.
CTGGTGTTTTTACAAAACCACTTTCTGCTGTCAATCATACTCAAATGCTTAACAGGTTGGGGCTGATGGGTCCTGCAGTTTCCAGTGAGCAGGACAGCTATGAAACAAGAAGGGGAGTGTTGGCATTTGCAGGCCAAGGCGGTTCTGTCTGTGTTAAGGGTTAACTGTGTTCTTGTTTACTCCGCTGTCCTCTGTCTGCTGAGGTCCCTGTTCCCAGCTCAAGTAGATAAGGTTTTGCCTGAGAATCTCTGCAGCTTCGCTTCTCTCATAACAAAGGTGTGTTTAGTCTAATGAACTTCCCTGTCCCATGGTGTGAAAACTTGTTGACATGCTTCTACTTAAGAGCAGCCTGAAAACAGGCAGTGTCTTTTTCTGTATTTTTTCTCTTCATGTCTTCTCTTAGCTGTTGCTGTCTGTGTCCAGACATGGATTTTACATAGATTTACATAGATTTGCTGATTATGTACTCATGCTTCTCTTCAATAAACTGTAGGTTTTAGTCAAACCGGCTGGCCTCATTCACTGGCAGTTTTCTGGGACTGAAGACATATTTTTTCTTGCTTTTAAGGACAATTTAATTGTGGGTCATGCTAAAGCTACAGCATGCCCCCCTGCATTTTCCAACATGCTCGTGCAAGCAGCCTCCGGAGAGAGGTTCTTGTGTCCGGGGTCCTTCGGCTCCGCACAAGCTTCCTGCTCGCGCGCGAGCCCCGCCTCTTCCTTTTGCAGTGCCTTCCCAGGCTGCACTGAGACAGGAAGCGCGACTGGCCCAGCTCCCAAGGCTCCGCACGCAAGGTAAGCGCGCGACTGTGCAGAATTTTCGGCTTCAAGCCAAAAATGAAAAAATGCGTGTGCGGTCCATGTCAGGCCCTGGAGCGTCGCGCAAATGTGGGTGCATCGTGTGGACTGCTACTCACATTTGCGCAACGCTCAAGGGGCCTTTTCGCATTGGAAATGCTGTGCGAAAAGGGTCTTAAACTGGTGGAAAGAAGCAGGAGAAAAGGCTTCCTTCCCCCTCCAGCTCCTTTCAGGGAAGTGTGCATAGACTTATTTCTCTCTCAATTTGAAGATCCTTGATGAGCAATTTTAAATAAATATCTGATGTTTTTTATGGTTTTAAATCTTAAGTCTTGGGTGCCTGCAACAAAAGATATTTAAGGGGGTCCCTTTAAGAGTTAAGAATCACTGCTATATAGTGCAATGCATACTTGGGAGTAAGTCTTACTGGACTCACTAGGGGTTATTGCTGGTAAGAAATATATAGGATTGCTGCAAAAGTGCAAAGGGATGGAAATGTACATTATATTATCATTTTAAAGAGAACTTCTATAAAATAACGTACCACTAGTACCCGATGCAGGAGAATCCATCTAGAATATATAAGGTGTTTTTGCATGTATGTTGTAATTTTGAACAACAAAAAAAAGAGGACATTTTACCATATGTGGCAGACATATGAAAAAGCTAAAAAGTTTGGAGTTCAAATACATACTTTTATGCAGAGAATCTTAAAGATTAACATTCAAATTAAAACCCAACTTTTTCTTTTGAGACTTAGGTTTGGAAAAGAGCCATGGGAGACTACTTCAGTACATGAATACAGCAACAAGGTTGTTGTATGCACAAAGATGCAAAACTCAGTATTATCTGATCTAGCAGAAGTGAACAAATATATTGTCTGATCTAGCAGAAATGAACAAATTATTTGATGTGATTATAGAAAAATTGTTGAAGAGATTTCTAAAAGACTGGAAACCCTTGTAGACTTTTTGTGGGAAAAAAGAAAATGATTTGGTTATTTTTGTTTTTGACAATTAGTAAATTTGGCTATTGGAAGAAGAGAAAGATGTAGTTGTTTTGAGAGAGAGGCTGGATTATATTATATTAATGTATAACCCTCAAAAAAGAAAGTTGGAAGCCATGCTTCATTTATATCTATATTTCTTTTTATATTCTCCTTTTCTTTCCTCTTCTTTTCTGTTCTTTCTTTTCCTCGTTTCTTTTTTCAAATTAGTTGTACTTTTATTTTGAAAAACTCTCAATAAATATTAAAAAGGATTGCTCTAAAAGTAAAATTGTAATGGCTTGTGTCTGAGGTAACTACAGTGAAATAAAGCCAAATACAGTACATGCAGTAGTACATGAGAAATGGCGGGGAATGTAAAATTGAAGCAATAGTGTCCTATTCATTTGTGGTATCATGCTGTCTTGTATTGTCCATGCTGTCTCACGTTTCCTCACTGTATACAGTACTGCGCATGCTCTAATGCCACCCAATCCCTTAGTAGAACTCTTGGTTACTCTTTGTAATACGACCGTGGTACAGTTTCCTTTTGCAGAATTCTTATGCTTGCCCTTATCCAGTGTTGCCCCTTGTTGTCCTTCTGCTTGAGTCCTTGTGTAATGGTCCCAAAGTGGAAGAATGGTGATGAGGGCAACCTTAATAAACCTAAGAGAACCCATAATCAGGAAAGAAACCAAAATGTACACTGAGATTACTAAGATGTAAGGTAAGAATGAACCTTCCATCAGGGAAATTCTTACGAAGAAAAAGGAAATCTGTGCTAATTTTGGTGTTGCATCTCAAACTGTGGAAGTTACCTCCACAGTGCACGACAGGTGTTCAATAAAAATGGAAAAGGAAAAATGGAAGACCTGGAAAGAAAACAAACTCCCATTAACATCAATGTCTTGTGCCACAAAGCATTGAGGCTATAGCAAAATATCAGCAGGGCATCCTGTCATATGAGTGCCACTAAGCTGTTTACTGCAAGTGACAGTTGCACAGATTTAAGAACAGGTTTGGACCTTAAAACATAAAACTGAGTGGCAAGGTTGCCCCTGCCAACAAAGCAACTGCTGCCACTTTTCCAGAGCAGTTTAAGTTGGTTCAGGAGAGAGGCTACCATCCAAAGCAATTCAATTGTGATGAAACCAAGCTCTTCTGGGGAAAAATTGCCCAGTAGAATCTACTGTACATTCATAAATCTGCAAAGATGGCTCCAGGGCATAAAGCCTAGAAGGATGTGGCGACTCAGCAGGGCATATGATAAAGCCAAGCATAGTGTACAAATCCAAAAGCCCATGTCCTGTTAAAAACAAAAACAAACTTTACCTACCCATATTCTGGCAGCACAATAAAAAAGTATGAGTGACTACTACCTTACTTACAGAATGGTTCCACCAATGCTTCAGACCAGTAGTTAAAAATATTTGAAGCAGGAAGGGTTGGAATTTAAAGTCCTGTTAATAGTACATAATGCACCTGGCCATCTTGAATCTGTTTGCTACAAAAATGAAAATGTCGATTTTGTCTTCTTACCTCCTAATATGATCCCTTTATTTCAGCACCTTGACCAGGGCATCATTCGTTTTGTCAAGGCTGCATACACTGCCTCGTATTTGACTACATTCTAGGAGCAGTCGAAACATAGTCAATGCAGACATAATGCAGTGCTGGAAATCCTTCACTATTGTTGACACCATAATCTGCATCAAAGAAGCAGTGGATAAATTTAAACCTGAAACTGTAAATGCTTACTGGAAAAACTTGTGGAGTGAGGTTGCAGATGATTTTATGGCCATTCCAGGGAATTGATGGAGAAATTAGGGGAATCCTCCATGCAGCAAGGTGACTCGGTGGAGAAGGATGTGCGGACCTGCTGGACAAAGAAGTGGATGAACGTATCGATGGCCATGAAGACATGTTATCCAATGAGGAATTGGGGGAACTTTTAAAGACATGTTCAGAGGAAGAGGAAGAGGAAGAGGAAGAAGAAGAAGAAGAAGAAGAAGAAACAGATGCAGAACCAACAAAGGACAAAATGATGTAATATGATCCTGGGATGGAACACAGTATTAAAGTCACCTATATGATCACAGAAAGACCACGGCCTTTGCAGCAACACTTTGATGAGCTAAAATGAAAAAGACAACAACTTTTGGTTACAATGTTCTTCAAAAAGGTTCAAGCAAAAAAAAACCCTCAGAGGATCCCCAGTCATCAACATCCACATTGTCTGCCCTGAGATCGAGATCTAATCATCAACATTCTCCTGGCACTATAATTCAGGATGATCCCTGTTCTGATAATGATCCACCTTTTGATGTACTGTATCATCAGATAGTCAATACTAGCCTTACACGATGCCACTGAGATACTAGTGTTAAGCTATTATTGATTGTCTACATACAAAAACATTTTGATTTTGGACCACATGTTATTTTTTTAATGTTTTTCACAGTTGTGCACTGGCTTTGGACTATAAATACAGTCTTCCCTCCACATTTGTGGGTTTGACCTTCATGAATCTGATTATTCGCAAGGCATGTGCTTGCCTCTCTTCCCATTTTCCTCCTCCTATCCCTTGCATTCTTCACCCCAGGTTCATCAGGCTTCTGTTTAAAATGGATGATTTTTTTTCCTTTTGGGTGAGCAAGGCCCACTCTCACTACTGAAGGCATGGCTTCTCCCATGTGGTTGTACATTCAGCTCTATATTGGCTGCTGATAGGTTAGGTGCTCTTTTCTCAAGATGGTTGCTGGAAGTAATTAGAACTCCCCTCTTCTCTGTCTGAGGGGAAAGTACCCATTAGCTTTTTAGCTTGTCTTTGTTCTTCCCCCCACCAACGCTGGGGCCAGAGGCAAAGGAATGGGAGGGAAGAAAGCTCCAGAGGGTAATGGGAGGGAGATCACAGGGGAAAGTTATTCATGTTTTTCCCACTTTCGCAAGGGTTCTGTGCCCTGAACTTTTACAAATGTGGACGGGCTACTGTAATGGCTACAAAGCATTTTTTCTCTTAGATACTAAAGTCAAGTTCTGTCAAGTTTCAGAACTTGTTCTCTAAGCTGCGTACTCATCTTGATATCTACATCATTCATCTCATTGAAAAAATAATAGCTGTATTATCCAAATTATTTCGCTATCTACATTTGAGTTCCAGAAAGTATCCCCCATGCTTATGGAGGATCTACTGTACTTCCAAAATAAGAGTTACCAACTCCAACTGTTAATCCTATATAAGCATCACAAAAACTGAGAAGGAAAGGAACTGCCGGGACTATCTGGTCAAACCCTCTGCCTTGCAGGAATACACAATGAAAGTATGCCCAAAAGATGGCCTTTTCACCTCTGTGTAAAGACCTCTGAAGAATGAGAGTCCACCATCCTCCAAAAGTGGTCTGTTCCACTGCTAAAGAACTCTTACAAACAGGAAGTTCTTCCTCATTTTATTGGATTCTCTCTTCCTATAATTTGAATCATTAAATCAAGTAAACACACATTTTTCTATTGATTCAGTACATAAGACTAATATACAGCAGGCCTTCCACATTTGCGGGTTTGACTTTCAGAGATTTATTTTTGAGTTTCAACCCCTGCCCCTCCTCACGTCAAGCACTTCTTTTCCGGGGAACCTCCCCCCTTGGCAGCTCCCATCAGGCTATGCAGCCCTTTTAAAAACCCACCTCTGGGCCTCCTTCTTCTTCACCAGCTCCTGCTGGACCAGATTAGGACAGCTCACAGCTCCATTTCTCAGCACCACAAATTCTCTCCCAATGCTCCCTGCATGCAAGGAAGGATGAGAGAGAGAGACAGAGTACAGAGCCACCATGCCAAACCACCCCCTTTTCCTCTCCTTTCTCTGACTGTTTTGGATCTTGAGTGCCTGTTTTCCTCATCATGCCTTAACCCTCTTCCCATAGATACACACACGTTTTGAAATTTACAATTTTGTCACTTCTGCAAGGGTCCTGCACCCCTAACCCTAGCAAATGTGGAGGCTCAACTGTAATTGGATTTAAGCCAATTGTTCCGAAGTCAGGTTATTTTATATATATATATATATATATATATATATATATATATATATATGGGGCATAATACTTTTAATATATGATTTTGTATCTGTTTTAACTGCTTCTTGGCATTTTTTATTTTTCTATTTTATTTATGTATTTATTTATTTTGTTGTTGAGTAATTATTTGGAATATTGAGTTGGATCCTGGGTCCTATTTATAAATCAGTGGGGCTATTTAAGCATGACATGAATCCCATTGACTTCAATGAGAACAAGCTTCAACTTAGCCTAAACCAAAACTTTTCATCTGTTATTGTTTCTTTCAGTTGTGAAAAAGTTTGGTAATTTAGAAAAGTGGGTTAAAAAAACGGAAACAAGCAAATAATGAAGATTCCAAGAAATCATTGCTCAAACTCTTCTTTTCCAGCACAGGAAATTGCTAACACTCTTCATCCCACCACAGGAATAGAACACTTTATTGTTGGCTTGGTTGTTTTGTTCTAAGCAAAAAGGAAAAACAGTTCAAAAACAAAACTATCAAACCTAAGTCAAGCATTATTGCAAATACCACAACATATACAACACAACCAAAGCAACAACACCATTCTACCATTGTTTCCCTCCACATGATACCTTTCTTTTCATATTTCACAACTTATTTTCTGGTTCAAATTTCATCATGGATTTGCTAATTTCCTCCCTACAAGTTAGAACCAAGGTGGACAAGAGAAGAGTAATGTACACACTGGTGTAAAGAGGGCTCAAGCAACAAAAATCAATGTTAAACATCTAGAAAATAAATAGAGTTACACTAAGATGGTTAACATTTTAAAGTTCATTAAATATTATATCAGATTAAATATAAAGAGCAAGTTTGCTCTTGTTTGCTAGAAAACTGAAGTCTCACATGTTTATGACATAAAATGTCCACAACACTTTTCCTTAAGTCGCTAGAGCGTTAGGGGATACGTTTGAAAAATTTAAAGTGAAACATGCAGAGAAGAGACTTTAAATCTCATATTTTGGGTTATTTGATTTTTTTTACGCCGCCATGAAGTTGAAGTAGGATAAAGGGCAGTCTATAAAGGTTTAAATATAATATCTCTGTGAAAGGCATAGGACCAAAGAAAACATGCATGTGCACACATATATGTAACTATAGCATCCGTTGTAGGCTTCCAGAACTAGGTGAGAAGTCAGCTTATTTGTTGATGTTGTTATGTAGTTAAAATAGCAGGGAGAGGGTGTTTTCTATGCAGAAAGTCCTGAATTCCATTCTGTGAACTATCCCATTCGTCTGTTATTAATATAACACTGCTATGATGTGTCCTAGAAATTAAAATAGCAGCTTACAGATCCAACTTTCTGACTCTAATTAAAGCACTGAGGAGGCCTCTGCCACCACCAAGGAGGCCTGCTGAGGGCTTCACAGATGTAAGAGGGACACATCATTCTATGGACACTAAAGCTAAAGCCTCTCTTGAAGTTAAAGTTAGCCCATTTCCACACTACTCCCCTATAGCGTGATTATTCCACTTTCAACATCCTATGGAATCCTGGGGTTTGCAGTTTGCCAAGTGGCCCCTCCCTAAACTGCAAACCCCAGGATTCCATAGGATGTTGAAAGTGGAATAATTGCGCTATAAGAGCGTAATGCAGAAACGGCCTTAGTCTTTCTGAGTGGGAAGGCATTAAGAATAAAAGTGTGATAACTGAAGCCCCTGTCAGAGCGGCTGATGACGAGCAGCAGCTGTTGGTCCCTGTGGCTCTGGCTGGAGATGAGTCCTGCAGCTCAAGAGCTCCCCCTGCTGCCATGGACCAAGCGGGCTCGGACGTTCCTCTGCCTGCTCCTTTAGGGCAGCAGGGATCCGATTCTGAAGATGCTTTGGAGCCTGTGCCAATCAGCCCACAAACAAGGCGGAGACTCAAGAGAGCTGAGCAAAGGAAGTTCAAGAAGCCGTGACTAGCCACACCTGTGTCTTGGGCTATATAACTGCCTGCCTGGAAGCTTTCCTTTGCTTGTGGCAAACTTTCTACATGCCCTCTCCTTGCTTCCAGCACCTGGCTCCTGATACCTTGGATTGATCTCTTGGCTTCAGACCCCTGGCTTTTGGAACTCTGACTATGGCTTTTGCTTGTTGCTCTGGCTTTGGTAAATGGACTTCCCTTGAGTAAGTGCTTTCTTGACTCCTCCTGGCAGGACTCTGCTAGCTCTCCCACTCCCTTCTCTGGGCTGTCTCGCTGCCCGGGTCTCTGACTCTGACAAAAACAGTGTTTGCTTCTGTGTTTGTGTGTGTGGGGTGGGTGGGGGTGTGCTTGTCAGAGGGATGAATAAGACAGAGAGACAGAGTATTATGTTTGGAAATGAAATACAATAAGTCTGTAAGCAGAGTTTAGACATTGTTTTTTGGATGTTAATGCTCAGAATTCTCCAGCCAGCATAGTATCTGGTATTTGAGGGATTCTGGGAGTTATTATTCCCCCCATCCGCAAAAAGAGAATCACCAGTAAAACCTATTTACTTAGTCAAAGGTGTTCTTGTCAGTCAGACCTATCAAGAGAAACAAGTAGGATGGGTGCACACAGGGAGCAATGAATGATACTGCTAATATAACTGTTAATACTTTCAACTCAGGGTGAGGACTAGAACACATGATCAGCTCTTGTGAGCCTCAGTTTCAAGTTGCCTCTAGTGCCACTACATGCACAAAGAAGTATGCCTCATTTCTCTGTATTTATTTTATTGAAATATATTTGTAACCCATCTTTTGACAACAATTTTCTGTGTTGAGGGTTTCTGAGGCTGTTTTAAAGTGCTGGCAGGCAGGTTCTTATTAATTTTGTCAAATTGCTAGTAATTGCAAAGGGAGGGCAAATTACTTTTCTCATCCATTGTCACTGAAATATTCTTAAATATGAAGATCCTTAAAATCACAAAGTATATTTAGTAGTGCTGTCGATGTCTTCAGTACAACTTACTCCAGAGCCTGTGTCTATAAATAAGATTGCTAGTGGCCTATATTATTCCTGGGAGGGCCTAACGACCACTGCTGTCTTAATATTTCTTAGCACTTGATCTTTTTGTACACTTCCAAATGATAATGCCTGAGGAGGGTGAACTAAACAGGAGTCTGGGCAGTTGAATTTTGCCTGATCTTTTCTAGGGACTCACCTCCCATCCCAACTAGTCCTGGAGGAGCTTAAGCCCCACTCTCCTCAGTTCTGGGTCCATATGGCTAATAAGATAAGCTAAAAAGAATACAAACCTTATGTAATTGATGTCGCATATTTAAAATGCCCTAATAAACTTATTAGCAGCTACACTGACCAGAGCAGGAACAAAAGAAGAAGCTAAACAGAGCAGGTCAAAAGCCCTCTGAAAGACAGCCGAAGCCAAGAAGAAGAAAAAGACGCAAATTTACCTCATGAAAGTGTATCGCTGTTTGGTGAGAGAGAGAAGAGGCCCTAAACTTCTCACTTCCCTCCATGTTTCAGACTGTGGGTTCACAGAAAGCAGAAGCCTCAAAGAAAATCTCCTTACGCCAGCAAGTTCATATGGAAGCGGGAAGTTCTTCGAATGATGCAGAGATAGTATTGTTTGTTAATTATGGCAAGACTTTATGGACAGTCTTTCAGCACAGCTGCTCTCAGAGCGGCTAACAAATGACTCTTATTTTTAAATCAATATTGTAGCAGTATAAAAACAGCAGAGAGCCAGCATGGTACAGTGGTTTAAGTGCTGGGCTATGGCCCTGGAGACCAAGGTTTGATTCCTTGTTCAGCCATGGAAACCCAATGGGTGACCTCGAGTGTATCACACACTCTCAGCCTCAGAAAACCCAGTTGTAGGTTCACCTTAGGGTTGCCATAGGTCAAAAACAACTTGAAGGCACTGTTACAGCACTGTGTACCCACCATGATTGACATGATTTAATGGGCAAATATTATTTAATTGGCACTCTATTAATTGGTGTTGATATAAATGATACCTGATTTGGTGGAAAGGTCAATCTGGAAGAGGCAAATTACTGATTGTAAACATGAGATAGCAAGGCAGGTCAGCCATACCCACCTCTTAGGCAGGAATTGAGTCATCGTAAGGCTAATGGCATGGCTCCTCTCAAAACAATAGGTTTATGGTAACAAGCTGGACTTCTCAAGAATTAAATGAGAAAGCCCCACCAGATTGTGGCTGTCTTAACTCTGATCCTCAAATACCTGGATTGTTCCCCCACCTCTCCACAATACTCGCTATTATGACAGCCATTATCCTTTTGTCACCTAAACACTAAGACCATTAGCTCCATCTGGATTTCATTGTTTGTGTTGTAACTCTCATTGTCTGCTTGGCTGGGAGAGTGATTCACACCCGCACCCGCAGAATATTTTTTGGATATAAGAACCCTTGATTTCAGGCTGCCCAATGCAGTCTCTCACCATTCTGAACACCATGCAGTCCGTCTGATTCCCAAACAAGAACTGTCCTTAAGTGTCTACCTCTGCCACATCGCTACTCCTCTTTGCTACTCTCTGGACCGGTAATTATCACTTGAATCCCTCGAAGTCCTCTATCACAACTTTCCTCCTTTTTTCTTCAGGTAGTTCTTGCGTGAGTGTGTGTGGGCCTTTTGCTTGTGTGGATTTTGTTAATAAAAACACATTTTTAGTTTACATTTTAAATCTCCAGCTCATTTTTCCCTGTGTGACCCCATAAACATTGGTAGAAAAGATCTTGTTAAGTTGCCCTCCTTTCACAGGTCTCCTATTTTGAGCCAATTATTCCACACTTTTGAGCAGAGGTACTGACATTGTTGGTGGGCCCTTGAGGCACCCAAATTTTGAGGTAGCAGCACACAACACCACCACCACCAACAACAAAAAGACATCCAGAGAAACCTCACCATCTCTCTAGGCAATTGGTTCCATGGCCAAACTACTCCTTCTAATGTTCAATCAAAATCTACTCTCCGGTAACTTAAAACCATTAGACCTAGTTCTAGCTACTCTCTTCTTTGTGGCAGCCCTTGAGGTAATTAAAGAACGTGATCATGTCACTTTTCAATCTTCCCTTCACCAAGCTGAATATGCCCAGCTCCTTCAACCTCTCCTCATATGCTTTCTTCTCCAGTATTGTTTCCCGTAAGAGCCAGCAGGGTTTAGTGGTTTAAGCATTGGACTACACCTACTACCCTGGAGACCAAGGTTTGGTTCTTTGTTTGGCCATGGAAACCTACTGGGTAACCTTAGGCGTGCCACACACCCTGGGCCCCAGAAAACCCCGTAATAGGGTCACCATAAGCCATAAACAACTTGATGGCACACAACAATAAATTACTTGGAAACTGTGCTTCTGTTAATGCAGGCTAGGACAGCATTTTTCTTTTTCTGCTGCAATGTAACATGTACATTCACCTTATGGTCAACAATAATCCCAAGGTCCTTTTCACATGTAGTACTGCTGAGTAAAATATCCCCAGGTGAAAAATAATTAAAAAGGACTATTCAGCACTACTTTACATCTCAAGTTGGAAAATAATTTAATGTATAGCTGCACATTTAGAAATAATTGCTAATTTTTAAATAGAACTATAATACCTCTCACTGTACTTGGGAAGACTGTGACCAGTACCTAACCTATGCTCCTATTGGGGACTTCAAGACAATGTCAAAGTCCTTCCTTGTTCTCTCTTTTTAGGCATGTCTTTAAAATGGGACTTGGATTAGGCAGCCCTTTAGAGGAAACCTTCAAATAAAGGACTGTTTTTCTGTAAAACAGGACATATGGCCATTCCATACTTCAGATAACCAGAATCCAGACCGTAGCAATTTGGAGGTAAGTACCATCCCTTTGAGCTGTGGTCAGAAATGGATCAAAAACCAGTTAACTTTTTTTGTCAGAACTGGTAAGTTATCTGAACCTAGCTGGTGATATAAGCAGTTAGCTTCAAAGGCCAGAACCAGTATTTCAAATTGGGACAGATGAGAGCCAACTAAGTTGCTCCAAAATTGGAATTTTATCTTGTATGTTAGCATCCAAGCAGCGTATTTTTAATAACCTATCATTTCTGAATGCTTGTTAGAAGCCTCTTCACAAAGAACATATTGCGGTGTAAGTATTTAATGAATCAACATAGCTAGCTAATTTCTTTCCAGGAAATTTCACTGATGTTGAATCAGTTTAATCTAAGGAAAATGCTCAAGGAGTGTTGTTGCCACATGTATATCCAGGTATACTGCCAAATATGACAATGACCTCATAATGTGTTCCTGAAATGTAGTGCCATTACATATGAGTAAGACATGTTCCCAACAAATACAGCAGACTCAATCAAATCAAATGTTTTGTTATGATGAAATTTCACAACCCAATTAAGCACCCAAATGTGTTTTCCTCCATCTCCTTAGGATTTGATGGAGAGATAGCATTAAGTTTCATAAGCAAACTGGTCGGTTCAGCAGGTTCAAACTGCAGTTCTTTGAGTGTTAACTGGTACACGCTTCATGGAACATTTTGCGATGACTTAACTAGCTTCTGGGTGATTTCCAGGTCCAATTTAAAGTGCTGGTTTTAGCCCGTAGAGTTTAGAGACCTTCCCCAAATAATTCTATTTGTACAACGGGAAACAGAACAAAACTCTGCTGCACCTAAAGGTCCAAAAGCGTTATAACAGTCTCTCAGCATCCCCTCATGAAACCTCTATACCAGAGGAAACAGTGTAAACCAATTCCACAGAATTCCACTCCAGTGAGGTAGTCCAGAAAGATAACTCGATAAATTGTACCAAAAACAGTCTAGGACAAATTTAGGATTAAACCTTCCTAGCTCCTCTCCTGTGATAGGTCATAGAAAGCTGCCTTTTACAGTTAGGTTTGGAGCTTGGCAGTGGGGAGGGATACTTTTTAAAATTAGAAGCCAGTGGGAGGAATAATCAAAAAAGGAATCTTTCATATATAAAAATATAAATATATATAATTGAAACATATATATATATATAATTGAAACCAATACACACACACACATATATATTATTGAAACAAAATGGAAAAAGAAAAAAAGAATAAATATAAAAGTAGAAAATTTAACAACAGATATCACAGATCTTTAAATTTAAGCAAAAATTATTCTACAAATCATATCAATTAATTGTTGTATCTTATTTTTCTTAGATAAATTTCCCTAACTTCCTTCATACCTTTGTTTAGGCTTATTCTCCATTTTATATTTATTAACAAGTCCCTTATAGTACTCCTTCCTTTTACCCTATTACACTACCTGTGTTTCCATCTCCGTATCTCTGGTACTATTTACATTTTAATCCATTTATTCTCTTCCCAACTAAGAATATGTCTGTCATTTATGTATATCATTATAATTACAGTCAATCTATAATCACATCTTGCCATTTCCTTTTAAAGAATTTAATGACTAGTGTCTATTCTTCCAATACTTTCTCGGATTTTCCTTTGATGCCTTGTGAAAGGGTATCCAGTTCTTTCATATCAAGAACTTTAATTAGCCATGTTTCTATACTCGGAACAGCTGGGTCTTTCCAAAATTTTGCAAGAACTATTCTAGCCACCGAGATCAGGTAAAGCAGTATTTTCCAATATTTTCTTACAAAAGACACTTCTATATTTTTGATAATATTTAACAAAAATAATTTGGGTTGTAGGGAGATGTTTTCTTGAAAAATCTCTAACATAATTGGTGTAATTTACTCCAAAAGCTATTATCTGTGGGCACCACATACAATGGAAGGAACCAGCATTGGCCTGGCACTTCCAGCACTTATTATTTCCTGTTTTATATATTTTATCTGATCTGGCAGGTGTTAAATATGATAAAACATTTTAAAATTTTCTTTTAGATCTTGGGATGCCACCAATTTATTTGTTTTTTTCCACAGATCTTCCCAATATTTGAGTTCAATTTCATGTCTTACATTCTTTGCCCTATTTATCATAACATCTTTAACATTTTCGTTCTGTAAATTTAAAAGGAACAATAATTTATATCTTGAATGTCATCTGCCTTGAATTTCCAAATACTATTTTCTCAAAATAGTTTTGATGCTGGCCTAGTTCAAGTCCCTCTAATTTCAAATCGATCTTAAATCTTTCAGTCAGTTGCCTATGTGGGAACCAATTACAATTATACCCTAATTGAAGCAGTTCTTCTCAAAATTTTATACAAATTGTGTTTGGTTATTCTTGGATCAAGAAATCTTTATACTTCAGGCAGTCTTTACCCTAATCTATTTTCTTTCCAAGAAAAGCTTCTATTTTTGAATTCGGACCAAATTCTAAGAAGGAATTTACAAATATAGTGATTTTGAAATTCTTTATCAATCTTTACCTTTTGATACCAAACGTATGCATGCCAGCCAAAATGTAAGTCCACTCCTTCTAAAGTCAGAATTCCTGGGTTTTGTAGCGTGAGCCATTCAGTAATCCATGTAATCACATTAGCATGCTGGTATAACTCTAAATCTGGATGACTGCTGCTCCAGTGACTTTTTTTTTGATCTGTTAAATATTTCCAACCTATACGTGTTTTTTACCATCCCAAATGAATTTTGCAAATCTTTTTGTCATTTTTACAAAGGTTTGTCATTGGTTATAATTGGGAGATTCTGAAACAGGAAAATCATTTTCAGAAGTATATTCATTTTGACCACTGTAATTTTTCTTAAAAGTGATAGATGTAAATTAGTCCATCTTTTTAAATTTTGTTTTATTTCTTTCCATATCTTTGCATAATTGCATAACTCTTAGTCTTCATTGTTTCTCATATTTTTTGTTAAAATTGCGGTTTTGTCTTTGTGGATTTTAAAACCTGCCATTTTACAAATTCTGTCAGTTTGTGCAACAATTTATCTATAGACTTCAGTGGGTTTTCCAGAAAGATAACTAGATCATCCATGAATGCATTTAATTTATATGTTTGGTCTTTTATTCTAACCTCCTTTTATTTCAGGGTCTGAATGGATACTTCTGTTTGATACTTCCAATATAATAATAAATAGAAGCAGAGATAAAGGGCATTCTGAATGGGTCCCCCTGTTTGTTTCAAGATACTTTGCCTTCTTGCCATTTATAAGTATTTGGGCTTTTGGGGTTGAATATATTTTTTCAATCCAGCCAGCAAAATTGTCTCAAAAGTTCATTTTTCTTAACAACTCCAGCATAAAAGACAAGTTACTTTATTGAGAGCTTTCTCAGCATCCAGAAACAAGATAGCTAGTTTTTTTTTTCATTATGTTTTTTGAAGTACTCTATCATATTTAGAACACTTCTTGCTTCTCAGCTGCCTTTTTGGTAAGAAGCCATTCTGGTGTTTGTGTACTGTCACCTGCAATATTTTTTTAAGCTCGTCCAGTATAGTTGTAAAAATGTTGTAGTCTGTTTTTAATAATGACATAGACCTGTAGTTACTGGGGTAGGTTCTGTTTGGGAATCAGTGTAATCAGTGTAAGCATTTATCCATGTGTCTGGAATTCCATCTTTTTGCATCTGAGAAAAAGTTTTTTGTAATGGGATAAGCAAATCTTCTTCAAATATTTTGTAAGATTGGTCTGTGAACCCATCTGGGCCGGGAGCTTTCAAAGTTTATAGCTTTTGGATCACAGTGGAAATTTCATGAGGCATTATAGTAGCTTCTAAAATTCCCTTCTGTTCCTCAGTAATCTTTATTAAATCTTGCCTCTCTATATAGGATAAAATACAATTCTTGCCTTTATCCGCCAGTGGTGCCTTCTCATACAATTCTGAATAATATTTGTGAAAAAATTTTAGGTCTTGATCCAAAGTTTTCCTACCCTTATGTTGTATCTCCATGATTAGCATTTTTTTCCCTCTTACTTTTCTTAATTTATATGCCAACCATCTCCCTGGCTTGTTGGCATGTTCAAACTGTTTCAATTGGCATGCTTTAACCATTTTCTCTATCTCTTGAAGATATTCCACCTCTAATTGTTTCCAGAGTATTTTAATCACAATTTTATCATTTGGAGTATTTCATAGATCATCGTCTTTACCCTTTAGCTTTTCATTGATTTTGTGAATACATTCAAGTCTTCTTCTTTCTTTGCTCCCCATTTAATGAAATGTCCTTTAATTATAGCTTTGCTAGCATCCCAAATGGTTCTCATCTGAACATCTTCTGTCATGTTATCTTTAAAATAAAAGCCCAATATTTCTTTTGCTTTTTTAACATATTCTTCATCCCATAACAAATTTTCATTAAGGTTCCAACTCATTTCTGGATTTCTTACTTTCAACTCTTGGTTTTATTGGATTGTGATCCAATGTCATCTTTTGTAAGATTTCCATTTCTTTAATTCTTGTATGTGTCAGTTTGGATAATAAGAACATATTGATTCTAGACTGTGTGACTATCTAAATAATATGTAAAGCCATTAGTTAATCTGTATTTACTTTCCAAATATCAAGTGATGATAGATTTTCAATCAATGTAAAAGAAGCTTTTAGGTAATTTCCCTTGGTTCTCTTTAGTTTTTGTGGTTGAAACTCTATCCACAGTGTGGTTAATAACTCCATTTATATCTCCAAGAATTTAAAAAAGTTCTTGATTTCTTTCAGCAGCGTACTTTGTTATTGCTTTTGTTATTTTCTCACAGAACCTGTCTTTTCTCCCAAATGGTGCATATACTCCAACCACAAGAAGCTTAAAGTCTAAGAAGTTATTTCTAATCTGAGATAATGTCCATCTGGGTCTCAGAATAGCTCTTCAACACTGTATTTGGGGTTTACATACATAACAACAACTCTTTTCTTCTTTTGATAAGCAGCAGTATAACAATTTCCTAATTTTGAGTTTCTCAAATATTTTTCGTCACGATCTCTTATCCAAATTTCTTGCAGGCAAGCTATATCCAACTTGGCTCTTTCCATATAGTGAAACACATGCCTTTTTTTGACATTAGAATTTAACCCTTTCACATTCCAGGACAGAATCTTAACCAACATTTTGTATTCTTAACTTCCATAAAACTCAATTCTCCTCTTTCTTCATCCCCTGTTTCTTGTCCTAGATCTTCTGTTTCATTCTCCATCTCTTCTACTGAATCATTATTAAGTATTTCTTTTTTTGAGGTATCTTTTCCTCCTTGTAAAATAGGAATTTTTCCAAGCTTTGTGCAGCCTGTTTGCTCATGCAGCCCAGTATTATCTAATATCATTATCAGTGTTTACAGTCTCAGGCAATGAAAGGTCTTTCTCATAACTTGCTACCTGATCATTTAACCGGAAATTCTAGTGATTGAACTTGAGACTGTGTACATATAAAGCATCGATTCTCCCAGGCAACCTGAATGACCAAGATAGTCACTTGGATAAGCATTGTATTCATTATATCCTTTAAAATATTATACTTAATAATTATAACATTAAGAAGATTATAGCAACATAATCAGAAAAGCACTTGGACAAATCTAAGTTTTAAAAGTATCAGCCATAACAGGAGTGCGGAATTTGTAGCCTTTGTTGTTGGGCTGAAACATAAGCTTCCAGCATAATAAATATTAAGGGCACTAGGAACCCATAAGATATGAAGGGCCACATATTTTCCATCCTTGTTGTTTTACACCCAGAGTCAGTGCAATTCAGTGCAACAGCTGCATTAAAACAACAGAAGTTGATGAATGCTTCTTGTTATTTTCTATTGACATGATAATAATCATGTAACTTCTTACATTCCATAAACCCACAATATTGGGCAAGATATTTGCCAAGCCTGTTCATCACACCTTCTTAGATCTCAAGCAAGATGTTATTTTCAATAAGCCTATTCACATGCCAATGTATAATTAATCACTGCTATACGAGAAAAATTAGCTTTGATCTCAAAGTCTGAGCAGCCAATATTCTTGCTGAAACAAAAACCCTGGGACAGAGCTTGGAAAGCTTACTTTTTTGGATGCCAACTCTCAAAATCTGCAGACAGCAACAGGGGATTCAGAAACTGTAGTCCACAAAGTTACTTTTTCAAGTTCTGCACTGGCAGAGCAGTCCCATGGGAGCACATGAGGAGAAAAAATGTGACAGAATAACCTCTGCTATCCGAACGCAGTCACCTTGCCACTTCACACCAGCCTGTTTCTCTCTTCCATTCATACCAACAGGAAGGAAAATCACTACACTAGCTCCAAGGCTAGTAGAGATTTTCTCCATTATCAGGAGAAAATCAGTGGCATGAAGGGGCTTTAGAGCCTTGATGTCGGAAGTTTCATCTGACTGTCCTTGATGTGCTCTCAAAATTCCAATTTTTCCTGTTGTTGACAAAATATCAATGGTGGTACATCTGCGCAAGCAGAGATTTCTGCTAATATATCAGAGGGCTCTTCCAGGGGCATCAGTGTTGCCCTGTTGGCACAGCACCATTTCTGCATGTAGAGCTTCTTGGGGATCAGTGAATAGACTGAACAATTTCTGCCTAATGAGCAATAGGAAGTTATTTTTTTTCCTAAAGTGCTATCTTTCTTTTATAAGGAGCTGCAATTCTTATAGATGTTAAGACAGTTAATCATTGATTACCCAGAACTGGACATTACTGTAACTACTGTCACACTGGAAAATACAATTGCCTCTGTGGCTAATCTCTGTTCCTCCAAGTGGCCAATTCAGATGTTGTACCTTGGAAATTCAGAGAAAAATGCAGAAGACATTTCAGCGTAATCATTCCTGGATAGAGCATGTGACATTTTCTATTCACTTTCCCATTGCTCAGTCTGAATTAGCACACACAATCAATATGAGTAACAGGCAGACCTATCCCAGTTCCATTGAAAAGTAAATTACAATCATGGCCACTATAGGCAAAAAACAATAACCCTTCCTCTTTGTTCATTTTTTGCAAATATACAAAGGGGAGATGGGAAGAAAACGAAAGAGGCGAAATAAAAGAAAATATCTTAAAAACCAAATTAATTCATCATACTGTAATATCAAAAAGTTCAGATGATCAGGTTTTTCATAAAGTTCAATATATACAGTCCATATGTTAAAAAAAGAATCTAATTAGTAACATGACTGTAAGATACATGTTCATATATAGATTGTACCATTGTAATCTTCAGACCACTGAGTGGTAGAGAGTAAATATTTCTCCTTCCAACATTTGGGCTATAAGGATTGCTCACTGCAAATATGTACCAGAAAAGAGATATGTTGTTGAGTAAATAATGCAAGTGGAAAAGTGTGACCATCTGTTCTGAAGCAACATGTGTCACACAGCCTTTTCCTCTTGCCCAAATACTGTCTGAAATTGCTGAAGATGACAATATATTTCCAGCTGAGGTCATGCTAAGGGTCTTCAGGTTCATCCCTTCAGAAAGCAACTGTGTACTCAGAATCAGCCATCAGAGCGTTAGTAAACAACAGGACTCTCCCTGTCCAGTCTTTTTACGTACAGCTCCTTGGGGTATACCTACAAGATCACACAAAGCATTGCAAAGCTGTATTTTTTTATTTCTTGGCATATTAATTGCTTGTTGATGACAGCTGATGGTGTTGTAACTGAGTGCATCTGGGGTGATTTCTAACAGCACGCTCACAGACAAAGAAAGAGGCAGTTTTTACAAACACTTCACTGCCTGAAACTTGTTCCAGCTTTTGGCTACATTTTGCCAATTAACTGATTAATTAGAATAGTGTGCTTCTTATGTAGGCAAAAGTACTAGTGGCAGCAGCAGCAGAAACAGTGGATACTATGACTCTGCTCACCTCAAGCCACATTGATCATGTGAATTGAGCGTCTCTCTCCCCTGGAACAACTTTGTTAGCTGATGTGGACGAAGATTCAGACCTATACCTTGACCCAAGTTTGGTAACTAAGTTGTTAGGTAGTCAACATAAACTGATCAGGGGCTTGTATAAAGGTTGGTCAGAGGACATTTCTTCTATTAAGAAGTTCCTATCTGAATGCAAGGACCTTCTTAATCCTTTAGCAAACCTACTACTGGTAAAAATACAAGGGGAGGGCAAAATAACTCCTAGAAGTAATGGTGACATCACAACAAAATTTAAGTTCGATTTTTCCATTAAAACTTTAAGTGAATCCACTGATCAACGTATTTCGAATTCCTCTAACCAAGGTAACTTGGCCAGTGGAACAAGGAAAATTTCCTCTAGGAAACGGAAAAGTAAATCCGATATACATTCTAACAATAGGAACTCTAAAAGTAAAAATTCCAAGGTTTCTACTTGTATTAAAAAGAAAGATAAAAATATAAAAACCAAGCCCAGTAGCAAATCTGTCCCTAAAATGAAATTTGACAGTTTATTCAAAATACTAGAAAAAAAGGACAAGAATGCCAGGATGCCCTCTCTAAAACTTAACAATGATAACAAAGTAAACCTAGAAAGTCAAGAATTAGTAAATACAGTACTAGAAACAAGTTTTCTATGTCTACAATCAGCCCCTGAAAACAGAGTAAAAACAGAAACTCAGGAATTAACAACACAGTTTCAGCCTGAAAACAAGGTAGACTTTTCCAGCCACAAAGTTCCATCATACGTAAGTAACTCGAAACAACCCCAGATAACTAATTTCTTGCATTTACAATTAATCAGGCAGAATCTGGTGTTTATTAATTACCCAAAGCCAAAGGGCATGTTACCACAACAGGAGAGAAAAGCACATTTCTTGCGGCTTTTAACATCCTTTGGTATAACATCAATTGAAATGAAGTCTATACTAAAGGTAGAATATATTTTTTTTCAACTATATCAATGCTAGAGCTGTTATTTCATTTACTTCCACTGATATTGCTGCAAGAATTTATAGAGTTAAGGAGAGATTTAAGAGTGGGGGAATGAGTATTACCAGGTACTTTAAAGAGATTTCACCAATTCTTTCCCTGAGTCAAACAAAGAAACAGAGAAATTCTTATTCATTTGCTCCCTTTAAGGATCTACCAGTTGGGGACTTGATAGATTTAAGTACCTCTGATAATTCTGTTACTACTGTTTGTCGATCTTCCTCTAAAAAAGCTAACAAATTTGTAGCCCCACTAAGTCCTTCAGATATAAATAGTGCTACTTCTACTCTGTCTGATGGTAGGGATGATACTCATATAGAATTCCTACCAGAAGAATTAATGTTAATAGACAGTTTTGACGCTCTCCCAAAGCAGGACCAACAGCAGGCTCTGTCAAGGCTTGCTTTTCTGATCAAATATTTAAAGGATAAGTAATATCAGGATTTCAGCACTTCATCAGTCAACAATTGTCTAGGTACCTCTCAAATAGAAGAGGAAGTACTACCAGGGAGAGCAGGTAAGGATAACAGAGGAATGGTAACAGGCTCAAAGGCTGCAATAGTAAAATCAGTTAAACCTAGTCAAAATGGCAATCTTTCTAAAACGGGAGATCATGATCAAAGTTTATACTCTCTCAGTTCATTCCATTGTGATTCCAATTTGTTAAATATTAAACGCCACAAGTACTTTGTACTGTCCCAACCAGATTTATGTAAGATAGGGCCACTAAATCCACCAAACTCTGGCAGACCAGGCCTGGGCTTGTTAACTCAACATGCTCCAGTATGTAACCCCTGTGTTTATAGGAATTTCCAAGGGACATTGGATGTAATATCAGACCTGGATTGATTACACTCAGGTACTGTTACCTCTTCCCTAAATATACTTTTCTGGAACATAGCCGGCTGGACCTCCAAAAGCAAAGATCAGAATTTTATGGAATACCTAAATAAGTTCAATTTTTTTTACAAGAGACCTGGTGTTGTGACCATGTTTACGTTAATGGTTTTGTATCATATTGCCTCCCTGTACTCTCCAGAAGTGGTAAAGGAAGGGCTAGTCAGGGTTTATGTATTTTGGTTTCTTCCTCAGCTAATTGTAGAATTATTCAGTTACCAAGTTATGACTCTTCTATACTGGCCCTAGTTATGGAATTAGTAACATCTAATCTGACTTCACTTTTATGTAATGTGTGTTTTGCCCCAACGGTCAGAAAGGAAGATGCTGTATCAGTTTGGCTTAAGGTTGATTGTTACTA
Source organism: Cyclura pinguis (assembly GCA_030412105.1). Lineage (NCBI taxonomy): Eukaryota > Metazoa > Chordata > Lepidosauria > Squamata > Iguanidae > Cyclura > Cyclura pinguis. The sequence continues at coordinate 195,131,112 of CM059600.1, read as the reverse complement.
CTCAGAACAGATGACTAAATTTCCCAGAGCAAGATCTATAATAGCAGGTGATTTTAATGCAAGGACAGGATCCTACTTAATCAATCCCTTTTTAGACTGTAACTCTCCCAAAACAATTAAGGAACAACATATAGTCAATTCACGTAGTTCAAAAGACAAATCTATCAACCCTGCAGCAATAGGTTTGCTTCAGTTTGTTTCAAATAACGAATTGTATATTCTAAACGGCTCCAGCCCTGATGACCTATGGGGTGAATTTACATTTGCTTCCACCAGGGGTTCAAGTGTTATTGATTATATTCCTATTCACAAACATTTGAAAACTCTGCGGTTCAACTTCAGAGTAGCAAAGCGCTCTGATAGTGATCATTTTCCCCTGGAATGCTCGCTGGATCTGCCAGGCAGGTTAAAGTTGGATTTACAACATTGTATCTCAGTCTGCTTACCATCTGACACAAGAACAATTAAAATCAAACAGTCCTCTGAAACAAAGGAGGCCCTCAATAGGTTTATTTCATTACATCACATTTCAAATTATGTCAGCCAAATTAAAGTAGATGCTAGACCTGAGGATGGAATCTTGGCCTATGAGCGGGTTTTACAGGATTTGTACCCTTTTCTTCAAACTAGAACTAACAATATAAATTACAATAACATCTGTAAAAATAGATGGTTTGACAAGGAGTGTGTCAATCTTAGAAGGGAAATTCAAACAGTGTATAATATTTATCGTGGATCAAATGAATGTCAGCTTCCTCACTCATATTACGAGTTAAAAAAACAATATAAGGAACTCTTATTCTGAAAGAAATGTGAGGCAACAAGAGAAACATGGCAAATGTTATTGGCAGCATCTATTACTCGCAGCAGTAGATCTTTTTGGCAGATAGTTTCAGGTGCTTTAAGTAATTGTTATGGAAGTCCAGACTGCCACATTCCAGCTAGTGCCTTGGAAAATCATTTCCAAGTCATCTTTAACGATCCCTGCCTATCCAAATCTAAAACACTTCCCTTGTTACCTCTGAACATTCCAGATTGGCCAAATGTAACTACAGGAGAAATTGAGGGACTGTTAGGTCAGCTAAAGATGGCAAGTCCGCAGGATGTGATGGCATTTGCTCAGAACTGTTGATACATAACATCAGTTGGTGGGTACCCATGTTGGCAGCCCTTTTTTCTCTAATTAATAAATCTGGCATAATCCCTGTAGCTTGGCTAAAGGCCTTTATTATCTCGATCTATAAGAAGGGTCCTAAAGATAACTCGCATAACTATCGACCTATTAGTCTGCTATCTGTTATAGGGAAGGTGAATGCCAGTTTTCTAGCTATCAAGCTGAAAGAGTGGATTAACGATAATAACATCATTGGGGAAGAGCAGATTGGTTTTAAATCAGGTTGCTCCTCACTAGATCACTGTCTGGTTTTGGCTCATCTAGCACAAAAATATACTGCACCAAATGGCGGGAAACTTTTCTCTGCATTTATTGATCTAAAAATCAGCATTTGATTTAATCCCACGTGGCTGCCTCTGGAGCAAACTGGAACAGTATTCCATTGATAGGCGACTTTTATTTTAATTCAGTCCCTGTATTATAATACTACTATTCAAGTTTGTAGTTCCAGGCAAGGGTGGCTCACAAATGAGATTCCCACCAACAGGGGTGTAAGACAGGGATGTATTCTTGCTCCCACCCTATTCAATTTATATTTAGCTGATCTTCCTCAGACCTTGGCACCTTCACCATCCCATCCACCAAAAATGGACTCAACAAAAGTCTTTGACCTTCTTTATGCCGATGATGATTTCTCAGACACGTCTTGGATTTAGGAGATTATTGAGAGGTTTCCATGAATGCTGCAATAATAACTTTTTAACAATCAATTATTCAAAAACAAAAGTTCTTGTTTTTGCCAAAAGAAAGATCAGATACTCATGGTTGATAGGGGGAAATCGAATTGAATAAGTGGACTCGTATAAATATCTGGGTATCTGGTTTCATGAAGCTATAAGGCGGAGGACATCAAATTGAAAGCTGAACAAGATTTGAGAGTATTAGCATGGTTTTTCTTTACTAAGGGTGCTAAATTTATTCCAGCTGCCATCCGGCTTTTCAAAGCTAAAATTTTCCCACAGTTGCTTTATGGGGCCTCAATTTGGTTTCCTCTTAATAAGAATTCCTTTAAAGGAATTCTGTCTTTCTTTCTGAGGCTAATATCTGGTGCCCCCAGATGTGTTGCTGGATCTGCCCTTTACTTGGAGTCAGGCCTAAATTCTTTAAAAAGTTTGGCATGGATGTACTCTATCCACTTTTGGCTTCGTTGCTGTTATACAATTAATTCCAACTCTTACTGGCTAAAACTATGTCTGACTCCTTTAAATCACGCTGGAGAAAGGCAATTGAATGCAAGATAATCTCAGTGGGATTATCCACATCCCACCTGCTGTCTCTAGACTTAGATGGGGCCAAAGCTATTGTCAAACAGAGGTTGAGGGACGTTGATTACCAGGAGCTGCAAGGGACAGCCAGGGGACCTTGTTCCCCTCAGTCACTGGGTTTACCATGCTTACCTTGCAAAGATGGAATGCCTTATTTAAGCTGGTTAACAGTTCCAAAATATAAAAGGGCTTTCTCCCTGGCAAGGTTTAATGTCCTTCCTTCAAATTTGCTAACTGGCAGATTCAACAAAACACCACTGAGCAAAAGATGCTGCCCCTGTGATAATTAGGAAATTGAATCCATATCACATGTACTTTTTCGTTGTAGTTTCTACAAGGGGTTAGGCAAGATTTATTACACCCCATCACACAACGCTTCCCTGGGCGCCCCATAGAGTCTCTAATGGTTATCTTACTTTAAGGCTCTGACGAATAGATTACTCTTCAAGTAGCAAAATTTTTAAACTTAGCTATTTTAACTAGATCTTCCTTGTCTATGTAAATGAAATATCTGCTTATTAATATTGTATGCTACCATTATCACTTTGATTGTATTTTCTCTGGTAAATGTGAGCCACTATATTTATGTATATTTGTATTGTTTTAAAAGGTTTTTAACATGCTGTTTTAATGGTCTGTTGACCGTAATAAAAATAAATGAAAATGAATGACAATATCTGTGACTCAAAATTTTAAAAAACAGGGCAGAAAGGTTACAATAAATGTAGTCTGAAAGGGAATTATTAAGTTGGATATTCTGTGTTCTAAATTGTGATGATGTCATAATTCAGTGATTCTTAACCCCTAAGACTTAACTCAAGATTTAAATATTCGAATATGTATTTAAATATTCAAATATGTATTTATTTATTAAATGCTTCTGGACACTAGGGGCCTTTCCACACCATACTGTTATAGTGCTATTATTCCATTTTCATCATGCTGTGGAATCCTGGGGTTTGTAGTTTACTGAGGCCAAAGAGCTCTCTGCCTGAAAATTCTAAAGGCCCCTCCCTAAACTGCAAACCCCAGGATTCCATAGGGTGCTGAAACTGGAATAATAGCACTATAATCGTGTAGTGCAGAAAGGCCCATGGATTCAAATCACCACTCAGACACTGGGTGACCTTGGGTAAGTCCCATTCTCTCAGCCTCAGTGAAAGCCAAAGGTAAACCCCCTCTGAAAAATTTTGCCAGAAAGAAAGAAAGAAAGAAAGAAAACTTATGATAGGTTCACCTTGGGGTTGCCATAGGTATGAAGTAACTTGAAGGCAAACAACAAGAAGTTCCACTGAGAGGTGGATTTTTTCCTAGCCATAATGTCTCTCTCCTTTAAAAATTGTCCTGTAATGACTCTAAGGTGAACCTATTATGGGAGTTTTCTTGCAAGATCTATGGCTTTGCCTTTCTCTGAGGCTGAAAGAATATGACTTGCCTGAGGTCACCCAGTGAGTTTCCATCATGAAGTGGAAGAGAAGGTTAAGAGGGGACATGATAGCTATGTTTAAATATTTGAAGGGATGCCATGTAGAGGAGTGAGAGGGCTTGTTTTCTGCTGCTCCAGAGACCAGGACAAGGAGCAATGGATTCAAGCTGCAGGAAAGGAGATTCCACCTGAACCTCAGGAAGAACTTCCTGACAGTCAGGGCTGTCTGGCAGTGGTATATGCCGCCTCGGAGTGTAGTGGAGTCTCCTTCTTTGGAGATTTTTAAGCGGAGGCTGGATGGCCATCTGTCGGGAGTGCTTGAGGGTGTTCCTGCATGGCAGGGGGTTGGACTGGATGGCCCATGTGGTCTCTTCCAACTCTACATTTCTATGATTCTAAGTGGGAATTCAAACCCTGGTCTCCAGAGTCTGCTGCCATGTCCCTTTCATCAGGAACTTGGCAGCAGGCATGTGTATGTGCACGAGTGCTGAAACTGCTCCCTTGTTTGCAAATGAAGAAACAGTTTGGGCATGCTCACATGCCTGCTGCTGCGTCCTTTTTGCCAGGGATACAGCAGCAGAGGGTGGGTGCTGAGGGCCACGGAAGCAGGTGTGTGTGTGTGCACCCAAATTGCTCCCTCACTTGTAAATGGGAGCAGTTTTGGCACCTGCCTCAACCTCGCTGCTACATCCCTTTTGCTGCCATTGCTGTTCGTGTCCAGTGGCAGGGCATCATAGACCCCAGGTTAAGAACCCCTGTAATAATTAATATTATGGTAAGTCACTTGAACAAAAATTAATTTAAGGGAACGGGGAGGTCTGTTGTATTAAATGCTCCACTGGAGAGAGGGCAGTAAGGAATGGTCTTACATTCATCTGCAATAATGCTTTGACATTTAAGAAATAAAGCTTTTTTTTTTAAAAAAAAAAAAAGGGAGATGATGTCAAAATATCTGCAATGAGTAGTCACACTGCCACCTCGCACCAAACATGGCAGAATGGCAGTCCATGTTGAGGATACCCCTGCATTAACCATGCAGTGAAGAAAACAGTCCCTGCATGAAGACAGCAAAATCACAGTATGGGGATCTCCATGTTGCACATTTATAACAGTTTGATAGTACTTTAACTGCCTGATTCCATCCCATGGAATTCTGAGATTAGTAGTTTGGTGAGGTACTTAGGATTCTGTAGTGCAGTCTTGTGAACAGCAGCATGAGAAGCTATCAGGCAGAGAATTCTGCCTTTCCAACTACCAATCTCAGAATTCTATAGGATGGAACTATAGTAGCCAAAGTGGGAACAAACGGCTATAATTGTATATTGTGGGTGGACCCTGTAGTTTCACTCTAAAATTTCACATGCAGAACACAACTTGCCCAGCAGAAACATGGGGCTGCACCCATTCCACTACGTATGCCTTTGTAGAGATAGTTATTTTTACTTTCATTTTGATCCAGTGAAAGAGTTTTATCTTTGTTGCACGCAGAAAACCTCAAAGAGTAAATCCCAGTCATTTGTCTCCTCTTTCTTTAAGGTCTCCTTCTTGTGGCTAAATTGGGAATCTTCCAGTCCAGGAAATACATTCACGCCTGGTTGCCCATGCAACCAAATACAGTACAACAAAATCCAAAATCCAATATGACTACCTGATACGTTTTCAGACTGATGCTGTCCTTCTTCCCCCAGCTTTTTGATGTGATCAAACCATCAGGACAATGCCTTGTTTACCAGTAATCATGCACATAAGCAGTTTAGTGCTAAATTTATGCTCCTGGGGTCACATGGCTTCGGGAGCATCTTCTTAACAGCTCGCAGCATTACTCAAAGTAGTTTTCTCAAGCTGTCTGTAAAGCTTTGGCCTGGGCTGATCAGAGAAGGTCCAGGTCTTACTTCCTGAACAGTAGAGGGACTGGCAAATCCTAGTTCCTGGCATGAGGAGAGGGCCAGTGTTGGTTGGTATAAATTTTATCCTATAAATAGACAGACTATTAGAATAAGCCACATACCTTTGTCTTCAGGCAGGCTATCAGCTGGCTGATGAAAAAGGGTTTCAGTGGATTGGTACTATTTTTTGAGGGCGGATATGTTTTAACTTGCTGCCTAATACAGCTATGTTTTAATATATTAATTTTCAGATCATGTTTGGGCAAATATGCCTTTTTGTCTATCTTCTTTTAACTGTTTCATAAGCCACTTTGAGTTCCAGTTCTGCAAAAAAGTGGAGTATAAGCCAAATAATGGAATCAGTCAAGAAATAATTTTATAGTCTCTAGTAAGCAAGTACTCTTGTGACCTTTAAAAGTTTAGATTCCTTCTTCTCATTACACAGTCAAACTCTAGGGTTGATCCATGTCAATGTTTACAATATTTCTTTTATTTTATTTATTCAGTGCATATCCTGCCTTTTTCTCACAAATGGGATTCACTTAAGCTGTCCAAATATAGTTGAAAACATACAGATAATAAAAGCATAAAAATTAAAACAATTTTAAAATCCTGCCATTTAAAAATGGCTTCTACCCTTCAGCAGCACATGTGTCAGTTACCAAAGGATTGTTGGAACTGGTCGTTGCCCATGTCAGAAACACTGCAGAGGGAGAACCAACTCAGATTCCCTCAATAGGAAGTGCCAGAACGTAGAAGCAGCTACTGAGAAGCTGTCACATGAAATTGCCCATTCTCATTTATTTAAAACATTTTTACTTTGCCCTTTGGTTGTAGGTTATGACAGTCTTGAAAACCACTGTTGTCATAAAAATAATACATAACAAAACAAAAGCCATAGGCAAAGAACAAATTTGTGTAGCAAAAATTTAAAAACATAGATTAGACAAATTCTCATTAAATGCCAGAGATGACAGAACAGGTAACAGTCTTTATGTTTATGTAGGTGCCTTGTAGGTAGATACCTGCTCCACTTGCAATACGGTACAATAAGGAATGCACTTCCATGTTCTCTGGTCTTTGCATAACATGGTTATTGGTAATTTAAAAAAACAGGATATAAAGCAATGGGAAACAGCACAAAAGCGGAAAAGTAGACAAAATGTGCATAACGTTTGCATATGCTAATTAATACCTATTGCTCCAAGTGTAGAAAATTACTTGAATTTAAATTTCACAGATGGGAAGCCATCCAATAAATTCTTCAATTAATTTGCACCGTACCTGTCAAAATCAGTTCTTCTTCAGTTTACTCCCAAATAATTTGCCACTCAGATCATGTGGTAAAGTCAGTTCTCCTTCATTTAATTACCTCCATTTATCAGTTATATTGCCCCACTTAAATTTACATTAAAAATAAACTGAGTGTGTGATTCTGCTTTGTGTGGGATTCTCACTATGAAACAAGGTACCCAAGCAACCATTATTTTTATGTACAACGTCCTAGGAAGCAGACACAACAGTTCATCATTGCTTACTGTCATAGATTGGCCAAGCGGGTTCGAGTGGGTTCAGTTTCAATAGGCAAACAACAGCAACTAAGCTGCAGGTTTCCCTTCGGATTAATTCCACAAGGAAAAAAAGGTGCGGGGGGGAGAGTACCTGTAGCAGTGGGCATAGAGGGAAGATGTGAAATACCAAACTGTCTGGTATGAATAAGGACATCTGGCAACCCTGTATTATTAGCTACAGTCCCTTTGAACAGCAACATTTCTGTAGGCTACCACAGATCCATGTTTTGCTCCACTGCTGTCATTCTAGTTTTTGATACGTTTGCTGAACGACAGTGTACGAAATTGTGAGTTTTGAAACTGCACAGAGCCAGACTCATACAACAGAACTGAAAAACAGCCATTACCCTAAGTGTCATTTTAATACATAGTGGGTTTATATGTTCTTTTAACTGATATTATGTGACACAATGTGTTGTTGTTCCCTACCCTGATCCATGGGAGAGGCATGTAAGAAATAAATATTATTATTGCTGTTGTTATTGTTATTATTGGTGTTCTCAGAAATGCTTCCCTCTGGCGATAAAGCTGATAGTATATGTTAGTTCCTGCTATAATTTCATGCACCTTCGCTGCTTGAGATAAATTGAGATGAAGCTCATGGACAGCTAGGCTTCTAGTCTTAAGTCTTAACATTGTTTTTCTATATATAACACTACTTATGAAATCTAATTAACTCTTCAGAGGCAAAGGAAGATACTTGAGAATATTGGGCTACGATAGTCCTCTGTTTCTCTTACCTTGTCACAAGTTCTGTGAAGCATTCCCCAAACATGATTTGCAGAAGAATCTAATAAACAGTTACTGTTTTTTTCCAAACAGTAGGGGGGAAATATCCTCTCATGGGAATATCTGCTCTCTTCATCGCTGTGGTGGGCAACCCCCACAATCCTCAGTCTAGTTCCCACATCAACTCTGTGTAGGCCACTTTTTCTTAACTCTTGCTATTAACTCTGTGTTGTAGCTGTCTTCCTTGGTTTTCCCCCATGTTTCCCTTATTTGGCTGTTGCCTACATTTAAAAAAGAAAGGAAAAAAGAAAGAGAAACCTTCTTTATTCTTTTCTACTTTATCTCTCTTACTGTCAGATTTCCCTTCTGTCCTCCCTCCCTGTTAGGATTCGCTATCCCTCTTTTTCTGTGATGGGAGGCAGAGCGGGTGTTTAAAGAAAGAACCAAGCGTGGCTCGGGTTAGTGATGTATGAGAAAGTCCAGGGATGTTGGGGGACCCTGCTTCACCTGCTGCCGCAGAAGGGCCTGGGGACACTAAGGCCATTTCCACACTTCGCCGTTAATAGTGCTATTATTCCGCTTTCAACATCCTATGAAATCCTGGGGTTTGCAGTTTAGGGAGGGGCCTTTAGGATTCTCAGCTGGAGAGCTCTTTGGCTTCAGGAAACTACAAACCCCAGAATTCCATAGAATGTTGAAAGTGCAATAAAAGCACTGTAACAGTGTAGTGTGGAAACGGCATAAGTCAGTGGCACACAGGAGAAGAGGGCTGGATCGAAAGAAGGAGACCCCTTTATCTTGGATCCAAAAGCCCAGCGCCACAAACACCAGGTCCAGTATGGCCACAGAAGGTGTTAAAAGGGGTGTTTAACGGGTTAAACAACTGTTTAAAGAGGCATTAAAGGGGGTGAGTAGCAAAGCTAACCCCCCCCTAAAAAAAAACTGGTGGGCAGGCCTTCCTAGCATTTAGCAATAGCATTTACATTTCTATACCGCTTTATAGTGGCCAAGCAGTCTCTAAGTGGTTTACCATGTGTTAGCTAGTTGCCCCCAACACGCTGGGTAATCATTTCACTGATCTACGGAAGAATGGAAGGCTGAGTCAACCTGGAGCCCTGCAGGTTCGAACTCACAACATTGTAGCTGCAGTACCAGGGCTCCACTGGAAATTTATCAAAGGCTGCACTCTTTCATCACACAGGTGTCAGCTGCCTCAGTACTGACAACAGGGGACTCCTGAGTTTTAAGGACCTTTGCCCTTATGGCCTTTACTCTCCAGGTGCCATGAAAGTATTCAAAAAAATAAAATGACTTAAAGAAGTTTTCTTCCTCTCCTCCCTCGTCCCCTCAATCCCAGGATTCGGTCATTCCTCAAAGTGAGAAGGGAATGTTTGAGCCTTCTTGTTGTTGTGCCTATCATTTTACTAAAACTGCCAAAATTGAGGTGTGAGGTGCGGCGGCCATTTTGTGTACCTCAGAAAAGCCCAAGTTAAAAAGATGTGATGTTTCTACTGTTTCATAACCTCCATAGTAAATAAAAAGAAAAGAAATATGTCTATTATTAATAATTCATCTGAGGGGATTTTGATGAGGGATCATGTCAGATTATTCTTCTGGAAGAAAGGAAGTTATCTGAGGAGGAAGAGGAAAGGGTGCCTCAACAGGTCCTACCTCAGTAAGACTGCTTCAGGCAGGGGGTTTAGGTGTGTTATTACATAAACTTATTGTGTTTTCTAATGCATCTGATCAAATCCAATCTGAGGATCATGAGCTAAAGGAAGTCTCTTTTCCCAAACTTGCGCCTTCCACATCAGATATAACTTTCCTTGCATACTTTATGAAGGTGATAGGAATGGAGTGGTCAAAGCCGACTGCAGCAAAAACAAATCCAATAGCTTCAAAAAGTTTTGTAACTTAACCAGAACAGTTATGACAAAATTACATACCCCACTCATTCATGTCCTATTATTTGCTCTTGTTTATTCTTCAATGTATGTTAAAAGTGGTGAAGATACTGTGAAGAGTCCTGAGGAAAGAAGAGCAGGTTCAGCTTTAAAATGATTTATGATGCTGCTTCAGTGGCAATTAGGACTGTTTCAGCCATATCCATTTTTCCAGGGCAGCATATGTATAGGCAAGAGACCTGATTGAAGAGGTTCCACAGTGCAATGTTAATTGAGATGTGGAATTAATAAGTTGTTAAAAGTCGTTGCCTGTTCAGCAGATGCCAGTCTGGATGTTATCCAGTTGACTTCCAGAGTACAAGCAGCTTCTGTACCTTTCAGAAGACAAATCTGGCTTAAAAATTGGCATGCAGACACTGGGTCCAAACTAAACATTTGCACCTTTTGTGTGTGTGTGGGCTTATGTGCCTTCATGTCACCTGTGGCCTTTGAATTGTGGCGACCCCATGAATTTCCTGGATGGCTCTTGGGCAAGGAATGCTCTGAGGTGGTTTTGCCAGTTCTTTTTTCTGAGATGCAGCATGCAGCATCTGGTATACACTGGCAGTGCCATCCAGTTGCTGCCTGGGGCTAGTTGTGTTTGGTTTCCAGGATCAGAAGGAATCTGGCGCCTCTGCAGTATTTAGGCCCTCTTTGCACCTTCTGTTGTTGTTGTTAACAGCCATGAGGTTGATCTTGACCTACGGCAACCCTACAGGTGAAAGACCTCCAAACCAGTCTCTTATCAGCTGCCCCATTCAGGTCTTGCAGATTCAGAGATGTATATTTCTTGTTTGAGTCTATCTATTTGCAATGTGATCATCCTCTTTTATTATTGTCTTCTACCTTACTAAGCATTATTGTCTTTTCTAGCAATCATATGGCCAAAGTATGACAACCTCAGTTTGGTGATCTTGGCTTCTAGGGAGAGTTCAGGCTTGATTTGCTCAAAGACCTATTTGTTGGTCTTTTTAGCAGTCCAGGGTATTCATAGAACTCTTCGCCATTTCCACATTTCAAAGGAGTTAATTTTCTTCCTATCACCTTTCTTCACTGTCTAGTTTTCACAACCATATATAGAAATTGGAAATACAATGGCAGGGACAATCCTAACTTTAGTATTCAGTGATTTATCTTTACACTTCAAGATCTTGTCTAGTTCCTTCATAGCTGGCCTTCCAAGCTCCAGTCGTCTTCTGATTTCTTGACTGCAGTCTCCATTCTGATTAATGATTGAGTGAACAGCGGAGGAGCTTGGAGTGTTGGGGGAGCAGGAGGGGGCGGGGCTACGACACAAGGGGTGTGGCCACTGTGCATGGGGGTGTGGCTGCGGTGCGTGGGGGCATGGCTATAGGCCAGGACACCCCAAAAACATTGCCGCCTGGGGCAAACCACTCTCCTGTCCCTACACGACTGAGTGAAGATTTGCAAAATCTGGAACAATTTCCATGTCTACTTTAAAATTATATAAATGATCTGTAGTCATTATCTTTGTTTTCTTCATATTCAACTGTAAAATTGCCTTTTCACTTTCTGCCTTGACTTTCTTCAGCAATTGTTCCAAGTCTTTGCTATTTTCTGCTAGTTGGATGGTGTCATCTGTGTATCCTAAATTGTAAATATTCCTTCCTCCAGTTTTCATGCCTCCTTCCTCTGAGTATAATCCTGCTTTATGTATGATATGTTCAGCATACAAGTTAAACAGATAGGGTGATAAAATGCAGCCTTACCTGACCCCCTTGCCCATTGGAAACCATTTCTTTTCTCCATATTCTGTCCTAACAGTAGCCTCTTGTCCTGTGTATAAGTTATGCATCAGGACAATCACATGTTGTAGCACACCCATTTCTTTAAGAGCAATCTGTAGTTTCTCATGATCTATAAAATCAAAGGCTTTACTATAATCTGTGAAGCACGAGCTGATTTTCTTTCGCAGTTTTTTGGTGTGCTCCATTATCCAATGTGTCTTTGCAATATGGTTCGTAGTACCTTTACTGAACTCAATTTAGACATCTCACATTTGCTCCATATATGGAAGAAGTTTCTGTTGCAGAATTTTGAACATGACTTTGCTTGCATGGGAAATTGATACAGTGATCTTGTGGTTACTGCAATCCCTAGTGTCCCCTTTCTTGGGTATTGGAATGAATATTGAGTGTTTCCATTCTTTTGTTTTCCAAATTTGTTGGCAGATTTTAGTTAGAACTAAAGCAGACCTGCACAACTTGGCAGGAGGTAAGGGCCAAAATTAAATAGGCTAAACTTCTTCAGGCCACAGATAGGTTTTTAGCGCCTCACTTTCCTAGTAAAGTCATAATAATGGTATGATAATGTTTTTTATTTGCAAAATAAATTATAGTATAATTAATGATTAAACTATTTTGCAAATAAAATAAACCATATTATAAAAAGGGAAATTAGAGAAGTTTTTCCTAATGTTAAGGTGGAACTTCTTTTCCTGCTTTCTGGCTGAGAGTTCTAAATACCCCTCCCTAAACTGCAAATCCCAGGAATCCACAAGATGATGAAAGTGGAATAATAGCACTATAACTGTCAGGAACTGAATTCACACACACAAATATAACAGTGCATAAACACTACTTATTAGGAGCATGATACATTGTACAGGACTTCAGTGAGTGAACTGGAGGCAATTAGCAAGATTCAAAACATAAAAGGCAAAAAGTACATCATCCTGCCCGCAAGAGACCTTGAAGTTTCTGGTGTAGCCTGGCTGCGCTTATAACTACATTCCTAGCTTTGTTTACCTAACGGTCTCTGGTTCTCATACCTTGTTACAAGCAAGCTGCTGCTTAACTCCTACTACATATCCCATAACTAAAATATGGAGGGCTACCCGACAATAACAGCGTAGGCCCTTTTTGCACCTTACCTCATTCTGGTGTTGTCGTGAGGGGATCATTCGAGAAGCCTCTTGCAAGAAGCACTCGCATCCCCTCCGCTTCTCCTCCGCACCAGCTCTGTGCTGGGCAGAAGGAAGCGTGAGGGCTCCGCCCCTTTCTTCCGCAGTGCAGCCGGGTACTTTCCCAGGCTGCGCTGGGGGAGGAAGCACGATGGCCACGCACCCAGAGGCTCCGCACACAAGGTAAGTGTGAGTGGGGCACGGGAGAGAAGTGCAATCGTGCATTATTTTCGGCAAAGAGCCAAAAATGATATACTGTGCGATCGCCTTGGGAGCGTCGCGCGATTGTGAGGACGTCATATGGAATGGTCTTCACAATCCTGCAGCGCTCCCGAGGCCATTTTGCAACAGGACTGGCATGCGAAAAGGGCCATAGTGTGGAAAGGCCCCTAATCTCTTAAGCAGCAGAAAAGAAGCTTGCTCCATCTTTTACATGACATCCTTTCAAATAAGAGCTTCGCAAAAGTTCCTTTTGGTGACTACAACCTTCCAAAACCCCAGGTAGCATGATTACTGACTGGGGAATTCTGGGAGTTATAGTCTTAAAAAAACAACGCTTTCAAACTCTGGGTGCTCACCAGAGTAGATTCAATGAATTATTGCTGTTGTGTGTGTTCAAGTCATTTCCGATTTATGGTGACCCTAAGGCAAATCTATCACTGGATTTCCTAGGGCTGAGAGTGTATGATCCGCCCAAGGTCACCCAGTGGGTTTCCATGGCTGAAAAGCTCAAATCTTGCCTCTGCTACAAGCTCACCAAGCAATCTTAGGGAAACCTTCTTCCTTAAATTTCACCCACCATCACCAATGTACAACATGGGGAATGACAACACTGGCCATTTCTACTGTATACTGTTATAGTGCTATTATTCTGCTTCCAGCATCATGTGGAATTCTGGGATTTGTAGTTTCTTGAGGCCAAAGAGCTCTCTGGCTGAGAATTCCAAAGACCCCTCCCTAAACTTTAAACCCCAGGATTCTAAGGCTTGTTGAAAGTGGAATGAGAGCTCTGTAACAGTATAGGGCAGAAATGGCCACTCTCTTACACTGTTGACCAGTTGTTAGGATGACTGAGATAATGCAGATGTGGCAAGTTGTGATTACACAAAACCAGTAAATAGAATTATTGGAAACACAAGAGAGCTATGCTTTAAGAAATGTAGCAGTGTGTAATTTGCAAATGATCAAAGGAGAGTGGAACAATTTGGGGTGGCAGAAAAAATGTATTATTAATGAGGAAGTGGGAAGAAAATAGATTTGGAGGATAAACAAGGGGAATTCCAGATGGTGTGGGGGGTGGAATTTATGAGATCTAAATTGCATTTTAAATGCAATCTTTAAATGCAGTTTAATTTTTTCCAATGCAATTTAGAAGGGATGGGCGTGAATGAGGACACAGACCTGTAATAAGCTGCTTCCTCCAGAGGGTCCCAGTTCATGTGTAACAGTCCATGTTGGCTTGCTCAGGGAGAAGGAGACCACCTCCTTTCTTGCCCCCTCCAACCCCAGCTGTTCTTCTCCTTTTCCAGGGCACTTCTGCCCTCACTGCCCATCCAAGGGAAGCAGAAGAAAAAGAAACAACTGCTGCCATCTTGTGCAAGGGCAAAAGGTAGCATCAGCTCAGCTCTCTGCTGCCCCCTGGAGAGGAGGAGGAGGGAACAGCCCAGACGGGTTTCTTCAAAACCATCAGCAGCCTCGTTGCTGCAACCTTTTTCGGCCCTCATGTTCATGAGTGATGCGGGCCGCACAAAATCTTTTGGTGGGTCGCATGTGGCTCCTGGGCTGTATATTGTGCAGGCCTGAACTAGAGTACATTCAGGCCATTTCCACACTACACTGTTATAGTGCTATTATTTCACTTTCAACATCCTGTGGAATTCTGGAGTTTGCAGTTTACTGAGGCCAAAGAGCTCTCTGGCTGAGAATTCTCAATGCCCCTGCCTGAACTCCCCCAGGATGCCATAGGATGTTGAAAGTGGAATAATAGCACTATAATGGTGTAGTGCAGAAATGGCCTCAGTCTCTGAAGATTAAAGCGGGCCTATTAGTATGGCATCTGTTCCTGGTGATTCATTTCTCCCACATGGTCTGAGTGCAGCTTTCACTTTACTTTCTAATATTGGCAGTTCATCTTCATATGGTTCTTCCTCTTGCACCTTTTACTGGGTGTAAATAGTTTGGAGTGCCTCAGACTTGGTACTAGTGGAAACTAAAGATAAGGAAAAAAGCCTTACTTTCCTCACAGAAAGCCCTTGATAGGAAGTCTCTTCACCTAGGGCAGTCCTCCTTTTGTCCCTACAGATTGTTTGGTATTGATGGTAAGGCGGAGGCTTCAAGCATTTGCTCACATTTGGGAAAATACCACAACAGATCAGTGGGTGATTTCAACTTTAAAAGATGAGTATCTGATAAACTTTATGTCCTATCCTCAGGTTTTAGGCAGTGCCAGAAGTCCAAGTCACAATAAATGCCAGCTTCAGATTGTGGGGAGTAACATGCAACTTCCACTTTGTACAAGGGAGCTGGGAAGAATATCTGTCCCACAGCATAAACCGGCTGGAGCTGAAAGCAGTACATCAAGCCGTATTAGTGTTCCATCTTCAGGTCTGAAACAGGTCAGTGGTGGTCCAGACAGACAATGTGACAGCAGAAGCCCATATGAATCAGGAAGAGGGAACACAATTTCAGGTTCTCACGACAGAAGCAAGGAGACTAACCGAGTGGCAGAGGTCAGCTTTATATCATTGAAGGCAGACCACATAAAAGTAGAACTAGAACCCGCAGCTCCGTATGTGCTGTGATGTGCATATATGCTGAGTTTTTGCTTACACAAGCTACTCCTCAATTTCAATGGAGCTAACAAACTTGGGTACTTGAAACAAAATGGGGAATCATAGAATCTTAGGGTTGGAAGGGGCCACAAGGGCCAACTGGTCCAGCCTCCTGCTGTACAGGAATACACAACTAAGTTCCTCCTAAAAGATGCCCATCTAACTTCTATTTAAATGAAGAAGAGTCTATCACTCTCTAAGGCAGCCTACCCCACTACACTTAGGCAGTTTTTCCTAATGTTTACATGGGATCTCTTTTCTTGTCGTTTAAATCCACTGGTTCTTGTTCCAGCCTGTGGAGCAGCATAAAATGAGCTCACTCCATCTTCTACCTGCCATCACTTCAGATATTTAACAATGGCTATTGTGTCAGCTCTCTTGTCGTCTCTTCTCCAAGCTAAATATGCTCCACCCCCTAAGTTGTTCCTCATAAGACTTGGTTTCCAGACGTTTGATCATCTTGGTTTTCCTTCTCTAGACATCTTCTTGCTTGTTGATATCCTTCTTGAATTTGGGTGTACAAAACTGGACACAGGTGAAGTCTGACAAAAGCAGAATAGAATGGCACTAATACTTCCCTTGATTCTAGACACTGTACTCCTGCTCATGCAGTCTAGAATTGCATGGACTTTTTTTTAAAATGCCACATTATAATGATGACTCATATTTGACCTGTGGTCTATTAAGATTCCCCAGATCTTTTTCACATACACAGCTTTCAAACCAAGTATCATTCATTCTATATTTGTGCATTTCATTTTTTCATTTTTTTCCTAATGCCTTAGAATTATCTCTGTTGAAATTCATTGTGTTAGTTTTGGTCTAGCTCTCTAATCCATCAGGGTCATTTTGAATTCTGATTCTATCCTCTGGATTATTAGCTATCCCACCTCCCCCAGCTTGGTGTCACCTGCAAATTTGATAAGCATACCTTCTATTCCATCACCTAAGTCATTTATATAGATGTTGAACAACACCAGGCCCAGTGATGCACCCCACTAGTCACTTCTGTCCAAGATGATGAGCAACCATTGGTGAGCACTCTCTGCATTTGGTTCAGTCAACTAATTACAACTCCACCTAACAGTAGCAGAGACTAACCCACAGTTCGCTAGCTTGACTGCCAGAATATAATAGGGCACCTTGTCAAGAGCCTTACTGAAATCAAAATATATTACATTCATATCATTACTCTAATCTACCCTGTTTGTAACTGCATAAAAAAAGATATAAGCTTAGTTTGGCATGACTTTCTTTTGAGAAGCCTACACTGACTTTTTGTAAACACAGCATTCCTTTCTAACAAGTAGAGTTTCTGAATGAAGAAACAGCCCATGCAAGTGTGGGAGCTCATCCTTTAACATGGGCGGTTCAAGGCAGGTATTGTATTTGCATTGAACTTTACTGGCACACATTAACAGCTCTGTATCATTGGCATAATACCACTAGCATATGTTCTCAGTGCTTGATGATTGACAGAAGTGATATAGGCCTGGTGAAGATTTGCCTTCCTTTTTCTTTATCATACTTTGTAGCACAAAGGGAAAGCAGGCTTTCTTACTGGGCAATACTGGACAGACAGAGGCTTTCCATAGCAGTCCCACTTTTGCAAATCCCAGAACTTACAGAGAATGAGCAGTTGAGCAACAACTTTCTTAACTGAGAAGGACGGAAAGGATAATTGCAAACCTGAAACCACACCCAAGTGTCACTTCCTAGTTCTAACATGCTATACAGATTAATTTAAAATGCCTTTGGACAAGGCTGGTTTTGTTTTTAAACTGAGGGATACAAGACTGCTCCTAAGGAAGGGATGGATCAGGGGAATGTTCCACAAAATTGAAAGTACATGAGTATAATATACTTCTTTGGCACTAGATAGAAGACGAAAAATAAAAGAAATAGTAACCTATCCATACCACTGAAACATTTGACAAAGTGCAGGACTGAGAACACAGTAACATAAAAAGACTTTTAAGTGCCCATCTACTGCTGAGAATACAAGGAAATCAGTTCCCACTTTACATCATTCTATATTTAGGGTTGCGAGATCTCAGGGCCTAGCCCTAAGTCTCTAAATCTCATGCTGAACATCTCCAGGTAGGAGATGAGGTACAAATTTTCAAGTTTTGGTGGGCTTAACTTCAGGAAAGAAGAAAGGGTTGTGTGCAAATCTCCAGTTTACCTAGTATACCAGCAGCCTGCTACAATTTCCAATGCTTACTTGATTTGTTGCTGCAATTTCCAAAACTCTTCAGGGCATCTGTATATGTAGTTAGTGGTGGTTGTGCCAGACTCACCCTTCACTTGGCTCTGCATCTGCCTTATATACAAGAGCAATTAGTCTAAGTTGGGGACCTAAGGTAGCTTGCAACAAATAACCAGCCTAGTTAAAAATTCACAAATTACAGAAGTTAGAAAGTGATGAAACGATCAAAAATTAATACCAGTTAAAAACATAAGTCACTTTAAAAAAAGAACACAGGAAAAATAACTAATAGAAAATAGATACAAATAAAATAGAAAATTAAAAAATCTATGCCAGTATGTCCACATCTTGCATATTCCATCCTGCCTGGTATGGAACTCCTGTACTGGTTATAATACCCCTGTCACAACATTAAGGTGTAGCAGTATCTTTTACACATAGTAAGGTGCAGAAAGGCAAGGAGGAAATAGGTCATGTATTCCAGTACAATAATCTTTCATTATGCAAAAATAAAAGCAATGCAAGATCAGCTCAAAAAAGCTACCTGAAGCAGAGAAGCAAATGTCTCTCACACATACAAATACATAGGAACTGACAAACGCACAGGAAATCAAAGTGTGTAGCATCTAAAGATAGTCAGATTACGTTGGTACATGATGTGGAAGATTCCTTGAGTCCTTCTTTCTTGATGTACAACACTTCTTAAAAAATTAAATAATAAAAATAATACGCTGCCCTTTTAATCTCATACCTAGGGGCTATAACTCATTTACCCAGCCCTAACAAAAACGGGAACAATTCAGCTGCTGCCTATAACTCATTGCAGTACCCTGTAGATCTAACCTTTTAATATATAACTGGGAAGTGTTCCAACAGGTGCAGAGGCAATTAGGTTCCGCACGTACTTCCAGCACAATAACCAATGAGTTAGAGAAGGCTTATCCCAAGACAGAAGAGCAATTACTCTAAGTCAATGTACTGAGTTTCTATGGCCTGCCAAGGTATTCGGGCAGCTGAAGCAATTAATCCCACATGCAGCTATTCCTCTCCATGATGATGATGATGATGATGATGATGATGATGATGATGATGATGGTGGTGGTGGTGATGGTGGATGATTAGCAATGTTGCTTAGAAAATGCCACACTATCCAGTGGTACTTCATTGATTTTTAGGTTCTTGGATACAATCTGAAACACTAATGGTCCAAAATTCCCAATTGATAATACCCAGTACACTATGAAACCTCCGATAGTACCATACTTATAATTTATATAATATACCATTTATATAAATTTGCCTAATGCAAACTGATAGTCATACTAAACTTAACAATCTGCACAAAAACCACACAAAGCTGCCTGTGGGAGACAGACTTTCCCTGATGCCACTGATGGTTCTGATAGATCTCAAGCAAGGTTTGTAACTCTAATCCTGTCCAGGAATTTTCTGACTCTGAAATTGGAATCATATGGGGTATAGCATAGGATCATAGCATGGCTCCACCCCACTCCTGCACCTCATTCCTTCCTCTTGTTTCTGTCATCTTCTTTGCACATGTTAGAGGGTAATTCATATCTGTACTGGGGAGTCTGATTAACCTATATTGACTCCACGTAAATTCCAAAACTTGACTATGCATGCTTCTATATTACATGCAGAGATGATGTGAGTATAAGGCACCTCACTGAAGACATTACTTTTCAGTGCACAGAGAGCAACACAGTTGGTGATGTTGTGGCTGTGGGGATATGAATGTAGCCAGGGTTCTAGTCTAACTTTAAAGGATATCTCTAACGTGCTGAAAGCCATCTCCAAAATTTGATTAGCACCTTGGATAGCTCCTTTGTAGTTTGGACTAAAATCTACAGTGGACTCATCACTCTACTGCCACTGGAGTCACTAGCACCATCATTTGATGATAGTTATGGTACAGAGAAGGTGCAACTGGCTAGCAGTGGTCCCCAACCACAAGTCCCCAGATGTTACTGGATTTCAATCCCAGAAAACCTAGCCAGCATAGCCAATAGTCAGGGATTCTGGACAATGTAGTCCAGCTACAGCTGGATGTCCACAGGTTTTAGATCCATTGTGTTAGGACACTGACCCTTGTGAGATTCTGCCTGTATCGGAGCTCCAATACACAGCAAAAGCATTCACTGCTTGTGAATAGAGATGGTCCATATGAGACTGATTCCATGTTTGTTCTAGCAGAATCCCTGCATTTGTGAAACATCCTAGCTCAGGGATTTGGTTTCTATGGCTCTGGACATATGTTTGGACTGTAACTCCCATCACTTCTGGACCATATAGTCAGTGGTGAAGGAATATGGAAACTAGCCAGAACAACATCTGGAGGGTTGAAAATACCACATCTTTTTCTTAGAGGGATAATTGTGTAACAAATGCAGCTATTTTACTTGGGGTACGGTGTCAAGGAAAGGTGAACTTGTTACTCTGCATCTTATAGGTGACTTTCAAAGGCAAAAGAGTTAATCTAGGGTAAGTTATTTGGCAATGCTTCCACCCTCACTCCATCACTCATGCTGTTCAGTAAAAACTTTGTCTATTTCAGCTATGTCTTTGTGGTTAGTTAGCTAGGGAAGTTCCCCCTGCTCTGCTTATGACTCATCTTCAGGACAGAAATCTGAAAATGATGAGTGGGGACAGGGTGGTAAGTCTGCAGAATCCACTAGGGGATTCTGCAAACAGTGCCCCACCCCACTGTGTTCCAGAGAGTGCACACTTGAGCAATGGCAAAGGTAAAGGAAGGAGCTCCTAACTGCTCTCATTCTTTTTGTTTTGTTTTTCAGTGTGATGACTGGACTTTATGGTGGGAGCCAGATAGTAAGAACCACTAGGGCAAAAGCTCTCAGTTAACCAAGTGCATGTGGTGTGGGTGACTGGTCCAGAACAGTTTGTTTGGCACACTTGCCACCCCAGTGGCAATTAATTGTCATTACTATTTCATTTAACGACTGTTAAAGATGTTGCTTTTTTGCTTCTCAAAAGTAACTAAAATAATTATTTTTGGTTCACTTTTAAAAAAAAATACCACCCCAGTGCTACAGTCCACTGAAGAGTGGTACAAAGCACATGTTCCTTCACTCTGTTCATCAGCTCACACCTACAATAGACCAGAAAGCACCAGTGCTGAGACACAGCACCAGTCAGCATCTGGACTAATTATTCTTCCTCTACCATTTAGTGAGGCCAACCTGCTGTTAACTATAGTAGCAGTTAAAAAGTTAGTTATACTGCAAAAAAGGCATGAAGTTCTCTCAAAAAGTTGCATTATAATGTCATGTAGTTTGCCTTCATTATAGTGGGGAGTGGAGAATTAATTGAAAGTACAGTACCTTGTTTGATTACTTACTTTCTCTCTCTCTCTATTCAGCCTTGCTTCCCCTACTGCCAGTATGACTGTTAGCTCCTGTGTTTCACCTCTGGGTTCCCCCAGAACCCTGTGCATGATTAAGCTCTGACACTAGGGCCAGCCCAAGATATTTTGCTACCTGAGATAAAGCAGCAAATAACTCCATTCCCCTTCACACAATTCCTGGCGTAAAGTACCCAATGCCAGGGTATACCTGTTTTGGCACCCGAGGTGGAAAATCTCACAAGCGCCTCCCTCCATCCCCACCAGTAACATTTTGCTGCCTTTTGATGACACTGAAAATCTGCTGCCTGAAGTGTGCTAAATAGAAGGCCTGCTCTTACTTGACACCTTGTTCACTGGGCCATGTCCCTTGCCAAAAACTTGCTCTGCACTTACAGAACTATGTTGTTTACAGCTGTGTTGCTGGGAACACAGTGTCTGAATATTTTTCCCTGGAAGCACATGGGCTCCACATATATGTTCCCTGTCAGCAGAGTTCTTGCTATATTGCAACTGAAATGTTATATCTTTCCTTTCTTTATGTGTTCCTATGTGTTTGCCTGTCAGAAGGGTAGATCTTTACATGTTTCTTGTGTTAACATTTTCAAGATAGTCAAACATCTGTGAGCATTATCATACAAGGCAGGTAAATTGCACTTGTTGTTGTGTGCCTTCAAGTCATTTCCAACTTATAGTGACCCTAAGGTTGTTACCCTAAAAACTGGGGAATCCCTTTAGGTCCTCCAGCAGTACTCACAATTAATGTAAAAATGGGGAATTAATTGGCTCTGATTATGAATGCTGCAAGAGGTGGGGTAACTAGCAGGATATTTTCACCAAAGTCTATGGAGTCGTTGTAAAAAAAAAAAAAAATCCAGAGATTCAAAAGTAAACTAAAATGTATTTATTGAGGGGAATTCATATATGGTGGTTGTGCCAGACAGCTAAGAAATATTGGGGGGAAATTCATGATACAATTACAAAGATCTTACACATAAAATTTGAAATGACCCCGGAAATGTATTTGTTTAATATAATAGGAAATCAGAAAGAGATGGGAGCAAAGAAGATAGTATTATACTTAATACTGTCCTGGTGGTGCAGTTGTTAAATGCTGGTACTGCAGCCACAACATTGTGAGTTCAGTCCTGCAGAGCTCCAGGTCAACTCTGCCTTCCATTCTTCCACAGATTAGTAAAACAAGTACCCAGCTTGTTTGGGGCAATTAGCTCAACACATTGTAAACCACTTAGAAAGTGCTTAGCACTGATAAGTGGTATAGAAATGTAACTGCTATTGCTATGAATAACCACCACAAGAATCTGTTATGTGCAATATTGGCAGACAAAACTAGAGCTACCATGGATGACTGGAAGATAAAAATCATGGACATTATTGAAATGGAGAAGTTATCAAACTTGATTAAACGGAATTCAACCCAACAGTTTGAAAGAGAATGGAGACCAATCATAGACTGCGTAAAAAGTAATTAATAATTATAAGTTCAAATAGAGAAGAAGAAGAAGATAGGATTTAGAGAAGTAATCTTTATGCTAAGAGTGGGAATAAGAGGAGGAAATAAGGTTGCATTCTTAGATTTGCACAATGTATGTTAAATTTAGATATAGGAAATACAACAAAAAAAAAGATATTTCATAAAATGTAGGTTCAGATCAATCTATTTAAAAAAATGCAAGCATTGAATTTGAGGAAAATATGTAATAAGGAATGTAGAGTTGGCAGGTAGGGTGAGGGGAATATAAAAGATAAAATGTACATATAAATATTGTGATGAATATGTATTTTTACCTTTTTTAAAAGTTCTTTTTTATATTGGATGAAAATTTGGTTTAAAAATTACAAATAAATATAAAAGGAAATTCCCTTGAAAGAGGGCATGGAGAGGGCAGACTCTCTCTGCTTAGGACTCAAGGA
The DNA here is from genome assembly GCA_030412105.1 of Cyclura pinguis. Taxonomy (NCBI): domain Eukaryota; kingdom Metazoa; phylum Chordata; class Lepidosauria; order Squamata; family Iguanidae; genus Cyclura; species Cyclura pinguis. The sequence goes on along the minus strand of CM059600.1, from coordinate 195,107,841 downwards.
AATCCTGGGAGAAGTTGAGGGTGCCTAGCAGGGCTCTCTGAGAGGGAACAACAGTGATGACTGGAAGCTTGGGAGCAGCTTCTGCTCACTGTACGTCCTTCTCTTCCTGGTTCTCCCACACAGCATTGTTGGTCTGTTTTCAGGCCACACTCACAGGGATTCCTTCCCCTATCACAGCCTGGTAAGAACCTCTTCTGAGTCCAGTGAATGCTACTGTCTCAGAGCTGGCTGATCCAGTGTTTACGACCTGTTCGTGTCTGATTGGTTGTGAATCTCTACTTCGGTTGCCTTGCATTTTCATAAGAGTACGTATTAGCACTGTCATGGGGCACTGGTGGAACTGGGACATGTCAGTGCCTGTTTGCTTCAGGAACTTCCAGACATGACTCCTTGCCTTACTATAAACAGCTTGGTGAGGACTGAATCCTCCTGGCCATTGCCCTTCTGTGGGGATCTGGTTTGGGCTCTTGGGACTCTGCCGCTACCAGTTCCATCTGGCTGTATCCACGCCAGATCGCTCATTTCCCCCATCCCACCCCCACCCCCCAGCTACCATAAGGTGCTGGGTTCCCTGTGCTTCCTACCTTTGTTTACAGAATGTGGGGGCTGTGCTTATAGCAGTGAATGGGGGCAGAGGGAGCCTTGTCTCGGTTGAGGCTGCACCTGGGAAAGGAGCCATCGTGTTGGCCTCCCAAACTCCTGACTCTCACACTGACGGTGGCGGTGGCAGCGGCAGCAGAGCATTCTCTGTCCCAACTACTGCGAGGTGACTTTTTGTACGGGGTACAGAGGCCAAAAAAGACAGTCTCCTTTGCCTGTAATCTTTGTGTTAATTCGGTAATTTTTTTTATTATTATTCATTACAGGCCTCATGACTAGTGCTTGACTGTTGTTTTGTCTGGCTTCCATGTTGTGCCTTGGTGTGTTCTTCTTCTAGAATGGATAGCCTACTCTGGAGTGTTTGGATTTGTACCGAAGCTTCCTCAAATTTGGCACAGGTTTCCTGTGCAGCAGATGAAAAAGCCCATTTGTCTGCTTGCAGGGTGCTACTTTGTGCCCACAACTGCTCCAATTCCTTTGCTTGCCTCTGAACCTTGCTAGTGAGTTCCTAGATGGCATTTGTGGCTTCACTTAGTGCCAATCAAAATCCCATGCCGCTCTGGTGTCTTTGGAGGACGCAAAAAGCAATCTTTCTTTGCACTGAGTGTGAAATGCAGCACACAGAGTTTAAAATTGCTATGCTGTTTTAAACAACCCTTCTTTCTATGGGTTCTACCCTTACTGGAAACCCATTTCTGCAATGTATCCATTTTCCAAGTCCCCTTAAGCATCTCTGCTACCTTAAAATTATGACTCACTCCTTCACGTATGAAAGTGCCTCTCTCTCAGACACTCCCCCAAAACTCCTGCAGGTTTAAGCCCAAAAATATCTCTTTCTGTACATGCCCCTGCAATTTCTCCATTCTGTCCTGCTCTTTAAACATTTTACCAATCAACTCCACACAAAACTTAGAATTCAAAGTGAGAAAGTGTTTCTTTAGAATACTCCCACAATGGCTTTGTGGCTTCAAAAGTGCAAAGATGTTCCTCTTAAATATCCCTGCAATCCAATTAGATCTCCGACTAGAATTTCAACAACAAAAATGTGAGGGTGCCTTCTTAACATGCTTGCACACATACAAACATGAATTTCAAACTAGATCGATGATTTCCACACACATTTCCTTGAAGTTTGCGAACTGAAATCTTCCGGTGAAAACTGAGGATGTGATTTAACACGTCAATGCTCAAACACAACTTTCAGACTAGATGGAGGACGCCCACATGTTTGCTCACAATACGAATTTCAAACTTAAAATTCAGGACACCTAGACACGTTTCCTTGAATTCTGCTGGCCAGGACACTCCTTTGAACCTGGGGATAAAGGACCAGGTACTCAGGGTCAGGAAGACCTCCTGAAGCCCTTTGGGGAAGGATTCCCTAGTGCCTACCACACATGGAGTGACTAAGGGGGAAAACAAAGCTTGCAGAACCAATAATTGCTTCGCTGAACAAGGGGTGGTGGTGGAGGGATTAGGATGCTAACTGAGTCCTGCCTTCACTTTTTCAGGCTGAGGGGTGCCTTCCTCTCAGTCCAAATAAAGCATCTAAACCCAAAGTCAGTCATAGCCACACGTGACAAACATACTACCCAAAACTAGTGGCTTTTTCAGATGGAGGGAGCCCTTCCTCCAAGTCCAGGTAAACCTAGGGTCAGTTTTTGCCATACCCGACAAGCACACTGCCCAAACTAACAAAAGATGTGGGGCTTCCTAACTACCCTACTGACTTTCCTAGTCAAGAAATTTAAAGGCACAGCGACCTGGAATAGCGGCACTCAGCCTGCAGAGTGAAGTTATGAGGTTCTACTTTATATATCCTTGTAACTTTAAGTGCAAATGTCATGTGGTGTGTGTGTGTGTGTGTGTGTGTGTGTTCCTCACTGCAAATCCTTAGCACTTCAGATAGACACAGACAAAGACAGAAAAAGACACAGATTCCCAACTGAGAGTAGTTCTTATGGCTCTATCATGTACATTCACACACAGATGTGTTCACACAAAGTTGGATTGAAATTTGTACAATCTCCCTACGTCTGCTTTGCTGAACTGCATGTATCAACTCATAAGATAGGAAAGCAGGGTGCCACCTGCATTCTCCACCAAATCTGTTACCTCAAAAGGTAGGGGACCAGTAGTACCCACAATTCAGTATAAAAATGGAAAATTAATTGGCTCTGATTATGAATGCTGCAAGAGGTGGGGTAACTAGCAGGATCATTTCATCAATGTCTATGGAGTCTTTGCAAGAAAATCTGCCAGAGATTCAAAAGTAAACTGAAAATGTGTTTATTGAGGGGAATTCAATCATGCACGCACACAAGATTCAAACAGTCACACAAAAGCTAACCGAAGAAAAGGAAGGAAATTTGGACAGAGACTTAGGGAGCGGGTTATAATTACCCATCCAGATGAGAAGTGCAGAAACAGCAATGTGGCTTAGATTTGCACCTAAGGCAGACTAAAACAAGATTTAGAGCAACATAGTGGTGTTCAGCATTTGATGCACTGCACTGAGGTGCCCAAAATTGGGGATTCTTATATCCAAAATCTGCCCTGAGGGCAAGGGGTGTAAATGGCTCTTGGCCTGAGCAAACAATGGAGGTTACAGAGTGACAGAAGGTGGCTGGAATGAGTTGATGGTCTTAACATGTGAGGGAAATACACTGATGGTTTTAGCATGTAGGCGACAAAGGCATTGATGGCTGCAATAGCTCTGTATTTTGAGAACAGGATCAGGGATAATGGAGAAGGTGCAGATGAGAGGATAAGGGGCTTGAGACAGTCATTGTTTTAGTGGGAATCTTGCTCCTTTGTGAGTCTGTGCTATCAAAGCCAGCTGTGATCTTTTATGTTTTGGAGTTTTTCTGCCCATGATCTCACCACACCTAGGAAGTGGGTTGCTGGCCTAATCCACTGTGTACATACCTGACCATTTGTTGCCCTCTTAACCAGCCTGGCTACCTGATTATAGCAGAGCCAATTTAATACCAGCTGATTCTTATAACACCACCAATTTAAATAATATTTTACCAATTATGTCATATCGCATCAGGGGGTGCATGCAAGGCCGGTAACGAAATGACCCTATCACAGCATTTTCTGAAGTTGACAGTCTGTGACACACCCAAGGTCACCCAGTGGGTTTACATGGCTGAGTGGGGAATCGAATCATGGTCTCTAGGGTCATAGTCCAACGCTCAAACCACTACATCATGGTGGTGGCTCTCTCTCAGACATAATTAACTTAGTCTAATAAGCCATAGTACAAAAATGTTTACACATGTTCTGCCTTATGTGCTTCCATTCCTGCTCCTCTCATGTCCCATAATAGGCATTTTTTGGATTTATAAACTCAGTTTTCCATCCATCTGTGGTTTTGTCTCTGTATACTTTTCTAGGAATGTAGATGTTTACATGACCAAACTGAGAGAGTTGTAAATGGAAAAAAATCCCCCTCCTTTGACTTCATCACTGCAGTAACTTGGACAAAACAACACATACAATTTCCAGATTGTGTAAGTTAATTCTTTTTAATGTTATTACTTAGTACTGTGTTTCATATTCTTGACATTCTTATTGTCAGTTTTATTGTTGCATGACTTACAGTAGGAACAAATGAATTGCCAGTAAAATGCAACCTCTTGACTCATTCATATGGAATTCTTCCTCACATCTCATAAGAACTGCGCAGTTCAAAGGTCCAAAATTCTCAGCTAAGTGAACAGTCAGCCCAGGATATCCTATAGGTATAATCAGCAAAGGTGATGGGGTAACCCAGAGAACCGTCTTCACTAGCAGAAAGTGCTTCTGCTATTGAAGGGGTGTATTGCTAAACTTTCCTTTCTTTTTTAAACTATATTTATTACAAACTATTACAAACAAAACAGATCTGGTAGTCATATATATGTGAATAAGTACATGAGCTAAATAAAACAAAAAATAAATTATATGAATAAATTCACATTCAGATCTAAATATTGTAAATGGAGACAATGTTTTTTCCCTGAATAATTTGGCAATCACATTGGTCTTGGGTGTACAAATGTAAAGTTATTAAGAAGGAAGAACACGCAAGAGAGGAGGGGCTGCAGCAGATTGCTTTTGCCTGAGCCTTTGGGAAGGGCAAGACTCTGCCCTTCCTCTCTCCCAGTGACGTAATTGAGCACAAACTAAATTTTGCATTCTGCACTCAGTTTGCAGCAAGTGAAGGAAGCTGGGGACAAAGAGGGAAACTGAGGAAAGAGAAATTGAGACATTTTCAAAGCAGGTGAAAAAGGTGGACATGAGAGGATTAGCTAGAACTGTCCCTGTCAAATTAGAACAGCTGGAAGATATGCCAAAGCCAGCCCTTGAACCATGCACATATTCCTCTTTAGTGCCCACTTCTAATTATGGAAGCAATTAAAAAAGTTACCATTACACAAAAAGGAGTAAAATGAATCTTGCTTATGTTACAATTGTAGTATAATACTGTCTTAGAATCATAGAAATGTAGAGTTGGAAGAGACCACAGGGGCCATCCAGTCCAACCTCCTGTTATGCAGGAGCACCCTCAAAGTACTCCCAACAAAGCACTCCCGTGTTGTTATACCTTAGTCATTTGGAAAAGAAGTAATTACAAGTACTTACAGTTGTTGCCTTCAAGTTTACTCCCAACTTATGGTCACCCTGTCATAGGGTTTTCTTGGCAATATTTATTCAGTGATGGTTTGCCATTGCTTTCCTTATTTGGAGAAGTAAATATACATAGATATTTATAGCTGATTACATCCATAAATTGTTGGGTACCAGTTAGTGGCAGTATCTTCATGCCATAAATGCAGCAGTCTAAATTCTCAGGGTTGTAAGAAGAATTTCATTATTCCTGTATATAAGGCTGACAAGAAGCAGCTCAGTAGCAATCTTTTATTAATTGCCAAATACATTAACTTGAAGACCAGCACCAAGTATTTTTATGTAGAAGAAAGCAGATTTTAGACTACGCTTTTGAACCATGAGGCTATATTGGCACATTTAATAAAGAAGCATTCTTCACCAAGGAAAGGACAAACAGATGAAGATGTCAAGACAGGATTTCCATTCAGAAGTCCAAGGTCACATTCAGTTGAATGAATAAAAAGGCCAGTGATAGATGAAGGCTAACTTATCATATTTTGGACTAAGAAATAAGTATTACCAATTTGAGAGGAGACAAAACATAACAGCATTGAATCCAGCATCTAAAATCATCTACTTACACTCTTATCCCAAAAAGATGGGGGATCCCTTGAGGTCTTCCAGCAGTACCCACAATTCAATGCAAAAATGGGACATTAATTAGCTCTAATTAAAAAGCTCTCTGGTTGAGCAAACCATGGAGGTTGAAATGTGTGAACAATGAGGTCTGGACTATCTTGATGAGCTTAGTGTCAGGTGACAAGGGATTAATGGCTATCAGAATAGCTCTGTAATCAAGATTTATCACACAGGAAACAGTAAATGCCGGAAATGCAAAGAAAAAACTGGATCTTACTACCACCTATGGTGGACTTGTGCAGTCACCAAAAGATATTGGATAAAGATATATAATGCCATAAAAGAAATTTTCCAAGTAACATTCCCAATGTCTCCGGAATTTTTCCTATTAAATATGACTCATATGTTTGAAAAAGATTTTGTCCAGAAAAATAATAGGATACTATTGAATCTGGTCACAGCTGCAAGACTGAACTTCGCAAAAATGTGGAAAAATCCAAATGTAACGGATTTAGAACAATGGATTTTCAAAGTCTTAGAACTGAAAGAATTTGATTTATTTACACATCATATAAAAGGCAAACTGACTAACGAAGTTTAAAGAAATTGGGAACCAGTGACATTATATATTAGTAAAAGATGGGGTATAAAAGTCCAATTAACAAAATCTAAAAGAATGATAATATATTGTTATGGAGGAATGGGGGAAATTACAAAAAAAAGAAGTGGACGGTAACTACTTTTCCTGTACAGGGGTAACATAAAGAAGGTTTTGATAATATAAAGGGCTTTAAAGGAAAATACAAGAAAAAGTGTACTAAACTATAGAAAATGAGATATTCAAAAGATTTAGGAAATTCCATAGATAAGGGTGTAAATATAAAGCGTTAAAAGAAACCCAGAGAAACGGCAAAAGGAAGTATTATATAAGTTAATGTATATATTTAATTAAGCAATATTCAACATGAAATAGGAATGTTCTTTATTTTTGTTTTTGTATGTATATTGATTTGTATTGACAAAACAACACATGTTGAATGTAACTGGAAATATGGTTGTTTTTTTTTAGAATGATGTGATTGTTTTAATAAAAAAAAAGAATAGCTTTGTAATAGTGGTCAGGCAAAAAGGGCAATGTAAGAGATGTCTAAGTGCTAGGAAGGAGGACTGAAACAATCAGTGGTTTGATGAGAATTTTCCTTTGCAATTGTATAACAGCAGAGATGTTACAGGTTAATTTAAACCTATTATCTCTGGAGTTACCTGGTGATTGTCCTGACAATGGCTTAGGGTATGCCCAGAGGGAATCTTCTGACCTATTTTGCAGCACACATGTTCAGCCAGTGTTTCTCCTCTGCCCAGCTTGGCCTTATAGCCATATCAGGGTCCATTTTATATCAATGCCAATTAATACATATTGCCAATAAAGTTATGTTTTGCCAATTAAACCATATCGAATCTGGGTGGGAGGTACAAACCAGTAACAACACCAATGATATGTACTAGTCACAGCTTTTGTAGATCTGATAGCTACTTTTAATTCTAGTAAAGAGTAGTGATAGGGAAATCTTCCTAATGCTCACACGGGTTGCTATTACTTTTATCTGGCATGAGCTTTGTCAAACTGTGCAGATATGTTTAAGATTGTATAGATATGTTTTAGATTGTATAGTTCGTTCTTCTTTGTGGCCTCTGTGCCTCACACAAATGGGTTGTCTGTGCCTGCACAGAGCAGCCTTCGGAACCTTCTGGAGCTCTAGGCCTAGCTTTTTGGCAGGAACCCCTTCCCCTTCCCCTGAGGCTATATAAGGCCACTGGTGCCATCACCACTTGTTCTTTGGACTGCTGCGGCACCCTTGAAACAAGGAACATGATATGACATTAAGAGGGGAGGTAGGGTGGGGTTGTGTGAGTTCACAGATGACTACTCGAAGAACTCCAGGTAAGCTGCCACCTGGGCACAGCCCAACACATATATAACTCATTACAGAGTTGATCAAAATTTCTCCAATGATACAAAGTTTGGAAGAGCTGTACTCACTTCTGTGGTTCAATCTATTTGCATATTGTATGATTGGTTTGACTTTGTGCAGTAAACATCTGTTTGTTTCTTGCACTTCTGCCTACCTTGTGTTTCTTGGGATACTGTGTTATTTATATGATGGATGCACAATGAGCATGACATTCCCACCTCCTTATGCACAGTTTGCTAGTCTCCCATTTGTGTGAGTCACAGAGACCATGAAGAAGGACAGGTTGCTTACCTGGAGTTCTTCCAGCAGTCATCTGTGAACTCACACAACCCCACTCTACCTCCCCTCTTAATGTCATGTCATGTTCCTTGTTTCAAGGATGCCACAGCAGTCCAAAGAACAAGTGGCGATGCACTAGTGACCTTATATAGCCTCAGGGGAAGGGGGCAGAGTTCCCGCCAAAAAGCTAGGCCTAGAGCTCTAGAAGTTTCCGAAGGCTGCTCTGCACAGGCACAGACAACCTATTTGTGTGAATTCACAGATAACCACTTGAAGAACTCCAGTTACAGGTAAGCAACCTGTCCTTCTGATAGAAAGTGAGGGAAAATATTTGCCTGCAAGTTCATAGATGGTATCACTGATGTAAGCATGAACTGAAAAGGAGGGAAAGAATACACCTTGGCTTGAAATCTGTTGCAGCAAAAATACGTGGTTGTCAGTTCCACAGAAGAAACAGGCTTAACTCTCAGCACACTACCAGTGTATTATTACAGAGCTTGTCATTGGAAACACCAGTCGCATCAGCCACAAAATCCTAAAATGCACACAATGCATTTTGATCCGTTCCTCCCTGTTTGACTGGGGAGCTGGATGGTGAGGAAGGGAGAAACAGATGAGAAACATTGAGGGCCAGGCTGCTTCTAGTTGCCCATACCCACTTTATGTTTATATGCCTTCATGTCACCTATCTAATTAATTATGTTGACTACATTAAATTCTTAATGTTTTCTTAGGCAAGAAAAATGGTTTGCCATTACTTTCCTCTGAAATACTACCTACAGCACCTGACATTCCAGGTACTAGCCAGGTCTGACCCTACTTAGTTTCCAAGATCCATGGGATCTGGTACCTTCAGAGTATTTAAGCTTTATAGATATATTTATTAAGGAATATATATACCATGAGAGAGAGAGTGTGATGTAGTGGTTTAAGCATTAGACTACAACCCTGGAGACCAGGGTTGGCTTGGGAAACCCCCTGGGTGACCTTGGGTATGATACATACTCTCAGCCCCAGAAAACCTATAAGTTTACCTTAGGGTTGCCATAAGTCAGGAATGACTTGAAGGCATACAACAACAACAGGAAGGATTTTACCTGGCAACAAAAATGCAACAGTGTGACCAGACAAGCTTCCCAGGGAAGAGTATTTCACAACCAGAGCTAAGGTAGCCACTCACACACTGCCAGAAAATGCATCACCAATTTGCACAAGCTAATTTATATGTATAGATGCCAATTTGGAAATTACTAGTGTAATTTAAATAACTTCACAGTACTTCTCGTCAGAGTAAGCAAAAAAACTTAGCCAGGTGCTCTGTCTGCTTCCTTGTCCTGCTGTCCAGGTGTGTAACATTAAGAAGCCAGCTCCAAGGCACTTGCTCTCCAGTTCTTACCTTTAACCCACGCTTGGAAGTCCTTCAAACAGAGAATGTATTCAGAGAAAACAGGAGTAAGGAACCTATTTCTGGGGATGGGCCAGATCCTGATCCATGCAGCCACACCTGGTCTGGGTGAAACAGGCTATGAATCTATGCCTTTGACATTGCAAGGCCTGACCTTAGCCCCTGAAGTTGCAAGCTCCCTGTCGGCAGCTATGGCTTGAGCTTCCAGCCTGCAATGCTGCTGTAACTTTTCTTCCTCATGCAAGATAAAGCAATGGAGGAGCCCAAATGCACACAGACTCAAGCGCATGGATCTGGAAAGATTTGCCCACCTGGGGTCTTTTTGCCCACAGGGTCAATTCCAAGATGCAAACAAGATGCAGGAAGGCTCTTAGAGCTCAGAAGTCTCTCCCACCTCATGTTTTCTCCCATGTGAGAGAATGTGTGAGAAAGAAAGTTCCCATGTTATCTCTGATATAGTTTGAAATCAAATCAGATCAGAGATAACAATAGGGTTGATTCTCTTACAGGTTGAGTGTTTTGACCTCTGACCAAAGATAAAAGGGGAATCCTTCTTTAGTGCTCAGTTCCCAATTGAAAGGGTGAACGGATTGTGGAATTAGGGTATCCCCAGACTCTTTGTGGCCTGGATTGGGCCCACTTGCAGGTCTAATTAGGTCTGCAGGCCTGATGTTCCCCTCATGAGACAGATTACTGACATCCCTTCAAATGGTGGGCTGTATCTTGTAAATGAAGACACATGGCCATAATAACAAGAGTGCAACCCCACCCAGAAGAAATTCTCTCTCGTTACTACTTGTGTATTATATATTTCATGCCTACACTGGGTTACAAATACAAATAAGACACAGATTCAGATAGCAAATTACATTCTGCTCCACACTACTGTAGGAGTTCAACTTGTATCTAAATCTTGCAGAAATAAACCATAGATATTTATGTTGCCTGTTTGTAATTTTCTAAGGCCATTTCTGCACTACATTGTTATAGTGCTATTATTCCACTTTCAACATCCTATAGAATCCTAGGGTTTACAATTTAGGAAGAGGCATTTAGAATGCTCAGCCAGAGAGCTCTTTAGCCTCAGTAAATTGCAAACCCAAGAATTCCACAGGATGCTGAAAGTGGAATAATAGTACTATAACAGCATAGGGCAGAAATGGCCTAAGCTTTCTGGAGCTAAGTGATGGCTATCTACTTAGACCATCCATGGTGGAATAGAGTTGTGTGTAGGCCCAAAACTGCTAATCAAAATAAGATATAAGGCACACTTGACACACTAATCAAAAGTGCTAATCATGCTAGACCCAGCTGAGCTTCTGAAATCAAGCAGTGTCTGGTGCCTTCACTGTATTTAAGTTTAGCCAAGAAGTACAAATGGCTTCAGCTGCACTCCAATTAGAGTAAAGGGTTTACCTGGAATTCTAATAGCAGCTGACTTGAAGGCTTTCAGTTCTGGCCTGAATATTATAGCACTGGGGTGGGGAAAGTTTGCCCTTCCCTCAACAGCAGTAACTCATGTTATATTAAGGCTTTTAAAAGTTCATTTTGATTGGAGAGTTCATCACTCATCAGACCTAAGGGGATCTCATCAAGGTAGCTGATAAGCCAGAGCCAGTGTACTGATTTGAACATTGGACTACAACCCTGGAGACCAGGGTTCATTTCCCCACTCAGCCATGGAATTCCACTGGGTGATCTTGGGTGCATCACACCCTCTCAGCCCCAGAAAACCATGGGATAGGGTCGCCTTAGGGTTGCCATAGGTCAGAAACAGCAACAACAAAGCCAGAAGGGAATTTCTCATGTCCTACATCTAGCACATGGGTCAATTATCTCATTAGTATAGTGCAACAGGTACTTGTAGTTAGTTAATACGTAACTGAACTATATTTAGGTGAAGCTTGGCACTTGAGACAATGCCTATGAAAACAACAAATGCCTCTTTGAGTCAAAAAGCAAGCAATCTTCTTATCCAACATTCTTGTTAGCAAACTTATTGTTGGAAGCAAAGAGGCAGCATCACTTGTAAAGTGATTAGTGAAAGAGGGGACTTTAGAAGCGCGACAGGCCCGGCTCCAGAGGCTCCGCACTGCAGGTGACTGCGGCCCAGGCCCGTGAGCCTTGCGCAAATGCGGCTTATTTTCGGCTAAAAGCTGAAAATAAGAAAATGCGCATTTGCTGTGCTTGAGGGCCTTGAATGTGGCGGAAATGGGAATGCGTCAGGCAGACCACTCCTGACATTTACGCGACGCTCAAGGGACCTTTTTGCTTGTACGCTGCCATGCGTATGGCCATGCCTGTTCTTTTGTTTTACCTCCCTGTTTCTTTCTTTGATCTACGTACTTAAGGCTTTTTGCTTCCTTCCTGCCTACAGAGGTTACTTTCCCTTTCTCCCAAGGAGTTAGTCTATTGTCTGTCTTCGTCTGGGAAAGCAGTGCCTATGAGGGTCCAGTCTCCAAATGGATGCTAGCCAACATCCACACATGAAATCCAGTTTTTAGGGGGTCTTCTAACAAAGTTTAGGTCAACTTCTTTTGTCTTTCTTATCCCAAGATAGATTTCCTAAAGCAATAAATGTAAGCTTTCCTTTTATTTAGCCTTACAAGAGCATCCTAACTCATTTCTCCTGTGTCTTTCTCAAGCTCATATTGCACTGGCTTTGCTGCACTCTGCTTAAGATAGATACCATATCCTATATTTACTTCCAAACTATAGTTGTTTTCACGTGAGCCTTAAAAACAGTTCTTGCTTCATGAATAACATGGGAGGGTCAGGGCAATTTAAACCTCACCCAAGGAAAAATATGTAAGGCAGCAGCTATAGATGTGCTTATCTTGGTGAGGTGCACTATAAATCTTGTCTCTTTGAATGTAAGCCAGAGGACATTGGCAGGTTGGAAAGAAGCAATCAAAATATTTTGCAGAATTGCCAGGAAGATTACAGTAAGGGACTTAAAGATAAAAACTAAGACATGAGAGAGAGAGAGAGAGAGAGAGAGAGAGAGAGAGAGAGAGGTGCATTTGTGTCCATCAATCACCAAGTTTTGCTCTGTCTGTCTCATTTAAACAAGCAGCCTGCTTATTCCCTTTGTGCTTATGGAGCAGAGCCAGTCTTTCATTGCACTCTCTGACCCAAGGCCTGCGGAAGAGCTCTATAAGGCAGTTATTGCCATGATTGTCCTACCATGAGGCAAAGATCCTAGTCCCAACACTGTTCTTACTGAGCACAATTACACCAATTGCCCTTGTACTTACCAATGTCACTGCCTACAGAACTTTCACCATAAAAAAGTTATGGTAAAGACTAATATCTCTCTCTTAGGTCCATAGAAAATGATGACCACCAGCTGCTATCATTTTAGCCCAGAAGACTAGGGTGTGTGCCATCCTCAAGAGACATACTACTTTATTTCAGTTCCACCAGTCTACTCTTGCAAAGTGCAATGGTGCAGCTAGGTAATTATAGACTCTGGACATAGCACAATATTTATCTTCTCCTATCCCACCCTAGATCCTCCAACTGTCCCAATTTAGCAGGGGAAGTCCCAATTAATCATCTCAGTTTTTCTTTTCTTTTTTATTAAAACATTCATGTAATTCTATAAAATATTACACAAAGTTGATTATTACATTCAACAATTCAAAGTACCTATCAATACCAAAATTAACAGTCATATTACATGTTGAATTATTATTTAAAAAAAAGAATTTGTAATTAGTTAATTTTCCTACTTCCTTTTGCCGTCTATCTGGAGTCATCTTTATGCACTATTTATTTATACCTGTTCATTTGAAACTCCCTAAATTTTCTTTCTATGTATATTTTATGGTTTGAGTGCACATTTTCTTTTATATTTCTTTATAATACATTTATAATTTTTTAATTACATTTTTAAGTATAAAGAAAAGCTAATTGCTGTTCGTTTCAGTTAATTTCTCACTTCTCCATGCTTAATTTGTTGGTCCATCTTTTAATTTTAATCTTAATGTAAAATTTGTTTGCATATTTGCATCTTTTTCATTAGACTTTTACACCCCATCTTTTGTTTATGTATTTTGTTACTGGCTCCCAATTTTTTTCTACTTGATTCGTTTGTTTTCCTTTTATATGATGTGTAAGTAAATCAAATTCTTTCAATTCTCCTATCTTTGTTAACCATCGTTTACTGCGCGAACCTTTTTTCAAACATAAAAGTCATGTTGAGTAAAAAGAATTCTGGAGACATTGGAAATGTAGCTTGGAACATTTCTTTTATAGCTTCATATATTTTGGTCCAGTATTTTTTCATTACGGGACAGGTCCACCATAGACGGTAAAATGATAAAAAATTTTCTGGAGTAAGGTGGTATCTGTACATCATTTTTAACAAATTTTCTTTCAAATCTTGTAAACTGGTAAATTCATTTGTATTCTTCCAAGCTGATTTCCAATGGTTTAATGGTATTTCATGTTGGAAATTTTTAGCCCATTTTATCATTACTTCTTTTATACTTTTGTCTTCTAAATGATGGGTTAAGGAATGTTTGTAGAAATAAGAAGTTTTCTGTTTTGATTTGGTAAAGATTATTGTCTCTATTTCATTGTATGTAGTTTGTAATGAAAATCCTTCCAATTTTAAGTCCATTTTAAAACGTTCTTTCAATTATAGATACGGGAACCAGTTAATCTTGAAACCTTGATTTTGGAGTTCTTCATAAGTTTTAATCCTAATTCCTTCTCTGCTGTCTTGGGTAATTAAATCGCTGTATCTAATCCATTCCTCTTGTTCATTTGTCCATTTTCTGAAAAAGGCTTCTTGTGGGGAAACTCATCCTGGTATTTTATTGTAGGTATTTTTTTTTAACATACATCCATATTTTTAACAGGGATTTCCTTATATAATGATCAGAAAACACTTTGTCTATCTTCGCTTTTCCATACCATAGGTATGCATGAAATCCGAACCGCATGTTAGATCTTTCTATTTTCAATATTCTTTTGTCCTTTAAAGTGATCCAATCTTGGGACTTCCGGTGGCTGCAGTGAGGAGCTTGGCTGTCACCCTGCTTAGCTCCGGGGGAGACAACCGCCCCACGAGGTCGTGAGCCCGTTTTGGGGAAAAAAAATGGGACAAAAATCCCTTTGGGAAAAGGGGTTCAGAGGCGCTTGAAGGAAGACCGGGATTCCAGCGTGGGTGCCCGAAAGAAACATCTGGAGTTCGGGACACGGATAGCACTGAAGAGATCGAGCAAGCCGCCATTACCTCGTGGAGGCTTCTAAAGAAAAAAATCCTCGCCACCACTTTTTAAAGAAGATAGAAGATTCCGTTTGAGGGCAATTATTATTAAAACTACATATTTTCATGGATGGTAAGGTTAACCAACACACCAAAGACCCTACAACTAATTAAAATAAACTAGGAGCTTCAATAGAGGAGCTCCGAAACACTGATTGCTCCGAGTCTAAAGACAAGAAGAGAGTGAAGTGGGGAGAGCGGCTATAAACTGCGTAATCCTGGATGACAATAAAAGGAGTTGGAGAGAGGCTGGAGGAGTTTTAAAAGTGTTTGTATTAAGTAATTAAAATTCCATTAAAAGACTTACAGTAAGAGATTGTGACAACGTTTGCTAGAAGAGCCATGGACTGTTAGACATGGTATGAGAATAGAGAAAAGTATAAATGACAGAATGGGACGTATGAGAATTGGACATTAACTAAAGGGAAAGTAAGAAAGCATTGGAAGAAAATAGTGCTGGAGAAATTGAATGACTGAGGAAAGATTTTTTTTTTTGAAAGAAAGGGGAAATTATTTTGCTAGATCCTGGACTTGGTTGAGAGTTAAAACAGAAGTACAGATGTGGTATTTAACGATGGACATTGAATAGAGGAAGATGATGGACAATGTATGAGCGTTAAATTTATTTTATAAAGACATTAAAGATATGAAGCTTTTGGAATAACAGATAAGGAAGGAAGAATTTCAAGGTCGGGAAGGTAGTACAAGTGTTCTGGAGAGAAATGATAAGCGGCACAACGTCAATTAAGCAGCGAAAACAGCATTAACCCTTTCCTCTACAGTGTTGGAAGAAGAAGCAACAAAAACGGTGAAGGAGCACCATCTAGTGGAGAACTATTATTCTACAATCTAGATTTATTAATTACATTACAGAATATTATTAAAGTATAGTAATTTATATTATATAATAGCTTATATTTATTAATAAGAAGAAATACATTTATTTGAATATATTTATTGGAGAAATTGGATTATATGGTCTGGGGGAACTTGTAATTAAAGGGAAGTAAATGTAATAGATAATATTGTAATTGTAGTAGTTACTTACATACTGGCTTTGTTCTTTTTTTTTGAATGTGAGTAATTATTTGAATTAATTGAAATAATAATTATATTAAGAGTGAGAAAAGAGTGGGAAATAGTTGGAAATTAATTAAATAGAGGGGAAAAGATATAGAATAAAGGATTAAATATTAAGAAGTAGGTATTAAGAAATTAGATAAATTTACAATAGACTGATTTACATTTATAGTATATATATTGATCTCTATTGATTTATATTGATTTATATGGATTGAGGTTGATTCATATTGATTTTGATATATATTGATTTTTAATTATTTATATTTGAGTCATATTGAGATATAGATTTTGGATTGATTGATTGATTAAGATTGATACGTGTATTTATAAAACGATCTATTTATTGATTGGATTTCTTAAAAGAATTATAAGGGACTGATTAATTGAATATAACTAAATAACTTATAAGAGAGGAAATAATCAAATCGAATAATTGTTTGTTAGTAGTGATTAAGTGGGGGTAACCAATTATTACCATCTGTAATTGTTGATTGTGAGATACGATTTGGAAAACTTTATGATGGCATCAGGGACAAGGAAAGCAATGTCAGCTAAACAACAACTTCAAATGAGACCAGCTTTAGAAGAACAACCTAAAGCATCACAGTTTACACCAACAATTATTGAGGAAATTAGGAAAATGAGGAATGACTTTAAAAAAGATATAAAAGAAATGGTAAGTGATATCAGAGAAATGAAGAAAGAAATGGGAAGTGTTGGACAGACGTTGGAAAATATAACTATGGAAATGAAGAACATAAATAAAAAACTAGATGAATTGCAAGATAGAACTGTGAAATTGGAAAATGAAACTCCACGGTTGGAAAAACAGATAGAAAAAGTAGAGCAACAGAATAAAAGTATGGAGATAAAATTTAGAGATAAGTGTATTAAAATAAGAGGACTGAGAGAAGTTGAAGGGGAGGAGTTGTATACAAGAGTGACACCATCGTTGGCGGAGTTTATAGGATGGAATGCTGAACAATTAGATCTGGAAATTGATAAGATGTTCAGGATCAATTCATTCATTGTGAAAAAAAGGAAGTTGCCAAGGGACATTGTAATATATTTTTTGAGGGAAAAAGTGAAAGATCTGGTGATCCAACAGAGTTATACAAGTAAATTTATGATTGAACAGATTGAACTCCAGATATTTAAAGACGTCCCTGCACAGGTGTTGAAAAAAAGAAAAGAATATTATTTTCTGACCCAGGTGTTAAAAAGAAGTGGAATATCTTATCGATGGTGTAGACTAGAAGGAATCACTTTTATTTACAAAGAAAAAAGATTTACACTAAACACAACTTTAAAAGCACAAGACTTTTTAAAGAGATACAAGGAAGAACTTAGGAAAAGACATACAGAAGAACAAGAACAAGAAAGAGATTACGAGAGATTAAGAGTAGATAAGGAAGAAATCCCAAAAGATCGTCAAAGGAGATTAAGTGAGGAATTTGAAAGGGAAGTGAAGAAAACAGATGAAAAGGAAAGAGATATAGACCAAGAAGAAGAAGAGGAAGAAGTAGAAGACGAGGAAAAGGAAAGAGATCAAGAACAAGACTTAGAATAAGAAGAAAGAGAAGGAAAAGGAAAAGGAGAGGAAAAAAACAAAAAACAAACAAAAAAACAAATATGAAAATAACATCATGGAATGTCAGGGGAATGAATGCGGTGATTAAAAGAAAAAGGATATTTCACCATTTAGCGAAAATGAAATCAGATATAATTTGCTTACAAGAAACCCATATAAGGGATAAAGATCTGAAATATATGAGGAATCCGAAGATGGGACAAGAATTTTCAACAGCAACAAAGAAGAAAAAAAAGGGAGTGACAATATATGTGAATAAAAAATATAATGCAAAAGAAATTTTTAAAGATAACAAAGGCACGTTAATTGGTATAGAGATAGAAACAACTTGTGATAAGATTCTATTAGTGGGAATTTATGGACCATTAGAAAATAAGACTTTGTATTATGAAAATTTAATAAAAAAGCTATTAGAATATGATTACCAAGAAATAATAATTATGGGAGATTGGAATGGGGTGATAAATCCAGATTTGGATCGAACATTAAAAAAGAAGCGGAAAACGCCACAAAGAAAATTACCAAAAATATTTGATGATTTTATGGATCTAGTTTCAGTAAATGATGTATGGCGACATTTATATGGTGATGCGAAAGAGTATACGTACTTCTCGGAAGTATATAAGACTTGGTCAAGGATTGACATGTTTTTAGTATCTAAAACGTTATGTAAAAAAGTTAAGAAAATGGAGATTCTACCAAGGTTTTTATCAGACCATTGTCTTATCACGATGACAATACAAGAACGAAAGGGCGAATATAGATGGATTGTGAAAGATGAACTTTTAAGAGATGAAAAAGTAATAGAAAAGATTAAACAGGAAATAAACTTTTTTTAAAAAGAAAATTCAGAAAAAGGAACACCAAATAAGACAGTATGGGACGCAGGAAAGGCAGTGATACGAGGCCTATTTTTACAAGAGGAGGCTTATAAGAAAAAATTAAAGAAACAGAAATATCAAAATATTGTGGTAGAGCTTAAGGAGAAAGAGGAAGAATTAAAGAAAGACCCAAGAAATTCAAAGTTATTGAGAGAGATTAAAATTCTTCAGAAACAAATACCTATGGAAGACAGACTGGAAATAGAAAATAAAATAAAATATACATGCCAGAGATTTTTTGAGCATGCTAATAAGGTGGGGAAGTGGTTAGCGTATAGGGTGAAAAAAGAAAAAGAAAAAAGATTAATTACAGAAATCAAAAAAGGGGATAAGATATATAGACAACAAAGACAAATTAAGTCTATATTTCATGAATATTATAAGGAATTATTTGAGTACTCAAAAGATACGGAAGAATATATGCAGCAAGTAAAAAAATATTTAGACGAAATTAAAGTAGATCAAATTTTGGAAGAGCAAAGAACAGAGTTAAATAAACCCATTACAAAAGTTGAAATTAGAATGGCGATTCAAAAATTAAAAATTGGAAAAGTACCGGGACCGGATGGATTTAAAGCAAGGTATTATAAAGTATTTCAAGATCAATTAATTGACCCCATTCAAAAGCTGTTTAATGAATTGGAAATGAAGGATAGACTGGATTCATGGGGGGAGGCAACAATTACTTTAATACCTAAAGAGGGCAAAGATCAGTTGGAAGTAAAGAATTATAGACCAATATCCCTATTGAATACTGATTATAAGATTTTTACAACTATTCTGGCAGAAAGACTGAAAAAATTTTTAAAGAATTGGATACATGAAGATCAAAATGGTTTTTTGCCGGGAAGATCAATAAAAGATAATGTAAGAGTGATATTGGATATAATTGAGTATTATCATAAACATAATGAGAGAAAAATGGGACTGATTTTTGTAGATGCTGAAAAAGCATTTGATAATGTAAAATGGAAATTTATAATAGAGGTACTGAAAAAGTTAAATATGGGGGAAATATTTATTGATTGGATAAAAACGATATATAATAATCAAACAGCGAACATTATAATAAATGGAGATAAAATAGAAAAATTTGACATTAAGAAGGGAACAAGACAAGGTTGTCCCCGTCACCTTTAATTTTTGTAATGGTGATAGAAATATTAGATTGTAAGATAAGACAAGATATGGAAATAAGAGGGGTCAAAATTGGAAATCAAACATATAAATTAAGGGGCTTTGCAGATGATCTTGTAATTAGGTTAGATGATCCAGTTAAAAGTATATTAAGATTAACTGGGATTTTTCAAGATTTTGGAAAGGTAGCAGGATTTAAGGTTAATATGGATAAAACAATGATGTTAATAAAGAATATAAATAAAAAAGAAGAAGAGGAAATTGAACAATTATCCAATTTTAAAGTATCAAAAAAAGTGAGGTATTTAGGAATCAATATTACAAATAGTAATACAGATTTATTCGATAACAACTATAAGAAACTCTGGGGAGAAATAAAAGAAGATTTGAGAAGATGCTCAAAACTTGATTTATCATTGATGGGAAGGATCACAACGATCAAAATGAACATCCTACCAAAAAAGATATTTTTGTTTCAAAATCTCCCGATTATTTTAAACGACGCACCTTTGAAGCAGTGGAAGAAGGATTTATCAAAATTTATTTGGAACGGCAAGAAACTAAGGATAAAGTGGATTTTATTAAAAGATACACAAGAAAGAGGTGGATTAGGATTACCTGATTTAAAATTATATTTTCATGCTAGTTGCCTTTGCTGGATTATGGATTGGATTAAGTTGGAGAATGCGAGATTACTAAAGGTAGAGGGGGCGAATCTCTTTTCTGGCTGGCATGCATATATGTGGTATGATAAGGTAAAGGTGAACAAGGAATTTAATAATCATTTTATAAGAAAACCTTTGCTAAAAGTATGGTTACAATATAGAAATAAGTTATATGCAAAAATACCACAATGGGTGTCAGCGCATGAAGCGTTTTATAGAAGAGAGAAACCCCAATTAAATAAATTGTTAACATATAAAGATTTAATGAAAGTTCAAGGTGAAAACATAATTTGGAAAAGTAAGGAGGATATGGTTAAAGGTGGTATTATTTCACATTGGTTATTGCAAAGGCAACTAGAAGAAAGGTTTAAGATGGATATGAAGATGCAAGGAACTGAAATAAAGGAGAAGGAATTTGATAAATTGCTAAAACCAGAAACAGACCATTTGATAGGTAAAATATATAAAATTTTATTAAACTTATGTATGGAAGAAGAGACGGTTAAGGACAATATGATAAGGCGGGCACAAAATTTGGGACATGTAATTCCATTGCAGAGTTGGGAAAATTCTTGGAAAGATGTGAAAAAATATTGTATAAGTACAAATCTAAAAGAAAACTATTACAAGGTATATTTTCGATGGTATTATACACCAGTGCAAATTGCTAAGATAAGTAAAAATATGAAAAATACGTGCTGGAAATGCACAGAGAGAGAGACTTTTTATCATATATGGTGGTCTTGTGTCAAAGCAAAGAAATATTGGAAAAGTATTCATGAATGTATTGTCAATGCGTTTCAAATTAATTTCCCTATGAGTCCGGAAATATATTTATTAAATATGTTAGATACTAAGTATTTTAAAAAGAATTCATTGAGAAAAATGATGATATATATGGTAACAGCGGCGAGGTTAATATTTGCACAGCAATGGAAATCAAAAGAGGTTCCTGATCTGGATGATTGGTTATGGAAATTGTATGAATTTTGGGAAATGGATGAATTAACATCAAGATTGACTGATAGACCAAGAAAACAGATTACCGAAGAATGGAATTTAGTTAAACCCCTTTGGGAAGCCCAATGGGGAAAATAATAGTAAATGATTTAGATAATTTGGAGTAAATAAAAGATAATAATAATGATGATAATGATAGTAGTAGTAGTAGTAGTAGTAGTAGTAGTAATAATAATAATAATAATAAATGATGATGAAGTGTGGTTATAAACTTGGAGGAGTAAATATTATAGTAAGAATTAAGAAATATTGGAAAGAGGTAGTGGTATGATGGTTAGAGTATTGAGCATAATGAATTGTTGGCCGCTTAAAGGTAAAGTATAATCGCCCACGATTTATGTAGAAGTGATAAGGGAAGGCTGAGAATGTATAAAAATATATAAATGTAAAAGACAGGATGTATATTATTTAAGTATATAATATATAAAAATGGTGGAGGTATACTTATGTTTATGTAAAAATTATATAATGTTTCATCTTTGTGATTTTAATAAAAAATATAATAATAATAATAATAAAAAAAGTGATCCAATCTTGAATCCAGACCATAGCATTGGCATAATAGTAGAGCTTTAAGTGAGGAAGATTACAGCCACCTTTCGTTTTTTGTTCTGTTAATAACTTCCATTTAATCCTTGGTTTTTTACCTGACCATATAAATTTAGTTAATTCTTTTTTCCATTGTTGAAAGGCTTCTCATTCATGATAATTGGAAGATTTTGAAACAAGAAGTTTAATTTGGGTAAAATGTTCATTTTGATTGTTGTTATTCGGCCCAATAATGATAGATGAAGATTGGACCAATTTTTCAAATCATTGGCTATTTCTCTCCAAGTTTTAATGTAGTTATTGTCGAATAGGTCCTTACTGCTTTCTGTAAATTATATACCCAGATATCTTATTTTTCTTTCCATTTTTTTAAAAATAATTTTATTAAGTTTCACAAATAAAAAAACATCATCTCAAATTGTACTTTTACATGTAATGTTTTTGTTCTTCCACTCTGATCTAGTTTTCATTTTCTAGATATCTACTCACATATAAAAAATTATGCCTCACAATTCCATGTTCATCTTACGTGCTTGATCTTGCATTTCTCTCATCAACTCCTGTTATGTTACAGCTATTCCTCTTTAATTTCAACCATAATTCAGACATTTTCACTTGGCAGTTCCCAGCAATTACCCATTACAATTTGCCATTCTGCTTTTATCTGATGGTCCAATTTCCCCTTTAATCTTTGTGAGACAATATCCGCATTTCTATTCTCAATAAATGTCCCCCACCATTGTTTGATTGTGGGTATTTGCTGAGACTTCCACAATTTGGCATATTCAGTTCGAGCTGTCGTTATCATGTATAATATTAATCTCCAATGCCTCTTAATGTTAGTATTCTCAAGAATATTTGTCATGTTTAACAAATAAAATTCAGGTTTTTTTTACAAATGGAACCTTCAGTATTTCACACATCTTTTTATGTATTTCACTCCAATATTTCTTTGCCTTGGGACATGATCACATATGAAATATTGTTTCCACCTCTTTCTGACATTTCCAACACATTCCTGTACCTGTATTATAAATCTTTTTTAACTTGTCTGGTGTCATGTACCATCTATGAAACATTTTAAAATAGTTCTCTTTAAGATTCTGAGCCATTGTAAATTTTTGTGTCCTTTTCCAGCTCTGTTCCCATTCATCTAACTGAATTGAATGCCCAATATTCTGCGCCCACGAAATCATTGCAGATTTCACAGTCTCCTCCTGTTTCTCCTGTGTTAATATTTCTTGATATATATGGGCTAACAGATGCGGTGGATTGTCAGAGATCCATTTAATCATTCCTGTCCTTTCTTTGGATTCTATTCCATAAGTTTTTAAGTCCATCTGGAATCTCTCATTTAGCTGCCTGTACGGAAACCAACTTAATGGCAATCCTTCCTGTTCCAATTTTTCTCTTGATTTGATCTTATAAGTGTTTGTCATTGTTTTCTCTAATATATCCTCATATCTCAGCCATGTCTCTGTTGCCTTCCATCTTCCAAAGAAAGCTTCTTGAGGGTATACCCACATGGGTAGCTGCCTTATGTTTTTACTCTTATATTTATTCTATATCTTCAGAAGCGATTTTCTGATATAGTGATGCAAAAAATCTATGTCAATTTTTGCTTTATCGTAAAACATATAGGCATGCCATCCCATCCTCAGGTCTGCTCCCTCCAGTGCAAGCATTCTTGTATCTTGTGAATCAATCTAGTCTTTTAACCATATGAATGCCGCAGCTGTGTAATATAATTGAAAATCCGGTACTCCCATTCCTCCCCGTAGTATTTGATCTGTCATAATATTCCATTTAATTCTTGGTTTTTTCCCTTGCCATATAAATTTGGTCAGGATTTTTCTTTCCATTTTTAATTCCGTTATCTTAATTATCTCCTTTTTTTCTGATTGTCTCATGTTTTTAATCATCATGTATGACTTGCTTTTATTGATTTTCAGACCTGCTGCCTCTCCGAATGTTTTTAAATTATATATCAATTTTTTAATTCCTATAGATGGATCTTCTAAAAAGAATACCAAGTCATCAGCGAAAGCTCTAAGTTTATACTCCTGGTCTTTAATTTTGATTCCTTTTACTTCCGAATCTGCTCATATGTTGTTATTTAGAACTTCAAGAATCTATATAAACAAAAAAGGAGATAGCGGGCAGCCCTTCCTCATTCCCTTATAGATATTTATGTAGTTTGTTAATTCACCATTTATGATGATTTTTGCCTTTTGTTCTTTATAGATTTCTTCTATCCATCTGAGGAAATTTTCACCGAAGTCCATTCTTTTTAATGTTTCTATCATAAATGACCATCTAACTTTATCAAATGTTTTTTTGGCATCTATAAATAGAATGGCCAGTTTCTTTTCATTTCTTTTGTCAAAGCGTTCTATCTTGCATTTAACAAGATTCTTATGTTGTTTCTCAGATGTCTATTAGGTAAAAATCCGTTTTGATCTGAGTGTATCGTTGATTGTAGAACCTTTTTGAATCTTTTGGCTAGTATGGAAGTGAAGATTTTGTAGTCAGTATTTAATAAGGAGATGGGTCTGTAATTTTCAGGTTGTGTATGATCTTTTCCCTCTTTTGGTATTAACACTATATTTGCTTGCTTCCAGGTTTCTGGTAGGCTTTCTTGTCTGATTGCATTTAATATCTTTGTTAATGAATCCAATAAGTTCAGTTCGAAAACTTTTTAATAATTGGCTGTATAACCATCCGGACACAGAGCTTTTGCTATTTTCAGTCTTTTGATAGCATCTGAAACCTCTGTTGTTGTAAAGGGTGCATTTAGAATTTTCCTATGTTCATTGGATATTGGAGTGATTTTTTGTTTATCTGGGTACATCTTTTTTTGTCCTCTGATTCTTGTGACAAATCTTTTCCATATAAATGAGTATAGTATTTGTGGAAGATCTTCTTTATTTGCTGTTGATCTGTTATTTCCTTTTGTTCTTTTTAAATTTTAAATATTCTTCTTTTTTCTCTTTCTTTTCTAAGTTTGAAGGCCAACCATTTACCAGGTTTATTTGAATGCTCAAAATTATTCAAACGGCAATATTTCATTTTCCTCTCTACTTCTTCCATATTATTTGCTGTGATTTGATCTTGTAAAAATTTTACTTCCATTCTTAATTTACGATTTGAAATGCTGTTTCGCAATTTTTTCTCCTTCATTTTCAAGGTTTGTAGTAAATTCTGTAGATGTTCTTTTTTCTTCTTCTTCAAGGCTCCAGCTTTTATCAGATGTCCTCTTATGACAGCTTTTCCTGCATCCCAAACTGTTTTCATTGAAATTCCTTGGTTAATATTCTCTTCAAAATATTTTTGAATGACATCTTTTAAATTTTTGACTTGTTCACTATCTCTAAGAAGATTGTCATTTAGTCTCCAGTTGAATTCTTTGTTTTGTCTTAGTTTGAGATGTAGGAGAATTGGATTGTGATCTGAGATCACTCTTGGTAAGATTTCCATGTCTTTAACAAATATATGTAGTATTTTAGATAGTAAGAATAGATCAATTCTTGACATGGAGTCGTGTCTTTCAGAATAGAATGTATAAGCTTTTTCTGTGCCATGTTTGAAGGTCCAAATGTCTATTAGTGTCAATTCTTCCATCATTCTAAAGAAATTTTGTGGTAGTTTTCCTTGATTTTTCTTTATTGGTTTTGTTGAAGTCCTGTCTTCTAGTGGATTTAGAACTCTGTTCATGTCTCCTAAAATCAAAATATTATCTTGATGTTTGTCATTAGTACATTTAGTAATTAGTTTCTTGATTTTTGTACAGAATTTTTCTTTATTTTCTATTGGGGAGTATATTGCTACTATTAACATTTTTACCCCATGTAAGGTTGCCTCTAAACCAAGGTAGTGTCCGGCAGGGTCTGCGAATATTTCTTGTGCCTCGTACTTGTTGTTGATATAAATCACAACTCATCTCTTCTTTTTTTCATATGACGCAGTAAAGCATTGTCCCAGTTTTAGATTTTTCAGATATCTTGTATCTTTTTGGGATATGCGTGTTTCCTGAAGAGAAATTATATTGAATTATCCTTTTTCAAGATAATGGAAGACATGACGTCGTTTGTATTGTGAATTCAGTCCTTTAATAATCCAAGATAACACTTTTAAATCCATTTTTCTTGTTTTAATTTAAATTTCCTCTTCAATTTACTTTTTAATTTTCTTCTGCATGTTCTATGTCACTCTCTAGTTGGTCATCTCCTTCTTCCTTCTCTATACTCCTTTCCGGTTCTACCATTTCTTCTGAGTTCTGATTCTCCTGATTGTTGTTTCCTTCCTTCTGCTCCTATGAAATCTTCTTGTTTTTCCTTTCTGGTGGAGATGTTCTATCTTTCTTTCTTTCTTTCCTTTCTGATCTTTCAAATTCTCTCTTTAGTTTTTCTTCAATATCTTTTGCTTTCTCGATGGTGTTTATTCTGTATCTTTTTTGCTTATAATTAAAAAATACCCCTTCTGTCCTGTTCCAAGTGTAGTTTATATAGTTTTTCAGAAGTAGTTGTGTTAGGAATCTGTTTTCTTGTCATTTTTTCAATATCTGGGTAGGTATGTTTTTGTAAATTTTTACTTCCTGAGAGTCTATGATTAGCTTTTCTTGGTAGCTTCTCTGTAATATAACTTCTTTCATTCTTAAATTTGTAAAGCTAATCACTATATCTCTGGGCTGGGTTCTTTCTTTGGCCGTTCTAGAATTCACCCTGAAGATTCTCTCAATGCTAACATGTAATCTTTCCTCTGGAAATTGTATATAGTCTGTTAATGAATTTATTATTTTGTCATAAATATTCTCCTGGTCTTTCTCAATTAGTCCTCTCAACTTCAAGCATCGTTCTCTGTACCGCATTTCCATCTTGTTAAGTCTCATTTCTTCTATTGTTTGTTTTTCTTTGATCTGTTGTATTGTTTCCTCTGTTTGTTTTGTCCTTTCTTGTCGGATCAGCATATCTGCCTTTATAGTAGATACTTCTTTAGATATTTGGTCCATCTTTTTACCCAGACCATCTATCTCTTTTTTTATTTCTGCTTTAATTTCTGTTCTTGTTTCTTTCATGCCTTGTCTTATTTCTTGGCGTATTTCATTTCTGGATTTACGCATTTCTTCTAGTATCAGGTTTGTATCTAATAAGGTAGAAATTGTGTCGAAAGATGACCTTCTTACCTATTGGACTGTTGGTTGGCTCATTGTCTGTTTGGTTTGAGCTTTTCTGGTTCCTGATGCCATCTCTTAATTTGTTCTGTCTATCTAAGATTAGTTGCAATATATTACTACACTAATGCTTTAAGAAAGAAACAATCTTATAATACAACTTTCAATATTATAGTTCAGTGAACAGAAGATGGCACTGTTCAACCACTGTAAATTTTTGTTGTAAATTTTTCCTTGTGTTTTGAGCTGTGCAGTTTGTTTTGGCTTTCACTTCCTGAAGCAGCTGTAAGATTAATTTTTTATCAGTGGTTCAACAGCTTCAAGGTCATTGCAAACAAGGCCCTTTCACACTGAAAGAAATACCAAGAGATAGAGGGGGAGGGAAAATTTTACCTAATGTGAGAGACGAAAGTTCCATTGTAACAATTAATGATAGCAATGATAGCAATTCACAATTAGTAATAGCAATTCCGTACCACAATCTCAGTGATCTATACTCTATGGACAAGTATTAAGAAAGAATAAATTTTATCTTTACTTCGTTAATTATTTAGCTTTGATATTTTATCTTACCAAATATTTCTATAACTGTGATTATATACCTAAATATCAATTATTCCAATTTTTATAAACTTGATTAGCTGCTTATTAAGATTTGTTTTATAATTAATTCACATACACTTATCCAGCCACTGTTCCCCCGCTCACTTATTGAAGTCTTATCTAAATGTTTTTTAAAGTCCTTTGTAGATGTTCATATCTTCCCTCTTCAAATCTACCGCCGTTCCGTCTTCTCTCTCCCATTGTTTCTTTTATTATGTTGGTCTTTTGGCTTCTTCCATTTGAAGTTCTGCGCTAGTCCCTATTGTAATCTTTCCTAGAGATCCCTGGATTTTAAGTTCCGTAGTCCCATGCCCTCTGGACAGTTTATTATATTTTTAACTCATATCAGTCCCCAGGATAGGAATAGAGTGAGATGTACGGAATTGTCCCCCAAAATAGTAACAAAAAAGAAAGTTCTTTAGAGGAGTGTATTTGTCGATCTGCTATACTTCTGTCTTTTAAATTCTTGCCATACTCTCCAATGCCCAAAAGTGTCCAAAAACATCAGAAGAAAAAATATTCCCAAAAATATTTCCCAAAGTCCAAAATTCAAAGGTTCCTCAAACATGTGCTGTTTCCATAACTGAGGTGATTGCTCTTAGTATAAATTTCTTTAAACAGTCTTATTACAAATCAATAAACAAAAAAGAAAAAGGGCAGATCTTTATTTTACTTCTAGCCGCTCTTCGTATCTTTTATAGAGATACTTCTCTTATGGAGAGTTAAACTGATGCTTTCTTATTTGTTGTGAACTCAAGTCCCAAAATTGTTGGAGTTATCTTCCTAGTTCCAGTTATCTGGCAATTTTGACATTCCTTACAAAAAGAATCTTCTAATCTATATACAAGTTTTTAAAAAGTCTTGACGTCACTTAGTTGAGGTTGAGTCAACAGCAAACAACAAGCAGCCGTGGAAGTTCTTCAACCCCTTTGTTTTTGTCCATTCACCTTTCCAGTGTTGAACACCTCTGGCTTGTGGGCTGGCAATACCAGGGTCCCTGACGAACTCCCTCTGGACTCCTTTTACCAGAGGAGTAACTTGTCCAGGTTTTACGGACTTGCGATCTAAGTTTCAAGATCGCAAACCGTATTTTCAATGTATTTTATAAGCCTGGAATAGCCGCTTGCAGTGACAACCTAGTGACAGCGATTGTCCTAGGTGGCCGTTAGACCCGCCAGCAGACCGGAAGTCCCCAATCATCTCAGTTTTTCAGCTGCTTTAAAAATGTTTCAGTGTCTTTCTCCTCGTACTTCCTCTTCTCTTTCTCTTTGTGCTCAGCTTACTTCAATTGCTGCAAAGTGCAGAACTAGTTTGCACTCAGTTATCTCACCAAGGGGCTAGAGCAGAGGAGGGGTGGTAGAATCTTACCCTTCCCCGGAGGCTCTCCTAGCATGCATGTTCTTCCTAATTGATAACTTTTGCTGTTTTGACCATATTTTGATATTGCTTGGCCACATCTGTCCTTGTTTTCATCTATGAAATGTGGGAAGGTATGTGTGATGGCATTCTGGGTGTGTGGTTATCCAGAGTGCCAGAAGCCTAGAAACAGGTTGGCAGGCAACCAGAATAGCTCTTTAGGAGAGAAACCCAGCTCAGTAGTATGTGGGAAGGGCTGGTGACTGGGAGGAAAAGATATATAAAAGCAAACGCTGATTGTCATTTTGTAGTCCTTCAGTGAGAGTTCTTGCCAGAGACAGCTGTGGAGTAAAGCCCCTTAGCCAGGAAGGGTGACTGTGTGAAAGGGTTTAATTCTCACTCGAAGCCTAGTGAGAGGTAGAAGAGTAATTAATCCATTATAGAATCTGGTCAGAAAGTGTGACCTAGAGTGAGGGTTAAGTCTTTGGTAAGAGTGTAATGAAAGGGCTGTTTATGATACTTGTGTTCATATGAGAGTTTAAAGATACAAGGTAACTGTCTGAAGAACTGTATTAATTTTGACCTGCATATGAACTCCAATAAATACTACATGCTATCTTAATAAATATTGCAGTTGATTACACTCAGCTGAGTGGTATACACTATTTAAAGTAATACAGAAAAACATGCTACCATATGTTCTAAATAACCATTGAAAGACCTCACCTTTTTACACAAAGGTGGTGTTACAAGGGGGATGGCAAAGCTGTGTGGAAAAGACAGGACTCCTTCTCAGATTGGAGAACTGCCATACTAATTTGGGAGAGAAAGAAGTAAGGTCCTATCACAGTACGCCACGCCACCATCATGGTTAACATGAACAAAGTCCCCATGTTGTTTAGTTCTGATTTTAAAAGAGTTATTCTGAGCAAGAACTGTCATATTTTAAACTGACTTAAACAAGTGGCACCATCACAACGTTAACAGAAAATACTTTGTACTTTGTAGTCATTACGCAGACACTAAAGACACTCACCTGGAGCGAAAGCATTCTATATAACTGAAGTTAAAAAATTGAATAGGTTCACCTGTATTGTGTTGGAACAGGGACGGGTGTATAAAGGATTAACTGTGAAGAGAAGAAAAATGTATGCCCAATCATTTACACCAAGAGTAGAAATACTATACAATCAGCAGGGGAACACATTACATTACCAAGTAGAAGCAGAAGTAAACAGCTGATGGGAGCAATACACTGAAGGACTATATAAAATGGATGGATGACATGTACACTCAAGGAAGAACCATATGAAAAGGAACCTACAATTTTAGAAAATGAAATAGAAGATATATTCAGGGTACTTGGGAGAAATAATCATCAGGAACAGATGTCATACCAGTATAGCTGCTACAGAGACAGAATCTCCTTTAGTTCTTACTAAAATCTATCAACAAATATGGAAAACAAAAGAATGGTTCACAGATTGGAAATACTCAGTATACATTCCAGTCCCCAAGAAAGGGGAGACCAGAGATCCAGTAACTACTGGATCTAACTAATTCAAGCAACCTCATGTTCAAAATTTTACAACAAAGATTTTAACCATATGTGGAGTGGGAAATGCCTGATGTCCAAGCTGAAAGGAAGAGGTACTAGGAATCATACTCCAAGCAAATGTTGGATAGTGGAGCACACCAAAGAATTTCAGAAGAAAATCAGCTGGTACTTTATAGATTATAGCAAAGTCTTTGATTGTATAGATCATGAAAAACTATGGAAAGCTCTTTGAGAAATCAGTGTGGCACATCATTTGATATATAATCTGTACTCAGGATTAGAGGCTCCCATCAGGACAGAGTACAGAGAAATGGAATGTTTTCCAGTTGGCCAAAAGGTTAGGCAAGGCCGTATTTTATCACTCTATGTGTTGAACTTGCACACTGAACATATCATATGTAAAGCAGAATTAGCCTAGAAGGAAGGGGAAAAAATAGAAGAAGGAACGTTTCAATTTAAGATATGCTGATGACACCCCATAACTACTAGCAGAAAATAGCAAATATAGGACCATCTTAGCATAAACATTCCCTGTTTTTTAAAAATAACTTTGGAAGAGCTCTAGTATAGATTAAAGAAATGCTACACACAGCCCTGCCAAAGAATAGAACAAGCAGAAGTGGAGGTGACAGTTATTAGCAAAACCAAGCAGAATACAAAGAGCTGTGTTATGAGAACTCATGCTTCTTTAGGCCAACCCAGAACAGACTTCAAGTAACATGGGGAATCAGCAGTTACAGCAGAGCAAAGGAGGGGAAAACCTGCGGTTGAAATCATGCAGGACAAGAGCTAGAAATAATCTGTAGGTAAGCAGTGGAAGACACCCTAGGGCCATCAGTTTGGTAGTCTTCAGGTAGCTACAACTGCTGTGTCAAACTGAAGACTGTAGATGAAGTCTTGAGAAGAGTCCGCAAGGTGTCTTTGTTACCCTGAAAATTGGGGGTATCTCGAGGACACCCAAACAGACTTCAAATTAAGGGAATTAACAGAGAAACTCGAAGCTTGTGAGAGGTCAGGGCAAGGGATCTTTAATCCTATGTCTACGGGGTCAGAACCACGCAAGAGTCAGAGGAACAGTCTAAAGTAAATTTATTAAAACTAACAGGAAAAGTCACAACACACGTTAACAAACAATTCTACAATCACACAAGGGCTATAGGAATAAAGTTGGAAATAAGAGACAGTTGGGAGAGAGAGAGGGCATACAGACCTTAGTCTAGGCGTCCTGGAGAAGGAGAAGATTAGCGAAGGCTCGGTGTAAAGCACCAAGGGGAGGCTGGATCCCAGGGCTGGAAGGCTGGAAGCAGTGGGATTTCGCGGCGAGTTGGATACGTGAGTTGCATTTAGCTCTCAGCAGCATCTGAGAGGCTTGAATGGGATACCTTGGTAGCAGCGAAACGGGCCCTTGTCCAGTCTGGGAGGCTCTCCGAAGAGACTCCAAAAGTGAGCATTTTTATAGCCAATTTCTACCCTCAGGCTGTGTATAGGCTAGCAAAGTGGCGTTAATGGGCTATGATTGCGGAATATAATGTTAGGCAAATATCACGACCTCTCCTTGGTATTGTTTCTCCCGGGAAAGTCCAAGTACATGATAGGATTATCATTCCAAATTGATAGACTTTGATTGTCTATTCTCGCAAAGTTCATCAGCATGGCTTGGGGCTGAGGCAACCTTTTTATTAATCAAGGAGAGAGTCTATTGTGGCTGCCTAGACATACATGACTGGGAACAATAGGTCATTGTCTTTTAGCCTAAAGGACGCTGTCTACGTTCCCATACAGCAGCAAAGGTGTTGTTGGTCTTGAGAATTTAATTCAAAACCAATTTTACTTGCAACCGACCTTTGCTAGCCAATATCCAATATGGGGGAAGTCATGCCAATTTTAGGGGCCCTCTCTTAGGGTTTCTCTGGGGTGTAACATCTTGAGTGTAGCAAACCTTCTACCAGAGGGAAGGCTGCAGATGTACTGTAGTGCTCAATACCAGTTTATTAGTTAACTATGGAGAAAGTCCAGGAAAATTGACTTAAGGATGGATAGAGAGTGGAGCCAGAAGGTCTACACAGCCAGCTTTTAAAAACAGTGTTATTTGTTTACGTGCAAGCATTTAAATGAAACCCTAATCTGTAATACATTTACAGTACACTTCAAATAACCACTTTTTAATAAAATTGCATTACTTATTTTGAATAAGCTTATTTTATCTTTGTTTTACTTACATAAACCTCTGGTCTGTTTTGTTTTATGCAACAGGACTGAATAAGAGATAAGAAGTACAGTACACATTTATTTATTTTTAGATGCCTCTTCTTTGGACCCAAGATGGCTGACACATATCACATACTGATGATGTTACCATCAGCAAAATTCAGGAAGTAAACATATTTCTACTACAGTACTAGAAAGCATACATGCTCCCAGGTGTCTGCAGGCTAGTCCAGAAATGGTTGGGAGCATGATATTGCAGTTAGAAGACTACTGCAGCGCTACCAAAATAAGCTGCCTTATTCCTTTGTTGCCTTTTTTCATCTCAAGGCCATGGTAGTACAGACTTCATCTGAACTGGTGAACAAGACTGCATATTCTCTAAACTGGTAGTGAGGAACTGGTGGCTCTAAGAGTTTTGGACTACAGATGGTGTCACTCCAATAACTGGCTGGGACTGATGGAAGTTAGAGTACAACAACATCTGGAGGGCCAAAGGTTCTCCTTTCCTATCCTAAGAGGTGGAGGCAACAGGAAAAAGAAATAAAATAATATCAGGAAAAGCAATTATGTTAATCTGTTCCATAAGCTGCATTCATAAACTGCGCTCCTAGTGTTACTGGTCAGCAGTTATTGTGGCCATTGTCCATCGTTTTTTCCTTGATAGATATACTTTGGTAAGAGCAAAGGCAGGAAAATAATGATGAAAACACAAACAACTACAAATAGAAGACTACTCCATCTACCCTTTCCTACAATTCCATGAATAAGGCAGGACAACTGATCAGTAAAAGTCTCATGAGGAAACAGCTTATCACATTTATCACAGCATAAGATTTTGAAATGGTGCCCTTTCCATCAAATATACAGATGTGTTACATTAACTCAGCAGATATATAAATGGGTATAGCATGGAAACATAATCCATGGTATAACATGCAAAAAGCACACTTTGACAATTGATGATGTGTTCTTTGTGAATTGTTGCTGATTTTATAAGTTATTTTTCCTTTCTTGGCTAAATTTTCTTGGGCTTCCTATATGAACATTGTTCCTCTATGACTGCTGGTTTGAAACTGTGCTTAATGCTGATACTTGGTGAGTGAAATCCAATGTTCTCCTGGAGGGACTTCTAGACCTTTCTTCTTCTATTTCTTCCTCTTCCTCTCCTTGCTTGAAGAAAGAAGTGTCGCTTGGAAACTGGCTCCACAGGGTTTTGTAGCCCCCCCCCCCCCGAGCCAATTCTGGAGAGGTGTGGGGTTGTAGAGGGAGAAGGAATTTCTCCCTATTGGTTCCATTCTTTTTAATTTTTCTGCCAATTGAAGTTCACTACTGGATCCTGCCCTCTATGTTTACATCCTTTTTATATGTTATATGGCCTTAAATTGTAAGTTCTCTTGAATTCATTTTTAAAAGGGAAGTACAAGTTTTTAATAAGTAAATCAAATTAATATAAAGCTTAAATGTATGTAAAGTAAGGCCATTTCCACACCAGAGTGGAAGAGCGTTTCACCACATGTTGTAAGCGGTGTTTTTCAACCCGACTTACTCCGATTTTACCAGATTCTTATCTGCACGCCCTCCGGTTTCTGTTGAAGTAATGCAGTGAAAATCGTTTGCCGCTTCCGCTCCGTTAATTCTTGTGAAACTCCCATCCTCCTCTCACTCCCTCCCTTGCTCCACACCGCCGTCTCTGCTTGGTCAATTTTTTAAAAAAACCCTGTTGTTACATATCAGCAGAGTTACTTTAGTTCATTCTTACAGAAGACAAGCCCCCAACCGAGTCTTGGAAATGTATATTACATGTTATAAATAAATCATATATTTTTAAGAATATAAATGAAAGGTTTTCATGAGATATGTTGTGTCATTATTACATTATTACATTTTTCATTTCATTATTAGAATAGAGTTATTAGAATTTATGTATATGCCCGGATCTCTTATAAGGGGTTAGTTTAACCTCCAGTTTGCTAGTAAAACTGCTGGTAAAATTACTGCGTCATGAAATGATACATGTCTAAAAAGTGTGTGACCAACATGAAAAGTTTGGGAAGCTCTGGTCTAGATAGCCAGAAATTGAAAGCAACCATCCTGAGGATCCCAACGTATTTCATTGTATTCCAGCGCCCGCCCTGCATTTGAGGGGCAGAGACAGGAGCAGACAGAAATGATGCCAGGGAAAGGTGGGAACGCCCACAGAGAACCACCTCTGTGCATACATCTTCTGTATGTTGTCAGAAACCCAGCCAAACCGTTTTTTGTGCTTTACGTCGGAGTTTTTCCAGTTTTACAATACATTGGTTTTACGTCGATGGTAATAGCGCTAAGAGCTCAAACTGTGTAAATCTGCAGAGGAAACATCGATACTAACTGGTTTAACATGCAGACATAACAGCAAGAATATGATGCCAGTGTGATTGTCGGGGTACCCTCCATAATTAGTATGGGAAAGTATTACTGATGGGATATGCAGTAGTAGAGACTGTAGTATGTACTCTAAGCACCTAGATAGCTTCGCTTGCAGCTGCGCTATTGTATTGAAGCACCATTATATAAACATGCAAAAGGTTCTCACCAGATAGTAACCTAGTAACAGCATTGGGCTACTGAAGCAAGGTCAGCTGTAATTGGTGCCGTGGGAACGAAGGAGAGCATTATAACATACTATCTCTGAAAACTCCCTCAGTTTGAATCACTAAAGTCATGTACTCTGTTCATGCTCAAGAATAAAGCTTGCTTTGCATGGTTACTCTGTGTGTTTGAATCAGTTCCTGACAATGATGTATTGCCCTTGGGCAGAAAAGCCTAAGCTTAGTGACTATTTCCCACAGCAACAGTTTATGATAACACAACCAATCTTACATTACATTACATTAATTTACACGCTGAGTGAAATAAGCAACTAACAGAAAGAGAATCAACTCATCTGAACTGTGATGTTGGAGGAGAGTTCTGCAGATGTCCTGCCAAAAAAGATGGACAGAATGAATCCAAGAACAAGTTGGACCTGAACTCTCTTTAGAAGCCACAATGACACAATGCACTGGAAAGACAACAAAGCCTGATTAAGTGGGAGGCTATAGAGAGGAGGAAGACTCAATCACAGCTGGGTTGACTTAATTAAACAAGCCATGGTCCTGAGTTTGCAGGAGCAGGGACAAATACTGGAAAGCACCTATAATGAATCATCAAAGGAGGAGGAGGCTAGGCTCCATGTGCTTGTAGATGGCCCAAAATTTATTCTTTTTTAAAGAAAGAAGTTTGGTCCATCTATAAGCACATGGAGCCTAGTCTCCTCCTTCTTTCCTGAGTTTACAGAACCTGAACAAAGCTGTTGGTGACCAGGGCTCTCCAATTCATACGGTTTCCACTGGCAGATAACTACAATGTCTCAATTCACACTCAAAGAAAGGAATCTGATTTCTTGATCTAATTCAAAAGTTTCACACAGCATAAAAATTACAGTACAATCCAAGACATGTCTACTCTGACATAATTCCTGTAACTGAGCATAGGATTGCGGCCTGAAATGACAGGGCAGTTTAAAACTTTTCAAAATCTCACAGGTAAAAAGAGAATGAACTTGCTGCAGAAATGACACAGGCAACATCAGAAAGCTGATCCTGATAACCACGATTAACAAATTACTGTGAAAAAGAAAATTTACAATGATTACTTTCCTGGAAGAGACAGAGGAGATTTTGTTTTGCTGGCTCCAATTCAACGCTTCAGCTTAAGGGAAATGCAAACTTTCAGGGAACAGATGCACCTTATGTACGGAGCTAGGGAAATATTACCTGGATCCTTGCAACTAAGAAGTGAGACAGCAGACTCCACTAAAAAAAAAAACATAAAAAAACAACAACACCATTTCACAGAGACTGGATTGGAAGCTGGAGAAAACATTACAGATTCAATTTATTAAGAATGAAAAACAACTTTTAAAGAGATTTAACAACAGACATACCACGTCAACTTCCTATATTTGAATGCTGTTACCACCTCAAAAAGCTTGCTTCAGTATTTATGGCGGTATGCCTGAATTTTCTTGCTGTGATCTGTCTAAAGCTAATTCCCCCACCCTCTCAGCTCAGTTCCAACTCTGAGGTGTCTTAATTGCAGTTGCACACTTTTGTTGTTATACAACAGGATGAAAAGGAGGCAGGATGATGGAGATGCTTGAGAATGCTATAACCTGTACCTGTTAAAAGAAAGGGAAATGTAAAGCCAAGCCCCTTTTCTGAATTTTTAGCTTTCTTCCATTCTTCTTTAATTTCTAGTCCAAGAGAATTGTCTGGCCCTCCAGGGCTCTCCAAACTTTTCATGCTGGTGGCACACTTTTTAGACATGGATCATTTTGTGACACAGTAATTCAGTAAGTAAGTCAGTAAGTGGAGGCTGCCCCTACACCTGA
This sequence comes from Cyclura pinguis, assembly GCA_030412105.1. NCBI lineage: Eukaryota > Metazoa > Chordata > Lepidosauria > Squamata > Iguanidae > Cyclura > Cyclura pinguis. Next base: position 195,070,833 of record CM059600.1, on the reverse strand, counting down.
GCCTAGCCCGCTGCCTCTGCCCTCGCTGGGGTTTTCCTTGGCCCGGGGCAGCAGCGGGAGAGGCAGCCCCTCCACCCAAGCCCACTGCCGCCACGCTTGCCAGGGTCTTTCTCAGCCCAGGGTGGTGGCAGGGTTGTCCTTGGCCTGGGGCAGTGGTGGCAGTGGTGACAGCAGGAGAGACAGTCCCTCCATGGGGACCTGGCCTGCCACCGCCCTCACTGGGGTCTTCCTTGGCAGGGGTAGTGATGGTGGCAGAAGCAACCCCTTCACCTGGGCCTGGCCTACTGCAGCAATGGGAGAGGCAGCCCGTCCACCTGTTATGGTTGCACGACACTGTTACCATGATTTCTGGGGGTCCCGGGAGGGACACCTAAATGTGCTCACAACAATGGGGAGAGAATTAGCACAGAGCACAAGTTTGCAATGCGAGAGGCAGGGTAACGTAGCAAGCTCTTGAGCCCTATGTCTACGGAGTGAGGCCGAGTCAATGATAAGGCAGAAGTTGAAATTAATAATTGTTTTATTGAAATACAATCAAACACATGTATGCAACACACTCACATAAGGAACTATAGAAATAAAAGGTAGGAGTTGGAGAGAGGGATTTTGAGAGGAGGTTTGGTATGGGAAATACTATACCTGTCCTGAAGCCCAGTTAAAAGCAAAGAAGCTTTTAGGGAGCATGGATTCTCAGCACGTGGGGCTGAGGGGAGGCTCGTCAAACGGAGCAGCAGCAACTTGGGAGGCAAGTCACGAGCGATCCAACGAGACGCTCAAAGTCAGGGGTTCTCATAGGGAAAATTGTGGCCGCAGGCTAGTCTGTTCTTAGGGATAACAGTGAGTTTGGGGCTGGAGACAAAGCCTCCGAAAGGTCAGTACTTTAGTTGATTGAGTTATAGCCAGATTGTCAATAGAGTAGCCAGTATGCAAACGCGGAGTGCTTGAGAGTTGTATAGTCCGCTCATCAAGCTGCCTGCGCGGGGCAGGGGATCTTTTGTAAGTAGCGTGCATACATAATGTGGTATTTGCCTTGAGGTCTCCTAAAGCTGCATTCGGCAATGACTGGCCCGCCTGGATTGGGATTTGAATGGTTCGGCTATTGTCGGCCGCGCCTGTATGCGTGCTTGTCCGGGTGCCTCGCAAGCACGTGGAGAGGAATGGGTAGAGAAGGCCAAATTATTGATATCAAATGATATCTTAATATCCCATAAGCTCGGGCTAGAAACAGCAGTAACAACACACACACACATACACTGCAGCCAACACAGTAACATGTCACAACACACAGTCTGAAAAGCTCTGCTCCAGATGTTATTAGACAGCAATTCCCATCAATCCTAGCTACTCCATTGCAAGGTCCATTAGATGCATCCACGTACTAATCTTTTCTCAATCTGATCACTGATCTCTCTTTCTCATGTTTTGTTGAATTACTGTACAGTCACTGGGATAACTTGGAAATACTGAGCCATAACTAAATAATTCAGTAAGTAAAATATCAGACTACTTGTAATCACATTCTGGGTCTTTTCATGTTTACATACCCTTGTACTCTCTCTCACCACAAAATAGCTGGCTTCAAGCAGTCCAACACTCATTATTCCTTTTACCTACTCATATTTGGGTAGGGCATAAATCAGCAAATTTCCATTTGTTCCTGGGAGTTCAAGGGAATGTACATTTGATGTCTTTGTACTGCCACCTAGTGTTCATAGCATGAATATCTGTCTCACTGAGTTTGTAGAACGTCTCAAGTCAACAACTTCCAAATATATAGCATTGCTAAGAAAAGAGCAGAAGAAACAAGCAGAGAAACAAGGGCAATTTATGTGAGACAGTGTTCTGTTTTATTGACTGTAAGCAAAGGAGATGGATCTGTGCAACTTCCAGCTTCGTGTGGAGAATTATGGAGGTATGTTATTAGAGACCAAGAACACAATTAAATAAAAGCTAGCATAAAAGCTATCATACTTGAGTGTGCACTTCTGACTATCAAAATATGGTTACTCATGTTTTCCTTTTGTATTTGATTTTATATTTGCATTCATAATTGCTAAGAGATTTTTAAATGCATTTGTCCTCTCAAGATGAGAGCGTTCGTGGGAAGCCTCAACAATATAATTGCCCTTGTTTATTGATTTTAAGGAGGGGAGAGACTCAACACAGTATTTTCCCACCACTTATTCTGTTTTGTGTCACATGTGTTGACGTAAGATTAAGGGGCCAATTCAAACTGGCTTCTGTATTTGGAATGTGGGAGGTGAGGATACCATCTTGTCTGTTTTCTCAAGCAGCAAAATGACTTGCAACAGCCTTGTTGTTGTTGTTGTGTACCTTCAAATCATTTTTGACTGATGGCAACCCTAAGGTGAACCTATCATGGGGTTTTCTCAGGCTGAGAGTATGTGACTCACCCAAGGTCACCCAGTAGGTTTCCATGGTCGAGTGCGGACTCAAACTCTGGTCTCCAGGGTTGTAGCCCATCACTTATACCACTACACCACACTGGCTCTCTGAAACTGTCAAGCCCCATCCTTATTTTCTGACTTCCTTCTTAGCTTTTCTCACACTTCACTTCCCCTAAGGCCATTTCCTCACGGGGTAAGTAAAATGGTGCAGTGCGTCCTCCACGGAGGACGTTTGCACCTTGGAGCAGACCTAGATCCGCACCTCAGTCCAGAACGACCCCAAGTGGTCCTCCAGAGTGTTTTTGAAAGACCTGATTTTTTTGGTCTTTCAAAATGCCAGCGCGCGCCATTGCGTGCCTGCTCTCCGATGCAGATTCGCAGGCTAGCACCAATGCGAGCCTGCGATCTGCAGAGGGCGGGCTTTAGGCTGGCGAGCTTCAGCGGTTGCTTGAGACCCACGACCAACCAGAAGCTGCCATTTTGGATGCCAAAGCAGTGCGGATCTACGACCACGTACTGCTCCTCCTCACCCCAGACCAGACTGGACCGCCAGAAGTTCCGGTGAGTAGAGGCAGGGAGCGATTCCCTTGCCGCGTGCAGAAATGGCCTAAGTCAGCAGTTGCCAGCCAGTGGTCCACGGACCACTGATGGTCTGCAAGAAAATTTTGGTGGTCTGTGGAGAAATTTGGACATTATTTGATTTCTGACTTCTGGTTTGGATACGAGAGCTGGGGACATGGTCCTTAGCTTGCTCCGCCAAAAATCACTACTACTGCAGGTTGCTGATACTGGGGGGACCCCCATACTGGCTTGCCAAGTACCCCTGAACGAAAGGGGTCTTGCCAGAGATGGATTTGCGACCAGGAGCCAAGACAGGATCTGTTCAGTGAACCAGGAGGAGGTAGCTGAAGGGTCTCCCAAGAGGCTGTTGCCGCCATTTTTTCATCTCGCCTGCAGCAGCTTGGAGGAGATGGAAGGGATTACCTCTTTCTCCATACCCCTGGCCACTGAATTTCTTCTGGCCAATTTTTAAAAGATATATGCATGTGTGTGTGTGTGTGTGTGTACACACACACACACACACACACACACACATGCATATATATATATCATTACTTATTTTTTCATTACCTGATAGAGCTGGAAGACCTGTGTTAGGGATAGGGCAATAAGATCTTCTAGTTCGGACTTTGAATTAACTTTCTACAGAGGACCTCATAGAATCACAGAATCATAGAGTTGGAAGAGACCACAAGGGCGATCCAGTCTAACCCCCTACCATGCAGGAACACACATCAAAGCTATCCCAACAGATGGCCATCCAGCCTCTGCTTAAAAACCTCCAAAGAAGGAAACTCCACCACACTCTGAGGCAGCATAGTCCACTGCCAGACAGCTCTGACCATCAGGAAGTTCTTCCTGAGGTTCAGGTGGAATCTCCTTTCCTGCAGCTTGAATCCCTTGCTCCTTGTCCTAGTCTCTGGAGCAGCAGAAAACAAGTCCACTCCCTCCTCAACATGACATCCCTTCAAATATTTAAACATAGCTAGCATGTCCTCTCTTAACCTTCTCTTCTGCAAACTAAACATATCCAGCTCCCTAAGACACTCCTCATAGGGCATGACTTCCAGACCCTTCACCGTTTTGATCACCCTCCCCTGGACATGCTCCAGCTTGTTGATATCCTTCTTGAATTGAGGTGCCCAGGACTGGACACAGTATTCCAAATGAGGTCTAACCAAAGCTGAATAGAGTGGTATCATTACCTCCTTCGGTCTAGACACCATACTCATGTTGGTTTTTTTGGCTGCCGCATCACACTGCTGACTCATGTTCAGCTTGTGATCTACCAAGACTCCTAGATCCCTTTCACACGTACTGTTATCCAGAGACGTGTCTCCCATCCTGTATTTGTGCGTTCCATTTTTGTTGCCTAAGTGCAGGACCTTACATTTCTCTCTGTTGAAATTCATTTTATTAGCTTTGGCCCAGCTCTCCAATCTGTCAAGGTCATTTTGAATTTTGATCCTGTCCTGTGGCATATTAGCAACCCCTTCTAATTTGGTGTTATCTGCAAATTTGATCAGTATGCCCTCTACTCCTTCATCCAAGTCATTGATGAAGATGTGAATAGCACTGGGCCCAGGACAGAACCCTGCAGCACCCCACTAGTCACTTCTCTCCAGGATGAAAAGCAGCCATTGGTGAGCGCCCTTTGGGTTTGGTTGGTCAACCAAAATCCACCTAAAAGTAGCCCTGTCCAGCCCGCATCTTACTAGCTTCTTTGCAAGAATGTCATGGGGAACTTTTTCAAAGGCCTTACTGAAATCAAGATATGCTACATCCGCAGCATTCCTTTCATCTATCAAGCTTGTAACTCTATCATAAAAGGAGATAAGATTAGTCTGGCATGACTTATTTTTGAGAAATCCATGTTGACTTTTAGCAATTACAGTATTGCTTTCTAAGTAATTACAAACTGACTAATGATCTGCTCTAGGATCTTTCCTGGTATTGATGTCAGGCTGACTGGGCGATAATTATTTGGGTCCTTTTTTTCCCTTCTTGAAGATGGGAACAATGCCCTCCTCCAGTCTGCTGGGACTTCTCCTGCTCTCCAAATGTTCTCAAATATTATTGCGAGTGGTTCTGAAATGACTTCTGCTAGTTCTTTTAATATCCTTCGATATAATTCATCTGACCCTGGAGACTTGAATTCATCTAGTTTAGCCAGATATTCTGGTACTACTTGTCTACCTATTCTGTGCTGCATTTCCCCCACTTCCTCACCTACTCCCCACCCCCCAGGCTGAGTACTTCTATCCTTTTGGGAGAAAACTGAGGCAAAGAAGACGTTGAGTAGTTCTGCTCTTTCTCTTCCCCCCGTTAGTAATTGGCCATGACCCTATCATTTCCTTGTTTTTCCTTTTGTTGTGGACATTTTGCTGTGGACATATCTAAAAAAGCCCTTTTTATTGTCTTTTATGTCTCTGGCAAGCCTGAGTTCATTCTGCACTTTAGCTTTTCTGACCTTCTCCCTACATACCCTGGCTATTTGCTTGAATTCCTCTTTGATGGTTTCACCATTCTTCCATTTCCTGTACACGTTTCTTTTAACACTTAGCTCAGCTGAGAGTTCTTTAGTCAACCATTCTGGTTTCTTTAGACACCTGCCATTTTTCCTCCTTATTGGCACAGTTTTAAATTGTGCCTTCAATATCTCACCCTTAAGAAACTCCCATCCATCATGAACTCCTTTCTCTTTCAATATTCTTGACCATGGAATTTCAGCAAGTAACTCCCTCAGTTTACAGAAATCAGCTAGTCTAGAATGCGTGTCTGGCTACACTTGGCTTCTCCTTCCCACTGAATGACAAATTCCAATAGAGCATGGTCACTCCCCTCTAAGGATCCCACCACCTCCACCTCATTAACAACATCATCCCTGTTGGTCAGGATCAGATCTAAAATAGTTGATCCCCTTGTCACCTCTTCCACCTTCTGGAACATGAAATTGTCTGCAAGGCAAGCGAGGAACCTGTTGGATCTTGTGGTCTTGGCAGAGTTTGACTGCCAACATATATCAGGATAGTTGAAATCTCCCGTTACTACTGCATCTCTCCTTTTTGAATATGTCATCCTCTGCTCCAGGAATGCATAATCCAAGTCCTCAAGCTGGCCTGGAGGCCTGTAGCAAACCCCCACAATAACATCCCTATTATTTGTTGCTCCCTTAATTCTTACCCAGATGCTCTTGACCTGGATTCCTGGATTTAAGTCATGGATCTCATCACAGTGAAAACATCCTTAACATGTAAGGCTACATCTCCTCCTTTTTTGTTTGGTCTGTTTCTGCGAAATATACCCTCCTATTGCAGCATTCCAATCACGAGACTCATCCCACCAGGTTTCAGTGATGCCTATTAAATCATATTTATTTTGTTGTATTAAGAGATCGAGTTCCATTTTGCTTATTTCCCATGCTCTGTGCATTAGTGTAGAGATACTTAAGACCATGTGCCCTGCCCAGAAGTCCTGTACTAAAGTTGCTTTTCCTTCCACTGTTGATCTCTAGTATGACTTGGCCTGCTCTATTGATATCATTTGGGTTATTTTTCCCAGCACTTGCTGAATCCCCACCCTGAATAATACTGTCTCCCTCCTCACCCATACTCAGTTTAAAGACCTCCCGCTTGAGGCGCTGCATTTTGTTGATTTATCCTCTGCTCTCCCCTCCATTCCAGCTTGATGCAATCGTCTTCTCCCAGGTTTGTGGGAGGGTATTGTGTGTGAGCTCTATGACTGCAACTGTTACTGCTCTGACTTGGACCCATACTGTTAGATATTTGACAGCTATATCTGTTTACCCTCTGAAACCAAAAACAAGTGTAACACGAAGAGAAAAGAACAACTCAGTGAGAAGAAGTGAGAGGAACTGTGAGAAAATGATGGTAAAGGAGAAAGAGACAACGAGAGAGGGAGAAGAGGGGAGAGTGGAGAGAGGTCTGGAAAGGACAGTGAAAGATAACAAACTTGTTTATTGAACCTGCTTAATGAATTTATTTGATGAATCTATTGAATCAATTTCTATATAGATTGGGAAACCAAGGCCGTTTCTGCACTATACTGTTATAGTGCTATTATTCCACTTTCAACATCCTGTGGAATTCTGGGGTTTGTAGTTTACTGAGGCCAAAGAGCTCTCTGGCTGGGAATTCTTACATGCCCCTCCCGACACTGCAAACCCCACGATTCCACAGGAGGCTGAAAGTAGAATAGTAGCACTATCACAGTGTAGTGTGGAAATGGCCCAAGAGTCAGTGTATGAATTCTGTAACACCCACACTGCAGAAACACTAAATATGTTATTAGGATAGATATTTTGAATGAATTGACACAGTTGGCTAATGAACAAACTGATAATTTGATTTATCTTTATAGTACCTGCCTGATGAACTAAGGTAAATATCAGAATATGAGTCAATTGGTATTTTGATTTATCTCTATAATATCTACTTGATGATTTAAGTTGCTTGCAAATAATAATTTTGTTATAATTAAACAAGTGCACTTATATTAATAACATCGAACTTTTATGATCATTATTTTATAGATGTTTATACCTTTTTAAAAAAATTCATGGTAGTGGTCTGCGGGATTCAAAATTGTGAGTTTAGTGGTCCATGAGGTCTGAAAGGTTGGCGACCGCTACCCTAAGTGATCCCAGGATGCTTCCAAACAGAATTTCCCTGTTTTGGAGGAGAGTTTCCAAAATAATCAGTGACAAAGTTCTTATCTAAATGTGGCTTGTTATGCAGTCAAAACAGATCATCCATGTGCAAGGTGAAGATATCAATGTTGGCAAGCTTGGAGGAACCCCAAGGAAATGAAAAATAAACTCTTTAAGGCAGGAGAAGTGCGGGGGGGCGGAAACAGTCCATTAGAGATTAAACATTTCCAATTATAAGACAACTCTGACTGGCTATAAGGAAGGTAAAACCTTATCTGACACGAGAGAAAGAGAAACAGTGCAGTTTTTTGTCTGACTTGTGAGACAGGCAAGATGCTTTCTGTAAGTCTTGTGAGAATGGTTTTTGTGCAAGTTGTGGTAATAGCTGCATGGATGTTTATCAATTAGATGCTTTGGATGGGTTGTTTGTGGGGTTTTGATCAATCAGACTGTCCTTCTGTGTTGTTCATGAGCGTGTCCGTGTGTGTGTGTGTCTATATGCACTTTGCGTCAACAAAGGAAAAGAGAGATGTTTTGCACAGAAATGTTTTGATTCAAATTATACAGACCTAAATGAAAAGCAAAGCACTTCTTGTCTCATTCTTGCACTGGAGGTGAAAACTAAAGACATTGGTCATTTCTTGGTAGGCTGTGTCTAAATGTTGAGATAATCTCCAGAGAGAGGGACTTCTCATTGGCTGCTCCCCAGTTTTGGAACTCCTTTCTAGGCAGTCCAGAATCGCCTCTTCCTTGCTGTCCTTCCTCTGGTGAGTAAAAATATTTTTATGCCATCAGGCTGTTAGAAATTGACTGTGATGGGCTTTTAATGGTGTGCTGTGATGCTTTGTTGATTTTTACGTGTTTTAATTAATACTAATTGTTTTCATTTTAGAGTTTGTTTTTTAAGTAACTTTTATATTTATACTTTTAAAACTGATGTCTTTGTACAGTTTTTAATCTGTACTGTTTTTAATAAGTTTTATGCAATCTTGGGAGAAAGATGGAATATAAATGACTAGAGGAGGAGCAGCAGCAGGAGGAGGAACAGGGGTGGTGTAGTGGTTTGAGCATTGGACAACGACTATGAAGGCCAAGTTTCAAATTCCCAATCAGCCATGGGGACCCACTGCTTGACCTTGGATAAGTCACACTCGCTTTGCTTCAGAGGAGGGCAAAGGCAAAAGCCTTCCGAACTAATCCTGCCAAGAAAACCTTGTGATAGTTGTCACAAGCTTGAAGATACACAGTAGCACCAACAAAATAATAATAGCTTCTCTTATTGAGAATAAGAAATTTTCTGATTTGAGAATAAGAAGTCTTTTGCAGAGATTAGGGACACAAGACATCTGCAAAGGTGGAAAAAAGCAAATAAAAACCACAAACGCTATTTTTTTAAAACCCTGAGAACACGTCTCTAGGAATCTCTAGGTCCTCCAGCATGACCCTATGGTCCACTCCTAGCAGGAGTAGACCATAGAATTGTGCTGGAAGACCTAGAGATTTCTAGAGAGAACATACTTTTCCCGTGGCAGGGGCAAATTAAATAGATAAAATAACCTCTTGAATAATCAAATCTATGAGTGCTGAACGTGCAAAAGTGGAGAGCCCACTGTATATACTTCAGATTATTACTGACTGAACAACAGAAAAACCAGACTGGGTGAGGGAATGGCCACCATTTTGTACTCGTTTTCTAGTACATTTGAATATAACTACAATGGCTCCTCAACTTTCACAAGGCTTCGGGGCACAGGACCCTTGCAAAAGTAACAACAACAACAACAACAACAATAATAATATTAGCTCCCATCCAAGTGAGTACTCCCCCTCCCATTCCCTTCTAGGGCTCCTCTGTCCCATTCCCTTGCCTTTTGCCTGGGTCCCTGTGCCTTCCTTCCAGGCACCTGGGCAAAAAGCAAGAGAATGGGAGGGGTAGCCCCATGTGTAGAGCAGGAATATGCTTGCCTCCCCCCATTCTTCCCTCCCATTCTCTTGCCTTTTCCAGGTTTGTGGCTCTCCTTCTCTGTGCCTGGGCAAAAGGCAAGTGAATGGGAGGGGCAGGTCTGAGTGTGGAGAAGTCAGACATGTGCCTCCCCCTCTGGGCAAAAGGCAAGTGAATGGAAGGGGGAGAATGGGCGGAGGCACATGCACATGTTCTCCTTCCTTCTTATTAAGTGAGGCTCCTCACTCCTACTCACTTACCGTTTGCCTGGGCATGAGGAAGGAAGGCATGGCGTGCCTTGGCAAAAGGCAAGGGAATGGGAGGGGGAGAATAGGGGGGAGAGGTAAGTAGGTGCCTTGTGAATAATTAAATTCACGAAGATCAAACCTGTGAATGTGGAAGGAGGACCATACTCCCAAATTTCTAATAGGCACCATTCTTTACATAACTGGACCCTATGCCTATATGCAGTTTCTGATCCTAACTAGACTGGGCTCATTGAATCAATTTATCCCAATTAATCCTGTGTTGTCCCAGTTTTTTTCAGCTGCTTAAAAAATGTCCCAGTTTCTCTCTCCTCCCATTTCCCCCCTTTGTCCTCAGCTTTCTTTGATTCTGTGAAATGTTCGAGCATATAGATTTACCTATTATTGACTTATTAAGCAATTGAAACAATAGTTCTACTCTGATTAGCAATTAGATTTAGTTAAAGATTGACAAATAATGATCTCCTCATGGATATTTATAGAAGCCCCACTGATTTCAGATTTTGATTTCATATCAAGGTTTATATTTCACACGTTTTTTGAAGAAAAAAAATAATTTCTTTTTAAACTGAGTTAGATTCTTAAGGAATTTTACTGTTTTATAATGTTTATTCTTGTGATGTGCAATCCCAAAATAGATTAATTCATGTTTGCATCTAACTGTGCCACATGTAAATAGTACATTAACAAAAAATAGGGCATCTCTTGTATTTATCGCACAAATGTCTACCCAATCTTCTTTCTATTTAAAGTTGTATCTATAAATAACAGAAGTGATGTGACGTTTTCATGATTTAAAAATACCCTCATATCAGTCCATAATAGCAATCTTAATTTCTTACTAAGACTTAATAAATTATAGAGTTCAAATGATATCATTTATACCATGGGATCATTCTGCTAGTGGTTGTCATAATGCATTGGTCCTTATTTTCACAGTGCTACTTGTCAAGCGTGCCTTATATCTCATTACACTGTATGTGGGGTTGTCTCTGAAAAGGGTTTGGAAACTTCAGCATTTTTACAATGCTGAAATCAAACTGTTGGTTGGGGTTTGTTACAGGGAGCATGTTATACCTTTTTACTATATCTTCAAGGGCCATCTGCTTGTTTCCAGCCATAGCTGAAATGCTATGACTTATAAAGCGTTCTAGGGCTAAGTCTAGGCTCTTTGGAAGACTGTATTCTCCCCCAGGTGCCTACCTGGCTTTGAGGCCCTATTTTTGTTTCTTCTCTCCTTTGAGAGATGTTTGGTGGGCAGGCAAGAGGAAGTTTTCTTTGTTGCTGATCCAAGCTGTGAAACTCTCCAGCTGTCCTGTCAGCAGGCAAAGATCTTTATATTCAAGTAGTGCTTTCATAATTAAACTGAAGTGGGTACTACTCTCTCTTTTACTGGCATGAATTAATTGATGCCTTAATTTGTTTTCTATTTATGTTCTGTTTGTTTGTTTATTTGATTTTATCATTTTTATCATTGTAGCTGCCTCAGCACCATTCTTTGGTAGAAAGGCATGCTATAAATCCAATCAACCAATGAATCAATAAATCATTAAAAGCTATGCTCAATGTAGTCACTGTTTTATTTTTATTTTTTTTACAGTAGTATGTTGTGTGTCTTCAAGTCATTTTTGACTTATGGCAATCCTAAGACTAAACTTTCATGGGTTTTTATTGGAAAGATCTGTCTGAAAGGGTTGGTTTGCCAGAGTCTTCTTCCTTCAAGAGTGTGATTCACCCACATTCACTCAGTGACTTTCTGTGGCTGAGTGGGAATGTGAACCCTGCATTCCTAGAGTCCTAGTCAAATGCTCAAATGACTGCATCATCCTGGCTCTCAGTTTATAATAGTATTCAGATCAACAAGTCTGTGTCAATATAGATCCAATGGGTGGGTTCATATATCACAATAACCCATGGTTTGTGTTAACTGTGGTTTGGTTCGTGGCTTGAGTTATTAACTGATGACAGATGACAACACACTCTGTGACTTTTCTTTCCCATTTCTGATTTCTTTTCTATTCCTTTAGTAAATCCTGTTTCCATCTCCTTGGTAATTCTTGTTTCATGGTTGGCTGCTAGAAAATCTAGCCAGGTACAAGTCATGATTGTACATTTGAATGTTACAACAAGTCATGATTCAAACAAGGTAGAGTTCATAATCCAATAGCAAAGTATGACTTCTAACTGTGGCTTACAACTGGTTAATAAACCATGGCTTGTCATGATATGTGAAGATGATCAATATATTCTTGTTTAATATGTGAACAACTGTAATAGGTGTACTTTTGTAGCATGCTATACTTGTGGGCACCAAGTGCCAATTCCAGGATTGAGGTTTAAGAACAGGAATAAATCTGGTTAGCCATAAATTACAGGTAGTTTAGAGTTAACATAGTAGCTAGTTTCTTATGTAAGACCAGTTTATTCCTGTCTTTCAAAGACTGTACTGATTGCCAGTTTGTTTCTGACACAATTCACAGTGCTGGCACTGACCTGCGTATTTCAATGAGCGTGTCCTCCTCATTGAAATACGCAGGTCAGTGCCAGCACTGGTGCGCGCGAGTGGTCGCACGGAGTGAGCTCCGCAACTCCGTGCTATCTCCCGCTGGAATCTAGCCGCTTTTTTTCATCCGATAAGCAGCTAGACAACCCCCTGGTAAAGGGGGTGCAGAAGATTGCTCGAAGGGGGCTCCGTAACTGGTGCCGAGCTCCTTTTGACAAGAAGGAGTGGGAGGTTTCAGGGGGGCCAAAGGGCTACAACGGATCCAGCAGGGACACTGTGTTTGCGGTACAAGCGCCGACGACGACTTTTTAAAAAAAGAAGACACGATTTGAGACAGTAAGCATCTGATCTAGTTTTTATTTCATTGATACTGCAACAATTTGGAACTCGCAGTGGTGAACAGGAGTGGCAATACGTAGTGACCCAGCAGACTGTGAGTATGTAATGGTGGATAAATTTTTTTTAGACGATTACACCTTCCTAAGATAGACTGTATACTAAGAATGTAATGGATTTCACGAGCGGTTTTGATTAAAAGAGCATAAGCGGAGAGTTACAGAGACGGGATCGAACTTTGTGCTTTTTTTTTTTGCTTTTGCTTGGTATGAAGAGACTGGACTGAGAATATGGTTACCCTTGGTTTAAACTTAAAAGCTTGTGCCTTTCTGTTTCTGCCCTCCGTTTTGACTTAACTGACTTGGAATTTTGGTACATAATTGATCAGTGTTTGTTTGGGACCCTAAATCTGTGTTTTCGGGAGTATAGGATTTAAGATGTGGCTGCCGAACTCTTGTGGATTATAGTACCTTTTTTGATGACGAGTTAGGACATTGGATTTTTTGGAATTTTTTTTTTTATCTTCTTTTGGTCTATTTAACAACATTGAACATTGAACTTGGAACAATGAACATGGAATATTGAAATTCGGAACTGTGACATTTGGATTGTGGTTTGATTTTTAAAATCGGGGACTTTGCTTTGCAACTGCGTTGTTTTCTTTATTTTTTGTCTGTTTGGCTTTTGAGAACAATTCGAGGATTTAAAATTATTCATAAGGGAGTGTTTTTTGAGGCTGTGCTGGAAGGACAGGAAAGACAGAGAGACTTTTGCCCCCACGCAGCGGAGCAGCTCAGATTCCTGTTATCAACATTGGAGGAGAAGGAGGAGAAGTTCTCGCAGTCAAGGTCTGGGAACAGTTCCAGAAGAGAGAGGAGATACAGCATTCGCTGGGAGGGGGAAGTGAAAGAATTGGGCCTAGGCACAGCCCACCGATTATATTGAATGAACTCACTGTATGATTTTATTGAATGAATTTGCTGAATGAATTGAATATAATGTACTACATTTGAAAATAAGTGGTCTTTTCTATTTAGCTATATATAATTCCATAGAATAAATCTATATATCTATACAAATTCCACATATATCAATTGATGCATAAGATACTTGCATAATCTACATATATACAGCTATTTTTATTTCCATTTCATTGATATAGCGACTGGGTAGCAGTGATAATTTCAATTTAAAGTAATTAATTCAAGCTAAGGATATATGTGATTGATGTGATTGATTTATACATGCAATGAATTGGATCTAATGTGAAGGAATTATAGATATAACAATTTGAATTTTATTAGAATTTGAAAACTACAAGGTTACAAATAGTAAGCTTTTTATGTGCTAACTGTAAAAAATATAGGTATAAGGAATTGATTTTTATATTGAATATTGAATATTGATTAAGTTAACAAAAAGCAAAAAAGCAATCTGCATTAGGTACTATAAAAAAAATCAAAAATGGACCGAAGACAAGAAGAGCAGCGGCAGCAGCTGCAACAACAACAACTTCCCAGGCAACCAGACGGACATCAGTAGATATACCCCAGAAACCTCAAGATTTCATGTTACAGATGATGGAAGAGTTTAAAAGCATGAAAGATGACATAAGAAGCGATATAAAAGAAACAAGGAAAGAGATGAGAGCTGACATGAAACAAGAAATAGACAAACGGGGGAAGAAATTGGAAAATATAACAAAGGATGTGACAAAGCTAAAGACAGAAACAAAGGAGATAAAACAACAAGTTAAACAAGTCAAAAAGGAAATGACAGAGATGAAGGGGAAGCAACAAGAAGATGAATTTCAAATTACTCAGCAGGAGTTACGATATCGGGAAAGATGTCTTCGATTTAGAGGTGTTCCAGAGGCTTCAGCAGAGAATTTGTACGAAAAAATTGTACCAGCTTTGGCAGAATTCATTGATATTGAAGAAGAAAAGATGGAGACATATATTGACAGAATGTTCAGAGTTTCCTCCAGAATAGCGAGAGAGAGGAAATTAGCAAGAGACATTATTATAATGTTCACGAGGACAATGGTTAGAGACAAAATATTACAGCGAAGCTACGATGGGCTACTGAAGATTGAAGACAAAGATGTCAGAATTTTCAAATCCTTATCAAATCCTAAAGAAAAGACAAGAATATAAACCATTGGCCAACCTTCTGCAAAAGCGTCAGATTAATTATCGATGGGAAAAGGTTGAAGGCTTGTCCTTTACTTATAAACAGCAGAGATATAGGATTAACTCAGTACACAAAGCAAAAGAAATGATGGATAGATTGAAGAAAGACTTACAAAAGGACACCTCTGAAGGAGAGAAAGCTCATGAACAGCTACCTCCAGTGGAGGAAAGAGAACAACTACAAGAAGAAGAAGACGACGGAGAACAAGAGGAAGTAATAGAAGTAGTGCAAGGAACTGTGGAACAAGAAGAAGGGAAGGTAGACAGAGATATACTGAAGGAATAAGCTAAACTTCAGTAATAAAATATTAATATAACCCACAAAATGGATTTGAAGATTTATTCTTGGAACATTAAGGGGTTTAACTCTGAATACAAAAGAAGACAAATTTTTCACCATCTAGAGAAACAGAATATAGATATAATATGTCTGCAAGAAGCTCAAATTAGAACTCAAGATTTGAGATATGTCAGGAATTTGAAACTAGGCAGCTGTTTCACAGCTATGATTGATAAAAAGAAGAGGGAAGTTTTGATATATGTAAACTCAAAATTTGGTGCAAAGCAAATCTTTCAGGACAGCAATGGTTGTTATATAGGAGTTGAAGTTACTTTGAAACAGGATAAAATATTAATAGTTGGAATATATGCACCAAACGGAGCTAAAGGTGAATTCTTCCTTACAATACAGGAAGAGGCATTGAGATATCGTAATGAAATAGGAAATTCTAACATTATTGTTTTGGGGGATTTCAATGGAGTAATCAGTCCCCAAGTTGACAGGACAATGCAAAAGTCAACTCCCCGAAACAACGGCAAACTTCCTAAGAGCTTCTTTAATATGATGGACAACTTAAACTTATATGACACTTGGAGATACAAGAACGGGCAACTGGATGGACATACATATTATTCGGATAGACATAGGTCAATGTCAAGAATAGATATGATGTTAGTATCCAAACAACTCTTGATGAAAACTACAGATATGGACATTCTTCCCAATTTATGCTCTGATCATAATCCGTTACAATTAAAGATAAGGATTAAAGACAGAGAAAGAACATGGAGACTGAATGATGAGATTTGGAATAAGGAGAAGTACATAGCGAAAGCAAAAACAGAGATAATTAACTATTTTAATGAGAACTTGACGTCAGAGCTGTCGATGAAAACCATTTGGGACGCAAGTAAAGTAGTGATGCGTGGTAACTTTATCAGATGGACTGCAGAGATTAAAAAAGAAAAGAGAAACACTGAGCAGCGAATTTTGGAAAAGATGAAAGAAATTGAACAACAGATGGGACAAAATCCTTCGGATAAACAGATTAGGTTACAGATGAAGGTACAGCAACCTGAATTAAATCAACTTAATTTGGAAGAAATAGAGCAACAGATAAAGAGAACGAAATATAATTTCTTCAAACAAGCTAATAAACCTTCAAAACTTTTGGCAGGTTTGCTGCGTAAAAGAAGGTCCAGAAATATCATAACCGAGATCAGAACAGGAGAAGAAAGAATTACAAAACAAGAGGGAATAAAACAAGCTTTTTATAATTACTACGTGAAGCTGATGAGTAAGATCACAAAGGGGAAAAAAATACAAGACGTGGAAGAATATTTCGAGAAAATGAATAAAATGAGATTTAATGAAGACCAAAGATCAATCTTGAACAAGTCTATTACTATGATGGAAGTAGTTAGCCTATTTGAAATTTGAAGAACGATAAAACTCCAGGACCTGACGGCTTCACTGCAAGATATTATAAGATTATGGAACATGAGATTTCAATACCTTTGCAAAGCACTATAAATGAAATAATAAAGGAAGGAATACCAGATACTTGGGAAGAAGCTAACGTTGTGCTGATCCTGAAAGAAGGAAGAGATCTGAACAATGTAAAGAACTATAGACCAATATCACTTTTGAATATAGACAACAAGATTTTTGCTTCAATTCTAGCAGCGAGGCTCAAAAAAGTGCTGTTAGAGGTAATTGATGAGGACCAGAATGGCTTTCTACCAAAAAGATCTTTGAGAAATAACATCAGAACGGTCTTAAATGTAATCGAATACTATCAAAAGCATAATGAACGGAAAATGGCCATGATATTTGTAGATGCGGAGAAAGCTTTTGACATGATCAGCTGGCCATTCATGAAGACGGCGGTTAAACAGATAGGAGAAAAATTTGTTGCATGGATTGAAGCAATTTACAGCCAACAACAAGCTCGACTGGTCATAAACGGTGAAAGAACACAAATGATAGAACTGCACAGAGGTACGAGACAAGGGTGTCCCCTGTCTCCTCTGCTGTTTATCATGACAATGGAAATACTTACCAATGCTATAAGAGAAGATAAAGAAATAAGAGGAGTCCAAATTAAGAAATATCATTACAAGTTAAAAGCTTTCACTGACGATTTGGTCTTCTTACTGGATGACCCAGGGAAATGTATTGAAAAATTGATTACTACAGTTCAAGAATATGGAGAATTCTCTGGTTTTAAAGTTAATAAGGAAAAAACAGTCTTCTTAACCAAAAATATAACTGAAAGAGAAGAGATAGAATTAGTACAAAAAACAGGATTCAATAGAGGACAAAAGGTAAAATATCTAGGTATTTGGATAGCCAAAAGAAACAATGAGTTATTTCAAAATAATTATGAAAAAAAATGGAAAGAAATAACAAAAGACTTGGAAAGTTGGACTTCCATGCGTTTGTCAATGATGGGGAGGATAGCTGCAATAAAGATGAATGTTTTGCCAAAAATGAACTTTTTGTTTCAAAATCTTCCCATAATAACGAACATGAAACCTTTCATACAGTGGAAGAGAGAACTAATCAAGTTTATATGGCAAGGGAAAAAACCTAGGATAAAATGGAATACTATGACAGACTTAAAAAGTAGAGGAGGAATGGGACTACCAGACTTTCAAATATACTATAAGGCCGCGGCTTTTACGTGGACAAAAGACTGGGTAGACCTACAAGACACGAAAATGTTGGCACTGGAGGGAGCAGACCTGAGGATGGGGTGCCATGCCTATATGTTTTATGATAAAGCAAAAATAGATAAAGACTTCACACATCACTATATCAGAAAATCGCTTCTGAAAATTTGGGAGGATTATAAAACTAAAAACATACGGCAGCTCCCCACCTGGGTCTCACCGCAAGAGGCTTTTTTTGGCAGATGGACGGACACAGATAAATGGTTGCGATATGATGATATAAGTGAGAGATCAACGTCCAACAACCTTAAGATTAAAACAAGAGAAAAACTAGAACAAGAGGGAATAACATTAAGTTGGTTCCCCTACAGACAGTTAGCAGAAAGGTTTCAGATGGATATAAAAACATATGGAATTGAACTAAAAGAGAAAACTGGAGTAATTAAATGGCTGTTCGAAAATCCGCCTCATTTATTTGCCCAAATGCATCAAGAAATACTACATCAGGAGAGGCAAGAAGAAACAGTAAAGGCAACAATGATTTCATGGGCACAAAATATCGGACATTCAATACAATTAGAGGCTTGGGAGCAGAGCTGGAAAAAAACACAGAAATTTACAGTAGCACAGAATTTGAAAGAGAACTATTACAAGCTATTTCATAGATGGTACATGACACCAGATACATTAAAAAAGATTTATAATACAGGTACTGGACAATGTTGGAAATGTCAGAATGAGGTCAGTACGATATATCATATGTGGTGGACATGTCCTAAAGCTAAGAAATATTGGACTGAAATACATAACAAAATACGTGCATTAATGAAAGTACAGTTTGCTAAGTTACCAGAATTGTATTTGCTAAATATGACTGGCACGGGTATAAAGAAGTACTGGAGAATATTACTGTACATGATAACAACAGCTCGTATTGAATATGCAAAGATGTGGAAAACTCAGCAAATACCCACATTAGAACAATGGTGGGGTACACTGATTGAAAACAAAAATGCTGATATGGTCTCTCAGAGATTAAAAGGGAAATCAGACGAAGAGATACAAAAAGAATGGCAAATTGTAACGGGTAATTGCTGGGTACCACCAGATGGAAATCTGTTATTCATGATTTAAGGTAAATTATGAGGGGGCTATAGGATATACATCATGAAGCAGGAATATGGAGATGGAAATGCAAGAATCAACAAGTAATAATAGCACTAAAATGTAGTACAATATTTTAAGCATGTTAAGAAATATTGATAATGAAATCTAGATCAGTGTGGAAGATCAGAAATATTGCAAATAAGTTGACAGTTATAATTGTTTGTTTTATATCTGAATTTGAATAAAATGACTATAAAAAAAAAATGAGCGTGTCCTCCTGTATGTCTCTTTCCTTGCTTTTTGAGAGTGTCTGTGTTTGCATTGTCTGAAATTCAGCAGGACAAGAACTAGGGCTTTTGCAGCTGATGTATCCCTCCAGGGAGCAATTTGGCTAGGGAGGTGTGCTTGAACAGCAGCTTTCACAAAATGGTGACAAATGTCTTTGGTCAGACGGTATTTATATGTTTCCAGAGGTAAGCCAATTTGGCAGATTTGGGGAGAGTTCTGGAATAAAGCTGATGATTATCCTCTAACATTTTTTTTCTTTGTGAGTAATTTTTTTTTACAATTATTGTTCTAGATTTTTTAAATTATTATTTGCATTTATTTATTAAATATATATCCCACCTTTTCTCTGATAACCTCAAGAGGCATATAATGGCTTTGTTGTATGTTTACATCATTGTATGTTTCCTAACCTTTCAGAGGGTGTATCTGAGATCTGGAGATAGTCTTGTAGATGTTCTTGCAAAATAGTTATTGGGGTGGGTGCGGCTTGCTTGCTTGCTTGTTCACAGAATGGTTGCCTTGATGAGCATGGCCAGTTACCAAACACCTGTTTCTCAGGAAGCAAACTTTGTGAACAAAGTAAAGTTAACTTCCCCAAGAAAGGAATGGGTGGTGGCCTCAACTCCCAGACACCGCTGGATTAGTAGTGGTAATAGTGTTATATTGTCACTGCAAGAAGCAGCAGCCGCCGATGTGGTAGCTGTAGTTTTATGGATCTCGACTGATGCACTGTTTGCTGAAAGGGTAGTGAAGTTCTGTTTTGTTTCGTTTACAAGAAGAGCCAAAGCCCTGAAAGAGAAGAGCTAAGGTAAAACACAAAATTGGCATGCAACCAAGCTCGCTACGAGTGATGCAGAAAAGAGTATTTCCAGCCATATGATCTGCTACCACAAAGTAATTTAATGGAAGCAAGATATCTGTATCTATGCAAATTGCAAGACTGTTTAGTCCCTTACAAAACCAAGATTTTCTGCGCTTCTAAAACAAAACAAGATATCAAAATGCAGAATCAGGTTTGTCATTTATATCCATGTCTCCACCTTCACTCCTTCCCCTCAGATACAAGGGTCTTCTCTAACCCTATAGTTTGCTCATAGTTTTCAGTTCACTGACTCCCCTGTCCCATATTCAAAAGAGGTCACCTGAAGAAAAAAAGATCCCACAGAAAATCTCCATCCCCGGGAGTAAAATAACAAATTAAATAGGTAGCAATTTGCTGTCCTTTTTATGACACCTAAAATCTGCCTTCTGAGGTAGCTCTCACTCTGTGTAATGGTAGAGTGGGCCCTGAGGACAAACTAGCCTCTAATTTATTTTTTTTTAAATGTATATGCAACACTGAGGTTAATGGATATCTTAAACACCCTTCTCCTAATCCATCATGTGTGATGATGTACATTAGAGTTAACTACTCAGTGATAGAAAAAAAATGCCTTCTGTCTTTGCTCAAGGGCCCTTTATTCCTATTTTATGAATAGTAAGTCAGAGCTGAACCCTGGCCTGGATTACAGTAATCCCTATTCTTGTCTCCCATTGCCCCCATCTCCTATCTGCTAATATGATCTCTTCCACCTCTATTTCTAGAGCGAGTCTGTCAGGCTTCCCTTTCTTTTGCCTTTTTCTTTTCTTCATAGTCTAGGGCTCCCAGATCTCACTTGGCCTCTCCCCTCTGGGCACAGGGCAAGTGGAAAAACCTCAGGATGAAATAGAAGTCCTGATTCTTTTTTAAACCATGTGTTGCTGACCTCCATGGCTGCAAGTAGCTTCAGGGTGGCTGCAGTAGAGTCTCCAGGTGGTTCATCCGACCAGCTCCTTTCTCCCCTTCCCTCGCTTTCAAAGTTTCACAAGCTGTGGCCCAGAAGGGAGCAGACAGTGTAGGGAGATACTGAGCTACTGCAATATTCACTGCCTCAAGGAGTTGCTGGATATGGTAGTGTAGGATTGCTGCTTTATGGCTTTCCCTATCTTATTGTTAGCCCCCACTTTTATGTTTGAAACCAAAGAACAGTTTCCTGACTGGATCAGGAAATACACATGGGTTGTGCCACTGTTAGCAAAAATTGTGGTATGAATGTCTTCTGCTACTTGGGCATTTGTTTCTGTTCTCCGTTAATTCATTATTTTACTTTCTCCCTGTGTTACCAAACCCTTGACTAAATTCCTTCTCCTATCTTTCTCTCCTTCTTGTCCTCTTACTCCTTTTATCTTGTTCCCACAACTCCTGCCTATGTTCATCTTTTCCCTTATCCCTAGTCCCCTTCTTTCGTGCCCTCTTTCTCCTCATTTGTCTCGTGGCTGAATAACTTCTACCTTCCATCTTCTTCTCTCACTCCTCACACCTCATCTTTACCCTCCTTTTCTATTTCTATAGAATCTTAGTATTGAAAGGTGCTGCAGGGGCCATCTAGTCTGTTCACCCTAGCATGCACAAATACCCAGCTAACAAACTCCTGAAAGATACTCATCCAGCCTGTTTAAAGACCCCCAAAGATGGACTATTCATCACCCTCCCAGGTTAGGGGGGGATCTGTTTACTTGTAATCTGACTCCATTGGTTCATGTTCTAGTTGCGTTCTCAGGGGCAAGTGGTACAGCCAAGAAAAATGCATAAACACAAAAACTGGAAGGATAACTTTATTGGTTAAAGTTGTCAATAGGATGACACATATGTGGGTCTGGATCTGGACATCAGTCAATGTGTCTGTTGACCGCTGAGCAGATCCGCCTGCCATCAGAACCGCTGGGACCACAGGAACAGTCCAGCCTCCAAGAGCAGATCACCTGGTGCCCTCCTCTGCTACCAGGGAGTGTGGGTGAATCGTGCCCTACCAATGGAAACACAACTGCTTCCATCCTACACCCCTGAGTCCCCAGAAGAGGAATCCCATGCCATACTAATGCCTAGGGATACCTGGTAACCACAATCCTAGATCCAGAACCCATGCTAATGCCACAAAAGATGAGTTGGGACCCCACTAGCTTGCCTTCTGCCAACCTAAGCAGCTGCAGCCAACAAACTCTCCCATGTTCCCCCATCTCATGAGTCCAGAAGTCCATGAAATAGTCACAACAGGGTCATACACATTCTGATTCCTTCTGTATGTTCATGACAACACTTGTCCTACTGCTGACGTATGCAGTCCATTCCAGTTGTCCTTGCTTTCCCCACCGGGTTCCTCTTCAATGATCCCGATGATCTGGCCTGGCTCTGGCCTGTTCCAGTTCCTGCTACTGTTGAGAATCCTGCTCACATATCCAGCTGGCCCTACTTGGAAATGAAACGCATTAGCCCATGTTCAACCTTAACCCAGGGTGAATAAACCTGGCATATGTCCTCAGTTTACAGCTCTCAATCTTCTGGATAGTGTCCACTGAGAACCCACAACCTGCTCCTTCTGTGGCTGCTCCAATCCTGAAAGAATGGCTCCTGAACTCCATAGCTGGGAGCCCCAGCCTGGTGAGGGCCAGCCAGAGCATGGCCACAAACTGAAACGTGGTGAGAGCGGAGAGATCCTTATGAACAAACAGGGGGCTGGCCCAGGAGACCACCAATGCAAAATTATCTACAAAGCCCAAACTGGGCAAGAGCCATTGCCAGAGAGGGCATGTAGCCTGATCTCAGCACCCCAACCTGCTTGGTCACACTTGGAACACCTAACCAAATCCTCCCTAAAGGAAATGTCCTTGACCCATAATGCCTTATTTGGCTGAACTTGCTTGGACCCAACCACTAGCTCACTCATTTTAAGGGCACCATAAAATGCAGTAGCAAAAGCTGATCTGAATAGAACAATCTCATAACGAGAATTACACATAGTTGGGAGAAATCCAACCAACTTCTGTAATAATTGGAAGGAGATGGGCTTCTTAATATCATCCCTCCTAGGCTTTGATCATTTCTACTCTGCTACTTCCCTCCTAACCAAGAAAGAGTCACATGGGCCTCAAAATCTTGCACTTTGTTGAAAACTGAGATGCTAGCCGAGTGGATGGACATGGACCTAGGTGCCAAGCCTGAGTCCTTAATGTGAGTTTAAAAATGGTAAGATCTGACTCTCAGAAGCTTCTTTACAAATTTAATTTTATATCCCTTTGAAACCACATCTAACACCAATTTATCTGATGTTACTTTTGATGCCATGCAAACAGTCATAAGCTTCTTCCCACTTGCTTTTCTAAAACATTAGTACCATTGCCTTCCTCCTCTGACTGCTTGACTTGTCCCTTTTCTAGGATGTTGAAACCCTTTTCTTTTGACTTGAGGTCTACTCTTATTCCATTGCCATCTTGGTAAATTGTTTTCTGACTGTCTACCATATGCCCTTGAGCCTCAAAAGGAACCAAAGCTCCCCAAAAAGGCCTCCTATCATTTCTGTTCTTGGGTATAGTTGGCATGAGCTCCCTCTTAACCTTTCCCTCTATAAGAACCCTTTCCAGTGCTTTCTCTATAAAAAGCAGCTGTCCTTTAAAGGGCATGTACACCAAATTACTCCTCGATTTTTGATCTGTCTCCCAATAACATAACCAGAGTAACCTTTCTGCAATAGTCGTTGTTGTAATACTTCTTGCTGCAAATACTACTGAATCATTTGCTGCATCAGCCACATATCTCAGCATGCCCTGAATTCTACTTAAGGCCTTACTAAAACTACATTTACTAATCTCCTAGTTGTCTATCACATCCTGATCCCAGAAGCCAGCTGCTCTAGCAAACATTGATGCCACTGTGGCACTTTTGATCACAAGGCTGAAGCCTCATAAGCTTTTTTCAATGCTGACTCTGCTCCATGGTGATCCAGATCTTTCAATACTCTATCTCCCTCCTTCAGGGCAAACTGCGCCCAAAATGAAAACTACACTAGGGGCATCCACAAGTGGCACTTTAAGAAAATTCATACTTTCCTTCCTAAACATATATAGCTTTTGGCCAAAGGACAGTAACCGTTTTGTATGTAATGGTGCTTCCCATTCTAACTCTACTACCTCCTTGAACGTTTCTGGCCATGGAATCTCTAACAGTTTTGACACTGGTCCTTTTAATACTGTGGCTGCTCTAATTTCATCAACCCCCTCATCTATCCTAGCTTGGCCATCATTTTTATTCATTTCCAATCCCAATGTGTTCAATACTCCTTTCACCAGGCTCTTAAATTCCTCTACAGCAAATAATATGTCTGACAAATCCTTTTTATCTGATTCTGAATCTGATGTTTCTTCATCTTCAGTATTTTGCATATATTGCCTTTGACTATCCTCTCTCTCTCTATACTCTTCTCTGTATCTGAGTCCACTTCTTCATCAAGATGTTTTGCCTTTCTGTTGCACTTTTTTCCTTTCTAGTCTGTATGTCCTCATCCTCTTCCACCTCCTTACTAGAACGTTCTCTCTCCATTTGGCCTGCCTCCTTCAGTCCATACTTCAGTGTTCTTTGTTCTGCATGATGGCTTTTCCCAATTTTCTTTAATGCATTAACCCGTTTTTTGCTGTCTGGATTTCTTGAATTTAATGTATTTACCATCATGCTCTGAGATCTCATTGCATGCTCAGGGCTGAGAGGTGTAGTGCAAGGAATAAACCAGGCCATCCACTGAAGCTGGATGAAAATAGGCCACAACTTTATTGGTTACAGCAAAAACACGGTTGGATTGCACATGGGTCCGGATCCAGGCATCGGCCGACCCACCTGTTGACCGATGAGACCAAAAACCTGAAGCCAGGACTGCCTGGAGTCAGGTCTAAACCACCTGACCCCCCCAGTTGTGCAGGGAAGTAGACACCCAATCCGCTATGTGTCCGCTGTCAGCTCTGTCCTCCTGGCAACCACCTCCATCCCCAGGCCTTAGTGACCTGGGGATATAGCAGACCCGGATCCAGGACCCATGTCAACTGCCAAGTTGTGACAATAAAAGGCAAAGACACAACCTAACTACAGTACACAGGATACAACAAATGAAGAGGTGGGTGGGAGGGATGACGTGCAGAGAAGAACTGAGCTGTGGAGAGAGGAGAGCCTAGCTAAATATAAAATACCAGGACCAGAGGGAAAACTTCCTAGAGCTCTGGCCTGGGCAGAAGCAGCCAATCAGTTCAAACCAGCAGGTTTGAACTGATTGGCTAGGAGCTTTTTCCAGCTGCACAAAAGCTGCTGGGTATGAGGAAGGACCCAGCAGGGCTGAGCAAATGGCTGGGAAGCTGCAGGGCATGGCAGGCCAACTGAACAGCCCTGGGGGGCACTTTGGAGGCAGCACCAGCGCAAGCTGCAAATGTACTGCCTGGTAAGTCAGGCAGCTAACTTTTTGTTAAATAATTCATTATATTATAATTCATAGTAGGAATATTAGCTGTAGCTTAGCCAGCCAAATCAAGATGACTTCCAGTGTTTGCTCTAAAAAATGAATTAATCTCTTTATTTATGGTCTCTTTAATTAGTATAGTTAATTCATTAGTATTAATTTAGCTCTCAGCCCTCATAACATTGCCTCTCTGAGTCTGTGCTGCACAGAGTTCTGTGTTGCCTGAGCTTCCACTGAATGCTGCTGCTGAACATTTAAAACTAGAGCTTACAGGCATTCTAACAGCGAAGGCTGCTGAGTCATGAAGGAGGCGCATTGTAGATTCCTCCCATGCAGAGAATCAGAGCTGCCAATCATTCTCTGAGCATGCTTTGTAGTTCTTTTACCTCCTCCAATCATGTTTGAGCTTCTGAAACAAATGTGCTTCACCCCCTGAGACAGAACTTCCTTTTTCAACATGGCACCCTGAAGCTACCACTGCTGACTTCTCCAGGTTAATCAATGTAGCTTCTGAACACGACCTCCCCACAGACTCAGGTTTCTTTAAATTCAGTTTACTTTTTGTGATTTTCACCTTTTTAC
Organism: Cyclura pinguis; assembly: GCA_030412105.1. Lineage (NCBI taxonomy): Eukaryota > Metazoa > Chordata > Lepidosauria > Squamata > Iguanidae > Cyclura > Cyclura pinguis. Next base: position 195,044,731 of record CM059600.1, on the reverse strand, counting down.
TCTCAGAACTTGTTACCCTGTGTACTGGGGGTCCCGGGAGGGACACCAAGATGTGCTCAACTAAAGTTGGGGAAAATTAGCTCAGAGCACTGCTTAGCGTTACGAGAGGCAGGGCAACGTAGCGAGATCTTGAACCCTATGTCTACGGGGTCGGGTTGAGTCAAGTAGCACACAGATGTTGAAGCAATAAATGATGTTTTATTAAACACAAGCAAAACAGTGTATGCGACACATTCACACAAGATAACTAACGAAAATAAAGGTTGGAGTGGTATAGAGGGATTTTTAGAGGAGTTGCTGGTTTGGGTGATACTTCACCTGTCCTGAAGCCCGGAAAAATAGAGAGCGAGGCTGGGGTGCGATGTAGCTCAGCACATGGAGCTGAGGGGAGGCTCGCCAAGCAAAGCGACAGCAAGGCGGGATGAAACTCGGGAGCGATCCGAGGAAGGTCTCGGAATCAAGGGTTTTTATCAGGAGAATTGTGACTGCAGGCTATGCCGTACTTGGGGAAAACAATAGATTTGGAGTTGGAGACAAAGCCTCCGAAAGGTCAAAATCTGAATGATTGAGTTATCGTAGCGGTTCTCAATAGAGTAGCCAGTATGCAAACGCAGAGTACTTGGGTATTGTATAGTTAACCCATCAAGCTGCCAGCGTGGGGCAGAGGCTCTTTTGTAGGTTGCGTGCATACCTAATTAGAGTACTTACCTGGAGGTCTCCTAAAGCAGTGAGTCAGCTATTTTCTGGCCTGCCTGTATTGTATTATGGCAGTTAACAGCCAAGCTTGTTTACGTGCTTGTCTGGTGGCCTCGCAAGCACGTGGAGAGGAATAGAGAAGTGAAGCCGAATTATGATATCAAGAGGATATCCTTTAATATCCCCAAAGCTCGGACTAGCCAGGGCAGTAACAAACTCCCCTTGCCTTTGACTGAGACATCTCTCTCCTTTTGTTTATTCTGTGGTTAGAGAATTGCGATCACACTTTCCACCTCACTCTCACTGGAGGAAGTAAATATGCTTTTTATTCCTCCTTCGTCTTTTAAACCATGGCCTCGTTGGGTAGTGGACATCTGGCTCAACTTTAATTGGCTTTTGCCTGTGCTCATGAGCAGCATTCTGCTCCTGCTGAGCAGCATTCAATGAGCCTTTCTCCTCGCTCAGTTCTGCTGGTGCCATCTCTTTATTTTTCTCTGGCAAGCCATTAGTGTTTCCTTTATCTGCCTCTTCATCAGACATTCTTTTCTTTTTAAAATTTCCTTCCATTATCAAATTGTAACCTTACTTTACTTGAGAAGGGAGTCCCCTAAAAATACGAGTAGCTGTAAAAGAAGGAAGGAAAAAAAATGAAGAGGAAGGGAGGGGAGTCAACAGATCCAACAAAAAGAATTTTGGACTCCTGCCTGGCTAGCTGGCATTGGGGAAGACTGGTATGCGTGGATTGCTACTCCTGTTAGAGAATGGGCCTGTCACCCTCCTGGCCCTGGCCTTCTCAGTTTTTAATGCTACCACCTCCAGAAGCTCCCTAGCAGATTTTAGGTTCCCTGACTCAAATGCTACCTGGGGCTCTTACACAGGTATCCTAAATCCCTTGACAAAACCTTCCCTGATAAAACCAGCTGCCACCTTGTTGAGATATTGCTCAAGGAAAGGCAGCAAGGCCTAAGGCCCGACTGGTGTAGGGGCCAATGTGCCCTCTCTACCAACATGTAGAGCTTCCCTATTTGTTGCCTGCTGACCCAACCCTGGCCCCTGGCATGGTTGCCAATCTTCCCTTCTGCTAACCACTGAAGAGGGGCACCCCCACAAAAATTCTGCTGGCCTCTGCTCAATTCGGGGGCAGGTGATCTTGGGATGGGCTCCCAAACAGTTCTTGTAGCTCTGCTCAAACTTGCACTGAGCGCTTTGACATTTTCCCTGATTAAACTCCCAACAAACCCACTTCCACAAATCTTTCTTCTCTGCCCCATGAAAATTTTTGCTGAATCCTCTTTTCCCTTAATGTAGGGCCCTACCAGAACTACTGTTACCCTAATTTTGGAGGTCCTTTGGGGGACACCTCACTGTGCTCCACGTGATGGGGAATGGAAACTAGCCAGAGCACAAGCAATAGCAATGCGGGAGGCAGGGTAACCTAGCGGGGTCTTTCTACCCAATTTTTACAGGGTCAGGCCAAGCCAAAAACCAAACGAAAATGTCCAATAAATGATTTTACTGAATAAAAGTCTCACGCACCCCCGCAATCACGCACACATGCACCCAAGAGCTATTAAAAAACAAAAGAGAGGAAATTGGATAGGGGAGTATTGAAGGGGTACAGCTGGGGTAATACTGCACCTTTTCCTGAAGTCCTGGGTCTGGGAAGGCAGCAGAGAAGTGGGGCTCAGCACGGAGAGGGCTGAGGGGATTACTCGACAGACGGAGCTATGGTCTGCTGGGGTGACCAGGAGCGATCCAACGAAATGCTAAAAAACTGGGACTATTTGTAGGGGAAAAAGTACCTGAAGGACTAATCCTCTCCCAGGGAGAACAACAGGTGTTAGGGCGAAAATGAAGCTCCACAACGTTAACTTCCTTTGTGTGATGGGATTGCAAGATGTTGCCAAAGTCTAAGGATCTTCAGCTGCGTTTGTTTGTGGTGTGACTTCATGTAAATGGTCCTCGCTTGATGGGATATTTGCTCAACTTGGGGCATACATGCTAATCCCCTCAAGTCAGTGTCTCGGGGCTGAGGACCCTTTGTTTATTGTGGGATTACACATCTTGAGGGGCTATGTGAGTGAGGATTTTACTGGCCTGACCTGGTTTTCGGTCATTCGACCGTGACTGCCTACGTGCTCATCTGGGCGACCTCTCAGGCACACAGAATCATATTTAATATCGAATTGTAGACCCTGGGATAGGGTTTTTCCATTGCAGTAACACTACCCACAAACTTGTCATTAATGAGGTCCCAATGAGCAAGTTCGCTCTGGGAGGCCCTCTTCCTGACTGCAATGTCATATTTGATTGCAGCTAAGTCCCTTGAGCACATTAGACATGTGCCATAACTTCTTTCAGGCTAGACTGCCTGCACTGCCCCCATGAACACCGTGTAGCCCGCCAGCCAATTGTTAAATGTTTGCTCAACTGCTATACCCTTCCCTCTTATTATTTTTATCAGACTTGAGCATGTACCCTTCCTCTCCTTCTGGTTTGAATAGTGAAAATGTATGCATGTAATAGCTATTGAGGATTTTTCCCCCTGGTCCTTCTGTCCAGATGAATGCCAGGTGGGTCCTCATGGTCTTAAAATGTGACTGACAGAGTACCTGATCCTTCTTCCCTGTCTGCCTCCCAGGTCACCTGATCCCCACTGTGTTCCTGCCCCCCCTTGCTTCCGTCTTCTGATGGTCCACTCTGGGAACCCATGGACACAGGTGGCAGTGCTCCAGTAGGCCTTCCTCTCCTTACCCTCGTCTACCAACTCGCCTGATGATCCTTTGCTCTCAGAGTCCTCCTTCCTAGAATTCCTCTTCTGCCTTTTGGCTCCTCTCCACCTCCTATTCCTGCTGTCCTATGAAGACTCCCTATCAGAATTGGATGAGCTAGCATTGCTGCTGTTTGATGGTGACTGCTGCCTCTGCCTATGATGTGACCTGGCCTCCGATTGCTGCTCCTGCCCAGGCTCTCTGCTGCTCCCAACTGTGATCTCAGGTGTAGAGGCTGTCTCCACTGCCCTTGATTCTAGCTGCTTCACCTTTTCAGCTAATCTCTCTATTGTCTGTGAGAGGCCCTTCCAGATTGCCATGCCACCAGGAACCACCAGAACCAATGGGCAGCACTGTGAGGGCAGCACTGTTGTCACTGGTTGCCTTCTTGTGCCCCTCGCCTGGGGCAAGCTCTGACCAGGATTTCCTTGCTTTTCCTGCTTGAACTCTTGTCCTGGGACTTGAATCCTGAGCAGTCTTCTGCACTTGAGGATATGATGCCTAAGCAAAACAAAGCAATGTGCACACAGGTGTTAGTGATAAACTGCCCAGCAGGATATAGTTTGCCATAAAAACAAAACAATTGATAAGGAAGGTGTGCAGGAGCCACCCAGAAAACCAGCCTGAAAGTCATAGGCACAGAAAAGCAGGTAGAAGAGCACAGGTGGCTGCCACCAGGCATGCCCAGAGGGCTCTGAATAAGCTGCCCCCACTCAGTGCCAACAAAAAGTGGGGGGGAAGGTGTGAAAAACTCTACCAGGTGATGCAGAGGTGAAAGTCGCCCAATGCCACTGATGAAATGCCAGCCAAGGTGACCCACTATCTACCCCCCCAACATGTCCCTCCACTCCCCTAGTGATAAACAGCTCAAGTGATAACAGCTCTAGCCCTTAAAAGAGCTTTTGGATAGTGAATCAGCTCCCTCTGGGGGACTTCTCACCACTGCCCTTTGCTTCAGCCGCTCGCCTTCTGTTCCCCCCACTGTTTCTTCTCTTCTCTGTTCTTCCTCGCCTCTCTTTGTTCTGGCAATGCTTTTCTCTGGGAGCTGCAAGCAGAGGGGAATATATTCCCTTTAGCCTGGCCAGAAGGAAAACTGCCCATCTGGATAGCTCTGGCCGGGCCCAACTCTGCCCGCCAAGTAAGTCTGGCAGCTACTTTTCGGCAATAGCAGAAAATAAGCTCATTCCATATCTTCTACAAGCCATCCTTTCAGATATTTGACAATGGCTATCATGTCACCTCTCAGTCTTTTCTTCTCTAAGCTAAACGTATCCAGCTCCCTAGGTCATTCCTCACAAGGCTTGGTTTCTAGACCTTTGATCTTCTTGGTCATCCATTCAGGTTTTTTAAAATGTCCTTTCTGAATTAGAGTGCCCAGAACAGGACATATTATTCTAGGTAAGGAGAATAGAGTCACACTAATACTTCCCTTGCTTTGGACACTGAGCTCCTGTTGATGCTACCTAGAATTGCATTGGCTTTTTTTGGCAGCTGCATCACACCATTGACTTAACTTTAGCTTGTGGTCTACTAATATACCTAGATCCTACTGACATGTACTGCTTTTAAGTCAGGTATCACGCACCCTATATTTGTGCATTTAATTTTTTGTGCCTAGATGTACATCTTACACTTATCCCTGCTGAAATACATCTTGTTAATTTTGACTCAGCTCTCTAATCTGTCAAAGTCATTTTGAATTCTGATCTTTTCCTGTGCTGTATTCACTATCCCATCCTCTAATATGGTGTTAACTGCAAATTTGATAAGTATGCCTAATATTCTGTCACCTAAGTCATTTATAAAGATGTTGAACAACTTTGGATTGAGGACAGAACCCTGATGCACCCCACTAGTCATTTCTCTGCAGGATTAAGAGCAACTCTTGGTGAGCACTCTCTGGGTTTGATTGGTGAACCAATTACAAATCCACCTAACCGTAGCACAGTCTATCCCATAGTTCGCCAGCTTGCCTGCAAAAATTTAATGGTATCAGTACTAAACTCAAGATATACTACATCCATGATCTACAAAGCTTTCTAGTCTACCAAATATATATATAGATAGATAGATAGATAGATAGATAGATAGATAGATAGATAGATTAGTTTGACACGACTTCTTAAAAAACAAAACACTCATCATTTTTCATCTCTTCCCATCCTGTTTTGTTATGATATGCCTTCAAGTCATTTCTGACTTACTGCAATCTTAAGGTGAACTTATCATGGGGTATTCTTGGCAGAATTTTTCAGGGGGGGATGTCCTTGCCTTCCTCTGAGGCTTCAAGAGTGTGACTTGCTCAAGGTCACCCTATAGGTTTTGATGGCCCAGCAGAGATTCATACTCTGGTTTCAAAGTGTCCCAGTTCAACACTTAAAGCTGCGGCACCACACTGGCTCCTTCCCTTCCTATAGTCATTGTTAAAGAATCATAACAAATTCATTTCTATGATGATAGTATTATATTTTTTTGTATCTCGCCTTTATTCCAGACGTGGGAGTCAAGGAGGTTTACAAAGATTAGAATAGATACAGGTAAATGGTCAAATCAATAAAAACATGCAAAAATTAAAAATATAATTAAACTATCAATTTAGTGGAAAACTACTGAAAAGCAATTCCATCAAAAAGCAGCCATTTCAGACAATACAGTACAGAAACCCTTTTGCCATAAACAGTAATCCCTTTCTTTTTCTTTCCCCATCTCCTGAAAACCTTGGAACCATGACTGAGATATGTTAGAGTTTTGCATCTCAAGGTTTTAAAGTACCATTAAATTTTCCTCCTCCTCCTCCTCCTTCTTCATTTTTAAATTTTATTGAACAAAGACAATTTCAGTACAGTTCATTAAACTCAACAGAGTTTGCTTAGGGCCTGGGATGCTTCTGATTTGGCAACCCTAGACATGTCTTCCTGTTGTTCTTTTTCTAGGTCTCTGTTACATCCCCTAAAAGTTCTCTCAAAGAGTGCATGTATATGTGTATTTAAGCCCTCTCTTGCACTTTAGAACAAATGAGTGTGCATATCTGTGTGAGACCGGTGATCAGGTATGGCTTTTGTAAGAACCAGCCCAGACTTGGGATATTAAACACAGAGAAGATAGTAATTAGCATTTGGGCTCCACTGAATTGCTCCTACTTAGGTCATCAGTATTTTTCTTTAGCAACTGAGATTAGAAGCCATATTTTTAAAAGCTAATGGAAAGTAAATGCCAATGGGTACATGTACTCATGAGAGATAACGGTGTTTATCGAGGGCTGGCTAAATTCAAGCCAGGTCTCAATACCTGAAAATGCAGGAGGAAGGTTTTTCAGCTGGTGATGCAGAAAATCTCAGGTTCTATCTATAACAACTCCCATTAAAAGCATTATATAGCAAGTGCTGAGAAAGATCTCTTCACCAGAGGAAGGACTAGGCTCAGTGAAGTCCCTACCAAAACCCAGGTGGCAGAGGTTAGGAGGTAACAAATAGTTTCCACTTGCTGAAGGAAAGATATTCGTGATTTGCTGGGAGAGAAACTGGCAGCACTTTGGAAAGCCTGGCTGACTATGGAAAACATCTGAACCAGGTCTACAGACTAGGCCAGTGTCAAGCTCAGAAGAGCTGTGCCAGTGTCTTTCCTGCTGCAACAGAGAAATGGCCAGCATGCAGCTCTCTGGAGCTGGCCAGTTCCCAAATACCTTGCTTGGAGGAGTCTATTCTCATCATTTCATCTCCACGCCAGGAAAACAACTCATCCAGCTGAATTTCTATGTATTAGGCTGCTGTCGAAGGTGTAAGAGAAGAGCTGAGCTTTAAAAAAAAGAGATGACAGCCCTAACAGGAATGGCTGAATACACCTTAAAAGCCCATTTTCTCAGGTACAAACTGCAGCTCATCCAGTGCTATGAAAATACTATAAATCTGCAACAGAATTTCAGCCTCAAGGGAAGTCATCTGGGATTGTGTGCTACAAAAGGGGTAACAGCTGCACCTTGACTACGCTAAATAGTGATAATTATTTGTGTGGTAAATTGGCTGAAATCAAATTAATGGGTGTACCAGACTGTAAAATCAACTCCACCCACAACCTTAGTGTCATCTATGTAGTGACCATCAGAGGGTGCCAGTGTTGTATTTTATTCCCTTAGGACTGAAATTGCTCTTCTTTCTCACTTTCCTCTTTACAAGGCCATGGAGGACCTTAATAAACCCTTCATGTATGCGTATAGCAGAACAGATGTATATTGGGTAAAGTGAGCAAATCAGTCTTAAGAGTGCTTTTGTTATGGAGCTGCTATAGAGAAGCCAGATCTATATTAAACAAGAATGTAGGAAGTTGACTTACACCAAGCCAGATTTTTTTGGTCCATCTTTCCAGTATTGTCTGTAATACTGAGCAGGCAACTTTTACCCTTAAATCCACAGGGGTCACACCACACTACTGTTGTGAATTTGGTGGCTGATATTTGGAAGCACAGCAGTGAAAAACGGATTACTATCGCTTTAAAAGTGCCATGCTTTCTTTTAAGGAAAGCACAGTGCTACCTGCATTCCTTGAGTACAGGTAGATTTTCACTTTCAGAATAGCCCAGCCACTTCCAATGCAGAGATGTTTCAACTGTGCATGAGTCATTGCTGTGGGACACACCTTCTTTCCAGCAGTCCTCCCACCACATTTGCAGGTTTGACCTTCGCAAACTTGATTATTCACAAGGTGCCTGTTTGTGTCCGTCCTTTCTCCCCTTCCCATTCCCCTACCTTTTGCCCAGGTGTGCATATCTTCCTCCCACAGACCTGGGCAAAAGGCAGGCAACTGGCAGGAAGCAGCCTCGCATGTGTGTCTTCTCTGGTCATGATGCTGCTCCATCCCATTCACTTGTCTATCACCTCTGAGCCTGGAAGGCAATGCAGGTGGGCAAAATGCAAGTAAATACCAGGGGGCGGGAGCGGCGGATGGGCGGAGGGGGGGTTCCTGGAAGGGAATGGGAGAGGGAGCACTCACTTGGGTGGGGAAGGAATTATTCATGTTTTTTTTTTTTTACTTTTGTGAGGATTCTGCACCCCAAACCCTCACAAAAGTCAAGGGGCCATTGTGGATTGCAAGCATTTAGGCCCCAAATACTGAAGTTTTAATGCAGTTCTTAAGAGTAGGAAGGCCTTTGTTCTATATTTTATACTCATGAATGCTGCCATGATTGTAGAGAGAAAAGATGAAAGGAAGTATGGGCCTTTTTAATCAGTGCTTTAAAAGGGAGTCATGCAAGAAGCAAAACAGAATTTAAAAGGCCAGGCAGAATGTACAAATCCCAGTGCAGCTATGCTCCTGCACCCCCACTGCCCTTACTACCGCCCAAAGAAAATAATGGCAATCTTCATTTTTCAGCTTAGATTGCATGAAATGAAGTGCCTGGGTGGGGAGGGTTGGCAAGGGGAGTCCAAGCCCCCGCCGTGCACTGCATTCCTTTCGTTGCACTTCACACATTTAACAGCCAGCGTTAATCACCCTCTGGCTTTATGAGAAGCAGATGTGAGAAGCTGAAAGCAGAGGCTCTGCACACCCTGCACACCCTCTCTGGGCTCCCATCTTCTTTGTTCTGTGGTTCTGTGCAGAGGGCAGATCTTTGGCATGGACTAAATCCCTTGGCCTTCCCTGACTGCCCTTCCAGCTGCAGCATAGCCACCATGGGCCAAATTCCGGGGATGATCCCCATGTTAATCAGTGTACTCTGTGTGCTGAGAATTCTGTACAGGCTCTTCTACTATCTCTACAGCATGCTTTATTTTTATTTTATCTTATTATTTTGTGTATGTCCCAGCTTTCTGCCAATATGAGACTCAAGGGGTTTCACAGCACAGATTAAAACAAACAACATTTAAAAACAAGTTATTGTAACTTAAGTTTTTTTAAATAAACAATTTGTGACAGCATTAATTTACCACATAACAATGAAAATAAACCACAGCACATAGGCCCCATTAGAAGACTGCTCTGCAATGACCAGAGCCTGTTGAAATTAATATAATAATAATCATAGTAATAGTAACAATAATGGTATTTTCCTGCCTCAGAAGGCCGACGTAGCCTCCTGCCAGAGAGATTTTTAAAGCTTTGGAGCAGCCATCAAGAAGGGCCTCTCACTTGTCTTCAGCAGATGTGCCTGTGATACATCCTCCATCAAAGTTCTGATTTACTTCAGAGCCTTATTTATTTCAGGAGTTTATTTTCCAAAACACCTGAATAGCAAAGAGTCCTTGAGAAGAGAAAAAGGGACGCTGACTTGTGTTAGAAGGCATGAGAACAAGCACTGGACAAGCCTTCCCGAGAAAAGCAAAAATAAGTTCTCTTTCTGGTCACTCATGGACCTAACTGCAGACGATGCGAAAGACCTGGAAATGGGGGTCCAAAGCGTATGGGCCAGTCCATGTAAGAGGAAGCTATCCTGCTGGTTGCCTGGCCCCAAGCAACATAGAGCTTTAAGGCAAGGATAGCGCAAACACTTTGAAACATGGAGACCAGCCATAAGGCAGTGTGGGTGCAGAATTCAGAACTGGCAGGATATGTTCTCTTCAGTTGTTCTCAGTTAGAAACACTTGTATTTGGGAACAACTCGAGTTATTTAAGCAATTGTCAAAAGCAGGCTCTAGCTGTTAAGCACGTTGTAGAAATTTATTCTGGAGCTTGCCAGACCCACCACTTCAGAGGACTCCTGTATTTTAAAGGGTAACTAGCATTCAGGGAAGAAATATTGTAGCACGCAGCTTTTCAGAACCCATTACTGTGATGTGACTTTCCCCTTTATACACAGTGGGTTTCCTCTCTCCCCACTTTGTTAAGATTCTTCCTTGACAGAAACGAAATAAAAAAAATCCCCTACTTATTTAACTTAACGGCAAACAATATTCAGTGCTACTAGTCAAAAAACATTGTGCTGGTCTCACATATTTCCCTTAAAAAAAAAAAGGAAAGGAAAGAAGAGGCTTTATCCCGTGCACTGTTGGGAACCTCTTGTGGAGCACAAGCTCTCCACATAAAGGCCAATAATCTAAGGGGCCACCTGATCAATCATAAATACTCCATACATCCTAGAGTAGCACACACTGTCAGAACAGACCACAGGATTTAGGATACACTTGGAGCTACTGGCAAAGAAGTTCTTCTTAACTGAACTGCTTTTAAGCACTTAAAGTAAAAGAAGGAGGGATACTGTGTTTGGAGGGGATTTGGAGTAGGCTATCCTGGACTGACTTGTTATCTAGTTAATTTGTTAGCGATAAACGAGACACCTCTGATCTGATGCCAGGCACAAAATAGCCAAGGTAAAGGAAAGCAATAATGAAACAGAAGACAGTGGGGGAATTGGTTGATACTGATGGGAAGCTTGCTTTTTTTTGCACTTTTTGAATCCCATGGTGACGTTGGCTGGGGGTGGGAGCGCATGCTGCTCAGATAATTCTGGGAATTCAGTCCAGAAAGTAACTTTCCCAAGCTTTTGGTCCTATTCATATGACAAGTCTGGATGTGAGGAAGAAGGAGGGTGACGACTAGTCATGAACATACTTGGAAATCTAGTACAGGAAGCTTCCTTTTACTGGCTCAGAGTATTTGTCCACCTACCCAGTATTGACTCACTGCGATGGGCAGTAAGTGGGACAATACTGGGTAGATGGCACTGTCATGGGTAATAGGAGAGCCAGTGTGGCACAGTGGTTTGAGTGACAACCTGGGAGACCAATTTCTCACGCAGTCATGGAAACAGGCAATTTCTCACGCAGTCATGGAAACATCACACACTCATGGGCACATCACACACTCTCAGCCCCAGAAACCACTGTAGTCAGTTTGCCTTAGGGTCACCGTAAGCTGGAAATGACTTGAAGGCACACAACAACGATGGGCAATAGCTATCCAGTGTTTCAGGCAGATAAATTTCTTTAAAAATACCTGCTGTTATCTGACCCTTTCACCTTGAGGTGTTGGTGATTGAACTTGGACATTCTCAACAGTATTAGTCCCTCATGGAAAAGAAATGCTGTGCATATTTTAACTCAGAATTAGGTGCTGGTTTTAACCTAGCAAGAGTTAATTAAGCTTTAAATAGGTTGACTAGCTGCCTTCACAGTGTAAAATAAAAATGCTGGTTTTTCTGAATCAGAAATTGATTTGCAGATTATAGATATATATAATAAATATATAATATGTATCTATCCTTCCATCCATCCATTTTTAACTATCTATACAGCAGATATATAAAATATGTATATAATATACATATTTCCTTCCATCCATCTATTTTTAACTATTTATACAGCCATGAGTGTCTCCTAAGCAGAAATTTGGTCACTTGTCCCATTGCAGTTGCTCACTGGATGGTGGCCCAAAGCCAGCAAGATTTATTTTTGGGACCTAAACTCCTCAAATCTTTGGAATCTGTAGACCAATAAATAAATAAATGTTATGTTTTAGGTGTGATGTAATTTTGTACCATCATTATTAATGTTCTAACTGTATTCTGTTTTAACTCAAATTGTGAGCCACCTTGGATCCTATATTGGGACAAAAGGCATGATATAAATTAAAACAATAAATAAAAATGAAATAAAATGTTACAAACCCTGCAATGGTCAAAGCATGGAACAGGAGTTCCCTAGATTACTTTCTGAATCCTTTCTTTCTAGGACTGAAGCTTCCGTAACACTGTGGCCCCAGGATCCATCCCTCTGAGCCTGTCCAGATGGATGCTATGTTCAATGGTCTGAAAAACAGAGGATTGAACAGTCTAGGAGAACTGACAGGGATATGTTCTACCTGTCCAGTTCCCAGCACTAGACATCTCAGCCCCAAAACCAGACTAAGAGTAGGACTGAATGGATCTAGAGCAGCCTTTCTAAACCTTTTTATACTGCAGGAACCCTTGAAATAATTTTCAGGTCTTGGGGAAAACCTGCATAAAAATTATTATTGTTGTTGTTGTTTTCCTTCAAGCCATATCTGACTATAGTGACTATAAGACAAACAGGGTTTTCTTGGAAAGATTTGTTCAGAGAACAGTTGTACTTGGCATTGTCTAAGACTGACAGAGTGTGACTTGCCCCACTCTGTTACTGAGTGGTCTTCTCGAATTGTAGTCCGACGCTCAAACCAGTATGCCATGCTAGCTAATTATATCCATATTTTTTTTTTTTAAATCATGGTCTCTTGGAAAACCCCTAGTGACCTCTCTTGGAACCCTGGTTGAGAAACCTTGATCTAGACATTCTGTTTCTTTCAGAAAATCTTGGAACTGAGACCCCACTATATGTTCAGGCATCTAACCCAGGAGTGGATTATTAGAGCTTGATTAGAAATTCTGCAATATAAAGCAGTGAGTTAACATTTTGAATATGAGCAAATTTACTTACAAAGCACCTTGCTAACTGGTCACAGCGGGCTACCAAACGATTATATCATAGACAACTAGCAGCATATTTTTCACCGTGCCATCCGTGTGTTCAATCTAAGTCACTGAACATAAAAAATATGATTGATAGCTGCCTCACAGTGATTCAAATGAGAACATCTTCTCAAAGTGTTAAAACAGCTTATCTAGATGTTACACGTATAGGCATGTATTTGAAACGTGAGAGCTGATTTTAGGAAGGCAAAGCAGATTCAGGAAAAGGCTGGTTTTCAGCAGACATGCAGCAAGAAGCGCTTAATTATTTCCCTGCATGATTTTTGTTCTGTTGCAATGCCTGGGGTCTGTCCTAGAGCACCTACCGCAAGATAAAGGAACCTGCTTCAGGCATTACCACAGGGAGGATAAACAAAGGAAGGAACTGGTCTCTGAACAGTATGGCATGTCTTTTAAAAATGTTGGACACCTGACATGATGGGGGAGCAGCTGCCATTTGGATGCTGCTTTGGCTGCAGGATGTTTTTGCAGCAAGACAGTAAATTTTCTTGACAAAGCTGCTCCTTGCTCCCAGGATTCCAGATACACTTGTTCGTGTGTCTCACAGAGGTATGGCTCAAACCAAAGGAGTGAAGAACTTTTACTGTTTAAGCCCAGAGAGACCAAATTTAAACAGTAAAACAGCCAGCGGGAAGATTAAGCATTTGCTTCATATTTTTACTGAAAATCACCACTTTTAAAACCAATTTTCCTTGTTAAGAGTAGCAGGGGTGGTTAAATAAATTTATTTTGTGTGCTATTTTGTTGTTGCTGTTTGCCTTCATGTTGATTCCGACTTACGGTGACCCTAAGACAAAGCTATCATGGAGTTTTCCTGGCAAGATTTTTTCAAAGGGGGTTGTCTTTGCCTTCCTATGACACCGAGAGAATGTGACTTGTCAAATAAGAGTACTATCAAGTTAGATTTCAAAAGTAACGTAACAAGTAGGAATGGTTTAATGGATTTGTTTTTATATGATGAGTAACGTTGTCGATTTATTTCCAAAGTTATTGGAAATAAAAACTTTTTTAGAGGCATTTCAGTCAGAGTTTTTAAAGTTTTATGCCATTCTCTTTCCAGTGCTAAGGATTTCTTTTAAAGCAACAAGTAATGTAGCAAATTACTTAAAAAAAAACCTGTAATGTTAACCATAACACATTACTTTAGGGGTCATGGCTATGAATGATGTTTGAATAGTTAGTTTCTAATCTCTAGATCTCATGACTCCCTTCAGTATGTTTTCAGTGTTCCAGGAATTCACTCCATTGTAAACAGAAAAACGAAAAACACAGAATTCTCTCTTGTAGTATCTGTAGTCTTAATACTAACTTACATTTGCTACTACAAAGGCAGGACAACCGCTGAACAAATAAAAATTACCAGAAAGGTCTTGTATAAAATATTTATAGTTACTGTATGCGAACCAATACAATTTAGTAGAAGAATAAAACTGAAAGGATAAATAAACATTTAGCTTGAGGAAGAAGAAGATGAGGGGGGAAAAAATCAATATAACGTAATATAATATTTCCCTTTGGTCTGAGTTTTTTTCCCCAACCAATATGTCTATATGATCTCTGAAGGAAATGTATTTATCACAGTGATAAAAGAGTCCTAAGCACACATACAAAGTTATATCTCATTTGAACTTTGCTATTACATAGTGAGATAGCAGAGCCATTCCTACCATTAGACGGGGTAAGGTGGCCATCTCAAGCAAAAAATTTGGGATGTCACAGACAGGCAGCAAACAGTCATTTCACTTACTATTGTATTCCTGGGGTGGTGAGGGGTACTTCTGACTTGTTCAAGCTCAGGAGTCTTTGTGTCCGCAGCAACTTGATTTGGGTGGGAAGAGAGGACATAAGTTGTTTTGCTCTGCTTCAGGCAGCAGAAGCTCTTCAGCTGGCTTTGGGAGATGGATTCAGTTAAGAATATTTGAATTGCCTGTGGTTATTCAGTGATGTGGGAGACTAAAGACAGTGAGCTGAATTTTCATATGAAGGGTAAGGACTACTCTCTGTCAACTACAAAAAATTCGTCCGAGAAACTGGCAAGAAAGAGAGACTATTTGAAGCATGATGCAATTAATAGGCCATGCATCAATAAAACACTAGTCCCTCATTCAGAAGCACTGAAAAGGACTTAAGGTATAAGGATTTTAAAAAGAAAGAGCTAACATAGCTACAAAGGATGGGACTTACTTGTGGGTAAAGATTAGGAAAGAATCTAGACTATGAAAGGGACATTCCTGGATAATGTTGTAGAATATGGTGCTTTAATTATATTTTCAAACAAACGACTTTTAGTGGAAACAACCCAGAGTCAGTTTACTAATATGGCCTGCTGCAGAAGACAGAACACAACAGAGTAAATTATGAGTGCAGCAAGATAAGAATATCCAGTCATGGGTTATAATGGTGTTCATGATTGTGAGAATTGGCTTGCAAATACATGTTGGTCTTCCTCTGCCCCACTCTGTATAATATTAAAGGGAACGTGCTTACAGTATTAGGAAGTAATTACCATATCTCTTCTGTTCAAAAGTGGGGCTCAGATCCAAGGAACCATGCGTGTATATCAGGTACTGCTGACTTTGTGAGAGAAACATAGGCACCAGTGTGGCATAGAGATCAGAGTGGACTAGGGAGACATGAATTCAGATCTCCACTCAGTTCACTGAGAGGCCTTGAGCAAATAAGTGTTTCCACTCCTAATGTACTTCACATAATGGCTATAAGGTAGAAACATAACTCTGTGAGCTCTAGTGCTCAAATAATGAGATGAAGGTGAAGTCCACATATTAGGCATTACCTTTTTTGATGCTCTGGCCCAACTACTTTTTTAAGAAAAAGAAAATGTAGGGTGGACACAGGGGGAAATTAGCTAAATTATAGTGGAAGGAGTTGTAATATTTTGGGTTTTCTCTGAAGTCTACTTTTCCCCGTCTCACAACTTGCTAGCATTTTTCGTACTTCCATTAGAATCTTGATGCTCCAAGATAGCTCATGTTTGGTCTGAGGTATAATGCAGTTTTAGGACATGAGCCCTGAAAAAGAAGAATGGTCATGTCTGGATGGTGATGAAAAATGCTTTTCTTGTGGTGACAAACCATTTTTGACCTAATAATTTATATATTTTCTCACTAATTTTGAGAGCTAAAATGTTGTTTCATTTTCATCTTTGACATAACCATGGACTTGTTGGGTGCCTCATATTAAGCATAACACATCCTGCTGGGATTAGTATGTATAGATCTTTTGCATTTTGTTTGGTTTGTTATTAACCTACTGGCAATTTGTATTAAAGCTGCAACTTTGAGCACATTTAGCTGAGAGTAAGCTTCACTGCACACAAATGGGGCTTACTTCTGGATTAATATGGATAGTATCACATGGTACGTTACTAAAACAATATCTGCATTTCCATTTTGATGTAACTGGATCTTCCAACAGAGTGGAAACCAAATGAAAAAAAGTTCTGTGTAAATTGCACACATTTTAATAAGAAGTTGGCCTGTTAGAAGCCATCTTCTCACTCACTTTTTGAGACTAAAAAAAGGTATACCTCTGTATAAAAGCTATTCTAAAATTCAGTCTTATAAAGCAAGAGACATGCCACTTTGTGTAAATAAGCAGTAAGCTTCTTACGGATTGTGTATACATATTTAAGTCTGATTAACACAGGTTTTTAAAAAAGCTGAATAAAAGTTTCATATTCTTCCCATATATATTTTACATTCTGAAAGTCCAGAGGGGCTCTTAAAATTTAATTTCCTGCCCTAAAGAAGGAAAGTCTATAATAGTCCATGAGCTAGATGTCCTCTCTGGTTGCTACAAAGCAGGGGTGGACGATGTACTGCTCTCCAGATGTTTTTGGATTGCACTCCCATAATCCTTCTTCACCGGCTGCGCTGTCTAAGGCTGTGATGTAATTGTAACAGAGCAACATCTGGAGGGTCAATGCATTGTTTCAGAGGCCGTGGGCATATTATCTCCTTTAGTTTTGAAAGAGTCCTCCCACTGGGAGAGGAGACATCTGACGCACTCAAGATGTCTTGGGAAATAGGGGATGAGTGCTGATGCCATCAACCATGTTTAATATATGGTAAGAGAGTTCAAGACTGCTAAACAGAGGAATTTGTGTTCAGTAAGAGAGCCAGTGTGGTATAGTGGTTTGGGTGTTGGACCAGGACTCTGGAAACCAGGGTTTGAATTCCAGTTTGGCCATTTAAACTCACTGAATGACCCTGAGCAAGTTAAACTCTCTCAGCTTCAAAGAAAGGCAAATGCAGCCCTCCCTGAACAAATCATGCCAAAAAACTCCTGTCATAGGTTTGCCTAATGGTTGCCATAAGTTTGAAATAACTTGAAGGCACACAGCAACAACAAGGGATGGGGAAGATGGTGATTTATATAGATATTAATACATTCGGCCCTCCACATTTGTGGGTGTGACTTTCACAAATTTGATTGTTTGCAAGTTCTGTAACCCCTGCCCCCCACCTCAGGTGCTTCTTTTCACAGGGAACCTTCCCTCTGGGAGGCTCTGATCAGGCCCAGCAGCCCTTAAAGAAACCAGCTCTCTCGCTCCCTGCTTTCCCTCCACTTTTCTCTTTCCCCACTATCCTATTTCTGTGCTTTCCTCCAGTCCTAGCCATTTTCTATTGTTTCTACCGAACCTACAGTTTATGAATTTTCCTTTTGTTGTGATGTGTCTAGATTGTTTTTCTATATACTTAGAATCCCAATTCTGAGAACTTCTTTTGTCTAAATATACCTTTGTCTAATATTTATTATCTAAAACACATTACCTAATTTAATTCTATTCTTCTATTATTCTTTCCCCCTTAGTTCAGAACTACTATAATGAGTCTATCCTGTTGTCTTCCTTCCTTTATACCCACTCAATAACTGGTTTCCAGTTCCTTTCAAATTGTTGGGTTGATGCTCCTTTCATTGAATTTGACAGTTTTTCCATTTCCAAAAGGTCTGAAACTTTTAACTTCCAATCTTCTATTGAGGGTTGTTCTTTTCCTTTCCAACTTTGCACGTAGCGTAATCTTGCTGATGTAACTAAACATAATTTTCTTTTTTGTTCTCCACACTTCTTGTCATTCAGTTACATTTAACAAATATATTTCTGGGGCCATTTCATATTTTATATCCAAAATCCTGGTGATTGTGTTGTGTATTTTCTTCCAATACTTCTTTGCTATTTGGCACGTCCACCACATGTGACAATGGATACCAGTCACTTTCCCACGTTTCCAACACAAGCCATTTCCTTTGTTTGTTACTTTCTGTAATTTCTGAGGTGTCACGTACCACCGGTACATCATCTTGTAAAAATTCTCTTGTAGGTTCAATTCATAAAGTAAATCTTATATCTTCAATCCAAATTTTCTCCCACTTTTATATATTTTATAATTTAAATTATCGAAAGGTAAACAATTGTACATAGATAATTTATTCCTTTTATATATACAGCCTCTTTATATATGGAAACAAATGGAATATGACATTGTAGTAATGGAATAGGTGTAGATAAAATGTATGGTATAAGAAGAAGAAGAAGAAAGTGTAACTAAAAGGGTAGCTTGCATTGTATTCCATTTGTACCAACTGAGAAGAAAGAACACCGTTTTAATATTGAACACTATCAACAACAACAACAACAAAAACAGCTCTGGCTCACGTCCTCCTCCACCAGCAACTGCCTGGCCAACTAAGGATGGCTCACAGCCCAATTTCTCAGCACCACGCACCCTCTCTCATTCCCCCAAACCCAAGGAAGGACATGGGCAAGCATAGAGACACCATGCAGACCTACCTTCTTCCTTCTCCTTCTCCTTCCCCTGACCCAGTTTGGACCCTGGGTGGCCACTCTCCCCACCATGTCTCCGCCCTCTTCCCACAGACAAACTTACTTTTTGATATTTGTGCTTTTCCCACTTTTGCGAGGGTTCTGTGCCCAAAACTTTCGTGACTGTGGAAGACCAACTGTAAAGATACAGCAGCAACATAGTTTAATATGTTAAAAAAGCTTGGCAGCAACACTTCGAATCCTGCAAGATAGCTTGACATATTTCTTGCCATATTTCAAAAGCCATTTGAGGCTAAGCAATAATAGGTTGGCTGAGGCCGCTGAGTGGGGATGTGACTGACAAAAGGTTTCAGCTGCGATGACCCAGCTTAAACACTTAACTGCCACTCTGTTTTTTAAAAAATCTTTAATGTAGCAGGAAGTCCTGTCTTCAGCTTTTCTGCTCTTTGCCTATTTTGGAATACAGCAAAAAATTATGAGCTATGAGTCAAAAAGCATAAAGTTTGAACATGAGTTTTCCTGTCTGCATCTTCTCTCCCAAAAAAGTAAAATTTAGTTATTTGGGACCACAGCACTACCCCAGTTCACATGTACATTCCAGGTAGGCCTTGGGCTGGCGACATTTATATGGGTTTGGATCTCGATTTATTCATGCTGAGACCCACTTAAATCAATGGGACACATTAGTCATGGCTACCTTAAGTCTCACTGATTTCAGTGGGTCTGGCCTGAGCATAGTTAAGTCTAAAATCAGCCCATAATGTATAGCAGTGGGTAGGAACCCTTTGGCTCTTCAGATATCTTGAACTACAACTCCCACCATCCTTACCTTTGGCCATGTTAGATGGAGCTGATGGGAGTTACAGGCTGGAATATCTAGGTGGCTAAACATTCCCCTCAGCTCATTTGCAGGCAAATGAACTGAGGAAAAAGGGAAGTAAAGGGCGGTGGTGATAATAATGATTTATTTGGCTTTTTAGAGTTGCAGCTCCACCAACTCTAAAACTTACCAGCCCCCATGTACACAGTGTGGCTGTATCTCAATAGATACAGATTCTATTGTGTCCTATTCAGTCCCACTCTCATCCCAAAAAGCAATGCCTGGTGTTGTCCTATAGTTACCTACATCCCACTCCTCTCAGCAAGTGAAGGCAGCTGCAGCTTGTGAGTCAGTGTAACGTCTTTCGAGACAACCAAAGCCCTTCCAAATCACCAGTTATTGGTGTTCACTGTGGGTTTCTCTCTCTTGTTGATGCAAGTGCATACCTAGAATGAACATCTGGCCTCTGTATCAAACATCTGGCATGTTTTAATCCCCAGAGAAGTAATCACCCTTTGATGCTGTTTGCATCTCAGAGTTAATCAGCCTTTATTCACAATTTGCCTGCTTTGAGAGCCTCCCACTTACTCCAGGATTTCCTTTATGCTTCAGAGAGGCTAATGATGATATCATTGTGTCCATACCTGCACCATCATGATCTGACGTCATGAGAAATAATGTAGCAGTCCCAAGCTGCTTAATGATACTAAGGTAATATTAATAAATATGATACTTATAGTTAAAGAACTGAATAGGTTATTAAAATTGTATGTTAAATCATTAGAATATTTTAATCTATAATTACATTTTAATAGTAGTTATGATAGAAATGATGTTTAAACTTTAGTTATTATTAATTATTCAATAATTTAGGTAATTTTAGATTAAAAGCTTACTTTAAATGATATAATACTTTGGAGTAGTTTGAGCAGGATTACTAACATATTGTTATTTACAACAGAGGTGGGAACTTATTTTTAAATTAAATGTTATTTATTTTAGCCTTTTGTTGTTATGTTTGTTGTTAAATTATGTAACCACGTTAGGTTGTTGTTTTACTGTAGTAGTCTGGTTATATGTTCTAGATTTTATTTTCTTTCTCTGTATATGCTTTATCTTTGTCTATTTTTTTTATTAGTAGTGTTTTATTTTATAATAAATTTAAAAAGAGAAATAATGTAGCAGTCCCTTAATTTCTGCAGTGGTTCTGTATGCATGTACATTTCGAATCTATGTTGTATATGCATAGCAATAATCCCCAATTTTTGTTTATAATAGATACATTTTTGTCCATATTGAACATAGTCGTCTGATCTGATATTTCAAGCAATTAGTGAGCATATAGTGTGTCTGCATGCGAGACAGGCTTTTAAAATGACTATAAAGCCCTTGGTATCAGAAGGCCTGCTCACTCTCCTTTGGTTTCAGCCCTCAGACTGACCTCCTCTGCCAGCTACGTGCTTCATCTATTTGAGCTCCTTCTCTCTGTTACGCACACCTCCTCTCCCCTTCTGCAAGGACCCCAAAACTGTTTTAAGGGCAGGGTGAGGGTCAACATTAGTACCCAGCATACTACTTTTGCCTACTTGTAGGTCTTTTTTTTGTTTAACAAAGCAATGAAAACACAGAATGCATTGCATTAAAATAACAACTAGTGCAAACTGAAGCAGGAAAAAATTTGATTACTAAGAACAGCAACAGCAAGATAATAAATGAATGTTACGAAATAGAGTAATTAAAAAAAAAACTCCAATTGCTAGATGAAGCAAAGAAAAAGGATGAAAGATCCCATGGAGCGAATGCATAAGTGCCTATAAGGTCTCCTATCACATCTGCTCCTCCACTTCACTACTTGAAAAGCAAAAGCTGTGAAGAGATGTTGGTAGTTATAGGATGGCTCTCAAAAGAAAATGCAAAAATATATGCATGAGGTATGGAGAATCTGCTGCAGGGCAGGGAAGGGTGAATTACTTTTCCCATTCAATCACCCTTGAATATCAATACTTTTGGAAGCACAGTATGTATTTAGTGTAGCTTACCAACAAGTCAGTGTGCATTGGATCCATTCTTATTCAAGGGAGGGCTCAACTACAACAGCTGCTCTAATTTGTGTGCATATATTGTATATGCTTGTTCATTTAATACATACCTGTTTCAAAATTCCCGAGGGGCTCAACCACATGGCATTCTTGGTAGTCCAATTTTGCGTGAGAATTTCAAGAGTCTCATTTTGGTAGGAACTCAGCCCCTAGCCTAGTGTGGAGAAGTGATCCCCCCCACTATCCTTTTTTTCTGCACTTCCATCACTCATATTAGTACTTACCTGCTCATCAGCACTTAGGTGATGTGGCTGCAATCTCTCTTGTGCATGCTTAAGTAGGATGAGGACTCACTGATGACAAAGAGGCATAACTCTCAGATGTAAGATTGCATTGAGTGAAGCCTTCAGAAATTCCATTTTGGCTTCTAAAGCATCTTAGTATACTAAAGATAATTTCACTTGGAAATCAGTATGTCGCTTTCTGTTTGACTGAAGGATAGAGTCAATGTGTATGAAACAACATGCTACAAAATGCTAAACTAACAGGAACAAATGGTACTGTGTTGAAAATTTATACAACCCGATGTAGTTGAAGTGCAGATGTAGGTGGAGTAAACAGGACTTTTAGATACTATCCTGTTAATGAAAATTCTTCTACAGTACTGATGCTCTTTTGAAGAAATTCTTCCTGCAAAGATAGGTGGGGGGCTTTCAAACAATTTCAAAAGGGAATGGACAAATGGTCCTGACTAAATCATACTAGACCAATGGAATGCCAAAAGGCCTGTAACCTTCAAAATGGCCAACTCCCCTTGTTAGCACCTAGGAAGGGATTTCAATCATAGCAGGTTTCTGAAGTGATGTATGGAGTGATTGCTTGACTCCAGAGAGAGTAGAACTGTTTTTAAGATTGGAGGCAGGATTAACACTGGCTGGAAGGTCATTAAGCATTTTGCCTACACACAAGTGCTTGTTTACAAAATAGTGAGAACACATTGCATTAAGATAATACATTGTGAAAGAGGAAGAGGAAGAAGAAGCAGTAAGATAACAGTTGAAGCTCTTAATGTGACTACTATGAAGACAATGAGAAAATAATAATGAAATATTACAGAAGTGATTCACATAACACTAATATACCAAAGCAAGACACTATTCAGTGAATGCAAATATAGCAACAACATTAAGGTATGTTACCATGTCCAGAATTGGAGAGTAAATACTATTAAAAAAATACAAAATGTATGTCTACCAAGCTTTGGGTATATAGAATCTCTTGATGGAGTGAAGCCTGGAGTGAATAGCTTACTGATGACATTAAATTATTTAGGGCTGTGAGAACAAAAATGGACTGTGAAGAGGTACAAACTGGAGAAATGAGTGTTAAAACAGCAAGTAAACATTAACTGTAAAGAAGTGTGCACTGATACACATTCAGGCAAAAAATAATCGAGTGTGATGAGATCTGAGTTGGTAGGAAATGAAAGCTTGGAGTGGTGGTAAATTGCTGTTGTTGTGTGCCTTCAAGTTGTTTCCAACTTATGGCGACCCTAAAGCGAACCTTATCACGGGGTTTCCTGGGGCTGAGAATGTGTGACATGCCCAAGGTAACCTTGTGAGTTTCCATGGTGGAGTGGGGAATTGAACCCTAGACTCTAGGATCATAGTCCAGTGCTCAAACCACTGCACTATGCTGGTTACCTTAGTAAAAAGGTTTACCCAGGATGCAGTTGCTGTTTAAAAAAGGGAATTTTTCTTTTTAGTTACAACTGGAAAAGGAATCAGAATGCTCGTCTCACACTGCACTTATACAAACCTATGGTGTGGCCACAGCTGGAATATTATGTACAGTTTGAGTCACTACACCTACAATGGACGTTATAGAGCTGTAAAAAGTGACAAAACGGGGCAATCAAAATGGGCAAGGGACTTAGAGTAACTTAGCTCTAAGGACAGGTTGTAATGTGTGGAACTGTTAAACATGGGGAGTGAGGGGAAGCCAAGTACCAGTAGACATGAAAAGTACATAACACTGTGGCCATTTCCACACTACACTGTTATAGTGCTATTATTCCACTTTCAACATCCTGTGGAATCCTGGGGTTTGGAGTTTAGGGAGGGGCATTTAGAATTCTCCGCCAGAGAGCTCTTTGGCCTCAGGAAACTACAAATCCCAGAATTCCACAGGATGTTGGAAGTGGACTAATAGCACTATAACAGTGTAGTGCAGAAAGGGCCTGTGTCTCTCATAATACTAGAACCCAAGGCCATCCACTAAAACTGAATGGAGGGAGATTCAGAACAGATAAAAGGCAGCAACTTCTTCACGCAACCACATAGCTAAATTGTGGAATTGATTGCCACAGGATGTTGTGATGGCTGCCAAATTGGTCAGCTTTCAAAAGAGATTAGATAAATTAATGGAGGTTAGGGCCATCACATATCTTCCAATTGCCTCCATTTGGCAGGGATAAGCCCATCTAATTCTCTGGCATCCCACTTTTGCAAGTGGTTGGCCACTGTATTAAGACAATATCAAATTAAATGGGCTCTTGGTTTGATATAGTAAGGCTATTTCTTTATTAAATCAGCCCTAAAGCTTAGGAATGTAAAAGAACTTGGGAGACTTTAAAAGAACTCTCAAAATGAAATAGAACTTGGAGATAGTCAAGAATATAGAAGAACATAGTTTATGCAGAAGCTTAGTTGAGGAAAGAATGAGGGTCTCCTCTTGGTCTAGGCAAAGAAAGGAAAAGATGGTCTAATCTTTTTATTCTGGGAGAAGTACTAAACATCGTATTTAAAAACAAAAGAAAAATCTATAAACCAGACCAAAAAGACTGAAAAAATGCAGCCCTGTAATTGGGTTCATTAATATAAAGGCTGTATACAATGCAGAACTTGCCTGCAATGCTTGGCTTTCTCTTACTGATGCTGTTAGAAATGTACTCCCATGGAACATTATTTCTGTGTTGGTCACATTTTAACTATGACTAAAGAACAAAAATTTTAATTTTTAGAGAGAGACAGAGGCCATTTCTGCACTACACTTTTTTAGTACTATTATTCCACCTTCGACAACCTTTGGAATTATGGGATTTGAGGCTAAAGAGCTCTCTGGCTTAGAACTCTAAATGCCCTTACCTAAATTGCAAACCCCAGGATTCCACAGGATGTTGAAAGTGGAATAATAGCACTATAACAGTGTAGTGCAGAAATTGCCTAAGTGTGTACGCGTAACATATTAATAAGCAAATAATGTCTTTTCTGCCTACATCATGCATGAACGTTCACTCAAATCTGAGCCATGAGCCCAAAGACCTCAAGTGTTTTAGAGAAACTAACCACAGTGCACATGTAGAGTGCAAACAAAAATTACAAGGAAAAAATAAAACATTTATTGGATTTTATTGACTCAAGGAGGATTCTCCATATTGTAGTAGGTCAGCCTCTTCTCCAGCCACTAGAGGAAAGGTGAACAACTGTGGCAGGGACCAGTTTGCCTCCCCTGTGCCCAGGTGTAGGTGTAGCCCTGCATTTGGGGCTGTAAATATGTAAAAATGCAACCCAGAAGAAATCAGAAGTTGCTTCTGGTTTTAACTTTCTGTGTGGCTGATTTTTCACAATTTAAAGAAATGATGTGAGGCAAGGGGAAGGTGAACTACTGTATTTGAGAATAGTTTGGAGGTGTTTAGGATGGTTTTCTTGTGACTTTTTCTTTTCTTTTTTTTTTTTTTTTGGTCTGGTAATGAATTACTTACTTTTGACATCTGCCCTGGGGTTTGGGGATATCAGAAAATGACTTGGGGAGCTGCAAAGAAGAGGTTGGAGGCTGCATGGGGCCCATGGACTGCAGAACTTCTCCATTCCAGCAACTGCATGTTTTCCCCTTGTGTCTCTTAAGTACCTCACCACCTCAGCGGACAACTACAAAAAAAAAAGTGCTTACATTTCCTAGTAACACTAAGGGCAGGGCCTCCTACTGTGATTTGGCACCTCGATTCAGACCATTACAACAGCTGTCCTGGGGGCACGGCTGGGGGGGTGAGGAGGGGCATATTATCTCACCCATTCCATTAACATTCAATCAGACTTGACTGCACTTTAGCAAGCATGGTGTTTACTCAGTGGTCACAGTGAAGTGACTTATTCTGAAGTGTGTATGCGTAGCACAGGAACACGTGCAGCCTTAGTTACTCCTAAGGAGGCTCCACTAACAACCTCTGTTTTAATCTTTATGATGGTTCATTATTTAGTACACCTCTGAATGATCATTCCTCAGGATGCTCAACTACACTCGAGTGTGGCTGTCCCCTTTTTTAAACAATAATTTTCATACCCTCCAATGGTCTGATTTGCCAGGGACATCCCCAACTAATCCTCTGTGGTCTCACTTTTTCAGCTGTTTGCAAAATATCCCAGTTTCTCTCTTGTCCTCTCACTTTACTGTCTCTCCTCCTTCCAGGGTAGATGCTTGCCCCTATTTGCACTGATGGCTGAAGATGGATAGGGGAAAACATGTTTTGCATAAAGCAAGGGACCGTGCAACTTCTTTATTTCTTTTCCTAGTCCAATTTTTATTTAAAAAAAAAATGCAACTGTTTTAAAATTAAAATGTTTACAGGACTATATGTTGAGAATGGTCTGCAATCCCTTAGGTTTCTACTGCTTTGTGTTACTATGTTAACAATTCAGGAAACGTTACTAGTCTTTATGAATGGTTAGTTGAAAAAACATTACAAGGGATGTCCTGGAATATCTCCAGATGGGTGTTACTGCATTCATGGGGAAAGATAGCCATTCTGCTATAAACATGACATCAACAGTCATTTCATGTGGACAGAATGTTGTTGAAGTCAGAATAAATTTGGGCGGCACACTTAAGCAACATAAACAGGGAAATATAGTGAAATCAGCTAACTAAAATCTCTGTTTAATTTGATACGCTTCTAAACGAGGGGTGGGCTGGAACCGCAGCACTGTTGTTGAGGCCTGGAGCCTCGATATTGGCAGGCAAGTTGTTTGACTACTTATAGGTATAGTTTTACAAAGCAGTGAAAACAAAAGAAGTTAGTTTAAAATATTTCTAATCCTACTGTTGCTGCACGTCCTCCCCGTTTTCTGCCAACCGAGTCTGGTAACAATCTGAGTAGCACAAAAGCAATAGCAAAATTATTATCATTTAGTTCACTTCTTGAGGAGGCTCAGCTACCTAGGAGCTTCATAATCCCATTTTGCCTGATCATTTGAGGAGTCCTCTCACCGCAAGCCTGTCCCAGGGTCCATAGGGCAGGCAACTACTAGGGGTCAGGCGGATTGGCACCATGCAGGGTGCCAAAGGACTACAACCTTTCTCTAAATAATTTAATCTTGATCTAATCTAATCTAATTTCAGACTTAGGGTGTAAGAATTTCCAGTTTTCTATTTCATGAGAATATTGTTGTTGTGTCGTTTCTGATGCATAGCAACTCTAAGGGGAACTTATCAGGGGATTTTCTTGGCAAGATTTGCTGGGGGGGGGTGCCTTTGCCTTCTCTGAGGCTGAGAGAGTGTGATTTATCCAGTGGGTTTCTACAACTGAGTGGGTGTTTGAATCCTGCTGTCCAGAGTCACAGTCCAATACTCAAGCCACCACACCATTCTGCCTCCCACCTATTATGTACCATCAAGTTTAACCTAAGACTTTATGTGGGAGGTAGCTTTTGGAGGACAAGGTTAAGGAGATGTCAAATGCATTTTAGTACAGTAGGTCCCCCATAATCGTCTGACCGGTATACGTGATTTCAGTTATCTGCAGTGAGATGCAGTCCAAAAATAGTATTTTGAAATTATTAGTAATAAAATAGAAATTGAAGTAATAAAGCGGAATAAAACAAAATATAGTACAGCATGTGGAAAATGACAGGAAATGTAAAATTAAACAAATGGCACACCATTTGCTTGGAGAATCACACTGTCTTGCATTCTCCATGCAGTCTTGTGATTCCTCACAGTATATAGAACTACATGTGCCCTAATTTTACCCAGTCTCTTAGTAGACCTCTTGGTTACTCTTTGTGATCTGATTGCGGTAATGTCTTCCTGGAAAATTATTGTGCTTGCATAGTAAATCCTTGTCCTTATCCAGTACAGTCCTTTGTAAAGTCCTTCTGTTTGAACTCTTCTGTTGTTTGTAATGGCCCCAAAGTGGAAGAATGGTGATGCTGGCAATCCCAATAAGCCTAAGAAACCCCATGATGTTCTTCCGTTAAGTGAGAAAGTAAAAGTTCTTGACTTAAACAAAACAAAGTGCATTGAGATTGGTAAGCTGTACGGTAAGGATGAATCTTCCGTCTTTGAAATTCTTATGAAGGAAAAAGAATTCTATACAAGTTTTGCTGCTGCACCTCAAACTGCAAAAGTCATCCCCATCATTCATGATAGCTGCAGGAAGGGTTGGAATTTAAAGTTCTGTGAAGAGTAGACAATGTATCTGACCATCTTGAATTTGCTTGCTGTGAAAATGAAAATGTTGATGTTGTCAGCTTACTTCCCAATGCAACCTCATTGATTCAGCCCCTCATCCAGTGCATTATTCCTTTTATCAACATCATGTAGACCTGCCTGGGCTACACATTCAACCTGCTTGGTAGGCCTTATTCTAGCAGCGGTTGAGACAGATCTTGATGCAGACATAATGCAGTGCTGGACATCCTTCACTCTTGCTGATGCCATAAACTTAATCAAAGCTGCAATGAATTAATTAAAATCTGAAACTGTTAATGTCTGCTGTAAAAAATTGTGGAGTGAGATTGTAGATGATTTTCAGATTATCCTGGGGATTAATGAAGAAGTTAGGACAATTAACCATGCAGTAAGGCACAGCTTTCCAAACTTTTCATGTTGGTGACACACTCTTGAGACATGCATCATTTAATGACACAGTAATTCAGTAAGTAATTCAGTAAGTGGAGGCAGGCCCTCTGCCCGAGCCTGGTCTGCCACCGCCACTGCTGCCCTTGCTGGGGTCTTCCTCAGCCCAGAGCAG
Source organism: Cyclura pinguis (assembly GCA_030412105.1). Taxonomy (NCBI): domain Eukaryota; kingdom Metazoa; phylum Chordata; class Lepidosauria; order Squamata; family Iguanidae; genus Cyclura; species Cyclura pinguis. The sequence continues at coordinate 195,016,133 of CM059600.1, read as the reverse complement.
CAGTGGCAGCAGTGGGAAAGGCAGCACCTCCACCTGGACCTGGCTTGCAACTGCCCTCATTGTGGTCTTCCTTGGTCCGGGGCTGTGGGAGAGGCAGCCCATCACCTGGGCATGGCCTGCAGTGGTGCCAGGAGAGGCAGCCCCTCTACCCATTACATTTGCACGACACACCTACACACTTGAGCCAACACACTAATGTGTCATGACAGACAGTTTGGAAAGCTCTGCAGTCAGGTGACGTGCGTGAGAAGGATTTGCTCACCTGCTGGATCATGAGCTAGAAGAACTTATTGACAGCCATAAAGAAGTACTATCCAATGAGAATTGGAGGAACTTGTTACAACGTCTTCACAGAAAGTGGAAGAAGAAGAAATGGAAGCAGAACCAGGCATGGGGACCTTTGTATGATTTGAAACATTATGGCAAATTTCTCTGAGGTCTCCATTTGACATTAAATGACAAAATTATGGAATATGATCCTTATATGGAACACAGCATTAAAGTCGCCTGTATAATCACAGAAATATTACAACCTTTGCACCAGCCCTTTGATGAGTTAAAAAGAAAGACAAAATAACTTCCCATTACAATGTTCCTGCAAAAGTTTCCATTAAAAAAGCCCTCAGAGGTTTGAGATCGAGATCCAACTGTCAACATCGTCCTAGTGCTATAATCCAGGATTGCCTTCCGATTAGCCTCCTTCTGATGATGATTTTCCTTTCTGATATATTGTCAAACAGCCAATACTAGCCTAACACTACAGCACTGAGATGCTAGCTTTAGGCTACTACTGGCCTTCTGTGTGCCAACAAAACAAAACAAACAAACAAACAAACCAAGAAATGTTTTTGGGAATTTTTTCATGTTGTTTGGAGTTGTGCACTGGCTTTGGATTGCAAATAATGGCTACAAGGCCTTCTTTCCCTTAAGTGCTAAAGTTTTATCAAGTTTCAGAGCCTCCTCTGCAAGGTGCATATTTGTTTCAATACATATATCATTCATCTCATTGAGAAAAATAGTGTCATCTGCCTTTTTTGCTTTGCACTGTAAGTCCTGGAACATATCCTCTATGTATACTATTTTTCATAGCCTCCTAATTGTCCCAGTTTGGCAGGGGCAGTCTTGATTAATCCTTTTCCATACCACTTCTTCAGTTCCTTTAAAAATATCCCGTTTTCTCTCTGACTCTCCTACTTTATCCCCTTTTCTCTAGTTAACCTCAGTTGCTGCAAACTGAATTCAAAGTGCAAAAGTAGCCTGCAGTCAATTCATTCAGTGTGGGAGAGGAGAGAGGAAGGGGTAGAATCTTACCCTTCCTAGCAGGCTCAGACAAAGACAAACTACTGCAGCCTCTTCTATTTTGTGCTTTCTTCCTCATTAATTAAACTTTGCCATCTTCACTATATTCTGATGTTGCCACATCTGTCCCAATTTTCATCCATTAAATATTGGAAGCTGTGTGTTTTTAATTGGACATCTGATTTTGCTGTTTTTATTACGTGTATATGAGTGAGTTATGTTCTTCCCTTGTTTTGAGCAGTTGGAATGGAGTGGGTTAAAAACAGAAACTATTGGCTACATCTGGAAAAGCAAGGTTAATATCAACCCTGATGTCAAGAGAAAGAGCATGGAGAAATAAATCTTCATTCAGTAAAACACTGTGATCCTTATGTAATATTGACCATGTTTAACAAAGAGGACAAATCTTGTCAAAGATTAACTTAGACAGTTGAAATGGATGTCCCCGGAGTATATTTACTTTTATATGGGCTTATTGTCCCTGTCAGTTCTCAGTTTATAATTTTACCAACCATCAGACTCTAAATGGAAACTTTTTCTTGACTGCAGTTGAGTTGTCCTATTCTAGAGCTAGGAACTAGAACCCTGGTCTCCAGAGGTGTAGTCCAGTGCTCAAACCACTACACCGTGCTGGAATTGACTGCCTATTGATTTATATGGGGGTATAGCATTTATATAGCAGTGAGCAAAGTTTGGCCCTCCAGATGTTATTGGACTGCAGTTCCCAGCACCCCCACTACTGACTGTGTTAACTAGGGCTGCTAGGAGCTGTACCCAATGATATCTGGAGGGGAACATGATTCCTAACCCAGATTTATTCACTGATTTTAATTAGTCAGTCAACTCCTTTACCTTCCAGTCTTGACAGTGCCTGTCATTTTATCTGATCAGAAGATGAGCTGTGACTAATGTGAAAAATCATGCACAGTATCCATGGGATGGGTGCTTTGCAGTGCTGGAGAGAGTTGCTCTCTATGCTTTGTCAGCTTCACGGGCATCTTCTAGGTCACCCACCTTTGCAGGCTTCCTGTGGCCCGTCCTCAGAGCCACTTTTTCTTACTGCCTCTGGTCATTCAGCTGTGCATACCAAAGGCCCTTTGACACTATACAGTTATAATGCTGTGATTCCACTTTAACTATCATGGCTATATCCTATCTAATCCTGGGATCTGCAGTCAAGTGAAGGGCCTTCAGCATTCTCAGCCAAAGAGTACTGCCTCAGATGTCTCTCATGAAATTACACCCCTGCCTCTGGATTCCATAGCTGTGACAAGTAAAGTGGAATCGCAACACTATAACTATGTACCTATCAGCATTTCATAGGTGAAGAAGGAGATACATGTAGCCAAGTAATGTCTCATTGCAGTTGAAATAGCAAAGGTAATTAGTGACAAATAACAGACAAGATAAGAGAAGCTGTGGTAGTTTTCTTTCATTTGATCCTACTGGGAAAGACAAGATCTTGCCCCCTTCCCTTGCTGTTACAAATTACATTTGTTCTTTGAACTCAGTTTGCAGCAACTGAAGTAAGCTGAGGACAAAGGGGGAAAGTGAGAGGAGGAGAGAGAAATTGTGTATATGTACGCCTTCAATTCACTTGATGACTTATGCTGACTCCACATGGATTTCATAGGTTGTTCTTAGGCAAGGACTACTCAGAGGTGGTTTTGCCAGTTCTTCTCTCTGAAATATAGCCTACAGCACCTGGTATTCATTGGTCACCTTCCATCCAAGTACTAACTGGGACTGGCCCTGCTTAGCTTCCAAGATAGATGGGATCTGGTGTCTTTAGGATATATAGACTGTTTCATAGGACACTAAAATACAACAACAACAACAAAACACTGGAAAAGTGTGGCAAGAAAGGACTAATCAAGATTGCCTCTACCGAACTGGGACAGTTGGAGAATAGTATGTAAAGCTCCAAGCAGGAAAGCTGTGACAAGACTGTGGGCATGCATGTGGGAGATCTTCCACCTAGCCTTCCCTCTGGATGTTTGTGTAGTTTGGACCTAGAGGGAAAGGGAAAGCAAAAAGGTAGCTGTGATTTTGGTGAGGAGGCATTTGTGTGCAGGTATACTTCAGTTAACAAAGCAGATGTGTTCCTGGGCATTAGTTCTTTAACAGAAAGCTTGGTATTGGAGGCGTAAATAATATAGGGATAGGTACTTGCACCGCAGAATAGAAGTTCTGGCAAACTTTTTATTCAAAACAATATGCACATGTGAAATGAAACAACAATTTTGGATAAGCCTTGCACAAGTTAAGAAAAACATTTTGAATTCTTGAGAGATCACTTGAAAGCTTCTTCCAAGATGTATCCAGCAATGTTTTTCTTTTCATTCACCCCTATTTTGTCTTATGATTTGCACTGGGGGGGGGAGCAAACTTACCAATCTGTGTTTCTCTAACATGATGGATGGGGAGAGCTGATGAGGCAGGCTTGTCTGCTTTCTCCTTTTCTCTCTGTTTTGGCATTCCACATGTTCCATAAGAGATTACCTTGACTGTTGTAGGCAGGCACACACAGTTACAGTAAGTTCAGCTTAAAGCAAAATTAATTTATTAACCAGCTTAAGCTTTTATTTGTTTACTGCAGACATTGCTTCATCTGTCTCTTCTTGCATGTTTAAAGAATATTTCTATCAACTACATGTCAGGATGATTTAAGATAAAATGATACCCTTCTTTGGTATTTAAATAGCACATGTTGTTTGCATACCATAGTTATTCTGGCAGAAACTGTTTTATTTTCTCCACGGCTTTTTACCCTGGCTGAAAGTACAAGAACTTATCCTATGGCTTCTTGTAGTTATTTTTCTCTACCCTCCAAGGATCTGTTTATTTTCTGACAGACAGCCTCTCAAGTTAAGGCCATCAACTTATAAAGTGCTGTAAGTCTTGCCTATGAGGAGAAATGCAGGCAGTTCTGAGCGCACTGAGCGTCTTCATTTGTGGCAATGCAATTATTTTCTCTGAAAAAGAACAGAGTGTACAGGGTTTTCCTTGGGGTTCTCTTCTGAACCTGTGGGATTTACCTATATAAGACAGCTGCCAACTTGGAACACTTTAAAAGAGGATTGGATAAATTAATGGAGGATGGGGTCACCAATGGCTACTAGTTACAATGGCTACATATCACGTTCAGTTTCAGAGGGAGTATGCCTTTGTTTATCAGTTGCTGCGGAGTGTAAGATGGAAGCTGAAGCTGAACTCCTGCCACTGATCATACCAACTGAGGGGTTTGTGGCGTTGTAGTTTAAAAAAAAATCCCTCTAATTAGACAAAAATGCCAACCAAACGATCAATGCACAAATTGGATAGTCGTCAGAGTTTCAGAATTGCCCTATTAAAATAATCTTACACAAAGGATTCTGGTGTCTTCTGTGGAGCAAACCTGCTAATATGACCAGATTATGACCTGAGTACATAGACTGTTAACTGGGACTGGCTACAGGGAGCACACATTTCCCATCTTGCAACAGCTTCTCTGGCTGCTGCTGTGTTTCTCAGCCAGTCGCATAGGGATGTGGGAGCGATTTGCCCCGGGTGGTAATGTTTCTGGGGCATCCCAGTGTATAGCCATACCTCCGCATGCCCAGGCCATGCCCCTGCACACTGCGGCCATACCCGCATGCACTGTGGCCACGCCTCTTGTGGCGTAGCGCCCCCTCCCGCCCCCCCTCCACACACTCCAAGCTCCACCACTGTTCTCAGCACAATTCAAAATATTGGTGATGACCTGTAAAGCCCTATATGGTTTGAGTTCAGGCTGTTGGAAGGATTGTATAAAGGGAGATGCTTTGATAATTAGGATGACATTGTATAAAGGGAGATAAAATTCTTCAAATAGAGTGGACTCAAGCTGTATAGGACTATGGCACTGGAGACCCAGACTTGATTACCCACATGGCCATGGAAACCCACTTGGTGACCTTGGGCGCGTCACACACACACAGCCCTCCAAAACCCTATGATAGGTTTGCCTGAGGATTGCCATAAGTTGGAAACAACTTGAACGCACACAACAACTACAAACAAAATATCCCTTTATGAGCCCATCAGAGTTCAAAGATCTTCAGGAGAGGTCCTTGTCTCTGCCTCACCACTGTTTCAAGCTTGGGGAAAAGGGAGAAGGTTTTCAGTGGCTGCTCCCAAACTTTGGAACTCTGCCCCTAGGAAGGCTGGGATGGCTCCCTCCTTGAGCCCCTTCTGTCAGCAAGTCAAAATATTCTTATGCCATCAGATTTTTAGAAACAATCTGGGACAAACTTTCAATGGTGTGCTATGTGGTTTTGTGTTTTTTTATACAGCATATAGTCTTTTCATGAATGTTAACAGTTCAGTAGTCTAATTTACCTTTAAGTAACACACATGCACACACACACACACACACACTTTTTATTCATAGTTTTTTTAAATAATACAAGCCACATTGAGTCCCATTGTTGGGAGAAAGATGGGATATATAATGAGGAAGATGATGATGATATGAAACCCCAAATTCTCAGCATACAAAGAAATGTAAAATACAATTTCTTTAAGGAAACGAGAACTTGCTTGGTATTTTAGAAGTTGAAAGGGAGAAACCTTTTAAATGGCAATAAATAATAAGAATAATAAATAAAAAAGATTACATTTCATTGGCATTACAGCATTTAAGACTACAGTGGCTCCTCAACTTTTGTGAGGATTTGGGGTGCAGAACCCTCACGAAAGTAAAAAAAAAAAAACACCCACCCACAAATGACACCTCTCTCATTCCCTTCCAGGGTTCCCCTATTTACTTGCATTTTGCTTGAGCATGGTACCTACCAGGCGCCAGGGCATTAGGCAAGTGAATGGGAGGGGCAGCTGCATGTCTGGAGAAGGCATGTGCATGTGTGCCTTCCTCCCCCATTTACTTGCGTTTCTCCCAGGTGCACTACCTGCCAGGTGCCCAGGTGATAGGCAAGTGAATGGGAGGGGGTAGTCGCACACCTTTCCCCCCATTCACTTGTGTTTCGTTTGGGCATGGTGCCTTGATAGGCAAGGGAATGAGAAGGGGCAATGACATGACCGGAGAAGGCACATGCACGGGGCTGCCCCCTGTCATTCGCTTGCCTTTTTCCCAGATCTGTGGAAGGAAGACATGTGCACCCAGGCAAAAGGCAGGGGAATGGGAGAGGGAGACTGATGGGGAGGCAAGCGTGCACCTCGCAAATAATCATGTTCACATAGGTCAAACCTGCAAATGTGGAAGGAGAACTGTAGAAAGCTAGCAATTTTCTCTAGAGATTTGTGTGGTTTTCATTAGGCCATCTGAAACATGAGAATCCTATCCTATATTTCCTCCTCAAAGAAATAAGAAGAAGCAGGGAGAAGTTTGTGAGGCATAGCAAATAAATAAAACCACTTCCTCTTTTAATATCTTTCTCAGTTTAGCTTTGCAATGTACGATGTATTTAGACATTTGATGCTTTGTCCCATCAAAATTAGTTGGTAGGGCTGTTTAGTAAGTGAGGAAAACAAACAGAAAATAAGTCAACTGCCAAAAAAAAATCAGCAAATACAGTTTGCAATCCCATGAGCAAAATACTAGATGAAGGAGCTGGATATAAATAATATAAAAATAAATAGTTTTATAATACAGCAAGCAAATCACTGCCAACTGGAGCTTCCTATAGCAACATGTGCAGAGAGTGCTTGCGGTGAACATTGGGACATCTGTCTACTTAATCTAGTCTAAAATATATTGTAGGTACACAGAGTGTGCATGTTATAAATACATGGAGTAGCCTGGAAACCAGATAGGATTCTCTCCTGGATTTGACCTTCAGAGCAGGAGGATTGTTCTTCCTTCACATCGCCTCCCCCTCTCTCCCTATTCCTGAAGAGTCTAAAGTTCTCAATGGATGGTAAAATTGTGACTGAAGTTAAGCCTCTCTTCCTGGAAGGAAGATCAGGAGACACATCCAACAGAGACTAGAAGACAATATAACAGTCTCTTGTAGCAACTTAAAGAGGAACAAATATATTCCATCATACAGTATTCTGGACTAAACTCCACTTCGTCAGATGTCTGGTGGTATCTGTTCTTTATGTAGCTGGCAAATACAACTTCAGTTTCAGAAACCTGAAGAGAGAATGAGCAGGAGTCAGCTCACTGGTATCATTCTGTAGCACCAAAATACCCATCTCAAGAGGCCTTTAAGTGGCTGGCTAAACAACACATTTTGGAACCCTTGGCTTTTTTTAAAAAAAAGTATATTTCCCATGTTTCTACTTGTTATGTACCTTTAAGTCAACTTCTGCTTACAGGAATCCCCTCACAGGTCTTCTTGCTTTCCTCTGGGACTGAGAGAATGTGCCTTGCCCAAAGTTATCCAGTGGGTTTCCATGGTTGGAAGGGAGTTTGAACTCTGATCTTCTGGAGTTCCAGTCCAAGACTCAGACCACTATATCTTACTGGCATTGTTTGTCAAGTACATAGATAAAAGATACAGAAGTCCAAAAAGTGTAAAGCATCATACGTAATTGCTCCCCCACTCCGCTGTTTAACTTTTGTAACAACACTATGAGGAAAGGTTGTTGTGGGTTTTCCGGATATATCCTCTGAAGATGCCAGCCACAGATGCAGGCGAAACATCAGGAGAAAATACTAATGGAACATGGCCTCAAAACCCGGAAAACCCACAACAACCTATGGATTTCGGCCGTGAAAGCCTTCGACTTTACTATAAGGTAAGTGAGGTTGACGTGTAGTGCCTGGCCCAAGGGCACCCAGCCCCTTCATGGCTGAGTGGGATTTAGGTCCTAGAATGACACTAAAGTCATTACAATACACCAGCTTATGTCTAGAAACAAAATATATTTGTTATATGCTGCAAGATTTTTTATTATGGTAAATATGTATGCATGTGTGTGTGTGTGTGTGTGTTCAGTGGGCCAAATTTAGTTGATAAATACTGTATTTTTAAATTATCAAATATACAAACAATCATAAAAAAAAACTAACACAGAAAGTAAGCTTTTCAGATTATCTGTTCATTTGTTTATTATGTTTGTATCCTGTCTTTCTAGTAAGGAGGCCAATGTGGCATTCATAGTTCTCTCCTTCCCCTATGTTATCCTCCCAGTAACCCTGTGAGGCAGATCAAGTTGAAAAGTAGCAACTGGTCCAAAGCAATTTAGTGAGTTTCATGGCTGAGTGGGGATTGGAAGCTGTGCCTCTTTATTCTTAGTCCACTGTACGTAGTGAAAAATACGTGATTCATTTCTCCTGATCATGGAGCAGGTGGCTCCTAATCTTGAGTCTCCAGATGATAGACAATGGCTCCCTTCATTCCCAGCCAGCAAAACCAGTACTCAATATAGCAGGATTTGTAGTTCAACAAAATCTGAGACCTAAGGTTGAACCCCCCACACCTGATAGGAAGAATATGTGACTGGACTTGGTGTGTCTACAGAGTACTTTCAAACTGACTGAGCAGTCTCAGACTTTGGTGATCAAAAGTTACTGACCATACTAGAAGCTGACAGAAAATATTCTGGGATAAATAAAACATATATGGATCTCCAAAATAAAATAGGAGAAAACGGAAACAAAATCTGGAACTTTCTGGTCTTTTATCCACCTGGATGCACCCTAGAAAGGGAACAAATAGAAGAGGTAGGTGTGTGTGTGTGTGTGTGTGTGTGTGTGTGTGGAGGAGGAAGAAGTTTTGAGAAGACAGACTAAGCAGGAGCCAGCACGTTCATGAGGGCCTGCCATTAGAGTCTGAACTGAAAAGTAAAATGAACTCTCATCCTAATTTCAGGCAACATGAGGAGGACACCTAGGACAGCTGATTTCAGATGTCATTAAATGGCAGGAAATCATTAGCTATTACATTTATTATAACCATATTTTCTGTTTATGGAGCACTTTTTGGGTTTGCTGATTCACTTGGCAAAATAATATAACTAGTCCCAAGTACTGTACATCATTATTTGGACTGCAGGGAGCCACAGTTTACTGTTCCACTTTAAGAAATAAAATAACTTGCACTGGCCCCTTCTCCTGTTTTTAAGAACAAAGGGATGATTTTTTGAAGCAGGAGAATAGCACAGACACACACCCATTGGGAATTTGCCATCTGAAGTGACTTTCATTTCATTTAATGGCAAAGGACAGGGCAAAGATCCCACTGTTGCTTTCGTTTCTGCGCTATGAGGGGAAAAAAACAGCCGTTAGTTATTAATCTAAGACAAACACATATTGGCAAACTCCCTATGATTTATCGGAACTCATAGGAGGAGCTTGTTTTCAACATTAGGCTCAATACTGTAAAAGAGTTTATGATAAGGTGGGCCCAAAATTTTGGGCATAATGTACAAATGGAGGTAGGGGGGAAATGTGGGCTAAAGACACAAAATTTACTCTATGCAGCAGATTAAAAGAAAAAATGTACAGGATGATGTATAGATGGTATTTAATTCCATAAAAGTTGTCAAAAATGTCTAAGAATGTTTCATATCAATCTTGGGTCTATCAGGAATAGGAAGGATCTTTATTTCATATGTGGTGGACTTGCACGAAAGCAAAGACTTATTGCTCGAAGATTTATATGTTAATTAAAAAAAATTGAAGGTAGATTTTGTAGTGTCATCTGAAATGTTTTTGTTGGGAATTATTGGTAAAGAACTGGATAGTAAATATGGACGGCTTCTTTGATATATGTAACAGTTGCAAGAATGCTGTTTGCCCAAACTTAGAAATGGACTCTGAAGTGCTAACAAAGGAAGAGTGGGTTGTTAAAGTTGCGGACTTTGTCCAAGTTGCAAAATTCATGTGGATTTTAAAAGAGAGACCAGTTGATGAATTTTTGAAAGACTGGAAACAGTTTATGGATATTTTTTTTGAGCAATAAGAAACCTACTGATGTAATAATCTGTGGTTATGACTATTAGTAATTCTGGTAAAGTTGAATATCGATAGATCTGTAATGGTAGAATAAGATATTAGATATTAATCAATTTTTTTTTCATTTTCACTACAGTTTGCATGGCAGGCAGAGTTCTTTTTTGTTTCAGTTAATGCTGTTAAGATTCATTTATGGTAATAGATCAGTCATTTATACTCTTTTAGCAATGTGTTTAGTTATCTTGTCTTTGTTTAGTTTAATCTAGTTTAGTTTAGTTTTACCATTAGTTATATATGTGTGTTGTTTATGTATAGTTTGTTCCATTTTCTTTTGTTTTTGTTTTTTTTTGTTGTGAATTAGTTTGTTTGTATTAAAATTAATAAATATGCATATCCAGCAACATCAGGCTCAGTAGTAGAACGTGCCTGATGATGGTAATGGTGATGGTAATGGAATTTTTTTCCTTCCACAGAGGGAGGCTGCAGCACATTGGTAGCGCAGGTTTTCTATCAAAAAAGTTTTGTGTTCAATTCCCAGCCTCTCCAGACTGGATTGGGAATGATCTGCTAGTCAATGCAGAACAGTGATGGGCCATTTGAAGCGCCCCAGTTGTTGTTGGACAGCGACTCCCACCAGTCCAAGGCAGAACAGCCAATGGCAAGGAATCACGGGAGCTGCAGTACAGCAAAAATCAGAAAGGCCATACGCTGTTCACCATTGCTTTAGATAATACTGAGCAGTGGTGGTCTGACTTAGTACAAAACAGTATATCGCTAAAGAGCCAGCATGGTGTAGTGGTTTTGAGTGCTGGACTACAGCCCTGGAGGGCAGGGTTCGATTCTCCACCCAGCCATGGAAACCCACGGGCTGACCTTGGGCAAGTCACACTGTCTTAGCACCAGAAGACCCTGTGACAGATTCGCCCAAAGTTAGAAACAACTTGAAGGCACATAACAACAATAATAAATCACTGAGTGATCACAGCAAATCTTTGGTTTTCTGTGAAGGGCTAGAAAAGGATTCTATTGAGAGCAGCAAATCTGAACCTTGCAGCTTTTTAAATTTGAGGTGGGAAAATAAAGGAGCCAGTTTCCCCATTTCATATTTAATCTTCATTTTGGTTTTGTATGGTGTTTTATACTGATATTGTAAACTGCTTTGTGTGTGTGTGTGTGTGTGTGTTTAATGAAAAGCACATATCAGAAGAAACTGGGATGGATGGAATAAATGTAAAATTCCTATTTGGGTAAGAGTAAACCTTGGCCTTTCCTTTTTCTAGTTAGTGAGTGTGTGTGAAGAGAGAGAGTGATTTATGCGTAAGTATTTTATTGAGCAGTGCCCTAGTAGAATCATAGAATCATAGAAATGTAGAGTTGGAAGAGACCCCAGGGGCCATCCAGTCCAACCCCCTACCACGCAGGAATATCCTCAAAGCACTCCCGACAGATGGCCATCCAGCCTCTGCTTAAAAACCTCCAAGGAAGGAGACTCCACTACAAATTACAGGTGAGAGAGTTTAATCGATCCAGTCACTTAAAGATGAATAAAAAAATGACTAAGATGTACCTCATCAACTCTCTCGGGGGAAGTACATTGTTATTGTGCGCTTTCCAGTTGTTTCCAAGTGTAGTGACCCTAAGATGAACCTATCACAGGCGTTTCTTGACCAGATACCTTCAGAGGTGGTTCCCCATCAACTTCCTTTTGTGACTTGCTCACAGTCACCCAGTGACTTTCCCTGGCCGAGAGTGGGAAATTCGAACCCTGGTCTTCCTGAGTCCTACCTCGTCCAACATTCAAACCTGCTGGAACAGGGGAGAGAGGGCAGGTTTCTTCCTCTCCATCGCGCGCACGCATTTTAACACCCTTTAAATTGCCATCCTATGGGATGGGGGGGCATTGTCAGGTGATTTAAGATGGAGCTTTGGCACTTTTAGAAAAGGCATCCATGGAAAGACCTTGCTGTAAAGAATATTTTCTGAAAATACGTGGAAGGCCAGGGGGACATCACAGGGTGTCAGAGCTTAGGAGTTAAATTTTCTCAGCCTGGTGAGCGGTAGCCGGTTCCTTCCTTGGCATCTAATAAGCGGGTCTCCCTGTCTGCTTGATACCTTGGCCACACCAGTCGGTGCGAATTGAAATGTCAAGCACGTGCGTTTCTGTTGTTATAGGTGGCTCCCTTTGCTAGAAGAACTGACATTTTGCACGCCTATCCACACTCCCCCCCCCACTACCATTTTTTTCCCTGCAGAAGGAGGCTGTAATGGGGAGAAGCGTGAGGGGAAGGCAGATATTCCTTACTCAATGCTGTCAGGTAATTTCTTTCGAAATGCGTTAGGCGACTGGCTGCCTGGGGGACTCAATTTCCGAGGCGGAGTGGCTGCATCCACATGCAGCGTCGAGGGGCGTATTTCTTGCACGCATTGCAAGCAAGACCCCGGCTGCGGTGCATTCCCTTTGTGCGATATAGGAAGGAAGCTCTCCTTGCAATTAGAAGGCGGCGGCGTTCCTTGAGCCCAGATTTCCTTCGATTTTAATTTTGTTGCCTTTGGGGTAGGAAACAAATGTCATATTTCAATGGATGGGAGCGCGAGGGACGTCCCTTTGACATTATTAATCTTGCTGCTGTTATTTTGCAAAGTCGACTCTGTTTCTTGGAGGGGACTAACTGTTGTGGAGAGAACTAGGGTATTTTTTACAAGGAGCAGTTGCATCCACGTTGTATCCTTCACCTTCTCTCCTATCCCGGCCGAACCCCCCCCCCATCCCATGGGATGGCAATTTAAAGGGTGTTAAAATGCGTGCGCGAGATGGAGAGAAAGAAACCTGCCGTCTCTCTCCCGTTCCAGCAGGAGCCGCGCGCCCGGCGCATGCGCCTTCGGTCCATTGCCGCGTAGCCCCCGTCCCGCTTGTTGTGCCCTCCCCTGCCTTTCCCTGGGAGCCCATGACGTCAGGCAGGCAGAAGGCGGCGGGAGCTCCATCAGGCGGCGGAGGCTTCGGCGGCGGCGGCGGCTGCTGAGGGCAGGGGCTGCTTATTTTCCCCCCTGTGCGTGCAGCCGCAGCAGGCAGGGGACCCCCCTCGCGCATCGAGCGCATCCTCTCCTCTGCACCACCGAGGAGGGGCTTGGAAAAGCGGGGGCAGAGAAAGAGGAGGTGCAGACGCCTCGCCATCTCCCTCTTTCTCTGGATTGAGAAGAACCCCTTTTCGCTCTTTCTTTCTTTCTTTCGCGCGCCCCCCTTCCCGTTTTGCCGGTTCCTTCACTCCATGCATCATTCTCAGGAGCCTTCGATGAGCATTGCAAGTACTTCGGCTTCTATTTAATCCGGTGCACGAGGAGTGGTGGTACTGGTGGGTTGCTGCTGCTGCTGCTCCCGCCCCCGTCTCTCCTATTTTTTTTTTTCCTGCATGCAACCTTCCTTTCTTGCTCAGGAGGGCTGAACCCCCTCCTCTCTCCCCTCCCCAGCCTTTTGCCGCTGCTGGGTTCTCTCATCTCCCTGGGCTGGGAGGGAGAGAGGAGGGAGAGGGGCTTTTCCTTGCATACACACCTCGGCCCCCGTCCCCTTTCACTGGATGGTGAAAGAATTGGAGACCCCGAGAAGGCAAGAGTGAAGAAAAGGAGGTGACGGACGAAGGAGGAGGAGGAGGAGGAGGTGGTGTTGGTGGCGAAGGCAGCTGTAGCCGCTGCACGTCTTGCGTGGACTGTCTAGGGACCTGATCTTTTGATTTTGATTTTTGCACAAGCATGGTGGCCCACAGGGGAGAAATGAAGGGGGCCTTCCTGCTCTTAATAGGATTTCTGCACACACTGGTAGGAATCGCCCCCGTTTTTGCCCTTGAAGGTGAGTTGAAAATCTTTTCTCTCTCTGTCTCCTTTCTCTTCCATGCCTTCTCTTTTAACGAAGTAGCCATCAGTCTTGTTATGTTGTCTCCTTACAGCTCCCCTCGGTATTTTTTTTGGGGGGGGGTGAGGGGAGCTTGCAACGAAACCGATTTCCCCTTTAAAAACGAGAATCGGGGGGGGGGAGACTCTTCTTGGGAATTCATCAGACGCTTAGCGATTTTGAAACAAAGCTGCATTAAAAAAATTCCTAAGCCACGGGGAGTGTGTATAGAAGGAGGTGTTGCATATTTTGCGCTCACTCGCCTGCCTTTTTTTTTTTTAAAAACCGCCTGCTCATGGCAACAAAATGTTGTGTGCCTGGGGTTTCTTTCCCCTCCTCGAGAGAGAATGCTGTGTGTATGTGAAGATGTGTGGGGATCAGAGTGCCTGTTGTTGGGGGCTGGGGAGCGAGGCTGTGAAATCAGTGTCAGCTTCTGAAAGAGAGATCTCTTAATGAAATCTGTGCGTGGCATTCAGTGGAGGCGACATTGGAATTCCGCCGCCCCCACCCCCCGACTCCAAAGTCAGAATGTGCCTTAAAAACACAGCAGTAACAATGCGATCTTATGCGTGTTTACTTGGAGGGAAGCCCGGCTGAATTCAGTGGGACTTACTCCCAGGTAAGTGCGCGTGGAGGAGTGCAGCCTTAAGGCGGTCTTGAAGATCGTCATGTTTTCTCCAAACGCGTACCCGCTACCTATCTCCTTTAAAGAAAAAAATTCCATCTCATTTTACGTGGGCACTTTTCACCTCTCCCTGCGTGTTGTCATGGTGTGCCAAGTGGTGGAAGTAGTTGCTCGTGCAACAACCCAGCTTCCTTCTCCTTTCCGGTTTCAATAAATAAATCATTTCCTCAGGTTTCTCTATCTCCGGCTTCGGAGCCTGTTTCGTCGGCACTGGTGGCTGTGGCCTTCCCAGCCATACGCCCCCAAGTCGATCCGTACCCCTTGCGGGCAAGACGAAAAGCAATAAGCCAGGGGGTTGCAGCGCAATCTGTGAGGGGCTGGGGTGTGGGGTTAGGGCGGACGTGAGGAGGCGGGCTAGGGTTCGTGTTTGACGGGCTGTCCTAAAGATGGGGCCCGTCAATTGAGCCGAGGATGTCTAGGCTTGGGTGTGAAGCCACCTGAAGGCCACAGGGTCTGGGTTGTCAAGCGATTCTGTAGGACAGACGGGCCCCGGCGTCTCCTCATTCCCTCTCCCCGCCAGCCAGAAGGAGAGGCTGCACTGCGCCCTCGCTGCCATGACGTAGCAGAGACCAGAGGCAGAAAGGTAGAGGGTTGGCAAATGTGGGGAGAACAGCGGTCGCCCACGCAGTTTTTTGTTCCTTTTTGAGGATGGAGAAGAGCCCGGGAAGGTGGAGGTGGGCAGAAGCCTTTTGGTTGTTGCGGCTGGAACAACAACAGAAGGCCTGTGGATTATCAGTGGGGTTGAGGAATGTGCGTATTTGCTCTGCTGTTGACATGAGGAACTTCAGCAAAAGAGAACAGATAGAGAGGACGCTTGTCCTATATTAAGCTGGAGGGATGGCTGCAAACTGTTTTTTTTTTTTTTTATCCAGCCCTGCACGACGATATTCAAGAAGGAGAGGGTTCGCTTTGATTTCTCTTGACACACCCACACACCCTTTGCATCACAGCTGGTTTTTTAATTTGCTCTTAACTGTAAAAATCTGTCAAGATGTCACTGTACCTGAATGGGGTCATGTGACATTGGCAATTTAGCCCCTCCCTTTCAAAAAAAAAAAGAGAGAGAAGCTTTCCTTCCCAGTGCTTGCCAGGATTTTTCACTAAGTTTTGTGGTGTGAGTCATAACATATTTCTTCCAGGCTCTGGTTTTTGGAGCATGGAGCGCCTTGGCCCTGTGCTGAAGAACAGGAGTTGCTTTCTTTCTTTAAAAGACTGGCATATATGCTGTTTTCATGGTGTTCTCTCTGCCGTTTGGATGTAAACGTTATGAAGTAGTTTGAGGCAAAAAAAGTGGTTCCGTCTACCTATAGGTAATTCAGAATCATTTCACTGCAGAGCAAACAGTTGACTTCTGAAATGTGTAAGCATTGTGGGACAGTGGTTGTGGCGCAAGAGTGGGCATAACAGGTCTGTGTCTAATGACAAACTTCAGGGCATTTTGCGAATGAGCCATGATTGAGTAATCTATCATTACTGCTTGAATTCTAAAACTCAGCAGTTTTATTTTAAAATCTCTTTGCTTCTTGGTTTCCTCCCTTGTCTGCATAGGCCAGCATTTCCTCCTTACCACTATCGCTCCTTAAGGTCTTGTATAAACTGGCGGGCTGTTCTGCCTTTGGGTGGCATCCATCCATTAGGCCTTAATTTTGAATCAGGGCACACTGCAAACCGGTTAGTCTTGGCGCTAATGTTTTTTGTCTCTGGCTGGCTCAGTCTTCAGTCATGCAGTGTTTCAGATGTGTAGAGTGCTTTTCTGCTACCTCTGAGGAAGCAGTGAACGTGCAGGAATTATCAAAGAGGACCATGAGGGCAGAAAGGGTGCAATTTCCAGGCATACTGGTGTGTGTGCGTGTGTGCGCGGGCGCACACATGCACACGCACAGTATCAGGCTGCCTGCTGACTTACGGTCACTCCATGAATTTCATAGGGATTTCTTAGGCAAGGAATATTCAGAGGTGGTTTTGCCACTTCCCTCTCTTCAGTGCAGTCTGCAGCACCTGGTATTTATTGCTGCTCTCCCATCCAAGAACTAATGAGACCTGACCCTGCTTAGTTTTCAAGTTCTGATGGGATCTGGTGCCCTTAGTATACTTAGGCCCTAAGACTCAAAGACTGGCCTAAATAAAAACAGTCTTTGGATTTGGCAGAAGCTTCTGGAAATTTCAGTACTCCCTTATTTTAGAAATTAACCACTGTAGTTGCCTTCCCATTTTCAGGAGGGAGTTTGTTCTTTCAAATAACCTTGCACATTTATGGCTGTTATCCTGCTTCCCACAACTGCAAACATGCATCTGTTTACTTTCAAACAGTTGGTGACCCAGGAACCCATTCTCACAGCTTTGGTTCTTTTTCACACTCTTTTGGTCTAGTCTTAAAAGGCATGGAGCGTTCAGATTTCTGCTATTTTTTCATTTTGCCTTCAGTGCTCATCTTTTCCCAGCTTTTTGACTTTCATTGTTTTCTCTGGGATCCCAGATAGCTTATCTGCATGTAGTTTTTCACTTGACCTGTTTACCTGGCTGCTTTCAAGAATCCATGCATCTTTTGGGCTTTCCTTACTCTGTTGCTGGTGGGTTTCTGTGACTTTATTGAAATGTTGCTTCGCTCAGTGTATCTGTAGAGTGTCTGTACCTGAAAAAAGCTGAACTTTCTATAGACAGGCACAAAGCATGCCTGTTACAGAGGAAGATCCAGAATTGATTGGAATGTGTAATGTAGTGAAACCATAAATGGACAATCATTATGCTGCGCAGATACTGTAAGTGGTACAGGAAATAGGGCTACAGTGGGACTTTTAAAAAGGCTCAGATGTTACTGAGGACTGGCTCTTATGTCTTAGCCAGCTACCGCGGGCATGTCAGAAACATAGGGGAGAAGAGGTCTAAAGAGGTTTAAAGAGGTATGACTGAGAGTCATTGTTGGATGGTAGCAGAAGCTGTTTTGAAAAGTAGGGCAGCCATATGTAGTTACTAAAGTCTTGGCAAAAGTTCAGTGCAAGACTGTGCAGTTCCAGTTTCTCCCGCTAGGAGACTCTACCCGGTGTTAACAACAGTCATCACAGTTCAGTGGGAGCTTCTCTTGCAAAAGCTGTGCCAACAGAGACTCTGTTCGTTTTCCGTGTGGCTTACGAAGGGTGGAAAGGTGATGTTGAACAGTGCCTTGTGCAGATTTGAAATCATTTGTAGAGCACACTCATTGGCTTTATTGAAAAGCTGCATTTTTTTGTTGCTTTTTATTTATTTGTTTTGATGTGACAGAGATGTACAAAGGTGACTCGTGCTACATCAAGTTAGTGGCTCATCTCGTTTGGTGAGGTCTACCTTTGAAGACAGTACCTGTTCAGAGTATCAGTCAGGTCTTTCCCAGTTCTGATTCTTGAGACCCTTTAACAGGAACCATACCTGGGGTTTTATATACGGAGAGCATGTGTTGTTGTCTTTGAAACTAGGTTAATCTTTTTCATTGGTTTGTGAACCCTCAAAAACAGGCAGCAAATCTCTTTCAGTTTCCCCTCTTTTGGTCCAAGCGTTGGGTAAGCTTTTATAATTGTTTTGCAGCCTGCTTCTAAGACTCATTCTGTCAACATCTGAATACCCAAGGTAGATCTATCAACTGTTGGGTAAGCACTGGGTCACAGTGCATATAATGTTTTTCTACTGTTGTTCATACATTTAGGCTGGAACTGCTGGAGCCTTTGTAGAAAGGTTGTAGATTCCATATGTTCTGGAAATGTCATTTTTAGAAAAGAACAGGAAAGGGGAACCTGAGTTTCTCAGAACTCAGCTACGGAAGCTGGACTCTAAGACACAGAAATGTCATACGGTGAGTCTTCAGTGGCCCGAGGTAGACAATCCTTGACTAAGCCCAGCCTTGAAAATATGTAAGACATCAACTTGTCTATTTATTTCAGTGCCTCTGACTTCCAAGCAAGCATTATAATGTTGAAATCCTAAGCTTTGTCTCTTAATTCAGATTAAGGTAGTGACTGTAACTCAGTAATAGGGCGCATGGCTTGTATGCAGAAGGTTCAGTACTTGTCATTTCTAGCTCAAGGAGTTTGTGTGGCAAGTGATGTGAAAGGCCCATGCTTTAAGACATTGGAGAGCTGCTCCAAGTCAGAAGAATAAGTGATTTGACTCAGTATAAAACAGATCGAAGTTAGGAAAAGTTCTTCTTTTTGGATTCCTTTCTAGAATCCCTCATCAGTGTTGTTAGTGGGCTAACAGGCTAGATGAACTTTTCACCCTTTACGTCAGCTTCCTATGTTCTACCCATGAATACTTGTCAGGGGCTTCTGCTTGGCTACAGCTTTTAAGTATATGGTTAATGGCAAAGCTGCAATTGTCTCTAAGTGATAATACTGAAATTACTGTAGAGTGTATACTATGCTTCTACCCCGTTGTAGGGATCTAGTGTCATGTAGTGGTTTGAGCACTGGACTTTGGCCCTGGAGACCAGAATTCAATTCCCCATTTAGCCATGGAAACCCATTGAGTGACCTTGGACATATCACATACTCTCAGCCCCAGAAACCCTGTGATAGGTTTGCCTTACAGTCACCATAAGATGGAAACAACTTGAAGACACACAACAGCAACAACCTCATTCTAGCATAAGATAGGAATTTTTTCTAACGGCAGTTTTCCTTATATGGGTTTTATTTTATATTTTGAAAGGGAAAAAACCCAGGGTCATTATTTGTAAGTTATTTGTTGAGCTGTTGCTTATAAGCCTTGGGCTTATGCTCTTTAGACTTCATTGCTGCAGAGTCAAGAATGGAACTGCATTTGACTGAAAGCCAGAAGAAAAGGGAAGAGAGGCTTCTGTGAATACTAAGGACTAATTTAATATGTTTTTCTCCTCTTCTTTTTCCCCAGTTGAAGAAGTGTAAACTAGTCTGACTACTGGTTTCAGTTGCTGCTGCCCTAATCTTATATAACATAAATGGCTAGGTGTGTAGGGATATGTGGATTATTATATATGTGAACCAGGCAGTGTTACAGTGTGCTGCATGTAAGTACTTGCCAGTCGTCCATGGCCATGCCTCTGCATTGTAGAGGAGGGCAGGACTGACTTGTTGATGTATATGATACAAGCCATTTAAAATAACCCAATTGAAGTGAGCAGAATGCTTGTTTTAAATGAGTTTCCCAATCACCATCAAAAACTCACTGACACAGATATTGGGGAGCAATGCCTGGGTTCCTCCACAAGCTGAGATTTGTTCATTTGGCTCTTAGGTTGCTTGTTGCACACCCCTGATCTGTAGGGAATACATGGATACAAACTGGTGGTCTCAAACTCTGCGTGGTTCTATGCCGAGTCTTGCAAATACGTGTAGCTCTTAGATTAGGGAAAGGCAAATAGCACCATAAAGGCTCAAATGGTTTCTAGAGCCTTCCTAGAAACCTAGCATAGTTTTTGATCTCTAGGATCTCCATCTCAGTGGCCTGATGAAAGAAAGATCAGCTGTAGTGCTAATGCTTCTTCCTGGATGTACCACATTAGACTCTGGGTGGGTGGAAGGCATGAATGTATATTCTCTTCCATATTAAAATAGACATTTACCATCAGAAGACAGTTCAACCAGGGCCTGTCCAGTTGCAGTCTGAATCAAATTGCTACTTTTCTTTGTCCTGTGTCTACTCATGCCTGTGAATAGTTAGAGTGAATGGGGAAAACTTCTTCCAGAAACTCTGTTGCTGTTTGTGCTGGTGGGGTAAGGAGCTAAAGAACAATTTGCCCATGTTTCAGTTGATGTAGGAGTTTTTGGATGGAGCCAAAGTTGCTGGCCTTGTAGCCCTTGCTCAGTTCCAGATATGGGGCCTTGTAAAAATGAATTGAGGACTAGGAGAGAGATGGGGAGTGTGTGGCCCTCCCAGTGTCATTGGACTTCAAGGTCCTATCAGGCTTCATCAATTGGTTGCATGATTAGGGAGCTGATGGGAGTGGAAGTCCAACAGTGTCAGAAGAACCACAGTTTCTCTGTTCCTGGACTGTGGGCTTCCATGATCCACTTAAGAATGTTGAATCCAGTTGCCTTGCTTTGTTCAGTGATCCACTGCTGTACACCAACCAGTAATGGTCACTTCAAAGGGGAGAAATAAGAATAAAGAAACTTTCAATCTTAACTACTGATTCTTTAAATATTTTTTTTGTTCTGAGTTTTCATGGAATCCCATCAATCAGGTTCCCTCTTATTGTTGCTTTTGCTGTTGGGTACAAACTTGTTGCTATTGTGTACCTCTAACTTATTTCTGAGTTATAGCAATCCTAAAGTGGACCCTATCATGAGGTTTCCTAGACGAGATTTGTCCACAAGGATTTTTCCATGGCTCTGCTCTGATAGAGGGTGAATTGCTGAGGGTCACCCAGTGGGTTTCCGTGGCTGAGTAGGGGTCTTCAGCATCCTAGTCCAACACTCACACCATCATACCATGCTGCTGGCTCTCTTCGGGTACAGAGACCCAAGTATAAAGCAGTTCTGATCAGTTCTGATTGACTTACCTTGGTTTAAACTTTAAATGATCTTGGTGTAATACACAATACCAGAAACCCAGCTACTGTATGTGGGAATGGGTGTGTTTTACAGAGAAAGGAAGCCAGTTAATGTGTCTGACATTTAGAGGAGCAGCAGGATTTGTGCATGTTGGTTTTGGTGCTTTCTTCACTCCTAAACCTTTTGGAGTCATTGGGAATTTTGAGGAAATAATTTTCTGCAACTTCATAAAATGGGAAGGGGGGGAGATGTGGCTTTGATGAAGTTGTTGGGACTACAACTCCCATTGTCAGTGGTCAAGGGTGATGGGAATAGTAACATCATAAGCTGAAATTCTTTAAAATAAGGAAGCGTGATGAAAGATTGTGTTTTGGGTGTGGTGCATTGACACACCAGTATATTAGTTCTTATATCAAAACTGGGTGGCGTTTGGCAACCTGCCAGCCTCTTCAGAAGACTCTTAATGTGTGACAGTAGGTCTTTAGGAACTTGTGTATGTATAGCAGATTCTCAGATGAAGTGGTACTAGCCAGGTAGGTTCCTGTCATGCATCTAAATAGCTGCTGCCATGTGGAATGTGTTTTATCTTGCTAGACTAGGTGATGAACTCCTTTCCCCAATGAGTCTTGCATTGAGATAAGGCACTTTTAAACTAACTGTTGTGTTTCAGAATGGACACCCAGTCCTGGCTTTTGGATACCCAGTGAAGACAAATGAACACATACAATTTAATCAGTGATGTGCATGATTCCCACCCGTTTTAGGACATTCTGCCAGTTATTGCAAACTTAATGTAAAAACAGTCGCCAAATAGATTTCTTTTGCAATCCTAGATCTGTTTTTTGAAAAGCTAATTTTTTGTGAGCTTTGATAATTTTAGGAGCTTTTCTTCTATTTAATTCAGATGTTTTCTGGGGGAGGGCAGGATAATAAAAATGACTTGGCTATTGATGTGTGTAAATGTATTTTCAGCTTTGTATTAACTTTTTCCTCTTAAAACCAAAGTCGCTTTCAGTACAATTTTGAGTGCCAGAATCGTGTGCAGTGGAGGAGGTTTCCACTCATGATCCTTTTGAATGGGAGAAGTAATCCATACAGCCCAGTAACAATTTCTTTATAAATGCGTTGCGTTGACGCCTGGGCTTGCTTGACCTCAACTGGAAGTTTTGGGCCTGTAAATTTTACTGTCACTTCACAGTGTTGCTTTGAAGGAGACTAGCCTGCCTGCTTGTTAGAATACTCTCATGAGCTAAGCAGCTTAAAAGAAAAGCATGTTTTATTTCATTATCTCTGAATCGTACCATTAATTAATAAGTAACAGCCTTCCGTATGAACCTCCACACTAAACACTGTTCAGTGATTATGGGAACAAGCTGCCAGTTCCAAGATTTCAATATTGTAGTTGCCCTCCTGTGTGGAATAGTTGTTTATGTTTTTGCAAAAGACAGGAAAAGAAATAGGAAGATTACTGGAAATTGAAAACAGGTTTTATTTTTTATATTGTGCAGTAAAATACACTGCTTGTGTTTTTGTCCTTATTTTTTTCAGAGGCTCTGCAAGACACTACTGTGCCTGAGGGCCAGAATCCAAACGTTGGCCTCTGTAGCAGCAAACATTTAATAATAGGCTAAACAACTGATAATTGGCTGCCTTTTAATTGTATCCCTATATCTGCCTCCTGAGGCTATTTACGCAATCCCTGCTTAATAGAAGGGCCGAGCCTAATCTCTGTAAATGAAGGGATTAGGTTTAATAATAGTAATAAATACTATGAAAATGAAAAGGGCAAGGAAGTATCAGGAATATATGTAGGGTTGGTTGTGCTAATTTCTTAAGATTATAGTCTCAAGTCCCAATTTTGGGAAAAAGGCAGGGTGTAAATAAGGATGACAGTGTCTTAATACAGCCATGAAGAAATAATAATGTCTGGATTTGTCAAGAAATGGTGATACTACAGATGCTTAGGCATAGTAGCAGTGTGAAATATTTTGTAATGGTGCAAACATAAATAATGAGGGGTTAGAACACATTTACTCAGTGTTTCCTCAGACATTGTAGTTTTTCTCACATGTTGCGAGACCTTTGACCAGACGTGGCTGTAAGTAGCTGTTCACTGTGAGATCTTCCTGGAGAACTGAATGTTAGTGCAAATGTGTGTATCTGCATTATGCTGATACTGGCTTTAGGCATAGTTGAAGGGGATGATGTGCATGCTTCATTGTTGTTGTGTGCCTTCAAGTCAGTTCTGACTTCTGGTGACCCTAAGGCAACCTTAATCACAGGGTTTTCTCTGCAGAATTTGTTCAGAGTGGGTTTGCCCTTGCCTTCCTCAGAAGCTGAGGAAGTGTGACTTGTCCAAGATCATCCAGTGCATATCCGTGACTGAATGAGTATTTGAATCCTGGTCTCTCAGTGTCCTGGTCCAGCATTCAACCATTATAGCATACTACCCCTCCATCCCCCCGAAATCCAGAAGTCCTCAAAGTTTGGAGGCTTGCTCCAAAGACTCTAGAGTTCTGGTTTTGGTGAATATTCTAAGGATCCTTGCTTACTTTTCCTTTATAAACTTCATTTCCCAGGTTTCCGTGGGAAGAGAGAATAGCTAATAAATCAGTTTCAGCCTGTAGAGTAGAGATAAGAGTGTTTTACAGCATTGGATTGCTCTGCTTGCTAACTGACACACACATCTTTCTCTGAAATGAAGTCTTTCTCAAATTGAAAGCTTTTCTTTCTTAATCAGGAAGCTTTCATTTACTGTAGAAAGACAGCTGGATTCATGCCCTGTTTAGACTGTTTTGTACTGCTTGGGGTAGGTGGATTATTAGCACATAGCTGACCGGCTGTTTAAAAGATTGCTTTCTCAGAAAAGAGAGATCTGTTCATGTTAGTGAAAGTTTTGTGCTACGTGTACAAGATTGCACAGTCGTGTTACATATGAATTCCTCTGAAACAATAATTGTCTCTTGATTATAGATTTAAATTCCTCCATAAGTCTGCATTCAGTTATTTACTTCTCTCCCCTCAGCCTTTTGGTCTTACCCTCCTTTTCAGAATAAGATGGAGTCATAAGATGGAAGGACTTTGTGTTCAATGGCCTGGAGGATATGCCCCCAGAAATATACTCCTAACATGGTTTCTCTGTTGTCAGGGTATATTTTACAAGGAGGCATGGCACTGTTATTTATGTAATACTTGGATGATGGTTGTTGCGGATGCTGTGGTCAGCAAAATGTGGTAGGTATTATTTTCTTCCAGCATCCTATGATAGATTTACCTTAGTGTCATCATGAATTGGAAACAACTTGAAGACCTGCAGTAACAATAACACAACATCATTTTCTGTGCTGAGGTGGCCATGGTACCATCCATGCTTTAAGGAAGGCAGGCTGTTTGTCTGACTGGCAGGCCCAGGCCCATCCCAGTTTGTCCTCTGTCCGAGTTCAGCATAGTGACTAGGCATTATTCTGTTGTATTGCTGAAGTCAGAGCTCCATGGACCTTGAAAAAGTTCACTTTTTTTATACTGCCATTCCCAGAATCCCCAGGCAAGCATGACCAATAGGTTTTCCAGCCCTGTGAGGCCTGTGCTGCTGCAGTGGCATAAGCTACCTTTACTGACAGTGTTCCCTTTTCTGAAAGATTATTCCTTGCTAGTTTATAAATGTTACCTATATGCCACCTTTCCATATTAGAGCAAAGTGGATCCCAATAAATTCAGTTTCTTGAGAATGTGAGAAGAAGCATATCGTTCTACTCACATCCTGCTGATGGTGTACTTGTTGGACGCTGTGGGAAAAATGATACTGGATGAGATAGCTAGGCTTCTGGTATGATCTTCCTGTGTTTTTATTTTCACTCTTACAAGTAATCCTGGGGTGTTCCAGGGACCTTTGGGCTCAATAAGAGGAACTGTATTTGGCGTTGGCCATCTCTTTTCCCTGACCCTTCTCCCTTTTCCCCTATTTTCCACCTTGAGGGAAGTGGGGGGAGACTTTTACAGAATTAAGTGACAGTGGACCAGATAAAATCTCAGGCTGATGTGAGTTGCTGCACCTGAATAGTTTGGATCCCAGTACTAGAAGATCAGGGCCAATTGTTGTTGTGCACCACAGGGTCAAGTCAGCTCAGTGAAGGATGAGCCCAAGTCTAGCAGTCCATTAGTCTTGATATTATGTGATATACTGTCACAGCTAAAGGCTTGAATACCCTAAAGTCATCAGGTCCTGTCTGATTTTGGAGGCTAAGCAGGGTCAGGCTTGGCTAGTACTCGGTCAGGAAACCACCAACGAATATCAGGTGCTGTAGGCTGTATTTCAGAGGAAAGAAACTGGCAAAACCACTGGTGAGTATTCCATGCCTAAGAAAGCCCTATGAAATTAATAGGGTTGCCATAAGTGGAAAGGCGACTTGAAGGCATATGCACACAGTCTTCGCTACTTTGAGACCTCAGCAGTGCATATGATTCTCTTGGCTTCAAATTCTGCAAACTTGTGGAGTTCTTGATTTGGAAGTGATAGAGAACTGCCCCAACCAAGCAGAAACCAGCCTTACTTCTGACTTTGGCTTTATGAGAGGCAGGGCTCCTATACATATTTCCTAATATGTGTCAGTGTAGAGTGCAGTCAAAATAATCTGTTTGCCTGAATACTTTGAAACTTGTTGCTTTTCCTGAGAAGATGTTTATTCAGTCCAGCATCACAGAGGAAGATTGTCAGATATATCCCGAGTCAAGGCCAAATATGTTCTAAGTGCCTCATTGCTCTTGGTGTTTAGAAATGTGATGCTTGTACTTAGGAAGTTTTTTTTTAAATAGCGTTGTGCATAGATACCACCTACAAGTTTTGTGTTCAGCAAGGCTGATATGGAGCTTCTGATCTTTAGTTTTTATTTGTGCGGTTCACAGGTTGTGGGTAATTGGCTTCAGGGGTGCTGTGTTGCATGAGTTTTAAAGTATGAGTTAATTGTTTTTAATATATATATAGGTTTTATATTCTCTTTTAACTGATTTTTTTTTAAAGTTGTGTTCCCACCTGTTGTGTTATTTAGTCTGTTGTTATTGCTGGTCTCAATCCAGAGGGAGATGTAGGTAAAAATCACAACAACAACAACAATTGTGTTCAAGTCTAAGGTAAACCTATCAGGGAATTTTCGTGGCAAGATTGGTTCAGATGGGGTTTGCCATTGGCTTCCTCTGAAGCTGAGAGATCATCCTTTGGACTTTACATGACCATGCAGTGATTTGAACACTGGTTTCCTGGGGTCCTAGTCCAGCATGCAGAATACTACATCACACTGATTTTAGTGGAAGTACTGTTAAATTTGTGGAATTTAATAGTACTTCCAGTAAATTTTACTTTCTTTGCCATTTATTATCGTAACAGCTCTGTGAGATCAATCCCTATTTTTTACTATTACACCAACAGTGGTCACTTGCCAGAGTCAGGTACTTAGGCCTCCGGTGTCCAAATACAACATGAGATTAAAGACTTCAGGCTTGCGGGATCTAGCAGTTGGTCTTTTCTTATTTTTTTTGCTAGTAACTTGAATTGTAGTAGTTGGAACCTGGTGTCAGTAAGTGGTTCAGGTGAGTGTCCTGTGCTGTGAAGCAACTAACTGGGCTGTTTCTGAGCAGGTCGGCATCACAGGAACCTGTCAGCAGTGCCAGAGCCAACCTCACAAGATCATTCACTCACAATTCCAATACTAGTTGTTTCTCCCCCTGACCCTGGTTTCTTTTTCAGCTGCTTAATTCAGGGGTGTGTCCAGGGAATTTTAAAGTTGTTGTTATAGTCAGATGACTGGGAATCAGAAACCCTTTGTTATCTACTATAATCTACCCTGCAGTCTGCTAGCAATTCCCAGTCTGTCTTCTGCCCACCCATCTGATTGTGCCTCACTCTTGTCTGTCCTGGCTAGCACTGTTGGGAGCTTCAATCCAACAACCTTTGGATTTGGGTTCAGGTGGTTTTCTCTCCTGAATAAGTTGTCCACCCCTGTGTTCCGTGGTCAGGTGGAGAGCAAAGAGCTCTTAGTTAACAATACCAGAACCAAGTGTTCCAGAGGTAAATTTGTTCTTTTTGTGTAATGATCTGCTGCTCTGTTACTTCCTGGCAAAGAAGTGTATTTTATACTGGAAGTTGCACAACAGTGTTTGTTGTTTCTCCTTGTGCATTGCAGAAGGGACAAATCATACTTCTTCTTGCTTGTGTTTCTGCCAGACTCCATCCCAGCCAAGATTCATTGTTTGATTTGAGGTCCATGTCCTGATGGATCTGAGGAAAAAAATACCAATAGAAAGAGACTCAGTCTGTGTTAATTCAGGGTATAGTATGTGCAGAACTCCTAGATGCACCTCTGCATATCACTTTCTTGAACAGCTGAGTTGTGCATTGGATGTGCAGTGCCCACTAAATGGCATGGATGAACACCTGAAGCCTCTCCATTGCAGTGAATTGGGCAGAATCCAACTAAATGTCTGGGAATTCACACATTTCTGATGCAGACTTCCGGGCTCATGGGCTGGAATTCCTTTTAAAACGTTTTCCATATCTCTGCTTGTGGGGAATTCACACGGAGCGGAATTGGACCAAATCTTTATTTCAGGAGACTTTTAACTTTAAGCAGGCAGGAGTTGTGCCAGACTATGTATCTGAAATAAAATGGTGCAGCATGACTTGTTGTTGGGGAGATGTCATGGATTTGGAACGCTGCTGCCATTCATTAAAATGACAGTTTTACTGCTGATTTTTCCACTGGAAAGAGAATGTGGCAAAAGATTTTGAACCATTGCTAGCAAAAGGCCTTCAAACTTTCTGGAGTCATAGGTGTATCTAGGAGTAACCCCTCTGCTTCTGCAGTGTAACATGTTCACAGATGCCATTCATAGGGAGTCAGAAGCTGGGAAACAATTGGCCCATTTTATGACCAGATGTCGTATGCTGCAAATGTTGGATAGAGTACACATTTAGGTTCTTTCGAGCCTTATGCGTAAGATGGGACGTTTTAGTCTCATGCCGTCCTATTTTGTGACAGAATCCACAAAGAACCAGACCAACAAGATTGTGGAATGGACCAAGTCCTGTTGGTATGCTGATCTGGTGCAGGAGGAAGGAGCCTGCAGGTTCAGGGACGGGGGAATAAGTCAGGCACTGGAGAAACAGGCTGTGCAGAGCCAGCAGACTTGGCCTGCCTTTTCTCCACACCACTGTGTGATACTGGAAAAAGTGCAGCTGCTAGCTTCGTGCACTGAAATGACTTTGGCCACTGTCTCCAAGTCTGAGCTACTTGCCATGCATAGTTTCTCTCCCTATAAACAAAAAACATCTGGGACAAAAATTGTCCCAAGAAAGCTATTGTTTTGGGGTTTTTAAAAGCTTTTTTCTTCTTTGTTCCAGACGGTGCAAGTATTGGGGCAAAAATTGTCTCCTGTTGTTTTTTGAAAGGGAGGGTAAACTGCAATACAGTGAAACAGAAGTAATGTGTGCTGGTTGCCAATAAGTTGGCCTCAAACAGGGGAAACTGACTCCATTTGAAGAAACTCTGAAATTCACTGAAACCAGAAAGCATCCAGTGGTACAAAAAGTCTCTATTGTGTTTTTTGGTGTGTGTGTGATTATATTACTTCTGTTTTACCTTGTGTTTTCTGGGGCTGGCTGTTTTCATGGAGCATGCTTGTTTCTGAATAAGCACTCCTTTGTGGCATTTTTATACTTCATGATACTTTGGAGTTCTAACTGGGGTTAGGAGAAAAAAAAACAGAGTCTTAGGCCATTTCTGCACTATGCTGTTATAGTGCTATTATTTCACTTTCAACATCCCATGGAGTACTGGGCTTTGCAGTTTAGGGAGGGGCCTTTAGAATTCTCAGCCAGAGAGCTCTTTGGCCTCAGTAAACTACAAACTCCAGAATTCCACAGGATGCTGAAAGCGGAATAATAGCACTATAACATTGTAGTGTGGAAATCGCCTTACAGTCCTTCCTTCCTTCCTTCCTTCCTTCCTTCCTTCCTTCCTTCCTTCCTTCCTTCCTTCCTTCCTTCCTCTAAAATCCTGGCCCATAAGGATTAATGTGGATTGATTTTTCTATGATGCACAGTGACTATTATTTTGCAAAGACAGGTAGGTTGACTAGAGAGTGGCAAAGGGAGTATTGAACCGTGAGCTGGCCTTCAGGGTTAATACTTGTTTTGTTACGTAGCTTTATTAAAGTGAAAGACTGGCCTCTACTGTCAGAGGATACAGAAGTCCAAAATGAAAAGGTACAGTAAACAGGTACCTCCATGGAAGGGGGGGACTATGGGTGTGTGTCAAAAATCTTCCTATTTCTCATTCTCTACCACCACCATAATTTCAATTGTTGCATTCCATTTTGTTCTTGCTGTTTGCAGAGGAAAAGGAAAGTCACTATTGGTGCATCAGGGGATCCCACTTCGAATTCCAAAAAAGCAAAAGGTTAAAGCACCTTTCTACACATAACAAATGGTTCACCAGTCAGCCTCCCATGCCATATATTTTTCTTTAATGATTCAGGGAAGGGCAAGCTGTGAGGCACATCTCTGTTCGCCTGACCTCAGCCTTGAATGCCTTTACTTTTAGAAACACAAGGTAGTGAGTAAATCAGCAAATAAGAGTTGTCTAGTGTGCTTTGTGGCTGAATGTGGATTTGAACCTGAGTCTCTTATGCTAACCAATATTCCACACTGGTTTTAAAAATGCAGTTTGACTTTTAGGTATCTGGGATTTAACTGTCAAGATTTTGCATCTGTGTGATTTATAAAGAGCATTGTGCCTGAAACCTCATGCCCTCCTTCCTCTGGAATATTCTTACAGTTCAGCCATTCTCCTCTTCACACTATGTTAAATGAAATGATATTGGATGAAATGGGTCATTGGTCAGATCCAGCAGAGCTTTTCTTAGGTTATGTTTTAACTGTAGTTCTGTAAGGAGGAGGAGGAGGTAACAGATATATTTGAGTGCTTTTGGACTATGGAGATAATAGTTGGGTACCACTTCTAACAGTTATGGTGCCATTCTACAGAATCCTGGATGAAACAGAGTGCACTACAGTTCTCTATAGCAGAGAATTTTAAATACCTTGCCACACAACAAATTCCTAGCATTTCTTTCTTCCCAACTTTTCTGTGTGTTGGTATTCTGGTGATCTGGAGGGACATTCTGTCATGGGATTTACCCTGTGTGCAATATGAACTATACAATCCAGACATTACTTGATATAGCATCTCCTTTTAGTGAGAACTAGGTCACAGAAACCTTGAATCTGAACTCATATCTTCTGAATCATCCATCCATTGCCTCAATCATAAGACCCTGCTTCCTGTGGTTTGAGCTGTTCCGCCCTGATTGTACTGTCTTGTTGTCAAAGAAACAGAACAAATTGTGCAAAGAAGCAAAAAGAATAATTCTATGGATAGTAACTGGATTGTAAAACTGAATTTCTCCCCTTCTCCACTCCCTTTTGGAATGATTTAGGGAAATTTCAACAATTTTCCTGACATACGAGCCATTTTTAAAAAATCACAGTAGGAGATTGCTGGAGCATTTTGACTTCTTATCCATTTGTTTCTTTGGAGAAAAGAGACAATGGTTTTGTTCAACAGCAAAGTTTTCCAGTCCATTTTTTTGAGTGGATGGAAGAAGCAACCTTCCCCCCCCCCCCCGAAATATTGGCCTTTCTACTTCATCACCTTGTATGGATCAGTACTCTGCTCAGTGTGTTTCATTCCTCCCCCTCTATCTATGTAGGCTTGGTAAGAGAATTGTATTATCCATTCCTCTGAATTTGAGCTTTTTATCTTGAAACTCTTTGTGGGCAGAGGAGCATGGTATCCTAATTTCAGTTTGGGCATCCGTAAAACACAGGCCTTCATGTATGCCTTCATGTATTGTATGCCTTTATGTTGTTTCTGACTTTTCCCAGCCCTATCTCGGGATTTTCTGGGGCTAAGTGAGTTTCCAAGGCCAAATGGGGAATCGAATCTTGGTCTTCAGGATTGTAGTCCAGTGCTGAGACCACTACACCATGCTGGCTTCTTATCATGCTCTTAAAACTGATGTGGTAGATTATGACTTTTGAGCCTTCTCCTTCTCCCTGCAAGTCATCTTACCGTGGTCTTGGGCAAGTCACTCTCCTTCAGTTTAAGTCCTCCATAGCCTGCCCAGCCTGTAAAAAAATGAGACTGAATGCTGTATTGAAAGATTCTTGTGTTTATTTACTAGACTGGACACACAAATCTGCTAATGCTGTGATCTCATACACACTCATCTGGGAGTAAACTTTGACAAAGTACAGTGGAAATTACTTAAGATCCATAGGATCAATGAGTAATTTTTAAAAGTTTTGGGACAGAGTCATCATATTTTTCACAAAGTATTGGGAGATGTTTTTGTTGTTTTATATATTTAATTTCTATGTGTTTAAGAAAGAATATTTTTTTAAAAAAATGCATAGGATTGTTCTGTGAAGTCTGATTTGGGTCTCTGTCAGTTCTCCTTTGGTTTTCAGTTTATTGTCCAATGGGATATAATAGGGATGGGCCAATTGAATCCTTGAATCCTGGGGAAGGATTTGAGATTCGTGAATCTGAATTGCTGTGCCAAAATAGGCAAACCGAATCTTTTGAATCCACAAACCAAATAGTTTGTTGGAGACTGGGACACCTGAAAACCTGGGCGACCAGGCACACAAGGGGAGATGGCAAGTAGGTGAGTTTTTCCCTTGGAGTAATAATGACCTATGCTAACAATTTCAGAAATTACATCTGGGGTTGTATTCGAAGATATTTAAATTGGACGTTTAATATTTAAGTTCAGCACTTGACTGGAAGGTACAGGCTTGAGATTTCAAGGACAGCTGAAAGATTCCTTTGCATAGCTCCCTTGCAAAGCTGTTTCATACACAATTATGGGGTTTGTAGTTTTACAAGGTGTCACAGCCCCCTCTGCCAAAGTATGCTGGTGCATCATCAAACTGCAAGCCCCAGGATGCCATAGGGAGCTGTGCAAAAAAAAAAAAAAAATTATCCAATTTTAACCTGGATTATCTCTATACTGTAGCATGTGGCCCTGTTTGCACAGGCAGGAAAATATGGGATTAATCCACGTTTTCCTGCCTGTGTAGAAAGGGCCTTCATGTCATTTTCAATCTGGGGAGATCCTGAGGCAAAACTATGACAATTGTCCTGACTAGATTTCTTCAGAAGGATGTTCACCTTTCCCTAGGCTTTTGCTGAGGCTGAGAGAGTGTGTCTTACCCAAGATTATCCTTCTTTCCCTTGCTTTTTAAACCCTTTTTAAAAAAAGAATTTGAAAGATTCGAGATTTGTGCGATTTGTGGATTCCCAGAACCTTCCAGGGATTCGGAAAATTATGGATTCATCCCATCCCTAGGATGTAGTCTGCTGCAGTTGAAGATTGTGTTTTTGGTGCTAGAGTGTTTAACTCATTAATTGCTTGGTTAAATTGGTCAAAATACTTCTGAAATACTGAAATGGTATACCTGTAATGAAAGCTGCAGAAGACAAATAACATCTTTGAAGAGTCGTTCTGCCTCTTGGCAAACAATTATGGGAGGGATGTCTCTTTTGAGAAATCTGCTACATGGCATACCTTCATCTGAAGTTCCTTCCACCCTGAAAGATTGTCTATTTGTGTTGCTGTTTTGCTTCAGAACGATTGTTTTTACTTGTATACACTTATTTAATCAGTGTTAGGCAATTTAGCAACAAATTTGTTTGTCTGTTGTCAGCCCACTATTTGTGTGTTGGCTTGTTTACAAATATTGTGTGTGTGTGTATGTGCCTTCAAGTTACCTGATGACATATGGTGACTCCAAGAATTTCATATGGTTTTCTTAGACAAGGACTGCTTAGAGGTGGTTTTGCCAGTTTCTTCCTCTGAAATACAGCCTATAGTGCCTGGTATTCATTGGTGCTCTCCCATCTAAGTACTAACTAGGGCTGACCCTGCTTGGCCTTCAAGGTCAGGCAGGATCTGGTGCCTTTATGACAGTGGTTTCCGAACTCCTGGTGTTTTGGACTTCAACTCCCAGAAGTCCCAGCTGCTTTGATGAACAGTCAGCATTCTGGGAGATGAAATCCAAAACACCTGGAAGACCTCAGTTTAGGAAACCCTGCTTTAGGGTATTACAGACTTTAAATGGGTTTAATAGTTGTGTATGAAAGAACTGGGCTGGAGAAGAGTGTGGTTGCTGTCTTGGGGATCCCTCAACCCCAGTGAAATAACGTTCCATTGTATGTGTGGGTCTCGGGGAGTGCATTGAGGACAGTCTTCTGTGGATGAGGGTTGGGAATGATCATACCTGCAACTAAGCCAACAGCGCCGCGTATGTATGTGTGTGCTTATTTGCTTGAGCTCTTCCTTGGTGTGAGTTGTCTTGTTGCACAAAGACCCAGGTAGGCAAGTGTGCTGTGTTGTCACATTTATTTAATGATGCAGTGTTGACAGGACTAGTGTCAGGAAAGAATATAGAAGCAGTCTGGGGTTCTTTCAGCTTCTCTGAAATTTGGATATGTGTCAGGAAAGAATATAGAAGCAGTCTGGGGTTCCTTCAGCTTCTATGAAATTTGGATGTGTGTGCAAAGCCCCATTTCTATGGGTCTTCCATGATGGGGGTTGCAAGGATGCTCTTTTGACTTGTACTAGTAACATGGCAAGTAGCTGTAAGCTAAGTGGCAGAAAATGTGTGAGATCCTTTCCATTTGGCCTGTGTTATCAACAGGCTTAGTATTTCTGTAGCTGACTAGGTTTTTATGTTACAAGGGAAAAAGGGACATGTCTTAAACGCTGGATATCCTACAGGATGAATGCAGAGCTGATAAAGATTCCCAGACAAAAATAAATGGACATGAACTAGGGTAGACAGAATGCTCTAGTCAGGAAAACAATCCAGTATTGATAGGCACAAGGAGACTATCTAAGCTGATCAATAGTCCCCTTCTCTCTCTTGCTACTGTATCTCCCTTGTGAGAAGGGGAGTACTTCTTGCAACAATATGAGAGATCAGTCTGTCCACCATAGTCCTGCTGTTTGCTGGCTCAGATGACATCCTGTTTATCTTAGTATTTCCTGTTGTATCTACTCAAATCCTGGGGTCTGGAGAGAATTCAGCACTCTGGGGGTCAGCAAAGGAGCGGGTGGGAGTGGGAAATAAGCCATAAGGGATTTGGTGAGTGCTCGTAAATTTAAAAATGTTATTTTCTAAAGCAGCTTCTTTTTTCCTTTTAGTTGCCCAGGAAAATTCAAAGCAACCACAATTAACCTATGGTGCTGGATTTTGATTTTCGTTCTCTGTGCAGTTGTTAAACAATTAGCTGCTAAATTAGAGGGTGTGTTGTATATCATAGGAACAAGTTGGGTGATGCATGTACAAGGGCTCCCATCCCTTTTTTTAAAAATGTGGACAGGCAGTACTTGTGTAGATTCTGAAAGTCAGGGGAGACTTAACTTCTGTTCTAGAGCACCTACATTTTCCCAGTCCTTAAATAACAATATTGGTTGCTGAGGAACTGTCATTCTCCCTGCAGCTAATGAACTGGTTGCTGTTGTGAATGTTGTGCAAAATGTGGGTTGTTCAAATTTGCAAGTAGCCTCTTGGGGAAGAGCTAGTTTGTGGTGAATAAGAATCTGCTTCCAATGTTTCTGTCAATTAGAAGACACACAGTTATTCATTGGAAACATCTACCTGTAGGCAAACCTTGGTTAACAGTTGTTGTTTTTTTTAAAACATGTTGAACTGCCCCCCCTTTTTTTTGTGTGGTGTCTTTTGTTAAAGAAGGATAATAGTTAATACTCAGGAGCACATCTTTGTTGTTGAACTGAGATGTATCTCTAAGTTCACAAAAGTTATACCTACTTGTTCTTTACATTGGGCTGGGCAAAGATAGGCCCTCCCAGTGTTGCTAGACAACAGCTCCCAGCATTCCTCACCACTGACAGTGCCATCGGGTCTGATGGGGGTTGCAGTCCAACACCACCTAGATAACGGTATTTTGTCTACCCCTGCTTCATGCATGAGGTCTGGATGGCTCCAAAATTTCGGCCTGGCTCTATACTTAATGCTGTTCGTTGTGGGTCTTGAATTGTTTACAAAGCTAAAGAAGGAACTAACAGTGATAACAGGCGTCCTTTTGCTACAAGTGCTGTTTGCAAGTCTGATTTAACTAGCATGGTTTAATGGAGCCATAAAGCATTGCAAATTAAACTTTTTTAAAAAAATGTTTATTCATACTTTCAAAATTATTTATTTATATCTAGCAGCTCTCCCAAAATGTGATTCACAGTTTGAGTTCAATCAAAATACAGTCAGCCCTGCACATTTGTGGGTTTAATTTTCTTGGATTTGATTATTTGCAAGTTTCTCCAACTTCTGATCCACCCCCCACTGCAGGTCTTTCTTTTCCAGGGAAACCTTCTTTCTTGGTGTCTCTGATCCCTTTAAAACCCTCCCCTGGTCCTCCTCCTTGGCCAGCCACTGCCTGGCCAGCTGAGGTGGCTTCAGTCCAGTTTCTCACCTCTACAAACTCTTTCCTGATACCTCTTCCCGCCCCAAAACTGGAGATGAGTGTGAGAGAGGAAGTATAGGGCCATCATGTTGACCCATTCCCTTCCCCCTCTCCTTTCTCTGACCCTTGTTTGGCTC
This sequence comes from Cyclura pinguis, assembly GCA_030412105.1. Taxonomy (NCBI): domain Eukaryota; kingdom Metazoa; phylum Chordata; class Lepidosauria; order Squamata; family Iguanidae; genus Cyclura; species Cyclura pinguis. The sequence continues at coordinate 194,980,205 of CM059600.1, read as the reverse complement.
TTGAGTGCCTGTTCCCTCCACCATGCTTCAGCCCCTTCCCACAGACACACACACATTTTGATATTTTCCCACTTTGGCGGAACTCCTGCACTTCTAACCCTAACAAACGTGGAGGGCCAACTGTATAGTTGAAATAATGAATAGTGAAAAGGTTTTTAAAAACACCAATAAAACAGACAATCATGTTAAAAAAACGTTAATTTAAAATAGTTTCCAAAGGCAATTAAAATGCAATGCATAATAACATACCAGTACAACAAACCACAATTAAAAGGACATTTGCAACAGTTAGTGAACAACTGAAAGACCTGGCTAAACAAATACTGCCTTAAAAAAAAAGTTTAAAAAAACCTGCTGGGCTGTTGTTAAAATAGGTGTGGTCCCTGTTAAAATCTTTGCCCTGAGCTGAGCTTGACAGAAGCCTGTATGTTTGTGTGAGTTTAATTCAGATCCCTCTAAGCTATAGGACTGCCAAGCAATACCTTTGGATTTTATACAGTAGACTTTATTTTGCCTTACCATCCTCTCTTTTCTGACCCTGCTCCCTTTCACCCATTCCCCAACTTACAGGAAGCAGAGGGGAGACTTTAGAGAATTAAAGGGCAGTGGGCCACATAAAATCTCAGCTAGGGTGATGTAAGGTGCTGCACCTGAATAGTTTGGATCTCAGCACTGGAAGATCAGAGCCAGTTGTTGCTTGTGTTAGCATTAGAAACAGGGCACCACAGGATCACTGGTGGCACAGTGGTTAAATGCCAGTACTGCAGCCACAGCGTTGTGAGTTTGATCCTGCAGGGCTCCAGGCTGACTAGCCTTCCATCCTTCTGTAGCTCGGTAAAATGAGTGCCCGGCTTGTTGGGGGCAATTAGCTTACAACATTGTAAACCACTTAGTGAGTGCTTAGCACTGGTAAGCGGTATAGAAATGTAACTGTTACTGCTATCAGTTCAGCTTAGTGGAGCATGAGACCAAAGGTAGATTTTATGTGATATACCGTTGGCCTAAATACCCTAAAGGCACCAGATCCCATCTGATCTTCAAAACTAAGAAGGGTCAGGCCTGGTTAGTACTTGCCTGCACTGTCCAATTACTAACTACCAATGGAAGTACAGTGACTTTTCATACAAACTGGAAAGCATTCTCTCTTTTTAGATGCTTTAGTTGAATGGTAAATTTATTGTTATTGCTGTGAACCAAAGAGTTTGTGTAAACCCCGAAAATCTTACTTTTGGGTGAAAGCTTTGCAAAGCTTTGATGAGTTTCTTGTTTGTTCTGTTAAAAAAAAGCTACACTATGCCATATTGCTAATAGTTTAATGATTTTAAAAAAAAGAAAAGCATTCTCTCTTTTTAAAAATCATTGACAAAACTAACACCCTTCTGTTTTGATGGAAATTGAGAACGGAATTGGGAAGGCAACTTGCCAGAATAGTAAGGAGGAAGAGGAAGTAGAGAACTTTGTTTTGTTTCATGAGAATCGTTTTGTCAAACACAGCCAAAAACTTACATTTGTAGTCTCCCATACTGCATTGCATGTGTGCATAGGGCAAGAAAAGTTACTCTTTGAACTATAACTCCCAGTTCCCTCCAGAGTCCAATCAGATAACTCTTCCAAGCACTGTAGGAAACAAAACACTTTTCTTACTAGGAAGCCTTTCTAAATTGTCCGAGGAAGATCTGTAGGCAAGGACTGGAAAGAAGAGTTTCTTCCTTGCCCACTTCAGTTGGTGAACAGAACTTTTTTTTTTAAATTAATCTATTGAGAATGGAGAATCTCTTTATCTCCATCACTTCCCAAAACTGTGCTTGAATAAATGGCTCTCCTCAAGCGTCCAGGAGCATGCTTACTTAGGCTACTTTTACTTCACTTTCTCCAAAAGCTCAGAGAGGGGAGAGAAATGTTCGTCCTCCTCCCTTCCTTTTCTCCAAATTAAGCTGTATTTTCCAGCTTTCAAAGCTTGGGCTATGGTGTCCTGTCATAAGCCAATACTTGTTACCAGCTGTGTAAAAACAAAGCTCCACCCTAACAGGAATGTGATTTTGGCTTCGCAATATACATTCTTCTCCTTCCCAGCTCATGTTCTCTCTCTCTTTCTGCTTTGCGTGTGCTCTCTCTCTCTCTCATATTCTCTTCTTAAACTCTGATGATGCTGGGCTGGAGATGTCCCTCTCTTTTGTATTTAACTACCTTGGCCTTGTTGCTTAGTGGTATGGCTTGGTGACAGGGTGCAGTTTGCTGAACCTCTTGCTCGCCTCTTGTGATTCTGTTAAACAGAATACAAAGAGTATAGCATAGCACGTTCTTTCCACTCTCTCCTCTCTATTTTTTGTTTGGAACTGCTGCACAGGCAGACCTTGTGAAAGTTACTGTTTTGGATTAATATACAAAACAGCTATACCTTTATTAACCAACCAAAATGCACAAAATACATCATGCAGACTTCTGAAGCTTCACTGGCTTCTTCATCAGGCAAAGATACTAAAAATCATACAAGAGAAGAAAACTGACTATGTTAGAATCACAGCCTACATTCTGGCTCACATGTTGTCAGTTAAGGTGGTCTGGAAATATCTCAATGCAGGCAGAGGCCATTCCCTTTCTTGGCTGTGTGGGGACTAGGAATAAAGGGCAATAAAATACAGGTAATAAAATTTCTACTCCATTTCACTCCTGACAGGGACAGTTATTTTTCTGTTGCTTATGGAGTTGGTATCCCTGTTCTGTGGATTTTGGATTTTGTTGTATATTGCTTGCTGCATGGCCAACCCATCTACCCCTGAATGTTTCCTGTTTTGGACTAAAGTTCCTGGAATCCTTCAGCTAGCATGGCCAATGTCTGTGGCATTCAGAGAACTGTAGTCGGAAAGATATCTTTGCTAAGCTCTGTGTGAATATGCCCTGCATGAGTGAATGTGTTTGCATGAGTTGTTGGTCTGAATAGCCTGGAGTCTTTCTCATTGTGTTCTCTCACTGTGCTCATTGTGGCCATAGCATTGCACATTAATTCACTCCAGAAGATTTCTGTAATATATTGCAAGATAAGTGATAGCTGCACAGTTTTTGAGTTGTGTTACTAAGCCAACAATCAGATGATTGTTACTAGCACCCCAGAATGTTTATGGTTTGGTTTCAAGATTAAAGCTGCATTCTTCTGTTTTGCTTGTTGTTATATTTAAGTTGCCTCCCACTTACGGTGACCCTAACTTAGCGTTTTCTTGGCAAGATTTATTCAGAGGAGGTTTGCCATTGCCTGAGACTGAGAGAGTGTGACTTGCTCAAGGTCCTCCAGTGGGTTTTCAGGACTGAATGGAAATTAAAATCTTAATCTCTAATCCAGTGCTTAAATCACAATACCACACTAACTCTTCTTTCTGTCTCCTTACATGGCAATAGATTTCACTGAACTCAATGGGATTTACTTCTAAACAGACATACAGTGGTTTGAGATTTGGGGAGTTGTCCAAAAACCCACCTTTTCCAGGTTCTGTTGCATTGAAATTATAAGTCGATGATTCCCAGTGAGTAACTAACCTTTGCTTAAAACCATATGGACAGTGTCATGAGACTCAAGGGTATCTAGCCATTCTGATGTTCAGATAGTTCATCATGGAAACACATCTTCTCATGAAATACTCAGTCTCTGTCATAAAAACTGTGCCTATCCGGAGGATTAGAATATGAACATAAGGTACAAAGTCCAGGGACAGAGGTACCTACTTCAGTCTTTCTAAGAGGTGGCCATGTATCTAGACAAAATAAGGTAGCCGTCTCAGGGGCAAATGCTGTGGGGTATGGAATAGGAGTGGGTTGTAGGAAGACAGAGCACCCAATATCATATTTGCCTGTTGTATCCCTTCCAAACCATCCTGCTTCATTTGGGTTCAGTGAAGGATGCTGTCGTACTGTCTGTACTGGAGTCAATTTCAGCTACATTTTGCTTCTGCTCATGGACTGGAGGAGGAGAGATGCCATCTTATCTTTTGCCTCAGGTAGCAAAACATCTTGGGCTTGTCCTGAAGGACTAGAGTTTGAATATGTTTATTTCACTTTTTCATGTAAGTATATAATTATGACCTTAATGCTTTACCAGGCCTAAATACCCCACATACACTGGATCCCGTCTGATTGTGGAAACTAAGCAGGGTCAGTCCTGGTTAGTACTTGGATAGGAGACCACCAGTGAGTACCAGGTGCTGTAAGCTATATTTCAGAGCAAGGAACTGCAAAACCAATTCTGGGTACTCCTTGCCTAAGAAAACCCTTTGAAGTCTGTGAGGTTACCATAAGTCGACAGGCAAGTCTGAAGGCACATAGACACAGTGCTTTTATCATTCTCTGGTTTAGAAATCTCAGGAAATCAGATAGGTCCTGTGGTGTGCCTTTTGGCCATTGCTGGTTTAAAAGGTGAATCCTCTTGGTAAGTCTTTGGTCTTCTTGGAACATTATGGTACTGAAATAAGTAACTATGGTACTGGAATAAGTAACTTCTCTGCTTTTTGCTAAAGAGCCATGGTTTTACCATGTGCAGTTGTAACAGTGGCAGCCCAACCGGACCCTCTTATCTCAAGGTAGAGTGCACTGTTGCCATTCTCTGGCCTATGCCCCATGGAAAATCAGTCTGAGTGTTCATAATACACTCTTCATTGGTATATCTGAATGAACAAGGATAAAAAATTTAATGTTTTCACTGTTGGATGCCATGTTATGTCTACATTTCAAAAATAAGGGGACTCTGGCTACTATAGGTCAGTCAAGGATTGCTGAGACAGCATAGGACTGGAGTCAAAGATGGCCTATTGGTATCCGAGCTCAGCATAGGATTATCAGGATTTTTTTAAAAAAATCTGATTGTACTTTGCCTCAGGAGGCCTGATTAGCAGAAAACTCATGTATAAATATGTATCTGCCGTTGAGTGTTATCACCAAAAATTCCAACATTGCTTCAGAAATCATACTTGGGTTCAAATAACCACCCCTCCCCCTGCTTTGTGTCATTTTGGCAGTAATCCATTGCAGGTAATGCTGTGGCACATTTGAACTAGCAAAATTGGGTTCAAGCCTTCTTGTCTCTGTGCTTATTTCAAAAAGCAAACAAATAAAAACACCCAGGAACTATATGTATTTCTAACAGAATGTTTGATAAGATATTTCTAACAAAATGTACCTGCAGTGGAACTGCAGTTTTGGCAAGATTGTCATGCTGGTTAAGATGATTTTCTTTGCTGTGTGTTTACGTGTGTGTCTGTTTAAATGTTCATGATAGATACACCCCTAGATTGCCTGAAGGCTGATTCCAGTGCCATCATCCTTTGGATATGTTCCAGGCTGGGGCCTTTCAGACATCCTAGTTCCACTGGCTTGTCAAGATTCAGTGGCTGCAAAAGTCATCATTGCCTTAGGAGGGGGTGCGGAATAGTATTTGCAGTCCATCCTGAGAATTTCTGCAACATCACGTTGCTGCCCGCCTTCCAGACACCTACTAAAATGCTGCCTACCTGGCAGGCTGTATGTGTATCATCCTGTTTTGCTTGAAGCGGCAGAGGTGAAAAGTGCTTGGCTGTCATTATGAAGCTGGCGTATGAGTGAGAAAGAAAGAGAGAAACGTATTTTTGGCTGACATGAATCACTTTCCCTCTGAAGTGTCCTCCTCCTCCTCTTCATCCTCCTCCATGATCTTCCCTGTCCTTGCTCTTCTGTGAGGCCCTGATTCATGCGCCCAAAATGGAGGTGCAGCATTGAGTTGTTGCGTGGTTCAGCAGTGTGGTGGGTGTGGAAGGACGCCTCAGATTATTTCCAACTGTGCTGGAAGAGAACTTGCCTTTTGTCTTTGCTTCTAAACTTAGTCTTGTTTGGGAGTGGCCTTACCCCATGATGACAAATCCTTTTAAATTCCTTCATGAGGTGTCTTTGTTTTCTAGAAGCAAATCTGGGTTGAAAGGATTTATAAATGAAAGAGGGCTGGGGCTCTGGATTAATTAGGATCTCTGCTCCGCTTGGTTGTCAACTCTGAGTAATGGCATGCCCTCCAACTGTTTCAGTTTAGGGGGTAGTTCCAGTTGATCAGTCATCCGATTTTTTCAGCAGCTTCCAAAATGTCCCAGTTTCTCTCTCTCCTGCCCACTTTTGCCTTTAGTCCTCTGGTTACTTCAGTTGCTGCAAACTGACTGCAAAGTGCAAAAGTAATTTGCCCTGAATTAACTCAGCAGTGGGGAGAGGAGATGATAGGGTGGAATCTTACCCTTCCCAGTGGGCTTAGGCAAGATCAAATTTTTGCAGCTTTCCTAGCTTGTGTGTTCTCCCTCATTAATAACATTTGAATCTTCATCACACTCTGATGTTGCTTTTCCACATGTGTCTTGGTTTTCATGCTGGAGACTGTATTGTTTCATGCCAAAGAGAGCTGGGAAGTGGGTCCTGAATATCCATTCAGTTCATTCTGGACCTTTGCATGTTTTTTTATTACAGGGGACCATTGGGGCTTGCATGTGGAACACTAGACCAGAGTAAGCGGTCTGGCTACAAGGCTTCATGCAGCCCTGACTTCTAGGAGCAGTGGTTCTCCTTTCAAATAGATGGAAATGTGAAAATGAGTTCAATTTGTTGTATTTTTCTGTTAATTGTAAACCACTGCTTTTATTCATGATTATTGTGTTGCTGCCCATTTAAGAAAACCTGGACATTGAAAAGATGCAGGGAGGCTGAGCTCAGGGTGTTTTCTCTGAAAAATGTGGCAGCACTTAGGCTTCCGCTGAACTGTCCTGTATGTTGCCATAATAAAGTTGCATTGCCTTGAGTATTTCTGGACTGGAGCTTAATGTTACCGCTCCTTCCTGCACTGTTTTCACATTTAAAATAAACTTTCTTCCTAGAACTAGCAGTTGATTGGACTGGGGTGGGGCATTTTATGCAGTCCTTGGAAATCCACCAAAGTTGCACTCTGCACCAATCTAAGCCTGTAACTCTTTCTGAATCCATACCAGCTGCATCTTATATTTAGTTTCCATGGCGTGTCCCTGAGGAAATGAACCTTGTGTGGTGAAGTCTAACATTTCTCCCTCCTCACCCTTTCACCAGTCCAGTGGCTTCTTGTGTCTTTTGGTTTTTGGTCAGGGAAGGAATCCAACATTGTGGGTGAGGAACACCTGCAGGACAGGCCTTCGTCTTGCTCCCCTGCAACATCCTGTAGCCATGCCAGAGTCTGCTTCAAAGAATTGCCCAACCCTTGAGCACAAGGTTTTGAGATTACCAAGTGGTGATGAGGTTGGCGGATGCTGCAGGGGGCCGGAAGAATCACCCTCACACAGTTCTGCTAGATCAAAGCAGCTGTCAGTGGAAAAACTTCATTGGATCTCGCTCATAATCCTGAATCCATGTGAATAAACTCCCAAATTAACCAATTGATCGGAAACAACAAGACAAATGAGCAACTTTGGAAATGAGCCTGGGACTAGGCACATCACCTTGATGGTTTAAAGTGGCCAGAGGCCTGTGCACACTCCGAAATCACAGTGCTGTGATTCCACTTCAACTGCCATGGCAATATTCTATGGCATCCTGGGATTGGCATTTGAGGGAGGGACCCTTACAGTTCTCAGCCAGAGATGTGCTCTGGCACCTCCAGCCAGACTTCCATAGGAGGCAGCAGTGACAGTTAAAGCGGAAGAGTAGATCTATAATAATGTAGTGTAAATAAAACCACAGAGAATCAGGATTCTAGTGTTTTAACTACTGGGGGTGCTTCCAGATGGAAGGGCCTCTAGCAGTCAAAAGGTACTGCACAGCTTTTGCATGCTTTCCACCATGTATTTGTTTAAGGAGAGAATGAAGATGGAAGAACTAGAGGTGGTGTAGGGGTTCATCAGAGTTACATATGGAAAATATGGTGATGGTGATTAACCTTTATTAGGCATACTATAACATATACATATACAATAAAACTTCAACAATCATTTTTAGAAAATTTAAGCCATAAGTTTGTTGCCTCCACCAGAAAATTGGCCGTTAGCCTAGTAATATACGGATTCCGATTTTCCAATAAGTATTCCATTGATAACCTATCCAAACAGATATTCCTTTCCAATAGCCTCCTTAACAACTTCTCCCTTGGAATTATATACAATGGGCAGAACAATACAATATGATGGAGAACGTCAGGAGCTTGAGCACAGTAGCATATACAATCCAGAAAAGGGGTCTGTAGATATCTACCCTTAGTCACATTGGAAGGATGTACATTCAGCCTTGCAAGTAGAAAAGCCTTCCTTGCCACCAGCAATGAGAGAGTTTGAAAATAATCCGGAATCCTACCCTGCAAGGGGGGGAATACCAAGCATCGACAGGGAACAGACCCTAGGATATGGAAAATATTGTCTGGACCCCCAGTCAGATTCTGTGAATGAAGCCCCAATCAGATTCTGTGAATGAAGCAGGGTAGTTGTGGAGTAAAAGTCTCTGAATCACCACGCAAATGTGGTAATCTTTCTACCTCTTTCTGTGTGGTGTAGGGAGGAGTACCTTGTTTGACAGTAGCATCCTTGGTATTTTTGTGGAATCTTATCATACATTTTTTTATAGCACACTTCTGCTTATTATACAAATCTGAAATCTGCTCTTCTGCTGCTCTGATCGCACACGCCCCCTTTCTCATGACTGAAAAGGGCACTTATTTCATTACATCTTTAGTTTTTCTGTGTGATTGCAGAGGCTCTGAACGGGTAGCACCATTAAAAGCACATTTATTTCATTTGCTGTTTCACAGAAGACGTAAGCCTAGTTAAATCTCCATCCTCTGGAATCTGTGTGAGCAATGTAGGGTGCTTGACATGCTGTTCAGTCTGCATTGAAGAGGACATGTAGGTAATGCTCCCGAGCAAGACGAGCACAGAGCTATTTATTTGCCCTTCTCCACCTCTGCCTTTCCCTCTGCTGCCTTCTAAAATGGCCGTCTTGAGCTCTAACAAATATGAGGAAAGCAAACTGGGAAAGAAGGAAATGAAGATTCTTTTAAAACATGGGTTGCCAACTGGCAGTCTGTGAACCAGATCACAGTGCCCATACCAAATTATGTTCTTCTCCCCAAGCTCTTAGGCACAGAAAGATTCAACCCTTTGATGTTACAGCCTATATTAAATTAGTATGCTTCATTTGTGTAAAAGGTATGTTTACTTGTTTCATTTAAAATGTCCCCGGTTCCCTCTTTTCAAATTTTACAAAGTCTTCAGTTGAGCAATACATATTTAGGATCAGCCAAATGCCACAAAAAAAGTGTCCAAATTCTAGAGAACTCATTTCGGTTGATCCTTATGAAAGTGTCACCCCACTGTGAGTAAATTTTTCATCTCATTGATCAAGAGGACTATCTTGTTTGACTTTTATTTAATAGTTGGTTTGGTCATCTCCTGTAGCAATAAATTCTACTGTGTCAAAAAATATTTTTCTTTTAAGCAATTGCTCATTTGTGTGTGTGTGTGTGTGTGTGTGCATGCACACATACCTATGCGCATTTGTATATATGTGAGTTTTGGAAGCTGTTCACATAATCTGCTTTCCCCATCTCAAAAGCCTCTTGGACTTGGTAATGTTTATTACAAATTTTTGGAATTCTCCAATTTGTTGTATGTTTCCCACCTCTCCTCTAGCTTTTGTACGAGAGGCATGTTGTAGATCCTAGAGGTGCAGATAAATTATTTCATAAAAAAAAACAAAATAATGCCAAGCGTTAGTATTTTGAGTGAGTCAGGGTGCTCACTTGGAGTTTCTGTTTGCTTTTCTTTTTCATGGCAGGGAGTAAGGGTTATATGTTTAGCAACTGATGAACAACTTCCCCAGCCCTGGAGGCAGAGTGTTCATTCTAAATGTCGTGAAACCGCCTTAATTACATTTAAAACCCTGTCTCTTGCCAGTTTTTGCATCCTCTGAAGCCAGTAAGCTAAATGAACATGGTGCTTATTCTTCCTTTTCATGCATTGCGAGTGCTTGAAGATTAGGCTTTTATCCTTGCATTTGTCGAACCTCAGTCATAGAAATATTATAGAGGATCTAAATATTGTTGCCTCTCATTTGTAACCTTCCCATCTTCTCCCACTGCTCTTTTTCTAACCGCAGAAAATCCGTTAAAGAGGGGAAGACAGAAAAGTTGTACAGTGCTTTTTGATTTGTAGTGCTGTGAGGGCTGTAGTCATGTGTAAGTCTGGAAATTTTAGTCAGAAAAATCGACCCTAAAAACCTGTGTCAGCTTATCCATGGGTCAGTACTGTGGCAAAAGGCAAGAGCCTAGTCCATCCCCGGGGAACCTAAAAGAAGCACTGACCCCCGCTATTCTCTCCGCCACAGTGTGCTTCTAGCCTTTTTGAATGCCTGGGTGGGGAAAAAGGTGACAGCTAGGGGCATCTGGCCCATTGAGGCAGTGCTGGTGCTTTCCTCTCTCTGTGGAATGATCCTCAATTTATCCACAGGTCATATCGGAATCTGTAATATTTTCCCCCAAACCTACCCTTGACTTATACATGAGGCTGACTTATGCATGAGTGTACATGGTGCTCATTCCGTATTCTTTTTCCAGTTCTGAGAGGTTAGCTAGGGGTATATCCACACTACACAGTTATAGTGCCATGATGCTACTCTAAATAACCATGACTTCATCTTTTGGATTCCTCAGTGTTGTAGTTTGATGAGTGCCTTTAAATTTTCTGCTAGAGAATCTAATGACTGCTCCTTAAGCTATTTACTGTGGCAGATTGACAGTTCCTCCCCATGAGCCAGGGACCAGTACCCATTGTGTCCATTGGCTACAATTGTTTCTTTCTTTACTGGAAACTCTCCAGGGTCTGGCAGCTGATGCTCATGAACAGGCACCATACACCTCCATGTTGAGTGGCATTGCTCTAGAGTGCATTCCTGCTGAACTTCTCCAGAACGTTCCATCAGGGAATTTTCACTACCTCTCCAGACTACAAATTCCAAAATTCCCCAGGGCACAGTTGTGGCAGTGGCAGTTAAAGTGGCAGGGAACTGCTGTAAACTCTACTCCGCATGCATTTTAGCTAAGAGTTGCTTTCCAAAAGAGACTCTCTGTGCAATAGTCATGGAATGTTTGCACTCGTTTTGTAGGAGGTCTATGCAGTGGGTGCTTTTAAATGGGTCTTTTGCTGTGTGATGACACTGTTCATGGAAGTCTACTGGATGTGTAGGTGTCATTGTCTGATTTGTAGCCCTCCTAGATTTTTCCTGTTGTGTTTTCCATCCTGAGATGATCATTCCACTCTGGCAACCTAGGGGCCTATAGCTTCATGTGGAACAGGAAGAGACCTACATATCAGATGGAGGCACTATGGTCTTCAAATGGAAAAAGGAAATTTTATTCCCTTCTTTCAGTGCTTTTTGTCCCCAATCAGTTTGCAACATTTTGGTGACTGGTCAGGGCTGAGCTTTCTGTCTGGATGAACCCCCTCTTCTATAATATCTCAAGTAAGCAAAATGCAGAATTGTGACAATGCCACTTTTCTTATCCTCTGTCATTCTTTTAAAACCATCCTTACCTGATGCAGAGGTCCAGTGGACTTTGAAAGCTACTATAGAAGTATCATCTATCTCTTCTTATTTTGGTTGGATGTCAGGTATGTTTGAAATCTTGCAGCTAAATAGTTTTTCCTTGTGACTTAATTTCTTAATACTGCTTATATCAGAGCTATACTTGTTCAAGGAAGCTATTTGTGAATCCTTCAATTTATTACTACCACAGGCAAAAACAACAGCCATTCCCCTGCTCTCCGAGCTCAGTCTGCTTATTGTTACTTGGCTGCATTGTTGGAAGATGAGTTAATTTTCCCCACGATGCAATCACTGAAAGATGGATACAGAGTCATTTGCTGACCAGATGTATACTTCTTGTTTCTACTGTCCGAGTTGCCTTTTACAGCGATGTATATCTTATACACCTTGGCAGAGCACTCAGTGCAACAGCAAATATTTTCTGCATTATATACACCAGAAGACATGTTTTTGTCCTACTCTACCTTTGGGGGAAAAAAAGGAGAAAGGGAACAAGCTAATGAAACTGATTTCCATTTGATGTCTTTTTTTCATTGGAAAAGGTACTGTATTCCCAGTGTTCTTGGTTATTTCCTATTCTAAACAGAAAATACGATCTAATTTTACTCTTTTTTTCCCCTTAAGAATTCAATAGCAGTAACAGATAGGTTGCCATCGTGCAAGCACTTGTGTCCTTCAACAACCTGGAAGTGATAACTGCTTAAAATTTTTGAAAGTCCAGGCATTTCAGTGGTAGAGGTCCCAGCTTCAGTCTCTGGGTTCTCCAGGTAAGGCTGAGAACCTGCCTGAGATCCTGTAGAGCACTGCGAGTCATCCTAGTGGTTGACAACCTCACTTTAAGAGGCACTTGAAAGGTTGCTGAAGAGTGTCTGTGTCTGACTCTGTACTTCATGGAGATCAAGGCCAGATCATCTCAGTGGTTAATGCAGTTCTAGTCTACCACCAGTAGTTTTCATAATACCATGCTGAAGCAGTCTACCGGTAATATTTCTCTTAAAAATTATCTGTTAAAGGTACCTTTTGCAGAAGTCTAACCTAGACCTGTGCTTTGATTATTAAATGGTTCACGAGGGCGCGCGCATGCACGCGCGTGCACACACACACACACACACACACACACAATGAATTTTCATGTGGTGCCTGGAAAAGAAGGTTGGAGAACCACTGGTAGAGACAAAGCCAAGCTAAATAGACCAAAGGGGTACCCTGATATAAGTGGCTTCTTGTGTTCTTTCCTCTTTGTCTTTAATTTGATTCAAGGGTTGTCTGCAGCCAAAGGGGAAGCTAATTGAGTTCAAAGTTGACTTTTCCAGACAAATCAATTAGTGCAGCTAAGTAATGCCACTGTTACAGTTAAACACAAGTGACAAGTTCTATGCTTAATTATTATTCTCTCTATCAGATGAGATTTGTTGTAATGCTCACATGCATGCTGTGGTTAAGTAGCTGTGCACCTAAACGACATGTTCCTTGGAGCCAGTGAGGGATGGTATCAGAGGCAGCTGTCATTAGATATTTGTACCTCCATGCTGATTTTTGGGGTAGGAGAGGGGAAAAAAGTGCTTATGTGAATGTTAAGGGGCTAACTGTTGTGTCTACTCCTTTTTCCTGGCAGGCCCTAATAAAAAAGAAACCAAAGAACTGACTCCATTGACTTCTAGGGCTGCAGTCCCAATACACACTTGCTTGGAAATAAGTTCCCGCTGAACTAATTTGTATTTCTCAGTTTGCATGCTTAAAATTGTACTGTAAGTATGTGGGATTTTTCACACTGATAAGGTGGAAGTTGTGATGAGTGATTATGGCCACTCCATATAAATATGAATTCTTTGAGAACGGGATCAAATTTAGCCTTTCAAGGGGTTAGGCTTACAACTCCCATCAGCCCCATCTAGCATGGCCAATGGTAATAGATTGTGGAAGTTATAGTTCAAAAGCTCTGAAGTGCCAAAAGTTTGTCACCCTTGGCATAGGTTTAATGTTGCTGACTAGAAAATGCTTCTTACCTTGCAGACTAAATGTTCTTGTCTTTATAGAGAATTAACCCAAGGTAGGCTTTATTTTTCTGGACTAAGAAATTTGAGTGCGTGAAGGGAATGATGGAGCCAGTATGACTTTGTAAAAACCCCACTGAGCCATAAAGTTCGCTGGATAACCTTGAGCAAGTCCTCATCTCTTTCTTAGCTTAACCTGCTTGGCACGGCTGTTGAGAGGATGGAGTGTTGCCTGATGTGGGGGAGCGGAGGTGAGCACTGTTGATGTGGTCCTTCAAGGAAAGGTGGCATATGAGCACTTGGAAAACAAGAGCTGTGTGTGTACCCACAGGCGCACAGAATTTGCTGCTTAACGTGGAGGGCTCTGTGAAGCAACAAGATGAGCAGAATTAGCAGCTCCTTTTAGTTTGGGAAGATAGCTCTGAATAAAACAAGGCTGACAAATGTACCAGGCTGTTAAGTCAACTTTAGTTAAAAGGAATTCTGTACGTTTGGGGAAGCAGCGGTAGGTGAAATTTGTCTAGAACTCACTGAATAGCAACAGCTCTGGCTTTTGCACGCTACACACTTTTGTTTTTCTGTGCTAGACTCTGGCTCTCTTGTTTTATTATGGCTTGCTAGGAAAATTGTTGTTTTTAACATGTCCAAGAGCTTTTTGAAAGCCATCAGTCTAGTCAATTTACTTAATTCCATGCAGGGCTTTGTTCCCTTACTGCCATTTTAGACATCTGAGATTGGCGAAGTGAATAACGAGTTTGGATAATGGATTCAAACAGCAGCTTATTGTGTCTGGCGGAACAGTCAAACAAGTGTATCTTTTTGCCTCTTTTCATTTGGTGCAAAGCAAATTTTGCCAAGAACAGTTGTAGTGTTCTACCTGTTAAGAATTCTTTCTTATGATTAGCAGTGCCGTTATAATCTACTGATTATAAAGATGAATGAATCAAGGCCAGGTCTCCTGTGCCCCCAAAGAACTGCTCTCTTTTGTGTTGGTTGTCCGTCATTCTAGATATCTGTTTTCTTATGAAAACAACGCAGGCTTTAAAGGGTGCTAGGCATCCCTGGGAACTCAGTTGTTTATTACTATAGATTCTTTGATGGATTGTTGTTGTTGTCATTTTGTGCCTTCAAGTCATTTGCAACTTACGGCGAATCTAAGGCAAACCTATCTCGGGGTTTTCAGGGCTGAGACTATGACATGCCCAGGGTTACCCAGTGGGTTTCAGTGGCCCAGCAGGGAATTGAACCCTGGTCTCCAGGGTTATGGTTAATCCAGCAAAATAGACAAATGTGGGGGATAGTCTCTTTTTCTTGTGTTGGCTTAGAAGAGAAAGAGATGAATATGAAGAATATGTTTGAGTTACATACCTGGTCAAAAAGTTTTAGCATTACTTCAAGCTTCATTAGTTACATGAGAACCTAGAGGATGTTAGCTCGTCTTAGAATCCCTTGAGAGTCTAAATCTATCAAGAGACCATTGTGGGCCTTGTACCTCCCTTTAGTTACAGCTAGACGTATGTCTCATTTAATATGTCTAGCAGAAACTACCTCAGTGAAGACTAATTTAATGGGGGTGGCAGTGGACTTCTTGCCTGTCACGGAAGTGGAAATCCTGATATGGCTTGCATAGTCTCTGCTGTGCTTTTTTTTTCTTCTCCCCACTCAGGTAAACCACATAGTGAAATGCAGTGCAGAAGTAATAATGGTGGCTGATTTAGACGGCTTTAGAAGGGGATCAGACAGTGATGGATATATATTCTTCTCAGCGGCAGAAACAACATGCTTTGCTGCATACTGGTTGCTTAAGATCATGGGTGCGAGGATGGTATTACATTCATGTCCTGCTGGTGGGCTTCCCATAGGAATCTGGGGTTGGCCACTTTGGAAAAGAATGTTAGACTAGATAGGCTTTTGGACAGATCCAGCTGGACTGTTTACTTCCTGCTGCCTTGTATCTCTGTATGGTGCAGTGGTTTTGAGTGTTGGACTAAGATTCCAGGATTTGAATCCCTGCTCAACCACAGAAACCCACTGGATGACTTTGTAGAAGTCTCACTGTCTCAGATTCAGAAGATGGTAAACACCATCCGAACAAATCTTGCCAGGAAGATCCCATCACAGGTTTGCTTCATAATCACCGTAAGTCAGAAACAACTTGAAGGCACACAACAAAACAACCGTGTACTGAATTAAAGTACTTTCAAGTACTTTAATTCAGTACACTTAAGCTCTGACTTGAGATACAAGCAGCAGGACTGCTCAGAATTTCTTATCTCCTCCCCCCATCCTTCTTATCTGTCTGGTACTTTTTGTAGTCTTTGGTGGTCAAGTGCTTTATAATGGTTAAGGGAATACCTCCTTACCTGCTTCTCCCCCTCCTCATATGGCAGAGGTATCTACTGAGTGGCAAAGAACAATGAAGGGAACTGAGACTCTGTGCTGTGGAAGTGGCTATCTTCTTAGCACCTGCCCTTTCCATTAAGAGCTTTGAACCAGAATAATGGACTTGCAAAGAGTAGAGCATGCCATTAAAAAAAAAAAGAAAGAAAAAGAAAGTTAAAAAGTAAGTAGAAGGGAGAAGGCAGGAGGCTAGAAGTCATTTTTATGGTGTGGTAAATATGCTTGTTAAATTCAGTAGGAAATGAAAAAAGCTTACTCTCCCACCCTGTTGCAGGAATAGTGGTTTAGCGCTTTGTGCTAAAGCTCAGTGTGTTTACAAAAATCTCTGTGTGCACCTTTGGACATGCGTGTAACTGCTCAGCTGCTTGTAGAAGTCCAAACAAATGTTGATTTTTGATCTCTTGTCAGTTTGAAAGCTCTCCTCAATTCAAATTTTTCTTTCCCTTTTGAATAGAAATCCTACCTTGGGAACCTTACCCAGTGGCTCGCAATATCATGCAAATGCATTTCCTTTTGTTTCGCCTTGCATTTTATTGTTTGAAAAAGGAAGCATTTACTTTTAAATTGTTTCCTGAGCTGATGGCTATTCCAAAGGTTTTGTGATCCTGCTGCAGGATGCAAAACTTGTGAAGAGCTTCCTCTTTGGAGGCAGGCACCTCCAGTCCCGCTTAGTCTCCCAAGCTATATCGAAGCATTGCTTCCTCTGTCTATTTTGATGGCAGCCTGTTCTTCCTTACAACTTGGGCATGGTTAAGATCTCTTCTTGCATTTCTTGTACCCCATAGTTTAGTGATGTATGCCTGGAAAGAGTGATATGATCGCGCTCAGTAGGGTTCACTTTGTTTTTCTGAGTGTCCAAATAAGAGCTCAAACCTGTTCCATTTCCACCTTGAAGGATATGGAGCAACTAAATGGGGAGATTTAAATAGCAGAGAAAGGGTTGGAAGGGAAAAAACCCCTATAGAGCTGTGGCTGTCGTTTGAATCCTCCTTCCTGTCCCCCCAGAAATGCTGTATTGTTTTTAAAAGTGCAGAAGATCCTGCTTAGGAGTATTCAGCATTATATCTGTCCTTCGACAGTCCACCAAGAGGGGACTCCTGCGGTCCTCCTGGTATTTTTGGACTATATTTCCATGTTCTCTTACTGTCGGCTATGCAGTCTTGGACTGGAGTGGATTTTAGTGCCCAAATAGATGGAGGGCCTCAGTGGTCCATCCTTGCCTTAGACAGTGGATTATTTGGTTTGAGTCTACCCTGTCTGTTTTTTGTAAGTGGGGTGAAATTTTCAGTTGAATTCTATACTTTGCTTGAACATCTGAAGGTGCCTTATATAGAACTTGGGGTCATTAGCCACTCTGTCCCAGGATTGTCTTTTGATTGCCAGCGGTTTCTCCTGGGTTTCAAAGAGGGAGCATTCCCAGCATACTTGGAAATGGAAGGGATTGAGTCTGAAGCCTTTAGCATGCATAGCGTGTGATCTACCGTTGATCTGTGATCCCTCCATGAATACTTACTGTGCAGTGTACTGTATCTAAAGCATTTCATGCTTCTATCATAATCTCCACTTTCTCTGTGACTTAATCCCCACTTTCTGTTTGATTTAGGACATCTGTGGTACACAGTCGTCATATTCTGTAGTGCATGATATATTTATCTCAATTCTGATTCACAGTCTGTAATGGACAAGTATTCTGTGTGGCTATAGAAATTTGTTGATTTTTTGGGGCGTTGTTTTGATGTTCTGGTATTTTTCTTTGAAAATTTGAAAAAATAGAATAATAGAATCATAGAATTGGAAGAAACCACAGGGGCCATCCAGTCCAGTCCCCTGCTATGCAGGAACACCCATCAAAGCATTCCCAACAGATGGCCATCCAGCCTCTGCTTAAAAACCTCCAAAGAAGGAGACTCCACCACGCTCCAAGGCAGCATATTCCACTGCCGGATAGCTCTGACCATCAGGAAGTTCTTCCTGAGGTTCAGGTGGAATCTCCTTTCCTGCAGCTTGAATCCATTGCTCCTTGAAAAGTAATCAGTAATCAGTTAAAAGATACTTCAAAAAGTAATCAGAAAAGTAATCAACTCTACCCCAAGAACAATTAGTTACCTCTATAGTTACATTTGAGAAGTAGCTGTTTACTTTCCTGTTGCTTGAAAGTAACTGAAATAGTGACTTACTAGCTAATGTTTTTAAAAATATGAGTGCTACAAGCTGGTAGCCTGTGGCACACAAAACACACTGTGAACCCAATCATCATTTTAGCACCTACGGTATCAGGGTCTGCCTTAGCTGCTGCTAGAATGTGGTCATATACATGGTAAGTGTATGTGGCCTTGACAAAAGGAATGATGCCCTGGCGGAGGGGCTGAATCAGTGAGGTTGTATTGGGAGGTAAGAAGACAAAATGGACATTTTCATAGTAAACAGATTCAGGATAGCCAGGCACATTGCCTACTATTAACAGGATTTTAAATTTCCACCCTTCCTGCTGCAGTATTTCTTAAGTTCTGGGAGGAAGCATCAGTGGAACTGTTCTGTAAACAGGGTGGCAGTCGCCCACACTTTCTTATCATGCTGCCAGAACACAAGCAGATAAAGTTTGGTTTTGTTTTCTAGAGCACGTGGGTTCTTGGATTTGTATGCTACGCCTGACTTTATCACATGTCCTGCAGAGTTGCCACATAGGATCAGAGTTAATCTGTCCTTCCATGTTTTATGCCTTGGAACTGTCTTTGTGGTTTTATGAATGTAGGTTCTAGTGGGCATTTTTTCCCAGAAGAGCTTGGTTTCATCACAGTTGAACACCTGCTTTGGATGGTAGTCTTTCTCCTGAACCAGCTTCTTAAACTCTTCTGGAAATGTGGCTGCAGCTGCTTCATTGGCAGATGCAGCTTTGCCACTCAATGCTTGTTCCTAAATCTGGGCAGCCATCTCCTACTTGCAGTAAAGGAGGCTTGGTGGCACTCACATGAAAGGATGCCCTGCTGATATTTTCCTCAATACTTTGTGGTGCAAAACATTGATGTTGATAGAAGTTTGTTTTCTTTCCATGTCTTCCAGCCACAGATTTAATGCCTTGTCAATTTTAATTAAGCACACACTGTGGAGGTAACTAGCGTAGAACTGTGCAGAACTAGCACACATGTCTTCTTCCTTCTTTTGAATTTCGTGAATGGAAGGTTAACTCTTACCATACATCTTACCAACCTCAGTGCACATTTTGTTTTCTTTTCTGGTTAAGCCAAGAACTTTTACCTTCTCTCTTAAAGGAAGAATTTTATCGGTTCTCTTAGGCTTATTGGGATTGCCAGCATGCCCACTTTTGTGGTTTGGGGCCATTACAAAGAACAGAAGGGCTCAGGCAGAAGGACTTTATGCGGAACTGTGCTGGATAAGGACCAGGACTTTACTGTGCAACTACAAAATTTTTGTAGGAGGACACTGTACTGTAATCAGATCACAAACTGAGAAGCCTACCAAGAAACTGAGTGGCATTAGAGCATGTGTAGTACTGTTTACAGTGAGGAAACATGAGACAGCATGGACAATTTAAGACAGTGGTGATTTCTGCACTAGATTGTTATAGCGCTATTATTCTACTTTTTGTATCCTACGGAATCCTGGGGTTTGCGGTTTTGGGGAGGGGCCGAGGTAATGGGGAGTGGAATAATCACACTGTAACAGTCTAGTGCGGAAATGGCCAGTGTGATACTGCAAGTGAACAGGATGCCATTTACTTGAATTTTACATCCCCTGCCATTTACTGTGTAATACTGTATATACTATACTGTATTTTGCTTTATTTCACTTTATTACCTTGATTTGTATTTTATTTCTTTTAAATTCAAGGTATGTATGTGTGTCCTGTACCTCAACGAGAATAACTGAAATAGTGTATATTGATCACACAGTTATGGAGGACCTACTGTATATTGCAAAAGGGCTGATGTTATAGTCACAATGAAATGAACTTGTATGTTTGTTTAGGATGATGGGGAGTACAAATTTATTCTATGTAACTTAGCTTCTTCGAGAGTCTTTTTTCTCCCTATAGTACACGTTAATGAAACAGCAATTCTGTAATCTTCATTAAGGAACTCGTTCATTATCCTAAGGGGTAGCATCCTGTCTCTTCCAGATGGTTGGAACTACAGTGTCCATTATCCCTGACCCCTGGCTAAGCTGATTGGGTGTTCATGTTATCCAGAACATTTCCAGGGCTTCTGGTTTTCTACTGCTCTTTTTCCCCCTTCCTCCTTTTCTTCTCTGTCTAGTTTTAAAAAACAGTCAACAATTTTTCCCTGAGTTAAAGCTGATACATGCGATCCCCAGTTCCTATCCAGTGCTTCAGACTTTTGTAGTTCATCTACTATGCATGTCACTGCATGAAATTTGCAACAGAAGATAAATGCTAACTAAACAAACAGCCTCTTGCACTAAGCTCAAAATTCAGCCTAGGTTTCTCCAACAAGCTGTTCTATTTTGGACAAGCAGGTAATTGGTCTCCCAGCAAAACAGTGCTAGCATGAATGCCAAGAAGGATAGGGTAATGTCTGACTTCTGTGTTCCAGACCAGACATAACTGTACCAGATCTCTCTTTAATCATTTTTACCAGTTATAAACGGATGGGGCATTTCATGGTGCCAATTTTTTTTTTAAGGCTGCTAAATGGAGTTTTGGAACAAAACAGAAGTTTATTCTCCCCACGCAATGCCTCGCTCCTTGTTTATGGAAACAGGATGACTTTACTTGTGTTTTTCAATTTGGTACTTCAGGCTTGATTCCTCTGCCTACTTTTGGACATGCTCAAGTCTTCACAGGATAAATTTACAGGTCAGACTCATCTGGCACACATTTCTTAGGAGTCTAGAATTAAGGCTGACACTAACGAGGGAAAAGCCTTAGAAATGGTGGACTAGGAAAAAGAAAGAAATGGTGGATTAGATAGGGGGAACCAACCACTTCTTTTAAACATGAATCTGTCCCACTTGCATAGAAAACAGAGATCTGTTTTAAACAATAGAAGAGATGGTGGTTCCTGAACCTTTCACCTCTGTTGTCTGTCCCCTGAGTTGAGTCCCCTTCCCACAGTCCCCTTGCTGGAAGTGAGTCTAAGAATGCTTCCAGACTGACGACCTCCAGCACCAGCAATCAGAGGTTGTTGAACAGTTTTTTGAATCTTTCTGCTTTTAATGGATTGTCTGAGGTTAAGAAGAATTATGAAGGAAATGGTGAGAAAACAAAGAAGATTACAAATGCAAGACAAGAATGCCTCTCTTCATGAATGAAACACTGGTCACACAAAACTCTTATCTGGAAACACCCTGGCTAGTAGTTTTCAAACAGGTAGCCATGTAGTCTCTTGCAGCACAAAAAGGAGGCAGGGAAGAGAAGGGGGAAAAAAGAAGGAATGCATGAGCACCTTTAAGACTAACTGATTTTATCTTAGCAGGCTTTTTTATAGATATAAACTCACTTCTTCAGATGCAGTACAGAGTGATATCTAGGGCCATTTCTGCGCTACACTGTTATAGTGATATTATTCCACTTTCAACATCCTGTGGAATTCTGGGGTTTGTAGTTTGCTGAGGCCAAAGAGTTCCTTGGCTGAGAATTCGGAAGGCCCCTCCTTAAACTACAAACCCCAGGATTCCATAGGATGTTGAAAGTGGAATAAGAACACTATAACAGTGTAGTGCGGAAATGGCCTAGGCCTCAAGATACAGAGCATATTGACACAATTATAGGAGTGGAAGTGCTGAAATGTAGTAGGATCCAGAAAGAGGCAAATTATGAACCTTGCCGTAAGTTTTTAAAGGGCTGCATTTTGATAGATACTTTTACAGTGGTCAGTCAGTACTGATGTATGAAGGCAGTAAGTCTGGTTACCAACAGTTAGTTCTCCTGGGCTCAGAATCTTCTCTGAGTAGATTCCTTTTGTTATAATAGCAAGGATTCTTATATTAATATATATAGTATGCCATGAAGTCATTATCTTTATTTGTACCTTTGTTAATGGGTTGGAATTTGTAAACATAATTCAGTTCAGTGGTTGCTCTTTGTAGTTTTCCTGCCTAGTTTTCTTTTTCGAGAACTGCAACCTTAAAATCCTGTACTATTTGGCCATGAAGGTTGAAGTGTCCTGCAGCAGAATTTTGAGTATTGTTGTTTTTAATGTCTGATTTGTGTCCATTTATCCTCTTGCGTAGAGATTGTCCTGTTTGTTCAGTGTAGAATGTGGGGCATTGCTGGCATAGGATGTTGTGGGAAGAGCAAACAATAGTGCTGGGGGGAGAACAAGTAAGTATTATGATCCATGTTATGTTGTCCTGCTGTAAGTGAGTAGCTGTTAAGATTTGGAGGCGTCTAGGGTAATAGAGGCCTGCCTCCCAGAGCTTGTGAGAGAGCGGTATTATTCTCCAGAATTGATTGTAGCTCGTTGATTATGTGTTTGAATGGTCTCAGCTGTGGACTCTAGGCGACCATAACAGGGATGGTAATACAGGGACAAGAACCTGCCACAAACCCAGATGCCAACTGTATCCTCATTCCTACTCTGGGAGCAGTATTTGTTGTTGTTGTTGCGTGCTTCAGGTGGTTTCTGACATACGGTGGCCCTAACGTGAAACTTGTGGGGTTTTCTGGGGCTGAGAGGGTGTGATACACCAGGGCCAATAATACCATCCAAAACATCAGAGGTACATTTTACTTGTTGTGCCTTCGATGTTATTATGCCATCCTGTGCCAGCAGTGCCCCTTTACACTCTAACCTGGCTAGGAGAATGCTCTTTGCAGGGATAGACTCTGGCAAGGTAACTGGTTCTGCACATCTTATCTGTGTGATCTTTTTGCTGTTTAGATAAGGCCTGAAGTGTACTCACTTTTCAAGGGATGTGCCTGCCACCGTCACATCTTATTTTGCAGTGTGGGGGGATGTAGTCATCTCCACAGAAGCTGGGAAGGTATTTCCCTTGGAATATATTGAGACAATGATTGCTGTGTTTAGTTTGGATGAGGTTCCAACTAAACTGTTCGGTTGTATGTTCTGTAGTTTTGAGGAAAGTAGGGTTGTCATTGTTGGGGGTGGTCAGAGGAAGTAACAAAAGTTATAGAGAGTTTGGAATGGAAGAACCATGAATGAAGAAGAAATGTGTGGGTGTGTTCATACCCCAGAAGAAGGAGAGAGAGAGAGAGAGAGAGAGAGCAAGGTTCCCCCCTTCAAATGGGCTTAGTCTACAGGAAGGAAGATTGAAGTTAAGTATTAGAGGAAGCCTTTCCGACTATGAGATTATGCAAGAGAGCATGTTCCCAAGGTTGGTTTAAAGGCTTTAACAACTGAAGGGTTTAAAAAGAAGCTGGAGAAATATCTGCCTGGAATGATTAAGGTATTGCTAATCCATCCTCAGTGCAGCAGGAGCAAGTAACTAGAATGCAGGTTTTGAGACATTGTTCTGGTCAGAGCCTGAACAGAGGCGAGTGGTTAAAATAAAAACAAAATATGACACAAGTTTGAGCCTCGCCAGAGTCGAATAAAGATAGGTGGGTCAGATGGCGATACTCTGTTATCCCATGTTCCGTGAATAGGTAGACCAGACCTCTTCTATACATAATGCAGAGCGAGATGATGGACTGGGGAGGTAGAATTGTGGGCTGCGCCATTTGAAGGCAACTTTATTTGAGAGCTGTGTGGTCTGATG
The DNA here is from genome assembly GCA_030412105.1 of Cyclura pinguis. Classification (NCBI taxonomy): domain Eukaryota; kingdom Metazoa; phylum Chordata; class Lepidosauria; order Squamata; family Iguanidae; genus Cyclura; species Cyclura pinguis. Next base: position 194,956,563 of record CM059600.1, on the reverse strand, counting down.
AGAGGAAATCGGCCATGCTGAAATGCATTCACATGTCTGACTGCTGGATGTATGAGGAGAGATGGTGCCCACTTGTGTCAAGACTCTTCCACCACATGTAGTTACCCTATGTGAAATTATAATACATATTTTTGGTGTGTGTCATGAATGGCATATCTTAAGTCCCTAGTCAGTTCTGTTGTTTTTGATGCCTAACAATACTAAACAGTGGTTTCAGACAGATGGAACTTTGCAGGTGATGGAGATTCAACGTCTTTTTTTTTTTTGCGATAAAATCTTAGCAGTAAACTCAAAACAGAAGTATGCTGAGATCAGTAATTCACTCAACAGAAGAAAAACGGCTTTGGAGATGATACCATGTACAGCCAGAAGGAATTTGGGGAAAAGGCCGGTTTGTCCTTTTTGAAGAAATAAAGTCCTTTTTACTTTGATTAATTTCAGGCGAATTTTAATAGTGGTGTTGGTATTATCCCATTATTCTACACATCAGGGCTGCTTGACGTATTTCAACTTTGTGGATATATAGCCCAGCATAAGGTTTCTAATTGAGAAGAAAAATGATTTTGAAGGGAGTTGGGGAAGGGGGAAAAAGAGCACAACAAGAAAAAGTGACCCTGTTATTTCTTCAGTAGAAGACTCCATCAAAGCAAAACCTCCCAATTCCCCGCGTGCGGAGTGGGTGCTGCAGCCTAGACCTACACCGCCCAAAGGGAGAGACCCGAACGCTTGGAACCGGCTCAAGGACCAGTCTTTTGGTAGGAGAAAAAAACCACACATATTTTGCACGGATGACCAGTCGTGGTCAGCAGAGCAGAATGACTGCCACATTGTGTTCTTTCTGTATCTCGTCTCTCTTTCTCCTGTCTCCTACTTCCACAGCGGATTACCCAGAATCCTGATGTTCTGTTTGTCAGCCTGATTCTGCACATGCCTTCTGTGTGTGTGCGTACCGTCTGTCCAGGGAGGGGATGTCACTGTAGATTTTGTGGCATGGGGAACAAGGTGGTTAAGGACTTGAGAACCAAATACCATCCTATCCAACTCTGTGTTTTTTAACCTGATTGTCTACTTGTCTTTCCACCTTCCTGTTTATGTGAGCAGTTTATTTTGGGAGGTGGTCCCCACAGATACTTTGGAGATGTTGTGAGATTAAAAAAATAATACTCCTGCTTCAGGTTAGAGGATTAATTGAATTGCAAATTTGTCCAAAGCAGGCTTAAACTTGGAACTTGGGAAAATTAACTTTTTCGATGGTAACTTCCAAAATCTCCCTGCAAGGATGATGGAGTGGCTCTGCTGGCTGGGGATTCTGGAAGTAATAGTTGAAAACAGTGACTTTCCCAGGCTCTCACTAAGCCTGTAAGAAAACACTGTGTGCAGAGATGAAAATGCAGTGAGAGGTATTAGAGACACTTATTCTTCCTTCTCAAAAGAGAAAGAGGGAGATTATTTGTTATTCTCCTTCATCCCCTGCTCTGGATGTACAGCTCCTCTATGAGAAAGCTTTATTAATCAGAAATGCCTACCGCTTCCTTGCTTTCCCACTTTGCTGCTGCCAAAAGCTGGTGGTGTTGGAGCACAGTGCCTAAGCTTTTTAAAAGGCTGCTCTTGGGTTTATTCAGTTCGTAAATGCGAGAGTTGTTCTAAATGCTAGAGCTTTTTTTGCCCCCCCCCGCCCCCGCCCTGTGGCAGAGGAAAAGATCTAGAAGGACCAGTGAGCATTTGAAAAATTTCCATTTAAAAGAAAAAACAGAAACAAAATTGTACAATTTCTTTAAAGGAAAACCATGTGGAATTTTTTGGCTTGTGCATGTTGATCATTTATTAAAAAAATGGTTCCCCCCCCTTTTTTTCTTTTGGTCAAATTTCTTCTGAATTGAGCTGTGGTAGAACTGTAATGTTATTACACGTAGTGCTTTCCTCATGCATGTTATCTGTCTTCCTCATGTATCAAGCTGTCTTTGAATGAGTATCCAGATGTGTTATTTTTTAAAATTGTATAATGCGTCATGACCTTGCCTAACATTGATGCCTTGATGAGGAGGCAAGTTCCGCTTTTCAAAAAGCCAGAAAAAAAAACGACTTGAGCCTGAGTTCAGACTGTTTTAGAAAACTCTGGTGAGTTACAAGAGGTACTGTTGGTTTGATTTTTAACTCGACTCCCAGAGGCCACCTTTATGTACTCCAGGTTAAATGACTAGACTAAGTGGACTTGCAGAGGAAATGCTGTTAATAGGATTGGATAATAGCTATATATAGCCTTATTTTTCTGGATCCTAACTGTAGCAGTTAGTTCTCTGCTTTTATAGAGCAGGGGTAATTCTCCATAATGTGCTATGAAACCAAAGGCTATTTCTTATCTTACCTTGAGGTATTTAGGTGTGCTTTTAGGAGCACGTTGCAGAGGAAAAGTGGTGTTGTCGTCTGGATGTTGCCTTGGTATAGCCAACATTTGCCTTAGCAACTCCCCCTTCCCCAAAAGCTGTGGCAGCTTAGAGTTCCAGTCTTGACCATTTAGAACATTAGACATGGGGTAAAGAGATTCATGGCCAGCCCCAGATCTTTATCAGTAATAGTCATAAGCAAGTTGCCGTCTTTCTTAGTACCCTTTCACACCATAAATTGTAGGTCTGTGATCCCACTTGAACTTCCTTGTCCGCATCCTGTGGAATCCAGGAGTTTGTAGTTTGGTCAGAGGCACCATAGGAGCTCTCAGGCTGATAATTCTAAAGACTCCTCCGTCAACTGCAGATCACAGGGATTCCATAGGATGTTGCTATGGCAGTAAAGTGGAATCAGAATGCTATAATTATGTCCTTTGAAGGGGCTCCTGATTTCAGTTCCCTGTATGTTGACGGGAATAGAAATGGACTGCAGTGTAATTTTAAGGGGTAAAATAAGGCAAGGAAATAGTAGTAGTCTTCCTGATAGGGTCAAGCATATGAGGGAGAAAAAACCCTTCCATTCTGCAAATTCAGATATATGTAAATGTAGATAGAATTATCTTCTTTGTTTCTTTAGAGTCTACTTGTGTCCGCAGAAAGGAATGGTGGATTTCCTGGGCTTGATGGTACAGGGTTTGAGGTGTGAGTGTTCATCAAGAGTTTAGGCCTGTACTAAAAACAGGAAAACAACAAATACAGTATCCTCCTTTTTTAAAGATACAACTCCAGGGATGTGGTAGAAGAAATACTGCTGTTTACCCCAAGCACTCTGATTCAGAGTGTTTGTGTTATCTCTTCGCTTTGCAGAGCAACCTGCACTTGCCTCAGATCAGGGTATATAAACCTGGCTTAACCATAAGATGATCCTCTTTGGTTTTGCAGTGCTTGATACAAAGCAGGCATAGTGGCCTCTGTTCTGACTGTGAATGAAGCTGTGTAAAGTGTTCAAATGAAGTAGTAATTTGTTCCAGAGTCACAGATATACACGCTTGTGGCCAACAAAGCAAAGCCAGTGCATGGTGATGGTATGTCTCTCCATGGACACCTGTTTTGGGGTAAACCAAGTCCACTTTTGGAGTGAATAGTTTGTAGTCAGGGCCTCTGTGGGAATACTAAAGCTCTAGTGGAGAGAGAGAGAGAGACTCATAACCATGGAGTGGCCTCCCCATTTCTCTTTGACATCTTGTGATCCCATTCAGCTGCTCTTTCTTTGCTCAGATGGATCTGGGTTGCAGAGACCCTCTTCGTTTTATTATGCAGTTTGTGTAGCAGATGAGACCAGATCTACGTCAGCAGCAGCAGCAGCAGCAACAACAAACCCTGGCATTGTGTAGCAGTCCTGGGACACATAATACTTTCTCCTTCCTCTCTGTTGCAGGGCTTTGCAGTTTGGGTGGCAGCCTTGGCTTTTATACACTGTTGGTCTGTTTACTGGGCTTTTTTGGCCCCTGGTTTTATCCCAAGCATCAGCCTTTGCATCTGAAATATCTAACTCTGCTTCAGCTGCTGCATAAGAATGACCCTCTCATGGTCTGCTCCCGGATAAAGGGAGATTGAGCCAGGAGCAGTTTGTGTGGGCTGAAAAGAGAAGCAGCGGTAAAACTTAAAATGTAGAAAGCCTGTGCATGAGACCTGAGAGGGAAGGTACTCTGAGAGATCTTAAGTAGAGCCTTTTTCCTGTTTGAAAAGTCATTGGCATCCAATCAGAACAGTAGAAGAGACTCATAGTTAAACTTTAGACTGTGTTTATAGTGAGAAAATATGGGCTTTTTGAATATCATAATTTCTTCTTTTTTTCAGTTTTCTTTACTGCAAATACTGCCATAAACAGACCAGCTTCCCAGTCTAGCAGTGCTCTGCATCCTCAGTACTCTTTTTATGATTGCTTATGTAGAGTTTATTATAATCGTTTTACATGTTTATATAGCATTCTTCTTCTCATTAGATTTATATCCCGCCTTTGTGCCAAAAAAATAGCACTCCAGGAAGCTAACAATAGTAAAATTCAGAGGAAAGCAAATACAATTAAAATATAGTGCCTAAGGGCTTCTGTCAGGATGTGCTAGGAGTTGTACAAACATCTTGTAAATTACAGCCCCATTCCAAGTGGCCTAGCCACTTCTAGAGAGGATCCGTGGTGATATTTGGTAGGGAAGGCAATAATTTCTCTTCCGTTCCATCCTTCAATCTCCATAGTAGAGCACTGAGATAAATGTAAATTGGAATATGGACCCTTCTGTATGCTTCATAACTGTAATTTTAACTTCAGTGATTTATTTAAGTCTTTTACTCCAAGTCTCAAGTTGCATCTCAAGTCCTCCTTGCAAGATACTTTGGAGTCAGGTTTCAAATCTGAGAGCCAATTTCTGAAGTGGGGAATAGGATCCTTCTTACTTCCCATTGTTGAAGTTTCAAAAGCTTTAGAAGGAAAGATCTTTCCCTACATGTGGGGATGAGTCTTTCCTTCTGCTGTTAGGAAAAGTTTAAGAAGGGTCTCGTGATATGCAGCGGGGACAGGCTGCTGAGCAGACCTCAATCTCTCCTCAAGCCTGTTGCATAACATATTTGCTGTTCCCCTCAGAGAAATGACCCAAGCTTTGGGCTTGAGGCAGATCGTCATATGATCAGTAGGCAAAAAGGGATGGAAGCGTTGTTCGAAGTTGTAAGGTTTCTGGATGAATGTCGTGTGTTACTGAACCAAGGGCAGCAAGTCAGTCACCAAAAATATACAGGTCACAAGTCAAGTCAAGTCAGTGTGTCATTTATTGCCAAGTCGAGTTACTGAAGTGACTTAAGTAAGACTTAAGTCCCAGTCAGTTGACTTGAGTCTACATTGCTGTGTAAAACTATCACATATATACACACACACACATTCTTCAGATCTATATTACACTTATTAGTTGTTGCATGCCGTATGGTGACCCCAAGATTACTGAGTTTTCTTGGCAAGATTTGTTCAGAGGGGTTTTTGCCTTTGTCTTCCTCTGAGGTTGAAATGAGAGACTACCTCAACATCACCCAGTGGATTTCAACAGCCAAGAGGGAATTCAAACCTTGGTCTCCAGAGTTGTAGTCCAATGCTCAAACCACTACACCATTCTTTCTCTCCCTTGTGCAGTCGGTCCTCCACAATTGCAGGTTTGACTTTCATGGATTTGATTAATTGCAAATTTTTTCAACCCCTGAGCCCCCACTTCAAGTGCTTCTTTTCCAGGAGGAAACCTTTCCTTTTGGCAGCTTTGCTTGGACAATGCAACCCTTTAAAAACCTGTCTCTGATCCTCTTTTTTTTCTACCAGCTGCTGCCTGGCAAGCTAAAGATAGCTTTTAGCCCAATTTCTTAGCATCATAAACCCACTCCTGGTGTCCCCCCCCATCTAAGAAAGGAGATGGGCGAGAGAGAGGACGTATAGGATCACCATGCTGACTGCCCTCTTTGCTCTCCTTTCTCTGACCTGGTTTGGAGCCTGTTCTCCCCACCATGCCTCAGCCCCTTTCCCACAGGCACACACACATTTTGATATGTGAGATTTTGCCAGTTTTGCAAGGGTCTTGTACCCCTCACTCTAGTGAATGTGAAGGGCCAACTGTACTTATAATACTATATTATCTGTAATAATGCATTCATATATTCTTAACAGACTGCCCTAGTTCTCAAGAATTGGCTTTAGTACTAACGCAGAAATATAACTGCTATTGCTATTGCTATAAAATCAGATCTTGAGGGAGAAGATTAGAGAGATCGGTCAGTTTATCAAAACATATCAGACAAGAATGTGTATGTGTGTGCTTGTAGCTAGCTTTAGCTTTTGATACCACAATCAAGAAGTTACTTTTAAAAAAATGATGATGCTGAAACTGTCTATAACTGAGCAGTACGAGGAGGATGCTCTGGGATCCAGCCTCTGTTTTGGATGGTTTCAGCATAGCTATATTATTAAGAGTAATGCAGTGGTAGGATGATGTTCTGGGACCCAGAGGATAGTGTTAGCTCTGCTTATTTATGGATAGACTCAGCATGGTATTAAGTCTGCTTAAAAGTGTCTTTCTAATCTCTCCTTATTGGTTTCATAGATGGCTGGTACACAATTGAGAGGTTATTTTCTGAGCTTGATAGAGTTACTTTTGTGGGGCTACGACTCCCAGAATTCAAGAACGAGCCATTGGCCATATTAGCTGCAGAGTCCTGGGAGTTGTACTCTCTGGATTTTTTTATTTATTAAACCCTCCCCCCATCTCACTTTTCTAGTGATTTCACACCAGTCAGAATGGCCAATAGCAATTAAAACCAGTCATAAAATAAGAAATTGGAATAAAATCACAGCATAATAAAGATTACATTCTGGGTTCATATACATAACTTAATACCCCTTCTTATATCTTCTTCTGTGATTATGTGTATACTTTTGAAGAAATAAATCAGATGAGTTGGAATCCTTTCAGAATCCTTTCACACTGTTAATATCTAGCGTCTCCAATCAGCTGTGATGATTGTAGGCATACTCTAGGGCCATTTCTGCACTAGACTGTTATAGTGTGATTATTCTGCTCCCCACTCCCTAGGCCCCTCCCTAAACTGCAAACTCCAGTATTGCATAGGATGTTTAAAGTGGAATAATCGCACTATAACAGTCTAGTGTCGAAATGGCCTAGGAGTGGAAATTGTGATGTACTCATATGTTGTTGGACTTTAAGTCCCATCATTGCTAGCTGGTATAGCTAAAAGGAGTGCTGGAAGCTGCAATTCACCAGCATCTGGGAGGCCGCACAGTGTTCACCCCTGGTCCCTACAGCCTTTGAGGAGATAATAATAGTGAAATGATGATATCACTGGTGTTAGATCTTCTGTATTTGATGCCCAAGAATGACCTTATTAATTTTTCCAGTGCAAGTGGGATTTTTTTTTTTTGGAAAAAAAAAAGAGCCCTGGTAGCACAGTGGTTAAATGGTGGTACTGCAGCCCCAACATTGTGAGTTTGATCCTGCAGGGCTCCAGGTTGATTCAGCGTTCCATCTTTCCATAAGCTTGGTAAAATGAGTACCCAGCTTGTTGGGAGCAATCAGCTAAACACATTGTAAACCGCTTAGGGAGTGCTTCACACTGATAAGCGGTATAGAAATGTAACTGCTATTGCTATTGCTGTAAAGTCAGATCTTGAGGGAGAAAATTAGGGAGATTGGTCAGTTTATCAAGACATATCATAACACAAAGGAGGTCTTGACAAGATATGTGCAGTAGTGTGATAGTTAAGGAAACTATTTTCAAGTCCAGATGATAAAATTGAATAGATAGATGTAAATTAGAATTAAGGCATCATTTCTTAGCAGTAGGTGGTTAAGGGTAGGATTTGATTCTATATCATTCCCAGTCTTGGAATCAAGATTAGCTTTTTAGGAAGAATAGTCATTCTGAAAGATGCATTAGTTGACATATCATTTGGTAAAATTAATATAATGAAAGAAGGAACACCCTACTTTTGCTAGTACTCAGAGTGTCAGTCATCACAGTTGCTATGAATATATAGCGAATTTACGAAAGGGAAAGGCTATAGGTCAGTGGCTTTGCATGGAGAAGAATCTAGGTTCATTTTTTGGTATCTCCAGGAATAGGCCTGGGAAAGATATCTGTCTGAAACCCTGCAGAACAGCTGACAATCTCTGTGGGCTTTATTGTTCTAGATGGACCAGTGGCTTGGGTTGATATAAGGCAGATTCCTATGTCCCTGTACATAAATTTCAGGACTAGCTTGTCACCTTTCCCACCAGTATGACTAGGTATTGTAATTTTATGAGGATCTAGGGACCTGTGTTAGCACTCTGCAAACCAGGGAGCCCTGGGAATCAAGGTTCTGAAAGTGGTGAAAAACTAGTTCAGACATGTAATGCCCAAATTATAATTGCCTTACATTTCAGGACCAAGGCAACCTGGCAACACATTTGGAGAGATCTGGGAGGAACTGAATATTTAGCAAACATATATGCAATGCAAAGGCATGCAAATGATACTTCCTTAACCATCCATGCAAGTGGAAGTGCTAAACAGTTAATTCTCTTTGTTCTGGTATTCTGCAAATTAAGTTGGCTATTTCACCTTTTTACAAGTGCCCCCCCATCTTCCTACCTGTGAGGCTACAACATGACCTTGTTCCAGTTTTGGGGTGTATGCTAACAGAATATAGGAGGTTGCTCTTCGTTGAATTGAACTCTTTAATTCAAACCAGCAGTGACTCACCAGGACTTCAGATGGGCCTTTGTGAACACTATCCAAAGATGTGAGGAATTGAATTTGGGAGTTTCTGTGTGCAGAATACATGTTCTACCATTGATCGGTGTCTGTGTGGTTAGACTGCAAGAAAGACTTCAAGAAATGGTCCCTTGCCTTGATGAGCTGGGAGGGTTGAAGTTGAAAAAGATGAAGGTTACTACCTTCCTTTCACTGATGAAACTGAATGTAATAGTCTTAATGGCAGAAAGAGAGATAAAGTGACACGCTGCAGCTTAAACAGAATCTGTGTTGCAGAGCACTGAAGATTTGAACTTTGGTGGTTTTTACATTTTCTTAAGATGGTTCTCAAAATGCTCTGAGGGTTTTGATTTTCCTCCTCTGTTGGATGGGAAAACTAGTGTCATTTTCCTGTCTTTGGGCATGGTTTGTGTTAATTACAGTGCTTCAGCAAAATTTCATCAGGATCATAACACAAAGTGAAGTGTGAGGTTTTAGAGGCAAGGATACTGTCCCTGACTGTTTCTCCATCCTTCCTTTCATGAAAGTGGTTTGGTTGCGTTTCCTTAATTTTTGGACTTAACTAGATTTCGAGACTGTCTGCTCCCATTACACTTTACTCTCCTCCCTTCCCTTTCTTTTTGTGAAATTTCCCGTGTGATCTCAAGAGTTGTTGCTTGGTTAGCTTCAGCCACCCGGCCCCTGCTCCATTCCTGTCCAGAACAAGTGGTCCTCTCTATTCTTTTATTTTGCTATAAACTCTTTAAGACTATCAGAATTAAAACAAAGAGGATTGTAAGACTGAGCCATACTTCAGCCCCTTATGAAGCAGTGGTGCTATCTGGATTTAGATCTGGAAAAAGGGGCAGACTAAGGGAAGATCCATGGATGTAGCCTAACGTAACAGCTGCTCATACATACTCATCTGGGCTGGGATTCAGTGTGGGACATTTATCTTTGTAAATGGACATACATATGTAGGACATAGAACAGGTTCACAGGTTCAGGGTATATAGGGTTGCATGGTAATGTAGCCTATATTTCAGGGGAAGAAAATGGCAAAATCACCTTGCCCAAGAAAACCCTATGAATTTCATGGGATCTCCATAAGTCAGCAGGTGACTTGAAGGCGCATGCATGCATACATGTGTACACGGGGGGGGGGGGAGAGAGAGAGAGATGTTGACAGAGCAACGCCAGTAGCAGACAATGTCAAAAATTTGATCACGTGTTAGCATTTGGTGGCAGGGTATGTGCGTATGGAGAGAACAGTGAGAATTTAAGTACAGCTTTGGTATTGATGGCTTTGCAGTTTAGTAGTATCTTGCAGTTGTAAGATCCAGGGTTACTAAGAATACAAGATATCTTTTACCTGGTAGTTCAGGATCCACAGGGGTTCACTTGGTGGTCCCAGGATTAGCCCATGGCTGCATCAGGGGTTTCTGTAAAAGCGTTCTGTTCGTCTAAGTCACTGCAAGATTCAGCTCATCCAAGTCATTGGCTCAGCAAAGTCATTGAATGTCCTTCAGTAAATCACTGTTTTCAGTCCTCACTGATGAAATAGGAATGCTTTCAGTCTTATCTAGCACACATGAATATTAATGAATTAGAAACATATGTTGCTTTATACATATTTAGTGTTTCAAAATAAATGCTTCCTATTGAATCTTCATGGTTATAGAAGAAAGCTGTTAACATGCATGCATTAAAGAAGGTTGTCCGTTGGTCTCTTTATCAATGTCCTTTGGCTGTGGACTTCAGCCCACTGTTTTCTTCAGCAAACAAAAACATTGAAAAAAATCTTTATGGCTCTGTGTGTGTGAGAGAGAGAGAGGGGAGAGAAAGAACACAAAAGAGAGGAAGGAGGAGGAAGCAAAGGCATGCATACATGTGGAGGAGATGGTGGTTTTATCAGGATTTGTATTCTTTTGGGGATAGAGAGAATAGAGCACAGTGTTCTTTTGGGAATAAATTACAAAGGGCTTCCTTGCCACATTCCTCCCAGATTTGTAACCTTTTAAAGGAAGAAAGGAACAATATTGATGCGGGGGGGGGGAGACCAAACCAAACTATGTGAGATGCTTATGAGCATTTTTCTCACTTACTGTCAGCCAGTGGAACCTCCTGCCCACAAGGAAAAACCCTGGCTGTTTTAACATTTTGAAGGGAGCTACTATGTTCAATACTGCCTTCTTTTGAAGCATCCAGGACCCTGGGATCTTGGGAATAGGTGGAAGGGCAACATCAGCCTTCTCCAACAGGTGTCTTCCAGATGTATTGAACTGTAGCTCCCACAGTCTCTCACTATTGGTGTGTTTCCTGGGGCTGATGGGACTTGTCATTTGGAGGATCTCATCTTAGGGCCTTTTGGCTCATTAAACTTAGTTTAATACAAATGTGATCACAGTTCATGACTGAAAACTGTGCTCTTCTGCCTCTCTTTTCCTTGCCTTAATTCATGACTTCCTAAACTACCCTTTCCTGTGATGCCCATACTAGAAAAATGGAGTGATCACTTCAAACCAGGATTTTAATTCATGGTTGAGTATCACAGGAAACTGGGATTTAAAAAACTCTTCTTAGTGAAACATCAAGGCATGTGAAAGGTGGAAGAAGGAGCACGAGGTGCACAATGAGTGCCCGGTTAAATAAATTTAAGATTGGGCTGTGTTGTTAAGTCAGGTGTAAACCTGGCTTCTCATTCATGCAACTCTGTTCTTGTTCCATAGCTAAAAACTTGGAGATTCATGCTCTTGATATCTCTCCACTTATTCTCTTTCAGGCATGTCACATACATACTTTTTTTTTCTTTTAGTAACCTCAGTTTTATATAACTGGTTTTATTTGTGAGGCTGTGCAGCTAAGACCACAGAGATCATAATCCTAGATCATTTAGCAAGTAGCTTCAGATGCTGGGCAGTACACAGAATGGAGAAACACTACTTTTTAGGAGGGGCATGCTGGCAGGGGTTTTCAGGGATTTGTGGTCCAAAGAAGTACCTTTCCCAAGCTCTTGACACCCTACTCATTTTGGACTTTCTGTTCTACCTTTTTTTCTGGAGAGTTGTCAGTCATTGTGGGAGCAAGTATTTTAGGTTTGTTGGAGAATCTGAGAGATATGTACCTTTGGATGCAAATTACACGTTTGAAATTGCTGGTGCAGGGGCCAGAGCACTCAGACTGATCTTCTGGAAGAAGGGGTACAGGATAGCCAAGGGTTTGTTTATTCATTTGGCTGTTGTTTTCTTAGTAATAACATTCACCAGGACAATGTATGGATACCTGGCTCTTTATCCTCTCTTTGGTGTTTTGCTGAACCTTGGGCCTCACTGTCATGAAAGTGGCAGATGCAGTAGAATGCCATAAAACTGAATATACTTACTGCTCCAACTGGGGGCGCACGTGCCGTCCCAGGACGAGCCATGCTGTCTTATTTTAACAAGGCCGCCAAGTCCGTTTTCCTGCCAGATACTGTACAGAAAAAAATGTTGTTTGTATTTTAAATCAGTTACAGCAGGCCTGTATTTAACATTTTTGATGGATATTTCACTGGAAGTTGCTCCCTCTCCCATTGTAGCTCCTAGCAACAAGATCTCTCTCTCCCCCCTTTCCCTCCCTTCTCTTTTTGGTGGAAAGTAGATAGTTGAAACAGGATAATTCAGTGTGCATGTAAAATCAGAGCTTGGAATAATTACTCTTTATTATTATTATTACAGCTCCTAGAGTCTCTCCAGATAGCATGGCCAGTGTAATTCTGGGAATTATAGTCCAAAAATAACATTTCCACACTTTGTATAAAGCAGGAATCCTGTTATTTCTATAGACCTCTCTCTCTCTCTCTCTCTCTCTCTCTCTCTTTCTCTATCTTCTCTGAACCATGATGAATCACATCTTTTTCGTGTATGATTAGACTAAGGGTAGTCACAATGGGGTTACATTGCTTCCACTATTAGAAGCGATATGCCTCTGTATGCATAACATGGAGGGTGCTATTGCGTTCATGTCTAATTTAACAGTTTCCTGTGCTGTGGATGTTTGGCCTAATATAGCAGAGGTCTCAAGTTCTCATGGTTCTTGCTGCCTCAAGGGACCAGAAAAGGTTTCGGTTGTAGACCTATCTTCCTCAACCTGGCACCTTCCAGATATGTCACTCACAGCATAAACAAAGGTTGTCTGGGGACGATGGGAATTGCAGACAAATATATCTGCAGGGCATCAGATTGGGGTAGACTGCAGGAGACAGTTTTGTCCTATGGGTGATAAATTTCCAGATGACTATATTCTTGTGCTTGGAAGGTGCAATTATTTTTGGGGAATCCAGATAGTGTTTTAAAGAGTAGTTCCTCTTTTGCTCTCAGGCCAATTTTTCCAACAAAACTGTGCAGATGCATTGCTCATGAGGTATATTCCTCTTCCGCCCTCCCTGCATTACCTCTCTTCCATTTGCTAAGGGACTTTGGGATTATGGCTTTGGGCAAGCAGAGCCTGAGATAATTACTTTTTTGGATTACAGCTTCTGGAATAGGAGTTGAATGTTGGTTGAGGGGATTTGGGGACCTGTAGTCCAAAAAGTAACTTTTCCAAGCTGTGTCTCTGGCTTTGGGAGTGTCAAGGGCACCTCTTTGGGGTTGAGTTGAGCCTGCAGAGTTACTAACAATGTGTTGTATATCTCTCCCCCAGTGATACTTTGGCATTTCTTAGATATCACCTCCCAACCTTTAAAAATTAGTATTTACTCTGTGACATTTCTTTAGAGTGTTGAAGAATGCACAACACCACATTGGTGGATGTGAGTGGGCTGTCTCCAGCAATCTCCTCCTGTGGTAATAAAATAAGATGCCAGCAGCATGAAGAATGGTGGTGGTATTCTTGATGAGATGCTGGGCAAGTGTTTCCTCACTTGTTTTGAGTAGTGCTGTGGGTGTGAATTACTTACTCTGTTGAGTGGCTACAGGCATAATCTTGGAAGGTGAGACGTGGATGTTTGCTTTCGATTGCAGCTAGCCTACTGTAGCACAAACTGAAAGCAAGGAATTATTGAGGGCCCTTTCACACTGCAGAGTTATAACACTTTGATTCCACTTGAACTGCCATGACTCCATCTAGGCTTCACTCATGGGGTTTATAGTTTTGTCAGAAGTACCAGAGGAGCTCCTTGGCTAATGATTCTAAAACTCCCTGAACAGATAATCCCAGAACCCCATAGAACGTTACCATGACGGTCATAGCGCTATAACAGAGTCGTCTGAAAGAACCGTTACTGTCACTGGTGTGACTGTTCTCAGGAAACACTCCCTACCCCTTTCCTGGTCTCTTTTGCCATAGAACTGCTGCTTATGCTTTATTCATTCAGACTGGAGAGAGCAATCAAGGCCTTGGGAACAGTTGGAGGAGGGAGAGTCTGATTCTTGCCCTTGGGAAAAAAAAATCTGTACACAAGTCAGCACCAAGATACTTGGTACAGCAGCAAATATCTACTGATATACCCCACTGAACGATAGAACAGTGTGATCTGGTGGCGCAGATGAACAGTCACCTGAGAAACAGTTTCGAAGGCTGTGGATAGAAAGATGAATTGGAAAGTATAATTTCATGGCTGACGTATTGTGGCTTGTTTTTAAGTAGAAGGCGTCGCTATCATCGTCATCATCACCGCCAGCATTGGGGGTCAAATACCTGAATGAAATGAATGGGGGCTGTACTTGGAACTCCTCAAAAGCCCATGCGCAGCTGTGTAGCTGAAGCTGTTATGCTTTGCTTGAAATTGGTGCATTGGTGACAAATAGCTGTTTGCAGTGGGGTACCCTTTTACTGTCTACAGTTGTGGAAATTATTTCCCTCCTCTATAAATCTGCTTCTTGCATCCTTTGAAACACCTTTCTTCAACTAGATGCCATCTAGGTATGTTTGACTGTGACTCTCACTGTTCCCAGCCAGCATAATCATTGGCTAACCTGGCCTGGGATGATGAGAGCTTCTCTGTTTCCAGAGGCTTAAGAACTCCACCTTGTTCAAATAGTGGGTTTTTTGTTTGTTTTGGGTTTATTTATTTATTTTTTATTTTTTTAATGATGGGATTCTCTGCCCAGGGCACTAATGGCCTGTCTCTAGCCATCAGTCCTTTAATCAGTTCTTTCTATGGGGCAGCTCTGGAGGCCCTAGCTCCCCACCCTCCAATTAATCAGATTTGCTCCCAGGGGCCAGCATCAGTTCGTTGACTGCATCCTCGAGCCCTGCCCAGTGACTCAGCCGCTGAGAGATGAATTGCCTATTAATCCACAATGCTGAAATTGCTTTATTGCATGATGCAGGCACGTCCCTGGAGGAAGTTTAATCTGCGTCTGGACTGTGAGCCATAAATAATAGGAGGCTGGTGCAGTAAAGTATGTCGTGTGGGTTTGCTTTTAACTGCCGATACTATAAATGTTGCTTCCTATGGCTGCTCTAAAGAGCCCACAGTCCTGTCTGATAAGGTCTATGGAGACAGACAGAGCATGGCTATCTTTTTGTATGAACTTGAAGTAGTTCCTTTCCTCTTCTTCCTCCTCTTGCTGTAGCAATACTTGACTTCACACTTGTGAAATCAGGATACCAGAATAACATCTCTGGGTGAAACCACAATCTAACCAGTGATAAAGCCTTAGTGTCCCCATATCTTCATTGTAGGTTAATTCATTAAGATTGGTCAATAGCCTACCCCATTCCAAGGGCTTTGGACATAGTTGACATGGAGTATATGAGAACCATTGCTACAGAGAGTGAATTGCGTGTTTTAAAGACTGGATTTTCCAAGCTAAGAGTGGTCATGGTGGCTAGGGGATTCTGGGAGTTTTAGTCCCCAAAAGTAACCTCTCCAAGTTTCCTTGCTTAGTCATAGAAATATACAGGAAGCTACTTTATATCAGTGACAGTTGCACACTGCACAATTTATATCACTGTGATTGCACTTTAACTTCCTTGCTTCCCTGTTTTGTAGTTTGAGCAGAGGCACAAGAGGAGCAGCTTGGCTAAGAACTGTAAAGGCCCCTCTCCTAAACTGCCAATCCTAGGGATTCCATAGGAAGTTCAAATGGCACCATTGGAGTTGCAGTGCTATAGTGTGAAAGGGTTCCACACCAGTGTTTTTGTCCATCTATTGCAGTACTGTCCGCTTTGACAAGAAGTGACTTTCCTGGGTCTTAGGCAGAAATTTTGCCCGATGCTTGCTTTCTCCATCCCTCGCTTCATATAGAGATACTAGGGACTGAACCTGGGAACTATGATCATTTTCTTCTAGAATTACAACAGAATTACACCCTGTGAAAGAAGCAGCCTTAACTTGGGGGGGCGGGGGAAGAATGCAACAATGGTAAAAAGGATGGTACTGTTTCAAATGATACATGGGAATATCTTCCCCAGTGTACCAGGGACCAATACCATATTTGTGTCATTATTGTTTTTGCATGGACCAGCAGCTGACAGTTCACAGAGCAGCAATGGTCTGTAGGTCACAACATTTGAATAGCATTTGACTAGGTCACATTCTCTTGTTCCAAAAGCTCGCCAAGTGAGGATTCAAAAACTGAAGTCTCCCTCTTGATTCCAAAACCTATGCATAGAGTGTCTGCGTAGATATGAATGGTTGCTCAGAGCTTGCTAAAGCATCCTACCTTATTTTCCTGGCTTGATTGCAATGGCGAACTCTGGCTTAATCCATACCAGGATTGTCATATTGAATCTGGGCTGTGATGTGGAGAGGAGAAGGATGGAAAGGAGAGGTGAGTATTCATGGGAAACCAATGTGCATCTGTTGTTCATGACTTTTTGGACAGTTGTCCTAATACAGCTGTACATCCACCATTCTGCAATTTCTTAGCCAGACAACTAGTCAGATATCACATGAGTTGCATTTGTCCATGATCCCATGATGCCCCACTGATTTATCTTAGTGGAAGAGCTTGGGTTCAGTGGGTGAACTTTGTCCTATTGTGCTGAGTTAGATAAGTTCAAGCAGGTGTCTGATGATGAGGAACGATTCAGTGACCTTCAGATGTATTTGGTGCTGGTCTCTTCTTCTCTGCTGCCACTTCACTGTGTGTTCCAGAGTTGAACCTTGGCATTGGAAACCAGCTGCATTGCTAAGATCAGATGAGCCTTGGCTCAGACAGAACCTTGATGATAGCGCTTGCCTTGGGCTCTTTGGTTTGGGTGGAAAAGCAATCTGTGTCAGCTTTGCAGATAAGTACAGACTAAGTCCATAAATAACTACGTTGTCTTTGCTTCATCTTTCAGTCAATTGATAAGATACAAGCGAAAGCAACAGGAATATTCATGGCAAGCAAACCAACATTCTTCACCCCTGATTAAATTCTGATTTACTGTACTTTTTCTTTCAGAGAGAGAAGGATTTTCTTACATCTTCTAGAACAGCCTTCTGTAACCTGGCACTGTTCAGACAGGGGCATTTGCAATGCCTGTTGTCCCCACTAAACATCAGCTAGCTTGCTGAGTAAGGATGATGGGGGTTGTGGTTTTGACATATCCGGTGGCTGCCTGGATAGGGGAATGCTCTTCAACAAGTTTCATTTTGAAGGAACCCTGCTTTAGGGAGTGAACCTCAACAACTTAAAATTCTATTCTTCATATAGTGATTTAGAGCATTTTAAAGCATTTTGCATAGTTTAGTTCAGTAATCTTTAAAATGGCACTGTAAAGGCAGGTTACCTAAGGTTATTATGGATGATGTTTGGGAAGACAAAAAGCTGAAGCATGAGGGTGGTGCTTGTGAGGGTTTTCTGTAAAGGCCAGTAGCTAAACAAAGGTCAGATTTGGACTATGTTCCACCTGTCCACATAGTAACTATGCTACCTTGTTTCCCTTTAAAATTTTGTGAAAAGACTGATAGCTGCCAGGAAGATTTATCTTGCAACTGCGTTAGGCTTTTAATACCTCTGTCTTTCAGGAGTGCCTCTTCTCATTATGCTTCTCTTCTAAACTCTCCTTTTTCTATATGTGCATTTTGCATTTGTTGAGACAATGGAATCAGAAATAAAATCCAGGTGTTCTCTTCTGCTGTTATTCACTGAAGCCCAATAAAAGCGCAGTTGGAAGGACTTACCTGAATGGTGACTGACTACAAAAAGAAAAAAGAGTCTTGTGACTCTGGTTTGTTTTTGGTCTTGCTCTAATTTGCTACTCCAGCCAGTGTATCTTTTTTCCTAATAAGTATCCATGCTTCTTTGGCTACGGAAGAGTGGGAATTGACAGATCGGTCCTGTGAGTGTTTACTCAGGAGAAAATCCCATGGATTCCATTGGTTCAAATAAAGGTACATAGGAATGCATCCTGAATTTCACATTAAACTCTTGAAACTTCGTAGTTCTCACCAGCCTTTTGCTCCAACTGGTAGACTCCCATCTTCTTCCACAACTGTCAAGCTATCTGAAGGGCTGTGCTTCCAGTCCTCATTGTTTGAAGCATGTTGATTGACTACATTGTCCCTGTCCTCGCTAGATCAGTATTTTGTCTGACACTGTCTTGCTTCACTTCAGAGGCAATGGTAATGACTGATAAGCGGGAGACATTCTAGAAGGACTAATCATTTAACACAAGAGACCTGCGGCAACTTACTTTCTTTTTCATCTTTCAAAAGGATGAAGAGAGCCAAAGTGGAGTGGACACTTCGTAAGGAGTCTTCTATTTTATTATTTTTTTTACTGGTTACCAGTCAAGTCCAGATAAAACTAAGTTACTCATCTGGGGCATGGTAGCACGAACAGGAATGGACGAAAAAGACAAACCTTAGCTCTTTTTGCACATATTTAATTTGCAAGGGAACTATAAAATATATGGTTGCTTATGGAATGCCTTTTGGCTAGATGCAGCCTTTGCTGTGTTCGGTTGTGATGGCATTCTTCCTTGCAGCTCCTCCACTCTGCATTGACAAGGCAGCTGCAGTTTTGTATGGCTGTTTCCCCACATCCTTCACAAGGCCCATCTGGCAATGGGTTTGCTCTGGATATTGGAATTTTCTCTCTCCTCCCACTGTCTCTGCCTTCTCCTTTTCTTTCCTGCTCCCTCCCTCCCCTCTTGGAATTTTTCTTTAAAGCATTGACTCCAGTTTGAAAATGCAAATCTGATGTGTTTAGTCCATCTGCTGTAGCAGGAGGAGGTGAATGCGGGCACATTCCTCTCAGAGTAGGTCCAGACTTCCTGGCGGGTATGAGCCTCTGAATTGCCTCCTGTGGGAAAGTTAGATGGCTGCAGATGCCTCTTCTGTTCATGAGATGAAAGAAATGCTTCAAGCCCCTTCTTGATTTCTCACCCCTATGAGGACTGTGGTGGTTGGGCAGAGGCAATCCTCTTTGCATCCCTTCTTTTACCTACTAAATGAAATGAAAAACTGTTTCAGAATGGAACCTTTCTGAAGGGCAGACCTCAGAAATACTGCTGGAAGTCTCTTTTGCAATGGCGCTCTCTGTGTATCGTTTGTATGCCTGCCATACTGTAACTCCCATCATCCATAGCCAGTAGAGCCAGTGGTGAGGGTGGAGCATCTGAAAGGCCACAGATTGGCCCCTCCTGCATATTAGTAGTGGTTTTAGAGCTGATTTTTCACGAGTTCATCCGGTAACACTTTTATGGTATCATTTAGTCAGAGGCCTGGAGGCGTGTGAGTGGGCACGAGCAGGAGTGAGTATGTCTTATGTAACTGCTGCCCAGCAAGCATCAGGGTGGTGATCTGACTGGAAGGACCAACATGCTTCCTCCCACTATAATTGCAGAGCAAAGTGCCATGGAAGCAAGCGATGAACATAATGGGCTTCTTTGCTGCTAGTGCAACATGTAAATCAGAGGTAGGTAGTGTATCATCCCCCAGGTGTTGTGGGATAGCGTTTCCCAGCAGCCCTAGCCAGTGTAGGTCATGTGAATGCTGGAAGATGCACACTGTACATTGACAGTACCTCACAGGTGTACAAGCTCCTTCTCTTTGTTGTGAATAGTATAGTATGGTATGAATTGTACCATAATCTGGTAAGCCCTCCACATTTGCCGGTTTGACTTTCACGGATTTGATTATTTGTGAGTTTCTTCAACCCCTGCCCCCCACCTCAGGCACTTCTTTTCTGGGGGAGCCTTCCCTCTCAACAGCTCTGATCAGGCTGTGCAGCCCCTTAAAAACTTTTCTCTGGTCTTCCCCCTCCTCCTCTTCCTCCACCAGCCACTGCCCGGCCAGCTAAGGACAGATTGCAGCACAGTTTCTCAGTATCACAGACTCTCTCCTGATGCCCTCTCACATCCAAGGAAGGAGACGGGTGTGAGAGAGGAAGTATAGGGCCATCATGCTGACCCACCCACTTTCCATCTCCTTTCCCTGACCTGGTTTGGACCCTGGGTACCTGTTCTCCCCCCAATGCCTTGGCTCCCATCCCCCCGCATATATTTTGATATTTGCAGTTTTTCCACTTTTGCGAGAGTCCTGTGCCCCTAACCTTAGTGAATGTGTAAGGCCAGCTGTAATTGATAATAGGCAGTCCATGTGTGCCTAGTAACTGTAATAAACTAGGTGAAGGCAAACAAGTCAAAGCTTAATCCAGACAAGACAATGGCGCTCCTGGTCATCAAGCAGATCAGGGATTCAGCCTGCATCGAATGGAGTTACACTGTCCCTAAAGATGCAGGTCCATAGTTTGGGTGTACTCCTAGATTCAGCCCTGACCTTGGATGTTCAGGTTTCTGTAGCTAGAAGTGCGTTTACACAGTTAAAGCTAGTTTGCCAGCTGTACCCGTTCCGTGGGACATCTGACTTGGCCATGGTGACATATGTCTTAGGCCATTTCCGCACAGGGCAAGGGAATCGCCCGTGCCGGTACTTACCGGACTTCTTGGCTCCACACTTGGGTCCAGACTGGTCCGGAGCAGTGCGTGGCTGCTGCTCCGCACTGCTCTGGGGACGAAAATGGCGGCTTCCGGTTGGTCGAGGCTCTTCACCAACCGCTGAAGCTCACCAGCCTAAAGCCCCCCCCCCAGCAGATAACTGGCTCGCACTGGTGCGAGCCTGCAAATCTGCACCGGAGCGCGGGCATGGAGTGGCGCGCTCCATGCTTTTGAAAGACCTGTTTCAAGCAGTCTTTCAAAAGCACGCCGGACGACCACTTTGGGTCGTTACGGAGCAGGCTGAGGTCCGGAACTACACTAAGTAGGTCTGACCCAGTCCACTCCCAGGTGCAGACGTCCTCCCTGGAGGACGCTCTGCACCGTTTCTTTAAGCCCGTGCGGAAATGGCCTTAGTTACGTTCTGATTGGATTACTGTAATGCACGTAACATGGGATTGAAGAGTGTTTGGAAACTTCAGCTGGTCCAGAGAGCTGCAACCAGATTACTAATGGAGCACAGAACCACTCCGCTGGCTGCTGGTCTGTTTCCAGGCACAATTCAGAATGCGGCTTTTGACCTATAAAACCCAACGTGGCTCAGGACCAGGCTATTTGAAGGACCCTGCTTTTCTGAGCGATAAGAGCTTTGGGAAGGTATTCCTCTGTATTTCACTGCCCTCACGGGCACAGCTGGTGGGAACACAGGAGAAGGCCTTCTCTATGGCTGCTCATACACTTTGGAACTCCCTTCCTAAGGGATTTAGGATGATCACTTCTTTGTTTTTGTCTTGGTGACAGGTTAAGACCTTTCTTTTCCAGCAAGTTTTTGGAAACTGATTTTAACAAAAATGATTGTTATGGTGCTGTGCTGTTTTTAACCTAATTTAAAGTAAGATTTTAATTGGTTTATATTTGTTATTTAATACAGTTTTAATCTTGATTTTATATGTTTTTAACTGTATGTATTTTATTGTGTTCTATCTTTTTGTATGCTGACTTGAGGCCCAGCCTGAGAGAAAGACAGGATATAAATAAAGTAGTGGGTGGATCCTGTATAAACTTTTTCTAACTTACTGTTGACTGGCTGGTAGGCTGCTATCAGTCTTACCCAATAACTTGATTACCCCATGCAGCCTGTTAACCACACTGATTCTTGGCTGCCCCCCCCCCCCGGTTCCATGTACAATTCTCTCTCCACATTCGCGGGTTTGACCTTCACGAATTTGATTGTTCACAAGGTGCCTGCTTGCCTCCCTCCCATTGTTACCTTCCCATTCCCTGGCCTATTGGCCAAGCATGCTGCCCTCCTTCTTTGTGCCCCAGCAAAAGGCAGGCGAATGAGAGAGGGAGAGGTTTGCATGCAGACAAGCATTTCCCCCTCCATTCTCCTGCCTGTTGTCCACATGCTGAGAAAGAAAGAAGGGTGTGGAGGTGATGGACAGGTGAAAGGAGCTGGGGAGGGAGTGTTTTCCCTTCCATTGGCTTGCCTGTCACCCGCGCAGGCAATGAGTAGGTGAATGGAGTGGGGGAGGGAGTGACTGTATTGTAATTACTTTCCTAAAAAATTAAATTCCAAAGGCAGCTGTTTCTTCAACCATTTGCAGTTGAAATTACCTCCTGTGGTTACGTGCTGTCAAGTCAACCTGTCATTGTTTTCTTGGAAAAAGTAGCTTCTCCAAGTTCAGGTACTGTGGGAGGATTTAAAAGAACCCAAAATATACACCTAAAGTATTCACAAAAGGACCCTCAAATTAACATGCCAGGTCTGGCCAAACTGGGAGGTGTATTTAGTAAGAGAGAGAAAAATAGCAGTGATGCTCTTCTGTACCTTCAAGTCCACTCTGATGTGTGGCAGTCCTCTCCTAGAATTTTCTTGGTAAGATTTATTCAGAGGAAGTTTGCCATAGCCTCCCTGAGAAGCTGAGAGAGTGTGTCTTGCCCAAGGTCACCCAGTGGGTTTCACTGGCAGAGCAAGGATCTGAATTCTGGTCTCCCAGAGTTCTGATCCAATGCTCAAACCATTACACTATGCTGGCTCTCCCTTGTAATTATTTCCCAAGCTGGCAATTCCATCTAATTCTATTAAGCAAAGAAAAAACCATTTGTTGATTTCCATTGATAGTCTGTGGGAGGCTGGACTTTCAGGTTTGTACTTCGTCAGATGGAGTGAACTTGGAGGTGAAATGAATTGGACTGTTTCACCAAATGATGGTTCAAACTAAATCTTGTGATCAGTGTACACACACACACTCTCATGCTCTTTCTCTCTGCATATAAATGAACAAACAAAATGTTTTCAGGTGCTTGCAAATAAAGTTTTTATTCTGCCATCACCC
Source organism: Cyclura pinguis (assembly GCA_030412105.1). Lineage (NCBI taxonomy): Eukaryota > Metazoa > Chordata > Lepidosauria > Squamata > Iguanidae > Cyclura > Cyclura pinguis. The sequence goes on along the minus strand of CM059600.1, from coordinate 194,933,705 downwards.
AGCTTCATTTATGGAATTTTACAAGAGGGACAAGTTGATTTTGCCTTCATCTTTCCACCTTTCCATCCTTCCACCTTTCTGTGTTTTTAAAAATAATAAAAAAAAAACAGTAAGAAGAATAGTTTTAAACATTGGTCTTGATGAGAACCCACCATCTAGAAATACCCTTCAGCAGTGGTGCTGCATGGTTTCCATTTTTCCCTCTGCAATCTTTTTGCTTCCAAACTTGCCTTTAGTTAAAAAAGAGAGAGAGAGAGAGAGAAAAGAAAGAGAAAAAGGAAGTCAGGATGTCCTAAAGTTAGTTATTTATTTATGTTAAACCCTGCCTTATTTGCAGCATGGGATCTAAGGTAGCTCACAACAAATTAAAACCATCTATAGATAAAATCTTGCTATATATGTATATTTTTTAAAAATTAAATGAACAGATATATTAAAACTACACAATTGGTGTTTGAAACATAATTAGAAAGCTAAAAGCACCACATACCACATTAAAATAAATTTAATCAAAATAAATACATTGAACAAGTTACAATAAATTAAATAAATGCCACATTGACTTAAGAGCCAAAGTATGTGTGTATGTGTCTTCCAGTCGTCTGTTGACTTGTGGTGACCTCATGAATTTCATAAGGTTTTCTTAAGGCAAGGAATACTCAGAGGTGTGTTGCCAGTTCCTTCCTCTGAAATATAGCCTAGTACATACCAGAATCTGGTGTTCATTGATGGTGTCCCACCCAAATACTAATCAGGGCTGACTCTGTTTAGCTTCTAAGAGGAAACAGGATCTGAGACCTTTAGGGTATTTGGGCCTTAAGAGTCAAAGACTGGCCTAATAAAAGGGTCTTTAGATTTGGCAGAAGCTTCTAAATTAAATATAAGAGATCATATTTATTATATTTGAACACAGCCATATAGATTTCCAGTGCTTTTGATAAGGCAGTAGCTGTAGAACGAGAGTCTTCTGAGAGTTATTTCCCTTGTGACTTGTGCCTTCTTCTTTTGCAAGCTGGATGTGTATCAGATTGTGATATAGAAATGTTAATGCAGCTTACTGCTAAGGTGGTGTCAGTTTGGTTGTCTTGTCTTCAGGACAGATGGCCCAGTCTAGGCGGCAACTGGTCTATTCCATTAATTGATGGTTAGGCTCCAGTGAGAACACAGTGCCGTCAGCTCACAGTATGTTATAGCTTAAGAATTTGAGTGGATTGGACTGACGCAGTCTGAAGTGGACTCATAGCACACTTCTGCCACGTTAATTGATTATGCTGGCTTGAATCTAAAAGGCCTTGACATTTTGTCTTGCTCCCTGTCTTCCCACAGGGCAAACTCCCAAGAAATAGCACTCCAGGTTGTTACCACCACCAGACAAGACATATTTCTGATTGCTCTTCAAGAAGAACTACTTGATAGTACATTGGAGTTGAATCACGAAGGGTTTACTGACTAGGCAGCAGGGTCTGAAAGCCCCACCGCCAGCGCCCAGCCTTTATTGCAAGTGTGGAAGTAGTAAAGCTGAAGTTACAGTTTCTTTACTGCAGTTTCAGGGAACACAACTGGAAAGTGCTTGCTTGATCAGCCTTTCTGTGGGATGGAAAGCAGGGCTGAGGGAAACTAACAGACTTTCAGATACTGTTGAACTGCAGATCTTGTCGTCCTCCCTTACCATCAGCTATGGTGGTTAAACCAGCTGGTGAGAGTTGCAGTTCAGAAATTTCTGGAAGGCCAAATGTTCCCTAGCCTTTTTCTTTGCATTCATAGCCTGTCCATTAGCCCTGTAAAGGGCCTAAATACCCCGAAGGAACCGTATCCTGTCTGATCTTGGAAGCTAAGCGGGGTAAGGCCTAGTTAATACTCAGATGGGGGACCTCCAGAGAACACCATGTGCTGTGGAGGATGGCAGTGACAAACCACCCCTGAGTACCCCTTGCATATGGAAACCCTATGAAATTCATGAGGTCACCATAACTGAACAGAAGACTTGATCTTGTAGCCGGGTGTGCATGCACACATACATCAGCCCTTTAAGGCAGCTCATGTTCCTTTTGCTGACAAAAAAACTGTGGTGGAGAAATTGTGGCTTTCTTAAGGCCATCTAGTGAATTCATGAGAGAGCCAGGTGGGCATTTAAACTGGAGGTTTCCTGAGTCATAGCTTAGTTGCATTTCTTGAAGTTTAAGAGGAATCAGGGAAGAGGGATCACAATTTGTTCTGCTGAAGCAAAGAAAGATAAACAGGATGTGGGGTGGACGAAGTGTGTTTAGTGTGGCCAGTAAGTGTTTGTCATTGGCTTGAACTCGTTTTCTGAAGTGTTGCTGGACACATTTTGTGTCATAATAAAATAAAATGTGCAGTAGGAAATAGTCTTTTGTGCAGTTGGCAGTATGAGCTTTAATAAGAAAGGTATTTCTTAAAATGAATAGATATGAAGAGAGATGAAAAAATAATAATTTAAAATAGATAATATTAATAGTATATTATTGGGATTAACTGCATGACTTCTGCTTCTGACCAAGGATGATAGATGTAGGAAGATATAGAAACACAAATATTTCTGCTTTTGGAGTGTGCAGTGTGGCCACATTGTGTGGGGTCTCACAGGATGACACATGGAGCAGGTAAATTGAGAGCTAGTAGTTTGAACACTGGACTACGATTCTGGAAACCAGGATTCAAATCCTTGCTTGGCCATGGAAACTCATTGGGTGACCTTGGGCAAGTCACACTCTCCCAGCCTCAGAGGAAGGCAAAGGCACTTTCCAAGAATATCCATGGTAGGCTTGCCATAGGTCACCATAAGTCAGAAATGACTTGAAGGCACACAACAACAATAATGGGGAGAAAAGAGGAAGAGGGCGGAAAGGGCGGGTTCAGACATTTTTGTCTTTGGCCTCTTCCGTGGCAGGCTGTAGCCTTGCCCAGTCATGCAGTTCCACCTCCTTTAGTTGCTTATTGGGGAATGTGCTCCTTGAGAAAAAAGAAAGATGTTTATCCTCGTTCAGTTGTTATAGTGCCACTGCTTGAAAGGCCCAAAGAGTGACTGCAAGTGGATCCTACTTCTTAGCCCCCAGAACTTAGAAGAAGTTAGCTTTTTTGTGACTAGAGCTCAAGAATCCCCCAGATAGCATGGCAATTCTGGGAACTGTAATCCAAACAAGTAACAACTCAAAAGAGCAAGCATAACCTGGATTCTCCACATTCATCCACAGAACTTGGAAAAAATTACTTTTTAGTGAATAGGTCTCAAAGAATCCTACAGCCTGCATCACACTTCTGAGAGCTGTAGTCCAAACAAGTAACTTTGCCAGGCTCCAGCATACTTGAAAAGCTATACCAAAGCTTGGATGACCTTAATGCCTTTATCTTTTGTTCAGCACTCTGGGTTAAACCAAGGAAAGAAAGTTTGTGCTTTAGGTTTGTTGGAGGCAGAGAAAGAGGAAGTAGACTCCAGAGGGGGAGTTTCTCACTGACCAAAAGACGCATTTTATTGAGAATCAGAGAGGAGGATCACTAACATGACTTCTCCATTCAGAAGCTCTTGACGGTTATGGTGTCTTCCTCACTGATCCTCTCCACTCTCCCTCAGCTTGATTTAGACACCATCTTCCCTCTTTACTCACTTGCTGGGATGTCTGTGTTTGCATTTGGGGTCTGTGTTGGTTGAGACTGTAACATGCAACACGTAATTTTCAAAATAATAGTTTTAAAGTTTTTTTTTAAAAAAAGAGATGGAAGATACCGTTTCTGATACTTATTAAATTGGGGAAATGAATGGGAAAGGGAATTCTCTTCCTGTTCATTGTGCTTACAGTTGTTTCAGTCATACCCTAAAAAAAAAGAAAAAAGAAAAAAAGAAAGCAGAAAAAATGTTGTCATTTTAAAATGGGATTTATAAAAATCTTTTGTGGTTTCAAAAGACTGCAGTTAGTAAATGTATGTTCCGAGTCAGACTAACTTTTAGAAACCGTGTTTTTCTTACAGTAAACACAATAAAAAGATGACATTTTACATACAGAGAAAGTAAATGAAATGTAATAAGCTACTCATTGTTCATACATACATTAATCACTGAAGACAAACACAGTAGATCCGAAATATCTTTGACCCAACTTACTGAGTTGAAGGATGCTTCAGTGAGGCTTTTGTACTTCGATCATTGAGTCTCGTTAGTTGAGGGGAGGGTTCAACCATAGTCACTCTCCACTTCAACTCTCTCCCGCCAACCTCTTCCTTCTTTTTTCTCGACACACAGACACACATATTTGCTTATGAGAGAACGATAGAACAGCTGTATAATACCTTCAGATTGGTAGTGAAAGGAGCCCCCTGTCTAGAAGTATTCTCAAGAATGTGATTAGTGGAACACCTTAAATTTGTATGTTTGTTGGAGAGGTGGAGTTTAGAACCGAGTGACATACGTGGTCTCTGACAAATATTTTTGAAGGCCTGACTTCAGTTCAAGAACCTCTTGAATTGAGAGATGTTAATGCCCGTCCGTGGAGTCTTTGCTGGGAGTTTTGGGTGTTCCCAATGGGACAGTTGGTATCCAGGAACAAGGCCTTTTCCGTTAGTGGTGCCCCAGAACGTGACATTCCTTGTTTTCCTGATACTCATCCTTCATTTTGTAGCATTTTTCCCCCTCGGTTAAGCTTTTGCTAATGAAGTCTGACAAATTCTTTCTAAGCCTTAGGTTACCCCTTCACTCATGTTTTATTTTAACCTGATTTAAATTTGATACCTCAGTTATTTGCTGACTGTGTTTTTATTGTTTTGAGCTGTTTTTGTTAGGGATCATAGACATTGGGATGGCGTGCTGGTGAACAAACAAATAAACGCTCAGGTTATTTAACTTGGAATCTTTGAACATGTGCGGTTCTGTTTAAAAGAATGAGTGTAAGAGTTTAGAGCAGTGTGTGTGTACATGTATGAATGTGAAAAAGAAAGAGGGAATATAACACAGATTGTAATGCTGAATTATGGTCTGTGTTCTGACATCTGAGCATGATGGATTTTTGCAGGCTTCTCAAAATATGTCACTCCTTCTATGGATTTTTTTTTTCAAAGATGAACATCTAAATCCTGTTATAAAACAATTTCACACTGTACTCCTTTGTTACCTGTTTGTTTTTCACCCCAAAGATAAGTAGAACCTCTTGAATTAGGATTTTAATTTCTTTCCCCTCTCCCCTTTTTATTTCTACAGCATTAGCTGAGGAGGTTGATGTCTATGTTGCACCACTTCCAAAGATTGGGGAACAAGCCCTGGAGAGCGCTACCTCACAAATATTGTGTAAGATTCTTGCTACTGCCTTTCCCTTTCTCAGGTTTATGCCCCTTAATTCAGTGATGTGACAGTATTGCTTTGTTCTGTTACTCCGATGGTCACCTTGATCCTAAGATTGTGATGGCTGTCCTACACCTTACATTGGCAGAAGATTCCTGAGAAATTTTGCATGGAAATAGGCCAAAAGAGATATGGCATAATCATTAGAAAAGGGTGAAATCTCTGCTGTTTGTCTTGGATTCACTTGGTCTATTTGTGAAATCTTTTGAAAGAAGATTCAGGGACAATAGAAATGCCAGATAGCTTTTTCCAAGCTCTCATGAGGGTTTGGAAACACTGGATGTATCCACAAAAGACAATTACAGCAGCTTAATTGCACTTTAACTGCCAAGGCTCCATCCTTTGGAATCCTGGTATTTGTAGTATGGAGGAAAGAGTAGTTCCTCCTAGAGAATGCCTTTAGTGCCCATGTCCCTGAACTACAGGTCTACAGAGCTCTTAAGAGAGAATTTTAAATACCTCTCACCCAATTACAACTCTGGATTCCATAGGGTGAACCTATGGCAGACAAAGTGGAATGCGAGTGTTAGAATTATGTAGTGTGAGTACACTCATTATCTGCCCATCTCTGCCAAGTTATTCCATCCTCCCAGTCTTCCCCTGAGCTCTGCAAGTGGATGTTCTTCCTCCTTTCCGTTCTCCTCTCTGTTGCCTTGACCTCCAACATTCTGGTCAATAACACACTAGCAGGCAGGGACCTGTGGGAGACGTAGTTGCCCTGCATACTGTGGTCCTAAGAAAAAACGTCTCCCATTTTCCCCCTTTGCCTCATTGTGCTGATTGTTACCAGTGTGTCTTGCCCCAGAGTGACATCTCAGAGGGCAGGGTGCTGGTGAGTGAAGGAGAAACACTCCTTCTTCCCCCCTTAACATATTCTCCCAGTCTTGCTGCTATAGCTGCTAATTACTGGTAAAAGAAAGAGGATGAATGTTTGTTGAGTGAGGGCTGGGGTGGTGGAGGTGGTGGGATTAGATTTTGGGGGCAAAACAAGCAGCAGAGATGGGCACAGGAGGAACTGAGAGTTCTCTTCGGTTCGGTTTTGATCAAAGCTTGATATGAACTTGGAGCCTTGTGAAGCCCATCTCTTATTTTGAGATTGCCTTTGTGATCTCCTGAAGTTTGTTTCCAAGCTTAGCGCAAGAGAATTTCACTGGTATCTCTAGTGTGAATGCAGCTCTACTGTAAAAAACAATAAATCTTCATATTCTTTATTCACTGTATATGACTGGTTCACTTAACAATTTAAAATACTCCTGATGCATTATTGATCAGAATGTGATTTTGACAAAATCTAAAACCCTTCTACTAGAAAAGTATGAGGCTTACAACAGGCTATTTGCATCAAAAACATTTTAAGTGAGCTTTGTTTCAAAAAGGGAAAATTAGTTGGGCTGAATGTTTTGCCAGCAATGCCAGTATGTTTTGGTAACAGGATAGAAAGGACTAAAACAGCAGTTAATGGACAGATCTTGCAATACAGTGGATCTGTATTGGTACCAGAGAGGTTTTTTTTAGCATTTTCAGAAATGATCTGGTTTGAGGGGTGAACTTGGCCACATTTGCTAATGACAGAAAATTATTTAGGATATTTAGAACCAAAAAAAAATTGCAGAGTGAAAAAAAAATCTCTCTTAAGTTCAGGAAAAGGAATTTGAAATGTCAGATGAGGTTCTGTGTAAGCAAGGGTAAAGTGATTCATACTGGGACCAAAGCCCCCCAACTCCACATCTGCTGGTGAGATCTTAACAGCTGGTGGCTTATCGAGAAAGAGATGTTGGAGTCGTGGTGGATAGCTTAATGGAAATGTCAGCCTATTGCTCAGCTGCTGTGTAAAAGGCAAGATCCATAACTAGAAAAGGGGAATTGAGAATAAAATTGCCACTACTGAACCTTATGCAAATTTATTGTATGACCACAGATGGGATGCTGTGTACAGTTGTGGTTGCCATAGCTGAGGTATTATAGAGCAGTTGAAGATGCACAGAAAGCCAATCAAAATGGTCAAGGGCTGGACCAATTCTCCTAGGAGGGAACATTCCAGTGATCGAGGGTATTTAGTTGAGGTAAAGGGAAGAAAAGAAATGTTAGATTACTATAAAACAGGATGGGCCACTGCACATCATGTTTCTGCCCCAGAATATTTTTGTAGCGGTAGATGGTCAAAGATATTGCAAACAGTACAAACAGCCCCCTAAACTGGAAGTGGCCAGAAGTCACAGAATCAAAGTGGGAAGGGATCGCAAGAGCCATCTGCTTCAACCATCTGCTGTGCAGAGATCCACTGCAACAACAAACAAAATGGTGACCATCAAAATCTATTTCAAAAAACTTCAATGGACAAGAATCCACCATCTTCCAAAGAAGTCATTTTTGAACAGCTCTTACCACCAGAAATGTCTTCCTAATGTTTAGTTGGAATCCAGTTTTCTCCAGCTTGGAAAATCTCTAGTTTCCAGCTGGATTTGAAGAAAAAGCATATTTTTTCGAACATTAAACAAAACGGGGCAGCCAACAACGTGTTTAAAACCCAGATTGCCACGCTTGAAAGCATCAAGGAGAACTGATTCACCTCTTTGGCCCCAGAAATGATGATCTGGAGCACTTGGGTTGGTTAAATAGCAGTTTTGGGGAACAGCTTGTGGCCCCAGGGCCTTTTTTTGCTGTCCCTGGGTGCATACTGGTGCACGATGCACAGAGAGTGAGTAGACCTGTGATTGTCTACTGAAGTGGGCTGATGAGAAGCTCAGAAAAGATAAAAAGGAAGTACTTTTTTGCATAGTGCATACTAAACTGCTGCCAAAAGATATATTGTTGGGACACTAAGTGGAACAACTTTCAAAGGAAATGTGACAGATTAATAGAGTTAGCAGTGATTACTAATTGTTATGCCTTCATATTGACTTGAGTATCATAAACAGGATGCTTCTGTGTGCCAGTTCCTGGAAAGCATCAAAAGGATAGTCTTGTCCTTTGGCTTTCCTGTGGGCAAATGGTTGACCACTGTGTAAATAGATTGATGGACTAGAAAGGCCTTTGTTCTTCCTATATTCTTAAGTGATGTTTTGTATGACGTTGTGTATTCTTGCCTTGCATTTGCCTGTGGTCTCCATTTTCACTACATCTCAAGGGAGTTCTGCCTGAAAAGGGCTTCCCTTTTGTGCCTCGGTTGTCTTTGATATACTGCTTCTGCCTACTGTGTGTAGGAGAGTTGTTGGGTCCACCGTCTCTGCCCTCCTGATACCCTTTGGCTGTAATTGTTTGAGTGTGCCATACTATCAGCCTTTTCCTGAGAATACTTACTTGGTGATTGTATCTGTGTATGTGAGAGAAGGGTGGGGGGATGGCTGTCAGGAGTTATACCTTTTCCATCTCTTTCCAAAGATTTCCCCTCACCTACTCTATCTGTGTACATTATTTGTCATTGCACCCACTCTATTATCTTCTGGTAGATAATATTCTTATCTTATCTTATCTTATCTTATCTTATCTTATCTTATCTTATCTTATCTTATCTTATCTTATCTTATGTATCAATGCATTTCTTCTTCTTCTTGTGTACCTTCAGGTTGTTTTTGACTTATGGCAATGCTAAGGTGGACCTCTCATGAGGTTTTCTGGGACCGAGAGTGTGTGATGCACCCGAGATCACCCAGTGGGTTTCCATAGCGAATTGAATTCAGCCCCAGTCTCCAGGTTTGTAGCCCAGTGCTCAAACCACTACATCGTGCTGGCTTTCCGAAGTATTTCTATCCCACCCTATAGTGAAAGATCTCAGGGCAACGTACAGGTAAAATCAGTACTGACAGGTTAAAACAATATAAAACAAAACAAAAAAGAATTTAAGCAGAACAAAATATAATAGACACATTAACAAGTTAAAACAGGTTTAAAAGATTTAAAAAAGTTTAAAGATCATGTGCCTAGCATCTGATGTAAAGCAGGGAGGCCTAAACCCTTTAATAAATAGCCTTTCCCCCCTTGGCACCTAAATGAAACCAGCATGGACGTTAATTGGGCCTCCAAATTCCACTGTTGGAGTGCCATGACTGAGAAAGCCCTCTCGCATGTCCTCACATAGTGTATTGATCTCACTGGTGGGGCACAGAGGACCCTCCCACCAGCAGTCCTCAGTCCCAAAATATTTAGGGCTTTAAATGCCCTATTGGCAGCAAATGCCCTTTTTAAAAGGTCTGGCATTATATGATGTCTGTATGGTATTCCAGTCAGAAATCCTGCCGCTGCATTTTGCACTAGCTATGTATGTACATCAGGATGTCCTTTCCAGATAGTGACCTGGAAATCTGAAAATTCAAGTGTTGCTGTTCGTTTATGGGCTTTCTGTTCACCTTGGGCTTTTGTTCTTTGGACCAGTGCTCTCCTTTTATGGTCTGGGTGTGGTGCTTGGGCTATATCATTATGTTGGGGCAAAGTGGCAACAGTGTCATTGCCCTTGCACAAGCATACTTGATTGTGTGTGATTGTATTATTCTTAGACATGACTTGTCCCAGCTTAGGCATAACCCTGGCTTAGTCTGCCAGTGCAGTGCACTACTAGTGCATGATGCTCTATTGCTCCTGCTTGGCTCTTCTTATAAGTGGCTAACAACTATGATTTCTTCGTCATTACATGTGAAGCAGAAACTTTGGCTGGTTTCTGCCTGGAGTAGACAGCCTCATGAACAACAAACCATGACTTTGGCTTGTCTTGGAACAAACAGACCAGAGTTCTTGGGTTCACACAAAGTGATCATACATAAATCATGAATGGGAAGGTCTGTGGTTTGTTCAGCAACCCCTGCTTGCAGGGGAGCCAAGTGGCAGTACTTGGGCAACATGCTTAAGCATGCTGCTTGAGGGCAGTAAGTCAGGATACTCTGTACTTGCCTCCACACAAAGCTAGTAGGTAAAATTGGGTTGCTAAAGAGTCACTTAATAATTCCACACACAAAACCATTTTGACAAGCCTGTTATCTTAATGTGTATCTTTTTAAATTAAGATATTGTAATGTTTTAAAATTGTTTCGTGAAGAATAATGAAATCTGTAATGTTTTTTCCATAGCTCTCACACATCATGGAATATTTTTAAAAGCCTTGGCTTTGAGTGGTGTCTCTCGCTGGTGTTTCTTTTGAGTTTATACATATAATCTTCTGTTTGGATTGGTCTTTGGATTTTGAAGGTCAGCAAAGGTCACTCAAGTTAAGTTGGATGCTGATTAGGAGAAGTGAAGCAGAGCTATGAGAACATGTGACATATCGGTGGTCATGAGAAAATATTAATACAGGTCTCCCTCTACATTCGCGGATTTCACTTTCATGGATTTCATTATTTGCAGAAGTGCCTGCTGCCCCCCCCCGTTCTCCCCCTCATACTCCATGGCCTTTTGGCCAGGTGAAGGGAGGGGAAAGGATCATCCCTTCCCTGTACTCCCTCCCAGCAGCCCTTACGGGCCCTCTGCGAGGGCAGCAGGAGCGTGCAGAGCAGGAGTGTGCAGGGCCAGTGATCGCCCATTCCCTGCATGCCCCAAGGCCTCTGGTTGTGTGGGCACTCCAGAGCAGGCCGGCAGGATCATGCAAGGCCGGCAGTTGTTGCCTCTCTGCATGCCCCGGGGCTTCGCGAGCGCTCCAAAGAAGGCCCACAGGATCAGGAGCAGGTCTGCAGCGGTGTGCAGGGCCAGCGATCATAGCCTCCCTGCACACCCTGGGGCCTCCCCTCATGCAGGCTCTCCAGATGAGGCCCACCGGTTCCCTGCAGTGGGCAGGAGCCTGAAGGGAGGGCGCCTGCCTATTTGCGATTTTTTGGCATTTGTGAGGGTTCTCTGTCCCTATCTCTCGTGAATGTGAAGAGCCTACTGTAGTTAATTTATTTTTAAAAAGTACTAGTGCATTAGTATGCAGCTGTTCTCCTTCCCCCTTCATGCTGGTAGACTGAAACTTCCATAATCCCTCAGTATTGGCTGTGCTGGTTTCGGACTGATGGGGGGTGCAGTGTAACAATATATTCCTCACTTGTATACTGGTGGGTTCAGGCTTGGTTCTTAGTTTCTGATTCATAATATGTGCAGCTGACGGTCATTACTAAGTAGAGGTGTTTGCCCAGTGTTTCAGGATGTGGCTTTAAAGCAGCTGCTTGCACTGATTCAACACATTTACGCAATAAAACAGGAAGTGCAGGGAGCCTATCTGCAAAAAAACAAGACAAAAAAAAAACAACGAAGGTCCTACCAGTGCAAAAAGGAAATTGAACAGGATGAGTAGAATTTGGTCTTGAAAACCATTCCCTTTGTCCACAGGGTACATCCTTAGTGATATGAATTAAAGATAAAATCTCCATTAAAAAAAATAAAGCACTCTTTTTTCTCAAGAGGAGATACCTGGTAGTAATGCTTCAAACTGTTCAGGAGGAGCAAAATAGGATTCTTTTTCTTCCTAGAGTGCCTCTGGAAAGCAGATGAGTGCTTCCTCTATGAGAAGCATCTTCTGATGGCAGCAGCCTCTTGTGAATGTAATATGTGCAGAAATACAGTGAGGTTTGGCGAGGAATTATAAGAAATCTTGGCAGAGATCAATAGAGGATTCCCATAAATGACTCCAAAGATCTCAGTCTCCTTATGGGAAAAAGAAAGAAACTTAACGACTCTACATAAAGTGTAGTACTTGTTTGATCAAAACCGTTCCGTGAACTCTGGAGTTGGTGCTGGATTAATTAGTAGGGAGGTATCAGATAATTGACAAATTCATACATTCAATGTGATTTAAGTAATTAAAACGAAGGCTAAATCTTGGCTGTTTCTGCATTCTCCTTTTCCTGTTCTTCTGCTTTCATTGTATCTTCCATAGAAGGTGCTTTTGACCCTAGTGTGTACAGATGCTTGAATGTGCTGATACCCTCACTCATCACCAGCTTGGACGACCAAGCAGTGCCTAATTTGGCATCTCCATCGAGGACATGTGAAAAGATCCATAATCTAATCTAAGCAGCAAGATCCTTTCTTGCTGTAGACCGAATAGAGGCTTCCAGTTGAAGATAAGACAAGAAGATAAGAAGAGCCTTGCTGGAGAAACCCGAAGAATGATTTAGTCCAGAATCTTGTTCCCCACAATGGCCAACCACATGCCTACAGGAAACCCATAAGCATGGTGTGCAGAACCACACTACTTCTGATGCTGGAGTAACTATTAGCTATTGATGTCTGGCCCTTCATCCCCCCCTTAATTTATCTCATCCACTTTTAAAATTGTCCATGTTGAGACCAAGTCCAGTTGCATTCCGTGCATTTCTGCAAAAGTACAGGAATTTCCTCTTAAGAAATTAATCAGCTTCCAAAGGATTACTGTAACACCCAGAATTGTGATGTCCATGTTGAGTCTGTAAGTCACGTTCTCCTCTGAGTGAGGCCACCATCTCTGCTGATGAGACGTTTCAGCTGTTTTCCATATTCACCACTAGCAGTGATGGACTAGGAGAAGAGTGTGTGTGTGTGTGTGTGTGTGTGTGTGTTTTAGGTGCTGTCAGGACCAGATTTTGTAGAGCAGTGTAGTGAGCCTGGTGGCTTCAAGATATTTGGGCTGTAGTTCCCAAATACTCCTGCTAGCATGGGCAGTGGTTGGATTGTGAGAGTTGTCCAAAATACCTGTCTGTCTGTGTGTTTGATATTTATCCACCTTTCTCCAAATTGGGTTTTAAAATAGGTTAGTACATCTGTAGAGCACTAGATTGCCTGACTCTATTCTGTGTGCTAACCCTGTGTAAGAGTTAAGAGAAACAGGGCAAAATTCCACAGCAGGTCTACTGTGGTTCCAGTTTCACATGAGCCAGCTCTGTGTGCTTTGTTTAGGATGGGCATGTCTCACTGAACAAAGTTATTAAGCACTATAGTTGACATTGTTTGGTGCATAAACATTTACAGACGGATAAGAGTTAACTGTTGCCAGAGATACGGTTAAATCTGGATTTGGAAAGCTCTGGTTGTCTAGATGTTTGAATAGAACTCCTATCGTCCCTGGCAGTTGTCCATGCTACCTGTGAATGATGGGAGTTGGGGTCTAACAGTATCTGGAGAGCCACAGGTTTCCTTTTCCAGATTTAAACATAACTCTTTTCCTTTTCGGCTCACATGATTGAAAATGAACAAGCTAAGAAGATCACGTCTTACCTTTTCCCTCGGTAGCTTATTGTGCTCCATTTCATGAGCACCTGGGTTCGTTTATCTGCAGTTATATGTAGTGCTTTGCTTCTGCTTTCAGTATTTTATACCTGCAGAGCAGGGCAATGCCTTGTTCCCAGGACTTCTGGCACTGCATAGACTTGCAGTAGCTTAGAAGCACTAGAATGATTTGAAAGCTTACTGGAGAGTAGTGAGCATGTTGCGGGGGAGGGTGGAGATGGAGAAGGTATGTATTTTTTTTAAAGATAAATATTTACTTTGTAAGTGACCCACTGCTCCCTCCACCCTTCTCCACACTGAAATAAGTTACGCACAGCAAATACCTGTGGCTTTTGCAACTGGATCTAAAACAGAGTAGCTGACAGACATACCCTTCATGAAACTAGAAACCCAGATTGCAGCAATACTGCTTCTAAGCATTCTGTAGCAGAAGGCAGACACACTTAAAGGATTGCAAAAATGCGATTGAGCAGTTAGAAACCTCTGTCATCACATCTTAAAAGAGTTCCTTTTTTGTTTCTGTACTTTTTTTAAAAAAACGTAGCTTGGATGTTTGCTTGTGGGCTTTCATTTTCTCTTATTTCATGTATGTTTTCCAAGATGCTAGCTTCAGGAAAACATTTGATTACGTGCGAATATGTACAAAGAGGCAGAGGACTAAGTCTAGTATTGGTCACAGCAAGAATAGATACATTGAAGTTAATGGGACTTGCTAGTCACCATTTGGGCAACCTTGTCGATTTCAGCAGGTCTGAAATGGTTTGGAGAAACATTGAATGTGGCCTATAATTTGAAATTATGAAGAAACCTAGCAAAATAGTTTAGGATTCTTTTCTTCTGCACCCATCTGCAAGATCTCCATAGATTGCCTTGCACAAATATTCACATTTTTTTGAATTTCAGCCTGGAATTGAAACGGGTTTAGTTGACATTGTTTCCCTGTGATGTACACTATCAAGGTGTCATATAGTTCTATTGGGGGGGGGGAAAAGTAAACAAAAACAAATTGGCACTTGTTGGTTGAATAGATATTTAGCTCACTGAGTTAATCCTTGGTAGAAGCATCTTTGGCAGGAATTGAAACTTCAAGACTTCTTGGTGATAAGTGTATCAGCCTTTTTCATCTTGATTCTAGACTATTTGTCCTGTTTGTGTGTGTCACTGTACTGCTGGAAAGTGAACATTCACCCTATTCACAGCTCCCCTGAAGAATGGAAGAACTCTTCTTCTTGAACCACCCTGTATTGGGCCCTCGCCTTTGTATTGCATCTGATAATGAAAACTGTCCCCACAACATAATCCTGGCATTACAGTCCTTCGCCATATTGATGGTGTTCTCAGGGCAATGAGCACCATTGGCTTTGTTCGCAAATGATGTTTTGTGGCAAGGTCAAAAAGTTTGTTTTGGTTTCATCAGACCAGAGAATCTTTTCCTACATATTTGCTGTGCTTTCTATATGCCCTTTTTTGCAAACTCCAAATGGGGCTTTCTTTTTACCGCTCTTCCATAATGCCCAGCTGTATGGAGGCTCTGAGTTGACAGTTGTCCCATGGGTCTCAGCTATAGATCTCATCAGTTCCTTCAGAGTTACCATTGGTGTCTTGATTCTTCTTTAACTAGTGCTCCTCTTACCCAGTGATTGAATTTTGGTGGATAGTCTTTTCTAGGCAGAGTCACAGTTGAATCATGTTCTTTTTATTTTGTAAGAATGGATATAATGGTACTTCGGGGGGATTATTCATAGTTCAAGATACTTTTAACAACCCAGATTTGCTTGGTTCTTCTGCACAACTTTATCCCACATTTGTTTGATTAGTTCTTTGATCTCCATGATGTTGTGGGCTTAGATATGATCTTCAAAAACCTTTGGGACATTTCAGAATCAGAGGGTATTTAACCTGCGATCCTGTAGCATGCAGGAATTATGCATGGTTGCACTCCATTCAGCTACTTGTGTGAGTTCTGGAAGCAGTGGGTTGCACCAGAGCTGCTTTAATGTATGTGTGTGTGTGTTTGTGTGCACATGTCTTCAGGTTGCTTGTCAACTTATGGTGACCCCATGAATTTCATAGGGTTTTCTTAGGCAAGGAATACTCAGTGATGGTTTTGCCAGTTCCTTTTTCTGAAATACAGCCTACAGCAGTGATTCTTATCCTTTTCATTGTCAGAGACCTCCTGTAAATATAATTTGTTGCTAGGGACCCTGAAGACTTAACTCAAGATTTAAATATTTGAACTTAGATTTAAATAGTAAATATTTATTTAAACATTCAAATATTTATTTATTTATTTCAATCTTCTGGAGACTAGGATTAAAATCCCCACTCAGTCACTGGGTGACCTTGGCAAGTCACATTCTCTCAGCCTCAAAGGAATGCAGAGGCAGCCCCCTTCTGAATAAATCTTGCCAAAAATCCCTGTGATAGATTTGCCTTAGGGTTACAGTAAGTTAGAAGTGACTTGCAGGCCCACAAAATCAAAGTGGCACTGACAAGGGGAGGTTCTTTCCAGCCTTCATGTATCTTCCCTTTAAAAACTGACTTATGGTGGTCGGAAGGCTAACCTATCATGGGGGTTTTCTTGGCAAGATTTCCAGTGGGTTTCCATGGGTGGGTAGGGAATTCAGACTCCAGTCTCCAGAATCATAGTTTGTGTATACATCTTCCACCTAGTCCCTTTCATCAGGGACATGACAGCAGGTGGGGTGGGGTGCAGGCACTGAAACTCTTGTTTGCCAGTAAGGAAGCAGTTTGGGCGTGCACGCACACCTGTTGCCGTGTCCTTTGGCATGCACACTCCCTGCTGTGGTGTCCCTGATGAAAGGGACCTGCACCTGGTAGTCCTCCTGATCTTGGAAACTAAGAAGAGTCAGCCCTGATTGGTACTCAGATGGGAGCATGCCAACAAATACCAGGTACTTTAAGATACCACACAACAAAGAAGGGTTGATTACTTTAGTAGCCAACAAGTACCAGTTTGGTATTGTTTACTTAGTTTTGTAATCCGAGAAAACGATTTTGTACCTTCACAGTATTGAATAGTTCATGTATATCAAAAGGTAACAGTACTAGTTAAATCCATTTCAGTTTCAGTTTAGTCTAAGGGGGTGAGTACTTCTGCAGCACACTGTGTATAATGTATGCATTTTGAGGGGTGTTTTAAAGAAACATTTTCAAAATGAAGTTCTTGTTTAGGTTCTGTTTGACTTGGGATTTTATGCATTTTGTGACTTAATTCAACCACTCCTTTTTGCAATTTTGGAACAAAACCTGTATAAGCATTTTTTTGTTTTTTGTTTGTTTCCTTATTCTGTTTCTTCTACAGAGCTATTAAGAAACCTCTGGCTCAGTCTCTAGTTTATCTCTATTCTCTCAGTCCCATCTAAGTAGCAAGATCTGCTCTTTATTCTGTAAAAGATTTGGTTAATGTTACTTGTTGCTATGTGCTTTCAAATTGCTTCTGACTTGTGATGACCGTTATCATGGAGTTTTCCTGGCAAGATTTGTTCAGAGGAGTTTTGCCCTTTACTTATTCTGAGGCTGAGAGAATATGACTTGACCAAGATCACCCAGTGGGTTTCCATGGCTGAGTGGGGATTTGGCCCCTGCTCTTCAGAGTTGTATTCCAGTGCTCTTATCAACAGTCCAACATTACTTGCCCTTCCCTAAAATGACCGTCATGTGGTTGAGAGGGACTGTCTTGTGGTCTCCCTGTGGCAACTGATCGAAAGCCACAGTTTCATCATATTTGCTAGCTTCTGTCTTTCACTTTTATCATAGTAACAGTACAACTATTACCACTTTAAGGCCAGTGCAGATTTTCTGTTCACAGTTCAAAGTGATGAATCTTGAGATCCATGATATAGTACCATAAAAGAGAAAGACGATTCTGAATTTCCAGACCAAAGTGGTATGATCTCATGATGGGTGTACCATGATTGATCTAAATAAATACTTGGGTTCTTGCTTAATTAAATAATGGATTGTGACACCTGAATTTGCTCATGCTTTGGGTACTGGAAGCTGCTTTTGAGAGCGGACAGTGTAGGCAGTGAAATTTCAGGACTTCAGTATGGGTTTTTGTTGATTTGAATTAAGGTTCTGGTTTTCCAAGCTTCAGCTTGGATTTGCGGAACGTAGGCTGTTGAGAGAAAACAGAGGGAATAAGGATGGGAGAAGGGAAAGAGATGTACAGTTGGCCCTCAACATTCACTACGGTTAGGGGCATAGGATCGCTGTAAAAGTGAAAAACCCACAAATATCAAAGTGTGTGTGTCGGGGGGAAGGGGCCAAAGCATGAGGGGAAGAGTGAGCACCCAGAGTCCATACTAGGTCAGGGAAAGGAGAAGGAAAGGAGTGGCTCAGCGTGATGGCACTATACTTCCTCTCTTGCCCATCTTCTTCCTTGAGTTTTGGGAGACATTGGGAGAGAGTTTGTGATGCTGAGAAATCGGGCTGCAATCCATCCTTACTTGACCAGGCAGTGGCTGGTGGAGAAGGAGAAGGAAGACCAGAGTCAGGTTTTTAAAGGGTTGCACAGTCTGATTGGAGCCGCTGAGAGGGAAGTTTCCCCTGAAAAAAAAGGTCTTGAGATGTGTGGGCAGGGGTTGGAGAAACTCACATATAATCAAATCCATAAAAGTTAAACCCACAAATGTGGAGGGCCGATTATATAATAGCTCTAGACATCTGTGTGGGTGATCTTGGCGTTGATCCCTTCCTCTACAGCAAAATGTGATACAGATACAGATACAAAATGTGATACATATTTTAGGGTGCTTAGAGCCATACCCTTCTGTTTTATGGGGGTGTCCTCAAACATAATTGTTTTTCCATTACCTCTTCTGACTTTTATGGTGAGGGAAGGAGCTTTTCTTGAAACTGTGGAAGGAGGAAAAGGTAGAATGGGTTAATAAATGTTTTGTGATTGGTAGTGCCAGAAGCTGTCTGCCTGGAAACACCCTTTGTCGTTATGGTTTCCTAGCAGTAAAATTGTAATTTAGTAGCTTTGTCATAAATGCTGAAGATCAGTCTCAAAGTGGTAAGAGTGTGAGATACTAGGATATGAGAAAGTGAAGATGCAGCAGTGGAACTGAATTTATTTTCTTGTCTCAAGGTTGAAAAAGAAGTTTTGTTCCTCCTTTCCCAGATTCTCTTATAATGTGTAGACAGACTTGAATAGAAGAAATAACCATGAGATAATGAAAAATACCTATAGGCCTTCCTAACACTAAACTAAAGATGCAGTGGCATATAGAAGTACACAGAATAGTAGTTAGGCTTCTCATTTGAGGAGCAAGAAGCTTGAATCCTTGAGTATTTAAAAGCTGTTAAAAAGCGGATTTGAAAAAATAAATAGAGCAATCTCATCTCCGGCTTCAGCCATGCCTGGAGTCAGTTAAACTGCCTCTGCATCTTTCTGGCTTTCATACCCGCGAGACGTGACTGAAATAATGCTGTTTTTCCTTAGCAGTTCAGTCACATTTCCACTTGATGTGCATTTCAGCTGGTCTCTTGAAAGGCACAGATACAATTATTATAAAGGCTAACTCAGAAGTGTACAGGAGCTTTAATTCAACCATGTAATATTTTTTCCAGTATTATTTCTCAGTGTTTACCCCAAGATTTCTTACATCGCTCTCTATATTAATATATTTATTTCAACTCTCCAAAACTTGGAGGTTTTGTTTTTTATTGTCTTCCTCCAACTGCAACAACCATGCTATCTGTTTGTTGACCAGCGCACAGGAAGAGCACCAGGTCGGGGAAGGATAACCTTTACCATCCTAGATACAGATGGCCTAGTCTTTGGACATGAGGTGAACCAATGTCTGCAAGAAAGGTTAGGTAGTCTTGGTGCATGGTGTTGAGTTTGGATGTGGACAATAGGCATGACACTCAACATAGTTTTTCAACAACAAAAAAATCCCATCTGCCTGCCCTTATTCTTCTTGAACTAAACAGCCTTTTGAGACTGCTGTTAGTGTAACTCCCTACCCCTAGCATACACAAAGAAACTTGCAGCTCATGACTGTTTTGTCTGGACAGATTTCTGTCA
This sequence comes from Cyclura pinguis, assembly GCA_030412105.1. Taxonomy (NCBI): domain Eukaryota; kingdom Metazoa; phylum Chordata; class Lepidosauria; order Squamata; family Iguanidae; genus Cyclura; species Cyclura pinguis. The sequence goes on along the minus strand of CM059600.1, from coordinate 194,914,134 downwards.
ACTATATAGCTTGTAAGGGTGAACTCAGCACATTATTTTAAAGTCCAGGGTGCTTGTGTGTATCACACTCTGTGCCATGAATCCAAAGAGGAAGATTGTGGACAAATATGAATGAAAAAATGGGAGAATGGGAACAGGAAGACCATAGAGATAGTTGCTGGTTTTCTGGACTCATTATTCCTTCATATATATTTTATCAAGAAGATATTTAAGTCCAAATATTATTCATATAAGCCAAGGTAGCCAATTCCTAGGATATATAACTCAGGTGGAGTGAAAGAAACAATTTCACAGCCTTGTGTTTTCATGGGTCTTCCTTTGGCTGGAGACGCCTCCCATAGGGCATACTTCTTTTAGTTCATACCCATTTAACATCATGAACTTTGGATGCCCTTTTGCAAAACCCTTTTGATGGGATTGTCAAATAAAATCTGGATGATAGTGATCAGCAAGATTGGAGGTGTTTCCATACTGGCATAGTATTCTCTCTGATTGCTGCTGTTTGTTTATTCACTTTCATGGGATACAGGACATCAACAATTTTCTCTTACTTTATCCCAATATTTCCATTTTTTTCCCTAGTCACATTCCTTATTTTGGAAGGAACAGAACAGCAGTTACAGTCTCTGCAGGTTGGTCCTCTTAAGTAGTGCCCTATTTTATTTTTAAAAGAGGTATAATTTAGACATAGGCTGTGACATTTGAGGCCCTTAACATCATACCTCTTCATTTTAGGACTCCTACTACTTCTGTTCTCTATCATTTTAGAATATTAATCTGTGTTTTTAAAAGTCTTTGCTCTCTTTGGGGGTTTACAGAACCTGTTGTTAGCCAGAATTAAGTCATTTGGGAGCATTTTGTTCAAATTAGTATGCTTTTTTGTGTTCCTGCTAGGACTCACTCTCGTATGAAGCAGGCTGAATTGTCTGCTTTTAGCAGTGGTGCAGGAAGGGCTGCTGAATCTCCTTGCTTCCACTCTAAACTGCTGCTCCCTCTCTGGAGCAAGGATGGCACCACAGTGGATGTTCCACAATGCCCTGGCAAAACCTGCTCTCCCTCTTTGGCAAATGCATGAGGTATGGGTGGCAGTGGAGGAGGAGTAGCAGTGGCAATAAAGATGGTAACAGGAGCCCTCCTACTTCAGGCAGTAGAATAGCTTACCACTGTTCTTACAAGCATCTGTTTTGTACTTAGTGAAATGAGAATTGATGGTTGCAAAGGAAGGGGAGATGACATAAGAGTAGTGACCAGTCTAGGTATAGTTCCATCCTCACTACCACCCTATGCCAGGACAGCCTGTGAAGGCTGCCCAAAAGTGCTCAAGCCCTGTGTGATACATTGGATACAGCTGCGCTGATAAGGTGTTCACTCACTTCCTTCCAACTCTTTCCTCATGTAGTCCCAATACTGTATGAAAGCAAGAAAGGGTTGATGATGGTAATGCAGTCAACTTGATGACCCTTGATGGAGCAAGGATCCCAAAGCCCACTGCAGAGATGTAATAGATTGAAATAGTTACTGTTATGAATGTGTATGACCTTAATCTTCCTGGCAGTTTATGGAATACAAGAGGACAGGTCTCTGCCCCTAGAACCTTTCAATTTAATGTTTGTCAAGAAGAGACAACAGAGAAAGGGAGGAGAAGCTGAAGCCAGGAGAAAAATAATGCAGTTATTTCAGTTACATGTATGAGAACTTAGGTATAGGATTAGTGTACTTATTTGGCAATAAACCCCATTGAATGCAATGGGGCATTGGCTTCTGAATACAAATGTTAGTATATTCCTGTTGGGGAATAGGCAGTTCTGCCAAACCTTCCTGGAAAAGGTAAGGAGATTGCAGGCATTGTGGGAGGCATTTCCAGACAAAGGAAGACCTATGTGCTCTGAACATATGAGTAGCTACAAAGACCCTTGTTCTTTGGCCTGCCCAGCTTGCCGAGGTGGTTGGATTTGCAGGTTCAGTAGACTGTTTCTTTATTGTGTTCCTATATTTTGTGCCAACAGTTACCAATACAGATGGGCTTTTTTTTTACTGCTATGACAATGAGAGTGGTGTAAACACAAAGTAGTTAATCTCTTTATATCTGTGTATTGATATAAACCAAACAGATGGAAATTAGTAAATTGGTGATTGGCAAAAGCCAAAGGTATTTGAAGGTTGTTGTCTCCATCATTCATTTTCAGCTATTAGAAGTTTAGGATGGGCTGGAAAAATCCAAGAAACTCAAGGTTTTCATCTTGCCCACTAAAGAATTCAAAATATTTCAGTGCTGGCCAAGACTGATACCCAAAAATTAAATGTTGGCTGTTAAAATGTTGATGCTTGGTTTAGGATTCTGAAATGTTATTCCAAAGCTAGATAAATCACCCCCTCACCAGTCTTTAAAAAGACCCATCTTGGCCCCATCCTTGATAAACAAAGCATTTGTCATTTCCTGCATAATTCAGATGGTAGAAAGTCTCTTAGACTGATGTAGTTTTCAGTTCAGTTTTCTGCAAACTTGGATAGAAGTTGGTATAAGATCTAAGCCTTTGCTTTTTGAGAAAGGCATTTCTGCAGCGCTTTGTTTTTTAAGCAGGGTCATATGAACTCGCATAATAAGAAAAAGGGAGGGGGAGGGGAGAGACTCCATAATTAATGCCGTATGGATTTATTCTTTCTTCTCTGGGAACATCTGTTTTGCAAATCAACCTCATTCCTATCCATATTTATTACCAGTGCTGTTTCCTCTGCAAAAAGCACATTTCCCTGCCCTCTGGCAGGGGCACCCCTTTAAGCCTGGCATGTGCAGTAGAGAGAAACGGTGGTAATGGCAGATGGTGTGACCCTTATGTTCTGTAGCTGATTGACTGGGGATTTGGTGTCATTTGGCTGTGTCACCTTCAGGGATACACCCCTCCTTCTCTCCAGCCCCTTCCATGCTAGCTGCCTGACAGGATGGGGAGGGGAGTAAGCCAAGGCTAGACTGGAGCCGAGATTTCTTGGCTTTTCTGCTGTGGTCTGCGTCTAGGGAAGGCTGTAGGAGGGCATGATCCGGGAAAATGTGCTGCTTTCGTGCTGCTTCTGGGAACATCTGTTTTGCAAATCAACCTCATTCCTTTCCCAATGTATTGCCAGTGCTGTTTCCTTTGCAAAAGTCAGAGCCAAACATCTTCCCTTAACTTTATGTCAGAGGAAGGGGAGAGGGAGAAACTGAACGAAAGAATTGGGACAAGACAAAGCAGGCATTACTTGGTTCCTTCTTACTCAGTTTATTTGAGCCTACAAAAGCTTCCATCTGAGGTTGGTCTCTTTGGCGGGGAAGAGAACATGCCACGTCTGTACTATTTAGGCCCTGATCATCTCAGCCGGATATGCTTCAAATGCATAAACACTTGTTTTCATAATGTCTGACTGTTTAAGGCAATTTAGTGTCTGCTTGAGGTGAGACTGCTCATTCCTCATGGTGCCGTTTTAAAATTTAAAGTATCACTCTAACTGCTTATGGCAGGAAATGGAGTGGCTTTTTTAAAAAATGTTTATACATTAGAATTTCCCCTTGTGCTCTAATGAAGTGAAATGCATGCCTCTAACTCACAGCTCTTTAGAAGATTCTCCCCATATGCCTGAATTGCATTGTGAACATGGAGAAAAACTATCTCGGTTAGATGCACTGCATTTCTCGTCATTGTGGTCTATTGCTGGACCAGGTACGAAGGTCATAACCTGTAGAATGTGGCACAGTTGCAAGTTCGCCTAGTTACATTTTCTTCTTTTATGAGTAGGGGTAGCCTTTGAAAAACAATATTTCTCTAATTCTCCTAAATGGGGTTCCGTCTAGTCTCCTATACAAACGGTTAATTAGACCAGTGTTTTCTTACTTTAGCTTAAGAAAATGTCGACCAAAGTCTGTGCTCTCTTCAGCTGCACGCTCTGCAAACAGGAGTGATCAACTGAACACGAACCAGCATACTGGCTCTCAATAAGTCCTGCTTGAAGCAGGAGCAACTAAAACCCATTGATTTGCAGTTTTTGGTCCTCCACATGTTTTAGACAAATTTCCAGAATATTCAGCAAGCATGGCTCAACTGTAAGGGATCGTGTGAGCTATAGTCCTAAACATTTGTAGGACTAGGTTGACAGCCATTGAACCAAACAAAATTTGGCTTATTGCGATAGCAGAACATCTCCGTGTGGCTCTTGCAAGCTCCAGAAGTCCTGGCACTGTGGATATAATTACAGATTCCAGTTCCTTCTTCAGTGACTTTTCTTCCTTCTTCAGAGGACTACGTGAAAACACACATCAGTGCCATTTCTGGCGCACATGTATCACAGGCCATGACAAATTCTGGATCATTTTTTGCCAACTATAGTTGTAATGGAATGTGGGGAAATTGTGGAAGTGAATAGTATAAGTGCACAAGTGTAAATATTAGTCCACAATAATATTTTGGATGTATCTCCCACTGGAGGCTGTTGATCTGTTGCCTGTGGTGATTCTCTACAGCAATGCATGACTTCTACAAGCTCTTCTGTTTGTTTAAAATGTTTCTATTCTCCCCCCCACCAGGAATATACAAGGAAGCTGACAAAACAACAATCTTAAAAATATGGCACTCAACAATGTCCAAAGCAATGTGGAAGGCCGTGGGTGAAGGTGGGGGTTGGGAGATGTGATAATTTTGCTTCTGTTCCCAAAGACCTGCCAGCTTGAGCCAGTGTGTTTTGCAGGGTAGGGCATGTAGCTTGCTGAACTGACCAGGTCGTTATGACAGTCTGACTGATCTTGTGTTATGGAGTCCATTCCCATCTCCCAGCTGAAAGCAGGGGGTGAGGGCATTAGTTAAAGAAGTGAGCTCTGTCCTTCCTCAGAACAGCCAGTTTCCTGAGTGATTCATGGTAGATTTATACCAGCAGAGCTTTCTGGAGACACAAATAGGACATGGGGCTAGACAGCCCCCTCCTCAACAGAATTCCTTACCGATGCTGGATGTGGAATCCCTATCTTATCCAAACCCTCCTGAATGGCTGTCTGAGGTTACTAAGATTAAGAGGGCGCTAAGAATGTTAGATGAAACCTTAGCAGAGTCAGGTCCTTGAAAGGCCTATTATATGCCTCCTTCCCCACAAATTCTTGATCAAATAAAAACTTGCCGCTAAAAGGAGACAGGGGAACGCTTCAAGTTGAATGTATCCAGTGAAAACTGTTCAAAGACTAGTCCTGGAAAATACCAGAGAGCAGGCCCTGGCCCATATTCATCTGACTTCTGGTCCATGAATTCAACTAGTCATGCAGAAGAAAGTTTCTGTTTGGACTGTGGGGCTGTTCAGTGTCTGTAGAGGGTGAATTGTGGGGAGCCATGTAGTCTGTGACACCTGGTAATCTTATGGTCATGTTTGGGCCCAGTCTGTAAAACCTGGTAGTAAGTAGCTGAAGGATGAAGGTGTGTTAAAGACTCTGCTTCAGCCATGCAGGTAAGACAGTAGTTTTCCTCTTGAGCCTGATAAAAGCTCCTGGTTTAAAAAGAATGAGGGGAAAAGTGACATAGCGTGCCAGAGTTCCTCACATGGGTGAAAATGGAAAATGTAGATCTGTGTTCAAACAATCATTCAGACAGTATATCAGCCTTCTTGTTCGTTGCTCATCCAAATAATTGCTTCTGTGAACTGTCCGCTTGTAGAAGTAACATTGGAGAGAGGGCCTTAAATGAGATTACCATTCTTGTTCACTTACCAGGAAACTCTTAACATCCACTAGGCAAGCTGACTGTAGGATTCTGGGAGCTGTGGTCCAAAAATTACTTTAAAAAAGTAACTCTCCAACTCTCCAAAGTAACTTTCCAACTTTGGAGAGCAAAATAGGTAAGCTGCAAATCAGGATAAATGATGGGGTGAAGGGATCCTTAATCCTTTCCCTTTGGTAATCCTCATCCTCCCCTCCCCAGTTCAGTTATTCCTTCTGCAAGCAAAATTTTTAGAAAATACATGTAGGAGAAGGTCTATAAAGAAGAAGTCAAGGCATCTGTATCTTTTCTCTCTGGGATGAAAAAAATAGCTTGGAGAAAATATGTTTGAGCTTAAAAACTTTCTGGTGGGAGATGGTTAAATTACCCTTCCTTTGCCCCAGCTCTTAGCCTGGCCAGCCTGATAGAACTTTTGCAAAAACAAAACAAAGCAGTGAAACCACAGAGGAAGAAAAACATTAACTCTGTGTAGGCTAAGCCTTAGGATATGATGTTTCTAAAAGCAAAAGCGGAGCCCTCTCTGAGGAGACCAGTTTTGTAAGAGATTTATTCTGTGAGTGAGCTAGCTATGATGTTGTCTGAAACAGCCTCTAAAATCTACTGGATCAAAGGTACAAGATGTCAGTTCCCCAGTGCTGTACATTCATGTCCCATCTGTCAGCGCATAACATCCTATTCTGTTTTTCTTGGTTTGATTTGTTTGCATTACTTCAGAGAATCATGACCAGTATGTCTCTGAAAATTGACTTTGTGGCCAGATTCTCAGGGGCCACAGAACCCAAAAAGCCACAAGGAACTGCATTGAGAAGACCTCAGCACATTCTTTGGGGCAGTATGCTTGTATCATTTTTGAGTCTGTCTCTCAGGTAGCTGTGGTTGTTATACTTCCTATTTTGTCTACATTTTAGGAGTGATGTAATGAGCCTGGTTCTCAGGAACTTGGTGGTGTTTAAAAAAAAAAAAAGGACTGCAAGACCTTTCTGAACCTAGGCCAGGCCAACGGATGCCCTGTTTACACCTAGACTAATACCTATCTTCTCCCAGTGCTTGAATGCTTTACCTGAAGGCTTCTGGCTTCTGGAAGCAGACTTGCTGCTAAGAGAATGTACTGCTGCTGTTTACTTTGAGCTTTTGGCCCATTGTTTTATTTTTATTTTATTTTGTGGAAAAGGAAAGAGGAATTCAGGACCCCTGGGTTTATCTAACAGTGATTTTGAATTTTCTTATTCGTAGTGGCCTTCTCTGTAGCATGAAAACGCTGAAGAAAAGAAGAACAAACACAAAACAAGCTGTGCTAGCAGTTTGGCTGAAATTGAAAGAGAGAGGGGGAAAGAAAGAAAGAAAGACAGAAAGACAGAAAGACAGAAAGAAAGAGAATCTTTACTGCCAAAATAGCTGCCTGGTTGATTTTTTTTTTTAAAGCAAGTTGGCTCTTAAACTTCCCGAATGCTAAAGAAGGGAGCATTTGCAAATGGAAGGCCTTGCAGCTGTACCGTTCCCCAGTGACTTGAACTGGACTTTATATCCAGAATGAAGGGCTCTTTCTTCCCTCCCCAAAGTGAGAAATCTTCTAATTCTGCAAAGAGGACTGCTTTGCCTGGTGCATCTGTGTTCACTTAAATTTTTTAAAAAACAGCAAAAGAAAGAAACCCCAAACTCTTGATTTTGTGTAAACCATACACCCCTCTAAAGTCTCTTTCTTGACCTATTGGGAAATTCGGCACAGTGTGTTGTTACTTTATATTTATCTGAAGTCTTGCAAAATTTCTGAAAAAATAAATATGTTTGTCTCAGTCTTCCTTGAAAGCCACCAGGGATGAAAAATGTGCGTACAGACTAGAATAGCATCTAGGAAGTACATTTCAAATTCCTAAGGGCCAATCTAAATTTTTTATGAGCCCGGGTTACAATTCTAGATAAAAGTCCCCTACAGAAATGAATAAATATTTCAAATCCTTAGACATTTGCAATAATTTTTTTTGACCCCAGAGACTTGTCCAGTCATGTCAGTAGCCCCTGGCTTGTGTTCAGTGCATTGGAGCTTGAATGGAGAAGAATTACCTCTCGGCTAGCTCTTGTGATGTCATGAACCCACTCTGGTGAATCAGAACAAATGTCCTGTTTTCCGTGGTGGCAAGCCAGATGCCTCTGGATGGCTCCTACCAGTTAGAGGTGACATACTGGGATAGATAGACAAGTGGTCAAATGCAGTACAGGGCTGTCTTCAATGTCTTTAAGATTTAGATCTTAACCAATGAACATGCAGTTGCCTAAAAGATGAAATGACAGGGAATCTGCTTTTTAAACCCTGGACAAGCCCAAAACTGATGCTGAAGCTACATACAGTCTGTTAGTATGTATCTTTGCCATTGAAGTGGTGAACCTGCAGGACAGAGAGATTCACATTGCACATGAAGAACTTACTGTGACTTCTCTTTATATTTTACATTTTTCTTTGTATTTGTCTTGTTGAGCCTTCTGTAACTTGGAAGCACAGAAGAGAATGCTGTTGTATAAAACGTTAGTTTCTGGGGTTGGCAGGCAGAATGAAGTCTTTGGGTAAGCTAGACTTGGTATAAATGCATTAACTCTTGGATTCTGTATTCCTTGTTTAACAAAACAATATCTTCAGCCTACTTCAAGTTGAGGAATGCGTGGTCCTCCAGGTGATGTTCAGCCGCGGCTTCTAGTATCTGTCACCATTGGCTATAGTCATAAGGAGTTATAGAGTTTACAGTCTAAAAACATTGGAAGAGCCACATATTCCCCAGCATTGACCTTGTGCACTCCAGGTGACTTTAGGGACCTTGGGTTGGAAATCACATAGTATGGATCTGTATCAGGGAATTCCGTGGACTGGCTTATCTGTGGCCCTGTGTCTAGATAGTTGTGAAAATACAGTATGGGAGTGGAGGATCTCTGATGATATGAGAAGAGAAAATATAACGTGAGAAGAAACAACAAAGTGCTTCCTTCCTTCACAGATTGCATCTTCTGAGTTTGAAGATAAGCTTCTGCAGACATTAGGGCATTGTTCACTGAGAGGGCCAGCATGGTGTAGTGGTTTGAGCGTCAGGCTATGACCCTGGAGACCAGGGTTGGATTCCCTGCTTCACCATGGAAACCCACTGGGTACCTCTGGACAGGTCACACAACACTGAGCCCCAGAAAGCCCTATATTAGATTCCTCTTAGGGTCTCCATGAGTTGGGTATTACTTGAAGGCACACAACAACAAACAACATTGTCCAGTGATGATCTGCAGACTGGGAAAAGTAAGGTGTTTGGGTCAATTTGTGTGCTGCAGAAAAAGAATGTGGTGCAAGACTTCTGGTAATTTTACCACTTCAGAATGCAAGTTCAGAATTGGATGGGTTGTCCCATAAGCTATTTGATTATTTTTGTTGTATTTTCCTGATAATAGTTACATTATTACAACTGTTTCCCTCCTTTTGTTGTTACCCACATTTTAGCCCTCAGGAGAGTGAAACCATACAGTTCCATGGTCCGCATAGTCAGAATGAGGAGCAGTTGTTGGATATAATTGGAACTAGTTTAACCCGGTCTCTGGGATTTGGGGTTGCCTTTGGAATGACAGCTGTACTACAGGAAGCCCTAGAGGGCGCTTGGAGTGTTTCACAACTCTTCTGTGTTGAGGGAATGACATGGATCATCACACATATTTTTAAAAGTTCACTTCTCCTACATTGATACTGTTATTCTCAGCCTCCTCCATTGCTTTTAAGGATAAGCTGTTTTGTGGTTTGAGTGTTGGACTAGAACTCTGGGAGCCCAGGTCTGGGTGACTTTGGGCAAGTCATACTTTCTCAACCCAAAAGAAGGGCAATTGCAAACCTCCTCTGAATACAACCAAATAAGAAAACTCCATGATAATGCCATTGGAAGTCAGAGTGGACTTGAAAGCTAATAATAACATCTTTGCTATTTTTTTATCTTACTAAAGAAGGCTTAGAGCTAGGGATCCATTGGAACTGATATTAAGCAGTGATTGCCAGACCTGATGCATTGACTTGTTGGTCTTTTTAATTCCTCTGCTGTACATTTTGGCTTCATTTAGAGTCTGAATGTCTTGCATGGGATCAGAACTTGGGAAAGTTTAGTTTTTGAACTAAAATTCCCAATTCCCCATCAGCATGACCAATATCTATACTAGGTGGGTGATTCATGATGTTGGAGCTCCCAAAAGTAACTCTCTCATGCTCTATACAGAACTGAGGTAGGCACATGGAGAGAATGTAGCACATTAGAAAAGCCCATACTTCACCCAGAGAAGGTCACAGGTTCAGTCCTTGGTATCAACAGTAAAAAGAGATCAGAAATTAGGGGCACGTGGAAGATGATGGCTCGAAACCCCAGAAGGTCTCTCGGACAGTCCACTGAAAATAAATGGCCTGATTTGGCACAAGGCAGCTTTCTGTTTTCCTTTCCTTGTAAGGGGCTGAGCAGACACAGCACTTCTGGAGGAACCTTCCTAACAATGGCAACGGAAAGGGAATCTGCTGCCGTTTTTCAAAGTTACAGCAAGGCAAAAGGAGGCTGTGCTGTCGTTGTGGCTAGGATCGCGCTAGAGGCTGGTCCCTATGGCGCTGTTCAGCAGGAGGTCATGCTTCGTCAATTTCGAGGCCTTGGAGGATGTCATTCCGTGACAGGCTCTGTAAATCCAGGACAAGGCTTGAGTTTCTCCGAAAGCATTTTGACAGGCTCATTCGGGGTGAGATTAATTGGGGGGGATGAGAAACCTTCCTGAGCAGAGAAGGCAGGCAATGTGGGGAGGAAAAGGAGGGGGAATGGAATGCCTTTTGTGTCTGAGTGGCAAGTCCCAGGGGTCAGCCATAGGGATGGTTTAACAAGAATATCCAATTATAATGACAGATAAGCTAGAGCTTTGGCAGCGCTATAACTCCCTTGAGCTGATCTGCAGCTGCTGGGTACTCTGTAGGCCCTGGTTCAAATCCCACTTTGCCACAGGCTCCTTGGGTAATTCACTGAAGAGTAGTTTGCTTGAGGATTTGGTGGAAATCTTATGGTGGCGGCGGGGGGGGGGGACTTCTTATGATTCACTTTGCAGCTTGGTTAAACTGAACTACCTGGAAAACCCAGAACTTCATTTACATCCATATCCTAAGGCCTTGTAATGAAGTTGACTTCCTCCAATGGGGCTTGATTCTAGGCTGAAGTTGCACTAGGAGCTGGGAAAGATTGTGTTTTGGACTATAGTTCCCAGAAATGCCTGAGCTAGCAGGACCAGATTCAGGTAGCCCTCCAAAATTCTTCCTTCAAGTTCCGACATGCATTAATTCAGTTGAGAAGGTCTACATCCTCTCAGCTTGGTATAGGTAAGCCCTCAGAAGCCACACTTTTTCTGCAACGGCATGAGTCGGTTACTTCCAATCTATTCTCCTGTGCTTCAGCATTGTAGGCTAGACATGTAAGAGATCTCTATTAGCAGAGACCCTGTCTTTCCCTTCCAGCTCTGTTTGTCTTTTGGATGCTGCAATAACTTATTTTGGGTTGCGGATTTTATTGCTCTTCTGCAGCATAATTCCCTTAGTTGGTGCTAATGGCATTGACTTCTTGGCTTGTGTTGGCTATTTATTTTTCACGTGTGTGATTGGACAAAGCTCCAAGGCATTGAAGATAGGCAGCAATTAGCAGATAGCAGCTGTGTCATGCAGAATGTCTTCCTTGAAAAATCGACCTCTGGCAGCAAGAGATGGAGTGTGAATTAATGACTTGCTTACCAAACTGGGTTAACAAATGTCTAAAAAGACTTGTATGCTTTTTGCAGTAATACCCCTTGCTGCCTTGTCCTGTATCCTAGATTCCTTTCTCCAGTTTTAATACTTTAAGCAAGACTATGATTGACTATTCCCTTGCTGGGACAGTTGTATAATTTGCTTGGTAAATATTAGAGGATCTGATCTTGTGTTAGAATATGATGTACCAGAAGCTGAGTGCAAACCAGAGGAAGGATTGTGAGCTTCCAGCAGTTTGTGTGGCTGGTCCTGAGGATGCTTAGCCAGAGACTCTTGGAAACTCACAGCATTTGCTTCCGTTTGTCCTCAGTACTTTGTGTGTTGAAAACATACTGTCTAAGCATAGAGCATTCATTTAGTTACCATGGCCAGTACCATAGCTTGGAAACATTATTTGTTAAGAATGTAGTTTTCATGGCTAGTGGCCATGTTAGCTGGGAGGTTCTGGGACCGGTAGTCCAAACAAGTAATATTTCCAAGCTCTAACCATCGCCTATAGCCTTTGATCATTCTGTTCGTATAAAGACTTCTGCCCATTTGTGGACATTCCAGTGTGTGTATGCCATACCATGGAAGGGATGCTTATCACATGGGGAGAGAACAGACAAGCTATGTGAGTTGAAATCTTTACACAGATGCCAGTTGACTACCATGGGAGTGGTACCAGCTATGCAGCTTGGGTTATATATAAAGGTTGGATGTACATGTGCGTTTCTGTGTGAGTTGTTTCAAAAATTCATTTATGACTGGAGTGGCTTGAGTTCTTTCCCTACTGTTTGGCAGCATTAGCTATTGGTGGGGAAAATGATGACTGTCTTGTGTTGTGGAGTTGTGACTAAAAGCATGAGAAGGGATGGAAAAATCCAGATATTCAGTAGGCACTAGAAGGGAAAAAAATGAGTCTGGTAACTAACATCCATATTTCTGGCTGTAGCTCCTTGGAAGCATATGAATTAACTGGTTATGCTTATTCCTCCCTCCCCCACAGAGCAGAAGATGGCGCATGTCATCTTCACAGCAGTGTGGTAGTTTACATTGAGGGGTAGTGATTGGCCTAAAGGTACAGCTAGTGATTTTTTTGCCTGGTTTGGGATTTGGACCGGCGTCTCTCCAGGCATAGCTCATCACTGTGGCATCTGATTTCTTCTCCTCTTGTGTAGGTCCATGCTGCTGCAACTTCTTATTTTCTTTTTCCTTTCTTTTTCCTTTCTTAGCTGGGTTAACTCTTCTATTTTAGTCCATTTTAATACAGTAAAAGTGTAAAAGGCCTAGACGAATAGGTGCAGTGATAAAATACAAAAATCAAAAGATTTTAACGCCTTGCCTCTGCTGTTCCTGAGAGCCTTCTAAGCTTCTGTTGGTTCAAGTGAGAGCTTTTTTTCTTCTTCTCAGTGAAACAGTGAAGGATTTCCTTGGGATCTAGAAGAGTGGGGGCTAAATCTCCTTTCTTGCCCACAGTCATCCCAAACCCCATCAGAGGGTACCTGCCATTAAACATGTATATGTGAAATTAAGTTCTAATGACTGATTTAGTTTGGTCTTTAACTTCTGCATGTTGCTTTTACTCTTGTGGTTTTTTGGTTGGTTGTTTTTTTTTTTTTTTTTTTGCCTATCCAAAGGACTGTTCTGAATGTCTAAATGATCTTCTGGCTGAATGAAGCAATGAAAGAACAGAAAACAATCTTATAGAAAGTACCATAGAAATACTAAACTATAATGACTATTGTTTTTGAAATAGGAAGAAATAACAGCCTGAGGAGTTCTCTTGAAAAGGCTTTATAGGCCCACCTTCCTCTCTTACCAGTTTTTGCCCAGTTTTGCACAGTTCACATATTCCCAAGACTCTTTAAGAGGCTGTGCTTCCATTGAAGCCAATCTGTAATTTCTGAGCAGTCCAGGTACCATATTTTGCATCTGGGAAAGAGGAACCCTTTCCTTAGTTTTTTTTTTTTTAATCCTCTTGCTTTTCTGACTGCACAGAGATCCCAAGCATCTCTTCAATGTTTTATGATGTCACTGAGGAACAATGTAACTGTCAACTGCATCCACAGTCTGTTGTAACTGTCACACCAAAAATATAGCAGAGATTACTCCCACAGCTTTGGAAGCGTGCCCAGCAGGAGAGTATACCTTAGCAGCAATGCACTGTAACCAGGAAAACTCACCCATGCCAATTGTTTTCTTCCATCAAGGAGGCAATTTATTTTTGAGTTACACTGTGTACATATTTACAAGAATCTTCAGAAAGCATTCCAGCATCCCCTTGCTTGCTCTTTCTGACAGAGCCTCCAGCAGACACATCAGGCACCATGTGCAACTTGTTGGCTAGCTCTCAGCTATATTTATACTAACACTAGCTGATGCAATCCTGGTAGCCTTTGCATTCTCCCCACACCTCATGCAACCTTCTCCCTTGGTTGCTCATCAGCATGACTCAGCATGACTCAGCTGAAGTCACATGGATCTCCACAGGTGCACTTAACGACCTACATCACAAAGTATTTTCTACAGGTTTGGTCCAACCTTTACTGACAGTAACCACAACCATCCTCTTGAAAAAGATTAGTTTGTTATAAGGCTGTGCCTTTTCTCAGTGTGCAGTAGTCCTGGTAGTAGTACCTCAGGATGGGGAACTTCTGGAAGTTGTTGGCATTCCAGTTCCCAGCTGCAGTAGAGCCACGAAGGCCAATCATGAGGTATACTGGGCTTTGGAGTCTAGCAGTGTCTGAAGTGTCACATCTTCGCTATCCTTGAATACATCTTGGACAAAAGATGGGGTGAGGTGGCACCAGAATTGTGAAAGGAGGGCACTCCATTGTGGCTAAGTGGGACAGTTTGGGGTTCATGAGAAGTCTGGCTGGGGTTAAAAACAACCTTCAGAAGCCAGAAATATTTTATGGACAGGTACAGCTTCACAGTATTTTTGCTTTGTCAAATAGCAGCAAGACTATAATCCTCTTCTGTTCCCTTTGTCCTGCCATTTTGTTTTCTTTCCTCATGTGTATAGAGCTTTCTCCCTCTCACAGAACTTGAGCCCCCAGAGCCAGTTTCTTGTCCAAAAGTCTAGAGGATTTTTACTTCAGTGGCTCCTAGACTGTGTCAGTGACCTGTTGTTGTTCCCCACCTTGGTCCATAGAGAGAGAAATGAAGTTCAACAGAGAGACGTGTAAGGTCCTACACTTGGGTAGAACAAATGGAATACAGAAATATAGGATGGGGGACACGTGGCTGGATAGCAGTACGTGTGAAAGGGATCTAGGAGTCTTAATAGACCACAAGCTGAACATGAGTCAGCAGTGTGATGCGGCAGCCAAGAAAGCCAGTGCAATTCTCAGCTGCATCAACAGGAGTATGGTGTCTAGATCGAGGGAGGTACTGGTACCACTCTACTCTGCTTTGGTTAGACCTCATCTTGAATACTGTGTCCAGTTCTGGGCACCCCAGTTCAAGAAGGACATGGTCAAGCTGGAGCAGGTCCAGAGGAGGGCGACCAAAATGGTGAGAGGCCTGGAAGCCATGCCCTATGAGGATAGACTTAGAGAGCTGGGTATGTTGAGTCTGCAAAAGAGAAGGTTAAGAGGGGACATGATAACCATGTTTAAATATTTGAAGGGATGCCATGTAGAGGAAGGAGAGGGCTTGTTTTCTGCTGCTCCAGAGACCAGAACAAGGAGCAATGGATTCAAGCTGCAGGAAAGGAGATTCCACCTGAACCTCAGGAAGAACTTCCTGACAGTCAGGGCTGTCCAGCAGTGGTATATGCTGCCTTGCAGTGTGGTGGAGTCTCCTTCTTTGGAGCAGAGGCTGGATGGCCATCTGTCGGGAGTGCTTTGAGGGTGTTCCTGCATGGCAGGGGGTTGGACTGGATGGCCCGTGTGGTCTCTTCCAACTCTACATTTCTATGATTCTGTGATTCTATGAAATATTGTTGTTGTTTTTTATTGCTGCTGTGGTGGTCGTAGTGGTGGTATGGTGGTAATAACAGCAACAACAACAACATCTCTTGTGGCCAGATATACCTTCTGGAAAGCCCTGTTTAATGTTATACAGCAAAAATCACAGACTCTTATGACACTAGACCGTTCTAGATTTGTTGTGGCATAGGCTTTGTTGGCTTCCGTAAAGAGGGAAGATGTGGTTAAGGCCTTTGTTTGATAGTGCAGAAAGGCTCTGTGTGGCTTCAGGTACTCTCTTGGATGCTTAGTTGAATCTCAGAGGTTTAAAAATGTTTTAGCAGAATGTGGCTGTGGCGATGTTGTTCTTCTGTCGGACTTTTCTCCACATCCCCATAACCTCTCACACACAATTTTAAAAACCTTTCAATCTGCTCCAGTTGTTTGCTTTGCTCCTCAGTCATCATTTCACATAGTTCAAAGTTCTGCTTCATGGAAAGTTCAAAGTTCTGCTTCATGGAAAGGTTAAGAGAAGACATGATAGCTATGTTTAAATATTTTAAAGGATGTCATATCGAGGAGGGAGCGGGCTTGTTGTCTGCTGCACCAGAGACTAGGACAAGGAGCAGTGGATTCAAGCTGCAGGAAAGGAGATTCCACCTGAACCTCAGGAAGAACTTCCTGATGGTCAGAGCTGTCCAGCAGTGGAATATGCTGCCTCGGAGTGTGGTGGAGGCTCCTTCTTTGGAGGTTTTTAAGCAGAGGCTGGATGGCCATCTGTTGGGAATGCTTTGATGAGTGCATAGCATGGGGTGGGACTGGGTGGCCACTGTGGTCTCTTCCAATTCCATGATTTTATGATTCTATGAAAGTTAAAAACTGAAGAAGCTAAAAGCTTCTGCTCTGTTCCTCAGTGGAACATGGTTTACCATATTTCTGTCAGCACAGATTGATATTACTGTCTTCCTGCCTTATAGTCTGTGTCAAAAGTTGGCAAAATGACTCTTTTGAGGGCAGGGGGTAGTCAGGAAGCTCTAGTCCAAACAAGATGTTTTTTCCATGATCGGTCTGCGCACTTCCCTAATCAAGCTCTGCTCCTGGAACTTTCTAGAGCAGTAGTTGAGGTGGCAGGTAGCTGCTGTCTTGTTCATCTCTTTTCTGACCGTCACCTGCAGCAAAATCATTATGAACTTACTTCCCGCTTCCCCCATTTTCTCAGACGTTATTTCATTAGCATTTGGTATTGTAGATTACTGGAAGAAAGTTACATTGAAAACGTAACCGTCACTGCTTGCATACTGTTTACCTCTTACCTTGGAAGCAGCTTGTACATTTAAACTCCATAGACCACCATATCAAAGCATAACAGAACTCTTCCTGTTTTTCAAATGTCAGATGGTTGGAAAGGGTGGGCAGCCTTCTGAAAGACATCTTTTAGTGAAAAGCATGTGGTGTTTCCACAGAACAACTCTTCCATGTAGAAATAATTACGTCAGATGTTCTCCTACCACACAAGTAGATAAACCTTTTCCTCCCACTGAGGGCTTCATTCCCTCAGAGGTAACCGATTGGGAGACATATATTGGCTTTGGCTGGTGCCGGAGCCATCCTCCTGCAAAGTTCCCTAGTCTTATGTTTTTATATCATTAGATGATAGAAGGAGGCAATTATAATACTTGAGGGGGTAATACTTCAGTTATGATTACATGGAGCAGTCACAAGTTTCTTTCCCGTCCGCTTTCACCTACAGTTATCTAGGGTAGGGTAGGGTATGAGTGAACAAATGGTAGTAAAAAGCTGAATGGGTTGGTAACTTTAGTGGACACATTTTAAAAAATCTGATATACCACAGATTTCATGCCTTCAGTGTATCTCTCAACCATTATTTCAGTAATTCTTAGAACAGGCCTTGTGACTATTGTCATATTGAATAATGGCTTGCCTAAAGCCACCTAGTGAATTTGTGGCTGAGGTAAGGTATAAAATGTGGACTTCCTGTCTCTTACTTTATATTCTTGTAATTACAGCAGACTTTTTCATCATTTTTTGTGTGTGTTTGTATGTGTGCATGTGCATGCATGTGCACGTGTGTGAAGATCAGATAGGTTAAGATTCTCAAAAGAGATCTCTGTTTCTCGATGAAACTCCCAATTTCAACTTCAGTGGGGTAGATTTGGCTTCCGTCAAAGTGTCCTGGATTATCTGTCATCATGGACCACTGTGTTGTTAATGAGTGGACTCCTTTGGAGGCGTACGTAATGAGAATGGCTGTTTTCTGAAACTGTGTTATCCTTCAACAGCTGGATACCTAAACATGGAATAATTTTACTACTTTCTCTGGAGTGGGAGAGATTCTGACTGACCAAATATAAGAACTGAATGTAAATGTTCCAGTAAACAGTTTGGAGCAGAATTGCACTTCCATAGAGAGGGTCAGATTTCTTGTTCTCTTTGTGGTTTGTGTTTCCAGCTATCAGTTAATCAATATTTGGCTTTTTCTACCAATGTGGACTCGCTACATTTTTGTATTAAAACTCCTTTTCTTGGTATTTGTATTTTGTTTGTACTTTTTTTGCCTAGTGCATAAATACAATTTGAAAAATGCTGCAGGCTCCCAAGAGATAAATTACTCAAGTTAAATGGTCTTTAAAATCTGCTTCGCACCCTGATTTTTGGCTCCCACTTTGCTCTAATTAATATCTCGCATTTTCATTCTACTCTTTCCTGAAGTGTTGTGAATATGAATGAGTGCTAGGTCAGGGCCAAAGTCCTTTTGCTTTTTAAATAGTCAGCCTTTGAGATTTTATTTTCGGTGACATGTCTTTTTGAATAAACTAATCTTTATTTTTCTTTCTTCCTCCTTCTCTAGCGCCGAAGACATGTAGCCCCAAACAGTTTGCATGTAAAGATCAGATCACATGCATATCCAAGGGCTGGAGATGTGACGGAGAGAAGGACTGTCCAGATGGTTCTGATGAATCGCCAGATATATGTATGTATTCCCTTTCCTCCCTTCTCTAGTAATTGGTTTCTGTATGCTATCTAGCAGCATATATTAGTAACATAGGTCTCTCTGTCCATTTATTTTCCTTGTGCATTCTACAGCTTGTTCCATGTGTTCCATCTTCTCTGTCTCTTGATATGTTAAAGCTAGGAGGCTGAGCAGGGAAGCTTTGCAAAAGTTCCTTCTCTTCCACAGATCTCTAGCTTGAGGCAATGGCAGAGCGCCATCTATCCCACCATGGATCTCAAGGTGGTGTATATAATCTTCCTCCCTTTTTAAAAACCCTCACAATAATTCTGTTTGGTTGATCAAACTAAGAGATGGTGACTGGCCCAAGGTCACCCATTCAGCTTCAGGGCTGAGTGCAGATTTGAACCTATGTCATCCTCGTCCAGTTCTTTAACCACTACTGTACTACATTACACCCAGCTTCTGGAAGATACTACTCATGATCCCATGCAACTTCTGTGAGAAATGTTGAAATAACATTTGCAGCATTTCTGAATATGCTGGTTAAAAAGATAGTTTGCATATACATTTGCCTGCTACTCACCTACAGTTCTGCTCTGGTAGTTTGGCTCCTCAGAGGAAGCTTGTGAGAGTCAAATTAAATACAGAAGGCACCACCCTGCACAGGGAAGTTAACATGTCAGGGAGAAGAGATCTAGCTTACCTTTTGCCTTTCCAACTGCAACAGGCTTAGATACAGGAAAGCTTTTTTTTCCCTCCTGATCCAACACTTCATTTCCTTCAACAATTAAAAATAAAATCTTTTCTCCATCTTTTTTTTAAATAATGTTTGATTAATGTTATAATACAACAGGTGAGTGATAAATGATTTGTTAAAGAATCTGAATATATTGCATGAGATAATGTGCTTTCTTTTACTAATAAAGTAGTATGAAGGCAAAGCTGACTGTTAAGAAGGGTGTAGTCATGATTAGTCATCAGCCCCACACCCGTACTTATCAGTTTTACAAAAAACATAGATTGTTATCAGTCATCATTTTGCTTTTCATGCCCTTACTCTTACTAGATTGACTTTTTTCTCCATTGTCATCTTGTCTCCTGGTAATATTATTCGAAATTACCCAGAAAAGTGACAAATGTTTCTGAGCTTATGTTCAGGTCCTTTTTAGCACCCCCCCCCCCAAAAAAAAAGCATTAGTTGGAGCCTTTAACCCACTTACACCTGAAAGCTACCATTATAATCAGTAGGAGATCTCTGAGATCAGGAAAGTATAAGTTATTAGCTGCTCCACAGAGAGAAATGTATGGAGTGTAATGAAAACAGCAAAAATGAAAAGTCAAATTACAGCAGAGAACTATAAAGTGCAGTGTCTGCCTGCTGTATTTGCGAGTAGGAAGAAGGTTCTCCCAGGTCAAATTGGACATACTTGTTGATTCTACAATGTAGTTTGGATATTTTAGGCTTTCTCTTCAAGTGGATAGCTTTCCTTGTTGTGTGAGGGTGTGCACAGATGATAACTTGAGAGCCATGAAGGCAGTTTTTTAGAGCTGTCATTTCCCATGACATGCACATTCAATTATAAGCTTTGTGGATTTTTAGCAAACTGTTTTTGAGGTTCTGTCGTGTTTTTAAATGGAAACTTGGGAAAGCTTAAAGAAGATCATGGAAGCAAGACTAGACTAGAGCTTGCAAAAGTTACTTTTAGATTATATCTCACAGAATCCTCTGGGGTGCTGGCTAGGGAGCCCTGGGAGTTGCAGTCCAAAAAATTAGATTTGGTAAAGCCTTGAAAGTATCTAGCTGTTTCTCAGATCATTATATGTGTGATCCAGGTTATAGACTGTGGCAAAAGTATTTGTGACCTAGATATAAATCCTATCTTAACCAGGTAAGTAGCTTTAACATTCATAAAATATAGTATTATGGTTTATACAATAGAGCAACATTTTTGGCATGCTGTACGTCAAGTAAGAATGTCTTAATCTTTATAATTCTGGTAACATTAAATTACCCATAAAACCATGCTCCTTCTCTGCATTTGTTCTGTATTTACTATACTCATGTGACATTAAGTATGGTGGCAGTGTGATGAATTAACTGGGATTTAATACTTTTGGGAGAGTCTTTCACTTTTGGAAAACTCTCAGAATGGTCTCATGCCTAGTCAAAAAATTGTGCTAAGATTGTTTTTGTAGTAACAAAAAGATTTTGAAAGATGTGACAAGCAGTGCCTACTCTGACATTATGCATTTTATTAGTAGTAGTAATAGATTGCATCCATTGAAGGCATTCCACCATGGGGTGAGGGGCAGCTTGTGGTCCCCCAGAAGTTATCAGACAACCATTCCTTATCAGCTGTCACTGTTGGCTATGCTGGCCAGGGCTGCTCTGCATCTAACACAAAGTTTCAGTTGCATGCAGAAACTTCGTTTTTATCTTTATGTAAATGTCAGATCCCAGTGCTTTGATTCCAAGAGGCCAAACTGGTACATAAGGCATTGCACAAATCATCATGACTACACTAGGCTAGGAGTTATTTGTGCTAATTGTTCTGTATGTGGTTGTGTATCCACTAGTGTGAGTATGGGCATTTTGTAGCCCATGGGCTTTGTGTATCCCTCAATGCGTTCTCTCTATCCCTGGAACAACAGGGCCCTACACTGAAAAATAAAAGTCTAAAAGTGGACGACTACATCCCCAGAAGCCTTGAGGGGTGTAATAGTTCGTGTTAAATGCTATTTCAGAAACACCCTACCACCACCAATATTTCAGTGATCCAAAACAGCTTTTCTTCTCCAAAATGTTCCACAAAGAGAAGGGCAGGCGTGGCCCCTGGGAAATTTGAGATCAGTAGAAAATGTGGTGGAAGTGACCCTTGGATCTTCTTTAGTTGCCCATACCTACACTAGTGGAACAACACAAAATATAAATGCTTGTAGTTTTTATGCTAGTGTTGTACTGGATGTAGTTCTGGATTGGAGATGGCTGGCCTGGACACTTTGCCAATCGTGTCAGCAGCATTTTACTACTTATCGTGGGCTGTGTGAATCGTCACCTTCATAATCTCTTCATGCATGTCCTGTGGGTTCCTTAGGGTAGTGTTTATAGCTACCTTCAGGGAAAGACTCCATCAGGCTTTTTGTGAATCATTAGAGCTGCAACCTTTAATCAGTCAATTTGTCAACAAAGGCTTTAGTTGATTGACTAGCAATGTTGAGAATTAAGGGGAGATTTTTTTTTAAAGGCTATTTTGGTTCTGCTGTGTTGTGCAGTTTTTGTCTTTGCTTGAGAGAACTGAAAGCAGCCAGTCTGATCTGATTGGAAAGATTTATCAGTCTTTGTAGCTGTGCTTTCTTCATAGGTTAAAGCTCTTTCCTCCTTCTGTCTCTCTGTTGAATCAACTAAGAGCAAGATTCCTAAAACCTCTATTTACAAGAAGAATAAAACTTTTCGGAAGAGAGCCATCAATCTAGAACTGTCTAGAGTTTGAAAATTTACTGCTTGGAGCCCAGGAGTTGTAATTTTTGGCTAGAACTTGTTGCATTCTGCTCTCTCACAAACTCCCTTCCTTAACTCCTTCCAGAAGCATTTTAAAAGTAACGAACTCTAGAGGGGAAGCAGAGGAGCCTCCTGCTCTGTAGAGGAGACAGGACACAGGACACTCAAAGCCACAGGGCAGAATCTCTTTAAAGGCTCCTAATCCAGTGAAGGGAATCAGGACTTCCATACTCTGTATGAATTGGCTTCTCTATCTATCTTTTGCATATCTGCCTACTTTTGCTCACTTCTTTCCAAGCCCTCTTCACTTCCAAACATTCCTATGTAGAGAGGAAAACTAAACCTTGACCTGAGTGCATATAAGATAGCTCGTTTATACTCCCTTGGATCAAAGGAACTGCATTATAATGAGTCATCCGTTTAGCTTACTACTTCCAGCTCTATAAATTCTTAGGCAGACATTTTTGCCAACTGTCAACTTACAGTCCTTAACAGGAGATGTCAAGAACTGAACTAGAGGAAGTGTATACATGCAACCTTGTAATCTTGCTGTGCCGCCCACCAAAACCAATTAAAAAGTTTACCCAACCTGATGTCTTCCACATCTATTGCGCTGCAATTTCTACCTGCCATTCTGGCTCGGGGTGATGGGAATAAAATGTAAATATGAATTTTAAAGTAAGACAAGATGGCTTACAGGTGCCAAAATTCATCCCAAAAAAGTATACTTTGCATGTGTCAACACATTGTGGAACATTATATGTACATTATATTAATCTTTTTTCAATTACATTTTTATATTTTCTTATGGTAGCCTTAGCAATTTTTAGCGCAGGATTTGGTGGCCGTCTTGCCTGGCATTACTTGCCTTTGAAAGAATGCTGTGTAGGAAGCCCGTGAAAAGTTAGGAGATTTGTAAAGATGTTGTAAGCTCTTAAAAAGTTATGTTAGAAGATCAGTTCTCACAAGAACTTTTGGAAGTTATTTAAAAGCTAAAGTGATAATAGTTCACCTAGAACACATATTACACACATAGTTGGGGAGGAGAGACATTATTCACTGGAAATTTTATAAAACTATTTTTTTTACAGAAAATTCTCCATTTCATGCCTTTGCTGTACCTTTTTCCATCTTAAACAGTTTTAAGGCAGTCATATGCTGTTATCTGACAATTTTTACAAGTGTTCAAAAAATTCCATGTAGTATGATATGTTAATCACATGATGTTTGCATTTACTTTTCTCATATATTTCAGGCCAGATGCTTGTATTTTTTTGAGATGCAGACTTTGACAGGTATGGGAAGGAAAAATAAGAGGATAAAATTAATGAGTTTATTAGTAATGATGAGCAGCACTTTAAGGCAAATAATGAAAAATATTTTTTTTCTTGTGCACCTTGAAGTCATTTTCAGTTGGTGGCACCACCTAAGTGAAACCTGTCACGTAGTTTTCTTGGCAAGATTTGTTTAGAGGGAGTTTATCATGGCCTTCCTTTGAGGCTGAGAGACTGTGGCTTGTCCAAGGTTATCAAGTAAGTTTCTGTGGCTAAGCAGGGAGTTGAACCCAGGTCACCCAGAGTCTGAGCGAGAGCGGTATAGTGGTTTGACTGTTGGACTATGACTCTGGAAACAAGGATTCAAATCCTCTGCTGTGCCATGGAAATGAGAAGGATGATCTTGGACAAGTCACAGTCTCTCAGCCTCAAGGGAAAGCAGTGATAAACCCCTTCTGAACAAGTCTTGCCAAGAAAACCCCATGATAGGTTCTTCTTAGGAGTTGCCATAAGTCAGAAATGACTGGGAGGCACACAACAACTCCTTGAGTCCTAGTCCACTAGCACTCAAACCACTACACCACAGTCACTGATGTATTTCAACTCACTTAAGTGAATAAAAGACTTGCCGATGGAGGATAAAGAGACTGCAAAGAGGCTGAATGACTTCTTTGTGTCTTTCTTCAATGTGTATGGTAGATATCCACGCCTGACATTTTCAGAAGGAGAGTTAGAGGGACTTAGGCAAATATTTGTGACAAGATATTATGTTCAGGGCCTTATTGACAAATTAAAAATTGACAAGTCACTGGGTCTGGACGGCATCCATCCCAGAACAGTCAAAGAACACAAACATGAAACTGTTGAACTGACCAAGAAGAGGAAGAAGGGACTTGTCTCTCTGAGTAGCCTCCATATCAAAGGGTTGAAAAATGCACGTGTTAAATACCGTTTTTAGAAGAAGAGATCAGGCAGACACAGCTCTATCCTGCCTAGGCCAGCAGCCGAGGAAAGACCCTCTCTCACTCCCAATTGCCACTACTGTGGCCTTTGAGGGAGAGAACAGCAGCCATTATCTGCTGGACTTAATCTCCTCCCACCCTGCCATTCCCCTTTCCTTGTGTGTCTTTTTAGATTGTAAGCCTGAGGGCAGGGAACTGTCAAATTAACAGTTGTAAACTGCTCGTATAAAGCACCATGTGCTCTGATGGTGCTATATAAATAAATGATGATAACGGTAGTGATAAAAAATTAGAAGTATATTGAAGAACAAGTATTGCTGGAGAAGAATTCCATGTTGGAAACCACTTATTGTGACCTCCCTTGGAATACTACATACAGTTCTGGTTGCTGTATTTAAGGATATTGTCGATCCGAAAAAAAATGTGGAAAAGACAGTTAAAATGATTTGGAGGCTAGACTAATACTCTTACTAGGAAGTCTTGCAATGTTTGAGGCTTTTTAATTTTCAGATAATTCAAATAAAGGCAGAGAGAGTCTGGACCAAGCGTTTCTCCTTCAGTATCAAAGGTGCATTCTGTGCCTTCGATACCACCACTGAAGCCTGTTCCACCCTCCACTTCAGCTGAGCCTTCATCACTAACTTCTACCAAGGACAAAGCCAGCAAGAGCCATTGAGATGACAACCAGGCAGAGCCACAGTCTAAGTCAAATCAAAAAAAGAAAGCCAAACATTCTGCTCAAGCTTTGGCTTCTTCAGTACTGACAACATCAGCTTCATCTGTGGTTTCATTGGTATCAACCACAGTACCAACTTTGATACTGACTTCACTCCCAGTCTCGTTGCTGCTGGTGCCTGAAGTTGAGATCAAGACTGAGCCGTTACTCAGAGTTGACCCGTTGGTACCAAGGACTCCCCCAGCAGGGATTCTTCTTCGTGGTCCTTGTGCCTCACACCATGGGAATCTTTGCACGTGCACAGTAGCTTTTTGGAAAGTTCCAGAGCTGAGCAGCTTGGTGGGAACCCCTCCGCCATCTGTACTGAGCATACTCAGTCCCGCCAGGCTAAAGGTCTCTCCTCAGTTTCTTTTCGTCCGCCAACCTGTTAGCAGCTCGGAAGGTTTCCTACCTGAGTAGTTTGCTTTGCTTCATTCTTTGACTGTGTTTGTGTTTTTTCCAACAAAAAGACTGTAAGAACTCTTCCCCCATCTATGTCATCGTTGTTTAAGTTGTGCGTGTCTTGCAGTCACAAGATCTCCCTGTCTGATGGCCACTCCGAGTGCCTGTTCTGCCTCAGAGAGGCCCATAACATTCGGGTGTGTTATATCTGTAAAGACTTCACCTCTCAAACCCTGAAAAACAGGGCCTCGCAGTTGAAGTCTTATTGTTGGGAGCAAGCCCTTCAGATGAAGGAGCAGGCGGCTTCAAATACTGCCCTTTTCACCTCCTCCATGGCTCAGCATTCTCCTTGGGGCCGCTTGACTTCAAGGCCTTTGACAACGCCGATTTTGCCACAGGTATTGATCTCATCGGTACCGACCGCTTCAGTACCGATACCAATATCATCCTGAACACCTTTGCCTCCAATCTCCTTGTTACCGAGGATTCCGAAGCTTTCCAGGATGCCGATTATCACCTCCTCCTCTGGAGAAGCTTCTTCTAGCTCACAGCCGGCTTCCTCTCAACCTCGCAAGGCTCCCACTGTGGCTTAGTGTAAGTGCACTTCGTCCCACCTTGCTGAGGCCTCCATTAAGAAGAAGAAGAAAAAGAAGGAGAAGTGCTGCTCTCCTCCTGTAGGCTGTCAGCCGGCTCCTTTACCAGCGCCCCCTCTGATGCAGCCTTCCATGGCTACTGTGGAGGAGGAGGATGCTCCAGACCCTTCGTCGGAGCGTGACGATGTCCATCTCCCAGTGCTATTGGTCCCGGTGGCTTTCGACCTGACTTTGGACTTGGAGCGTCAACCCCCACTGCCTGTGTCTCCACCGGTCACGTCAGCCCAGACCAGAGAAGTGGGTATACAAACCCCGCTCCCTCCGACTCTCACTCCTGCTGGCCCCGAGTTGGACCTTCCATCCTATCCAGACGCTCCTCGGGCTCCTTCCCGTGATCGCCCTCAATCTAGCATGGCACGCTTTCTGGAACAGGGCGATAGAGATAGATCCCGGCTTTATTGGGATTATGGTTACCGTGGAGCCCGTGACCCTTCACGGGCAAGGCTTGACTCGCCTTTCTCTTCAGCCTCTTACATTGCTCGATACGGCCATGAGCACCTCTGGAGAGAACAACCTGGCTCCTGTTATTCTTACTCACTGGCCTATCGTGATGGATACCATCCCGACATCTGTCGTTGGTCTCCCTGCCATCCGCGGCATTTCCGCTCTCCGTCGCGCTCTTCCGCGTCTCACTACTGATGCCCCTCCCAATACCAACACTCAAGGACTTGTTCTCGGTCCCGTTCTCCATATTACCGGTGCTCTCCAGCCCACCACCGGTCCCATGACCGGTCGCCTTGCCACAGGCCGATCTCACCACCTCCTTGGGTGACAGCAACGGTGTCTCGGACTCCGCCGGATACCCACCCTGCGTCTATGCTACCAACATCTCTAAAGGCTTCGGTACTGATGCAATCCATCGTTGCCCCGATCCCGGCCGTTCTTCCAATGTCCTTGGCACTAATGTCGGTAATGGTGTTGATACCGCCTCCAGTACCGGCTACAATATCGGCCCAGTTGCATTCCCGGTCTCTGCTACTGCTCCGCCAGCTATTCTCTCTGCACCGGTGCTGGATCGACCCCAATCACGTTGGTCTCCATTTCAGTCCTCTGCCTCTTACGATTCTGACAGTGATTCGGCGGATTCCACACCTGACTCCCACACCTCTCCGCTGTTGGCCTTTGGGGACTCAACCCCTGATTCGGCTCCTGAGGATGTCAAGCAGTTTTCAGACACCCTGGTCAGGATGGCCAACGCTGTTGGCCTGGACATTTCTGGACCCAGTGCGATGGTACAAGACCCGGTGTTCCATTATGTCGACACTCAGCTTCCTTCCACGGCTTCGATTCCATTCCTCCCTGTGTTGCAGGCAGTGTTGAAACATCCCTGGGCCCAACCGGCTTCGCTCCAGCCGATCCCTCACCGCCTGGAGCATCTCTACTGGACTCACAAGAAGGATGTCGACTTTCTATTTAGCCACCCCACACCGAACTCAATAGTTGTTGAGTCCTCTCAAACAAAGGGAGGCAAGAGGGCTCGCACGACACCTCCAGATTGCGAGGGCCGCCATTTGGACGCCTTCGGTTCTACTTCTGCTCTGCTTCCTCGCTGATTGCCAGGATCTTGAACACTCAAGCTTGCCTGGCTGCCTATCAGAGGAACATCTGGGACAGGTTCTTTCCTCTGCTCTCTCATCTGCCGGACGACCATAGGACTGGCATCATCCAGTTCTACAATGAATTGGTGGCTCTCTCTGACCAGCAGATCCTGTCCTCTCGACATGCTGTCGAGGGTGCAGCATCGGTGATGGTGGGGGCCGTCGCCCTTCGCCGTTTTGAATGGCTTCGCTCCGCTGGGCTTGCAGAGGACAGCAGGAAGAGGATCGAGGACCTACCCTTTGATGGGCAAGGGCTCTTCCATGCGACCACGGATGCGGCCATGGACCACCTAGTGAAGGCTCACCTCATGGCTAAGAAGATGGGCCTCCATCCCACTCCTCAGTCCAGGAGACCATCTTAGTCACGCTCCTCATGGAGGCGCTCTGCCTATTCTTATAGGGCACGCTCCCCTCACCGTACGTCTGTTCAGACTCCTCTTCCAGCTTCCTCCTGATGCTCCTTCAGACGGTGCCAACCGTCCTCCAAGAAGTCCTCCTCTACCGCTAAGTCCCACTTTTGACTTCCCTTGCAGGTCACCACCTCTACCGTTGTTCCATCTGCCCGTCCATCTTTCCAGAACCCCTGGTCTGGCTTGCCACTTTAACATCTGGCGCAAGATCACTTCAGACTCCTGGGTTCTTTCCGTCGTCCGTCTTGGTTACGCAATTGTGTTTCAAAGTATTCCACCTCTAGGGGCCTTCTACTTCACCCCTGCCAACCCAGCCCTCCTCGAGGAGATCAAGTCTCTCCTACTCAAAGGGGCCATAGAGCAGGTGCCGCCCTCGGCCAGTTCCACCGGCTTCTTCTCCTGGTACTTCACAGTGCCCAGATCAGACGGCACCCTCTGAAATATCCCAGACCTCAGGGGGGTGAATTCCTACATCCTCCCCCGGAAATTCAAGATGGTCACTCTCTCTTCCATCCTGCCTTTCCTGCGGCGACTTGGGACTGGTTCGCCTCCATCAACCTACAAGATGCCTACTTCCATATTGCAATTCGGCCCCAACACAGAAGGTACCTCTAGTTCACAGTCAACGTTGTCTGCTACCAATACAGGGTCCTGCCATTTGGCCTGTCCACCGCCCCCAGGGTCCTCACCAAATGCCTAGCCCCTGTGGTATCCTACCTCCGCATGAAATGCGTTATGGTGTTTCCCTATCTGGACGACTGGTTACTGGTGTCGCCCTGCAAGCAAAAGTTGTATGAGGACATTCACCTTGCCCTCTCCCTCCTCTCAGATTTCAGCCTCAGAGTGAACCCCAAGAAGTCCTACCTGGAGTCTTCACGCACCCTGGACTTCATCGGAGCCATCCTGGACTCTGCTTCCTGCAGGACTTTCCTGCTGGTGAAGCGTGCTCAGACACTGTGCCAGGCCACTGTCGCCGTCCTGCGTGGCCCGTCCATTTCTGCCCGAAGGATTCAACAGCTCTTGGGCTACATGGCAGCCACAACAGCGGTCACCTATTTGTCCCACCTCCATGCTTGCCCTCTACAGCATAGGTTTCTCCGGGCCTTCGACCTTCTTGTCGATGGCCAATGTCACCTTCTGTGGGTTCCCCGCCCGGTCAGAGATTCCCTCCGCTGGTGGCTGTCTCCGTGCCACCTGCTGTCAGGAATGCTGTTTGTCAAACTCCGCCTGACACTCACTATCCTGACCGACGCCTCCCTGCTCTGCTGGGGAGCCCACTGCAGCCGTTTTGCCATGCAGGGACATTGGGCGGGCCTGGAGACACATCTTCATATCAACGCGTTGGAATTCCTAGCTATCCTGAAAGCCCTGCGGGCCGTCCGGAACTTGGACAGACAGTCCAGATCCTGTCAGACAATACGGCAGCTGTCTGTTACGTGAACAGGCAAAGAGGCACCCAGTTCTCCACTCTGCTCCACCTGGCTCTATGCCTGTGGGACTGGTGTGTCCTGCTGTGTGTGTAGCCCATTGCGGTTCACCTAGCGGGACGGTACAATGTGATGGTGGACACGCTGAGCAGGGACACGGTGTGTCACCACGAATGGTCCCTCTTGGATGCCGCTTTCCAGCAGATAGTGTCCCGCTGGGGTGCTCTGTCGATCGATCTCTTTGTGAGCGATCGGAACAAGAAGTGTCCCTGTTACTGCTCGAGAGCCGGCCTGGGCCCCGGCTCTTTCAGCGACGCATTCCAATTCCCTTGGGACAGGGAGTTTCTTTACACCTTTCCTCTGTTTCCACTCCTGGGCCAAGTGGTAGCCAAGCTCCTGTCGGACAAGGCAAATGCCATCCTCGTAGCCCCGTACTGGCCAAAGCATCACTGGTTAGGTCCCCTCTCGCCGCCGCTTGGGGCTGCAAGATGCGACTACATTGCACGCCAGACCTCCTCTCCCATTCAGACGGTCGCATGCTTCATCCGGACCTTCCTCTCCTGCGTCTCCACGCTTGGAGGATAACCTTCTACACTCTCCTGCCATCCAAGCTGTCCACATGGCCGCCAGGACGGAGTCCACTCGTAGATCGTACGAGTACAAGTGGCGGAAATTCGTGGCTTTTGCGGGTACCTGAAATGAGGCATCCTCTCCGGCTACATTGTTAACAGTGCTGCATTTCCTGTTGCAGCTGAGGGAACAGGGCCTCGCCTTCTCCTCTCTGAAGGTCTACCTCTCGGCCATCATAGGCTACCAGCCACGTGGTACTCCTTCTGTAACCCTCTTTCGGAACGCTACTGTCAAGCAATTCCTTAAAGGGCTTCAACACCTCTACCCGCCTGTCTCCCTGCCACTCCCGCCTTGGTTGTTGTTGCTTGTTCTCTCTCAACTTATGCACCATCCTTTCGAACCGATGGCCACGTCTGATGACCGTCTCCTTACCATGAAGATGGCCTTTCTGGTTGCTGTCACTTTGGCGAGGCGGGCAGGAGAATTGACCGCGCTATGGTCCGATGAACCCTTCCTGGTGTTCCATCGAGACAAAGTGGTTTTGCGTCCAGAACTGTCCTTCCTTCCCAGGGTCATCTCGGACTTCCATCTGAATCAAGGCGTCATCTTACTTACTTTCTATCCTGATCTGGCTTCACCTCTTGAGCGCTCACTCTGTTCGCTCGACGTGTGTCGGGCTCTAGCCTTCTACCTACAACGAATCTTGACCTTCCGACAGACTCCACACCTTTTCTTCTGTTATGGTGGCCGCTGGAAGGGTCACAAGGTGTCCACTCAGCAGTTCTCCAAGTGGGTTGTCCAGGCAATTCACCTAGCCTATGAACTTGAGGGACAACCCCTGCCAGCCCATCTGCTCCATGCCCACTCCACGAGGGCCATGACTTCATCAGCAGCTCTTCTCTGTGGGGTTGATCTGCATCAGTTTTTTTTGTCTTGTGGCTACCTGGTTGCAGCCCTCGACCTTCGTTTGCCATTACCGCCTTGACTGCCGGGCCCGACGTGACTCTTGGGTCGTGCGGTGCTGTCTTTGATCCTGTAGGACCTGACCCGCCATCCCACAGTAAGCTACTCAGTCTCCCATTGTGTGAGGCACAGAGACCATGAAGAAGAAGAACAAGTTGCTTACCTGTAACTGTGGTCATCTGTACCCTCACACACATCTGCCGAGCCTCCCCTCTTTCAGGTCCTTGCCTCCGCGGACTTCCAAACTGAGAAGAGATCGTTGGCTTGGCAGGACTGTGCATACTCAGTACTGGATGGGGGAGGGGTTCCCGCCAAGCTGCTCAGCTCTGGAACTTTCTGAAAAGCTACTGCGCATGCGTGAAGATTCCCATTGTGTGAGGACACAGATTACCACTCGAAGAACCACAGTTACAGGTAAGCAACCTGTTAATCCCTTGTGATTTCTCATCTCCTGGCTCTGCCACCCATTCTGGGATGCTTTAGGCCACTTTGTCAAGATTGTTCTCCTTTCTACTCTGAGCACTCTTATGCCTCGTCTAGTCCACTGTGTAGGGATTATGGATTGCACCTTTCAAATTTACATCCTATGTTGACCAGTACTGAAGAGGGCATCTGTGGTGGGAACCTCCAGGCTTGTACTGGTCACATTCTCCATCATAATGACACTGGTACCATCCACAAGAATTCCAGTATCAATCTCCTCACTTATGGGCAGACGCTCCTCTCTGTCACTGTCCCACCCTTGCTCTTAGTCTGCACAGGTCTGGCCTTGAAGATCGCCTCCCCAATCCTCTTCTTGCTCTCCTTGTCATTCGCGGCCGTGATCATCAGAATCTTGACAGCATCCGATAGTTCAAGCCTCTCTATCTCTTCTGCGGGTTCCTCTGTGCCATGACTGTCTTTGTCAGCTATCCAAAGCCATCCCTCGTCCTTTTTCACCCTTACCTAGGAGGACTGCCAGCTATATTGAGGCCTCTACCGTCTCTGCCTCTGGTTTCTGCAGTTCTCTGCACTGCACCTACAATCACTTCAGCACTATCTTCATCAGTGTCATTGGTAGTCCCTCCCACCTCACATCAGCAAAGAGTTCATCTTCTGAAACTGGTTCCACAGCAGTACCATTGTCCTCATCAGGTTCTTCAGTATATGAGTCAGACTCTTTCACCCAGAGTTCCCCGATATCCTCAACCCCTCCTTCACCTACTGTAGTAAAGGATACTATGCCTGAAGCATCTCTTGAGGATGTCAAGCAATTTGCTGACATTGTGTTAAATACGGCCAAGTCCATTGACCTTGATGTTGCCATACCATGACTTCGATGTTACTAGGGTGACCTAGTCTTTCAAATAGTCAACACTCAGGCTCCTTCTCTAGCCACAATACCATTACTACCTGCCTTGTAAAAGGTTATCAATCAGTCCTGGACACAACCTGCATCTTTGCCACCTACACCTAGAAGACCAGAGGAGCTTTACAAGATCCACTAACAGGATGTGTCATATTTGTTTACTCACCCTACACCCAATTCAGTTGTTGTAGAAGTTTCCCAGACTAAAGATGGCAAGAAAATACATTCTGCTCTGTCAAATAAAGTACATTCTGCTCTGTCAAATAAAGAAGACAAATATCTAGACATCTTTGGGAGGTGTTTCTACTCCTCAGCTGCCCTCTCTGCAAGAGTTGCCAACATGCAAGCGTGTATGGGCAGCTTATGAGAGATGCCTGTGGGATAAGATCCTGGTTCTCATTCCATACTTCTCAGAAGAACAAATGGCTGATGTGCTTCAGTCCACCAGGAAGCCCAGTCACTTGTGTTGCATCTGTGCAATTGTTACATCATTCAGTGGAGTGCACAGTGAAGGTTGTGGTAGGAGGAGTGACACTTCAGAGATATACCTGGCTTCACTTGGTAGGCCTTACTGAAGACGCCAGGAAGCATATTGAAGACTTACCTTTTGTTGGTCAGGGACTGTTCACTCCACCTGTGATTCTGTGGAACGCGTTTCTAAGGCTAAGCTCACAGCCAAGAGGATGAGCTTTGGCCAACAGCAGTATCATCAGTGTGGCTGTTCTGCGCACTCTTCTTAGAGGAGATCTTCCTCATCTTATAGGTCAAGGTCCCCATCTAAACCATCTTGTCCTTCCTTTTTACCATTGTCTTTACCATTGCTGTTCCTTCAAGCAACGACGTCAATGGTCTTCTGAGGCCAACCTCTTCAACCAAGTCTTGTTTTTGACTCATCCCTCAGGATGCCACCTGTACCATGCTTCTATCTAGCCAGCTTCAGTTCAGCCAAGGTCCCAGACCTATTCTGCCATTATTCGACCTGACAGAGCGTCACGACAGATTCTTGGGTACTCACCACAGTTTATCTGGGCTATGCCATTGAATCTTCAAGTATTCCTCCGATTGGCATTTTTCATTCTATACCTTCAGATGGTACCCTCCTACAGGGGATTGACAATATACTACTCCAGAGTGCTATCAAGAAACTTCCACCTCATTGCAGAAGGGATTGATTTCTCTCTCAAAATGTTGTGATTCCCAAATGAGATGGTGGTCTGTGTCTCATTTTGGACCTTTGCGGAGTAAACAGATACATCTGCCCTTTCAAGCTCAACATTCTTTCTTTCCTGAGGTATACAAGGTGCTTCTCTTTGGGCTGTCCACCACTTTGAGTGTCTTTACTAAATATATGGCTGTAGTAACCTCCTATCTGAGGACTCGAGGTGTCATGATCTACCCTCATCTTGATAACTGCCTACTGGTGTTGTCCTGCTAGGACAAATTGTATTTGCACTATAATCTCACTCTACCCCTTCTGTAGCAGTTGAGCTTCAACATCAACCTGAAGAAGTTGGTGCTGCAACCCACCCATCTCATTGATTTCGTCGGAGCCACTTTGCTTGGAAGAGCATTCCTCCCAACACAGAAAGCTCTCACTCTATGAGACTCTGTCATACATGTTCACCACCACCCCAGATGCTTGGCCTTTTGGATTCAATGTTTGTTGGGTCTCATGGCAGCCACCATGGCTGTCACTTACCTGTTGCATCTGAAGATTTGCCTACTGCAGCATTGATTTGTCAGATACTTGAATCCTCTTGTTGACAGCCAGCACAGAAGAATGATGGTGTCCTATGCTGTGAGACATTCTTTGCTCTGGTGGACTTCTCTTTGCAATCTTCGATCATTCAAGCCACCCCAACCCCTCTTGATGAACAGACATGTTAATGACTGGGGTGTACATTGTGGTTCTGTGAACGTCCAGAGACACTGTTCTTGCTGAGAGAAGGATCTCCGTATAAATGTGCTGGAGTTACTAGCAATTCTCAAGTCACTCCTGTCATTTGAGAGACTTGTGTTCAGGAAGGTTGTTCACAACCACACTCTGTTACATGAACCATCAAGGGAGCACTTGCTCTTCTACCCTGCCAGCTCTTGCCACTTGTCTTTGGAACTGGTGCATTACAAGATAAATACACCTCCTAGCCATTCATTTCTCTGGTACAAGCCATTTCCTCGTGGTCACCTTCAGCCACAGCATGTTCTCTAACATGAATGGTCACTGTGTCATCAAGTCTATCTTGCAGTCATAGCTTGCTGGGGAGGTCCTCAAATAGGCCACTTCGTAACAGCAACCAACAGTAAGTGCCCTCAGTTCTTCTCCAGAACCAGGGTTGCCAGAGGTTCTCTGGGAGGTGCCTTCCTTTTCCAGTGGGCAGATTGCATACCCTACCTGTTTCTACCCTTTCTCTGTCTAGGGAGGGTGATAGCTAAACTTGCGATCAATTGCGCTGATGCCATTCTGATCGCTTTCTTCTGGCGGAGACAACCATGGTTTGGGGCACTTCTAGAGATGCCCTGTAATCTCTGCATCCTCCCTCCCCACAGACGGGATCTTCTCTCCCATTCCAGTGGCCCTGCTCTGCATCTGGACATCCCACTACTACGTCTGTGTGCTTGAAGAATAACCCACTAGACTCCCCCAGGTGACACACTTTAGCATTCTGCCAATCCACAAGCCTCTTTGTCTGCTGTGGAGGCTGTTGTAAAGGCCATAAAGTAATTGGCCCAACACATTTCAAGTGGGTCATGGAGCTTATTCACCTTTCTGAGGAACAACCACTACCTAAGTCCCTATGAGCACACTCTACTAGAGCTGTTTCCTCTCTTCAGCTGCGCTGTGGGATATTCCATTGCCTGACTTTTGCAGAGCTGCTACCTGGTCTCAACCTTCCACCTTTATTTGTCACTATAGACTTGACTGCAGGGCCAGAAAAGACACTGGTTTTAGGAAGTCTGTACTGTCTTCTGTATTATAGTGACCTGACCCTCCTTCCTTTAGCAAACTTTGTAATCACCTGTTGTGTGAGGCTCAGAAACCACAAAGAAGAAGAAGAAGGAGTTGCTTACCTGTAACTGTGGTTCTTAGAGTGGTCATCTGTGCCCTCACACAGCCCCACCCTACCTTTCATCTTTTAGCTCCCTGTTCTTTTCAGTGGACTTCAAAACTGAGGCAGAAGCTAGCTTGGTGGACTAGAGCATGCTCAGTACACAGGAGGGGGCAGGGTTCCCTCCAAGCTACTCAGCTATTATATCATTATATGATATGTATATGATGTATATGTAAAAAAGCATGGCTTCTGACTTTCTTTACAGTGGTTATACCTACGTATAGTGTAATCAAACCACTCTCTCTAAAACTGCATTCTTACTAGTTGTCAAAACCAAGAGTTGCTAAAAGTCAATAAAGGGTTTCTAGTCTTTCGGAAATGTCTCCAAAGACATTTGTCTAGTTAAACCAGGTAATTTGTCAATTTCTGCGAACTCAGACAATTTCGAGAACCATCTCTTCTACAATTACTCTTCCAAATACAATTGGTGACGAAGGACAGCAGAGAAGGTTGGTGCCTCCTTGACTTGTTTCTGGGCATCTTAGAGGCTGGGCACTGTAGGAAGCAGGATGCTGGCTATCACAGGCTGTTGGTTGATCCGGTATGGCCCTTTTACATTTATATTCCAAGTTGTGGTTAGAGGGAATATCCCTGAAGAAATGGGAGCAAAGCCTTTTCTCTTATTTTGCCCTGGAGCAATTAATTCCTGCCCGAGATAAGAAAGGAGAGACTCTTTTTCTGGGCTCTGTGCCACATTTCTCCAGGGTAACTTTTCAGAGTAACATACCTGGCAGAGCCAGGAGTTAAGTGGTTGTGTGTGTGTGAGAGAGAGAGAGAGAGAGAGAGATTTTGTTTTTTGGTTATTTGTAGTTACAGGGAAGTAGAGACTTAGTAGAAAGTATCAAGACAATACAGCAGATCTCGGTTTACCCCTAAACTGAGGAACTGAAGAACGAGTACATATCCAAATGTAGTCAGTGATATCCTTTAAGGTCTTCTTTTTACATATGGGAGTTAATGTCTGATGTGGGAAACTTACCAAAGATCATAGCAGCTGTCACTGTGATTAGCAGGGGAAATATAGTTTATAATTTTTCTAATCAGAAAATTTGTTGTTGTTTGCCTTTAAGTCATTGCCAACTTATGGCAACCCTAATTTGAACCTATCTTTCTGGGGCTGAGAGTGTGTGACTTGCCCAAGGTCACCCAGTGGGTTTCCATGGATGAGTGAGGAATTGAACCCTGTTCTCCAGGGTCATAGTCCAACACTGAAACCACTACACCACCCTTGGCTCTCACAGTCCAGAAAACTAACGGGTATTTATGAGTTTCTACTTCAACATATCATGCCAGCCACTTGAGTTAGACCACTTGCCCAAGCAATTACTGAATGGTTGTGTGATGGCTGCAGTAATAGCTATACTGTATTAGTTAATGAAAGCTTTGGCAAGTTCAGAATTCAGCAGGAGTTTATGCTCTGCAGACACTGCATGTTTTGTTGTTTTCTTAATTTATCATTTGGGGAAATGAGATTTTTGATTTTAGTATTTATAATAAATCCCTTGTGTTCTCAAAATATATCTTTACAATGATGCTCGACTGCAGACCATTCAAGTTATCTCTGTATATCAGATGAGAGTTTGAGATTGAGAGAAGAGTGGCTTCCCAAATCTTATATACTGAATTCATGTCAGAGGTGTGAGGCTTGAACCAGTTACTTCCAACTCATGCACTTAGCATCTGTGCTTTACCATCTCATACAAATCATACTTTGATTTATTATCATGGCAACATTTTGATTTTTTTGTATTTATTTATGTTTTATACATCACAAAAATAGCATTTCATTTCCAAGGAATCCCAGGGCATTATACTAATAAAAGTTAGTAGGAAACATAACAGTTTAATAATAAAAAGAAAAATTACAACTAGAGACATAAAACTTATGCAGTTAGCAATGAGATCAGTATGAGATCAGTTTAGACTTAGCTTAAAATGAAATATTTTAAAGTGCCAGGGAAAACTTTTCTTTAGTGGCATTGGAAAGAAAGCAAAATCAGCACCAATTATTCCTCCGTTAGGAATGTATTCTAGATTAGGGAGGCCACCACAGATAAGGCCCTCTCTTTAATAAATGCATAATGGGCACATCACATACTCTCCACCCCCAGAAAAGTCAATGATAGATTCACCTTAGGGTGGCCATAAGTTGGAAATGACTTGAAGGCAAACAGTTGGATTCTTGTCCATTGAATTTTAGTTCATCTAATTTTGCTCAACACCACTTAAGATCTGTGCTATTCAACATGAGGAGTGGGTAGACTTCAGACTTGTTGAATCTACTGTGTCTTTTTGCAGGTTTCAAGACTTACAAATCCAGATGTAAGAGCCAAATTGAAGAGTAAGGCCGTTATAATTCAAGAGAGCACTTTTTGAGGACGGGATTTTTTTTTTCAGTCTTAGAACTGTGCTGATCTCACCACTGTTTGACACAAGAATCCACTCCTCATCTGTCCCTTCAAGTTTTTTTTTCCCACTTCAGTAGCCCGATTTAGGTAGAAAAAGGTAGTCTTGTGATATCGTTAGACCATTGAGAGTTGTTAACCTTTGCTACTGCAAACCTCTCTCTGAGATAAACTGGTAGGTCCCAACTTCTGCTTGCCCTCCACAGCTCTACACATATGTCACCATGAGTGAATTATAGCCTTTCCTTAAAAATGAAAATGACTTAAAATGTGCTTCATTAAAAAAGGCAACTTTTTAATACCTTTTTAACATTTCCCTCTCCCTCAGTAGCTTTGTTTGGAGTGGCGAACAAAATCCTTATTGCAATCTTTCAGTAAACTTGGCTTATTGATAAACCTAATTCTCAACAGCAAATACCAGTTTTGTTAAAAAAAAAAAAAAAAGCCTCCCTGGTTTCTCACGGTTCTGCAGGAGGTTACTTTTCTAGGTTTGGTGTTTCTTTTTATGTGCTCTACTGGCTTAAGTAGCTACTGTGTAGGTTGCAGCCTGTGCTGTGTGCAGAGCCTCTTTGCATCTGTTGAGGTAGAATAAATTCTGTGAAGCTTCAGATTTGATAGCCATCTTAGCACTTTTCATAACGTGTCTTGGCCTGTTGGATGGGGAAGCACTGTTGCTCAGAGAGCTGGATCTGAGGGCACCTGCCTGTCAAGATTGGTAGCGCTAGGCTAAAGAGACCATTTGTTCTGATTCCAGGGATTTTCAGAACTCATACCAGGAATTTCTTTAACCCAAAAAAGAATAGGAGCGTTTTAAAAAATAACAGAGGGGTGTAAAATTACAGGTGCAGAAAATAAGAGAAATAATTGATTTTTAAAAATTGGTCCCATGTGTGGTACTCATTCCACATGATACAAATGACAGACTCTTCCAAAATATATCTCCATTTATTGTCTGTTTGTCCACTCTGAAGCCCAACCCGGTCATCCCTGTACTTTCTTGTTGTCCTGAATGGGATCCAGTATCTCCCGATGAAATTAACTTTTTGATTAACTCCCTCCCTATTAAAAAAGCACCTGGAGAAGATATGCTTCCTGGAGAACTATTTAAATCAAATCCTGGTTGGTGATCTCCAATCCTTGCCTCACTTTTCACCTATATTAACCAACATGGGAAAATTCCCCAGGGGTGGAAAGTGAGCATAGTTGTTCCAATTCACAAGAAAGGTTCTAAGGATGACCCAAAATTTTTTAGACCTATTAGCTTTTTAAGCATAGTGTCCAAATTATATACTAAGTACTTATTGGGTAGGTTGGAGTCGTGGGCCATTGATAACAATATTATTGCAGAAGAACGAGCAGGCTTTATGAAGGGCAAATCTACGATCAATCAGTGCTCCACCCTTCACCATGTAATTCAGAAATATTCCCAAAAAGGTAGAAAAGAACTTTTCACTGCTTTTGTGGACCTCAGCTCTGCTTTTGAGCTTATTGATAGAAATCGCCTTTGGCAAAAGTTAGCTGACACTAATATTGATAGAAGACTGCTTTTTCTAATCCAGTTGTTACGTACTAATACCTCCCTTAGGGTTAGAGTTGGAGCAAATGGACTTTTGTCTGATAATATCCCTACAGACAGAGGAGTTCGTCAGGGATGCCTTCTGGCTCCCTTTTTATTTAATTTTTGTATAAACGATATTGTCAGAGAGATGAGTGGCCCAGAATGTTTTCCAGTTTCCATTCAAGATGTTAAACTCTCGATTCTCCTATATGCTGATGACATAGTTTTGATCGCTACCGCTCTGATTGGGATGCGGAGACTACTAAAGAAGTTGAGTGCTTTTTGTTTAAAAGAGCAATTAATAGTAAATCATACTAAAACCAAAGTGGTGGTTTTTGGGAAGAAGAAAAAACCCCATAGTTGGAGACTTAATGGAAACTCCATAGAACAGCAAACTTATTTTAAATATCTGGGTTTGGGTTTTAACTCAAAACTGTCATGGAAAACGCATTTCCAGGCAGTTAAGCTGAAAGCCTCTCATTCTATTAATTCTCTACTGAGATTTCATAAATTTTACGGGGGGAATTTGGTTGCTCCCACTGTTGAGGTCTTCCAAAAGAAAATTGTTCCCCAATTATTGTATGGTGCGGAGATCTGGGGATATGATAACTCTTTTCCTTTAGAAACAGTTCAGAATGCTTTTTTGAAATCTTTGTTGACCGCCCCAAAAGGTACCCCTGCGTCTGTCTTAAGAGCAGAAACTGGGTTAGGCTCTTTACAAGCTGGAGTACAGGTGGCTTTAGCTTTATATTGGCTGAAGCTGGCCAGTGTGAACGACAATAGGCTTCCCAGAAAATGCTTTCTAGAGCAATTACAGTCCCCCTTCCAAAATTCGTGGACAAATTCCGTAAGGCCTATACTCCTCTATTTTGAGATCAATTTAGAAGCCTTACCCACCTATTCTTCCAAAAAAATTAAACAACTGGTTAAAGAAAAAATCTACCTCGCTTCTAAACGGTGTGACCTACATTTGCTGTCCCGAACAGCATATTCCTTATGGTACCCATTATATAAAACATATTTTGGAATGGAGCAATATCTTTTAAACCTTACCTTCACTCCACTTAGAAAAGCATTCACAGCTTTACGCTTTCAGTGTATGCCATCTGCCTATTTGAAGGGAAGATATGATATTATCCCTGTCCACCAAAGACTCTGCATCTGTGAGAACGGGGAGGTAGAGGACATCCAACATTACCTTTTATATTGCCCTCTATATACATCTCCCAGGCTAAAGTTCCTTAATTGCTTCCTCCACTCCTCTCCCCTTTCCAATAGACCACCTCTTGATCAGATTTGTGGCTATTAGCTGATAACGACCCCTATGTCACTGTTATGGTTGCAAATTTTGCGTTAGCTGCAAGTAAGATAAGATGTAGATATCAAAACTATCCCCACAAATAATACAGAGGTGATAAAAGTAATTGATCCTGGTCTTATAGAATACATAAGTGTAATTTTAAATTGTATATTTTATATAATATGATATAATTTTATATTGAATTTTATATTGGACTATATTATATCATCTTAGAGACATATTTTATATTTTATATTGCTCCGATTTTTTAAAATCATTACATTGATCGTTTATTCCTCATACGTTGTTCCTGTATGTTAGCTTTTATATGAGTCTTTTATCATTTGTAATGTCTTATTCTGTTATTTAGATGTATTTTGTCTGATTGTGGTGAGTTGCAATTGCTTTTAGCTGAGCCATAAAGATTTATTCATATTGTCTGTTTACAAGTTTTGCAGGAGACTGGTTTGCACAACCTGAGCTCTGGAGAATAAAAAAAAAAATCTTTGGCCTTACTAAGAGTCATCAGCAGAATTGCTCTCATCCCCTTAAATTGGGGCTCTTAAGCGATTCGCTAAGGCCATCTGCAGGAACATAGCCCTGGTGTTAATAATGCTGTCTTCTTCCCTTGCGTTGGGTCCGGTGCCATAATGGCGTGAGAAAGATCTAGCTAACAGACTCAGAAGATAGAGAGCTTCTGAGTCCCATGCTTGTGCTGACAGCAAAGATCTGCCTCAGACAGTATCCAGAGATAAAGAGAAGGGGTGGGAGGGAGTGGGAGAGTGTCACTGTTTATATCCACATAGGTTAGGTTGATGGAGTCAAACTGACAGGCGTTTGTATGCAAACAGCAGGAAATCTCAGGGCTACTTTGTGGTGCGGAGCTTGTGGTCAAAAGAAACTTAACAATGCTGACTTAATTGTCTTCTGAATTGTCCCGTCTGACTTTCAAAGGCATAAACTGATGTAAACGCAGGCATTAATTCTTAATCAGGCTGTGGCTTGCTTGATAACTTGTGGGATGACCCCTGTAGCGGCAAAGCCACAGTCCTATGATTCTAGTCAAAGCTTGACTGGTATTTGGTTTCCAAATGAACATAAACATATGCGCATAGACCGACATCTATCATAGATTTGAGTATTTCTGTAGTTCCTCAACTGCACCTTAGCAGCAGGCATTGCGAAATGGAGAGAGAGAGAGAGAGAGATAACTGAACGAAGTTCTGCTAAGAGGTCTGCTCCATCCAGCCCTTCTTCTTGAACTATTTCCATTTCTACTGGAATTCATGAGTAGTAAATATGTAGCTTCTAAGAATTGCTGCCTACATGTTTGTTTTTAATTTGAAATGTGGTACTGGAGAAAAGTTCTACGATGCTATGGATGGCTTTAAGAACAAAAGGATGGATATTAGAATAAATCAAGCATGAACTCTCACTAGAAGTGAAGATGACTAAATTGAGGCTGTTGTACTTTGGATATATCATGAGACAAGGTGACTCAGTGGAAAAGATGATAGTGGTTGGGAAAGTGGAAAGCAATAGAAAAGAGGGACACTACAGGTAGATTGATTCAATCAAGGAAGCCATGGCCCTGAGCTTACAAGACTTGTGCAGGGCAGTTGATTACCTTGAAAATCTCTTATTCAAGGAATTGTCATGAGTAGAAGTCTACTTGATAGCAAAAAACAACAACAACAAAACAGCAGCATGTTTGTTTTCCCTTTCCCTCCTTGATGCTTTTCTTTTCAATTGCTGTGTCTTCTCCTTTGTAACCCTGCAGACAAGATACTTTTTTTAATACAATTTTTTATTTCATAGACAAAAACAGCACAACAACATTACAACACTACAGAGTAATGTAAGAAATAAAGTACACAAATTATACACAAAAAAAAACCATACACAAAACAAAATAAGCAGAACAGTACAATATATATGAAAAAAAAAACCAGCTACAAAACTGTGAATATCTGATTAAACTAACTAAACAACAACCAACTAACAAAAAGAAAATTACAGAGAATTAAAAAAAATGGGTTCCTGCTCTCGTTGCAAACAGCTCATACTAAATAAGCAGTTACACTTAACTGTAAAATCTTTAATTAAAGCCAAAGTCAACAACTATCTTGTTTGTTAATGACCATGTGTAGGCTTTAAAAACAGAGGGCTTTTCTGGCTAAAGAGTAGAATATAAATGCATTAAATAATGCACACAAACAACTAGTGTATTACTCTGGGTGAGATTATCCCCAGCAGATTATCCCCAGTCTTTGTCAGTTGTACAAGTCTTCATAAATCCATTATATCCTGTTGAAGTAACAGTCTGTGTACAAACTGAGTAAAAACATTTATTTTTGAATGTGTTTTTCCAAAAAAAATCTGTGAGCACAGAAAGCAGATTTTGTGGAGAAACACAGTTGTGTTCCAATCATATGTTGTTTCAGGAAATGTGAATCAAGTTAGTTTACATAAAAATGTGGTCCAGACGAAACTCTAAAGCATTCCTAACTATTGCTGTGCTTGCTGGAAAACAAAACTGCCTTGTTGTTCCTCCTAGTGGACTTGCAAAATATACTGTGGTTGGTCTGAGTGAGGAAGAAGTGACACAAGGACTGCATAGTTGCAGGATCCAAATACGGAGCTGAGTTTGACCATCTCTGTGTATTATATGGAGTGGATAAGGCATCCCAGGTACCTTGTAGCCCACACATTGGACTGTTGTGAGCCACACTTGCCTGTGAGAAGGAGCCAGTTTGCCTTGTGGAAGAGGAGGCCATCATACCACTGTATTGCAATGCCATAATTTTGAGCACATCAGCCCCTAAGGATTAGCTGCGGAATAGTTTGACATTCCCTAGAGCTCCAGTTGTGGGCTTATGGATCAGCAGCATGAACTCTGCCCATTAACATTCTCAGACCAAAAAAAAGGACTCTAGAGCCCCCTTCTCAATGGTATTAACAGCAACAGGGGCTTTGGCAGAGCCTTTTCTTCATTATTCATCTTGCTTCAAGAGACAGACAGGTAATTCTTTAACTGTCTCCCTAGTGGGAAGGCAGAACAGTTGTGCCTACATGAGAGATCATCCCTAATGCACTTCAGCTGCTTAGTTCCCTATGCCTGTCTCTGGATTTCAGAAGGGATAAAGAAAAGCTCAAGAGCGTGAGGTTCAGAAGAGCTTGGTCCACTGGTGTGGCCTGGAGGTAGGATTGACAACAGTATAGTGTGTTCTCAATCCTGTGAAATCCACAACTGAAACATAAGATATA
This sequence comes from Cyclura pinguis, assembly GCA_030412105.1. Classification (NCBI taxonomy): domain Eukaryota; kingdom Metazoa; phylum Chordata; class Lepidosauria; order Squamata; family Iguanidae; genus Cyclura; species Cyclura pinguis. Next base: position 194,870,304 of record CM059600.1, on the reverse strand, counting down.
AAAAGAGCACAAGAACAGTTCCAGAAGCAAGAGATGGCACAGCAATAACTTTCTTTGACGGTGGAAGGAAATCACTAACAAGAAATGGTAGAGATTTGTAAATTATGCATGGTTCAAAGAAAGTGGATGAGAGAACTATTTCCTCTCTGCTCAGTTGGGGAACTCCAGATAACCCACTAAATTTGAAAGGCAGTGCATTCAGGACAGATGAAAGAAAATACTTCTGAACGTGACACACTTAACATATGGAATTAACTGGCACAAGATGTGGTGATGCCCCTTCTCTTGGATTAGAGAAATGCACAGATGAGAGGTCTATAGGATGCCTTGAGTTATTTTTAGAAAAAAGATATCTCATAAATTGAAGATTTGATGCCATTGCAGATGCTACTGATAATAGTCCCTGACAGGAATTTTTTATTACCCTCACCCTCAAATCTCCCCTGTTTTTCTACCCTACTTTTAGAATTCTGCCAGGATGGAAGTTTCCTCTGGCAATAGCCAACTGCTGACTCAGGTGTGTCTTGCTGCTCTGTCCAGACCTTGGATTTTTTTAAAAGAAATACTTCTCAACAGATTCTCTAGGCCCCTATTTGCGTTTACACTGTGTTGTGTGTATGGGGGGGATTCTTGAAGTTGTCCAAAAATATAACCTTTCCAAGTCATAATTCTGCAAAGACAAGGGGATTCAGGAACATTTCTGTTCCTAACGAGTGATCGTTAAGTTCCTAACTAGTGAGCAGAGTGTGAATGTATAAAGTCCATGTGCAGCATAATCCCCAACTTAGCAAAATAAAACAGTTTGAACATCCATTTACAATTCATCGTGGTTCAAAGCACAGTTTTTATCTTGTATACATGTATAGCTGTAAACCATCTTTTTAAAATTGTTGAACAATTTAAGAGGTTTTTAGAATCTTTACATTATTTTTGCTGTTTTAAGTTGTTTAAATTTGTTCCATTTGTTTAAATTGATAGTACTGTAAAATATTAATTACAGTGGCCCCTCCACTTTTGTGAGGGTTCAGGGTGCAGAATCCTTGTGAAAGTGGGAAAAAACCACAATAACGCTCCTCCCCCCTGCAATGCCCTTTCTATTCCCTTCCCGGGCCCCCCACTCCCATTCCTTTGTCTTTTCCGCACCAGGTCCAGACAAAAGGAATAGGAGTGGGGAGCTCTGGAGGGGAGAAGGAAGGCTTGCGGGAATCTTCTCTTTCCCATTCCCTTGCCTGTTGTCTTGGTGTGAGTTCTCAGCGCTGGGGCCAGAGGCAAGGGAATGGGAGGGAGAGCTCTGGAGGGGTGAAGGGAGGCTTGCACAAGCCTCCCCTGCCATTGCTTTGCCTATTGCTTTAGTGTGAGTTCTCAGTGCTGGGGTCAGAGGCAAGGTAATAGGGGGCACTCCGGAGGGGAGAAGGAAGGGAAGGTGTACACACCTTCTCCCCATTTCCTTGCCTTTGGTTCAGGTACTTACCTTCCTCTTTCACGCCTGGCAAAATGCAAGGGAATGGGAAGAGGAGAAGGAGGGAGGCATGTGTGCACCTCGCAAATAATCAGATTCACAAAGGTAAAACCCACGAATGTTGAGGAGGACTGTATATAAAATCTCCATCAAAATAGACTCCATCCTTCATCTTGAATTTTGAGCATGTTTTCTCACATCTTCAGGAATCAGGATCTTTGATGGCAATGATAAGGCATCAGAAGCATGCTTTGTCTTTCCAAGGAGCAAAAAAGAAAGAGTGAGTAAGAGGTTTTGAGCCAACTGGTACAAGTTTTCCAGCACACAGCAATGACAAATAGTTATAGTTGTGTAACCAGCACTCTGAGATTTTGTTTCTGTTTTTAAATAATGCCTGTCTCATTTTGCTGGCACCAGAGATCTGTCACTAAATTGATACAGCTTGATGTGTACAAGTATTAGTTGAAGGCTGGAAGCTAGCTTGATGCATGCATCCCTTCTACCAGGTTTTTTGTACTTCTGTCAATTTGGCCGATTTAATGTTAGTAATAGTGAGAGTACCTTGAAGTCCCCTGTCAACAATAGGGTTTTCTTAAGAAAGGAATACTCAGAGATGATCTACTATTGCCTTCCTCTGAAATACAAGCTATAACACCTGATATTCCTTGGCGGTCCTCTATTGAAGTACTAATCAAGCTAGATCCTGCTTAACTTTTGAGATCAGATGGGCTTGGATGTCCTCAGGGTATTGAAACTGTCGTAATTCAAATTACCTTTGTTTGTTGCTTAACCAGTGTGGGAGCTTGAAAGTCAGCAAGGCTTTTGCATTTGTCCTGAGTTCACAAGCTTTACGTGTTACAGGTAGAGAACACACGTAGTTGTGAACAATAATTATAATAAAGGCAGGTAGCCTCTATCATATTGCCTGTTAGAATCCTTAGGTTCCTAGTTTTACCTATAATTTCTTGATCATGAAGACTTTGGAGGTACTAGATACTCTGCTATGCTAATACCAACACAAAAAGTACACAACTGCAAAAGCCATTGTGAGTGAGCTTCTCAGAAAGGTTTTTCCTAACTATCTAAGCATTGCATTTGAATATTTTAACCATGGTTAAAGGCTGATATCTAAGGATGATGTGGAGCTACAATTTTTCCTGGATTTGGAAACCTTGTTTTGCATTAACATATGTCGCATCTGTAACTAAACAACCATGATTCAGGTCCCACCCTTGCAGCTTTCATGGTTGTGAGAAATAACCTTGCTGATATCTCCCTGTATACACTCTTTAACAGCAAGGCTTATTTCGGCAAGAAGAACCATGGTTTTCTTGCACTTTGTAGTCTGAAGTAAGGTTAATGTAACAAACTGGATAGCATCATGTTGGTTAAGTGTGATGTTAAGTGTAACATCAAGCCATCTAGGTGACAGCGTCTGTCCCCCCCCCCCCCCACTGCCCCTTGGTCACAGAAGCCTATAAAAACTGTGAGTCAGGCAAGATTGATTATACTCAGTTTCAAACAAACACTGTATCTTTTCCTTTGCCCTGTTTGGAAATGTTTCTGAATCCATTCTGAGATTTTCAGGAAGATCTGTGTGGGGACTGTTAAATCCAGTTCAGGTCTGCAGAGCTGAAACCAAGTTACAGGAAGTGAGTTGCTAGTTGTATGCACAAGCCAGGTGAAAATAATCATTCTAAAACTCACTTTGGGATACTTCTTATAATTGGGACTTTCAAAAGTATTGTTGGGAACATACCTAGTTTCATTTTTGCATATTGCAAAAAGTATATGTAAAAGTTTGGGAAAATATATTAGTTGGCATTAGTTGGTTACACAGTATTATTTCCTTTCAAATGGCTGTTTCAAAAATGTATACAAATACTTTTCTTTATTTTGAGTTCTTGCAGTTCAGCATCTCCTATCTAAAGTCCTGAACATCAGAAGCAGTAGAATGTTCGAAAAAACATGCTCAATCCTTGTCATTGCTAATACTGCTATGAAGGCTAGTTATCGTGCCATTAACTTCTTAGCAGTTTCAAACTGTGGAGGGATGGAAGAAGCCATTCTCTGACTTATAACTCTGGATAACTGGATGATACACTGTAATTCTCGTCTCAAGATGACATTTCACAACCACTGAGGGCACATGCAGACTTTTTTCTTGGGAATAGGCAATTACTAGGTGTAGAATTAAATTTTTTCACTTGCCATCACAGATGGTCCCATCTGGTATCTCTAAAGTTTTCATCCCTTATGTATCAGTAGTTGCACACAACCAGCTGGCTTCAAGCAAAGACCTTGGCATGGGCTTGGGTTTTTAAGAAGATTTCTAGAGGCTATCAAACGCCCAGAGTAGTATTGTGAATTGGCCATAATTCCTGACTCTGGTTGCCATCTGTTAATAGATGGACCCTTGGATGAATTTGAGGATATGTTTCCATAATAATTATAGTAATATCAACAACAGTTGTATTTAATTGCACCATATGTATAAGTTTCTCTCTCCCTCCTTCTCTCTCTCTCTCTCTCTCTCTCTCTCTCTCTGTGTGTGTGTGTGTGTGTGTGTGTGTGATGACCTAATTTGACATTATCAACAGAGATGAATAGCCAGATTTTAATGCTCTTTTGTAGACATGTTTTGTGATAATTGTCATGGGTAAAGTTGGGTTGTAAACTGAATGGAACCTTCTTATGAATGAACTCCAAATCTGTTTGGCTCCCTAGGCTCTCAGTCTAGACCTTCTTATCTCTTCAGCTGTGGCCTTCTCAGTTTTATTTGTCTTTGGGCTCTAGCCAAATCAATTAGAGGGCATATATTTATGGGCAAAAGAACAGCTACTTTTAAAGTGGTTTTCTGAGGTTAAAAATTCCTGTCTAATGCAGCCCTTTGGGGTATACCACAAGCTTGTCACATGAAATAAATTAGCTCATTTATTAGCGTCTTAAAGAAATAAAGTAGCTTGTTAATGACGCTTACCCTAGTCATGATTAAGCAGTTGGTGGAAGGTGGGGGGTGGGCAGGGGGAAGCTGTTTCTACATGGCAAAGCACTTTGGCTGATGGGCTAGGTCACTGTGTGGCACCCCTCCCTCCCCCTGGGCTGTAAAGGAATCAGGCTTAATTAGCCCTTAATGTGAAGCCTGCCCAGGGGAATGGAGTGCTTCCTTTTGAAGCAGAATCTATGTTAGTAGCATGGGAAGGGGAGTCAGTGGTCTAGCGGTGTGAGTGTTGGACTAGGACTTTGGAGATCAGGTGCAAATCCATGGAGATCCACTGGGTGACAAGTCACATTCTCTCAGCCACAGAGGAATGCTGTGGCAAACCTCCTCTGGATAAATCTTGCCAAGAAAACCTTGTGATAGGTTTACTTTCGGGTCGTCATAAGTGAGAAACAACCTGAAGGCATACAACTAAAATAAACAGAGCACAGAATGGAAGAGAGATCTAGATGGATTCTACTACATTTGTTAGGTAGAGGCTAAAATGAAGAATTGTTAGTGGTAACAGGCCAAAGCCAACCCCAAAGAAATTGGCATTTTTCCCCAGGGCCCTGATAATAGTATTTTGGGCTGAGTGTGCTTTTCAGTCTAGAACCAGTGCTGGGTCTGTTGAGTCTTGCTGTTTGTTTTTGGTAAGAGAATTTAGCTAGTGTTTGTGGCTGTCTTTCCCAGGAGTACCACCATATTTCTCCCCTTACTGAAAATAAATATTGGGTTCAGAAGAAGGGACTGGCAAAGCCACCTCAGAGTATTCCTTGCTTAAGAAAATCCTGTAAAACTCATACAGTTGCCTTAAGTCATCAGGCAGCTTGAAGGCACGTACACATAAGACTTTAAGTGCCTGAACATCATCTGACACCACGTTTCCTGGACCAGGGATTCTGTGTTTCACCATGACCTTAGCTCTCACTGTAGCTTCTCTTATGACCATTGTGTTTCTTCCTGTATTCCAGGTCCACAAAGCAAAGTATCAAGATGTCAGCCCAATGAGCACAACTGCCTAGGCACAGACCTTTGCATCCCCATGACCAAGCTGTGCAATGGTGAGCGTGACTGCGTGGATGGTTCAGATGAAGGGTCCCACTGCCGAGGTAAGCTTCCCTCCACCTAGCCTGGCTCTGTGCAGAAAACCTTGCTCCTGGAAGAGCCCAGGGTGCCTGTTAAAACCAGGGTTGTAATACAGGCAAAAATTATCTTTGCAATTTCAATTCTATGTACAATTGAAGTTGTAAAGATAATTTTCAGACACCCTGTACATGAGAGGCACAAAGCAGAACTTGGAAACATTAGTATCAAAGCTAAGATACTAGCCTTAATTCAAAATCCAGTTCAATGGAGTTAATTGTTTCACTGAAAACTATGCAATTCATTTGTTGCATTAATAATTAATAAAGCATAGCATGATGCTTTTAAGTAAAAATGCACAATGAATATAGCTACAAATGGCCACCTTTATTACCTCCCCAAAATAAAAAAGGGTATACAGTCCTCCCTCCACATTCGCAGGTTTGACCTTCATGAGTTTGATTATTCACAAGGTATGCACGGGCCTCCTCCCATTCTCCTCCTTACCTTCCCTTGCCTTGTGCCTGGGCACATGTCTTCCTTCTTCTGGCCTGGGCAAAAAGGCAAGAGAATGGGAGTGGGAGGGACCGTGCACGGAGAAGTAAGATACACACAGTTCTCCCTCATTCCCTTGCTTTTTGCCTGAGCGTGAAGAAGGAAGACATGTGAGCCTGGGCAAAAGGGAAGGGAATGATGAGTGGAGCCCCAGAAGAGAATCAAAGGGGGAACATGGGGGTGTGAGTTATTTGCGGTTTTCCCACTTTCGCAAGGGTTCTGCACCCTGAACCCTTGAAAAAGTGGAGGAGTTACTGTACTGTGAAACATTATTACTTCTACATTATTACTTCATAAAAAAATGACCTGACGTGTAAAATTACCTAACAGATTGGTGACAAGAAATACTTTTTAATCAGTTATTTCCAATTTAAAGAAAAGAGAGTGCAAATAGGGCTTAATGACTGAGGAGTTAAGTTCTGGGAATGCCTTGGTGGTGAAGAGAACCTTCCTCCAAGCTGAAATCGCAACATTACGACAAAAGGGTTGATGCGGTCTTGGCTGTGTTTGGTATTAATGGAATAGCAAGCAATTACAGGAGAATAATGAATAGGGACCAGATATATTTGTTACCCTGATTTCTGGGGTCCCGTGAGGGACACTTCAGTGTGCTCCAAATAATGGGGAATGGGAATTAGCAAGAGCACAAGCTAAGCAATGCAAGAGGCAGGGCAACCTAGCGAGATCTTGAACCCAATGTTTACAAGGTCAGGCCGAGTCAATATTCAAACAAAATTATCTAATAAAATGATTTTATTGAGGGGAATTCACTCATGCGTGCACACAAGATACACACAATCACACATTCACACAAGAGCTAGCTGAAAGAGAAAGGGAGGAAAAATTATAGAGAGGCTGGGGGATTTATAATTACCAGTCCAGAAGAGTAGTGAAGAGTAGAAATGTATTTTGGCTTAGGTAGGACCTAAGGGCAGTTCTCATTCAGGAGCCAGACGGACAGAGTGACAGGTAGATCTTCAAGAGACTGCACTGGGCCTCCTCAAATCAGACATATTTATACCCTGAAAATGGCTTGTGGCTATGAAGGTTCCAGATGCAAGACAAAGGGAACCTGTTGTGGACAATGAGTCTTTCGCCTGTTGATGGGCTTAGTGCTTTGATTGACAAAGACATGATGGGTGTTGTAATAGCTGTCTATTGTGGGTGCTGTGAGGACAGAGGAAAGAATCCAGGTGTACAAGGGATGGATATCTGTCAATCAGTGTCCTGGTAGGCTCCTCACAGTTGGATACCCTGGAAAAGTCCAGCTTCTGTTTAAGCCTATTATCCATAGGAATGGTGTGTATTTGCCTGACAAATGACTCAAGTCTTACCTGGAGGAATTTTGGAATTGGCCTGTGCTTCTCACATTTACAGTCAAATTCTTTCCCTCGCTCAGTTTGACCGCTCTGTCACCTCTCAGGCTTGAATTTGATATTGGAGCCAATAAAACGTGTTGCCAATTACATATGGTGCCAATTAGGTATGGTGCCCATCCAAACCATACTGATATTGGGGACCCCCAAAGCGGGGCCTTACATATTGACAGAGGTACAGTGGAAAGGGGTGGGAAAGGATTTTAAGCAGCAGTTTGCAGTTACTTTTTTTTAAACTAGTGAAGTTGTACTTCTTTGACTTGCAAAACAATATAGTTTGAATGACTCATATTAATGTTTTACATCTAACCTACATTTCCTTTTAGTTTTTGTTACTAAACCTTTAAAAAAGTTGGTAAACAAGTAACAGCATAGCAATTAGATTAAAAACATGGAGTGGAACATCATATGAACCTCTTGCACATTGTAATATTCTGGCTGCCATTTCTCCTCTGCAAAACAATGTGGGGAAGCGTCAAATAGAAGCAGGAAGTGGCTGCTTATCCCTTTGTAGAATTCATTCTGGGAGACAGTTATCTAACTTTCCTTGATTTTTTGGAAGCTGACCCCCCAGAGCGTCCTGAAGACCTTCCCTTTTTATGGGGGAAATTTAATATATAATTTTTAAACGTGCTACTTTAATTTGTGTCCACAGTTCAAAAATTATAAGCATTTGACTTTTGTTGTTGCAGCTTTAGTGTCTGCTACCATTTTGAATGTGCTAGTATTCAGTGAGTGTCTTACATTTTAAGGATGCTTGTTATTTGTTGCTTGCCACCTTGGGTTCCCAGCCAAAAAAGGTGGAGCATAAATATTGTAAAATGAACAGTTTTTAAAAAATGCTCCTGTCTGCCAGATTGCCTCTAAAGTAACCCCCTCCTCCGGCCACCTAGAGAATTACAGACCTTTATTTGGGCTGGAAAACTAGGATGGGAACCTTAGCTCCAGAAAAAGTGGCTACAGAGCTAGTGAAGGGAAAGATATGGGAAGCAGCAGGAGAACAAGATCAGGGAGAAGAATGGTTAAGTATGTGTGCGTGCATACACACACACAGCCTGCTGCTTCTCTGTTGGTCTTTCAGACCCTTCTGTGAAAAGAAGAAGCAGTTGCTGTGGCTTGAAAAGCTGAGTTGGCCAGATTAATGGCAATTCTGGCCCAAGTTTCAAGTTATTGTACTGGCTCTGTTGTGAGTGGAACTGGTGTGTCCTTGAATGGGACTGTGATATTCTTCATTTGCTCTTTATTTTTTTTTTATAAATATGCGTGTCTTGCAAATGTTTGTTGTTGAATAAAAGCATGAATGTAGTTGAGCAATGAGCAAAAGGAAAGAAATAACACCAGCAAAGGAATATGCTGAGGCTATCCAAAATATAGCAAGGGAACGGAAGTTGGGGCAAGGTCAGCAGAAGTTGCATGTCATTTAGAGCACAGTCCTGTGTAAAAATATATATATATTAATTCATCCTTCAATACAAGTGACTGAGGTTGTGTCTTTCGAAAAGGCACTGAGAAAAGTGGATGGAAGGGCTCTGAGAATTATCTGAATGCTAGGGGAAAAAAGCCTCTTACAGTGAAAACTCTAAGAAGCTTGGAGTGAGTATGCCCAAATGCTTTTGTAGAGAGGAGGGATTGACAATTAGCTTTTTAATTTAGCAGCTTAATCCTAGAAAGAGTTAGATAATAAAGCTGGACACATTCCTGGTAGAAATAAGGGGCTGACATTTAACAGGCAGCAGCTTTGCTATACTAACTAGAGCAGCCCAGTTCTGCATGTGTTTACCTGACAGGGAATGAAGTAGACTTTACTTCCAAATAAGTCTGTGCAGGGTTTAAGCTTTGGACTTGTAGATGGTGGCTTGCATTGACATGGCACTGGCAGAGTTAGGCATTCAGGAGAAACAAGTGTTCAAAAGGAAAGGTTCACTACTCCCTACCCACCCACTCCCAGTTAGTTTCCCTGCAGGCTGCTAAATAGCCACATTGTCTTCTAGAGGCATTAGGGCTCTTGGGAGGTTTCATTCTGAGTAGATCAAAGAGGCTTGCTTCATTTTAACCCTGCTCTGCAATCATGTTGGAAAACTCTCCCTTGGTGGAGTCAGATATCAGGGCATTTTAAATGGCTGTCACGTGAGCAGATTACTCACCTGCAGACGTCTGTCCTGAGATGAACTTGGCAGTACAGTCTTTGCCTTGTGGATGGGGAAACAGCGTGATGTGTGCAGAACGGAGCCTGTACTTGCGGCAACAGCCTCTGCCTGATCCAGGCTGTGGGATGAAGGAACTGTATGATCTGACATGGTAGGGGTGCATACTGCTCTGCCATCCTGAACCTTGAAATTCTGGATGTTTCTCTGGATATAACCTCTCTAAAAGATGGTTATGCCAGCCCTGTAAATAAGCCCACAGAGGCTATAAGGCTGCAGTTGTTATAATTTACTAGCCTAAGAGGCTAGTAGTAGCCTCCATCTTCATGCTGGCTATAATGGAGGAGGAAGGCCTCCTTTTCTTTTGCTGGCATAGAGATTCAGGCTAGTGGATCCTGAGCAGGTAGTAAAAAAGTGCCTTCTACCGTGGGCTGCCAGAGACAGGAGAAGGAGGCCTGTCTGTCCTCTGCCAACTTGGGGCCCGTCCACAGTACACAAATATAGTGCTGTATTTTATTTCAGCTGCCATGGCAACATACTGTGGAATCCTGGAGGTGGGGATTGTAGTGTGGTTGGAGGTGCTGGGGAGCTCCCTGGCAATCAGCCCCTGATTTCCGTGCTATCTCTGGACGACAGGCCTCTTCTACCTCTGCAGCCAGCACAGAAACTGAGTAGTTAGAAGGAGTAGATCGTCCTTCTTTGTCACCAGCCTGCTCTGTTTCTGGGCGCTAAGTGGCTGTGTCTAGAAGGGAAGCCCATGATTAGGCGGACAGGTTGCTGAGGTTCATCTCTGACAATTCCAATAAATTTTCAACTCTAATCAGAATCCTCACAGATTTACTTCAGCAATCTATGGTGTCATGGAGCTCATTAATATTACTTTTTTGGACTAGAAACCCCAGTGATGATACTGGCTGGGGGATTTGGGGAGTTGCACGTGCACGCGTGCGCACACGCACACACACAGAGTAATTTATAAGGCCTGATGTGTCAGGCATTTACTCTCTGACTAAAACCAGATTCTTTTGGGTGTATTATATTGGTGTTAGCCCTAAAAATCTTGCAAGCCAGGCCTTCTTCCTCTATTGTTTTCAAAACCATTGTAGGCCTTAAAATGGCTTTCCAGTACAGTCTTTTCTTAGGCCAGAGCTTTCCAAACTTTTCATGTTGGTAACACACTTTTTAGATATGCATCATTTTGCGACGCAGTAATTCAGTTTTACCAGCAAACCAAAGGTTAAACTAACCCCTTATAAGAGATGCGGGCACATGCATAAATTGTAATAACGAAATGTATGGGGATACAACATATCTCATGAAAACCTTTCATTTATATTTTTAAAAATGTGTGATTTATTTATAACATATAACATACATGTCAAAGGCTCAGGTGGGGGGCTTGTTCTCAGTTCAGGGAGGTAACACACCTACACCCATCAGACAACACACTAACTTGTCGGGGCACACCATTTGGAAAGCCCTGTCTTAGGCCATAAACCATGGCAGCAGCTATTAAGTCAGGTTGAGGCAAAATACAGTAAGGTAGCAGGGTCACTGTTGCAGATTATCAGCCTGAGGGGAGGGAATGTTTCCTTATGGATCTTTGTTAGTTACTCTTGGAGCCTTTTGGAGCTGAAGGACAGGGTAAAAAATGTTCCAGACAAATAAACAACCCCTCTTGCAATGTATGACGTTCCTGCCCTGAACAGTCCACTAGTTGCTATGGCTAGCAAGTCTGGGCTTGTTCTCTTCTGCTTTCAGCTTGATGTAATTTATAAAGCCAGGCTGTTACCCTTACTTGTCAGCTTCTTGCCTAAACTCTGAACAGTATTATTAGACCCTGACTTCATCTGTTGAATGTGTGGCCCTTTGAACATGCAACATCTGTAGTTGTATCAGGCAGTGGAGTTCAAGCTAGTAAGCTACAGAATACCTCACTATCACTTTGGCTGCTGAGATGGGGAAGGGGTAGGGTTGGCAAGTTGGGCCTGCATTCACGTGGAAATTTACTAGACTTCTATGAAGCCCGGGGTGGCAGATGTCTAGATAGTCAATAAGAGAATGCTCCCTGCTTGCATGGGCCTGCTCGATGTCAGCTGAACGCACGTGGAATTCACTGACAAATAAGGAAAAATCCTTAAAATAAGCCTGAAATATTTGTTGTACAAGGGGAGAGAGTTTCCTCATGAATGTAAGTGGTATACCCTGAAAAACTCTTGAATTTAAGCATTTTCTGCTTGTTTAATAGGCCTTTGAATGGTTTGGCCCTGAACTTTGGTATCATTGTTCTGGGAGTAACTTGGGAGTCCTCCACCAAAAATGGTATTGCTCTGTGGTATAAGGTTCACAGCCCCTATATTACACACTCCCAATAGTAGCATAGAAATGAGAGACAGGTAGATGGAATGGATCCTGAGGGTGCAGAAATTGGCAATTGTTGGTTGGATGCATCTAGTGCAGTCTTCCCAGGAGCAACTAGGTCGCATACTTACATAGTTGCTCTAGCAGCTGTCAGATGGGCAGGTGTTCCCTATCTTAAGAAATTGTGGGCCATCCTCACGCACACCCACAAAAGTTTACTATGATCAGCCTGTGGCAAGGGATGGCATGACACCAAGACTTAGTGTCCTTTATCCATTTTTAATCAAGATTATCTGTGGAAAGTGACATTATCCTAATCAGGCAACTTTATAGTAGTCATGCTGGTTTTTGAGAGAGAGCCAGTGACTTTGAAAGGCATTATCTCCACGCCTGAGCTTGGCCAGTGGAGAAGCGAATGTTACTGGGACACCATCAGACCATTTGGTTTCAGGACCTCATTGTTTATTCCAGATCTACCACACCTATGCTTTCTGTATCTATAGTGCTGTAAAATCTATCCCTACCCAGGTATGCCTTGATCATTGATTGAGATCATTGATTTGCAGGGGTTCTTACAGGAATTGTGTCTTAACACTAGTGTGTGGGTTTCGGTTTCACTGAGTAGATGGGTGCCTACTGGTTTTCTGCTGGAGTGCAGTAATAGTACAGAACATGGTGATGGGCACAAGATTCACTTCTGTGGAAGTCTCAGCTTTCATGTGTGTTTATTTTCAAGTATCTCAATGAGAGTGTTTTTCACGTACTATAGGCCTGTAAAAATATGCCTTGACAGTGTTTACCTGCTACAATCTCTGAAGCCAGAGAGGTTGTAGAATAAGATTTTCAGTGGTCGGTGTGTATGATGGCTGCATTATCCTTGCCTTTCCCAGAGTTATCACAGGCAGAATAAATCATATAAAACCAGAACTTACGCAAAATCTACTCAGTGGGTTTAATTTACAGAATTTCCAGTTTTCTTATGGGTTGAATTTGATTTTCCTCTGTAAAGAATTTAGGGTGGACTACCGATCTCTTCTCTTTGTGGCCACAGGAGACATAGGCTGTCACCCTAGGTGTGAAAGTGCCAGAAAAAATCTATATGACAAAGGCCTGTGTCACTTCTATACATAGCACACATCATACTGTACAGCAGAGGAACCTATGGACCTCCAGATATTTTTGGACTGCAGTACTCATAACCCCTGGCTATTGGCCATTCTGTTTGCACTGATGGGAGCAGGTGCCCAACGGCATATGGAGGGCCAAAAGTTCCCGCTCTTGCTGTAGAGAAGTACACTCACATTAGCAGCACACATTAAATGTTATCTAAGAAGCAACGCTCCTTTCCTCCTCACTTTTAAAAAACATTTGTGTTCAGTAATTTTTCATGTTTACAATCAACTAAATGGGAAAGAGGGAAGAGACACAAACAAGGGAAACAGGGTGTGGAGTTCACCTTTAAATAGATCATCCGTGAGTAGACCTGAAGGCTATGACCCTCAAGATAATCCTAACACTAGGAGCTGTAGGCCTTTCACATCTGGGTTCCTCATCCCTTCTTCTAGGTTGAGATGTGCCCCAGTAAATCTTGTGTGGTGCACAGTCATTGCCATGAAGCTTTAGGTACAAGTATGCATTTAAGCCATATAGATGTGCAGGTTATATTGCTGTCTGTACCTTTCTGTCAGAAGTGTGCATATTACCTTTTTTCTCTTAGCCTGTGTTACTTGCCCCCATGTTTCTATTTTCATCTGAAAAGAAAATGCACCTGTTTTTGCAGGAAGCCTCCACCTTTTGACACCCTGTTATCTGACAATTTGTTCTTTTGGCACTTCCAAATTAAGGACATGTTCCCTCAATTTGATGAGGATACTACTCTTTCGTAAGTTCTTCTCGCCTATGGAAACTCACTTGGAAATGCTCACACGCATGTGCTGCTTGCAAAGTATGCTGAGAGGGGGAAAAGGCACTTAAGCCATCTGAGAGACTTTGCAAGCAGCGCTCACATGGTTGCAAACAAGTGAGTCTCCGTAAATCCTTCACATCCCTACACTACAGTACATGGGTTCCACTTTCCAACCAATTCTGTTTTCTGACAGTGCCCTTATCCCTAACATACCAAATAAGTGTGGGAAGCCTGTATCTGGAAGGCATTTGAGATCAGTGTCTGATCTTGGTCAGACTCAGCCATGTCTCTGTGTCTGGTGTTACGTGCTGTTACAGCCTCTCACAGAGAGAGGCATGCTGATCCCAGGATATTTAAAATGTGAGTAGCATGACATTAGATCATTGCCTTATGGTGTAGCAGTCCATTCTAAAATACCTTTGTCTCCTGGCAGATGGAAGATGTGCCATGGCTGTGAGCTCTTCCACAGACCCATTGAGGGTGCGGATCTCAGCCAGACATCTAAAGCTCCGAATGGTCGCCCAAGCAATGTGTGTATATGATTTTGACCTCTCAAAGACGAGTCTTTAAAAATGAGCTAACAAAATGCTGGGAAGCTGTTGTGTGCAGTCTAGACTCATTGCTCACAGAAATTGCAAAGAGCTGGACTTAGTGTTCATTTCCAGAGTTGGCTGCAATCAACTGGAATAATGCTAACTGGCCTAGGGTCCCACCATTCACCCCTAAGCTACTGCTTCAAATGTCTCTACTGCTGGCTTGACATTTTAGTTTCTCTCCTCTTTTTATCTGGACTGTTGAATTCCCACCCCATTGACTGATGATGCTGGGATATGAATTAAGTACAGAAACATGCTAGTTCTGCTGAAAAGCCACTTTCCAATGGAGGGTAGTAGTAGTAGGCTAAGGAGCCATTCCCCAAAGCGATTACCTGTTAGTTCTATTTCCAGTCCTACAGACTTCTGCCACACCTCTTATGAGAACTGGGGAAGGCTACTCGTTTGGACAGTAACTGCTAGAATCCTCTAATCCAACATGGTCATGGGGGATTCTGGGAGTTAATAGGCAAAATTAACTTTTCAAAGCACCTCCCCTCCCCCCACCTGGGAGTGCAGTGGCCCCTCTACTTTTGCAAGGGTTTGGGTGCAGAACCCTTGTGAAAGTGGCAAAACTGCAGATAACCCTCTACAAGATCCCCCCCCAATTCCCTTCCAGGATTCCCCCTCCTGTTCCCTTGCCTTTTGAATGCCAGGGCCAGACGCAAGGGAATTATGGGAGGGAGGTGGTGGAACTCTAGAGGGGAGAGGGGAGGCACACACAAGAGCTACTCCTCCCTAATCTCCTGCCTTTTACTGTGGCATGAGTTCTCAGTGCTGGGGCCAGAGGCAAGGGAAAGGAGAGGGGGAGCTCTGGAGAGGAAAAGGAAGGCACATACGGGAGCCTCCCCTCTCAGTCCTTTGCCTTTTGCCATGGTGCAGGTTCTCAGCAGTGGGACCAGAAGCAAGGGAATGGAAGGAGGGGAGAAAGAAGGAACATGTGTGCTTCCCACCCAGTTCCTTGCCTTTTGCCCAAGCACTTGCCTTCCTTCTTTGCATCCAGCAAAACACAAGAGAATGGGAGGAGAAGAATTGCGGGAGCAGGGGAGGCAGTCGCATGCCTTGTGAATAATCAAATACACAAAAGTCAAACCGATGAATGTGGAGGGAGGACTGTAATGGGAGAGAGACAGGAAAGAGCCCCCCGAAGCTCCTACTGGCCCGGGTGCATCTAAAAGCCCTGGGTTGCTTTTTAAAGGAATGTTGCAAAATATCTCTTGACTGAGGGTTGTTGAGCCAAATTCATCTCCCTGTACTCTTCTTCAGCATTCAGGTGTCTTGACAAACCCAGGAGGTGGATTAATTCTATTCTATATATCAGTGAGGAATTGGAAGCTAAATTCTGTCTGGAAGATTGACTTTCACATTCTTCAAAGGGGGTGTAGCTGAGAACAGCTTTGCTGTAAAAGCAAACCATCTTTGTAATCGTAAATAGTGACTTTAAAGCTTTGGGTGGAGAGCTGAAGCTGCTTTAATGTTAAATATCCTGTCCAACTGCTTCTTAGAAGTCTGAGTGTCACCAAGATAATCCTAGGAAGAGAGGAAGCCTTGCTTCCCACTGTCAAAGAATTAATAATAGAGCTCAGATAGAGATAATAGAGTTGTTGGCTGCCAAAAGACATGACCCAGCTGCCTTGAACAACCTGTGAGGTTTGGTCCACAGGATGCTTTGTAGAGAGAACAGGTGTACTGCATGCAAAGCTTACTTAAAGAGCATGACAGAATTTGTGCAAACAAGTCTGTGTGCTGCGTCAGAATGGATGTCTCCTTTTTTTGCAGATACTGACTGAGTCAGCCTTCCCTAACCTGGTGCCTTCCCAGAGTTTTGGACTATAATCTTCACCCTCCCTAGCCATAAATTAGGAAGGTGATTTGGCAGCAATAAAAATAAAAATAAAAATAAAAAATGACAATGACAATGACCACTCAGAACCAAGTCTAGACTACCATCTTTACCATCCTTAGCCATTGTGAAGTAGATGATTTAAGCTTTTTGTGGAAGAAAAAAATGATGATGGCCACTAAGAACCAAGTCTAGAGTTGAAAGATAGCCACTATCACCTTGCAGCGTTTCTAGGAAAAAACGTGTCCCTAATGGCAGCAGTTCCTGATGTCCCCCTTTACGTTCTCATGGGCTACACATTCTGCATGTCACTTACAGTCCTGTGTTTGTTATCTCACCATTGTATATTTAGGGGAGTTGAGCCTTATGAATTTTTCTGTTCCTTTCACTGTTTTCTCCATTGTGGCTAGGAAAGGGGATGTGGGGAGGGACTGTCGTTCAGTGGCAGAATACACAATGTGGGTGTAACACATGTCTAGTTTAATTTTGAATTTTAGCCACTACTAGTTAATAAGGGCAGCGTCTTGTTAATCAGGGCCCTAGGAATTACTTAGTATCTCCTCCCTTAACTTTGTGCATCATGGTATAAGATCAGTGGGAAACCACTCACTGATGCCATATCTCACGAGTGTAGTAGATAACACTGCTCAAAAAAGTTTTTTTCCCCCTTTTGGTCTCCATTTGCCACAGTCCCCACCCGTTGACCATGCAGGCTGAGGAATTCTGAAAATTGTAGTCCAAAAACAATTTTCCAGGCTGTAGTGATGTGTACTCTCCAACTCAGGAAATCTGGGTCATTGCCTAGCTTTCTAAACACTACCCTTTCAAGAAGTATTTCCTAATGATTTTTTAAAATTTTGTTCAGCAAATTGGTATAAAGACATAAAATATGTAACAACAGGGTTTTTTTTTAAAGTGTGCATATTTTTTTAAAAAATTGAATTTAAGGGATTTAAAACTCTGAACAGCTTGTTACTTATGCAATCCTGAAAAAAAAATTCAGTATGGTTTGGGAATTTGAGTTACTGATACGTAGGCGAGTGTGTCATCAGCTATCTGATGGCAGTTCCTTCTCTCTAATGTGTCAAGAGACCGATACCATATTTGTGCCATTGGCTACAACTATTTTTTTCTTTCTTGGGAACTCACTATGGACTGGGAGCCAGTAACAGTCCATGGACCACCACTTTGTGTATAATATATAGTATACACTAGTACAGTCAGTTGATGCGGTGGCAGACTTGAAGAGAAGACATACGTTCTTCTGAATAAGTCACTTCTTAGAATTCCTTAGCAATGAAAGGTCTGGAAATTAAGCACTTTGAAGGTCTGAAAGGATGAATGCAAGTTCACAGTAGTGCTGAAGTAAGTGTGTACATGTGAGTAAGTAAGTCTGTGTATATGTGTTTTCATGAAATAATACCCAGGGTTTGCTTTGGATAAGAATTTTGCACTTGTATAAAGTCCCTTTGCACAAACCATGATTAAACTGGAATGTTTACAAATATGTTTAGCCTGAAGAAGAGAAGGTTGAGAAGTGACATGTTGGCCATGTTTAAACATTTGAAAGGATGTCATATAGAAGATGTAGGAATCTTTTTTTCTGCTGTTCCAGACACTAGGACACAAAGCATTGGCTTCAAACTACCAGAAAAGAGATTCCACCAAAACATTAGGAAGAACTTCCTGATAGTAAGAACTGTTTCGACAGTGGAATATGCTGACTTGGAGTATGGTGGAGTCTCCTTCTTTGAAGGTTTTTAAACGGAGGCTAGATGGTGATCTGTCAAGAGTGCATTGATTGTGTATTCCCATATGTTAGTGGGTTGGACTGGATGGCCCTTTTGGTCTCTTCCAAGTCTATGTTCCTATGATTCTGTGAGAAAGTCTCCATGAAACACAATTTTTTTTTATTTGAACAACATAAGGGAACTCTGGTTATGTCCCATTTCCCTGACAGTTTGGACTGAATGTCGGTTAGGATCTAAGCCAGTCATTCAGTTATATAGTCTAGGACTGTTAGAGAACAGTAGAACAGCAAGATCAAGGTACAGTAGGACCCCCATATCCGCGGGGGATTGGTCCCCCCCCCCGTGGATACTGAAATCTGCGGAAGGTACTGAATACCCTGTTCTGCCGCCTGCTCCAGGCTGATTGCAGCGGCAGCTGGTGGGAAAACAGCAGGGAGCGCGGGATCCTGCGCTCCCCACTGTTTTTCCCTTAGCTGCTGCTGCGATTGGCCAGGGGCCAGAGGCGGGAGGTGGGAAAGCTGCGAGGACCACGATCCCCGCTGTTTTCTTGCGGGCCGCCACCACGATCGAGCCCAGGATGAGGGGCAGGAGGTGGCAGTGAGCGCAATGACATGCTCAGTGCTGTTCTCCTGCCTGCTGTCGGTGCGATCGGGCCTAGGGCAAGGGACAGGAGACATTGATGAGTGTGATCATGCGCATCGCTGCTCTCCTGCCCGCCGCTGGCGCTATCAAGGTGACAGCAGGGAGCCAATTGCGGACAACTGAATCAGCGGATAATGAATCCACGGATATGGGGGTCCTACTGTATTCTAGAAGAGTCAAAGTCACTGAAGATGTCAGGGTGCTGTACAGACAAGTGGTACACAAAAAGCAAAGTTAGAAGCAAGATCAGTTACAGGATTTTGGGGTCTACCAGTAGTTAAAAGAGAGGGAAATAGGATACAGAAAAAAAAGCTGGAGAATTTATATAATATTTTCGTAAAAGGCTAAACTTGTCATGTAAATATAAGTTATGGAGGCTATATAACTGCTTTAAAAGCATTATCCAGATGCTCTTAGTGTGAGAATTTTATTATCCGTTTAAAGAATGTTTGGTTTTCAACCAATAATCAATGCAAAAAGGCTTCCCAGAGCAGCTTACAAAAACCAGTACTTACAGCAGTCCCTACTTTTAGGCTTATAATTTAAAATACTGGAAAAGCAGGGGACTGGATTGGAAGGGAAGAGAAGAAAATCAAGATATAGCATCTGATTCTTCACCCATACCTCTGGGCAAGTAATACGATTCCTGAGCAGGCCTTCAGCAAAGGTGTGGGGAATGCAACTCATCAAGTTGTGTTTGTTTCTTTTCCCATGCCTTTCAGTTTACAAACAGAGACCTGAGGTTCAGCTGCTGTGTGTTAGAAGTTCTGGGAAGAGGGCCTTTACACACAAGGAGTCTTTTACTTACAAGTAGTCCCTCTCTACAGCCAGGCATGTCATGTGAACATGAGAGCTTTGACCTGCCTAGTTTTGGGGGTTGTTTTGCTTATGTTTCTAATGTGGAGCTCCTGCCTTCCTTAGGAAATGAATCATCAGATGCTTTTTCTGAGGTCCTGAGCATTTCCTGGACCATACGATCAGATGGCTCATTCAGGTTGCTAGAACGCTTGGAGTTCTGAGTTGCTTCGAAAGAAAGAATTATCCATTGGAGATGTGACATGTTAGTTGTAGATTCCCTGGTTTCTTTGTAGCCTCACTTGAAGAGAGGGGCAAAATGGCAGTGTTGAGGTAAAAGATTATCATATCGCTTGACTTAACAGTGATTGTCTAAGTCTGTTTGGATTTCTCTTTGAGAGCCTTGGTAGGATTCAACCTTGACATTTTGTAAGGGTGTTAAAACCCTGTGGTCTGCCTTCCCACATTATCTTTTCTTCACTCCACAGTAGCACATAGATGAACAAAGTGCATCCAACAGGCCATATGTACCCCAGGTCCGTTTTTGTCAGAACTGTCAACCCCTCCCCCAGGAGATACTTTGCTCCACACCCCAATGGGGCAGCAATGCTTCAGCCTCTAGGAGTTGCCAGGGATTTTTTCCTGTGTTGTTGCCTCCCCTTGAGTTGTGTTACCGCTGTTTCTAGCCCGAGCTTGTGGGATATTAAGATATCATTTGATATCAATCATTTGGCCTTCTGTACCCATTCCTCTCCACGTGCTTGCGAGGCCCCTGGACAAGCATACACACAGGCGCGGCTGACAATAGCGGAACCATTCACATCCCGATCTAGGCAGGCCAGTCATTGCCAAATGCAGCTTCAGGAGACCTCAAGGCAAGTACCACATTATGTATGCACGCTACTTACAAAAGATCCCCTGCCCCGCGCAGGCAGCTTGATGAGCGGACTATACAACTCTCAAGCACTCCGCGTTTGCATACTGGCTACTCTATTGACAATCCGGCTATAACTCAATCATCTAAAGTACTGACCTTTCGGAGGCTTTGTCTCCAGCCCCAAACTCATTGTTTTCCCCAAGTACGGACTAGCCTGCGGCCACAATTTTCCCTATGAGAACCCCTGACTTTGAGCGCTTCCTTGGATTGCTCGTGACTTGCCTCCCAGCTTGCTGCCGCTCCGTTTGACAAGCCTCCCCTCAGCCGCACGTGCTGAGAATCCACGCTCCCCAGCTTCTTTGCTTTTAACCAGGCTTCAGGACAGGTATAGTATTTCCCATACCAAACTTCCTCTCAAAATCCCTCTATCCCACTCCTACCTTTTATTTCTATAGTTCCTTGTGTGAGTGTGTTGCATACATGTGTTTGATTATATTTTAATAAAACAATTATTATTATTTCAACTTCTGCCTTATCATTGACTCGGCCTGACCCCGCAGACATTGGGTTCAAGATCTCGCTACGTTGCCCTGCCTCTCGCATTGCTAACTAGTGCTCTCAGCTAATTCCCATTCCCCATTGTTTTGAGCACATTAAGGAGTCCTTCTCGGGACCCCCAGAAATCAGGGTAACGGTTGCTTTAGATCGTATTTAAAAAAACAAAGCATTTTACAAGGGTTTTTTTTTTGGAAGAGGAAGGGGAAGGGCCTTTCTGTCCCTAAAATATCTAGGAGAGGCAAAAATTCCACCATAGAAGGTATGATAGACTTTAAAAAAAAATTAAAGACAGTTATTGGGAGATGCGTATGTGGCCTCCCACCCTCCAAGTTGGGGGGCCCTTGGCCTTATGAAATCTGTCCAGTCTTGGTGTAAACTCTGATTCTGTGGGTGCAGAATGTGGTAGAAGACGCAGAATTCAGCTTTCAGAGAAGTTCCATTTCTAAAATGAAGCAGGCTTCTAGCCTTTAAGGCCAAGAAAATTGTATTGAAAATGTCTTGGCAGTACTTGATGAAATCTCAGGTATCTGCAGCTCTTTCACACTGCCCGGTTATAGCATTGTGATTTTACATTGTGATTACATTAAATGCCGTGGCTCCCTCCTGTAAAATCCTGGGGTTTGTAGTTTGGTCAGAAGCACAAGAGGAGTTCCTTGACTGAGGATCCTGCATGCCCCTCCCTCAACTACAAATCCCAGGATTCAACAGGATGCAACCATGAAGTGGAACCATAGTGCTATAGTTTAGTAATGTGAAAGGGCCCCACATTTATTTCTTGTTAAACTTTTCATTGATTTGAGATGGGCTGTGGTAAGTGATATTGCCCTTCTTTTGACAAGCAACATCAGATTAAATTATGTAATATAGAAAAGATGGTAGAATAATTTCTGTAGAAGAAAACAGACTGTACAAATGTGTTCATCTTGCACAGTTTGCCAAATTTAACTATTTGTACTGAATTCGAACTGCCTAGAATCTAGGCTCTAGATGGCGATGGCGATAGTTGTGATGATGGGTTAGGGTGGCTTACACATACCCTTGATGAAGAGATGGTGGAAGTTATTGTGCAAGAATTAAAATGGTAATTTGAACAAAGGAGATAATGTCTTGTAGACATGTTGCAGTGGGGAATGGTAGGTGGGTGGAATCTTCTATTAAAAGAAGTCAGCCCTTTACTCAGAAATGAAGGATGACAGCCAGGCTGACAAATTGGAGTTTCATTTTGAAGGGGGAGGTGGGTTCTCCAAGGTTGCAGAGGCTGCTCTGTGAAGTTTTCTAGAATTTCAGGGTTCTTATTTGATAAAATGGGTTGCAGTTAAGTTATCTGACAGTGTTATGAAGTAAAGCAGGTTCCTTTAAAACTAGGAAAGTATAGCAAGTTTGGGAGAAGCCCACTTTGCTTGCACTGCAGCCTTTGTTACTGGAAACATTCTCCTTCTCTGCAGCATTTTAAGCAGTGAAAGAGTAAAGCAGCAGTAACACCTTTGACTGTTGACGGAGGCTTTTGCCCTCAGGATGGGAGTTATGGGGAAAAAAAGGTGTTTGTGCCTGGACTGTTACTGTTTCCTAGACCTGCCTGATGCTGGCTTTCTTCCCATTCTTTTATAGTCTGCTGGTATTTACCAGAGCCTGAAAAAGTTACTTTTTGGCTATGACTACCAGAATCACTCAGTTGAGGTTTTAATAGAATGTTCTGCAAGAGATCAGGCTAAATGCTGACCTCAGGGTCTGAGGCCTGTGGCATTTTTTAAGTAGGAAGCAGATGTAGTTACTAGAGGAGATCAAGACAACTTGCAGAAATAGTAGTAAAAGATTTTGGCTGGACTGTAGCTAAATGTAGTCATCCACCTGTCCTTTTTCCCTCCTAGGTTTTTATGTTCTGTCCTCTAAAAGATATTGAAGACTCTTTCCTTTTCAGATGTGTTCAACTTTTTTTCTTGAGGAGAGAATTGCTATGACAGAACTTTATGCACTCACTCACACTTAATTTTAACTTTAGTTTGCATTTCTTAGTCATGGTGAAATGTTAGTCATTAAACCATGGTTAACCATTAGCTTGAAAACTCAAATCCATGGTTTGAGAAATAAACTCTACAGATGTGCTCACATGTCACAGCAAACTGTGGTTTAGCTAGAATTGGCTTGTTGCAATGTCTAAAAGTACTTCTGCTAAAAAGTCTTACTTTGTTAACCAGCTTGTTCTGACATCAAAAGTTGTCGCTGTTCCTTGTTGTTGCTTGTTGGTTCACCACCACACTATGAAACACGAGCTGGCAAAAGGAGCAGGAGAGAAACAAAAAACAGAAATGGGGAAGATGAGCACAGTCTGCTTTGTCATATGCTGTGTAATTTGTGGTGCAAACCACAGACCATGATTGACTCAAACAGTGGCTTGTCGTGACATGAGAAAACACCCTGTATTTCTATCAACCCGGAGTTATCTTTGGCTTTGGGCTCTGAATCTCAAAAAGTGGCAGAAAGAGGTGCCATCCAAATGTGTTGCATGAAGTGGTTACAGTCCATGCACATTTTTGAAAACCATGTGATGACTTCTTTGCCTGGTTTTATTTGTTCTTTTAAGTACTTACGGAATTAATTCATGGAAAATACTGTTATTAAAAAGTAGGATAGAAATATTTTACAGACAAACATTTCTGCCAAGTGAGTACTGAAGAGGACTTGTCTGAGGCAGCCTAGCAGGAAAAAGAATGGCTGCCTTGTGTAGGGGTTGGGGTCTTTTAAGCTGCTTACTTTACAGTCCCTTTAGCTGTTTAGCTGGAAATGTAGTACAGAAGGGTAAAGAGCTATTGGTCCTTTGGCATCCTGGTACAAACAGTAACAGTCTGTCTCTAAATCCTTGTTCTTATACAATGAGTACAAGGTTTAATAAGGTACATGGCCATAACGGCTTGTTTACAAGGCTTTATTGAATGTATTTGAGGGAGGAGGATAAACATGTTTGGAAGGATATTAATTTCAGATGCTTATCTCTTCTCTAAATGCAGCAGAATTGTATTAACAGTGCTGTTGCAGTACATGATATTAGACTCTGAACTGGTATTTCGAGTTTGAATTTTTTTTCCTGTGTATCTCTTTAAAGAAATCACAATTTATAATTTTATCTCTTCCTATCAGTCTTTTTTTTGTCTTATATGAAAGTCCCCTTAAAATTCAAAACTGGGAATCATGCAGTTCTCCAGTATGTTGTTGAATTGCAGCCTCCAGAAACTTCACTATTGGCTATACTGGCTATGGGTGCTGGGACTGGCTAGTCCACAACATCAAACTGTACTTGGTGCTTACTGCCATGTTTCCATTTATTTATAGCTTGTTATGTGCCCTGCTATCACAGGGTTTTCTAGGCAAGATTTGTTTGGGAGGGGGTTACCTTTGCTTTCCTCTGAGGCTGAGTGAGTGACTTGCCCAAGGTCACTCATGGGTTTCCCTGACCAAGTGGGAATTTAAACTCTGGTCTCCAAAGTCATAGTCCAAAGCTCAAACTACTACACCGGCTCTCTTTGCTGGCTACCTTAAAAGTAAGATTTGGGAAAGGAAATGGTATACCTTCCCCCTTCCCAACCCTGGTCAGAACAGAAATCACCCTGCTGTGTGCCTAGAGTCTTTGTGGAGGGGAGATTTGTCCCTCTGGTACCACTGAGATATAATTTCCCCAATGCTCCAAACCTCAGTTTCTGTTCTGCTTTGGGAATGGGAATTGATACTGTAGTTAAGGTAGGAATTTTACCCCATCTTATGTCTATATAGTATGAAACCAATCAACCAAAAAACAAAAAATGTAGTTAGGTGTATTTCTACTACCTGGTTTTAGTAGTTTCATGCAGTTTTTAACTCACATGTCTCCATTCTGCACAATCCTGGGATTTCTAGTTTGGTGGGATAATTAGACTTCTCTGGTAGAGAGTTCATATTCACTCCTCCTGAACTATGGCAGTGTTCACTGAAGATAAGTTTGTATTGACACCCTACCTATGAAGCGTAACATGTAGTTTGGCCTTTGTATATATGTGCCTTCAGCTAGCCTGTCGATTTATGGCTACCCCATCAATTTCACAGGGTTTTCTTAACCAAGGAACACTCAGAGGTGGTTTTGTGAGTCCCTTGCTCTGAAATAGCCTAAAGCAGCTAGTATTCATTGATGGTCTCCCAAGTGCTAAGCAAGGCTGATCCTTTTCAACTTCTAAGATCAGACAGGATCTGATGCCTTTAGGGTGTCTAGGCAAGGACACTAGCACTCTCTCTCTCTCTCCACTGCCTTCTAGCTTGGTTTATAACTTTGCAGCAACGATTATCCTCCTGAGCTCTTTGCTCCTTGCTGTCAGCATTTGCTAGCTTCTTCTTCCTCCCTTCTTCCCTCTCCCCCTTCTTTTCCTCCTTCTTTTTGTTTTTCCCAGTCCCTGGGGCCCATGAAGAGTTGTAGGGACAAAAAAGTAGCTTCCAGTCCTGCCATTGTGGCCTGCTGCTGACTAAATATATGTGAGGTGTCCTGAGGTCAGCCAAGGATTCTCCTTGGCTACCGTGATCAGCTCTTGCAGTGATTCTGTACTTGCCTGAAAAGTGCAGCCTCTGGATATTTGTAAGATGGATAGGCCAAGCATTTTGGGCAAGTCTGGTGGCATTAGTGCATTTTTATATGCTGCAGTTAGATTTGGCTTTGCTTGTTCATGGACAGAGAATTACGTTGTATTCCCTTCTTGAAGTCTTTTCTGGAACTGTGGGGGGGAAGAAGTAGCTAAAAGTGCTCAGCCAACAGCTACCCACTTGCTTCCATTTTCTTATTCTGCCCAAAGATATCCCTGGTGGCAGTCTAATCAGTATAGTTAGGCTTTTCTCATTATTCTCCCCACGTGTTGTCTCGGATCGTCCTTCTCTGTTTCCCCTTCTCCTCATGGCTGTTTTCAGAGAACATCAGCTGTATCTTTTTTGTTTCAGTGACACAAATGGCAGCTCTGGAAAACTGAATTGGAACAGGATAGTTTTGAACCTCTTTATCCCGGAAAGCAGTGTCCTCATACTGCACATAAACAAGCTGTTGTTTTCCAGATGGCTTCATTGTCAGGGTGAATGCGGTCACCTCATTGGCAAAGGGATGCCATATTGGCAAAGGCCTACTTTTGTACTCACTCCTATGACCAGAACATGGTGCTAAAGGCTGCCAGAGATTGTGAAATGATGACCCTCTTGTTTGGCTTTCAATAAAGCTTTTTTGGATTGGTTAGAAAGGGGGAGGGTGCATTATGGGATGCTGTAAGGGTCAGCCACAGTTTATTTAGTAATAGAGAGCTTGAGGAATTATGGAATTTCAAAATAAGCTTTTAGAAGCTTAGATTTGAGAGGGAATGGCATGGGGTTTACTCAAGGATTTTACATGTCAGAACTTGTGGTTTACTCTTTCTACTCCGTAACTTTCAGAAGCCCCCAGCCCTCACTCAGCATGGTCATATTCCTGTGAATAGGGGGTACTTGAGCATTCATTTTCACAAAGAATGTCACTCTTTAAGTCTCCTGGGTTGTTTCCCTAGTCCAAGAAGGACTCCCTCCCCCCCCCTTTTTTTTGTAATTGCTGAATTGTATCATGCAAATTCAAGCAATTTTAAAGTGCTTCATGCTCCTATAGGTCTGATGGAAAATTGCAGTCTATCAACATCAGGAGGGTTGGACTTCGTACATACATAGTAGGGGTAGTATTGGCATTATATGCCAAGGTATTACTTCAACCAGAGATAGCCAGTTTGTTTCACAGTCTGTCTGCTCTATTCTCCTGAAAACATTTTTGAGCTGAAAGCATAATTTGCCGTGCCAACCAGTCTTAGGCTCTAGTCTAAAGACAGAAACACTTAACAGTAAGTACTCGTCAGTTGTGGGATGCATTTGCATGGATGGTACTGGGGCGTCTCATATTAAAAATAAAAATAAACCCATACCCAAGGAGAACTATGAGAATGATGTAATACATCTGTGAGGTGTTTCTTTCTCTGAGATAGTGCAGATGTCTTCTTGTTGTTGTGTGCCTTCAAGTCAACTTCAACTTACAGTGACCCTATCACAAGGTTTTCTTGGCAAGATTTATTCAGAGAAGGTTTGTCATTGCCTTTTTTCTGAAGTTGAGAGAGTGGCTTTCCATGGCTGAGCAGGGATTTGAACCATGATTTCCCAGAGTCTTTTTTCAGTACTCCAACCACTACACTCTGGCTCTCATAATACAGGGGCCTTATAAATAGCTTGTAAGTGCTTCTGTTAAAGGAAAGGAAGTTTTGCCTGAGGCTATGCCTGCATTGCTCACCCTCTTGCTCTTACAAAATCAGAAGCAGGAGGAAAATACTTATTAACTGTTAAGAGTTAAATACTATCTTGAAAGCCAAGGACCAGGTGGCACAAGAAGGGCCATGGCTGCTCCTTTCCCAAGGGCCTGCAAAAACCATTGGCAGCTACTGTGGGCTGCACTTCAGAATCTTCCTCGTAGGACCCGCAAGATGGTGTGGCAAATCACATGGGGCAGAAGCTTTATTGATTTGCCGCAAAATGCACAAGGGCGGCAGTAAAGACATGTCTTGGCAAGAGCTTGGTTGGTACCTGATGTCCGTAGGCAATCTTTGCAAATAGTTCTCTCCTATTCCCGCCAGACTGTGTATGCTCAGCAAACAAAGCTTTCCTAAGGCTGTTTGCTCAGAGCTTATAAAAACTCCCACCATTGTCACTGAGGATAAGGCGAAGTAACTCTTCTCCAAATAGCGGTGGTGATGGCCTGGGTTTAATAAATGTTATTTATTATGTATAATTCCATTAGCGTCAAGTGAATAGCAAGGCAGGCTGCTGCCAAAATACTGGGAATGGGCACACCCCCACATGTGTGGGCTAAAAGGTGATTTGCTTGAATGAGATTTTTTTGTTTGCTTTGTTATTTATTTTGCTCTTCAAACAGCTTTTGTTTTGCAGCCCAGCTCTAAGATTCATTTATTTTATATCTATGATATATGTACATGCAAATATATATATATATATGTGTGTGTGTGTGTATCATTTTTATTCCATGTTTCATCCAAGGAGCTTATGAATGTTTATAAAGCCCTATTAGTTCACCCTGCCCCTCTACCACACCATTTCATCCTCGTGATCACCCTGTAAAGTAAATTAGTCTGAGAGAGGGTGACTGTCTTTGCCCTTCTGTCACTCAGCGACCTTTGTGGCTTAGTGGGGTGATGCACTTGATCCATCTTGACCACAATCTGGGGCAGACCTAGCGATAGGAACTAACTAATTAAAATGAAGCTGTCAATTAAATTGGGAGTTTACTAACAGAAAGGGGCAACTTTTACATTTTAACTCAGTTGATTGACTTACCCTGTTTGCTAGCATATAAGATTCACTCTCCCCCTAAAAAAAGTACTGTTTGAAAATGGGATGCGTCTTATATGCCAGTGTATCTTGT
Source organism: Cyclura pinguis (assembly GCA_030412105.1). Taxonomy (NCBI): domain Eukaryota; kingdom Metazoa; phylum Chordata; class Lepidosauria; order Squamata; family Iguanidae; genus Cyclura; species Cyclura pinguis. Next base: position 194,841,931 of record CM059600.1, on the reverse strand, counting down.
ACACCAGCAAATACTATTTGCTGATGTATAAATGAGGTGCATCTTATACGCCAGTGCTTCTTATACACTGGCAAATACGTTAAGTTGGAATCTCAACATTAATTTAATTGCAGAATTAAGTTATTAAGATATTAATTAATTAAGTGAATAAAAGTGTTAAAGGGCCAACTTATTTTATATTTCCCATTTAGTTCTTTTCCCAAAGAGTATTCGTCTTGAATTCTTGCAAAACAACTACTTTCTTTTTTGTTAGTCCCCCAGCCTTGGGGAATTACAATGTTTAGGTCGTAAGAGCTCAACCATTCATTTTAGTTCATGATTAGAATATGGTATTTAATTCCAATATCAATTTTTTTTTAAAACAGCATGTAGTAAGGGCAACCTAGAAAAGTGTGGTCTTTTTGCATCCAAATAGTCCTCCTATGTTCTATACCATTGCTACTCAAGATAGTGATCATGGACTGGTACCAGTCCCTGGGCCATTGATTGCTGGTCCTTGGAGTTTTTCCAGAAATTAAAGGAACAGTTGTAGCAAATGACACAAATATGGTGCTGGTCCCTGACATGCGAGGACAGGAGGATGGAATGGGAATGCTGGTCTCTTGCATCAAATAGTTTGAGACGTACTTTTCTATTCCAGCAACTGTATATGACTCCTTGTCTGTACGAGGAAACTAAATTTGGAAGGTCTCAGCTCTGGAACTTCCATTGCTGGCGTGGAAATAGTACACTGAGGAGGGGATAAGGAGATGAGGTTATAGGGAAGGAGGACAAGGAAAGCAAAAGAAGGGCATTAGTTGGGATATATGAGAAATGGGGCCTCCAAACATTCATGCAGCTGTTTACCTCCATCCCAGACTCAAAACAGGGACAAGTAAGGATAGGCATAGAATCATGGATGACATTTTTCACCTTCTTTCTGATAAGGTTTTTAGTGCAGGCATTTAACTTACTTCTAATGACAATTTAACATAAACAGTATAAAGGACAAGCTAAAGGGGTAATTAACTATTGTCTGCCAGCTTTCCTATACCTGTCCTAAGCATGAATTACATTGACTCGGTCATACTGGCTGATCTAGTAATTACAAGATGGGGGCACTGTCATTCTCGGATGAAGGTGGAACTCTTGCCTGACCGTTGAGGTACTATGCTGATGGAGGTACACTTGCAGAGCAGCAGGCGGAAGAAGGCTGTGGGGGCAACAGCCACAAAAGAGATATGACTTGGGAAGGGTAGGCTGTTCAGAGCTGACAGCTGTTGCCTGTTTTTCCTCACCACTGCTGTGCAATATTTACTGATGGTTACTTTTGAAAACTCCCTGAACAATCTGTGGAATCAGGACTTGTCAGCTAACCCTGCTTATCTTAGGATCTGCAAGGCCCCAGACGCCTTCAGCTGGGAGGCACCAGTTGTAAGCTGAAGGTTGAAGACCACATGCTGAGAGGAAAATAGGCAACTGCTGCTCCACTCTAACCTGCCCCATGTTATGGTTAGCTTCTCTCATCCCTCTGGGTCAAGGCCCAATCATACCAAGCCTGAATTTTCCCTGGAACTCAGAATGACCAAACTGAGGTTGGTATACCATGGACGTATCAGGAGATGACATGACTCAATTTAAAAAGATGATAATGCTTGGTAAAGTGGGAGGCAGTAGGAGAAGAGAATTGCATTACGGATGAATAGACTCAGTCAAGGAAACCACAGATCTGAGTTTTCAGGAGCTGAACAATGCTGTTAATAAAGGAGTGTCTTTGAGGTTTCTCAGTCATAGGCTGACCATAAGTCAAAGCCAACTTGATGGTAATTAACAACAACAAAGCAGGTTGGCAGTGGCAGGGGCCATGACCACTCTCCATGGGTCAAGAGCATCCTTAGTAGCTGACCTCATTTTTATTGGCAAGGATTGCTCATTGCTGGTAGCAAAGAGTGATCAGCTGAGGACACTTAAAAGGATAAGACTCTTGCTTTCCATTGAATAGGCTTAGTTCAAAACATTCTGGTTGGTGAATTCAAGAAAGGTCATTTATTGTTGGGAATAATTTCTATTGCATTACAGCAGGCGTAGGCAAAGTGCAGCCCTCTGTTGTTGGACTGCAGTACCCATCATCCTGCACCATTGTCTGTGCTGACTGGGGTAGATTGGAATTGCAGTCAGGCTACATTATTATTCATATTATCATCATTATCATCATTTATACCCTGCTTTTTTCCCAGGTTTTGTCTCACAGCGGCTTACAACACTTAAAAAGACATAGTTGAAACCCACAGAATACAGAAGTCAAAACATAATCAATCAGCAAGACTTGAAGCAATGCTAAAATACATAATTAAAAACTCACCTATCAGCACGTTCTACCAGAGAGGCCACATATAATCATATGTTAAATGCCTATTGGAGTAAACACATCTTTACCTGATTGTGGAAAGATAATAGGGAGGGTGCCAGTCTGACCTCTGGGAGAGAGTTCAGAGTTTGGAGGCAGCCACTGAGAAGGCCTTCTCCTGTCTTCTCACCAGATGTACCTGTCAGTGTGGTGGGACAGAGAGAATGCCCTCCCCAGCAGATCTCAAAGCCTGGGCTGGTTTGTAAGAGAGAATGTGGTCCTTCAAATAACCTGGACCTGAGCTGTATAGGGCGTTGAAGATCATCACCAGCGCTTTGAATGGAAATGGACTGGCAACCAGGGGAGTTGTGCGATCTCTGTAGCCAGTCCCAGCTAACAATTTAGCTGCAACTCTTTGGACCAGTCGAAGTGTCCGAACACTTGTCAAAGGCAGCTCCACGTAGAGCATGTAACAGTAATTGAGCTGGCATGTAACCAAGGCATGTATCACTGTGGCCATCTCAAAAAACAGGTGCAGCTGGCACACAAGCCTTAACTATGGAGATGCACTCCTGGCTACTGCTAAAACCTGGGCTTCCAGGCACACAATTGAATCCAGGAGCACCCCCAGGCTGTGAACCTGCATCGTTAAGAGGAGTATTACTCCATCTAACATAGGCTGAATCCCTGTTCCCTAATCTGCCATTTGACTGACCAGGAGCATATCCATCTTGTCTGGATTAAGTTTCAGTTTGTTCACTTTTATCCAATGCATTACTGATGATAGGCACTGGTTTAGGTCCAAAAGTTTAGCTTCCTTGCCTTGTGGTAGAAAAGAGTAATAAAGTTAGTTGTCATCTGCATAATGATGGCACAAAACCACAAAACTCCAGATAACCTTTCCCAGCAATTTCATGTAGATATTAAATAGCATGGGGGTCGAACCAAGACCTAAGAGACTCCACAGGCCAAAGGCCAAGGGGTCGAACTGCAGTCCCTCAGCACCACCTTCTCGGTTTGCCCCTCCAGTAAGGAACAAAGTCACTGCAAAATGTTGCCCCCAGGTCTTATCCCCACAAGTGACCCAGAAGGATACCATAGTCAATTGCTGAGAGATCCAGTAGAACCAACAGGGACACACTCTTCCTGTCTAGTTCCTGGTGTAGGTCATCCACTGATGACCAAAACAGTCTCTGTCTCATAGCCAGCCCTGAAACTAGATTGAAATGGATCTGGATAATCTGTTTAATCCAGAAACCCTTGGAGCTGGGACACTACCACATACTCCAGAACCTTGCCCCCCCCCCGCAAATGGAATATTAGAGACTGGCCAATAATTATCCAAAATGATTGAACCCAGGGATGGCTCCTTCAGTAATGGTTTTATGATAGCCTCCTTGAGGCAAGCTAGAACCCTACCTTGTTTTAAAGAGCTATTAACTACTCCCTCTACCCACTCAGGCATTCACCCCTCTAGTTTTTTAAATAAGCCAGGAGGGGCAAGGATCTAGAGCACACATGGTGGCTCTCATATTACCAAGAATCCAGTCCACATCCTCAGGTTGCACAAGTTGAAAAGTATTCATTATTATTGTATAAGCAGAGACCAGAGTTCCACCCACTGAATCTCTATCAATCATAGTATTCAAGGCAGAGTGGATCTGAGCTGATCTGGAGGGCAACAATACTCCCTTCTGTATTAGGGGTTGTACACTTGCCTTCCCCCAAGTGGTGTCCACCAGATACGTTGGATTACAGTCCCTGCCATCCCGATCACTGTTCAGGGTGGAGGTGCTGGAAGAGGAAGAAGGAAAAGGGAAAAGAAAATGGAAAAAAAAAAAACATTGTGAGGTCAGGTAGAATTGCTTGACTTTGGCAGAATGGAGAGCGGCTAGGTTGACTGAACCGTTAATGTCTTTACTCCCACTTCAGTCAAGGTGCCAGGTAGAGTGACCTGGCTGTTAAGTGAGTGTGTTCTGGCCCTAGAAACGAGGGACCACATGGTATTCGCCATCCATAAGAAAGGTCCTCTCACAGCCGCTCTCATTTGGCTGTTGCCGGGTGATGGAGTGGCCACAGATAATGGAAGCACTATCCATGATGGCCTGTTGAACAGACAATATCATGACCTTAAAAAGAGGTTGAGTTCAATCAGAAGTCAGCTTGAGTATAGAAGAAACTGTCATGTGTAAACTTGCCCTAAAGCACTTACCATGGTGAATTACATTCTGAAATTATTCCAAACCAGTTGAATGTAAATAATAAATATGTAAGGGAAATATTTTTCTCCCAGCTTCAAAATGTTGAACTCTGATGTGGCAGTGATGGCATCTAGCATCGAAAGAAGGGGTTGAGAGAGATAGAGAGGGAAGGAAAGAGGGAGGGGAGGAGAAACAAAGAACTATTTGTAGGTTGAAGTGGACTGTACTTGTACACAATGAGTGTCCCTTTTAGTCACAAAAGCTGCAGCCCTGGCCCCTTTGTGTATTAATTGGACCAGAGGAGCTTATCTTACTGCTGCTTTATTTGAGTGACTAGCATTCCTAGCGAGCTGGTACATTTCATCCCCCCCTTTCTGGGTTGAACTGAATCAGTGTGGGTGTGACTGGGAATCATTGGCTTGGCTTGTCCCAGATAACCAGAAAGACATCCAGGTATTTAAACGATTACGAGACAGCCTTAAAAGACATGTGATGTCCATGAATCATTCTTATTTCCTGAATTTTTCTGCTGATAATACACTTAGTCTCAAACCCACAGTTTTGTAGCAATCTTAGGAATGTGGGTCCCACATCTTTACTGGCTTGTTGCTTTAGTAGTGTGTCTTTAACTGATTATGATGTCACAACAGGATACTATTTTTTCTCATGAAGTCTCAAGCGTTGCATGTTATATAATGGATTCTGGGAATTTAGTATAGTAATCCCAAAATGAAAGGAAACTCCTGCTAAATTGATTGCATTTGGTTGGCAGTACTTAAAAACAAGACCATTGAAAGGAATACATCAATCTCTTTTTTGGTATTGGCCTAGTGCTGGCCTGTTGGGAGGAGGGCAAGGGAGAGTTTATGCCTTCACTAGCAGCTGTACATGCTTCCTCAAGGAGGTCCACCACACACATGGAGAATTTTGGCCAAGAAATCAAGGACATGTGCCAAGTATGGAAGGATTCAGTTCATTCCCATTGTATCTTCTTACTATTTATGAGACACAAAACATGTGAAGTTGGCTTAGGCCAAAGACAGACTAATGTTTCTTCTATGTAATATATAAGCAATTTTAACAGCATATTCACTTCTGCAGAAGCAAAATGCCTTGGCATGGAGGAATTGTGTGTTGAAATATCTTTTTCCACAATTAAGAATGTCACTTCTTACCGTTCATACCAAGTCTGGCATAACTGGAAGCTGACAGATTAAGAAAGACTGAACTAGCTCAAGAGAGCAGCCAATAAATGCTGCTGCTCGCTTCCAAGATTCCTTTATCTGAAGATATTGGGGACTGAACCTGGGACTTAAATGTTTACAAAATATGTGTGTTCTATGACTATCTTTATCTTTTCTGCTGGCACCAATATTATAGGTATATTCTAAGCATGACATTGCATCCTGCAGCTATCATGGCAGTTAATTACTGAGGAAATAAATAGTGTCTCCAGTTACTTTCTTTGCCAAAATGGAGAAACCATCAATTCTTCTGCGCACTAACAAGGCTAACCATTAATTGGCCTAGGTGGAATCTTGGATAATTATGGATGATTGGAGGAATGAAAAGAAATCTCTGTTATAGAGAGTTCATTACTGGCCCTATTTTATCTCCTCTTTGTATAGGAGGAAATTGGTTGCAGATGGAACTCTTATTAACATTTATTGCAGCCATCAATAGCAATTAAAACATGAATAGACAGATTGAGAAATCTTGCTGCAAGTCCTGTCTCCTTCAAGTGTCCTGCTAGGTAGCATTCAGGACTTCATGACCTCAGTGTTTGGGGTGAATCTTTTTGAGGGGAAGCCATGAAGCCACTTGGGTGCTCAGTGGGACAGCTTTTCATAAACCTTACATTCTTTCCTATCTTTGCTTGGGCCTGCTGTATTAAAGTAAATAAATCACAATTTTTTTCCTTCATGGCTTCCAGAAGAGGCTTAGATTATTAAGAAAAAAGAATACACAATCATACCTTTCCTTAAAATATATGGGTAGTGATAGTAGTGGGCAGAATGCTTTGTAGTGATTTATTGTAATGGAGATGCCTGGGAAGCACATAAAGTGAGAATAGGGGAACCTTCCAGATCTGTGGGGCTTCGCTTCCCAGATCTAAACCATTTTAGTCAGTGGTTAGGGATTATTAGACCTTTAATCTTAATCTTTAAGCTAGTAAAATGTGGGCTGGCCAGGGCTACTGTTAGGTGGATTTGTAACTGGTTGACCAACTGAACCCAAAGGGTGCTCACCAATGGCTGCTTTTCATCTCGGAGAGAAGTGACTAGTGGGGTGCCACAGGGTTCTGTCCTGGGACCAGTGCTATTCAACATCTTCATCAATGACTTGGATGAAGGAGTGGAGGGCATGCTGATCAAATTTGCCGATGACACCAAATTGAGAGGGGTTGCTAATACCCCAGAGGACAGGATCAAATTTCAAAACGGCCTTGACAGATTGGAGAGCTGGGCCAAAGCTAACAAAATGAATTTCAACAGAGACAAACGTAAGGTCCTACACTTAGTTAGAAAAAATGGAATGCACAAATATAGGGTGGGGGACGAGTGGCTGGATAGCAGTACGTGTGAAAGGGATCTAGGAGTCTTGGTAGATCACAGGCTGAACATGAGTCAGCAGTGTGATGCGGCAGCCAATAAAGCCGAGGTGATTCTTGGTTGCATCAATAGGAGTATGGTGTCTAGATCGAGGGAGGTAATAGTACCACTCTATTCTACATTGGTTAGGCCTCATTTGTGTCCAGTTCTGGGCATCTCAATTCAAGAAGGATATTGACAAGCTGGAACGTGTCCAGAGGAGGGCGACCAAAATGGTGAAGGGTCCGGAAGCCATGCTCTGTGAGGAACAGCTTAGGGAGCTGGGTATGTTTAGTTTGCAGAAGAGAAGGTTAAGAGAGGACATGATAGCCATGTTTAAATCTTTGAAGGGATGTCATGTTGAGGAGAGAGCGGGCTTGTTTTCTGCTGCCCAAGAGACTAGGACAAGGAGCAATGGATTCAAGCTGCAGGAAAGGAGATTCTACCTGAACCTCAGGAAGAACTTCCTGACAGTCAGACCTGTCCAGCAGTGGAATATGCTGCCTCGGAGTTTGGTAGAGTCTCCTTCTTTGGAGGTTTTTAAGCAGAGGCTGGATGGCTATCTGTTGGGAATGCTTTGAAGTGAGTGTTCCTGCATAGCGGGGGGTTGGACTGGATGGCCCTGGAGTCTCTTCCAGCTCTATGATTCTGTGATTCTAATCTAGTCATAGGGGTTGTATTGACTGATTCTTGGTAGCAGGAGAAATAACTCAAGGTTTTCCCCTGCCTACCTTAGACCCATCCCAGCTCTTCCAGTAAGGAGGCCTCTTGGGGTTCATCCCAAAATTATGCCTGGATCGATCATGCTTGCCACTATCTTGTAAACTCCCAGCATGAGTTCTAAAAGGAATCAAGGAATTACCAACTACGGGTCTAAAGGATTGATATACCCGATATCCCTGACCCTCATGAGGGACAGGGATATTATTTGGATAGGTAACATATGCGGGTATGGCTTTACTATCATTTGAACCCTTGCAAGAAAAGACCTTACCAGTAAAAATCCGTTTAGGCTTTCCAGAAACAGAATGTCTGGTATCTTTTCTATACAGAGTGGCTTGTTTGTGTGAGTAGGTATGAATGAGGTGTAGGCCTGAGTTGTACCTACCCCACTTAAAAGAGACATTGTTATTTCTAAATTTTGGAAGTAAAGCCCAAAAGGTTTTACAGTGACCCAAAGATGAGAAGGATAATTCAATAACACCTCTGATTCCCTTTTGCCCCCTAGGATATAGACACAAACAGGATAATCCTCCTAATTCCTCCTCAGAGATTCTAGCTATTACCAAGATTTCATGTAGCACATCAGTATTTTTTTTCCATGAACCATCTGCTCGTTTTAACGGCCAATTAAAAAGAGACACACAGAAATCAGAATTGGACTGAAGGGTCTCACTAATATTAATCCTAATTTGGTCCAAATCTTCCTCTGTTTGGTTTTTTTCCACCCTTGAATCCTCACATTCAACTTCCAAGCCATCTGACTCCTTCACAATATTTCCCTCTTCGGGTTCAGTAGCTAGATCCTCTTGCCATTCATCTATTATGATCAGGTTGGGATCAGAAAGAGTAAGGTGAAAGATTTCAGATGTATCGTCCTTCTGTACTCCAGTTGATGATTTATTTAAAGGAGCCATGATCTGATTTTCCCAATCCTGCAGAAGGTCACCCAAAGAGCCCTCAAAATCACTCTTATTACTAAGAGAAATTTCCACCTGCAGGTCAGTGGAAGTAAAGTTTTTATCAGATTCATGGTTAGATTGTGTTGTAGCAGGAGCTGCTATTAAAATCCCTGCTTCAATTAGACCCATTAGGACCTGAATATTGGCTTTAAGACCAGAGATTTCCTTTCTTAGGTCATCCATGGATTGGAAGATTTTCTCATTAGATTGTGATTCTAATCTGTAACATCTGGAGGGCCACAAGCTTCCCACCTCTGATGGAAGGCTAATGTGTCCCTCATTGCTGAATTATATGCTGCTTTACTGCCGCGACTTTGGGAAATAAGAAATAAGGAAACGTCATTCAAAGTGTGTGTAGAATCTACCATCTGTGACCTGGGTGGGAGAGAAGACTCTCCAAAAGATGCTCCTCTTTGTAAGAGCTGTGTAGGGGAGTAACATGGCTTGTCTCTCCTTCATGGAGACATTAGTGTCTTCATTAGATCAATACCTATCATCCCCAACACCCACCTTCACCTCAGATCTATATGTATGCTTAGCTTACTGCTGAGGAAAGGCATTTGCCATGTTTTAAGAGGTTTGGAAGAACAGTCCCTCCACATTCGCAGGTCTGACCTTCACTGATTTCATCATTCACAGAATATTTGCTGCTGTCTCTGCTTCTGCCCTGCAGTGTTTTTCATAGAGACTTTGATTACACTGGTGCCCGTCTTGAGCTGTTTTCAGTTAAGTCAGGCTTAGTCAGTGGTCTTTGGTCACCTGGAGAAAATCAAACTGGTGGGGTGGCTGGACCTGGCTGTGTGTGTGTTCCTTTCTGCACTTGCTCACATGTGCAGGTGGGCAGGCAAGGTTATGAGGAAGGAGGAGAGCAAAGAAGAGGGTGTGTGTGTGTGTGTGTTCTCTTGCTCACTCATTTGGCGGGGGGGAGATGGGTTGGAGCAGGAGAGCACAAGTGGAGAGGTTGCACACCTGTGTTCCCTCAGTCACTCGAGGGAGTGGGAGCTTGGGGGAAGGAGACGGGACACAGGAGCTTGAGGAGGGAGGGCATGTACATTCCCTCGGGTAAGGTGGGGGGAGGGGAGGGGAGGGGAGGGGAGGGGATGAGGCTAGTGCAAGGAGGGAGGACGGGTGGTTTGCACAGATCCAGGGTGGGCGGTGGGAGTGGAATAGGGGAGGGGAGGAGGAGAGAGATAGAGTGGGCGGCTGGCAGGATGGCAGCGGTGGTGGGAAGAGGGCCAGCAAACTGGGAAGGGGATGCAGGGGCTGGCCTTAATAGTGGCAGCACTCTTTCCATCCACTCCAGGGATTTATGTACCCTCCTCTGGCTTCCCCGTCCCGTTCGCTTCCTCCCCACCCGAGCAAGTGAGTGCTGGAGGGAACCAGCTACCCTGCCGGTACAGGTACTTTGTGTGCGTGGGGAACTAGAAATATTTGTGGTGTTTCCATTTTTATGAGGTCCTGCTCCCCAACCCACACAAAAGTGGAGGGCTGACTGAAATGGCTGAAGAGTGAAAAGGGGGAAACCAGCAACTATCATAACTATGTTTCATTTGCTGGTTGCTGGATATCCCTGTTTTGAAATACGGTTTTATCCGTGTTGTAGATGGAACTGTCATAGTTCTTCAAGAGATTTTAACTAAGGGAGTTTTTCCCAGTCCAGTTTGTGTATGTTTCTGTCCTGATTCTTGACCATTCCTGTGACCTCTTTCTTCAGTGCTGCTGTACTGTATCTGACAATAATATTCATTGCCATTTTATTGGTGCGGATCCATGATGTTGCACCATAGCATCACCGGAATCAATGTTTGTGCATGTGTATGTGTGTGTGCGTGTGTGCGCGCCCTCAAGTCACCTGGCAGTTATGGCAACCCTAGCAAGTTCATAGGGGTTTCTTAGGGAAGGAGTACTCAGAGATGTTTTTGTCAATTCCTTCCTCTGTGCTTCAGTCTACAGCAACTGGTATTTGTTGGCAGTCTCCCATCTAAGTACTAACCAAGGCTGACGTTTCTTAGCTTCCAAGATTAGACAGGATCTGATGCCTTTCGGTTATCTAGGCCATCACTATACTATGCCTTTATAAAGTCTGATGTTGAATTTGTTTTCCATTTTAAATTACTGTAGCCAGTTGGCTCACAGCATCTGGTAAATTTGCTGAGGCTCTATCTTACTACCAAACGTGGACTAGACTTCTTAGCATATTTATAGCAATAGCAGTTACATTTCTATATTGCTTATCAGTGCAAAGCACTCCCTAAGTGGTTTACAATGTGTTCAGCTAATTGCCCCCAACAAGCTGGGTACTCATTTTATCAATCTATGGAGGAATGGAAGGCTGAGTCAACCTGGAGCCCTACAGGTTCAAACTCAGAACGTTGTGCCTGCAATACTGGCATTTAACCACTGCATCACCAGGGCTCTCAACAGATTTGGACTGGACAGACCTTTGGTAGAAAATACTGACAAACAGAGAAGTGTCCTCTATTTGCTCTCTAAACTAGTGCTGCAAATAGAAGACTACCAGCCCTCTAAACTAGGACATATGGCCTCCCTGGGTGTTTCCCAAGACTGTGGGAAGCTGCCACAGCTTGAAAATGTTACTTTTTTATGACAGTTCCCAGAGTCTCCCAGTCACCACAGCCACTGTCTCATGCTGGCTAGCTATGAAACAACTTCTTATGACATAGAGTATAGTGTATTTGATTATGAGGTGCTGCATGTTCTTTGGAAAATGTACACAGCAAAAGTTTCTTTGAAGTTTTTTTTAAAAAATAAAATAGTGTCTTCTGATTTCAGTGTGATACAAAAGTAATGTTTATGTTTGAGGCTCAAAACAGGTTTTCTGTTTTGGGAGAACTATAATTTAACAGGTATCTTAAAAAAAAAACACAAGCAACCAAACCTAGAACTTACGGTGAAGTTCAAAATAATTACCCTTATTTCATCACTCATACAACTTGGCTTGAAACATCACATATGTACTACAATAAGGCATCCCATTGGGTGGTTACTAGTGGAATTACAGCAGCATTAGGTCTACTGAGTGATATATAGTTAAATATTCACATGAATGAACAAATAAGTGAATAACTAAATAAGGAGGTATATCTCAGATGCTAAAAGGGTGGACTTTAATTGATAAGAATTCTAGTATGTTTCAGTCTGCGAATGCTGTTTAGTCCTTTTTCAGGAGGCTATTAAAAATCTTGAAAGGACAACATATGCTATATGACATCCATGGGTGCCATATATTTATAAGACTAGATAGCCCTTGTGACCTCTTCCAATTAAGGTATGTGTTGTCCTTTTGTGATTTCTTATATAGCCTCCCGAAGAGTTACCACGAAACAAAACTACAAAGCACACCACTGAAAGCCCATCCCAGTCAGTTTCTAAAAGCCTGACAGCATAAGAATGTTTTGGATTTGCTGGCAGAAGGAGAGTGAGGAGGGACCCATCCTGGCCTCCCTAGAAAGAATTGTATGGCTGGAAGAGACCACAAGGGCCATCCAGTCCAGCTCTCTGCCATGCAAAAATACACCATCAAAGCATTGCCGACAGATGGCCATCCAGCCTCTGTTTAAAAACCTCCAAAGACAGCGACTCCACCACACTCTGATGCAACTTATTCCACTGTCAAACTATTCTTACTGTAAAGAAGTTCTTCCTAATGTTTAGGTGGAATCTCTTCTCTTGAAGTTTGACACCATTGCTCTGTGTCCTAGTCTCTGGAGCAGCAGAAAACAGGCTTGCTCCATCCTCCATATGACATCCTTTCAATATTTAAACATAGCTATCATGTTGCATCTTAACCTTATCTTCTCCAGGCTGAACATACCTAGCTCCCTAAGCTGTGCCTCATAGGGCATGGCCTTTTACCATTTTCCATGCCTTTTACCATTTTGGTCATCCCCCTCTGGACATGTTCCAGCTTGTCAATATCCTTCCTGAACTGTGGTGCCCAGAACTGGACACAGTTTCCAAGTGATGTCTGACTAAAGCAGAATAAAATGATAAATAGGGAGGGAGTTCCAAAGCCTGTGAACAGTCACTAGGAAGGCCCTCTCTTTTGTTCCCATCAAATGAGCCTGAGAAGGTGGTGGGACAGAGAGAAGGGCCTCCCTGGAAGATCTTATGAGCTGTGATGGGCTTGTAAACAGAGATATGGTCCTTCAAAGAAAGTTGAAACATACCGGGTTTTTAAAGCAAGTAAAGATAATTTTTTAACCAGCCTGAGATCAGTTTCCTTTTTCTCCATGGCCTCCTTGTTCTACTTTTTTTGGATAAATAAATATGGCTCTTATATGCATCTTCTGAAAGTAATGTTGTCAGGGCTATTTCAGAGATGATTTATCGCTGTAAATGAATAATTAGGCAACATATATGCAATTGATTCATTTGGTGGGGAAAATCTGTGATAGTAAGAGACTTCTGTAAGCTGCAATACTCTTTTGTTTTCCATGCAACCCAGAAAGCAGTGCTACCTAACTCTGCAGACTCCGGTGAACTGAATTAACTTTGTCATTTATGGTGCTGCCTAGTTAGCTGTGTGCCTAAGTCTTTCTGCTATACCACATCACAGCACTGCAGAAACCAGACAGAATATCTTGGTAGCCCCTGCACTGCTGCAGAGGATGGTAGGATCATAGTGAATCCTGTGCTCTTACACGCGATAAGAAATTTATGGCCTTGATACAGAGCCAGTGTGCTGTAGTGGTTTGAGCATTGGAGTACGATTCTGGAGGGCAGGGTTCAGATCCCTGCTGGGGCATGGAAACCCACTGGATTACCTTGGGCAAGTCACATTCTCTCAGCCTCAGAGGAGGGCAAAGGCATACCCCCTCTGAACAAATCTTGCCAAGAAAAACCTGTGCAGCAACAACAACAGTCTTCTTGAGAGATTCACACTTTCACTTCCAGAATCTGGCATATTTGAATATCAGTTACTTAGTGCATCTCTCAGTCTACGTTTAAACAAACAAATAAGTAAAAACGGATGTTATGGGAGATGGGGAAATGCAGACAGATTAGCATTATAAGATTTTGCACAGAAGAAGCGTAACCATCCACTGCTTACTCACTTGTTCTTTGAATAGGAAGTGCTGAATTGTGCAGTTGAATTCTTCTGACTACAAGCTAGCATGTGTTCACATGGAATATGTCATTTTTGTTCTCCTAAGCAATTACAGTCATTTCTCCACATTCACTAGGGTTAGGGGCACAGGTCCCCCATGAAAGTGGAAAAACCGTAAATAACTCTAGATCATCCCAAACCATATTTAACACACAAAAAAGATATGATCACCGTATTCAATCCACCATGGATTCCTTTGAGGCATCAGGGTTCCTTCGCAAGGCAGAAGTGGGTGGCTGGTGGGGCTTCCTGCCACCTCCACTGCTGCCCCGCACCATTTTTAATAGGGATTTATAAGCCTTGTTTGCAGTTTCTCAGTCTCCTGAGGCTTGCAGTTTCTATTAAAAATGGCATAGGGAGGCAGCAGAGGTGACAACAAATAATCCATGAATAATCAGATCTGCAAAAGTGAAACCTGTGGAGTGAAACCTGTGCGGATGTGGAGGGCTGACTGTTATCTAAAGTACATGTATCAAAACTGCCTTGCAGAAAGAAGACTCAGTTGACTTGTATCTACTAGAAACATACGGAAAACTTATTTGGTTACAATTAATTTATTCGTTCACTCATTCATTCATTCATTTATATATATTTATATTTATACACATATTTGTGTGTGTGTGTGTGTGTGTGTGTCTGTGTATATGTATATGCATAAAAATTGTAAAAACCATAGGATTTCATGTAGAGTTACTGAATGTGTACTGTCGCTTCTTGCATGACTGTTCATCCCATGTTTGAATGTGTTAATGCAAAAAGAGAAATCCAGTACACAGAAGTCATCAGCCTAGGTTTTCCTGAAACCCTCTAATCGAAATCGAAATCATCTTCCCCAGTAGCTGATTCTATCTTACCCCACCCTTTCTCTTCTTTTCTTTGTTTTTAGCACTTTCAAAAAACTGTACAGAACTGGGTTGCCAGCACCATTGTGCCCCAACTCTGAATGGTCCAGTGTGCTATTGCAATAGTTCCTTCCAGCTGGCTGAAGATGGGAAAAGCTGCAAAGGTAGGTGGCATCTATAATATAGAAGAAGAGTTGTGGCAGAGGACAGGCACCTGTCTGGGAGCACACACTAGGATGCGGGGGGAGAGACCACAGTTGAGCTGTACCCGTTTGTGGCTGATTGCTTCCTTGTCAGTGCGAACTGATGAATGCACTCTGTGTTTTAGTCTGAACTCCGGAAGCCGACGTTGAAGGTGCTGCCCCCCCCCCCCCCCCGCAGCCGTAGGTCCTGCATCTTAGACAGCTCCTTCAGGGTTTGGATTAAAACCAAGAAAAGTTTGATAACCCCACTGATATAGAAACCCCCACCCTCCACCACTGACTATTTGTTGGTTTTGTTCTTTCATGTATGTTCCTCCCTCGTCATAGTTCTTGTCAGTCAGAATTTGTTGTAGAATTATTGGGGCTTTTAAAATGATTGTGGCCAGGCTTTTATGCACTGGAAAGAACAGAAGTCATGTCAGTCTTGAGGAATTCCATAAAGTAAAAAGTTAGTGCTGTAATTTCTTCAGCCAAGAATGCTGGATTCTAGATTTATGTTTTCCAGAGCAGTTAGGTGTCTCTCAATAATAAGTTATCCATGGGTGGTGTCAAATTTTTCATTAGACAGAATTGTGACAGTGTCACATTAATTAGCTGCAGCAGTTGTGTGTTATTTTTCCTTCTCAAAGAGCCTTTTGGTTGACCCAGAAAGAGATATGGGATTGGTAGACATATTTAATGATTCAAAAGGCACATGGGCACAATTCAAACTGACTCTCAAGATGTGCTCTGTGGTTAGGTCTCACAGCTTAGCTCCTAGTCCTCCAGAATGGTGACCTTTCTAAATGAAATTAATTGGAGTTATATGGGAGCAACTCCCATTCTTTCAGAGTAGACTGTACAGGAAAACATCCCTGTGGATTGTGACCACCCTCAACAGCCTTTTACTTGGGGGAGACTGTGTACCCACTGAATTAGTAACAAGATAAGCATTTGGGTGATTTCATGGCTTACCTTTATTTTGAAGGAGGTTATTTTGCAACATTAATTACTTTCAAGATGGTATTACTGGTATTGTACTATAAAGTTGATTCTCTCCTTTTTGGCTGGATATTTTTCTAGGGTGATTTTCTCCTTTTTCTTCCCCTCTCAAACAGATTTTGATGAGTGTACTGTTTATGGCACCTGTAGCCAAACCTGTACTAACCATGATGGCTCCTATACGTGCAGCTGTGTGGAAGGGTATCTGCTCCAGCCTGATCACAAATCCTGCAAGGCTAAGAATGGTAAGGGATTGATTCCTACTCCCAGCCCTGTCAATCTTGGTTGCCATTCTACAAAGCACCTTTATTTCTTTTAATACATTTTCTTATTGGCAGGAGCCTAGTTTGGTAGCTAGTTCATCATCTTTCAGGTACACATGATCTGCCTGCTGTTAGAGCTTGAAAAAGTTCCTTTTTTGGATATATGAATATCTACAACTTGTATAAGCACTCACTGATATATTTTGAGCCTTTACCGAACAGGACAGATGTTTAATCTCCTCCTGCACTGTATTTCCTTCATGTTAGATTGTTGTAAGGGAAGTTGTCAGCTTGGTTCCTGTGGATTTTCTGGAATGACACTAGGGCATAAAATCTCCCCAGTCCTTCATCTGACTCCACTGAACAAAGTTACCATGCTGGTGATGATCCCAGATTTGTAGTGATTTGCTACTTTTTCAAAGCAGAAGAAGCTGAAGAACATGAATGCTATATGTACATGTACATATGTATTTTTTGTGATGGTCAGCAGGACAAACTACTCCATGCGAAGTCTGTATCCTGTTCCTTCTTATCCTTAAAAGTCTCCTCGTGCTTTTCTGCTGGTCTTTTTGAAATCAGCACTACAGGCAGAGAAATCCCTATATCATGTCCTCTTTTACACTTTGTTACTCTTGAGGTCTCCTTTCCAGCTGCATTTGCTGGTGGTCGTCCTAAGACGTATAGCTTTCTTAAGAAACTCACATACCTTTGCACCTAAGCCTCACTTCTCTGTTGGTTCTTGTGTTTCCCTCAGAACCAGTAGAGCGACCTCCCATCCTACTCATTGCTAACTCGCAGAATATCATGGCTACATACCTGAATGGTGGGCCTGTCCCTAACATCACTCCTACCAGCACCAAGCAGACCACAGCCATGGACTTCAACTACATCGAAGACACGGTCTGCTGGGTTCATGTCGGTGACAGTTCTTCCCAGACGATCCTGAAATGTGCCAAGATCCCCAATCTGAAGGGCTTTGTGGAAGAGCGGACCATCAACATCTCTCTCAGCTTGCATCGTAAGTAGCTGCTAGTTGTAACGCATTTCTATAGAACAAGCTCCTCCCTCCTAGAAGCCTGCCATTCCCCAGATGGCTGTGCGAATTAACTTCAGTGGAAAATGTAACATTGTTGAGTCTGCCCCTCTTTCTGAATGTCCTGGTTTATTTTAAAAAGAAGAATAATAGTCAGAGCAGTCTTAGGAAGTCATCCAGAATCTGGGAGCTGGGGAGAGACAGTATCATTTCCTGAGGCCGTAATGGAAGTTGTTATCCTCCAGTCTTTACTTCTTCTTCCACCCCCAGGTCTCAGAGAAAATATGATACAAATAACAAGATACTTGGAATTAATTCTTCTTCCCCCTGCCCTCTGCCCCCCTCTTTCTCTCCCTCCCTCTCTGCATTCTACTCTTGCAGTTTTTAAGGCATTATAAAATTATGTTATGTTCTTTCCCTTTGTGGTGTTACTGGTGATAAACGTTACCGTTTCTTAATGGCATGTGTGCATCACTACTTAGATATTTTTTTCTACTACAAGCAGCAGCTTACAGGGTTCTGATATCAATGTTAAGAATTAACTCAAAGAGCAACCATTTCATAACTGCTGAATAACTTCTGAAGAAAACATTACTCCTAAAAATGCAACTGTAATAATAATCAGACTACTTTGAGGTTTGATCTCAGAATAGCATTTTAATTGCTTTCGTTTAAAAAGTAACATTCTAGGCTCTGCTTTCCTTTTCTTTCTTGTTGTTCTTGTATGTTCTCTCACACTGGTGCCAACATCGCTCTATACTCCTCTTTTTGGTCGTCATCTCTACTGTCAGAGCAGCTTTGTTAGTGGCCATTTTTGTCACCAGTCAAGGGAGTGAATTTTCCACTCTTTTCAGTGGACTTCCCTCTCTTCCCTGTAAGAAGCAAAATCTGCTGTATTTTACAGCTCCTAGGATGCTCCCATGGGATTGCACCGTTAATTTGCAAAGACTGGTAGTGAACAGAAATTCACTTGTAGCCAAAAAGATATGGTTTAGTTCATCTCCAGTGAACTTTGGGGAAACAAATAGGAAAACCGTGAGGGACGATAATCATCTTCAGTAGACATTAATGAAATTACTAATTTTTTGTCCCGTGAGATGAGACTGTTGGTGTCTTTTGTACAAATTGTAAATCACTGGATGGGAGACTGAAGGTTTTTCTTGTTCACAAAGGGAGTCCTGTGAACTCAATAGGAAATTGTCTCTTGAAGCAAAATAATCTGATGGCTAGATGAGTGTTTCTGTCTAGCACCCAGTAAGGACTATTTTCTGCCTCTTTGTTTCTGGCAGGTTGCAAAATTAATGGATGACAGAGTATTGTATGTTGTAACACATGGATAAAACCTTAATGAATACTCTAAGGCATTCAGCATTTGTTTCACAATAAAATTTATTTCTAGGTTCTCTCTCATATCTGGAGAGGGGAAAGAAGCAGTCATAACATAGTGAGAATACTACTATTTCATATACAAGAGTTCCTGCATCTTCACTGTCAACCAGTGGCAACCATACTGCACTAATGATATGATTCAGAATAAAGCATCTTCTTATACTCCAAACATTGAACCTTTTCCATAGACATCTTCCAGACAGTTCCCCCCCCCCCATTTATCCATCAGAGTACCTGTCACAAATGTAGGCTGATCTACCTAAGGTTTTGCTTTGCTACTCAATTGTTAATTTTTTTCCCAAGTGCCTGATCATGTAATGCCATCCAGTGAGAGAGTCTGGCGAGACCAGCTGTTCCAGACTAATCTCTTTCAAAACTCTTTCATTTTAAAATACTTTTCAATGTAGAGGTAGAAATTTATAGGACTACAACTGCCTTCTTGCATGTGTGGCTCTTGGGTGTTGTTGAACTACAGCTCTCACCATTCTTCAACATTGTCTAGAGTTGCTGGGAGTTGTAGTTCTACAGCATTTAGAGGGCCACGTGGTTCCCATTCCTGCTGTGCACACTTATCTGACAGTAAGTCCCACTGAACTCAGAGGTCTACTTCTGAGTAAACATAGATAGCAATCGTGGGAAATCAACACAGCCCCAAGAAGCAGATATTTATTGGATTGTCTTGTACGCTTTTTTCCCTCTGTACATATTTTATTGGAGAAGGCAAGAGATAATTCTCTATCCACTAGCTGCTCATGTTGTGCTAAAGGAAGGTAACTACCTGATCTTTTCAGAGGTGAGTTGCCTCCACAACTTAGACCATGAGGCACCACTACCTATGTTGGTATTTATTCTCAAGTTTACTCATAGTGTCTCATGCAGCCGTAGGCAGTATGCATGTGGGGATGCCTACTCTGGATCAGCCCTCCCCCCAACTCCAAAGTAGGAGAGGTTTAGAAGTGGGCTCAGAGTAAGAAACTTTGGGAAGCAATTCTCTGAATTGTTTGTTATATTCATACGGGAAATCCATGACAAGCCAAAGCTTTTAATCTAGGAAATTAACTTACTTTCTAGGCATTAATCTAGGCATTAAGATAAGGTATTTGAGTACATTCTCAGTAGTACCCATATAAATGTTTATCTGAATGCAAAATTCAGTGGTTTCTTGTGGTGTTTAGGGTTTGGGCCTTGTGCTTTGTGTGGGGTTCTGTTTGTTTTTCCTATCTCATGGAAGCATCATATTTAGCAGCATTCTTGCTGGCAAAGCTGTTAGGGACCCAGGAGCCATTGTTTGCTATGCACTTCATCTGTCCCTCTCTCTGTTTCTCTCCCCCGCACTCTCCTCCCTTTTGTTTTTGGATTTTTCCTTCCAGTAATCTGTGTAATTTCAGAGAAGCCACATGTTGCAATCTAGGATTGCTCAAGTAGTTTGCGTGCATTGTTCTTGTCTTGGTCTTTACTTGATTTAGTTATTCCTTTTTAGAACTGTGTAACTACTATCCAGATAGTCTCTGTTTCTCAGCCTGGAGTAGTAGATTAGAAAATGTATTATTTTTTCACCTTTCTTTTTAATCGGAGCCATCTGGTAGGCTGGATGATTCATGCAGAGCAAGCAGCACAGATTCTGCTTGGATTCTCTGTTGGGCTCCTGAGCTATGAGGAAGTGATGCTGGTTGTCTGTGGCTTGATTCAGGTCCTCTCCCCAATGGCAGGCGAGGAGAGAGGCCTAATAAACAGAGGAAATGTGATGTTGCCAATAATTGTTGATTAAATATTTTGAACTGGCACATGGTGTTGTCTTTTATGTTGTTCCCTCAGACCTCTGCAGACCCATTCCATCACATCTCTACCCAACTTGTAGAAATTAATTACTGTTATAGTTCAAAGTCTGCTCCTAAGAGTAAGATAGCATTGCAGTCATTTTTTAAGAAGTAACTTTTCTGTTCCCGTTTCTCAAGTTACTTTGGGTTATTTTTTAAAGAGAACACTTTTGGGTACTGGAAGGCTTGGCAAAAACCTGACTGACCTCATCATTAGCTCAGTATTCACTACAAAAGCGGGGAGTGGAGACATGAGGCACATAAAAAGGAGGACAGAATTGTATCTTTAACAGTTGTGTAGATAAAGGAACATCAGTTAAAGGTACAACAGCCCTGTCTTTCAAGAACCCTTCAGCCACACGATATTCATCCTCCACCATTTAGCAAAACCACATCCCTGTAGCTATGAAAGTAATTAACGTTAGACCTCAAAAACAGTTAAGTTATTCCTTGTTGAGTGGTAACCATAGTATGATGTAGTTTGAGCTTCACTGTTAGATAAAAGTAATTAATTATAAGTATTAAAGTATAGTTACGGATATTTGTAACTAGTTACTGCCAGGCTATAACTCTACTCCTGCTCTTTGCCACTTGCAGAGAAACTTGTGGCTGCTCAGACACTGTCTGGACAGGTGAATTCTGATTATGGCCTCTCACTCCTTCAGTTTCTGTATTGGCTTCCTGTCAGTTGCAAGACCCCATGCCCACCCGAGAATCCAGTGTATGTTGCTATGAGTTTCTTGAAGGAAGGGTGTGATATGAATCTAATGGCCAAATGAAACTTGAAGCTGAAAGGCTTGCTGTAGGGCTGGGAGGAAAGCTAAACATCTAATCTACTCCTATTCCCTTTCCATTCCATGGAAGTTTAATCAATTATTTGGGTTGTGTTTCCTACTGTCACTTTCAGGCTCCTGATTTTCCAGTTCTGGAAGAGCTTTTGTATGCCTTGTTATCTTTTAAATCCTTCCTGGTTTGTTACCACAACCTCTTTACCTCCAAATCCTTTTCTGGACTACCATAAATTTGTTGTTCCTGCATTTTTTGCTGTTTCCTAGCCCTAATTATTTCTTTATTAGACTTTGCCCTGTGATTCCATCCATTTAATGGCAGCTTGTTTGGACGGAGGAAGCATCTGGCCAAACCACCTCTGAGTATGCCTCACCTAAGAAAATCCTATGAAATTTATGGGGTTGCCATAAGCCAACAGGCAACTTGAAGGTGTGCACTAAGTTTGTTTTTGTATGAGACACTAGAAAGGTCCCATTCTCTTCACACTCTGTTTACGCCACATAAAGGTATCTAATTTGGGCTAGTGTGTGGAAGAGCCACCACGCAGCATGCTGGATAACTGCAGGCTAGATGTAAACAGTGTTGACTCCCTTGCTGGGTCTCTACTCCAGAGGTACAGCAGGATCAACAGTAGGGGTGGTGGTTGTGGTAGTGGTAGCAACTACTGCTCAGATGAAGCACCAGTGATAACTGCTTCAAACTCTTACGACAAAGAATCTCTCTATGAAATAACTTCCTGTTTTGCTTCTGGATTTTTCATCTCCAGATTGCTTGAGGGGATTTTCCAACTTTGTGGTGAGGGGAACTTAGTTCTTTGAGTCAAGGTCGGCCCAAACATTTTGCTTCCTGAGATAAAGGAACAAATGGCATACCATTCAAGGAGAATAGCATCCAGAGCCGGTCAAGTGATTTAGGCACATGAAGCACAAAATGCCGCAAATACATCTGTACTCAGTAAAAATTAATGACTATGTAAATAACTTTTTTTTTTAAAAAATGTGCTAACAAATGGAATGGCTAGCTGTTTGCTGGCCTTTCAGGATATTACAGATCTTCTGCCTGAGTTAGCAGCCTCCATTACCTTTATAATAGGCCCCTGGAATTAATGGCTGTGTGGAACTTCTATCTTCAGTGGCAGTGTGCCCTGAGTACCAGTTGTCAAGTATGCAAACAGCAGATAGTGGTTCTTGTCTTTCCCTACCTTACGTTCAGGCTTCTGAGTAACAACTGTCTGATTCCTCTTGGAACTGATAGCCAGACTATGTGGATTTTTAAAATTTGATCCATATTGCCTTTTCTCACATTCTGCATGGTGCCCATCCCAGTTCTGGGTTTCTGTGCATTATAACTTTTCCCAGTTCTATTTAGGAATGTGTCAGTACACCTATGTGGTGACCACCCTTAAAGGGTTTCAAGAGCTCTGTACATTGATTATGTAAAGAACAGATTTCTTGCTTATCCTACTGTCCTTTTGAAAGTGCCCTCTGGATTTATTTTTGCAAAGTAAATCAGACCGAGCAGTCCAAATGTATAGTGATCAAACTGAAGGCTGCCCTTTAGAGGCAGCCCTACCCAAATCACATAAATGGTCCTGGGTTTCCAATAGGAACAGCAAAAGGAGTGTAGGGTATGTGAACCTCCCTGCTTCTGTGACTAAATTCTCAACAGCTGATGTCCTCTGAGGTATGCTTGCACTCAGCCGTGTTCTGATAACTGAAGTGTCCAGATAGAATGGGTGATGGTGGGAGAAGCGGCTGCGGGAGAGATAAGATAAAGATTGGGAGAGCTTAGCACTTCTCTCATACAGGTCCTACAGTATTTGTTCTCATACTTCCTCTCTAGAGATAACGGGGGGGGGGGGGGGGCAGATTCACATTTGCAGCAGAGGGACTACAGTTACCTTAAGATTGGCCTTGAAATTGCCTAGTGGCTCGTAAGGTACTGTGGGCATCATTGTAGGAATGTATAGCAGGATTTCGAACTGACTTTTTTTTCTTAGAAGAGATGGTCTGAAATTAACTACTGTTAGTTACTTTTAATTGCTGCTTCTCTCTTCTCGTCTGACCATGTCTTTACATCCCTCTTCCCTCCCTCCCTCCCTCCCTCCCTCCCTCGCTCCCTGTCTTTCTTTCTTTCTTTCTTTCTTTCTTTCTTTCTTTCTTTCTTTCTTTCTTTCTTTCTTTCTTTCTTTCTTTCTTTCTTTCTTCACAAGCTCAAGTTTTCCTTTCTACCACTGCAAGGAGCTGCCTCTGTCTCCTTTCTGTCATATGCCAGGGAAACATATTTTGAATCCTTTCGAACTGGAAAGAGACATGGGAATGGCATACCTCTAGCGTCTTCACTTTGATCTCTGGCACTCAATCCACTGAGTAGTGGGTATGGCTGTCATTTGGCAATGCTGTGTAAGTTGCAGATGACTCAGGATAAATATAAATGTGTCCTTGAGGTGATTAATATCCTTCAGTGTTTGGTGTAAGTGGAACATCTGTTGTGCTATTCCATCTAATTGTGCTGCTGGTGCTTGTTGAAAGTTTTGAAAGGCTGGAGTGAAGATCTAAACTAAAAGTGCAGGAAGTGTGGTCCCTATATTGATCTTTTGTGGCTCCTGAAGCCCTTTGGAAAACACCAAACTCCCAGGCCCAAGCTGCCACAAAAACATGGTAGCTTATGTCTTCCTGCCTCATACTCTACTCCACAACCTCCCAATTGGAAAATTGCTTGGATTTTGTTTTGTTTTGTTTTTGGCCGAATTCTTAAACCGGAAATGTGGTTATATAAGCTCCAGTCATGCTGGAAGAAAGGGTTTGGACTGCGGTGAGTGGGATAGCTTCTGCCTCTTTCACTGTGGCCCACTTCAGTGTATAAGTAAGATACTGGTGAAGTGCCAATAGAAGTCTTAGTTAATACTTGTTAATTTGGAGCATTTATTTCTTCCAACTATTTGAAATTCTCACATTATCTTTGAGCATATTTTAAAATGTCTGAGAATAGACAACAGTTACTAGGGTGGAGCAAAGTTGTAGCTAGTCAACCTCAAATAGTTGTCTATTATGATTGTTTTAGCCTCTTTCCCCATCATTTCTAAAATAAACAGTGATGGGCCCTGTATAATATGCATACTTCTAATATGAACACAGCACCATTTGTGCTTGCTTGTGTTGAAGATGCTTGGCAAACCATGAAGCTGTAATGTCTGCTTGGCGGGTACCATTGTCTTGTACTTTGAGCAAAAACAGTAATGTGCATGCTGAGGATTTGAGCACCACTTCCCCTCTAGGTCTTAGCAAGCTAAGCAACTTGATGGCCCCACCTTGCTTCCTGTGAAGGCTGTGAGGATAAAAATGTGGCATACATTCAGATACCACTGTAGTAGTTGTAATTGCATGCGTAAGTGCTTTAGCACTAAGCTACACACACTTGGCACATTTCCGCACTAGCCTGTTATAGCGTGATGATTCCACTTTCAACATCCTCTGGAATCCTGGGGTTTGCAGTTTTGCCCCTCCCGAAACTGCAAACCCCAGGATTCCAGAGGATGTTGAAAGTGGAATCATCGCGCTATAACAGCCTAGTGCGGAAATGGCCTTGGTGTTGTTTGTTTTTTTCTTTTTTTGTCCCAAGGCCAAGCCAGCCAGTATTCTTTCAAGGTGGTGAGCTGGCTCTCTTATAATGGCACCTATATACAGCTGGATGTGTGCCTCTCACGTTGCTGACCAGGAATAGCTCCCTCATCCATAGCTCTTCCCTTCTGTAAGATTGCATTAGCTCAGTAATAGTTGCATATTTTAGAATCTTTGGCTGCCTGTGTTCAGACTTTCCCCCCATGGAACTGGCACATGTATGACTTCACTGGTTATACTCTTGACTTTTCTGTTCTTGAGGTTCATTCTCTTTCACTGCCAATTCCTCACATTGTAGGCGTTAGCCAAGTCAAATACTTGTGCCTTCCTCATTTCGTACTGCTTAGGTTGAGAGAAGCACTGTTGTGACCGTGAATGCGAGTTATAGGCAGATCTGGGTATGCTGAGTTTAAAAACAAGACATATAAATAAATAAGTTGTACTGTGAGAAAAGGCGATTTCTCCTAAACAAATTAGGCAAGTTAAACAGGTGGTCACACCAAAATCCTGTTCTGCCCTATTGCGGAAACATCAAAATTCCTTCTCAGTAATCCTCATTCTCTTGGAGATTGCCCACACTTCTCCAAAGCTTTGTGACCTGGAAACTTGCTCTTCTCAAGTGACATCTGTGATTTTGAGGATGCTGAAGTGTGCCCCTGGGACATTCTGGGTGTGCTTTCATACTGCAGTTATGGACTGGCAGAACACCTTGAGAATTAGTTTGCTTATTGTATTAATTTCTGATTTTTCTTCAAAGGAACCTAGAGAGGCATACCTGTTTTATCCTTACTGCAAACCTGAGCAGTGGGTTATGTTGAAGAGATAGGGACTGGCCCATGATTACCATAAAGTGAGCTTTCTGGCTAGGTATGAATTTGAAAACAGGCCTTCCTGTTCTAAAGCTGACAGTCTAACCTACTTTACCACACTAGTTTCACACATTACACCTCTAGTTTATTGGGCACAGGTGAGAAGGGAAAGGATGTTCCAAAGGCTGTGTAGTAGGTCAGTGACAGAGTTCAGGTGTTCTGCCTTTATATTCCCACAGATGATGAGGAACTCTCTGCATAACTCTTAGGGTCTCTGTGATGGATTTGATTGTTGAGGGATGCATGCATTCAGGAAGCTAACTTAAAGGTGGCTTTACTAGTACTAGGGAATTGCAGCCTTTTAATTATGTTTGAAGGGGATTGGAATTTTGTTAATGACACCATTCCCACCACCACCCATGGCTTCTTACCCTCATTCAAGTCATAACAAAAGATGTGTCCCAGCATCAAGTGGTTTGCTGATCAGAAGTTGTGAGGCTGAGGGGTGAAATCAAAGGCCTTGTGTGGTTTGAGATGAGCTGTGCCTCTCTAAAAACAGCAGGGGCTTTTCAAGGCACGTCTGTACCAACAGATTTTTGATAGAAAATAATCCTGATTATTTCTAGCAGAGTTTGGATGGGAGCTTCTCCTGGCTGTATGAGGTCATTCGAGGCTGTACCCACTGCACAGATAAGAATCATTGGCTTTCATAACAACCATTTTTTTCCAGCTGCATGGCATGTTGTTTCTTAAAATGAAGGAAAATGAGAGTGGAAAGAAGTTACTGCATGGTTTGCATAACCAGATCTCTGGCCATTTCCACACTACACTGTTATAGTGCTATTATTCCACTTTCAACATCCTATGGAATCCTGGGAATTGCAGTTTAGGGAGGGGTATTCAGAATTCTCAGTCAGAGAGCTTTTTAGCTTCAGTAAACTACAAAACCCAGAATTCCACAGGATGTTGAAAGTGGAATAATAGCACTATAACAGTGTAGTGCAGAAATGGCCTCTGTTGAGTCAGTTTGTATACCAACTTGACACTTGAGGCCTTTTCACACTACACTGTTATAGTGCTATTATTCCACTTTCAACATCCTGCGGAATCCTGGGGTTTGTAGTTTACTGAAGCCAAAGAGCTCTCTGGCTGAAAGTTCTAAATGCCTCTCTCTAAACTGTAAGCCCCAGGACTGCTAGAATTTATATTTTGACACTCCATGTGTGCCTTTTTGGCTTTTGTTCCTCTGTGTTTAGGAATTAAGAAAGCTTACTTTCTTGCTTCTTTATTTCTTCTGCTTCTTACCTCACAGAAAGTGTATGTTGCAAAAAAAAAATTCAAACTATTATCAGTAAACTTTGTTACTATCTCTAGTTGCCTTGTCTTTATGTGTACATTTTTTATTGTGTCTGTGTATCCCTTTTTTTTCCAGTGAACTAAAGTTGTATAAGTTGTTCCCCCAAGACACAGTTTTATTATTTATTACTATTTATTAAGTGAACTTCATGTCCTGGTAGGAATTTGAACTTTGTCTGTCCCGGCCATACATGCAAGACAGAGTGACGGCTTTCATATATGAATGAGCTAGCCTTGTTATAGTAACACAGACAGGAATTAACACACTGCTTCTTCCCAAGGCAGTCAGATCATATTTTCAGCTTTCTGCGATCAGATGTGTAAGAATCTGGTGATGGAATCATAGAGCTGAAAGGGACCACTTTATTATATAGGAAGTCATCCTTATGTGCCATGTTTCCTTCTTTGTAAAAGAAAAAAAAAATAGACCTCTCCAGGGCTGCTGCTGCTGCTCCTCCACTGCTGCTGCCGCTGCCACCACCAAAACTATCCGTATCTTCAGTAGCTGGAGGGTCCTCAGAGCTTAATTAAGTATAAAAATAGAACTTTTCCAGGTTCTGTACCTCTCCAATAGATGCTTCATAGCAGATACTGGTGTTTTCAGGAGCCATGTCTGCTGATGCTAAGCAATCTTGCCACAAAAAGGGTGACATAGACCAGTCTCTGGCGCAAACTAATGTGGTATTCTGGTAAAGTGTTCTGATTTCTCACAGTAACTGTGTTTCTGTCAGTCTTTCTTTCCTTGGAGTATTACCAACCTGAGTTTCCATTCACTGAGACTTGCTATAAATGTTCTTGGTGCCATTTCTCTTTTGTGTGTGCTCTGCATCAGCACTTCTTAAATAGATTGCTGCCTTATACCAAAGCAGGCCATTGGCTCATTTCACGATTTGGTCCAAAAAGTTCTTTTTTGTGCTTTGTTGTTAATTGCTGTCAAGTTGACTTTGATTTTTGACAACCCTTTGAACAAGAGACCTCTAGGTCACCCTGTTGCCAGCAGTTGTGCTCAGGTCTTGCAAACTCAAGCCACCTTAGCGTTAGCATTTTCCAAACTCATGGTGGCTGGAGGAATCTGGGAAGTGTATTCCCTCCAAAATTAACTTTTCCAAGCTCTGGTCTATCTAGTTCAATATTGTCTATATGAATAGCCAGTAGCACCTCCTCAAAGTAGGTGTGTGTGTGTGTGTGTGTGTGTGTGTGTGTGTGCACGCTGCTGACCATTTTGCTGTTTTCAAGCATTTTTGATTTCCTCTTCTTTCAAAGGCCTCTACGGCTCCCTCCCACCAACAAATCAGGAAATGATCTGTGTTGCCCTCTGGCCATTTTTTATTTTGAAGGAAGGTGTCTGCTGGCCTCCTCAAACTTCCCCAAAATGACCAGTAGCATCTCCCCCATACCATGAGGCTTGGAAGCGTGCTAGTGGCCATTGTTGCTCCAAACAATTTTTACTGAGCCCTGATTTTGGAGGAGGGGCATAAGGTCTCATGGGAGCTGAAAAAAATGGAGGGCTGCACATGCCCTCCCTAGGCTGTACTGTTTAGTAGTGGCTGTCCAGGATTTCAGGCTGCAAGATTTACCTATAAATGCTGGGGATTGAGGCCTTCTGCATGTATGGCCTGAGCATTGCCCCGTGAACTATTGGCTGTTAAAACCTGACATTGCTGGAAGCCCTTTACTATCCGTTTCCAAAATAACACAAAGTAATCTTTCCTCTTTCTCAAGCCACTGTGCAAGGGGTTAAATCTTGGACTTTCTTGGCTGGAAAATATCCTGGAGTTACACAAACCCTGGATTAAAATGAGAGGCTTTGGCCCTGCCTGCATTAGGCAAACAGCAGCTCTTGTTGCAGGAGGAGAAAGTTACAAGTTGTTTGGCTCTGGAGCTCTGAGTTGAGTTCTTAACCTAGAATTATGTAGAATGTCTGTCTAAATAAGCCGTAGAGGCCCTCCTGGTCTCGAGTTCTTTGGAGCATGAGCAGTAAGGCCTTGTTTGTGTTAGAAATTTAAGCTGGGTGGTTTGTTTTAACTGTTCACATCCACACGTAAACTGGCTAAACAAACATTCCTTTAGCAGTGATCTTCAACTTGGGTCTCCCTAAAGAGATGCAGGGAATTCACAGTGTTGTAGAATCTAAAGAGTTGTAAGGGGCCGCAGGGGCCATTGGGTCCAACCCCCTGCCATGCAGGAAATATACAACTAAAGTACTCCTGATAGATGACCATCAACCTCTGTTTAAAGGCCCCTAAAGAAGGAACACACACCACCTTCCATAGCAGGCTATTCCACCGCCACACATTTCTTACCATTAAGATTAACTTCCTAGTGTTTAGATGGAGTCTCTTTTATTGTGATTTGAATCCATTGGTTCTTGTTCTAGCCCCCGGGGCAGCAGAAAACAAGCTCACTCCATGTCTTCTATATGCCATCCCTTCAGATATTTGAAGATGTCTATCATGTCACCTTTCACTCTTCTCCAAGCTAAAGGACTTTGTGATGTTCTTTTTTGACTCCTTGTGGCCCACCATTTCTTTCTTTTTCTGAAAGGTGGTGCACATATGCTGGCTGAGAGTGTTAGAGAGCCATAAGGATAGCTCCCCTCTTGGTTTAAGAGTTATTCGGAATGACCTGATATTCTTCTGTAACAAAATCTGGACAGAGGGCGAAAGTGGAGTCTGTTCTCAAGGCCATTTTCTGTCCCAGTTGATTCTCTTCCCCTGGATGTGCAGCTGCAGGGGAAAAAAAACCCCAAACCTTGATTTTCCTGTTTGGGACACAGCCCCCTTCCCACAAATAGAAGTAGCTGCATCCAGTTTGGATTTTTTGAAAGCAGTTCTGGGCCTGGGGCAGCCCATGGGCCCTAGGGTTTAGGGAGAATTGCTTCCCTCCCAAAGAGCATTGGAAGTTGTCCATCCCTAACTAGATCTGCATTCTGCTCTGCCTCCAGGCCTCAGTGTCAGGGAATGTAAAACATACAGCTGGCCACAGTGGTATTCATCCTTCCTTTTACCTTTGGTCTTTCTGTGTCTGGGCAACAAAGTGCAATGAGTGCTGCTGGCTTTTCTGCCTGCTTTCATTTTGTTTAAAGAGAGAAGATCCCAACATTATTACTATTTTCCCAGAACATGGCTTGGGCAGACCATCATGTCTTTCTGATACTGTCTGTACACAGATACATGGATCTGGATCCTAGGCAGGGATGGGGAAGGGGAAAGGATTTAGGTGGGCTGGAACTGGAAGGGAGTTGAAAGCAGGGAGGGAACCAGTCACAAAGGAAAGATATGAACCCATATCTTCCATTTATAATATCCAGTCCAGCTTAGTTACCGCCCTCACTAGGATTTTTACTTTGGGCATAGCTGCTGAGAGTCTAGGAGTTACATTCCTCCTCCCAAACCCTTTTCGAATTCTGACTTTGTTTGCCCCTGTGGTTAGCTGCCTGTAGACCACTGTTAACACTCTTTTATTTTTATTTTCCTGTAGGAATATCTTCTTCAAGACAGTTTTTGGGGGAAAGAAGCAGGAATAGGGTGATTCTAAAGTGCTTGTCCTCCTTAGTTAGTTTGATTTTCGTTTTGAACAGTCAGGATTTTATTAGTGATTTTCAATCTGTTTTGGCTGCTTTGGTTCTTGGAAAGGATTAGTGGTTTGCAGCCTGCTGGATTCTCCCTAAATTAAAGGCAGCAATTTTTCATCTGTGTTTCTGGCTGTAGCCTGGGACAGAGGAGTGCTATGAGGCAGTTATGATTTTTACTGGAAAGCTATGGGGGTGAAAGAAAGAAACTGTCATCCATTTTCCAGAGTTAACATCTCTGCGTTCTGAAACTGTGATCTTATTCTGTAAGTTTCACTGATTTCACTGGGGCTTCCTCCTAAATACATACATACTGAATTTGTAGTTATGCTGAAATGTTGGAATCTTATACTGCAGTAAAAATAAATAGCATCCCTTGGTTAGTACTTGGGGACCAAGTTTCACAGCCAGCTTCTTCTTCTGTTTTTTAGTTCTTCCCTCTTTTTCTCTCCAGCTGAGGTCAGACTGGGAATCAGGAAAAAAAAACCATTTGAAATGAAATTGTTTCATTTCCAGTTCCAGATCCAGAGGAATCTCTTCTTCTTCTTTTTTTTTTTTCTGGGCCTGCTTTCAGGCATGGCCCTGTGAGAGATGAAAGGGTCTCTGGTTCCTCATTTTAATCCCCATTTGATACTCTGTGTGTGTGTGTGTGTGTGTGTGTGTGTCTGTGTGTGTGTACATGTCGATCTTTGAATTCACCACTGTAAGGATTCATAGCACAGCTCCTTGGTGAACTATTTCACACATGTGTGGCAGGGTACTTATTTTTGTCATCCTTTTCTAAACTGAGAGAATGCAAAGTATGCAGCCAAATAAATGAATGGTGTGTGTGTGTGTGTGTGTGTGTGTGTGTAAAACATTATTTTTTTCTTTGCCGAAATTCTGGTTTTCAGATAATTGGACGTTTAGGGAAAAGAATTGGGAAGAATATTTTGAAGAGTGTGATTAAGTAGGCTCTGAGATGAAAGAATAAGAAGCTATGTGAAGTACTGCTGGCTCTCCCTCTGACTACTGCATTGCTGTGCCCCATTCTGGACTCAGCATTTTCACTAGGTATTGCTACCGCCACATTTTGGAGTGTTTCCGTATCCATATGGACTAGGAACATACTATCATTGTTAAGAAAAGAAAAAAGGGACGCTGTTAGCACTGCCAGATCCTGCACTTGAAATACATCATTCCACACTGAATCCATACAGCTGTGGTGTGTGATAACAGATAGTACTTCCCTGTTTACACTCCCTCACCTTTCTTCAGTAGTTGTGTGCCTTCAAGTCGCTTGCAACATAGTGTGACCCTAAAGTGAACCTGTCACTCGGTTGTCTTGGCAAAATTTGTTCAGGGAGATTTGCCTTTGCCTTCTTCTGAGGTTGAGATAATGTGAATTTCCCAAGATAATTCATTGGGTTTTCATGGCCAAGTGTGGGATTTGAACCCTGGTCTCCAGATTCCTAGTCCAACACCCAAACCATGCCAGTGCTTACAAAGTGACAAATTTCCTCTGGTAGTTGGTAAACCTACCTATTTTCATTTTCCAGAGCAAAGTAGAACATCTCTGAACTAGATTAAGAAGTAGTGCTTAAGTATGTAGAAAAGCTTTCTCTGGGCAGCCTCCTTTGAACGGTGAATTTAGCTGTATTGTTGGAAACGTATGTTGGCTCGTATCCAGTTCTATGAACTGGCTGCTGTTAGGATTAAACTTCTTGATCTAAGAGCCTTTTACAGCCTTGATGGCCTTATGTAAAGCAGTTGTGTTACCTCTTAAATTTTATTTTATATTGTTTGTGATAAACAAACTAGATTGATCAGTGCCTTTGGAGCCTCATGGTTTGTCTCCACTCTACCTGTGCCTGCACTTGAAAATTCTTTGAAGGCCATAGCAAAATCCAGGTTTTGTGACCTGCCTCTTTGCAGGAAAGCTTGTCAGAAGCACATTCAGCTGGTGCTCCTGGATGAGCACCAGTTATCTTCTGGGTATCTTTCTCAAGGAACTGGCACTTGATCTACAAAACTGAAAATACCTCAAGTCCTGTGTGTCTCAGGGCTTTCCTTTGCACAGTCACTTGCCCAGGATACAGACTGACAGCTTTTGTTGCTAGGAAAATGCATTTTGTTGCCTTGACTTGTACATCTTTTGTTTGTTTGTGTTATTAGTGAAAGTATTGTGGTTGCACAGGTGTTCCAGATGCTGAATGGATAGCACATACCCAGACACTGGTGAAGAGGAACACACTGTCAGTATCAACACAGTTTTTCAACTTGTAAAAGCTGTTTGTTGTCATCTGTTTTCACCATTGTTTTTAGCAGGGGTGGGAAACTTTAGATGCTTTAGCCTTCATCTTCCCTTGGTCCTCCTAGCATGAGCAATAGTAAGGAACTGTGGAAGTTGTAGTTCAAAACACCTGGAGGGCCAAGATTTCCCATCTCACCTTACTGACTGGCTGACTGGCCTCTTCAGATGGAGGAGGGTTCATGCATGGTTCAACTTTTTTTAAGTGTCAAAATATTATTCTCTCCTCAACCATTTTTTTGCCATCTTGTGATCTCTTTCCCTTTGGATTCTGTCTGCTTACCTTTCTCCAGCATTTGTAAGGCATTTCCTCACTCTGGGCTGGAGTCGGTATGCCAAACCTTTAACTCCAACTCCTCTATTTTTCTGTTGTCCAACTCTGACTGTGTCTTTAACTCCTTCATAAATGGCGACTGTATATTGATTAGTAATAACAAGTTGGCTGTAGTGAAGTGGTAGCACAAGACATTTCATCACCACCATGTGAAACACCAGGCTACTTTCATTGGTGGAACCTAAAATATATTTATTTGATTAAAATTTGTGAAAAGGAAAAGTTTCCTAAATTTCTATGAAAGTAAGTATGCAATTAACTAGGCACTTAATGTTATATTAATATTTTTATTTTGAATTTGGAGTCAGATTCAGTGCATTTCTGTTGACTCCAGCTACACCCAAAATTGCTTCTTACTTTGATTCTATACCTTCAACACCACAGCCCTGTCTCCACATGAGGCAATTATTTGCTGATGCTAGATATGAGTTAAGAATGGAAATGCTGATCATTTGTTTGTTTACAATGCTCTGTCACTTCCTTCAGCAGCAGCCTTCTTTCCTGTTACTACAAGCAGGCTGCTTGAGGGGTGCCTTGTGAATAGTGAACAGTGAAAGGTATGAATAGGGTTGTTCTTGGTGGCTACTCCCCAGCTTTAGAATTCTTTCCCTCAAAGACTGATTGTATACCAGAAGAAATGTGCTAAATTGTTAGCTGGGTGGTAGTTTATTTGGCTTATGGTCACCAGTGGAATATTTTATTAGTATTTTTGTTTGCTTTTGGGCTTCAGATTTGTTGTTATGTGCCTTCAAGTCAACTCTGACTCATGAGAACCTATTATAGGGTTTTCTTGGCAAGATTTATCAGAAGAGGTTTGCCATTGCCTTTCTTGGAACACGGCTTACCACACCTGGTAATCCTCATTGGTCTCCCTTCCAAATTCTAAGCAGGCTTGGCATTGATTAGCTTCTCAATGCTTACAATACCCAATACTGTAGAATTTTCAAACTTCTTATTGTCAGAGAATACACTTTCATTCCTGTCTGTTTTACTTGCAAAGATCTTACGCAGGTATTGTAGACTAAGCCCACTTCATGTGGGGCACTGAAGAGCCTCCTGGGCCTTGTTGGTACCCAGAGTTTGGAAACTTGTAACTGAGGGATTTTGGGAGATATAATCCAAAGAGTCACCTTTCCATGATCTACTGGTACTCTTCTTGAATATCCAGAGTGTGACCTTGAAGCACACTCTGTGCCAATTTGTGGCTGCAGATTGCAGTGTGTGGACAGGAGTGATGGGTACCCTCTCCTTTCTGCAGTTACTGATATTGCAGTTGAGGAATCTCCATGCCATAGTATTTCTGATTTCTTTATGTGGGTATGGAAACTGGGCGGTAAGGAAAGCCGACAGGGAGAAAATCAACCCAGTTGAAATGTGGTGCTTTTAAAAGGACAGATAAATTAATTCTAGACAGTAATTGGTCTGAACTCTGCCTAGAAGCGAAGATTATGAAACTGAGGCTGTTGTACTTTGGACCTATCCTGAGATGACATGATTCACTGGAAAATACTACAATGCTTGGTAAAGTGGAAAGCAGTAGGACAAGAGGGAGACCACACTACAGGTGGATCGAATCAATCAGGGAAGCCATGGCCCTGAGTTTGCAAGACCTGAGGAAGGCAGTTCTTAACTGAGGATCTTGGAGTTCCTATTCATAGGGTCACCACAAGTCAGAGTTGACTTGATGGCAAATAACACCAACAACAAATTGTTGAATTACAGATAAACCTCTGAGGAAACTGTAAGCTCGCCCTGTATACAGTCTCTGAAACTACAACTTTAAGTCATCCTGAGTTCACCAGAGATAGGGAGAAGAGTGGGGTGGGGGAGCCAGTGGAGATGGCTACAGTAACTCTGAGGTTTCCAAGAAAAACTTTTAGTATGCAGTTACCCTGCCTCATTTGTGGAATTTCACAGCAGACTCCAAACATTGTCAGTTTCCAGTTGTAACCCTCTCACATTTTCCTATTGCATTTTTCACCTTTTTAAATCACATTAAAAAAAAATCAGCTAAGCAATGGAAAATTAGAATAGCAGTAAAATGTCCTTTGATTGCTAATGCCAGAAGTCCTCCTCATTTGGAAGCAATCCTGTGTTTTCCCCTCTACCAAGTAATGGCATTTTAATAGATCTGATGCAGTTTGCCCCATTCCGTGCTGCTGCTTTTAACTCTTAATGAACAAACAACAGCAACCCTCACATGAAAGAGATTTCATTTTGGTCTCACACTTGGTTGTATATTCATGTATTTGAGAATATTAGTAGTTAACTGTCTTCCTTCTTTTCACCTGTCTTCCATCTTTCTGGCTTCATTAAGTCTCTTCATGCATTTTTTTTAGTCAAGGAAATCCTGATAGGAAATAAAAAAGATGTCTGTTCACATTCAAGGATAGAAAAAGGCCGTTTCTCCCCTCTCCCCCCCCATATCTTTTTCTTTTTCTTGTTTTTGCCCATTTTTGTTCGGCTTTGGTCTGGGTCAGCTTGCTGAAATGGAGCAGGCCTCTTGAGTCAAGTCTCTTGCAAGCAAAACAAAAACAAGTGGCTTCTGAGCTTAGGGGATCTTTCAAATTACCCATAATGAGCTCCTAGTTGTAATTACGAGCCCATCACTGCAAGTGTGGGATTTGGAATCCTTAGGAGTAGGGTTTCAGAAGCAATCAGCTTTGTGGCTTCTGCTCCCTCCTTGTTAACTATCAGCAGTTGAGCCCACATTTGCTTCAGTGAGTGCAGTATGGAAGCTTGGCTCAGAGGCTTGGATATTCCAGACAGCAACTCCCTCCCTGCAAAAACCATGAAACCTGATGACTAGACAGCTGGACCAATTTTTTGGGGCGGAGGGGGGGATGGGATTGTTCTTCAGAGCACTTTTTCTCTCAGCAGAACCAAATCTTGCCACTTTATCAGGTTAAGGCTGACATACCTGGCAACAAACGAGAGATGGGAGTGAAACCCACATTGCTGTACGTGATGCAAGAGATGGTAAAATAGGATGGGAAGCAAAGTGGCTGTGAAGGATGTGTGTGCATGCATACGTGTGTTTATAACTATGCAGGTTGCAAAGGCCATTCCATGTCATGTTGTATCATACAGGGAAAGGAAACGACTGATACACGATGTCAGAATCTTTCCTCTTGTAAGCTCTAGAAGGACTACCTTACAGTGACAGGCTAGAGCTCTGTGTGAGGGCAAGAAAATAGTTTGCAGTCTTCCAATTCCTTTGGAGGGGAATGGACATGGAAGAGAAAAGAAAGCTAAATCTTTACAATGAAGCACTATGCTGTTAAATTTTTTTAAGAAATGCTTTTGAATAAAATTCATAGAAACCTTTGCATTACATGGACTCACACACTTATCCTCACCTATGTCCAATGAAGGATATATTTGCATTTTATAGAGGGAAAGTGAGGTCCAGAGACACAGACAGTAAACTTGCCTGGTTTCTCTGCAGAGTCTGTGGTAGACCTTAGAAGTTAGCCTTAAGCTGTGTGTTCTCGTTTGCCTTTATTCACTTGTACCCCTTTCCAGTTCCATGTTTTCACTAGTGACTGGAAATAACAAGCTCCAGGGTTCACTAAACACATTTCACAGAGATGTTAATGAGCAGTGGCATCTGTATTTGCTTAAGGTGAGAAGTAACAGAGTAAGTCTGAATTGGCGGATGCCCACAGAGCCTGCGAAAGGCATATATTCATTGCAGACTTAAACTGATATAGTAGCCATTCTCTCTCTTTAGATGACCCTGGTGACTGTAATTTAAGAGGTAGGGGACTAGGGATCCTTGACAGAGAATTGTCAGCATTTGCCTTCTCCCCAAATTCACAGCCTTGTTAGGTTGAAGCCAGAGCAGTTAAACAAACACACAGAGAGAGAGAGAGAGAGAGAGAGAGTAGATACCCTCTAAGCAGATTAGATTAGGATCACCAGCCCTCCAGATGCTGTTCCCATCATGCCCCACCAGCACAGGCCTGCTATGGTTGATATACTTATTCAAAAAGATTTTGCATATGTGCATGTGTGCACACCTCTCCAGCGTGTCTCAGGTAAACCGTTGGAAATTAGTGACTTAAAGAATTCTGGTTGGCAAGGTTAGGCATTCATGACAGAGAACTATTGCTGTGTATGTGCTTCTACAAAATGTTTTGAAAGAGGATACTAGTATTTATTTTTAATCTTGATCTAAATCTTTGGTTTATGAATGTTGTTTCTACTTCAGTCCTAGAGTCCACTGACAATGCCTGTGTTCATTTGGAACCAGGTTCCCTTCTCATTCTGATCCTCCAAACAATTTCAGAGGGAAATCGGCTTGCAGGCTCCTCAACCTCTAAATACGCATAGCTTAGCAGGAGCCTAGATTATTAGATTTCTAGTAGTTTAATGCCTTTTTCGGTGTAGCTTGCTCTCCTCACATGCATCATGTGACTGCCTCTTAACTCCATGCTTTATATGAATAGTTTGGTTTCGGTCATATCAGCAAGGGACAGCAAGTGCTTAGCAACAAGTTAGTGTTAAGGCAGCTCTGGGTGGCAAAGAAGGAGAAAATGGTTGTGGCTCTGCTGGACTGAGACACGTTGGTGTATTTCCCCAAGAACATCATTCAGTATCAGAGGCCAGCCTGGGTGCTTCAGAGGAAACCATCTTGAAAAGCCATACTGTCATCCCTAAACTTTGGCTTGTACCTTCTTGCCAGCCAAAATAATATACACTTACTTGGGTGGAGTCCTGTAGGAACAAGACCTAATGTCCCCACGTCAGCCCGGCAGAAAACCTGAGAGATTAGATCTGTATAGGTTAACCAATTGTTAGTAAATAAAACAGTAACATAGAATTGAAACAATGAAAACTCCTAAAACAGTCATCAAACCAACAGGAAACGGGGAGAAAATTTTTAAAAAAAGACAAAAATTGACCAATTAAAATTCCATAACAAACTAAAGAGTTTGATCCAGTAGTAAAAAATTTGTGGTGTTGGCAGCACTCCCGTACATGTCTGTAGGGAGAGTATTCTTCAGTTCAAGGCCACAGCTGAGAAGAGTCCCTCTTGCTGATACATACTGTATCTGAGAAACTTGGAGAAGAGCTTCCTTCAAGTACCTTAAGTCATAAGTAGACTAATATAGTAAGAGGTGCTTCTGCACATAGTTGACTGAGAAGCTATCTAGGTCTTTAAAGACCAGCACCTTGAATTACATTCAAAGCAAATAGGCAGTCAGTGTTATTTTCTACGGAATTTGTCTAGTATAATTCCAACCAAATTCCACTGGCTGTAGATTTTGCTTCCAGTGTCCATGCTGGCTGTAGCTTCCACATCAGCTTTAAGGGCAGACCTGTGTAGTACATTCTGATAACCCTGTACAGTAATTACCAGAGTATGATCCACTGGGACATGACTGTTCTTGTCCAGGAACATATAGTTCACAAATTGGAACTAGTAAAAGGCACTCCTGGTCACTGAGGCTACCTGAGCCTCGTGGGACAGTGTTGGATTAAGAAGTCCTATGAGTCTAAGCTATGCACTTGTACTTTCAAGACAAGTACAAGGTGCACAATTCATTACCTGTCTAGAGGGCCTCCATCTTCTGATGGTTTGTCCTCAGTTCGTTGGCCCTTATCAAGCCCATTACTCATTTCCAGACACTCAGTTATGATCTGCATAGCCTTAGCCGTCTCAGATGATTAAAAAAAAAAAAAGTAGCACATGACCAGCATGTTGGCGGCATCTTGTTTCACATCCCCAGTTATCTCATCTAATGACTTTCAGTTATATTTTTGGTCTTCCCGTCATACCGTGGATATAGACCATTTTGACCATACAAATGAGAGAGCACATTGGTCTCTGTGGGTTGTTTAACATGATAACTAAATTGGCTTTTAAAAAAACCCCCTCAGAAATACTATGTTACGATTCTGGACTGTTAGGAACGAGCCATTGGCTCTGGTTAAAATGGCTCATTAAGCATACCATGCTGTGTATGGAAAAGTCTCTTGGCTTGTTTAGCTCCTCCTCCTGGCACACTACTCATTTGTTAGAACAAATGAGTAGTAGTGTGTACCCAGCACACCACTTCCTCATAGTAAGCCTGAATTCCTCCCTGCCTCACTAAATCTAAATTTAAATTTAAATCTAACTCTAAATCTTTCATTCTAAATCTATCATAATATGAAGTTCACATACACCTGAAATATTGAAGTATTTTATCTTGGGAAGATTATTTATGAGCAGAAATCCAGAGGTTTGGCATAGCTTTTCATCAATAAATCTGCATTGCACATTTAGTAATTTGGATACTTTCATCAACATGATTTGGCGGTGCTTTGTTTTCCTTTTGGTATGATGCAGCCCTTCAGGCTCCAGTACTGCTTCTTGTTGACTTTGACTATTTTCTTAGCTAGCTGGATTTTTTTTTAATGTTTTATTTGATTTTTCTTTGCTTTATTTGTAGAATATCTAGAATATTTAGCTGGGTTCAAAGAGTACCTTTAATTGGAATGTGCAGTGTGTAGAGACCAGTATAAAGCACCAAGAGGCTACTATAAATTGAGAACAGTGAGGACACAAAGCTTTTTTTAAACAGTACCAATTTATCAAAGCTCATATTATGAAACCATTGAAGCGGTATGATGAATATCATCCATGGTTTAGAGCTAATGTAGAGGCTGAATTTACATGGCCCCTTAAAAGAAGTAGA
This sequence comes from Cyclura pinguis, assembly GCA_030412105.1. Classification (NCBI taxonomy): domain Eukaryota; kingdom Metazoa; phylum Chordata; class Lepidosauria; order Squamata; family Iguanidae; genus Cyclura; species Cyclura pinguis. The sequence goes on along the minus strand of CM059600.1, from coordinate 194,802,017 downwards.
ATTTATTTCTCTGTTTGTTAGAATTCCAGCCTGTCATGTTCCAAAAGCCTGAGGTAGGTAGGCCTATATAGACCAAACTTACTGAACAATGGTGGACATATGCTATGATTGGACAGCTGCTTGAGAAACACCTTTAGTTCATCTAACCTTTGGATGTCACCAGACTTTAATAACAGTTACCTTTGTAGGGGCTGTTTGCAAGTATTTGATTTGTAGATGTGATTTGCTAGATGAGGAAAGTGTCCTTTTCCAGAAGTTTGGAAGCCCTTTCTTGCTCCCGGTTTGCTCGGTAGAGTAGGCTTATGCTTTGTTTTCCAAGTATTTTTTGCAGAGAGACTCTGTAAGTGGCTCTTGCTCCATGCAAATGATCAGCAACTTTGGAGTCAAAAAGGAATTGCTTTATACAAAACATATGGTTTGGATTATTTGCTTCAGCAATCTGGATTGTTTTACCAAAGCTATTTCATAGTAAGCGGAGCACATGGGAAAATATACATATTGGACAGAAGGCTGCTAGCCTAAGTTCCTTAGCATGACAGCTTTCAATTTTCAGACGACATTTCTTGAAACAAGTTCAGTTCTGTATATTTTGATGGCATTGTAGGAAGGGATAAAAGCCACGCCAAGTACTCTTGTCCTTCTTTCAGACAAGTGCAATTTTAATTGGTTCTGTGCTCTTACTCTGCGGTGTTGCAGTGTTGTAGTAGAACATAGGACATGTTCCCAGCTGCCTGCATTAGGATGTCATCTTTTATTCTGTATGAGAGCTTTTCCCAAGTTTTCTTGGAAAAGTCCACAGTGACGTCTTCTCCTCCTTTGTTTCCATTTTCTTTTCCCACTGTTGTTTTGTGACATTAGAAGTGGATGGGAATGGGGATGGAGGAAAACCAGAGTAGAATGGAGGAGAGAAGCAACAAACTCTTGCTTTCCTGGACTGTGCTTCCAAATTCTAAAAGCAAGCAATCTGACTGCTATTAAAATGGCTTCCCAAGTGGTAAGACAAGCAGCATCTTTCCAACGAAGTACGTCTGAAAGGCTCAAATTCACCCAGAGCCCAACCACAAATCTCCAAACCCTCCTGATACCAATAAAAAGAAAGCTGTTGAATTCAGAACACATTGTGTTACGTGTGTGTGTGTGTGCACTTGCGCATATATATATATGTTTCTACATTTGCAAAGTAAATGGTTTCTTTCATCCTCTGTATATCTGGCTTTACTGTTTCAGTGAAGAAGCAGGCAATGATTTGAATTAAGTTGACAATGAAATTGGGTGCTTGGTAATTTCATCTGCTGTATATTCCTTTTAACTTTCATTGAACCTCTCTGAACCTCATATGCTATTCCTAAGAGGGTTTCTCAGAGAAGCTAGGAATGTGAAAGGACAAAAACAAAGGGAATGCAACAGAAAAGAGGTTATAGAAGCAACATACATCGTTCTCTGGCTGTTGCTGTACTACAGACTTCTATTGGTTTAACAGTTGCCTCTTCTTCCAAGAGAACATGGAACTCTTAATTCTGTGTGTGGAGTTAGGGATTACTAATAGACTTCTCAGCTATAGTCCAAGGATGAAGCCATGACAACTAAACTAGTAAGAGACTGATAAACGTATCATAATCTAGATAGACAGTCAGTGTGTATATTATACATGTGTGTATTTATATTGGGAGTTGATACAACATAAGAGAGCCAGGGCAGTGTAGTGGTTAAGGTCGGACTAGGACTCTTGGAAACCAGGGTTTGAATCTACAGTTGACCACGGAAACCCTTCGGGTGACCTTGGGCAACTTGCACTCTCACGGATTTAGATAGAGAAAGGCAATGGCAAATATTCTCTGTATAAATCTTGCCAAGAAAATCCTAGGATAGAATTGCCATAAACCAGAGTCGATTTGAGAGCACTTAGCACCACCACCACCACTGCATAATGGCTAACACTGCAAGCTTAGAAGTCCTCCAGTTCTTCACCTGAGATGTAAGCTCATTAGGAGGCCTTATGCAAGCCTCTTTCTTGCAGTCATTCATTGGCAAGGTGAAGATACAAATATTGATTTTTCTTACAGAGCTGTTTTAAGGATTACTGAGAAGAAGCAAGACTTTAAAATTCTTGTAAGAATATTAATTGTCCTAATAGCTCATTCAGAAGGTGACAGAAGTGGGGCCCAAAGACAGCCACTGAAAAATAAGAAATAAGCCTTTGGGGGGAAACACACAGTTTTGCTAGAGTACCAGTAGGTGGTATGATGGGAGGAAAACATCCAAGTGGGAATTTCACTCATTGTCGAAGGAGTACTGAATATACTCGTTGACTGCTGAATGTAGAGTTCTATTGGAGAAATAAAATGGAAAACATGAAGGAGAGGACTCTGTATTGCTGTGTTCGGTTGCCCACTTGTTATCACTGTTAGAAAAATAGTGGTGTTTCCCTGGGTCTTCTTGGCACCATTTTTAGTTGCTCCGGAGGCCAGACAGAATGACCTTACGTGCCCTGTGGTGCTTTTCTGTCAGTGATTAGCACAGGATGCCCCAGAGGAAAACATACCAGCCAAAGAGAAATTCTTCAACTGTTTGCTTCCAACAGTCAGACAGTTTGAGCATAAAGTTACAGCTTCCCCCACAGCTTTCTAGTAAATCACTAGAGACTTGTCTTTCTTGAATCAAAAACGTAAAGGACGTAGCTGGAAATTTATTTTTGTCAGAGGGACCAGCCTTCTAGCTGGTGGACCACATCAAAGAACAGAGCCAGGTGCACCTACTTCTTCTTCTATCTTAAAACATAAAACGGGAACAGCTCCGTAATCCTGCAGAAGGGCTTTCTCAAATATAACACAGAAATTGTGGGTAGATGCAAAATGTCTGCCTGTCCGTTTCTCTTGTTCTGCCTGTTACGTGGTGGCCTGAATGGTGGTTCTATATCTACAGGAAAGACTTTGCAAACTGCAGGACTGCCTAAGTAGACTGTTTCTTATACATGAGTATGCTTAAAGGTTCTTGTTGTCTGTCAAGAAATAAAAAACAAACAAACGATAAGGAACGATAAGGGATTGGAAGGGAAGTACACCACTAGTTTTGCATGATGCCTTCCTTTCACTTCTGAAGGACCTTTGACTCTTGAATCAAAGCCCTCCATCTGACTGTTGAAGTTTCCAGAAATACTTATTTATTTATATATACGTACAGTCAGTCCTCTACACACACACACACACACACACACACACAGACACACACACTGATTCTGTACCATGGATTCAACCAGCCATGGCTTGAAAATACTGCCCTCTCCCCCCCGAAAAGAAAGAAATCTGAAAAGCAAACTTTGATTTTGCCGTTTCATTCATTTCATTATAAGAGATGCCATTTTACTACACCATTGTACATAATAGGACATGAGCAGTCACAAATTTTGGTATCCACAGAGGGTCCTGGAACCAAACCCTAGAGAATACCAAGAGCCCTCTGTACATATAAGAGTGTTATAGCAGATAGGGCGGTAGACCACAGTGAAGTTCATGTAGCAGACACTGGCTTTATTTTGGAGTTAGGCTCAGACCACCTGTCTGAAGCAATCCTTTTCCGTAGACACAAGTTTCTTACCTGTTACGGCAAAGTCATCTCTGTGGCTTATCCAGATTTCCCATTCAGAGTAATTTAGTTTCTAAATTTGTTGTGCTGCTCTTTAGGAGATAATACTTTGCTCCTACAGGAATTAAACGGAGTGATATGTTTCTGTATTCCAAAGATGGCAGGTATGGATGTCACTTCTGTGGAAGTAATTCAGGCCTAATATCTTAGTGAGGAGCCAGCTGTCAAGTCCTGGTTCAGTAGATTGTATTAAAGTTTGTATTATGAAAATAGAGGTGGGTAGGAAAAGGAAGAGAAGGGGAAATGATTTCATTCACTAGGGATAGAACTGCATTGTTAAATAGCTGTCGCAATCCCAAGGTTCCTAGAAAGTTGAGAACTAAAGCCTATGCAATCCTATTGGAAGCTTTACTTGCAAATCTGAGTGGGTTAACTTGTATGGTTGCATAATCCCTTTTCCCTAAAAGACTGAATTAGTTTTGCTAGGAATTAATAGCTGGGTTAATAGCACCTGCCCTGTGACATTTTCCCCATATGGGTGTCTTCTAGAATGGACAGCAATGATCTCCATCATAGCTGTCCCCCCTTCCCTGGCACCTTCCTTGATAAAGAAAAGGAGAGATTCTTTCTATGTATATGCTTTAAACCTCCCCACCCCTCCATTCATTAAAATACAAGAGAGAAAGGAATTCCTTTGGTAATTGAATTCATTTCATGACGATTGCTTAACGTGTACTCTGCCACATGTTTTGCTATAAAAAGAGGCCTTACTCTTCTCCCTCCCTCCCTCCCTCTCATCCTTACAAACTTGTGGTAGCATTGTTATTGACGTAGGTTTGCTAACCTTTCTCCTGGGAAGCTTGTTGTGGATGTTGGGGTCAGGGTGTGGGAGTGGAAATTTTGGAAGTTTTGCTGTACTGGTTGATTTTCATGCAACTTTTAAAAAATTACAAAGCAGAGGAAGCTAGTCAGTGTAAATTTATTTAGCTGTTTTTTAAACATGCACACACATATACAAAGAAGATTCTTAAGCATTCTTTTTGCCACTGCTCTTCTCCCCAGCCTCTGCCTATGTGCTTATAAATGTATAGATAAAAGTGTATATGTATGGGAGGAGGGGGAGAGGAAAAGAGAGAGAGAATGACTATAGTGAAAGGGAGGAAATATTCAGGAATAGCCATGTTGGATATGCAACAGAATTTGACAAAATCCAAAATCCACAAGCAGCAATACCTTTCTTAGGTCAATTCCAAAGCATAAAATACACTGTGCAAGTTTTCAGAGCTTCACTGGCTTCTTAATCAGGCACAGATTTTTAAAATAATACAGGAGAAAAATGGTGATGATGTCAGAGCAATAAAAGATAATAAAATTTCGATTATGTTGGCAAGAGAAAAGCAACTTCTCTTCAGATTCGGCTATTACTTTTCAAGACAAGTTATTTTTCTGTTGCTAGTGGAATTGAAATTTTATTACCTGTCTTTTATTGTTTTTTCCCAAGCCCTCACAAGGCCAATAAGGGAAGTGGTCTCTGCATGCGCTGAATTCCGTCAGTGATAACATCTCAGACAGAATGTAAGCCCATGACTACCATCATTACCATTTTTCTCCTGTGTGACTTTCAACAACTTTGCCTGATGAAGAAGCCAGTAAAGTTTCTAAAACTTGCATTATGCCCTGAAGCTACTGCTTTGAACCGAAATGGGACAGAATATAAGTAACTGCTTCTGAGTACGACTTGCTTCTAACAGAAGACGAATATGGCTAGGATGAGCGAGGGAGGAGAGAATATTTGTGTGGACATTGACAGTTGCCACCTCTGTGGTCTGGCCGACATTTTACTGTTCCTTTTAAGCACAGATTCCTAGAAACACTTTTACTATACAATGATTTCGTTACTTAATTGTTGTACTCTTTATGTTCGTAAGAGTGTTCTAGTTCACATTACTGGTCTAGTATTTTGCTTTACATAGTGGCAACTGAATGCCACCAGGAACACCAGAATCAGGGTTTAAAGGCATCCCAGTTCCAGGGGAGCACCCATATTGATGCTCCCCAGGAGCTGGTAATTAGGGTATTTTTGTTCACAGTGCAAGGAGATTCTCTTTGATAATTAATAGCCATTGATCAGACCATCCTCCATTCACTTGCCTCAGTTCTTATGAGAGTCAGTAGATTTCATGACAACTTTTTTCATGTCACAAATACTCCTGTTCTTTCTTTTCTTGCTTGTTTCTTTTCCTTTCTCTATGAGAGTAGCCTTCCTGACGTTAGCTGTAATTGCAATTGTTTTGTCAGAATAGGTACAGTTTCAAAGCTAGTTTCCCAGTCCTTCCTCCTATACACCAAAAAAGGAAAACCTTTTGCATCTTGGGATGCTGAAAACTGGGACAGAGCCAAGGAACTGCTGCAGTTCAAAGATGTCTCTTGTTTCAGAACTTTGTAAAGTTACCCTTTTGGACTAAAACTTGCAGAACCATCCCCCCAGGAGCATTGTGGGAGTTGTGGACCAAATCAGGAACTTTTCCAAGTTCTATACCCTTCCCATTTGTCCATGAACATATGCAAACTTTTCTCCAGTCTAATGCACTTCAGATGTGATGGGCTGTACTACCCACCGTTGGCTTGTCCATCTGAGCTGGATGTGAATGATGGGAGCTATAGCCCAATGCACTGTGATGATGCTCAAGTGGAGAAACCTATGGAATAATCTTCTGGGTTTTGCGCTGCCATCCCCTGAAGAGTTGGATTTGTTCTTGTCATTAAACTAATGACCCACTTTTTTCTTTTAAAAAAAAAGGGCCTCTTCCAGCATGCATATGTTGTCATGACTGTGCTGTCAAAATAGCTTCTCCTAAAGAGTCACTGAAGAGCAGTCAGGCGTCTGACTCTAGGCTCCCACACTCCTTTTACTTTTGTAGCCACAGGAGAAAGCATCAAGACCCTTCTTTTTGAGCTTGCCCTGAGAAATACATGTCTTTAACCTTCTCAGTTAAGGCAAATGTGGTCTGTCAGAATGCTTGGCTGTAAAGTCTTCTGCTCTGATACAGCTCTGCTTGTTCTTAGTGAAGGATAGGGAAGGGAACTGGAATTCCTTAAGATTATGCCATTATGTAAATGTATCCAACAGATCATTCCTTTAAAGAAAAGAGAAAGGAAACATAGACCCTTGGGACTGCATTCCTGGCAAGATTTCATTCCTGTTCTCAGAAGCGTTTTGAACTCAGACATACTGCAGTCAGCAGCACTGTCCTTTCCAGTTGTTCTTCCCTTGAAACTATTTCCCGGGTCAAAACTTTTGACTGCTATTTGCCCTGCAGCACACATCTTGGCTATGAATCGACTGCCTAATGTTTATTTGCTGGATGCATTGACATTCTTCTTTTCTCTCCTCCTTTCCGCAATTCTGCTCAAAGCCTCTGATCTGGTTTCTGTGGGTGTGTGGAAGGTTAAGAATGAGTTAGGTTAGCATGAACTTGGAACCAGCTGTGCTTGGGTTTGTTCCTCCCCTGTTCCCCTCGCCCCACTCGGTGTCCCAGTTTTCAGAGCAGCAACTTAGCTTGTTTTCCTGTTACATGGCCAGCATTTAATCCCCAAGGCTGAGCCTTTTCCAAATCCTCCCATAAAGAATTTTAGCCTAAAGGGAGCTATTCAGCAATTGACTATGAATTACTTAGGAAAACTCTGGCATAACTTTTCTTAAGAGATTTGCTTGAAAAGGCTTGATAAATGGGTATCTGTTTGGGGAAATTGTGGAATAAAATGTGCTGCCTCTTGAACAGTGGATGGAACTATAAGAATTTGCATTACCTTCTAGTTTAACATAAATAATTCTAAAAGGTCAGAGCTTGGAAAGGTATTTTTTAAAAAGTAATTTGGTCCCTTTACTCATTGCGGTGTTTGAGAACAACTCATTGCTGTTACTTGCTACAATGCTGAAAAAACAACTTTCTACACTAATTGTTTCACTGTTGATCACTTCCCCTTGCTTGCCGTTACTTCCTCTGAGAGAAATGAAAAACTCTTAAAGAGTGAGTAGAAGATGGGGTAAATCTTAACAGATTCCTCTCAAAATGCTTCTAAAATGCCGTTTAAGGGTCACTTTCAAAAAGTAGACTCTTGAAATGTAACGTTGTTATAGACTTGTTACTGAAGAGAGTAACTGATTGCAGATATCTTATTTATAACTAATTATTTCCAAACTTTCTGTATGATATACCTCAGTTAATAAAGTTGATGTGCTCCTGGACTTTACTTCTTTAACAGAAAATTTGGTACCAGAGGCAGAAATAACGTGGAAGGAATAACATACATAGAAAGAATAAGGATAAATCCCTATAGCACAAAAAAAAGGCAGTTCAACACATTTCTGCAAACTTTTTATTCAAAACTAAATGTGAAGTGGAACAATGTGGTCAGGTAAGCTTTTCAAAAGTAGACAGAAACATTTTAAACCTTCTAGAGACCACTTGAAGTGTTCTTCCAAAATGCATTCAGAGATGACCTTTTCTTTTATCATCCTCCACTTTTCTTTATGATTTCCACTTGATGCTAAACATACAGATCTGTTTTTAAAACATGCTAGAAATAGCTAGTGGGACTGCCTTATCTGTTCCCTTGCCTGTTTTGCTGTTCACACATGCTCCATAAGGGATACTGGAAGTAGCTTTTCTACTCTTTCCAGTTGTAGTGGGGCACATATGGCTACATAGGACCAGTTACAGTGGAATTGCATTCTTTCCTTAGGTCAAGTTTTATTGTATTATTTACAGCAACATGCTACCACAACTTAACACCAAATGCCTATGTTTCTCCAATCCCTCTTCAACATTCTTCTCACTGCTAATCCTGTTAGACAGTGTCCAGGTAGACAGAGAATGAGAAAGGAAAGCAGGGCAGGGAAGCATAAAAAGACTTTGCAAAATGGAGCTTTGCTGTCAGAGGCTTTGTTAACTGAAGTATGCCTTTATTGGGATCTATGTTAATTTTTTGGCTGGTGTGCTGCAGAAAGTAGAGCGTTGTGCTAGGATCCGGATGACTTCAGACCAATCTCTGTCCCTTTCAGCCTAATCTGCCTGTCAATGTTTTGATTTTTTTCCCCTCATTCCATCAAGAGAGACAAGATCTGGTTCCAGTTGTTTGTCATTGCAGAAGTCAGCATCCTTAACACATGGAAGGAATGTATCTTTAGCAGAGTGGTGGGGTGGCTTTGCCTTTTAAACAACAGGGATTTTAAAACAATCGCTTGACTTTTTAAAGGTTTGTTTTGAGGATTTTTCTTTTAGCCCAGTCTGTTTTGAAGCTGACCCACTGAAATCAGTGGGGCTTGTTTCCAAGTAGGAAAACACAGGATTGCTGTTACTTTTATAAATGGTCTGCACGAACATACTTTAGAATTGACTTTATACTAACAGATTAATAACATACTGCACACAACACTCACGGCATCTAAATTGCTCTTATTGTCTCTGCTTAGTGCAACTAAACACATTTGGAAGGATATCAGGAATTAGAATTATTGCATGATAGGAACACAGAAGAGTGCTTTGCTGAAAATGAAATTGAGGTGAGAGTTATGAAATAACCTGTATAGCTCTTTAGTGGAACACTAGGGGAAGGAGAATATAGCAATAACCAATAGGAAGAGGAAACAGTCAAAGATGTGGCAATTCTCCCAGCAGCTGGGATTCATTCTACCACTTCTTAATGCAGGCCAGGGCTACATTAGAAGCCTTGAAAAAGATAATGTTTGCCTGTGGAAAGTTAGCATGTAAAAGAGAAGCCTGGGTCCCAAGGGCAAAAACTGGTTCCTGGACCTCTGCCCTGGTGCCTGCCTGCCCCTTTTTAGATATGAGAAACCTGAAACCTTGAAAATATTGTTAAAGTATAAATTCAAGAACATAACAGGACTCCTGCTGTATCTGACTTATTCAAGGACATGAGCTCAGTGGCACTCATTTGTGTATCCCAATATGCATGTTAAGAATACTCATAAATTTTCTTGTCTCATGAGAAAGGGTGTCTCAGCAATGGCCACCATAGTTGATTCCTCTGGTCAACAATAATCACACTATTTTCTCTGCACTTTTAAACCCCACCCCCATTGGTGAGTGGGAACAATTTTTTTACACAGAATAGTTCCCAAATAGCAGTTGAAAAATAAGCAAAAAAAGCTACTAATTTTTGCCTAGTGAGGAGCAAACATTTCAGATTCTTTGTTCTTGCATGTGAGAACAAAGTAAGTGAAGACTGACATCCCTGGCTCCAATAACTTGTACTGAAAAGTCTCCAGCATTTAACATTTTCTGTAGAGATGTTGTGACTAGTAACTGCTGATACCCTCATTCCTCATGTCTGTTAAAATATAAGATGATATAATGGTGTAAGGACGAGTCCTTCATTTTAATTGGCTATCTACATTGAAGAATACTGGCCCTTCCTCACAAGGGCAGAGCATTTTTTTTCATATGAAGTATGAGCAGATGACATACAGGGAAGTGAGGATATGATTCCCCCCTGCTTCCCCACAGGGACCTTAATGCATTCATGCAGCTTGCATAATCATAGCCTATCAAATGGGATTTTGTTCATTTAGGTGTGAGGATTAAAGTGTACCATAATTAACTGAAATGGGTGTTAATGGTTAAATATTATTTAAATAGTCCCAGGAGTTAAATCCCCACCTCCACCACTACCACTCCCCAATATCAAGCTTTGGCAAATATGTTTGGGGACAGGCTCTCTGAAGCAACTGATTGACTTCGTGGAGTTTCATATTAAATGTCGGCAAGTGCATGAGGCTATAACCAGAGGACAAAATGATAAGGGGGGATACAGTTAATCTGCCAGGGAGAACTGTCTAGGTAACTGTGAAAACCTGTCTGGAGTATTTTAAAATTCTAAAGCTGATGCTTCTGGGGACGTGTTTAGTTTCTTACTGAAGCAGATGAGGAAGTTGTTATATGTAGATGTAATTAAAGGTGGACTTTATCGCTAAGCCTAGATTAAAACGACTCAAAAAGTCCCTTGCCAGTAGCATCCCTATGTCTGTCCCAAAGTCCATGTCTGTGAGGCAGTCTTAATCCATGGTGCTGTGATGCTAGTAAAGCAACCAGGTGCTTCCCCACATCCATTTTAGGTGGAGAAAGGGCACGGACAATGAAGCGGCTTGCCTTGAGTCCCGTTGTTGCTTTTTCTTCATGTCAGGGCCTGCATTTCTGTTTCCAGACAGAAGCGAGACCCAGAAATCCCAGAAGAGTTCAAAATGAGTATGGTGCATGGCAGGCGGACAGCTGGCTATATACCGCACACGCTGAACAGGAAAGGGGCCATTGTCCTGCTTGAGGGGAAAAGAAACTATAGCAAAGATGAATTGTAGCCTGAACAGGTGCTGCTGCTGTTGGTTAGGGAAAAGGATGCTTGGGTGCACCTGAGACCAAGTTCCTCAAGGGAGTGGAAGACAGTGTTTGCTGCAGGAGGTGAGCACAAGGTTTCAAAGACTGCAGAGACCCCTTCTGTTCTGGTAGAGCCTCCTCTCCCCATAGTAATTCTTTTTGGATCATGTGAAGGAATTATGCCCTTGAGCATGCATAGAGGGCATTTATTTCGCCACTGGGTATCTGCAGAACTTACCACACTTCTGGGATTCAGGAGCAGACCATGGCTTCTAAGCGAAAGGATTCGGTCATCTTTTTTCGGAGATTATTAGTTACTTGCTCTTTTTTAAAGAATAGTGTGCTTATGATTGGCGTGCTCTGTGATGTTTGAGAATTATATGAAAACTGTTTCTCTCTTTTGTCACCTCCTTTTCTGTTCCATGCGTCCAGATGCTTCTTGCATTGTTTATCGAAACAGTGTAGTCATCATTGTCATCTTCATCATCATTCTCATCATTATTGAACTATAGTTCTCAGAATCTCCTATGCAGCAGTAACTTTTCCAGGCCCTGGAAGATACTTCATTCAGCCCATTGTGTTAATTGTTGTACTATATTGTACAAAGCAGGCAGGAGTTCTTGCGCCATTGAGTCCCAGTAGTTGGTTTGGGGCAATACTGGGATCTGTGAAATGGACTGTTATCCTATCTGAACTGATGGCTGTTTCTTTATGTGTAATTATTAGAACACAGAATGCAGCCCAGTGAAACTGATGGGTGGGTAATTTTGGATAGGAAAAATGAAAAAAAGTGTATGATTCATTTGCAGAATTCTTTGCCACAAAATGCAGCCATGGCCTCTAGCTTAGTTGACTTTAAATAGGGATGTGATAAATTCATACAAGAAAAATCTGTTGCTGGTTGCTGGTCTTGATAGCTACATGCACCCTCCAGGTTGAAAAGCTGTACGTCATTGAACAGCTGTAGCAGAAATTGAAGGAATCAGCAGGACTCTGCTTCTGTTATTTCTGATTTTAAATGGGTCATGACGCTACTAGATTGTGTCTACAGAGAGCATTATTTATTTTAGGGTTGGGGAATATCCATTGTTGTTGCTATGTGCCATCAGGTCCATTCCAACTTCTAGGGGCCTTATCAGAGGATTTCCTGGGCAAATTTATTCCTCTTAGGCTGAGAAAGTACAACTTGCCCAAGGTTCCCCAGGAGGTTTTCACTGCTGATCAGGATTTGAACCCTGCTCTCCCAGTATTCTAGCCCAATGCTCAAACCACTACACCACCAGTCCTAGCTAGCCTTGTTTCTAGAGGGGCATGGTGGTGTCACTAGTTGTTGACCACCTGTTCCTCACCTCTGTTTCAAGTGTTATGTGTCATCAAGTTGTTTCCGTCACAGGGTTTTTGTGGCAGGATTTGTTCAGAGAGGGTTTGCCTTTGCTTTCCTCCGAGTCTGAGAGTGTGTGACTTCCCCAAGGTCACCCACTGGATTTCCATGGCTGAGTGGGCGGGGGGGGGGGGTTGAACCCTGATCTCCTGCGTCTTAGCCCAGTGCTCAAACCACTATACCACACTGGCTCTCTGTGACCAGCAGATTTGTTTGATCAGCAGTAACAGCTTAATTTGCATCAACTGAGATTGTTCACACAATGCTTCATGGATATCCAGTTAATTTCATTTCATCGGTGCTAGACCCTAGGGAGTGTTTGTGCCAGGAGAAGAAAATTAGAGTATAATCAAAAATAATAATTAAATAAAAGATTGAGATTCAGTCAAAAATTTCAGGTTATGATCTCATTGCCCTTCCCCTGCTTCTAAGAAATCTGACATATTTGTTTCACATCATATTGGACTGGAACCGAACTATCTGATGTTGTCTTTATTTTTGGAGAGAGTATTTTAATTATTTTGACTCTTGCTTTGATTTAGAAGTACAGTCAGCACTTTGTCCACTGGATGATCAGGAAAGGGTACAGATCATCACTTTCTAAAATCCAACAGTTTCTTATGTCTTGTCTCTTTCACCAATACAGACAGACATCCATACCTATTTAACCAAAGGGCCAGGTTAACTCAGTGGGCAGAAAATGCACAATCTGAGGCTGGGAAGAACTAGAATGAAATTAACTGTAATTTATATTTACATATCTGGCACCAGGATGTGGAGTCGAAAGAAAATCCAGAAAATCAGAAATCCAGCATTCATTATGCTCAGAAGTTGTTGTTTTTCTGTTGAGATGCTACCCAGTGCAGAATGGATAACTCTGGCATAGTTTGACTTCAGAGTCTTGGAGGTTGTAACCTTGATGCAAAGCACCAGTTTCCTGAGTTGGAGAGCTTACCTTTTTCTCTTTGTATTTAGTAGCATTTACTAGAAGCAGCTGAACTCTCGTGAATGCAGCTTGGGCCCAGGATTTCCTAATTTTCCAAAGTTTTCTGTGCACTGCAGCACTCCTCGCAGAAGGAAGGTAGCTAGAGAACAGGGAGAAAATGATCTTTGAGGATGCGTCTAAGGAAGAGAAAGGAGGAGAAGGGACTATTGTTATTATATTAAGAGTTAAAAAAATAGGCCACTGAGTTCTGGACAAAATCTTGGCTTGACTTGGGCCTATGAATGAGCACTGAAAATAATAATAAAATATGGAATTCTCAATGAGGAAGAGGGAGGAAAGGAATGGGAAAGAAAGATCGAAAACAACCCAGCAATTTGAAAAACAAAAGACTTTGAGAGAAGCATAATGTGTTCCAGCTGCAAAAATACAAAGTGGAGCAAGAGAAGGGAGGAGGTTGGATGTATCATTTCTGTTGCAGTTGCCGCCTACTTTTCCATTCCATTCCACACTGCATTTTACAAGTGTAATGTATCTAGATTTACTTAACTTGAACAATCCATAATCTTGAAAGGACTTGGGGCAGAGCTTTGGGGGCTGGTTGCAATGAACAGTTCCATTGACTCTTAATAGGACATGGATTGAGAGTAAATAGGTTACTAAATTCAGTCTCTGAATTTATCCACATCCCACTCATCAGGAGAATAAAGCTGCTTTTCCAGAGTGTGTGGTTTGAGAGAAAAGAGCCTGGCATGTTTATACTTTATTCATATTACAAGTAAAACCTTATGCTCTCTAGCAACTGGAGAAATCCTTTGCCACTTTAAAAAAATGAAGAAACGAAGGCATTCCTAGATATAGGGTGGGATACAGTGTTCTTTTCTTTTTGTTGTCATTGTGAAGAGAATCCTTGGAACAAATAAGTCATGGTGGAAGAAAAGGCTGAATGTTGTTGACTTCCTTGGTTCACTGTTTGAATTTCAAGATGTGTTTTCAGTTTAAGCTTCTAATTTGGTTTAACTGTTTGAGAGTGACCTTATTAACAAATCAGAGCAGCAGCTACTGAGGCAGGGGGCCAGATGCTTCCAAACATATGCAGGTAGTTCCATAATGTGGAACTGATACATTCAGTGAATTTTGAATTTGAAAAGCCATTCTTTATCCTGGATATAATGTATTACCAGGTCCAGAAGGCGAAAAAAGCATAGTTCCACTGTGGAGGTTGCTTACTGCAGTTAGAGCTTTTGTCATCTGTGGCAACAACTAAAGAATCTAGTGGTACTTTAAAGACAGTAGTTATACCAGAAGCTTAGGGGACCAGAGCCTGCTTTGCTAAAACTGTGCTCTTGTCCACAAAGGCTTATGATAAATAAAAAGCATTAGTCACCAAGGTGTCACAAGATTCTTGGATGGTTTTGCTGCAGCAAGGAAATAGATACTGTTCTGGAAACTGAAACACCTAACTTCATCTCATACATTGAATCGATCACTGTTGTGCCTTCAGAAATCAGCAAAACTCTATTGTAGGATGTTGTTCCACACACTCTCAAGGATAGGAGTGAATCAGTGATGAGGAATATATGGCTGTCCAGATGTTGTAGAACTACAGCTCCCATCATTCTTCATATTTGACTGTTATGAATAGCACTGTTGGGCGTTACTGTTCAACAACATCTGCTGAGCCATGTGTTCCCTACCCAACTTACAAACCTTTGAGGATCAGGGACTTTGGCTGTGGCTATACATGAGACTGTCACATCTTGCTCACAGCATGGGTTGGCACATTCACATTATATCTGTACAAGCCCAGTGGCCTTGTAGCCACATTAGGCGTCTATGCTTTGCAATGCGAGGGGGGAAAAAAAACCCTTTTGTCTGAGAAAGACTGGAGCTTCTCTGCCAGCCAGAGTGGACAGTACTGGACTAGATGGACAAATAGGTATAAGATATAAATACTTGCTAATTTGGGGACATGTTAAAGATTGAGGTAATGAGTTAGAGCCACTGTCCTGTCTTCTGTACATGTGGCCCTTGTATCTGAGAAGTCCTGCATTAAAGAGATAATTTTTTTTGGTAGATTTAGTTTCTGTTCTGCTTAAGCTATGATAGATCTTATTTTGACTTGGTTCTGGTTCGAGGTATTAAAGGTCTGGCAAACTGTTTGAAATGTCTGAATCAAGCCAGTTCTGGTTAACCTGAAAATAATATTAAATACCGTTCACACTATGCTTCTGGTTTGACAAGTGAGGTGAAATAAGCCAAGAGCTTTCATTTGTTGTGACTTTGAATTATAAGCAATTAAATATGATGCATGAATGAAATGTTAAAAACAACACATACATTATAAACCTGCTATTATATTTGTATAATGAATTTGACAATCACAGCTATTCCCAGATCTTTAAAAGGGCAAAATACTGATATCTGAACAAGCACCATAATGTATAAAAATTCTTGCTGAGTATTGTTGTGATTGCTTTGTGGTTGGAGACAGTACAGCAATACCATTTCTTTATAGTTTAACTCTTATTATAAGTTAGTAATCTGAATTATTCCTTTTTTTTTTGTTATTTGGTTCTGTTTAACAAGGATTTACAAATGATAGCTCAGGTTTTGATCTGCTCTGGGCACAAAAATATTTGGTCTGGCTTTTTGGTTTAGGCTTGGTTTTATATTTTGCTGAAAATAAAAGAATCCAGGAGAGGTTTTGATATAGTAAGAGAGAATGCGAATAAGACTTTGCAGGAATTGTAGTAGGACTGAAGAATATAAATCCAAAGAAGATACAGCACAGTATGACTATCATGGCTTCTGTAAGAGTCACTTGAGATCATTAGCACAGGTATGGGGGTTATTGCATGTTTAATTTTACATTAGTACAATATACTGTTGTTCTAATTGGGTCTTTATTACTATAAAGGTCCAGATTATTAGAAGGACCCTATCCTCCCAGATGAACCCGCCTGTGTCTTGAGGTTCTTTGTGGAGGCCCTTTTCTGTGTCCTGCCACCCTCGTGTGGAAACTTGGGAGAAGGCCTTCTCAGTGGTGGCTCCCTGGATCTGGAGCTCCCTTCCCAAAGAGGTTAGACTGGCATATTCTTTACAATCCTTTTGTAAGCAGGTGAAGAGCCAGCATGATATAGTGGTCTGAGTGTTGGACTGTGACTCTGGAGACTAGGGTTTGATTCTCTGTTCAGCCATGGAAACCACGTGGTGACCTTGAGCATGTCACACATTCTCAGCCCCAGAAATCCCTGTGATAGGTTTGCCTCAGGATTGCCATAAGTCAGAAATGACTTGAAGGTACACAACAACAACAAAGGCTTTTCTCTTTTGGCAGGACTTTGAGGGAGAAAAGGCCTGTCATGTGCTGTGTTGCTTTCTTTTTTTTTTCTAATGGTTTGTTTCTAACAGCTTTTAACTTTATTGATAATTTAATTATATTTAAAACTTTGGTGTGGTGCAAACTTTTGAGCTTTTTCAACCATTTTTAGCTTTTTAGCAGTAAGCCACCTTCAGTCACAGACTGGGAAAAAAGCAGCATATAAATATGATGATGGTGTTTATGATGATGATGAAGATGATGATGTGAATTATTGAGATTATAAGATCATAGGGTCACATTTTGCAGCTTGTTGGATTGAAGATAAAGGGACCGTACAGTTCCTGTCTCTTAACTGAAGTATGATCTTTTACTTAAAATGTCCAGAGCAGGGAAAAGCTCTTTAGATTCCTCACATTCTGATTCTTGCACACTCATAGTCCTGTGTTTCCATCACTTGCTATCACATCCTAAATTATTTACTTGAGATTATGCAGAATGAAATAGATGAGTGATCTAGAGTTCTGAAAGAAACAGATTGTGCCACTAGTTTAAGAGACAGCAGTTTTGTAAGTGGTAGCTCATTTACTCATACATGAAGAGAAAGGTAACATTGTTTTTTGGAAATGGCTTTGTATCACTGCTGCTGCCATTCAAAGAGAAGTACCATGTTTTCTGTCTGGAGGGTATCAGAGAGCTCTGGATTTGCTCAGAGTAGTTAAATTTGCGTGAGGGAAAGCAGATGTTTTTAGGCACCTAACAATAAGGCAGAATTCATTAGTGATTTTTCATGCTGCCTGGTGACTCCTGCTGCAAGTGGAAGTGGCTAAACAGTCCTTAAACTTTCTATCCTGGAGTTATTTCTGGTGATATCTGAACCAGGTGCTCTGGCTTGTATTTTCCATAAGAAGTCAGAGGACTACACCAACAGAAAACCATGGGCCATTTCTCTGGCATGTTTGGGATGCATGATATCTGAACCAGGCGCTCTGGCTTATACCTTCTGTAAGAAGCCAAAAGCCAGAGGACTACACCAACAGAAAATCATGGGCTATTTCTCCAGCTTGTTTGGATAGATTAGCCAGACTACCCACTTGCAGCAAGAACTGTTGAGCATTGTGCCTATTATAACATGCAAACAAGATAATTGTTTGCAACTGTGGTATCATAAACCATTCCCAAGTATTTTTAAAAAATGTTAATTTGAGGGTAAATTAAAGGTGAACAAATTTTCACGTAGATACATATATGCCACTTAAGGCAGATAGCACATCTGATGCACAAGGGGAGAAGGTCAGAGGGTGAATGTATATGCCATACTCTCGAAGGAAATTGCTAATCCCATATTTAACTTCCTACATCTACAAGGCTACAGCTGTCTTTACCTGATCTTCACTAGCTAACTGCATGGCATATAGAGGGGTTAATTCTAAGATGTGTAATTCCAGAAGGAAGCAGAAGGAAAGTTGTCTCTACCAGTGGTGCTGTCTCGGCATCGCTTGTTACAGATCACAGAAATAACTGCTGTGTGTGAGGAGCGTAATTCGTATTTTCTTCTTTTTATAACAAGTGCTACCACATGAGGTAGAGTGTACACTTCAGCACTAGGGAACTTGGACCCTTCAGACGATCAGAGAAAAAGGAAAACATCTATGATATGATGAAAGCATTGCTTTAAGAAGAGAGAGAGACCCATGTTGGCTCAGAAGAACTGGTAGCTGAGTGGGAATGGCAGGCTGGAGGAGAAAAGTATATTTTATGTGTGAGAAAAAGTTACAGATGAGAAGATGTGATTTTCCTCCAACTAGGCTACTACCTTTATTTCAATTATTTTGCCATTATTATGCTTTTAAAAATACTAACCGTACAAAAAAGGGTGCCGGTCTCATTATCCCCTGTACACAAAGCTGCTGAAATAAACAATGTAAGGACTAAAAACAAAAAAACTTCACATGAGCTATATAAACTAGTGGGAAAGCTAAGAGGTCTAAATCAGAGTTTCTGGAGTCTTAGAACTAGAACAAACTAGAGTCCTACTTTGTAATTCATATGCCTTTCTTTCTTGCTTCCATTCCGTGTTATCCCCTCTTGGAACACCCAAGAACAGTCTTGTGACTCTGACTCAACAGAAGGATTCCAGCCAAGTTCTGTTTCATTTTTTTACAGCTTCTACAGATCATTTCTTTGTGATGCAGGAACCTGCCTGGTACTTGTTCCCCCTTTTTGTGCAACATACAAATGAATCAAGAGCAGGGAGGAATAGTCCTCCTCCTTTTAAATAACTTTGGGTTACTTAAGCATTATAGAAATGCAGAGTTGCTCTTGAGGTCTGGGAGGTTATTGCTGACAACACAGTACCAACGAGTTTCCAAAGGGGATGATTCAGCTAAAGTGCTGACCAGATGTTAAAGGGAAAAGGGTGAACCCACTTACTCCCCCTCCTTGAGACATGGATATCTGGCATGAAACTCTGTCACGAACTTTGCCCTGGATCCGCTACAGCATCTGCCTGCCTGTGGGGGTTCAGTGTCCCACTTCGGCCATGAGCGTAGCAAAGCGGTTTAAGGGCATCTCATTGAACGGATGAATGTGCCTCCCTTCAATTATTTTAACACTTAGCTCCTTAAAGCAGCTTCAGATCAAAGATGCTGGCTCTTGAGGCAACGTGGCTTGAAATTACGATTCAGAGCTAGATTAGCAGTGGTCTTCATCTAGACTGGCAGATTTATCACTGGTGTTTATTTATTTGCTTGTCTAGAGCACAGGCCTGTCTAATGGACCTAAGCTAGGAGCAGCTCAGGGCAAGTTTGAGATATTAAGTGGTGGCGAAGGAGACTCTAACTGAGACGGCCGGGCAGTCATTTTGTATGGTGCTTCAGAGTTAAAAGAGCAAAGGCTACAGAACTCCTGCTCTGTAGGCCTTGCTATTCAGGAAAGTCAAAGGCTGGAATCCTGTTGCTCTACTATAGTAGTGCGGCAGTCAGTCCTATGAGTAGTTGCTTTTCCATCTGGGTTGCACAGCAGCCACAAATGAAGCAAGGAAAGGTATCATTTGGAGAAGATGACTGGTTTCCAGAGGAAAGTTGTTTCGGAAGCCTGACCTGGATAGTTGCCTTTCTAAATCATCATTCCCAAGTGCCTTAATCGTAAGGACACCTCTCGTCCTCAGACAGTCGAGCATCAGACCAGGTCATTGGTTTCTCCCAGCAATGATGGCAACCCCTTTGTCTTCTTTCCCTCATGGCTGGGGAACCTCTGGTTTCTTTCTTCCAGTCACCATTGAGGCACCACTGCCCACTATAGTTACATTGATGTAGGTACCTAACAAGAGCTCAAGACTAAGCACAAGCATTTTTGCTAATCGGATTGTTTGTGATTACAGTGGTGGCATTTCTGCATAGTTTCCATTTCTTCCTCTAATTCATGTGTGTCTATCCTGTTGAGGCCACAGGCGAGGAACCTTCTTCTTTGCAGATATTCTTGGACACCACCTCTCTGAAGCCAAGCCAGCATGTCCAGTGATCAGTGGGACTGTGAGCATTGCAGGTTCAAACACAGAAGGGCCAAAGATTTCCCCATCCGTAGTATTTGAACACTGCTTACTCTGGGTAACTGCTCTCTGTCTGTACTGTCCTGATCACATCTGCGCCTACCCCAGAAGACTGTTCCATAATTCCTAATGATATGGTTAACCCCCAGGAGAACTCAGTCCTGTTTTTTTCCCCCCAAAGCTATAATCATATAAATATGTTCAGTTGTGGAAGAGCAATAATAATCACCTAATAAATTGTTTGAGAGATTAGCATTCAGTTAAACTCAATCAGCTACTGACCCTCTGAGTGATGCTTAGTAACTTTTCCTTTCTTCCAGGAACTACCCTCACAAATGGGTTCTGAGGCTCCTATCCCTTTTGCAGCTTGGATGTTGCAATTTACAAGCCTGGCAATCCGTGTTTTAAAAGAATATTAAATTGTTTTTCCATCTGAGTGGAGAAATTTGTTCTCTTCTTGCTCGTTAATAAAAAGCAAATTTTGCAATGAGTAAATTCTTGCTGTGAATAGAACTGACACTTACTCACTAGCTAGACATTCTTGAAGGGCGGGAAGTGGCTTGGCTTGCTTGCTATCACTCTTTCCCTTGGGACAAGGCCTTGTGCTTTGAGCAAGCAAAGGCAGTTCATATTCTCATTATTACACAATATTGGGATGCAGTAGGGGTGGGGTGAAGAGTGAGGAGGAGAAACTACACCAAGGCATCACTGTGTCCTCAGTATCATCAGACCTATGGGCAAAAAACCCCTTCTCTATATATCCCTGTCTGTAAGAGTGAGAGGGAGGATAAGCTTGTGTAAAGATGGGTTCTATCCAATGTAGGAAATCAGCTCATCGTAATAAACTCAGTGTTCGACTACGCAATTAATGATGGATGAAATTTCATTAATTCTTTAAAACCAGAATTTACAAAAATGTACAGAATTCAAATATGGGAGAGGAGAATGAAATTGACAGATTTGCCCATCCCCCTAGATATAGGTAAAAATTTAGGCTTTTTTGTTTGTTTGTTTTTAAGTGTTTGTTTGCTTATTAAATCAGAATATGAAAGTTCAAATGCAAGGGTCAATGAAACTGGCAAATTTACCAATCCATTTCTACTACAAGCTGATTTCCATTGGTCAGGTACATGTGCAGGATTTCTGCACGTTGTCCATCATCGTAAATTTTACAGGGCAAGATAATGTCCACTGGGTTTGAAGAACAGGAAAGTCAACTTTTTAGATACATTCATTTTAAACTGTTTTTAATCCTTTAAACCTTTTCATTTATTAATTGTTTAGTACATTTTTAGCCTTTAAACCTGTTTTGATTATACTGTTTTATATATGTTGCATTGATTTTATTGTACGTTGCCCTGAGGTAAAGGATAAAGGGTGGGATATAACTATGTAAAGAAAGGAAGGAAGGAAGGAAGGAAAGAAGGAAGGAAGGAAGGGGAAATTAAATACAGTGCTCTGTATATACAGGAGTTCCATTCTAGGAACCCCCATGTAAAATGGAGGAGGGGGAGGAATGCTTGTTGTTCTGTTATCTTCAGTAGATGCTACAGATGTGTGACCATGTCAGCACAACCTCAGATTCATATATACTGAGGTTGTACCACAATAGGACACACTGTATAAGGGGAGAGGTATCCAAGGTGATCTCCTTCCTTGGAGATGTTACTTTCAAATATCCTATACAAAAGCTTGTGGAAGATAAAAGGGGAACTTAAAATCTTGTAACTGAAAGGTTTTTGCAATGACGAAGTCAGATAGGACAGATACAGCTGAATGGTTTCATACTGACTGGCCTTTCTTGTCCTTTCCACTATGTTATAGTAGGTCATTAGAGCTAACGAACGTGTACCTCTGTGCAGAGTAGGTATGCATCTGTTTACAAGAGAAATCCTCTTACCTGACTGAGTTTCTACAGCACGCTGTAGAATTGATGCCTGTTGTGCTTTTGCAGTTGTAGCTTACATAAAGAAGGGAAATTCTTCCCAGATTTATTTGGACTGTGTCTGATGTGTGACTCCTTTACCACTGGGGTTGCACAATTGAAGGCAGTTCCAGGAGGGAAGTAATGCTATAGTTTTGACTTGTTAACATTTCCTGTGAGTCAGATAGTCTACGTCAACAGAATAGCGTTTGGTTCATCCTCTACTTTTTTTTTTTTTTTTTTTGGTCTTACCTCAGTTTTCATCAGGGCATATATGGTGTCTAGTATGGCTGAACTCTCACTGGCTTTCCCCAGTTTCTTTCTTTTCTTTCTTTGTAGTTGGTGTGGCTATTTGCTGCCACCACTAGGTAGATGAGATTTGCAGGTCCGGTGTGGCAGCAATTTTCAGATGCTTAATTTTTGTCTCAGCCAATGAAAACTGTAGCGTAAAACAAAAAGGTTGAGGCAGAGGTGTCACCTGTAATATAAGGTGAGGACCTGAGGCTTCATAGTAGAAAGATATGAGGTTTATGGTATGTTTAGACCAATGGTGTGCAAAAGCTCCCTGTTTCAGATTTTTGGCAAAGTGCAGCTTAGTGCTAGGCAATCTGTCCCTAAACCCCCTTTTTTGCGGTCCTCTACTTTGTGTCCCTGCTGACACCTCTGCTAAAACCGTGCTGATTTGCTCTTGTGCTGTATTTCTTACTGAAATCACAGCATATTGTTTCTCTGGGTTCCAAACGCTCTGTTGTGTTGTTTCCAGAGAACCTTTATGGTGGTGGGAGAATTCGAAGCGCCTTACTGCACCATAGCAAAAAATGGCAGCTACTTTGGTGGTAGCCACTGAATTTTAGTAACAACAGCAGGTAAGCCAACAGCAGTGGGATATCCCTTGGGCGTCTAGTCAGTGCAGTCCTGTGCTGGTATTCTGAGAAATAAGCCCCACTGTGTTAAACTGGGTTCATTCCCACTCCAGATGAGCATATGTAAAACTGCAATCTCTTTCCAAAGGGAGAGCAGGGCACAGAAGTTTTTGTGCCATGCCCTCCATCTCCTAACCAAATCTTTCTCCGTCTGCCTTCTAAATTGGGGTAATCAGACTTCAGGTTTGCTGCAATTTGTTTTTTATTGGAACTTCAAGTTCCTCCAACTAGAGCTGGTTGTAAAATGGTGGAAGAGAATGATATACTTAAAAATGGGCAATATTCTTGCTGGCTGTGTGCTTAGATTTAAGGACGCAGACAACTTCTGAATAGGTGCTTAGCTGGAAAAAAAGTTATCAGGACCAAAATGGATCTCATAGTTCTTTTCCACAGAAATTCATTCATATTTCTCTTTTCTTTGAGCTTTCTTGATTTCAGCAAACTAATTTTACTTTGGCTATTTCCACACTACACTGTTATAGTGCTACTATTCCACTTTCAACAACATCCTATGGAATCCTGGGGTTTGCAGTTTGGGGAGGCATTTAGAATTCTCAGCCAGCGAGCTCTTTGACCTCAGTAAACTACAAACACCAGAATTATTCCACATGATATTGAAAGTGGAACAATAGCACTATAACAGTGTGGTGTGGAAATGGCCTTTGAGTATGCATATATGTTGGTAGGGAGAGAATCTTTGTTGTTAATTTTGCTGAACTATTGAGAATGCAAGTCACCTTATCTACCAAGGGATCTGATCTGCCTGTAATGTCTGAATGAATTATTTTAAGAAATACTAAGGAGGTTGGGGAGTCCCATCATTAGAATTATATTTTGAGGCTTCTCAAATTGTTGAAATACTAGATTTTGGATATGCAGGGGAAAAAAGATGGGTTAGAATGGAAAAGTAAGTGAATAATATGAACTATATCTATATTTCAAATGAAACTAATGATCAAGAAGAGCTTGGATGTGAAGAAAGGCCGCTTCCAATCTATACTATATGTGTGGAATAAATGGTCTAAAATATAAAAATAGAAAATTCAAAATGGTATCTGAGTGAATGTTTAAATAAAAGTGGAAATTATGAGTTAGGAAGAGTCATTAATGAAATAAAAGGCAAAGGATATAGAATTGTAGGTGATTTATTTGAAGAAACACATAAACCAATAGGGATTGAAAAATTAACTCAATTAATTGGCAGGAAATATTGGCTGCATGTAATGGCAATAGGAAGAGGTTACAAGAAATAAAAGGAGTAGGTGACAACCTGTCACAATTTGAGGAAGTTTTGAAAAGAAGGATGAGAGGAGAAAAAGGCTTAATAGGTATGGTATATAAGCTTTGGCTGGAGAAACAGTTTGGAATAAAAGAAAGTCTGGTTGGAACATGGGAGAAAGATTTGAAGATAGATACGGATGAAATGCAGTCAGCCCTCCACATTTGCAGTTTTGACATTCATGGATTTGATTATTTGCAAGTTTCTCCAACCACTGCCCTCCCACCTCAGGTGCTTCTTTTTTTGGGGAAAATACCCACTTGGTGGCTCCAATCAGGCTGCATAGCCCTTTAAAAACCCACCTCTGGTCCTCCGCTTCCTCTGCCAGCCTCTGCCTGGCCAGCTAAGGATGGCTCTCTGCCCAGATTCTCAGCACCACAAACCCTGCACCCATGCCCCCACACACACCCAAGGAAGGAGATGGGCAGGAGAGAGCAAATACAGGACCACCATACCAACCATCTCCTTTCCCTGACCTGGTTTAGACCCTGGATGCCCACTTTCCCCACCCATACCTCATCCCCCTTCCCACGGACACACAAATTTTGTTATTTGCGAAATGCGAGGGTGCTGTGTTCCTAATCCTAGTGAATGTGTAGGGCCAAGTGTAACATCTTGGATCTCCCAGATAAACAAAGTTAAAAATATAAATGTTAGAGAAGAGTACAAAACTCCACATCAGATCCCAATGATAAATAAAAATATTTCACCAAACCCCTGGCATGGACGTGGGCAAAAAGGGACATATCTTCATATGTGGTGGGGGTGTTACCATGTACAAAACTTTTGATTAGAAATTATCCAAGAATTAATGAAACAAAATTTAATAAAGAGATCTGCTTAATTTTGAGTCTAAGAAAATTGGGGTTGAGTAAATCAGAAGACTACGTAATAAAAAAAGTTTTAAGAGCTGTACATGCAGTAATAGCATTGAGGTGGAAAAATAAACAATATTGGGAGAAAAAAAATTAGATGCATTATATAGTGGAATCTCTCTTATTCAACTTTTTAAGGGGAAGTAAAGAGATATCATGGGCAAAGAAATGAAACAAATTGGTGGGATGATTGGGTCCTCTGGATTGAAAAGGTTAAAAGTCAAAAGTGGTACAAAAAAGTGAGAGAAACTAATGATAAAATATTTCCACATTTTGGGTAATGGTTACTAAAATTTCCCTTTAAAGCCATTGATGGGAATTGAGGGAGGCTGGAAGGGGGGACTGGTATAATTATATAAAAAAATGTAATTTGCAATATGTGATATGTTATAATATTGTATGTTCAAAATTTTAAAAAATACATTTCTGCAAAAAAAATTAAGGAATACTGTATTTATATAATGTGTATGTATTTAAAATCTTCTAAGAAATCATTAATTTTTATATCCATGCTTAGACATCAAGGGACTTCATAATCGTATTATAATCCAGAAGAACTAGTTTCATGTTTTTATGCATTCAGATTAATTTTAATCATCTGCCTATTTATCTAGCTAGCTGCTTTTCTACTACCTCAAGGGAGCGTACAAGTGTAAAAAAAAATCAAACAATTAAAAATAAATAGAAGTACTGGAGGATAATAAGTTAATTGAGAAAACACGAGTCCCATTGGATCTTTCATTTCATCTTCTTCACTATGTGGATGGATTTTTTTTTTAGTCAATATAGAAATGACACCATATAAAGTGTCCGCAGCAACAATACTATATGCAAAACCCAGGGCTTACAGATTTAACCTGCTATAAATTAATTGACAAATAACGAGATTTTGTTTTTATGGCAAAATTAACATGTTTGATTAAAGTATCGGGGGGATCAGCAGCAGAACAGTTATTTTGAAACTTAAGTTGTATTTAATTTTGCACAGCTAATACACATCTAAATAAACATTTCTGTTAATTTTATTTAACATTTCATAAAATTCATCTGTGATATAAAGTTTATCTGTGTGTGTGTGTGTGTGTGTGTGTTTCTATTTGGAGAGGTGTAAGGACAAGATAGCTTAGAAGTGATCATGTGAAGCAGAAGTGGATGTTAATTGTTTCTGTGTCTTGGAATATATATTGCAGATTTCAGAATTTCTTCCAAAAGTTCTAGTTTTAAAAAAATTAAAATGTTTATAAAATATTGTTAAATCAACTCTTAGAGCATCCTAATATGTTGTTTCACTTATCTTTTACTGTGGCATAATGGCTTGGGAAAATAGATCTCTCATGTTTAATAAACCTTTTTATTTCATTGAATAAGAATAACTTCAGGCATACCATAATTACCCTAAACAGAAGATGGAACCCAACAATCAGCTCTTTGACTGCTGCGGGGAAAATAACTGGCATTTTTATATGGAGTAGCTAGCCACCAGTTTAGTAATTTGCTTAGGCTGTGGTAAACAAGACAGGGAATGGCTTAGGCCTCAAATGCTCAGTTTCCAGTTGGGTTAATCATAAATTACCAACTAGCGATGGTCCCTGCACTCCTCCCTTTCTTGGGATATAATTAAACCACAATTAGCCCATTGTGTCCAAAGCAACTGTGGTTTAACGTCCATTTACTCACCAGGATCTCAGGCACAGCATGAAGTAGCTTAAGATATCAGTTAGTAGCATAGCAGAAAACCACAGCTCTCCATTTTGGCTTGGCTGTTTAAGCCATAGACTGTGGTTTAAGTAGTGACAATATACGTGCTGTGGAAGGGAGGAGGTGAAGGAGTCGGAGAGGTGCAAATGCTCATTCACAGCCGCTAAACTATGATTTAGCAAGCTTGGGGCTGATCATGCAGACTAGGGCAGACTGGCACTGTCTTTAGTGAGTTCATCCCGCTTCCCAGTTCTCTCCCGCGACCCCCTGCGCGCAATCAGTGACATGCTGTTGGCCTGCTAACAAAGTCATCTAGTATGTAGCACTAAACTGTAGAAACCTAATGCTCTTGGGAGCTGATCACTGCCAAGAATGCAGCAAAAAGAAAACACAATGTAAAGAAAAGAGTTTTGAAAACTGTTTTCGGGAGAGGCACAGGGCTGGTGAGGGAGCCTAATTGAGGGCAGCAGTCAGTTCCAGGAGAACAGAGCAGCACAGAAGGATGAGAGAAGAATAGGCCTCTCAATAGCTCCGTGGGAGAGCAGTCCTTTGCTTGGTGCTCTATTCTTAGCAACACAAAATAGGGCCTTTGGGAAGAAAGGGGTTGGTTAGGAATGGTTCCTTGAATGTAAGTAATCTAGAAGGGGAACCATGGGATGGGACAAAATGTGACGCAAGTATAGGGAAGGGAGAGGATTGGGTTGAGCATTAGTAATGCACAGAGTACTCATTTTAGAATAAGTGAGAACTGATTCAGATGTGAAGGTTTTTCTGTGGTGTACAGACCTTTGCAACAAGGGCCAGTTTGCTAACTTGCGCGTTTGATGGATCCAAATAACAAAACCATAATACCAAGCACTATATTGTGCCTAACTTTCAGAAACTATTTAATTTATCATGACATTATATAAGTTTTTCTAACATGTGAAAAAATAATTTGGAAGGCCATAGGTGGATTTTTGCTGAATTGTTAGTCTGCTTTATTGCTTTGTGTGTTCCATTTATTTTATAAGATGGCTCTAGAAGGTTTGTTTAGATTGAATCTTGAGCTCTCGACTATTCAAAAGGCAGCTAAAAAAAAACTGATGAACAAACAAATAAATATTTTTAATAGGGTTTTACATTCAGCATACTCCTATACATGAATGGTTGTACAGAATAGAAGGTTCCAGCATGATTAGAAATTGGCTTATTTAATGTAAATAATAGCTGACGTTAACCACATTTTATCAGGTTCACTGGATACAATAAGCTGTAGCTAAGTAAAATCAGGAATGAAACCTTCTGAACTCCTTCTTGTGACTATACCAAAGGAAAAGATGGGAGCTCACAAACATAGGACTTGACATATTGTTTGGGTAATATTAAACTAAGATTTAGCATGACATCTGCATTCACTGTAGATTTGTGTGATGGAAGTATTGGATTTCATTAATTTATCATAAAGTTACAGGATGTTGTGACTCTAACACAATCTGGAGAACTTTCTCATCATGTGGCATAGATGCCAGCTCCAAACTGTTAGCATTTCCAAGAGGGATCATTTCTAAAGTGGTCTCCTTGACCAACAGTTAACACTCTACTCTGCCTTTCTTTGTGTTCCTCTGTTAGATGTGGAGCAGATGGCTATTGACTGGCTTACTGGCAACTTCTACTTTGTGGATGACATTGATGACCGGATATTTGTCTGCAACAAGAATGGGGTCACCTGTGTTACGCTTCTTGACCTGGAGCTCTACAACCCCAAAGGCATTGCACTGGACCCAACGATGGGGTGAGAATCCATATGTGTATGGCTTATGTGTGTTCGAGGGGGAAAAGTAGTTTGTTTGGAGGAGGAAAGAGAAAGTGTTGCAGTTGATGCTTCCTGAACATCTAGTTCTGATTTAAATGTGGAACTTATGAAAATAGCGGAAAATAGAATTTTGACGGTACTTTATGTGCAGGGCCAAACACACAGCATACCTGGACAACCAGGATTTCTCTCTTCCACCTAGCTTTTCCTGCCATTTTAAAGAAGAGTACTGGGTAGATTTAAACCAGACTCACCTAATCAGACACTTTCCAAATGTGTTGTGGTGCAAACCCCAGCATTCCCAGTTTGTAGCTAGTGGGCATGCAGTCTGAAACCGATAGGGATTTTGCCCAAATTCATCTCCATGTTGGAGATTACTGCAGCTTTATCTGTAATGTTCTAAGACAGAAGAGATTATGCTACATCTTATTTAGGAGGAGATATCTGTGGGTCCAAAAGCAGCTATGGGTGCTAACTCATAGGCATTACTACAGAGCACAAGTTGGGCAAGAGGGATCAAAACAAAGCCACCTTCATGGCAAGGATATGTTTGCTAGTGGGATTTACTATGGAACCACCATGCCTCATATGCTCACTTTTATAGGAGGGTCTACACAGTGGTATCACCCAGTTGTTGTCCTACCATGTGTTCCCAACATATATTCCTCAGCTACATTGTATTAGAACAATGTATTAGAACATGTGATGTAACCACATTTGGGATCGTTGCATCCAAAACCATTATAAGGGAGTTATCATAGATTTATCTTTCAGCTAGGTAACTAGTGTTAGTTAACTTTACTGAAGTTGTGACCAGCAAAGATGTAGGGATTTCAAACTGTGAATCTGTGCTGCATGGAATGTGAATTACGATTTAGTAGATGGAAATTGGGATTTCCTCAGTGTTTTGAAAGTATGATAACTTCCAGGAAGGAGCCTGGAGCAATAATTAAGGCACTTTTCATGCCTGACCATCTCTCCTAAATTATAACTCTCCCCTCTGAATAATGAGACAGTTGGCTGTCGATAGAATGCGTAACCAGTTAAGCAACAGTCCATATGAAATGGCAGGTGCTTCTCTTTCTTTCTCCCCCTTCTGAATCAGCACCTAGTTTAGAAACTTAGATGAATTACTTAATTAAGAAAGTGGCAGCTACTTGAGAGTGAATGCCAATTTTGTATTCTGGAAGCTGCGGCTGTTCTGATTTAAAGCAGGGACTAGTACATGAAGGAGTTAATGGATTATGGGATTTCTCCTGAGCATCTCCTTGCCATGTCTGTGGAATTAGGTTAAAACAGAGATAGGCATCACCTGTTTATGTAGCCTCCAACAAACCTGTTGCTGTACTGCCAGATTTTTGTTGTATAACAGAAAAGAAAAGGCACACTTAAAAAAGCAATGTGCATTGGGACTGCATCTTAGCAACAATCAGTACAGTCCCCCCACACATTGCCGGTTGTTGTTAAAATGAATCTCATCTTCCACAACCTTTGTGGAAGTGCTAATCATCTTTTAAACAAGGTGTGCAGTCGTCATGCACCTTTCCTTAAGGCATGTGTTCAAGATTTTTGCTACCCTCAAAATTCAGTGACCCATTTGGGAGGGGAGGTTTGGGGACTGGCATGTTCCAGATGGAGCCCACAGATTGGAGAATTTTTCAGTTTAGGCGTCTTCCAGATCTTTCTTTTCTGCATTTTCACCATGGCTGTGTCAGAGCTACCAGATAAACTATCCTTTAAAAGAGTTTTTGTGCATTATAATATAGGCAGAAACAAGACAAGTAAGTAGTCCTGATTTAAACTTTAAAGCCTGAAGTCTCAGGCACAGTCAGCCTCTCTTGGAGGACAGCTCACCTTAGTTTGGCTTTCATGTGGTTAGTGGCCCATAGATTAGACATTGTCATCTCACATTGGACATTCATCTGACAACTCGAGAGCGAGGCAGCATGGTCTCACAGTGATGAAGAGAGGATTAGGCTGCCAGTGTCCAAGAGTAGAAGGGATTAATCCTGCTACTAAAAGGGAAGGAACTGCCAAAGGAGAGAGATGTATGTATAGGTAGTGATACAGTCTCTTCCTGTAAAAATATGAATGAGGAAACTGTGCAATAAAAGGAAGACATGACTATAATATTTGGGGCTGTAGGCTCATCCATTACCAAAAAAAAAAGCATCATTTTTTACCTCTCTCCTACACAGATGGACCTTGACTTGGCATATAACCTAAAGTAGAAGTTCCCAGTTCTCAGCTAGGTTGTGGTGAATGTTAAAAAAAGGTTATAGACAGGGCCTTTGATTCTCCAAATTCCTTGGAGCACTGAGAGAGTCTAGACGTGCTGTGGCAGGCAAATTGTGCAGGCTGACCTTTACAATCTTGCAGTGAGTAGATGTTTTGATGACCAGCTTTGGCTGAAATCTTTGTGGAACAAGGAGGGAAAAAATGCAGTGGTGAACCATCTGCATGCACAGCTGCTACTGTGATAGTTGAGGTGGAGTTAAGAGTTGTGTCCATGGATTTCTGGATCCAAGGGTGTGTTTGTCCATCTCTGGCTGAAGGATATGTTTGTAAAAAGGGAGAAATTTGTCTTCACTAAAAATCTGCATTCAGAATTTTGGCCATTCCATCTTCTGATCATATTCAGGGTTTGCAGCACCTTCTTTATGCCGAGTCTCTCAGTGGCGCATAGATTTATGCAGTCTCCTCTTCAGCCAAATAGCTTGTTGATTCTTACAATGACGAAAGAATTTTCTGTTTTTAATACCTTTTCCTGCCTTCCATTCATGTGAGTTCTCCTAAGGTACTGCCTGTGGCTGGGTCATGTTTTCCCTTTCTTAATTCATCCCTCCATATCCTTCAGATCTCTCCTTAAGGTTCAGTTCCTAACACAGCATGTCCCAGACTCACTTTCCTTTCCTTACGTGTGTCTCCTGAGTTTAGTCTGCCTCCTGGAGACTCACTTGTCCGTGTGAACTGTATATATAAACCTGAAGCTTCATGCATCTGAGGAAGTGGATTCTGGCTCATGGACTGTGGGCTCCTTGCACCTGAAGAAGTAGACGGTGGCCCATGAAATTCATGCAGTTATTAAATCCGTCTTAAAGCTAGACCCTCAAAAATTTCTTGTGTGTATCTCCTCTTGCTTTCTAGTGTAGGTTGTTGAAAGCTCTTTGGGCAGAAATGGGGCCACAGAGTATTTAACAGAATGCTGGCAGTAATTAAAAGCTAAATACAAATTGCAGTAGCAACAGTAGTGTAGTCGTAAGAGCTTTAAAATTCTGAATGACCAAGTGAGTGGAGCTTGTGTTGTTAGATTGTGAGACCTAAATTTAAGCCTTATTGCGACTCAATTAGATGTTGCATATATGAGTGCTTCTTCAGTTCCAGGCAGCACTGAGATGGGGCTGATTTGTTAGAGAAGATACGATGGCAGTGTAGGGGGCTTGACCATTCCCCTGGTTGCTGTTTTCCTCTTGAAACTCAGTCTGCTTCCCTGAAGCTGCTTTTCTTCCTTCAGCAGAGTTCCAGATGGATATGATGTTTTACCTGAATCGCTCCTCCCCAGCTGTAAGTGGGAGAGTGGTTTGGGAGGGCTTTTCAGGTAAAATTCGACGACGGAGAAAGTAAGGCGTTGGCTGAAACACTGCTATCATGCTATTTCTCTGACTTACACCACCATCATGTGGAAATGATTTGTAGGGAAGCAAGGGGCTTTCAGGACTTCCTTGACATGCGCCAGCAGGCAGCTTGTTTCCTTAGATGTTTTGCAGAAGATTCGTAAACCACTGAACAGTTAGGTCCAAAATTCATTTACTCCAAAGTAAATCTCACTGATTTTGAAGTAATAAATTTTCAACTCAAGGTTTCAGCCCTGTTCTCTGCTCAGTGAGAATAATGGATATGGGTCTGTATGTATCAAATGACAAGGAGATATGGGACACCTGTTTTATTGACCTACTTAATTGATTCTTCATAATGTGAAGCTTGAGATCCAATAGTCCAGGTATTCTTGAGGGCCTTATCATAGCTGTGTCTAGTTAAACTACCATTCCGAGATCCTTGCCCTACTCTCCCAGAAACTGCTTTTAGTTAAGCCAAAAACATACACGAATGTTTTTTAGCATTTTGTTTCAGTTTAATAGCTCCCTATACTCTGTCTCCTTTCGAATGCTGTGTTCTTTCTCCGTGGAGAAGAAAGATAGTATTTGGAAATGTCTCTTAGGCGGATATACCATACCATAGACTGCCATCTAGTGTTTGCCTTGGTTTTCTGACAGGTGTCATAATACACACACATATGTGGACACACACATTAGTGCCTTCGCTATTTGGGTTAGCCAAAACAAAAAGAAAAAAAAACTGTTGTAACAAAGTTTACACAAGTTTAGATAATCCCTGATGGATTCCTAGCAGAGTGAGGAGAGAACCCCCCCACACACACACACACCTCAGCTCCTTCTCTTAGGCAAATTAATAGGCCAAAAACTGTACTTTACTGGCCTTGGAGGAGGGGAGGCTCAAGGATGCAACTGTTCCTTGTAGCTAGGTATGCCCATCTTCGCCTAAAGCCTTAGAGTAGACCCACTGAAGCTATGGGATTTACGTAAGTTTGATTTACCATTTAACAGTTGATTTAATGAGTTCCTCTGCGTGCGTCTAGCAGTTGGATTTAGGCCTTTTTCCCCCCAACCCCAACTAGCAAGGATCAGATAGTGGAGCAGATGGAAAGCTGGATGACTAGCAGTTTGAGGTGCAGCAGGGAAAATGCACTGCTCTGTGCACCTCCTCTGTTATAAGAGATCTGAGCCAGAGAATCTTGTAGACTAACAATATAATGCTATGCATGCCTGCTCAGAAGTAAGTCCCATTGATTTCACTGGAAATTACGTACAGTGAGTAAGGATAAGCCTAAAATACTCAGAAGCAGCTAGAGATTAGAGTTCAGGCTTTTGAGGATAAGTGAGTTTTTCAGCTATATCCACCCCCCCCCCCATATAAATCTGCAGTCACAACTATTAAAGCAATAAACCTATTTGTCCCTTTAGTAAAAGGACTACACATAGAAAAACAACTATATTTTACAAAAGAAATATATGACATTTTTCTTATGGATTTAAAGCTCAGTTTAAAGCTCAGCATGACAAATTGGATTATAATTTTCTAGCAAAATAGTTCATTTTACCACCCCCTTTTCAGTGTTCCAGATAGTTCACAGAGCTGGACAACTCCCTGTCGACCTCACTGAAAACACATACCAGGAACAAGGGAGACTCCCTTGTAACAAAGACAAAAAGTATCAGTCGGTACCAGTTAGAAGAGGGATTGGGGCCTGAGAGCGCTCAGCCAGTGAAGTTATGGCCTATAGATTACACATCTGTTAAGATTTTGGCCCACCAAAAGTAAAAATAGCTTTGAAGGTAGGTGTCCTCTAAGGCTTGACCCTGTTAGTTTTTAAGAAAAAGTCACTTCACAGAGACTTATTCCCAAGCTGTCCGGTGGGTCTTAACAGGCAATAGTGAATAGGAAGCGCACGGGGCTGTCTCCTTAATATATGTGTGTTGCTACATGCCCGGCATGAGAAGAGTTGTATTTTGGATGAGGCATCCGCTGGGTATCCAGGATAGAGTTAGATACGGTAAATCAAATGTTTTCTGCAGAGTGGTTTTTACAGCTGGGAATACAGGCCAGCGTGCAATCAAAAGAGGCCTTTTTAACCATATGCATGAAACGAGTCCTTTGGAAACGGGGCACAGTTTCCTTGGTACTAATGTGAACATGGTACTGCAGCTGTCCCAGGTGACCACATTCTGAAATCTTAAATTCTAATTAAGCAAAGTAGATCAATAAGGTCAGTGAATTCTTTACATCACGTGTGCGCCTATTTAGTATAATAATGTTGTATAATAATGTTGTACACTTTTTCAAGGGCATCTCTCTACCTGCTTTGCCTCTCCGAACCATTTGTCAGTACAGTACACACAAGAAAAAGGAGTCATTTGGAGGCCGACAGGGCAAAAAGTGTGGGGAGTCTTTACATCTG
This sequence comes from Cyclura pinguis, assembly GCA_030412105.1. Classification (NCBI taxonomy): domain Eukaryota; kingdom Metazoa; phylum Chordata; class Lepidosauria; order Squamata; family Iguanidae; genus Cyclura; species Cyclura pinguis. Next base: position 194,767,314 of record CM059600.1, on the reverse strand, counting down.
TGGGAGTGGAGACTCATCTGAAATCCCTTCTCTTGTAGGATCTTTCCAGAGTTTGAGAGTAACATGATAAAAATAACAGTTTGTTCTTATTGTGTGTCTTCAACCCATTTCTGATTCTATGGTGATCCTACAACCCATTGTTAGGAGGTTTGCTTTTAACTTCCTCTGAATCTGAGAGTGTGACTTGCCTAAGATCACTCAGTAATTTGAACCCTGTTCTTTCAGAGTCCTAAGCCAACACTCAAACTACTATACTGTGGGGATCTTATTTACTTATGCAATAACAGTTATTTATCCTTAATTCCTTCAGGCCTCAATAACCCAGGGATAACTAAGTTACATAGTTATTGTAACTTATTAAGGGCTAACTATTCCTTTTGCACTGTGACTTAAGTTGCTGTTAGTTATTTCTATGTTTATGGGGGTCTGGCCTCTCAAAGTGGTATAGGAGCACTATTTACAGTTCAGATATTGGCTAGTGCTGTGTTTCATGGGGACAGGGTTTTTCTGTTTTTGTTTTTTGAGAGAGAGAGATAAATAAAAACAGATGTTTTAGTTACTTTACAGAAATGTGCAGAATTACTTTTAAAATTTGTACTGTAATTATAACGTAACTAATGACTCTATGGGTGTCCTTGAAGCAGTAGCTGTAACTAATTAGTCTTGAAAAGCAACTTTCCAAACTATGGAATTGCCTGGATGGCTATTACTACTCACTCCTGCTTAGGAGAACAGCATTATGATGACAGTTGTCATTATTCTAAGTCCTACCTACCCCTCAGCGCTATTTGCATGCTTAAGCAATAAGCACACTTCACGCTAAGGAGAAAGTGAAAGAGTGCCATGCTTTCTAGGCCACTGTGCAGTGTTGAGAACTAATTTGGTCATATGGAAATAAGAAAAACCAAGCAGTACAGCTGCTTTGTAAAAACACAAGTGCACAGCTTCAACAAACAGGGAGAACAAAGCTGAGAGTTCTTGGAGAGTAAAAGAGGGAGGAATTGAGGAACAGAAAGTGTCTGAGGCCAACTGGAAGATAACTTGGGATGAAAACTCATCAGACTGGTTACAAAGTTCATGTTTATGGCCACATTTTCAAAACTCTTCTAATATATGGAAGTATATAACATTTTTGTGCTTGATACACAAATAATTGGTATTGGTAATACATGGCTGTTTAGAGATTAATGCATTATATCTATACACCTTTGTGGTCTTCTATGCACATAATTTAACAAGGATGCTTGGCTATCATTTTATTGCATTATTTATTCCCCTTCTTCCCTTTCATAAGAAACAGCCACTTCCACTCGTATTTGGAGAGCTCCTCATCTCTTGTCTTCTGACTTGTAGGAAAGTTTTCTTCACTGACTATGGACAAATACCAAAGGTGGAGCGCTGTGACATGGATGGGCAGAACCGCACAAAGTTAGTTGACACCAAGATTGTCTTCCCTCATGGTATTACCTTAGATTTGGTCAACCGGCTGGTATATTGGGCTGATGCCTATCTTGACTACATCGAAGTGGTGGATTATGAAGGGAAAAACCGGCACACCATCATCCAGGGCATTCTGGTGAGTGTTGTATGTGAATGCCCCCTGCAGAAAAGTCAGTGGGTTCCTTGGAAAATTGAGTTGGCATGTCCAGATTCTGTTCCATCTGCTGCATCTTTGAAAATCTCAGTATCACAGAAAGTTGTAGTTTCACTTGCTGTGAAGGGTGTGCAAATACAGCTGTTTAAATGATAATCTGACCAGTAGGACACTAAAGAAATTGGGCCTAGAGGGAAGTGGACTCTCTGGCGTAACTAGGTTGCTAAGTTTTTCCTAAAATCGGTCAATCTGTCTGTCTCTCTTCCCCCCCCCTTCTTTCCCTCTCCTCCCTCTCCCTCTTTCAACACACACACTTTGTCAAGCATAAGAATCTGTTACCATTCTTCTCAGGGAGCTACATTTATGTATAGTTGATGAAGAGCTCATGAACCATCCAAGGTTCAAATCCTTGCTCATTAGGGCTGCTCTTAACTAAGATGTACATGCAGGAAGCTGCAGCAATGTCAGTACTCAATGTAGAAGCATTTATTCCACAGAAACAGGGGAGACAGAGATCACAATTGACCCAGATCATCACAAGAATTGTTGAGAGATGTGATGACCAAAAAGTCTGCTGTTTCTCTTCTTCCTAATACCTTTTTCCTGTTGAATAAACATAATCTGAACCATAGTGTATCATAAACAGAAACAAAGGTTCAGGGCAGAACAGCAGATCTTTTAGGATGATGAAAGAAAGCAAGCAAAACCAAGCTGCACAGAACAAAGCAAGAAACTTTCAGTTCCACTGGGTAGTCTCATCTATAAAAAATAATGTTTGTGCTTTCTAGATAGAGCATCTCTATGGCCTGACCGTCTTTGAGAACTATCTGTATGCTACCAATTCAGACAATGCCAATACTCAGCAGAAAACCAGTGTCATCCGAGTCAATCGATTCAACAGCAGTGACTTCCAAGTGGTAACTCGGGTGGATAAAGGTGGAGCTCTCCATATCTACCACCAGCGACGGCAACCCAAGGGTAGGTAGGGAATGGCAAAAATGTGGGATGGGTAATGGCTGGAGGAAGCAGATTGGGACTTGAGATGTATGAGAAACAATCAGAATGCCCGAAAGAACACTTGTTGGTTTGGCTGCTTGTAGCATATTGATATTTGATGGTGGAGATCTGTGTCTTTAGAAAGCCGTTTAAGATTGGTCTCTCAAACAAGGTAGAGATTGTCCTCTCTTCAGGTATGGTGTCAAAATAACACAAGCACACACATATCTAACAGTACTGCACAGATTGATTGGTTGATTAATTAATTAATTATTAATTTATGGCCATTGAGGTCTACAAAAGCACATAAATATAGATGTTATCAGAAGATCTCTGCATCCCATTCTGACATAGCAGCAGAAGGCTTAGTCTATTCTTTGAATAACATTCATGGCTGCGGTATCTGATCTTCTGTCACAACTATTATCAGTTTGATCAAGCTGAGTAATCATTCTGTTCTTGTGTACCATGTCCTGCTCACTTAGCTCACATGGATTGATTAAGCAATTCTTCTTGCATCCTGTTTATCATGTACGTCTGGTCTGTCTGTTTTTGCAGCCTAGTTACTATCCCCATGGTGTTAGTCTTACTAGCTTTCTTTTTCTCTCCCCAACCCACATCTCCAGTTTCTGCCTTTCTTTATCAGATAAAGTGAGATTGATTGGTCTTTTTGTTTCCTGCTGTATTTGATTTTATAGGTGGTCTTTCCTCAATAGGACCCTGCAGAATGGTAATATAAGAAAGTCTTGCTATCTTGCCTTTCTCTTTTGACTTTTTTTTCATGGACGAACAACAAAATTTTAGGTTATACAATATGTTTTTCTGGCTAAAATGTGCAATTGGTTTTTTGGTCATTTTTAAGCAGCAAGCTAGGTGAAATGTCCCATCCTTCAGTATCTGCCTACAGTCTGCCCTCCACATTTGCAGGTTTGACTTTCATGGATTTGATTATTTGCGAGTTTCTCCATTCTCCCCCTCCCACTTCACGTGCTGCTTTTCTGAGGGAATCTTCCCTCTTAGCAGCTCTAATCAGTGCAGCCCTTTAGAAACCTGCCCCTCCTTCTCCTCCTCTGCCAGCCAGTGCTGGCAAGCCAAGGGCAGCTCGCAGGCTTTCTCAGCACCGCAAACCCTCTCCCAGTTCCTCCTACACCCAAGAAAGGAGATGGGCGGGAGACAGGAAGTATAAGGACACCATGCCAACCCACCCCTCTTCCCCCTCCTTTCCCTGACCTGTTCTGGACCCTGGGTGCCCACTTTCCCCACTATGCCTTGGCTCCCCTCCCATAGACACTTACACATTTTGATATTTGTGATTTTTTACCTTTTGGAGTGGGTCCTGCACCCCTAACCCTGGCAAATGTGGAGGGCTGACTGTGTTTTGCAGGCAGACTGCAAATAGCTAATGATAGCTTCAGATACAATGCATTCACTCACACCTTTCCTCTGTTGGAATGATAAGGACTGACCAGTAGTATAATCTTCTCAAATACCAACCGAGGTGGCGAGATTATATGGACAGAATTGCTAAATTTGACTTGAAAAAAGACTTTTGCTAGATTTCAGCTAATGCAACCTTTGTGCTGTGCTGTAAAGTAAGTACAGAAAGAAGCTTTGTTGGACTTTATAGGCTTGATGAAGGTAGCATTTTTACCCCTCCCCAGACTTGTTGCAAGAAAGTGTATGTATTAAGTGTACAGTGTGTGCTCATGAAATAATGAGCACAAAGCCATGTAGGTACTTTTGAATGCAAAAACACGCATCATTAAAAAACACACAGAAGCATGCTTTAGTCAGTGGATCAGAGTTGCATAAATTACATAAAACACACAAATAAATGTACAAAGTAGAAAAAGTATATTGAATATATGCATGCACACATTTCAGTATGGGAGGAAAATGCAGTCTTCCAACCCAATCTGACAGCAGGATGAGGGGGGAAATGTGGGGGAGATTTGGAGAAATTCAGCAAAGTCAAGACTGAAAGATTTTCTCATCTCTAGTCAAGGAATTGTACAGTTCATGCTTCCATCAGCATAAAACCACCCTGGTAGAAGAACTTCCTAATAATTTTTGTTATTGCGCAGTGTCCCAGGCTGTAAAAGTGTCTTGCAAATATACTGAAGAAAACTATTAAATGGTCTCTCTCTTAGAAGGTAGCTTTCCTAATTTTTAACAACAGACTCTGGATGGCAAGTTAAGCTGCTACATTTTTAATGGGATTACTGTTTTATTTAATTTTATTTATATATATATTAAGCTGCTACATTTTTAATGGGATTACTGTTTTATTTAATTTTTACTTATAAATAAATAAATAAATGGCCATGGTTAAACAGTGAAAATGAATGCAGCTGCAGCGGAACATACTGTACTGTTCTTATACAGAACTGAGCTCAAAAAAAGCAAGAACATGAAACCACAGTGCAGAATGTCAAATATGACAGTCTTACATGCATGAATATTGTAGAATATACTTCACTTAATGAAGTAGATTTGTTCCTGGGCTTTACTCCATTAATAGAAGCTTTGCCACCAGAGACAGAAATCACATGAAAATAATGGGAATAGGTTCCTACAGCACAAAAAAGGAGAGCAGTTGAAAATGTTTCAGCACACTTTTTAATCAAAACTAACATTATGCACATTTGAAATGGAACAACCAGGACAGGTAAACCTTGCATTAGCAAACAAAAACATTTTGAATTTTCCAGAGACCACTTGAAAGCTTCTTCCAAAATATATTTCTGAATTATTATTTTTTTAACAGCCTCCAGTGTTCATTTTGTTGGCAGAACTTACCAGATCTCTGCTTTTCCAGAGTTGCTGGCGAAGCAGGCTAATCTGCTTTCTGCTTTTCTTTCTGTTTTGCTCTTCCTACCGGCTCAGTAAGTGATTCTGGAGGTAGCTGTTTACGTTACCTGTTGTACATACATGGCTACAGTAGGAGCAAATAAAGGAGAATCCCATTCTTTCTCAGATCACACTGCAACACACTGCTGCAACCCAAGACTGAGTGTCTGTCTTTCTTCAGTCCTCCTTTACTATCCTCCCAATGCCCATGCTGCAGTTAAAAAAAAAAAAAAAAAACCTCTTCCAACTAGACAAGAAGGTGGGGTGGATAGGGCTGGGCTCCTGTAAAAAGATTTGTAAAAAGAAGCTTTTCTTTCAGAGGGTTGATTAACTGAGATATGCCTACTTAGTTGTTATGTGCCTTCACATTAACTCTGACTTATGGCAGCCCTATCCTAGCGTTTTCTTGACAAGATTTATTCAAGGGAGGATTGTCATTGCTATCCTCTGAGACTGAGAGAGTGTGACTTGTCCAAGGGCACACAGAGGGTGTTCATGGGAGAACAGGAAACCTAATTTTGGTCTCCCAGAATCCTAGTCCAAAACTCAAACCACTATGCCACACTGATTAGTTAGTTGAATTTCCATATATTTATTTTATTATTAATTTATTAGTTTATGTACTACTTTATTTTGATGCATATATAAACATGGGAAGCTGTGTTTGTGCTCTCATAGTATGTGTTTAGGTTGTGAAATCCCACTTGTGTGATCGTTATGTGGAGTGATTGACATACGGTTTGTGCATTATACAAGATGACAAGACATTCTGAACTGGCTTGGTGCTAGAGCCCGGAACTGGGACAACGGAAAGATCATCAGTGTTCACCAGCTTTCTTGCTTTCTCACAGCTAGCAGAGGATTTCTTGTGATGCCAGTTTATGTTGATGATGGTGTTGGGAGTGCAGCATTCTGACTAAATCTTGTATTGACTTGCGTCTCTTCATAGAGCTGTGGCACACCTGTTTTATGGCTTTTTGGCCTCTCTGTTGAAACTTCAACAGTCTTTCTCTTAGCCATGTATGTATGTGTGCCTGATAACACAGGATGTATCAGGTGCCTGGTGAAGGGGGCTTCAACTCATGATAGCTTATGCCACAATGAAGCTGAAGTCCTAAACACATTTACTGTGAAACAAGTCCATTATAAACAATAGAACTTACTGCTTGAACAAACATGCATATGATTGCCTTGAGAATGTGTTGGCCTTTAAGGTGCTGGCTGCTCTCTTTCTTCATTTCAGTGTAATAAACTAGCACAGCTGCCTCTCTGGCATTTATAGCTCTGAATGCTGAGTAATGGGTGCAGTCCCTTACTGTCCAGTCATCAGATCTTTACAACTTGAAAATAAGTCTCTTCTTGTTCTGGTTTAGCAAGAGTGATCTGAAGGTTGCCAGTGGCTGGTGTCATTCCTGCCGCTTCCTACCAGATGCATCAAGAATGTAGCTAATTAACTTGGATCTTTAAGGGTCGCTTTGCAGTTATTCCCCTAGATTCAGAAAACTGTTAGCTTAGCTTAGTGGGCATTTTTTGCTAGTGTTGGTGGCAGCAGCAATGCATCTTTTAGCCTTTTAAGTTAGAGTGATACTTTTGTAAAAGAGGCAGGATGAGAGTGTACTTCTCAAGCTTATATTTCAGCCTCACGCAGCCTCCAAGAACATGGTGCTGTTTCGAGATGTCCAGATTTTTAATCCAACACTCATTGAAGGAAACTAGGTTGGAGAAGACATTTTGCTGCTGCAGATGGCATTTAGCTCCTCCTCCCCTGCACACAGTAACCAAGCCTCCCAAGTTTATTTGAGTATCTGAGGCAGAAGTTTATACATACATGCGTCCCCATACTTGTCAGACAAAAATACAATAATAGCAACTTCTGTGACTTTTGCAGTCCTTTTATACTACCTTTACTGTGGTCTAAGACGGTGATGTTACTTCTCATTGGGGATGTAATTCTTCACTGATTTTCTTCTCGAAAAAAGCAGTTAGTAATTTTCTTTGTGCTGCAAGAATGCCATCAAACACTTTGCAGTTTTCAGACCCTGTTTGGTGTTTGAGACTTATTCTGTGAAAAATCTCTGCATGCTTGTTTTCGTGTGTCTCCACAGAAAATGCTATTTTTTATGCAAATATGCAAATTTTGTGCACAATAAGGCCCAAGCTGTGATGACTAGCAAAAGTCTAGTCTCTTCTCATTAGGGTTTCTCAACACTCAAAAAACCATGTTTCTCGGCCATTTTAAAAATATTTTCAGTTCACCATGCAAAATCTCTTTCAAATCGTCTTCTTGTCCAAGGCATGCATCTTCAGAGGCACAAGCGTCTACCCATTGCACTTTCTGCTCTTGTGTCTACTCAGCACCATGGCTCTTATAAATCTCTGTACTGAAGAATGTATTTGTATCCTTCCTAAGCAACTGACCCTTCAGAAACTCATTAGGGATTGGGCTACAACTGAAAGAGTCTGTGGTTGGATCAATGTACCATATTTGCTGGTGTATAAGACACACCTTTTTCTTAAAAATACCCTTTGAAAATGGCATGCGTCTTATACACCAGCAAATATGGTGACGCTAAAAACACAGGGAATGAACTGGGAGCCAAAGTTCTCCTTGCCCAAGCAAACAGGAAGGGAAGGGGTAGTGGAACCCAGGTGAAGCACTCCTTACCTTCTCCTCCTCTCCTGTGCATTTTGACTGTCCTAGGGCCTGAGAAAAACTGGTGCAACACTCTTTTCATTCCCATCTTCTCCTGGTGCAGCATTCTTTTAATTCCCCTCCTTTCCAGGTGCAACACTCTTTTCATTCCCTTCAGTTCCTGGTGCAATGCTCTTTTCATTCCCTTCCTCTCCTGTTGCAGTGCTCTTTTCATTACCTTCCTCTCCTGGTGCAGCACTCTTTTCATTCCCCTCCTTTCCTGGTGCGGCACTCCGTTCATTCCTCTTGCCAGGGAACTAAAACAATTTTTCCTGAAAAAATACCCCTTGAAAGTGGGGTGCGTCTTATATACCAGTGCATCTAATACGCTGGCAAATATGGTAACCATAAAGCTCCTAGGCTGTCTCAGTTGCCCTATCTGAAATATGAAGATAAAAACTTTCAAAGACTTCACAGGGTAATTTTAAAAATGACAAAAAATAACACATACAAAATGTTTTGGACAGTTATAAAACAAATACATTTTTTGATTTGCCAAATGTATGTCCATTATCTTAAATGGCTTGATTAAGGAAATAGTTGCCTTGCCTTTCTGCTGCCTATGCGTGTCGTTCTCATGGTGCTACTTTAGACACTGTCCAGTGCTCACTGTACAAGCTATTTTATTTTGTTTTACTTTATTTTGAGCCTTTATATCCTGCCCTTCAGCCAGAAAGTATTCCAGAGCAGTTTAGAAATTAATTTGACAACTCCTTGCCCTTAGGCTTGCAATCTAAAAAGAACACGAAACACAAGGAAAAAGGGGGTGTCAGTGGGAGAAAGGATTAAGTGCAGCAAATGCTGACTGCTCTTCTGTCCCTCAGAGGCTAGAGCAATGGTAGTTATTATGGAGGGAGGATCTTCCTACATCTCCTGGAATCAAGGCAGAATGGTGCTGTGCCTGGCTGCTGTTCTCTCCCTCAACCAAGGGCAGTGGACGTTGGCATGGAGGAAGGACCTTTTCTCAGCCACTGGAAGCAAGGCACGATGGTGCTGTGCGTGGCTGCTCTTCTCTCCATCGGAGGCTAGAGCAATGGCAGTTGCTTCCCCACCCTCCCGACCAGGAGCACCTGATAGTACTTGCTACTGTGACCTGCAGAGTCTCTTTTTCCATTACTGGACAGTCTCTGTTAGTGAAAGTAAGATGAAATCTTAGAGAACGCTGCTGTCTGGATGGACCTTAAGACATCTTGCACATTATATTTTTAAATATATACCAAGAAATTTAAATTGTGAAACTGACAAACAAGTGCTGGAAAAATAACATATATCATACAGGGGCAGTAATTAGAGTTGGTTTGGACCATAGCTTTCTCTGAACCCTGGTTTATTTCAATGTAATATGTGAAATGGCTCCTTGTGGGCCATTATTATGCAGCATGAGCAAGCAAAGTGTTGTTCTGGGGCTGCATGTCTCCCACCCTGCTGTTTTTGCAGCCACAAGTAGCCCAAAATAGGGCAAACGGCCCCTCTTGGAAACCTCTAGTGGCAATTCACATTTTAATGAGATCACAGCCTACTTCCCTCCCCTGGCATTTTTTAACATTAAAAAAAGGAAAACCAGAAGTAGATTTCTTGCAGTTTACATTTTTGTTGTTGTCTGGAATTTTTGCCAATCTGTGTGATTTCCGGAGACCACTGGAGTAGAATTTGGCCCACAAATCCATTGAGTAGTAGGGTTGCCAGACTAAAAGCTGAAGAGGGCTTTTGTCCATTTAACATCTCTCTAGAAGGGTGATTTTAGATATTGCTTGTTACCTGGCTATGTGGCAAGCAACACCTGCTGAAATTCCGTCTTTTACACAATCAGTAAAGGTACAGGAGCCCTCTCTAGTTTTCAGTCTTGTGACCTTACTGAGTACTGTTCAAACCAGAGTGCCATTTCATATTTCTCAGTGTCCTTGTGCATTTCTGTGTAATTCAGCCACTTTGTTCACAGAATCACTTTGTAAAGTAAAATATAAGCATTCCTGAACACTGATCATATTTTGTTTGCAATCTGTTGGGAGTGGGGAAGTTGCAGCCCCACTGCTGCCTCATAAATGGCACCCCAGGATCAGCTCCCTCGAGCTCCTTTTGTAGATGGTTGTCTAGCGCTCTCAGAAATGTCTTCTCTGATTTCTAACCCAAGCCTTGTACCCTGCTTTTAATTAAAATCTAAGTCACTGGAAATCACTGCCTGGGTGCCCAACATTTGCGTCTTGATTGTTCCTGACCCTAAAGCTAATCACCTGCCCCCCCTTGCTGAAATGTGATACATCAACTGTGCCCCAAATGGGTCCTCCTGAGCATTTTATTATCTCTCAGCAGCTCTTGCAGAGAGAGAGGGAGAAAAGGAAAAGAAGGGAGTGAGGTAAGAGAGCCAACTTGAAAGCTGTCCCCAGAGAAGACTATATGATGTATGATTGATTGATTAATTACTGCCTTGCAGAAAAGGGAAGAATTAAGCAGATGTGGCATCTTAAAATATTAATGGCTTCCTCTGAGGGTTGTTGCTGCTGCTTGCTCAGAGCAGAGAGATATTAGACTAGGTCACAATGCTCCCAGGAAAATCATTGTACTGTGACTGAAAGGTCCCCCACCACCCAAGCTGGGTGTGTGGTTCATTTGCTCCTGTTCCCATCAATCATTATCACCCCATTCCTTTCCAAAAAAAGCTCTTCCACTAGTCCTTGTAGTTAATAGGTTGCAAGTTGAAAATCCTCTTAGAGTGTTTGGTCTGTTGCTTGGGATTCTCTGAACTATAAAAGTAATCAACAGACTTCAGGGTGGGCAGTTTCTGTATCATCTGGGACAGCTACCACTCTGTGGCTGCCCTCTCTCTCTCTCTCTCTCACACACACACACACACAGAATATCAGTGCTGGAATGTCGTCCTTAGGGTTTTTCTTATGGCCAGTTTTTCTGCTGAGCAAATATGACATGATTGACCTTTATACTTGTTGCTCTTTGACATGGGTTTTCTCTGGGTGCGATATGACAACTGAGCAAAAGACTGCTTTGGATGTCGCCCATAAGTGCCAAAAAAGAGGAAGCATGTGTGATTTGTACATCCTCTTTGTAGGATAGTGATTAAAGACGTATCTTGTGCAACAATCCACAGGAAAGTATGCTACAAGAACATGCACCTCATCATAGTGAGTCAGTTGTTCCTAAGAGCCTGGAGAGAGGATAGCCAAGTCCACTTGTGCACTTGCTTTTTGGCCCGCTTGAGTAATCTCCACACACCCTTCAGTCATGGGCAGCCTAGTATTGCCTATTGTCAGCTGTTTTAGTTGCTTACTAAGTAGTTTTTAGCTGATAGAGAATTTTGCTTTTGAACTAAGGAAAAGAGATAAGCATTTTTTCAAAATTATTCACTAGTATTTCAGAAGAACCCAGACCTCCTTACCTCTCGCACACCCAAAGCATCACAGTTTAATACCTGTGACCTGTCAAACAGGTCTTCCTATTTAGTATAAAAATACCTTGCATCCCACTCTTAATTGCGTGTGCACTGCTCAAATACCACAGTGGTTCTCTGGATCTGTCAGGTTCAGTTCCTGGACCCCCATGGATGCCAAAAAGCACAATTGATTATGTCCCGTATTATTAAATGGCCCTGATGTGCGCAGATGCTTCAATGCATCTGCATTCATGCCACTGCCATTTTATATATAAGATGTGATGATGCACTATCAGTGGAAATCACAGATTCAGAGCCTGCAGATCTGGAAGGTTTGCTATACTGTGAATTACCCAGTATCTCATAAAACAGTATTTTCAATAAATAATTGAGAACAGTAGCAAGGACTGGAGATAAATCAGATTATTTACAGGCAGCAAGGTAAAACTTTGCTGAAATAAAAATATCTTCACCATCTGGAGACAACTAGGCAGAATAATGGCTGCCCAAACTTCATGGGGTTGTTCCATGGAACAGAAGGTAGCCTACTATGTTGAAATAATGGGGAGCAGAAAGGAGAGAAAGCGGGTTGCAGCTTATGACTCCCATCTTAGGGAGATGGATAGGAATCTGCTTTGAAATTTAGTCTAAATTTTAAAATGAACTGTCTGAGGTACTGACCTCTGTCTTCAAGATACATTCAACGCTGGGATATTTCCATTAAAGTTCAGTCTAAAACCCAAAGAAGCTTTATCATCCCACCAGCATGAAAGCCACCAGTCACTACTGGGATGGGAGCTTTCTGTGTACCAAGTCAAGAAACCACTACCCCAAAACCATGAAATCCACATATTTTAACCTTGATTTCATACCTTAAAGTATCTCCATTCCTTCAAACTGTAACATAACTTTCCATAAGAGCCTAAATGAAATGCAAATTCTTCCCTGTTGCCATTTAAAATAATAAATACGTAAATCTACTTCTTGTTCTACCCTCTAACTTAGAAAAAGGTGTGTGTTTGTATGTGTGTTTTGAAAACAGAAGTTGATAACCTATTTTCCGCCCCAGTGGCTGTGAGAATATCTGGGCTTTTTGTAGCTGCATCTGCTTTACGAGAGAAAGGGCCTCAGTGGAAGGACTCAGATATCTACCATGCTAAGGCTACCAGTGTACAGAGCTAGTGGCTAAAGGCCTGTCCCCTCCTTGGCCACCTTTACAAAAAACCCAAAATATGTCCTACTACACCCTGCCTACCACCAAGAAGACGGGAACTGACATAGCTGCCTCCTCACCTATGTCCTAGTGTCTCCTTACCCTGCCAGATGTAATGATGCTGCATTTGGTTTATGCTATAAACTTTATGGATACCATAGCTGTTTCTGGTCTTGGTACTTCAATGCCATTGGGGAGTGAATAAAGTCGTTATACTAAAAACAACAACAGTGCCTCAGCTGATCCTTCTGCAAAAGAATAGGAAATTTAAAAACAGTTGAGAAAGGGAGCATCAATCTTTATTAATCTTACACATAGCAACTTGAAGATTGTCGCTCCTGGAAAGACTTCAGGAGCTTCAGTGATTGCAGTATGCAGAAGACAGAATTTTGACTGACACTGCTTGTTTGGATCTTACCTTGCTGCTCTGGAACAGCATTGCTGGCTCTGTTTTCTGAGCTTAGTTTAAAATGCTGATGCTTAATTTTAAAACTGTAAGTAGCTTGGAGCACAAATAATCGGAGGAAGGCTTCCACCAGTACGAAACTGCCAGTGTATTTAATTTGGTAATGCCCTCTTCCACTCTGCCAGGTATGGAGTGACCTCTGTAAGAGGGTGCAACTGGCAACAGATTTGCTGTATTACAGGCACCAGGCAAAATATGTATTTCTTTCCATAGGAATTTTAAAACATTTTTACCATATGAGGTTTTTAAAACTCTGACTTTAACATGCATTTTTATTTGATTATTGTTTTATGTGTATTTATTGTCATATAATCTATTTTCTTTCTAAAATTGCCTTGAAATCTTTATAAATATTTCAGAGAAGCCCAAGGAATAGTATGGCTGCTCAGGCAGTAGTTACAGCATTCCAGTAGTTGCGGAGACAGCTGGAATAACCTCTCTTAGCTAACGGTGACATTTTGTCTAATTGAAGCAGCCTTCCACTGAAATCAGCTTTGTGATATGCCACTGAGTTTGTGTGCTTGACAAGAGTTTCTAACATCAGGGAATAATACTAGACATCTCTGGCTGTAGGTCAAACTGAAGTCAGTGGGATCACAAACCTTTAATATCAATCATGATTACGCTGAATAGATAGAACTCCAGATCTTAGAACAGGGTGGTTGTGGCGATCCATACTTGTTAATGTTGCTGTTTCTAAAGCAGCTGCAATGAGCGGGCACTGTTCATTGACCCTTATGCAGCACTATGTCATTGTGGGGCAGCTACTAAGGCGCCTCTGTTTTTACACATCCCCCAGAGAGTGCTTGTGGTTGCTTTTAAATGTCACAGTGGAACATAAGAGAAATAATTGTGTTGTAATAATCAGTGTGGGTTTTCTCTGTGATTACAGTGAGGAGTCATGCCTGTGAACCAGACCAGTTTGGGAAACCTGGTGGCTGTTCTGACATCTGTCTTCTTGGAAATAGCCACAAGACCCGGACGTGCCGTTGCCGATCAGGATTCAGCCTAGGCAATGACGGGAAGTCTTGCAAGAGTGAGTGGCATGTGGACGTGATGGGTTTGGTATGGGAGAAGAGAAACTGAGCTGCAGAGAATCTGTTTTGATCTTGCAGTTTAAAGTCACATCTTCTGTGTAACACTTTGCTTTGAATCAGTGCAAATTACATGAAAGAGAGGGGGACATTTGCATGTCTCGCTGATAGCTAGGGAGCAGTGCGGCAACAGAAGCAAAGTGAAGAAAGGGGATGATGGTAGGTGAGTGTGTAGGGAGCAGAAAAGCTGGGAGGAAGAATGGGCTGGAGAGAAAACAATACAGTAGCCCTTCCACATTTGTGAGGGTTAGGGGTGCAGAACCCTCGCGAAAGTGGGGAAAATTGCGAATAACCCCCTCCACGATTTGCCTCCAGAGCTCCCATTCCTTTGCCTCTGACCTCAACTTTGGGGCAGCAGAGGGAGAAAAAAAATACAGTAAAGGCTTATCAGTACTTTCTCCTCAAAGGGAGAAGAGCAGAGTTCTTTGGTTCTAGTTACTCCCGATGGCCATCTTGAAAAGGAGGGGTAGGAGCAAAGAGAGTACCTGACCAGTCAGCAGCCATTACACAGCAGAAAGTACAGCCACCTGTCAGAGACGACACACCTCCAGCAGTGGAAGAGGGGCTTTGCTTACCCAAAAGGAAAAAAAACGCCCATTTTAAACACAGGCCTCGCAAGCCTTGAGTGAGGAATGAAGGGAATGGGAAGGAGGAAAATGGGGGGGGGGGCACATTCGTCGCAAATAATCAATTTCACAAAGGTCAAACCCACAAATGTGGAGGGAGCACTGTATTTTTGACAGTTTTGTGTAGAACAGGTGTTTTGTACCATCTCTATTACCTTAGCAGTGGCCACTTGTTTCTTGAATGGTGAGATGAACCCAGAAGTGATTACCTGCTTGGAAAGAAAATCCTACCCCCTATCCAAATTGTCAGGAAGGAAGAAATCACAAAGGAAAATGCTAGGATGACGAGAGAGAGTCAAGGTCTTCTTCACTAAACTGGCATCATGGAAGGATTGTCCTCGCTATCTTTGCTGCCCTCAGTTAACCTGTATGGCTCCAAGAGCTTGTGGCTGGCAAGTTAATATCTCTCTCCTTTTGAGGAAACTCATGCCTTCAATTCCTCTTGTTTAGAGAGTCCAGTGGGAGCAGCTGCTTTCCTGAGACACTGCTATGTGTTGGTCTGCTATAAAGTAAGCACCCAGTACCTTTCTGGTTTGAATGAAAGGAAGCTGGAACAGCCAGGGAGGAGTTAATCCAACCCCCTGCTAGATTTCTCGGAATACCAGAATACCAGATGACGCTGTATGATGGAGGCACTGCATGAGCCAAATCCTTGTGGATATAAAACTCTTGGTTAGAGCCAGACTTGTGGTTAATCTTAGGCCAGGAGACATCCTTGCACAATAAGAGGACTGATCTGCCAATTTATCCCATTGGTCACCAGACATCTGCCTTCTTTATTTATTTCTCTCTCATGTTGATTTTTTAGGGAAAGTGCCAGGGTCCGTGGAAGTTGCTGATGCCTTGGTTTCTTTCATTTAGTCTGATAGATATTGATCATGCCCAAGGGACTGAGAGCCAAGCCATTAGCTAGATTTCCTTGGGCACTGACATATATTCACACTGCTTCCTTTTCTAAATTGGAAAGTTACAAAGTCAGTACTAGTTTAGCATGGGGTGGCGTAATGAGGCAGTTGCTGTAGACTAAATACAAACAAATTAAGCTGAGTAACAAGAGGCAAATATTTAGCAGCTAGAGTGAATTAATACCCCTTAATCCATAAGGTTCTAGACAGGAGCTTGCTGATGTGTGTCCATTGTCATAGAAGAATGCTCAAAAGAATGAAGGTGCAGGGATAGAGTTTTATATACTGTGTGTTTTCTAGTTCCTGCACTTTGAAGATTGTGCCCCTCCCATGCCAATTTAGTCACACAAGGTTTGTGATGACCAGTGATGGCTGGTACCGTTTGATACTGGTGGGATGAAGTATAGGTTGACCAACAGTAAAAGCAGTTGGAACCAGTGGTCAGCATTGCTCACTTATTGTCCACCATCACTGTAATGAAAACCTAAGGATTGCAGTATAAAAGACTGTCAGAGTAACGGCAGGCTAAAGCACAAATTAAAGGGTCCGCTTGGCATGTGCATGTACAGGTGTGTGTGCATGTGCTTGCACGCACGTAGATGGATCCTCTTGCATTTACATGATTTTCATGCAAGATGCCCCCTCCACTACCATCAAATCAGAGCTCATATCCATCTCTATCATTCAAGCTGTGGGATGGGAATGTATGATTCCAAATGTTGTTGGACTGTAGTTTCAGTCAGCATGGTTAGTGGTGAGGGTTGACAGGAGTTGTGTAGTCCAACAAAATGTGAAGGTAGCCATGTTCCTCACCTCTGGTCTGAAGTGCAAAACAAGGATGCACGACTAGCAGGTGATGGGGGATGCATTGCCCCCACAAGGAACCTTGCAGGGCTGTACCTCTTGCCAAGGCCTCCTAAACTTTTTAAACTTTTTTTTTCTGTCTCCCAGACACACTGACCCATAGGTTGTCTTCTGGGGTGTTTTAAAGAAAAAAAAAAGAATCGGAAAGTTAGGGCCATTTGCAGCCTACTGGCCATACTATCTCCATCCCTCTTATAGACATCATTTATCTTTCAGATTTTTTGTATGAATATAAATAGAAACTAGTTTCCCAAATGGAGGCTCATTTAAAGGGATTGGGCAAAATCATGGAGGATATCGCTGTCATTGGCAACTGAATTAAAGTGGCTGTGTGTTGTCTGTTGATTTAGAAACACTGAATAACAGTTGCTGGGGAGAAAGAGAAAGAGAGCTGTTGCCTTCTTGTCTGGCTTGGGGAGCTTCCCACAAACAACTGTGGAAGATGGGGTGTTGGACTGGATGAGCCATTGTTTTAATCCAGAAGGGCTCTTCCTAAATTCTTGTGGCTTTTAGTTTTGTTCTTGTGGCAAAAAAGGAAGACCCATTGTTCAGACGAGCTTGAATGGAAATCAAAGCTAGCTTACCTCTCTTGCTTCTGTATCTCCCTTGTTGTCTTGCAGAGCCAGAGCATGAACTCTTCCTTGTTTATGGCAAAGGTCGACCAGGTATCATTCGTGGGATGGATATGGGTGCCAAAGTACCTGATGAACACATGATCCCCATTGAAAACCTGATGAATCCCAGAGCCCTGGACTTCCATGCAGAGACTGGCTTCATTTACTTTGCTGACACCACCAGCTATCTTATCGGAAGACAGAAGATTGATGGGACTGACAGGGAAACAGTCCTGAAAGATGGTATGTACCCTGCCTTCTGTCTTGTCAAAAGCCAGTATTAGTGTGTTAACCACTGCTGTGGTTTCCAGTAGAGTGGGGCATGGAATTAGGGAGCATGTTATTCAAGTACTCATTTACTTGAAGTGGGTGAAGGTCATTTGAAGATGGTGAAGAATGGGAAATTGAATGATTGATAGATTGTTTGTATTATAGATAGAGTTTTCTTTTTTCCTCTGGTTTTATAAACTAATAAAAATTAAAATAATAAAAAAATGAAAATAGGATTTTTGGTACAGAATATTTACTAAGAAAGTAGACCAGCCCGTAGATCCCCGAATGAGATAGATTTTGCTATTTTTATGCTTGCTGGATTTCCTATAAAATGCCTGTGGGTGCAAACCTAAATGCTGTGATCTGCCGTTGACTCTGTCTCTGCCTCTTTTGAAGCGGGTGGCGTGGTTGGCACATGTGTACCCATCAAGCCCCGTGCCCTGTCTGTTTCAGTAGAGATCAGGAAGTGGAGCGCATGGCACCGTTCGTATGGTCCTGTCACTTTTGCTTCAGTCTTTGGTGTCTGATGAGTCCCCATCTGCCTGGCTGGGTCTGCGCTGAGCGCATTTGTTGATTTAACTCCTTCTAGGCATTCACAATGTGGAAGGCATCGCTGTGGACTGGATGGGAAACAATCTCTACTGGACGGACGATGGGCCTAAGAAGACGATCAGCGTTGCCCGGCTAGAGAAGGCTGCCCAGACCCGGAAGACATTGATTGAAGGGAAGATGACTCACCCTCGAGCCATTGTGGTGGATCCCTTGAATGGGTGGGTATGGCTGCTGTTTTCCAGGCAGGACCAGGGAGTCCTGTTTTGACTCTTGTTAAGTTATTGAGATGATGAGTTGGCAGTAAAGCAAAAAGTGAACCAGCAAAGTGCTTATTATCTGAGTGTTTCTTGAAGTTCTCAGCTAGGATTTCTCTCTCATAGTGTCTCCTGTAATATTTATTTTTCTGGATCTTTTTCCTTACTTGGTTCCTTACGTGGTTCCTGCCTGTATAACTATATATACTAATTCTGAGAGTGCAGAAAACTTTGGCATCTTGGAAATGGATTCTTTGATTTTTAATCTGTGAGTTTATAACTTTTCCAGTTGCAGTACTCAGCTTGATGTGGGGCATACCTAGTAAGTTGTACTGAATCCGGGATTTCCAGGGTACCAGTAGGAAACATTCATTCATTCATGTGTGCATCCATTCACTTGCTTACTAAACCTGCATTCTTCATCCTCAGCACTGTGATACTCTCAGGACACCACAAATTACAATTAATTTTTTTTTAAAAAAATTAACTGTAATATAAATGAGCAGGAAAAAATTGAATAGAACAGGAACAAAGAAACAAAGATAGCAGCTGTCTCAGTGGCTTGTTTAAGGTCTGAGGAAATCCGTTCATTTGCTGCCAGAATGATATTAGAATAGGCAGGAAGGAAGCGCCTGAGAGGAGAGCATTGGCAGTTGAGAAGATTCGTTGTCCCAGCATCTCTTCTTCTACCAGAGAGCAGTTAGTCTGCGAAGGCGCTCCAGTGATAGCCCCACTCTTCTGTCAATTGATACGGGTGTGATTAGTCTAAGACATAAGATGGCAGGCCTCAAGCCATGTAGGGGTTTAAAATACCTGCCCTTTGAGTTCAGCTCAGAAATTCATTGGGGTTCTGCTTGCTGCATTAGCTCAGGTGAGACAGAAAATATTTCTTTGCTTGTTTTTTATATCCTCTATGTGTTTCAGATTGTGTCTGTCACTTGTTTGCACAGTTTCACTGATCCTCTTGCATGGGATTTGAACCATAGAATTTCCACTCAGCAGGAGGAAAATGTTTGCCTCCTGCATTGGGTCCCCAGAGAATTTAACCCAAGAGTTCCCTCTCTCTTTTCGCTCTGGTGTCTCTGGGGCTTCAGTCCCTGTGGGTTTGAAGGCACATCCTGCTCTTAGGAGTTGCTTTGACAGGCACAGTGGGAGATTGAATTGCAATGTGCACTCACTCAGTTGTGATTTCTCCCAGTCTCCATAAGCGTGAGGCAGTAAACTTTATCCACATTGAAGAAGCTCTTTCTTCCTTGTCCTCTTTAACTCTTTTTTTGTGCTGGGATATTGCAATGTTCCTCCTTCTCCTCGTCCCATTCTCTTCAGGACAGGTGTTCACGGGTCTTCTTATTTCATTTCCAGATAATAACATAGTCACAGAAACCATTTGTGATGCTACCTGCTAGCTTGCTGCTGTCTGTTGTTGCTTTGTGCAGTGCAGGGTAGCATGAAACAAAATGTCTGTCATGGATTGAATTAGCCATGCTGTGATTGGTTAATGTCAGGAAACTAATCATGCATTGGACCCTAACAGGTATCTGCAGCCACTCTGTTCCTGAGGTGGTGAAAGAAGCAATCATCTGTTCTGGAGCTGAGAAAAAAAAATGTGGGGAAAAATATTCCTACTCCCCAAATTTCCCAGTCAGGGAATTGTAATCTGAAAAAGTAACTGTTCCATCTCTTTTCTGTACAGTGTACAGTGAATTTGTGCCTTTGTTGTACGTGATGTAATCCAAACACTAGCAATTACCCAGGCCAATGCATTTTGCATAAACCAGATACTGTAGGCTATATTTCAGAGGAAGGAATCGGCATTCTTAAGTATTCTTTGCCTAAGAAAGCCCTATGAAGTTTATGGAGTCACCATAAATTGACTAGAGATGTGAAGGCACATATACAGACAGACAGACAGACAGACAGACAGCACATTTCAAGGGTAGCCCCATGCAGAAGACACTGTATTCATCTGACTTGAATGTGATCAAGGCATGTATAGTTGTAGCCAGATGTTTTAAAATATGAAATGTTAGTGAATTATAGCAGAGATAGTCTCTCTGTGTGTGTTTAAAACATATAATAATACATCACAAATAAGAAAAGCTTAAAAATCAAAAGAATCAGGCCTTAGATATTATCTTATTTTTCTTTTCACTTTTCTTTTAGTTATATTACTGAATGTAAAGTGTACTTTATCTTTTATGTTACATTATAAAGGCGTGCTCCTATATGGTAAAGAAAGTACTGCTGGTGCGTCTTTGAAGTGAAAACTTATTTTTCACTTATATTTTCTTCTGATTAATGAATTCAATACTAGTGACAAAAAGTGGAATCTGTAGCAGATCTTATTGCTGTGTGGACAGGATTCCAGCGACCTATTGAGCTCTGTTCCAGATGGCTCCGTTTCACACCACCCAGTTCTTCTTCATGGTCTCTGTGACTCGTACTTTTACTGCGACTGTGTAGTCCATCATTTGAAACCTTCTAGATCTCTTATGCAAGCATTTTGGTGGTAGCCCCTCCTCCCCAGATCCATGTGATCAACTCTTATAATCAATCTCTTCAATTCCTTTTTGGTCTGTTGCAGCAGCAGTATTGGAGGAAATATTGGTGAGCTTTATCATTTCTTACAGTATTTTTGGTCTTAAATTTCAGTCTGTGCTTTGACTTCTTTATGGTGCTTGACTTCTTCGTCGTTCTTTGCGCCTGCGCAGAAGCCCTGTTGGAAGATTCCAAAGATTCTAAAACCAAATAGCATGGTGGGAGCTGCTCTCCCTCCTGCTTACCACACATGACCAAGCCCACCAAGCTACCATTAGTGTTATCATCATCATCATCTTTATTTATGCCCCGCTTTTCTCCTGAAAAGGCCTCAAAGCGGCTTACAATAGTTAAAAGAGAACATAGTTAAAACTATAGCATAGAAAAGTTAAAACGCACATTAAACGAACAATAGTAATTCGAACAATATTAAAATACATATTAAAAACAACAAACAAATGACAATTAAAAAAATAGCAGCTTTCTTCATACCATCTCCTCAGTTTCTCTCCATCCACTGAATGGATAGTTTCTGACGGTGTTCTGGCTGATTAGAGGTTTTCCTTTTCACAATCTTTTTCTGACTTCTCTATTTTTCTTCTCTGTGAACTTTGCCTTTTCTTCTTTTCTGCTCCAGTAAAAAAAAAAAAGGTTCACTTTTTCTTTCCTTACCTTTCTTACCCCCTCTTCCCCTCTCTTCCTATGGCCTCTATTTCCCTCTTTAAGCTGTTGCCCTCCATGACTGTATCGATGATGTGTGACTCTTTGAAACACTCTTTGGTGTTGGTACTGACATCAGAACCGATATCATCGGTACAGAAGTCCTCAACTGCCTGCATATTGAAGTCTTCCTCTTCTCGATCTTCAGTGCAGCCTTTGCTGATAGCTTCCTCCAATTCCGCTCCTGTTCAACTAACGCAGGACCAGCTTATTGAGATGACCCCTACTCCTGCAGCAATTTAGGTTCCCACTCAGGAGGACACATTGTCCAAGAAGCGCCATGCAGTGGAGAATCCATCCATACCAAGGGAAAAGAAGAAAAAGAAGGCAAAACAGGATGATTCTCACGCCCCAGCCAGACCTCAGTACTTACAGTCTCTGCTTCTGCTATGACCACCTCGGTAGTAGCGGCTGCTGTTGTCCTGTTGTTGTGATGGTACCGACTCCACCTGTGTCAGTTAATGCTGATCCAGGTGGAAATGGAATAGTCGGGCCCTCGATCTCCACCAGGCTCCCTGGAAGGAAACAGACACATTTGACTCTGTGGCATCTGTACTGTGAGCCTCAGGATCAGTCTCCTTCTCTGAGGGACAGACCTGGCTCTTCCCAATGGAGGGTTCTTACCTGGACCACATTGGTATCTTACCTGGACAGGTATTATGCAGAATATCTTTGGAGGGTGCTACCCAGGTCCTGTTACTCTTACTTGCCCTCCTACCAGAACCTACTACCATTGCAATGTCTGCTGCTGGTTATCCTGGCGTTCAGTATCTTGGTACTGATCCTGATCTTGGTATGCAGGAGCGGGAAGGGCTCCCACCAAGCTACTCAGCTCTAGAATTTTCTCACAGGGCTGCTGTGCAGGTGCAAAGAACCCATTGTGTGATTGCACAAATGACCGCTAGAAGAACTACAGTTACAGGTAAGCAACCTGTCTTTCTCTTGGATATCAACTTGGCTTTGACTTCATACTCTGCTTTTCCCTTGGACTCAGACTGTGTCTTGGCTGTTCTCATCGAGGCTAAAGGCTTTTCTTTATGAGGAGGCCCAGATCCACTACTGATATTCTCTCAACTTTGGATTGATAATCAGTTCTGTGCTGTCATCCAGGCCTACTGTTTCAGGGTCTTTGGTCCATATCATCATTTAAAAGACCCTTACAGGATTCCAGTTCCAAGGACAAAACCAAATGACCAGTTTCTGACTCAGCTCTCCAACCTGACAGTTCATCAGTACAGACCCACCAAGGACATTCAAATCCTCCTCAGTTTCATGGCCTCCATGACAGCAGTGATGCTATATGCATAGCTTTGAATGTACCCACAACAGGCCTGGTTCCTGTCCTGTTTCATCCCGCTCACCAGCTCCCCCTGTATGTATCTCACTATATTGAGGGCTGTCCATTGATGTCTGGAATGGTGGCTTCATACTGTCAGTGTTCAAGCTGGCATGCCATTCCTCTCTTGTTAACCAACAACATCAGTGGTGATGGATGTCTCCATTGAAGGATGGGGAGTGCACATGGAGGGGCTTCCCATCAAGGAGTGCTGGATAGAATTAGAGATCAGCTTCTACATCAACACACTGGGGATGTTCGCAGCAGAGAAGGCCCTTTGAGCATTTCAAGTTCTTCTCTGGAGCAAGGTTGTTCAGATAGTATCCAGCCACCCTATTGTGGTGTACTACCTGAACAAACAGGGTGGAACCAGATTGACTATGCTGCTGAACCTAGCACTCTGAATCTGAAGTAGTGTGTCAACAAGGACATTTTTCTCTCTGTGATTCATCTACTGGTAAAGGAGAATACCTCAGTAGATGCACTCAGCAGGGCTGTGGCCTCCTGTCATGAAGGGAAGTTTCATCCCAACATCCTCTGTGCTGTCTTCAGGAAGTGGCCAACCCACTAGTGGTAAACCTTTCCACCTCAGTAAGAATGCCCAGTGCCAGACATACTGTTCCAGGGCACAACAGGGGAAGGGCTCTTGTTGATGCTTTCCTGTTTCACTGGGGAAGCCCCATGTCTTACGCTTTTCCACCATTTCCTCCTATCATCAGAATGTTTTCCAAGGTTCGGAGGAACAAGGTGAAGTACATTCTAATCATCCTCTAGTGGCCCAGACACCGTGGTTTGCCCCTCTCCTCCTCCTGTTTAGGCAAATTTACTTCAGACTTCTAGACAGACCAGACTTCTGACTCTCCACAGAGGTCAAATGCAGCATCCCATCCTGGATACCCTCAAATTGAGGGCTTGGGGGATACACTTCTAGACTCCCTCTTGGCTCCAGTTCATCAAATCTTAGCAGCTGCTCTTAGATCTTCTACCAAACAGTCCTATGCTTACAAATAGACTAAATTCCTGTTATTTTTGTCATCCTGAGAGACTTCTCCAGATCATCAAGCCCAGACCTATCATGTACTGGACTTTCTGATGTCATTATCTGACAAAGGGCTGTCTCTCTCATCCATTAAATGCTGCTTTGTTGCAGTTTCTAACAGAAGTCAACTAATTGGCAAGCCTTCCTGCTTTCAGCATCCATTGGTGAAACAATTTCTGAAGGGCTACAATAACTTTCGTCCACTTGTGCAAGGTCTTGTATATCAGTGGAGCCTGGAGGTAGTCCTGTCTCAGCTGTCTTAAGAAACCATTTGAGCCAATGGTGGCATGTGACATTCACCTCCTGACGTGGAAGATAACCTTCCCTGTGGCCCTCATGTTGGCAAGATAAGCAGGAGAATTATGTGCCCTTTACATTGACTCTCCATAGCTGAAGTTCCACTAAGACAAAGTTGTTCTCAGGCCTGATACCTCTTTCCTTTCAAAAGTGGTTTTGGTTTTTCATTTGAACCGGGATCCCGTGCTGCCTGCATTCACGCAGAACCCAGGGTGTGACTTGGATCACACCCTGCACTATCTTGATGTCAAATAGGCTCTGGCTTTCTGTGTCAGCAGGACTGCTGACTTTTGCCATTCTCAGAAACTGTTTGTTTGCTCCTCCTCGACCAAGAAGGTTCTTCTTGTGTCATCTCAGTGCCTCTCCAAATGGGTTTCATCAGCCATCCATCTGGCCTATGAACTGGCAAAGAAGGACTCTCCCCTTTTGGACGTAGCCACTCTATCAGGGCTGTGACTACCTCATCTGCCTTTGTGAAAGGGGTGGTGTTGGTGGACATTTGCCAAGCAGCTATCTGGTCTCAGTCCCTGACTTTTATTACATGCTATAGTCTGGATTCTGGGTCCAGTGCAGTTGCTGCCTTTGAGAGAGCAGTGTCGTTTTCCCTTGCTGCATGATTCTCATGCCTCCTTGCTGGTCTCCCATTTGTGTGAGTCACAGAGACCATGAAGAAAAACAGGTTTCTTGCCTATAATTGTTGTAATCTTCAAGTAGTCATTTGTGAACTCACACAACAACTGCTTATCCTCCCCACGTTTTGTTATACTCCCTATCCTTAGCTCCTGGGCTGCTGCTTTGACAGAACTGAAGGTCTGAGTGGGAATTGGGCTGGTCACATGGACCAGGGGACGAGGGGCTACTGCCAAAGCACTTGCATAATAGCTCTAGAAGGTCCTGAAAGATGCAGTGCACAGACACAGTAAACCCATTTGTGTGAGTTCAGAGATGATCACTCAAAGAACCATGATCACAGGGAAGCAACCCGTTCTTTCCTACCTCTTTCCCCCTCCGCAACCATCAGTTAGTATCTGTGACTACTGAATAGACATAGTCCTTCTCCCATTTTTGAAAGGGTTTTTCTTTGTAAATGCAATGTTTTGGGAGAGACTGCAGACTTACTGCTATCCCCTTTTGCATTTAGACAGATCCTGTTTAGCAACATAATATAAGGGTTTTGAAGAACGATTTTGCCTATTAGGAGCATATTCCATGCTTCATTTTAAGACTGCCGACTTCTAACCCTCTGTTTTTATGCCAGTCTACCTTTATTTCTGCTCATAATGAAATCCTGTGTGGTGATTTCAGGCAACTAGTTTGAATGTGCTTGTTAGTGTTTTGCTGCTACTAGCTTTTTCTACCTTGGAGACAAAGCAAAATGGGATAGCAGTAGTTGAATAGCCAATTAAGTGGCTACGTGAACAGAGCACACATATGTTTTTTAATAGAAGAACCAATGTGGGAACAAATGACTGATCTTTTCTAAAGTCCCTCATGGTAGACAAAGTGACATTCTAATGTCATTCTAATGACATTCTAATTGACATTCTGAAATACATTCCATTGTCCAGTTTATCACTTAGAACCATGCATTTAAGTAACTAATAGCTGAATAGTTGGGTATAATGAACAATAAATAAAACTCAAGCTATACATCTCTTGCTCCTAGGTTGATGTATTGGACTGACTGGGAGGAAGACCCAAAGGATAGCAAAAGGGGGAAGATTGAAAGGGCCTGGATGGATGGCTCCCATCGTAATGTCTTCATCACCTCCAAGACTGTCTTGTGGCCCAATGGGCTGAGCCTGGACATTCCAGCCAAGGTGCTCTATTGGGTAGATGCCTTTTACGACCGGATTGAGATGGTTACCCTGGATGGTACAGAACGCAAGGTCAGCATCAATCCTCTCTCTCTCTCTCTCTCAATCTCTCTGTCTCTCTCTGTTACACCAGGATGTATCCTACAGCTGCTACCCACACACTTTTTCCCTGCCCCACAATTTCATGCCAGGCTTAGGCTCCTGATTGCTCTGTGTCTTGGTGGGCTGTGTGTGATGACTCCATTCATGTCTCTTCTCTCTGTGCCTTGGAGAATGAACCCAGATGGAATTCTTTTCATGTGAGAGTGATATTTATTTGACTTAAAGCTTTGTGAATTCTGTATGTATCTGATAATTTCCATAGGCCTACAGATACAGTACAGAGGGCCAGGATTGAGGGGGACGGAATGAAAGGGGTGGAGCAGTAGCACGGACAGGTACAGGAATGGATCATCTTGAGGACTGTATGTGTGTGCTGAAATAAAGAACGTATTCAATGAAAATATAATGAGGGAATCCTCAGGCTCTGGGGCTGAATCTTTCAGCTAAAATATATTGGTGTTTTTGCAACTTTCTCCTTTGGTCTAGTTACCACTGGAATGCAGCACGCATGCATGTGCACGCACACACACATACCAAAAAAGGTCTGTAGAACTGAATTTGTCTCTTTGTCTGAAGGTATTTCCTTGCCCTGAATATTTTTTGTAGCCCCCCCCCCCCCCCAAAAAAAAGTGACTAGGGATGGAGGCCATGAGGTGGGATGGGATGAAGGACCTAAATGGAACGCTGTTTAAAATGGTTGGCGTATCCTCAGTGGTGCTGGTGAATGGCTAAGGAAGCTACAACATACTTCTCTACAAAGGATGGGCAATATGTAGCCCTTCAGATATGACGCAACTGCAGGTTCACTCTGCCCCAACCAGCATAGTCTGGGAATGGGACGTTTTATCCCAACAACATTGGGAGGACCACATTTTCCCTCACCACTGCTGAATAGGGTGCCCACAAACTAGCATAGCTCTTGTCATCATAGTGAAAGCAACAGTAACCCTTCTGGGGCAAGAACCACAATTGAATCAGCCACCTGGGCTGCCAGTTTGAAAGCTGATGAACGTGGGATTTTAAAAACACACATGCAGTGTGTTTGGCATTTATGCATCCCACACCTGAAAAGAACCCTAAGGATTAACAGAGCGATTTGGGTTGTGAATTGATAGCTAGTTAGTCTCCATGGATGAGTCACGGTATCTCAAAAGACCCTCCTTTGTGTGTGTGTGTGTGTGTGTATCTTTTTCTGTCTCTGTGCCCCCCATGCAGGTTGTGTATGATGGTAACGAGCTGAATCATGCCTTTGGGTTGTGCCACTATGGCAATTTCCTATTCTGGACTGAATACCGGAGCGGCAGCATCTATCGCCTTGACCAGAACTCAAAGGCTGTTACACTTTTGCGCAATGAACGTCCACCAATATTTGAGATCCGCATGTATGATGCTCAGCAGCAGCAAGGTGTGTAGCTGGATTGACACAAAGATCCTTCTTGAGATTTGGTTAACGTTAAGCTTTTTCTCAGAGTATATTTTGTGAAGACACTGTTAGGGTCAGGTTTGCAAAACATGGCAGAAATGTTTACAGAGGTTCATTTATTTTTACTTTTCTGAGTAAGGCACAGGATGGTGTAATCTGGAGAGCAGCAGACAGACTTTGTGATTCAGAAGGCACTCACTAATTTTCCATCAGAAAAGGCAGAACCCAGTTTTACACAGCAGGGTCTTGTTAGAATTATTTGTAGCTGCACATAGGCATGTGTACAGTGACTTCATCTTCTGTATCACAATCTCAGTATGATAACGGATTTTTATAAGGTTGGTTGTTGCAGTGCAGTTTGAGAAGGCCTTGAATCTAGTTTCAATGGGATACATGCTTGGAGAACAGTCCAGGTCAAATCTGCCCACTGAGAAGGCTTGTATGTATTCCTTGTAATACGAAGAAGAGCCTTCTAGGCCCTTTGTTTCCTCCTCCTCTACATAGTAAGAGGACGGGCATTTCTCCATGTGAAACTCTGTTTCAGCTCCTCTTATTCCTTTTCCTATTCCCTTTTTTTTTCAGTGGGATCCAACAGCTGTCGAGTGAACAATGGGGGCTGCAGCAGCCTTTGCCTTGCTATCCCTAATGGCAGGCAGTGTGCCTGTGCAGAGGACCAAATTTTGGGCCCAGATTCTGTCACCTGCCAAGGTAACTGCCTGTTTAACAGTGTGCAAGAGCCAGTGTGAGAGGCTGAAACTGACAGGAGATTCCACAGCTTTGGAGAAGTATATTGTCTACCTTTCCCACCACACCGTGGTTTAGATCTTAATTGTACACACGCACACACACACTCTTCCTAATTCACTTTTTGAAAAGTTATTTGCACAATTTCTGATTGCAAGAATTGCATCAGATTAGCTTTGGCCCTGAGTATGTCAGCTTACATTCTGTGGACTTGTTGTGAGCTGGAATAAGATAACTTCATCAGCCTCTCTCTAAAGACATTCTGGGGAAAAATAATCCCCTCACTTGTTCCTAATAAAAGTTTATCTCATTTAAAAATCCCTCAAACTCAACTCTCTTCTCTCTCTCTCTCTCCTTTTCTTGGCTAGTCAATCCATCATACAGTCCACCACCACAATGCCAGCATGGAGAATTTGCTTGCAAGAACAATCGCTGTATACAGGAGCGGTGGAAGTGTGATGGTGACAATGACTGCCTGGACAACAGCGATGAGGCACCTGAACTCTGCTGTGCGTATTTTCACTAGGAGACTCTTCTTAAACTAGTTCTACCCTCTCACAGGGATAGGGCTCATCTCATAGAATAAGGCTGCCTTCCCTTAGATAAACTAATGATGAAGAATCCAGAGCATTTTTGAAAGCTAGAAGAATCTGTAGTAGAAGGTGGGGATTGGAGGTAAGGTGTGACAGGTAGATTCCATGAACTGCATATTCACCAATAATGGCTTGCATATTCAATTTTTTTTTAACGGAAATGAGGGTAATCTGGGAGCCTGAACAAGTTCAGCCTATGGTTGTGCATTTTGCAGTATGATAGAAGGCCTTATAACCCTTGGGACCGCAGCTAATCCCAGTCGCTGGCCTTTCCCCATTTGTTTTATGCCATAAAAGACCTCAGGGATGTTTAAAACCTCCTTTGTAGGTCTAGAGAATATAGTTTTAGGTGACTTTCCTCGCTGAAATGGCCAACTCACCCTGTGGGAGTGGCCTGAAAGATAACCAGAAGTGAAATGCCATTAGTTCCAGTCATTCAAAATGACAGCTGTGAGGATACAAGGCATGCCTCTTGAGTTCTGCAGGAGACAAAAATGTGATCATGTGACCTTTTGAGGTCTAGAGCATGCCCAACCCTGATTTAATACGGAAGATTTCAGGGTAGGCACAGAACTTCTACTTTGATATAGGATGTAGCATTCTGGGACTCTCAGTTGATAATTAAAGAAAGGGAAGTTGCTAGCCGTTTTAGTTGCAGATGAGAGTTTAGAACATTCCCATGCCCTTTCTCTCCTTCTATCATATTTCCCTTTTCCTGAAAAAACAGCTACCACCACCGCCGCCACCAGAAGTCTAAATTATTCAGAAAATTGAACAGCTCAGTAGCAAAGCATATGCCTTGCATGCAGAAGCTTGCTCACTCAAGTCCCTGTCTTCTTCAGTAGCAGGTCATCAGGTGGTAGGAAATATTATTTCCTTGAGATCCTGGGGGGTCTCTGCTAAATCAGAGCTGATAGTCATATGCTAGATGGACTAATAATCTGACACAGTATGAGCGAGCTTTCCATAAAGCCAAAGTAGTTGGAGATTGTTTCATTTATCTATATTTTACAGGATTTGAAGCTGCTTTAGCATAGAATACAAACTGCTTTGACTTTCACCATTGAAATAAGAACTTCACACTCCTGGGCTCATATATCTTCATTTGTCAAGGGAGCAGTTTCAAATTATTGCAATGCATCTGATGTTATTAATTGCTGTGAATCAACTTCAACCCTAGGAATGAGAAATCTCCAAGGGTCCATGCTGCTGGTAACACTGCTGCTGGTAGAGTCTTCCATATCAGACAGGCTTTTGCTGAAGAACCAGATTAAATGTGGCAAATAGGTACTGGGCAACAGCAGTAGTGGGGTTGTTAGTGTGATATTGGCAGGGGATATCTCTGAGACAATGACGTTGACACCATAGCTCACACTTGTTGGTATCGCCCAGAAAGAGGCACCAGTGAACTGCTCCAGAATGTCTTTTACTGTGAAAATGCTATGATGAAACAATCCAAAATGAAGCAATGAATGTAGGGAAAGAAATGCTTTGTTCTCAGAAATACCAACTTTTTCTTCTGTCTTTATCATTCTCCAGATCAACACACGTGCCCTGCAGACCGTTTCAAGTGTGAGAACAACCGCTGCATCCCCAGCCGTTGGTTGTGTGATGGGGACAATGACTGCGGGAACAATGAAGATGAGTCTAATTCCACCTGTTCAGGTGAGGGTCCCCTGCACTCTGCCTCTCTGTTTCTCCGTTTGCCTATTACATGTATGTCGTTTCAAGGATTTTAGCCCTCCACAGGGCTCATCAGGGCTCATTTCACCTAGCAGTGGGGCTGTTCTTGCCTGACTGGTAGAATAATATTTGTTTTACCCTTTTGATCTGAGCTCAGTTCATTCAGAATCTTTGCAAAGTGAATGCTGATCATGTCATCTTCCTTCTTAGCTGTTGGCTGGGGCAACGATAGGAATGCATCTCCTTTCTAAAGTCAGTGGAATCCCAAAGATCAGTTTATTTGCAAGCACCGGTGGTCTGTGTCTGTATGAGTGCATATGTAATTTCATTAGTTTGATAATCCAAGCAAGTGTCCGTATCTGCTATTAACTTTGCTCCTATTGTTGACTGCTGCTTTCTCAGCTCGTACCTGCCCTACCAACCAGTTCTCTTGTGCCAGTGGCCGTTGTATACCAATATCCTGGACCTGTGATTTGGATGATGATTGTGGGGACCGCTCTGATGAGTCAGCCTCATGTGGTAAGTAATGGAATACAAACTAGACCCTTTGAGCCATAGATACTTTGCTGAAATAATGCAAAAGGTGAGGTGAATGTGCCCACAGCAATCAGAGTTGTTACAGTATCCACAGTTATATGTACTGGGATACAAGGTGGAAAATACATAACTATATGTACTGGAGAAATTGTTAAATCCCACACATTGGTAAACTGCTCATTGTTTTGGACATTGTGCAGTAGCAGATATGACATTTGCTATTAAGTGTGCACTCAACAGATTTGTAAATTTCATTCTTATGGGCAAGAATGAATAATTTTATCATTTTTCTATCTATTGTGAGAAGGTCCTTGAAAACTTGAGTTCTCAGGGACCATTGCAAAAAACCTCACATAGTTTTATGTGTGCAGAAGCATTTGTTTGTTTTTAGAAATTTTGGGAGTTTTATGCAGAAGAGCATGCATGTTTTTCTAAAAGAGCAAGTTTTCAGCTGCAAAGATTCTTGCCTCTTCACTGTTCTTGTCAGATTTTGACGCATAGAACCCCCATTTTTTGTTACTCATTTAAATATTCTCAGATATTCTTTCCACCTGTTTTCAAGAGACATTGCGTCCTATCTTGATTCTGTAAAGGCTGTACCTGTAGAAAGCACATATTTCCAGACATGCATTTGCTTCCTTCAAATATAACATTTTTGTGGGGATGCTATTGTCTTAGGTTAGAGATAGGCGAAAGTGGGGACAGAAGTCTCACATAACAAACCAAGGCTATTTTTGTGGCTCCCATGGGTTCCGACCCTAATTTTTTGGGGAAGGATTTTTCTAACAAATCAAAATGCCTCTGAACCCCATTTAAGTGTGTGTGGGAGCATTTTCACCATGTTCCCCTCTTCCCATCACCTAAAGAACTAGGCTGTTTTAGGAACACAAAAGGCTCTTTTCCTGGTTTGGAAAAAGTCCTATGCTGTTAAGAAAGAAAGGCAAGTGAGGAGGGGAAAGGCTGTGTGTTTGAGAAAGTGGGAAGGAGTGGAATGATTGACTGCTGCCATAACCATTCTCATAATATGGCCCAAAACCTGCTGCTATCTGCTGTGAATTCCCAGTGAGCAGAAGGGTTGCCCGCTTTCTCCTTAGAGCAACTGCAGCCATTTATGCCAGACTCACTGAGCTTCCTGGATGTGGAAGCTAGCCCTTGTTAGCCCTATGTTTGTTTTCCATTTTCAGCCTACCCAACATGTTTCCCTCTGACCCAGTTTACTTGTCACAATGGCCGCTGCATCAACATCAACTGGAGATGTGATAATGGTAAGTGCCACATTGTTGAGTGATAACTAAGCTAAGCTGGCTGGAGTGGTGAGGTCAGAAGCTAGGGGAGGCTAACTGTGCCAGGGAATGGGAGTTGCTTGTGCGGGAGGGGAAGGGTGGCTTTGACTTCTTTGCTTGTATGTGCCATCTCTGCATGGTACTATTTTGTTTGTTTTCACCTGCTGTCTGTTCATTCCATTCATACACAAGAGTACTTGCCTTGTTTCCAGTGGTTGCCTGGTTTTCCAGTATCCAGAATCTCAGAAATCCTCCCTTGATCCCCTAGAGGACCAAAGGCAGAGCTTGGGTTGTGGAGACAATACAATCTTGCCTTGGGGTGAAATCTTCTTGGTCTTACCATCCTGGCCTTCCAGCTGTGGACAGATTCACATATGTTCTCCTGTTTTCCATCTTTGGTTCTATGGAATGTGCAGTCTGTTTCCAACAAGTCTTAATTGTGAACCAGTGGAGCTTTAGCAAGCATGGGCCTTGAATCAGGCTTACCTTGGGGCCTCTTAAATTGTGTCAAATCACGTCACATGTTTTGACTGCTCTGTTCTGAAGATTCCAGATCTTCCAAAAAGTTTCCTTTCCTAAAACTGCCAAAGATAGAAATAGGATGTTGAAGATGGACCAGTTCTTTAAGTGGACCTAGCCATTTCTTTCAGCAGATCCTTACTGAGCAGATTTTGCACAGAATCTAAGGCTTATTATATTCCACAGAATCAAATGGTAAAACTAGACTGGATTGTACCATACACTTTGATTTAAACACAAAAATATGTTTTTTGAGAAGCAAACCCAGCTTTTTTTGTGCAAAATTGTGAAATTTGGGCAGCACATTCCACCTCATGGTAGCACATTGTGTGCTCCCAACCCAGAGGAAGGATTTTGGCTCCCAGACAGTGAAAGTTGCCTACTACCACATTAATTGGTCAGAATACTAGAAGGAAAAACCAGAAAGTTCTGTTCATATTGAACATTGCTTGCATGTTTTTTACCATACATTTCATAAGTAGAAAAGCTAGGTGCTTCTTTGCCTTGCAGAGAAGTCTAGTTCTCACATTAAACCTTAACCTTGATTTAGCATAACCATGAGTTATGAACCTGGCTTGTTCAACAAACTGGAGTTTATTTTAAGCCACAATTCCTGGTTTGTACATAATGATAAGCTGGGGGAAATGAAACCTATGTGGCTTATTCTTCCTCTGTGTCATGTGCGAAGGGAGCTCACAAGCCTGAGGTTTGCTCAGGCAGGCAGAGACTCATACATGAAATGCTGAATCAGGGGTTGGTGTTATGTACGAACGGGCCCAGAATTAATACATGAGAGGTTACTGAAAGCAATGGCTTGGTGTAGCCTTTCTTCATGTTAGTCCCCCCCCCCCCGAATAGAGGGTTATAATTTAGGAAAGGGGCCTAAAAGTCACCCAAGTATTACCCTTTCCCCAAGATGCCACTATCACTTTGTCCTTGGTAAGGACAGAATGATAAGGACAGACTGGGTGAACTGCTGCTTCTGATGCCCTCTTATGTGCCATGACACAACTCTTCCAGTTGTCTTCCTTCCACCTTACCCCACTTTGCTCCCTCATAAATTAGCATGCCTGTGCATCTTCATTTTCATATTTCATTTCCTTTTTTCATGTTAACTCTTTTTTTTTTCTTTTTGGTTACTATTGTGCATGTCAGTGTGTGTGTGTGTGTTCACTGTGCCCACTCTCCTGTCTTCTCTGGTTGGTTTCTGTGTTTCAGAAAAGGATTGTGGGGATGGCTCTGACGAAAAGAATTGTCCAAAACCTACCGGTTAGTGCATAGATCAACATGCACCTCAGTTTCCCCCTCCCCTTTCTGTTCCCTAAAATGCCCGTTACTTTTCTGCACAATTCCAGCAACTGCAGGAAAGTGCAGGAAATTCCAAAACATGACTCCACTTCTCCTGTCCCTGAGTCTTTCTGTAGGGTTTCTCTAGCTTGGTTGGGAGGTGTTTTGGATTTTTGGAGCCTTTGATAAGTATCACTGAATGAACCATTTCTGAAGTTAGGAAGAGCCATTTGAAGGCCTGTTTTTCTCTGTGGCTAGCATCAGTCACATCATTATGAAGGGAGCCGGTAACTCTGGTGCTACCCGGTACACACTGATACTGCTGTTCTAGCTAAATTTGCACAGGTATTCTTGACTCAGCAGTGGTGATTCTGCAGGCCAGTCCGATGTGTGTTTTCTTATTAGCAGGCCCATTTGGTTCAGTAATGTTTATTTCTGAGCAGGTATGTTTGTGAACAGCCTCCACAGCTTTCTGAGGCAAGTCTTGGAAGGGCGGTCATCACATTTGTTCCATGTGGTGGGTTACATCTTTTGGACAGGGATTATTTCCTTCTGTGCAGTCTGCAGCCCAGCATGCTTACTTAGAAATGATTTGGTTAGTTTCATATGAATTACTTCCAAGTGAGTGCACCAGCATCCTTTTGCTACTTTTATGGGAAAGTTGGTAGCAATCTGATTGGTACATATAGCAAGCTCTGTGGCAGGCCCATTGAATAAGTTGGTTCTTCATACAGCTCCCAGGTGTATCTCAGAGATTTTTCAGAGGTAGCTCAACCCTCAGTTCCATATCAGTTCAAGTCCACCTGCGTCATTTGATTCTGGGACCAAGGGTGGCCAAAGGTAATTTGCTGTATATGACAAAGGACAAGATGGCATTTCTTCTCCGTTCCATGTATGGAAGCTAACTTGAAGTTAAATCTTACTTCAACAATAGTGACCAGACAATATCTCCCACCATACACAAGGGCAACAGGTCAGTTTAAGGAGTTCGCTCTGTTTTCCAAGAGAAGGAAAGGCCTAGGGGCTCAGGAGGAATGGCTGGATGGCAGTTGTTGCTGTCCCTGTCCTTATTTAGAAAAAAATGGGTTGTTACAAGTTTTAAAAGCCGGTCCTACATCCTGAATTAGGTCTGGTCAAAACTACATACACGTACATAAGCACATGCACAAGGTTGCGCATGGCCGTTCATTTGGTGACCAAAAAATTGCACAGGTGCTAAAGATCTCAAAACCCATCAGTACAACACCTGCCCTTTCACTTCACCCACTCCTGTTCCCTCCACGGTGCATGAGGTGATCTATGCCATTTCTGTGTTTTCATTTTTCATTATTATGGCTATTGTTGTTGTTATTGTTATTAATTTTTTAGTTGCTTTGCTAGTGGTGAGAGCTCTTGGGACAATGCTGGGGGCATGTTTGGCTAGAGCATGGATGGGGTGGGAGGGTGCTGTTAAAGTGGAATTACTGAGATACAGATAATTCCTCTATTTAGACATTAGGTGTAACTGCGGGAAGATACATCTGCTTTTCAGCCAGAGATGACTGTATATAGCTCTGAAGTGGCTTAGATGGGTGTAAGGGAAGGGTAGCATCTGCTCTGGGAGACCCAGTGGTGTCTGACCTTCCACCCACTCTTCTTCCTGCTTGCAGACAATGACTGTGGGGACAACAGTGATGAGGCCGGCTGCAGCCATTCCTGCTCCAGCAATCAGTTCAAATGCAACAGCGGGCGCTGCATTCCTGTGCATTGGACCTGTGATGGTGACAATGACTGTGGGGACTACAGTGACGAGACCCATGCCAACTGCACTAACCAGGGTGAGGAGGGCACAGGAGATGTGAGCTAGGCAATTCATGCTGAACACCATAACATTTTTGTTTTAAGTTCTACACATGGACAACTTAACATCCTGTGTTCAAAAGAAGCTGATCAAACCCTATGTGGGCTGTAGAGGTCTGTTGATTATTGCACCCAGGCATTCCATTTGCATACATTCTTCTTTTTCCTCCTGAATATTTGAGGGTTTCTCTTCATAACTTGAAATGCACTTGACAAGAAACTTATATAGTGACCTTTGGTGACGTTGGGGCACGTGGAAACAGTCAGGGTTATTCTACGCATAGGAAATCATGAAAAGAAAGTGCCTGTAGTAAAACAGGATAGTAAAACAAGAGTGGGAAATATTTGGCTTCCCAGGTGGAGGACTAAGGTCTCCGACTCCTGGAGAAGAACCACAGAAGCATTGATTTGCTGCATGGGGGTGCTTCATGGGCAAAAGTACCAGCTAGATTATTAAATACACTCCAGAGCTGGGCTTCTCATCAATTTTATCAGGTATTTATTCTGGTTTTTTTATGTATCTATTGTATTTCTTTACTTAAATGTTTATAAGTCACCTTTCTACACAGAGTCCGCCCAAGGTGGTAGAAAAGCAGAAAAATATTGTAATAAAAATTTACAATTAAATCTGAAAAAGTGATATATAAAAATGCAATTTACTTATAATGAAAATCATTTCAACCATAAAACATCAATTAAACCATAGCACAGCCTAAACAACACACTAAAAGCTATTCAGGACAGGTGGGCTTTCAGATCCTTTCACATACTGCAACTGGGGAAAGGAGAACAGTATATGGCTTTGGAGAGAACTTCAGAAACTAAGATTGGTTATTAAGAAGGCCCTGTTCCTTGTGTTCATAACTCTAATTGAAATATTGGAATTAACGTGTCACAAGTAAAACCCTGGTCCAGCTAATACAGTATTGCTAACAGGTTTGTTACCCTGTTGTGGTTTAGCTAACACAGATGTAATGAAGTTGCATTTCAAATCTATCGCAGTAAGTGGGAGCAGAACTACCTGACTGGCATGATGAACAGTATTGTCTAGTTAATGTAATACTGTAGATCCCCCTATATTCTTGAGGAGTACATTCCAAGACTTAACACAGATGGTGAAAAACAAAAATATTACCAAACACTGTATTAGCTTTTGAGTCACTTTTTAAGAGGGATTTGAGCAGGGTATTTTCAAGTTCTGTGCCATTGTTGTATCAACTCTTAAGATTGTTTTATGTAACAAATAACAGGAATAGCTAGAACAACAAAGTCACTTTTTCAGGATTGCAGTGAGTAATGACAATGAATAACTTTCTAAATGCTGTGATGAATAATGGAAACAAACAACTTTTAATTATGAATTTTCCAAGCTTTATTTTAACCTGTTTTAAAGTCAGGTCAAAGCATGAGGAATCTGATGTCAATCTTAAAGCAAAGGAGATTCATGTGGGAAGAGGAGGACCTTTTTTTCTTGATATTGCCTCCTTTGACTCTCTTGGTTAACTGAGGCTTGGAAATGTAGCAAGGACAAATGTAGAGCCTCTGGTGCTTCTCCTCCTTGCCATGTCATGCTAATTTCCATTGTTACCCGTCTAACTGTACTAAGGTGTTATTCAGACATTAGTCACTATCTCTGGCCTTTGACATGTTTTCTGTGTTATTCTAATCCCCAGCTACGCGTCCACCTGGAGGCTGCCACACAGATGAGTTCCAGTGCCGCTTGGATGCACTTTGCATTCCTATGCGCTGGCATTGCGATGGTGATACTGACTGCATGGACTCCAGTGATGAGAAGAATTGTGAGGGAGTCACCCATGTCTGCGATCCAAATGTCAAGTTCGGTTGCAAGGATTCTGGTAAGTGCCCCACATTGCATTGCAGGGGTAGAGCTCCATGTGCACATTTGGAGAGATTTGATGACACGGTTCAGATGTAGCATTCAGAGCCTTTGGAGTGAGACAGTAAGAATGTGTCCTTGTTGGTTGTGCTGGTCAACACTAGTATTAAGTAACATTGAGCATAGAACCCTTTTGGATGCCCAAGGTGAGATAGAGACCATTTTATGGTTGGTTACAGCCTTTCTCAAGGGTCAGCTTCAGAAAGTGATGTTACAAGGATTCTTGTTTGACTCCTTGACCTTTGGCATATGGCATTCTTCAAGGGTTGTGGTGTGTATCATTCATCATGTTCAAAGAGATAGCTGTATTAGTCTGTTTTAGCATCAAAAGGCATACAGGAATCTAGCAGCGCCTTTGAGACTTAACTGGGAGGAAGAAATTTATAGCTTAAGTTATTGTGGGCTGAGTCTCGAAGATGTTAGGAGATTCTTTTATGTCTCTTTATTTCTCGTGTAGTTTAATGTTACATGGAATGCCTGGGAGAGATTCTGTGGAAATTTGGGCTGGATTGTCTGTTTTCCCTTTTCGTTCTTTCCCAGAAAAGCTGTTGATGCTCTCAGTTGATTTCTGGTAGATTAATGGGCTGAATGAGGGCTATTGCTGCCCAACTCTAGAATAACAAGACCAAACAGATGACATTAGGAGAATAAGGACCACTTTATTTGACTTAATTATTTACTTTGTGTTGGCCTGGCAATGGAGCAAGAAGTGGGGGGTGGGCAACCTTATGCAGATCCAGCTGAGGCCAGGTGTCACCCCAGAGAACACATCCTCAGACTTCCCTTAAGTGAAACAGCTGAGCCTTGGGGGGAAATTCAGTCATTCTGGATTGCTCCCCGGCTGCCCGGAAGGTAGACCCAGTAGGCTCACACTGAAGTCTCAGAATCCTACATGTGAGAGCACAAATCCCAACTTGGACTCATGGGTAGCCTCTTTCCCCAGTCCCCGAGTCCTTAAAGAGGAGGTTCCAGAGCCTTACCGTACACGCAGAAGAGGCACCAAAGGTGTACACTGGAGACTTATCCCCCCCTCCTCTGTTACTTGCCAGGTAACAACCTGTTTTTTGACACCACCCAAAGCCAGCTGCCCAATTCCCTTTGGCACGGTATGGGGCAGAAAAAAATTCTCCCTGGCCCGAGGGGGATCAGAGAAGTCTCATACTGCACTGAGGGCTGGAAGGTAGGCCGTGTTGCACAGATCCAAATGAGGGCACGTGGAGAGTGAGCAGGCCTTAAATAGGCTCTCACTCAGCTGCCATGATATGATGCTTTCCAGTGTCCAATGCTTGGACGCAAGGCATTCTGGTATCTTCCAGAGAGGGGACCAAAATGCTACCTTCCTCACAGCACCAGTGCTGTGTAAGTTTAGGTACGTAATAAATTGAAACTTAATCGAGCCAAGACAGAGATGATTCTGGTTGGGAGATAGGTAGACTGTGGTATAGGGTATTACTCCTCTAAAAAAAATCAGGTCCACAGTTTGGAGAGTACCGTGCCTTGCACTTGGAGGCTCAAGTTGTATCTGTAATCGAGACTGTCATTATCTAGCTTAGGGTGGTACGCTATATGTGACCATACTTTGCAGTGTCAGATCTAACCATAGTGTCCTCTGCCTTAATTATATTTTCTCCGGACTATTTTAGGATACTCTGGGGTTTCAGAAACAGCAATTGCTTTAGCATGCACCAGTGAGAATGCTAGTGGACACTCACTTAGAGGGCTATATTCTAACTGTCCTGTAAGGGAGGCACTGGTCATCTGTTTTCACTCAGTTATTCAAAATGTTAGTGATGATCTTCAGGATCACAAATGAAATTACTCTAGGATAACATAAGAGACTGTCTTCTTCCATACTGGTCTGCCCTTTCCTACAGATCTGCGAGAGAGGGCTCTTTCTGTGATCTGCTTGAACAGTTGATGGGAAGCTCAGTTTATTGAAGTGAGAGAAAAGGGCTTCTCTGTCAGTGTACCTGAATTAAAGAATTCTGCCGTGGGAGACTTGTTTAGTTGACTTTCTTCCATTGTTTCCCCTGTTTGGACAGGCATTTGTTTTAATAGATACAAAATATCACTGTTTTATCTGTTGTACCTGTCTTTTTAAAATTGTATATTTTTATATTATATTCAAAACAGTTTTAAAACAGTTAATTGTATTTAATTGGATTGTTTGTGTAATTCTTTTAATTTTTGTATTAAGTATTGTTTTAGCTATATTTTGGTATAACTTACGTTGTAAGCTGCTTTGGTTACTATAGTGGGGGAAAGGTGAGATATAGATTAAATAAATAAAAAGTATATTTTATTGTGGTTTTAGTAGCTGTTATCTATCAGCAGTGTGTAAACACCTAAAAGCCAGTACAGTGGTCCCTCAACTTTTGCGAAGGTTCAGGGTGCAGAAGCCTTGCAAAAAGCAAAAAAATCAAGTCATTGCTCCCACTTCCATTCTTTCCAGGGTTCCCCCCACCCTGCGATTCACTTGCATTTTGCTTGGCTGTGCTGCCTCACTTCCAGGTACCCAGGCAGTAGACAAGCTAACAGGAGGGGAAGGCAACACGGCTGGTGAAGGCACGTGTGCTGGGCTGCCCCCTGCCATTCGCTTACCTTTTGCCCAGGTTCATGGAAGAAAGACACGTGTACCTGGACAAAGAATGCAGGGAGGCATGTGGGCACCTCATGAACAATCAAGTTTGTGAAGATCAAACTTGGGAATGTGGAGAGAGAACTGTATATCAGTTTGTGTGTGTGCGTGTGTGTGTATGTATGTATGTATCTAAATAAGCTACTTTGGTTTGTCTCCCTTTTTCTGCCATAATCATACTCTGCCAATTGAATTGACAGCTTCCTTTTTCCTCACACAAGTTGGAATGGAAAAATTCTGTAGCCTTATTCTGTTAGAATATTTATGAACATTCTGTGTGATCACACTCACTTGGGAAATTGGTGCCAGAGGCTTCATCATCATAAGCATGATACAGTTTAGAGATACCCAGTTTAGTACTTTGATGTTGTTGTGTTTTCTTATGTTGCAGTAATGAATTTTTCAGCCTCTCCCCCACCACACCCTTTTTGTTTGTTTCTTACGTTGTATTCAACTCTCCTTGCAGCCCGGTGTATCAGCAAAGCATGGGTATGTGATGGGGACAACGATTGTGAGGACAATTCTGATGAGGAGAACTGTGAGTCACTGGTATGCAAGCCACCCTCACATACTTGTGCCAACAACACATCCATCTGCCTTCCTCCAGAGAAGCTCTGTGATGGCAACGATGACTGTGGGGATGGCTCCGATGAAGGGCGGCTGTGTGGTGAGTGTGAGAGATGACTTATTTGTCTGGATCTGTCCCTGATCGTGTTCTTTCTCAAGGGCAGGGTGGGGAAAATTTAGGCCCTTGAGCTGAAACTAGCCCTCTGGCATTGCTTAAATGGTCATGTCTCCTAGCCCATGACATCATCAGCTGGTGGTTTTCTAGCTTTTATGTGGGCCCTTCACAAACACACACACACACACACACACACACACACACACACACAATTTTGAAGGCCTGAACTATCTCTCTGAATGATTTGGTTCCTGGCTATAAGCACTTTAAATTAAACTGGGTTGGTAATACTTGTCACACCATTTTGCCTTTGATTTCCCCTATCATTGGAATTTGGCCCCTGAGAACTTCTCTGAAACTGAATATGGCCCTTGTAGTGAAAGACGTTTCCCACCCTTGAACTAGAGCAGGGATGGAGAAAGGGCAACTTGCAAGAGCCATCTCAAAACATGATGTTTTTAAAACTAAAAATAAGCCCCACACCCGCTAGGATATATGTGGGGCAGCTTCTATTTAACCAGAAAGTAAAATAGAAATTGTCTTCCAGTTTGCTTCCAGGTCAAATAAAAGGCTTCTCCTGGATCTAAAACAACCCCCAACTGTGGCAGAATTTCTCCATGATACTCATACATTTTTGGGAGTATGGGGGCATTTTGAGCATTAAAAAAATTGAAAAAGGTTTTTTTAAAAAGTCCCAACAGGACAGTGTGGTGAGGACGTATCCCTCTGAAACCTTACAGGCTGCCAGCACAGTCCTTCATCTCCTGGGAGTTAGCTACTCTGATTTAAAGAGTGAGCAGAATGACCTCAGGACCTACAGCAACTGACACAGAGATGGATTCCCTGCTCTGTATGCTTGTGGAAAACCAATTGGGTACCTTGTAAAAAACCAGCGGAGAAGCGATATAGATGTAGCAGAAATGTGGCCTGAGATAATATAACACAGCTTATATTAGGGTTCTTAACCTATGGGCCATGAACTGCCAGAGAATCTGTGGGTTGACTTCAAGGGGCCCCTTCACCAAATGAACAAAGTTGCATTTTTCCCTTTAGTTTATTTCCTGTTACTTTGAAAATTGTGTTCAAGTGCATTTTATTATAATAAGATTGGCAAAGGGTTCCATAACCCCCCAAAACCGGAAAAGTCATGGCTTATATAGTGCAGCGATGAAGACTGTGAATTAATGAAGCTTTAAGCCTCCTAGTTGTATACCAGTCATGAACTCAGTGTGTGGGTCTAGGCAAGCTGCTATTTTCTAAATCTTAGCTATCAATCAGCCACATACGAAGTAATAGCACCAGCCCATACTTTGCAGAGATGTGTTAAATATTGCTGGGATAATGTATATGAACTCTGTATTTTGAAGGCTGTGTCATCCCCAGCCTGGATTCCTTTATGATTAGTTAAAAGCTTCCCTGTGATTCATGCTGCACTTCCATCAAATTGAGTACTGGACACTGAAATGAGTGAAGTGAAGTTTACTGGCAGGGATGATGGGGTGGGGCATGTATGCTCCTGGTGCAGCAAAATAACCTGGGACAGCTCTCTGTCGAGTGGGAAGGAGATGCTGGGAGTCCAAACCTTTATGTTGATAATAATTTTGGGAATGAAAGTGGAGTCAGCTTGTTAGCTAGGAGACTGGATGTTCCAATCCATACGTTTTCTCCTGGGTGCTGTATGTGTTTGTGTATACATGTTTGTACATTCTTGGCTCATGGCTGCTTGTGAGCAACATGAGCTTGTAACAAAACTGCTCCTGGTGACCATTTCCGTTTCTGATCTCCTACAGATCTGTGCTCTCTAAGCAATGGAGGCTGCAGCCACAACTGCACAGTAGCACCAGGTGAGGGCATTGCATGCTCCTGTCCCTTGGGGATGGAGCTGGGTACTGACAACAAGACCTGCCAGATCCAGAGCTACTGTGCCAAGCACCTCAAATGCAGCCAGAAGTGTGAACAGGACAAATACAACGTGAAGTGCTCTTGCTATGACGGGTGGATGCTGGAGTCTGATGGGGAGAGCTGCCGCAGCACAGGTAAGTATGCAGTGGCTTACAGGTGGATATCATTGGGCATCCTGTTGGGCAGGACAAGGCTTTTGGGTTGATTTAGGAGTAGATATTAAATGATGGAAACCAAATTATCCGTGGTAAAGAATCAAATCAAGAGAAAGTATTAGTCTAGAGTAGGAATAAGAAATGTGTAGCTTGCCAACACCCATTATCCCTCATTATTCACTGTAATGCCTTGGGCTAACAGAAGTTGTGTTTCAGAAACATTCAAGTGGCCACATATTTGCCACTGCTGTTCTAGATCCTCTGCACATTTTGATGTGTAAATAAAGGCACATTCTGTTGGTTTTCAGTATTTATTTACTGCTCTAGACATGTTGGAGTAGTAATAAATGTGCAATCAGGGTTCTTTCAGTATAGAAGAGCAACTGTCAAGAGATGCAGACAGCTTCCTGTTGAATACATCCCTGTGAGACAAATGTTTTGAAACACCTGTGGATTATATAGTTTATATGTTAAAGTATCCACTTAAAACATTTTTAATGTCCACGGCTAAAAGATAACATTTGAAATATGCAGGTGAGATGGTAGTGCTATGGGTTGATTTTCATTATTAGCTGATTGATTTGTTGATGGTGGCTGAGACATTTGATTGATCGCAGCCAATTAGGGAACTTCTACCCCTCTGGAATCCCTTGTAAATGCAGAATGAGGCAAGAGGTGGCAAGATCTCTCCATTTCTTTGTGATGAATGAAAAGCATTCACTTAACCATACATCATCCTGGGATGTGGAGGAGCCACCTCACTTTTACTGCCTCAGTCACTGCCTCAATTCTGAAAATGAATGTCTCAATTTGTTAAGAGTCCAGTATCTGTTCAGAAATAGATTATTACTATCCGTCCGGAAATACCACTCCTGCTTTGGTTAGGTTTGTACTCCCACTTCTTTTCCAGTATGAGATATTCTTCCTCATTCTTCCTCCTCTCAGAATATTCTGCTGTTACTCTTTGTTGGTTGCTGATGATGACTCTTCATGGTCTCTGTGACTCACATTATTGTACCTGCTTAAGGAAGCGACCTAAAGTGTTTCTTGTGTTGTCTGAAAAGTCATTGCAAGAAACTTGGGGCTGCTCCCAAGTAAGTTGCGTCACTGACATAAGAGGCTAAGATGATCAGAGCTCAGGAAAATTACTTTCTTGGATTAAATCTCCCAGAATCCCCTGCCCAACTTGACCAGTGGAATGCTGGCTGTGGAATTATGACAACCATAGTCCAAAGAGTGCTGGTGCTTGTAATCATTCTTCCACTCTTCTTTCAGGAATTCAGATTAAATACCTCAAAGGTAGTAGGCTAAGGTGTTCAGCTATTAGCAAGCACACTGTTCCTTGTGAGACTTGTTCAGATGTTATGTGGAAAATAAAGGACTGATAAGGCATGCTTTAATAAAGACTCACTTTCTTTTCAAAAACGTCAGAAATGAAATATCATTTAGTGACTGTCTAGGATGGGGCTCAGACTGCAACAGCAGTTCCTCAAATAGAGCATGTGGAAAAACTTGGCAGGAATGTTCTTTCATAAGGAGAAAAAAAA
Source organism: Cyclura pinguis (assembly GCA_030412105.1). Classification (NCBI taxonomy): domain Eukaryota; kingdom Metazoa; phylum Chordata; class Lepidosauria; order Squamata; family Iguanidae; genus Cyclura; species Cyclura pinguis. Next base: position 194,722,358 of record CM059600.1, on the reverse strand, counting down.
TTAGGCAGAAGATAATATGGAGTACTTTACCTCTTAAAGCCGCATTTGTGGGATTCTCTTCATACAATATATGCCTCTGCCCTTTCCCAAGGCAGGTCTAGCCAGCCCTCCTGTAAGAGAAACAGCCCTAAACATCTGACTCAACACTGGGGCTTGTGTTGGCCCTGAAAGACTTTCAGATCCAGGTGGTGAGGGATTCCTCAAACCTACTTGTAATTCAGGAAGGGTAGCAGGTCTGCCCAAGGTTCATGCCTTTTTGAGAAGCTAAATGGAAGAAAGAGAGCGAAAGCAGGGGGTGGGGACACGGAGACCACAGTTCATGTTCTCCGTCAGCCAAGGAACACAGCAGTGTTCCTGTCCTTTAGGGACTTGCCCTCGTTCTGCAGTGTTGCAGTTGGCAGCCACAAGAAAGGCTGCTCTGTTTCCAGTACTCTAGGGAGGAATAGAAGTGGGAACATGAGGGGTACGGAAGACTTTTTTAAAAAATGATGCATTTTCTTTAATTACAGCAACCTTTTCTTGTTACTAAAAGTGGATAGGTTGACTGCGCCCTGCCAGAGTTTGGAAAACATTCTTTTTTTTTTTTTTGGACTGCAGCTGCAGAAGTTTGGATTCAGTCTGAACAATCAGTTCTTGGAGTTGTAGTCCAAAAAAAAAAAACTTTTCCAAGCATGGGTGCCCACCATGCTAGTGTACTGGGCATTTGTCTGAGGGAAACTTCATTCTCACATTTTCTGGAAAGCAGAACTGTGTCCATATTTCTCTTTAACCTTAGTGGTAATATATAATGTCAGAATGATTTAAAATGATGAATGACCATAATGATTAAAATATCATTCCAGCTTATAGGATCTGTTAGGTCTGAGCAGAAGAGGGACAAAATCCAGGGATACAAGAGCCCTTGCCACTGCCACCCAAGTACCTGGAATCTTATTGATTCCAAATCTTTCTTTGTGTTTGTTTTTGAAAAATGCTCAAGTACCTGCACTTGAATCACATGTGAAAATGTAATAGCACCCATAGTATATAATTTCCTCTTAATTTTCAGATCCTTTTAAGCCTTTCATCATTTTCTCCAACCGCCATGAGATCCGGCGCATTGATCTGCACAAGGGAGATTACAGCGTCTTAGTGCCAGGCCTACGGAACACCATTGCTTTGGACTTCCATCTGAATCAGAGCTCTCTCTACTGGACTGATGTAGTAGAGGACAAGATATACCGAGGGAAGTTACATGAGAATGGAGGTGAGTGTGTGATGTTGACTGTGTCCTTGGTAGCTTTCATGTTTTTCCCTTGTTTCTCCCAAAAGCATACTCCTTTTAGAGTAAGGCTTGTTCACAGTTCCTCCTAATCAGGATAGTACGTCTCTTCACTTATTTTTGCAATCACCAGTTGGAAAAGGAGCGTCAGCTGCCTCAAGCTGCTTCCATCTTAGCAATGTTCTCTTCAGCTGCTGTCCTTTCTCCTCTCACTTTTTGCAGAAAAGTCCCAAAATGGGTGGGGGAGGGGGAGTACAAGATCGTAATCTCACCTAGAAGAAAACTTTGGATTTTTTTTTCTTGTGTGTGAACATAAGAGAAAGCTTACCTTCCTATCCCTGTGTGAATTGCAAGACTTTGGATATATCTTTTTTTATTGTGACAACAGACATCTGCATAATTAAGCTATGATTTTGAGGCTTTTTTCTTTAAGGAATATAGCTTCTTTGGAAAGGGGAAGTTTTCACTGAAAAAGAAGCAAGAGGAGAGGAGGTTCAGTTCTCTCCTTCTACTGAACCTGTTTCTCTGTTTCAAGTGGCCCCTATACTTTTTGAAAGTGTAATTGAACAGAACATCTGAAGGAAAGGAAAGAGTTAAGTGCTACCTGCCACTTCTGTTCTCAGAATCTTCCCAACCTTCTTAAATGCTGCTTCTCTTTAAAGAAAACCAGATGTCAAGGGCTTCATGACATGTATAGTAATGTAGTTGCCCTCAACCTACTCTGTAGCTATTTCCAAGTCTCAGTTGCCGTGTCTTCACTTGAACTGCATCCAAGTAAGTTTAGAAGTGTTTCCTGCTGTCTTTTCTCCTCGTACATGCTGTTTCCTACCCAGATGAACATGAGAGTCATTTGGAGTCCAGGCAGCTTGTATGTAAACCTCCAGATGTTGCTGAGCTACAACTCCCAACATCCCTAATGGCTGATGCAGTCCAGCAACCTTTGGAAGGACGCACTATGCCCGCTTCTGCTTTGATTTGTAAGAAGGGGTGCCTATGCTATGTCTTCTTTGTTCATCTCCTGCTTGTTCCAAGGAATAGTACTTTATTGAGGCAAGTCCTACTCCAAGCATTTGAATACCATCCTGCTCAGTTGATTGATCTGGATTCATAGGCTTCTCAAAATTGACCCCACCGTCCAAGGTATTAATTACTGAGCCTGAGTGTCTCCTACAGTGTAATTCTTTACTGTGCCATAGTTGTAGTGAGTATCCTTCCACAGTGAGTCAGTTCCCTTTCTTTCTGTCTTTCTTTCTTTCTGTCTTTCTTTCTTTCTGTCTTTCTTTCTTTCTGTCTGTCTTTCTGTCTTTCTTTCTTTCTGAGCACTGCTCACAAGCTCAGTGAGATCCAAAATACCCTTTTGTGAGCAATTCCTGCGTCTTGCCTCTAACAGGAAGCCTTCTTGTAATGCTCTGGAAAGCTAAATAACTAAATAGGTAAGAGACTGATCCCCACTGATGAGGAACAAATGGCTCTTGGGGATGATTAGATTAGCATTTTTAATCTATGTGTAGTAATTGGTAGACAGTTAACTAGAGGCACAGCAGTCCTTCAGCTACAGTCCGATTCAATGAGACATTGCCCTCAAACAAGGTTGGCAAGTGTTACTAAGTACAAGGCATGGGCAGGACTTTCTTAACTGGGAACACTATGAGAGAAGAACCTCTTATCTCAGTCCTCTAGAAGGGATTGTCAAGAACTCTTCCAAAATCCCACATGTACAAAGTCTCAAAGAAGATGCTATGGAAAATAATGTCCCAGTCCTCTGAAGAGAAGAAGAAGCAATAGGCTGCTGATTTTCCCTTCCACTGCCATGACCCCTGCTTGCAGCCCTGGTCAGTTCTGAGAAGATCCATGGGGATGAGGTGTTATAATTCTGTTAACAGCTGTGAATTCCCAAATATTTCCTAGGGTCAAACATAACCCAGCAACAATATTGTCAGATCCCCATCCCTTTCCTTTGTTGATATTTGACATTATTTGAAGTGGTCATTTCCAACAGATGGAAAGAGAAAGGATCTTTGGAAGGACTGAAATCAGGCAGCATGGAAGGAAAGAAGCTCCTCCATGTGAGCTGCTGCTGCTGCTGCTCCCCCTGCCCCATCTTTGCCTCTGCCATTGCCAGCCTCAGCAGCAGCAGCAGCAGCATTCAGTCGTCTGTTAATGATACCTTCCTTCTTTTAAATGTGGATCATTATATGGGAGTTAATTAGCATTCCTGGAGCTTCCTTAATGGTAATTACAGCCTGGCAGCTGCATCAACAAAGAGTGGAGCCTAACCCGATTAATGCCTCCAAAAGGCACTCATTCTGGATAACTGGAGACCTTGAATGACTCTAGGGTGGCAGGATGTGGGGAGGGGGGAATCCCAGCCTTAAGCGGCCAGAAATGTTAGAAATAAGAATCTTCTTGGCCTTACTTGCTCACTAGAAGCAGGAAACCCATTAGATTCACAGCCTGTTTGGTTAACCCACTGGTCTTCTGCCACGCTCTCCTTGTTCTTAGGCACCCTGCCTGAAATAGAGTCTTAACTCTGCCACAGATTTTTTTTTCTTTTTCTAATTGCAAATTGTTAAATGCCCAATCTGAGGGTTTATTTTGTATAAACTGGAAACTAGAATATTGAATGAGTGGCCCAGAGAGCAGATTTGTCCATATTATTTCAGGATCATACTTGCCAGAAGTCCAAGGCCTTGTGCAGGCATCGTGTTTCTTATCCTTCGTGGCTGCGTTGAAGGGATGGCAAAAAACTTCTGAGTGGTTTGTGCAGTCTGGCTCTAAGTAAAATAGGAACAGATGGCAGAAAAACATAAAATTGAAAATACCTAAGCTAATTCTGCACCATGCCCCTGGAATGAATTCAGTAGCATAGATTCTTCTTTAACATTCCCAGCAAATTTGGCAAGCTGAAGTTTGGCTTCAGAGTTGGTGATGCTTTTTACCATAACTGTAGAACTCAAAATATCTTCTAAGACATTTGTTTGAAGAAACCCCAGCTTTCTTGGAAGAAGCTAGTTATTTAGATCCATTCTAATCTGTGTTGAGGGCTGGTTTAGGGACTGAAGCAGCTTAATGGATGACTTTGCTTTTTAATGTCTGATAATGCCCAGCTCTAAGTCTCTCTTGACTAATGCGAGTGAGGCTGTGGAAGTCCTGAAGCACTGGGTAGATGCTATGATCCGGTTGATAGTCATTAGAAAATCTGGTCTGGGTTTTACTTGATAGCCTATTCTGACTGGGGTTGCACTACCTGTGAAGGATCAGTTCTGAAGCTTGAGGGTGTTTCTGCGTCCAACATTGTAGCTAGAAGCTCAGATGGCTGCCGTGATGGGAGTGCCTTTCCCCTGCTTTGGCTAGTGCAGAGGTGTATCACTTCTGGCTTCTTTTTCCCCCCTCTGATTTTCAGCTTTTTAAAAAGAGCTTGGGTGTTTATAGAAATTTGGAAGTTGTGGAAGAACATGGGAACAAAGCTATCATGGCTTCAGACATTCTTGACTGGTTTGGGCAAATAAATAAAAACAAAAATAAATTAATGTGGCCTTGTTTGCTGCATTTTGCCTGTGTTCTGCACTTTCCCCATCCATTTCCTTCTTGGAAAAACATGATCTGGCATCAGTGAAACATGCCTTGGGTGCTTCTATTTAGATTGCTGCAACGTGCTCTGTAAAGGACTGCCCTTGAAGAATGTTCAGAAACTGAAGCCCTTGCAAAATACCACAGCCGGATAGATTTCCATTCTGCATTTCTACAGACTATATGTTATTATGGCCTCACGTCTAACTTGTTTCTGTGCTTAGTTCAAAGTGCTGGTGGTCAGCTGAAACATTTTGGGGCCAGGATGTCTGAAAAAGCAGATACTCCTGTGGTAATAGGGTCTCCCATTATTTGGGCAACACAGCTTAGAGGTATAGCTTCTTCTCTAGGTAAACAAAGAATTAAGGATGTATTGGTTTAAAGTTACATTTATTGGAAGTCAGCATTATGGAGAAGCAACAGAGATCAAGAGATACAGTTGGCCAATGATGATGACCAGCTTGGGGAGTAGCGTGGAAGCTTCGAGATGCTTCCATGTGAGAGGTTATAAAAATCTCTCTTGAGTGCCTTGAGGCAGGGAGAGAAACAAAGAGATGGCCCAACAGAGACTTGGGGGCTGATGGAGGTGTGGCTTTCTTCACCTTCCCTAGGGAAGCTTGGTTGTAGGCTGGACAAAGAAGGCCTGACTCTCAGCTTCCCATGAACATTCAAGACCCAGAACACCCTATGTCTTGTCAGTTGAATAGGAATGTTCAGCGAGTTGTGTTAGGGCTTACATTTCTCCTAACCTCAGCTGAATATGAGTTAGCCTGTTTTTGTGACCTTGTTACTACTCCTGAGTAAAGCTCAAAGGAAGGTGGCTTCATGTATGAGATACCCTTTTGCTAATGTAAGATTACTTGCTTAGAATAAGAATATTCCTGTGAAGAGCTTCTCTGTTTTCCATGCTGTCTTCACGTGCCTTTGCTCAATGTGTGCACACGTATGCATGTAAGAGTCTCATCTCACACGGGAGGGGGGGGAGGCTCTGCAGACTCAAAGGGAGAAAAAGTGCAAGTTAAACCCCTCAGTAACTCCCACCAGGTTGCTGAGTCACGTGGGCTTAAACAGTGGTGGTGGCAGCTAGTCTTCAGTGGCCACCTCTCCTACTCAAGAGCAGGCGACAAGGCCAGAGAGCCCTTTACAACTCCCGTATGCACCTCTTCACATGTCGGATCTTGGAAGTAACACATTTCAGTTAATAGTGTTATGGGCAGTGTGTCACATTTTGGATTGGCAAAGCTGTAACAATGAAACAGTACAACATCTGGTAAAATTACAGTGTTGAGATTGTGTGTTCCTGTGAGGCAAGAGGCTATGCTGATGGCAGCAGTGCTGCTGGTGGGGTCTCCAAAGTCAGACGTGGTTTTCCTGAGGAGCCAGACTAAATGTGTGAAACAGCGACTGGACAGCAGCAGGAGTTGCGGAGGATGACACTAGCGGAGGACCTCTCAGAGGCAACGGCAGCGGCACCATAGCTAACGCTTCTTAGTACTGCCCAGAAGAAGGCATAGTAGACCTCCTTTGGAGTATTTCTTACCAAGAAAACCGTACAAGGGGACAGTCCAAAATGAAATGAGATCGTACAAGAAGGTGAAACTGCCAAGTCAGTTAGTACTCAACATCCCTGTTGAATTTAAAGGTAATGTAAAAAAAAAAAAAGTGCACTGTTAGGCCTAATTGATAGGAGTCGAAAGAACTCTGGACTAAATCTAGGAGTGTTGTCGGGGAGAAATACAAAAATAAGCTATCTGCAGCCAAAAAGAAAGAGGAGCCTCAATGGATGACAGATGAAACCCGTCAAGCAGTTAGAGACAGATGTGAATTAAAAGTAAAAGGTGACATAAGTAGAGTCAGAATCCTGAATGCAACTGTTCAGTGATTTGTGTGCAGAGACAAAAGAGAAGTACTGTAACAATCAATGCAGAGAAATAAAATATGACAACAAAAAAGGTAGAACAAGACACCTCTTCCAAAAGATCCAAGAAATCAAAGGGAAATTTAAACCAGTGGTGGGGATACTCTATAACCAGAAGGGGAACACATTACATGGCCAAGTAGAAATAAAAAGATGATGGAAACAATACATGGAAGAACTATAAAAAAAAAGAAATGAAAGGTCGACAGATTCATTCAAGGAAGAAGTATATGAAGACAAGCCACTAATTTTAGAAAGTGAAGCGAAAGCTGCACTCAGAGCACTTGGGAGAATTAGATCACCAAGAACAGACAGTATCCCAATAGAGCTGCTTCGGTTTACAGAGATGGAATCTATTCTAACTAAAATGGAAAACAAAAGAATGGCTCTTGGGTTAGAAATACTCAGTATACATTCCAGTCGCCAAGAAAAGGGATACTAGGGATTGCAGTAACCATAGGACCATTGCGTTAACTTCCCATGCAAGCAAAGTCATGCTCAAAATTCTACAGCAAACACTTCTACCATATATGAAGTGAAAAATGCCAGGCGTCCAAGCTGGTTTCAGGAAAGGGATCATATTGCGAATGTATGTTGGATAATGGAGCGCCCAAAGAATGTCAGAAGAAAATCATCCTGTGCTTTGATCAATTATAGCCATTCCTTTTATTGTGTAGATCATGAAAAGCTGTGGATTGCTCTTGAAGAAATGGGTATGCCACAACATTTGATTACTGTGATTGCATAACCTGTACGCAGGACAAAAGACGACTGTTAGGACAGAATACGTAGAAATGGAACCGTTTCCAGTTGGCAGGGGGTTAGAAAAGGCTGCATTTTATCACCATATCTGTTTAACTTGTTTAACTGAACATATATGTAAAGCAGGATTAGACTCGAAACATGAAAATTTGAGGAAAGATCTTCAACCATTTAAGATATGCTGATAACACCATACTACTAGCAGAAAATAGCAAAGACTTGGAACGATTGCTGAAGAAAGTCAAGGTAGACAGTGCAAAGGCAAATTTACAGCTGAATAGCAAGAAAACAAAAATAATGGCTGTAGATTTACATAATTATTTGTTTCTGGTTTGTTGTTTAATTTACTTTTAATATTTTGTTTTTCTGTGTTCACTTAAACACCCTTGTTAGAACAGAAAGATTAAAAATATAGCTGAGTAGACTCTTTGCCACAGCATTGCTCTACAGGGTCCAAGGAAGGAATACTTTCCTAGCTTGTTTTATGTTCAATTTCATTTTCCTGTATGAATAGGAGAACTATATAAAAAGTAGCAGGCGTTGGGAATTGTAAGAGTTTAGACATGTTCATCTCTGGTATTTTTTTTACCTGAGAATTCCTTTCTTCCATCGTTCCTTCCTTCCTTCTTTCTTCCTTCCTTCCTTTTTTTCTTTCTTTCTAGATGCAGATGATAGATACATAAAAGATTAATTGAAATACCAAAGGCATTGCTGGAGGGTAATGCTATATCCTGCATGGCCTCTGATAATATCCCCTCATCAATATCCCAGCGATAGCTCTTTTGTATTCCTGTCTCAGCTTTCTGACGCTACACTGTAACTTGGCCTCTCCATATTAAGGCCATCATCAAAAGGCAGATACTGGGCTTGGGATAAAATATGCAAACTGAGCCAGCAAAATAAGCCAGTTTGAGTGAAAGAGAGTCAGTAGGAGAATGTGGGAAAGAAGGCAAGTACCATGTGGGAAGGAGTGTGAGGATGATTGGCAGAGGGGCCATAAATACTGGGAATAGATATAAATGAAAGAGAAATAGGTGGGAAACACACTGATGTACCTACATCTGAGACAGCTGATCTTTTTCTTTTGAACTGGGGAGGATTTTTTATGCTCGTTGCCTTGAGGCTGAGGGCAAATCATGTTCACACACTGCTCTCCACAGATAATTCTTTCACACCCACAGAGTCACCAGCAGTCAAATAATTTTTGCAGGTTTTTGAAATACTATCAGAACTTGCAGAATCAATTTAACAAAGGCAAAAGAGGGAATAGAGTACATATCATAAGCGATAATCCCTCATTCACATGGCTTTATGTTCTTGGAGTCTAAACCCAGTTGCTAGTCCCAACTAAAGTAAATTCATTAATTACTGAAGAGTAAGTCAACATTTATTTCATTTTGAAAAATCTATGGTGACACAATCCAGATGAAGTGACAATCCAGAATGAAACAAGTGTTGACTTACTCTTTAGCCACTAATGAATTTAGTGAAAAGATTTCCTATATCTTGACTCACTTGTTAATGCAGATGGGACTGCAGTCAAGAAATCAGAAGAAGACTAGGATTTGGAAGGATAGCTATGAAGGAACTAGACAAGATCCTCAAGTGTAAAAATATACCATTGAATACCAAAGTTAGCATTGTCCATGGCATTGTATTTCCAATTTCTATTTGTGATTGTGAAAGCTAGACAGTGAAGAAAGCTGACAAGAAGAAAATCAACTCATTTAAAATGTGGTGCTGAAGGAGATTTCTGTAATAGCTTTGGACTGCCCAAAAGATACTGTATTTGCTGGTTTATAAGACTTACTTTTTCCCCCAAAAAACGTTATTTGAAAATGGGGTGCGTCTTATAACATTGGTGTGTCTTATACATTGGCAAGTAGTATTTGCCAGTATGTAAAAGGAGTGCATCTTATACACAAGTGCATCTTATACACTGGAAAATAGAGTAAATAAATGGGTACTAGAGCAAATCAAGCCTGAACTCTCCCTAGAAGCCAAGGCAACTAAACGGAGACTGTTGTACTTTGGACATATTATGAGAAGACCTGACTCACTAGAAAAAACAGTGATGCTTGGCCAGGTAGAAGGCAGTAGGAAAAGAGGATGACGCGCTAATAGGCTGATAGGCTCAATGAACAGCCTTGAGGTTGCCAGACCTGAGCAGGGCTGTTGATGATGGGGTGACTTGTAGGTCTCTCTTTCATAGGGTCACCATAAGTCAGAATTGACTTGACAGCAGTTAATAACAAGTAAACACTTGCATACATCTCTTTGACACAACTGCGCAAGGCTGAAGTCATCCCAAGGGCTCACTCAAAATACTTTGCTGCCTCAGGAAAAGGAAATACTTAGTGACTGCTTTGACCGGACAGCTAAGGATGATAGAAGAGGAACACAAGTCTGGGTTGGACATAAGATCCAGCATGTGTAACTTCATAAATTACATGAACTTTGACATTTGATGGCAAATTATTGATCAATCAGGATTTAACTGAGTACTATGATTCTGGAAGAGAATCAGTGTTTATGTTAGGCTGACAATTACATAGGGGCAGGGCCAGCCCCCCCTTCCCCCTGTGGATTGCACCAAAATTGAAATTATGTCACTTCCTGTTGCACTTTTCAGCCAAAAAAAATCAAGGTTTTCAGATTGAAAATCAAGGTTTTTCTTGGGATTGGAGTGTTGTGATCCGGAGGAACACCAGGCGGCTCAGGGCCATACCTGTCGCATTGCAATTTATATGATTTAGATTATCAGATGCCAACAGTATTTTGTGCAGCAAGTACATTCGCTTGATCTGCTCCATTTCCTTCCCACAGCCCTGACCAGTTTTGAAGTGGTGATCCAGTATGGGCTGGCCACCCCTGAGGGACTTGCGGTGGACTGGATTGCTGGTAACATCTATTGGGTCGAGAGCAACCTGGACCAGATTGAGGTGGCCAAACTAGATGGGACCATGCGGAGCACCTTGCTAGCTGGGGACATCGAACATCCCCGTGCTATTGCCCTGGACCCACGATGCGGGTATGTTGTTGGGTATATGGGGGCTGAGAAGCACTGTTGATAACCTGAGGCCAGCAGCGGAGCTGAAGATCAGAAAGAGTAACTGAAGTTTCTCCTCCTTTTAGGTTCCTAGGTTTGGGTTTCTACCATAGCAGAAAGGCCAAAGTGACCTTTAAGGCATTCATTGTCAGACTACCGTCCCATGTTCACTGCCTTGTATGGGAATCATAGAATCATAGAATCATAGAAATGTAGAGTTGGAAGAGACCACACGGGCCATCCAGTCCAACCCCCTACCATGCAGGAATACCCTCAAAGCACTCCCGACAGATGGCCATCCAGCCTCTGCTTAAAAACCTCCAAGGAAGGAGACTCCGCTACACTCCAAGGCAGCCTATTCCACTGCCGGACAACCCTGACCGTCAGGAAGTTCTTCCTGAGGTTCAGGTGGAATCTCCTTTCCTGCAGCTTGAATCCATTGCTCCTTGTCCTGGTCTCGGTAGCGGCAGAAAACAAGCCCTCTCCCTCCTCTACATGGCATCCCTTCAAATATTTAAACATAGCTATCATGTCCCCTCTTAACCTTCTCTTCTGCAGACTGAACATACCCAGCTCTCTAAGTCTATCCTCATAGGGCTTGGCTTCCAGGCCCCTCACCATTTTGGTCGCCCTCCTCTGGACCTGCTCCAACTTGACCATGTCCTTCTTGAATTAGGATGCCCAGAACTGGACACAGTATTCAAGGTGAGGTCTAACCAAAGCAGAGTAGAGTGGTACCAGTACCTCCCTCGATCTAGACACCATACTCCTATTGATGCAGCCGAGAATTGGATTGGCTTTCTTGGCTGCCGCATCACACTGCTGACTCATGTTCAGCCTGTGGTCTATTAAGACTCCTAGATCCCTTTCACACATACTGCCATCCAGCCACGTGTCCCCCATCCTATATTTCTGCATTCCATTTTTTCTACCTAAGTGTAGGACCTTACACTTCTCTCTGTTGAATTTCATTTTGTTAGCCTTGGCCCAGCTCTCCAATCTGTCCAGGTCATTTTGAATTTTGATCCTGTCCTCTGGCGTATTAACAACCCCTCCCAATTTGGTGTTATCTGCAAATTTGATGAGCATGCCCTCTATTCCTTCATCCAAGTCATTGATGAAAATATTGAACAGCACTGGGCCCAGGACAGAATCCTGTGGCACCCCGCTAGTCACTTCTCTCCAAGATGAAAAGCAGCCATTGGTGAGCACCCTTTGGGAACGGTCAGTCAACCAGTTACAGATCCACCTGACAGTAGCTCTGTCCAGCCCACATTTTACTAGCTTCTTTGCAAGAATGTCATGGGGAACTTTGTCAAAGGCCTTACTGAAATCGAGATATGCTACATCTACAGCATTCCCTTCATCTATCAAGCTAGTAACTCTATCATAAAAAGAGATCAGATTAGTCTGGCATGACTTATTTTTGAGAAATCCATGTTGACTTCTTGTGATTACCGCATTGCTTTCTAAGTGATTAGAAACTGACTGCTTAATGATCTGCTCCAGGATCTTTCTGGGTACTGACGTCAGGCTGACTGGGCGATAATTATTTGGGTCCTCTTTTTTTCCCTTCTTGAAGATGGGGACAACATTTGCCCTCTCTCAGTCTGCTGGAACTTCTCCTGTCCTCCAAGATTTCTCAAAGATTATGGCAAGCAGTTCCGAAATGACCTCTGCCAGTTCTTTTAATATCCTAGGATGCAATTCATCTGGCCCTGGAGACTTGAATTCACCCAGTGTGGCCAGGTATTCCTGTACCACCTCTCTACCTATTATGTGCCTCATTTCCCCTGCTTCCTCACCTGCTCCCCAACCGCCAGGTTGAGCGCTTGTATCCTTCTGGGAAAAAACTGAAGCAAAGAAGGTGTTAAGTAGTTCTGCCTTTTCTCTTCCCCCTGTCAGTAATTCGCAATCTTCTCTGCGCAGCGACCCTATCGCCTCTTTCTTTTTCCTTTTGCTTTGGACATATTTAAAAAAGCCCTTTTTATTGTTTTTAATGTCTCTGGCCAGCCCAAGTTCGTTCTGTGCTTTAGCCTTTCTGACCTCCTCCCTACATCTCCTAGCTTCTTGCTTGAATTCTTCTTTGGTGGTTTCCCCCTTCTTCCATTTCCTGTACGCGTTTCTCTTAACGCTTAGGTCAGCTGAGAGTTCTTTAGTCAATCATTCTGGTTTCTTCAGATGCCTTCCATTTTTCCTCCTTATTGGCACAGTTTTAGACTGTGCCTTCAGTATCTCCCTTTTAAGGAACTCCCATGCCTCCTGAACTCCTTTCTCTTTCACTGTTCTTGACCATGGAATTTCAGCCAGCAGCTCCTTAAGTTTACAGAAGTCCGCTTTTTTAAAATCTAAGACGAGTGTCTGGCTACACTTATCTTCTCCTTCCCACTGAATGCCAAATTCCAATAGGGCATGGTCACTCCCCCCTAAAGATCCAACCACTTCTACCTTATTAACAAGGTCATCCCTATTGGTCAGGATCAGATCTAGAATATTTGATCCCCTTGTGGCCTCTTCCACCTTCTGGACCATGAAATTGTCTGCAAGACAAGCAAGAAACTTGCTGGACCTTGCTGTCTTGGCAGAGTTTGACTGCCAACATATATCCGGGTAATTGAAATCTATTATTACTGTATCTCTCCTTTTTGAATGCGTGGTCATTTGGTTGAGGAAGGCGTCATCAAGGTCCTCAGTCTGGGTTGGAGGTCTGTAGTAAACCCCCACCAAAATATCCCTATTGTTTCTCGCTCCCTTAATTCTTACCCAGATGCTCTCGACCTGGCTTTCTGGGTTTAAGTCATGGATCTCTTCACAAGTGAAAACATCCTTGACATACAAGGCTACTCCTCCTCCTTTCTTGTTTGGTCTATTTCTACAAAATAGGCTATACCCCTCTATTCCTACATTCCAATCCTGAGACTCATCCCACCAGGTCTCAGTGATGCGTATCAAATCGTGTTTATTTTGTTGTACTAGGAGTTCAAGTTCATCTTGCTTGTTTCCCATACTCTGCGCGTTAGTGTAGAGACACTTAAATCCCCGGGCCGTTCCTGCAAGTCCTGTACTATAGTTTCTACTCCTCCCACCATTGGACACTTGTACTACTTGGTCAATATCATTTGGGCCTTTTCCCCCTGCACTCGCTGAGTCTTTGCCCTGAATAATATTGTCTCCCTCCCCAGCAGAACTTAGTTTAAAGACCTCTTAATCCTCCATGCAAGACTGTTTGCAAAAACATTCCTGCCAAGTTTCATGAGGTGCAGCCCATCCCTTGCCAGAAGCCCACGTTCATGGAAATTCAGGTCGTGTTTCAAAAACCCAAACCGTTGCCGGGAAGAAGCAGAGGAGTGAAGGAAATGATAATGAAATACTTAGATGTTGAAATGATTTAGGAGACAGCTGTGCACATTTTGCACTCTGAGACAAATACTGCAAAAGAATGAAATTTTAGTAGTTGAAGCTGAATTCAGCATCTAGTTCTTTATACCTGCTGCTAGACTCTGAATGTGTCTGAGCTTTCATTTTTTAAAGATGAATGTAGGTTTCTGGACTCCAAAGATGTGTTTCAGAATAGTGTGTGCAGTGCTTAGTGGAACTTTAGAAACCAAAGGGGACCCTTTATGACTCTGCACATTTATGCCTCTTAACATCAGGAAGCAGAATGGGTGCTCCCTGCAGTGTGTATTCCTGCTAGAAATGGGTTGCTTATGAATAATGTTCACCAGAAGAGAGAGACACCTTTTGCACCCTTCCTCAGGTTGACTCCGTTCTGCATACAGATAATGATTGCTCTCGCTGGCAGAAGCTGACATCTAGGTTATCTTCACATTGGTTTTCCCAACTTGACCCTCCTGATGGGGAAAAGTGGGGGGTTTACCCTTGTGGATGAAGACTGCAGAGATAAGTCATGGCCTTTCTAATAACCCCCCTGCAGGAGCACCTTGTGCTGTTTGCTTTTGTTCACATAACAATAGCTATAGATACAAGTAGTTATCCTACTGTCTGGTATGTAATGTGGCAAGGGATTAGTGTCCCAAGTCATGAATATTGTTAAGACCTCAGGTGTTGCAGTTACAAAAAGCATTTGGAGTTTCATCCTACAGTTGTCTCCTACCGGGTGTGTGACTTTTTCTTCTTCTCAGGATCCTCTTCTGGACAGACTGGGATGCTAGCCTCCCACGTATTGAAGCAGCCTCTATGAGTGGTGAGGGCCGGCGTGTTATCCACAAGGAGACTGGCTCGGGTGGTTGGCCTAATGGACTGACTGTGGACTACCTGGAAAAACGCATCCTGTGGATTGATGCCAGGTATATGATAACATCTGCTCCAAATATTTAGGGGTGGGGTGGGGTTGAATTTTGTTGTAGTAACTAGTGATTTTGGTCTCTTCCTCCTTTGAAAGCCAATTAAACTGGGCAGATGGTTGCCTATTTTAAACATATTCTCTGCCATTATTTTCTTTGGCAGCTGCTGCTCCAATATCTTTTCTGCTTCTCTGTTTGCTTTTTCTTTCTTTTGCCTGTATTAGTCACATGGGTGATTGCACCCAGTCAGGATTCATGCAGATGCTACAGCATTATAGTATGAGTGAAGGAACTTGAGAGTATTTATTTGTCTATTTACTTTATATTCCACCTTTCTCCCATGAGACTCAGAGTGGCTTACACTATAACAGGAGTGGCCCAGTGTGGTCCACAGGATACATAAAGCATGCGGGGTCAGTTTGGTGGCCCCCATGGGCTAAAATGATGTGTAGAGTGCCTGGTAGAACCTTAGAAACCAAAAGGGGCCCTAAATCAGGGCTTTGGAGTTTTAAAAAAAATCTCCAAAATGCCTAAAAATGATCTCCAGGCATGTCAAACTCATTTCCGCCAGAATTTCAACCTTCCCCAGACCTCCCAGGGGTGAAAATGAAATTTTTCAAAGTTTCTCAAAAAAAAGAAAAAAAGAAAAGACATTCCCTCAAAATGACACCTTAGGTGTCCCGAGAGGCCCCCAAACATGCCTCCCCATCTCCTAGAGGGTATTTGGGAGCCCAAAAAATTGATTGATTGATTGCAGGGGCAGGTGAGGTGGAGGGTGTGACTCTCCAAGGTATCCTGGAGGTCTCGTCCTGCCCTCTAATATAAGTTAAAACAAAGTACAGCTAAAACAATGTGTATGGCAGAAGATTTCTGGAAAAAAAACCAGTCACATTAAAAATCTTAATTTAAATCAGTTTTAAAACATTTAAAGCATAACAGTGAACATAAAATGCAGCATACCCCATTAGAAGTCTCTTCTGCAACAGCCAGTCAGCAACTGAAGGCCTGTCTAAACCAAAATGCCTTTGCTTGCCAGCAAAAAGAGAGCTAAGAGGGGGCCAACCTAGCCTTCTGGGGGAGAGCATTCCAGCTCCTTGAAGCAACCACTGAGAAGGCCCTTTCTGGTATTTTCACGAAACGTGTCTGAGACAATAGTGGGACTGGGGAAAGCCCACCTTCTCCAGGGATCTTAAAACTCAGAAGTTGATTTCTGATATAGCACTGTTACTAGTGTTTTGTGTTAGTTTCATTGTGAATATATTAATGTTTGTATAACAGGTCTTGTAGTTTGGGTTTGGTTTTCCTTTTCTCTTTTGGAATAAAAAGATTTAAATACAAAACTCAGGCAGGCTTATGTAGAGAGAGATGGTCTTCTAGATAGTCTGGATACAAGCTGTATAAGTCACAGCCAGCACTTTAAATTGTGTTCAGAAACTGAGCAATGGTCCGATGAATATCAGAACAATCTAAATAAGCAAGCATTTTCTCAACAGTTACCAATAAAGTAGAAGCATTTTTTTCTGCTAAAAACATGCTTAATCAGAAAAGTTTTGCCTCACATGACTGCCTGTTTCAGTATTTTAAGCACAGAAGGAATATGTAATCACAGGAAAATGTGTGAGTACTTTAATATAAATATTCCGAGGTACTATAATACAGCTACTGGAAATGTTTAAAGTACCCCTGCCATGTCATATACAGTCCCTAAAGTGTGCCTGTCGTATGTGCTCAGTTTCTTCACTGGATAATAATTACTCTTTTTCTGTCAGTAGTAGACCCTCTGGGCCTGTTGCCATGGGTAGGCTGTAGTTAGTTTATTTTGTTAATATATTGCAGCCAAAGGCAATCTGAAAGCAATATACAAGAAATAAAATACAAAAAAAAACACCGTATATAGTATGTGGGCTTGTGCTTGCGTGCCTGTGCACCTCCAAGTCACCTCTTGACTTATGATGATCCCATGAATTTCATAGGTTTTCTTAGGCAAGGAATATGAGAGATGATTTTACCAGTTCCTTCCTCTGAAATACAGCCTACGGCACCTAGTATTCATTGGCAGTCTCCCATCCAAGTACTAACTAGGGCTGACCTTGTTGAGCTTTCAAGATCAGACAAGATCTTCTTCCTTTTGGGTATTTAATACTCTGTTCATTAAAACAATACAGCTATACTATAGGTATCCATCTAAAAGATCAGCTAAAACTATCCAATCTAGGAGTGAGCAGCAACAGTTACCATCAAGGCAGTTAAAGCTGTTCAGATGCCTAGCAAATATAAATAAGTTTACCTGGCAATGAGTAGATAACAGAGGGCCTTTCCACACTGTGCTGTTAAGTTGCTATTATTCTACTTTCAACCTCCTGTGGAATCCTGGGGGTTGTAGTTTACTGAGGCCCAAGAGCTCTCTGGCTGAGAATTCTAAAGGCCCCTCCCTAAACTGCAAACCCCAGGATTTCATAGGATGTTGAAAGTGGAATAATAGCACTATAAGAGTGTAGTGTGGAAAGGCCCAAAGTCAACATCATGTAAGCTTCCCCGGTGGAATCATTCCATGACAAGGGGGTTAACACAGAGAAGCCTGCCTTCTCGCTGCCACCATCCAGATATCTCTGTACAGGAATTAAATTTTCCATTTTTGTTTTTCATGCTAATTGCCAGCATAGTTAATATTTTATCACGCAACTACATGTGCACATGTATGCATGATAGCTTACTTGGCTAGTGCACTAAATTACTTCCTTAGTGTACAAGATGCTCAAATAATATAACAAATCCGAATGTATTTATGATGTGTCTCTGTGTTAACAAACTCTGCAGCAATGTAATATGGATATGTCAGCTTTCTTCCTGATATGGCAAACTGGAGTGCCTATCCATGAATTAATCTGCTTGTGAGCAGACACTCCTTGGTTCCATTTCCCCTCTCATATATCCCTTCACCCTGAAAGTCCTTCCCTGCTTCTTTTCTGCTTGACCATTTCCAGTACCGCAGTGTTGCTCTTTTCTGGTTGGTAAGAAGAAGAATCCACAAAGATTGGATTGCTGCCCTCACGCACTGAACACACGCACTGAAGACTGAACGCACACAGAGCCTGTGCTTATAGTTACTTGCTTTTCTTTAAAATCTGTTTCCTTGCCAAGACACATTCATGTCTTCCATTCCTCCACAGGTCGGATGCCATCTATTCTGCCCTCTATGATGGTACAGGTCATATTGAGGTGCTTCGAGGGCACGAGTATTTGTCACACCCCTTTGCTGTCACCCTTTATGGGGGTGAGGTGTATTGGACTGACTGGCGCACAAATACCCTGGCCAAGGCCAACAAATGGACAGGCCACAATGTCACCGTTGTGCAAAGAACCAACACTCAGCCCTTTGACTTGCAAGTCTATCATCCCTCCCGCCAACCTCAAGGTGAGATGCAACATGGGAGAAAACAGGGTGAGGAGGAAGCCATGGGGAGTTTTCTGAAAGCAGGAGGACAAGCGGTAGTTTGCTTCATTCTCAGCTACTGTTCAGATTTCAAGGTGTAGACTGGGAGTGTTCGGTTCTAGTTTTGAGAATGTTAATTCAGCAAGACCACATGTAACAGACAGTGGTGTCTGCTGATGGTTAAAAGTTAGGACCATAGGAAGCCACCTTGTACCTGGTGAGATGATTACACTAGCCTAGTATTGTCTGTTCTGATTGACAGCAGCTATCTAGAGTGTCAGCAAAATTCTTTCCTAACCATTGTTACGTGCTCTTTCCTAAAACACAACATAAAAGATGGAAAGTTTCCAGATGTGTAAAAAACAGTTTTGTTCCAAAATATAGCCCAGTTTGTTTTGGCCAGAAAATGTTTTTTAGAGATTGCAGGCTTAAAACTTACAAAACCTTGTGACTACCAAATCTTGCAAATAGCAACTGTTAGTTTTCAAAGGAAGAGGTAAAACTTGCAAAAATATTTTTCTGTTTGCTTCAGGACCATTTTAATCGTAGAGTCCTGTCAAACAGAACACATGGATTATGTGAAAAGCTGAACTGTAAACCTGAAGGGCTCTAAAATAATGGTCTTAACTGGAATCTGGAGTTCATTCCCCTGCTTTAGACTTCAGAATTTCACACACTTCCTGTATTCTGCTTCCAAGTTGCTACGATTAGGACGGCCTTGATGCACAAAGGACAAAAGTCTGTAAGAGCATAATGAACGTAATGCTTGGTATCTTCTGCTGAAAATAGTTTTCCATTATCATCTGTTCTTTGTTTCTTTTCTTTTTTGAAATGTAGATGATGGGGATTAAACCAGGGACTTTTGCATGCAAAACATGTACAATATCCGTGAACTATTGATAACTCAGTGGCCCATTTGATTATGTTAGCTTTTGCCTGTAGATGCAAGTGGGCACTTCAGTTGTGCTTCTTGTAGGAGGAAGAGTGTGAACAAGCAGAAAACTTGAGCAGGAGGAAGCTATAACTGTAGATTTCATTGAGGTTGCTGGGTTACCAAAGATAACAGAAAAAGGTTGGCATTTGGTTAGTTTCAACTAAAGCAGACCCCTTTAGTCAGTTGTTGAATGGTGAGTCAACACATAGGTAAATTCCACTGATCTAGGTGAGTCTACTCCAGTTAAGACTAACAACAGGATTTAGACCAGGGTTTCTTGGTAGGTACACTGACTTGTGGCATCATTTATTCTGGGATCCATTGCCCTTCTGAGGTTTGACCTTGGCATTTGCATGGAGCAGAGATTAATATATCAGCAGATCAAAGTCCATGTGTTCCAGTCTAACAGCTAAAATCATTTATTGGTTAACTGGCTTAGGAAGAGGAAGAGGAGGAGGAATGTTTATACAGTTCTGTCAACATATATGGCATTTTACAGAAAGAGATACATGTATAAATAAATATAAATAGTATAAATAGTATAGATCCTGCCCAAAGGCCTTAGAAGTTTTATGTTGACATTGGTAAGATGAATGAAGGTATATCATAGGATTTGCTTTCCCTGTTATTCCTTAGTGGAGAGGCAGATGCACTAGTCTTGTACTTCCATTGGCTCTGGAGGACAGAGCAGAGATCCAGTCTTTGGTGGCACACCAGCCAGAAATCCAGATCTCTCTTTCCCATGTTAGTTTATGTGCCTTGTGCCTTGAATTTCCCCAGGCTGAACTCTGCTTAATCTTTGCTTCAGATAGGATAGGATATAAAATGGAGGAACACTAACCTTGTACCATTTTATTTGTTATTCCAGTTCCCAATCCTTGTGAAGCTAATGGAGGAAAGGGCCTTTGTTCTCATCTCTGCCTCATCAACTTCAACAGCACCTATTCTTGTGCCTGTCCCCACCTCATGAAGCTGGACAAGGACAATTTCACATGCTATGGTAAGTGGAAGGCAGAGGTTTAGTCCTGCCTTCAGTGCCAGAGTACATCTGTAGAGAAATTGAAGAGAAGCCCCATACTAAAGATAATGAGATTTGGGACTTTGCTCCAGTAATATATCTTGGGTTATGCATTTCCCTGCTCTTGTTATTCCCATCTCCTCTGCACTGCAAAATAGTAGTGAGTCCCAGCTTCAATCTAAGCTGAAACTCCACAGATCTGTAGACTTTAGGTGATCAGGGAACTTTGGTTAGTTTAAAATAGATGGTTTCCATTCTCATTGTTCCAGCTGTGCCAGAGGAGGAGACCAGAGAGATGAATACTAGAACATGAGGCTTAATCATCTAATGGCAAACTCCCACCTAATGTCCTCGAGGTGTATCAGACTATAACTCCCATCACCCTTGTTTACCGTGCTGTCATGGGAGGGTGATGAGTTGAAGAAGGTTCTGCTGAGCTGTTAATTTAGCATTACATCTGAACTGACCTTAAGAACTGGAAACTTCTTAGACCAGGGAAGCAACTTAGGAGGGTGTGAGGGCGAGTTTTTGTTCCCACTGTGGACCTTTCCACCCTCTCTCAAAACATGGCCAGAATCCATTTCTAGTGTCTCCCTTTATATTCTTGTAAAAGCGATGGGGGAGGATGTTGTAGAATTTCAAGGTGTTTGTTTGCTTTCTTGCTTATTTATTCATTGCATTTAAATTCCAAGGTGAATTCCAGGAAGCATGGTTCTCCATTTTTAATGTAGTCTAATCCACATTTTAAATATTATTTTAAAGGAAATGTATTTTCATGAGAAGAAAGAGTTCAGAAGGTTGCAAAAACAGGTGGTGGGGGCTGCAGGTGTTCCATGTGTTGCCAACCACCAGCATAGGCCCTTGATTTCATTACTGGGTGACATCTTCTGATTTGTCCTTCTACTGTTATGTGTGCTTCCTGCCACAGTAACATGAGCTCCAAAGTACGTGAAAGCCACTGTAGAGAGAAACATTGTGAGAGGCTGAACATACTTACCTCTCCTATCAAGTTAACTTAAATTGTGATTTTTCATCTTTCATTTGGCTACGGGTGGGCAACTAGGAACTTTTCTGTTGTCTCTGCTCCCCCTGACAACCACGCTATTGTGACCATAAGTGAAACCACATCATTTATGGCTTTGTCTTCAGCTGATCTTCTATCAGTTTTAAACTCTTTTTTTGCCTGTCTGCGTTTGGCAGTCATCTAGGAGTCAAGGTGTGTGGGCACCACGAAATGAAAGTTTTGGAATGAAAGTTGCCCAATAGTCTTTTTAAAAAATTGTTGGGGGTGTCTGGGGACTTCAAGGGTTTCCTGGGAGAGGCGTCAAAAATCGTGTTCTAAGAACTGCAAGCAGCCGGTGAGCTGCACTTTCTACGCTTTTGCAATAGCCTTTGGAGAATTTTCAGAGAAAATAGCAGCCACTTTTCTATTGTTCCATGTTCATCATCCAGTAAAAATTATATAAGGTACGAATGTAATTAAAACATTAAAAAAAAGGTTACCCTTTTTTTTTTTTAAAAAAAAAGATTGTTAAGAAATATTCCCTATGAAAAGCTGGAATGCCTTAAATTGAAATATGAGAAATGGCCCTAAAAATATATCTATCTTGTTGGTTGTTACAGGTGCAATGTAGGTGGAGGGGAATCATGGGACAGATTGTTTTTGCACCTCTCACTGAGGAATGCTGTGATGTGTCAGAATGCCTTGCAAGTTCCAGTTTTTTGACACTGTACAGATATTCTTAGGACATACCATATGTTACAAGTATAAACTGGTTTCCTGCCTGTTGCACTGTCATGGCTCCCTAACCAAGGAAATCTGGGAGCCAAAACTCCATGACAAGCCATAGTTTTGTTTGTTTCTTTAAAAGATACTTGTCCGTGCAAAAACTACAGTTCTCAAGACTCTTTGAGGGCAGTTAAACCAGATTCAGGCTTCTTTCAGCCTATGGAATGCAAGATGCACACCCACTTTGCATTTGTATTAAGCAGGTTGCTTGGCTCAGTTAAGCATATCTGATAGATAACTAGTGAATGAGCCATGTAGTCCTAGAACACCAAAAACCAAACTGCTTTATATGTTTTGAACACAAGTAGTGCAAGTTCCTGTCATGTGTACTTGACCTGTGTCTTCTTCTTCAGAGTTCAAGAAGTTCTTGCTCTATGCCCGGCAAATGGAGATCCGAGGGGTTGACATTGACAATCCATATTACAACTACATCAACTCCTTCACTGTGCCTGACATTGACAATGTCACTGTGGTTGACTATGATGCCATGGAGCAGAGGATCTATTGGTCAGATGTCCGCACTCAAACCATTAAGCGGGCATTCATCAACGGAACAGGCGTGGAAACAGTTGTCTCTGCAGGTATTTCTTTCTCTCCCTCTGTGCTCTCTTCCCATAGGTTCCCCAAATTCCATGCTGCATTTTGACATGACTCTGCCACACAGGAGTAAAACTGTTTTTTTGTGGACAGTGCTGTTTTTTTTTTCCTTTGCTTTGCTGTTATGCCAATGTTGGAGAAGTTCTGACCCTCCAAGTGGTGTCCAGACTTTGGTTCCCCAAATGTTTTGGACATCAACTCACAGAATTCCTCACTGTTGGCCAATGCTGGATGAGGCTTCTTGGAGTTGAAGCTCAGGACATCTAGGGGACCAAAATTTGGGAACCAATATATTTCCTCAGCATCCCTCAGACTATCTAGGGCTGGAAGAAGTTGGAACGAGCAACATCTGGAGAGATGCAAGTTCCCCAGCCCTGTTGTTATACTTTGTGAGAAATGAAACTAAAGTTCTTGCACCTTCACCAATATTGAGAGCTTGGAAAAGTTATTATTTGAGATTATAATTCCAGAGTCTGCCGAGCCAGGGAGGAGAAGGGGGTTACAGTAAAAAAAAAAGTAACTTTCCCAAGCTCTGCTTGAGAGGCATCTTCTTTCTTTGTCTGCCTCTCTCTTTGGGCTTTATTTTGCCTTCCCTAATTTGATAGATTCCACCTCACCTTGCATTATTTTACAGACTTACCCAATGCCCACGGCCTGGCTGTGGACTGGGTCTCAAGGAACCTTTTCTGGACAAGTTACGATGCCAACAAGAAGCAGATCAATGTTGCACGGCTAGATGGCTCGTTTAAGAATGCTGTGATTCAGGGATTAGACAAGCCCCATTGCCTGGTTGTACATCCTCTCAAAGGGTGAGTCTGGGAAGCTATGACAGTTGATTTTGTTTTGTTTTTATTCTCCCCTTTTTCTAGTATGGTACCCAAGGTGGCTTACAATGTAGATTAACACAAAATACAGCCTTAACAATTTGTAATACAAACTTAAAGAAAAACGAATTAGAGAGTAGAAGTGGATCTTGGATGGCTGGGAAGGGGAGGTCAGATGCTTCCACTTCCCTTTTCAGTTAACCACGTCTTAGCATTATATCTGAACCATAATTTGTGTTTTTTCACCTTCATTATGATTTACTAAAATAAGCCACACTGATAAACTGTAAAACACACGCACACACACACAGTTTGTCCCAGTAAGCCTGACTTTGTTTGGATGAGAGCAAAACATCCCAAAAAGCTTCTCTGTGTGGACATCTGCACATTCTTTTAAAAAATTTTCAGCCCTCAAGCTTCAGGATAGGGATGGAACTAGAGCACTGTATCATCTTTACTATTGCTTATCTTATCTTAGCAAGTAGACAGCACCTGAATACTGTATAAGAAACCATAAATAAAACAGAGATTCTATAACTGCAAAGAAAAATCTCTGCTGATATTTTTGTTTACTACAATTCTTAGAGCCTAGCAAATGGATTTTTCAACTACAGCTACAACACCCTGTAGCTATATCCACCTGTTTTTAAAAATGTTTGCTGATACGAATTCTTCATGGAAATGTGACATATTGTCACAGTTTGTGCTGCCAATCTTTAGAGGCATATTAAGGTTTGTAGTTGAGCCCGTATCTGTTGATACCCTTAAGGAAAGAAAACGTTGGATGTTGCAGCTCTACCAGGACTGTTGTGGAACGAACTGAATGGAACCCAGGGGGCATGCCTAAGTGGATTTACTTCATTCCTAAGCCCCTTAACCAACTTTAAAACATTCAGGGAGAGATAGCCTTCCTCTGCCCCCAGTGTGCACATAGCCTGACTGTAATGGCAGTAATCATCTTAAAAGGGCCCCACTGAAAATTTTGACTCCTTTTAGCATTACAAATCCTCTTTTTGAATAATGGGAAGAGATTACCTGGATCTAAAGGGGGAAACCTGTAACATGAAGAAAAGGTTAATCTGGACTCCTTGAGAAAGTGTAGAGTTTGGGAAATTTACTTTTTTGGAGTACAACTGCCAGAGTTCCCCAGCCACTGGGCATTCCAGCTGGGAAGTTCCCGGGTATATAGTTAAAAGTAAATTTTCGAAGTTCTGAGAATATTGTGTGTGTGTCCACACACATGTGTGTATGTCATGCCAGCTGGCTTAAGACAGATTGTTTGACAAGGGAGACCTTGTTGGGTTGGTAGAGCAGTGCTTTTCTGGATATAACACAAAAAACAAATTCAGAGTTACAGTATTTGACATTTATGTGAAACATATTTCTTGCCCCATCTCATGCCAGGGAGGAGTGCATGTGTTGGTGTCCTTAATCTTCCCCTACCTTGCAACATTTTTTTTTCTTTTTGGCTCTTCCTACCCCATTTTTTTCTCCAGATGAACTGTGAGACTAGGAAGACTAGCCAGGAGCAGGGCCACTGGCAAAGGACAAGCCACAGGGAAGGAAGGGCTAAGCAGAGAATGACCTTTCCAATTGTCTCTTTCACACAGAAAGCTCTACTGGACGGATGGGGACAACATCAGCATTGCCAATATGGATGGCAGCAACCGAAGCCTGCTCTTCACAAACCAAAAAGGACCTGTTGGTATGAAGTCAACATCCTCCTCCTCTATCCTTATGCATTCTGGAAGATGCTGGGATCCTAGTTTCCTGGTATTTCACTGTATCAGATGGAGGCATAACTCATATCCTCCTTACCACTTTTAAACCATGTTGCTGTCCCTCTTCAGTGCTACAGCTCTTGGCTTGAGTCTAGGATTGTATCTGATGCTTGGATTGGGCTTGAGCCAGACCAACATAACTCATTTCATCCATTGTTTGGTGCTTCTGAAGAGGCTGCAGTATCCCCAGACAGCTGGGTGACTTTGTCCCATAACTGTCTCTTCACCTGTAAAATACGCAGCATGGTGGGCTGCAAAATGTAGTTTGCTTTATACCCACTTCCATTTTCAGGGCACCTGGAAGTAAAGCATACCACAAGGAGAAAGGAGTACTTGTATATAAAAATTGTTTCTATCTTTTGTTCCTCTTCTTTCATGCAAGGATGCATGTGCTTCTGAACCCATGAAGACTATAGCAGTGAAACACAAAATACTTGTTTAACTCATGCCCTAAATGGCTCCCTTTATGTAAGGCTTCAGCCCATCAATCCCTTGTAGTCCTCGAGACTGAAACATTGGGCGTAATTTTATTGACAATCTTGATGTTGTCATGAGAAAAACCCTATAGCCAGGCCATCACCACCATCAAGCTGACAGTGTGACTTGGCTGTCTGTTGAGTAAGAATTGGCCCTGGTGATAAAACAGGTTTTTTTTTTCCATAGCTGGAAGAGAGTTTTGTTTGTGGGCAAAGTGGCAATGTTGTGATTTGAGCTGTTGTAATGTCATGGCTAAGGTTGAAGTTAACCCTAAAATGACAGGGTGTTCCAGTGGGCTGTAACTTCCATAAAGATGAGCTGTAGTATTTTCAGCTATGGGGTGGTCATAGGGTAGAGTGAGACCTGGCAGAATAGCAGAGGATGAATACCACTTTACTCTCACAAACCAGCATATAACAAGCATTGATGTGGTACTGCTGTACCTCCTTTAATAATGATTCTTCCGTTCCAGGGCTCTCCATTGATTACCAGGAAAGCAAATTGTACTGGATCAGCTCTGGTAATGGTACCATCAACAGGTGCAACTTGGATGGCAGCGGCTTTGAGATGATAGAGACCATGAGGAACCAGTTGCGCAAGGCCACAGCATTGGCAATTATGGGTAAGAAGCGATGCCTGGGGCAGACAGCTATCTCCACAGTAGGTCTGGTCAGCAAGAATTAGAAAGGGGTCCTACATAGGCTCTGTATCAACAGGCAGGGTTATAAATCTTTACTTATTTCATTCTAGCATGCATCCATACAGATGCATGGAAGAATTTATAATTTCAGAAACATTCTCTCTGTTGGGATGGATTACAAGAGTTTTTGCACATTTTTTTTAGCTCTAGGACTTCTTGTGAGGAACAGTGTTTTGCAAAAACAATTGCAATTAATAGATTCATAATTATTGCCTTAATAAACTTGTAAACTGAATATATCAAATGTGACTGCTTTATGAAAAAACATGTTACACATAATGTATTTCATGTTTCTAAAGTTATAAAGTGACTTTAGATCTGTAAAGGATGTTAGAAACTAAGTATTGCATATTTTATTGTTCTTCTCTTAATTTCTTGCTATTTTTCCCAGAACAAAAATATGTAAGGCTTCAAAAATCTCCAAAAATGTTATATTTCCACCTCCAGATAGGATAGTCATTGAGATATTCCCCCAAGGAATGTTTTCTTTTGTCTTAAAATGATTCAATTTAATTTCTTCATTTGTTTTAAAAATGAGAAAGGAATTGACAAGCTCTGCTGAAGCTTTTATTCCCATAATTAATTCTTTGTTTTTAGATCTCATTATAAAATCTGAGAAGAGGAAAAGGATATATTCAGGGTATTTTGTTTTCAAATTCACACACCTGCCTTTAAACATATCTTGGCTGTTATTCTCTTTTTCTTCATCTGACAAAATGAATTGAAATTTATGAAAAAATGTATTTTTAAAATACTCTTTAAGGTACTGCAAGACACCAAACCCTTTAAAAAAAAATTACGCTTAGACTAATATAGCTCTGAAATTTGGAGATTTCTTTTTTAAGAAATATTTATAATGCATTTGTGTAGTCTTGGCATAGAAACACATAGTTAATTGTTACCTTTTCTTAAAAAAAAAAAAGAGTCCCATGATAGCAAGAATTGATGCCTGTCCCCAGTAACAGTGTCAGGAATGCATCAGGTATATTACAGGGGCTGCAACATTGATATTAACACACTGAAATCTTTGCTTAAGGCTTAGGTGTTCTTACTACCATTTCCATGCCATGCAGAAGTGGAACAGGCTAAGCACTAACAAAAAATATAAACTTAAAATCTAAGATATGTCTTTCAGGATTAGATCAGAGGTCTTTCTAGCCTAGGGTTGGGAAAACTGTGATCCTGTAGGTGTTGGACTGCAAACTTTGTGACTGTTGATAATGTTGGCAGGAACTGATGTGAAATTGAGTCCAACAGTATCTGTGGAGGCACAGCTTCCCTACCTGTGTAGTATTCTGTTTCCAGCAACAGTCTCTGAGATGCCTCTGCAAATACGTGAGCCTTCCCCCCTTTTCTCATTTGTAGGAGTGCAAACTTGAATCATTTAGTTGAACTGATCGTGTCAACCTCTCTTAACTTAAAAGATAGCTTGGTAAATCAGGCAGTGCTTTGTTTATAAATATTAATGGCTTTTAATGTAAATATTCTTTTGAAAAAAACCCTAGAGATCTTTGTCACCATCTAAGGAAAGGCAGTCCCCCCCTTCTCTTTGACACAAGAAGTAACATTGCTTAAGAGCACACTGCATGCCTTGTTAGGTGTAGGAATATTTAGTATCTATATCAAGTAGAGTGCAGCATGGCCAGTGCAATGTGAGTTTTGATAATAAACAGGAGAAAAATATTCAAGATGCTCTTGTAAGATAGAAAAGAAAAAATTACAGTTATTGTTTTCAGGAAATACATCTAGATTAAAAAAAAGATTCCTAATTTTGGGTAAAAGAGCCCCAAATACCTGGCTCTCATGAGTGAGTGTAAGCCATCCTGAGGCAGGATCTTCATGGATGCTCCCATCCTAGACAAAGGACTAACAGACTTTTGGAAGAAGGAGGAATGAGCTCTGCAGGCAGAAAAGAAGCAAAAGGCCTCAGAACAGAGAGCAAAGAAATATGCAGAGAGGTGAAACAAAAGGTGGTCATGCTCTGCATAGCTCCTTTTCACTAATCTATACAAGCGTTGATGCCTCTTTGCTTCCAACATTATGTTCATATACTATCTAAAACTGAACAAATAATAAAGTCTGATTGGAAAGCAAAGTGGTACGTCCTTTCCTCCTGTTTTTTCCTACCAGTTTAGCAAGCAAGGGAAATTAATCTCAATAAAATCTAGTATTTAAAAGAAAGAAATATGTTTCTTTATAAACCTAAATGTCAATATTAAACCTTATTTGGTGAGTCACCTTTCTTTAATTAAGTAGTAGCTGTAATTGTTTGTCTCTGGCATATAGCAACCCAGAGTGCACTGCCCCTGTATGTGGCACTTCCCTTTAGTTGTCACCTACTTTTTGGATTATATTTTCTTCATATCATTTGTATACCGTACAATTAGCAATGCCTCTTTGGTGGTTAACCATCAAACTTAACCATTATAAAAACAAGCCACAGGAATCCTTAAAATTCAAATGAAATAAAAATCAATCGCATTCAAAGCTAAAGAAATAAAAATGCTAAGCCTGTCAATATTCAGAGAGCAAACTTTTTTTTTAAAATGAACAGGTCTAATAATGCCTGGGAATTTTATTTTTTAAAAAGCTCTTTGGCTGATGTTGAAAGCCCATAATGAGAATGCCATGTGAAGCTCAGAGAAGGGAGTTTACAAGTAGGGTGCTGCTGGTGATAAAGGTCCATTCTTTTTTAGGTCTGTGTCCTCCATGCTTTTCTCTCTATTTTTTAAAGTGTAGTGTAGCAGTGGAAGAGACCCAGCATAGTGTAATGGTTTGAGTGTTGGCCTAGGACTCCGGTGACTAGGTTTGAAATTTGTGCTAGGCCGTGGAGACTCACTGGATGGCCTTGGGCAAATCAGACACACTCAGCCTCAAAGGAGGGCAGTGGCAAACCTACTTGAAGAAATGCTGCCAAGAAAACCCTGTGATATATTTCCTTAGGTTCACCATAATTTGAAAATGACTTGTAGGCAGGCAGCAACAACAGGCGTTGTGAAAAGAACAGTAAGAGAGAACAAGGAGATCCATCTGTAACTGACTATAAACAATCAATTAAAATAGAAATAAGCTACCACCTCTTGCCCAGGCCTATACCTGTGGTATGGGAAGAATAAAACATTTTGGCCTGAATCATGTTGCCCCAACTAGAGTAGAATCATTAAACCAGTAGGATTTTCCTATGTGCTGACTCATTATTCGTCCATCAGTTTGATGGATCTTCTCTGGTTGGGACTAACCAACAGGCCTTTGTTCATAGGAGTGCTTTCACTATCTGAAGTATCTCCTGATACAGGAGACAGTTGCTCTTCCTAATGCTGTTTGTCAGCTGCTTATTGTCGTTTCCTCATGTACATTCTTCTGTCTGTCCCAGGTGATAAGTTGTGGTGGGCTGACCAAGCCTCAGAAAAAATGGGCACCTGCAACAAGAAGGATGGGACAGAAGCTGTTGTGCTCCGTAACAGCACCACACTAGTCATGCACATGAAGATCTATAATGAGAATATTCAGCAACATGGTGAGCTCTTGGAGGGTTCAGATTATAACAGGCAGCAGGACTGTGCTTGATGTTAAGGGAGGTTGTGGAAAAACATCATTGGAAACTGTGGGTGTTGTTCAAGCTCGCAAACGTTGAACTGTGAGACTGTGAAGTACATACAGAATCGGTGATGTAGTACAGGTGAGTAGCTTTCAGTCACCTTTGAGCCCATTATGAGTTGCAGCCATCCCCGCTGCTACCACCATACTTCAGAAGCATGCCAGCAGCTGGGAAATCTGCATTTTTCCTTTAAAACAAGGCACAAGTTCCCTGTGCACATTGTTTTAAAATGAAAGCTCGTCCTCTTTCTCGCTGTTAAAAATCCAGCTGCCCTTAAAATTGACAAGGACGTCATGGGCTAGACAGACAGGCAGGGGGACATGTGGTCCTCAGACTGCGTAATTCTCTTGTCTTCTGTAAGTCCGCACTGTTTGGAAAAGAAAATTCCAGTCTGCTCACAGACTCCTAGGAAACCAGGTTTGGAATGTGGTGGTGGTTCAGTCATGATAATTATTGACTGTACCACACGAGGCTCACTGTACACCTTGTCTGTCTTCCTGACTCATCCACAAAGCCAGCCCCATTCCGTACTCTCTGCCCATTTGGCTGTAAACTGAGATGATTATTTATGGGACAACAGAATGAAACTGAACCTGCAAACTGTGTGACTCTGTGCTTGTTTTTATGTTTGCCTCTTTATTATTGTAGGTACCAACCCTTGCAGTGTGAACAATGGTGATTGCTCCCAGCTCTGCCTTCCCACTTCAGAGACAACACGTTCCTGCATGTGTACAGCTGGCTATAGCCTGAAGAGTGGGCAGCAGTCCTGTGAAGGTGAACAGTTGTCTGTAGGGTTCTGTAGATTTTGTGGCCTGAAGCAGTTTTGCCCCATTCCTGGGGTTTTTGCTAATCTGCATATCTGAGTGATGTGTCACAGCTCAACTGTTTGACTGTTAGTGGACACTGAGGTTACAGATAGCCTGAGTTTACCGTGGTTTATTTATGACACTCTTCTATAAACCATGTGGAGGCAAAATGCCGAATACCACACACTTGAGAGGGTACAGTAGCCAATCCTGTATGTGAAGCATTTTTTTTTCAGAGGGATGGTTATTTTGTTGTGGTATATTTTGTTGTGTTATAGCAGCAACCACAAAATCAGAGGTGTCACACAGAGACAGTCTGTGGTTTGAGCAAGGGGACGCTTCACTCTGAAATATCAGGGGAAGATCTCCCTTGTCCCATACTCACATACCTTGCTTTGGACCATGAGCAGTGAGAGGTATCACAAAATACCAGTTTGTTTTTATGAGACATGTTTCTCAAGAAATCTTTTATCTTCAGCACATGTTACACTTTTTGATATACACAGTAAAAAAAAAATGTAGATGTACGTCTTTAAAAAGTCAAAACTTTTTGTGCTAGCTACATTTGGCACACTGTTGTAAGGTTTATGGAAATAATCTTTATGTGTGCAAAGTATTTTAAGCATGTTAACATTCTGTATACAGTTGGCCCTTTGTATCTATGGATTCGATCAACCAAAGCTTGAAAATATATTTTAAAAAATCCAAAAAGCAAACTTTGATTTTTGCCGTTTTGTATAAGGGGTGCCATTTTGCTACACCATTGTACATAATGGAACTTGAGCATCGGAGGAATTTTGGTATCCGGAGGTGGGGGTCCTTTAACCAAATCCTAGCAAATGCTGAGGGCCCACTGTGAATGTACAGTAACGTTAATAGTGAGTGGTACAAACTGTTGTCTTACACTCAATCAGACTGTTGGTCCTTTGCATCCCAGATAATTTGCTGAGATTGGTAGCAGCTCACCAAAGCTTCATGCAGCTACCTTCATCTCTGAGCTTCTTCTAGCAGGGCTTGAGCCTAGGATGTGAAAATGGTAGGCTCAGCTGCTGACCTACAGCCATCCCTGCCCTTTATTTATTACGATCTTGCTCAGACTCAAACCACTGGTCCACCTAACCCTGTGCTATCTGCTGCAGATTAACCCAACCTGTTTTGCAACTCCCTCATTACTGGACCTTGAGTACATTGTCTGGGAATGATTGGACTTACAGGCCAACGATATCACGAGGAACCCTGGTTGCAGAAAGTGGTTCAGGTCTGTCTAGCAGCAGGTCTCCAGGCAAAGTTCTGTTCTGAAATTCTTTGATGCCAGAAATCTTTTGGCTTCAGATGCTGGGAATGGATACCAAGATCACTAGTATGTAAGGGAGGGATGAGGAATCTTCAGTCTTCCAGATATTTTGGTTTCCAGTACCTGTTGGTCTTTTTCACTACCAGCCACTTTGGTCAGTGGTAAGAGGTGATGGGAATTGTAGTTGACTAAGTGCTAATAGTCTGTGTGTCTCTCACTCTCACTGTAATACTTGTGCTCTGCCACTGAGTTTTGTCCTCTCTTGTGTGGTTTGTGCTCACATTCAGTGACTATGTCTTCTTTCCGTGCAGGTGTTGGCTCTTTTCTCCTCTACTCAGTGCACGAGGGTATCCGGGGTATCCCACTGGATCCCAATGACAAATCTGATGCCCTAGTTCCAGTCTCTGGGACTTCATTAGCTGTTGGCATTGATTTCCATGCTGGTAAGTGACAAATATGTGGATTTGGTTATAATCTTCTTGGGCCTTTCAGAAGAAAAGGGAAAGAAGCATAGATCCCTGGGGCAGGATGAGAGCGGGCAGTTAGCTGATTTATAAAAATTATGTATGCTGCTTGTTTCTGCAAATGGACTATTAACACTCTCTCAAATTTACATAGCATTACTCTGAGCCTTTTGCCTACCCTTTCTTGTCCTCTTTCAGCTAATGATACCATCTATTGGGTGGACATGGGCCAGAGTACCATCAGTCGAGCCAAACGGGACCAGACATGGCGAGAGGATGTGGTGACCAATGGCATTGGCCGGGTGGAAGGCATTGCTGTGGATTGGATTGCAGGTACAGCATTGTGGAATTATAAGCAGTCAGAGGTGGAATTGGAGAGCTAGCGAAGAAGTGACACAAGAGTCCTGCAGAGAGAGGAAAAGGAGCACGTGGCTAAATAATCAGTTGGGCTCCTCTTCCCCTTCAGGAAACATCTACTGGACGGACCAGGGCTTTGACGTCATTGAGGTGGCCAGGCTGAATGGTTCCTTCCGCTATGTGGTGATCTCACAGGGCCTGGACAAGCCACGTGCCATCACTGTGCACCCTGAGAAAGGGTAAGAGTCAGCTACGGAGGGTAGAACTTCAGGACTACAGGGGAAATGACCACAACAGGAGCAGGCTACTTCTATGAGTCCAGCAAAGGCTTGTGGGTTGGAGCTGGCAAAAGACTAAGAGTCCAGATTATTGTTGCTAGATATTTCAGGAATGTTCAGGTTTATTTGGTCTATTAGAGGGTCCCAAGGGAGGATGCAGTTACTGCCCAGGTGTTCCCCTAGGTTTCTTCTGTGGACCATTTCATAAATCCAGTTGTAACTCCCAACTAGTATAAATTCACTGAATCAGTTGCTGAGTGATAAATCAATACTTTGTAAATCTTCTTGCTGCAGTAGGTTGGGACTATTTTAGTGATTTACTCTATTTGTTATAAACCTACACACACACACACACGCACGCATGCACGCACACATGCACACACACTTTAACTCATGACCTAACTGTTTTTTGTTTACCCTTGGTATTTCAGAGAGTTAGGTCTTATCTTTTCTTTTTTTTTCTGTTGCCATGAGAAGAACCTTGCATTTTGAAATGGTACAGAGAATATGAAAGTTCAGTCTGGGTTGTATAGTCTTTGACAGCCCTTTCATATTGAGACTGTGCTCATCAAGTGCGGAATATGGAGAAAGCCTGTAGCACAGTGGTTAAGAGTACTGGGCCAGAACCCAGGAAGTTTAGATTCTTATGCAGAGATGATGTCCGTTGGGTGACACTGGGCCAGAAGTGTTGTTCTTTAGCATAAGCTACCTTACAAAATTATTGTGGAGATAAATGTAGAAGGAGAACCTAATAGCAGAACAAAAATGTAAATAATTATGATAGCATGCCGTTGTGAAACAGACTGAAGGGGTTGACTAAAGATATGATCCACTGGCCTTTCTCATTTCCTTCAGGTATCTTTTTTGGACAGAGTGGGGCCAGTACCCTCGGATTGAACGTTCCCGGCTGGATGGGACAGAGCGTGTAGTCCTTGTCAATGTTAGCATCAGTTGGCCTAATGGCATCTCGGTTGACTATGAGGTATGGCTCAGAGGCAGGAGGTGAGAGAAATAGCGGGATGGGGTGAGGGGAGGCAGAGACACCTGTGAAGGCTCTGCGCAGGAGTGCGCCATGACAGATCCCGGCCTGCACAGGTACTTTATTTATGCCCACCAAAGGATGGTTCATGTTCTTTTTCATGGTCTCTGTGCCTCACACATTGGGAATCTTCATGCATGTGCGGTAGCTTTTCGGAAAGTTCCAGAGCTGAGCAGCTTGGTGGGAACCCCTCCCTGGTCCGGTACTGAGCATGCTCAGTCCCGCCAAGCTAACTGTCTCTCCTCAGTTTCTTTTCGTCTGCTGACCTGTTAGCAGAAATGCAGATCGGGCAAGTTCTTATTTTGCTCTTATGATGCACTTATTAGGAGGCCACTAAATGATCCTGTGATGGTGGAATCCTAGAATGGAGAGATCCTCCCATTGAACTGGGGAGAGCACTGCATAACTGTCATTTGTTCTAGTGGGCCGGGTTTCTGTCCAAGTTCAATCCACAAGATGTTGCTTTTTTTACTGTTACAGTTATGTGGAGGTGTGGAGAATTGAACTGTGAGGTCAAATAGTGAAGTCCTGCCCAGCAGAAGTACTTCAGAAACTTGGAGAATTATATTTTGGACTACAGCTCCTTGAATCACGGATTCCAGGAGTTGTATTTTAAATAGCTTTCCCATAATCACAGTTGGACTCATATTTGTCACTGGCGTTTCAGATTTTGTCAGATACTAAGTTAAAGAATACTCAGTTCCTCTAGCAGGGCAGATAGCAGCTCCGGTGACTGCATAGCAGTAAAATAAGGAAGCAAGTAAAAAAGATTAAGATACCTGATCACAGTTTGTGTGTGTGTGTGTGTGTGTGTGTGTGTGTGTGTGTGTTTATTTAAATATTTATATCCTGCCCTTTATTGTGGGGTCTCAAGGCAGCATAGAATATAAACAATTTAAAACATTTCCAGATTAACCCATAAATTATTTAAACAAGATACAAGCATATTAAACAAGACAACAGTTTAAAAGCTTAAAAGTTAAGTATGTGTACTTTTTAAAGTACATCAGACTCCAAAGACTTTTAATAAAATGCCATACTTTGGTGCTGGGGAAAAATTAACATTGATTCCAGTCAGACCTTCAGGATTAAAGTATTCTACAATGAGTGCTACAGTGAACAAATCCCTCTCCCAAATCCTCAGGTTTGTACTGCCTCTGCTGGTGGGGCCCAAAGAAGAAACCCACCTGCAGACCTCATTTCTCAGCCACTTATATACAAGGAAAGGAACTCCTTTAGGTATTGAGGTCCAAAGCTGTTCAGGGCTTTAGATGTCCTTACCAACACCTTGAATTTAAACTAGAAGCAATTTGTCAGTGGATGCAAATAATTTAAGATCCATGCTATATTGTGTCTCTGTGGTACTCCAATCAACAGTCTTTGGGATACATTTTGCACTAGCTCTAGTTTCTGAGTCATCTTCAAAGGCAAAATCATATAGAGCGCATTGCAGTAATCTAATCGGGAAGTGCCTAGTACCTGGAGTACTGTGGCTAAGTTACCCTTGCCCAGAAAAGGCTAGAGTAGGTGCACTAATCAGAACTGGTCCTAAGTTCTCAGATGTCTACTGCTTTGTCATGGTCTCTGTGAGTCACTAATATGGGTTCCGTACCTCAGAAGGCAGTCAGATGTTCACTCCTTCTTGTACAGGGATATAATTTGAGTTTGTGGTGTGGATCCTGGGATATGTTGTTTCTGTACCATTCATACAGATGACATGCCATCTTGAACTCCTTCTCATTGTCTTGTGCTCTCTTTTTCTGATTGCTCTCTCTGTTTAGGAGGGGAAGCTTTACTGGTGTGATGCCCGCACAGATAAGATAGAACGCATAGACCTGGAGACTGGTGACAAGAGGGAGGTGGTCCTGAACAATAACAACATGGACATGTTTTCCATATCAGTCTTTGAGGATTACATCTACTGGAGCGACAGGTCTTTATCTCATGTCTCTAGCCCAGAGCAAGAGCTGCTATAGTAGAGGAATGCTACGATCGTGCTTAGAAGATTTTTGCAGCAGCTGTTTTGCTTCTTCCCCCTTTTTTTTTTCAGCCTATGTTACACTCATCCTGGATGGATATTTTGTGTCATTAGTTAAGTCCTGTTTACATATACGAAAATACGTTCTTTCTGTTGAAAGGTCCACATCCATGAATGCTCATGTGCTGGAAAAGTGGTGTTTCTTATGGATACTGGCATGCTAATGTATATCTAATTTTAGATGTTTTCATTAAGCAAGAAATGTGAGCTTGGAAAACTTTTAAGACAGATGGCAACTTCTGTGGCTTTAGGAATAAATTTTGTCCCCTCCAGGACTTGCCTTGATGTTGCAGAGCCACGACTTTGCCATTAAAATTTATGCTGCTGAATTTTGATAATTGCTGAATTTGAATGCTTGCTTTAAAACTGGCAGCATGCTACTGCAAACCATTTAAATAAAGCAAAATGTTTAATTTACATAGCATTCAACAGCAGAGATTTTTTGTTAAATTTCAGTGATGTGGATTTTGAGAGTCCCTTGGGTGGCCTGAAAACAGTGTTGGAATCTAATGCAAACTAGATGTTGCCCATTAATTTTCTACAGTAATAAATAAAACTACAGTCCTCCCTCTACATTCACAAGTCTGACCTTTGCAAATTTGATTATTCCCCCCTCCACATTCTCCTCCTTCCATTCCCTTGTGTTTTGCTGGGCACAGAGAAGGAAAGCAAGCACCTGGACGAAAGACAAGGAAATGGTGGGGGCACATGCACGCCTTCCTTTTCCCATCCAGAGAGCCCCCCCCATTCCCTTGCCTCTGGCCCCGGTGCTGAAAACTTACACAGAGGCAAATGGCAAGGGAATGGGGTGGGGAAAGCTCGTGTGAGCCTTCGTTCTCCCTTCGGGAACTGCCCCCCATTCTCTTGCATCTGGCCCTGTACACAAGAGGCAAGGGAATGGGGAGGGGAGCTCTGGAAGGGAATGAGGAGATTGGAAGAGAGTTATTCATGGTTTTTCCATTTTTGAGGGGGTTCTGTACCTCACACCTTTGCGAAAGTGAATGGGTCGCTGTATATGTCTGACTGATTTTTTGAAACCATAGCTCTGGGACCATGAAACTTAGAAAGACACCTGAAACTTGGTATGGATATTAAGTCCCCCAGGGCCTGTACCTGAGAATTATTGGGGCTTTAAAATTATTTTAAACATGGTTTTGAAGGCAGAATTCTCATCTTTGATCACTTGGTGGCACATTTCTCTAACTGTTACATAACTTTGCAGATAAGATAGTTTGAAATCATGTGGGAATAGCATGAGGAACATGGGGACAGGGCTACCCCTATTCTTCATTGTGGAACAGCCTCCACTCACAATATGGGAGTGGACAGACCTCTCCCACAAAGGTTTGTTAGAGGGAGGCCCTGTCTTAAGGCTGCAGTGTATCACACTAGGAATTATTCTTACCTGTGTGAAGCTGGAAACTTGCTAGTCCATAATATACAAAGATGAAATAACATACACGTCTGAATGTGCAGACAATTAAGAGTGCTTGTCAATGAAAGGTATATGTCTCAGTGTCATAAGACTGTTGCTTCCTGTTTGCACTTAGCCCTGCAGCATCTGTGCTAGTGCTTTGCAGGATGTGACATGCTTGCACAATTAACTGTGCCTCTTTTTAGGACTCATGCAAATGGATCCATTAAGAGAGGCAGCAAGGACAATGCTTCAGAAATTGTGCCTCTGCGCACAGGAATTGGGGTGCAACTGAAGGACATCAAGGTTTTCAACAGAGCCAGGCAGAAGGGTAAGCAAAGAGGGACCAACCAGCGCACAAGACACTATCTGTCCAGGGCTGGAGATGGTCATCTGAAATAAAGGCTCCACCCCTTCAATGCTTTGGCCAGTCATGCTCATAGAAGCAGGTTGTAAATTAACCTAATGCTAATGCATCCCATTCCCCTTGCATCCCTTCTCCAGGTACCAATGTTTGTGCTCAGAACAATGGTGGATGTCAACAATTGTGCTTGTACCGAGGAGGAGGCCAGCGGACATGCGCATGTGCGCATGGCATGCTCTCTGAGGATAGCGTGAGTTGCCGTGATTACGATGGGTACCTGCTCTACTCAGAACGCACCATTCTCAAGAGTATCCACTTGTCAGATGAGAACAACCTGAATGCACCTATTAAGCCTTTTGAAGACAGTGAGCACATGAAAAATGTCATTGCCTTGGCCTTTGACTATCGCCAGGGCAGTAAGGGCAGCAATCGCATCTTCTACAGTGATATTCACTTTGGCAACATCCAACAAATTAATGATGATGGAACTGGACGCAGAACCATAGTTGAGAGTGAGTATTTTTGATAACTTCTCTCCTGACTCTTCTTAAGCTACCTACTTTGGGAAATGTGTGAAAGAGTCCAACTCAGTTTCATAGGTTCTTTTGGGTCCGGTTTTCATCCAGGTTCTATCTGCAAGATGCTGCATTTAGTTGTTTTAGCTCCTTTTAGGGTGAGATTGGTTTGACGACCAGGAGAGAGCCGGTGGTGACTGTTCATTCCGCAGGGAAGAAAATCTCCAAAGCTTAAGATCTGTGACAACAGTGAAAAGGGCCACATATTGGAGAATTTACTGGTTTAGTTTGCAGCTCTCAGAATTCTGCACTCAGCTTTGTTTGCGAGGGGATTCTGACAGTTTTAGTCCGAAAATGCAGTTTTCCTAAGCTCTGGGAAAGGACTTCAAAGTCCTGTTGACTGAGCATGGAAAGAAACATGAAATTCACTAGGCAAATTGTAGGAGTGTTTTTGGCTGGTTTTTTTTTACCATTGGTTTAGTAAAAATGCCTTAGTGACCTATGCAACACACATTTAGCACCAAAACAAACAAACAAAAATCTCCTTGTCTGAAGACTGTGGTATTTGTAAGTTGTTCCAACCATGGAGTAAGTTTTTGCTTCCCTCCTTCAGTCTTTTGCTTTTGATCACAGTTAATTGAAATGTTCTCTAACTACATTTAAGTGTACAAGTAATGCACTGTGAGAACTGAAGGAATATTCAACTATATTCAAAAAGGTGTTTTTCAGGTGTTCACATTTTGAGGCTTATTCTGTGCCAAATATGCATATGGTGATTTTGCACAGGAAACAACATCTTCTGGGCAGGAGACGACTTTCTCTGCACAGAAAATGATGGGCATATTACTCTGTTTCTCCTACAGATATTAACAGAGTCGCATCATGCAGGCAATTCCATTAGGGTTTATAACCTTTCTAATGAACACGTGCAGGTTTCACAGTAATACGTCTGTGGCACTTTTGGACTTAATTCCTAGACAACAGTCAGTTTGTCCCATGAACAGAGTGTACGGAAGAAGCAGCCTTACTCTTAAAGCTATGGACCGCGACCTGCAAAAGGATTGAATCTCACTGTCCCATTGCTTTTCTAAGGGGCCTGAAAGGATGGCCTAAATCTGATTGGTAATGCCATGTAGATTAGACATACTGGATTGGTGGGAACTTGGTAAATTAGCAGTAGTGCCAGTTCTTCTTCGTGGTCTCTGTGCCTCACACATTGGGATCTTCGCGCATGCGCGGTAGCGTTCGGAAAGTTCTAGAGCTGAGCAGCTTGGCGGGAACCCCTCCCCTTTTCTGTACTGAGCATGTTCAGTCCGCCAAGCCAACGTTCCCTGCTCAGTTTTCTTTCGTCTGCCGGCATGTTAACAGCAAACGGAAAGACTTCTTCTGTTGAGCAGCTTTCTCTCTGGTTTTTCTTCTTCTTCTGCCTTTGTTCCTTCTTCAGACTTTTGTGAGATCCCCTTCTACGTCTTCTTATGTCTTCTTTGTTTAAGTTCTGCGTTACATGTGGTCACAAGGTTGCATTGTCCGACAGGCATACCGAGTGCCTTTTCTGCCTCGGGGAGACCCACAGCGTCAGGGCCTGCTCCGTTTGCAAGGACTTCACAGCTCAAACCTTGAAGAACAGAGCCTCTCGACTAAAATCTCACTGCTGGGAGCAAGCCTTAAGGATTAAGGAACAGGCAGCTTCAAATACTACCCTTTTTACTTCTATGGCTTCCCGCTCCTCGGCCGTTGTGCGGCCTGCGACCACGCCCTCGTCAGTATCGACGGCTGTGATACCGACCACGACGGTACCGGGCTCAGTACCTTCTTTGGCGTCTTTGCCGCCCATCTCCTCCTTGCCTCGGATTCCGAAGCTTTCTCGGACGCCGATTGCCTCATCGTCATTGGGCGATGCCTCTGCGGGTTCGCAGGTGGCTCGGCCTTCTAAGCCCCTTAAGGCGGCCCAACGGAAGTGCTCTTCTTCACATCCTTTGGACCCTTCTGTGAAGGATAAGAAGAAGAAAAAAAAGGAGAAACACCGGTCACCTTCACTGGCGGCAAAGTCGTCGTGACTTCTGACACCCCTGCCAACTCAACCTACTATGGCGACTGTCGAGGAGGAGGGCAAATTAGCAGTAGTGCCAGTTCTGTTGAGTCATTAAGTCTGTTCTAGTTAGAACTGTCCATCGGATTTAGGTTCATTAGTACAACAGAAGTGTTTGTGGCCCACCCCTTCCCAAGCACTCTCAGTGAATGACTGGGTTTTTTTTTTTAAATGATACAGTACAGTAGAACTATTTGATTAACGTGTTTATTTACTAAAAAATCATATTGTCCATGACTTTTTAAACCTGGATGGTTGATCCCAACCCAAAGTAGGAGTTCTCTTTCTATGCCTTATTCCAGTCTTGATGGGCATGAGGAAGGGATATTGTTCACACTCTTTCCTATGTTCGGGTTTCACTAATAATGTTAAGGCTGTCACAGTAGGTATGAGACTGATGCTTTCTTGCATGTCCCTAAAACAGTGTCATGGATCAATGTGTCTGTTCTGCCCTCTTCTGTTTTTGGAAGTCAGAGAAGAAGGGGCAGGATGAGGCTGTGCCAGGAAATAATCCTTCTGCTTGCATTGGGACTCACAGCAAATAACAGATAGAAGGGCATCTGCTAAGAGAGGCAGAGGCAGTAACTGAGGAGGAGAGGAGCCACCTTGTGTCCACTGGATGAACTGAGTTCATAGGCAGTCTAAGAAGGTTCCAGCCTTTGTCTGTTCCTGTACCTGAAGACCATATCTCCAGACACTACTGATTTTCTCCCTGTCATTCACAGACTTCCCTTAATAAGCTAATGCAAACCAAACTCAACTTTTTCTGTGGCGTGGCAACTTTGTGTGTGTGCTTTCCTTCTCTATACTTCTCAGTTAGAAAATTGGGCACTGCTTGAAACAGCACTCAGCGTATCCTCCTTCAGGCATCTTTGTGGTGATCTCTAAAGAGCAGTATATTAAAGTTACTATTTAGTCCATTCCAGTCTTCTGTCTCCTCCTCACTTTCCCCTCTTGCCTTTGGACTTGTGTATGTAAATTAGAATTACAGCAGTGAGTTTAATGAGATTTTAAACTGTTCTGCGCTCAGGGGAATTGCTTCTTGTGTTCCTGTTTGCATTCCTAATGCATGTGGCTGAGCCATAAGTCTTCTCCCCACTTCCTCAATTCTGGAGTGGTGGGATAGGAAATTGATCCCACCATGCCTCATTCACTCTCAGAATGCTGACTTGAGGATACTATAGCAGGGCAAGGTGTTCCATTTGGAGAGAAACAGATTAGTTTCTTTTTGTTTATGAGCTTGTATGGGGAGGTTGAGTCCCACAAGTGCAGGCATGTCCTGGTGGATAATTGCCAAGTGGTTTCAGTTTGTTGCCTTGTGCTCCTTTGAGCAGTCAGGCAGTGAAAAAAAGAGTTCCTGTGCCTTCTTCTGGAAGTTATGAATGCTGATGCAGTTTTCTGCCCCTGAAGTAGATTGGGAA
The DNA here is from genome assembly GCA_030412105.1 of Cyclura pinguis. Lineage (NCBI taxonomy): Eukaryota > Metazoa > Chordata > Lepidosauria > Squamata > Iguanidae > Cyclura > Cyclura pinguis. The sequence goes on along the minus strand of CM059600.1, from coordinate 194,680,264 downwards.
TTTTGGGAACTGTCCACACATTGGAAGTAATAGCAGAAGAGATCCTGGGAGCTCACCCAACCTCAGTAGCCCTCAGGCAAGAGGTTCCACACCACGCTTATAGAAGAAATAGTGCATATGAACTTAGGCTTCAGAGGTAGTATTGGTGGTTTTATACAATAGCTGCTGATCCTTCTGTGCTCCATATGCCTCAACACTGCAACATTTGTTACATTTGTTACATGTGTTACATTTATGTCCTGCCTTTCCTTAATATAGTAATGTCTATAGTTTCCTGCTGATCTCTCCACCCAGACATTGGACTGATCTAACTTAGCAAGGCCTTTTTACACATGGTCATTCCACACAAATGTTGGAGGAAGTAGCAATGTTTGGAAGCACCCAAATACATTAGTCAAGTTGAATGGCTGAGAGAGGGGGCATGAGAAAGAAGTAGCAACACAAACAAAACCAAAAAACAGATTTATTATCCACATCTTTATATGGATGGACATCAACAATGATCATTAATGTAAGAGTGGTCATTATTAATTGGCTTGTCAATGCAAGAATGTCTGTGTTATTTCCTAGCAACTGCTTTTGATAGCCACTGTTTAGACAGTGACTTTTTAAAATAATAATAATTGCCTTCTTTCTGCTGTGGCTAATTATAGTCCTCCACCCATTTCACAAACAATCAGGGATGTGTATAATGCATCTGCCAGCTGAAGCAGCACTCTGTTTGTCCAGTGAAGTGGACAGTAGCCATGAAAGCTGACACGAAATAATATTTGTTAAGATGTTTACAACACCACAAGACTTTTGGTTGACTTAAGTGGTGTATGCTTAAGTATTTCCCTTACTGAAGGTTTTGAGCCAGACTTAAAGCACTAATGAGAGACTTCATAGAAGGAAATGTACAAAGTGCCAACAGCAGTTCTGCCCTGGGTATGGCAGTAGGGATAGCTTGGAAAGATTATGTTTCTGGACAGTGATCTTCAGATTCTCCTAGGCAGAGTCTAGTGGATATACTGGCTAAATACTAGCTATGCTGGCCTTAGGATTCTGGGGGCTATAATGACAAAATAACTTTTCTAAGCTCTGGCAGTAGGGCAAGCCAGCAGGAGTCCCACTTTCATTGTTAAATGTCAGGTAACAAATACAGGAAGCAACTTTGTATGAAGCCAAAACTTTGTCCCCTTTGTCCATTGCTGTTTACTGCAACCAGCAGTGTCCATCCACAGTTGTAAGTAATGAGTAATGTAGCCTTTCTAATATATGGGCTTTCACTGAGGATACTTGCCTCAAGGAGATGATTCTTCTGCTGTCCCCCTTAAGTTACCACAGTGGTTTTTCAGGTAATAAGTAACATGTGGTAATCAGACCAGGGCTGTGGCGTGCAGAGGCATGACAGGAACATGCCTCCTACCAAGTAAGACCCTTGGATTATCTCTTAGTCCATTATCGTCAACACTGACTGACAGGAGTTCCTCCAGGATTTCAGGTGGGAGTTTTTTCTGCCCCACTTGGAGGTGGTAGAAATTGATCCCAACATACTCTGACTTTGAGGTACCACCATTGTCCGTAATACAGCTATTCTTTCTAATAAGGTGTGTGAATGAGGTCCAGCCAGGTCATGTGTGGCTTGTTGAGATTGGCCAGGGCATTCATACAGGGCAGTGAAGTAGTCTGTCCCATGATGACCTGATCCAATTTGCTCAGGGAACTTGTGCCAGAGCATGAAATTATATTGGTCAAGACTTACCAAGCCACATTTTCTTTGGGCACTTTTCAATTACCCAAGATAAAAGTGAGGAAAATACCTCCTTGCTTTGATGTATTGTGGAGGACTTAATTAAGAAAACTTGCCTTGGGACAGCAAAAGAACCCAGGGTGATCTTTAATTGCAAATGTTAAAAAGAAAGATTTTTTTTTTCCCTACACACACAGCAAATAATTTTCTTGTATTGAAAGCATCCATGGCTGAATTAGACAATCAGTAGTGTTCTGTTCATGGCAGCTAGTTTATTAGGCCATTTGTCAGAAATGCAAATATTGGCTGTGTATTATAGTGAGACATATACTTCCAAGATTGGCCAAACCCCAAAACAGTGTTGTATTGTCCAACTGAGTATAGTTGAAAATGGACGGATACAAACTTTTGCCTAAATGGTACCTATAACGTTTTTAGATCAGCATGGCTGGTTCACTCATTTTGTAAACCATTGTCATAAGCATGTGACCTTCCAGATCTTGTTGGATTGCCAGATTTTTATTAGACTACCTTACTTGGTAAAGCCAGTGGTAAGGAATGCTGGGAGTTGCAGTCCAGCAATTTCTGGAGAGCTGCATTATTTTGTTTTGCTATAAACCTTTGACATTCCAGATGTTTTTGGATTCCACTCTCTTTCATCCCCAGCCAACCTGGCCAAAAGTGAAGGCATGATAAGAGTTGTAGTTCAATATCTGGAAGACCATAGGTTAGTCACTGTTGCTTATAAATGTGCCTTTGTTCTGCAAGCTCTGAAAAATTGGTCATGTACATTTCCAGAATGTCTGCTTGCATCAAGGAGAACAGGCAGTGGAGGAAATAATTTGATTGATACCAGTGCCATTACCAACTTACTTCCACCTTTGTCACCCGCATCCCTTGAACAGTTTTTCAAGTGTTTCTGGTTATTTTTGTTTTTGACAAGGTGTAAGATGGAGTGATTATTCCATTTGTCACTTTAAAAAATAAAGCAGATATGTCAGTGGATACAGAAATGGAGGGCCAAGACTAATGACTGATTGAGTGTCCAGCATCCTGAAATATATTTAATGCTGTAATACAAGCTTTCTATTTTACCTGTACTTGTAAACTTGTATATCTTTCTGTACTTGAATCGGTGCCGTGTGTTTTTCTCTCTTGATTTTCTTGTTAACTGATAGGGTTAGAAAAGCCAGCTCCTTACTTTTTCACAAAACCTTTTGTTTCCTGCTCTGGAAACCATGCTGCTAGAAGCATGAATTCTGGCAGTTGTACGGTCTTGTGCCTTATGCATAGAGCAAGCGTCACCCACAAAGCAATCTTTCCAGAGAAAGCAGAGAAACCTGAGAATTTGTGGCTGTGGTAAACAAGGTAGCACAGGCAAAAAACAAGCAAACAAAAGGCTACTGTCTACATTTAGGACAGTTGGGTGATGGGAATGTTCTGGACTGTAGCACTTGAGGATACAGGTGTGGGATTGTGCTGAAAATGCTTCTTCTCACTCCCGTCTGTACTATCAATCAATCAATTGTTTATTTATGGTCACTGACCAAATGTAAATACATAAAAAGTTACTATAAAAAATAGCAATAGGGAATTACAGTTACTGGTAAAATTCACATCACGCACAGCCGCATTAGACACAGGTGCATCAACTGGATCACCTCTATAACGAAAGTCCAAAGACAAAATCCCAGATATGCAAAATTTCATGAATCAAGTAAATCAAATAATAGCCAAATTATATATGTCCCTGTATTATTTCTCTTCAGGTCATAATGGCAGAGGTACAAACCCTAGCCACCTTCTCTGTGATTTGTGGATCTAAATCTGCAAGCAGGAGAGAGAAATAAAATCTTTCTGATCTCCCTGGGAATTTTTGTAAAATTGGAGCTATTAAAATAGAGTGAGCAACTTGGTAACATGGACAATACAGTAAAGAATGGTTAAGAGATTCTGTTGAATCATTTGAGCATGGGCAAGTACTCTTGTCGTAAGGAATCTTTTTATACTTGCCTTCCAAAATGGCAGTTGGAAGCACATTAAAACGTACCGCAGTGAAAGCAGCTCTAAATTTGGGGTTAGTTAAGTTAGTAAGATAAGGGGGGCAATCAAATTATATTTCTGTACTACCCAGAATTGGGATGCTTCTGGTTAAACTCTGGTGTTTTTGCAATTCAGTATCCCAGATATGTTCCCTCAAGGCACTCTAGGAAAAACCACATAACAGTAGTTTTTTGTTTATCGTCTGTTTCCAAGAAGAGTAAAAAGTATCTACAGTTGTCAGTGGGGCCAACCCGCAAGGAATAAACATGCGTTTCATCCAATAATTGCACATAAGGATCGAGACCCGAGCCTCTATAGAAATTAGGCCCACCTCAAGTCATATGGCTGTGTTAGAAAAACAGCGTGGGACTGCACAGTCCCATCTGTACTAGAATCTACTATGTATAGAAAATGAGCATATCAAACACATTGGCTCAGCTTTTTTCCCCATATATTTTTTAGATTCAGCAAGCTAGATTCAGCACAACAGCCTGAAGTGGTACAGTCCAGGAAAAATATCATCCCTTGATCTTGGTGAATGTACAAATTAACCCTAAGAAAAGAGTAGATAGGAAATGAAAAGGAGGAAGATCACACAGAGTAAGAGGAGACATCAAAAGAAGGCAATCTCAAAAACAGAAAAGGGTGTGATCTAAAAATTATCGAAGGCAAAAGTCTCTTTCTGCTCTTTTCCCCCAGGAGGTCTGTGGAGGCTGGGGCAAGAGGCACTCTGAACCAGAGTAATGTAGGCTGTGTACAGTTGACAATTGGCCAAGCAAAACTATATCAATTGCTTGGCAGACTGGGGCAGGGTGTAGGAACAGTGTTGACGTCTGGTCCCTAAAGGCTACAGGGAAACAGAATGTGTAAGGAAACCGGTGTTTTGCTGAAGTTCATACTCTCCTGTATTCTCAACAGATGTTGGCTCCGTTGAAGGTCTGGCCTACCACCGAGGCTGGGACACTTTGTACTGGACAAGCTACACAACATCCACCATTACCCGACACACTGTGAACCAGACCCGTGAGGGAGCTTTTGAGAGGGAGACCGTCATCACCATGTCTGGGGACGACCATCCTCGAGCTTTTGTGTTGGACGAGTGCCAGAAGTAGGTTCCAGTGTGCCCTGGGCAGCTTGACAGCAAGACTTTGGAATCATTGAGGATCATGTTTATTCATTAATTAATCTGATTAATTTTTTAATGTATTATAGCCCACAGACATTGAGCGCTCAAGGGCTCTCACAGCAGCTTGCAATATTTAAACATTAATAATCAGTTTAAAACAGTATTTATACATTTAAAATCTACAGCCTCATTAACCAAACTAGCAAGTGAAAACACCAAAATATTCATCAAGATAGCAGAACCTGTGCCCTCCTGAAAAGGAAAGACTTGGTTAATTTCTTCCCAGTGAATCAGCCAGGGGGATTTCTCAGAGTAAGCTCTGAGGAAAGGTTACCAGCACAGGGAACACCCAGTTTGTACACATTTCCATGGAATACGTAAGACTTTGGCTGGGGATCGTAATACGTTTGACAAAACATGGCGTTTGTTTGGATGTAATGTTAAACTATGGTTTAGTGTTATATGAATGAACCTTGGCATTCCCTCCTTTCCTTTCTTCCTCTAGCACAGCTATAATGCGACTAAAAGCTTCCTTTTCCATTTTTAACTCATCACAACTTAGTTTTATATCTGAGCCTAAATAAACTTTGCTTAATTGTCACATTTGGAGCCAATAGTAGATTCTGCATATTCTTTGAAAGTGGCCCTGATTAAAGCTCATTCCCATAAGTCAGTCTGGAATTTATAGATCACGACCACTGGCAGGGTGCAGCTTGTGTATCAATCAGAGCTGGTAGATCCAGAGAAGGATCTCTGTTCATATCTCTGTCTTTGTTAACACAGTCAAGACAACTTTCATTGTACATAATTTTGAGTGAGGATGTTTAGAACCTTAGGCAGACTGGAATCTTAGGGAGACTGGAATGACTGCAGCCCAAATGACCGAGGGACTTATGGGGAAACATCACCTAATTGCTATGGATAGAGCTTCCTATAAAACCGCATGAGTAACCAAGCTGATTGACAGAGGCGGGGAGGTTTGGAGCCCAGAGTTTACTCAGGGCATATGCACTTTTTTTACCAACAAACTCCTTTCTCATTTTCCCTCCAGCTTGATGTTTTGGACCAACTGGAATGAACAGCACCCTAGCATAATGCGAGCTACACTGTCTGGTGCCAATATGATCACCATCATCGACAAAGACATTCGCACACCTAATGGTCTGGCTATTGACCACAAGGCAGAGAAAATCTACTTCTCTGATGCTACGCTAGACAAAATAGAGCGGTGTGAATATGATGGCTCCAAACGACATGTATGTCCTACCATTCCTATTGATGGGGCGGAATTGGGCAGGAGGAGAGACTCCAACACAGTGGCTCCCAAATTTAGATTCCCAGATGATTTGACAGTGCTTATCAGAGTCCACAGCCAGTAGACAGGGATTCTGTGTTTTGGTCAGTCTTCTGGGGACCGAGATTTGGTACTATAAATCCTCCAGCATTACTCAGGCCTTGTCATTTGGTTATGATGTGGGCCAGTGCTCATAGAACAGAAAGAATTATGGGATATACACACATTCCAGACACAAACCCAGTAATTTTGACTAGAGACAAATATTGACTAGAGACAAAAAGGTTGAATGTGGTTTAAACAAACAAGAATGCCTATGGGAAGTTAGAAATGTGTAAATTTTCTAGACTGTGTATTCTCAGTTTGGCCAAATATTCATTAAAGGAGTTGCATCTGTTTGCAGGTTGTATTTAGCAAATGACTGAGGTTTTATTGTTTAGTTTTAATGTATGTTGGTTGAAAAAGAACGTTATGTTCTTGCTAATGAAACAGGAAGGGGAAAGTTTCAGCCTCCTGCATACCCCCAAAATCTATAGTAAAATATTCAGTGGATCCTCCAATGCAGATTTGAGGGAGAGGCTTATGGGCATGGGGGGGGCACTGCAGTGAAAAGGAGAAGAAAGTTTCATGTTAGATTTTGTCTTACATAGATTTGCATAAGTACATGAAAGCCAGTTTGGATGCATTTGCGCAACCTGCAAGAGTGAGAGATAATAGGCAAAGCCAATTGGTCCTTTAACAGGAATAGTGACTAGTTAGTGCTGGGTGCCTGCACAGAAACTTCATAGTCAGAGAGTCCCTTTGATACTTGACTTTGGCAAAAACTATTCATAGAAATAAGTATGAAAAAGAAAAAGGGCATAGAACTAGTGGACCTCCAGATGTTGTTGGACTACACCCATTAGCCACTTCTTACTGAGGCTGATGGGAGTTGAAATCTAACAATATGTGGAGGGCCATAGATTCCCAGTCTTGCAGTACAGGGTGGTTTCTTACCCCTTAGGAAGAATTACGAAGGAGGATAAAGCAAACTTAACAGTAATTGTTTGGGAAGAGGAAGGGGGTCATGCCAGAGGAATCTAGTTACTACTGTTACTGATAGGATTGAGCTGTATATCTAATGTTTGATGTGCTAGTCAGCATTACATTGGAAGACCCACATCAAGGCCTCCTTAAGATCTCAGAGCTTGGAAGTATTACTCTTTGGACTACAACTTCAAGAGTCCCCCAAATAGCACAATCCTAGGACTGTAATCCAAAACTATTATTTCTGAGCCCTGGTTCTGAGATAGTGTGAGTTGTTAGTCAGCAGTTGTGACAATGGCCCCTCTCCTCCCTGCTAATATTGTGGTTAATTCCTAACAGATGGTCCTGCAAGCAGAGCCAGTGCACCCCTTTGGCCTGGCTGTCTATGGGGAATACATCTTCTGGACAGACTGGGTGCGTCGTGCTGTGCAGCGTGCCAACAAGTACGTGGGCTCTGGCATGAAGCATCTGCGCATCGACATCCCTCAGCAACCTATGGGCATCATTGCAGTGGCCAATGACACCGACAGCTGTAAGGAGAATCTCTTGTCTCCCCATCCCCAACATAGTAAAAACAAAGTATGATTGACCTCTCTAGAAGCCGTTGTTTATTGAGGGTGGGGACTCTTGCTTACCTTGCCAGTCCTGTGATTCTTCAGAGTTTGAAAAGTTGTCTTCTTGTTTGGCCATTGAGAAAGTGGCCCATCCTTTCCCACTGTCCCTCAAGAGAACTCTCTTTTTTAAAAAAATATGTTTTTATTAAGATAAAGACAAACAAGACAGAATACAACAGTCACTGTAAGTTAATATGACAAAGCAAAGCAAAACATATACAAAACATATACTTACATTCAATATACAAATACTATACACAACATATAGCCACAGTATGAACAATTAATAAAATTACACTTAAATGGATTCCTCCCACAGACGAAGCATCAGCTTATTGTCTAATAATTACATTTAACCCTCCATTAACAATATGAGAAGAAACTGAAAAGTTTGAAAATGGCGTTTATGAGAAACTAGCGTATTTACCCAGCGTTGCCTGGGATTTTATTTTCTCATAGGTAACACTTGTTAGAAATACCTTACGAATTGCCTTACCTTACTTCAGGAATGAGATGCAGTTGAAATACACAGATTTGATACCCTGTGTCCCTAATTCCCCAAACTGTGTTGTCCAGTACCTGTAACTTTTCCCCATCTTTCCCAATCCAATCTGTATTCGGAGTTGTTAACATGCAGAAGTTGGTTTCCTGAGGGAGTACACTGCCCTCCTCCTCCTTGCTGCTAGGCTTTGTCTCCATAGCAACCAGCCAGGCCCAAGAGCTCTCTGGTTGAGAATTCTAAAGGCCGCTCCCTAAACTGCAAACCACAGGATTCCATAGAATCTTCACAGGCGGCCAATCATATGAGGTCTTCTCACCTGACACAGCCGATCGTATGAGGTCTTCGCCTGCCTAACACAAACTCACAAACTTTGACTTTTATAAATTAGATGAGCACATCAAATTATAAAAAATAAACTGTATATTAGCCCAATTGAAAATATCTTAAATATCTTCATTCTTGATAGATTATTGTTATTTAACTAACTTCTTAAATACAAAATAGTCATAAATTACTGCTGTGTAATCATCTGAACAAGTGTAACATTCTCATATTCAAAAAAGAACCCTCATTATCATGGACGTCAAACAAAATAAAACCTCAAGAGAGCTCTTGTTGCTATGTGTTATAGCCCTGCTCAGCTCGCTGTAGCACCCATCCCATGCTCCTTGCCAACACAGAAGCCTTTATGAGGGATTACTCTATTTGGGCAAACTGAACATATTGCTGTACTGCTTGGGTATATATCAGAGATATTTCTTTGGCCCGTTTTTGTTCTGGATGATTCATGCTCAGGAGAGAGGGAGTCCCCATATAGGGGTGACAATCCTTTTCTGTATCATTGTGCTTTGGGATGCAGACTTTACACGCATTGTGTGATGGACCAAATGCTCACCATGCATAGGGCTGGGGATGTGGTTCTTCAGATGTGATTGGACTGGAGCTCCAGTCACTGTTGGCTAAGCTGAGAATAATGGGAGTTTCCATAACAACACCATTTGTGGTGCCGCGTATTCCCTGTCCCTGTCCCAATGCTTTGCTTCTAAAAGCCCCCTTCCAAGAACTTATACAAGCAAGGCATGAATGGTTCTGTCGTTCTGTTATTCTTCTTCCCTGTTCCAGATCTCATAATCAGGCACATGTTGCCTCTAAAGAAGGTGATTCCGTTCTTCAACCATCACAGATAACAACCACTGTTAAGTCTGTTTTCCCCATGAGTTTAATCTCTTTTTTATATTAACAGTGCTCCCAGCATCCTCCATTTTAGCTATAAATCCCACAGGTTAATTTTGTTGTTGCTGCTATGCTTTTTTTTTTAAAAAAAAAACTTTTGTGCCTTGAGCTGTGTTGAGGAAGTAGAGGAATACAGCATACAGTCCTCCGTCTGCATTTGCAAGTTTAACCTTTGCAAACTTGATCATCTGTGAGGCGTCCACTTGCATTCATCCCGTCCCATTCCCCTTTGCCCAGGCGCACATCTTCCTTCCACGGAACTGGGCAAAAGGCAAGGAAATGGCATGGGGAAGCCCTGTAGGCCTGCCTTCTCTGGTCGTGTCACTGCCCCTTCCCCTTCACTTGCCTATCACCCGGGTGCCTGGAAGACAGCACACCCAGGTGAAACACAAGTGAATGGTGGGGTGGAAGCGTGCACATAGCTGCTGCCCCCTCCTGTTCACTTGCCTGTTGCCTGGGTGCCTGGAAGGCAGTGCACCTGGACGAAACACAAAGTGAATGGGGAGGGGGAAGCCCTGGAAGGTGATGGGAGAGGGAGCGCTCACTTGGGCGAGAGGTGGAATCATTTGCATTTTTTTTTTAACTTTTGCGAGGGTTCTGCACCCTGAACCCTTGTCAAGGGGCCACTGTAATCTGAAACAGTCTAGATCTGTTGCTGTTTTTCCCTCTATGCTCATACTAGGAGATCAGTGTCTACATTGATCGTGTTGTAATGCTTTCTCTCCTTCAATACATCATTGAGAAAGATGATGTGAAGTTGATGCACAGGTATTGCAAGAGGTCATGCTGAAGCCGTAGTTCTCTGGATCTTTATTTTTTCATTTCTAAATCACTTTTTTTAAAAAATCATAGAGGAATTGGCAGTATTTTAAAAAAGAAGAAAATACAATAAACTCAACTGATAAAATAATAAAACAATATATTTGTTCATTAAAATTATTAAATCTAAAACAGACGCTTGACAAGATTGCCAATCAGAAACTACGTGGGCATCTAAAATGTATCTTTGGTAGACAGTGAGGGGTCTCCCATGGTGATCTCAACAAAGAAATCATTCCACATGTTTAGCACCAGAAGAGGGCCCTTCCCCATAAAATGACTAAGTCGTGCTCACTAGTAGCCTAGAGAACAGGGTGGTCTGTATGGAAGAAAACCACAGACATGGCTCTTATACTTTCTGCATCTGAATCAAGGCACTTCACCCCATGTAACCCAGTTTTCATTTTATGACTCTTTCTCCTCTGCTCCATGTCTCTCTCTCTCTTTCCTCGCTCCTCTTCCATGCAGGCGAGCTCTCTCTCTGCAGAACAAACAATGGTGGCTGCCAGGACCTTTGCCTCCTTTCAGCCAAGGGTGAAATCAGCTGTTCTTGCCGTGGTGAGCGAATCCTTCAGGAGGATCTTACATGCAGAGGTGAGAAACCCCAAGGATGAAGTGGGTTACAGGGGTGGGGATACAGGTGTGTGGACTGGCTGGATGTTCCCATGAAATGCATCCATATTGAGGGGCACAGCAGAGCAAGAACCATCTCTTTGTAGTCTGTTTGCATGTGCGTGTGTGTGTGTGTGAGAGAGCGTATCCGTTATATTCCCAGATACCTTTAACCATAAAGTTACACATTGACTTCTTATTGCAAAATGTAACCAGAAATGTATGAAATGCATGAAAGTACCACCACACACACACACACACACACACACACACACACACACCTGGCAGTCAAAAGAGAGAAAATGAACTCCGTGATACATGTGCGCAATTTTGAGTGGCAGGCCAGAGCAAATGTCAACAGTTCAGAAGGTACTTCCCCTAGGAGTTTGAATTCACACACACACACACACACACACACACACACACACACACTTATTTTACCAAAAACTACCTGCCATCTAGACCAGCCTTCCTTATCCTTGTGACCTTTGGATAACTTGAGCATGCTAGCTGGAAATGATGGTCATTGAAGTCCAACCTGCCTATTGGGGAAGGCTGGGTTGCAGCACTGAGACTCAGGGTGGGCAGATGTAGATTCAAATCCTTACAGACCATGAATGTTACTGGGTAAGCTCAGGCCAGTCGCAGGTTCTTTGTCTGCCTTGCAGGGTGAGATTTACTGGAGTGGGTTATTGAGTGGGTGGTCTGGACAGTTACTTGAAAAAGAAGAAATACAGAAATCTTACAGATCTCTTTGCCCCCATTCCTTTCTTACCATTAATATGACCTACTGTACATGGCAGGTCATTGTGGTAGTGCTTCCTAAAGATATGGCGACCTTTGTTTTTGTTTGCCTTCCTGTTTGTATGCTTGCCTTATTTATGTGCCCATTACACTGTAGTGGAATATAACTTTGCCCTGATCCCCTCCGCCTCTTTTCCACTCTTTAGAAGGTGATGTTTTTTTCACTCGGTGCTGACTGCTTGCCCCTTTCCAGATGCAATATAGAACTGTAGCAGGTGTGAAATGGGACCTACTAAGCCAAGTATGTGTACTTACATGTTTTCCTACTTTCCCTTCTTTAGCTCCCAACTCCACCTGTAATGTGCACCATGAGTTTGAATGTGGAAATGGTGACTGCATTGACTTCAGCCAGACCTGTGATGGCGTGGCCCATTGCAAGGACAAATCAGATGAGAAGCAATCCTACTGCAGTAAGGTTCTTTGTTTTGCTTCTCTGCTTCTTTATTTCCTCTCTCACTCCAGATTCCCCTAGATGTTTGACTGTCAACCTTGCATTTGTGGAAATAATATAAAACCTTGTTACAAGGGGCTAAAGTAACCATTCTTCTATGTTCTTTGACTGGAGGGAATTAATGTGGTGGCTAACAAAAGAGGGTGGATTGGCTGGAATGCTGCCTTTAATATATCCTGGGGTGGGGGGGAGTACTTTGAAGGTCTGGATCCTAGTCAGATCCCTTTGCTTCTCTGTAAGCTTCTGCTTGCTTTAAAAGATACTTATACATGGAAGAAGTTCAACAGTCTCATTCACCACAGCAAACAGGAGGTCTGAGATCTAATGACTGAGGTGAAGCCAAGGTATCCAAAACCTGGAGCTAAAGAAGAGAAGTGGTGAAACTTTGTCTTTATCAAGAGCCACACTATTGCTAAAGGACTGGATTTGTTTTGACTGAATGATAGGGATTTAAATCATTGTGTGTGTTGTTGTCATACATGATGCCATTTCTTTCTTGCATGTCGCTTTGCTAGTTCTCTCTTTTAACTAAACAGCATCTCTCTTTTAGTTGAATAACATCTCAGGAGGTAGGGGTTTTTTTGCCACTGAGTGAGGAATTCTGTTTATGTATTTAAAGTATTTCTGTATTGCCTCCCGGCCCACGAGACCTCCTGAGGTGGTGAACAAATAAAAACTAATTAAAACAGTACAAATATAAAAACATTTAAAAAAAACATTAACATACTCTTTAAAAACTCCCAAAGGCAGTATAAAAACAGTCCTAGAATCCAGTTTTAATCAGTTAAAATAGCAATTTCAACACTGAATGTCATATAGAACAGCATTGTTTGGCTGCCTGCTGGAAGCTTAAAAGAGGTGGGGCCAGCTAAACTTCCATGATCAGGAATGCCATATTCAAGGTGCTATTGCAGAGAAGGTTCTGTTAGGTGTACTGACCAACCTAATTTCACGATTTTATTGGGACATACAACAGGACCTCCTCTGAAGATCTCAGATTCATGACTGGCTCAGTTGGGGAGGAGCCAGTCTTTTGGATATCTTGGACCCAAGTCATTTATGGCTCTGTAGGTCAACACCAGCACCTTGAATTTTGCTCAGAACCAAATTGGAGATCAGTGTAGCTCTATGGTTTTTAAAATGCATACCTGACACCAATCTGGTTGCTACATTTTGCACTAGCTGCAGCTTCCCAGGCAGCTTCCAGAGCACATTACAGTAATCTAATTGAGAGGTAACTAAAGCTTGAACCACTGTAGCCAGATCTGCCTTCCTCAAGGAAGGGTGCAACTGGCACACCAGCCATAACTGGGGAAAGGCGCTTCTTGCCACTGAAGTAACATGGGTTTCCAGGACCAGTGTTGGGTGCAAAAGGCAGACAAGCCCATCCAGGATAGGCTGTGATCACAATCCCATATTGATTTTGCAGCATTTCTGTCTTGTCTGGATTAAGCCTTAGTCTGTTCATGCTCATGTGGTACTTTACTGCATCCAAACAACAATTCAGTGTTACTGTAGCCTCCTTGATATCAGCTGTAAAGAAGAGATAGAGTGGGCTATCATCAGCATTCTGAAAGCTCCAGATGTCCTCTCCCAGTGGGTTCATGTAGATGTTGAAAAGCATAGAGGACGGTATTGACCCCTACGGAGCCCCACAGGCTAATGACCAAAAGGCTGAACAACGGTCCCTCAGCACCACCCTCTGGGAACATTCAGCCAAGAAAAACTGGAACCGCTGCAAATCAGTGGCCCCAAATCCCAATCAGTGAGATGACCTAGAAGGATATCATGGTCAGTGGTATCAAATGCCATTGAAAGATCCAAGAAGACTTACTCCCTCTGTCCAGCTTCCAGTGTAGGTCATCCAATAAGGCAAACAAGGCTGTTTCTGTCCCAAAACCAGAAACCCAGATCGGAATGCGTCCAGGTAATCGGTTTCATCCAAGAAAGCATGGAGTTGTGTTGCCACTACTCTCTCTAGGATCTTATCTAGATTTTTTTTCAGCAGAAGTCTTACTGTTCTTTTAGAGAGGATGGAACATAGCCCTCTTTCAAAGACACTTTTACAATTTCTACTACCCAATTGGCTAGTCCTCCTCCAGCAACTTTAATTAGCAAGGATGGACATGGGTCTAACAGATGAGTGGTTGACCTTACCTCTCCAAGCAACTTGTCCACATCATCGTTGAACAGTCTCAAACTCATCCAGCAAAACTAGACAATTACATGCTTCAGTTATCTCCTCAGACTCTGCCTTTAATCTGGAATCCAAGTCAGAATGAAACAATTTTCTTTGCAAAGTATTTAGCAAATTCATCACAGGACTTTTCTGAGGGTTTCTCCTTGGCACTATGAGGGCCAGGATGTAATAGGGCTTTTATTACCTAGAACAACTGTGCTGGGTGATATTGAACTGGGAGCTGTGTTCCAGAAAACTAACTGATCAAGCTGATGTAATTCTGGCAGCTGCATTCCAAAAAATAGCTCTTTCAGCCTCAGAGTTTCAAAGGGTATAGCTCTCCCCACTTCATGTCCTCACCTGGCAATTGCTATTTTGATGAGTGTCTTGTAGAGCTCAGGATGCAAGAAAGCTTGGCTTCCTTGTGCCCCCACAGCCTGTGTAGACTATGTGGGCTATATAACCCAGAGGAGCAGGTGGAGACAGGGCCTGCTGTACACTCCACTCCAGCCAAGGATTCCTATTGTGCAGCTGAGACGTTGGGACAGGGGACAGCTTGGAGCCTGAATTAAGGAACTTTAATGTGGCAGGAATCCCTGTGTGCCCTCTCAGAAGAAGCCTCCACAGGTGGCATTCTAGCCCTCCTTTCACTCCCATGCATATGCACATACACACTCACCCATTTTGTGTTGCAGACAGCCGCAAGTGTAAGAAAGGCTACCTGCATTGCACCAACAAACGCTGTGTGCCCATCAAGGACTGGTGTAATGGCGTAGACAACTGTGGGGACAACTCAGACGAAGTGCCCTGCAACAGTAAGTGCTAAGAACTGGGAGGCCACTTAAGAGAACCATCACTCTTTCTTTTTCTTTTTCTTTCCTGTGTTTTGGTGTTTGTAGCTGTGCCTCTGCCTTTAGCATTCATTTGTACAAACGTAAGCCTTTTGGGCTGCACCCTTGTGGTTTGAGCCTTCAACTTCTCTACTACACTGTTTTTGCTTTGCAGAGAAAACGTATAATTTCTTCTTCAGTGCTGGGTGTTATTCTTACTTCATCCAGTACTGAAGAAATCAAGCAAAGTTGTAACACAACAGAGTTGCGAACCATTGTTATCTTAATCCAGAATAATGTACAGGAGAACCATGGTTTCCCTTGACAAATGGTGCTTTGTCTCCAGCAATTGTGTGCAGGGAAACAGCAGCCAAACCCTGCTGTTCAAAGGTGGCTAATTCTGAATGCCAGTGCATAGCGGCCACGAGAGTGTCAGGTAGCTGTCCATCTGCCTTGTGCCAGTTGGTCTTTCCCAGACTGACCTTCATTGCAGGCCTTCGGTGACAGTTTTGAATAAAGGAATACAGGGATTGTATATATGAAACGAAGCAGGATACGAAATGAATATAATACTAACAGTGAGCCTCTCTGACCTGTCTGTTCATTCCAGAGACAAGCTGTGCTGCCACAGAGTTTCGTTGCCGGGATGGGACTTGTATTAGCAATTCGAGTCGCTGCAACCAACAAATTGACTGCGAGGATGCTTCTGATGAGATGAACTGCAGTGAGTGTTGCAGAGTAGTCATGTGAAATGGCTTGATGGCCAAATCCCTGTGCCCACCCCACACACCCAAATACAGTGTGCTTTAATTTTTATGCTGGTCCTACACAGCCCTGCATTCTTCATGAGAGCCAGTGTGATGTAGTGGTTTGATGTCAGACTAGGACCATGGAGGCCAGCAGCATGGAAACACAGCATATTGCCTTGGACAAGGAATGCTCTCTCAGCCTCAGAGGAAGACAATGGCAAATTCTCTGAACAAATCCTGCGAGGAAGAACCTGTGATAAGTTTGCCTTATGGTCACCATAATTCAGAAATAACTTGAAGGCACACAACAGCAGCAGCAACATTCTTCTTGAATATGTCAGCTGTATTGCAGATGACCAGTACCAACTCCAGGCTGCTGTGTTTTAAGAAACACACTGACTCCAGCCCCCAAAACAATCCCTAATGTGGCTCTTCTTGTAGAACACATAAACACACACAGTTATACAGAGGCAGGTGTTTTTTCTGTGTTCAGTGATGCTGGGAATGAGTTGGAGGAGGTAAAAGAAGGTGAGAGACAGGTAAAAGTACATATTAAGAGGAACAGGCATGCAACTCTGCAAGAAAAGGCAGCGATGGGTGATCTTACCCTGGGATGACAGGATGTATTTCTTCTCTGTATTTCCTGGCATCACAGGGCAAGAACATCCACCCCTGCTTTTTCTTGCAGAGGTGTTATTTTTTCTTCTTAATATGCACTTTCACCTAGTTGTCTGTGTTTTCATATCTGAAAGTCAATGTGAGGTACTAATTAGGGTTGTTGGGAGATCCAGCTTCAAATCACCAGAGAGTCATGAAACCCATTAGGTGACCTCGGACCAGTCGTACACTCTTTAGCCTGACCTACCTCTCAGGGCTTTTGTGAAAATAAAAGTATATTAGTGGGAACAGAGACATTTTGACATCATCAGAGGGAAAATGGGATGTATTTGGAATGAAGAAACAAATGATGATAAATAAATATGCAATAAGAGGAAAGACAACTGTGATTCATCTATACTAGCATTAAAGGCTCTGCAGTTGGATATTAAATGAAAGAAATCCCATGTAGTATGGTGGAGATTTCCAAACTGATTAATGTATGACAAGAAGAACAAAAATGTAACTAGAAAAATGAAGCTTCCCCACACTATGTTTAAATGCAATCCACAGTTGCATTGCCTGTTAGATTTGGGCTGTGGACTTGCTGTTTTAGCATTGATTCTTCCTTTCCTGTGCCGTCAGTGACATCATCCAGGGTCAGAGAACAGTGAAGAAAGGAAGCTAATCTAAGTTTCCTGACATTGGTTGCAGTGCAGCTGACAGTAAGGAAATACCACAAGAGTCAACATTGTCCAGAAAACAAGGTCCTATCCCTGAGCTCTAAGAGAAGAAGCAAAGGGAGGGGTGGGATGTTGGGGAAGGGGGAATATAAACTGAGCTAGTCCACAGTTGCACTGAGGTTTACCTTTGTCTTCTTCTGGCAGCAATCAAGTATGTGTGTGTGTACACATGTCTTTCTGAATATAAGGGTCAACTGTGCTGCAAATTATAATCCAGAAAAAGCTGAGACCCAGGTTCAGAAGTCTGGGAAGCACATGTTAAATATCCAGAGAACATGGCATTCCTGTCATATATAACTTACTTGGTGAATTTCATGCAATTTGCACAACCAAACTTTTGTTTCTCTTTTGATAGCTGCCACCGACTGCAGCAGCTTTTTCAAACTGGGTGTAAAAGGTATCACCTTTCGGAAGTGTGAGCACACATCAATGTGCTATGCTCCATCCTGGGAGTGTGATGGGAGCAATGACTGTGGGGACTACTCAGATGAACAGGACTGTCCAGGTAAGCATCTCCAGCTGACATTGGCACTAGTGACCTTTCAAGGACTGGCAGGCATTAGACATTGCTGGAACAGAAAGGATGACTTGGAGAGAGGGAGGCCTTGGCATTTTTAAGGTAGAGGAGGCATCCACTACTGGGTAGCATCTTTTCTCTCCTACTGACTTTCCTTCCAGGAAGGCTAGATGAGGAGGGAGAGCCAGATTTAATGCTGAAAGGACGAATACAGTCTTATCTATCTCCTAGTATGACTCCCCCATTGCTGTTGATGAAGACAGGACAGAATGTCTTCTTGCATTATAATCTACCTGCACATTTAGGTATTCTCTAGAAACCTGTCAGTTTCTTCTGTACCACTACTGTTGCATTGTACAGGTTCTTTTTGGTGGAGGCACCAAAGTTACGGAATACTAGGAAGTTCACCTAGGTACTCCTTTCTTTATATCTTGCTGTTTGGCCAAGACAATTTCAGAGGACTGCTGGGATTGTCAGGGCAGTTAACACGATTTTCATCACTGATTTGTTTTAGTGATGTATGTATTTAATATTTATTATTGTGACATTATAGATTGGTTCTAAGCTGCTTTGTGAATCTGTGAGGCATAACGACTTAAAGGGGGGAAAAAAGATTCTACTGGGTCTTGGGAGTGCCTAAAATAACTCTTTGGATGCAGGACCCAGCTGGCAATAAGAGCATATGAAGAACACTAATATAGAGCTTTGTGTGTAATACTTTTCTTTTCCCTATTCCCAGGAAAAGGGTATAACTGAGTATTTTCTGTCATTCCCTGATATTCTTCTGCACTTCCATATATTTTTCAGGTGTGAGAAAATCCAAATGCCCAGCCAACTATTTTGCCTGTCCAACTGGAAGATGCATCCCCATGACGTGGACCTGTGATAAAGAGAATGACTGTGAAAATGGCGAGGATGAGACACACTGCAGTAAGTACTGTGCCCAGGCTGGGATAGGCAGACAGTTTGCTTAACAGCATGCACACTTTCCCTTAGCGGTTTATTTGAATGGTGTTATTTATTGTGCAAAAATGCTGGGGCTTTGGGACCCCCTTCCAGGAGTCCTTCGCATTGTTTGGTGTCACTTTGGTTGTAACAGTGCCCAGTTTCTATTTCCAGATAAGTTCTGCTTCCCTGTGAAATTTGAGTGCGACAATCACCGCTGCATCTCCAAGCAGTGGGTGTGTGATGGTGCAGATGACTGTGGGGATGGCTCTGATGAAGACCACCGTTGCCGTAAGCCTTTGAACCTCCCTTGGGGGCGGGGGGCAATGAATGCGTACTTTGGAGAATGGTTGGAGCCAGATGACATACATCTTGGGCATAGGTTGTAGCTGGAAAGGAAATGGAATGTCTGGGGCAGCTGGTACTTTGAGAAGAGGGAAGGGCGTTCTGGATCGTCTTTGTAGGGTTACAGATCGGGTCAAAAGTGCATCTTGTTTGGTTCTTTGGAAAAAAGGCCAGGACATCTTGCCAGTATCTCCTCTTTCCAAAAGTCAGTGTATGTACTCTTAACTGCAATAAGATGTGATACATCACAAAAGGAAGAGAAGGGAAAATTCCACAGGTAGATACCAGTGGAAGAGCATTATTACCAAACAAATAGTTTAACATAATTTCCACAGATGACCCAAGTTGAAGACAAAAATAATAACTAAGTGATCAGCCAATATGTCCCAGCATTAATTTCTTTCCTTAGCCCCTCTCTGTCAACAAGCTCTCACTGTATCATTCCAAAGGAAGTTAGCAGAGTAAACTTGTATAATATCAGCCTGTAGGTCCAAGTTGTTACAGTTGAGGTTGCTCCAGAAATGTACTCCTCCCAGTGCAGGTATGGAACAGCAGTTACAGTAAATCCACAGGAACAAGAAAGCTGTGGGAGGGGGATCAGGGGAAGGATTGTATTGAGAAAAGTAACAGCAACCCTTCGGCTTTCCTTGGTGTGAATTCACCTTTTTACTCTCTAAATCAGTAGTGGGCAAATGTTTTGGGGCTGGAGCCAGTTTCACCCCAGATCTTTTCCGCAGGCCACACTTGACAGTAAGCCTATGTGCATTCACTTTTCTCTGCAGTTCCCCATAAAATGGTTACAGAAAGTAATATGCTTTCACTTCCTGTTTCAATTTTGAGAGGGATTGCAGTGGAAAACAGACATATTTGGAATTAGGGTGTAGGTCTGAGATGTTTGTGCAGATGAGTAGGGCTATTTTTCCTTATTTTCACACATTTGGTGGGCATTAAGCGTATTTGGAAGGGGGAGCAAAAATGGCCTAAAAATCTGTGTCACACTTCTTTTAAAAAACTGGGCAGTTGAAAGACTTTGGGGAACTTGTGAGGGGTTCCTGGGCCACAAGAGTGGGCTCCAGAAGCTGTATGTGGCTCCTGGGCTACCCTTTGCTCACTCCTGCTCTAAATGGTGATCACAAAGCAATCTGTCTTCCTGTTCTTTCTTTTGATTAGTAACTTTCCTCCTCCAGGTCACACCACTTGTGCTGCAGGTTCCTTCCAGTGCCCGAACAGCTATATGTGTGTGCCTCAACGCTGGCTGTGTGATGGAGACAAAGACTGCGCTGATGGGGCCGATGAAAGTGTGGCTGCTGGCTGCTGTAGGTTCTTGCTGTTTCTTTCCAGCATTCAGATCCGGACCCTGTTAGGTTGTTGGATGGTCATCTGGCTGACCTGTTTGACTGATCAGTTGTCTTTCTGATTTTAATTGTTTTTAATAAAACAGAAATTTACCATGTTTATAAAACAAACAAAAAGAAAACATCGTAAGGTCATCTTATATAGATCTTACGGATAATTTTAGCTATCTTCAACTAAATCATAGGATTAATAAATTTCACACCTTAAAATTGAAGCTTATAACTTGGTCATCGATTTGCGCACACACGCGCGCGCATGCACACACACACACACACACATATATACATGTAAAGAAGGAGTCTAAAAATCAGTAATATAATATCTTGTTCTCTTCCCACCTGCCTTAACTTGGAATGCTTCTTTACATCATAACCTTAAATTTCATAAATTAAGAAATGTGCAATTTAGACTAATTTTTGCCAGAATTGCAATTCCTCATTTTAAATAAATGATAATTAGAAAATAGAAATACAGTAATAATACTGATTATGTTTATTCTTATGGTAATAATATAAAGAGTAAAATTAGTCACTGTTAAGTTATGCCATTTTTGTCTAAAGAAATGATCGGTTGTCTTTTGTGGTATCTGGTTGTAGTGTACAACAACACGTGCGATGAACGCGAGTTCATGTGCAACAACCGGCAGTGCATCCCCAAACATTTTGTGTGTGACCATGATGATGACTGTGGCGATGGCTCTGATGAGTCTCAAGACTGTGGTGAGTACTGACCTAGAGCCAAGGCTTGAACCTGAGAGAAGGCGCTGTATATATCAAATACACCGGAGTCTGAATCTTCAAACTTAAAATAGCAATTTCAGAGGGGTGGAAATAATGCTGGGGAAAAGATTGCAAAGTTTTGTTTTTAAAAAAATAAAATTAGACAGACCATTGTTTCCCTAGCTACATGATAACTTCTTTTTAAATTAGTCACAAGAGTGATTCACTCAGTTGGTGATCACATGGTAGATGGATGATGTCACAGTACTATATAATATTTCTTAATTTATATCCCACCTTTCTCCCAAGGAAGGATTCAGGGTGGCTAACTAATCAGGTTTGGCATATGAGGGCAAACAAAATGAACTGAAGTGAGAGAGCAGTGCATAGAAAAAGATTACTGCTGCAAATAAGTTTCTTGCACGGATGATATGATCCTTAGTTCACAAAGAGTTCCAGACCTTCTCATGCTGCTCTGTTATCACCAGTGTGTCTTTGGCTCACCGTAACTGATGCTGTCTCAGACTCACTCTCCCTTATTCCTAGTTATACTGTGAAGGTACACAAACATGCCAGTGGCCAGACTGGGTGGGAAAGATGGGAGTTGTGGTTCAACACATCTAGAGGATATCAGATTAAGGAAGGCTGCTTTATACTGTTTTTATTGACATATGTTGAACTTTGGGGATGTGGTAAGCTTTGCAGTTAAAGTGCAGACTAAGACATTAGTGTGTCAGTTTTCTTTTTATTTGCCATTGCTCCTATACTTTTAGTGAAAGTTTGACTTGCAGACATTAGCCATTGATAATGTTTATTCCCAAGCTGTGAAAAAGCTTTGCCCACTTGCTTTCTGCCAGTCAAGGTTTTCTGAGGACTAAACTGCATGCCATGTGAAATACAAAGCATGCAGTTTAAAATACTGTAAAGTGATCCTGATCCAGATTAGGACCACCCTGTTCCAGTGGTTGGAGTTTAAACTTTCATCCAGTCCTTTTAAAAATCCTAAATCCCCCCTCCCTTCCTACACAGGGGCTAAAAGAAGAGTTTAGCCATTCGTCACATATACATTGACTTCCCCATATCATGGGAGCCTGTCACGGGGTAAGAGGAGATGGAGTTCAAACATAAGCTTGACTTCCTGTGTGTCCCCTTTTTTCTCTCCCTTCAGAGTACACAACATGTGGGCCCAGTGAATTCCGCTGTGCCAATGGCCGCTGCCTGAGCAACAAGTTATGGGAGTGTGATGGAGAGTTTGACTGCCATGACCAGTCCGATGAAGCACCCAAGAACCCACGCTGTTCCAGCCCTGGTAAGTGCTGTAATGGGAAAGGGGGTTGAGTCTTCTGTCTGATTGCTTGTTCTGATTTTATTCTATTAGCTGGGAAGCTGACAGCTGAACAGTTGTGCTTAGCTCAACTCCCTTTAACTATGTTATGTCTTGGCACTCTCCTTGCAGACCCATTGAGCCTCCAGGAGATTTAGTGAGAAGCCCATGAGTCCTTCCTAGAAACCTAAGCATTTGAACTTATAACTAAAACAGATTTTTTTTTATATCTCACAGTGTAATTGAGAAGAGCCCCCTCTCCACAAATGATGTGAGCTTCACCACTATCAATCCATCACAGGACTAGGCCAATATCCAAAAGCCACAAGAAATCAATGCAGAGCCAGTAACTCAGGCACAGATGATGTCATCCAAATAAAGTGTAACAAGTCATTTTAAAGAATAGAGTGTATATATCCTGCTTTTCACCCAGAACTAGGGTCTGCAAAATTAGCACACGTACACATAAGGCACAGTTAAGAACATATTTAAAAAGTTACTGTGTTTTCAGAAGTTAAACTGTAACATTAAACACTATTGAGATAAAAAAATAAAATAAAACACATTAGGCTTTTGAAAAACATAGCACCAGTTAGCTAAAACCCTTCCTCCACAGCTGGTCAGTTGCTGAAAGCCTCCAGCAGCAAAAGGTTTGGACTATCTGATAGAAGGAAAACAGTGAGGTGGGGCAGTCTGTCTTGCCTTGAATAGTCATTCCACAGCCTGGGAGCAGCTACTGAGAGAAGACGCTTTCTCCTGTCTCCACGAAACATGCCGGTGGTGGTGGTGGTGGGAGCCTGGAAAGAGCCTCTCTTAAATACCGTAGAGCACTAAAATCCAGTGGATGAAGATGCGAGACAAGCCTTTTTAACTGAAGAGCCATGATTTTGGGGTGCTCTTCCCAAGGAGACCTTCTAGGGAACAGTCAAATCATGGCTGTTTAAGAAAACTCTAAATCTAGAACACTTGTTATTTTTTTAATATTAACATGAGTTTTTTCCTTCAAAGATCTCTGTGTTACCTGCTTGATACTCTTGCTGTCTTTTTTTAATTGATGGTTTAAAATGTCTGCATTTGGGAGTTGCTTTGACAGAAAAGCAGATGCAGATGTTCAGTTTATTAAATGAATACGTAAATAAATAAATATGGCAAGTAGTCCTAAAATGTTAGAAACAAGGCACCATCTACCCAGAGCTTTCTGTATCAGGGAAGGGCTCAGCAAAGAAGTGACAGAAGTCCAGCAGAAGTCCTCCATTTCCAGTTTGGGTACTGTTTGTCAAGTCAGCCTTCTGAACTAAGCAATATGTTTCTGATGATGCAGGCTGAAGGATAGAACAGTGCAAAACAGGGTTTTATGCTTTCTGTTTGATTGCCCCAACTGACCACTGGTTAAGTCTGAGGTTGAATTATGAATTTATAATTAACCACTAAACTGTTTTGAATTATCTTCTATATGATTATTAAGAGTAGTGAGGTACTGGTGGTTTTTACCGTGGCAGAGGGAGCGTTCTAATGAATGTCTTCGCTTGTTACGTCTCTGGGAAAGCATTAGACAAATAAAGTGGCCAAAGGGACTGTGGTGGCCGGCAGAGCAATCACTTGCCTAGCACTTCCGTGTAATAGCACTTACAGGATGATGCTTGTGGTGCATGTAGGTAAGAGGAGAATCTGGGCTGGAAGGAAAGGAAAAGGATAGAATATCTCATTGCTTTGAAGTAATTTTTGGTGTCTTTTTCCTCACTTTATTGCAGAGAGCAAGTGTAATGACACTTTTTTCCTGTGCCACAACAACCACTGCATCTCCAATCACCTGCTTTGTGACAACAACAATGACTGCGGTGATGGCTCTGATGAACTCAACTGTTTCATCAATGAGTGCCTCAACAAGAAGCTAAGTGGCTGCTCCCAGGAGTGTGAGGACCTCAAGATTGGTTACAAGGTTGGGCCTGGTAGTTTCTTTTCCTCAGCTGGTAAGGGTGCCCGGCTGAGCCAGAGTGGGCTGGGTTGTGTGACAACTGGAGGAAGAGCATAGTATACTTTCTAAGTAAATGTTCCCAGGGTCAGTCTTTGATATTTGAATAAAACATGGATGAGCACTCAGCAGAGCTGAGTCTTTTGGTACCTTGTTTGTTTGTTTATTCTACTAGAACCCTGAAATCCATCAGCTGGAGTCTGGTGTGAAAGAGATACACTTAGAATCATTGAAATCCTAAACCAGAAATCTGTCAGAATTAAATGGCGCTCACAGCCTTTCTATGTAAAAATCAATTCCTGATTAAGCTAAGCTTGCTTTGTTCCAGCAGCACAGTGACCTACAGTTTTGCGGGGATTAAGGGTGCACGATCCTCACAAAAGTGGGAAAAACTTGAATAAAAATCAAAATCATGGACACTTAAAAAAACAGACAAACTAAGAACATTTCTCTAGGAATCTCCAGCACAATTCTGTGGTCAGTTTCTAGCAGAAGTAAACCATGTAGTCACACTGGAGGACCTAACAATGCTTAGTTCAGTGTTCTCTCTGGGAATCTCTGGGTCCTCCAGTGTGATTCTGTGGCAGAAGTGGAACAAAGAATTGTGCTGGAGGACCTAGAGATTCCTATAGAAAACATTTTTTTTCCGTGTCAGGGGCAAATAGGGTAAGAATTCTTTTTAAATAAATAAATAAAATAAAATAACCCATGAATAACGATATCTGTGAGTGCTGAACCTGTGAAAGTGGAGGGCCAACTGATAATTTAGGGCTTGTGAAAGCTGGTGCTAAACAAGAGAGAGTCAGAGGTCCTTGCTGGTCTGCTGCAAACCTACCAGTGCATCACCAGTACAGACAGAAAGGTTCCATTGACAACAAGAGTGTGGATATTTGCCCAACACGTTGTCTGTAAACCTGTAATGACTTTCTACTACCCCCTGCAGTGCAGATGTCGCCCTGGGTTCCGGCTGAAGGATGATGGGAAGACTTGTATTGACCTTGATGAATGCACAACAACCTACCCCTGCAGCCAGATGTGCATCAACACCCATGGTAGCTTCAAGTGTCTGTGTGCAGATGGCTACATCCAGAAGCCTGATGACCCAACAAGCTGCAAAGCTGTCACAGGTAATGTTGAAACACTGTGCTGTGAACATCCTAGTGATAAGCATAAAATATAAAATCCTGTCATTTGTTAGGGTAAGCAAGTAAAAGCTTTAAGGTAGCCTTCTCCAACCCTGTGCCCTTGTGATGTGTTGGATTTCAAGTCCCAGAATCCCCCTAAGTGCCCTTGTGGATTGCATATCCCAGAATCGCCTTCCAGCTGTGCTCTACTGGCTAAGACATTCTGAAAGTTACAGTCCAACACATCTGGAGAACACTAGGAATGCTGCTTCAAAGAATTGGTCTGTCAGACAAAAATGTGTCAGACATTTTCCTCCTTAGTCCATTTGTCCCAAACAATTCATGTGTGATAGTATGGGGTGGGTGTGGAAAATAGGAACCTGTTAAACATATAAACACAGGGCACCTCCAGCACTGAGAACTGTTTATCCTTATAGAGCTTACTGTACCCTTATTCAACAAGTTTCTTGATTGTTTTTACAGATGAAGAGCCATTCCTGATCTTTGCAAATCGGTACTACCTCAGGAAGCTTAGTCTGGATGGTTCCAACTACACATTGCTGAAACAGGTAATGCTCATGTTGGGAGCTACAGCTAGTCGATGTAGCCAGAACTGAAATAGATGGACATCTTTTGACTCAGTGTAGGTTGGTTTGTTCTGTCTAAAAAAAAAGAAACTCTGCCACTCCGAGTCAACAATGCCTTCAGTTGTGATTCAGTGAATGGGGAATGAAACATAATTCACTTACAGGAAATTTGGGCAATTCAGCTTTGCAACAAGGAATAACTTGCTGGAACAGGGACATACCACAGCATTTTGTAGCATATATTAAACACAGGCTACTCTTGGCGTCCTTTGTAATGTAATAGTAATGCTTGTAACAGTAGTAGTCATAATAACACTATCTTCATGTAGCATTTTCAAGTGCTCTGTGTGCTTCAGATACATTATTTTCTTGTGATCTTTATAACAACACTATAAGGCCAAACCCAAAGCAACAGCAGTGACAACAATGAAAATGAGCACAAAATCCACAAAAACATTGTTGGAGTTGACAGTTGGCTCTTCGGGAAATTTTGGTCATCTTTACTTGCAAAATACCTCTTAGTGAGTTGATGCTACATGTAAGATTTCAAGCAAAGGCTTAATGAGGCATAGTTCATGTGTTCAGCCTCTCTGTGCTACAGTTGTACAGATGACTTGGGGTAATGCTCACCTTTCCCTTTCTCTCTTGGTGGACTTAGGGCCTGAATAATGCTGTGGCTTTGGACTTTGACTACCGGGAGCAAATGATCTACTGGACAGATGTCACCACACAAGGCAGTATGATCCGTCGCATGAACATCAATGGCAGCAATGTACAGGTATGTATGTAGCATTGTTGGGACTGTATTTCCATTGGGTGGGGTCAGAGTTCCTTTCCATATGCTTAGGATTGGATCTTGCGTGTCCAAACAGTTTTTGCAGCAGCTTTCTCTAGACATAGGTAGGGTTCTGGTGAGATTAAAGTCCCTCCCTTGCAACACCAAACTTCAGCTCAGACCTAACCCATACCCAAGCCTAGGTCCATTTCTTCGCTTGACTGAAAAGCTGCCGTGTCCTCTGAAGAATCTCATCTGTGAGCAGCATAGAATTTGCTTCAGCAAGATCCTTCTTCCATACTTTATTTGATTTCATGCCATTCTTTGCTTCACTGTCTTCTAGGTTCTGCACCGCACTGGACTGAGCAACCCTGATGGGCTGGCTGTGGACTGGGTGGGTGGGAACCTATACTGGTGTGACAAGGGACGGGACACCATTGAAGTCTCAAAGCTCAACGGGGCCTATCGTACTGTGCTGGTGAATACAGGGCTGCGGGAGCCCCGGGCGTTGGTAGTGGATGTACAGAATGGGTAAGTTTATTGAGAAGATTTTGGACAGGTCCCAAACTTGATCCAATCAAAGTGGTGCCTAATCTGTATTTATCTTACCTCCATATGTATTTTATATTATATATTCCCATCCTTTCTTTTAAGATCTTCTTCCCTTTCAATTTAGCCATTAAAGTAGTCAAGAGTGGAAAGGCCTTAGAGTCAGATAATCAGTGTTCTATTAGGTTGACATTGGGAGAAGAAAGCTTGTTCTGGAAAAGAGAATGAAATTCTGGGTCAGGTAACTCCTGGTCATCTGCTAGAGGACAGTTGAGAAGCGCTTGAATTAGAGGAGAGCAGAGGTTCTTCTTCACAATGAGAATCTTCGCGCATGGGCAGTACTTTGTAGCAGCAGAGGTAGATACAGGACACCATACTCCTCTCCTTTAGTGTTTCATGATTTCCCTTACTCACTACTCAGTGGTTTCCCAGGTACATCGTAGTGAGCAACCAAGTGAAGAATCAGGTGAGGAAGGGTCTACTCCTTTGGGAACTGCCAGTTCATGGCCTCTCTGGATGCCTTGCTGCAGCAACTGCCAAGAAAATCTGTTGCCGTTGCCGTTCTCAGTGGAAGCTGCCACTTCAGCAGGCCCCAAGTGCTTTGAGGCAGCAGCTCATAATAAAACCAGCTTTCCTTGTACTTCACCTTTTCAGATGAGGCAAGACTTCATCCAGGTCTTACTGAATGTGGGGGCTTTGTGTGGCAAAAATTGCCCTTAAATTGGAGGTTCCCTATTTCTGGATTATTTAGACCATATTGGTATTCAAACTAATATACTAGTGTTAACACAAAAATTAATATGTTAATGCTAATCATTTTATTAAATATTATAAAATTAATTTGTTGCATTAAATGTCAGTAGAGCATTGATGAAGTGATACTTTTAATATCCTCCCCAAAACACCACCAATTACAATTATTACAAATGACTACCTCTCACAAATTGCCCTCTGAAGGCAGCAAACTAGAAGAGCATAAAATATTTGAGGTTACTTGGATTTTTAACCTCATTGATTACAATGAAATTATAACAAATTGTATATAAAAATTAATTTTTAATAAATTAATCCCAGCTTTTGGTTGATAGTATCAATCAGTTCCCTTACTTATGTGCCAGTTAGAACATGTTACCTGTACAATTCATCCTTTGCCTCCCCAGTCCAAACTAGGCTTCACCAGTGGATCTTGGGAAGGTATTAGACTGCCATTAACACTACTTCTAGCTTTGACACCCATATCTAATTTGTATAGTGATCTCACATAGTATTTCAGGTTCAGGTGTTTTCATAATTTGGGATGTGATCCCAACTGCTGTATATATTTATGCCTTTTGGCTTGCCTGTTACTTTTCCTTTCTTCTAGGTACCTGTACTGGACAGACTGGGGTGACCATTCCCTGATTGGCAAGATAGGTATGGATGGCACCAACCGGAGTGTCATTGTAGACACCAGGATCACCTGGCCCAATGGCCTCACCCTGGACTACATCAACAGCCGCATTTACTGGGCTGATGCCCGAGAAGATTATATTGAGTTTGCCAGCCTGGATGGCTCTAATCGGCACATAGGTAAGGGAGTTGTGGAAAACTGTGAAGGTCGGTTGCGTATCCAAATAAGCTCAGCAGGGTGATCAGGAATTTGTATAGCCTATGTATGTTGAAGGAGGGCCAGAAATTCAAGGGGAAAATTGACAGAAAAAAAGGGCAAAGTATGTCTCCCATAACCTCCAGTTTTCTCTGCAAATGGCCGTCCTGCAAGTCTGATCTTCCCTGATTGGTCCTACTTCTAGTTTTGGGGCCTGGCTGAGGGAAAAAAGTGGCCAGGGAGAGCATTTGCAGCAGAGGATTGGGACATATGTTGTGTTTAAGCACCTTTCTCCCGTTAACCAGGTGTCTCACTAACTAGGACAGTCACATCCCCACCCCCTTCTTTTGCATGTTGAAAGAAAATAGAGATGGAAAGACTATTCAAAAATATTTTTAAAAAAAGTTGAAAAACATGCCTTTTGAGTGTTGAAAAAGTGCTGACAAGATTCCAGGACTGGTGAGAATCTCTGCAGTTCAGGGCTAACATTGTACAAGAATCACACATGGCTGTTTTGTACAGCGGACGGCATTTTCTATGCAGGAAATAATATTTCTATAGAGAAAAACCTGTTTTCTTTGCAGAAAATGCTGTTGTTGGGGACTTATTCTGTGCAAAATCCACACGTGGGTGATTTTTGCAGAAAATGTTATTTCCTGCCCAAAAGAACCGTATGCAAATTTTTCATAGAATTAGTCCAAACTGCAAATAGGCTTCCAAAACTGAGTAGTTTTTGAACGTTACTGAGGAATTATGTCCCTAAAAGAAATACTGGTTTAGAAACTTTGTGCATCTTTTGTAATTGGGAGGTCCATCCACACTTGTCCTTTGGGCTTCTAGGATCAAACAAGTATTGTGTTGCTTCTTTTAAAATGTTTTTCTATGTATATGTAGTCTGTCCTTTGACCTCTCAGTCATTTTTTATTTGCTGTGCCTGTTGTCAGCTTTCTGTCCTATATTTATTCTAAACATGTGGAAGATGCACTCAGAAAATCTTTCATACAAGATGAGTCCTTCTGAACTCTGAATAGCCATAGCACTTACTTGTCTTTCTACTCCCACCTTCCAGAAGTTAGTGTAAAAGTGGTGCAGACTTTTAATGGAACTGGAATTCTCTTTTGTGGTTAGTGGCGTCAGGCTAATTATAGCTAATACAAGGACTTGGGTCAGCATCTTTGGTTTTGTTACTCTCTCATATCCTGCCCAATTTCTTACTTCTGACAAAATAGTCGAGCAGAAGAGAGCCATGTGTGCTACCTTAAGCCTATAGCAAAGTCAGAATATGAAAACTGAAAACTAGTAAATGTACACGTGATACGTCCTGAAAACAGAAACCTGTTTTCATCTGTTATTTGCCCAAGTTATGATATTAGAGCAGATCCATGATAATATACTGCCAAGGTTATGCAAGGTATATTTTTTGTTTGTTTTTGTTTGTTTGTTTTTGTTTTTGTGCTTACTCACTGAGGTGTATTCGCCTAGATAGTGATACTAAGAAAATTCTATTTAATTTGCAACAATAAATGTATTGGAAGATCAGCTGCAGTCTTTATCTGTTTAACAGTTTAAGGTTAAAATATGTTGAACAGTTTCTCCAAAGAAAGGTATTACTGATCCAATCATCAGAAATCATATTCTTGGTAGCATTGGAAAGATGGATATAACTGAGAGACTTTCTTCTTTTGCCAGCTCCGTATTTTATGAATGCCAGTTCTTTATTCATCTAGGCACGTGGTTAATTGTTTTATGCTGCTTCTTTGTGGTCTCTGTGCCCAAAACACCAGGAGCTTTCGTGCATGCGCGGTAGCATTCGGAAGATTCTAGAGCTTAGCAGCTTGGTGGGACCCCTCCCCCATGTCCGTACTGAGCATGCTCAGCCCACCAAGCCAACGGTCTCCCCTCAGTTCTTTCTCGTCCGCCGTTGCGAACGGAAGGTTCTTTGCTTAGTAGCGCGCTTGGCTGTTCTTCGGACTGTTTTTTCTGGTAATCTTGACTTCGGACGTCGGATATTTGGCTTGGATTTGGTACTCGGACTTGGATTTTGGTATTTTTGGATCTTTTCAACCCCTCCTTCGACTTTTCTTCTTCGGCTCTTTTCTTCTTCGGCCTCCGTCTTCTCCGCCGTCCTCGTGAGTTCCCCCCTCTTGGGCTTTCTTTCGATCTTCATCTACCTTCTATGTCTGCCTTGTTCAAGGCTTGTGTCACTTGTGGTTGCAAGGTTGCTCTGTCAGACAGACATCGTGAGTGCCTCTTTTGCTTGGGAGAGACTCACAACGTCAAGGCTTGTTCAATCTGCTCTGAATTTACTGCCCAGACTCTGCGGAACCGTTCGTCTCGTTTGAAATCCCACTGCTGGGAAGAGTCTCTTCGGGCGAGGGATCAGCCCTCTGTTAAGTCTGTCATGTCCAAACCATCGACATCGAGCAAACCTGCGACCACACCCTTGTCGGTATCGGCGGCTGCCGTACCAACTACATCGACGGTACCGGGCTCAGTACTGTCGTCTCGGCCTTACCGCGGATACCGAGATTACCATCGGCTGCGTCGACTTCAAGGGAGGCTCCTGCGGACTCGCAGGCAGCTAAGTCAACTAAGCCCCTTACTGCTGCCCAGTGTAAGCGACCTGCCCCTCAAGAGGTCTCTATGGAAAAGGAGAAGAAGAAGAAGAAGGAGAAGCAGAGTTCGTCCTCCAAGAGGCCCTGCCTTCCGGCACCTCCTCCGACCCAGCAGACTGGGGACCAGATGAAGAGTCGGAACCACAGGACAGTATGGAGGTGTCTGATGAAGAGCAGACCGCTGGCTCGGCCGTGCCTTCGGGCCCGCCTGTGCTCACTGCCGCAGTATCCCCACCCGGTCACCCAGAAGGGGTGGACTGCCCAGAGGATGTTCCGACCTCACCTCGAGCCTTGCCCAGTCATTGGGCGGCGTCTGGCAGGAGTGAGTCGCGCTCCCCAGAACGCAGAGTGAGATGTCGATCCCCGCGCCGACGGGAGGCCTACCCGGAGCGGGCCTTGTTCCAGCCCTCGGCTGACTAGCCGTACTCTTCCACATCACACATTATGGGGTACGGCCGAGAACATGCCTGGCGGGAGCATCCAGGCTCGTACCGATCTTATTCACCCTCTTATAGAGACCGGTACCACCCGGACGTGAGGCTCTGGTCGCCATACTGCCGCTCGCGTTCACCATCTCGCGGCAGGTACCACCCGCGGTATCGGCAATCTCCATCTCGTTCTCGCGGTCTCCGCGCTATGAGAGGTCCCGAGAGCGTTCGCCCCATTATCGGGCCATCTCTCCACCTCCGAGAGTCACCGCGACTGTCTCTCACCTGGTCTCCGAGCCTGTTCCAGTGCAGACTACAGCCTCCGCTGTTACTGTCACCCAGGTGATCCAGCGCCTGCGACCTGCTGTGATGCCGATCACAACAACTCCGGCACCCCAGCTGATGGTTACTCCATCGGTACCGTCAACGGTACCGATGACAGTGACTGCGCCGACTGTGACCTTGGCGCTACCGTCCCAACGGTCATCGAGAGAAAGGTCTCCAGACAGGTCCCCGTCTCAGTCTTCGCAGTCCTACGAGACGGATTCGGAATCCGATGAGTCCACGCCCGCGTCCCATGAGTCTCCACCCTTGGTCTTCGGAGAACCTGCACCGGAATCAGCACCGGAAGACGTGAAGCAGTTTTCCGACATCCTCCTTCGGATGGCGACGGCGTTGGGATTGAAGATCGCGAACCTGGCTCCAGCCGTGCAGGACCCTGTATTCCATTACGTGGATACCCGCCCGCCGTCCACAGCTCTGCTACCGTTCCTGCCAGCTTTGGTGGAGGCCCTTAAACATCCATGGGCCAAGCCGGCATCCGCCCAGCCAATCCCTCACCAGCTAGAACACCTGTACTGGACCCAGAAGGAGGAGGCCGAATTTCTCTTCACACATCCGGTGCCCAATTTGATTGTAGTTGAATCTGCCCAGACCAAGGGCGGTAGAAGGACACACCCCACCCCACCGGATCAAGAGGGCCGCAGGCTGGACACCTTTGGCAGGAGATTTTATTCTGCGTCATCTCTAATTGCCAGGGTGTGCAACACTCAAGCTTGCCTTGCGGCCTATCTGAGGAACCTGCTGGACAGATTCTGTCCTCTTCTGTCCAACCTCCCTGAGGAGAATCAGGTGAGTGCTATGCAGTTCTTTAATGAGGCGGTAGCACTCGCCAACCAACAGATCATCTCATCGAGGCGCTCAGTGGAGGTAGCGGCGCAGGTGATGGTGGGCTCTGTTGCCTTGAGACGTTACGCATGGCTGCGATCGTCTGGCCTGCAAGAAGACAGCAGGAGAAGGATCGAAGACCTTCCTTTTGATGGCTAGGGGTTGTTTAACGCCACAACCAATGAGGCGATGGACCATCTCGTCAAGGCACACCTGACGGCAAAGATGGGCGTACATCAGCCCCCTCAGCCTCGCCGTAGCTTCAGCTCCCAGTCATCTTGGCGCAGGTCGTCCTCTTCGACCTATCAACCCCGCTCACCTCGTTCGGCTCCATCCCGCCTGTCGACCTCATCCTCGGCTCGGAGACCTCTTTGGAGACGCCAGCCTTCTTCGAAGTCGTCGTCTGGGACAAAGTCCCGGTTTTGACCGCCTTCACGGGTTGCCACCACAGCCACTCTTCAGCCTGCCAGCAGCCCTAGAAGACCAAGCAAGCCTGGCCCGACATCTTGCCAAATGGTGCCATATCACCACGGACTCTTGGGTTCTCTCCATCGTCCGTCTTGGTTACGCCATCGAGTTTGGAAGTATACCTCCGCGAGGCGTCTACTATTCCACCCCGGCCAGCTCAACTCTGCTGGAAAAGATCCAGTCTCTGCTGCAAAAAGGAGCGATGGAAGAACTTCCGCCCTGGGCCAGTACCACCGGCTTCTTCTCCCGGTACTTCACGGTACCAAAATCGGACGGTACCCTACGACCAATCCTGGACCTCAGAGGGGTAAACGAGTACATTCGCCCCAAGAGGTTCAAGATGGTCACTCTGTCTTTGATTCTGCCCTTCCTTCGGCGAGGGGACTTGTTCGCCTCCATCGATCTTCGGGATGCTTACTTCCACATCGCCATTCGCCTGCAGCACAGATGGTACCTACGGTTCGCAGTCGACGGTACCTGTTATCAGTACAGGGTGCTACCGTTCGGACTCTCCACTGCTCCCAGGGTCTTTACCAAATGCATGGCCCCTGTGGTATTGTACCTGCGGACGAAGAGCGTCTCGATCTACCCTTATCTGGACGACTGGCTGTTGGTGGCGTCCTGCAGGCAAAACCTCTACAGGGACATCCACCGGACTCTTTCTCTTCTAACCCATCTTGGCCTTCGGGTCAATCCGAAGAAGTCGCACCTCGAGCCGGCGAATGTCGTCGACTTCATCGGAGCGACCCTGGACTCCATGTCTGCCAGGGCATATCTGCCCACGGAGCGTGCAGGTACCCTTCGTCGGGCCGCATCCGCTGTTTTCGACGCCCGACGATATCAGCGAGAAGGATCCAGCAACTTCTCGGGTACATGGCCTCGACCACATCAGTCACCTACCTGTCTCAGCTTCATGCACGTCCGCTTCAGCACTGGCTTGTCAGAGTCTTCGATCTGTTCCTGGACAACCAGAGGCGCCTCCTACGCATTCCTCGACAGGTGCGTCACTTCCTGTTATGGTGGCTGTCCTACTGTCATCTACTGTCAGGGATGCTGTTCCAAGAACCGACCCCTCGGCTCATGGTAACGACAGACACCTCCCTGTTCAGGTGGGGAACGCATTGCGGTGATCTCACAGTCCAGGGACGGTGGATCGACGACGAGACCAGCCTCCATATCAACACCCTCAAGCTGCTCACCATCTGGAAAGCTCTCAGGGCATTTCGCAACCAAGTTGCCGGCTGGCCGGTCCTGATCCTGACAGACAACACAACAGCCGTCTGTTATGTCAACAGACAAGGGGGAACTCATTCGACCACTCTCGTCACCATTGCTCTTCAGCTTTGGGACTGGTGCGTGTCACTTAGAGTCCATCCGATCGCGGTGCACTTGGCGGGCCGGGAAAACACCATGGCAGACGCCCTCAGCAGGGACACCTCGTGCTACCACGAGTGGTCCCTCTCGGATGCGGCGTTCCAGATGATACAAGATCGGGTGGGGCGAGCCGACAATCGACCTATTTGCCAGCAACCAGAACAGGAAGTGTCATCGGTACTGCTCGAGAGCCGGCCTCGGTCGGGACTCTCTCGGCGATGCCTTCCAGTTCGAGTGGACTGACGGGCTCCTCTACGCGTTCCCGCTGTTTCCCGTTCTGGGTCGAGTGGTCCCCAAGATCCTCGTGGACCGAGCTGACGTTGTCCTCGTAGCCCCGTATTGGCCGAGGCAACACTGGTTCGGACCCCTGTTCGAGGCTGCTCGCGATCAACTCCTCAAGCTTCCAATAGCATCAGATCTCCTGTCGCACTCCGGCGGTCTCATTCTCCACCCGGACCTGCCGCTCCTGGCCCTGCACGCCTGGCAGATAACGCTTTAGAGGACCCGGTCATCCTAGATGTCCCCACCGTGGCCAGGAAGGAGTCGACACGCCACAACTACCACTACAAGTGGCAGAAATTTGTCTCCTTCACGGAGGCGCGTTGGGAGCCAGTATCACCTGTCAATCTGCCTACCGTGCTCCATTTTCTTCTCCACCTTCGGCAACAAGGGCTCGCTTTTCCATCCCTGAAGGTGTACCTCGCTGCTATTGTGGCCTATCAGCCGTGGGGGTCCGCTTCGGCAGCGCTTTTCAGGGACGCTACCCTCAAGCAGTTCATGAAGGGCCTGCAACACCTTTACCCACTGGTGTCGCCACTGCTACCGCCTTGGTCGCTGTCCTTGGTACTATCGCAGTTGACGCGACCACCCTTCGAGCCCATGGTGACTGCGGATGACAGGCTCTTGACTACCAAGACTGCTTTCCTGGTAGCTGTCACCTCAGCCAGGCGAGCAAGTGAGCTGACAGCATTGTGATCCGACGAGCCCTTCCACATCTTCCACCGAGACAAGGTAGTCCTCCGCCCAGACATTTCCTTCCTGCCCAAGGTGGTATCACACTTCCACCTTAGCCAGGACATCATCTTACCTGCTTTTTATTCGGACCCGACTACACCTCTGGAGCGCTTCCTCCACTCCCTTGATGTTCATCGGACCTTGCCGTTCTACACTCACCGGACTGCGCCCTTCCGTCAGACGCCCCTCCTGTTTGTGTGCTACAGTGGGCGTCAAAGAGGCCACAAGGTATCCACCCAGAGGTTCTCCAGATGGGTGGCCCAGACCATTCTGCTGGCGTACGAACTGGCCAAGCAGCCTCTGCCAGCTTTATTGCGTGGTCATTCCACCAGAACCGTGGCTTCCTCCGCAGCTCTCCTTTGAGGAGTGGACCTGCAAGAACTGTGCCGTGTGGCGACCTGGTCTCAACCCTCGACCTTCGTGTGCCACTACAGGCTGGACTGCTGGTCCCGGAGAGATGCCTGTTTTGGACGTGCGGTGTTGTCTTCCGTTCTCTAGGACCTGACCCACCGTCCAACTGGTAAACTACAAAATCTCCCAATGTGTGAGGCACAGAGACCACAAAGAAGAAGAACAGGTTGCTTACCTGTAACTGTGGTTCTTCGAGTGGTCATCTGTGCCCTCACACACACCGCCCAGCCGTCCCCTCTTTCAGGTCCCTTATTGGCGGACTCTAGAAGTGAGGAGAGACCATTGGCTTGGCGGGCTGAGCATGCTCAGTACCGGCATGGGGGAGGGGTTCCCGCCAAGCTGCTAAGCTCTAGAATCTTCTGAACGCCACTGCGCATGTGCGAAAGCTCCTAGTGTGTGAGGGCACAGATGACCACTCGAAGAACCACAGTTACAGGTAAGCAACCTGTTCTTATTGATCTACCCGAATTATATTTTTTACATTTGTAATTTTTTTTCATCTTTGTGACCTGGGAGTTTGACAAATGAATAAGTGGAACTTTGAGTTCCATTTGGTAATCACAGTGGTGATGGATGTGCTATCTAGAGGAAAAGCTGCATTCCGCTCTCCCCTAGAATATGAGAAAGAGGGCTGGTTTAATATGAGCACATTCTTGACAGGGAACGTAATTACTTTTTCAAGCCTGAATCTGGGTCAGATTTTTAGAAGTCCTGGGATTCTTTGGAGATCTTTCATAAAAGTGGGTAGCAAAACTACTTTCTGTCATTCACATTTCATGGGCTTGGCGGTAAGTTTTGAAGCTGCTGGGTACTGAATTCACCAGCTTTCTGTCCAGTTCTTCATTAATGCTGTCCACAATCTTCAAACTCCAATAATGCTGCTACAAACAACTCTTCATAGCTTCATTCTAAGGGGCATTTTGAAGAATTAAAGATGGCAACCAGGAGTAATGAGTAGTGGAGAAGAGTGCCACCAAGTTTTGCACTCCTATCGAAGTCTTCAACCACACCCCAACGCACCTACACTTAGCCAAAATCCCCGTTTCACTGCTACAGATAGATTGCGGTGGGGTGGAGGGACTTTCCATTCAGCCACCCACACAGAGCAAATGGCTTGCAAACTACACATTTGCCTTGCTGAGCACTGGATATATAGAACAGTAGATACAGGGCTATAACTAGGCATGTCCATGGCAAGTGATTCCCTGGCTCTTCCCATTTCCATTGACTTGACTTGCATGGGCTCCCATGTTTCTGTCCCACTGTGAAAATGTCTCTTTCTCTTCCCACTCTAGTCCTGAGCCAGGATATTCCCCACATCTTTGCCCTGACACTCTTTGAGGATTACATTTATTGGACCGACTGGGAGACCAAATCCATCAACCGAGCACACAAGACCACAGGCACAAACAAGTCTGTGCTAATTAGCACTTTGCATCGGCCCATGGACATCCACATCTTTCATCCATTCAGGCAGCCAGATGGTGAGTACCATGCTCCTAACATATTAAAGGAGGGGAGGGCATCCTTTCAAAGGGACTGGGTTGCTCTGAATCCATGGAGAGGATTCAAGGTAGAATGTCAGATCAAGCATCCAGCAGGACAGAATGGGGAAACATCTTTCAGAACGTGGTAAGTCAAGCCTCTGAAGGAAAGAGCAAAGAGACAAAGCTCTTGCATTGCTCAGTCTGGAAAAAAATAAATATAACCTGAGAGTTTGTAAAGGGGACAAGCCTGATTGCATGACCTTCTCTGAGCTATTGCTGTTCAAAGGATTTCTTTACTGATCTGTACAGTTACCTTGTAATTCCCTTATTTATGGTACACATAGGTTAGATCCTTGCATGCTATCCCTGAGGATACTAGCTTTGGGCTTTGCTGTGGGTGTCCTCAGAATGCGGCTAAACAGACAGTGAGCCTCTTTCTTTTTCTATTGGAGACTTTCTGAAAAAGGCAGTTTTCACTTCTCTCTGTCTCCCTCCCCCTCTCTCCCTCCCCTTCTCTCTCCCCCCTCCCTCTCTCTCTCCCCCCTCTCTCCCTACCCTCTCTTCCCCTCTCTCGTTCTCCTTCTCTCTCCTTCTCCCCCCCACTCTCCCTCCCCCCCCGTCCCTCTCCCCCCCACCACACACACACATCTCAAGAACATCTTTCTTCCTTATCTAAATGCATATGTAGCCAGTGGGGGACATCCAGGACTGTTTTCTGAACAAAGTCAGGACCAGGTCTTAAAGGATCCAAGCAATGTGCCCTGTGATATCCATTCCTAATCCAGTAGTTTTCAGTGGGATTAACCCCTTTCTGCGATGGCAGATGCTAACACCGGATTTGCTGCTTGATGTCAAAACTCTGAATGAATCAGGCAGCAGCCATTTGATTTACAGAAGAAACATAAAGACAGTTTATTGATCAGGGTACCTATTCCCTTTTTTTTCTGTAGGCACACATTTTTCTGTCTTTCTCTTTCATGTACTTGTTAACATTCTGAATCATCAGTATTCTAGATGTCTTTTTTGTTACACATGGAAAGTAGCTTTTGCTGCAGAGTGGGAGTGAGCTGTAGATGCACCCTAGGTTGGTTTGACAAAGAAGGCCTCTTGTTCGTTATAATCTGTATCTGTGTCCATATTTTCTTTTTCTCTCTTAGTTCCCAATCATCCCTGTAAAGTCAACAATGGTGGTTGCAGCAACTTGTGCCTGCTGTCACCAGGAGGTGGTTTCAAATGTGCCTGCCCTACCAACTTTTATCTGGGCGGTGATGGCAGGACCTGCATTTCCAACTGCACAGCCAGCCAGGTAACTTATAAGGAGAACACATTTTTGCATGAGGTAGAGATGTCTCCTGAGGCAGCACCGTTCAGTGTTTTATCAAGGAACTCTCATTACCCCGTAGCACAGAGCTGGGGAATCTCCAGCACTCTGAATATTGTTAGATTCCAGCTCCCCATTTGCCTCCTCCACTCTGGTCAGTGGTGAAAGATAATATAATTCAACAACACATAGAGGGCCAAATGTTTCCTTCCCTTGCTATACTAGGATCTGAGGATAAGAGCCAAACCCTCAGAATCAGAAGATCCTATAAAGCTGCATTTTTGAACTGTTCAGAGTCTCAGGTAACACTGGAAAATGTGGCTAGAAAATCTGGGTGCCCACTGCTATGTTTACATACTCATTTTGGTCTAAAACTGAGAAAGGGACGTGGAAAAGTAAAGGCTAAAGGGAGAGGCATTCTTCTTCCCCATTGTTAATGATTTGCCTCAGCTTTATGATCTTTCCTTTGTAACCACAGTTTGTCTGTAAGAATGACAAGTGCATCCCTTTCTGGTGGAAATGCGACACAGAAGACGATTGCGGGGATCGTTCAGATGAACCCGAGAACTGCCGTGAGTGAACAACTGGGAAGAGGCTCCTGGGTGGGTTCAAGGTGGCAGAGTATACAGGCCAAAATTATATCTCTTTCTGCTGACCGCATGATAAGTGGAACACATCAGCTATATATGCCATAGCTTTTGCTTCTGTGAGATCACTTCATACTGAAACAGCTTTCTATAAGTTCTCCCCCTCCTCCATGGAGTTTCATCCTTGTTAGGTGGTAACCAGAAGTAAGAATTCCTGGGACCAAATTTAACTCAACATGTGGTTGGTTCGTTGGTTCGTTGGTCGGTTGGTTTTAACCAGCATGGACCATACTGTGTTTGGTCCCTGCCTCTTAAGTTTTCTTTAGCACTTCTTCTGATTCAAAACACATGCTACATTATATGTAGTAGAACTGTAGGCTTTGGTACCAAATAGAATTGTGTAAGAAAGTTGCTGTCCCAGCTGATGGATGAGAGAGGTTTTAATCATTTGTTTGGCATGGGGGTCGTGCATCATAGAAAAAACATAGAAAGCTGCCTTACACCAGATATGAACCTCAGTTCTTCTAGTTCTGTATGTCCCACCCTAAGTGGCAGTGACCCTCCAGGGTCTTCTTACTTGATCTGTTACCTGGAGATACTGGGAACAGAACTTGGGGCTTTCTGCATGGAAAGCATGCAGTCTGTAATGGAGCTGAAATCCCAGGGATCCTCTCCCAAGGCATCAATTTTTTTCTCTCCATACAGCTGAATTCAAGTGTCGCCCAGGTCAGTTCCAGTGCTCGACAGGAATCTGTACCAACCCAGCCTTCATCTGCGATGGTGACAATGACTGTCAGGACAATTCAGATGAAGCCAACTGTGGTAAGAGTTCTGTGTGGTCACATTTTGTGGGTGACCAAATTTGTCTTTTAAATGATATGTACGGGTTTATATATGTATATATGCATGTATTTGCTTTTTGTACGTTTGGCACACCTTTATAGATGATATTCAAGGTGACTGAGAGCACTTTAAAGGAAACTACTAAAATACATGGTGTCTCTAAAAATAAGAAATAAAAATAAGACATGTTAAGAATTCAGCACTGTAAGGCATGAAAGATGAGCAAGCTGTCCAGGAGCAGGTGGGATGTAGTTCAGAAGTTCTGTATTCATTTCTCAGAAGCATCCTGCAGGTTGAGGAAAAGGTCTCCCAATCACCATCATGTCCACATATTCCCCAGTACCCTACCACTGTCAGTACCAATATGCCCTTCCTTGGGTGACGTGTGAGCAATCCAAGAGCACATGACAAGGATTTCCCTTTTCTGCCTTTCTCAAATGAACAGTGTCAGAATGTAAAGCCTAGGAGATCATAGTAGAGGCAGTTCTCTCAAGACCCCACTTATTTGCAAAACTCTTGTGAGACTCCCTAGCACACAAACAAAAAAAGTGTTTGGTACTTTATTCTTTAAAGCTGTTTTCATTTCTTCCTTCCCCTTGGCAGAAGTGCATGTTTGCCTGCCCAGCCAGTTCAAATGCACCAACACCAATCGCTGTATCCCTGGCATCTTCCGCTGTAACGGACAGGACAACTGTGGTGATGGAGAAGATGAGAAGGACTGTCGTAAGTTATACTCAGAGCAGAAGCAGGGAGATAAGACTAGCTGTCACTGTATAATATGCACTAACATTGCCCATTAATGTACACAGCTCAGACCTGTGAAACACTTATATAGTTTGAATAAAAAATATTGATG
The DNA here is from genome assembly GCA_030412105.1 of Cyclura pinguis. Classification (NCBI taxonomy): domain Eukaryota; kingdom Metazoa; phylum Chordata; class Lepidosauria; order Squamata; family Iguanidae; genus Cyclura; species Cyclura pinguis. The sequence continues at coordinate 194,638,541 of CM059600.1, read as the reverse complement.
ATTCTGCACAAGAAGAACAAAGTTTGCAGAAAAAGTGGGATTTTACAACCTGTAAATACTGTTTTAAAATAAGAAAATATGCTTAGCATGGATCATTCATTTTGTTTTTGCTAATCATAGTGAGAGGTAAAGAACTGTGCAGGATACCATGATCCCTGTACAGCCTGTTCACTCTCTTCTCTTGCTTTTGAGATTTCAGTAGACACTACCCAAATACACTTTTAAACTTTTCTCCCATTTCCTTCTGGGCTAGCAACTTGATGTGAAAAAAAGGGAAAAGAAAACTGAGGAGTCCTAGGATGTGGATGCATATCCAGTGTGCGTTTCTGCATCTGAGTAACAGAATCACTGTACTGGTGCCACCGTAGTCACCGTCCAACTGTATATTGTCAAGCCTTCCTTATGGGCAGACTTCTACCAGTTTTGTATTGGACCTTACAGTTACCTCTTTACTCTCTTTCTCCTTCAGCGGAGGTGACTTGTGCTCCAAACCAGTTCCAGTGTGCCATCACCAAACGGTGTATTCCACGGGTGTGGGTGTGTGACCGTGACAATGACTGTGTGGATGGATCTGATGAACCTGCCAACTGCAGTAAGGAACTATGTGTGCATTATGGAATAATGCTCAAAGGTCTTTGTAATGAGAAGGAGAAAATCGGTGGACTATCTTGTGGGCATACAGTCTCTGGCTAGGAGACCTCACTTCTTTGTGCTTTAGAGAAGATGAAGGCACACTTGCAGAAGATGTCACAAGGTGCTGCTAGGAAATTAAAACATAACGAGAGTTTACATAGTTCATGTAGCATCAGAATCATATACAAGCATCGTAGTAGCAACAAGGATCTGGTCCATTTTGCTCCAGATCGAGTTAATGTCTAGAGGTATGGACTTGTGATTGGTCTATTTCAGGTAGCTAGGTCTGACCTGTCTAGGACTTGCTTTATCCTCAGACATTTGAATAGGTCGTTTTAAAAATTTGCTTGGAAGAATTCTCTAATGGTACACAGTAAATATTAATAGAAATATTTTCTGATGTGCATAAAACAGGCACATTTTTCATTTACTAGAGTTTCTGCAAAATTTGAGGAGAGGGACTTCTGAGAAGAGAAAAGTATATAACTGGAATGCACAAAGCACAGTATAAAGCAGGATACATACTGCAGCAATGTACAAAGAACGCATCGAACCCAATTTCTTCTGTCCCACAATTGGCCAGTTGTGTTCCCCAGAAGCCTCTAGGATACACAGTGAGCCATTTCCGGCCATTTTGAGTGAACTGTTTTAGAGCCAGCTTTTTTCAAACCAGGAATAACTAGAAAAATGATACAGGTAGCCTCTAGTAATATTCATCCTCCACAGCCCTTCAACATCTTTTCTTTCTGTGTTCCCAGCACAAATGAGATGTGGTCTGGATGAGTTCCGGTGCAAAGATTCAGGTCGGTGCATCCCAGCACGTTGGAAATGCGATGGGGAAGATGACTGTGGTGATGGCTCAGATGAGCCCAAAGAAGAATGTGGTGAGTTGACAGTGCAGCCAAATGGGTCAGTTGAGCTAAGGTGGACCAGGAGACTAACTTGGTCTATATTCTGTAGATCCTATCGTGAGAGGATCAAGTTCTTTAATATTTATAAGATTCCTGGAAAGAATCTGTACAAGTCTTGTTGCACAAGGCAAAGCACTACTTTTTCTAATAATGTATGTAAGTTTAAATTAAGTTGTAGGAAAAAAATTTGCATGGTTTATATTTTCATGCAAATTGCCTCATTTCCAAATCATTGAAAGCTGAACTAAAATTATTCTTCGGGTAGTCACACTCTCTGAACTTCACAATGCAGTTCAGCCTTGTTTTGTTCTTTAAATGCATACACAATGTGCATATGAGTGAAAATGGCATGTTAAGCTGCGCTTATATTAGGGAAGATAGCTTGCAAAAATGTGAGATTTGGGGAAACTGTACAAAAGATGTACATAGAAAAAATACACCCAAACGTTTCTACGTTACTGTGCCAGCTTTTTAAAAGACCACAAACTAAGATGGAAATGAGATGGAGCAAATGTAATTCTGGGAATATGAAAAATGATGCAATACCAAAATTGAGAAAATTGTTCATTCAAGATAGGTTATCCAAAGGTTAAAGGTCTGATGATGTACTCTGCATGACCCTTTGAGGATCAATGAGGTCTTCAGTTTTCCTCCTCTTTCCTTGCCAAAAAGATACCAATCAGATGATGGGGTCTTAGAGACCACCAGCCTTTTTGCCTAAGGTATATCCAGACTGTTCGGAGTCAAAGCATGAATGCTGAATTAGCACTTCTGATACTCACAGATCCCCTGTGCTGCAGCCGAGCATTCCCGCTGATCTTTTCAGCCAAGGGCAAAATATGTCTTCCTCCAATGAACACAGAAATGTCCCTGTATGTAAAAAAAGAACACCTTACTTACTCTGTCATACTTCTTTTTGAAATTGATATATTTTGCACACCAAAGCAACATCAACATATACAGAAAAGAGTCAATCAGTACTGTCTGTTGCTCAGGTCTGGATTGTGTGGGACCATGCCTTCTTAACCATAAAATATGTGCCAGGTGTATTTGTGTAGTTTTGCAAGCTGCTGGTCTCAGATTGTAGATATTCCAGGGCATTTTCAGTGCTTCCCGTTGTTTGCTCTTGGGTCCAGCCAGGAGGCAGGGGACATTCCATTTGGATATGTTCTTGTTTTGTACCTTCGAGTCATTTCCAACTTATGGAAACCCTAAGGCAAACCTATCATGGCGTGCTCCTCGCAAGCTTTATTGTGGGGGGTTGCATATGTTTTCCTCTGAGCCTGAGAGAGTATGACTTACCCAAGGCCACCCAGCAGGTTTTCAGGGCTGGGCTGAGATTTGAACCCTGACCTCCAGGGTCATAGTTCAACATCCCAACCACTACAGCACATGGTCTGTCTTGGATATGACCAGAACATAATCTTGTGAGTGGGACAAGTGGCGGTAAGACTGCTCCATGTACTAAAAGCCTTCAAAAATAGCTTAAGGTGGATGCATGACATTTGGTCAATGACTGTAAATGATTGATTGATGGACTGACTGACTGACTGACTGACAGTTAATTTGCTCTCAAACCTCTTCCCCACATTGCATTCTTTTTTACAGATGAGCGAACCTGTGAGCCCTATCAGTTCCGGTGCAAGAACAACCGCTGTGTACCAGGTCGCTGGCAGTGCGACTACGACAACGACTGCGGAGATAACTCAGACGAAGAGAGCTGTAGTATGTGCCCTCCTCTACCCTTCTGCTAGATATCAGAAAGTGTGCATGTGGAGTTGAGGAGGGAAAGATGGTCTCTTGTCTTTTCTATCTTAATCAAACTGAGCTTGGTGGAAGTGTAATGAGCATTCTTTGGGAGAGAGGAAAGCAGCATAAATCAGGCATTCCTTTGCTGTCAAGGTGTGGCTACTGAACACCTAGTACACAAGATAGGAAATGATCTTGAGACTGGAATAAGTGAGAGAAAAGAAATGGCTGTGTTTGGTTCCACAAGGTATTCTGCGCAGTGGCATAATTTTGAGGGGGAGGAGTCCAGGATCCCCACAACAGTGCTCTTCAACAGTGCTCTGTTGAATGTTTTCCTTCCTTTCATTTTGTGCCAGTTCCTGTACCTGTTTCAGCCTATGACAGTTGTAGGGAAAATCTTGCTTCTGGAGACCTTCCATGTCACCCAGATCAGCCCATGATGATGTGAGTTTCAGGAGAGACTAGGAAAGGATTCAGCCCAGATCAGCTTTTAGCTTACCACATTAAATTGTCTGCCTCCTTGTCATCATCTAATAGCTGAGAAAATAGAGTTGCTCTCTGCTTTCCCCACAAGGAGGCAGGTTGTTTTGAGGACAGATTTGTAGTGAGGTGAACTGGGAAGCATCTTCTTTACTTCTGCTCTATGATATTTCATTCTTCTCACCCCATATGACTGATACTGCCTTAAATCTTCTGTTTCCCATGTCTGAATCGCTAGAGAGAAGAGTGTAGGAAGGTTACTTATTTTGGTCAATAACTCCCAGAATCCCTCAGCCAGAATAGCCACTAACGGGAGGGATCCTGTGATTTCCAGTCCAAAGCTGGGACAGAGAGAGAGAGGTGGAAAAGGTGCCCAGTCTTTGCCATTTGAAAGTAGAAAGTTAATTCCAGAATTAAACTTTGTATGGATTGAGCTTTGCTCCCATTGGCTGCTAGTAGCAGTGGTTTTGCTGTCATTACTGGGGATCGCTTGTTCAGGATGAGGAGGCTGTCCAGAAGAGACAAATGATCGGAAGGTACCCCAAAATAACTGTCTGGCCTGTCATGGAATAATTGCATTAATCCTGGAGGAACAAAGATTGGGGTGTGCATTTTGTTCCAGCTTAAACTTTATTAGAAGTCATGTTACTTGTACATCAACCAGGCTTTGCAGAAGAATTTTAAAGTTTTAAGATGGATGTCACTCCTCATGATCTCCCACCTCTTTTCTCCCCCTCTCCTTCCCCACCTCTACTGGTAGAATCTAAAATGTAACTTTCAGTTTGTTTGTTTTTTTACTTTTTTTGCCACATTGTGTAATTTGAGTTTGTACCATTTCATCTCATCTTATGTTTTTCTCCATTTTCACACTGTCGTATTGGGGCTTGCAGAGGTAGGTTTCTGTCAAAAAATACTTCTTTTCCTTCTCCTTTAAAACCTGAATTGTCTTGAAGGGGGAAAATGGGATGGGGATTTTATTTGCATTCCAAAGTATTTGCCCCCACCTCACTCCTCCCTCCTTCCAAGGTACTGAATGGAGCAGGTTTCTGTGTTTGATGCTTGCTTGGCTCCCAGAGATGAGCCTCTTCCCAGCCCCTTTTGCAGGACAAACCAGGCGGAATTAAGTCTTCCTCTGTCACTGTGAGTAAAGGTCCAAGAGTACATTCAGTTTCTCCTTAGCAAATTTTCCATTGGCAATGGGCACCAAGTGAAGTTGCCCCTGATAAACCTTGGAGGGCATCTGGAATGTCATGAATCTTCATCCCCATGAAACAAAGGGCAACAGAGTTAAGGAAAGGGCCATAGCACACATGGTTTGACTGCAGAAGGAAGGTCACAGGTTTATCTCCACATGGGGCTGGGAAACACTCTGATCTGAAACTATCCATATTGTAAGAGGTGGACCAGTGTTCTGTGTAAGATAATTTCCTGTTTTTATAACGTTTGTATTAACATTTCTCAGGGACCACTGCCAAATATGAAAAATATAGATGCTGAAAGAGACAGCAGTTGTGTGCTTTCCTTCTCCTGTCTCAGCTGCATTCAGCATATCAGCATTTTCATATGGAAGTTTTCCATGTCCTCATAACATCAACATTTTAAACCATTAGCATGATTATCGCACACCGCCTATAAAGATGTTAGATCAAGGATAGACAGAAGCTAGATCAAATCCACTGGAATCAGATAGCTGCCTGATTTTTGTGGCAACGTTTCTAACTTGACCTGCAGAGAGACACTCCCAGTTGCAATTAGTTTGCTCAAGTGGGAAACCAAGAGCAGATTTTTGGGTGAAAAGTGTGAAGTGAGTTCTGATATTGAGAACAAATACTTAGGTTGAGGATGTACTCAAGACATGCTCTGCTACTGAATACTGAGCGTGTTCATGCCCCGTGCCTGCTGCAGTTCAGTTGAAAAACAAAGCCTGAAACCTGCTACCTTGCACTAGACCAGCATCGCTGGCTGGGAGATGATGGATATTGTATTCGAACACATCTGGAAGGCACCAGAAGGCTGTCCTAGATGATACGAGGAAAACAGACAAGGAAACACATAATTGGTGCCATTTTCTTTTGTAGCCTTGTGTTTGGCCTTCTGCTTCTTATTGGAGACAATATCCTCTAGGTGGTATAAATAAAACCCCAGTCCCTTGCTCCTGGACTTAGGGAATGTTTCTTTTTTGTGATTGCAACAACTCCCAGAATTCCTCAGCCAGCATGGCCACTAGCTGGTGCGTTCTGGAAACTGGAATCCAGTTGAGTAACTTTCTGAAGGTGTGTTTGCTGCTGCTGTTCATCATTTCTCAGTTCTTATAGAGTGTGTGGGGATGGTGCGGCAGGTTTAACTCACAATCAAGACAGTGTAGTTAGTACAGCCTGCCATACATTACTGATGTAAATAGTGCAGTTTGAGACAGCTAGAAAGCATGATGTACCACTTCTTCTCCCCACTCGTACCTGTTTTCCTCTGTGGCTTCCCCTGTGTTCTTTTCCTTGTTGTGTTGAAATCAACTATATGATTTGTTAGATTGATAGTTCAGCTTATGCCTGCTAAGTGATGTTCTACCACACTTACTCCCTGAATTGTACAGTACCTCCATTTTCCATGCTGATTGAGGCTTCCCAGCTCACCTGCCCTATGCTTCCTCTCTGTCTGCAGAACCCAGGCCTTGCTCTGAGAGTGAGTTCTCCTGTGCTAATGGGCGCTGCATTGCAGGCCGCTGGAAATGCGATGGGGACCATGACTGTGCCGATGGCTCTGATGAGGTAATGGATATTTCAGTTTGATTTCAAGCCTGGTTATAGAATGGGGATGATTTTGGTTGCCTTGATGAATGTAGGAACTGGACAAGGATGAGTAGGCACCTGTTGGTTTTGCTGGACCTCTCAATGGCTTTGAGTACCATCAGCTATGATACCTTTTTAGTTTGCCCTCTGGAATGGACTGAATTTATCTCTCTGAGAAGGAGGGATAAATTCAAAAGGTGGTGCTCGGGAAGACCTATCTGACATTCTGGCTGCTGGCCTGCAGTGCTGCTCAGGTTCAGGTCCATCCCATCGTGCTTAACAGATACATGAAACTTTTGGGAGAGGTTATTTGGAGTTTAGGGATTTGATGTCACCAGTATGCTGGTGATATCCAGGTCTCTTTTCAGTCTGATTCCAAGGAGGCTGTTCTGAGGCTGTGCTGTTACTAATGGAATGGGCGAGGATAAACAAATTGAAGCTTAATCCAGACAAGTCAGAGACGCTCCTGGTCAGTCAAAAGACAGATCAGGGAATAGAGATTCAACTTCTAGTGGATGGGGTTATAAGTACACTGAACATGCACGTTCACAATTTGCATGTAATTTAGGATTCACCCTGGAGATTGGATGTGGATATTCAGTGGTGTCCACAAGTGTATATGCACAGTTAAAACTAGTGTGCTAGCTGTGTCTGTTCCTGGATATGTTGCATCTCACTACAGTAACACATGCTTGATTACATCTTGTTTGGATTACTGTAACACATTCTACATGGGGCTTTAGTTGGAAACTTCAGCAGGTCCAGAAGGCTGTGAGGCCAAAACATGACCAGTGCTGATTACAGGGAACATACAACTTCTATGTTGAAACAGTTTCGTTGGCTGATTGTGACCTATAAAACACTGTACAGCCTAGATTCAGACTGTCTGAAGGACTACATATCCCTATATGGGCTTCCCTCTCTCTTTAAATCTTTCGGCATTTGCCATTTGTTATATAGAAGGGTCTTTTAATTTGTGGTATGTTTGTGTGTGTGCATGTGCAGTACTTTTATCCTTATTGTTATATTTTTAAAATGTTTTTCATATTGTTTTTAAATTAATGGTGTTGTAATATAATATCTTACCTAATTCTTAAAAGTGTGTTTGTAAGATTTGTAGCTGTACACATTTAAATTTATGTTGTTAGGCAGCTTGGGTCCCAAACTGAGAGAAGAGTGGAATATAAATCAAATGAATGTTTTTCAAAGAAATAAAGTAATAAATAAAGTAATCTGTGGCAACATGGGTTGTTTGCTTGCTGAAATTTCTTCTGAGAGCTAAGCTAAAGTGTGGGTAATCCAACTAATTGGAAAGCTGCTCCTTAGTATTCTGACTGGCCAGCAAATGGTTTAATGTTTTGGTGTAAGTAAACTGAAAGACTCAAGGAGAAAACAAAGCCCAACATCCCCTGTCACAAAACGCCAACTGCACTGAGAAGAATTTATAATTGCCTTCTTTAGCCTTCATTCATTTCTCCATGCTTCCTCCAAATGAACTAAAAAGGAAGATGGCTTTGCTCCTGCAGGCCCCTTGCCAATTGTTCCAGTCCATCACTGAGGGGAAAAAAAGTGTGACTTTGCAACCGTCATTCATTTCTTCCCCCCTGTCGGTGAGATCCATGGAGTGTGAGGAGCAATCATTCCTCTCATTGCAGTAACTGCCACTACGTGTTCCCTTGTTATCCGGACTTTGAGCAAAATGTAGCTTTGCAGGCTTAGGTTGGATACATTCCCTTCCTCTTTTCTAAGGGTGGGAAGACTGTAATTGTGAGCTGCCTGTGGCCTCCAGGGCCATTTATATGGCTCCAGCACCTCCTCTGAGGGGTAAAAGCAATGAGATTTTTTTTTAAAAAAAGAAAAAACCTCTAAAGCCCTTTGGAGGTGTGAGGGCCATTTCTATCTTGTTTGAAGGCTCCTTGCCTGCCCCAGGGATCAAATTAAATTGTTACAAACTTTTTTTGGGGAAAAAAATATTACCCCAAAATGCACTCTAGGGAATGTGGACAGCATTTTTCCCATGTTTTGGGCCCTGTATATGCCAGTTTAGACCCAAGAGAGGGCTTTTTTTGAAACATGAAATGAACAGAAAATGACTTCATAGAATCATAGAAATGTAGAGTTGGAAGAGACCACACGGGCCATCCAGTCCAACCCCTTGCCATGCAGGAACACCCTCAAGCACTCCCGACAGATGGCCATCCAGCCTCTGCTTAAAAACCTCCAAAGAAGGAGACTCCACCACACTCCGAGGCAGCGTATTCCACTGCCGGACAGCCCTGACTGTCAGGAAGTTCTTCCTGAGGTTCAGGAGGAATCTCCTTTCCTGCAGCTTGAATCCATTGCTCCTTGTCCTGGTCTCTGGAGCAGCAGAAAACAAGCTCTCTCCTTCCTCTGCTTGGCATCCCTTCAGATATTTAAACATGGCTATCATGTCCCCTTTTAACCTTCTCTTCTGCAGACTCAACATACCCAGCTCTCTAAGTCTATCCTCATAGGGCATGGCTTCCAGGCCTCTCACCATTTTGGTTGCCCTCCTATGGACCTGCTCCAGCCTGACCATGTCCTTCTTGAATTGGGGTGCCCAGAACTGGACACAGTATTCAAGATGAGGTCTAACCAAAGCAGAGTAGAGCGGTACCAGTACCTCCCTCGATCTAGACACCATACTCCTATTGATGCAGCCGAGAATTGCATTGGCTTTCTTGAGACTTCCTCTTACCTCTTGTTAAAAAAAAAAAAAGCTTCTTCTGGACCTAAAATGGCCCAGGAAGACCCCAGAACATGGTTAAAATGCCCCCTTGTCCCCTAGAAGTCATTTGGAGGCAAAAAAGTTGGTTTTGTAAGTGGTCTGTGTGTGTGTGCATGTGTGAACAGTTGCAGTCCTTCAAGGTCTCCTAGAGGACTAATGTGTCTCCATACCTTTCCACAGTTCCTCACCTCAGCCCCATACCTTTGCCACCTTCTTTTTTCTTCATGCCCCTCTAGCATCTATTTGATGGTGTGCAGTCTTAAAGTTGCTCTAGGCGGGCTCCCCTAGTGTATCCTGTTTTCTGCATAACTGAGTCCAAATAGCTTGACAGAGCCTGGTTAGATCAGCTGTCAGGAGTATGATTCTCTTGGGAAACAAGGTTTGCAGGGGTGACTCTTCATGTGTCCTGGTCCTCAGAAGCATTTTACCTTCTCTCTGAAGAAGTAGTTGCCCACTTCTACTCATAGAAGAAGCATTTCTTCCTGTATAACTTCATTAGGTATTATCATGTTGGTACCTGAATTTGTGTTTTTTTCCATTTTTGTGTTGTGTCATAACACATTCTGATCATTACATTATCAGAGACACCGATGGTTAAAATGAGTTTTCAATTGGACATTTGTATTTTTTTAAAATAAAGTTAGTGCTTCTACAAATATGTGACCACCTTTGACTGATTAATTGACTAAATCCTTTGTGAGTGGCCAAAGGCCAAATTGTACTTCTTTTTTTTAATAATCATTTTATTCAAATTCACATATAAAACGAACAATTATAACTGTCAGCTTAATTGAAATATTTTTGATCTTCCACACTGATCTAGATTTCATTATCAATATTTCTTAACATATTTATATTATTGTACTACATTTTACTGCTAATATTACTTGTTGATTCTTGCATTTCCATCTCCATATTCCTGCCTCATGATATATATCCTGTAGCCCCCTCATAAATTATCTTAAACCATGAATTACACATTTCCATCTGATAGTACCCAGCAATTACCCATTACAGTTTGCCATTCTTTTTGTATCTCATCGTCTGATTTCCCTTTTAATCTCTGAGAGACCATGTCAGCATTTTTGTTTTCAATAAGTGTACCCCACCATTGTTCTGTTGTGGGTATTTGCTGAGTTTTCCACACCTTTGCATATTCAATATGATCTGTTGTTATCATGTATAGTAATATTCTCCAATACTTCTTTATACCAGTACCTTCTAATACATCAGTCATATTTAACAAATACAATTCTGGTATCTTAGCAAACTGAACTTTCAGTAATGCACAAATTTTGTTATGTATTTCATTCCAGTATTTCTTAGCTTTTGGACATGTCCACCACATGTGGTATATCGTGCCGAGTCTTTCTGACGTTTCCAACAAAGTCCAGTGCCTGTATTATAAATCTTTCTTAATTTGTCTGGTGTCATGTACCATCTATGAAATAGCTTGTAATAGTTCTTTTTCAGATTCTGGGCTACTGTAAATTTTTGTGTTTTTTTCCAACTCTGTTCCCAAGACTCTAGTTGAATAAAGGCCAAATGGTAATTCTGAGTTGAAAACACTGCCTGGCATTTGGTGATCCTATTTCTTTTCTCTTCTCCATTTCCTCATTTACAGAAAGAATGCAAGCCACGCTGTGATCAAGACCAGTTCCACTGCAAGAGTGGCCACTGCATTCCACTGCGGTGGCGCTGTGATGCTGATGCGGATTGCATGGATGGCAGTGATGAGGAGGACTGTGGCACCAGGGGTGAGGGTCGTCTCATATCTTCTTTTCCTTGGAGGGAGGTGGTCACACTGGCTTCATGGTTTGTCAAACCCAGTCTGAGGCATAAATGCTGAGAAAGCTGGAGGGAAAATGTTGGCACACCTCTGGATGAAAGTTACAGACTTCTCTTCTCCTGACAATAATAGTAGACTTTAAACAGTCCTTGGCAACCAGATTCAGAGCTGGCACCAGGCTTGAGGAGACACAGAGCAAAATGTTCCCCGGTGAACCCCCTTCTCTGTCAGTTGACTCCAGGAAGTTACCTGTAAGTGATAGCAATGCTTCAAGAAGAACTGTGCAGCAAAGTCTAGCCACCCTGTTTCCCACAGTGTTCCGGATTCATGACTGATTTTCAAAAAATTCATTTGCACAAAAAACGGTTTTTCATGCAAAAATTGAGGGGAGGAAGATGGCACTATTTGCTGCACTGAAGCATTGCTTTTAATGCAAAAGAAATTACTTTGCTCAGGTGAAGCTTTAGCCAAAAAGTCCTAAAATACCCCCCCAACCAAAAAAAAAAAATTGAAAATGTGCAAAACCACGCATAACCTAACCTGCAGGGAGAATATGTTTAAAATCCCTTGCTCATGTATGCAAGAAAGAAATCAGTGAAGATTTACTTTTCTTTAACTCTTTTGGTGTGAACATGATCATTGTCTATGATTTTAAGGCCTCTGGTGTGAGACACTTTTCCAAACGAGGCTCTCAGTTCATGCAGTCAACAGTCTCAGTCTGAACTTGTAAAATCACCCGGGGGGACTACAGTTCCCAGCTAGCCATGGGACTCTTGAGAGTTTTAGTCCAGAAAGATGTGCTTTCCAAGTTCCACTTTCAGTTGATGTTACATTACTACTCTGTAGTGCGGACCTGTCCCCTGGATGAGTTCCAGTGTAATAACACCTTGTGCAAACCATTGGCCTGGAAGTGTGATGGTGAGGATGACTGTGGTGACAACTCTGATGAGAACCATGAGGAATGCTGTAAGTGTTCCAGCCTCCCTTTCCCTCTTCTGCCTTCTCTTGTATTTCCATAATTATAAATGCAGATGATTTGAATTAATATTTAATTTAAATACTTAAATCAATAGGGAAGCCAAATCCAGCTCCGTGTTTTATGTGGGCCCTCAGCGAGCACATTGCCATGCCTTTGGGCCTCCATGTTGCAACTGCAGCTCTAGTCTCAGTCTTCCCACTCTATGGTAGTCCATTGTTAACAGGCAGGTGTGTAGTATCTCCCTGGGCACAATAGAAAAGAGAGGAAGGGCTGTTGGCAGTGTCAAGGGAAGAACCAGAAGCAATGGCATAGCTGGAGAGGAAGAGGGGAGTGACAAAGAAGGCCATGCTAGACTTCATCTGCTTTCTAATCATGACCCCTTGGTGCTGGTGGGCCTGAATTAACTCATCTGTTATGTGGCCAAAAAACAGTCCATTTCAAATCTTACATGAAGAACTCTAACTAGATACTCTTCATTAAATGCAGGGCTGGCCAACAGTTTACTGTCTGAAGCAGAGCACAGAATTGTGACCTCCATTTAACAAGGTCAAGGCGCATAGTGCCCAAAGACAGCCATGATCCTTTGGCACATGACCAGAAAAGTGCACTTTAATCTTTCCCTGTCCTGGGAGTGACAAAACAATAGGAACAAAATAAGTAATTTGCAGTTCACTTCACTTTCATGACAATGCAAATTATGTGGCTGAGACAACCACCTCAGTGCTGAATGGTAGTGTTGACCATGCTTAGATGTCACATCACCGATCTGAATAAAACCAATCCAGTGTCATTGGGCCATATTTATTCTTCCAGTCACTAACTGCTGAACTGTAACTACGCATAAACCATTTACAGTCTCTGGTTTGTGTTATTAGCTTTCTTTATTATTTAGGAAGCCAAGAACAGATGGTGGCTTGCCAAGAAATGTATTCCGCAGAAATATTAGCAAATTACGGCTCCATGGAACTGAAGGAGCAAAGGGTAGAGTCCCACCATGTACCAGTCTCATGCACATCACATAGGAATGGTTCACTTGGAAAGCAGGATTATAAAGGCCTTAGCCTGGGATCTTGGGAAATCTGGGATCAGTCAGAGCAGACACGGCTAAGCTAAGGAGAACCATGATAGGGCACCAAGCATGATCCAAGAAGACCAGCAAATTCTTGTCTCTCTGAAGCTAATAATGAGGAAATTGAGGAATACAGGATGTGACTGAGTTGGGGGAGGGGAGGGACAAGGACTACATGATTAGCAGCCTCCCTTTTCCCACTCATCTTGTGCCTCTGTGTGTTTCTCCAACATTCTGATCATTTGTTTCTTGTTGCTGGCACAGTGAAATTCCAGTGTCCTCCCAACAGACCGTTCCGCTGCAAGAACGACCGCGTATGTCTGTGGATTGGCCGCCAGTGTGATGGCATTGATAATTGCGGTGATGGTACTGATGAGCAATTCTGTGGTGAGTACCTGTGGAGTTGCCTTCCCCCAACCCTGCCTCCCTCAACCCTGCAGAAGTTTTGCAGGCTGCTCCCCCAAGATGCCCTTTTCTCTCATAAGCTTCCTCATTGCTTCTCAAATCATAGGCCACTTCTTTGGTATACCAGTCTATAGTTAATGAGAGCAGAGGCCAACACTTAAAATAACAGCTGAATCTAAAGCTCTTTCTCAGACTCTTTTGATAGTTGAAGCACGTGTATTTTGTGGAATAAAATCAGAGCCACTCTTCCCTCTTGGTATCCCAATACTTTATTTCCAGAATGACCCACAATTCAAGGAGACCATCTCCTGTCTTTCTTCATGAATCACTATCATAAGTTTGCCTCCTGATTGGAAAGAAGCAAGCCCAAAAGAGTGAATAGATGCAGCAGGCAGGATCCTTTGTAGCTGGGGCCACTCTGTTCCATCTTAGAATTTGGGAGAGTTCCAGTCCTGTCTGCTGTGGAGACATGTTATTTTCCCAGTTGGTCTTCTCCTGTTTTGTAAGGGAGAAGGAAATGAAGAGGAATTTTGACTCCCCAGCACATTCCTTGTAGCTTCTCAATGCCATCTCCACAACTTTGCAGATTCACCAACTTCCAGAAGCTGTAGCCATGAGAAGAATGAATTTCACTGTTTGAATGGGAAATGCATCAGTGCTGAGCTTCAGTGCAACTTCTTTGATGACTGTGGAGATGGATCTGATGAATATAAGTGCTTGACAGGTAAGTAATGAATCATTCAAGTACTGACAGATTTAGAAGCAAAAGTTGGCATTTGTGATACAGGAAGGAGAGGAGTTTTATAAGCCAGGCATGATAACTGTATGTGCTTAGGCAGAACACACACTTGTTCTCCATTCACAGCTCGGCTGTTCACCTGCCTCTCCCCTTGGTGTTGGCTGATACAAGTTTGTCCATTCCCATTTTCTACCTACAGATCCCAAGACCTATGGTTGTCACACCAATGTGACCATGTGCGGTGATGATGCCAAATGCATCCAGACCAACACCTCTGTGTACTGCACCTGCCCCAGCGGCTTCCAGAAAGTGCCAGACAAGAATTCCTGCCAAGGTACTGGGCCAAGAGATGGGTTCTGCCAAGGGTATATACTAGAAAGTTACTGGAAATACAGGAAAGAAACCTGGAAAATGTGCTGTAAATTTCACAGAAGCATACAGACTGTAAGGCAAAAGCACATGTACCAGTGTCCCCAAGAATATATGGTGATGTCTAGAAAATCCTGGGAGAAATTCCATTAGTTTTTATGCAAAGACTTTGTTCTCTACATTGTTTATCAGTCACCTGAAAGCAGAAAACAACCTCCAAAATCACCTTGAAATTTTGCTTTAGTCACAGCTTTGCTGGCAAGGTCTGGTGCAAATAGAAGTAGCTCTGGACATATCCAAGTTATATGATCTAGTAGTCCATGGCTGGGAAACGTGATCTACCAAATACTCTTGGACCACGGTTCTCACCATTCCTCAAAATTGCCTTTGCTAGCTGTAGTTCTAGTTCAGCAGTATCCAGAGGGCAACAATTGCCCATCTCTGATACAAAAATTTACCACTTTATCAGGTTTGGGAGGCCTCCGGGTCCCACAACAGTGGATCATACAACTGGAAAGGAGAGTACTGGGAAAGGCAAGCAACCTAGTTCTCACTTTGGAGATTGTGGGCCTGGTCCAGATCCCATCTTAGCACAGAATTAAGGGCCTATGCTTTTTTAAAAAAATTTACACTTTAACTATGGCGGATGGTTGAGTGGCTATAGCTCAGAAGCAAAAGACATGTTGGAAACCTGACTAAGACTTCAGGCAACCAGGTACCCTGGAAACTTGTAAAGTTACTGCTTGATAAGGGAGAGGGTACAAACTAATTAGGGCCTAAATCCCCTTAAGGCACCAGATCCCATCCAGTCGTGGAAGCTAAGTAGGGTCAGCTTTGATTAGTACGTGGATGGAAGACTGCCAACAAATTCCAGGTGCTGTAGGCTACATTTCAGAGGAAGGAACTAACAAAACCATCTCTTGAGTATTCTTTGCCTAAAAAACCTACAGAATTCACAGAGTCATCATAAGTCAACAGGCAACTTGAAGGCACATACATACACACACAAAGCTAGTTGTACCAAGGGTCTGATTTGAAAGCTAGTGTGTAGAAAAATAAAAATAAAATAATCATTCTAACAAGGAAAATAATGCAGACAGTTTGGCAGGTGAAATCTGTTGTGCTGAAAACCTTACAGCATTATGCAAAACTTTTTTGCTCATTGATCCTCCCAGAATTGTACACAATGTGTCAATTTAACTGTAGCAGACAGGTCCGTATTCTTTGAAAGCCATTCTTTTTGAAACAGACGGAGGCGAGAGAGCTCCCTTTCCTAGTAAGAGAAAATTGTAGTTTTTGCCACAGGAAAGAGAGCCCTTATAATTACAGATCATCTTTGTCTAGAATGTTGCTTTACATAATCTAGCAAACAAACCAAGGTGGTATACATGTCAGATTTCATAGCACAAATCCCTAAAGTGGCTTAACCTAATCATAGTTCCAAAAACTGCAAGAATCAGTGTTGAACCTACTTCCTATATTGTTATACAGTCCTTCCTCCACGTTTGTGGGTTTGACCTTCACGAAGTTGAATATTCGTGAGGTGCGCACATGCCTTCCACTCCTATATTCTCCTCCTCCCGTTCCCCTGCGTTTTGCTGGACGCAGAGAAGGAAAACAAGTGCCCAGACAAAAGGTAAAGAAATGTGGGGGAGGCACTGTGTGCCTTCCTTCTCCCCTCTAGGGCTCCCCCTCGTGCTCCCTTGCCTCTGGCCCCAGTGCTGAGAAGTCACACTGAGCCAGTAGGGAAGGGAATGGGGAAGGAAGGCTTGTATGAGCTCCCCCTCCCATTCCCTTGTCTCTGGCTTTGGTGCTGAGAACTCATGCTGAGTCAGTAGGCAAGGGAATGGGCAGTGGACGGCTTGCGTGAACCTTCCTTCTTCCCTCTAGAGCTCCCCCTGCCATTCCCTTGCCATGCTCTTGCCCCAGCATGCAAGAGGCAAGGAAATGGGAGGGGGTAGCCCCCGAAGGGAATGGGAAGGGGATTTGGGGGTGTGTGTGTGATATTTCCACTTCCATGAGGGCTCTGCACCCCAAACCCTTACGAAAGTGAAGGAGGTACTGTATATTCTTTTACGTTAAAAGCAAAATCTAAAATTTCTTGATACTTCCTGGCTATTAGATTCATCTAGCTAGGTCTGTGGAAGGAGAGGGGACAAAATCCAATCCTCTGGAAGTTTGAATCTGACCCTCTGGGTCTTTCCAGACAACTGTGCCCCTTCTGCCTGGCACCTTCATTTTGATGGTTCCTTAGCTTTTATCCAGCTTGCCTACCCAATCTAAAAGATTGAAATGGTTTTCGTAAGGCTTTTTTATTGGTAGTAAGAGCTGTTTAAGCTCAAATATGCTGGTAGTCTTGGTCTCACCCTTTGACCCTCCCCACCGCTGGAATGAGACCACTGAGAACTGCTGTGAAATTGAATCCAGCCTTCAGGCTCAAAAAGATTTGCACCCTTGACCATTTATGGTCTTTTTTCATCCCAAACAAACAGCATCTTCCATTCATTGTGCAATTGTAGCCATGTTATTCCTAACCACTTATCCCTAAATAGTTTCCTTAGTATGTTTCTTTGATATGCTATGCATGTAAGCTACTCTGTTGGTCTTTTTTGATTTTTTTTTAAACAATAGTGGCCACACACATACTTGTGAGCTGCTGCAGATGGTATGTGTATAGCAGCTGTTCTAGAAATGGGCACATTGTGCAAAGTGGTTTCTCATTTGAACTGCACAGTGGGCCTCCATGCTGTTACTTCTGGAACCAGTTGATGGAAAGTCTCCACGTGCAGTGCTCCATCTTTGTGGTAGTTTAGTAGGGATAGGAGGAATAGTCACCATCGTTTGTTCTCAGAGCAATAAATGGGTTTCCCAACAGTCAGGAGCCCATGTTGGGAAGACTAATAGAACAATGGGTTCAGTATTCTTCTGGTGTTTGAGAAGTGAAATGTGAAGTGTTGCACAAGAATTATTTTGCAAAGAAAAATATGCATTTTTTTGTATGACCCTGCTCCCCCTCCCGGTTTCTGAATAGAAAGTGAGCTTCCTGTACAGAAAACACTATTTCCTGTGCAGAAAAGATGGTGTGTGTGTGTTTGCATGTGCAAAAATAAATAAATAAATACGTTTTTCACCGTAGAATAATTCCTGTGCAACACTTCTGAACATTTGAATATGGGAGGATGCTGCAGAGGAATATTTGTATTCTTAGTGGGTAGAAGACTACTGTATTTTAATTATTTTGTCCTCATATGTGAGGATGAAATAGTTGAGCATTTATGTCCTTGTAAGCCACTATGAACTTTATGGCTGCTGGGTGGATCACACTATCATTGGGATTGTGTCCAGTTGGTAGAATGGCTGGACTGCCAAATAAGTGGGTCTTAGTTAAAAAGCCAAGGACAGAGCTGCTTGGGGTTCTGCCATCTTTCCAGAAGACCTAACTGTCTGCCCAGGCCTCTTAGTTGTTGTTAGGATGTTGAGTGCTCAGTGTCTGGGGTCAGGATTGTCAAGCAACTGGTGGCCCACAGGCAATCTGACAAGCCTCTTGATCCTGTTGTTTCTCTTTCCTTTTACCTCCTGTTCACCTGCCCTTTCCAGAGTGTGAGATGACCAAAGAACAGGAGCAGCAGCCTTGCTTGCTTTGCTCTGACCTTCTAAAGGCCAAGAGGGGGCGAGGAAGACAGAGACAGAGAGCAGGAAATGCATTGTGGCAGTAATGGGGAGAAGGAAGTAGATGCTCTCAGGAAAGAGAGTTGCTGACAGCGTTTTGCCAGAGAGCCACCAGAAATCTGAAACTGGCATTCACGTTGTGTTTTATTTACTGCTTCTATTTTTTTGTAGCTTGAGTATCTATTTCCAGCTCTAACTGTACCTCTGTGTATGATGATTGTTCTTTTAATTTGACTCTTTAATTGTTGTTGGCTTTGGGAGTTCTTCAGGATGGAGAAGCAAGATATAAACAGGTTAAATAAAGGGGAAGTATCTTCCCATCTGCATTAAATAATAGAAGAGAATAGTCTGTAGGGAGACGCTCTTCATGGGCCTGTAGGGAAGGCAGTAGGGCCACCATGCAGAACCAGACTGATGAGCCTCGCCAGGGATGCTGACAACACTGGCAGTCTGCCTGGGTGCAGCAACTGTGACTGGAACCTCCTTTTAAACATCACATTATTCATCTCAGCTTCCTGGCTAATGATAGTGGGACAAGTCAATTTTTGTAAACTACTTTAAAATGGTAATTTAACACCTGATTGGCAGGGAGGAAGAGGCAGAGGAAAGAAGAAAGGAGATGTTTAAGGCGTTCACCCAGCTACTGCATCTGAAACCTATATTCATGTAGAGAAGGTTAATAATTATTTTAAGGAAAACAACAACAGAAGTACTTTGTTGTGAAGATTACAGAGGAGTGGGGGAGGAAGAGCAGATGAGGAAGAAATAATGCCTTCAAGCATGCTGCCTTTTTTGTAGCATCTGCCTGGCAATGATTTTCAGAAAAGAAGGCCTGCCTCCAGACTAGAGATACAATATTATTCATTATTATTAACGTTATTCATTCAGGCAAGGGAGAATTAATAATTTAATCAATGTTTAAATCTGAGCAGTTTTCGAAGAGATCTGCAGGGGAAGAAAGACTCCAGCAGCAGGCTGACTACCCCACCCCACCCATGTCATGTAGGGGGACAGATGAGAATCAGAGATGCTGTGTCATTCCAGGATCCTTTCTTTCCATGGATTCTTCAGGATCCAAGAAAGGATCCTGGAATGATGCCCACCTGCCCCCACTTAAGATGGGAAGGGATCCAGGTGATGATTGGGAGGCTAGAGCCTTCTAGGATCCCGTTTGGCTCCTGCCTATTCACTTCTTCAAACAGCATCGGAGGGGGAAAACCAGACAAGTGTCAGAGAGGCAATGTCCTTACCACCTGTGTTCTTTTGGTTGGTTACAGTTTTACATGTAGGACCATGTACAATTGTCCGTGTCTCAGGGCACTCCAGTAGTACTCCTCACTACTTGAATCAAGAGGGCTCTCACACACTCATTTTTCTTTCTAAATGATTTACATGGGCATGCAAATATCCTTTCCTGTACTTTTTTTTATAAAAGAAAAAAATAGGAATTTCACAGGGTGAAAGGGAAGAGGAATATAGGCACCATCCAGCAGGTGATTGTAACAGCTGCAAGTGAAACTGGTGTCGGAAATTCTAGTTCTGTGTCTCTGGGCTATGTTGAGACTGTAGTTTTTCCGATATACTACTTCAATTGCTTTGTGAAAGTTTGACCAGAGTGGCAGGACCCAACAAAATGAGCATTGGTGACTATCGCGGTTAAAAACATCTTTCTACAGTGTTATCTCCAGATTTCTGAGATGTTACAGTCTGTAATATAGCTTCTAACATTTGCATCCAATAACTTTGTTTTTGTCTTTCTCCTGTTATGTCCAGATATCAATGAATGCCTGAAATTTGGGGTTTGCAGTCAGCTCTGCAACAACACGAAAGGCTCATATATGTGTACTTGTGCCAAGAACTTCATGAAGACTCACCAGATGTGCAAAGCAGAAGGTACCAGCAGCTCAGCTAGAAGGAACTTTTTTCTCAGGGGCAGTGTAGTTGTGTGTGTGTTGTATGTCTACATACAACTATTATTTTTAACAGGCCCATGATAACGAACTGATTTTTAGGATGTCATGCAATTTTCAGCATTTCTGTAGGCTCTCACTTCTGCTTTATCGGTGGCTGCCTCACAGAAAAAAGAAGTTACAGCTTCTGATCATGCTTTAGAACTAGATATGAAGCTGAGATAGGGTGGTGGCAGCTTAGGCCTGTAGCTGAGGAAATATACCTTCTTTTCCAGTCTGGATTTTTTTCTTTTTGGACTACACTGTCTGGGGAATTCTGGGAGCTGTAGTCCAAAAGGTTAACCTTTCCTGTGACTCCAACAATGGGGCTCTCTCCAAGCTCCCAGATACACTAATTTCAATGGGAAACAATGTTTTTGGCTGGCTCGTGTCCACTGGGTATCCTTGTCTCACCTTTGGTCTGATAGATAGATAGCTAAAATTAATTAGAATGCATACATTTTCTACCTGGCTAGGCTTGCTCTGTCCATCCATTGCTATCGTAAGCTGTTGGGTCTGTGACTCTGTAAGAAGCCTGGGGATCTCATCCAGTTGGGGACCTGATCCACTTGCGTTTCAATCAAACAAAATTCAAGGACTGCCAATAATGAAACAAAGGCATCTATGTCACAAGATGACATAATTTATTGGTGATGTATAGTGAAATTAAAATTCCAATTGTAAGTTATAAAAGGAAAAAAACAAAACAAAACCTGAGGTATCTCTGAACCGATGGAAACCAAAATTCCATGTAAATAATTTTGCACTGGGATATGACTATACAGATTTACCACAACCGTTAGGCTAGTGCAGCACTTCTTTCTCCTGGGGCAAGACCAAAGAGGCCCACTTCTTACATTGCCCTTCTCCATGTTCCCAAAACTGTTAGATGCTTAGGCTCGGATATCCATCAGCTTCCTTGTAAAGTAGAGCCTCATCTTGTTCTAGTAGGAGTGAGGGAGGGGGAGCACTGGGGGCCATCATACATTCTTCTCATTAGATAGTGAGACACAGCCTGTTCTTGAAAGGGGAAGAGAAGCTGGTGTGACCAAGGGTCTGCAGGTGCCTTTCTCGCTGAAGCTATAATTGGTTAGTATCAAGCAGCTGCAGAATAGCCTATTTGGTTAGAAAAGACTGCCCACTTTGTCTGACCATATGTGCCACTGTGTGTTAAGAATGCTGCATGGGACATGTCAAAAGTGCAGTGTGCACTCTCTCTAGTTTTGCTTGGACGAAGCATAAAATAACTCTTTATTTTGTGCACTGTCCAGGCCTCTATGATATGTTACCCTGATCACAAGGGATATATACCCTATAAACCCGAAGAATAGTATATGAAGATGTGCACCAGTTACTTAAAATTCACGTTTTCTGCAGGCCTTTGGATCGTTGGCATGGCATGGATCGCTTTCCTAATGGTGGAATTGGATTACATTTTGTAACAGAGGCAGGGACCCTGTATCCCACCAGATATTTTGAGCCAGCTTCCAGAAGTAATGGCCAAGGACAGTCAGAACTGTAATCCAAACATTTCAAGGGACAACAGTTTCTCACCCTTGTTTTAGAGTGGAGATCAGTATATAAATTTAATTAGAAAGAAAGAAGGCACATGTGTTGTTGTCGTACCTGACTGTAAGGTGCAAAGCTGAACAAAAGAGATGCATAGATACAAGTAAGTAGGCTTCCCCATTGTTGACTGTGGAGCACTTGCAGAGCTTCATTCTCCTACCTCTATGGACATGCAAGTTCTAGATTGCAGTCCTGGCATGTGGGAGCAAACCTATCAGGTTTAAACTCCACATGGATGAAGACCAAGCATGTAGATTCCATATTTCTAACTGCAATGTTTTCTCTGTACCTCACATTTCTCTGCTCTGTCTTACTTGCTTCACTTTGGGGAGACAGATCTTGTTGTTGATAAAGACGGCTCTTCTTATTACTGTTGACGAACACAGATGTTGTTGTTACCATGTATTTATATAGTGTTGTCACTGTACATGGCATTTTACAAGTAAAAGAAAAACAAAACAGTTCCTGCCCTCAGCTTTATGGTCTAATTGAGACATGACACAGCAGGAAAAGGGGACAACAGTATAGGAGGAGATTTAAGTCTAGCAGATACTGCCTTTTCAACTCTCTCAGGGTAGTGACAGTTGGGATGGAGTGGGGGCCTTACATCTGTTTGTGGACCTAGGCATGATGGAAATGTGCCTACCTCTTCCTCTGCAGCCAGGGCAGTGGCTTCACTTTGGCCTCATAACAATCAGTCAACAGTTTCTTGGCCCTCCCTTCCTTTCCAGGATCTGAATACCAGGTACTTTACATCGCTGATGACAACAAGATTCGCAGCATGTACCACTTCAACCCCAACTCAGCCTATGAACCTGCCTTCCAAGGAGATGAGAGTGTCCGCATTGCTGCCATGGATGTGTATGTCAAGGGCAACAAGATCTACTGGACCAACTGGCACACGGGGCGCATCTCTTGCCGAGAATTGCCATCCACAGCTGGCTCTAGTCCTTCCAACCGTAACCGGAGGCAGAGTGATGGCGCAGTCACCCACTTAAATGTATGTAACAGGGCTTTTATTAGAAAACACAGGGAGATGCCAAGGTGATGAGCTGGAATCCAGAAGTGTGATCAGAAAGACTGCATGATTAAATTGTTGATGCTCATGGTGTGCTTACATGGTGCGTTTACAGATCTCAGGGCTGAAGATGCCACGAGGTATTGCCATAGACTGGGTAGCTGGGAACATTTACTGGACAGACTCAGGGCGTGATGTCATTGAAGTGGCACAGATGAAAGGCGAGAACCGTAAGACGCTGATCTCGGGCATGATTGATGAGCCACATGCCATTGTAGTGGATCCACTTCGAGGGTGAGATGGAATCTTCTACTGTTTTACCCCCCAGAACCTTTTCCAGCTTGCTCTGCCTCTCACATCTCCAAAGTGGCCTCACAGAATCTCTCTCTCTCTTTATAGTACCATGTACTGGTCTGACTGGGGGAATCACCCTAAGATTGAGACAGCTGCAATGGATGGGACCCTGAGGGAGACTCTTGTACAAGACAATATCCAATGGCCCACAGGTGAGTTTTGGTGGCTGGGTGATCTTAGCCTTCACTCCTCCTTAGCAGGCATTAATCACACTTTAAACCTTTTCTCTGTTGTTGATACACAAATTCTGTGATAGGAGTAGATGGTGCAAATTTCCATATGTAAGCATATACGAAATTGTCATACTGAACTTGGACCAGCTAGTACTGTCTTTTCCAGACTTCCCCATCAAGTGTTACTCAGATGTTTTGGACTATATCTCCTGGGAGTTGAAGTCCAGGACAGCTAGGGGACACCAGGTTGGGAAGACTGTGACTGGCAGTGGCTCTCTAGGATCTTGGGCACAGAAGAGCCTTTTCTGAAATCCTCCTGGCCGAGGCTCCCAAGCATTGAACCTTGGACATTCTACCACTGCAGAATAGTCACATTTCTCAAATGTTTGGAGTATTTTGATAAGCTGAAAAGGAGAATGAGAGGGGATCGGTTGAATTAGGTGGGTGAATGGAGAAGGAGAAGGGTGTGAAAAATTGGAGGAGTTCTGGGGAAGAAAGAGAAGAGCTATGTTGGTACTTCAAGCACATTCTTGGCCAGTGGAAGTCCTGCTATGGTAGGAAAGAAGGGTTGTGTTATCTTTGGGGGACCAAAACCAAAATGACAAGGAGAATTAGGGAGTCAGTACTCTCCTTGCTCTTAACCTGGTCAAGGCATTCACATAGAAAAAGGGTCCTGTGAGGATCCTGCACAATTTCCCAGGAAGCAGTCATCATCTCTGTAGTGCGTGGAATTTCATACTTAGTCACATAAGGCATTTACAGCATGTTCTCTGGAAGCCAAGATTTCTCATTAGAGATTGGGGTATGCTTGTTTTTTAGTGTTGTTTCCGTATTGTTTACTTGCAGGACTGGCTGTTGATTACCATAATGAGCGGCTATACTGGGCTGATGCGAAACTCTCTGTCATTGGCAGCATTAGACTTAATGGCACTGACCCGGTGGTGGCCATTGACAGCAAGAAAGGTAAAAATAAATTAAATTTGAGGATGTATGTGCATGGTGCGGTGGGGAGGAGATCTGTGATTGGCTCAGCATCCTAAAGACGTCTTTTCTTTTGCCTTCTTTGGTGTTCCCCAGGTCCTTCTTTGCTATTGGAAAAGGGGATATGTATCACAATCAGTACTAGTCGGTAGCAGCTGGTTTCTTCCATGGTGTTGGGGCAAGGAATCTACTCTGGACTCTAACCTGAACTTTAAAGAAGCCCTCCAAGGCTTCATACTAAAAGGCCAGAGTAGTTTCAACACTACTGTTGTTAGTTCAGACAAACAAGCAAGAATCAACTGAATTGGACCAGATCAGCAACTGTAGCATTTGCTCCCCTTACAGGCTTCCTAGGCTGGCTTCCACTTCCCAAATGGGTGCTCTGTCTGGATGCAGTCTAAGAATACGACACCCATTGAATTGCCTCTTCTGTCAGAGAACATGCAGTATTTATGTCTGCTGTTTCCACAGCACTTCAGTTACACAACAAATTTAGCTGAACTGTGTTCTGTCTACTATCCTAGTCAATGTGGCCATTAAGCACAGCCTGCTTTTAACACTGGTTTCACTTTTTCTCATCACAGGGCTCAGTCACCCCTTCAGTAT
This sequence comes from Cyclura pinguis, assembly GCA_030412105.1. NCBI lineage: Eukaryota > Metazoa > Chordata > Lepidosauria > Squamata > Iguanidae > Cyclura > Cyclura pinguis. The sequence goes on along the minus strand of CM059600.1, from coordinate 194,613,564 downwards.
TGACATTTTTGAGGACTACATCTATGGCGTCACCTATATCAACAACTGCATCTTCAAGATCCACAAATTCGGTCATGGCACTGTCACCAACCTTACATCTGGGCTGAACCATGCCACTGATGTGGTACTCTACCACCAGTACAAACAGCCAGATGGTTGGTACTGCCTGTTGCAATGCCAAGCCTTAGAGAGTAGCTACCATGTTGATTCCATGATAGGATCTAGGCAAACTATAGTAGATCTGAAATGGAGGAATTTTATGAAGTCAAGAAGAAAAGAGAGCAGAATACCAACTATAGTTAAGGAAGCTTGTGCATGGCTTGACGTAATGTTTTACTTAACACAAACCATGATTTGTGATTCTCTAGCAGATAAGAAGCCATCATTCAGAAAGGGGGCACAAATCATGCTTTGTACTGTCTGCGCTTTGAATTGATAACCCGATGATAGTAATACATCTGTCTCTGAAGGCAGCTGCACTGTGGAAAAGAAGTTGACAAACAGTTCTGAATTGTGCTGTGCCGTAGCATTTGGTGCTTCAAACTGTGGTTTGGGTTCTAAGTTATATTAAGACATAGCATGGTTTGATCAAATACCCGGTTGAAACACAAAACAGTTCTCAAGTATTTAAACTGGCTTCAGTGAGGGTAGGACAATAAAGCAATGCTAGAGTTTAGACAAAGAACTGGGAATGTGTTTTTTTCGAACTTGAAGACTAGTTTTGTGTTGCACTGGAATAAGTTTGCTTAGATAGGTAGCATAGTCTCTCTCACTGAAGTATTTCCAAAAACATTTAGTAAGGCAGTTGTCAGGAATGTTTGAGGAATCCAAGTGTGATTGCCTTAACTTCTAATTACAACTATGTAATTCTGTGATTCTTGGTGTTTTTCCTCTTCAGTGGCCAATCCATGTGACAGGAAGAAGTGCGAATGGCTCTGCCTCCTGAGCCCTAGCGGCCCTGTGTGCACTTGCCCCAATGGCAGAAGGCTGGACAATGGCACCTGTGTGCCCATCCCCACACCTACTGTCTCACCAGTTGGTAAGTGCATCCCTCTCTCTTCCTCTTCTCCCACTCCAAAAAACAAACAAACTCTGACTCAAGCACTTCTGCCTTCCTTATGAGTGATATTTTCGAGAGCTTGGGAAGGTTACTTTTGTCGACTAAGCATCCCAGAATCTTCAATCCAGCATTACCAGTAAGACTGCCATTCTCACTTTCTTCTGTTTTTAGTTCCAGACACTGACACCTGCGATCTGGTTTGCCTCAATGGTGGCAGCTGCTTCCTAAATGCCCGCAAGCAGCCCAAATGCCGGTGCCAACCACGCTACAGTGGGGACAAGTGCCAGAATGACCAGTGCTCTGACTACTGCCAGAATGGGGGCACTTGTACTGCTTCACTATCAGGTGAGGGGGTGAAGTTGGTGGCGGGGGGCAGGATTTGGATGATTGAGAGATAGAATTCAGAATAGCAAGCAGGGAGGATGAGAACGTGCAGGGTCAGTTGCTTAAGAAAGTGGAGTTAATTATTTAGTTTCAAGTCCTAACAACAGGCTTCTACAAGGTTGCAGTAATCTGTTGCTGCCTCAGGTGAACACCCCAAAATGTTTTTATCCTGAAACATGATAGCAGTTTCCAACTGGCATTAGTTGAGTACTAGGAAAAACTTGTTCTTCTTCATGGTCTCTGTGCCTCACACAGTGGGATCTTCGTGCATGTGCAGGAGCTTTTCAGAAAGTTCCAGAGCTGAGCAGCTTGGCAGGAACCCCTCCCCCATCTGGTACTGAGCATGCTCAGTTCCACCAAGCTAATGGTCTCTCCTCAGTTTCTTTTCGTCCACTGACCTGTTAGCAGCTCAGAAGGCTTCCTTGCTGAACAGTTCCTTGAATTCTTGGCCTTTTCTTCGTTTTTTCCCATCTTTTACAACAAAAACTGTAAGAACTCTTCCCCCTTCTTATGTTGTCTTTGTTTTAAGTTCTGCATGTCTTGCGGCTGCAAGGTCTGCTTTTTGGACGCCCACCCCGAGTGTTTGTTCTGCCTTGGGGAGGGTCATAACGTTCGGGCCAGCTCTATTTGTAAGGACTTCACCTCCCAGACTCAAGAATAGAGCCTCTCGGTTGAAATCCTACTGTTGGGAGCAAGCCTTTCGCATTAAAGAGCAGGCGTCTTCAGATACCGCTCTTTCCACCTTGTCAGTATCGACGCCCTCCACAACATCCTCTACTTTGGCTCGAAAGTTATTGGTAACCTCCAGCCCCTCGGTATCGACAGCCTTGGTACCGGTACCGACTGCAACCTTGACCTTGCTGCCGATTTCTTCTTTACCAAAGATTCCAAAGCTCTCCAGGATGTCTGCTGTACCATCTGCCACTGGGGATGCCACTTTGACCTCACAACAAGCTCACAAGGTCCCTACCTTGGCTGAGTGTAAACGCACCTTGTCGCACCATTATTCTGTTTCCTCCAACAAGGAAAAGAAGAAAAAGAGGAAGGAGAAGTACCGCTCTCTTTCTCCTGCTACCCGTCCGTCAGCTAATCAACCTTCCTCTCTCGGTCCCTTACCGATGTCTCCTCCAACGCAATCTGCAATGTCCACTGTCAAGAAGGAGGATGTTCCCGCCCTTTTGCCGGTGCGGGATGCTGCCCAGCTCCCGGTGCTGTCAGTCCCAGCTACTGTTGCTCTCGCTTCCGACTTGGACCATCAGTCTTCACCACTTGCCCCTTTGCCTGTGACCTCTCGATGGCTGCTTACAAACTCCACTGGTCCCGACTCTCTCTCCTGGCTGTCCCGAGTTTGACCTTCCTCTTCGGACGCTCCTCAGGCTGTTTCCCGAGACCAGCCTCGACTCAGCATGGCCTGCTCTCCAGGACGTAGTGAAGGGGGTAGATCCCCACGTCATCGAGACTACCGCCATCACACTGCTGTTGGCGAGAGTGGATTCGCCTTTTTCCTCGGCCTCCTATATTGCCAGGTATGGCCACGAACACCTCTGGAGAGAGCAGCCCAGCTCCTACCACTCATATTTGCTGGCTTACCGTGACCGGTACCATCTTGACGTTTGTCATTGGTCTCCTTACCGCCCTCGACGTTCACACTCTCCTTCACGGTCTCCTTCAGGGTATCGTTACTGACGCTCCCCTCAGTACTGCTACTCCAGATCCCGTTCTTGGTCCTGATCGGCTTACTACCACCGTTCACCATCCAAGTCTCGCCACCAGTCCCAAGACCCATCATCCCATCGTCAGGCCGTTTCGCCTCCTCCTCGGGTGACAGCGACAGTGTCACGGCCCCTGCCAGATACTCACCCTACATCTACTCTGCCAACATCCCTGTCAGCCTCGTCAACATAGTCTGTTATTGCACTGATCCCGACCGTATTACCCATTTCGTCGGTATCTACCTGGGTACCGATTCGCATCCCGGCCTCGATACCACTGCAAATTCCAGTCTCGCTACTGGCCCTGAGTGTTCTACCAGCCTCTGCTCCTGCTCTGCCTGCTGTTCTTCCTACGACCGGACCCGCCCCACATCGTCGTTCTCAATCGCCTTGCTCATCATCTCCTTCTTCTGCCTCTTATCATTCCGACGGTGATTCTACAGATTCCACACCGCAATATCATACCTCCCCGCCTTTAGCGTTTGGGGACCCGTCTCCTGATTCGGCTCTTGAGGACGTCAAGCAGTTCTCAGACATCTTGGTCTGGATGGCCACTGCCTTGGGCCTCGACATCTCTGGACCTGCTCCTACTGTACAGGACCCAGTTTTCCACTTATGTCGATACTCTGTGTCGAGGGTATCCTATGTCGATACTCGCCCCCCGTCGATGGCTCTGATTTTGCCCGTCCTGCAGGAGGTCTTGAAGCACCCATGGGCCCAGCCAGCGTCACTTCAACCAGTCCCTCACTGCCTGGAGCATCTCTACTGTACCCAGAAGAAGGACGTTGATTTCCTATTCAATCATCCAACTCCAAATTCGATTGTTGTTGAGTCCCAAACAAAAGGGGGCAAAAGGGCCCACACGACCCCACCTGATTGAGAGGGACGCCATTTGGATGTCTTCGGCCATCGCTTTTACTCTGCTTCCTCATTGATTGCCAGGATCTCTAACACTCAAGCTTGCCTGGCGGCCCATCAACACAATATCTGGGATAGTTTTTTTCCCATCCTCTCCCACCTGCTGGATGATCACAGGACCACTGCTGTTCAATATTTTAATGAGTCTGTGGCCCTTTCAAATCAGCAGATTTTGTCCTCTGGACATGCTGTTGACGTGTGATGGTCGGTGTGATCACTCTCCGCCGCTTCGCTTGGCTCCGATCCGCCGGTTTAACCGAGGATAGCAGGAAACGCATCGAGGACCTGCCCTTTGACGGTCAAGGGCTGGTCCATGCCACTACAGATGAGGCGATGGACCAACTTATGAAAGCTCGTTTGACAGCTAAAAAGATGGGCCTTCATCCATCGACCCAGCCTAGAAGGCCACTTTCATCACATTCCTCCTGGAGGCGCCCATCCTACTCTTACAGGTTGTGCTGTCCTCGCTGCTCCTCTCTACAATCGTCCTTACTGGCCTCTTCCGGGTGTTCTTTTCGACGTCATCAACCGTCTTCCAAGAAATCCTCCTTGACTGCCAAATCTCGTTTTTGACTCCCCTTTCAGGTCGCCACCTCTGCCCCTCTTCCGTCTACCCAACCACCTCTCCAGAACTACAGGCGAGCCCGCCACCTCAACATCTGGCGCAACATCACTTCGGACTCTTGGGTTTTGACCATAGTTCATCTTGGTTATGCCATCGAGTTTCGAAGTACTCCTCCTCTCGGCGTCTTCTAGTCCACAAAGTGCCTAGCCCCTGTGGTGCCTTACCTCCGCATGAAGAACGTTCTGGTGTACCACTGTTAGGACGACTGGCTCCTGGTGGTGTCCTGCAGACAAAAGCTATACGAGGGCATCCATATTGCCCTCTCCCTCCTTTCCGATCTTGGACTCAGGATAAACCCCAAGAAGTCCCACCTGGAGCCCTTGCACGTCCTGGATTTCATCGGGGCTACCCTCGACTCCACTCACGCCAGGGCCTTCTTACCTCTAAGGCACGCACAGACTCTGTGACAGGCTGCAGCTGCCATCCTGTGCAATCCATCCGTTTCCACCCGCAACATTCAACAGCTTCTAGGCTACATGGCTGCAATAACGGCGGTCACCTATTCATCCCACCTTCGCGCTCGTCCTCTCCAGCACTGGTTTCTTCGATGTTTCTACCCTCTCTTTGATGATCAACACTGTGTTCTCTGGGTGCCTCGTCCAGTATGGGACTCCCTTCGTTGGTGGCTCTTCCTAAGCCATCTTTTGTCAGGGATGCCGTTTCTAGAGCCCCATCTGACACTCACTATCATGACCGGCATGTCTCTCCTGGACTGGGGAGCTAACTGTCACGGTTGCACAGTCCAAGGCCATTGGACTGGCCTGGAGTTGCATCTCCATATCAGTGCGTTGGAGTTCTTGGCAATCTTCAAAGCGCTTCGGGCTTTTCAGAACCTCATTGTTGGATGGACTGTCCAGATACTATTGGACAATATGACAGCTGTCTATTACGTGAACCGGCAGGGAGGCACCCACTCTTCCACTCTGCTCCATCTGGCTCTACACATCTGGGATTGATGCATTCTGCTACGTGTACACCCCGTTGCGGTCCACCTCGCGGGATGGGACAATGTGACAGCGGACATGCTGAGCAGGGACACAGTATGCCATCATGAATGGTCCCTGTCCAATGCCGTCTTTCGGTGGATAGTGTCCCATTGGGGCACTCCAGCTGTTGATCTCTTTGCGACCTACCACAACAGGAAGTGTCCTCGCTATTGCTCAAGAGCTGGCCTGGGCCCCGGCTCTCTCGGCAATGCGTTCCAGTTTCCTTGGAACAGAGCGTTCCTTTACATCTTCCCACCGTTTCCTCTCCTAGGTCGAGTGGTGGCAAAGATTGCGACAGACAAGGCAAATGCCACCCTCGTCACCCCCTTCTGGCCTAGGCAATATTGGTTTGGCCCCCTCCTCGCCATGGCGCGGGGCCACACCATGAAGCTCTGGAACGCACCAGACCTCCTCTCACATTCAGGAGGTCAGGTACTGCACCCAGACCTCCCTCTTCTCCACCTGCACACTTGGAGGATAATGTTCTAGACTCCCCTGCTATCCAAGCCGTCCTCACGGCCGCAAGGAAGGAATCTATTCGTAGATCCTACAAGTATAAATGGAAGAAGTTTGTGGCCTTTGCCGTCTCCCGTGATGAGCCTGCTTCTCCGACCTCCCTGTCTGTGGTGCTTCATATCCTCTTGACTTTATGGGATCAGGACTTTGCCTTCTCCTCTCTGAAAGTTTATCTCTCTGCAAGTGGCCTATCAGCCATGGGGTTCTCCCTCTTCTGCCCTTTTGCGGAACGCTAGAGTGATGCAATTCCTCAAGAGCCTGCAACACCTCTATCCTCCTGTCACTCCACCGCTTCCTCCATGGTCTCTGTCACTTGTCCTTTCTCAACTCATGCGCCATGCCTTTGAGCCGATGGCCTCATCTGATGACCACCTCCTAACTATGAAGATAGCGTTCTTGGTCGCTGTTACTTCAGCCAGGCGGGCAAGAGAACTAACTGCGTTGTGTTATGATGAGCCATTCCTGGTGTTCCATTGGGACAGAGTGGTCCTGCGTCCCGACCTGGCTTTTCTTCCCAAAGTAGTCTCCGATTTCCATATAAATCAAGACTTGATTCTGCCTACTTTCTATCCAGACCCTGCATCACCCCTCGAGTGCTCTCTTCACTCGCTCGACGTGCGCCATACCATCGCCTTTTATCTTCAGTGGGCCTCCACCTTCCGTCAGACGCCCCACCCTTTTGTGTGCTACGGTGGGCGTCGGAAAGGTCATAAAGTCTCCTCTCAATGGTTTTCCAAATGGGTTGCCCAGACAATTCACCTTGCCTATGAACTTGCCAGGCAACCTCCCCCCGGCTTTGCTTCGGACCCATTCTACCAGGGCGATGGTCACCTCAGCAGCCCTTCTCAGAGGACCTACAGGAGCTTTGCTGTGTGGCTACATGGTCGCGGCCTTTGACCTTCGTCCGCAACTACTGTCTTGACTGTAGGGCCCAACATGATGCCCACTTCAGCCGTGTAGTGCTGTCTTCTATCCTAGGACCTGATCCGCCGTCCAGTGGTAAGCTACTCAGTCTCCCATTGTGTGAGGCACAGAGACCACGAAGAAGAAGAACAGGTTGCTTACCTGTAACTGTGGTTCTTCAAGTGGTCATCTGTGCCCTCACACACATCGGCCCAGCCTCCTCTATTTCAGGTCTTGCTTTGGCGGACTTCGAAGCTGAGGAGAGACCATTAGCTTGGCGGGACTGAGCATGGTCAATACCGGATGGGGGAGGGGTTCCCGCCAAGCTGCTCAGCTCTGGAACTTTCCAAAAAGCTACTGCGCATGCGTGAAGATCCCATTGTGTGAGGGCACATATGACCACTCAGAGAACCACAGTTACAGGTAAGCAACCTGTTCATCCTAGATAAAAGGAAAACAAAACATCCTGGCTCCAAAAGCAAAGATTGGAGATGTCTGCTTTGCAGTTAAATCTTCATCTGTTGACCATGTCCTCCCGAAAAAGATACTGATGCTGTAAATAAGAAATAATTGGACAGTTGGTTCCGTGGAGGAACTGTATACATTCAGTTGGTGTAAGATTTTGTCCAAGATCTCATTGTGCTGTACTGCAGTGCCACTGGTCAAATATTGAGCTCTGTGCAAAATGAAGTAAGTGGTACTGGACCAGTCTGCATATAACCCCTTTGCTTTTTCCCAACAACTCCAGGAGTACCAACTTGCCGCTGCCCCAATGGTTTCACTGGCTCTCAGTGCAACAAGCAGTCATGCGCAGACTACTGCCTCAACAACGGCAGCTGCACTGTCAACCGGGGCAATCAGCCCAACTGCCGCTGCCCCCCTGAATTCGTTGGTGACAAGTGCCAGTTCCGTGAGTGGCTCTCGTTTTTCTTAAACTGACAGCAGTGCTGAACTGGGCAAAGGGTGGAGTGGGATGGGGGTGTTCAAGAGTGAATTCTGCCAGTGTGGGGTGTTCTTTAAATCCCTAGCTATCCCTTTAGGCTCCAGAGGAGGCCTGGACCAATGTGAGGACTCCTACAGCTACCTGTCAACTTCCTGTTGCCTCTTTGGTCTTGTCTAGCTTCAAATTTGCCCTGTCTGTTCTCAGCAGGAGCCAGTTCTTGCAGTGCCAGTGGGGTGTGATATGGGAACACAGTGGCTGGTGGCCTGTGCTTTGAGAAAGGAGTGTGTAGTTAGTGAAGTGAGGCACATAGACATATCCACCATATTGAGAAAATGGGACGCCCCTCCACATAGTCCTTGTCCTGTGTTACTGTGTCCGTATTTCCATTCTTTTTGACAACCATTTCGCCTAACTGTTAAGCCTTCAATATTTAGTACCTTCCTAAATAATTTTTTTTTTCATAGAAAGTAACTAAGCATAATAGACAGCCCAGGGGAGATGGAAAGGAATGCTAGGTGTGCCAGCGGTGACATGCTTACACGTATCAGGATAAGACTGAACATTTGCTCCAGGACTTCATATTATGAATGAACCTTTCACCCCTTGCCTCATTTTTTTCCTGTGCCTTTCAGGCCTGTGCCCTGACTACTGTGAGAATGGCGGTGTGTGCCACCTGACAGCTGCGGGAGCTCGCCAGTGCCGCTGCCCATCAAACTACTATGGTGACCGCTGCCAGCATAACAAGTGTGACCGCTGTCTCAAGGGCAACTGTTCTGTCGACAAACAGACTGGCAACGTCACCTGCGTGTATGTGCCCAGTGTTCTTGGAGAGAGGAGGGGTCAGGCTGGGTGCTGAGCAAAGACAATCAAGGGCACTTTGGGTCTCCTGCACATAAAAGAGTATGGAGCGGGAACTGTACAAAACAGTTAGCAAGGGAGACTAGACAGCCTTCAGGGGAGGAAGGTTTAGAGACACCAAGTGACTGCTTAAAGATGACAAGGAAGATGGGATTGCTTGGGGAATATTGCTGGCCACGTAGAGCTTGGAAGAAATGCATTAAAAGTAACAGTATTACTCGTGATATGTTACTTTTGAGAGTAATGAGGGCATAATGCTCTTATGTTATCTCTGTAAAAATAAAATAATTTCTAATATTGCCTAGGATTTTTGGTATAGTGAATAACATGTATTTGCTATTGCTAAATGTTCTGAGGAAGGCATTTTTATTTTTTTTTAGGTTGATTGATATTTTAAAAAAATAATTTAAAAGCCACTGCATTAGTGACAAATTATCAGTGTGTTGCTTGGGAAGTAATTAGTTATTTTTTAAAAAGGCAGTGCATTAGCTTTTAAAAACAAGTTTCCAAGCTCTTTCTACATCCCCTTCTGTTAGTTATCAAGCAAAAGACAAGCCTTGCAACTCCATGTTGTATTTCACTTGCTCTTCAAGACTACGTCTTTTAGCCTGAGTAGCTGCCTAGGACAGGAATAGGTTTTGCCTGCTAAAAAGAGCAGATGTGACCTGAGGAAGAACCAGTTTGACAGGTAAAGACACACAGCAAGAGATGATAGGACAAGGAGTCTTGTGTATCTGAGGCCAGATGTGGGTGAGTGATTTCAGAAACCTAGAGGGAAACATCTTGACCAAGGGTCTGAACCAGAGCAGCTGCTTGACACAACCAGGGTTGTGTCTATGTATATTCAAATGTGCATGGCTTCATTTGAGCCAGACTACAGTTGTACCCTAACTTTCCTTCAAGGAGCTCAGAGCAATACCAAGCCCCTTTATCTACATTCCAGTGTGTGCAGTAGGGTTAGGCTGAGAGAGAGTGATTAGGCTAGCATTACCCAGTGAGTATCATGGCTGAGTGGGGATTCAGCCTTTGATTTTCCTGGCGTTAGTTTCATATTTAAGCCACTACATCAGCCTTCTCCCACTTGGTGACCTACAGATGTAGTAGACTGCAATTCTCGCTGCTGATTGAGGGATTCTGGAAGTTGTAAACAACAACATGTTGAGGGCACCAAGCTGGGAAAGGCTGCATTTATCTATTCTGAACGCCTGACCTCAGGCTTAGAACCTGTGAGGTAGTAAGTAAAGAAAGCCCTTGAACATTCATGGGGTATACTTCCCCCACAACCATGTAACTTGATTGGTTTGTATGAAAAGAAAGCTATAGAAGGATGTGGCTTTCTGATACCTCTTGCTTTAGAGCTGATAGACCATGAAGCATCATGTAGTTATGCCCAAAAGAAAGAGCCGATTACACAGAATAACAGACCAATTCATACAGCTGTTTTGTGGGTTGAGATCAATAAGGACCGTAAAGCACTCTGCAGGTTGAAAAGATGTGTGTTAACATTTTTAAAAATATGACTCTGACTAAGAAGGAGGTTCTCTTGTGTTATGGTAAGCTTGGTCAGTTGGGCTAAAAGAATGAGGTAAAAGTAGGGATGGAAATATTTGCAAGTTGATCAAAAATAATGTTTTTCAAGTATTGAGAAACCCTGACAAGAAGAATCCTGACTGACAAGAATCTTTGTGGTTTGGGACTTAATTCTGCACAAAATTTGCACACTATTTTGTACAGAAAATAGCATTTTCTGCACGAGACAGCCTTTTCTGGAAATATTGTTTCCTGCACAAAAAATGCTGTTTCCTGCACAGAAAAGGCTGTTTTCTGTGCAAAACAACCACATGCAAATTTTAGATGGATTTGAAAATCGCAGGGTTTTCAAAGTCTTTCTCTTGGGTAAGAAAATTACTAAAAATTACTTGCTGTTTTCTTTGAGAAGAAAATTAGTAACGAACTACATCCCTGGGTGAGACTCCAATATCTCAGAGGTCCAGTTTCAGTCACAGAAAAGTACATACATATATGTACATTATGCATGCACATGCCCCTTCCATAGGAGCATACCCCATTAAAAACACACACAAACAAAGGGAAGCTTTGTTCTGTCTGTCTGAAACATCTGGAGCTCATGTTTGAGGGTGCGGGTTTCAGATCATTTCCTGTTTCCTTGCAGTTTGGGATTTGGAATGGAGCTCACAGGCATAATTTTTTTTTGAAAGGCAAAGTCATATTGAAGAAATAAACCTTGGAAATATTACTTTGTCCTTGACACCCTTCATGTTGGCTCAAAGATTCTGGAAGCTATAATCCAAAAAAGTAATTTTTCCAGGCTCTGTGAGGCAGTGAGGCGCTGCTGGAGAAGAGGCTAGATGAGTAGAACAGAAATGGGTTATTGTTCAGGCAAGTGGGAGCCAGTCAGAAGTGGATGGGTTTGTGAGGGTGGGATTTACTTATTGGACAGATTAAGGGAAAAGAAGAAGGAGCCTATGTTACACTGACTGCATCTCTCTTCTACACTTGCAGCTGCCCTGATGGCAGGACAGCCCCCAGCTGCTTGACCTGCAATGACTACTGCTTGAATGGGGGCACGTGTACGATGAACACTGAAACCTTGATGCCAGAGTGCCAGTGAGTCAGGAGGAAAATTTGGGTGAAAGTGGGGGACAAGCATGCCTGTTTGCCTGGAATTAGAGCAGGGAAAATTCTGTACTCTGTTTCCCATGATTCATGGGAAGGGCAAGGAAATTACTCATCTTGCATGTTATCCTCTCCCATACATTCCCTAATCTGGAGGGTGTAAAACCTTTGGCTTTCTTACTGTTGATGAGCTACCATTCCCATTATGTTTACTATCAGGCAGGGTCACTAGAGCTTATGGGAATTGAGAGTTCAAAAACATCTGGAGGGTCATAGGTTGCCTTGTTTTGGCCTGTCCTATTACATGACCATTTTCACTCTACAATATTCAAGGGCCATTTTCTTTGATCACAGTACGTTTTCTTTTATACAGTTCATGTGGCCCACATGCCGTTGTCCTCTCCCTTGCCCAGCTACTGCAAAACTGGTATCAGGTGTCTTTCCTATATGGACTGTTCATGAGAGAGATGCATCAATACCAGTAGATGATGGCAGAATCTAGTATGTTTATCTGTACGCTCCCTTCCTGCCACCCGTTGCTAGTATCAAACACCCAAATGGCTTCCCAGCCTTCTAGGATTTTACCCAGCTGGTGTGGGGTCCTGCTTAGCCATATCCCTCTCCCTGTACCCGCACCAGCTAATAAGCCTGTTCATTGTCCTGAAAGAGCCTCCCAAAGTCTGTCCCACAGTCACCATGTCCTGGTTGTAGAGACAATACTTACCTTTTCACTTCTTACTTTCCAGGTGCACGTTGGAAATGACAGGGGAGCAGTGTGAAAAGTCAGTGGAGAGTGAGCAGCAGAACAACCGTACGTAAATTGGGGAGATGGTTGCAGCTGAAGGAGGGTGAGGGAGCTAGAGAGGTCATTGTTCAGATGAGCATGGAGAGTTACATTCGTCTGTTTCTATATGAACCAAAGGAATGTAATGCAGGAAATTTGGTGCCTGAAGAGGAAATTCTAAACAGTGTATGGGGAATCCACTACAACAGGTCTGAAAAATATGTGGCCCTCCAGACTGCAACTGCAGTTGGTGGCAATTCTTTCTGACCAGCATTTCTGCCCCTTCTTGTAGGAACGGTGTCCATTGTCATTCCAATCCTCCTATTGCTGCTCGTGATACTGGTGGCAGGTGCTGTGGTTTGGTACAAGAAACGAATTAAAGGGTAAGCAAGGCACTGAGAAACTGAGACGGTGAGCAGTTAAGGAGGGAGTGAATGTCTACTAGAAGAGAGGCAGAATACTTAAATCCAGGGTCCAAGAGCAGTCAAAGCTCCAGCCCAAAAAGAAGCTAAGCAGATGGATAGCTCATCCTTTCTGCCACAGTTCTATGGAAGCATAGCATGAAATATTCAAAGTAGAGCTTGGGAAGGTTACACTTATGACTAAAATTCTCACAGTCCCCCAGCCTGTAGCACCAGTGGACATGCTGGCTGTAGGATTTTGCAAGTTGCAGTCCAAAAGCACAGCTTCTCCAAGCTATGATTTAAAGTTTGGTAGAGGGAGAAACCAGCTAATTCCACAATCAATCGTAATGCTGTTTAAGCTTGTAGGACACCTAATGACACATCATCCCATGTTTTCAGTGTAGACTCTGCTAGTGAGATGCATGCTAAATCAAGTGCAGCTCAGTTGGCAATGCAGCTTGCCATACATCTGATTCTTCTCATGTGGCAAACATCTGCATCTATTACACCAACTATAGCTGTTGTCACTGAATCTCACACATACACGTAATAAGTGATGCAATAATTCTTCAGATTGAGGGCATGTCTATGATTTACGGTGGAAACCTGAGTTTTTAGTACCCGTGCTTCCATTGTAACATGAATACGGACAGAGGGAGATTCTTAAATTTGCTTTGCCACCAGGTCTCCCCTGAAAATATGTGAATACACACATAAGCATGCATGCATCTGGGTTTTTTGGAGGGGGTATTTGTGGAAGAGAATCAACAGATGCAGACAAGAGTTAAGCATTCTGCCCTCCTCCAAAGTACACCTCCAATACAATTGCAGCTGGCAAATAAAAGTTGGGGATGCATTTTGGAGTTTGCAGCTCCATTCTAAATATGCAATCTCTGTAGTTTCTACCTCCTTCTTTGACATTATACTGCAACACACAGTAATACCCATCTACCTGGCATTTGTCTTCTGTTCATCTCCATTCTTTGCCACACCCAGGGCCAAAGGTTTCCAACACCAGCGTATGACCAACGGTGCCATGAATGTTGAGATCGGCAACCCCACCTACAAGATGTATGAAGGGGACCCCGACGCTGATGACGTGGGGGAGCTGCTAGATGCCGACTTTGCTCTTGACCCTGACAAGGTTTGAAAGAGGGAGTGGGGAAACAAGCTAACATACAAATGTTGACCGAGCTTCTTTTGAAGAAGGGGTTGAGGAAGTGGGAGGGGGAAGGGAACTCACAAAGGTACATGGCTAGGTTTTTTTAAGTCATGGGTAATAACGTACATGGAGGAGAGGAGAGAATATAGAGACAGAATGCAAGAAAAGGCCAGGTGAAAATGAAAGGGTGATGGCATGCTATATTCCCCTTTGTTTGGAGAATGAAGTAGTATTAACTGAACCATGGGCCGTCAGAAGACATTCCTATATACACACATTCTTTCTTACCTCCAGGGAATATGTTTTATTGTAGTGTGCATTTTCTTATATCTCAGCAGTTTGGGCAGCCAGCAGAAACCTTTTAAATCATGGAGTTGTAGCAAAGACAATTTTGTCTGAATGCAAAAAGAAAGTGCCCCCCTCCCTTCAATATTGCTCTTGAAAGATTCTTGCAATTTGATGAGGTTGAATCACTGGAGAGCACTTCTGAGTTGGCTTCACAAATCGCATACATGGTCACGCCAAGGCTGATTTCTTAACCATGACAAAGATTTTGTGCTCAGATCATAGGTTGTGTAGCCCGTTCTCCTGCACTCTTTAGCAGAACCATGCCTCAGTGGCACACGTTTACTGATGCTAACTAAGATAAGCAATGTTAGCCAGATTTTTTGTTAACTGAAGTTTGCAAAGCCATTTAAAAGTCAAACTTCTACTTAACAGTGGGACAGGTGCAAATGCAACACTGAATCATGGCTAAACCTGACAAGTGACTGAAGTGCAGGTGTGGGAGGGTTACACCCAGAATTCATGATGAAGAAAGGAGGCAGAATGAATGAAAGAGCTCGTTTTCCATTCCTAATCTCTGAACCATAACAAAAAAAGTTTGGCTATGTGATATCTTCACCAGGCCAAGATGTAGTAACATTTTTTTTCCTTGAGACCGTTTTGAAAAATTAATTCATAGAGAATGTCACCATGGAAACCAAAAATGGAACCACCATTATAGTCAGAAGTGGTATATCTCAGTTTGGCAGATTCTGTGGACAAACTGAAGGAGGGAGGCAGTGACCATCATTTCCATGCTTTGCTTTTGAGGATCTTCTGGTCACTTACTGGAGACAGGACACAGAGCTGGAGAGATAGACATAAGTTGTTACTGACCTAGAAGGGCAGTTCTTCTATTTATCCATGATGGGTAAAGGTGTAGCGCTGATGAAATTATCTTCATCCCTGGATATTTGCACAATTTCTGAGAACTAAACAAAGATGGTCATAAGTACACCCAATACAACACAATCTCACATCAAGATTACCACGTCTTGTACACCAGTGGGTCTATTGTTAAGAGTTTCATACCTCCTTCATAAAGGAGTTAGAAGCAGAGAGATGATGTAACACCAAAAGCTCTATAATATAAGAGGAAAAATGCTTTATTATGCATCTTTGTTGTTCTGAAACTGATTAGCAATTAATACTGTATTTCACAAAATATGCAGAAATTATAGTATGTGTCCATTGTTATAAGCAGAACTACCACTCTTCAAAACCCAGTCATTTAAGAAAGGTATTTTCAGTGATCCTTATGGATAACCAAATGAACATAAAGAACAAGACCATCCACATGATACTTCTCAATATTATGGATGCTGTAGGAAGTCTATAGGAATCCTGTACAGATACTGGAATCCTGCTGTATTAGGTTCCTGTGACCCACTAAGTTCTGGACTAGCTGCAGATTCCAGACCAGCAGCCTCACGCAGGGTTCACTGCACTGTTTTAGCCTCAGGGCTATGCAAGTTGCTATGTTTAGCTCCGAAAGGAAGAGTAGGTCACCAGCTCTCCAAGTGTAGCTGGTGAAATGTCCTGGTGGTTGTTGCCACATCATGGAAACTATCGAACAGCGAAGGCTGGGATAGTGTCGGTTTTGGGGCTGAGTGAGGGGAACAGGGATAGGGAGGATAGGTAAAAGGGCTGAGAGAATCTCCATAGAAATTAGCTCTGCCCTCATCCCCAACCCTTCCTTCATGTAGTTTTCTCTCTTTTTCTCCTTTCCCTTTAGCCCACAAACTTCACAAACCCAGTGTATGCCACACTCTACATGGGCGCCCATAACAGCCGCAACTCACTAGCCAGCACGGACGAAAAGCGGGAGCTGCTGTCGAGAGGGGCAGATGATGATCTTGGCACCCCCCTGGCATAGGGAACGGGGGAATGGGCCACCAGCCCAGAGACCAGATGGAAAGAGACAAGATGGGTCAGGGAGGGCAAGGGGAGGGCGGGCGTGGGAGCAAGAGATACTGTATAAATGTACAAATGAAGGATTATTACTTTTATATGTGAGCAGTATTATTACCTGTATATTCCCTTTCATCTACCAGCCGCTGAATCTCTGTCACTGGACTTTGGGGTGCACGGAGTTAAAGGCAACATTGGGAGGTGGGGGAGAAACCAAGAAGACCCTCATTTGGGTTGAAGGGCTCCACAGTCTTACTCGGCTGCGTCCTTTTTCTTGCTGCACAAATCAACCCACTTTTGCTTCCCGTGCGGGCGTCTGTAGGTTGCCAGCCTGTCTAAACACTTGGAACAAATTTCATACCCTTCTCAGAGTGCCGCTGATGAACAAAATGGGAGGAGGCTAGGGCAAACTCTCTCCTCCTAGGAACATGAGACCATGTCAGTTGAGGGCACATCAGGAAAAAATGAAGGTGTCAGATCCAGGATAGGAAAGAGGGAAGAATCTGTAGCTTCCCTCTCAGGTGCATGAAAAAGATTCTTGTCCAACAGGTGGCCCACAATATAATGCCAGTCTGACAATATCTTAATGTAGTTCAGTTAAACAAAAGCACCTTGTAATGTACACCAGTTATTCTTAAATGTTGATGTATTGAGACCACACTTTCAGTTTGGTTTGTTCTTTCCAGAACACTATATTTTCATACATTACAGTTTTTTGAAAGGTCATGAATTAAGGCTTCACTCCTGCCACATTCTGGTGTAGCTGAGGTTGAAGAGAGAGGTTTTGCTAAGCAAGTGCAGTCGCTGCCCGTCCATCCCTTGTTAACATACTTACGGCTTCCTTTGTAATTCCTCAGATATTTAGTGCAAAAAGGAATTCTCCCACTCCTCCCAATTCAAATTTATATTGGTCAAAATCGAATCTTATTTTTGTACATGTTGCAATCCACATGGAATATTTCATTTAGCTTTGCCAAAATACTTTTGAAATGCTTTCCATAAGGAATGCTCAAACTGTATTTCCATTGTTGTTCCAGCTCTAGGAAAAAGTCATTGAATAGCAGTGGCAAACTTCAGATTTGTGAGTAGCATGCATTATGTACAGACCCAGCAGTGGTTTACATGACTGAGAATGCTGCTCCTTTTTGTTCTTTGTGGAATTTAGTATACTTTTATTAGAATGCAGAAGGAGCAGGGTTTAAATTTACTCTTTCATGGTCACCGTTTCCTTTTTCAAAACATGTTCAGCATTTTATTCCTGTTATTTTAATCGTAACCTCTCAGACATTCTGAAAGGATGCTGCAGGGTAGGAAAATAAAGAATAGTTACAAATTTCCTCATTCTCAACAAGAAAAGGGTATCTTGACTCATTGAGACATCTCATCAAAAAGAATGGTCAGTCACCAGCAGTTTAATTTAGTTTAGTGTAGCTTTATTTCATTTCAGGACATTTTTTGGAAAATGTGCCCCTGCAAAACCTTAATTTGTTTAGAAGGAAGTTTGGTACAGATAACTTGGGTTTTATCCAAATAAGCTAGAAATGCAAAAAATGATGAAAAATGCCCCAATATTCTCATAATCTCGTCCAGAAAGCATTTTTTTAAATTCCGCATTCTTGCATGCAAGAATGAAATAGCTGAAGACTGTCCTCCCTGTTTCACAGTACAGTAATCTGTGGACTACAGTTTAAGAACCACTGGTGTACAAGTCTGCCCATATCCCATCAAGCGCACACCGCCTTCTTCCAGCAACCTTCAGCACGTCTTGCCAGTGATAGCCTTTTCTTTCACTACATCCAGCCAGTTGCATTGTCACTTTGCAATGCCTTAACCATTTTTTCCCACTGACAATGTTCTAATCTGCTTCTACCCCACCAGCCATGTCAAGCATCCTCTTCCTGCCCCCCCATCTCTCTCTCTCTCTCTCACTAATCATATTTTTGAATGCATTTATTTCCAGAAATCATTTTTATCTTTTAGGGGGGCATATTACTTTGACTGTATCACACTTTATTTTAGCACCTGCATCTGAGATTAAACAAAGTTTACAAGTTGTAAATTACAACAGTTGTCCTGCCTCTGCCCCTTCTTCTGACCTACCCTCCTCCTCCCTCCATTGCTACAGTTTGCATCATCCTTTTCTGGAAAGAGGTTCAATGTTGTTTCAACTTTTGTTTCTCTCCAACATGCTTTTTTAAAAGATGAAAAACAGATCAAAAATAAATAAATAAAGATGAACTAGCTTTTATAGTAGAAATTACACGCATGTGGGGGGAGGGGAGGGAAGGAGGTCTCCTCAGCCTTTTTTTTCTGGGAGTGGGGGAGCCAAAATGTTTTAATAATTTTTGCCGGATTACTTTACAACTAAAAACACAAAAAAAAAAAAAGAAAAAAAATTAAAAAACAGATATTGTTATAAATAAAATTTTTAAAAACTAACCAACCTTTTACAATTTCTGCTGGTTTAATTTGGGGCAGGATTTGTTCTGAGGGGAGCTGTGGATTACTGAACAAGCAATACCGTGATACACAAACCAAACAAGGGTGTACATCTGCCCAGTATAGATGGAAATGTAATGAGCAGAGCCTGAACAGTTTGGAACAAGGACTATCTCTTCCAGATCTAATGACTTTACACCTTACCTTTATATGGCTTTGGCTTTGAGCTTTTTTGGTGGCAGGCCACCTTTGCCACTGGTTCACAGTCCTCATCGAGGAGGAGGAGAAAAGACAAACAGATGGGTTGTTGCTTTCACTCTAGATGTGTTTGCCTTCCTCTCCTATGAAAGAGAAGTTTTCTCCAGTCCCAGGTGCTCATATACCCACAGCATCTTCCCCAGTTCTTCAGGCATCTGATTGGCAACTTCCTGGCGCAGGTCTAGATCCTACCCATGTTCCCCTTCCCTGTTCCCTTTTAGGAACACCTTTGGAGCTAGCCAGCTGCCTTACTTCTTAGAGGAATGGAATTGAGGTTTTCTTTCCTATAAATCTTAAAAGACTCACCAAATGAAAAAGCTAACCATGTTTGTTGGATGCTCTAAGCAACTTTTCTTCAAAAAAAAAAAAAACTTCATGTTGCCTTAGCCTTGCAGTTGTATGGCATCCATCATTCTCATTAAGAGTACAGTAGGCCTGCACTTTTGTGAGGGTTAGGGGCATAGAGCCTCCTTGAAAGTGGAAAAACCATGAATATCATAAGCCCCCCCCCATATATTTAACACACAAAAAAGTACCTGTACTGGTGGAGTGCCTGGGCCTGGCTGTTCCCTTGCTCGCTCACTCACATGTATAGGTCGGGGGACAGGGATGGGATAGCGTGGGAGGAGGAAGAAAGGTGACACCCAGCGCTGTTCCTTTCTGCCCACAAATGTCAGCAGGTGAATGAACACGAATACCTTCCCTCCTTGTGCTGGCATGAATGAGCAAACGTGCACATCCTTCTTCTATCCCATCCTTCCCCCCCCCAAGGAATTTTGTGAATACTTCACTCACAAATGTGGAGGGCCAACTGTACCTTGTTAGGAACGGGGTTCTTAAAGGTACTGATGTAAACTTTAGCTGCTTTTTTTCTGTTTCAACATCAAATTCCCACAGGAGAAAAATTTTTGAAGACTGGGTTCAAGGTGAGGAGAAGAATACTTTTGAATGTCCTTTTTCACAACAAGAAAGGGTGCCTTGACACAGGGATACCCAGCCCCCCCCCCAAAAAATGTCAATCATTGTAAGGTTGTTCATACTTCAGGATTCTTGTATGAAAAATTCCTTTAGACACATGCATACGTTACACACATACTTTTATGCAAAAGGGAGCATTGTTGTTCAGTGCCTTCCAGTCAAGTCACTTATGATGACCTTAAGCAGAACCCATCATATTGTTTCTTTTTGCAAGATTTGTTCGGAAGGGTTGCCGTTGCCTTCCTCTGAGGCTGAGAGATTGCCTTCTGAGGCTGAGAGAGTGTGACTTCCCCAAAGTCAGCCAGTGGATTTCTGTGGCTGAGTAGGGGATTTGAACCCTGGTTTCTAGTGGCTGAGTGGGGATTCTAACCCTGGTCTCCAGACTCATAGTTGAACACCTAAACCACTCCACCACACACAAGGCAGTGCATTTTCACAAAATACTTTGCTTTGTACAAAAGAATTCTTTTGCAAAGCAGTTCCTAAATGCAAGAACAATAAAAATCTTGATAATGTAGAAAAGTATTTGCAGTCTCATCCAGCAGCAGGACAGGGGAGTGTGAAAATCTTCATTCTTGTATCCAAGAATGAATTAAAACATAAAACTTAAACCCTAGCTCAAATTAGGATGGCCAAGTGGAAAAGAGTGAAGGATGGCTAGTTCTGTATAGGATGGAGAATTTCCATCTTCCACACAAACTAGAAAAGGTGCTGAAATTCCTAGACACCTAAAATACTCTTCCCTGCAATACCAGATATTCTTAACGTAGACTTCACAAGTTAATACAGTTTACAACTGTGGTTTTGTTTGTTGTGTCACAGAATTTAGGATTTCAGTTCTCTTGGACAGACTCAATTTATACAACAGGATTCTCAAATGCACAGTTTAAAACAAAAAATGTTGCACTCTCTACCTGCTTTTTAAAAGTGGAGACTTTTTCCCCTGCTTTTCAATTACCATCCTTCTGATGCTGATTCAAATTAAGTCCTATTGAGTTTGACTCATCCAGGTTTTGACATCATAAGCAATGTTATGAGTGTCCCAACATTTCTGTCTAGCACGAGCATGCTTAGATTGTGCATTTTAATCCAGAACACTTTCCATGTTCATAGTTCTTTGTAGGGCTTCCAGGTGGGTTTGAAATTTTTTATACCGGCCACAAGATGGCATCAGCAGCTTCTGATAAGAGGTGTTCTGAAAACCTAAGCTGAACCTGTAAAACTTTAACGCTGGTAGCTGTGTAGGTACAGCAGTGAAGTCATGCTTTGTGCACACTACCGTACGGCATAGTTTTCAAACCCATGCAATTTCCTCGCATCACACCACAGAAGCATTCAGATCTGGCAAAACATCTCTGATATACAAAGCAGCTGGATTGGGCTCATGTGGAATTAGAGACCAGATATCCCAGTTAGAGAACTGAGCTTTGAATCTCAACGTGCAAGGTTGGGTGTTAAGTGAAATCCCTTGCTTAGCACCTGCTATTGCTTCAATAACGCTGACGTCCATGAGTAGCATAGTTTGCGGATGGAGGAATTAAACATATCTTAGTGTTCCTGTAGCAAAATATTCTGAAAAATAGTTTATTTGCTGGAGAGGTTTTTTTTTTTTTAAACATTTACAATGACTTTGCATCTGAACTATGAAGTACTGTACTATGGCTCATCACCATCTCATGATTCACTGTCTCATTGAGACAGTGGGCCCGTTACGGCTACTTTTTACAAGTCCTCTCTCCCCACCAATTTTGGAGGAACTGCTGGCAGCACCCCCTTTCAGGAGCACCCCACTATCTTACCTACCGCACATCTTTCAGACTTCATGAAAAGAGACTCTGTCTAAGCTTCAGGAAGGATGTCCTGATGGCAAGAGTAGTTTGACAGTGGAATATGCTGCCCCAGAGTGTAGTGGAGTCTCCTTTGAAGGTTTTTAAATGGAGGCTGGATGGCCACCTGTCAGCCACGTTTTAATTGCGCGCTCCTGCATGGCAGGGGGTTGGACTCGTTGGCCCCTGTGGTCTCCGCCAGCTCCATGATTCTGTGATTCTCCCTTGGTTTATCCCATTTCTCACAACTCTACTTTGTTTGCTCCACATATGACACATGCCTTCAGTGGACATGTGAAATCTCAGTGCCCCTCATACATTCTTCGATGTACTTAAATGCTTAATGTGTGCGTTTAGTGCTGAGGTGAGCAATGTGTGGCCCTGGACATTTTTCTTTTTTCAACACTCAAGGTTTTTCTCAAGTCTCCTTGCTTCACCTTTGAACTAAGAAGTCCACATATGGGAAGATGAATGTCCTTAAGCTAGTTGTCAGCATCAAACAATAGTCCCTAAAGGTGAACCAGCTAGAAACAGGAAAAGGTTAGAAAACAGAAAAAAAAAAAAAGATTACAAGCAAATGTGTTGCAGGGATGGCTTTATCTAGCATTCCTACTATGTGGTCAAACATTAAAAAAAAAAACAACTCTGAACACTGTGGTGACTTTTCCATGTCAAAAATGGTTGTCTGAAGCAGATGTCCAGACTCGATCATGCACCCCAGGCAAGAACTAAAGTGATAAATTACTCAGAAGTGTAAGTTGTGAGCTGGTCTCACTGGAGAATCTTGTGCACAAAGCCACATACAGTTCCCAGCGGAAGCTGTGGTGTCTGGCCTGTGAGGCCTGTTTCAATTATGCAAGCTATGGTCAAAACTGCAGTTACAAAATAACATGCGCTCATAACTCCATATCCTGCATTTGAGTAGATTCTGCCTTTCCCGCAATTCCCTTTTTAAGCAAAGGAGGGAACTTTGTTTACCTATGTGGGAAAGGGGTAGACTTGTAAGATGAGGGGAGGGGGAGCCTAGTTAAATGGAGTCACACAGAGAAGGAAGAGCAGGGAGGAGAGAGAGACTAGGAAATTTTATCTGTCATGATTAAGCTCTTTTGGATATTTGGTGCCAAATATCCATCAAAGCCGTTCTTTTTATGTTCCCTCAGAGATAAGTCCCATTGAATGCAGTGGAATGTACTCCCGGGTAAGTCTGTGTATGGAACGCAGGCTGTGTTTGTCAGCCTAACTTTGAATCTATAAATACTCTGTTTTCTGACAGACCAAAAAAAAAAAGATTTCCTCGCTGATAAACTACAAAGAACCACCTGCCAGCATTTGTTTAGAAAAGGCGGGAGGGGAAGGGCCTCATAATTTTTGCCGTCTGAAGTCAAGAGGCCTCCCCATGTGGGGTTTAAACGGCACATAGAATCTCCACAGAGATGGCGACCGAACGCAGGACTTGCCTTCCTACAGCAGCTTAACGTCACTGAACAGGAAGGCCAGGCCTAGCTGAACCTCCTGGGGTGCCCCGGGGGCCTGGTGCGCCTATAGCAAGCAGCCCACGGGCCACAACCGGTAAGTGAGTGGGAAAGCTCTGCTTTGCTTCTGTTTTTAAGTTCTTGACATGAAGTCGTGAAGGACAAGGACAACAGGAACCTGGCTCCGTCAGTGGTATGGATAGATGGCCCACAAAGGCCCAGAGGGGCGTCACCAGGTCGTTTGTCTGGCCTCCCCTCCTCCTTCCTTGAGCTGGACTTGCGTCGCAATACGCACTCTCCTTTATAGGCCTCCGCCACAGAGAAAATTGTTCCTTAGCATGCATTAAAAATCAATACGTGATGGATCAGGCAGTGGTGGGTATTAATATGGAACGGTGCCTTGTCATTCCCCTAAAGGTGACCTCCAACATGGGCTCTGCACAGCACGACAATCAGGAAGGTCAAATAACCCTGATACTGGCAGCAGAGTGTCAAAAGGAAGAAAACAACTACACCATTAGAGGGTGAGTAGGCCAGAGAAGAAACTACCAGTGAAGCAGACTGGGAAATTAACTGTGTAAAATTTGCAGCAATAGAGAGCCAAACAAGAGTCCTGGATGATTACTTCTACCAAACAACAAAATGAGAGCTTACACACCACACACACACACACACACGGACATAACTTTTTTTTAAATCTCTTATAAAAAAACTAGATTGGATTGGATGGACAGACAAACAGACAGGCAGACAGCTCTTTTGAGTCATTGTTCTCTACATTTCTGCCATGTTTCTTCCCTGCTTTCCAGCAATATGATTTTCTCTCTACCACAGTAGGATAAGCAACCAGACAGTGCCACTGTTCTTGGACTTGAGCTGTTTCAGTTATGGCGATTTGAAACTCAATGTGTGTCTCTCTATAGATATGGTTTAGGGACACATTTTAAGCAGATACAGCTGGCTCTCTTGTGATTTCTCTTTTGTTCTTTTTAACTTCTGTAAGGAAAAGTTACACATTTTTCAATGACAGAGACCCATTAGTTACCAATTCAGAAAACATGGGGAAGTAAGGGCTCTATGTTTTAATAAAGAGAAAAGTGATTGCTTGTCCCATCATCCTTCACTATACTGCCACACACAGGCAGTACTTCCACAGTCTTCCTTTTGCTTCCACCTCATTCCTAAGCAGATACAAGAGAAGCTATGGGTTGTTGAGCATTCAAAAATTAGATGGGACTTTTGTCAGTGTTGCTTATCATTGACATGCTGGAATTACTTCTCTATAACTATTAAAATGAAGTAGTTGAATGTGTCTCCTTCCAGATGTTGTTGGACTCTAACTCCCATCAGCTCCACCTAATATAATAAGTGAGTGGTTAATGGGAATTATAGTTTGACATCTGAAGGACCCATGCATTGCCTTATCTTCTTTCATTCCCTACTGTCCTATATCTCTTGTATCCCAGACCAAATCTAGAGCTGCCAGCTTTTCCATTGGTCTTTGTAGCTGTGCACCTCTAACGCCTGCATGTTGTGCAGAAATTAGCTGGCCAAACTTGACTCAGCGTAGATATAGCACCCCTGTGTGGCTGTGCCTCCCACAGTAGGTTGATCTGCAGCAGGCAGTACATGATAATGTTTTACTTCCTGCCAGGTGAAACTTCACTTGCTGAACTCCTTTTGTACCAGACTACTCCTAAAATCAGAGAGTTTGGATTTGGGTTTGTTTTGCCTTGTTGACAATTTTAGTCACTGTGTTTTCTCCTCAGCTGCAGTATCTAACTTGCATTAAAAGTACAGTTGATCCTCCACATTTGCAGGTTTGACTTTCATGGATTTGATTATTTGCAAATTTCTCCAACCCCTGCCCCATACACTTCAGATGCTCCTTTCCTGGCAGAAACTTCTCTCTCAGTGGCTCCCATCAGGCCACACGGCCCTTTAAAAAACTGATCTTGGTTTTTCTTCTCCTCCTCGTCCAGCAGCTGCTGCCTGCCCTGCTAAGGACAGCTCACAGCCCAATTTATCAGTACCACAAACCCTCTCCTGATGCCCCCCAAACCCAAGGAAGGAGATGGGCGAGAGAGAGGAAATAGAGGGCCAGCATGCTGACTCACCCTCTTTTCCTGAACTGGTTTGGGCCCTGGGTGCCTGCTCTCCACACCATGCTCCAATCCCATTCCCACGGGCACACACACACACACACTGATATTTTTCCACGTTTGCAAAGGTCTTGCACCCTTAACCCTAGCAAATGTGGAGGGCCAACCATAAAGCAGTGGAGCAGTGTAGTTAATGTCACACTTCATCTCTGAGACATGCCTGGTATAGCAAGACTTGTCTGGACTGCCTTTTCTTGACAGTTGGACAGACTGGCCAGATGTAAAAGAAGCTAGGGCTCCTGCACATTTAAATGTGTAGAAAGGGAAGTTTCAGCAGGTGAAGCATGTAGGGCAAGCTGTACCTGTTGAAATTTCTTCTTCTACTCAACAAAGAAAGACATAGAAGACTTTTTCTCTTGTGGATCTAGCTACTCAATATGGTTTTGACTGTCCTGTGCACTACTCAAAGCTGTTTTCCAGTGTCTACGGAACTGAACAACAAGAGGTTGAAGACAATCTCAAACCCAACTTTTCAACAGGTTTATAGATCCACTTGCCTACCTATGGAAGGGTCTTCCAATTAAGATTGTAAATCAATGCAAAACATTGGTGAACACTCTAACCTCCTTCCCCATCCATATTACACCAAAAGAATGGGTTGTTGTGATCTAGTTAACAAGAAAGGAATAAAAGCAGGATAGAAAAATGCTAGATTTATATCCTTACAGACTTCTGGTGACCTTTCCAACAAGTTTGAGTGTGATCTAAGCAATAGGGAACCACAGATTCTAGATTGACTAGAAGCCTGCAGGATGCTTTTCAGCTGAAGAAAGGTCTGAGACGCTCCATTGTTTAACAACAACAAAGCCCCCCCACCAAAGAAAAACCTCTTGGATTAATCTGTTAGAATCTCTAAAAAGTCCTGCAAGGTAAAGATTCCACAGCTGGTATAAAATACAACTCCCAATATTTCTTCTATTTATTTATTTTTTTCTGTTTGATAGTTAGTAGAGTTAGTCCTAATGACATATCCAAGGATGGCATCAGGAACCCCTCCTTCAAGAATTATCCATCCATTATGGTCAAGGAAGAGAGACTGGGAGATCCTTGTTTAGTCTCCACTCCCATACTAGATAAGAGCACCAGCTCCTCAACCTTCTTGATGTAAAGACAACACCTCTTCCTAGTACAGAGCACAGAAGCCTTGCCTCCTAATGCTACAGTTCTGATTTCCATCCTGCTAGAGTAGAACCCAGGATACTGTACACCCTGTCTCTCTAGGGCCCATGGAGTAGCAGGGGTGGTCTTCTAGATGCTAGACTGCAACTCTCAGCAGTTTCCACCATTGGATCTAGAGCTAAAGCTGATTGGAGTTGCAATCCAGCAACTTCTAGGGGTCTATATATTGAACTATTGCTATCTATACCCTTGACTACCAATTGTTCCTCTAATTGTGCAATCAAAATAATGCTGCTGTGCCTTCTAGTTTCCTTTTTCTAAGCCTTACATCCAAGCATGATCCCTTTTGGGAGTCAAGGATGGACCAGAGCAGTTATCCTCATACAGCTTCCAATCTGCAACACTCTAGGGTAGAATCAGACTGAGTAGATAGTGAGGGAAGGACACTAGCTTAGTGATGGAAGACGTGCTTTGCACAAAGAAGGCAGAACTTCATTGGATGGCAAACCTCAGCCATTGGTGATTATGGGAGATATGGCTCCCAGGAAGTAAACTCTCGTTTGTTTCCAGGTAGAGCTAACAAAAACCTCTTCTTTGCAATCCTGGAAAGTGGCTGCCACTGAGGTTAGACCAGTTTTCTCTTTTAGTTGTGCTGGACTACAACTCCCATCATCCAGCATGGCCACAGAAAGCACCAGACTGAGATAGTGTGCTGTAGATAATACTGAGCCAGCCTATTATACAGAAGATGCCAGGGCAAGGCACCCTCCTGGACATGCCCACCAACGTGCTAGTAGTCCCCCTGCTCAAAATATGCTTATCGAAGGACAGAGGGGTGGGCAGTGTCGTGGGGAGGGGCAGCACCACTCAGCCCAACAGTAAGAAAAGCAGCAAAAGGACCATCCCGTCTCCCTTCCTTTTAAGCAATAAGGAACTCCCTTGATATGGGTTGGTCCTCCTAGCTCCAGACCTACTTGAAGCAGTTCCAGGAGATCTAAGGGGCTTCTCCCAGCCCCTGCTATTATCAGAGACCCTTTTAAGTGGAGGGAGCTGGGGTTGAACCTGAAATTTGCATCACATGCCGTCTGTTATGCTCCAGCATTGAGCAATAATCTCCAGATGAAATGATTCAGAATGTCCAGGTCAGCTCCAAATTTCTGTTCTTCAATGAGCAAAGCGAATGCTTGAAATGTGTCCCCCCTGTACCACCTGGCTAAAAATGAATCAGAGAGCCACACCAGAATGAGGTGAGGTTGAATGCTATGTGTATTTGGCTCTATCGTCAGTCTAGCACCTTAGCTTCCACCTCCCTGCTTCCCTCCCTCTGCTCAGCTATAGTTGGGTGGTGGTGGTGCTGGTAATGAAATGCTCCTGTCAGGCATTGCTCTTCCTTGGCTGAAATCTCAGGAATATGCAATTAGGCTTAAGTATCTTAATATGCTATTAAGGTTCCTGAGCAGCTGAAAATATGGCCAAATGAAAAAGATTTTGAGAAACATCCGCAGAAATAAAGAGGGGGGAAACATAATTTGGGGAGGTGGGTTGAAGGGGAAGAGCAACCTCTTTTTTTTATTTTTTACAAACCCTTTAGAAAAGATTTACAGAGCCGATAAGCGAACAAAAAGCTGAGATGAAAATAGATCTGAGGCTTGGAGCTGCTATAGATCCATTTAATATAGGTGTTTGTTACTTTTCAAAGACAACAGGGAAGGTTCCGGCAAGGTTTTAATGGGGGCCCCAGACAAGCTGGAAGGCTTAAGTTGAGCAGAACTGAAAATTAAAAAGGAAACATGGGGGGTGTGGAAGCAAATGGAGAGCCTAGGGGGCCAAACTATACTTTTTGTTATTGGGCTGATGACAACCAAAGTGTAAGAAAAATGCCATTGTCATGCTCTCTGTAGCATAGTATAGCATAGTATCCTACGCTGGGAGGGTATTTTTTCCCATTTTATTTTATCCTGAGAAACAGAGGTGACATTGCTGGAAAGCAGAGCCAGCCCAAGACTCATGGCTGCTTGTGGCAAAGCAGCAAATGGGTCCCCCTCCTAGGGCAGACCCTCCCATCAGTCAGCTGCCTCAGGCAACACATTTTGTGCATCATTAAAAAGCATAAACTTATTATTGCTTTATTATTCTATCTTTCCTCTCTCTCTCGTTCTCTCTCTGTCTCTGTAAGTTAAGTGCAAATAGATGCTTGTGGTTTCTTTGCTTCTAAGTTTGGGTAATGTGCACAGTGACTTCAGGGTGGCTATGGTGACATTTGCTGATCTGTTTCAGAGAGCAAAACATCTTGGGATACTCTTATCCCCTCCTTCTCCCACCCAGTGCCGGTACCTAGTGCCCAAGGACAACCAAGTTATGTTGACACCTGAGAGAAAAAAATACTATACAACACCTGCTCTTTCCTTGACCCTAAAAATTACATAATAAAGACAACTATCCGTAAGTGCTGATCCCTGGCCAGTACTTAGATGGGAGACCACCAGCAAATGTCAGGTTCTGTAGGTTATATTTCAGAGGAAGGAACTGCAAAACCACCACTGAGTATTCCTTGCCTAAGAAAACTCTGTGAAAGTCATGCGGTCACCATAACTCAACAGGCACAAACACACAGTGTCTTCCTTGCCATCATGCTATAGCCAGGTAAAAACATTTTTGTTGTCAGGCCTTTGAGAGCTGATTGTTCAGGGGGAAAGGCCTTTCAGAATATGCTGTATTATTTATATTTATTGTTTTTCTTTTAAATGGTCATGCTTTTAACTGGTTTTAATTCTACTTATAGCTTAATTGTATTCTTAACCTTTGTATAATGTGTATGTATTTTTTTTTTAAGGGCAGTATCTGTTTCAACTTTTGTAAACTGCCTTGAGTCACAGACTGGGGAAAGGCATATAACTATAATAACAAGAATAACAACCACTATTTTGTTGCCTCTTCATGACCCTAATGTTGCCTCAAGTTAACTGGGCACCTCCTAATACTTAAGGGCCAGATCACATATTTACCTATTTTTAATGTGTACGTTTAAGATGCTTTTAGTACACACCTGCATTTGTGAAGTATGAATATGAAAAAAAAATTGCAAATAGTCAAGCTTGGAAAAGTTACTTTGTTGGACTACAGCTTCCAGAATCTCTGTCAACATGGCCAGCAACTTTTTCAAACCTTGGCAAACTATATTTTCTAATACACATTACAGAGTCACCCTTGTTTAGCATACATCTGATGGGCTATGGTTTCCACAGCCTTGCAAGTTGAGTGGATATGCACAGCTATATTTGTCCTGAGTCTTACCTTTCCCTTAACTTATCCATCTCAGTTCCAAATTTCTGATTTTCATTTCAACATGGTGGGAAAACACTATAAGATTCCTATAACATCTGTTATCCTGAACGGGAGTATATAAACTGGGTTCTGTTCCCATCACAAGTGTTCCTGAGAGATTTGTTGCTTTGGCTCATATTGGCCCCTCTTTCTTCCTTATTTTTCCCTGCCCACATGCTCCATTCTTGCAGTAATTTCATGCTGCCAGCTCTTTTCCCATCTGTCACACCCAATTTGACATTGCTGCTTGCAGGGGAGAGATGTCCGTTATGATTTTTGTCTGCAGTTCCATCAGTGTCTTGTCCCCAAGCTGAGATCTGTCGTTACCCTCCTACAGATGCAGCAGCTGTCACACTGAATTGCAATGCCCACACTGGCCAGGAAGTAGGTTCAGAAGGGACTTTGGCAGATGTGAACTTGCCATTCCACACCGAGGGGACAGCACTACATCCTCATTCCCAAACGAGGCATCCACTTGGATACCGTTTTGCTCCTGCGGAAGTCTTTGGGACTTGCCAAAGCCTATAATTTTCTCCCAAGGCTTGGGAAGAAAATGGACTATAATCAGTCATACTAGCTAGGTATTCTGGAAACTGTTGCCCACAAATTTGACATTTTTAATCTCGTCTTTCCCAGGACCTATAAAACATTGGTTGTAGGTTTTGCCTTGGAATATCCACCACATATTATTTGCCCAAAAGGGCTACTGGAAGTCTGGAGATATAAAATAATTACAACAGATCAGCTTAGTTATCATGGTTCCCTCCTCCTGTCTGCATAAATCAGGAAGTGTATTACAGCAACCTACCTAATACAGCACACTTTGGTAGCATTAATTTCCCCTGCCCAAATATTTTTCCATATGGCAAAAATAACTGAGAGATCCCTGTAAACTGTACGATCAGGTTTTCCCCAGATCACACTGTGTGCCAAGGACTTATCTACACTCCAGGAATTTACCATCATTCCAACTCCTTAGGGAATCTTGAGAAAGTAGTTCTGTAGGCAGAGAGACTCAAAATATCTAACAAAAAAAATTATCAAGAACCTCAAAAATCACTTAGGCAGATTAATAAAACAAAGTCCCAAGATTATTTTGCGGATGCCAGGTTGTTGAATAAACAAAGCAAATACACAGATATTCAGTGGCTAAATTCAGAGGTATCATGAAATCATGGTTTAGTGTTATGAAAATGTGCCATAGCAACCTTCTGTACCTCCTTCATGCACCAGGAAAGGAGACTGATTGTTTCCCTCCATGACTGCTAACAAATTGGAGTTTTCTATTTCATCTGAACATGGGGAAACTATGGTTTGTATGAACATGGGGAAAACTATGGTTTGTACAAGCCAATTAATGAAGAAATCAGATATCCAGCTACAGTTTCATTCTGGTTTAAGCCTGTTTAATATCCTAGATATACCAATCATTTGTCAATGTTAAGATGAAGCGGGAAACTCAGTTTGTTAGAAATTATGCCCAGAAGCTTTACGTCTTCTCTCCTTATACACAGAGAGGTGGAAAAGAAAAACATGAGCTTAAGGTCTCTATGGTATATTCTCTTTAATGCTATGCTATATTCTTGCTTATTGTTACATCTCAGTTAGTCTGCTGTGAGTAACTGGAAGGAATGGAACAATGGAAGGGGACAATGCATATCCTTATAAAAACGGAGGTGAAATAACAATGTCAGAACAAAGGCATGGATGATACTTCTCAAGCATTTATCTCCAGCCCTCTTCTGCCAACGAGCTACGGTGAGCAAAAGCAGGGATCCCTGTTGGGTCCTGTTGCAACTCTGTGTTCTAATCTGGATGCTTCATCACCCTGCTTGCCAGTGCTGCAGAACTCCTTCACTTGGTATGACTGTCTGGCTTTTAAGGTGGGCTTTAGAGACATTTACAATCATGGCAATGGCGTCATTATCATAATTGTGAAGACAAAACAGTTACGATGTCATAAATCTAGCTTAAAACATCATCACTGCCTAACAGGATGCCAGCCGTTATTTTAAAATTCACAGATATGCATTTAAATGTGCATAGGCAAATTTTATGCAAACCAATGCCCTTTGCTGAGTGGGCAGGGGGGAGAAGCCACCCTAGCACACTAGACTTGGGGTGAGGGGGTGGGAATGTCATTTCCTGTCCAGTCTCAGGCAGCAAAATGTCTGGGGCTATCCCTCTACATTACCAAAGAATTTTAAGTACCTCAGCCAAACTAAATGCTACTCATCTTAATACTTGCTCTGCTAAATTTGAAGGAATTGGGTAGGGGGGGAGGTTGTTTAAGACTAGCAGCATTTACCGTAAACATTTTTATGCCACCTTTACACAGATCAAGGCAGCCCATACATTGTGCAGCCCACAGGTAGTGGGGAAGTGGAGAGACATTAAAATAATAATAAAACTTAACAGGCGCAACTCAAACAGCTTATCAAAAGAATAAGCAGAAAATAAAATAATGTTCTACCTGCTAGTGGCAAGACTTCAAAAGCTGAACACTTGTTGATAATGAAAAGTGATGTAGGTAGGTAGGTAGGTAGATGGATGGATGGATGGATGGATGGATGGATGGATGGATGGATGGATGGGTGGATGGATGGATAGATGTCTTATATCCCAGACCCAGACAGCTCTGAGTCTAGAAAATTGTTCAGTTTTTTTGGGGGGGGGAATAATAGGTGTATATTGTGTTGGTCAGTGCCACTCCAAGTGGTGGTTTGTGGGCTGATGACATACCTTGGCAAGTTTTGAGGGGAAAAAACAAAGGTAGCCAACGAACAGAAATGTGGTACTACTCCCTGGCACTTTGGGAGGAAAAAAAAATAATGGTCCTCTACCTCAGACTGCTTAAGAAGCACTGAGGCAAGCCATGCATAGGCCTCTCAAGAGCCTGAGATGAAGGAACTAATGAAGACGACTTGTGGTGAGAGGAAATAGATGCCAGAATAAAAACTTGTTAGGCACCAGAATAGTCTTTGTTGCTTTTGAAGTAAAGCACTGGTCTGGTCAATAAGGGTCAGTTGCCTGCCTTGTGTAGTCATTCTTTGGGTTCACTTCACTTCGCAGGGCTGGAGGTATCGTAGTGATGTCATGAGCGAGTGAGGTACAAAAGTGGCAGAAGTCCCTGACTCAAGATTTGGATTCATTTGGATTTAGATTCATCAGAGGACAGGCCATTCTCCATCCCTAGCAGTGCCAGACCAAAACTTGGAGAGGGCGTCTATTCCTTTAATGATTGTATAAAGGAGGAGATTTCAGCAGGTGTTGCTTGTCACCTGGTTGCCTGGCAAGTCACACCTGCTGAAATTCCTTCTTCTACGCAATTATTAAAGGAAGGGGAGCCTTCTCCACTTTTCACTCTGGCAATGCTACAAGTCAGTCTCACCTCCCTCCCTGCCAAACCTGATTTTAATATATGGTCAACAAATAGGACTCGCCAACCATACAGGCCCTCTTCCAGAAGCCACCCCCACCCCATAACAGAAACACAGCATTCTGAAACTGTTGAGCATGCTGAGCCCTGACGTGGTATGTTTTTGTATTTTTCTGTGGATGATTGTGAGGATTTAGGGGATTTTTTTTCTCCCTTACACTTTTCACTGCCCATAATAATCGTTTGTGCTTCTGCAAGCCATGAGGGTGCCCGGAACATGATTCCCCCCACCCTCCAGTTGTTTCTCAGAAGCCCGTCTCCACTAAATGAGTTTGCTATTAGAGGTAGTGGCAATACTGGTCCACCTTTGAAAAGTTGCTATAAGGCTTGTTGTGATGATGCGTGAGAAGCGCTTGAATACTTAGGCAGATTAATATACATATATATATTATTCACAGAAGAAACTAACGTAATAAAATGTGTTACTCTGAGTTAGGTTATTGGTCTAAGACTGTAAAGCCTATTCAGATTGGGCAGTAGCTCCAGAATCTCTGGTTGGGGGCTTCTGGACGTTATAACCCAAAAAATAACTTTCCCATTTAGGTGTGCAGAAGTCCTGAACTATATCTTTCTATCTCTCTTTAAACAGACGATTTTCATAATTTTGATCATACTTCTAGGCCTGTATTTGTGGAATGGAGGCAAACCAATTAGCCAGTCTGCACATGGCAGACAATAGACATTCCCCTGGAAAATACAGGACGTGATTATACAATAGATAAATAACATCTATTGTTTAATGCATGACCACCAGTTAGCAATTTACACTGCTGTCTGCGCTTGTAGTCACATTCCTGGATGGAATCGCAGAATGCAATTCAGCACATTTGAAGAGGCTCTGCATTGTGGGACATAGCAGTTGCATCAGAGGGGTTTCACAGACATGGTTTGCTTAGGGATACTGTTCAAGATTTTGGTGGGTGGGGAATTATAATTCAACAAGGTCTGTTCTTGGATATCTTCAACATTCAAATTGTAAATAACAGAGTATTTTGGTGCAATCACTGTGAATAGTTTCTTTGGATGCTTTGTGAAATCTATAGCACCTGAAAAACTTCAAGCAGATCTTCTGCCGCCAACCACTCCATCCTCTCCTTTCTGGCAGGCAAAAGACCCCTGCCACATATACTAAGTTTTTGTCTATTGTCATTGAAACTGTTTACAAAACAGTCACACATGGCACAGATAGAGCAAGTGAAACTGAACCTGAGATGTAGGTGATCCTGATAAATACTTACACACAATCCTAGGCACAGGGGGACAGCTGCCCCTCTTCTGCTCTTTAAAAACCCACCTCTTTTGTTTTGATAAATTTTCTAAAGACATGGTAATAAACAGAGCATGAGCAGGGCAGGCAATGTGTTTGAGAGCAGACACATTATATGTGTAAGCATTTTTTATTTGACTACTTAGCTTATAATGTTAAGAAGGAGTGGGGAATCATTCATTCTATAGGTATTTTGGAGTACAGTTTCCATAAGCCCTTACTATCTATCTACCTATCTATCTATCTATCTATTTAATATCCTGCCTTTCTCCTGAGATGGGGTCCAAGGGGGCTACTATTGGCCATAGTGGCTGAGCTGAAGTCTGAAACATCTAGAGACACTACTTTAGACCACACAACCTCAGTTCTCTCCCTGACTCTTTTTTAAAAAAAATTATTCAGTTTATCACAAAATAACATTAGACACAAACTGACATTTTTAACATGAATTAAAATTAAAGCATAATACTAAAACAGTGAACTAAAAACACTAGAATCTAAGTGAAACAGTAATTAACCTCCCAATCCTAACTGTAATGAAAGAGAGAAGAAAAGGAAAAAAAATCTACCATTACAGATCCAACTAAGCAAAGTCACTACGGTTACCAGCAACCATATCCAAAAATGATTGCATCTTTTAGATTTCTTATTGCTCAAAGAGTCCATAAACGGCTTCTTGCTGTCTTCCCAACACTTGAGTGTATGCTGAGCGCTGCACCAAATATTCAGAACAGCAGGGATGGCAGAGACTAACCATTCCTAGATTTCCCAATTAGAGTTCAGTAATATCGACTAGATGTGCTCTCACAGTCACAATTAAATCATAGATGATAAAGACTTTTTGAGATGGGGCAAATTGGCACTGATTAACAACAGGATTATTCTGCTGTTATTCAATGCCAGACAAAAGTCAATCTGGTTGTACCAGTTGGATAAACAATGTAACTGAAGGTTGGCATGCCTCTACGGGGATTTTGTCCTCACTTTCTTCTTGTGACCCTGTTTTTTCCTATTTCAGGGGCAAATCAGACTGATGTCCACACAAGCGCTGAACAAAATCCATTGCAGAAATCAGCCCCCAAATCTCATGGATCCAGAAACAGAGACTTTATAGAAAGAGGTACAGCAGTATTGTACTAATTTATTTTATTGGTTATGTTTTTAATCCTGCCTTTCATCCACTGAGCTTAAGGGAACAGCATACATAATTTCCTTTTCCCTGCTCCTATTATCCACTAACAACTCTTGTGAGGTAGGTCAGGCTGAGAGAGAAAGAGAAGGGTTGACCCAAGGCCAGCCCCCCTGTGTTTAATGATTCAATGGAACCATGAGCCCTTGACTGCCTAAGTCCCAGCTCAACACTCTGACCATGACTCCACACTGGCTTTGAGAAAACTGGCTCCTGCTTCGGGCCATACCTGGGCTCTTTCTACCTGGCCATTAGCCCTCTCCTGGTGCGGCTCCATCCTTGTTCCGGGGAAGTTCATCTGCTCTGAAATATGCCTCTGTGGATCAGAGACCTACCACTTGCTGGCTTTGGCATGAGCGATCAAATGGCTTTTTAACAAATGCCAAACATCTCCAATGGTGGCAGCAGGTGTGGGGATGGGAGGAGTGCCCTCTTTGCCAGCTGCAAATTAGCCAGGTGGCCAGTTAAAGGGCAAACGCATGCTGGTGCCAGCGTTAAAGCGGTGGCTTTACTGCCTCCTGCTTATGGAGTGTGAGGACTCCTTTCTTCGTTTGCTTCTCCCTTTCTATTTTCCTTCCCCTTGGTAGTTTGCTTCCCCGCTGCTCACACACCAGGCAGAGCCCTGTCAGCTTTCAAGGGGAGAGATGGAGAAGAAAAATAATACTTGAATACGCTTTTTTTTTTTTTTTGGCTGAAATGAAAGAATTACTGCCTGCATAGGAGACGGCAGACACCTCAGAGTCTCTAAGGGCATCCTCTGCATACACAAGAGGCAGCTTTTTCACACCAGCTTTTGGGAGGGTAGGAACTGAAGGCTGAAGGAGACTTTGGAGGGATTCTGCTTTTGGTGGAGCAGCATCTGCCTCTAGCTACGGCTCCGCATGCTGTAACTGTTCAGCACTAAGGCTCAGGCGTTCTGGGAAGTGTCCTCTGTTGTTGAAACCCCTTCCCTAAGCTGTATAGAATTTCTTGGTTGCGGCTGCCAGGAATTCTGCCCATCTTTGAAGGCCCTATTTTCTCTATAAACAAGGAGGCACCTTTAAAATGGACAAACTTATGGCATCACCTCCTCAGGAAAGTATTTACTGTCATTTCACATCAGGGTCATTTCACAGTATATAGTTATGATACTATGATTCCACTTCAGCTGCCAGGGTTCTGTTTTGTGAAATCTTGTGACATGCAGTGTAGGAAAGGGGCCTTTAGAATCCTCAGCCAGGGAACTCCTCTAGTGCCTCTAACCAAACTACAAATCCCCCAGGATTCTAAAGGAGGCAGCCATGGCAGTTAAAGTAGAAGAGCAGAGCTATACTTATGTAGTGTGAAGGGCCCCAAACTTCTAACCAGAAAGTTTGAGTGCGGTGGGGTTTGGCCTGAGTACAAGGTGTGTGGCTCCCATTATTAATAAACATAGGTGAGGGGTGATAACTTGTAAATGAATTATTAGGCTCCACATTTTCCACCAGGATGTGTGCAGGCAGGGCAAGCACTGACCCCCAAGATCAATGGGAAGTCCCTCCTTGCTCTGTGATGGGATGCCAGAAGAACATTTAAGGTGGCCAGGACTTCCATCTCACACTCCCTGCCCATATTTATGTGCTTGCTTTGTGTGTTATTTGATTACTCACACTGCTATTTTATTTTAGAAATGTACTGGGTGTGGTAAAAGGTGACACTGGGTAATCCAAAGGCATACAGTCTTGTGGTATTACTGGTATTGTGTACTGCATGGGTAAGTAACATGCAAGCGTCCAGATACTGGTGGACTACAACACCCAGTATTCCTCAATATAGGCTATGCTAGCTAAGGCTGCTGGGCACTGGAGTCCAACAGTATCTGGAAACCCTCATTATTCTAGCCCAATCTATTCAGAAAGTAAAAATGAAGCCACCTTTGGCAAATCTACCCAGCTCAGTGTCTGAATGGGATATCACTTGTGAACCACATTATCCCCTCTGTAACTTAAGCCACCTTGAGTTGCTCCAGGGAAAACAAGCAGGAATCTGAAGGCACAGTGTGTGTGTGTATGTATGTATCTTCAAGTCTTTTCAACTAATTAGGACCCCATAAATTTCACAGTTTTCTTAGGCAATCGGGGTGATTTTGTCAGTTTCCTCGTCTGAAACATAGCCTACAGCACCTGGTATCTGTCCACGGTCTCTCATCCAAGTATTAACCAGGGCCTGGTTAGCTTCCAAAATCAGACGGAATCTGCTACCTTTAGGGTATTTAGTTCCCGTTCTGAAGAGGCTACACAAGCCTTTTACAACCTTAGACCCACAAGCTGAAAATGGAATCCACAGCTGGGCTTAAACAGCCTTTCTTCAATATTCTCTCACCCCCAAACACCGCTTTAGGTTTCTCCAACATCTCCCGTCTTGCTCCAACGGGAAGATATAACAAGACTGCAGCCGGGAAACTTGCACTGTGTTTAGGCGTCTGTAGTAAACCTATAGAAGTAAACGGATTTACGGCGGTGGGGGGGAGCGAATTCACTGGCGCTCAAATCTTGCGATGCTGTCCTCTTGGATTTGCAAGTTGAGAAGCAATCCACACACACACACACCCCGAGATCTTGAAAGGACTGCTCGCCATACACCCCTCTTCTTGAATCTCTCTCCTGCCCCAACATTTTACTGCAAATCTCTGTTTAAGATTCTTTTTTGTTTAAATTCTAAGGGTACGGAGGTGCCTTTCCCCTCATCGATCGGGAGAAAGGAGCGGTGGGGAAAGAAAATGGCCATATTCTCTCCCACCCGTGGGGCGCGCGCGGAGTGGCGGTGGGGGAGAGGGTGGCACAGCCTGGGATTGGTGAACTGGGGAATTAAGGAGCACCCTGCGCGGCTTCGGCGTCGTCGTCGTCGTCGTCCCCCCCCCCGCCCTCCGCGCCGGCTCCTTGGGCAGGGCGCATGCAACTCCCGCCCGTCTCCTCCCGGCGCCCTCCCTCCGAGCAAGTGCCGAGTCAACTTTCTTCCTTCTCTCCCTTTCGCCAGGCTCAGTGCATCTTGGATTGCTGCTCGGGGTACCTGCTGCTCTCGCCCTTCGCGCGCTCCGCTTCAGTTCGCCTCCCGCCCTTTCACACGCCCGCAGGAATTCCCTCTCCCCCTCTTTAGGGGGCTCTTGCTTTCCTAAGCAAAGCTCCTGAGATCCCCCGTTTCTTCCCCCTCTTAAAAAAAACACCAAACCCTACCCATCCTCATCCTTTCTCTGTTCCCCCCCCCCCCCTTTCCTTCCTGCTCTCAATGCTGGTGGAAGATTTTTGCCTTGAAACATGAAGGTTCTTAGCTGGGTGCCTTTCCTCCTCAGTCAGTGGCTCTTGCAAAAGGTAAGCGGGCGGGGGGGGGGAGAGCCAGGCTTTGGGGAGGAAGGGGGGCGTCTGGAACTTGGCGTCGCCAGGGACCTTCCTGCCGGGAGCAAACTTGGTCCTTTGCGCGAGAGGAGAAGGGAAAAATGGGGGCGCAAGGAGAATCTAAGCGGCTTTCGGCTCTGATCCGAAAGGACGCCACGCTGGGAGATACGACTATGGACACTTGAGGGGGTGGGTTGAGTGCCCGCGCGTTGTTCTCTTCCTTCTCCCCCCAATCCCCCTACCACTTCTTTCCCCAACTTTGACCGGGCTCCGGGTGTCTGCGTCGTTTGAATGCGAACGGCACCCAGACTCGAGACGCGCGTCCCCAAAGTTAGGGCGACGCTGCTTTTCGGGAGGGA
The DNA here is from genome assembly GCA_030412105.1 of Cyclura pinguis. NCBI lineage: Eukaryota > Metazoa > Chordata > Lepidosauria > Squamata > Iguanidae > Cyclura > Cyclura pinguis. The sequence goes on along the minus strand of CM059600.1, from coordinate 194,574,255 downwards.
CGGAGGCGGGCGGTCGTGGTTTTGGCGGGATGGGATGTGGTTTTGGTGGCGAGGGAGAGCGGGGGCCCCTCTGTTGGAAAAGGGAGGCTCTCGTTTCCTCAGCTCGGGACGCCGCCGCCCGCCCCTTCGGCGACCGGGTCGCCTTCCTGAAAGACGACCGCGGGCGGCTGGGAGTAGAAGCGAGAGGGGGAAAGGCTCCTCCCGCCGGGCCGCGACTCGTCTGGCGGTTCCGCCGACGGCGGCGCGAGAGGCGCGGGTCGTGTAAACGCGAGCCTCGCCGGCTGCTCGGGTTCTTTCAGCCCGCGGGCGGGCGAGGGCAGCAGGGTGGAAGTCCGGGCGTGCGTGCGCTGCTCCTTGCCAACGGGATGCCCTTTTTCTGTTTTGTTTTCTCTCAAACATGGCATGGTGGAGCTCGAAACAACCGGGACGAGCCGGCTCGGTTGGGCCCGTGGAATGCCGCTCGGAGCTGCCTTTTCGCTCACGGGGTACCCCGAGCCGCGTTGCGCGCGTTAATATTTTAGAAGAGGCGTTTGCGTCGCTCACTCGTAGGCATGGAGCGCGGGGGAAATGGGGAGAAGAAGCCGAGAGGAGCGAGTCTGTCTCCGCTGCTGCGTCCCTCATGCCTTCCCGGCTGTGTGGGCAAACGCGGGCACGTGGTCGCGCGAGGCTGGCGTGCAGCGTTGGTACGTGAGAACATCGTGCACGCGTCTGATCATAATACGTGTGTGTGTGTGTGTGTGTGTGTGTGTGTGTATGTATATACACACAGTGCAGTGACAAACTCGGGCACGGCACGGGGGAACAACGCGTGTGTACGTTAGAGCGTGTGCCCGTACAGTTTCCAGTGTTCTGTGTTGTGTGTTGGTGGAAGTGCTGCACATCTGTGTAATAATAAGCATTTGCCAGGATCCCGGTTTCCAGTGCAATCCCAGAGTGCCCCCCCCCCGAATGTCCGTGTGATCACCTAAAAGAACCAAAAAGTCCGAGGCTCCCTCACCACTTCCTCAGTTCAAAGTTAGACTGGACAGAGAGAGGAAGGGTACATTTCCCCCCTCCTGCCTTTCACCTCCTCCCACCTTTCACCTCCTCCCGTCCCCCTCACTCTTTTTGAGGTGCTAACTATCCTTCACTAATCCAAACCTCTGCTGGTTCTAAAGTGAGTAATTTCAGACAAAGCTGTGACCTTTTGTCTGGGTGTGCATGTGTATATGTTGGCTGTGGATTTGAACTCCATGGATGGAAACTACCTGTCTCAAAAACCATAAGTGCTGCAGAACCCTATATTCCATTGTCAGTTTTCCCAAAAGAGGGATCCTGCAGATCCCAGATCTTCTTTGCTTTCCTCGGAGTCTGACTGATTATTGGCTAGGTGCTGCCCTGGCAGGAGTCAGAAAAATTAAACTGGAACTTGATTGTTTCCAAAACCAGCGTTGGCACAGAAACCACCCCTTTCTGACCTTGACAAACCCTGGATGCCCATCTTCTGAGATGATCTGGTCCAAAGGGATAGCTGCCTGATACGCAGTGTTTCTTCTGTTGTACACACATCCACATGAAAGAGGTTGTTATTTCTCTTGATTGTCTTTGTTTTTCTACCACCACCTTTACAGCCCTGCAGGTACTGGCCTTAAGTATTTCCTTGTGACTAGTCTATCCTCATTGGTTAAACCAGGAGTGTACCTGGCCCATTAGTCTGCTCTTCCACTTGGAGGCTTGCTCCTCTTAATTTATCCAGTTTAAGCTGAGTACAGAAGCACTTAAAGCAAAGTGTTATTAAATAATTGCAGAGGCCTTCCCACTCAGACCTTTCCCACCTCTTACTTCCATTCCGCTGGGCTTTGTATATTATTCTCCTTACTCTTTCAAATATGGTGCCATTTAAAATGCAACTCTTTTTTAAAAAATGATCTGGCCCCTGTGATTTGGAAGTTGGGAACTTTCCTCTTTTTAGACCACGCGAACAATAGCTTTCAGTAAGGATCATAAAATTTTGATTCTTCTCTGTCTGCTGCATACACATTTGCCTCTGTGTGTGTGTGTACATGTATAAAATAATTCCTTCACAGGTAACTGGGATTGTGTTCCCCACCTCCTTTAGTTCTTGCAAATCATGAGTTAAGAGCTTTGGCTTCATTTTCTAATTTTTTCTCCTTCTTGTATCTTATTTTTTTCTTTTTACAGCATTGTAATGTTGCAGGGAGAAATAAGGAACGGGCTCATTAAGCACCAGGCCAGGGAGAATCAGATTTCATGACAATCAATTTTTACTTTTCAACAGTTTCATGAAGGGAAAAAGCCCACCCTCTTTTCTTCTTAAGGCACTGTATTCAGACTTTTGCAAGGTTAGATCTAACTAGTCTATGTTCCCTGGGCTTATCTTGTTCTCTGAAGCAAAATGGGGAGGGGAGAAACACTCTTGTGGGGCTCTCCTCAGGTTTTCCATCAGCCTGGGAGCGCTGCTTTTAAGAGGAGAAACCTTTGTTTTACTCAGATAACCAAGTGAATTTTTGGGTGGCTGTTGTGAAAGGCAGGGAGATCAAAGGCATGAGGTGTGCTTTGGGTTTGGAAAAGAGATTGAGCTACTGGTTTTTTGAGCCCTAAATTAGAGAATACACAGTGAAGGTGCAAAAGAGATAATTTCCTGTTTCTCAAACTAGGTCTTTATGAAGAAGCAATGTCAGTTCAAAAAAGCCCAACATCTGTGTGGGAAATCAGGCCCACCCCCAAGCTCATCTTTTCTGAATCTAGTTTAAAAGGGAGAAAATCCTCTGCCCTGTGTTCAGATATGAGGGCCTGGTTTGCATGAACTTCTTAGGCTGTAGAGCACAGCCCAGTTACTTTGGATGTGCCCCTTCAAAAGTCAGTGGGGCTGCTTTCAAAACAAGCCCCTTACAGATTCACCTGTTCTTCAGCCCTGTTTGCCTCATCTGTGGCCCCACGATTGTGTCATGAAATGGAATTTCTCTTTGACATTTCTGGTTTATCCCAGCATCATCCCTATCTTTAATGCCATTTGCTCAAATGATATTTTATGGCAGCCTGTAGTTCCAAAATGCTGCCTTGAATATCCAGATCTGAGAAAGACGGTTTGCCATTTTTTAGCTTAAGAATTTAGTGGATGTTCCAAGCTGGTTGGAATTTTTATTCATTTCCACATTCTTTTCCAGATCTTTCATGTTTCACTGTATTCAAGCAGGAGACAAGGAAGTCTAAAGCTCTGATGGTCAGGGTCATGAATACTGTGACGCAAAATCCTGAGGCAGCTGTGGTAACAACATCGAAGAATCTATGAAAGAAAAAGACCAGCTTCCTAGTTCCCAACATGTGGAAGCCAGTCTAAAATAATGAATGGTTGCAATTTGGTAATATTTATAAACTAATAGGTAGTCTTTATTAGGAGACCTGCTGGTCTTCGTTTAAACTCACATTTTTATCTTCTGAGAAGTCCAGGGTAATGTTCATGAGGATTACTCATTTTATTCTCACAAGCTGATTAATTTATGGGAAGCTTCCCAGTAAGCTTAACATTTCGATTCGTGGATTCAGATGGATTTTTAAAAAATTCTGTAGTGCAGAATACCCCATCTTTTGCATCTAATGATCTTCTTTGTGCCTTTAAGGGAGTCCAAGGCGTAGGTGAATGTACCACAACCAGTTGGGAACAGCTTTTGTTTGAAAGAGGTAACTAGGTAGAATTTCACCATGTAAGGGTGCTTTATTACAGCTGAGAAAACCAGATGGAGAAAGACTTTGTCCTTTTAGAGAGCTGCTTTATCAGAATATTAGTCCATTTGTCTGAGTGTTGTCCCCTTCAGGCATATGCGTAGTAACTCCAGGGTCTCTGGCAGAGAAAGGTTTTCCATATCACCTGCTACCAAAGACCCTTTATATACCTAGAGAAGACCTTCGGATATGAAAGTGTTGCACTGCTGCTGAGCCTTTTGGTTCTTTTGCATTGGCTGCCTCTCTTGATTGGTAAAGGTTATGGATCTTTCTTTCTATACCACCTCAGCCTAGAGGCCTCATTGTGATTAATGGGACCCCAAGATGAGATAATTTGAAGACTAAATGTGTTCTTCTAAGACTCATCCTTTGTTTCTAATTTAACCTCAAACATCCTTTTATTATTTGAGGGCAAACAAACTTTGCCCAGTGCCAGAACCTCTTACTGTAAGGTGTGCTCTCCACCATCCACAGCTGGCCTCAATGGAAAGGTCATCCATGTCCCACAAGGTGATTGCTATGAAGCAGATGCCCATCCTCTTTTCAAGAACGCCAGTATTTTTAGCACACAGCAGACACTGCAAGAAGAGTTAGTCAAAACTCTTGTCCACTTTTAGCCTAGAATTATTTCTTTTTTGGTTTTAAAGAACCTTCTGACCTTAATAAACTTTTAGCCTAAGTGTTCTGTCAAACTTAGATCAAAACAATACAATTTTGGGTTATTAGTAAATCCAATAGTAGTTATTATGTCTTAACTTCAAAATTAATTTAAAAAAATAAACTGGAGCACCCTCACCTGTCCCCTAGCCATCTTCTGCTGATAACCTCCACAGACTTGAGCATTTGATAACTGTATTTTGAAAATTATTCAGATTTCAGATTCTCATGAGGATGTTGTTCAGGCTTCTTAACCAGCACATAGGTTTTTGATGTGTTACTAACTGTTCTTAAGTACATTGGGAAAGAATGTATGTGAAATGGGCTGCCTCTGCTTATTCTGTTTTTTTTTAACACCGTGCAGGGCAATTCCATCTTTGTGCATGTAGCTAACACTAGATGTTGGCAAAATAAGAGGGGGAAAGATCCTAAGCAATGCAAGGGGAAAAAAAAGAACACATGTTTTTCTTGAAGTGTGTGCTCTGTAGTTGCAAAATAGATGGCCAAATTTGAAATTCACTTTTCCAGAGACAGGTCATGAAGGGAATAACAGATTGAGAGCAGAAGGCATTGGTGGGAGATGATCGGAGAATGTGTCAGTGAAGACTGTTAGATTGAGGTGAGAGTTAGGGGTTGGAAGATACACCTGTTCCTTTGGGAGCCATGCCCAGCCGTCAGGTTTTTGAGTTTTTAGAAGGTAATACTCATGCTTGCAGTTTGAGAGGAGACTGTGTCTTTGTCTTGAGGACTAGAATTGTACTGCTTTGGACAAACAAAGAACTGACTGAAGGTACAAGAAAGGTTCAAGTTTCTAAACAGTAAAATTCTGCATTTGTAGACAAGCAGCTTTCTGGAATCCTGTCACGAATGTCAACTCAAGAGAGATGTTAAAGAGAAGTGTATGACGGAAAGAATGACACACTGCAAAAAAGAGATATGGAAATGGCTGAATGGATTGGATCCACTATAGCAGTTTTTTTTTTAACCCTTCTTAATTTGAGCTTTGCTTCCTGTAGCTGCTCTCTGTCTTGGCCATATGCAAAGGTTCAAGGCATGACTGGTTGAAACTGTTTTGTGCTATGAGGAACAATAAATGCGTTCCTGTTTCACTTAGCTGAGAGCTGTGGCGTTATCATTTGAATCAAATTAGGTTGGTGGTACACTTTCTGTTTTAGCTTTTATCAAGACATCTTTTGGGACTGCCTGGGATAGGCTGTCCATGGAGAATGCCTCTCCATAGTAGAATTTGGCCAGCATTTGGGGGTGGATGGGAGATGGGCAGGAGTATCCATTCCACAGTCGTCGTGTTAATTCATTTGGGAGAACAATAGTACAGGAAAGATGGTTCCTCAGATTTTAGGGGGAAGTGAGGGTTGATGGTTACAGCAGGAGCCTGGGGACCACAAGGTTATTGATTTATTTCCTTCTGGCTCTGTTGAGGAAATAGGATCTAGCAGTTCATAGCTAGGGAACCTTCTCCTGCGGTTTCTGTATCCAGCTAGCTTTAGTTGGGTGTCTTTTGTCCTTCGTTTTTTTCTCATTTAAAAACAGGGCAAATACTCATGCGGGCTGAAGAAAGCCTCTTTACCAGGTTTCACACGTGTCTAACTGTATAGCAGCTTCACAGAATGAACATCCCATTATTTTCCTGACCCAAGGACAAAGGCACGGATCCTCATCCCCAGATAATGCTGCCCATCCTTTTCCTGGCCCTGCTATCTCACTGCATTCAGCATTGCCCTGTACTGGGAAAAGGGCTGGCTTCGTTTTCCTTTTCCATTTATTACGCTCAATAGCCACTTAAAGTAGCTGATGGGTGCCTGGAGCCCTGTCTGGCCCTGCTCCTTCGCAGGGTCATTCAGCTGCCAGATGTTCCTACATTTAAACAGCTGTCATAGCCTCATTTTGATAAAATAATAAGCCCCCCCCCCCCAATTGGCATTAACCCATTCCTGGTTCCTACTGGTCATGGCACTGTTACAGAGCAACATGGTACTATTCATTCACTCAGGGGTTTCAGTAAGTGTTTTTGAGGGGCAGGGCTGTCTTTACTCAGTGGAGAAGTGGGCTTGGATTTTAACTGGCCGTGGGCTCCAGATGATGTGTAGCAGTGATTCCCAAGCTCTGTGATGTGGGCAGCCAGCAATGACTATTTTTGTAATATGGCAGGGACTGGTTCCCTATTTGTGCTCATTAGCTACAAATGTCTGTTTCTTTCCTCAAAACTGTTGAGTAACCAGCAACGAATGGCCCAAGGGCTGGTACTCATCCATGTGCCACTACTCTGAGTAGCACTGATCTGTAGGACAGGGCATCTGAACCTCAGTAGTTACATAAAGGGGAGAAAATGGATGCTTCTCCCACCATTGCAGGAATACTCTTTATGGGTGGGTTGGTGGGTGAGTTGGCACTGACATTCTCTTTCAGTAAAAACCTTTCAAGGCAAAAGAGCCTTGTACTTCTTTGAATGTGGCAACCTAAGTGAAAGCACAGTGAAGCTGTTGCAGAACCTAGACTGAGAGGAGCCAAGCTGAAGATAGACTATGTCTCAGCAGCATATTTAATTAGCAAGGTCACACTTTCTCTTTTTTTACTACAACTCTCTCTGTCTGTGAGTCTCATACGCACACAACACCTTTGCTTAGAGTTCATGGTCTGACTCACCTATATTGTAATTGTGACTGACAGAAAAACAGTATACAAAGCACGGCTTCTATTTTGAGCGGAAAAGAATTACATAACACAAGAAGCAGCATTTTCTAATGGATATAAAAGTAAGCGTCATGGGGGGGGGGACACCTGGATGGTGGCTAAGGAAAGAATGGTAGTGTGTTTAGCTGGGGTGTGTATGGTGAGCAAAAGGGAGTAATTTCTGTTGCTAACTCAGGTTGAAACAAAATGGCCACCACATGTCAGTGAAGCAACTAAACATACATGTGTCACAGGTACCCCGTATTCAGCAGTTCTGCAATACCATAAATGATGTCCCACGTTAATGACTTCCCAGGTCGCCATCACATGGAATCCCGTTTTTGTTCGAAGAGACAAATATCGTTGCCCTTTCACAAAAGTTCCAGTCTTGCTTAAAGCTGGTAGCAGGAAACACAGAGGAGGGTGTGGAGCTGGAAGGCTGTTTAAAATAAACAAGGCTGCTTGGCCAAGTCACTCTGTATGAGTCTTGCTGGGCCTCCAGTATGTGTAGTGGAAATGGTAATGCTTTCCATCGAGTGGAAATACTGAGGTAAAAGTAGAAAGCTTATATTATAAACAAAGCACATAGAAGCATTCAATAATATTTGATTATAAGTCTGTGCACATTTTGGAAGGTACTAACTGTGTTCAGCTTCATCCAGTTAATCCCCCCCCCCCCAACATCACACCCTTGAAAGATAACTATTAAGTCCAGAAAGCGGGGCTGAGAAGAGTGACACCGTCACAGAAAACTTGAAGCTCATCTTTGCAGTGAAGGAGCCCCTGACCTGAGCAAGGTTCCCATACTATTCTTTTGATATTTGTCGTTCTGTGTCCTCAAGTCGTTTCTGACATACGGTGACCCTAAAGTGACCCTGTCACGGGGTTTTTAGGGGCTGAGAGTATGTGGTGTGTCCTGGGTTTCCGTGGTCAGGCGCAGACTTGAGTCCTTGTTTCCAGGGTCATAGTCTAATGCTCGGACGACCACACTGGCTCTCATTTGATACATTTGATCCCTCTCTCTCTAATTGAAAAGGGTCTGTCTGCTATGGATTTCTCTTCTACTTCACACCTGCATGTGCCATGTCCATCCAGTAGGGGGAGCTCTTGATTTCCATTCTTCTTCATCTCAGATCTAACCCCCCCACTCCCACTTTTAGCTTTTATCAAGTTCTGTTAAACAGAGGTTCAGGCTGTAACTGAAAGGTCCAGTTTGGGGTAAAATATGGACTCCTATGATATGTTTTGGTTATTATGTTTGGGAATATTATTGTTTCCAATATGTTATTTATTTTTTAATTGTAGGGTGCTAGGCCTTATGACTGTTGAGAAAGAAACGAGAGTCTCTTTAAAAATGCTCCCATCTTCTCTCTGTGTGCTTGGTTTGCCTTATTTTTTTGTCTCGCTCCTTCTCTGGTGACCTCTAGTGATGTTTTGCAATTCATACACCAGAACCCTACTGCAAGTCATTTACTAGTACCTGGAGAAATGTGGGTAGGGGGGTGGGTGAATCCTCAATTCTTCAATACAGTAACTACTTTTTCTAAAGATACCTAGCACAGTGGTAGAAATGAAGGCATGCAAACCAGACAAGTGGGCAAAATACACTAGTTTGAAGAGGTCTGAATGAGAGCCATTAATGTTTACCCCGATGTTTAGCGTCTTGAGGTTTCCATTGTTCAGGCTTCTGATAAAGAGGCCTGGCCGTTGTGCACCTGCCAAACCAGTTGAGGGGGTGGGGGAATCTTGAGAACAATTTGGGAATTGAAAAGATTTGCCTCTCTTCTCTTTGTTGTTGTGTGCCTTCAGGTTGTTTCCGAGTAATGGCAACCCCAAGGCAAACCTATCATGGGATTTTCTGGGACCGGGAGTGTGTGAGATGCGCAAGGTCACCCAGTGGGTTTCCATGGCAGAGTGAAAAATTGAACCCTGGTCCCGGGGGGGAGGTAGTGAAATGCTCGAACCACTACACAACACTGGCTCTCTTCTCCGATCCCAGATTGATTCAGTCATCAAATGCCTTCTTATTAAGGGGATGCCGTGCATCCTCCCATAGGAACAGAAGCTCTTAGCACGTTGTTGGACTGTTGGTCCCGTTAGCCCTAACCCCTAGCTGTGTGGATTATGGCACATGGCAGTAGATGTCCAGCAACATCTGGAGGGCCAAACATTTCCCACCCCTCCCACAGAGCTTTAGAGAGGGGGCACCCAGTAGCTTTACATGCCCACATCCTGAAACCTCTATAGGTCTGATCTGTTCAATCACTAGCCACTAGCACAACATCTTTTTGCACAATGAAGGCTGGTCCCAGACACTGGAGGCACTCTGACTCCCATCTGCCAGTTCTCATGCCACACCCATTGTGGTTTTCCTTTGTCTTGCTCCTCTACTTAGTCCCAGAGATATGTCAGCTACGCCTTCACCCCCATGTCCTTGGCCAGTGATTGAAAAACTGCAGGACAAATTCCTTATCCACCTCTGCACGGCTGGACAGGAGTAAAAAAAAAGCTACCAGAAGAAAAAAGTAGCTATGGTTGTGAGCAGACGTTTCAGGATAGACACCGTTTCTCAGCCTGATTGTGCAGGATGTAGGCTAGCAACATAAATGTGCTATCCAAATCCAGTAGCATCCAGGCATGTCTTGTCATTTTCCAAGGTCCTGAGTTTGGTTCTCTATTCTTGATTCCGTCTCATTTTCTGCATCTGTGACAAAGCTGAATTTCTGTCTCTTTAGAGAAAAGGAAAGATGACAGGGTAACCAAGTGCAAGGTTTTGCGTCCTGTAGACATCACTAGTTGGTGTGTGCCTTCAAGTCGATTCCAATTTATGGAGATCTTCTCATAGAGTTTACTTGGCAGGATCTTTTTCAGAGGGGGTTTGCCTTTGCCTTCCTTCAAGGCTGAAAGAGTGTGACCTGTCAGTGGGTTTCCATGGCAGAGTGTGGATTCAAGCCCTGACTCCTGGAGTTTTAATCCAGCACTCAAACCACTGTACCATGCTAGCTCCCCCATAAACTCACTTAAATGCTTACAGGAATAATAACTGCTTCATGTCCTGCAGTCTTTTGTAAATTATGACACCAGAATAAAGACATAATGCTGACCTGTTCCTCTAAATGACTGCCTTGTACTCCTTATCTTTCAACTGACTTTGAAAATCCCTGCAGTTCTGTACAGTATGCTAGGAACAGGCTAGTGTCGCCTACCTACCTACCATCCTTCCGTCCTTCCTTCCGTCCTTCCGTCCGTCCTTCCGTCCGTCCGTCCTTCCGTCCGTCCTTCCTTCCTTCCTTCCTTCCTTCCTTCCTTCTCCTTTCTCTCCCCTTTTCCTCTTCTTTTTCTTCCTCTTCCTCCTTTTCTTTGGTCAACTGTGTTTATAAAGTAAGACTATGCACTCAGGAAGTCTGAGCAGTTACACTTTAAATGATCACGAGCTTAAGAAGAGGTGGGCCTGGGACCATGCTGGGTGGAGAATTCATGGATTTCTAGTCCAAAAGATCTTTCCAATCTCTGGGGTGAAGAGGAGAAAGAGCTTCTTGCTGGATAGATTAGAACAAAACCTGCCTGGTTCAGTTTTCTTTGTGAGAGACTCAGCAGTGAGCCGGTCCTTGGTGGCCTATCAGAAATTGGTAAGGGGTCAAACGTGAAGTGTGGTTTACTTCACGTTTGAAGTAAACCACACTTCACGTTTGTGTGTGTGTGTGTGCACGCACCCCTCTGCTAAGCAAGAAGTTCTAGGCAATAGTGGAGGAAGGATTTTTTAAATTTTGTGTTGTGTGTCAAGTGGTGAGAGAACTCAGTTGTCTGGATTGTACTCCCCTAGCTTGCAGCTTGCTCTGTTCTGTTCTGCTTGGGTAAGGTGTGAAAATGTAAAGATTGCTTTCTCATTTTGATTGTACCTGCCGTTGCCGTGTATAACTGTCCAAGCCACTGGCACAGCGGCACTTGCTTTCTCAAATATTGCTTCTCTTTCTTAACTGAAAGGAGAGAGAAAGCAGTTGATAACATAACTACTTTGGGGAGACAGAGTTGATTTATCTCCTTCCTAGCATCTCTTAGAGCAGGAGTGGGCACAATACAGCACACAGGCCACATATGGTCCTTGAAGCCCCCAACAATTCCCTCAAGCCCCCAGTTTAAAAAAAAACACACACACTTTCTGGGCAGGTTTTTTTTTTTTGCATTAAAATCACACAGGACTTCTCAATACATGAAAACATGCAAAAATACCCATACCCCACAAGCATCCCAGAACACTGTACTACTGAAAATATCTCTGGTTTCTTTTGCAACCACTTTCAAAATGGTGACAGGAAAAGATGTCCTTATACTTTTTGTCATCATTTTGAGAGTGGCTGCAGAAGAAAACAGCATTTGGGCTTAGTTGGGGGGGGGGGTCTGGGGGGAATTGATTTCTGGGCCACATACAGTTGTTTACCCCTGTCCTAGAGACCATATTTATCTGTGTGGATTTTTATAAATAGCTGTTTGTCAAATGATATTAAGAGGATGAGCTGTAAAAACAATGAAAGTTGTGGTCGTACAACCACATGGTACAATTTTTAAAATGGCACTGGAGCAATACAAATGCAGAGCGTTTGTCCATGTTAAAATGCCTAGGGAAGCAAAAGTTTAACCTGGTGCCAAAATAATTTGCAAAACTGTACCATCATGGTGAATGTGATTCATAAATGGGGTGCCACTACAGAGAAGACCCATAGTGACCTAAATTTTGTGAGTAGAATAGACACATTAAATTGGGTTTAACCTGTGTGTCGACTCACCATTCAACAACTGATTGAATGTGTCTGCTCTCACTGGGATATGTCAGCCAATGAACAGAAGACATTTTGAGAAGAATTCAAAAACACTGAACATGGTGATGAAGGGAGAAGCCAAATCCATTTGTTCTTCTGTGTCTTGTGAGCCTGGCAATAGCATGAATGACTTCATTCTCAGGGACAAGTGATCTCCCAAATACCCTACATCCCATAGGGTCATGTTGCTATTCAGATCCTGATTCGGCTTTGCAACCCTTCAGGACCCACCAGCACATCATTTTCATGATGGCCTATTTTGATAAAACAATTGTTTGATAGAGGACTAAGATTTGAACTTCACCCTTTTCCAAAGGACCTGCCTCACTGCCACCATCACCTCATGTTGACAAATATACAAGTCAGGAACCTAACTCCTCAGCAGGGAATCATGAGAGTCCTGTTGAGAACGTTTAGTTGCTGATGCAGGCTATAAACTCTTCTGATAGCTGTAGGCAAGTCATTATCTTCTAGGACATTTGTGCATCTGACACTAAAGACATTTGGGGTTTTGTCTTGTGTTCACCGTATGCATGAATTGAGTTTGTGCTGGAAAAAGAAAACTTAAGAGGGCAGTTTTTAAAAAGTTTAGAAGAGCAGATTTTTACCAATGTAAGATTTATGCAGGCATTACAGAAAAAGGCTGAGTGGGAGTTATGTTATGAAAATGACACACTTTGACATCATTCTTTTAACTTACAGATTTTTGAGCCTGAATGATAGAATGAGAATGTTGCTGTATACGTTGAGCTACAGATGTACAGAGTGATATGTGGGTTCAGTTTCATAGGTACCTACTTTTGCCCATAAGTATGGAATCATGTACAATTTAGTGTAAGTAAAACCAGTTTCTATCTCTTAGGACTGCAGGTAGATGGGCATAACCACATAAAATCTTAGAAGCGAAGCAATGGGTTAAACAGACCTCACACAGATGAGAGTTTCTCTGCACTGCATAGCTCCTTGTACCCTCCCTCATGGGGAACAGAAATGGAGTGCATTATGCAAACAAGAGCAGATAGGCAAAATTGTGTCTGTTTGCATAATTTATTCAGATTACAGAATCTTGGTTTTCTTGGTGCTAAATTTGAACTAAGTGTCCTTATGGGAAAGTGCCAGCTTCTGAGTGAGTGATAAATCTAAATAACAATTATCTCTGAAATTTATTTTTTGAGCAGTGAGTACTGCCCGCTCAGACACCTGCATCTTTTGGTGCTGGCCAAGGTGCTGATGTGAGGGACTCCATATGATTGAAAAGCCATCTCCAGGAGACTGAGCGCAGGGTCTCTTTCAGAGCCATCTCCAGAGTTAATATATTGCCGGACAAACACACTGTAATTCAGAGCAAAGCTTTCCAATATGACTCATTTCCCTCTCTTTTAATAACACTCCCCCTGCTGTGGCCTTTAAACCCTTGGCTGCGAGCGATTCAATAAGGAGACACAGGACCCCGTCTGCCACCCGGAGACAAACACTGCATGCATCTCAGGACATACAGCACATCCATCTAGAATAGGAATGAAATGAGGGGGGCCTAGCAAGCCGGGGCTAGACTACGGCCAAATCCTCCTCCCCCGACAAATGCCACTTGCTTTTTAATAAGAATGAAAAATTCTCCCTGTGCCATTTTTCCCTCTTTGCAGTTGATTATATTTGAGAGCGGCACGGGAATCAAAATAAACAGGGAGGCTGGAGGTCAGAACTGAGGGGCACTGTCGGAGCTAGGTTATCGGGAGGTGTGGGAGGAGATTGACAGGCGCTGAGGGTGTTATGGCAGGAAGCAGAGTACCCATCAATTGGCAGCAGGATGTGGCAGGCAGGGGTGAGGGGCAGAAGAGGACACAGCACGCGCATGTCTTTGCCTCCTGAAGAAGTTCGTAAATGCCATTAGTTAATTGTAGTTGAGTAAATAACTGTCTGGCACTCCTTAATTCATACCTGTAGCCACGCAATTGTACAATGCCTCTTTAGCTTCTCCCACCTCTCTCCAAGGATGTTTAAAAATATCTGCCCGTGTTGTTTGCTTTGCAGCATAGAAACCGTGCCCGTGCTCCCATCGAATTGGGCGTTATACAGACACTATCAAGCAAATCCAGAAACACAGAGGAGGATGTGGGAGAAAACACAGAGACAGCAACTATTGTGTCTCTGTCAGTATCTGTGTCAAGATGGCTTTACACTTAATTCCAGGAAACATATTCTAATCCTATCGTTCAATATCCCTTCCAGATCAATCATTCTATATGGATGGTGCTGACTTCTGGTGGAATGCTAAAAACAAAACATTTTGTGGCATCTTGCATGATCAGTTTGGTTGTATAGATTCTCTATGACTCTTCCACTGAACAGGCATGTTCAGGACTTAGATTCAACATTCTGCCATCAAGAGCATCCAGCTCTGAGGTACTGTTCAATCTAGAACTAATCACAGCAGAAGATGCCTAAATAACCCTTTTATAAGGGCATGGCCCTTAACATTGAGACTTTCCTGAAATTTTGGTGCTTTGGTGAACATGGAAAGCTCTTACCCATTAAACCACATTTCTTTTCTAATTGGATAATGTCGGCATTTAACAGGGGAAACAATCACACAACAAATAATTTTTGGTTTAAACAAGAAGACTCAGGAGATTAGTGCAAGGTGTTCCCATTCTGCTAAGTTTCTCTTGGTTCTCCTTTTGAACTTTGCAGTGTGAACACATTTTGTGTGTGTGTGCGTGCACGTGCGCCTTCAAGTCACCTGTCGACTTATGGCAACCCTGTGAATTTCGTAGGATTTTCTTAGGCAAGGAATAAGCAGAGATAGTTTGGCTTGTTCTTTCCCCTGAAATATAGCATGCAGCACCTGGTATTAATTGTTGGCCTCCCATCCAAGCAACTAGGGCTGACCCTGCTTAGATTCCCAGATCGTACAGGATCTGGTGCCTTTAGGGTATTTAGGGTAATTAGTTTCCGGGCACAGTACAAGGTGTTGGTTATTACCTTTAAAGCCCTTCATGGCTTGGGGCCAGCCTACCTGCAGGATCGCCTTCTCCCATATAATCCGCCCCGCACATTAAGGTCCTTTGGGAGGAATTTACTGCAGCCAGTCAGAACTAGGTTGGCTGCGGTTACCCAGAGGACCTTCTCTTCTATCGCTCCCAAGTTATGGAATGGCCTGCCGGAGGAGACCCGGCATATTACCAGTCTTGACTGCTTTAAAAAAGCAGTCAAGACTGATCTCTTCCGACAGGCCTTCCAAGACTAGTATTTCCATCACCTCCCATCAATTGTCTTGCTGTTTTGTTAATAGTTAATTGGTTGACTGTTAATTGTTATGTGTTTTAAGGGGTTGTTTTAGGTGGGTTGGTGGGTGGGGAGGATTGGGTATGTTTTAATGCTTTTAATGCATTGAATGTATTCATGTTGTTCGCCGCCTCAATCCATGTGGAGAGGCAGGATAGAAATAAATTTTTATTCTATCATCTATCTATCTATCTATCTATCTATCTATCTATCTATCTATCTATCTATATATTTTCATTCATTCATTCATTCATTCATGCATTCATTCATTCATTCATTTATTTTTCTTGCCCTTATTCTTGGGAAGCATGAACATTTCATCTTCACAACAATTCTGGAAGGTAGGTTATCCTGAAAGATAGTGACTAGCGTAAGATAGATCTCAGTAGGCTTTGCGGCTGAAGATGTATTTGAAACTTGTCTTCTTAGGTTTAAGTCTAGCAAGGTAGCCCCTATATAAGCGTGCTCTCAGTGCTGAATCCAAAACTTTCTCCAGTAGATCATGTAGACAATTATTAGTGTGGTGCTAGTGGTGAAAGAGTGCCCTGTGTTTAGGACCAATAGAAATCTATCTAATAGTGTGTGTGTGTGTGTGTGTGTGTGTGTGTGTGTGTGTAAGAGAGAGAGAGAGAGTGTTAGTCAGCCATTCAGTGAAGGCTGTTTTTTTGGAGCTGACAGATTTCAATGGAGAGGAAACAAGGCTAAGATCAGTGCAAGGAGGATCATCAGGTATGGTGGAAGGCACTGAGTTGTGAGAGGAACATTGTCTGCTCTGTGAGAAGTCACAACATGCCTTTGTCATCCTGTATGGCTTGTGGCTTAGCTCCGTTACACAGACCATGGTGAGCTATTTCCTTTGTGAACACATGAGGAGATCCCTCTTCCATATGCTTTTGGTCAGGATTACATAGGGCCATGTATGTGGTAGCTGGTCCAACTATTTGGTAAGGGGTTGAGATGGATGGTCTCTGAGGTCCTTCCAGCTGCCTTCCCATGCTCTGATTGTTCCTGTTGAAATAATTGGCTATGAATGGGTATGCTCAAATCCAAAAGTATAATCCCTCCATGGCACACCTTCTGGTGTTGGTGATGCAGGTTTTTAAAGGCTATCAGTGCCGGCACAAGATCCTGGGAACAAATGATTCGTATCTCTTTCCTTTGTAGGTTACTGAAAAGCCCTTGCTTCTTCCCTCCCTCCCCCCGCTTCCTGAATTGCTTCCCCTGTTCAGCATTCCTTCTCTGCCGCCAAGGCTAAATGGCCCCGAGAAGATGAAAACTTTTCTCCGCGCCCGGCTGGATTGATGCTAAAGAAATAATCAACCCCCGGATCGCCGGGCGAAAAGCCATTCGGTAAATGAGCACCGGGACTGCAATCTCGGCTATTAAGAGCCGCCAAGGCCTGCTCTAGGATTGGAATTAATTTCCCCCCTTCTCCCTCCCAGGGCCTGTTGTGGGGGATGCTATAAAAGCTGCTGCTTCAGCTCTTGAGGGGTTTGGGGAACGGGGTGGGTGGGAGGAGGAGGAGGGACAGAGAACTGTCCCGTTGTGGTTCTGTTGTCTCATTCTCTCTCCAATCCCATCCTGAGTGCCGGTCGCAAGCAGCTGAGCTCACACAGTTAGCACTCACAGCGGACACATACTTTTTAATTTCTTTCACTCCCCTGAAGGGGAGAAGAACATCTGCCATATATATATATATTTATATAAATATATGCCGAACAGACTGGATTTTTAAAAGCCTGTCTGGCTAATGTCCGGAGGGGTGGGGGAGGAGAGGAGATGAGCGGGATTGATGGTGACTGTGCAGAGCTAGGTCATTGTGCAAAGCTGCCTTCTTTGGTAGTTGCTTCTGCTGCTGTCCTTCTCAGAGCATTCTTGAACTTTGAGGATTTGAAATACGGAGGGGTTTCAAGCTGAGTTTTTCAAAATGCACATTAACCTCTTAAAGTACTATTGTCTCTCTCCACTATGGGATCCCTAAAATACAGAAGATTTACTCCTCCAACAAAGTTATGATTCCAAGAGGCCAAATCCCTACTGTGCTGTGGGAGAGCAGGAAGGGAAATCTGTAAAAAGCAGATGAAGGAACTTGTGACTCTCCAGATGTTGCTGAACTACAACTCTGATCATTCCTTACTGGTGGCTATGCTGGCTAGGGCACTTGTAGTCCAATGCCATCTAGAAGGTAAGGTCACATCCAAGAAAGAAAGCTTCATTCCTAGAAGCCCAGTTCTGAGCAGCGGCCTTGGACCGGATTCTGACTTGACAGATTGGACATTATTACAGACCTGCCCACCCTCCTTTCCTTTCTTATTAGCAACTGAAGGCAAATGTTGGACATTGTTCAAAATCAGGTGTATGGCGGGTTAGTTAAGCCACTTAACCACGCCTTTGCCTCTTCCAGTCACAGTCTTCTTGTAGGTCTAGCAATACATAGATAGTCCTGAGGTTGCAAAATTATTGGCAGTGGATGTTGAGAAAGCTTAACAGTACTAGAATTAGATTTTTAAGAGCATCATGGAAATACATACGTAGTATAACTTAACAATGATCAAGATGGCTTAATATTTAGAAGAACCTATCAAGAATGAGTGACTGGGAAGAATTAGAGCAGAAACAGAGTAATTTCTCTGTTCCTTGTGTCTTTCCAATCAGTTAAGCTCAGTTCTGCCTTCTGGTACATGTCTATATCATGGATTTAATGACCATTCATTTCCTCTGGTTGTAGTTGGGAGATGGCCACTAGAAATCTCAAACCACTGTTCCCAGAATTCTTTGCAGTTAAGCTATGATAAACTAATATAAAAGCAAATACATTTGCTATGCTATATTAGAGATAAGATGTCAGGCAAAAATAGAGCTATTCTCATTTGGAGTCTGAAAGTTCTTGCAGAACTGGAATTGAAGATAGAGGCCATTTCCACACTAGCCTGTTAAAGAGCTATGATTCCATTTTCAACATCCTATGGAATCCTGGGGTTTGCAGTTTCAGCAGGGGCCAGTGAGCCCCTCCCGAAACTGCAAACCCGAGGATTCCATAGGATGTTGAAAATGGAATCATAGCACTATAACAGGCTAGTGTGGAAATAGCCAGAGTGTTTAGCTTGGATTGGAAAGACCTGCATTCGAATTCTTGCTTTCTCTTGAAGCTAGGTACATGGTTTGAGGCCAATTACCATTGGGAGGATAAAATGTGGAGGTGAAATGTATATCTTGCTTTTCTCCTGAATGGGATTCAGAGCAACTTACCATATAAATGAAAACAAAGCAGTTAAAACAATATGAAGTACAAAAGTTTAAAAAGCATTAAACAGTACTTTCAATTAAAACACTATTTTTAAAGCATTAAATTTTAAAACAATTAAAATATTTTAAAAACACAGGGCATACCAAAGCTGCCTGCCCAGTTATGAATCACTCCCCCTTGATCAGCCAGGGCTGAAGACCTGTTTAAACAAAAAATTCTGTGAAAAGACAAGAGAGAGAGGGCAGTTCAAACCTCCCTGGGAATAGCCACCAGGAATACTCTCTTCCACATCCTGACCAATTGAGCCTGGGAGGATGGTGGGATGAACAGAAGGGTCGTAAGACTTGTGTAGGCTCATATGGGGAGATACAGGCTTTCAGGTAGTCTGGACTAAGCTAAGTAAGGCCTTCGAGGTTAAAAACTACCATTTTGAATTGTGCCTGGAAACAGACTTGTAGCCAGTGAAAGCGTTTTCAGTAAGGAAGTTATATGCTCACTGTAACTGGCTCCTCTCAGCAGTTTCCATCTGCAGCATTTTGAACCTACTGAAGTTTCCAAACAGTTTTCAAAGAGAGCCCCATGTCGAGTATGTTACAGTAATGTAGGAATATAGAAACCTGTGTATCACACTATGAGCTTCTTGGAGGAAAACTTGGCTTTAATAGGTAGGGACATAAATATGAAAGAGCATGACTTTACAAATGAAATAATGAAAAAGTACGTATCTGGCAGATCAAATATTAGTCTTGTTCTCTGATAGCTTCAAGCAGGTTATCCATCTTTTTATTCTTAGAGATGTTACGTATATGTTTATGTTCATCTGTTTATTTGGTGCTGTACTTCAGTTTTGTTTTTCTAATTTTGAAAAAGCACATTCTAAAACAATATTATAGAGCTGTTCTTGTGGGTGAGGATGGGTGTTTTCTTTGTAACATCTTTGGCACCACGGACACCTGAATTCAGTTTTGCAGAATCATCTCACTCATCCCCAGATATTGACCCTGGACGGGAAGGGTACATTTGGATAGAATACAATGGATAAGTCTCACTAGTCTAAAGATGTTGCATATGTCTTTGTCCTCCTGATAGTTCTATCTTTCTCTTTTTGAGTGTGAAGGATGTTATTCTCTGTGCTTATGTGCTTTCAGGTCACCTGTTGACTTATGTTGATCCCATGAATTTCATAGGGTTTGCTTAGAAGAGGTGGTTTTCCCTAGACAAGGCATTTTTTCCAGTTCCTTCCTCAGGTATATAGCCTACAGCACCTCATATTGGTTGGTGAGTCTCCCATCCAAGTACTAACCAGGGCTCACCATGCTTAGCTTCCAAGATCAGGCCAGATATGATGCCTTTAGGATAGTTAGGCCCTGCATTCTCTACTGCCACTTTATAAGGCAGTTCCAGAAGGCCTCAGTGCTAGAGAAAACATGGAATTTTTTTTCAGTCTAGATCCAAAGCTGGGAGGATCAGCTGGGGCTTGCATTGCCACCCCTGAAGCCAGGACAGTCTTGAGCCTGTTTAATTACTTTTCATGTCACTTGGTGTTTCTAGAACATTTTAATAAATAACATTAGTTAAAGACAATTGGTTGTGTAATGCTATTCCACTTCTTTAGAGGGCTGCTTTCACACTAACAGCCTGCTGAAACTGTGGCGACATTACCCCCGTATCCTGGGAGTGGACCACTTTAGATGGTTTTTAATCTGCAACTCCTATAGTTCCTAGCAAGTGTAGTCAATGGTGAGGGATTATGAGAGTCACAGCCCCAAAACATCCGGAGGGCTGAAGTTACACACCCCTGCATTTTGAACATGGAGACAAGGGTCATGTAAGAGCCCTTGTGGTGCAGTGGTTAAATGTTGGTCGTGCAGCCACAGTGTTGTGAGTTTGATCCTGCAGGGCTCCAGGTTGAGTCAGCCTTCCATCCTTCCGCAGGTTGGTAAAGTGAGTACCCAGCTTGTTGGGGGCAATTAGCTAAATACATTGTAAACTGCTTAGGGAGTGCTTTGTACTGATAACTGTACAGAAATGTAACTGTTATTGCTATTGCTATGCGTGTAACCTCATCACTTTATCTCAAGCTGTTTTGGACAAGAATAGATGTACAGCTGTGTGCGTGTGTGAGGTCAAGGAACTTTCAAGGGAAGAGCCGTGGGGCGTAGAGTCCATATTTTGCATGCAGAAGATCTCACTATCAGTCTCTGACATCTCCAGTTAAAAGGATTGGGAATGAGGAATGAGGATGGGTTGGAAAAAAGCCCCCCTCCCTCTCCTTCTCCCCCCCCCCCCCCTTTCTCTCTCTCTTAGACACTGAAGAGCCACTGCCAATCACAGTAAACAGTAGCGGGGTAGATGGACAACTGGTCTGGCCTTAAGTAACAGGCTTGTTTTCATGTATTCTTATGAACGTGGCTTGCAGGGCATGTAGTGGCCTGTTTCCCCTGCTTCTCAGCTCCCAAATACATCACTGCCTGCTAGGGTTGCCAGAGTGTGGCTCTTCTTCTTTTAATGGCTGTGCACAAGAGGAAATTTCAGCAGGTCTTGCTTGTCATACTTGCTGCTGAAATTCCCTCTTCTGCACAACCATTAAAGTACAGGAGCCCTCTCCAGTTGTCACTTTGGCAGCCTGACTTCTTGTTCATGGAAGGTCTGTCTGGTTCCTTGGCATTTTGTCAGACGTTAGAATTATCCACAGCTTGTTTCCCTCTCCAGATGAGGAAGAGGGAAACAGCATCCCATCTATCAAAGCAGCTCCACTCCCATTTGCAGTTCCAAGCAGTAGCCATAAATCCAGCACCTCTCTGTCTTCTGCATGGTGGATCTTCTCTGCTGCATAAATCTCTGGGACTGGATTTAAATGCAGTTTCTTGGAACTAGAAGGAAAAGATGTTAGGCAAATCCTTTTACGTTCCCTTGCATTGATCTCTATGAAAGGAGAGGAAGTGAGAAGGTGCTTGGATTTTCCTTTTGGTCTCATGGGTACTTGTTCAGCCACCCTATTGACAGTCTCATAGAGATCTTTCCCAGGGGACCAAGAGAACAATCGGAAGGAGGCGTGTTCTAAGATTCATATTTGTGTCAGAACTAGAACCAGTGGTGTCCTTTGCCAGCCATGACACAAAATGGCCTCGTTTTGATCAAAGAAAGAGCCCTTGGCTTTGATAGACATTAACTAGACAGATTCCAGTCCCATCCAGCCCTGGTAAGTCTGATTTCTTCTTCTGTCCCTCGCAATCTGGGGCATGTTAGACTTTGCTAACTAGCAACAACACTGCCTTTTTACCACCCAGCTATGCATCCTATTGAGAATCAGTCTTTACCTCCTTTTTATTTGGGATTCCCAAAATCTAAGATGGAGCCCCAATTGTTTCACATGAACATACTGAACCCCAGTGGCAGAGACATTTGACTTCAGTCTCTTATTCTACCTCTTCCCAAATCTGGCTAGAAAAGATGGCGAAAGATATTCCTGGTAGTAAAGGGGGTGAGGCTTATGCTTGTACCACCAGATGGCCTTCTGTCTTATTATTACGATGGGTTGCCAGAGCTTACTAGAATACATATGTAGTAGCCCAGAGTGCTTTGTTAGAGCTCATAAGTTATATATTACAGTTAACCTGAGAATGTTCAGATGGCAAAGCTAAAGGTTAAGATTGTGCTTCTTCAGCTATCTAAGGTGAGGGACCAACATTTTCCCCCTAGTGTGCCAAATACCAGCACCCTATTGTGCCCATTGGGTATAGTTGCTCGATTGTTTTCTGGAAATTCTTGCAGGGACTGGCAGGTGGTAGCTAAAGGACTGGCACTGGTCTATGGGCCATCACTTTGATAGTATCAGTTTTGGAGATTTGGCTGAGCTGAGTTTTGAACATAATGCTTCCAGATTCAAGGGTAAGAAGGGACAGTTGTTTGTTGCGTCAGTGTGTATGCCTCACTTCTTTTGGGCACGCTGCTGGCGGAATCAAGATGTCAGGCCCTCTGAGTTAACCTTCTCCTTAATGTTATCAGAGAGGCACAAGATTCAGTTGTAAGAGAGCCGGAGTGCCACCGCTCCCATGACATCTCATTTAATGCAAAGTGTATGCATGGGAGTACATTCGCATTCCTCATATCTAGCAATTCATGAATGTCTCCTGAAAGCTCTAGCGAAATGAGGAATTTCACATGAGACCGTTTGCACTCGTATACTAACGACTCCCATTCATTTCAGTGGGGTTTGTGGATGGAGCCTAGTATTTCTAATACAAATGCCATCCAGCTTGCCCAAGTAAGGCAGGTTATGTTAGTGACATACCATATTTAATGTGAATAGCACCCCTGCATTATACAAGAATCTGGCTGCTGGAAATGTTGCTCTGTTTCCTTTTGTACTGTAGTATTAGAGAGCCGTGTGGTTTTTAATAGGTAATAAACAGAAGCAGAGAATATCTGAAGGTAATTCTGTCATCTCTATTAATGCCATGTCTGAACGTGTTAAACAGTCTAATAGCTGCATTAGTGGTCCAGAGAGTGAGTCTGAAGGCACTGAATGTGTGTGGTTCTCTCTCTGAAATAAGGAGAGGAATCTCAAACATACTGCCTGCCAATCCCAAACATAATGTTTGGGAGGACAACATAACTCCATATTAATGTCAGGCTAAGAGCCAGTATGGTATAGTGGTTTGAGCACTGGACTGCAACCCTGGAGACCAGGGTTTGATTCTCCACTCGCCCATGGAAACCCATTGGGCTGCATTACACACTCTCAGCCCCAGAAAACCCTGTGATAGGTTCACCTTAGGGTCACCATAGGTCCTAAACAACTCGAAGGCGCATGGCAACAGCAATAAACCCTCATCTTCTCTTGGAAGGATAGGGAACATTTGCCCTTCAGTTCTCAGAAGCCTCAGCCAGCATGACTGATGGTAAGTTTTTGTGATAAGGCAAAGTATCTGGAGGAGCAGAGATTTTCCACACTTGTTTTCTTGCCTTGGTTTGAGACGCTTACCATTGCAATTTTTGAAAGTCTTTCTCTATCCCATTCTACAGGTAAGGTAACTGAGTTCCAGAGAAATCAGTTTCTCAGTGTTGCCATCACAGATCAGGTTTCTAAATTTCCTGACTCTGAGATTAAGGTGAGGAAAGGGAAAGGAAAAGGAACTGAGAAGAAAATTGGCAGTAATGCTTAAAAGTGTAGAATACATTCCCCAAGTGCTCAGTGTATGTGGTTTTCAGCATTACTTACAGGAATTCCAGAATGTATGTCAATATTACTTCTTCTGTGTTGGATATTGTTGAGGGTTAAGAATGCTGAAAAAGAGCATGTAACTTAAGATCTCCGAGTCTGCATATTTGTATGTAAGCACTTACATATAAAGCTGAGTGAGCTGGTGAAGCAAAGTATCCTTTGTCTCTGCTTTTGTAACAGTTGTGGAGAAGGTGACTTCACATTTTCTGTGGTCATTATGGAAGCTGATTGACCAGGGAAGCTGGGACAAAGCAATGTACTATCTTCTTGGCTTACTTTACTTCTTGTCAGCTCTTTCTCCCTTAACTAAGCAGGGAACAGGGGAGATCACTGAGAGAGTTTTAAAACTCCCCATAGGTTCCCTCCCACCTTCCACACTTTGCTGACTGACAGCAGCTCAGGAAACAGCTGAACAAAAGCAAAGAGGGAACTGCTCCTTCAGGAACTACTCTTTCAAAGTGCTCCACACATCTTAAGCCAGTGTGGCTCCATTAGGGAAGAGGCAAGGGCTGAGGGAAGCCTTTAGGAAGCAGTACTCGAAAGGCTTCTGGGTGTTTGAGGTAGAGACTCCCCCAGTGAAGCTAGCTTCCTTCCCCTTTCTCTAGAACGCACATGGCTTCAGAGGAAAGATGGAGCCTTGGTTGAATCTTCATGGGCCAGTTGGAGAGGCTTTGCAGGAAGGAAATGGCCAAATGGTTAGGGATTCCCCCATGTCTTCTCTAAACTGCTACTCAGGTAGGACCTTTACATTAAGCAGGATGTAGGAAAGAAGGAAGAGTGTTTCCTCTAAGTGACAGTGTGGTGACATGGGGGGGAGATGGGTAAAACTTGAAAAGGCTATCTTGGTGGGAATGGATTTTGGGGGAGGAAGAAGAGGTAGAATGTGACCACTAAAATATATGAGGCGTGTGGTTTATCTTTTTGAGGGGATGGAGTTGGTTCTTGTTCTTTAATCTGGAAGACATTTTTAGTAGCTTATTTCAGCTTGCTTCAAGCTTGAGATAAAAGCTGGATAGGAGTCTACACTCTCAACCCCAGAAAACCTGGTGATAGATTGACTTTAGGGTTGCTATAAGTTGGAAACAACTTTGAAAGCACACAACAATCACAAGGAGTCTAAAATCAAACATGAAAATAACTCAGAGCACCTCCTCTTTCCTCCAACTGCCATCACTTCAGGTCACAGTGGGGACAGTGAAGATTTGCCTCACTCCTCTTATCCCCCCCTCATTTGTAAATCTCATCCTCTCAGTTTGTTCTGGGAGCTGAATAGGGAGAAAAAGCACAGCTTCTCCTTGCTCTCCCCTACCCTGTGTCTCCAAATGGCCGAGTCTCCTTGTTCTTCTAGCTCAGCCATCCTTGTATGACTGTACTTGTCCGCAAAACAAATCGTCCCTCTGGAGCCTCGGCTTTGATTGTCTTTTTTAGCAAGATTTCTCACATAGTGATTTTAATCTATGTTCCCATTCTCTCTCCTCCCTGTGGCCCCAAGGGAGAGCAGGGTTATGTAGATGGGAGAGTGTGCAAATATATTAGCCCACCTGAGCCAAGCAAGCCAAGCCTTTAGGACAGAATAAGCTGGGAGGTGGGTTCATTTTTAAAGCCCTTTAAAAGTGGCAGTAACAAAACGGTGTTTGTTTAGGCTGGGCAAAAATATGGAATGGGTGGGATGAACATGTGTAAGAAGCAGCCCAATGGGTCAGACCATTGCTCTGTCTAGCTCAGAATTGCCTGCACTTACTGATAATGGCTATGCAGCGTTTTTGTTTTGTTTTGGCAGAGGTGTTTTCCAGTTCTTAACGGGGACTGGAGATACTGAGGGGTGAACCTAAGATCTTCTGCATAAGAAGAATGTGCTGTTCCGCTGAACTAAGCCCTCCTCACTTGAAGATGAGGAATTAAGAATAAACTAAAAGAACAAGGCAGTGCAAATACGGTGGCTTGCTATGACTGGGTGAGAGCACCGGGGGGAGAAAACTGGTCTGGGTTTGTCAATGTGCTTTTTTCACATCGATCCAGATGAGGAGTGAGGGCGATCCAAGTTCTTATAAAACTTCCTTTTTGGAATTACCTGGGAAGGGCAGGAAAGCCTCCGCTCCCCAAAATCCTACCTTCCATTGCCCCACTTTTTCATTCTAGCATCTGACCTTATGTGCCATCAGCAATCGGTTCTCATACAAATCAAGGGGCGTGCAGCATGGCGCGAGGGGGGAAAAGGAACTTTGAAATGCAATTTATGATCCTTCCTGATAAGATCTTATAAAATTTCCCGGGCACACTCGAAATTACATTTCCATAGCTCCTTTGCACTGATCTCCTTGAGTATATGATACTTGCCACTTTTATGGCTACATTTATTGCAATAATAAAGCAAAATGGTGGGGCTGGTGGCGGTGGCAGTGGCGGCAGCATGGGGAAGAGGAAGCATTGAGACATTTTATTCCCCCTCCCCTGAGCAGTAGACAGAACATGGGCTTTCCAAAGGAAAAGATCTTTCTGTGCCTGAGCCCTTTGCTTGATATCTTGGGCCTTTGTATGCTTTCAAGCTAGCCCCCCCTTCCCTTAATCATCCTTGGGAAAAGGAAGTGGAGAAAGGAGAGCAGGCAGGTGATATCAGAAGACAAAAACCAAGGGATCTTGTGTTCCAGTTATTTTCATTCATAGTCTCTATGCACCCCCTCCCACACATGTAGACACCATTTCAAGAGTGAAGAACGAACTTCAGAACATTCTAGAACTTGAGCCAGGGGATTGATGCTCTTCCTGCCTGGACATTCAGCTCAGTGAGATGGATGGTCATCCTGAACACACAGCCCATGCATTTTTGCCCAGAATCCTTTGCAGCATTCTAGTGGATTCTGAGAGACCACACTGTACTTTAGTGGTGTGCTATGTTGCTGGGCCTCATCACTGTATGGATCATATGGTGCAGACACATAGGAAGCTGCTCAATGAGTCAAGCTGTTGGTCCAACCAGCATCTTTGCTGGCTAGTAGCCTCTGCAACCACTGTTTCCAGAAGGGCTTTTGGGCTGGACACTCTTAACAGGTACTACTTTCATAAGAAGTATGTACTATTCCACTGAGCTAAGCCTTCCTCACTGGAAGGTCAGGATTAAGAGTATGTGATAAGGCCAAGGCTGCACAAGTACAGAGACTTGCTCTCATGGAGTGTTGATACAGAGTGAGAACACTAGGGGGGGAAAGCTGGTCTGCGTTAGGCAGGGTGTGTTGAGTCAGTATAAAATTTTGCTCCAGCAGAGACAAAATTCTGTGACCCCGTCCTATGTAGGTCCATTTGTTCTTATTACTTACTCTGCAGAATCCCTCTGCTTTGCTACAGTTGTAGGGAGAATCGAGGCACTATGGAGATTGCTCTACCCTGCTCCTACTCCCCATTGCATGTTTTCTTGCTCCATATGCAAATACATCGCTTTTGAAATTTGCTTAGACCTGTTCTGTTCCACACACTTCCAGGACTAGAAATTGTACTATCTCTTTCTAACAGAGTGAAAGCTGATATTTTCTGGATACTGAATTCTAAGCATAGTACTAGTTATGACATGCGAAGTGGGATGCACACGCAGCTGATCCACCCCAGTTTCTAACTGCCAGTACTAAGAGCAGGATAAAGAACGTCCTTTTTCCTTTGCTTGGGCTGAGTTCTTATGCTCATAGTTATAACCTGTTTGTGTGAAACAAGGCACACAGGCAGCTCCTGTTCTCTCTTGCCTTAATTTGGTGCTGCAAGATCATTGAGGCTGGAGGCAATTGTTAATGCTCAGTGATGGAATATGTGATGTGATCACAATAAAGGAAAGAGTGTACTTGAGCATAGACGGAATTCCTTTCCCGTTAGTGATTTAACCATAACTACACAGGGGTGGAAATCTGGATTAGCAATGATAAGTGGGGAGCCCCACAACAAACTGTTGTAGTGTATTCCTGGTATGTATGTGTCACCAATGACTGTGGGTGAAGGACTGCAAAGCTGACATTGAAGACAGAGCTTCCTGCTGTAACAGAACTTAATTCCATTCATTTATTTTGTTATTTGACTTGGCTACAGCCAACTCTTTGGTATGCAAGACTTCTGAACGCAATTGGTTTGGCCTGGGGGGGGTAGTTTGAGGAGCCAGTCTCACTAAATCTGCCTTTAGTACAACCTTGGGGGTATGGGACATTGTTGATGGGCAATCCAGACTTGCTGCAGACTTCCAATACTAGCAATAGACAACATTGTCGAGCTGCTATAAGCTGCACACTGTCTCAGCACAGCCCTTCAGTCTGCAGTGGTGAATATATCTGTGAATTATACTACAGAGTTCTTCTAAACTACTTTCTCAAAGCTACTGTGATGTAGGTATAAAAGTTATGGTTGCTGTGTTCTCTCAGCTTCCTCTTGACCTGCGATAGTTTAATATTTCTGGACGACACTACATGGTTCTTCTAAACTGTGCAGAGCCTGACCTGTGGCATTCAGTAGAAATGATGCTTCAAGGCAGTTATAAGCTACTCATCTCAGCTGTAGCCCTTTTTAATCTGCAGTATGGAAAATGAACTGTATGCGCGCTGTGGAATTTGCATTAGCAGTTTTTAAAAAGTGTTTAATGCTAGAGTGAGAAAGACAGACATTCCTCTTTGCTGCTGTCTTTTTTAGTGGTTGGGGTGGGAAGGCACCAATGCCCAATCCCACCTACATCAGAATCCATCCTTCTTCACTGATGTCTTTGGGGAGGTCTTCTCAGCGGGAACCGGGAAACGATCTGTCTGGACAATCAAGTGGTTCTGTCTCAAGCTTTATCTCCGTAAAGTACATTCCTTGCTATTGGATAGTCTGGGGCATCTTCCACACAATGTGAAGTTTTTTCTCATGATATTTATTCCTGTCCTGTCAAATTTCTGATGCATTCCTCTTGTGAGTGAGTTGTGCCGTTTTAATAGTATTCACACAAGCATGGGAAAACTTAAATTAGCCTTAAGTCACGCATCGTGCTCAGGGGATTCTGGGAGCTGTAATCTGCAAAGTACCTTTTCCAATAATGGGAGAGGGGGAGGGGGAAGTATTTCCATGGATCGACATTCAGTCTGAAGACTCTGTCTTATGCCCCTCTACTAGTCATCTTTCATCTAGATTTTAAAATGTCAGAAAATAATATTTGGCATTTAGAGAGGCTTCTAGAAAGTTCTGAATATTCACATCTTTCATGTACAATTCATACATGCCTGCCCATACATGATACTCATTATCTCAGTGTTCTTAGAAGAATACCATGAGGTGAATCTGCTAAGCTGTACTACCCCGATGTTGAAGAATATATAAGAAAAGACCTGATAGCAACAAAAACCTTTCCTGGTTTGTGCACTGCCCAAGCAAATGCCCATGGAAAGTCAAGTACTATTTCAAATGTGGACAAAGTGAGAGGGGGATGCTGAGGGGTTGAGATGTGAGGTCTTGCTGAAGACCACCCTCCTAGATTCTTGCCAGAGGCAAGGTCACAGCTTACTCCCAAATAATAGCAATAGCAATAGCAGTTACACTTCTATACCGCTTATCGGTGCTAAGCACTCCCTAAGCGATTTACAATGTGTGTCAGCTAATTGCCCCCAACAAGCTGGGTACTCATTTTACCAACCTACAGAAGGATGGAAGGCTGAGTCAACCAAATAAGGGCACATAGCAGGAGTGGGCAGTATGTGTGCCCATTTGTTTCTGAGACTCCTGTCTGTCTTCTTTCCCTGTCACCACTATGGCTGAATTTGAAACAGCAATGGCTAAAAATCTGATTTTATGGAAACCTCCCAGAACCTCCGTTTGCCTTGAAGACAGGGCCCTCTTGCGTCTTTTTAAAAAGCAGCATTAAAAACCCTTGTTTAAAAACTTCCTATCTTGTTTTAAAGGGAAATTATGATGTAGCTTTTTGGTATGACAAGTTCATCAGGACAGTGGGGTAGACTTTTCCCTTCTCTAGTACAGTCATCCCTCCACATTTGCAGGTTTCACGTTTGTGGATTTGGTTATTCACGGATTATTTGCTGTCACTTCTGCTGCCTCCCTAGGCCATTTTTAATAAGGACTGCAAGCCTTGTGAGACTTGAGACCCTTTTCGCACTTTACCTTTTCGTGCTGCTGGGGTGCGGGGCTTGCACAAGCAGCCTCCAGAGAGAGGCTCTCGTGTCCGGGGTCCTTTGGCTCCGCACGAGCTTCCTGCTCACGCGAGAGCCCTGCCTTTTCTTTTCGCAGTGCAGCCTGGGACCTTCCCAGGCTGCACTGGACAGGAAGCCTGACCGGCCTGGCTCCCGAGGCTCCGCACGCAAGGTAAGTGTGCGCAGGGCCCCAGAGCGATGCGCGACTGCGCAGCACTTTCAGCTTCAAGCCGAAAATGAAAAAATGTGCGCGCAGTCTGCGTCAGGCCCTTGAGCGTCGTGCAAATGTGAGTGCATTGTGTGTACCATGCTCAAGGGGCCCTTTCGCATCGGAAATGCCGTGCGAAAACGGCTTGAGAAACTGAACGAAGCTTGTAAGTCCCTATTAAAAATGGTGTGGGGTAGCAATGGAGGTGACAGTAAGCCTCACCAGCCACCCACTTCTGCCTTGTGAAGGAACCCTGGTGCCTCAAAGGAATCCACAGTGGGTTGAATCATATTTTTTGTATGTTAAATATGGTTTGGGAGGGTCCAGAGTTGTGCATGGTTTTTCCACTTTCACGAGGTTCCTGTGCCCCTAATGCTAGCGAATGTGGAAAGATGACTGTACATTCAGGACTGGCCAGTATAGCCTCAGCCTCCAGAAGTTTCTCCTCCAAGTCACTCTTGTTACAGTTATGTCTGTTCTTAGACGTTTCCTGCTATATTACAGCTATACTAGTTTTCCCACACAAATGCAGCTGGGCCACGGAAGAGAGAGGCTGTTGTGCAGGAGCCCGTGCATGTGTTTCAGCTTCCGTTAATCAGCCAACTCCAGGCTACTCTGCTCTCAGTGGGGAATCTCGTCTGGAGGGGATTAAAGCCCCAGCCTCGGCATCTCTGGAATCAAGCAGGGATGAGCCAGGCCGTGGCCTGGTTGTGTTCTTACAAGGGATAATAAGAAGTCTTAATAACCTGCCAAGGCGTGCGCTCAAAGGAGAGAGCAATGCAGAGATTTCTGAGTGATGAGCCTCTATCGATCTCACTGCTGCTGCTGGGGATAAAGGGATGGATAAGGCCTGGTTTTCTGGAAGCCGCCCACTGCCCTCAGACAGGAGGTTTGGCTTTAGGGGATTCTGTTTCCGTGTGCCTCGATCCCAGCTATTTTTCTGTCCTGTGAGTGGGCGGAGGGACCTCAGGCTCTCCTTTCTCCTATTCTGGTGCCTTAGTTCTTGTTTTTTAATTTTTTGTTTTGTTTGTTTGTTTTCCTTCAGCTGCAGTTTCTCTGCTCTTGGGCGCCTTCTTGTCCAGCTTTGGCTTTCTAGGAACATACTGTGCCTGATTCCCCTCATGCCAAGCCCACTTGGCAGACCAGTGGAATCTGTGAGTGACTGAGTCCCTGCCGGATTAAAACAGGCTTGTTTCTTTCGGCAAATAAAAGTTTTGTCTCTCTCTCTCTCTCTCTCACACACCCATCACTGTCTGATCCCCTAGTCTCTCATTATTACACTGTGCTGAAGGCTGTTCTACTCCTGCTATTCATTCATTTTGCTATAGACTACCCTGCACTCGCTTTTAAAACAGTGCCTGTTAGTAAACAAAGTAAATTGGGTTGCTCACCAGAAAAAAAAAAGTAGTAGTTAAGAATTTTTAATCTCCTAGCAGATCTGCTTGTACTCGTTAGGGAATTGCTGTAACTCTCTGACACAGTTAGCAGCATTTGCTATTCTCATTCAACAGTTAGGTGGAAATATAAGGAATTCTGCATTGGCGTTTTAGGTCTGTATATGCATTTACAACGGGGTTGGGTGACTTAAAGTCCTGCGTATGCTGTTTGACTCCAACACTGTATCAGCTTTGACTAGCGTAGTGAGGAATGATGGGTGTTGTAGTCTAACAACTGTTGGGAGTGACAAGTCTGGCTGGCATGATTTAGATACTTGAGGTAAGATGCATCACTCATTCTCCTCTTGCTTAAGCAAATTTCAGTAGATTCCTGTAGAAGTCTATGCCAAAATCAGTTCCATGGATTTCAGTAGGGCTTGCTCTCAGGTAAGGAGATAAGAGATCACCCTTGCCTCTTGAACTACATGGGACATATTTCTCCACAAATAATCATTTTTTTAAGAAAGCATGATTATAAAGAAAGAAAAAAGGAAAAGAGGGTAGTGCATAGGATATGAGTGTGAGCAAGGCCTATACATCAGTAAAAGCTGACCAAATTTCAAAGGTTGAAGGTTGAGGTTGACTTCTATATGAAGACACAATCACGAGTATCTAAACCAATGAGATCTTCAGACTCTACAACAACAGATGGTGGCTGTTTAATCGTTCCAGCCATGATGGACAAGCAACAGTAAAAGCATGATGAATCCAACCATGTTGACCAACAGTTAAATTCCACATACCATATTTGCCGGTGTATTAGACGCACCGGCATATAAGATGCACCCCACTTTTCAAGGGGTATTTTTCAAGAAAAAATATTTTTAGTTCCCTGGTGAGGCAAAATGCACAGGAAAGGAGGGGAATGAAAAGAGTGCTGCACCAGGTTTCCGCCACTTCTTCCCTTCCCATTTTGCTTCCCATCAGAGTCAAAATGCACAAGAGAAGGGGAATGAAAAGAGTGTTGCACCAGGCGTCCCCCACTCCCTCCCTCCCTATTTTGCTGGGGCTGGGAGAACTCCCAGCAGAGTTAAAATGCACAGGGGAGGACAAGAAGGTAAGGAGCGCTACACCAGGCTTCTTTTACCTCCTCCCTTCCTGTTTTGCCTGGGCAGGGAGAACTACTTTTGCTGGCTCTCCCTTCCCTGTGTATTCGGCGTTGTTGTATTTGTCGGCGTATAAGACTCACGCCATTTTCACAGGGTATTTTTTAAGAAAAAAAGTGTGTCTTATATGCCAGCAAATATGGTAACTTAATTTAAAAGAAACTGTGTCTTCAAATGACTAATGTTTTTCCGATTCACAATTAAAACATTGTAAAATGCCATACCCTCAGCCGTTTCACAGATGAAAACGGGGGCATTTGTGGCCAAGCGACATTGCAATGTGGTCAAGATGGCAAAAGTTATTACAACAGTGAGGAAGGATGCATTAACTAGAAGAGGCTGCAACAGTTTGCTTTTGTCAGATCCTACTAGAAAGGGCAAAATCCTGCCCCCTTCTTTCCCTCCAATGAGTTAACTGAATGCAGACTAGCTTTGCCCTTTGAACTCAATTTGTAGTAATTGAAGTAAGGTGAAGACAAAGGCAGAAAGTAAGAGAAAACAAGAGGGACATTTTAAAAGCAGTTTAAAAAGTGGGACAACGGAGGATGACCTGGGCCTGTGTTTGCTAAATTGGGACAGTTGGGGAGGGTATGTAACACCATTCGCAGAGGGGTAACTGCTCAACATGCCCAGGAAAGAATTAGTTGTAGTTGTCTTATGATTTAATACATATTGTGAGCTACCTTGGGTCCCATATTGGGAGAAAGGTGGGCTAAAAATTAAATAAATTAAATAATATTTATATCGCCGACCTTAGCTGAAACAGGTGGTTCCTTTCTAAAGAGACGTAACGGTGTCCAACATGCATGAAACATTTTTGCTCAACCAAACATAGCTTTAAATCTAAAGAAATTTTAGATACTGAAACTACGGCAGTTTTCCATTGGCTAATTTGTATAGGACAGTCATATTCTGTATTCTAGTCCATTCTAATTAGGTTAACATCAGATTTAATACTTTACAACAAACATTTATGAACTAGACTTATTTGTTTCTGTTTCTCTGAGGATATAATTAATGCTTCTGGCGTAGCATGTGTGACAGAAGCACTTAGAGTTGATGGTTCATATACAGGCACCAAAAGATGTTATGGTTATAGATACTACCATAATGCACCCCTGGGTAGCTGATAAGTAGAGTGTAGAACTGAAAATGGCAAAAATTCTTGATCTGGACCTATCAGTTGATCCAAAGTATAATCTGAATCAGTTTATCTAAAGCATGCACTAACAACTGTAGCAATGCACTGTTATCCTCTAGAAACTGTAATGGGGGTATAGGTGTGGATAAAGTCTAAGGGACAATAAATCTAGCAGCTGACTAAAGATAGCCTGGACTCATCACTCAGTTTTGTGTCCATGTCAGTTTTAATGCATACAGCCGTCTTTCTTCTATCCTGTTCTTGTGTCAGTCTGATACCTTAATTGTTGGAACTTAGGCCATTTCCACATTAGACTATTATAGTGCTATTATTCCACTTTCAACATCCTGTGGAATCCTGGAGTTTGTAGTTTAGGGAGGGGCTTCAGGCCCCTGCAAACTGCAAACCCCAGGATTCCACAGGATGTTGAAAGTGGAATAATGGCACTATAACAGTCTAGAGCGGAAATGGCCTTAATGTATTGGCTCCTAAAATATACGCTTAATCCTTAAGTACATATTTTTCTAAGCACATTCACTTAAGATACATATTGACAGATGTACCTTTGCTTAAGATATGCGCTGTTGTTTTGTATTTTGTGTATGCTGAGACCAGTGTCACAACATTCTGGTGCAATCTGTAAGAATATTTATATTTTGATAATTCCACGTGCTAGCCAGAGAGTTGGGTTAGGCCATTTAAAGCTGTAGACTGAATGATTATTTTCAAGCATCATTGCAATTGACGTAGTTTTTAAAAAGGCCATCTTGACATTTTCCCCAAAGATAAAATTAAGTGCAGTTATTTACTCGGGATGCATATTATGAAAAAGAAGCGGTTGCAGGTAAACTGGCAAGGCTGGAGAGTATGTGGAGTCCACGTTCCAGTGTGCATAAACCAGTTTTGTAACAATTATAGTAAATGTCTTTGTAATGAAATCTGAATGAAACTCAAGTCTACACAGTTTAAATTGTTTTGAATTGCAAGGGAAGCCTACATAAGTAAAACAGTTTCAGCTGCAGAAATTGCCCCTCCAGTATGTGAAGGAGAGCAAAATTGGGAGACAGAAAGATAAACAAACTCAGAATAACTGAGTTCTTGCTTGCCCTCTCACATGGTGCTGATTTTGTGGGAGTAAATGCTAGAAAGGACTATTAGTAAACATTATTCATCTTGGTGTCTACAACTTTTCACTTTCAGAATATATAAGGAACTGAGGCCAGAAATTCAAGTGTGCTTAGCTTCGTACAAGGAATTTGCAGTAGGCTAAACCAGTGGAGGCCCAAATACCCTAAAGGCTTAAGTGCTGGGGACACATACCCTATCTGATCTTGGAAGCTGAACAGGGTCAGCTCATTAGTACTCGGATGGGAGACTGCCAACAAATACCAGGTGCTATAAGCCACCTTTCAGAGGAAGGAACTGGCAAAACCACCACTTAGTACTCCTGGTCTGAGAAAACCGTATAAAAGTCACGGGGTTGCCACAAGTTGCCCGGTGATTTGAAGCTAGGCACATGCACACATGCAAACCCAGGGGAGTCTGACTTTTTCTGACTGGATGGCTACCTCCCTTACATACTGGAAATTGCTTTGAGACTCTATATAATTTCACAAGCAGTTTGTTATGCAGCATGGCAGCTGCCTTGTTTTCAGAAAAGTATGCCTGTGGGTCATTGGTTAAAGGTTAGGATCCTTGAACCTCAAATAAATTCTTTTTTTTTTAATGTCCTAGTTGTTATTGTTGTTGTGTACTTTCAAGTCATTTCCAACTTATAGCAATCCTACCATGGGGTTTTCTTGGCAAGTTTTGTTCAGAGAGGGCCTGCTTTTTGCTTTCTTCCGAGGCTGAGAGAGTGTGACTTGTCCAAGGCCACCGAGTAGGTTTACATGGCTAATGGGATTCGAACCATGGTCTGCAAGGTTGTGTTCCAGTGCTCAAACCAGTATGCCACACTGGCTCCTGGTTAATATAGAGAGTCTATTTAGTTGCAAACCAAGATATTTTTTTTCATGTGCACTTGGATATAAAACATGCAATTAATTTTTAAGAAGTGCAGCTGGACAGCTGAGATGCAGATGAAAAAGACAGAGGGAAAAATTAGACTTGTGAATTGGAGAAAGGCTGCTGGAACGGAAACGTGTAACAGCAGGAACACAGTTTTTAAAAAATATTCAGCGGTTATTGTAAAGCTTTACAAAACGGCACTAGAGGGATGTGACTTTTGGCAACACAAGTTTGATGACAAAAATATAATTTTGTTCCAAAACAGTTCGTAGATGAATTATCCATAATTCTTATCGCCAAGATAAGAACTACTGGTCCCTGCTGGGCCACGACCGCTCATACAGAGTGCAACCCAGGACAAATCACAATTTGTGTCTAGCTTTGTTTTTTTTCAAAGTGCGGTGTCTGACGTCTGTGCACTTGGAAAATCTACTTTAAAATTATCTTGCTGCAAAGCAAGATTTTTGGTCCCTTTTTCACTGTGGTAGGTGTCCTTTAGTGAGGGAAATGGGATGGGGCTTTTCTTGTATTAGAGAAGAAGCCAGTCCATATGCTCTTTCTAAGCACTTTCTTCCTTGAGAAGTTGGAGTTGTAAAGAACCTTCTGTGACATCACATTAGCTGATGCTTCACTAGTAAGTAGTGTAGGGTAGTAGCTAGGATATTGGGCTCAGGTTCTCTTCTCCACTGTGTCATGAAGTATCACTAAGTGACCATGATTAATTTCTTTCCCTCTCAATCGGACCTACTTCACAGGATTGTTGTTGTGAGGAGGGAAGCTGGGTGTGCCTCCATGAGTTCAGCAGAAGAAAGGCAGTAGAGAAGTATAAAACAACATCACCAAATAAATATTACGGGTTATGCAAAACAATACAGATTTAAGCTGTATAGGGTTCCACCTCAGTCATGTGGAGAGAAATGTGCATGCCACTGGAGATTTCAGAATTTTTTTATTGCAAACTGATCGCCTGGGAGATTGGTCAAGCTGCTTTCCCATTTAAAATTGGATTGCTTTTTCATCCAAGTAATCAGTTGCAGAAAAACTTAGAAAACACTGCTGGCTGGATATATTCTTTTTCCTTAATCTATGCAAATGGCTGTCTATTTCAGTTGGCTTCACAGCCGACTCATAGAAATCTGAGATTTTTTTCCCCCTGGCCAAACCCAGCCTGTTACTTGCTTGTCTTGCAGCCAGCTACTGTGCTGTCATCTCATGTAGTTAATTAAAGGCATCCATTTGAACCCCCACCCCTCCTGCCTTGAAGTACATATGAAAGTGTTGCTTTGTGAATCCTTGACCTGTTCACGAGCATTGGTCTTGTGCTTTATGTGGCAGTGGAAAGAACCATGTGAGAGCCTATAGATTTATAACTTCCATGTGAGATGAATGAGGGGCAGGATTATGATTAGCTCAAGATATCACCTTGCCAGGAAGAACTCTGTGCATATTCATCAGCATGCCTGTAGGGCTCATTCTCACAGTCCTTGGGCCTGCAAGGGGCATGACCCATAGATGCAACAAAGACAGCTTTCTCATGTATGTTCTTTTAACACATGCGGATGTTCACCTGCACTTCCCTTTCTGTCACTGTCCAAAGGAAACTGAAATAATTATCTTGTTTCAGGGAACCTTGAAATTCCATCCCCACTCTAATAATGACACCATACTAGACACGGTGTGAAGTCTGTTGGACAGTGTATCCAACATTTGGATATAGCTGCTAGCTGTACGGTGAATCTTTGGTCCCTCAATCATTTCCTTATTAGTAGATCAGGACTCACGAGTGGCCAGGCGAGTGCTGAGTAGAGAATTGTGGAGATACTTAATTGTGTTTTTATGTGATAAGCTGCCTGAGCAGCACCTAACTTTGGCCATGACATCCTTCAACATCTCTTCCTTTCTTGTAGAGAATAGCATTGGGGGATGGGGGAATCAGTGATGGCAGTTCATTCTCTTTCCTACAAGAAGTTCAAACAAGATGGGAAGCATGAAGCACTCTGTGGAAAGTGGCTGACCCCTCCACTTAGCATCTGCAAAAGATAGTGTTAGGCATTTCAATTCAGCTTGCCTGTTGCAAGTTCCTAGAAACTTTTTTTTTTAACTACAGACTGAAGAATCCCCTATCTAGCAAATTCAGGACTGGCTGGAGATTCTGGGAGTGGCAGCCCACCCAAAGAGAATATCCCCAAACTCTTCTTGTTACTTGGAAAAAGACGCTGATCTGAAAGTGTATAGGCCCGTACTAAAGGACCTAAAAAGGCTGCATTTATATTTGGCCTACCTAAGCATAGGACCAACTCTCCAAGGCCTCAGGCATTGTAACTCAGGACTCTTTAAACTAGAGACAGCATGGGTTGAGCCAGAGGTGTCCTTCATAGTACCTAAGAGCTCTGTTACAGCCCTTCCATCATCCCAGCCTGGATAGCTGGCTCCTAGTTTGGCAGTCTGGTCACTGCATCCTCTCAAAGCTGCAATGTCCCACAAGAGAGGCTGGGTCCACCATTTTTGTTTCAGACAAAGAAACGAAAGAGCCATTTCTTTTCATAGCTGGCTGGAGTTTGGGCTTCTAATGTCATTGCTTCTGAAGAAGGTTTTAAACCACTAGCATGCCAACAGCAACAGCTATGTCCCATTTCCTCTGACCAATTGGCCTCTAGCTCTTCCCAGCTTTCACACAGCACATGCCTGCTTTTCTTTCTCTCTCCATTTACTGGGTTACTGTTCATTTATTCCCTTTTCTCTCCAACCCTCTTTTATTAAGGTACCCATGAGTCACTCAGCCCAGATTCATTGTCCTCTTGGAGGCTGCTGTTCTGTCCATGCAGTTTGGTGGTTAACCATGTGGGACAGGGTGTGCATGAGGAATGAAGCAGTACCTCCTTTCTCTTCCCCTATTCCCCAAATCCTAATTTCCTCCAGGCCAAAGATGTTCAAACAGACAGAGAACAAGGAGGGTGTGGGGAGAGGAAAAAGGCAGGAAACAAGTGACAGGGATAAAGCACAGTAGAAAGTGTGGAGTAGGGTGGGGGGAGAAGCAGTGATGAAATATTTATTAGCTGATGTGCGTGCCAGGCGCATTAATAAAGCAGCCACATTTGCATGGTGTTCCTGTCAAAGGGGTGAGGAGTCTATTTGGGGTGGGGGTGGGGAGAAGGAAAGAAATACATTGGGATCGGGCAGCAGAGAGAATGTGAAATTGTTACAGGAGAGACTGAGGGTTGGGCAAGTTGCATGTGGGCACAACAGTGGGGAGGAGAGGTCAGCTTATGCCTGTCATGTTTGCGGCTGTCAGTCGTGATGGCAATATGGAATCTGTGGGTTCATGAGCAGTAGACCACTGAACCCCAGTTGCTGGGAGACCCACTTTAGGAGGCTGTTGTTCTGCTTCCCATGAGGCATTTGGGTGCCCACAGGTAGAAGGATACTGGCCTCCTGAAGCAGGGCTCTTCTTAATGTTTCACACAGATGAATTAGGGACTCAGTTGTTTTTCCCAGCTGTATTTCTAAAGGAAGTTAAATACTTAAAACTACAGGCTGAGTGTTGAAGCTAGAAGCAGGGACTGAAGTGAAACCACGGCCAGCCCTGGGTCGGCTGGTAGTGAAAAGAAAACATTAAAGCTGCTTATTGATTTGAATCCTCCTATGGAAAAGGACAGCCCCCAAGCAAGCCAGGAAAGAAAGGGAATCGCTGGAGTCCCCAGATGTTTTGGACTTCTGTGCTAAAGTCCCAGCCAGCGTGGGGAGTGGTAAGGCACTGTGGGAGTTTTAATCCAGCTTGAAAAGTTCCTTGCACTGTATGAACATCCTCAGCTAGGGACCAGGAATTGGAGAGTCCATAGAAGAGCCCACAAAGGGCTCTCATTGGAGTTTTCACATCTGAGCAGTTTCATTGAGGAGTTTTCATGCCTGAGGTGTGAAGAAACAGAAGCAGTCAAACCTTCTCTGCATACCTTTTAGGTAAAATATCACCTGTCTAATAAATAGTTGGCAGCCTCAAAAATAGTGCCCTTCAGTATGGACTTCATTGGCTGTAAGCAGTGTGGTTAACAGTCATGGACAGAAAAGGGATCCTTTCACAGTACTCAGTTGTAGCACCATGATCCTCTTTAACTGTGGTGGCTGCATCCTATGGGATCCTGGGATCTACAGTTGAGGTAGGGGTCTTTAGAATTCCCTACCTGAGAGCCCCTCTGGTGGCTCTTTAAACTGCACATCACAGAAGCCATTTCTGCCCTACACTGTTATAGTGCTATGATTCCACTTTCAACATCCTGTGGAACTCTGGTGTTTGCAGTTTAGGGAGGGGCATTTAGAATTCTCAACCAGAGATTTCTTTTGGCCTCAGTATCCCAGAATTCCACAGGACGTTGAAAGTGGAATAATAGCACTATAGCAGTATAGTGTCGGAATGGCCAGAATTCCATAAGATGTTGCTATGATAATTAAAGTAGATTCATAGCACTGTAACTGGGTACTAGGAAAGGGCTCCTGTTTTCCACAAAAATATTTTAAATCTTAAAACAGAAAAAAACATGGCTAGAATCTTACTGGTGTCTTAACATTTATGTAAATTCCCCTGTGGAAGCACTTGAACATTTCTGTAAGATGCAGAATATCTGCATGCAGGTCCAGATTGCAGAACTAGAGTTCTGCTTTTGGTGCTGTTGTGCATTCAGACATGATGCACATGTGTGTAATTTGCATTTGGGAGCACATTTGAGTGTGCATTCCGCTCAGCACGTGAGTTGCATAGCACAGTCAATGTGTAAATCTGTATGCAGAGATTTATGCTATGCAACTCAGGTGTTGGATCTTGGCCAACATCTTTTAGTAGTTAATTCTGACACTTAATTTGCATTATGGATAGAAATACCTTCATTTGTTCAACACATCTAAGGGTTGCCAACTTTTTTCTCTTTTTCTTTCCATCTCTCTCTCTCTCTCTCTCTCTCTCTCTTTTTCTTTTTTCTGGCAGACCTCACGTTCCTTTAACACTCATGTACCTTAGCATATAGAAGCTACAAGCCTGAATATTGAAAGGATATTTAGATATTCACTGATATTCCCCATGGCATGGAGGTCCAGTGGTAGTGGTTAACTGAGCTTCCAGATTTCTGGGTGCCATGGAACTCTGAAAACTAAGGTGGGAAAATTGTTTATCTCAGCAGTCCCAGTTTGCCAGGGACAGTCCCTGTTAATCTTTTGTTGTGCCAGCTGCTTTTAAAATGTCCTAGTTTCTCTCTCCTCCCACTTTCCCCCTTTGTCCTCAGCTTACCTCAGTTGCTGAAAACTGAGTTCAGAGAGGAAAGGTGTTTTGCATTCAGTTAACTCAGTGTGGGGAGAGGAGAGGAAGGAAGAGTCTTGCTCTTCCCTGTAAACTCAGACCATAGGACATTATTCCAGCCTCTCCCACCCTTATTTGTTCTTCCTTATTAATAATTTTTGCCATCTTGAACACACTCTTTAGGTTGCTTGTCCACACATGTCCTGGTTATTATCTGTGAAATATTGGAGGATACGAAATTGCAGTCCCACCAGCTCTGCCAGCATCTCAAATTCAAAACAAAAAAAAGGGGGATGTATCCCCCCATTCCCCCTAGGGCAATAAAGTCACAAAACCCTTGCTGGAAAAGAAGTGACCTAGCCTAACTGAATGTAAAAGATGGAAGGGGTCAGATAGGCTTGCAGGGATGATGAGGTGGCCAAATGCAAAAGAAGGCAGGGCTATTGTATTTTGATGGTTTACTCAGTCCAGCAACCTGGTTCGGCTTAGCAATCAACAAGGCAGAAGCCCTATCCTCTTTTGCAGCTGGCTATTCTGAGGGCTGAATCTTGGACTTTAGGTACTATCTGGCAGGAAGGTTACAGGTGTAGCCTTTTGGAAGGCTGTTTCCCTTGTGAAGAATGAACATTGAAAGACTTGCAGTGATTTTTAGCATCTGGTGAGGTGGTGATTATATCAAATATAAACAATTTTAAATAAAACCAGTTACATGAAAAATAAAATTCTGCAAGTTACAAAGTACAAGTTGAAACATAGGGGACCAACAAACAAGAGCCGGTCAGGTTGTGCTGATACTAAGAACAGCGTTGTCTTGCAGCACCAAGTGACAGCACAGTCCTGAAGCTGCTCAGATCTCCTTGTTGTTGGTTAGATATCAAACTGCTGAAGTGTTCCCCCTTTCACAGCTTCACAAGCAGCAGGAAGAATGCCTCTTCAGTGGGTAGAGTCATCAACCATCAAACCCCTTCAAAAGACACCTTCATCTGGCAAGCTATAAGGAAGCTTAAGAGAAGGTTGTGTGAGGTACTCAGGAAGAGGGATGTATACAGTGTTGCTTTTCCTCTGGTCTTCTTTCTGCTTGCTTGCTTGCTCCCTTCTGTCCGTCCGTCCGTCCGTCCGTCCGTCCTTCCTTCTTTCTTTCTTTCTTTCTCAATGCTTTTGGCTTTATCTCTCCTTAGTGTTCTCTTCCGCTCCCTCCCCCATGACATGCACCTCCCTTAGAAACTGCTTTCTCTTTCTCTCATCGGAAGCCTGCCTGGTCCTTTGAACACCCTGGCTGTACTACTAATCCCACGCAGATGCTCCTGCCTTGTGCCCCAGGACCCCCCTGGAGAGGAATGGCCTTCATGTTAGGATCCCTTCTACATTCTCATCCGTCACTTTCGATCTTGCTGTAGCAAATGCGATTTCCTTTCTGTGCCAGGAAGAGGGAAAGGGCGGGTGAGAGAGGAGAAAGCAGAGAGCCCCCCTGGCGACAGCAGCTCCATTAGCACCCATGACTAATTGTCAGGGTGGTTTTGAAATTAAGATCAAAGCCTTTAGAAGTGGGGGCCTGTCAGGGTCGGGAGCAGGCAGCGAAGAGGCGCCAAATGGCACATGCATGGGTCCAGTAACGAGCATTTAGGCAGGAGTCAACAGGGGTGTAAATGAAGGAGTCTCCAGCTTGCTAGCTCCCCAAACAGATGGGCAGAGACTGAGTCTCTTTCAAATGCCTTTCATTCTGAATGTACTTTACTTTGCAGAAGGTCAGGTTGGCCTGTCTTAGAGTGGAGCTGAGACTGACTTGGAGAGGGAATGGCAGAGGGTGGAAAGCTTTCCTTTGGACTGGACAGGGGAGGGTAGGATGAGAAAACTTATGGAGAGGGGCTGTCAGCAGGGAGCCCTGGAGTAGTCAGGTGGGTGAGCTACCCTCAGCTCCACACACTTTAATAGGTCTGATTTTTGGCAATTTTGATTTTAACATCAGAAGCAACATATTCATCAGGGAAGACCTTCCTGCTCCCCATAGCATAAAGAAGAAACTGATTAAAAATTCATTAGTTTCCTTCAAGTTCTGGACACAGTGCATTCCTTGTTTGGACTTGTGCAGGGGGCTGGCATTGCCTTTTATTTCATTTTACAGTTTGCATTACTGTGCAGTCCCTGAGGGCTGACCTCAAGGGACATTCTTCCCTGACCAAACAAAAGTTGAGTCAGCCTTCCTTTATTTATTCTTCCACATAAAGTGCTAGACTCTAACTTGGCTGAAAGTCAGTGATGAGGGAACTCTGCACAAGCCTAGAGCCACTCTTTGTGTTACCTATACGTTTGGAAGGACAAATCCCAGCAAGGGAATCTTGGACTGAGCCTCAGCTCAGGATAAGTCTCTTCTTGGTATCCCTAGAGTTAACAGATTGAACGATCACTTCTTCTTGTTCTTGATAGAAAGAGGAGGAGCTAGTGGCTTGAGTATTGTGATGGGGTAGGGTTTTGGAGCATGTTGTAACTGGGACTGACTTTGAAGACTGTTTGGAAGCTGAAGATAAGGCATTGTGTAGTAATACAGCCACTGTTTGATTTCTAAGCTGCTTCAGAAGGTTGTACCGGGCATCCACAGCTTGTGACCCACCCAATAAAATGCAAGCTACCATCCGTGTATAAACCTGTTCTCCACCACCACTTTTCTGGGGGGACCATTACCATTACTTTCCACAGTGCTATTTATTGGCCCTTCTGGCTTGCCAACCAGGAATATACTGGTATAGCAAGCAAGGAGGGTTAATACTCTCTGCACTGGATACAGCTAAAGCCTTTAGCATGGTAAACAACACAAGTTCTGTGCGCCTGTCTTATGTGCTCACTTTGGTTCTCCTGCCTCCATTCTGTATATGAGGCAGCTGTGTAGTGATCATTCAGTGTAACAGAAGGCAGTCTGTGCATGCTCAAAGGCACTCTTTTTGTTTCTCGTTTTCCATGGTGGTACAGTTAAGCTGCAATTGTTAATGATGATGAGGGAGTGTTTGTTTATTTGGTGCATGCCAAA
The DNA here is from genome assembly GCA_030412105.1 of Cyclura pinguis. Lineage (NCBI taxonomy): Eukaryota > Metazoa > Chordata > Lepidosauria > Squamata > Iguanidae > Cyclura > Cyclura pinguis. Next base: position 194,530,258 of record CM059600.1, on the reverse strand, counting down.
TCCACCTTTCTTCCAGTGAGATCATAGAACCTTCAAGTTGGAAGGGCACACAAGGTCCAACTAGTCCAGCCCTGTGCCATGCAGGAATACACACCCAAAGCACTCCATCCAACCTCTCGTTTACCTTTCAGTGCAGTGTATTTAACTGTCAAACACTTGTTACAGTAAAGAAGTCCTTTATAATGTTTTGGTGGATTCCCTTTTCTTGTAATTTGAATCTGTTTGTTTCTAGTCTCTGGAGCGGATCAAAGCATCCCCACTTTGTTTTCACAACAACCTTACAAGTTAGGTCTGGCTGTGAGAGAGAGGCACTGGTCCAAAGTCAGCTGGTACCTAACTGACAACAGAATTAACATCTGAGACAAAATGTAGGCCTGTGACTCTAATGTCATCACTTTTCTTCTGTTTGATTTTTGACATCTTTGCCTGATGAAGAAGACAGTGAAGATTTGAAAGCTTGCATAATGCAGTTTATGCTTTGGAATGGCCCAATAAAGGTATCACTGTTTAGCAGATTTTGTATTTTTTTCTTCATTTTCACTAACTTTCATTGAGGACTTGTGCCTGGATCTACAAATTGCCAGACTCTCAAATCATGACACCAGCATAGCTGCTGTTTAATGGATGGCTTTATTCCCAGCCTGTCTGTGTGAAGGGGGCTGAGGTGATGTGGGGACAGCAGGCACCTGGGGTCCAAACCAGTTCAGAGAAAGGAGAAGGAAGGGAGTTGGGTCATCATGGGTCATCATCAGCTCTCTCACCCATCTCCTTCCCTGGGTGAGGGGGCATCAAGAGAGGGTTTATAGTGGTGAGAAATCAGATTGCAAGCTCTCCATAGCTGGCCGGGCAGTGGCTATTGGAGGAGGAGGGGAACAAGAGGTGGGTTTTTAAAGGGCTGTGTGGCCTGATCGGAGTAGCTGGGTGGGAGGGTTCCCTGGAAGAGGAGCACTTGAGATGGGGGGCAGGGGTTGGAGAAACAAATAATCAAATCCATGAAAGTTAAACCTGCAAATGTGGAGGGCTTATTGTGCATTCCTATTTTCTTTTTCTCTGACTAAAGTTTACAAGACCTCCACTTCTGCCTGTGTAGTGAAGGCTCTCTCCCTGCCCCTTCACTGAATTGCTGTTCCTTTGAAGGAGTGTTCCCAGCAGTTGAGTTAAGAAGAGCGATATCTCTGTGTGCTAACACTTAGGTCTTGTCTGCCTATGCATGAGAATAAGAAGGTAGAGTTGACTGCCCAGAGAAGAGGAGATTATGAGCTTGAATGCTCCCAGTGCTTTTTAATTGCCAAGTAGAAAAGTAGTGGCTGAGGTAGCAGGCTGGGACAGAATATTTTTTCTTTAATATGCCAAATTTTGTTCTTGCTTGCACAGGGGTTTATTTATACTTGGAGGAGTGATAGAAATAGCATCTCCTGTCTGTAGGAAGGATACAGGCCATTCTACTCCTCTGAATTTCACCACCTTATTGTGTTGTTACTAAACTTGACTGAGGCTTAGGCCCAAAGTAGATGTTCTGTCACAACCAGGGTCTCTGTGAGACATCTAAAAGACAGGTTAGAAAGTGTTAAGAGTGAAAAGCTGAGTGAGAAGCAGTGGGAGGGGAAACTGCATTCGTCTCTCTTTTCTGCTGCTTCTTTCCTGCATTCCCATCTCCTAACCAAGCTTTTCAGATATGCTTGCAATAGTTGGAAATCATGGGAAAGTGATTGGGGTCTCTGTTGATTTTGGTCTCTGTTGAATAACTGCACAGTGCATATTGCAAGTGGGAGAGTTTGTAATAATTCTAGAGAGCTTCCAACAACTTAATTTTTGTCTGTCTGTGTGTGTAATTTATACTGAGATTTCTTGCATGGATTGTTGATGTAATTCTCTGCACCCACGAATTTAACCAAGAACTGAAGTGCTGCACATAACTTTCAGTTCTCCTAGATGGTAGGATGAAAACTTTTTTCTTGCCTCCCTGCCTGTTTCCTGACCTTTAATATGATAGGCATGGGGGTGTCCTAGACATAAGCAATTGATCTACAAGGTGTGCATGAGCTGATTACCAGGCAAGTAGTAAAATGGCAAGTAGAACTGTACACACTTGCTACAGAGGCAGCAAGCTGAAATAGGTCATGTAGAATTCATTACACAGCGGTCTTCCATTGTAAACAAGCTCTGATAATGGTTCTGTCTTATCACAACATGTGCACTCAACCTGCTATCCTACCTCCCTTCAGTTTGATGTGCACATCCAAAAAATAGAGAGTCTGTAATGTGTCACTGCCTCATCAAATGCTCCGCCATCTGTAATGAAACAGATCCTCCCTGCTTATAGAAGACTAGCACACTATGGAAGAAAGGCTGAAATCTGAACTCATCTTCAGGGCTTGCTAGCATTCTGTAAAATGTGTGTGCATGTGTGTTGAAAAGAAAAAGCTGCTGTAAGGTAGATCCTTGTATTGTGTTTCTTGCTCTCCCCACTGAAAAATGTAATTGCAATATGTTATATTTATATCACAGTGTAATGTAAATATGACTAAATATTTATCATTATCATTATTTCATAATATTAAAACTTGGCTCCTGACCTAAGTTTCTGGGGTCCAGAGATTATGACAGAATTGTAGACTTCTTTATACTGCTTTAAGTTGTTGAATTGTAATCAGTTTTTTATTCTTGCATAGCAGGAGATTGGACTAGATGGCCTTGGGATCCCTTCTAGCTCTTAAGGTTCTCCAGTTGTTTAATATTATTGCTATTTTTCCTCTGCCCTGAGAGATATAGGGCAGACTATAGCTATTTTCAGAACTAATATTGAGAATTTTCTGCCCCCATTCCACACCATTGGTGAGTAGGATTGCAAAAATGTACAGCATTATGCTATGGTGTGGACACAGAGAGAATACTGTTTTACATTACAGACTGGAGGCGGGGATTCAGCACAGGAGCAGGGATTGGCTTGCATTTTATCTCTTTTGGCTCTTTACGAAATCACTCAGCTCTCCTGGTCTTAGTCCTTATGGCACAAGCCCAGAAGGACTATACCATACACTTTTTCTGGACCTGTAAGCTGTCTGTCTGTTTTCATTCCCTATTCTGGAATGCCAGCTCTGCATACTCTCCCTTCAGTCCTGTGACTGAGTCTGCAGTCTTCGTTCTTCAGTGCTGTAGGTGCTGCCTCCCTTCCTCCAAGTCATTCATCCCCACTTGAAGTAGGTAGGAATGAACCAGTAAAGTTTCGCAATTGAATTTTTCTAATTTCTACCTCAAAACTCCTTCCAGCTTACCTTCAAGTGGAATGGAAAACTCCCTCCAATTCAGGTTCATATTGAATTGAAAAAAGTCATAGATATTTATTTTCTCTTCGCTTTCTCTTCAAGATGTGTGTGTGTGTGTGTGTGTGTATACACATATATATATACATACATGAAACATATATATGTGTATTATCTAGAAATAGTTTTTAAATGCACATTTTAAAATTTGCAGACATTTTTCAAATGTATTTTGTTGTTGCCTGAATCACACCAGGAGCTCATAAATGTACAAATTTGAGATGGCAAATTGTGTTCAGGTCCAGGAGTTGTGAACTGGGTAGTCTTGTATAAAAACTGTGAAGGCTAGGAGTTGAGGGGCTTGATCTAACTCCCTGCAGCCCCGCATTCAAATGATGTTCAGTACTCACTGGGAGCCCCTGGCGTGCCTGATTTACCTTCACAGGGGTCTTTTTGAAGATGGAGTGAGAGAACTGGCAGCGCTTCCCCTCCCGCCCCCTCTCTCGACTGGGCTCCCCTGTGACCGCCCACCCCTCCTTCCTCCTCCCTGCCTTGTCCCAGCTACACAGTTTGTTCTTGGGCTGCTCTTGTCAGGCCCTGACAGATGTGCCTTGCTGTGCCATTTCTCCTGGCCTCATTGAGGCAATCGCATTAAAACCCTCTCTGGCGTCCTTCCCCTAGCCAAGATAAATGGGATCTGTCACCAGCTGTGTGTTCACTCCTAACCTTTGGAAATACCACACTGCCTGGCTTTGAACTGTGGAATGAGGCAAGGATGAGGGGTGTGGAGAAGGAGGGGCAGGGCAGGCAGGGATAAGCCTGCTGGGGATTGTCTCTTGCAAATTTAAATTAATCTAATTATACAAACCTAGGTGAACGTATTAGGGCTTCACTGGGTCACCGTGATCTGGAGACTAATAATCATAATACTGGGCAATTCTATAGCTCGCAAGGGAGTTCACATAGATTGCTTGGTAATCCTTACATTGATCATAAGGGAAGCCAAAATTCAGTAATTTAATTTACAAAGTAATTAATTGCAGTTACAAGTCTGAGCCCTGAGGTAGATTATTACTGTTATAGTTGTTGTATGCTTCAAGCTGTTTCCAATTTATGGCAACCCTAAGGCCAACCTATCACGGGCTTTTCTTGGGGAGATTTAGTCATAGATTTGCTATTGATTTCCTCCGAGGCTGAGGGAATCTGACTTGCCCAAGATTATTCTGTGGGTTTCCATGGCCAAGCAGGGATTTGAACGCTGATCTCCAGAGCCTTAGTCCAATGCCTAAACCACTGCACTGCACTGGGTCTCAATGTTATGGTTACATTTTCAAAAGCAGCTCTCTGCTTTTGTATTATTCCAGGGCAGCTATAAAATAGTTACATTGTGAAAGGAGTAAGGTTATATCTTGCTATATTGCAGCTGTAGCATTGTTTAGTTATGCCATAGTCAGTAGGCAAAAGAATTAATTATGGATGACATATTAGAGTTGACCCTCCACATTCGCTAGAGTAAGGGTTGCAGGGATCATCAAATCCAACCCTCCATCAAGCAGGAATACACAACTAAACTCCCACAATCCCTTACTCTTAGCTATGCTGGCTGGAGCTGCTGCGAACTAGAGTCCTAAATGTCTGTAGGGCCATAGGTTCCTCAGCCCTACTTGAGAATAAATCATATCAAAAGCAGTAAGGTACATTACTTAGTAGGCATGCATGATATAAGACAGCAGTAGACATCTGTATGCACTGCTTATTCGTGCAACAGCTTGCACTCCACGCTTGCCAGCCCCTTTTATCAAGCTCAGTGATTTGTGAGTGGAAGTGTCAGTGCCCAATCAGAAAATATCCCTTATCTATCCCTGATACAAAGAATGAACTCTCCACAAAAGTGTATTGAACTTTTTTACCAATTGCCTTGAGCTCTTTAACCTTGCAACAGAAAATTGATTCAGCTCTCTCAGTATCTGTACATTGTACAGTCTAACAGCCAGTTTCATATAGCGCAGGAGTGGCAACTTTTGATCCTCCAATTTTTAGATGTTCTAGTTTTTAGATCCTCCATTTTTAGACTACAGCTCCCATCACCCCTTGGCATTAGTTGTGCTGACTAGAGCGGATGGCAGTTTAAGTCTTGCTTCTTCCCAACATGGTCATTAGGGACTTGGATTGGTTCTAGAGAAATTCAAGTTTAGATGCCTTCTGAGCTCTGAAGCCCCTTGAGGTAACCTTGGTTTGGAAGGTATGCTACAGGTTAACTGTGCATCTGGAACCCTATGCAGAAAAGCAGCTACATCTGTGTATGAAATTTTGAACGGGGAAAACAGCCAGCATGGAAGAGTTTAAGCATTCCACTCCCCATCTCATCCCTGGCACCCTAGGCTGTTTCCTTTTCTTTTTACAAGGAGTTTTTACTACATGCTGCGGCTGCAATGTCTGTTTTGCCCTTTGGGATGGGAGTAGTCTACTTTTCGCTTCCAATGCAAAATTCAGCATCCTGAGGCTTTCAGCTTTAAAATGGTTTCCTTATGGCCTTGAACGTAGCCTTCGAGCTATATGGTTTGTGACTGTTGGACTCTGGTGGTCGTGATGGCTGATCATCATTTCCAGTTGTCAGAGGGCATGGCTTCAGAGTCTTACATTTCTCCATACCCCTTCCTAGCAAGCACAAGCAGAAAGGGCAATACAATACACAAAAACACAATGAAGGTAAATACAGGTAAATGAAGGTAAATACAATTAAATCCCTAGCATTGCATTTGCATTTTTTTAATCAATTACACGTTTTAGCTCTCCTTTAGTAGAATTTAGGTGGCTTGGTGAATGGACAGAATACAGACAGCTCTTGCCAAGAAGACCACAAAAATAAGCCACAGATACTGAACATCCCCCATCAGATGAGTATCGGAAATGAAACAGGAGGAATTAGGAACTAAACTCCCTGTTGTGGCAGTTTTTCAAGGTGATGTACCCTGTATGTCTCTCCTAAAACAGGGAGCATGCTTTGCCCAGATGGAACAGAGAGCAGAACAAGGTCAGGATCTCTGGACCATAGATAGGTACTTTCTTGTCATTTTTCGAGCTCTCTGCTATTGGAAAATTCTCCTGTCCATCAAGTACTAAATGCAACTGGTATCTAGTTATAACTGCAAACACAAAAGTATATACATGGTCGTGATACAGAGAGCACAGTGCTCCTGCTTGAGAAGGACGTTGCATACTGATAAGTAGCACAAAGCATACACCAGTCTTCATACTGACCAAAATATCATATGCTTACCACTTATTCTAGCCCACCGATGGTGGGCAGGCATCAACAGTGCATGTTATGTAAGAACAGCCACACTGGATCAGGTCAGAGACCTGCCTAATCCAACATCCTATTTTTCACAGTGGCAAACCAGATGCCTGTGGGAAGCTTCACCGCCAGAGTGTGAGAGCAGTAGTGCTCATTGCAAGCATGCATATGGCATTTAAATCCCTGTATCTTGTCTGAAGTAATTCATAGTTGTGTTGTAATTTTAAGACAAGCTGAGAATGGGAATTATAAATTTTCAAACAACTGAGAACAAATGTGGTGTAGCAGTTTGAGCATTGGACTATGACCCTGGAGATCAGGGTTTGATTCTTCACTCAGCATAGAAACCCACTGGGTGACCTTGGGTGCATCACACACTCTCAGCCCCAGAAAACTCATGATGGGTTCGCCTTAGGGACACTGTAAGTTGGAAATAACTTGAAGGTACATGGCAATAGCAAGAGAGGGACAGAAGAGAAGTGGCTAACTGGAATATTTAATGCCATCTGATGAAGCTTTCTGGTACCTGTATCTGGAAAAAGACACTCTGTGCTTACTCCGTGTGTCCTTTTGTTAGGCCATTTCTTCCCTATACTGTTATAGTGCTATTATTCCACTTCCAGCATCCTGTGGAATCCTGGAGTTTGCAGTTTAGGGAGGGGCCTCGAGAATTCTCAGCCAGAGAGCTCTTTGGCCTCAGTAAACTGCAAATCCCAGAATTCCACAGGATGCTGACAGTGGAATAATGGCACTATAACAGTGTAGGGTGGAAATGGCCTTAGTCTTTTTATTAGCATTACTCTATTTTTGACCGTTCCTCCAGATCACTTAGAGAAGCATGTGTCCTTACCATCTCTTTTCAGTGTAGTGACATCAGAACCAGGAAAGGTCTAGAATAGTTCATTAAATCATGAACCTGTGAGCAGAAAGGAACAGTATGAGCACTTAGGCCATTTCCTCACTACACCGTTATAGTGCTATTATTCCACTTCAACCTCCTGTGGAATCCTGGAGTTTGCAGTTTAAGGAGGGGTCTTTAGCCAGGGAACTCATTGGCCTCAGTAAACTACAAACGCCAGTATTCCACAGGATATTAAAAGTTGAATAATAGCACTATAACAGTATAAAGCAGAAATGGCCTTAAAAAAGAATAACATAGGTTTCTCGAAAACAGACTAATCTCCCTCTTTTTTTTCAGTAGAATTACAGACCTGGTAGATAGAGGGAAAGCTGTGAATGTAGTATATCTTGATTTGAATAAGGCTTTTGACTAGCTCCCCCCACCCCTGTGCCATGATATTCTTGGGGACAAGTTGGTAAAATGTGTGACTCTGCAATGCTGCTGTTAGAAGGATTTATAGCTGGTTGATGAATTGAACCCCAAAAGTACTCACCAGTAGTTCCTTGTCATCTGGAGAGAAGTTACAATTGGGATGGTGTAAGGTTTTGTCCTGGGCCTAGTGCCATTTGACATCTTTTTAAATGACTGGGATAAAGGAATAAAGGGAAACTTGAAGGGGCAGCTAATACCTCCAGAGAGAGAATCAAGATTTAGGACTATTTCAACAGATTGAAGACCTGAGCCAAAGCTAACAAAATTAATTTCAACAGGGATCAATGTGTATTTCTACATTTAAGCAAAAAGAATCAGAGGCCCAAATGTAGGATGGGTTTTTAAAAAAGCAAATACAGTTCAAGGCTGCATTAACAGAAGTATCATGTCCCAGTCAAAAGAGATAATAATACCAAATTATTCAGCTTTGGTCACGTCTGGAATAAGCACAGTTTGAGACAGATGTTAACAAGATGAAACGTATCCAGAGATGAGTGACCAAGATGGTAAATCGTCTGGAAACCAATCCCTATTGAGAGATGATAGAGAGAATTGGGTGTGCTTAGCCTAGGGGAGAGAAGATTGAGAAATGGTCTAACCATCTTTGAATATCTGAAGGTTGTCAAATGAAACAGGCAGCAAACTTGTTTTCTGCTGCTTCAGATAGCATGACTCCAAACAAGGAGTTTAAATTAGAAGAGAGGAGGTTCTGACTAAATATTAGGTAGAAGCTCTTGATGGTAAGAACCATTCAACACAGGAATGGCCGGTCATCAATGGAGATAGACTCCTTCATTGGAGATGTTTAAATGGAAGTTGTAGGGCCATTTGGGATAGTTTAACTGTAGATTTCTGCATTGGTAGGGGGTTTGACCAGTTGATCCTTAGGAGTTCCTTCCAGTGATACAGTTTTGTAATTCTAAGTTGTTTGAACTAAGAGACTGTGAATGGGAATGTGGGCTGTTGGTTCCCCTGGCCAAAGTGTAGCATTAATGATCACACCACAAGCTCTGGCATCTCAAACCTGATTAAAGAAGGAATCCATAAAATATTTAGGAACCAACTCTGTACCAAAAAAGAAGGGGAGGTGCAGTTTCTCTTGGTTCTGTGTTCCACGTAACCTGAATGCATGTGCTTATTCTATAAAGAACATATAGGCATAGGCTATTAATGCAGAAATGATAACTGCCGAGAATGTTACACAGGGGTTGTACGTGACAGCAGATAAAGTGAGCATCACTGGATAAAATATTGAAGCAGGATTTTGCGAGGGTGCACATTCCCAGGACTTGAGTTGAATTCTTCTTGAATATCTGTGTGTAGTAGTAGTAGTAGTTGTTGTTTTAAAAATCCCCAAACTCTGCTTTTGTAACCCTCTTGAAGAGGAGTAGGGAAGCAGAATCCCCAATTAGTGTGGCCGTTGGTTGTGGGTGATGGAATTGTGGGAATTACACTGCCAGACATGTGGAGGGCCAAAGGTTCATCTCCCATCCTCTAGAATTCTTGAACAAAAAATTTATCTGGGGAAGTAATGGCGATGGCCTTTTGCTCAGCATTTCTTGTATGAACCTCGCAGGCAAGAGTCACTGTTTGCGAGGGATGAACGCCCTGTGAACTGAAACTAGGTATTAGCCGTACAAGGTAATTGCCAGGTCTGTTTCTCTGCTCCCTCTGCCTCCCAGTTTATAAGCATGTCCAATGCCCTCCTCTTCCCCGTGTGCCATCGATTGTGCTGCCTGGGCTGCCAGGTGCTTTGCAATTCCCTTTCATCGTCCCCTTTGCAAGCTCCTGCTGTGAGCAGAAACATGAGAAGAGGAAAGGGGAGAAAGAGAGAGAGAGAGAGAGAGAGAGAGAGAGAGAGAGAGGTGGGAGCCAGCTAAGCTATAGTTGTCTGTGTGTTTGGACCCTGGGCTGCAGGGAACAAGACCTTCTTTAGAGGAAGCTACAGAAGTACTTGGATGCCATCTGTGCAGCGCTGTGCCTTTCTAGTATACTTGGCCCTCCACATTTGCTAGGGTTAGGGACACAGGACCCTTGCAAAAGTGAAAAATTCACAAATAACAAAATTTGTGTGTCTGTGGGAAGGGGGCTGAGGCACGGGTGGGGAAAGTGGGCATCCAGAGTCTAAACCAGGTCAGTGAAAGGAGGTGGTTGGCATGGTGGTCCAGTACTTCCTCTCTCTTGCCCATCTCCTTCCTTGGGCGTGTGGGGGGCATGGGTGCAGGGTTTGTGGTGCTGAGAATTTGGGCAGAGAGCCAGCCTTAGCTGCCCAGGCAGAGACTGGCAGAGGAAGAGGAGGACCAGAGGTGGGTTTTTAAAGGGCTACGCGGCCTGATTGAAGCCACCAAGAGGGAAGGTTCCCTCAACAAAGAAGCACCTGAGGTGGGAGGACAGGAGTTGGAGAAACTCACAAATAATCAAATCTGTGAATGTCGTACCCGCAAATGTGGAGGGCTGACTGTATTCCAAGGCTGGTCAGGGTCCACTCTGAAGAAGGGACCTAATTTTGGGACCCTGAAGTTCTATTTACATTCTATCCCGCTCCCTCAACTGTAGACATATGCTTTATACCTGAGGCTTTAATCACTCTGTACTGCATCAGAGGAAACAGGTTTATATCCATGAAACCTCATGCTAAAATAAAAGCTAGTTAGCTTTAAAGGTAGATACTGCCACTTTCCTTCCCCCATTCCTACTTTGCATGCTGCAAGTGACTAACATGGCTACTTATTTGAAAACTGCAAATTTTAGAAAGCTGTCCTTCACTAATACTAACACTGATTCGTTACTGCATGTGTTCCCCTTTTGAGGGAGAGTAGAATTTGCTTTTGTTTTCTAACAGCTGATAGAAACCCAGCTGCACAAGAGCCTTTACACAGCTGCTTTCCAGACTCCAGTCCAAGAGGCAGCCAGAGATAGGAGGCCAGTAAAAACAACTGCAGAGACCCATTCAACAGCCAAGGCTGCTGCTGCTTATTTTCTACTCCCTACTTTCCCCAGCAGTAAGAGAGATCAGAAGTGACTGTTCACAGAGTTTTGTCCTTTGTGAGGAAAAGAAGATATCGGAAACTTCTGGTGGTCTTGCATTATCTGTTCATTTGGGGCCCAGGCAAGGAGCAGGACAGACATGTGGACATACAATACTGGTTTTTGAAGCGAGATCTCGCTCCCTCTGCCTCTCCCTCTCCCCAAGAAGCAACACTTTGCAGGCTTTGCAGCCTCCCCCAGGCTGCTTTTTTCGGCAGCCAGCTGCAAAACACAGACCTGTTTTCTCACTCGACTGGCTATATTCCAAACCTGCCAAATTGTTTCTTTCAACTCTGCTCCCAACCAGATGGGAGCAAGCTAGTAGTCACTAGACATCAAAGGCTGTTAAGCAAACACCTTTAGCTAGAAAAGTATATGGAAAAAAACCCACCTCCCAACCTTTAAGATAAAGAGTACATCCAAAGAGTATGGATGTGTATGGAACACTATGTTGCAATGTTAGGAAAGGGCTCTATCCCTTCTGAAAATGCTTGAAAGGAAATGGGTAAGAAATGAGAAATTCCTGCTAATGAATTTCCTTAATGTGGAAATGCTACATGAATATTTAGGGAATACTTGCACAAACGACCAACTATTTGGTTTTCTTGTTTAGAAGCAAAAGTAGCTGCAAGATGGGTAAAGTCCCATCATACATCTCAGCAGCCCCTCTTCTCATTCTGTCATTCCTTTCCTTTCACTGGGGATTGAGGGTAGTTTTTTATCCTCTTGTCAAACCAATGAGTCTCCTATTTATTTATTTATTTGCCATCTCTCTCAGTGAATCAAGGCAGGAAACAACAGATTACAGTATAGCAACAAACAGACACATAACAGAGTTAAAAACACAAACACCAATTAAAAATACACGATAAGAGCATAACATCAGTTAAAAAAGCATACATATTTATTTATTTACATACATACATACATATTTATTTATTTATTTACATAAATACATATTAAAAACATCATAAAAATATCCTTCCATAGTTTGTAGGCGGCTGATTAAAAAGTTCTCTGGTTACCCATTACCAGCTGGATCCTAGCTGACTGAAGTAAATGTTCCCCAGAAGATCTGGGTGTACAGGGCGGATTATACAGGAGAAGATCATCCTGTACGTAACCTGGACCCAAACCATATAGGGATTTAAAGGAATGGTCAGTTGGTTGAGTGATTTTATAGGCATAATATGATCAGTCCTAGATGTACTAGCCACCATTCTCACTGTCATGTTTACACTAATTGAAGTTTCCGAACTTGGTACAAAGATACGCCAAGGTACAGCACATTTCACAAGTCCAGCCTTGAGGTTAGCAGTGTGTGCATCATATATCTTGTGACGGTGATTTACAAGTTAATCATGCATTGTATGCTGATTTTTTTTTTTCGTCATAAGCCTGCTGCCAATCCACTTAACTGAATGATGTTGAGATCTGAGTGTCATGAGAGAAGGTGAAATTTTTCTCCTGATTCACTATTTCACACCATCTTTTGTTGTTGTTGTTAACCTCAACACTGGAAAGCTCCACAGAATTTAAGCCTGCCTTTGTTAGGAAAGGGCTCTATCCCTTCAGTGCTTATTTGCCCTTTTTCTCTATCTTTGCCAGTGCTGTGATATTATGACTGAGATGGAGCCACCAGAACTATACGCAGCATTCTTTCTCTAGCTGCACTATTGAATTGAATAATTGTGATGTATGTGGTGCTTGCCATTTTATTTTCAACCCTTTTCCAATTGTCACAGCCAGCGTAGACCCCACTGGTGTATATTTTCAATCTTTCTCCTAATAGTCCCTAGCACAGAATTGGCATTTTCATTGTTGCTGCTGCTCACTGAGTTGCTGTCTTCATTGACCTATCCACAACAACTCGTAAATTTCTTTCCTAGATAGTCAGCCGCCAGTTCAAGCTCCAATAGCATACAAGTGAAGCTTATAACCTTTTCATTTTGGGTAGGGTATTGAGGGCGGTTTGCCCTTGGGCATGCCTTTAGATATACATTTATTTGCTGGACAGTTGAAGTTCCTACACATCTATTGCACAGTGTGGCATTATTCTGAGGAGTCACAACAATTAGCTGTCACTGTCTCATCATTAAAACCAACAGTATAAAGCAAGACAATATCATTTCAACAATAGCAAAAAATAGAAATAGATGCTACTTTCAAAACAATATTACAGGGCATATTACCTGGCCAGTAGGGGAAAAGCTTAGTGAAACAGAAAAGTCTTCACCATCTTGTAAATAGAGGAGGGTGGAGGAGATGATCCTCACGAGACAAGATGCTTGCTGATTTGGGTGTGGCAACTGTTAAGGCCCTTTCTTTGTCCTAACCAACTTTGTCTTCATCACAGGTGGAATCCAAGGACAGACCTGAACACTGAGTATGTACATCTTTTCTTTCCTTGATTTATTGAGGTTGCTTCAGTCTTTGGACTAAAATGTGGAGTTTTACTTTAAGAATGAAACTGGGGCAGGACAGGCCCAAGACATTTTTCTGCCTGAGGTAAACAACAATACCAGAATTCACTTGGACAGTTATGAATGCATAGCCATCATGTAGGTATGCAATGACTCCCAGCCTGGCCTCCTTTTTCCCCACTTACCAGTCAACAACAGCTGTAATCGGCAGAGGCCCATTCCCTTGTCACTTGGGAAGCAGCTAACTGACATTCCCACCTCCTCATGTGAATGATCTCTGTTGCAACAAGCATAAGCAGGGGTCCTGTTGCAGTTCCCCCCCACATCGGAGATTGTTCATTGGAGGGGGTGCTGGGAAAAGTATTCTGCTTCCCAATTGCCTGGGGAACAGATCACTATCATTTGCAACAGCTTCTGCCCAGTAAGTGGAGATTGGGAGACTTTTGTCGTCCCTGTGTGGCCCCTAAACTAGGGAATGTATAGGGATCATGAGTACCATATAGTTTAGAATGCATAATTCTAGGTTACGCATTCATAATGGCCCAAGTGAATTCTGGCCAAGATTTTCCTTCCCTCTCTTTTCAGATTCTGTGTACAGAGGTAAATTAGGCTGGTAGTTGGATTTTACTTCAATAGTGGAAATGGGACTGTGTTCTGAGGGCGGCAGGCTAAAGGGTTGCAGAGCAGAAATTTGTGGCACACACAACCTTGTCCTCCAAAGTGGGGAAATGGCCAAGGTATTCAGGAGGAATTTTTGAAACAAAAGACCTGTTTTGGCTATCTCATCATCAGCTCTTCTCGGTAGGGTAGATAGAATCCCAGATCTCTAGACCCTCAATCTGTGGGAAAAAGAGGCTATCAGATTTAGTGCCAGAGAACATCTGTATAACTTTAAGCCCCCTATTATCACAAGACACAAAATAATTCTGGCTTCTCTTGCCTGTTCCCTCCCTATCCTTGTCCTTTACTCCCTCTTCTCAACTTTCTGTGATGAATCAGTGTGCTGTGTATATACCTTTAATCTAGAGCAGTGGAGGAAAGCAGATGACAAGCAGAATGGGGAGGACAAGCCATTGTTGCCTTGCTTCCTGCCTTATCCAGCTTTAAATTTGGCTACCCTAGGGAGAGGGGTTGTCTCTATTTTTAGGGTTTCCATAAACTGAATGAGGTTCACAAAAGAAGGCCACTTTGCACTAAGGGACAAACCTGTCCTGGTGGTCAGTCTGCCCTGCAAATAATGATTTAAATATGATTCTGTCTGAAAGAGGCACACATGAAAACACACAATGGAGTCACAGGTCATACCATGAGTGGATCCCCAGTGATCGTTATGTGTTTGGGTTGGGGTTATATATGGTAGTTCTGAAGCAAATGGGGGTGGGGGGCAGTAAGGGCACAACCGTCCTTGGTGGGGATCTTGCTGTGTTTTTTCTGTCAGAAACAACACCATGTTCTCTTTATCTTCTTACCTGAGACATGCCAATTTTCTCTCAAAAGATAAACACACACAAACATACACAGCTGTTTCTCTCCCCAAATGTGATGCATTTTCAGTTGTGGTGGTGGGGAGAAGGGTGTTGGACAGCCGCAGCCTGGACGGCGTATCAGCCACAGCACTAATTTCCTGGTAATTTCCTGTGCTGCTGGCAGGGTCTCCTGGACCAGGTGTCAGGAGGACCCCATAAATATGCATAAACTGGAGGTTTAATAACTGCAGAAAGAGATGATGGCAGATTATCTCTCCTGCCCTAACTCGTGAGCTTTATTATTTGTTCCCGTGGAAACTCTGCTGTTTTCTAGTCATCCATCTGCAATGTTTCCTTGCTTCTTCCCTGAAGCGGCATTGGAGACTGCGAAAAGAGGGTTCTTAAATCTGCTAGACCAAGCAGGTAGCACCTGTGACCTCCCAAGCTATGTTCAGCCCCTCTTGCCATGACCTTTGGAATGCCAAATGTTCCCCCACCCCACACACCAGAAAATGGCCTGAGACTTTTTGCTGCTTGAGTCAAAAGGACAAAATGGCACATATCTGCATGCACACACATCCACATTTCATGTACAGAAGCTGACTTAACTGGCAACTGAAATTTCCTTCAGTACTGGCAGCGTTATAACATCTTCTACCACCACACCCAAGGGCAGCAGGCTAGTTTAGAAGATGTAGCATAGGCTGAGTTGTGTATACAGTTTTGTCCTGCAGGAGAGTGGAATAAGCCAAAGATCTCAAGAGAGGGGATTGTGTCTGAGAGGTGGATTGTGCTGCCATTGCTCCTGCCCCTGAGTCACTACCACCTGAGATGATTGTCTTAGTATGCCTAAGAGTAGAGCCGGCACTTCCTCATTATGGTGCTGGGCAAGCAGAGTGTTTCCAAGCCAGTTGACAATCAGGGGCCAGTTTGAGTCCCCATCACCACCACTTAGCACGTTCAGAGCAGTTAGAGAATTCAAACCAGGTTTGTAGCTTAATTACATCAGTTCTGTTAACAGCAGTACCAGGCTTCTTTCTGTAGTCACTAAAGTACAAACAAGCTTCTTTGCTAACAAAGAATCTAAATTCTGCTTGCCTGCTTGCCTGTTCAAAATATTTTATGCAAATTAGACATAATGTTGATTACTTTGCATAATTTATTCAGCTCTTGTGGGGCACTATGGCTTTGACTCACAATCATGGGGAATCCTGCTAATCCAGTTACTTCCCCAGACCTAACACAGATTTTCAGTTGTTATCTTTACAGAATATAAACTTTGTTAAAAGTTGAACCTGCCTGCTTACTACAACGACATCTCTCTGTCATGGCTTTTGTTTTGTTGAGTAGAATGCACTGTCTTTTATGTCATCTGGGTATAAGATGGTATCATTAACACTTTTTGGCAGTACTCTTTGCTTTTCCGAGCAATGTTACAGGCAGAAATTCAACATGAATCTCTCATTACTATAACCATATGCTAGGAAAGGTTGAAAGGAAGTTCAGAGGTTACATGTTGAAGATGAAGCAAGTTTGTTTTCTGCTTCTCCAGAAACTAGGACATGGAACAATGGATTCAAACTACAGGAAAAGAGATTTCACCTAAACATCAGGAAGAACTTCCTGATGGTCACAGGGGTCCGGCAGTGGAAATATGCTGCCTCAGAGTGTGGTGGATTCTCCTTCTTTGGAGATTTTTAAGCAGAGGCTGGATGGCCATTTGCTGTGGGTGCTTTGCGTGTTTGTTCCTGCATGGCAGGGGGGTTGGACTCAATGGCCATTGTGATCTCTTCCATGTCTATGTTTCTATGATTCTACCCTGCAAAAGGATTGAAGTTATTTCGCGTTAAGTTACAATTGTAGTAGTAGTTGTACTTTAGTTCTTGGGGCAAGAGAACTACAAGTTACTTGTAATGAATTACTTCCAAGCACTGTTCCTTGCATTACAGCAGCCACTAATATGTCTGTACACCCCACTCCTCCCGTTGGCCTCTTTGGATTTCCTCTGGACCTGACCCTTCTCTGTAGCTGATTTGCCTGCCTCTGCCATATCATTTTCTCCTCTTGGCTCTTTCTCACCATAGTTAGGTGCTCCTCCCTCCTCTTCAATTAGCTATTAACCTCACCTGCATTCCACCCCCCCCTTATCTCTCTATCACCCAAGCTCACATTCTTTAGACAACTGCCTTTGAAGATGCATTGAAAAATAGATAAGGCCCGGCACAGCAGAGAGAAAGTGTGTGGTGGGGGTGGCGGCGGAAAGCAGAAAGGCAAAATCAGAGAAAGGAAGGCAAAGCAGCCTTGCTGAAATCTTCTCGTACTCAGCTTGGCCACAGTTTCCTAATTTCCATTATCCCTTTTTCTTCAAATGCTCTGGTAGTTCAGCTTTAAGGTCTATGCTAGACCAGAAATCAAGTCTCAGTCTTGAAACACAGCTTTTTGTGTTTTTCCTTCCTTGCCCTTGGTTTAGGGCTTCATCATACCAGCCTGTTGTCTCGCAGCAATCACGTGTTGTGTAAGCAAATTGAAATATACTGGTGTGGAAATAATCACCTTCACACCTTCTCTGCAATAACTTCACCCTGCTTGGGTATGCGGGGGGGGGGGGACTGCACCCACTCACGCCACATGATTGCCGGAATATTGGAATTACAACGGAACAAAATGGTTACACCAAGAAGCAATAGTTGAACAGCAGCCATATTGGACCCATTAACATTTTTTTCCCCATCAGTGAAAAGACACAATCCAGTTACAATGAAAATGCAGTGCGGCAATGGGAGTGATGGCACTGTGTGTTAAAGAAAGATCAAACTGAGAAGAACAGAACTGAGCCAGTGCAATCATGGAATAAACCTATTGTGTGGTAAAGTCCTTATTTATTTCCTTTCATTTCAATGAGGAAAGGTCGCTTACGATATTAAAGTAACTGCCTTGCTCTTGCTACTGCATCCAAAGAAATGGGTTTATATCCATGAAAGCTCATGCTAGAATAAAAACTGGTTAGTCTTAAAGATTCTGCCACTTTTTTTTCCTCCCCTTCCCTTCCTCCTTTTTATGCTACATTGCTCTGACTGCCTGATGAGCAGATTGTTTGGCTCCTGCATCACATGTTGCTACCCCAATCCCATTTCTTCCCAACCCTAGATGAATATTTTGTGATCTGTGGTTTCAGGGCATGATAGCATACAGAGCTAAGCCCTGTAATCAGTCTTTAACATTGAGGAACATGCCTAGAAACATCAGCATCATATTACAGCAGAATGAGGCACTTGGTCCCATCCCTTTTTCACACACTGATATGACGAAGGAGAGATGGTGGAGGATACAGATGGAAGCGGACTGTGTTCCCACTATGTTAGCTGTTGTCCCCCACCAGCGTCAATAAACAGCTGATGAGAAGCAGGAGGTAAGTTCAGCTCCACCCAATGCCTCCCCCATTCAGAGCTTGCGAGTATTACTTTTCTGGCCTATAACTCCAAGGCTTCCCAGCCAGGGACTTCTTACAGATATAGTCCAAAAGCTTACCCTGGTGATTCCCAAACTTTGGTCTCCCAGGTATTTTGGATTTCAACTCCCGGAAGTCCTAGCCAGCTTGACCAACAGTCAGGAATTCTGGGAGGTGAAATCCAAAACACCTAGAGGACCAAACTTTTGGAACCACTGGCTTAGCTTTTTCCAAGCCGCAACACCTTTTTTTCCTGTAATAAATGACCAACTCCTACATCCCCTGGGATATTCAAAATCCTGCATATGACAGTATGCTGGTGTGGTAGGAACAAAAGCTGTGTCTCTACCTCCATTCCCTGGTTCAGTGGCTCTCCTTCCACTGCAAAGGGAGGCAGTGGGGTCGCAAGGGGACCTCCGTGTGGAGAGGTCACAGCCACATTCTGCTTATTTCTGGGAACTCTTGCCATGCACAGTCCCTCCTCTCCCCACCTTCATCCATGCTAACAATAAAGTCTTTTGAATTACTCATACTGCTTCTGTCAGGTTTTCAAATATGGATTTTTATTTAATTCTAAGCTACTAGCAAGGAAAGGACTAGCTGGGGGAGGCAGAGGGAGCAGACAGGTATAAAAAGCTTTTGCATCATAGCTTTGTGCAGGGGGAGGGGGGACATTATGCTAAAGTCTTTGAGAAGCTGAATTCTGAACCAGATAAATAGCACTGGACTGCACAAGGTGTGTCCCTCCAGATGTTGTTGGAGAGCAACTGTGCTAGCCAGCATAGCCAGTGGTGAGAGATGATGAGAACTGTGGCCCAGTTACATTGAGAGGGTTGCAAGTTCTCCAGCTTTGTGTTCTGAAGGGGAACTAGCTGTAATTTCAGGCTTCCTGAAATACTGCAGTTTAAACCAAAATTTGACATGCATCCTTGCTATAAGATTAGCTGTGCTGGTGGTAAATGATGTAGCAAGATGGTTGGTACCAGAGAGAGCATCACAGTCCTCTAGCTGATGGCTTTCAAAATCTCCTTGCAGCAAGTGGTAGAACTATGTCCCTAAGTAGTGAATTCTGCCTAGATTATCCCAGGGCAACCCTCCAGATTCCCGTGAGTGACTAAGGGCCCCCTGTTGGGGTGCACCCCCCGGGCATGGCCACTAGAAGGTAGGTCCCTGGGATTATGTGTTATGTTTAATATGCTTTCAGCTTATTTAAATTATTTTTATTATTTTAAACTGTTTGGTTTAATTTTACTTTTAAGCCCCTCAGAGATCTTTTGATACAGGGTAGAGTATGGTGTGTGCGTGTGCATGTGTGTGTGTGTAGAACAATCATAAACAAAGAAAAATGAAGTGTACAAGCATCTCAGTACTTAGGACAATGGTACCAGGTGTGTTCATGACAGGAAAACTTGCTCTACTAGTCTCTTCCCTGGTTTGAACTGCCAGGCTAAAGTAAAACTACCTCTTAGGGCTTATCAAACAAAATATAATCCATCCTGCACCTCTGGACAGCTGTTAACATTCATCTATCATGCTAACAAAGACTCTAGAACCCATCTGCCTGATGGCAGAGGCCAGATTCCATACAGGTAGTTGACCTTGGAATTGCATTACAAAGGAGCAGCCACAGAGTATAGACAGTCTTTTCTGTTATGGAAGCACTAGGAGCATAACCCTGCTCTCAGAAGCAGACTTGGGCCGTGCAACAGTTGCACGCTACAGCTCCTTGCCTCCTCTGCCAAGATGAGGAAGGACCTGTGTGGTTATTCATCAGTTTGTTTAACATATTCATTTGTGAGATTTTTCTTACCGCTTCTCAGCCTGCGCCCTCAAAGTGACAAGCAACCATTACAAAGAATCCTTTTAGGAATCAATATCAAAATAATGCTAAAATGATGTTAAAAATCAATAGCCAAAAAAGCTGCAAAGTCCAGATAATTGCAGGGAGGGGAGACTGATCACCCAAGGCCAAGCAAAAGGGTTTTTTATTTTAGTAAAATACAGGTATGTACTAAGGAGAGGAAGGATCCTCATCTCGCAAATACATTCTAGTCATTTCCCCCCCTCACCTTACTTCCCCTCCCCACCCCCCAGCTAATATGATTTGGGAACTCATTCTCCAGGTAGTGCCTGATTATTGTGGTTACAGTACAGTCTAACTCACCTATTCCATAGCTAGCCACTGGGATAGGATGGGGCAGAGAGAAGTCGCACTGGTGCAGCAGAAAGGGACATGTGCCGACAGAAGCCTGAGTTAACATCAGTGGAAAGCTCCACAGGCATACCTTTGTCAACAGTGGCATTCCCACTGGTAATAGGTGGCATTAAACATTCCCCTCTCCACAAGACCTTTCTGGGGGCAGATGAAACTTTGGAGTTACTGAACTTGAAGCCACTCCATGTTTCTGTTGTGCTGCATGGCTGGGCCTTTTTCCTACAACATTTCCGTTCCTGTTGAAACCAACATATTGTCTGTGTATGAATCTACGAGCGTGGGACAGGCTGGCATGAGTTGATAGGGCTTTGGAACCAGCAGAGGATCCTCCATTTTGCTGCCCCTTTGCTGTGCGTCCCCCTGCCCCACAGATTTTTCTGGACCCAATGAGGGAAAGGCCTGCTTCTTATTTCTGTGCAATGCTTCCTCATCGAACTAAAGCACTGAAGGAGTTGTGGAAGAAGGCCCTGCTGCAGAAAGCTGCATCAGTGAGCAGGGACCAAAAAGGGAACTGGGAAATGGTGGAGAGGGGGAAGGAATGGGGTATAAAATATTAAGTGGGAAAGAGAGCTGCAGAGAGAAGTGGGAGTTTCAGATCTGGAAGCATGAAGGACAGCCTGCAGTTATATTAATCTGAAAAACCAGCCAGAAATTACAAAAGTCGGAAACCTAGTTTATTGTGAAGCCTCAAATAGGAGGCACACCAAAACCAAAACACTACATTGGTGGATATCTATAAACCTCTATTGGTAAAGGTAATTATTTCCTGTTTTAGTTCCAGTGCTTTTCAAAAAAATAGTTAATGTTGGGGTTGTGAAGTTTTTTGAAATTATTTTTTACTTTCTTATTTCTCAAAAGTATCTTAACTGTTCCTTCTCAGTTATGTTCAAAAATATTCTAAATGCTGCTAGCTCTTGGGAGTATGAAAATCACTTTCTGCCCCTCCGCCTTGCCGTCATCGTTACCTCAGTGCTCATAACAGAGCCCAAGGTAGCAGCAGGAGGCACAGTGTGTCTTCGGCCCAAGTGCATCTTCAGCCGAGTGACGGTCCTTCTCTGTCCTTCAGCGAGACCAAAACCCCGTCAGTATAAAAGTAACTAAAAATTTGCAGCTACGCTACATAAGAGGATGATGTCATCCTTCCTTATGTTACAATGGTAGTACAGTTCATTATCCTTCTGTAATCGGTAAAAGCATTAATTGCAAGTAATTCCTTTGTGACAAACTATTCCAAAGTTTTATAGTGCTGTTGTTGTTCTTATCATTGCTCCTTTCCCAAGCTGAATGAGTTTGACCCTTTTATAGCCTGTGGTTCCTCCCCCATTTTTAGTTTCCAAGAAGGCCATAGGAAGCCACAAGCGCTAACTTTCTTCTCTTTCTTGCATGTAGGTAAGGTGACAGCTCAGCATACCAACCTAATGGGTTCTTCTCTCTGGCAAGAAAAAGGCTTGGCTCTGTTGTGTTGTACAAATAATGTATTAGAAAAAAAAAAAGAGGAAGAAAAGGGGAAAAGGTGATCTAGCATTTTCCTTACCTGTTTGTTTTCCTGCCCCACCCCCACCCCACCCAGCATGCCAAATGCCGATGCCTTGACTCTGCCACTGCCTTCACCTCTTATCACTTGTCACTTTCTAGGTCAGCACTGGGAGGGAAAGACCTTCAGTCTAGTCCTATTGTACCTCTTAAGAGTCACTGAGAGTGCAGCCTGCCTGGTAGACATTTCCAGCAACTGTCCCTTGAGTTAGAAAAGAAGGGGACTGATGAAGCAACAGCCTACCTCTCCTTCTGATGAGAAACCAAAGTGAGTTAAAATTGGAAGATACTTTTCTTTTCACTCCACTACACATTCTCTTTCCTACTCCAGCTGGTCATCTGTAGAGTACAGGGCAGACTATTCAGTCAACATGCCAGAAAATGGCAGCTCATGTTGGTTTTGTTTATTACATCATTGTTGTTGTGTGCCCTCAAGTCATTTCCTACTTATGGCAATCTTGAGGCAAGCCTATCATGGGGTTTACTGGGGCTGAGAGTACCTAACGCGGCCAAGGTCACTGGGTGGGTTTCCATGGCTGAGTGTGGGGTCAAACCCTGGTCTCCAGGGTTGTAGTCGGAGATTCAAACCACTACACCATGGTAGCTCTCCATTGTATCATACCACGGTGTAATTTGTAGACTGAAATCAACCAGAAATTCATGTGAACCGAGAGCAGGTGGTGATGGCAAATTACTGGACGTTTGTGTGCAAAACAGACAGACAGATATTCAAGCAGTAGTACGCAGCTAGATTAACTGGAGCTGGGAAGGAGAATTTAGAGCAGAACACCTCAGTGAGAGAGCTGTGACCTTTCCTCCTCCTCTCAGTATTCACCATCTGTGGCCAGCAAAGACATAGCTGGCCGAGGCTGAAATCTCCGCTGGCATTCTGCCTGTTATAGGAGGAAAAGGAGATTGCAGGAAACATATGGGTGGCACAGCCTGTGTTTCCTTGGCAGCCTCTTCTCCCTCCTTAAGCCAGCTGTGTTGAGATTGCTGGGGCTAAACAAACTCCTTACTTGAACAACATAGGAGGAGCCATTGGCCAGATGTCAGTCGTCCTTGGACTGAATTTGGCCTGTGATCTCTCGGTTGGTTATTACAGTGGGATTCTGTGCCATGGTGCAGTGGTGTTCTGCGAGAGAACCAGGAGTGTGCTGCAGATAAATAAAATTACTGAGTAGTGACAAGTAAACAGGAGCGAAAAGCGCACTCATCCACAAAAGGAGTCTTAACTACTTGGTCATTGTATGACTCGTTATGCTGGCCTTGCCTCCTTCCAGTGATGTCAAAACCATTTCCTCTATGCAGCACAACCCTCTCCCCCCATGAGTGGTTCAGAAAGATTGGGAAGAACTGTTGTAAGAGCGGGTGATCAGTGTGAAGCTACAGACCCTGCCTCCTGCCCTCTGAAACTGGCTTTTCCCTGCTGAAAGCAGCTGCTGGTTTTGTACATGCACAATGTGTGGGTCTGCTCTTTGTAAAGAAGTTGCGAAATCCTGTTTTTACCCAGAAAATCTCATTCCACATCTTAGAGCTGAGACAAGTTGTGTTATTTCCTGCTTTACTCAGAACACCGAGTGCGACATACAGTAGATAGGAAAATGTGCTACCTCTTCAAACCCCTGGTATGAAGGCCACCGTATCTTATGGGTCACTGTCAGCCTTCCCCAGTGCAGTACCCTTGGAATGTTTTCAAGGAGCTTCAGGGTTGGAAAGGACCACCAAGGCCATCTAGTCCAACCCCCTGCCATGCAAGAAGACACAACTACAGCACTCCTGAGAAGTGCCAATCCAGTCTCTTTTTAAAGATCTCAAAGAAGGAGGAATATTTCACCCTTGAACAGCTGTGGCCATGAGGAACTTCTTCCCAATGTTCAGGTAGATTTTTTTCCCCATACAGTTTGTATGTACTGGTTTATATCCTAAGTCTCAGAAGTAAAAGAAAACAAGCTTGCTCTATCTTTTCTACCCATTGTACCCTGACCTTTGGTTATGTGATTGGAGATCAACAGTATTGTACTCAAAAATATTTGGAGGGCTAAGATTATGAAAGTCAGCACTAAGTGGTCTTCAACAAGCCACTGAACTGTCTCTTGTTTGCCTGTGTAGCTATCCACGTGACAGCTACTTTACAGTGACATTGCTAGAATTAATAATATATAATCTAGAGCCTAAATACCCTGAAAGCACCAGATCCCATCCGTCTTGGAAGCTAAGCAGGGTCAGCCCTGATTAAGTACTTGGACAGAAGACGGCCATGTTGAAACTGCGTGTTTCAAGTGAAGGAGCAGGAACCACAATACAAGGATCTGCTTTCCAGTAGCTTTTTCTTTTCAACACACATATACACACACAAACACATTGTACAGAATGCTGGCTTCTTTGAAGATGTGTTCAGACTTTAGCCTTTCTCCGTGGTGTGCTAAGTTTCTATAGGGAAAGAGGGTTTGATTCTTTTCAGATGGTGGAGCATTTGATGAGGCAGTGTTGTATTACAAACTTTTTTTGTTTTTGGATGTGTTCATCAAATTGAAGGGAGGTAGGATAGCAGGTTGAGTGCACATGTTGTATTAAAGACAGAACCATTATCAGAGCTTGTTTACAGGGGGATGAGGCTGTGCAATGAATTTTACACTGTCTCCATAGCAAGTTTGCCTATGCTCTACTTGCTATTTTAAGGCTTGGGCCTGATAATCAATTCATAGGTGGACCTAAATACCCTAAGGGCACCATATGCTATCTGATCTTGGAGGCTAAGCAGGTTTGGCCGTGGTTAGTATTTGGATGGGAGACCAATGAATACCAGTTGCTATAAGCTACATTCCATAAGAAGGAACTAGCAAAACGACCTCAAGTGTTCCTTGCCTAAGAAAACCCTATGACATTCATGGGGTTGCTGTTAGCCAACAAGCGGCTTGAAGACACATATGCACACAATCAAGACCACTTGTTTGTCTGGATTTGCACTACCATATCTCTGTACTGCGGTATTTTCCCTCTTGCTTTTTCATATTTTTAAAAGCTTGATTTGTAACAATTATTCTATATTTTAAATTTATATTTTTAATACAATTTCTATTAGGTGAGTGGTTCACTTTCTACAGAGTTCACATTCAAACACAAGTTTGTTCCATCCTATTTCAGTATTAGATTACAGTTATGTAAAGGTCTGAATGGACATTCTAATGCATTTTCATTAGATTTTCCCTGTGTGATTTTCCCTGATTACACATTTCTTGCCAGTGCTTTCCACCAAGTTATGTTGTTTTGCACATGATTTCCCAATTTCTTATCAGAGAACTACATCACAACATTCAGCAAGTTGTGAAAAGTGATGGATAATTGCCTTCCAGTTTATACATTACTTTTGGAAGTTCAAATTAGGTTGATTCTTCAGTTTTGCTCCATCTCTTGTTTCTACCATTCATTTTAAGTAAGACCTCACAAAACTGCTAATGCTAAAATATTAAAAGCAAAAATATAAAGGATAATGTTAGCCTGTCCAATTTGCACTGGCAAAGCATTTTTGATGTACCTGGTCAAAAGACCCATTCATTTTGGTGTCACAGGTGGCAGTAATCTTACTTTTCGGTGTTGCTTGTCCTGCACCTCCAGATTAAATTGCCATCATGTCCACTTCTTTCCCGGGACCCAGTCTGGCCTGTCTTTTCAGTCTTGTTTCGATCTTCTGTCTGTATATGATTCTGTTTTTCCCCCCACTAAAACACAGTTGCATTCATAAAAATAAAAAAGAATGAGCCAATGGTGTCCTTGCAGTGACAGCAGTAGGAAAGAGAGAAAAGAAAAGAGGCCATGTTGACTCATAGGGATGAAACTAAATTTAAAATCCACAGGTGGGCAATGTCTTTTTGAGTCAACTATAAATTCAAAAATCTAGAACCTTTCTAGTTCTCCAGAACTTGTCATTCAGGCTAGATGATAAAAACCCATGTCACAGGCAGAATACCCACAAATGAAACAAAATATGCATCCTGTTTATTGAGGTCTTAGAAACAAGTCAGGAGACTCTGTGGATCGGGAAGCCACAAGAAGCATAAAAAATGGACATTAAATGATGCAGCACCATGCAACACAAATCACAAGCCTGGATTAGATCACAGTCAAAAACTTGCCCATAGGGACCCACTTGGTGGGAATACTTTTGGAATTCTAGTGCTGTCAGCACCCCGATTGGGCCAAATGAGGTACTTGCCTCAGGCAGCAGGACCCGGAAGGTGGCAGCAAGGAGCTGGAGAAGAGGTTTGTCTGCTTCTCAACAGCCTGCCCTGTATTCCCCTAAGCTAGCCTACTTAGCTGCATTGAGGAATTTTTCCTGTTGACAGTGCAGAAGGAAGATTCAGCTGTCCAAGTGAACTAGGTTTTGTCCATGGAATGGAGGGCAGTGGCATTTTGTTTTGCCTCAGGCAGCAGAATACCTTGGTTGGCCCTGAATGCTGTATGAAGCCACACTTCTAATTTTTTTCAGAACATTTTCGTGTGTGTGCTGTTATTCCTACCAGTTGACTCCATTATCAGACTTGGAAGCAGAGCTTAGGAAGCTTAGTTTAACATAGTATATACTGATTTTCTGTCATGTAGTGTCCACACAAGTTTTCCTCCATAGCTGCAGAAGCTCTCACTACCAGAATGCGTGTAGCTTAGCATGCGTACACATTCTTCTTTTGTTCAGGAGGTCATACCGGACAAGATGTACTCATCCAGTGACAATCGGAACACTGGGTGGCATGGAGGGATCAAACAACTGAGTGGGGAACAATAAACGTTGCCATTGGTTAAGGTCATGGTTTGGAGCAGGATAGAAAAGGAAACAATGGCCTGAAGTTGCCACTTGGCCAGAAACAAAAGCCGGAATCTTTACTTTCTGTTGCTTTCCGGAAGTTCCTTCACTAGGCTGTTCTAACATTCTGCTAGCTTTACAGCAGGTCTTTCACCCTGTTTTTATAGAAGAGGAAAATGGAATCCCGGAATCATCATCAGATCACTCGTCTGAAGCTCCCTCATTTTACCTTCAGTAAAGGAGGGAGTTGAATTCATTAGTTTGTAGATATAAAGATTGAGCTTTATGCTGCTGAATTTGGTTTCTGTGCTGCTAACATCTATGAGATTCTTGGCATTATCTATTTGTCTATCTTAGGATGAAAGTTTCTCTCTCATGTATTTTGCTTTTGTGTTAAAATGATGATCCTTTTCTTCAAAATGAAGGAACTATAGAAAGGGCTTCCAGTGCCTTAGATGATAAATTTATTCATCCTTTACCATTCTGTCCCTCTACTCTAGGAATGTGGAATTTGTGACCCTCAAAGTGTTGTTGGACTACGGTTCCTATTTTCTATTACCATAAACTATGCTGGCTAGGGAAAGTAAGAGTTGCAGTCCAAAACCATTTGCAGCGCCACGTATTTCTCACCCTTGCCTCATCCATGGACTCCAGTCTCAGCTTCTCCAGCCTTATTCCTTCCTAGTTCTCTAGATCCTATTTTTTCCTTCATGTTATGCAGTAAGTGTGCTTAACGAAGTATAGTGCAAAGAAGCTCTTCCCCTTTCTGCTAGTGCTGAATAGTGTCCAATAAATCAGATTTGATCGGTACATTAGATAAAATATTATTTTAAATATTTGCATCTATTTGCATAAAATACCCTGATAGTGGCATGCTTGCATATTTTTTGTTTTACTGGCTTGCCCAGTTCTGATTTTCTGGTTTTCAATAAACTCAACAACTTAGTAAGAAAGACTGTAACTAAACATTGCAGGGGATGTGTGTTACCTCTGAATGTGCTCATCTGTAACATCTGTATATCTAGCAAGAACAAGAACGTGCCACATGACATAATCATTGGCAGAGATTTTTTGTTCCCTGCTCTTCTTCATTGGCAAACTGCTGGTGGTACTCTGGGGTCGGCAGTACCATGTTGTCTATAGCTTTCTAGTGGATGTAACTGTAAATACAGTCATTCCTCCACATTCGCTAGGGTTAGGGGCAAGGACTCCTGTGAAAGTGCAAAAACCGTGAATAACTCTAGGCCCTCCCAAACCCTATTTAACACACAAAAAAAGTATAATCACCATATTCAACTCAGCATGGATTCCTTTGAGGCATCAGGGTTTCTTCACAAGGCAAAAGTAGGGGGGCTGGTGGGGCTGATGACCACTTCCACTGCTGCCCCACTCCATTTCAAATATGCAAAAGTGAAACCCGCAAATGTGGAGGGCTGGCTGTACATAGTTTAACAACACCTATATGTCCTTGTAATCTCTTACCTGTGACCAAAAGTATCCATATTTGTCTCCTCTGTACTTTTCTCACTGACCCACTCATTTAGGTCCAGTGCCAGGTTCACCATGGCTCCTACTTGATTTTGTTCTCTTCTACACTTAGGCCATTTCCGCACTACACTGTTACAGTGCTATTATTCTACTTTCAACCTCCTGTGGAATTCTGAGGTTTGTAATTTCTTGAGGCCAAAGAGCTCTTTGGCTGAGAATTCTAAATGCCCCTCCCTAAACTGCAAACCCCAGGATTCCATAGGAGGTTGAAAGTGGAATAGTAGCACTATAACAGTGTAGTGCGGAAATGGCCTTAGTCACCAGAATGCTCCAGACTACAGTAACCTGCATGGTTATGGCCACTGTTTTAAAATGTGCAGAGTTAGGATATATGGGGCAAGATGTGAATTGTTTACCATTGTTAGTATCCTCTTTTGCATATGTTCCAGTGATTAAGCCCCAGTAAGTGTTCAACTGCACCTAGATTAAAAAGATTTTCCATACTTTGATGTAGTCATTAATCAGAATGGAGACTGCTGTCAAGAAATCAGAAGAAGAATAGAATTTGGGAGAGCAGCTTTGAGGAGACTGGTCAAGATATTCAAGTATAAAGATATATCATTCAACCAAAGTTAGGATTGTCCATGCCATTGTCTTTCCAATTTCTATCTTTGGTTGTGAAGGCTGGATAGTGAAGAAAGCTGATAGGAAGAAAATCAACTCATTTGAAATGTGGTGCTGGAGAAGAGTTCTATGGATACTGTGGACTGCTAGAAAGAGACATAAATGGTTCTGAGAGGAAATCAAGCCTGAACTCTTCCTAAAAGCCAAGATGACTAAACTGAAACTATAGGACTTTGGACATATCATGGGGAGACATGGCTCACTAGAAAAGACAATCATGCTTGGTAAGATAGAAGGACAGTAGGAAAAGAGGACAACCACATTACAAATGAATAGACTCAATCAAGAAAGCCACGATCCTGAGTCTGCAAGACCTGAGCAGGGCTATTGATGATGGTGACTTGAAGTCGACAGCAGTTAATGTCCTTCGGAGTGTCATTCTAGTCCAGTTCTGGAAATGGCCCATGAGCAGACTGCCATTACAGGAATTTCTAGAGCCCTAGAAGTGCCCAAAATACCCTTTCCCCTACATCATAGGGGATATAGTGTGTGACAGCACTGGGGAAGAATCAACCCTTGGCAAGTATTTCTTGAACCTCCACAGAAGAAAAGTTTTTCCTGTTGTTTTGTACCATTTGGACCGTATCAGGGGTACTCCTTGACTGTTTCATGCATTCATTTGTTTCATTGTGTCTAAGTTAAAAATTGTTGAATACCGAGCCTTGCAGATTGGTAGTTGATCCTGTTGTATTTTACAAACAAATACTTGAAGACACTCGACATTCTAATTATTGGGAAAGAAAATCATAATTATAACAGCAATAAATGGTGACACCTGCCTTGAAAGCAGTACATGTGAAAAGAATCTAGGGATTTTAGCAGACCACAAGCTACGCATGAGTCGATAGTGTGATGCGGCAGCCAAAAATACCCAGTGCAATTCTGTGCTGCATCAACAGGAGTATAATGTCCAGATCAAGGGAAATGGCAATGCCACTCTATTCTGTTTTGGTCAGACTTCACCTGGAGTACTGTGTCCAGTTCTGGGCACCACAGTTCAGGAAGGATATCAACTAGCTGGAACATGTCTGAAGAAGGGTGACCAAGATGAACAAAGGTCTGGAATCCAAGCCTTATGAAGAATGACTTAAGGACCTCAGTATGTTTAGCTTGGAGGATAACTGAGAGATGACATGATGGCCACCTTGAAATATCTGAAGAATGTCAGATAGAGGATAGAGCAAGCTTGTTTTGTGCTTCTCCAGAGAACAGAATGTGAAGAACTAGATTCAAATTCCAAGAAAAGAGATTCCATCTAAACATTAGAAAGAACTTCTTGGTGGCAATAGCTGTTCAAGAGTGGAATGGGCTTTCTCAGAGAAGGGCGAACTCCTTTTTTTTTAAACAGAGTATGGCCAGGCGTCTTTTAGAAGTGCTTTAGTTGTGTATTTGTGAATGGCAGAGAGTTGGACTAGATGGCCCTTTTGGTACCTTCCAACTCTATGATTCTGTGTTTAAATACACATTTTTTGCAAATTTACCTGAGAGTGATCTGGTTCAGAGCAGGAAAAGAAAGGCCTCCAACTATCCCAATTTGGTAGGGACAGTCAGTTAATTCTTTATCATCCCACTTTTTCAGCTGCTCTTAAAATGTCCCAGTTTCCCTCTTCTCCTCGAACTTCCCCCTTTGTCCTCAGCTTACTTCAGTTGCAACAGACTAAGTTCAAAGTGCAAAAGGAAGTTTGCACTCCATTAACTCAGCAGAGGGGAGAGGAAGGGAGAAGGCAGACTCCTGTCTTTCCCAGTAGGTTCAGGTAGAAGCAGGCGGCTGTACTCTCTCCTAACTTATGTGGTCTTCCTCATTAATAACGTTTGCCCTCTTGACCACAGACAGTTGCTGCTTAGACAAATATGTCCCAGTTTTCATCTGTGATATATTGGAGGATATGTCGTATAAAGCTGGGTAGGTCACAGGCCTAACAAAGCAGACTTCCTGTTGATGTGGAACTGGATGGGGAGTGAGGATGGCTGCAGTCAGAGAACAAAGTGGAATTGATTATGGCTACTGAGGCAACCAGTCTCCCAGTCTTGGTCCACTGGCAGTCCGGCTCTTCTGCCACCTTTCCGCTTCCGAAAACCTCAAACACATCAGTTTCTAAGATGGTGACTTGTCTGTGGCCAAGCTTAGAGATTAATAAAAAAAAAGTCTGCCAAGTCAGATGCAACAGCAGATGACAGTGATTGACGAGGCTGACGCAGGCCTACATGATGATCAAAAGCCACCAGAGCGCAGCTGAGAAACCAGTGGTGAAAAGCAGCTGGAAGAGGGGAGGAGGAGGCTGTTGGAGGGGTGGGGGGAATATGGCATCAGAGCAGACGCCCGCTTGATGGATAGGGAGAATGGAGAGTTACTGTAGCCAGCGATCCTCGCTTGATAGATGGAAAGAGTAAGAGGCCAAGGTAGAGAACAGAGGCAGTGTTGCCTGTGGCTGGGCTCGGGGAGGGAGAAAGGAGTGAGACAGAGAAGTGAGCAGTATAAATTGAGATTGATAAATGGTCTGTGGGGTACGGTAGTGATGAATAGGCTAGATGTTGCTTAACCCTGGGTATTTCTAGTAGTCTGTGTATATTTTATGATCCATGTTACCAGTGGAAGATAGCTGGGCTAGAGGTGTTTACACTTTCATCCTGCGCTCTAATTATTGAGAGCTGTTGGAGGTAAGGTAGGGAGGTTAATGGAATCTACAAATCCCACTCCCAGACCTCCTTCAGTTTTAGTGAAATCATAACTTCTCAGCCTTCTGAAAACAGTATCTCCAGGGGGGTTCTTGCAGAAAATAAAGTGGGCTACCCTCCCACCTGCACCTCTTATAATCCAAGTACTGTTTTCAATTTCGTTCCATATAGAGCAGGGTGGGGACCCCCCCCCCGGGCCCAATTTTTAAATATATATTATAGATGGTTGTATAGTTACCCATTTCCTCAACATAAGGAAGAAAAAATACATGCAGGCCAGCATGTACAAAGAGGAGAGTCGTTCTCATATATGTTCAAATGCAGTCTCACTCCCTTTCTGTGCTTATTTGTTCTACATTTGATAGCTTGCAGATGAATTTGTCAACTGTAGTTGTTGTTAACTGCTGTCAGGTTCACTGCGACCAGTAGCGACCCTGCTGATGAGAGCGTCCAAGTCACCCTGTCATCAACCACCCTCCTTGACTCTGTCCATCAGTAATGTGGTCTTCCTCTTTTCCCAGTGTCTTCTACCTGACCAAGCATTACTGTCTTTTCTGGAGAGTCATGTCTTCTCGTGATATGGCCAAAGTATGACAGTATCAGTTTAGTCATCTTGGCTTCTAGGGAGAGTTCAGGTATGATTTGTTCTAGGACCCATTTGTTTGTCATTTTAGCAGTCTAGGTTCTATTTGAAATGCTCTTGAGGTAATAATGAAGATTTTCTGTTTAGAGGGGCCCAAGCACCAGTGGGGAGGATAGACTTTTGTCAACGAGTGGAGATCCAGCCCTCTGGCAGTATGTCAGACCCCTCTACCATGAGATGGGGAGACATACAATGAGGCTTAATTATAAATGGTGCTTGAGTACACTTGCGGAACATGTTGACGTTCCCGTCCGTCTGTGTACCTGTAGTCCAGGTCCTGTGACTTTTGCTGGAGCCAATCAGAAGCCATGTTAGTAGTTGAGCAGAATAAGCAATGTTCTGGGAGGGGAGCTGGCTGCCCCAGGCCTTTCTTTAAAACAGAAAGAGTACACTGGGGTGGTGAAACTAGGCCTTGTAGTAGGTGTGTGAAAGAGATCTTTTCTTTCTTATGTGGTTTGTTTTCTTAAGAGTTAACAGGCTTAGAGTTCCAAGTGCATAGGCAACAGGGAGGGACAATGGGTTGAAGAGAGAAAAGATCATAATTATCAGGGATGTTGATCCCAGGGAGAGTGGAAGCCAGTGCTTGCCCCAGGACAAGTGGAAATTTAGAATACTTTCTCCCTTATTTGTGGGAATGGGAACATTTCATCATAGAAAGGAGGGAAGCCTTGCAGGAGGAGAAGGGAGTTGAGGTAAATGTCACACATCTGAATCCATGAGCTTGGCTCCTTTTGTACTTTTGACTAGTCCCACTGATGACATTTGGAATGGGACTGTGACCTTTGGCATTGAGGTTTCCCACTGACTTTCATTTCGTCATTACATCTCTGGTTAATAGGTTCAGTGTGCAAGACAGGAAAGATGGATACTGGGGGTGAAGGATGAGGGAGATGTGTTGATTTATGGAGGTGATGGCAGCAGGATAGACAGAAACCACACGCACAGCACACCTTGACCCCACCTCAAGTGGGAAAAAGGAGTGGTTGAAAACAGCTGTGTTGATCCAGTATAGCACATATTCCACCATAAGCAACAACAAACTAGAGCTATTTCCCCACTACGTTGTTACAGTGCTACTCTTCCACTTTCAACCTCCTGTGGAATTATGGGGTTTGTAGTTTACTGAGGCCAAAGAGCTCTCTGGCTAAAGGCCCCTCCCTAAACTGCAAACCCCAGAATCTACAGGGTGTTGAAAGTGGAATAATAGCACTATAACAGTGTAGTTTGGAAATGGCCTTAGGCCTGAATGCCAGAATATTGAGGGCATAACTGGATGTAGGAAGGGAAGCAACCATTGCAAGGCATGGAATCCTTGTAATGTCCTGACATTTACTGGGACCTGTTGAGCAGTCAGTAGCTGCCTAAATAGCCTGAAGACATCCGATCCTTTCTGATCTTAGAAGCTAAGCAGGGTCAGCCCTCATTAGTGCTTGGATGGAAGACTGCCAATGAATACCAGTTGCATTAGGCTGTATTCAGGGGATGGAGCAGGCAAATCCTCCTTGAGTATTCCTTGTCTAAGAAAACCCTATGAAATTAATAGGTTCACCCTAAGCTTTCTAGACAACTTGAAGGCAAATACGCATACACGCCTGATTAGTCTGGAGGAGCCGTTAGTGATACCTTATTCAGGAAACACCTGTTAAATTTATGCTCTTGCCCACTTCTTTGGTTTTTCTGGAAAACCTGCCATTCAAGCACTGTAATTTTGTGTCCATGTGAACCTATGATGATACAGAGTGATTTGTAATGTGTGTCATGGAGTGGTGGCTGGCCTTGATTATTCTGCGGGCCCCTATAAGTCTGATTCAGCAGGATTGTTATGCAGTGCTCTGTGAAAAAAGTGAATCATTTAACTCCTCAAGTATTTGGTCAAGGAAGTTGCTGTTGGCAAAGGTGCGGGTTTACTTGCCAACCAGTTGAAAAGGCATGAAGTTTTAATGTTAAGAGAGCATACCAAGAAGGTTGGCAAGCAGAGATACAGAGTTCCAGCAGGCTGAAAACAGGCTCAGGTAGCAATGGCAATGTTCAGCTGAGTCCCAGTGAATAGGAAGCACCTTTGTCGTAGGAAACTAAGCACCTGGTCTGCATAACTCATGCCAGTAATTCTGAAACTCCTAAGTACAGTTGGAGAGCTGCTGTGAAAATAAAAATGACTATCCTGTGTTGTCTTCTGTTGGCTGGAGGTGGCCAGTATGTGGGTGAAGCACTTGACAACTCAGTGGTTTGAGAAAGAGAAAGGCCATTTCCGCACTACATTATTATAGTGCTATTATTCCACTTTCAACATCCTGTGGAATTCTGAGGTTTGTAGTTTACTGAAGCCAAAGAGCTCTCTGGCCGAGAATTTTAAAGGCCCCTCCCTAAACTCCAAACCCCAGGATTCCATAGGATGCTGGAAGGGGAATCAAAACACTGTAACAGTATAGTGTAGAAAGGCCCATAGTCTGAACTAATGTTCCTTGAGCTGGGATCCTGGACAGGATACAAAGCAAGCATTAAAAACAATGGGTGTGGTTCATAACAAGAAAGGACAGATTTCTACAGAAAAGCAGAGGGCAGGTTAATTGATATTAATAGAAGTAATACTATTCACTAGTTATTAATTTGGGCTATTAGTGAACTAACTGACTGCTTAAACAGGCAGATTCAGTAAGCCCAAGCCAGCTATTGAGGACGGGGGGAGATCAGCAGCTCCTCTTGCTTTTTAGTGAAGGTATGAAAAAATAGTATGGAGGCAGTGGTGATTGTAGGAGCTGGTCCTGCTGTCAGGCAACCTTGGAAGGGTGAATGTTGCGGTCCTGTATCATAATGTGCTACTGATCTATAATTTTTTAAAAAAATGTTTAAAATTTGTTGTGCTTTTATTCATTTTACAATTTAGTTATTCTTTTTCTATTTAATTATAAGCAGCCTTCAGCCCTATTATTAGAAAAAAAGATGGGATAGATCATCACTATTCATTATTACAGTTACATTTTTATTTTTATCCTAGAGCACTCTTTAGGCTAGTTGGATGTGGTTTGGTTTGGCTTGGCTTTTTTTTTTTTTGCTAGAACTTTGTCAACCAATGTGTGATGAAAAAGATACATCTTTAGAATTAAAGAACACACACTGCCTCTGCGCACACATTCTGAGTCTTAACAGTTTGTTCGCAGTACCAAAACTGAACTTGAACTCACAGACCCCTCACGTGAGGCTTCCCACTGTTGGTTAGCCCACATTCTCTTCATTTTAGCAGACTAATTTATGTTGAAAAAATAATTTTTGTTGACCCTGGATCAGGCAGTCAGAAACCTTGACTGGTCTTCTGCAAATTGCCTTGAGCTTTGCCAATAGATGCAGACTTACCTTCTGCCCGCTGCTGTCCTAGAAGGGCTCGGCTAGAAAAATCCTGAGAAAGCTTTATTTTTGTAGAAGATGGCAGCCCATCTGCAGAGAGGCTAGGTCAGCAGAAACTCCACTTATATACAAGAATGCAGAGGCTCAGTGGACTCTGAGTACTTTTTTTGAGTACTATTCAAAGCCCAAATCCTTTGATGAATGACTCCTTTTATTTGGGCTTGAGATTGCTAGGAGGCTTCTAGACAGACAGCTCCTGTCACCACCAAACAAAAGACACACTTCATCTATTCTGATTTTCCTTCTTCCCTAACAGATTTTTTTTTTGTCAAAAAAAAAGATGGGAAAGAGGTGGGAAGACCTTTCTTGGCAGTCTAGAGCAGGAAGAGGTTGCACATAGAAGGTCATGTCATCTGGAACCTTTGTAATGCTCCGTGAATGAGGCAGGTTATTGCATAATAAAAAGGTTATTCTAGAAAAATCCTTGCCTCCTCGATTGATATGTCTTCTCACGGTTGCTGAGATCAGCTGATAGTGCCCTTCAAACAAGAAACTGATGTAGAAAGTCGGGGTGTGAGCCCCAGATTGGAAGTCTCTCAGATGTTTGTTAATCCTCTGTCCTTTCTCAAATTTGTTTCACATTAGCCTCGCAGATTATTTTCTCTTATTTTGCTGGTTACAAAATGGGCTGATTTTACAGATCAAGCTAGGCCCTGATGCTTCTCAGCACAGTGATCTTTCCTTCCCGCTTGCCCTTGTTTTTCAAGTACAAGAAATAAATTTATCAGTCTTGTGAAGATGAAACATCACATGTAAAAACACACACTTTTTTTTTCTTTGAACAGTTTCCCAGAGGCACCAACCTAAAATTGGGCCCTGGGTGCCAGACAATTCTTTCTGACAGGAATTTTGGGTATGTTTTCAAAGGCAGCTGGAAGGTTAGCTTTCTATTTGGGTTTAGGAGTTAGGCTTGGCAAATAGGGATGACATGTGTGATGCGTGGGAGGCTTTGTGTGCGTCTGTAAGTGAGAGAAAAAGAGAAAACAAGGTGCAAGAATTATTGGATTATATGATTAAGGAAGTCGAGTTTTGTCAAGGATGGCAGGCCAGAGTTGGGCCAGTACTAGGATTGCCAGAGTGAAAACTGGACCTTACCTGAAACCTGGTTCCTCTATCTTAAATGGTTGTATAAATGAAGGAATTTCAGCAGGTATGCCTTGTTACCTGATTTCACCTGCTGAAATCCCCTTTTCTACAAAACTGTTAAAAGAACAGAAGCCCTTCCAGTTTTCATTCTGGCAAACCTAGCCCATAAAGGTCACCAAACAAACAAAGAAGCAACCTGAAGGCTTCTTTACAAAACCTCTTTATGCAGTTTATCTGACAGTATTTGGATTTTCTTATTTATGAATATTCTGTGATTGTGTGATTCTCTTTCTTCTTCCTGGTCTCTGTGACTCACACAAATAGTGCCATGTGCACCTGTGTGGTGCTCTGTTTGGAACCTTTTAGAGCTTGATGACAAGCGTTTTGATGGGAACCCTGTCCCCATCCCCAAAGGCAGGGTGAGATGTCGAGACTTTCAATTCGTCAGGCTTATGGTGTAGAATCTAACCCACTGAACTCAT
Organism: Cyclura pinguis; assembly: GCA_030412105.1. Classification (NCBI taxonomy): domain Eukaryota; kingdom Metazoa; phylum Chordata; class Lepidosauria; order Squamata; family Iguanidae; genus Cyclura; species Cyclura pinguis. Next base: position 194,492,990 of record CM059600.1, on the reverse strand, counting down.
CTCATTCAGTGAGACACATCACAGAGGTGGCTCACAGGCCTTCAACTAGACGTTCCCACTCCTACAAGTGGACCAAGTTCATAAACTTTCTCCTTGCACATCAAGTGAATCCAGATGTCTTTGACACCATCATGTTCTGGACTTCCTGGTATCATTGTCAGATAAAGGCCTATAGCTATCCTCCATAAAGTGTTACCTGTTGGCAATATCTTGGCACACGCGAAAGATAGGAAGACCATCTTGCTTCCTAAACCCTCTGATCAAGAGATTCCTTGAAGCTGTAAGAATCTCCATATTCCAACTTCTGCCTGGAACTTGCAGCTGCTCCTTTCACAGCTCTCAAAGAGATCATTTGAGCACATGGCAACTTGCAACATCTTCCTTCTGTCTTGGAAGACCGCCTTTTTGGTAGCAGTGACCTTGCTAGGAGAGCTGGAGAGTTGTGTGCTCCTCTTTGTGAGTTCCACAAAGAAAAAGTCATACTTCAGCTGGATATCTCCTTCTTCCCAAAGGTTGTCTCAGTATTTCATCTGAACAGGACATTATCCTTCTTGCATTCATACAAAATCCATCCTCAGATCTGGAATGCAGCCTTCATTACCTTGATGTTCATCATGCCCTAGCCTTTTATGTGCAGTGTACAGCTATATTCAGGAAGTCTCAAAGACTATTATTGTGCTACTCATTTGCTAAGAAGAGCCTTCCAGTGTCTTCCCAGAGACTGTCCAAATGGGTGGCATCCACATTTGTCATGCTTATGAACTATCTGGCAAGCAGCCTGCTGCATAGTTGAGCAGCCACTCCACCAGAGCTCTGGTTGCTTCTACAGCCTTCTTGCAAAGGGGTGCTACTCTACTAAATTTGCAGAGCTGCTACATGGTCACAGCCCTCCACTTTCATTTCTCACTGTAGACTGGACAATAGATGAAAGGATGATGGTGTGTTTGGAAGAGCGGTGTTGGTTTGCTCAGTGGCATGACACTCTCACCTCCTTGGGTTAGTAGCTCACTAGTCTCCCATTTGTGTGAGTCACAGAGACCATGAAGAAGAAGAAGAGGTTGCTTACCAGTAACTGTGGTTCTTTGAGTGGTCATTGTGAACTCCTCTCTTTGTGTCTTGCTGTGTTCTTCAGTCTTTTGGCTGCTGCCTTAGAACTTGAGACCTTTGGTGGGAGAGTGGCTTTATAGCCTTTGGGTATGAGGGTGGGGTTTCCACCAAAACTCTTGTCATCAAGCTCTAGAAGGTTCTGAAAGGTGCACTGCCAGGCACAGATGACCCTGTCTGTATGAGTTCAGAGATGATCCCTCAAAGAACCACAGTTAGCAACCTGTTCTTACAAATACTCCTTATAAAAGGCTGATTATAAATCAAGTCAGGTTGGAATCAAAAGCTTCATTTGACTGTTGAAATATTATTTGCTCTTCTTCTGTACCATCTGACCCCTTCCCAGTTTGTAGTTGCAGTACCATGCTCTGGCCATTTGTAATGATGGCAGTAAAGTAGAGAGCAGACTAGCAGCAAATTTGTCTTTGCAGTCCACCACAGCGTCAAACAAAAGTGCGTAGTTCCTACTTCCCAAGTCCTTTGGTTGAGACTCTGGAACCTTACCGATTTCATATTACGCTAGGAATTATACAGAACGGTGCTCTAGGCAAAGTGATATCTTTCTTGTAGTACATTTGTTTTAAGAGCCGATGTGCTCCAGAATAAGATACAACTGGGTAGAGAGAGGATAACCCTTTCCAAGTACTGGAAGAGCCGTCACATAGAAAATGTGTTCCCTTCTGCCTCAGAGTGCAGGACTCAATTTAAGAGGCTTAAGGATTAGAAGAAATACCTTTAAGTAAGAGCAGTTTTAAGGACTGGTGTGCTATAGCGGCTTGAGTGTTGGACTAGGACTCTTGGAAACCAGGATTTGAATCACTGCTTGACCACTGCGTGACCTTGGGCAAGTCACACCCTCTCAGGCTTAGAGGAAGGCAGTGGCACACCCTCTCTTCTGAATAGATCTTGCAAAGACAACCCTATGGACACAGCCAGCAGGGTGTAGTGGTTTGAGCATTGAACTATGACTCTGGAGACCAGGGTTTGATTCCTCAATAACTACATAGTTCATCTCCATCTCTGTCATCAGCTGTATGTATGAACTTCAGTTGAAAGTTTGCAAGTATGAAAGTACCTTTGAATAGATACTGAAGCCAAATTCCCTCTTAAGAGAATACCTCAACTGGGTACTTTCACACTCCACTTTAATTGCCATTACAATATCCTGCACAATCCTAGGATTGGCAGATTAGGAAGGGGTATTGACAGTTCTTGGAGAGCCAGCATGGCATAGTGGTTTGAGCACTGGTCTATGACCTTGGAGACAAGGGTTTGATTCCATACTCAGCCATGGAAGCCCACTAGGTGACCTTGGGTGTGTCACACACTCTCAGTCTCAGAAAAGCCCGTAGGATCACCATAGGTCAGAAACAGTTTGAAGGCACACAACAACAGGGTCATCATAAGTCAGAGTCAACTTGAAGGCATCACAACAACAGCAGCAAGAGCAATCTGACAGTGGAACAAAGACGAGCATCTTCCCCCATTGGAGGTCTTCAGGAAAATCTGAGCAACCAACTCTTTGGAAATGCTTTAAGCTTGAAATTCTTGCACAGAAGCCACGAGTGGGACTAGATAGGCAACAAAGAGACTTCTGAATCTTACAATGCTATGCTACAAGGCTACCCTCTTTGTCCTACTGAGGGTAATGGTGTTGATATTCTCTAAGCATGAGGAAAAATTAACATTCATGGAATGACTATGGCTATTTGCACACTACACTATTATGGTGCTATTATTCCATTTCCAAAATTATGTGAAATTCTGGGGTTTGTAGTTTACTGAGGCCAAAGAGCTCTCTGGCTGAGAATTCTAAAGGCCTCTCCCTAAACTGCGAACTCCAGAATTCCATAAGATGTTGAAAGTGGAATAGTAACACTATAACATCATTATGAAGAAATGCCCTATGCTAAAACACCTTTTTTCTCTTGATACATTAGCTTTCTGTAAAAAGGCAGATATTGTTTGTAACTTTGTGAAATTTTCAGATGTGTTCCCAAACCCCAAACAGTACATTCCTGGGATGGCAGCGTATGTTGATGGCCATGGACTTTACACATCAAAATGCAAGTACACCTCAGTTAACAAGTACATATATTCCTAGGCATTACTTCTTTAACAGAATATTTGGTACTAGAGGCAGGAATAACATGGAAGAAGTAGGGATAGGTTCCTATACCTTAAAGAAGAAGAGTTCAACAAAGAAGCAAGTAAAACTTTTTATTCAAAACAGTAGGTACCTATGAAATAAAACAACCAGGTCAATTAAGTTTTACATAAGTAGACAGAAAAGCTTTTGCACCTTTTACAGACCACTGGAAGACTTCTTCCAAAATGCATCTAGGAATGAATTTTTGCATCATCAGTTTTCTTATGATTTCCATTTTTGTGGCTACACTTATAGATCTATCCTTTTTTAATATTCTGGGGGTAGCTGGTAAGGCAAGTTTATCTCATGTCTCTTCTTCTCTCTATTTTGCCTTTCCTGCATGCTCAATAAGGGATTCTGAAGTTAGCTGCACTTTATCTTGCCTGTGATAAGGATGCACACGCAGCTACAGTAGAAATTGTTAGAGTAGAATCCTGTTCTTTACCAGCACAGATTTTATTGCATTCTTTAGTGCAGAAGTGCTTCTGCAACCCACTCATGGAAATCTGTGTTTCTCCAGCCCTCCTTCACCATCCTTCCTGTGCCAGTGCTGCTAAAAAATACTTCTAGCTAAACAGGAGACAAGGAAGAAAGGGGGCTGGGTGAGTGTAAAAAAAGCCTTTGTGAAAAGGAGCTTCATTGTCAAAGGCTTTATTAACTGAAGTATGCGTGTACTTCGGTGCAGACAGTAGTTTGTCCTGCTTCTTGAATTTCTTTAGAAAAATTCCCAGGGGCTCTGAATATGGGGACAGTGCTTTCTGCACAAGAGAGGAGTGCTGGTCATTTGCAGTCCCTTTCTTAGAAAGATTTAGATACCCAGCAACCTACAAAGCATGGATATAATGAGCTGCTAGATACTGTCACAGATCAATGCTTTGTCTAGCATGCTGCTGTCAGTGGCTTTCAGGATCTGAATTGAAGTCTTTTGTTAAGAGCTACTACTCAGGATCCCTTAACTGGAAGTGCCAAGAAGAGTCTCTCCCATGTATACAAAGCTATGTGTATTACCTATGCACTATTACCTCTTCAGGTAGAAGCAGGATGCTGTGACTGTAAGAATCTGGAAAACATTTTTGCACTCCTATACTATAATTTAAACTGCGTACCAGTTATGCTATAAAAATCTACACACTTGGTCACAGAGTCACCAAACTTAGGGCTATTTCTACACTACACTGTTATAGTGCTGTTATTCCGCTTTCAACATCCTGTGGAATCCTGGGGTTTGCAGTTTAGGGAGGACCCTTTAGAATTCTCAGCCAGAAAGCTCTTTGGCTTCAGTAAATTACAAACCCCAGAATTCCACAGGATATTGAAAGTGGAATAATAGCACTACAACAGTATAGGGCGGAAATGGCTTAAGTATACTGCCCTGTGGAATTAAACAGCATAGTATGCTTTTGTGCTTGGTGAGTCAACTGCTTTGGACATCTCCTAAACACACACCTCCAATTTCTGTAATTTATCTGTTTAGCTATTTGCTCTACAATTTGACATTTATAAACTGATTTTGGCCAAAGATGATCTTTACACTTAGGTTGACATTTCAAGTATTTTCATGCAGTTTGGGCCTAGTTGGCAAACTTTGGCTTTTTTGTTTTTTCCAGGAAATTGCTTTATTTGGTCCATTTTGCATAGAACTTGGTGTGAAACAAAGCTGATGGGTTATTGGTGCCACCAGATAAATTTCTATTTCATTCTTTTTCATTTCTTAAGCACATTTATCAGCATCAACCCAGTCAAGACCAAATAAATTTCCTACTCACTTAAGTCCATTGACAAAGAAGCTCCTTTTCATAAAGTCTTCTTACAACAGAGCAGCGCAGCTCAGCCCAGCCCAACCTTCCCTCTTTTTTGACCTCTGTCTAACTAGAAGAGTTTTGTTTTGTTTTGTTTTGTTTTGTTTTGGGGGGTTGTTTTGTTTTGCAGCATTGGCATTGGGAGGATGGTGACAGGTTGAAGAATGATAGATTTTCAGTCTTGGCTTGCAGCAGCATGTCTGCAGTAAACAGTGCAGTAAAACTCGATCAGGGAAGAGTGGGATTCTGCTCTATTTGATCCTTCTGTAGCTGTTTGTGCTTGCCTACAACACGCAAGGTAAACAGCTGCCTCCAGAATCATTTACTGAGAATGTGAGAAGAGGAAAACAGGAAGAAAACAGGAAAGGGGATTAGCTTGCCTCATCAGCCACCCTCATATGCTGGGAAAAAAAAAACAAAACCGAAAAAACCCGAAACCTAGATCTACAAGTTTTGCCACCAAATGGAAATCATAAGAAAAGTGGGGGATGTTGAAAGAAAAAATAATAATCCCAGGATGCATTTTGAAGAAGTTTTCAAATGGTCTCTAGAAGATTTAAAATATTTTTGTTTACTTATGCATGGCTTACCTGCCCTGATTGTTTCATTTCACATGTGCATAATGCTAGTTTTGAATAAAAAAATTACTGAAACATGTTGAACTGCTGTTCTTCTTTTTGTGCTGTAGGAATCTATCCCTATTCTGTCCATTTTATTCCTGCCTCTGGTATCAAATTTTCTGTGCAAAGAAGTAATGCCCAGGAACACGTCAACTTCATTAACTGAAGTATATCTGTTCCAGGCATGTACAGCCTGGGGGTTGATGTAGGTTAGACCCAAGTACTGAAGAAAGGACTGTTCAATCCATGTCAGCCTCCACTCACACTAAGGGCCTTTCCACACTACACTGTTATAGTGCTATTATTCCACTTTCAAAAACCTGTGGAATTCTGGGGTTTGCGGTTTCCTGAAGCCAAAGATCTCTCTTGCTGAGATTTCTAAATACCTCTCCCTAAACTGCAAACCCCAGGATTCAACAGGATGATGAAAGTGGAATGATACCACTATAACAGTGTAGTGTGGAAAGGCCCTCAGACTGCTGGCTAATACTCTTCTCAGAGATTCCACCTCCATCGGGGTAAGGTCTGTTAAAAAAGAAACAAGAGGGCTTTTAAGTAGTAGCTGTGCTTTTGTTGTGTGCTGGCCATGTTGGCAGGGGGATTTGTTGAGTCGTCTTTCCAAAAACAGAACTTTTCCAAGCTCTGATAGTGTCACCCTGTAATGATGGGATGCCCTGTCCTGGGAGGTACTCCCGGTGCTAATATCGCTAGATGACTTTTTTTTAAAAAAATCAACCAAGTATTTTAAAAACATGTTAACTTCTCTGTGTGGGAACTGGAGAGCGGGATGTTGAGTGGATAAATGGGCGGGAGGTGGGAGCTCTTAGTCCTGCTGCTAGCAAGAGGCAACCTCACACAGCTCCATGCCTTGTTTTTCCCCATCCTGCAATGTGGAGTTCAGAGCAGCCGCCCTCCTGAGAGCGCATGAGGTTTAATTAGCACTCTCTGAACACCTCGCCAGCCTGCCAACGAAGGATCCGACACGAGGGTCAACCAGTGCACAGCTGCTGGGTGCTGCTTGCTTCTTCCTCAGGAGAATTTGCACTTTGATTCCTGTTCTGTTCTTTGCCCCGCAGAGAGGTAAAAGAGTACCACAGCCTGTTCCCCACTGCACTCCCCTCCCCTTTGCTGCTGAGCCAGTCTTTGACTGTAATAAAATTTTACTTTTTAACTTGTCTGCCCTCCCTCTAAAGGATTCAGGAGCCAGTGCAAGTCAAGCTGTTCCCAGAGCAGAATCTCTTGCTTGCTTGTGACAGAGACTTAAGTCTCCTAACAATGCACAGCGTTGCCACTTCACACCCATTATGTGCGTCAGCTGCCTGCTTCTCCCATACCTTGCCTGCAATTATACCCCTCTGCCCCAGGAGACTCCATCTCACCCAGAACCTGCACGACCACCTGGTTGGGGTGGATGTGGGGGGCACTGCGATTAGCACAGCATATCTGTGCCTATGTATAATAATACAATTAGGGCTCCTCCTAGCTTCCTCTGCAGGATATCCTCTTTCCTGTGTTTTAATGGGTCTTTGTGGCCCCCTGAACAGGTGTTAACAAACGGTTGGTTTTCCTTTCCACACTGACTGCTGAGAAACCGTTGCTGGGCAAAGCTGCTCAGAAGATGGTGCCTTCCTGCTGGATACAAAGGAAAAATTGCTTCCCCCTCTCCTTTAGAGCTGCAGCAGGGAGGCCACTGACCTCTTTTTTCACAGGGAACATGTACAGTCATATTCATGAACAAGATGCCTCTGAGCAATAGCAATAGCATGTGTATTTCTATATTGCTTATCAGCTAAGTGCTCTCTAAGTGGTCCACAATGTGTTAGCTAATTGCCCCCAACAAGCTGGGTACTCATTTTACCGACCTGTGGAAGGATGGAAGGCTGAGTCAACCTGGAGCCTGGCAGGACTGAACTCACAACCTTGTGGCTGCAGTACCGACATTTAACCACTGTGCCACCAGGGTTCTGCATGAGCATATGCAGAATACCTTTATTTCATTATTAGTAAAAACAAGCTACATTTGCTTTAACTGGAAAGGCAAGGATATGTACTGGGATTAGGTCCTTAGTTGCTATGAGTACAACTTCTGCACTCCCTTTAAGTGGTAGCTTTGTGGAGTTTGAGCACCGGACTACAACTCTGGACACCAGGGTTCAGATTCCTGCTCAGCCATGGAAACCCACTGGCTGATCTTGAGCAAGTTACACTTGCTCAGCCTCAGAGGGGAGCAATGGCACAACCCTCTCTGAACAAATCTTGCCCTGCAGTAGGTTAGCTTTAGGATCACCATAAGTGAGAAATGACTTGAAGGCACACGGCACATGCCTTGCACCCCCTTACCACTGACCACACTGACTTTGGTTGATGGTAGTTGTAGACCAAAATACAAAGAGTAGGAGTTCCAAACATATGGTAGTTTCTCATTTGAGAAAACAAACCATGTATTTAAAGTGAAGAATCCTGATCCCTCAATATATGCATTGTTATGAAGACTAGGACTTCTGAGGGGGCATGAAACTGGTACAAATTACTGTAGCCTGATGGTATGGAAGGACCCAACCATAGTGCATATGTTCTTGGCTTTCAACATTTTCTGTTACAAAATACTAAAAGGTTTTTAGGTGGTCCCCCTTTGCTGCAAGAGGGAGCAGGACTATGGCCCAAGCAAGGGAAAGGAAGCTGTGAGTAAACAAAGTAGCACCAGTGAGTGGAAGGAAGGGAAAAGGGGAAGGGGTGGAGAGGAAGTGTCAGAAGAAGCCACGGGTAAAATACGAGAGCTCTGACAAGGGTGGTCACAGCTGGGAACAGAGGCGCAGAGCAATTAGACCGCTGTGGCCTCAGCTAGGCAGCAGAGGACAAGGACGAGCAGCAGCAGTAATAGCAGCACCAGTTCCACCTTTGCCTCCATAGCCTGGGCAAGTAGTTTTCCCAGTTCTTCTTCGTGGTCTCTGTGCCTCACACACTGGGAGTTTTTGCACATACGCAGTAACGTTCGGAAGATTCTAGAGCTAAACAGCTTGGCGGGAACCCCTCCTCCATGCCGGTACTGAGCATGCCCAGCCCGCCAAGCCAACGGTCTCTCCTCAGTTCTTTTTCGTCCGCCTTAGCGAACTGAAGGTTGTTTGCTTCGCAGCGTCTTTGGCTTGTGCTTTGATTTGAATTTTGGCTTTTGGACTTGGATTTCGGATATTGGTTATTGGATTTTGGATTTTGGATTGGATTTGGTACTTTCGGCTTTCTTCGAATCCCTCTTCCTTCGTGTTTTCTCATTCTTCGATCTTCTCCATCGATCTTCTCCGTGAGTGTTCTTCACCCGCTTGGACTTCCTCTCTTCTTCTTTGGCTTGTTTCTATGTCTGTGCTTCTCAAGCGTTGTGTTTCGTGTGGGCGTAAGGTCGTTTTCTCCGACGGGCACATGGAGTGCCTCTTTTGCCTTGGGGAGACCCACAATGTGAGGGCCTGCTCTATTTGCCGGGAGTTCACGGCCCAAACGTTGCGAAACAGGTCATCTCGCCTGAAGTCCCATTGCTAGGAGGAGTCTCTGAGGGAAGGGAGCGAGTCGAAGAAGAATCCACCATGTCTTCCCGCCCCTCCTCATTGGCGCGACCTTCGACCATGCCCTCGTCGGTACTGGCGGCTGCCGAACTGACGACAACGACAGTACCGGGCTCAGTACCGTCCTCTCGGCCTCCGATATCAGCCCTTCCGCGCGTCCCGAAGCTCTCCTCGGGTGCGTCGACTTCTAAGGAAGCTCCTGCGGGCTCGCAGGCAGCGACGTCGTCGAAGCGGCTAACTGCTGCTCAGCGCAAGCGGCCTCCTTCTCTTGATACATCTAAGGAGAAGGAAAAGAAGAAGAGGAAGAAGGAGAAGCGGGGTTCGCCCTCTAAGAGGATCTGCCCTCCGACACCTCGTCCAACTCAACATCTTGAGGAGGTCGTCCAGGAGATTGGGCCGCCAGAGGTAATCGAGGTGTCTGAGGAGGACCCGACCGCTGGCAATGCGGCGCTTTCAGGCTCGCCCGTTCTATCTGCCGCGGTAGCTCCGCTCGGTCTCCCAGAGGGGATGGACCGCCCGGAACCTGTTCTGGCTGCACCTCGGGCCCCGTCTCGCCATCGAGCCACTTCGCGAGACCGTGCCAGGAGGAGTGAGTCTCGTTCCCCGGAACGGCAGGAGAGACATCGATCCCCGCGTCGTCGGGAGGCCTACCCAGAGCGGGCTCTGTCCCGGCCCCCGATAGACTCACCCTTCTTGTCTGCCTCTTATATTGGGAGGTACGCCCGTGAACACCTCTGGCGTGAGCAGCTGGGTTTGTACCGGTCCTATTCACCTGCGTATACAGACAGGTACCACCCGGACGTGAGGCACTGGTCACCGTATCGCAGGTCGTAATCTCCATCCTGCGGCAGGTACCATCCGCGATACCAGCGTTCACCTTCACGATAGCCTTCCGGGTTTCCATATTATGAGCGGTCCTGGGAACGTTCGCCACGCTACCGGGCTGTGTCACTGCCACCCAGAGTTACCGTGACAGTGTCACGTCTGGTTTCAGAGGCCCTCCCGACGCAGACCCCGGCTCCGGCATTGACCACCCAGGCCATCCAACATCCAGTGCCTACGGTGCTGCCGATCATCTCTGCTACACTTTCCCAGCCACCGACCGCTCCAACGGTACCGCCTGCAGCACCAACGACGGTAACCGCGCCAACGGTCACCTTGTCGTTGCCGATTCAACAGCTGTCGGCAGAGAGGTCTTCTTATTCCTCGCAATCGTACAAGATGGAGTCTGAGTCTGAGGAATTGACGCCTGGTTCCCACGATTCTCTGCCCTTGGCCTTTGCGGACCCCGTCCCGGATTCAGCACTGGAAGACGTTAAACAGGTCTTGGACATCCTTCTCCGTATGGCGAATGTGCTCGGGCTGAATGTGTCGGACCCGATACCATCTGTACAAGACCCAGTGTTCCACTACGTGGACACCCGTCCGCCATCTACAGCACTGCTACCTTTCCTTCCGGCGCTGCAAGAGGTCCTTAAACATCCGTGGACCCAGCCCGCATCCGCACAGCCGACCCCGCATCGTCTAGAACACCTATACCGGACCAAAAAGAAGGATGTCGAGTTTCTGTTTAACCACCTGGTGCCGAACTCTATCGTCGTCGAGTCCTCACAGACCAAGGGTGGTAAGAGGGCGCATACCACCCCGCCGGACCGAGAGGGCCGCCGTTTGGATACCTTTGGCAGGAGGTTTTATTCCGCCTCGTCGCTCATCGCCAGGGTATCCAACACACAGGCCTGCCTTGCCGCTTACCAGCGGAACCTTCTTGATAGGTTCTATCCGCTGTTGGCTCACCTCCCTGAGGATCAATGGGCGAGTGCTACCCAATTCTTCAATGAGTCGGTAGCACTCGCCAACCAACAGATCCTCTCATTGCGACACTCGGTGGAGGTGGCGGCTTGGGTGATGGCTCTGTGGCGCTCAGGTGATTCGTGTGGCTCAGGTCAGCAGGCCTCCAAGAGGACAGTCGAAAGAGAACAGAAGACCTCCCTTTCGACGGCCAAAGCTTGTTTCATGTCACGACTGATGAGGCGATGGATCACCTTGTCAAGGCACGCCTCACTGCGAAGTGGATGGGAATCCACCAACTACCTCAGCCACGCTGCAGCTTTGGGTCCCGGTCCTCCTGGCGTCGATCATCCTCATCGATGTACCGACCTCGCTCACCGCACTTGGCTCCATCTCGGCCGTCGACTTTGTCTTCTGCGCGGAGACCTATTCGAGGCCGCCGATCTTCCTTGAAGAAGTCTTCATCCGGGATGAAGTCCCAATTTTGACTGCCTTCGCAGGTTGCCACCACAGCCACTCTTCAGCCTGCCTGCCGCGTTCGTAGATCAACCAAGCTTGGCCCGACACCTCACCGAATGGCGCCACGTCACGACGGACTCTTGGGTTCTCTCCATCGTCCGTCTTGGTTACGCCATAGAGTTTCAAGATATACCACCGCGAGGCGTCTGCTACTCCACCCCGGCCAGCTTGGCTCTGCTAGAGGAGATCCAGTCCCTTCTACAGAAAAGGGCCATAGAACAGCTTCCATCCTCAGCCAGTACCACCGGCTTCTTCTCCTGGTACTTCACAGTACCGAAATTGGATGGTACCCTTCGACCAGTCCTGGACCTCAGAGAGGTAAATTCCTACATCCTCCCCAAGAGGTTCAAGATGGTCACTCTTTCTTCAATCCTACCTTTCCTTTGATGACGGGATGGTTCGCCTTTATCGATCTACGAGACGCCTACTTTCACACCGCAATTCGTCCGCAGCACAGACAATACCTACGGTTCATGGTCGACAGTACCTGTTACCAGCACAGGGTGCTACCGTTCGGGCTCTCCACCGCCCCCAGGGTCTTCACCAAATGTATGGCCCCTGTGGTATTGTACCTCCGGACAAAGGGCGTTATGATATATCCCTACTTGGACGACTGGCTGTTGGTGGCATCCTGCAGGCAAAAGTTATACAAGGACATTCATCTTGCACTCTCTCTTCTGTCTCGCCTTGGCCTCCAGGTCAACCCGAAGAAGTCGCACCTCGAGCCGATGAGGATCCTAGATTTCATCGGAGCGACCCTGGACTCGATATCTGCCAGGGCCTATCTGCCCACAGAGCGGGCACGCACCCTTCGTCGAGCTGCCTCTGCCGCCATCGATGCCTCTGTGATATCGGCAAGAAAGATTCACCAGTTTCTCAGTTACATGGCGGCAACCATGTCGGTCACTTATTTCTCCAGGCTCTGTGCCCGCCCGCTCCAGCATTGGTTTATCAGGGCCTTCGACCCTCTCTTCGATGATCAGAGACGTGTCCTGCGGATTCCTCGGCAGGTGCGCCGCTCCCTTCTCTGGTGACTCTCCTACCATCACCTGCTCTCGGGGATGCCGTTTCAGGAACCAACTCCTCGGCTCACAGTAACTACAGATCCCTCGTTCTACGGATGAGGAGCGCACTGCGGCCATCTCAGGGTGCAAGGACGCTGGATCGGCCTGGAGACCCACCTGCACATCAATGCCCTGGAACTCCTCGCCATCCTGAAGGCTCTAAGGGCCTTCCACAACCTGGTCGCCGGACACACGGTGCAGATCCTGTCCAACAATATGACGGCCATCTGCTATGTCAACAGGCAAGGAGGGACCCGATCGACCACTCTTCTCACCATAGCTCTTCAGCTTTGGAACTGGTGCGTGCCGCTCCGAGTCCACTCGGTCGCGGTGCACCTGGCGGGCCAAGAGAACACCACAGCAGACGCCCTCAGCAGGGACACCTCGTGTTACCATGAGTGGACCCTCTCCGATTCCACGTTCCGGATGATACTAGCCCAGTGGGGCAAACTGTCAATCGATCTCTTCACCAGCAATCTGAACAGGAAGTGTCCCTGATACTGTTTGAGAGCTGGCCTAGGCCGGGACTCTCTCAGCGACGCCTTCCAGTTTCAGTGGACCGACAGTCTCCTCTACGCGTTCCCGCCGTTTCCTCTCCTGGGCTGAGTGGTCGCCAAGATCCTCGCAGATCGAGCAGACGTCATCCTCGTGGCCCCACACTGGCTGAGGCAGCATTGGTTTGGGCCCCTCTTCGAGGCTGCTCGCGGTCGTCTCCTCTAGTTTCCGACAGCACCAGATCTCCTGTCACACTCCGACGGTCTCATACTCCACCCAGACCTGCCTCTCCTGGCTCTTCACGCGTGGATGATAACGCCTTAGATGCTCCAGCGATTCAGGATGTCCTCACCACGGCCAGGAAGGAGTTGACACGCCACAACTACCACTACAAGTGGCAGAAGTTCGTCGCCTTCGTGGAAGCACATCGAGAGCCAGTATCGCCTGTCGCTCTGCCTACCATGCACCATTTCCTACTCCACCTTCGGCAACAAGGGCTCGCCTTCCCGTCGTTGAAGGTCTACCTAGCCGCTATTGTGGCTTGTCAGCCATGAAGGTCCTCCTCGGCAGCTCTCTTCAGGGACGCTACCCTCAAGCAGTTCATGAAGGGCCTGCAACACCTTTATCCGCCGGTGTTGCCGCCGCTACCGCCTTGGTCATTGTCCCTGGTACTATCACAACTGACGTGACCGCCCTTCGAGCCCATGGTGACTGCTGACGACAGGCTTCTGACCATCAAGACTGCTTTCCTGGTAGCTGTCACCTCAGCCAGGTGGGCGAGTGAGCTGACAGCACTTTGATCGGATGAGCCCTTCCTCGTCTTCCATAGAGACGAAGTAGTCCTCCGGCCAGACATCTCCTTCTTGCCCAAGATGGTGTCCCACTTCCACCTCAGCCAGGACATTATCCTACCTACCTTTTATCCGGACCCGACTACGCCTCTGGAGCGCTCTCTTCACTCCCTCAATGCTCGTCGGGCTTTGGCTTTCTACGCACATAGGACTGCGCCCTTTTGTCAGACTCCCCACCTGTTTGTTTGCTATGGTGGTCGTCGAAAGGTCCACAAGGTGTCCACCCAGAGGTTCTCCAAATGGGTGGCCCAGACCATTCTGCTGGCGTATGAACTGGCTAAGCAGCCTCCGCCAGCCTTCCTCCGTGCTCATTCCACCAGAGCCAGAGCCTCTTCAGCAGCTCTCCTTCAAGGAGTGGACCTGCAAGAACTGTGCCGTGTGGCGACCTGGGCTCAACCCTCAACCTTCGTGCACCACTACAGACTGGACTGCCGGTCCTGAAGAGATGCCCGTTTTGGAAGTGCGGTGTTGTCTTCCATTCTCTAGGACCTGACCCACCATCCAATGGTAAGCTACAAAATCTCCCAGTGTGTGAGGCACGGAGACCACGAAGAAGAAGAACAGGTTGCTTACCTGTAACTGTGGTCCTTCGAGTGGTCATCTGTGCCCTCACACACACCCGCCCAGCCGTCCCCTCTTTCAGGTCCTGCACTGGCGGACTCTAGAACTGAGGAGAGACCATTGGCTTGGCAGGCTGGGCATGCTGGGCGTGCTCAGTATGGGCATGGGGGAGGGGTTCCCGCCAAGCTGCTTAGCTCTAGAATCTTCCGAACGTTACCGCGCATGCACGAAAACTCCCAGTGTGTGAGGGCACAGATGACCACTCGAAGAACCAGTTACAGATAAGCAACCTGTTTTTCTTTGGCAATTTCTCTTCCTCTGAGGGGTGCTCCTGAACATCTCATAGCTCACCTGAACTAGTCACTTGGGGCATATGACACAGAAGAGTGGCAGTCTGTGGGTGCAAGTCAAAAAGCATGGTTGAGCAGCTAGCTTTGGGTAATGCTGGTTGTGGGTGGCAAGGAAATTGGTCAGCATCCTATTAGTGACATACACAAGTGTAAGCCCACCTTAATCCTCCATATGTCTTTTTCTTTTTTGGTCATTGCAGAGGTTGGTTTGCTGCAATAGCCTCCTTGAACAGCAGTGCTGTGGCTGGTGGAAAGCGTGAGGGACTGGAGAAGTGTCTGGCTATGTATTCCTCACAGACAGATTCAGGCCACTGACATCATCTGTTGGGACCTTGCTCTGGCAGATGTTGGTAGAAGATGTCATCAGTTTGCATCTGGCCAAGAGGCATAGCCAGATTTTTTTCCAAACCCCCCCCCCCACCTCCCTGCACTCTCAACCACATATAGAATGGCTGTTCAGGGTGGCAACTGAAGAAAAACAGTGTGATCTAGAAGCTCTAGCAGAGCTTTTATACTTCACAAAATTTTTATGCTACATTGGGCAAGGTTGGATCTTGGACATAGAATCACAGAGTTGAAAGAGACCTCCTTCATGTCCCTGTTCTGCTCCACAAATGCTCAAGAGACTTTCTGAATAAAAATGAATAAAAATATTCACCAGGCCCAAACCAACTCTCGATAGCCCTGATGAGGACAGGGCAGGAGCACGGGAAGTGATATTTTGCTTGCTGTTTCCCTTCAATCTCCCCATGTTCCTGGGGATCTGAAAACTATACAAGTTGCTTTATATAGTCAAAATGTAGTGTTCCTAGACGAGGTCTTTGCACGGCCGTACATATAAGTTGTGCATGTATAGACTGTCTTCTGACCTTTGCATGAATGAATGCTAAGATGTTGGATGCAAGGGGAGAATGTAATCATATGCTACCACAATTTGTGGCTGAAAAAGGCCTCATGCTTGTAATACCCCTATTGTCAATGTTTGAGACACCAGCCCTGCTATTCTTACCTGCTGATGAGATGTGTGGTTTGCCTGCTATGTTCCTTGCCTCTGCAATAGCCCTGTTCTTTGTTGATTTAAAACCTGGGCAAGTAAAATATACAAGGTGCATTGTGTGATCTGTGTCTGTGTAGCATGGCACCTAGGGTTCGTGTATATGCCAGGGCCCGCCTCTTCATTAGGGAGAGTGAGGTAGACTGTTCTGAGGTTTCATCAAGGTACAGGAAGTGTTTTTCTTTGTTTTAGTTTTTTGTTTTTGGTATTCTTACCCTGAGGAAGAGACACTTGCGGGGTTATCTGTCTCAACTGCTTAGAAAAATAAAACTCGGCTAGCCTTGGGTATTCTGCTTTGACTTGGGAGTATAACCATCTCGCCTTTCTTTGCCTCAGTTAGCAAAATGTCTTGCACTTGTATTTATATGCATACATGCTGGTGATACTGGGTTGCATGCATTTTAAATTAGTTGAACTGAGTTTCCATTGAAGTCAGTATGAGAAAATCTGAATTGAGTCATGTTTATTTCAACAAGAACTCAGTGGAACTAACATAGTCTGAATCTAATACAAGATCTCTTGATGCCTCCTCTGAAATGTGAATGCTAGAGTTCCTTGGAAGGAGTCTGAATCTTGAGAAATTAAATCCCCTTCAACTTGGGGAATGGCCATAGCTCAGTTGGAGGGTATGGACTTTGCCTATAGGAGATTCCAGTTAGGGTGACTGAAACTGCCTAGAGCAGAGCTTTCCAAACTTTTCATGTTGGTGACACACTTTTTTAGACAAGCATCATTTTGTGACATAGTAATTCAGTTTTACTAGCAAACTGGAGGTTAAACTAACCCCTTATAAGAGATGCAGACACATACATAAGTTATAATAACAAAATGTATGGAGACACAACATATCTCATGAAAACCTTTCGTTTATTTTTAAAAATATATGATTTATAAATAATAACATAGATTTCCAAGATTGTAGGCGACACACCTACACACTTCAGACGACACACTAGCGTGTTGCAGCACACCATTTGGAAAGCCCTGGCCTAGAGAGCCACTGCCAATCAGTATAGACCAGGCTTCACCAATCTGGGGCACTCCAGGTGTTTTGGGCTTGGCCCAGGTCCAAGCTATCTGGCAGACCTTATCTCCCAATATCAGCCTGCCCAGACCCTAAGATCTTGAGATGAGGCCCTTCTGTCTGTCCCACCACCCTCACAAGCATAGTTGCCAGAAACATGAGAGAGGGCCTTCTCGGCATTTGCCCTTAGACTCTGGCCTTCTTATTGTCCTTCCATTGGCAAGCAAACCCACTTTTACTCTGACAGGCATTTAAACAGAAAGTTTTTAAAGAATGGGTGAGAGTGCTGTACTGTTTTAATTCTGAACTGTTTTTATTTTTTTTATCTTTTAATTGTACTTTATTTTTTCTACAGTAGTTTTAAATCATTTTAATATTGTCAATAGTTTAATTCAGTTTTAATATGGACTTTTTTGTATGTTTTTAGCTGTACTTTTTTATTTTAATTTTAAGCTGCCTTTGGTCCCAAGTTTGGGAGAAGGGTAGGGTAGAAATAAATATAATAATAAAAATAAACCCCTGTCACCCCAGTCATTTGTCATGCTGGATGGGGCTGGTGGGAAGCATAGTCCAAATATCTGAAGAGCCTGAAGTTGGAGAGAGCTAGTGTAGACAGCCATGAGCGAGGAAAGCCAGAGTTCTGGATTGCTATATAAGGTACCTTGCTGTATTCCTAGTCATAAGAAAGAGGTGCTGTTTTTCTTAAAAGAAAAAAAAAACCATTTGGAGACAGAAAGCTTAGGCTAAGCTATTACAAATAGCTCAGTGGTCTTGATTAAGGATGGGCCAACCGAATCCTCAAATACTTGGCAAGGATTTGAGATTTGTGAATCTGAATCCCTGAGGCAAAATAGGCAAACCAAATCTTTCAAATCCACCAACCAAATAGTATGTTGGAGACCAGGACGCCTGAAAACGTGGGAGATCCGAGATGCCTGAAAACCCAGGAGACCAGACACATAAGGGGAGATGGCAAGTTGGTGAGTTTTTCCCTTAGAGTAATAATGGCCTAACAATTTCAGAAATTACATCAGGGATTGTATTCTAATATATTTAAATTGAACATTTAATATTTAAGTTCAGTACTTGACTGTAAGGTACAGGCTTGAGATTTCAAGGACAGCTGAAACATTCCTTTGCATAGCTCCTTTGCAAAGCTCTTTCAGACACAATTCTGGGGTTTGTAGTTTTACAAGGTGTCACAGCCTTCTCTGCCAAAGTCTGCTGGTGCATCGTGAAACTACAAACCCCAGGATGCCATAAGGAGCTATGCAAAGAAAATCCAGTTTTGACCTGGATTATCTCTATACTGTAGTATGTGGCCCTGTTTACACAGGCAGGAAAATGTGGGATTAATCCACATTTTCCTGCCTGTGTAGAAAGGGCTTTCATGTCATTTTCAACTGAGGGAGATCCTGAGGCAAAACTATGACAATTGTTCTGGCCACATTTCTTCAGAGGGAGGTTTGCCTTTGCCTAGGCGTTTGCTAAGGCTGAGAGAGTGTGTCTTGCCCAACATTATCCTCCTTTCTCTTACTTTTTAAACCCTTTTAAAAAAAAGGATTTGAAAGATTCGAGATTCGTGGATTCCCAGAACCTTCCAAGAATTCGGATCTGGATTTGGATTCAGAAAATTCTGGATTCGTCCCATCCCTAGGGTTCATCTATCTGTTGCTTGCCCCTTACTTCATTCTATACCATGGATTCTTGTTCTTTGGTGAAGTGATTTTGCATCTTTGCATCCTGCAAAAATTATTCTGTCTCCAGAGCTGAGATACTTTAGCTTTACCTACTTTGGCCTTCCCGTATCTCACAGAATTGTGAGGATCAAGTGGTGAGGAAGCAATGCGTATACACCACCTTGAACTCTTTGGGGAAAAAGTGGGATATAACTGTAAATAATCAACAAGATAAAATTAAGTAACCATTTGAACTCAAGTCTTCCCAGCTGGACTTCTCTTATTTGCTGCAACAAGATTACCTATCAAAGCAAAATCTAAAATTCTCAGTATCCAGTTGATGAAAAGATTGGAAAGAGCAGGAGGCTAAGAACAATAGGACTGCTCTCCAGGCGAGGCTTGTCACATCTTGCTTTAGCCAATTAGTCAGTTGGCTATACTGCTCAGACAGGAGGATGGGAAGATGGGAGGGAGAGAAATTGCGCGAGGTGCCAAGAACAGGGATCCAGCACGGAGGTCAAGCACCACTTTTAAGTGGTATTTAAATTTTGAAGAGAAAAGCAAAGGTCAGAATCTACGCTGGTCTTTCCGACTTTGGTGTTGGTGGAGCAAAGTAACTCGGAAGGGGAATTTGCTGACATACTCCTGGGAAGTTTCACTTTTTCCCCCTCAAGATACTGCTATTTAGTTTAGTTTAGTTTTGTTCTTGGCCTGGCTGAGCCAAGTAGACCCCCTCTTACACACACACACGTGCACACACACACCAACCAGACATGTCCTACCAGGTCCACTAAGACAATTTACTGTTTCCTCCGGCAACTTTCTGCCCCGACAGTGACTCAGTACCTGAGTTAGGGATTCCAATGTGGTCTAATTGGTCTCTTCAGAAATCAAAAATGTACTGATGATGGAAAGTGACTTGGCCAGGCTTGTGGCAGGTGTGTTTCTGGTGTGCCCCTTGTAATCTGAAGCCATGTATATATCTATAAGAGGAACCTGTGAGAGGTGAATTTCCAGAGGTGGTAGTTTATTGTACAATTGCAGTACTTAATTCACTGATTTTTTTACAGGAATTCTAGGCAACAATGCCTTCATTTTGGAGCCCTCTCCTCTTTTCCAGTGATTTCCGCCCCCCCATATTTCTTCTTACCAGTCCCTCCCACCCCCCAAAAAGCCTGTTGGGGAAAACTCAAAATAGTGGATTTAACTATTAGTGGTAGTCTCAAAGTACCCACCAGCAGCTGTAACTGTACCTTTTCAGTGTCTGTCTACTGAATATTTCCAAGCACTGTAGTTGCTCATCACCTACTTTACAGGAAATAGTCCTCTGCTTCAAGGGCCATCGCATGTCCTCCAACATTTCACAGATGAAAACTGTGTCACATGTGGCCAAGCAGCATCAGCTTGTGGTCAAGATGGCACAAGTTAGTAATGAGGTATAACACACAAGCTAGGAGAGGCTGTGGAAGTTTGCTTTTTGCCTGAGTCTACAGGGAAGGGCATGATTTGTCCCCTTTTATCCTTCTCCCTCTACAAACTACTTTTGTGCTTTTACCTCAGTTTGCAGCAGTTGAAGGAAACCCAAAAACAAAGAGGGAAGGAGGCAGAAGGAGGAAGACGGAAGAGAAACTGGGACATTTTAAAAGCAGCTGAAAAAGTGCAATGACAGAGGATTAATTAGGACTGTCCTTGCCAATTTGGGATAGTTGGAGACTATCTTATGTTATCTATGTTATCTTGTAGGCAAATTTATTTCCTCTGTGGTCTTCTTTCATTTTGGTGACACTTAAATGGCCACTCTACTGGACACATGGTGGATATGCTAGCAACCTGTCTGCTGCATAGTGTTTTATTCTGCCCTGAGACTGGGTTGCTCTGCTCAAAAGTGTTTGGCTGGTAAGGAGTGCCAGTCAGTCATGCACAGAGAATGCACCTGCAGAATACTGTTGTTTGATCAGTGTATACCACGTTTCGTTTTGTGTATGTCCCCTAAACTTCCAAAAGATATTTCACTTTATTGAGGGTCAGGAAACTCCAGCACCTACATTTAATATGGAAATCTCCCATTTGACCTACAAGCTGCTTCTACTACAGTGACTGGCAGTTGTTAGAAGTTAGACATTGGTGGGCTATACCTTCACTGCACCCACTCCCAGTTTTTAAGTTTCATTTGGTTTGCAGACCAGAAAACTGTTTCAGGGAACTGAGCTCTGGTTTTCAAAAAAAAACCTTTTGGGGTTGGGATTTTCCTAGACATTGGTTGTGGTGTTGGCTGTATGTATGTGCCCTAGGGGTAATGCCAAACCCCATGTCACAAATGTAAGCATGCACACGGCTTTTGTCAAGTCTACCTACATGTCAGTGGGCTCATACTTACTTGTTAGTGGAGGAGAAAAGGAGTGCTACAATCGGAACGCTATTTTAGTTTTCAGCAGTGCCACCACCTCTACATGCTGCAATTTTGTTCAATGTGGTAAAGCTCCATTGGCATACTTACACAGCAGCGACATTTTGAGACATGTTCCAGTGGCCATTGTGGACTGTCCCAGTGGTTGTTCCAGTGGTCATTCCATGTCCTGAGGGTTGAAGCTTCACCTGTGTGTTAAACTGGCCTTTAAGCCATCCCGTTACGCTGTGGACAAATGGGAACTGCTTCCGTAAGGGGGTAATCTAGACTGCCATACACAAGCATGTTTTATTTGAAAAGGATTTTAGCCACAGCATTTCTACAGGGCAACATAGGAAATTAACATGGTAGGTAACTTCCAAACCCTGCCCAGTGCATGGGGGGTAACTTCCAAACCCATGGCATGTCACTAGAGCTCAAACAGCTATCTGATGCTAGTACTGGGCCTAGACAGGGACACCCACTCTGTATGTCACATAAATCCATTATCCTTCAGTGTCATACTCAGAATCATCCCCTTGTTGAGCAGCTTGTTAGTGCAAAAGGAAAAAGGTAGATGACAAGTGACACTGAAGAGTGATAATCCTTCCCAAAAGACTTCAGTGTGATAAAATATAACATTAAAAACACATCTGTACATAAAAGATCCTTTATACAAAGCAGCCTAAATTCTGACTAAATTTAGTCCTGACTAGAGTAGACCCATTGGATTTATCTCTGTGTTGACTCACCATTCAACAATTGATCGATGGGGTCTACTCTGTTTGGGACAAACCAGCAGGATTCTAGCCAGTATCTGTACAGTAGTCTTCAGGACTTCCACTTCGGCATTGACCCTCATTGCCCCCCCCCCCAAAAAAAGAACATGAGAAAAAGATGGATACTAGCTGCCAGTTGCCCCATGGTCTGAGGTGACAGAGAGGGAGATACTTCATCTCATAGTGGTAGGGAAAGATTCTCCCTCCTGTGAGGACCACAATTCCACAGCAACGTTAACATAAATGTGCAGGTACAAATGTAGAAGCAATTGCCATAATTTAAATGGAAATGCAACATATCTCACTGTAGCTGACCAGCTGACCTGTGTTCCTGACCAGTCTGCTGTTGATGGGCAGATTCCACGGTCCCCCTGCATTCCCCCTTCCTATGACGGTTTTATCTCTAACCCAGAATTGGGACTGAACAGCTCTTCAAGTACAGGACTGCCCTTTCTAAAGTAGGAGACATGGCCTAAAACTTTGTTTGAAGGGAGACAGCGTTATTGTACCTATATTGCAGAGAGCATGAGGGTGAGACCAAGAAAGTGCTGGCTTGCAGAGGGCAGCCGAGCAGCTGAGGTGAGATTTGAACTCGGTTCATCTGGTGTTGCAGCTTCTCTTCTTCCTTTCTACTTTTGTGTCATACCAGATCAAGCCATTAAAAATTAGAAACAGGGGGAAGGGGGAGGAGGTGAGAAATGCTGCTGAGTTGCCTTTTTCACCTCCTGATGGCTGGCCACATTTCCAGCAGGATGCTGAAGAGATGCTGCTGTGAGGGAGAAGTCTTATGGATAGTACGAAAATAGGGAAATACGACTGACAGAGAGGGCTAAAACCATGCTTTTGTTTGTATTTTTTTCTTCCAGCAATAGAATTGTTAAAAGTAACATCTTTCAGCCTCACATCAAGACATCTGTTGCTGTTGAATGCTTGTTTTATTTTACTACATTGATACCCCAACGACTTGTACCTTGAAGTAGTTTCTGACTTATGCTGACCCAAAAACAAACCTTTCATGGAGTTTTCTGGAGTTGAAAGTGTGTGATGAACCCAGTGGGTTTGCTTGTCTTAGTGGGGACGCAAACCCTGGTCTCCAGGGTTGTAGTCCAGCGCTTAAACCACTTCACCAGGCTGCTGCACTGAGCCATATCCCCCCCGCCTTAATTTACTGTAGAGCTCTGAAGCCACCTTGCAGAACCATTCGATACTTCAAAGTGAGCAGGCAGGATCAGAGAAGGTCGAACTGCCACCCCATAGCTGGATGCGCAATGATGATATCAACTCTGAGAACAACATGGGTCCTCTTGGGGTAATCTGTAATCATTGGGCATCTGACGGAGGGACGGAGTTGCTAGACGCTTCCCTGATTCTGCCTGCTCGCCTTGAAGCATTGAGTGCCCATGCAAGGCAGCTTTGGGGATTTACAGGAAGTGGGGGTGTGTGTTGAGGGCTATGGAGAGAGAAAGGGAATACCAAACCACTCACGGCACCTGAAAAAGCATGTCTGCACACCTAAGATGAAACAGTATGCAGATGTCCCTACATGAATTCTGGCCAATGACTGATGGAAGGTCACCCAGGGAACTTTTAGGGCCCAGCAGAAATCTGCATTTGTGCCTCCTGGTCCCACCCGTCACTACATAATTCGACATGACTGAATGCATGTACACTGAATATAGGTTCAAATCTACAGTGCCAAAGCACAGGGGGACTCTACAGATTGTACGTCTATACCAGATAAACATCGGCTAGAAAGGGCCCACTCCATGTTCATTTCTGTCATGGAATTGTTCTGTGTAGTGTTAACACTTGTACTTTTGCCAGTGCATCTCATGGTGGGGCTAGGGCTCCAAAGTTTTCCTTATTTCATCCTTGCATGCTAGAATTAATAATTCTGGATGAAATGGATTATCTAGATCCATTTCAATCTGGCTTCAGGCCTGGTTATGAGTTGGAGAGAGCTTTGTTCACCTTGGTGGATGACCTACGCCAGGAATTAGACAAGGAGAATGTGTCCCTGTTGGTTCTGCTGGTTCTGCTGGACCTCTCAGCAGCTTTCAATACCATCAACCATGGTATCCTTCTGGGCCAACTCTCTGGAATGGGGCTTGGGGGCACAGTGATTCCGGTCATTTCTGGAGGGTAGACCTCAGAAGGTGGTGCAGGGGACTCCTGTTCGTCTCCCTGGACATTGGTCTGTGGGGTTTCTTAGGGTTCTGTTTTGTCCCCCCATGCTGTTTAACATCTAAATGAAACCACTGGGAAAAGTCATCCTGAGTTTTGGGGTTCAGCGTCACCAATATGTGGATGACACCCAACTCTACCTCTTCTTTTCATCTGATTCCAAGGAAGCTGTCTCGGTGCTGAACCAGTGTCTGTTGTCAGTAATGAACTGGAGGAGGGCAAACCAATTTATACAGACAAGACGGGGTGCTCCTGGTCAGTCGAAAGGCAGATCAGAGAATAAGGATATTGCTTGTGCTGGATGTGGTTACACTTCCCCTGAAATCTCAGGTTCATGCAGCCTTGGTGTTTTCCTGGACTTAACTCAGAGCCTCAATGCCCGGGTTCCAGCAGTGGCCATTTGCACAGTTAAAACTAGTGTACCTGCCGTGCCTGTTCCTTGAGATGTCAGACCTGGCTACAGTGACACACGCCTTGATTACATCTTGGTTGGACTAATGTACCACACTCTACATGGTGCTGCCTTTGGAAACTGTTTAGAAAGTTTGGCGGGTTCAAAACATGGCAGCCAGAAATCTGGCTGGGGCCAGTTACAAGGAGCACATAACTCCCTTGTTAAAACGGGCTGCTCCCACCTCCCTGGCTAAAACTGGCTGCTCTTCTTCCACAGGAGGCTAGGCTGACCCCCTCCCTGCTTTCCTTTTGTAGGCAGGCAAAGGCATTTCTTTTTTCATCAGACCTTTAATGGGTGAGCAAGAGAACTTTTTATTTCTTTATCCTTTATTTCTTTATTATCTGTTCTAAAAATTTATTGTAAGTTTTAAAATGTTGTATATTTTTCAATGTTTTAAATTGTTGGGATGTTTTTAATGTTTTTTAACCTTTTGGAAGTCTCCTTGGGTTCCACTTTGGGATTAATGGCAACATATAAATTTAATTAATCTACTATATAAAAGTCAACGTTTGTCTGTTTATGAGTCTGTTTATCTGCATCAGGCAGGCGAAAACCTCATATGATTGGCTGTGAGGCGAGAAGACCTCATAGGATTGGCTGGCTGTGAAGATTCTGTGGAATCATGGGGTTGGCAGTTCTGAGAGGGGCGTTTAGAATTCTCAGCCAGAGAGCTCAGGCCCGTTGCTATGGGGATGAGGCCTAGCAGCAAGGACAAGGCCAGTATATTCCCTCAGAAATCAAACCTCTGTATGTTAACAACTCTGAATACTGATTGGATTGGGGACTGTGGGGGAAAGTTACAGATACTGGACAAGACAGATGGAGGAATTAGGAATTGCAGCTGTTAACCATTTTTTCCAAAGGTTTTTCCAGACTGATCTGTGTGATGAGATACTCTTGTCTTATCGAGGAGGACAAGAACGTTTGTGACTGCTCTTTCTATTCACCAGTTAGGGCAGAGCTACATGAGGTAAGAACCAGAGTAACACCAGGCTCAATAGCAGAATGCCACTGCTGTGCTTTTGACACTGCCTTAATCATTGGCACAGAATGCTTGGGTCTATCTTGTACTCCCTTGCAGGCAGGGTGTGGTATCCTTGATCAAGCTGTTGACTCAGCATTTTGGTTAGGTTAATTACTTTCTCACCTCTACCAAGTCATCTGTTTGGATACCTGCCTTTTCCTGCCTAGGGGTGAGCAAGTTCTCTATTTAGAATAGATGACTCAATTATAAAATACAGATATATTCATAGGCAGCAGATGTGCAGTGCTAAAAGCTTTTTAATCTAGCAGAGTAGGGGCTGGAAGTGACAGCCAAGGCATAAAAGACAACTTTGGCACAATTAGGGAAAATAGTAACAAGAGAGGGGGCCACTTTATCTATAGCTTCCAGCCAGGATAGCTGAAAGACTGCTTTCTCTGAATGAACTTGCCTGAAAAACAGAGATCCTCAGTTGAGGCACCTGTTGTGTGTCCCAACAGCCCACAAGGCTAGTTTGGTGTGTACACATGACTGGGCTTTCCTTGTAGCAACACCCCGATTGTGAAGCTCCCTGCCAAGGGAAGCTGGGCTGGGTCCATCTCTTCTGACCTTTTGGTAGGCAAATAGCACTGTTGCCCATGGCCTTGGTCCTTGAGACTCCCCTGCCTGTTTTAACTGATGGGTTTTAAATTATTTTAAAGGACTATTTCGGATTTGTTTAAAAGTTTTTATCTGCGTATTGTTTTGGATGTTTTTACGGATGGATGTTTTTATTCATTGTATTCAGGGGTTCTGGCAGATTATGAGGCAATATAATGCCATAGATAGAGAGAGAGAGAGAGCCTCTCCTTATTGACTGTTGGCACGTAGGAACAAAGGGGTGCGGGTGGGGGATTCGTCCTGGGCAGCAGTGTTTCTAGGGTGTCCCAGCCAGTAGCCACGCCCTCGCATGCCCTGGCCACGTCCTCGCATGCCCTGGCCACGCCCCCACACACCGCAGCCACGCCCCCTTCCACACACTCCAAGCTCTGCCACTGTTGGCAATACAGTCGGCTCTCCACAGTTGTGGGTTTGACTTTCACAGATTTGATTATTTGCAAATTTCTTCAGACCCTGACCCCTCACCACAAACACTTCTTTTCCAGGAAAACCTTCTTCTCAGTGGCTCCAATAAGGCCACGCAGCCCTTTGAAAACGTGCCTCTGGTCCTCCCCGTCTTCCTCCACCAGCTGCTTCCTGGCCAGCTAAAAATGGCCTGCAGCCCAATTTCTCAGCACCACAAACCCTTTCCCAGTGCCCTCCATACCCAGGGAAGGAGATGGACGAGAAAGAGGATGTATAAGGACACCATGCTGACCCACCCCCTTTCCCTCACCTTTCCCTGACCTGATTTGGTTGCTGAGTACCCATTCTCCTCACTATGCCTCAGTCCCCTTCCCACAGATACACACACACGTTTGCAATTTTTCCATTTTTGTTAGGGCCCTGTGGCCCTAACCTTAGCAAATATTGAGGGCCGACTGTCTATGTCTCAGGTCCAGGTTATCTGGCATAATTAAAGCTGCTAGTTATGACTTAACAAAGCCCCATTCAGCTCAGGTCCAGGTTATTTGAAGGACACTGTATCTCCCTATATGAGGCTACCCATGTCTTGATCAGTTCTGGGGAGGCCCTTCTCTCTGTCCCGCCAACCTGACAGGTACATCTAGTGGGAATATGGGAGAGGGCCTGTTTGGTAGCTGCTCCCAGTCTGGAACTCCCTTCCCAATGACATTAGACTGGTGCCCTTTTGCTCTCCGTCCATAGCCAGGTGAAAACCTTTTTTGTTTCAGCAGGCCTTTGACAGCTAATTGCTCAGGAGAGAAATGGCCTTTCATAATGTGCTATGATGTTTATATTTGTCATTTTTCTTTTTAATAATCATGCCTTTAACTGTTTTTAATTCTTATGCTAGCTTAAGTATTTTTTTTAATTTTTGTATGATGCAGTTTTTGAAAGCTATATCTGTTTTAACTTTAGGAAACTGTCTTGAGTGCCAGACTTGGAAAAAAGATGACAAATAAAAACATAACATTCCTCTGACTCTACTAGCAGTTAGGCTGAGTTGGTGTGAAAAGGAGACTTCTAATCCAGGTGGGAGAGCCAGAGTGGTGTAATGGTTTGAGGGTTGGCCTGTGACTCTAGAGACTGGGGTTCAGATCTCTGCTCAGCCATGGAAAGCCACTGGTTGACTTTGGGTAAGTCACACTCTCTCACAGTCAGAGGAAGGCAAAGGCAAACCCTCTCTGAACAAATTGTGCCACGAGGACCCTCTGGAGCTTTGCCTTATGGTCACCATAAGACAGAACTACTTGAAGGCACATAAAACAACAAATCCAAGTGGGCGCTCCGTTCTGTTTTGCTTTTGTTCTGGCTGGATTTCTTTTTAATTCCTTTTCAGGGGCCTAAATCCCATTGCCAGTTCTAACAAGACTAGGCCTATTAAATCAGTCAGTGCTTGCATGAGTGTTTGTGTACCCTTATACACTCAACTGAGTGGGTTTGTTCTGCTTGGCACTAGCTGTGAGGCTCATGTTGTATGCTTTAATTATTCTGTTCTACATTTTTAAATGGGGCTATTTTATTTGTTTGTTGTTTTTGTGAGCCACGTTGAGCCAAGCTTCCCCCATTAGCTGGGGACAGTTGGGGTATAAATCAAATAAAAATGTCAGGGAACAGCTTGTGTTTTCCCTCCATCCTCCTCCACTGCCTACATGCTCTCCTATATTTCACAAATGAAAACCCGGAGACATGTGGTCAAGTGACATCAGAATGTGGTCAAGATGGCATAAGTTATTAATGACAAGCTAGGAGAGGCTGCAGTAGTTTGCTTTTGTCTGAGCATACTGGGATCGGCAAGATTCTTCTCTTCCTCTCCTCCCCCCCCCACAAGTTAATTGAATACAAATTATTTTTGCAGCTTGAATTCAGTTTGCAGTAACTGAGGGGAACTAAAAATGAAGAGGGAAAGTAGGAACAGGAGTGAGAAACTGGGACATTTTAAAAGCAACTCAAAATGTGGGACAACAGAGGATTAACTGAGATTTTCCATGCCAAATAGAAATAGTTGAAGGGTATGGGCCGATGCGTTTCAGAGCTGCAGGGGAAAGTGACAACAGATGCAGCCAAGTTGGTGGTCCCCTCTTCTAAGTAAACTAAAGTCAAATTACACTATTGGTCTCAGGTCTGCACTGGGAAGGTAGACTGTTTTGCTCTTTCAGAAGAGATGAGCCTTAGAACTTCCCTTCTTCCTCACCATGCTGAGAAAAAAGGGATACTGTAGTCACAAATTTTTGCTCGGGCTCCCTGAGCTAATTAATCAGTTTGTGCACTAACTTTCTTGTGTTAAAGCACTGAGGGGGCAGAGAAGAACAGAATGCTCTTTTGACGATGGCTGAGATTCCTCAGAATGCTTTCAACTCTCATCTTGAATTTTGTATGCACAAACTCCTTAGGATTTAAGCAGACTAAAGGCTCGGTGTGAACACACCCTGGGAACCCAAAAAGGAGGAGAGTCTGGAATGTTTTGAACCTCTGATCTTAACATCTATGAAGTGTGATTTTTCTGCTTTCAGTGAAAGAATGAAAGCAGCAAGGCAAATTAGGCACTCAGTTTGAATGCATGTGCAGGAAGTAACTGAAACTGAAAACTACAAAATGCCCCTTCCCTTTTGAGGAAGTACACAAGATCAGCGATGCAAACTGCAGCACTTTTCCTTTAAACATTTGGGATTAGCATCACTTTTGTTACCAGCTTCCAGACTTCTTGTTTTGAGACAGTCCTTAACAGCCTGGTACACTTCAGATATTTTTAATTATACCACCTATCTTCCATGACCATTGACCTTATCTATGACCATTAGCCATGATGTCTTGTCTAGTGAGAGCTATAGTCAAAAACATAATGAAGAGTCTCGCAGGCTAGATCAACTGAATTCAACAGTAGTAATAAAGGAACTTGCAGATGTATCTTAGAGCGACTGTCAAAAATCCTTGAGAATTCTTGGAAGACAGGAGAAGCCCCAGCAGATTGGAGGAGGAAAAATGATGTCCCTATCTTCAAAAAGTCAGAAAAAAGAGGACCTGAACAACTGCTGACAAGTCAGTTTGATGCTGATACCAGGAAAGGTTCTAGAACAGGTAATTAATCAGCCAGTCTGTGCACAGTTAGAAAATAATACTGTGAGTACTAAGAGCTAGCATGGAGTTCTCAAAAACAAGTCATGCCAAACTAATCTTACCCCCCCCTTTTTTTATAGAGTAACAAACTTGGTAGATCAGGGACTGCCTTGGATGTAGTATATCTTGATTTCAGTAAGGTTTTTGATAAACCCCCCTGTGGTATTCTTGTAGACAAGCTAATGAACTGTCAACTATAGCCTATGTTACAGTTAGTTGGATCTGTAATTGGTTGACAGACTGAACCTATAGAATACTCTTAAGTGGTTGTTTTTCATTCTGTAGATAAATGACAAGTGGGATGTCTCAAGATTCTTTCCTGGGACCACTGTAGTTTAGCATCTAAATGACTTAGATGATGGAATAGAAGACATGCTTATCAAATTTGCAGATGACACCAGCTGTGATCCCTATATATTCTCCCCTATCAAGAACATCCCGTGGTTGAGTGAGTACACACAATATATTTCTAGCACTCCCAATTCAAGATTAAAGATTCCAGTTAAAGATCTTGATTGAGTCCAACTTCATGATCTCATGGATCATGGATCTCATGTCTGAGAACTATAGTTTACCCATACCATTTGTGTGACTTTGAGACAGGAATGAATCTGGAGTAAGACACCTGTTCCCATCTCCATGCTCCACTGCAATGGCCGTCCAGATGTTGTTGGACTGTAGTTATCCTCAACCCTAGGCAGCATAGCCACTGATAGGAATTAGGGGAAGTTATGTAATCTGACAACACCTGGAATAATAAAAGTTGCTGTCCCTATCATAAGTAATGGATGAGAGAATGAGGAGCTAGGGAAGGAGTTGGATACCTTTGTGCCCTCTTATTCATGGATGTCATTGTCCCCTGCCCTGCCCTTAGCTTGGTAGGGTGATAAGTACATAATACTTGAATGAAAAAAAGTGGATAGGGTGGAGAGAGTGTATGGCGGTGGTGGAAGATGATGGATGAGAGGAGGACAGTCAGGCATCCATAAAGAGTGGCTCGGCCTGGTAGCCTCATGAATATCTGAATTGCCCAGTTCTTTTACATTCCAATTAAGCATCTGCAGCCTGGCCATTCCCCCCTAAAGAATGAGCTTGCAGTAGGAGAGACTGAATGGCTGATTCCTACACAGCCTCAAGTGAGTCCTTCTTTCCCCTTTTCCTAGGAATTATGTGCTGGCCTCATATTACCGCTGGATATGGCTATGAGTATGCATCTTCCCCAGAGGATAAGACACAAGTAACCAACCTTAAGAGAGATTGTAATGCAAATGTGTACATTCATCACAGTAATTTATCATTGCACCATAGATCATAACAACCAACTGTATATATTGGATTACTTCCCAAGAGATCTCATTCCTGCAATATATTTGAAGGAAGAAGAAATTCAAAGCTGTGTCACATTTAACAAACAGAAGAAAGATAAAGGAGGAGACAAGGACAATTACTGGGAAATTTCATTAGGCCCGTATTTTTAAGTAAACCAAAGTAACTCACATTTCTTAGACACAGATTGGAACAAAATTACTCTTTGGATTATACATGTCTCTGAATTTTGTGGATCAGTTCTTAGTTCCAAAATGTATACCCAAATCTGTATATTTAGAGGAAACAAGGGCAATTTGAATGCAAACTTTTTTGCAACTTTAAAAAACTGACAGGACACATGACAGAATTGACTTATAGTTCAGTATGCCAGTTCTTCTTTGTGATCTGTATACCTCACACAACAGGGTCTTGCTCTTGCACAGAACCACAGCTTTGGCATGAATCTCACTCCTCTTCTCTTCTGCACTTCCTCTGGCATGCCAAAGTTAGTCCTCTCTCAATTCATTTTTGTCCAGGGTGGAGTAGTGGTCAGAGCTGGAACTTGGGAGATTCAGGAACAATCCTCAGTGAGCCATTAAACTCATTGGATGATATTTGATCTGTTGTTATTAGCTTGATCTACCTCAAAGGTTTTTTGTGAAGATAATTTGGGGAGAGGAGAGAACCATGTGCAAGGAACTAAAGCAGAATGAAAGCAAACTAGTAAATAAATTAAAACTTCACAGGCTTTTCACAGATACCCTTGTATATCTATCCCAAATGGGAATTTGCTCTTTAAAGTTATTTTTCTGGTTTAAACAGCTGCTCATAGTTAATGGACCAGGTTATACAGGTTGGTCTGGAGAGCGGTTGTGCCTGTGTGTGCTGGTAAGTGAAACATTCTGTCCTTCTGACTGGGCAGCCATTATGTTACCCTGATTTCTGGGGGTCCCGGGAGGGACACCTAAATGTGCTCACAACAATGGGGAGGGAATTAGCACAGAGCACAAGTTGGCAATGCGAGAGGCAAGGTAACATAGTGAGATCTTGAACCCTATGTCTACGGGGTCAGGCCAAGTCAAGGATGAGGCAGATGTTGAAATTAATAATTGTTTTATTTGAGCACAGTCAAACAAATGTATGCAACACACTCACGCAAGAAACTATAGAAGTAAAGGTAGTAGCAGATAGAGGGATTTTTGAGGAGGTTTGGTATGGGAAATACTATACCTGTCCTGAAGCCCGGTTAGAAGCGGAGAAGCTGGGGAGTGTGGATCTCAGCACGTGGAGCTGAGGGGAAGGCTCGCTGGACAAAGCGACAGCAAGGCGGGATGGAAGCCAAGAGCGATCCGATGAAGCACTCAAAGTCAGGGGTTTTAATAAGGAGAATTGTGGCCGCAGGCTAGCTCGGACTCGGGGAAAACAATGAGATTGGGGCTGGAGACAAAGCCTCCGAAAGGTCAGAATTTGAATGATTGAGTTATAGCCAAATTGTCAATAGAGTAACCGGTATGCAAACGTGGAGTCCTTGAGTGTTGTATAGTCCGATCATCAAGCTGCCAGCGCGGGGCGGAGGATTGTTTGAAAGTTGCATGCATACATAATTGGGGTACTTGCCTTGAGGTCTCCTGAAGCTGCGAGTCGGCTATTTCTGGCCTGCCTGTATTTGTTTGGAATATTACAGCGATTATCGGCTGAGCCTGTATGCGTGCTTGTCCGGGGGCCTCGCAAGCGCGTGGAGAGGAATGGGTATAGGAGGCCAAATTATTGATATCAAAGATATCTTTTAATATTCCACAAGCTTGGGCTAGCAATGGCGGTAACAATTAGATCTCTCCCACCTTGTGATGCAGCAACTTTAATAAGCCATCTTCCCAGTGGGGTAAACAGAGCAGGGGATGGAACTAGATTGGGAAAGCTACTTTTTAAAAACAATAAATTAGAAGTATCGTTCCTAGGCTTATGTATTAGTTACTGTTACAGCTACATTTCTTTAAAACACTACTTTCTTGTTTCTCACGCCCTTTTCGCACAGCATTTTCGATGTGAAAGGGCCCCTCGAGCGTCATGCACATGTGATGAGTGGTCCACACGACGCACTCACATTTGCGCGATGCTCCAGGGCCTGGCAGGGATCGCTCGTGCATTTTTTCATTTTCGGTTTGAAGCTGAAAATGGTGCACAGTCGCGCATCGCTCCAGGGCCCTGTGCACACTTACCTTGCGTGCGGAGCCTTGGGAGCCGGGCTGGTCGCGCTTCCTGTCCAGTGCAGCCTGGGAAGATCCCAGGCTGCATTGCGAAAGGAAGAGGCAGGGCTCTCACGTGAGCAGGAAGCTTGTGTGGAGCCAAAGGACCCCGGATGCGAGAGCCTCTATTTGGAGGCTGCTCGCGCGAGCCATGCACCCCAGCACCGCAAAAAGGTAAGGTGCGAAAAGGGTCTCAGTAGGAATTAAATCAAGTGTGGGAATCATGAGGCCTAGATGTTGTCGGCTTTCAGATCCCAGGAGTGCTAACCATCACAGCCAATGCTGAGAGCACTGTTTGTATGGTGACAAATTGCCCACTTCTCAACTAAATAGTTATCTTTAGGTACTTTAGGGAAGAACACAAGAACTGTTGTCTTCTGTTGGTCTCTCTACATACAAGACACTCTTTTCTTTATCTTTTTCTTTATCTCATCATCCACAGCACATGGCAGAGCACATGGCAAAAC
Organism: Cyclura pinguis; assembly: GCA_030412105.1. Classification (NCBI taxonomy): domain Eukaryota; kingdom Metazoa; phylum Chordata; class Lepidosauria; order Squamata; family Iguanidae; genus Cyclura; species Cyclura pinguis. The sequence goes on along the minus strand of CM059600.1, from coordinate 194,459,355 downwards.
TTGAGCCACATGATATTTCCCTTGCATCAGTTGGTAAGGCTAAACTAGCTATAAAACTAACTCTCAAAGTTTTAAAAAAACCCCACTGGCAGACAGTTACTAGGGCAAATTCCACAAAAGTGGGAGCTTTCAAGGTCTCTAGAATTTGTCAGGCTAGGTGATATAAAACTTCGGGCAGGGGAGAGAAAATCCCAAATATTAGCAAGGTGATGTTTTGGCCATGGGGTCTGTTGTTAAACTCAGTCCCAGGGTGGAGATTTTATGCTAAATGAGTTACTGGAGGGACTGAAGGGATCAGCTTGTACCTCACAGTGTTCAGTGGGATAAATAAGAAATGGTGGGGGTGTCCATTTTTGAAAACACAAGGCTGATTGCAATTCAGGGATCTGCCTCTTGGCTTGGGCACCCTTTTAGTGGACTTTCAGTTGGCATTGCTGGCATCTGGATTTTTGGTTTTGTTCTCTTTTCCTTGTTATCAAAAAGTTAACCGTCATGAGAGTGAAATTACCTCCACGTCAAATTACACTTATCTAATATATAAAAGTCAACGTTTGTGAGTTTGTCTGTGTCAGGCAAGGACCTGACCTCATATGATTGGCTGTGTGAGGCTGTGAAGATTCTATGGAATTCTGGGGTTGGCAGTTTAGGGAGGGGCCTTTAGAATTCTCAGCCAGAGAGCTCTGAATAGGCCGGTTGCTATGGAGATGAGGCCTAGCAGCAAGGAGGAGGACAGTGTATTCCGTCAGGACCCCAACCTCTCTATGTTAATAACTCAGAATACAGATTGGATTGGGGAATATGAGGAAAAGTTAAAGGTACTGGACAAGACAGTTTGGGGAATTAGAGACATAGGATCTCTAATCTTTCTAACAAGTATTACCTATGAGAAAGTAAAATCCCAGGCAATGCTGGGTACATACGCTAGTAGTGTATATAGTTACAGCTTTGTTCTTTAAAAAGCTTTGTTTCAAGCTCTGGCCTAGATGGGCTCTCTGTGTCTGCCACGGATTTGCCATTAAGAGGGGAAAAGAACAGGATTTGCCAAGTAGCGGACTTGACTGGATTTACGCCAGGACCTGGCCTTGGCCCCTGGCTTCTGCCGGCTGCCTAGGCCTTAAACTTCCAAATCTCCCTGTGGTTTCAGTCGTCACCTTTTGCTGCTCCTGTCTCTCCTTTAATGAGCTTCCCCGTGTGCTCCCTGTACCTGTGAAGAGCGCTGCGCCTGTCGCTCCTCTCCACTTGCTGTGCCTGTGGTTTTGCCGCCTCAGGGGAGATTTGGGCTGGAACCAATCAATCAATAGTGAGGGGGAGGTTTAAAGACAGGTGCACACTGTGGGGTTTGATTTCCTCTCTTCCTCCCCTCCACCTTCTTCCTTTATGTGGGATGGCTGTGGGTGGTTCTTTGTGCCGAGGATTTGGGGCTAAGATCTGTGAGGTACAGGTTTTAATTCCCTGGAGTGGTACTTCGCGGCCCACAGGCAAATACCTCATGGAGTAGAATAATTCTGGTCAATCTAGGCAGAGGCAGCAAAGGAGGAGGGAGAGAGGGACGAAAGGAGGGAGAAATGGAAGGAGGAAGGCTCAGGCATTCATCAAGGTTTCACAGAGCTCTGCTAGGGGCCCATCCCTCACTCGTGCGCTTGTTGCGCTGTCATCAACTTTCTCGGAGACAAGGCTGATAACAGCGTACGACTCCCTTCCCTGGGATGAAGCACCAGGTGCTAATGGTTGTTTCATACAGCCAAGGGAGCCAGAGTAAGAACCTGAAGCAAGAAAGCAAGAGTCTGGATTTATTTAAATGTGAATCAGGGGAACCACGTAGCCTTCCCCTAACGTGGGGTTTTCTGGGGGCTGAGAGTGTGTGATGCACCCAAGGTCACTCAGTGGGTTTCCATAGTTGAGTGGGGAATCTGAGCCTGGTCTTCAGGGTCATGGTCTAATGCTTAAACCGTGACACCACCCTGGTTCGGCATTTGTAGTTTCGAGAGGAGCATTCGGAATCCTCAATCAGAGAACTCTTGGACCTCACTAAACTGCAAAGCCCAGAATTCCACGGATGTTGCTCTGCAGTTAAAGTGGAATAATAGTGCTATAACAACGTAATGTGGTAGGGTCCTTAGATCCTTCAGTGAAAGACAGAGCCTTCACATTTGAGGTACCCTAATCATAGAGCTGGAACGGGCCCTAAGGGCCATCAGGTCCCACCCCTTGCCCAGTGCTGAATGCTAGAGCATCCCCAGCGGGTAGCTGTCTGGCCTCTTTTTGAAGAAATCCAGAGAAGAAGCTCCACTATCTCTCTAGGCAGTTGGTTCCATTGCCAAACAGCTCTCACTGTCAAGAAGGTCCTCCTAATATTCAGTCAAAATCTGTTGTCCTGCAACATAAGCCTTTAGACCTAGTTCTGCCCTCTTTGTGGCAGCCCTTGAGGTATTTAAAGGGTGTGATATCACCCCTTAATCCTCTCTTCACCAAGCTGAACATGCCCACCTCCTTCAACCTTACCTCATATGTTTTGTTCTCCATACTTCTTACCATCCTTGTTGCCCTTCTCTGAACTCATCCCAACTTGTCTATATCCTTCTTAAAATGAGGCACCCAGAACTGAACACGGTAGTCCAACTATGGCCTGACCAGAGCAGAATATATGGGGGCCCTCAGCTTGGACACTATGATTCTATTAATACAAGCCTAAATAGCATTTGCCTTCATTGCAGCAGCATCACACTGCTGACTCATGTTCAATTTATGATCACCGATAATCCCAAGGTCCTTTTCACATGTAGGAAATGGCTGAGCCATGTATCCCACATCCTAAACCTGTCCATTTGGGTTTTGTAGCCTAAACGTAGAATTTTCCATTTGTCTCTGTTGAATTTCCTTTTATTAATTTCAGCCCAGTCTGTCAGGGATTCCAGGCAGGGAAACCTGGGAAAATGATCAGCCCACTGCAAAGATGTTGCATCATGCCCCAGCTGTGGGTAATTGCAAGGTTGCATGAGAAACTGGGGTCGTGTGCAGATGGTAGAAGGAGGTGTGCAAACCTCTACCTGATTGGTTGTAAATACGTATATAAGAAAGCAACGCCGGTAAGGATTTGTCTGTTGACCTTTTGTCCGTCTGTCCTATGTTTTGTATATAACGGAACTTTGCTGCAAGATAAAGTGCCTCCTGTTTTGGAAGAAACTCCTCCATGTGTGAGTATCCTTTCTGGGGAACAAGGCTGCTGCTGTTGGCTCGCTGAACTCTGGTTTTTCTGCTGCGTTTCCGTGGGGCTGAAACTCCTATCATCCCCAACACAGTCTTCTAGTTTATCAAAGTGCTTTTGAATTCTGTTCCTATCTTCCCCGTGTGTTAGCTACCTGTTCCGGTTTGTATCATCCGCAAATTTGATAAGGATTCCTTCCACCCCCTCATTTAAATGGTTGATAAAAAATATTGAAGAGTGTTGGCCACAGGGCAGAACCGTGGGAACACCACTTGAGACCTCTTTCTGACCTGAAGTACAACCACTGATGACAACTCTTTGAACACCATTTTCCAGCCAGTTATGGATCTGTCTGATGGATGGATATTCTTTATACTTAGACAGTTTTAGACTTTATATTTAGACAGTTTGCTAATCTAAATATCATGGGGAACCTTATCAAATGCTCTGTTGAAATCCAGATAAATGACACCCACAGCATGCCCACTATCCACTAAGCTAGTGACTCAATTTAAAAAATTAGTTTGACAAGATTTTTCTCAACAAATCCATGCTTGCTCCTACAAATCACTGCATTGTCATCAAGATACTTGCAGACGGACTCCTGTAGAATCCATTCTAATATTTTTTCCTAGTATTGATGTCAGGTTGACTAGCCTGTAGTTTTTTGGGTCATCTTTTTTTTTTTTTTGCCATTTTTGAAGAGAAGGACAATGTTTGCTAGTCTCCAGTCCTCTGGCATCTTACCTGTTCTCCAAGATCTCTGAAAAATGATGGCAAGTGGCTTTGCGAGTTGTGTCAGTGACTTCTTTCAATATCCTGGGATGTAGTTCCTTTGGCCCTGCAGAGTTGAACTGATTTTGGTTAACTACATGATTCTTTGCTAACTCCTTACCAATCTTGATTTGCAATCCAGATTCCTTACCATGGTCTCTGCTAATAGATGGAAGCACACAGTCTTCTTCTTGGGAAAAGACTGATACAAAATAGATACTGAATAGTTCTGCCTTTTCATTGTGATCTGTTAACATTTTACCATCCTCACTGAGCAGCGGCCCTACCATTTTCTTTGTCATTCTCTTACTTTGAACATATTTGAAAAAAAAAACCATTTTATTTCTCCTTGCTTCCCTCGCCAGTCCCAGCTCATTTTGAGCTTTAGCTTTCCTTACACTGTTCCTGCAAGTTTGGGCTACATCTGTATTTCTTCTTGGTGATTTCTCCTTCCTTTCATTCCTTATATATGCTCTTTTTCACTTCTTCCTCCTGTTTACTGTGCAACCAACATTGGCTTTTTCAAATGTTTTTAATTTTGCTTCTTCCATGGAATTGTTTATGATTGTACTTCTGACAGTTCCTTCTTCTTGAAGTCTCACCCATGTTGGGTGTCTTTTTCCTTTAGCATCTCTAGCCATGGGATTCTGCCAAGTATTTCCCTAAGTTTGATGAAATCAGCTTTCCTGAAATCCAAGGTTCGTGTTTGACTATATTCTTCTTTGGCCTGTTCCCCAGTCATGAATTCTAGCATTGTATGATCACTCCCTGCTAAAATACCAACTGTTTTGATTCCAGTGACTTACTCCTTCCTTTTAGTTAGGATCAAATCCATGATTGATGATCCCTTTGTTCTTTCATCCAACTTCTGAAAGAGGAAATTATCTCCAAGCTACATCAGGAATTTATTGGAGAGCTTATGCTTAGCAGAGGTAGTCGCCCAGCAGATACCAGGATAATTGAAGTCCCCTGTAACTACCAGTTCTTGCTTCTTGGACATTTATGAGATTTGTTTCAGAAAAGCATCATTCAGCACCTCATCTTGGTTTGGTGACCTGTAGTAAACTACCACAATGTTGTCCTGATTTCTCTCGCCATTTATTTTTGCCCAAATGTTCTCCACTGGTCCAGTTTTATCACTCAAGTAGATTTCTGTACAAATGAATTTGTCTTTGACATATAGGGTTACTCTCCATGCTTTTCTTCTGCATCTATTCCTTTTAAACAGATTGTATTCATAGTTTTTTATATTCCAATCATGAGAGTCATCCCACCAAATCTCTGTTACACTGTAAAGTCGCATTTACCTTCCTGCACTGGGACTTTAAGCCTGTTTTGTTTGTTTCCCAAATTCTGTACATGAATGTATAGACATCTGAAGCATTGCTTGTTGTCAGCTTTTATTCTACTGGAAATTTTACTGTGGCTTCCACTCTTTCCAGCTTCTCCTCTAGAATTCACATCATTGTGTTTAGAACTTGCTTTTAGACAGATACTTAAGCCATTCCCTCCCAATGATTTTGCTTTAAAGCCCTCTTAATCAGATTTACCATGCTTTTGCCATGGTCTTCTTGAGGTGTAGCCCGTATGTAGCCAGTTGTCCTTTGTCTAGGAAGTGAGGACAATGATTCCAGAAGCCAAGCCTCAACATCATATCAACACTATCTGTGTAGCCACTCATTCACCTGCAGTATCTTCCTGTCCCTGTATGGTCCTCATATCTTTCACTGGAGAATTGGCAAGAATACCATCTGTGCCTCTAAACTCCTCACTTTCCTGGCCCGGGCTTCATAGTCCAATGTGATCTCCTCAGAAGCATTGTCAGCAGTGTTGTTGGTGTTCATGTGAATTGGAACAAAGGGGAACTGCTCTGTGTTCTAGATGAGCTTTGGCAACTTGTCAGTGATATCCTGAATACACTGGGTGCAACTTGTCAGTGTGATCCTGGAAATTCCCAACTTGATACCTGCACCCACAAACTCCTCTAGATGGACTGCCTTCCGAATGGGATACCTGTGTCCAAGCAAGTAGAGGGAGAGTCCATTCCATTCCTCATGCATTCCATCCTTCTCCACTTCTGGAAGATAGAAGTAATTTCTCCCGTTAAAGTCAAGTAAACCTGCTCCCCTCCAGAGCACTTCTCTTCCCTCTCACCAGAAAACACCCTAGAATGTGCTGAACAGCTAAAACACAAGGGTGAAAAAGAGGCATTTGTAAGAAGAAAGCGATTCTTCCTAGTTGGGATGTTACATCACACCAGAAGACATAATATACAAAAAGCTCTTCTCTATGTACATCTTTAAAAATGATAGAGTTACAAAGTCAAGTTTATCCCAGCATTCAGTCAGGTCCAAAATAACCAGACTTTACCCTAACACATCTGACTATGCACATTTCCTGTTCTATAAATATTAAGGTTGGTGTTCTGGTCTCAGACTGTCTGTTACAAGGAAGTCAGGAGTCTAGAGCCTTCTCTCTGGCCTCGATTATGGCTTCCCTAAAGTCAGGCAAAAGCAGTAGAACCTTTTGACCCCCAAAGATTGCTGATAATTCCGCCAGTCCATGTGCCCATGGCTTGGGATCTTGTCCTTCAGAAAAACTTGGCTTTGAGCATGCCAGACCTTTCTAAGCTTTTCTGGCTTAGGCAAGACTCCCATTGGGCAAGGGGGTCTCATAATAATATGTAATGCTGTTTTTGACCGGTTCCATTAACCCATTGGCACTGAGCCTGCAACATAGGTTGGTTTTACCATCACATTGCAGGGTTGCTGTGTGTATTTTTTTAAAAAGATTAAGATTAAAGGTAACATAAGGATGCCATTATCACAGCTACCACTATTTTTCAACCTTTAGAGAATCATAACTATTACTACCACACTGCTAATATGCCACAGTTGAAGTCAAAGCGGTAGCAGGTACATTCAGACACTTTTATTTATTTGTTTGGTACACTGACATCTGGCTTTATAGCCTAGAGAGATTCTCAGGGTAGCTTGGAGAAAATTTACACAACACAATCACAGTTCATATCTCAATAGTCCTGAAGAGAAACCTGTAAAATGGGTTGAGAGGTATTCCCCATTATTGCAGATTGGGCTGAGAGACAGCAGGTTGCCTAAGGCAATCATACTCAAAGTGGTGGCCCGTGGACCAGTGCTAGTGTGCAAGCTATTGACTGCTGAACCACAATGAGTTTCTGGGAAAGGAAGAAACAGTGGTAGTCCACTAATACAAAAATAATGCAAGTCGATGCACAACAACCCCTACTGGTTCCCCAGTCATATGGCTGAAGAAGCACTGGCCAAAGGCAAGCTACTAAATTCTTGACTGAAGAGGTGGGATTTGAACCAGGGACTTAACTGACTTAGAGCCCACACTTTTAAGTGGCACTTCTTACAGATATTAACATCTTGCTAATAGACATTACGGTGTTGCCCCAAGTTATTTGTAGCCCAAAACTGTTACTGAAAATAATAACATGGAATACAGTGCTAAAGATTCAGCAACAGATAAGATAAGATGTTCTCATATTATGGTTAGCAAGCTGCATCCATGTGGTCTGCAGAAAATTTGCAGAACAGGAAAATATCTCTGTATTAGGCCCTGCTCTTGAACTGTTTATCTCTGATGACAGAGGTCAAGCCTGTTTTGACCTGGCTGGATTTATTAAACAGGCAAACAAGGCCTAGAGCAAGGGCCCATAATCTTATACAACAGATTCAGTGTGGTCTACTTAAGGTTCACTGCAAATGTATCAATTAAAAGTTTTCCTTTCATTGGTCAGCCTGATGGCTGTGCCCTTTATAATATGGTGCTGCTGATGGTTTTGATAATGATCCCAATGTTGTGTGTGAGTGTTGCTGTGAGACCTCACTAGTTGGTCTACAGGGAGTGAAAACAATCACGAATTACTAGATTACTCTATTTGTTAGGCGTGGGTATTTTTTTTTAAATTAGTAATACCCTGTGGTCTGAGAGGTAATCTCTGCTCATTTCTTTACCAGCCTGAAGATTCTTAAGAGCAAGACACCTGTCACATACTCTCGCTTTTGTTTGCCACAAGTTTTGTCAAAAAAATGTAGCATGTCAGAAAAAAGTCAGAAAAAAAGGAAAAAGAAGTCAGAAAAGTGTGGCTACAGTGCACACATGCACACCCCATTTTCACAATGGTTTGGGGTAGAGAAACCTTGCAGAAGTAAAAAAAAAAATCATGAATACCCCCCCTGCCTGAGTGAGCACTCCTTTTCCTATTCCTTTGCCTGGGTGTGTATGCTTCCCTTCTCTGTGCCTGTGTAAAAGGCAAGGGAATGGAAAGGGGCAGCCCTGCACATGTAAAGGGCACATCTGTGTCTTCCCCATTCTCTCCCTTCCATTCTCTTGCCTTTTCCCCAGGTGCACATGCATTCCTTCCATGTGTGTGGGCAAAAGGCAAGAGAATGGGAAGGGCAGGCCCATGCATGGAGAAGGTATGCATATGCCTCCCCCCCCCAATTCCCTTGCCTTTTGCCCAGACACATGTGCTTTCCTTCTCCTTGCTGGGAAAAATGCAAGCAAATGGGAGGGGGCAGGCCCATGTGTGGAGGAGGCATATGCATATGGTGGACTCGTGAAAGAGCTAAACAATTTTAGCTTAAGATACAGAATGTGATGCAAATGATCTTGAAAGCCGAAATACCAAAGAATTCTGAATTATACTTACTAGGAATTTGGGCAGCTGATACAACTACTTGATAGGAAACAACACAAATTGGTGCAACGTTATGTTATTGCCAGCTAGACTAATATGCAAAGTACTGGAAAAAATGGAAATCCCATCAACCAGATGTTTAGATTGTAAAGGTATGATACCAGCGTTTAGAATCAATTCAACTCAAAATAATAGAATTATGGTAGTAATTGTATATTATTGATAATCATTATTTCTTATTAAGATTTTATTAACTAGGCAAATTATTCTTTGAGTATAGGGATAACATTACAAGGATTATTAGTGACAAAGTGAACTTAGATTTTTAGTAAAGATTTGCTACTTAAGTACAAGTATTTGCTAAGAGCTGTATACAAAAAAGGCAGAACCAATTTTTTATTTATCTGTACTGTTTTGGTTGGTTGTTTATTTATTGTTATCTTGTTAGATGCTTGTAGTTTGTTATGTATTTTTCATTTTCTGATTTACATTGTACTATTGTTTGTAGTTTTATGTATTATTATGTAGTGTTTGTTTTTTTATCTGTTTTTCTCTACTTAATAAAAAAGTGTTTAAAAAAAAAAAAGAGAAGGCGCATGCATGCTTCTCCTCCATTCCCTTGCCTTTTGCCTCGGGACGCTTGCCTTCCTTCCTGTGCATGGGCAAAAGGCAAGTGAATGGGAGGGAGCAGGCCGTGTGTGAGAAGGTGCACACATGACTCCCCGCATTCCCTTGCCTTTTGCCTTGGCATACGTGCTTTCCTTCTCTGCACCAGGCAAAAGGCAAGTGAACGGGAGGGGGAGCCCTACATGCAGAAAAGATGTGCACATGCCTTCCCCTCCCATTCCCTTGCCTTTTATCTGGGCCTGTATCCCTTCCTTCCATGCACCCAGGCAAAAGGCAAGGGAATGGGAGGGGGAGAAAAGAGAGAAGGCGGGAGGCAAGCAGGCACGTATTATAACATTTGCAAAGGTCAAACCTATGAATGTGGAGGGAGGACTGTATTTCCTTTAAAAAAAATTCTGAAAGTGTACTTGGATGAGAGATGGCCAATGAATACCAGGTGTTGTAAGCTACGTTTCAGAGGAAGGTACTGGCAAAACCACCTCTGAGTATCCTTTGCTTAAGGAAACCCTGTGAAATTCATGGGGTCACCATAAGTCAGCAGAGGACTTGAAAGCACACAAGGGGCAAGTGACTCAGCTGCCTGCACCATCATTTTCAGCCTTGCTCTGTTTCTTTTCCCACCATTTTGGTTCTGTTTAAAAAACAAAGCAGATCACATAGGCCTGAAGTTTCTCTGTGCATCACCTGTGCCAGTCAAGGGCCCTTTTCGCACGGCATCTGCCATGTGAAAGAGGGACTGGAGCCTCACGCAATTGTGAGGAGCAATCTGCATGGCGTTCTTGCAATCGCGCAAGGCTCCAGGGACCGGCAGGCAATGATCACGCACCTTTGCATTTTCGGCTTTTAGCCGAAAATACTGCATGATCGCGCATTGCTCCCAGGCCCCGTGCACACTTAACTGGCGTGCGGAGCCTTGGGAGCCAAGCTGGTCACGCTTCCTGTCTCAGTGCAGCCTGGGAAGGTCCCAGGCTGCACTGTGAAAGGAAGAGGTGGGGCCCTCGCGTGAGCAGGAAGCTCGTGCGGAGCTGAAGAAGCAGGGAAGCGAGAGCCTCTCACAAGAGGCTGTTTGCGCAATCACCGCACCCCAGAGCTGAGAAAAGGTAGGATGCGGAAAGGACCAAGGAAGAAAGGGAAGGGACAAGATAGCTTTTAAGTCTCTTGTATGATTACTAGAATGATGTGTAGGCCAAAGTATGGAATTTCCCTCTCAGAATCCACTTTGAGAGCCTGAATAATTCCCTACCTTAACAATTCACCTGCTGTTGGGATGAATCAGCAATGCTGTTGCTGATGAATAAGCCCCATACCTATGAATCTAACAGTGCTGGCGGTGGCAAAGAAGTGCCATTCATCCATCATAGCCTGTCAGCCAGCTGCTGTGTTGGCAAGAAAGCTTTCTTGGGCTAGGGCAGCCAGTGACACCACTGGTGTGGTGGCGATAGGGAAACTGAGGCAGTCTTTGTGAGTGAGTAAGGTGAAAAGATTAAGAAGTAGAACAGACGAGAGAAACTCTGAAAAAGCACAGGAAGTTTAAGCTTACCTACTGGACCATAGGGGCTGATTGCCTCATGTCAGAGTGGCCAGACGGGCTGTCCTGTTGGTTCATTTAACTCAGATTCCATTGTGCAGGCGTGACCAGATGCTTCGGAGAGATGTTTGTGAGCAGCAGAAGCAACATACCACTTGTTGTTTGTTCTCAGTATCTGGCAGGCATGGAGGCGGCCTCATCATTCAAATCTTTCCATTGACCACCTTGGCTAGTGGCCAGTGCATCTATGAGCCACTCTCCAATACTTTTTTGAATTGAGTTAGTTCAGTATGAATGTGGTAGAAGTCTTCACTTCTGATCTGAGTGAGTTGTGAGAGACCATACTAGGCTGTCATGTGTATCTGCATTTTGTCTCCAGTGGCAAAACAGAATCTGTGCGCAGGCAGGGGAGGAATTTAGATTGGGGAGAGAACAGCATGGGGGGGGCACCATCTGGGAGTCAGGAGGCTGCCTTGTTGCTCCTGGGCCCACACACTGCCTACCATTGGAGTGGCAATAGAAAAATAACATTGAGCATTTCTAAAACAAGGCACATGGGGAGCCCATGCCTTGTTTGGAAGCACAGCTGTGCTTCAGATTGCAGCACAGCAGCAAATTTAAAGACTGTGCATTTTGCCACTGCTTGTGGCAGCAAATTTGGCATGGATGGTGATGTTAGTATAGATTGCGGGGGGGGGGGGGACTTTTGGTCTCAAGGCCACATGCTGTCCAGTTGAGGTAAACAATCTATCCTCCTTTCTGATAAAAATCAGAGTCTCTGTCACCAAATTGTGGCTTCAATGTTTTAAAAAAACAACTGGTCTTTTGTGAATCCCATATATTGCAGCTATTTCAACCCTAAAATTAAAGCAGACCCTTCCCCTGTGACCCAAACTGAGTAGGCTGTGTGAATTCACAGTGAGGGAATTATTCAGGTATGGAAAGGTTTGTGGAGTGGCTCTTGAAGTGGTCTCTGAGAGGGAAGAGTATGCAAATGTATCTTGGTTATGTTGTTTGGCCCAGCTGCTGAATTTGGTTTTTCTGTGCTGTGGCATTTGGGGAACAGAATCTATGCATTTTAAAATCAACGCTAGAGCTTCAAAACCTCCCACTGTGGCCCTAGTAAATACAAAACACAGAGACAAAGCACACACAGGCCACATACTGTAAACAATCTTTGCTTGGATTTTGGCCACATAAGACTGGGGATAATAGGAGCTATAATCCAACACACTAGAGAATGCTGGGTTAGGAAAGGATCTGGGTTACACAGAGAGAATATTAGGCTAGAAACCGTTTAAAGCCCTAAGAATGCCTGAAGTGCTTTCCATGGGCACTGCACAGGGCAGGATTCGTAAAAGCTGGAAGCATATGAATATGTGATGGCTCACACAGAATGCTTGGACTAACTCAGAACTCCCTATTTCTCTCTTCTCTTTGTTAGATTGTCTGTGTTGAGGGCCATGTGACCAAGACCCTGAACTATCTGGAGATGAGTCCCTCAAGCGTCTTGAAAAGTGGGCCATACGGCACTGCTTTGAAACCTCACTCACTCAACCCTGCTCGGATATTTTCTGGAGAGCCATCCAAAGCTAAACTGGATCCGTACGGTGGTGCCGTGGCACCCTGGGACTGGAGTAAGAACCAGACAGCCATGGAACACTTCAACCAGCGGGCCAAAAGGAAGCCCTCCATGAAAGCAGGACGTACCAAGAAGATCTTTGGCTGGGGGGACTTCTATTTTAATATCAAGACCCTGAAGTTCAGCCTGTTGGTGACAGGCAAGATTGTGGATCATATCAATGGTACCTTCAGTGTGTATTTCCGTCACAATTCCTCCAGTCTGGGCAACGTCTCAGTGAGCATTGTGCCACCAACTAAGGTTGTTGAGTTTGATGTCTTGGTTCCCCCTATCCAAGCCCAGCACCTCCACCCCCAGCAGTCCACTTTAGCTGAACCCAAGGAATCCAAGACCTTCAACTGCCACGTGGAATATGAGAAGACCAACCGGGCGCGCAAGAACAAGCCTTGCCTCTATGACCCCTCCAAGATCTGCTTCACTGAGCACACGCAGAGCCATGCCGCCTGGCTGTGTGCCAAGCCTTTCAAGGTCATCTGCATCTTCATCTCGTTCTTCAGTATCGACTACAAGCTGGTCCAGAAGGTCTGTCCAGATTACAACTTCCAGAATGAGAACCCCTATTTTGGCTGATGAGGGAACAGGGTGCTTTTGAGGGAGAAGGGGATGCAGGGAGGGGAGGGCTGTTTAAGTATGTGGTGGTTCTTATCAGAGTGAAGAGTTGGAGGAACTTTGATGGATGATGAAAGAGACAGAAAAGCCCACCTCCCCCTTGCTTGGTGGGGGAGCAGTCATTGGTTCTGACTACAAACTGGATGTGAGACCATCAGATAGACATTCCCCTCCCAGTGATTACTCAACCTCCGAGGACAATAGGAGTGTGGAGATTGATCTAAGAGATGACATTGCTTTCATATGCCACCTATCCCCTTTCTGAAGCCTCCTGAGGGTGTCTCATGGGAGTTTCCAGCAGTATGAAGAAGTGACTTGCTGTGTCTGTCTCTCTCTTTTGTGCATAAATGAACCCTGCTCTCATGTGGGGTTGTCACACTGACAACATAATTCTTTCTTCTGAAGATCATGCCTCCCATGTGGAATGTAAGGGTTCTGAGTGGCAGCAATTGTGGGTGTCTGTCTGTCTGTCTTTCTGTCTGTCTGTCTGTTTCTGCCTTCTCACAGCTCCCCAGGCAGAGCCACAAACCATCAAGCTGAAGTGTGACTGATGTGACGTTGTCACCGATCTGACAGACTGCAGGAAAGGTGTATTGCCAGATGCCCTAGAGGGCAGGAGAAGACCAATGGCCTGGGAAGTGGATGATGGCTTAGCGGGGGAAGCTGCCCACTGCATGATGGTTGCTGTACAAACAGGGCAGAAACATAATAGAAAAGGGATAGATCACATACATCTGGGGAATGGACATGGGGATGTATGTCACCTGGCATTTGAGGGAAGTTAGGCCTGACAAGGCAAAATTGTGCCACATGGCATCAATGTGAGGAGGAAAAAAAAGAATGAAAGGTACAGAAGTGCACCTCGATGTAACCAAAATACTAACATTTCCTAGTGAGGGTGTGAAAGTGGAAATGTAAGTTCTCAGCAGAGACATGGCTGAGTGTTAATAGAAACCTGAGCTGGTGAGACTGAAATTTGACAGAGCGTTTCAGTAGAAACAAGTAGATGGAGTGTGTATGTGCGCACAGTACAGTGGCTCAAAGAACATGTGCTACCTTTTATACATGCTTGGGGCCTTAATGATATATGTGTACACAAGAGTGTTCATTTGCGAATACAACTAGAAATGTATACGCATGTTAGTAAGAAGTAACAGAAGTGTGTGTGAGTTTTAATTAGGGCTGGAAGCTTTCATGGATTTATTCAGCTGATCAGTCAACCAGAGTTTTAATCACAGATTGAGATTTCTCCCTTGATCAGTGGGTTTTCAAAGAAGGGCACACCACTGGGTGTCTGCACAGATGTACTAGCTCCCTTCCTTCCTGTGGATGGGTTTTCCTTCCAGTTTACATCCAAAGAGAGCCAGAATTTCTCATTTCAGGCTTTCCTACCAGCAATAAAGGCCACAAAGCAACTGAGGCTGACAGCGCTCACTTGAAAATGACATCAGTTTGTCTTTTAAATCTGGATCTTCCACACCACCTATGAGATTTGGAGTTGTTCCTTTTTGAAGCTATTTTGGCTCTGATATGTTTCTGCAATTGGGAACATTCTGTGTGGAAAAGAAAACATAAAAGATGGCCATTTCCTTCTTGACAATGAGAGGTAGCTTTTGGTTATTCAAGGATAAGTGGTGGTCCCATATTTTAGTAGGAAATCAAGCCTTCCCTGCTGCAATGTCAAAAAAAAAACCTATAATTTTTTTTCTTGATTTGAGTATCATACAAATTATATTAAAATATGATTGATCCACTGATCAAAAGTCAAATGACCAATAGCAAACCCTTTTTTAAAAAACCAATAGGCAGCCCTAATTTTAATCTTCACACATGTTTGGGTGTAAAGATTTCATCAAAGAGTATGGCAACATTTGAAAGTAAATGTGTGTGTTATCAGGAATCTGAATGCGTCAGCAAGGAATGCCAGTGAATAAAGCTGTGGATGTACAAATAAGATGGTGTTTGATGGGGAACTCTGCAGGTGACTGCATGAGTTGGTAGGGTGTGTGTACAAGGCCTTGTCTTGTTTAACCACATGAAAAGAAGAGACCTCATTCATGTTACTTAATATAATTATTTTGAATTCTTCCTGCACTGTATGACTAGTTGTTGCTTGGATGTTTCCTCTAGAATAAGCTACTCTGAAAGCATCTCCTGCTGGGCTCTTAAGTCACTCTTCTTGGCACAAAGTGGATCTGGAGTGCTTAAGTTTACCTGTGAACAGCTACTGCATGGCTTGTCCTGCCTTCTGGCAGGTAGGTAGTGGTTCAACTAGAGCATTTAGATCTGGAACAAAGTGAAACTAGATCTCTGCAGTTCTCCAGGTGGTTTGCAGTAGATGTGCAAGGGTCAGTATTGACTTCAGATGGTTTAACTATAGAAGAAAGAAAAGTATACTTTCATTTAGTTTTGAAATGAAAGTGTAGAGTCATCAGTACTAGTTTTAATCAAGAGTGTGAATATTGTTCAGTTCGGGTATTCAGAACAAGTTTCTGGATTGGGAATTCATTGATTCTAAGTGTGCATCTTTCATACCAGACTGCAGTGGGTGGTAGGTTTTTTGTTTGTTTTTGTTTTTAAAGTAGTTTGTGCAGTCCTAATGTCTTTTCTATCTGTGTGTGAAAAGACATTTGGGCTACTTTCAGATCTGTGATACAAGCATCCTTGACTTTTCTTACGGCTTATTGGCCCCCTTCTACATTCATCCTTCGATCTTGTTGAGAAATGCACAGGCTTTGAAGTCAGATTGGGCAGGCATAATTAAGCCAGGTGTGGTTGTTAACAGGGAAAACAATAGGCTCCCCGTTTGATAATCAACATCTTTTCTGATGTACAGTTTCAAAAACAGAGATTTGTTTAATTTTAAAACAACAAGAATAGAACCACAAGTACAACGTCCTATGGGTCAGACTTTCCTGGGCTGTTTCATATCAAGTAGTAGAAGTGCGGAATCACATGCTTGAACGTTTCCCGTATTAAAAGCTACAGTAGGACCCCTATATCCACGGTGGATTGGTTCCCCCCCGCCCCTGCAGATACTAAAATCCGCAGATAGTACCGAACACCCTGTCCCACCGCTGGCCTCAGGCCCAATCACGACAGCAGCAGGTGGGAAAACAGCGGGGAGCACAGGATCCCATGCTCCCCACTGTTTTCGCACTGGCCACCACCATGATCAGCCTGGGGCTGGCAGCTGGAGGTGGGAAAACAGCGAGGAGCGCGATCCCACTATCCCTGCTGTTTTCCCACCTCCTGCCGCCAGCCCTGGGCCTGATCATGGCTGTAGAGCTGTTTTCCCAGCTCCAGCCACTGGCCCCGGGCCCGATCATGGCAGCGGCTGTTGGGAAAACAGCAAGGATCGCAGAATAGCACTTCTCGCCACCTCCTGCTGCCCGCCCTCAGCCAAGCCCATCACGGAAAACTGAATCCGCGGATCATGAATCCGCAGATACGGGGGTCCTACTGTACTCTGTTTCTGTAATCTTGGCATATTAGAGAATAGAGTACCTTGGTTTTTTTCTCCCTGACAGGCAAGCTTTCTGTATCCTCATTTGGAGTTGTTTTTGGCCTACAGCAAGAGTGGACAAAACATGGTCCCCAGGGCCATTTTTGTGGCCTCCAGGAGTATCAATTTTTTTAACTCCAAAATGCCCTCTTGGGATGTGGAAGGCAATTCCACTACATTTGGAGGCCCCCTTCCCAAGGGGGCATGGGATCATTTATACTACTTTTTGGGTCAGTATGAGCCAATTTAGTCCTAAGAGAAGTCTTGTTCGGAACAGGAAGTGAACAGGTTAACTCCTGCTCACCTTCAGTTCTTAAACAAAAGGCCTTTTTTGTGCCAAAAATGGCCCAGGAAGGCCCAAAAACACAATGAAAATGCCCCCTTGTCCACTAGAAGGCATTTGCAGGCCAAAATAAAGCCAAACAAACAAATCTGACTTTTTTTTTCAGAGGTGGATGTGGCAAAAGGTGCAGCACTCTAAGGTCTCCTGGGAACATAATACAGCCCCTTCTTTTCCACCCCTGGCCCAGAGGTAGGGTTTCCTCTCATAAAGGTAACAGTAAAATATTGAGTTCTTCCTTGCATTCTGAAGTACAGTCCTAGGAAAGCAGTATCATGCGATAGTTCCAAATGTATGGATTAGCTGTTCAGATACCAAAGAGGAAACTGTAGATTGCTTGTCAGATTTGCAAATCAACCCTGAAGACCAGAGATGGCTTCTTAGAGAATAAGAAGAATTTTTCCATGCTCCTCTTGCAAAAGTAGATTTGACCTAGAGTAATCCACTCCATTTTGTCCTACAAAAGTTTTCTTCCATGAGCCATTCATGAATTATGTTAGGCAAGCTTTGTTGTGCTGGATTCACAAATGGTGAATTATGAGCACACGCTTAACAGCAGGTGATGAATTCAAAAACAGTGTTGAATTACATACAACAAGTGACTGATGTCTCGGGGACCTTTGCGAGTGGTGTTTACAAAGGAAAGAAAAGATTCATGTTAGAATGCATGAGTTGTAAATCATAAATCAAAGGCTCATCTTGGCTGTAAGGGGGAAGGGAAGAAACTACTTGGCATCTGCGTGACCAGTGGCAAATCATCCCAGGCCACACTGACATTTGCATCCCTCATCACATTCAAGCTAACCTGAAAGCGTGGGCAACTGAGAGGGTGGGTAGGCTCGTGTCTCTCCCACTATTTGGGCATGTGTATACATGTCTCTGTGTACATCTAGAATCCTTGTGTCTGTCCACACGATAGGAATGATTCCTTGTACAAGACTTGTGCAGGGGTCTTTGTATGTAAATGATTGTGTAAGTGCTTTTGACAAGGTCTGCTATTGGCATCCGTAGCTGTCCAGATGGGTTTTTTCTGTGTTAAGAACAAGTGGGAATTTGCATCTGTCTGCCCAGATATGCCTGAGTCTATGAGAACATTTCTTAAATGCTTAGTACTTAGGGCACAAGTTCCTTTTTTTTTCCCTGGATCAAAACTGAAGGCATACTTCACTCAATCATTTGTTTTGTAGCCAACCTTTTCTCCAAGGTGGCTTATGCGGCTTCCTTTCTCCCCACACCATCTTCACAACCCTAGTCAGTCTGAGAGAGAATGTCCGTTCTAAGATCATCATGGCATTTTCTGAGGCTGAGAGTATGTGACATGCCCAAGATCACCCAGTGGGTTTGCATGGCTGAGTGGGGAATTGAACTCTGATCTCCAGGGCCATAGTCCAATGCTCAAAACTACTATACCATGCTGGCTCTCACCTCCCCAACATCCCAGTGCAACACTCGAACAACTACATCATATTGTCTCTTTCAGTGTGCACGCACATATGCACACGCACACACTCAAAAAACATTGGCCAAACATCTACCTCACACCTGCAGGAAAATCCAGCTGATATTGTCTCCCAGTGTCACCTCCTTTCCATTGGTCACTTTGTTGGGCCTTATGAATGAGGCTGTGCTTTCTTGGCAATGGCTTTTAGGATTGCTCACGTCCCTCAGGTGTATGCCAGCTGCATTAGAGAGTCTCCTCTTCCTCCCACCCTCCCTCTGGATGATATTTTTGAGGAGATGAGGGAGGAAAGCCAAGCTGCACAAGGCCTTTTTGTAGGAAGGTATTGGATAGCAGATGCCTCCAGCATGGTGGTTTGAACCTTCAGCAACTCTTCTGGTACATTAATTTGCACCAGCACAACATATTGTTCCTCCAGTGATTCACATGGTTGGATCTGAGGCTGTACGTGTACAAAGCGCAGGCTCTCTCAGAGCTATGGCAGTGTGGGCGGCAGGGGGGCAAGTAATGAGAAGGCAGTATGTATCACTGCTGTTTTCATTTTGAGAAGACAACCCATTTTTAGCTAGCAAGGTAGTAATGCTTGAAAACATGCCAGCAGCCTTTAATAGACCCTTGCCTCTCTGAACTGTAAACGAAGCAAATACGCTTGTAAATACCTCATTACTTTTTAAAATCTAGCCTTCAGGGAGGTGGCCTGGAGAAGGAAAGAGGCATTCGATCCACAGGTAGTTGAGTATCTAGCGTTACTACAGCAGGGCCCTGGGTCTGGATACCAATCAGCATGTGTAAATGAACAATGGCCTTCTCTACACATGCTGCCATGTGTATAGTATATTAGTATAATATACTATATACAGTATAGTATAGTATAGTATAGTATAGTATAGTATAGTATAGTATAGTATAGTATAGTATAGTATATTCTTGGTGATCTCTTTATAGTTTCATTTCCACATCTGGAAAATACTTCTGTGAATTCAGAAATCCCTCCCTCTTTGCAGCCAATGGCACAGGAAGCATCATAATGCAACCATTTGCTATCAAGACCCCCTTTCATCCCCTTTGACATTCATTTCATGCATCAGATCACACAGAGCCAATTCCAAATCCTCTTGGGTGATTATTCTGATCGCCTCTGTCTGGTTGCTACAGCATTTGCTTGTGAGTCTGTCTTGAGAGTCCATTTGTGCGTGTGTGTGTGTATGTGTGTAAGCAAACAGCAGGGTGTGTGTGTGCAATATGAGTGTATCTGTGTACTTATATTTGATTTTTGCAAGAGATGAACAGAATGTGTAGGCATGCATCTGATGATGTATGTGATTGCCTATGGCATTGTTTCCTCACCCCCTTACTGAGGTCACAAGACACTTGCGCACGACAGAGGCCTTTGCCTGTGAATACAATCCAGGGCACAGGAACTGAGACAACCTCTTCTGCCCAGGACTGCAGCTGTGCAGGCAAATGAAGTCAGATTTAAAGAAAGCAAGAACTAACCAACCAACAGTACTCCCATGGAACACTCCCCGCCCCTCTAGACTGTCCATCATCATTCATCACTGTCATTACCTATAAAATGTCTGTAATCTGTGAAGAAGCAAGGGGCTGCCAGACTGGGGAAGGTGGCAGTGGCTGGGTTTCTCCTTCACCACACGGCAGGGTCGCGTTCTCTTTGGAGGTATCCTCGAACCCCTCAGCTGTGTCCTTTGCCAGGGTGAAGACTTCTTCATATTTTTATATATTTAAATTAAATAAAAGAGAATAAACGGAACTTGGAGAGTGTTGCTTTTTATGGAAAGGGGGCATGTTAGAATTGGAGTGGTGAAGTCATCTACGTGTGGTGTTCAGTAGAGACAAAGACTGGTTTACAGTGTTGAGGGAGACTGTTTGCTCATCTAGTCCAGTACTGTCAGCTCTGATTGGCAGCACCCCTGGCGGTGGTCTTCCAAATGAATCTCCTGCCAGGGGTTTTGCTTTGCTTTCAACTGGAGTTTCCAAGGATTGAACCTGGAAGCTTTGGCATACAAAGCCCACTGTGCTACGGTGTATCAGTACGGCCAGAGCTTAGGAAAGTGCTCTGCTTTCTGCTCTACAAGGCCCATCTATTTGCTTATTTCCAAAGGAGGAAGACCTTATTTCCAAAGGAGGAAGACCTGCTTAATTTCTCTCAGCAGTGAAGGTATGCCTAATCTGTGTTGACTGATTTTAAGCCTAAAATAGTTCTGCCTAATCCAGCCATCTCTGCCGGAATCCCAGCAACAAATAGTTGCTCAATGAGCCCCCCAGACACTATCCAGTGGGCCATAGTCTACCTTCTGCCATCCTGTGTTCTAAGATAAGTAAGAAGCTTGATGAGGAAGGAAAAGATGTCTTCTATAGGTATTAATAGTTTCCTATCTCCAGGGCCAGCCCTACTGTTAGGCATAGTTGGATGTCACAAAAAAGCCAGCAGATGATTGGTTATCTGAATGGTTATTGTAATTGTCCTGCGAGGGATTTAATTTCTGGGCTCCCCCCTGCCCCGCCACTACCAAAGTAACTTGGTCAGCCTTGTGCACTCTGCGCTTTCACTCAGGGAAGCGTGTGCCATTTGTGGCTGTGACCTCAGGCAGCAAAATGTCTTAGGGCAGCCCTCTCCTTCTGATTCCTTTTGGTGGATACCATCATGATAGGATGTTGTCACTAGATGGTACACTGGACTTAGCTGCATCAGGGTGGAATATCCTGTTGCTATTCTGCTGTTGTTTAAAGACAAACAGTAGTTGCATTCAGACACTTGACTTGGGGCCTTTTCACACTACACAGTTATGGCACTATGATTCTGCTTCAACAGCCATGGCTGTATCATACAGAACCCTGAGTTTGTAGTTTAGGGAGGCACCAGTGGAGCTTTCTGGACTAGAATTCTAAAATTTGGTGTTCTCATGAGCTGTCAAGTTGACCCTGTCAGAGTGTTCTCTTGACTAGATTTATTCGGAGGGGGTTTGCATTGCCCCTTTCTGAAGAGAATGTGCCATGCCCAGGGTCATCCAGGGGTTTCCAGGGCTCAGCAGGAATCCAAACCCTGGGGTCTTTCTCCCCTACATTGTTATAGTGCCATTATTCCACTTCAACATCCTGTGGAGTTCTGGGATTTGTAGTTTACTGAAACCAAAGAGCTCGCTGGCTGAGAATTCTAAAAGCCTCTCCCTAAACTGCCAACCCCAGGATTCCACAGGATGTTGAAAGTGGAATCATAGCACTATAAAAGTGTAGTGCAGAAATGCCCCTGGTTTCCCAGAGACCTAGTGTAACACTCAAAACTACTAGATCACACTAACTCCGTCTCCCTTCTGTAGGATTCCATAGGATGTTACCATGGCAATTAAAATGGGACCATAATGCTATAATTTAGTGGGAAATGGCGCTACAGTTACAGAGTGGTGGCTGTAATAAGTAGCCCATCAATTTGATCATTCCAGCTTGTGGTTCTTGATGGTTATGTTCACATGGAGTCTTTGAAGACATTCTTCATTGCATGTGCAGATGTTGAGTGGAAAAGCCATGTTACATTTGTGATGGTCCAAAGCCCATTCTGGTTCATGTGTTTACTTGAACCATTTTTTGAACACACACACATACACACACAAAAGGCCAAATTGTCAGCTTCCTGTCTGGGGTACCTCCTAAGTGGAGGACCTGTTCTTTCCCCCAGTCAGGGCCGTATTGCCTGAAGAGTGATGTGTTGAGGCTATATGCCAGTTGTGGGTGGGACTCTTTTTTGTCTTTCTTTCTCCATCCCACCTCTTTCTCCCTATCCAGTTGGCTGTGAAAGGAAGGACAGATCACTCTTGTCAGAGGTCTGAACTGACTCTTTGCAGACTTTGCAAGCTAGACTCAAGATAATGGGCATTCACGTCTGCTCTAAAACTTCCCTGGCAACACTTTGGCTTTCTGTTTCTGTCAGAGGAAAACCAAAAGAAGAGTGAAATTCGATTTAAGGGCTACATTTTTTGAGTTTTCAGAAAATACTCTTGGAGAAAATATTCCTAACTACTAAATTTGGAACAGATAGTGCTATTGAACTGAGATCTCATATTGGAGTTCTGTCTGCAGAAAAAAACAACATGAAGTACACAAAGCTTCCTTATACTATCTGAAATAATAGGGGAAAAAAGTCATTGGTTCATTTCACATGGTCTGACCAGCAGCAGCCATCTAACCCTTAAAAATCACCACGCCTAAGCAGGTGCCCTCCAAGCTGGGGATGATGGGAGCTGTGGTCAAATGTGTGCTAATGGGTAATTGTTCTTTTAGAGAGCTTTTTCCCCCAAACCTTTCCACCTGAAATCTTTATTGTTATGGGCAAGGGGCTAAATAGGTCCCCTCACCATCAGATCTTGGCATAACAATTTACTACAGAGGTGAATGAGGAGGAAACTGAATTTTAAACAACCTTCAGTTTCTAAACAGTCACTAAGAATTGTTTAAAACTCAGGCCTAAAGTCCAGGTGGGATAATTACTCTTGACTGGAGAAATCTGTCCAAGATTTACTCTTGACCAATAAGACCATTCCTGGCTATTCTCATTCGCTATACAATATTTCTCTTCTCAGTGTAAGGGATGGCACCAGAGCACTAGGCCAGACACACCCAGTATATTTAGGTGTTGAAATTTCTCTCACATCCTCCTCCTCCGCCTCCATTCCTAAATATTAATGGTGGTGACTGTCACATCTCTTTGAGTGTCTGTGACTGTCAAGATGCTACATCAACTTCCCTGCCTGTGAGGATAAACCACCACGCCTGAAAGAGAGAAGAGCCTAGAGATAACTGAATATAGGACAAGGCTGGCTCAAGACACTTTGCTGCCTGAAGCAAACAGCTGCTTTCCCAAGTGAAGACACACAGCAACTACAGCCTACTGGATTATGTTGACGCAAGAGGCGGAAAGCCCACAAGCACCTCTTCCCATCCCTGGCAGCCAAATAAAATTACAAGTACGATAGCAATAGATTAAATAACTTTAAAATGTGCTGCGTTTCCATGATACTCTGCATTTGCTTCCTGAGGCGTCTGCCTCGTTCTGCCCTGATCTGGTGCTTGCTCTGTTCCCATGGGCTCCCTTCATGGCCCTCAGCATAAACCAGGAGTGGGAATCATGTTGTTCTTGGAGGAATTCCATGTGACTCTTGACTCCTAGACCCTCCAGATACCACAAAGTTTTTTTTAAATCTGCTGTAAACGTAGGCTCTAGGGGACCAGTTTTGCTCCCTAAATGCAGCTTCCATGGGA
This sequence comes from Cyclura pinguis, assembly GCA_030412105.1. Lineage (NCBI taxonomy): Eukaryota > Metazoa > Chordata > Lepidosauria > Squamata > Iguanidae > Cyclura > Cyclura pinguis. The sequence goes on along the minus strand of CM059600.1, from coordinate 194,435,705 downwards.
CACCCCACATAGCAGAAAAACAACTCTAAAAGTGACTGGAACTGACTTTTGTTTAGCCCCCAAATCATTTCCAGTCATCACTGAGCATGTCTCTGCAGCCCACCAGAGATTGGAGGAGCTGAAAATGGCCCTCTGACCCTTGAAGTCGGACTATCCCATCCTAACCCCGCAGGACACACACTCCAGCGGCTTGCTTCTTGATACAGCAAGGCACAAATAAAGGGTCCTTTCACTCCTCTTTCTCCTTGGTGCAAAGAAAAGTCTGTCCCACATGTATCTCAGTTGCCCACTTCAGGCCACAGGCAAAGGACTCTCAGCCCTCCAGGCCTCAAGGTTTGGCATAAATGAGTCTTAGACCCTTACATTTTGCTGTCTGTGGTGAAGAAAAAGATGACACACATCTCCATTCCACTTAGAGAAGCTGGCTCAGGGGGCAGTTGAATCTTTAGTGCTTCTTATGGGGCAGGCAGCATCCTCTACTGCACCTGAGGAGAACAGGCTAGCTTAAGGGGCTCCAGAGGTTTTGTGGAGCACACAGTTAAGCCCTCAACGAGAGACTGAGGCCATTTCCACACCTTACCCTTTTTCATCGTCGTCCCAGTGTCCTCCTGGCAGCACCTTTGCTTGGGATGGGAGCGTGCACCCAATGCTCCCCTCCGCACCCAGCCGGCTGCCTGTGGGTGGGAGCACAAGCAACATGCGCCTTCCTTCCACACTCAGCTGGCCTCTTTCCCATGCTGCACTGGGGAAAGAAGCACCTAGGTTGTGCTTCCACCCATTCCACATGGCTGCTGACTACAGGAGCATCACGTGATCATGGACCATTAACAGATTTTTTCTGTTCATGCAATGTCCCGTGATAGCGATGGATGGGGATGTGTTGGCAGTGGGACCACAATAACATCGTGTGAAAGCACAACTCACAGACCACTGCCATCCTGTCCCCATTGTGGGAAAGCGACACCATCTGGAAATGGCCATACTCTCCAGCTGCCCTGATGTGACAGTCCCAATTAATCCTTTGTCAACCCCTTTTTTTTCAGCCCTTTTAAAATGTCCCGATTTCTCTCTCTTCCTCCCACTTTCCCTCTTATCCTTAGCTTCCTTTAGTTTCTGCAAACTGAGCTCAGTTAACAAAATCAATGTGTTCCTGGGCATGGCTTCTTTAACAGAAATGTTGGTGCCAGAGGCAGAAGTATAATAGAAAGAATAGGACCAGTTTCCTACATCACAAAAAGAAGAGCAGTTCAACATGTTTTGGCAAACTTTTTCTTCAAAACTAACGCTATTCCCATGTGAAATGAAACAACCAGGTCAGGTTAACCTTGCATAAGTGAACAAAAACATGCTGAACCTACTTGAAACTTTCGTCCAAAATGCCTGGAGGGTTGTTTTCTTTTCCTTTTGCCAGCCTTCATTTTTCTTACGATTTCAATTTAGGTGGCCAAACTTTTTCTTAGAATTTCAATTTTAGTGTCCTTTGTAGGCAGCACAAACATAGCTATGATAGTGTCAGCTAAAGGAGAATCCCACCTTTTTCCAGCCAAAAATTGATTGCATTTTTTTTTTACTGCAGACACACTGTTGCAAATTGGCACTGAACATCTGTGTTTCTCCAACCCTCTGTTACCATCCTCATGCTACTACTAAAAACCTTTTACCTGGACAGAGGACAAGGAGGAAAAATGGAGCTGAGTGCCCATAAAAAGACTTTTTGGGGGGGGGGGGAGCTTCTTTGTCAGATGCTTTGTTAACTGAGGTATGCCTGTAAGTTTGTGTTCCATTAACTCAGCCAGGAGGAGAAGACAGGAGGATGCAGAATCTTCTCCTCCCTTTTAGATCCAGGCAAAAGCAAACTTCTGCAACTTCTCCTAGCTTGTGTGCTTAGCCTCATTAATAACATATACCTTCTTGATTACACTCATGCTACTTGGCCACACTTTTCCTGGTTTTTATCTGTGAAATGTTTTGAGATGGAGAGAGGATGAACCAAGAAGCTGATGCCATGGTCCTCTGCATGCCATCTCAGAATCTGTCACTTGAAGCAATTGCCTCAGTCTGCCTAAAGATAGGATTGGCCTTGCCTTGCCCTCAGCTGGTCACTTGCAAGGCACAGTGCAAAGTCCTCTCAGCCAATCACTTTAAGACACAAGCAAACCCTCTTCCAGATCAATGTGAATACCGCCAGAGGTTTTGACCAGGTCATGCCATAATGCTGTGAGTGCCTCCATGCCAGGGGCTATCTACAGCAATGAAGCACACTCCCTCTGCAAAAAGATGTTCCTCATAATAATGTGGATAAAGGTGGGTATGTGGCTCAGGTTGTCCTGCATTACACCCCAGGAAATATCTCCCAATCCTTCTGAGCAATCATTATGGCAATTAATGCACTTCTTCAGCTTATGCTTTAGAGCCTTTTGGGGTGGAGGTGATGGGGAGACCTAGAGCAGGACCTGAGAGATGGACAATAGGAGAAATGAAGAAACGTATGCAAAGCAGACAGAGCAAGAGGAAGAGGAGGAGAGAAACAATCATCTGTGAAACCGCAGAAAACTGCAGAATGGAAAAGTGATAAATATAGCTATACCATAAATACTGGTTTTGTAGCAGTTAAAAGGTCACTGTTTCCCTCTCAAAAGACTTGTAAGAATTGTAGTTTGGAGTGGGTGTTGAAAATTCCTTTAAAAAAAAAATCCTTGCCCTCATCACAGAAGTACAGTTCCCAGGATACCCTGTGGAGAAAGGATAACTGGAATAGAAGTTGTAACTTCATAAATATTGGTATTTCACACATGTTCTGAAGCTGACTTCAAAATAAAGAGTATCGGTATTACCAGAGCAACCTCAGAGGAGTGTACATGGATATCAACAGGTGATGGCCAGACACTTGTTGAGAACTTATGTCTTCATAGGTAGATGTACCTGCAGGAATTAGAATTGGACAGTTCTATAACAGTCAGCAGAGGACTGTTGTTAAACCGTTACTACAGAGCAAAGCTGGCAAAGTGATAGATGCACAATGGGACTGCATGGGATGTGCCTTGCAATCCCAATGCACATCAGGTACTCTTGCCAGTGTCCTGTTGTCCAACTTTGGAATTCAGGAAAGGGGTTTCTTAACACCTCTGTTGCATAGCTAGGTATACATAAAGTTATGCAATACAATAAGCCATGCAGGATTCCAGCAAAGCTTCCTAGCTGTTGCTCTGAAATTTCCTAGTGTGTCGCAATTTTTGTATTCCCAAGATGTATCAAATATTAACTCAAACACTTGTGTCAGTTCCAAGGCTTTCTGAGCAGCTTCCCCATATGCCTAGTCAAACAGATTGTGTGTTAGACCAATCTTTTGTTCATCCCCTGGCAGTAGAACAAAAGGAGAGAAGCCTGCTGCTGTTACAGTTTCTTTTTCCTCTATGCTCCGGTGGATTCTCCTTAGCATTAAACAGAGCGGAACCACTGCCAGGAAAGAATTTGTGTAACCTCTGGCTATGTGTCACTGATGTGTTTCTTTCTGAGCAAGTCCAACACAGAATAGGTAGGTGTGGAGTACCTATGGGACTTTTTTGGTTTCAGCTGCAAACATATGTTTAAGGTCTCTTTCACACTACCCAATTACAGAACTTTGATACCACTTTTAACTGCTTTGGCTCCATCCTACAGAATCCAGGGATTTGCAGTTTGATGAGCCACTTAAAATTCTCTACCAGAATTCTGTGGCTTCCTAGTATCTTGAGCTTAACACAGGTTAAAATGACAGCCACTATTAAATTGGCTTCAGCAGAGTATAACAGAGAAGTAGGAAAACTTTAGCCCTCCAGATGTTTTGGACTGGCTTCACTCGCAGACTTCTGCATGGTTTGTACAATTAATTTATGCAGTCTGCACCTAATCTCATATGCTTTCCAAATTAGTTTCTGGGGTGTTATTTAGAGTTACATTAAATTAAATTTTTTAGCACTTCACCAATCTTACAAATGTCCCCCAGGGCTATGAATTACATTTTGGCTAAATGTCCGCACAAGGCACACCCTATAGTTCCACTTTTAGTGGATTTTGTTTAAAGCCAGCTGATTATGATTTTGTTCCCTTTTTCTTTTCAATTTATAATTTATAAAGTATAATGAAACAACAAATGTTCCGCTTGGAAAGACAAAAATTTTAAAAAATTTAAAAACGAAGTGCCCACCAGCAGGAAACAGGAAATAACTAGATAAAATGCTGATATGGTAATGCAATGGATTGAATTAACAAGAAACAATTAATTACAAGGCTGCTGATTGGGAGAAATCTTAGTTGTGATTAACCACTTTATATTAAAGAGATGGGGATTACTAGTGTAAGACAGCTGCAAGCTCTTTTCAACTTAACAAGTGGAAAGACAACAAGAAAAATATTGGCCTGCAACTTTCCATCAAGCTTTGTCAATCGTATATACCAGTGGTTCTTAACCTTTGCTTTACCACAGGCCACCTTTAAATATCTTTTGTTGCTGTAGACCACTAGGACTTAATTTAAGGAGGCTTCTGGCTGTATGAACAGTAGCAAGAAATGTCACATGCTTTCTCTCAACCATTTGGCATCATTCAACTGCATGTTCTCACTGCGTGCACAAGTAGTCAATACTGAGTACATTTTTTGCTATCAAACAATTTCATAACTTTTGAACAATTTGAGATATTGTAAAGAAAAATGTGTACAAATGATGTTCGTCACCAACAAAAGGCTCCTGCTCTTTAATATCCTGCATGACATCCTTCTGTCTGTCCATCTGACTGCCTTCCTTCTTTCCTTCTTTCCTTCCCTCCTTCCCTCCTTCCTTCCATTCTATTTTAACTGTAAAAGTTCATAACATTTCTTCAACCCTTTGCAGAACCTCTGTAAGGACATTGCAGCCCATAAATGGAAAAAATGTAGCAGAACCAAGAGGGGCATTTCCCACTCTGCACCTACCACACCTCTTCGAGAGGTCTTGAAAACCCCCTGGAATAGAACCTCAGATTGGCCTCAAGGAAGAGGGAAGTGTTTTGTTTTGTTTTGTTTTGTTTTGTTTTGTTTTGTTTTGAGGACTGAGGAATGTCTGCACGGGGAAGTGAATCAACTCCTCTCATTTCCACAAAAAAAGTTGTTTCCATCAGTGGATGGGCACCATTGGATCCTGGTTACTGTTTAGGAATCTCTTATGTCAGAGTGAATAAATTGTATCAATGCTGGAGAAAATATAATTGAAACTACGATGTTGCTGTTGTGCCCCTTCAAGTCTTTTCTGACTTATGGCAACCCTAAGGTGACCTTGAGAGTCAGTGTGGTGTAGAAGCCTGGGTTCAATTCCCTGCTTGGCTGTGGAAACCCACTGGGTGATCTTGGACACATCACACATTTCAGCCCCAGAAAACGTGGTGATAGATTAGCCTTAGGGTCACCACTAGTTGGAAACGACTTGAAGGCACACGACAACAAGGTGATGCTATCACAGGGTTTTCTTGGCAAGATTTGTTCGGGGGTGGGGGTGCCTTTGCCTTCATGTGAGGCTGAGAGAATGTGACTTGCCCAAAGTCACCAAGTGGGTTTTCATGGCTGAGTGGGGAATTTGAACTCTGGTCTCCAGAGTTCTAGCCCAATATCCAAAGCACCACATCACTTTGGCTCATTTGAAACTGCTGTAGATAAAATATTTCCACTCAAGATGGCTTTGTTGGCATCATTTGTTGCCATGTATTCCTGAGAAATCCAGATAATATTGATTTCAAAATTACTACATTCTTGTGTTTTTTAATTCCCTCAGGTATTATACAGTTTTTAAATCTGTTTTTGTTTCAGTTATATTTTCAGGGACCTCAGAAGTATTTTTAAGGAGTGGGTGGAGATGGGGTACGCGGTAAAGGTGGTTCAGTATTAAACTAAAACTTCCGTTCATGTCCGTCCTCTCCTCTCTTTTTGCGTGATCATCCCTGCAGAGTTCAGCCTCCTTGTGGGCATGCAAAGGAGGTGGTCTCTAGTCCCCCTACTGCTTGTTCTTTTAACTCATGCTTTAATTGCATAGAAAAATAAACAACAATTTGCATTTATTAATGAACCACATGGGAAATGTAAAATGTGTTGGCTGTTTAGCATAGTCTCTCATTTAATTAATAAATGATGTAATAACTTAATTTCAGAATCAAGTTAGAACTGTAACTTAAGTCAATCAACCAAATTACACAATAATTTTAATTTTTGTTGTATTTCAATTTAATTTAGCAATTTTTGTTAGAAAAAAAAATCTAACTTCATTGATAACTTCATTGATTTTAACTAGATAGCTCCTAGCACTGCCCCGGAGGCACTTCTGTCAGGCTCTCTTCTCTTTGGGTGTGGGAGGCTGCAACTACAGCAATCGATACTGATTTTGGAGCCTGCATTTTGCTTTTCCTTTGATCAGTTTGATCTGGCATTGAAGAGTCTTGGTTTCTCCTTTGAAGCTGTTCTACACTGCCTCTTTTAAGAGGCAAACCTAGAAGGCCTCAGGGCTGGCATCCAGGTCTTGTGGGAGGAACTGAAAAAGGAAGTTTATTTAAGTTTGGGGCAGAGGTGAGGATGAGAGGTTGGAGACAGTAAGACTGCCCTAGATTTGAAATAATCCTGGGCCTATTTAGGTAAATCTTATGTCGCTTTAAAGTCAGATGATGTCCTTGGTAGTTGCAATGTTTGCTGTAGATGTCCTTGTGCCTATATATAAAAGAGCTGATACTGAGAATGTGTGTTAGCAGAGAAATGAGAAGAACCAGTTTCCTGTGTCATAGGCCGTTTCCACACTAGACCGTTGTAGTGCTATTATTCTACTTTCAATATACTATGGAATCCTGGGGTTTGCAGTTTCAGGAGGGGAAACTGCAAACCCCAGGATTCCATAGGATGTTGAAAGTGGAATAATAGCTCTATAACAGTCTAGTGCAGAAATGGCCATAGTAACAATATGTTTTTAACGTGGGCTATTTCTGTTGCAGGAGAGAATACTTTGAGGTGTCTTGAGCATGAAGAGGCAATTGAAGTCCGTTAGCTATGCAAAAGGCCTCCTCCTGGAGGAGATGAAAACTACCATTAACTGGTTTGCTCATACAGATTGCCACAGCTGACTGCATTCTTGGTCTCTCTTAGAAGGTGAGGCTACGGGGCTGTGGTGATGGATCCCTGCTCTTCCAAATTTACCACTGCATTATATCTCACTACTGCCCGTGACACTGTTTATATCCAAGCTGAGGGTCAGGAACTCATAGCTTGCATACTACTAAGTGGTTAACAAAATTGCTTGTACATTGCTGGTATTGTGGCAGGTATAAAAAGCCTGGAATATGAAGTCTAGACCTTCCTCCTTGCTTTGGCCGTTCTATGGCATGCCTTTACCCTTCCCACTTCCATTCTCTACTGTCTTCTTTTTCATTTTCCCACTAATGTCTTGACTCTCTCTTTTACTGTGTACTTGAGGCAATTATGATACTTTGTGAAAGCAGTAACGGAACAGAATCTAATTAAAACAACACAACAAACCCAAGCATCTGGGCTCAGGAAATAAAGCTTTCGCAGCGGGAAGCAAGGAGATAAATTTCATGTGACACATCAGCTGGCAAGGATCACTGTACAGAAGCAGATGAAAAGGGGAGAGAGGAAAAGAGAAAAGGAGAGGGAGAGGAAAGGGAGGCCATTTGGGAGACGAGCTGCCTCTGTTTGCCATGGGGGACACTCTGAATGGGTATGCCTCGTCTGTCCCACTCCGATGGGCCTGTGAGGTGGCATTGCTGGCAGTGTCCCCCAGGGCTTTCCACATGTAGTTAATTTGCTGCACGGTTATGTTTCCCATCAGTAAATGAGCCTGGGAAACACAGGTTTTGATTTAATGCTGTCTCCTTCATTCTGGAAAGGAAGCAGGGGCAGCTGCGTGAGTTTAGGGAAAGGTGGAGCGAAGGAAGCAGCTGATGGCGCTGAAGAGGCCTGGGGAATCTGAGAAGAGTGCGAGTGGTGGCGGAGGGGGTGCTCATGGACTCTCCTGGGCTCCGAGGAAGAGAAGAAACTGGGAACGTACAACCAGAGGCAAATTCCCTCAACCACATTTCGACTCAGCTGAGCAATTAGGAACTTTCTCAGCAACTGATAAGGGGGGAAATGCACGCATCTGTTCTCCTAGGGCTGGAGTCTGCAACTTCACGAAGCCTGCCGGCCATATCTGTCCCCCAGGAATTCAGAGGACCAAAGCAAATGTTCCAACTCACTTCTACAAATGCTTTCTACACACCACATTATTTGTGTGTACAGTTGGCCCTTCCCATTTGCTAGGGTTAGGAGCACATGACCGCTGCAAACACGGAAAAGCCGCAAATATCAAATGGTGTGTGTCTGTGTGTGTGTGTGTCTGTGGAAAGGGGGCCAAGGCATGGAGGAGAGAACGGGCACCCAGGGTCCAAACCAGGTCAGGAGAGGGAAAGGGGGTGGGTTAGCATGGTGGCCCTATACTTGCTCTCTCTTGCCCATCTCCTTCCTTGGGGGTGTGTGCGGGGGGACTGTGAAAGCATTTGTGGTGCTGAGAAATCAGGCTGTGGGCCATCCTTAGCTGGTCAGGCAGCAAGCTGGTGGAGGAGGAAGACCAGAGGTGGGTTTTTAAAGGCTGTGTAGCCTGATCATAGCCACGGAGAAACAAGGTTTCCCTGGAAAAGAAGTGCTTGAGATAGATGTGGGGCAAGGTTGGAGAAACTCACAAAGAATCAAATCCATGAAAGTTAAAATTGCAAATTTGGAGGGTTGGCTGCAGTAGCCAATTGTGTTCTCTAGAGTGGTCATTATAGGTCAAAATTTCTGGAGTGGTAAGAGAAGAGAAGAGAAGAGAAGAGAAGAGAAGAGAAGAGAAGAGAAGAGAAGAGACTCACAGGCTGCAGTGGGGGCCCTGGAGGAGCTGAATGGGAATATGGGGATATTTGTCACTCTGCCTCAGGCAGCAGAATGTCTTGAGCCAGTCCAAAGCACCACAGGCTGCAACAGTTAAAAAGAGTTTCAGAGAGAGCAAAATAAAATGATATCCGCATAGGCCTGGGTTCCTAGGTGCTTATCACACTAGTCAGTTATTTTGGCTCATTTCATTTGAAAGTCACTTCTGTACTTGGAAAAGTAGTGGAATTGGCAACATTGTGCTCCTTAGTCTTATGCTTAGCATGTGGTCTCATGCTGTGTTCTGAGCAGGAAGAAGAACTTTGTGAAGGGAAGAGGACATGTGGTTTCTCCTAGACTTTTCCTGAGCAAATGTTATATTCTGAACTTCAGCTGTGTCACAGTTTTAATGCACCCCACCTTAATGTTCATTTTAGAGGACTGCATCCCTCTCTTCCCTGATATTTCTTCTCAAAAAGCAGACCAACCTAACAAGCACCAGTTGTGCACTCTTTTCAGGGACAAAACTTTGGGCTAAATTAGAGGTGGGACACCTTTAATTGTCTGGGTTTTTCTCTTAGCGATCTCAGCCAGCGTAGCCAATTCTGACTGATTCCTGAGGTTGTGGTCCAAAAACATCTGGAAGAAAAAAAAATCCCCACCCCTAACCTAAATATTGCTGCATGTTTACTGTTCATAGTCCCCTTGATTGCACAACCTTTCTTCTCTGAACTGAAAGGCATCAGCTGTGAATTGTGTCCTGGCAACAAGAATGTGTCTTTACCTACAGTGACCCCCTCCACTTTCACAAGGGCTCGGTGCCCAGAACCCTTGTGAAAGTCAAGAAACCACGAATAACTCACCCCCTTCTGAGTGAGTGCTCCCCCTGCCATTTCCTTCTGAGATTCCCCCACCATTCCTTTGTCTTTTGCCTGGACATGCGCGCCTTCCTTCCACATGCCTGGGCAAAAGGCAAGCAAATTGAGAGGGCAGCCCTGCAGGTTAAGAAGGCACGCATGTGCCTCTCCCCTCATTCTCCTGCCTTTCGCCCCGGTGTGTTGCCTTCCTTCTCTGCAAAAGTCAGGGGAGTGGGAATGGGAAGGAAAGAATGGGGGGGGGGGACCTCACAACTAAATTCACAAAGGTACCTGCGAATGTGGACAGAGGACTGCATAGGAGTTCCATAAGTACTGAATCTCTTGACTAAAGGAGTGTACCAGTGTATATAGCCAAAGGAGATCCTTCTGCATAAACGTTGTTATGCATGGTAGTGCTAATGTCTAGGCTTGAATCATTACTGTCATATGGTCTGTGATGACTGTCAATTGAAAACTGCACTTGGTCCTGAATGTGTCTGCCTGGCTACTGGCTGGGATTGGCTACCTGGAGCTTAGACAATTTACTTTGGAGGGACTACGGCTGCTAGAGCCCTTCCCCCACAGACAACATAGCCACTTATCCCTTAGGAATGCCCAATGGCCAGGCTAGGTGGCTGGTGCAAGTCCCAAACCTGACTACAAGCTGAACATGAGTCAGCAATGTGATGTGGCAGCTAAGAAAGCCAATGCGATCTGGGCTGCTTCAATAGGAGTATAGTGTCTAGGTCAAGGAAAGTGATAGTACCACTCTGTTTTGCTTTGGTCAGATTCCATCTGGAATACTGTGTCCGGTTCTGGGCATCACAGTTCAGGAAGGATATTGACAAGCTGCAATGTTTCCAGGGGAGGGAACCAAAATGCTGGAAGCCCTGAAATTCATGTCCTTTGAGGAGCGGCTTAGGGAGCTGGGTATGTTTATCCTGGAGAAGAGGAGGTGAAGAGGTGACATAATAGCCATGTTTAAATATTTAAAAGGATGTCATATGGAGGATGGAGCAAGCTTTTTTGCTGCTGCTCCAGAGACTAGGACATGGAGCAATGCTTTCAAGCTTCAGAAAAAGATACATCATCTAAACATTAGGAAGAATTTCCTGATGGTAAGAGCAGTTTGACAGTGAATATACTGCCTGGGAGTGTGGTGGAGTCATCTCCTTTGGAGGTTTTAAACAGAGGCTGGGTGGGCATCTGTCAGGAATGCTTTAATTATGTATTCCTACACGACAAGGAACTGAACCTGATGGCCCTCATGGTCTCTTCCAGCTCTATGATTCTATGAATACATGATCACTCAAGAAGGCAGCCTAGACTAGGATTCTGTGGTTTACCACATGCAGTAGCTGCACATGGAACCAAGGCATCCTAGTTGCAGCTGACAGCAGTTAACATAGGTTGTGGTTATATATTATTCATTTTAAATTTTGAGCCACTCTGGAAGGCTTTCTAAAGGTTAAGAGCTGGTGGGATTTAAATCACAATAAGTGTAAATAAAGGGACTTTTGAATTATGACATTCCTCTCAATCTTTTGCATTTTTGTTAACACTGTGCAAGCACTGGCATGATTCAGTGCTAATTGTGAAATGCTCAACTGTTCTTATGTCAGGGCTGAGGAAACCTGTCACTCCCCAGATTTGATCGAAATAGTTTTCCCAAGAGCCCTGACCATTGGCTATACTGACAGAAGTTGGTGGGAATTTAAGTCCAACAACATTTAGAGCATCACAGGTTCCACAGACTTTTCCTATGCAATGGGTATTTGAAAAAGAAAGGATGAAGCTGGGAAAACTTTCCTTTTTCATCCCTCACTTCTTTAATTATTAATTAAAATATTTATGCCCTGTCCTATATCAAAGATCTCAGGGCGGCTTACAAAAAGCATTAAGACAAGCTACATCATTTAAATCAGTAAAATGATTAAATAAACTAAAAACATATTAAGCAGCTGTAACAGGTGGAAAACATGTTTAAACTATTAAAACTATGTGCACTGTACTTAGAATGAGATAATGACGCCTTAAAGGATTTAATAAACAGTCGATTTTTAACTGGGCACTTAAACGGGATGAGTGTTGGCACCAGTTGGGCCTCCAGTGAGAAGGCATTCCATGATTGGTGTGCCGTGGCTGAGAACTTCCTCTCCCATGTCCCAAAATGGTGTATTTTTAAAAAATAAGTATTTATTTATTTATTTTAATACAAAGTGACAAACACACAAACGGATATTTTTAACTTAAACTAACATTAAAACACAAGCTAAAATAGTAACTTACTAACTAAACCTAAGCTACTAAAGCTTAGCCCTTTCCGCACGTTACCTTTTTCAGGTGCTGGAGTGCGGGGATCGCGTGAGCAGCCTCTGGCTAGAGGCTCTCGTGTCCCTGCTGCTTCAGCTCCGCACGAGCTGCCTGCTGGCACGAGAGCCCCACCTCTTCCTTCCGCAGTGCAGCCTGGGAGTTTCCCAGGCTGCACTGGGGCAGGAAATGCGACCAGCGCGGCTCCGGAGGCTCTGCACGTCAGGTAAGTGCACGCGAGGCCTAGGAGCAATGGCAATCACGCACCATTTTTGGCTTCCAGCCGAAAATGAAAAGGTACATGAGTGGCCTCTGCCGGCCCCTGGAGCATCGCACAATTGTGCGTGCATTGTGCATAGCGCTCCTCACAATCGTGCAATGCTCCAGGCACCCTTTTGCATGGCAAATGCCGTGTGGAAAGGGTCTTAAAAGCATTCTGACCCCCTAAACCAATGTGTAATGAAAGAGAAAAGATAAAAAAAGAGAAATAAAATATTATTCTACCACTACAGAGCCAACCAAGCAATCTTACTTGAATTGCTAGTAACCATATCCACATACTATTGCAATGTTAGATTTCTTATTGTTCAAAAGCTCCATGTACCTTTTCCAGTCTTTCCAGAAATATTCAGTTGGCTTATCCTTTAAGTTTATCCACATTAGTTTGGTCATTTGGGATAACTCAGCAACCTTAACACAGTGTATTGATCTCAGTGGTAGGACACAGAGGAGGGCTCCCCTAGCAGTTCTTAATTCTTGGGCAGGCACGTACGGGGAGAAGCGTTCCCTCAAGTATCAAGGTCCCAAGCTGTTTAGGGCTTTAAATGTCATCACAAGCATCCTGAATGCAGATCAGAAATGTATTAGCTGTTATTAGAGCATCCATGTCTGTTGTCAATTTCTGCTCTTGGCAGAGCTTTAACTGTCCTCCTGTTTCTCTCCAAAGAGTACCGCTCCATCACACCCACTACTCCTGCTGGGATAGTTTCTCTAATGCACCTAGTTAAATGTCTTACATCAATGTTGCTAGTCTGTGGAAGGACAAGGCAAAACGTTTGTGAAACTGGTGACAGAATTGTCAATTTTACTTTTTTAAAAAATATCTTCAATTCCTAACGGAATTTTCAACAGAAGAGAAAGGAGGAAATTTCACTCTGCCTCTCCACCAAAAGCTGGTGAACGGAGTGGGGACTAGTCCATTTTACTTTGCCCAAAGGAAAGGTCTGTGTGGGTGTCAGTCCTGGAACTGTCCTGGGTACAAGTACATATTTTAACCTTGAAAAGGGGAGTGTTGACTTTTCCCTTTGTTTGTTCAGCAAGTCTTGGAATAGTTCAAAGAAAGAAAAAAAAAGAAGAAGAAATAGAGGAATTGTAGTATTTCTGGGAGGGGCAAAATTAGATTACTGCTTCTCCAAATAAGAATTTTGCCCTAGTTAAAATTTTTCCTTCATTCCCCACATTTTTAGCATTGCAAAGAGTGGAAGGCATTGGAAAGCTCTTGTAGCTAGAACTCTTCTATTTGCTGTGTTTACATCTTCTTGGTGACTTTGTATGACCCTTTTCTTTGGGTGCCTAAATTGTTATTTCTAAATGCTCAACAGAAGTTCTGTGCTACTACAGTGTTAGAAATTTGGAGACTGAAGGTAAATTTTATTTGAGAAGGCAGAATTATTGTTTGTGGGGGCCATGGCTTGATTTTGCCCCCCCCCGGCCCTCCAGCTATACTCCTGTGGCTTGGCACCATCCCAGTCCCCCAGACTGTAGAGCCAAAACCAGAGACTAAGGCCATTTCCGCACAAGGTCGATACATCGTAGCGGTGTCAAATTCTTACTCTCCCATCTGCACTTTGTAGCATTGTAGCATTGTAGTTTTCCTCATGGTTCTGCACGTATTCAGCTCCTAGGACGGTTCACTGTGATGAGAAACTGCTATCTTTGAAAACCAGGAAAACCCTGATGTAAATCTCCTGAACCGGTTCAGCTTCGTTTTTCACCTACGTGCAGAAGCGTAATATTGATTCACAGCACAGAAGTAGCCGTCTATGGGCGTTCCCAGCCTGTCCTTCCGTCATTTCTTCCATATCTCTCTCCACCCATCAAAGGACAGGCGGTCGCCATTATTGCCTACCTGTGTTAAACGGGCAGTGGGAAGAGAGTGGATCTGGTAATGGACTGTTAAGACATTTTTTTCTCTTGTATCGGCAAACATACATACGTACACACAAATGTAGCAATGCAGAAATGTGTTTAATTTTTTTAAAAAAACAGACCAATCAGCGATGGTGGGGTGGGGTGAGGGAGGGGAATGGGAGTGGCCAGGGACTTGCCGTTGTGGATGCGGCAACCACTGTTCTCTGCGGCAGTACGATGTAAATGGTGGGGGGGGGGGCAGACAGCACAGTTTCTGAATCAGAGTATAAAACACCACTCTTGACATGTGGTGAACCACTCCTCCAGTCTCATGCAGAAATGGTCTAAGATTCAGTCCCTTGGTGATCTTAGAAACAGTTGCCCCTTGATATCATTAAGAATGATACATAAATCCTCAACCATGGTTGTTTGGATTATATCATAGCAAATGTCTGACAAAGTTGAATACACACACATATACACTTTTGAAGGCAGTGCTTTTGCTCTGAGACTCCTCCCCCTTGTCCTGACAACTGGGAAAGAAAGGCCATGCCCTGAAATCTGTGAAATCCTAGTTGTAAATAAAATAAAAATCAAAGCTGCACTTTTAGACTAGATGAAAGACTAGTGAGGGCAACTTGGAAGGGGCCTAATCTCAAACGGGATACCTAGAGACTCCTCACCCGTTCCAGGAAGCTGGATTTTGGAGCCTTATCCTTGGGTCTTTTGCTGAGATCTGTATGGGGCTCAATAACTTGAAGAGAAGGGAAGATTAAAGGGAAGAGATTATAAAAGAAGGGGAAAAGGAAAATAAGAGAAGGATTTTGGTGAGATAGAAGAGATAATGAGGTTGTCAGAAATTCGTGCAACTGTTTACCTCTGTCCTGACTAAGACAGAGTTGGTGTCAGTGAGTAGATTTAGGGCCCTTTCCACGGCACCTTCTCATCCCACTATGGAGACGGGAGAAGGACAGGACTGTGACGATGCTTCTGCATGATGTCGTTGTGGTCTTGCTCCTCTCCCGTTCCCACGCAGCGTGATCTCAGGTTAAACCATTGACAGGTTTTCCCTGTCAATGGCAGGATTGCACCACCATCCTGCACTTACCAGTGGATGGGCAGGAAGTGCAGTAGCGGTGCTTCCTGCCCAGTGTAGCCTGTGAAAGTACCCAGCCGCACTGCAGAAGAAATTGGTGTGTCCATTGCGCTCCCTTCCACGCCGGAACCGCCACCAGATGCCACCACAAGAAGGTAAGCTGTGGAAAGGGCCTAAGTAAAATAATCAATGGTATTTTTCAGGTTCCTTCTGGTATGGGGCTTTAGAGAGCCTACAGTATGGTGTAGCAGTTTGAGAACTCAACTATGACCCTGGAGCCCAGGATTCAGTTCCCTGCTTGGCTATGGAAACCCACTGAGTGACCTTGGGGAGTCATACACACTCAGCCCCCAGAAAACCACATGATAGGGTCACTTTAAGGTTGCCGTAAGTTGGAAATGTCTTGAAGGCACACAACAAGAACAATAACAGGCTTTTAACTTAAACTTAAAAGGCAATTGAAGACAAACATAATAGCTAAATTTTCCCCTTTCTAACATAAATGTAATTGAATTAGATTTTTTTAGCTCATTAATGATTAACTAAACCCTTAACGTTCCTCTCTCTCCTCCAGCAGCTGCAGGAAATAAACAGACCCAAGGGCTTGCAGTTCTCCACCAACATTTCAACCACAACCTTGAAAATTTCCTTTGGGGGACTATAGTTTCATACCATCATGTTCACTGGCCATGCTGCCTGCTGGATTCTGAGAACTATAGTCCTGAAAAATAACTTTCCTTAACTGTTTTTCGTCATCTCAAACCATTGTTGGGCTTGGCTCTCTCTCTGTCCTTTTTATTTTTATTTTAACACAGCCATTTCCATTATCAGTGATGCATCCACTAAGCATGGGTGCCTCCATTGAAAAGCAGAGAGGTAGCACGGGGAGCAAGAAACCAATTACGTAAGCTGGGATTGAGCCAGGTATGTGTGTGTGAATGTTGAAATTAAAGCTACAACTCTTGCAAGGAGTGATCTTTAGTGGCTAGGATGTGTTTGTGCAGTAATTACATCATAAAGCACCTTTCATCCCGAACAAGAGGCCCCTGGGGCACCTCAGTGTGAATCAAGCAGTATGAGAACACGAGAGCTGCCAGACAAGGTAAGACCAATGATCCGTCTAGTCTAGCATTCGGATTCTCTGCCATGATACCAATGTCTGGAAAGAAAGAAAAAAATCTGATAACCTGGATCCTAGACTTCAGGCTGCAGCAGCTACCAGGATGCTGCTTCTCCAGGACTTGCCACTGCTGGTTGCTGGTGGTTCTTGGAGTAGCACATTCCCTAAAGGCCACTTTATTTAACAGGGCACTGCCATCCAGTCCAGTTCCATGAAGAGCAAAGACCTTCTGGTGCAGGATTCACAGATCTCAGGGCCTGGGTCCACTTTTCTGGTTTGCTTTCAAGGAAGAGGAATCTCAGGGTGAGAGAACTACCTTCAAAATTATGCGTGTATGTATTTTCCTCATTTGTTATACATCTTGTAACATCGCCTTTGTAACAAGGCCTGCATCCTGTGATAACACCCCAGGTCCCCAGGTCTCATATTTGGGCCCTGAAATCTCAGGGCACAGGATAATCCTGACCTGCCAATCTGAAGATGAGGCAGCCTACAGAAGCAGCAGAAACCCTTGGGAGCTGAAGGTGAAGTCCAAAAAAAATAACCAGGAAGTGTATTTCCTCTTTCCCTTCTGCTGAGGCCTCTTCAATCCTACCTGCTTCGTCCTCTCTCCTGGCATTGCTTAGGACACTACTTTTAGGATGACTGGATGTAAGAATATAATATAAAGTTACACTGAGGCCATCCATAGTTGAGCAGTGGGCCCAGGGTGTCGTCCTACCCTTGCTCTGATATGGATGCCATCAGCATTTCCTGACATTCATTTATCTTAAAAGTAGACTTTCCATGATTTGCTTCACGGTGCAACAGCAGAAGATGCTGGGAAAGTTATCTTGTTTTATGACAGTTCTCCTAAATCCCCTAGGCAGTAGAGCCATGATGGCTGGAGGCTTTTGGAAGGTGTCATCTAACAAGATAATGCTCTCAAGCTCTTAGGTCTAGTGCCAAGAGAGAACCAGCTGGATTTCTGGGAAGAATGGGTGGATAAGTAAATAGGCGAGGCCAATCTGGCTCACCCCAGACAGCACTCTGTCCCATGTGTGGGCCACAGTCCACAGTCTGAGCAATGCTGGACTTTCGCTTTGCGCAGGCCTTCCATATTTTTGAATCATGCAGTTGATACGACAGGTAGTTTCCCTGTTTGCAGTAGTCTCTTCTTCTGTGGTCCATTCCTGCCCCTGCATGTCTACTATTAAATAGACACAGAATCGGCTGGATTTTATTGTCATCCAACACTAAAGGCGTATGTGTGGGGAATGGGTTTAAAACTCTGAAAGGCTGCAATAGTAAGCATTTTTTGTTGCTGTGTGCCTGCAAGTTGACTCTGGCTTATGGAGATTTTATTGGCAAGATTTATTCAGAGGAAGTTTTCCCATTGCCTTCCTCTAACTCTAAATGAGAGGGTGATTTCTCAAGGCCACCCAATGGGTTTCCATGGCTAAGCAGGGATTTGAACTCTGGTCTCCCAGTGCCTTAGTCAAACACTCGGGCCATTTCCGCACTAGACTGTTATAGTGCTATTATTTCACTTTCAACATCCTATGGAATCCTGGGGTTTGCAGTTTCGGAAGGGGCCGGCGGAAATGGCCTCATACTGCTACACCATGCTGGCCCTTGCCTACTAGGAGAGGGTCCCATTGAATATACTAGAGTACAGATGAGGAATCTTTTGGTCCTTGAGATGTTTTGGCCTTCCGGGTCCCAGATGTCCCAGCCAGCATGAGCAATGGCAGAGGATTCTGAGCACTGTAGTGAAAATAATCTTGAGGAGCAAATGTTCTCCAGCCCTGTACTGGGGCACAGTTCTCTTAGTAAACATATCCAAGGAGAGGTATCCTTAGAGCTGTTATTGCAGTCAAATTTGAATGCATTCCAATGATGCAGCCTTTTCCTAGTGTCCTTGAGGCAGAGTATTTTTTAAAAAATTATAACAACCTAAGCCCAAAGAAAGTATCCTTAAAGAATAAAATATTTGTCTAGTGTTACTGACTCACCAGCAAAAACATTCTGGCCTGTTCTAGTACTTTAAAATACAACTAAACATGCAGAAATAATCAGGCAAACTTTTTCTTGGCAAAATTTTCTTGGTTTTCTTGGCAAGATTTGTTCAAAGAGAGGTTTGCCTTTGCCTTCCTCTGAGGCTGAGAGAGTGGGACTTGTCTGAGGTCACCCAGTGGATTTTCATGGCAGAGTGGAGATTTGAACTCTGGCCTCCAGAGTCGTAGTCCAGTGCTCAAGCCACTACACTGTGCTGGCTCTCTGCCTATCTGTCTTATCTCTTACTCATGCCTGCTGCACATCGTGTTGTTCTTAAAGGCACAGCTACAGTGGCAGTTTGAAAATTTGGCAACCTTCCTGACTTATGTATGTTCTCAGTTTTAAAAGTTTGATTTATGTCAGTTTGCTTTGCTTTTAAAAAGAAAGTCACTCTAGGGCTTGCTGGTGGCAGGCTGCGCCGTATGTGACACTTAATTGCCTCTCTGTTGAGGGTCCTGAGTTATATTGCAACAGAATTAAGCACACAGTCATCACGTAATAGCAATAATAGATAGATAATGCAGATCTATTACAGGACAGCATGAAATCTCATGCTGCTGTGCACTCCTCATCTACCAGCTCAGGCCCTGAAGACAGTCAGAAACATGCATGATAAATAGCGTGCACGCATGCGCGCGTGCACACGTGTGTGTGTGTGTGTGTGTGTGTGTGTGTTTCAGGGGGTGGTGGAATAAATGTATAACAATCAAGGCTTATCAACCAATTCCTTGGTTTTGGTTGATTAAAGTCATCTGACTTTTAGGGTACCAACCAATTAATCAATTAAGTATTCAGAAACGGCAGAATCTCATGGCAGCAACATGATGTAATTTTCATAATTTTCGTTGCAGGCAAGTAGATTTGCTTTATTCAGTCACTTTTAATCTGCAAGCAGTGCTTTGCTCAATGGATGTTTGCAGCCCTAATGATAAGTCTATACTATCCATCATTTTAATGGTGCTTCAGTAGAGGTACAGGAACACGGAGAGGAGCTTTGGAAAGGATAGATTCCCACCTCCCCCACCTTCTTACACATTTTCTTTCTGAAAAAGAGAGAAGGGGGGAGGGAGAGAGAAAGAGAGAGAAAGAAGGGCGAAACTCAACACTGGCTGGAAGTTGTATTTCTGACCTAGCACATCTTTCTCCTCACTGGCGATGATTGAAGGGTTGGTCTTCTGTGGTTACGTATGGCCAGTTCCTAAAACTACTTATAATGTAATAACAGGTGCATTCACAGTAGCAACAGCCGCTTCAGTCATGCACAAAGTGGCAGTCTGGAAGGGTACAACAGGCTTCCAAGCAGTGACTGCCTGGCCACAGATTCATGCTAAGGCAGAACCTGGGAGTGACTGCTGTAATGTGTTATGTGTGGGGCTGCCTTTGAAGACTGTTCAGAAACATTAGTTAGTTGCAAATATAGCGGCCCGGCTATTTTCCGGGGCCAGGTGATGGGAATGTATCTCACCAGTACTGAAGAAGAAATAACAACAACAACAACGACAACAACAGTTATTGGCTGTGGGTTCATTTCTGAGCACAGTTCAAAGTACTTTAAAGGCAGCTGAAGAAGTGGGATGGCAGAGGATTAATTGAGACTGTCCCTACTAAATCAGAATGCTGGTACGGTATGCTACATCACTTGGACCTCATGTATCTGAAACCCTGCTGTCCTGTAACAACCTGTTTGTGCTCTGAGCTCATCTTTAGAGGTCCTGTTCCAGGTTCCCTCAGCATCTGTGGGGAGGTGGGTGCTTACCTAAGAGAGAGAGAGAGGATGATTTTTTTTTTCTCAATTGTGGCACCTCATTTCTGGAATTCCCTCCCCAGACAGTCTTGCCTGGCATCAGCACTGTTTCCTTTTCAGCAGCAAATACATTTTTAAAAATAGTCCAATGCACTTTTTAATATACCCAGGCTTTTAAATGTATTTTCAATATGTTAATGGGTTTTTACACGTGCTATTTATGGTTTTTTTGTGTGTGTTTTATCTTTGGTTTATAAACCATTGGAAGGAGATAACAGAGATTTGGAAAACCTCACACACTTTTCTGCACAGCATGCTCACCTGACAAAGTGTTGAAAAAGAAAAACTAAATGTAAAAAAACAATGTTCTTGTGGGGAACAGGCATGACCTCTGATGCACAGCTAATGTGCTGACTTCCTATTCTGGCAGGTTGGATTAAGACATGCTGAGGCCTCAATTTGTTTCAAGATGAAAAGTCATCACAGCATCACCAAGATGTGTGTTTTATTACAACAAAGGCAGCATGGTATAGTGGTTTGAGTGAGAAACAGGGTTCTAGGAGACCAGGGTTCAAATCCCTGCGCAGGCACAGAAGCTCTCTGGGTGACCTTCAGACAATCACACTCTCTCAGCCTCAGAAGAAGGCAATGGCAAACCCCCTCAGAATACATCTTGCCAAAAAACCCCTAAGATTGTGTCAACACAGGTTGGAGTCCACTTGAAGGCACATAACAAGCAATAACAGAACCGTTTTCATTTTTTTTTTTAAATATTGATATTTAGAGGCTGTCTTAATCTGCCCTTTAAAACTTAGGCCCTTTTCACATGACATTTTCTGTACTGGAGTGTCACGTGATTGTGAGAAGCAATCCGCATGACACACTCGCAATTGCGCGATGCTCCAGGGGCCAGCAGGCGCCAATCGTGCACCTTTTCATTTTCGTTTAGAAACCGAAAGTGATTGCACATTGCTCCTGGGCCCCGCGCGCACTTGCCGTGCATGCGGAGCCTCCGGAGCTGCGGCAGCTGTGCTTCCTGCCCCAGGGCAGCCTGGGAAACTCCCAGGCTGCGCTGTGGAAGGAAGAGGCAGGGCTCTCGTATGAGCAGGCAGCTCGTGCAGAGCCAAAGGACCCCGGACATGAGAGCCTCTCGCTGGAGGCTGCTCACGAGATCCCTGCACCCCAGCACCGGAAGACAGTAAGATACGGAAAGGGCCTTAGTTTATTTAGCTTGTGCATAAATCCAGTACTCCTGCTGCCTCCTCCCTGGCGTTTCAAGGCCCTCGACCTGTAGCTTAAGGAACAGCAATGCCACCATTCAGAGATGAGAAGGGTACCCAGAGAAGACCTTTTGTAGTGGATCCCAAATTACAGTACAGGTTACCTGTATCTATGTGCCTACCACCATCTTTACTGTCTGAGGTCTTGGCCCATGACTATCCTGGCCTCCTAAAGGCATTTTACTGACTTTATTGGTAATTATTTCCCTTCTTTTGAGCTCATGTTTTGGAACAAATGTTCTTTCTTTACTTTTTTAATCTGTGGTGTTTTTTTTAAATAATTACCTGCTTGTAAACTGCTTTGAGCAACTGGGAAGGTGGTATATAAATAGTTTAAATTAAAAATAAAATTAAATTAAACAACAATCATGAAACAGCCTCACTTGTTTTATTTACATATGCTTTGATTCTGTATAGTTCTTTTATAGTTTATATTATTTTACAGTATATATTTTATATTTTTTAGGTAGCAAATGCAAAAGGTAAGTAATAAACTCCTTACATAGACACACAAATGGCCAAACAATTTGTGCAGGAGGGCTAGGGAAGGGAAAAGGAGTTTGTAATTCCTTCTCAGCCAATATGATTTATCTTTGCTTAAAATGAGGAGGAGGACAGCACTGTAAAATAGGATTTTATTGGGGGAAAAGTACTTGAGGGGATAGATCTAGGAAGCCCTCTTGGCCAGTCTTCCACTAGGCAGTTTACTCTCCCATGGCTAAATTTACCATGGGGAATGGGAGGAGAAAAACCAAGAGATCAAACAGCACACAACTGAAGGTCATATATAATTTGGCCCTTGGGAGAAGTTTAACTGGAATTTCAAGTCAGGCATTTTAATATGGCATCTTCCAGCATTTTTATGGGTTTTTGAGTTTTTTTTTATTTTAATAACTCTTAACTCTGAGTTCTAGAGAAAGGTGTGTAGGGGGATGTGTGTGGAAAGTGTGGAGGTGGAAGTGGAGGCTCAATGTAGATCGTTGGCAGGTATCCATGTCAGAATGGATGAATTATGTTTAAAGAAAAAAAGACTGATGAAAGTGAATAGCATACCCCCTGCCCTTCCCCCAAATCACTTGTACACAATTTTTGTTTGCTTTGGTTGAATTAAATAAGGGATTAGGAGAGTGAGAGTGGTGTGGCAGTTTGAGCGTCAGACGACAGCTGTGGAGACCAGGGTTCGAATCCCCACTTGGCCATAGAAGCCCACTGGGTGACCTTGGGTGTGTCGCACACTCTCAGCCTCAGAAAACCCTGTGAATAAGTTTGGTTTAAGGCCGCCACAAGTTGGAAACGACTTGAAGGCACACAACAACAACTAAGAGATTATCCTCCTTTGAGTTTTGTTTCATGACCAACATGACTGTCTTTGCTTCATTCACATTTTTTTCTTGGAATTTCTGCAGTGCTGTCCCGCCTTTTGTTCTGTCCATGTCACTTATTACTAGCTTTTATCATAGGATTCCTTCCCTTCCTCTGCTCTCCTCCCTGCTGAGTTAATGGAGTACAAACTATTTTTCAGCAACAGAAGTAAACTTAGGACAAAGGAGGAAAGTGGAGGAGGGGAGAGAAACTCGGACATCTTAAAAGCAGCTGAAAAGGTGGGAGAGCAGCAGATTAATTGGGACAGTCCCTGAAAATAGGGACTGGTGAAGGGTATGGAAAGGACAAGCTCCCAAACCAGCCTACATTAAAGTCCCCCAAATACCCATTTTTTCCAACAAAGAAATCTCCTGATATTTCAGGAGAACACTGTCTTAATGGTTGACTGTCCATCCTTTGCAGAAAAAGAAGCCAATCTCTATGGCCCAGAGGAACAGAACAGGGGGCACCATTGGCTCTTCCTGTCACAAATCACCATATGATAAAAAATAAAATGGAGATGGAATCAGAAGGTGGGGGGTGGAAACCTTCTTTTTAGCATCGCTGCTAGGGCGGAAGGAGGCTTGGATCAACAGAGCAAAAAATTAAAAATGAAAGATGTGCAAACTGCTAGATCAGCAACTAAAATGCACACTTCATCTGGGGGAGGGGGAAATCCAAGGAAACCACAAATGAGAAAGTTGCCAAATGTTGCAGTGCTCTAGGCTACTTTGACAGAAGTGAACTTTGTAAAATTAATATCAGAGACTTTCTGTTGCTGTGCAGGTGACCTGAAATGATAGATTTACATAGATCAAGGCAAATCACAAAAGGCACAGCCAAGGCTGAGGTAAGGCAGAGCAGGTTCACAGCATGGTTCAAAGGCCTGTTTTTGGATCTTTATTCGAACTATTTCAGTACTATTAAATTTGTTTGTACATGTTCTGGTGTCAGAAGAAAACTTCGAGATCATAGGACTGGCGAATGAACCCAAAGTATCAAACACAGAGGAAACGAGTGTGTGTTTTTGAAGAGAGGAGAAGGAAGCTCTCCAAACTGAAGGCATGGGCTACAAAATGGCACATGAGAGTTCAGTCAGCCCTCCACGTTTGCCAGGATCCCTGCAAAAGTGGAAAAACTGAAAAAGTGCAAATATGAAACCATGTGTATGTGTCTGTGAGAAGGGGGCTGAGGCAAGGTGGGGAGAACAGGGACCGGGGTCCAAACCAGGTCAGGGAAAGGAGTGAGATGGAGGGTATGGGTCGGCACGGTGGCTCTATTCATCCCCTTTCTCACCCATCTCCTTCCTTGGATGGACGGCATTGGGAGAGTGTTTGTGGTGTTGAGAAATTGGGTGCAAACGTTATTAGCTGGCTAGGCAGTGGTTGGTGGAGGAGCAGGACCAGAGGCAGATTTTTAAAAAGCTGCACAGCCTGATTGAAGCCACTGAGAAGAAAGGTTCCCCCAGAAAAGAAGTGCCAGAGGTGGAGGGGGGCAGGGGTTGGAGAAAATCGCAAATAAGCAGCTCCATGAAAGTTAAACCCACAAATATGGAGGGTTGCCTGTACAGGAATACCTCAGTTAATGAAGGAGAGGTGTTCCTGGGCAATATATCTTTGACAGAAACTTTGGTACCAGAGGCAGAGATAACGGAAAGAACAGAGATTGGTTCCTGCACTAGAAAAAGAAGAGCAGCTTGAACATGTTTGAATAGACTTTTTACTCAGAACTAAATATATGCACATGGGCAATTAAACATCCAGATCAGGAAAGCATTTCATGAGTGAAAGAAAGAAAGAAAGAAAGAAAGAAAAAGAAGGAAGGAAGGAAGAAGGAAGGAAGGAAGGAAGGAAGGAAGGAAGGAGGAAAGAAAGAAGGAAAAGAAAATTGATTCTGATAGAAATCATTTCATGGTTCTTCCAAAATGCATCCAGGGATGATTTTTTTTTTCTTTCACCAGCCTCCAGTTTTCTAATAGTTTCTATTTTGGTGGCCCAACTTATGCATCTATGCTTTTTTTTTAATATGCTGGAGGTAGATGCTGAGGCTTACCTGGTCCTCCCTTGACTCTCTGTTTCACTCTTCATCCCTGCTCAGTAAAGGATTCCAAAAGCAACTGCTGTTCACCTTGACTGTTGTAAGGAAGCACATGTGGCTACAGTTGGAACAAGCTAGAGTAGAATCCTTCTCTTTCCCTGCTCAAGCTCGATGGCAAGCCAACACTTGAAAATGTCCCCAGCCCTCGTTCACCACCGTCTCATTGCTGATGCAGATAAAAAACTTCTAAGCTAGACAGAAGAAAGGGAGGCTAGGCAGGCCTAAAAGGCTTTATAAAAATAAGCTCCTACCTTAGAGGATTTGTTAACTGAGGTATGCCTATAGTGCATCTGTTTTAATCCTGTATTAATTTACCTGAGAATAAGCTGCTGAGCCGACTAGAGTAAGAGTTCACTATGAGACAAGACAAAATCTTAACCAGGGATATACAGACAGGGACTGAGCTGGAATGAGTGACTAAATTAAAGAACCAAAGCACTAAATTAAAGAAAATAGTTTTAGGATTGTGACAGATAGCTCAGTTCAAACACAGTGGAAGTTAAAAGGAGCAGGAGATATCATGCTAGGAATTACCAGGATTTGAAATTATTATTAGATTTTCATTACCTAGTAGGTAGGGTTTGAAAATAAGATATAATACCTTTCTATCAAGGGTAGAGAATGTACGGCCCCTGAGATTTTGTTGGGCTGCAATTCCCACTAGCCTTGGTGAGCATAGTCGAAGATGAGGGATGATGGGAGATGCAAGGCAGCAACAATTGGAGGATCCATCCCTGCTGTGTATAAAGCCATGTCATATTAGAATTCAGAATATAGTCATAGTTGCCTATAACAGAGCTGGAACAAAAAAGGTGCAGGAAGAGGTAACCAAAATTATCCAGGGACCAAAGCAAACTCCCAAGAAATAAAGGCTAAGTACCTGGGGTCTCACTATGAATTTGAATCATAGAATCATAGAATTGGAAGAGACCCCAGGGGCCATCCAGTCCGGCCTCCTTCTATGCAGGAACACACATCACAGCACTCCCAACAGGTGGCCATCCAGCCTCTGTTTAAAAACCTCCAAAGAAAGAGACTCCACTACACTTTGAGGCAGCATATTCCACTGCTGGACAGCTCTGACCATCAGGAAGTTCTTCCTGAGGTTCAACTGGAATCTCCTTTCCTGCCGCTTGAATCCATTGCTCCTTGTCCTAGTCTCTGGAGTGGCAGAGAACAAGCCTGCTCCCTCCTCAACATGACATCCCTTCAAATATTTAAACATGGCTATCATGTCCCCTCTTAATCTTCTCTTCTGCAGACTAAACATACCCAGCTCCCTAAGCTGTTCCTCATAGGGCATGGCTTCCAGTCCCTCCACCGTGTTGGTCACCTTCCTCTGGACACATTCCAGCTTGTTGATATCCTTCTTCAAATGAAAATGGACAACAGGAAAATGCTATAGAGCAGTGGTTCTTAAACTGGAGTCTGCAGACCTGTGGGGGTTCATGATGTCTTCATGGGCAGTCTGCAAAAGTTGGAAGAAATGCTATGAACTTTTACTGTAAAAGAAGAAAGAAAGAAAGAAAGACAAATTGAAGATCGTACATTGATCTCAAAGAGCAGGACTCTTTTGCTGTGACAGACATCATCTGTACAAAGTTTCATGACAATATCTCAAACTGTTCAAAAGTTATCAAATGGACAGCAAAAAATGGACTTAGCACTTGCTACCTCCGCACACACTGAGAACATGAAAGTGAATGACACTGAGTTGCCGAGAGAAAGCACGTGACATTTTTTGCTACCTCACATACAGCCAGAAGCCACCTTGAGTTAAGTCTTGGTGTTCCACAGCAATAAAAGCTATTTAAAGGGGTTCTGTGGTAAAGAAAGTTAAGAACCACTACCATAGAGCAGGAGTGGAAATTGTGCAGCCCCCCAGATGTTGGACTTTATTCTTCACCATTCTCTATGCTGTTGTTCTTCACCATTCTCTATGCTGGCAGAGCTTGCTGAAAACTGCAGTGCAACAACATCTGGAGGGCTACATGATGCCCACCTGTGCTGGCAGAGGGTTAGAGAATGATGCAGACAGTCAAAAAGAAAGGGTTTCCCCCCATTCTCTTTCACATATTAATACTTCAGTCTGGGATCATCCAGCAAAACTTGTTGGTGGTAGATTCAGGGCAGACATCATGCAATATGCAGTTAATTCATGGTGTTTACTTCCAGAATTGGTGGCTGTGGCCTCCATCTTAAACACAAGGCCAGCACTAGATATTTCAAAGCCTGAAGCAAAGGACAAAATCGCGGCCCACTTCTCATCCAGCAAAGTGAACTACCAATCTCAGAGAGTCAGGGAGAAGAGGTTGGAAACTGCACCCAGCCCACCCTCTGGGAAAACCCTTGTATTAGGAGAGGATCCTTGTTCTCCTTGTGTTCCTTGTTCAAGGAGAGGATCAGCAGCCACTGGCTAGCTGTGACACCTGGGAATTAGACAGCATGGTTCTTCAGAGCTACTGTCCTGCTTGTGGACTGAAGACCTCTGACTGGACACTGTAAGAAACAGGAAGCTGGACTTGATAGTCCAGCCAGCAGGAGTTTTCTCATCTACATTCTTAAAAACATGTCAAGAGATATATTAAAAAAGTAATCTCTTTCCGATGTACAATTTTATGTATTTTTCCAAATGTGGAACTTTGACTGATGCCTTTTGTTCTGTTTCATCTTAGGGTACAACCGTAAACAAATTTATCCTGTGAAATGTTTTCTAAATCCCTCTTAATAGAGACATGTCTAGAATTATATTGATAGATTACAATCCTAGGCACACTTAGCTAGAAGTCAGCCCTGCTATACGCTATGGGAAACAGTTTCTGCAAAAACATGCATGGGGTTGGCCCATTGCCGTGCTTACTTGCCAAAAACTATAGGCCAGGCTTCCCGAGTCTGGTGTTTTTTCTAGATGTTTTAGTGAAATGCAAAAGGGGGGGGGGTCTCACAAAGAGAAAGAGGAAAGACCTACAAAGATAACAAACAACAAAACCACAGAATGAGAATCAAATTATACAAAATGTGGACAAAATTATGAAGAATTCCATATTGTAATCAAAAGGCTGTAATCAGTAGAAAACAGTGATAAAGGACCGGTAGATCATGAAATAAGATGTTCTCTATGACAGGAGCTACTTAGTAGAAAAATATGCATGCAGGAATGTAGCAATAACTATTTAACAAGCACAGCAGTCACCTAGAAGTCCAGTGAGCAGACAGACTGATAGTGAAAGTGATCAGCTGAAAGTGATCAGCAAAGAGTCTGACAGCCTGGAACAGAGCAGTCTGAAAACCCGAAAATGAAGGGTAATGCTGAGCTTGTGGATGTTTTTTCCCTCTACAATCTTCTTTCTTAAAAATGTTAAGTGTCAGCTGCTGAAGAAATCTCAAGGTATGTGACAACTGATACCTCCTTTGCCCCATTTGATTAGGCCTACTATTACACAAAGCTGGAGTGTTTTTTCCTGATAAAAGATAAGAACTTGTGATAATTTGTTTCACAGGCTGGAGTCACAACTTGAGGTTCCTTCAGTAACTGACACGTAGGTTTATAGGGAAGAAGACTGTGAAATGGCAACACAAACCCAGTTTTATCCTTTGCTTTCAGACTCTCAGATGATCAGGCTTTTGACCATCTGTCTGTCTGTGTATAGGGCTTCTAGATGACTGTTTTTTTAAACAGTAGCTGCTCTGTTTTGGCATGGATATTTTTCCTACTTGCCGAGTTCCAGGCATGCAGCACTGCTTTTATAACAAGCCATCACTGTCAAGGAATTTTTATTTAAACATTTTTATTACAGTACGGAATTGTTCATATTTTTATTTTGCTCTTTGTAGGTCCTTTCTCTCTCTGTTTCCTTCCAGACATGTTGAACCTTATCTCCAATGGCCAAGGGAATTGTATTCTTATCTAATCTAATCAAATAATAAAAAAAAATTCCAAAGCTACTTGAAATCACTCCTTTGGAAAAGGACAATCTAGGTTCCTCTTACCAACAGTTAAGCCTAGCTTTCACCTCTCTATAGATGTAAGGTTAATGATATAGATCTTTTGCACATTTCCAAGCTTGCTTCTGTTCTGGTATGTTGAAATTACTCACAGAACAAAAGTCTTAAAACAGAAGGAAACAAGCTGTAGTTAGGAATCTATGTTTGGGGGTGGAAGCGTGGGAGCTTCTTCCATGTGGTTTCTTTGTGTGGAGTCTTCTTGGATGCTCAGGAGGCAACCAAAGTAAATTGAATCACAGGGCTTGCCTCCACAGGGTTTTGCTGTGACTCAGATGTGTCGATTCAGTGCACTTGGTAAAGCTGAGGTAGCATTCTGCTCGAAAGCAAGAGCTGTTGCATTCAGCTCTTCCCTGAGTTCATTGATAGACGAGATAATTAACATCTTTACCTTCGCTTTCCTGTAATGGGGCCGCAAGCAAGACTCGTTAATGAATAACGTGCCTTGGCTTTGCTGGATTGTACAGGTTTGGTCAACAATACTGTATGTGGATTTTGAATGCTGCCCAATTGAGAGGAAATCTAATACATAAAAGTCAACGTTTGTGAGTTTGTCTGCATCAGGCAGGCGAAGACCTCACCTGATTGGCTGTGTCAGGCGAGAAGACCTCATATGATTGGCTGCCTGTGAAGATTCTATGGAATCCTGGGGTTTGCAGTTTAGGGAGGGGCCTTTAGAATTCTCAGCCAGAGAGTTCTTGGGCCTAGCCAGTTGCCATGGCGATGAGGCTTAGCAGCAAGAGGAGACCTAGCAGCAAAAAGGAAGAGGACAGTGTATTCCCTCAGAAACCAAACCTCTGTATGCTGACAACTCTGAATGCAGATTGGATAAGGGACTATGGGGAAAAGTTAAAGGTACTGGACAACACAGTTTGGGGGACTGGAGACACAGGATCTCAAACCTGTGTATTTCAACCGCATCTAATTCCTAAGTAAGGTAAGGTAATTCCTAAAGTGTTTCTAACAAGTGTTACCTATGAGAAAATAAAATCCCAGGCAAAGCCAGGTAAATACGCTAGGAAAAGTAGTAGAATATCCTCAAACCCTCTTCCCTGCTAGCTTTCTATGAGTAGGGGAGATTTTAATGGGGCAGGTGGTGAAATATCAAAACCAACCAAGCAACCAACAAACCCACCATCTTAGTTGCAGCCTGCAGTGGGACAGTGCAGGAAAAGGAACCTTCTTTTTTAAGAGTAGATAGGCTATTGACATATCTTAGGTAGTTGAGGAAGAAGATGATTGACATAATATGGGTGAAGCTCTTTCAGGACACAAAGGGGTGGTGGGAAAGCTACATGTTGCGTGACTTCAGGTCATTTCTGACTTATGGCGATCCTGATGCGAACCTAAAGTGGAGTTTTCTGGGGCTGAGAGTGTATGATGTGCCCAAGGTCACTCAGTGGGTTTCCATGATTGAGCAGGGAATCGAACCCTGGACTCCAGGATCATAATCCAGCACTCAAACCATTACACCACCCTGGCTCCTAGGAAAGCTGTAGCCCTTCAGATATTATTAGATGATGGCTCCCATAATTCTTGACTGTATTGGTCTGATGGGAGTTGGAGTCCAACAGCATTCAGAAGATTCTCTGTCTGCATTTTAGAGGGAAGCCCTATATAAGAAAACTAAGTATGATTACTAATTGCATCATCCAGCATTTTAGGGGGAAGCCTGTACAAGACAACTAAGTATGATTACTAATTGCATAATCCAGCATTGTAAATGTACATCAATCCACATAGGAGACTGCTGATAATATAATAAGAGATAGGGGGAAAAAAAACAGAATTCCAATAACCTGAAATCTATTTATGAAACAAAGGTCTGAATCCTCTTGGTTATTGCAACAATAGTCATTATTGTAGATGAAGTTGTAAGACTTACATAAGTGTTGACTTAACTATTTAACAATTGATTCAATGGGTCCCTTTCAGTTAGAACTACTAAGGAGATCTGGACCGATAGACTGGCTGTGCCAACCAGTTCCCTTTCTTTCGGGCAGTTTTTAATCTCTACAAAGAAAGGTGTGGAGTCTCAAGCCTGCCTCCACTGTACTATTAATATGGTGGTGATGATGAATATGAATATAATGGTGGGCTAAACAAGCTTTTGGTCTGATCCAGTGTGGCTTTTGTTATATTCTTAGGCCAGCCCAAAGAGATGGCCCTACCCCTGAATTCCTGTTAATTCAGAATTCATAGGCAGTCTTCTCTTCTGGGATTGTTAATGGCTGTGTGGCAGATAGAGGCCATTTCCGCACTACAGTGTTATAGTGCTATTATTCCACTTCCAGCATCCTATGTTTGGAGAGGGGCATTTAGATTCTCGGCCGGAGGGCTCTTTGGCCTCCGGAAACTGCAAATCCCAAAATTCCACAGGATGCTGAAAGTGGAACAATAGCACTATAACAATGTAGTGCAGAAATGGCCAGAAATTCACCACGTGAAGTCATTTTTAGACTAGGAAAACCTTTGTTGTTGTTCTCAGGTGCCCTCAAGTAAACTCTAACTCAACCCCATCACAGCCTTTTCTTGACAGGATTTGTTCAGAGTGGGTTTGCCGTTGCCCTCCTCCCTTGTTGAGTGTGACTTGCCTCCCAGGGTCACCCCAAGGTTTGCAGGACAAAGTGGAAATTGAACCCTCCCAGAGTTCTAGTCCAACATTCAAACCACTACACCATACTTTGCTGCATAGGAAACTCTACACCTGTCGAATTGTCCACTGACAAGACCCCCAAAAAAGGTCATAGTATATTAGGAGATCAATCTCTCTCTCTCTCTCTCTCTTGGCCTTTCCTCACTATCCTGTTGTAGTGCTACGATTCCACTTCCAACATCCTATGGAACCCTGGGATTTGCAGTTTAGGGAGGGGCCTTTAGTATTCTCAGCCAGAGGGCTCTTTGGCCTCAGCAAACTACAAACCCCAGAATTCCACAGGAGGTTGAAAGTGGAATAAGAGCACTGTAACAGTATAGTGCGGAAAGGCCCTCTGCCTCTCCATAATGTTGAACCAGTAGAACCAACCCTCTTAAAAAAATAATCTGTCAGCGGTGCCATGCCAGGAACTATGCTGGGTTGGATTTTTGCCTGGCCGTGCAGCTGTTGAAGGTACAAGAGCCTAGTGTGTGTGTGTGTGAGAGAGAGAGACCGAAAGAACGATAAAACAGCAATCCTGTGGATCAGTAGTAGTTTAATCTCCCGTGTGGACAGGCATATGGCACTCCGGGCTAAAAAGTTTAGCTGTGGCACTAAAATACAAAGTGTTCTTCTGAGGCCATTGTCGCCAACCTCAAAACTCCCTTAAAATTTTATTGGTGCACGCTGTTTCTTCTGCACATTTAAAGGAAGAGAATAATTTGGCCGTAGCCGCACTAGGCTGTTATAGTGCTACTATTCCACTTTCAACACCCTATGGAATCCTGGAGTTTGCAGTTTAGGGAGGGGCTTTTAGAATTCTCGGCCAGAGAGCTCTTGGGCCTCAGTAGACTGCAAACCCGGGGATTCCATCGGATGCTGCCAATCTGCAATCTCCTTACAACAACATGGCCAGCACTGTTAGCCTGCTCGTGTGGAATCCAAGGTGCCCCAACAGGAACGGGAGCCACACCACTTTAGGGAGGCCAGAGTGCTGCCAGTGGAGTGTGACTCCAGTTTAGACCGTGTCCTCCTCTGTCATGATTGGACAATCAGAACCACTGCCAATCTTCCTTCACCAATCAATCGGCCAAGGCTGCAACCTCTTTGCTGTGTTTGTAGATGGGTGGGAACGAAATAAAGACACATCCTAGCTTGGGATGAGGACATGTTGCCTCTCTACGGGCCCTTCCACACTACACTGTTAGAGTGCTATTATTCCCTTTTCAACCTCCTGTGGAATTCTGGGGTTTGTAGTTTCCTGAGGCCAAAGAGCTCTCTGGCTGACAATTCTAAAGGTTCCTCCCTAAACTGAAAACCCTAGGATTCCATAGGACCTTGAAAGTGCAGTAATAGCACTATAACAGCCGCGTGCGGAAAGGACCACACTATCTCCAACCCACGCGTCCCCGCTTCCCGCGCCGCCTTCATACCGGAGCGAGAAACGCTCGAGGGCGGGGAAAAACTACATTTCCCATGATGCCTTTTGCACCCGGTAGTAACTGGCAGTGGACGAGGAGGAACCACGTGCTTCCCTTCCTCCCTCCCTCCCGCTTTTCCTTAGGGCTGGTGGGGAGCCTGGCTTTACGCGCGAGCAGCAGCCGAGTGAGCCAAAGAGAGTTGGTGCTCCTCTGTCCCTCCGGCTGCTATGTTGCCTTTCCCTTTCAGACACTTGGCCAAGGTAAAGGGGCGGTGTGGGAAGGTGCGGGTAAGGGGGGGGGCGTGCAGGGAATAAAACTGTGTGCCCTGAAGAGGAAGAAAGAGGCCAGCTCCTTTGGCACCCCTGAGTTTTGGGTGCAAGGGGGATATCTGCCAGGGGTCAGAGGGTGGGAGAGGGGGCGTCTTAAGTTACAGAGGCAACTCTGCCCAGCAGCGCCTTTGGGTCAGCGGCCAGGGGTATTTTGAGCCTCTCGGGGGCGGGGGAACCGTGTGCGGGGTCCCTTTACCATGTACTAAGGATCTGAGCACTGAGTCTTCCTCCTGCCCCATTTATTTTCTTCCCTGCCTGCCTGCATTTGGGGAGGGGGGTCGCAATGAGGCCTGTAGGGAAGGGTGCTTTCCATGGGCGGTTCGCCTACAGACCCCTGTCAATCCAGTGACAGCAGCAGCCCCCAGAAAGTTTTGTTCCTCCAGTGAAGATTTAGTGGTGTTCCCATGCGCCTTTTTCTTTTCCAATGGGAAAGTTAAATCGTGCAAGTCAAGAAAACCAAGCTTTTTGGGTAAAGGAGTTTATAGTCCCGCCGGAGGGTTATGGCAGGGAATGTGATGACAGCACTGATCTCTTTTTTGGGGGAGGGGGACCATTCTGTTGCTCAAGTATTATTTAATTTCGGCTAATGGCTCTTGGATTGCGGCACAGAGCGCGGTGAAAGAGTTATCTGGCTGTTCAAGACTGAGACACTATTATCAGCCGAAAAACCTCTCTGAGCAGCCATGCTCTGCTGACTTTTATGGGCTAATTTTTGCAGCATCTCTTTTCTGTCCTATCTGACATTGCAGCTTTGAGAGAGGAAAGGGGGAGAAATTACAAAAGTGGCCTTCGAAGCTGACAAGAGGAAGTGGGGGAGGAAGAGGTACAAAAAGTAACTTGGACGGCTGCTTTAATCACCTTACCAAAGTCTCCTTGGCAGAAGTTTTTCTTTCACCAACTCTGTTGATACGTGCGGTCTGAATCGGATCAATAAAATGACCTGCCCCCAGAAAACTGCTTTCTGATTCGCAGGCAAAGTTATCTAGGTTAGGTAACATAATTGCAACTCTTGAAAAGAAAAGAAAAAAAAAGGAGCTAATCTACTTTGCCCATTGAGGATTAAAACTCTTTGTTTCTCACAGAATCTATTCATGAGGTTAAAAACAAGGAGATGTGTGCACTTTAAAGAAAAATAAATTGGCATTTATCTTTTTCTTTAAAAAATGTTACCTTTTAAGTGTTTTGGAGTATGTTGGCTGCTATGCCAAACTTCATACATTCCTGAGGTCTCCCTGCTGATGCAACCTCAAGGAGCCGGTTACATCATCTGCAGAGGAGATGATGGGTTGAAGCATCATTAAATGAGGAAAATGGAAGGAAGCCACCTCTTTGCAAAGGCTGTTGGCTATCATTTGTGGTGACCAACTGGCTTGCTTTGAAGAGGGTTTAAGCATAGCAAGAAACGTGTGTGTGTGTGTGTGTGTGTAAAACTTCTCTGGTTGGAATTGCCAGCTCAGCAGCCAAAGCTGATGCCTCTGCTGTTCTGAGCAAATGAAGCTTGCTTGCCCATCTGAAACACAAAGCCAACTTTGTTCTAGCAGGCCTTGAAATTAGCTGCCCCCCTTCACCCTGCCAGCTTTTCTCTCTGAGTTCTTAAGCTGTTGCTTGGTTGGTGACAAGACTTATATTTGTGTGTGTACATACATACGTGCATACTTTTTCTGCGTCCCACTTTTATGCCATTGTAAGGAGCTGGAGGGGGCTATGTGCTCTCTTAGATCCTACCTCAGGAGAAAGGCAGGGTATAAATTCAATTAATAAATAAACATATAAATAAATATTAGATAATAAATCATAAATTCATGTGGCCTTTTATGTGTTATTGAAGGGTTCTAGACTCCTTCAGCATAACCAATCATGAGGTGATGAGAACTGCAGTCTGACAACAACTTGGAAAAACCATGTGTTGTTCAGCAAAAGCTCTTCCTCAAATCCATTGGGGTAACTTACAAGCTGGGCCTAGATACTCTAAAGATCTTGGAAACTAAGCAGGGTCAGCCCTGGTTAGTGCTTGGATGGAAGACCACCAATGAATACCAGGTCCAGTAGGCTATAGTTCAGAGAAAGGAACTCGCAAAACCACTCCTGATCATTCCTTGTCTAAGAAAACCCTGTGAGATCTATGGGGCCTCAGTAAGTTGACAGGCAATTTGAAGGAGCAGACATACACACATACACACACCTTACAAGCTGGAGAACCAGTATGAAGTAGTGGTTCGAATGTTGCATTAGGACTCTGTGAGACTAGGGTTCAAATCCCCACTCAACTGTAGAAATCCATTGAGTGGTCTGGGCAAGTCACACTCTCTCAGCCTAAGAGGCAGGTAGTGGCAAATCTCCAAATAAATCTTCCTGAGAAGGCCATAGGAGAGGGATGCCATAACTTGAAGGCAGCTGGAGGGCACATTACAAGAACAACAAATTTACAAGCTTGTAGACTTCAGTTATTTTTGCTGCCTTTCAGTTTTGTTTTGTTTTATTATTTTAATGTTGGTCAAACTACAGGAAGGAAGGTCCAGTTGGCAATTCCAAGAGTTAGCAGACACATAGTAAATGTGAACTGGGATCACAGCTTTGTCAAGTGATATGTGCCCAGCAGTTACCACTGTGTATGTGTGTGTGGGGGGTGATTGGATGGGTGTCTCACTCCAAACAGAGAGACTGTAATCTCCATCATCTGTGTCCATTGGCTGTGCTGGCTGAGGATGTTGGGAGTTGTGGTCCACTTGTAGTGAGAAGGCACCAGGTGGACGAAGGCTGAAATAGATGCTCAGATTGTATCTTGGGTGGGAAAGCCTCCTGGCAGATCAATTGGGCCCCCTGTGTTCATTATATTATGTGGGAAATGGGACACTTGGGTTTCCCAAGTCACTGTAAGGTCCTGTTTGAACCCCCCCCCCCCGCAGCCCTTGCGGATATGCTGCCAGGCGACAGGGAGCTTGCGGGCCCAACACAGCAAAGCATCTGCAGTGCCTGCCAAAGAGACATCGGGCTGGACCGGGCAGGAGAGCTTATCAGAGAGTGACCCAGAGATGTGGGAGCTGGTGCAGCAAGAGAAGGATCGGCAGTGCCGGGGATTGGAACTCATCGCCTCGGAGGTGAGTGGAAGAAGGATACTGCCCACATCCTTACTCCTGGAATGGCATGCAAGAGGGCAGTTGTGTTATATTTTGGATATTATTTGTGGTATTGTTTCCTTGCCTGGCCGGCAAGGGAGCTCTGAAGGTGCATAACTCAAATGGTCTAGTTACCCTTTAAGCTGGAGATGTTTTTAATTAATTTTATTGTGATTACATCGTATAAAACAACATTTCTCATTGTACATTTTACTGAACTATTACCACTATCTTCCACTCCTCTCTGGATTTCAATAGTGTTATTTCATTGACATATCAACATTATGCATCACATTGCATTTGTTAACATACAAGATAGATCCTGCTCTCCGACCCTACTTTACATGTTCCATGATATTCCACTGATTTTTACTTCTAACTACTCATGCTACCATGAATTAAGAATTATTACCTGTCAACACCCTACCCATTTCCAGAACAATTTGCCATTCTTTGTTAATGTCATCATCTGATTTTCCTTTTAATCTCTGAGAGACTATATCTGCATTCCGATTTTCAATAAAAGTTGCCCACCATTGCTGTATTGTAGGTATCTGCTCAGTTTTCCATAGCCTTGCGTATTCCATACGGGCTGTCGTAATCATATACAGCATTATTCGCCAATATTTCTTTGCAACAGTTCCACCTAACACATGTGTCATATTTAATAAGTACAGTTCAGGTTTCTTATCAATTTGAACCCTCAATATTTTACATATCATATTATGTATATCATTCCAATATTTTTTAGCCTTAGGACATGACCACAACGTATGAAATAGTGTTCCAACATTCTCCTGACACTTCCAACACTGACCTGTTCCCATATTATATATCTTCTTTAATTTTTATGGTGTCATGTACCATCTATGAAAAAGCTTATAATAGTTCTCTTTTAGGTTCTGAGCTGCAGTAAATTTTTGTGTCCATTGCCAGCTCTGTTCCCAGTGCTCTAATTGAATTGGA
This sequence comes from Cyclura pinguis, assembly GCA_030412105.1. Lineage (NCBI taxonomy): Eukaryota > Metazoa > Chordata > Lepidosauria > Squamata > Iguanidae > Cyclura > Cyclura pinguis. Next base: position 194,398,311 of record CM059600.1, on the reverse strand, counting down.
TGTCCGAGATTTTGAGCCCACAATATCATTGCTGATTTGACTGTCTCATCTTCTCTTTAAGCTGGAGATGTTGAGGTGGGAAACCTTTGGCCCTGGTAATGAACTGTGATTCCCAAGATACTTCACCATTGACTAGGCTTGCAAAGGCTGCTGGCATTTGGAGCTCAGCAAATAGCTGGAGGACTCATATCTTCCCACCCCTTCTTAAGCAGAGATTAACTCTTAAAAATATCATACTAATTCAGAAGGACTCTTCTTAAGCCCGTCCTTCTATTACTCACAGTGGTCAATTAGACGAGAAGCTCACAAGTAGTACGTGAAGGCAGTAAGGACCCCCTGTCTGCACCTGGTGTTCTGCCTCTCAGCACAGAGCCAGGGTTAGAATCCTGCAGCTCTCCAGATATTGTTCAGCTGCAGCTACCAACATCTCTCATCGTTGGCAAGGCAGCCTAAGGCTGCTGGGATTTGCAGTCCAACAACATCTGGAGGGCCACGTTCCTAGTACAGAACTTCTGTTCAGGTATTGTGGCTCATAGCTGTTGTCTCCTGAATATTTATTACCTAGTATGCTGGCTAAGAACGTGAACTGGAAAGTCCCTGGTTCAAATCTCATTAGAGGCTGCAACTCAGAGATGTTCTTAATTAGATCGCTGTTCCCTTAATCCAAAGTGTGGATCCATGGCCCACCAGATGATGAACAGCTGTTATCATCAGCAGTCCTCACTACTGTCCATGCCAGCAACAGATTATGGGAAACAAATCCCAACCGTGTCTAGGTGGCCGTATGTTTCCCACCCCTGCTTTTGTCTCAGCCTCCCCTCACAGTTTGTAACATGGTAAGATGGCCTAAAGGTGACAGCCTGAATACCCCAAAAGGGACCAGATCCTGTCTGGTCTTGGAAGCTAAGTAGGATCTGCTCTGGTTAGTACTCAGATGGGAGACCACCAATGAATATCAGGTGCTGCAGGCTATATTTGAGACAAAGGACTTGACAAAACCACCTTTGAGTATTTCTTGTCTAAGAAAACCTTATGAAATTCATGGGATTGCCACTGAGGTGATTTCCGGGCAATGCATGAGACAGAAATCCTCCTGGCCTGCTTAACAGGAGCGTTATTACTGGTATTGTGTATAGGAAGCACTGGAAAGGTATTATACTTAAAATCTGGCCTCAAAAAAATGACAAACCATAAAAAATATTTGTTATAAAATAGAAAAACCTTATCCTGATGGATTTTGTGCACGAGTTGTTCTTGCACATGCGATGTGACATAGTGTTCTCTCTTAGTATATTACAAAAGGGGAGAGATATTCAGAATTCATCTGAGGTATGTACAGTTGAGAAATAAATGGTAGATAAAAACTTGGTGCTCTGTTTTAAAACCAGATTTTAATACATCCTTGCTTCATATTTTAATGCTGTTTTATTATTACTGTTTTATGTTGTTGTTCTTTTTCCTATTCAACCTTTAATGTCAGTCCCTTTCAGAACATTGGCTTTGAAGTGGTATATAAATTTGGGAAATAACGCACTATTTAAATGCAAAGTATTAAATGCAGGGCTGTACACGTATTTCAGCATTTAATGTTGCTATAGAAGTGACAACGTTGATTTTTTTTAATAAGGTTTGGGAGAGCTTTCAACATTCTTATGTGTAAAGAAAAAAGAGATCAAATAGCGTGGAGGGTTTAACTCTGCTTTATGCTTGCAGCTACAGGGCCATAAGGGTCACTGCAAGTTTAAAAGATAGGTTTCTTGTGGTTAATTTGGACCAAGTAATGTAGAATACAGAGGTGTGATCTTTAGAATATGGCATAAGGGTGGCTGGAGTAATAAAACAGAATAGTTTTTTTTTTTAACATCCCCACCCCCTGTTACCACTGCCTAACAAAATTCAGTAGCAGAATGAAAGTGCATTCACATAATGTAGTGATTTCTGTATTCTTTGAGACTATCATGTGATTATGCATTCCAAGTTTTAGGGAAAAAAAATTAGAAAAATTCTTCTCTGGATCTGAATCAGGACCATGCTGTATAGAGAGTGGGAGGATTTGATTTTCCTTACATCTTCTTCTTCTTGCTCTCCTTACCCTTGCCCTCACGATGCTGGCCTTGCAGAAGATAGTACTGCGGAGGGGATGCTTTTCAGTGCGAAATGATGCAAATGTCAGAATGTTTCTCCATGGTCCCAGTCCCGGTTTCACCATCCCACATGGCTACTATTTCTCCTCTTAAACTTGTGGTGTGGGAAGATGGATGTGTCTAGCCCTCTGGTAGATAGCTGTGGTGATTCCATTTTCTTTTCTCCCTGTTCTGTCTCTGTCTCTTTCTCCTCAATCCCAGAATTTCTGCAGCCGTGCCGCCCTGGAAGCCCTGGGCTCCTGCCTCAACAATAAATACTCAGAGGGCTACCCTGGCAAGAGGTAATGTCATTTTAGAGTAGGACAATCTGAATAATCCATTACATTACAATACAGTATTGCTTTACAATAAAGCAGAGGTGGACAGTTTCTGGTGTGTTAGATGACACAGAATATATTTTAATAATTTATGGAGTTATGTTTAAATGTAGTAAATTATATGTAATGGAATCATGGAAGAGTGCAAGAAGGCAGCAACAGAGAAAATAAGACAAAGAAAGAGGGGAATTTGTGGAAAGAGGGGATGGAAGAGAGAAGGTGCACAGTGTCCATATTTGGAAAGAGTGAGAATATATGGAAGGAAAAATGGGAAAAAATTTTCATATGTGATATGCAAGTATAGGTAAACAAATAGGCAAGTCCACAAATATATGATAAAATAGTAAGCAAAAATATTCATAGAGCTAATTGTGATAGTGTAGGTGTTAGGGGTTGATATACAGTGCCTTCAGGACAATATAAAGATTTTAATTAACAATCCCTATAAACATATTAAAATCAATGGATATGGTCATCAGATTGATTGTATACCTTATTGGTATTTGGTATAGATATCGTTATTATTATTGCATTGTCATTATTATTATTGTTCTCGATGTTATTATATATTAGTTAAAATTGGTTATTAGATTGATTATTAGATAAGAAAAGAACAAAGAGAAGAATGAAGAAAGAAGAGAAGATGACTAGATGATTATATGGATGTTTCCAGTGTCTAGTAATGTATTTGAGAATTATATTTTGTATAGATGTAATTGTGAAGTAAATGCAAAAAAAAAAAAAAAGGGAAAAAGTGGGATGAAGAAATTCCTTTTTCTCTTCTTTCTGTCATTGTTGGTAATTCCTGTGAAGATAGTTTGAAACTCATTTCTTAGGGTGGAGGGAGAAAATTAAACTCTCTGAACTCTCCCCAGCAAGGTACCTGTGACCCTTTCACACTACATAGTTGTAGCATTATGATCCCACTTTAATTGCCATGGCAATATCCTGTGGAATTCTGGGATTTGCAGTTTAGGGAAGGTCCTTTACAGTTCTCAGCCAGAGAGGTTGTCTAGGGTTTCTAACCAAACTATAAACCCTCCAGGATACCATAAGAGGCAGCCAAGTGAAATCATAACTGTGTCTAGTGTGAAATCACTTGTGTAGCATGGAAGGGACCCAGTTTTGGTTTGCTGCATAGAATGGGCCTTCCTCAGAACAGGCTCCAGTGAAAGAGAACTGAAATTAGAACAGGGGTGATCATAGGTCTGATGTAATGGACTTATGCTGTTATTTCAATGATTGGCCGTAGGTGCCAGCCAAAGTTGCAAATTGTGTTGAGAGGGCATGTTAGGGGTGGAAAGGGGCAGCATAGGGGACAGTTTCCAGCAGGGTAAAGAATATGGTAGCAAAGAGGAGGGTCCATCTAAGTTAGTTATGGGGTGCTTCTGTGTAGACGAGGGGTAGCGGAAGGCTTTGTGAGGGAAATGTTGCCTTGGCAACATTCTTTATATGTTATGGCGACACAGAGGAGGTAGATAGGTTTTTTTGTCTTTGGTTTTTTTTTTTTGCTTCAGAGGTTGTGGTGGTAGTGAAGTCTTTAAATGCTTCTTTCCCATTTATATTCTGACAACAGGTATTATGGTGGAGCTGAGGTAGTTGACCGCATTGAGCTGCTGTGTGAACGCCGTGCTCTTGAGGCCTTTGACCTGGATCCTGAGCGCTGGGGGGTGAACGTCCAGCCCTACTCTGGCTCCCCTGCCAACTTTGCTGCCTACACAGCATTGCTGCAGCCTCATGAACGACTTATGGGTCTGGACCTCCCTGATGGGGGCCAGTACGTATCAGTTAGGACCCATAACTTATGTGAGGGGATCTAAGGAATTTTGCTGTTTGTTGTAGTCACTGAAATAGCATTCTCCAACCTGTTACCCTGCAGGTGTGTTGGACTCACTCAGGAGGGCTAATGCTGGTTGAGGAAGGGTTGAGATGTACGAAGTGAAAAAAGAGAAGATGAAGCACAAAAGTGATGGGAGGTTGAAAATTGGCAGAACTAACAAAGGCCTGAATCAAGTGGGAGTGATTGAAGGAGCTAGGATAGGGAGATAGAAGGGGTGGAACTGAAGAGATGATAGAAGATGATGTAGGACTTACCTATGGATTTGAGGGTGGGCTTTGTTTTTGTCCCCCCACCCCCTGTTCTTGTTTGCCTTCAATTGTTTCTGACTTTTGGTGACCCTAAGGCAACTATATACCAGGTTTTTTTTTTTGCAAGATTTGTTCGGGGGGGGGGTTGCCTTTGCCTCCCTCAGGGGCTGAGAGAGTATAACTTGCCCATGGTCACCCAGTGGGTTATGTGGCTGAGTGTGGGTTCAAACCCTGCTCTCCAGAGTTGTAGTCCACTGCTCGAATCACTATACCATTCTGGCTTTCAGACAGGAGGTGAAATTCTTCATAGGGTAAAGATCCTCGATTGGACAGAAACTTGCCTACTTTCATTGAGATAGTTCGTTGTAGCAATAAGATTTTCACCCAGTCTGTGGAAGATTCTAGTTTCTCTTCTTATAAGGGGAAATGTGGAGGAGATGGTGCCTTCTCTCTTCAGGGGATACACTGTGCCTTCTGTAACCTGCCAGATATATCCAGGCCTTGTAGATCTCTCCTTCAAACCTCAGAGTGGCCATCCTACTTGGGAGTGGGGTGGGGGCTACATAGCTAATCTGAGTTGAGGAATTCGTGCTTGATCCCTTGCTCAGAGTTTTGCTTGCACTCTGTTCTGACCAGCTCTCTCCTGTTTCCCTGGCAGCCTAACACATGGGTACATGTCTGATGTCAGGCGCATCTCAGCCACATCTATCTTCTTTGAGTCCATGCCCTACAAACTAAATGTGAGTGAACAAAAAGGGTATGTGTTCATGTGTCTGCATGTTTTGGTCTGTTCTTGGTCATTCTTACAGAGCCGAGGAGGAGGAAGCTCACAGGTCTATAAGCAGCTTGGTCCAACGTCATCCCTCCATATCTTTGCCCTCTTGCTCCTTCAGTGCACGTTGCCTGCTGGTTATCTTTGGCACAAGGAGATTATGGATAAAATAGTGAATCTGACAATGGGAAACTGCCAAATTGTTCTCAGCAGTTGATGCTTATCATCAGTATAGGTCAGGGTAGGCAAAACTGCAGCATGTAGAATGTATGCAGTCCACTCAAGACTGTTTTAGAAACTCCAGTGTGCTTGAGTTCGTATGTGGGCTGGATTTGGTGTGATGATTGCCAGTTGCTGACTGCTGCTGACATATCTGCGCTGCCTGAGTTTTTATGCAGGTTTGCCTGTGCCTGGAGGAGAAGGATGGTATTGGCTTAATTCTCATGCACTGACCTGTTGCTCTTCTCCACCTCACTCTTTCCTCCAGCCAACAACAGGACTAATAGATTATGATCAGCTAGAAATCACTGCCCGGCTCTTCCGCCCTCGTCTCATCATTGCTGGCACCAGTGCCTATGCTCGCCTCATTGACTATGCCCGCATCAAGAAGGTACACTTTGGGAGCGGTGGGAGGGAAGGCAATGGATAAACTAAGTAGACGTGTCCAGGGGAAGGTGGGCTTTGGCAGCAGTAACGTGCTGCTTTTCTCTCCTTTCCTCTGTGTAGTAAAATTCAATGGGAATCTCTCAATCTGAGGCCATTTCTGCCCTACACTGTTGTAGTGCCATTATTCCATTTTTAACCTATGGAATCCCAGAATTTGCAGTTTAAGTGGGGCATTTAGAATTCTCAGCCAGAGAACTTTTTGGCCTCAGTAAACTACAAATCCCAGAAGTCCACAGGAAGTTGAAAGTGGAATAATAGTAGTATAACAATGTACTGCGGAAATGGCCTGAAATGGAGTTTGCCTGTGGATAGAGTATTTTCTCATACATAAGAAACTGGGCCTCTCAGTACGCTGGGTTGCCTTAGACAGGGGTTGATGGTGCCTTCATTTGAGGTATGTGGCAGAGATTAGTGGTCAAGGAAATGTAAATGGGGCAAATTTGGGAGAGTTAGTTTTTGAAAAAACAATTAGTTGTAGTTACAGTTCCAAGGGCCTCCAAAATATTCTGCTTACCTTTTTAAAGAAGTAACTCTTTTCTTTTCCCGAAATAACTAAAATAGATATTTTTTAGTTATGTCTTATTTTTTTAAAAAAACAGAATGCTACAAGAAGCTGGCTAACATAACGAGAAAAAGCCTCACTCTTTTTGCAGTGTAACTGTCACTTTTTAAATTACAGCAATCCCTCCACATTCGCTAGGGTTAGGGGCACAGGACCTCTGTGAAAGTGAAAAAAATGTGAATAACTCTAAGCCCTCCCAAACCATATTTAACACAGAAAAAAAAGTATGATCACCATATTCAGCCCCCCATGGGTTCCTTTGAGGCATCAGGGTTCCTTCACAAGGCAGATGTGGGTGGCTGATGGGGCTAACCATCACCATTTTTTAACAGGGACTTACAAGCCTCGTTCACAGTTTCTCAGTCTCACGAGTCTTGCAGTCCCTATTAAAAATGGCATACAGGAGGCAGCAGAGGTGACAGCAAATAATCCGTGAATAATCAAATCCGCAAAAGTGAAACCTGCAAATGTGGAGGGCTGACTGTACTTCTATAGCCACAAGCTGTGTGTTACCTCATGTACCTAAATAGTGAGGCCACACATAGTCTATAATTACAAAACTAACTAAAACCATTACACTGAAATATATGGTGATGGGATATGTACAAAAGTTGTCTATTATTTTACAGCCACTGTAACTTAGTTATACCTTCCTTACTAGAAAAAGAAGTTAATTTTTACAAGTACTTAATTATACCTAATGAGTTATGTCTGAGCAGGTGTCTGATTTGCCCTTTTCTGCTAGGTGTGTGAAGAAGTAAAGGCATACATGCTGGCTGACATGGCTCACATTAGTGGCCTGGTGGCAGCCAAGGTTATTCCATCTCCCTTTGACTATGCTGACTTGGTTACCAGCACGACTCACAAGACATTACGTGGAGCAAGGTAAGTGTTATTTCTCCATACTCAGGGCAGGAGAGCTCTGTTCCTCCAAAGGGACTCCCAACTCCCATCAGCCCTAGGCAACATGGCAAATGGTCAAGGAGAATGGGAGTTTTAGTCCAGCTGCATTGGAAGGGTTCCCTCAGGTTCCTCACCGGTCTTACATGTTCCCCAAGAAGGACTGCAGCTTGGTATTATTTTAAATCGTTCACATTTCCAGGTAGGCAAGAAAATACTCTTGTCTGAAATCCACTAGAGTCCTTGTAAGTCAGTTTAGACTTAAGTGGGGAAATCAAGGCCCTCCAGAAGTTGTTAGACTGCAAATCCATCATCCCCAGCCAGGAGCACCAATTGTGACAAGAAGTTGAAGTCCAACATCCTCCTTTAGCTGTAATTGCATCACCATCCCTTTATGTGTATACCCCTTTCTTGCAGTAAAACCATATTCAGAGTGGCTCATGAAACATCAAGGCAGTTTACATTTCCAATGCAGTGACATTTTCAGGTAATTTACTAACTGTGGCAAGGAAATGAATTTTTTAAAAATAAGAGTAGCAGCAAAAAACAAACAAAAAAGTCATATGTAACTCAAACTAAATGTTGCTTCCCCTGGCCCCCACAACAACTTCTAAACCAGATTTCCTCATGACGGTGTCAGGTCATCCCTACCATCAGCCCAGCTGGCCGGGGCCCTGTGTAAACTGGTGGCAAGGGTAATGAAAGGGCAAAGAGCTCTCCTGAAGCAAGAGGACGAAGGTACTGAAATGTTAAAGGAACAGGACTGCTAGTTTGCTGGCAGTCAGGATTGCTATTCTAAAAATATTAAGTGTGCTTTGAGGAAAGCTGGATGCAAATTGAACCAGTGGGCATAATCTTTTCCTCCTGCATAATGCTGCCATTTTTGCATATTTTCTTGTAGTTATGGGATGTTCAAGGACAGTGAATCCCTGCTTGTGGCTCTGAGAAATCCTGTTCAGCCTCCACCCTAGCTTATGAGATTTCAGCAGGCATTGCCCAGACCAGGTCTATGGGATCTGTGGTCTTACAGATGCTGCTGGGCTGCAGTTCCCATTGTACTTCACCACTACAGCATCTGGAAAGTCACATATTCTTCATTTCTTGCCCTGATGCTGTTAAGGGCATCATCACAGTTACAGTTGTGGGTGTATGGAATACTCACAAATTTTCTTCTGAATGATAAACTATGTTTTCACATGTCCAAGCACCTTACAGAGAAGGGGATCAATTCCAGTGAGATATTTTGCATTTTGGGCCTTTTTTTTTTTTTTAATATTTTGGGTGAAGATGCTAGATTTGGAGTAGAAAAAATGATTTTTTTTCTCCAAAGAACTAACATGAGAAAAACAGTCCATAGGAAACTCTTATAATCTTCCCCAGCAGCGAGAAATTTTTGAAACTGTTCTTGCATGTGTGAATGAAAGAACTGAAGTATGCCTAATCGTATTTGGTGTAATAAACAATAGAATAGTAAGTACAGTTGGCCCTCCATATCCACAGATTGTGTATCCATGGGTTCAACCAACCATCTTGTAAATATTTAAATAAAAAAATCCCAAATGCAAACTTAGATTTTGCCATTTGATATAAGGGATGCCATTTTACTACACCATTGTGCATAAAGGGGCTTGAGCATCCATGAATTTTGGTATCCACAGGGGGCCATAGAACCAAACCCCAGTGGGTACCTAGGATCCACTGTATACCAGGTCATGAAATACAGTTACATCCCTAGTCATAAGGGCAGAATCTTAAGGAGCTTGACAAAGAGTGCTTATTTATTTATTTATTTGATTTATATTCTACCTTTTTCCCAGTATAGGAACCAAAGGAGCTTGCAGTGTAAGTTAAAATAGTTAGAAGCAATATGTGATGCAAACATTTTTTAAAAAACTTTAAACATTTTTTTTCTTTGTTCCTGTGGAACAAGAACATTCACACAGCTGTGCTAATGAGGCTTCATAATAGATGCAGGTGTCTTGGTGAGGAGAGATGAAAAAAGAAACATGGTGGACCTTTTGAACCCCATATCTTAGTGGCCCTGTCAATAGCCATGTTAGCATAGGGAGGGGGCAGAATTTTGATGCTTCTACTCTCCTGTCGCATCCAGGTCTGGGCTGATCTTCTACCGCAAAGGTGTCCGTTCTGTGGACAAGAAGACCGGCAAAGAGATCCCCTACAATCTGGAGGAAAAGATCAACTTTGCTGTCTTCCCCTCTCTGCAGGGAGGCCCGCACAACCATGCCATTGCTGCTGTTGCTGTGGCACTGAAACAGGTAGGATGGAGGGAGAAGGAAGTCTCCCTCTTTTCTTTGGGAATTTAGTTTGTTGTGTGTTAGTCATTTACATATATGGCCATTTCATTTCCCCTATTAACATGAAATGAGGCACAGCTCAGTTTCATGGACCCTTGGATTCCAAGCAACCCCTGCAAGAGGAGGCTTCTGGGTTGCGTCTCGTACTGAATGCTTTCTTCTCTAGAATCCTGCTTTGTCTCCATGTTTTGGGTATATATGCTCACAGCCTGTCTTGAATGGGAATTTCTTCTTTAAAAAAAAAAAAGAACCCTCTATATTTATCTCATTTCTCTCTGCAATCAGTTATAATTTGCCAGTTGTGTGGAATGGGGAGATGCCGTCTGTCCAAATTAAATCACATAATCTCACCATAATGTCATAGAACTCTGAACTGAAATGCAGGAGGCTTCTGGAGGGGCAAATATGTAAGCGGCTGTCACAGTGGCATAGATCACAAGTGTCCAGGAATCAACTGCAACAGACGTGGTGGTTGTGGAGAAAAGTGTCATCCATGTGATCTTTTATAGTAGCTTTTTAATACTGTACGAGAGACTAGACTATTCTCTTTGGCAGACATTTTACTTTTGCCCAGACCTTCTGGAGGCTCTACCAGCCCATCCATGTGAAACAGGAAATGGCATTAAGGTAATTTCTTTTCAGGGGTATGAGATAATTTTTTTTCTGCAGAAAATATTCCGCTGCTATATTTTTTTCCTTGGATGTTTATCTGAAGTTATCTGGGCTGTTTTACTGCAGTCAGTCATATTAGAGGAGCTAAATATAGAATACAAAGTTGCAGTTATTCTTCTAAGGTATTGAGGAAACCTAGCAGTCAGAGGAACAGACTAACAAATGAATGCACTGCTAAGGTTGTTTCTATTTTGCAAAATCTTTTGCATCTCAGTTGCAAATTACCACTAGTCAAAACAAAATGTGATACATTTGCATGGGTCCACAGACTCACAGTCATCATTTAGTGAAACAGAAAGTTCAATTAATTGTAGTGAATCAGCGGAAATGGAACTGATAAGCAGTGCAAAGAGTGAATGAGTGAAGCTGAAAGTACTTAGGTATGCCTCAGCAAAAGAAAGTTTCACCGGTGCTCTGAGGTATATCAGGTACAGCTCTCTTTAGGTTTGTGTTCTTTAAGAAAAATAGTGTTGCTTCGTGCAGTCATATTTTGTTAAATGTAAAGGAAATATTGCTGTTCTCTCTACATTATTACAAATATTCCAATAAAATAAATCTTGAATGTATTTGAATATACAGTAGTCCTTCCTTGTCCTAGTTTCTGCTTTCTGTGGTTCAGTTACCTGCAGTCAACCACAGTCCAAAAATATTACTGTACTAATAAGATATTTTGAGAGAGAGCAAGAGTCACCACATTCACCTAACTTTTATTATACTACATGGTTATAATTGTCCTATTTTATTATTAGTTATTGTTTTTAATACCTTATCATGCCTAATCTATAAATTAAATTTTATCATGGGTATGCCTGTGTAGAAAAATCATAGTTTTTGTAGGATTTGGTACTATCCACAGTTGGAGGCATCCACCTGGAGTCTTAGGACATATCCCCCATGGATAATGGGCGGCTACTGTAATATTTAAGCCAAACATACTATATCAGATAACATCATTACAGCAGTTCTCCTTTTCCAGGAAACCTACATAACTGGTTCTTGTTCAGCCCTCATTTCCAGTTTTGGGGGAAAAAATTGATTTTCTAGTTTTAGAAAGGTTGTAGTGAGGCAAAGATTTGCACCCCCTAGAGGCCCAATTTCACTGTTTGGCAGGAGTTGGGGAGGAAAATGGCAGGTTCTGGGGGCTGCAGAAATAGCCTTGGGGGCTGTATGATTCCTGTGGTAAGTCTAGAGTCTTCTAGAACAATCTTTCTCTACCTTTGACCTTACAGATGTTTTGGCCCTCAACTTCCAGAAGTCCCAGCCAGCATGGCCAACATAAATAAGCTAAAATAATACAATACAAAAGTTTTACAAGCATCAGTTAATCAATCCCGTTAAATACAACTTTTAAGACATTATTTTTTAAATAATAAATTAAAAGCATAAAACATGGATTACATACTAGGAACAGCAGACCCTTTGCAAATCCATCTGCCTCAAGCAGTTGAAGGCTGAAGGCCAGTTTAAATGGGAAAATCTTTGTCTGCTGGTGAAAAGAGAGCAAAGCAGCAGGCTAACTGAGCCTCCCTCAGAAGAGCGTTCCATAGTCTAGGAGCATATGCCAAGAAGGCTCTCTCATATGTCCTTACCAGATGAGCCTGGGAAGCTGGTAGGAGAGAGAGAAAATTTCTCTACCAAATCATAAGACTCAGGGAGGCTTATATGGTCCTGTTGCATGCCTCAACACCTGCTGAGTTTAGGTTTGTATTTAGGAATTGATGGAGATGCTAGGGAGATAGGGTCATTGGCTGCCAGTCCGTGGGACATTTCCAGGAAAGAAAGATGCAATGATGCCCCATCAGCACTAAATTTAGTACCAGTTTCTGGCACATTGGAAAAAAGTAATTACTGGTCCCCCACATCAGATACCCTGAAAAATGTTGGTCTAGAATATGTGTGTGTATATGTGCCTTCAAAGTCACCTGGTGACCCCATGAATTTCATAGCATATTCTTAGGCAAAGAATACTCAGAATTGGTTTTGCCAGTTCCTTTCTTTGAAATGTAACCTACAGCACCTTGTATTCATTAGTGGTCTCTCTTTCAAGTACTAATTAGGGCTTATGCTGCTTAGCTTCCAAGATCAGACAGGGTCTGGTGCCTTTAAGGTATTTTTCTTGTGTTCCTTCAAGTCATTTCCAACTTACGTTTCCAACTCTAAACATGAAAATCTGTCATGGGATTTTCTGGGATTTGAGAGTGTGTGACGTGCCCAAGATCACCCAGTGGGGTTCCATGGCCGAGTGGCAAATTGAACGCTGGTGTGGATCACTATTTTGGAAGACAGTAGTCTTTGTTGTTAGCATAATCCTTTCATTAACTGTTATCATTTAATGCTTTCCCATTAGACATCAGTCAATTGGCTGCAATTTTTCCCCAAAGTTTTTATTAAACATTAAACCAAAATATAAAACACACATACGCAATACAATACATAACCAAACACAAAACCAAGCAAAAATACCCAAATAAACAAAATAATACAACACTTGTGAGACAATAAATCTTACATAATTAAACTGTAACTATGTAACTAAACATATAACTAAGACTAACTAACAAAAAACTATAGATATTTAAAAATTGGTTCCTGCCCTTGTTGCAAACAGCTCCCACTAGTTAATTGTACTTAACTTTTAAATCATTACATAAAATCTGGGTGAATTTTTTTGCTCATAGTAGTTATACCCTTACCAAGTACCCAATAAAAAAATTAATTAATCAATTCTAGCAAGATGAACTGTCAATTATTATTAGTAATATTGAATTATTAATATTAATTATTAATTATTCTAAAATAAATGTATTCTAAGTATTAATATCCAACTTCTATATTTGTAACATAACTGATAAAATCATATCATTTGAACCAGACATTGTTTCAGTGATACAATGCTACACAATAATAATTAAAGTAATAGTTCCTGAAAGTTGTTAGTAAATTTTAACCACTATTCTTTTAACCTCTGGAATAGCAACAAATAAAAGTCATTTAATTGGCTGTTTTTTAAATCAACCCATGTATACCCATGTGGGTATATGAGATTGGGATGGAACAACCAGTGTTGTGCCTATCTCTCTATGTCCTCATGGAACATCATCAGTTGCCTGTCTTAAAAGAGCAGTGCTCATTTGGGCTGACTTCGTATTCCTTCTTCCTTTGCAGGCCAGTTCACCCATGTTCCGGGAATATTGCCAACAGGTACTGAAGAATGCCAAAGCCATGGCAGAAGCGTTGCTGCAGCGAGGATACACTCTGGTTTCTGGTATGGTGTAGATGCTCTCTTGCTTCTGAGCTGAGACACATCATCAAAAGAGCCTATGAATCAGCTTTGCTAAGTTTCAGAATACAATATGTTTTAGTTTCATATTGAAAGCCCCCAGCATGTATGGAAATAAGTGAGCAGCATGCTAAACTAGCCTTCTCCCTGACATTGTAGTCTTATTGTACATGCAAGGAATTTTTAATATAGGAAGCCACAAATTTTTCCACACACGGTCTGAATCAGTGCCGCATGGCCTAAAATGCAGGATTTGGTTTTTTATAATGGGTGTATATTTTAACTTTGTGCATCATAACCTCCTTTTGGGCCAGTATGAAGGTCTGTGTTGTAAATAAAGACAGCCAGGGACCTGTTCCTATGGGGAGATGGAGCTTCTGCAGCTGCAAGCAGAAACATGTTGTTGCTGCTAGGGGAGATTGAGAGAGAGAGAGAGGCTATGAAAGAATTCAAAACACAGTAGTGAATGGACTGTTGTTTCAAATCACCCTTCACCCAAGGGCCACATATGATCCCAATCAAGGTGATAGTTTCATCTTACAGATGTGAACGATTTAATGTAGGACCCTCGCTACAAAAGAAAATGTTTGTTTACTATGTAGTATGCAGTTGTATGAAAGCCAGCACGGTAGAGTGGAGTTTGATCCTGGAGACCAGGATTCTTTTCTCTGCTTGGCCGTGGAAACTCATCCTGGGCACGTCACACATCCTGTAAACCCCATGATAGGTTTGCCTTAGGATTACTGTAAGTCAGAAATTACTTGAAGGCGTAGGTAGGAAGAAATTTCCCATTGGCACAGATGGCAACTTCTTCCTAAGAAATAAGCCTCTGCATCCCTGCCTTCCCAATAATAATTGTGACCCAACTGCATAATTATTTACGGAAAAACAGGATGCACTGCTTCATGCTCTGTATTACCCCAAGAGTAGGGAAACGTTGGCCTTCCAGGTATTTAGACTGAAACTCCCACAGTCCTTTACCATTGGCCATGTGGGCTGGGGCATCTGGGAGCAGATACCCAAAACATCAGGCCAAAGGTACACCACTCGCCAGTATTAACCAAAACAGCTGTTTTGGCCCATTGTTCAGAATGGTGGACTCCCTTTTGGTGGTTTTTAAACAGACAGCATGCAGGGAGTTAGATCACATCACTCGTCCAACTCTTACGATTCTAATATCAAAATGGAATTTTCATGCAACATGTACTTAACCTGTGGTGTTCATGATCACAAGACACTAGCAAGAGTGATGCAAGGGCTAGCAAGGGTTGCTAGGATGAGTAGGTTTGATATGTTCATGGAGGATGAGTCTATTCATATAAGTAAGCTATGACTGGGGGACTACCTCAGCAAGGGAATGCTGGATTAGAGAGAACTTCACTTTGACCCAAGAGTTTTATTCACTAGTTGCTCTGCTAATAATGTCTCTGTTCTTATAAACATTGGGGATGGAGCCATAGTCAGGTATAGAAGATGGCTGTGACTTAGAAGGCTGTAGGAAGCAACATGCCCTCTTCTCTTTCTTTTGGGTCAGGTGGTACTGATAATCACCTGGTGCTTGTGGACCTGCGGCCAAAAGGTATTGATGGAGCCCGGGCTGAGCGGGTGCTGGAGTTGGTGTCCATCACAGCTAACAAGAACACCTGCCCTGGGGACAAGAGTGCTTTGACACCTGGTGGCTTGCGCCTCGGTAAGAGCAAGAGGTTAAATCATCTTCTCCTCCTCCTCTTTCTCCTCCTCCTCTTCTTCTAAAAATGAGGTATTTGCTGGATATGCATGCTTGGAATTGTGTATAATCTATGCAAAACTAGTCTACCTTTTAAATAAAATAAATTAGTTTTGACAAGGACTTTTTGAGATGAGATAGAGAAGGGAAATTTGGGAACAGATTCATTGAACATATTCTATCAATAACATAAACACAGACATGTTTAATGTAAAGATAAACTGAAATTAAAACAAAGTATTGAAACACTGAACACTAACTCACTACAACACTTAACATATTAACTACCAAAGCACTAACTTACTAAATCAGAGAAGAGCTCTGATCACCCAGACCAAACTAATGAGAAAGAGACAAAAAAAATTATTATTCAATTGTTACAGATCCACCTAAGCAAACTTAGGGTTACTAGTAACCATATCTACAAATTATTGATTTCTTATTGCTCAGAAAGTCCATAAACTTTCCAATCTTTCAAAAAATCTTCAGTTGACTTATCCTTTAAAACCCATGTTAGTAGGGATTCAAAGTTTTCATGGGTTAAGAAGCAAGCTTCTAGCTCTTAAAGGCTGGTGCGATAAGTCTGAAAGTAATACTGGAAACAGGAACAGAAAAAGTTGGAGTGCCTTCTAAAGATATTTCTCCTTTCCTGCTATTAGCAGAGTATATGGAAGCAAATGGATGCAGATCGGTTTATTTGTAGACTTCAGCTTTTCATGGGCCAAAGTTTTCCTTAAGACATTTGTTTCTACACAGAGTGTTATACTTCCTAATGGCATGAAGCTGGAAAAGAGCAGCCGGGGGAAAAGGAATTATGTAGAACAGCAAAGTTTCTTGCCTCTTACCATTGCCACTGCATTGCTCCTGCTTTCAAGATTTCCCTCTCTGTAACCAAATAAATAAATAAAACAAAAAAAAAAAACACCTCCTTAGAACATTCAAGATACGAAGCTCTTCATTTTGCACCCTGGTCTCCTTGTCTGTAAAATTTGCATAGTCTACTCAATGTGTAGTCACCCAGGCACATCCCTTGCCTTCCTAAGTCCTACACACATCTTGCACTGGCTCTTCCATTGCCCAGCAACAGAGGAGCCGTATGTGATGTTTTCTTCCTGCTTATTTTTAGTGTCTTCCTTTGGCTTTTAAAAGTATCAGGAAAACTCAGTTATCTCCACAAGCTATCCCAATGTCCAAAGCCTGGATGTGGAGGCGCCCCCCCCCTTTGAAAAGAGCCCCGTGTCCCTTGAAGACCTGATTAGTGTGACATTAATGGGAGTAAAAGGGCTGGATGAGGATGGGATGTTACTGGTAGTATAATGGAGCCAGGTCTTGTAAGGGTCAAAAAGACTGACTTTTGGATGAGATGATATTATAATGTCATCATCTGCAACTCCTTCAGAGTTCCCTGTGTCCTTCAAGGTTACCTGCAACCTTTAAAATACTTGAGTGGTTGTGGATTTGCATAGTAACAATATGTTTTTGTGAGCTGTCCCTGTTGTAAGGCAGAGTATTTGGGGTGGCTTGAGCTTGAACAGGTGATTAAGGCCCATTAGCTGTGCCAAAGGCCTCCTCCTGGTGGAGATAAAAACTGCCAGAACTGGTTTGTTGATATAGATCGCCACGGCTGACTGCATTGTTGGTCTCTTCAAAAATGAGCGAGATAAAAGGTGCGGCTTGGGGAATTTTAACAATAGGCACTCACACGTCATATTTTACCATTACACCATTGGACAATACAACCCATCTGCTTTCCCTTTCCTTCTGGCGTTTCCTGTGCATAAATAAAGGATTGGTATAGCACCCTTTCAGCAGAGTCATTTGAAGAATCTGTTGCTGTTCATATGTTTGAATCAGAATTGGGATGCATGGCTGCTGTGGCAATTAGTCCATCACAGTATTGTTCTTATTGTTAGTCTTTGTGGAGGTAGTCTTGCAATAGAAAGTCATCAGAGAGGAAGGAGAGCTGAGGGTCATCTTGGGACTTCCTTATACAATACAGTGTATGTTGGTCTTTGGATTGCAAGCGCTCTTAATCCCATTCTCTTCCATTTGTCCCGTAGGAGCGCCTGCACTTACGTCCCGACAGTTCCGGGAAGCTGATTTCCACAAAGTCGTGGAGTTCATTGATCAAGGAATCCAGATTGGGCTGGATGTCAAAAAGAAAACCTGTAAGTCA
The DNA here is from genome assembly GCA_030412105.1 of Cyclura pinguis. Classification (NCBI taxonomy): domain Eukaryota; kingdom Metazoa; phylum Chordata; class Lepidosauria; order Squamata; family Iguanidae; genus Cyclura; species Cyclura pinguis. Next base: position 194,380,693 of record CM059600.1, on the reverse strand, counting down.
TTGGTGCGCTGTGGAAAGCTAACCAATTATGGTTGCTTGACACTTACTAGGAGACAGGTACCTATTATCCTTGCCCTGTTGCCATTGGTGCAAGGTATTGTGGGAATTTCAATAGCTACAATCAGTCAATCAATCTATTTATATTCTGCCTTTTCCCCAGATTTGGCAGTTTAGTAGGCTATCCAAACTGGAGTTTGGGAAATTCATATTGTGGGCCACATGTGGCTGTGTTTGAGATCGCCTTGGATTCCCCAGCATCTCAAAAATAGTTTTAATTGGGTTTTTTAAACAGAACAGAACATTGGGATGTAGTGTGGGGATCAATTTCACCCCTTTACTGACTCCCTTGGTCTGTTTTAGGTTCAGGATAGGCCTATTCTAAAAAAAACGAAAAACAAACCCAAAGTGAACTTGACTTCCTTGTGTTGTTGTTTTTTAAAGAGCTCTCCTGGGCCTAAAATGGTTTGGGCAGGGGCTAAAAACAGAGCATTTGAAGCTGTTTTTTTTAAAAATAAAGTTTATGGATATGGGATAGTACAGCCCACCCACCCCAAGTCTCATGGAGGGACCATACAGCTCCTCCAGTCATCTAAGTAGTCCGTTTGATAGGCTCACATGCATGCATGGAATTTGATTCAACTGGGATTTATGAGGTACTTCTTTAAGACCTGATTGCCACCTCTTGGTGTTCACTTTTAACACTGAGAAATTCAACTGAGAAATTAAATTGCTTTCCTTTCCCTCCTTGCAAATAGAAGTGGGCTCAAGTGGCAGAATTGGAGCCCCTTATTTTTCAAGATTGGACCCAGTTCTGAGAGGGAGGAAAAGAGTATAATATGTAGTATTAGAAGGTACATGGGTAGAATATGATACTGAGAAGCTAGTAGTCCTCATTATTAGAAAGAAAAGCAGGGATTGGGGAGTGAATGGGAGCCTGTGTCGAATTCAGAGTGGAGGGCATTCTTGAGGAAGTGAGATACCTCTTTCTGTGCCAGAGTTCCCCTGAGTTATTTCATTCCTCCCAGTGCCGACTTACTTGCTCCTTCTCTCTCTCTCTCTCTCTCTCAATCTCTCTCTCCCCTCCAACAGCCAAGCTCCAAGATTTCAAATCCGTCTTGCTATCTGACCCAGAGACGAAGCAGAAGCTGTCTGACCTCCGGCAACATGTGGAGACCTTTGCCCGTGGCTTCCCCATGCCTGGCTTTGATGAACGTTGAGGGCCTTGTCCAGTCAGAGACTGGCTGATCACTTGGCTCAGATGGACGGGACCTGCAAGAGGCTGGATGCCAGGAATCCCTGCAGCCCTACCTCTGAGACCCAGCCAAGCGAGAGCCTTCCCGCCCTAAAGGGCACTCTCCTTGGCTACCTTCTCCATCTTTTCTCCCTGACCATTTTGTAGTGACTCAAACAACTGATTTCCTTTTGTTTTATGTCAGGATTAGTCTCTGACCCACGGTACACATGTAATATTTTGCTGGCTCATTATGCAAGATGAGTTGTAAAAAGTAAATGACTTCAGCTCCTTCCCTTGACCGAACTAAAAGCACAGAATGTTTTGAGAGCATTTTCTGATGTAATGCTGTCTCCTGTGCCATCCATGTCTGTGGTGGTTTATGTACACGCACAACTTACTTGTCTGCATCTAACATCTGCAGCCAGAGATAATATGGGGAAGCACAGTGCTTCCCAGGCTATCTGATGTTGGGGATTGACACTTACATTTTCCCAGTGTGCCAGGGACTGGTCCCATATTTGTGTCCATTGGCTACAATTGTTTCTTTCTTCCCTGGAAACTCTCCAGGGATTGGCAGCCAATAGCTCATAGACTGGTCTGTGGATCATCACCTTAAGTAGCACTGGTGTAGTAGAGTTGAGGATTGCAGGGTTGAAGTGCTGGAGTTTTTTGTATTGGCAGAGATGGGAACAGCATCTGTGGCCCCCTGTAAGCTTCCTGTTTCACTCTTGAGTGGCAAAGGTGGTATTTCTGCTAACCCTAAGAAAGTAATATCCATGAATAATGCTGCAGTTGCTGCTGGTTTTATTGTAGGATTTTGGGGGAGAAAATCCCAGCATCCTTATCTTGTTGTGAGCTATTCTTATTACAATACAAAATATTTTGGTGGCAGTGTGTTCAGGGCTGAGCAATTAAGCCCCCCAGCTTCACAAAGAGCCAGCATGGTGTGGTGGTTTGAACGTTGGATTATCACTATAGAGAGCAGGTTCAGATCCATGCTCAGCCATGGAACCCTGCTAGGTGATCTTGAGCAAGTCACACTCTCTCAGTCTAGAGGAAGGCAAAGGAAAACCCCTTCTGAACAAATCTTTCCAAGAAAACCCTGTGATAGAATCACCTTAGTGTCACCTGCAAGTCAGAAGCAACTTGAAGGCGTACAACAACAAGAGCAACAGCTTCACAAAAGAACTCCTCTCAGTGGAGATGAAAACTTCAGAAACTGGTTTGTTGATATGGATCAGTATACCCAACTTCATTTTTTGTTCATTCTTGAGGGCCTAGCTTTAGGGACTGTCATGAAGAGTGCCACAACACCACAGCGGAGATAAATTAGAATATAACCTCTGTTCACAAAGGTATGCATCTAAATCATGCAGGCAGAAAGGTGCTTGGTAAAGAAGTAAAAAATCCAAAATGTATTGGACAAAAACCTCAGGATGAACAACCAGATGGCTCTGAGAATTCCTTAAATGAGTGCCAGAGCATCCCTCCTGTTCATCTTCCCCAGCAAATGAAGTATATTGCCTCTGAATGTAACATAGCTGCTGATGGCCTTACCCTTCATGAATTTTCTCCACCCATACGTTGCCTGAGACTGCACTTGCCTTCAGTGGCTACATCCGTCCACCAGCGTCAGAGGCAGTATGATTTTTGATGAGTTTTCCAGTTAAAAGAATTGGGCCTCTAACATCTTTGAAAAGGTGGTTGATAAGGACACAGGGTGGGCGTTTCTTCCTCATTGAAATTGTGAAGACACAACTATTTGCTGCTGCTTTAATGTGATGAAGTGGTCTTGCTTTCAACAGAGGCTAAGACTGCAGCTCTCGTATTGCCACACATGGTGACAATGGTCTTGTTACCATCCTTGTAAGGTTGTTTCCAGTATTGTGTGAAATGTCAGCTCTTGAAGAATATCCCATGAAAACTTCAGTTGTGAATGGACCCTCTTCTTTAAATAGGGTCCATCCACCTCTCTTTAAGGCTGTGTTCCTCAAGTAGATGCCCTATATGTGTGTAGGACTGTAGTTTCTATAACCCAGCCATGCTGGCTGTGGAATTATAGGGGTTGTAGTTCAGCACATCTGGAGGGTACTGAGTTGGCAAAGCTGCTGTAACTGCATGTGGGTGGCCATTTGCCAACTTGTAGCATATTTTATTTACTTGAAGGCTGCTCTGAAGACATTAAAGGGAATGTTTCCTATATTTGGTTCACACATTTCCTAGGACTGATATCCCTTCCACAACGGAATTTCCTCCGAGAGATAAGCCTCAGTAATCAGATTTGCACATTAAGTTTCCAGTGACTAATCACAAACAAAGCGTGTTAAATGCGAGATAAGTAGTTGAGGAAAATCTGTTCTATGACAAGCAGATGTCCTTCATTACTTGAGGGAGTACATGGGCAAAACAAATTATGTATAATTTAGTTTGAAGGCAATGGACTTGACCCACTTGGCAATTGTCTCCCACATTGCTTGGTCAAATATGTTGGCTTTGTGTGGAAGGTGGCTGCTTGAAATCAGCGTCAAAGACCATCTTAAGAGAAAATATTAAGGTGAATTGGTAGTATTAACTATCTGAGGCGGATTGAGGTCTCCTAGTACGTGACATGATGAAGATTACAGGAAGGTAAGTAATGAGAGGAAATAAAGTCATATCTGAAAATATTATTTAAATATTAAATATTACCATATAAACATTACCCTGCAGTGTGATTGCTAAGTATCCCTTATTATAAATGATGTCCCTTATTGAAGGATTAGAAAGCTGGCAAGTGTTCTATATTCCAAGGGACATCCCCTGTTTGAAGGTTGGAAAGCTTTTCCTTTGATATAGACTGGACAAGATGCCCCAAAAATCTCAGATAAAAATGTGTGCTTTATGTAGTTATGAATGTGAGCAATATGTTAATTTTACAAAGAAGCACATGCCTAAGTTAACTGAAATCAGTACTTTCCATTTGGCATTTAGATAGAACACGGACTTACTAATAGCTGCTTCCTGATTGTCAACCCTGCATGTCACAAATGTCATTGCTGTTTTGAAAACCTAGCCACACTGGTCTACCTTCAGCCTTCCATATTTGCAGATTCTGTAGCTATGGATTCAACCAACCGTGGCTTGAAAAGTGACCTCTGATCTCATCATATAAAGGATGTCATTTTACTAGACCATTGTACACAATGGGACTTGAGCATCCACAAGTTTTGGTATTCACAGGGGACCCTGGAACCAAACTCTAGGGGATGCTGAGGGCCCTCTGTATAAGCAAAGAAGCAGTAGGAGAGGCAAGACAAGAGAGAACTTTTCAGAGATCCCAACTGCCTCTTCTGCTGCCGCCTAAAGGCCCATAGTTGCTTGTGCAAGTGTAGCTCTGCCCTTCTCCATTTCCCAGAAAAGGGTGAGTGCCACCCCTGATGTTCTGTATTTGTGCCTGAATGCAGTGTTGTGGTAAGCCCGTTGTTACCGTTTGGCAAGACAGTGCAGAAGGCCAGCTTATTAAACAAGTGACGCAGCCCGTGGCAAAACACTATATGGTGAAAGACATCCATAGAAGACACCTTTCCGCCCCTTTTGACAATAAATTTACTGGGGAGAGGGAGAGCACCCTTGAAAGAGATATGCAGGAAATTCTCTTGTGTTGGTGTCTCTGTTGTTTCAAAAACTGGATGTTTTTGTCAGATTGACAGGAGCATCTATTCTGGAGATGAGATTTTTTTATTATTACTACTATTATTATTCATGGTGGGCCATGAGATTCCTCCATGAACAATTTCAATTTGATTTTCTGTGGGAAATAATAATTGACTATACCTATTCTGTGTGCACGTGTTATCTCTGAACAACCTGGAGTATGCTTCTACAACCTGGTGACTACAGCTTCAGGGTTTGTGACCAGTGGCTTATCTGCTCTGAGGATGATGGGAGTGATGGGGAAGAGTCCCCACTTAGAGGTCAGAAGGATGGGAAAGGCTGACTTAGGAGAAAGGCTCTTTCTCGTGCTTCATTCTTTTAGGGAAGTACTTTTCCTGGAAGATACAACTTTAAGTGGGGTACCTTGCTGGGTAATGACTCAAGGCATAGTCAGAACTATGCCTGACTGCATGTGTGTGTATGTGTGTAGTGGCTTCCTCTACATACCTGACAGGTTAGGAACTAGAGCACTGTCAGAAAATGGAATTGATTACAAAACAGAACCTATGTACAGAGCATGAAGGACTCACCGAGGTCCTTCATGCTGCTTGCAAAGTCTCTCAGCCAGCTTAGTGCCTTTTTCTCCCTCTCAGCTGACTTTGCAAGCAGCATATGTGTGCAAGTGGTTTGAGGCAACCCTCCATAGGCAAGAACAACTGATGAAAAGAGTGGAACCCCCTGTCAAATTAATGGAATTTGTCCTTAATTTGGAAGTGTCGAAAGAGTGAGTCATCAGATGGTGTCAACAGGTGGAGGATTGCTGTATGTGCATTTCTGTGCAACTATGAGTCTCCTTAACAGCAGGTAGCAACTATGATCAATATTCTCTATTGCAGTCTACATTACATATATACATTATTACGTACATTACATTACACTATGACATACATTACACTATGTATGTTCATCTATGTTGCAGAATGCTTAAGAAACTCTGCTCATTGAATTGTGAAGATGCGTAATGGGACACTGGCAGGAATGTCCTAATGTGCACTGGCCTCATTACACATGGGTCACCTGGCTGTCTCCCCTACATAGTAATGTCATGGCAGCCCCTTGCTGAATACGAACATTACAAAACTGCTTAGTTCTGTTTCCCCCAGGAAATCCACTTATGAGGAAGTAAGTCCCTTAACTGAATTCTGGCCTATGTGTGGTTAGAGTGGCTCTTTCCATTTTCTAACTTTCTAGCAAAGCATGCTTCTAGGCTGAGAGCCTACTGGGACTATGTTCTTTCTGGACTGGGAAATTGGATAACAGAAGAAATAAGGTTGCACATAATGAGTAGGATGAGGGTGGTGGGACCCAAACAGAAATGTTTTACAGATGGTTTAAATTTGCCTTATTGCCCTGACAGCTGTTAACACGTCTGTCTCTTGCTCCCCACCCTGATGCAAACATAGCAACCTGCCTTATAGTGCAGTAGAGTACTGGTCCCGCCAGTCCCATGCTGTCAACCCTGACTGGCAGTGGCCCTCCAGGGCTCCTAGAAGGAGTCTCTCCCAGTCTTTTTTGGAGATGGCAGGGATTGAAACTGGCAGCTTTGGCGAGTAAAGCATGTGCTCTGCCATTGGGCATGTTGACAAGAGCTTTTGCAAAGCTGGCTCTAAAACTCTGTGTATAAAAGCTGGAATAATAAAATGCGAGGCAGCAGGTTTTGAGCGATGGGTCTGGGGACGACTGTCAACACATCCCGGGAGCATTGTTCCCGCTCTTCCTCCGCTTTTGAATTAATAGTTAAATGCTAAATGATCCGCTTGATATCATCTAGTCTCCCTGTCTTGCTCATCCAAGCCTTATAATTCCTTCTGTTTATTACTGAATCAACTTACTTCATTTCAGGCTGGGTTTATGGAGGGAGTCCATAATTCACCAGAGAGCTGCAACTTATGGGGAACTCTATTTTCACCCCCCTCATCCCTTGGCAGCTTGTCTTGATGATTAATTGCTCCTGCTGGTAACAAGTGGTGCCTTATTTCTCATTGAAATGGTTCCAGCTTTAACTTCCAGCTGTTCTTGTTGAGTTTCCCTCTGCTGCCACTGGCTTTGACTGTGCACTTTTGGTTTCAGACTTGCCTTTTGTATTCTGTTTCCCAAGTTATGATGCTGCAGGCAAGGAAAGAGGGGGAGGATGGTTGTGACCTTACAATCTCTTGATGACTGTGCTGGCTAAGGATGATGGGTTTCTAGTCCTAGACATTCTTGCAGGTAGCAAGCAGAGGAAGGCTATTGTAGGGGCTTCACCTCCTGCTGAAAATCCCAGCAGAAGATAGATGTGAGACTGCTTTTTACTGCCTACATAGGCAGAAGCTGTTCATACAGTTAGACCAGATCTGTGGAGTCAGAGTCAGACTTGTGAAGTCAGAGATGGAAGCAATTTTGGGTGGAGTGGGAGTCAGTAAAAATGTACAGACTTCCAACTCTGGCTTCGAAATAAAAACTTAACAATATCAAACCTCTAGTTTCTTGCATATGTACTTTCACAGGAATTTAGGAAAGTTTTCCTGTTCAGAAATTTTAATGAAACAAAATATATGTCTTATCAAAGTAGCCTGATGATTCATATGATGGTGATGAATTGCCTTGTGCTACCATGTTACTACAGAAAATTTGTTATTTCTAATTAAGGTATTGTGCCATTTATAAGGAACCTGAGTCGGACAGCAGAAAAATAGAGTAGTTGAAGATTTGGCATACTCCTTCCACAACCCTGAGTTGGAATACTTACTTTTCTTTGGAGAGGACCATCCTGTAGCAGTAAAAGTATGCACACATGCCATATCTTGACACAAGAGGACCTCTAGGAGCAGGCCTAGCATTTGGTTTCTTTTCAACAGACGTACTGTACATAAAATCCAACATCCTGCTTCATGCAGGATGGGGAAAACTCAAGAGTTCCAGGGTGGGAAAAATCTCTGGCATTCTTGATGTTTTGCACGTCCATCTCCTGGAAGCTCCAGTGACCATGCAAGGGATTGTGCAAGATGTGATTTAAAACATCTGGACTCAATGTTCAGCACCCATGTCTTACTGCAAGGTGTGGCCTGCGAAATGTTGTTGAACGGCAACCCCTGTGAGCACTTGTAAGTATAGACCGTGGTGAGGGAAGACAAGTTGCAACATCTGAAGAAATACATTTTGCCCATCCCTTCAACATTTCACAGGTCAAAACTGGGAGAGGAGTGACCAAGCAACATGAGAGTGTGGTCGAGTTGGTGAAAGTTATTAATGAGGAAGAACAGGAGGTTGCAGCAGTTTATATTTGCCGGAGCTGACTTACTTCAGCTGACTGGAAAGGGGAAAATTCTGCACCCTAATCTCTACTCTCCCCCCCACTGCTGAGTTAACAGAGTGGAACTGCTTTTGCACTTTGAACTCAGTTTGTGGCAGCTGAACTAAGCTGAAGACTAAGGGAGGAAAATGGGAGGAGGAGAGAGAAGCAGAAACATTTTAGAAGCAACACTAAAGAAGTGGCATGACAAAGGATTAATTGGCATTGTCCCTGCCAGATTGGGACAGCTGGAGGGTATGCTCCAATAAACAGGTAGAGGAAAGCACATGCAGACGTTTATATTAGTGCTGTCATTTTTTATGGCAGGAGGAAATACATATGTGCCAGCTCTCTAAATCCTAATCTTGATCAATTTTTGCCACTTACCTGTTGCAAAGGCTTTTCACATGCTTACCTGAAGCTAAAGGGTTGTAAGGAGCTAAAGTATTACATAGAGCCAATGTGGTGTGGCAGTTTGAGTGCTGGGCTGAGACTCTGGAGACTAGGATTTGAATCCCCGCTCAGCCATGGAAACCCACCGAGTGACCTTAGGCAAGTCATACTTTCTCAGCCTCAAAGAAAGGCAAAGGCAAGGCTCCTCTGAACAAACCTGGCCAAGAAAACCCCTTGATAGATTCACCTTAAGGTTGCCATAAGCTGGAAACAACTTGAAGGCGTATAACACCAACAAAAAAGTATTACAACAAAGCTAAAGATTAAGAGGAGCTCTGCTCGGGCATAACAGCTTGTGCGTTGGTACAGCTTCTTATTAAATCAGCTTGCTGATTTGATGGGAAAGTTTTTTGCAGCATTGATCCAGGAAATGTAGCCGTTAACAATGTTTTTCTTAATTGGCAATGCAACATTGTTTAGGAGGCTGCAGCAAATAAATATACATTTTGTGGCCCTTTGGTGAACTTGGTTCTGTGAAAAACAAATGGGGAGGTAAGATTTTCAGAATCAAATGAAGAAATACATCAACATGGACACCTAGAACCTTTCAATTGGTAATTCAGAATACTGTCCCTTACAAGGTTGCTAGGTTGCAGCCTGGGGAATGGGTTTCTTGTTCTAATGGTTGGGCAGAATTGGTTCAGCAAGCATATCTTCTCTCCTTGGTCTCTTTGCTTTCTTGCCTCACCTGGGCTGCTTTAGAACTAGCTTTTAAAAAAAAAACCAAACAAACAGGACTGGGGTTGATGGAAGGGAAGTGGAACTGTTGAAGCTGCTGTTAAAACTGTTCCCTTCCCTTAACCTGCACTAAGAAGATTGCATGTTTGACGTCAGAGCAAATGGACCTTCATCAGAGCGCTCCCCATCAGGGATGCAGCTAGTCCACAGACTCTGGAACAATGAAGGTGTGAGTATGAGCCCCTCTAAGGCCATTTCTGCACTACACCATTATAGTGCTATTATTCCACTTTCAACATCCTATGGAATTCTGAGGTTGGTAGTTTGTAGAGGCCCAAGAGCTCCCTGGCTGAGAATTCTAAAGGCCCCTCCCTCAACTGCAAACCCCAGGATTCCATAGGAGGTTGAAAGTGGAATAATAGCACTATAACAGTGTAGTGCGGAAATGGCCTAAGTCTAGTCTGGCGGTGCGGGGACTGAGTCCCTCTGAAATGATGAGGCACCACCTCAGGAACACCAAGGCTCCTGTGTAGTTGTAGGGTCTTCCATATTTTCCCCTTTCCTTGACACACTTTAAACAATTTTCCAATGGTCCATTTCGTATTTTGTCATCATGCTAATCCCATTGTTAACAGCTGCAGTTGGTGGTATTATTATTAGTATTAGTATTAGTAACTGTATGATCCCACCTGGAATACTGTGTCCAATTCTGGGCATCACCGTTCAGGAAGGCTATTGGCAAGCTGGAATGTGTCTAGAGGAGGGCAACTAAAATGTTAGAAAGCCTGGAAACCATGCCCTATGAGGAGAGGCTTCGGGAGCTGGGTATGTTTAGAGTGGAGAAGAGAAAGTTAAGAGGCGGCATGATGGCTATGTTTAAATATTTGAAGAGATGTCATATGGAGGATGGTAGAAGCCTGTTTTCTAGGGCTCCAGAGGCTAGGACACAGAGTAATGGTTTCAAACTTTAGGAAAAGAGATTCTACCTAAACATTAGGAAGACCTTCCTGCTGGTAAGAGCAGTTTGACAGTGGAGTGCATTGCCACAGAGTGTGGTGGAGTCTCTCTCTTTGGAAGACGGTCATTTGTCAGGAATGCTTTGATGGTGTATTCCTGCATGGCAGGGGGTTGGACTCGATGGCCCTCGTGGTCTCTTCTAAGTCTGTGATTCTGTGAAATTCATGAGATTGCCATAAGTCAACAAGTGACTTGAAGGCACACACAAACGTACATTAGTGTTCTGTTTTTTTTCCTAGTTTTAAAACACATGGAACCATGCGAAATACATAATGACTTGCCTGCCAGTCTTCAGGCCCCCCCCTTCACCTGAAAAACATTTCCAGGGGCTCTGGATTGATCACTCACGGCCTCTTCTGGGAGACTCCATTTCATTCCTTGCCATGCCCATCTGATTTTGTCTCACTCTCTGCCTCCAGCTACACGGCTGCTAAGCATGCTGTGTCCTCATGGAGTTAATTTGGGTTTCCCACCTATTTGTATACATTTTCCTGGAGTAACTTTGTACTTCTGCACACCACAGGGTTCCCTATGCAGGCTGTCATCTCTGTTTTACACAGATGGCACTGCTTTGGCTGCAGAACACAAAAACACAAGACACTCTGAGAATTAATCTGGTGGAATTATTAGTATATAGGATAGTTTACTTTCAGAACGTGTAACTGAATTATGATACACCTGCCCCCAAAGGAGCTTCTCTGTCTGATCTGGACGTATTTCCTAATCAGAGCTTAGAAAAGTTCCTTGTTTGGAGCAGAGTGGCCATGCTGGCTGGCGGGACCAGAGGTTTCTATGAGCTGTAATCAACCCCCCTCCCCCCAAAAAGGTAAATTTATGAGCTCTTTTTTCTGACTGAGGGGAAGAAAATCCAAAGAATGATTTCGATAGAGATGCTTTCAGAGGAATCATGGCCCATTTCTTCTCACAGGGCTCGCCCAAGATATTTTGCTGCTGCAGGCAAAGCTGCAAATCACTCCATCCCCACCTCAAGTCAGGATGTACCCAAAATCAACTCACTTGTTCTGGCATATGAGGGAGGACATCCTGCATCCAACCCCTGACAGTAAAAATGCAATCAAAGCAAAGTAGGTAGCAATTTGCTAAATCTGTTGTCTAAAATGCTAAGTCTGTTGTCCAAGATGCCTGCCTCCCTCTGCCTAATGGAAGGGCCAGTCTTGTCCTTCCTCCTCACACTGTTACGGTAACTGCAGCCATGCTAGAGATTGCTAGGAAGACGAAATCACGTATACAGTAGCTCTCCTAGGAAACTCTCCTTCTTTTGGGCTGCGTGTATGAGTCCTTATAACCTATGGAGGGAAATCATCATACTGCTAAAGGGGAAGTTAAACTAAGCTAAGCTAGGCCTGGCCAGGCTCAGGCAGGGAGATCTGGCTCAGTATCCACTCCTTGCTTTTTCTCTCTGCTTGGCCTGAGGCCTGGATGCTTTTCAGAGTGTTTCTGACGCTGCCATCGCTTAAACCAGCAACAAACTCTATTAGCTGCTACTGCAAATTGGATTTGTTCAATGCGATTGGATTTTGCCTCCGGCTTGTGTGGCTTTGTAGGGGAGGGGTGGAAGGGGAAGAGATGGGGGAAGTGGTCACTAATAATAGCAAGTGTTGCCTTTTTTCTCTCTACAGGCCAAGCAGAGCAGCCTCCCATTCCTAGAGGGCGGCAAGAAGCTAAAGATTTCAGTGAACAGGTGGAGACAACAGGTGCCTTCTCTCTACAGCAGTGTGATTTGACTGTGTTGTCTTCTCTGCCCCTTCCCACAGACACATCTTTCACAGCAAGGAGGAAAACAGAGAAATAATGTGATCTAACAGAAGAAGCAGGATTCAAGGTTGGTAGGTGATATTGTTAGGGTTGCCACCGAACCCTTAAAGTATATGTGGGGGCCAGACCTAAAATATTAGGTCTGCATGGACTACCCTGAGTAGTCTGCATGATTGCGGTGAGCCCTGAATCAGCTTGGAAAGGTCCCCATCTTTGCCCAAAGGGCCTCTCCCCCACCAGAAGAAAGCAGTCAAGACCACTTCTTACGTGGAGTATGGAGATAACTTGCAGGCAGAACAGTGTCAGGGCAGCATTGAATGTGATCAAAATGGGAAATGTTATTAATGAGGAAGGACAGACAAGCCAGGAGAGGCTGAAGTAGTTTGCTTTTGCCCGACCCTGCTGGAAGTGTCAAGACTCTTCTCCCTCCTCTCCTTTCCCTCCTGTTGAGTTAACTGAGAACAAACTATAGTAGGGCCTCCATATTTATGGGTTTGACTTTCACAGATTTATTTTGTGAATTTATCTAACCCCTGATCCCCTACCTTAGGCAATTATTTTCTGGGGGAAACATCCCTCTTGGTGGCTCCAGTCAGGCCTTGGGTCCCTTTTAAAAAAAACCCAACCCTGGTCCTCCTCCACCACTAGCTGCTGCTTGGCCAGCTAAGGACAGCTCGTAGCCCAGTTTCTGAGCACTGCAAATTGTCTCCCGATGCTCCCCGCCCCCCCCCCGCAAGGAAGGAGGTGAGCGAGAGAGAGGAGTATAAGACCACCATGCCGACCCACCCTTCCTGTCTCCTTTCCCTGGCTTGGTTTGGAACGTGGGTGCCTGCTCTCCCCACCACACCTCACCCCCCTTCCCAGACACACACACACACACACACACACACACACACACACACATTTTGATATTTGCAATTTTTCCACTTTTTGCAAGAGTCCTTTGCTCTAATCATAGTAAATGTGGGGGTCTGACTGGACTTTTGCATTTGGAACTAACAGTGCAGCAGTTGAAGTAAGGGGGGGAACTTGGAGAAGGAGAGAAAAACCAGAATCCTTCAAAAGCAGCTGAAAAATGTTGAGTGTTCCTGCCAGTTCAAGACAGTTGGAGGACGCGAATGCTTTAGCGGAGCCAGAATCAAAGCACTGGGATTTTTTGATATTGTCATTATTTACTATGAAGTCGATTTTTAGTTATGGTGACTCTGTGAATGAAAGATCCCCATGAGCTTACTGGCCAGCAACAGCTCTGCTCAGGTCCTCCACATTCAGGGCATGCCTTTATTTATTGAGCCAGTCCATTTGTAATGTTGTCTTCCTCTTTTCCTATTGCCTTCTAATTTTGTGGAGTATTATTGTCTTTTCCAATGAATAACTATTTGATTAGTAAAGATCATTATATTATCAGGTTTCTCTGTCTCCTCAAGCTTTGGCTGCAGTCGTCACAGTAGCTACAGGAAGGCGGGCAGGAATAAATCTTCTCAGCAAGGAGTATATTGTAAGCCACATCCCTGAAGCAATGCAAAATATTTGGGTTGAGGGCAGTCTTGACTAAGCAGGTTATTAGCTTCACAAAAGTGCTGTTTCCATTGAAGATGAAAAACTGCTACAAGTGGTATGGGTCCTTAGCATTTCCTGTTTTTAGCCACTCCTTGGGGAGGTATCTGGGGGTGTGTGTCACAACTAGTACTTGTGTTTCAGAACTGATCACTGTACCACTGAAAGGGTTTGAAATCAAATTAATATTAGGCGACAGCCAAACACTACAAGAGTGCAGATAAGAATCTACATTCTGTCTACATGTGTGCTACTCAATCCGGCAATGGAGCTGCCAGGTTGCAACCTGGAAGTCATGCCTACCTATACAGTGGAAAAAAGAGAGTGCCCATGCAACTATGGCAGCGTCTTTCTTTCCTGGGCCTTTTCTTTGCCCTTTCACTTCTCACTGCTGGAAGAGGAGGAGGAGGAGGAGGAGGAGGTGGTAAGAGGAAAATATATGTTCTGTTTGTTCCATTAGAAGAGGGTGGGCAGTGGGAGGCAGAAGCTGCACCATGTCTGGTGTTGTCAGATCTCAGGGCCTGGCCCCCAGGGCCCCCACTTTTTCATGGACATCTCCAGGTGGGAGTACAAATACCATCGTACAAATTCTCCAGTTTTTGTGGGCTCAGCTCTGGGCAAGAGGAAAGGGTTATGGGCAAATCTCCAGTTTTAACTAGTAGACCAAGAGGTTGCTACAGTTTCCAAGGCTTAATTACTGTGTTGCTACAACTGGCAAGACTCTCCAGGTGGTCTTTGTATTTCTTTATTTAGCTTTCTCCTTCCCTTGCTGTCATTGTAGTGCCAGGGCTCACCTTCCAGTCTGCTTTGGGTACACCTTCTGGCTAGAAGCAAGTAGACTAGATTGGAGTGTTCCTTATTCTGTCTCCCCAAGTAAGTAGGAAGGACTAATCCCCTCATTTCACCTTGATCTGTAAACAGCCCTTTATCTGCAATTTCTGCCTTGATTTCCACATATGAGGTGGTAATGTTTGGAATGTCAAGCTGTGAGCAACTGTGGTTAATGCATAACTCAATGTACTGTATTAATGACATCACCAGGGGGGCCATCTCTGCGTTTTGGCCTGGAAATCATCACATCTGGGACAATCCAGAATTTGCACCCCTGACTATGTTGTCTTATGCCAGGAGAGGGTAGGTGGAGTTTAAAAAAAAAGACACAGGATATCTTCAGGTTACAGCCTGCAATCTTTCACCAAAGGAGCATCATAAAGAAGCACGTGAGAGAATAGCAGCAAGAAAATTGTTTGCTCAGACCTGGAAATGGATTGAAGCACTGACAGTGGGAATAATGGGTTGTTAAGGTTGTTGAATTAGTCTAAATGACCAAACTAACATGGATTTTAAAGGATGAGTCAACTGGTTTTTTTTTTTTTTTTTTTGAAAGGTTGGAACTGTTTATGGACTTTTTGAGGAATAAGAAATCTAAGGATGCAATAATTTGTGACTATGGTTACTAGAAAGTCTAGTAGGATTACTTAGTTGGATCTGTAATGGTAGAATAATGTGTGTGTGTGTGTGTGTGTGTGTGTGTGTGTGTGTTCATTTTCTGTTATTATAGCTTGGCTTGGGGGATCATAGCTCTGTTGTGTTTTAATGAGTTAGTGTTTAGTGTGTTAGTTAATATTCATTGTTTTAATTTAGGATGTTAGTATTGTGTTTTAGTTTGTTTTCTTTTTTCTGCTTTTCCTTTTTTGAAAATGTCTATTTCTTTGTGTCTTAGATTGTTTATGTTTGTGTTAAAACTAATATAATATATAAATAATTAAAGAGAAGAAGCAGTACGTGACATTTACTGCAAATTTGTGCTGCCGGTAGAGTGGTAGTTTAAGAATGCAGCTCAGCCCACTATGGTACACATTTTTAACAGCTTAACTTATGTTAAGCGTCTCAGTCCTGAAGGGTATTCTTTGAGGCAGGGGCTAGCATTCTGTTAGCTTAGGGCCTCCGGCTTTTGCGGCTTCCCATTCTCCAGCAGCAAAACCCCTTTGATGCTGAGAGAAAGGAAGAAGCAAACTTTGATTTTGCCATTTTATATAAGGAATGCCATTTTACACCACCGTTGTACATAATGGGACTTGAACATCTATGAATTTTGGTATCCATGGGGGGGGAGTGGTCCTGGAACCAAAGCTTAGTGGATGCTGAGGCCCCACTATATTTATATAGCACCATCACTGTACATGGTACTAAGCTTACAATATAAATAAGATATCACACAGAAGGAAAAGGGAAGGGCAATCTTGCTTTCCTGGAAACCACAGACCTCCACTTTGAGTAGCAGTGGTCTATTGAGTAGTCTAGTTCCTAGTTCCCACTGAACAATGAACCTCTTTAGGTGACCCTGAACTAGTTTCAGCCTGACTGGTTCTGCTTGGGGCAGGCTGGCACTCAAAGGAGTTTCCATCTGTATTGTTATCCTGACCAAAATGCTCTCTCCCCCAAGTGTCACTGGCTCCACTGATGTGTGTGCGTGTGTGTGCGTGTGTGTGTGTGTGTGAGAGAGAGAGAGAGAATTAATAAGCAATATCTTTATCATGTCTGTCTTTCCTGTTCCTAGCAGGCTTCATAAGGACCGGCCCTACCATCAGGTCAAGTGAGGCAGCTACATCAGGCAGCAGATTTGTGCCATCAGTAAAGAGCAAGAAATTGTAAGTTAAGACAATTTAAGACTGTTACCATTGTGTTTTTTATTTTCAGAGTTGAGAAGAAAATTTTCTGCCCCATGTGCCCAAACAACTGTCTTTCAGTACTATGTCCCTTGAATTGGTGGGGTGGGGAATGCCCCTTACTGTTCCACCCTGTCAATCCACAAAGTTTTGGTAGTTAGGCCAGACCCGGATCTAATAGCTTTGGAGAGGATGGGACATGTCTTTTTTTGAAGAAAACAGCAGGAGGTAGGCGGGAGGGCTAACTCTCCTTTCACAAAACTGCTCTGCTCAGCTTCAAATTCCACTGCCTCCTTCTGTTAAAGAAAGAAAGAAACCATATGAGATGTGATTTCTGTGTCCCTTGTGTAGCTGCTGGTGGCTGGGGAATGCAGGGTGGAAGAAAATTATTGTGGCTTAAATCCTACAGCTCAAGGGAGAGACGTCACTGGACGGCAATCTCATCAGCCCTAGCCAGCATAGGGTTCAGCGGATCATGTGAGTTGCTGTCCAAAAACATCTGGAGGGCTGTACAATTCTCATCCTTGCAACAGCTAATCTCAACTTGACTGAAAACCCATTGAGTCAATGAGATTTATACAAATGTGGGATTAGCATTCAGGAATCCATCCAATGAATCCGCACTAGTAGGAAATAGAAATAGACTTGATCTTTCTTTTGCAGCTCTGGGAGATTAAAAGTGGGGAATGGCCTTTCTTCAGAGTGGCCGTGATCCTCTGGGGTGCTTCGAGTGGCTCCATCCACACCGGCACGTCCTCTTGTTCTGTTTATACATCTGGTCAGGGTTTGTGTTTTGCTTTGGAGCCAAAGTAAACAGTCTTGATGGAGGCAGCAGACAATATTTCATGCAGAAAGCTGAAGAGAGTTTGAAAGAAGAGAGTTGCTGATTGTGGTGCATTCCCTCCCCTCCCACTTTTGCCTCTGGTAAACTGGGTTTGAGGCTTCTTATATTATTGCAAACTTAGAACACCAGTTTAAATAGAGGTTATCAGTGAGACAAACGTGTGTTTAAGTAAGTTCACTATGAGAAACAAAACTTCTCTCACATTACTTTCAGTGTGTTTATAAAGATCTGCCTAAAAGACTAATACCTTCTACACCTGAGGCAGAATAGCTTGGTATTTATATATAATTGCACATACCATTGCTACTCAAATATATAAATACTAATGCATTCAGACTCAGGCAACTTTGTCAGTAATACATATGAATTATTTCCCAATCATATATGTATTTTTGTGTATGGAAGCCTGTTTTTATGCAAGGTGTATATCTGTTGTGTACACTCACATAAAATACACACAGGCCCTAAACACAAGGATAATGTCAAGGCCTTATTCACACAAACGTAAACTTATTCTGTTCCAGGAGCTGCTCTCCTTAATCCTTCATGTGCAGGGATGAGCTTGGGAACTAAATAGTTGATGAAAAACACTCTTTGAATGCTCAGTGGAACTCTCTTCCTTGTTACTGCTTTGCATAGTCCAAAGCTATGTCTTAGAAAATAGATTTCTATGGCTAAGCCCTACTTGGCCCTTGCTCTAGCAAAACAATAGATGGCCTGTACCTATTTAAATGTGTGTGTGTGTGTGTGTGCGTGTGAATGTATGTATACATATATATTTGTAGGGGCCTAATACCCAAAAAGCACCAGATCGTGTCTGCTCTTGGAAGCTGAGCAGGATCTGCCCTGGTTAGTATTTGGATGGAGACCATCAATGAATACCAGGTGCTGTAGGCTATATTTCAGAGGAAGGAACTGGCAAAACTACCTTTGAGTATTTCTTGCAAGAAATCTCTATGAAATGTATACAGTTGTCATAATTTGACAAGCAACTGGAAATCATACACACACAGGCATAGTTGTATAACTACTCAAGAGTGTGCACATGTGGGAAGCATGCTGGCAGTGATATATTCCTATATTTTTTATAACATTTGTACCTAAATTATCCATATGTGCAAAATGACATAAAAACTATAGAATAAATTAACACATATACACACATATGCTGTTCAGATGTCTGTATAACAATACCCAGATATATAAGCATAACAATGCAACTGCCCAAGTGTATAAGCAAGTGAACATGCCCACGACTGTTAATGAATAGTGGTCTTCCGAAAAGGGTTCCGTAACATTTGCCGAGCGGTGTTGCCTCATTCCTTGGCCCTTCTCCCATTCCTACCAATCCACTTCCTCTGGACTGATTTTGGATGGCATCTCCTTTCAGCTAGCATTTCCACCTCTGAAATCTACTGTCTTGTGCTGCCCACTCTTTGTGGGAATGGTAAATCTGAGTGTGGGAGATAGGAAATGCCACAAATGGTGGGGTGGGGTGGGAGTGAGGGACACTTACTGGAAGAAGATTGGAAAATACTGAACTGAAAAACCTCCTGAAGACCCAAAGGGACCATGCTCCATTTCTTCTACTTTCTCTTTTTCCTCCCCCTTTCTTTAACAAATGAGCTGTTTGTTGTTACTGTAACACACAGAGCCATTTTGCAGAGATAGCATAGGTTAATAATTTCCTTTGCTTTTTGCTGGATGGGCTGTTGATGTTTTCTTGCGGATCCTTGGTGTAGCGAATCACATGCAGGCAGGCAGGCAGGCAAGTGGCAGCAGCAGCAACAACAACAACAACAGTAGCTTGGCATGTACACAATTGAAATGAATGGCACTTATTGGCCCACAAAGGAGCAAAAGATGTGGCCATGCATAGTGGCGAATCAAGTGGTCCTTTGAGCATGGCCAGGGATGGCCTGGCACCCTCAGAAGTCTGGCCGATCCTTCTTCAGGGCTTTGTAGTCCGTGGAGACAGCCATGAACTATGGAAGAAAGAGACACTGATGAACGATTGTTTGCTTTCTTTGTCCCAGGACCAGCTGTGCCGGAGGAGAGGAGTAGCAGCAGCTTCTCAGGGCCGGAAGCAGACAGAGCTGTGTTAATCCCATGGCTTGCCCTGTACCCCTTCACCTAGTCTCCTGCCTTTGGGGAGACTGCTGTACCACCAGCGGTACTAGAGTACAATTCAATTGCCAGTCTGTCTGGCTTTTGTATATGGAAAGGTGGAGGTGCCATCTTGTCCATTACCTCAGAGAGCAAAATGACTCAGGGCAGCCTTAACTCTGTCCAACTGAAATTCCTCTGGCAATTCTTGCCTTCCTTTAAAATGCCTTCTACAAAACAAAACTTTCCAGCCTATCCACATTTATGGTTCTGTTTAGGGGGGTAGGAAGGACTGGGCACCCATGAAGGCCATACCTTTGTGGGTGCCCACTGCCACCCTCTGGAGGCGTCTTTGCTACTTCTCACTGACCATTCAAGCGTGAAGGCAAGGAGAAGTGTGAGCAGATGAAGAAGACTCCATGTCCTGTAGTCTCCTTCTGGACATTTGGGTGGAGTGGACTAAGAGGGAGACGGCAGGTGAGCGGGAAGCAGTGGCCAGAAGTGGGGACTCCTCCACTCAGACCAAACATGAAGCTGGTAACTGAATCTTTCCCCTGTGGATCATTGGACATTATTCTCTTGTTTTTGAGTGAGAGTGTTGGAACATGTAATCCTTCACGTACCTTGTACTGGTCATTGGGACTCAGTTTATTCCATGGTTCCGGATTGTTCTTCCTATCCCAGCTGGAAGTGAGGGAAAAGAAAGTTATTTCTATCATCATTATTCTATTTTAATGGCCTTTTAAAAACTCTTTTAAATGAATTTTGTTAATAATTTTTTAAAACTTTTGTGCTATCTCTTTTAACTCAAATTGTGAGGCACCTTGGGTCTCATATTGCAAGAAAGGCCAGATATTAATAAAATAAAATTATAAATGATAATTATAAATGGTACTAAAAGTTATAAATAACATTTATAATAAAATAAATATTGTAATATAAATACATAATGTAATTTCAGTAATTATAATATAGTACAATAAACATTAACATTATAAATTTAAAAAGGTTATAAATAGCAAGCAGTTAATGGAAAGCCAGAGTAGCATCAGCTTTGGACTACAACCTAGAGAGCAGGGTTCGATTCCCTGCTCAGCCATGGAAAACCACTTGGATGTGTCACACACTCTCAGCCCCAGAAAACCCCATGACAGGGTCCCCATATGTAGGAAATGACTGGAAGGCACACAACAACAACAACAACGCCACTGACTGGTAACCCGCCTCCTCCCACCCTTTCTTCAGCAGGGAAAGAACAAACACCTTTGGCCTCTGTCTACTCATCTTTTGCAAGGATGCCAAACTCTTTTTATAGACCTGATCCAGAGCTTAGAACCCTTAGCATTGCTGCCAGCATGTTAATGTTAAACCATTAAAGAAAAAAAAAGATTTCTTAACATTACAACATTAAGAGAAACCTATAAAATGCATTTGTCACGTTAATCTTGAATAAAGAGCAGTAATCATTAAAAGTAAAAGAAAAATCATTTAAACCCCCTAAAAAAGGCCAAAGTCCCCCTCCTCCTGGTTACCCCCCTCCTAAGTAATATATTACGGTAATA
Organism: Cyclura pinguis; assembly: GCA_030412105.1. Classification (NCBI taxonomy): domain Eukaryota; kingdom Metazoa; phylum Chordata; class Lepidosauria; order Squamata; family Iguanidae; genus Cyclura; species Cyclura pinguis. Next base: position 194,359,833 of record CM059600.1, on the reverse strand, counting down.
GGGATGGTTAAATTGTTACTCGAAAAATTAATGTCGCTGATATTTAACAATTAAACTAATGCAATTTAAATTGGTTATTGAACATTGTAACAAATGAGGGGTAACAAATTAAATGTTTGAGAAATTATTCCTAAACTCTGGTCCAAGCGTGGGCATCCTCACACTGTGCCACATGGCCTGAGTGGAAAGAGAGAAGATGTCAGGCATATCATGGTTGGTTTGGCGCCAGTGATTTAGGCTACACTATATATCTCTCTGTGGAAAGAATTTTTTTTCATCTAAATCAGGGGTGGGTGGGAATCATGCAGCCTTCCAGATTCTGTAGCTCTGTAATTCCCATCAGCCCCAGTCAGCACAGTCCATGAGGAGGAATGTTGGGAGCTGCAGTCTAACTACTTCTGGAGCTTGCCGCATTAAGGTTTTTGTAGGCCATAAATACTCTTGTATTCGACTCCCTGGCTCTCCTCAGCATATTATTAGGGATGTTTTTGTAGGCCTCAAAATTTTCATAGGTCCTGGGCACTGTGCCTAAAGTGCCTAATGGATAAGGGTAGGGCCACATGATCGCAACCTCAATCTAATCTCTACCATTATTGCTTATTAATTGACAAGGAAGGCCAAGTCCCATCTTCTACAGAGCTGCAGCCAGATTGCTAACTGAGACTGGTTACAGGGAGCGCACAACTCCTTGGTTGCAACAGCTCCACCGGCTAATGGTCCATTTCTGGGCACAATTAAAAGTGCTGATGATAACCTATATGGCTCGAGTTGAGAGTATTTGAAGGACTGCATCTTCCTTTATGAGCTCATTAGAGTTGTAAGATCTCCGGGAGAGACCCTTCTCTCTGTCCCACCACCTTTTCAGGCACATATCATGGGGAGAGGGCCTTCTCAGTGCCTGCTCCCAGACTTTGGAACTCTCAGCTCCCCGGCTATAATGTCTGGCTCTGCATCTGTGAAAGAAGTTAGATTAGTTGTGAAGAGAGGCAGAGTATTATAGTCCTAAAGCTAAAGGTTGCATTCATGCAAAGGCATGTTCTGTGCAGGAACAAATCATGAGAGCCTGGTCAACCATTTCCCCAAGGAGAAGCCATACTCACTGGTTAAAAACTCCATCAGAAACTCAGATGCCCAAAGCTAACTGAAAAAAGAGTAAGGAAAGGGAAGGAAAGGGAAGGAAGGAAGGAAGAAAAGAGAAAGAAAGAAAGAAAGAAAGAAAGAAAGAGAGAGAGAGTGGCAGCACCTTTAAGACTAACTGGTTTTTATTTTCTCATGAGCTTTTTTGGATATAATACCAGTACTGACTGGTATTAAGGCCCCAGGCATAAATCATATTTCTAAAGTTGTGGGAGAGAAAGGGAATGTAATAGGATCCAGAAATCATGTCCCTGCCCTTAAATTTTTAAAGATCTGCAAAAGATGATAGGTCTTTCAGGTCTTTACAGTGGTCAGTTACTGTTGATATTTGAAAGTAATAAATCTGCTTACCAAAAGTCAGTTTCCTAGGATTCAAAATTCTCTCTCAGAAGATTTATTTTGTTATATGTGTAGTAGTGAGGACTCTTGCATTAATATATGTAATGTCCTATAAAACCGTTGTCTTTTTTCGTACCTAATGCTAATAGATTGGCATTTGTGAATATATTTCAATTCAACAGTTTCTCTTTCTAGTCTTCCTTTGTAATTTCCTTGTTCAAGGACTGCAACCTGTAAATCCTTTACAGTTTGTCCAGGAAGGTTGAAATGTTTCTGCAATTGGTTTTTGTGTATTGCTGTTTCTGATTTCAGATTTGTGTCCATTAATCTTCTTGCATACAGGCTATCCTGTTTGTCCAATGTGGAATGTATAGAGTGGCATTGTGGGCATTGGATGGCATATATCACACTGGAGGAAGAGCAAGTAACTGTACCCCTGATGTTGTGGATGATTTTATTGGCCCTCTTTGCATCTCCCTGCAATCTGTAGAACCTGGAAATGTTTCTTCTTCTTTTTAAATAGCAACTCTGGCTGAGGGACTCAAGGAGCTGGAGTCCAAAAAAATAACTTTTACAAGCACACTCCTTGCACACCTTTTATTTTCTCCATGGAGTCATGGATAATAGAACTATTTTCTAGGTCTCCAAGTGAATATATTGCTATTTTTAGCTGAGCAGGATTTATGTGCTAAAACACATGGAGGAATTCTTGCAAGGGTGCAGCTGTGGGGGAAACAAGGATAAAATGAAGACATTGCTCTCCAAATAAGAATGCTGTGTCCCATTCTCTAAAATTTTCCTTCAGTCTCCAAATATTTAGCATTGCAAAGAGAGAGACACTGAAAAATCTAGAAAACCTAATTCATATATTTGCTGTCCTAGCATACCTTTGGGAACTTTGTCTGTCTCTTTTCTATGGATGCCACAACTCTGTTTCTAAAAGCTGGGTTGGATGCAATGCTAGAAATCTGGGGAATGAAAGAAAATTTCATTGAGGGACAGAATCTTTATTTGGAGGGGGCAATGATCTCATTTCCCACCTTCACTTAGACCCCTGCTAGGGCTACCAGATCTCAAGGCCCTGGCCCCAAGTCGCTAGTTTCCATGGGTCATCTACTGGTGGGAGATAAGGGCGCAAATTCTCCATATTTAGTGGACGCACCTCCAGGCCAGAGGAAAGGGTTACCTGCCAATTTCCAGCTCAGATGTTAAAGCAGCAACTTGTTGCAATTTCCAAGGCTTAACTGATTTGTTGCTGCAACTTGCAAAGACACTCTGGGAGGTCTAAGTACAGTCAGCCCTCCACGTTTGCGGGTTTCACTTTTTCGGATTTGATTACTCACGGATTATTTGCTGTCAGCTCTGCTGCCTCCCTATGCCATTTTTAATAAGGACTGCAAACCTCGTGAGACTGAGAAACTACGAATGAGGCTTGTAAGTCCCTATTAAAAATGGTGTGAGGCAGCAGTGGAGGTGGCAGTAAACCCCACCAGCCAGCCACTTCTGTCTTGTGAGGGAACCCTGATACCTCAAAGGAATCCATGGTGAGTTGAATATGGTGATCATGCTTTTTTTGTGTGTGTTAAATATGGTTTGGAAGGCCTAGAGTTATTCATGGTTTTTCCACTTTCACGAGGGTCCTGTGCTCCTAACCCTAGTGAATGTGGAGGGATGACTGTATTTATTTAGGTAGCTTTCTCCTTCAATTTCAGTCATTGTGGTGCCAGGGCTCCCCCTCCACTCTCTTTACTTCGACCTTCTGAGCGGAAGCAAATAGGGCTAGATTAAATATCTCTTATCATCTTTCCCTAAGTAGGTAAGAAGCCATAATACCCTTATCTCACTTTGCCACTCCAACTCAGATGTCCTACTTTCCAATTAGGAAAATTTGCGCTTTCTCTTTTGCTCTTTGTTTGAAAGACAAGTTGTGAGCAATGGGGTTGGAATTTGATGCATTGCTTAATGACATCACCAGGGCTGTATTTAGGTCTCAGGTTTTGGCTCAGAAACCTCAGGGTTTGAGATGATCCTGAACCTGGCAACCCTAATCTCAGCCCTGATGAAAATGTAGAGACGCTGTCATACTTGTCCCCCACAATGGATGAAATAATGGTGCCTCCTCCCATCCCCCCAAACCCCATCAGAGTCTTTGCAGCAAGGTAGTTGCTGACTCCAGCTCTTTGGCAAGTAACGGCATGTGCTGCTAACATGATGATGGTTGTAAGCCACAAACTGCCAAGTCGTGTTAACAATCCTCTTCTGTCAGATGCACTAACCACATAATCAATGTGGAGAGAGCTTTTGCTGCTGCTGCTTTTGTTTTTTTTAAATCAAATCTGGCTTTTGAAGTGTAAAAATATTAACACTGAACAAGAAGCAATTTGAAATGCTCCAGCAACACAGGGGGTGGGACCAGATTAAAGAGTTGCTAGTACTACAGGACATTCTGTCTGACCCTAGGCAATTAAATCCTGACCTTTCTGTCACTAAATGGTCAAGGGCAATTGGAAAGTTTAAGCTGGCTCACAGGGATTTTTATATACAAATACACATTTAGGTAGAAACAGTGGCTTAAAAGTAATGAGCAGCAGGCTGGAATATTACTGGGAGCAGCTGGGCTTATAGAGGCAAAGCACAATTTTTGCATAAATATAACATCTGGTTAAGGGTATAGGTGTACCTGAATTATCAAAGTGGATGCTTTGATGCATTGCTTCTTTAACAGAAAATTTGGTATCAAAGGCAGAAACAAAATAGAAAGAATAAGGATAGTTCTTACTTTATAAAAAAGAAGCATGGTTCAACATATTTCAGCAAACACTTTACCCAAAACTAATAATATGCACATGTGAAATGAAACCGCTAGGTCAAAATGAACAAAAACATTTTAGCCTTTTGGAGACCACTTGAAAGCTTCTTCCAACGTTATCCAGAAATTATTATTTTTTCTTTCACTAGCTACCAACTTTTCTTATTCTTCTAATTATGGCGGTCAAATTTAGAGACCTTTTTTAAAAAACATGCTGGTGGGAGGGCAGGGGTATTGTGTGAGGCAAACCTATTTACTTTCCCCCTTTACTTCTGTTTTGCTATTCATGCATGCTCAGTAAGGGATTCTGGGGGCAGCTGCTGTTTACCTTGCCTGTTGTGGGCAGGCACACACAGCCAGGGTAAGATCAGATAGAAGAGAATCCCATTCTTTCCCAGCTGAAGCTTCATTGCATTGCTCATTGCAAACACTGCTGCAAAGCAATATTGAATGGCTGTGTTTTTACAGCCATCCTTCACCATCCTCCTGGTGTTGATGCTGCTAACAAATTTCAGCTAGACAGAGGACAAGGAGCCAACTGGTGTTTGGGCAGGCATAAACAGACTTTGTAAAAAGGAGCTCATTTGTCACAGGATTTGTTAATTGAGATATGTCTGCATCGATATAGGTATACAGTTCTCCCTCCACATTTGTAGATTTGACCTTGGCAAATTTGATTATTTGCAAGGTGCGTGCATGCCTCCACCCTATTTTCCTTTCATTCCCTTCCCTTTTGCCCCAGCACAGAGAAAGCTTGCCAAGGCAACAGGCAAGTGAATGGGGAGAAAGCCATGTGTGTGCCTTCCTTCTCCCCTCTGGAGCTCCCCCTCCCATTCCCTTGCCTTTTGCCCCAGTGCAGAGAATGCATGTTGAGGCAAAAAGCCAAAGAATGAGGGGGGTGAAGGCACACTGGCACCTTTCTTCTCCTCTCCAGAGCTGCCCTCTTGCCTTTTGTCCAGCACAGAGAAGGAAGGCTCCTGTGCCAGGGCAAAGGCATGGGAATGGGAGGGGGGAGCTCTGGAAGGGAATGGGAGGCGGAGCATAGGGAGAATTATTTGCAGTTTTTCCACTTTCCCTAGGGTTCTCTTTCCCAAACCTCACAAAAGTGGAGGGACTACTGTATAGCATTTCTTATTCACTTCTAAGGATTTTTTAAAGAATAATGTTTTACTGAATTAAGAGCTAATTATGTTTAAGTAACCCTAAGGGCACCAGACCGTGTCTGATCTTGGAAGCTAAACAGGGTCAGCCTGGGTTTGTATTTGGATGGAGACCACCACCAATTACCAGGTGCTGTAGGCTATATTTCAGAAGAAGGAACTGTCAAAACCACTTCTGAGTGTTCCTTGCCTAAGAAAACCCTCTGAAATTCATGGGGTTGCCATAAGACGACAGGCGATGTAAAGGCAGGCAGGCAGACGCACACATGCACACACACACAATCATACCACCTTGCATTTTGGTTTTGCTGAAAAGACAAAACAAAACCCCCAAAACAGTACGTCCAACAATATGCGTAGCTGAGAAGGTTACAGAAATAAAGAAAGGTAAGAGAAATACCAACCTGAATTTTCAAAACAGTGTTGGCAGGGTAGTGGGGTTGGATCCACTACTACTGGGTAGTAGTGCAATTGGATCCAGTGGGGCCATTCTTCTGATGGATCATCTTCTTTCAACAGAAGTTATGATGGCACCCTCAAATTCTGCTCTGGAGGTTTGGAAAACTCTCAGGAGCAGATTTTTAGGTTGACTGTCCTATGAATACCAAACAGCCAGTATATACCTGTCCCATACACTCTAATACTTCATAGATGGAAAAGGAGAACATGTGTTGGTAACCAACATCAAAGTGTGGTCAAGAAGGCAAAAATTATTAATGTGGAGCAACATACAAGGTAGGAGAGGCTGCAGCAGTTTCCTTTTGCCAGAGCCCACTGGGAACAGCAAGATTCCTCCCCCTCTTGCTCTCTACCTGCTGAGTTGAGTGCAAACTACTGCTGCAGTTTGAACTCAGTTTGCAGGAACTGAAATAAGCTTCTGAAATATGCTGAAGACTAAGGCCATTTCTGCACTACACTGTTATAGTGCCAGTATTCCACTTTCAACATCCTATGGAATCCTGGGGTTTGCAGTCTAGGGAGGGGCCTTTAGATTTCTCAGCCAGAGAGCTCTTTGGCCTCAGGAAACTACAAACCCCAGAATTCCATGAGATGTTGAAAGTGGAATAATAGTACTATAACGGTGTAGTGCGGAAATGGCCTAAGGTGGAAAGTAGGAGTAGGAGAGAGAAACTGGAACATTTTAAAAGTGGCTGAAAAAGTGGGGTGACATAGGATTAATCGGGAGTCTCCCTGTCAAATCAGGACCGATGAAGGGTACACTGTCCCAGTGAAGAGCTGCTAGTTTTCACAGGCAAGAGTACTTTGGTTAAGAAACCAATGGACTAAGTTGGTACAACTCAGCTTCCCATGGACTGTATTTTGGAGTATGAAAAAAGTATACTTGGACTACAGCTCCTAGCATCCTTCTCCACCATGGTGACTGACTGTGAAAAGGCACAACCAATTACTACTGAGTTTGCTGATGTGCGACAGAAAATGCAACATTTTAGGAACTGCTGAAGGAAAGACCTCAGACTGTGAGAGACTGTGTGTGATAGCACGGGGGGGGGGGTAGTGAGGACTGTCATGGGATGGAATGATAGCTGATTTTCTAGAAATGTTAGATTGGATGAGTCAGTAGAGAATACACTGTCGAGAAGAATTGCACAATAAGTAAGACAGGCAGAGCTAAATGAAACCCAGGAGGAGATTTCTAGCATAGTTGGGAGAATTTACTTACTGCACTGAAAAAGTTAATGAAAACCAAGATGCTGAGTTATTCCTTGCCCAATACACAAGGATACAGCTTACTTTCTCCTCATAGTTCAAGGGCACACTTCTTTTTGGTAAATTTGCACTCATCTCTTGTGTGATTTTATGAACTTTTTTTTGTGGAAAGCCCAGAAGTAATGCTAAATACCTGAAGAATATCTGCTCAGTAAGAAATGCTATACAGTAGTCCCTCCACTTTTGTGAGGTTTGGGGAAGAGAACCCTAGGGAAAGTGGAATATCTGCCCAACTTCAGGGCCATTGTAACATTAGAAAAGAAAAGCCTCCACAGATGACACCAATGATTTCTTTATTCCAGAGTGCCACCTCTGGAAGTGGCTGAAATCAGATGCTTGAGGGAAAATATGAAAGAAGATATGGGGCAAATGTGGAGTAAGCCATCCTCTGTAGGTTCTAGTCATGTCCTGCCAATCCCACAGACTGAGAGGTGCCTTCATCTTCCATGAAGCTGTTCAGTTCTGTTTTTGTTTTAAATGCAAGATTTTAATTTTTTTTAATTTTTAATTAATTTTTGTTTTAAATGCAAGAAATATTATGCTATTCACTTTCTCAATGGCTTACAGGCAATGGGTACCACAGCTGAATGATGTGTTGTTGCAGAGGAAAGCTGTTTGGAGAACTTCATTGGTGGGCAGAATTCTGATTGGCAGTGCCTTCCATCATGTCCTCTCATTACCTCTTTTCTGAACTGTTGTGAGTCACAACAATATTAGGAGAAAGGTGAGGTATATGTTAAATAAATTAAAACCATGGTTTTAACATTTTCCCCTACGGCACTATTCCAAAGGTGCCTACTGTGATTCCTCAAAATGTTTTTTTTTAAATCAGTGTATAATCTATCTTTGTGTGTATATACACATACATGCATGGCCTATGTAATTGATACAGCTGAATCCCAAATAACAAACCAAACAGAATTGATTTGGATTGATTTGATGAGCTCTGGGGATAGGAAAAGATCGATCCAATTCAGTTCCAGAAAAGAATGGCACTGTCCAAAGAACTTCAGACTGATCCAGATAGTCAAAATAAGAAGGAAAAACACAAACAGTGTGTTTCCAACATGACTATATAAACTTCTAAGAAAAATGCCAAGGTGGTGTCATGCAGAAAGGTGTGAGGAGAACCTGGCTTTGCTTGCTTATAGCACTGTTGTACAGTCTGGAGCAAGAATCTCTCTCCAATCACAGTGTTTATTGAGTGGGCCTATGTGAGGTCACTGAAATTATATAATCAGTTATACCTTCCCAACATTTCTTCATTCTGTATTATTAGCAGATCAAGAAACTGCTGTTGTGAGGGTTTGCCAGCTGTTGTTTGTCATATGACTTGGTCTTGCTGAGTCTTCTAGTCTCCTTTTGTTTCACTGAATACACTTTTAATGTCTGATTTGTGTCAATTTCTCCTCTTGCACAGAGACTGTCCTGTGTCTCCAATGTAGGGTGTGTGTTGGAGGAAGAACAAGTGAATGTACCTCTGATGTTGTGGGTAATATTATTGGCCCCTGTAATATTGCTCTCAAAGTGGGAACAGAGTTTGACATATGGGTTTCTGGCAGGCAATATTTGTCTCTATACTTATTGTTGTGTGCCTTCAAGTTATTTCTGACTTACGGTGACCCTATCACCGGCTTTTCTGGGGCTGAGAGTGTGTGATGTGCCCAAGGTCACCCAGTGAGGTTCCATGGCTGAGAAGGGAACAAACCTTCATCTCCAGGACTGTAGTCCAATGTTCAAGCCACTACACTACGCTGGCTTTCTATTACCATCCATATTATGCATCCTGTTGTAAATAAGCATTTAAGATCTGGAGGCTGTCCACAGACCAATAAAGGCTTGCTTCTCAGAGCTTATGAGAGGGCTGTATAATTCTCCAGAATTTGTTGTAGCTCACTGATGATGCATTTTAGTGGTCTCAGCTGGGGAGTGTAGGTGACCACTAGGGGTATTCTGTCACTATGTGGTGTTGATCTGTCTTGTAGTAGGTTGTTCTTGGGAACCTCTCTTGCCTTGTTTCTTCATCTCAGGTGGATATTGTAGCTTCAGAAATGCCTGTTGTAAATCCAAGGGTTTTTGAGTATCTGTCTTGTGGGTCTGAGCAGATGAGTTTTATCAGAGGGCCTGACTATAAACAACAGATTTGGTTGTGTGTTTTCAGTAGAAACTAGAAACGTGTAAGCATGTGTAGTGATCAGTGGGTTTCTGATAGTGTGTGAGGCATAGAAGTCCACAGTGCATTTGCACAGTAGTGTCAAGAAAGTGAATTTGTTTGTGTGGATTGTTACAGGCTCAGGTTGTTGGTAGGGTGGATGCATGATTTCCATGCATCCAAATAATGAAGAGGCAATCAAGGTACTGTAGGTAGAGGAGAGGTTTCTGGGCGTATGTGCTGAGAAAGCATTGTTCCAGGTCAACCATGAAGATGTTTACATACTGTGGTGCCCAAAGGATTGCGAATGACTTGGAGGTACATGTTATTCTCAAAAGTGAAGTAGTCTTGATGGCTTGTAGTCCATCCTAGTGTGGAATGTTGATGCATAGGGATTCTGCCTCCATAGCAGCTAGGATGGTGTTGTGGATGGACTGTATTTTCCTCAGGAAGTCAGTTGCATCCTTCACATAGTTTGGAGTGTTGATGGCATGTGACCTGAGAAATGAGTTCATGTATCCAGATACAAAACAAGTGAGGGTTCTAATGCATGAGACAATGGGTCTTCCTTGATTGCCTGGTTTGAATATTTTGGGTAGTAGATAGAAGATGCTTGATTTGGGCTCCTGGGGTATGTCTATTTGAATTTGGTTCTTTACATCAGTGGAGAGTTTTTTGAGTAGTTTGTGGAGTTCTGTCATCAGTGGGATTTTTAGAGAGGATTCTGTAACATATGGTGTTGGATGGACACACCTTTCTGGATCCTACTATATTCTATCCCACTCCCACAACTGTATAAATGTGCTTTATATCCTGAGGCCTGCATATCACTCTGTACTGCATCTGAAGTAGTGTATTTATATTCACGAAAGTGCATGCTAAAATTGGTTAGCCTTAAAGGTGCTGCTACATTCCTTGCCCCCACTCACCTCTTTCTTAGTTACAGGAAGGCCTGTTGCTGGAACACTGTTAATTTGATCTTTGCTTCTGTTAATTCTTTACCTGTCATGTAGACAGAGGCCAGAATCTTACTGGTGGCATAACTCTTGGTTACTCTAGTGTATGCAGTTTGATGGGCTTTGTGGTATAAGGTATCCATTATCTCCTTGGATAAAACCCAGCTTCGTGGTACAACTCTAGCTTGACAGTGCTAGTTTGCATCCTTATAGGGAGATCTCAGTAAAATTGGTCTCTGAAACGAGGCTATAGGATGAAATTAGAGTTGGAACTGGGAAAGAATTTGGCCTTTTAGTGGGTGGGGCCTGGCTAAATCAGGATTCTAGTGGCTTTACATAGTTCGGTGCCGGTTATGTGACATGAAGTGCTTTTTACTAGTCTCACGCTGCACTGTATGTATCATACCCTTCAACATTTCACAGCTGAAAACTTGAACATGTGGGGCTAAGCAACACCAGAATGTGGTCAAGACAGTAAGTTATCAATGAGAAAGAACAGATAAGCTGGGAGAGACTGCAGCAGTTTGCTTTTTCCTGAGTCTACTGGGAAAGGCAAGTCTCTGCTCCTCTTCTCCTTTCCCCTCTGGTGAGTTAATTGAACACAAATTCAGTTTGCAGCCACTGAAGTGAGCTGAGGACAAAGTGGGAAAGTAAGAAGGGCAGAGAAACTGTGATATTTTAAAAACAACTAAAAATGGGGAATGACAGAAGATTAACCAGAATGATCCCTGCCCAAACAGGACATTTGGAGGGTATGATTAATTGGCAAGAGAAGGTGCAGGAAGGGGGCACCAAAACTTTTCCAGGTCTCCATTTCTCATTCATACAGCAGGGATAAGGTCCCTCCACCTCTCTTTCTCTTTATCTCTCTCGCTCTCTGTATGTGTGTGTGTGTATCTGTGGGAATAAATACAGTTAATACATTTTAAGGTGCTCAGATATTATGGAAACAGGCTGTTTAAAGCTGGGTAAGGTATAGACTTAAGGAATGGCATTTTAATGCATATTTACCTGTCAGGCAATGGCCGCAGATCGTGGTGAGGTGCCTGGGGGAAATAAACTGCATCTTTCCATTTAAATGAATATCCAGGACAACGGCTGACATGATACTGAAGCCTGACAAGGGATGGAAAGCTGCCTGTCAGCTGCAAGCTTGTCCTCTTATAATGGGGCTGTGTTAACTTAACTCTTCTCAGGTCAACGCTGAGCCTGTATCCCATTTAAAATATAATACAATAATAAAACAGAGCAATCGGGGACATTACTGTCTGCAGCTACGGTGGATAAAGTGTTCCCAGCTACAGAAGAAATTTGCGGGGGGGGGGGGATCTTTTAGAAGGAGATTTTAGGTTCAAAATCTAGACTTTGAAAATACTGAGCTATCACTGTCATCATCATTATCATCGTCACCAGCAGCAGCATCAGTCACCCGCTGCCCCATTCCTCCAAGGAGCTAAAAGAAAACTAAGTGTGTTTTAGTAGCTACAGGATTTAGTTATTTAAGCACATAATTTTCTAAGTGCTGTCCTGACATTAAATGATGGCAGTCTTTATTCACAGATTCACAATCTATTAGGTATTCTATGAAAGGAAATAGGCATGGGGAGAGAAGATGAAAGAGAAGGGATTTGTCCCATGCTATCTCTGCAACAGCTCTGCAAAAGGAAGGCTAGGATGAGAAATACAGCAGCTTGTCAAAGTTCACCAAGTCTGTTTCAGGCACGTGGAGGCACTTGTCTCCTTATGCTCATGGCTGGAATCATGCAGCCCTCTAGATATTGTTGAACTGCAGCTCCCAGTCTTCCTCACCTCTGGCTTTGCTGGCTACAGCTGGTGGGAGATGCAACATCTGAAGGGCTGCATGATTCCCATTCCAGCCCTACGCCAAAGTCCAGCACTTTGTCCTCTTCATTGTACCAATGCTCTGTATCCCTGAAGTATCCTATTAACAAGTTGACCTCTATTTCTCTTCTGTGTCTGGGATTCTGGTGGTTAACCACTCCTCTCCCCATGAGTATTCAGTTCCATGCAGGGTACGCAAGGATGCAACTTGCTGGTAAATACTCCTTCCCCTATGTGCATTCACTGTGTTCTCCATGAATGTTTGCATTGTGCTGCAGAGGACTCTGCAAGTTGTCTAAGTAAAGCAACCCAGAACAGGCTTCTCTAACCTAATCTAATCTGACCTAATCTAATCTAATCCATCCATCACTTGATTGATATCCTGCCTTCTCCCTAAGAGTCTGACTGAAGGCAGCTTCCAGAACAAAAAGAAATACAAGTTAGAAATACAAGTGTAGCTAAAAACATACAAAAAAAAATTAAGATTAGGATAATATTGTCTGTAGAATTAAAACCATGCAAAATATTAATTTAACAGCATAGATTAAGAACAGTACAACACTAAAACAGAAAGCATATTAAAACAATCCGTTCCCAAACGCCTGCTGGAATAGATACGTTTTCACTTGATGGCAAAAGGACAGCAAGGAGGGAGCTAGCCTGGCCTCCCTGGGGAAGGAGTTCTAGAGTGTAGGAGCAGCCACCAAAAGGTCCTCTCCAGTGTTCCCACCAAATGTGCCTTCGAAGGTGGTGGGACTGAGAGAAGTGCCTCCCCTGACAGCTTCATAAAGGAAGATATGGTCCTTCAGGCAGGAAGTACCAGGACATGGCAGCAAGATGTTGGAGGAGAGAACTATGCAGCATGCAGCCTTTTCTGCATCCTTACTCTCTTCAGGTGCCATGGAGAACTGTCCTACTGCCAGCTGCCAGTACTGAAGTTTCAACTGCTAGTTGAATCTCAGGAAGCAAATGTATTGAGCTGGCTCTGAAGGTCAGCATTCAAGGGCCTGCATGCCTGCTTCTCTTATTTTTCCTTTTAGCCTTAAAACTATTAGCTCTTAGACTACAATAGAAAATAACCTGTATGCACACTCACCATTCTAGCTTAAGAACCAAAAACTCTTATGGCTAGAAAAGTAATAGAAGGGAGCCCACTGTACTGCCTCTCTGTGCTGCTACTCCTTCGTTGAACATAAGGCTGTAATATGAAGACTGCACAGTCATTTTCAGACCTTGTTTTTGGATTTCTAAAGGTACATAGGAAGAGCCAGAGAGTCAAAGAAAGGGAGATGGGATAAGTGGTAGTCAAAGAAGCCATCAGAGTAGGAGAAGTTGGAGCGGTGGGCAGGGATGAGTAGACCTCGGGCAAGCAGGTTGCCTGAGACTTGAGTCAAAATGGCCCCTCTCTCTATTATCTGTACAGGAGCTTGTTGGACTGTCAGCTGAATCTTGTTGGACTGTCAGCTATATCAGCATTGCCAATTCAATCGCATCTCTAGGACTGCTAGGTCAGGACTATTCTGGGCTTTGAGATTTCTGGGCCAAAACCTGAGAATGAGGGACTTGCAACGTCACAGGAGGTGAGCCCTTATGAGTCTACGAGGTTGATGTTACAGGGGGCAGCCCCTGGTGATGTCACTAAGCATGATAAACTAAGGCCTTTTCCACACCATATCTGGATCCCACAACTTCCCAGCATCATCCCGGCAGTGCCATTGCTGGGATTGGAGTGTGCCCTGACACTCTCTTCCACACCTGGCTGGCTACAGACAGATGGGTGGCGATCAGGACACTCTCTTTTCTTGCACAGGGCCGCCAGCCTCTTCCAGTGCTGCACTGAGGAAGGAAGTGCTTGATAGCGTTTCTGCCATTTCTGCACAGTCCCAGCCTATGTGATCAGCATGCAAAAGGGGCCTATTACCAGATTTTTTCCAGTAATAGTATACTGTGCAATTGTGATGGCTGGGGACATGACAGGAGTAGGACAGCGATGATGTTGTGCAATAGTATACATCATGGACTGGCTTCAATGCAACCTCATCCCAGAATAGAGCTGTAGTGTGGAAGTGGCCTCTGTATCACTCACAGTCACACAGACTATACAATTCGTTACACACACACACACACACACACACACACATTTCAGTAATGAGGAAAATACACATTTTCCCAGGCAGTGTTCTTGCCTTCAGATTCCTCTCCTCTGAGAATTAGATAAGAAGGCCTAAGCTCTGAGATTTAGGGCCAGTCTTCTTCCACAATACTGGAGTTCAGCAGAGTAGCCTAGGGAGTATAGGCCAGTCTATATGGCACACAGAACAAGGACCATTTCCCTCCTTTTCCCTCAGTTTACTTTAGTTGCTGCAATCTGAGTTCAAAGTGCAAAAGAAGCTTTCCCTGCATTCACTCAGGAGGAAGAAGAGGGCAGAATCTTACCGTTCTCAATAGGCTCAGAGAAAAACAAATTGCTGCAGCCTGTCCTACTTTGTGTATTCTTTCTCATTAATTGCTTTTGCAGTCTTGACCACATTCTGATGTTGACTGGTTGCATGTGTCCCAGTTTTCATTTGTGAAATGTTAGGCAATATGTGACATCCAGTGCTGTCATGACTTTGGATGTAGGCCAGTATTTCTTTGTCTATTTATTTATTACTTTTTTTTTTGTCCTGACTGCAAGGAGATCATGAAGAATACTACCCTATTATCCTCAGAGGAATCTTAGCCCTGTTGAGGTGTTACAAAATAGCCTGAAAGAATCATGGTATTTGTGCCCACCATTCCCAACCTTATGAGATGGAACCAAAAGGTCTTCAGACAGGCTGAGAGACATTCGACTGAACACAGTTGGCTGTTCAGTGGCCACGGTGAGTAGAGCATTCTGGGAGTTGTGTCACTCCAAAAAAACTTTTCCAAATTGTGCCTGATCCTAATCTGTCTGTCTCTAACCACTACATTGGATCTTAATACATAAATACTATTAAATTAATTATTAACTGCATGCCAGCTGTACAAACTAAGGCAAATGCAAAAATAACATTGTATACTAGCTATCAAAAATCCTTCAATTTAAATAATCAAACACTAAAATGCAAGAAAACATCTGTCTAATGTAGATATCAAATATTCTGTGGGGAAAAAAAGAGGGAATATTTGAATATCCAGGGAACGTCTTAGTATTTTTCTGCATATAAATTTTCAGAATGAGGCTTTAGAGGAGATACTTCTGAGCAAATTGATTTTAGCTTCTACTGTTAGTCATTCTCCTAATTTCTAGTCTTTCTCCCTTTAGTCTGTGGCTGGTTGCAGCTGCCTCACATACAGTGCAGGAGAACAAGGACAAGATCTCCACATGTGAAGCTGAAGGGATAGAATTAAGCCTTTAAAATTAACAATTTAAAAAACCAGAGAGACTCCTGTGAACTCCTGTATCTATGACAACTAGCTGCTGGGGAGACTGCCAGGCATGGTGTCATTATTTTAATTATTATTCCTTTTCACAGAGTTGCAACAGCCATCCAGTCCAACCCCTTGCCATGCAGGAATATACCATCAAAGCACTCCTGACAGGTGGCCATGCAGGCTCTGTTTAAAAACCTCCAAAGAAGGAGACTTCATCGAACTCTGAGGCAGCGTATTCCACTATTGAGCAGCTCTTACCACCAGGAAGCTCTTTCTCATGTTTAGGTGGAATCTCTTTTCCTGTATTTTGGATCCATTGCTCCATGTCCTAGTCTCTGGAGTAGCAGAAAACAAGCTTGCCCCTCTTCCATATGACAGCTTTTCAAATATTTAAATATGACTATCATGGCACCTGTTCTCTTCTCTGGGTAAACACACCCAACTCCCTAAGTTGCTCCTCATAGGGGATGCTTTCCTGGCCTTTTACCATTTTGATTACCCTCTTCTGGACACGTTCCAGCTTACCAGTATCCTTGAATTGTGGTGCCCAGAACTGGACACAGTATTCTGTGTGAGATCTGACCAAAGCAGAATAGTACTATTACTTCTCTTGATCTAGACACTTTATAGCTTAAATGCAGCCTGGAATCACATTGACGTTTTTAGCTTCCGCATCATACTGTTGACTCATACTCAGTTTGTAGTCTACTAAGACTCCTAGATTTCTTTCACATGTATTGTTGTCAACTCAGGTGTCACCCATCTTACATCTATGCCTTTCATTTTTTTCTGCCCAAGTATAGTACCTTACATTTCTCCCTGTTGAAATTAATTTTGTTAGTTTTGGCCCAGCTCTCTAATCTGTTAAGGTAATTTTGAATTCTGATCCTGTCCTCTGGGATCCTGTCCTCCTCCTAATTTAATGACATGTGCAAATTTGATAAGCATGTCCTCTATTCCATCATCCAAGTCCTTTATAGAGATGTTGAATAGCACTGGGCCCAGGACAGAACTCTGTGGCACCCCATTAGTCACTTCTCTCCAGAATGAAGAGAAGCCACTGGTGAGCACCCTTTGGGTTTGGTCAGTTAACTGATTACAAAGTCACCTAAAGGTAGTATTG
Organism: Cyclura pinguis; assembly: GCA_030412105.1. Taxonomy (NCBI): domain Eukaryota; kingdom Metazoa; phylum Chordata; class Lepidosauria; order Squamata; family Iguanidae; genus Cyclura; species Cyclura pinguis. The sequence continues at coordinate 194,343,188 of CM059600.1, read as the reverse complement.
CCTAGCCCGCCTTTTACTAGTTTGCTTGCAATAATATCATTGTGAACCTTGTCAAAGGCCTTATTGAAACCAAGATATGCCACATCCACAGCACTCCCTTCATTCCCAAGGTTGTAATTCTATCAGAAAGAGGTAAGGTTAGTCTGGCATGATTGTTTTTGAGAATCTCACAGTGACTTTTAGAGATCACAGTGTTCCTTTTGAAGTACTTACAGAATGTCTGCTCTAGAATCTTCACTAGTATTGATGTCAGGCTGACTGGATGATAAGTGGGTCCTCTTTTTTCACCTGTTGAAGATGGGGACAACATTTGCCCTCCTCCAGTCTTCTGGGACTTCTCTTATTCTTTAGGAATTCTCAAAAGATTATTGCCTCTGGTTCTGAGATTACTTCTGCTAGTTCTTTTAGTACCCTGGGATGTAGTTCATCTGGCTCTAGAGACTTGAATTCACTTAGAGTAGCCAAGTACTCGTGTACTACCTCTTTACCTATTCTGTGCTACACTTCCCCTACTTCATCATCTGCTCCATTCTCCCCAAGCTGAACATTATTTTCCTGTTTGGAGAAGACTAGCCTTTCCGCACTATACTGTTATAGTGCTATTATTCTACTTTCAACATCCTGTGGAATTCTGGGGTTTGTATTTTACTGTGGCCAAAAAGCTCTCTGGCTGAGAATTTAAATGCCCCGCCCTAAATTGCAAACCCCGGGATTCCATAGGATGTTGAAAATGGAATAACACTATCACACTGTAGTGCGGAAATGGCCTAAGACAAAGAAGGTGTTGTGTAGTTCTGCCTTTTCTCTTTCTTCTGTTAGCATTTTCCATCTTCTCCATGCAGTAGCCCTACCATTTCCGTGTTCTAACTTTTGCTATGGACATAACCAAAATGTCCTTGTTATTGTTTCTAATCTCTCTAGGAAGCCTGAGCTCATTCTGCACTTTAGGTTTTCTGACTTTCTTCCTGCATATGCTATTTGTTTGAATTCCTCTTTGGTGATTTTTTTTTTCTTTTTCCATTTCGTGTACATGGCCCTTTTAAACATTAGATCACTTGGAAGTTCCTTAGAGATCCATCCTGGTTTCTTTAGAAACCTCCCATTTTTCCTCCTCGTTGGAAATATTTGAAATTGTGCGTTCAGTATCTTACTTTTAAGAAACTCTCATCTATCATGAACTCCCTTCTCTTTTAGTATTCCTGCCCATGGGATCACACCCTGTATTTCCTAAGTTTACTGAAATCAGCTTTCTTAAAGTCTAGAATGTGTGTCTGTCTGTGCTTAGCTCCCCCTTTCTGCTGCATAACAAACTCCAGGAGAATATGATCACTTCCACTCCATTAACCAGGTCATCATTGTTGATTAGGATCTGGTCTACAACAGCTGATCTCCTTGTCGCCTTTGCCATTCTCTGGACAATGCATGGCAAGTGAGGAATTTGTTGGACCTTATATTCTTGGCAGAGTTTGACTTCCAATAAATACCAGGATAGTTGAAATCTCGCATTACTACTATATCTCTCTTTAGAAAATCAACTACTTGTAGCACTGGATCCAAGCACAGAACAATGACTCAAACATGTGGGTCCGTTTATCCTTTGACACACACTGCACACAGATCTCACTTTTAGTTATTCAGTTGTTTGTGTATCTGTCCTTACTCATATGTATTTCTGCATCTGCCTGTCAGTTTCAAGGTTCCCAGACTTTGGAAGCTGGACACTCTTCTCCAATGTTCAGGTGAGGAGGAAGAATATTGAGATGAGAGCACAGCTGCAGAACCTACCAACATTTCACAGACAAAAACCAGGACAGATGTGGCCACGCAACATCACAATGTGGTCATGGTGGCAACATTATCAATGAGGAAGAACGTACAAGGTAGGAAAGGCTGCTGGAGTTTGCTTTTGCCTGAGTTTACTGGGAAGGGAAGACTCTTGTCCTCTCCATGAGTTAATGGAGGGCAAACCACTTTTGCACTTTAAACTTCATTAGCAGCAATTGAAGTAAGTTGAGGAAAAAAGGGGAAAGTCAGCAGAAGAGAGAAAAACTGGCATATTTTAATAGCAGCTGCAAAAAATAGGATTAAGCAGGACTGTCTCTTTCAAATTAAGAGTGTTGCAGGTTATGATCTATATTCTGTATTTCTTTGACTTAGTGTTTTTTATTTGAGTGGCATACTCAACTGAGGTTGGTATATCATGTTGTGACATCACTAGGGGCTGCTCCTTGTCCCATCACCAGGACTCACCTACTGTGATATAACAAGGGGTCATCTTGAGGTTTCGGATTTTGGCACTGAAGCCTCAGGGCCTGGGATAGTCAGTGTACAAGTGATACGTTACCCTCCCATTTCAGTCTTTGATAAGGTGTGATCCTTCTGATGTTTTTTGAGTGGCAGTTCCTACTACAACTGAGTATGTGGGTTAGGGCTGGTGGAAGCTGTAGGCGAAAACTATCTTCACACCTTCCAACATATCCCAGATGAAAACCAAGACAAATGAGGCCAAGCAACATCAGAGTGTGGCCAAGAGGTCACTCATGAGGAAGAACACACAAGCTAGGAAAGGGCTCAGCAGTTTCCTTTTCCCTGAGCCAACTGGGAAATGCAAAGTTTTGCCCTCTTTCTCTCTTGGTGTGAGTTATTTGAGAGCAAACCACTTTTGTACTTTGAACTGAATTTGCACCCATGGAAAGAAGTTGAGGAGTAAAGCGGAAAGTGGGAAGAGAAGAGACAAACAGGCATTTCAGAGGCAGTTGAAAAAATAGGATGGCAGAGGATGAATCAGAACTGTGTCTGTCAAATTGGGGCAGTTGGAGGGCATGTATCTGAAAGGCCACAATTACCTGCCCCTGGTGTAAAGGACCTGTCCTCTTAATTAGTGCCTGCTCACTTAATAAAATTCTAAATTTCCCTTGTCTGTCTGAGGTAAAACAGCATAGCCTCATTTGAAAATACATGGATTAGGCAACTGGCAAAAGAAGAAATGAGGGAGGTCCCATGCTATCTGGGCAGAATAAACTGTAGGACGAAGAATTACCTGGGGTGATCTGTCCAGCCAGACCTTAAACTGAGCAACCAGTAAGTATCCATGGAGAAATTCTGGCTGTGGGGAGCAACTTTTAAGAATGGGTGGGGTTTGTTCAGTTTTCAAATTGGGACATCCCTAAGATAAAGTAAAACTGAGGAACCTTTGATCCTCCTGATATTTTGGCTTACAAATACCATCAGCCCCATCCAGCATGCCCAGTGGTAAGGGACTGTGGGAGCTGTGGTCCAATCTGCCAATATCTGCCAATCTACCATGCATTCTTCATTTCTCACTGTTTTATAGCTCTGTACTGGAGCGGGAAATCATGTGTCCCCCAGATTTTGTTGGAGAGAAACTCCCAACATTTCTAAACATTGGCTATGCTGGCTATGACTGCTTGGATCTTCAGTACAAAAACGCAGTTCCCAACTCTGCTCTATATGGACAGTGTTCTTTAGAAGCCAACTGCAAGCAATATTCCTGGTATTCTTTCATATATAAAGTAATTTTTGTTTCAAGTTTGTAAGGATGTTAGTGGCAAATTGTAAGTGGAGCCACTGGGTATCTGTGGATGGACAACATGGTTCTGTAATCCATTTGGGTCTGACACCTTCCTGTGTTAGAGAAGCTCTCTTTGAACAGAGAGAATAGGAAGAGGTTTGCCAACCTTTTAGTCAGCCTCTGTAAAGTGTTCCTGTCACTTGAGGTGACTAAAGCATTTAATATAGACTGTGTGTGTGTGTGTTATGTTCCTTAAAGTCTCACTTTTGGTGACCCCCCACAAATCTCATAGGGTTTTCTTAGTTGAGGAATACTCAGAGGTGGTTTTGCCAATTCCGTCCTCTGAAATATAGCCTACAGCACCTGGTACTCCTGGTACTCATTGGCAGTCTCCCATCCAAATATTAACCAGGGTTGACTCTGCTTAGCTTCCAAGCTCAGGTGGCATCTGGTGCCTTTAGGCCCACTTTAATACAGACTACATATCTGCAGTCCTTACTATAAACCCTAACGGGAGTGCCAACTTGTAGATACAGCTATGCTTTTAACAGTGGTGAAAATCTTCACCTCCATACTATTAATATGTATGGAGTATGGAGGTGAAGATTTTCACCACTGTTAGAAGCATAGCTGTATCTACAAGTTGGCACTCCTGTTAGGGTTTATAGTAAGGACTGCAGATATGTAGTCTGTATTAAAGTAGGCCTAAAGGTTTGCTTTCTCACTTCTGTGTATCAGGCAAGCTGTAGTGGAAGTCAGGAGTGAGAATCATGTGGCCCTCTATAGGTTATTGGACTACTGCTCCTGGCAGTCTTAGTCAGCATAGGCAGTAGTGAGGGATGCCAGCAACTGTAGTTCTGGAACTACAACTTCTGAAAGGCCACAGATTTTATACTCTTGAGTGTAATGCTTAAGAGCAGGCCAATGTTTGGTTCAGTTTGCAACAAAGAGATGGTGTTCCTGTCTTTGGCCACTGCTTAGCTACACCCACCCAGTACTCACACTGTTACAGCAGTGATCTAGCTGTGCTCATCAATAAAGCACAGAATCCTGGTTTTGAATCTTAGGCGAGGATGAGTAGCATTCTGATGGGACCTTTGTGTTCTTTTGCTGTTGGTTGTAATGCCTGATGGAGCCCTTGCAGAGTGCCAGAGAATTCAGCATCCTCATAAAACATTACAGGTTCTGCCATTATTATTCCATCTTCACTAAGGGGGAATGAGGACCGAGAAACAGCTGGTCGCCAAAGGCTACCTTGCTGGGTAATGGCATAAATGGGGACTGAACTCCACTGCATAAGAGCAGTAGCTGTTTTAAGCTGGGGCTATGTGGGCAGGTCTCTTTTCTCTACCAAAGGACAAAGTTCCAGGAGACCATCCCCCACATTTTGCGCATGTATGGAGACTGAATTCACAGCCATGTGCTCCTGGAACTATTCTTTTGATACACAGGCTGTAGGCATACCATGTCCACCCAATCCGTCTTGCCCCTTCTGGTGGTGCGGGAGAGAGTCTGTCTGTCTGCCTTCTGTCTGTCATGCCTGTGGCCTTTGAAGACAGCTATTATAGCAGACCCTGAGGAAAGAGCATCCAGGCTCTGCCACCATCTGCTTTCTTCTCAAGTGGTTGACTGCGCAAGGCCAGAGGAACTGAGTCAGAAGTGACGTACTACTTCTGTGCTGACAGTAAATTTGTACTCCTAATGCTCCATGTCTCTCCATCAGTATCTACTTAGGAAGCACAGATCTCCCTCCCTCCCTCTTATCTTTCTGTCTGTACAGAGGTGGAAATTGGGGAATCTCCCAGAAGTCATTGGACTGCATCTCCTAGCATTCTTCACCCTAGGCTATGCTGCCCTTTCTTATTCCTTCCAGTTATAGATCTAGAGAAGGGATAGGCAAAGTGTGGTTGCATGAGGTCTCTTCCATGAGGTCAGGGTCCCTCCAAGAGTTGAATTTCTTTTGCCCCCAAATGTCCTCTAGGGGCTATAGGGGCATTTTTGCCATGTATTGGAACCTCCTGGGCCATTTTAGGCCCAGAGAAGCTCTTAAAAAAACAAAATAGAAGCGTCTTCTGGTCACTTCTTGTTTTGCAGAAAGGCCTCTCCTGGGCCTCAGGATATGGCAAAAATGACCTCCCATAACCTCTAGAGGACATTGGGCAACATTTGAGGGGGGGAAATTGCATGAGGTGTTGACAGGGATGTGCCCTCCCAAGTTCTCAGAGGGGCTATTGTGCATTCTTAGCCTCCCAAAGTTGCATACTCTCCTTATCTAAGGGTTAGGGTAACTCTTCCCATCCTTCCTTCCTCTCACAATCTCCTGGGAACTGGCACTGGAAATTTTGGATTAGAGGATCTGTGACCAAATGCTCATCATCTTTCTGATGGTCCCCAGGACTCTGTTAGAAGCCAGGACAGTTGAAACTAGCATAAGGTGGTATAAGTTTGTATTTCAAGTATTCCTACAAGCTGTAAGCTTGAGGAAAGGCCATTTGAATCCAGAAGAAAGAAACAAGGTAACATGACTATAAGGTCAGTGGACCAGTGCTTGGAATCATTTAACGTGTGGAGTGAGGCTGATAAATAATCAAGAGACAGAAGAAATTAGGAGGAAAAAAATATTTATCCCTAGTGGATTTTCGTTCTTGTTGAAATATGATGTGTATCAGAACTTTCTCTTTTTTTAGCTTGGAGGTGTTGTTGAGCAAATAGCTTGCTATGGGTTCGGGAATAGGATGGCGGGGGGGTTAAACCAGAAAAATAGTGCTGGAGATCAAGGCCAGGGAAAGTTCCCACGAGAAACTCTTTCTCACACACTCAGGGGCTCTTTCCTGCTCTGCTAACACTTTGGCCCTAGACAGGAAGCAAGAGACCAAACTTTCCATGTGGGAATCAGGCTCTCATAAATGAAGATGCTTGGTTTGGCACTGGGAGGGAAAGAGAGCTTGAATGTTCTTATGCAACCTCACTCCACCCTTGGGCCTTAAGTTTGGTAAAAGCTTCAGCTTTTGACTGATCCCTATAGAGAAGGCTGTCTGTTCAGTCAGCCCTCCGCATTTGCAGATTTCACTTTTGTGGATTTGATTATTCATGGATTATTTGCTGTCACTTCTGCTGCCTCCCTATGCCATTTTTAATAGAGACTGTGAGCCTCATGAGGCTGAGAAACTGCAAACAAGGCTTTTAAGTCCCTATTAAAAATGATGTGGGGCAGCAGTGGAGGTGGCACTTCTGCCTTGTGAAGGAACCCTGATGCCTCAAAAGAATCCATGGTGGATCGAATATGGTGATCATTCTTTTTTTTTGTGTTAAATAGGGTTTGAGAGGGCCTAGAGTTATTCACATTTTTTTCACTTTCACAGGAGTCCTGTGCCCCTAACCCTAGCAAATGTGGAAAGATTATTGTAATTTGAAGGACTGTCAGAGGATGGTCCTCCATGTTGGTTGTCCCCAACCTTGAGTCCCAAGTTATTGTTGGACAACAATGCCCAGAATCTCAATCCACGTAGCCAGTGGTCAAGGACTGTGGGAATTGTAGTCCAGTTCAGAGTCCCTGTGGCTTGAAGAAATCTCTGCTCTGTTTGAAGAAATCCTCTAATTTTGGGGGGGAGCGGCGAATGTGTGGCCCTCCAGAAGTTGCTGGAGTGTAGTTCTAATCATCTATCATCCTTGCTTATGCTGGCTGTGGCTAATGAGATCTGTAGTCCAACAACATCTGGAGGACTATGCATTTCCCCAGATTTGAAGAGCTACTCAGTCTGTTTTAAAGATAACAGCTCAAAGGATGGAAGTGTGTGTGTGTGTGTGTATGTGTGCGTGAGAGAGAGAGAGAGAGAGAGAGAGCAAGATAAAGATGTTGTCCATAAGTACTTAGTACTGCTACAGGCATATGGTCACAGTCTTCCTTCCCTATAGTGAAATGTAGAACAAGATAGTTGAATAGCGATGTTTATTGTATCTGACATTGATTGATTGTTGTGTATTTTTATTAGATTTTTAATAATAGTGCATTTTATATTGTTATCACCCCATGATCGTTTTATGATGAAGGATGAGATATCTTGTTAAAACACACGCACACACAATGTTATTTATATTTAAAATTAAGGAAGTTATTTCTAAATCTGTACTTATAAATTAGCCTATGCAAATATTAAGCAAAGCAGTGTCCTTTTTTGCCTTCGGTTTTGGTGAAGCCTTAGGCAGCCACTCTAGTTCCTGGCCTTTGCAGGTATGCAGGCTGTTAGAGGATCCACCATGGATTCTCCTCTGAACATGTGGACTGAGCACACTAGATGTGGTGATTATTGGGTGGGAACTAGACTCATAATTTTTGAAAGGTATTGCAGAAGAAGTGGAAGCAGGAGTTGGAAATCTTATTGTCTGATGTTCTGAGGCTGGTGGTGTGACTATGGAGTAGCCAGGGAAAACACTTTGTATGTTCTCAGAAACATGGTCTTTCCGTGAGTAAGGATGCAGGAGAAACAGGAGGGTCCATGCTACCCGTGGGGCCCTCAAAGAAAAAAAAAAGAAAAAGAAAGGGTGTTTTTACTGACCCTGCCATTGCCTGCTAATAGGATGCTGCTGAACGTCTCGGACCTCTGTTCCAGTGCGGCATGCAGCTCACTCAGAGGCACAGGGGCTCTAGAGCTGATAACTGCTGTGCTAAGTGCCCTGGGCAGCTGGTGTCAAATTGAATCAATGATAGCTTTAGCGGGAACAAACAGATATTATAAAAGCATTAGCCGCCTTCAAAGGGTGACTCATGGTGCACTTGCCAGAGGCAACATAGACTGTCACTTGGCAGGCAGGCATGGGCAACTGAGAGAGAGTAGCCATTCTTTCACTCCTTCGCTGTTCCTAGCTCTGTTTTTTCCAGCATTTTTGTTTTTTTTGTATGAGTGAAAACTAAAGCTGGGCTGAACATTTCCTGATCAGCTTCTCTAGGTATAATGGGGCACCTGCCAAAGCCTATACCCCTGTAGGGCCCCTTTGTCAGGTCTGGAAGCCTCCTGGCCCTGCTGCTCTTTGCAGTTAGGACTTCTTCATTTGCTTTCTCAGTATGAGAGTATGAGTATGCAGGGAGGACCCTATGAGAGAAGGCGGAAGAGCTTCCACCATGACCCATGCTCTCTCCCTCTGGATGGTTGCACAGACTTGGTCCAGAGGGAGAAGACAAGTGAATGGGCAGCATATCTTTCTACATTTCACAGATGAAAACTGGAACACGTGTGGCCAAGTAAAATCAGAGTGTGGTCAAAATGGCAAAAGTTATTAATGAGGAATAGCACACGAAACAGGAAAGGCTGCAGCTGTTTGCTTTTTCCTTAGCCTCTCAGGATGGGCAAGAATCCACTGTCTCTTTTCCTCTTTCCACTTCTCAGTTAACTGAGTGCAAACTACTTTTGCAGTTTGAACTCAGTTTGCAGCAACTGAAGTACGCTGAGGACAAAGGGAGAGAGTGAGAGGAGGAAAGAGAAACTGGAACATTTTAAAAGCAGCTGAAAAAGTGAGACAGAGGGGATTAATCATTACTGTCCCTGTCAAATTGTGGGTCAGTTGGAAAGTACAAGGCATCTGGGATGGAAGAACAAGGTAGGCACTGTGAGCATCTTCTCAAGTGCCCTACTCAAAAGTCTGCTAGTAGCACTGTTCCATGTAGAGGTAAGTAACTTCTAGTGATCTGAGTCCTCCCCAAACCTGGCAGAATCCAAGTACTCACTTCTGATTTTGACAAAAACTACCAAAACCCTCACAGGCCTAAAACAGACCCCTGCAAAATAGAGTGAAGAAAATCACTGCCACCTTCTAAAGCAGTGCTGCTCAAAGTGGTGGTCCATGGGACAGTGCTGGTCTGTGAGCCATTGGCTGCTGGTCCATGGCATGTTTCCAGGAAAGAAGGAAATAGTTGTGGCCAATGGACACAAATATGGCGGCAATTCCTGGAACATTGTGGGGGGAAATATACTCTGCTGGTCCCCTTCCTCAGATAGCTTAAGATAGCTTAAGAAGCACAGTTCTGGTGGGCATGACTGCCCATTTTCACCTCCTGCAAGGTTTTGGTGCTGGGGACTTGGGGTGGTGGTGGTAGAGGAGGAGAAGGGGCCCAAGGGCTAGGACCCCAGGGCTAGGACCCCAGTGAGACCCCTCGGAAGTCTGCATGCAGCCTGTCAATTGCACTTTGCTCCTGGCTCGGTAGCGTGACCAGGAGGTGCCCCCAAATGCACCAGGGTACAGTTTGAAGTGGGTGACGTAACATGCAGTACCACCTAAAGAAGGGCAGAGTGAGGCATAAGAACATTTGATCTAGATTTCAAAATTGTCTGACCAGACCACTGTACTAGGTAGAAGTTGGAGGACACTTGAGTATAGATATAAAACAGTCTCATAATAGATGTGTAACTTAAAACTCAGTTTCTCTCCTGAGAAACAATTACTAAATTCTCACTTCTTCCAGCACTTGGCAATGGTTTCCATTTGGAACTATACCTCCCAGAATCCTTCAGACAGCAAGGCCCTTCTGGTTGGATATTCTAGGAGTTGTAGTCCAAAAAGTAACTCTTCTTGAGCTTCCTTCCCAAACAGTGGCTTGGAGTGTGTGGAGGGGGGACAGGGGGGGCACGGCCAGGAGGTGTGGCCACTGCGTGTGGGGGTGTGGCCGTGGTGTGTGCAGGCATGGCCAGGGCTCACGGGGGCGTGGCTGTGGGCCAGGATGCCCCCAAAACATTGCTGCCCGGGGCAATCTGCCCTCATTACCTCCTTGTCCCTACACGACTGTTCTCAATTTCCCTTTGACCTTCCAAGTCTAGCATAGCTCTTAGGGTGATCTATGGCAGCTTTACCCAATCTCATGTTCTTCAGATACAATAATTGCCATCATCCATCTTCCCATGTTTATGAGGATGATGGGGGTCGGAAAGTGTAATGTTGGGAAAGGCTGGTTTATGGTGTAACTAACCCAGTGCCTTCTTACATACTGGACTAGACTGAAGGATGGATCTATCGCAAACAGGGTAGACTGCTGCACTCTGGTCTTAGGCAGAACTGCCCCCTGGAAACGTACCTCACATCGGGGCTGAAGATGGCCAGTCTCAAAAGGTAGAGGGCAGCACTGCCCAGTCCGAGTCCAATGAAGCCAATGAGGGGAATAAGCTGCAGAAAGAGAGAGGCAGAGATGAAAAATGCTTAAATAAAATGAATATTTATCAGGGGGACTGGAGAGTGAAAGAGAGACCTGACACACTGGAAGATTTACAGGGAAAATATGGCACAGCAGTCGTGTAGCCCAGCTCAAGTACATAGTGTAGCTGTCAGTATGAGTGACTGAATTAAAAGAGGGGGAGAAAAATAGCCACGTCTTGGGGAGAAATTGGATCTGGGGAAAGAGAAATCACTCGCCACTCCCCACACCTTGTAGGATATGTATGGGTACAAGGAGACAGCGGGTCTTTTTGACATTTCATATTGGAGTTTGGGTGAGTGAGTGGGAAAGTCTAAGGATGGCATGACTTTTCTCCCTTTGCCTGCTGAGTCCTTAGAGAAATGGCAGTGGGGAGGCATTTTGTCAAGAGCACTGTGTAAGTGATGTTGCATTGGGTACTGCTCATGGTAGACTTGGGAGATGCAGTTATGAGCACCTTTCTTTGCTAAATTAAAGCCATTATTTATTGCAAGGCACTTAACTACCTTCTCTGAGTGCTGCTCCATCCAACCCAGATGGATTTTTCTCCATCCACTTACCTACTCTTGACCTCTTTTTCTTCATCCTGCGTTGTCCTCCATCCCTTCTCTCCCAGTAATCCTATATTCACACTTTTGACACTTTTCTCCTTCCTTGGGTCCTTTCTCAACATGATTTACTCCTTAGCCAGCTTGTAGCTGAACTAAGTTGAGTGGAATCTGAGAGTGGATTGAAAGAGTGCTTACTGCTGGAATGCAGGAATTCTCCCCATTAAAATCAGCCCATCCACTGAGGCTCCCTGAAAAGAAGGCATTCTCAGTATTCCAGTACACCACCACTAATTAAATGTGGTCATTGTGAATGTGGGGAGCGGCCCTCTCAAAGCTCGGAAAAATGCCTCTCTCCTTCTTTTTGACTACAACTCCCAGAATCCCCCATTCAGCATGGCCAAGCAGAGATCTTCCTCTTTACAGATCTTCCAGCGCCACCTGACTATCTTGCTCTGGGCAGACCTTTAGATTATCCATTAGTTGAATTTCGTTGATTTCTTGACACTATTTACCTGTTGTTACTGCCTTTTTGTATTTAACACTGTTCTATCTCTGAAGTATCTTTTTGGGAGGAGAAATATTAATGATAGTAGATACACTGAATACTCATTTTCAAGTGGAAAACACAAAATGGTGCAATAATAAAATAATAAAAAAATGCTAAAACTTCTGTCAGAGATTGTGATCCTGGAGCTAGATTTTATGCAAATATAGCTGGTAAAGAATATGAGGATGTGATCTTGGGCATGAGGAATCTTTCCCCTTCTTTCTTACTCAGGGCTTTGTGAATTCTGAAGTTGCCTCCAGAACTGGCTACAAGAGTCAGAAATCATTCTGACCGTTTCAGCTTCCATTTTTCAAACCTTTCATGTCCTTATTGTTGCAAAGATTGGATTGAAAATATCTTTGAAGCACACAAGGTGCTGATGGGTAGGACCTCACTGAGAAGGATTACCAGAGGTCAGGAGATGTATTTTTTGGGGAGTTTTTTCCTAATATGTTGGATGAAGAAGTGTTTTGTTTTGGATCCCTACCCAATCTGCTGATAAACAAGTTCAAGTTTTAGTATCATGAATGAGGGAGACTCCTCACTTCTCTATGTCCCCATTAAAAGTAAGCATAGTTGGTTGTAAGACATCTGTTCCTCTCCTTGAAACAAGTTATTTAGATGTTTTTCCTACAGTTCCCTTGTCCCATAATCCCATTTTTTCCTTGCCAGTTCTGGCCAAATGCCTAAATTGCACCAGGATAGGCCATTATGAGAAGATTACGCATAATTTATTCCTTTGTTGTATTTATATCCCTCTTTTCCTCCAGTGAGCTCAAGGCAGAATGTTGTGCTTTCCCCTAATTTATCCTCACGTCAATCCAGTGAGATACGTCAGGCAATGGGGACTTGAACCTGGTTCTCCCAAGTCACAGCCTAATACGCTAACCATGGTACCATAATTGTTCTATACACTTTGATGACTTGGTCAAGTGTCCTGTTGGACCCTTGGATGGGATAGCTATGATGATATGGGAGACTTATGCACACCCACATTCAGAACTTGGAAAACTTACTTTTCTAGACTACAGCTCCTAGGATTCCCTCAACCAAGCAGCCACGCTGGCCATTGTGAAACTTGCAGTCAAGCAATATTACTTTTTGATGCTATGGGCCAAACTTCAGAAAGAAAAATGAGAAAACTCATTTGATGAGGAGGATATTTTTGGTGCTGTTGTCATTCTGGAAAACGGTTCAATTTACTGGGTTCTGGTAATGGTGAGGTAGAGGAAGAGCTGCTGCTCGTAAAGAGCACTGTCTTCCACTGTTTCTTCTACAGTAAACAGGAGTTGCAGGTTTCACAGAATCCTAGAGTTGGAAGAGACCCCAGGGGCCATCCAGTCCAACCCCCTGCCATGCAGGAACACACATCAAAGCACTCCCAACAGATGGCCAGGTTTAGGTGGTATCTGAAAACCCCCAGTGTCTGAGAGGCTAAAATGTAACAACAACAAAAAGCACTTTCTTGAGAACCCTAGACTAACACTAGAAATTTCACTGCCTGAAGCAAAGAACAAGATAACACTCTCAACCCGCACCCCCCATTTCATGTACAAAACCTGACTGTACCTATAACTGGATCGTTCTTTAAAAATGTCAATGGGAGACAATCCTCGTCTACATCGGAAGGCAACAGGCACATCTGAATGTAATGTAGGGGACACAGAAGGCTTAAATACCCTAAAGTACCAGATCCTGTCTGATTTTAGAAGCTAAGCAAGGTCAGCCCTGGTTAGTACTTGGATGGGAGACTGCCAACAAATACCAGGTGTTGTGGGGTATATTTCAAAAGAAAGAACTGACAAACCACCTCTCAGTAGTCCTTGCCTAAGAAAACCCTATGAAAGTTATGTGGTTGACAGAAATTGACAGATGGCTTGAAGGTACATGTGTGCACGCACACACACAGAAGCTCACACAGCACACAGCTCTTTCCTTCAACCACTTTATTGCTGCATCCCAGCAATTGTCAACAGACATCACTACTTCACTCACCTAATGGTAGGGCTAAACTATGGCCTGTTCTCCACCCATCCAGTAACAAACTTCCTGGACACTGTTGACTGCTGTATCTGTTCAGTGGATTCTAAACTGGAAGTGGTTGCTGGCAACAGCTCTTCTTCTCCCCAGCTCCTTGGAACGAACACACACACACACACACACACACACACACACACAGAGTTGTACATGTGCAAGTGAACACATTCAATCAGAACACTTATGTTTGCTTGGCTTTGGGGTCTGAGCTACCACTGGTCCTATTTAACGAGGCTGCCCTTAGCACCAATGGCTTTGTATCCAATTCCAAGGTAATTTCCTTCCCAACCTGCTCTATGAATCCCCAGGAGACTGAAGGTGCAAAGCCTCAATCCAAACAGATACAGCAGCTGCTTGACCTTTCCCAAATTGCAATGGCCCCTCATGCCCAGATAGGTGTTTGTAGCATAATGAACCTCCCTGTCCATTCCCCCGGCCTCTAGGAAACTAAATGGCCAGGTGCTTATAATCTGAACCATTGCTTTAAAAAGCAAAACAAAACATTTGTCTGTCCTGAAACAAAGAGCAGAAGAGGAGCAAGTGGGACAACCCTACATAAACATGGGCTTACTGATTAAGAAAGACCATTTCCGCACCTTACCCTTTTCTGTCATCATCCTGGCAGTGCCTTTGCCAGGATGGGAGCATGTCTCCAATGCTCCCCTCCACACCTGGCTGGCTGCCTGCGGATGGGAGCATGAGTGACATGCACCTTCCTTCGGCAGTGCAGCTAGCCTCTTTCCCGTGCTGCACTGGGGAAGTAGGCACCTAGATTGCACTTCTGCCCATTCTGCATGGCTGCCAGCAGCGGGAGTGTCATGCGATCATGGGCCATTAATGGATTTTTTTCTGTTAATGGAATATCCCACAATTGTGATGGGTGGGGACGTGTTGGCAGTGGGACTGTGATGACGTCATGTGAAAGCAGGACTTGTGGACCACCAGCAATGTGTCCCCATTGCAGGACAGCAACGTCATGTGGAAATGGCCAAAGACTCTTATGAGTAGTGAACTTTGCTTCATGGAACTCTATAGGGCTAGGAACCCAGGTACTAAAAACACTTTGCCGTTGGGATCCAAATAGTCAGGAAATGGGATTCTTGGACACCATCAACAGTCTGCCACTGGAGATAAAGGAGAACAGAATAATTACTTTTTAGAGCAGGGCAGCTGATTGAGAAGTGCCCTCACTGCAGTTAACACACACACATATATTTTAGGGAGGAGAGTTGAATTCCAGTAATGCCAGTCCTGCAAATCTGTAGGAGGAAGCAAGCTGTGCACAATATGGATTGGCTGAAAGCTTGTGATGTCACTGAGAAACACCCCATCCTGCCCAGTGGCAGGACTTTGAACACAGCCTCACTGCCCAAACTTGCAGCCAATTTGTTTTTTTTCTTGTTGCAGAAAGGGATGCAAAATTTTAATGTACCTCTGAGTGCTTTTGTTTACTGAAAGTTAGTTTGTCCTCTTTACAATAAATCTATAGAGAGATGGGGATGAATAAGCTGATACAGGCAATGATTGAAAACAATAACAGGAGCCACACAAAGCAGGAGATGGGGGCAAGGTGCATAAATGAACTGTCGTTTCATTTACCAATGTGTACGTCTTGTCAATTATATTGGGAAAGTGAGATGAAATATTGGGCTCACCCCGTGACTGAGAGGGATGCAGTTAGCTCTTTGGACTGACTAAAAGATGCCAAATTGTGATCTGGGTATAAAACAGTGGATGACTTAGACTGGAACAACACCACCAGGTATATTGGATAGTGCTGGTGGCAGTGACAGCTGGTGGCCCCCATGTCAATGGAAGGCAGAATCCACGCTGGATTTTTTTCTTAGTTTTAAAAAAGCTGTCTGGGGTGCGGAGTCTATTTTAGAGATATGGCTCAACACCTTGGATAGCTCCTTTGAGTTCAGGCTGGGATCTGGAACTTGGATCTACTGCCCCTTTGACCTGGAAGCCACCAACTTGTAACCTGGGAGGCCACAAGTCACGCAACTGTGGAGTAAAAGCTGGCCTTACTTTATTTCGGACATTAAGATCCACAGTAATCGTATCTGTTCCATGGGCTTAAACATAAACTTTCTTAAGATTAACACACACCTGAGGCCTGATGTTACAGTTCACACAGCTGCTTCTGGGTCCCTCAGATCTGTGGGCCTGTGTGAAACACACATCTGCCCATGCACAGGCCTGGTCCTTTCAAATTTTGCACATGAGGATATACATAATTTAAACACTTACACATCAAAATCTGATGGCTGAAGTGGCCTTGGCAAATAAATAATCTTGAAGAGGGAAAGGAGACTTTGGCCATTTCCGCAGTAGACTGTTACAGTGCTATTATTCCACTTGCAGCATTCTATGGAATCCTGGGGTTTGCAGTTCCAGGAGGGGCTGGGTGGCCCCTCCCTAAACTGCAAACCCCAGGATTCCATAGGATGTTGCAAGTGGAATAATAGCGCTATAACAGTCTAGTGCAGAAATTACCTCAGTCAAGAAGAGATTTCTTTTGAGAAAAGCAGTGGCCTAAAGGCTTCTCTCAAAAAGAATATTGGGAATTTTATAAGCTTTCTAATAAAGGTGCTGAGGCACCTTAACCTTCCAGGCACCTTCACAGAACTAGGATTCCCACAGTTCCTACATTTGCAGCAAGGATCATTTGAGAAAAGGTTTAAGGAAGCCATGTAAAGTCAGACTAGGACTGGAGAGACCTGAGTTCAGATTTCTGAGATAGTGTTGCCAGGTTGCCAAAATACCAATAAGGAGCAGTCAAAACTCATGACATGATGGGTTGACAATCAGAGTGAAGCTATTAACCAGTTTGTGCTGTATCTAAATATCTAATGAAAAGTATTGGTTTCAGTTATCTTAGCCATGTGTTTCTGTCTAAAATTAATATATTGTCTACTTTCACAAATTATATGAGGCATATATTTCTGTCTTTATTAGGGATCTACACTCAAAAGTATGGGATTTTTCTGGCATCTTGTTCGATCTATATAAAAGTCTCCCAACCCTCAAATAGGAGACATCTCTTACAATAACGAATACCTTCCAGTCCAATAATGCACAAGCTTTCAAGTCCTTAAATAACAGCTTTTTGGTAGTGTGTACAAACACCTTATTGTCTAATTCATGTACTTAAACCATATTTATTGTGTTTTGATTGAAACATATGTATATATTACAAATAAAGAAAGGGCCATTCCCCATAATAAGGGACACTTGGCAACTCTGTTCTGACATGAAGCTCACTGGGTGTCCACGGCCCAATTACTCAGTTGTGAGGTTGGAAATGGGCGAGAATGCCATGTATGCTGCCTCAAGCTCCCTGGAGGAAAGTGGGATATAAATGTAAAGGACAATAATAATATATCTACAGGAAAGGCTGGGGAAGCAATGTCACATGCAACGAACAACATGGTAGAATGGAAAACAAGGAACTAGCAGGGCACTGAAATGAAGACAAAGAAACAAGATAGCAGATAAGCTTGTGCAAAGCAGCGTGAAGGCCGGCAAGAAAAGATAATGAGGGAGAATATATATTATACAGGAGACAGAAGACTTTAATCACTGTAAAGCAGGGGTGCGAACTGTATAGCTCTCCAACCCAGTATTCCTTACCATTGGTTATTCTGGCCAGGACTGCTGGGACTTGCAGGCTACCAACATTTGGAGGACTGCATGATTTTCATCTGGTCCTAAGGACTAGAGCAGGAATGGGGGAATTTTTGTCTCAAGATGTTCTAGATGACAACTTCCATAATCTTTTTCCACTGGCTATGCTGCCTGGGGCTTCCTGGGAACCAGATCTTCCCCACCCAGCCACAGGAGCTTGAAACTGGTGTAGAAGAGAGGCAAGGACCCAGTGCAGATAAGAAAGGATGACATAAATGAGAGGGAAAAGCAAGCTAGGACTCAGGATTCTTACTAATTATTAACTACTAATCCACTCCCACTAGTAGAAGAGAGAGTTAGAGAATCCAGAACAGCTTATCTCAATGGAACATTTCGGTGTGTTTGTGCCTAGCACCATCTCATCTGCTTGCTGTCATCTTCTAGCATCTCAGTTGGCTCTGTACCAGGCTTGAACTACCCTCTCCCTCCAATTTTTCTTCCTTTGGTGAAATCCCACGTTTCAGGCAGTGGAGGCCTATCAGGATACCAAAAGTTAGAGTAGTTGGGAAATAACAATTTTCCTTTCTGTGCTGTGTGCTTGCTGTGCTCTGGCTGTGTGCCAAGTATACCTGGCAATGGCTGCCATCTGAAATACACTGGGTAATCAAGAATGACGCCACAGTCCCAAGGACTGCTGACTCCTCTTTAGAAAGGCAGGAATTACAGATGTATTTCACCATCTGCTGCTGGGTTATTAAGACTGGGGAAACATATGAGGATGGGCAAGTCACTGGGGATAAACATACAAACTTGGCTGCTACCTGGAAGGAAGTTGCAATGGCTGCATGGCAGCAAGCTGGGTGGTTTGATGTCTCTGTAGGAACCATAAAGAGTACAGAAGAACACAACAGTGACATGTCTCCCAAAAAGCTTTTTTGGCTTGCTGGCTGGGGGATTCTGGGAGTTGCAGTCCAAAACCATTTTTTTCAAGTTCTGCTCCTTTCAGACTCATTGTTACATGCCCATTGGTTGACTAAATTAGGAAACTGAGTGCCAACACTTTACCTAAGAAGCAAACAAAAACTGCCCCAAATAAAAGGGCAAGATAAGCAAGAGAGGAAAGCTACACATGGTTGGAATGGGGGAAGTAGGCTTAGCCCTTGTCAAAAGCTGTAACTCAGCGGCAGAGCACATCATTTGCATGTTAAAACTCCCATTTTTGGTCTGTGGCATCTCTTGGAAGGGTTGGAAAAGTGCCCTGTCTGTAGCTCATCAGCTGGATGGACCAAAAGTTTGGTTTGGCGCAAGATTTTCCATAGCTTAGCTCATTCATTAATCAGAATGGAGACTGCAGCCAAGAAATCAGAAGGAGACAAAGACTTGGAAGGGCAGCTATGACGGTCCTAGAAAAGATCCTCAAGTGTAAAGATATATCACTGAATATCAAAGTTAAGATTGTCCATGCCATTATATTTCCAGTTTCTATGTATTGTTGTGAAAGCTGGACAGTGAAGAAAGCTGACAGGAAGAAAAACAACTCCTTCGAAATGGGATGCTAGGGAAGAGTTCTAACCCAGGACATCCTGGACTGCTAAAAAGACAAATGAATGTGTCCTAGAGCAAATAAAGCCCGAACTCTCCCTAGAAGCCAAGATTACTAAACTGAGGCTGTCATATTTTGGCCATATCATTAAAAAACATGAGTCACTAGAAAAGACAATAATGGCAATGGTAAGGTAGAAGGCAGTAGGAAGAGAGGAAGACCGCATTACAAATGGGTGGAACTCATCAAGGAAGACACGTCCCTGAATCTGCAAGACCTGAGTAGGGTGGTTGCTTAGAGATAGGGTGACTTAGAGATCTCTCATCCATAGGGTCACTATAAGTCAAAGTGGACTTGACAGCAGTTAACAACAACAAAGACAATTTTGTAGGGCTCTTTTTCTGCTAAGTCAGCTTTCCCCAGCTGCTTGTCTTCCAGCTGTGTTTGACTACAGCCCCCATCACTCACAGTCAGGGAAGCATCAGGAGGATGCTAGCCCAGGTTGCATGCAGTAGGCTAGAGAACAGACAGCAGGCTGTTGGATAGCATTATGTTTCTGCTGTTACCCTGAAAAGAGGTATGTTCCTCCTCCTCCTCCTCCTCCTGCTTCTTCTCTTGCTGCTGCTACGATTATTATCAACACTGCTACTATTTCTGAGCTCTGCCTTGCTAGCATGGCCTGTTTCTGTTCTACTGTTGGTTCACCAGCAGCGTTGTGGGAGTTGTGAGCCATTTCAGACTCAGCTGGCCTTAGATGTAGAGTTGGCATTAATCACAGGCTGAGGCAGTTGGACACCCTGGGAAGTGCAACCGCACAGCAGCAGGAGAAGCTGTTGCAGGGTGGAAATGCTGATCTACATGGATGGTGCACACAACAGATTGATGGCATGTCAGGCAGCAGCCTGAGCTTCACCAATTGCACTTCCTCCTGCCCTAATTTCTTTTATACGTACCTGGCCTGGCCCTCCTAGTTAACCATTTGTGGACCTTCCAAGCACCACTATTTTCCAGGAAGAACCTCTTGTTTTCTGATATCTGTCTCCCTTTCTATAAGTTTAGTGTAGAAATTGGGATTATTTTTTTTAAATTAACATGTTGGTGATGAGGGCACATGTGCAGCAGAGCTCACTGCCAGCTCTTTTCTGTTCCTCCATTCCCTGCAACTGACTGTTCATTAGTCAGCCTTGCTGAGTATTTCCATTGTTGCATCTAGGAAGATGGGTGATAAGGATAATAGACAACAGAATCATAGAACTGGAATGGGCCACAATGGCCATCCAAGTCCAACCCCCTGTCATGCAGGAATACACAATTACATCATTGCCAAAAGATGCCCATTCAACTTCTGCTTAAAGACCTCCAAAGAAGGAGAATTTACCACCCTCCAAAGCAGTCTATTCCAGTGCTAAAGATCTACAGTAAATAAGTCCTTCCTAATGTTTAGGTGGAATCTCTTTTCTTGTAATTTGAATCCATTGGTTCTTGTTCTAGTCTCTGGAACAGCAGAAAATAAGCTTGAATCCATATGAGGTGGAAGTTCTCAAGTGAGGACACTCTGTGTGAAATGGAGGGAGAATGTGTGGTGGGGATGATGTGGTGGGGAGAGCAATCTGAGGGAGGAATTCAGTTCTTCAGAAGATTTGGCAGTCTCTGCTGTGGGAGACTGGGCTTGCTCCGTGCCTGTTCTGTTTCCAAATGTGAAAAGGTTTTCTTTTCTTGGCATTTGGGGTCACTGGCAGCTGATGGGTCCAACGTTGTTGGGGGTGGTAAATCCACTTCGTGTTTCAGTCTGAACTTTAAAAGAGTTATCCAGGATGCTGGACCCAATCTCCAAAATGGAACCAGAACTTTGGATACTTCTTTTTAAGTTCACAGTAATGTCCAGAGTGGAATAACTATTCCCACCAACACTGCAGACACCAGCTACCACTGCTGCCTGTGGAATGGAAAGACTTCTGGTAGGGTAAGATCTGTATTTTCTTTCACTGACGTGTTTTCTAGATGGTGATTTTTTTTTATTCAGTTCATTTACATCCCATCTTTCTACCTTTTTTTAAGTTGTTTGATTGTCCTGTTTAACTGAGAGCTGCCTCTGAGTCACATTCATGGCAGAAAGGCAGGATATAAATTGAGCAGATAAATGAAGAATACTACAGCTCCTCCCAGCAGCTTGGTCCCCTGTTCCTCTCACAAAATCTTCCAGATCATTTTAGGTCAGTCTGGGAAGTGGGTGGGAACAGTGGATACAGACCACCAAGAGGGGGCTCCGTGGTCTTCTGCAGCAGTGAGAATTAGTTTTAAAACCAGGCTGGGCAACGTGTTGCCCTCCAGTTATTTCTGGACTGTAACACCCATCAGCCCTCTTACCCAGTGCTCCTAGGCTATCTGCCAAGGATTGATACCATATTTGTGCCTATTGGCTACAACTGCTTCTTTCTTTCCTAGAAACTCCTCCACAGACTGGCAGCTTATGGCTCAGGGACTGGCTCTGGTCCAGCGACCACCGTTTTAAGTAGCACTGCCTTAGAACTGCATAGACAGTGAAGGGGTGTGTTAGGACAACAACCTGGAGAAACACATCTTTCCCACCCATTTAGGAAAGGTGGGGAGCAATACAGCTGCTGGTGGTGCTGCCAGTGGAAAGTTTCTGTCTCCCCAAACCTGTTGAAGAATTTTACTCCCATTCCTGAAAGGCAAATGGAATGGGGACACTGTTTCTGCTTAGTCAAAAACACAGTAAGATCAAACATTTTATTTGACTTAATGAAGTGTCCCTTTACGAAAGGATGCTATTATGGATACTTTGCTACCAACACAACTGCTTCAGAGGCGGATGCAGCATAAGGTATTGTAGAATAAACAAACACAGCATTAGGCAGGCCAAGTAAAATATAATAGCATATTGGAGGGTACAATAATGCATTGGGAAGGCTGAGAAGAGTATAATAGTAAGGGATAGAGGAGGGGGGGGTGCACTCAGGCAGTAATCCTTGATGTGAGACGAATAGGGGTGTTTGAAGTACCAAACCCCCTCCAGCTGTGTTAGATTATTTACATTATTTGCAACAGTGAAAATGCTGGAGGGTGAACGTTTGGATCATACACACCTATAGAAGATACCCTCTTAACCTTCTGTGGCAAAAGAATGTGACCTCACTAGCGTTGCTGTAAATTGGTGGAGAATGGCAATTCTTTGCTTTAATTGCCATGGGGACAGAGAGGTGCTGTGATGGTGTTAAGATCGTTCCAGTGGTAGAGGATGAAGCCTCGTTAAGCAGGCTTCCCTGGACTGAAGTGTAGCTACAGAATACCATGTATGTACCCTGTGGTAGATGAAGGAACAAATTAAACCAAATCCAAATCCTGCAATAAACCAAACCTGAATGCCGCAATAGATAACTTACCCCAAAGAAGCATTCATACATATATTCCTTTATTTTGTGTAGTTCAACCTCATTTGACTAATCATGGGAGGGGGCAAAGAACTATGTGAGGAAAGAAAGTCCTGTTTCCTAAAAATTGTGTTTGGTGTGTTTCTATACAACCACGCCTGTTTCTAGTTGCATGTTTACAGGTTTACAATAGGTTAGTGTGTGTGGGGGTACATGCGTGGGGGTGCGTGGGCGGGATGTGTGCCCTTCATTCTGTTAGATTGCAACTCACCTAGGCAGCATAGCTAATAGTGAGTGATAGGGATTGTTGCAGTCTACCAGCATCTGGAAGATTACATATTTCCCATTCTTGCCACATGGAGGGGAGCCTCCAAGACTCCCTAACAGGAAAGGCAGTATGCCAGGGATCATTTATTTACATAGCACCATCACGTACCTGGTGCTTTATAAGTATGGTGGGCCCTCCTTAGCTGTGACCTCCAAATCTGTGACCTCCAGTTCATAGGAAGCATTACATCCTATACTAAAAATGGTGGTGACATCAGTGTGGACTTGCTAAAGTGTCTGCACGCATGTTGCTCCCACTGAATCTAATGGGATTCAAGCGTTCATAATATCTGCTATTCACAGGGGTTCCTGGAACGGACCCCTCCCATATGGAAGACCCACTGTAAAAGAATAAAAAAACAGTTCCCTGCCCTCTGGCTTAAGAGTTATTCTGCCTGCTTCTCCCTAACATGCTTGCTTTTCCATGTGCAGGGATACTTTAAAAAAAGAGAAAGATTATGAAGATATCCAACATGCTGTTCCCCCTTCTGCCATCCCATAGAGTCTCAGAATGGTTCTCACTTAATGTATACACTAAGCTGTAGGATGCTCAGTTCTGAGAGAAGTTAAGATATAGACATAGCACGGCTGTTCTGATGATTCCAAATGGGTCAGGTGGCTCATTTTCTATGTGGATTCCTGCACTGGCAAAGGGTTGGGCTAGGTGACGCTTGGGAGTTCTTTCAACTCTACAATTCTGTGGTTCTGTAGGATGAAGCAAAGAAATGTAGCAGGGATGGGCAGGCTTACGGACATCTAGATTCTCTCAGATACAATTCCCGTCATGATTACCAGTCTAAATCCTTATTGTTACTCCTGACTAGAGTAGACCCATTGAATTAATGGGATTTACCCTGGTTAACTCACTGTTCAACAATAAATTCAGTGGGTTCGCTTAACTTGGGTCAAACAAACCGGATTCCAGCCACCTTTGGCAATGTGATTAGGTCTGAGGAGAATTGCAGACCAACATCTGGGTTGCCACATGTGCCCCATCCTTGGTCTATATGTAGTTAAAAAAGGTCCTGTGGCCGTGGAGAGGAACTAGTATTTTAAACATTTTTCCTATATGAAGTGAAAAAGCATCTCTTTCTCTCTCATGTGCTCACCCACTCTGTGTGTGTGTGTGTGTGTGTGTGTGTGTGTGTGTGTGTGTGAGAGAGAGAGAGAGAGAGAGAGAGAGAGAGAGAGAGAGAGAGAGAGAGAGAGAGAGAGAGAGAGATTACGCTCAGCCAACTCAAATAAGGCCATCTCCCTCTCCCCTTCTTGAGCCTGTGAGAGGGGAAATTGTATTTATATCAAGGCCTCACGGGCATATATAATTTATCTGGGTTTATTCATATTTGTAAACAAAATCCCTGTCATGAATTTTTGATAGAAAGCAAGACAATGGCTTTGGGAGATGGGATGAAGGGGTGGGTGGGCTGTAGGCTTTCCATTCTGTCACTGAAATTCTGAAGCGTGTGTGTGTGTGTGTGTGTGTGTGTGCACATGTGTGTTTAAGGGGTGGTGAAAGTCAGATCACAAAGGACACAGGAAAGCGAACACACACACACACACACCTCTTAAGCTGGCTTTTGAATTTGGGAGGTCTGCGAGCATATAAGGTAGGGTTGAAATCTGCTCTGTGTTGATTTATGCTTAGTGTGTAGAAAAACCCCTTAGAGGCATCAGATATAACAAGGTAAATAACAACACATCAAATCTCCTCTCTTGCCAAGCGTGTGTATGCCAGCCGTGGCCATCTAGGGTTAGTGAACAAATTACCCAGTATTAAACAAGGCACATGCTTGCATCTGTGCAGATGGAGAGAACAGCGCCAAAGTTTGGGCTGTAAAATGAGTTTGGGATAAAGAGAAAGAAAGAGGGCAGAACAGCAAGATCCCTTTAAATCCTTCCGAATAGGAGTAGAAAGATTGCTCTTGTCCCTTGGGGAAAAGCAGGACAGGAGTTCCAGTAGCAACGGAAGCAGGAATGTGGTGGAGTCCAAGTAAAGATCCTTCTGGGAAAAGCCCCAGGAAGGGTCCAATTTAAGGGGGGAAACGATCATCAAAACAAGTGGCCTTTTAGACAACATATTCATGTCAAAGAAAAGAATGACGGGGGAAGGTTTCTTGCATCCTCCTTTCCTTGAAGTACATTTTGAGTGTATAGCGGGGAGAGGCCACAGGAGGAGAAGATGGCTACTGTTTGGCCCTAACCTTAGTCAGAAAGACACACAACAACAATAAACATAAAACTTTCCATTTGGGTTGAGGAGTGTGCAATCTTAACCAAGGAGAGTTACGGTTAGGTGGGGAAGGGAAGGAAATTGATTCCCTCTTGGATAACTATACAGCAAGAGTTGAGAGCTTCTTGCCTTCCAGATATGGTTGGATTCCATGACAAATGAGCATGAGCGGATTCCATTTTCCACAAGCCCCTTTGCGTGGGCAAAGACTAGAGATGATGGGAGATGGAGTTCAGCAACATCTGGTAGTACCCCAGGTTTACCACCCAAGGTACAGAGAGATGTGATGAAAGTCTATATTCAGTCCTAGTGTGTGTGTGTCTGTGTCTGTGCACACTACACCCTTGCCATTGCATTTTAGGTCATATCTGTGGTTATTCTTCAGAAGCACAGATACATTTCATGCCACGTCACTGATTCTCCACACAGAGCGGCTGCAATCCAACATCCTCTCAGTATAGCATAAACATCTGCATGCAGAGATATGTATACCAATAGTACACAACCCACAGGCAGAATAGCAATGTTGAGCAGCACATGTCAATGACTGGGTGCCATTGTGAAATGTACAATAAACAATGTGCAATCCACAGCTGCAATATGCAGCATTGTTATATGCACAACTCCACTCCTGCTGCTATCAGCTGAATATGGCTGGCATCCTTTTGGGAGCATCTGCATATACAAGCTTCCCTTATGCTTGCATATGTTCTTTTTTTGGCATTGCAGACGCTGGTATTCCCTTCCACACGGAATTAGTATACTACACTGAGCCATACAGGATTGCAGTTGATGTCTGTTGCACTGCGGTGAATAAGCTCCCTCACTTGCATGACTGCATATGTTACTAACAGGATGCCAGGCAGCAAAGGAATATAGTTTCAAACAACTGAAAGAGCTTACATCCTGGGCAGAGCTCTGCCAACTGCACAAGTCCCTTTTGCTTAAACGCTTGTTTCGTAACCCATGTTATTGGAAACATTGTTCAAGGTGTTATGAAGCAACATAGAGCTTACTACAATAAATGTTCTTCAAATACTGAGCACTCCCTCTCCCCCTGCCCTATTTGCAATTTAATCTGGGAATTACGTTGGTTGGTTGGGAGCAAGAACTGCAAAAGATTAGATTTTTGTATAGGTAAATTCAGGGCACTGATAGCTGAAAGGGTAGCAAGGGCTTATCCCAAGAAATCTATTTTCATAGAATCATAGAATCATAGACTCTTAGAACTGGAAGAGATCACAAGGGCCCTGTGGCTCAATCCTTGCCAGGCAGAAATAAACAAGTAGAGGAATCCTGAACAATGCCCATCCAACCTCTCTTTAAAAGTCTCCAAAAAGGGAAAGTCCACCACTCTTCCAGGCAGTTTATTCCACTATTGAAGGAATCTTACCCTTCACAAGCTCTTCCTCATGTTTAGGTGGAATGACTTTTCTTGTATTTTGAATGCACCAGTTCTCATTCTAGTCTCTGCAGCAGCAGAAAACAAACTCCACCTTCCACAGGACATCCCTTCAGATATTTAAATATGACTATCATGTCCCCTCTTAGTTTCCTCTTCTCCAAGCTAAACCGACACAATTCCCAAAGTCAAACTTCATAAGCCTTGGTGTCCAGATCTCTTTAAAAATCCTATAGATCTGCCATGGCACAATGGAAGTAACACAATAGGCAAAATCACTTCTAAGCATGTGCAGAATGCCCTTCTATATGAAAAACCAAACAATCAATTTGCACAGACATATGGGCTTGAGGATAACTTCTAAGGAAGAAAGTATGGCTTGGACTTGAACCCTAGAACCCTCTCATTTTAGACTAAAGAAGGCATTTGGGCTACAACATTTGAAAGCTGTGGCTTTGGGATCAGTTCAAGAGTGCAATAATTTGCTAGTTGCTGAACCTACTGCCACTCTTCCTTTACAGAGATGACACTTACATTTGGCTTTTGCTTTCCAGTATTTGCAGGACTATCAAATAATGTGTACCTCTGTTAGCTTTACATATTTGATGTTTAAAATCGCTTTCTCTTACTTCCTGTATAGCACTACAACATTCACACATATAGACACACAGTCCAAAAGAGGGTCCAGAGTTCCTTTACTGCCACATAGGTGAAAACAGCATAATCCCCTATTATGCTGATTTGGCAGGGACAGTCGCAATTGGTTCTTGGTCATCCCCCTTTTTTGGATTTTAAAATGTTCCAGTTTCTCTCTCCTCCCCCCACCCACTGTTTCTCTTTGTCTTCTGCTTACTTTGACTTCTGCAAACAAACTTCAAAGTGCAAAAGGAGTTTGCACTTGATTAATTAGGTGGGGGGAGCAGAGTAGGAGCAGAATTTTCCCCTTCCCTGTAGACTCAGGCAAAACCAAACTGCTGCAGCCTCTCCTAGCTTGTGTGTTTTTCCTGATTAACAACTTTTGCTGTCTTGACCAGGCTCTGATGTTGCTTGCCCACATGTAACCCAGTTTTCTTCTGTGAAATGTTGGAGGATACAGAACAGCCTCAAAGGAACACATTGTGAATGAAAAAGATGAGTGGGAACACTTCAGGTGTAAGCTAGAAGACTCACCAATGATCCACAGGGATTCCTCCAATATCTTTAATCCACAGCTTGGAAAAGTTACTTTTTTTACAAGCTAGCTGCTGAATTCTGGGAGCTGTGGTCCAGAAAGGTAACATTTTCAAGTTTAGAAAGAACCAAATATGAAAAGTATTGTGGACTGTGAGGCATTAGCATCACTATGGGATGAGCTGAAGCCAGCCAAAGAAATTTTGCCACCCAAGGTGCAGGACAAGATGGCATCCTTCCCCAAAATTCTATGTACAGAACCCTACTAAGAAGTTAATCTTATTTCAACAACCCCTCACTTGAGGGCAGCAGACTTTTGTAGGGGGCACAGATCAGGCTGCCTGGAACACTCAGTACCGTCCTCCATCAGAACAGCCAGGGGCTGCTGCAGAAATATGCCTTCAAGTAGCCTGCCAACTTATGGTGATCCCCATGAATTTTAACAGGTTTTTTAAGGCAAGGAATACTCAGAGGTAGTTTTGCTAGTTCCTTCCTCTGAAACACAGCCTTTAGCACCTGGTATCTGTTGGCAGTCTCTCATCCAAGTACTGCCCATGGCTGATCCTGCTGAGCTTCCAAGATCCAGTGGTATCTGGTGCCTTTTTAAAGGGGATTGAGGGATCGCCCCTCCATAGTATCCAGCATTTGCTGCATGTGATGACTTCACCCCTCTGCCTAACAGAAGCACTTTCCCTGGGGATGGGTCTTCTAGCATAAGGACCAAACATGACCAATGGTAGGGATAAGGGTAGGAGCTTAACAGATTTCTAACTAGCAGTGTGGGGAGAAATTGGGAAGTAGCCAGGTTGGGAGGGCACCTCAAGTCTTACTAGGATAGGGAATGTGGTCGGTTGCCACTTCTTTTCTGGGGGAGGGCTCCTGTGCCTTGTGTGATAGTCCTCATCCTCTTGCCCCAGAGCAATTCCACTCCTGTCCATGCCCAACCACAGAGGTATAACGTTGAGGGGAAGGCTGTATTTCCTTACTAGGAGAAGGGGCACCTGTTGAATTTCCCCCTGCAAAAGCCCTGTTCCCGAGTGAGAAGGGCAGAAAAGAGAAAAATGTGGGTTTTCTCAGTAGGGAGCGAAGGCTAACTCGGGGAAGGGGCGAGGAAGAAAAGAGCGAGTAAGTCTTTGGAAGTGGCTCTTAGGGGCTAGGGGATTTGGGGAGACAGAGCCCCAAAAGTGACTTTTCTCAAGTTCTGTTGAGGAGCTCCCTCAAAAGTCGCTGGGTGGGTGCCTCGTCTTAGAAGGGCGAAGGGGTTCAGAAGTCGGGGGGCGCGGAGGGGGGACATCACTCACTCCTGGATGCCGCTTGAGTTGCCGAGACAGCATGCCCCGAAGAGAGGCGCCCTTCGTGCCGGGGCTGTCCTTCTGCGGGGCTGCGCTGGCTCCGTCGACTCCCATCGGCTCGGCTCGGCTCGGCTCGGCTCGGCTCCGGCGGCGGCGGCGGCGGCGGCAACCTCTCCAGCAGCCTAGTCGGACAACCAAGACGGCGTCCCCGGCGGCAGATGCGCCCCCGCCTCTGGGACTGCGAGAAAAGGAGGAGGAGGAGGAGTAGAGGAGGCGGAGGCGGGGTGGGACCCATCTCCTCTCACCCTGCCCCCCACCCCTGCCCTCGCTGTCTCTCTTTCTCTCTCCCCACAGGGACGGGGGGCCGAGGCAGAGAGGCGTAGGGGGCGTGTGTGTGGTGGGGGTGCGGGGAGACCCAACAGGAAAGTTTTGAGAAAAGGGGAGGAGGAGCGCGCGCAGGAGAAGACGCGCGGGAAGATGCCCGCTGGAGCGGAGGGGAGGAACGCCCGGCAGTGGGCTGGGCTGCTTTAAGATTTCAGTGGGCAAAGCGGGGGCCTAGTCTTCTGTGTGGGGCAAGGGATGGCGGCGATAACAAGGAAAAAGAAAGGGGGACGGGGTAAAGGAGGAAAGGCCTTTCTTGAAACGCAAACTTTGACATCTCTGTAGGAAAAGTAGGGACCTTTCTGCCCTACACTGTTACAGTGCTTTTATTCCACTTTCCACATCCTATGGAATCCTGGGGTTTGCAGTTTAGGGATGGACATTTGGAATTCTCAGCCAGAGAGCTGTTTGGCCTCGGTAAACTACAAACCCCAGAATTCCACAGGATGTTGAAAGTGGAATCGTACGACTATAACAGTGTAGTGCGAATAATAGCACTGTACACCTCAGAAATACATGCAGAGATACCCAGACCAGGCGCTTGGAAAGGGAGAAGAACATTGGGAAGGAGAATGGATTTTTAGGCATAGAGAGTGGTTGCCACCCTCAAGTTCCCAGATGTTGGACTGCAGCTCACATAATCCTTTGCCATTGGCCACACTGGCAGGGCCTTCTGAAGGTTAACCTTCGACCTGGGGATCTGGATTTGGGAATCAGTGGGCTAGGAGGGCTTGAAAGCCATCTCTGCTGTCCATTCTTGTGTGGGTTTTATTTTTTAAAAAGACACTTTGTAAGCAAACGTTACTGTGTGGTGTCTAGATAAAAAGAAATAGAAACAGGCTGGGCAAAGGATGTGTGTGTTTAGACTAGGGTACCGCTGTGAGACTTTTTTCCTTCTTTTAGAAATCAATTCCTTTCACACCTATTTCCAACATAATAAAAAACTTGAAGTCACTCTGGGCCTCTGCAACTGTCCCATCTTGCTGTTATGACAAGGATTGCCAACTGACCAAAAACAAACAGCTTGGCCTGCTCCTGTGCCAAAAGCAATCTGGAAAAACCACTGTTGTGCAAGTGAGCATTATCACAGGCTAATACCTGCAGTGAAAGGCAGAGGGGAAGCTGCTGGTAATGAACTGGCAACCCTAGTGAGCACAGGGAAAGTGTTCAACAGACTGGCAGAAGCATCCTGCTCCAGCAGAAAGGAAAGCCAGGAACTTCCAGGAGCTGACTGTGCCATAACTCTGGAAGCAGAAGTCCTTATGGGAAACTCTGAGAAACCCCCAACCTGTTTGCCATTCGGGGTGGGAAATTTTTAACCCTTTATATGTTTCTGGGCTGGATCACCCCTCAGTCTCCAGACAGCAGACCCAATTGTGTGGGATCATGGGAGCTGTGATTCTGGACAGCCAGCCCGATCCCTACACCAGACTGTGGGTTCTCAGCCATTAGTCTGGAAAAGGGCAGCCAGCCCTGAGGCTTGAAGGACCTGCAGACCATTTAGGCACAAAGCTCACCTTCTGTCCAAAACATACAGCCCTCCAGATGTTGCTGGCAGCTTTCCTCAGTGCTGGCTGGGGCTGCTGGGACTTGCAGCTCACAAAAGCCACACGATTTACAGCACTGGTCTTAAAGCTTAACCTGTAGCTTGGTTCTTAAATGGGGACAGAACTGTTTCTACATATCTGGAAGATCCTATCACTGCATGTGCTTGGAAATAGCAACCACAGATTGTTAAATCCCATCAAAGTTGTTAACATTTTTTTTAAATGGTTGTCTGCAATTCATTTTCTTATTTGTTTTTCCTAAAATGGGAGAGAAGAAAAGAAATTTTTGCTTTGCTGAGCAAAAATCTCTCCGTGTAAGAGCCAAGGTGCATATGTTACTGTTGTCATGCTACTTTCCCTGTGAGTAAGAAGACAAAGACAAAGATCCAAGATAGCTTGGATCTTTGCCCTGTGTTGATAGTGCTGGAGAAGTCTGTTGTGAGGACGGTTCCTCATGCCAGCCTTCAGATATCTACGGTTTTCATAACGATTTCTGCCTACCCCTTGCAGGGCTGAGCTGGAGATATTTGCCAAGGCCGATGAAATGCACGTCTCCCCACCATATGCCAGCCTGCAATCAATTTATTTTTCATACAAACAAAACACAGGTATGTTTGCTGCTGGGTCCCTACATTTCACACTAGGCGGGGGTGACATTTCTAACTGATGGGGCCATCAACCTGCGTTGCTTATGTATGTGATCTGTGGTATGTGTGTGTGTTTTCTTCCTTCCACCTCGCTGCATGGATAGAAATAAATCTTTCCGTAGTTATAGTTAACAGCAGGCTTGCTCTTGTTGATGGAGACTCAAAAATCTAGTAGTTAGAGCTTGGTGAAACTCAGTCGGTTGGTGTTCCAGCCTCTGGAAGGAAGGGAGATCCAGGCAACAACAACACTAACAACACCTATACAGGATTCTTGGTCTTTTTCTTTACCCTAGCTCATTTAGAAGCTAAATGTGTATTTTTTTAGTCTGGAGACTTGGGAATCAAAGACAGAATGGGCAAAGAGGTACTTGACTATTTCTCCCAGTTGGGTATTGAAATGGTATTGACGCAGAATCCTCTTGCTAGCATAGCCATGCTTTTTTGGATGACAACTCCCAGAATCCCCCAGGCAGATGCTGCCTAGGAGATTCTGGGAACTGTGGTCCAAAGGGCTAAGGCATCCATTCTCTGAATTGAACATATGGATCTATGTTCTGAACAGAGGTCTATGTTCTGTGTCCCAGCTCAGGACATATACTAAAATCTATTAGTAAGAGCAAGATGAGGCAGAACTGGGCTGCCTTCAGATTTGATAGAGCCATGTCCTGCTGGGCAAAGTGTCCTGTGACTGGCACCCTTCTCTGCCAGTAAGCTCTAGCAAGCTTCCTGCCTGTGATGGCAGCAGTGCTTTAGATTTTGAAAAGTGGCACTCTTGCAACATCCCACAATGCCCCAGAGCAGTGCTTGGTCAAGGGAATTGGAAATTCAAAAGCTTCCAGATTCAGCTGCATGGAACTTTCTGGAGTGCCACCTCTGGAGTGGCACATAGGTTAAGAATGTTTGAGAGCGGGTGTCAACACTGCCAGGGTGCTGGAGCCTTGGCAATGGCCCCCAAATGCCAAGTGCTATTGTCGGCCCCACAGCCAAATGAAGATTTATTGAATTCAGACTAAAGCAGGCAAAAAAGCAGGGTACTATTATTCCTACAGAGTCAGGTCTGATGTCAGACAGAATAATGCAACTGTGTTGGGCAGAGCTTGGAAGGAAGTAGTTGCAAATAACTAGGTACTTAAAATTAAATCCTTTGCATTGTAACAATGGTATAGCTAAGTTAGTTACATTACGACCGTAACTTAACAAGGGACAACTTCACTCCTTTAAATACTGCAATGCCTTAGTAATTATGAAATGTGTGACTGCACTAAAAGTAGCATGAGGTCTTTCACATGGCTCAACTATTGGCTTGTGCTGTTAGTTCATGCTGTGTTGTGAATGCAGAGATGATGATGAGCTAGAGAGAAGGAGTGTGTGTTTTGTACTGCAGGCAGCATTCAATTAAAAAAAAACCCTAAAAATAACTGTTTATGTACTTTTAAGAAATGGCACAGGAATAAAGAATTTTTAAAAATTGCAACTAACAGTAACTAACTACTTTGGAAGAGCCTTTGGAACTATATCTGTAACTAATTAAAAGTACCTTTTGCAAGCTTTTAATCTGCAAGGTGCAAAATTCCCAATTATTGAGCTATTTTTACCACTTGAAACACCATTTAGATTTAAAACAAACTAACTTCAAGAAGGCACCAAATTGTCACAGGCCATTTCTAACCTCTAGGGTTCAGCTGTCAGCTCTGGGATGGGATCAAAGTGTAGAAGGAAACAGAGTCTGAAATTATCATAACCAGAGAAGTGAACCAGGCATACTGTTCCATTTTGGTATCAAAGATCACATCCCTCTTTCACTTATGAAGCCCACCCGATGCCGCAAGCAACTCATTAGCTCTCAGCTTAACTTTGCTTGTGGATGTGCTCGGAAGGCTAAATCATAAAGCAGTTTGTAATGTGTATACTGAAAAAGTGCTATGATGTTGTAAAGAGGGACTGAAGCTTCCTCCCTCTTGCAGCCCTCCATGCACTCTCAAAATGTCCTCTACAGAGGCAGGGATTCTTTCTAGAGCAGATTTTCAGGCAGCTCTGAAGGCTGAAGGGGAGAAAGGAGGGAGAGAAAGTCCCATCATGGTGGGTGGCTGCTGGTATGACAGTGAAGTGAAGATTTTAATAATATTTATGGATTGTGTCTGGCAAAAATGGAACGTATTGGAGTGCTCCTTTCCAAGTAGTCCTGCCAGAGGTATTCATGCCCTCCAACTGTCTCAATTTAGCAGGGACAGCCCCAGTTAGTCCTCTATTATTCCCTTTTTGTAACCGCTTTAAAAAATGCCACTGTTTCTCTCTCTTCCCCCCACTGTCTCCTTTGTCCTTACCTTAATTCAATTGCTACAATCCAAATTCAAAGTTCAAAAGTAGGCTGTACTCTACTAATTTATCAGAGGTGAGGGGAGGAGAAGAGGGATGGAGTCTTGTTTTTCCCAGTAGGTTCAGACAAAAACAAACTGCTGCAGACTCTCCTAGCTTGTGAGTTCTTCCTTAGTAATAACCTTTGCCATCTTGACCACGCTCTGATGTTGCCTGGCCACATATCTCCTGGTTTTCATCTGTGAAATGTTAGAGGTATGGGGATGTTCTGCATGTTCCAGAAAAAGCACTAATTCATACATGTATTTGTACTACGTGTGACACCCTTTCCTTTTGTGCTTCCCCATTATATAAGAATGATGATCCGCATCTGCTTGCATGATGTCTGTGAATATTGGCAGTCTTGTGGACTCGGCTGATTGCTTGGCTTTTTCCCAATCAATTCCACACCACTGGCAAGGCAGGGGACAATCAGATGGAAAAACCTGGGGCTGCAGTGCAGCTGTGGGCCTCGGCCTGTCACTCTCTGGCTTCAATGCTGCTGCTGGGTGAGTGCTGTATGAAGAGACTGGCTCCAGTTCTGCCCTCCATGGTATTCTTCAGTTGGTGCTTTTCCTCTGTGCTCTCCCTCTGCACTTCCCTTCATTCCTCTCCCTTTCACAGTTTCTACTCTCCTTTGGTGTCGCCTCACAAATAAAAAGAATAAAATAAAATAATATTCTTCTTATAATCTCCAATATCAGCTCCTCATGGTCAAAAAAAGGGACCACTGTTCACACACTTTAGGTAAGGGCTAATTCATCAGTTCACACAATCATTGGTATATTCATTCAGCTCCGGTATGGCCATACACCTGAGAGCTATTCAGGGATTGCTCCACTTGCTTTCCTTAACCTGTGAGCAGGAAAAGGCCTAGCCCCATCCTCCTTCCATTGTCATTTTCCTCATCTGGAAATCCATGGGTCTGAAAAAGAGAGGCTGACGTCTGAGAAAAGGAATTCCAAATGAGCCAAAGCGCTCATTTCCCATGGTTCTTGCTTTCAGGACAAGCCTCCATGTGAACTAGAATGTCTCTCCCACAGACAAGTCACTTTTCATGTTGGGAAACCAATGGTGGGGAAGCAAGAGGGCTAGGAATGTCCCTTTTGTACGAAGTCAGGTGAGGCACCCTCCTGCAAAGCCTGGCTTCATATCTTCATTAAGTAGGATATCAGTATGCTTGTGTGTGTAATTGCCTTCAAGCTGCCAGTTGACTTGTGGCAACCCCATGAATTTCATAGAGCTCTCTTAAGGAACAGGAATACTCAGAGGAGGTTTTGCCAGTTTCTTCCTCTGAAATATAGCCTACAGCACCTAGTATTAGTTGGCAGTCTCCCATCCAAATACTAACCAGGGCTGACTCTGCTTAGCTTCCAAAATCAGACAGGCTCTGGTGTCATTAGCGTATTTAGGCCACCTTAGCTATCCAGGGACAAATCTGGTATGAATACATGTAGACAGATTCCCCCACAAGCAGCTGAAAGAGCATGCATAGAGGGTAAGTGCATGGTCTGTGTAACCTAGGAACACCTCTCTCCAAGTCAGTGCTGCAGTCATGCGGTGTGTGAATGCAACTCCAAATCTGCCCCTCTTGTTTCTTCTGTTCTTTGCACCAGCGGCCCACAATTAGCGTGCCTCTGGTATTGCAATCTGTGAGAGAGTTTCACAGGGACAGCTGGGGGCATCCTTTTTCTCTGGACATTGTTTTTTTTCCTTCTGTTTGTCTCATCAGCATTTGATCTCTTTTCTCCTCCCCCCCCAAGCCTCCCTCTTTTTTTGATAAATGACATAATACGCAAATTACATTTAGCCATGCAAATTTTCCTGGCAGTAACAGATGTTGCTGTGCATATGGAAAACAGCTATTTGTATCCATTTACTCTTAACAAAAGATTTGTAGATTGACAGAACGTGTGCCTGAAAGGAGGGCTGTTAAACTATTATATGAGCAAGGAACAGAGGCCCAGTTTGGCTTTAAACGTAGCTCTAATTAGTTTTTTTTAATATTCTACGTAGCTATCGGATAATATCTCCTAATGGGTATTTACAATGGGATGGAGAGGGGGGTAGGAGGCACAGATAACGTAGCGGTAGCAGGAGCATGTGCTGTGTTTGTTCCTGTCACTGAGGTGCACTGAAGATCGTCTGTTAATATGCACAGCACAGGTAGACATGTGCCAACCAGGGATAGAACCGGGCATCATGCCAGGGAAGGTCATCATGTTCAACTCATGCCTGAATTCTGACTGGCAGCTTCTGCTCAACCCCAGGCATGGATTCCTCTTTCTTTCCATCTCTCCCCATGTCCCTCAAAAGCAGTGTTTCCTTCCCCCTCCTCTCCAACCTGGTTCCATAGAGTTGGGGTGACTGAGACTGATTCTCCTTGGGCCACAGAAGCTAGATGAGGTTATGGGATTGAGCTGTTGTTAAGGCGGCAAGCCTGTGTCTGGGATTTACCACTTGAGTCTGGGTGGGTGTTCATAGGTATGTACATCTGTATACACAGAAGAGAGCCAGCATGGTGTAGTGATTGGAGCATTGGGCTACAACCCTGGAAACCAGGGTTGAATTCCCTGATCAGCCATGGAAAGCCACTGGTTGACTTTGAGTGTGTCACATGCCCTTGGCCCCAGAAAACCCTGTGATGGGTTCACCTTAGGGTCACCCTAAGTCAGAAACAAATTGAAGACACAACAACAATATACATGTAAAGATTCTGGACAGATAGAGAAGCAACTGGGTGTTTTGTACCCGTGTCCACTTCCCTCCATTTCACAGAAATGTAGAGTTGGAAGAGACCACAGGGGCCATCCAGTCCATCCCCCTGCCTTGCAGGAACACCCTCAAAGCACTCCCGACAGATGGCCATCTGGCCTCTGCTTAAAAACCTCCAAAGAAGGAGACTCCACCACACTCCGAGGCAGCATATTCCACTGCCGGACAGCCCTAACCGTCAGGAAGTTCTTCCTGAGTTTCAGGTGGAATCTCCTTTCCTGCAGTTTGAATCCATTGCTCCTTGTCCTGGTCTCTGGAGCAGCAGAAAACAAGCCCACTCCCTCCTCTACATGGCATCCCTTCATATATTTAAACATAGCTATCATGTCCCCTCTTAACCTTCTCTTCTGCAGACTAAACATACCCAGCTCTCTAAGTCTATCCTCATAGGGCATGGCTTCCAGGCCCCTCACCATTTTGATCGCCCTCCTCCGGACTTGCTCCAGCTTGACCATGTCCTTCTTGAATTGGGGTGCCCAGAACTGGACACAGTATTCAAGATGAGGTCTAACCAAAACAGAGTAGAGTGGTACCAGTACCTCCCTTGATCTAGACACCATACTCCTATTGATGCAACTGAGAATTGCACTGGCTTTCTTGGCTGCCGCATCACACTGCTGACTCATGTTCAGCTTGTGCTCTATTAAGACTCCTAGATCCCTTTCACACGTACTACTATTCAGCCATGTGTCCCCCATTCTATATTTCTGTATTCCACTTTTTCTACCTAAGTGTAGGACCTTACATTTCTCTCTGTTGAATTTCATTTTGTTAGCAACCCCTCCCAATTTGGTGTCATCTGCAAATTTGATGAGCATGCCCTCTATTCCTTCATCCAAGTTGTTGATGAAGATATTGAACAGCACTGGGCCCAGGACAGAATCCTGTGGCACCCCGCTAGTCACTTCTCTCCACGATGAAAAGCAGCCATTGGTGAGCACCCTTTGGGATCGGTCAGTCAACCAGTTACAGATCCACCTGACAGTAGCCTGTCCAGCCCACATTTTACTAGCTTCTTTGCAAGAATGTCATGGGGGACTTTGTCAAAGGCTTTCCTGAAATCGAGATACACTACATCCACAGCATTCCCTTCATCTATCAAGCTAGTAACTCTATCATAAAAAGAGATAAAATTAGTCTGGCATGACTTCTTTTTGAGAAATCCATGTTGACTTCTCGTGATTACCGCATTGTTTTCTAAGTGATTAGAAACTGACTGCTTAATGATCTGCTCCAGGATCTTTCCAGGTACTGATGTCAGGCTGACTGGGCGATAATTATTTGGGTCCTCTTTTTTTTCCTTCCCTTTTTTCCCCCCTGATATTTTGTTTTCTGTTATTTTTTCTCACATTGAGCAGGGGTGGACAACTGTCAATGGAGCAGGACCCTTTTTCACCCCCACCTCTACTGCTTTGGAGACTTGTGACCAGAAGTTATTTCTGGTCACAACTTCTGGTTTGATGTAAAGGTGATTTAAAGCGTTGTGCAAGGTCTGTGTTACTGCCCTGGCTAGTCCGAGCTTTGGGGATATTAAAAGATATCCCTTGATATCACAATTTGGCTGCACTTCTCTATTCCTTTCCACGTGCTTGCGAGGCCACCGGACAAGCACGTAAACAAGCTTGGCTGTTAATAGCCGTAATATTCAAACTACAATACAGGCAGGCCAGAAATAGCTAACTCACTGCTTTAGGAGACCTCCAGGCAAGTGCTCTAATTAAGTATGCACGCCACTTACAAAAGAGCCTCTGCCCCGCGATGGCAGCTTGATGGGTAAACTGTGCAATACCCAAGTACTCTGCATTTGCATACTGACTGCTCTATTGAGAACCGCTACGATAACTCAATCATTCAGATTCTGACCTTTCGGAGGCTTTGTCTCCAACTCCAAATCTATTGTTTTCCCCAAGTACGGCATAGCCTGCAGTCACAATTCTCTTTATAAAAACCCTTGATTCCGAGACCTTCCTCGGATCGCTCCCGAGTTTCATCCCACCTTGCTGCTGCTTTGCCTGGCGAGCCTCCCCTCAGCTCCACGTGCTGAGCTACATCGCACCCCAGCTTCGCTCTCTATTTTTCCGGACTTCAGGACAGGTGAAGTATCACCCAAACCAGCAATCCCTCTAAAAATCCCTCTATACCACTCCAACCTTTATTTTCTTTAGTTATCTTGTATGAGTGTGTCGCATACACTGTTTTGCTTGTATTTAATAAACATCATTTATTATTTCAACTTCTGTGTTCTCCTTGACTCGACCCGACCCCGTAGACATAGGGTTCAAGATCTCGCTACGTTGCCCTGCCTCTCGTAACGCTAAGCAGTGCTCTGAGCTAATTTTCCCCACCTTTAGTTGAGCACATTTTGATGTCCCTCCCGGGACCCCCAGTACACAGGGTAACATGTGCGTGTATGTCAGAGATGTTAATAAAGGCAAAATGCCACAGATTTTCATTTGAGGTGCATTTGTGTTGCCCCCCCCCCTTTTTTGGGGGGCAAAAATTTGCCTGAAATTTTTTGAAAAATATTTTGTGAGTGCAGGAGTTTTTGAAGGAGTGTGTGGAAGCCACAAAACTCCCCTGTAGGAGCTGCATGTCATCCATCCCTAATGTGGAAGAATGTTCAGTCATGTGAATCCCATCCATAGTCTGAAGTGGTACAGTCCAAATACAGGTTTTGCCACCTCGGTAGTGATAAATTACATGGCGGTCCCATATAGTCCACCACTGGCTTTATATTTAATAGGAAAATGGGAAGGAGCTGCATATTCAGGCCAAAGGTGTTTGGCCTCAAGGTGTTTTCAAAAACTTCCCCCAGCTGCTACTCGTATCTTCCCCTCACCTCAATCAGCAAATCAACATGGAACCTGGTGGAAGTGGGGAGGGTCCCCCCTCTGGTGGCAAAACAGTCCTGAGCTTCAAAGCCATGGGGGAAATTCTGTGTTCTTCTACTCAAGTTGGCAGCCTCGCTTGTGTCGACAGACACACACATGCCATTGTTCCACCAACATGTACAGCTCTGTCAAGGCTGCAAGCCTTTCAAGATCCGACTCCGCATTTGTGAAACGGTCTTCCTTTGGACTTCGGGCTGGAGGAGGATCTCACCTATTTTCGTAAAGCGCTGAAGAACTTCCTCTTTGATTCACCAGCTTAAGTCACTGAGTTGTGTTTAAGGTGCTGAGATGGGTAGCGACTGGTGGGGTGTTGGGGATTTCAGTCCATATATTGTTATAGTGTTATGTTTATTATCTTTTCCCCTTACGGTATATGGTGATGTTCTGCCCTTTGGTGAAAGGTGTGTTATAAATAAATGTGGTGGTGATGAAGATGATGATGATGATGATGATCAGCCTAGGAAGGAGAAGGAATATTTAATTCTGGAGGTAAGGAGTTGTTTCTGGCAACAAGTCATTTCAGATGTTTATTTGGAAGAGGGTGCATGTGTGGATTCATGATAAGATTCAAAGACTTGCTGTTGAATATAACTGAGGTAAAACTGCAGGAAAGTAGTGCATGCGTTTTGTTTTGAAAAACTGGAGGAGAGAGTTGGCATTGTGTAGCAATTTGAGGAGTGTTGGACTAGGACTCCAGGGCACCAGGGTTCCAATCCCTGATCAACTGTGGAAACCCACTGGGTGACCTTGGCCAAGTCACACTCTCTCATTCTTAAGAAAAGACAGTGGCAAAGCTCCTCTGAATAAATGTGTCCAAGAAAACCATAAGATAAGGTTACTATAAATCAGAGTCAACCTGAAGGTAGATAACAAGAAGTACACATACAGGGTCTTTCTTCTGCTTACTTTTTGTATTTGGTAGTAATCCAGAAACAGAAGTGCTCATCAGGGTTTGATCAGGTGTGGTGAGTAACAGTGGTGGAGTTGCACTGCTCTAACTGGTGCCCCTGATCTCTGGTTTTACTCCTTGCCTTTGAGTGACATGTTGGTGAGAGTGGATGGAAAAATAATTTTGAAGGTAGGGGGGAAGAGGTTTTTTTAAAAGCCTTTTTGTCTTATCTCTCTCCATTTTCCATTATCACTTTGCAACAGGCACCTGTTGGAGGAGGACAGGGGCCAGCTCTACGATGAGGCAGAGTGAGGCATCTACTTGAGTTAGAGTATTGTTAGTTATTTCTGTATTTTGTTCATGGGCAAGGGAAAGGAGAGGAACATTCTCTGTTTCACGCACCACAGTGACTTGGCTGATGTTGGGCACTATGTCCCCTGGCTTTGATGGAGAGTGGTTACCATTTTCTGCCCCACCTCAGAAAACAAAATGTCTTGGGCTGGCCTTGGGTGGGTAGGTGGGTGAGTGGGTGGGTGGGCAATAGCTAGAAAAGCTAGATGATTACTAGTAGGATGAGATGAGTGGGTGTCTATTGTTGGCCTTTTGCTGGTGCCTCAGTTTCCAAGTCCAGATTCCCAAAATATGGCTGAGAATCACCATCTACTCCATCTTTTTCCACAGGTAATACTGTTTTGCATGTCATCCACATATTTTGATATTTCTCCTGTGCAATCAGCCTTTTACTTCCCTTCCTGGGCTCTCTCCTCTACCTTTCATGTGAAATTTATATCCCCTTGCCAAATGAGACCAAGATTTTTAAAATTTCAGCTCTCCCTCAACTCTGCCAGTGCTCTCCATTTCAGTCTACGATCAATGTTTTAACTTAAAATGAGCAAAAAAAGGGGGGAAGGGGGAAAGTCTCCAAAGGGATAAACTGCCCCGAAAGAAGGGACCAAGAAAGGGGAAGAAAACACACCTCAAACAAAATTAACACCAGAACTTAAAATGAGGACTGCTGGACCTCAGCAGTTCCTGAATTCATATGTTGCGAACTGGACAATGATTACTGTGAAATTTCAGTGTGCGAGAGCTGGCTGTGACTCGTTCTTTATAGCTGGGGGGAAATGCACCTGCAGTGTGATGTGGCAGCTAAAAAAGCCAATGCAGTGCTGGGCTGCATCAATAGGAATATAATCTAGGTCAGGGGAGGTGATAGTACCACTCTATTCTGCTTTGGTCAGGCCCCACCTGGAATATTGCGTCCAGTTCTGGGCACCACAGTTCAGGAAGGCTATTGATAAGCTGGAACATGTCCAGAGCAGGGTGACCACAGTGGTAGAAGAACAGGAAACCATGCCCTATGAGGAGAGGCTTAGGGAGCTGGGCATGTTTAGCCTGGAGAAGAGAAGGTTAAGAGGTGACAGGATAGCCGTGTTTAACTATTTGAAGGGATGTCATATGGAGGTTGGAGGAAGCCTGTTTTCTGCTGCTACAGATACTAGGACAGGGAGTAATGGTTTCAAACTTCAAGAAAAGAGATTCCACCTAAACATTAGGAAGAACATCCTGATGGTAAGAGCAGTTTGACAGTGGACTGTGCTGCCTCAGAGTGTGGTGGAGTCCCCTTCTTTGGATGATTTTAAATAGAGGTTGGGTGGCCATCAGTTGGGAATTCTTTGAATTCCTGCATGGCAGGGGGTTGGGCCTGATGGCCAATGTGGTCTTTTCCAACTCTACTATTCTATGATTCTGTGTGTCTCCAAGCACCATTTTCCATAATAATTCTTGTCTCAAAGATAAAATACTGGCATCAGATTGGGTTCTAAGGCAAGACCTGGTTAATTGGTTCAAACTGGGTGCTATCTGTGGTGCCTTCCATGCCCAGTTAGTCTGTTCCCTGAAATCTGCTGCACTTTATATATACTTGTACATGGAGTGCAGATTCTATCACTCTCCAGATATCGCTATGTTGTGGCTACCAACAGCTCCCTAGCAAGCAAAGCCAGCGGGGAGGAATGCTGGAAGGTGCAGTCTAACAAAATTTCAAGGGCTGCATGACCTTAAAAGGTCATGGAGTTCTGCTTAATGAGGGTTTGATCTGTGATGGGCCATTCACATATGCAAGTCATGGATAGAGGTTGCAGTCATTGGGTAATAAATATGCCTGGGCAAACATGCTCGGTGGCGCCACTTCAGTCTCGGCCATTCTTTTCCTCATGCCTGCTGCCCCTAAAATCTCCACCTGTAATTTCCCCCCAGCTTTATTCCCAGTCTGCTCATGTTTCACCCCATCTGTATTTAGAACCCCTAGATCTTCCTCTCCCTGCTTCTCCCCACTCTCACTCACCCCCCCCCCCGCCCTGGCCGACATGGACCATTATGTTGATGCACCTCGAGCCTGACCTAATTTCTTCCTGCCAGCCTTAAAAAGGACAAAGGGGGAGAACCTCTTGGATGTACATGGAAATAAATAAACAAAAACTTGAATCCCAGCCAGCGGCGCCATGTAGAGGCCTTTGTTGATATAATTAGAGTTTTGAAATAGAATTGATCAAGTGCCACTCCCCAAGACAAATTGCATTCTTTCTTCCCCCGACGCAGCTCTGGCTCTGCAGAGACTGGGGCTTAGCAATCACGAGAGTGCAGAACAATCTTTCCTTTTACTTGAACAAACATGATGGG
Organism: Cyclura pinguis; assembly: GCA_030412105.1. Classification (NCBI taxonomy): domain Eukaryota; kingdom Metazoa; phylum Chordata; class Lepidosauria; order Squamata; family Iguanidae; genus Cyclura; species Cyclura pinguis. The sequence goes on along the minus strand of CM059600.1, from coordinate 194,300,188 downwards.
CGACGGAGGGGGGCAGGGGGAGGATGAGGCACATAGATCTTAGCTCTGGCAGGTGCACTTGGCAACTGCAGCACCTCGTGTAACTTCTTCATGGAGCTCTGGGGCTCTTCCTAATTGAATGGGTGAACAGGGGTACCTCTAGAAGGGGGATGGTGCCAGGTGTAAGAATGGGGAGAAAGCATCCAGATCCCCCTTGTTTGTGTGAAAGAGAGCACAAGGCTCCCCAACCCCACATTGTGTTGATTCAGTTCTGGAAAAAGTTAGTTTTCTTGTCTTAAGTGTACAAAACTGGGCATTTGCTTTCAAGAACAATCACAGGGAACACTCAGCCTCCAGATGTTTTGGACGGCAGCTCCCACAATTCCTTCAGTATCATTGGCCATGCTGGCTGGGCCTGGTGGGAGCTGACATACAAAATATCTAGAGTGTTTCCTCATCCCTGCTCTAGAAGTAGGAATGGTGTATGAGCTTAGCCCCCATTTGTGTCAGTTTTTCATGTTATCTCCCATGTCCATTCTCCCTATCCTTGCATTAATCTTATTTTTTAAATCCTTAGTATTTGCAGGCAATATGTATGTAAATTTACATTTATAAATTTCTTTTCTCTCAAAATGTGCAGTTCAAAACTGAATACTGATACTTCTTTTTTTTTTCAAAGCAGGAAATTATTCACCAGAATATTGAGAAGCTGTGAAAGGAGGCAGGTAACTACGTTCTTACTTGCGTGTTAATTCAGAAGAAATGAATCGGGTGCATTTGTATTGAAGTTTGCAAAGATCGGATTCCTCGTGCATCTCTCTTTAGCAGGCTATGGTTCTCTCTGTTCAGCATCTGTTTCTCCCCATTCCTCTGGGCCTACCTGCACTCGGAAAACTGAGCACCTGATCCCGCTGTTGTCTAAGGCTTATATGTCTATAATGGGATTCTGCTAGAAATATTTCTCTGTAGTGCCCTCTGGAGACCATTGTAGCATTAGCATGGGTTGTGCACTCTTCATAAATAGCTTCCTATTTAACCCAAGGGATTCTATGTACTAAGAGCTTAAATACTCAAAAAACACCAGATCCCATCTCATCTTGAAAGCTAAGCAGGGCCAGCCCTGGTTAGTACTGGGATGGGAGACTGCCAATGAATACCAGGTGCTGTAGGCTATATTTCAGAGGAAAGAACTGGTAAAACTGCCTCTGAATATTCCTTGTCTAAGAAAACCTATGAAATTCATGAGATCACCATAAGTCAACAGACAGCTCAGAGGAACACACATATGCAGAGTACTACGAGACTCAGAGGTGCCCTTCCTAGGGCCACAGTCGATGCATTTCAGACCTGAGGGAGAGGGAAGCTCTAGGCATTCCCTTTGCCTGTGTGCCACCTGGCATGACTAAGGCTGGAGTCTCAGAGGAAGTGGCCCAAACACACTACCCATCCACCTCTTCAGTTGTTCTGCAGCTGAAGAATGAGGGTGGGATGGGCAGTAGACGCTGCTATCTCTTGGGAGAGATGAGAGAAGAGAGATCTCCTTGCCCTTCTCTTCTCAGGGCTGTTTCTACCTGGACAGCATCACAGTAAAAGATGTCTGAGTGAGGCATGGGGCTCCTTGCCACTGAGGTCCCTGGAGCATTTGCTCCATTTGCACCATGGATAATCCAGCCTTGCCAAATTTGCCTTATGGCATGGCCACTTTACCGGGGATCTACAGTATGCATTACTGGCTGTTGCTTTAGCCCTTGTAGTGGGAATTACAGGAATCTTCTGTGTGGTGTGGCCCTAGTCTATTTTGTGACTAAATGGAAACTTCATGAGTTCAACACAAGCCAGCATTGTTTATCATCCAAACCATCCTTCCCAACCAAGTGACTTCAGTTGTGTTGAACTGCAACTTCCATCATCCAGCACAACCATGCAAACTGAATAGGATGGGCATTGTAGTCGAACACATCTGAAGAGCACCAGATTGGGAGGAGAGAGACTGATTTAGGCAGGTCAGGAGTGCTGGAGAACCTGAAGGCTTACATGCTGTTTTGTCACTTTAACCTAATAAAATATTACCCAAATATGTTTTTTTTTTTTGGACACACACATATGAAATATGGCCAGCACGACTTCCTTTGGTTTTTGTGTGCACTACAATTTGTTGATCCCATGTTCGTTTGCAGAATGTTCTTCTTAAAAGAATACACAATAACCAGTGGGTTTGTACTTGCTTGTTAACAGCATTTCCAAAACTTCTCAGAATGGTAGCACATTTCCACCCTCTGAATTAAAATCAAAGGCATACTTCTGTCCTTTATAGGAGTGAAGATGAGCACTTTGCTATCTGTAAGAGCAGTCATTTACCGCCCTCAGTTTCTGCATGAATCATCATTCTAAGCACCTCTCCAAGCTGGAAAGAGGCAATCCCTGTGGAGTTACTCATCAAGAGATACAATGGGCAGCCTCTTTAAAAGGCACCAGATCCCATTTGGTCTTGGAAGCTAAGCCCTATCAAATTCATGGGGTCACCATAAGTTGACAGGTGACTTGAAGGCACAGAGAGAGAAAGAAAGAGAGAGAGATTGTTAAAAACATAGGAATCTGCCTTATACTGAGATAGACCATTGATCCACCTAGTTGACTCTTCTCTGCTATGGTGATTGACGATGGCTCTCTAGGACTTTAGCCAGAAATCTTTCCCAGCACTATGTGGAGACACGAAGGACTGAGCAGTGACCAGTTCTGGTCCATCTCTGTGTTGGAACTAATTTGACTCGATCCAATGAGATACTGACCCATCCTTAGAGAAAGGAGGCAAGACTAGAACAGAGAATCATAGAGAGAAACAACAGAGAGCCTCTAATGTGGATAGCTAGTTTGGACTCAAGGAAGTCAGTGCTTATTTATTGGGGCCAAAATTCTACATCAGCTTCTTAGCTGAATATACTAAGTAAACTCTCTCCTAGCCTGACTTCCCCCAAGCCTGAGGGAAATATCATTCAACCATTGCACCTCCTTCTCCCCATGCGGCTGATGGCCCGTAAAGCAGATGGGGAGGAGTTACAATCATAATAATACAGGTAGTGTTGTGATACCACTGCCATGATCATAATTCTTCTGCCCCAACCTACTTCACTCGATGTTAGCTGCATGGGGAGAAGGAGGTACATTCTGCTAGCAATCAGAGCATGTGACATTTCTGTCAGGTTTGTTAGGGGTGCGGAGTTGGGCCAGGAGAGGTTACTTAGTTAAGTACTTTCCATTTACTTTACTTTACTTACTGATGCAGAATTTGAGTGGCTTCAAGTTGTTTGCAACTTATGGTGACCCTAAGGTGAACCTATCACAGGGTATTCTGGGGATGAGAGTGTGTGACATGCCCATGGTCGCCCAGTGGGCTTCCATGGCTGAGTGGGAAATTGAACCCTGGTCTCTAGAACAATAAACTAAAACTCAAACCACTACACTACATGGGCTTTCTGATGCAGAATACTGATCTAGATTTCTTTCTCATGGCATACTACAATTCTCCCAGAATACACAGTTTGAGAACTACTTTTCATTATAACAAACTTGAGTCATAAACTGATAGGGAAACATCACTGAGAGCATTGCACAGATGTTTATTCTGATTTTCATCCATCTAATCAATTAGTTTATGAGACCCACTTGTGTTTGGCTTGCCTCTTCCTAACCATCTGTGTGTTTATTTTGTTCCTGCCCTCCAAAATGGCAGCCGTACACCATAAAATCCGCTTGTGCCAAGTTTAACCTTATCAGGCAGTTAGTTCTTCTTTTGTTTCCGTAGTTCAGAATAATTTTCTATACTTTTTGTCTGGGGAATTATTTTCTTGAGAATGAATCGGGAGTATAGTTGTTCCATCTGTGCTTGGTAACTTGTTCCTGCCTCAGAGGTAACATGTTAATCCATTTTAATACACATATCCCCTCCCATAAACATTTTATTTACTCTTATAATAAGGATTGTCACACCTTGTATTACACATTGGGCTTTCCTATAATTGCCCGCCTTTCCAAATTAATTGGCTAGGACTCCATCCCAGTAGATGATAAAACCCAGGGTTTTTTTCCTTATCAGATATACTTCACTGCTAACTCAGATAAGTAAGACGTAGGTTTGTTATGAGAAGCAAGTGTGATGTCAGTAACTGAGTTATGTTGCATTTGAGCCTGGTTAACAGTGTGGGACAGCAGTGGCAGGGCTGAATTAAGAATGCTGAGGACCTAATTATATCAATTTTAGGAGATCTCATAGCATTACAAAAAAAGTTTATTGTTCTAACACAACTTCTTAGCAGTGCATTTTTGTATTTAGAGGCCTCTCATCTTCTGAGGCCTGAAGCTCTAGGTTATTTAGTTTATACATAAGCTGTCAAAGAGCAAAGGATAAAGATAGTGGAACTGTCCACACAGACCAAGAGAAAGTCTAACCAGGGCTGGATTATCAATGGTTCAATGGAACAATTGTTCTGGGACCTTCACTGGCTGAAGAGAAAAGAGTTCATTTGGTTTTCTTTTCTGATTCCATTGTCACTTTCTGAGTGATGCTTTTGTTTTCAAAAATTTATGCTGTACTCGAATAACTGAGTAAAAATGCTTATGATCAGATTGTTAATATAGCTGAAGTTGCAAACTTACTAAAGCTGCCAACTCAGGATTGTCCCAGGCTGCAAGGTTTCCAGACCAAAATTTGTGCTATAAGGACAGCCCCTAGTGGTGTCATTCAAACACACACACAGAGAGAGAGATTTTCCTGTTTGGAAAAGACAGAAATCTTAGCTAAAGGCCCGGTTCTAAAAACAAGGTGGATGGAGAGGATTATTCCTTCTTCCTAACCTAGAGAGGTGGGATAATAAACTTTTAATCTAGCTTGCTTGCTTCCAACTAGATGATGGATGCAGAGTTGTGTGGAGGATGATTCCTGGCACCACAATGACTGGGAAGGAAGGAAGATGCTAATTAATTCCGTAGATCCCCTGGAGAGTCTTTGCAAGTTGCAACAACCGATCAGTTAAGCCTTGCAAATACACCCTCCACTTTTGTGAGGGTCTAGGGTGCAAAACCCTTGCGAAAGTGGAAAAAACGTGAATAACCCCCTCCTGCTCCCCCTCCCTTTCCCTTCTGGGGCTCCCTCTTCCTGTTCCCGTTCAAAATGGAAGGAAAAGGGGGGGTGGGCGAAGGCTTGGATGAGCTTTCCTTCCCCACTCCAGAGCTCCCCCTCCCATTCTTATGCCTTTTGCCCTGATGCAGAGAACTCATGCCCAGGCAAAATGGAAGGGACTGGGTGTTGGAGGAAGGCTTGTGCAAGTTCTCTGTGCTGGGGCAAAATGCATAGGAATGGGAGGGGGAGCTCTAAAGGGGGGAAGGAGGGGTCTTGCAAGCCTTCCCCCCCACCCATTCGCTTCCATTTTGCATAGGAACTGGAAGAGGGGATCCCTGGAGGAGGAAAGGATGGCTCACACATGCCTTCCCCCCATTCCTTTCCATTTGTCTTGGTGCAAGTTCTTAGCACAGGGACAAAATGCATGGGATTGGGAGGAGGAGAATGGTGGGGGGGGGAAGGCATATGCAGTCATGAATGATCAAATTCATGAAGTTCAAACCTGTGAACATAGAAGGATGACTGTAGTAGGGAACTGCTGCTCTACCAGCTGAGCTGAGGATCTGCAACCAGCCCTTTCCTCTTGCCTGGAGCTGAATCCCCACAAAATGGAAGAATTTGTACCTTTGTCTCCCACCGGGAGATGATTCATGAAAACTAGATACTCAGGTCCAGGTCCTGAGACTTGGCAGCTCTAATTACGACCCTGGTTCACATGAGAAGCCATTTTTGTGTAGTTTGTATTTTATTTAGTATGCATTCATTTATTTAATTTCTATGCCATGGCACATTGAATAGTTCAAACAAATGCACCAAAGGTGTCCTATTTTTGCAGCTGCTCCAGGACCCCAACTACCTTAACTTGGTTTGAGTGTAACAGAGGCATTTTCCCGCAGAAGCAACCAAAGGAAGAAAAAGGAAGGCGAAGAGAAGAATAACAAAAATAAAATTAAAATAAGTATTAGTTGCGCTATCATGAAAACTCCAAGGCCATTTATGACCTATACTGTTATACTGCTATTATTCCACTTTCAACATCCTATGGAGTCTTGGGGTTTGTAGTACAGGGAGGGGCCTTTAGAATTCTTAGTAAACTACAAACTCCAGAATTCCACAGGATGTTGAAAGTAGAATAATAGCACTATATCAGTACAGTGCAGAAATGGCCCAAAACAGCTATCTGAAATAGTCAGTGCACTCTACCTAATCATAGAGTTGGGCAAAGTTGGCCCTGCAATCATTTGATATTCCTCTTTCATCTGTCTGACTATCTGTCTGTCTGTCTGTCTGTCTGTCTGTCTATCTATCTATCTATCTATCTATCTATCTATCTATCTATCTGTCTGTCTGTCTGTCTGTCTATCTATCCATCCATCCATCCATCCCCACCTATACATTTTCTCACCACATTCTCCCAGCATTGCATATCAGGAAGAAGAATCAGGGGTGCGAATATGAAAGATATGAACGTCAACTTCACTGATGACAACGAAACTTCTGTGAAAGGATATGGGGCAGGGTCTTCTCTGCTGTAGCATCGAAATTATTGAACACCCTCCCGCTAGAGGCCTGATTGCTGTCAAAGCTGATGTTGTTCTGATGTCGTTGTTGTTGTGTGCCTTCAAGTCGTTTCTGACTTATGGCAACCCTAAGGTGAACCTATCACAGGGTTTTCTGGGGACAGAGTGTGTGTGAGACAAACCCAGGGTCACCTAGTGTATTACCATGGCTGAACAGGGAATCAAACCCTGGTCTCCAGGGCTGAAGTCCTACGCTCAAACCACAATTAAAAGCATATTTTTTTTTAAGAACTTTTGGGGACAGTTGATTTAATCCAAATCTGCACATGTGCATATTGCTAAATTAGCTCAAAGCATTTAATCTGTGCTTGTACTGTTCTTAAAGCTTGTCAGGTTCTTTAATACAGGGGTGGACAAAGTGAAGCCCACAGGTGACATGCAGCCCTCAGGGGCATTTTTCCAGCCCTCGGGGGTAATTTTTTTTCCAAAAAATGTTTAATTGCCCTAAAATGATCTCTAGAAGGCATGGGAGGCGTTTCCAGCACATTTTTGGGGAGTGCCCTAGACCCAGAGAAGCCTTTCTTGAATCAGGAAGTGGACAGGAAATAAACTGACATCACTTCCCATTGTTAAAAAGGGTCCTCCTGTGCCTAAAATGGCCCAGGAAGACCCTAAAACATGGTGAAAATGTTCCCTATGATCCCTACATGGCATTCGGTAGCAAAAAAGTTTTGATTTTGTTTTGTGGAGATGGCTGTGATGGGGGTTGCAGTTCTCCAAGGTCACCTGAGAGACCTGTGGGGACCCCTAGTCTTCTGCACTTGCCCATCCCTGGTTTAATACATTTCTAGTCTATTTAAATTACTTTCTATTTTGAATTGTTTTAAACTGTTAGTATTGATCTTACTAGTACTGATGTCAGTTTGAATCCTTTGATATAGGGTGGGTTATAAATATTTCAATAACAAATAGATAATAAACTGTTAAAACTGATAATAAACTCCACTGTTATAGTGCCATTATTCCACTGTCAGCATCCTGTGGAATCCTGGGGTTTGTAGTTCACTGAGGCCAAAGAGCCCTCTGGCAGAGAATTCTAAAGGCCCCTCCCTCAACTGCAAACCCCGGGATTCCATGGGATGTTGAATGTTGACAAGGGGGGAAAGTGGGATGGGGGTGGGTGGGACATTTTAAAAGCAACTGAAAAAGTGGAATGAGAGAGGATTAATGGGGACTATGCCTGCCAAATTGGGACAGTTGAGGAGTATGCTAGAGGGCTGTTTACTCCTGCTGAGAGAGACAGAGCACAATGCATAGGGACAGTGCTGTGATGGGACTGTGATGTGCTTGCACCCTGTCACTGACTGGCCTTGGCTGCACAGGGAGAACATGGGGAAGGTGGAATGTATCTTGGCCTGTATACAGACTGTGGCTCTGCATCCCCAAGGGAGAGAGAGAGAGATGGACGGACGGACGGACGGACATTGCCAAGGATGGGTTACTGAGGTCATTTCTTTGAGGGTTCTGAATCACGTAATGCTTTCTTTCTCCATTCATTTATCTTTCTAGTCCTGAAATGAAAGGCCTCTGCCAGATGAGTCATCTTTGTCTAAGGACACATTCACAAGATCCTACAGGGATGAGTTAGCTATCCCACCACATTTTATATAACCTTTAACTGCCCTGCTGAAGTCACAGGCAGGCAGTCTTAAAAGGCTAGATTCTACACCAGTGGCCCTCTAAAACTGGTGCTCTCCAGATGTGCCAGACTTTAATTTCTATCATCCCCATCCCTACGGCCATATTAGATGGAGACATTGTGGGTTTTATTCCAACTCATCTGGGTGGCACTAGAAAGGAGGAGGCAATTTGGCGCACGCTTTTTCAGGATGTCAGTGTTGCACGAGTGAAATGGGCATTCTAATCTCCATGTGTGACTATGAGTCAACTTCAGAGACCAAATGCAATTTTATTGTGTTAGCCACAGGCTGTAGCAATTTAATGTGATTTTTCTTTTAAAAAAATGACGATAAACATAAATACAAAAAGGAATATTCTTTGGTTAAAATCTGCACATCCCATCTTCACACAGTGAATGATAATGTGCAGCTATTTAGACTATTTAGATTAGCTTAATGAAACAAAATAACACAGGAAGAGCACTGTCTAGGCGAGTTTAATAGTGCAGTCCTTATTGTGTTCTGAGAAAGCCTCAATCAGTTTACTTCTCAGCAAGTCTCAACATGTCTGATGGAATTTATTCCCTTAGCATGTGGCTCTAGAATTGCAGTCAGTCAGAATTTACTCCAGATTTGGTTCCTAGCATGGGTTAGGATGAGGCATCCACTTCAGACAGGTAACTGTACCCACAGAAACCTCTCCAGGCATAAATAAATCTTCCACTCTCTTAATGATGTCAGGACCTTGAATAAGTTACATAGTGTTTAGGGGAGAGAGCAGAACCATACCCTCCAACTTTCTCAGTTTGGCAGGGACAGTCCCAGTTAATCCTCTGTCATCCCACCTTTTCAGCCACTTTTAAAATTACCCAGTTTCTCTCCCTTCTTCTCATTTCCCCCTTTGTCCTCAACTTATGCCTCTTGATGCAAACTAAGTCCCAAGTTCAAAAGTACTTTACACTTGGTTAACTCTTGTGGCACGAGCAACATCAAAATAATTGAATTACCTCTCTGTCCCTGTTTACACCCAAGGCTCAGTGCAGAATAGCCCTTTCTACCTTAAAGGTTTACTATTCCCCAATGCATCCTTTCTCTATAGGTAGCAGAAAGCTGGCCTTACCCTTAGGCAGAGTGAAGCAACTGCCTCAGATAGCAGATGCAGATATCCGAATGACAGAGATGTGGATGCCATGCAGTGTGTGCCTTGTCCCCACCCAAGCCAGCCACTTGTCTTCAGTTATCAGGAATGATGCTATTCCATTGCAAGGTCTGAACAAAGATTTTGCTGCCAGTCTGGTTAACTTGGGATCGGTAAGGGCAACAGCTGCGAAGTGCCATTTTGTCCTTTCCTTCTAGTCAACGTCTTGGGCCAACCATGAGCAAACATGTAGCTGTGTTACAGCAAAATTCAAAATCACTAATATCGTGGGGCAGTATGCACTCACCCCAGCACCTGGTTGTGTTTTTTCCTTCCCAAGAAAAGCTAGATCATTTTCCTCTGCTCCCTTTTCTGTGGCTGTTGCATAAGGAGCCAGCGTTAGAAAAACATGCAAGTGAAGGAAGATGTGATGTATGGAATAAAGTATGCAAGTCAATGCAGTATAGGCACAATTGCCTTTTTTTTTGCATAATACTTTCCATTCATATGCTGTATTCTGAGCTCAGTATTTCAAATAGTGAAGAAGCTGGATTTTTAATTTCTGTTTTTTTAAAAAATAGTTTTGCAGTGAGCAATGATACAGAAGGCAGACAGGAATGGATAAGTGATGGGCAGCAATCAAAGTCTAAATAAGACAAAAAAAATGACTAGTGGTCATGAAGGATGGTCCTGTGACTCATACAGGGTGTCAGGTTGACTTTGCCCTCGCTGCCATGTTTTTAGGTAGCTGCTTTGTTTTGATGCTTTGTGGAGTTTACTGTACTATGAGGGGATGATGGGATCAGCTGATGAGTGGTGTGCTGGTGTTACCCTGATTTCTGGGGTCCCTAAGGGGACGCCTTAATGTGCTCCACATGATAGGGAATGGGAACTCAACAGAGCACAAGCAATAGCAATGCGAGAGGCAGGGTAACCTAGCGGGGTCTTTTTACCCAGTTTTTATGGGGTCAGGCCAAGCCAAAAACCAGACAAAGATGTCAAATAAATGATTTTATTGAAGGGAATATCACGCATCAACGCACTCACTCACACACTCACTCAAGACCTATTAAGAAGCAAAAGAGAGGAAACTGGATAGGGGAAGTATCGAAGGGATTGTAGCTGGGGTGATACTGCACCTTTTCCTGGAGTCCTTGGTCTGAGGAAACAGCGAACAAGGTAGAGCTCAGCACAGAAAGGGCTGAGGGGATTACTCGACTGATGGAGAAACAGTCTACTGGTATGACTGGGAGTTATCCAAAGAAACTCTCAAAAACTAGGACTATTTGTAGGGGAAAACGTACCTTGAGGACAAATCCTCTCCCGGAGAGAACAATGGGTGTCGCAGTGGAAAAGAAGCTCCACAATGGCAACTCCTTTTGCATGATGGGATTACAAGGTGTTGCCAGAGTTTCAGGATCTTTGGTTGCATTGGGTTGTGGTGTGAATTTGTGTAGATGGTCCTTGCCTGATATGATTTTATTGCTATTGGTGCTCAACTTGGGGAAAAGACGCTAATCCCCTCAAGTTGGCTCCTCAGTGGCTGAGGATCCTTTGTCTACTGTGGGTTTGCACAGCTTGAGGTCTCCTGGGGCTACGTGACAGGGGATTTTACTGGTCTGACCTGGTTTTCGATCATTCAACTGTTGCTGCCTATGTGCTCATTTGGGCAACCTCTCTGGCATGTTGAATCACATTTAATATTAAAGATTGTGAATCCCGGGATAGGGTATACCAGTGGGGTAACACTGGGAACACAAGGAAGCTATTGTAATGAATGGATAAGGGGACAGATCCTGGCAGACAGAGTTGGCTGAAAGGCTGAACTGATGGAAAGCTGAACAAGAAAATGGGAGGGGAATGGTATAGCCTGGGAAAGGAGTTGTTATGGGTAGCTATAAAATGGTATGTTAGTGTGTACTGATTTGAATGTTACATGTTATAACGTACAGCAAATCCAATGTTTCTTTATCTTGGTAACACCAAGGTGTGCTGTTGTTTCTTCGATGTTCCTGACTAAAGCTTTTGAAAACTCTGCGCTCAATTCCTTGAACTCAGAGCTATCCTATAGATCACACAAAGCACAGTTTCGCATCCTCAAAATACCAAAGCATTATTTTACAGGCCTTGCTAAACATGTTGGAAATTCTGTATCCACAATTATTACATTTTATGCCAAAAAGCTGTATTTCCTATATGCAAAGGAACAGACAAAATAAGCCTTGCCTTGCCCAACCACATGCCCTCCAGATGTGTTGGATCACAATTCCCCTCACCCCTGAAGAGCATGGCCATGCTGTTAGGGAGTTATGTAAGTTGTAGTCCAATATATCTGGAGACTGCTGTATTGAACAAGATGAATGTAATCCCTCCAAATAAGTAAGAACTGCTGTTGTAATATCTGATGGCTTACCTGTGAAGAGATGTTGTATTTGCTTACTGCCTTTCAGTGTAAATTCGTGCAAAATAAATCCATGCTATGATGACTCTCTCCCTGCACAGATCTGACTGGCCCCTTCACTGTTTTTTGTTTACTTGTTTATTTAAGGAATATCTAAAAGTGTACCTGTTTCTGTGAGCATTTAGAGCATAGTGAAAATGGGGGAAATTTATTTAATTTTGTTGCCGTTTGATGTAGATTTGTAATTTCCCTTTGTGTTGTGGCAACATTGGCTTTAATGTTGTCTTGCTTTTTGGGGGGTGGCTGGGCCACTCCACATTCTTTTGAGAGGAAGGGCAATACACAAGAGTGATACCTACTTATGACTAATTTAAGAAAACCCTAGAGAACCTAGGTAGAAACAACAGAAACCAAGAGATCCAATAGGTTTGTCCATCTTCCTGGAGCCATTGAGAATATTCTCTGTGCCCCAAAATGAAATACACAAAAGAAGTGATGACAAATTCATCATAACATTGATGACTGATAGTTCAGATGTCAGTGTGGCAGTGAACCCAATCCAGCATCCACTCTGTACCTTATAGGAGCTATCCAAAGTGCTGAACCCCATCCCTGCCCCCCAACTGAGGTGGCACCTTGGATTGTTCATGTATAAAGTTCAGACTAAATCCCAGAGTAGATTCACTGCCCTGATAAAATCAGAGTCACTGCTTGCTGCTCTGGCAGAAACTGTGCAAACCAACAATGCAAGTGGAAAAGTAGCAAGTGATTATCCCACAGGGCAAGGCATGGCCCTAAGTGCTATCTGTCAGGAGTAAATATTTGAATTTGTTTTGTGCATTTGAAAGGGGCTATTCATTTTCTCCTAAATGTAATGTGAACCACGAGCCTGTGCAGTTAGATCAATATCTTCTGGTTGCAATAAAGCTATGGCTCTGTCTGTGCAGCTGGACCAATTGCATCTCATGGCTGTTCAAGGTTTTCTCTGGCTTCACAGAGATCAGGATCTGTCCCGATGTACTAATCTTTCCTAGGAGCCCGCTGGGCTATCTCCAGTCATCAAATGGGCAAGAGTTCTCTCTAATCTCGACAGGAACTGCCATGGGGCTGAGATTTACTGGCTCTGCAGTTGGAAGATTGCATGCTTCCAATCCCAGGGGCTTTGCATTTCTTTATAAAAAGGTGCAATGGCATTCTCTACTAGCTGCTCACGCACATGATTATGGGGTCCTGGTGGGAACCCATACTTGTTGGAAGTTACCTCCCCCCAACCTAGTGCCCTCTGGAAGTATTTGACCACACATCTGGAGATGGCTGGAGTGTTCGGCAGAAATTTTAGCAGTCATGCTTATATGAATTTCCAAAGGGAAGCCAAGATGTTTGGAGGAGGGCTTTGGAGCTGAATCAAATGTGGAATAAGCCAGGCCTATAGAAAAAAGGCTGAACTTCAACCAGGATTCCAGAGGTGAGTTGGGGGCCTAGGAGTCAATTGAGACAGCATAACTGAGACAATCTGTCTTAGGGCCAGTTCTATGTTTGGCAAAGGCCCTTCTGGTACCCCCCTTCTAGAACTTGAAGAAGTAGCTTTTTTGAAATATAACCCCCAGAAGCTGTCTGCAATCTGCAGGGTCCTGTTTAGGTATCCTGTCTAGGGGAGTTCTGGGTGCTGTAATAATTTTTCCCCAAGCTCTCCACACACCTATGGCAGTAGTCCTTCACAGATGAGTGAGACCTGGAGGGTTAATTGGTTAATAGCGGCAGCAGAAGTATGTTGTAATAGTATTCCCATCAGAGACTGTGCTGATGGCAGCAGTGCTGGTAGGGTCTCCCATGCACTGGGCAGCAGCGGAGGATCTCTCAGACACAATGGCAGTGGCACCACAGCTAACAGTTGTTAGTGCTGTGCAAGGAGGTATGATGAACCTCCTTTCTATGTCTTTTATCATGAAAACCCTATGATAAGATAATCCAAAATGAAACAAGAGATAGTTCCAGAAGATGACACTCCCAGATCAGAAGGCACTTAACAAGCTACCAGGGCACAGCAGAGGACAGCTACCAGTAGCGCTGTAGTTAATGATGAAAATGAACTCAAGCCAAAAGGATGTTCAGCTGCTGTCATGCTTAGAGGCGAAAGGAAAATCTGAAGCTGCCCATGTTATAGGAAGATGGAATGTAAGAAGTATGCATCACAGGAAACTAGATACTGTAAAACAGGAAATGGAATGTCTAAACATTGTGATACTTGGCATGAGTGAGCTAAAGCGGACAGAAATGGGGCATTTTGAGTCAGAAAATTAATTACAGAGGAAATGAAAATCTAAGAGGAAACGGGGTGACTGAGCAGCTCTGACAGGGGCTTCAGTTATCACAGTGACATTTGTAGTGAGAAGAGATGTAATAAAAGCAATCAAGGGATACAGTGAAAAGTCTAACTGAATAATATCAATAAGACTTCAGGGAAACTCATCAGTATTATCCTAATCAAAGTTTATGCTTCAACTACAGAGGCAGAAGAGGAAGAAATTGAAGGATTCTATGCTGGTGCCCAGGAGGAACCAAAACACCATACATCAAAACAAGACATGTTGGTAATCAAAGGCGACTGGAATGCAAAAGTAAGACAGTGCAGAATGGAGAACTTGGCATGGGTCTTGACCTAGATCAAGAGTGACTGGCTGAGTTTTTGAGGCCAAACAGTTTGTTCATTGCAAATGTATTCTTTAAGCAATCAAAGAGACAAACTGACTTCCAGTACAGAAACCAAATAGAGTACATAATTGGAAGCAGAAGATGGAGAAGCTCTATTTTCTCTGCAAAAACAAGACCAGAAACAGATTATGGCACAGACCATGAACTGCTAATATAAAAAATCTAAGTAAAGCTAAAGAAGAACACTAATTCAATCCTTGTGCCAAAATATAACCTGAAGAACATACTTGAAGAATTTAATGATTAAATAAAAAAATAGATTTGCACTATTAAGCCTAATTGACCAGGAGCCAGGAGAACTCTGGACTAAAGACAAGGACATTGTCAAGGAAGAAAGGTGACAAAAATGGTGTCAGAATACTGAACGTAACTGTTCAGTGGCTTGTGTGCAGAAAAAGGAGAATTGCTATAATAATAATGCAGAGAAATAAAAGATGACTATAAAAAGGTAGAACAAGAGACCTCTTCCATGAGATTTGAGAGTTCAAAGGGAAATTTAAACCAAGAGTAGGGATGTTATATGACCAGCAGGATCATACTACATGATTAAAAAGGAATAAAAAGATGATGGGAGCAATACATTGAAGAACTGTATAAAAGACATGAAAGGTTGACAGATTCATTCAAGACAGAGTGGTCTAAATTGAAACCATAATTTTAGAAAGAGAAGTCAAAGCTGCATTCAAAGCACTTGGGGGAAATAAATCACTAGGAACTAACAACATACCAACAGAGCGGTTTCAAGCTATAGAGACAGAATCCATTCAAATTCTAACTAAAATATGTCAACAAATGTGGGAACAAAACAATAGCTCACAGATTTTAAACAATCAATGCACATTCCAATCTTTAAGCAAAGGGACACCAGCAATTGCAGTAACTACCAGACCATGGCATTAATCTCCCATGCAAGCAAAGTGAAGCTCAAAATTTTACAACAGAATTTTTACTGTATATGGAGCACAAAATGCCAGCTGAGTTCGGGAAAAGAAGAGGCACAAGGAATCATATTCAAACATATATTGGATAATGGAGTACACTGAAGAATTTCAGAAGAAAATCAACCTGTACTTTGCAAATTAAAGCAAATTGTGCAGTTCATGAAAACCTGTGGATTTAGTTATAGAAGTCATGAAAATATATGGATTACTCTTAAAGAAATAGGTGTGCCACAGCATTTGATTGCTTGAAGGTGTAACATGTATTCATGACAAGAGGGCGCCATAAGGACAGAATATGGAGAAATAGAATGGTTTAAAATGGGCAAGGGAGTTAGGCAAGGCTGCATTTTATCACCCTGTCTGGATATGATATTCTCCTCATGCCTATTTCTACAGTCGGCTGGCCCCGAAGCAGATCCACTCCCCCCCAACCCTTAATTTCCCTTAATTCTGTGACTTGATATCATAAGGACCTGCCTCCAGGTCTCAGGCCATGAAATCTCCATGAATATTGCTGTCCTGGCAATTTTAGTCCATCTGCCCAAGGATGCCATAGTCTAACACTGGGATTCTCTGGCTGGTTTCCTTAAATCAACAATCAGTTAATCCAGGTAGGCAAAGAAAGGGGGAAAAGAAAGGTGTTAGCAACTGAATGATGGAACATGAGGTGAGAACAGTGAGTAGAAAAAGGATTAACAAATATTTCTTACAAATTAAAAAAAACACTAATAAATTTAAGGCATTATTAGGGTTGTGAATCAAGTAAAGATTTTTAGGGAGTAAATTGCTTTCCTGTTTAGCTTATTAGTTTATTTAAATTTAGATCTAAATTTTAAATAAACTGGTATGCTACATCAATCTCAGTATATTTAAGCTCTCTCGTACTTCCTTGAATATCTCCAAATGGCATCTGTATTCAATATAGGTAGACACCTTTCTGAAATATTGAAGGAAGCATGAGATAAGGTAATAAGGAGAAGCTACCGCTCAGTATTAAAAGGAAAGGCCATCTTTAATATTAGCTTTCTTGTTCCCTGTGACAGTAACTCAGCACAGAAAACCCAAACAATACCACATCCAAATCATAACTTCGAGAGGGATGATCTTGACCTGAAGCTCACCCATTCAAAATCCATCCTGCCCTGATTAATTAAATCTGTAGGTGATTAATCTCTAGATCAAAACTGTGTGCTGACTCTAAACCTACGGTGGCAATTAGGCTTGGTTGATGCAAAACTGGAGAATGTTCAAATATCTTTAAACCTCTGGATGCAGCCAGAGATGTAGCAGCGACATCTTCTCCTGCCCTACCCAGCTAAGTCCATATGTTGACCCTCTCCTATTTCCCTGTTGATTGTAATGCCATAACTGGACCTCTGATCAATTACAGTAGGGATGATGGCTCATGGTGCATTTCCTTGCCTTTCAAATGGCATTTTACCAGAGGCAAACGTATTCACTGTGCATGCTTGCGTGTCCCCTTTGTTTTGTTTAATTTAGCTTTTGTCTATGGGGCAAAAACTTTTTTTTTCTCCTCCAGAAAAGGCCTTCCTGTTTTGGTTCATTTCTTGTTAGATGTTGAAAAGATAATCTGTTGCTTTACTTGTTTGGTTGCTCAATACTTTCTGATACGTTAATTTAAAAAAAAAACCAGGGTGAGATAATAGCGTAAAATGTGAAAAATGCCAAAATTCCTCTAAAGTTGCCTGTAAAAAATAATGTTTGACAATAATGAGAAGGCTTGACTTGTCATGCCAGTAAAGTAACTTGGCTCATTCATGCTGTGTTACTATAAAATATAAGTTTGTCACATCCTGTAACCCCTAGTGACAAGTAACTGTGTTGCTATGCTTTTTCTACTCTCCTCTTCCTCCTCCTCCTTCCAAAAATATACTTTAAAAATAGAAAAATGGTCCCAGATCACTCTAAATGGCCAAAAAAAAAAAAAAAAAAAAAAAGGTTTCTGATGTAGTTTGTAAATGTTATTCATCGCCTGGGGAAAAGGAAGACGATTGCTAGTCGTTACATTGTTTCATAAAAACACTGCCATTATGTCCTTCTTGCCCCAAATAATGTTGTATTCCTAAGTTACTTGACTCTACGCTATCTACTAGATGGTGCTGGACTATAGGTCCCATAGTCTCAGCCAAGGCCAGTGGCAGGTGCTATCCAACAGCACCTGGAAGGCCACGCATTCCCCATACCTTCTTAATTTGAAGGGCTGGCCAGTGATTGTCTGGGTTAAACATAACGAATTATAAGAAGAGGGAAGCTGAAGGGATGGAAGTTGCCCATCCATCCTCAATGAGCAGCTGGTCACACAGCTGACTGAGCAGGCAAACACAGGATACCTGCTCATGGTTTGTGCCATGACAGGGTGTTGTCTCTCTGTTTAAATTATAGTCATTCTTTCTATACACACATGTGCAAACCCAAAGGCAAGGTTTAGGTAAATACGTCCTTCCTTTGGTCCTCTTTGTGGGTGATGTGTCACTGGCCACCCAGGAGGAAACCAGAATAGACAGAGGTGTCTCCTGGCCTAATGAAGCTCTTCCAATCACTATTCCTATGTGTTTCAGTGTGGTTGGTACCAGTGATGTAGACGTGAGTCAGTTGACTTGGGCTCAAGTCAGACTTAAGTCACTTCAGTGACTCAGCTCAGACTAGACTCAGCAATAAATGGTGCACTGACTCGATTTGACTTGAGACTTGTATATTTTTAGTGACTGATTTGATGCCCTTGGTTCAGTAACATAGCATATTCATCCAGAAACCTTATAACTTTGAGCAATGCTTCCATCTCTTTTTGCCTACTGGTCACATGACAATCTTTCTCAGGCCTAAAGTGTGGGTGCATTTCTCAGAGGGGAACAGCAAACGTGTTAGGCAACAGGCTTGGGGAAGAAGGGTCCTTCCTTCTAAAGATTTTGAAGCTTCAGTAATGGGGAGTAAGAAGGATCCCATTTACTACTTCTGAAAAAGCCTTCAGCTTTGGAAATGGGGGATAAGAAGGATCCTATTCTCCACTTCTGAAGCTGCAGATTCTTTTATGCCCATTGACACAAAAGCCTCCAGCTTTGGGGAGAGGGAATAAGAAGGACCCTATTCCTCACTTCCAAAGCTGCTGATGGCAATATTGCAAATACAAAGAGCCGACTCTGCTTAAGTTGTTAGAACTGAAATTATTTCCCTCTATCCGAAAATTATGGAATTTTGGTTGGGGTATAAAATTGGCTTCCAGACTTGAGACTTGACTTGAGGCTAGACTTGAGACTTAAAGGTAGAGACTTGAGACTTGATTTGAGACTTGGAGTAAAAGACTTTAAAAAAAAAAGTCTTAAATACATCACTGGTTGGTAAGACTCCTGTTCCATGGTTTGCTTTTTGGATATTTCTTGTAGGACAGATGCACTCTCCTTGAACTGCTACCTCATGCTGAGATTGTGGTCCTCAGGTATCCAAAATGGCATCATCCACACCCAAAAGGAAGGTGTCAGCAGGAAAACACCAAGGCTTACAAAAATAATTTTTAAAAACTCTATAGGAAAACATGAAGAGAATATTCTCTTCCAGCACTGAGTGAGCTTAGTAGGCATAGACTTGGACATGTAAGGCTGTTCAGGAGAAGGGGTGGAGAGGAACATCCTTGAAAAGGAAACAGTTGGCATCTTTCATGCATCAAAATTTTGTTGCAGGTCCCAAATTTAATTTAAAAAATAGAGGGAAGAAAAGGAGGCAGATGGAGAAAAGCAATCCTTGCTAGCAGAGTGAGATGCTGAACAGGCATGGAATGGAGCGCTTATTCCCATAGGATTGCCCCTCATGGAGCTGAAAGGCAGGACAATATTCCTTCCAACCTGGAAGCCTCGTTATCCAAAGACAATAAGCTCAAAAGGGGATGGAGAGAGACAGGCAGATAGGGAGTGCGCGAGAGAGAGGTTGACCAGGAGGGAGAGATGAATAGAGAAGATGGATGCTCTTCAGACACAAAGAAAGCATCCACTGAAAAAGCCGCCTGGAGTCCCCCAGCTTCTCTACTTCTATTTTACACCTGAGCACTTTGAACTGTGGTGATGAAAAAAGGAAAGCAGATAGCCAGACGTGAAAAATGCCAGGGGTTGGCACCAGGAAAAAATAAAAAAGAAAAGAAAGAGAAGATGAAAAAGAGAGAAGCATCTTTGAAAACTTCTAGGTGTCCTTGGAACTGGAGCTCAAGGTCACCCGCCGTGCCCGCGTGTGGCAGAACTTGGAGCAGTGCCCAGCTCTTCCTGACTCGTGGCCCAGTGCCCAAACGGCCGGCCGTCTAGTAACAAGGCGGCAGATCACACATGACAGATGTTGGCTGTGTGGTTTAATGTACTCTGGGAAGATGCTCGGACACTGGTGGGGGCGGCGGTGATGGTGAGATAAAGAAAGAAAACCAGAGTAGCTAACTTCACAGCTCTGAAATCCCTCGACACCCACAAAAGTAGCTTTATTTCCTGTGTGCTAACCCACAACCTCAGGCAGCTGTGCCCTCCATTGTTAATTATTATAATTAAGATCTAGTTTAATTTAGCCCCGTCATTTCCTCCTCTTTGTTAATTACAGGCAGAGGGAGCTGAGTGCATTTCTTCTGTTCCTTGGGAAGAGAAATGCTTTCAAGAGCAACTTTTACAGTTCAAGTTTGAAACGGCTGAGTAGAAAATACGCAAATGCACACACACATACACACTCTCTCTCTCTCTCGTGCGCACACATTATTTCTCCCTTCCTTCCTGCTCCCTTCTTCCTAAATATGAAATGCAATAAATAACAGGCCAAATGGAATCTGTTTGAATTTCCTATTCTTTTATGGATTCCCTTCTCGGCTTCGTGTTACCTTTGAGATCTGATGGCTCAGCAGTTTGGAAAAAAAAAAAGGCAAGAGACAAGTTGAGAATCTTTCCCTAGAGATGAAAGAATTGCTGTACCTGACCTCAGCAACACACACACACACACAAATAAAAATATGGTGCAGCAGCCAGAAGAAAATAGATTTGGGACGGGGTGTCATTTTGATATTGAACCAATGAGCCGAAAAACAAAACTCCCCCTCAATAATAACTCTGATCAATGGGATTTCAAGTGTATGCCATTTGGCTAGGGCCATTTGATTTTACTCCTGTCATCAATAGTATTCATTGCTCTCTTTGAGAAAAGTGTCCTTTTGACAAAAACAATGGCAGGGATAAAATTCCACTACATCACCTTGAGGGACTATGAGGTGCAAAGGGGGACCATGGTTCTCATATTAAAATAAGCCCTTTCTTAGCTACTGTCACACTTACAGGACGGGGGTGTGGAACTTCAAGCCCTGGGGCTGGATCTGGCTCTCCTGGGCTCCTAATCTGGCCCTCTGGGCTTCCTCAGATCGCCACAAGCCTTCCCCATTACACCATCATTTACTGGTTTCCCAGCTTTGGGAGGTGTTTTCCCCATTCCGGAAGTCTGAAATGCCTCTCCTAAGGCTTCATTACCACGTGCGTGTCTGTGCATCCAAGTCATCTGTCAACTTATGGTAACCCATTTCCCAGGGTTTTCTTAGGCAAGGAAAAACCAGGAGTGGTTTGTCCAGTTCTTTCCTCTAAAATATAGCCTACAGCACCAGATATTCATTGGCAGTGTCTCATCCAATTACTAACCAGGGCTGACCCTGCTTAGCTTCCAAGATCAGATAGGATCTACCCTCCAACATTTCCCACATGAAAACTGGGACACATGTGGCCAAGCAACATGAGAATGTGGATAAGATGACAAAAGTTATTCATGTGGAAGAACACACAAGCTAGAAGAGTCTGCAGCCATTTGCTTTTGCCTGAGCCAACTGGCAAAGGCAAGTTTCTTCCCTCTTCTGTCCTTTCCTCTTCTCCACTGAGTTGTATATGTATGTGCCTTCAAGTTGCCTACGGACTTAAGGTGACCCCATGGATTTCATAGCATTTTCCTAGGCAAGGAATACTCAGAGGTGGTTTTATTACTTCCTTCCCCTGAAATACAGCCTACAGCACCTGATATTCACTGGTGGTCCTCCCATCCAATTACTAACCAGGGATGGCCCTGCTTAGCTTCCAAGATCAGACAAGATCTTGTGCCTTTAGGGTATTTAGGCAACTTCCACTGATGTAAAGTCGAACCAACAGTTGGGCCACACAGTTTACAGAAAACCTACATACACTGACAGATATCTACACAAAAACTCCAACCATCACCCAGGACAAAAAAGCAGCACAATAAAAACTCCGGTGGACTGTGCAAAAAGAATCTGTGAACCCCACCTCCTGAAAGATGAACTGAATCATCTAAACTGGGCTCTACGGGCCAATGGTTACTCCAGTTCAGACGCCAGAAGAGCCTCAAGACCTGGAAAAAAACACAGAAGTGAAGATAAGCAGCCAACCAAAAGGAATGTGTTTTTACCATACATCAAAGGGGTCACTGACCATATAGGGAAATTGATGAAGAAACATAACTGCCAATCAGTCTACAGACCCACCAAGAAAATTCAACAAATGCTATGTTCAGCAAAGGACAAGATGGATCTTCTAACTTCTGCTGGAGTTTATTGCATACCTTGCAATTGTGGACAGGTCTACATAGGGACTACAAAACGCAACATCCAAACACGAATTAAAGAACGTGAAAGACACTGCAGACTGATCCAGCCAGAAAAATCAGCAGTAGCAGAACATGTTATAAACCAACCTGGACACAGAATGCTTTTTGAAAGCACAGGAATTCTGGACCATTCTGACAACTGCTATGTCAGACTACATAGAGAGGCTATTGAAATCCATAAACACATGGACAATTTCAAAGTAAACAAAGTAAACAAAATTTGGCTACCAGTACTGAAGAACACTAAAATCAAGACTCAAACTATGCCAGTGAACACCACCCAGACTCTGGAGGTCCCTCCACAGGGAACAATACAATGGGTTGCTAATGTACTTAATGCACTGTTATGCATATCCCCTGACTAACAACACAACCTTGGGGGATATCCCATTTAACAATAGGCCATCACACAGGCCAACTTAACATATGCAAATTGCTTCCTCCCACCCAGGGACTACACAAGTATATATACTCTGTCTCACTTCCATGCCACCAGATCCTCTGAAGATGCCAGCCACAGATGCAGGCGAAACGTCAGGAGCAAATACTAATAGAACACCGCCTCAAAGCCCAGAAAACCCACAGCAATCTATAGCTTCCACTGAGTTAACTGTGTGTGAATTACATTAGCACTTTGAGCTTAGTTTGTAGCAGTTAAAGTAAACGGAGGACAAAAGAGGAAAATGAGAGAAGGAAGAAACTAGAACACTTTACAAGTGGCTGAAAAAGTGGGGTGACAGAGGATTAACTGGGACTCTCCCTGCCAAATCAAGGCAGTTGGAGCATATGCATTTATCACTTTTAGGTAACATAGGCTGGTATTCTTTTTCCTGCCTCTTGCCTTTGGCCCTTCCAATCATTGGACTGCATCCCCCTCGAATTTCTTTTAATAGTACACAATGAATAGCACGATGGTTCCACTGCCATGGCTGCATCCTATGGAATCCTGGTGTTTCTGGTTTGGTGAAGCACTAGAATTGCTCTCTGGCTGAGCATTCCAAAAGGCCCTCCCCAAAGTGCAAATCCCAGGATCTCATAGGATGTTGCTGTGGCTGTCAGAGTGAAATCACAATGCTATCTGTACATAATGTGAAAAGGCCCACTGAATTCAGCCCTTGTACTGAATGTGGTGTCTTCTCCTTCCCCACTCCACCCCATTCTAGGCTGAGGTTGTGCAAATTAAGATGTGGAGTTAAGAAGACAATGCAGTTGTCAGGGGCTCTAGACAGAGTCCTATCGGGACAATAGAAATGGACTGCAGCCAGGATGTATTTGAGGGGTGTCACAATCTGTTGAATGTAAATGAATGGCTGTCATTTGAACTCCTGCAGGAAAAATGTGTGGCACATAGATTAGGCATGGAAGCAAATCCTTCCCATCATATCTGACCTGAGGTGGCAGTGCCCCCAAGACCCTGAGGGATACAGG
The DNA here is from genome assembly GCA_030412105.1 of Cyclura pinguis. Taxonomy (NCBI): domain Eukaryota; kingdom Metazoa; phylum Chordata; class Lepidosauria; order Squamata; family Iguanidae; genus Cyclura; species Cyclura pinguis. The sequence goes on along the minus strand of CM059600.1, from coordinate 194,276,638 downwards.
AGGCTCAGAACAAGTCACGAGATCCCTGCCACATAACAGGTTCTCCATGTGCAAATGCACTGCCTGACATCTGGGTAGGCATTTTGCTAATATTTCATAACTGACATGTGAAGAAGGAAAAGGGGTGCCTCTCAGAAGAGGACCTGCATGTGGCAGATAGGGAATTCCCCTCACTGCATGTGTTCTGGCTGGCTTTCAGCATTTTCTTACCATAGCTAGCTGGACTGCTTTGCAAACCTATCCCTGCCCTATTGTTATTTAATACACGCCATTGCTTTTTCATCTCTAAGATATTCGAGGGACTGAACTGGCATGGAATGTCTCCTTCCAATACATTTACAAACTTATGTGAATATTGCCAGTGCAATCTAGAGATAATTCTGAAAGGAGGTGATACAGGGGTAGAATTTATATAGTGTGTTCAGAATGCCTAGATGATGGCTACTGAGCCTGGGTAGCCATACAAAGGACCTCGCTGCTATGTGTTTTCAAACTGAGAGTGATGCCAAGCTGCTATCCATGCTGTGCGTTGGGATGGTGTGCTTGAACCACTTTGACTTAAGTCAAGCACCTGCTATTTCTGTGATGCTAGTGGCACCTTGGCTGTGGAAAGCCCTCCCCTGAAAGATCCTCATGGCATTTCTTTCATACTAAGAAAAAAGGTGGCACCCGAGGGGGCAGACAAGAGAAAATGAGACTGCACAGGTTACATTCTGCTTCAGGACATCAGATTTGTAAGTTGGCATTAAAAGATACACCTCAAGGAAGCTGGCCTGGATGGGAGACCTCAAACCCTCCAATAATTCACAGATGAAAACTGGGACACATTTGGCCAAGCAACATCAGCGTGTGGTCAAAATGGCAACGGTTATTTATTAATGAAGAAGAATACACAAGCTAGAAGAGGCGGCAGCTTTTGCCTGAGACTCCTGGGAAGGGCAAGACTTTCCTCCAAAGCTGAGTTAACCAAGTGCAAACTATTTTTGTACTTTGAGCTCAGTTTGCAGCAACCGAAGTAAGTGACGGACAAAGAGGGAAAGTGGGAGGAAAAAAGAGAAACTGGGGAATTTTAAAAGCAGCTAGAGAAGTGGGACAACAGAAGATTAATCAAGATCATCCCTGCCAAATTGGGACAGCTGGAGGGTATGAGATGTTGGCTCCATCTAGCAGCAGTAGACCATTCACAAATGGCCCAGAATGATGAAATGATTGGTTTTTTAAAACATGATCACTAAAATAAATAAACAAAAATAAAAATAAAAAAATGAAGAAGAAATACCTCGACCTTTCCTCTCTCCCGACTCTGATACCCAATCTGATGCTCTGCTATCAAATGCCACAGTGAATGTGATTTTTTTTTGTTTAAAGGAGAGCAGACAGAGAACTGCGTTGCTTTTCCTTTCCACTCGCCTGATCCATACACAGCCAAGGGATGTTATTACTGCCACCAGCCGCAGGCTAATAAATAAAAAAGAGGTGTCAAGGTAAAATATACACTTCTCAGGGAAACGCTTCTAGAGGTGGGGGAGGAAAATGACAGAGAAAATAATGGCATGAAACAGGTGCATGGACTCCCCCCGCCTGTACACACACACACACACACGCACACACACTCATGGAAGAGTGATGGAGAGGTGCTGGGGCTGAGGCGATGTGAGCTGACTTCATGATGTTTCTGTCACTGGGTACAGAGAGGTCTTTGCTTGCGCTCCTAGTCTGGGAAGACAGGAGGGGGTTCATTCTCCCCAATATTCTCACACATGTCGCTGCTGTTTTTCCAAGCACAAGGAACGGGACAATGAACGACACCCTGGTTTTTGTCTTCTTCTTTAAAACAACAACCGCAACAACAGTTAGGACCTACCAGCCTTGAATGCTCCACACTGAGAGAAATAGCTGGCACATAAAAAGTGATATAATATATGAGAAATTCATAATCATAATAATCAGGGCTAGAAAACTACTTCCAATCTCTCGGTGGCGGCATCAATTTTTAAAGAAACCAACCTTCGACATTTTATGTGCCATGCAAGGCCGAATAAATATTTCAAATTCCAAAGCACCTGAGAAATTTCCAACTCTGGAAATAATGCTTTCTTGTGGTAACAAAACATATAGGAGAGATACCACAGTTGATGATGAGCTTCTGTAGGATGCTTTCTTTGGTCACGGGTAAATATATATTACAAGTTGTAATGGGGCATTCGAGGTGCCATGTTGTTTTGGGGCAATGATCCATCTAGTTCAATGCTTTCTCTTAAAAATGTCAGATGCTACTGGGCAGAGTGAATATGATGACCATACCTGTCAGTGCCAAGGGTGTATATGTGTGTGTGTGTGTGTGTGTGTGTGTGTGAGAGAGAGAGAGAGAGAGACAGAGAGACAGAGAGACAGAGAGACAGAGAGAAAGCCCTGACTGCTTCTTAGCTCAAAAGAAAGCACCAAAAGTGTGTAATAAAGGTAATTGGTCCTTTGGGAGCAGGATCCACCCTGAGAACTAAAATCAGTCGCATAGAGACGGTGAGGCGATGGCGGCGGTTTGCCGCAGGGAGCAATGTTTTGGGGGCATCCGGGCTCATAGCTACACTGCTGTGTGCCGTGGCCACACCCTCACTTATCGCGGCCATGCCCCCATGCACCATGCTCCACACACTGTGGTCCTACCGTCCCACCCACCCCGCACTCCAAGCTCTGCCATGGGTTAAAATGCCTGGGGGCTGGATCCCAGATGCTGAATCTATTTGGAGCAGATTGGGTTCAGAATCTTCCATAGCTCATTTATATATTTGAACTAATATCTGGAGCTGATTCTTTCTGTCTCTCTGTCTTTCTCTCTCTCACACACATGTGCACACACACACACACACTGACATGGAGCCGGTGAATCTATCTGCGTAAGATGATGGATTTTGCAGCATTCCTCGGGACAAAGACAAGGGCGAAGTAGCCTCTGCTCTGTAGCTTGCTGAAAGAGCCGACACTGACGCTGAGACACCTCCCAAGGACTATTTATGCATTAAAACATATATTAATTCAGGTCAATTTCACTGTCATGACTTGACCCAAAGAATCTTGGGAACTGTAATTTCAGGGACAGTAAGCAAGATCTCTGAAGAAGTTTTGTCTTCCTACCCCTGTCTTTTATAGCTTCCATGGTTTCTCTAAGGAAGAGATGCAGAAAGGGTGGAGACATATATAGTTTGCATTCAATTAATTCAACAGGGAGGAAAGGAGCGTGCAGAATCTTGCCCTTCTCAGTAGGCTCAGGCAAAAGCAAACTGCGGCAGCCTCTTCTAGCCTGTGGGTTCTTTCTTGTTGCTTGGCTACAGGTGTCCAGTTTTCATCTGTGAAATGCTGGAGGGAATGGTGACCTACCTCACGGTACTGTTGTGAGGATGAAGTTCAGAAGAAGGGAATAATTTATGCTGGGTTACAGCTCCTTGGAGGAAAGGCAGGATATGAATAAAAATTATAGCAGTGAATACCAAGAACTGTACAGATACAGCCCATTTGTCCATCTAGTGTAGTATTATCTATACCAATTCCAGGTGTGTACCTGTGGAAGGCAAAATGAGGGCATTTTCCCCATCCAAATAATAGTTCAGCCCCCTCAGATGAAACTTTCATTCAGTCCCCAAATTTCTACCATTGCAGTAACTTAAAACTTGATTGGAACATTTATAAGTACGGGCTTTGGTGTCTGAAGAAAAGGGGCAGGCAAATTTCCCAAAGGGATGCAAACACAGCAAATGTAAGAGTTCTATGTGCAAATGATTTTCAATGTTTCATCCTTTGCAATGCTAGAAATTTGAAGACTGAAGGATAATTTCATTTGGTGGGGCAACGAATTCTTATTTAGGTGGGCAATGCACTCATTTGGCCTCCCCTCCATCTCATAGATATACTGCAAACTAACTGGCAATGGTTCTCCAGAGATCATCCATAGCACCGCTACCTGAGGTCATATTTTTACATTGGAAATGCTAGAGGTCGAACCTAGAACATCCTCGATGCCTTCCAAATATTGCTCATATGAGACTCCATTGACACAGATGGGGACCTGGACTGGTTTCATGAGCACTCCTAAAACAATCAGCAATTGGGAGCTGCAGTCCTCATGCAGTACCAGCCAACTGACCTGGACGTTCTGCCCACTGAATCCAAGATAGATTGGTGGCAAGAGAAATGGGAAGCTGCCTCATAGTGAATCAGATCATTGGCTTGTCTAGCCCTTTTGTAGGCAACGGCAGTAGGATGGAAGGGGGTATTTTCCAGACAGGCCAAGAGCCAAAGGCCTGAAATTTTGTTTTGTTTTGTTTAAAAATCCTTGTCAAGTTATTAACTGATTTCATTAAATTTCACCGAGGATTAAACTTATTTTATTTAATTCTAAACAAAACTAACAGCAACTAGTCTGCCCTCGTGCAATTTCTGTGGGAGTCGGTGGGGATCCTCGCAGAGCTAAAAAAAAAAATGGTATTAGAGGCCAAACAGCCCATAGCCTCCACTGTCACCAACCTCTGACCGAACCCAATACTGTCATCAAAGACTGTCAACACCCTCCAGGGTTTTAAGCCTTTCTTGGCCCTGCTTAGTGATACTGGGGACAGAACCTGAGACCATCTTCATGCAAGGCAGGTTCTTTTACCCACTAAGGTTCCTAGACTAGGTCAGGGCTTGGACCCTTTTCTTTAGTTCGCAGGGCAAAGGGGCGGTATCTCAGGGCGAGAAAGCTGCCTTAAAAAGTATTGTTACTGAGGGCCTTTCCGCACTACACTGTTATAGTGCTATTATTCCACTTTCAACATCTTGTGGAATTCTGGGGTTTGCAGTTTAGAAAGGGACCTTTAGAATTCTCGGCCAGAGAGCTCTTGGGCCTCAGGAGACTGCAAACCCCAGGATTCCACCGGATGTTGAAAGTGGAATAAGACTTGGGTCTTTTTATTTGAATGGCATCCTCTGAGCAGCTGTGGTTTATGCTTAATGTTTCATGCTTAAGGGCCACAGCAGGGTCTGCCCCTGGTGACATCAGCTATATGACATCACCAAGGCCCACCACCTGTGACATGATTATTAATTATTACTATTCCTTCCCTTCCTATATCACAAGAACTCAGAGTGAGCCACAGCTAAAGTCAATACAAACATATTAAAACTATTCAATTGTTTAAAAAATTAAATAGACTAAAATCATATTAAATCAGTCAACAAGGTAAAACAGGGGGAAAAGCTTACAACAGTTTTAAACTACGCGCACAAACATTTAAGCACAAATCACTTAGGTCTTTTGGTCTTGAAATTTTGGTGCCTTGTATAGCCCTGACCAGGCAACCTTATTACTCAGTGGGCTGCTGATTGGTACAATGAAGTCTGGTTCTACAAAGAATGCACGTGGTGTAGTTGCAGCAGGTGGATCCCACTTTAAATGATATGGCTCCATCCTAGGGAATCTTGGGATTTGTAGTTTGGGGAGGGACTTAAAATTCTTGGTTTCTTTCCCCCTGAATGACAGCACTAGAGTTGTCTAGCAGAAAATTCTTCAAGTCACTCCCCGGGCTACAAATCCTAGGATTCCGTAGGATGGAACTGTGACTGTTAAAGCTGGATCAAACTATTATAACTGCCCAGTGTGGACATATTTAAGTCAGACTAACTTTCACTGCTTTTTCCATCTCCCTTCACCCCCTTCCATTCCCCCTCAGGTCCTTCTCACCACCATCATCATCTTTTTGTCAACGCTAACCCCGTTGCTACCATCGGCTGCTGAGTCAAGGAGTGCTGGCATTCCTCTCCCCGCCCCCCCCCCCCGATTCTGTCTCAGTGGAGCCACTTCCGAGTGGCATGTTTTACAGCCTCTCCAAAAATATTATTCAAGATGAAGGAGAATCATGGCTTGTGCAGGCGCCAGGCCTTCGCTGGGAATATATCATCCCGAATTGGGACTCCTCTCTCTGCACTGTGATGAAGTGCTTCATTAATGGGAGATGCGGCAGCTCAGATGCCGGCTGATTCAACAGCTTCTCCGACACCTGACATCTCCACACACCCATTTGTCCCGAAAACCTTCCCCACACCCTGACAGGAGCCCCCACCTGCCTCTCATCCCTGAGAGGTTATTAAACTGGATTCTCTTATAGCACAGTGATTTCCTATTAGGAGAAGAGAGAGAGAGAGAGAGAGTCATCCAGCAAAGTGCAATGCGAAGTTAAGTCCCTCGCCTGTCCCCTGGCTACCACTGTGAGTCCTCATGCTGGCCTGTTCATGCACAGTGGCTTCCAGAGGGTTCAGGAGCTGATGGATGGCAGTGGGCACTAATGGGTAACAGGTGGCATCTGGAAGAGAGGGTTTCCTCCTTAGTGATTAGAATATATCTACAGTCTCACCTACTGGTCATTTGGGTGAGGGCATGCGGGATGGCACCAGCTTCACAAATTGCTGTTTAACCCATACTTTATTAAAGCCAGCACAAAGTCTCTACAAAGTGTTCAAACTTACAAAGGGAGCTTTCCTGCATAAAGCAAGGGCGGTCAATCTGTAGTCCTCCATTTGTTGTTGGACTGCAGCTTCCATTGGCCCCAGCCAGCACAGCCATGGTGAGCATTGATGGGATTTGCTGTCAAACAATATCCAGAGGGTCACTGAGAGGATGCTGTGAGCTTCCTGTGGAGAAGTTTTCATATACTATTTAGTATTCTGCTACTGGCAAAGTTACTATATGTGTGTATGTCAGAAAGAGAAGTAGGGGAAGGATGTGTGAGAGATAGATGAGAGTTGGGAGCTGTTAAAATAAATAGAAAACACTGAGATTGTCAGAAACTTAAGTGTGAAATTTGGGGTTGCCACATGCCTCACTCTACCTCAGTCTCATATATGTAGCTGTTTTGGAATGATAGTAGATGAGTCCTCCTCATTTACTTTTCATTCGCTTTCCACATCTCCTCATCACTCTGCCTAGCTTGTATACACAATATTTGTGTGTCAACACACACAAAGCTAAATCCTGAGCATTCACGCACACTTACACATGTGGGTAAATCCTACGACTTGGGTCTGAAGATGTTAATGTCAAAGCTTGGGAATGTGATTTTCTGCTTTACAACTTCCAAAAACCTGAAGCCAACATAGTCCAAAAGAGTACGTCCCAGGCTCTGGTATTAATATGAGGATGTTGACAGAAGGAAACTTTCTCTTTTCTCTTTCTCCTTGCAGCCACTTGTACAAAGCTCACAAAACCTCCTGGGAAAATCTGAGGGGTGGGTTGGCAGAGAGCTCCCAAACATTGCAGGGAGCTGATAGTGGTAGATGAAATGACGGAGAGTTAATTTACTTTTGGTCCCCAACTAATGTGTTAACTGAATAGTCATTGGTAGCCACTTCTGATTCTTTTGACCATCATGATATTTTTCAGAGCCCTTGAAAGACTACGATAATTTCTGCAAGCCAGAAATTGATGACTAGTCTAGCTGGGAATGAAATCTTTGATCCTTCCCAGGATAATGGGGGTCAAGCAAAGATGGAGAGATCGCAAAGTAAAATACTTATCTGTGTGGGTTCTAGCACTGCTCACTCCACACATTACAGAGGCCCATTGTATGTGAACATGAGCTTGTGGATGGCCAGGGCTCCAGTTGGTGTGTGTACTAAGGAGGTATTGTGTTGATCTGCCTTCCATGAAACTGACAAATGGATACAGATGTGGTAATTAATCTCAGACTATATCAGAAACTCCTCTCTCCCACATATTATAGTGGGTTTAAAAAGTCATTGTTAGTTCTAGAAATAGATCAGAACAGGGGACATGCTGTATGAATATTTTAAGACATCCTGATAAGTACAGGTACGACTCCTGCCAAAACTGAGGGCTTTTGGGGGAGTCTGGTTGAGCCTTGAGAAGAGGAAGAAGAGCATTTGGCTCTTCTCAGTCTTCCCTGGACTTAACAAAGCTCTTTGGCTTATGTTTCTGAGGCAGATAAGAAAAAGAGCAGGCTGTTCCATTGACTGCAATGTAATTTAATAACTGAGATGTTTTCCTCCCAAGAGCTTGGGGAAAATGAGAGAGAAGTGATTGGTCTAGATAATGTAAATGGGAGACTTCTGCCTCTTTCATCTCCATTCCTCCTCCATTCCTCCATCTCCATCTCTGTTCAAGCCACTTCCTTTGAGAAAGATGAAAAGGAGGAAAAGGAAGTGGCAGCACCAACACAGCAGGAACTGCTCCAAGGCCCAGGGGTCTACCCCTTTCCTTAAGTGGAGTGAGGCAGCTGCTTTGGGTGGCAGATTTGGGGTGCCAGTGCAGCAAGTTATTTATTTGATGTCTTCTTGTTGGCTTTGTTTCTTTCTTTGTTTTGCTACCAGGGCTGTGGCATAAAACCTGTTGGATATTCAGCCTTAGCCACCAAAATAACTTGGCTGGTTTGGGGTACTTCACACCTTGATTTGGGGATGCACATACATGTGTGAGTGGGTGTTGCCATTTGCCGTTCTGCCTCAGGCAGCAAAATGTCTTGAGCTGGAGGAGCCCCCAAAACCTTTTAATTCTCAGTCAGCTGAAGAGGGGTTACATCGGCTGCCGTTATTTATTACCTCACAAAAGAACCTTGCTGTAGAAGTAAAAATGCAAACTTCAGTAGAGGTTCTTTGGGTCAGAACGCTCACAACCTCAGAGTCAACATTTGTCTCTGTTGGAAGGGCTTCTTTTCTGTCTTGACATACAACCCCTTGAAATGACAAAGAGAGAAAGAAAGAGAGCAGAGAAGAATAAGAATAAGAATGGACAAGGGTTTGTTGGGGGGGAGGGATAGAAAGCACAGGATGCCCGTGTTGCCTACTCTTCCCTCCCTCCCTCTGTCTTTCTCACTCTCTTAACTTTCTCCTGCAGTTGTGACTTTACTGTCAGAGATGTGCAAGCGAGCATTTCCATGCTCAGAATGGGAGCTGTGAAGGAGAAAGAGAGAAACATGGAAACATAGTAGTGCAGGTATGTATATGATGAGGTGGCTGGGTGGGTAAAAAACAACTTGAAATATTTTGAAAGAGCAAAAAGCAAAAAGATAATGGCTATCACTCTGCATTTGCAGTTGTTGGCTAATATATGCAGCAGTGGCTTGTGGCTTCCATGTCAGGGGGGCAGTGAATCTACTCTGGGTTTTGGTCTGAATTTTAAAATAGTTGTCCAAGATATTCCACCTATTTTTGGGAGAGTAGCTTGGATGTTTTCTTTAAAGAACAGAGTAAAACCCAAAGAGGATTCACAGCCCAACTGACATGGAAGCCACCAGTCACCACTCGCTCTATGAAGCACATACATTACTTTGGTTTCTACAGAGAAAGACACCAAACTTCATGTCTACCTAGAAGCTCTGTCCTTCTGCTTAGACTGGAAGTATTGCCCCCAGTGTCAGATGTGTGGGGAGAAGGGGTGCCTGCTTGAGAGAGGAGAGTCCTCTGTTGGAAGGGCTGGTCCTCCAGTCCAAACGTAGTTTAAAGAGAAAGAAATATCCAAGAACAGTGATCTCCCATCCACAGTGAGCAGCTGGATAGCAGACTAAGGAAACTCACAGATCTCCAGTCCATGGTCCTCCCCATAATGGCCTTGTCCCAAATATCTCATTCAGTGATAATGATTATTTCTGAATATGTAACTCTACTTATAAATTAGCCTATATGCATATAATGCAAATCATGTCCCGTTTTGGCACTCAGATCTTTTCCAATCCTAATCAATACACACAAGAGCAGCCACGTAGACCATATAGCATATCCCAAAGTCCATAATGTGGTGGTACCCAAGGGTATAACTACAGGGGAGGAGGCTAAAATGAGGGTCTTGCCCCCAAATAAGAATTCTGTCACCCTTCTTCTGGGGAAGAAGAAAGTGCTGTGAAGGTGGGTATACTTGCCCGGGTACCATGTTGCTTTGAGAAGGTACAAAGGAATGGTCTGCAAACTCTGCATGGACCCCAGCTTGGAAAGTTTTCACTTAATGCTACCCACCACCTACTTGTTGCAGGGACTGCTAATGCCTTCAGTCTTTTCTTCTGCTGTTCCTCATGCCAAGTATAAGAAGCAAATATGGTGAGAGAGGGACTTGGGCAGCCCAACAGCCACCTCAGGTGAAAGGTATCAACTCAGGGAGGCACATGTTGTGATAGGTGATGACTCAGAGGTCGATGAGCAATTGATTGTGCCACAAACAGAGCCAGTGTTAGACCAAACTGTCTTGCCAACACCACCACCTGCAAGAGAAGCCGAGGCAGAGTTGTTGCAGCTAGTGCCAGAGGAAGAGGGAGTCAGCAATGATTCAGAGAAATTAGATCCACCTTTGTCCCCCAACCTCCAGTCATGGAGGAGACAAAAAAGAGCAGCTCAGAGGGAAGCTGTTTTGGTGAGACTGAGAAAACAGAACAATTATGAGAAACATCTGTTTTCCTTGGCTATATAAATCTGTCAGAGTGGCTTTCCGTTTGCTTGTAGCAAATCACTACTCAAGCTCCCACAAGCCTTGTGTCCCAGCTCTCTTGACCTTTTGGACAGACCTTTGACATTCTGGACTTTTGAATTGGCTTTGACTTCGGCTCGGCTCAGTGTTTCTATTTAAGTGTTAGCATTGGACACTCCCCACTGCCTCCTCCTCTTGGGCAAGTACTATTGGGCTGGGAGTTGAACTCTGACACATGTGATGAGAAGGAAAGGAGCTTTCTGTGATCAGTGGTGGCTGGCAGGAACATTTGATAGTGAATAGAAAGCCTTCTTTGGGTGGATAATGTTTTTTATGGCCATAGCATTCCATGTTGGTGGGTACCAGATCTGCTCTTTAGTTTGAAAGAAACTATCTAAGGCGCTGAACTCATATTCTGTAAACAGATTCAGCACCATGGATAGCTGCCCCTGCCTATAGTGTGGCTGGAGCTTCTCACTGGGACAGATGCTGCCTACAGACCATCTCTTCAACAGCAAATGTTCTCTAGTGCATCAGTTCCCATTCGTGGAAACCCAGATACTGTTGGACTGCAGTTCCCAGGAAACCAGAATGTTGGCTATGCTGGCTGTAGCTCCTAGGAGGTTATGTGCAACAGTGTCTGGGGAACCAACATTTGGGAATGGCTGCTAGTGAACAAACACCTGTCTTTGGGTGGATATTGGTCTTTATGGACACAGAGATATGGCTGCAACCATCCTTATTCCAAGCTCTGCTCTCATATCCTTACAAGTGGCAAGATGCACAAATATGAACGTTTTCCCACTCCCATTATTTTGAACAACTACAGTCAGGTCCCTTGGAGACGGTCCCCCTGGATGAGAAAATGTTCACATGCAACTGTCAGATAACCAGTCATACCCACAGCTTCCTGGTTGTTCTGACCTAGATGCATCAGACCCCGCAAAAAACAACCGAGCTTGTTTTAAACTCCATAAACAATGTTCTGGCACTTCAGAGTTTCTGTCGATATATTTCAAACTGTGCACTAGCGGTTCTTTTTCATGACTATTTATTTCTCTTCCTTCTGTGTAACGAATCTCTGATTGTCTCTTCTGTTATTTAGTTCTGTTTTCTCCAGAATGAGATCCCTGCACTGTAAATCTTGGAGGCATGTTTCCTGTTTCACAATAATAAAAAATTCATATGAACTAATGCAAACAAACAATAAAGCGGCAGACAATAATTAAACAGTGAATTAGCAGGATTTATTTCCGTTGATGACTTGGGCTGATGGATGGGGCTGAGGTGGGGGAAATATGTTTCCTGCCCCCCTGTGTGTTGCCTGTAGCACCTGATGTGAGGGGCTGGAGCACATGATCCACCCTGCTCAGAGACCACCATCACCCCACCACCCCTGTGCAGACCTGGGCTTTGCACTCATGATCTTTGAGGCACCTGGGATGCCTCAGTTTGCTCTTTCTGTGCAATGGGTTCCTGTTGTGCATCAGAGAAATCCAGGCTCTAAGGAGTGCTCTGATGCTGTGGTATGGCTCAAAAATTCCTACCCACTTGAAATGGCACTTGCTTTATACCCATGGTCTTGATGTGTCAGCAACGCCTGATCTGGAATGTTTTACACTCATGGTTTTGATGTGATCTGGAATGCCTCAGCTTGCTCTTTCTGGGCAATGGCTTGCTGCTGTGGAGCACAGAGGGGTGTAAGCTCAGAGGACTTTTTTCTCCCTTGCATGAGAGGATGCCACCCTTCTGAACTAAGGTAAGAGGATATTCTTCAGTTTGGCAGTACTGCAATTGAAATGCCTTGCTTCTGGGTCCTTAGGGTCTTCGTAAGGGAAGAGGATGGGGGAGAAAGCTGGCTCTAGCTGCTGCCGCCCAAGGATCCCTTGGCATTTCCTGCCATAAACTGCCCTCCCCTCCATCCCTCCAACCTCAGTAGCCACCACTGTGCCTGTGGAGCTTCTCTTTTTCCTAGCTCTTTGGCAAAGTATCTCCTTGTTTGTGTCATTGGGCCTCTCTGGCTGGCTAGTGTGCCCCCCTCCCATCTCATGGAACTGATTCTTAAATCCATGCCTAGGTTTGATCACAAGGGGGGAAAATTACCTAGGGATAATGCATTGCTCTAAATATCCATCTGCAAAGTAGCGGTGGGTGAGTCAATCTATTCCCACTCCCTGCCACTTTTGTATCAGGTCCACCTGTCATTCATGACCCTGTTCTGCCCCTTTTCAGCACTGATCCGCAATTAATGCCTATATATGCCCAACTGTATTTGCTCTCAAGGCATACATTTTGTAAGGCTATCTTGATACCTTTTATATCCTTGAACTATACAGGAACACTCAAGAAGTGTGAAACCTAGAGGACATTTATGTTCCGATTTGCACCTCAGTGCAGCAGGTATTAACTCTAGTAGCTTTCATTTTAGAAATTAGATTTTAAAAAATGCCATACTTCAGCCTACCCTAAGATCCCTAAGATGGCACCCTCTGCTCAGAGGTGCTGCACTACAAGTCCCATCACTCAGCCAGCAGATCCCTAGGAAACACCATTTGTAGGTGATGGAAGTTGTAGTCCAACCCTTTCAAAGGGCTACAGCTTGAGGAAGGATGATCTAGCCCCTTTCAGATGTTTTGCACACATTTAGACAATCTAATGGCCGGATGTACCCTCAGCGCCTCTGCTTTGTTGAGGATGTGTGCTGAGCCAACCATGCAGAGCTTTATACATGTGGGCATCCCCATGATTTGGAAACCCAATCCACAGCATTGGGGGAAACGACTTTTTTAGATTATACCTCCCAGTGGCCATGCTGGCTGGGGAATTCTGGAAGTTGTAATTAAAGGTAGGGGAAGCAGCTCTCCTCAAGTAGCATTCCAACTCACATGGGAAACTTGCTCTCTACACTCTGACTCTCCTACTCAAAGGCAAACACAGAGAGTAGTACTGTAGGGGGACAGAACTACCTGGTCTGCCCCTACCCTGTACTCACCCAGCTCTCAGCAAGATGCCTGAACGGGCTTTTGTTTCCCTCATCGTTGGAAAGGAAGGAAACTAGGTAGCCTGTAATCCCTCCTCTGCCTGCCCTGCTTCTATTCAGAGCGCTAACTGCCCTGACTCTGGCAATAAGGACAAGAGTGTCTCTGATGATCCCCAGTAATGAGGGACTCGGTTCCCTGTCTCATCCAGAAGATGGAGATGTGGCATTCCTCCTGCATACCTGCCTCTAGTTGTTTTTTCCACTGTAGTCAGGAGCTCATAAAGCCGCCCTCCCTGGCTCCTATTTCACATCGAGTATTGGCTATTATATAGTGCTAATATTTCTTTGATTCCCCCCCCCCGCTTTCCCCCCTTTCTTTCTCGCTTCCCCCTGTCCATATTATGGTAGTTTTGATGAGTCTGTCCTTGCTAGGCGATTGTGCTTCATTCCTGAGCTGCCACTGGCTCTCAGAGAGAGAAATGAGCTTGTGTTGGAGGCAGATTCATTCAGCCAAGCTTCCCAAAGGACTCTGAAGAGAGGGAAAGTGGGGTGGGGTGAAGTAGTGGGGGAACAGAAGTACAGGTTGTGGGACACGGAGGAGATATGGGCCTCAGTGGCTAGGTGACCCCGAGTGGAACTGATTGTCCACTCCACAAGGAACTGAGAGAGGATTCAGACATGATGGTGAAGACGCAGAAAGGACATGTGTCCATATTGTCCAACATTTCACAAATGAAAAAGGGGACACATCTGGCCAAGCAGCATCAGAGCATGGTCAAAATGGTGAAAGTTGTTAATGAGGAAGGATACACAAGCTAGAAGAGGTTGCAGCAGTTTGTTTTTGTCTGAAACTACTGGGAAGGGCAAGATTCTGCCCCTTCCTCTCCTCTCCTCTCCTCTCCTCTCTCCTCTCCTCTCCTCTCTTCTCCGCTGAGAGAGTACTTTTGCAGTTTGAACTCAGTTTGGTGCAAATGAAGTAAGCTGTGAACAAAGGGGGAAAGTGGGAGGAGGCGAGAGAAACTGGGACAGTTGGAGTTTTAATCTGAACTGGAGAAGATGCCATTTCTCCCAATCTGCATTAGTCTTTAAACTGCATTCTAGACCCAGTGCTTATGAGGTTGCTGCCCCAGCACTGGCCATTTCTGCACTAGACGGTTATAGCGCTATGATTCCACTTTCTGGCCCCTCCCTAAACTGCAAATGCCAGGATTCCATAGGATGTTGAAAGTGGAATCATAGTGCTATAGCAGTCTAGTGCGGAGAAGAGAAGTGGAGAAATTTCTGTCTTCACTCCTGCCAGTTTTTCTTGAAAAGGCAGTCTTCTGAAAGTGAATCCTGATACCGGTAGTATTTTGGGTATAGAGCTTAGCACTTCAGAGGTTTGAGTGTTGGACTAGGACTCGGGGAGACCAGGGTTCGACTGTCTGCTTGATGATGGGAACTCACTGGGTGACCTTAGGCAAGTCATTCTCTCAGATTCAGAGAAAAGCAATGGCAACCTCTGTCTGAACAAACCTTGCCACAACAACCTGGGGGTTACCATAAGTCAAAAAGGACTTAAAGGCACAAAACAACAACTATAGTCCACCCTCCACATTTGCTAGAGTTAGGGGTACAGGGCCCTCACAAAAGTGGAAAAATTACAAATATCAAAATGTGTGTTTGTGCATGTTTGTGGAAGGGGGCTAAGGCATGGTGTGGAGAGTGGCCACCCAGGGTCCGAACCGGGCCCGAGAAAGGAGAGGGAAAGGGGGTGGGTCAGTTTGGTGACCCTATACTTCCTTTCTCTCACCCATCTCCTTCCGTCCGTCTGTCCGTCTGTGTGTGTGTGTGTGTGTGTGTGTGTGTGTGTGGTGCATCAAGAGAAGGTTTGTGGTGCTGAGAAATTAGATCACGAGCCATCCCTAGCTGGCTAGGCAGTGCTTGGTGGTGGAGGAGGAGGACCAGAAGTAGCTTTTTAAAGGGCTGCATGCCCTGATCAGAGCTGCTAAAAGGAGAGGTTCCACCAGAAAAGAAGCACTTGAGGTTGGGAGAGGGCAGTGGTTGGAGAAGCTTACAAATAATCAAATCCATGAAAGTGAAACTCACAACTATGGAGGGTTGACTGCACAACGTGTGATATACTGCCTTTGATATTTGGACTAAAACCTGGAATGGATTCACTGCCCTGTGAAGCCTAGAAACCCCAAAGCTACCCTTGAATCAGACCTGTTTACACGCCTGGTGTCAGAAGAGGCATAACAGGGTCCTGTTGCTTTTGTGGTGGTTTTGGTTTTGTGATGGTCTCTGAATCAATACAGCTGTTTTCCATAATGGGGAGCTTGCTTCACCACACTTTGTTATGAATTGAACCAGGGCAGTGATGTTTGTCTATCTCTTGTCCTGATTCTGAACATAACGCTGAAGAGACTTGCACCACTAAAATCATTTCCCCAGATATAGGAAAGCGCCAGCCTTCCTTGCTTTCCTGTTTTAGTGATGCAAAAAAACAAAACAAAAAAACACCTGGTAGAGTTTTGTGATTAAACTCAGCTCAGTCAAATCTTGACTGGTTAATTCTGCCAGTCTGACATCCTGTGTTCATTAGCTCCATAAGTGATATTCATTAGTGCAATTTGTTTAACTAATTTACAGTTCAGTATAGATTTGAGTGATTGGTTTTATATTAGATATCACTTCCGTTGCGTAGTCATTAGCGTGCCTGCTCTAAGATTCAATGTTTATCTATTCAATATGTTCATATTTCCATATTCCTTTGTTTGACTAGCTCAGCCTAGCATGGTCATTTGGTTTTGAATCATTCAACTGTTGTTGTTTTTTTAATGTTATAGGCTACAATCCTGCACATAGACAGTTGGCTCAACCCCTTTTGAAGTCACAAGGGTTTAAGCAACAAAGAGTCTTGTGGCATCTTCAAGACTAACAAGGTTTGTTCGGCAGAAGTTTCTGTGGACTGGAGCCTGCTTCGCCGGATAGTGGGCTGCAGTCCATGAAAGCTTCGGCCGAATAAAACCTGTTAGTCTTAAACATGCCAAAAATTTTCCCTGTTGTTTTGCTGCAACAGGCCAGCATGGCTGCCTCCCTCCTCCCAAGTTTTCACAAGAAGATTTAAGCAGCCCAGGTTTCAGGGCTTTGCAGTGTGGTTTTAAAATTGGGACTGAGTCAGGTTCATTGGGAAACGCCAGAACCCTGTAAGACAGGAGTTGGCAAAATGTGTGTCACAGGCTGGTTATGTAGTTCTCAACCTTTCCACAGCCCAGTCTATCCCTTTTCTGCTGTCCTTTGGGTGATTTGCTTCTCTTGAAGCCTCTAGGACTTCAAAGGCCCACATCAAAAACTGCCTGGTCTTCAAACCAGAAGTGGACTCCTGGATACTTCTGTTTTTATCCTTTTGTTTTGGTTTGTCCTAGCACTTTTTAAGCAGTCACTATGGCCCCTCGAGGCTCCCAGGGCCACATCATTAGCCTCTGGACCCCCCTCAGTTGTCTGCCCATGCTGCAGGAAGTTGCCTCACTCAAAATCAGAGAGATGGCCCATCCAATTCAGGATTTCCACACTAACTGGAGCAAGGGACTTTCCAGGGTTTTTGAAAGAAGCCTTTCTTGGGCCTGGAGATGCCAGGGATTGAATTTGGCACCCTCTGCATGGAAATCCTGCGGTCTTTTGTTAAGCTATAGTCCTCCCCCACTGAAACAGGCATGGGGAATTCCTACTCAGATATTTTGGAGTCCCACCATATCTTACCGTTGACCGAGCTACCTGTGTCTGATGGAAGTTTGAAGACTAAAACATCTGGAGACCAAAAGGTTCCCTACATCTGCCCTGAAATAGAGGAAAACCTGCATGCTCCCATTTTCTCCTCCCAAGGCCAGCAAAGTTTGAAACCCAAAAACTTGGGGTCCTTTCACACTTCCTGATTAAAGCTCTATTATTCCATCTCAATTGTCATGGCTCTGTCCTGTGGAATCCTAAAACAGACACCTTAGGAAAGGAAATTCTCAGCCAGAGAGCTCCTCTAGGGCCACACCAAGCTACAAGGCCCAGGAGTCCATGGGATGGAACCATGGAATTGTAGTGCTATAACTAGGTAGTGTGAAAGGGCCTTTGATTTTACCAAAGGAGACAGCTTTTGTAACTCAGTAGTGGAACATGTGTTTTGCATGTAGAACCTTTCCTTCTTGGCATCTCTAGGAATAAAGCTGGGACAGTCTCTAGTGTAAAATGTTGGAAGGCCGCTCCTAGTCAGTGTGGATAACTTTGCAGTCGATGAAGAAGACCTTGAAAAAAATCCCAAGGCATTCTGGGAGGTACAGTCCCAAAAACTTAACTCTTAGCTTAGATGCCAGAGTAATGATATAGTTGGGTATTAGGCACTTCCTTTCGTCTTACTCGCTAATTAAAAGGATAATTATTCACTCCTCCCATGCCTTGGGTTGATGAATAATGACAATCTAAATAAAAGCTGGTTATGCAGAACCTTTTTAAAAAAAGACCTTGCCAAAACAAACTGCTTAACGCGAACAGGTGACGCAAGAAATATTATATGACAAATGTTTTTCAAAAGCACTTACGAAATCTTGACGCTGAAGTCAAATTAAGTCAACAGATGGAGTGTGACTTTGAAATGTGTATTTTCATGTATGAACCTGAAACAGTCTGTGAATATCTGAATAATTCCAAATATTTGTTTCATTCTTAGAACTGGCAGGAGTGGATAGGTTTCAGAAAAAGAAAGTTGGGGGTGGGGTAGACAAATGGGAAAGAAAAAAAAGGTTGAACAGTAAAATTACAGGGGGTGGGCATTTACAGAATTTACAGAAATTACAGGATGCTCCACCAGGATAACCTTATGGATAACATGTTATAGTAACAACAAGCCAATAGGTACTGATAAATGTGGTGTGTGTGTGTCCATCCCTCCATCCACCAATGGTGCCAAATAAATGAGCCTCAGCTCACATTGTTGGGCAGGTAAGGTGAGGGAAGGAGCACACGGTGCTGTCAGACTGAAAGAGCACCATGGCAGGAGAGAGGAGCCAAGGACTCCGTTTCTGTATGCTGGAGAGAGAAAGAGGACTTAGGTGGGTGTGAAGGCAAGGGCACTTGGGTGAGGGTAGGGTTTGTTAGCTGGGTACTTTTGCTAGTGATACATGAGAAAACAATGTTGTTAGCAACCCCTGTGGATACCATGCTGTCAACAAATTTAAAACTCCTCAATGGGTTCCCCTTCGGGTCGCCATAAGCTGGCATTGACTTCAAGGTACACAAGCCTACGCTACTACTTTTTCTCCTTAAAAGTATATAAATGAAGTACTCATACATAAGTAAAAACAGAATGAAATGATGTACCTTCAAGTTGTTTCAGACTTACACAGACCCTAAAGTAAACCTAGTACAGGGTATTCTTGGCAAGATTTGTTCAGAAGGGGTTTGCCCTTGCCTTCCGCTGATGCTGAGGGAAGGTGACTTTACCAAGGTCAGCCATTGGGTTTCCGTGGCTGAACAGAGATTTGAACTCTGATTTCCTGGACTTATAGGCCATTTCTACTACACTATTATAGTGCTATTATTCCATTTTCAGCATCCTGTGGAATTCTGGGGTTTGTAGTTTACTGAGGCCAAAGAGCTCTCTGGTTGAGAATTCTAAAGGCCCCTCCCTAAACTACAAACCCCAGGATTCCATAGGATGCTGAAAGTGGAATAATAGCGCTATAACACTCTAGTGAGGAAATGGCCATAGCCCAACATCCAAACCACTGCACTGCACTGCCTCTCCAATGCTCCAGTCATCCTTTTTTTTATTTGTGTTTCACTGCAAATGAAGATGTTTCTTCCTCCTCTTCTTTTTTTTTAATTATTTGACTCTGCTGGTGCTTAATTTTATTTATTGACTGTTAGCTCTGTTTGTTTTTCCTGCCTGCTGCTGCTTTTAATGTGCTAACGTATTTTAACGATCAGTTATTTTTAAAATAATTGCTATGCTTTTGTAAGCTGCTTTGAGCAACTCCTTTCTTTAAAGAGCAGAAAAGCAAGTTAAATCTTTCTTTAAAAAATAAAATAAAATAGCTTTTCTACAAAAAGGAGGACAGGTTGCGTTTTCCCAACATGCATCGTTTTAGTGGCCAACATGTGACCTGACAGTTTGTAATGGGTGAGACACCTCTTGGGCTTAAATTTTTGGTGGCTGAGGGTGCAGGGAATTGTAGTAAAAAAAAAAAAAAAGAAAGAAACATTTCTGTGTCCTTGCCCAAAGTATTGATGAAGTTCTTTCTTCCATCACTGTGTACCAACATATCCTTGTAGACAAACCAAGAAAATTCTACCTTCTTTTGGCACTCTGAAGGGGAAGGAAGATGTGATGTTAAATTTTAAAAAGGCTTCGCTGTCCATCCTTGTCTGTGAGGTGAACCCAAAAGTCTCCCGCGTTCCCAGCTGGAATGATGGACATACCCACGAGTGAACTGAATGCCAATCCAGCTGTCAGTCTCTGTCCTCCTGACATGCTTCAGTTGGACTGTCTTTTTTAATTATTAAAAGTGCCATATGTACTTTTATCCATCCATTTATGCATTTGTTAACTCATTAATTTTAAAACTCCTAGGAAAGTCTTTTTTTAAAAAAAAAAGGTGCAAAGCTGCTCTGTGGATGGGGTTCTGTGGAGCGTGGGTGCTTTCTTGGAGACATCCATCAAGGGAGTGTCAGGTAGAGTGTCATTTGTAGCATGCAAACTTTCAAGGCTGGCCTTTCTGTATACTGTTGTTGCTGTCCATGTGCCTTCAAGTCATAGCCGACTTATGGCAACCCTAAGGCAAACCCATCATGGGGTTTTATTGGGGGCTGAGAGTGTGTGATGTGCCCAGGGTCACTCAGTGGATTTCCATGATTCCAAGTGGGGAATCAAACCCTGGTCTCCAGGGTCATAGTCCAATTGTCAATCACTACACCACGTTTGCTCTGGTATTATATGCATATACATGCAAAATATACACATCCATGTACACATAGTGATCTTAGGGAGGGAAAGATATGTTTCGACTGCAAGGGCTATCCAAAGTGTTCAACTTCAGCCCACCCTTTGGTTCAGCACTTTGGCCAGCTCCCTTTCAACTTCAAATGAAGCTGCAAAGTGGATTCCCTGGCTCAGTGCTACCACTGATAGACTGTGTAGGAACTGATGGTTCTAAAACTATAATGGTCCCATTTTAGCCTGACTCAGGGAAATCACTCTCTGCGCCAAGTTCAAGTAACTGTGTGTGTCTTTGTCTGCTTGTATGTTCGTCACTCTCTGATCACTGCTCGACTGCTCAGAGTCTCAAGATTAGACTCACACAAGCAACCCTTCTTGTATGCCTTCAAGTCATTTCTGCCTTATGGTGACCCTAAGGTGGCCCTATCACAGGGTTTTCTTTGCAAGATTTGTTCAGGGACAGTTTGCCTTTGCCTTCCTCTGAGACTGACCGCGTGTGACTTTCCCAAAGTCACCCCACTGGGTTTCTGGGTTTCTGTGGCCGAGTGGGGATTTGAATCCTGGACCCCAGAATCATAATCCAATTCTCAAACCACTACGCCATGCTGGATCCCACAGAGCAACCCTGTCTTGCTGATGTGGAGAGAGTGGTTCTGATAACAAGGCTTGGCACACTTAACACTTTTGAACCACACTTCCTAGAGGACCCCAGCAAGTCTGGCAATGGGCTGTGGTGGCTGAGGATTTTGTCATGTGGAGTCTCAAAAGCTCTCTTTTCCAAGCTTTGCTCAGTGTAAACCAATAGAACAAGAACCTTTTGAATGAGCCACTTCCTGCTCCTGTTTGCCAGTCATTTCTGCAGCACATTAGAAAGTAAGATCATAGAGTCACAGAGCTGGAAGGTACTCCCAAGAGCCATTTAGTCCATTTCCTTGCCAGCACAGCAAGCCCCCAGCCAAAGTATGCCTAAGAGATGGCCATCCAACCTCTCTTTAAAGTCCTCCAAAGGAAGGTCCCCGACCCCCTGAGGCACTCAGTTTCACTGCTGAACAGTTCTAACCACCAGAAAGTTCTTCCTAATATTTTAGTGGAATCTCTTTTCCTATCATTTGAATCCACTGATTTGTGCTTTAATTTTATGGTGTTCTATCCTCTACAATGGCATCCCTTCTGATATTTAAAGATGGCTATCACTTACTTTCCGGCTTTCCCACGCTAATCCTATCCAGCTCTCTTCACCATTTCTCCTACAGTTTGGTTTCTAGACCCTTTTAATAACCATCTTGGTCACCTTTCTCTGACCTGTTCCAGTTTCTCATTATCTTTCTTGAACTGTAATGCTCAAAATTGGACACAATGGTCCACATGAGGTCTGATCAAAGCAAAATAGAGTGCTTCTGTTACATCCCTTGATCTAGACACTGAATTTGTATCAGTGTGACCCAAAATTACTTGGCTTTTTCACTGCTGCAAAGATGTGCATGCTATGTGTGGTTGGGAAAACTGGACAATGAAGAAAGGCAAGAAGAAAATCTACTCTTCTGAAATCTGCTGTTGGAGGAAAGTTCTAGGAATACCATGGACTGCCAAAGAAACAAACAAAGGGATCCTAAAGCAGATGAAACTTGAACTCTCCCTAGACGCCAGAATGACCAAACTGAGGCTATTGTACCTTGGTCATATCATGAGATGGCATGATTCATTACAAAAGATGATAATATATGGAAAAGAGAAGGCTGTAGGAAAAGAGGAAATGCAAGGATAGATTCAGTCAAGGAAGCCCGAGCCCTGAGTATCCAGGGCATGAGCAGAATTGTTGGTGACAGGGTATCTTGGATGTTTCTGTTTCATTCGATTGCCATAAGTCAAAGCCTGCTAACAAAATCATAGGCTCATAGAGTTGAAAGAGACCACAAGGACCATCGAGTCAAACCCACTGCAATGCAGGAACACACCATCAAAGCATTCCTGACAGATGGCCATTCAACCTCTGTTTAGAAATCTCCAAAGAAAGTTTCTAAACACTTTGAGGCAGCATATTCCACTGTTGAACTGCTCTTATCATCAGGAAGTTCTTCCTAATTTTAAGATGGAATCACTTTTCCTGAAGTTTGAAGCTATTATTTCGTGTCCTAGTACCTGGAGCAGTAGAAAATAGGCTTGCTCAATCCCCAAATACGATATCCCTTCAAATATTTAAACATAGCTATCATGTCACCGCTCAACTTTCTCTTCTCCATGCTAAATATGCCCAGCTCTCTAAGCCACTCCTCATAGGGCATGGTATCCAGGCCTTCTGCCATTGATTGCCCTCCTTTGGGCATGTTCCAGCTTGTCAATACCTTTCCTAAACTGCAGCGCCCAGAAATTGATGCAGTATTCCAGGTGGGGTCTGGCCAAAGAAGAATAGAGTGGTACTATTACTTCCTTTGACCTAGACACTGTACTCCTATTGATGCAGCCTACAATCACAATGGCTGTTTTAGCTGTTGCATCACACTGCTGACTCATTTCAGTTTGTGGTCTACTAAGACTCCTTGATTCCTTTCACATGTACTGTTTTCAAACCAGATGTCACCCATCTTATATCTGTGCATTTTGTTTTTTCTGCTCAATTGTATTACTTTACACCTCTCCCTGTTGAAATTCATTTTGTTAGTTTTAGCCCAACTCACTAATCTCTTAAGGTCATTTTGAAGTTTGTTCCTGACCTCTGGGGTGTTAGCTGCCCCCTCCTAATTTAGTGACATCTGCAAATTTGATAAGAATTATCTCTATTCTCTTATCCAAATCATTGATAAAGATGTTGAATAACAGTGGGCTCAGGACAGAAACCTGTGGCACCTCAGTAGTCACTTCTTTCCAGGATGAAGAAGAGCCATTGCTGAACACCCTTTTGGTTCAGTTGGTCAACCTAACAGTAGCATTGTCTAGCCCAGATTTTACTAGCTTGTTTGCAATATCATGGGGGACCTTGTCAAAGGCCTTAACTGAAGTCAAGATATCTTATATCCACACCTTTCCATTCATCTACCAAGCTAATTGCTCTATCAAAAAAAAAAGATAACATTATTCTGGCATGACTTGTTTTTGAGAAACCCATATTGACTTTTAGTGATTCCTAAGCATTCCTAAGTGCTTTCAGATTGTCTGTCTAATGATCTGCTCTAGAATCTTTCCTGATATTGATATCAGGCTGATTGAATGATAATTGTTTGGATCCTCCTTTTCCCCCTTTTTTGAAGGTGAGGACAATATTTGCCCTCCTCCAGTCTGCTGGGACTTCTCCCATTCTCCAGGAATTCTCAAAGATTGTTGCCAGTGGTTTTGAGATTACTTTTGCCAGTTCTTTTAATACCCTTGGATGTGTATCTCGCTCTAGAGACTTGAATTCATTTAGAGTAGCCAGGGATTCCTGTACTACCTCTTTACTTATACTGTGCTGCATTTTCCCTACCACATAATCTGCTACATTTTCCCTAGGTACAGCACTGCTTTCCTTTTGGGAGAAGATCAATGTAAAGAAGGTGTTAAATAGTTTTTTTTCTCTGTCCCTTGTTAGCAATTCACTGTCTTCTCCATGCAGAGGCTCTACTGTTTCCTAGTTGTTCTATTTGCTTGTTCTGCACTTTAGCTTTTCCGATTTTCTCCCTACGCTTGCTGGCTATTCGTTTGAATTCCTCTTTGGTGATTATCCTCCTTTTCCATTTCTTGTCCATGTCCCTTTTAAATCTTATCTCAGGCGAATTGTTAGACATTTATCCCAGATTCTTTAGACATCTCTCATTTTTCCTCTTCATTGGAATTGTTTGAAATTGTGCCTTCAATATTTCACTTTTATGAAATTCCAATCCATCATGAACTCCTTTCTCTTTTAGTATTCCTGATCATGGTATCACTCCTAATATTTCCCTAAGTTTACTGAAATCAGCTTTCTTAAAGTCTAGAATGCGTGCCTGACTATGCTTGGCTTCTCCTTTCTGCTGTATAACCAGGAGAACACGGTCACTTCCACCTAAGGATCTCGCCACTTCCACCCCATTAACCAGCTCATTATTGTTGTTTAGGATCAGATCTAAAATAGCTTGATGCTCTTGTTCCCTCCTCCATCTTCTGGACTACGAAATTGTCTGCAAGGCAAGTGAGAGATTTCTCAGACCTGATACTCTTGGCAGAATTTGACTTCCAACCAATATCAAGATAGTTGAAATCTTCCATTACTACTGTATCTCTCATTTCTGAATGTTTGGTCATCTCTTCAGGGAAGGCATCATTCAAGCCCTCAATCTGGCTTGGGGATCTGTAGTAGATGCCTATAATGATATCACTCTTGTTTCTCTCCCTTAGTTTTTATCCAAATGCTCTCAACCTGGCTTCCAGGATTTAAGTCATGGATCTCTTCACAGATGTAAATGTCCCTGACATATAGTGCTAGTACTGTTTCTCTCCTGCTTGGTCTATTTTTCTGAAGTAGGCTATAACTCTCTATTGCTACGTTCCAATCACATGACACATCCCACCAGGTTTCAGTGACACCTATCCCCTCATAGTTACTTTGCTGTGCCACGAGTTCAAGTTCATCCTCTTTATTTCACATGCTCTGTGCATTAGTATAGAGGCATCTGAGACCACCAGTCATTCTCCCAGCTGCTTGTTTAAATTTCTTTCGGTCTCAATGTTGGGTTCTTGTACTGTTTGCCCAGTTCTCCCTATCAGATTTGGACTACTAGCTCCAGCACTTGAGGAACTCTTGTTTTCTTCCAATTGCTTTATGGCATTTAACAACAAAAAAGATGTGCACAGAAGGATGTGGACAAATACTCTCAGACAGCCCCCTGCGGCTTCTGTCTCTGCGCACTGTCAGGGGGGAGAGAGGCATCTTTGACCACGCCTGTCACGGAGCTCCATTTTCCTGGAGGCTCACCAAAGTCAGAGCCTGAGCAGCTTTCCCTTTGAGCCGTCTTTCTTGGCAACTCAGCCAGCGCGGAGCGCTGGGGAATTTAGCATCTGTTTACGCGTTTAGCCGTTTTAATTGAATGCTATGTTTGCTTTTCAACCTCCTCTCCATTTCGAGGGATTTTGGTTGGGGCAGCCTGTAAGTGTTGGTAGGGGGGCACGGGAGGGAGGAAGGTGGGCGAAAGAAAATGATCTCCCAACGCCTAGAAATGGAGAGCCTCTTCTTTTGCAGAGGCTCCGGGTAAGTAACACAATTATACACACAAATATAATTATGGATCAAAGAGACGGTTCCCTATCCCCGAAGGGCGCGCAGTCTGTTATCTCCCCAGTCGAGGCCAGGCCCGACGGCCGCCTTCGCCAAGCAGGAGCGCGCCGTCCAGGCTCGTCTCTCTCCCACCTGCCTGCTCGTTCCCCGCGCCCGCCGCGATCCACCCCGAGCCCTCCTGCCCGCCTCCCCCTCGCTGTCGCAAATCCAATTTGACTATTGTTTGTGCTGCCCGGACTTCTATTGCTCTCGCTCGCGCTCGCTCGCTCTTTCTCCCCCTTCTGCTTTGCGCTTTGTTATTTTAATGGATTCTTTATTCCAATCCTGGCGACGCGGCGGGCGGAGGCTGAGATACTGCATCAAATTGCATTCTTTTTCTTCTTCTTCTTCTCAATTCCGATCTCTTCTTTCTTTTGCGGGGAGAGCAATGGAAGGCGGGGGGGGGATACAAACCAAAGGTACTGTAGATGCGTTGAAGTTTCATGGAAAGGGAGAGTCCCCTCTCATTTGGGTGCCTGGGCATGCCTTCCCTGTCTTCCCACAGTGTATTTCCCCTACCAGTGGGACAGAGCAGGGTCTCTCCCACAGAATTCAATTCAATTCTCTGGCGAGCATACATGACAAGAAGCTCAGAGAAGCCACCCTAGGCCTTGAAAGGAAGCCGCCATGGGATTGCAACCTTGTTAACCCATCCTCGCCTTCCCGGGTGGAAATCTCAAGCTTGGTTTCCCCACCAGGCTTTTGCGGATTCATGTGCCTGTTCTCGTATTCTCAGTTGCCCGTTTTGCCCCTGTGCCCAAGTGCTGACTGACTGAACCCTCATGATGCCCTTTCCAAAGCCCAGTTCATTTATTTCAGTGCTCTAGCTGCAAGATGGCGCTGGTTGGCGAAGAAAGCTGACAGGAAGAGAATCCACTCATTTGACATGTGGTGCTGGAGGAGTGTCCTATAGATACCATGCACTGCTTTAAAAAAAAAAGACAAATGAATGGATCCAAGAGCAAATCAAGCCTCATCTCCCCCTGGAAAGCAAAGGTGGCTAAAGGGATACTGTTGTACTTTGGACGTATCACAGGACCACACGATTTACTGGAAAAGGTAATGATGCTTGTTGAAGTGAGAGGCAGCAGGAAAAGAAGGAGACCACATTACAGGTGGATAGGCTCAATCAAGGAAGCCACAGCCCTGATTCTGCAAGACCTGAGCAACTATTAAAGATGAGACCTGGGGGTTTCTCATTCACAGGGTCACCATAAGCTGAACTCAGCTTGATGGCAAATAAGAAACAAAAGGGAAAAAAAGAGGTAAGGGATATTTGTAATATCCCCATCAACTAGCCTCTGTATATGGATCTGTATGGATGGAGCATTGTACAGTGGATGGGACCAGCATGGTGTAGTGGTCTCAGTGTTGCACTTTGGTTGATTCTGGAGACAGGGTTCGAATTCCTGCTTGGCCATGGAAACCCACTGGGTGAACTTGGGCAAGTCATTCTCTCTCACCTCAGAGGGAGGCAAAGGGAAATCCCCTCTGAACAAATCTTGCCAGTGGCAGGCTTGCCTTAAGGTTGCCATAAGTTGGAAATGACTTGAAGACTCACAACAATCGCATACATGGGGCAGGGAGAGGTGGCATGGCATAGTGGTTTGAGTGCTGGACTAGAATACCTGCATTTGGATATCTCAGTCTCTGGGTGACCCTACATTCTCTGAGTCTCAAAGGCAATGCCAAACTTCCTCTCAATGAATCTTGCCAAGAGAACCCTGTGAGAGGTTCACTTTAAGGTCATCGGAAGTCAGAAACTACTTGATGGCATGGAAGAACAGCAATGGGTGGAGGAAACAAGCCAAATGAAGGGACTTCAGGTCCATGTAGTGGCAGTGAAAACAATTAAAGGTGAGAGAGGCTGGCAGAGGTTCTTCCATTTCTGGCATGAGAGGTTTAGAGTGTTAGTCACTGGAAATAAAGTGTTAAAGCCCCTCCTTTAGCCCTTGGAAAAGACATCTGATGTATCAATTTCTATACATGCTTGAGTGCCCTGTACCCTTGTTTGGCAGAGATTTGTTATGCAGATTATGTGCCCAGGTGAATTCTGGCCCATCTAAAATCAGTGCTACCCCCTAAGCATGCCTGGAGGGTCCAAGCCTGCATGATGATGGTGCCATTACAACATGCTGGCCTTCCACAGGAGATTTTACCACGTGTCGTTCCTTGGATATGGGCAAAAGGCATGCCAGGCAGAGCAAAGTCTAAATTGCCTGTTACGGTGCAGCTGAAATCAAAGATCACCTTCCCCCAATATAAAACAATATAAGATCTTGGTAACTCCCTCCATCTGTGGGGCAGCGAACCTGATCTGGGTTTTAGTACCAACTTTAAAAGAGCTATCCAATGTGCTGAACCTAGAAGAGGCCCAGGGTTTTCCACCTTGGCTCAGACTGAAAACTGGAGTGGATTCACTGCCTCACTGACATGGGAGCCACTGGGCACCGCTGAATCCCACAGCTGGCATCCTGTAATGCAGGCATAAGATCAACATGTGTCTGCATAAGTCATGTTTTGGTTGTTGCAGAAGTTGGGATTGTCTACCATCCTCAAACAAGTCAAATTCCAACATCAAGCCTATCTTTTTGCCTGCTATAGTCCTCCCAACTCACCTATTTACTGGCCAATGGAGGGGGTGGGGGTCAAGCATCCAGCTATATTCCTATAGTAGGATGCATACAAAAGGTGTCATCCTCCAAGACATCCAAAGAACACCTGGGAGGTTGCTTCATCGCTTTGTGTCCAGCTATAGAAACATAGTTGGATGCTTCTCCACTCCCTGATCTCTACCAGTGAGTAAATGGCTACACCAGTTAAAAGATAGAGTTTTGGAGGTGGTGATAGAGAAGATACAATGTAGTTCTGCCTGGTGGAACTTTACATAACATCTCCCTGAACCATGGATCTCAGCTCATGTTTCATCTTGCTTACCTCCAGAAACTGGGATTACACTGGGAGGAGAGAGACATCTTGAAATCCTGTTCCACAGATTCTGTGCTCGCAGCCCAGCATGTCTTCTCCCTGTTGAGGTCTCCCTCTCCATAGCATGAATGAGGCTTTACTTCATATCCTTCTTGCTCTCCCATGTCATTGATAAAATCAGGTAAGAACATTATTTTTTACTCCTGGTAGGGGCAGTGAAAACAGCAGAGAGTATCAGCCAGGGAAAGACATCTGCACTAGGGAGGTTAACCAGTGTTTTTCTCCCATACATGTGAAAATGGTACTTCTTGTATTTGTGCATAGGTGGCACACAAAAAATACATAAAGGCAGGTGTACTTTTAAATGCGTTGCTGTTAATTGGTTTAAAAATCCAATATAAGCACATTTGACATTGCATTTCTGTACTTTATGTGTGGAGAAACAATCATGAAAGGCTGGAAAACACTTTAAAATGTGAGATTGTTTTCATTCATCAAGACTGTACTCATAATCACACCTGATAAAGGGGCTGGAAAAGGATTGCAGGTTCTTCCAGCCAATAGGCAGAAATGTCTCACTCATAGTCAGCCAATCAAGAGCACCCAACCATTTCCTATTTCTTACTATCTAAAGCAGAGCTTGGAAAGTTACTATTAAAAGTAATTAGCTACCATTATCATTCCACGACCTTTAAAAGCAGTTGTTGCCTTACAATTTGTTCCTTTTAGTTATCTCTCACTAAGTTGCAATTGTAATATAACTTAGCTATGCTTTCTTTATAGCAACAAAGGAACCGATTTCATGCAAGTCATTATTTGTGAACCTGTAACTTCCAGACTCTGATGCGAACCACACAGCCCTAGTGCCAACTACACTTCTGCCTGTCTATGCACATCACTATGAATCTACCTGCTTGTCTGCTCCTACTCCCCTGATTTTTCTCTTACGCCTTGCTAAATCTTGGGAATACTATGCCACGGAGCAGTGGTCATGTCATATACTGAACTCCACAGGGAAGCCTGTGCTATCGTCCATTGCCCATAAAATCACCATGCAGTCTGATGCCTTTGATGCTGAATGTAACGTATATGTCACCTTGCATGGTAAACATGCCAGGGACATTGGTTCTGTTTCACAGAGACCACATCATATGCGCAGTCAGCATGCCCCTTGTAATAAACACTAATAAATGACTTCACCCCAGTGGTACCTCCTTCATGCTACAGGAATGCTAAATACTGTCCCTTCATAATGATGTGATGCCTTGTGCATATACAGTGGCCATTTGCCCTTTGGGGTGTCTTTGTTGTCATATTATGTCATGATTGCTGCAGAAGAACTACTCTGCTGCTTTTCCCCACCCCAAGAAGCCAGAGTGGTGACCGCACGAGACAGGGCTTTCTAGGCAGTGGCACTCGAGCTGTGGAACTCCCTTTCAAGGGAAAGCTGGCTGGTTCCATATCCCTTGAGGTTCTGGTGGGCACCTAAAGGCTCTATCACACTGCACTGTTATAGCACTATTATTCCGCTTTAACTTACATGGGATTTGTAGTTTAGTGAGACCCAAGAACTCTCTGGCTGAGAATTCTAAATGTTGCTCCTTAAACTGCAAATCCCAGGATTCCACATAAAGTTGCCAAGGTAATTAAATAGGAATAATAGCACTATAACAGTGTAGTGTGATAAGGGACTAAGATTGCATTGTTTCATATGGCCTTTGTTCCATAAAACCAAGGGTGTCTGTTTTCACTTTTTTAAGAAATATATGTTTTACTTAATTGTTTTAATCAGCTTTTAAAATAATGCTTTATCTGTGTATCTTTAATATTTTAAATGATTTTCTCCCCTCTGTTGTCTGTTTTGTCTGTTGAGAAGAGAGCCAGAGTTGTGTGGTGGTTGGAGTGTTGGATGAGGGGAACCAGGGTTTGAATCCCCTCTCAGCCATGAAATCCACTGGGTGACCTTGGGTAAGCCACACACTCTCTCAGCCTCAGAAGAAGACAGTAGCAAAGCCCTCTGAATAAATCTTAGCAAGAAAACCCTGTGATAGGTTCATCTTAGGATTGCCGTAGGTCAGAAACAACTTGAAGGCACACAACAACAACTGTAGTGCATTGACTGGGGGAGGGATGACAAGTGGTCAATAAATACTTTAAATAAGTAAGTTGGTAAATAAGTAAGGCAAGTCCAGCGTTCAGAGAGACCTCAGGACTCGGCTTTCCAACCCATCCAGTTCTTGCTATTGTTCACCTCTCCTTGTCCCACTGCTCACTTGTTTCCTAGCAGAAGCTGCCTCTGGCAATGAGGAGTAGAATCCGCTTACATCCATCATCTGTGCAGAGAAATACATCATCTCCAAATGGCACCTTCATTTAAAGGGCTATTATCAGAGTAATTCCGCCCATTCATCATTGGGGCTCAACTGGCACCATGCTGATTCTTGGGCCGACCCCTTGATAGCTCCAGGACAATAAGAGAAATTGGAACACAAACAATGGGGCCGGCATGTCAGGGAATCTCCCTGGCAACCTCAGGGCAAATTACTTGCCCAGTGGTGGGGAGACAGGGTAGAGCCAAATCAGGGGGAGGTTTATGTTCGGAGAAGTTAGCCAAACTGCAGATCGGCTGCGGTTTGCAGGCATTTCAAAAAAGACCACAGTCTGAATGATACTGGCTTCTCCCAATGAGAACAGATTCATTTAATCAGCTGTCGAATGGCTTTGAATCAACACATAGGAAAGTCTCATGGATTCATGGCGTCTCCTCTAGTTGGGACCAAGAATAGGATGTGCGTTTAAGATGCCCAACCCTCTCCACATACAATAGAGCATGAAAACCAGAACACATGTGGCCAAGTAACATCGGAGTGTGATCAAGATGGTGAAAGTTATTCATGAGTAAGGAAAGACAAAGTAGGAGATGCTGCAGCAGTTTGCTTTTGCCTGAGCCTCCTGAGAATGGCAAGATTCCTCCCCCTCCTCTCATCTCGACCCCACTGACTTAATTGAGTGCAACTTGGTTTTGCACTTTGAACTCAGTTTGCAGCAATGGAAGTAAGCCTTAGGCAAAGGGGCAAAGTGGAAGGATGAGATGTAACCTTGGACATTTTAAAAGCAGGTGAAAAAGTGGGAGGGCAACAGATTAGCTGTGATTGTCTCCACCGGAGTTTGTGGGCTAGGAATGCTGGCCTAAACACTACTCAAATAATAGGCATTAAGTTCTTCAAATGCTCTGTGGTGTTAATTTGAGAGTTAACTGCGTGCTATTCAAGTGCCCTGCTTTGGCAGGGACAGTCTCGATTCAGTGTCCCGGTTTCTCTCCTCCTCCCACTTTCCCCCTTTGTCCTCAGCTTTTTCCATTGGCTGCAAACTGAGTTCAAAAAGCAATAGTAGTTTGTACTCTATTAACTAATGGCGGGGGGAGAGGAGAGGATGGAAAGTTGCCCTTCTTCAAAGATTTAGTCAAAAGCAAACTGCTGCAGTCCCTTCTAGCTTGTCTGTTTTTCCTCATTCGTAATTTTTGCCCTCTTGACCGCACTCTGATGTTGCTTCGCCCCACGTCCCCCAGGTTTCCTTTGAGAAATGTTGGAGGGGTGTGTAGCTGGGAGAGCTTTTTCCCATGTGAAGATGTTTTGAACGATGGCCTCAGCCTGGTTCTGTTCTGTCTTTTCCCCATCACCTTTATTTGAAGAATAAAGTTGGGGGGTGTGTGTCTGAGCACCCAAAGGGCACCGCTTCTTCTTCCCCCCTCTCTCCCCCTCCCCCTCTCAAGTCTCTTTCTCACGCTCTTCTATTCCGATCTCGCCATGACGTCTTCCTCCAACATCAACTCCTCAGGACCTGTGTTAATCCACCTGATACTCTTCCTTTTCTCAGATAAGCATCTTTCTCATACAGAGCACCTCCAAGATATCAAAGATGGTACAAAAAAAGAAGGCTCTGTGTGTGTGTGTGTGTGTGTCTGTCTGTCTGTCTGTGTATTCCCAAAGGTGAGACTTAACATCCAACTTCTCTGGAAATCTCAGGAAAAAAAATCTTTTGTTTCCTTGTGGCACCGATGATGATGTTTACTAATAAAGTATACTATGATTTCTTTTCTTATGTAGCTGTCTTCCAGACCCCACTCCTGTCCTTACTGGCAAAAATGAGTCTGAAATCTAGGTTTGGCTATGAGGGTTTTCGGACATTTCCTGTGTTCCTTGTTTTACATATGACTGTGTGGTCCATTTAGAAGAGGAAATGGGAGGCGGTGACAAATAAATACCCTGGCCAACATAGATCTTAGATCATGACATGACCGCCAACATTTCACAGATGAAAACCAGGACGTGTGTGGCCAAGCAGCATTAGAATATAGTCAAGATGTCAAAAGTAATCAGTGGGGAAGAAGACACAAGCTAGGAAAGGTTGCAGCAGTTTGCTTTTGCCTGAGCCTATTGGAAAGGACAAGGCTCCACCCCTTCTCTCCTTTCTTCCCTCCTCTTAATGGAGTGCAAACTACTTTTGTACTTTGAACTCAAGTTTGCAACAGCTGAAGTAAGCTAAGGCAAAAGGGAGAAACTGGTAGGAGAGAGAATCGGGGGAATTTTGAAAGCAGCTGAAAAACATAGAATGACAGGAGATTAAACGGGACTGTCAGTCACGTAGGGATAGGGGGTTCGACCCAGGCAGCAATGTTTTTGGGGTGTCCTGGCCACGCCCCCATGCACTGCAGCCCCGCCCCCGCCCCCCCTTCCACACACTCCAAGCTCTGCCACTGGGGGCCATCCCTGCCAAATTGGTAATTGGAGGATATGTTGTGTTACTCTTAAACCCAGGGCCAGCCCCAAAATACATTGGTGCTTCAGCAAATACTAGCTCCCACCCATCCATGTGAAAGTTTAATGGAACCCAACGACATTCAAGTCGTTTTGGCACATGAGGTAGAAAATTCCGTCAACACTTTTCGCCATCGCCAGCAACACAAATATAATAATTAGCAAAATAAATAACCTAAAAATGTCTGCTGTCTAGTGAGAGCCCAAGTCTGTTGCCAGAGACTAATGCTTCGCTCTGCCTAATGACAGAGCAGGCCCTGTGCACGCTCTGTGAAAACAAAAAAGATGGTTAATTGAATTGTTTGCCCCTCCCCCCCCGCAATTTTTTTACCCCATCTTTTGGGCAATATCTTTCAAGATAAGCTTAGTAATAAAAAAAACCAAAACCAACCACGCTACAACAACACTAAATCAAAATTTTGCTATCAACAAACACATATTTAAATCAGTTCATAAAAAAAGAACCATTAAAAAACCCATTCCAAGATCAATTCAGCAGCATTCAAAGGAGGCCACTTGCCCTCATCTGACCACATTTCCTGAAAGCTGACGAGAAAGAACTCTTTGGAGGGGAAAGTTTGGCGCAGAAGCACTGTTGCATTTCCAAGGTAGCCTTCCCGTTGAAAGAAGAGACCCAGAGGAGGTCTTGGTCTTCAAAGATCCACATGTAGGGGAACGTTTACATGGGAGAAGGAACATCCTGCAATCCCCAGGTTAAACTAAGAGTTTGGAAAATTATTTTCTGAGCCATGATTCCCAGAATCCCCAGCTAACATGGCCATAGGCCATGCTGATTGAGCATTTTGGAAGTTTCAGTCTGAAAAGTTTGCATGTTCTGAGTAAGCCTTAAATTTGTTCCAGAAACCACAATCAGCCAGAAAAGTGCTTCTGTTACCCTGATTTCTGGGGTCCCATGGGGGACGCCTTAATGTGCTCCACGTGGTAGGGAATGGGAACTAGCCAGAGCACGAGCAATAGCAATGCGAGAGGCAGGGTAACCTAGCAGGGTCTTTTTACCCAGTTTTTACGGGGTCAGGCCAAGCCAAAAAACAAATGAAAATGTCTAATAAATTATTTTATTGAATGAAAGTCTCGCGCACCAACACAATTATTCACACACTCAAGACCTATTAAGAAGCAAAAGAGAGGAAACTGGATAGAGGAAATGTTGAAGGGATTGTAGCTGGGGTAATACTGCACCTTTTCCTGAAGTCCTTGGTCCGGCAAAAACAGCAAAGAAGTGGAGCTCAGCATGGAGAGGGCTGAGGGGATTACTCGATGGAGGGAGAAATGGTCTGCTGGTATGACCGGGAGTGATCCAAAGAAACGCTCAGAAACTGGGACTATTTGTAGGGGAAAAGGTACCTGGAGGGCTAATCCTTCCCTGGGGAGAACAATGGATGTTGCAATGAGAGAGAAGCTCCATGATGGCAAATTCCTTTGCATGATGAAATTACAAGGGGTTGCCAAAGTTTCAGGAGTTTCGGTTGCATTGGGTTGTGGTATGACTTTATGTAAATGGTTCTTGTGGATATGATCTTACAGTTATCAGTGCTCAACTTGGTGCAAACACGCTAATCCCCTCAAGTCAGCTTCTCAGGGGCTGAGGACCCTTTGTCTACTGTGGGTTTGCACAGCTTGAGGTCTCCTGGGGCTACGTGACAGGGGAGTGTACTGGCCTGACCTGGTTTTCGATTGTTTGACCATGGCTGCCTACGTGCCCATCCGGGTGACCTCTCAGGCACATTGAATCATATTTTAATATCAAAATTGTAGACCCCGGGACAGAGTTTTCCAGTGAGGTAACACTTCAATGAAGTGTTCTCTGCCTCACTTGTGACCTGTTACATGTCTTCCATAGCAAATTAGAAGCAGCGTCCTAACAGTTGTGCAGACATGGTGTTACACATTTCTTTCCACCCGCCTAGAGTATCAAAGCTCCTTCCAGTCTCTAATACCCAGTCCAGCAGATAGTGAGGAATTTTCCTTCCTTTAGGGACAGCTGTGGAGTTGTGTAAACAAGTCCAGATATACTTTACAACAGGAAATAGCAACGATTTTTTTTAATGAAGTGTTGCCCACCGGCTTTTTGCCATCTATACCTACCAATTTATTTTGCAGTTTTGCCTTTCTCCTTATACTTCAATGCAAGATCCTACTTTTTAAAAAAACTATTAATCATTCAAGTGTCTTATTTTTTTTTCCTTTTTAACCCAATCAGGGTTTTTGTTTTTGCTTTGTTTTAGTTAAAACTACCCCACAAACAGACTTCATGGCATCTCAGTTATCAGCCAGTTCAGGCTGTGCCCACCAGGATCACAAACTAGAAAACTGGTTTCCCCTGAACCTGAAGTGACGATCATATGTTTGATGACAACTTGGTAAGATTGCTGCCAGAGTGCAGTAATTTTTTAAAAAATTAATTGGTATTCTTCATAAGGATCCAACAGGCTGGGATAGGGCGACATGATGGAAAGGAT
This sequence comes from Cyclura pinguis, assembly GCA_030412105.1. Classification (NCBI taxonomy): domain Eukaryota; kingdom Metazoa; phylum Chordata; class Lepidosauria; order Squamata; family Iguanidae; genus Cyclura; species Cyclura pinguis. Next base: position 194,240,765 of record CM059600.1, on the reverse strand, counting down.
GGAGAGTCCTTTTATCTTTAGTAACTGTGCAGAAGATGGAAAATTTTCAGGGGTAACTTGCCCTGAAAAGCTGGTGCAGCTGGAGACTATGGGTGGACTTTCTCCCCCTGCCCCAATAAGAGATTTCTCCACAAAACTGGATGATTTTGAAACTCTAGAACAAGGATTCCAGATGGATGGTCTGGGAATACTATCAAGTAGAGAAGCTGGGAGCCAAGCTAAATATTGTGGTGCTTTTAGAATGGCTACTTTCCTTTTGAAGAAAAACCATCTGGGAACCAGTCTAGAATCTGCTCCTGACCTGAATGGGGTTACTAGAATTGGTTTCTTATTTAAAACAAACAAACAAACATCCTCTCTTGGCTTCTATTTGCTACCAAAAGTGCTGTTGGGTGCAAATGTTCTGCTTTCAAAGCCCTGCAATAACAACAAGAACAACTTCCTCTCTTCTCCTCGTCCTCCTCCTCCTGTTCTTCCTCTCCTTCTTTCTTCTCCTTCTTCTTCTTGGTCAAGGTAGAAATGATTGCTTTAAGCACACTTTTTACACCCCCAAAATATATTTATTGAGATAGATAGATAGATAGATAGATAGATAGATAGATAGATAGATAGATAGATAGATAGATAGATAGATAGATATGGAGAGAGAGAGAGAGAGAGAGTGAGTGAGTGTCCTCTGGGAGGATCATGGATGGATATAAATTGTAGCTACAAGTGAAAATACAAAACCCAGGAGGTCAAGACAGCCAGGAAATGGGGAGTTAGCTTCTTCCTAGTCTAACAGTAGTAGCTTATACTTAACAATTTGGTACTTTTTATCATTATAGTCTGATACTTTAAACTGATACTTATATTTTGTTACTTATACTGATCATAGCACTGGGTCGTTTTCCAAATTTATGTTTGTGAGAGACAGGGAGAGGGAAAAAAAAGAGCTTTTATTTGCTCTGGGGAGCAAAAAATCCCCCTCAGCAACCACATGTTTTTCATTGTTATTGTGCCAATCTACTTTCTACCTGGTTCAGAAGCTGGGAAAACCTGGAGCAAAGGTTGCTGGAGATCAGCCCAATTTTCCTTTTTAATGGGAAACCAAACTGAGCTCAGGATCTCACAACCAAAGACATTTTCTGTTTTGCCTATCTAGCCCCGCGCATTGAGTCCACAAAATTTAGTTAGTTAGTTTGTTTGTTTGTTTATCTTTTTATCAGCGAATGACCCCTAAAAATAAATCTAGCTGCCTCCCAATCTGGGATCCTTCTCCTCCTCCCTTGGACCAAGAGAAGATTTTTTGGGGGCTTGTGGTACTGCTCAGCTGTTTCCCTTGGTGGAGTGGCTTTGGGTCATTGATATATGAAGGATATATGAAGCTGAGTTGGAGGACTGTGAACGGCAGTGCTATTAAGAAGATGTTGGGTGTTGGGAGTCCCAGAGAGCATTCATTTATTTTGCTGCTGTTGTTAGCATCAAGAGAAATCAGCAGGTGGTGTTCTCTGTAAGTGAATATCAAATTAAAACCAGAGTGGCTCGTGCCTGGCGATATTGATTCCCCTCTCCCCACATACTCTCAGAAGCAAAAGCCCCGCCCTGGGAGCTGTGCTTCCTAATGCACATTTCATAAATAACCAGAGTTCCCAGCTGCCAATTGCTTTAATGTAGCCTCGATACAATTTAATAAACATAATAGCCTCTTCCCTCATTGTGTCAGAAGCACTGGCTGGGAGAGATCTGCGCCAAGCAGAAAACACCGTCACTTCACACAAGTGCATTAAGCATCATGAAGCGTTACACCTGCAAACGGGAGTGTGGTGTTGGAGGCAGCACCTGTTTGCCGGGCAGACATGTGCACAGGCAAGCATGCATGCACCAAAGAGAAAGCTCAATCATTAGACAGAACATGTAAACCTTTGCAAATGTATAGACCTCTGTACATGTCTGTGCATGCCTTTAAGTGGCCTGTCAACTTATGGTGACCCCATGAATTACATTGGATTTTCTTAGGCGAGGAATACTCTGAGGAGGCTTTTTCCGTTCCTTCCTCTGAAAGTTAGCCTACATTTCCTGATACCCTCCAGCGTTTCACAGATGGAAACATGTGGGACCCACAAGGCCAAGCAACATCAGACTGGGGCCAAGATGGCAAATGTTATTAATGAAGAACACGCAAGCTCGGAAAGAACTCAGGACAACATCCCACCTCTTCCCGCTGTGTTAACTGAGCGAAAAGCTGCTTTTGCACTTTGAACTCCGTCTGCAGTGATTGAAGTATGCCAGGAGGAAGGGGAGGAGTGGGAGGAGCAGAGAAAAACTGGAGATTTCCAAAACAGCTGAAAAAGTGGGATGACAGAGGATTAATTCCGACTGTCCCTGGTAAATCGGGACCCTTGGAGGATCTGTGTGTATATACTTTTTCCCCCTAAGGAGGCAGCATTGATTGGGGCAAGGACATAGGGAAAAGGATAAACCATCCCCTCCCCAAAGATCAGGGGATCTGATCACATAACATCCAGAAAAGAAGGCTAGTCTTCTACATTTTAAACGTCTCTGATTTCTTGTGGAACACAGTAAGCTAAATGTGAACACCTCCTGCTCCTCTGAAGTGCTTAGTGATGGCTACTTTCCTCCCCAGCCCTCCGCACAAGAACAAGCAGCTAAGCTGGGTCATGGTCGACACTACAATAGGGACCTGTAGTGGGTGGGAAGAACTGTTTCCTTCCCTGCACCATTTTCCTGCCCCTGCTCACCTTAACCAACACTGCCATTTCCTCTCAAAATGCTATTTCCCTTAAAAGCAGTAAAGAATTCTGGATTTCTTTTCCATAGTGGGCAGGTCATTTTCAAAACTTTAGACGTGGCAGATCTTTCTTTCTTTCTCCCTCTCTCTCTCTCTTTCTCCCTCTCTCCCTCTCTCCCTCCCTCCCTTCCCTTCCCTCCCTCCCTTGTTTGCATTGGCAGCAGTATGTTAGCAAACAGGAACATGAGGAACCCCATTAAAAACTATACCTAAAGACATATACACATAAAAGAGATCACAAACCACGAAATATGGGCACACACCTACCATGCTTGCACACACAATCCTAGTTGCACACACAGAATTTCAGAAGTGCTTTATGCAAATGTGCCAACTATAAATAACCAGGACTAACCTTTTGCTTTGCCCCTTGTGTTCTCCAGAGGACGCTCAAGTGCTTCACAGACTTCATTAGCAAAACTACACAACCCACTGGGAGAAGCGGTTCCTTATTATCTTCATCTTGCAGAGCCTGTTGAGGTCAAGCAGGGGTTCAGGGCGCAGGAAGAGAGAAAACCCCACAGGCCTGACTCCCAGACCTCACTCTAACCCACCAGAGCTTGTTATGCTCCCAGAACTGGGAACAGAGACATAATGGAGCCTGTTTGGGATGTCACCAAGGTCTCGGTCCCCAAAGAAATGTGCTCTTTTATGCACTGCACGTGTGCCGTTTGGGGCGTGTGAAATTAATGCATGTGGTAGAACTTGAATAGGAAGGGTATCACAGAAGAGCCAAGTTAGCTGCAGACAGCTAACGCCCCCACCTTTGACAAAACTCCCCAGGTAAGTGGCCCCCAATAAGGCCTGGCACAAACTACTCTTCTGAGCAGACATTCAGTAAGGCTGCTTTCTGACTTACGGTTGAAAACTGGTCCTTGGATGCTGATAGCACATTCCACGTAACACGAGGAAGGCTCTGAATACTGCACAGAATAGCCTTGTCTCAGGCATTCTGTCTGAACAGATGAGAAAGAGGGATGAAGCTGTACACACCAGCTTATTGTCCTCATACGCCTCACCCTCATCTCACCAGCTGTTGCTCTCTGTACTGAGTGGGGACGTCTGAAGTAAACTTTGGTTCCTTGAGTGGGAGTAGAAGCCTTCGCACAATCTGATATTATTATTTAAGAAGACATCCTGGTTCAGTGGAGGCTTCTACTTATGTTCAACTGGAAAGAATAAAGATTCTTAATTATAGGCTTCCCCACTCAACATGGAGGGGGATTGCAGCAAAGTCTTATGGATGGATTGGTATACGTGATGCCTTCCTTTTGCCTGTGTTGCTTGTACTCCATTGAGGCAGGCTTATAAGTAGTTAAATCCTGGACAGTCTTACTTTAGGGCTAAATGTGCAATGCTACTTTTGCATACACATCTCAGAAGGCTGGGGGATTCTGAGAAGGAGTTGTGGTGGTGGTGGTGGTGGTGGTTGTGTGCCATTAAGTCATCTTTGACTTGTGGTGACTCTATGAATGAAAGCAAGAGCTAGTGTGGTGTTGTGGTTTGAACACTGGACTATGAACTTGGAGAGCAGGGTTTGATTCTCCTCGTGGCCATGGAAATCCACTAGGTGCATCACACACTCTCAGCCCCAGAAAACCCTGTGATAGGTTTGCCTTAGAGTTGCCATAAGTAGAAACAACTCAAAGGCACACAACAACAATGAATGAGAGCTCTTCAAGAGTCCTGGTCAAAAGCTGCCATGCTCAGGTCTTGCAGACTCAGGGCTGTGGCTTCCTTGATTGAGTGAACCTACCTGTAATGTGGCTTTCCTCATTATACTTTTCCTACTGCCTCTTTCTTTACCAGCCATCATAAACTTTCCCAATGAATCGCTTTGTCTCAAGAGCCACTGTGATGTAGTGTTTTGAGTGTTGGACTACAGTTCTGGAGAACAGGGTCTGAATCCCTACTTGGCCATGGAAACCCAGTAGGTGACCTTGAACAAGTCACACACTCTCAGCCTCAGAGGAGGGCAAGGGTGAACTCCCTCTGAACATACTTTGCCAGGAAGACTCTATGATAGGTTCACCTTAGGGTTGCCATAAGTCAGAAATGACTTGAAGGCACACAACAACAACAGCACTTTGTCTCATGGTATGTATGACAGCCTCAGGCTAATTATTTTGGCTTCTAGGGAGAATTCAGCCTTGATTTGCTCTAGGACCCATTCATTTGTCTTTTTGGTGGGCTATGGTATCCATAGAATTGTCTCCCAGCACCGCATTTCAAATGAATTAGGTCCCCCCCCGAGTCAGTTTTCTTCACTGTCCAGATTTTGTAGTTGCCCTCAAAACACAGCTTTTCCTGGCTCTGCTTTAGAGACTGTAGTTGAAAGGATCATATTTTAAATATTTCCCTCGCAAACAAACAACAAAGCAAAGAGCAAACATTATTTGCTTGCCTATACTAATACACTGTGAAGAAAGATTTATCACATGCCCCTCTCTAATGTGATAGCTTAATACACAGGGAAGTAATTGCATTCATCCCTTCCTCAACCTGCAACCTGAATGGGGTCCAATCCAATCTTTACTCTGTGTAAGGCTGGTGTAGAACAACTGTCAGGAAATCTAGCAGACAGACACCAAAGCCTTTGAGGTCCACAGGTCTCAAAGGAGAGTGGATCAAGGTGGATGCCTTGCAGCCCCGAGGCTGTATGGGGCCATGGCCTGATTTCAAAGCCCCTCTGGAGATGATCAAGGTCTAATGCATTCTTTTTCTCTCCTCACAGGCAACAGGTGAAGAGGTGAGGAAGAGGGAGCAACTAAGACATGTTGAATAATCATAGGTGGCTCAACTCACGTGCTGGGGCCTTGCAAATATAAAAAAGGAAGAGAGACGCCCCCTTTACTCCAGCTAGACTAGATTTTGAGAATATCCCTTCTGGACTTCTATGCTACTTATGGACCAGCAGGCTTGCTTCTTAACATGGTTGATGTGAGATTACCCCTTTGTTCATCTCTCCCTATTTAGTTCAGAAATGAATGGCACATGGTACATGGGCTGTGTGTGGCCCTTGAGCCCCTTGTAGTGGCCTTTGGACTCTCCTGCTGCCACAAGCTTCCATGGTCATTGCAGCAAGCAGCACAGTCTAAAAACTCCTATGCAAAATAGGACTCTTAGGACCATGTAAGAGTAGACTGTGGTGCTGGAGAAATGCACTGGTACCATCCTGTTCCAGCTGCCTGACAGCTGTCACATTACCAAATTTTAGTGGGAACAATGGTGACTGTAGCAACTTCAGCTGCAGTGGGAAAAGAAGGCGGCCCTCAAAGGGATGCAGGCCACTCAATATAGGTCCCTGACCCAAAGATGCTGCCCACCAGCGACTGAGTTGTTTTATTTTGACCTTGGCCATTTCCACACTTGAGTGGAGGAGCGTTTCACCACGTTTTGTGAGCGGTGTTTTTTACTCCAACTTACCCCGATTCCTATCTGCATGCCCTCCAGTTTCTGTCAAAATAAAGTGGAGAAAATCATTTGTAGTTTCCGCATCGTCAATTCTTCTAGAATTCCTATTCCCCTCCCTCCTCTACTCTGCCGCCGCTGATTGGTTAATTTAACGCCCACCTCTGTGGTGCGAATCGATGTAACGTTTCCACATGTAGGAAAAAACGCAGCGGCACCGTTGTGATTGGTTTGCATCAGAGTTTTTCCATTTTTATATTACACCAGTTTCAAAACAATGTGAACCATGCTAAGAGCTGGACACGTGCGGAATGAACTACGACAGAACGACATCAAACCGGTTTGATGTGCAGATGTATTCGTGACGCAGTGACGCTACAGCGATCTATCTCCCTTGTGCAGAAAGGGCCCTTGAGTCTTGGGCCAACAAGGATGGACATTCTTGATGCCTTGCCTGACCACATCGTGACCCAGATCAAACCTGGAGTTTTTTGGTGTGTGATTTATTGTCCATCCTGGTTGCACAGCTCAGCATCCCTCCTCAGTACAGAAGCACCATTTTGTGCTTATTGTGCATCCTTGCCTGCTCGTGATCGCATGTGAGAGACACAGCTAATGAGCTGTCAACTTGACACCCAGGAAACAAGGCTGTTGAGTCGCAAAGCCTGGGGGCAGGGGGAAGGGGGGAGGAGGAGGAGGGGGGGGAGCTGCTGGTGGGACTCAGAGAGATGCTGAGATTATTGAGTGTCTATGAGTGTCATGGACCAGAAGGGGTCGGTGCCCCACTACGGGCCCAGAACTTCTCTCAGGGGCTAAACAGCAGGTGAGAGAAGTGGTTTAGGATGTTAGAAGCTTGGTTGCTATTGAATCTGTATAAAATGGGAGCTGGAGTGGTGGAGGGAGGGCAGAGCTCTAAGGCAGAGAATGAATGGATGGCACGGGATACGACGGCCATACCTTTCAAGATTTCATAGAAGAAAACCGGGAGGCATGTGACGAAGCAATATTAAGAGTGTAGTCAAGATACCAAAAGTTATAAATGAAGAAGAACGGCCAACCAGGAAAGGCTACAGCAGTTTGCTGTTGCCTGCAGCTACTGGGAAGGGCAAGGCTCTGCCCTGAACTGTTTTTGAAACAACTGAAGTAAGCTGAGAACAGAGGGAAGAGGGTGAAACGGGGGCATTTCAAAAGCAGTTGAAAAAGTGGGATGTCAGGGGATAAATTGGGACTGTTCCTGCTAAACTGGGACAGTTGGAGGATATGGTGGTGGCTGGAGTGTTCTGCTCTCCTCTTATCTTTTTTGTGATGGTCCCTTTTTTACCCCCCCCCCCCAGGCTACAGTGGGAGTTGTGACTAAACCGGAGAGAGTTAGAAGGTAGAGCTTGTGGGTCTCATTAAAGGTCCCCTGCCTTTTCAGTTCTGCCTCTGCCTGCCTGCAACAGTCCCCCCCCTTTTTTCCCCACCCTCTGGCCCAGTTGATATTGTCCTGGTGGGGCATCAAGTCCAGAAATAAGGCTTACGGGGACACAGAGCAGCTGCTGAGCGGATGATGATGATGGAGACCCAAAATGTTGTCACTGATACACATTGTGCTACTGTCACTTGCATTTAGTCCCACAGCGAGAGAGGTAAGGGGTTGAAAGCTTTCCAGGACTGGGACTGTTTAAGCGAGACAGTCAGACTAGACCACCGGAGGTCACGAATTCATGATGGTGCCTTGTTGCTCTGCTGGCCTCTTCTTCCATCACTGCTTCTCAGTTTTTTAATCCAATTTGTTCACATAATACAAAGCTACTTCTACGAAACATACTACAGTAGTAACATCCACACTAAGGCCATTTCTGCACTAGACTGTTAATAGCGCTATGATTCCACTTTCAACATCCTATGGAATCCTGCGGGTTGCAGTTTCAGGAGGGGCTGGCTAGCCCCTCCCGAAACTGCAAACCCCAAGATTCCATAGGATGTTGAAAGTGGAATCATAGCGCTATTAACAGTCTAGTGCGGAAATGGCCTAAGAGCCAGTCTAGTGTAGTGGTTTGAGCATTGGACTGTGGCCCTGGGGACCAGGGTTTGATTTCCCGCTTGCCCATGGAAACCCACTTGGCATGTCACACATTCTCAGCCCCGGAAAGCCCCATAATAGTTTCACCTTAGGGTCACCATAGGTCAGAAACAACCTGAAGGCATGCAAAAACAACCATTTCCACATTCTCTCCTGGGCCCCCAGCATGATCCTTTTGTGGCTACGGCAGAGCAGCAAATGGTACCTCCTGTCCCAATCATGTAACCACAGTAGCCACAGTTGGTCATGTTGTCCCCCCGCCCTGCCCCAGTAAAAGGAAGCCCTGAGGGTCAGCGTGGGGCAGCAGTCAGAAGCCGCTGTCCTCTTGGCCAGAGTTCCTATGCTGGCCTACGTGGTGGTGGTGGTCCGCACCCAACAGATAAAGACACACAATGTTGTCGGTGGATGTGGATGTGCCTTCAAGTCACCTGTGAACTTATGGTGACCCCATGAATTTCATAGGGTTTTCTCAGGCAAAAAATACTCAGAGGTAGTTTTGCCAGTTCCTTCCTCTGGAATACACACCGGCAAATAAAAAGACACGCATTGGCCTGAATCCTACATCCCCTCAGTGTAGTGGAAACATCTACATGAGGACCTATACTACCCTGAGCTATGTATCTTCCCCCTGACATAATGATAAGCCCCTGAAGCCACTCTGCATGGCCCTTTTGTAGGTCATGCTGAACAGCCAGGCATGGAGAAGTGTCTGGTTTACCAGATGGTAAAATGAGCGTATCAGCTCTGAAAATTGCAGCAGCGATATCACTTTGCTTCTCCAATCCTGCCTACTCACCACAAAGCATGGGATGGCTATGCAGGACAGCTTCAGGAGAGAGGATTTTGGGCACTGTGGGGAGAGGAAGGGAATACTAATTCTCACAGCACCCCTCACACATGAGGGAAATTGACATGTGTAGACTTCCCTAACAGAATTCCAGCCAGTGGCTTTCACTCAGTCAGTGCTTGCATTGACATTCATTTCTGGTCTTAATTTCACAGAAGATAACTGTACTCCTTTTGTAGCCTAATGCAACTTTTTATTTACTTTTATACTTACAGCATGAGGCTGACCTCACTAAATGGCAGAGGATGACAATCCCCTGGCTGGAGTACTGATTCGTACCACGGCTCCTTCTACTGCCAGGTGTGCTGTTGTGGGGTACTGAATATGGATGCCTTGTGCTTTCTTGTGGGTGTTGAGGTGTCAACAAGGCAGATGAGAGGAGACTGTATTTGGTATCACAGGTGAGCACTTTCTGTTTCTGTTGTTAAATACCTAAATAGTTTAAGAACTTTTCCAAATTCTGCATCCAGCACTGCCCTCAGTCTTTGAAAATGGTTGAAATATGCAACCAGAGATAAGAAGGTCTTTTTAGTCTAAATTTTGTTTAGCTACGCTGTCATGTTTTCAGAAAGATCTAGAGAATTTTTTCAGCCTCCTCCTCCCACATTGTTCCTTTCTGCCCAAAACAAGTATGCTGTAGCATACCACACAAATAGCAAATAAATTGGCAGAGTTTACTACGTACAGGTAAGTGTGTTTGCATGTGTGCAAGTGCGTGAGAGATTGAGAGAGAGAGAGAGATTTGTTATTGTTCATTGCCTTATTTTTAGAAAATGTTTGATTTAAAAACAAACCATTTTATTTTTCAAACTGCCACAAGCCCTCCAACGTACTTATATCAACCTTAGCTGATGCAACTGCAATTTCACATAAATTGGCAGAACACGCTACTAGCGAAAGGCAATATTTTCATATAATTTCAAGCAAGGACGATTGCGAATGCAAGTTTACTTAGACAGAGTTCCATATTTTCAGAACTGTTTAAATTAGAAAACTACTTCCATGTTAAACGGAACACACACACACACACACACACATATTACACATTTCCCTGCTTTGTCGAACATCCCATCAAAACTCTATTTTGGCCAGCGCAACATTTCCCCAGGGAGCTGGTGGACTGGTCACAAAATTTAAGCAAAGAGAGATTTAAGAATCAATAGCAGAAGGAAGAGATGGAAACAAAAGGGGCAGGTACCCTAAGGTATTATGCAGTGACCAGGAGCAGTGAGGGGAAATGGTAAGATGACAATTAGGCCAAGACATTTTGCTGCTCAAGATATTTTGCTGCTTGGTCCAGGGACAGAAGGGTGCCACAGTCTCCTCTTTAATGTACCAGTGTTATACAGAGAAACTGGACTGGATGGATTGATTGGCTCATTCCTGACATAGCTCCAGAAAGTGACATTTTAAAAAAGACAACTCCTCAATACCTTATCCAGTGTTCAAAAAAGTAACTTCTCCAAGCTCTGATTGCTATGGGAATTGCTGATCAGTTTCTGAAAAGCTTTGGTATTCCTAGGAACACAGTTTGAGAACTATTGGTCTGAGGCAATGATTCCTCCAGGGGTTGTGTCCCCCAGATGTTTTGCACTTCAGCTCCCAGAATTGCCAATCACTGGGCGAGCTGATTGGGTCTTATCGGGAGATGACGTTCAACAACATCTTGAGATCACAATTCCTAGAGCCCAATATGCAGGATCACCATCTAGGGAGTGAACATGCAACCTTAAATCAGGAAGAGTGGGACAATGAGCCCCGGAGTCCACACATGGGTATCCACAGAATGGCTGCATCCATTTGAGGAGCAGATTACATGGGCCTCTTGCACATCAGTAGCTTACCTACTCTTCAAGTCAAACCCCAGCAGCTTGGTTGAAGAAGCCTGCAATCTGATTGCGTCTCTGCTATAAAAATGATTGATTTGTTCTGATTCAGCCCCTGCATTAAGATTCTTCCCACTTGATAACGATACTATTGTGGCATTGCACCATTGTTTCCTGTCCTCACTGTAAATATATTCTTGAAAATTAGCATCTTCGAATCCATTATAAAGCTCAAATCAATTACATTGCTTTGATGGCACATTACAGGCTAATGTTATGAAATTAAGTACTGTTTTAATTAGCCACATTAATAGCTCAGAGCTTGTAAGCCTTTATTGTTCTATGTGAGTGAGGAATTAGAATGGTTTGTTTTGATGTTGGAATACTGCGGCAATATGTCACAAATAACTGCACAAGAAAAGAACAGGTCCTGATCCTATGATTTCAACTGTGAATACCTTTATTTGTGGGATGTCAAGTGCTTCCCCATATGTGGTGAACTGCAGGAGACAGCTTCTTTGGCCCGTCCCACAGCTCACCTTCTTGTGGTGTCATCTGGTGGGGATCCTGGCAGCAGCTTTGCCAGGAAAGGAGCGTGATGGGAGCTCTCCCCTCTGCGCTGGCTGGCTCCCTGCCGAAGGAAGTGCAATGGCCACACCTCTTCCTTCCGCAGCGCAGCCAGGTACTTTCACAGGCTATGCTGGGGCAGGAAGCGCAGCCATTGCACTTCTGGGGCTTCCACAGGCCAGGTAAGTATGGGATAGTGGCACAATCGTGTGTCATTGATGGGGGAAACCTGTCAATGATTTAATCAGCAATTCAGCTGCCTGGGGACAGGAGAAGGATGGGACTGAGATGATGTCATACAGAAGCGTTGTTGGAGTCCCATCCTCCTCCCCTCCCCAGGGATGGAAGGGTACTTCAGAAAGGGCCTTTGTGTCCAGATATGGGTAACCAGTCACTCATCAGATATTGTTGGATTATAAATTCTAAGAGATGAGAAAGTTGTAGTCCAACAACATCTAGAGGGCCATGGGTTCCTCATTCCCATCTGAGGCCTTAGACTGACTCCACCTGTCCAGCCTGACCACTGCCCACTGCTGGACAGGAGGGAGTATAAGAAGTGTTTCTGCTTCAGTTGAATCTTGCTTCTTGAACCCTGGTGTGTCCTTGGATCTTGTGCTGTTTTCCAGTACTGAGGTTTACCTTGCTCCTCAGTCCTGCCTCCAGGTGTGCCCTAGAGTTCTTCCAACATCCTCTTTGGTCCTGCTGCCTCTTGACTTTGTCTCTTGATTGGTCCTTTGGTCCTGACTTGCTGTTCAGCTTGACTGCTGGCTTTTTCCACACTGCTGTGTCATGTTCTTGGCTCCCCTCAAGCTGTTGTTGACAGGAGGCGACTTACCATTAAAGTTATTCATGGTCAGCTCTGTTAACATGGACCTTGCTGTAGTAGTTCTGAAAACAACAAAATACAAAATCCATCCTGTGATGATGATACCTTTATTGGACCTACCAAAAAGTGCAAACTATATATGACACTAGCTTTTCAGGCTTCACAGACCCCCTTCATCAGGCAAATATAATAAAAATAGCACCCTGGGGAAAGTGTTGTGGTCACTGCATCTACATTTTGCTTTTAAAAGTTTTAGGAAAGGGAAAAGGAATGCCCCGCCCATCCCTGTAGACTGAGTGGGATTACAAGAAATAAAACAGAAGCAGTAAAGCTTGAATTCTCCTTTTAAAGTTCCAAAACATCCCTCCATGGAGAACTATCCAGTGTGAAGCCACAGGGAACTTCTTTGGCCGACTGATATACAGTCACATTCATCCAGTCTTCCATTCCAAAACGAGAGATGTAAGGAGCCTCTTGTTTTCTGGAATGGAAACACTGCTTTCTAATCTTAACAGTATAGGTCCTACTTAGGTTCAACCAACAGGAGTGGAAAATCATTTTACAGACTGGAAGCCATTTAATATTTCAAGGGTGGGGATGGCAAAGAGGTTTTATCAGTGGATGACAAAATTCTCAGCAAGACTGAAGGGACGAATTCAAGATTAAATTGTTAAAAGGCAGCATTTCCTGTAGCCATCTTATTTATGTCTCCTTGTGACTACAGCAAAGCTATCAACAATAGTCTCTTTTTATCTTAAGGAAAAGGATTTGTAAGTTTGGCACACATACTTAATGTGAAGGACCATGTAATCTGCTGATAGCAGAGTCTGGAAAAGTTAGTTACCTTTTAAAAAATAAAATCTCCCAGAATCCACCAACCATTCTGATGGGGAGGATTCTGACCCTTATAATCCAAAAGTTAATTTTCCTAAGCTCAGAGTAACAGCTACTCACAGAACATGAGAAGTTACTTTTCAAAGTCACTGATTTCCATTATCGTGCTAGAAGAATAACAATTGCCATTGCTCATTACAATATTAAAATGTAACAATTTACATTGTTAAAAAATATTTTCACTTCTCTAGCACACCCTGTTATATTTTTTAGAGAATAACCCTGAAGAATAACCTTGAAGATTTATGAGAATGACACAAAATTCCTCTCAAAATCTCACTTAAAATGCTCTTTAAAAGCAACTTTTGAAGCTAACTAGAACCTATTCATGGTTATACCATTAAAGTAACTACACACTTATAAATATAATTTTGTTACATGTTAGTTCCTTCCAAAATACAAATACTCGCAAGTAGCTGTATTAGTGGTAAACATCATTTCCAAGCTCTGGCCACTCATAGCTCAACTAGGTGTTTGGTTATCCATATCTTGGCCACTAAAAACAGGTGCCTCCATTTAGCTTCACCCTTTTCCTTTTAACACCTAGAAGAGACAAATTGTCTTCTGATATTATCTTTTCTGTCTTTCCCTTTCTTATTTTCACTGTCAGAGTTAGAAAAAATTGGAGCAAAGGTTCCACACTCTTGATTTAACTTTTTCTAGGACCAAGGGACAATTAAAAAAAAAAAGAGAGAGCATTAAAAAATTTTTGCTCGATTAGATCAGAGTATTATTACTATTAGTTATTTATTGTATCTATACTCCCCGGTTGCTAAGACAGTAGAGGGTAATAGTAGCAGAAGACAAGTTGCTTGTTGTTTTCTTTTTTCTTTTTGAACGTTGAGGGAAGTATGTACAATATGGTTACCATTTGACTACACAGATAAAAGCCAACGAGCTACTAATGGTAACTGTTCCAAAATTAATTAACTGTATGTCAATAGGAGGTATTGATTGATTATGATCCTCTGAAGTTCTTTATGATCTTTCAAGGTTATTTAACTGCTTCTAAGTAGTATTTTCCCTTTTCTTAGGATGGTGAGGTTACTATTTTCTCTGTTCTTGAGATTTCACTAAGGCAGTTACCGCTTTCCAGATGGAAGTTTCCAGGTTTTGTAATTAGTGCTGTTTATTGTTTTTGTTGTGGTGGTTTTTCCCCTACCTACCTTTCCCCTTTCCCCTTCTTCCCTACACTGTTTTGCCCCTCTATTGCTGCAATTTATGTGTTATAAGTTTTGTTTTAGTGTCCTATGTCAATTTGTATATATGTCTTTGCTAATTATATGTGTGTGTGCGCGCGCGCACGGATGCGCCTGCATTTTTATACAAATAAATAAATGAATGAATGAATGAATGAATGAATGCAGGCACAGGGCCAAGACCTGCATGCATCTCACATGAAATAACATATTACTGTAATGATTTTGAAGCAATGTTTGTTAATTACCTTTAGGGGAAGTGGTATTTAAAAACCAAAATGTGGGGTGTCTTGACTAGGTGCCACATGCACACTGGCATAACTCTTGGTTTTGGGGAGACATTGCGAAAGGAGGGGTGCTGCACCTCCTTGCACACGTTTCTTCACTCTAGCTATAAAACGGCACTTGGGGATTCACAGGACCAACTTTATCTCTTCACCCATCAGTCAGCTCCAAGGGTGAGTTGTAGCTACCCACACACCCCTGGGGGAAAAGGAACCGCCTAACGCTGGGGTCAGACGTTGCTCTTTTATAAGCTGGTGAGGCAGAGTGGCTGAAATACACTCGGGCACGTGTTCCTGCCGCTGGTCAGTGGACAGCAGGACGGATCCTCCCCAGCTTCTTCTGCACGCTCAAGGAGGAAACTGGGAAGAGGGAACAGCTTCTCCCTTCCTGGATGGTGGCCTAAATATGCTGGTGGAGATATAGGCTCTGCCAGAGTGCTAATTGGATCGTGGGCATCATTTTTAAACAAATAAGCATCTTTGTGGGTCCATGCAGGACAACGTTCCAGGCTAAAATCCATTTGTTAGCGCTTAAGGTGCCACAGGATTCTTTGGTGATCAGTATATAGCAATGTGAACTGTTTTGTTTAATAACGACTTCTTGTTGGTGTTTAAGGATGGGGGTAAGGAATAGGGGGAAGGCTCCAGGTTATATTTGGGAACAAATTCACGGCAGGGACGGTGCTGGTATGTTTCGCCCATCCTCCTTTATGGTAACAAAGAGATATTTAATATTCACAAATCCTTGCTTTCTTCATCGCATTTATTTTTTTGATTAATGTTCCCTTCATGTCTTTTTTTTTTTTCTCTGAAGGAGGGGGAGAGCACCTGGAAGGAATATTAAACAAAAATGGATACAAATGAGGAGGAGTAAAGAGGGATGTGTAGGTAGCTGAGTATACTAATATTCCAATAGCCAGAGGAAACTGGAAGCAACTGTCCTTGGAGAGCATTTGAACTGGGATTTCAGGACCGCATGGTGTGCTTAACCTGGAAGATAAAGCTCAGTTAGGAGAGCCAGCATGGTATCATAGGCCATTTCCGCACTAGATCGTTATAGTGCTATGATTCCACTTTCAACATCCTATGGAATCCTGGGGTTTGCAGTTTGGGGAGGGGCCAGTCAGCCCCTCTCCAAACTGCAAACCCCAGGATTCCATAGGATGTTGAAAGTGGAATCATAGCACTATAACGATCTAGTGCGGAAATGGCGATAGTTTGAGCGCTGGATTATGACCCTGGAGACTAGAATTTGATTTCCTGCTCAGCCATGAAAACCCACCGGGTGACCTTGGGTGCAGCACACTCTCAGCCCCCTAAGGCGAACCCCTGTGATAGGTTTGCCTTGGGGTTGCTGTACGTTGAAAACAACTTCAAAGCATACAGCACACACAGATACACACACAAAGCTCAGTTAGAAGGCCAGTTCCATAATAACTGAGAAGGGGGAGAAACAGAGGAAAACATGTCATCAGGTCAAGCTTAGCAGCACTAGCTCAGATAGGCTGAGAACCCACACTGAAGAAACAAAAAGTGACTTTACATAGACAGTGGCTGTACAATGCCACCTCATTAGTGAATTGTGACATGGTGCAGCCAAATGCTCAGTGTGTCAGTGCACAATTGTACATGCCGTGCATACCCACCGACTGTCCCTATTTGGCAGAGATAGCCCTGACTAATTCTCTGACATCCAACTTTCTCGCCTTTTAAAATGTCCTAGTTTCTCTCTCCTCCTCCCACTTTCACTCTTTCTTCTCAGCTTATTCCAGTCACTGCAACTGCATTTAAAGTGCAAAAGGACTCAGTTTTCTTCAGGGGTGGGGAGGAGACAAGGGGGGAGAATCTTATCCTTCCCAGTAGCCTCAGGCAAAAGCAAACTGCTGCAGCTTATCCTAGCTTTTATGCTCTTCCTCATTAAGAAATTTTGCCATTTTGACCACACTCGGATGTTGCTTGGCCATGCGTATCCCAGTTTTCAATCTTGGAGGGTATTGTAAAGGTAAAGTATCATGTAGTATGGCTTTCTAGGCAGTAGCGTGTCTAGCATAAAGAGCGCCTAGGGCAAACATAGAAGTTGAGCCCCTACCTTCTTACCCCTACCCCACCCCCACATGCATGGCTTTTTTGCACACACGCACCCCTCGGCATTGGCGCCTGGGGCATGTACCCTACTTGTCCCACCCTGGATACGCCTCTGTTTCTAGGCAGTTTTAACTAATGATCCACATCCACCTTCTCCATCCAGGGTGCCTTAGAATACACCTCTAGTTACTTTGCTTATCTTACAACCTTAGTAAATAAGTGGTTTTGCCCAAGTGGCCATTTTGGGGGGGGGGGTGATGGAGAAAGAGAAGAGTTTGTGAGTGTATTAAGATCAGTGTTCACTTATATAGGCAGCTGGCAGGTAGTAGAGTACTTAAAAAGAGAGGAACACACTAACTTGACACAAAAAGAAATCATTTTGCTATACAGAATGCATAGTGCAAGCAAAGATATAAAGGTTCCAGGTTGTTGCTGAAGGAAAGAATCTCTCTCTCTCGCTCTCGCTCTCTTTTTCTCTGTAGTGGTTATGGTGGGGATAAAAAGCTAGTTCTACGCTCAAAATTCCCTGATGGTGCCTTCCGCACTAAGACGGTTCAAATATTTTAAATGGCTCACAGCGATTTAACACCAATAAGTCTATCATGCTCACTGAGTATTTCAAAGCATTTAAAAAAGCAATATTAAAGTAGTTTACTCCAGGCTAGCTCCTCAGGTGATCTAAAACAAAGTACTTTCATGTGAAAAACTACAAACAGACACCAAATGTTTACAGCCATTTTGCTCTCTCCACTTCCCCAGCAGGACATTTTAAGCGAGCAGTTTACAGGGTCATTCTTCTCATAGCAGGCAATACTGTGCACTGTAAACCAAGGATGCATTCTCTAATAATGGATTATCTACAGATATGCAAGGGCTCACCGGGAATCAAGCAATGCCAGTCCTCTAGAAATAGCAGCATGCCATTACAAGTAACTTATCGGCAGGGCTCCCTCTCTTCTTTTGCTTTCAGTCAGCCAGCTAAACAACCTCTGACCACTGAGTACCTCCCCGCAACAAAACAACTTCTCCATTGTCTGGGATGTGTGCAGTAGCATATCTCCAACTCTCCCAATTTGGCAGGTATAGTTCCAATTAGCCCTCTGTTGTCCCATTTTTTCAGCTACTTTTTAAAAGGTCCCAGTTTCTTTCTCCTGCTCCCACTTTCCTTCTTCATCTTCAACTTACTTCCATTGGTGCAAACTAAGACCAATTCTGCTTTACCCTGTTGTAGTGCTATTATTCCACATTCAACATCCTGTGGAATTCTGGGGTTTGTAGTTCCCTGAGGCCAAAGAGCTCTCTGGCTGAGCATTCTGAATGCCCCTCCCTAAGCTGCAAAGCCCAGGACTCCATAGGATGTTGAAAGTGGAATAACTGCGCTATAAGAATGTAGTGTGGATATGGTCTCAGAGACTCTAAAATGGAGAATGCATCCTCTCACTCTAGATACTGGCAGATCAGTTCTCTCTAGCCTAATGCCTTCTAGATGTGCTGGACTGTATACTTCTCATTATCCTGATGGAGAATGATAGGAACTATAGTTTATCTGGAGAGTACCAGGGTCAGGTAGACTTGGATGGAACATGCCAGTGTCAGAACAGAAACTATGGCTTAACAGGTACAGATGTTTGTTCCTTTTTTTAAAGGTCCTCAAATCTAGGCCCCAGGAAAATTAGGAAAGACAAACTGACAGTGAAGTCTTGGCCTTTCTCCCATTCCTCCTCTCCTTTTTGGGGATCAGTACCCTTTATGCCATATCTCACCAAGTAGATCGTGTGATTTCCTTAATAATCCTAGAAACTGGGGTGGTGGAGAGAGAAATCCATGCGTATGTTGAGAAAAATCAGTCTATGCAATGAACTAATGCTTATGGATGTCTTGTCACTGTTGCAACACTAAATTTTCAAAAAAAGGTTTATCATAAATATAAATAAAAGAACCACGTTAACTAACACAGCCCCAACGTAAAACAACACAAATCATGGAGAAAGCTAGATTAGTGCATTGACTTGTTTCCCCCAAACAATTATTTCAATAATTGGCCCAGTTTAATATAAGCCTACCATTTCTTTGACAGCTTCCTCCAAGGGCTAAACCAGATGTTACATACACAAATGCATGTTTTTAAAATTCTGATGGCTGCTTTGTGCATTGAAAAGCAGCTTTGGGAGGCAGTGATTTCCAGCAGAGTAGTGGCAGGGGGAAAGGGGATGTTTAACCCTTTCCCATCACAGCTGTTTAGCTAGTTCAAATTTTTCTGACCCCCCTCCCAGCTGCTTTTCCTCCTATGGATTGCAGGTGCACGCCTACCTCCTTTTCAACACATATTTGAATCTTTGTGCTGAAGGGGCAGAGGGAGCAAGGAACTGGGTGGCGTTCTCAACAAGGAGAAAAACTAACAGAGAAAGGGTTAACCCCTTACCATCCTTCCTCTCTAAATGATCAAAAAGCTGCTTTCAAAAAGCCGTTATCGGGGCTTCACGAGATAAATGGGACACTGCATTTTATACAGGTTGGATTATTTTGTCCATCTCTAGCCCAGTTTTGTTCATCCCAACAGCAGCTCTTCAATATCTCAGGCAGAGAAAGGTCTCCTGTTCCATGATCCCTTTTAGCTGGAGATGCCAAGATTTGAACTTGGGATTTTTTACAGGCAAAACACACACGGCGATAGACGCTTTCTAAATTTGCACCCAATGTCAAGTGGGGCACCAGACATGCACATTTCATTAATTCCTTGCCTTCTCATAAAAGCTGGGCTTCCATCTGTCTAGCCTTCCTTTATTTATTTCCTCAATTCAATGAGCATTCATAAAAAAAGACATCACCATTTCTCTTCTTAATAAATGTTGATACATTTGTTACTCTTCCTGTATCTGCTGTCCTAATGGACGGATCCCAAGATGAATCTGTATGATGTCTGGCTGGTTTTGAGAACAGCTCTTTATCACACCTTGAGACCAAACTCTGGAAAAAATAACCTTTTTAGGTTATAGTTCCCAGATTTCCCCAGCACCTGCAGGATGTCTGTCACAGCACATCCAACTATAGGAAGAGAGTTGGATGTGTCTTTGCTTATCCCACCACTTTCCAGCAACACAGACATGGCCATGTGAGGTAGGGATTATTCTGCTGAAAAGGTAGGTTTTGGAAGATAGTATCAGCAGATATCATGATGGAGAAATGGCAATATCTTCCCATGCAGGTCCATGGCTGTTGTTTCCAAATTTCATGAAGTGGCACAAAACATAACTCTTTTCTATTCCACCATGTTGTAGCATCAGTACCCAATGTAGCAGCATGAACTAAGGTTGAACCAAGTGACAGTCTTTCTACGTGATTTCGTGAGGCTACACTCCCATAACTGGAAAAATCGATAAAAGTCACAGTTACCTCACAAAAAGAGTGATGTAATCTCTTGCTAAGTTACAAACAGAATGCTATTGTAATAAGGAATTAATTACAAGCAACTCATTATTTGTAATCAGTTATTCTTAGGTTCTGCTTGGTGAAACAGGGCATTGAACAATGTATCAAAATCAGCTTAATTTAGATAAAATACATCGTAGGATTCAGTTTACAGGATTTGGAGTTAGAGCTGCCTCAGAGTGTGGTTGAGTCACCTTCTTTGGAGGTTTTTAAGCAGAGGCTGGGTGGCTGAGGGTGCTTTGAGTGTTTGTTCCTGCACGGCAGGGGATTGGACTCAATGCCATTGTGGTCTCTTCCAACTCTATGTTTCTACTATTTTTTTTCTCCTCTAAGTAGCATAAACTTTGCTGTACGGAACCCACAAATGATTGCCAGAAGCAATGGCATCTAATTAATATGTGTGATCTAGCCAGGGCACTTTCCTGAATAAGTCAGTTTCATGTAGGTCTGACTGGAATAAATTTCATTAGCAAAGTAACAATCCACTAAATCTTCCTTATCCCGAAGTATTAGTTGCTGTATTATTTGCAGAATTAAGATGTGGATGCTTCGGTGTGATTTTTTTTTTTTTTTTTTTTTGGCACAGTCTTTTACTGTCTGCAAGGAATTGGAAGGGAGCTCACGAGGCACCTGTCAAGGATACAAAGTTATCTCAGAACTGTTTTCCTTTTTATGATACTGAAGAAATTCAGACTGATTCTGCACTTTGGGCAAAACCTTGCAAAGGGTGAAAAGAAACGTTTGCTTGTGGTTTCTCTTCTGTTGTTTTTCTTTCCCTAGGAAGTGTCAGGTAAATAAGTCCTCTTTTCTGGTGTTAATGAAGAGATTTCGTATGTCTCTGAGACTGTGGTTGGTTTATGGGGAGGAGCTATCTGCAATCTCCTTACAACAACATGGCCAGCACTGTTAGCCTGCTCGTGTGGAATCCAAGGTGCCCCAACAGGAACGGGAGCCACGCCACTTTAGGGAGGCCAGAGTGCTGCCAGTGGAGTGTGACTCCAGTTTAGACCCTGTCCTCCTCTGTCATGATTGGACAATCAGAACCACTGCCAATCTTCCTTCACCAATCGGCCAAGGCTGCAACCTCTTTGCTGTGTTTGTAGATGGGTGGGAATGAAATAAAGACACATCCTAGCTTGGGAATGAGGACATGTCGCCTCTCTAGGGGCCTTCCCACACTACGTTGTTATAGTGCTATTATTCCCCTTTCAGCCTCCTGTGGAATTCTGGGCTTTGTAGTTTACTGAGGCCAAAGAGCTCTCTGGCTGAGAATCCTAAAGGCCCCTCCCTAAACTGCAAATCCAGGATTCCACAGGATGTTGAAAGTGGAATAAGAGCACTATCACAGTGTAGTGCAGAAAAGCCATAGATGTTTTGGCCTGCAGATCTCATCAGTCCCAATCAGCATGGAGGATGAAAAAGGACTGTTGGAATTTTTAGGCCAAAAATCTAGCAGGCCAAAAGTTCTCAGTCCTGTTGAAGAATGGTGTTGAATATATTTATGCATCTGTGTAACTATTGTCCAGGTCTTGCAAGATTTGTTAGAGCCAAGCAAAAGCATTGTTAGAGACTGAGCAGAATAAGCAACATTTTGAACAGTGAGCAGCTGGCTCGGGCTCTTCTCTAACACAAAGAGAGTGCTCTTGTGCAGTTGACCTAGGCTATGTCATTATTGTGAGAGAGAGGTTTCTGCTTTCTGATGTGACTTGGGTAGTTGGTAGAAGGGACAAAGCATCACAATAATCAGGGAGACTGATCCTAGGGGCTGTGAGAGTGCATGGTAGGATATATAGACCCAAATATATAGGAACAAATGCATGCCACTTAGGCACCCTCTATGTGCATACAGATTATGAGATTGTATGTATGTGATGACATTGTAGGCAGTGTGTGGCAGGAGACCCTGCTGCAAGCTTGCACTGGGCCTTAGAAATGCTGTTTGGACCCTGCTGGCCAGAACAAATGGTACCAGGCTAAATGAGCCAATTTTCTGACTTGGTATAAGGCTGTTTTCTAGTGTCAGTTTGTCTTCTCATCTCCTTGCAGGGATTCTACCATGAACAGGTCAATGGATGAGGTTATTTGCAAATAAGATCCAGTTTTAGCCCAGCTATCACTGTGTATTTGTGATTTTTTTTATTTGAGATTGGACATTTATTAGTTTTAACAGAAGATGCAGGCAAATCAACCCATAATTACAGAAAAAGAAAAAAGAGAGAGAAAAGAACCAAGCACACACAAGCATTGTTGTTATTGTGTGCCTTCAAGTTGTCTCTGACTTAGGTGAACCTACTGCAGGGTTTTCTGGGGCTGAGAGTGTGTGACTTGCCCAGTAGGTTTCCATGGCTGAGTGGAGAATTGAACTTTGGTTTCCAGGGTCACTGTCCAACGCTCAAACCACCATATAACACTGGCTCTCTCACACACATTTCACATGTATAATTAGAACTAAAATGAAACTAATTCAAACTAAAGCAAAACTAAAACATAATGACACAGTCCATTACTAAAAGACTCATCTCTGAGAGTAAATACATCCTAACTACACTGCTACACTACACACAAAAAGAAAAGATAAAGAAACAAAAGAAGCCTGAACCTCCCCACGCCAACTATATTGAAAAAGAAAAATCCATTAATATCCCATATCTCATTCTACTGTTACAGATCTAAGTACATTCAATTTGCTAGAATTACTAATAATTCTAAGCTCACATTATTACATCATCCAATTTCATCACTGTGCATTTTGTGGGTTTTTTGTGTCTATGTTTCTCTTTCTGTTCATATTTAAAAGATGCCACAAGATATAAATTCTGCCAGGCAGAGGAGGTGGGTAGGGTGATACAAGAGCGGGATGGAGTAAGAGTGGGGATTTGCTCTTCTTGGCCATGTGCTACAGGGAGCGGGAATTCCATGGTCACCTTCAGGTCACCTTCATTTGATTTGCCAATTAGGAATTTTCTGGAGTTGCTCATTGCAAAACAACAAGCCCACTCATCACCCCCCACGCCTGGGACCCAGAAATGAGAGGAGATTGCTATTTTTTTCCCCTCAGCAATTATAGGCATGCAACCAAACCTCTCCTTTCTCCCACTGTTAATTACTGATTTTGACAGTCTTTTTATATGTCATGAAACAAAGAAGGAGGGGGGGGGGAAGCTTCTGCGCTTCTTGCCAGAAAAGTTTATAAACTATTCCCTTTCCCTGTCTTATTTCCTTCTTTTCCCCCCAGGTTTTCCTCCTTCTCCCCACCTCTTTACTTGTGGTAATTTGCTACTGTTTCCTTAGGTCTGCAAATGAAGGAGGAAATTCACAGTCCGATTTATTCCGTCTCTTAAGTTTTGCATTGTTAGAATTAACTCATCACACCTCTACGCTGCACTGCTGTTTGATAATGCAAGGGTCACACACTCTGGCATCTGTGTAGGCCATGCTGGCAAATTAAAAATAATGAGAAACCTCCAAAAATAAAGAGAGAAGTGATAACAATCCCACTAAACTTTAAATCCACTTTGCAACCAGCAGCTGTGTTTGCATCTTCTCAACTGCTATGTTCTACTCCCAGGGAGCTCTTTCCAGTTTGTCAGCTGGAGGCTGGGTATGGGCAATTGTTTTGTCAGAGCCTTAAAGATGGTATAATAGAGAATAACCTCACTCAAGTCAGCTGTTACACTAAGACGTGGAGGACATTAAGATCCACCCACAATGTCAGCGTCTCCTAAGAATTTGGGAGAATTATAGCTCAAAGGAGGCCTGTGAGAGGAGGATAATGGCAGGATCTTTTCACCTTGTATACCAGTACTATCCATAGAGAGACTACAGTTAAAAGTTAAACAGAGTATTTTATTCGAAATTGAAAATACACAGGAAACCAGACACTCTAAGAATCATACAGGGCTATCAGAAAGCAAGGCATGGAAGGTTGGATAGAGAGAGAAATTGGGATGAAGAGGATGACAGTTACCAATCCTGAAGAAGAAGGTCTAAGCAGAATGGCTCAGACAGCATCGAGGGTAGCAAGAACAAACAGCACTTGTGGTAGCGTGTGTAACTGATCTCAACTTAAAGAGACGCTGTATGGAGGTTGCTCTTAAAAAAATAGAATAAAATCTTTATTAAAAGAATTAACAAGGGAAAAGTATTGGGTAACTCAATATGTCAAACAGAAAAGAACGTCCACACATTCACAGGCAAACACTTTCCTATGTTAACAAGCCTTTAACTTTTCTCCCATTCTCTCTCTCTCACTGAAGGAACTCCTCCTCTAGACCCTGTTTTTGTTATTTTCCTGTTCTGCTGACTCACCACCCATGTAGCCTCTCCCTCTGGCTAACCTGGGTTCTTTAGTCAGAGAACCAATCAAATTAAATCCCCTCTGTTGCTAGGGAAGCTCTGCTGGCTACACCCCCCTAGGGTTTGTCACAGTGGGAGGGAAGTGAAAAGAAGAGGCAGAGAGTGCAACAACTCAATATTAAGCTGGAGGGGGTGTGTAGCACCAAGACCCTGAGAGAGAGAGAGAGAGAGAGAGAGAGGTGTAGGATAGGACAACCGGGCATAATGTCAAGTGGGGGACACAACTTCAAGATATAGATCTAAAGGGGGTCACAGGGGTAAGAAGTTTGAGAACCACTCAACGCATGTAGTAAGGATCACTGACGGAGTCAGAGCTGAGGTCATTGAGGAATCAGAGCTAATTGATAGGCCTGGGTACCAAATGGAGTGATGTTGGCCAGTGACTAATGGGTGGGTCCTTGAAGTTTTCCTCTGATTTGAGTTCCTCTGTAAGAAGTTATGCTTTCTGTTCTTTCAGTGTTGTGCATATGTGTATCTCTTTGTGCTGTATTGCTTCATAGATGAGTGAAGTACTGTTTTGCCAAGACTCCACTTTGGAATCAGTCATTCAAAAACTTTTGTACACACAAAGAATCTTTCTTCTGGAAAGAGAGAGAACAAAACTGTAGAAACGTGTCAAGAAAGCTCTTCCAAGTGACTGATATGAGTTTGCTTTATAGAGACATCTGAGACATTTCCATTATTCCATTCTGTCTTATTTAACCTATTCTTATTCTCATTTTACTTACTCTTACATCTCTGGGTCCACTGGGACGAGTGATACAATGTCTGCTGAAAAAATTATTAGTAATGAGAGCTGTCTGAATTCAGAGAAATAAATAACTTCAAATTCTACACCAGGGTAATTCCAATTTCTGCACTATGCAAATAAATTCAATGTGTGCAGTTTTATTATTTAGAATAAATAAATAATATGCTTGATATTTTCACCTAGAAATACAAGCCAGAAGGAAGAGAAGGGAGAGGCAGGAATGGGTCCTGGTATCTTAGATTTTGTTTTTCAAAGAAATTGAACACATGGGGAGATGCTGGGATGGAAATGGAAGAGGGGGTGTCAGTTTGCTACAGGTTTGAATCCAAGGTGCTAATGATGGCTTTTAAAGCTCTAAATGTCTTGATACTTCAGTATTTGAAGGATTGCCTCTTCCTATCTATATTTCCCTGTTTTCCTATGTATTCCTTCCTATCTATACCCCAAGACTAAGGTCTGGAGGAGGGATCCTCTTCTGTGTTCCACCAATAGGGGAAATGTGGTTTGTGACGACATGGGAGAAGCTTTTCTGCACTGTAGCACCCCAATTTTGGAATAACCTCCCCTTGAACGTCTGATTGGTGCCAACTTCTCTTTCTTGCTAGCAGCAAGTCAAAACATGGCTTTTTTTATTAAAGCCTTTAAAGAGGTGTAATTTACTTCTACACGTGTTCTTTTAAACAGAACACAAACCAATGGCTTCAAATGGCAAGAGATTCCACCTAAACATTAGGAAGAACTTATTTTCTACAAAAACTGTTTGACAGTGGAACAGACTGTCTCGGAGTACAATGGTGGTTCTTCTTTGCAGGTCTTTAAATCGTGGTCAAGTGGGCATTTCTATGGAGTGCTTTAGTGGTGTATTCTATGCACATGGTTTTTAACTTGTCTGGCTTTTAAACTGTTTCAACTTGTTGCCATGTTTTTATCCTGTTTAAGCTGTTTCTTTTTTTAAATCTGGGATTGTTTTAAGTGGTTTATTTATCTGTGTGCTTCCCAGAGATCTCACAATAAAGGATGGAATATAAGTATTTTAATAAATCTCATAAAATAAAGTAATAAAAGGTAAACAGTACAGTGGTGAGAACCAGTGTGATGTAGTGGTTTGAGCATTGTACTACAACTCTGGAGACCAGAGTTCAATTCTCCACTTGACCATGGAAACCCTCTGGGTGACCTTTGGTATGTCACACATTCTCAGCCTCCAAAAAGTCCACGATAGGTTCAACTTAGGGTTGCTATAAATTGGAAATGACTTGAAGGCACACAACAACAACTAGTACAGCAGAGAGGTGGGCATGGACAACTGAAATTCCTCTCTTTTGCTTGTTTAGAATGGCCCAGTCCTAACTTTTTTGGTTTCCAGGATGTCCAACCTGTTCTCCATACCCCTGAGAGCTAGAAACCATCTCTAAAAAAGAAGAGGGCCATTTTAAATGTGGCACTGAGCATGTACAAGAACAGCAAAAACATACATGTGTTGCACTCCAAGGGTTAAATCCCATAGAATGGACCCACTGAAATGAATGGGGCTTATTCAATCAACACCTGTGTAAGCCTTATTGACTTGGTGGGTCTATTTTAGTTAACATAAGCTCTGTGTGCCCATCACCTCGTTCAAGCTGAAATGCCCCATCTATGCCCACAGCATTAACAGGTCAGGGATACTTTGCCTTGGGTGGCTGTTTGTTTGGGATGCTGCACATCGAAGCCAAGGGGGCAACTCATTCTAAAATAAAACACCTAGGGCTAAATCAGGAGTATGACTCACATGTTGATGCACTGCAATTTCCAGCAGCTCCAACCAGTATTTAATTACAGAACTCAGTTCATCTCCTGGCTTTCTCCCAATATGGGAGCCAAGGTATCTTACAATTTAAAAGTTATATTGGATGTGAGAGAGAGGATTCTCAGTTGCTGCTCCCAAGCCATGGCAGTCCCTTCCCTGGGAGGTCTAATTGGCTCCCTCCCTGCTGCCTTTCTGACAACAGTCAAACTTTTTTTAATTTAGGCAAACGTTTGCTTTTTAATTTGTTGTGTCAGATGCAGCTTTTGATGGGGGGGTGTTCTGTTTCTCTTTTATTAAGTTCTAAATGAGCTTTAAAACTTGTTTTTAACTTGTATTTTTAAACAGAACTCTGGTTTAATTCTCTTTTAACTTTTGTATTAATAGTTGATTAATTGCATTTGGTTTTAAATGGCTGTAAGCTGCCTTGAATCCCATGCTGGAGAAAGGAGGGATATTAAATAAATAAATAAAACAAATCTGGCTAAAACAATATATAATGGGGAAAAAATGATTAGAGATCCATTACATAAAAAAAACAATTAAAATATAAATGTGAAACAGATGTTACCCTAACAGCTGAAGCTGGAGTTTTTATACCCTATTTCCTGCCCTGAAAGAGGGTATGTGGACAAAGCAGTAATGGCTTTCTCACAGGGATTTTCAAAGGAGTACAGAATGGGTTGATAGTCTTAACTCTAGGTGACAGAACATTGATGGGAGTCCTGACAATCTCTTAATGTTTTGGTCAGGTAGTGTGAATAGGGTAAGTCTCTGTAAGATGTGCTCACAGTAGGGTCCCTGATTGCTTCGCCTGGGCAGTTTTACCTGCTGTTTTTGGGTGGAGTACTTGCCATTTACAGTTTTTGAAAGGCTTATCCAAAACCCATCAGCATCGGGCCTTCCCGTCTAGTGTTCTCTGAACTTATGATCTGATCATGTCTGAGGTCATCCTGACCTGGCATATGATTAGAGCTAGTGCATTTTCAAACATGTGTTCCAGCCATTGATATATTCAATTACGAAAGTAGTACACATTGCAGAGTAGAGGTGTATGGTATGGTAACACAGAAAAAAAAAATTAAAATCACAGTTTTTAAAAATACAGTACAGCTCATGAAAAATTCTTCTGCCTCAACCAATTAAAAGCTAAAGGCCTATTTAAATTAAATGAGAAGGTTTTTGTCTACCAGCAAAGAGAAAGCCAAGAGGGGGTTAACTGAAACTCCCTTGGGAGTTTCGTAGCTTAGAAGCAGTCAGTGAGAAGGCCCTCTCTATATTCTCACCAGATGAGCCTATGACAATGGTTGGATTGAGAGAAAGCCCTCTTCTGAAGAACTGACATGGGTAGCTCATAAAGGGATATGTGGTATTTTAGACAGTCTGGACGAAAGCTGTATGGGGCTTTACAGATCACCAGCCACTGCCTGGCAAAATAAGGACAGATAGTGGGCCAATTTCTCAGCACCACAAAGCCTTTCCCAATGCCCCCCCCGCAAAACAAACAAACAAACAAACAAACAAACAAAGGAAATGGGCAAGAGAGGAAGTATAGGGCCACCATGCTGACTCACCCCCTTTCCCTCTCCTTTCCTTGACTTTCTATGGATTCTGGGTGTATGCTCTCCCCATCATGCCTCAGCCCACTTCCACTCATCCACCCACACTTTGATATTTGCCGCTTTTCCACTTTTGTGGGGGCCCCTTTACCCCTAACTGTAATGAATGTAGTTTTATTTTTTGAATACCTACTAATGTTCAAGAATTGTCCACATCTTGGGTTTTTGGAAGCTATTTACTGGAAAGAGAGACAGGATATTTTGAGCACAGAGTATTGTTCCTAAAAAGGATAGCTTGTGAGACCATAAAGAGCTTTTCAAAACCTGAAGACTTTTGCAATAATGGGATGACTTCTAGATTTTACTCTTTAAAAAACAGAACAACAACAACAACAAAAACAGCTTTCTAGCCCCTAGAGCCACATATAAAATGTTGGTAAGATGAATGTGAGGTGCATCTTAGAGGCAGACTTGGCCAGCTTTGTAGTGCTGTCCTTGGTACTGAAAAATTCTAACTGTAGAACAGTTTGGGAAGACAGCGGATGGACCTTGCTTATGAACAAGTTATGACTGGCTATGTCCTGAAGCAAATGAAGCCTAAACTCTCACTAGATGTCAAGAGGACTAAACAGGGACTATCATACTTTAGACATATAATGAGACAAAGCAACTCACTGGAAAAGACAATAATGTTAGGTAAATAGGAAGGCC
Source organism: Cyclura pinguis (assembly GCA_030412105.1). Taxonomy (NCBI): domain Eukaryota; kingdom Metazoa; phylum Chordata; class Lepidosauria; order Squamata; family Iguanidae; genus Cyclura; species Cyclura pinguis. The sequence continues at coordinate 194,211,378 of CM059600.1, read as the reverse complement.
ATCAGAACAAAAGAAGACCACATTACAATGGCATCAATTCACACAAAGAAGCCATGGCCTTGAACTTTCAAGACTTGAGCGAGTCTGTTGGTGACCAGGGCTCTTGGGGATCTCTCACCCAGAGGGCCACCAGCAGCTGAAGCTGACTTAACTGTAACTTACATGCACTTCTTTCTTCTCTTTGCAGAGGCTGATCTGTGGGAAGGACTGATCAACCACCGCAATGAGAAAAACCTTCCTGAAAAATCCACAGAATTTTTCCCCCCAGATCAGGTAAGGAGAATGTGCAGTCTTCCACATCTTGTTGGACTGAAACTCCTATAATTGTTCCTCATTATCCATGCTGGCTAAGACTGATGGTAGTTGCAATCCAGCAACATCTGGCGGGCCACACACTTATCTAGAGCAGAGGGTCAGGATCTGGCAGCCTTTAGATGTTTTGTACTAGATATCAGTACCCCAGACAGTATAGCTAATGGCAAGGAATGCTGGGGGATGCAGTCCAACAACATCTGGGGAGCCATGGGAATCCCGGCCCCTGATCTATAACCATGAAATGGAAGTACACTGGAAAAGGTTGGCCCATGAGGCTAACAATTCTGCATCCACAATGCATCAGGTGTGCGCCTGATGAAGTGGGCTGCAGTCCATAAAAGATTATGCCAAATGAAATGTATTAGTCTTAGGACTCTTTGCTGTTGGCATTGGAATGTTTGCCATTATTGTAGAGCCTAGGTCCCCTTTAAATATGTATCCTTTGACTAAAATAATGCAGATTCCTATACGAATGGCTGGAATAAAATGGGAAGTTATTCTTCTTCTGAAGTTGCATCCCATATTTGATCTACTGAGTTGTCCTCATCATGGGCCCAGATTTTCCAATGTAGCTCAATTTCTTGGCTGTAAACCTGTGTGTGGGGGGGGGGGGGGAGAGAGAGAGAGAGAGAGAAATGCCTGTGTCTTTCCAGATGTTGGACTGCAATTTCCAACATTCCTTGCCATATCACTGTCAGCATTCTATCTCCCATCAACTGAGGTTGCTTTTCTAGATGGCCTGCACAGATACAGCACTGCATTTAAAGGACTGAGCTGCCCTCTGTTATAGATACATATATGTGGCAGCAATTAGTCACCTGACAAATGCATACTGCATGCTGCCACTCTCGTCCACTCCATCTAACAAGGAATGGATCAGGCGGAAAACATGGCTAGTTCCCACATGGCTGCTCTCTGCCTCATCCACTTTTTCCTCCAACTATGCTAATCCATTTGAGGATTAAGAGTGGAACGAGAGATGCAAGGACCAGCAGACCTGTTCAGTTTATGTCACAGATGGTTCGGAGCAACCCATGGGGTTCTGTGACAACTAGAGTGATTGCTTTGTGAAAGCATACCTGGCTACCCTTGAATAACCATTTATAACCTATCTGGAAAATGTACCCGTTGACCTAGAAAATGCTTCAATGTAACCCAGTAGTTACCTTGTTCTAATGGAGTGATTTTGGCATTGTCGTTCCAATGAGTTTCCTTGCTCAGAATCTAGTGTTCCTGACACATGTTCCAATTTTGTCAGGACAGTCCCTCAAATATTCAGACTTTGAATGAGTAATCGGCCCTCTCTGCTTGCCATCTTCCTGACTGTGTAAGAGAAAAGGGGGTGGGTGGGTGGAAAGAGCAAAATGGAGGGATCTTTCAGAGTTGAAGGGCTAACTCTCACAGATGGTGCCTGCATGCTTTGCAGTCCAAAGGTCCCAGGTTCAATCCCTGTTGAGTTTTTCCTAAATAAGTGGAGGGCAGACCTGTTTGATTCCTCTTCAGAGGATGCCAATTTTCAAAAGGAAAAGGGAGAGGGAGAAAACTAGGAACTGGGTGACATAAGGGGTGTATAACAGCTCTGTCTGAAGCCACTGAGCTTCCTGAAACCTCAGATGTCTCTCATGGGTCCCTCAAAGATCCTGAATGCTTGAATGCCGTAGGTTCAAGACTTATGACTCTAGTGACTTGCCTTTTGAATCCTTTTATTGTACTGTCCCACCCTGTAAATGCCTGGAAAAGGATTCCTTATTAATTGCAGTTTTGGATTTTATATCAGAGATCAAAACTTGGGAAAATTACTTCTTTGAACTACAGTTGTTGGAGTCCCCACTCCCCCAAGCAGTGTAGCAAGGACATTGCCATGCCATCCTTATCTTCTAATACCAACTGTCTCTGTAATTGTTCCCACACCTGCTTTTTTCACACGCCCATTCTGTAAACCTCTGTCTCTTCCAGTTTTAAGTGGGGGCATGGAACTGGTACAGAGACACTCACAGTAATGGGGATGGGAAGGAGGTTAAAGGCCACCCACTCCAACCGTCACTGCAAAGGAGGAGGAATCAATCCCCTACAGAAAAACAAGTGAACTCCGGGCTACAACTCTGACAAAAAGTGACTCTCAAGAGTTTAAAACAGAAGACTTTCCTGGCTCTACCTTGAGATGCCAGAGATTGAACCAAGGACCTTCTTTATGCATATCTAGCTCTCTACCCCTGAGTGATAACCTTATCAAAACACATAGACTTAGATAGGAACAGACCCCTGTTGCTCACATTGGGTGCTGCCTGGTAAGTCTGGATTGGAGGGTTGGGCCAGCAGACACTACTTAGCTGCGTAACTAAGGTAGCTACCCAAATCTAGACTCATAGCCACTGTATTTTAGGATTATCTTTAGACTGCTTTTAAAAGCTTTTAAAGAATATTTTAATGTGTTTTAAAATTTTTCTATCTTTGTGCTGTTTTAATTGCTTTTATTTGTTTGTCACTATGTCATACATTCCCACTCCATGATATGGTATAACTGGCAATGAACATTATTTAATTAGCACATGTATGACTGATATATATGTCTGAAAAGCTATGCTGACAAAGAGGACTGGCTATACACGTACAGAGGTAGGTCAGAAGGGACCACAATGCATGGCCAGATCATAAGTTCACTGAGGATCAGTTGGAGAACTCAACTTAATGGGTTTAAGATGATCCTCTCAATCGCCCAAACCTAGAAAACAATAGCCACTGAAACACCCAGACAAAGCAACACTGACCAATGTCCTGTAGTATCCTTCCTGCTGAACTTCCCCCTTTGTTTCTTCACCTGCCCAGATATTAAGAAGCTATCACAATTCCCCATCAATGCTTTGTCACCCAATGCTAAGACCATTAGCTAGCTCCAGACCCCTTTGTTCACCCAGCAAGGCAGTCATTAACATCTTCCCCTTCAGGGCAGGAAAAGGGTATTCAAACCCTGACTCAGACCCTGACTGTCTACTAGCACTTGGGCATCATGCCACACCCCAGACTCTCATTCTTCCACATTGCCTCAACTCCATTTTGCCTCAACTTTCTTCTCTTCAGGATTGATAAATATTGCCCACTTCATCCTAACTCCTCCCTGTCCAACTTACATGGTTGTGCAACTGCTTGAATCTTGTGTGAGTGTGTGATTTTTCCCCTATAAAACATTCTTTTGACTTCCAACCAGAGTCTCTGAGTTAGTACCGGTATACACAGGTGAAAGGTTCCCATGGTCACCCCCCCTTACAGGCCTCCTTTGAGCTATAACTCTCCACCTGTCGAAGGAAGCACTGGCATTGCAGATGGACCCCTGAGTCACCCACCTTTTGGAGTAACAAGTTCATTGCCTCATGGCTGGGCAGTGATATAGAAATATCTTAAATAAAGATATAAATACTAAAGAGATAAGCTGTTTGTTCCCTTTTCTCCATTTCTTGAATCCAAGATGGGCAACTGTGGCCTCCAGATGTTTGTGGACTGCAATTCCTGTAATCCCTCACTATTTGCTGTGTTGGGTTGCATGGATGGGAGCTGTGGCCTCACAACATCTGAAAGGACACATATTCTCCTGTCTTGTTTTACCCACTCAGGACCCACACCCACAAGACAGAGACAACTTCCTATTCAAAGCCTGAGTATCTGATCTATTCAATCTCCCCCCCCCCCACTCCTCCTAATTCAGCTCAAATCTTCTGAAATCATTTGCTCTTATAGATTTGGTAGGCAGAGCGAAGGGTGTATTCCATTTTGTGAGCATAGTTTGGGAGATCTCCCAAACAACACAGTATAAAAACTTCATCTCCAGCAACAATGAGATTAGCAGGAAAATGCCTTCCTGGTGACATAGTCGGTAGGTCTTGGTAACCGTTCTAAGAACAACAATGATGAAATGGCTATAACCGTAGAGGGATACAGCATGTGCTTTTGTTTTGAGTTCAGTCTCTGGCATCTCCAGGAAGGGCTGGGAGATACTTCTGTCTGACCTCTCTATATAGCCACTGATGAAATAAATAGTCCAACAGCAGGAAACCGCATTCAGTCCAAGGGTCACATTCAATTTCATGGAAGTTGTCATATTCCAATGGTGGGCACAGCTAAAGGCAAAAGGGGTGGAAAAAGGAATACCAGCATATGATAATGTAAAGTTTTACTGTCAGCAACTAAGCCTAGAGAGAAGCAGTTCATGCTTTCAAAGTGGGAGACAAACACACACACACACACACACACACACACCACAACAACACAATCTGGAAAGTCACATCCCCAACGGACAGGGGAAAGAGCCGTGGCCATTCCGCAGAGAGCTGGATGGGAATCCCAGGAGCACTGCATTTGGCCCAAGGTCAGGCAGGAGTGAGTAACTGACATGCCCAGAGGCCTTTTTCCTAGCCTGGGAACTTTTGGGGACTTCAGAGACTGCCTGAAATGCCAAAGGGAGGATTTTTAAAAGCTCAACAGTGGGATAGGGGAGATTGCACCTATTTAAAAACCACCTTGGGTTCCACTCTGGGAGAAAGGCAGCATAGAAATATAATCAATCAATCAATCAATCAATCAATCCCTTTTCTTGAAGCCTTCCAGGAGCCCTTTCATATTACATAATTATACCTCTTTAGTTCCACTTTTGCTGCCATGACAATGAAAGGCCCTGTTTTGGGGGTCCCTGATATTAGTATGGTTTGGATGGGCACCATACCTAATTGGCACAATATTGGATTAGCAACTGTATTAATTGGCTCTGATATCAAAATCAGACCTGAAAGGTGACAGAGAGGTCAAACCAAGCGACGGAAGGAATTTGACTGTAAACGTGTGAAAGGTCAACTCAAAACTTCTTCCAGGTAAGACTGAGTCATTTGTCAGGCAAATACACACCATTCCTGTGGATAATAGGCTTAAATAGAAGCTGGAATTTTCTAGGGAACCCAACTGTGAGAAGCCCACCAGGACACACACTGACAGATATCCGTCCCTTGTACACCTGAACTCCTTCCTCTTTCCTCACAGCACCCACAACAGACAGCTATTACAACACCCATCATGTCTTTGTCAACCGAACACTAAGCCCATCAAAAGGTAAAAGACCCATTGTCCACAACAGGTTCCCTTTGTCTTGCATCTGGAACCTTCACTGCCACAGGCTATTTTTACGGTAAAATACCCCTGATTTCAGGATGCCCAGTGAAGTCTCTTGCCTTTCTGAGCGTCACCCTGTCTGTTTGACTTCTGAACTGAGAACTGCCCTTGGATCCAGTACCTGAGTCACTTCATCCCACTTCTCTGCTTCTCATCATATCCGGTAAATATTGCCCGTACCTTTCACAGTCTCTATTTGCTTTCCTCCTTTTCTTTCAGTTAGCTCTTGTGTGAATGTATCTTGTGTGCACGCATGAGTGAATTCCCCCCAATAAAAACACAGTTTTAGCTTACTTTTTAATCTTTGGCCAGTTCTTTTCCTGCGTGTGCCTGCAAACATTGATGGAAAAGGTCTTGCTAAGTTGCCCCCCTCTTGCAAGCCTCCTCTTTGAGCTAATTTATTACCCACTTTTGCAAGGAGGCACGGGCATCATAGGGTGGCCCTTGTGGCACCTACGTTTTGAGATAATAACATCATCCCATGGAATCCTGGGTTTTGTAATCTGTAATTGCACCTGTAATATGGGGAAGCACCAGAGGAGTCTAAATACCTCATGAAACTACATGTAGGATTCCACAGGAGGGAACCATGGCAATCGAAGCAGAATCATAGTGTTATAACTGTGTAGGGGGAAAGGATCCCAGAGAGATAATTTCTGCCTTCTGAGTGGGTCAATAAAAAGATGGTTCAAGGAATCTGGTGGGTTGCAAAAACAGCCTAGAGGCTATGTGTTACCTCAGGGCTGCATACCTATGGTAGGGCGTAGGGTTTCCACCCTTGATATAGGTGGTCCCCAGCTAGACTGAGTTACAATCTGATTCTTAGAAGGCAGCTTCCCTAAGAATCAAAACCTAGGTAAAGCTGATAAAATGGAAACTGTGGCCTGTAACCAGTATCTTTCTCTCTCACACAGCCTCCCCTCCCTGCCCCTAGATTATCCTAAGACATGTTCTTGTAAACATGACCCTCTCTGAAGTTCATTAGCTCTCCACTTATGCTCTTGGCCCTTCTACAGGAGAGAGCCTGCTGAGATCTTAAGCCTAGGCCCCCAGTTCCCAGCACGTGGAGCCAATGTTTTGCCGGAGGTCACTCTAGGTCTCCATTATCCAGAAGCAAAGCCAGTTAGCCTTGCTGACCCTCTCCATCTCCTCCCCTCCCGAGCTGCCTCTCGCCCCGCCAGTGAGTAATACAGGACTGGAGTCTGCAAAATCAATTCCTATTCCAGCCAGGACACGAATGGAATGCGACAAATCAGAGCACTGGTTCCGTAACGAGATAATGTCATTTTTCTTACTGAACTTCATAATAGGAAATCAATGGGGAGTCTCGGTCTGACTGGCTCATCATCCCCCACAATTGACTCCCCCCGCCCCCAGAAATAAGGCAGAAACTCCAGGGGAAAAAACAAAACTCAAGCAGGTAGGGCAATGAACAAAGGAGCTGCCTGCTATGGCTACATCCTGCCTCCAACAGTGGGAGGAGCACAGGGCAAGGGAACCTTGGATCTTCAGGCCCAATCCAGCCTCCTGAGTCCCTGTTCTGGTCCACAGAAGTTCCCCAAACACTCTTCCCCTTCCTTCAAGCCCTTCCCCATTAGAAGAGAGATGGGGCAGGAGCTATGATCATGGAAACGGCTTCACTCACCTTCCCTGTATGGGCAGAGCAAAAGGGGCACTGAAAGACTTTAAGAGATGGTGGAGTCCTGATCTTGGCAAAAGGACATAACGATTAGTGACAGCTGGTGGCAACCATGTCAGTGGGGTGGTGAGCCTGATCTGGCTGTAGTCCAAACTTTGACAGAACTATACAGTCTGGGCAGGGATCCTGGAACTACTTTTACTATGGGATAGACTCAACATTGGCAATCAAGTCTTTATTAATTTTGCCTACTTGCAGGTAGATTTTTTACAGAACAATGAAAACACAAAATTCGTAGCATTAAAAATAAGAGCAACAACCGAATGAAGCAGCAGACAATTGCGCTTACATGAAAACAACAGCAACATAGTAAATGAAATGTTACAAAAGTGAGCAAATGAAAAAACCTAATTAATATATCAAGCAGAGGGGAAAAAATGGGTAAGACTCATTAAGTAAATGCAAAGCTGCCTATAAAATATCTTAACACATCCATCGTTTCACATCAATACTGTAACAGCAAAAGCTGTGAAGACACATTGGAATCTATACGAGCACCTGCACAATCTCTCAATGTCTTCCTCTCGAAAGAAAATATGTATATCTACCAAGCTTGAAGGATAGAGAACCAAATATAGGCCGCTGCCTGTGTCGGGGCAAATTACTTCTGCCATCCATTATCATTGAAATATACGAAAATATGAACACGCTTCCAACCACAATGTGCACTTAGAAGTCCTCTACATGTATTTTGTGTAGCTTACTCCCAAATAAGTGTCTACTGGGCAGATAAAGGCAGCCTTTCTTATGCCTGGGTGGGCCTCAGCTAAAATAGATCTCTTAATGTATTTTATGTATGTGTGTTTGATAATTTAGTACACTTCTGATACTAATTTGTGAGGAGGTTCAGCTACATGGGGTCCCACGGGTCCAATTTAGCCAATCATTTCAGGTGGAAGCTCAGTTACCCCCCTGCCTAGTCTTAAGAGGAGCTTCAGCCCACTCTGCCCCCTGTTTGGGCTCCATGATTTGAAGGCTAGGGCTTGGCAATTTGGATAGGTCCGATAAAGTCTAAAATCCAGAGCAGAGTCACTGACTCCCTGATATGAGAGGCACCAGCTGCCAGTGGCAATGATTAGGCACTTAACTAAAGGCTAGTAATAGGTAACTGCAATGAAGTTGGTCCCAGAGAAGAAGATAGAATGTGAACGCTTTCGAGTGACAGCGGACTCGTCCGCTGTTTAAGCCATTGTTCTCTTTTCCTTTGCTTCTTTCTGCAAAGACCATAGATCAAGCATGTGAGTTGTGAACTACAAATTAAATCAAGCTGGCACAGTTTGTGACACAACCAAACCAAATGCAGCCCTATTAACCAAATATTTTTTGGACATCCCACACCTGATGTGAATGGGATTGACACATATATGTATGCATGCACGCATGGGCACAGGCACACATGTGCACTGTTTTGGCCAATCTTGGCCCTATACCGTGTACAGCTGAGGGCCTGTGTTGGGTTTGACAGATAGTGAGCTGAGAGTGCCTGTGGAGTTGGTAGTATTTCACCCTTACAGTGCATAAAACAGCAAAAGCATAGCTCATTAAATTATATTTCATGGTGCTGCTAGAGTAAGATGGGGAACCATGTTTGAGTAGAAGGCTGGATTCTCAACTATCCCCAAAGACTTGCAGCCCTCCATGGCACAGGTTACCTCACTAGGCAGTACAACATTTCTAACTTCCTTGGGTCCCTGGCCCAAGCCCCAGGTCGAGCTTTTCTATCCCTAATCTCACCCCCACTCCCACCCCCCAGTGCTTTGGCTGAGGTTCTTTGTTCCTCCTTGCACTTCCTGCTAGGAAAGGGAAGGAGGAGGAACAAAGAGGATAAAGGAATCTTTGCTAACTCTGATCACTGAGTGAGGAAAGTAGCAATTCTCTTCAAGATCACCTGCAAGGGTACAGCTTAGGAAAAGGGGGAGGGGTGCAGACTTCCAGGGCAGACTGCAGACTGAAGGAGCCTCCTCTCCTCTCCAGAACTTCATTTTTTTGAAAAAAGTTTTTTTTTTTTAATCATTCTCTGGAAACTGTGTCTCCCATCAAATGTAGCAGAAGCCTTATTTGGGCATTACTTACCTTGTTTTCTTGAGCACATGAACTCTAGTCCTGCTGTCTCCCACATGATTTTTCGCATATGAAAAGCTGTGCATCTAAAGAAGAGGAGCTTCCTGTTAGTATGGATACTCTGAAAGGATCCTGGAAAGTCATGGAACTTGCTCATATGCAAGATTATCCACACCGAGTGCAACCTTTCACCTTCAAACACGTCACTTTCCACGTGAGGAGAAAGATGATGGAGGAGGGTGAGGTATGCATTTCTCTGCTTGTGTGTTGGAGAAGGTGAACTAATACCTGAATATGGCTAAAGTGCCCTGAGATACCTTAAAGTTACTAAAACAAGAGCTTTTGTGGGCTGTAGCCCATTTTATCAAATGCATGAGTTGTTAACCCAGAGGTTCAGGTGGTGGCAGTTGAGAACTGCCATATCAGTGGGGTAGTGAATCAGGTTGAGGTTTCATTCTGAATTTCAAAAGAGCCATCCAAGGTGCTGAACATATTGGGGAGTAGGGTTCAGCATCTGCGATAGCTCATATAAAGTTCAGATTAAAAACTTAAGTGGATTTACTGCCCTACTGACACGGAAACTGTAATTACCCCCTCCCCTTCTGCTATAAAAACAGTACACACAGTTGAGGATGGTATTGTTGACAGTGAGAGCAGGCAATGGAAGGCATAAATGATTGACAATGACCACTGTCTTGTTAACAATGACCATTTAGAAAACTGTGGCTGATAACAGAAACTTCCTGACACTAGACCAACCAATTAACACATGTAGTGTGCTAACAATTTGTTATCCCAATTCAAACCTCTGGTGATAGACTGGAACTTGCTAATGAATTGTAACTCAGCAGTCTCTCGCTCCAGTCCCCCTTTGAAGTTTCTTTGCTCTGCAGGGGCTGCTCTAAAGTTACTGAGTGTCCTGGAAGGCTGACATGTTCTCCCCATTTTTAGAAAAAAATTGTCATTTTTTATATCTTATATGTATCAATTTACTCCTTTTGTACGGAGATTGGTCTTTTGTCCTAAGTGGAATACAGAAGGGCATTGCTGGCAGAGGGTGGCGGAGATCACACTGGGAAATCAGCAGCAAATTAATTAACTTCTTTGTTGTGAGTGACACTTTCCTACCCTCCAATTGTCAAGGGCGGTTCCTCTTAATCCTCTCCTGCACCACTTTTTTAGCTGCTTTTAAAATGTCCCCGTTTCTCTTTCTTCCTCCCACTTTGTCCCTTTGTCCTCATCCTACTTCAACTGCTGAAAACGAAGTTCAAAATGCAACAGTATTTTGTATTCAATTAACTCAACAGGGTAGAGAAGAGAAGAGAAGAGAAGAGAAGAGAAGAGAAGAGAAGAGAAGAGAAGAGAAGAGAAGAGAAGAGGCAGAATCATAAACTTCTCAGGAGCCTCAGGCAAAAGCAAACTGCTGCAGTCTTGCCTAGCTTATGTGTTTTTCCTCATTCATAACTTGTGCTATCTTGGCCACACTCTGATGTTGTTCGGCCACATGTCTCCTGGCTTACATGTGTGAAATGTTGGAGAGTGTGCATTTTTAGGTCCTGTAACTGGATGTTGCCAGAGGTGGGTTATGAGGACAGACTTCATACCCTCATTTGAGGCAGATTCCTGCTTACCTTCATAGGCTGTGATCCTAATCAACCACGGGTGGAATGTTAAGCTTTGGCAGTGTACTTACATTGGGAAATCCTGACTGTCCAATGGCTCTGCACCTCACTGGTCAATCAATGGCCGGGGGTGGGCAAACTGAACCTGGTGCCCTATTCAAGTACTCTCCAGCTGGCATTGTTTGCTTCTGCATCTCCAGCATAGCCACTGGAAATCTGGGAGGAGGAAGCCTTCTCCTTCTCTCTTGGCTGTACAACAGGAGGCAGAGGATACCCAGGTGCAACTCTCCCCGACTCCCCAGCCACTGATTGGTCAGGGGGTGGAACCCAGGTTCCCCCGGCTGCCATTATTCAACTGGAGAAAGGGTCTTGCACAAGCAGGTACTAGGTACTTCTTGCATAATGTCCCCAAAGTATTTATTGATGGCATTACTAGGGGTTATGGCAGTGTAAGGACCCAAGAAAATTTTCACCCCAGTGGGATCTGGGACAACAGTAGAGAAAAGAAATGGACCCCCCCACTCCCTCCATTTGCATTTCCAGTGGAGATTGGGTCAGGTGGGGAATTCTACTGTAATCTCTGACCTATAGCGAGGAATCCTCATCTGCAGCTTCCCTTTGCCAGTGGGAGAAGAATCTGAGGAAGGGGTGGAGCTTTGGAACGGGGCAGGGGATCCTCGTAGGTCTTACTGGGGACAACCATGTCTTTTGTGTGCATAATTAGGCCTGTGGGGTGGTGGTCCTCCTCCATGATCAGATAGTGGGTTTCTGTGGTTTCAGACTGTGTTGCAGGAGTCTCTTCCTAGTTGAGGATGGCAAGGACTGAACCTATACCCCTCTCCATGCAAACACACTGAGCTACAGCTGCAAAAATATTGTTCATTAATGGCTGCCTTAAAACTCACAGAAAGTGGCAGCCTTAGCTAAAACACCATGAGTGACCACCCAGTTTTTTTCAAGAGGCTGAAAACTAACATTAATGTAAAAAAACACACCCTCCCTGATTTAAAAAAAAAAAAAAACAACTCTAGCACAAAGGCTAAACTTTTTGCTGGAGAATCAGAGCATCACCTAATAAACAGTCACTCTCACTCTAAAAAGAAATCAATGGTTTGTTCTAGGGAAGGAGCCACCCTTAATTCTTATTGAAATAACACATTTGGAGCATATGAAAGGCATACAGGAGTCAAAATGGTGCAGTGGTTAAAAAAAATGGTCCTGAAGGTTAAAAAAATGGTCCTGAACTAGATTTGCAGTCTTTTAAGGACTTGGTTTGATAATGTGTTTCAGGAACTGAAGAAACACTACTGGGGCTCAGGAACCCAATTAGGTCAGGCAGAGATCTTTACAGGGATTCACCTATTACAGGAATGGAGAAAGTATGGCCTTCTAGATGTTGTTGGGCTACAACTCTCATAGACCTTAGCTGGCACAGTCAATGGTGGATAATAGGAGTTGTAATCCAACAACATCTGGAAGATTTTGTCCACCCCTGATTTCTACAATGATTTATTTATCTGCTTTTCTGGGCAAGACAAATGTGTGTGACCAGGAGACCAATGAAGAGTCCTTGTGGTACAGAAGGCGCTCTTGATTTTCTAGACACAAAGACAGAACCTAAAGCCAGTTTTACACAGCAGAGATTTGCTGCAGTTACATGCAGTTTCAAGTAGCTGTGCAAAAAGGAATGGCTTCCTCTGAGTCATGATTTCAGTGTGCTGATAAGGTACCAATGAGGAATTTGAGAAACTTGAGAATGCCTTGAATCCAATCTCAGGGGGGTAGCTGAGCCAGTATAGGGAGGAGCCTACCTCAGATCCTGGGGCTGAGAGGGCTTTGATGGTTCCCCCCAGAGGTGTTACATTCTATGCAGCAAAGCGAGGGTGAGAGTTGAGTAATCAAAGGCAGGTGGGTGGATGAATAATTGTGTACCTTCCAACATCTCACAGATGAAAACCGGGACATATGTGGCCAGGCAACATCAGAGTGTGGTCAACAGGGCCAAAGTTATTAATGAGGGACAACACACAAGCTTGGAAAGGATTCAGCAGTTTGCTTTTTCATGAGCCTACTCGGAAGAGCAAAGATTTCCACCCTACACTGTTATAGTGCTATTATTTCACTTTCAACATCCTATGGAATCCCGGGGTTTGCAGTTTAGGGGGGGGGCCTTTAGAATTCTCAGCTGGAGAGCTCTTTGGTTGCAGCAAACTACAAACTCCAGAATCCCACAGAATGTTGAAAGAGGAATAATAGCACGATAGCAGTGTAGGACGGAAATGGCGCAAGACTCCACCCCACTGCTCTCCTCTGCTGAGTTAACTGAATACAGGCTACTTTGGACTCAATTTGTAACAACTGAACCTTGAACTCAGTTTGTAGCTGACCGAAGCAATCAAAGTAAGCTGAGGATGAAGGGGGAAAGTGCAAGGAGGAGAGAGAAACTGGTACAATTTAAAAGCAGCTGAAAACCGGGATCATAAAATTAATCAGGACTGTCCCTGTCAAACTGGGACAGTTGGAAGGTATGCCATTGCTGAATCCTCTTGGAACCAACCATGCAAGGTTTCCATAGTGGAAAGTGGTGTTCAAAATTGAAACTAGATGTATGTGTCAATCTAGCTACCAGCTGTACCTGCAGTGCGTCCTCAATCCCACTCCTCCGTGTCTTAAGTTTTAAATAGTTAGGTGACTGCTAATTGCATATGTGAGTTTCTTCACTCCTAGGGTACCCTTTCTTGCACTTGGTTTCCTGCCAGACGTCTTTCTTTTTCCCTTTCATTTCATTTAGTTCCCTATTTAAGAATATGCTTTTTAATTTGCACACTTGATTTTGAACTGTGGTTTATTTGTACTGTATACTTGCTTTTAAGTGACTTTTAATTTGTTTTAGTTTATGCTTCATTCTACATTGCACAACTGCAGCGTTGCTATGGATTCATTTCCTAGCGTGAGGAGTTGTGTGCCTTTACAAGCTCTGGCGCTTTCCAAATGCCTGGTTCCCAATATATCTATTTCAGTTCAACAGGTGTGCAAAGTTTGATTAGACAGATCCACTCATTGCCTGTTATCTTTTCTAATCAGAAGTGGGCACCTTTAGTTTTACTAATGCACCAGAATAAAGGAATTGTGACTGGCATCCTATATTGCAGTTAACAATTCGTAATCTAGAGTTACAGACCCGTAACCGCTCTGTATTCACTCTTACGACATATTCACAAGAAACGCACTATTGCTACAATGGTAAATGCCCCCTTCAACCTACTTTAATAGCCAGCAGCTGCACAGAACAATGGAGGTCTGTTCTCCTGCTGATTGGGGCATAGCAGGATGATGTTTCTAGCTCATTCTCACCAGTGAGCAAGGCTGTACCAATCAGAAGCAGGATCCTTGTCACAATTCCTCATTGCAGTGTCACTGGAAACATCATCTTGCTATGCCCCAACAAGCAGCAGAGTAGACGTCCATCCCTCACGGCTGCTGCTGGCTGCTAAGGCAGGTTTGGAGGGGTTGGGCCAAAGGATGTTACTAAGCAGGCAATGTAGGACTACACTGGTCCATCTGCTCATTACATTTACTACACCTATAGAGTTCAGTTCTGGGGGGTTTCCATGGAGGTATCTTTCCTATCCTGGGCCTTTTTAAATGTGAGAGGCCAAGGGGCAGAATGTTCATTTGAGGTCCCTTCCTAGGAATCAGTATGGTATAGTGGTCAGAGGGTTACACTGAGACTCATGAAATCCAAGTTCTGCTCAGCAGTGTAGCTCCCTAGGCAACTGCAGACCAGTGACTGACTCTCAGCCTAACTTTCCTCACGAGGTTTTTTAAAATTAGCTTTTTATTGAAACCCATTTTTATGACAATATAACCCGACATTTAATATAAATGAATGAACAATGGGCCAGTAGAGAGGAGATATAAAAATGGCCTCACATCTCATATTTGTTCATAGTACAGTGCCTTTAAGAAGGAATACTGTGTGACAAAAACTGAGGTCTTCTTCTGTCTGTTAAGAAGAGTTTTTCACATGTCCACTTGTGACAAACGAGGAGAATGAAAATCGTGATTCTGTATCATCAACTTAGGGTTGTGAGTTTGTATCCCCTACTTAGCTACATAACCACCTTAGCTATGTAGCTACATAATGTTTCCCAGGCTGACCCCGCCCCCCCCGGCAATCCCCACTTACCAGGCAGCAGGAACTGCAATCGATGGGGGGGCCCATTCTCCAGTTGACCAGGAAGCAATGGATTCTCAGCCAGAAAGCTCTTTGGCCTCAGTAAACTACAAACCCCAGGATAACAGCACAATAACAGTGTAGTGCAGAAATGGTCCCATCACAATTCCCTCATGCACTGGGGAACATTCATCAAGGGGTGGTGGTGGTAGAAATATCAGTCATCTGCATCCCGAGTGACAGAGGAAGAGATCCCTGTTGCTCACAGCAGGTGCTGCCTGATAAATGAGGACTGGGGGACTTTCACAGTCCCTAAGTATTTCCTAAACTAGTGATTACATAAGGGATCATAAATACATACCAATCATGCATGCGTAACTCTAGGTTATGCATTTGTACCTACCTTAATGACTTATGGACCAGGTCATTATTTTAAAAAGTCAATAAATTAGAAGCATATGACATAGAAGTCTCTCAGGATGGTTATGAAGATAAAATGCAGAAGATGGGGAGGAGACGGTTATGTAAGCCACCTTCGGTTCCCTGGAGGTAAAAAAGGATGGATATAAATACATGAACAAAACAGAGCACAGTTGGGCTGGTTTGCTACTATTAACAGAGCCTGTGGCTGTAAGCATCTTTCCCATGCCATTATACTAAAAGGACACACACTGCCTCCAGCAATTTGTTTTGTGATTTTTTTTTCCTATTAGGTGCATGCAACTTCACTTACAGCCTTTTTCACATTATGCAATTAGGGCACTATGATTTCTTTTGAATTGCTAGGGCCCCTGCAGACTCCTGGGATCTGTAGTTTAAGAAGGAGCAATCAGAACTCTCAGCTAGACAACAAACTAGAAACTCCCCAAACTACAAATCCCAGGATTCCATAAGGTGAAGCCCTGACAGTTAATGTGATATGAACCATCAGTGGCCAAGATTCTGCATTCTCAGGCGTAGCTATGGCCATTTCTGCACTACACTCTTATAGTGCTATTATTCCACTTTGAACATCCTCTGGAATCTTGGGGTTTGCAGTTTAGGGAGGGTCCGATAGTGCAGAAATGGCCTATGACTACAGAGCTATGTCATCACACCTACATCTGCTAAGGCCACCCTTTCAAAACCTACCTCTTAAGCCAGGCAGGACCCCAACAGAAGGGTTTCTGAGGCACTGCAGATCAGGGAGCTGGGCAAGGAGGACTGAAGTACTTTCCCAGCTGTGGGGCACATTGTGACCAGCACTGCAACAGCTTCCCTCAGTGCACCTTGCAACCGTGAGAGTGCTGCAGTCCCCCTTCCCCACGTGACCCAATCTGCAGTGTCCCGGAAACCCTTCCACTGCGGTCCTTGGTTTAAGAGGTAGGTCTTGGGGGTCATTGTTGGTCATTAATGACTGTAAATATGACTTTTGAAAGTCACAAGATCGTAAGTCCAGTTTTATGATGTCATATATAGTTAGCCCTCCTTATCTGTGGATCTTGTATCCATGGATTTAAGCAACCATGACCTGAAAATATTTTTTAAAAAAATCCAAAAAGCTAGCTTTGATGTTGCCATTTATATAAGGGACACCATTTTGCTATGCCATTGTACATAATGGTACTTGAGCATCCACAAATTTTGGTATCTGCAGGGGGATCCTGGAACCAACCCCTAGGGGATACCAAGGGCCCACCATATACCAAAAGGATGCCTGTCCAAAACTCTGTCTGGGACAGAAGGGAGAGAAAATGCTAAGTATGCTGTCCTGAGTGAGGATGTGTGGGGAATCTGATTTCAGTCCCAGGCTTGAGAGGCTTGGGACTATCTTAGTCTATATGGCCCAGCCTGTCTATGGGGCTGACGCAGTCACTTCTTTGAGATCCTTGCACTGATGGACAGCTGTGGACACATGAAGAGAAAGAATTACACTTTTGACAAGTGTGAAAGTGTGCAGATTTCAAATGCATACAAATCACAGCTTTTGTGAATTAGGGAGAGATGTGCTCAAGCACACCAACATGACCCCCCCCCATTTGAAAAACTGTGTGTGCATAAATAAAGAATGCCTCCCATGAAGCAAACAACAGAACAAGGCATTGATCGGATGTAGAGTGTGTGTGTGTGTGTGTGTGTGTGTGTGTGTGTGTGCTGTGAACGTTTAGAGATGGGGACTTTGTAAATGTGCTCATCTCTAGTCCTGAGCTCCTTGCGGGAAGAGAACAATAAAAATGGTGATAATAGTTTTTATTGTTGCTGTCCTCAACTGATTTTATGGTCTACCAGATGTTACTGATTGGAGGTTTTGTGCTATTAGTGATTCAGATTCTATCCAAGAATCTAGGACTCACGGAGGTGGTGGAGGTGCTAGTGGTTGTCGTTTTGGTGGTGGTTATCACCACCACCACCAGGTCCATACACCTGGTTCCAACTGCAGTTGCATCTTTGGCACACATTGGCTTCCATCCTTCATCCCTTCAAGTAGTATAAATATCCATATGCAAACCTGCGGTATGCTGAGCCACATACCCTCACCCTGACTTACTGATAAGCCCCTGGAGTCACCTTGCATGGTTATTCCATGCTTTGCAATGAGCAGGCAGACATACAGAGGAGTCTGACTACGTCCCCAGAGCCAGATGCAAAATAATCACAGCCATGCTGAGACCTCTGGTGACTCTGGCAGATCTCAGTGCTGATTACATCTGTCCTCGGGGGCACTCCAGTCCTGCCTGCTTGCCACAAACGATAGGAGTGTCCATGCAGGGCAGTTTCAAAGGGTTGAGAGTAAGTCAGGAGTTGTTTGGGTGCTGCAGAGGGAGAAAGGGAATACTAACCCCCAGAGCGCCTGAAAAGGACCTCTGTGTACATAAAGAACAATTATGTGTGTGGATGACCCTAAGGGAATTCTGGCCTGTATAGATGTAATGGTGTAACACTGCATAGTAAATTATCCTCCATCATATTGTGGGGACCTGTGCAGTACTGAACTCCACCATAGCACTGAATGTTTTCACGCATATCCCATTCTGTTGCAGGCAGAGAATCCTCCCAGCTGCAACCTCTGTTCTCACAGCTCCAATGGTGGGAAGAGAGAGGGGAGCAACACTCAGAAGACACAGAGGTCTTCTCTAAATGAGCCTGCTTTGTTTCTTCTCCTGCCAAACCTGGTCCCATCCCTCCGTATCCTTTCAACTACCAAGCAATAATTATGGGCCAATTAGCCTGTTAAATGCAGCTTCCTTTTTAAAGCACTGCTTAGTTGCTACCCGAGGCTGTCCCATGGTGTGAAGGGAATTTGTGCCAATTAATCGTAGGCTTTAAAGGAGAGCAGCAAAAACTGCTGCTTTCATTTTACTGAGAGTGAGAGATTTCCATATATATTTATTTATTTTTATTTTTATATATATATATATATATATATATATATATATATATATATATATAAAAATAAAAATAAAAATAAAATTAAAAATAAAAGAACCCTTGCAGTTACATTTCCAGATAAACTTCTGTTGATCAGCATGGAAAGAAAACCACAGCTCTAAGTTTGAAAGCACGAGCTAAGCTGGCAATCCTGTGTTCCCTGGCATTTGGGAAGTGGGGTGTATCTCCTTCTGAGGGTGGAAAGAGAAAGGTCTGCTGATGCTCTTTCAGTATTTGGAAGGAAGTGTACCAGGAAAGCCTGCTGATTCACATTCCAAATCAGCTTTGCCTGCTGAAATTTACCTTTATTCCCACTACACATATGGCAAGGCAGAGTATCCCAATCAAGTGTTGGAATGTCACCAGCAAGGGCAAGTGGGGGCAGGGAATCATGCATTCCCTCCAGATGTTGTTGGACTGCAGCTCCCATCAGCTTTAGCTTTCTGAAGGAGAGAATCTCCTCTCTCTGTGAAAGCTCTCCAGAAAATATTAAACCCTGAAAAAGTAGCATTTATAATGACATGGACAGCTTCCATGAAAAGAGGAGGTTCTTTTGTCATGCCACACACATAGAGGGCAACACAAACAGAAGCAGAGTGCTTCATCCCTTCACAAGTTTGTTTGGTTGTTTCCATTTATAACCCACATTTCATTCACTGAGCTCAAGTTGGTATACATGCCTTTCCTTCTCCTGCACCCACTTCTCACAACAACCCTGTGGGGTAGATTAGGCAGTGAGAAAGAGAGATGGAGAGTATGACTGGCCCAAGATCACCCTCTGAGTTTCTCTAGTCCTTTCAAATCGAGTGTAAAAAGTAGTCACAATTCTTCCTCCATAAAAAGGGTGGTTTTGTTTTGGAAACTGCCACAGGATTTTTCATATTTTGGAACTTTGTTAAGAAAATTTATAAAGGGAATTTTGCATTTTTTTTTTTTTTTTTTTTTGCACAGAGTACAACGGTTGGTATCCTGTTCGCAAGCCCCAACTAGACTAACAAAGGATTCAGAGCAACGTTTTTGTAAAAAAAGTTAGGGGAGAGGATGTGGAAAGAAACCTTCGTGAAATTTTCATGAAAAAGTCCCCAAATCCAAAATATCCTGAAAATACTCCCCTCGTTATTATTTTACCCAGCAAATATTTTTTGACCTGTGTGTGTGTGTGTGTGTGTGTGTGTGTATGAGAACAAAATTAGGAGAAACTTACACCCCTGCTCTCAAATCCTAGCCCAATGCTCTAATTGTAAGGCCATGGTAGCTCAACTATGGCCACACTACACTGTTACAGTGCTATTATTCCACTTTCCACAGCCCATGGAACCCTGGGCTTTGCAGTGTAGGGAGAGGCATTGAGAATTCTCAGCCAGAGAGCTCTTTGGCCTCAGTAAACTGCAAACTCCAGAATTCCACAGGATGTTGAAAGTGGAATAATAGCACTTTAACAGTGTAGTGCAGAAATGGCCTACATGTAGTTCTATAACATCTGAAAAGGGCTAAAGAGGTTTTTCTTATGCATTCACACTGTCTCATTCATGGAATTTTACAGATAGTCTAGCCATCATCATTGTGTTCAACTTGTATATGTTTTCCCAATGGGTTTTCCTTTTTCTTTGCTTTCAACAAATTATCTATCAAGGAGGAAAAGATAGAACTGTTGTACAATGTCCCTTAGCGAGTAGTGCTTGGAGTCTTCAGTCTCTGAGCTGCAAAAGCGGGGCTTCAGAGAACCATACCAGCTAATCTGGGAAAGAAGGGCTATAGCAATTTTCTGATCAGTGGTGGTGGGAGAAGTAATTGCCAGATCCTATCATTTCTCCCTTTGCAACAGTTCTTCCACAATCTGCTCTTTCGCTCACTCACTGCAAAAGCCGTTGGCTGTACTTAAATCACTTCTCCAAAACTCACCCTTGCTGGTCTTCTTCTGCAAACCAAACATAAGATTCAAAATCTGCCAACAGTTTGAAAATACTTAAGCCTATTTTAAGAACTGTGCATGTCTGTGACAGAAAGAGAAGTTTTAAGCTTTGAACAATAATACCCCAACATTTGTTAAACAAACAGTGCATAAAAGCATTCCAAATTTTAATACTGGGCTAGTTAAAATACTAATTACTTGCCAAGCAAATGCTGCTGTAAAATGCTGGTTGACAAACTTTTTAAAATTAGGATTCATGCTCGAAGCTCACTTGCAAATGTAAGATCAGAACCGTTTGCTTTCTGTTTTTCCATTCTTTTTCCCCTTCCTACCTCCCACAACAGTGATATTTCTGTTTCCCAAATTACTGCATTGGCTAAAAAAGGAATTTTTAAAATTTGACAAATGGTAAGTACTTTCCCCACACTCACCTCTCCTATGTTTCATGTCTAAGAGTAAGCAAAGCACAGATGGAGTTTATTTTAATTCCAGCGCATAAACCCATGGGCTGCTTTACATTTTACATGGCTCTGCAGGTAAGAGCATATGAATCCGTCAATATTTTGTCCACACCATTTGTCTGTTGCATCTCATTTCTGCCTCATTCTGTGGTTTTAAAAAATCATGAAAATTGCTTTTACTTTCACATGTAAATTTCCCTGAAGCATGTTTGTTTTGTATGCATCTGTCACTAACATAAACATTTTTGTACACAACTTCTCCTAATATATACATTTTTGTATGCATCTTTTCTCAATATTCACGTGTGCATATCTCCCCTAAAAAATATGTTTATATATACCTTTGCCTAGTATACACAAATGGGTATGCAATTTTGGATCCACAAACTGGGGAGTGCAAAATTCAAAGAAGTGGGAATTGCAAAGGACAACGCTGTTCTGATCCACACAGTAGTCTGGGATGTGACATTCAGGTTGGTCTGCTTAAACATGCAGACCAAACAAAATTCTGCAACATGCTTTACAGCAGGAAGGATACTTCAGCACTTGTAGATTCCACATAAGCGATTTACACAAAATGCATGAAGTGTGAACTCTTCTCTGAAATTCTTAAGCTAGTACTCAGAGAACAAAGGTTGCTTATCCCTCCCCTGCGTGCTGAGGGCAGCCATAGCCTCTTGGTGACAGCTCCACACCCCCTCCAGGCCATTAACTGGCCCTGAGGATGCCCAAGGTGCAGAATGATTGCCTGCAGGCAGACAGGGAAGAAAACACAGATTTTACCCCTTCCCCAACATGTGCAAAGACTGTTGCTTCTCTCCCAGATGCACAAAGGAGCTGGACAGTGGCTGGATATTCTCCCACAGCCAATCAGAAGCTGGGAAAAGGGGAAGAACTGCACCTGGGAGCCTCCAACAGCCCTTGCAAAGGTATTCTGGAAAGAGGTAGGTACTGGACACCTCTTCGCACGATGTCTTTAAAAGAACATAGCCTAGAGTAACCATAGGCTATACCAGCCTAAGCCACCACCAGGATTTTGCCTATTGAGCACATGGACCATTGCTACCATGTCTCTGACAGCAAATGTCCATATGTCATTATTGTGCCACAGGCTGTGTAAAGCACACAGAGGCTCTTCCATGCCATTTCCAACAGGGTGGCTTCAATGGCAGGCTTGCTCCTTATCTGGCACTTCCCCCGTGGCTGTTCTGCACCACAACACCTGCATGGGCAAGATGGCCTGACAGGGGATAGGAGCTGCAGTACATGCAGCTGATCTCCTGTGGTGGTAGAATCTATGATTCTAGTAGGGAGGTTTCAGGCTTGCAGGATCTATGTGGTTAAAGTCTACCATCCAGAGCCAAGTCCAAATCCATGGTGGGATGATTGGCAACAACTCAAGGGTCAGAGTGGCTCTGAGTACCTGTTTTGCCCAGGGATTTGTTCTTGTGTCACAAACGAGATTCCAATCCTTTTGTGCACAGACAATCCCAATTGAAATCTGAGAACGGGACTCTTGTCCCTTTAAGAGAAATTAATTCTGGAATTCAGGAGGGAGCCAAGGTAGCAAAGTCCCTTCCCCCATCTGGGAATAAAATCCATGAAATGCATCTAGAAAGAGATGGGTTTGCAATTTATTTTAATTATCCTTGGTTCCAAAACACAGGCAGAAATAATAAGAATTCCTGCATGCATCAAACTGACAAAAGCATTAGCAGCAGCAACAAGCCCCACGAGACAGATGTAAATGTATTATCCGGTATTTTACAGGTGAGGAAACTGAGGTCCAGGTCAAGGAGAGAATGTTCATCTGGATATGCTACCTGTCTTGGAAGGACAAATGACCTCTCTGGGTGAAAGCACTGATGCTTCCAGACTACTGTTAGGCTATTAGTCCCTGCAAGTGATTTAACGGACTATAGTCGTATTTGGAAAGCATGGCAGAAAAGACGTCTTCTTAAGAGTCAGTGTGGTGTCATGGTTAGAATGTTGGATTAGGACTGGGAGCATCTGGGCTTGAGTTTCCACTAAGCCATGGAACCCACTGGGTGACTGTGGGCCAAGTGCACTCTTTCAGCCTGAGCTACCTTATAGGGTTGTTGTAAGGATAAAGAGGTCAGGAGGAGGACATCTGCGCATACCACTTTCAGCTCACTGGACAAGAGGTTGGATAGAAATCCAATTAATGAATGATAATAATAAATAAATAAATTCCTAAAATTGTACAAATTTTAAAATTCCACATTTCTGGGTGATATATATTTCTGCTTCCGAAGTACTGGGAAATGCCTATTTCCCAGCACTCCCACTTGTGAAAAAAGCATACTCACTGAGCCTGCAGTCAATGGCCTTGAGAACAGACCCAACATGACTAGTTGTCTTTTTTGTCTTGATGACCCCTCCCGCCACCACACACAATTTGCTGGTTTCCTTAAACCATGATGTTAATCCTGGCCAATCAGAACCCTAAACGGGCCACAACACTGTACAAATTTTTCATGGACTAAAATGGAGATGGGTCACTCAGAATTCACAATGTTGACTGAACACCCCCCTCCCCACAAAACAATATAGAACACATTAATTGCTAAGATAAATTCAACGATGTTATTTTGCAGGGCACAATGTGGGAAGAAATGGGCATTTTGTCTTTCTGAACACAATATTTCAAATACAGGGAAATGTGAGATTTGGCAGCAGGGGTTATTGGGAAAAGTTAACCAATGTGATTCGGTCAATCTTAGAAGTCAACAGGGCTGGTTTATTTCATTATGAATCACTTAGGAGGTCATCCCCAAACTACTGAAAAGACTTTCTAGTATTGTTTCTTTGGGGTTTTTTTTTTTTTTTGATATGCAAAAAGCATGTTTTGAGAATGCTCTCTCTATAATCCATGGACTCAAACCTTACCTGACCCATACCTTACCCATCTTACTTTATCATACCATACCTTACCCACCTAAAATTTACAGCAACCATATTGTTCCTTTACTTTTTCACCTACTAGCAATCTGCTAACATTTAGAAAGGGTGCAGGGGAGAGAACCTAAATTTCAGGACAGTCAGAGGAGCTGGAAGCCATGCAATGCGAGGGAGAATGTGGAGTAAAAATTTCCATCCACCTTCACTGTTTACCCCATGGAAGAGGCTGTTGTTATTTTGCTTGTTGCTGTTATATTTATCCTGCCTTTTTCCCCGACTGGGACTCAAGGTATCTTTATTGCTGGGTGCTTCCAATTCATTTCCAACTTATGGTGACCCTAAGGCAAACCTATCATGGGGTTTTCTTGGCAGGATTTGTTCAGAGGGGAGTTACATATGCCTTGCTCTGAAGCTGAGAGCATGTGACTTGACCAAGGTCACCCAGTTGTTTCCCTGATTCAGTGGGGATTAAAACCTGGTCTATGGAGTCCTAGTCCAACACTCTAACCACTACCCTACAGCTGGGTCTCCACACCATGCTGGCACTCTTAACAAAGGTTAGAAATATAACAGCTAAACATTTCAAGCATAGAAAAGTTAAAATATGATGAAACTAACAATAAAATTAAAAGCAGTTAAAAGTGTGATCACTGAAAAGAAAACAACAAATAAACAGTACAACACATTCCGAAAGGCCCTTTCTGCCCAAGCAATCAGCCTTCATAGGATGCCGAAAGAAAAAACGTCTTCATCTGCCTATGAAAGGACAGAAAGGAGGGTGCCAGTCTACCCTCCCTAGAATGGATTTTCAGCAGTTGGGGGCAGCAACCAAGAAGGCCCTCTTCCATGTTCCCATCAGATATACCTGTGAGGGTGATGGGACAGGGAGGAGGCTCCCCTATAAGGTCTCAAAACACCTGTTCCTTTCTTCTTGCCTTGGCTGGCCTGAGCCAGAGCCAAAAGAGTGGTTGCTCCACCACCATGGGGTCTCCCTGTCCCATGGATTTGCTTTGTAAAGCTTATGTCAGTTACAAATGCATGCAATGACATCCCAACAGTGTTTCTCTTTTTCCAGTTTTTAAAAAAATGAAAAGTCACTGTTAAAAAGTATTTATTAAACATAGTTATATACAATAATGATTTGCCTCTCAGAAAAGGTTCCTCAAGGCAGGATACAGCTGTTTAAGAATCCCAGTAAAATTAAAAATGAGCAAATTTTAAAACCGTTCCACAGCAGTGTGGTAGAAGGCGAGGAGGAAGCACTCAGTCGCTTTCACATTAATCTTTTCCCACTCAAAATTTCCTCAAGGTGATTCATCCCCTTCCTTACAAGAAAAGGTCTCATTCACCACATCCCTTTGCCCCTTTTTATATGGCACATGGACTCCATCCCACAATGCACACCTGAGCAAGGCAGAAGGACAAATGTGCAGGACAAAATGAATAGCCTAACACTGTCCAAGACCTCAGTTCTAGCAAGACTTGAACTTGGGCATAAGTGCCGGCACTGCTGTCCATTAAGTGATCTCATGGTACAATTCTTATGGGTTCAGGTTTCATCCTCGTCCTATTTCTTCTCTGGGCTAAACCTTTTGAAAGTCAAAATGCCAGATCCTGTCTGAAAAATAGGTACAGCCATGTCATAAGATTGTTACTAATCAGCTGAAACATTTCCAGGAACTTGGCACAAATGACATACATGTGCACATTCTCTCCAACACAACAAAAACACTAACAACGAACAAATCTGTGATTGGTGGGGTTTTTTTGAAAGATAGCTTTACTTTACAACCAATGGCTTCAGATTTATACCCCCATACTCTGAGACCTAGAAACTTCCTCTTTTTGTATAAATCCTGATAGCTGAGGTTCCTAGAGATGACATTCTGTGTTGGAAGTTTTGCACATGCAGGCTTCGGCATACCAATTCTGCCATGCTTTAAAATCCTGCAATCCCTACAGTTATCTG
Organism: Cyclura pinguis; assembly: GCA_030412105.1. NCBI lineage: Eukaryota > Metazoa > Chordata > Lepidosauria > Squamata > Iguanidae > Cyclura > Cyclura pinguis. The sequence continues at coordinate 194,185,678 of CM059600.1, read as the reverse complement.
ACCTTTCTTTAAAAAGATATTTGGCCTTTGCTACAGTTTGTGGCAACACGCGCACACAAACACACACACACACACACACACACAGACTATTAATCACTTGTTGTCTGGAGAAAGACTATCCTCTCACTCTGCTTGTGATCCCGTTGTTTGTTCCTTCTGCCCCTTAGTACCAGTACTCCCGAGGAGGAAAACAAGCAAAGTCTAGAAACAATCTTTGTAGCCTACTGAGCCCAATACCACGCAAATCACTGTCCTTTGCCTGCCATCCCAAGGTGCTGCCGTGCTTGAAATGTGCATTATATATAAAACAGTTTACCTTCTCTTTCTTCCTAGCAAGTGGCAAAAACTACCTCCCAAGGTTCTTCTCTTTGAACAGTTTTTTGACACCTGTGTTGGTGGTGAAGGGAAGGCGGGGTACAGAGAGAAGGATGATGGGGCTGACAGTGTTTGCAGCTGTTTGCAAAATGCCACCAGATACAGCTGCAGACTGTTCAGGACTCGCTGAGCTTGGGAGATGCTTTAATTAGCTCTAATAGCACTTCCCTGCTGGGCTGACATGGAAAACCTACATAATTACCAGCGGGGACTGGGAGACAGGTAGAGTAGTATGGTCCTAATTGAGTGTTTACTGAACGGGTACGCAGCAAATTGGCGGGTGGGGGGAGGACCGTAGGAAAATAAAAACTCTAATACCCAAGGAAACTGTGCTCCTCCTTCTCTTGCCATGCCGCTCAGAAGAAGAACAAAGGACTGAGTGCATAAGCCCATCTAATGGCACATTTGACATTTTTGCGATGCTGGGGAGGATGGTGGGTGTGTTGGAAGATGGGAATCAGAATGTTGCAAAATGATTTGAGTCAGCCGTGGGCTTGGCCTCTGGGGACCAAACCAGGGAAAAATAGATGTGCTGTTTGCAGGGAGGGAGATCTTTATATGGTCCTGTGTGAAGCCTGCCTGCATTAACAAGGAGCAAAAAGACTGAGATGAGTTTATCTAGTTGAACCAAATGTTTGCCTGTTTAGGGGGTAAAAATATAACTTTTCCAGAAAGCCAGAAAATTTTTAAAATTGCCCCTAATTGTTTTAGTTCTCAGGCATTTCCACTGCTGGTTTTTTTTCCCTTCTCCCTACTGTACCATTGCCCTCACTGCCCCCAGCAGTCCTGTTAAGACAGCCTCCTCACTCTTTGAATTAAGCCAGACAATTAGGGATCACAGCGTAACCTCAATACTATGTAGCCAGTTGGATTTGGCTATGTAATGATGACATCACTGAGGGAAAATGAAACCCAGCTTCCAGGACTGCCAACCAATCAATCACTCGTTCTGATACCAAATTCCAGAGATAAATTACACAGGTTTATAGGAACACTGATTGATACGAGAGAGGTATGAGAAGGCTCAGGAGATCATTGTGATCTGCATACTGTAACATTACAAGCGGGCAAAAGACAGCTCAATGAAGGTGCAGCATGCTCAGTTGGAAGAAGCATCCATTAGAAACAGAAAATGGAAAACTGGTGTTTGTTGTGGGGGGGGGGATACAGAAGGGCACAATTGGCTGGTGGGCTACAGCCCTCAAAAGGAGCAATGCTGTAACGGTATGAGTAGATTGCCATGTTCTGTTGTAGGTCTGACTTCTCAGATGTAACAGAAGTCACTGGATGTGGCAAAAGCATTTGGACACCACCTCCTTCCCAGACATTGCTCACTGCAGTGGGATGTTGCACAAAGCACCCTTCCCCTTTTTCTGACTCAAGACACTGTTGCCTCTGTCCAAAACTTTCTAGTGGACTGGCTGGCTGCGCATCTCTTCTTTGTGCTCATTAAGAATCAGAATCCCTGACTTGGGTAATTTTGGACCTCCCTTCTTATCAGTGTAGGACAGTTGTAGCTCATAGATTCATCCATTTCCTGAAGCCCATCTGCTTGGTCACATAGTACTGGCTCTTATTGATCCATTTATTTCTGCACTGCTTCTTCCTGCGTTGTCAGTGAATGAAAAATTCTTCAGTTCCCCACATATTTGCTCATGCTGGACCATACCACTAATCTACTGTCTGTTTTTCCTCTTCTGAATGTGCTGATGAAAACCTCCTTGAATTTTCTCTTTCACCTCTAAACAACATGGCTTCTGGTTTCATTGTCAGAAGCTCAAGGTTAGCACAGATCCTTTTCATCGTTTGGGGAATATGGGTGGCTACTGGATTTCTAAGACAGAGACAGGAACCTAATCCTTCCAGATGTTGTTAAACTACAAATCCCATCACAACTAACAGCCAGAGTTGGAGTACAGCAATATTGGGGTAATGTGTTCTTGGAAGAGCTCAACAGATCTCTGTGTATATACCCTAGCTCAGCCAAAGCGCAGGAAAAATACAGAATGTGGTAGCGAGTCTAGAAATTGACTTTCCAGATAAACCACTGCTTTGTTTTTCAAAAGGTCAAGTTACTTGTCTTTATGACTGAAAAAAAAACATAAGCATGATACAGAGTGAACAATACTTGATGAAATCTCAGACACAAGAAAGATGGCAAAATAAGATTTTCATCAGTTAGAAGAGGGATCCAGTGTGTCCTTGATTCTCCCATGAAAAAATAATATAAATTATGGAAAGTGACAAAACTGACCAAAGAAGATAAAGGTTGTCATCTTATGTTGGCACAGATAACATTAAGCAAGTGGTTTTACTTCCTAGGAGGATGTGCAGGGACAGTAACATAACCAGGGTTACACAAGTAGTGTTCCAGTGGTGAAACAGCTGTACTTGCTAGCAGCTTCCTCCATTTTATTGAAGGAAAGAACAACACCATTGTACAACAGGCCAGCACAAGTCATTGTCATCAGTTTGCACGCTCAGTTTTGCAATAGTGCAACCCAGTATAACTGGCATAGCATAACTCCCATGCAGCACATATTTATATAACACATTTGCTGAACAGCGTCAGTTTGTCTCAATTTGCATAATCAATGCCGGACACAGAATCCAGTTTTTCCTGGTGCAGAACTTTGGGTGTAGAATTTATTTTTCTAGCCCAACAGACTCCATAAGTTCCCAGATAAATTTGACCAGCTGGGTAGTAAACAGGTAGGTGCTACTCAATGTCGAAAGCAATAAGTTAGGGTTATCAGAGATTACTCCCACTCCTCTCCTCCCTTGGGCAGAGAGCATCTTTCTACCCAAAGCTAAAGCTCTTCCGTGTCTGCCATTTCCCCACTCCTCCACACACTTCTGTCCTGGAGAGAAGCCCCACCATCTCTTCTACCCTCCCATACATGTCCGTCCTACTTACTCGGTGTGTCTCTCTCATTTGACTTGCTAATGCTGCTCTCCACAGCTGGTGTATCAAAGGTCTGGGTGCCTGTCAGCCAGGCTGAAATCCCCCCTGCAGGCTTTCCTGGGGGAAGCTGTCACTTAGCAGTCCACCTCGCTCACCCTTTCTGGTGGCTCTTACATGTCCTTTCTCCTCCTGACAGGCAGGTGCAGCCAGGTTTAACGGAGATGCCATCACTCTGTGAAGGGGAAGAAAGGTTGGAGATTTGTTCATTCCTTCCCCTCCCCTGCGTTTTTCATTGTGGGACCAGTGCAGCTTGACACTTCAGCAGGCCCGACAGCTCTGTGCCTTTCTCCAGAATCCAGTTCCTTCTAGAATAACCGCTTTGCTTCAGAAGGGCCTCTGGAAGAACTGCTGCACCAACTCCTACTTCATGGACAGATTCAGAACCAGACCAGAACATTTTGCTGCCTGAAGGACAAGATGGCACCTCCTTCTCCATTTCACATGCAGAAACTGACTTGACTTTCAGATGGCCCTATGGGTACCCTGGACTGCCAAAAAGACAAATAAACAGACCCAAGGGCAAATCAGGCTGCAACTCTCCTTAGAAGCCAAAATGACTGAACTGAGATTATCATACTTTGGGCATATCATAAGACAAGTTGACCTATTAGAAATGACAATAATGCTTAGTAGGAAAAGAAGAAAACCAGATTACAGCTAGGAAGCCAGGGACTTGAGTTTGCAAGACCTGAGCAGAGCTGTTGATGACACGGTGACTTGGAAGTCTCTCCTTTACAGGGTATCCATAACTCAAAGTTGACTTGATGACAGTTAACAACAGCAGCTCCTCAGAAGAATGTGACTTCGGTACTGACAATGGTGCAGCATATTCCCCCTCACCTAAGGGCAACAGGACAGTCAGGAATGGCGGGGGATGGCTCTCACATCAGTGTGGCAGTGAATCCACCCCAAGATTTGGCTAGCTTTCAAGGAGCTCTCCAGTGTTCTGACTCTATTTAAGAATTAGGGCTCAGCACCCTGGAGAACTCTTTTAATTGTTGGGTTAAAACCTGGATTCACCACCCCACTGACATTGGAACCACAGGCTGCCACTGCCAATAAGGACAGGCCATGTATGGCAGTACATACAAGTCTGCCCTTCAACAAAGAGGCTGGGAGACTTCCGGGGTGACTGCCTTCTGAATACAAATGCAGAGGACTGCATAGCCAAGAACTAACATTTTACACACAACACAGTCTAGATACGTGATTTACAACATTTAAATGAAGAAAGCTCCTGCTTTTCTCAGATTCTTGGCTCTTCATGCAGCTTAACTCCACTGTGCCTTGTTCCTTACATCATGATCATATCTGAAGCACATCCACTTCTCTCCACACTTCCTTCTGGACATTGTTCCTTAAACTCATGATTATCCTTGATGCTCTTTTCAGGACCTGCTCAAATCTGTTTACTGCCATTTGATGAAGCAAGGGCCATAATGCTGTTCTCCCTTGGCGGTCTGACTGGCACAGCATGCAAATCTTCCCATGGCTTCTACATCAGACTAACATTAGGACTATTTAGACAGAACAAATATGTTAGGCCAGGGTGATATTGGTTGCTGTACTCATTGCTCAATCCAAATGCATTTCCCTTATTCCAGAATGTTTTGATCTTTCCCTGTTCCACTCTGATATATTCTAAAGCATCACTGGAAACATGGAGAGGCAACACCCACTCTCTTCTCTCAACTGGAGGACGTCAATACAGCTCTATCTGGTCACCTCCCTGCCTCCCTCCCTCCAGCTGGGAAATGGATAGGGCAGCACACTTTGGCAGCAATTCAAAATCCCATGAGTGTAACAACAATACCTGCAGGCACAGAAATACACTGCACTAGCACTACAGAACTTCCATGCACAACAGCAACAAATGGACAACATATGCTAATAACTGGCAGCCCCTGTGCAACGCACAATGTACAACCGCAATGTGCTATTTTGCTGTATGCACAACTCTGCTTCCGCCACTGTCAGCGGAGTATGTCCCTTGCGCTATGGCAAATGATTCAACTTGCATGCATAGCACAGCTTCTGCATGTGCATTTCATTCATGGAAAGCCAGCCTCTGGGTCCTTGGATGAAGTTGGGAGGACACAAACATAATGCAAGAAGGTACTGATTATTTCCTTCACAGTGTCATAGGGATGGGCTTATAGGTATGCAACCTGACATTTGCAGGGTTCTAGCCAATATGTGGAACAGGAACACTGTACATGGCAACTGTTATTGTAGGTCCCACTTCCCATACTCACTTTTTCTTACAGTAGTTCATCGATGCACGGATAGGCTTATCGGAAATGGAGAAGGGAGAAAAGAGATGCAAACGAACTCCTGGAAATTAAAGCTATGACAAACCATGTATGCTCCAATTTTGGAATTACTTTTGCAAAGCAAGCCTTTGTTCATGTTCTCAGTCAGCACATCCCATTGTTTTTATCATTGCTTATGCCCCTGCCACTGGTTCCTCTACATATGACTGCAGCCTCAGACATCTTCTTAGTTGAAACAGAGTTAGGAACAGTGGAGTACACAGCAAAGGGAACTGGAGGGACAGTAAAGCATCAGGACAGGGGAATGTCTCTTTTTCCTCCTCTCTTGCCTTCCTCCTCCTGCCTTTATATTTTCTGCCTAGTGCAAAAGGATGTCCTCATGGAAGGGCTGGGGGTGGCTCCGTCTCCCACCTTGTCCACCAGAAGGTATCTGTTGCTTGTACGAGTTGATCTTTCACATTGTCAGCATGCTGTGGAAAGAAGGAAGCTCTCAGTCAGCTCTGCTCAGATGAGAGAAGATGCTCTGTGCTGTATAAAAGATCAAGGGAGAGAACAGACACACTTAAAAGCAGGAGTCCACCACACTCTCTGAGCACCCTCTCTGGTCTCTTATCAGAAGCACAAGTGTTCTCCTAGATCAAGCTCAGATGATGAGCTGATTCTAGCTGTGCATTGTGCCAATTAGCTGGGGACTTGTGATTTCACAGTGGCATTGTGATGCCAGGAAGCTCTAGAACTGCTTTTCTGAAAAAGGCATCGGTAGATTGATTTATTGGTTGTATTTATAAGATATTTCTAAAACAGACATGATAGAAACACAGGTGAAAATAGAGAAGTACAACAAAAAAGTGCAATATAATAAAAAAGATCCAGGGATAATTGCTTTTGTGAATGTCCAATATTAACACAATTATCACTGCCAGAACTTTTTGCGTCTAAGTTCACTCTAAACACTCTGTCAACATCCTGCCCCTAGTTATGTATATAAACAAAATAGACCTGAACCTAGAATCAAGATTATATGGACCCTCTTCCATGAGTTAGCTGTCATCTCTATTATCAGGCTGGTCATGTCCTCAGCAACCACAACACAGCATAACACAGCAACACAGAGTGCAGCATAAAACAACACTAGAACTGCCACCATTAACTGAGACTACACATCTGGTAAGTATAACAGTATCTAAACATTTGCAGTTATGCTGCAAAAAGGAGAAAAGTTATCCTTGGTTACACTACAACCACAGTGTAATGTATTTATAACTAGGTTATTAGAAGTGGGGAAGGAATTAATTACAAGTAGCTATTTATTTGTAACAAGCTACTTCAAACTTTGGGCCAACCAGATGGCCCCAGCACTTCCCCGGCAAAAGGAATTAATTACTTATGGGAAAATCACAAGGTGGACACCAGGACAATAGCCCTCATCAACTATCTTCCAGCAACTGATATTCAGAGTCATGGTGTCTGTGCTACTGTAGATGGTACACTGCAGACACTGTAATTAATGGACATTCATAGTCCATGAATTTGTTGGATTCAAAACTATCCAGGTTGTCAACAGTCATTACACATTGTAGTAACGAACTTGCTGTTTTAACACGGATCTCTTTCCACTATACTCCTATTTTGTATCCTTATGACAGAATCTTTCAGGTCATGGATGGTAAAGCGAAAGAGATTGCACAGTGCTGGAGATCCTGCATTAAGCAGGAAGTTGGACTTGATGGCCTCATAAGCCAGTTCCAACTCTATGATTCCACGGCCATTTCTGCACCTACACTGTTATAGTGCTGTTATTCCACTTTCAATGTCCTATGGAATCCTGGGGTTTGCAGTTTAGGGAGAGGCCCACCATTCTGTCCTTGTTCCACATGTGACATTAAAAATGCTTTAGTGAAGATAGTCACAGTTATTTATTCAATTTCAGAATTCAAAGTGAGGAGAGAAGAGACAGAAGCAGGGAGGAAAATGGTGGAAGAAGAGAAAAAAAGAGAAGAGTCGGGCAGTTCTTTTATATTCTAGCCACTTAATTTGTTTTAAAGGAAAAAAATAATAGTTTCCTTTCTTATTCCATAGTTGAAAAGCAAACAAACAGTTCTTCTGACAAGTTTGTTCTTGATCCCAGAAGGATGCAATGAATCACTTAAAATATACATTTATTAGAGTGATTACAATAGTAATTGCTCACACACACACACATGCACGCACGCACAAATCCCACTGTTGTTCAAATAGAAACTAGAGCATCTTATAACATAAACAAAAATCAAATTAGAACAAGGAAAAAATCAAGCTGAAATAACAACTGAAACAGCAGCATTTAACAGCAGAACCAAGTAAGTGTACAATAAACATACAATACAAATGGTTCAACAGAAAATCCTAAGCAGGAAAGAACCCAAAAGCAGAAGGAAAGCATCAACAAGCAAGGAGCAGCTTAGCCCCTATCCAAGGCCTGTTTACCTAAACCTTATGCTAAGGATGGAATTACCAATCAAATAATAATTTTAAAAACTGTGTCTTTAAATAAATACAAGATGTATATGCAGGACAAACAGCCATCAGCACTGTACAGGGTGCAGGGAAAGGCAAGTGGTAGGAAGAAGTGGGCAAAGCTGAATCTGTGTTATGCTGGTCAGAAAAGATGAGTTTGATCTGCACATGAGAGCACTAAAGCCACATATCTGCCCCGTCCATGTCGAAACTCTGTGCCTTCAAGTTGTTTCTGATTTATGGTAACCCCAAGGTGAACCTTTTGATGACTTTTCTTAGCAAGATTTGTACAGAAAAAGTTTTACACTAGTGCCTTCTTCTCAGGTTGAGAAATTACAACTTGCTTAGGGTCACCCAATGGATTTCCATGGCTGAGCAGGACTATGAACCCTGGTTCCATCAGTCCTAGTCCAGCACTTCACCACACTGTGCATGTAGTTTTTTTCAAAATTTTATAAAATTTTTTTCAGATTTTATAAAACAGAACGGCAAAAGGGTGTTCCTTTCCTAAATTTGTATTTGTGCAATATAGTATAATTGTTTGGTATGTTATGCCCTAGGCATAATATGGATATTGAAATTTCTTATGTTCAGCATCATAGCTCTCCTCCCACCCACCACCACCTTCTCAGTAATATTGTGGTTTTCTTGAACATTCTCCTTTCTCTTTAGGAAAGGTTCCCTTTAGGAACAGTTTTTCCTTGGAAATGAAATTGACAAGAAACAAAAGATGGGGGGAGCGCCCCCCCCATTTTCAGTTAGCCTATGTTATCTTCCCATTTTCATCTATGGCACTAGGACAGTGATTCTCTAATTGTCTGCTGCTTTCCAGTGTCCCAGACATTCTGGGATTCAGGTTGTACAGAAAACCATGCCTTCTCTGGATAATGCTGTTAGCAGCAGCTGGTGGCTCCCAAGCCAGTGGGGCACTGAATCCACTGACATAGCTTTGAAGGAATTTTCCAAAATACTGAACCCTATGCCCCATAGGTTCAACACCTTGAATGGCTCCTTTAAAGTTAGCCAAAACCCAGAAAGGATTGCCCACCCCAGTGACATGACAGTCACCAACCCCCACTGAACGCTGGGGATGGTTCTCAGCCTCTCTCAGCCCCTTTCCTTCCAACCACTTTTCACACTTTCCTTTTGACCACTTCTCTAGGGCTTATGCAAAGGGTCTTCAGGCACACAGCAGCACAGGTGGATAGACAGTATATGAAGGTCTACTGAGGCCCTTTCACACTGCACAGTTACAGCACTGTCATTCCACTCTGATTGCTATCCTGTGGACTTCTGGGGTGTGCAGCTGAGGAAAGGGACTTTACCATCCTCCCCTGGTGTTTACTGACCAAGCCACCAACTCCAGGATTCCATAGGAGGCAGCCATGGCAGCCAAAGTGGAATCAGAATGCTGTAACTGTATGGCGTAAAAGGACCCCTGGTTCCTTTTTGGGTAAAGAGTACATCACCAAAGGTTTTGGCCTCCTAATTGCCTAATAATGGGAACAACTTGAAAATGGCCTTTTCTCCCCTTAATAAGGTTGCAGGCCAACAACATTTGGGAGGAAAGGTAACAATGGATTTTAGCACAGACCTGGCTCTGGCTCTGGCTCTGGTCACAAAGCCCTGGACTGAGCATTTGTTCAAAAGCACTCTGTTCCTTAATACCTAATGCAAGTTTGGCCGCCTGAGCAATATTTTGCATATGACTCTGATGGATCTAAGAGCTCACAGGAGAAACAACCAACCCCAAAACAGATCCTGCAAGCTTAAAGTCTGTCCACCACTCTTCAGAAGAACAAGCCTTCATCCACTGAGCCTTTTCTCCCTTTCACTCTACACAACGATTACTGCTGTTATATTCATTTATATCCCACCCTTCTTCCAATAACAGGATTTGAGGCACTAACAACACGTTTAAAAACAATAGAATAAAAAACTCTACAATTGATCCTCCATTTTGTGAGTTTAACTCTCACAGATTTGATTATTTACGAGTTTCTCCAACTCCTGTGCACCTGAGGCGCTTCTTTTCTGAGGGAATCTTCCCTCTCACGGTTCTGATCAGGTCCGGCATCCCTTTAAAAACCCACCTCTGGTCATCTTCCTCCTCCACACGCCACTGCCTGGGCAGCTCAGGACACCACATACCCCGACTTCTCAGCACCACAAAACCTCTCCCAACAACTCCCCACACCCAAGAAAGGAGACGGGTGTGAAAGAGGAAGGACAGGGCCGCCACGCCTGCCCACCCACCTTCCCTCTCCTTTCCCCGACCTGATTTGGACCCTGGGTGTCCGTTCTCCCCACCACACCTCAGCCCCCTTTCCCTCACACACACATTTTGACATCTGTGGGTTTTCCCTGTTTGTGGGGGGTCCTGCACCCCTAACCCCTGCGAATGGGGAGGACCTACTGTATACACAAATTTCAAATTGTACCACTTTAATTCCCCTTTAAGTGCCACCGTCATGGCTTCACCCTAGGATTTACAGTTCAGCGAGGCAGTCAAAACTCTCTTTTAAAAAAAAGAAAGAAAGAAAGAATTCTAAATTACTTCACCGAACTACAAAGAAAGGACTTCACGGGAAGGAGCCATGGCCGTTAAGTGGTATCATCAACGTGCTGTAACCGTGCCGTGTGAAAGGGCCCTCGGGAAACAAGGGCGGGCGTTGCGCAAGCCATCCACGGAGGAGGGCGTCACAGACCTCGCCTCTGGCAAGCGCCCGCCTTGGCTTCTGCTCATTCCACTGCGGGGCTGCTCTCTACCCCCTCGCGACCTTCCTTTTACCCCAGAAGCCGCCGCTGCCCCTGCTTTCTTATGGCTTTGAGGTTCCTCCTCCTCCCCCCCCCTATTACAAGCCTCCCTCTCGCCTTGCTTTCCTTCAGCCATTTGGCGCCTTCCCTTCCCAAGACTAACTTTCGCCTCTCCTTTCATCCTCTGCCCTCCGCCGCGCCAGAAGACCCCCGGCCCCTCCCTCCGCCGGGAACCGATCCCTGGGGCTCCCCGGGTGCTCCGCGCTCCCCCGCCCGCCCACCCGCCCTCGCCGAGATCAAAGCCGCTCCCTTCCCCCGGCGGCGCGGCCCGCTCCGGCAAGCGCCGTCCTTCCCTCGCCCCCCCCCCACTCCACCGTGGGCTGGTTAATTTTTCATGAAACATTATGATAATAAACAGCACCGGGCGGCCGCACGCCTGCATCCCATACCAACGAAGCGCTTAGGAAAAAAAGAAAGAGGGGAAAAGGCACGGAAGAGGAGGGAGCCACCGCCGTCGCTCGGAGTTAATCACGGGAGTGCATATATTTCCGGCTGCCAAAAGGTCTCCGAAGAGGGCGCAACCCAACCCCCTACCTCAAGCAGGAGAATATTTGGCGGGCTGCTTGGCATGCAAAGCGGGACGCCGGTTCGGAAGCGTTTCCAACACACACACACACACACCTTTTCTTCTGCCGCCGCCGCCGCCGCCGCCTCCTCCCGCTGACCTGCGAGGCGCCCTGCCGGTGGAACCGAAGTACATTTGCTCCGAGCGCCTCTCCCCGGATCTCGGTTTTCTATCGGATGGGAGGACGGAGGAATTGAAAAGGCAAACAACCCGGCGGGGGGCGGGGGGGGGACTCAGCTGGCCCCCGTCTAGATCTTGCCTGCTGTCTCTGCCAGCAACATCAAACTAAGGCCATTTCTACACTACAGTGCTATAGCGCTGTTATTCCGTTTTCAACATCCTATGGAATCCTGGGATTCGCAGTTGAGGGAGGGGCCTTTGGCGTTCTCAGCCAGAGAGCTCAGTGGCCTCAGTGAACTACAAACCCCGGAATCCCACTGGATGTTGAAAGTGGAATAATAGCACTGGTAGGGCAGAAATGGCCTAAGAGTGCTTGTTTGGCTTCTGCATCCTTTGAAGGGTGACTGCTTCACTCACTGGTGGGATGTGAGATTTGCCTGTGGGAGAAGCTCCGTGGGAGGGCAGGATCTTTCCTGCTCAGAAAATAGCAGCAGGGTTGGGGAAAACAGCCTGGATCCTTGAGCCCTACAAGGCAAATTGACCAGACTGAGGCTATCGTACTTTGGCCGTATCATGAAATGACATGACTCATTCGAAAAGATGGTACAGTTGACCCTCCACATTTGCAGCTTCAACTTTTGTTGATTTACCTGTGAGTTTTTCACAGGTAAACCACAACTCAAGTACTTATTTTCTGGAGGAACTTTCCCTCTGGGCAGCTCCCATCAGCCCTTTAAGAACCCACCTCTGGTCCTCCTCCTTCTCCACCAGCCACACTGCCTGGCCAGGTAAGGTAAGCCAATTTCTCAGCACAAAACCTCTCCTTATATTCCGCTCAGCCAAGGAAGGAGATGGGCAAAGAGGAAGTACACGGCTGCCATGCCCACCCATCCCTTTTCCCTCTCCTTTCTCTGACCCACTCTCCCCACCGTTTCTCAGCCCCCTTCACACAGACACACAAACGCATTTTGATATTTGTGCGTTTTCCACTTTTGTGGGCTGCTGCACCCCTAACCCTAGTGAATGTGGAGGGCCAACTATAATGCTTAGTAAAGTGGGAGACAGTTGAAAAAGAGGAAGACTGCACAATAGGTGGATGGACCCAATCAAGGAAGCGACAGCCCTGAATTTGCAAGACCTGAGCAGGGCTGTTGAAGACAGGGTGACCTGGGGGTGTTCCTTCATAGGTTCAACTTGCAGCAAAGTCGACTTGATGGCAGTTAACATAAACAGCAAAGCCTGGGACCTTCTGGGAGGGCTGCTGCCTGTCAGAGTTGGTAATACTGGGCTGCTGGGTGGACTAGCACCCTGCTTTGGCATAAGGCGGCTTCCTGTGTTCTCTGCAGCATGTTCATCAGAAGTGCCCTTTCCCAAACTCACATCTTGCAGATGTTTGAGGCCACACTCACCATCATCCACAACACTTGGCCACAGTTACGGATGCTGATGAGATTTGTAACTCAAAACATCTGAAGAGTGCCAGATATTCTACTCACTACTACAGAATAATAGTGTGATATTGTGGACCAATGGTCCTACTGCTTCTCAGACAGTGTGATGACGGATTTCCATATCCACTCTGGGCTGAATGTTAAAGGTGGTATCCGAGGTGCTGAAAACACCCTCCAAAATAGGCTCAGCACCTTGGACAATTCCCTTAAAAAGTGAATTCACTCTTTGTCTAAGGTAAAAGGCACCAGCTCCCCCTGTCCTAGGGTAGATGTGGAAACATTCCCCTGTGATTCACAGTTCATCCTCAAGATAGCTACTGCATGGTACTTTGAAGGAAAGTAGATATTTTGAGTTCCAGAATAGTCCACAAAACTCTTTTTCATGCTGGTGCCCTTGAGAAAGTAGGGATGGCCAACAACCATACTTTGGGGCATGGATGGGTTTGCTGACAGTCTGCTTTAGAGACAGAAGTGAGTCCATCTCCCAATACTGAAAATATGTTTGCCATACAAATTGTCTTCTTCATGACTGGCTGAACTCTGTAAATAAAATTGGTACCATTTATTCTAGAAGGAGAAACCCCAGAGTGTCCTCATGCAAATACAGGTGTACATACCTAGATGGCAACACAGAAAACCCAAAGGGAAATGTGAAATCTCTTGGCTGATTTTAATTCAAAAAGAGACTCCCTTTTCTGTATGCATGGAACAATAGGTAAACCTTTTCACATCAGGACTGCATAAAATTGCTTTGGCAGCCAGATGAGACCTAAGACTTGCCAAACTTGCCAGATAGGACTCCTCAGCAGTAGCAGCAATGTTGGATTGTAACAAAACGGTACCCAGTATTTTGGAAGTAATTAATTGCAAACAGCGCGTTACTTGTAATTGCTCTTCCTTCAAAGTGCAAAGTTATAATTGTGCTGCAACTTAACTAGAGATACTGTTACTCTGTTTGCACTGTAAGTCATTTCACTTTTTTAAAAAGTAGTAGCAAGGTTGTGGTCACACTACATGCGTTTATTCTTTATTGCAGGTACGAGAAGTAGAACAGAGGAGAAAATCTTTTGAAGCACAGGGAAGCAGTTTGTGAATCCTGGGTTTGACCTAAATGCCCTAAAGGCATCAGATCTTGTCTGATCTTGGATGCTAAGCAGGGTCAGCCCTGGTTAGTATTTGTATTTGTAACAGCAGATACCAGGTGCTGTGGGCTGTATTTTAGAGGAAGGAACTGGCAAAATCACCTTTGAGGATTCTTTGCCTTAGAAAATCCTGTAAAAAAAGAAACCTCTATTCATGGGGTCATAGTAAGTCGACAGGCAACTTGAAGACACTTACACACAACTTATACCTACTTTATTTGATTACTTTCTAGAAATGAGAGATCAAATAGTCTTTTTTTTTAAATGGAGCTATGGAGAGGGCTTAGAACCATGGGAAAGCAAAGAGACTTTTTTTTTTTAAGTAACCATGGGAGGCCTTGGAAGAAAGGAAAAGCAAAGAGTCATTTAAAAAAAAAGTTGTAATTATGGGATGGGGCTTGGAATTCTGGCCAAAATTCTACATCACAGCCTATGTTTCATAACTTTACAAATCCAGAGCTATGTTGCAGAAATGCAACGAAGCCCTGTTAGTGAACTAGAAAGCGGAGCATCAGAGTGCCAGCAAGCATCTTCTAATGTGCACTCCAATTCACCTTGGACACTTCTGATACACATTGGACACTCCTGTTGCAGTCTGACATTTCCTAGCCAGTGTCCAGATGTGCATCCACAGTACCCTGATGTGTTACTGTCTATTGCACATCAAGGCCATCATGTATTAATCACTCCACTGGTTACCATTGCACAATGAATGCTTGTATGTTGTAACATCACAGCAGCCCCTAGGTGAATACAGACATTGCAAAACTAACTCAATTCTATTTCACACGCTCATAAACGAACTTAAGAAGATGTAAGATCCGTGCTGAATTCCAGCCCGTAACTATAACCAATGGATGGTTTAAGGGTACAGTCAAAAGTTGCAGCAAGGTAACTTGAACAAATCCTCCTATGGCTGGAGAATGTGCGTCTCTGTGTGACAGAAAACATAAAAGAAGCTGGAGAGCAACAACAGTCTGTAAGGGGGATGAGATAGGTTCGAAAGAAACACAAGAAACAGAAGTGTTACTTTCATTTTCCTCCATCCAATCAGGTTCAGCAGGTTTTTCACATGATACAAAGACCTGCAACAACTGATTACCCAAGGCAACAATGTAAATACAGTCGGTGATCCCTCTTTCAGCCTTTAGCTTTAGCTCTCTGGGATGGAAAAGCTATTTGTAGACAGGGTGCTGAATGCACCCTTCTAAACCTGTGTTATCATTTTATAACAGCAAAGGATGGCGTCTTTGGGTCCAAGCTGGGAGACAAGAAGATGGCATCTACTCCAGTCCCGATCCTTGGCAAAAGCTTCTAGAAATCAGTATACGCAGTTCAATAGAGTATCTTCATTGGCACCAAAGTGATGACTTCATAGTTACAGAGCAATCAGATAGAGCATGGTAATTGGTTTATTTGCTGCTTCATTGTACTTTTTACAGTGAAGGCAATGGGACATTTTTGAAATGCAGGCATCCATTGTGATAAGCCTTAAAGCTGTCCCCTAAAGCAGAGTCCAAAATGCAGGCAGTTGAGTTGATCCGTATGAACAAACAAATTCTAGCCATTTCTAGGCAAGATCCATTAAACCTGCTGGCAAAGTGTAAATCTCTGCCAGTGCACTTACATCACCATCCAGAGTCAGAGGCTGCCTCTTCTCAACTTCTCCTGATAGCATCCAGGACATTCCCACTTACAATCCCACCGCAAGCCCCTGATTTGCTGTGGGGGTGGGCTGGGGCATGTTCTAGCTGCCAATATGCATCAGGGAAAGAAGAAGCCAACTCTAACTCCCATAATGATGCTGTTCCTTCCTCCCTGGGTGGGCAAGGGCAGCTAGAACACCCCCTGGTACATCCCTACTCAGTGGCCAGTGGGATGGAGCTGTGCCCAGGAACACCCTGGCTGCTGCTCTGTGTTGGGGCAAGAAGTATTGCACAAGGAGGTCCTGGGTGACTCCATCCGCAGTGCCCCTCCCCAAGTATGTACCAGAAGTTATGCCATCTTATGTGATCAACAGGTTCTGGTCTTCATCTCTATTAGGAGCAAGTCTTTTTTAAAGCTAATGGGTCTTAAAAGTCCATTAAAGATCAAAATACTTAGCATGATTCCCAGAGTAGCTCAAATCAGTATATTGTTGCTGGGAAAAAATATTATCAATTACTGTAGCGAACTGCAGCTAAACTCTGAGGGAACAGGGAAGATAGGGAGAGGTCAGTGGCAGGTGACATCATCCATCTTTGCTAATCAAAACGTCCTGACGCTCTTAACATCCAAGCCAGGGATGGTAGAGTGCAGCTTGTGGGCTATATGTGGGTCCATGGAGACTTTTTTGTGGTCCTGGCACACCTCAAAACCCCTAGGAACTCCATCCCCAAATTTGTGATTTTTTCAACCCGAATGGCCAGATGCAGTGTTTTTGCCCCATGCGATATTTTAAAACTCCAACCTCCTTCCCAACAGCTGAAAACTGGTTGATAACAAAACAGGAGGTGATATGATGTCCCTTCCAGTCATGTCTGGACCACTGGTGGAGCCTGGTGGTTAAAAAAATGGCCTCCATATCCTCCACAATTGCCTATTCTTGTTCTAAGCTCTCAATTCCACCACTCTGCTTTTAAAACAAAGCAAAACAACCACTTCCATCTCCTCAAAGGAGCTTGGTGTAATGTACATACCTTTCCCAATCCTATTTCATTCTTAAAACAACCCTCTAGAGTACAGTGGGCCCAGAGACACTGAGTGGCAAAGGTCTCCCTTGGAAAGTATGTGGGGGGCTCATTCAAAAAAGAAGAAGTCTCTGGAAATACTGAGTGTTTCCAATTCTTTTTGCTTTGCTTTTCTTGCATATTCCCAGGTTAGCTTCCAAAATCTTTCTTGAAATATCTTAGGTTTCCCTCACTTTCCTTCTCTTGTGTCCTTCCTGGTCCCCTTCCCACAGATCATGTGTCACATCTAGGCCATTTCCGCTGTACACTGTTATAGTGCTATTATTCCACTTTCAACATCCTGGGACTTCTGGGGTTTGTAGTTTACAGAGGCCCAAGAGCTCTCTGGCTGAGAATTCTAAATGCCCCTCCCTAAACTGCAAATCCCAGGGTTCCACAGGATGTTGAAAGTGAAATAATAGCATTAGAACAGTGTAGGGCGGAAATGGCCCGAGACTCAGGCAACACTTTAGAAACTGATTTTCACCTATTTCCACTGAATCTTTTCTAAAGTTATCATTCAGGAGTTATAGTCAAAATGCTAAAGTGCCTTAGCAATATTACACTAGTTAAGCATTAAGATCATTTCATTACAGTGGAAATTCTTCTTTCCCTCACTTGATCTCTGCTTTATTAGCAGCAGCCATCTTAACTAGTTCTGGAATGATACAAATGGACTGCCAAGCAAAGAGACATTTCATTTTGGAAAGGTTAACTTAAACTGGCTTGGGAAGCAGGAGTGAAAAGTCCTTGGTCATGCCAGAAATTCCCAAGAAATACTTTGGAATGATGAAAATGCTATGTGGATCTCCAGAATCAAATTGGTTTGTACAGGAACAAAACCTGCAACTTTCAGAGTCTTTGTTTCTTGTCTGACGTGGCTACTGATTGAGCAGGGAATTGAATCTGGGGCCACTTCCGCACTGGACTGTTGTAGCGCTGTTATTCCACTTGCAACATCCTATGGAATCCTGGCCTCTCCCGAAGCTGCAAACCCCAGGATTCCATAGGATGTTGCAAGTGGAATAATAGCGCTATAACTGTCTGGTGTGGAAATGGCCTGCGTCTTCCTTCCCTACCCACTAAGGTGGCTTTAAAAGAACTCTGTGAAGGGCTGTCCACAGCTGGACTAGAAGTGAGAAATCTGTGGCCTTCCAAATGTTGTTGAGCTGCAGCTTCCATCAACCTGAGCCAGCATAGCCCATGGTGAGGATCATGGAAGTCAGTTGGACTACCTGTTGCCCACCATGGATCACCAGCTACAATGCAGGAAACTCTTCTGCAGGATCAGGGCTGTTGTTGTACGCCTTCAAATAGTTTCTAACTTATGGCAACCCTAAGGAGAAGCTATTACAAGGTTTTCTCAGGTGTGTGACGCATCCAAGGTCACCCAGTGGGTTTCCACAGTGGAGTGGAGTGGGGAATCGAACTCTGGTCTCCAGGGTCGTAGTCCAGTGCCAAGCCACTACACAATGCTGGCTCTTGATTACACAGAGCCTTTTGCAATGCATTATTCTTCTTAAATTCTCACAGGAAACACTTAAGCGTTACTTATGAAACACAGCACATGTCACTTGCCATGAATAGATGGTTCCGACATCTGCTGTGCACACTGGTTTACTAATCTGGTTTCTTGCAACAATGACAAAAACAAAGTAAAGCTAGCGACAGACAAAACCGTCTGTCTCTTTTCATAGAGATAAGAACAGCATGACAGAACTGCTATTCTGAACAGTGTGTGTGTGTGTGTGTGTGTGTGTGTGTGTGATCACATCTTCTGCTTGCCTCATTATTTTATCAGTGCAAAGAGGTTTGGCAGGTTTCTGAAGGACTGCAAAAACCTAAAAGACGTGCTTGATCAGTAACAGCGGTTAGAGTGGTTTGGTGCCAAGAGGAGAAGGAAGATTTGGAGATATGCCACTGTTACTGCCCTGGCTAGCCCGAGCTTGGGGGATATAAAAAGATATCTCTTGATATCAATAATTCCGCCGCACATACCCATTCCCCTCCACGTGCTTGCGAGGCCCCCGGACAAGCACACATACAGGCTCGGCCGATAATCGCCGTAATATTCCAAAACAATACAGGCAGGCCAGAAATAGCCGACTCGCAGCTTCAGGAGACCTCAAAGGCAAGTACCTTCATTAAGTATGCACACAACTTTCAAAAGATCCTCTGCCCCGTGCTGGCAGCTTGACAATCGAACTATACAACGCTCAAGTACTCCGCGTTTGCATACTGGCTACCCTATTTATAATCCGGCTATAATTCAATCATTCAAATTCTTTTTTTTAAAATTATTTTTATTAAGAAGAAGTGAAAAAAAATAATAAAAAAGTAAATTAAATAGATTTACAGACTTATCTATACTTTTCACAATTTTCATACCTATATATACATCTTTGATTTATTTCTACTTAAGAAGCTATGCAAATAAATTTAAATTTTTGACCTCCCTTGCCAAAAACCTGGTATGGTATCTTCCCGCTTACATTCAACAAATACAATTCCCTTATATTCCACCTTTTCTCTGTTGAGTACACCTTTTCTTGCACTTTCTTTACTTCCATAAAGAACATATTTAATCATTAATTCTTTCTACAATACAGAAAAGCGATAGCTTTATTTAACCATATTTCTTTCCCCAATTTTCCATACTCTCTTAATTTACTGTATTCGTTTCCTCTAAAAACTCAAGAAAATTCTAAGTCCCCTTATTCTTTAGGTTTACTTCTTATATTTAACATTGTTAATCATCTATTTGTCGTATCTTTTCAAATAGTAACTGGTTGCTATGTTTTTTCCGTCTTTTCGGTTCGCGTCCCTTTCAAATGGTTTGAAAACTCGTCGTATTGTTTCATTTCTATCACTTTTAACAACCATTGTTCTACATCTGGTGCACAAGAAAGTTTCCAGGATCCTGCGAATAGCATTCTTGCCACTGTTATCAAATATAGTATTACACGTTTGTTTTGATATAAAAAATTTTTATCAAACATATGTGTCATGTTCAACAGATAAAGTTCAGGGTGCATTGGAAATGTTATGTTGAATATTTCTGTTATGGCTTTGGGTATCTGTGTCCAGTAATTTTTTGTATTGGGACAAGTCCACCATTTCCAGCACCTGTCGCTGCCTGTTTGATACATTTTGTCTAACTTGACTGGTGTAAGATAGTACCTATGCATCATTTTGATGAAATTTTCTTTTAAGTCCTGGGCTCTGGTAAATTCTATTGTGTTCTTCCAAGCCATTTCCCAGTAGTCTAAAGGAATTTCTCGTTGGATATTTTGTGCCCATTTTATCATGGATTCCTTCACAGTCTCATCTTCTAACTTTCGTTTTAAAAAATATTTATAAAAAAGAGAAATTTTCTGCTTAGATTTCAAAAATATTATGGTTTCTAATTCATTGTATGTCTTTTGAGTTGCTATGCCTTCTAATTTTATATCCATTTTGAATCGCTCTCTTAATTGCAAATTAAGAGCAGTAAGTTCTTCTCGTGTTAATATTCTGAGTCCTTCTTGTTTGTCTCGTGTCAGCAAATCGCCATATCGAAGCCATTCTTGATTTATATCTTTCCATTGCCCATAGAAAGCTTCCTAGGGAGAACACCATAAAGGAATTTTATTATAGACGGATCTCCTCACATTCTTCCATATTTTTAATAAAGATTTTCTCACAAAATGGTTATTAAAGTCTCTGTCAATTTTTTCTTTTCCATACCATAAGTAGGCATGGAAGCCAAACCGCGTATCAGCACCTTCAAGAGTTAGTGTTCTTTTGTCTTTTAACGTAATCCAGTCTTGCAACCACGTCATGGCACTAGCATAGTAATATAATTTTAAGTCGGGAAGGTTGCAGCCCCCTCTAATCTTCTGTTCCGTCAACAACTTCCATTTAATTCTCGGTTTTTTGCCATTCCAAATGAATCTTGCCAGTTCTTTCTCCCATTGATAAAAGGGTTTGTCGTTTGTGATGATCGGTAAATTTTGAAATAAAAAGTTTAGTTTCGGCAGGACATTCATTTTTATTGTCGAATTTTTTCCTAATAGTGTCAAGTTCAAATTGGACCATCTTTTCAAATCAGCAGATATTTCTTTCCACGTTTTAATATAATTGTTATCGAATAGATCTCTATTGTTTTCAGTAAGCCATATTCCCAAATATTTTAATTTCTTCTCCGTCTTGTATCCCATTTTTTGAGTAATCTCCTCTCCTTCTTGTTGTCCTACATTCTTCAACATTATGTAGGATTTATTCTTGTTTATTTTTAGACCTGCCGCCTCCCCAAACCTTTTCAGTTCCTGATTTAATTTTTCAATACCCGATATCGTTTCTTCTGTAAAAAAAAACAAGATCGTCTGCGAAGGCTTTAAGCTTATATTGTTGGTCTTTTATATTTATTCCTTTTATATCTGATCTCTCTCTCATTCAAATTCTGACCTTTCGGAGGCTTTGTCTCCAGCCCCAAATCCATTGTTTTGCCCAAGTCCGACCTAGCCTGTGGTCACAATTCTCCTTATAAAAACCCCTGACTTTGAGTGCTTCTTTGGATCACTCTTGGCTTCCATCCCGCCTTGCTGTCGCTTTGTCCGGCGAGCCTTCCCCTCAGCTCCACGTGCTGAGATCCACGCTCCCCAGCTTCTCTGCTTCTAATCGGGCTTCAGGACAGGTAAAGTATCACCCAAACCAACAATTCCTCTAAAAATCCCTCTATCCCACTCCAACCTTTATTTCTATAGTTTCTCTGTATGTCTGTGTTGCATACACTGATTGACCGTATTTTTAATAAAAATCACATTTGTTATTTCACTCCGGTTTGCTCCTTGACTCGGCCTGACCCCGTAGACATTGGGTTCAAGATCTCGCTACATTACCCTGCCTCTCGCAGTGATAACTTGTGCTCTTTGCCTAATTTCCCCAACTTGTATAATTTTGAGAGCAATTTGGTGTTCCTCCCGGGACCCCCAGAAGACAAGGTAACACCACTATGAGAGATAATGGTGGTTTTTCCTTTAAGGGGAAAACTGTTGCCAGCCACCAGGTGTATTTTCTTACATAGTGGTGATCTCAGCAGCCTTGGTACAGATGACTATATATTGAACTAAGGGCTTTAACATCAAGGTACAGGCATCCCAAAAGTTATGCCACAACTGTCGGGATAACTGGAAACCAAAACTATTGGACTGTTCTCTACCATGCAGATATATCTCACTTAATATAGCAGATGCGTTTCTAGGCATTACTTCTTTAACATAAAATTTGGTATCAGAGATAGAAATAACAAGGAAAGGAATAGGGATAGGTTCCTGTACAGTTTTTTTTTAAAAAAAGAACAGCGGTTCAATGTGTTTTTAGCAATTTTTTTTATCCAAAACTAACTGCATGCATATGTGAAATGAAACAATCAGACCTGGTAAGTATTCGAGAACTAAACAAAAACATCGCAAACCTTCTCAAAACCACCTGAAAACTTCTTAAAAAATACACTAAGGGAGGACTTTTTCTTTTTTTCACCAGCCTTCACATTTTTTACAATTTCCATTTCAGTAGCTAAACTTACAGATCAGCGTTTCTTAATGTGCTTTGTGTAGCCGTTGAGGCATTGCAACCCGTATTTCCCTTTTAGCTCTGTTTTTCTGTTCATGCTGTTCATACTCACTAAGGAGTTCTTGGGACAGATACTATTTACCTGGTCTGTGGTAGGCAGGCACACATGTTTACAGTAGAATCACTGAATTAGAATTACACTTTCTCCTAGCTCAACCGTTATTGCACTGTGTACTGTGGACACACTGCTGCAAATCACACCAAAAATCTCTGTCTCTCCAGCCCTTTTTCACTATCTCCTCATGTCAATGCTGCTGAAAAAATTGCAGCTAGTCAGAGGATGAGGAAGAAAAGAGGCTGAGGCCAACTGGGCAGAAAAAGACTTTCTAAAAAGGATCCTCTTTCTCAGAGACTTTGGCCTTTTCTGTACTACACTGTTATAGGGCTATTATTTCACCTTCAAAATCCTGTGGAATTCTGGGGTTTGTAGTTTACTGAGGTGAAACAGCTCCCTGGCTGAGAATTGTAAAGGCCCCTCCCTAAACTACAAACCCCAGGATTCTACAGGATGTTGAAAGTGGAACAGTAGCAGTATAACAGTGTCGCACAGAAAGGCCCTTTGTTAACTGAGGTGTGCCTGTACTAAGTGCGACCATGGCAGGTCAATGGGTTGGTGGTGCTACAGCTATCATAGCTCATCTGGGGCCAGGTGACACAAGATGTCAGCAGCCCCCTACTTGATCTTATAATCCTGCTGAGCCAGATCAGTTTCGACCATCTTATGTTGCACAGATTGCCTGAAATGCAGAAGCTGGGACTAAATTACAGCAGTTACTAATACTTTGTGTTTCTTTGTTTTGCTTTTAGGCATCAGGAGATCGACTAAATGACGGCACTCTGTCTTCCCTGATCCTCAGAAAACAGACTTGGGCTACACACCAGAGCAGAGCAATGTTGGCTGTATGTATGCATGCATGTAATAAACTATATATCCTGCCTTTCCAAGCCCTACCAACATGTGAGAAATGGCAAGAAATGGTCCACCCATCATGGCTGACAAAGAAATAGCAGGGATTCTAGTCCAAAATACCTGGAAAAACAGGGTTCCCCACTGCTGGTGCAGGCAGTGATGAACTAGATCAATCCATGGTTTGTCTTGGCTTAAGGCCACTTCCTGCATTTCTTGATCTCATTTTCTTCTGATTTTGATTTCTTTCTTCATTATACTAGCTGTACTCTGTTACTTTCTTTCTGGGGAGACCTGCCAAGTGGGATCCCTTCAGATTTCTAGAACAGTGATTAAGAATACTGAAAGCATGTATACTTTCAACCGCTATAGCCGTTATAACTCCTGTACTATAAATAAAACAAAATGGAAACACACCGTCGACAATGTTTAGGGAACATTTTGTACAGCATCTGCGAAGTTCACACATAATTAAAATCAATGTGCTTTCCCCTCAGAAAAGAGCAGGGGTTCTGGAGATGGTTAATTGAACCATTTCCTTTATTTTTCTGGCTGCTATTTAATTGTATTCGTTCAGCCTTATTGTATTTTAATCTATTTCTTTGACTTCTTCTTTGTTTCAGTTTAGTCAGTAACAATTTTTGGCCCTTTTGTGATGGTTTTAGATTGTAATGTTAATGTTTCATGATATTCTGTTGTGAATTCTGATGAGGGCAACAGTAGATCTAGACAAGGAGATTTATACATATGAAAATAACTGTCCCACAGCTGAGTTCCAGCTACAGGTTACAACCAGTACCACAGGCAGTGTGTGCATCAGTTTGCATCAGATCGCGGAGCCTGGAGAAGTTCTTTTATTTTACTTCTATTCCCAGAAACCCCAGCTAGAAGAGAATTCTCTTAGCAGATTGAAGTGGAATCAGTAGCAATATTAGTGGCAGTAGCAGTGGTGATGGTGGTGGTGATGATGATGATGATGATGTCTGGAATCCTGTTGGGGCTTCATTGATGGACTTAGGTATGTGGGAATTAGAATTGGGCAGTTCCATGAAATCTGTATCTAGTAAG
Organism: Cyclura pinguis; assembly: GCA_030412105.1. Taxonomy (NCBI): domain Eukaryota; kingdom Metazoa; phylum Chordata; class Lepidosauria; order Squamata; family Iguanidae; genus Cyclura; species Cyclura pinguis. Next base: position 194,161,178 of record CM059600.1, on the reverse strand, counting down.
GGGCTGCAGTTATGTCACTATGTATGGGAGCTGGCAAAATGCCCAATGTGCATCAGGACTGATGCGTATCACTCCCACTGTGCATTGGGACTCCCGGTGTGGGGTGCTGGTGTGCATTGGTAGAGCCCAGGGACACTTTTGCCCATGTCGTGTTAGCACACCTTGACAGTTCACTAACAAGAGCCATTTCCAGCCTACACTGTGATACTGCTAGTCTTCCATTTTCAACATCCTGTGGAATTCTGGGGCTTGTAATTTACTGAGGCCAAAGAGCTCTCTGGCTGAGAATTGTAAACGTCCCTCCCTAAACTGCAAACCCCAGAATTCCCTAGGATGTTGAAAGTGGAATCACAGCACTATAACAGTGTGGGGCGGAAATGGCCAAGGTTTCTTAGCATCTCTGCTACATAGTTATGCTTATGTAAATTTACCTAACATAGATTGTGATAGGGATCCTGGCCTATAGTAATAGTATCTGTCCTAATGATTGGGCTGGGGCTGTCACTAACTTTCATTTCGTGTAATCTTGGCTCATAATGGATAGATTTGCCTTCTCTTATATCCTCTAGTTTGTAGGTTTTGATCCAGCCATCAACTCTCATTGTGTTATCAAACATACAATTGTACCGATCAGGATCACTGAGTTATTCATGTTGGCCAATGGATGCCCCTAGATTGTCAGCACCTTAGCAAATATTAGTCCTGGAACCCTGCACAAACAACCATAGAGAGTTAAAGTGCTTCTCCTTCCACCCTTTTGTGTGTATTAAAATGCTATAGAAAGCATTTTGGCTTCTGTCTTCTTTAGCTGTTGTTATCTGCGTATTATGCCGAACTGTGCAGTCTGCATTCATATTACAGACAGCATAGCAACAAATATACAAGCAGTGTTTCTTCCATGGAGATAACAGTTTACTTGCACGCTAAATCTAAAGCATGAATTGCTGCCCAGTCCAATCCTATATATGTTCACCCAGAAAGGAACTCCAGGTTCAGTCCTGTATACTCCCAGGTCATGGGCGTAGGGCTACACTTTTAAATCCTGAATGAGAAGGTCCAGAGAATATATCAGTCCAGGTCCATAGCTTCCACTAAGAGAGAGATAGAGGTGGAGACAGACAGACATAGGGTGAGTTTATGGAGCAGGCAAAATGAGGATATTACCCCTCTTGTTTGGAGGGTTAATGTCTGTATTCCCCATCCCCTTACCTACACCTTGAAGAGGCAGATAACAGAACCTATTTGCCACGCGCCCATTTTGCTTGGGTGGGTGGAGGCCATGCCTGTCCCTACCCATTAGGCAGACTGAGATGATTGCCTCAGGCAGTAGATTCAACGTGTCCTAAAAGAATGACAAATTGTTAGTTAATTCACCTTCTTAGTATCGGTGTTTTTACTCCCAGAGATAGGGAACTGTGCTTGTGAGATTTGTCTCCCAAGACAAAGGCCATTTCTGCACTAGTCGGCCCCTCCCTAAACTGCAAACCTCAGGATTCCATAGGATGCTGAAAGTGGAATCATTGTGCTATAAGAGTGTAGTGCGGAAATGGCCAAAATGATTTGGCTGGTTCTGGAGACTGTATGCTTGGACTTGGGGAAGGAAAGGGGGAAGTGCCCTTTGCTTCTGTACCACAAGCAGGTTTGGGCCAGCCTTGCCTGTCCTTCTCACTTCCAGAATCTATACTTTTCCTCACTCCCTGCCCCTGAAAGAACCACCCGCTTCTCTTTCAAGCATCTGTGAACCACATCTCTTGGCTACTCTTTGAGGAACAGCTCACTGGGGAAATTAACCAGGATTGATCTCTGATGGAAGCTGAAAGGGGGTGCCCAACACCTGCTGTGTTGTGAGCACCCCCTCCTCCCTATAACACACACAGACGCCTTCCTGGCAACATCATATTGCTTCCGACAAGCTGAGCAGAGTCACTAAACACCCAGAACTTAGGATAGATTAATTTTCATCTCCCCATGCAAATCAGCCGTAATTAGGATGGATTTAGTTCACACGGCATGGGCTGAGATGGCAGAAGTGTATGTGTGTGTTGGGGGGTGGTGGATTTGTCTATCAGCTTTCCAGTTTTTAAATCCAGATATAATTATTTAGTACAAACCAGGGACTCCACAGTCCTTGGAGCAGGTTGCATGCAACTGCTCTTTGCAAGGGGATCGTGGCTCCTTAACCACTCACCTGAAGACTCACCTTACCTGTGGTGCTTTCTGTTCCCATCTTGAGGGTCTGTGATACCTTAGTTTTATTCCCTTCTTCCTCTTAACAGTGCTAGTGACCTTCATTCTGGTGCCAGAGAGCTCTTCCCCACAACTTGGAAGCTTCACTTTTTAGGGCTACAACTCCCAGAGGCCATGCTAGCTGGAGGATTCTGGGAGCTGAAGGCCCAGGGCAAGATTCAACTGTGGACTTCACTGGCACAGTGATGTGTCTCTGACAGTAGTTGAGGCAAGTCTCTGGACCTTTCCCTGTGCCCTTCTGTTAACAACTGGTAGGAGAGAAATTGATGACTAAGACCATTTCCGCGCTACCCTGTTATAGTGCTATGATTCTACTTCCAACATCCTATGGAATCCTGGGGTTTGCAGTTTAGGGAGGGGCATTTAGAATTCTCAGCCAGAGAGCTCTTTGGCCTCAGGAAACTACAAACCCCAGAATTCCACAGGATGTTGAAAGTGGAATAACAACACTGTAACAGTGTAGGGCAGAAATGACCTAATTATCTGAAAAATCCTCCTCCTTTGAAGGTACATCTCTTATATGTGGGGCAGACTCAGTGAGCACTGATCATAAGTAAGTCCTGTGGCAGCCAACGAGGGTGAAGTTAGTCATTCCATGCTATTGGTCTCAATGAGATATGGTCATCAGGACTAACTTGTGCTGGTAATGTTTCAAAAAGAGTGAAAAATTTGCTCTGTCAATGTTTCTGGAGGTTTTACATCAAATTGAGCTTGCATAAACTACTCTGGTGCCAACCTACTATAGAGGAAGTGCGTGCATGGATCTCCCACCAGTACAGTTTTAGAGTAATGGCTTGGTCATGTCTTATAGGTTGGAAGTAACCTGATGGAGCCCTCTGGATGGTCCAGATCAGCTTATCTGAAGGGCCAAAAAATGAGGAGAAGGAACATCTCGGGAAAAAAAGCAAGTACATCATCACTGAGACCAGAGAATCAAGGTATTTCTGGAGATGGCTAAAATAATATTGTTTGTTTGCAGGGTTCCAATTATAAAACCACCTCCGCTTATCCCCCTGTGGGATGCCAGGAATTCTTCTCTGACTCAGATTTTAATCCAAGCTGGAGAAAAAAAAATCAGGGTTTGAAAAGTTTGCCTCTTGTTTAAAGTTTTAAACGTTTTAAAGACCTTTTTTTGACCCCATCAAAGTTTGTATCTAAGGCTGGCTGAGGAGGATGTTACTGACATCCCTAATAGAAACCACCACTGCTGGTCCCACAATGACCAGTCATCAACCATGTGGATAAACAGACAGATGGACAAATGGATAACCAATATTGACTTGAACTTCCAGTTATTCATTTAGTATCCATGTTTTGTACCTGTCCTCCAGGAAGCCTCGAGTAGGGTGCACGCAGTTCCAAGGGAGTCATGCCCACCAAACGTGGAAGACTGCAGTTCTCAGCTTCCCCTGCCCATATGTTCATTAGCTCTGGTAGCTGAGTTGATGGCTATTCTAGCCAACACATCTGAAGGGCAACAGGTTGGGGAGATTGGCTCTTAAATCTTAGCCAGGCCCAGATCTGTGTTGATTTGAAGTTGGAACCACGTCATATTCCTCCAGTGCAACATGGAGGCAGAGGAAGGCAATGTTGCATTGGATGACACCCCCTGCTTGATCCAGCCCTGCCCAAGGGAATAAGTCTGAATGATTTTAATTCCTCTTGCCCCTGAATGGCCCTCCATTTTCCCCTCCATTTTTGTTGAGAGAAATGAAATCAGTATCTTCTAGTGACAACTATGCCATGATGGAGCATCAAGTGATGAGAAAGTACTGACCACACTATTTGATTTTAATTAACGTCAGATCCCCGCGCACCGTTAGCAAAACTGAGAAATAAGCAAACAGCTGAAAGCCCCGCCCATTCCCCGGTGGCACTTGCAATCCTGGCAGTGTCTGTTTTAAGATTCCAAAACGTCTCATCAACCCATCTCCAAATATTTAGCTAATTAACACTGCCTGCCTTATGCTTCCGCTCCTGTTTATGCATCTTGTTGTGGAAGCAGAAATCAGATTACTAAAGGCAGCCAACAGAATCCACAAGAGGCAGAGTGGGTGCCGGACATCCCCAAGAGAAGACAGGCAGGATGAAATGTGGACTGTGTATGAACATGGGGAGCCATTAAGCAGGCTGAGCACAACTTGTGGGGGGAAGGGTGCTAGAAAGTTTGCCACTCACAAAATTCCTTCCTTACCACACACACCCCCCACGCACGTTTTGGCAATTGAAAGAGAGACAGTCAAACATGATTCACCTATTGACCTGTGTGGCAGCACTATGCTCAAGGTTATCTTCTTCTATCAGTGATGGTCTCCAAATATTTTGTGGGGAGGGGGGGTCACCTCCATTAAAGCAGCTGCCATAGGCGCTTAAGTGAGACAGTTCCTAACACAACATGCCCAGTGTGATTGGTTCTGCCTTTGCCAAACTGGTGCCCACAGTCTCACAGCCAGCAAAAGCTGTTTGAACCAGGACACCCAGTGACACACACACACACACACACACGGTAGGAGAAGAGTTTTATCATATCATTCAGACACTGAGCTGTCTTCATCTGGGCCCTTAAATGCCATCACCTGAAGCAGAACCAGAAAGATTAGTAGCTTCATCTTTTTGCAGGGGGAAAGCAGCTAAGGGGCAGGACTATAGCATAGGCTCTCAGATCAATGGAACTGTCTACATTTTTTTAAAAAGAACTTCTTTTAACAGTGTTTTTTCCCCCACTTTGAACTCCATTTGCAGCAACAGCAGCAAGCTGATGACAAAGGGGAAATGTGGACAAGGACAAAAAACTGGGACATTTTAAAAGGAGCTGAGAAAGTGGGATAGCAGAGGCTTAACCATACCTGTCACACTAGGACACTTGGACGTTAACAGCCCATACTCTTTCCTGCTTACCCTAGACCTATGTGTTTATCTAATATCAAATCCATTTTTTCCAGGAGACTAGCAGAGTGCCCAGTCTTTTGTGGAGGAGGAAGAACATCCTCTAGACAGCAAAGCAGAGGTGTGCTTAAAGTCCATCGGAGCTCTACAGATTCACAGCTTATTACAAATTTCTCCAGCCTGGTGCCCTTCAGATCTGTTGGATTACAATTACTCTCATGGAAGATGTAGTCCTATGCATCTGAAGGTCACTGTGACAGGGAAGCCTGGTGTATTTAATACATTTTCTTCCTTACGTGGCAAGGAAGAACAGGGAATAGGCTAGGGGATGAAATCAAGGCCATCCCACTGTGGGTGAATTAGGGCTTAGCAACTTTCTGTTCCCAAGGGAGTAAAACCCAGGTTGAACCTTGCTCAGTGAGCAGATTAATTCCCCTGTTCATTTTCAGCACTCCAGCCCCCACCCACCCAGCCCTGATTATCAGTGGGCTGGAAGAGCAGATGTTTCCTCGCTTCTGCCGAGGTGTCAATGCAATGACTGAGCAAGTGAGAGACAATGCGGGCAGGAGCGTCAGCCTCAACATTCACGGATGCACCTCAGCCAAAAGAACTCAATTCCCCTGCCAGGAGTCTCTGTTCTCCCACTCCTCTAGCTGTACCAATGTTGCTTCATTCAAATCTACTGTGTGGAGATCCATCTTCCGCTCTGATATTTTTCAAGACCTTGCTCTGGTAGAGCAAACTCACACAATCCTGTTAATGAGCCTTGCTCCCAAAACGCACACACCCAGCAAAGAGAGACGCATAACACTTACAGCCCCTGCTCCCTTGTCATTAAAAACTTCCACCTTAGAGATTGCATGTGGGCCCACCTACCCACTTCTCCATGTTTATTCCATCTAGAAGCTTTGCTCCTGCTTCCCAATTATGGGGATAAGGTAACCCATAGACTCCAACTGTCCCAATCTGGCAAGGGACTGATCTGATTAATCTTTCTACCATTCCACTTTTTCAGCTACTTTTAAAACATCCTGGTTTCTTTCTTCTTCTCCTCCTACCTTTCTCCTTTGCCCTCAGGTTATTTCAATGGCTACAAATTGAGTTGAAAGGGCAAAAGTAGTTTGCACCTGATTAAGTCATTGGAAGAGAGGAGAAACTGAAGCAGATTCTTGCCCCTCAGGTGAAAACAAACTGCTGCAGCTCTCCTAGCTTGTGTGTTCTTCCTCATTAATAACTCTTGGTATCTTGACCACACTCTTACATTATGTGACCACACGTGATGCAGTTTTCATCTGTGAAATGCTGGAGGGAGTGGCAACCACTTTTGTGTCTAAGACACAGTGGCACAGCTTGGCGTGAGGGGGGTACAGGTGGGGGCAGAGGCGTGGGGGTGGGCCTATACTGCATGCGAGTAGGACTATGGCATGCGTGGGCAGGGTGACGGTGTGCATGGGTGGGCAGTGGCATGCGGAGGAGGGGCCATGACATGTGGGGAGGGGCCACGGCCCACAGGGAGGGCCACGGCACATGCAGGAGGAGCAACGGTGTACAAGGTGGCAGGCAAGAAGCAGCAGCGCACCCCAAAAATGCTGCCCAGGGCGCACTGCTCCCCTTGTTTCCTTGACCCTACATGACTGCTAAGATGAAGGGTATTCTAAAAGAACCTGCTAGGCTCATGGATAAAGAAAATGTGGCCCTTCAGATGTTATAACTCCCATTGTCCCTCACAACTGGCAGAGTTGGTTTGGGCTGATGAGAATTGCCCAAGCAATTGCCATGATGACGAAATACAGGACACAAAGAGAATAGATTAGGTTGATGGAAATTTTAATGGACAAAATTGTGTGCCATCTGGCAGCTTAACTTCAATTTTTGAGAGACACTTACAGATAAGTCGTCTCCTATTCAGTTCTTTCTCTCAACTTTCAAAAGGTTGAGCTCTCACTCAGGTTAGTTCCTTAAAGAGATTCACCTTCAAAAAGTGTTGAGGAAGACCAAACTGTTTCATTCCAAAATTCACTCTATAGCCTGAATACCCAAAGTCCTCTGAATCCTTAGAAGTTCTCACTCTAATGTCAGGAAGCCAAAAAGTTTTGGGTACAAATACATAATATAAGATGCAGAATACTGGATACACATTTTTAAATGAAGCCAGAAACATATTTATTAAATATGACTGATAAACAATTGGAGGCAGGGATTAAAAGCAAATTAACATTATATGTGATCACATCTGCAAGGATAATCTACACACAAAAATGGAAATGAAAGAAAAACCTCTGATGGAGGAATGGTTCTTAAAAATTCTTAACATGATGGAAGTGGAGAAATTAACAACCTTATTATAAGACAAATCTCTACAAAAGTTTCAGAAGAATGGAAGCCTATAATAGAGTTCATTAAGAAACGCTCGGGTGAAACAGTAGTCATAAATTTTGGATAGATGATGGTGAACTAGGGTTTAGTTCATATAAAGGTGAATTGTTGTCTAGAGGAAAGAAATCAAGAGTAAAGAAGAGGTGGAATACAATTAAGTCGGGAGGTCAAGAGTAGAATAGACAGAAATAAAATATATTGATTTAATCCAGTGTTATGAAAATATAAATGAAAGGCTGTTAGGGAAGGAGGGTTAGTTCAGGAGATATATTTTGATTTGTTATTGACAAGCCATTGTAGCTAAATTTGTGGAAAGATGTATTTTATTGTTAAATGCATATTTAATAAAAATGAATAATTTTTAAAACAGAAGTTCTCACTGTGATGGTGGTGATGCTTGTGTAGTGGTCTATAAGACTTGAGGGATATTTTTGCTATTTTTGGAATGAAATTGGAACCTGTCACAAGGCAACACATTCTAATTCACTTCTGAACATGCTTTAATTCATTTACAGTTTAGCTCCAAATGGCAGCTGGATTACAATTCAGTGGCATCCTTAACATGTTCCTTAAGGAACATAACCTAACAAGGCATTTTTAAAATAATTGGACACCTAGTCCTAGTTTTTGGACACCCAGTGGAAACAAATGGACACTTACAATTTAATCAGTGAACCACATGCTTCTTACCATTGTTTCAATGTCTCCTTCAAGGTACTGCAAACCAAGAATAAAAATAATCTCAAATATCTATCTTGGGCAAACCTAGATTGGTTACATTTGTAAACCCATTTTTCTAAGTTTTGACAAGAATTCTAGGGATTTTTCTTAATTGAGGTATTTTCTGGTGGTGGGCAAGTTAATAAAAATGGCTAGAATATTGACGCGTGTAAATATATTTGTATGTAAAAATGTGTTGTATTAACTTCCTTCTTTCTAAAATAAACACTTTCAGCACTTTGAATGTCAGGGTTGTATGTAGTGAAGGAGTTTCCACTTGTGAACATTTTGAATGGGAGAATGGACACTACCCAGTGACAGTTCCTTTAAAAAATGCCCTGAGACCTGGGGTCAGGAACTTATTTAATTTTGCTCTCCTCACACACACCAAAAGTGTGGGATGGGAAACCTGTGGCCCTCCGGATGTGGTTGAACTACAGCTCCCATCGGCCTAGCTAGAATAGCCAAGGTAAGGAACAATGGGATATGCAGCAAGCAAGATCAAGCGGCCACATGCTCCCCACGCGTCTGTGTGTGTGGATGTGAATGTCTGTATAAGTAATTGCAGTAAATTAACAGATGCCCTGAAGCCTTGGCACAGGTCACTTTCTTACGGAGCCCCCTCACTCTCACATTAGATGTACAACTTCCACTGTTCCCAGGGCACATTTGGCAGGGAGATGGGAATTGTAAGCAGGCAGAAGGAAAGAGAGAGGTGAAGACTTAAGCCCTGCCATCTACGTTATGTGTGAATGCTTTTCTCAATTCCTCACAGGCACTTGGGGCCCCAGTAAACACACGTATGGCTGGGGGAGGCGGGGAGAGGAACAGTTCTTGGACTTATTCCACCTAATATTTATTTTCATCTCCTTTATGCCTGCCCACCTCCCCTTCCTCTCCCGCCATTCAAAAAGAAAAACAAAACAAAACAAAAGCCCAAAAGGTTCTCTTGACGTAATTGGACCCGACACCACGGTTTTTGCAATAATAGAGGGAGATTATTGAGGCGACGAATATGCTACTCTTAATGCATTGAAAACAGCGAGGAAAATAACAACCTAAATAAAGCACACGCGGTCACCTCGGTTTCTTATTTTCACACCGTTCCCCTCTGGACAAAAAACAATTACATTTGTATTGTGGAGGGGTGGCAGGTGGAGAGGGGGGAGAAATACCAGAAAGATGCAGCCAGTCCCCCCCCCCAGCCTGGAAAAGGGGGTCTTGAAATGCAATTGCAGTGTGCAGGAGCTTCCGATTATTCTATGATCTGTGTAAGATAAAAAGGGATTCATCATCCAACTTCCCAGCTGCAGAAGGTTGATCCTTCTGGCTTTTATTTTATTCAGACTCACTTTCAAATGAGATCGAAGACTGGCCTGAAGACAGATCTGGTACTGGCAGCTCAGCTGCCAGAAGACTTGTTATTTAAGGATTTGAGCTGGGTGGGTGGGCGGGGGAAATGAGCCTTATATTTCAGAACCAGACAGAATAAATGCCCCTGAAATTCTTAGGAAAGTTTCCCCAAAACACACAGATATACATACCTCACAGGAAAGGACCCAGAACCTATGGACTGACAAAGACCCAGAGAAGAAAATACCCTCCCACTGTCCCAATTTGGCAGGGATAGTCCCAGTTAATTCTCTATCATTCCACTTTTATAGCAGCTTTTAAAATGTCCTAGATTCTCTCTGCTCCTCCCCCTTTGTCCTTAGCTTACTTCAGTTGCTGTAAACTGAGCTTAAAGTACAAAAGTAGTTCACACTCAATTAACTCAGCTGTGGTGGGAGAGAAAAAAAAGCAGGTAGCATATTGCCCTTCCCAGCAAGCTCAGGCAAAATGAAACTGCTGGAGCCTCTCCCAGCTTCTGTGTTCTTCCTCATTCACAACTTTTTGCCATCTTACCCACACTCTGATATTGCCTGGCCACCTGAACCCCAGTTTTCATCTGTGAAATGCTGGAAGGTATAGAGCAGTCATTCTGATTAGCAGAACAATTTATGAACAGAAGTCTGTCAACTAAACCTGTGCAGCTTAAATTAATGGACAGAAAACTCCCACAGGAGCTGGGAGTTCTGTGTTTAATTACCACATCCACCAAAGGCACATGTTGTGGCTTTAGGTGTGAGAGGATGATCATGATGACAACGACAACAGTTATAATGATATTTATTTCTATCCTATCTTTCTTCCAGTTGGGATGCAAAGCCACTTACAACGAGTTAAAAACACATTGTTGAAAATTCACAAGACAGAAAATCAAAGCGAGATTAAAAAGTCAAAAAATTAAAACTAGATCAAAACATACATCATTAAACACACACACACACACACATCAGCACAACAACTAGCAAGATCCAACACAGTGTTTAGGTGAGAGGGGCCTTCTGCAGTCACTCATCAAATGCCTGTCAGATCAGAAAAGTCTTTACTTACCTACAAAAAGAAAATAGGCAGGGTGCTAGTCTAACATCTCTAGGGAGTTCCAGAGCCCGCAGGCAGCCACTGAGAAACTGTTCTCCAGCATTCCCATCAGGTGATCAGACACACAGAAGGGCCTCTCCAGCAGATCTCACAGCATGGGCTGGCTTGCCAGGGAAAATGTTGTTGTCGTTGTTGTTGCTTCTACTGCTGCTGTGTGCCTTCAAGTCATTTCTGACTTACAGCAACCCCAAGGCGAACCTATAGTGGGGTTTTCTGAGACTAAGGGTATGTGAAGCGCCCAAGCTCAGCCAGTGGGTTTCCATGGCCAAGCAGGGAATCAAACGCTGGTCTCCAGGGTCATAGTCCAATGTTCAAATCATTGCACCAGCCTGGTTTTCAAGGGAGAATACAGTCCTTCAAATAACCTGGACTGGAGCTGTATGGTGCTATATAGGCCAAAACCAGCAATTTGAATTGTGCCTGACAACAGACTGACAGCCAGTGGAGCTGTGGCAACAAGGGAGTTGAGTGTTCCTTGTTCCAGCCCCAGTTTCCAATCTGGCTGCAGCTCTGCGGATCCTTTGAAGTTTCCATACACTCTTCAAAGGTAAAGCCACACAGAGATGTTACTCACGTCTACCAAGTTTTGGGCAACGTAGCTTAGAGGGACGTGTGAGGGTAAGGTCAAAGCATCATGAGGCACAAACGAGCAGGAATAGAACCATAGACTCCCACAGTGCTCATCAAAGAACAAGCTAGACCTGTGCTAGTTGGGGATGATTAGAGTTATAGTCTGACATAGCTGGAGGGAACCGGCTCGTGAAAGTTTGTGCCGGAATGTCTTCATAGGTCAGGGGCAGGTAAGCACCCATGCTGCAGAGCTGCGCTGGATCCCCACCCTGACGCCACCCTGCCAAGGGAGAACCATTGCTGAAATTCTATGAAATTGCTCCTGTTGCTGCCATGCCTGCTGCAATTAGGCATTCGCAGTGCTAGGTCTCTGGTGGAGGAGGTAACAGAGCAGCCTCATGTAAACTTACGGTGGCAAAATCAGGACTACTGCATGATTTGAGATTTCATGACCTGCATGAGATCTAGGGATGTGGGGATGGACCCAGAAATATACTCCTGATGGGTGGGCATCCTCCTCCTTCACTGGAGGGTTTTAAAGAGGCTGGACGCCCACCTCCCGGGAGAACTATAGACCATTTCCGCATTACACTGTTATGGTGTTGTTATGCCACTTTCAACGTCCTGTGGAATTCTGGGGTTTTGTAGTTCACTGAGGCCCAAGAGCTCTCTGGCTGAGAATTCAAAATGTCTCTTCCTAAACTGCAAACCCCAGGATTCCACAGGCTGTTGAAAGTGGAATAAAAGCACTTTAACAGTTTAGTGCAGAAATGGCCATGGTGGAAGATTCCTCTACTGGCAGAGGGTTGTTCTAGATGATTCTAAGCAATCCTTTCCAATTCTATGATTGCATGATTCTGTGTTACAAGGATGATGTTACAAGGGGTAGCCCCTGCCGATGTCATTAAGCATGACACTTTAAACAGCAACCACAGCTGTGTAGGGTACGCTATTCAAATGAAAAAAACACAGAGTCTAACATATGAGGAAAAATATATACAGTCTTCCCTCCACATTCGAGGATCTGACCTTTGCAAATCTGTGAGGCATGCATCTCCTCCCCTCTTCTCTACCTTCTGTTCCCTTGCATTTTGCTGGGCGTGGAGAAGGAAGGCAAGTATGCCCTGGCAAAAGGCAAGGGAATAGGGTGGGGGCAGGCACATGCATGCCTTCCTTGTCCCCATGAGAACTATCACCTCCCATTCCCTTGCCTCTGGTCCCCGTGCCGAGAACTCATGCCAAGGCAAAAGGCAATTCAATGGGAGGGGGAAGCATGTGCGCACCTTCCTTCTCCCCTTCAGAGCTCCCCCTCTCATTCCCTTGCCTTTGGCTCCAGAGAAGAGAGGCTTGCATGCCAAGGCAAGAGGCAAAGGAATGGGAGGGGAGCCCCAGAAGGGAATGGGAGGGAGGTCAGGGGTGAGTTATTCATGGTTTTTCCACTTTTGCAAAGGTTCTGTGCCCCAAACCTTCACAAAAGTGTAGGGGCCCTTGTACACACACTTTTCAAGGCAGTATTCTAGCCCTGAGTTTCCTTCCTCCGAGGACTGGAATAAAGGGGCCATGCCCTGACATCTTTGAACCTTCTGTATCATCGAGTCCAGCAGACTGGCAAGGGCAAGCTTCTTCCTCCCTTCTGGACAGAAAGGGAGAAGACTTTAAGAATGAGGTTGTACCTAACTGTAGGGATGTGCTCCTTTTGGTGGAAGGATAATGGCTACCAATTACAGTGGAAGCAAATGACGGAGGGGAAACCGCTCAAATTTCCAGAGGTACAAGTGTCTGACCACCCCAGCCAAAGGTCAGATTACGAGAATTACTCCAGCTACACAGGTAGCCCAGGGGCACACCTTAAGAGAAAGGACTATGAAGCCATCCTGTTCTGCTGTGGATCTTTGTTGTCTTTACCAACTGTCAGCTTGTTTTTTGATTCTGACCTTTCAGAGCAGACTGCTGGTTCTCAACTCACATTGGATGGCTGTCTATACTAGGGATGTAAGTCTTCAGCTGTTTCATCCTTGTATGTGAGGATGAATAATTATGGCAGTTTTCTTCTCACTGCAGGTAAAACCAAATATTCCTCTGCATTTATTTCTATGCCTGTGTTTCTATGCCTCGGTATTTCAGAGGAATTATTCTGTGCAGAAAAACACAGGGGAGAACATTGTGCAAAAACTTGTTTTCTGCATAGAAATGTTTTTTGGCATGGGAAATCTGTTTGTTGCACAGATTTGGTGGGGGGGGAGGCACTGGAAACCTGTTTTCTGCACAGAAAATATTTTTGCCATAGGAAACCTGCTTTCAGCACAGAAAACAAGTTTTGGCACACACCACCCAATGCAGAATAATTCCTCTGAAGTACTTTGGGACGTTCAAAAACTGGGACAAAACTGTGTAATAATCTCACTCCTCTGTTGTTATTCTTATCAAGGATTCCTGACTGTTGGGAACCCTGTTTTTTGACTTGGGAACAAATATTCTTTCCATCCCTAGCCTATCACTCAACTCTCTTGACTCAAAGCATCATAGTCAGTAAGAGTACCATGACCTGCATCATTAGAGAGAGGACTTGCTCCACACAATCTGAGGGGTCATTCCAAGACTTTATCGTTTCCAGAGCAGAAATCCAAGTGGCAGCTACCCATTCCAGCACTCCCACACTCAATAAAAACTGGATGCATTTTACGTTGCCATGGAACTGATCGGGCTGCTCTAGAGTACCCATTTTGCCATCCCTAAATGACACCACAGATTCGCTATCAAATTGAAGCCATTTCATTTTATCTAATGACAAAGCCATTTCTAGTCAATTGATATGACTGTTGCTACTTATCTGGGGTCTCGATGGCTCCAGGTTCAGAGAACAGCAGTAGGAAAACAGTGCCATGCTTTGTCTGCCTACACAGGAAACTGTGCATAAAGGTGACTTGCAGAAGTAGAGCAGGTCTGGGGAACACATGATCCCCCAGAAGTTTTTGGACTGAAACTTCCATCAGTCCTAGCTGTTTTTGTCTCATCTTTATCAGAGCCGGTTGGAAGTGGTGAGACGCAAAGGCTGACTTAATTTTTCTGAAGAAATATTAGCTCTGTGCTCTTGCAATTGCAGCTGTCTCCTTAAATAAAGGGAGCTAACCTCCATCATTTGCATAACAACATCATTATGAAGCCACTGTAAGCCAAAGATGGGCAACTACCGTAGGACACGGCCCACTTTCCAGCTTGACCACGTGCCCAAGGTCCACATTTTTGTTGTTATTCAGGAGATTGGAAGGTGTGTGTGTGTGTGTATGCATGTGTGCACACACGGTATTTGGTTACAGGTGCATAAACAATAGTTTAGAGATTAGCTGAAATTGATTAAAGATGGTTCTTCACTAATTGTTATTCATTAAAATTTCCCCCACTCATTACTGACAAACAAAACCCTTCCATTCATGTTTTATTATTATGAAATTTGGCCACAATCCTGTATGTTATGTGAGTATGCTTAGCTATGTAGCAGAGGCACTAAGAAACCCTGTGCTGTTGTGTGCCTTCAAGTAATTTCCAACTTATGGTAATCCCAAGGTGAAATTATCAAGGGGTTTTCTGGGGCTGAGAGGGTGTGAGGCACCCAAGGACACCCTGTGGATTTCCAAGGCCAACGAGAGAATCAAACCCTGGTTTCCAGGGTCATAATCCAGTGCTCAAACCACTACACCATCCTGGCTTTCAAGAGACCTATTAGTGAGCTGCGAAGATATGTAACAGGACACCAGCAAGAGTGTCCCAATGAGTGTTGGGCTCTACCAATGTGCATCAACACTCCCTAGCCACTGTCCCAATGCACAATGGGACTGATGCCCACTGGTCTCATTTTGAATGGTCACTTCTAGATAAATAAAGTAAAAAATATAAAGGTTGGAGAATAACAATTAAAGTCAATTAGTAAGTAGTATAAAACCCCACATCAGATCTCAATGACAAATAAAAACTTTTCATCAAATTGCTGGCACGGATGTGGGCAGAAAGGAACATATATTCATATGTGGTGGGTGTGTCACCGTGTACAAAATCTTTGGTTAAAAAGTATCCAAAACATAAATAAAACAATGAGGAGAAACTTCCAATTTAATAAAGAGGTCTGCCAGATTTTGAATCTAAGAAAATTGGGATTTATCCTCTGACCATAATCCGCTTCAATTAAAGATGAAAATTACAGGCAGAGAAAGAACATGGAGAATGAATGATGAGATCTGGAAAAAGGAGAAGTATATAGCAAAAGCAAAAACAGAGATAACTAATTATTTTAAAGAGAACATGACGTCGGAGCTGTCGATGAAAACCATTTGGGATGCAAGTAAGGCTGTCATGCGGGGAAATTTCATTAGATGGAATGCAGAGATTCAAAAAGAGAAGAGGAAAACGGAGGAACGAATTTTGGAAAAGATGAAAGAAATCGAACAACAGATGAGACACAATCCGTTGGATAAACAATTAAGACTACAAATGAAGGTTAAGCAAGAGGAATTAAATCAACTTAATTTGGAAGAAATAGAGCTACAAATAAGGAGAATAAGATATAACTTTTTTGAACAAGCTAATAAACCTTCTAAGCTTTTGGCAAGTATGCTGCAGAAAAGAAGGTCCAGAAACATAATAATAGAGATAAAAACAGGAGAAAAAAGAATTACAAAACAGAAAGGAATAAAACAAGCTTTTTATAATTACTATGTGGACTTGATAGGTAAGATTCCAAAACGGAAAAGAATTAAAGAAGTGGAGGAATATCTGGATAAAATGAATACAATGAGATTCAATGAAGATCAAAGAATAATCCTGAATCAAACTATAATTATGATGGAAGTGATGGAAGCCAAAAGAAATTTGAAGAATGATAAAGCTCCAGGACCTGATGGATTTACAGCAAGATACTATAAAAATATGGATCATGAGATCTCAATACCACTGCAAAGCACTTTAAATGAAATAATAAAGGATGGAATTCCAGATATATGGAAGGAGGCTAATATAGTGCTGATTCCGAAAGAAGGAAAAGATTTGAAAGAGGTCAAGAATCACAGGCCAATTTCACTTTTGAATATTGACTATAAGATTTTTGCTTCAATTCCAGCAGCAAGACTAAAAAAAGTGCTGTCTGAGGTGATAGATGAGGACCAGAACGGCTTTTTACCTAAAAGATCTTTGAGAAATAATATCAGAACGGTCTTAAATGTAATAGAATATTATGAAAAGCATAATGAGAGGAAAATGGCCATGATATTCGTGGATGCAGAGAAAGCTTTTGACATGATCAGTTGGCCATTTTTGAAGACTGTTGCTAAGCAGATGCAAGCAGGGGATAAATTCGCTGCATGGATTGAAGCTATATATAGCCAACAACAAGCAAGACTGGTCATTAATGGGGAAAGAACACAAAAGATAGAACTACATAGAGGAACGAGACAAGGATGTCCACTCTCCCCATTTCTGTTTATTATGACACTGGAAATATTTAACAATGCCATAAGAAAAGATAAAGAAATAAGAGGAGTACAGATAAAGAAATATCAATATAAGCTAAAAGCCTTCGCTGACGATTTGGTCTTCTTGCTGGAAGATCCAGGGAAATGTATTGAGAAATTGATGGCTATAGTGCAAGAATATGGAGATTTCTCAGGCTTCAAAGTTAACAAGGAAAAAACAGTTTTCTTAACTAAAAATACGAATGAAAGAGAAGAAAGGGAACTGGTGCAAAAAACAGGATTTAATAAAGGAAAAAAGATTAAATACTTGGGTATTTGGATAGCGAAAAGAAATAATGAATTATTTACAAATAATTATGGAAAAAAATGGTTAGAAATAAAAAAAGATTTGGAAACTTGGACTTCGATGCAACTTTCAATGTTGAGGAGGATAGCTGTAATAAAGATGAATGTTTTCCCAAAAATGATGTTTCTGTTCCAAAATCTTCCTATAATATTGAATATGAAGCCTTTCATACAATGGAAGAGAGAATTAACCAAGTTTATATGGCAAGGGGAAAAACCCAGGATAAAATGGAACAACATGACTGACTTAAAAATAGAGGAGGAATGGGACTACCAGACTTTCAAATATATTACAAGGCTGCGGCACTTACGTGGATAAAAGACTGGGTAGACCTACAAGATAAGAGAACGCTGGCTCTGGAGGGAGCAGACCTGAGAATGGGCTGGTATGCCTATATGTTTTAGGATAAAGCAAAAATAGATAAAGACTTTTCACATCACTATATCAGGAAAGCGCTTTTAAAAATTTGGGAAGATTATAAAACTAAAAACATACGGCAGCTGCCCACTTGGGTTTCACCTCAAGAGGCTTTTTTTGGACGATGGACAGATTCAGATAAATGGCTGTGATACGAAGACATAACGGAGAGATCAGCGTCTAATAGTTTAAAGGTAAAAACAAGAGAAAAATTAGAACAAGAGGGAATAGCATTGAATTGGTTCCCCTACAGACAATTAGTTGAAAGGTTCCAGATGGACACTAAAACATATGGAATAGAACACAAGGAGAAAACTGGAGTAATTAAATGGCTGTTTGAAAATCCTCCTCACTTATTAGCTCAAGTGTATCAAGAAATATTACAACAGGAGAGGCAGGAAGAAACAGTGAAGACAACAATGATTTTATGGGCTCAGAATATTGGACATACAATTCAACTAGAGTCTTGGGAAAGGAGCTGGCAAAAAACACAAATTTACAACCGCTCAAAATTTGAAAGAGAACTATTATAAGCTTTTTTATAGATGGTATATGACACCGGACAAATTGAAAAAGATTTACAGAACAGGTAATGGGCACTGTTGGAAGTGTCAGAAAGAAGTTGGTACGATCTACCACGTGTGGTGGATGTGCCCAAAAGCTGAGAAGCATTGGAATGTAATACATAATAAAATTTGTGCATTATTGAAAATTCAACTTGTTAAGACACCAGAACTGTATCTGTTAAATATGACTGATATAATAGAAGATGCTGATGTAAAGAAACAATGGAGAATATTGCTTTATATGATAACAACTGCTCGGATTGAATATGCTAAGTTGTGGAAAACTCAGCAAATACCTACAGTGGAACAATGGTGGGGTACACTTATAGAAAATAAAAATGCTGATATGGTCTCTCAGAGACTAAAAGGGAAATCAGACGAAGAGATACAAAGAGAATGGCAAATGGTAAACGGAAGTGGGTAATTGCTGGGTATACAGATGGAGATTTGTTATTCATGATGTAAGATAAGATATGAGTGGGCGGCAGGGTATATACCATGATGCGGGAATATGGGAGGGAAAGGCAAGAATCAATGAGTAAAAAATAGCTGTAAAATGTAGTACAGTATTATATATCTGAAAAATAGTATGGAAAACTAGATCTCTGTGGAAGATCAGAAATATGCCAAGTAAACTGTCAGTTACTATGTATGTTTTTTATAATGTGAAATTGAATAAAATGATTTAAAAAAAAAAGAAAATTGGGATTGAGTAAAACAGAAGACTATGTAATAATTTCTTTTAAAAAAGAACAATACATGCGATAATAGCACTGGGATGGAAAAATAAACAATGTTGGGATAAAAAGAATTGGATGCATTATATAGTAGAATCTCTCTTACTGGATTTTTTAAGGGACAGTAAAGAGAAATATAATGGGCAAATAAATGAAATAACCTGGTAGGATAATTGGGGCCTCTGAATCGAAAATGTCAAAAGTGAAAAGAGGTACAAAGAAGTGAGAGAAACTATTGATAAAATATTCCACATTTTGGGTAATGGTTACTAAAATATCTTTTAAAGCCATTGGTGGGGACCGAGAGAGGATGGGAGGAGGAATTGTTAGAATTATAGAAAAATATTGTAATGTGTTAATATGCTGTAAATTCTATGGTGGTATTGAATTTGAAATCAATAAATAAAGTTTTAAATTTTTTTTTGAATGGTCACTTTGCTGGTTCCTGTATGTAATAACATAACAGCAACCCCTTACTGGATATGGATGTTCCAGAACTGCCCAGTTCTAATTCCCACAGACATAAGTCCCCAGCAGGATTCAAGTCTTTATATTTATGCATCAAAGACTCTTCAACATTCTTGAACTGATTTCAAGTTAATACGATAATGACCATGATAATATTACTGACACTGAAACTGGAAGCATCTAATATCATACTACGTGCACAGTATAGTTGTTTGAGCATTGGACTATGACTCTGAAAAGCAAGGTCTGAATCTCTGCTCAGCCATGGAAACCCACCAAATGACTGAGGGCAAGTCACACTTTCTCAGCCTCAGAGGCAGGCAAGGACAAACACCCTCTGACAAATCTTTCCAAGAAAACCATGTAATAGGTTCACCTTAGGATTGGAAAGAACTTGAAAGCATACACTAACGAGTCACATCAGAAACTAACAGGAGTACCAGAAGTAGTTGAAGTCAGACTATCAGAAATTAGGAGCAATATGAGAAACTAGAATTTAATTATTTTAGAAAATTTCCTCTCCTCCATATTCATTAAAGGCACATCAACCTTTAGCATAATTAGCTATTATTTAATTCATATTCCCATTGGACTGTGGTGCATTTAGCAGTTTAGAGCTGAATTTTGATGGCAAACCGCAATGTCCTTTGTTTAAAAAAATGGCTGGAACTCTCTACTGTAGTTACTGATGCGCAACTCAGAGTTATGCATCCATAACTGATTCATATTCACAGCACCTACCATATGCATGATTGTGGCACTACTGCCATAATTGTAGAAGTACCTGCTTTACTGGGCAGCAGCAGCTGCGAGCAATGAAGGTCTGCTCTCCTATTAATTGGAACACAGCATACTACTGTTTCTGCTCCTCTCTTGCCAGTGATCTCTGCTGCACGACGGAATTGTGATAGGCTCCTGCTTCACACAGACATGGAAGGAGCAATTGCCAAAAGGTCTCGTGTTATCTCACTGGAAAAACTCTATCCCTGGGTCTACAATTTTGATATTAAAATATGATTCAATGTGCCTGAGAGGTCACCCGGATGGGCACATAGGCAGAAATGGTCAAAGATCGAAAACCAGGTCAGGCGAGTAAAATCCCCAGTCATGTAGCCCCAGGAGACCTCAAGCTGTGCAAACCCACAATGAACAAAGGGTGCTCAGCCCCTGAGAAGCCGACTTGAGGAGATTAGCGTGTTTGCCCCAAATTGAGCAAATATTCCATCAGGCAAGGACCATTTACATGAAGTCACACCACAAACTAACACAGCCGAAGATCTTGAGACTTTGGCAACACCTTGCAATCCCATCACACAAAGGAAATTACCATGGTGGAGTTTTGTTATCACTCCAACACCCATTGTTCTCCCCAGGAAAGGATTAGTCCTCCAGGTACTTTTTCCCCTACAAATAGTCCCAGTTTTTGAGTGGTTCTTTGGATCACTCCTGGTGACCCCAGCAGACCGTTGCTCCATCCGTTGAGTGATTCCCATCAGCCCTCTCCGTGCTGAGCCCCACTTCTCCGCAGCCTTACCGGTCCCAGGACTTCAGGAAAAGGTGCAGTATTACCCCAACTGTACCCCTCCAATACTCCCCTATCCAATTTTCTCTCTTTTGTTTCTTAATAGCTCTTGGGTGCGTGTGCGTGTGATTGCGTTGGTGCGTAAGACTTTCTTTCAATAAAATCATTTATTGGACATTTTTGTTTGGTTTTTGGCTTGGCCTGACCCCATAAAAATTGGGTAAAAAGACCCCGCTAGGTTACCCTGCCTCTTGCATTGCTATTGCTTCTGCTCTGGCTAGTTTCCATTCCCCATCACGTGCAGCACATTGAGGTGTCCCCCAAGGACCCCAGAAATCAGGGTAACACCTGTATTCTAGAGAGCCCATCGTATGGTAAAAGGATCCATCATCAAGCCAAGTGTATTGTCCAGGAAACAAAGAGAGCAGGTACGTTGCAAAATTCACTGCAGCACAGCCCAAACCTACAAACTGTAAGTAAGAGGGGGAGAAAAGTCTAGAGGAAGGAGGATAGGCTGGTTGTGTCCAAGGCCTGGCATAGGACAGGACTGTACTCACAGTTAGAGCTGAAACAGTGACCTATCCAATAACTGGCACAAACAAAGAGGACAGGGAAAGATGTTTCATTCAACACTGGGAAAAATACTGCTACAAGCAATGGTGTAATTGTGGAAATGATGATTTGAGAAGCTGAGGAGGGTTACATGACAAGCAAGGGAAGCCTGGAAGCTGAGCCAGAAACAGGTGCCAGATTGAAAACTGGAGAGGGCTCCAGTACCTTTTTAATGGCTGCATTAAACAGGTGTTGCGTGTCATGCCACCAGGTAACAAGCACCACCTTCTGAAATCTATCTTTCTACTTCAGCAGCAAGTACTTTAGGGTGGGTAGAGGGGAAAATTTCTCTAACAATATAGATTAAGTTATCATATCCTCCAACATTTCACAGATGAAACCAGGACACAAGTTGCCAAGCAACATCAGAATGTGGTCAAGATGGCAAAAATTATTTCTGAGTAAGAACTCACAAGCAAGGAGAGTCTGCAGCAGTTTGCTTTCGCCTGAGCCTACTGAGAAGGGCACGATTCCTCTCCCATTGAGTTAACTGAGTCCAAACTACTTCAGGATTAATTGGGACAGCTAGAGGATATAAGATATTTGGGACAGTGGCCCATCAGTACAAAAATAATTAAAACTAATTATTTTTCCCCATGCTTCCTAGTACCAGTGTCTATTTACTGACATGCATGCTTGAGGCAAGATCCAGGCCTCTAGTCTGTGGCCTCCAGTTGCTGTGGGGCCTTCTCATCCATCCAGTCACCTCAGCAAGGTGAGGGAAGAGCTGGCCTTGGTGGAATTTGCAATGGCATTGTTTTCTTCGGAGGCTTTCAGGCTCCACAGAAAGCTCAGCACATGGAGCAATGTAGAGTAGGAAGGCTGAACAGAAATGAAAGGCTTCTGGGAAGCATTCTCTCCCCATCCCCTGCCCCAAATTGGGACCACTCTGGATTGGTTCATGGGGATTTCTTCTTTTGCTCTGAAGACTTCAAGGTGCCACAAAACATCCTGTTTCCTTTGTCCTCAGTCTAAAATGCCAAGTGATCTTCTAAAGATCTGGAAAGATATGAAGAGGTGGCCATTCTGTCCACAACAGCTACCATCATGCCTTCTTTTGCTCTAATTTGATAATTAATGCAATACAATATAACGTGTTAATAGATTGTTAAATATATTACTATATATTAAATATATACTATAGTTTACAGAATTTATTATTTTGCTCTACTTTTATTTTATTATGAAATGTAATAATATATTTCAATATAAAGTATAAAATTGTTTCTGCAGCATTGCCCTTCTTGCTGCATGCCTTACCAATTTTGTTACAAGCATGTGCATGCACGCGCGCGCACACACACACACACACACACACACACACACCTAGAAATCAGGACGGGGCTGGAAAGTAATTTGCAATAAGTTTATTGGAAATAGCTGTATCTTGTATCTCCACAACTTTTACTCTGAATCATGGATTTTCATATTTTATATATATATCATTATTATCTCTACCAAGTACTTTTCTTATCATATGAAGCAGCCTGTGGGGGCTGCAAAGGGACCAGT
Organism: Cyclura pinguis; assembly: GCA_030412105.1. Classification (NCBI taxonomy): domain Eukaryota; kingdom Metazoa; phylum Chordata; class Lepidosauria; order Squamata; family Iguanidae; genus Cyclura; species Cyclura pinguis. The sequence goes on along the minus strand of CM059600.1, from coordinate 194,138,253 downwards.
GATCTCTGTTAGCATATGCAAAATCCTCATACAGTCTGATAACACATGTAAATGCCTCTAGTCTTTCAAGGCAACTGAGTTGTTAGGAACAACTGCTCCTCAGGCTGTGTCAACTCCTTTCCTCCTAGCAAGGAACAGCCAGATGAAATTTCCAAAAAAGTATAAGCTGTTTAAAATAAGGGGCATCCAGTATGCATTTTGGAACTTTCCATCTGAAATGTGGGACAGGACCGTCTGGGATAAGGAATATGTGGGAATTTGTTCTCTTGAGTTCTCTGCTTACTCAGTTCCTTTTTTGCTGGGAGAGTGGAGCTCATCAGAATTGATTCATGGAGTCTTTTCCTTGCCACCCTTCATTGCAGCAAAGCTAATCCAGAGGGCAGGAGCACACACACAGGGTGAGACAACTGTCTCAGGCAAAAGATTGGAAGAAAGGGCATCATAAAAGCATAATCAGTTATAAATAATTTGTGTTTATTATTGTCATCAAGTTAACTTTGACTTATGGCCACCATACGAATGAGAGAACTCCAGAGCTTTGATCATCAACTGCCCTGCTCAGGTCTTGCAAACTCAGGGCTCTGGCTTCTTTGAGTCAATCCATCTGCAATGCAGCCTCCCTCTTTTCCTCCTGCCTTCCACCTTGTCAAACATTATAATCTTTACCAGTGAGTCACAATGTCTCATTTGATAGCGAAAGTACAACAACCTCAGTTTAGTAATCTTTGCTTCTACTGAAAGTTCAGCTTTAATTTGCTCTAGGGTTCATTCATTTGCTTTTTTGGCAGTCTGTGGTATCCACAGAACAATCCTCCAGTATCATATTTCCATTGAGTTCATTCTCTTTGTGTCAGCTTTCTTCCCTATCGGTATTCCCTATCAGAAAAACAATTTGTATTGGCACTACTGTATTTTTACCATTGGGGGTGGAGAGGTCCTGAATGTTTGTGTAATTTTCTGCTTTGGGTACTAAAAATGGTGTGGCTGGTGTTCTATATTATGTACCTTGAAGTGGGCTGAGGCAGTAGGAGGACACATGTAAATATTTACCACTTAACCCACTGTTTTTCCACCAGATGTGAAGCTCTGCCTAAAGCTTCATTGCCACCAAATGTGAAGACTTTCAGAAATTTCAGTGTTACTCCCAAGAATGAGGGCTTCTCTTTGTCCCCACTTCTGCAACCAATGTAAGGACTTCCTCCTGTCCTACTGCTGTGGCCACCACCCACAGGGACCTCCTAGATGCTCTCAAGGCACCTGTGTGAAATATTATGCCGCTTGTGTGCCCACTGGACACAAGCCCTTTTTATTCATTGCTGCCACCATCCGACACCTTGTCTCAACTACACTGTTATAGTGCTATTATTCCACTTTCAATATCCGATGGAATCCTGGGGTCTGCAGTTTAGGGAGGGGCCTTTAGAATTCTCAATCAGAGAGCTCTTTGCCCTCAGGAAACTACAAGCCCCAGAATTCCACAGGATGTGGAAAGTGGAATAAGAGCACTAGAACAGTGTAGGGCAGGTGTTCCAGGAGGCCAGAAGCATATAAATAGAAAAACAATACTTTGCTGACAGAAGTTAAATATAACGAATCAGATTAATGATTTAATACATTTAAAACACAGCTCACACTCTCACACACTACACTTCTGGCTAATTTAGGCTCTTAAACACCACTCATTAATTCTTACACCTGACTGACTCTCTTAATTCTAATCCTCGCTACACTCACACCTTTTTTCTTACTAACTACCCTAACTATTCTAACTGACTGTATCAGCTGTTATCCCCACTGTCATTCACCAACTTTATTCAAATCTGCTCAGACTTTCCGTCAAGCACCACTCTCAATGTTCCATTCCCTCAGCCTCCTCCAACAACTCCATCCCTTCTACACAGTGTGTGCCTAAACAAAATTCCTTAATGTATAGCAAATTAAACCATATTTTACACCAAAAGTCCATGACATCACGGCACACTTGCCTCTATAGCTCAGGCAGCAAAATTACTTTGGCTGCCCCGAGTACTTGTTATATTTGCAATGAAGATGCTGCTCCAACAGTTTCTTTGTGGTAATAGACACTATTGCATTCATAAGGGCATAAAAGTACAGTCAGAATAAACAAATGTACACTCTATCAGTATGAAGTCTTTATTATAATACCTTCATCTCTCCCAGAAAACTTGTCTGTTCCTTACCTTTGTCTTTAATATACTACAGTTCTCTTTATTGACTACTTCCTTTATTATAGAGCACATCTGGTGAGGGCAGTGTGAGATCATTGGCTGGCCTTCTCTGAATTGCCATTTGGCTGGGCATTACGTTAAAAAAAAGCCAATAAAGAAAGAGAAGTAGAACTGTCTTTGTACCTTACATACACACACAGCTTCTTTGAACAAGTTCTCTTAACAAGTGAAACTGGGGGCAGAGTTTCTCACCTTATCTAGATTAAAATTTGGTCATTTAGCTGGGAACTATATTGCTTTATGTAGTGCCAGTTGATCATCTCTGGATTAAAAGCTGTAAATATGAAGTAAAACCCACCCTCTGAAGGTATACAAACCACTACTGCTTGGAATGGACTGAGATCGCAGTCCACTTCTTTTCAAATAGATGTAACTGAGCCTCAATCTGGTCCAGCCATCCCACTTCCTTTGTTTCCTCCCACTTTGGATATTGCAAGGTGTAGAGTACACACCCATATCAACTGTATATCACCTTGTGGTTTCCTTCAAAGAACTCTGGGAATTGTCGTTTGATGAGATTGCTCCCCATAGAAGTACAGTAGTCCGAGGAAAGAAAATTAACTAGACAAGTCTCTCCAATGAGAATTTCTGTTTCATTTAGCATAATATATTTGTTTTTAACTTGGAAACCTCAGAGCCGATTAAATGAATCTCAGATTGAGCTGTAGTTTGGTACTTTTTTTGCTGCCTCAGAGAAAGGATAGGCAACCAAGCACTCTCCAGATGTTTTGGAGTATGATTCCCATCAGCCTCAGTCATGCTGGCCAATGGTCAGGGATAGTGGGAGTTACAGTCAGGGCTGCCCAAAGTCACCTTATGGTCTGAGAAGCAGATGCCATCTGCTCATTTCTGCACACATAGAGGCTGACCAGACTAGCAACTGAATTATACGTCAACATGGCCAGTGACAGAACGTCTCTACAATCAACGGGGCAGCAGGCTAGTTTCAGGACCCTGGAAGAGATTGTGAGGTACAAATGCATGAGAACAGCTGCTGCTGCTGCATCTGCTGCCTGAGGCAATGGGTACTTATTGGGTCAGGACAGCCTTGGTTGTAATCCAAAAACATCTGGAGAACAGTAAGTAGCTGACTCCCCTTCAGAATGTGGGGTGAAAAACCCTCTGAATCCTATGGACCTCTGTTGGTAGGTACATTTCCTTTCAGCAGTGAGTTAGCTTTGGAGCATGCCAAAGTTAACTTCCAGATCTCATTTAGCTGTATTATCCAGGACATTCATTGTACAGTTAAGCAAACACAGCAGAGAAGGTAGGAGACAGAAGGGAAGAGGGAAAAGAGTTTGCACAGCTCTGAGACCCCATAAACAGGCACATGGAGTTTGAGTGCATTTCAGCAAATAGCCAGGGGCTTTGCCAGCTTCCATCCTTCATTAACTTCCTTAACGAGCTCAGTACTGGGCCAAGGGGCCTCAGGCACGACTCAGTGTTGGTCATTACCAGCTGTGAAAGAACTCTCCAGGCACAGCTGCCTCTTGTCTTCTCCCTTTCCCTAAGATGACCCCATATTCTCTTATTGATCCAATACCCAGTATCTTTCCTTAATGGTGTGGAGAATATTCTGCCCTGTAAGTAATGGAGAAGGGGGTATTTCTTATCACTCAGACTGGAGCTACTAGGGTTCCAGCCTTCCTATCAGTCACACCTATTTCACAGGAAAGCAAACAACCCTGATCATTAGGTATCATTGTTGCCGTCATCACTATTACTATTACTATATTTATTTGTATTCTGCCTTTCTTCCAAAATTGGGACTCAAGGTGGCTTAAGAACAAAATACAACTAAAAACCTACAAAAAGTGAACTTTAAAATATGATTAAACATTTGACAATATTAAAATGATTTAAATCTACACTTCAAAAAGCAAAAACACCAACACACACAAACACACACACACACACACACACACAGACAACCTATTAATACAGTTCAGTATAAAATAATACAGAAGCCTCAGATCATTGTTTAAAACTTTCCATTTACATGTCTGTGAGGCAATGAATCTGTTCTGGATTTTAGCCTGAACTATCAGAGGAGGTATCCAAAGCACTGAGTACAACTCTAAAATAAGTACAGCAGCCTGGATGTTGTTGTCATGTGCCTTCAAGTTGTTTCCCATGTATCATGACCTTAAGATGAACCTATCATGGGGCTTTCTAGTGCTGAGTGTGTATGACGTGCCCAAGATCAGCCAGTGGGTTTCCGCAGCCAAGCGGAGAATCAACCCTGGTCTCCACGGTTTTAGTCTAAATGCTCAAACCACTAGACCATGAAGTTTGGATTTAAAAATGGAGGAGATTCACAACTGACATGCCACCAGCTCCATTGAATAGGACAGAGGAAGGCTTGAAGATAATGATTGTTAGTCCAACAGTCAGATTAGATTATCACAGATTAGATTATTTTAGGATTATGGATTAGAACATGACAGTTTAGGACTGCATTGGCTAATTAACTTTCTACTAAATCTCCTACCTCATTGAAAATGTTTTAAATTTACAAAGTAACTGACTCAGGGTCTCTTGGGACAGGAGTGGAAGATCCTGTGGCCCTCCAGTTGTTGACAGACAACAGGTCCCATAATCTTTGATAAATAAGCATGTTGGCTGGGGCCAATGGACTCCCAACAACAGCTGGAGAGCTGAAGCATCCAAGAATTCATTGTGCAGCCATGATTTCAGACATGGAACTTTCCTAATCTTAGCACTGTTTCTGAACGCGTGTGTTGCACTGTTGACTCTTTTATTTCTTACATTTTAACCCTGCATTTCCATTAAGGTGCTGAAGGGAATGCACTTATCTTTGCAATAGCCTTGTAAGGTAGCTGAGGTGGAGAGACAGTGTCTGATTTATTATCAGCATAATTTATAGCTGAATTGGGATTATTTATTTATTTTATTTATTTAATTTATATCCCACTTTTTTCTTAGCACAGGACCAAAGCACTTTACAATAAAGATGGGAACTTAGTTGTCCCTCATTCCTAGTTTAATATACATGCCTACAGCTATACTGCCATTAATTGTAGTCACAGATCTTATGTCAACATGTCAACCAGCTATTCAAGAGTTGTTTTTTTTTTAAATGGTAGCTGCCAAGAATCAAATCTGAGGCCTTTGGCATACAAAGGATATGATCTACTCTATGCCAGTGTTACCCTGTGTACTGGGGGTCCCGGGAGGGACACCAAAACGTGCTCAACTAAAGGTGGGGAAAATTAGCTCAGAGCACTGCTTAGCGTTACAAGAGGCAGGGTAACGTAGCGAGATCTTGAACCCTATGTCTACGGGGTCCGGCCGAGTCAAGGAGCACACAGAAGTTGAAACAATAAATGATGTTTTATTAAACACAAGCAAAACAGTGTATGCGACACATTCACACAAGATAACTAAAGAAATAAAGGTTGGGGTGGTATAGAGGGATTTTTAGAGGAGTTGCTGGTTTGGGTGATACTTCACCTGTCCTGAAGCCCGGAAAAATAGAGAGCGAGGCTGGGGTGCGATGTAGCTCAGCACGTGGAGCTGAGGGGAGGCTCGCCAAGCAAAGCGGCAGCAAGGCGGGATGAAACTCGGGAGCGATCCGAGGAAGGTCTCGGAATCAAGGGTTTTTATAAGGAGAATGTGACTGCAGGCTATGCTGTACTTGGGGGAAAACAATAGATTTGGAGTTGGAGACAAAGCCTCCGAAAGGTCAGAATCTGAATGATTGAGTTATCGTAGAGATTCTCAATAGAGTAGCCAGTATGCAAACGCAGAGTACTTGGGTATTGTATAGTTCACCCATTAAGCTGCCATTGCGGGGCAGAGGCTCTTTTGTAGGTTGCGTGTATACCTAACTAGAGTACTTGCCTGGAGGTCTCCTAAAGCAGCGAGTCAGCTATTTTCTGGCCTGCCTGTATTGTATAGGAATATTACAGCGATTAATGGCTGAGTTTGTTTGCGTGCTTGTCCGGTGGCCTCGCAAGCACATGGAGGGGAATAGAGAAGTGAAGCCGAATTGTGATATCAAAAGGATATCTTTTAATATCCCCAAAGCTCGGACTAGCCAGGGCAGTAACATCAGGCTTTCTAGTTCTTCAATATAGATGTATTTTTCCTCTGGGATTGGCACTCTTAGTGTCTCCACAGAGCACCGTTGGCATCTTTGGCCAGCTCAGGGTCCATTTCTGACTCTCAGGATCTATCGTAGGCCATTGTCTTTGGTACCTCCAAAACCACAAGCTCTACAACAAGCAGAAGTGAGCATTTCCTATTTCTGGTTGCAGAAAAAAACAGCATTTTATGGGTAAAACGAGGTATATGTCAGAAGTGTTCTTTTTCTAGGAACTTCTGGGAGATGTGTAGACTGCTAGGAATGCCAAACACACAAATAAAACCAAAAAGTGAATAATAACCCACTTCTGGCTTTGAAAAACAGGGTATTTTTTCATGTCAAACAGTCCTAGATGCAAGGATCTAGCTTATTTTTTAAAAACGAATTGCAGGAAAGGTAAACCATGGTGCAGTACAGGGGAATGATGATCTAGATAGTCTATAGGGGTCAAAGACCAGAAAAATAGTGGGGGAGGGGCATACTTTTCCAAGGCTGGTTGTATGAAAATTAGGGTTGCCAGGCCAGGATTATGCCACAGCCTGTGATTTCAGGGTCAAAACCTGAAACCGAGGGATGACTCCTTGGGATGCCACAAGAAGCAGCCCCTGGTGACATCAGTGAGTGCAACACATTAAATTGCAGGCAGAGTTGTACACAGTACGCTATCCCACCCCCTGCTGCCAAAAGAGCACCAAGTCTAAAAATTAGGAATGTACATGTACATGTACACCATTCATGCCACTTCTCTTGCTTTGAGATTCCTCTCCATTTCCCAAGAAACATCGAAGAAGGGCCAGGCCCTGAGACTCAAGGCTACAACCTGAGATCTAGCAAATTGTTCCCTTCCTTCCCTGCCCTCTTAAAAATCTTTTGAAACAAATGGAGCAAGTCTGAGAGCCACCATGTCTCTGTTTTATACCATTCAACAGGAGAAGTACTTGGTCCAGATTTTCTATTTCTCATAGATTCAATAGTGTGCCTTCCTTATATGTGGGGGTTCTGTTCCAGGAACCCCCATGCAAAACAAAAAATGCTCAGTGTTGTGTCCCATTATAGCCAATAGATGCCACATGTGTGTCTTTCCAGTGGCATGGGCACACTCTCACTGCATACATTTACAATGGGACGTGATACTTTGTGAGTCCTTGCATTCATGCATGCGGAGGTTGCAGTAAGGGAGGGGCCACTGTAACTGTTTTAATCTCTTCTGTTGGAGGTTAGCAGAGATTCTTGATATTGCACACTCAATTCTAGACGGTTAAACCTGGAAAAATGTCTTTAGATCTGTAGGATCCTTGCCTTGTGCATAAAATGCTAGATTTTTTAAAAACCTGAAATTCCAAATTAATATCTTTCAGTGTAGTACAACAAAGGTTGCTATCTAAACCTTTAATTACTGGGATATAATTATAATTTTGTTACTGCTTTAATCTGAGTGACAAAATGCAGCCTGGTTGTCCCTCATTCCCCCAGTACCTTTGATGCAAGCATGTCAGCCCTAATGGAGACCATTTGCCTCATTTTAGCACTGCTGTTTTTGAACTGCTGTACTGATGTGCTTCAGCAATTTGACATGGGATTATGGAGATTCACAATGTGACAGTGATACCACCACACCATATTTAACACTGAAATATTAGTTGGAGGTCACAAAAAGCAGGACCCTCCAGAGGGATGCTGTCTGAGCAGCATTCTTTCTTGCAGCAACTGAAACATGGGCTCTGTCCTCAAATTGCATCAAATTAAGAGACAGAAGCTGAGCCCTCCCCTTTCATCCAGCATCTCAAATCTCACACAAAGACTTATTAGCAGAGTGCTGGGGGTGCGCAAACTGGTATGTTTGGGTGTGGGATCTAACTGGCGTAGGAAGAGATGCGTGCTTGGACTGCAGGGTTCAGAATTAGTTGAGCAATGTATTTTTGTAACCACATGTTTTCTTCCAGACGCACCAGAATCACATTTCTTCCCCTTCCCTGAGTCTAATAAAGACGTTGCAAGAAGCGACAAGGAAAAAAAAAAGAAAAAGAAAGAAACCATAAAACCCACAAATACAGTCACAAAAGCATGAAACAGCTTGAAAATCCGAGTGCTGAGTGCGATGAGCCCCATCCCTGGCGGAGGCTCCATCGTTCCTGCTTTCCTTGGGCCTTGTAATGGAAATTAAATTTGGACACAAGTGCTTGGGCATATTTATTATCCTGCTGCTATTGATCTGTCAGGGAGAACAGAAAACTGCTATTTCAGCTGATATAAGGCAGGGAAGCACTGTGATTAGACTAATAGGCCTTTCATGGATTGAGATTTAAGTGCCGGGGTGGTGAAATTTGTAAAAACCCCTGGAGCTGCTTCGTCTCTCCCGCCCCAATCCTGTTAGCATAATGTGCTCACAAACCTATTGCAGGAACATCACCCGATTTTGTATGCTTTTTCTTTAGGAACACAGGGAAAGGAGGAAGGACACAAAGCACAGCGGCTTGGAGAAAGGGGAGGGAGTCAATATGGGAACAACATCCTGGATAAATAGGGTCTTAATCATTTTACTAGGTCTATGGTTAGTATAGCCAGATAGTATTGTGTTTGCCCCTACTGATAAAGACAAGCTTTGTCCAGCTAGCTAAAGAGCTCTAAGTGAGAGGGAGCAACATCAGTAGAAGTAAAGCAAAATGAGAAAATGTCTGTGTTTCAGGATGAAGGGAAGGTAATAGGTGGGGGCAATGTGAAAGGTGGAGTGCCAAGCCCAGATGTGGGATATTTGAGCAAGCAGCACCAATTTGACATTCAAAACAGAAAAGCGGGACTTCTTCCTCCCAAGAATTTCAGTTAAAAAAAAGTCTGAAATTCAATTAATGTTCTTAAGTGTTCTGTTTCCTCAAGAATAATGCATGTTTTAAGTAGGTCCTATAGACCTTCATAAATGAGATTAAAGGTAATGTATGTGTCTAGTAATCACAGCCTAATCGCACTCTGTAATAATACGTTTAAAAGATCAAAGCTATCACTTAAGACAGCAGCAAAGGGAATTAAGATTTCATGATATTTTTCTAAATAGAAAGGGTTTTGCTAAACACAATGGGCTAGATTTAGATGAAAACAACTCTTTGAATTCAATGAGTCTTAAGAAAAGCCTGTGTTGTAGTGCTTAGAAGGTAGACTGGGATTTAAGAGATCCTAGTTCAAGTTTCTATTCAGCTATGAAACTCAGTGGGTAACTGTGGAAAGATCACTTTCTCGCAGTCTAACCTACCTCTCAGGGTTGTTGTGAGGACAAAATGTAGAGAAGGGGAGCTACGTGCACTGCCCTGAGCTCACAGAAAGAGAGGCATGGTATAGCTGTAACTAGTAAATAACTAAGTCCCATTTAGTTCAGTGAGCCTAGTTTAAGCTCTCCTTGATGCTACACAGTTCTAGCACTTTGATACCACTTTAACTGCTGTAGATCTGTTACCCTGATTTCTGGGGGTCCCGGGAGGGACACCTAAATGTGCTCACAACAATGGGGAGGGAATTAGCACAGAGCACAAGTTTGCAATGCGAGAGGCAGGGTAACAAAGCGAGATCTTGAGTCCTATGTCTACGGGGTCAGGCCGAGTCAATGATAAGGCAGAAGTGGAAAATAATAATTGTTTTATTGAAATACAATTAAACACATGTATGCAACACACTCACACAGAGAACTATAGAAATAAAAGGTAGGATAGAGAGATTTTGAGAGGAGGTTTGGTATGGGAAATACTATACCTGTCCTGAAGCCCGGTAAGAAGCAAGGAGGCTGGGGAGCGTGGATTCTCAGCACATGGGACTGAGGGGAAGGCTCGCTGGACAAAGTGACAGCAAGGCGGGATGGAAGCCAAGAGCGATCTGAGGAAGCGCTCAAAGTCAGGGGTTCGTATAGGGAAAATTGTGGCCGCAGGCTAGTCCGTACTTGGGGATAACAATGAGTTTCGGGCTGGAGACAAAGCCTCCGAAAGGTCAGTACTTTAGATGATTGAATTTTGACAAGGTTGTCAATAGAGTAGCTAGTATGCAAATACGGAGTGCTTGAGAGTTGTATAGTCCGCTCATCAAGCTGCATGCGCGGGGCAGGGGATCTTTTGTAAGTAGCGTGCATACATAATGTGATACACGCTTTGAGGTCTCCTGAAGCTGCATTCGGCAATGACTGGCCTGCCTAGATCGGGATTTGAATGGTTCGGCTATTGTCAGCCACGCCTGTGTGCGTGCTTGTCCAGGGGCCTCACAAGCACATGGAGAGGAATGGGTAGAGAAGGCCGAATTATTGATATCAAATGATATCTTAATATCCCACAAGCTCGGGCTAGAAACAGCGGTAACAGATCCATCCAACAGAATCCTGGAATTTGTACTTTCATTCAGTATTCAGAATTCTCAGCCAGAGGGCTCTAGTGCCCCACCAAACTCCAGTTCCCAGGATTGCACAGGATGCAACCATGGCAATTAAATTGGTATCAAAAGACCAGTAGTGTAACATGAAAGAGACCCAGGTGTAACTAAATCGGTCTAACCCAGTTTTAACTGGCAACTGTTCACCCAGTGAAAATAAATGTTTTGGATATGTATATCACCCCAAAAGTGGAACTGCGTGGCCAAAATAGTAAAAACGCTCAGATCTGTATAAAATTTATATATGCTGATTTATACTTATAGATGCAAATTTCAAAAGAGTTAATAAAAATTTAATAGAATTTCAGCACAGTTCAACATAAAGGGACATAACTCTGACCAGTTTGTCTGCCTCTTGCTCAGTCTGCTATTCAGGCACTTGTTGTTGATGGGCAACTTCAGGTCCTCTCATTTCCATCCTTTCCTTTGGTTCTTTATTTTTAAACTGGACTTGGACCAGATAGCCTTTCAAACAGAGGGCTATCCTGCTTTCTGAAGCCCTTTGTCATAACTCATGCTCTGGAATCAGATTACCAGGAGTTTATGCCTCCAGATAATGGCAGCATCTCCAAACCTGAGGAGCCGAGGGCTAAAACAGTTGAACAGCCCTCTCTTCAATGGGATGTAGGAGATGCCAAGAATGCACCCTCTCCTTTGGAATTCACAGAAGAGATAAGGAGAAGCTTTGAAGGTCCCAGTGTCTGTTAATCAGGAAGCACTGGCTCATTAAGCACATGGCATCCAGAGGCAGCTGCCTATTAATTTCCCAGCAGCTCCCTGAATTCTCCCTGTGTTAATGTGCTCTTAACTTTTGGTGTAACTATGATTGATGACACTGTGTCTTGTCCTCTGTTGGCTTCATTTCTCTGCATTATTGGCTAGGTGTCCTGGACTGGCTGACAGTCTCGCTCCTGTTTCTCCTTTCACCTCGCTGGATTACCTATGACTGACTCAGACTGGATTGACTACCCAACAACGCTTACCTTACAACTGCGTGATTCTTGGATCACTTGCTGAATGTAGTGTAGAACACAACTTTGGTCAAGGTTCTGTATCTCTTTCATCTCACACACAAGAGCTTGGTTTGTCTGAAGTGTCCACGTGCTTAAAATGTCCATCTGACTAGAAAAAAAAACACAAGACAATATGGACCACTCTTTATCTACTTATTATTTATTTTTTCAATTTATATTCTGCCTTTGCTCTGCCATAGGATCCAAGGTAGCATACAATAATTTAAAAGAAATTAGCTAAAATGTTATATTATGACACTTTTTAAACAATTAAACAGTACTGTTAAAAACTATTTTAAAAGTATTGTCTTGTTCCTTTTGTCACAACTGGACTCAGAGAAATCATCAATGAAACTTTAGATGTTGAAATTCATGTGGCTACTATAAGTTGACAGGTGACTAGAAGACACACACACTACTAACAGACAGAGGGACTGAAGGAGAACAAAGGGGGAAACTGGCCATCCTAGATATGCTGTCAGTAGGACTCATTATGCTCTGAGAAGCTACTTTTATAAAACCCTGGTGAACAATTATGGAGGTCCATTTTGTGAGACAGCCAGCATGGAGTAGTTGTGTGAGCTCTCGACTACGACGCAGGAGACAAGAGCATGAATCCCAACTCAGCCACGGAAACCCACTGAGTGACCTTGTGCCAGTCACACTGTCTGAGCCCCAGAGGAAGGCAAGGGCAAGTCTCCTCTGAACAGATCTTGCAAGAAAACCCCATGATAAGTTCAATTCAGAGTCACCATAAGTCAGAAACTACTTAAAGGCACACAACAACAATTTTGTAGGCAGTTGGAGTAAATTAAGTCCATTTCCGCACTAGACTGTTATAGCGCTATCATTCCACTTGCAACATCCTATGAACTCCTGGGGTTTGCAGTTTCCGGAGGGGCCAGCTGGTGCGGAAATGGCCTAAGATGGGGCTCTACCCAGTTTCTGAAATATACTACCAGCAAGTCCCGTGGCAACAGCTATAACTCACTCCACCTTTTTTACAACCCCTAGATTGGCAGCAGAAGAGGGCTAATCTTGTGGAGTGGTTTGAGTGCTGGACAAGGACATTGGGAGACCAGGGTTCCAACCTCCTCTTAGTCATGGAAACCCGCCTGGGGACCTTGGACATGCCACATTCTCTCAGTCTAAGAGGAAGACAATGGCAAACCTCCTCTGAGTAAATCTTGCCAAGAGAGCCCTGTGACAGGTATTCCTTGTGTGCGCATGTGCCTTCAAGTTGCCTGTCGACTTGTGGCAACCCAATGGATCTCACAGCTTTTTCTGCCATAAGTCAGAAACCACCTGCAGGCATGCAAAAAACCACCACAACGAAGTTTGACATCTAAAGATCCAGCTTATGATTTTGAGGAGCAGATTTAGGCCTGGGAGACTCTAGTTCCTTATTATTCCTGTCCCTTAGCTGTTAGATTTACTAGAAGCCATTTTGAGGAGGTTGTGAAGGCTCATATCCTCACCTCCTTTTTTGTTGTTTATTTTTGCCTCTACATCTAAAAAAGTGTATTTATGTCAAGGGCAAGAAGGGAAGCTTCAAACTTGCTTTGTAATGGATGAGCCAAGCCACACGCCTTGGGGCCCAGAATTAACATGGCTTCCAGTCACCAAGTTCTGCTATAAAACGCCTGGTACTTTCCAAGTCTCCGAAAAAGCTGGCTGGACAGAAAAGCATATGCCTCACGGACATTTATTTTATTTTAATTTTAGAATCCTGGTTTCCATTTTTTTCCCCTTTTTATTACAGAAAGACATTTTCTTTGGCTTGACAGACATAGCTGGGCAACACGGCTTGCCCCCCAAGGTCTGAGCAGTTCTGAATTGCTAGCCAACAAAGGTCGGTCATTCAGTGTTGTTGCTGAATGGCACATCCTTAGTGTCAAAGTTTCTTCTTGGTCCAGCTTCTTTTGTCAGATATGACAGCAGCTGTCAGATAGGTAGCACAATGTCACATTTTGCAAAGGGACATGAAAACCAGTCATGATAGGCATTTATACAGGCAGGTGAGGGATAACTCTTCCTCCCACTCAGGAAATCATTTATTTTCATCTGGAAGATTCTAAAGATGGGATTTTGTTTCCTTTTCAACCCTCAGTACCAAACTGAAAGCTTGTCAAAGTTTTACTGAAGCTTTTGAGATACCTTTGGACTGCAACTCCCATCAGCCCTCACCACTGGCTGTACTGGCTCAGGATGATGAAATCTATATGCCAAAAGCCATCTAGGGCACCAGGTATCTTCCACTCTTGGGGCTCTTTCACACTACACAAGTATAGCACTATAACTCCACTTTAACTGCCATGGTTCCATCCTATGGAATCCTGGGTCATGTAGTTTGGTGAGGCCCTAGAGGAGCTCTCTGGCTGGTAATTCTAAATGCTTTAACTGCCAGTCTCAGGATTCCACAAGAAGTTACCACAACAGTTAGTGGAATCATCTACTATATAAAACTCAATGTTTGCACGTTTTTCTGTTTGTCTGCGTCAGGCAGGCGAAGACCTCATACAATTGGCTGTGTGAGGCGCGAAGACCTCATATGATTGGCTGGCTGTGAAGATTCCATGGAATCCTGGGGTTGGCAGTTTCGGGAGGGGCCTTTAGAATTCTCAGCCGAGAGCTCTTGGGCCTCAGCCTGGTTGCTATGGAGATGAGGCCTACCATCAATAAGGATGCCAGAAAACATTTGGGAGGCATATGCGAGAAAAATTAAAATGACATACATAACATAGTTACAAGGTCTTCTCACCTCACACAGTGGATTGTATGGGTTCCATATATGAGGAATCTTAAAGTTGAAATTCAAAACAAAAAATGCTTCCAGAAAAACATAAAGCCATTGCACAAATTCAACAGAAAGCAAAAAAAATCAAAGGCCAGTACATCAATGTCACCAGAGAACACAGATTGGATTGGGGACTATGGGGGAATGTTTCAGGTACGGGAATAGGCTGGTTGCTATGAAACCAGGCCTAGCAGCAAGGAAGAGGATAGTGTATTCCTGCAGGATCCCAACCTCTGCATGTTAACAACTACAAATATAGATTGGATTGGGGAATATGAGGATAAGTTACGGGTACTGGAATAGTCTGGTTGCTATGGAGATGAGGCCTAGCAGCAAGGAGGACAGTGTATTCCCGCAAGAACCCAACCTCTGAATGTTAACAACTCTAAATACAGATTGGATTGAGGAATATGGGGAAAAGTTTCAGGTACTGAAATAGACCAGTTGCTATGAAGACGAGGTCTAGCAGCAAAAGAAGGCAGTGTATTCCCTCAGGAACCCAAACTGTACATGTAAATAACTCTGAATACAGATTGCATTGGGAAATATGAGGAAAAGTCACAAGTACTGGAGAAAACAGTTTGGTGAGTTCTCAAGAGGAAAATAAAATCCCAGGCAATGCTGGTTAATACGCCAGTAGTGGTATAATTACATAGTGTGTAAGGCCCCCGGTCCACCTTCATTGAGTAACAGTGGAGACAGCTTGGGACAGGACTCGTTCAAATCCTACTCGGCAGCAGGCAGCCATGGATCAGCCATTTTTCTTCTCCAGATGGAATCTAGTGACCAAGAAATCTACC
Organism: Cyclura pinguis; assembly: GCA_030412105.1. Classification (NCBI taxonomy): domain Eukaryota; kingdom Metazoa; phylum Chordata; class Lepidosauria; order Squamata; family Iguanidae; genus Cyclura; species Cyclura pinguis. The sequence continues at coordinate 194,122,885 of CM059600.1, read as the reverse complement.
TCAGAGTGCTGTTGTGAGCACAAAATCCTGAGGTGAAGGTTTGAAATTATATTTACTTCTACTGTTGTGTCAACCTCACTGCACACCCTGAAGAAGATGTGTTTTGCCCCTTCTTTTCTCGATGATCTAAAGCACTCTGTGTTGTTTCTCCAAAGCATCCCTTCTCCACAAGAAACCCCATCTCAGAAAGCGGAATAGATATAACAAGCCCTCGCCTCTCCCTGGGGGGCATTTAATCTGAGAGGAGAGACAGCTTTTGGGTAAATATCATGAATATGCAGATTACATTTATGCTGATTTATCTGGAAATCAGTTCCTAAGCTTGCATTTTTTCCCTCCCTCTCCTTCCCTGGTGTGTAGAAAGGAGGCGGCTTTGATAATTCTTCTCTGTTGGATTAGGTGCTTACCTCCTTTTTCCAGATAGCCCATTGTGGAAGTCTCAGCATTCAATTTCCATAGAGAAGAACTTGTTGGTTTTATTTTTTTTCAACAGGAAATCAAAATGGGGAGCTAGAAGAATTCATGGGCCATGTGTGTTCTAAAACCACCTCAAAGCCTTTGATGTGACAATAAAACCTATTTGGGTGGATAAATCGTGTAAATTAAAAATATATATGCAGAATGGTAACTCAAAGTTAGGATTTCTCTACTTGCAAAGGTGAAAACGACCAAATGACAGCAGAGTGTATGAATGTAGATATTTTATACTGACATGTTAAAATCCACTTTCCTCACCATATGGCAAAAAGACAAAAAGTGAATGAACGATGGAACAATTATTCAGTTTATAAACTACCCCACCCTTCAATCCTTTTTAAACTTTAGTTTTAACCAATGATCTCAAGGGTACTACAGCTTTTCAGTCTACTAGTTTCACAGCAAGTACTGGGAGTTTCAAACAGTCGGGGAGGACTACAGGTCCCAGATCTCAGGGTTTAGACCCTCTTCTCCAGCCCTCAGGGTGTGGAGGAATCTCAGGGCAAAAGTGCTGTCTTGAGAAGTGTGTGCTTGTGTGTTTTCTTATTTGTTAAGACTTCGGCCTTCTCCACGTGGGGCAAATGTGTGGGGAGCTTGCTTAAGGTTGTGGGATTTGTTTCTGGAGTTCTCATTTTAAAAAAAATAAATCCAAATATTTTTGTTGTCCCAGATAATTTTCTGGCACCAGCTGCAACTTTTTATTCCCTCCTTGAATGTTTAAATTCCAAGACATATTGGAACAAAAATGTTCTTTGGAGAATGTATTCATCAGTACTTGTGACTCATATTGGATTTGGGGTACATGCCCCCTAATGACGTGTGTGACGATTGGGCTAAAGTGTTTGCATGCTCATTGAACTTCCACTTCACTCACCTGCTGCTTAAGAAGAGTGGTGGACAAGGTCAAGAAAAGAGGATTTTTCTCTAATCCTCTTCCCCTTTTTCCTCTTCACTCTTCCTTTTTTTAAAAAAAAAGCATGATAACACTATAATTCTCGGGGGGGGGGGATTAAAAACAACCATTTCAGAGAAGAAAAATTTGCCCTTGAAACCATAGGTGCACATTGCAACTTCAGCAAGCCACACACCCCAGTTAAAGAAAACTTTAGAAGAGCTGTAGCGCTGATTCATGAACTCACCACATCTTATGACAGACAGTCTTCAAGAATGGGAATGAGTGCACTCATACAGAACAAGTGGACACAGAGGCAACAACAATCAGCAAAACCTTTCAAAATCCAAGGAGCTATATTGTGAGAGGTCATGCGTCCTTAGCCCATCCTCTCTGCAACTGTAGTTGATGCTTAATATTGTTGATGCCTAATGTCATCACCAGGCATTGCCCTTTATAATATCACTCTTGTAACACCCATAAAGTCCGCTCCCTGTGACATTGCAAGGGATTATCCCTAGGTCTCAGTTTTGGCCATGAAATCTCAGGGAGGGAATATTCCTGACAGGGTAACTTTGGGCAAGAGAGTCATATATCAGTGGTGTATTCACAGACTTCTGTCTCTTGCCAGTACTGACCTTTTGAGCTGTGCAGTGGGGAAAAAGCTGGGGCCCATTCACACTACAGAATGATAGTGTTATGATTCTGCTTTAACTACCACAGTTCCCTCCTATGGAATCCTGGGATTTGCGGTTTCAGGAGGGGCATCTAGAATCCTCAGCTAGAGCGCCTCTCTGGTGCCTTTGACCAAACTACAAACCCCAAGATTCCATAGGAGGGAACCGTGGCAGTTCAAGTGGAATCATAATGCCATAATTGCACAGTGTGAATGAGCCCCTGAAAAAATACGGCAAAGGGGAGGGGGACTTTTTTCCAAATTTATTCCCCCCCCCACATTGGAAAAAGTTAATTTTCCCCCCTTGTCGTACAAAAAGCCAATGTTTCCAAGGGGTACTTTCTTCCCATGGCTGCTGAGGCCTTCCACATCTAGAGCAGGATGTGCTGAAGACCACCGCCCACCCCCTCGCTTTCAGTCAGCGAGACAGCAAGTGTACGGCTCAGCAGCATCTGAGTAATGGCTGCCCATGTGGATGTGTGTGAGAAACAGCTGCGTGGCTCAGCCCTCCCCTCTCATTTGCTGGCCTGTCCACCCGCTTCCCTGTTTCAGGCCCCAGCTGTGTCAGCGGGAAAGCCCAGATGGCCAGGCCTAATTAAATTGGAGTTTTAGTTTTAATCTGCTACATCAAGATGCCAATCAGCTAATCACATCAATTAATCAATTAATTCTCCCCAGAATTAATATTCTGTGGATACGAATTCCAGTACTGGTCACGGGAAGGGGAGTGGAGAGGGGGATAGAGCCTTATTTCTGCCTCATTTGCAAATACACAATACTCCATTCATTTTAGCTACGTTTTCCAAAGTGGCTGTGGGTGTGGGCAGGGAGGGTATGTTGATTTCTCTCTCCCACTCTTCCCCTCTGTCTTTGCCTCCTTGCAACCCGTTTCACAAAGTGCAGATGCTAATTGTGCCCCTTAATGATGTATAGATCGGCCTCCAGTGTGGTATTTTCAATTACCTGCAATGTCTCTTGACCTTTTGCAGACATGTCAAGAGAAATAGGGGTGATTAATCAATTGGTTTTGGTAGTTAGAGTTGGGGAGATGGGCTATGGCCTTCCCTCACCTTTTGAAAACCAGGCTGAGTAAGGGATACAAGAATCAGGTGTTAGCCAAGCTTAGAAAGTTACTGTTTTTTTAAAGTAACTTGAGACAATTCCAAGGTCCTCATATTTAATTACTGTTATAGTAGCATTTTCCCCCCCGAAAAAGTAAATTCTAACTTTCTCATTATTCAAAAGTAACCAAAATACATGTTTTTAATTAGCTGGCCTTGTGTGGTGGCTTGAGTGTTGGACTATGATCCAGCAGACCAGATTTCGATTCCCTGCTTGGCCACAGAACCCCAGTGGGTGACCTTCAGCACATCACACACCTTCAGCCCCAGAAAACCCTGTGACAGGTTCACCTCAGGGCCTCCATAAGTCAGAAATGACTTGAAGGCACACAACAGCAAATTATACACACCACTGGCCTCTGATACAAAGCAATGAGGCCATATACCTGCTCTAACCATGAAAATAATTAAAATACTACAGTTGCATCACAAATCATAAAGTAATTAACCAATTGTAATTCCTCGTTTGAAACTAATTGTGGAATTTTCAGGCATCACAAAATTACCTCCGGTCTTTGTAACCTATTAAGAGGCAGGCATGACAACGTGGCCCCCCTCAATGGCTTGCAAAAAAAATCATGAGCCCTCTACACTATGCAATGCATGCGTGAGAAATCTGGACAGTACAAGATCCAGAAAAGACCCCTGATCAAGGGCTGATGTATCCTTGTCATGACTCTCATCCCCAAAATGTACAGTGGGGGTAGACAATGCATAGTCCCTGAGTCATGTACCCTCCCCGACCCCACTTCTGTGGCCCCTAAATCACTCAATTTAAAAAAAAAATCTTGGCATGATTTTCAGGAAATTATTGCTCCAAAGCCATAGGGATTTTCCCCCAAATGCATGAAAACACACGGTCATACCCCACTCCATCCCCACAAGAACCGCACTGTTGTTGTTGTGTACCTTCAAGTTCTTTTCGATTTATGGGAACCCTAAGGTGAACCTAAAGCAGAGTTTTCTGGGGATGAGAGTATATGATGTACCCAAGGTCACCTAGTGGGTTTCCATGGCTGAGCTGACTCTCCAAGAACCTCATGCTAACCCTCAAATATCCCTTTTCTTCTCAAAAAGCTCACAAGTATTACTTAGATTGTTTCCGCACTAGACTGTTATAGCGCTATTATTCCACTTTCAACATCCTACAAAATCCTGGGGTTTGCAGCCTCGGGAGGGGGCCCTTCCTAAGCTGCAAACCCCAGGATTCCATAGGATGTTGAAAGTGGAATAATAGCGCTATAACAGTTAAGTGCGGAAACAGTCTTAGTGTTACCATTTTTGAGAGGGACTGCAGATGCAAATAGAAGTGCAGGTGGAGTATCCTTTATCTGGAAAGCCAAAATCCAAAAACCTCCAAAACCTGAAACTTTTTTTTGCCAGTCTCTGGCTTCTACCTTTGACATGGCAGCTGCAGCATTCCTGCTCATGTGTCTCTCAGGCCCTCAGTCTCTCTCCAGCCTCATGTCTCATATACAACACAAGCAGAGAGTGAATGAGACAAGAGGCTGGAGTGAGCCATGAGGATCTGTGAAATGGAAGGAATCCAAGTGTAGTGCTTGGCACAACGCAGTGGCTGTGGCGCTCCTGTTTGTTTGCAGACTCCCTGGAGATATCCTACACAGTACAGTATTTTATGTATATGCAAATACAAGTATTCCATATGAAATATGAAACACTTCCAGTCCCAAGCATTTCAGATAAAGGATACTCAACCTACATTTGGACTTGCTGTGGGGGTGGGATGGCACACAAGGGGTCTGGGGGAGAATTTGCCCCCGTCCCCTATACAATTGTCCATCCCCAATCTACAAGTAGCTGGTAGTTTTGCTACCACTGACACTGAGAGAGCCACTGGGATATAGAGTAACATGTGTTGATCAGGGTAGGAGATCCTACTTTTGCAAATTCACCACTGTTGGCTGTAGAGAGATTCCATGTTGAACTCATACCATGAATTTCCCTTATTCTTTCCCTAGAATGAATATTGGGAAGCATTTCCTGCATTTAATTTCCCTTTGACCTCCCTGTTTATAGTCTTTACCTCACCCTGCCTAGCAGTATACACTGTACATATATAATGACATTTTGGACAACACTTTGTGGAACTGATGAAATGGGCTGTGGTCCGTGAAGCTTGTCCTGTAATATACAGTTTGAGATCCTACTACCTCCAGGAGATGGAGCATCACTTGACGCTCATTGAACTCCACAGCTATTGTGCAACGCCAACCCATTGGTGTGTTGTGACCCATTGAACAACCACATGTGCAATCCAATGCACATCTGTATGCACAACTCCACTTTCCTAAATTTGAACTGAATTCAGATGTTGATGACTGGACAAAAATGTCCAGTTGCTTCTGTAGGAGAACTTAGGCATGCATAAGATAACCAACATAATTTAGGGGAGGGGAGAAGACTGTGCAATGTACTGAAGCTCTGTTGAAGCATTTTAGACCACTCTTTAAGAGAGAGGAGCTAAGTGGGGCTCCCAGTGGTGAAAGGATGAGTCTTCAAAAACATGGTGGCTGATGGCTCCCATGTCAGTGGGGAAGTGAATCTGCTCTGGTTCTGACATGGAAATATAACACTGTAATAAGACTGTAAAACAGTGGGTTGGAGGAGATTATTTTGACCACTGCATCAAGAGAGAGGCAGCCAGGCAAAGCGAGGGTGCTCTCTGTTTTCAGATGGCAGGTTGTTGAGTTTGCTCACTCAGTTACAAATAAGAATAGGATTACTAAGGTTTGATACATTGCAAGACCATAATAGGAACTTAAATCTGAGCTATAGTATGCTTCCCTGTTTTCTGGTAAGGTTGATGGATGAAGTAAGAGATCAGAATTGGTACAATATGCATATGTTACTTGCCCATCAGCCAGGCAGAAGTATCCTGAGAACTAGCCTTGACCACAAGGGCCACAACCTGGCTTTGCTAACAGTATCTTTCTGCTAACAAAAGCATGAAGTGCAACAGCTCCCAGACCCTAACAGCTCTAACAGCTCGAGCAAAAGCCTACACATTAAATACCACAGTTCTAAATACCTTAATTATAACGTCTCCCTCCACAGTTTGAATCTGAATTTTTAAAGAAGCAATTCAAACAGCTGAGCCTATTTGGGAAATGGGATTCTGGAGCTTGGACAGTCCCTTTAGCATTCATGGTAAAACTCACTCTCTTCTGAAATTTCACCAACTGCTCCATCCTGTCATTTTTATTTTTATTTATTTTTATTTTTTTGCCTCCCATTTTTGGATGTACAGCAACTTTAAAAGGTGGGAGAGAGGAGAGACAAGGGCCTACAACCACAAGGACAAGCAAGCAACGTTCTGCAGAGCACGCCGCTTAACATGACCACTGACTAGTGTCAGCTGCTGCTGAAGGGGCCAGAGCCAGGGCAACTGGGGAAGGAAAGAAAATGGGCGATGCTAAAACGGGAGCACGAAACACACACCACCTCAGGAGGCAGCTTCCTGAGGCACCCATGCTAACCGCCTCCTCTACGAGGACGCTCTGAAACTTTAGCGCTTAATTTCCTATTAACTGCTGATAAATCCAATTAGGCCCTGCCTATAATTAGGGACATCTGCTGCATTCGTTCTCAGGGAAAGGCAAACAGCCTGCAGACTGCGACGGGAACGCAGGCCGGGCTGGGTAGGCCCCAGCGGCTCGTTCCGTCTTCCCAGCCGGGCCTGGACGAGCCATTCGCATCCCTCGGAAGCAGTCTGACGTGACTTGTTATTTTCCAGATGACTCTAATTAAGCTGTTCTTTTCACTTTGTTAAATTAAAGAGGGGAGGAGGCATGGGTTTCAATTCTCCACCCCACACCTAATCTCTCCCCTCTTTTCCTCATTCTGTAAACACACCCCACTCCAGATGCAGCAAATTGGGTGCTGACACCTTCTCCTCCGCCCCCCCCATCCCCATCCCGCCATCCAGAGCGGCACAAGTAAATAAATAGACAGGGCTGGTAAAAATTAACTGTAGACGAGATGGGAAATGAGGTGGAAAATTGTAACGGTTTGCCGTTTAAAAGCTGCCTGGCATATCTCAGAGAGAAGGGGGTGGGGAGGAAGAGTTATCTTAGCCTGTAGGTAAAGGAACAATCCATCCAGAATTTACTGAGGGCAGCCAATGTGTAATTGAGTCATTTGGGCCCAAATGTTGTCAGATGGCAGCGGCAGGGAGAGACACCCCTTCCTCAGATGCTTTGCAACAGTACCACCCAAACTAACAGCGCAACTCGCCCCAGGGTTCTGGCACCCTGTAATGGAATATTTGGGCTCGGGGTTGCTAGGGAGGGAGGTGGAGAGAACAACACAGGGAGGTAGGAGGAAGAGAAGGAGAGGACAACATCCAGAACAACAACAACAACAACCCTGTGTCCTACCAAGTTGTGAGCAGTGCTGATTCTACCATTAGCAACTGTGGGTCAGTGATGGCAGCCTTCTGGCTCTTTGTGGGATGGCAAAGCTGTTTGTGCACAAAAAGGAGACTAGGCTCCATGTGCTTATGGATGGTCCTAGTTTATTCTTTAAAACATAAATAACAATTTTTTAAAAAAATGTGTAGTTTGTCCTCTTTGTTGCATATCAGTCCAGTTCTGAAAGAAAATGTGGCAGCAGCTCCAGAAATTTCCATCGGATTTATAGTATGCATATGATTTGTTGTACGAATGTGTATTTTGATATATGAAGTTGGAAGATTTCATACATTTGCTGTTTCTTGATACAGAACTTACACACACACACACACACACACACACACACACACACACACATGTTTGTTCTTAATATAGCCCCTGAAGAAGGCCAATTAATTTATAAACAGGGTGAAGCATGTTGGACTTTTTAAAGAATAAACTATGACCATCCATAAGCACGTGGAGGCTGGTCTCCTTTTTTTCCTGGTGATTTATTAAATATACTTTCCAGCACTTATTCCTAAAGTTGTTTGCACACCAGACAATCTTTGTTGTAACTCCTAAACTAGTCTGTTGCATCAGATGTGGGGCAGGCCCCAGCCCATTGCAAGCACCAGAGTAAACTTCAACTACCAGCCCAGTTGCCTGCTTACCTAGGATGGGGAGGGGGGCACCATGGTATTCTTCACCTCAGACAGAAATATGTCTTGGATCAGCTCTGGTCACCAGTACTGTAATCTGCAAGGACATCCAAGGACAGCTTCCACCCCTGAGGTTAAGCATCTGACTCCATTGCTTAACAATACACAGGGAGGCTCTGTTTTTGATATGAAAAGAGAAATGGGAACAGGATTGGGAGTGCAGTGGACTGTGGGTATTATGATATGGCTTAGTTGTCTACTTGTAAAAAAAATGAAACGAATACTACTTATATCACAGCTAATCTTCTGAAGAGCTCTACAGTTAGAAAGCTAGCATCTGTGATGTTTCCACTGGTGACTGTAAGCACGGTCCACAAAACCTGATGATCTTTGCTGTGGGTGGTATCGAGATGTCTTTAGATAACATTGTTGAAGTACCTTTTTGGGAACACACGTGTAAAAGACAACCCTATGTTTGCTCCTGGTGGGCAAAGAAACTGCGGGGAATGGAATCACCAAGAAAAAGTGATCTCTGTGACCATATCCCCCTGCTGATGACTGCCTTACAGTGCAATCCCGCACTCATCTATTACAAGATAAGACTCACAACCTTCAATGCAGCTTACCCCCAGGTAAAAGTAAATAGAATTGCATCTTAAGATTGCTGTGTAGCTTTAGGGTCATCGTATGAACTCTGTTACTCAGCTAATACCCTTTTGCTTGGTAGCTTCTGGGCCACTGGGACAATGAATCCACTCCAAGCTTAGCCTGCCCTTTACAGCAGCTATCCAAGGTGCTGAATCCATTTTGGGTGGTTGGACCTGTTTGGAGAATAGGGCTCAGGACTTCAAATGCAGCCTTCAAAGTCTGGACTAAAACTTGGAGTGTAGTCACCAATCCACTGACATGAAAGCCATCAGCTGCTTCTGTCCATCGTGAAAGATAGTCTGGTTGGAGATAATATTAGTTGCCATGACATTGCTGATGTAATCCAGTTTTGTCCTTACAGGTCTGGAGCTGAAACTGGAAGGAAACAACAGTGTTCTGATGACTGGCTGCTGGAATGATTTTGTGCAGCTCTGTCTTCCAGCTTGGTCCACTTGGCTAAGAGAAGTTTGCAACCAGAATAGACTTTGCTGAACTGAGTTTCTCAATTCATTGGGCCTCAGAGACAACATGGTCCCTGTAGCATGAAACCACCTCAGAGCCAGTGTAGACATTGCTACAGAGATGTATGGAGAAGAAATGGACTGTGTTCACATTTCCCTGCAAAAATACCTCTTTTGCCTATTCCTGCCAAAACTGGGAACAAGATGAACCCAATCTATTTCTTATTCATATATCTCACTTCAGAAATCTACACGTTTTTGGGCTTTGCATACGTTTCTGTGCACAATACCATGAGGCTATTGAAAAAAATGTGCTCAGTTTAAAACATGAATACTTGAAAAAGGCACACACATGTGCTTTAGGGAGAATGCACACAAAATAAATACATTAGAAAAATGCATATATTCTGCACATCTTTGTTTATTTATTAGATTTGTATCCTGTCTTTGTTCCTGGACTGAGATGGAAAATGGCTTACAAAGTAATTTTAAAAAGTTGCAATAAAAAAACTCAATAAACTGTACATATTAAAATGGATTTTTCCCTTCATCCAGTCTATTACTGAAACCAGACACTAGTTTAGAACTAAAACAGCTTTGTTGGATTTGGATGGGAAGCAGAAATAGAGATGGATGAAAAGCAGAAATATGTGAGCATGAATTTCTATGAAGGAAGGGGAAAGGAAGGTTCTCCACTCGATATGAAACCAGGGTGAGATGACAGTGGAGGCTGGTGTCTGAGAAACGTAAGGTATTTCCCAGATCCAGCAAGGAACCACCTGTGTACTGATGCCTGCAACTGAGAAAGAATTATCTTTCAAGGCACTGGCATCCTGTTGCGGAGCAGATAAAAAGCAATGCTTAAGAAATCAACAGTAGTCTGCCCAGTAACTATCTGACTGCATTTTATGAATCAGTCATGACCTTTTCATTTTACTTTTTTTTAAAACTCATTTTTGTTACTTTTGTTTTATGAAGAGAGTTGAATGGGGGGGAAATCCACTTTAATTACAGAGAGTTTGTTGTGATTCCTTTCCTGATAACACCAGTGTTATCACAGGTTTCTCTTTGTTTGCACACTTAACAGACATTACCATTTAATTGTTTATTTTAAAACATCTGCTTTTTAATTTTTTGCTTGTCCTATGAAAGGAGCAGGATTTGGTTTATATAAACCTAGATTACAATTATGATGCCCTTCTCTTTGCTATTCCTTTCTTCATCTCTTTTGTTCTTTTTCTTCAAAAAGATCTTGGGAAGTCAACTTCTGAGGTCCAAGTGACAAGAAACTCTAGTGCAAGGAGGAGAAACGTGAGGTCTTCCAGATGCTGTTGGGCTATGCTGGCCAGAATTGGTGGAAGCTTTAGGCCAAAAACATCTAGAGCAGCCCAACTGCCTAGCCCTGATCTAAGGAGACAAACTAATTTGAATTTCAGCCACTTTCTTTCAGGAGTAGCATGTGTGTAAAACAGTTCTGTTGACAATGAGAGTTTACAGCTGTCTCAGATAAGCAGGTTGGATTAGCTTGCGTAAGGAATTGCATGTCCATTGAGGGAAGGCTGTATCAATGCATGCAAATTTGTCAGCTGGGGAAAATGCTAACCACTAGCCAGGGGCTTCTGTCAATGGTAAGGAGTACTGTTCCCAAATAAGCTAGCAATCAGGTATATTCCCTTGGGAACTGATTAGAATACTTACTGTGTTGCATATCTTGTAGAAGTAAGAGGAATCTGATTTTATGCTATAATTTCAGAGGCAGGACACACACCATGTGGAAGAGTATGAATGAGGATTTTACAGCTATTGAGATTTGAAAAGATTTACAGGCAGGTAATAATGGCCTATGAAATTTATGAGGTTGACGTAAGTCAACAGCTGACTTGAAGGCATATACACACAATAATGGCTTCTGATTAATAATAAAAAAATAGTCCAATGATTCCTGTTTCTTGTCTTGGAGGACTTAGTTCATCATTTGAATAACGTTTCTGTGATTTGCGGTTTATACACAGATTGATTTTAGGTTTGTGCAACTCTATTGTTGTGGACAAACTAGCATTCTAGATTGATACTTATGAAAACCTCATGGAAAATGGATTATTACCTGGATGTCTGTTGTACCTGTAATGAATTGTCCTTCAGTTGTTGCATAATTTACTGTAGAGTACTGTCTGTTGTATAAGTATCACTCTATATTTACATGCATTATTATGCAATTGGTTGGCATTTATGTGATTACCTCTACAAACACATAAACCATTTGAGATTATTTTTTTAAAATAACCATTGCTTTATGCCACATTTTTCGTGTTTATTTGCAATATGTGCACTTAATGCAATAATGCATGTTGGTTAGCATTCTGGGGCTGTGGGCTTTCCCATTGGCAACTGATTGTGTTCACACAATAGCCAATAGCCAAGATCCTACATTATGCTTTTATAGCATAAATTTACAGTCACTTAGTTACATGATGGTTGCACTCTTCCACCCTTCTGCAGAATTTCAACACTGTCTTACCAATACAGTGTGCATGTTTATGGTGCAGTCGTGTAATTAGGAATGCACAATGGCTGTTCCTCCAATTGCAATGAATGAATCAGTACATTGAAGGGACCAGTAAATACTCGCATCCTATTCAAGCTGGACAATGGCATGGCTGACATCCTGCTGGTTAGTCCCAACTACAGCAGGCACACTGAGTCCATTGACAAATGGTGAGCCAACTGATTTGATGTAATCTCAACTGATTTGAGGTACTGTAATTTGGACTAACAACAGGATATAGCTGTTGTTGTTGTGTGTCTTCAAGTTGTTTCTGACTTACGGTGACCCTAAAACACCCTAAAATCACTGGGTTTGGGGGGGGCTGAGTATGTGTGATGCCCCCAAGGTCACCCAGTGGGTTTCTGCGGTCAAGAGGGGGACTGAACTCTGGTCTCAGGGCTGCAGTCCAACGCTCAGATCACTACACCATGGCACTCTTGGGAAATGGCAACACTTGTATAACTCCACTTATGCAAGCATGAACTGGATGAACAGGCATTGCACAATGGCAAATATATATATAAAACCATGAGTGTAAGGGAACCAGCAGGATTCCAACCAATGTTGGACTAGATAGACCTTTTGTCTGATCCAACATGGCTGTTTTTACATTCTGTGTCTCTCCTTTTATCCTTCCCCTCCACCACTAGGTGATGCATAACTAATGACTTGCATATGATTTCCCCCCTTAGAGCATTTTATCAAAATAGGTTAAACGTTTCATAAATTACATTATTTATTACATGGGGTCTGAAACAGCCAGATGGGATGGTGATTACAACCCCCCCCCATATCTTACAAAATAGATTCTAACCCACAAAAAGTTTATAAATAAAAATATCAATACACTTGTGTGGCAGGGTTCTTTGTGAATTTTGCCACAACAGACTAACATGGCTGCCTCTTTGTAATTTCTTACTTCTACAGAGGCTAGAAGCAAAGGGAATTAGATGACTCTTCTTGTTGAGTTGAGTTGGGCAGAAAACGCAAATGGAAGGCTTGTCGGCCAGAGTTAGGAACACACTATTTTAAAGCTGTGTTAAGCATTCCTCTGATAAGTTTATAAACACAAAATGCAGTCCAGTAGGACTTTGAAGACTAACCCAACATACTGTGGCATAAGTTTATGCTATAATACAATCTGTCAGTCTTTGGGGCCATAATAGTCTTTCTTCCTCTGTTTGCAATACATGCAACTACTACTCCACAATTTAACTTTACGCGTCTGTTGGCCAGGGTAGCCAGGTGGTAGTAAGTTACTGATCCCTTCTACCTGTTGGCCTCCCATAATTTCAAACACTGTCAGAATATCGTGAGCATGTATTTTCCTGCTTGGTCACGTCTGTATCAGGGGTGGTCAACTGGCACCCTCCTGATGTGTTTGAATTGCAGTTCCCCTTCGCTCTCACCCTTTGTTGTGCTGGCAACTGGGAGCTGTGGGCCAAGGACTGCTGAAGGCCCATAGTTGCCCACCTTTGAACTACATGAAGGCATAATGTTTGGGAAGTGACCTGCAACAGGTTCAGCTGTCTTTCTTTTTTTTTACTACACATAATGTGTTGGAACTTTCCAACTGAAGCATCTTCTCAGTCTCCATAATTTATATTTTATTGTTGCTAATTGCCATTTTGTTGGCTTTGACTCATGACAACCCTTTTAATGAGAAACCTCCAAAACATCCTGCCATCCACAGTTCTGCTCGAGACTCAGGGCTGTAGCTCCCTTGACCGAGTCTATCCACCTGGAATGTTGCCTTCCTCTTTTCCTACTGCCTCCCATGTTATCATCATGTCATTTCATGAGATGGCCAAAGTATGATAGCCTCAATTTGGTCAATTTGGCTTCTAGAAAGAATTCAGGCTTGATTTGCTTTGGGATCCATTTCTGGCAGTCCATGATATTTTGCAGAACTCTTCTCCAGCACCACATTTCAAATGAGTTTATTTGGTTTCGGCCAACCTTTTTCCCTTTCCAGCTTTCACAATCATACATAGAAACTGGAAATAGAATGGCATAGATGATCCTGACTTTGGTATTCAATGATACATCTTTACACTTAATAGTTTACAGCAGTGCTACTGCAAGCAGCGGTGCAGCTTGGAGTACGTGGAGGAGGGAGGAAGGGGACGGGGCTGGGGTGTGGCCACAGTGTGTGGGGGTGTGGCCATGGTGCGTGGGGGCGTGGCCACAGCGCACAGGGCACGGCTATAAGCCAGGACACCCAAAAAACATTGCCGCCGGAAGCAAACCACCCCATCACTCCCCTGCCCCTACATGACTGACTCAAAGCAGTGGTCTAGGAACCATTGGCTGCCAGTCCCTTTGCTTCCAGAAAGCAAAGAAAGCAGATGTAGGTAATGGGCCCAAATATGGTACGAGGCCCTGGAACATTTAAAAAAATTTATAAGTCCCCATATCAATTAGCTTAGGAAAGCACTGGTTTATATCATTTCCCTTCCTGGACAACTTTGTGCTCATGGGCTTGTTCTCTTTAGCCATGGAAACAGAGGGGAACTTTGATCTTCAGCTGTTCCTTGCTATACATCTCCTGTACTCTGTACAGAGCTTGGAAGTAATGAGTGACAAGCCAATGAGGATGCTACCAAACTCACATTTCATAAGCAACACAAGTAGGTGCAGAATTAATCTGTTGGTATAATGGTAATGTGTTCTAGTCACTCTCAAAGTTACTTTTAAAGCCCATTCTAAGGTATTCGATCCCTTCTCCGTTTGTTTCTAAAGGGCAGTAAAAGTTAGTAACAAAAAATAGTGAGCAATGGAACAAGTTAGCATATCAAATCATTTGTTAAAAATGGGGCAACATGTAAAAACAGGTTACTTTTCTAAGAGTGTAATATGCGACAGGATTGAACTGTTTTTTTTATAAGATCTGACCATGTAAGTTGTAACAAATATACATCTGAGTTTTCAAGGACAAGTTTTTTGTTTTAGTCTTTTCCTTTGACTTTTTGTGCTTTGCATAGTCTCAAAAGGGCCATAGCTCAGTGGCAGAGCACATGCTTTGCATGCAGAAGGTCCCAGGTTAAACTGCTGGCGCCTCCAGTAAAAAGGATGAGAGTGCTGGGGCAGGGAAGCACTTTGAATGGAGAGCCCCTGCCTGGCAGATTAGACAGCAATGAGCCAGGCAGATGAAGAGTCTAGCAGGAGCAAAGCAGCTTCAGTATCTGTCTATGGATTTTTTTTAATCTTGCCTCTTCCTTAAATTCATGTGTTCTAGTATCATTTTAATAAATTCTAGTATGATTTTAATAGACTTATATCATCTCACATTAAAGCTCTTGTGTTTTCAATGAAATTAGTAAAAAAATAAATTAGTACAACAGAGCATACGAACACTCTGAGAGACTCTAGATCACTACAGATTAGAAAGTGGCAGGTTTTCTAACATCCTAAGCAAATTTCTGCACTGAAGCAGTTTCCCCTTGTAGCTATTACATACTGCTGTTGCTGACTCAGCAGATGGCAGGAGCTGTCTGGAAAGTTACTTTTAAGAAAAATTAGCACAAGGACTACAGTGCTAGGGTGGCGTAAAGGTCTGAGTGTTGGACTAAGAATCTGGAGGCAAGGATTCAAATCACCACTTGGCATTGGCCCTGGGTGACCTTGGAGGCAAGTCACACTCTCTCGGCCTTACGGGAAAGCAAGGACAAACCTCCTCTGAACAAACCTCGCCCAGAAAAGCATGTGATAGGTTAACTTAAAGGTTACCACACATTGGAAACTATTTGAACAACAAAAGTACAGTCTCACTGAAGCCATCCATAATTGACCAGTGGCAGGATGTCTTTAAGAGAGAAGCCCAGCAAACTTCAGCAGTCTGCAAGGAAGCTGTCTGAATAAATCAAAAGGGGGAAAAAAAATCACTCTTACAAGATAAACCTGAAATGAGTGGTTTTGCCCATATAAACTCAATATGGACCAGAATAATACTGGGTGTATGTATATAGATAAGTAAGCAAGGATAATTTACAGCTGGGTTGTGCTTGTTTCGTATCTTCCAGTCCAGTCTCTTACTGACATACCTTCCAACTGTCCCAACTACTGAGGAATAGTCCAATTAATCATCCACCATCATACTTTCCTCGATGCTTTTAAAGTATCCCAGCTGCTTTCTCATTCTCCCACTCTCCTCCTTTACACATGGCTTATTTCAATTACTGCAAAGACAGTTCAAAGTGCAAAGGTAATCTGTACCCAGTTAACTCAACAAGAAGGAGGAGAGAGTCAATCTTGCCCTGCCCAGTAGGCTCATTTGTTTTTTGTTTTTGTTTTTGTTTTTTTAAGGCTTTCCAAAATTCAGTAAAAAATTCCCAGTTTTCTCAACTTAAAATAATAGTTTTGTGTGTTGGTTCTCATTAATAACTTTTAGTTTCTTATTGCCTGGTCATACCTTTTTGATCACACTCAAATGCTGCTCAGCAACCTATGTCCCAGTTTTCATCTGTGAAATGTTACAGAGTATTCTCTGTTTTTTGATAAACAGCTGAAATATCAAAGGATGCCTGGTACTGGTGTCTGCTCTCACATATACATATATAATACCAGAAACTAAAAAACTACAGAACTGTCAGGAGGTGTTCATCCAAATCAATCTGCACATGATTTGCTTCATCTTTCTATATATTATTTGTTTAACTTACAAAATATGCACACCTAGAACTATATCAGGGTACACGGGATTTCCAGGAAAGAGCGGCATAGCTGGCAGGAGCCAGGACTTGTGGGTATAGTTGACCTCTGGTATAAACCAAATACCCTTGTTAGTGCAGTAGCAGCAATTCAAAGTAACAAGTGTAGCAGAAGTGGCCGCATGCAAACCAAGCACCTGTATAGGAGTGGGGGGGGAACCCAATCCTCATGCAACTGTGTCCTTGTTAGGTATTAGGAGCTGCACAATGTTACGAGCAAGGAATGCATTCTGACCCTAAACATTGTATCAACTCATGGTTTAATGTTTGCTAACAGCAAAATGGAAAGGCAGGGTATTTTTTTAAAAAAATGAGGGAGACTGTGAAAGTCAGTATAACAGAAGAACAATGTAAGTGGCACCAACTGAACCTTGAGAAATGAAAATGGGCTCTCTCACAGTCTAAGACGCGGGGCCCTTTGCCAGCCCCATAACTACAGTAATGGCCAAAGCTTACTTAATTGGCAGCACAGACACCCAGGCCAAGAGGGAGGTCGTTTCTAGTGAGGCTCTCCCCGACCCAGAAAATTTGCCAGGACAAGGGGAAAGGAATATCTACGGACCTCCTAGAATCTAGGACCTAGATAGTCAACCGATTGGAAGCACCAAGTCCTTGAGGGCTGATCTCATATGCAGTTTCCCAACTATGGCTGGCATCCTTTTCAGAAAGTACAATGCTGTACATCTGACTTCTGACATTGCAATTCACTTTTACAACCGTTGTGCCATCACAATGACCAATGATTCCCCCCACCCTACCTTTTAAGCTGCACAACCACCTCGCATGGCCATTTCCAAGTGGCTGAAGAAAGAGAAGGTTTAGTGATGATCCAGCCAGCCTACTTCATTAGACTACATCTCTGAATGCAGGCTCTCAGTCTACATATTAAATTGGTACAATACCTATTCTTTTGCAACAGACACTTCCAGAGTGAGATTCTTTCTCAATCAATACATCCCACATGTGCAAATCATACGGAATCCATGCTAATCCTCAGGAGTCTGAATGGCAGATGGAAGAATTAAGAAGATTTGTGCACATATCACAGATCAAATAACAGATTTTTGTACGAAACACAGTCCTGACAGGGAGACAGAGCAGGACATGTATTTCAACATTGCTCCATCCAATGGGGCACTGTAATACTTGTAAGTATGTAAGGCCACAGATGCCCACATATGTTACTGGAGATTTTACACACACACACACACACACACACACACGGCCCACATTCATACTGTCCAATAATTCAGAATCATCAAAATTTTGTCCTATTTTGTGAATGAGTCAATATGTTGATGTACTGTCCAATTGTTCCCACTTAGCTCCTCCAGAAAGGGAGGGTGGTTAAACAAACAAGGGAAACAAAACAAAAAGGTCTGTTTTCCCGGGGCCTAAGATTAGATTCTCTCCTTTTACTAACTGAAATGGAGTGCTTCAAAACTGTTAGGGCCTGCCTCTGGAAGAGGGAATATCACCTTTCATATCCATCACCCCCTACGGCCTGTTCCCCACTGATGCTTGGTGTGTCTCCCCAGCCAGGTAGAATCCCAGATTATTTTCAAACTCTTATGTTGCTGGTGGCAAGAAAGGCCTTTCTACTTGCAAGGCTGAATGTACATCCTTCGAATGTGACCAAGGGCAGATATTTACAGATCCCTTTCTTAAAGTGTACGTGCCATTGCGCACAAGCTCCTGATGATCTCTCTCATATTATATTGAGCTGTCCATTGTATTCAAATCCAAGGGAAAAGCTGTTAAGGAGACTACTGGAAATGAATATCTACCTAGATCGGTTATCTGTAGAATACTTATTGGATGACCGAAACCTGCAGGTTACTAGATTAATGGCTAATTTCCTGGTTGAGGTGGCAAATTTATGGTTTAAACTGCCAAGCAAGGATCCTTGATGTTTTATTGATGGGTATATGCCTAATGTTCTAATATGTTCTAATATGCCTAATAAAGGTCAACTGAATTGAATTGAATTGGGTCTGTTTATTGCAGGTGGGCAACACACGTACTGCAAGCCAGAAGTAGCCCTCGTGACCATTTAGAGCCCCCTTGCTGCCTCCTCTTCTGTTGACTTGGGCAATAAGGTAGCAGGAAAGAAGTAGAAGCAATTCCTCTCTAAAGCAAGGCACACAGGAATGGTGCACCTTGTTTTCAAGCTGAATCATTCTCCTGGAAGCACAGTGCAGCTTAAAGTAAAGGCTAATACTCACCACACATGTTGTTTTAAATGGAAATTATGGGAGAGGCTCACTACCTTATGGAAAATGTGAAAGTACATTTCATAACTGCGAACCCAGATGGATGGGGGGGGAGGCAGTGCAGATCCACACGCATCCACACACATCACATTTATTGTGAGCTGTAAGTAAACCAGGATCACAGGCTTATCTTTTCTGAGATAAGCAAGGGTCACAAACGAAGAATAAACCATGATTTAGAATCTCAGCTTTTCTAGAAGAAAGACAAACCAGAATCTTGGTTTATACAACCTTGCTGGATTAGCTGACTGGGAAAAATAATCTCATGTATGCCACCACCCTGTCTCTCGCACGATAAGCCTAAATACCAGAATTCTATCTTATCAAGTAATTGCTACAAATAACACAGTACCATTTATTTATTTATTTGGTTCAAACTCAGGGCTTTCTGCATTACACTCTCAACATGCTGTGGAATCCTGGGGTTTGTAGTTCACTGAGGCCAAGAGCTCTCTGGCTGAGAATTCTAAAAGCCTCTCCCTAAACTCCAAACTCCAGGATTCCATATGATGTTGAAAATGCATTAATGCATTTCATAGGTGGTACATGACACCAGAAAAGTTAAAAAAGATTTACAATACAGGTACGGGAATGTGTTGGAAATGTCAGAAAGAGGTGGGAACAATATTTCATATGTGGTGGTCATGTCCCAAGGCAAAGAAATATTGGAGTGAAATACAGAAAAAGATGTGAAATATTGAAGGGTCAATTTGTAAAAAAACCTGAATTTTATTTGTTAAACATGACAAATGTTCTTGAGAATACTAATATTAAGAGGCATTGGAGATTAATATTGTACATGATAACGACAGCGCAAATTGAATATGCCAGATTGTGGAAGTCTCAGCAAATACCCACAATTGAACAACGGTGGGGGGCATTTATTGAGAATAGAAATGCAGATATTGTTTCACAAAGATTAAAGGGGAAATCACATAAGATAAGATAAGATAAGATAAAAGCAGAACGGCAAATTATAATGGGTAATTGTTGGGAACTGCCAAGTGAAAATGTCTGAATTATGGTAAATTAAAGAGGAATAATGGTAACATAACAGGAGTTGATGAGAGAAATGCAAGATCAAACACGTAAGATAAACATGGAATTGTGAGGTATAATTTTTTATATGTGAGTAGATATCTAGAAAATGAAAACTAGATCAGAGTAGAAGAACAAAAATATTACATGTAAAAGTACAATTTGAGATGATGTTTTTTTTATTTGTGAAACTTAATAACATTATTAAAAAGAAAAAGAAAATGCATTAATAGCACTATAACAGTGTTGAGCAGAAAGGCCCTTGGTGTGGTGTTCCAAATGGGTTGCCATGTTAGGCCATTTCCCCACTACAGTGCTATAGTGCTACACTACACTACAGTGTTATAGTTATTCCACTTTCAACATCCTGTGGAATTCTGGGGTTTGTAATTTAGGGAAGGGCATTTCGAATTCTCAGCCAGAGAGCTCTTTGGTCTCAGTAAACTACAAACCCCAGAATGCCACAGCATGTTGCAACGGGAATAACAGCACTATAACAGTGTAGTGCCAAAATGGCCTAAGTCTCTTGTTTGCTGCAAACAGCAGACACCTGAGACAGACTAACAATTGATCTGTAGCAGATATTTTTCTGTGCATGAAGTTGCATTCAATGGATGTTAAATCCTACCCTGATTTGGAAAGATTCTTAATAGGCTTATCTTGTCCTATGTTAATGCCTTTGTCCTTTCGGCCAGATTACAAAAATGCCTCATAACTGCTGGTGTGTTGAAGTCAGATGAGAGATTAGGAGGATGGCAGACTTATGATTCAGTAAATCACATAAATCTCCAAACTGAAGGAACAACTCCACATCTCTCTTAAGCGTTTCTACTGCTCACTTGGGCAATGGTGGCAGCTCTATGAATTTATCGTGTGTCTGAGGGGAAGACGTAACCCAAGTGGTAAAACTACAGCAAACTGAACCACCATCTCTTTGACTCTCTGAAGTGCTTGAGAAAAAATTGAGGTAAAAACTTGCAGTAGGATCTCCAGGACTTTTTAGCCAATCTGAAAGGTGAATGGCTGGCAGGGGAAGGGGTTCTGTACAGTAACCAGTCTGAAAGGAAAATACTTTGTTCACTGCAGCTGCCGACTTGGCCTCTGGAAACTAAGAATGGATGAAAAATTCCTTTCACTTCATTTCTAATTAGAAATTCAAAGGACATATCTTCATATATGCGTGCGTGAATGTGCCTTCGAGCCACCTGTCGACTTATGGTGACCCCATGGATTTCTTCTTAGGCATGGCAAGGAATATTCATATCTGGTTTTGCCAGTTCCTTCCTCAATACAGCCTACAGCAGCTGGTATCCATGGCATCTCCCATCCAAGTACTCACCTGAGCTGACACTTCTTAGCTTCCAAGATCAGACAGGATCTGGTGCCTTTACGGTATTTAGGCCCTTATCTTATTATACAGTGTAAAAAAAAAGTGAGACATATTTAAGAAGAATCAAATGTGGGAGAAACCAAAAGAACCAGATTTACCCATTCAGGCTCAGAGATTCTGAATGATTAACCCTTTAAAAGCCCAGGTTTCAATCTTTGTGAATTCAACCATACCTGGTTTGCCAGGTGAAATAAGAGACACGGTACCTGTCCTGCTTGTCCAGCACCTAAAGGGATTTAGACTTCACTGGGACTTCTTGCCTCTGCAGGGGTGGAGGACCAATAAACATGGTCTGTTCCAGGAAGCTGATGGATCCCAATGGTTTCTTGTTGGCCCTGTGGAAGCTTGTTGTTGCCATGGCGGGTGATCTTGTCAAAGCCTTGGAAGATCTCTCGAACAGAAGAATGGTCAAGGCAATGGACACAGTTGCTCTGGAGTGTCCGCTCTCACAGAGTGGATTCCAGTGAGTCCCTGATTTACCAAAGCACTGGGAGAATTGAAATGAAGTGGATGGAGATGAGAGTATCAACAGTGGAAGGCTCAGAACAGGTGTAATCACAGGATAGAGTCTATTGGGAAGCCTATGCTGTGGCAGCAGCCAAGAAATACACCTCTATCACCATTGTGTCCACATGGTGTCATCCAGCAGAGCCGGCCCAAGTGGTTAGGGGCCTTCTGTGCTCTGCTCTACAAAAGGAGAGTGCTGACCACTGGACAATCCACTGTGAAGAATCTGAATGCAACTTTGCAAACAAAATGGCTCAGATCACTCTGACTTGGATGCTGTAGTAGAAACAAGCCTGGTGTATGTAACCCTGACTTCACTTGTCCCATGTTCTTGGATATGTTTCTGTTTGTGCAGCCTGAGGATGTGGACAGGATCTTTGAAGAGGTGAAAGCCACAGTATGTGTACTAGACCTATGCCTTTCCTGGCTTATAAAAGCAGCCAGAGAGAGACTGGCTGGATGGGTAAGAGGAGTGACAAATGCCTCACTGTAACAAAGCACAGTTCCATCCTGCCTTAAAATGGGCTGTGCTGAGGGCTTTACTGCAAAAGCTTCCCCTGAACCCAACTGCAATAGATATCTACCAGCCAGTCCCCAAATCCTTTTTGGGGCAAGGCTCTGTAGAGTGTGGTAATCTCCCAAGTGCAGAGTTTCCTGGATGAAATGGATTATCTAGATACATTTCAATCTGTTTACAGGTCTGGTTATGGGATGGAGATTGCTTTGCTTGCCACTGGGGATGACCTGTGCTGGAAACTGGACAGAGAGACCTTTCAGCAGCTTTTGATGGCGCTTGGTTTTGTCTCCCATAGTGTTAGCATACACATGAAACCACTGGGAGTTGTTATATAGTTTTGGGCTTCAGTATCACTATTATGCTGATGACAACCAATGCTGTTTCTCCTTTCCATCTAATTCCATAGAAGCTGCTTTAGTACTAAACTGGTATCTGCTGGCATTATTAGATTTATGAGGGTAAACAAATTGAAGCTTAATCCAGACAAGGCAGATCAGGGACTAGGGACTTTGCTTGTAGCGGATAGGATTATACTATCCTTGAAATCTTAGGTTCATAGCTTGGGTGACGTTCTAGATTCAGCCCTGAGCTTGGATGCTCAGGTTTCAATGATGGCCATGAGGCATGTGCGGCGGCACCTCTTCCTGTTCTGGCTGCAATGATAAATGTCCTGATCACATCCCATTTAGCCTACTGTTACGTGCTCTATGTAGGCCTACCTTTGGAAACTGTTTGAAACGTTCAGTGGGTCTCAAATGCTGCCATCAGAGTGCTGACATGGAATATTTAATTCCACTACTGAAACAGCGTCACTGGCTACTGATTCATTTCTGGGAACAAACCAAAGTGCTAGCTATGACCTACAAAGTTCTACATAGCTTAGGTCCAACCTATCTAAAAGCAGTATCTCCCCATATGAGCCTGAGCAGGTCTGAAGATTCTTGGGGAGGGCTTCTCTGAATCCCACCGCTGTCACAGACATATCTGACAAGGACACATTAGAAGTCCTTCTCAGTGGCTGCTCCCAGGTTGTGGAACTCCTTCCTACAGGAAGCTAGGATAGCTCCCCACTTCTGATGGCAGGAAAAGGAGAGCAGCAGTATAATAACTTTACTTCTTTCATTACCCATTACAACTGGAGAGGGATCAGATACTCAGAATGTATTACTTGCATGTTCTAAGTCAAATTCTGTTTAGTATACAACTAAAAGGATCTCAGGTGGGGACGGCTGAGATTTTCATTTGGCAAAAATCCCCCCCCCCCCCGCAATTCTAAAATTTGTGAATTTCTTCATAAATTGGACTGAAGGAATTCAAAGTTTTTTTAAAAAAAATAATGAAAGAAAAAGTGAAACCGACAGATTCACCTGTCCAGGGAAGTACCTCCAGCCTCTACATTTTAAAAGTCTGGATTGGGATTCCTGGGTTTTTAGCTGTGTTTGAAAGATCTGCAAACGTCTTCATAAATTTGACAGAAAAGAACTTGTCAATTAAAAAAAGAAGTCAGAGAAAATGAAAGTGACAGATTTACCTATTCCTAGTCTGAAAATGCAAGAGAGGCAAAGGATTCCAGCTTTTGATTTGAGTTGTTGGCTGAGTTGTTTAAATTCTTTACGATGTTTTAAATTAATTCCCCTGATTCCATCCTGCTCTGAGATCTGGTGATATATGAGATTGCAGATCTGGCTAATACAGAAAGAAAGAATACTGCCATGTATGGAGTGAGCCATACTAGGTATGATGGACTAATGGTGCCACCTAAGGCAAACCAAAAGCATATATTCCTGCAGTGTACTCCATTCACTTGACTACTGAATTGCATAAAGTCTTGATAAAGATTCATTCGACATAAAATAAAATCCAACATTATGTCACTGCAACAACGTGAGCTACTTCCAGCAAATATGGGCAGTCACAGGCTATTATACCTACCCAAAATGAAATCAACTATTTTCAACTAAACTAACACTGGTGGAGGGGCAATGCTATATACGAGAACTTTAAATACAACCAAGCATCTCACATTATCACTCTCCAAACCACTACACACACACACACACACACACACACACACACACACTGATTAAGCCAAGAGAAATTTTAGCAGTGAAACTACCGAAGTGCCCCAGTGTGCAGTGCTGATTTGCCACAGAGCCCCTGACTACTGGGACTTGCAGTCCAACAATATCAGAAAGCCACATAGTTTCTACTCCTGTCTTAATATAAAATTCTTTGGTTTCTAGGCACACAGACAGATTTGGAGTATGGTAGTTCTCTAAAGTAGAAGATAAACAGGGTCCCTTTCAAACTACAGCGTTATAGCACAATTCTACTTCAACTGCTACTATGGCTGCATTCTATGGAATCCTGTTGCTTCTGAACTGTGGGGCCCTTTCACACTATAGAATTACAGCACTACAATTCCACTTTAACTGTCATGGCTGCATTCCCAGGGAATCCTGGGATTCTCAGTGGAGGGAGGAGCCTTTTGAATCCTCAGCCAGCGAGCTACTCCCCTGGCACCTCCGACCAAACTACAAACCCCACGTTTCCACAAGATGCAGCCTCGGCAGTTAAAGCGGAATCATTGTGTTTATAACTGCATGACATAAATGGGGCATGGTACTACGTCTTCCTTAGAGTGCCTAGGTCACAAGGGTGTTTGGAAGGTGGCTCTGTCCTGGGGTGAAACATTGCAGATACCTCAGCCTTCCTCCTTTCCCATTGCCTCTCAGTTTTCAAAGGGGACTTTCCTGACAGGCTCCAGTGAAGCACTTCAGAAGAAGAAAGTGGGCTGACAGAGCTTGCGGGATGTTGTCATAGGGGAAATCAAAAATATTTCTAGACCACATTTTGTGTATATTGCAAATGAGATGAATATTTTTCCCCTGATCTACCGATTAAACAAACTCCCCATCTGCAGTTGAACACAACAAAGTGATCCTGGGGAGGAGCATTTGATGAACAGATGACTCATCGCCTGGGCCAAGAAGGAGCTAAGCAAATACGGGCACATGACTACTGCTCGGCTGAAGTACCTGGCTTAACATTTTTTGTTAAATTTAAGGGGAATGGGGTGAAGTACTCCCCTTCTCTGTTCCTGGAACAAATGCCCTGAGTAACAATGTTATGTCATCGCTTGCAGGGGGCATTCTCACCCAGGGGTACAGTCATGCTGCCGAGAGTATCCAAGCCAGTGCTTGAATTGAGAGCTAGGTTTGCTGATTTTGTGAAAACAATAGTAGCAACAGTAACATGAAACCCTGGACCATCTCATGTTTAAAAGTAAGAGGAAAATTGTTTAAATTTTATCTGCTTCCCAAAGAGTTGTCCAATATTATCAGGTAAGATTTGCCAATCTGTTCCTGGGCACAATTCAAAGTGCTGGGTATGATCTAAAATGTCCTACATAGCTGAGGTCCAGGTTATCTGAAGGACCACATCTTCCTGTATAAGCCTGCCTGTGCCATGCGATCTGCTGGGGAAGGCCCTTCTCTCTGCCCCACCATCCTCACAGAAACATCTAGAATCACAGAATTATAGAATTGGAAGAAACTTCCTGCCATGCAAGAATACACTATCAAAGCATTCTTGGCAGATGGCCATCAAGCCTCTGTTTAAACGAGGGGAACAAAGGGAAAAAACAAAGCCAGCCAAGAAAAACTCTATATAGATAAGCAGAGATAGCTCCGCACAGCTATCAAAGCGTGCCGAGCAGCAGAGAACACCTTTAGCAGCAAATGCACTAAGCCAGTAACACTCACTCACTCAGCTTGTAATCTTCCAATATGGAGACTCTTTAGTCTTTGTTACAAAATATATACAATGTTTACAAAGTCCAGATGGTGATCCAGCATATCCAGCTTGCTCTTTCCAGCAGAGCCTCCAGCAACATGCATCAAGCAACATGTGCACTTGTTGGCTGGGATTGTGCTACCTTTAGACAGACACCTAGCCAATCCTGGCCAACCCTTGCATTGTCTGCACCTGGTGCTCATCAGTATGACTTAGCATTAACTAGCTCGAGTCACATTCCTTTCCACAGCTGCACTTAACAATTAAGGCAATTAAAGCAACACGACATTTATACTTACATCACAAAGTATTTTCTTGAGGTTTGGTCCAACCGTTTCTTACAGTGGAAACATGAGAGAGGGATTTCTTATTGGCTGCCCCCAGGTTCTTGAACTTGCTTCCTAGACAGATTAAATGGGTGCTCTCATCTTTTCATGGGAAGGCAAAGATCTTTATGTTTCAGCAGGCCTTTGGGACTGACTGTTAAGGCGAAGAGGGCTTTTCACTTACTGTACTATTTATATCTATTGTTCTTCTTGTTAATGGTCGTGCTTTCAACACTTTCAAATTTTAAATTGAGTTTTTAAATTAAATTTTTAAATTTTAAATTCAAATTTTAAAATTAAAATTTAACATTTAGCTATCTATTTTATTTAAAAATAACAACAACAACCTCTTCCATGGAGTGAAAGTGGATGGGGATTTTTGCCCACATTCACCCTCACATTTGAATGGTTTCCAGGACAGTTATGCCAGCTTTACTGACTGTCCTGTAGCTTAGGTCTCTCCCTTGTAATCCTTTCTAAATGTTAACAGATTGCTGGTCAGTGAATGAGGAACGATTTTGATGAGGTAAAATTCAGGTGAGGAAGATATGATGTGAGTTCAGCAATTATGGGAAAGGTGTTGCTGGAAAAACAAAACAAAATTTGTAAGTCTTTTCTGTAGTTTACTTACATAATGGCTTTTGATGGCTGGTGGCTAACAGCTACTGGCATTGTTCCACGCCTCAGCTCCAGCAACTTGAGTAACGGGAAGGTGAGGAAAAAGGGGGTGCAATCTGAAGATATCCAGAAAACATTAAGCATGGAATACTATCATCTGGGACATGGACATGGACACACACACACACATGAGAACAGTAGCACAGAGTGGGACTTGACAGTATCAGAGTGATGATTAGGTCTAATTTTACAGAGTACATTTGGAATTAGAGATTTGTTGGGCATTTTTTGTTGTTATAGTTGTTGGGATACAATGCACTGTTAGCCGGCTAAAGAAACTAGTACTAGAAGTACTGCTGTGTATTCTGATGGGTATCAGGGTGTATGAGATTTTTTTCTAACCTGACTCCCAAACTGCACAGAGAGGCTTACATAACATTTACTCTATATCAGAACTGGGGAACGTGGAGCCCCTCCAGATACTGTTGTATTGCAGCTCCTATCAGTCCAGCTAACCAACACAGCCAGTGGTGAAAAATCAGTGGCACTGCAGTCCAACAACATCCAGAGGGCCACACATTCCTCACCCCTGTTTTATTTTATCTACACAATGACCTCTGTAGGCAGGTAGAGCTGCCAGGTTAGTCCCACTTCAAGACCTGAGACTTCAGGGCCAAAACCTGAGACCAAGGGACAGCCTCTGATGAAGTTATGGAGAATAGGCCCTGGTGATATCATTGCATTAATCACCAATCACAATTGCTCAGAATATGCCATTCACATTTTTAAAAAGCACCATCTAACAAATGAAGAATAAATACACCTTTCAAGGCAGCGCCCTCACCCAAAGATTCCTCCACCCTGCCCTAAGGACGGGAGAAGAGGGGCCATGACCTGAGACCTGAAAGCCCTTGTTGTTGTTATGTGTCTTCAAGTTTTTTGACCTATAGTGACCCTAAGCCTAACCTATCAGTGGGTTTTCTTGGCAAGATTTATTTAGAGGACATTTGCCATTACCTTCATCCGAGGCTGAGAAAGCGTTACTCACCTTGGTTTCCAGTCATAGGCCAATGCTCAAGACACTACACCGCTCTGGCTCCTTGAGAGCCCGAGAGCAAGTCATATTGTAAATGAATGATCTGAGGTCCATTCAATGAGCTTGACGCATACATGTAAATTTGAACCCAAGCCTCCCCGGCTTAAGCCCTATACTATTCTGTCTGCACTGGCCATTGGGCCTGGCTGTGCTAGCAGTTTAGCATGATCACCCAGCATCTGCCTTGTGCAACCCAGTGTGTAAGAGTGTGTGCATGTGTGGGTGTGTATCCCTCTCGCTTCATCACTGAGGTGTTGTCGCTTTCTGGCAGCTGGATCAGCCAGGGGGTGGGTGGGTGGGTGGGTGGATGCATGGGTGATGCATCACTGTCAAGCTTGTTTTATTACGGGGCCAGGCAGGGGTGCACCGTGATGCCGTGATAGTGGTACCATGTTCCTAGATCAAGAGCAAGTTGTTTAATAACCCTTTGACCGTTTCATTACAGTAATCAAGAAGAATCAGTAGAGGTGGCAGGATGACTTAGGAGCCCAGGACTGGCTCATTAACTCTGAACCGAAGCAGATAGCTGCTGGACAGATTGCAATTGCTTTTCCCAGGGACTCTGGAATGTGTGTGCGTGAGGGAGCGAGGGAGTGGTAAGGCCACTTTATTAGTGGCATGTTCATGAAGTCAGGATTCCTGTGCTTCCACTAACACAAGCTTGCCTTGGCATTGAACTATGGGTCTCTGGGGAAGTGCAACAGAGAGGGAGGGGTGAGTGGGGAGGAGACACAGCAAAGTCAGGGAACAATTCCTTCCACTTGCAAGGGGAAAGACTGAATACGTCTGGGAGACAGGTCAAGAAGCTGTGCTAAGAGAGTTAAAAGAGGGAGAGGAGGAGGGAGGCTTTGCGCAGCTAGATTCCCCCTCATCCGTAGCATATATCAGATTTTTCCAATTTGGCACTTTTCAGATGTGATGGGTAACAACTCCCACCAGCCCAAAATGGTGGTTATGGATGATGGGAGATGTAGTTCAAGACATTAGGTTAGTGAGGGCTGGGTTAGGCTTCATGCCTGTGTAGGTGCTAGGCAAATGCCAGTTCCCCAAGTGGTGAGAACCCCATAGGCCTGAATCCAATTGGTTAGTGAGATATCATCAGAGTCAGCTTGGGTTGTGCAGGTTTCAGATCAGTGTCTAGATGCTGTAATGGGCTGGATGAGGGCCAGTACTCTGAAACTGAATCCTCATAAGATGGAGGCTCTGTGAATTGGTGGCTCTCTGGTCCAGAAATTGGGTAAAGAGTCTGTACTGGATGGGGTTGCACTCCTCCTGAAAAAGCAGCTACATAGCTTGGGAGCACCCTTAGATCCATCCTGTTACTAGAGGCTGAAGTGAACACTATGACCTGCAGTGCTTGGCACCAGCTTTGATTAATGCATCAGCTCCAGATTTTCTAGAACAGATATAACCTAGCCACAGTAGTCCACACATTGGTAGCCTCTCAGTTAGACTACTGTAATGCACTCTATGTGGGGCTGCCCTTGAAGAAGACTCAGTAGCTGCAACTAGTGCAAAACACAACAGCTCAACTGCTGACTGAACAGCACATCATGCCTGCCTTACAAGAATTGTATTGGCTGCCCATAAGTTTCTGGTCTAACTTCAAGGTGCTTCTGATGACATTTAAAGCCCTAAACAGCTTGGGACCACTTGATACTTGAGGCGGCACCTCTCCCCATATGTGCCTGCATGAGGATTAAGACTGAACATCTTTAAAATCTGTTTTTAACTTGTTATTGCTGTTTAACATGTTTTTAGATTTATAGCCTACAACACCTGGTATTCATTGGTGGCCTCCCATCCAAGTGTTAGCCAGGGCTGACTCTGCTTAGCTTCCATGATCAGATGGGATCGGATGCCTGTAAGATATTTAGGCCTGCTCAGAAGCTAATTAGCATAGGTTGAGCATGAGTGGAAGTCCACAACTTAAACATCCTGAAATCTTCCAGTTTCAGCTAAGCTCTCTGACTCATCTTGAGTCTTCTCTCTCCCTCACACTCGTACACTTGTCCAAACATACTGGGGTAAGGGAAGGGGAAGGGGCCTTTCACTCATAAAGAGCAATCATCCCATTAATTCAGCTACCGGTGTATGTTCCTAGGCAAGATGATATGCATAGGCAACGCCTGATGGGCAGGTTTCTGATGTTAACCCTCTCTCTTTGAGAGATTCCTGGGAGATCATTTCAATCAACCCCAATTTCATAAAGCAGTTACCCCAGTGAGCCCAAACTACACCAGCTTCTATTTGGGTCCCAAGCACAATTCAGAGTATTGACGCTTATCTGTACAGCCCAATGCAATTTGAGCTCTAAACTGTTTTGGCTGCTTCTTTTAATTGCTGGTATTTATTGTGATTGACTTTTCCATTTTATTGTATTGATTTTAATGCTCTTCGTCCCTCTCATTCTCTCTCCACATGTGAACTGCTCGGGGAACCATTTAGGTGGTGTGCACAAGTATACAATAAAAGAGTAAATAGAATGCATGCATGGGAAATGGGACTGGGGATAGCAGGAAGCACTGAGAGGACAGGTTATTTTCACACCCAGCCAAATGCAGATTGGAACTGAAAGGGGAAGCAGAGACTCCAATCTCCATCCAGCCTGGCTGGATGAGGAAAAAGGCTGAGCAAAAGACATTCGGAAGAATTAGCCACCTCAAGGCTTGCGTCTCAGGCAGTGGCAAAGTGGCGGTTCCTATGGGGCCTCTCCTTCCATTTCAAGCACTGGGATTCATTTTACTTGCTGTCAACGGGGAACAAAGCAAAGTGAAGGAAGGGAAGGGTTCTGAAGAAACCAGGCTGTTTCTTTTAGTAAGGAGAGCTGGAGGATGTCTCCTTGTTCAGTTGTGTATATGATGTGTGCACAACTGTGAGTATAAGTGTATGACTGATTAAAGATTACTGGTCCACAAGCCACCAGCTGCCTGGCCCTAGGGAACTTCCAGGAAAGAAAGAAACAATTGTAGCATACCTTCCAACTGTACCTATTTGGCAGGGACAGTTCCAATTTATCCTCCGTCATTCCACTTTTTCAACTGATTCTTAGAATGTCTCAGCTTCTCTTCCTTCCTTCCACTTTCTCCCTTTGTCCCCAGCTTACTTCCACTGCTGCAAACTGAATTCAAAGTGCAAAAGTTGTTTGCACTCACTTAGCTCTGCAGGAAGGAGAGAGGAGGAGAGGAAAAGTGGGAGAGGATCTTGGCCTTCCCAGTAGGTTCAGGCCAAAGCAAAGTGCTGTGGCTTCTCCTACTTGCCTGTTCTTCCTCATAAATAGCCTGTGCCATCTTGACCACATGCTTGTGCTCACATGACCCAGTTTTCATCCGTTAAATGTTGGAGGGTATATTGTAGCCAACGGGCACCAAAATGGTACTAGTTCTTGGCATAACAGGAAGGGGAGGAATTGCCAGGAATAGGAATAACTTAATAAGCACTGCCTTATTCTAGAACACCACAATCCAACAGAGCACATAACCAGAGCATGCAGCTATCCATGTTATTTTGAGGGGAGGGATTTTGATTTGTGGAAACTCAAACCATTTCCTTTATACCTTGGCTAGCCTTCTTTGTTCCCTAGCAGGCCTTTTCTTTGCATGAGAAAGAAAAGGTACAGGAGGATCGTATGTATAGCTCAGAGGAAGGGGAAAACTATATTTATTTCTTCTGTCAAACCTGCTCTTCCTCTCTTTAAAAAAAAAGAAAGAAAAGAACCAAGGGCTCATCTCGCACTTTCAAGGGCAGGTCCCAATATTGCCAGAGCAAACCATAAACTACTGTCATCCCTGTTCAGTGGCTTGGGTGCTGATGGTTTGATGCATTTATATCTCCTGATTATTTCAATGGTAGGTGGGGATAAGGCCTTCCAGAAAAGGGCTGCCTGGGAAGGAGAGAAGGAACAGACATGGCTCCAGGTGTTTGGCTGGTGAAGACAGAAGATCCAGATGGCTGTCCTCCACCCAGGCGATGGTAAATTGGCTCATTGTTGGATAAGCAGTAAGTTGAAAATTGAAAGGGACACTTCTGGCATAAATGGCTGAAGAAGGCCTGGAGAGTGGCTGAAATGGATGCATGGGCTGGTAGAATGCGTAATATCAGGGAAAAGCTGATTAACTGTGATAAACTACAAAAGAAAGGGACACCCTTTGTTAACATATTTGCCTTCCTTTTGAAATGTGTAGCCTTTCTGCTATGACTGATGCCTATGTAAGTCAATCCTCAGTATTTGTTATGAGCACTTCTGTTAAAATGTAATCCAAACCCAAACAATTTACCGTTTTCCATCTTTTAATGGTACCTAGAAGGCACCAGATATTGTCCGATCGCACTGACTAAGCAGGGTCAGGCCAAGTTAGTACTTGGAAGGCAGACCGCTAAGGACTGGGGTTGTCATTTGCCCTCAAATCAACTTTAACTTGTGGTAACCCTAGGAATCTGAGACCTCCAAAAGGCCTGGTCATCAGCTACCCTGCTCAGGCTTTGCCAACATGGGACTGCAGCTTCCTTGACTGAATCAATCCTCCTTTATAGTGTTGTTATTCCACTCTAACCACCATGATTCCGTTCTGTTGAATCCTGGGAGCTGCAATCCAGGGAAGGTCTTTCTCTTTTCCCACTGCCTTCCACTCTTCCCAGCATTATCCTTTTCCCCAGTGAGTAATGTCATCTCATGGTATGTTCATGAGATGACATTAATTGGACATGAGGCTTTGAGTGACTTCGCATTCATGTGTGCTGAGGTCGCGTCAGCAGAAGGCACATTGTACTATGTATGCTGTACTATGGAACAGACAATCCAGACTTTGGTATTCAATTATATATCTTTACACTTACACCTTATCTAGTTCCTTCACTGCTGCTCTTTCAAGTCTTACAGCTCATTTACACTACAGAATTATAGTGCCATTATTTCACTTTAACTGCCATGGTTCCATCCTATGGAATCCTGGGATCTGTAGTTTCATCAGAGCCACAGGAGTTCTCTGGCTGAAAATTCTAATGCCCTTCCCTGGATTGCAACTTCCAGGATTCAACAGAATGGAATCATGGTGGTTAGAGTGGAATAACAACACTATAATTGTATAGTGTAAGTGGACCCTTAGTTGTCTTCTGATTTCTTATTGTTGGCTGTATTTCAGAGGAAGGCAATGGCAAGCCACCTCTGAGTATTCCTTGCTTAAGAAAACCCCTACGACATTCATAGGGTGACTGTAAGTCATCAGTCAACTACTGCTACTAAGTCCTTCTGCCTGAGGCAGGTTGCTTCATCCTCTGCCTCGATGGTAAGGTTGTCCCAAGGGAAGGAGAAGGATGGCAGTCTCACCAAAAAGAGGGTCTCAAGTTGTTTCTTCCCCAACTCAACTCAGCACTACAACTGGAAAGGAAGATGGAAACAAAAAGAAAGAAGAGGGAGAATCCACATTGTGTCAGGCAATTAGGCATGGAGAGCCTTGCTATGAGGCAGAGTGAAATGGTCACCTCAGACAACAGATTTGGGGTATCATGAACGGACAACAAATAGTTGCCTACTTATTTTGTTATTACTTCATTTTTATTGCCAGAGACAGTGGGAGATCCTTGTGGGATTTTCTGCAGAAAAACTTGCTTGGGTTTTGGCTTCCTATGCACCTTGAATTGGTTCCACCTCAGGCAGCAAAATGTCTTGGGCTAGCCCTGACTGTAGAATTAATTAAGGTTGCAGAATGCATGGCCCCTCCCATTGATGCTGGCCTTCAACTCTCATCATCTCTCACCACTGGCTGTACTGCTAAGGCTCATGGGAGTTGCAATCTAGCAACATCTGAAGAGTCACAACTGACTGCTGCTCAGTTTAACCAGGCTGAGGTTGACTCGGGTGTTGGTCTCCACCAGTGCCTATGGGCATAATCCACTCTTCTCCACTTTTAAAGATCATCTCCAGGCCCGCCTCCCGCTTCAAGTTAAGGGGGCTGAGGGTTAACTCAGCTACAGGAAGGAATCTTTGGATTACAGGCCTCGAAATCACTTATTTTCTGTTTCTGCAAGGAAACATCAGAATCAGAATTACTGGTGGAGAAAAGGAAAAGTATGATGGAGTTCTGGGGGTGTGGCTATCCTGAGTGCCATAGCAGCCAAGCAACAGGTTGCTAGGCAACCAGAATAGCTACTCAGTTGCTGCCTGGTAAGTGGGGACTGGGGGACTTTCAAGGTTTCTATGTACCCATAAACTAGGGGCTATGCAGAGACCATGAATAGGAAACTGTCATGAGGGTGTAAGTCTAGGTTACCCATTCATAACTGCCCAAAAGGATTCCAGCCGTGGGACTGAATGCAATTGTAGCTGCCTGCCAACAGTATGGACACCACTGGTGGAATGGAGTCTTTTTTGTCCCATTCACTCCACATTCCTCAAAATCTGCTCAGGATGTAACTATCAGCAATGTAACTGGTCAAGTTTCTTCTGTAATGGAGATGCAATAACAGGGAAAACTTCAGTTGTCAAATGTTCTTCAATCATGTAGTGATTAACAAGACAAAAACACTACTAGGAAGAGAAGGTGACAACCCTAACAGGTTTGTCATCTCTGCCCAAGATTTGCACCTTGATCTTCATGCCTCAACTTCAAATAGCAATACTTCTTAATCCTGATTTATCATCTTCTTTATTACGTCTGTCAAGAGTTTACAAGCCCACACATTTCACTGGCCCACAGGGACAGTTAAACATGAATTTGAGGAGAAAGTTTTTGCTAACTTAAGAACAAAAAAATGGAAAAAAATCCCAGATTCTTTTTTTAAAAAATCATTTTGTTAGATTGCTTCCTACCAATTATGGAAGCTGCTGGGTTTATGTGTTTTAGAAAGTTTGGCAAGCTCAACGTGCAACAAAATTTATTTGCCTCAAAATTTATCTACAAACTTATATTTTAGGTTATGTTTTCTTTTAATTGGCTTTGGTTGTTGAATTTCAAACATTTAGTTCTATTTCAGAGAGGTGTAAAATTTACTTTACTTCCCCTCTCTTTCCCTTTTCTCTAAGCCAACTCCTATAATCAAAAATCGCCCAGAGGAAAGTAGCAGACATGGTATACTCGCACTCCCAAAAGAAAAGGCATGCCTCAAGCTGGGAACACAGTTTGATATTACCTTCTCTGAATGTATAGCTATATGTACTCCATCCAGCCAGGTGTAAACAAATAACTGCCCGAAGCATACTTACTCCAAAAGAAGAACAGGATATACATTTTATAAATAAATGAGCAAATATATGTTGGTTTGGGGTGAATGTATTCACTCTGACAGGTTGTATTATTACTCAGCCTCTCTTCCCTCAAATCAAATGAACTTTTGCTTTGGTTACTGTGCTCTCTTCCCCAACTGGCTATTGCTTCAGTCCTGCTGGGCAGCTGAGGATTTGGGACAGAAAGTCAGCATTCCAATAATAGGCACATAGGCAAATAGGCAATTTCAGCTGATGACATCACAATGTGATGTAGCCAATTAAATTTGTCTACCTGATGATGTCATAAGGCATGGTGTAGTAGCCACAGTCCTGGACTACGGCCTGGGGATCCAGTTTCAAATTCCCATCAATCCAGGAAGCTCACCTTGGGTCTCTTAGCCTGAACTCACTCACAGAGTTGTTCTTCATATTGTCATGGTGTTGTGGAGTTGGAAGACACCTCCCCAAGGGTCATCTAAAGCAAACCTCTGCCAATTCAGAAATCCACATCTAAACCATCCCCAACAGGTAGCCATACTACCTCTCTTTAAAGGCTCCCAACAAAAGGAGAAGCCAGATGCTTGCAAGGCAGCCTGATCTGCCACTGAACAGCTTTTTAAAAAAATCATTAGGATCGTCTTCTGAATATTTAGTTGGAATCTCCTTTTTGACATTCAATCTATTGGCTTAAGTTCTATTCTCCGCAGCAGCAGAAAACAAGCTGCTATCAAGCCATGTGTTACCCATCTCATATTTGTGCATCTTATTTTTCCTGCTAAATGGCACTTCATGCTTTACATTTATATATTTTGAAATTGATCTTGGCCCAGCTACCCAGTCTGTCACGATGATCCTGAATCCGGATTCTATCTATTTAGGTATTCTACCCTCCCAGTTTCATGTGATCTACAGATCTGATGAACATCTCTCTATTCCTTCATCCATTATATATAAAGATGTTGAACAATATAAGACCCAATACACTATGTGACATCCCACTTGTTACTCTGCTCCAGAATGATAAGCAACTATTGAAGAAACCCCTTTTGTGTTCAGCCCATCAACCAGCTACAAATCCACTTCACAGGAGCATTACCTAGCCCACATTTTACTAGCTTGCGTGCAAGAACATCATGGGGGCACCTTGTTGAAAGTCTACTGACATCAAGATATAATGCACCCATGGCATTCCCCTGATCTACCAAGCTCGTAACGAAATAGGGAAAAAGAGAAAGAAAGAGGTCTGGTATGACTTGTTTGAGAAAGCAACACTGGATCTTAATAATCACAACATTCTTTTCTAAGTGCTCACAGACTGCCTGTTTAATTATCTATTACAGATTTTTTTTTCATGGTTGTCAGTATCAGTTGTTTTCCTGATTTTTGAAGATGGTTACCTGCATTAGGTTTGCAGGGCTTCATCTGCTGTGAGGCTAAAGTTAATGAGAGGAGGAGGGGAGGATATGTAGGGTATAAAGGTAATGAATCAGTAAACAAGAAATACTCCCATATTACTAACCCTTGCTGCCCAACAGCTCACTCTTTCATCAGGGCTCAATCTGATGAAGGGATGATCAGGTTTAGGACTCCAACCTTCCACTGATCTCACCACAAGGAGAATTCAGAACAGACCCTGTCATCCCCAGAGCTCCTGACTGCTAAAAGAAGTGGGCTGAATCCTGACCTCTTTAGATGCAATTTGTTATTTCGCTCTGGCAGAACCAAAGCAGTTCATGGTTGCTGGAAACATGTAGATTCCTGGAAGAAGACCTGAATGATTTTGTGGTAATTAAAAGGTGCTGAGCAAAAGAGAAAAGGGGAAATCTGAAGGGTTTGGAACTTGGAAAGCTGAATTTTGAAAGTACTTAGAGCTACCATTCCAACCTTCTCCAAGGACTTATAGAATCGCAGAGTTGGAAGGCACATCCAAAGTCTGTATAGTCCACAACAGAGTTGGAAGGTATCATGGATCATGTAGTCCAATCCCTTACCAGTGCAACCGTCAATAACAAAAACAACTCTATCAGATGGTTATCTAATGGCTGTTTTAAAATCTCCAATGAAGGAATGTCTGTCACCTTCCGAGGTGCAATGTTCCACTGTTCAGCAGCTTTTAGAACTTTTTCAGTCAGAATATTCTTTCTTCAAATTTGAATCCATGTGTTTGGTTCCTAGGGCCTACTCACAATATACAGTTATAGTGCTATGATCCCACTCTAACTGCCCTGGTTGCCTCCTGTGGAATCTTGGGAGTTGTAGTTCCATCAGAGGCAGCAGAGAAGCTCTTGGGCTGAGGATTCTCAAGGCCCCTCCCACAACCACCGATCCCAGGATTCCATTGGTTGAAACTACTGCAGTTAAAGTGGAATGAAAGTGTTATGTAGCATGAAAGGATGAAACCCCTAGTCTTCCATCTTAAATATCCTTCGCCTCTAAATCTTTTCTTCTTCTGGGTAAACATACTGAATCTCTCAACCACTGCTCATAGGGGCATAGTTTATATTATAGTTCATTTTTAGAAGAATTGCTTAACTTTTGTTATTTTAAAGGAACTAAAATAGTTACTTAGTTATCTTTTATTTTAAATGCATTTTACAAACCGCAGGCCTCTGCTACAAAACATAACTGACTAATGAGACCACATGCTTTCTGTAGCTATAAAAGTAACTAAAACAGTAACAATTACAATATAGGAAAGGTGAAGTTATACCTACTCATTGCACAATTAGGTAATTTAATTAAGTTTTAGTTATTGCAAAAATGAGCTAATTATAAATAACTCATTATTGAGAGCCAGTGTAGTATAGTGGTACGAGTATTGGGCTACAATCCTGGAAACCAGGGTTTGACTCCATACTTGGCCATGGAAACTTACTCGGTGACCTTGGGTGCATCACAAACTCTTTGCCCTCAGAAAACCCCATTTGTGACAGATTCACTTCGGGGTTGCCATGGGGTGGAATTGATGTGAATGCACACAACAACAACAACAACAACAACTCATTATTTGTGATGGGTTCTTTACAAACTCTGGAAAAGCAAACATAGGAGAGGGGACAGATAAAATTAGGGCAAGGCAATCAGGGAAGGATTCCAAATCTACTATTTTAGCCTTTTTAAGTTCTTTACCTGTTCAAATTGTTTAA
Source organism: Cyclura pinguis (assembly GCA_030412105.1). Lineage (NCBI taxonomy): Eukaryota > Metazoa > Chordata > Lepidosauria > Squamata > Iguanidae > Cyclura > Cyclura pinguis. The sequence continues at coordinate 194,084,375 of CM059600.1, read as the reverse complement.
TACGTTTAATTGTTTCATACGTTTTTGTCTTTACATTATTTATTGTATATTGTTTTATCTGTTTGCCGGTTTGAGATCTCATGACAAAAAGGTGGGATAAAAATATTTTAATACTGAAGTGTAATTAATCTTACGAAGTTAGGCAGAGAGGTTCTATTTATGTCACCCGACTCTTTTCAGCATCTCCTCCTCCTTCACTCCACTCCTCCCTTCTCTTTCACTCCCCTTCACTCTGAGAGACCTACAGTTCTCGGGGTCTGTTAATATTCATACGGTGGGGATGCCAATGCCGGTGCTGTTCAGGGCCTTGTGGTACCACCTGCCCTGATCCTAATTGGCTGTGACAAGGACAGGCACACAGGCGCTACCGGCTGCATCTTAAGCAGTGTGCCAGCCACGGCAAGAGGTGGTCCCGGGTGAACTGGTACCTCAGCCCCGCTCTTTACATGCGATTCACATCAAGACCTGTCACCCACCTCCCACAGCCCACTGCCCTTCTGATATCCCCTCTGTCCTCACCCCAGCCATTTTATTCCCACCCATCCCAGCAAAGAACAACACAGAAACAGAGCCTTGCTGGATCAGACCAGGAGGCAGCACTGTTGCTTTAACAGTGGCCGGGGGATACTTCCCGGAAAGCTCAGGGGCAGATCACGCAAGAACCCGAACGCAATCCTTCACAGCAGCCACAGGGGAAAAATGTAACTCATTCGTTCCCTGCTTCAGTACTGAGGTAATCACCGCCTCAGACACTAATATTGACACGGGAAGGAAATTCTAATTTACCACCACCCTGCAAGCAAATATCCACCTTTAGAAAAGGGATCATTTTCAGGCAGGCAACAAGCCCTTCATGGTGTCTTTGTCTGCTCCTCCTCAATAATACTGTATATTCATTATAGCATTGTAATACAGAGTATTTGCAGGTTAGCTTTTGTCCTGAATTGGCAGTTACTGCTCATTAGCTTTACAAAAACCCAGTGCCCGGCAGAGATGAATACAGCTAGAATCTGGATGAACACATCTACCTCCATTTATTGGACACATGTTAGAGGCATGGGCCCTTTCCGCACCTTACCTTTTTCCGGTGCTGGGATCGCGCGAGCAGCCTCCAGCAAGAGGCTCTTGCGTCCCCGCTGCTTCAGCTCCGCACGAGCTGCCTGATCCCAAGCAGGCAGCGCGAGAGCCCTGCCTCTTCCTTCTGCAGTGCAACCTGGGAATTTCCAGGTTGCACTGGGGCAGGAAGCGCGACTGGCGCAGCTCTGGAGGCTCCACACACCAGGCAAGTGCGCGCGGGGCCCAGGGGCAATGCGCAATCGCGTACGATTTTGAGCTTCCAGCCAAAAATGAAAAGGTGCACAATCAGTGCCTGCCAGCCCCTCGAGCATCGTGCAATTGTGAGTGCGTCATGCAGATCACTCCTTGCAATCGCGTGATGCTCCAGGCACCCTTCTGCATGGCAAACGCCGTGTGAAAAGAATCATGGTTATGACGACTGTCATAATAAGTGCAGGCCCTTTAAAATTCCACCACTGCACTATTATCCATTCATCATCAACTCTCAGTGACACACTTTGCATTATAGAAACAAACCCAGTATATGAGATGCCAATATCATATGGCAATTTGGCCCTCAGGAGCAGAGCCTGGCACTCAGGAACATCTCCCAGGCTTGGGTTTGAATCTATTTTTGACTATGCCCGGAGAGTGCTGATGTGGCCCCTAAGGCTTTTGTGTGCCCCCCCCCCCCACCGTTCCCTAGATTCCCCTGGACCATCCTTTTTGGAGCAAAAGGAGCAAACTGCTCTTTTAGGAAGTCTCTAGGAGTGCCAGTGTGCCTTTTAAAGAGCTGACAGGGCCCCCTATGCCATACCATTTAACACTCCACAGACGAAAACTGGGACACCTGTGGCCAAACAACATCAGAGTGTGATTAAGATAGTGAAATTTACTAATCAGGAAGAACACAGAAGCTAAGAGAGGTTGTGGCAGTTTGCTTTTGTGTAAGTCTGCAAGGAAGGGCAAAATTCCAACCCTCCTCTCCTCCTCCCCTTGCTGAGTTAATTGAACATAAACCATTTTTACACTTCTGAACTTATGCAGCAATTGAACTTAACTGAGGGCAAAGGGTGAAAGTGGGAGGAAGAGGGAAAAACTGGGACTTTTAAAAACAGTGCATTTTCATTACCTAAGATAATATAAGGAGTTCAACTAGAAGCTAGCAGCAGCTCAAAGACATCTTCTCTACTGTTGCCTGAGCATTGTGATTTAGAGCCTATTTGTTGGATGTTATAAAGTATTCTTCTTTGTCAATGCACACATGCATGCATGCACGCAGCTGGGTATAGGGAGGACAAAATGTAATCACTGGGTCCAGAAGACCACGATTTGCCAGAAGAAATGCAGTTTATTTTGTGTTCTTTTTGGCCTGGCAGTTCACAATTTCTCTGTCTGTATGCCACTGCCTTCCTCTGAGGCTTAGAGAGTGTTACTCACCCAAGGTTAGCCAGTGGGCTTAAACGGCTGAGTGGGGATATGATCCCTAGTCTCATGGAGCCCTAGTACAACATTCAAACCACTACAGCACACTGGCTCACAAAGTATGTGTCTTCAAGCCACCTGTTGATTTATGGTGATCCCATGAATGTAACAAGGTTTTCTCAGGCAAGGAATACTCAAGAGGTGGTTTGCTTTCCTCTGAAAAATCTCCCATCCAACTACTGACCAAGCCTGACCCTGCTTAGTTTCCAAGATCAGGTGAGATCTGGTGCTTTCAGAGTGTTTAGGTGGCTATAGCTCCCCCACCCCCAAAAGACACCTTCTGAAAAGAATGCTCCTGGAAAATAAAAGGAAAGGAATTAGTTTTGAGGAGAAAGATAAACCAGGTCTCACAGCAGAAGACACAATAAAGTAGTCTGTGCATAGCCTGTATGGAACAATCATATTTTTAAGCTGGAGGACTTAAATAGAAGGAGGGAGATTAGTAGGTTTTGGGATCACTGAAATCAGGATTTATCATGGAGTGTTTGGGGTGAACCTCTTGAGCATAGTTAATGGCTGATTACCAATTCCTGTTGTTAGAAGAGGGAAAGGAAAGGTGAGAACTGAGGGGATATTTCCTGACTGACACTGATGGTTTTGTCAAGGAAAAGAATCATATTGAATATCTGGCCAAAAATGGAGGAATTATGTGCTCGGGCTGACAAGGCTAATGGAATAGCAAGCTTGCCGCGGGTCTAGAAATCCTTAAGGCAGGGGTGGGAAATCTTTGGTCCTCTAAAGGGTTTATACTTCAAGTCCCATCAGCACAGCCAATGATTAGGGACTATGGGAGCTGAAGCCCAAAATGTCCGAAGTGCCAGAAACTGAAAATGTTTAAAATTTCCTAGACTCACTGCAAATTGGCTTTAAGAGATATGCACTAAATATCCAGCCTGGCAAGACACAGTTTCCCCTCTGAAATTAAAATAATTATTATTGTTACAGAGCACTGTATTTTTAGAATACAGTGCCCCCTCCCGAAACTGCAAACCCCAGGATTCTATAGGATGTTGAAAGTGGAATCATCGCGCTATAAGAGTGTAGTGTGGAAAAGGCCCAGGATTTGAATCCGTGCTTGGCCACGGAAACCCACTGGGTCACACTCTCTCAGTCTTGGAGGAAAGCAACAGTAAACACCCTCCAAACAAATCACGCCAAGGAAACCCTATGATAGGGTCATTGCAAGTCAGAAACAACTGTAAGGCACACAACAGTAACAACAAAATAAATATGCAATATGAGTTTTCCAAACCCTGCTGTTGAGAGTGTGCTATTAAATGAGGTGGTGACCAGCTCTCACATCACTATACAACAGTGTTTTTGTTATGGTTTTAAACTGCTGGCAGCCCATCTGACCATGCAGGGAGCATTAAGGAGAGCACAGAGTGGCCTCCTCTAACCTATGCTCTAATTCAACATGGGATTCATTTAGTTTCAATAGATGTATATGTTGCCTTTATCCCAAGACTGGGATGCAAGGGAGCCAAAGCTTTGGTTTACACTTCCCAACATTCCCAGTAGAAATGCTAACTGGAGATTAATGTAAGCCACTGTCCAAGACATCTGAAGGTCTCTGGCATGGTGGTTTGGTATAAGAAATCAGAGTGTGTTGCCAGAGTGCAGTTGAGGGCTCAGATTCATTTGCAGTAGAATATACAACAGAGGCCATTTCCGCACTACCCTATTACAGTGCTATTATTCCACTTTCAACATCCTATGGAATCCTGGGATTTGCAGTTTAGGGAGGGACATTTAGAATTCTCAGCCAAAGAACTCTTTGGCCTCAGTAAACTACAAACCCCAGAATACCACAAGATGTTGAAAGTGGAATAATAGCACTATAACAGTGTAGTGCAGAAATGGCCGAAGCGTGAGGGAGGGTCCCCTTTCCTTATTCCAAAGAATAAGTTTATCTCCCTTCCTCCTTTCTCAAAACCAAAAGGATTTTTGTAATCACTAAGCTCTTCTGTATTTAGTAATTACTAAATGTTGTAAATACAGTGTTAGTGAATTAAGAGACCTAAAAACAGGCAGTTTGACAGCTTGACAGTCATGGGCAGAGTTTCTTATAGCAGCTAAATTACTCTGCTGCGCAACATCACAAAGATACTGCCCAGTTAAAGGTCTTGTTTTGCCAGACCCTAAAATCAACAACTGTTCTGGAGAAAAACCAAAACAGCAAAGCTTTCTAGCTACTGCATTCATCCAGCTGCTCTGGTAAGAATAATTAAGAACTAAAGAGAACAAGCCAGAAGGAGTAGAATTTAGCTTGAGCCAAGCCTGTGAGACTACAAGAAGAAGCTGCACTTCTCACTGCAAAGAAACATTCTCGATGCAACGTGGAACAAAAATAAAATAAAATAAAATAAATGAAATAAAATGAAATACAATAAAACTTCAGAAACTTGGACTGAACAACTTCCAAGAAGTTTAAACAGGTGTTTATCCACTAACCTTGTATTCAGGGGACTTTCCCTCCCCTTGTGTGCAAGACTAGCCAAAGACTTTTGGCTGCCTGAGCAGAGCAACGAATGTCACCCCCCGCATAAAGTTAAACTGCATAGTAGCCAAAGGCAATCATTTTATTTTGGCTCCTATGGCTGATAACGCCACAGCACCTCTCCTCCCAGTCCCAGAATACAAATTACAAAAAGTTAAATAACGCGTAATTTGATACTTTCATGGCACTGCTGCCTAAGGTGGCCACCTCACTCTGCCTGAGGATTGGGCTGGCCCTCCTGCTGCTTTTGCTGCCATCCTTGTTGCTGCTGTGGTAACCCAAATGGACAGGACTGGAGCCTTGCTAATTTCTTTTCCTTTCTGCTTGTCCTTCCAGGCTGTGCAGGAGGATCCAGTAAACTCCTGAAGGGCACTTGGGGAGCTGTAGTGAAACTGGCAGGCGTCAGCACCGTTTAGCCATCATGCCACTCAGTGCCAACAAGGCATCTCCGAGCTGGGGCCAGGAGTGAAGCACCCAGCAGACTTCACATCCAGCTGTCTATTACAGTCTGCTGGGGAGTCAAGATAATGATTGATGCTCAGCGAGAACTATCACCAGGAACCTCACCACAGTTCTGCCTGAAGTTGAGCTGGGACTGGAGACAAGAGAACTTGCATAGGGTTCAGTGGCTCCAGAATCGGCTGCCCCATTTAAAGAACTGGTACTGAGTGACAGGACTCATCCCAGGGCTTCAAAAATAGAGGCTGGGGTGACAACCTTCATAAATAGAGGCAGCGACCTTACTTGCTGCTGGTATAAGCCTCCAACATTTCCCGGATGAAAACTGGGACGCGTTGGCCAAGCAACATCGAAGTGTGGACATGATGGTGAAAGTCACTGATGAGGAAGAACAGACAAGCCGAGAGAAGCTATAGCAGTTTGTCTGTTTGTTTTTTCTGTGCATATTTGGAAGGGCAAGATTCTGTCCCCTATTCTCCTCTCCCCTCCCCCAACTTAGTTGAATGCAAAGTACATTTATAATTTGAACTCAGTGGGAGGAAGAGAGAGAAACTGGGACATTTTAAAAGCAGCTGGAAAAGTGGGACGACAGAGGGTTAATCAGAATGGTGCCTGTCAAATTGGGACTGTTGGAAAGTATGGATAAAGGCAATGGCACGTAGCAGCACTGTGACATGCAGCAGGTATCTGTGCCCCCCCCCCGCTTTGTTTCAGTTTCTCAGAGAAACACCTTGACACATATTTGAGTTACATCAGTTCACTGTAGTACAGCTTCCGAAATCGCCCACTGAGCATGGTCAGTGGGGACTCTAGGATCGGTAATTCACGAGAAAGAAGGAAATTTCTCAAAATTCTACTTCAAACAAATTTACACCGCTGGAGGACCTTTTAATTCATTCAAATGGCAGGTGGCTAAGACACCCAGCCAGCCGACGTTGGGGAGGCAACGGCAGAAGGGTTAGCCTCAGCAGAGGGCTTTCGTGCCAGGGTTATGCATCAGGGCCCTAGCCTTTCAAGGAAACCTGATTGTGCACGGAAAGGAGACACACTTTCCTCTTATAAAGATGCCAGCAGCATCTCCAGAAATCAGTGGTGCCCATCCACTGCCTACTTCGCAGGCCAGGTCCTCCTGGCTTCCTTGGCACCTATATTTGAAGCAGATGTTTAAACAGATGCCACCAGAAAGAGGGGAAGGACATTCACTCTATACAGAGAAAAAGAAGAGGAATACAACACAATCAGGCACTGGTAAATAAAAATCGCCAACTGGAAAAGCAATTCTTTATTTCTAGGTAAGTAGACTCACCAACTGAAGAAGCCATTCAGTAATTTCTTTTTCCTTGTAAGCAGTGGCGACTGGTGGCTTCCATCTCGGTGGGGTGGTGATTCCACTTCCAGGTTTATGTACTGAGCCCTTTCCACAAAGTAAGTTCAACACTTTGGACATTGTTACTGCGATGGGTAAGCCCGAGCCCCAGGTTAACAATTTAACATAATTTGGCTATTAAAAATATACCCCTCCACGTGCCTGAGAAGCCCCCGGATAAGCACGCACAGGGGCACGGCCGAACGGCTGAAAAATACAAGAAAAATCCTGGTCAGGCCAGTAACTTTCCGTAGCGCCGCTTCAGGAGACCTCCAGGCAAGTACCAATCAAAGCACCATCAAGTATGCACCAAGCACACAAAAGATTCTCAGCCCCGAACCATCAGCCTGACAGGATTAGCACTTCTGACTACACAACTGTCAAGTGCCTTCCATTTGCATACTGTCTGCGCTATTGACATCCCTGTCAAAACTCAATCAGCTTAAGCGCCAACCTTTCAGAGGCTTTGTTTCAACTCCGAAACCCATTGTTCTCCCCGGGAACAGACCACCCTCCAGGCACATTTTCCCCTATAACTACTTCCGTTTTTGAGCGCTTCCTTGGATCGCTCCTGGCTTCCTTCCCGCCTTGCTGCTGCTCTGTTTGCCAAGCCTTCCCCTCAGCCTCCACATGCTGAGCTCTCACCGCTTCCTGACTCTCTGGCTCCATTTCGGCTTCCTGGACTTCAGGATCAGGTGTAGTATTCCCCCGATACTCCTCTCTAAATCCCCTATCAATTTTCCTCTCTTTATTTTTCTTAGGTCTGCGTGAGTGAGTGTGCAAGTGTGCAGTGACATAGGTTTTAAATAAAGAAAATAATTATAAATTAATTTTGTCTGGGTCTTGACTCAGCCCGACCCCGTAAAAGTTGGGTACAAGGTTTCGCAGGGTTACCCTACCTCTTGTGTGTGCTGGGCGTGTGCTTGGTGCAACTTGGAAATCCCCTTAAAATCGGGGTCAGATTAGGTGTCCTCTGAGGGACCCTTGGTACTCAAAATAAACTGATTCAGTGACCGGGACCCCCAGAACTCAAAATAACTGATTTGGTGATCAGGATCCCCTGGACCCCCAGTAAATTAGGGTAACAACATCTCCTTTAAAGTCCAGATTAAAACCTGGAACAGATTTACCACCCCACTGACACTGAAGCTGTCATCACCACAGCTTTTAGTTTAATAAAACCACCATCTATAAAAGCTGTTCTGCACCAAAAAGAAGTATGGGGTATCTTTTAAAAGCAGCAAGTTCCCCATTATGTCAGGTTATTCATTCTTCCTTCCTGGGAAGGAAATCTAGATTTCTCAGGTATCCAGTACTAAAATACTCTGATTTCCAGGCTCCCAGGACCCTCTCTGTTATTGCCGGTAACACTGCAGCAAAGCTACCTAGGGACTGCACTGATTCCTTTGCTGGCCATTGCTTAATGATGGGAAAAGTCTCCAGGCTTATAAGGCTGAGCCTACAGCCTATGGAGAAGGGGCTCTTCAGGAGTCCTACACACACATGATTATAATCCTCCCAAGGCCTTTCACACCCACCATCAAGACAAATGCTGCAACCCAACATCCTCTCAGTGTAGTGTAAATATCCTGATGTAGAGATATGTTCCGTCTGGATCAGTCATCCTCCAGGCAAAATCACAATATTTAATTACTCAATTAATTAATTTACATCCCGCCTCTCTCCCAACACACATCCAAGGTGGGGTATTGTTCAATACCTGTCAATCACTGGGTGCCACTGCACCATGTGCAATGCATAACTGAAATATACAGTGCACGTCTGCAATGAGCAGTTGAAACACGTAATATTGCTGTATGCACAACTCTGTTTTGAATACTGTCAGCAGAATACATCTGTTGCATTATTGTGAATTAATTATTATTTATTTATTATTTATTGTTTATATTATAGTCACCCTACATGCCTATCACGACTTATGCCTGCCTATGTCCCTAGCAGGATGCCAGCTTCTTGTGTGTGTCTGTGCATGCAGGTGTCCAAGCAGGAGCATCTGAAGTGGATGGATTTTAAGATCCTCCTCCTCTTCCTCCTTGCTTAAAGATACCTACACAAAAGCACAGCATACCCTCTGGTTCTTTAGAAGACACATGCTAATACAGATATTTTTTTTACCACTTTTGCTCCCCCGGTCCCTTTCTCCCTTCCAGGCCATGGCAGAGCAAATCTTAGGCAAGGCATTCAGCCCCCTTGGTCTATAATTCATAATGGGGGAGTCTTTTAAAGTGCCAGCCCACTTGCCTCTAATTAGCTGGGCCATGAGGATTCAAAGGTGTTTGGAAATCAAAGCAGAAAAGGAATATGTCAGCCTGCCCTGCAGTTAAATATCCCCCCTCCAATACTCCAGGTTTTGCAGGGTTGCCACAATCTCATAAAAAGCATATCTGACTTTACTCCTTCAACTAGATACCACCAAACAGCCTAGCCATTTTTAAACTCTGACAAACTATCTCCACTAAAGAAGGAGGGAGCGCTGAATGGTGTAGTGATTTGAGCACTGGACTAGAACTCTGGGAGACAAGGGTTCAATCCATGCTCAGTTGTGGAAGCCCGCAGGGTGATCTCAGGCAACTCACACTCTGTCAGCCTCAACAGATGAAGGCAATGGCAAATCCCCTCTGAACAAATCTTGCTGAGAAAACCCTGTGACAATGTTGTTAACTCAAAAGGCACGTAACAACAACAAATCCATTTGAGACTGATTTAGAGTAAACTGAGGGCTGCCACCTGCATTTTATTATTCCTCAATCACTAACTTCAACATTGTTTCACTCTGAATGAATTATACAAAGTTGAATTGTGGAAGGAAGCATGGGTATTTTGTTAATCTGTTTCTGTAGATGTAGCATGTAATCACTCCAAGTCAATGCCAAAATTAGACATCCAAGCCGATTGATATTTTGCATGGACTTGGCATACTTTACACTCCTCAAAATCCATTTGTTTGAACATAATCCTTCCAAAATTATTCCCTGGTAGGAACACCTTCAATATTAATAGGCAGGCCCATTCCATCGCCATTTCCCAAGATGACCAATGCAGGAGTGGGGAATATCTCAGAAGTGAAGATGTGTAGAAAGCTTGTTAGGTAACAAAATATTGTGTTTCTAAAGCTGAGACAGGAAGAAATAAGTCTTTTTTCTGACACAGCATCTCTGTCTGTCTCTGTGTCTCCAACTTGTGTCAAGAAGTTTCCCGGCTATGCAATTTGGTGGGGCAAGTTTCATAGACAAACCTTATGCAAAGCATCCTTTCCTGTTAAAATGTGAGCTTTTATCAGAAGATGCCAAAGTTCAAAGCCAAACTTGATCAGAAAGTGATACAAACGCCTTCTTTTTTGAATGGAAAACTTTTTTTTTTAATTTACTGTGTTGCATTTATTACAGCTTTATGTTACCTGGGATAAAATATGTAATAAATGTCATACCTGGGGGATCACAGGCCCAGAGCCCTTCTCTCCCAAACTGGGACTAGCGGATTGATAACAGTTTGTGAAACAATGATGTGTGATCATTACTATAACGAAGAGACCACGGGCCTTTCTGCACTACACGGTTAGAGTGTTCTTATTCCACCTTCAACATCCTGTGGAATTCTGGGGTTTGCAGTTTACTGAGGCCAAAGATTTAGAGATGTCTAAATACCCCTCCTTAAACTGCAAACCCCAGGATTCCACAGGATATTGAAAGTGGAATAATAGCACTATAATAGTGTAGTGCGGAAAGGCCCCTATGACTTAAAGTGAATTAGGCATGCTTTCTTACAGCACTGAAATAAACAACAAAAGGGATATGCAACAACTTTGGAACACAGTCTTGATTAGAATCTCACTAGTTGGCTATAGTTTCCTCCATTTTCCACCAAATGTTTGATAGGAGAAACAGATGGTGCATGACACCCACTGATTACAACAGAAGTTGGGAGGAATATGTAAAAGCAGAAAAGTCAAACCAAAATTCAAGGACTTTTATGAGGGCTTTTAGTGAGACTGACTCCCTCGTCAGGGATGAAAAGGTCTGGAGTTTGGCTGGCAGAAAAGCCAAAGGGCTTGACAAGAAGTGGAGGAAAGAAATGGGTAATGGGTTTAGGTCCAGGATGGATAAGGGCAACATAGCAGGCCAGTACACGGAAGGAGAAAATGGACAGTTTATTTGCCAGAGAAGAATGAAAATGAAGAGAAAGGGCTTGGCAGAGAACCTTAAAAAGTTGTGTTAAAAGAGTGGCGCACTAACAGAGACATGGAGGGAGAGGGGAAACAGAGGGGGAAAACAGGATGACAAGGGGTATAGGAAAGCAAGCTTTAACAATATCTACATAGTCGTTCTGAGAGAGCATTCTTACTTTATCCAAATTTTGAAGGCCACAAGAGAAAGCAGGCATAAACAGACAGAGAGGACTGTAGTCCGACGGGGTGGTCTTCTCAAAGTTCCAGCATGTCTGAGGTGCTATTTTTATCCCCCTCACCTCCCTTGATGCCAATATTTTAGTAACTCATTTGTTTTAGTCACAATGTTCCGGTCCTCTCTGATTATGGGTGCAGGATATAAGTTCCTTACAAGTGTCTTAAATTTGTGTTCAACACACCCTCCCTAAGGAATAACTGAGGTAGTGATTTTGGAATAGGGGGTCTTTGGAGATAAGTGCACATCAAGGATTCCTCTGTTAAGCTCCATCTTTTGCACTGGCCAGCTTCTTTCACTTTTTAGTGAGACTGCTTTCTAGCCATTTCTGCACTAGACCATTATAGCACTTTGATTCCACTTTCAACATCCTATGGAATCCTGGGGTTTGCAGTTTCGGGAGGGGTAGGATGTTGAAAGTGGAATCATAGCACTATAAATAGTGTGGAAATGGCCTCTCTCTTACACACACACATACACACAGAAAGAGAGACAGAAAGAGAGAGAGAGAGAGAGAGAGAGAGAGAGAGAGAGAGAGAGAGAGAGAGAGAGAGAGAGAGAAGGAAAAGGCCTGGTCGCAGAGGACCAAATCAGTATGTCAAAGGTGGTATTGTTCAGCCTTGCCATTCTGTTGCTTCAGGCAAGTTTGTTGTTTTTGCTGCCATCTGCCTTTAAATCATTTCTGACTTATACTGATCCTAAGGTAAACCTGAGAGCCAGTGCACTGCACCAATTTGAGTGCTGGACTGCGATCCTGGAGACTAGAGTTTGATACCTGGCTTGACCATGGAAAACCACCGGGTGACCCTGGGTGCTTCACACACTCCCAGCCCCAGAAAACCCATAAGTTTTGCCTTAAGAGTCCATAAGTCAGAAATGCCTTGAACGCAGACAACAGCAAGGTGAACCTATCATGGCACTCATTCTTTTTCCATGACAGGACATATCCAAAGAGCATACCTTGTGACCAGAGGGCACCCTCTTGCATTGTGATGACATTTCCCCAAAATCTAAAATCCTCTCCTTGAGAGAGCTACTTCACTCCCTGTGATCACAGAACCACACTTGTTGGCTACTGGCTCATTTGTGAGGAAAGAACCTCTGAGGGAACACAGCCAACAAACTGGATACAGCTGACCAGCGCTATCTATCTATCTATCTATCTATCTATCTATCTATCTATCTATCTATCCATCCATCCATCCATCCATCCATCCATCCATCCATCCATCCATCCATCCATCCATCCATCCACCCACCCACCCACCCACCCACCTCTTTCATGTCCCATCTTCCTCCCAGAATGGGACTCAAGAAAGCTAAAGTTATGACCTCCTCCATCACCACCCAATGAAGCACAGGCTTTTTGACAAAGAGACTGTCATATTTTCAGGCTGGGAATTAATCCCATCCTAGTAACAGTGGCTGAAGCTTTTCACCTTCCACTGGAGTAGTTCAGCTCACCTGTTTGAATCATTATGCATGTACATTGATGAGCTATATATACTGTTTTTCTAAGTTCTTGTAAAGTCAAGCTTACGCTGAGTCTCACCATAGGTGTATCTGTCCCAGTAATATCCACTTTGATCGGTAAGGGCTGTCCAAAGCATCAAATAGAAGTCCTTCCTTGTCTTCATCTTGAGATGCTTTTAAACTGGAGGTTGAACCTGGGCTCTTCTAGATGAGGTGCTGAATATGTGCTCCTCCAAACTCCTGCGAGCCCTAGGCAGCACAGCTAATAATAAATGATAAAGTAAGTTGTAGTCCAGGATCATCTGGAGGTCCCAGGTTCCTTATCACAGATATAATCCATCACTCATTTTATCAATCTACCAATCACTTGATTGATATCCTGCTTTCTCCCAAGAATGGGATTTAAGGTGGCTAACTGTACCACCATTCTCATCTCCATTGCCTTCACAATTGGTCCCTGTAGACTGGCTTGTTTTAGACCTTCTTTAGAAGAAATGGTCTAAGAACAGTGAGTACTGAGGATTTTTAAGCACCAGGTGCATTTTTACAATCCTATTTGAAAATCAGTACAATTTTTAAATTATTATTTGTTTGATTTACATCCCACTTTTCTCCCAAACGGAAGTCAAAGTGGTTTACAACACAAATTAAAACAGAACATCTAAAACAATATGGAGCACTAAAGTTTAAAAAGCATTAAACTAAATTAAATTAAATTAAATTAAACACAACTTTTAAAAGATTAACACTAAAAAAAATTAAAACACTTACATTATTCATACATTAAAATCCAAATTAATCAAAGGCTTTGAGTTTTTCAAGTTTCCAAATACGGAAATCATGATTATACCATAAATTAATTCATTAAAAATTTCTATAATATGGAAGGTGATAACTTCACTTTTGGAAAATGAAGGATTTCTTTAAAGGTCTTATGTATTTCATCCCTGTTTCAGGCACATTTGTAATGGCAGGATGGGTAGAAGTGAACCAACATGGACCACTGGCTGTTTCTGAAGAGACCATCAAGTACCTGCAAAATGCTGGAATTCTTGTGAAGAGTGCAAGACCAGATGGCTGTTTATATTTCCTGTCAAGTTGACTTTGTTCTACGGTGACCCTATGAATGAAACCTCCAAGAACCCTGGTCATCAACTGCCCAGTCAGTTGTTGAAAATATAGGGCAGAGGCTTCCTTGATTGAATCAATCCATCTGTAATACCATGTTCTTTTCCTACTGCCTTCCACTCTATTTGTCTTGTGCTGGCAGCCAGCCAGCCAAGTTTTAAGCTCTCTAATTAGTCTTTTATCAGCAGCCCTGAGCAAAGTTTGTAACTAGGGATGGGCCAACCGAATCCTCGAATCCTTGGGAAAGATTTGAGATTCGCGGATCCGAATCCCTGGGCCAAAGCAGGTGAATCGAATCTTTCGAATCCCTGCACACCCAGAGGCCTGAGCTGGCATGAGCACCCCGGATCAGGCCCACATGGGCATGCAGGGCCGGCAAGAGCCACTTTCCTGCATGCCCGGAGGCCTGAGCTTGTGTGAGAGCCCTGGATCAAGCTCGGTCCTGCTGCTTGTCCCTGTGGCTGCCTCCCTCTGCAAGGTAATTATTCTCTTCTTCCTATTCTTTTGACTTGAGACTGGACGGTAGGGATTGAGACTGGGCTAGAGGCTGGTGTTTGTTTTTGTTAAGTGCCTTCCTTGTTTTAGGACTTGAGACTGGACATCAGGGTGGAGAATTGAGATTGGGCTAGAGGCTGGTGTTTTTGTTTTTTGAAAGTGCCTTCCTTGTTGCAAGACTTGAGACTTGACTGGAAAGTACAGTGTTCTTGAGATTTCAAGGACAGCTGAAGAAGATTCCTTTGCATGGTTCCCTTGCAAAGCTCTTTCATACACAATTCTGGGGTTTGTAGTTGGACAAGGTGTCACAGCCTTCTCTGCCAAAGTGTGCTAGTGCATTATCAAACTACAAACCCCAGGATGTCATAGGGAGCTATGCAAAGAAAAATCAAGTTTTGACCTGGATTATATCTGTACTGTAGTATGTGGCCCTGTTTACACAGGCAGGAAAATGTGGGATTAATAATCCATTTTCCTGCTTGTGTAGAAAGGGCCTTCATGTCATTTTCAATCTGGCAAGATCCTAAGGCAAAACCATGACAATTGTCCTGGCCAGATTTCTTCAAAGGCAAGTTTGCCTTTGCCCTGGCTTTAGCTAAGGCTGAGAGAGTGTGTCTTTCCCAAGATTATCCTTGCCCCTTTTTTTTTGTTTTGTTTTGTAATAGTCAACCCAGGAGTCAACTCCAACATCTGGAGCTACTTCCAAATTATATGTAATTCTTAATAAGAAGTATATGGGTATGTTTTCCTGAAAGTGAAAACTATTATTTAATTTGTTTTTCATTAAATAAAGATGTCAAATTCTGCTTCAAAACACTTTTCAGTAGAAGTGCTTTGTTTTCCTTGCTTTTTAAACCCTTTTGTGAAAAAGGATTCGAAAGATTCGAGATTCGTGGATTCGCAGAACCTCCCACAGATTCAGATTCGTCCCATCTCTATTTGTAACAGTTTGTTGGCCATTGTTTTCACAGTCTGAGTCCATAATAAATTCAGATTGACAGTCCAGTAGCAAAGTCTATACAGAAGGCGAAGGTCAAGGTTTCCAGGAACATGAGCAAGGGATCCAAACGTGAGGTGTGCTGCTTCCACTGATAATATCACTTGTTTGCAAAGGCTTCTTCCCATTCGTTTCACTGTTTACATAAGCTAACAGCCTCCCTCAGCTGTTTGCCTAATTGATGCATCCATACTATATAAATGCTCTGAGTCTCCTGGGCTCTCCCTTTTTCACCTACACTGGCTGCCGGAAGTATCATTCCTTTCATGTCTCTGTGTTATGGTTGTTGGGAAGGGCCCTGTCTGGCTCCTGGGACAGGGCCATTGCACTACTGAGCATTACAGTCTTTTCCAGTGACTCATAGCATTTCATGTGTCCAAAGTATGATGGTCTCAGTTTAGTCAGCTTGGCTTCTACTGAGAGTTGAGGCCAGATTTGCTCTAGCAGCCATTTATTTGTCCTTTTGGCAGTCCATGGTGTCTGGAGAATTCTCCTCCAGCACATTTCAAATATGTTTTTTTCCTGCTAGTTTTCTTCACTACCCAGCTTTCACATCATACACAGAAATCAGAAATACTATGGCACAGATTATTCTCACTTCGTTATCTACTTATATACACATAAGGTTCTATTCTAGTTCCTTCACAGCTGCCCTTTCAAGTCCTAATCTTCTTCTGATTTCTACAGTTTCCATTTTTATTAATGATCAGGCCAAGGTATACAAAATCTTTTAACTATTTAAATAACTTCTTTAAAATAAATCAAGATCATATGGACCTTAGGTATAATCAGCATGACACTCATTATATTCTGTGCAGACTTAGGTTCATTTAATACAGACTATTTATGCCTTAGCTGTTAAGAGATTCTGAGTATGCACGATTATTTTGTAAATTTAATATACAGTGGTGGGGATTCTCAGTGATTTTTTTTTTAAAGCAAATGGAAGACAGAGGTTAAGCTACTCTTAATTAAATGCACCCAAGGTGCCCCGTGCCCCTTTTCTGACACCTGGGGCAGTAACAAGATAGACCCTCTCATTCTCCGGCACATTACCAGTTGTGGCAGCAACCATTCCCATAACTGTCAACATCTCACAGATGTGTTCACAGGAGACACGAGGCCATCAGAATGTGATCAAAATGGCAAACATTATTAATCAGGAAGAAGACAAGCTAGGACTGACTGCAGCAGTCTGCTTTTGCCTGAGCCTCTCGGGGAGGGCAAGACTACGCCTCCTCCATTCCTCTCCCCTCTGCTGAGTTAACTGAGTACAAACTACTTTTGCATGTTGAAATCAGTGTGCAGCAACTGAAGAAAGCTGAAGACAAAGGGGGGAGTGGGAGGAAGACATAGAAACTGGGACATTTGTAAAGCAGTTGAAAAAAATGCAACAGCAAAGGAGTAATTGGAACTGTCCCTGCCAAGTTGGGACAAAGGCAGGGGCGGGCAGTGGTGTTATTCCATCAAGCTGCAAAGAGAACGAAGCAGGGCTACTCCTACCAGCTCTGCTGAGAGACCAATGATTTTTGGAGTAGCAGCAAAGGGGAGTGGCAGGAAGAGAATCAGTCTCTTACCTCATAGAGTGGGGTATCTTGTTCAGCTAATGCATTAAGAACTGGTGCGTGAGCTTGCTTTTGTCTCTTGTGTGGTATCTTGTAAACCAGAAGACAAGGAGTGCTTTGTTTGCTGCCAAAATTTAATTTTCTCTGTGTCAAGAATGGAATACTTTAAAAAAAAAACAACTTTAAATATATATATCTTACGTCTAGAGAGTGCTATGTGCTTGCAAGTAAGGGAGCCAGGGACTCTAGCAATTCCAGATGAATTAATCCGAAGTAAACGAGTTCAGCTGTGTGTTTGCACTACTAGATTTATTTGGAGGGCCTCATACATGGACACAAACATATATACAGGCCTGCATGCTGTTTCCAATCAAAAGGCAAATTTAGCTCCCAACCAAGCCAGAGGAAGTGAATGGATGTAGAGCTTAATCCAGGGAGCTGTCATTGAAAGTCTCCCAGGAACACACAAGCCGGGTAGGTTAATGAGAACTGCGCGAGCAAGGAGCCGTCCTTGAGTCAGCTACCAAATTGCCTCAGAGACCCAGGGAGACAGCATACGTTCCATTATAGCTGAACAACCCCCATCACCTCCAGAACCTTGCCTCTGTTTTGTCGGGGTGTGTTTCCCAGGACACTACGGACAAGGGCCTCATAGTCTATACAGACAGCAAATGATAAACCAATTCCTAGAATATAGTACTCCTACAGATTGAAGTATTCATAGAGGTCACACGTTAAAATACTGCCCCCATCTCTCTCTCACACACAAATATATATATATATTTATGTATACAAATATATTAATATAAAGAAGCTAGCATGTCACAGAGAAGGCTATGCTAAAACCCTCTCCTAGGAAATGTTGAATTTTATACAGACAGGGGAGATTCTTTGGCATCTCGTAACAAAGGACACAACTAAACTGAAGTGAACTAAAATGTGAGAAGAATGTTGATCTGGATATAGCTTGAACAACATGCAAAGGCTCATCCAGATGGGTGATCTGTGCCAGCACATTTAGGTATATTTGTGGGCATCTCTGCCTGTGAGGTTAGATGTGCGTGTGTCCAAGTCCCCACACTCCTCCCATCAGTTGTTGTTGTTATTGTTGTTGCTTTTGTCGTGTGCCTTCAAGTTGTTTCCAACTTATGGTGACCTTATTATGGGGGGTTTTTTTGGGGGGGTGCTAAAAATGTGTGATGCACTCAAGATCACTCAAGTGGATTTCCATGGTTGAGGGGGAATCAAACCCTGGTCTCCAGAGTTGTAGTCCAATGCTCAAACCACTACACCATTCTGGCTCAGTAGCTCCTTACAATTTGTTAAAAAAATTCTCTGGTGCTGAAAGGTACACTGTATTTGTGCTGTTGCTGTGTTTGCTTTATTAGAGTAAGATCATTTTACACACACACACACACACACACACACACAAAGACACATCGACCCACTTCTTATGTGGTCAGTCTCTTCCAGTACCTCAGTTCACAGGGGGTGGGAGAGCGATGTTCCAGGGAACAAACATAATAATTGCACCATTACAGTGCACAACTTTAGCACTACACCTCTAAGGGGGAAAAAATAGAAATTAAAATAAAAAAGTGTAAGGAGGCACAGGGGGAGAAACAGAAGAAAACCAGGTAAAGATTGCAAAGTAGAAACTCATCTGGAAGCAAAATGGGGAGGAAATGGGGGATTGAACACAGTACCTGTCTTCCATGGATAATAGTTTCCTGACACATTACACATATTGTAACACTAGTTAACACCCCAGCCTCATGAAGGCGCTCTTGCCCAGTTTATCAGATCTCTTTTCTGGCTCCCAACTAACATCACACTATATTCCAATAACTCCCTCCATCTTTCATATGGTTATCTATTCACCTTGGATTTAGGCAACATATTGTCTCTTGCCTTTGTCCCCCAACGACCATCATTAAAACCAAACTTGTCTCCTCATCATTACACCCACAACTTTTGCATTCCTATTGCTATTCACACATATAACCTGCTCGTTCATAGCTACAAAGGTCTGTTGGTAGGCACTTCACTTCATGTATCTCATGAGATAGACTTAAGTCTACAAAAGCTTATGCTACCAACTTCTTTCTCTCAGTCAGTCTCAAAGGTGCTACAAGAGCCCTCTGCATACTTTCACAGGAGTTTAGAGAATTAGCACTAATGTTCTAGAAAGAAAGAAAGAAAGAAAGAAAGAAAGAAAGAAAGAAAGAAAGAAAGAAAGAAAGAAAGAAAGAAAGAAAGAAAGAAAGGAAGGAAGGAAGAAAGGAAGGAAGAAAGGAAGGAAGAAAGGAAGAACGGAAGAAAGGAAGAACGGAAGAACGGAAGAACGGAAGAACGGAAGAAAGAACGGAAGGAAGGAAGGAAGGAAGGAAGGAAGGAAGGAAGGAAGGAAGGAAGGAAGGAAGGAAGGAAGGAAGGAAGGAAGGACGGAACAAAGAAACAAACAAAGAAACAAAGAGAAAGAGAGCAAGAAAGAGAGCAAGAAAGAGAGCAAGCAAGCTAGATTTATAAAGCAATGAATCAATCATCAATCTTTCTTTCCAAAGGAGAAAGAGATACTTCTCTGGAGATGTTTTTGGCAAGAGAAAGGAGAATGAAAAGGGGGTCAGGAAACTGGCTGAAAAAGGGTTGCTTTGGATTGCCTTGAAATCAAAGATGGAAAGCATGGTTCATATTTACTCCCCTGTTCAGATGGTTTCCCTCTGTCTTTCTGTTTCCAACAACTGCTTCATTCCTTATCAGGGAAATGGTTATAGTCAATAGCACTTACCAGCTTTCCTCACACCACAGAAAGACCTCCTCTTCAACTGTAAAATGGATCACGGAAGCCAGTTACAGACAGGGCACAACAAGTTAACACCTAAACTCACTTCACGGCACACAACTTCCACCAAACACAATGAAATTAAGAATCAGAACAGTTATGGATGAGATGTGGATTTGCAACTGCAAATGATTCAGGACAGGACAAATTCCCTTGTTCAGCTGTGACGTAAAAAGTTTCAGTCTTTGATGAGAATTATCAGGAAGTATAACAAGACAAGGAAGGTCATTTGGATCTGAAGAAATAAAAGCACTAAATGTAGCAGTGAAAACTGCCACATCTCAGCATAATACAACCAGACTGAATGAGTCCCAAACCATATTTTTCTAACACAATTAGGAGCTGTATCTCACAGACTACCACATCCAGTGATGACCTGTATGTGTGAATGAAGCCATCAAAGAGACATCACCACATACAGAATCATTATAGTCCACATTGCCTCAAAAATCAATTTCAACAAACATTTTTTTCTGGCTCCACAAAAATAACTGCTTTTGTCACAAACCCCAGAATGAGTGAACATTTGGCTCATCTGAGTCATAATGTACTGAGAAAAGGATATGTTGACCTATAATGGGCCTGACAGAATATGAGATGGGGCATTTAGGATCAAAGTGTATTTTGTTCATACTTGTATGCAGTGCCAGCTGGTAACTTCCATGTCAGTAGTGCAGTATCTCTGCTCTGAGTTTTAGTCTGAACTTTACAGGAGTTATCCAACGTTCCTGAGAATCTTGGATAGTTAAGTTCAGAGTAAATGGTATGGATTCACCATCCCACAGACATGGAAGCCTCCAGCTACTACTGGGTATATGTGGTTCCCAACCCCCACAATGTTGTATCACGCAGAGAGAGAGATTGAGAGAAAAGCTCGCCAGCTGCCACACAAAGCAGAATTGGCAGCCAGTGTATCTGTTGCTTAACTTTTCACCCCCTTTTTTGCCATCATTTGCTCAACACCACCATCACCTTGCTGCTTTCCCGCTGAAAGGAGAAAAAAATAGCCTCCATCCACTTTGTCATTTACAAGCAACGACTGTCTGTGTGTGAGTATTAACAGATGCCCGGTGAACTTACTAAATGGGTGTAAATGGTGTGCTGCTGATAACAATTTATGTCACAGTGGCACTGCATCAGGCAGCCGAAGCACCAGTAATAGCCAGGCTAGGTTTATCATAATCTGAGCCAGGCACTAACTAGTTCCCAGCAAAATCTTACTGGTAATTGATCCCGTTTTGCAATAACTAGGACCTAATGAAGTTACATTACACTTTTAAAGGGATGAGGGATAACTTCACTCCTTTCAAGTGCAACTAGTGCCTTTTATTGTTCCAGGGAGTAGGGCTTCTCACCCTCTTTAAGCATGATTAACACCACAGGCATGCCACAATCTGAGGTCTGTTTTAAGTAACTAAAAGTAACCATTTTGGTTAAATAACAAGAAGAAAAAGAATTATTTTAAAACATAATTATGACAGGAACTGGCTGCCAGGGGCACATGTGATTGGAATGGTAACTGTAATCAATTAAAGTAACTTTCCAGAGTCTGATTAAAGTAAACCTATGAGGCAGGGAAAGTGTTATATCTCTTAATCCCTTAATAAAGCAAATTAATCCCTTAATAAAGCAATTTAAGGCTCTTCCTCTTCTTTTACTTTCTGCCTCCTATATTGTCAAACTACATCTCCCAGCAAATTGTATCGGTTTCAGGCACCAGTCTACCTTACAGTACCTCAGGTGGCCATAATTTGTCCTATCATTTATGAAACATAACAAAAGAATAGCACTGAATATGGTCAGGAGGATGCCAGGACTGAGAGGGAGAAAATACAAGCTGGCCTGTGTAAAAAGTTGGCCTATAAGATTCGGCCATAAGTGTTGAAAATATTGTTGTTGTGTGCCTTCTGGTTGTTTTCTACATATGACAACCCTAAGAAGCACCTATAATAGGGTTTTCATGGGCTGACAGTGTGTGGTGAACCAAAGGCGGGCTTCCATGGCCAAGCAAGAAATCAAATCCTGGTCTCCAGCGTCACAGCCTAACACTCAAACCACTACACCGTGCTAGCTCCCTTTTGAAAACATAAAAGCACATAATTACTTAAAAGAGACTCCAAGGTGTCTGGATGCCTTTCTCACTGTGAAACAGTTGAGAAATTCTAGCAGTGCAGCACTTAATCTGGATTTAGCACCCATCTGAGAGAGATCCTTAACAGTTTAACTGGTGTTTTACAATATTTAGGTATATTCACAGACATGCAGGTTGAACATAAGCAGAGACGCAGTTTAAACGTTCCAACAATCAACCAAAGTCTATTGTTCCCACATCAGATCTTTCAGGGAGACAGTCAGGAGCCTAAAATACAGTTTGTGTATGGTACTCAAAGTTCAGCTTTCTTGTGCCTTCGTGTGTCTTAATTATAGCACTACGATTCCACTTTAATATAGCAATAGCAGTTACATTTCTATACCGCTTATCAGTGCAAAGCACTCCCTAAGCGGTTTACAATGTGTTTTAGCTAATTGCCCCCAACAAGATGGGTATCATTTTACTGATCTACGAAAGGATGGAAGGCTGAGTCAACCTGGAGCCCTGCAGGATCAAACTCACAACGTTGTGGCTGCAGTACTGGCATTTAACCACTGTACCACCAGGGCTCTCTTTAACTGCAACTGCTATGGAAACTTCCTGTGGATTCCTGGAAGGGTTGTGGTTTGGCCAGAGGTACCAGATGAGCTCCTCGGCTGAGGATATTAGAGACCCCTCCCACAACTGCAAATCCCAGGATTCCACAAGATCACTTCATCCTTAGTGGAAAGCGAGGGAAGGCCTGCCTCTTTCTCTAACCATTTTTCCCTATTCAGAACATTCACAAAACATTCCTGTATCATTAAGCAGTTGTCTAAATTACAGTTACCTGTCATTTACTTAACAAAAGGATATGCCTAGCTAGCATGATCCATTTTAAGCAGATATTCCAGTCAATTAGCACTCTCTTGTTCAATTTTCCAACCTCCAGTTCTCAAGTAGGTTTGCTGGGTCAGGATCATCCCAAGTTCTGAAACAACAGGACTGAAACTTGAGAAGTTTCTTAATGTCAAACAAGAAGCCCCCACCTTTGGATACCCTATTATCTGATGACTCACTCTTCTGAAGCTTCCAAGTTAAGCATAAATTCCACTAATCCCACAATTCCACTCTTTCATCAGTTCTTCTCGCCTACGGAGGCTTGGTTGGGACCCATCACACATGTGCTGCCAGGATGCCTTCCATACAGAGTAATGGGATCTGTAGTAGGTTTTAAGTTGGCTGCTGCTTGTTACAAAGGTATGGGAACCAGAGACCATTACAAAAGCTAGGAATGCACTGATAAGTGCTGCCAGGCTCTCACCGCTTCAAGGTCTCTTGCTAGAGAGAGGGAAACGTCTTGGGATTTTATGCTTTTGAATTTGCCAATTGCTTTTAGTCCTCTCACTGAAGTCCTGTACGATGTATCGCATCCCAAATAAATAGTGTTTCTGCACTGTACTATTTGTGTGTGTGAATTCAGTCCCTGACGTGTGCACTATCTATAAAGCAAGTTGAAAGGGGAAAAAATAGTGCCAAGCTGGTCACTCCCAAGCAAGCCTCTGTTCAGTCCTTCAGGCTCCCGACAGTACAGTACATGGGTTCTGCTTTTCAATCATTTCTGTTTTCTGACAGTATTCCAGTCCCTAACCTGTCAGATAAGTAGGGGAAGCCTGTAGTTACTGTACACCCAAAGAATTTGCTTTAAAAGAACTGTTGACAGTAGCTGTGGCAGGAGATATATGACAGTGTTCTCTCACTGAAATTCCTTTCCTTTACCTTGAGGACTGGAGAAGAAGCGTCAGGGCCCCAAGACCTGGACATCATATCCTTCAGTATGTCCAAGTGCTCCAGGTATGGGAGAACAAGGGAGGTAGAGGTCTGTATAATAAAAACCACAAACTTTATTCCATGAATTTGCTCTCTCCAATCTTAGCCAAACTATTTTTTGTTGTATGTCTTCAAGTCATTTCTGACTTACGGCCACTCTAAGGCAAACCCATCACACAATTTTCTTGGCAAGATTTGCTCAGAGGAAGGTTGTTATTGCTTTCCTCTGAGGGTGAGAGTGTGTAACTTGCCCAAGGTCACCAAGTGGATTTCCATGGCCAAACAGGGATTCAAACTCTCATCTCCTGGAGATGTAGGCTATTTCCACACTGCACTGTTATAGTGCTATTATTCCATTTTCAATATCCTGTGGAATTCTGGGGCTTGTCGTTCACTGAGGCCAAAGAGCTCCCTGGCTGAGAATCCTAAAGGCCCCTCCCTAAACTGCAAACCCCAGGATTCCATAGGAGGTTGAAAGTAGAACAACAATACTATAACAGTGAAGTGCGGAAATGGCCCTAGTCCAACACTCAAAAGCACTATATCATATTTCTTCCTCTTAAAGAAAGATTTTTTTTTTCTTTTGGAAAAAAATAAAGGTGTTTGAGGCCTGTTCTGGATTCAGAGTGAATAGTGATAAAAAAAAAATTGTTGACCAAAACTATGAGTTTGGAAGAGGAGACTGAATGAATTGCTCTTTCTAATTTCAAAGTGAGAAAAAAGGGATCAAATATCTGGGAATTACAATTACAAAGAGTGCACTGTATCAAAACATCAGGAAAGAAATTTTAAAAGATTTAGAAAATCGGGCAAGTTAAATGTTTCCTTTATGGGGAGAACTGCAGTAATAAAATCAAATGTTCTGCCAAGACTTTATTTTATTTTCAAACAATCCTAATAATAGGAAATGCAATACCTTTTGTGCAATGAAGATATTTCCAGACTTGTTTGGCAGGCAAAGAAACTTAGAATAAAATATGAAACATTGTATGATGGTAAAGAAATGAGTGGGCTAGGATTTCCTAATATTAAATTGTATTATGAGGCCTGTTGCTTTGCAGATGGATTTTACTTAGAGTTTGTCTATATTAAATTTAATAAAATATGTTTAGGAAAGAAAGAAAGAAAGAAAGAAAGAAAGAAAGAAAGAAAGAAAGAAAGAAAGAAGGACCCATATATTCGAAGATCACACAATGGTTAACAGGAGATGGCAAGCAATTCTGAACTGAGAATCCAGATGCATTTGGACTGAAGTCAAAATGATCAGGAATGGTGACTCAGTCTCAGAATTAGGTTCTGTATTGTTACAGACACCTGTTGTCCCTATATGCTTTATCATTTCCTCACAACTAACAGGTAGCTTTGTAGGGGCATAATAATTAGGAAATAATTAATCAGTAGCTTAATAGCAGGCACATTGAATTAGGAAAAAGAGCAACAGGGCCAGGGAGAACAAAAAGAATGCTTATGCTTGCAGCGGGATGCAGGTAACAGGAAAATCAGCTCGTAGAACTTAGAATAACAGCAAGCCAAGTAGAGCAACGGTAGATAGTAAAGGAGATAACTAACCAAGTAGGCTCAACAGGTGTGAAAGAGAGATAGACTTTGTGGGTTTGAGCGTCCGGAGTAGGCCAAACTAGGCCAAGGGGAGGGGGAATGACCACAAGAGATGACCTTTGGTGACTGAGAGCCTCATAAAGCTTCATTTTAATATTAAAAATCACACCTCTAGGGTGTAATCTTGTATTATAATTTGGGAACACCCATATACACATGCGTAGTGCTTGTATGCTGACATAATAATGTATTCATGACATAGTTCCTATACGTATGTATTTGGATTAGCCAATAATTAGCATTTCTTGCTTCTGTAATGGATGCTTAGCAGGGTATAAAGCTACCTGTGTGTAGCCATTTTCTCTGGAGTAATATATTTTTAGTGCCTGATGCACAACTGCTCCCCTCTTGTACAAGGGAAAATCATTTAATAAATTCTTTACATGTTTTTGCTGCTAAAAACCCTGGTGTGATTTCCAATTAATGCAGTAACAGCTTGATTCCAATGATGAAGCTCATCCTTGGGGTAATTAGATCATGTGTATCTGTTTACTTCATTCCTACCTTCTTCACGCTAATGCATCCTCCTGCACAAGCCACGTATGAAGGCCACTGAGCATGTAACTGACACAACAAAGAAGCAACTGGGAAAAAACTTCCTGTTATAACTTTCTGTTCATGTCATGCCTGTAATATCTAGCAAGCAGGAGACATAATTTCAATGTGAACAAAACCCCTAGAACATCCATTCTAATGGTCCTAAGATCTTGGCTTCTTTAGAAACAGCCATCTGTACACAAGCATTAGGTTTATCAGAGTTTAACATCCAGCTTCTTTCTTTGCGTACAGTCAGGGTGCCACACCTATTTTTCCTCCTAGAATCTCCTTTGTCCTCCCAGTCTAAAAGAAATGCTGGAATGGACTATGCTTAGGCTATCTTAAGGCATTATAAAATATTGTCTTGGCTCGAGGAACAGATCCATCACAATCACTGCAAAACTCCATGGTGGCAGTGGGCTACAACTTCCAGATGCCAGGCACTCCAATAAAATGGTGGGTAGCCCTAAATATCATGCCCGCCCATGGCATTTTGATGCTGGAAGTTGAGCAGCAAATAACATGCCTCCAAACACCCAAGGGCTACAGCGTTTCAAATTAGGCACTTATTTTGGCACATGAGGCAGAACATCTCACCAAGCATCTCCTCTCATCTCTGGTAGTAAATTAACACAACAGTAACAAAATAACAAATGAATGGGTCCTAAAGCAAATCAAACCTGAATTATCCCTAGAAGCCAAGATGAAAAAACTGAGAAAGTTATATTTTGGCCATATCCTGAGAAGACATGATTTCCTAGAAAAGACAATAATGCTTGGTAAGGTAGAAGGCAGTAGGAAGAGAGGAAGGCCGCATAACTGATGGATAGACTCAATCAAGGAAGACCCGTTCCTGAATCTGCAAGACCTGAGCAGGGCTGTTGATGATAGAGTGAGAGTTGGTCTCCCATCCCTAGGGTTGCCATAAGTTGAAGTCAACTTGACAGCAGTTAACAACAACACAACAAAGTCCATAACTAACAATTTGATACTGGTTCATGACCCCTGCCCCCAAAATAAGCTGTCTCAGGTGGCTGCCTCTGAGGTAAGGCCATTTCAGGCCAACCTAGGTATGCTTGTGCGTTCCATGGGAAGCAGGAGAACTTCACAAGGGACCTATTCACACTACACAATTACAATGCTATGATTCCACTTAAACTGCAATGGTTGCCTCCTGTGGGGATCCTGGAGGTTTTGTAGTTGGGTCAGAGGCACCAGAGCATCTCCTTGGCTGAGAAATCTAAATAACCTTCCCTGGACTGCCAAGTCTAGGCACAGAACCATAGGCAGCTGAAGTGGAATGACAGTGACATAACTAGGTAATGTGAAAGGCTCCAAGGTCATCCTAGCTCCATCACTGTAACCAACCACTTATCTCAAGATCTGATTCCCTAAATCAGGAGTTGGAAGACTGTGACTTGTTGAAGTGTAGCTCCCGGCATTCCTCACCATTGGCTATGATGACTGCAGCTGCTGGGAGTTACAAAAAGAAAAAGAAAAGAAAAGAAAAGACAGAGAGAGACAGAGAGAGAGGGATAGAGAGAGAGAGAGAGAGAGAGAGAAAGAGAAAGAGAGAGACAGAGAGAGGTTCCACTTAAATGTTAGGAAGAACTTCTTGATTCTAATTGCTCTTGGACAATGGAAGGCACTGCTTCACAATGTGGTGGGGTCTCCTTCTTTAACAATCTGTAAACAGAGGCTGGAAGGACATATTTCATGAATGCTTTAGTTGGGCACTCTAGCATGCCAGAGTGTTGAAACAGATGGCCCTTGCGGTCCCTTTAATTCTATGAGTTAGACCATTTCTGCCCTCCACTGTTATAATGCTTCTGTTCCACCTTCAACATCCTATGAAATCCTGGGGTTTGCAGTTTATGGAGGGCCCTTTAGAATTCTCAGCCAGAGAGCTCTTTGACCTCAGCAAACTACAAACCCCAGAATTTCACAAGATGTTGAAAGCGGAATAATAGTGCTATAACAGTGGAGGGCAGAAATGGCCTTAAACTCTATGATTCTATGAGTTGCAGTTCAGCAACATTTCAGTTCAGACCCCTCCCGCCCTGGCCCAAACATGAAATGCTCTCAATTTTCCAGGAATGGGCATTTTATCATGGCAGGGAAACAATAAGAGGCTGGAGAATGGGGACCGGAAGAACCTTCAATGTTTTTAAGCTGGGAGGGGAGGAGGGGCAGAAGAAAAACTCTTCTGGAGAAGCATCGTAGCATGTAAAATCCAATTAAGGTGGATCCGATTTAATGAACTGACAGGCAAGCAACAAATGTAGTAACAGCTCTAGTCCTCCCCACCAGTGGACTCCAGCAGTCAAGAGCCCCCACTTTGCCTGCAGCACCACTGTTTTTGCCTGGCACTCTTCCTCCAGGCTCCTGTGATGAATTATTGAAGCTGCAAAGAACAGGCGGTGACAGGGCAGCACTAAGCACATACCCAGCATGTCAACCTTTGATCAAGCCGAAGAGTGTACAGATCAATTCTTCAAGATGGAGCACAGTTAAAAGGGAGGCAGGGCCATGCCGAGAATAATGCAGAAGGGGGAGAGAGACTTTCCACAGAGTTTATCAGAATGAAGGGCAAAGGTGCATGTGTAGGTTGGGGAGGGGGCACAGGCTAGGTTTCTACATGGTATTTGGGAATGGTTCAAGATTATTAGCCCTTCCTGCGGAACCATTGGGTCCACATGGGAATTTTCTTGGGATTTGCCCAAAATGGTCACTCATTTCAGGGCTGGGCACAAAAATAGTGTCTTTGAGGAGCTCTGAAGATTTCACAGTAACATACCCTTTGACAAAGAACCCACCAGCCAGCATCCTGTCGGTGGCCTTGTTGTTGCCACTGTTGTGTCCCTTCAAGCCGTTTTCAACCTATGGTGACCCTAAGGCAAACCCATCACGAGGTTTTCTTGGCAAGATTTGTTCAGAGAGGGTTTGCCTTTGCCTTCCTCTGATGCTGAGAGAGTGGGGTTTGTCCAAGATCATCCAGTGGGTTTCCATGGCCAAACAGGCATTCAAAACCTGGTCCCCAGAGTCAAAGTCCAAAGTTCAAACCACTACACCACTCTGACTTTTGCCTACACAGGCATCAGTTGCACCATACATGTGATGTTTGTGGAGAATGCAAAACAGTCATATCCAGCCAATGGTGTTGTGTAAGTGGAGTTCTGCATACCAAGCCATTGTATCTGTATGAAAGTTCACAGAGTAGCATGCACTGCAGTAGACAATCAGATGTCGAACATGTGTGTTGGCCATTTATCCACATATGCTGCTGTGCTATGCTGGCATTCAGTATAGGAGTTGCATAATACAAGTATAACTCCATTAGCAGATATTTATACTATGCTGATGTGATGTTAGATGTTGGCCTCTGTTTGGCCATTTTATCAGGTGATGCTCTACCACTCCAGAGACTAGGACAAGGAGCAATGGACTCAAGCTGCAGGAAAGGAGATTCCACTTGAACCTCAGGAAGAACTTCCTGATGGTCAGAGCCATCCGGCAGTGGAATATGCTGCCTCAGAGTGTGGTAGAGTCTTCTTCTTTGGAGGTTTTTAAGCAGAGGCTGGATGGCCATCTGTTGGGAATGCTTTGACAGGTGTTCCTGCACAGCAAGGGGTTCGACTCGATGGCCCCGGGGTCTCTTCCAACTCTATGATTCTATGCTGTATGAGAGTAAAATAGCTGAGTTCAGTAGTGGGATTGATGAGCGTCATTCAACTGATACTCAGTCCTGACAAGATGGAGGCATGGTGGGTAGCTAGTTCCACTAGGCCAGGAAAGGGGAAGTGGGCTGACTTTCGATGGCTGCACTCCCTCTGAAAGATCAGCTTGACCTAACTTTTTCATTCAATGTGCAGGTGTCCTCACTGGCGTAGGGTCCTTTATGCCAGCTTAGGCTGACATGCTAACTCTGATGTCTCCCAGAAAGGAACAGTCTGGTGATGGCAATCTACAAAGTGATAGCAGCCTTAGGCCCTTTCCGCATGGCATTTCCCATGAGAAAGAGGGCCTGGAGCATTGCGCGATTGTGAGGAGCAATCTGGATGACACACTCACAATTGCGCGATGCTCCAGCGGCCAGCAGACACTGATCATGCACCTTTTCATTTTCGGCTAGAAGCTGAAAATGGTGCACGATCGTGCATTGCTCCCAGGCCCCATGTGCACTTGCCGTGTGTGCGAAGCCTCCAGAGCTGCGGCGGTCACGCTTCCTGCCCCAGCGCAGCCTGGGAAACTCCCAGGCTGTACTACGGAAGGAAGAGGCGGGGCTCTTGCACTGCCTGCTCGGGAGCAGGCAACTCATGCGGAGCTGAAACAGCAGGGACTTGAGAGCCTCTCGCTGGAGGCTGCTCGCGCAATCCCTGCACCCCAGCGCCAAAAAAAGGTAAGATGCGGAAAAGGCCATAGTCTACTATAATGTGTTGTATTGCAGATTGTCTATGAAGGCAATTAAACAACTGCAATTAATTCAATTCAAGTGGAACAGCTCACTAGGAACATATCTCAACACTGAGATAAAGGAACAGTTTTCAAAATTTGAAACCTTTCAGGACCTAGATAAATTAGGATCTGTTGTTGTTGTGTCTTCAAGTTGTTTCTGACTTATGGTGACCCTAAGGTGAACGAGTCACAGGGTTTTCTGGAGCTGAGAGTCTGTAGTGCACCCAAGGTCACCCAGTGGGTTTCCACGGCCAAGTGGGAACTGAACCCTGGTCTCCAGAGTTGTAGTCCAATGCTCAAACCAATACGCTATGTTGGCTCTTGCTTCTCTCCTTTCAGGCCATTTTCGCACTAGACTGTTATAACACTATGATTCCACTTTCAACATCCCATGGAATCCTGGGGTTTGCAGTTTAGGTAGGGGCCGGCTGGCCCCTCCCTAAACTGCAAACCCCAGGATTTCATAGGATGTTGAAAGTGGAATAATAGTGCTACAACAGTCCAGTGTGGAAAAGGCCTCAGCCTGCCCAAATCCTAAGATTTTCCACTGAGGCCCTTTTCAGAATCTTCCGAGATCAAATGGGTGGCATTGAAGGAAAATATTTTATCAACTGTAATTCCCCCAGTCACGTAACTCCTTTCCCAAGGCAGCTTACCATGTGCCTACTTATTATCCTTTAGGCACAAAAGGTTACATTTTTTCATTCTCTCAGCTTTTTGATAACATGTATTTTACATATTGGAAGAATACTGTATTTTAAATGCTACAAATTAAGTTTTTGTGCTGCTGTTCTAATAGTTCCCCTGTGTATTGGTTTTAATGATTTTATGTTATGTCTTGTTTTAATTTACATTATAAACTGGCCTGGGATAAATATTATGACGGGTGTTAGAAAAATGTGTTCAGTCATTGTTTTCCTAATTTTTTGTTGCTTTGGAATCAACTTGTTCTCTTGGTTATGTAATTTGTTCCACTATACGATTCCAACAATCTATTCAATGTTATAGGAAAAACATGGATCTTGGTAGTGAACCCATATTCTCATCCAGTCTTTAATATCTCAACTGAAAAAAAAGAGATTGATTGACTGACTGATTGATTGATTGATTCATTGCACAGTTTAATCAGATCCTAGGCAATTTTCCATAAGTCTTCCAATCCTCTCATGTATTGCTGAATGTTAAACATGATGGACCTCTGTATTCTTGACAGAGCCTTTCTTTTTTTTTCCCCTGGACTACAGTTTCCAGACTCATTGTGCTTGTTGGCTGGTGTGTGTGTGTGTGTGTGTGTGTGTTTTCTGGGAGATGAAGTTTATAAAAGTAACTTTACCAAACTTTAATTCTGTGCAGCCCCAATGTATAAATGGTGCTAAAACATATTGGCCAAACAGGAAAGCCAATGCTGCATGTGAACACAAGATAAAAATCTTTACCATGTAGTGCAGCATAGTCCACTCGCTACTATATCCTATCTCTAGCTGTGGCTGGGTCTGACATTTTAAAATAGAAAATTTAAAAAAATTAAATAAAAAGCATCCACAGACTCCTAAGAGGAAAATAAGTCTTGATCTCCAGCTGGTTTCTGCCAAGGCATTCGATTAAAAGTCTTCATACAAAACCCTCATAAATTCAGCCTGCTCACTTGTAAATCAGATGAGGTTCTTTGGTTCCACATCTACTCTAGGGAGCAAATCTGCCCTCATACATCCAAATGCATTCCAACCTCCACTGTATTACTCAACCTTAGACTAGCACGCTCCTTGTTGCATTTGCTGAAAATTCTTCCCTCCAGGTTAACTGCAGGTACTACCAACGCTATCCCAGGGGAATGCTCTAGGGGTTCACTGAATGAGTTCTACCGGGTTCTGTCAAAAGGAAATTAAAAAGTCTATGGAGCCACAAAAGAAGCCTGGCTAAAAACCATTCTGATGTGTACCAATGTTCCCTGGCCAGACACCTGATGTACACACACCTGCACTGAAACTCATGGTACATTTAAGCGAATGACCCAGATCTGCTAACTCCAGATTGCACCCATGAACTGAACACAAAAAGCAAGGATCAAGCACTGGATCACCACGTTATAGCCACCACTTTAAATGTTATATATGATGCTGTTAGGAGTCTGTGACAGTGGACATTTTCTCAGAGTCTGTGATTCTTGACCCTAAAATGGGCTTTCCATTTCTATCAGTTGTCTGAGGCATTCCTAGATAGGATTTTGCACTTCCTAATAGATGGGCAATGCTCACCAGTACCTTCTTTAGGTACAGCCAAGGTGGCTGAGTGGTCTGAGCGTTGGATTATGACCCTGGAGATCTGGGTTCAATTCACTGCTTAAGCCATGGAAACCCACTGGGTGACCTTGGGTGCTCTCAGCCCCCAGAAACCCCAAGACAGGATTGTCTTAGGGCCACCTTAAGGCTGCCATAAACGACTTGAAGGCACACAACAACACAAATTTTCTTTATGCTAGGGAACTAGATGGTAGCTCTCAGTCACTGGCCTTATCAATAGCTAAGGACTGTTGTGGAAGGGGGAGCCATTTTGGAGAAGGTTCATGTTTTCTTATTTATTATTACTTAATATATCAATGTATCAGTCTTTCTTTTAAAGGGTTCAAGGCAGCATACTTGACTGCCTTCTTCCCCTGTTATCCTCACAACAATCCTGTGAGGCAGGTGAGCCAAGACACAGTGGTGGGTTCAAGATCATCCAATGAGTTTCACAGTTACCCAAATCTTCCATGTCCTAGTCAGTTACTTTGACCATTACACCAGGTTGTGTTCATTTCCAAACCTCCTCCTGCCTCTTACGTGGTTTCATATGACTGTAGATATGTATACATACATGAGTGTGTGAAGAAAGTGAAACTGGGAGAAAGGATAGCCAAGAAGAGACAAGAGTTGTGTTGGCTTGAGAAGCAACTTAGACCACTGACTAGAAATCTGATGTGGTAAAAGTGAACTTTGGGGCACCCATTAGAGTGTTTAATACTGTACCTCCACCTATGCTCACTTGTATTTTCCTAAGCCTCATCATTTTTGCAGATGCCCTGAAGCCACTGCCTAATCACGGCTCACTTCTGTGACCTCAGACTGTGCTGTACTGTAAGAAAGCACACAGCTCAAGCTGCTCCTGGGTCTGCTGCAGTACAAATTTGTAGATCCAAGGCACAAATCCTCATGGGTACACATGGTTTTCATATGAACACAAACATAAACAGCCACACATGCCAAGTTCCTTCTCTTATTACAGCAGGGAGTGGATGACTTTGTACCTATAGTCCTAATTCACTACACATACATTTACGCACATATATATACATAGAAGAACTAGCGTGGTACAGTAGTTTGAGAGTTGAACTACAACGAACATATACATCTCATGGGCTACTTTCAGGGTCAGAGGATCAAAACAGAATCCCTGGAACCCATCAGATCACAGTCACACCAGTGCTGGAAATAGTTTTCAGTTGCTGTTGTTATTGCCACAGAGAGAGAGAGAAAATTATTGAAGATCTATACATGTCGGGAATTAGAATTTCCCAGGGTGTCAGCGCTTTCTGGAAAAATATGAAAGCTAAAATGTTAGGAATCAGCCTTCTTTTAGCAGAACAGAAGATAAGCTGCTTCCCATTCTTGCTTCTCATTCTAGCATTGCTTCTCTGAGCTGAAACCGACTCAAAATAAACAAGGAAGGCAAGTTTCAGATTACAAACTTAGTAAAGGTTAACTAATGGATTTTATACTTACATATGCACAGAGAGCCTACATCCTAACAAGCTAATGAAA
Source organism: Cyclura pinguis (assembly GCA_030412105.1). Classification (NCBI taxonomy): domain Eukaryota; kingdom Metazoa; phylum Chordata; class Lepidosauria; order Squamata; family Iguanidae; genus Cyclura; species Cyclura pinguis. The sequence continues at coordinate 194,050,281 of CM059600.1, read as the reverse complement.
ATACTAGGTAAAGGAAAGAGCTTCATTCCTAACTCACCATCGTTTCCATGAAGAAGCAAATCTTCTAAGGGAGAGAAAGGGAGAGAAGTAGGAACTGGAAGCAGATGTGAAAAGGTAAACACTGAGAATGAGGAAGTCTTTATATTTCTGATGACCCTAGGAACTTTCCCAGGTCAGCTGTCTAGTTACTTGGATACACAGAAGATGTTTATGGCCATGCATTTCAATGGATAGCAACAGCAAATGGGGAGACTTTAGACGAGAAAAAACAGAAGAGTTTCACATGCAGGAAATTCTGTCTTATCTAAACCCCATTTGCTCTAACAGCAAGGAGTGGGGGTGGGAAAGAGTGCCAGAATTCACATCCTCTGAAGATGCCAGCCACAGATGCAGGGGAAACGTCAGGAGAAAATACTCATAGAACACGGCCTCAAAGCCGGAAAACCCACAACAACCTATTGTGCCAGAATTTTCCAACAATAAAATCTCTTGACTTGGCTGGCCTGTGTCTGATGTAAAGGCAGACCTTTCTTAGTCTCATCTGCTGGAAAGTATAGTGAACACTGGACGTTTCTGCCAAGTGCACAGGACTATAATAAAAGTTTTCTCTAAGTTAGGGAGACACAGTTGTTAAAATTTTTACACACACACGCACACAGAAATGCTTTCTTTTGGCTTCCGGGACACAATTGTCCAGGTTACAGGTGATAAAACTACACATTGAAAAAACTAGGGCATTTCCTGGGAAGCTACTGAACTTAGACGCTCCTATTGGTCAGATTAATTAAGAACAATTCTCCTGAACTTTTGAACTACACTTTCATTTAAAGATGATGTGGTACACTTGGGATGTGTCTGCTTAGCATGCTAATCGAACGTAATTGCTAATCATTTTGCTCATGCATCTGTTTGCACCATCTGAAGTCTATCGCTATATGTGTACACACACACACAAACACACATGCATACGTATATGAATGTAAGTAAAACAAAGAAATACCCAGCTCCTTGTAGTGCCATGATAGCACAACAATCTACCTGTACGATATGGTTAATATATATGTAATTGGAAATTCTGCATTAGACCCATGCACTATTTAGATTGTATGGCTAAGAATAAATGAATGATCCCTCAGTTGGAGCTTTTGCACTGTAACTCTAGTTTTAAAGAGCAATCCATGAACATAGATATCAGTTGTGACTGACAGTGGATTTCTGAAGACACCAGGGGAATTAATGTGGATGTGTGCTGAAGATTTATGTTTTTGATCCATGGAAGCACCAAAAAGCCCTGGATTTGCGTGTGTATGTGTATGTTTCAAGTGTACTTCATTTTAAGTGCAGTTGGTGAACGCAGATGTGCATAAGCTGTGATCAGAAATTAAATTTTTGAGCTCTCACTATGAAAGTCAGGAGAATTCAGTGGATCCATTCCCTAAACCTGCCCCATTTAATTTCTTATTGACAGATCTTCCACACACTTGAAACTGCTCAATATGTTCTATCAGAGGGTGGGATAGAGATCTGAGGAACTTCCCCAAAGAAGGCTCTCTTGCACCTTGGGAAATTTTCTGGTACCACTCAGGACCTTCACTTAGTTATTCTTACCAACAACAACAAAAGGACCTCTATATTCAAAGATTTCCTATACCTTCACTCAGTCATTAATCAAAGTAGAGACTGCAGTCAAGAAATCAGAAGAAGACTAGAACTTAGAACTTGGAAGGGCAGCTATGAAGGAAGGAGACAAGCTTTCAAGTGTAAAGATATATCATAGAATACCGAAGTCAGGATTGTTCATGGCACTGTATTTTCATTTTCTATGTATGGTTGTGAAAGCTGAGCAGTAAAGAAAGCTGATAGGAAGAAAATCAACTCCTCTGAAATGTGGCGCTGGAGATGAGTTCAAGTAAATGGGTCCTACAGCAAATTAAGCCTGAACTCTTCCTAGAAGCCAAGATGGCTAAACTAGGGCTGTCTTACTTTGGCCTTATCGTGAGAAGGCACGACTCACTAGAAAAGACATTAATGCTTGCCTAGGTAGAAGGTGGTACGAAAAGAGGAAGACTGTTTAGACTTAGTCAAAGAAGTCATGGCCCTGAGTTTGCACGGCCCACGCACCCTGATAACAAGGTGGCTTGGAGGTCTCATTCATAGAGTCACCATACATCCAAGTTGAATTGACAGCAGTTAACAGCAATACTCAAGCACAAATCCAAACACTGACCAATCAGTAAGGATTCCTCATCTTAGTGGGTAATACTATGTCTAATGAACTCCTGTACCCTCATCTGAATAAGCTTAGTAGCCCAGTCTATCTTTAGCTGCAGTACCTTCTTCATGATGCACCCTTCAACAATCATTTTGGACTCTATAAAATGTCTGAGTAGACAGAAACTGTTGGTAGCTTTTGGTATGAGAAAGCATATGGCACTCCCCAAGGGATCTACATCAGGCAAAGGGATCGGTCTATAAAATCTACACTGCATCTCATCTTCTAGACTAGTGGTTTCCAAACTTGAATCCTCAGATGTTGTTGGGTTTCAGCTCCCAGATCCCCAAATATTGGTCATACTAGCTGGGGCTTCTAGGAGCTGAAATCCAGCAACAACTGGGGATTCATTTTGAGGAAACACTGCCCTAGACCTTGCAGAAGCCACAGAAGACAGAATCCAATAAAGACTCTTTAAGAACTACAGCTGGATCCTTCAGGGAGATAGGAGCCTACTGGTGAATATGTTTCACTTACCTTTCTGAGGTCTGAAATGATGTTAGCTCCTCATTGAAGCATTCTCTCTCCAAAACTTTGCAAAGAGGGTGCACAGAGAACTTTTCAGGGTTTTGAATTCTGCTTAGATTAGCCTGGTTTTGCCTTTACCCATCTGGCTTTGATTCACCTTGAGTCTAACTGGCTATATCTACTCTGAGACTAAGGCTTTGCTCACTTCCCACATGAATCTCATGCCTTCACAGAATAGGATACTTTATATAGTGACCTCTAGCCCCCACCCACCCCTGAACCTAGGAAAAGTTAGAGTATTTTGGACTGCAACTCTCAGAATTCCCCAACCAACATGACCACTTTTCCAAGCTCTGCTTTACCCTTGCACCTATGTCTCTTCCTATGGGCTACCAGGTAATTGTCTTCCTCTGGTTGACACTAAACAGGTATCATTTTATATATCTCCCCAGCTCCAGAGCACCTGCAAAATCTGAGGGAATTTAAAATGGTGGCCTACAACTGGCTACCATCGGGGGGGGGGTGTCAGAGTGAGTTTCACTGCCAGTAGACCCTGCTGAGACCTGCGTGCAGCTTCTGATACCACTTCTGCTGTACAGTGGGCCCCTGGTATCCACTAGGGTATGGTTCCAGGACCTCTCATGGATGCCAAAATTTGTGGATGCTCAAGTCCCATTATGTATGATAGTCTAGTAAACTGGTATCCCTTATGGCAAAAATGGCAAAATCCAAGTTTGTTTTTTGGATTTTTTTTTTTTTTTTTTTGGTGGAGGGAAAATATTTTGAAGCTGTGGATGGTTGAATTTGTGGATACAGAATCCATGAATAGAGAGGGCTGACCATACTAGAAACCAAGGAGGGTTCAACAGGGATACCTTTGGCTGAATTGAGTCTTAATGGCCAATATGAGGATAAGTTGTTCCTTCCAGAAAATTCTGGGCACTTTGTCTTTGGAAAAAGTCGACTTGTTTAGAGTCCTTGTGGAAGCCCAACAAAAGCAAACTGAACAAAAATCCATCATTACCCAATAATTCCAAATTGCAAAAGGCAGATTTACCCCCACCCAGTCCAGATAAGGAGGAAACCAATTGACAAGAACTAGTATTCACAAAAACATCACTTTCTGAATCAGATTAGGCACTATGAGATACACAGTTGAATGGAATGGTGGTCAGTGGTGTCTATGTCAGAGTGAATTTGTTCTGGATTTCAGTCCAGATTTTGATGTAGCTCTATAAGGCACTAAACCCTATCTCCAAAATGGGCCCAACATCTTGGATAACTCCTTCAAAGTTCACACTAAAACCCAGAACAGATTCATGGAGCCACTGAAATGGCTGCTACTGGTATCATGCACACTCCCTTGCCAATGAAACTTCTCAGACCTAGGCCATTTCCACCCTACACTGTTATAGTGCCACTATTCCACTTTCAACACCTGGGGTTTGCAGTTTAGGGAGAGGCCTTTAGAATTCTCAGCCAGAGGGCTCTTTGGCCTCAGGAAACTACAAACCCCAGAATTCGCAGGATGTTGGAAGTGGAATAACAGCACCATAACAGTGTAGGGTGGAAATGGCCATAGACTGAGAAATGCTGTTTTTATGAATCTCTGCCTAGACTTGGATCAAGGAGTATATGCCCAACACATTTGGATTACACTTTTCAGCGGCTGAAATGTCTTGTTTTCTTGTAAACCAGCATGTTGCACTGGTAAAAGTAAACACTAGTTAGCCACATTTGAGTGCCAGTAAGGCGTAGCAGTTTGAGGGTTGGAGTAGAAGCCCTGAAGACACCAGCGTTGGATTCCTGACTGGGCCATGGAAGAACCCACTGAGTGACCTTGGGTGCCTCACACACTCTCAGCCCCAGAAAACCTTGCCAGAGTTATGCTTCTGGGAGGCAGGCTTCTTCTACAAGCACAGTAGGCACACTTGTTCAGGAGGGAGACAGACACGTGGATCGAGTGGCACACATGCTGTCCCTTCCACATAGGTCGTTTCCACACTAGACTGTTGTAAGGGTATTATTCCACTTTCAACCTCCTATGGAATCCTGGGGTTTGCAATTTGGGGGGGGGGGCTTTAGAATTCCCAACCAGAGATTTCTTTGCTTCCGGAGTGCCCACGAGGAGCTGCGCGGGTGTGGCGGCGGCGGCGCGCCTCAGATAAGGAACTAATGGATTAGAGCAGGGTATCCCCCCGCCTTTCTCCCATTTCAAGTATAAAGGCAGGTTCATCCATTCCGCCGCCACTTTCCCCTGCCTGCCTTTCTCAATCTCTCTCCCCCACCCTCTCCCAACGGGGTGTTCAGGGGGCTGCAAAAATCGCCATAATTACTTGAACTTCTTCGAGACGGTTTTGTCGGCACTTGAGGATTTCTTACGTCTCAGCCTTTTTCTTTTCATTAAAGCGCGCTGATGGGGGGGAAAAAGGGAGAAAGCCAGACAAGGAGAAAGCGCGCTGGAGTTCAAAGGCACCCGGCGCTAACGAGCTCCGGGGGATTGTCGGCGGGGCCCTCGGCGGGCCTCGGCAGCCGGCGAGGGAGAAGAAGGAACCCTTTGTTGAGGGACAATGAGGCTCAGGCGGGAAGGCGACGTCCCCGCGGCGGGAAAGGAGGGCCCGCCCAGGCCCCCGGCGCCCAGGGACGTCTCCACGCTGCCTCCTGCCGGCCAGAGGCGCTCAGCTCTCCGCTCTCCGTTTTGGCGCCACGGAGCCCCCTTGGCGGTCCCGCGGGGCGCCCGGCCGTCCTTACACCAAGTCGCGTTTTTAAAAGTGGAAGGTCGGCCGCACAGGACTGCGGGGAAAACAATTGTATTGAAAGGGTTATCAATTTTTTTTAAAAAAAAAATATCGTAATATTGTAAGCCACCTCTGAGTACTCCTTAAGAAAAACCCGGTGAAATTCATTGGCTCGCCCTCAGTCGTCAGGCGCCTCGAAGGCACATGCATGCGCCATACATGTGTTTCCTTACGAAAGCATTAAATAATAAGACAACACGGTTAAAATATAGTCCTGTTAAAGTCAACTTTTAATTTTTTTTTTTTTTAAAGTATCAGTGTGAAGACTGTGGTTGCTCAGCTTGGATGAGAACATTAAGGACCTTCCCACACTACCTACTTATAGTGCTATTATTCCGCTTTCAGCATCCTGTGGAATTCTGGGGTTTGTAGTTCACTAAGGCCAAAGAGCTCTCTGGCTGAGAATTCTAAAGGCCCCTCCCTAAACTGCAAACCCCAGGATTTCATAGGAAAGTGGGATGATAGCACTATGACAGTGCGGTGCGGAAATGGTCATAGTCATGTTTTTAAATGTAGGAAGTAAAATAAATAGGACTGCGATGGAAACCAATTATAATGAAAGAGTTGTCAACATTTTTTTAAAGAAAGTATAATCTGGTAAACCGCCTCTGAATATTCCTTAAGAAAACCCTGTGAAAATTCATGGGGTTGCCATAAGCCGACAGGTGACTTGAAGGCACACGTACGCACAATACGTGTGGTTCCTTATTAAACCATTAATAAGACAGCATATTTAAGATATAGTCAAGTTTAAGTTAACGTGTTTTTTTTTAAAACAAGACTGTGCAAAGGCTGTGTGGTTCCTCAACTTGGATGAGAACATTAAACAGCAGGGTGGTCTTTGACAAGGCAACACTCGGATCATCCAATCAATTTCAGCTTTTGGTTTCAATGGCTATATTAAACAAGAGATATTGCTGCAAATGAAATTAAAACTTGCAAATGAAATTAAAGCTTTACAAGGCAAGGATAGGTTTCCCTCAAGCAACACCAGAATTATCCAAGGCTTTTTAAGTAAGGACCGGGTCCGGGGAGTAGGTATGCCTCTTTGAACAGAGAAAGAAGGATTTCCAGATGGGAACTCCAAGGTATGGTTGGGGAGTCTGTTTGTAAGGACACCATTCCACTCTAGACTTGGCAGAGTAACAACAGTGCCTCTGAACATGCAGAGAGTGCCTTGCCTTGGGCAGATTCATAGGGCAGATGCATATCTATTTCTCCCAACACTTAAAATGTACATAATGCTTTCAAGGATTTAAAAGCTCTTCACATTCATAGTCCAACTGTAATCTTTAGAAGCCTTCTGTAAGGCAAGTCAGCATCCTTGTGAATTTTTCACTGACTACATTGGCTGGGGGGGGGGCGGAATTCTGGGAATTTTTATTTTTAAAAAGTAATTTCTCCAAGCTTTGTCTGAATGCAGCCTCAAGGTGGAGATTTCCCTCTCTGTGGAATGTTTGCGTATCCATTAAAAAAGCTAGCCCTCTCCTGAAAAAAGTATTAAAGGTGTAGCAGAGCTGGGGAACACTGTGACTGTTCAGATGTTGTTGGACTCCAGTTCCCATTAGCCTACAGCAACCTAGTATTGAATAGTGACGAATAATGAGTGCAGAAGTTCATCACCCTGGAGCAGAACAAAGGTTGGCAGGTGAGCCTTGTTTTTAGGTCCTCAAGATGCTGCTTGGGATGCTGCTTTTAGCAATTCAGACAAAATTCCAACAGTACCCAAATCTTTGGCTGAAGTAGAAGGATCCAGGAGATGCTAAATGTAAAGGTGTTGGTTACCATACCCTACCACACCTCCTATGAGATATGCAGTTTTCATAAATTGGACTTATTAATGACCGGAGAACAAGCTGACCAGAGACATGTTCAGATAGGATTATGCAGAAAACCCCAACGCTGATGGGTTATGCTACTCCCTTCACTACTTCAGGCTCTTGGCATTTTTGAATACAATGAAAGACAGTCTGCCCAGATTGGTGAGGAGAGACCATCCCTCGATCTTACCCTACAGAGATCTTCCCTATACACCTTACGGTACTGAACATTAAGAGATTGTCAGGAATCCCATCAATGTTTTGTCACTCCGGAGGAAAAGCAATCAGCTTATTCCGGACCCCTTTGTCAGTCCCATGGGAAAGCCATTACAGCTTTGTCAATGCACCTCCTCAGGGTATGAAATAGGTACAAAAATCCTAGCTTTGACCTCCCAGACAATCACAGTACGTAGAATGTCCAGACTGCTTTTCCCCTGTGCTGCCCTCAGACACTGTCTGAGCCCCTCTGCTGGAACCCTCCTCTTCAAGACTGGTAACTATCACCCTTTCCACTCCTAATCTCTCTCTATCCAACCTTTCTCGGCTCACTTTCCAGCAGCCTTGTATGGTTCTTAAGAGTGTCTGATTTCTCTTATGTTTGTCAATTCAAATAAAATACTTTGTTTAACTTTAAGAGTCCTCTCTACAGTTACTACTGGTACACACAGGTGAAAAGATCCTGCCATTACCCTCCCTTTACAGGCCTCCTTTGAGTTATAATTCCCCCAAATTCTAAGAAGACAGTGGCATTGTAGATGGACCCCAGTGACCCCACCTCTTAGGGTAACAATGAACAAATGAAATGAAGCCTGTGCCATGAGGGACAAAGTAATCACCTTTCACTATAATTTTAAAAAATATATTTTTACGGATTGTTTTGAGCAAGTGGATGCTGAGTCCTCTGAGAGCACCGTGTCCTCTGTCCTCTCATCTCACTTGTGGCTGTGCAAGGAGAAAGACTGTCAAGTAATAGGAACTGAAGGCACTTTTGGCCATTCTGCCTAAAGCAGGAAGGGCTCGGCAGAGAGACAATGGAGCATGCGGCATAGCTTCTCCATACTGCGGCCAGGCTAAACATGTTGATTTTCCCCACACCTTTTGGGCACAGGAAGGTTCAGGAGGGAGGAGGAAAACATGGCAGGGGTTAAGGCTGCTCCACACTGTTTCATCTTAATTCCCAACATCCTGCCGCACTGCAGTGTGACCAAGAAATGGAACACAGAATAGAATTAGGCAGCTAGAATCGTAGAGCTGGAAGAGACCACAAGGGCCATCCAGCCCAGCCCCCTGCCATCCAGCCTTCATTTAAAAACCTGCAAAGAAGGAGACTCCACCACACTCCAAGGCAGCGTATTTCACTCTTGAACCGCTCTTACCATCAGGAAGTTCTTCCTAATGTTTCGGTGGAATCTCTTTTCCTGTAGCTTGATGCCATTGCTCCATGTCTCAGTCTCCGAAGCAGCAGAAAACAAGCTTGCTCCTTCCTCCATATGGCATCCCTTCAAATATTTAAATATGGCTATTATGTCAGGTTTAGCCCCACAGCATTGTTTACAACTGAGCAAGGCCGTCCCAAGTCACTGTGTTGCCTAAGGCAGGGGACAGAATGTATTCTCTAACCACTCCCTGTACAAAAGCAGACGGAGCTGTCAGTTGAATTTTCTTTCATCATCAGTGATAGGACAACATCCTCTTCCCACATACGAGGCAACAGGCCAGTTTAGCGCAGATCTGGGGAGGGGCAACGATTCTTTTTTTGGACTATAACTCTCAGAAACCCCCATCCAGTATGTTAACCTTTCCAAGCTTATAGGCCATAGGGAGTGTGCAGCAGTGACAGCGAGGAACACCTTGAATGGGGAGAATATGCAGGAAGAATGGATGGCAGCTTTTCTGCACAGGAAGTGGTCACCTGAATCTGCCTTACAGTAGGGCTGGCCCCTTAAATGGGACCCTTTTGTTACTCTGCTGTATCAAAATGGCCGCTCTTCACTTTGCTCTTTTTTGTGTGGCTTCAGGTCAATTCTGACTTATGGCAAACCTAAGGAGAACCTATCATAGGGATTTCTTGGCAAGATTTGTTAAGAGGTTTGCCCTTGCCTCCCTTCTGAGGCTGAGAGAGTGTGACTCATCCAAGGTCACCCAGTGAGATTACATGGCCAAGTAAGGATGCAAACCCTGGTCTCCTGAAGTCTTAGTCTGACATTCCAACCACTGCATTGCGGTGGCTCTCTATAGCTTGATAGGTCAATCTACCATGGGGTTTTATTGGCAAAATTTGTTCAGGATGGGGGTTGCCCTTGCCTCCTTCTGAGGCTGAGAGTGTGTCACCTAACCAAGCTTGCCCGGTGAGATTCCATGGCCAAGGGGGGATTCAAACCCTGGTCTTCCAGACTCTTAGTCCAGCACTCTGACTACTACACCATGCTGGCTCTCAAGCCATTCACTACAATGAAGAAAGTGAAAAGCTGCATTTTAGGGACAACTTAATTGACAGTTCACCCACCATGCTGCCACCAGCAGGCTGTGGGTATTCACTGCATCGCTCGGGGGGCTCCTGGCTGCCACTTCTCTGTTTCTCTTTCCACACATGGCCTGTCACAACCACCACAGACTGGTCCCCTTGCATACCTGTATGTGTGTCTGTGTCTTCAGGTCACCTACTGACTTACGGGACCTGAAAGCAGTTCATAGGGTTTTCTCAGGCAGGAAATACTCAGAGGTTTTGCCAGTTCCTTCTTCTGAAATATCAGCTACAGCACCTAGCACTCACTGGTGGTATCCATTCCAAGTACTAACCGGGGCTGACCCTGCTTAGCTTCCAAGATCAGGCAGGATCTGGTGCCTTTAGGGACACAGGCTAGGTCTTACTTTTTGTAAAAGTGCAGCTGTGCCTCCCCTTGCCTCCCCACAGGCGGGCACAGGCCACAGGGTGGGAGGGAAGGAAGGAGGGGAGATGGCTGTCGGCCTCAGCCAGTGCAATCAGCGGTGGGCTGCAGCAAACCGGCCCCTGGGGGACTGCTCGGGGATTCTGTGAAGGCTGCAATTTGCCAGCAATAAGATTACAAGAAGGTATAACAAAGCTGGCTAATTTAATTAGGCTCCTGATCGCAGAAAGATTAAAGATGTGACAGACTGGCTGAGCGTGGAGAGAGAAGCACTGGGATGGAGGGTATGCAAAATCACTTTGGGGAGGAGGAGGAGAAGGAGAAAGAGGGGAAAATATATAATTCTGTTCACAGGCTGACAGCACGAGGAGAGGGCTGCATGACTCAGGGCAAAGCAGTGAAAGCAGAGCGGGGGGGGGGATGTCAGATGAGGCTCTGAGCAACCACAGAGGTTTCGGCTACTTCTCTCTCCCTCCCTTTTGCCACCAAAATAAGCACCCTAAATCAAAGGAACAGCAAAATGACACCAAAGAAGCCGCCCACATCCAGATTGCAGGACTCTCTGGCTACCTGAACTTCAGACTTTTGCATATTTTGGGACTGCAGAAAATAGAAAACATCCCATTAATGCCCTTGCTATAGGGCAGACTTTCTCCAAGCTGGCACCCTCCAGATGTTTTGGATTACAAGTAGTGTTTAGAGTGTTGGACAAGGATCCAAGGAAGCCCAAGTTCAGATCCCTAGTGAGCCATAAAACCGTGGGTCAGTCACTCTATCTCGGCCCCGCCTAACTCACCGGGTTGTTGGGAACAGAAAAAATTACCAAGGGAACGTGAATACAGCAGATATAAGATTTCTCCACATGAACAGTTTTCAGTGTCTCACTTTCTGCAGTGCTAGAGGTTCAGGGATTCAAAGAAAAATTCGCAGGGGGAGCAGAATTCTTTTTCTTTTTTTCTTTTTAGAAAGAAAAGAAAATTCAACAGAATAAAATAAATTTTAGAACCCAACAGCATTCCTTAGCAAAACATGTAATACACACATATACGCACACTTGTTTCTCTAGCCTTCCAGTTAAGATATCATCCCAGGACATTCCTGGTTGGACTACATCTCCCAGCATTCCTCTCTGTTGGCTATGCTGATTAGGGCTGCTGGGAGTTGCAGTCCAACAACAGCTGAGGGAGGCTCTGATTCCCATGATTATCATCCCTGATTTAGGCCAAATGGCTACCTTTCTTCAACCCACTGCTTGAAATGCTTAAGTACTTAACTACCACTACCACCACCACCACCACCAAAAAATAATAATAATAATCAAGACTCTGGGTCCAACTCTCACTCTTTCCTGACCTAGAAGGCCTTCCTCCTCAAGGCTGAGAAGGTTCTGGAGTTACTCAGTTGTGAGGGAAACCCACTCTCCACTGGCTCAGGAACATTCTCACTTCTTTTTAAAAACTTTTGTTCAGAGCTGAGACCAAGCACTGCTGACGTAGCCCTTTCACGTCATCTCTAGTACAGCTGGGCTGGGACTTTCTGCAGCCTTAGCCATAAAGCTGAGCGGGGGGCCAGAAGAACTCATCCATTCTGAACCTCATAAGGCTGCAGTGAGGATAAAATGGGATGCAATAAGAATCCTAAAAATATTTTGAACAGTGATGCTGATATTAAAAACCGCAGGAAAATGTAGCCGGCAGCTCCAGCTGGATGAAAGCTTCTATCAGCCTGTGCTAAAAGCCTATGAATTTCTCTGGCAAGCCCCAGCCGTGTGGCCAGGGAGCATGGGAACTATAATCCAGAAACATCTAGCAGCCATCAGATTGTCTACCTCCCCAGTTGGCAACTGGTCTCTGAGCATCTTCCTCACCTTTGCTTAAACCGAAGCAAAGAGGTTGAACCTAGGACCTTCAACATCAAGGATGGGGAACACATGGCCAGATGTTGTTGGACTGTAACTCCTTCGCCATTGGTGCTGCTGACTAGGGACAGTGAGAGCTGCATTCCAGAAATATCTAGGGGACTGAATATTGTTTGCATATTCTGCGCTCAAAACAGGTGCTCTTCCCTCAAACTGGACCAATCCTCACTATGCTCAGGAAAGAGTTGTGTGAGACATGGGAACCTTCCCACATGACAGAGAGGGTTTCCTATCAAAGATACACTAACCAGTAAACTGCAACCAATGGTGGGTCCCCAATGACCAGATAACGTGTTCACAATGGCATGAGGCTTCCTTCCATTAAGGTTTTGGGTGCTCATTCAAAGCCTCTGAAAAATTACATTTTAAGAACATAGGTGTACAAAGTCCCTAAATGTGACTGTGTGGGAAATGAAAAGACACACTGATAATGTTTGGCGAGGTAGAAGGCAATAGGAAAAGAAGAAGATTGCCTTACAGATGGATGGACTCAATCAAGGAAGCCATGGACCTGAGTCTGCAAGACCAGAGCAGGGCTGTTGATGACAGGGTGACTTGAAGATCTCTCATTCATAGGATCAAGTCGACTTGACAGCGTTAACAGCGCTACCACCCACCACTAGGAAATCTGTGCAACCCCATGCTGTTGCCCGTACCTTCCCAAACACAGAAAAACTGATCACTGACAATGCCACTGTAGCTTCTGCTGAGCAGTTAGCCAGCCCTTCCTTCCAGTTGCTGATACATGAAGGAGTCCGCTTTGGTCCACAGCTGCACTTTCTCCTACCACTAGTAGTAGCAGCAGGAGGTAGTAAAGCAGTAGTATTTGTCATGTCAATATGGTTCCTACAACAATTACACTGGCACTTTCAAAAATACATATACCGCTTTTGGATAGAAACTATATAAATTCTACCTGGATCCATGATTATGGAAGCAGATGTTCCCAAGTTCAGCTCTGCAAGGGTTGACTCTCTGGAGTCTCTTTTGAGAGAAATTTTGGGTTTGGGTTGCCATCTAGTGGCAAAAAGGTAGAATATCTGAGCTCTGCTCACTCCCTAATACGGAGTTTTCAGGAGATCAACCTCAGTCTCTCTGCCTTGCTTTCTCAGTCTCTTCTCCATGACACGGCTCTCTAGGGAAAGCCCTGCTACCAGGTTCCCATCACAGTAGGTGCTCAAACTTCCATCCTCTGGGTGTTTTGGACATCAGTTATCAGAATCCCTGACCATGGGCCAAGTTGGCTGGGGCTTCTGGGAGCTGAAGTCCAAAACATCTGGAGGAATAAAGGTTGAGAATTGTTGCAACATGAGGGGACAATGTGACACATATAACCAGGATTGTCAGTTCCACCGGTGAACAAATCAGGCCTCTGGGAAGAAGCGTGGAAACTCCTGGAAATTTGGCCCTCTGAATTGTGTTGGATTCAAACTGACATCAACCCTAGCCAGTACAGCCAGTAGTGAGAGCTAATGGAACTGGTTATCCAGAAATATCTGGAAGGCCACAGTAAACCTTTGGCAGTTGGTAAAAAGGGCTGAAAAAGAAGCAGTGGTGGTGAAGGATGATGGAAGTTACAGTCCAAAAGCATCTATAGAGCAACATGTTCCCCATGTCCTGTGGTACATAAAATCTTCTAACATGGGCACGATATTCCTTTCCTCTCTCTCTCTCTCTCTCTCTCTCACACACACACACATCCATAAGTAACACTATACTGCCTCAAAGGCATGCAGAACCCACTGCCACTCAATTATACTGGAGGGTGCCACCACTTGGAGGTCCCGCTTGTGTCATTCCACAAATGACTGACCACTCTGTGAACAGAATGCTGGACTAGAGAGGCCTTGCTCTGACCCTGCATGGCCCCAGTTAAATGCTTGAAGCCCCTTTTTGTCTTATTTTTTTAAAGAAAGGTATTTGTTTTAGCTTCTTGTTATGAATCTGGCAGAGAATGCTAGGGCGCACTCTTAGGCCATTTCCGCACTAGACTGTTATAGCACTATTATTCCACTTGCAACATCCTATGGAATCCTGGGGTTTGCAGTTTAGGGAGGGGCCGGCTGGCCCCTCCCGAAACTGCAAACCCCAGGATTCCATAGGATGTTGCAAGTGGAATAATAGTGCTATAACAGTCTAGTGCGGAAATGGCCTCAGTCTGTGCAGCTGTGCCCACTATTGGTCTCTTCAAGCCTAGCAAAAAAACTATAAATCCAGTCCCTGTTTCAGACCAGCCTGTTCTCCCACCACCACCCCATTAATACTACTGCAGTGACTTTGCTTTGTTAGGAAGATTGGTTGTTAATAATGGGAAGATGTTTCCTGAATAGGAACTAATAGCTGGGAAATAACTGGGAGATTTAACTCAAGTATTTTGAATAGGAGATGCTATCAGAGTTCTAAAGATGGCACACATCCCTTCTTCTTCTCTAGTTAAGGGAGAGGTACTGCTGTTGAGAATGAGTACATGTGTGTGTGTCTGTGCGCATACTGCAGAAAGGGGAGATGCAAAGAGAGAAAACAGAGTTAGGTGAAGCCTGAAAACATCATGCTGACTGGGGGTGCCTCTTTCTGAACATCTTGATGTGTTATTAGCAGATCTGCTCCCCGGAACGAGTACAGAGGCTGCCTGCCTCCGCGTTCTGCTCAGATTTCTACAGTAATAAAAGTGAATGTCTGTCTGACTCCATCGTTGCCTCAGGACTTAGAAACCTGGACACATACCAAGACAAGGCTGGGGCCTTTTCTTAAAAACGTTTTAATTAATTAAAATCTATCTAAGAAAACTGATAGGTGACACAATAGCTGTCTTTAAATATCTGAAGGGATGTCACGTAAGAGCAAGCTTGTTTTCTGATGCTTCAAGACACAAACGAGTGGATTAATATTACAAGAAAAGAGATTCCACCTAAACATTAGGAAGAATTTTCTTACTGCGAGAGTTGTTCAGTGGTGGAATAGGCTGCCTTGGAGAGTAACGGGGACTCTCCTTCTTTGGAGACCTTTAAACAGAGGTTGGATGGACATTTCTCAGAAGCACTTTAGTAGTGCATTCCTACATGGCAGGGTGAAGCAGACGGCCTTGTAGTTCCTTCCAGCTCTATGCTTCTATGATCTATAAACTGTAGTATCGTATTCAGTCAATAGGTGGCAGACTTCCCTACTTTCTCTAACAGAGAGAGAGAAAGCTCCAGTCAAGTGAAGGTAGTCATTTCTACCAATGGCCTGTAGGCAGCTCTAAGCTATGCCTTCCTCCCAGGGCCCCCAACTCTTCATATGGTTAAAACAAATGAAAGAGAAAATATTGCTGCTTGCTAAAGGGGAGGAGGACACTGAGTAGAGGGGAAAGCTTGAATAAGCACTGAAGTGGAGAGAGAGAAAGACGTGTGAGAAAGAAAAAAGGCGGAATGGGGAAAGAAGAGAAAGAACCCTACAATGGGGGGGGGGTCTAAAATATGTTTCACTCTTGCAAAGCTGGACACATTTTCTAGCTTGTTAATAAACCAAGTAGTGCAAATGCACCGTTAATCTTCAGTGTTCTCTCCCTTACAGAAGCCAAACCCTGATAGTGCAAATCCTTTTTACCACATGGAAAAGTGTGGACTATGTAATAATAGAAAGCTAAGGAGCAGTAAAAATCCAGGTTTGTGACAACTCCGTTCTTCCAAGCAGCCCCTGGTGACTTCATCAACATAGAACAAGAAACAACCTGCCACTAGCATTCCCAGCCTGCAACTAAGAAATAAAAAGAGCTAGAGACCAGCCCTTTGTCATCTTCTTAGCATACACATAGAAATTCTTAGCATGCATATAGCAATGGATGAATACAGAGTGGAACCCCTGGTCCAGATTGCTCAGTATTGTCTGTGCTCAGTAGCAAAAATTATCGAGGATACAGTTTGTCCTTTCCTGGAGAATGTCAGGGAATAAACCTAGAAACATTTTAATGCAAAACATCCTACTCCTGTTGCTCTCAGCATAGTCAAACTGTGGAATTCACTACCACAAGACGTAGTGATGGACCACCAATAGCTCAGACTTAAAAGGGGGCTTGAAAAATTCATGGAGGAGAAGGCTATAAATGTCTACCAGGCTTAATAGTTCTGTAGTGCCTCCAATAATATAGGCTTTATTGTTTTGTTAGACAAGTTTCCGGAGAAGATGAGATAAAGGATGCCATTGCAGCTATGTCCTGCTTGTGAGCTTGCCATTGGACCCTCTGTTTGGGCCTTTGGTCTGATCTAGAACAACTCTTAATTCCAGCAGCAGCCCAAGGTCCTGCCCTGACCGAAGCAGCAGGAGAAGTGCCACTATGGCCACTATCTTTGCAGCTCCTCCACATGGACCACTCCCACATGAGCCTCATGTCTCTGGCTAGCTTAACATAAGAGGTGCCCATTTCCTTGGCCAGTGCTTCTTTCCATACAGTAGGAGTGGGGAAAGAGAGGCCTGTGAGCAATATGCAGCCACTAGGCCCACATGTCTTCCAATATTTCACAGATAGAAACTGGGATACATGTGGCCAAGCTATGTCTGAGTGTAGTCAAGATGGCAAAAGTCATTAAGGAGAACATACCAGTTAGGCGAAGGTGCTGCCGTTTGCTTTTGCCTGAGCTTACAGGGAAGGGCAAGATTCCCCCCACTGCTGAGTTAATTTAGACTTTTGCACTGTGAACTTAGTTTGCAGTAACCGAGGTATGCTGAGAATAAAAAGGAAAAGTGGAAGGAGGAGAAAGAAACAGGGATGTTTTAAAAGGAACAGAAAAAGTGAGACCACAGAGCACAGATCAGGACTGTCCTTGCCAGACTAGCATGGCGGGAGAACATGGGCACATGTTTTGCAGCTTCCAGAGGCTCTTAGGAGACCTCCAAAGGCCCTTGTCCCTGCCATCTTTGGAAAAATCGTCCAATGCTTTGGCAAAAATATGCCCCAGAACATAGGCATCACTACCTCTCAATCTGTCCCTTCCCCTGATAACGACGGGCTTCTATTCCCCAGTTGGAAACTGAAATGGGAAGTGACATTACAGCATTTCCAGCTGCCAGGAGGCCAATGCTGTGGCCCACAGAGAGCGAGGCAATGGGAGGAAATGCTCCTCCTCACGGTTGCCTCCTTCTAACAGAGAGAGTGGGTAGCTAACAAGATAATGAGGGGGAACTGCACAGGTGAATGAGGGAGAAAGGGGAGGGCCAGCAGTAAAATAAAGCAGAATATTGATTGTAGCGGAGGGTGGGGAGGACGGAGTGAAGGCAGGGGTCACAAAGAGGGAGCAGCTCGGTGGTTTGCTCCTAAGGCAGCTGCCTCCTTCTGTCCAATGGCAGAGCTGTCTCAGCTTCTTCTGTTGTTAGATGTTAATATTAGAGCAGTGTATGTCACAACTTCCAACATTGCACAAATGGAAACCAGGAGCCATGTGGCCAAGCAGTATCAGAGTGTGATCAATGGGGCCGAAGTTATTAATAAGGAAGGACAGACAAGCGAGGAGAAGCTGCAGCAGTCTTCTTTTGCCAGAGCCTACTGGGAAGGGCAAGATTCTGCCCCCTCTTCTCCCCTCCACCAGCTGAGTTAATTGAGAGCTACTTTTGCACTTTGAACTCAGTTGCAGCAACGGAAGTCAGCTGAGGGCAAAGGGGGAAAGCAGCAGCCTGAGAAGAGAGAAATTGGGACATTTTAGAAGCAGCTGAAAAAGCGGGTTAACAGAGGGTTACTTGGGACTGTCCCTGCCAAATTGGGACAGCTGGAGAGTATGGTGTACCATATTAATGGGTTGCTCCAGCTGAACTTCTGTGGCGAAGCTTTCTACAGTAGTGTGCACATGGGAAACAGACTGGTTTCGTTTGAGTTACAAACCTGTTAAATCATCAGGAGCTCTGCATTCATTTCTGGACCTCGCGGCTTGGGTAAGTTGTTGAGAAATTGGAAATAAACAACTGATGAGTTGGAAGAGATAAAAATTAGGAGATGAAAGACTGGAATGGTGAACCCTACGGGGGGAAAAGGATTAAGGAAGAGGCTATGGTGACAACACTGAAATATTTACAAAGAGAACATCAAAAAGAAGCAAATGAGGGACTGTTGTCACACCTACTGCACACAGGGGGAAAAGCAATTTGAACAACAGGATGGAAGATTCAGGTTCAATATCAGGAGGAAATTGCTAACAGAAGTATACTTTGGCAACAGAACAAGGCTGCTTAGAGAATCTCTAGAATCTCATCCTACAGCCATCTTCTAGAATATACTGGAGAACTAGGGAAAAATTAACAAAATTAATTTCTGCAGAAGGCAGCAATGGCCAACTCTTGAGTATTACTTGCCTAAGAAAACCCTACAAAGTTCATGAGTTTGCCATGAGCTGACAGGTGAGTTAAAGGCACACATGCACGAATGTAAGGTTCTACATTTAGGCAGAAAAAAAGTCAGATGAGAAAACGTAGGACTGATGACACCAGGCTTGATAGCTGTATGTAGAAAGGGTCTGGGGTCTCAGCAGACCACAAGCTACGAAGCACTCAGCAATGTGACGCAATGACAACAGTAAAAGGCCAGTGCAATTTTAGGCTGCATCAAAAGCAAAAATAGGACTACTGCTTTGGTCAGACTTTACCTAGAGAACTGTTCCCAACTCTGGGCCTCACATTTTAAGGAGCATTATGAAGAAGCTAAGATGTGTCCAGGGGAAGGCAAACAAGAGGGTAAAGGGCTTGGAAACCAAGCCTTTTTGAAGAGCAGTAGAGGAAATCAGATATGTTTAGCCTGTAGAAAAGAAGACTGAATAGCAATTTATTATTGCTAACTGCCGTCAAGCTGTTTTCAAATGTCTGAAAAGTTATCACATGCAAAATGGAACAAACTTGCTTTTTCTTTTCCTGCTGCACCAAATGGTAGGACCCAATATAATGGATTCAAATTACAAGAAAGGCGATTCTGACTGAGCAACCAAAAATATGCATTGGCTTTGGTCACAGGGCATCTTGTTGTGGTTGTGCTCTGCCACCACAAGCAATGAAATATCTTGAGCTTGGCCTGGCCATAATAAAGTTTGTTAGAATTCCAGGTCCTATGAGATTCTTGTTTCCAAAGCTGTGTTAGTCTTCGCAGAAAACAACAAGGCATCTTCTGCCATCTTAAAGGTTAACAAATTTATTTGGGCATGGGGCTTTTCTGGACTGTGGCCTGCCTCATGAGATGCGTGGAATGTCAGCCAGAATTGCATTTACATGTACACAATAAACATAGCTGGGAAGAGGGGTTGTAGACAGTGGTTAGTATGAAACTGCATGCAGAAAGTACTAACAATGTGTGACACTCTATGTTGCTTTCACCGTGTAGAGCAGGACTTTCCAAATGGTGTGCTGCGACACATTAGTGTGTCGCCTGAAGTGTGTAGGTGTGTCACCTACAATCTTGGAAATGTATATTATTATTTATATATTTTAAAAATATATGAAAGGTTTTCATGAGATATGTTGCGTCCCCATGCGTGTTGTTAGTACAATTTATGTATGTGTCTGTATCTCTTATAAGGGGTTAATTTAACCTTCGGTTTGCTAGTAAAACCGAAATGATGTTGCGAAATGTCGCGAAATGATGCATGCCTAAAAAAGTGTGTCACCAACATGAAAAGTTTGGAAAGTTCTGGTGTAGACTGACACAGCTGCCGTCCTGGAAACTGTAGTGAAAGGATAGCCAGGGTGAAATTGCACTCCATTCCGTCTTTTTGTGGGGAGAAGAGACTGTCCACTGCAGAGGCCTTCCCGCTGTTGCCCTCACATTCAGCCCTTGGACGGGATCCCAAGTTCTGAGACTCAGGACATCATCTGATGGCAGTGTGTATGTACCTGCGCTTTGAAGTTACCTGGAGAGATGCTTATCTCTAAGCATACAGGGAAGAGAGGTTTTTTGGAATTAATGTGTCAGGTGCCAAAACAGTCTGACTGACTTCATGTACTATCTACCTTGATTTTGGGGGATAGGCTCACCATTTTCTATGTGTATGTGCCTTCAAGTTGTCTCTTGACTTATGACAACCCCATGAATTCCATAAAGTTGTCTTGTGCAAGGAATTCTCAGAGTGTTTGGCCATTGTCTTACTCTGAAATATAGCCTACGGCACCTGATATGCACTGGCAGTCTCCCATCTAAGAACTAACCGGTGGAAGACTTTAATCTCTTTCAGAAGCCTGCTTGTAAAATCTTCCTGAATAGAAACTCTGCAAGTAGGCCATGGATTGTGTGACTTTGTATGTGCTTACAGAGTAATTGCAGTGATACCTCATTACAAATAAGGATTACCTGTAGATCATTTGTTTTTGCTAAACTAAGCTATATTGCTAAGGTATAACTAAGGCCATTTCTGCCCTATATTATTATAATGCTATTATTCCACTTTCAACATCCTGTGGAATTCTGGGGTTTGTATTTTACTGAGGCCAAAGAGCTCTCTGGCTGAGAATTCTAAATGCCCCTCCCTAAACTGCAAACCCCAGGATTGCATAGGATGTTGTTGAAAGTGGAATAATAGCACTATAACAGTGTAGTGCGGAAATAGGCTAAGTTACATTACGATTTTAACAAGGGACAACCTCCCTCCTTTTACTGTATGACTGTAACGTCCAGTTATTTTTATAGTTACAGGGGTTGTGCATTGTGTTCTCTACTGTAGGCCAGCAGACTGCAGGATTTTGATTTAAAAAAAAAAAAACTAAAATGGTAAATTTCTTAGGTACCTTGAATAATGAGAAAATCAAAAAAAAATGCTTTTAAAAACTTGTAAATGTAATGGTAACTGACTGATCTTTGGGTGGATGGAGGTATAGTAGAAACAAACCAGTTTTCAAAAATACCTTTCCAAGCTCTGAGATGATCCCAATACTTTCTCAGCATCCCTTTTCTTCTATGAAAGAAAGAAAGGATCATAAGTAACCATGTGAAAAGTCCTCAAATTCTTTTCCCTTCTCTTCCAGGTCCTTGTCTGCCCAAAGCAGGGTTGAGGGACATGTGGCCCTCCAGATTTTGTCAGGAAGTAACAACCATCATCCCTCAAGCATTTGCTATCCTGGCTTAATGGAAGTTGCAATCTGACACCATATTGAGGGCCTCCCCTTACACAGATGGTGCAGCTGTCCTATTCCTGCGAGTGAACTGAGTCAGAACCGGGCACAAAAGTGGGTTGGACGTGTTTGTCAGAAATCCTTGTTAAGACTATTTAAGATCTCTTTGCCCTCACTTTTCATGACTCTCAGGTGGAAAACCTTCCAAAGATTCTGTGTAGCCTTACCCAGTGTGTGCCTCAATACCCTAAAGGGATCAGATCCCATCTGAATCTTGGAAGCTAAGCAGGCTCAGTCCTGGTTAGTACTTGGATGGGAGACTGCCAACAAATACCAGGTGCTATAATAAGCTATATTTCAGAGGAAGGAGCTGGCAAAAACCACCTCTGAGTACTCCTTGCCTAAGACAACCCCTGTGAAAATTCATGGGGGTTTGGTGACTTGAAGGCACAGGTGCCTGAAGGCGCAGACACACAGAGAAGACTCACCCAGTCTAGCTACCAAAGCTGAGTCAAGGCAAGTAAGCGTAAAAGCGGGAGCTGGGAGTGGAAAAGAGAGAAACATTATTGTTTTACAAGGCTGAATATGCAAGTTCGGAAGGGTAATAGTGCCCCCTTGAGGTGCATGTTCATATGACATGTCCTGCTTGTGACCTGTAGCAGCGGTTGAGGCAGGCGGCACCTGTTCGCGCGGGGATCAAGCGCCGTGACCCTTGCACTCAGTTCCCCCTCCCTCCCCAGTCTTTGAGACCATGAATTTTCCAGCGACTTAAACTGGAAATCAACAAACTCAGCTGCACCTGTCCCTCCGCCTCATGAGCATGGCAGCCTCTCTGCAGGGCTCCAGTTCCCAGTAAAGCTCTCTGGTTTCACGTTCTTGTCAGGGACGTGGCTTCTGGCTCGTCTGTTCCCACAAGGCAAGGAGAGGCTGGTGGCGGGGTGGGGGAGAGGCATCTGCCTCTGAGCCCAGATCCAGATGAGATCCAGATGAGTCCGGGGTTTGTACAATTCCACAGTCTAGCATACCACGGCATGCTAGAACCCAATGGTCCAGAGCTGACTACATCAACTCATTAGGCTGGGAAAGTCACTGTACAGAAATTACTTTAAAAAATTAATTTGTTACGGTTACACTTCCAAGTCTAATTCCCCCATCCCAAATTTTGTGTATATGTCCTTGCAAGTTGCCTGTCAATTTATGGTGGCCCCATGAATTTCACAGGGTTTTTCTTAGGCAAGGCATACTCAGAGGAGGTTTTGCCAGCACCTTCTTCTGAAATACAGCCTACAGCACTTAGGGTTCCTTGGCAATCTCCCATCCAAATACTAACCAGGGCTGATCTGGCTTAGCTTCCAAGAGCAGATAGAATCTAGTGCCTTTAGCAAATTTAGGCTGTTAGTCGCCGTTATAATTGCAATTCTCGAAAGACAGCAACTTTACCCATTTCTTAAAAGTAACTACAGGAGTTCCTTTTTCATTATTCTTCTTTAAAAAGATCAGACTATGACAAGCCAGTGGTCTCACACACATGTGCCATGTAAAATGTAAAACTTAAAAGAGATGACCCTACACTACAAAGCCAGTAACCTAGCTGTGCTTTAATTATTGAAAAATAATTAGAGTAACACATTGTTCAGAATTACCTATTTCTGAGCTCTGACACACTCACAGACTTTGTGTGGAACCTCATAACTTAAAAGGCTCTAGGACCCCAACCTGTATATGTGGGAAGACTGCTCCCCAGGACTATGCATTTTTCCATGCCTGGATAATCCAAATTCTGCATCAAAGAAAAGCCAGATTCTGTGACCTGCATTTCTTTATTGCTTTCATATATTTTATTCTGCTCATAGGAAGGAAGCATACTGACAATCCACACCATGACATGACATCTGGAATTCCCGCTCAGTCCCACCCTAGTTTCAAATTCCACTAGACAGTGACCAGACATTTTTTTTCAAGTTTATCTCCAATGGTTTCTGGATCAGAGATCTGCTTATTCAAAAACAAAACAAAAATGAATGATTGAGAGTCTCAGGATGCTTAAATTCTACACCAGACAGCAAATCCCTCTCTTCCGTAGGGTAACTGAGGGCAGAGACATTTGTATTATATCCTTAGCTTTATATATGCCACTTTATACAGGCATATGTCTTTGGGCAATTCTTTCAAATATGTTCATAGCCAAAAAAAAAAAAAGTAGCATCTCATGCTCTGTCCCTTTATTACAATAATGTAATAATGTAGTCCTTCAGATTCAAAGAGACAGATGTGAGGCTACAGCCACTGGGTTATGCTTGTACTAGAGGCAAAAATACACTCAAATTCTGTTCCATTAGCCAACCTAACTCCATCTTAACTGTCAATTTCCCCATCACATCACCTACCCGCAGATGCAGTACTGAAAAGGTTTTAGACAGGCACTTGGAGATGTATATTCAAAGCCATTTCTAACACCCTACTTGCCCATGTATTCTTTGCTCAAGCCATCTCATCTGATCAGAGAACTATGCAAACACTTCCTGCACACATCTCTTAAGAAGTGCAAATTAACCCTGTTTGCCAACCTCTCCCCCTCTTTGCCCACACACGACTCAGACCTCAGCATCTTAGACTTTTAGCCGGCTCAAAAGTCTCATTGGTTCACCACACTGCAAGAGAGGAAAACTAACAGGAAACCATTTCTGTTAAGAGGCCACACATCAAGCAGTAAATAGCCCTCCTTTGTTCTCCCTTCTGTCCCTTTCCCCAACGTGCCTAATTGGAACTGCCAAGTGCTTATGGTGGAGACATTTTATTAAGTGGATGGCTCCCCAGGCCTCACTTAGAGAGTACTTCCAACTGCCTTAAGTGGGATTAATATCCTTGCTAAATAAGGATGTTACATGGTACATTCAGCACAGGTACGGGCTGTGTACATGTGTATACAGATTCTTGATCTGTATACTTGTAACGTTATTCACACATAACATTCAACAATGCGCCTAGATTGCTGATCTGTACATTGGTTCAGCAGGGTGTTCACATAGTGCACATGTTCAGATGTTCATGAGACTCTCTTTTATATTAAAGCCTTCTATATATTCTCTGAGACCCGGTGTGGTGTAGTGGTTTTGGCATTGGACCACAACCCTGGAAACCAGGGTTTGATTCCCTGCTTGGCTGTGGAAACCCACTGGGTGACCTTGGGGGTGTCGTACTCTCTCGGCCCCAGAAAACTCTTCCGACAGGCCTTCCAAGACTAGCATTTCCATCGCCTCCCATCAATTGTCTTGCTGTTCTTTTAATAGTTGATTGATTGTAGTGTGTTTTAGGGGGTTGGTCTTAGGTGGATTGGTGGGTGGGGAGGATTGGGTATGTTTTTTAATGTTTTTAATGTATTAATGTATTTAATGTTGTTCGCTGCCTCGATCCAGGTGGAGAGACGGGATAAAAATAAATATTATTATTATTATTATTATTATTATTATTAGGTTGGAAATGACTTGAAGGCACACCAGAAGAACAACCTTGTTCTTTAGTCTTTAATATCAAATCAACAGATTTTGGTGTATCTTCCTTTACCTGCTTGACTTTATTTCTTCCTTTGTCTCTAAGTAACTCTCTTAATGAATATATTTTGAACTTTGCCTTGGGAAGTCAGTAGATCCTGCTTCTCACTTCTGTGCTCATTGAGGAGTGGGCATCCATTCTGATTATTCTCCGCTAGTAACCAAATCAGTCCAAAGAGCTCCTCTTCATACTACCTCACTATCCTTTATTTCATTGGCATAAATAAGGGAGTACAAGAGTGGCAACAGACCAACCCCGAGTTCAAGTGCCAGCATGAGCACTGACTAGCTTATTCCTATACTTTTGTATTAAGAGTGGATAAGGACTGGATCTGAGTACGAGGAGAATTTGCTTAGCTAGACTGGACTCCTACTCTGCAACAAAAAATTATCCAGAATTGTGTGTATGTGGACATCATGGGATTTAGGAAGGGGTAGCACTAGTACAGTAGTTTGAGCATTGGACTGTGACCCTGGAGACCAGAGTTCAATTTCCCTCTCAGCCATGGAAACCGACTGAGTGTCCTTGGGGATATCACACTCTCAGCCCCCAGAAAACTCCCTGAGAGGGTCACCTTAGGGTCACCGTAACTCAGAAATGACTTGAAGGCACCGAACAAACACCAAAAACAAGTAACAATTCAAAAGAGGACACGTGTCAACACGGCAGACTCTTATGGACATGTAAGCACTCTCTTCTGGGCACATAACAACATGAGCAATGTAATCCTTCTACTGTTATCCCAAAATATTTGGAGCTAAAACTTCCATGAAGGACAAGGAAAACAGGTCAGCAATGAGCATGGTCATAGGTCAGCAGTGACCATGGTGGCTGGGGAGATCTCCTAGGCTCAGGAGACTGAGAGAAAATAGACTCAAGGACCTCAAGGCTAAGCTGGCTTATTTGCAATCTGGCAATAACCAGGGAACTGTAAAACCCTCTGAATTCATGGAACCAGAAGAAGCTCATGGACACCTGTGAAGGCTAGGCTAACAGGATGACAGCATGGGAGGGGACACTGGAGACAACTGCTGCTATCTGGTTGACCTCTGAGCATTCCATATGGGGAAGAGAACTACTACAAAGCATGGTGTCTGTTTGCACACAGATGGCAGGTGACAAATAAGCATGACTTGGGACATGCTGATGTCTTAAGCATGCTCTGGCAAGTTTTACTAGCTGTGAGCCAATAAGCTGTGAGCACTGTGGTTTGCTTGACCTCTTGGCGTTCATGAAGACAAGTCTAAGTGCATCAATGGACAAGGGTGAAAGCAAAGCCCAACATGCAACAACTAAGCACGAGGGCATGTGGAATAACTCTGCAAGTGATCATGAATTTGGGAGGAGGGTTTATGTCAAGAGTCTTGGGCCACCTTCACACAGAAACCCCATTTACCAAGTAATCTCTCCCAGCAGCCCTGAAACCTGACAATGTCTTGGTGTAGCCTCCATACAGAGTGGCTTCCATAGCATCATCACTACCACTATCAACTGCCCTCCAATAATCCAGATTGTGTCCCCCTCCTAATCAGTTATAGTATCTGCCATTGGGCTTCCAGTGAGACACCTTCAGATATCATGAATACAGAACTTCTTTTCATACTTCTCCCCCACCGAGAGAATCATGAGTTCCAGACGCACATGCAGCTCATACCTCTTTCCACGGGGAGATGTATAAATGGCAACTTTAGACACTGCTCCAGATGTACAAAGGGAAGATGTGAGGGTATCACTTATGGACCTTCTGTTGCCTCATTTTCCTAACATCTAAAGGCCTCCTAGCAGCATGGACTGAACTGTTCAGTTCAGCCTTCCTGAACTGTCTCAAAGTGCAGAAGCAGAGAGCGCTTATTTTCCATACCAAGCTGCCCTCATTTTACTATGGGCAGGCTATTGGTGACTTAGTATACTCTTTCCCCATTATGTGTCTACAGATGACACCATGACAGTGGCTATGTACAAAGAAAGGTATGTAAATGCATGCTGCCAACATTATAATTTTGTATTACAAAAAGGTTTCCCTCACAACTGAAACCAGAGGCTCACTGGAAGAGAACAGTCTATTTCACAATGGCAAGAAAACAGGATAATGAGGATAATGATATTGAGAGAGGTATATTACTTCAACTGAGCAGTCCAAAATCCTCCCAGACAAATTGGGCCATTTTTGTTGGACGTCCATCCCAAATCTTGCTGCTTTGTGTCAAGGTTGATAGCCCATTAGGGAATCAAGAGAGATAACATGTATTGGCAAAAACATAACAAAAACTAAGCAATCCAAGTAACACTGGGAGCCAGACCTGCCCACTGCCAGCAAAGGGACAGCCACTTGAATTGCCTTTGGAGTAAACACATGCACACACAAGCTTGGGGCCACCTGCAGGGACCAGCAGCAGCAAATGCCATTTTGTCAAGTCTGGCAGTCAATGTGAACAGTCACTATCCACTTCCTTTACAGACAGGAAGCAGTACAGCTTGGGCTGCATCCTGGCACCACCATGGCTACCTCATCAAGGAACAATGGCTAAACATTCAGGAATCTGCCACCCAACCGTAGAGTTCAAGGAGAGCTTCAAGGCCCCTTTGGGTGGCAGAATTATGTACTCCTTTCCTTGAATCTGAGCTCAGAGATGCAGGGCTTGGAGGGATATCTTCACCCTGGGCCACAGGAACTTGCAGCACCCAACTCCACTGCAGAGAGTTCTTGGCAGCTGGGAATCTCTCTCCAAAGAAACAACCTGGCCTTCCTCGGCCCTGGCTACCAAACCATTGCAAAGGCCAGGGCAGGGCCTCAGATCTCTTCCAGGAAGTCAACAGGAAAGAGCCCCACCTTGCGGCCCGTGTAGACTTTCACGTAGCCATTCAGCTCCTCACCTTTCTGCACCACGATCTGTAACAAAATGAGGTAAAAACAGAAGGCGTGGGCTCAGTTAGAAGCCAGCTGGGGGTGTTACTTCAGATTATAAACTTGCTCCCTGCCAAAAGGTGGAAAAACGAATTCTTGTTTGTTGAGGCAAGTTTAAATGTAGATAACAGAGAGACATGTTCAACTCAGCCTTAAATAAATACAAGATAAAGCAGGAGTGGGGGGTATGTGGCCCACCAGACATTGTTGAGGTGCGATTCCCAGCAATCTTCACCACTGGCTATGTTGGCTAGGGCTGATGGGAACTGCAGTCCAGTAACATCATGTATTTGTCAGCCCCAGCCTGAAGAATCAAGATCTGGAGCTTACAACCAGCCAGATTAATACCTTAAAAGCTAGACACATTACAGTAAATATGGGAGAGACTGCTGCTGAAAGTGGAATTCCCAGACTTCATTTCCCACTCTCTTCCCATAACACAGTGGAGGGAAAACCCATTTCAACCACACATTCCCTCATGGGTACCTTTTAGGAGATTTCATGCCAGTGACAGGTGAAGCCATAGCCACATACCCACAGAAGCTCCATCTATACATTTCCTTATGTCTTCCATTCATACATGCTTCGCCAACTTATCTGACAGGTTAGGGACCAAAGCACTGTCAGAAGATGGAATTGGTTGTAGTGACTGTAAAGGATGTACAGAGGCTCACTTGGGACTGACTGTGTGTGTGTTGCTTACAAAGTCTCTTGACCAGCTTAGTGCCTTTCCCCCACCCTAGCAAACTTTGCAAGCATCATGCACTGGTGAGCAGTTCCAAGGGAGCCTCTGTAGGCAAGGAGAACTTGCAAAAGAGTGGAATGCCTGTCAAATTAATGAAAATTGTCCTTAATTTGGAAGCACCAAAAGAGCAAGTTGTCAGATAAGGGGCATCAAAAGGTGGGTGCTTCCTATACACAGTAATCTAAACTTCTCCTCTCTTTTGTCTTCATTTTTCCCCCATCAGTCTGTCCACTTCATACAGGAATGCTCCACTAAGCATTTATGTAGGCTTCTTCATTTCTTAATTTCAGGAAGACATGCTGTTTCCCTCACAGCTACCCACTCCTTCTGTGCCTAGCCTCTGGACGGGAGTCACTTTTACCTATTTATGTTCACAAAATGTGGATGTGATTGAGCTAGACTTTATTTCAATTAGTCTGCACAAGAGAGGGATGGGTGGCATGCTTACAGGAGTCCAGCATCACCATTAGGCAGAGTGAGGCAGTCATTTTAGGCAGCTGATTTTAGACATCATAAAAGGATAGAACATTGCTGCTGCTGTTGTTATTGTCAGGGATTGGAAGACGTATCTGAAGAATTTTATGATTCAGATTCCTGAATAACTTTGGTATAATGTACTTCGATTTCAGGGGGAGGGATTGTTGTTTGCTGCTGTGCCTCAGGCAGCAAAATGCCTTGGGCAGGTCTTGGCAGAGGCAATCCAAAAATGCCTAGGAGGAGGCAGGTGCAGCAGACTCAAAACCACTCCTTCTGGAAATGAATGCATACATGTTGGGCTTTGGTAGGGCTCCTTATACTATGGTTTCTGGTTTGGATTCCTGGAGGGGAGAAAACAATGACAGACGTGCTTGCCCCAGTTTTCGATGTGTGTGCGTGTGCGCGTGTGTGTGTCTGTCTCTATATTTCTGTGTGGGTGGTGCAGAAAGAAAGGAGAGACAATCTACACATTTTTATGAGTTTTTCTGTTGCTTTCGATTTGGTTGCTTTTAAGTGGCTTCTGAGGTTGATAACAGTTCATGTCTGGCTTTGCAGCCATGCACGGCATTTACTGAGGGCCAGCATTGTATAGCCGTTTGAGTATCGGACTAGGACACCAAGAGACCAGAGTTTGAATCCCTGCTTAGCCATGGAAACCCACTGGATGACTTGGGTGAATCACACTCTCTCAGCATCAGAGGAAGGCAAAGGCAACCCCCCTCTGAACAAGTTCTGCCAAGAAAACCTTGTGATAACTTCAGTTCAGAATTGCCATAAGTCAAAAAGACAATCAACAACAATGGCTTTTATTTCCCGGAGAAATACCTGGGGGTGAGCTGGTGAGGGGAAATGAAGCACAAGTGAAAGAGGAGGCTTCCTTTAGATCAAAAATACTGAACCGCCATTTCCTTGCCCACCTATCCCAAAACATTTTGTCCAAAGTTATACCACTACCCCAGATGTTCAGAGCAAGGTGTGCATGTGTGTGTGTTGTGAGCTGGTAGTGAAGTTGTGAGTGGATAATTTACTTCCAAGTGACATACCTGATCTTTTTTTAGTGTGATCTGCCCAATCTCTTTATTGCCCACGAAGGAACGCATCACCTTGTGTACCCGTTCTCCTGCACGCACCCGGATAATGAAGTTTGGTGGAAAGTATCCAATTTTGTCCCCAACGTCTCCAACTTTCTTGCCCTAGGAAATCCACACAAGAGTGAAAGTTGTAAAGAGGTTAACCTGCCAAAAATTCCCAATCATTCCACCTCCACCCAACAGGACACAAACAATATACTCGCATTTATTTCCTCAAAAGCAGCAAGAGAAGGATCAGATATTGACAATCCTCCAACTCCCTCCCCCATCTCTCTCTCTCTCTCACTTCTTCATGCCCTAACAAATAAAAAAGCATAAAATAGTAACTATGCTTTTGGAAAACAGTTCTCTCACTAATGTGATATATTTTGATTTCCAGAATAATACATGGACACCCATCCGGATTTCTCATTACATTATTTTCAGGATGGGAGCTCTGCACTTCTAATGGGCAACCCTGAAAAAAATATTGCAAGAGAACAGCCATTGAGCCTTTACAAAAGCAGCCTTTTTAATGGAGGGGGGAAGTCTTAAAATTAATTTTGCAGATTTCCTTGAATCGCTTTGCAAAAATATTCAGTTTATTACCACATAAAACAGGGCAGGCTTCATTCATAATGGGTTATTGGCTGAGGATGAAATTACGTATTATGCAGCATATACGGGGTTTGCAATCCTGTGGTTGCCTCACATGAGGATAATGATTGTGGGGGGGAGGAGGAGGTTTGCAGAAAGACAAATGCCCCTCCCCAAGTCTCTCCTCTTCAGTTAATGCTTTTGCCTAACCAGAAACTGAGACCAGAAATAAACTGA
The DNA here is from genome assembly GCA_030412105.1 of Cyclura pinguis. Classification (NCBI taxonomy): domain Eukaryota; kingdom Metazoa; phylum Chordata; class Lepidosauria; order Squamata; family Iguanidae; genus Cyclura; species Cyclura pinguis. The sequence continues at coordinate 194,019,480 of CM059600.1, read as the reverse complement.
CTGGGGGTGTGGGAATTAAGCATTAAGCAAGCCATGTTTCCCATTCCTTGAAAGTGTTCCCCACCTAGGAGACTAATAGCAGCCCCCTTACCTCCACTCAACCTCTTCTCAAATTTCCCCTTTGCCTCCGCTGCAATGCTCCTTTATTTACCAAAAATGGCAGTTGAGCTTGATATCTGTTGTTGTGTGCCTTCCAAGTCATTTCTGAATCATGGAAACCCTAACATGAACCTACTGTGGGGTTTTCTTGGCAAGATTTGTTTGGGGGGGGGGGTTGCCCTAGACTTCCTCTGCGGCTGAGTTAGTGTGACTTGCCCAAGGTCACCCAGTGGGTTTCCATGGCTGAGCGAGGGATTCGAACCCTGCTCTCCAGAGTCATAGTCTAACACGTAAATCACCATACCACTCTGGCTCTCCTTTGTACACATTGGAGGCAATATGAAGTGAGCTCTTTGAGAAAGGGCTCTTCTGCAAAATGCATGCATGTTAAAGTGGTGCAACTGTCACAATGTCTCTCAGCGCACCATAAAAACTATGGCAGAAAAGATCCCAAGCCTTTTCACATATTTATAAAGCACTAAGATCTCCTGTTTTTACTTTGTTTATTTCAGAGGTTTATGCCCTATTTTGCCATCCAAGAATCCTCTCGGTGGCATACAATACAGTTGTCTCCTAGATTATTTGTCCATCCTGAAAAAGAGGAAGGAAGCACTTTCAGCTGGGACTTGCAAAGCCCAGCTGAGAGCACCAGGCTTTGCTGCGTCTCCTCATTCTATCCTCCTTCAACAGGGAGGAGGACCACACTCAGTCACTCTCCACTGAGAGACAGTTGAATCTTGACTGGCACTTAGTGGACTCTTTGAAGCACTGTCTGAGAAAATAAAAGGGGAGTTCCTCCTATCTCTAACTGCTGATTTGAGGGGAATAGGAGGGGCGTCTGTAGGTGGTGGAACAAACTGAACTTTCGCAGCCAGGACATGGATTCCTAAATAGTCAGGTTGGGACTGGGGCCCATAGGTTTCCAGCCTCATTCTAAAGCCATAGTGGAGACAGTGCTTTATAGCCCCATTGAGCTTTGAAGAGAATTTTAAAATTTTAAAATAACAGTTCCAAAACAACAATAACAACAACCGCTTCAAATGATCAGGCTCAGCCCTGAGGCAGAAACTGTCTTCTTACCCGCCACCATTCTTCGTTGGAGTCATCCACAATGATAATTTTGTCCCCAGGACTGAAAGAGAAGGGGTCCAGAGTGAGACATATGGCTTGCAAACAACATGGCATTCTAAGCTGCCCACAGGAGTTCAGTAATCTGTCTAAGATTCCACCAGTCTCTCTCTCCAGTCTGAACACGTGGAACAGAAACAAATTCCCACTGCTACTGGGACGGCCTTTTTGGCTGAGGATAACGGGAGTTGTAATTCAGTACAACTGGAAGACACCAGGCTGGGGAAAAGTTGCTCTATAGGACCTAATCTTACTGTATTTGACACCAGGACCTAGCCTTACTGTATTTGACACATTGGACCCTAGATTGGCTGAGAATACCATTCCAAATAGTTCTCTCTTGCGTCCTGCCTCTGCAAGGCAGAGATTTCAGAGCTGCCTGCATTTGGTATATTCTGGCCCACCACAACAGCATTATCGCCACCACTACGCACTGAAAATCCAGGTCATCCTTCTCCAAGGCTTTGAAGCGATACAGTGCGATAAAATAGTGCGACTGTTGGAATCCTGGTTGCTGCTTCTTATTCTGTTCAGGAGAAGAAAGGAGAATTTTATGACTAAGCACTGGAGATCTAGACAGCAACCAGAAAAATAATACACTTAGCCCTTTAAAGTAAGAAAAAATTTCCCTCCAAAAGCCAAAAATTCTTTCAAATGACCTTAAAAAATAACATTTTTGAAACAAGTAGAAGTTAATCATTATATTCAAACTGTAACACATTGGCATTAACAAAAATCACATCACATTAGTGTTAACATACACGAAAAGAACACTGGCTTTTGGCCAGGATATTTGAAAAACCACCTGCTCCTATATGAGCGTGCTCAGAAATTTGAGATCCTCAGTTGAGGATCTGTTGCCTGTCCCCTCACTTTGGCAGACAAGGTTGGTGAAGACAGAGGACAGAGATTCCGCTATAGTGGCACCTTGACTGTGGAATTCCCTCTCAGTTGAAATCAGGCTGGCTCTGTCCCTACTGAACCTCTGACAGGCAGTCAAAACTGTATTATTTTGTCTCAGCTTCGGTTCGTAAAACTGGAGTTTCTAAATTGGCCTTTAAAAGTGTTTTTAACCTGTTTTTGAAGAAGGTTTCCACGAAGAATGTTTTTTTGTGGAGACACTGGTAGACAGAAAAGTGCCTGATACAGATCTCTTTCACACTGTACAATTATAGCACTACGATTTTTATTTGTTAAAAGTATGTGGTCTTTTTCGCACTATCCAACTATAGTGCTATGATTCCACTTTACCTCTCATGGCTACTGTCCACAAAGAAAAATTACCACAAAAAATTAATGTATTACAATTAGCAGCATTACAATCAGCCCTCCACATTTGCGGGTTTCACTTTTGTGGATTTGATTATTCATGGATTATTTGCTGCTGCCTCTGTTGCCTCTCTATGCCATTTTTAATAGAGACTGAGAAACTATGAGTGAGGCTTGTAAGTCCCTACTAAAAATGGTGTGGGCCAGCAGTGGAGGTGGCAGTAAGCCCCACCAGCCACCCACTTCTGCCTTATGAAGGAACCCTGATGCTCAGAGTAATCCACAGTGCATTGAATATAGTGATCATACTTCTTTGTGTGCGTTAAATATGGTTTGGGAGGGCCTAGAGTTATTCACAGTTTTTCCACTTTCACTCGGTTCCTGTTTCCCTAGCTCTAGTAATGTGGAGGGATGACTGTACTTGTAAGGCATCACTTCCACGTTCTGGGGGATCTGGATCTACTGGTAGATCTCTGATAGTTTATAGACAGACCTGGATCTACCAGGAGATCGCTAATAATTTTCACTATAATTAACCAACATTTCGAGTGACATTTATTTTAACACCTTTCCAACTTCTACTGCCCTAGCCTCTGAGGGAGAACAACTAGATATACTTCCAGTCTTGCCCAGGTCCAGCAGCTGGTGAGAGCCCCCACCCTTGGAGTTTCCACCTGCCACTGCTGTTTCCACTGAGGCAGCGGAGAAGCAGACTGGCACGCTTCTCTCCTGTCAGGATCTAGCTACTGCTGAACTTAGCCCCCTGCACTCTGCATCCCATCCTTTCTCCTGGGACATTTAGATTGTGAGCCTAAGGGTAGGATCTACAAATTAACAACGTGTAAGCTGCTTTTAGCTAAACGGTGGGGTATAAATCTTCAAACAAACAAACAAACAAACAAACAAACAAACAAACACTGAGAACAGCAACTAGCCACACAGTCCCCCCTAAAAGGAACGGACTGAAGAAAGCAGGGTGGGTGGGGGTGTAGAAAGTGGGGGCAGGGATTTATTTGTGAAAAGAACAAAGTCCTGGACTCAGAATTCTTTTACTTTAAGCAGGTATCATTTTACACAATGCTTCAATTAGTGGATCTTGGGGGGCTGGTTTAAAGAGCAAAAAACAAGCACACACACACAGAGACACACACATAGTAGACTCTAGAAACCTGAGATCTGTCCATGACTAGAATTCACCCCAGCTGAACCATGTTGTTTTTAATACCAGCACCAGTGCTGGTTGGTGCCCGCATGCCATTTGGCTTCTGCCTCTTTCCTACAATTTCTTCTACGAACATGAATTGCTAGTTTCATGCTGGGATTTTTTGCCACACAATTCACAACCTACAGCTGATTCAGTCATCCCAGCAATTGAGAAAAAAGGTACCCTTGAGCAATTCCACACATTTCTGGGAATTAGGGAAGGCAGAAGGGATGGAGGTATGTCAGCATGGCTGACTTCCACACAGGTCTGAGCGCTACTGCACCTCTTTTCAAGAACGGTACACTATGCCCTCTCCCCCCCCGGCACTCAGTTACCTTGTCATCAGGGGTATTCTTCTCAGCTTTCTGTCCCTCTGGATTTCCTAGAAGAGAAAAAAAAAAGAGAAAAGTATGAATCTGGCAGGGGGGATGAAGGATACAAGGAAAGAACAGAGTTTAGGTAGATCTTCTGCCTTACAGAAGCACTGAAAATAAACTCCCCCAATGCACAATCCTACTTTCTTTTCCTGTGCCTAAAAAATAAAAAGCCCATATAGTTAGCACTACAGCTCCCACCAGTCCCAAAGAACATGGCCATGGCCACACTGGCTAAGGGGATGATGGCAAATTTAGTCTTGGATGGTAGCTGGAGGGAACCTGATTAGAGAAGGCCAAGTTTATTTCTTTAGATGTTTTAATGTCATTGTCATGGCAAATCACATTATAGCAATTAGTCTTGTGGCACCACAGAATTTATTTATTGTAGGCGTTTGTGGACAATAGCTCAAGTCATTGGATGCCAATGAAAATTTATGCCAAATTAAACATCTTGCTCTTTAAGGTACCACACAATACGTGGGGGAAAATTAAGGATGCCATTGACAAAACACAGATTGTTCTTCTCTGTCAGGGATGAGGGGTCTGACCACTTCAGCTGCCATGGGGAATCCCTCTGTGTCTCCCTCCCAGGAAACACTAAAGTCCAGACAACCCTGACTAATATCTATGCTAAAGGAAGAAAACAGTTTTTTTATTGTTTGTCCAAAGAGAGATGGAATGTGCTATTCCAGTGAAATATGTGTTATAAGCAAATCTCCGTACACTGATTTATTCTTTCAGTTGTAGGATAGGAAGGACATTCAGCAAGCTGCTAAAATCCTTTCTACTGACCACTGCTGGAAATCTTAGTCTGGCTCGCCACCACCACCAAATTAACTTCTGAGGTGCCTGCTTGCATTTCCTCAGGTTTTCACAGCAGTTGTGATTAATGGCTTCCATGTCATTGGGGCAGTGAATCCACACTGGGTTTTAGTATGAGCTTTAAAGAGCTACTCAAAGTGCCAAACCTATTTTGGAAATACAGTTCAGCAACTTGCATGTCTTCTTTAAAGGATGAGCCTTGGACAGCTCTGTTAAAAGTTCAGATTAAAATGCCAATCAGATTCAAGGCTACACTGACATAGAATCCACCAGGCACCACTCTTTTGAAACATGTCTCCCTAGTGAACTCCACTTCTGCTCAGTGTGATCACAGAACACTAATTGATCTAAGTTATAAAATTAGTTTTATTTGTCTGTGGCACAATGTCCATTTCAAAACACATTAATAATGCAATATATCTGCTACAATAAATAAAAAGCTAATGATGCCTTTACTTGTGAGTGAAATAGGAATCACAGAGAAGGTCAGAAATGAAAGTTTAAGGTAACTGCATTTATTGTTCCCAGTACTACCAGGAGATACAGGCACTGTGTATGAGCAGGGCTTTAGTAGAAACAGTTCCCTTACTTCTATAGCACACACATTCCTTTGAGCCTGGCTTTGAGGGTGGGTGGAAAGAGACATTTATAGCAAGCACTTTCTCTGGGTCTCAATGCAAAAGAATCCCTCTCTGCTTCATCTTCAGTTCTTGAGATATGCCAAAGAGCAGCCTTGGAAGAAAGTACCAATCTGCATAGTCATGCAAAATGTTGTGGAACAGTTGCAGGATCTCCTACCTAATGATGTCTGTCAATGTTTTAGTACCCCAGATTTCCCTTGGCAGAGCTGGAGAGAGGCTCAAGCTTATCCTAGTGTTTATGGCAGTGTTAGAAGGCCTAGTAAACAAAATCTGGCATGTCACTGTGTTCCAGAAACATTTGGAAGAATGCTACCCTCTATAACCACTATTCAAAAGGCAGCATGGTATACCAGCATGGTATTAGAGTGTTGAAATAGTACCCTGTATGATCAGGGTTCGAATCCCCACTGGGCCCACTGGGTGAGCTTGGGCAAATCACGCTTTCTCAGCCTCAGAGGAAGGGAATGGCAAATATATCCTCTGAACAAATCTTGCTAAGAAAACCCCAAGATAACTTTGCCTTAGGATCACCAAAGGTCAGAAATGACTTCAAGGTAGACACAAGATAACCACTGATCACTTATTTAGGGTTTATTAATGAAAAAGATAATTTTTGAATTCAAAAGTAAAAAAGAAACAGACATACAACCAAAAATGCAACAGCAAAACCAAACAGGACAGGAAGAAAATATTCACATAATGATCAATGACAGAAGGTGGTGACTTTAAAATTTGTTTTTTCACCATAGAGTGTGCAACTGAAAACCATTAGCAGTTTGGAAATCTTTCTACACAGTTCTTTATAGTAACAATTTCTGTTTGATCTCTGTTCCATACATAATCTGAGGAAAGGCTTTGACAGGTATAGCTGTGTATAGCCCTGTTTGTACATGCAATGCAATCTTGACATATTGTATGAAAATCAGGTATTTTAGCTTAACCTTTAAGTTAAGTTAAGTTTAATTTAAGTTGATGGATCCATTTTACTGCCATGACTATTTGCCAGAGCTGCATCTACCAGGAGTTCATTGTTATGAGCTCTGGTACTTTTCCAGAGTTCAGCTATTACCTAGCAATCTGCCATTAGCATGAACACTTTTAATTCTTCTGATGTTTATAAAAAAATTTTCCTGCATGCCTTTTTGGTCCAGAAGATGACTTGCCATTTCAAGTTTAAAAGCAAATCAGAAACTTAAAACATACCAACAGCGCATTTAAGAACAAGGGATATAATTGTCCATCTTTGCTAATATTTATCATGAATTCTCATCTGGGGGCTGCTTCTCCTGGTACATTTTTTAGAAGAGGGATCCTTCTGAATCATTGCCATGAAGTGATATTCATCAGATGCTGCACAGACATTTTAACACTTGCTTTTGCTTGGGCTAGTATAAACTGGCAAACTTGTGTACATTTGTATTTTTAAATCAAAGCTGAGAATCACAGGATACTAAACTGTTCCATCAACTGTTCTCAGTTTTTGCTATTCTAGTGACCTCCTGCCCTGTGTTTGCACTCAACAGTGGAACACAAACACGCGCCAGTGATACCTAGCAGTAATGTCTACACATGCATATGCAATACCTTTAGCACAAGGCTCTTTGGGACAAGCTCAGAATTTTGAGAGAACTGCTCATAATTTCCATTGCCATGGTTTAGCATTATGATTCCTTCAGAATAGTGCTGCTGAAAGGCTTGAAGAATCTGCTCAGCTTAAGATATTTTTCTGTACGGAAGAAGATGACTGTCCCCTGAGCACTCTTCATTTGCAGAAACTAGCCAAACTGGAAGATGAATTTTATTTCAAGACTGGTTTTAGAACAGTATGATGTATGTCATCTAAAGAAGGCAAACAGTCGTGGAGGACTGAGCTGGGCTGGGCCACAGGAAACAGGCAGCTCTTCCAATTGAGGGGAACAACCCCACTGTCTCGCTCTACAGGACCCAGTCATCTGACTCTCCAGGTGATTGCTTTACTCTACCTGATGATAGGACTAGCCCCAGTGGCAAACCAAATCCCCCTTTTTATGACTGCACATCTGTCTCTTCCTTGATTGGCCTTTATGAAATCTACCTCTTACAAGCACATGTTTGGATTACAGAGACTTCTAGGAGTGGTTTCCCCAAAGCCTGGCACTTACCTTCCTCTGGTTTGCTACCCTCTGGCTTAGGGGCCTCTGTTTCCTCCTCCATCATAGCAGCCAGTGGCTAAAAAGCAGGAAGGAAAATGAATCAGATGGTATAGTACACCCTTTACTGCAGCAGTGGGAAATGTATGTTGGCACGCAGTCCCCTGCCTATTTTTGCTGCCTCCACCCCCATTAAAATGCAAGCCAGCATAGTTACCGGCCATACTGGCCTCAAAGGCCCCTCCCTAAACTGCAAACCCCAGGATTACATACGATGTTGAAAGTGGAATAATAGCACTATAACAGGCTAGTGCAGAAATGGCCACTGTCGGTGACAATGACATGTACAGAGCTACTCTTGCTCACCCTTGCTTTACAAGGTAGCTGGGCGACTCAACAGGTCTGGGGCTTATTCTACGCCTTGTCACGCACCACATCAGCTTGCAGTGGCTGAAATCCAGCAGGAAATGAGGAAAACTGCATTTAAAGTAAGCACAGTTCTTGCTTCAATGCATTGCTGTGTTTCATTGCTGAAATTTACATCAGCTTGCTTTAAATAAATTTTGTCAACAAATTTTAGTGGCATCTCATTTAAAGTGGAAAAAACTCTGGCTTTAAGCAGTTTTCTCCAGTTGTTGCTGGAATTTGGCATCATGGATGGGGGTGGGAGAATCAGTGTTGCCAAGTAAAATACAGAAGAGGGTTCCTATGCCCTTAATAGTTAGCTGAAGGAGTGATTTCAGCAAGTATTGCTTCTCTCACAAACTCCACCTGCTGAAACTCCCTTTTCTGTGCGAGCATTAAAGGCAGAGGAACCTTGTTCTGTATTTCACTAGACAACCCTGGGGAAAGGGGGCACCAAAATATTTATAGATTCTCCATGATTCTCACCTCCCACTTTAGGCCTACTTCAGTCTTAATCCTAAAGCTCTGGCCTTCAGGATCTTGCTTTACCTGTCAGGAGGCTACAGTTTTCTATCCAAAAAAACAGGCAAGCCACCCATGTCCTGATGCTTCCCCACACATGATGCTCCCTTACATTCTTTTTGTCATCCTGCCCTTTCTTGCGCTCTTTGTTTGCCATGACAACACCCGTCCGCAGCGTCTCAAACACAGGATCACTTCGGTTAGCTGTGGATTGAAAAGCCAAGACAAATAATTAGGACTGCGGCTTGCAGCCATGGAAGTCCACCACGAGAGAGTCTCTAGAAGCCTGTGACAGGTTACTTACCTCCCGCAAGTTGTTGGGCACTGTACAACGGGGAGCTGTAAGCACGACGGAAACCTGGGGGCTGCAGGGCAAAGATGAGGGTTAGGCACCAGAAAGAGAGCAGTAAATAAAGCAGCAGCAAATCCCTATCTCTCTATATAACTATGGTGGAGGTGTAGGGGGCTCCCAACAAAGTCACCTCCCATTCCTCAGGAGGATCTCTAGCCCTGGGCTGGCCAGAGAGTTAACACCATGAAGGGCCAAAATGAGAGCAATTCTTCCTCTAAATAAGAGTACTCCCCCCCAATGGTCTTTTTCCATTCAGTTCCCACATTTCCAGCATTGCAGAGAGAAAGAGAACGTCTCACATCTAGAACTCATATATTCGCTGTGTTCACATTCCCTTGGGAACTTCACCTGACCCTTTCCTTTAGATGCCTACACTATATTTCTCAATGCTCAACTGAACATTTAAGTTACTGCAATGCTAGACATTTGGGGACTGAGGGGAAATTTCGTGGGAGGGGGACAGAATTCTTTTGGGGGAGGGAAACGACTTCATTTTGTCTCCCCCTCCACTGATTGCTACACCCCTGCCTGGGAGACAGATAAGGAGGTTGATTTATTACCATGGGCTATGAAGGAACTCTGCTTTTTAGGGGATATTCCTCTCCCCCATGGAAATTCTAAACAGTAAAGCTATTTAGGAATAATCAAATAACTGAGTTGGAACAGATCCCAGAGGCCATCTAGTCCAATGTAGGAACCCACAACTAAAGCAGTCCACCTCTGCTTAAAAATTTCTAGCAAAGGTGAGTGCTTCACCCTCTTTACTTGTCTGTTCATATTGCCCATCCACTTAATCATCTACAGTAGCTGGGTTGCTATTATTCTGCAGTTGCAGAATTGAAACCAAAGAACAACTAAATTATACACTCTGTAGTGAATCCAGGATAAGAAAGAAAGCTGAATCCAGAGTGTTCAGGACTTAGTGGACAGCCACTACATGCATAATTTTCCTACATGGAAAAAAATTCCATATAGGGCAGGGACAGAGAACCTTTTGCTTTCCATATATTTTGGCCTAGAATTCCCACCAGCCCCACCCAGCTTGGTTGTTCAAATGGGATAAAGGTGTTCCAAATAATCTGAAACAGGGGTGAGAAACTGCCAGGGGTTGGAGACTGCTTTAGCTCTGCACAAGACCTTGGAGGTCTGCATGCTCCCCATCAATTAAGAATTTGAAAGTTTTGTTTTTTTTAAATTAAGAGTGCATGGGAGTCATTGGGGGGGGGAGAAAGACTTTTTAAAATGTTCAGTGTGCTGGGGGCCCTTGGGCCTCAAAATATTGTCTTGGAACCGCATACAAGTCATGAGCTGCACATTGCCCACCCTTTTGATCTAGAACAGTGTTTCCCAAACTCTGGTCTTTCAGGTGTTTTAGACTTCAGCTCCCAGAAGGCAGCTACCAAGGCAGCTGGGACTTCTAGGAGTTGAAGTCCAAAACATCTGGTGGACTAGAGTCTGGGAATCATTGATCTAGAGGGTCAAATGCCTCCCAGCCCTGACACAAGGGAAACATGCTTTCCATATCTTGCAGTGATTGAACATGTGTGCTTCCTTTGTCCTCTTTTTCTTTAGCTTGCTATATACCCTATGGTATGCTTGCTGGAAATCTGTGCCTTCCCAACAATATATACAAGCAGTGAAATACACACACAGGTAATAGTCCCATGCAGTGATGGACATTCAGATTGTGCATGGTTTTCCCCAACAAAGAACTCTTCATGTAGGAAAAACCCAGCCCACAGAGTGGCCCTCAGACGCAAGCATGAGACCCTGCAGTGAAATAGATGTTGCATGGCCATGACACTAAGTCTCTCAGATGCCTATTAGATATACATGGGAAACACCAACAGTGTGGACAGAGGGGACCAAGAACTTTAGAGCTTCTGTTACATCTCCGAAGTAACAGAAGAATGTGAGTTTCATGTTATCATCACTCATGCTTGTGCAGTTGAAAATTTATACTTTACAAAACCTGAACTAAAATTGTAAAATGTATCACTGAACAATGCTGGCTGGTGCAAAAAGAGAGAGTAAACTTTTGCGGGCAAAATGCTGATGTCCTCAATTTTCTGATAACCACTGTAACATATAGCATAACATGCAGAACTGTTTACAGTTCTTTTAAATATTACCAGACAGCTCAATTCAATTTTCTTCTTCATATCCACAGCAGTGATTAAACCTGGATTAGCTCAGTAGCCATCGATGGTTCCAAAACAAAACTAAGCAGTTTCCATACTTTTTCAAGACTCTTACCATAACCCCTGCTCCAGCTAATTTTTTTTAAAAAAGTTATTCAACTCTATGATGTACCAGACCAAGCATCTAACATAAACAACAACAAGAAATCCTGTCTGTTTTGTTAAATATAAAATAATTGCAATAATAATACAGCTTGTGATATGTTCACTATTAAAGCAACCAGAGTGATCCTTCTGTTCTCAAATTAGCATGCCATTGTGGGAAAATCTTATCTTCTCGCTATGCCTAAACATTATCCATCTTCATATTGTGAGACTAATGCAGTCTGAACATGCAGTCCAAGCTTGAGATGTGACATATCGTGTTAGGGACAGCAAGCAGCCAGGACAGGACTCTGCATTCAGGGCCAAATGGGGGCACTTACAATTTTGCCAAAGCACCGCTGAAACTCTACATAACTTTGACAGTGATGATGAATGTGGGTTTTGCAGTTCTTGCATCTCAAGCCGTATTTGTTGTTGACTATGCAGAAAGAGAGGAAGGAAATTAGTTGGTGGCAAGATAGGCCAAGGAGTCCCGAGGTCTGAACAATTTCCTCTGCTTCTAGGGACCGAACTAGAGGTGACACCAGCAGACTCGTAACTTGTAAAGCAGGACTGTCCCACAATCACATAGGAAGCAGGGGGCTGAGAAGCCATTTAAATTACAAAAGTAGCACTGCTAGAGGGTAAACTGGAGATGGCTTCTGTCCTTTTAAGGTTGTGTAGAAGTGGGAAATTCAGCAGGTTTTGTTTGTCACACAATCAGGCAATAAGCAAGAGCTGCTGAAATCCCTTCTTTTAAACAGCCATTAAAGGTACAGGAGTCAGCTCCAGTTCTCATTCTGGCAACCTCATTCAAAAAGAGACCATTTTGTCCCTTCCATTACAAGCCACTTATCCTCCAGCTGGGCCATTTCAGGATCAGAGACCAACTAGGTGGGACAGGGGTGGGGATTACTAGTAAGGAGAACACCAGAAGAAACTTGAGCAAGTGTATTTAAATTGCATTTTTGTCCAGTGGCCCATTCACACCACACAGTTATTGCCCTATTTATTTTACTTTATCATCCATGGTAACATCTTATGGAATCCTGGAGTTTGTAGTCAGAGATACCAGAGGACTTTTTTGGCTGAGAGTTATAAATGTCCTTCCCTCAAATACCAACCTCAGCATTCCATGAGATGTTGCTGTTGCAGTTAAAATGAAATTATAGAGCTACATTGTGTAGTGTGAATGGCGTCCAGGACTGCTAGGCTAGAACTGTGTCAACTTCCATTTCTACATGCCACTGCCCTGTGTGGTGAGCTGTCAGACAGGAAGGCCTATAAAAGGTATCTTGTTGGCTCTGGGGCTGCCTGGCCTAAGCAACAAGGGCTTCCTATCCCAGACAACACTAATATTCAGTAGATTGAAGCAGCTGTCTCAAGCAGCAGATTTTGATTGTTATGAACCTGCAGCAACTTTTTAATAAATAAATAAATAAATAAATAACTTAAATCTTTACAGCCAGGGAGATGGCAAGTGGCAACTCATGTGTCAAAATAACTTAGATAACTTTAGATATTATGTGCTTTGACTTGGTGAAGGAAGCAGCCTTTGCTGTTGAGTGGTCTGCAAAGAAGACAACCTTCTGCAGAAGAGAGAATAGGCAGTGCATGGTGAGAGAGGGGGCGGAATGCTATCTCTCTCTCTCACACACACACATACTCACACATACATTTAGCTTGTAGTTTTGCCATTGGTTAGTGCTCACAGGCCCCACAAGCTATTCCTTCTCCACAACTGAGGTTTAAAACTAGTTGCTGGGCCCAATTATCATTAAGAGAATTAGAGCCATTTTTTTGCAGAATGGTAAACCAACACATGTGTAAATCCCATTGATTCAAATCCCTTGAGTTTTGGGCCAGCAATTGGATTTAGGCCTTCGTATCACACTTAAGTCCCAAGATACATGCTGTCCCAGATCAAGACCCTTCTTACACTCTCCTCATCTCTTTCCACAATATTCCCTTGCAATCGGATTTAGGGTCTCACTTTGCCATAAAACCCACAGCTTTCCTACTCCAGTCCCCTCCCAAGCACCCTTCACTTCTAATCCTGCAACATCCCTTTCCTTTACTGCCTCAGGTCACTACCTCCTGATAGGTGGGGCACTTGCATCTTGAACAGCCAGATGGCACAGAGAAGGGCAGTTACATTCTCTCCAGCAAAGAGAGGAGAGGTTATGCCTGTTGGACCTCTGCATGCTTTGCCATTGTGAAAGGCCCCAAAACGCCACCCTAAGGAGGAAGACGAGGAAAAGTAGGAACCTCTAACCGCCACTACCACCATCCCCCCTACGGCTTGCTCTCCCCAGGTAAGAAGACTCACGGACAATCATGCGGGCACAGACATCACAGAACTTGGGCTTCTTGAAGTAATGATCCTTGAACTTGTGAGGTTTGTCGTTCACAGGTTTTTCCAGCTCAGGCGGAGGTTCAGGCTCTTCCTCTTCCTCCTCCTCCTCTTCCTCATAGATGTAGTAGATAGGTCCTCCTGTGGGGCTGACCAGCTCTCCATTGGCCTGCGGTTCCTCTGGGACAGCCTCCTCATCTTCCTTGGACTTGCGTTGGAAAAGCTGCTTTAGCCGCTGCAGCTGAGGATCCGGAGTGGGTGGGATGGGGAGGGGGGGTGGATGGACAATCAGCACTTGATAGATGCCAACAGGGAACCACGGCAGCCAGAGCCATTGCCATGCACATTCCCAACTTGTCCACAATTGGCTCAAAAAAGGAGGCAAAGTAAAGGAGAAGGAAAAGCCATACTCAGAACAGCCCTGTAGGGCCCTGCAGCAAATAGAGGGGGGAAGAGGACCCTGGATTCTACCTCCAAAGTTTCTCTTCCCAAGACGGATGCAAATGAATGCCCAATAACAGTACATAATAAAAGTGCAGAGGCAACTGCATGGAGGTCATGCCACCATAGAATTCCCCATTCGCACGCAGTGGCTTTTCTCCACAGCACCAACCAGAAGGTGGCCTGCAGTGATGAAGCCAGCTAGATTGCCAATGGAGAACCACAGAGCAAGAACAGATCGCTTTGTGCAGCTCCTGCCATCATGCCACAGCATTTTAGCAAGTCAAAAGAGAGAGAGAGAAAGAGAGGTGTATTGTATGTGTAGAAAGAGAGATTCTCTGTATGCATTTGTGTACTCTTCTTCCTTAACCACTTGCTTTTTAATCAATTGTTTTTACATGTTGCTTTCACAACTAACAGGTATTAGCAACTGGAGTTTGGGAGTATCAGTTATCTGGTTTCTATCCAATAATCTAGGAGTCCTTGAGGTATTGTCCAATAATGTGGTACGTTCTTAGGAGTGTCACTTTTGGTAATTGTGCTGTTGTGATCTTATCTATGGCATTTTTGTTCAGATGTTTTATCAATCCATTTGGAATTGCTCCCAGGCTACCAATCACTAATTTTAATCAATGGTTTTATTGTTGTTGCTGCTGCTGCTGCTGCTGTTATTGTTCCTATGAAGGATCTATAACAAGGTTGGGAATCACACTGCCCTCTGGATGTTGTTGAACTCCCAGCATTTCTCCCCACTGGGCGAGGGCTGCTGGGAGCTTCACTCTAGTAACATCTGGAGGACTGCAGTTTCAACAGTTCCTTAAACACATCTCAGTTCTGTTGAATACATTAGTATTACTGTGCTCACATCACAGATTTAGGAGGGGTTTATGCAAGCGGGTTTGAACTCAGTGCTTCCAGACTAAGAATGTTTCTCTCTCTCACTCTCTAATTAAAAAAAAAAATTGTTGACCACACTGATTGATATACATGTCTCTATCACCCAAACCTCAAAAGTCCCAGCCTCTTATTTTGGAGAGATATTGAAGGATACATTACTTGCAATCTAATTAAAGCTACAAATCATTGTTAGAAGGAAAATTTATCTAATATTTATTTCTGTTTCCTATTACAACACATCAGAACCATTCAAGAGAGCTGGGGTAAGAAAATAAGACCACTACTCGCAGCCCTAGTTTATTAAAATCTCTCTAAAGCAAACAGTCAACTAAGTCTCTAGATTGTTAATCTCCTGAAGAAAGTTTTCATTCTTAACTGTTAAGCAGCCAATGCATTACTGAGGCTTGTTATACACTGGGCCTTAATGGTGCATCCAGACCTACATTATCCGATTCACTAAGTGGTTGAGGGAAGTGTACTTGGTCGCAACCACTTGTAAGGACTTTGTTTTTCAACATGTGGAGATTTAAAGCGGAAATAAGGGACCCCATCCCATTCAATGCTTCCTTCTGCCTTGAACAAGAGCTAGGAATTTCCCCAAATCTCTTAATTCTAACTGCCACCACCCACCGAATTCTGAATTACCCCATACCTGAGCAGCACAGTGGGACTCTGCTCTGAGGATTGCCAATATCTTAAGGTCCTTTCTCTTTCCTCACCTCCCCCTTCTGAGTGAGAGAAATCCTATCTAAGCATGTGCCGAGGAATGGCGTGGGGATGGAGAGGAAACAGAGGTTTTACAGACAAGTATTTATTTTAAGGCATGCAAGTAAACAAGAAGAAATACTCATGAAAGGCTCCCGCCTCTCAGATACGCTTAAGTTACAAGTCGTTATAAAAACAGGTACTTTCTCCAGATCAGTCAAACTGCCAAAATAACAAAAGACCTAGCACAACTAACTAGAATCACTCTAAGTTACTCACAGCAAGTTGGTCACTTTCTGAGATGCTCTGCAAGGGCAGGGCCAGGAGATGGTCTACCTGGCATCCATGTCCTTTGTTGATGTTTTTGGATATCCTCTTTGTTCTCCCTCTACCGCATGGTCTCTCAAGGATTTTATAACTTCTCCACTGAAGCATCTTGAAGATTCTCACCTTTCTCCCCCTGATTGGTCACCTATCTCTCATGACCTGTGACCCAACCCTAGTAAACCTAATCCTAGCAGTTCATTAACCCTTTATGTGCCTGAAGAGAGAACTATCTCTCTTCAGCACTGAAGCCTGGATAATGGGAATCTCCGTTATCATACAACATTACTTATTATCTTAATTGCTTGATATTTGGCTAAATCAAGGTTTAGTCTCAACTAGAGCAGATCCACTGAAATCAATGGGATTTAAGTGGTGGTTTGAGACCCATTTATTTCCACAGGTTTACACTAACTGCAACTGAAATTACATTATAGTTTATTACATAAACCACACAGAGATCAGCACACTAGAAAGCATTTGTAAAAAGGTTGTAATATATAAATACAATACATAGTATAACCTGTGCATACCCACATGTAAAAGCTTTCTACTGAATCAAAGCTGCCCATACTTAAAAAAGAACATATCAAGTGTTTACGTTTCACCTTTTTAACAGAGAGAGTGGGGAACTCCAGCTCTCTGGACGTTCTTGGTCTTCAGCTGCCAACAACCTTAACAAACATTGTCAATACTGAGAGGTTAGATGAACTGAAATCCAAAAACATCTAGAAGTCTAAAGTTGCACACTCCTGCTTTAAAAAGTGACATGTTAGCAGCAGAAGCCAAGTGGGCACAGTTGTAGTGAGGGAGATAGTGATGGTGGGAGATAACCTGCCTGGCCTGAAGAATTAGGAGGAGAGAAATAAGGCTCTCTAAATCCTGGGGACTTTTCACACTATACATTTCCAGCACTGTGATTTCATTTTAATTGCCCTGGCAACACCCTATGGAATCCTGGGATCTGGGGAGGCACTAGAACTCTCTGGCTGAGAATTCCAAATGCCCCTCTCTAGACTGCAAACCTCAGGATTCCATAGGATTCAGCCACAGCAGTTAAAGTGGAATCATAGCAGTATAACTGCATCCTGCGAAGGGGGCCCTAATTCAGGTAGTTATCATCCCACCAACTGTGCTGTGAAAGAGGAGGAAGGGAGAGCCAGGCTACTCATTCACTGTTAGGAAGGAGCAGGGGAAAAAAAATACAAGTAGGCACATTTAGAGGCCACTGTCTCTGAAATTCAGTCCCTAAGCCACCAGTAACTCCTTTCCTGTGAGATGCAGTTCTTCTTAATCCTGAGCAGTGCAACCTGTGCCAAACACTGGGATGGAGTGAGGCAGTGGGTGCTGGAGGGGCTTGTCTCTGTCCCAGATGTTGCATCTGTTGCCAGGGAGAATGGCTGAGGCAGAAGGCAAAAAACTCTCAGGACAACAACTAGCTGGAAAGCGTGGAGTCAGCAGCATGGAGGTAGCCACACAACCCCTCTCCTAAGGCTATGATTGTTAATATGTCTATATCCCAGGGGAGAGAACCAGCCAACTCTCCTCCCTTCTGCATCCTTCCATGTGCGTTTATATGTGCAGACTTTGGGTGTCTCTGGGGTCTTGGAAACTGGATGTATAATGAAATGTGGAAAATCTTGCCCCCACTGAGTCACTGCAGCAGCTACATGTGTCACGACAGGGCAATCCTGGACTGTGTCCGATATCTTTCCAAATAGCATATTGAAATATCCATGCATCATTAGCAGAAGTTATATAATCTTCACAACAACATTGAAAAAACATAGGCTGCTGTTCCATTTTACAGAGGTGGAATAGAGGTTATAAAAAAAACCCCACACACAATTTCAGCAAAGGCCTATAAACTGCTAAGATGGGAACTTGATCAGGTTTGGGGGCCAATTTTTGCCTCAGGCAATCTCTGGTATCATACAGAGAAGTCAAAATGTCAGATATTGTGTGTGTGAAAGTGAGTGAGACAGAGAATGCAAGCTGGAAGTGGCTCAAAATCTATTTCTTGTTTTAAAAGCAGCTATTTGTTAATGTCAAATGGAGGGAAATCTATTTAAACGTGAGAATATGCAGTTCATCCCCCTTTTTGCCAATAAAACAGGAGTCCCAGGGTATCAGGGAGTAGGCACTAAAAAAACAGATTTGGAGAAGGTATGCCATCTGACCCCAGCGCCACATTTTGCATTGTTGCTAGTGAGTGCTTTCAAGTCATTTCTGACTTATAGCTACCCTCAGGCAAGCCTATCCTGGAGTTTTCTTGGGCTGAGAGTATGTGATGTGTCCTAGGTCACCCAGTGAGTTTCCATGGCTGAGCAGGGAATTGAAATCTGGTCTCCAGGGTTGCAGTCCAATGCTGGTTCACTTTGCACGCTCCCACTTCTATTGGTCTGCACACATGTCTGGTGTCTGCTAAAGGCCAATTTAGGTGTATTAAATTATTTTAGTATCTTGGCTTGGTTTATGTAAATAGGCCTAACACCAGTGGAATACAACAACCATCAGAACAGGAATGAATGGGAACAGCAAGAAGCAGAGCTAGTTCTGAATTTGGAGAGAGGCAGAGAGCTGAGAATGTATTGCTGTGGATTTAGCTGGACTGGAAGTAGCAGGTGTGGGCACCTTGGTGTTTTGTGAGTCTGTTGCAGGAATACTGGTTTTGCTGCCTGATTTTCCCTTGCTTCCTCCACGCTCTTGTTTTTGCATTTGTAAATAAAAATGGTTAATGCAAAGACTGCAGAAGTCTCCTGTGCTCTTCCATATACAGGAAAAAATCCTTTGAAGTGCTACCCCCAGACTCAGCTTCACAGATGGAAGAGGAAAGAGAAAACTTAGCATTCATTTTTCAGATGGCCATGACTGTTTGTTCAATTAAAAAAAAAAATTAGTTTCTAAACCAAACATCTGTAGCTCCTGGGTGATTTACAGGAAAAAAAAGTCCTTCTAATTTCCAAACATTTCTTGTTCTTCCGAAGTCCACCATCTACTAACACCTTAATATTTTTCTTTTGAGAGGAAAAAATTAGAAAATTAAGTAACTGATGTTTTAAGTTGTAGACACACATTTTCATTCACAGAGATTTTGTTCCTCATTTGAAGTCTCTTATTTTAATTGTACACAGAGGACAAATTCTGACAAACTATGACTTTGAATGGGAAAATTCATTCAGGAATTTCCATCTAATGCAGGGGTTTCCAAACTTTTCATGTTGGTGACACACTTTTTAGACATGCATCATTTTGTGATACAGTAATTCAGTACGTAATTCAGTAAGTGAAGGCAGGCCCTCCACCTGAGCCTGGCCCACTGCTGCCCTCACCTGAGTCTTCCTTGGTCCAGGTGGCAGCAGTGGCAGCAGGAGAGGCAGTCCCTCAACCCAGATCTGGATCACCACTGTCACCTTCGCTGGGGTCTTCCTCGGCCCAAGACAGTGGCGGCAGGAAAGGTAATCCCTCTACCCAGACCTGGCCTACCATGGCGGTGAGAGAGGCAATTCCTCCGCCCATTACATTCATGTGACACACCTACACACTGCAGCTGACACACTAACATGTCACAACACACAGTTTGGAAAGCTCTGATCTAATGTATCTATGATTGGCTTCGAATGTTATAAGCATCAACTCTGTGTGTGTAAGTGGATCACACATAACTTGCACTTTCATCGTTTTATCTGAAAGGGGACTCAAACAGGGAAGTTACACAAGCTGTATCACTATCTAAAGCTGGCACACCATCCCTATATGAAATTCCCTCCAGACATGTCTGGCGGTTCTTCCTGTAATGCTTAAACTTATCTAGGCTTGGCCAGTTCTTCCAAATTCCAGCAAAGTGTTAAAAATCCTAGCAACATCTACAGAATTATGCAGTTTGAAAACATTCATATGGAACAGTATATTCTCTCCTTGACCCCCATGCAGAACTTTGACCTCCTAGTTGCAAAATTCCCAGCATGCTTGGCAGACTAAGACCAGGATCCAAAATCGTTTAAGCTCTAAAGAGCTACAGCTTTGCTACCTAAAAACGGTTTGGGCTTGTCTTTCTTGAACAATGAACCTCCTTGCATCACAACAACCTACTAGTCGAGCAGACAGAGCTGTTAGAAGCATTTGGCTTGCAAATTTTTGCTTTAAAAAAAAAAAAGTCTGGTACTTCAGTGAAGCCAGAACTCAGGCAGGTGGAAACCAGCCAACTTTGGTGAGTCCAGGAGTAGACTGAAGTTTTTCCATATGGGAGGTGGGCAAAGACTTGCTATCTGTGACTGAAGTGAGCAGAACTGGCTCTAAGAGGCTTAAGGGCCAATTTTGATCGAACATTAGCAGCAACTTCTTGAGGATAAGAGTGTGTCAATAGATCCAAATCCCTATGGGGGTGTGGTGGACCTCTCCCTTGCTGGCTGGAGCAGCCATCTGTTGGGGATGCTCTATCTTGTGATCTTACGCATCAAGCAGGAGGTTGGAGTTGATGGTCTTCAACTGTAGTTCTCAGCCTTTGGCCTGCCAGTAGTTTTTGGAATTAATTTCCCTCAGTTCCTTTACCATGGGTCATAATGTCTGGGTCTTCCAGGAGTTGAAGTGGTATACGTGCAAAGGTGAAGAAATCACTGGCTGACAAGGACACCTTCTACCTCTTCAGTACTATTAATTTACCCCTGTGGTGAGTCCTGTTGGGCATAGCGGGGCTGAGTCTAGATTTGTGTCCTCTCATGCAAAAAGAAATGTGTAGGCATTATGCACTGAAAAGAAAGCAAGCAAAATCCTAACCTTTGCTGGAGCTGTGTCACTTTACGTTATCCTGCAGCTGAAACGCTTTTTCCTAAAAAATTTATTGCTGCCAGCCTAGCTTTCTAGCTTTTCACAGAAAATATAATAGCAATGCCTCTGACTTTGAAGATGGGGCAAGTGGAACACAACCAACTTATTATTCTGCCATTTAGCAGGGGTAGACAAGATAGTACCTTCCAGACGTTTTGGATCATCCCATAATTCCTGATCATTGGCTATGTGAGTATGGCTTTTAGGAGTTATGTTTCCAAACTCTGGAAGAAATCAGATCACCTACCACTACCTTATGTAGCACAATGGCCTTCCGTTCAAGAAAACATGTTTGTAAAAATCCCATTGGACATGCCTGATGAAGCTACTTTGGATCATGGCCATGAAAGAGAACTTTGCTTAAAAACGTAAAGGCTGGACAAGCTGGGCCAATGGCAGTCCTAGCATTAGAAGAGACCACAGGGCAGAGCAGCAGCAGTCATAAAATATGATGTTACCGAATGCATTAAGTAATGGAGAGCTGTAAGCAGGCAGATAGATTATTTCTGACAGCATGAGTTCAGCTTGGCCATACTGGAAAGGAGGGTATATACCCTTCTTTGTTTGGTTGCAGCCACCACGGCCCAACAGGCCACAGTCAGAAGGTTCCGGCATCACAGGACATGCTGAAGGAGGCCCTCTCGACAGACCTCATGGCTGATTGTGAAGGAATTAGGACTGAAAAGCGGAAGTCACTCTTGTGTCCTCCTGGAATATCCCACAACTGCACTTACCCCTTCCGTGGATTTCCCCCCTTCAGATGTGGGTGATGCTGGTGGCTCAAGAATCTCTTTTTCTGTCATACTGCATGGAGAAAGAACACAGGCAAAAGTGAAAAGGTAAATAGGTAACTCAAAATGACTCAGCAAGCAAAGTCCTGTGGGGCAGCATCCTTTCAAAGTCTGTGCAGTTTAGGAATGGGTGAGAATTTATTTCAGTTTTTTACAATAAGGAATTGCCAAAGCTGTTTCTTCATATTCAGGATTTTAACATGGCCCATTTCTACACTATACTGCTATAGTGCTATTATTCCACTTTCAAAGTCCTGTGGAATTCTAGGGTTTGTAGTTTCCTGAGGCCAAAGAGCTCTCTGGCTGAGAATTCAAATGCCCCTCCCTAAACTGCAAACCCCAGGATTTCATAGGATGTTGAAAGTGGAATAATAGCACCATAACAGTCTAGTGCGGAAATGGCCATGGTAAAAACAGAAATAGAGGTATTTGTCCATCCAAGTCCAGGACTGTTAGAATCTGGGTTCCTGTCTCTCTATGCTCAACTTCACCTTTGCCATCTCGTTAATTATGAGAGATGTCTCATCTTTAACATCTGTTTAGCAGGTAAGTACAACATGGTCTTCTCTATGGTGGGAATAGCTGAAAAAGGGGTACAAAAGAATTTCCCTAGATTTGAATTTCAGTGTAAGTAGCCTTTCATGCTTCTCAAGATTTGTGAGAAGAAACACACTTCAGCTCAATAATTTGCACATCTGCAAGGCCTTTCAGAGAAATCAAAGGGTACATAGAACAATCTACACATTGTAAAACATAATGGCTACAAAGGCTCACAATTAAAAAAATATATGCACAAATGGTGGGAATGGACAAGTTAAGTAAAATGCATGCATAAATATGTTCAGTAGGAAGAATGTTGTGCTGAGGAAAAAAAAGTGCTGAGAAAAAACATAAACTTCACCATGCAACATACAACAAAGACAGGTAGAAAATGCAGGTGTGTTTCAGACAATCAGTCCTGAGAGATTTTCACATCTCTAAAGTATACGTATATATGAACCTTCAAATCACCTGTTGGCTTATGACAGCTCCATTAATTTCACAGGATTTTGTTCAGCAAGGAACACTCAGAGGGGGTCTAGCCGGTTACTTCCTATGAAATATAGTCCACAGCATCTGGTTTTTGATGGCAGTTCCCCATCCAAGGACTAATCAGGGCTGACCCTGCTTAGCTTCCAAGATCAGATGGGATCTGGTGTCTTTAGGGTATTTAGGCCATTAGTCTTGAAAGTGTACTCACTAAATTTGGCCAGAGCATATGGGAGAAATTTCAGTTTCGTTCATTTTTGAAGAATTTCCCCAAATCATTACATGTTTACATATCCAGGATGAAAAGAACTTGAAGTTTGAAAGAGGTGAACATGAGAGAAAGTGGAACTGACAGATTTTCATGTACCCAGCAGGGTTCATGTTCACCCTTCCAACAAATGCTACTCTCCCCTGCCACCCCCAAGACTCAACCCCCCCTTGCCCTTGCAGTTCTCTATCATGGGTAACTAGAAGCCATGGGTAATATAGATGAGTGACTTTTAAATGGGTAATCCAGAAGCTGTCCAGCCTCAGACAAAATTAGCCTAGCTTCAGCTAGACAACCAACAGAATTCTGTGGTAGAACGACAACCAGAGGCATCTATGGGGATCAACAGGTTATAAAGGAAATGCAGATCCACAGGCTGGTTGGCCTTTACGGCTAATAAAGCTGTATCCCCAGAATTTGATTTTGGCATTGGAACTTTGCCTGGACATCTGTGAAAAGTGTACCTCTGACCACACAGAGTGTCTCTCACATTACTGGTATTTCTACCACTTTACTGGTAAAGCAGAGGTACCCCAGCATTTAGTACAACCAGTAGGGCAATGCAGGTTTCCAGTGGCTTATTGCAATGGCAGCAGACAATCTTGGATAGCATTTTAACTACTTAGTATGAGCAGGAGAACAAGTTATTAATCCTTCTGGTTCATATACGGCCTTCTTAATATACACAGTAATTTCAGTTTTCACAGCAAAACTTAACTTCCGACACCTTGTGGAGTAACTTCTTACTACACTACCTCTAAAAGCTTTCTCCCCGCCCCCAGCAAAGATTTTTTGAATCTGAAAGGAGGGAACTGGACACACACAATGTCAATTCTGCCATCACAAGGATCTTCCTCATTATACTGAGTTCTGTATAAGAAGTGTAACTTTGTTTGTAATAAGCCCTCTTTCCGTTTTGTGGAGAGCTTCCAAAATATAAGCAATCCATAAAATTTATGAAGGAGTGAACAAGGTTACTCAGCGGTGAGTAAGCACAACTCATCCTCACATGTGACTGAGTCCCACTCTCACCAAAAGAAGGCTTCAAACCTCCACTCCTCCCCCATGAAGTTGTTTTGTACCATAGCAGGCAGTCTGACTACCTAGTCACTTGGACCAGTTTGATTAGAACTGGTTCTCCACAGTCTCAAGTAGACAAGGTTCTTTCCAATCACCTCCTACTTGATCCTTGTAGGTGACTGAATCAGGGGAGTCCTCCACTCAGACCACATGCTCTCAACAGAGTCCCTTATCCCTTAAAAGCCCCTTATCATCTATAATTTAAGACGTTAAGTCATTCAGAAGAGGATAACCTTAAAGGAACGGGAAAACACAACTAGGAAATGCAGTTGCCTTTCTATGCTTTGACAAATGTGTATGTCCTTGGGAAAGTGGAGTACACATGCATGTGTGGTCCCCATCACCAATACAGTGCTGTATGGAGCCCTAATTAAAGTCACTTATATTAACTTATGGTTGTGAATGCAAAATATCTGACAGAGATCCTGATCTGGAATTTAATCCACAGAGAAATCTATACCTGACACAGAGACCTCAACAGATTAGGTCCAACTGATATATAGGTAGGCAGAACTGAGGGGCAAAGTTTCCCTGGATTATATCCTGGATTGTGGAGTCATAATTGGAGTGGGAAGCAATTTTGTGTGGAGTCAGTGTTGGAGTCAGTAGAAATGTAATGTCTCTGACTCTAGCTGCAGAATAATCTTAAAAAAATGCATGTAATGTATCTGTTAGTCTTAATGTTATATACTCTTTAGTTTTAAGGTGTATCTTATGTTTCTGTTAAACATCCTTTTTAAAATTTATTAAACGGATAGTTTGTCTCATATTTACTTTCACAGGAATTTGGGAAAGTTTTCTTGCTCAGACATTTTAACCAAATGAATACATTTTATGTTCTATCTATGTAGCTTGATGATTCATGTGTCGGTGATAAAATGCCTCTTACTACCATTTTACTACAGTAATTTTATTATTACTAATTGATATACATTTGCCATTTATGAACAGTTGGAGTTGGAAAGTAGAATAGAGGAACTGGGGGTCAAAGGTTTGGTCCATAGACTCCATAGGCCTGATTGCACTGTAACGTCTGGATTTTTCTCCCATGATAGTGGGGCTGGGGCCGGGTCAGCAAAGAAAATCCTTAACAAAGAAACAACTAACAGGTCCCAGCAAATGCTTACTTAGAACTTTTGCTGATGTGCTAGTCAATTGGATATATGAATGCCCTCTCTAAAAAATACCAGCAGAACCATCTCCCTTTAATCTGAAATGTTGTAGTTTATCCAGTTTTGCATAAATTGGTCCCCACTCTGAATGCATACAGAAGGTCTGTGGTCCATCCCAGTCAGACACACAGGTCTTGTCATTTCTGAGGCTGAAGACTATTACATTAGACAGAATATTGGCCTGGGGAGAAGCAAAATAAGCACCAACCTGGTGTACCTAAGGATTTGAATGGTGTAGCAAATTAAATGAAACCAAGAAAAAGGGCAGTCTGGCCCAAGGACTGCTAAATGGGATTTTAGGATAGCTAAATGGTGTTTTGCTTCCTTCTCCTTCACCTCACTCTTTTGAAGGTACCAATCACTACAGGAACGCCTACAATACTACCTCATCAATATTGGAATATCCGTGACAAGTCCAGGAAAATGTTTGATCATCCAGCAAAGTAAAAACACCGCACACAGGTATCTGTCAGTTTTTGCAAAAAGGATCATTCATGCTTTCTCTACACCCTCAGAAAAGCACCCATGCAGATGCCCTCACAGCATATAAAATTTAACACACCAGGGAAAAGCAGCTCAGCAAATCAGGTTTTAGATGCCAGCAACTGGCAGCCCTCAGGCTCAAGCTTAACGCTGAGTCTTCTCCCAGACTCCCAACCTCCTTGCCCAATTGCTGCTGTTGGTGTGTTCTGACTTATGGCAACTCTAAGGTGAACCTATCACAGGGTTTTCTGGAGGCTGAGAGTGTGTGATGTGTCCAAGGTCACCCAGTGGTTTCCAGGCCAAGTGGGAAAAACTATTACACCAGACTGATTCTCTTTTGCCCAGTTACCGTTTTTGTAATTGCTTGGAACCAATAAGAGCAGGGAATTCTAGCCTTCATGTACCATTCTGTCCACATATACACATCTAAGCCAACCAACTGAAGATCCCAAGGGCTAGATTCAGTGATGGCTTAGAGGATGAAGATGTACATATAAGTACACACAAGCACATCAGCTCTTTCCTTGCTGACAGTAAGTGAAGACACCTCTCCAGTAATTCTGATACAAATTGCTCATGCCAGCTAGGAAAGAGCAACTTGTTTGGGGATATTTGGGGGACAGTGTGGAGAGGAGGCTCTCTAGTATTCCCTACCACCTTTACTTGGAGGTCAGGGGTTGCACTTATCACATTGAATGCGGTGCGTGTTCATTCCTCTTTCCATTTAAAGCGCTGTCAAACAATGTGCTGGAAGAGCTGATAAAACAGTAGGTGCACAGGCCACTGGGCCACCACCCTACGCCCCCTTTTAAACAGTGTTCTCATTAACAATGCTACAGGTTGCCTGTCAATCTGAAAGCGGGAAAGAGCGAATTGTAAACCTGAATACGCATCATCCAGCCAAACTAAGTTTTATAACTTAGACAAGGGAAATTATCAAAATTTAACTCAGGCATGGCTTGCAAAAACGGTTAAAGGTGGTGCAGTGATAAAACTGGCTACTGATTAGAATAATATTTCCAAAATAGGTTGTTTTTCACTAATACCAAGGAAGGACCTCTGGACTTTGAACTTTAAAAAAAAACTATGATAGCCATATGCCCTTAGGGAGGAACAAAATCAATTGTTCCTTTTCACTGGATTTAGGACAAATGTAATCCCTTAAACATCGTTTCTGTGTCCATTCACTGTTTTGTGGGGACGCCAGATCAAGGTGGGCAATCAGGTGATGACAAAAGACCAGAATACATACCAGAGAATTCTCCTTATATTCTTAGTAAAGGATGCATTTTCACAAAGTCTCTTTATTGTGTCTGTAAGGTAGGAAACCAGTGGCACTGCAGGTACTGTTGGGCTGCAATTCCCAACACTCCTTACTATTAGCTATGCTGCCCAGGGATGATGGGAGCTGAAGTCCATCATTACCCCAGTTCTCATATTGGGTTTAGGGATCCAAACTCCCAGTACTCCTAGTATTCCTGTTCAAGTCTAATACAAATGATTTGTTCCCAACTAAACATCTTGTTTTACTTTCAGTTAAAGCTGATATAAGATAAGCAATTTTGTGGATTAAAGAAAGGTTTCATCTAGTTTAAGCAATGTGAATCCACACTCTGTATGCATCCATTTCTAATATGAATTCCGAGAAAGTTTCTTTTTTCTAATTGGATATGGGAACAGAGGTAAGCAACTCGGTGACCTCCAGATTTATTGCATTATAACTCTACCTTAGAGCTTTCGGATATTTGTGAAGTGTTGTGCTTTCTCAGTTCTCCAGGTAGGTGCACAGATGCTGGGGTATTATTTTTGGGTGTGAGGTGGCTTTAAAGTGTGAGTATCTGCCACCACCTATTCCTAGTTGGCATCAGGGTTCACTTGCTCAGCTTAAAGGTGTTTGCATATATGCTGTGCTTGAACAAACCTGGTACACCAAAAAGCCAAGAGGGGAGGGGTCTGGGGAAACAGCCAGTGAGTGCACACACTTGGGCTCAACTTGGAGCAAGGCCCACACCTGTGACATCACAAGAGCTCTCTCCCAGGTCTCAAGTTTTGGCCCTGAAATCTCAGTGAATGGGATGCTGTCGCCTTGGCAAACTTGCTTCAATCACCCTTGGGCGGCATATGGTCAGTATTCAGAGGTTATAGTAGTTGTGGCCCCAAAACTCTGCATGATATCAGGTTGCCTACTGCTGCACAGAATGAACAATACCAAGGTGATATCTGTTATATGGATTTATAACGGACATGAGTATTCCTGCATAGCAGGGGGCTGTACCAGATGATCCTTGTGGTTTCTTCCACCTCTATGATTCTACGTCTGCTATCCCACCACCACGGATCCTTGGATTGTTGTTTGATCTGGGTGCTGAGTAGAAACCCCTAGCCCTTCACCCACGGAGCTACAATTCGCAGAGGTTCCTGAGGGTGCATGACTGTTAAACAAGTTTAAATATGCAGTAACATTTCCTCAGGGAATGGCTTGATGGTATGTTCTGGATGGTGAGGGGAGTTATTTGATTCAAGTGAGACAGTATAGAAATTTGCTAGAAGAACAACATTCATTTTCCATGCCCCACAGCTTTCCCCAAAAGGATATGGGGCAGAATCTAGAAAAGTTGGGGGGAGGTGAATTATGACTCCCAGAATATACAAACCAGCATGGCCAAAGGACAGTTGCCAAGAGTAACTCATTCTTGAAGAGAACTTGTATGCAAACCCAGAAACAAGTTACTAAGTGGTCATTAGCATCTGATGAGATCAGACAGCATCCAGCACTGAAAGGGTATACACAAGTATCACACTCCTTTATAAGCCAGATGCTGGGAAGCTCAGTTCCTTAATCTTGGGTGTATAGGAACAAGCTGTGCTTATTCAGAGGTGAGAGAAAGGAATTCACCACACACTGAAACACACTTTTCTTTATTACTACTCTAGATACTTAAGCCCGGTGTTGATACTGACCCAACACAAATTAAGCCCTGGATAAAAATACAAATGCATGCTTCTAATCATTTGACTAAGATGACTGAAAATGCACCAGGCTGCACAATTTGCCAGAAAGGACTATTACTAATCAACGGAAGAACTAAACTAAACTAAACCCCAACGTCACACCAGGAAGCTATTCTTGGCCTCAACAAAATCCCCTTTTTTCGCTCCTCAGTACTCCATTTCCCAACCCTTTATGACAGAGCCAGGGAGTGGCTAACTATGACACAAGGCCCCTGCCTGCCATTAACCACGTCACTGGCAGGACCTCAGTGGAAAAGTATTTTGGCTTTCCATTCCGTAACTGCTCCGGTGTCTGTGTGCCCGCAAATGGATTCAAATCTCACAGCAGCCATCACTCTCAGATTCCTAGAGGTTTCATCCATGGCGGCCTGGACATCCACTGGACACCCTCTATTACACGGTTGGTCCACCAAACAACAGCCTTTAACACAGAACATCACGCGCACCACTTTTGTGCAAAACTCAACCTCTTGCCTTAAACATCTGAAATGGCCATTTCCTCAAGGACAGAATGTTCCTTGCTGCTGAAACAGGAAGGACAGACCCACATTTAATCTCCTTGGGACCTCTGCAAAGGGTCAAAAACAGCCCTCCCTCTCTTCCTTTCCAAAATGGCAAGTGACTGGGAGGTGCTATAACCTTCCCTGCTTAGAAGCACATTTCATTGGGAATTATCCATTTGCAGAAGCCAGGATGTGCTGCAAGAGTGAGCATGCTTTGGGAATTCTTGAACCTTCATTTCCAAAAGCACAAATTGATACTAATTTTTTTTTTTTTTTTTTTTTGGTGGTGGTGGGGAATCCCTACACAATCCCTGACTGTTAGGCTACAGGAAAATGCAGCATTTCTGCAGTGATATTTCCCCTTTGGATCGCTCCCTACCCTCCACCAGAAAAGGAGCTTCAGCCGTTTTATATCTCCACAGACTGAAACACATGTGTTCACCTACCTTTCAAAGCCAATCAGCTTAAAATGGGGTAGAAGACACTGGCAACCAAGAGGACAGCTTTTTTAGGGGTTTGTGTGGGAAAACATCTGCCACGTTTGTAAGCATTAGGACCAAAGACAAGAGATTTCAGGTCCCTCTGAGGGGGAAAAAGAGCGGCCCATAGCAGTAAAGAATGGAGAAAGAGAAAAAAAAGAACACACACATATATACTTACCTCCAAGAATGACGCGACCTAGTTCCCAGCAGATTAAATCCTTCTGAAAAATCCGAGGCCCTCTCCACAAACTCCTGTCTTGTCCAATACCTCACTTTAGAGATCCATGGGAGATAAAAGAGTTTCTCCTTCCCAGGTCTTAACGTATAAAAGTTTGCTGTCCCAGCACTGCAAAGAACTCAAGTGACAGGGCGAGAAGGGAAAAGACAGCTGCCATCCATTGGGAGGGCTGACACAGAGAAATCGGACACTGGAAAAGGAGCTTTAGCGTGAATAGTAGGCCAAACTGCCTGAGACAGCAACGCAACAGCTCAGTCCACCCACTGGGGACTGGTGGGAACTGTCAAAATAGTGTGTGTATGTGTGAAAGAGAGACAGAGAGAGAGAGAGAGAGTGAACTAAGGCCCATTTGCCTATGGGGTCTCAAAGGGAAATCGCTGCCTGGGTCACACGCTCACCAACTCAGGCCTACAAATTTACACCCCATCAGGACGTTCGAGACAAAGAGAAAACATGGGGAAGATACATGACTGCAGCTTGGAAAAGCCGTTTTTGGGGAATAAAGTTCTCACAGCCCTCTAGCCAGTATAGCCAGTTGTGCTCCACTGTATGGGGGGGGGGGATTCCCGGAGTTGTAGTCCAAAAGTTAACTTCTACAAGCTGTGCACAAGAACATCCCCTTCCCCAACCCTCTTTATTTTTCCTCTATGACTTCCTGGTCAAAATGACCCTCCTTACACGAGGGCAGTGCTTAACAAAGCACAATGAACAACACAAGAGTTCCACACTCCGACTGCCCCATCCACTGTAACGTGCCGGAGATCTTGATGTGGAGTTAAAAACACAATGCCATTCAAGTATTTGCCCTACACACCTTGGCCATTTCCGCACTATACTGTTATAGCGCGCTTATTCCACTTTCAACATCCTGTGGAATTCTGGGGTTTGTAGTTTACTGAGGCCAAAGAGCTCCCTGGCTGAGAATTTTAAATACCCCTCCCTAAACTGCAAACCCCAGGATTCCATAGGATGTTGAAAGTGGAATAAGAACACTATAACAGTGTAGTGCAGAAATGGCCCTGGTCGTGTTAGAGCTAACCCTTTCAAAAATCCCACTGAGAGCTCACAGGTTTTCTACCTATTTACTCTTATACGAGACAGTGTATGAAGCTGTTTGAGCATTGGACTAGGATCTGGGAGGACTGGGTTCGAATCCCAGCTCAGCCATGGAAACCCACTGGATGACCTTGAGCAAGTTGTACGTTTCCAAGCTTAGGGAAAGACAATGAACAGATCTTACCAAGGAAACCCTGAGTGGGTTGCCATAAGCTGGGGTCAAATTACAGGCACATGGGAGCAAAAAAATTACTCTTGGATGGTAAATAAAAGACTAATGGGGGGAGGCAGGGCTGAGAAATGGTAGTTTGTTTAAGGCTACCTAGTGATTCGTTGGTAGAGCAGAGACTGAAACCAAGGAACACCTAGTTCAAATGTCAGGCTCTCAGGCACTGAGGTTACAATCTTGTACCCACTTACATGGAAACAGGTTCCACTGAACTCAAGAGAGACTTATTTTTGAGTAGACATTTATAGTACTGCATTGAAAGTTAGATTCACTACATGCAGTAATGTTTTGAAAATTCTTTAGCCTGAGTATTAGGGAGGAGGGATCTGGCAAGAGTTCTAACAGGTCAGCTGGTGCAGCTTCATTGCTCACGTAAGTCTATGCTCCTTTGCAAACTTAGTAGAAGCCAAATGAATTGTACAAAACTAACAGGCTTATGCCATTTCATTATTTTGCATAATTGATAAAGAATCCAAAGTTACTTGGCATGCCAGCTGGATCTGATTTGTTTTTTGGAGCACAAATATACAGAGGCATGGCCATAGCTGTGAAAGGATTCTGTAAGTATTAAAGTATTCTGACTTCCAGATCTTTTAGGTTAGGAAGATAGCCTGATTGACTAATGAACCATATAGCACTACCATCTCTCTAGTTACGGACTAAATTTACCTCTTCAGCTTTCTTTGACCAAACAATTCACAATAATTTCTTCCAGCAAACAGAACAGATCAGAATAGGTCTGTGTTTTACATTGCCATGTACCTAAGATCTCATACATTTAGAAGAGTACAGACTGCTAATATCCCAGTCTTCAAACATACCTGGTTTACACATTTTATCAGGGCGAATATCTAAAATGAAGAGATTCTGGAGCAGAAGCTTGCCTCGAAGACAGTCTCCCAACTTGGATATTCTTACCTCTCAATCCTAGATGGTGGCCAGTGCTGTGATGATTTGCAGATTTTAAGGGCTGTCATTGTATCCCTTCCTCCAGGCTTGATCCTTGACTTGAGAAAATCAAGCTAAATCTTGTCCCCATCTCATTTCCAAGATCCATTACAGAGTAGGTTTCTGCCTGCCCAGTGGACAGATTCCTTTCATACCAACATTAAACAGCTAGCAGCTTCTTTTATACTAGCTACAAGGTAAAAAAAAAAGTCTTTATAGTTTTGTCCCCCCAGTTTACAAAATCACAAATATTTCTGTCTTTGTCCCTCAGCTTACAAAATTACAAATGTTTACTTTTGATCTTCAAAAGATCAAGACCCTTTTGGAGAGCTACTTAATTCAGAGATGGTACTACTGGTTGACTGAGGATGCAACTGGATGCTACCCTCAGCACAATGATGCTGCCTCAAGCAGCAGTCCTGTGTTGAGTTTTCCATCTGACTTCATAAAGTTTAACCACCTCTTAACCATACTTCATCTCACAAGCCAATGATGTGAAGTAGGGACAGAGTCATGCACACGGAAATAGGTCTACCTTCTTATGAGGTTGTCCTTTTCAGCAATAGCCTTGTGTACCATGCAACATATAATTATCACCTCCCCATCCAATCCCCACCCTGCCTGAATGTTTAACAATGGTTGAAAGATGTTTCTTCTACAGCTACCAAATTGTCACCTGTTATATATCAGAACCAAAGACAAACTCACTATCAACATGTATTTAGCTAACAAAAAGTCTGGGTCAAGTCAAATACAAGAAAATAGTCATATATGATTTGACTTCAGGAAACGACACTGTTAAGCATATGGATGTTTTGAGATGTTGGGAAGATGGTTGGGATTTCCAGTTCTGATGAACATTACATGTGCTTGGATGCAACACCAACACCAAACCACAGTTTAGTGCTATGCGAAGAAGCCTTGAGGTCATGAGCTGTCCTACTTCCCTTTTCTGATGAGCAGAAGGACAAGATCAAAAACAAGCATTTCATGTTTCAATTAAACAGCATTTGTTTGGGATGTTGTGCGAACAGTGTGTGAAAGCCTCATATAATACTGTTACCTCAATTATTTGTCCTCTTTGTAATAATTGTTAATCGTGTGTGTGTCTGTGTGTGCATTAATAAGTACAGTAGCCAGAATCAAAGGGAAGACTCTAAGCAGCATTTCACTTAACTCTCAGATGGGGTAAAATGTTTCACCTGACTCTCGCAAAGGAATAGAATTATTACCCTGCCACTTAGGCACCTGAGTTAATTATCAAATTTATGTGCCAACTATCTACCTTATACTAGGCAATACTACAAAACTGCTTCCCCTCAGTCATATGCCTGGATTTGTGAAGGACAATGCTGTTCATGAACCACCAGTTCTATGCTGACAGCATCCAAAGAGGAAAAAGACAGGTCAGGAAGAAGCAACTTTAAAGTGACAGACGATTTTTTTTTATATTTAAAAACCAAATAATAATATTAATAATAATAAACCCAGATTAAATAAAATGTACAGTGAACATACCCAGCCAACATCTGTATGTGCAATTAAATACGGCTGCGTACCGCGGCACAACGCTGAACAAAAACAATATATACGTGTTCCAGAGAAGGGGCAAGGGGTGGGACATGTTCTTTCACGCAAAATAAAAATAAAAATAAAAACAGAACCCCCCCCAAAAAAACAAAGCAAAAAAAAAATCAATGTCTCTTCTCTTCATTCTTGTCCATATAAATATCTTCAGAAAGATTCTCTCCTTCCCCACCGAAAAGAGAAAAAAAAAAGATGGGGAGGTGTATGTGGAAATCAAGGAGGGAAAGAGGCAGAAGGAGGGCGAGTCAAGGGGCTGAGAGGGGGCCGGAAAGGCCAGTCCAGTGTGCTTGTTGCCCCCCTCCGCTCCCCGCCCCTCCGCCTGCCCCTATTGGGAGCTGGCACGCTCCAGCACACGCAGGTCATAGTTCTTTTTGGCCATACGCAATTTGAAGCAACTAAGGGAGTTGTTGAGACGCAGGGAGGCATTCTGGGCTGCCAGGGGGCTGGGGAAGACGGCCACGATGGTGTATAAGGCAGCAAGGTCATTATGCCTGCCGTTCTCTGCAGTCCCGTGGTTGTTGTCGCCACCGCCCCCAGGACGCCCATGAGTCTCTTTGAGCCACTGGATTTTGGCACCAGACATGGCAAGTTGGGTGAAGAGTTTGTCGGCCTCTGTGCGCGTAATGCCCTCCGGTAGGTCAGTTACTTCCAGGACGCGGCCCAACACTATTAGAGGAAGCACAGGAAGAAAGGAGTAAGTGGGTGGGAGAAATGCTGTTAGCATCATCACAACTGCAACAAAGACAGCAGGCAGAAACGTAAGTGACAAAAACCTAGAAGTCTATGGCTTCCGCCACAGTGGCCAAAAGGCAAGCTTCAGCAAAATCTTTCCTTTGGGGCCTTACAGGTGACTTTAGTAAGTGTGTTGGCGAGAGACAGACGTGGGGGAACACACCAGACTAACTTTTTGTCCTCTCAGGGCTTATGATTTCTTACCCTTGAAAAGAACCTATCAGGCATGAGAACTCTGGACTTCCCAAGTTGGTGAAAATGAAGTTGCAATATAGCCTGTCGCCTCTTCCTCTGGGATTAAGGACAATGAGACAATGAACTTGTTACCTGGGTCAAACAAGGCATAGTATCTCCCCTACCAACTTGCTGATTACAGTCTGTCCCTTACTTCATTCATAGTTTTCCCCCAGCACTGCAGGAAACACATGTCCACACAGACCAAATTCTTCTATTTGGTCTTCAGTTGTCAGCTTCAGTCACTAAGCTGTTTCTGTACAAGTACAACCCCTAACCACCCTTTTAAGAAAACGCCTCTGCACCTTTCCTTGAAAGATTTTCTGTTTCAAATCAATCTATCCCCTGACCCATTAAAGATGGAAAGAATATTCACTCTTATTTATTTCATGGCCAAAAAATGAGTTTTTCAACATTCAGGAAACACAACTGGGGATTGTGGGCAGTTTTCATACATCTTAACATGTTTGGGAACGTTGTTCCAAACAGAAAAGGACATGACTTTTGTGTGAGAATTGAGGGGGTTTGCATAATTTTGTTCAAAATAGCCACGATTTTTTTTCTCTGCATGACTGTTGGTTTCTGTGCAAAACAGCAATCTTTCCTTGTAAATATCTGCCACAAAATCTTGCACAAAAACACCGATCTTGCTATGTAATGGCTGCTGACTGGTCAGATGGTCTCTTTCCTCCTATTCCTCCTTTCTCAAGATGGTGACTGGGAGTAGCTAGAACCTCAGAACTATGTTCTTCTCTGTCTAAGGAAAAATTACTGATAAGCCTTTTACCCTGTCTTTCTTCTCCTCACTCCCAACATGGCAGAGGCATGGGAATGGGAGGGGGGAGCTTTGGAGGGAAATGGGAGGGGGATCGTGAGGACTGTGTTTTTTTCACTTTCATGAGAGTTCTGTGCCCTGAACCCTCGTGAATGTGAAGGGGCTACTGTAGGATGGTGTCATCTCTTCCTGGATGCCAAATGTCAAAGCAACCACATAACTGGTGACTGGGCCACAAAATGGTCTCCTTAGAAAATCCATCCTAATTTTAGGGATGAATTCATATTTTAAATAATGCATAACTTTGCTATGTAGGTCACAGTGTTTGGTCAGCAACTACCATAACATATTAACTGGAAAGAAACATTTATTGTTTTTGTGTGCCTTCAAGCTGTTTCTGACCTATGATGACTCTAAGGCAAACCCATCATGGGGTTTTCTTGCAAGATTTGTTCAGAAGGGCTTTTACCTTTGCTTATCTCTGAGGCTAAGAGTGTGAGACTTGCCCAAGGTCACCCAGTAGGTTTCCATGGCTGAGCAGGGAATTGAACCCCGGTCTCCAGAGTCACAGTTCAATGTTCAAACCACTACAACATGCTGGCTCTCAAGAAAGGGGCATACATGTTTGCAAACATCCTAGTGTGCACAATCAACATGTACCAGGGAACCCTAATCAGTTACTATTAAATTCTAAACTCAAAATATTGCAGAGGAGCACCCCTGTCCCCAACATCTGCTGCAGTCAATTTTCAACACATTTTGCAAAGAAAATTGCTGGGAGCCCTTCTGATTGGATTCCCTTCTGAGATGCACATCCTCCGTATGTTACGAACCTGCCTTTCAGCGTTTGCCGCTTGAAACACCAATACAGACACTGAAGCACTCTGGCTAAATAGCCTATTAGTGACCAGAGGATGGATCCAAACTCTCTTCCACCCACGAGATGGTGTTTGATGAGGCAATGAACCCCATGCTTTAGAAAGAGCCTATCACGCCTTCTATTCCCACATCCATTTTGTGAATGGTAAGGTCAGTGATGGACGGTTGATGTGAAAAGTAATTCAGGCGTGACATGCTGGGATGAACTTTCTCTCAAGGCCAAGTTTTATGTGGACCTCAGCTCAAGTGACTTAGAACTGTTACTCGGTGCAACGAAAGGAACTGTGGCAAACTGGCAGCAGCATGATTTTATTCTTATACCTTTCATGACAAAAACATGTCAAGGTCTACTGTTCTTCGTTCTGGGGATCCCACTGTCTACAAATTGACGCTACAAATTGTGACTTTTTCAGTCTCTTTCAAACCTTAATGAAATCCACATACTGCTTCCTAAAAATGTCCTAGTTCTTCCAAATGACTATCTCCCTGTGTGCTCCTATGCATCTGTCTCGTATTTGTTTTGTACCCGCACTTGGATAAGCTTAACGAGGTACAGCTTTTCGCCGAGCCATTTAAGTCTGCTGAGCCTAGCTCTTACACATGCCCCACACTACATCTCCAATCTACAGTATAATGGCTGTGTTTCCTCCTTCTCCATCCAAGCTATCCCAGTTAGGTTGCGACCTAAAGAAATCACTAAGAGTTAGCACTTAGAGGCCTATCACCAATCAGGCAAGCAAAACATTTGCCTCTTCCCTCATGCTCCCAACCCCCAGTTTGGGAAACATTGCTCTCAGCAGAAAAGAATGTTCCCCTCCAGTCAGCTCCAAATATGCTGCCAGTCATTTTTCACAAGTTCCTGTGCTTGGGGAACAGTGCACCACAGCCAACCAGGGCTACATCTTGGCAGTCACTCTAAGCATGTGTCTCAAGCAAGCAGCAGCCTGGCAGTTCTAGTTTCCAGTTCGCAGCAGTGCCGGGTCCTGGCAGATGGGATTCTTTGCTAATATTAAACAGGCACATAACAAATATAGCCGGCTCACCCTGGGCTATTTTCCACTGAAGGGTGGGGGGCAGAGAGGTTTCATGCTTTAAAGAGACTCTTAAAGGAACAGGAGAACATCACTGTGTAGTTTGTTTACAACAGCATTTTCAACACTCCTCCTCATTTGTTGGCAGGTGGAGTTTCCACACCAACTTAGCTTGCCCTGTCCAAATCTAATTAGCAAGCTTCAGCACAGCTCATATTACTAACAATAGCAGAGAGAGATTGCCTAGTCCAGCTCAGTACTGTCTGCTGTCTGCAAAAACTGGGGAATGAGCATGTGTGTTCTGGAGGGTGGAGCAGGGGCAGGTTCCTGCTCAATTTTTGGCATAATTATTTTCCAGGCCAACATTCTCAAAGAAGTTACCAGTGGCTACCACTTTCTCAAGAATGCACAAGACGTTTTACAAATGCCTCCCCCAACCTGGTCCTTGAGATTTTTTTTGGATTAGAACCTCCAGAATTCTTCAGCCCCAGAATGTGTGGGGCTGATGGGAATTAATATCCAAGACCTCTAGAGCTGGTCATAGAAGGCTCTTTTATGCTTTCAAACACCCTAAATTTCAGAAATACTCAAGTATATACAGGCAACACACAAACCCATCTATTATCCAATGGAGAAAAAAAAACTTAAGAGGGACTGATGCAAGACACAATTGTCTGGGCTATCTGACCATGCAACAGGGATGAATGGCCATTCTGGGTCAGGCTGATGGGAACTGTTGGCCCAAAGATCTGGAGGAAAAACAAGAGATGCAACCAAGGTGCTCAAAAGTTGGCTAAGTTTTTTTTTGGTAGAAAAATTCAAAATATTCCAGCTTATGTATACTCTTAGGGTCTTAAATGCACGTAGGCTGAAACACATGTCAGGTTTTTCTACCAAGGATGAATTATCTTTTGAGCATCTTGAGATCTGTCTTTTGTTTCTTCATTGAATTCCATTGGCTGTTCGCCAGTTTTATGCTTCAAAAGTTCTGGAAGGCCAAATATTTCCCACGTCTATCCTGTAAGATGGTGCTGGCAAAGTAATGGTGAGTGGCTGTGAAGAAAGGTAGCTTCCTGCTCCAATACATTAGAAATCTTTTTCCTAGCGAGTATAAAAAAAGTGAAGCTCAGAGAAATGAGACTGACAACTGGCGGCATTAGGAGATGTCAAAATGACAGTTCCTAGCTGGTGCCTGAAACCTAGTTGCCAGAGACTGCTGTCACCAGGCAAGCTCACTGTGGTACTTCCAAACGGCATTTTGCTGAGCAATGTGTCTGCCAGAAGTCAGTGTTAGTAGGAAAGAGATTAGAGCCCTGAGACTGTACACTTTAAAGCCTATTAGATGGCACCCTACTTTCTGCACGGCCTATTAAAAGGAGAAGTGCACTGTGGCGAAGGAAAGAATGAGTCTGTTTCACTGCCAGTGCATCCAAACCTACAATTTCTCTTGGTCTGGTGGCTGGCCAAGGTGAAACAACTGACCTTCAAAGTCAAAGCACAATGAAATGAACCGCGACATAAATAAAAACAATAGTGAGGTACCTGACCAGTGGTTCCCAGCCTTGATTCCCCAGAGACAGTGAGTATACAACTTCCACACTCATGCGGTTTGTAGTGTAACAACATCTGAAGAAGTGTGATTGGAAACCACTGTTATAGCTACTGTAATCAAGGTCTGAGGTGGAAGAAAAGGATTGAGAAAAAAAATCCATACAACATGAAAGGAGATATCTCCCTCTTTGAGCACTTGTTTTGTTCTAGAGTTCATGTTCTAGCAAACTAAATTCTTCTTGCCAAAGAGCCCTACTCATCATTCCCTGCTTACCTGTTTCCTCTTGAGTCAGATGCTAGGGGCAGTGGACATTCAGGAAGAAATGATAAAATAATGAATGGGTTCTCCATGTTCTCTGACTGGACATGGAAAGTTAGGCCTGGCCCTGTCACAACACCTGAGCAGGAAATCTCAAAAAGGATGGGGGGACAGAGACAGCAGCTCCCTATCCCTAGAGACCCCTCCAATTCCTATCTCAGATGAAGCGTTTACAGTGACATAAGGCAAAGAGAAGACATATATAGAGATGCTGTGTATGCGGGTGTGTAAGTGCCAGAGAGCCTGGGAGTTTGGCACTTGCCTACATCGCTTGTTCCGAGGTCCGTGGATGCTGACTTCAGGGTCTGTTTCTTGCTTCGATTGCCATGTTTCATCCCTGTTTGTCCCTGAAACAGAAGAGCAAAGAAGTGATGGCACAGGAGATGTCCAGGCTTGCACACAAGGAATCCCTGGAATGCAAATCCAACCAGCGTGGAGGCCTGGAATGTGGAATGCCTGAACACTCACATTCTATCAGAGAAGGAAAGGAGATTCCACCTGAACCTCAGGAAGAACTTCCTGACAGTCAGGGCTGTCCGGCAGTGGAATAGGCTGCCTCGTATTGTAGTGGAGTCTCCTTCCTTGGAGGTTTTTAAGCAGAGGCTGGATGGCCATCTGTCGAGAGTGCTTTGAGGGTATTCCTGCATGCTAGGGGGTTGGACTGGATGGCCCGTGTGGTCTCTTCCAACTCTACATTTCTATGATTCTATGATTCTAAGGCAGAAGAGCAACAGAAAACCTAGAAGACACCTTGCTGGAGCCCAGCAGCTCTGAGTATGGCCAAGATACACTTCTCTATTGTGGTAGAGAGGTGGGAGTAAAGGGCAAACAAATCCGAATAATAATAGTAATAGTAATAGTAATAGTAATAATAATAATAATAATAATAGGAGGAGGAGGAGGAAGAACAGTAGAAGAAGAATCACTGGTGGTCCAAATCTCTAGTCAGTAATAAATAGTAGACTGTGAGGTAATAATAAGCACAGATCAGGTTATAAGGAGTATGCAGTGATTTTCTCCATTTTCGCAACCAGCATTCAGGTTCTGCCTTCTCCTTTTGCACAGGAAAGACTGTGAGCTCCGTTGGGACTATCTATGTTTTGTTGTAGCCAGCTCTAAACTCATACTGGCTGGGAATGATGGGAGTTCAAGTCAGGTATATTCCAAGGCATTCAGATGAGAAAGCCCAGGGTAGGATTTTAACTATGGAAAAAATATCTGCTGTTGTTCCTGTACTATTACTACTAAGTTACTACTACTACTGCTATCACTAATGATAGTAAGAGTAATCATAATACTACTAACAACCACCCAGATAACACATTTTTCTCTTGGACCCTGTGCTGCATGAGAAGGATGCTCTGATTAGAATTCCAATCTTTGACACCAGAATTACGTATAGACTATCATGGGGCATACAGGTATACCTCCACTAACGATGTAGATGTGCTTCTGGGACTTTAGATCTTTAACAGAAAACATGGTACCAGAGGTAAAAATAACATTGGAGAGATATGTTTCTATACCATAAATTCAGAAGAGCAGTGGAACTTGTTTCAGCAAACTTTTAGTTCAAAAGTGACATTATGCGCATGAGAAATTAAACAGCCAGGTCAGGTAAGCCTTTCATAAGTAAACAAAACCCTTCTGAACCTTCTAGAGACTACTTGAAAGCTTCTTCCAAAATGCACCCAAAGAAGACTTTTCCTTTCACCAGCCTTCATTTTTCTTATGGTGGCCAAACTGGTAGATCTCTGCTTTTCAAACACACTGTGGGGAGCTGGTAAGGCAGGCTAATTTGCTTTCCTATTTTCTCTCTGTTTTGCTGTTCGCACATGCTTGGTAAGAGATTCTGGAGGCAGTTGTTGCTTACCTTGCCTGTTGTAGGCAGGTACACACAGCTACAGTAGGACTGGCTAGAACACAATACCATTCTTTTGCAGCTCCAGCTTTACTGCACTGTTTACTGCCGACACACTGTTGCTACCCAGCACCAAAAGTGTTTCTCCAACCCTCTTTCAGCATCCTCACACTGCTATTGCTGCTAAAAACAAAAAACCTTCCAGCTGGACAGGAGAAAGATGAAAAGGGGGAGAGCTGTGCGGGCATAAAAATACTTAGCAAAAAGGAGCTTATTTGTCAGAAGTTTTGTTAACTGAGGTAGGCCTGTATTCCTATAACAGGTGCCAGACAGTTAAGGCAGGCACAGAGAGCAACACAGAACCTCAGCTCTACCCTCTGTGAGTGTGGAGACAGAGAGAGGCTGAAGGGTAGTATACCCTCGGAAGCTACAAGAGAATTGGAAAATTAGGCCAGGAACTAACCAACATAAGATTGACAGCAATTCAGAATTACAGTCACAGGGAATAAACATGCAGCAATAAACCTCAACAGCAAATAATGCTCAATATTTTCTACATTGCATTTAGGTATGCAGACCAGTTCCACTGTGTCATCTTTGCAATCCTACAATTCTGTTTCAGGGAGTAGCATATTTCTTATTTTAACAAATGAAAGATAAGACTGACTTTCAGGGTTCTGTTTTCAGAAGAGACCTACAAATGATTTTAAATAAATACCATATAAATAAAACAAGACTAAGAAGTTCATATCATGAGGAATGGGATTTCTGGATTCCAGTCCACTGCCCGGCACCTGCAACCTGTTCTCTCTGCCATAATTGTGCTGTTTTCTAGGCTGATTGATCAAGATCGGAACCAGGTTAAAAATCTTATGATCTTACAAATCTTACAGGGCTGAGTAATAAGGGCTTATGGAACTGCACTGCTCCTCCCAGGATATCACCTATGCCCCCATCTCTCCAAATTTGGGAAGGGGAAAATTTTAAGCTCTTCTGGCCATTCTTCTGTATTTTGAGGCATTTTTGCCCCTTTCCCCATTTGTAGGCACATACACACCTAAATGAAAACAAAGTAAT
Source organism: Cyclura pinguis (assembly GCA_030412105.1). Lineage (NCBI taxonomy): Eukaryota > Metazoa > Chordata > Lepidosauria > Squamata > Iguanidae > Cyclura > Cyclura pinguis. Next base: position 193,977,363 of record CM059600.1, on the reverse strand, counting down.
ACACTGAAGGAAGGCACTTACAGACCTAAAAGGATGTGTATGTAGGGGGGAACCTCCTGCAAACATGGTAAAATGGTGAGCACTACCCTGCTCCAATGGCTTGAAAGTCCTATCAGGAGCAAAGTGCCCCCCTAATCTGAACAGCTGCCTAGCCCTTTTATAAGGGAAGAAACCACTTTCAAACTTGGCCTGACTGAGACAGGGGAAGATGTTTCCTTCAACAGTGACTGGACTTGTGTCCATTCTCACCTGGTGTGCTGTATAGCTGGACTGGTTGTGCAACATAGGTGGGGGGCAAATGGAGAGATTGTACTGTAGCGGCTGGCCCAGCAGTGAATAGCGCCCATCACCTGGAGAGAAACAGAACCAAAGAGCATTCAAAGACATGAGCAACAGCTGGGCTTCATTTGGGCTCATAAGCTGGGCTTCAGAAAGGGGAAAACCTCTGACCCAACAGGATTCTTAGTTTCTAGCATGCATGCGTGCATTGCATATCTATCTATCTATCTATCTATCTATCTATCTATCTATCTATCTATCTATCTATAAACACACACACACACATTTTAGTGCACTATACTACTTTATGCTTTCAAATTAATGCCTTATACGCTTTAATTATATAGGTAGTTCAAACCTATTTTAATCTTAATTTTTGTGCTTTTTAGTTACATGTGGTTTTACTTGTATATTATTATTATTGTGATGTGCCAAGGTGGCTTACAAAAGATTTTTAAAAAAATAGTTAAAAATTCACAAAAGTTAGAAAGTGATTAAACTATCAAAATAAATTAAAACCATTTAAAAAGACAAACCATAAAAACACAAAGGCACAATGAAAATAACAAATACAAAATCTAGCACAGTGTACAGGGTCCGGGGCAGCTGCCTAAACAATGAGATCTGGGGAATCTGTTGAGGACTGCTGAAACAGAAAAGTCTTCACCTGTTAATGGAAACTGATTAGGGAGGGTGCCAGTTTAACCTTTCTGGGAAGGGAGTTCTAGATCTTGGGGGCAGCCACTGAGAAAGCCCTTGCTTGGGTTCCCACCAGATGAACTTGTGAGGGTGATGGGACACAGAGAAAGGCCTCCCAGCAGATCTCAATATCTATTTCTTTTTAACCAGACAGTACCTGGTTTGGGAAAAGACAATTAAGTGATTAATCGATTGACTGAGTGACTGACCAACGGACTTGCACAGGTGGAAAGAAGGAGGGGATCAGATGGAAGGATGGAAGCTGCATGTGTTTGATCACCCGTGTCAGTGGTGGGAAAAGGATAGAATGGGGGTAGGGTGAACACACTCACTCAGGTGGGAAAGGAGATGGGACAGGTGTCCCTCTTCTCCCGCTCCCCCATCCTATCCTCTTCCCCCCTCCCACCAACCTGAGTGAGTGAGTGAAGGAAATTGAGGGAAGGAACACATGCGTGGCCAGGCCCAGTCACCCCACCAGTACAGGTACTTTCTCGTGTGTGTTAAATACAGTTTGGGGAGCCTAGAATATTCACAGTTTTTCCATTTTCACAGGGGTCCAGCACCCCTAATCCCCACAAAAGTGGAGGGCTAGATGTACATCTATCTCAAGAGTCCCAGATTTTGGAAGATCATGCTGGTTACTCTGAGGCATGTCCTTTGACAAGACAGAACTGCTTGTGGTTTATGTCCAAAACTGAAGCTGGCTGAAAGCAGAACTGCAAAAGAAGGGAAACAACCCACCATGCAGCTTGAAAACTATTATGACTCCAAGCAAAACATTCTTACATGAGCCTCGAAGGGCAACCTTTGAGCCCATGTTGTGCGTATTTCTTGAGAGGCAAAGGCTGCTTCTGAGCAACCACGGAGATTTTCTGCATAACAATGTCAATGCCTTGAGCTTTTCAGCTACAATAAATCCACTCCAGCATCCTCCTTACCTTGGGCTGGACCCACAGGCCGGGGGAACTGTGTAAGCACCGGGAGGGGGCTGAGACCCGTGCAGACACTGTTGAGGCTAGTGACCGGCGATGGCGTAGGGGACTGTGTGGGGGATGTGATTGGGCTGCTCATCTGGGTGCTGTTGGCCTGGAAATAAGACAAGAAGGCAAGGTTATATAGCCTGCAATCAACAACATTCTTCCCAGCCATTTCCCCCACCTCTCCCCCAGATCCCTCCTCATCTTCCCTACCTGAGCACTGGTATCTGGGTTGTAGATGTCTCCAGGCTTCTGACCTCGTTGGTCCAAGCTGTAGTACTTGCAGTGGTTCCACTGCACCATTGAAGGGTTCTGGGGAGGCTGGGGGCCATTGGGCACATTGAGTTGCATTACCACAACACCAGGCCCTGTCGGAGACACCCCTGCACAGAAGCCACCGGGAAAAAAACTCTTGTGGATAAAATGCGAAGCCTCAGTTCTCCTCCTCCCTGCCCACCCCGCTCCCCACGGACATCACAGGACTCACAAGGATTTTAGCTATTACTATTATTGATTCCATGCTATCAGCGTGCTTTATAAAAACAGAATGGTAAAAGGGGAAAAAAGACATCCTGCTTCTCCAAAGAGATTCCTATATATACATACCAACTAACACAAGAGGGAAAGAATTTGCTTTACTTAATCAAACAAGACCAAAAGAGATGTACACGAGCAAGTGTACTGGCTAGAGATGTGACAGCTTGGGGAAAAAAATGGGAAAATATGGGGAAAAATATTTTTCTGGGGAGGGTTTCCAAGTCTTTTTTCCCCCAGGTATATTAAAACAATAGATTGCGAAATGGTTTCTTTCGGAGTGATGACTAAAAAGTATTCACAGTATGTAATACAAATTCTCTTTAAGAGTGGCACATGCGGTAATAGCATTGGGATGGAAAAATAAACAACGCTGAAATAAAAAAAGATGGATGCATTATATAGTAGAATCTCTCTTATTCGATTTTTTTTAAGGGAAACTAAACGGAAATAGAATAGGCAAATACATGAAACAAACTGGTGGGATAATTGGGAGCTTTAAAGGTGAAAAGGGGTACAAAGAAGTGAGAGAAAGTATTGATAAAATATTCTACACTTTGGTTAATGGTTACTAAAATATCCTGTAAAGCCATCAATGAGGACAGAGGGAGGGTGGGAGGGGGGACAGTTATAATTATAGAAAAATACTGTAATGTGTAATACGTTACATTATTATATGTTTTAGGGTGGTATTGAATTTGAAATCAATAAATAAACTTTAAACGAAGACAAAATATTAACGTATTTACTGCCCAATGATCTTCCTAAAAACTATGAGGAGGGAGATTCTGACAGAAGAGTATATGCAGTATCATCAAAACTACCTTGGTTTTGCTCTCTTAGTTCTTTCTATGAAAATGAGTACATTATGCCTGCTTGACACTACAGAAAACTAGAGCAGACAAAATAATTTCCCCTGTTTTGCTAATAATGATGGTTTCTTCTGCTTTTATCGGGTTTTTGAAGGCAGGCTGCTCCTCAAACAGCAAAATGAAAGAGGCTCCTTGTAGTTCACAAAGTCCCTTTTGTTCCATTTGTAAGAAAAATTAACTTTTTTAAAAAGTTCAATTTGTTCTTATATTCTGAATAAACTCTACCAAACAAATAAAAAACTATAATTTTATCACACACATTTTATACAAAATCCAAGACACGTACATTTTATGTTCCAAAAGTAATAAAGTAACCTTCAAGCTGTAAAAGGTGGTAATATTGCATTTTCAACATTTTTGACAATTTCTCTGTGTGTGTGTGTGTGTGTGTGTGTGTGTTAAAAGAAAAAACAGCAAACAAACAAACAAATAAAAAAAGCCACTGCTTTTTTTCTCTTGGTTTCAAAATTTCCAGAAATGTTACAGCTCTGTAGAGGCTTATACTGATTCTTCAAAAAAGAATATTTCAGCATACCACACAACAAGAAATAAGAACGTGTTGATTGCAACCATGACCACCCTAATTTGTATCAAACAGATAATATTAGGCAGGGTAAAGTATGGGATTCACAACCTTCAGTGGAGTACTAAGAAGCCCTTCTTTCTTGAATTCCATTATTTTCACTTCAACTTCACTGTTCTTTTTTAAGTGTCAAAAACAACAACAACAAAGACTTCACAAATAGTGTGTACTTCTGCCCCTTGGTTTGATGGAACTGGGAACAAAAGCCTCACTATGGAGGAAAGAAAAGCTTGTTTGATCCTTCTGAAAGAAAAAAGAATACCAGACTTCCGAAGACGTCAGCTGCAGTGTCAAAGATGGTTGACAAAGTCTGCTCAGTTAAAAATGTGTGGTGTTTGGCTTGAGTGCTAAGTAAAGAGACTACCCCACAACTCTTGAATTGCCACCTGTCTTCCTTTTCAGAACAGCAGCCAATCTCAAGGTAGAGGAAAAAGAAGAAGAATCCAAAAACAGCATACCTACAGTGCTTTAGAACACACATTTCCAGGCAGAATATGCATTTCCTGTGGCAACCTCACAGGCAGCAGGAGAATCTTAGGGAAACCGAGGTAACTGGGAAATCTTTCCAGTGGAAAAAGAATTTCCTGAAAAGTGAGGACTGGGGACAACTCTACCCTCTCTTCTTTCTCAGCCCCTATCCCTTTTCCTTGGTTCCATATGAGTGAATGCAGCAAATGTGCATTCAGGCCCATGGAACAAGGAAACAAAACTGCAAAGAGGATCACCTTCAAGGAGGAAATACAGTTGTCCACTATCAGATGCAAAGGAAGGGGAGAAAATAAAATTTCATTTTCATGCAGGGCAGGAGAACAGCTTTTTCTTCTTTTGAAAAACTACCTTAAGCTAGTTCTTCTCTGAGGAATGTCTAGAGTTTCTTAGATTGCCAGTTCTTACCAATCTATTCTTCTCCCTAGGAATAAAGCGCGGGATGCTGCTTCCATGCTGTTCCACCCCATTATTGCAATGAAGCACTTCTTGCAATTAAATAAGTCTCTAGTTTTGGAACTCTAGTACTGGTTCCAATTCTAAATTAAGAGTTCTTCGCTTCCCTTTTTTTGGAGAATGGGGAAGAGAGCATGCTTCTTATCTCAGTGAATGCAGTTCCTAAAACCCTAACGCATAAGGAATTTGACAGAAAGAGGTAAAAACACACAGAGAGAGATAGGTTCTACTTAGCTACTGAACTGCTACTGCTTATAGGGCTATGGCGGCAGCAGCTATCAAACCATGCTGTCCTCAATCTCACAGTGAGGAAAATCCACGCAAGATTAAACTTCCCCTCCTGTTAAAAATAGGGAAGATCAAATGGTTGAACTGCCAAGGCAGACCATTTATGATCTAGGAGCGGGTCCTGATTTGCTGTTTTCACTTGCTTTTGGCTGCCAATATTTATCCCTTTTCTATTATTTATGTCAGAAAACTACAGCAACAAACTGCTCTATTTAAGATGGGCTGTGGCTCTCTGCCAGGGAGTTTGGCATTGGAGAATGCAGACTTTGATAGGAACCCATGAAGGTCCACAGTAAGTACTGGTCTGTCCCATGGTGTTATCCTGGCTACAAATGATGCTGCACCAATCAGCATTCAAGAAAGTTGAATCAGAAAGATGATGGTACAGAGCAAAGACTGATCAGCAGGAAATTTAATTCTGTCTTCTCAGTTTACTTTGAACAGCTCCAGAGTTGGGGTTCCTTGACAAGTGGGTAAGGAAAAGCTAATTCTTGAAAGACATCTGAGCTGATCCTCTCCTTGCAATGTGTAGCCACAAAAGCATGGTGAGCATGTGCCAAAAGTGGCACCCAGTTTGTGGATCTGCAGGCATTTCGGATCTACAATTCCCTAAGCCCTTAGTTGTGCTGGGTGTTGGTCCCACAATTTCTGGGAGCTCAAGATAGGGAATGACTGTTCTCGGAGACAACCTCAGTTCACAGAGAGAACTGGTGAGGCCCACCTGGCCCCAGAATATGGCCTACAATTCTTTGCAGTATTTTTGCCATGCAAGTATTTCTTGGCATGTTTTGTGAAGAACATTCCCCAAAGACAGAAGATTCAAAAGCCCCGGCTCTAAATTTACCATATAACTCATTAGCGACATATTGACTGCATACAGGCCGGCGACACTTCCAAGCACACATCCAGCTGGAGACATACAGACAGATCTGTGCACTGTGGCGCAGTAGTATCTGAACTGTTACAGGTGGCAAAACTGCGTGGACACAGGAGACAGAGAGTACTATGGTACTCTTTCCCCAGGAACAGGGACAAGCGCTTCTTGGGGATACAACTGGATCCTTGGCTTGAGCTAATGAACACATCAGAAAAACGCAAATTTAAAAACAGCTTATACTAGACATTTCTTTTTCTCAGTCTCAGAGGTGCTAGAGGATTTCTCTGTATCTTTTTAAAGATAGCGGGGCTGTATCTGAAGAGTATACCCTCTGAGGACCCCCCAAGAATGAAGAATAAACAATAATGAAAGATCACAACTGGTTTAAAAAATGTATAAATTTTAAACAAAACAGGTGGGCCTGCAAGCTATTTATAAGGTGAATGGCCACTCCTGTAGGTTACCAGTTATTTCTGCCCGCCTCACCTTGCAAAAACTGTGGAGAGTCAGAGGCTTGAGGCTGTGACAACACCTAGGGGATACATTTTCCCCATCCAACGTACTGCATTTCTGCACCATTAATTCTGTTACTACAAAAGAGAAAGAAAACGGCTCAACTGCAACTCTACTAAAAGAAGACCACCCACCAAAACTCAGTGAGTGTGTAAGGAAGGCATTAGTCAGAGAAGCAATCAAGAGGCCAACAGTAATTCTGAAGGAACTAGAGAGATTCACAGCTGAAAGAGGAGAAACTGTCTGTGGGAAACTATCTCCCTGACGCTCCATGAAGCTGGAGTTTACCTAAGAATGGTAAGAAAACCATTGCTGAATCAAACCCATATCAAAGCCCATTTGCAAACGGCATGTTACCCCAAAATGTGGGTGGGTGGGGTCCACCCGTGATGCCAGTACCTCTGTTCAAAGGTAGGGAATTATTAGCTCAATTAGGAGGCCTGTGTGTATGTGTGGGGGGGGGCTAACGAGATCTTCCACCAATGTTTACAGGGTCCTCACAGGAAAGAACCAGCAAGAGATTCCAAAATAAACTAAAATGTGTTTTTTTTTTTAAAAAAAAAAGTTCAATCATGCACACAAAAGATCCAAGGACTCGCACAAGAGCTAGCCGAAGTATAAAGGGAGGAAAGTTGTTCATAGCGGAGTTTTAGGGAATGGGCAATAATTACTGGTACGGAGACCAGTGAAGAAAGCAGCAATGTGGCTTAGACAGTACTCATTTGGAAATCAGAGCAACAGCAAGGCATTCAGTAAGCGAGGTACTGCCTCTGACTGCTTAAAATGGAGGGTTTTTATACCCAAAATCTGCCTGGAGGGCAAGGGTGTGAATGGCAAACTGTGGAAGTTGCAACACGGACAATGGGGTCCGGACAGAGTTAACAGTCTTAGTGCTAGATTACAAAAAGTTAATGGCTGTCATAATACATCTGTAATGGTGGGCAGGTAATGAAGAGAAATGTCCAGGGGCTAGAAAGAAAGGGTGAAACAATCGGTTTGGTGGGAACTTCCCATTGCTATTGGATTAGCAGAGATGTTACCGCTTTAGTTTAAGCCTATTATCTCTGGAGTTATTTGGTGATTATCCTGACAATGACCGTGACTACGCCTAGAGGGGTTCATCTGCCCTACTTTGCAGCACATTTGTTCATTCACTGTTCTTTCTCTGTCCAGCCTGGCCTTACAGTCATCTCAGGGTCCATTTTGTATCAAATGCCGATTAATGTATTTTGTTAATTAAATTATATTTTGCTAGTTAAACCATATCAGATTTGGGTTGTGTGTAGGCTTGTAACAATCATGTGAGAGACACAGCAAACCTGGGTAGAAACATTTTCTGGTCTGCTAAGACTGAAACTGAATTTTCCAGCCTTGCTACCAAACACTATGTGCACCACAAAGCCAACAGTGCTCACTATCCCAAGAACATCAACCTCAAGGATGAAGCATGGTAGTGGTAGCATCATGCTGGGGAGATTTTTTTTTCTTAGCAAGCACTGGAAAACTGGTCAGGACTGAGGGAAAGACAAGCTAGCCAAATACAGGGCAAATTCTAGCTGTTTCAGTCTGCAAGGGACTTGGGACTGTCAGGGGATACACAGAACTGACAGAGATTTATCCCAGAAGATTCACCGTAGCAGTCACACTGCTGACTCAAGTTCAGCTCAAGACTCCTAGATCATTTTCACATGTACTGTGGTCAAGCCATGTGTCACCCATATTATATCTGTGCATTTTACTTTTTCCTGCCCAAATGTAGTATCTTACACGTCTGCCTGTTGAAATTCATATTAGTTTTGGCTCAGTTCTCTGATCTGTTAAGGTCACTGTGAATTCTCATCCTGTCCTCTGGCTAAGTCTACAGATTGTCACAGATTACTGACAGGACAAAGTCTTGTGGAAAGCTGCTGTGTACCCATACCAAGGGAGCAGATTGTGCGTGTTCATGCAAAAGCTGCTACTAAAAAATGAGTGGAAATGAAACTGTATGTTGCAAACCAATCAATGGTGGTTCCACCAGAAGGTGTCTGGCTAGCTCCCTGGCATCTCTTAGCGTGAAGACAACAGTTGTTCACTTACTAGAAGAGAGAGGTGCAGTGGCCCCAGACAGTGCTTCCTGTGATGTTAGCAACCTGTCTGGAAGTGTTCTGCATCCCCAACAGTCAAGAAAAGCACAACAGCAGGGAGGCATGAAAGCAGGTGTAAGACAGGAACACATCCAAGCCAGGCCACCTGCTCACACTGCTTTCTGTCATCAGCAGAGTCACTAGATCCCTTGGAAGGCACTGGCTGGAGGCTTCAACCAAGCTGGACCTGGCTCCAAGCTAGAATAACAATGCCTGTGAGAAAAGGATGGCAGTGGCTGCCTGCTCATTCAGAACACTTCTGCCCACATTCTCAAAGGGATAGTACACATTTTGCACGGAGAACCCAGTTTGTACAATGTCTGGCTGACAAAGGATTCTTTCCATTCTTCCCATTTTTGCCTTCCAAAACAAGATATACCTTCAGAAATGAAATAAGCATGACTCAAATGATCAGATCAAAAACCTATCCTGGCATATGGCAGCTTTCTGCAAGTCTTGCCATGGACTTCTGCAAAGGAACCCAGGGGCACAATCTGCAGTATGCCACTGCCACCAGGAGGTGGTGCCACAAACCCAGCTGCAAGGTTTTAGAGGGAAGGGAATCCTGTTCTGGTTCTGATTAGTGTTGTCTCATGCCTGTGAAGATATTTACATAACCCACAATTAAAACAGAGGGCCAGAGAACAGACACCCAAAATACCCTGACCATATGTTTATGGAGCAACTCCATGCTTCTTATGTGCCTTTCACCTATTCAGCAGGCTCCTAAAATTAAGCCACTTCGATCCTTTTCCTTTGACCCGTCTCTTTCCTTCTCCAAGATGCCCATCCCATGTTTTCTAGTTGTTCCTGAGCAGGCTACATCCAATCTAAATTTGAACCTCAATGCGTCTGAGGGCAATTAGACAAATGGCCAGCAGCCTGGGCAAGGATTTTGCAATCTAGCAAGGGTATGAACCTTGGAATGACCTCAAAAAGGCTAAGATACTACGCCAGTGGACTACACAGAAAGCTAACCAGGTCTACTCATTCTTAGCTAGAGAAATTCTTCCTCTGAGGCTCCTAGAATCCTTCAGAGCGTGGCTGTGGCCTTGTTGTTACTGTGTTCAATGGAACAGATACCAGTGGAACCAAAGCCAATGGCCAGACAAATTTATTCCTTCAGAAGGCATCAAATACTTGGTCTGGGCCTAAATAATAGCTGGTGACTCAAAGAACTCTTGTATTTTCCATTTAAAATCAGACTTTAACTCTCGTAATTTCCATTTAAAACCAATCTTAAAATCTGTCACTACTCTGGGAAAAATAGCAATTGCCTTTATGCAAAAAACTGAGTGGCAAGTTGTCATCACGATTTTTATTACTACTGTCATTGCTACTGCTACTGCTAAGTTCATGTGTTTGTTTGCCTCTATTTCCCCAGTCTGGGACTGAAGACAGTTTACAAAAGTTAAAAAAGATACAAGCAGGTAGAATCATAGAGTTGGAAGAAACCACAGGGGCCATCGAGTCCAACCCCCTGCTATGCAGGAACACCCATCAAAGCATTTCCAACAGATGGCCATCCAGCCTCTGCTTACAAACCTCCAAAGAAGGAGACTCCACCACACTCCACTGAGGCAGCATATTCCACTGCCGAACAGCTCTGACCATCACAAAATTCTTCTTGAGGTTCAGGTGGAACCTCCTCTCCCGCAGCTTGAATCCATTGCTCCTTGTCCTAGTTTCTGGAGCAGTGGAAAACAAGCCTGTTCCCTCTTTGATATGACATCCTTTCAAATATTTAAACATGGCTATCATGTCCTTTCTTAACCTTCTCTTCTGCAAACTAAGCATACCCAGCTCCCTAAGACGCTCCTCATAGGGCATGGCTTCCAGGCCCTTCACCATTTTGGTCGCCCTCCTCTGGACACGCTCCAGCTTGTCAACATCTTTCTTGAATTGAGGTGCCCAGAACTGGACACAGCATTCCAGATGAGGTCTAACCAAGGGAGAATAGAGTGGTACCATCACCTTCATTGATCTAGACACCATACTCCTATTGATGCAACCAAGAATCACGTTCGCTTTCTTGGCTGCCTCATCACACTGCTGACTCATGTTCAGCTTGTGATCTACCAAGACTCCTAGATCCCTTTCACATATACTGTTATTCAGCCATGTGTCCTCCATCCTATAAAATCTACAAAGCCTAAAAATACAAGTAAACAATCAATAAAATTAAAATTAGTTAAAAACATTCCCATTAAAAAGAACAACAAGAAATATTGAAAACACAGCCCTTTCCTCTGAGGAATCAGCGTACTAAAGGACAACATGGCGGGGGAAGAACCAGTGTTTCTTTTCTAGAAAGGGAGTTCTAGAGCCTGGGATTATACAGTACTCTCCCACTTGGTTCTATATAAGGGGAAATCCATACAAGCAATTGGCCAGCACTGCTCTGTGCTTAATTGCTATCCAGGCAGAGGAAGAGACAGAGACAGAGACAGAGAGAGAGAGAGAGAGAGAGAGAGAGAGAGAGAGAGAGAGAGAGAGAGAGAGAGAATGCACACATTAGTGTGCATACAATTCCTGGTGGCAAGATAAGGCAAAGTAGGAGTGAAGGGGGAAATACAGAGAAGCAGAAAAATATCTCCAGTTTAACTATTTCCCAATCTTCTTAAACCACTGGCCCACCAAGTGCTTGTCTACAACTCCATAACACAACCCCCCAAATGGCTACCCAGAAAGGTAATGGGAGACAAAGGCAAAGCAATGTCAGCATCTAGGCCTGCACGGTTGTATCAGGGCCTATGAGGACAGAACCACTTACTGCATCTTTATTTGTTTGCTTGCTTTCTAAACTTTATGATCAGCTCAGGCTGCACATGGTTTCGGATGCACATATAATTTTATTTTTTACCTAAAAATTCATCAGCCTTGCCTACAACAAAATGGTTCCTAGTTCCAAGTAAAAATGTTGTGTATTAAGGAGCAGAAGCAAACTCAACTTTATCCTGCAATCATGTTGATACTATGATTTATGTGGATACAAAATTATAACCTGCACACGCTCAAACTACTTTTTTTAATCATGGTTATCAAATTTGTTAAAACAACTCAAAAAAAAAATCAGGGTTACAAAAGTAGATGTCAAGTGTGCAGCAATGGTCAGGGTAATACATATAAATGGAAGAGAGTGGCCACTGATCTGGATTATAATATTATGTAAAAATACTTCTTCCTGTGTTCCTTGACTAATAACAATATTTTAATGTTCAAAGGGGGCAACTATGCTTTCATGTAGCCATACCAATTCGTGCAAAGCAGAGATATTTTGATGTAAGTAAGATTTAAGGATTTTATGGGGCTCGGACAACCAACGATGGGAGCAAGTATTTTGAAATCAGACCAAAGCACTGCGCTTGACTTCATGATCCCAGATGTCTTCATCAGCAGCAGAAGAGACAAAATGTATCTTCTTCATTGGCTGATGGGCAGCAGATGCTCTCTGAAGGACTTGGTAACAGTGGGGAAAATATCCATCTGTGCAACTTGTTATGCATAAATTGTAAAGTAACCTGCCTTACCTGAATACTGCTGCTGCATCTGTGGTGGGCTGCAGGGTGATGGGGACTGAGGCATCTGGTACTGCTCTGTCCCAGGAGGCTGCAGGAAGCCAACCGAAGGGCTGGAAAGGGAAAAAGGATAGCTGGTGAGACAGCAGAATGGAAATGTGCTCCTTCTGAAAGGCAGCCATTCCCAAAATCAGTTACACTGGGCATTTGCCAGCACCATTCCTCTGCTTAATGTTAATTACTGAGATTCTTACTCTAACCACAGTCCAGTTAAGGGAGTGCTTGTTCAAGTGCAGCAGACAGTACTGATGCAACATATGCCATCCCCAACACACACAGGAATGTCTCCTTCTACTTCTTATTGTGTGCCTTCATGTTGAAAAAAACTTATGGTGACTCTAATGAGAACCTATCATGGGGTTTTCTTGCCAAGATTTATTTCGGGGGGGGGGGGGGTACCTTTGCTTTCTTCTGAGGCTGGGAGAGTGTGCCTTCCCCAAGGCCACCCGGTAGGTTTCCATGGCTGTGCAGGGACTGGAATCCTGTTCTCCACAGTTGCAGTCCAATACTCAATACTGCAGTACTCTGGATCTATTTCTCTCTTCTAGCTCACTGTATAAGGCTGGTGTTTATGTCCCAACCCATATACACGCATGGCATGTAGAAAACTAGCATCCCTTGGATAAGAAGAAGCGAAGACATCTCCAAAGCACCAATGCAAATCAGTCACAGCTTTTGCTCTCCCACTTTCCTATGATAATCTTCTGATTGCTTCATATAGGCCCATAGTCCCTCAGGAAATTAGGCAAGTTTTGGAGAACAGCACACATTAGCCTTTGAGCTGGGACAAAAATGCTCCCAATCTTTTAAAAGCTAGGTTTATTGCTGTATACCTTCAAGTTGTTTCCAAGTTATTGTGAACCTAAGCCAAAACTAACACAGAAGTCTTCTGCGGCTGAGTGTGATACACCCAAAGTCACCCAGAGGGTCTCCACGGCTGAGCAGGGAACTGAACCCTGCTCATAGTCAAAAGCTCAAACCATTACACCATGCTGGCTCTCAAGGTGGGTATGGCCCCACAAAGACTAAGAAAGTTAAGCCTTGAAGCACTGTGCTACTGCTCTTGTACAGAAGGAGAAAAATGGGTCGAACAGTACCCCTTATTATTGAGTTGAGTGTTGAGGACCTCTGCTGACCTCTCAAAATGGGCTCTTCTGAAGTGGCTGCTCAACTTTTAAAATAACGCTTTAACCACTGCAGGTTTTTTAAATTGTGCTTTTACTGTTCTTTTCTATTGAATTTTGTAAACAGCTTTAGATAGTATCTCCTTAATAGAAAAGCTGCATAGAAATATTTTAAACACATTGCAAACAAACTGTATCTGGTTTCCTGAGGTTTCATTTTATTTCATTTCTCCAGTTTCTACACAGCTTCCAAATAACCCCTAAAATCATATTACTGCTAAAAAAAATAAGAACTGAACAGAATAACTGAAACAATTCCTTAAAGAAACAAAAACAAATTGATTCTTAAAACTAATTTACAAATTCTAAGAATTCCCAAACCAACTCAAGTAGCATACAAAAAAGTGAAATGCATCAAAAGCCTGGCATCATAAGAAAAGTTTTCACTTGCTTCCTAAAGGCATCAGTGGAAGTTATGGATATCCTGAGAAAGGGATGAGTTTTGCAGGGTGGGGGATGCAAGCAAGATGCCACAGCTGTGAAGTCTCTGCTCCAAGCAACCACCACCAAACATCCATCAGTATGGAGTTCATAGCTCATGCTGTTACCTGGTGCCATTCTGCTGGGTTGGTGGGATAACACTATAGTAGACTGGCATCCCTCCAGCCTGCAGTCCTCCTTGAACAGATTGGTTTGCTGACACCAGCACAGGCTGTTGAAAGGGCTGTTGGACCACGCCCTGAGACTCATTAGCCACTGGCACCTGCTTGGGGAAAACAGAAGGAGGTAAGAGAGAAAGCCTGTTACTTCAGGAAATGATAACAACATAGTGGTGGCAAAGAGGGTAGCTAACCAACTTCAGATGTCAAAACCTGCAGGACCAGCAAGATTTGGCCTTTAAATGAAAAAACTAATGTTCATTTTTGGCAGGAGCATGTATCTGCTTCTTAAGATTATGGAAGCTTGATGGGAATTTTACTTGATGGGGATTCTTCCATAATTTACAGATGACATTTTATGTGAAGATGGGAGAATACTTTATATTCAGTACAGCAACCACTGCTTTCCTCAATATCTACTAGCCTTGCTGCATCCATTCCATTCTCTTGCCTATTCTTCCAATGCTTCATGAATCCCAATCTTCTTTTACCAGATCTTATCCTAGCCCATAACAAAAGCCTGAAGATAAATTTCCAAATGGTTTAGCTCAAATAAATGAAAACTAAGCATATCTACCTTTCTTTCTTTGCTGCATAATAATGTGCAAACATTTCAACAATTGCTGTAGTTTGCCAAAGTGATTCCCCCAATATAGGTATGGTTGTGAGAAGTGGAATAATTTGGATTCTGAAAAAATTAACAGCACTGATGTTCACTCTAAAATACATATTCATCCTTGTAATAATAATAAAACGTCTCTATTGCACTGTGCATATGACCTGATAAAGCTTTCTTTGTGTTTTCTACATGTTTCAAACAAATAAACGAACTGAACAACTGCTGCATTTAGATGATGATGATGATCTGAGCTCAGAATCAGGAATTTTCAGAATCCCTTATCCTCTCTGGATTTTAAAATCTTTTAAATAAGCAATTACTACTTTTGCATGTACCGAACAGAGTTCCTAACAATACCAACATAATAATCTTTTTTATACATTCTATGCTAGCACTCAATTTGTTTCCAGGGCCTATCTGAAACCTAATTTTTATCCCTTAAAGCCCTAAACATTTGGGAACCAGGTATAGGAGCATCTCCACCCAAAATCACCTACCTGGGCCCATAAGTCATCGCCAGTGGTCCTCCAGCAGATGCCCCACCAAACAAGCAAGGTGGGTGCAACTGCAAGAGATACGAGTTCCATTCTCTTAGTCTCTTTAAGAAATGTTTTGGTGCATTTACAATTTCACATTCTTATCTTGTTCCCTCAGGCTGCTTTTGTCACAGATGGCAACTTGTGCTTTGTCGTCTGCAGGCTTTTAGAATTTCAGATCTAAAATGCAGTAGTGTCCTTTTTTTTAGGCTTTATGGTTAATTCTGCCACATTGTTTTTGTGAACCGCTTTAAGATGATGGGAGAGGCTGGATATAAATAACCTAAATAATAATATTTTAAGATTATGTGTTACAAGATATGGGCAGAACTGCTTATTACAACAACAAAGATGAGGATGCTGCCAAAGGCAGCAGTCCCAAATCATGGAGACAGTAGATAAGTTTTGCTACACATCACACAAGGTGGAAACTCCACATAGGTTTGCTTTCCTGTGATCATCAGTCTCGCCCCAAGAGCAATTAGTTCCATGAATTATACCTCTAGCTTTGGAAAAGAGCATCTGAGGATTTGGGAGCCATCAAAGGGAAGTGTGTAGCAGCTGCTCCTGCCTTGCAAGGTATTTTGTGCTACAACAGCAGGATTGCTCATGCAACATTCTCTTATCCTACCATCACGCTTCTTCTCTTCTCTGCCACTCACCTGATATGAAGGCAGTGGAGTGTACTGGACCACCAGGCCTTGCATCTGACTGCCCATATTTCCCCGCTGATTGTTGAGGAGGCTCTGGCTTTGAGACTGCTGCACCCCCATCATGCTCTGCATTTGGCCACCCATGTTGTTGCGCTGATTGCTGAGGAGACTCTGGCCCTGGGACTGCTGCACTCCTATCATACCTTGGTACGTCTGCTGCTGGTTGGACATGATTGGCTGTAAACCTACATTGTGACAAGAGGCAGAAGGGTGATACACATTGCAATGGAGACACCCAGGGCCAAGTGCCTTGGTTTGGTGTTCCCGACAGCTGGAACATGCCCTCCTTCAGGTTACTCTACCCCATCCCTACTCATGGTTTTCTGTTCCCTGCCCCCACAGAAAGCAGTCTGTGGCCACTGAACTTACTCAGTCCTCACTGTGGTGTACTAAATAGATATACCCCTTTTTTAAAAAAATATTTTCCCTACTTCCCTAGCATTTCCCTACTTCCCTAGCATTCTCCTGGGCACACTAATAACCCCTGACAGCCCCATTTTGGCTTCAGAGATGTGGCAAATGAGTGCTTGAGTTTTGGACACATATATACCATCAGTGTATTCAGGAGTAGCCTCTTTTCACTCCTTTTTAAAAAACACTGCAACTGCATAAGCCAGAACTTGTAAAGCTACTTTTTTACAGCAGAGCTCCTCAAATCTATCTACTAGTATGACCAGTGGGAGATGCAGGATTTTAATAAACTGGGAAAACACTGATGTTCAGGCACGGTAGGGACCACACCTCACATCATGCTTAACACACAGTCACCACCAACTGCAGCAGCTATATTTTTGGCTCTTCCCACCCTTGTTTCTTTTGGGCACTCCAACATTGCAACAAACCACAGTGTCAAGACTTCCTACATTCAGCCATCACTGACCGCCACTGGAGAAGAAAGCAACATGCCAACTATTGTGACATCACTATAGGAAACAAGCTTCTGTACACAAATGGTCCAGAAGGAGAGGAGCTGCTAAAGGCACAGCTGCCATTTTATGACAGTAGTTGCCTGTTCAGTGTAGTATTTACTTTGGCTCAAACAATATTCAGTCCTGGGAAGCTCACTTGCCCAAGATATGCCACTCATACCTTCTCTCTAAAACAGAGTTTGATATAACAGAAGATGTTTCTTCCAAAGCCTGCAAACCCCGCTAAAGCAATTTGCTTTTTAAACCTCAGCCACCATGTTTAAAGAAGCCTCCCTCTTATCAAGGTTTAATGCTTTAGATATGGAGTAGATACTTAAAAAAAAAAACGCTGACAGACCTTGTGTGCATAGGCATTTTAATTCAGTTAGCAAGCCCAGGCTTCCAAAGGGATGCACTCCCTCTCAAATGTGGTAATATTCCGTAATACTTGGACCCCAAAGAGACTCGTACTGCCTACCCATGCCTTACAGGCCAGGTTCCTTTGCTTTCATGAAGATCTTTAGTATGCACAAGCTTCAAGCCCTGTGAATAGGCTTCCTCTCTCCTTGGGTCCAGGAAAGGGCAAGACAGCCAAAACTAACTTAGCTCCCACCCACCCGCCGTTCTTCTCCCCGCTTGGCTTTGCTGCGCAGGCTGCACACTCACCAGGCTGCTGTGGCTGCTGAGGCAGCTGTTGGCTGCGCTGTGGGCTGTAGGCCACCGGGTGAGAAAGAGGTCGGTATTGCTGGCTAGAGTTTGGGTACTGCCCAGGAGGGTAGTAAGAAACCTGAATCTGTCAGGGGAATAAAAGCAGCAGTCAGTAAACAAATCACAGAAGAAAGCTGAGGGACCAGAACAGAGCAAAGCTCTGAACTCTCAAGCAGACAAGTCACTCAAGAGGAGACGGGGATACAAGAAATAAACAGTAGGGTTGGCCTCAAAGGGGCACCATAGGGAAACTGATAGTCCCAAGGTGGATGAACCACAGCAGGCCCTCAAGAGGACACATACGACATTTTTCAGAATGGCTACCTCCCTTCATTCAAAATAGTAAAACAATCCCCCTCCCATGCATTCTGGACCATTCCAACTCTGCTGAATACTCAACAGAGACAGGAGGATGGCCCACTGAGCAAGCAGCCTCTGGAGATTCAAGGGGATTCTTCTCATCCTCCTCCCATCCATCTTTCATAGTTAGGAAACCCCTGTGCAGGTGTGAGAGTTGTGACTGAGCACAACAGGAGAGCTTTGCAAATCAGGCCTAATCCCTCTCCTTCTCCAAATCTCAAGCTAGTTAGGTTGGTCAAAATTTCTCCAAGAGTCCATCTGACTTAGGTTGTACCAAGAGCAGATTTCTTTTTTTCCAACACTGGTCAGTGCTCGCTAAGAGCCACACAACCACACATTCACACCTTGCTGCTTACTTGCTGGGGAGGCTGCATATAGCTCTGGGGCTGCAAGACCTGCTGGGCTGGTGCCGTGTGTCCCGAGGCAGAGTAGTTGGAGGCAGTGATTGGTTGCCCTGGGGAAGCCATGATGAACCCCGTCTGCTGCGGATGCTGGGACATGATTGGTGGCTGGAACATGCCTGGGGACGGATCAGACGTCTCTGTGGAACCCTGGCGGCTGAGGCTGATTTGCCCAAAGGGATTGCTGAGCTCATCAGCCTGTGATCAGAGGACAGGAGGAGCAAGCAGTGAGTTAAATGGATTCCTGAGTTTTTCTCATCATCCAACACACACAAACACACACACATACACACCTTGCACTTCAGGGACAAGGTAGCCTCAGAGAATCAGGACAACACTCAGGGTTAGAAAGTGCATACAGCAGTGCTAATGAAAATGGCCATGTGACATAAGGCAGACATGCTAAGGAGAGCAAACTTGCAAAAATCAGAAGAATCAGGAGTTCAGGACTGATGTGAGGGAGGGATACTCAGTAACCTTTTCATATCTTGATTCTCTGCCCTCCAAATCACAAGGCAATGATATAATTAGACTCCGAATATGGGGCTATCTATAGGTAAAAATTAACTCCTTCTCTGCAACCAGGTGTTATCAAATCCCAAAATCTAACTCCAGGATTAACTCCCTTTCTACAAGAACCAAGTGTTTATCTGACCCAGTGCTGCTAACTCAGTGCTGCTCCAAATGATGATCTGTACACTGGTGCTGTTCTGCAAGCCACTGGTTGCCAGTCCACAGCAAAGTTCCAAGAAAGAAAGATACAGTTGTAAGCCACTGGACACGAATATGGTACTGGTCCCTGGTACTGATCACATAGCTTAAGAAGCACTGAAGTAACCTCACTGCATCAAAGAAAAAGGTAACAAAAGGGGGAAAGTGCTGTGTGATGCAACCCTAAAGCAAGTCATAGTGCAGAGTCCCTCTTGTTTATAAAATCATCCAACCTCTGCTTATAAAATCATCATCTAGAATGAGGTTGGCAACTGAAAAAGGTCTGGGGGCCAATTTTCTGCCCGTGTCACCCTCCAGGAGCCATACAAACTTCTGAGCATGTGGGTAAGATGTGAGTGGTGTGCCAGAAAGTCAATGCCCTGGTTTTGAAGAAAAGCGGGTGGGTATTTTAAAAGTGCTGAACAGTGCAGGGTGGCTTTGCAACCACTTTTTAAAATGTGAGCTGCTGATTCCAGGGGCTTCCAGAATGGACCCCTCACCTTTTTTTGGCCCTCTCTTTTTTTGGAGGGATTAAGGGCTCTGAATACCATCTCGGAGGCCACACACACAACCTTGGGTCCTCTTTTACCCATCCTGATTAAGAGTATCTTCACTGATCAAAGTACTGTTTCTTTCCTGCTATACATATCTGAGTTGTTAAAACTTTCCGGAGCTCAGACTGAAGGGACTGATTCTTGCTGTGACAGTGACAAAAGAAGCAGAGGAAGCCACTACTGTTTCATCTCAAGAACAGTATGAAAACACTAGCAGCTGGGAAGGGATGGGAAGCAGGACAACCTTATTCTTCATTTGATAGATGGACAGTCAGTCTCTAACCTGTCTGGGTTACTCCAGGACATGTTGATGCCCAAGGCAGTAAAATGTAAGCAGCAGTTTCGTTCACTTATCCATGCTGGGTACAATTCATCCTAAAACTCTTCTGAGCAAATCCTACCAAAACGATCAGGAGTTGTGCACAGAAAAGGTCTTCTGCAGCTCTGCACTGACTTCTGTTCATTTCAACAAGGCTGAGGAGGACTTACCAATGGGCTGTGACTCATCAAAGAGATCTGTCCCCATCTTCCATTTGCTGTCTTGAGTAGTGCCCTAAGTCTACATGCCTTATGGGTAGGCAGCCTCTTTTGGGAATCTGGCTTGGGACGTGTTCCAACCAAAAAGGGAGGAATCCCAAAACAAAGAAGATACCATTAGCTACCTAACATATTAAACACATCTACAGCACTGTTGGGGGGGAATCACAAAGAAGGAAACTTTCTATGTATCAGATTTCCAGAGATTACTCAGACATCTCTACGCTGTAAGCAGAGAACAAGAGGAAACAAGGTCCATCATGGGAAGATGTCTGGTAGACAGCATTCTCCAAAGAAGAGGTAACTTTGGGTCCTTCAAACTGTGTGAGACTGCAGAATAGTAACCCTGCTGGCTAGGGTTCATGGGAGTTGCTGTCCAACAACATCTGGAAGCCCTGCCTTTCTGTACCCCTGCCCTACACAAGTGTAGTGTGGCAGGAAGTAACATGGGGTACACATATCGGCCCTACCAGGTCCCTGACTGCCTGCATCTGTTCAACAGGCTACACCTGATGGTCCTCTTGTCTCTCAAATTGTACTCAGGAATATCACAGGTGTGTGTGTGTGTGATCTATACAAACTGAGGAACAATACAGGGTAGGGCAGAAAGCAAGATTAATCAGTTACTGCACATTAGAGCCATACTGTGAAGCTCTCTGCCTACATCTCCTGTTGTGATAATTCATCTGATTTTTAAAAACTGCTGCCAATACAAGGAGAAAACTAAACACCCCATTCTACATAAAAGTCACTAACCTTGCACTATCTGATCAAGCAGACTAAGTGAACGAGTGCCATCTGGTGGCTGTTCAAGCCAAGTTTTGCACAAAACTGAGAAACCACCTTAGCGTGCACTTGCTATTCTGCCAAACAGTCTCTTCTTCAACAGGTCTCCTACAAAAGCATTTTTTACATGCAGCTAACAGGGAATCTATTGCTGACATAAAAGTGGACACCATCTATTGCAAAAGGCCTATCCAGATGATCAGCATGCTCCTAACAGTTCTGAGGACCTCCTCCCACAATTTTTTAAAGAAAGACCACACCTATTTAGTTTTTTTCTGTGAGTGTTCATTTAAATATCTAACCTACAGATATAACATAACAAGATTTCTGAACACACGTGTCACAGATTCACCTGGAGAGGTAGGACAGGGTACAGGCCACACCTGTTAGCAAATTGTGACCCTGTTGGTGACTAATGTCTGGGGCCTGAAAACCCTAAAGGCACCGGATCCATCTGATTTTGGAAGCTTGGCAGAGATGGCTCTGGTTATTATTTGGATGGGAGACCGCCAACCAATACCAGGTGCTATAGGATATATTTCAGAGGAATGAACTGGCAAAACCATCTCAGCATTTCCTGCCTAAGAGAACCCTATGAAATTCTCGGGATCATTTTAAGTCAAAAGGCAACTCTCAAAACTTGAAGGCACATACACACAAGCAATGAAAGTATCCTCAGCCCTCATAGGACAGCTCTATAAACCCTTAATTTGAAGCCAACAAAGTAAACGTCACTCTACTTATAACGGATTGGGACACGCTGTATGGTAACAAGAGGGAAATCCTCACACGGAGTGAGGGAGGCTTCGGAGGAGAGAGGTCAAACAGATATCTCTCTGTTTTCCTTCTCCTTATTACTAAAAGAAAAGAGAGAGTGTGAAAAAAAGGTGGTCGGTGGGTAGGGAGATCCAGTAGGAAAAAGAAGAGGAATCCTCACCCTGTGGACATGAGAATTTCAGAACCTAAAATGGACTAATCTTAAAGTCCTGATTGCTGGAGTCAAGTGAGATGAGGAGAGATTGTGAAACAGACAGAAAGCTTCTTTATACTTTGCTCTGAAGTATGTTTTAGCTTCCATGCCAGTGCCCTTTCTGCATGCCATGTGCTCATTGCAGGGTCACAAAACGGTGCAAACACTGCCAGAAGGAGAAAATGGATGTGTCTCACCATCACTACCCAACGCATAACCCCATGCTACTCTCATGCAATTACACTCAAGAATGGGATCGATTTTGCAGCAGGACATGCTGGATAACGAAATTATCTCTAATTTTTTCAGCTATGCCAATACCACTCTTTGAAGGCTGGGAAAGTTCAATATGCATGTCCTTGAGGAAAGACATCTTGTAACCCACAAATTAATAGCAAATGTGCACTTGTTGCATTATAAATAGGTGCCCTGAATTTCTCAAAGTAAAGCCATTCATCCTAAGTTGTAGCTATATTATTGTTACTTTTTAAAAAAAAAATATATTCCAAGGAACCACAAGGCAGTTAACAAAATAAGTATGATGTACCACATCCCTTGTTAAGCAAAGCATAAACACATGCCAAGCATTGAGAGAGAGAGGGAGACAGAGAGAGAGAGATTGAGAGAGACAGGGAGGGGCTGGATAGTCTAAGAAGTTGGGTGTTAATACCATGTTGTACTGCTGGGGTGGAGAGACTGGCAGGAGGACCTGGGGGCAGGAGCTTGGAGAATATTGAACAGGCTGCGGAGAGGGCTGCAGAGCTGGGACCGGCTGAGGGAAGGAGAGAGTAAGGGAAGGGGAGAAACAGGCATAAAGAAAGGGGAAGGGAAAGGAAGAAGGAGAAGAAAAGGCAGAACAAGGTTAGTCATTGTACATACAGACAGAAGAGGACTGAAAACACACCGCCAGCTATTGAGTTGGTTTTTCACCTATTTTAGAGAAAAACAAAAAGAAGAAATAGGTGCTCTGGCAAAGTTTGTCCAAAGGGGAGAGGTAGCAGGGTCAGAAAACAATGTATACTCATTGCTGTCGAATCTGCGATGCAATATGCAGGTGCATATTCCATCATATTCAGGTATGCAAAAACCTAGGTGCCCAGGATCCCTTGGGATTTTATAAAAATTGTTCCCAGCACCCAAAAAGTTACAAAGATCAAATGGCAGACCTCCTAGCTGACTTCTAGACAATCCTTTCGGAAAGGAAGACTCACAAAACAATTGCAGGCCTGATCACAGCAATGTTATATCATAAGCACTATTTTGTTCCAGATGGGAAACTGTGAGAAAAAACATATTAAGAAAGCATTCATTTAGACCAGACTAGAAGGCATGGAAGCCTGTCTCTTCAAAGTGTCCATTTCAGTTTTCAGGTAGTTTGAAAGCCTAGGGTGAAAAGGCAGCATGATATTCTGGAGATGAACCCAAAAACAAGGAAGGAAAATGGAAGAGACAGCTGGCAGACACCTACTAGGCATCTTTGGGATTTTTCAGGAGAAGATCAGGTGGCCCCCATCCTCACATAAACAAGGAATCTGACCAGAGCAATACTCTGGCTCTTGGACAAGAAAAAGTGAGTGAGTGGATTTAGAAACTACTGTGGTCTCTCCACATTTGTGAGGGTTTAGGGCACAGAACCCTTGCAAAAGTGGAAATATCCAAATAACTCCCCACAATCCCCCTGTCATTCCCTTCTTGGGCTCTGGTGTGGGAGCCTTCCTTCTCCATGCCTGGGCCAGAGGCAAGGGAGTAAGAGGGGGGGACTCCAGAGGGGAGAAGGAAGTAGCATGTATGCTTCCCCACCACTGCCTTACCTTTTACCTTGGTGTGAGTTCTCAGTGCTGGGGCAGACGCAAGGGAATGGGAAGGAAGAGCTCTGGAGGGGTGAAGGAAAGTGTGCATGGACATCTCCCCCCCATCCAAATTGCCTTACCTTTTGCCTCGGCATGCTTGCCTTATTTCTCTGCACTGGCAAAATGCAAGGGAATGGGAGGAGGAGAAGGTGGGGCACGGACACCTTGCGAATAATCAGTTCATGAAAGTAAAACCTATGAATGTGGAGGGAGGACTGTATACCGTTTTGTTTTCTTCTCTTAGCCAATAATGGAAAGGCACGGAAACTGGAATGGGAGACTGGGGGAACTGTCTCTAACTCTCATAAAAATGAGATACAGACTTTCAACATGGTATTATTTTTAAAGTCATATTTCATACAGGGATGGAGCAGGACAACAAGCTAACAAAATAAGGAGGGCTGTTGCTAGAGAGGATGATGATGTAATATAAAATTATTTAACAACATTATGAACTGTAGCAGAATATGTAAATATATTAAGTCTGTGGATGGCATAAGGCATACTTCTGTTCTGTTTCTCTGAATAACTGCCCCTTCCTTTTCTGTGTAACAATTCTGATGGTTCTACACAGATTGATCTTTTTGCTTGGTACATTTATGGCTCCTAACAGGAGTCCACCCCCCTGGTTTCCCAAGCAAGAAAAACAACATGTTTGTAGATATGCTGGAGTGCAGCAGCCTACAACCCAATGACTGTTTTATTAAAAAGAAGCTTTCTATAAATATATGAAAAAATGCAATTTTGTGTGAGCTAGGATACAGTGCCACAGTTAATGTTCTAGTGGCACAAACCTCTAACATGTGCGCTCATCAAAGATAAGCTTGCAAATAAAGCTACCCAGGGTTATGTTATGTTTGGTATGCTTGTCTGAACGCATATTAAATAACAAACTAAGAGGGTTTTTTTATGTTGCTGTTTTTGGCAATGAAAGCCTATTTGAAACCATGGAAGCTGATATTAAAACTGTGGCTGACTTTGAGCATGATTTGTTCCTAGGCCCAAACCCATACTGCTGGTTTATTCCTGGTTTGTTTCTGTGACTTTTCTGGGCTTCTACAGAAACTACAGAGGTTCTATAGAATCCAACAGCAGTTGAAAAAGGAAGCAAATTAGAGGTTAAACTCCACTCATTTTTCCTTTTGAACTCTTCAACTTTCCTCATTCTTGCTGGCAACAGTCTTTCTTGCACATCAAACTCATCCTTAAGCACAAGGCTAAGACGGAGTCTTTTTTTTTAAGTTCCAAACCACACATTTACACTAAGATGACCTTTTCATAGAAAGAAAACTTGTGATTCTCAGGGGGGAAAAAATGCAACAACCCACAAATCAATGAACTAAACACACAGGCACAACACGCACATTCCATCAACAAAACAAAACCAAACCATGAGGCACTTCCACTCAAAAAAAGGCAATTCTCCTCCACAAAAACATAGACAAAACATACTCTGCAAAAATCAAGGGCCACAAATATAGGGACATCTCTCTCCAAAATAAAAAGCAAAGACAACAAATAAACACACATACACATTCCCCAGAAAAAATATGTAGTTCACAATAAAACAGACCTCTCAGACACAGGCAAAACAGTCCTTTAATGTTGGCAGGGTGTTCAAATTACCCTCTGGGTACTTGCAGAAGGAAAGGAACTGGCCACAGAAGTTCAAATTAGTTGCTTGCCTGGAAGATTTATTCTGGGTTGCCCAATAAACCAAGGTTAAAACAAATCTTGCTGTAGTGCTTTGCGCAAACAGAGTCATTAAGTTTAGCAGAACTTATTTCCAGAAACGTACACGACTGCAGCCAGAGTAGTGAATGAAATTAGAGCTGATTCTCTAAAGCTTGATTTTTAAAAAACGTAGTACCCACTGCCACTTCAAAGTATTAGAAATTGTATAATTCTGTTCCTCATGATCCTGCCAAATTCAATCTGTTCAAAGCGTGGAATATTATTTTTAAAAACTAATTTATTTGCCATTACTTTTTTCTTTTTTCTTTTAATTAAACAAAGACATAGCAAAAGAAAATATAATCTAACAATACAGAAAAAAAGAAAGGAAAGAACTAAAACATACAAAAATACAATAATTAAAAATTTAAAAAACTAAACAAAACTAAAAGTAAACAAAAAGAGAAATAACTAAAAACTGATTCCCACCCTTGTTGTAAACAGCTCATATTACTTAAACAAATACACCTAACTATTAATCATCATTTGATATTATTAAAAAAAAAATCATTACTTTTTTCAAAACAATACATCAACCTTACTTACTATTCTAAGGTGACACATTTGTAAGTTTAGAAATATAAACAGTAATTTTAAAATGGCACCCCCCTCCAGCTCCCAATAATGTTTTTGAAGTAACAAGTAAACTTAGCACAATCCACGTAAACATACACACACACACACAAAATGGGGCATTATCAGTCACTGTCTTACTTTAAAAAGTAACAACACTGGGAAGGTTGTCACAAAGAGCACTGTGTTAATTGCAATTTGGAACACATTAATTCCAAGTTCTTCACTAGAGGAGGCTAGATCAGAATCTACTAAAGGTAGATCAGGATCTACTGTAGGATCACTGAATGATGTGGTCTATTATGAAAAGGCTTTCTAACTCTCAACAGTTTAAACAATAGATAGCAAAATGTTTTTTTTTAAAAAAATCTTCCTTGTGCTAATTACTTGTTTCCTTAGTCATCTTAATGTGCATCTTCATGCACACTGGTAGTACAAATCTGCTTAGCTGCCTTGGGCCTCTCTCATCATCTCAAGGACTGATACCATTAAAAAAAAACACTCTAGAGACAGGAAGAATGCGTAGTTCATGTCTGAAACATCATATCTTCAATTAATAAGAGAAAATATAAATAATACTTTTGTTGCCATAGTCAAGCTCTTAGCTCATCCTTTTGTGATGCACAGAAATGGAATGTAAAAGTCTTCAATGAGTCATAGTTTCTCTTTTGTCTGAATGGCAAAATCATCATTATCCATGGTCACCCTCAACCAAACCAGGATTCTAAACCAAATTCAAACCATGGCTTAGAAGTGGTGTGCAAAAAGCCCTGGGAATCCACCGGCTGCACTTTTCCCACTTCTGGGTTAAGAAATGTGTCTTAGCTAAATGTTTATGTGTACTATTCATGTTGTACTGAACTCAATAATCCAAAATCAGCTCCCTTTGAATGTAGGGAAGCATGTTTAGAGTACATACAAACACAAGAAGGGTACACTTAACATACAAGCAAGCCTAGTGAATAGTCGTGTGGGGGGGGGGGGTCAAGAAAGAGGACTAGTACTCTCTACATCTCTCTCTCTCCTTCATCATTAGCTATAAGAAGCAGCTTAAATTATCTTCATTGCAAAACTCTTCTCAATGAATAATGGAGGATGGGGGTTGGAGAAGATTAAGTGCAAAATACATACAGACTTGCCATATACTGACATCTCCATTGCTGAAGCTACTGCTCCTATGTAGTAGCACATTATAATTTATGCAAAATCTGCATACTAAGACACAGCTTACCACAGCAAACATATAAAGGAGAAACCAGGTTTTGCTGTCATAACACAATCTGTTACAATTTTGGTTGAAAGGGAGGGAGGAGATTAAGGGGCCTAGATCACATACAGAAGGGATGGCAAACTCCCCTTTTTTGAACAGAAGCCATGTTCCAATTCAGGAAGGGTCTCAAGAGGGCACCTTTTCTAAAATGGGCAGGGCTTAGTGAACAGCTTTGCCTCAAGAGCAGGTTAGCTAAAGCAAACTAGCGGGTAAAGATAAAATTCTCCTCAATTCGGAGATTTCTGCAGCAAGCATCCAAAGCACGCTTCAATTCAATGCATGTCAACCCAGGAACAAGCGCCTGTGCAACAGTTATCCTCCCTTCAAAGCACAGCTCACTTCTGGCGCAACATTTTCTCTCCTGCAAAGCACTGATAAATTCTACGCAGAAAATGGGAGGCAACAGCAGAAGAGTTCTGTGGGCCAAATGGGGCACTCCTAGGGGCCATGTCTAGTCCATGAGATGTAGGTTGGCAGCCTCTGATGTACACAGCCATAATGCTGTTCTAACTTGGTTCAGGAACACCAGTGCTCCAAACTCTCTCCTACTTAGGTTTTGTGCCCAAGGAACGATTATTGAAGAGTTCTCCAGAAACCAGTGACATTGAACAGTGACTCACCTGTGATATGATGTGATTACTCATTGCTGGCTGTTGCTGGGGAGTGGGTGGAAGTGGTTGATGCTGTGGCTGCTGCTGCTGCTGAGCAGCACATGGCAAGAGGCCTCGGCTAGGCTGAGCGGAGGAGACTTGGCTGCAGACTTCTGGGGCACCCAGTGACAGACCTTCGAAGGGAAATGCATGAGGCAGGTGTGAGGAAAGATGGTGATATAGTTCTGAAAGAAGAGGCGCCAGTGCTAAAGCCTGGCTAAAAGAAACACATCATGAACTGCAAAATTGTGGACTGTACTCCCAGACGTTTGCAGAAAAGCTTCTGCACACATGCAGCCCTCTCTTCCTATATTACGAAGTTGCATATTCTGCAGCTAGACTGAGACTCTCCAAACTGAATCCTGGTTCATTGTAAGCCTTACTGCATGACATCCTGCTTCTTTTAGCCAGTTTTGTTTATTAAACTGAAAACTGAGTTTTATAGTTCTTTTGAGCTCTATATTGTATGAAAAGGACAACGTAATGACAACCACCACCATCACAAACAAATCATCTATGTTCCAACTGTTACATAGGATTATTTGGTTTCTTAAAAAATCCACTTTGGGAAGTGTCCTCACCTACAGGATGACCTTCCAGCCACTGTAGTTACTGAAGAATGTATGTACATGTTTTATAGGGACATAGTTTTTATTTACACTACCCACATCTACCTATTTCAGCTGAACAAACTAAACCACTAGAACTGCCTGTTCCTCTTCTGATGATGTGCCCTCATCCACCCAATTTATAACCCAGAAGATTCATAACTATGAAGGGAAAGGGGTTAACCAGTACAATATATAAAATTTATCCTGGTTCCAGAATCTGGCAAATAACTCTCTGATTTAGATTTTCTCTCATCCTATCCTGTTCTATTCTGTATTCAATTCCCCACTGATTTTGCATGCAACATCCACATGCACAAGTAAGTAATACTATTTTCATTCTTTTGCACAAAGGGCAACGGGCTATCGTGGCCCCCTATAAGACCTTGGATGACCACATCTCATCCCAATTATTTATTTATTTATTTATTTTAAATTCCCCTCAGATGACCCCTGAAGGATACAAGAGTCAATTCTGCCATTTTGGGGGCTGTTTTAGCTGCCTGAAAGAGATTTCCTAGGCCCAAAACAGATGGGGAGTACATGGAAAAAATTGTTCTGACAATCTCTAGGGCATGCTGGGGTATATTTGGAGGCTTTTGTTTTCCAAATTTTTGGTGGGGCCTTAAAGTGCTTCCCAATCCCCTGCACTAAAGGATCTGAGAGAATTGTCACTGCTGCAGCATCTCTATCAGAGCATATATTAGGGGCTAAAGCACCATATGTTACTATTAGTGAATCTGAAATATCTTTGAGTCTACTGCAAAGCTGACACTTTATCAGATACTTGCACCTAATGAATATTTTTCCCCTCTGCATTTTTGCATATGAAATTTGCTCTGTCAGTTTTATTTGCTCTCTGTTTTTACCTTCATAGGTCTGGTAAACAGAACAGACACTTCAGATAACAGACACTCTGTGAAAGTAGGAAAAGTATTTGCAAGACTTAGTCCCTCCTCCTAGGTGCTCAAACAAGGGACAGTCTTCATGGTCTGTTTAAGCACACAAGACAGAGAGTAAAATATATATATGTTATTTTATTTACTCTATTTATATGACACCTTTCCTCCCAAAGTTAAACCCAAGGTAGCTTCCAAAAACACAACATGACACAACATGAGAACAGGGATACAACTGTATACAGGTCTAAACTGCTGGAGGAAGTGTGCCATAAGCATAATAGATAGTAAAATAACGTAACATTGTATAATTTTTGTTTCATCTTATACATTATGGCCTTCCATCTGTATCTGAACAGAGATGCACACTCAATCTCACATTGTCCTTTAGGTTTTTTTAAATCACCCAATATACTTTTATATACATTGATGTATTTATATTTTTACATTATTATATATACTTATATGAGTATGTGAAATATCAAGTATATGTTACATGCTCATACATCAACCAGATTTGAGGTGTTTTCAATAGCTAACTTTACAAATCATGTTTAAATGCACAGCGTCTCCACCCTAATTTGCAACTGACTTTGACTGTTCCAAGTTGAAATGTTTTCCTTTTAAAAAAATGTGTGCTGCTTTGTTTCTGGGGGTTTGTGAAGAGTGATTCCCTAGACACAGTGCCAAGACTTAGTGGTTTAATACCAAAGCAGAGATGCAGTATCTTTGATTATTTTCCCCTCTTACTTACTTACATCTACACTTGAAGCCAACCCAAAAAATCTTTCATTCTGCATTTTCACATCCTGACCAGAAACAAGCCTGCTTAGTCTTGCATTCTGTCTCCCATACCATTTCGTTATTTTCCCTCAAAAGAGAGCTGTGAGATTATTCACATCCCCATCTTACAGATTACTAGTACTGATTCAAGGGTGGCATTTTCTAGATGAGAGGAGAGATCTTATCATTTGTGGGTTGGGGAGCTCTGTTACATCTATCAAGAGAACACTGTTAGTTGCTAGCCACGTAGATTCACTTTGGGATGAAAAGTAGTACCAATCCAGCAATTTCCTTTTTCTGCAGCCCAAAGCATGTACTGTCCCAGACGTGCTGAGAACCTTCCTGGGGAGAAAGGGTGACTTAACTAAAACACAAAATAAAGCCTTAGCAGACAATGGATCTGAACTAAAACTGCCACAGCCAACCATGCACATGCCTGTGTATAGTGTGGGGGACTAATACTCGTCATTTCTCCCTTTATAACCAGATGGAAGCAGTTTAACATGCTAAACAAATAGAGCCTGAACTCCTTCCCTGCACTTACAGGCAGGCTTTCAACGGATCATTCTCTGCCTCTCTGTAGCAATGTGACCATCATCACAGCTGCCACTGAGCCATTTCAGACATTAGCTGGCTTTTTACTCCCACAGCCCCTCTGCAAAGTACAGAATTATTGTCATCGCATACCCCAGATGGGCACAAAGAGTCCAGGTAGTTTCCTGCACAGAGGCTGGCTCATGTAAATAACAAGCTGAACTAACGTCTCCTATGTTCCTATCCAGCCCCCACTGGACCACCCACTGGATAAAATATATACAGAAGAAGGGGAGACTAAGCCACAGAAGAACATTGATAACCGCACTCGCAATCACTCCACCTTCCAAAGCAGGCAATAAGCAAACTGCATCCCACCAAGGATGTTTCTGTGGCCCCTTCCAGACTCCCCAGACCACCTTTCTTCTGGCCATACTAAACAGATACCTGTCTTGGATACAAGTCCCCTTTGAATAGGTTCCAGCCCCCCCCCCCCCCCCCGGCCGCCAGCCACTGCTATACTAGTTAAAAAACTGGTATAGAAAAATACCAGTTTTTAAAAACAAAACTAGACTTCCACCCAGCTCTGTTTTTTGTTGCTGTTGGGATGGAGGGGGGACAGCCAAATGGCAGGTGGTTACAAGCCCACTGAGGTAGCCCCCTCTGCTCTAAAAGCTGGCCACACTAAGAACATGTATACACAAGCTGCATTTTCTTGGGATGTGTCAGTAACTGACGGCACCTCCACTGCACTGAGGTTCGAACAAGGATTCAGCTTCTAGGTTTTGTCCTAGAAAATCGCTGAAGAGCTATCAAGTGACCGCTTCATGGTGAGGAAATGCAAATTTTCCCTGTATGGATGCATTATTATCCAGGAAGTCAGGGTGAAGTAAACTTCTCCCTGTAGCACGTATTCTTATCATGTATGAGATTTAAAGAGTCCTTACTCTCCCCACATTTACCTGAGCTAATGAGTTTGTGCACAGAGATGTATTCTATAAGTTTGTTTGTTTCTGTTTGCTTATTTATTTGCATTTATATTCCACCTTTCTTCCAGAGTGGGACCAAGGCAGCTTCCAGAACAATTAAAAGCATTTTTCACCAGCATCAAAAGGCTTCCCCATTTTTAAGTACGGAGGAGACAAAAACATTTGCTTATTCAAGAAGCACTACACTGACTGATCTTTTCTTGTTGCCAATATCATAATAATGTTTTGATTGGCTGGGATCATTTGCAGAATCAGTCCAGACACTTGAAATCTGCATCGCAATGTCAGCTTGTGACTAAATATGACATAGCACTATGAAATCATATTCACTACATGATCACTGATTATATAAGAAGAAAAAAGAAGAATGAAGGGTGGGTACTGAAATGATCTGAGCAAAAGTCAACGTTATCAATAACTAAGGTTTGGGAGTAGAATTTGTAGCCTCCACATTCATTTTAACATGACAATTGAAACTGAGAAATATTCAACCCAGCATTAATGGAATTCCCTCCTGTTCTAATTATGCAATCAATCAAATCCTTAAGCCAGTGAATACATCCATACTATGCAAATTTGTTCCTATCCCACTATATTGTGTGTGTATTTTAGAATCACACCAAACTAAATCCTGTACCAAGGGAAAACCAAGTTCTGTGAACAGTATTCTGCAAGCCAAATACATTTAATTATACAGATGGCCCTCCACACCTGCAGGTTTGACTTTCACATATTTGATTATTTGCGAGTTTGTCCAACCGCCCTCCCCCACCTCAGGTGCTTCTTTTCCAGGGGAACATTCCTTTTTAGCAGCTCCGAGCAGGCCATGCAGCCCTTTAAAAACCCACCTCTGCTCCTCTTCCACCAGCCATTGCCTGACCAGCTAAAGACACCTCACAGCCCAATTTCTCAGCACCACAGACCCTCTCCCAATACCCCACACATCAAAGGAAGGAGATGGGCAAGAGACAGGAAGTATAGGGCCGCCATGCCGACCCATCTCTTTCCTTGACCTGGTTGGGACCCTGGGTGTCTGTTCTTCATACTACGCCTCTGCCCCCTTCCCATAGACACAAACATACATTTTGGTATTTTTCCACTTTTGCAGGGGGTCCTGTGCCACAACTCTAGCAGAAGTGGAGGGCTCACTGTACACACCTGAATAATGCTTTGCACTTAACATAGTACATTTGTGAGGGCAAAGTTAATTATTTGCTTAATTAGTAGTTGGCACTTCCCGTGTTCTAGATCCATATGTCACTCCAGTCCTTGGTATTCTCAAGAAACTGTATTACAGTCAATTGCAACATAAACTGCATTCAACACCACCACCTCTTGGAAACCTCAGATACTTTTCTTACCCCTTCAAAAAGGAATTAAGTGAAAGAGGGGAACAGAGGGAGGAAGAACACAGAAATTATAAGTGGAATAGTTATTTGCTGGGGTGGGAATGAGCAGCAGCCACTTGAGAGAAAACAAGAGTGGGCTAGTTAATTCAAAGGTATCATTATCTACCAAGGAGACAACCATTCAAACTTCACCTATGTCTGTCACTTGCACCAAACTAAAAAAAGATTGTGCTCTTTCTGTACGAAGTAAAGAATCATGGAGAATGTGCTAAACCAAAATACAAAGCAGCCTATAAGCCAGAGTTGGTGAACCTCTGGGCCACCAAACATTTTGTCTTGGCTACAACCCCCCTAACTGCTTACCACTGCCATGCTGGCTGGGGATTCTGGGATCTGAAGTCCAAAACAGCCAGGGCGCCAAAAGCTCACAGTTCCTGCTATAAGCAAAAGCCATTCTCAGTGCCCGAACAGCACTGCAGCCACCACAATGAGAACCAGATTCCTTTCTCTACATCTCGCCACTCTGAAACCTACTCAGATGGCTATAAAAATGTGTCAAGTATGTAAATGCAATAGATAAAACTCTGCACATGAGCATCAATTTTTAGGCAGCACTGAAAGAAGAAAATATTAACATTTTTCCATACAAAGACCATTTTTTAGACCTCCTGGGAAACCAGCTATAGGCTAGAGTTTGTGTATATTTCTACCTTTGCTGTGGCAGCATGAGGAAAGGGAGAGAAATTCATATTCATAAACAGACATACAAGGGGAAAGAGAGGCAAGGAGAAATAAACAAAGACATTTCAGTGCCTGCCCTTGAAGTTCAGCTGGAGGATGACTGTAAACAGGGTGACTACATGGATAGCTGAATATGAGTCATCCCCACTGCTGTAGGAAGCAACAGTGAGAGAAAAGACATGATATTGCTGCATACCATCTCCTCCACTCAAACAGCCCTGTTTCTGAGCTCCAAATAAAGACAAAGAAAAATTTAAAAGAGTCAGGACATCTGTAAAAGCATCATCCACCCCTGTGCACAGAACGAAGGCTGGGAAATGCAAGGAGAGGTAGGGTCTGGGAATTCATTCCACCTTTCCATGACTGGGCAAAGAATAATTAATCTATTATTTTATAAGAAGATGTGTAAGCAGTGCTCTGTGTATCCTGTCCACCCTCACATGAGCACAAAATAACTGTCAGTAATAAATTCAGCATTCTAGGAAAGTCTGCATGGGTTCCCCCCACCATTTTAAAAAAAGCTGCTAGGCCAGCCTTTCCCCAGCTGCTGCTGTCCAGATGTTCTGAACTGTAATACCCAGCATCTGTGATCCCTGGCCACTGACAGTAGTTCTAATCCAATCCTTTAGAGGACACCAAGTGGCAAAAGGCTGCATAAGCAGAAAATCTCTCAATTCAGGAAGGGAAGGAGCAAAATTTATAGTAAGTGTGTCAGTAGTTTGCTGCGGGAAAGGTGGATATGGTGGAAAAAATCTGGATCTTCCACATCCTTTCTTCTTTCTACTTCACTGTCCCCACCACCACCACCACCACCACCACCACCACCACATATAAAATCCAAATTATATGAAACCCAAGACTCTGGAAGTGTAAATACAGAATTCCATTCTTTGGGACACAGCATTTCTGGTAAAGTGGCAGTTATTGCATACTGAAATATTTTACATCAAGGGTAGGAAAATAATAATGGAACATGTTCTCAAACAGTTTCAAGAGGAAGTGGGAAAAGAACGGATAGCTACTATCAAATCAAGACTTGGCTGCAGTACAGGTGATGGGTTTGTGCCCATGGACTCACATCCATCTTTAAGTGAAACAGGATCTTCAGTTAGTTCTACTGAATCAATTTTTTCTGTTTGAAATAGAACTGGTAATTAATGCAGAGAGTGAGTGAAGGTACCATAGTTCTGCCTCACCAAAAGGAAGTTAAACTGTTAGTGTAAGATATATCAAGTGCAGCTCTCTTTAGGTATGCATCCTACAAAAACAGTATTATGTAAGTGCAGTCATTAAGAAATATAAAGGAAGTATATACTATTCTTTATGTTATTACGAATGTTCTCATAAAATAACTTCCACATAAAGCTTTGAATGTGTTTGACTATAACATTTAAATCAAGCATGGTATGTCAGACAAGGTTATTTAGAGCACTTTATCTATAAACTCCATATCACTGCAAAGATCTGAGTTTTCACCCATTAGGATAACAGAAAACTGCCCTACAATGAAGCAGACCCACCTTCATCTAGCTTACCAGTATCTACCCATGAGGTGGGAATTGGGCATCCCTTCAGATATTGCTAGACTCCAAGTCTCATCAGCACTAGCTGGAATAGCTAATAGGGTGGGATACTGGGAGCTGTAGTTAAATAATCTCAGGAGAGCCAGATAATTCCCACCCTTTGTCTACACAAATTGGTGATAGTTCTCAAGGAATTTCAGAAGGGGTCTTTTCCAAACTAATCAGCTTACCTGAGAACTTCTGAATGCAAAGCAAATATTCCAGTACCATGTGTTGTTACACTAAAGCATGTGAACAATGATCCTTCCACTATATTTTTCTCTTCTTCCTCTGGTACCTGATATACTACACGCCAACTCCATCTAATAAAAATGGTTTCTCCAAGATCTACAGTCATTCTTGTCTGTGTGTATGAAGGTTTGGTAGTTTTGTAGAGGCTGCCTCTAGACAGGGGCAATCTGTAGTTAATTGTGAACTGGCTAAAAGAAGCGGAGAACCTCAAAATAAAGTTCATAAAACTCTTATCTGTCCAGGAAAATTGTGCAAGGCCACTGTTGCCCCTTCCACACTGCCTACCCCCTCATTCCTCTCAGCAGCAGATTTTAATTCAAGAAAAGCACAACTATCACAAGCTTCCCATGGAAGCCATTGTTCAGGTTTGAAATATGTAAATGTGGGAGCTTAATCCAACAAAGGCAGCTTCAGTTCACTGCTTGTAAAGTTAATTTTTGGCTTGTTGACATCAGAATCCCCTAAGGTAGCATGGCTGGCTAATGGACATTAGGAGGTATATTCCAAAAAAGTAGCTTCTACAAATCAACATCCACTCACACTGAGCAGACATGTAGCATAGCTCGATGCCCTGCCTGGAGAGATGCTACCCAAGCTGCTCCAACTACTGTGAGCCTATTTTACCACACAGACACATCTTGCAAATCCACGAGTATTAACCAGAGCTTCCCAGTACTTGTAGACAACAAGAGAAATGAGAGGTATATGAGAGGTACATGTGATGATCTATCATGACCTGAATGTTTTCTTTCTACACTGAAGTACTTCCTTGTAAGAAATCTGATAGCTTTGTGGCCTTCAGCCACCAGGTCATCAAGTCCCAAGCTTTGAGGGAGACACGGGACTCCCCAGAACTGAAAGCCTCCCAAAAGGCTGCCCAATGCCACTAATAGTTTCCAGTGAACCTTTTCTCTATTCTAGAAGAGATCTGGGTATTCTAGCCAAGGTCCAGGCCATGGTTGTAAATTCATTCCATACCCCCTAGGTTCAAAAGATTTTCCTAATTTGCATCCAACTAAAAGCACTGCTAAAGAAGCACGGCTCATGCTGCTGACAACCAACTCAAGAAAATAAGGTGAGGTAGGACAGGATGAAGGAAGATTAACTGTTGGAGAGGAAAAAAAAACTTTGTTTTTGGTGTGACTTTGGTAAGTGAAAATGCAGAACAGGAATTAAATTAATTTAGATTAAGAAGCACAAGAGTAGCAATTACTATCAGAACCATACTAGATGGGATACTTAACAACTGGCTGCCAAAGTCTTGGGCTTCCATCTTATAGATAATGCTTCTCAAGTTATCTGATATGAAGGACCCATAATTTTTTTTTCCAGCATGATGAGGACCAGCACCTAATTTGTCTCCACTAAGTATGATTGTTTCTTGCTTTTCTTGAAACTTATGAAGACTGGCAGCCAATTGCTCAGGGACTGGCACTGGCCCACTGACTAGCACAGTTATAGATTATAACACAACTGTTAGTCCTCAATCTTAGGGATATTTAAAAACAGGGTAGATAAAAACGTCAAGGCCATTAGGTGCTATGATAATATAAGGCACCTCCAAAGGTCTTTTGGCCACCTTCTTCATGGGTCTTTGTCAGTCCACTAGATATAAAACAACATCTTCCCTTAGAACACCCAAAAACTCCCTCCTTACATGGGTACACTGCCAGTTTGGAGACATAAGGTCCTTGGAAAGAGAAGCAATTTTGCACCCAAGTATTCCGTGAATTTCTCTGATGATGGCCATCAAAACATACTGGGAACTAAATCAGAACTGCACCTCACCTCTTTGCTTACAGGAATTTTTGAACACACCAGCAAACTGTGCAGCAGAAGAACAAAATATAAGTGGAAGTGTTATACTTCACTTTGTTACCACCTCAAACGCTATCTGAGATGACAGCTAGAGAGGAGACATCACAGAGCTTCAACAGAAGTTTGCTGTTGTGTGCCTTCAAGTTCTTTTTGACTTATAGTGACCCTAAGGAGAACCTATCACAGAGTTTTCTTATCAAGATTTGTTCAGAAGAGATTTGCCTTTGCTTTCCTCTGAAGTTCAGAAAGTGTGACTTGCCTAAGGTCATCCAAGGGGTTTCCACGGCTGAGCAGGGATGCAAACTCTAGTCTCCAGAGTCCTAGTCCAACACTCAGACCACTACACTATGCTGGCTCTCACAACAGAGGTGCATATAAGCAAAGTTTCATCAACATTGGTGCATTGCTAATAGCTTTATATCAGTGAATACTCTGTTACTAAGGTTAATGATATACAGAAGGCTACTTCATAAGGTCAGACTGTTGTGTGTGCATCCAGGGCATGAACCTTGCAGAGCACATCTAGATTATTTCTGGAACTAGAGAAAGTTTGTAGGAGGGCAGGCCCACAAGGTTGTCTTTCCCAGTGCCAACTCCAAGTCTTCACTTCTAGCACCTCTGCTGCCTAGGGTAAGGCAGTGCTGCAGTGGGTGGTATACCTGCTCTCAGGGTGGCTCCAGATCTTCTCCAGAGCTTCTTGTTTAGGCAGCACTAAGAAGTACAAGTGCAGTAAGGAAAAGGCTTATACCGATGCTACCTCTTTACTGATGTTAAAGAAATCAATGCCTAATTCTTAGGGACAAGACCAGTTTTAATCCTGGATTGACCTCCCTAAGACAGGCTCACACCGTTCACCTTTGATGTCTGTCCATATTATGTGAGCAAGGGCAGTAAAGGAGAAAGTGATACCTGGCCTGACAGTCCTGCTGGCACTGCTTCCTTTGCCAATGCCACCAATGCTGTCTCCTCGCGTCAAGATGGAAATGCCGCTGAAGCTGCTGGCTTTGGTGACAGGAGGGCGCAGGTTGCGGGTGGAGCCATCTGAGTCTGTGCTGCTCCATGGCCGAGGCTCCAGTGACTTCAAATCACTCTCTGTGCTGCTCTGGCGGCTGCCTGAAGCCCGGCTGAGTCCATCCCGGTTACCCCTGCATCAGAGATCACTGTAGTTAGTGCTACCAGGGACTAAAAAGAAGCAACACGTCTGCACATTCAAGGAAGCAATGTACTGTTTGGTGTTAGAAGAACAGACAAACGAGCACAAGTAGCTACACTGAGAAGGACTGACTCAGGAGCACATGAGTGCTGCTCCCACTCAAACATACTAGCACAGAGGCAGGTGAGTCTAACAGGCTGCTCCTGGAAATACAGATTACCTTACAGGTAGAACAGCCAGTATCATAACTCTTCAGAAACAATGGGTGCAAAGGTGAATTACCCTCACCAGGCAAGAACCCCTGGCAGAAAGAGACATTCTGAATACAAACATGTTCTGACATCAAGGTCTTGGGTATCCCTTTCTGATCTGACAGCTACCTCTCTCAAATAGTGGGCTGAGGAAGATGAGCCATAAGTAGCAAGCAAGCTGTAGCACAGAGCCCCAACTACTACCACCACCTCTTCTGTGGCCCATTAACTATTTGGGATACAAACCCAATACAATGAGCCTATCCTGCTCCTTTCACACATCATCTAGCTCAAAATGGATGCAATCTGTCCCCACGAGACAAGAAGAAATGAAGTTCTCAGGTGTGAAGCCAGCAGTAAGAAAATATCATACCCTAGCAATCTGGCTGTTAAGAAAAGATGGGGGAAAACAAAATGTTTGCTTCTGGATTTCAGTAAGACAAGATGGGACAAACATACAAGGCTGTGTCGTTTTCAAATGACACAGAGTGAAAAGGTCCATTTGTGATAAGTGATGTCTGAAGTGCCAAGAATGTGGTTCAATAAAGAATGTTGTATGAAGAGCATTTGGGAAAATAAGTGATGGAACGACCAGAAGGCCATTGCTCAGTTGGCGTATTTCACTTGTATACTTGTTTCTACAGTGACAATGTAATGAATGTTAACATATGTGTAATACCAGGGTTTTTTTCCTCACCTACAGAATGTTTGGAACTACAGTAGACTCTCCATATCCACAGATTCAACCAACCACAGCTTAAACATACTTTTTAAAAAAAATCCAAAAAGCAAAACTTTTGAATTGTTCAATATTTTACATGAGGAACACCATTTTACTACACCATTGTATATAATGGGACTTGAGCATCCACAGATTTTGGTATCTGTGGGAGATCCTGGAACCAAACCCCAGTGGATACTGAGGGCCCACTGTAATTCATTCCTTCTGCAGGAACTAAGGTATAGCCAACTTATGTTCTGAGTGTAACCTGATGAGAGAAAACAGCTTCTTTTGCAGTGTAACTGTAACTGTTTCAGTTCTCTTTCAGCTATAGGGCCTTTGATCTTAATACCTATGTGTCTTTTGTCCCACAGGCCAGCATATTGTAGAATTTTGATGGGGGGATGTAGCTACCTCAGTTATTTTCGAATAATAGAAAAATAAATAATGCCTTTAAAAAAACCTTTAAATATTACTTTTGGCTGTGAAGCTGTAATAAGTACTCATTGTTTTTAATAAGCAACTTTCGAAACCACAGACAGCTAGTAAAGGTTTAATACTACCATGAAGTCTGATACAGCTGCTCTCCATCCTGATACAGTAGGAACAAAAGCTCAAAACACAACATATGTGGGAATTTTTAAACACTACAAGACATCTGAGACTCATGCCTTTCCATCTCATCTACACCTCAAAGGACAAGAAGTTTATTGTTAAAAACGAAAACCTGTAACACATGTATCCTAAGAAGGTACCACTGACTGGAACACCACTTTTGGCCCAGGTGAGTATGATGAGAAAAAGAAAAAAAAATCAGAAGGCACCAAATGTAGGAAAAGAAGGGAGAAAGCATTAAAGTGCAAAAATACCATTTTCTTTTTAAAAACCCAGTGTTTTTCAAATATAATCCTTTTTTCATAAGCATGCCTGGGTGCAACCAACTAAGACATTTGGTTTCCAACTCCTGTTTTCAAATCCAGATACTTTCTCCCCCAACCATGCCACATATCAAAGACGGAACCTAGTTCTGCCCAAGAGTGTCCTTGAAGGAGAACTGATATTTGAAAGGCACTGTGCTACACATTCAAAACTTTCCTCCATCTTTTCTTTCTCAGCCTAGGTAATCAACAGTAGCCTTAACAATTCTTGCTGCTTATTAGTTGGGTTTTGTTTAATATCTCAAATTCAACAAAACTTCTCATTACAGCAGAAGACCAATATTAAACTGGACTTCAGTCAATGAGGCCACACACTCAAAGCGTGTC
Organism: Cyclura pinguis; assembly: GCA_030412105.1. Taxonomy (NCBI): domain Eukaryota; kingdom Metazoa; phylum Chordata; class Lepidosauria; order Squamata; family Iguanidae; genus Cyclura; species Cyclura pinguis. The sequence continues at coordinate 193,936,507 of CM059600.1, read as the reverse complement.
TGTGGCTATTTCCAGGTGGCTTAGTGCCAAATACGGACAATGGACTTTAGCCAGAGCAGCAAACAATAACAAGAGGCTGTACTTCAGTTTTAAAAGAAACCAAAACAAATCCATGCCTGCCAAGTTTTGAAAGAGCCTGCAGTTATCTTGGAGATTAACATCTTGTTTCCCATAATCTCTATACTAACACAGAGTCAGAAAGATTAGGATGGGGTGGCTTTGTCTGGAAGATGTAAAAACAGCCACATTAGACTGCAGAGGGCTGAGAAAGCCCTTGGGGGGGGGAGGGCAGAGAGTGAGAAGACAGTCCAATCCTTCGAGGCAAATTGAAGAATCACTGTACTATCCCAGGAACTAATAGCAGTAACCACTTTGGTTCTCTAGAGAATGTGAGATGAGTGTATCTCTAGAGCTAAGTGAAAGAGCAGAGAACCTGAGAGCTTATCCTGGATAGTAAGAAAAATTAATTTTTTTAAAGCACCGTCCACTGTAAATGACACGCCCAAAAGAAAAATTATAGTAGAGTTAATAATCATTTCAATATCTCCCCCTAAGCTGAAGCTATCCAGTAGTCTGAAGGAGAAATTTATGGACAGCTTCACATTACTTCTCCTTCCATACCTTCCCCTATATGCACGAGGTTGCACGGTATAATACCAAAATTGAATGTAAAGCCAGCAACATTGGCTTGGACTGAGACAATTGTACTTTATAAAGACAATTGTACTTTGGATAAAACATATCAGGAATTTCTTTTATCCTCAATTCAGTTTCAATTTTATCGCTTTAGCACAAAGCCACAGCCAACACCCCATTTTGTTGGAATCTGAGACCAGCAGTGGTCTTACACAATGTCCATTCAGTTCCAGGAGGCCCACCTGGCAGAAGTTCACATGCACTATGCCTTTTAAACCCAATCAACAAGTCTCATCTCTGAGCAGGAGTTAAGACCATCTTGTACTTAAATTATGTATTCCAGGCAATTTCCAACTCCAATAACAGCACTCATTTCATATAAAAAGGCACATGGGCCACTGTAAACTGAAACTGGAAACGCTGGAGTGAGAAAGCTTCTATATTCTTCATTTCCTAGCTGAACACTGAGCCATGTCCCCTGGTGCTTAAGTTCTTAATTACATTCTAACACTCGAAGCTGAGCTGCCATGCCCGCAGAGGAATTCCTTGTTCGTGTTGGTCGCCTGCTTTGGTTTGATTCCCACAAGAACTAATTTAGCACTGAACTTTAATTTATTAGAGCAACGTCTACACCAGAGGTGGCCCTGCCATGAGCCAAGAGGCGGCAGCCACAACAAGAGGCAGAGTCCGGTGGTTGCCATTAAGGGCAGCAGAATGAGAAGGTAGATCTAAACCATGGGGCACCATGCAACAGAACGGACGCCTGTGCAAGCCCCAATGAAATGAACAGGCTGGCCCCGCCCTGACAGGTATAGCTTGGTCTGAGCCATACAGAATTTGCTTCCTCAGCTGTGCTCTAATGCCCTGTTTTGTCAGCCGCACTTCTGTGTCTAATTAAAATTCATTTCTAATTAAAAGTTCACTTCTGTGCCTAATTAAAATGTAGCTTTTAATCTTCCAAGGCCTAAATGACTTGGGACCAGATTATCTTCTCCCATGAGTATTACCAATATCTTTAGATCTTCTTCAGCAACCCTGATCAAACCCCTATGAAATGAAAAGAACTGGGAGGCCAAGAGGATAAGGGCCTCTTTAGTAGTGGCAGTCCAGTGGTAGAGGGCTACCTGAAAGACATTTCCTCTGTGGCTTGTTTGGTGGCAGGAGATCACGCTTTTGTTCACAAAAGGCTTTCAAATCACTCATACAACCCTGGCCACTCAAGTTGTAAAATCTGCACTTTAACTAGGGTGTTGGCTTTGCTTTCCGTTGTTGTATTTCAGGCAATTTTTGAACTTTTTTGTGATCTTACTTGGTTTTCAAATTGTTTCTATAGTTATTTATTATGAGCCATCTAGAGAACTTTACATTTTGAGGCAGCATACAAATGTCATTAATAACAATGTAAGTAAAAATAATTGAAGGAGACAAGCTCCCTGGAGCTCTGTTGTAACTCTATGTCTCCAGCATTAGGTAAGTCTGAGAATGAGAGTAACCAAAGGTCAGCCGGGGCAACCAAAGCTGAATGACCCTCTGCCTGGCTTCAAGAGGAGAACTCCCAGAACTTTTGAAATGCCATGGGGGAACCAGGGAGAATAACCAACGTTCATGTCTTTTAAAAAATCTACCCACCAAAGAAGATCATCATAATATATTTCCATCTGCAGCATTAGCAGAGGATAAGAGGTATATCCTGAGTTCTTTTCTCCCTACTGAGCCACTCCTTGTGAAAAATTCTTGCTGACATTTACATAAGACTGCTCCCTCAGCTGTTCTGCTAGCATACAATGGCTTGCTGCTTCTCTTTACCCTTGTGAAATTCACTGTTCAAGTACAGCCAGTTCTGAATTTACAGCAGGATTTTACATTTCCAAAAATGGAGGAACACACTTTTTTGCTTCTCCCAATTCCCAGCACGTCTAGGGGCTATTCCAGATAAAAACTAATATGATCACACCACTGCATCCTCCATTATGTGTCCTTTTTTTTGTTGTTTCTCCTGCCTACAGCCCTGCTTGCTCCTCATACATGTTGCCTGATGAAGAGAACCAGAGATCTCAAAAACTTGCATACATGCCTTTTTGATTGGCCCAACAAAGGTTATCACTCTAATTCAAATTTTGAATTGTTTAGACTGCACATAAAAAGGAAAACAGGATGAGGAGGAAAAATGGAAATCTAATAGTACTTTAAAGAGTAATTTAGACTTTAGCATGAGCTTTCATGAATATCAATCCACTTCTTCAGATGCAGTATCGATGATACTAAAGCTCAGGCTATTGAGCATATTTATACAGTTGCTGAAATGATGTAGCTTTAACAGGATCCAGAAAGATGCAAATTATGACCCTCTTCCTAAATCATCAATGGGTTGTGATACAGATTTTCCATATCTTTTCACCGGTTAGTATTGATGTGTAAAACCAATAAATCTGCTCACCAAAAGTTAGTTACCTTGGAGTCAAAATTTTCTCTAAGGAGATTCTGTTTGTTTTATGTGCAGTTGTGAGAACTCATGTGTTAATATATGTAGTGCATTATAAAATCATTATCTTTGCTCATACCTCTGCTAAAAGGTTGGAATTTGTGAACATAATTCAATTAATCTGATTCTCTTTCTGGTTTTCCTTTGTTACTTCCTTTTTCAAGGACTGCGACTTATAATCCCATACTGTATGCCCAAGAAGATTGAAATGGTTCACAATCCCCTTTGAAGATTTAGTGAGTGTCATGATTTGCATCTTTCTGGATCCTATTACATTCTGTTCCACTCCCACAACTCTATAAATATGCTTAATAACCTAAGGTTTTAACAACATTCTCTCACTGCATCTGAGGAAGCGGACTGAAATCCACAAAAACCCAAGTTATAACATAAATTAATCTTAAAGGTCCTGTCAGATTCTCCTTTTCCTTTTTTTCTCTTTTATGCTGCAAAAGACTAACATGGCTACTTCTCTGAAAACTCAGAGCGCATACACATTTGTAATTTTGGTCAGTCAAATCTTTTAGATATCCATCTCATTATAAGAGGTTAGCACTTCCTGAGATGGAAAACTATAATTTCCTGAAGCTCCTATGTGCGTGGGGATACTCTGCACTAAAATTTAACCACCTCTTGCATCTAATCCCCACTTGAAGCTTTCATAGGGCTATAATCCTAGAGGCACTTACTTGGTATCAAGCTACTCTGACATCAAGGGAACTTACTTCCGAACTAAATGCTCATGGAGACCAAGAATGGTAAACTCCTGAATAAGCAGGAGTTTCAGTTTTCATTTTCTTGTGGGGAAAAGAAACACAAAGTGATGTTGCAAAAGATATGACAAATTGAAGGACTCCACAAGCAGCCATGCATGGTTGAGAGCTTGGTCTGCAAGACAAATGTATGCAAAAAAATCACACAGAGGTACCTAAAGATCTGCCGTCTTTTGTGAGAGCTAGAAGAAAAGCCTTCTTTGGAGAGTCTGTTGGTTAACATCAAAGAAAAGCATGGTTATGGAGTTACAGGATCCTCCCCCTTACAAAACACTGAAGAATATAAGCAAGCATTCATGTGCTTTACTAACCTGCTGTCATTCAGGAACCCGTTCTGGCCCGACTATCACCAAAAGAGCCGCAGGATTGGAAATAGAAACAAAAAAGAAGAAATCATGTAAGACGCTGGCTCTCAGCAGGGTGAAATCAAGGGGTATCTAAGCCCTTTAGAAAACAGGGGGTTCAGAATTTCATGCTATAGTACTCCTGTCACTACAGTTATAAGACACAATTTCTGCAAGGAAAATACAGCATTTGAAAGATACATAGAACAAGCCAATTTAAAAAAAAATTAAAGAAACACTCAATGTCTTTTACATAGCTGTTGAAAGAAGGCCCAAAATATAGCCCCAGACAATAAAAGTCCATGCATGCAACTGAGAGAAGAAATCTGGAACATTGCAAGACTTTATGATTATAAGAAGGAACCCTCTGCAGACTTTCCCTAGAAATGGAGTAGTTAACAAGGCAAATTTATTTGATCTGGATAGTTCTGACTGATCATTTTTGTTTTCCACTTGCTTGCTTTCTGTTTTCCCTTGTTGCACTAACTTTCTTGAGGCTTTTGACTTTCCTGCTTTGCTGTCACACTGGGCCAGTGTTGGTAGAAGACTGGTAGCCACTTTGGCTGCTGTCAACTTACTTACTGCAGTATTACAATGGGAATACCTTCCCTTGGCTGTTAAGTGCCCTAAGATGGTATGGGAACCAAGTTATGGCATTAGTAGATATTATGCTTTATGTAAAATGGCTGGATTTTTTTTTTAAATAGTGCAGCTAACTTTTCAGGGCATAAAATCTCACTGCAAGCAGTCTCCTTAGGGTTTTTGAGCAGATGTTCCAACTGCATACATTCCTCTACACTTAAAAAAAAGTCAAACAGAAAACGCATTTTGCTCCTTGCTTACACCTTGTATTAGTGGCAGTTTTGCCAAAGGAATCAGTAGCTCTTACCTACTATATAGCAGTGATCTATTTATGAATTTGCCTTAGTTCATGAACTAACAAGACAACCCAATGGAGCCTGCACCAAGGTAAATCCCAACTCAGAGACATTTAAACCACTGCATGGGTCATTCTTTCAGTGTTACCAAAACTGGTACCTCTTCAAAATGGGTCTGTCTTGCTTTCACCAAGATTGTCTGATAAACACTGTCATTTAAGTGCTTAACAAACACTGTATGCATCTAAGTTCCCTGTACAATTTTTGTGTCCAACTGTACACACACACATCCTGCTTGATTGTGTGTGTATAATTTCTTTGTGGCTCAGGGCTTGTCATCTAGTAGAAGATCCCTTCAAATTCCCTCCACACCCTTTGCTAGGCTGTTAGTTAACTAAAGTTAATTCAGTTTGAAGCCTCTGAGACAAAGTTATTCCTTCTTACCTTAAATACACAAAAGGTTATGTACTTGTGCTCAACATTTAGAAAAAAAACGAGTTTTCTTCAAATTTATCAAGAGGTTCAGGTGGCAAAATAAAACAAAATGGCTAAAAGATTAAGAAACTGAGTACCTGACATCTCCTGGGCTCCAAGATTTCTATTCAGAAGAATAACTATAACCACAATCCAAGGCAATGAGGCAGTGAGGGACTCCCTTAACCAACCTAGTGCCCTGGTGTTTTGAATTACAACTCCCATAATCTTCCAGGAATCATGAGTGGCTCTAAATATTATGGGAGCTGAAACAAAACAAAACAAAAAAACGCCACAGAGAACACTAGGTTGAAGAAGACTGTTCCAGAATCTTCTCTCATTAACTGAGACTTCATTGCTGAGGTTAAGCAGACACAGGATCTCATCAGAAACCTGGATGGGGGAACACAGAAAGCCCTGTTTAGGAGCACTGTTTTATTTTTATGTTTCTACACTCACCTCTCGTGCAAATATGCGTTCTCTAACTCTTTGATACTCTTCCTCTCGCTCTTCAATAGATTTGCTCCTCCGTCCATCCTGCAGTGGGATTCTGATCTAAATAGATATACAGAATGGAGTTTAATTAAAACTTTGCCACACAGTGAGCATAGCCAATGTAAATTAGCATGCCAGAGGTACATCCCATTTAGGAAACTTGATTTGGCACAACAATTCCTGCTGGATTAAGAACCTTATGCCTAGCTTTGGGCAAGCTAATTTAAGAAACACTACATACCATGTTACTATTGTTGAAAAATATTGGTGAGAATAATTTTAATTTCAAAGATCACAGCTAGATGGTAACGGTCAATTCCCACTGTTTTGAAACATGCAATGCACACAGTAGGTTGACACACCTTTGCAAAAAGTGATAATGCCACCATTATTAGCATTATAATGAACACAGAGGACTGGATATTCTACATGACTCCAGCACAACATCTTGTTCATCTCGTAAACTGCCTATTAACCTTCCTTGTAAGTAGAAAAGGCCAACTTTCACCTACTGTCTATTACAGTTCTAGAGGAAGGAACTGGCAAAGCCACCTCTTGAGTATTCTTTGCCTAAGAAAACCCTATGAAATTCATGCGGTCACCATAAGTCAACAGGTGGCTTGAAGATGTACACACACACATTACAACAACACAACAGAAACAAAACAGTTTCAAAAAAACCAAAAAAGTACTATTAGCTCTCAGACCTAGCAATTAAAACTGACCATTGTTGTTGCCGTTGTGTGCCTTCAAGTCATTTCCAACTTATGGTGACCCAACAGCAAACCTACCATGGGGTTTTCTGGGTCTGAAAGTGCATGACACACCTAAGGTCACCCACTGGGTTTCCATGCTCTAGTGCAGAATCAAACTCCGGTCTCCAGAGTCATAGTACAAAGCTCAAAGCACTGCACCTTGCTGGTTCTCAAAATTTGACCCTTATGGATTATTAATCAAACAAATCTTTGGTTAATTCAGTTAAACCAGCTACACCTCAAAACCAGAAGACAGGCAACTTCATACCTTCTAGATGTTTTAGGCTACAATTTCCATAAGCTCCAACCACCATGGTTGATGGTCAGGGTTTACAGTAGCTATAATCTAAAACACATGATAGGTGTAACTTCCACATCATCCTGGTGATGATACACTGTCAACAATTAGGAAAGTTATTAGCACCACTTGCATGTCTGTGATATTGCTTGGCGTCAGAGGACCACCACCTAGCCCATCACTTTAGTTATATCTCACCTTTTTCCCAGCCTATAAAAAGCAGCTTACAAAATTATCACAAAAGTACACATAGTTAAAAACACACAGAAGTGGAGACTGAACTTCAGCTTGCATGTTGGGGGTCCCAGATTGAGTCCTAAGAATCTCCAGATTCAAGTAGAACACCTTACCAGGCAGGACTATCTTTGCCTATTACCTAAGCAAGCCGCTGCCAATCAAAGTAAAGAACACTGGCCTTGAGGGACAAATAATGTCTTCTGATACAAGATAATCTCATATGTTTCTTTGCATTCATGTCACATGGAAAGCAGAGCAGTTCCTCCTACTGCCCTGTCAATCACTAACTGCCCCACAGAATCATGGTACATAGGTCCTTACATTGCAACAGGGCACCTCAACATATTTCTTCCCCACCTTTGGCTGCAGACCTGACCCAGACCACAGCACAGGTGCAGAACAGCTATTACATTTGTACAATAAGTCAACACCCTACAAAAGTACATACCACAGGTGTTTCACAGATGTGACATAAAAAAATATTTCTTATCAATCAGACTTTTAAAGTATGAGCAGGGGAGCTTTTTATTTATCAAGCTGTTTTTAAAAATTGATGTAGGTTTTTATAATTTTATATGTTTTTAATTGTTTTAATTTTTTTCAATGTTTTGACTTTTTTTGGAAGCCATCTTGAGTCCCAATCTGAGAGAAAGGCAGCATACAAACACATTAAATAATTAAATAAATAAATAGGCACATGTATCACTCTAGAACACACAGAGAATACTCTAAGTCAATGCTTCTTGTCTAAAGTGGGGGTCTGGCATTTTTTTCCCCCAACGTGCCATGGACCAGTGCCATATTTGCTCCTGCTGGCTATAACTGTTTCTTTTCTAAAACCCTCTGTGAATTGGGAACCAATATCTCACAGAACAGCACCAGTCTGGGGACCACTACTTTGAGTGATACTACCTCTAGGACAGACACACATACACCTCTCTGGTTTTGCAGCCCCAGGGAAAAGAAAAGAGAATATATAGTTGTGAACTGAGGGTTCCAATACACAAAGTTAAACAAGCACAGCCTAATCAGCAACCTGGATAAATACTGCAACGTATATATACTGTTATGCATATGTGCATGTGGGTGTCTACACAGTCATTATTAATCTTAACAAACAATGTATCAACAACTTCAGAGTAGAACAGCTATTCACATTTTGTAAAGACATGATTACTTCTTCCAACACTTCCTCCAAAGTACATCACGCAACGCAGCGCAAATGCGAAGAGCGAGAACTCACTGCAGGTACAGATTCAATGCCTTGTGAGTATTGTTAACAGTCAAGAAGAACATTTAATAGTTCTATAGAAGAAATGCATTTGCATGATACACTACACACAACCAGAACCCTGTGGCTAACTTTGAAAAAAGAGGAAGCAGAAAACACGAAAAGCATTTCAGCAGAATTTGCCCCATGACACCTTTAACAAGAGGAAAGAGAAAAAAGGGAGGAGGGATGGAAAAGCACACTTACGAGCCCAGCCACACCTGCATCTCTGCAATGAAGAGCACACAAACATTATACTCCAGCCCATCTCACCTGATTATCATCCCGATCGATGCTGGTGTCATCTCGCTTGAGGATAAACCTCTGGGGAAACTCAGAGTTCTTCTCATCTTTGATGTGCTCAGAGAACCTCTGTTCAGGGCTGCAGAGAAGAAGCAAATCAACTTTGATCAGGTGGGGTGGGGAAAACCTAAAAGAGCAGACAGTCTGCTACATCAGAAGAATCCACCTGTAAGCCCTACCCATTAGGACCGGAAAGGGCACATTACTCATGAACTGTACCCTGAAATAACAATCTGTCCTGGAGGAGGGACTAAAGGCCACAAGATCTATGCTGCACTATCCTTTGGGTCTCCAAAATGTCCTCATCTATTCAGGTCACCCTATGGATTTCCTTGGTCTAGGTAGAACAAGCAGAGCTATCTTGCGCTCTGCCTGGTAACCATCAGCCTTGACTGGAGATAAGCTATGGTTTGCCAAGCTCAGGCTTGGAAATAAACATCAGGTGCTCAGTAATGTTAACCTCACAATAGGTCAGCTTTAGAAACCCCTAAATTCTCGTTTGGTCTAGAATTAGAACCAGAGCATATTCCCCTAGTTATGATCTGCCTTGAAAGTTAACTCCCAATATGGCTGCTGATGAATAGAAAATGCCCTCTATCTCTTACAAGGGAGCCTGTCCCTTAAGGGTACCCAACAAAAGATGGGCTGCTTGCCATCCTGTCTCAGTTTGCCTGAGGAAGACCTTTCAAACCAGCCTGTTCCACAAAACAATAGAGAAACCAAGACTTGATCAATTCCTACGTAATTAATAGTGCTCTAGAAAGTTCCAGCATACACTATGGGAAACTGAAGACTGTGAGCTCAAGGAAAGCCCAAGCTTCCCTTTCCTGACCAGCTGGAAAGGGAAGAAAGAAGGGGAACAGCCTGCAACAGTTTGGGGTTGTGCTCATTAGTCAGACAGGAGTTCTATCTGCTAGGCAGTTAACTCTTCCTCACTTTCCACCCTACCACTCCTTCCCATGGGAGGAATCTAAGGATAAGGAGAAAGGTGGCGAATGAGCAAAGGAGTAAAAAACTAGAACTTGAAGGAAAAGAGGCCAGCTGAAAGGGCCATCACTTATTTTTAAAGAACAGAGAGAATAAGCTGCAAACAAGGAATCCCCCAATTCATAAGACATGAACTGCCGAAGTAGCCCCAGGGAAGGGCTGGGGAAACTTTCCCCCCAGATGTTTTAAACTTCGTCTCCCAGGAGTGTCAGCCAGGATGGCTCACAGTCAAGAACTGCAGGAGGAGTCATCCAAAACATCTGGGAAAGCAAAACTTCCCTATGCCCACCTTAGGACAGACCACTTTTCCTCAGATTTTCCACACAAGGAAAATAATACTGGTTGAATGTACATGGGGATCGTAATACATGCGAGATAATATATTTGAAGAGTTTTGAATACTTTAAAGTGCTATATAAAAAAGTAAATGCTAGTATTCTTATCAGTTCTCCCCACCCATGCACCCCCGCCCCAAACTGACTGAAACCCATTCTTGCCTTACATTCTTGTGTTACTGGTCTTGTTGATAATGACGGCTTTCCCAGTTTGGTCTACGTTGTGGTCCATGCCAAAATAGGCAGCAACCCGGTGTAAAAGCATCCTATGGTATGAGGTCATTTGGGGAAACTTCTTGAACTGATTACTGACAGCAGTGAAGATCAAAGCAGGGTTGGGGGCGGGAAAGAAGAGAAAATGGAACAAACAAAAAATTAAAAACACAGCACACTACATCTTTTCAACCAAAAGCTCAAGCTTCAATTCTTTGCTGCAGAGAAAGCGGAGGTAAAATTACCTTGGGTATAGATAAACCACTTCCTGAAAATAATTAAAGGAAACAAAGAGGGAATACTCTGATTTATTCTGCAATAATCCTAAATTAAAGCGCCTGATCTCTTAAACTGAGGCCAGGAATATACTGAAATGAAAGCAAGTGGTGACTATGCAGGGAATATGAAAGAAGACAGTCCAGTAGTGAGACACAAATAGGTTCTGTCTGCTCACAGTAGGGCATAACGACTTGTGGTATATTTTTTTTTAAAGCATAATACTTTATTGGACACACGACTTTATAACATGTGAGAAAGGAGCACCCTAGAAAAACAGAAAGACTTGTGTACTTCTTTGCTGGAAGGTTATCTTGAGTACTCCTTCAAACTCTTACACAAAAACAAGACATTTAGCTGATGAACACATTATCACTGAAACAGCTAATTAATGCAACTTAAAAGCCAAGACTCAAAAATGCCCAGAAACATGAAATTTACCAGGAAATGATTAATTAACAATATATATTGGTTACTGGAAGACCTATACTATCTGCTACTTTTATGTACTTTTAAAAAAAACTCATATAACTTAATAAATTATAATCAGAATCTCACAATTCTAACTTGATCAACTAGTTCATCTCCCTGACTGCTGTCTGGCACACCTAAATCTTTTTATGCACAGTCATAAAAATTTCATTGTTTTCTTACTAAGGATGCTCATCAGAAACCTGCTTAGGTTTAAAAAGATGCCCCCCTATTGGCTTCATGGTAAAATATGGGATATGTTTAACACAAAAACCTTTGTCAACTTCAACAGGTAAAAAACAGACCCAACTGGATGCCTTTTCCATGAAATGGTTCATTTCTGTAACAAATTTGACTGATAATTAATACTAATAGGAAGCCTCCATAAATATATCTACCTCTACTATTTGACTAAATTTACCAAACAAAACTTATTACCACACTAGGAACTGAATAAACCATATATGAGATTTTGTTCTCCATTATCAGTACAAAGAATTTTTTTCTGAAGTTTTCTATATTGTATCTTAAAACTTTATTTAAAAGGATATTTTTAAATAATAAACATGTAAAAAATTATTTTGTTAAAAAGAGGAATGAAAAATATATATGTACATATAACCAGTGTAAGAAGATCAGAAGTTGCCTCTTCTTTCTTTCTGTATTTCTTTCTCTTTTCCTTTTTCTATTTTCTTTAATTTTAATGTAATTAAAAAATTCCAATTAAAAACAATATTTAATTCAGGCTTCCAGATGTTATTGACTGCAAGTCCCATCACACTGTGCATGGGCCAGCATAAGTGAGAAATGCCAAAAGTTACAGCTGAACATAATCTGGATAGCCAACAGAACTCACATGCTTTAAATAGAGATAGCTATGAAATATACCAGTTACTGAAGAATTAGATACAAATACATTTTTATTGCAAAACAAAAATGAGACATAAACTTTTGCCTTCCATGCCCTTGACTTCTTCTATAACCAACACTAAGTTTTCCTACCATCTGCCATAGGCCTCTCTATTGAAGATACATTAAATATTATTAAAGCTAGTACAGACTTTGGTCAACCAGACATCCGAGAAAGAGGGGATAGCACTGAATTTAGAAACTTGCTTTCAAATCTGCAGTCAGCTGTAATCACTCTCTGGACAGTTTCCAGTGCCATGCAGCTTCCTTTCTGGAGACATTCAGCCTGGCCTTCTCCTAGGCTAAAGAGTGGCACCTAACATTTCAGGATAAGGTCAGTGCCAAAATCTAGGACATTCTAGCTACAGCTTGGCTATCCCAAATCCCTTTCAAATGCAGATTTCAAATGCCAGACTCTCTGCCTTCTTTCCTTTGCTACCTGAATATAGCTCCTGGCATGAAGAGAAATCTCCAAAGCATTTCATTTCCTGGACAGCAAGGGGCTGGATTAGTTAGCTCCTGTGGCCCCTTCTAGCTCTTAAGAGTCTATGATTCCCAAACACAAGCAAGATCCTAGTTTGTGACTGGAACTTGGTAAATTCAACCCATCTAGGCTCCAAATATGTGCTCAATAAACTTTTTTTTTAAAAAGAAATCATTGTGCCATGAACTCCACACACACACACACACACACACACACACACACACACACACACACTTATTTATTTATTTATTTATTTATTTATTTATTTATTTATTTTGAGGGGGGGGATATTCCTAATAAAGTAAATTAATGGAGTACACTCCTTCAAAACAAACACACTATTTAGGTACTCAGATCTTGCACATGATGAAGAAATGAGAGCTTGCAACGTAATACACAATAATCTGATATTGGGTCAGACTACTGGTCTATCTACCCCCATATTTGTCTATTCAATCAAGCAGTAGGATATTATAGAATCCTGGGGTTTGCAGTTTAGGGAGGGGCCTCAAAGCCTCTCTCTAAACTGCGAACCCTAGGATTCCATAGGCACTATAACAGTCTAGTGGGGAAATGGCCTAAGTCGTCGTCGTCTTCGTCTTCTTCTTCTTCTTAATTGGTGGAGATGCCAGACAGTGAACCTGGGACATTTTGCATGTTCTGTATCCTCATGGCTGTAGTTCCCAGCTTCACCCCTCATCTGATATTTGATCCTTGGACTTAACAAAATTGAAATGAGTATGAACAAGTGTGAACCCAATCCCTCCTCGCCTGCCTTTAAAGGATTTAAACATTTGGACACAGCTACCTGCAAGCTTGCATTCATTTCCTATTATAGAACGAACAAGCTCCTTATGAATAAGGATGTGTGATAAACAATTTTATTTATTTTTAACAGATGCTCATATCTACCTTAGAAAGAGATGGCTGGCAATAAAATACTGGATTTGCTGGCGTATAAGACTCACTTTTTTTCTCAAAAAATAACGTTTGAAAAAGGGATGCACCTTATATGCCGGTGTGTCTTACAGCCAGCAAGTAGCACTTTCTGGTGTATAAACGGGGTGTGTCGTATACGTCAGCAAATACAGGTATGTTTTTTGTAGATATGAAGACAGCTTCAATCCCTAGAATTGGATTTTCAGCAAAGGCTCCTGACTGAGGACAGAACTAAATGTTAAAGAGAGCACAGGGGTCACAACAGTGAGCTGCGACCAAGCTTTTCCTTCTTCCCTCTTCTGCAATAACAGCTGGTATGAAGCATGAAGCCACACTGAAGTTTCTCCCACCTCTACAAATGGCAGCTAATACAGTGAAATGGGGATGCAGCATTATAGTAAGGATTTTGAAGTGCACAACCTCATTGTGGCAATCTTCCTAGTCACACCCCAAAGAAATTCTAGGCACCTACACAGAGTGAGATAAAGTTAGTCAGGCTGTATCTCCCAGAATACTCCACCGAAGGAGCAGGAAACAGCAGTAGTATATAGTATAATATCAGATTTATTAGGATCTGTTGGGAGTCAAAGGGCTAACTGCAATGTTCCACTAGGAAGATTATCTGCTGTTTCTGCCTGCAGAATAGTGAGTTGCCCTGACAAACAACAACGTGTTGGTTAGCATGCCAGACTAAACTGGGGGAGATCTATGTTCATACAACTGATCAGCCTCATGAAGTCCAGTAGGGGCTTTGACCCTTTGACTGCCTGAGCCTGGCCTATCTTACAGTGTTATCAGAATTAAGTGGAGTAATCCACCTTGCGAATGTGAACAACGTTACAGTACGATGCAGTCACTGCGCAGCCTGCCATTTCACGCGCTGGTGAGACCTATTATAAATGGCTTAGAACAGACTGTAGAACAACTGTGTTTTTCTAACATATCTTCACTGTGAAGGACAGACAGCTCTCTATCTTTTAAAATAGCGCAAGGAAGGCTCTTCAAAGGTAAGCAGAACAATTTAAGATATTTCTAGCAGCTGAGAAACCAACGTAACCAATTTTGTTTCAGATGTGCTTTGTTAAACTGTTTAACGTGTACCCACTTATGTGCTGGAATATGGCTATATGACCTAGGTTCAAATCCCCAAACAGCTGTGAATTTGAGAGGGTGACCTTGTACCAGTCACACACTCTTATCCCAACTTACTTCATAGGATTGTTGTGAGGATAAAATGGGAGAAAGTGTGGGTGGGTGGCTGGAAGACCCTTGTAAGCCACCCTAAGCTCCTTGGTAAAGAAGCAAGATAAATATGTAATTTAAAAAATCTTATATTTTTATGCTACCGATCCTAGAAAATATGAACTGGGGTACCAGGGAATGAAGCAAACAGGAGTAAAGTCTACTGAATTCAGTGGGACTCAATTCTGAGCACTCTCTCTCTCTCAAATTAAAAAAGTCCGGCACGGTCCTGTTTGGTCTATTTCTACTTCGTCCTCAGAAACATTATTTGTAATGGAACTTGTCAGCATTACTTTTTAAAAACAATACTAATCCATTGCTGTTAGTTGTTAAAAAGCAACACAGTAAATTAAGCATTAGTAGGGATGGGACGAATCCAGAATTTTCCGAATCCAGATCCGGATCGGAATCCCTGGAAGGTTCTGGGAATCCACAAATCTTGAATTTTTCCAATCCTTTTTTTAAAAAGGGTTTAAAAAGCAAGGGAAAGAAGGATAATCTTGGGCAAGACACACTCTCTCAGCCTTAGCAAAAGCCAAGGCAAAGGCAAACCTCCCTCTGCAGAAATCTGGCCAGGACAACTGTCATAGTTTTGGCTCAGGATCTCCCCAGATGGAAAATGACATGAAGGCCCTTTCTACACAGGAAGGAAAATGTGGATTAATCCCACATTTTCCTGCCTACGTAAATGGGCCACATACTACAGTACAGAAATAATCCAGCTGAAAACTATTTTCTTTGCGTGGCTCCTTAGGTCATCCTGGGGTTTGTAGTTTGATGATGCACCAGCACACTTTGGCAGAGAAGGCTGTGACATCTTGTAAAACTACAAACCCCAGAATTGTGTCCAAAAGAGCTTTGCAAGGGAGATATGCAAAGGAATCTTTCAGCTGTTGTTGAAATCTCAAGAAGACTGTACCTTCCAGCCGATCAGGCCTTTAGCGGGCCCCTGAGACGTCAATTTTTAAAAACAATTTTTCCTTTCTGCTACATGCGGTTTGTCATGTGGCTCAGGAGAAATCATGACAGATATTTCACTTTCCATCCTATTCTAGCTATAGGTTTACAAGCAGGCACTGGTCTTGTGGAAGGAGGTACACCAGCCTACATGTGGCAATCACTGGATGAGATTGTGTGACCTTGTCCTCTGCCCCACTACTTCTGATAGGAGTCAGACCTACTGACCCCAACATTTCTACATGCCATTGATTTTTAGCACAGAAAATAGTACTGAACTTAAATACTAAATGTTCAATTTAAATATATTAGAATACAACCTCAGATGCAATTTCTGAAATTGTTAGCAAAGGCCATTATTACTCCAAGGAAAAAACTCACCTACTTGCCATCTCCCCTTCTGTGCCTGGTCTCCCAGGTCTTCAGGCGTCCCGGTCTCCAATAAACTATTTGTTTGGTGGATTTGAAAGATTCGGTTTGCCTATTTTAGTGAAGCGATTCAGATTCACGAATCTTGAATCCTTACCAAGGATTTGTGGATTTGGTTGGCCCATCCCCAAGCATTAGTAGCATGTTTGTTTATAAAAAATCGTTTAATCTCCCCCAACTGTCCCAAATGACCCCTGATAATGGTTTCAAGTGAAAGTTAAGCCCTCTCAGCAATATTAACACTCTTGGCGTTATAATGCCTAAAAAGTAATTCTACTGGTCATCATTTCTTCTTTAAAATGTGACGGGTAACAAGACATTGAGGAAACAGCATAATGGCATTCTACGCGCAAACACAGTAGCACCTACTAGAGAACAACTGAGAAAGAATCATAGAGCAGTTGCATATTGCCCATTATCTTGTTATGCCCCAAGACCTTAAAATGGCAGCCAATTAGGGAAGAGCACTACCAGACAAGACTATGCGAGGCAACCCTGATCTGTCTTTCTATTCTAATGTCCTAGTCTTGGTTGGAAGCAGAAACACTTTAATATGAGGAAATATAATTAGTGAACATCCTCTCACAGATCAATCTTTAATTCACATTACTTACTTGTTATCATTAATAAATTCCAGGATCTCCTGTTCTAATTTTAGCAGCATCATCCTATCCCTGTTAGGAAAAAGTAAGGAGAAAAGAAAGGGAGAAGCATTCAGAGCATAAATAGCTATACAGCTCTTTAAAACCTGTAAATTATTGCCCTCCTCCATCCCAATGTTAAGCTAAAAGCTCAAAGTAATTCAACAATAAAGGCATCACTACCTGTCCTGCATTGACAGTTGCAAAACAGATGTAGCAAGTTAAAAGAAGGGCTTTTTTTTGTTCAGGTGGATTCATTTCTGCACAGTGATTATACTTCTAGGAGCAAAATACCCCATGGGCTCTCACAGAGCCTGTATTATTAAAGAGAAACAGAAATCAGAACTTAGCCAGTGCCTGGCATTCAGCTATGACATTGTTTATTAGCAAAATAACAGGAAACAATTTATACAGAAGTATTGGGAAGCCATTTTCAGGAGGGTTTTTTGAGCTATTACAGTTCTTTCCCAGCCAACTTATACTCATTATTTTCCTTCTTACAAGACTTATGCTCAGTACATGAATGCGTCTACTTTTTTAGACTCCAACACTAGAGTTACTCTAATCTTAACTTTTATATTTTCAAGATTTTCAAAGAAGCCGCAGGGCCCCATGAACGGTTCAAATTTGCTGAAGCTAAGTGGATATTAACTAGAATCTCACTGTGAGATCACTGTAAGGTCCATACAACAGCTGAATAAAAAAAAAAAATTCAAGCATTAACTTGAACCCTGATAGTTAGCCAGATGAACTGCCATGTAATTTCCAACATATATTCTGAGCTTGGGACGCATCTACTATCTCACTCATGGCCAGCACCAGTGGCCAGGAAGGTCCTTTGTATCTTCAGCAAAATATCTGCCAGTGGGCTTTATCCTGGACTGGGAGGCCCTGGCAGGTTTAGAAGCAGCCACACGCCTGCCAAGTGTATGGGTAGTGGAGTGGTACTATGATTTCTCCCAATGCTCCAGGGAAAATCAAAATTATGGTTAAATAATGCTAAAAGGACTGAGTCATAGCATCCTCAATGGATGTTTCCAAGGCATCAGATTCCCTGTAGCTAACTGAGTGGGCTCTGTGCCGAATCTAGATGTGGGTTCTTGCCATGGCGCAGGGGTCAATGTAAAGAGCCCACTGAAGACATTCTCTCCCATTTTATGGCCAGGATCCAAGAATTATACATGCATTGAGTACGTTTGCAAGTAGCAGGATTGCACAAACTGAGAATGCTCCCTGGAGAACTCCCACTTCATGCTCATCACCACTTCTCTCACCTCATGAGTTAAGAGATTCACCAATGTTTGCCTAACTCCTCCCTCCCACCCCAACTTAATCGTGGAACTGGCCCTGCCCTCAGCAGAAACATATCAACATCAACATGCTACAATTTCAGCAGTTGCTGCTTCCTATTATTTTAATTCCCTTTGTTCCCCTCTCTTCCCTCATGCAACCTTGGAGGAACACTACCCACTTTCCACTTGAAAATCTGTCACATAAATGCACTCAAACTTACCTTGGGTTTTTCTTCAGTGTATTTACTAAAAATTCATGCAAATCTATTCCAGTGGAGTCTGTGTATTCCTGGCTGGAATCTACAAGAGACAACAGTAGGTTACTCAAGTAATGCTCTCTTTACTGGAATAGCATCCAAAGAGTCAAAACAAACATGAACAATGTGGTTCTGAGCAAATGTTCAAGGGATCAGTCTCGCTGCTGAAGATGCGGAAGCTGCCTGCACCACCAGAAGAGCAAGTTGGCTCCCTTGGAACACAGGGCCAAATAGCCTTTTGCAGGACTTAATTTTATCACTCTGGTCCCAACTGTTGGTTCCCAGACATTCCTGGACAGCAACTGTCACCAAGCCCAACTGTGGTCATGCTGACTGGGGATGGTGGGAGTCTGAATCCACCAATGGATACTCAAGGTTCTGGCACCAAAACCCAGAGCTTAGAATAAACAACAGGTTGCATTCTGACAGCTAAGCTGTCATTCTTGGACCTTCTTGTTCTGTCATCAGCTCCATGAACAAACCACACACAAATTGCTTTATCCAAAAGCACTTTCCTATCTTAAATAAGTCCTTGAAGGACAATATCTTAAAAAAATAAGTCCTTGAAGGACAACATCTTAAAAACAGGTTTGCAGCAAATATTGCTTGGTGGAACTGAATGCAGACTTGAATTTAAAAGGAAGCTAATTAACTACTTCTTTGGGCAATCAAGCTTTCCTGCCAAGACTGTCTTCCTTGGATTCTTATCATGCAATACCAACTTGTGCATACATGAGTAAAGATTTCCACACCTTTTTTAATGCACTAGGGATGCTTGAGGAATTCAATTATTTGCGAAGTCTAATACAAACCTACTGGATCAGCAATTCTCAAGTGAATATGCAGATCAGAACAAAGTTTTCTGCTGGCCTTTGTGCTTCCCGATACAGTCACAGATTTTGGTTCAAAACACATGTAGAAGTTCGTATTTTTAGAGATAAATGTATTCTAAATGCATTTTTGTTCAGACCTTTTTTTAAAAAACAAAAGAAATCATAGGCTGACATAGAAATGGTACAGAATATGCTTAAGGACTAACATGAGGCTGCCCAGCTTTTAAGATCTTTGTGACAAGCTCTGTTCTCTGCTCTACCACTGTCAGAGTCATCTTTGGCAGAAAAAAGCAGACAGAAACTGAACTGTTTACACTATGTGGTAAATAATACAACTCTACTGAAGCTAAGCAAGTCCAAAGCTTGGAAACGTTACTTTTTTGAGATTACAATTCCCAAAATCCTCCGTCCAGGATGGTCAAGTAAAGTTCCCAATCCTGAAAATAATGAGAGTTCTCAGTGCTTTCAGAACGCAAGTAGTTAACTTTATCATTGTTTACTGGGCTGCATATCCGAGGATGACAGAAAGGCAAATCCTGATCTTGTTAGTTGGTGCCAACTTCACTTTATTTATTTTGATCTCTGACTCATTCCAGAGACATATAAACACTTCACAGGTTGCAGAGAGTTCAGGGTTATCATCTCAGGTCTGTTTTACTGGCAAAACCAACTCTGTGCCAGCTACAACCAAATGTGAGAGGATGTTGCCATGGGCCAGAGAACAAGAGCAATAATGTGAGCACCATTTCTGTCAAACTGGGAGGCTGCCAGCTGCTGTCCTGACTAGTGATGAGAAGAACATTGGTAGCTGTGCTGTTCATCAATCACCTGGGAGATCGAGCCTCGAGCAGGGAGGTGTTGGAGACTCAACAACAGAGTTAAGGGGAGTGACACAGGTATAAAAGCTGAGTCTGTACCCAGGGAGGGAGGGGAGACAGGAAGGAGTAGTCATATTATGGAGAAGGTGTTGGATTGGTCCCAGCCTTGGAAGACTCTTACACAAGAAGGCAAAGGGAGAGGAATAAGGCCTGCCACCTGCCTAGGGGTAAAGGCTTTCTCAGGGAGAAGGGGAGGAGATCAACAAAGGGCCCTTCAGCAGCCTTTCCCCCAGGGCTTTGCTTCTAGCCTCATGAACTACAGCTTGCCTAGCTTTTTCACCCTCCTGAACAGTTCTAGAGAGCTGACAGAGACTCCTCTTTGTGCATGTAGCCATCTGTCCACCATACCTGAAAAGATTCTGGAGCCAAGTCAGGAATGAGCTGGCCCAACCAACCCTGAAAAACAGCTGGAGGCCTCTGTCCAGTTATTTCATATGTGATGAATGGTTCTCTAGAGTGTGAATCTGTACAAACCCACTAGGGTTGGCCATGTTTTGAAAAGAGAATGGGAGAGGGACCCTGATCCTGCCCAGACATACTCTCCCTTCAGGCATCTGATCCTAGCACAACTTGAACACTGCTGTTCCTGTAAGTGCAAAACTCACCTGGTTTTATCACTATCCTGACCCCATGAATGAACAAAGGGCAGGAAAGTTTGATGGTTGTGCTGTGTAATGATTTAGGACTAATTCATGTTTGTAAAACATAATTTTTGCTATGCCTCATTGGCAAACCATGGAGACAGAGGGCTGTAAGTCCTACTCCTAGGGTTACAGTTTCCATGTGCTACAGATGATATACGTAATGGCCACAACTGTTCCAAACACTGACAGGAACCCTGTGGAGCACTAAACTGTACCTTGTAAATCATTATTTAGAGAGCTATATCTCAGTGTTGGAGCACAAGATTTGTAGGCATAAGATCTGCCACTCCACTATGGCATTATTATTAAAACAATCCTAGGTGACAGGATGAGGAAAAACTTCTGCTTTTAAAACTCTGAAAGCTACAGCCAACTGGAACAGACACCATAAGCTTAGGCAGACCACCACTCATCTGACTCATTAACAAGGCAGCTTCATATGTTAAATCCAACTCCTGTTCTACTGTGCTGTGCAGCAGCTTATCTTCTTTGTCACTTGCATGGCATCACATGGTGACTCCATTTCTAGTCTTAATGGGTTTCTGAACAAGAAAAAGAAGTGAAATTGTATAATCAACTATGTCATGGTCTGTGATAAAAACAGGGCAGCATTGATTGGGTTGCAAGAAGTGTTGCATAATACCTCCATACAGTATTTAGGGAGGTAGACCACCTCTCACCCAGTGTTGTATCTGAATTTTGTGATGCGGGAGAAAGGGCTAATTGTCTCATTTAAGTAAGCAAGTGACAGACTACAATGCACACGTGCACCAGCACACATTCAAACAGTATCACCAATAAGGCAATGCAAAGCTGCTGAGTGCTTGGGATAGGAAAGATTATGTCTATAACAAAGGAAGTTCTACAAAATGCCACTTATCAGGAAGGAACCAATTAGAAAATCCAGAATAGAGGAGAACGGTGGGAAACAAGAACTGGAAGACTATAAAGCAACATAAGTAAAATGTGAGGTGACTGACGCAGGGCAGCCAGCACAGATACTCTTACAAGCATACAGGAAAATGACTTATACCAAGCCAAACTATTTGTCCTTTAAGTCTGATATGGTCTACACTGACTGACAACAACTCTCCACGGTCTCAGGCAGATCCTTTCAACCTGAGATGCTAGAACCTGAACCTGTGATCATCTACCAGCAAACTAAGTGCCCAATCACCGAGCTACATGTCTTTCCCCAGTCACTGGGGGATGAGAGATGTGAGAAAGGCCTTTAGCATCTGCTCAAGAACAACTCTTTCACAATTCAGAAGAAAAAAACTCTCAGCCAAAGCATCTGAAATGAAAACAGCCAAAACATCTATCCTCTGCATTAGCGAGATGCAGACACCTTGTTTCACTTTACTTAGGAGTTAATTAAATACTACATTTCCCACTTTTGTTTTCTAAGTCAAAAGAACAAGAAATTACCCAAAAATGCTTTGTACTGCAAGTCAGAGACATCAACTCACTGCATAGCACACACCCACAGTATGTTCAACCATTTTTCATGTTGCATCTGGGTGTTCTACACGTATTTGCTAAAACAAAATATAACCACCACCCTGTACCTATTCTGATCCTGGCTTCTGTCTACTTCTGATGCATGTTAAGATGTCTGGAAGCATCATATGACAGGGATGGCATACACATCTTTTTATAGTCAAAATCTATCTTCCCCTTTATGGTTTTGGACGATTTTATCAAAATAGGTCTATTCAGATGAACATGAGCCCCACTATCCAAGCATTTATGCACATCTTGAACATGTATTTACATATTCATGTCTTTAAAAATGCACTATGGAAATGGGTTCTGAAGATTCATAAATCTTCTTTACCTCTATAAAAACATTTCTGGTACTAAACTTTTGTGAATTGTTTGTTTCTCCTTCTTAAGTGAAATTAAAGTGACAAAACATAACCCTATGGAGTGGCTAGAAATGATATATTAGAAGTTAACTAAGTCATGCCAACAGTAGATGTTCACTGTTTGCTTATATGACACCCAAGGGCATGAGTATATACAAAGAAAGATCTAACCAGAGCCTGAGATGGTCTTACCTCTAGACAACATTTTCTTGGGGGCCTTCTCCTTACTTTTTTCTTCCTTTTCAGGACCATCTTTTGCAGACTTGTCATCCTTCTTGTCAGGAGGGCAACTGATATGCAACTGTATGATATCCTAGTGACAAGACAAAAGCCATAACTGATGCTTTGCAATCAACAGAAGTGGGGATCATATATCTGGAGGATCACTGTGTTTGGATCTGGATAGGAACTGCACTTTGTGTCAGATTGGCTAATGAACCCAGGAGTCCACTCTTACTGCAACGTGTGACAGCCTGCTTTTAGGATTTATCCAGAGTTACAGCTATTTAGGCTGTGAAACTTTACTCTGCCTGTGGTGCAATAAACTAAATAACTTGATGCAAAAATGATGGGGATCTGAGCAGAAGGATCTTTTAACCCATCCTTTCTCTACCCTGAAAGCTGTGACATTTGCCAACAAGAGAATAGCAGGCATTTTTTAGGTAACATCTAACTGGAACCAACCAATAGGTGACCACACTTTGGAAAGGTCTCTTCTAGCTCTGGTAAGCTGCAACCCGGTGCATCTTTTCATTCTCATCTATCATGTGGCATGCCTCATTTGCTTGAGTCATTTATATTGTTTGGATTGAACAAGGACCTATAGTACCAAACACTTTATTTTCTTCTGACCTCTGACTGCTGCACACTTTAATCTGAATAAGGGCTTTCTGCATAAATGCATGCAGGCAAGAAGGTATAATAGGTGTTGAAACCCTCCCCTTCCCTACAGTACTCTGCTAGAGATCTAATAAGGCAACATGAAAAGATCAAAGGCTTTCTTATTCTGAAAGCCTTGGATGGGGTTCCACTCAGCATAATCAGGTGGTAAATGTGCTGCTTCAGATACAAGCTCATAAAGTAATGCCCAGAGAATGTGGACTTATAAATACAAAAGACAGCAATTGGAATTCTACTGAAGCACTAACATAGCCATATTGAGAGCCAGTGTGGCATAGTGTTTGAGCACTGGATTATGACCCTGCAAATCCAGGGTTCAAATCTCCACTCAGCCATGGAAACTCACTGGGTGATCTTGGGCAAGCCAGAATCTCCCAGAATATAAAGGCCAAAAAGCCCCTCTGAACAAATTCTGCCAAGAAAATCCCATAACAGGTTCACCTTGTGCTTGCCATAAGTCAGAAATGACTTGACTGTATACAGAACAAAAAAAATGATATCAGCATGATATGGTATAAGCTGAGCTACCATTCACCCTTTGAATACTGCAGGTTCAAGTAAGCCTTGCTAAACCTGAATTTTTGGCCATGGTCTAATCCAGGAGGATGAATCATCACTGAATGTGGTCTCTTCCCCAAAGTGGAAAAGATATCTAGCTGCATTTTTGTCTCACCTGGGTTTCTAAGAGCCCATCCACGAAGGGACTAGAGGATTCTTCACATACAGCCAGACTCCTGACCAACTTCAGCTTTGAATTCGACTGAAAAGACAAAAGCTTCTGTGATGATGTTCAGGTGACTAGCACTCCATCTGACGTATCACTGAGCTGCTAGCCAATTAGTGCTAATTGTATCAGCACAACAATAATCAGAAACACAAATTCCTTTCTGTCTAGTAATAATACAGCATTTAGCCAGAAGCACCAATGACTTGTAGACATATGGCTAAAAGAAATTCTTCCTCTTAATGCCTTAGATAGGATTCAATGGAAGTAGAAGGCTGGTATGGTAATCTAGTACACCAATTAGCCTCTGCTAATACAGCACCTTATATGTCGAAAAACAATGATTGGGCTTCCTTGAAGCAAATGAACCCATTAAGAAATATGCTGACTGATAAATCATCTTTGTTTAAGTGGAACTCTGGAAGATTACCTTTCTTTTCCCTTTATTAAAAGGCTATCATACCACAGCTTTACCTGCATTCCTGACAAAGATACTTATTCTAAGTCATCTACTAGCAGCATTTAAAGGAAAAGTTTAAAATAAAAGTCTAGGACTGTTTTTGGATGGTATGTATGTCTGTATATTTGTTTCTGAGAGAGAGAGAAGGGGAGACTGAGAACAAACACACAAACCTTTCACACGGACAAACACAATCATCAGGTTTCTGGGGATCACACCTACAGTGTTCTCTTCACTGCTAAGAGTGGGATGTTAAAGATGTATATAAGTTTGTGCGGGAGCCAATGCAAAGAAAAAAGTAAAAGTTGCACAGGTATTTAATCTCAAAACCTTAGGACAGATAGCAATAGTTAAAAAAAATCCTGATGCATCTAAATAAAAATTGTATCTCAACAAATCAAAAGTCAGAAATACTAAAACTTCATTCATCCCTCTTCTCTCGCTAAGGTAGTAAAACTGCATCTGGCATATACCACTCTGGACTGCAGGTCTGAGACTGCATGGCTTGGTGCTCTGTCATACCAAAAACAATAATCCCTCAACATACAAAACCAGTCTGCTAGAGAAATGGGTTCCAGTTCAGCCTTCCTCCCAACATGCAACTTCTCTTATGCATAAGTGGGGCCCTGACTTATGTGAACCTGTTACATACACTGAAAAGTACTACTGTCGAGGCGCAGCTTTATTACCAAAAGTAAGAAGGAAGACTAAGCTTGGACCCTTAAAGTTTGCCCAAATATAAATTTCTAGTTTCTACAAAATGCACACTTGAAAGTCTCAGGTTCAATTCCTGGATCTCCAAACAGGACAGAAAAAACTCCCACTTGTCAATAATACCGAGTTAGGTGGACCAGTAGTCTCACTGAGTGTAACACAGCTGCCTATGCTTCCTGGATGAGTCAGTCTCTAAGAGGGGGCAGTTTCATAGCCATAAGACAGCCAAAGAGATAAGTGGTACTACCCTGCCCTCCAACCTCTTGTCACCTAAGTGTACTGAATATGTGTTACTCAGATGGCTCACAATCACTTTAGCAGGTAAGGCCCTTAAATCAGTAACAGACAAGGGGAAATTACAGCAAGGAGGTTTGGAAGAAGGAAACAGACAAGTCCAATTTGGACCACTGACAGCAAGGAAAAGTATTGGAAGAGGGTTCCATGGCCAAGGATGAAAGTAATGGGGTCACACTCATACAAGCTATTCTTGATGTCCCACATCTGGAGCATCACATGATATAACCAAGGAAAAGAGAATAGACAGTCTCTTACCTTGGCTCTTTTTCTAGCATGCCCATGATTGGATATTCGCCTCTGCAAAAATAAAAGGGTAAGGGGGGAGATGGAAAAGCTACTTTGTGCATATTATGCAGTGTTAAGATACATGCTAGGAAAAAAAACCAAAATAAATTATCCAAATGTCTGTTACAGAACATGCATCCCAAACATCCAGCTAACTGCACTACTATTTTGCCACTTCTAGCTTTAAAGGGACAGAATAGGTACAGATGATGGTTGGGAGAGTGCAGAGAGGTGACAGCTCATGGAAAGCGCATTCTGCCACATAATTGCTTCCACTGAGGACTTCGCTGCTTGTCTCTAGAGAAATTCCAAATTATATGGTTGGTGAAATTCTATGCCTATATCTAAATCCTAATA
The DNA here is from genome assembly GCA_030412105.1 of Cyclura pinguis. Lineage (NCBI taxonomy): Eukaryota > Metazoa > Chordata > Lepidosauria > Squamata > Iguanidae > Cyclura > Cyclura pinguis. Next base: position 193,910,170 of record CM059600.1, on the reverse strand, counting down.
GGATAATGATCCTGATAGCCACAGGGGCTGGTATTAATAGCTCAACTTCATGTCACAAAATCAGGCTGCCATCATTTCCATGGCATACTGTACCTTGTGAGAATCTTATGAAAACAGGCTACCTTCTACATACATTAAGGACAAAACCAAATCTGTGACACGAAACTATGGCCCTTTCCGCATGTGGGGGGGGGGGGGGAACGCCCGAAAACAGAGCTTACCGGTTTTGTTTTCTGGCCAGCCGAGTCCGTCGCCACGAGGAGCAGCGCGAGTTCGCTGCTCCGCAGTCCTCTGGCGTCCCAAATGGCGGCCTCCGGTTGGTGGAGGCTCTCCACCAACCGGGGAAGCTTGCCAGCCGAAAGCCCGCCCCAGTAAGATCTGCAGGTACGCACTTGCGCGCGCCTGCAAATCTGCTCTGGAGCCGGGCGACGGAGCGGCACGGGGTTGCGCGCTCCGTGATTTTTAAAAACCTCTAAAAAGAGGTTTTTAAAAAACACACCGCGCGACCAGTTCCGGTCGCTCCGGAGTGGACTGAGGTATGGAACTACAGAAAGTAGTCCGCCCCCGTCCACTCTACGGTGCAGAAGACCTCCACTGGAGGTCGCTCTGCACCGTTTTACTAGCCCGGTGCGGTAATGGCCTATCACTAATGTCTAAATACCAAAAAAACAAGATGCAATAAGCATGAAGTGGGCAAATCCACTTTAATCATCAAATTCTAAGGATTTAAACCTGCACCTAAAACTAAATTCTTTGAGTTTCGTCTTTCAACTCCACCCTTTCTGCCATGCTTTTCCCTAATCCCCCAGTTATCACTCCTAAAGTGTAGCCTAAGTATATGTAACATGATTTGCTTGCTCTCGTCCTTTGTATACCAATGACTGTTTTGTCTCTCCTCTCATGTCATTGTCTTTTTCTACTACTAATCTACAGATTACAAAATTGTTGGGGCAGGGATTTTCCTGCTAAGTGCTATGTCCTCTGTAATGATATCAGCAAAACTCAAATTGCCACACTGCAAAATAGCCAAGACCCGCTGCTGAATTAGATTTGTTTGTTTTGCACTTTGCATGAGCTTAAGTAATTAAGCAACCATAGACACACTTAACGGGCAATCTTATGCACGCTGAACCCATTCAACTCAATGGGATGTTCTAAGAGCAAAGATATGTATGGCTGCTCTTTAAGTATTATAGAAAACTCCTTTATGCAAGAGACAATGAAAACAAAATGGGCCTACATGGTAGTTTTTTAAAAGAACCCAGCACAAAAATATCTGAAGCAGATACTAACTCAGCTTGGTACTGCACTCAGAGTATGGGCAGGTAACTGGCAGAAATACAACACTATATACAACTGTTTAGATATTATTGTTATTTCTACAAACATGTCACATTCCATATGAAAACAGAGAAACCACTACCCCAAGGAACTTCTGATTCAAATTTTAACACTGTTGGACACAAGAGAGGGCAAGAATAGAAGAAGCAAAGGTATCCCAAGGACAAATGTGTGACCAAACACAATGCTTAGACTCCATCTGAACTGTGGATAGGGATAACAGGATTATGCTGAAGGCATACTGGGCTCTAAGGAGGGATTAGAAAGAGAGAAGATAGAGCACCACAGTGGTGTTCCAAGTGAAAGTTGAAGCTCCAAGAGGTACCAAAGGAGAATAACCTAAATTGTTTCTGAGGGCAGGACACTTTTGTGCAGTTGAGGCTACTAGAGTTGGGACATAATCTCTGGAATCTCTAATTAAGCAAACTCTGGAATGAAACTTCTCCCTAGGAAGAGTCTAAGATCTCCTGCCAGTCCACATGAGGCATGGATGGCCCTGCTGGCCTGGTTGTGTTTGTGACAAATCTTCCTCCAGTTACCTGGGATTCCTGCCGCGGGCTACTCTCCTCCCCATCCTTCTCAAGTTCTTCTTTGCTTAGTGACCTGGATACAAACTTGTTTTTGTTCACAGATTCCTCAACCAGCTTCTTTTCCGACTCTTTCATTATTTCCAGTGTCTCTTGTGTCGTGTTGCTGTTAGACATCTTCAGCACAATATACTGTTAGAGATGAACACCTGAAAACAGAGACAGCACAGATGGATACAGGCTATTCTTTTCAGTAATATTTGCTATTTGCATCAGGAGGAAAGCAATCACTATAACTACTGACAACTCACCTCCTAATGCAACAATAACTGGTGGTAATTTTTATTAGGACTATTGAGGCAGAAGGGTGTCTGTCTGCTGCAGTCCCAATCCTGATCAAGACAATCTTAACAGCAGCTTTAAATTAAATTAAATACATTAAATGCAACAACGTGTTTTAACCTAACATGGAATTTGGCCTTTGACGTCTGGGCTCACTATGGGGAGAGGTAGGTTTCTACTTTGGCCAGTTATGCCCTTGTGTGCACCACAATAATTTGAAAGATATATTTGCTCAGCATCATTATGAAAATGGTTAAGAACAAGAGGAAATGCTCTTCAGATAAGCAGTTTCAGACACTTGCTATGTAAGAGGGGGGCATCATTTTCAGCGCAAGAGCCTTGCGAGAAGGCAGTAACTTGCCTCTGCTGAAGTGTCTAGAAAGCTTACTTAGAGAACTCTGGCCATATAACAATCAGAGAAAGAGGAAAACACAATGTTAACCCATTTGTTTATTTAAATGGAATTCACAGCTAAAGCTGATCCTTTCAAAGTATATGCTCTTACTTCAGGGGAAAAACAAACAAACAAACAAACAAGAAAAAGGCTTAAGCATTTGGTTAGAACCAGAATAAGCCACCCTCAAAACAAAAGAAAGGATATGACCAATTCTGCAGAATTTCAGTTTCAGGGCTTGTTGATGTTGGAAGAAGAGGAGACTACAAGGGCCTCTAGGTCAAGGGAGGTAGTAGCTGATGGACACCTGGCTGTAGTATCAATGTAAAGGCAATGACTTTTCATGAGAAAGAGAAGGGCCACTCAAAAACAGTACCAAAAACAGGTAACCAATTCATACATTTAATAAGCAGCCAATCAATTTTTTAATCCCATAAAAATAAATTTTGTTTTCCACTTAATTCCCAGTCATGGTTTATTACATGAAAGCCAATTAGGAATGTGCAAAGAAATACATGAAAAATTCTACAAGCATCAGTGAAACTTTGCTGCAGTCTCAAAAACTCCTCCAGCTGCTTAATACCTACATAAATACTCCCAAAAATTCAACTGTCAGCAATAACAATAAAACATGCCCCCCCCCCCCCCGCTCACTACTGAATTTGTGCAGCGGCCACACAAGAATCACTGCTAGTCTTATTTCAGGTATGTCAGTTGGAAACCCCCTCAGCAATTTTATTTCAGCAAGAACCAACCAATTTTCCTAATTTTGCTATAGATGAAATTAAGGAACAACTGCAATTTTAGTGTCTGGCTGTGTAACATCCTAGCAATATACAAGCCACATCCATCTGTAAATGCACAGTGGGAAGGCAGGTGAAAGCCACAGTAGAGCCCCATGAGTACGTAGAGGTTTGCATTCATCTGACTAAATCTCTCAAGAGCTTACTTAGAGAACTCTGTCCATATAACATTTGGGAGGCAGAGCAAGGGAAAAACACAGACAATGTTTATCAACTCCTTTTATTAAGCACAAAAATCCAGAAATCCACACAAAAAAACAGTCAGATCCTACAAAGATTTATTGGCTGTTGGCCCTGTGTGGGAATTACTAATATTCACAGGCTAATTCAAAGTGATCTCTCTTTCATTTGTAGTGCTGCAGAGTACTGAATGTACAGCATTGCTTATTTTACAGCTACTGCCCTAGGAATTACCAATGTGGAATTACCAAATTGCTAACAAGAAATTTGATTTCCAGACAATTACCCAGAGGAAGGGAAGGACAGAAATGATATGTTAGCTATTATGCTGCTAGTGGAGACTGATGGCAAACTTGGACCCATGTTGTATATCTAACAGAAGAAACACTCAAGCATGCATGTTAAAGAGTAACTAATAACCCTCAGTGTGTTTCCATCGCTTGCGTACTTAAAAGGAAGGAGCAATGCCCATGTATGAAATGGCAGTTCTAATCCACATGACTGAGTAAGTACAGAACAAATTAATGTTAACCGCTCAGTCTTAAGTAAGAAAGAAGAGTGTAGTGTAATCTCATGTGCGTACTATACCAAACACCTGTGTTTGAAGGGTATGCTGATTTCAGTCGCTCCGCAGAACTCCAAGTGCATTCAGCCCAATCCCTTAAGACTGTGACTGCTGTCTTACCATGCCACAAGAATACAGCAACTTTGTTCCTAGCTCTAGAGAAACAAATTCTGTTAACAGCATCCACAGGACAAGTAGCATAAACAGCAACCAGCTTAAAAGGCTTCTGAGGTGGCGGGGCCAGGGAGTCTGAGACAAGGATATTTCCTGCTTTTCTGTCAGTAACATGCAAAGGAAAGGAAGTGGACTGGGGGTCACTCATTACTATGGCCTCAAACAGAGCACAACATTAGACTGGGTCACCAGAAGAACATTAGGCCAGTCTCCTGTTAGTAAGAATTCTAAGTATGAATTGAGGCCTTTTAAGGGACTCATCTTTTTGCCACAAACCTAAGGATATGCCTCTTCCTTGTCCATATTCCATATGTTTTTTTAAAGATCTGTGAGGCTGGGGTGTTGGTCACAAACTTTCTTTTAACATTTATGTCCACATATCTCTCAAAAAACTCAAGAAAGTTAAACAATGGCCATTTTCGCACTAGCCTGTTATAGTGCGATGATTCCACTTTCAACATCCTCTGGAATCCTGGGGTTTGCAGTTTCGGGAGGGAAACTGCAAACCCCAGGATTCCGGAGGATGTTGAAAGTGGAATCATCGCGCTATAACAGGCTAGTGCGGAAATGGCCAATGACAGCAGAGGAACACACCTTGATAGCTACTCACATAGTTCTGAATGCTTGCTTCCTGACTCTTACTGTCTGTTAAGGTTTCAGCATCTTTCAGAAATGATGTTAAAAGACACGCAATTTGTGTGTGTGCGGGCATGTGTGTCCGAAGTCAATCTAGAGTTATTTTAGCTAAGTTTTTTATACTTTCGATTCACACCTTGTCTATTATAAAGATTTGACATGAAGGAAGAAAATGGGGGAATATGCAGCTGTGGGGATAAATGCAAATTTTAATCTAGGGGACACTGACTCACTGTGAGTGCAGCAGCAAGTAGCTGGCTACAATGATCCATTAATGAAACAAAGGTGAAGAATTCTTAATCAGAATGTTTTGGGTGCCTCTAAGCACACACACAACATTTTTCTGCACAGCTGAATCACTGCATTCTTTCTACCTTCCTCCTCCCAACCAACAGGTGTGGTCTGAACAAATCAGTGGTATAGCACACACCATTTTCAATCTCTGGCAGGAGCAGGGATGGAAAAACCCCAAGAGCCTTTCCACTGTCCAACAATGCCACAGAGGACGATCTTCCTCTAGCTGCTTCCTCTTTTTTTCCCCCAGTCTTCAGCAGTGAGTTGACTACTGGGGCCACCTCAGACTCACCTATTTCCCATCTCTCCCCCCCCCAAGCCAAGAGGGTGGGAAGGCCACCCACCGAGAAGAAACTGTGGTCTGTGTTCAGACACCCATATCTATGTCACCATGAACCAGCCATCAGAACACAAGCAGCAAGGTTATCGCCTTCCCAACCCTCACCCAACTTCCTCTCACCCTTCTAAAGTCACGTAGGGGAGAGGCAAGAGAGGCTCACAGAAGGGTCCAGACTCCCCAGTCCTCTCCCAGCTTCCCTCTCCCATCCTTCTGATGTTCGACAGAGAGGAGCAAAGAGAGAATTGTGGAAGGCTGTAACCCTCCACGATCTTTTTTTCTACCACCACCCCCATTTGTCCCACAAGATATGTAAAGAGGGGTTAACCAGACTGGGAAAAATCCTCAATCTGTCCCCTCTCCCAGTACTGTACAGGGTAAGGGGAAGCCTCCTTGTCTGCTGCCAGATGCTTTCTCCCCAGCACAAGATCTCTTCAAAAACTGCATCATTTTCAATGACTTCCAGCAGCAGGAAGAAAAAAACCTGACTGAATTATTCCTTCCCCCTTGCAGGAACAACATAATTTAGCTCACCACATCCCTAAGCAGGAATTAAGAATCTGAAGTCTGGTCTTGGGCATTAGCACTTTAAAGGTCAAGTATCTAACAAGTCCGGTATTCTAATAAAATTAAGTGATGTTCATTTGTGTTTCACAGGACACATATGAAACATTTTCAGCAAAGGTTCAAGGAGTAAACCATAGCCCAAAACATTTACTCAGGCAGCCTTGCTTTGCTGGTGTTCTGTTTCCAAACCTTAATATCTCTTGAGTCCCCCCACCTTCTCATCCAACAAAAATGAGTCACATCTCAAGATGCTTAAAAGATGGTCTTTATTTTCTAAAAAGCCCAACACATTTTGGTCTGTGTATGTTCTTTAGACCTTCTTCAGGGGGGCCCTTCAAATCAAAGCTGCAGAAATTTCTGAGCCAGCATATCCAAAATCACTCAATGACAGAGTGCAAGCCTGAATCTTTTAAGCCCAAAAACATAGCTGCAGCCTTACCAAACACCTTAAGGAACGTGACCCACTGATGCATGGGTAGGGGTGGGGTGAGAGGGCAGCAGGGGAGGACAGAGAGAGAGAGATGGGGGGGGAGAAGAAATCTAGAGCAGAGGAAATAAGGGAAGGAGGTGCGAAATTTTCACTTAATTATCAAGGTGCCCAAGCACTATGTTAGCAATAAACATACTAAAGAAATACAAAGTCATTTGTCTGTATCAAATAACAGCATTCCAAACCAGAATAAGAAATCTTAGGAAAATTAGAGGAAAATTGAAAAGATTAACCATTTAACAAATTAATGAATTTGGCCCAAGCCCTGGGGTTGCAGAGAAGACAGCCACTTCCTCCATCCAGAGAAATTAGCCTGACATTCTTTTTCTGAAAAATTAGATCCACATTGGCACCTCTCCAAACCAAAGCAAAGAACATCCAACTGGAAGGCTTATGCAAGGCTTACGGTGTGTTACAAACTCCCAACACTGCATTCAGACCATTTGGAACTAGAGGATTACATTATTTGCCTCTAACAAAAGATTCTTAGGATTCCTTTTCAAATTCTGACCTCAGCACCAAAGTCCCTTGGTCTCTTGAGATAAACTGCCTCTAATCTGCAGGCACCTTAAGTGGGACAACAGGTCAGAAAGGATTGGACGCAATTCACAAAGAGTGGAAATGTGGCCAAGGTAATCAAATGTTTTTTTTTCAACTTCTTGGTGCCCCCAAATAAGCACTAGGCAATCCCAGACTAGAGCGCTGGATGCTTTGTGAGACCATTTCTTGGCTTTATATAAGAAGTCTGACAACACACTTTGAATTGTATTAAACAGCATCGAATCAGGGATAGGGTGCTCATGCTGCAATCCTCCCCTCCCCTGAGGAAACTGCTACTCATTCAGAGCATCATACCAATTACTGAAATAATTCTATTATACTTTACCAGGTTTATAACCATTCTACACATCTGGTAAATAGAATCTGCCGTCTAGGACACCATCTAATACCCAAAAACTCCCCAAACCAAGCCCCAACACCTGACAGGCATCCACCCTTATTCTACATGTTTTGGACTTCAACTCCTATTATCCCTTCCCCATGATCACGCTGGATGGGACTGGTGGGAGTTCCAGACCAAAACATCTGGACAGCCAAACATTCTCTGTCCCTGCCACATGTGGATTTTTTTTCCATGTAGTTGAAAATAACGCATGTAGTGGTTGCATATTGGACCCTGAATGTTTTAAAAGTCCTGGATTCAATTTTTTTCTTGTCGTGGATTCATTACATAGTCTTTAGTAAATTTCTTCTCGGTCTCAATCTGTGAAAAATGGGAATAATATCAACTCAGCTACTGTAGATAATCAAATGGATGAGCGGGATGAATGGGGAAGGTAAAGAAGATGCGGTCTCAAAGCAGAAGCTGGGTGGCCATCTCTCAAACAGGATTTAGATCTCAATTCCCAAACTGACAATAGGTTGGACCAGCTGGCCCTTGGAGTCACTTCCAACTATGATTCTGTGATCTCTATGGTTTCTAAATTGATTTACAGTCTTTTCTAGAGATCATTTTTTAAAACTTTTATATTTATATTTTTACTAATATATGGTTTTTGACCTGTATTTGTTTTAATAATTTGCATGTCATCTTTTGTCTCATTATTGGAAGAAAGGCATGTTATTAATGAATAAAATTGTTATTGTTGTTCTTGTCATTGTTGTTCTGATTTTAAAAACAGAAGGTTTCTAGCTCTCATCTCTGTGGCAATAAAGCTGAAAGTGTTCAAGCAAAAAGCTAAGCAGCCCCAGGATCCAAGACTGTTGGCAGCATGCCCATGCAGATCATCATGCTGGTCAATAGTCACATACGGCCCATCTCATTCAGAGATGCCCAAACCACTTTTGATAAAACAATTCCAAAGTCAAAACAAGAAACTTGCCAACTGATCAACCCTATAACTAGCAAACAATTTTGGCTGCTTAGGTTACTGCTGATTTGAAAAACTCCCAAGAGAGTCCCAGTTCAACTGTATGTGAGCAGAAAGGCAACTGCTTCCAGCACTTTAAAACATGGGGAGCAATGTCCAAAACTATGGATTTCAACAATTTTGTAAAGATAGTATCTTCCCAACACAAGATAAATATTTCTACACCATTTTGTTTCTATTGCTTCTACTGATGTGTTTGTCTGAAACAGAGAGACTGAAAAGGTAGTCATAAATCCCACAAGCAAGTCTCTAGGCAGCATGCCATGAAGAGCAGCAGACTGAGGATGCTGGGTTCAGCTAAGGTTCTCTCTTCACTGACAGGCACAGAGGACTAAAAATCAGTAACCAAAAGGAGGGGAAACGATACAGGTCATCAGTCTCTCACTGCAGCTTGACATCAAACAGCTTCTTGTTGTATCCCATTCTTTCTCAGGATGGAGAAAGGTTTTTCTTATGTCACCGTCTGATGCTGCAGGTTTGGAGGGGGGAATCTCATGTAGAAATCTGCCCCCTCCAGCCTACAGTCCTTCCATCTTTCCAGTAAGCTGACAAAATGATGCGTGTTAACAATTATTTGGAGGTATCTCTTTGACCCATGCAGACCACATTCCTTTGTCCTTTTTGCAGCCCCATATAGGAGGAATGGGAAATATGTGGTCCTCCAGATATTGCTGGAATGAAGCTCCCATGGGCCCTACTGCACTCCAAGAACAACTGGGAGGCTTCACAACTCCCACCTCTGGAATGGATGGATAAACCACAATGGCTTCCCAGATTTCTCTGTGGATGGTGTTGGTTCGATCCAGTGAGGTACATATTATGATCTTGTCTGGTCTGCCTCAGGGAGTTAGGCTGGAGAGCCATTTTACTTCTGATTCTAGGGTTCTCTAACCATGAGCATCCATCTCTTGTACATCATTTCACTTGGTAGACTGGTTGTAACTTAAGATATTTCGGTCAACCTTTTAACTGTGCATTATTCAGAGAGGAGTGAAGTGCAATGCCAATTTGTATGGAGGGTAGGAAATCCAATCTAAGTTAATTTTATGCAGATATAGATAACAATTGGACAAGTAATGTGTCTTCACTACAAACCTGTGTAAGATGTCAATGAAAAGAGTTACTTCCTTAAAACTGCCTAAAACTGGCATGGAATTTTGAAGACTCACGCTCCATTTTGAGAGGGAACTTATTTTACCATGAAAGTCTAAATCAAACTTCTCCAGCGTGATGGTCCTTCTTGGGCTAAAATCCCCATCATCCCTGAGGCGATACTGAACTCCTTCAGGAATTTTCTTGCCTGCGCTGCCTAGTGGTGAACGACGGGAGAATCCACATTCCTCATTCCTGCCTTCCTGCCTTTCCTCTTCTTTTTTAAAAAACATACAATCAGATTCTGAGACAAATGTCACAAGACACCCACTCACACAGACTGATAACCAGCTCTTGTCATAGGGTGAGCATTGCCCACTCAGGTGACACTTACCGCAAACACAGCCAGCTAACACAGAGCTACTTACTCCAGTAGAGACTCCCAGCCCTCTATGTCTATCTCACTGGGCTGTTTATCTCCTTGGCATTATCATAGATAACATTAGGACTCCATAATAAACTTTTGGCATATTGTAGGCAAAACCTTAAGAGAGAGAAGCTTAAAAATTGTGCAAATCGTGTTTCTGTAGCATTTCCTCCATGGTAAATCAGTCTTGCTCTAAAGCAGGAACACATTACATCTGAGAGAAGCTAATGACATAGTTGGCATTGCCAGTGTATTGATTTACTTGACAGACTTTCAATTACTTCCCATGCATTCTCTAAACACTACTTAGAAGATGGCTTGCAACGATATGAAACAAGACATAGCAAAACAAGGGGAAGAAAGCATGTACGTTTGACAGAAAACACAGCAACATCAGTCTTCATGTGTTTCACAGTGTGTGTGGCCAGTGCAGCCATTACACTTTAGCATAACAACAAAGAGACAGAACACATTGCACAGGCCCCAACTAACTTAAACCTAGCAAACAATAACATGAGTACTTAAGCCTCTTTTTACAAAATCCAAGGCACAAGATATATTTCCTCCAATAAAAGAGACAGCGTGTGACTTTTCTCAGAGATTAGACCCAAAAAACAGACAAAGCAACATAGAAAGCGGATCCAAAGCGCCCAGAATAAAGGGAGGAAAACTTCCAAAATCATTGACAGCACGGCAGTGAATGAGATCTTGTTTAACATACTGACAATAATTAATTATGGAGAATACATGGTGGTACTTCCCACCTCAAATCCAGCAAGGGCACTCTTCTCAAGGAACATTCTTTTTACACCTGTGGAAGTATGGCCAAAAGGGAAGACAACAATGAACCTGCACATTATCTTTAAGACAGCAGCACCACCAATACTTGTTTGTCACCAATTGTTGGAAGTAGCTTAGCAATTGCTCCACAGGAGAAGGGCGAGAAAATGTTAGCATAAGGTTTTGTTTTTGCCTGTGCCACCAGCAAGGATATCAACATTTGGAAAAGTGAACCCTTTCTAGAGAGACACTATAGTATAGTGACTTGAGTGACAGACTAGGCCTCTGGTACACCAGGGTTCAAATCCCATATCAAACACGCAGACCGGGTGAGTGACCTTGTGTAAGTCACACTCGCTCAGCCTAAGGGGAAGCCAAAGCCACTCTTGCCAAGAAAAACATAGGATAGATTCACCATAAGTGAGAATTCGGGCCACATAGCAACAACTCTTTCTAACCACTTACAGGCTAAAGCCAATGCTCAGGCTACCAGCATGCAGAAAGGTAACACTAAGGGCAAAGAAGTGGAAATTCCTCCCCCCCACCCCATCATCCCTTCCCTGTTGTGCAAACAAATGTTTCCAACAGCAGAGGGACACCAACCAGCATTCATTCACTGTTTTGGGAAATATAAGTAATGTTGAAATTTCTTTTGAAAAATATATTGGTACTGTATTTGATCTTTCTCTTTTTTTATTCCCATCTTCCATAATTTATCTAGATGAAACTGCAAGAGCTTTATTGTGGATGTAATGCCTATTTTTGAATTTATTTGAAAACTATAATAAAGTATTAGGAAAACAAAATGTAATTAAAGACCCTCTTAAGCATACTGAAATTAGGATAATGACCTCTTCCACTGGGCCACTTGTTCCAATCATCTTCTCTACTGATTCCATCTACAGGATGTAGATAAGAAGTCATACTTTCAAATGTCCCACCACATCAGAAATTCTGTGTACGTGGAAATCTAATACACCAAGAAAATTAACTTTTCTCTGCTGTGCTACCTTTCTACTTGCAGAGAGTATCTGGCACAGATGAACATGAAGCCTTCCTCATACATTTTAAACTGGAGCACTATCAGGAGGAATGCACTATGTACCATTTTTCTATGCATCTGAAAGAAGATACATGGGGAGTGGCTTTAAATCTGCATTTATGGAAGGCTGGAGAATTTGAGTTTTATCTGAAGTCTGTAATTTTAATTGCAGGAACATTAATACTTCTGAAGCAGCTAGGTTTGGCTCTATGGCCTCAAGCTGCTGATCCCTACCTTTAAGAAAGTACTGAAAGGTAAGGTACTGCTTAGGAATCAGAAATAAAGAGGCAGAACACACCGCACAGGCCCCAACTGACTTAAACCTAGCAAACAATAACATGACTACTTAAGCCTCTTCTTACAAAATCCAGGGCACAAGATATATTCCATCCAGTACCAGAGACAGCATGCTTCTCTCTACCAGCTTCCAAGGGAACAAAGGCCAGAGGAGGATAAAGCTGGATTCATGTCCTTCTGGCAGACTTCCCATAGGCAAGTGACTGGCCACTGTGTGAACTGGGTACCAGACTAGACAGCCACCATGGCTCTTCTGTTGTTATGCAAAAGAGGAACCTCCTCTTCTTCATTTTCATTGCTGCTAAATTAGTGTCTCATTGGAATGACATTTCAGGGATTTTTCATAGTTGGAGGTTGTCACAAACTATGCAAAGGACTTTAAAGCAAAGAAGCTTTCCATAACACAGAGAATGTCTCAACATTTTTCAGTGAATTACACAACCACAAATTCACAGTAAAGCTGCAGTTCTGGAAGGAACAGCTTTTTCACGGCATAGTTATTTTACATAAGCAAGGCAGAACAGCTAATATTTGTCACTTTCAGTGCCTCTAAATGTGACTCCCCCTCGCCTCACACACCACCCAGTACCTTTAGTTTAAGTGGTGGTGCTTGGTTGGTACCTCTGCCTGGTCTTTAGTGACGCAAAAGGCCAACACTTCCTCCCTTCTCCTGATGGGAGAGAGCTCAAGGAGTCAGTTCTATACATTCCTCATTCACAAGAGGCTAGTCAGTGTGTTTGCAGCTATTGAACATACAATGAACACCCTCTGGATTATTCCTCCAAGTACTTAAATTAAAAGCAGCAGCACTGTATGTTCCACTGAAGCTTCTTATTAAAGGGAGGGAAAAGGCTCCTTCTCAGAAGGTTTTCCTTTCTGTGTGAATGAATCAGCTTTCACTCCCTCAGGACAAGTGTGGGAGGGAGCGAGGAGGCGGCTGACATGATCCAATGTGGCAAGCAGGACTTGCAGAGAAAGCAGAAGCTCATGTGGCTCAGGAAGGAAGAAAGGAGGTAGCCGACTAGGATGGACGGGTAACGTCAATCGCTTTCACCAGGCAAATAAGACAAATTACACAGGTAGAGCATCAGGGAAGCCACTGACTAAAATCTGGGTCAGGGAAGGAAGGATGGGGGGAAACACTAGGGGCAGCAGCGAAAAGCTGTTGCTTTTTCTGTTTAGTTTTAAGAACTAAGTCAGGGGGAAATAAGTCAGCACAGACCACCACCTCAAAAACATTCTCTTCCATCTGACCCACTGAAGTCAGTATCTGAAATGGGGAAGGAGACCGAGGATTGAAAATGCCCATCCCCTTATCTTTTACAGTTCTCCAGAAGTCAAAAGGAATTCCCCTCTCCACAGATGGAGCTCTTTGTGGACTATCAAGCTGAGCAGCTCTTTCTGAAGCCGAAAGGCTGGCCATGAGACACCAAGTGCTGCATAGACTGCCAACAAGAATACTGGATCAAAACAAAACAGTGGATTGCCAGACTCTTCCAAGAGGTAGAGGTGACAGTAGTAATTAGCAGTCATGATGATAAGTTGCTCAAGATCCAACACCTTCTCTTGCTTTATCTGTCATGATATAACTATAGAATCTGGTCCACTCTTATATAAGCCAGATGTAGCATTTTTGCTGTATGTAAAGAAGCAAAGTCATCGATATCATTCATGAACAGAGTCCCCGACCCAGGAATCAAAAGAGAAAGACATTTGGGTCTCTACATAAAGATAATGATTGGAAAAGAACAGGAGAAGCAGTAAATTTTCAAATGGAAAACACCACACAGTAAGTGATAGAAGAATTGTCACAAAGACTGTTCTAGAAGAACACAAGGAAGGAAAAGGAAGCGAAACTGAAAGCAGAAAGCAAGATGACTGAGAGTCTGAAAGATTCTAAGGTCACCTGACCATACTACATCACTTTTCTAGTAATTCACCACCAAATATAGACAAGACACGTCTTCATGAATCCTAGTTTTAAGACATACCATAGAAAATACTGCTGTATCCCTGTATTTCTGACTGGTTTCATCACCAATATAAGGGCCAAAATAATTGTAGTACAATGTATCTGCCATCAGTAACTGTAACAGTAACTGTAGTGGGTGGGTTCATTAACATCTTACAGAATTTATATTATATTACATTATGGTGTGATGCCATCATATTCTGGTCTTTCCTGCCTCCTGCCAGGTACTCCGATGGCACGTGAGTCTGGGAAAACAAGATGTCATTGCCAGTTCTGCTAATACAACAGAGCAGAAGGGAGCCAGTGTGGTACTAATAAAACCAACACCTCTGGTTTGGCCAGAGGTCACATAAATGTAAGGTCACATCAAGAGTACCTTTCAGAAACACAGAATCATAAAATAATAAGAGCTGGAAGAGACCACAAGGATCACAGAGTCCAACCCCCTGCATGCAGGAACACACACTGAAACACTTCCAACAGATGGCCATCCAGCTTCTGTTTAAAAACCTCCAAAGAAGGAGACTCCACCACACTTCAAGGCAGCATATTCCACCGCCGGACAGCTCTGATCATCATCAGGAAGTTCTTCCTGAGGCTTAGCTAGAATCTCTTTTCCTGTAGTTCAAATCTATTGCTCCTTGCCCTAGTTTCTGGAGCAGTGGAAAACAAGACTGTCCGCTTTTTGATATGACATCCTTTCAAATATTTAAACATGGCTATCATGTCCCCTCTTAACCTTCTCTTCTGCAAACTAAACATACCCAGCTCCCTAAGCCATTCCTCATAGAGCATGGCTTCCAGACCCTTCACCATTTTGGTCGCCTTCCTGTGGACATGTTCCAGCTTGTCAATATCCTTCTTGAAATGAGGTGAACATCTGTAGTCACTCAGAACAGTGAGTTCTCCTAGAGGCATCAGAAGAAATTAACAACTGCCCTGCTGAATCAAACCAAAAATCCATGTTAAGTCAACCATTCTGTAGCTGGCAACCGGGGCACAAAGACAACCATATCCTCATCTTTATGCTTAAGAGTCAGCTCACCTCTGCCTCTTCAGCCTTATTTCTAAACACCATAGGCTGCTTCTTATTGCACCATCTTCTCCTAAACATAAGTTGGTTATAGATAACTAAGAGCCAGTGTGGTGCAGTGGTTTGAACATTTGGACTACCATGCCAGAGAGCAGCGGTGAATCCCTGCTCAGCCATGGAAACTCACTGGGGGACCATGGGCAAGCCCCACTGTCTCAGTGTCAAAGAAGGCAAAAGCAAACCCCCTCTGAACTGAACAAATCTTGCAAAGAAAGCCCTGTGATAGGTTTGCCTTAGGGTCGGAAACGACTTAGAGGCACACAACAACAATACTGATAACTGCCTAGTAAGAGACACTGCCGTGAAATCACAATTCCTGGGAGTGAGGAATAAAATAATGCAAAAAGGAAGGAAGGAAGGAAGGACGGAAGGAAGGACGGAAGGAAAGAATTTCTGCTATTATTGGAAAGTCTGCACCTTTCTTCTACTATCTCCCTAAACCAACATGTATCAGTCACTGTCTGATCCAAAATAGACCTCCACTGGTCTGTCCTACACAGACAACATGAAAGATCCATCCTGTTATTTTTGGAGTCTAATCAAAATGGCTTTTCATTAAATTGCTGTTGCTCTGGAAGAAAAGGTACCTCCTGGAGCAGTGAAACTGTTGCCACCAACCATTGAGAGATAAGCTTAGCGCAACTGTTAAGAATAGCTGCTTGGTTTTCCATGCTAAGAGAAAAAGGTGACATTAAAACCACACTCCTCTTTCTGCTCTGAAGAAACATCTTCTTCTTCTGTTACTTCAAGTATTTCTGTTGTACAACTCAACACAAGGTTTTGGCATTAACGTCACATCTCACTGAATTAGTACACCCTGCAAGGTTAAATGACAATGTTCTTGTCTTCTATTTGCTCATTGGCCTCTAGGTCAACCAATCTGAATCATGCCTCCATGGCAACAGGCTCTATCGCTACGAGCAAAAAGACAAGAGTGTTTTTTTTAAAAAAAATCACCATGTTCCTAAGCTTCTTTTTTTAAAAAAATCAAAAATTGCTGCACATGTTTCTCGTGCAATGAAGTTTCAAAGCTAGCAGGATGCTTCTCTTGTCAAAACTCCCAGATATAGAACACATTCATCTAAATAAAAGCCAACAGAAAACATGGTTTCTGTTCAGTTTGCAGAAAGCTGTTAAATTTTCAGATTTAATTGTTGACAGGCAGGACAACCTACCTGGGAAGGGGGTAGAAAAAAGATGAAGGCAATTTTTTAGTCAATAAGTATAGTCCCCTAGTTACTCAGAGCAATTAACAAACTTGATCCAGAGGCTTTTAAAAAGGTCAGAATATACCACCTGGCCCATTTGGTCTCAAGGGTGTAGGGGAGTTTCCACAGTTGGTCTCTTCTGCAATTCCTTGCTCGGCCAAATACGAATAATGACACAACAACTAACAACTAAAGCTACCAGCCCAAGCCTTACTGTGGACTTGAATCCTGACATTGCCTTACAAGCTGCAAGACTGAAAGCAACAGGTAGCTAATGCCACCGGGTAGAAACAGGAAAGTCATAATTAGCCCATCCTTCCACCCTCCATCCAGCTGCCTGATCCTCAAACACCATGGTTTAATCTGAAGCCCATCTGCCCACAGCTGTTTAAACCATCAGGCACTAATCATGACTGCACACTGTTCATAGCTTTGTCTGCTGTTTTCAGCTGCAAGTTGCATTTTTAATGTAGGCATTATATTATAAATAGTATATTATGCATGAGAATGGTGTGTGGCATTCCAGATGTCACTGGGTTGAAACTTCAACCATCCTTCAGTATTGGCTATCATGATCAAAGCTGATGGGAATGTCAGTCCAAGAATATCCAAAAGCCTACACTTTCCTCACTCCTGCATTACATGTTACAGTACAGATGGGGTTACAGCCTAAATATCCTGAAGTACCAAATCCCATCATATCTTGGAAGCTAAGCAAAGTCAGGCCTAGTTAATCCTTGGAGTGGGGACTGTCAAGGAATACCAGGTGCTGTAAGCAGTATTCAGAGGAAGGCAACAGCAGATCACCTCGGAGTATTCCTTGCCTAAGAAAACACTATGAAATTCATGGAGTCACCATAAGCTGAGAGGTGACTTGAAGGCACAAACACACAGGGATGGAGATATGCTAGCTTCTCTCAGCTTTAAGTACAGAAAGAACTGTGGAGCCTCCCTGCATTAGCACTCTGCTTTTTTTCTTTTTTCTTTTTTTTTTACTGACTGTTTTGCAGAATTCCAACCTGCAGGAAATCTGCAGAGCAGAGTGAACATGTACTAAGGACTAGTCTTAATACTCAGCTAGATATGAAAGCAAGGCAGTCTGTGCTCAAAGGTCTTACAACTTCTATTAAATGGCCAAGAGAGGTTGAAGGGCACTCAGAGATTGACCAGAAAGTAATGGTGAATGCATAAGATGGTGCAACAATGAAAAATAATGAGAATTACCTTCTTTGGGAAATGATTTTCAGAAAGAAACTTCTGTACGGGATTCTGAACTTGAGCCTGTGATGTGCCAATGAAGCACAAAAGCCAATCACAGAATATTGAAACAAATCATTATTAGATCTAACACATCTGATGCCACACTGCTTTGCTTGGGTAGTGTTCTCTCAACTCAAATGGATCCATTTGTGTTGGTATATGCTGTGCTTCAAGAAAAAGATGGGTCTCTCCCCGCATTAGTAAGTTGGTCACCTACACAATCAAGATCTGAGAGTGCTCCCTCCCTATTCCAGTGGACAGATGCCTTTGCAGTCACACTGTTGTTTCAGAACAAAACTGTTCAGCTAACCTCATAGCCTTCAGTTCTACCTAGCTGATGCTGAGGCTAGTCTTACTGACTCCAAAGTGGATCGCACAAAGGTCGTTCCTCAACCTCAAAAGCTCACATCCATCCATTTTTATTTCCATCTCTAAAATGTTCTTGAAAATTTCCCCTTTGAGAAGAGCCAGGTGCAGCCACCGCTTTGCAAAGAAACAGAATATGCAGGTACGTGAAGCTCATGATCAACATCTGGTATGGAAGGGAAAACTGCTGCATTGGCTTGGCATAAAAATAGGCCCAGGAGAGAGATTTGACCAATATAATCCTTAAGGCTTAGAGCTATACCACAAAGAATGCCAGATGTTGGTGACAATCTCACCTTAATGACTGCTTGCTGGATATTCTGAATTCTATCTGGAGAAAAAAATACTTGTATTAAAAAAAATAGCTGTATTAATTAGAGTAACCATGCAGCTCCTGCATAGCATGAAAAGGTTGATCCTATGATCTTCTAGCATTAAAGGCATCCAGCATTAAGTCCACATCCTGCAATCCTGTTTGAAAGACATATATCTGATTAAAAATTGTCCAGGTAAGGATATAAAACCTGGATCTTCTCAGGGGGGAGGTCACATGTACTACCATCAACTTTCTAAAAACTTAGAGGGCTAAAAAAGACCAAGGGAGAGTGTATTATACTGATAGTGGAGCTCCTGAAATATAGCGTTCAGATATTTTCTACGAGAGAAGAACTATTACTTGCAAGTAATCTTCCTGAAGATCTAGAGAGGCCAAGAAATTTCTGAAATCAAAAACCTCCAAAACAGTGTGGAGGGCCTCCTGGTGAAATCAATGTTTTCAGGAAAATGATTTTACTCTTCTCAGACCCAGTACAGTTCTGCTGTTGCCACTCAGTTTGGGAATAAGGAAAAATACAAACTAACAGTCTTCAGTCTCTATAATAGTGTATTTTTTCTATCACTTCCTATCTTAATCTGATGAGAAACTATACCCAGAGCAGTTGATGCTTTTTCAACTTAAATGATCCTCAAAGGAATGGAAAAAAAAAACTCTAGGAAAGAGAATAAAATCTATTAAATAACCCTTTATCAAGTTATGAAGAACTTATTGATCTGAAGCTCACTATGTTCAACATATGCGTGAAGATCTGAAAATCCCCTGGACCTGAGGAAGAGCAGCATCAGGCAACTTGATTCCTTTGGTGGTGGTTGCTGTCTGAAGATGGGGATGCTCTACCAGAACCTTGGAGCCTCTACTGCATGGGAGCATAACACTGATCCTGCCATGGGGAGAACAAGGTTTAGAGACTCTCTGTCTATAATTTCAATGACAGAACGAAAAGAAAATGTTCTGTGATGTTCCTCTTTTCCTTTGCTTCTCGTTTTGCCCTAGGACCACAGACTTCCTTTTATCTTTATTTTCAACAAGGGTATGGTCTAATGAGTTTCCAAATAATTTACCCTGGGGACGTCACTCTGCTTTGTTATTCCTTCTTGTTCCAAGTACAAGTACAGCAGATAACAACGCAGCAAAGAATGCCCTGCTCCCCCTTCCTCACTTACAGTAGAATTTTACATTTACTCTGGGTTCATTCACTGGTTTAAAGGAAGGAGCTGGCTAGTTTTTGAACCAACAAATGAACAGAATAATGCCTCTATATTTTGTCTTCAGTCTCAGGTTCTGCAAGGGATGGAGGCTAGCTTTTTCTTTTCGAAAAGGAATGCTAGAAAATTAGCCAAAGAGGGACTTGCATCCCCCGTTCACCACAGACACCCAAGTCCCATATTTATTTTGTACACACTGAAGAGTCTGAAGATGGATCTGTTTCTCCTCATGCCATACCAGACACTATGAAGCTTCTTCAAAAATTGTACAAACCTCATCTGTAAGTGAGTAAATTACGTCTGCCTTTCCCCCAAGTTCCAGTGGGTTCAAGTAACAAGAGTTGTAGTATCATTTCACAGTAGGCTATGGGACAGGCTGCCTAGGATGAAAGAGAATGACTCAATCATTCTCCCTACTCTCATTTTCAGGACCTTGGAAGCAGCAGGTTCACTTGCTTTCCCCCTCCACCATGCTTTGGTGATACTTGGAAGCAGTTATCATTGCAATTCCTGCCACCTGCCATGTCCAATTATTTCACCACAGTGCAAAGTAAGATGGCTGAACATTCTTCTCTCTAGAGTCCTCTGTTAGCTGGGTGGTTTAGGAGCAACCACGCGCACACACATACACAAAACTCCTAGCTCTCAGGATTATGAATAAACCACAAAAGACAATAAGCCATTATTAAAAAACATTTATAATATATAAATACAGATACAATTTGGCAATAAAAATATATGATGTACAAAGTAGGATACTCAAAAATCTGAATGCAGTGGCAACCACTGTATTCAAACATCCAAATTACACAATTCGTCACATATACATCAAGTCGTATAGATGGAAAATTCACATTCTGTAGACCAGTTTTCTTCAACTGGTGTCCTCCAGATGTCTTGGACTACAACTCCCATCATCGCAGCCAGCATGAATGCTGACCATGCTGACTGGTGCCAGGGTACATCAAGGTTGAGTCAAACTGTTAAAAACTGTCTTTTCTTTCCGTTTAATAAAAAATCACTACAAGAGCATTTGCCAGAGATGGAGAGACTATCAAGAATTGGGAGGCCATGATTCGACTTCCAGCAGCCCTGCCAGGCAGATGTTTTTGTCTGAGGTTCCGCAACGAGGAGAGCTTTAACAAGTGCTGGCCAGAAGGATCTCTGTCTGGAGATATGCCCCTAGATGAAAGGCGGGGGGGGGGGATCACCCATTAGAAACTGGAATGCTCATTACTTGCATTTACTCATGAATAAATGAGTTATGAATGGGAAGGACCGAGGAAGTGATATCTTGCCCCTGCTGTGAAACGTAGCTGTTTGGATCTGAGGATCTGATGGCCCTATGCAGCAGCCTGTTTTTTTAAAGAAGAAACTCTCAATTAAACCATTAAGAGTTACAAAAGTACAAAATCCTTCTTATTAAAACATAGCAACAGAGCCTACACGTCTACCTTCTTTCTGCAATTAAGAACTGCTTAAGTGTGTTTACCCCACAAGATTGGGATATATAGATTAGAACACTGGGGAGCTGATGTATTCAGTAGAGAATAATTAAGGATTTTAGTGTATATATTTGGTGGACAGATTGAACTGTGTTTTATTTACAAGACAGAATGGGATTTTAACAGTGTGAGAGAAACTACAGCATGAAAAGTTATGGATGTTACCTATCTGACGTTGATAAAACTGGCTTCCTGGCAGCTTCTGGCTAGACACCAGGTAAGCAAGTTATTCACTCTGAAATCACTGGATTGAATGAAAGATGGAACCTTCCCAGGAATATTTTTAGGACTTTTTACAATCAATGATGGAAGAGCTATGCATGCCAACTTTTAAACTTTGAGAGAAATATGGTGGACACTCTGAGAGGCAAGAGCGAAGAACTGTGGGAAGATGTAAGATCAGAGGAAGATATAGAAGTTAGCAAAATGGAAGGCGAGGAGGATGAAAATTATATGGAGAAACAAATTCAAGTTAAAGTAATGAGGAAGTTACTGATTATGGGAAGAAGGACAACCAAGAAGTTTTAGTCTGTGAAAGGGAGTTTACAGCTCAAGATGGGGAGAGGGACAAGGTTAATTAGAAACTGATTTGTAGTTAGATTGCTTGAACAAAATGAAACTGACTTAACCTGTTTGAAGGTGGTGAGAGAATGATTTTAGGGAAGCTGTTTCAGGACAATTGTTTTAAAATACCAAGTGGGAGAAATCTGAAATAGTGAATCTGAGAAGTTGAGAAGGGCAAAGTTCACAGATAAGATGGTCAGAAGAGAGGCGGAACATTAAATTTAAAATGAAATAACAGACACAAGGTAACAAAAATTGGATTGGTTTAATAAATGTTGTAGAGGAGTTTACAATGTGGAATAGTTTAGAAATATTTGGATCCAGGATAAAGCGTAACAGATATACAGTTTTAACTAGTGAAAATATTGCCGAAGTCAAATCAGCAAATAGCATTTACTATTAATGTTATTTATCATGTACTGCCCGCCCTCCACATTTGCAGACTGTTTTGCTGGGAGGAAATCAAAGTGGCTGCACCTCGCCGCACATGTGCTCACTCATGCAGGGTGGGCAGGAAGGGATGAGATGGAAAGAGGGAGGGTACATACATTCACTCACACACCAGGAGGGGGAAGGAGGTGGGATGGGAGGAGGGTGTGTGCATTTGCTCACTTACACAGGGAGAAAGAGGAGAAGGGGATGAAGCAGGAGGACATAGGGTGCTCATATTCAATCACTCGCATGGGCAGGAGGGGGGGAGCAGGGTGGGATGGGTGTCCCCCCTCTCTCTCTCTCCTCCCACCTCCTTTCTCTGCTTCTTCAGCCGCACAATGGACGGAACACATCCATGGGTGGACCCAGCAACCCCACTTTTTTGTGTGTTAAATACAATTTGGAGAGCTTACAATATCTGTGGGTTTTCCACTTTCATGGGGGATCCTGCACCCCAATCCCCATGAAAGTAGAGGAGCAACTGTAATGTCATTTATCATGTAAATCTAATATGTAATGGTATATAACAGAAAGTAATGTCAAGACACTATGCTGGATATGTTAACCTTGACGGAAGAAAGTTCGTTTTCTCTTGTTTTTGGAAGGTAAAAATCAAGGATGGGGCAGAAGAGAACTGTTGGGTGTCATCTTTGAGAGGCCGGAGTCAATTACGCTACTACAGTCCATTTCTTTTTCTTTCTTACTTTTTCTCTACTTTGTCATTTCCACCTCATGTGTTTCATGTTTCATGTTTTTTCTTTTCTTTTCTGTTATGTACTTATAGCGTTTCAGTAGGTTTTTTTAATTATTAATAGAGATACCCTAAAAAGGGGGGACATATAGCCTACCCAGAACTTTGGGCATCACCCTGCATACCTGATTTTTTAAAAAATATGAACTTCGAGGCCAAAAGTACTCCCACAACCCTAAAATGGGGTGAGCAAAGTGTGGCCTCCAGGCTACATGGGCCCTTAAAAGCGATTTTAAACAATGGAAAAAGTTCCAAAATATTTTTTTGCTAAATATTCTCTGGTGGCAAGAGGAACATTTTTGCAACATTCTACCGCCAGGCCGTTTTAGGCTCTGGAGAAGCATTTGTAAAAATAAAATCCAGGAAGTAAGCAGGAACTGACTTCTGATCACCTTCTGTTTTTAAAAGGGTTTCTCTTTGGCCTAAAATGGTCTGGGGGGAGGACAAAAACATGTTAAAAAAGCTTCAGTGCCCCCAGAGGGCACTTTGAGACAAAAAGGGTTTTGGTTTTTTCTGTGGCAGTCGTGTGCTGGAGTGTGGGGCTCTTCAAGGTCTCCCAGAGAGCTAATGTAGCCCTCTAGCCTCTTGACAGTTGCTCTAAAACCCTTGCTCTAAAACCTTCTGGCTCATTTTCTGTTTTTAAAAATGTCTCCCAGGCAAAAAAAAAGAGGTACTACAAACATGGCAAAACCGCCCTCACACTCCCTAGCATGCATGTGAAGGTTGTGTTCCCCCCAAAAAACCTCGTGAAAACCAACTGTGGGATGCTGGTGGCCTGATGGCCCTCAAAACAGCCTCGGGGGATCTCACATAGCCTGTAGGCTACACTTTCCCCACACAAATTTAGGCTTAAGTCCAACCTTTAATGCCAATTAGAGTAGACTCACAGAATCAATGGAAGTTTTTTTTTAGTGTTTACTTTTCACATTCCAACTGATTCAATGGGTTTACTCTAGTTGCAAGAAACAACTGAATTTAAGGCCTATACACACACACACATATATCATAGGCAAATAGGTGCACTTAGCAAATAGCCACATGGTTCAACCCATTTTAAGAAATTTGTGACACATATCAAGAGCTGAACTGTACTTTAACAATTCACAAAGTACAAACAAAACAAGAGTCCTGCAGCTTTTCAGGACTGGTTATACTGAATCACTCCTCAAAAGTTCTACAAAGTATGTTGTGATTGGAAAGCCTGGAAAGTTTCTTCAAGGGTCATTATGTTACATACATCAGCATGTATTGATTTCAGAACATGAAGGTGGTTTGTAAGTCTTGAAAACCTCATACTAGGCTTTCTGAAGAACCAACACTCCAGTCAACAGTTACTCTGGTCACCTGGAAGAAGATGAGTACTGGGGTTCTCATCTCTCAAATAAATAAATTTCAGACTCTGAAATCCATATCTGAATTAGATTTCAAGTATCTTTGATCTGACCTGAATTGTTTCAGTATGCAACTTGTTGGCTATCTGGATTTCGTACTTGTCATTATCAACGCTAGAAACTCAAATGTGTGAGCTATTGTTGGGATATACTTTTTTAAAAAGCAAATAAAATAAATACACATAGTGAAGCTATTCCTTGTCCTTAAGAAAATCTGTCTCACTTCTAAGAACCACAGGCTGCAACACACAACTTTCTGGTATCAGCCTGTTCTTTTCTCTCCCTAAACCTATTCAGAGTTTTTCTTAACAACTGAACCCTTTAAAATGTTTACAACTCATCCTGCATGATGAGGGAAAAAAACCTCTGGAGTTTCCTCAAAGCATAAGGAATCAAAACCAACAGCAAACTAAAGACAGAAGACTCTATTCATTCTTTTCCCCACATAAACATTA
Organism: Cyclura pinguis; assembly: GCA_030412105.1. Lineage (NCBI taxonomy): Eukaryota > Metazoa > Chordata > Lepidosauria > Squamata > Iguanidae > Cyclura > Cyclura pinguis. The sequence goes on along the minus strand of CM059600.1, from coordinate 193,885,412 downwards.
CCTCTGCTCTAATACAGTTAAATGAAGCATGGTTTCCTTTTATCTAGATATTGCAGGAACACATTGCATCTGTGTTTGCACCAGCAAAATACTGTGGCAGTAGAGACTTTACTTTGGCTCAACATCCCTTCACACTTTGTTCCCTGAGAGGCTGTTAGAATGCTAATAACTTGAATGACCAAAGAGGAATCATACACCACCACTACTGAATAGATCTGACACTCCATTGCAATATCTCTTCTAATTAGCACTGCAAACAGCAACTATTTGTTGTCAGCAAGTTGAAACTTTGAAGTATTCATGTTCCCTCTGTGTGCCTTCAAGTAGCCCACAGACTTATGGTAATCCCATAAATTTTCATAGGGTTTTCTTAGGCAAGAAATACTCAAAGATGGTTTTGACAGTTCGCTCCTCTAAAATATAGCCTATAGCACCTGGCATTTATTGGTGGTTTCCTATCCATGTACTAACCAGGGTTGATTCTGCTTAGCTCCCAAGCTCAGATGGGATCTTTAGGCAGGTGATATTCTTATTCCTTGCACATGTTAAATAATGAGGAATCTTGATTTGGGCTCATATTTTGGGAGAGAGAAAGAGAGTGGTGTGCACTTCGAAGACACCAGTATAAGCAGCATGCCTAAGCCAGTGTGTAATCTGTGATTTCCTAAGAGAAGAGTTTCCTGCTACGGTGCAATAGTGAACTACTGATAAATTTGGGACAGGCGATTTTGAACAAATCTACTGAATTCCAGCCAAGCTCCCTCTGTGCATCGCAGTGTAACTATAGAAGTTAAGGCTGTGGAATTCCACTCACCTAAGACTGAGGCTTCACGCACACTATGAAATTATACTACTATTATTCCGTTTTAACTGTCGTGATTCCATCCTATGGAATGCAGCAGTTTGTTGCTTGGTGAGATACTAGAGCACTCTGGCTTAGAGGTCTGAGAAGAAGTGCCAATTCCAGGATTCCACAAGATGCAACCATGGCAGTTAAAAGTGGGGCACTCACAGTATAATGATGCGAAGGGGTCCCTAGTCTATAAACACAGCAGAGTGACACAGTATAACAGACTGGGCCACAGTAGAACAAATATGAGGGGGGCAGACATTTTAATTCTTTTCCCACCTTAAAGAAAATACAAATAAATTGCTAGCATAGCATGGAGTAAAGCTCTAGTCCAGTCAGTTTGTTGTTGTAGTAGTTTGCTGCTTGTACTCAGGGGAGTAAGAGAAATATAAAATGTGATATCCATTTGCAGTGTGAAGTGGAACAGTTCACTGTAGATTCAAATCAACAGGATGCATAAACCAGACCCAATCCATCTATACCATGAACCCACTCAACTATTGCATTTGAAGGAGAAAGCAGTAGCCAGACTGTGCATTATTTCTTGTTTCCTGGTCATTTAATTGTAAGCAGCAATTGTAAGCAGCGTTGACGAGGTCACTATTGTTGGGAAAAACAGTATGAACATATGAATGACCAAATATCTGTAAGAACTTCAACTCTCTTGTATTTGAATCAGCTTCCATTAAAAAAAAGAATATGCTCCACATTGAGAAGATATTATTAACTCCCTAGTGTACATTTAAATTAAAGAATGGATAAGGGAAAAAAGAAAACTAGCAGGAACTAGGAGAAATGTAAATATGCAAGTAGTGCGGAAAAGGGATCAAAGGTCAGTGATGCCAGTGCTTCCCAAACTATATGATGGGGAGGGGGGTGAGGTGGCAATTATTTTTTCCCATGTGGCATGGACCAGTACCACACTTATGTCCATTGGCAACAATTGTTTCTTTCTGTCACAACAGATCTGAGAATTTCAAAAGTTCCTCACTGTGACGGTTGCTTCAGGCAGTACCTTTCATCAACAATGATCATTAGACAGTGACTAAGAATTTCTGTCAATGTCACCTTTTAAAGGGTCACACAGTTGCCACCAGCCTAAGAAAACCAGCCAGGCTAATTCCCATACAGCTACAATGAAGACATAAGATGAACAATGGATTTCTGCTTTAGCACAGGGCACTGTAAGGGGCCACACCTGTGGTTTAATTTTAGATACAGACAGTCCTGGGGAAGATGTCTGCCAAAAGCTACAAACTACTATTCCCAGAAAGGGGCATTTCATGAATTTACTAAAGGTATGACCTGAGGGCAGTGGGGAATGCTAGGAAACACAGAACTTTGGTTAAAACCTACACAGCAATTCCTACCTCCCAATGTACACATAAAAAAAAAATCGATTCAGGTGCAACATTTAACAAAGTAAACCTTAGGATTCAAACGTAATAAGACTGGGGCAAGCCCTCCTCTCTTCTTCCAGGATCAGACTGGCTAGGACACCGGAAAATAAAGGAAGTCTGACACTGCACTAGAACACATCTTGTTTTAATTATTTCTTGCTATCTGGACTCTGACAGACAAGTGACAGAGGTGCTGGGAAGGTTGGGGGAACCCGGTATAAAGGATATGAAATAATGAGAGATTTGAGTTATTCTGAAAATAGCTACTTAACATCTTGTTTTTCTCTCCCACCCACCCCTGCTACCCAGAGAAACCAGGATGCTTGTTTTCTTTCTTTTCTCCCTTTATTTTCAAGGTTTGTTGAAGATCATAAAAGGGCTCACTGCTTCCCCTTTCTCCCTCCCCCCACCAGCTGCAATACACACCACCCATTTCCATGCTCCTCCTATTTGGGGGATGCACCAAAACAAAGCAAAGGATTTCCCCACCGATGACGTAAAATCCTTGAGAGAATCCCTTCCCATCTAGCCATTATCCACAGACTGGCGTCAACATCTTAAAAAATCACCCAAGACCCACAATTTAATTTTAAGCCTAGAAATTTTCACAGCTGCAAAGCAAGGTCATTAAGGAGAGCGAAAAAGATGTCTGTCTAGTTTTTTTTCTAAAAAGCAAGTATTTACCAGTCTCACATCAGCTACTGTTTCCCTGCTGAAGGCTGTTAATCTGCACCCACATGCAGACGGGAACTGCCGTCAGTGACGTCAAGATTGGTCTCCTGGCAACGATTAGGGCGGTCGTCCACCATGGGGATTTCCTGAAAATCTAGCACGAAAATTACCCACCTCCTCTGTAATGTCAAGATGTGCAACACAGTGCTGGAATTCCTTTAACCCTTCCTTACGTGCAGAGACACTGGCACAGTTCTCAGTAGCCCTGTGACCCTTATTTCTTTCCCAAAGGAAAAAGCTGGGGGAGGGGGAATTCTGGGGCTAGCAGCCCCTTGCAAATATAGGGCCAGCTGCCTGTTTCCGGAATGGAAAAAAATTATACCCAAGCGTAAAAATAGCTCTTAACTCTTTCCTATGGGGAAGTATGAGTGTCTGTGTCACCCAGAGCAAAATGTGAATGAGGGAGATCAAATTGCACAGCATCTTTATTCACAAGCTCGATCATCTTAAGGCTCACAAACAAATACTAGCCAACTTTAAATTTACTCCTGCCCTCCCATAACAGGTAGGGTATCTCCCAGTGAATATGAAAGTGAGCTGAAAACAAAAACTATGCAGAGAGTGAAGGAGCACCCAACAGAACTGAATTTTCGCTGACTGTCAAAGAAAGGTTCAAGGGGCATAAAGTATGTTCTGACTATTAGAACAGCTTCAATGAGACAGCAGCCCACACAGACACCCTTGACTCCCTTTCTGATCTTTTTTCATTAGCAAAGGTTTTAGCTGCTTTGGAAGATAGGTGACTCAGTCTTGCAGCCAATTTCATCGCCCTGATCATGGTCATGCCTAACACAATCACCAATAAAGCCGAACACAAAATCGTATCTTCAGAAGAAAACAAGCAAAAAGAAACCTGCTCTTAGCTGAGGCACTGGCTACACTCAAGAGACTTTCCACAAAGAATAGGGCTTGAAAAGGACAGGAACGAAGGAGAGCCGACGGCAGTACTGCCCACCCACTCCTACTTCCTTCCTTTGCTGAATATTGGTTTCATAAGCACAAGGACAAAACTGGGGGGAAAAAACCCAGCCACTTGCTGCAGCAATTACTATTCAGCAGAGTCACAAAAACAGGAGTCACAAAAACACCCCTCACAAAGCCACTTAACAAAGAAGCTCTCAGTTTTGTCTTCTTCCCCACCCAAAGCCCATAAATTAGCTCAGTTTGGCTTCTGAAAAGTGCAGGATTTTAATCTGTCTGACTAAAACATATATAAGCACCTCATTTGATATGATTATTTTAGTCAAGTATGGTTTAAGAATTTAACCAGCAATCTAAAACATAAAGCAGACTGACATGACCACCAGAGGAATCCTTCCTGGAGAGCCCAGCCCAGCATAACAAACAAACTTGACCATCAAGGCAAGGAGAGAAGGAAACCAAAAGGCATCCAATTGTATTTAATCCAATTGTGTTCAATGGCATACAGCCAGACATCTGACCAACTGACTGCTCTAACACAAACAGCAGACATGCTTTTTCTTGGCTCCAAACAAACCTTTCTTCCTCCCATGTACATGCAAACACATACACACACACAAAAGTGGAGGGTTTATGAATGAGAATAGTGTGGGATGCTTCATTCCCATCTTCAAAGCCAAGCATGAGTTGAAACGATTGCAAAACCCGCTCAGTGGAGTCCAGCAGGGAGATCTCCTTAATGACACAAACGAGAGCTGCTGCGTATGTTTATGGGGATTCCCTTCTTCCCTCTAGTTGGATGGATGCACGGCACATCACAGAAAAACTGATGACACGGGAGCCACAAAGACCCCGCAAGACTGGCGAAGGAGGCAGCGCAGGGGAGAGAAGACATGAAATGAGAGGCTCCTGTACCATTCAGAAGAAAAGTCATTTGGGGAGGGGTGAACACCGATAATAAAGTAGGCTCCCCCATCACTGACATTCCAGCTAAAGAGCAGTGCAGTTAAATTGCAAGGATAGATCCAGTGCAAAATCGGCAGATTTCTCTTGCTTTCTTTCCTTCTTTCTTCCTCCCACCCCACAGCCCATTCCAAACCCATCAGAGACTTCACTCTAAAAATAAACTCACCCCGGTAGAAGCTGCACTCTGAGTAGGTCATCTATTTCCCCTTCTCAACAGGGACCTCAGTGCAATGAACAGCTACCAGAGGCATTTCGACAGGAGACCTCGGTTCTCGGAATCCTCTTTTCATCTCTCTCCCTCTCCCCAGCGTCATTCTTGCCTGCTCCCCCCCAGCACCGGACCTCAAACAAAACGTGAATGCCCCTCTCTACCGCCACGGCAAGCTAATTACTCTGACATGTGGCTCAGAATGAAGTGGACCCCAGCTGTTTGAAGGGATGGCACAGAGAGCTCTGCCAATGGCCACTTCCACACCCCCTCTCTGCCTCATTCAAAGACTTGAGCTGAACTGCCTCCGCAAGGATGAGGAAAAGCATTTAAAGACACATAACCCCCTTTTCTCTACCGACTATGACAAAAACAGAGAGGTCGCCCCACTTAAATGGAAGTGCGATTTCCCACAAACCTGTGCTCAGATAAAAGACACTGATGATTACGTGTAACCCTGTTTGATCAGGACTCAGCTGTTTACATTCACCTGATGTCTGAATCCAAATAGTTGCATGCGAGCTTTCCACTTGAAGGGCTTATCTGCCCTGCAGCAACAACAGACAGCCCTCTGGGGGAGGGGATGGCTACTTTCATATTGCTGTATGTTCAGCAAATGATGTTGTCTTGGTCCCAAAGGGCTGGGTATAAAGACCAAGAATAATGGGCTGGAACAAGACTAAGTCAGGCACATTTAGCATCCTCTAATATAATGGGTCAGATCCAGTTCACATTGGTTGCACTTCATTACCAGTGAATTAAACGGTATTTTAGCCACATCCCCTTTTCAGATTAATTTTAACTGGACCTAAGTACAAATCACATAGCTTAGATCTAATCCATCTTTTTAATTGCACCAAAGTAGCATTGCATAAGGACTATGTACACTTCTGTGTTTCACAGAACACGACTGTCTCTGAGGAGACAGAAGAAGATGAGCTTGTGCTTTAGAGGGGAAGGTTGGCTGTTTAGAGGCTTCTGGGGATGTTTTTGTTTGTTTGGTGCAGAGAGCCAATGTGGTGTAGTAGTTTGAGGGTTGGACTATGACCCTGGAGACCAGGGCTCGATTCTCTGCTCAGCCACAGAAACCCACTGAGTGATCTTGGGTGCATCACACACTCTCAGCCCCAGAAATCCCCATGATAGGATTACCTTAGGGATGCTGTAAGTTGGAAACTATGTGAAGGCACATAACAACAACTCTCCTTGACTACACGGTATGAGGGGGGAGCTTCTGATGAGTCGTTGACTTGGCTTCGGGGCACAGCTAGCAGCTGCTAGCTTCATACAGCCTCTGCCTCACTCTCTTGAGCTCAGTCTCCAGGGAAAAAGAAAGAGGTGTTGTGTTTTGGGGGTAAGGGTTGATTGTTTGGCTGCGCTATCTGGAAGAGTGGATGTGTGTTTGTGCGTTCTGACTACATGCACTCGCTGAGCATATGGTCTATAGAGGCAGGGTTTTTGCTGAGACACTGACTTGTATAGAGGCAGAGCTCTAGTCTCTGCAGCTCAGCAAACAGTAAGATGAAAACAGGTGTTTTGTCTGGGTGTTTCACACGAGAGTTTGAGGTGAAGATCTGGAAGCTATGATGAACATGGATGGGGACCTGCAACATCTTTGCCATACTTGTTTTGTTGCCAGAGGATCTAGGAGGCTATACCTGCACGTTGGCTGCTCTCCTGGAAAAGGAAGTGCAGCAGCATTAGGCCCACATATCTACACTTCAGCTTACCAAGGATTGGTAAAGTTTTGAAAGAGGAGACTAGACTGTCCAGAAGGGCAAGATATGCAAGATATGGTTTCAATATAATGTAAGAGACTACGAAGCTCTGGGGAGGAAACTAAAGCACTTAGAGGCACAGGTTGCTCTTTCATCACTCCTTCCTGTGATGGACAAGGCCCAAAAGGAGGAAGAATACCAAAAGTGTACAACTGGCTCCACAGATGATGCTGTCAGCGAACATTTGGCTTGTTGGATGATGGACTACCGTTTTTGCAAGAGAAGGGTTGCATCTTATGGTAGTTGGTAAGAACGTATTTGTGGGAGTCTCACAAACCTGATCTAGAAGACTTCAAACTTAGTTACGAAGTGAGGGAGACAGTATTCCAAAGGACTGGGGACTCCAACTACTGAAGATGATAATCTCAATGATGCAGGATTAGCATAATGGTACAAGAACTCAAAGGTGGACAAAATAATAATAATGATAAAATAAAATAAGCATCAGGAATTGATCTCCCTGAAATGCAAGATTGGGCACAAGCCTCAATCCCATCTGTGTAAAACCTGAGGGCCGTCAGGGATGGATCAACTCACCCTACTGCACTCTTATGTAGGAATATTATGATTCTCCTGGTCTAGCGGGTCTGAAGGCCACATGTTTTGGAAGGTTCCCAGTGGGGTCAGTTCATGGAACTCTACGGAACAGCCTTGTCGAAGTAACAGAGAACGGATGACTCTGTAGTGATAGCATTCCATGTGTGGAAGAAGGGCACTAACAAGTTGTGAAATGGAAGAGTGGGGGGTTGATACTTGCTTGGCAAAGAGGGGAGTTTTAAAAAATGATGTTTGAAGTCATGTGGAGGTTTCTTGGTAGAGGAGTGTTGTTCTGGCCGTAAGAATATTGAGGAGAGGAGGAAGCTTGAGAGGGAGTTCAGGAGTATTGCTGAGGTAGAGAATCTGAGACCCATTTAGGTGGGAATGATATGAAGCAGTATGGCTTAGCCTTGATTTCTGCGGACTGGCAGAGTGAACTATACTTCTTAGCCATCAACGTCACTTCCAGCTTCTCATCCACGGAAGGATGGAACTACCCTTGTGCATCACATAGAAGGCCTCCAGTCTTGGACCCTGCATTGTTGGTTAGACCTGCGGAGTGTAGCCAGGCATGTCTATGAACAGTGATGGCATTAATCATGTTCTTAGCACTAGTCTGCCACATACTTCACTGTAGTAATCTGCTGAGGTGCCAATTTATATGCTTAGGAGTGGAAGAGCAAAGCCCAACAAACATTCCCATTAGGAACCAACCCGTTCCCAGAAGAACTGCTGGTAGGTCCCCATACCGGTTGCCACTCTTAGGGACAGGGCTGCTGTGGAATACATCTCATGGCCATAGAATCAATCTTATGTCAGGCAGAGAAGTATGGGCCTTCTTAGAAGATCTGGCTCATGCTGCTTCAACAACTATCAAATTTGTCTAAGGTTACTTAAAGAGCACAGCACAGTCATCTTCTCACACACAGTAGATTTCTGATCTTCTCTGAAGTGGAGGGAACGAAGGCCAGAGCTTGCTAGGAGAAGAACACAATTTTCCAAAGTGCTGGAAGCACAGGCATAGCTGTCAGATAAATATTTTGAGGCTCAATCTTATTAAAGACTGGGTCCTCAAGAGGTAGCTTGGATTACTTGACTTGAAACTCTAGGGCCTTAGCCATTCTGGAGACCTTCTCTGCAAAGGTGACCAGGTCATCTGATGGAGAAAGAGAATTTTGGTTTCCCACCAGCAGATCAAGGGAGGAAACAGAAGGATCCTCTAGCAATAAATGGTCCAACTCCTCCTCCTCTGATAACTATCAATTACTCTAGGAGGCTGAAGTTGACATGTAACAGGGCATTAAAGAGAAGCAACATCACATTGTTGTCAAGACAAAGAAGGCTTTGGTAGAGTTGGAACAATCAGGATTGGCTGGAGTAGAGACTGAGCAACAGGTTCCCTGGCAGGCTGAGGAGACTGTATAAGGCCTTGTAGAGGAAGCAATGGCAGCCTGCAAGGTGGAGGAAACCGAGGTCCAGAAATCATGGCTGTAGGGCATTTAGATTCAGAGCAACCCGCTGAGGTGGGGAGTGTTGCTCCTTATAATGGTCCTCATAAGTCGCATAATAACTGTAATAAGGGTCCTATTCATAATGATGGGGATTATGTAAATATGATGTGCACCTGTCCCAATAATTAGAGGGAGAATACAAATGGTCCTCCCAATAATGTCTTGAACAGTAAAGTAATAAGGAAAAGAAGGGGGATGTAGGTATCAAGATCAGGAGTCTTCCCTGACCAAGACCTACTCTGGGAACAAGATGGGATGGGCAGTCAAGATTCATGGTTGGATTCAATTATTTTGGCATGTCAGCAACCAATGTTCTCTGTGCTGAACCTGGGGCCTTGCAGTGGCTAAAAACTGGACTGCAGGAAAGGGAAGATTTGTCAAGAATCTCCTGGTCTAAGTAGGAAAGGATGACTTGAACCTCACTGGACTGTGCATCCATCTCCCTAGTAATTCTCTCCAGAACTGAGCTAGAAGGCCAAAGAGAAGACTCCAGAGAAGTGAAGACATGAGACAAGGATGGATAAGATTTCTTGAGCAGAAGAGCCCAATATAGCTGAGTTCTGTAGAGTTTTGTAGGATCAGTGGCTGGTCCTCCTCTTTCTCCAGCTGTGCTGAAAACCCAAGGGGAATCTGTCTCTCCAGAAACTTGCGGGGAGTAAGAGGGAATGTCTTTAGCTTCCTGAGCCCTGGAAGGGGGCTTTGGAGTCTCTTTTGGTGTCAGGGACGATGAGGTCAATTTGTTCTCCAAAGAGGCTTGCACAGGGGCCAAAGGAGTCTGGCAGGCATGAGCAAATAACCAGTGAAGCCATACAACACAGCTTATTCTAGACTGCAAGGGCTGCCCTTCCCACTGAAGAGCTTTAAGACAAAGAACCCTGTTACAACTCACTTGCCGCATAAAAGTCTGATAAAATAGGCAAGAGTCAACCACCTGGTCTTCATCAGGGCAGAGTAGAAAACACACATGACCACTAGAATATGGAATCTTCATTCTTCTTCTTTTTCTTCTATGAAAAGTTGTTAAAGAAACTCTAAATTATCCTGTGGAGAATCTGATAATGTCTGGAGATTGGAATGGAATTATTAAACTGCAATATGATAGACACTCAGAGAAAGAGGTGAAGATTTGGCAAGGAAAACTCCCCACAACTCTTTTTTGATGTTAGAAAATTTAAACTTAGGTGACATATGGAGATTCAAATACAGCAATGCTAAGGACTACACTTTTTTTTCAGATAGACATAAATCATTTTCAAAAAATTGACATGATCTTGGTTTCAAAATCACTGGCTATGGGGATAAACGAAACAGCCATTTTACCTAGAGTTCCTACTCTACAACTAGAGTCACCTAGAGTTCTTAAACCATAATCCAGTAACCTTAATGCCAAAAGAAAAACAACTGAGAAGTTTTTGGAGACTTACTGATTTTCTACTTCAAGAGGAAAAAGGTGGTAAAAGATTCCTTAAAAAATCGACTCACTTTTTTGAGGACATCTTTAAAAAGGAAACAGAGGTTGGAACAGTGTGCGACACCAGTAAGGCAATTATGAGAGGGTGCTTATTTCAACAAAATGCTGGAATTTAAAAGAGATGCCAAAAAAAAATCAGCTATTAGATGAGATACAAAGAAAAATGAGTTAAAGCAATTACCCACAGATAAGAAATTAACCAATCTGATTAAAACCTAACAGAAACAACTATCAATCACATTAGTGTGAGAAAAAGAGGAAAAAACTGTTATACAAAGCATAAAAATTTTGAATTTGCTAGTAAACCAGGAAGATGGCTGGCCTAAACTGAGGAAAGGATAGAGAAAAGAAACTTACATTAATAAGACACAACATGGAAGTGATACTATGTGTGATGGAGTTAGCATCAGACCAAAGTTCTATCAATATTATAAAAAACTATGTAAGACACAACAAATATCTTTGGAAAAGATTGAAAAATATTTGGACAAGCAAGCTCTACTGGAGGTTCCAGAATCTCAAAAACAAAGGATGAATACACTGATAAATAAAGGAAATTCCTGAGGCTATTAAGAAAATTAAACCAGGTAAGCCCCATGACCACATGGCTTTATAGCAGCCTACTATAAAATCTTCAAGGAACAATTATGTTTACCCTTACAAAAATTAATGAAATCAATCTTAGAATCTATAAGAATACCAGAATCCTAGAAAGAAGCTCCGATGGTATTAATACCAGAAGGACAAGATTTGACTGAAACAAAAAGAATTATAGATCTATTTCACTGCTGAACAATAACTGAAAGATCTTTACAAAAATCTTGGCTGAGAAATTAAAGATAATTTTACAAGACATTATCCTTAAAGATCAAGCAGGCTTTTTACCCAAAAGACCATTACGAGACAACACAAGACATGTTTTGGATATTTTAGTGTATTTAGACTATCACAATGAGAAACAGGCTGCATTTCTATTTCTGGACGCAGAAAAAGCCTTTGATAATTTGGGCTGGGATTTTTTTGTTTGGAGTGTTAAAAAAGTTGTGAAACAAAGTTGAAGGCAACTTTATTACACGGACAGAAGTGATCTACAAAGAACAAACTGCTGGTATTCTGATCAATGGAGACTTGTCTAAGCCCTGTGAGATTCAAAAATGTACCCAACGAAAGTGTCCTCTTTTCCCCCTTACTTTTTATATTGGTTTTGGAAGTACTGAATAGAGGAATGAGGCAAGATTAATTAGTCGGAAAAATAAGAGTCAAAAAGCAAGAATATAAATTAAGAGCATTTGCAAATGACTTGGTGATTTTTCTACAAGATCTAATGATTGTATACCTGTCTTGCTGGACATAAAAAAATAATCTGGGAACACGTCAGTGTTTAAGATAAATAATCAAGAAACAGTGATGCTGACAAACCTATGAGGAAACTATGTCAAGACATTTTGACTCAAAAAGCTAACTTAAATTTGGGGGGAGGGAGTGAAATATATCGGCTTTATTTTGACAAACATGAATTGTATGCTATTGAAGAATACCTATATTAAAACGTGGAATAAAATTAAAAGAGACTTACAAAAATGAGGAAAGTTTAATGTAACATTAATGGGAAAAATTTAAATTATTAAAAATTAATGTCTTGCCCAGAATGATGTATTTATTCCACATAATACTGGTTTTTACAAATGACCTTATATTTAAGCAATGGCAGCATGAATTATCAACATTTGTTTAGCAAGGAAAGAAACATAAAACAAAATTTACAGGATGCCAAAAAGAGAGGAGGTCTGGGGTTACCAGACCTGAAACTATACTTTCCCGCAAGTGGATTTGTGTGGATTAAAGAATGAATTATGTTAGTAAACAAACGATTACTGGAATTAGAAGGGTATGAATTAAGATTTGATTGGCATGATTACCTTTGTTAGTAAAAAGTAGAGTAAATGTTGCCTTTAACAGCCATTATGTGAGGAGAATCTTGTTAAGAATATGGAGTAAACATAAAACTATGCTTTGTCCAAAAATGCTGCTATGGGTATCTACCCAAGAAAAGTTTAACAGAAAAGAGATAATGGTGAAAGAAAGATGGTTAATTTACTATGGTTTACTGGAAAATGAACCAAGTCACTACATAGTTACATCAACTGAACAGTTAATGCAGGAAGGGTTTGGTTTCCAATGGTTTTCATATTTACAAATTGTAAGGAAATACAAGATGGATAAAGAGATGTATGATTTTGAGATTAAGTGAGAATGAATTTCAGAGATTACTTTGTACTGATTAAAAACATTTAATTGGGAAAATGTATAAACTCTTGTTAAAGTTACAATGAAGAACAACAAGAAAATGACATGGCCACTGAAAATAGAAGATGATGAAATGCCATCTTAAATGGAAAGAGACAAGACAGAATAATCGAACGCTTTCTTTGTTTCAGTCTTCTCTCAAAAAGAAAACAGTGTTGCAATTGGTATAAATAGAACAAATGATGAGGTGAGAGGACTGCAGCCCGGAATAGGTAAAGATGTAGTAAGAGAATATCTAGCCACTCCACATGAATTCAAGTCTGTGTCCAAAAGTACAAAATGTACTTGCAGATGTAATCTTAGGGACACTGTTGATCATCTTTAGTCTCAGAATGCTGGAGTAGAATTAATGGTGTCCCCATATTAAAAAAGGAAAAAATAGGACCTGAGCAAGTATCAAAGAGTCAGCTTGATGTCAATAACAGGGAAGGTTCTAGAGTTCCAGAACATATCATTAAACAATTAGTCTGTGCACACTTAGAAAGCAATGCCATCATTCCTAAGAGCCAGTATGGGTTTCCCAAATACAAGTCATGCTAAACTAATTCTACCTCTACTTTTGACAGAATAACAAGCTTGGTAGATCAAGAGAGTGCTATACATGTAGTATACCTTGGTATCAGTAAAAATTTCGACAAGGTTTCCCAGGATATTCTTGCGGATAGAGTACAAAAATTGTAAAATGTGATCTAGACAGTGCTCCTATTAGGTCAATTTGCATCTGGTTGACAGATCAAACCCAGAGAGTACTCACCAATGATTCTTCTTCATTCTGGAAAGAAGTGACTGTGGAGTCTCTCTGTGTTCTTTCCTGGGCTCAGAGTGTTCAACATCTTTAAAAATGATTTTGGTGATAGAACTAAAAACATGTTTATCAAATCTAAAGATTATACCAAATTAGGAGAGTAGCTGAAACCCCAGAAGAAAGCTTCAGAACTCTAAATGACTTTGACAGATTCAAAAGATAGTTCAAAACTAACAAAATTAATTTCAACAAGGATAAATGTAAGTATTATGTCTAGGCAGGAAAAATGAAATGCCCAAATATAGGATAGGTGACACTAGGCTTGAAAGCAGCACAAATAAAAAAGGATCTATGTAATTTAGTAGACAACCTAAACATGAGTGAACAATGTAATGAAGCAGCCAAAAACAAGAAGGACAGTGCTAGCCTAGGTTGCACCAACAGCAGTATAGTGCCCAGACTGAGAGAAGGAGGAATGTCACTTTATTCTGCTTTGGTCAGACCTCATCTGGAATAGTGTGTTCAGTTCTGTCCACCACATTTTGACAAGGGTATTTACAAACTGGAACACATCCAGAGGAAAACAGCCAAGACAATTAAAGGTCTGGAACCCAAGCAGTGAATTAACCACTTGAGGAACTAGGAATGTTTCATTTGAAGAAGACCAAGAAGTAAGATATTGTTGTTGTGTGCCTTCAAGTTATTTCCAACTTTATGACAACCTTAAGACAAACCTATCAGGCGTTTTCTGGGGCTGACAGCATGTAATGTGCCCAAGTCACCCAGTGGACTTCCATGGCTGAGTGGGGAACTGAAGCCTGGTCTCCACAGTTGCAGTCCAGTGCTCAAATCACTACACCACACTGGCTCTCAATAACATGATAGCTACATTTAAATATCTGAAAAGATATCATGTTGAAGAAGATGGAACAAGTTTGTTCTTTGTTGCTCTGTGAACCGGTGGATTCAAATGACAGGAAAAGAGATTCCATGTAAACATTACGTAGAATAGTTTTGACAGCGGAAGTAACTGCTCCAGATGTTGCTGGATTGTACTCTTTTAAAGCTCTTTAAACATAGATTGGATGGCCAGGCATACTTTAGTTGTGTATTCCTGCATGGCAAGAGACTGGACTAGATGGCCTTGAGCCCCTTCTCTGAATCTATGATTCTATTACACTGAGCTGCTAGATCGTGAATCCTGCAAAATGCAAAGCTTCCACATGGTTACACGAAACTGTTCTGGAGTTGTCAAAAGGCCTGCTAATTCAGAATATACAAGTTCCTTGCCTTCACTTCCACCTATATTCCAATTTTGTGAATTTGCCACATTCTAATCAAAGCCTAAGCAAAATGACATTCTAAACCACCTCTGCTTCTGATCACTGCTCCTTCTCTTGGGAAGCTGTAGGAGTTGCAAAAGAACAACAGGAGGGGCTACAATGAACATGAAGGCACACCTTAGGCACTGAAATTGTTGCAGACCTAATGCAGATTGAAGTAGGACAGAGCTGCCCATTACTAGCACTTACAAAACTCAATTACATGCAGTGTCCTTCCATGCTGACCATGCCATAGAAACACACAACAATGCTATGTGAGCCAAAAGACTTGTAATTCAAACAACAGACAATTATCTCTTCTACTCTGCAGCCAGAAGCAAGTTACTGTTACTTATCAAGTCATGCAAGTGTCAAATTAGGTAAATTACATTTGATGTGATTGGTAGGACTGTTTTAATCTAGCATGAAAATTAAGATGCCCAAAGGTTTCTTTTAAAAAAAATCTTGTTTAACGTTATCTAGTCACTTCTTAAACTGAAGTTCTCCTAAAAGTTGAAACGAAGAAATATGAAACCTAGCCCTCCATACTTGCTACCTTTTTAACATACAGTATGGAACAGTGCGCTTCAAGGCCACCCTTCATTCATGTGATCATAACCTACCCCCTTATTTATATAGTCTTCCCTCCACATTTGCAGGTTGACCTTTGCAAATTTGATTACTCGCAAGGCAAATTTGATTACTCTTTCCATTCCTTTGTATTTTGCTGGGCACGGAGAAAGAAGGTCCGCACCCAGGCAAAAGGAAAGGGAACCCTTCTCCCCTCCAGAGCTCTCCCTTCCATTCCCTGGCCTCTGGCCCTCACACTGAAAACACGCGTTGAGGCAAAAGGCGAGGAAACGGGTGGGGGAAGGCATATGTGCGCATCTCCCCCCCTCCACTCCAGAGCTCCCCCTCTTGTTCCTTTGCCCTGACCCTGGTGCTGAGAACATGCGCCGAGGCAGAAGGCAAGGGAATGGGGGGAGGCAAGCATGTGCATACACCTTCCTTCTCTTCTTTGGAGCTTCCCCCTCCTACTCCCTTGATTCTGCCCCGCCCTCTGCTGAGAACACACACCAAAGCAAAAGACAAGGGAATGCGAGGAAAGGCACATGCAGACCTTCCTTCTTCCTCTGGTCCCAGCGTGCAAAAAGCAAGGGAACGGGAGGGGGGAATCCCAGGAAGGGAATGAGAGGGGGATCACGGAGAAGAGTTATTCACGTTTTTTTCCAATTTTGCAAGGATTCTGCAACCCAAACCGTTGCAGAAATGGAGGAGCCACTGTATATGAACAGCTGAAGAGCAGAGGATAGAAGATAGTTCTGGAACTTATTTTCCAGGCAAGCTTTCCTTGCCCCCTTCCTATGAGTTCAGTGAAAAAAGTTTTCAGATGGGATTTAGAACTTGAATTGTGAAGCTGTGTTAACTGCTGGAATTTCTGTTGGATTTTATGGCTTTAAATTAAGTTCTCTAACACTCTATATTGTTTGTTCCATGACTACACATACGGTATGTGTTAACTTCCATAATTTTTAGAGATTTCTCTTGGTGGATGTTTCTGATGATTTATTATTATTATTTAAATCACTTTGTGGCACTGTCTGGGACAAAGGTGGGATAAAAGCCTAATAAAGGAAAATTCCTAATATATATGCATTTGAAAGCATCCAAGAAGCATTCTAGAAGGCTTTTAAAACTGAGGTGCCTCTCATTTAACTCACTACCCCAGTACTCACTACTCCAAACAATAATAAAAATCTGCAAAACTCTGGATTAGCAGGTTTAGATTAGCAAAGTGGTCTATTTGTCAACATCAGTACATCTGTACAGTTTTTGTTTTAAAACCAGATGCTCTCTGATCTTTGAAGCGAAGCAGGGTCAGTCTCTCATCCAAGTACTAACCAAGGCTATCACCAATACCATCTCCTGTAGGCTGTACTTCAGAGGAAGCAACTGGCAAAAACTAACTCTGCTTTCTTAAACCCTATGAAACTCATAGGGACGTACAGGTCAACAGGTGACTCAAGGTGCATATATGTATATATGTATGTATATGTATTTCCATGCTTAATTTTGTGTGCAGTTTACTTAACAAAGAACCCAGTCACAGAACCATTGTTTCTGGCAGAATATGCCTTCAGGAACAAAGTACCCTCCTTCATGGGAGCAATCTTAGCACCTCACAGCCCTGAAAGTTCTGCTTCTTGTAACCATTTCCCCCATGTGTAGAATGAAACTACTATGCACATTTAAGAGAGTAACCTGAACAAAAAGTGACTTTGCTAAAAACCACTATGTCTTACCAAGGGGAAATCAGCTTGATCTCTGTTGTAAATGAAACATAACCATAGTTCAGAGTTAAGTAGTCACACAGTTTTATGAACAAAGTCACACACTGTAAATTAGCATCTACGCTTTGGATTCTACAGGGATTAACTGGCATTACCTTTTGTCTTCAGCTACATTTTGCAAACTGTAAAACGAAGCCTCTGATTTATTTCTAGCATCCAGCGTTCCTCAATGAGACACATAAACTGAAAGCTAAAACATCAATTATTTGCACACTTGTTTGGAGAAAAAGTTTTGCTTCCAAGAAAGTGGAACTTATTTCTCCACAGCATGCTTTAAAACTGGATCATAACAAGTTGTCAGAAGACCTCAGAAGCAAAAATGTTAGGTAGTGGACAAATCAGTGTTTTCTTCATGAGACGGAAATAAATTATCTATGTTGTTATATTTACACATGAAATATTACTAAATTTCAGAAATGAACTTACTACAAGGTTCAGATAATTCAGCATAAAGTAATACAATGTGGCACACACAGCCTCAGTGGATGATCCTGAAGAGATATGCGAATATCCTCAATAACCTTACTTCTAGCACTTCCAACTAATTTCTATATATTATAGTCCTCCAGATATAATATATGCTTGTTAATTATTGTATATGAAGATGGCTACCCCATATGCTTGTTTTCTATAGTTGAACTAAGGTTGTTCCATTTACAAATAAATGCCTTTTATAACAAGAATTTACATTTAGAACTAAGAGACTGGATTAAAAATTATTTTAAACCAAGTTACTTTTGAAAAAGAAAATACTTTCTGAGGCATTTGGTTGAAAAACCCTAAATATGACTAAAAAAGAAAAGAAAACTAAAATTTTGGGCTCAATCCAGTGGTTAATCCCTACTATGGTAGACCCATTGAATCAATGGGAACTTGACAGGCCAACATTTATTTAAATCTGATTGAGACTGTGGGAGAAAGAAATAAAAATACAATGTGCCCAGTAAGAAAAAGAGTGCCAGTGGGGTATAGTGGTTTGAGCATTAGACTACAACACTGGAGATCAGGGTTTGATTCCCCGCTCAGCCATGGAAACCCATTGGGTGACCCTGGGCGTGCCACATACTCTCAGCCCCAGAAAAATCCCATGATAAGGTGAATGCCTGTTAAATATACATCAATATTCTGCATAGAACAAACTTGTACGCTCCAAACTGCAGGAGAATGAAGAAAACTTGAAATCTTACGATTGGGAGTAGGCCTGAATGACTTAAAATTCCATTTATTTCACAGCCTGACTTGGGTGTTTTGAAATCACAGGGTTGCAGCTCTCCCTCCAGTGGCTAAAGACAAGTTCAGCACTTCTTAAAAACAAACATGTATTAGGGCAATGAATGCTTGGGAAGACTGGATCTCTAGAAGGATACCAGTTCTCTTGATATCTGTATGCTAAGCAAGCTCAGCCAGAGCTTCAAAGGGTTACTTTGGGAATAAGAACTCCCAGAATGCCCCCCAATCCAGCACCACTGGGAATTTTAATCCAAAAAGCAATCTTTCCAAGCTCTGCATACCTAGATAAGCAACTCTTCTTTAGGAGAGAACACTACAGAGGTTTGTATACTTTTCACTGTGCATGAAGCAGTCAGTTCAAATAAAGTCCATCAAGGTTTCCATCAGCTTTCCACAAACGTTCCACAATGGAATTGGCCTCCCCATGTACATTTGCACAGGTGTACTTACATGCCAGATATGGGGACATGTGATCCTCCTGATGTTGCCAAACTGCAAACATACCCAACATACTCAGTATGAGGGATGACAAGAGTTATACTACATTCAGTTGGACGGACCTGTGTTCTCTATCCCTGCTAATAGACAGCACCTCTCCTTAGCTGCTAAATCTAGCAAACATCAATTGAACTGATTCACTGATTTAATCCTTGGAAAATCTTAAATCTGCTGGGCTAGGGAAAAGAGTAAATATGGCTAGATTTTAACTATTATGAAGTGACCACTCCTGTCCAAATATGGTGCTATTTCTACTCTTAGGTAGCATCTTCAATAAGTTACACACTCTCTTCTCCTTTCCCTTCCTACAAGCTTCTTGGTTTGCATGTTAAACAGGTGGATATTATATGGTTCTGCATAATGGATTATTCAACTAATGCTAAGTTGTCTTAATTTTTCCTTCCTTTTTCTTAAAACCTTTCGTTAAAAACGTTCTAAAAGCATAACTTTTAACTGTGATAAAGGCAGAGCCTATCTGAACCTATATTTCTCCATCTCTTTCCAGTTTATCCAATATTTAAATATTCAGCCAATTTAAGCAGCTTTCATTTTTCTTTCTGTTTTGTTAAGTAACTTCCATTTTCCTGCCTGTGTATATGGATTTAAATCACCTGTCAACTTAAGGTGACCCCATGATTTCACAGGAGTTGTAGTGTTTATAGTTCCTTGCTCTGAAATACAGTACCTGGTATTTGTTGGTGGTCTTCTATCCAAGTATTAAACAGGGCTAACTCTGCTTAGCTTCTCAGATCAGACAGCGTATCTGTACTGATTTATGTTCACAACCAACAATCTAATAAAAGCCTATAAGGATATCACTTCTTTTTCAAAAACCTGTAATTCCACACAAGCTAGTATTACCATTTAATTAAAGTGCAAAGTTCACAAAAACATTTAGAAGAACATGAGTTGCAGGGATAGAGACCCATTTCTAAACATTCTGTAGAAGCAACTGTAGAAGTTAATGAAGCAACTTCTGTGGAATGAACTGCAGAACACACATCTAGCATGGCAAAACGATCATATGAATGTGCCTAAGGAAAATCAATATAAAAGTGGCAAAATTTTGATAGCTAAGGTCACCTGACACCTTATGCAAAAGTAATGAACACTTTCTAGCATGTGAAAAGAGAGTGGGAAGCCACGGCCCAACCCTGGTTCCCTGTTACATGAACCCTTACCATACATGTAGCTGAACATGCACATTTGCTGTACGTGATAGCCTGACACTGGAAACAATGTTGGAAATAAACTTAGCTGGAAAACCCCATGACAAGAGGAGGATGAGAAGCCAATGCTCTGAATAAAAATTCCAAGGCATATCCATTTCTCCTGCTCCTTCAAATTATGTCTGCATTTCACGCAAACATTTGAAGCATTCCTCTTCTCACTCCACTCCCCCCCTTGCTTAAATAGTTCTATAAAAGTCGGCAGATACCTTGCATTTGCAATCTGCAGCATCTGGCAGTTTTTATTTTACTTTTATTTTAGAAAACATCTGTGCACTTATAGATTTCTTTTTCAACAGCAAGGCTTTTCCTTGGAGACAGTGGCTCCAGCGTGGAAGAACTGCAAGTCAGCTCTCTTGACAAGTCTGAATGACAATAAGGGATTGGGTCACACTTACCATACCACCTGCCCGTTCTTTCTTTTTCACACCTGATTGCCACTTATTTAGGCACAGCAGGTGCATGCAAGGGAAACTAGGTCAGAGACACGGGAGTATTTGCGCTTTCAACTTGCAGCGGAGCAGTTGGTACCTTCAGGGGGGGAAAAAAAACTTGGAACTATGTTCCAAGCCAGAAACAGTATGCCAAAAATATCAGCTGCCCACTCCATCCAACTCACACGCCACTGGGATTGTTTGGTGTCTTGCTTGGCCCCGGAAAAACATTAAGCAACAACAGGATCTGAAGATTTATTTTACTAAACCAAACCAATGGGACTGTATGCTAGCTGACAAGTAGCCACTCTTCCATGGTCTCAGGGTGGAAGAGTTATCTCCTTCTCTGTTCCTATCAACAGACACCGATTTTAACAGAGGGGACCAAATGTGGGAATCTCTCCATTCACTGGATGACTGACTAGTTATATCTACATCTTGTTGTTCTATGCTTTCACGTTGCTTCCAACTTATGGTGACTCTATCGCAGGGTTTTTTCTTGGTAAGATTTATTCAGAGAGGGTTTGCCATTGCCTTTTCTGAGTATGAGAGAGTGTGATTTGCCCCAAGGTCACCCAGTGGGTTTCCACAACCAAGCAGGAATTCAAACTCTGGTCTCCAGATTAGTAGTCTAACACTCAAACCACCACATCATGGTGGTTTTATATATGTACATTTACATCCTACCTTTCATAAGTGTAGGCTATGGCTGTCCACTTCCTCACTTTATCTTCCCAGAAACTCGGCATGGTAGGCCAGATTTAGAGAAAGAAAAACAACTGGCCTGGGGGCGCCCAGTAATATTTCCCAATCCACAAGGCCTTAATGGCAGATTTTCCAAACCCCAATCCAGGACTGTAAAAATCACACCATCATACTGCCTTGCAAGACAAGTGTTATGTCAGTGAGCTATGCCCCCCTTCTAGTTCTCCTCCAGCCACAGTAGCCACTCCTCCTTCCTGTCTACTGCAGCGAGTAGAATTTTTTTAAAAATCTGGTCCTCCTCCACCACCACCAGCCACTGCTTGGCCAGCTAAGGATGGCTCACAGCCCAATTTTTTCAGCACCACAAAAACTCTCCCAATGCTCCTCCCTCCCCCAAGGAGGAGATGGGTGAGAGAGAGATGTATGGGGCCACCGTGCTCACCCACCCCCTTCCCTTTCCTTCTCTTTTCCCTGACCTAGTTTAGACCGTAGATGCCCATTCCCTGCACCATGCCGTGGCCACCTTCCCACAGACACAGACAAACACACACAGAGAGAGAAACATTTTGATATTTGTGTTTTTTTCCACTTCTGTGGTGGTCCTAACCCTAGTGAATGTGGAGCGCCAACCGTAGTTTTGCTTGGCTGTTTTGTTAAAGTGAGAAGAAGTAGGAGAAGAAAAGTGGGCAGCCCATCAACAACCCCAAGCCCATTTGTCTCAGGCCAGCAAAAGACCAGGGCAACAAGGAACAATATGGGCATAGCAGGGAAGGTAGACACTACAGACAGCAGGACCAGCATCCATACACACATCATATATGAACACTGGCCCTATGGTGTTTTATGTAGGTCAATGGCTGAGACCAGGTATCTGCTCTATACAAATTCTGGGAGAGGAACACTCCTAGGGAGGGGTTAGCAGCAGCCACAGCTCTCTTAGAATGATGGCAGACATACAAGGATGCTCAAATCTCATAGAAGGAATGCAAAAAAAGGTAGAGAGAACGATATCCCAAGCCAGGTGCAAAATAGGTACAACCTTTGGCAGTAAGATAGTGTCTAGTCTGAGTACCACCTTGTCGTTGCCACTGAATTACTCCTTACTAACATGTTGCCACTGCTGGAGACGGTAGGTAGGAGATAAAAGGTAGAAGGGCAGAGAAAAGAGCAGGAAACGAAAAATGAGCTTTGAAAAATTTCTTGCAGAAGCAGACAAGGGTAGGCAGCATTTGCTTTCTTCACCACATACGTATTCTCTGTCTCTCATCATTATAATCCTACGTGGGTTACCTTGCCTGCACTGTCCCCACTCCCACTCATCCGGAAACCTAGCAAACCAAGGTGGCAGCATACTCCACACAGTGATGTTCTGAGTGGTCCACACAGAACCAGTCGCTGAATCAGTATTTCTTCCGCTTCTTCCTCTTCCACAACCACCTGCTCTAAATCTCATGCCAGAGCTGGCCCACAGGCATTCAGAAAAGCACTCTTCCCTCTCTCACATAGCTCACATCAACCTAGCTAGTATGTGCGTATGCCCCATGCTACTCATTTGGGCAGCAAGGCTGGCAAGACAGCCCTTCCCCACCACCATGCTCTATTTTAATCTTGTCTGGATAGAATGGAAGAAGGCAGAAAGGCAGCTTTGGATGAGTGGAAAAAGTACAATTTATTAAACTGTAACAGGAATGTATGGTGAGAGAAAAATGACAAAGAAGGCATAAGAAAAATGGCATGTAGCCATAGAAGACATAGAAGAAATTGCCCCAAACACTCACATTTTTTGCATGTACTTTCAGCAACTTCTTAAATAAACTCCACAGCCATGAAGGTAGTAAACAATTAAAGAGGAAGGTGGAGATCTTGAAACATCTCTACTAGATACTAAACTGTGTACATGGTTCTGGATTTGGACAAGCAGCATACTAGATTTCTATAATGAAGACATGTTACGAAGAAAAAAGAAGATAATTTTGCTGAAGCCTCCCTGTGACTTTCTGAAGCCTTCTACTGTAGCTTTCCATAACAGATCCATAAGAGCACAAAGCTTAAGTCAAAATGGTAGAAGACGCATTGAAGTATCCATATTTACAACACTAAACCAATCTGCTGATACTTTAAAGCTGAAATCTTAAAGGAAATGACCTTTCATCCCAGTTGGAGACTTGCACCAATCTCCAGGGAGGGGAAGACCAAAAATATATCTCCCCCACACTTGTTTTTCTTGATGGCTCTGCTCATTGTCACTAACAGCAAAGTAAGCTTTCCACAGTCAAGTGAGCAAATATTTTTCCTACTACTGTCACATGTAAATTGGGCCTTCATTCTGATTCATGTTTACTTGACTAATGGAGTCTCTCTTGCAGAGGTAGCAATATACCACGTGAGTCCCACAAAACAGTTGCTTGGGCCAGTAGGGTTTCACCAAAGGAAATATGAGGACTTGGATGCTATGATAGACTTTAACTCATATGGATGTTTAGCCCTTTCATTTCCAAAGCTTCAAAGTTCACTGGATGGGATTATCCAAGTTACTATTCCTGCATCTAGTCTACTCTATATCACAGGAATTTTACAAGGATAAGTTAGACATAAACACCTAATTTCAAAAGTAAGTTAACAAGTAATATCCAGTTACTCTTTAGCTGAAAACTTTAAGGGAGCCTTCCATGCCTACTTGGTAAAATATAATCATATTTCATACTGTTAGTGACAATGAGCAGAACTGTCAACAAAAACAAGGGTGGGAGGATCTATTTTTGGTCTTCCCCTCTGTAGAGATAGGTGCAAGTCTCCAGCTGGGATGGAAGGTCATTTCCTTTAAAATTTACAGCAAGGGTAGGGAAAGTGTGCCTCTCCAGATGTTGGTGGATTACAATATTGGAAGAGCCCGATACTCCTCATCACTGATCTACAAGCTTTACCACACAGAATAATCCTCCCTTATTCATGGCATTGCTTCCCATGGTTTCAGTTACCAGTGGTCAACCAGGTATCTTGTAGCACCTACTGGAAGTGGTGGGCAGGGGAGTGTTCTGACGCACCGTAGAGGGGCAGTGATGGCTGGTTCGAGGAAACCCTCAACTCCTCTTAGGTAACATCTTCATGGCCAGGAACCTCCATCCTCTTACCTCACAAACTCACCTTCATCCCTCCAATCCTTTGTCCTGATCCATCCACCCGCATTTGAATGACAGCACCCACATAGCCTGCTCTGGATCCTGCACCTCACCTGCCTACCTGCCTGCCTGCCTGCCAGAAATAGCCCTCTAGCTTCCTGTGTCACCAGAAGTAGCTCTCTTATTTCTGGCAATATACAGTTCAGTACAATCTGCAGTCTGAAACATCTATAGAGAAACCTGGAATGTATCCTCTATAGATAAGGGGGAATTACTGTATTCCATTTGGAGTGGCTTTTTAAATTGGGGCTTTTAACATTACTATCTAACAGGCAGAAAAAAATGTGGGAAATTTAAAGGCTAATGTGGGAAGTGAGACAGGCTGGATTTCCCATATCACTGACTGAGCAGGTTGTTACAATGCCACATTAGAAGCGTTACCATTGAAAACAAGACCTGCTCTGCCCTGAGATCACCCCACAGGGCTGATCAATTGTGCCATGGCTGGCATTGCATGCAAGTCACATGCAGCCACTTCATCGGCTTCTTTTGCAGCACTTAAACACAGGAATCTAAGGGCCCCACTTATAAAGAGCAAGGAATAACATTTGGGAGTCAGCTCAGAGGCAAATGTTTGAAACAAGATTTTTGAAATTAGGTCACAAGCAAAAAATTAGCATTTTGCTAGTTAGGAGCTGACAAGGAACTGCTTCTGCCCTAGATTTGAGATATCTAGCAGAGGATGAATCATACAGGCAATGTTGGGGGGGGAGCACTGCAAGTCTTCATGTTGGCTTGTTGCTCAGAGATGAACCATTAATGCAAACACTGCATTTGGAAAATTCAAAGCTGTACGCTGCCAGTCATGCTGCTCAATTTATTAAGGGCTAAACCTGTTTCTCAGCTTGTCCACCCTCCACAAGTCTGCGAGGCTTTCTAATGCACTACAGTAACAATGAACAATCCAGCATGCTGGAAGTTATGCACCTGCTCTGTGCCAATGAGACACTGTTCCACCACAGGAGGAGACAGTCTGCTTTTCTCAGCCCTCTGGCTGGCACTACTCCTGGAACAATCCACAGCACTAGAAGAGAGGACACAATCTAATATTCCACTGGTAAGTATTCAGGAAGGTACTGTCCCAGCTATTACAAGACACCGTCTCCCTAAAGAGGAGTTCTTAGTGTGCTGCAAATCATCATCTAAGAACTAGGAATGCCAAAACCCACTGTAAAGAAATCTACCATAAATTGTTCTTCTGTAATAATGAGAGGAGTACTGCCCACCTCTCAGAGATATAGCTCAAGAGTCATGAAAACGAGACACCTGAAATTTGGCATGCATAACACTGGGACCCTAATGGCGTGCACCTCAAGTATACTTTGTTCTGAAAACATGCTGATGAATTTTAATAAACTGATACGTGTCCATGTATTTGCACTCTCCAGTACTATCTCAAGTCACTAGCTTGGCAAATTTTCCTAACAAATGCATCATTTTGCAATCAATACAATTTGAATCTAGTGGGGAGTACTCTGTTGGACAGTTATAGGGCTATTCTACTCTTGCTGGGGAAAGGACTCATTTTTTCAAAGCAGTGCTCTGTGGCACTGCCCAAGGGTACCAGTAGCCATGGCTTCACTCAGATGGGAGAGACAAAATGTGTCTAGAACTTCCAGCTCCGTAACAATGCTTGAAGGTTTGGTACGGTGGCTGCTTCACATTCGCAACGGTTCAGGGCACAGAACCTTCATAAAAGTGGAAAAACCACAAATAACCCCCCCTCGCCACAATCCCTCTCCCATTTCCCTCTGGAGCTTCCCCTCTCCTGTTCCTTTGCCTCTGGCCCTGGTGTTCTGGGCAGAAGTAAAAAGACCAGCTAAAAGGCTTACTAATACTTTCTCCTTAGACAGAGAAAAGCATAGTTCTGGGGTTCTATCTACTTCCAGTTGCCACCTTGAGAAATGAGGGGTAGAAGCAAAGAAAGCCATTACACAACAGAACGTACATCCATATGGCAGAGAGGACATGCCTCCACCAGTGGGAGGGGGCTTTGCTTACCCAAAAGGAAAAAAAAACACATTCATTTTAAGCACAAGTCTAGCAAGCCTTGGGTGAGGAATACAAGAGAACAGGAGGAAGAAAATGGGAGGGGGGCAAGCATGTGCCTCACGAATATTCGAATTCATGAAGGTCAAACCCACAAATATGGACAGAAGACTGTATATCAAAACAATGGTTATCCCAACCCGCACAAAACTGGCTATTTTAATGACAGAAAATGAAATCACAAGGGAATTAAAACCAGTCTGTGAGTGGGCACGGAGTCTAATGCATGTTCATTCTTACATAAGGAAATTTTCTCCTATGAATCCTATGGCTTAAATCCTATTTCTAGTTCCAAATAAGCGTGGACACACCACTGACTCAATGAAATGCATCTAAGTTTTAATTTACCAAGTTTCCACTGGCTCAACTACCATTTGGATTTCGGACTTAGATTACCAAAGTTGAAAGTCCAGTTGTGACCGGTCTAGCACACACACTTGCACGCTCTCTCTCTCTCTCTCAAACACAAACACGCAGTGGGCCAGCTGAGACTGCACGTGCCTCCATCCATGAAGCAACAGTCTTGCTACTTTGAAGGATTTATTGTGCTTGGTCATGCTCTCTCAGAGGTCATATTTTACACAGCAGAGACGGCCAATAACTTCCCCTAGTACAATGGAATACCACTCAAGAGAAGCTAACAGTAATGGGCAATCCCATTAAGGTAAGTATCAAACAAATTAATGCACCCACTGCATTTTGCATCTCCCCTCCCAAATCCAGGTCTCAACCCGAGTACAGCAATATCACTGTCTTGGTTCCCTCACCAGACAAGCACCTTCTTATAGTCTTTCAGCCCTACATAGCCCTTTCAGCCCATCTATCCCCAGGTGTCAGTGGGTCTCTATACTCTCTTTGCAGGAGCCGACTTTTCAGAACACTTCCACTTTTGCTTCTCTACCTCACCAGTCCAGAGCTTCACCCTCTTCCCAACAAGCCTTAAGCAAAGGACTTCTCCCCTTGGCCTTTTGCCTCTCCAACCCCTTCCTAACTGCTGAAGAAGGAAGCCCTGCTCTGCATATCCCTTGCTGTCTCCCACCCAATATGCCCAACCTGCCTCTAGCCAGAATGAACAGCTTGGAGGAAAGGATAAGAAGTGACGATAGCCACATTTAAATATTTGAAAGAATGCCATAAGGAAGATGACGCAAGCTTGTTTTCTGCTGCTCCAGAGACTAGGACATGGAGCAATGGCTTCCAACTACAGGAAGAGAGGTTCCACCTAAACTTTGGGAAGAACTTTTTGATGGTGAGAGCAGTTCGACAGTGGAATATGCTGCTTCGAAGTGTGGCGGAGTTTCTTTCTTTGGAGGTTTTTAAACAGAGGCTGGATGGCCATCTTTTGAGAGTGCTTTCATTGTGTACACCTGCATGGAAGGGGGTGGACTGGATGGCCTTTGTGGGCTCTTCCAACTTCATAATTCTACGATATACTTAGATTCAGTTGCAGTACACTATGCAGGATAAGGAACTCTGGCCAAGTCTTTATGCCACAGCAGCCAACAAGTTATCCCAAGAGAAAAAGCTGCTCACTACTACAGATGTGCTTCCCCTGTAGTGTGCTGTTTATATAGGGTAGCACTGAGACCTTAATGAGTCAGGTTCAGCCAGTGCCTCTAGATACACTGAATGTACACCCAAGGGCATACTCCTTCATTTTCCACTACTCACAAGACTTGCATGGCAGGTGAACCATAGGTACTTGGCTCATAGACTAATATGGAATGTGTTCCATGAACATAGGAACTGTGAACACCATGGCTACAAAGGGAGTACAACTTTAGAGATTCCTGCCATCTTCTGCTCTAGTACAACGGTGGGGCAACTGCCAAGAGCTGGAGATCCACACTGAGCCCCATCAGGACTTCAGCGGGCTGCATCCCCTTATTGCTCCTTTTGAAAAAATACTAAATTCAGAATGCCTTCTTGTGTCCTCTGCAGTGGATAGGTGCAATTTCATCATGGTAGAGTGTTCCAGAAGAGACCCCTTCTGAAGCAGGGAGTTACTCCCTGGTTTATAAAGGCCTTTTCTGGGCTAAAACAGGACACAGGGTGTATTTTAGTTAAAAAAAAAAAAAAAGCAGAGGGATAGTTGGAGCCATCGGCAGCCCATGAACTGCACTTTGCCCATCTCTTTAGTTTCTAGAGAAACTAAATCTCTACAGAAGTCCAGCACTGGGAAGTTCTACACGTTTGAAAGGCCGTGAGCCACTACATTGTGACTCTTAATCCAATAATCCTCTTGTTCTCCTGCTACTTCTACTGCCAACCAGAGCTTTAAAAAGTAACTTTTTGGGCTACAACTCTCCAAATCTTCCCACACAGCCTGGCCACTGATACCCACTGTAACACCCAAAGCTAAGAGCAAGCGCAGTCAGCTATGCCACCTTTGTCAAACTAAGCATGTTCCCAGGTCAGCTACAGAAAGCTCAACAGCACTTGTGACTGAAACCAATCCAGTAAGCACAGGCAGCAAAAAAGATTTTGTATGAGTGTGATCTTCCATTATCACAGGCTGCGGCCATCCTCTTCTTATCCCTTCCAAAGCTGGAGCTGGCAGAATTTGACATGAACCAAATCTGTCAAGAGCTCAAAACAGACACATGGGCTCTAATGAGCAATGGCGGGGGGAGAGAAGAGAACCATACTGGTTCCATTCAGCTCCAAACAATGATAAATAATTCAGAAAGAGAAATGCCGCAATACAGAGCACACAGCAGAGTTTAAAAATAGAACATACTGAAGTCAAAGGAGGAGACAGAGAGTGAGCGAGAGAGAGAGAGACAGACAGACAGAGAAAGAAAGAATGCAAGCACCATGGAGAACAGGGATCTGTGTCAACAAATCAGAAGCCCCCGGATGCTGAGATCATGATGGAGCTGGCTGCTGGCAGACTGCAGTGATCATGACATCCTGTTGTCACCCAACACACAGTCTGTGTGTGTGTGTGTGTGTGTGTGTGTGTGTGTGTGTGTTAAGGAGGCAGAATTCTCTTTCAAGTTCTTCAATTACGCATGAAAGCAATATTGGTGCAACAGGGTTAAGGCTCTTTTTGCTAACCATGTGAGTCTACACTGTTCAGTATCAGACGCAAAGTGCAAGGAAAGGGGTAAGAATAGCAACGTCACTTCATCCAAAATGTTCTCGTACAAGGTTGCATGCATGGAAACACGCACACAGAAAACAAGGGGGAGTTCTAACTAGCAACAGTGTTGCCTTTGGATTTCCCCCCTTTCTGTTGCTAACAACCTTTTTTCTGAATAACTCCAGAATGTGTCTTTGAATTCTATGGGTCCCAGGTTGAGATGGATAGGGGAGTATGTCAACCTCAAGTGCCAAAATTACAAGCATTAGCATAAACGGTGGGGGTGATCATGTAGCTCAAAATTTCCAGCCCTACTGAATCCTTTATTTTAAGAGCTACTTTGCTCACGGTTCCTCAGTCATAATCAGTTGATCACTGAAATATATATCCTGCACTTCTACATACAATTCATCTATGTATGTTTTTCCCAAATGTTTTAGACTACAAATCCTATTAACTCTGACCACGCCAGCTGATAATGATGCCCACTTTAGTTCCAAAATGTAGAAGTTAGCACGTTGGAGAAAGCTAGTGTTAAGTCCTCTTGGTTGCTTCAAACATAACAGACTACCTACAGAAAATCAAATAAGTGAATGAGGAGATAGCCTCAAGGACAGGGCATCATACTTGGGCTGCACGTGCTGCTTTGCTGTATACTCTCTCTTCCTGAAGGCAACAAAACTCTGTCTGCCCTGTGCTTTGCAGGTCTTATGCTGGAAGACAGATGGTACAACTGTAATATTACAGTGACAGAAATGGGAAAATTCCAGACCCTGCTTTTGTGACTGCACCCTGAGAGCATCCCCTTTTGCACCCAGTGATACAGAGTTTGTCCATGGAACAATGGAGAGCACAGGGGCCTGCTGGACATTACCATCAACCACAAAGACTCAGCTGGAGCAACTTTAAGCAACAGGAAACCAGAAGCTATTTCAAGTATCAATTGAGGCCTGCAACCTTTTGTTCTGCAAAGAAAATATGACCAGGCTGTGTCCTTATAAACTCTCATCGTTCTTGCACAGGAGAAGAAATGAGTCCACCAAGAAGGTAAAGCCTACCACTCTACTATACCTGAGAATATGAATTCAGAACATTTAACAAGGCCATTAAATGAGTACCTCAAACTGAATGAAGTTCCTTGCTGGCAAAACATGCCATGACCTAGATATAAGCTTAAATTAGTGGGGGAAACTGTATTTCACTCTTAATCACCAAAGAATAGGTAAAGCACTGCAAGGCATTGGCTGGTCCATTTCCCCAAATATCAGCATTAATAGGAGCCTCAGTTGTCATCAGCTAAGTCACTGTTCTGATTTTAATAGACTGCTCCCACATTATGCTGCCTAGCTATTAACACAATACAATTACACCAATCACGTTTTAACCCCTCCTCAAAGATTAAGTGCTGAACAGCTAAAATACAATGTTACACACTTTGAAATAAAGGAAAGCAGAACTGTGTTGCAACTGAGACATATAAGTCCAATTAATGTCTTGTTCTGAAGTTAAAAATTTCCTTCACTACACATTACAACTACCAAGAGAAGATGCCTCCTATTCATAAATAAATTAAAAAAATTTTTTAAAAAATAACCCTCTCAAAAAAAAAACCTCACTCCCCCTCAAAAACCTCATTTCATATGGGATGAGAAGTCATATTTCACCCCCAACACATCTACTGCGAGGTTATCCCAGGGCTCTGTCAGGAAAATAACTTTCTTCCCCCTTTACAGAAATCTGATTGTCCATACCAAGGAAATGTTCATATTGTACACAAGCAAATTCAAAGAACTAAGAACTAAGGGCATCTTCCACAAACTAAAACATGGACTGTTCATTTGCTGGATTTTGCTTTCATGTGAAAGCAGAGGTTTCAAAAGAAAAGGGAGGGAAGAGTGGCCATGTGAAAAGGAAAACGGGGAAACTCTACAGCCGATTTATCAGCAACCACTGAACAGACACAAAGAAAGCATTTTTAAGTAGAACTGCCAGCATATTATTGACTGGCAATATTTTAATACGCTAATTAAGTAAATAAATTTGGTTATTTCCAGAACCTCAAGAAAGGTCACTCAGAGATACTGAAACATAAAAAGGAACTTTTGTTTACTACATTCTCAGTCCTAAATCTGATATCACTATACTAATGCAACAGGGACCTTCCTTTCCCTCCCTTGTGCTGCTCTCTCTTGTGCTGCTCTGGAGGATTTTCAAGCTCTTGAGAACAGGAGAGGAACTTTGTTATTATCACTCCTGGTCCCTCCTCTCCCACTCCCTATTACACTATCAGACCAGCAGCAAGAGTCTTAAAATCAGAACAATTATATCTTCAACTTACAATGACATCTATAACTATGCCTAATGACTAAAGCCTCATCAACCAACTAAAGTTTAAACTGATTAATACCTGGACTCTAATACAAGAGGTCACAAGCATTCTCTCTGGGTGCAACAGCAACCCTGGAGTCCAAAACTGTTGCACAGTGCTTGCCCTGCTATATCCCTGCTATATCACATTGGAGGAGTGCCTTCCTACTGAGTCAGGCAGCTGGCAGCTCCGCAACCTGGAGAGGAAGAATGAATATTGCCCTCTCTGTGCCAATGCCACAAACTCTTCAGTTTCTGATCAATATTCCATAAGTCCCAACTCCCTGTGCCAAAAATGGCACCCATGTGTTACATAACCAGAAGCTTTAACAGCTTCCCCCATGTACCCTTCTGTTTAAAAATCCCTTGGCTTCCAATTAAATTCTTCGTGGAAGCTCATGGGTTTAAATTTAGTCCACAGCCAACAGCTCTGATTCTAACAGTGCCTGTAATGTGCCGAAATCCCCAAAAACTGGTCACTCCCCAGGTTTTAAAGCAACGGTTTTGCTGGCCATGGAGAGGGAGAGCCATTCGTGCTCTTTTAACAGCATCTTTGCTTTTAAAAAGACTGCAATTACAACAGACAAACAGAGGAACTATTCTGTTGCACTGCTCCCTTTTTTAAAAGGCTCTCACTGAATACTTGCATTCTGCCCCATGAACCACCTGCCTGCCTGCTCTCAGCTTTGGTGACTAAAAGTGAAACAA
This sequence comes from Cyclura pinguis, assembly GCA_030412105.1. Classification (NCBI taxonomy): domain Eukaryota; kingdom Metazoa; phylum Chordata; class Lepidosauria; order Squamata; family Iguanidae; genus Cyclura; species Cyclura pinguis. The sequence goes on along the minus strand of CM059600.1, from coordinate 193,852,829 downwards.
GACTTCCAACTTGTCACAGAGTGGAGCATTTTGAATGTTTCAAGGACCAGACCAGTAAAACTGAACAGAACTATGCTCTGTTTTAATGTTCACGTGCTTACAGTCCAAAACTAACTTAGTAAGTTATTGCAGGCTTGAACAGTTAAAATCAATACCTTGACCTGAGACCAGAAAACAACATGCAACCACTCTGGATCTTTCAGTATCAGTCTGATACAAAACCTATACTATAAGCAGCAGCTTATTCTGGAACATGCCAAATCCTACTCTCACATATTTATTGAGAAACAGCACTACCATCTTGTCAGGATGTCAGCTTGTTCATCCTCACACTGATTAGAAAATTTGGGGTGTCAACCACTTTTTTAATGCTATATTGTTTTTTTGTTGTTATTGTTGTGGTAGTGGTTTTTTTTGGCAAGATTTGTCCAGAGGAGAGTCTTACTCTGAGGCTGAGAGATTCCAGCTTGCCCAAGGTCACCCAGTGGGTTTCCACGGCTGAGTGGGGAGTCAAACTCTGGTCTCCCAGGTCCTAGTCCAACATTCAAATCACTACACCATGTGGGCTCTCTACATAGCAACTAAGAATCAAGTATCTTCAGCATATCGGCACCACCTTCCTCCAAAACTTTGAATGACCTCCTTCAGCAGCATCATGTAGATGCTGAACAAGAAAACAGAACTCTCCAGGGCACCACAGGTGAAAGGCTATGGTGGAGAGGACCCTTCTACCAGTACCAACAAGTGGGCACACTCTCACATGATGAAGTCGAACTACTGCAATACATTAATCCCAGTCCTGCCAAGTGGTTCAGAAAGACACCTAGATCACTGGCACCCAATGATGGCAAGAATTCCAGCTGTGACCACCACCACCACCCAATCCCAAGTCCTCCATATAGGTCATTTGCCAACATGATCAAAGCAGTTTCAGACATATAAAAAAAAATCTTGCTTTGCCCAATATTTTATGCAAATCTGGTCATTGTGACACAACAAATCTGCATTTGGTATTCCCCTCCAATGTGACTGCATGATTCCTTTTTTTCTCTTATGATGGTTTGCACAAAAATTCATTTCTCATAGAACACCTTCTGTGCAGAACAACTATCTTCTCCTTTTGTGAAGCTGAACACATACACAGAAATAAGCACAACAAGACAGGACAACTGGTCAAAAAGGCACACAGACAACTCATCCAATGCTACTACTTTTACTAGTTAATCCACCAAAGCAACAGATATTCATCTTCCAATGCTCTGCATTTTCCGTAAGTGTGCAAAAGCCGGGTATGTGTTCTCTGAGACCCTTAATAGTGGCCAGTGGTGAGGATTTTTTAAAAAGTTTTCCCACTTACTCTGTGAAAAGAAATCAAATTTGGATTTATATCTGTAGCCTCATTCCTATATTCCAGCCAAAAGCGTCACTGACTGTTTCAGCCTGAATTTCAAAAGTAAATGAGTGTACCACTAGGTATGCCACTAAGCTGATCTGATAAAGGGGCCTGCTACTGCATTCAGATCAAATGCACCCAGTTTGATAGTGCCACCTACAGGAATGGGTGCTGTTGCTCTTACATGCCTTTAAGTCATTTCCAATTTACAGCGACCCAAAGGCAAACCTATCATGGGGTTTTGTGGGGCTGAATGTGCCATGCACCCCAGGGCATCCAGTGCGTTTCCATAGCTCAGCAGGGAAGCAAACCCTGGTCTCAGGATCATAGTCCAACATTCAAACCATTACACCATGCTGGCTAGGTGCCACTTTTTGGATATTGTTTTTTTCAGGACAATACTGTGCTGTCCTTAATACTGTGCACTGCAATAGCAGCATACTTAAAACATTTTTAATATCCAGTTAAACCTCAACTGATTCAAGTTACAACCCAATTAACTGATGGGACCAATACTAAAAAACTAAATACTAAAAAACATGCTACTATGTAAACTGTTCAAGTGTGCTCTTACCAAGCACCCCCACTAATTTTAATGAAAGACACCCCTACCCTTTCTTGGTAGCTCTCTAAAGCAGCAAAATGGCAAAACCATAATCATGCACTTTTTAAAAAAAAATAATAAAAAGGCCTAAATTCTACCCCTTTTTAGGCTAATTCATAATGAACCTTTTTTCAAAAATTGGTGCATGTGTCCCTCTGGATGTACACAAATAGACAAACACTTGAGATAATGTTTCTACTTGAGCATAAAACAGTTACTTATAAGGAAAAAAAGATCATGACCACAGTCTATAAAATCATTAACCATGACAAGAAAAGTTCTGCATAACCTTAAAATTGTAATTTTTAGAAAACAATCGCCAGAACACACATACAGGACATACACATACACATTCACCTTTCAGTGCCCTGTTATCTGATGGCTCACTCTTTCGACATTTCCAAATTAAGGGCAAGTTCCATTAATTCAATGGGGATTCTGTTCACATGTGCACATTTCTTGCAAAGTGAGACCAGGTGGGGGGAACGCACCAAGCCAGCTGAGACTTTCAAAGCAGCATCCATGCAGTCAGTCCCAAATGAGCCCCTGTAAATCCTTCCTACAGTATAGCACATGGATTCCACTTTTCAACCAATTCTGTCTTCTGACAGTACTCCAGTCCTTAACCTATCAGGCAAGTGGGGCACACAAGTATTTGAAATACATTTTTATCAATCATACCACACAATTTCATATAGTCAGGCAGAATGTGAGACTTGCATCACTTCTTTAAAAATGATGTTAGTTTTTAATTTAATGGGTATCTATGCTGAGCAGATTGTATCTGGTCACTGAATTCAATTGTTCAAGCATCCTCCCTTTTAAAACCACGGCTCAGCGCACAGAAAGCTGTTTTCTGCTTTGTTGTTTTTGTTTTGCACCTTTTGCAGCTGTACGTGGGCTTTCAAAAAAGGCACAGGAACATCTATTATTTCTCTGAAAATCATATTTGCTACCTTTCACTGCTTTCTGATAGGGCAGAGGGTAGGAATCATGTGACTCTCCTCCTGTTGCTTTCCTCAACATTATGAGGCCTTTCTATGGCTGCTTGGAGATGTAGTCCAACAATATCCTGACGGCTATCTAATTCCCACTCCTGCAAAACAGTAAAAGGCTACACGTAGGTACCAAGAATGATCTGACACAATCCTGAGAAGATGGGGTCCTCCTCTATGTCCCACGGCTACATTACATTACATTACATTACACTACACTACACTACACATTACATACAAGCATAGGGGAGGGTCTTCTCAGTAACTGCATCCCAGTTGTGGAAGGCCCTCCCCTTAGAGGCATCACCAGTGCTACTGTTTTAGCATCAACATCCTGGGATCCAAGGATCATGGCCTCTGTTGCTGCTGCTGTTTACCTTCCCCTCTCAATGGACCAAGGCAGGGAACAACAGATTAAAATACAGCAACAAACAGACACAAAACGCAGTTAAAACATGAACACCAATTAAAAATACAGAATCCGTTGAAAGAGTTTTAAAAGCATACATATTAAAAACCATCAATTCATAATTTAAAACTCATAATTTAAAAACCATCTTGATAGGCTTGCTGGAAGAAATTGGTCTTTAATCCTGTTCTAAAAGTAGACAGCATACCCAGCTGTTGGATCTCTTCCAGGAGGTCATTCCACAATTTGGGGACTGCTGATGAAAAAGTCCTCCGGTTAACAGTTACGAATTTGGTCCTGGCTGACTGAACTTAGTCTGACTAAACTCCCCAGGAGACCTAAGCATATGGGGCAGATTATATGGGAGACAGCAATCCTGCAGGCCACCTGGACCCAAATCATGGAGGTGCTTAAAGGCAACAACCAACACTTTGTATTTTGCCCAGAAACTATCTGGCAGCCAGTGGAGTGATTTTAATATAGGTATAACATGATCACTCTTAAATGCACCAGTAACTAGTCTGGCTGCCCTGTTTTACACTAACTGAAGTTTCCAAACTTGGTGCAGAGGTAGTTCAATGTACAGTGCATTGCAGAAGTCCAGTACTGGGATTAGCAGTGGGATTAGCACTACCATCTTTAGACTGTGGAGTTCTCATACAGCATATGCTATGTATTTTAAACTCTTTTAAATTCTTCTAAATTGTTTTGAAGTCAAACATCTGCCCTGAGGGTATAGTGTACAATGTATGTATTTAATAAATAATAAATAATCAGAAAACCTTTTGGAGTTACCAAGTCAGTCACCTCCTGAAGAATGTGTAAGCACTGAATGGGTATCATCATTCAGAAACCTGCAGAAACATTAAATGAGTATCCTTGTGCAAGTTTCTGCCATATGTCATAGGGAAAACAAAGCAAAAGCTTATCTCAGGAAACTGTCTGAAAATGATCACTACATATTAGCCTACTTAGACTGAAAATCTTTATTAAATAGCATAAAATAGTGCGAAATGTTGAGTTAGACCATCAAACGACAAGGAATATTTTATATTTCAAAATGGGGTTCCTAGAGCTTCTGTGATAGCAGTAAGAACCATATGCAACTGAAGTTGTCTGTACTCAACTGAGATAAATGTCACTATCTTGCTCAGTACAAATGGGGAAGTGAATTTGACTCACTTCCAAAGCCGTCTTCCTTTTCTAAAACGTGGTGGCTTTCTACCGTTAAACTGGAGGGAAAAAAACCTATGTCTTCAAGGATACTCAGATGGAGATTTTGGCTTTTATAAAACATTTTTCATATATTCTATTAATTTATTAGTGAAGCTCTCCAGATTGCCTTCCCACCTTTAGTCCTGAACAGAATGGAACAAATTCACCTTATTAGCATCAAACAGAATGAAATCACACACACACACACACACACACACACACAGGTACCCTTAACATTCCTGAAATTGGGACCCACAAGGTTTGCAATGGGACTAAAAATACAGTTGCAAAAGTATCTGTGCATAGAAAAAAGAGCCCTGTCATTCACAGGCTCCTTTCCTTTTCCAGAGTTCAAAATCATTTTGATATGGTCGCATGTATTTCCTCCTGCAAGAAAAGGCTTTCTTTGAAAGCAGGGTGGAGAGTGGAGATAAGGTAACAATTAACCCAAATCACCCTTTCTTTGTTCAGTATTATTATTTGATAGCCATCAAGTGCTTTACAAAGTTTATTTGCATTTGAAGGGAATAGTCTCATTTTCCAAAGTGAAATTAAATACAGCAAGTTCACAGAGTTTCTATATGCAGAAGACAGGGATTTTAACAAGCTTCAACTTCAAATTTAGCTTAAGAGTCACCAAAGTTGGTTAGAACAAAATCTAGATTTAAAAACGAACAAGTCTGTGAATGAATTATTTAAAATATGCTTAGGCTACCTGTAAGTCAGAAAGCTTCTCAAGGTAGCTCACATAACAGAAAATAGATGGGTCTTCAGAGACTCCCTAAAAGCCTGTAATCACGGCATGCAGTGGATCCCAGCGGGCAACTTATTCAAGAGGCATGGTGCTGCTGTTGAAAAGGCCCTCACCCTTGTAGTTGTCAAGTGGACAGACCTCAAAGACAGGCAAATGAGAAGAACCTCCGTTGCTGATTGCACAGTGTGAGCAGGCCAACAATGACTAAAGGCAGCCATTTAAGTTACTTCAACTCAAATCATGCGAAGTTTTAAAGGGTAACCTCAGCACTTTAAATTATACTCAAATGCACTAGTAACCAACACACTAGGCATGGTATAGGTGTCAAGTGATCTGGCCACTTTGCCCCCAACAATACTCAGCAGCTGCGTTCTGCACCACCCAGTTTCCAAATAATCTGAAAGGCTAAACATCAGCAGCACACAGATAGCCAAGAACCAGAAGACCTCAGCTGACAACCAATCTAAAATATAAGCAGTTCTGGCCATCAATAGCCAGAGTGTAAGACAACCTGATACGCTGTACCCTTAGTTCTTGAGGGAATTCAGCCCTAAAGACTAGTTGTCAACTACTAACCCATTTCCATATACACAACAGTTGTGTAAAACCACATACTCCAAGCTTAGCTTCTTAAGCAAAGGTTTCACCCTTCTTGTTTCAAAGTTGCAAGGATTTCAGTACTCTAAATAGGCACTGGTCATCTCCAAGGTCCAAATACTCTGGCAAAGATGGGCAACGATCTAAACAGCAAATGGTAGGTTTCAGTTCTTCAGTTTGCCCACATCCTCAGATTGCATAAGCCAAAAGATATTCATAAGAATACAATGAGACTGAGAACTAACCCCATCAATCTGTTAGAACAATGAGATCCAGGTTGTCATGGGTAAGTTTACTGCCAAATGTCCAGCACACTGATAAGACTGAACCTTAGGTTCTGCATTCCACAGTCTATAACAAAGATACCTTTAATACCAGATAACTCTGAACAGATAAATCAATAATAAATCGACAGACTGAGTGAGATGGAGCAGGGTAGAGATAGACAAACAGGGCTAGGTGTGAGCATTACAAAATATTACAAATGGGAGGTTAGAAAGTCATGCTACAAAAGACACAGATACGTCAAACCACAGTGCAGAGCCCAACTGGACAAAGAAAATCAAAATAATGACATCACAAACGTGGCAACCCTGGCCTAGTTTGTGAAAAAAAAAAGAATACTGTACATGAAACTCTAAAAAGGAACAATTACTTTCTGATAAAACTCTGTAGAGACTGTGGGTAGCTTAAGACTAAGACAGTGAAATTTGCAAATAAGTGCCAACTGGGCTGTTCCCATACTAGAGTCACACTGTGAAACTTTTGCTGAAGTATGGCAAGTTTCTTTTCTTTTTTTATAATCATTTTATTCGAATTCAGATATAAAACAAACAATTATAACTGTCAACTTATTTGAAATATTTCTGATCTTCCACACTGATCTAGATTTCATTATCAATATTTCTTAACATGCTTAAAATATTGTACTACATTTTAATGCTATTATTACTTGTTGATTCTTGCATTTCCATCTCCATATTCCCGCTTCATGATATATATCCTGTAGCCCCCTCATAATTTATCTTAAATCATGAATCACAGATTTCCATCTGACGGTACCCAGCAATTACCCGTTACAATTTGCCATTCTTTTTGTATCTCTTCGTCTGATTTCCCTTTTAATCTCTGAGAGACCATATCAGCATTTTTGTTTTCAATCAGTGTACCCCACCATTGTTCTAATGTGGGTATTTGCTGAGTTTTCCACATCTTTGCATGTTCAATACGAGCTGTTGTTATCATGTACAGTAATATCCTCCAGTACTTCTTTATAGCAGTACCTTCTAATACATCAGTCATATTTAACAAATACAATTCCGGTAACTTAGCAAACTGTACTTTCGTTAATGCACATATTTTGTTATGTATTTCAGTCCAATATTTCTTAGCTTTAGGACATGTCCACCACATATGATATATCGTACCAGCCTCATTCTGACATTTCCAACATTGTCCAGTACCTGTATTATAAATCTTTTTCAATTTATCTGGTGTCATGTACCATCTATGAAATAGCTTGTAATAGTTCTCTTTCAAGTTCTGTGCTACTGTAAATTTCTGTGTTTTTTTCCAGCTCTGCTCCCAAGCCTCTAATTGTATTGAATGTCTGATATTTTGTGCCCATGAAATCATTGTTGCCTTTACTGTTTCTTCTTGCCTCTCCTGATGTAGTATTTCTTGATATATTTGGGAAAGTAAATGAGCCGGATTTTCGAACAGCCGTTTAATTACTCCAGTTTTCTCTTTAAATTCAATTCCATATGTTTTTATATCCATCTGAAACCTTTCTGTTAACTGTCTGTAAGGAAACCAACTTAATGTTATTCCCTCTTGTTCTAGTTTTTCTCGTTTTAATCTTAAAGTTGTTGGACGTTGATCTCTCAAATATATCGTCATATCGCAACCATTTACCTGTGTCCATCCATCTACCAAAAAAAGCCTCTTCCGGTGAGACCCAGGTGGGGAGCTGCCGTATGTTTTTAGTTTTATAATCCTCCCAAATTTTCAGAAGCGATTTTCTGATAAAATGATGTGTGAAGTCTTTATCTATTTTTGCTTTATCATAAAACATATAGGCATGGCACCCCATTCTCAGGTCTGCTCCCTCCAGTGCCAACATTCTCGTGTCTTGTAGGTCTACCCAGTCTTTTATCCACGTAAAAGCCGCAGCCTTATAGTATATTTGAAAGTCCCATTCCTCCTCTACTTTTTAAGTCTGTCATAGTATTCCATTTTATCCTAGGTTTTTTCCCTTGCCATATAAACTTAGTTAGTTCCCTCTTCCATTGTATGAAAGGTTTCATGTTCGTTATTATGGGAAGATTTTGGAACAAAAAGTTCATTTTTGGCAAAACATTCATCTTTATTGCAGCTATCCTCCCCATCATTGACAAACGCATGGAGTCCAACTTTCCAAGTCTTTTGTTATTTCTTTCCATTTTTTTTCATAATTATTTTGAAATAACTCATTGTTTCTTTTGGCTATCCAAATACCTAGATATTTTACCTTTTGTCCTCTATTGAATTCTGTTTTCTGTACTAATTCTATCTCTTCTCTTTCAGTCATATTTTTGGTTAAGAAGACTGTTTTTTCCTTATTAACTTTAAAACCAGAGAACTCTCCATATTCTTGAACTGTAGTAATCAATTTTTCAATACATTTCCCTGGATCATCCAGTAAGAAGACCAGATCGTCAGCGAAAGCTTTTAACTTGTAATGATATTTCTTAATTTGGACTCCTCTTATTTCTTTATCTTCTCTTATAGCATTGTTAAGTATTTCCATTGTCATGATAAACAGCAGAGGAGACAGGGGACACCCTTGTCTTGTACCTCTGTGCAGTTCAATCATTTGTGTTCTTTCACCATTTATGACCAGTCGAGCTTGTTGTTGACTGTAAACTGCTTCAATCCATGCAACAAATTTTTCTCCTGCCTGCATCTGTTTAAGCGCCATCTTCATGAATGGCCAACTGATCATGTCAAAAGCTTTCTCCGCATCTACAAATATCATGGCCATTTTCCATTCATTATGCTTTTCATTGTATTCGATTACATTTAAGACCGTTCTAATGTTATTTCTCAAAGATCTTTTTGGTAGAAAGCCATTCTGGTCCTCATCAATTACTTCTAACAGTACTTTTTTGAGCCTCGCTGCTAGAATTGAAGCAAAGATCTTGTAGTCTGTATTCAAAAGTGATATTGGTCTATAGTTCTTTACATCGCTCAAATCCCTTCCTTCTTTCGGGATCAGCACAACGTTAGCTTCTTTCCAAGTATCTGGTATTCCTTCCTTTATTATTTCATTTATAGTGCTTTGCAAAGGTATTGAACTCTCATGTTCCATAATTTTATAATATCTTGCAGTGAAGCCATCAGGTCCTGGAGCTTTATCATTCTTCGAATTCCTAATAGCCTCAACTACTTCCATCATAGTAATAGATTTGTTCAAGATTGATCTTTGGTCTTCATTAAATCTCATTTTATTCATTTTCTCCAGATATTCTTCCACTTCTTGTATTTTTTTCCCCTTTGAGATCTTACTCATCAGCTTCACGTAGTAATTATAAAAAGCTTGTTTTATTCCCTCTTGTTTTGTAATTCTTTCTTCTCCTGTTCTAATCTCGGTTATGATATTTCTGGACCTTCTTTTACGCAGCAAACCTGCCAAAAGTTTTGAAGGTTTATTAGCTTGTTCGAAGAAATTATATTTCGTTCTCTTTATCTGTTGCTCTATTTCTTCCAAATTAAGTTGATCTAATTCAGCTTGCTTTACCTTCATCTGTAATCTAATTGTTTATCCGACGGATTTTGTCTCATCTGTTGTTCAATTTCTTTCATCTTTTCCAAAATTCGCTGCTTAATGTTTCTCTCTTTTTAAATCTCTGCAGTCCATCTGATAAAGTTACCACGCATCACTGCTTTACTTGCGTCCCAAATGGTTTTCATCGACAGCTCCGACGTCTGGTTCTCATTAAAATAGTTAATTATCTCTGTTTTTGCTTTCGCTATGTACTTCTCCTTATTCCAAATCTCATCATTCAGTCTCCATGTTCTTTCTCTGTCTTTAATCCTTATCTTTAATTGTAACGGATTATGATCAGAGCATAAATTGGGAAGAATGTCCATATCTGTAGTTTTCATCAAAAGTTGTTTGGATACTAACATCATATCTATTCTTGACACCTATATCTATCCGAATAATATGTATGTCCATCCAGTTGCCCGTCCTTGTATCTCCAAGTGTCATATAGGTTTAAATTGTCCATCATATTAAAGAAGCTCTTAGGAAGTTTGCCGTTGTTTCGGGGAGTTAACTTTTGCATTGTCCTGTCAACTTGGGGACCGATTACTCCATTAAAATCCCCCAAAACAATAATGTTAGAATTTCCCTTTCATTAAGATATCTCAATATGTCTTCCTGAATTGTATTCACCTTTAGCTCCGTTTGGTGCATATATGATGTATGGCAGGTTTCAAGTCAGTTGCATAATGTCAAAGGAAACTGAGACTCCTCCACTGGTATCCGTTAATATTTCTGACGTTCTACTTGTGCGTTGTGCAGTGGCAGCCCCCATTTAAGAAATGCAAAGGGCCAAAGAGCACTGCTGGCATATGAAAGCATATATATTACATCAGAGGGTAAGCAGATTACAATCCCTTCATGGTATGGCTGGTGTCGCATTCCCACACAGTGCCACTTGAGCAGATAAGGGTATATCATTGGCAATGGAATTTGTATCCCTCTGCGTTGCTGCTGGTTAAGTAGTTTATCCTGGATTGGGAGGAAGCTGCCTTTAAGCAAAGAAAGAACTCTCCCACCCCCATCCCCATCCCCAATGGAAACCATAATCTTACAGGATAGGTGGTAGACTGCACAGCCATTGATGCTGATAAAGGAAGACTAAAGCTACTCTGTTATTTTCTCTGCCAGTCTAGCCCTATAGCAACACAAAGCCTCAGTACTTATCTGGCCCTGTTTCTTCATTTTTACAGTTAGGCACCTCAGGTCTTTAAAATGTTTGGCATAAATCCCACATGTATTTTGCAGAAGTGGTATTTGTCACAGAGAACAAAAAGAAGACACAAATCTCCTAATATTTGGGGCACATGGTAGTTCTGTGGAAGAAATGAGCTGTATTTGCCCACATCTTCTAAGTACTGTCACAGAGTTCAATCCAGGTACCCCAAGTTGACCTTCACTTCAGTTCAGGTGCACTGGCCTTCTCTTTGGAAGACTACATGGTTCTTGATCAGAACTTAGTCCTAGATTCCAAGAATGAACTTATCTAAATGTAATACCATCAAGCAATATAATATCTTTAGACCAGTTGAATGGTATGGGAAAAAGAAATGCCAAATAAGGTCTTACCCCATGTAAATGGTCAGGTGCCTTTCTCATTTTAATTGCATCCATGCTTAAAATCAGAATATTTGGTGACAAATGAATTCTGGCAGAGCTCTGAGAACTGATTTCTGCATCTCTTCCCTTATTATCCCCCTTTAGTCCTTCAGTCCTTCCCTAACTAGAGAGGGTCCAGGTGTTAAATATAAGGATGGGCCAACCAAATCCTCAGATCCTCGAACCCTGGGCAAGGATTCGAGAGTCGCAAATCTGAATCCCTGTGCCAAAATAGGCAAACCGAATCTTTTGAATCCACAATCAAATAGTTTGTTGGAGACCAGGACACCTGAAAACCTGGGAGACCTGACACACAAGGGGAGATGGCAAGTAGGTGAGTTTTTTCCCTTGGAGTAATAATGACCTTTGCTAACAATTTCAGAAATTACATCTGGGGTTGTATTCTAAGATACTGAAATTGAACATTTAATATTTAAGTTCAGCACTTGGCTGGAAGGTGGTACAATCTTGAAATTTCAAGGACAGCTGAAAGATCCCTTTGCATAGCTCCCTTGCAAAGCTCTTTCAGACACAATTCTGTGGTTTGTAGTTTTATAAGGTGTCACAGCCTTCTCTGCCAAAGTGTGCTGGTGCATCATCAAAACTACAAACCCCAGGATGACATAAGGAGCTACACAAAGAAACACAGTTTTGACCTGGATTATCTCTGTACTGTAGTACGTGGCCCTGTTTACACAGGCAGGAAAATGTGGGATTAATCCACATTTTCCTGTCTGTGTAGAAAGGGTTTTCATGTCACTTTCAATCTCGGGAGATCCTGAAGTAAAACTATGATAATAGTCCTGGCCACATTTCTTCAGAGGGAGGTTTGCCTTTGCCTAGGCTTTTGCTAAAGCTGAGAGAGTGTGTCTTGGCCAAGATTATCCTTCTTTCCCTTGCTTTTTAAACGCTTTTTTAAAAAAGGATTCAAAAAATTCAAGATTTGTGAGATTCATGGATTCCCAGAACCTTCCAGGGATTCGGATCTGGATTCAGAAAATTCTGGATTTGTCCCATCCCTAGTTAAATATATCTCTTCTGTTTTCACTGTTCTAAGGGTGTTGTCTCTAGAAACTCCAGGATCTCTGACATTTAATAAAGAAAGACACCTGCCAAAGGGAGCTTACAATCTGAATTTCAATCAACCAAAGAATGGAAAGGAAGAGATACAAAGACACCAAGAATAAAAATAAGTACAGTTACATGAACAGAGACTAAAGTATGCACATTATACTTGTGGAGTCCCAATTTCAGACTAGCTGAACCTTATGAGTACAGAAACAGTGGGGTGATAATTATATGTTTGTGTATGTGCTTTCAGTCTACCTGTCAACTTATGGTGACCCCATGAATTTCATAGGGATTTTTAAGGCAAAAAATAGTCAGGAGTGGTTTTCCACTGCCTCCTTCTGTGACATCCTACAGCGCCTGGCATTCATAAGAAGTCCCCCTTACAAGCACTAACCAGGCCTGGCCCTTCTTATCTTCCAATTAAAATTGCCCGTGCCTTGTAATTTGTTCAGTGCATCAAACAACCTGAGGATTTTACAAATGTTTTAAGAAAAATGTTACTTCTAGCTCTCGAATTCAAAAAAGGCACCATCTAGCTTCTCCATACGTTAACCTCCCATTATCAGCTACAGAGCTGATTTAATGATGGCTGGGTAAGCGACCGTATGCTGCCGGGGTGAGCCACTTCATCACATGGGTTCTTAAACAACTACAGAAACACTGTCTAATTCCTAACTCAAGTAGAATGTACCACACATCTCTGCCCTATAACTGAACTTTCTACCAGGCCATGCTAGTCATTAACTTGATTTCATTTTAAGAAGTCTGGGGAAGTGAGAGTAAAAGGGTCATAAGCACAGGCAGAAGACTTTGGAGAGCAGGCTGGTTCTGCTAGAGCACTCCTGAGGAAAAACTGCATGTGGAGATACAACTAATTTCTGTACTAGACTGTTATAGTGCTATTATTCCACTTTCAACATCCTGCGGTTTGCAGTTTAGGGAGGGGCCCCTCCCTAAACTCTAAGTGGAAGAATAGCACTATAATAGGCTAGTGTGAAATATGGCCATAAACTGAAGACTGGTTACAAAAGGGCAACATATTAGGAATTCTGTTTTCAACCACATACAAGTTATACCTAAGCTTGTTCTCCTCTTACCTCACATCCCATCTTGTCTTTTGGGAAACTCAATCAACATACACATGAAACCAGTGGCAAAATCCCCCTGCAATAGCCAAACTGCATCCAACAGAAATCTCCAGCAACCAAGAGCTTCACTTTAAAAGGAGAGCCAGGAAGCTTATTTCCTATCACTTCACAGCTTCTTCTTTCATGCTTAGGCAGCTGGCAATGTTCAGAGCCCAAGAAAATCCCCTGAAATTCTATGCAAAGAAACACTATACTATTATGCAAATTAATTAAGCGTTTTCTCAAGCACTACAGACTCTGAACACTGTTTAATTACTTCTTTTGAAGCAGCATTTTAAAAGTATTTAAACATGCCCACTAAGACTCTGAAGGCAACATACAACAGCTAACAACATTCTTTAAAACAGATTAAAGCCCTGAGTTTTCCAAAACCACATAACTGAAACCGTGACAAAGGCCGACCCTAAAAGTGATTTTAAGGACCAAAGGCCATGCAGGAAGAAGCCATAGCTCAGGGACAGAGAGAGAGAGAGAGAGAGAGAGAGAGAGAGAGAGAGAGAGAGAGAGAGAGAGAGAGAGAGATTGCACTCTGCATACACAAGGTCCAGGTTCAATCTCCAACGTTTTCAGCTAGGGCAAGGACAGATCCTGCCCAAAATCCTGGACAGCTGCTGTCACTCAGTTGATCGCATTAGACTAGACAGACCAATGGACTGACACAGGTAGCGTCCTATGTTCTCTTTAAAAAGATATAGATAGATAGCTAGACAGATAGATAAATAGACAGACAGACGGACAGACAGATTGAGCCACCAATATCTTTTAAAAGTCTCTTTACTAAAGCCCAGTATTTTGATACTAAATTCTACCCTCTCAATTAGAAGAGTCATGTAACGCAACTTATACATGGTACTTATCCCAAATGAAGACCAATGGTGACAGACTTGTGTTTAACTAGTATATAGCAGGCATTCAAAGAGGCATTTCCAAATCAAATTCTGGGCTAAGAATCCTGTGGATGAATACAATACAAACAAAAGCTGATGAAGTGTTCCCATTCTCAAACTTCATCTTAAATGCTTCACTAAAAACAGAATGCAAGATCATGACCTTTTCTAACAAACTGCTGGAGCTCAGGGCCCAGAAATGGCACAAGGGGCTATCATGAGCAGCAGAAAAGGGCAATAAGCGTGCAAATTACTGCTACAGTTGCTACTCTTGCCAGGCTGCCACAGACAACCGGAAAACTGTGATTTGGTGTCATTTTAGAAGGGGTCTTTGAACAAAGAAAGGTGAAAATAGATTTCATAGCTACCGCTTATTTACAGACTGCGGGAATTCTCCTATTCTATGAAATAAAAAGAAAAGAAGTTACAAACAAAACCACCAGAAAGCAAGTATGTATTATCTTGAGCTGCAAGAAAGCTATGCAAGTGACCAAGTTGTATCTAAGGTACTGGAAATGTTTTCACTATTACACAATTTGAGGCAAGAGAGAATAATAAAACCCAATTACATGGTGGGGAAAATTGTACAATAAAATAAATACTAGCCACTATTTTTCTCTCTGCATTTTGCAATAGAGTCACTGGGCTGCAATCCATACAAAACAGTAGAGACAGATATTTAGCAGCTGGGATTGTGCTAAGCAACCTGAGTGCTAGACACAAAGTTTAACTACAAGGCACTGAATACCAATGAATAACACTTCTGCTTCATTTGATCAAAACAGTTTTATGTCCCTCAACGTAAGCATTTGCAAAAACCATAATTAAAGTCTGAAAAACTAGTAGAACTGCTATTACTGGAAAAGATAATTAACACTGCGAGCAAGGTTAAACTGGGCATGTATTTGTTTCACGTATAACCCTTCCGTCTTCTACGACATCTATCTCTTGCACATTTTATGGCCTTGCTTCTGTGTCTTCTATTTATACTTATCTACTGACCATTACTTACTCTTCATCAACCTGTCAATACATCAGAAAGGCTGCAATAATTCTAATATTCATTTCAAAATCAAGTAGCAGTCTTATACAATATACATACATTTCAACCAAAAAAATTTTTTTAGTACCTGGTTTTTTTTAAAAAAAAACTTTCTTGTGGGAAGATATTGTGACCTCTTCTTCCTACTCAGAAATTCTCTAAAACTTTACTGCATTTGTCTCCACCACTCTTATTTTCTGTTAAAAAACTGAGGCTTAAGAGCCATGCCTCTCTCAGCAGAAGTTGACCACAGAATCAAGCAGGCAGACCTAGAGATTCCTAGAAAAGTGTTCTCTCTGGCCCTGAAAACATCTAGATTTAAAGAACTATTATTTACTTCCAAGTAATTCAAGCCAAACTTGGAATGCAGTAAGAATGCCTACAAACAGATATTTCAAACTAGCACCCTAACCACCAAAGTACCCCCTCTCAGCCTTCAGCAGCACAGACCCACATTTATTCCCCAAACCAGTTGTTTTCTCTTTGGACTTATAAACAACAGGACATAGATTAGAATGGTGCCCTTCCCCCTGGCAGTGACTTGTGCTTCAACATCCTGAAAGTCACTGCATTATACTGTACCCTCTCATTCACGTAAAAAACAGAGATGAGAGAAATTAATGCCCCACCTCACAGTGATATTGCAAGGATATATGCATTAAAATAGTCGCACACACATACATACACATACAGTTCCTATGACAACAGGAGAATAATTCTAGGACTGATGCAGGAATGGTTGGATAAAACAGTGGATTCTGCTAAACAGGAGACAGAACTAGATGACAAGAATGCTCCCTTTTGGCTTTAAAAGATGAAATCATGTGGTTAGATGTGTTGTTAAACAACAATGAAAGCAAGATGTATGCTGGCATGGCTCCAGGTTTGCCCTGTAGTTACAGAAATAAGAGAGGGTACATTTTAATTTCCTGCTATAGAAGGGCAAGTTAACATCACCCCAACTGTAAACGTAAAATACTCCCAGTACTGAAATGAAAAGATTGTAATTTGGGGGGGAGGGTGGAAAGAGAAAAAAAGAAAGACTTTTAATTAATTATTCCTGCGTAAAGTAGCATCAGAACAAACAAAGCTCTCTGAAACAAGATGTCAAACCAATTTTAAATCTTCACTTCATTTTTTTTTAAAGAACTGGCAGAGCAAATGGGCTGCTTGTGCCCACACTCAATCATCACTGGAGAGGAACTTAATGGGAGTCAGGAGTGACTCAGAAGCTGTGCTGCGCACACAGTATGCATTTACAATGAAGAACGAAATCCAGGCTTTATATGGAATAATACATCAGCATGAGTCCCACTGACAAGATGCATACAAGGGAATCCCAGCACTCTGACACAGTCATAGCTTTGGAGGTAGCAACCCCTTTTCAGCTGCTGCTATGAACCCCAAGAAAACACACAAAATAAGACCTGGCAGCATCATTGCCCACTTTTGCTTTACAAACTCCAAAAGTCAAAGAAGTAGGTCAGATTGAGTGTGAATTTTCCTCCACCCCCAATCAAGTTTACCAGGGCTTTAAAAAAATACTCTAGCGGTGTTAGCAGGGAAAGAGAACGCATGGATTGATTTCAAAGAGATAGATGTTCCAACATGAGACAAGTTTAAAGAGAAATGACTTCTCCGCGCTCACCTTTTTCAAGCATTTGGAGCAACCATATCAATGTTCAAAGGAGGAGCTGCAAACATAACACAGCTCCCCAGGCACCAGTCTTAACACCTTTGATGAAGAAGTCAACAGGAAATCCATTCCTACACACTCTTGCTCACAGAGTTTTGTCCAGAATATTGGTACCAACATTAATTACTTGGCTTCTCCAACATTTTTCCTTCTAGTAAGAACTGGAGGGAGGGGGACACCTTAACGGCCACTTTATGAAGCAAATTATACAACTATGTTACCTGTGACCATGTACTTTTTCACAATAATACACTTGGAGGCTGTCCAATCTCCTTTAAATATAGGTATACCTCAGTGAAGAAAGTTGATAGGAAGAGAATCAACTCATTTGAAATGTGGTGGAGGAGAATTCTGCAGACACTCTGGACTACCAAAAGGCCAAATAGGTCCTGGAAAAATTAAGTCTGAAATCTTCCTAAAAGCCAGGGAGGGCTAAGCAGAGTGCCATAACTTGGGCATTTCATGAGAAAACATGACTCGTTATGAAAGACAATGATGCTTGGCAAGGGAGAGGGCAGGAGGAAAACAGGTAGACTCAATCAAGGAAGCCACAGTCCTAAGTTTGCAAGACTCAATCAGGGCTACTGATGACAGTGTGATTTGGAGATCTCTCATTCAGAGGGTTACCTGAAGTCAAAGTCGACCTGATAGCTGTTAACAACAACAACAACTGGTTAAAAAAAATAGATGTAGTCCTAGGTATTCTTTAACAGAAAATTTGGTAACCGAGGCTGAAATAACAGAAAGAATAGGGATATGTTCCTACACCATAAAAAAAAAGAAAAAAAAAAGAAGATAAGCTCAACAACTTTCAGCAAACTTTTTCCTCAAAAACTACTATACGCACATGTAACAAAAAATCTGGTCAGGTAAATCATACAAAAGCATACAAAAACATTCTGAATTGCTTGAAGACTACTTTCAAAATGCATCCAGGGATGACTTTTTCTTTCATTAAATTCCATGTTCCTACCAGTTTCCAATTTGGTAACCAAACTTTTAGCTCTATGATTTTTTTAACATGCTACACATAGCTGACAAGGCATGTTTATCTTCTCTTTCTTTTTCTCTGTGTTTTGTTGTTCAGGCATACTCAGTAAGGGATTCTGGAGGCAGTTGCTGTTTAATTTAGATGCACTACTTCAACCTGACATCAAAAATTTGTGTTTCTCCACCCCTCCTTTACCATCTTCCCCACGCCAATGCTGCTAAAAAAACTTCTAGCTAGACAGAGGACAAGGATGAAATCAGGTGCTGGGCAAGCATAAAATATCACTTTAAAAAGGAGCTTCACTGTGAGAGGCTTTGCTGACTACAGAGTGTATATATAAGAGCAGGGACAACCACTTGGTAATTCACAATCCATATCTCAACTCCAATGTTAATCTATCTGGCCAGAGACAAGGTAGTACCACACAATTTTAATCAAGGCAAGAATTTCTCTCATAAAAATTACTTGAAACGATAGATCATTCTCTACACTTTCGATGCAAAACCCAGAGAGAAATGCAACATTAAAATACTAGTTATGCCTCAATGAACACATTCTATAACTATGAAGCTCTTACTGCTAGATGGCACTAACCTTATTATAGAGCCTGAGGTCAGCCTGCAATGAGAACAGGCCCTAAGAATACAGACTACCCTTGTAACAAAGGTAAAATGGAGTATCAGGTTGAGGAGACACTATCAAAGCCAGCAAGCTAGCAATGATAACAAAGTAACACTATATCCCTGCTGCAAAAACTGTGAAAACCCCAGACTAAATATTTAGGCAACAAACACAAGGATAGGAAGCTCCTGAATTAATATTACCTCTGCATAAACTCTGAGCCAATTTAGACAAGCCCAAATCTACAGCGCAAGATTAACAATGCTGACCCACCTGAAACAGTTGGTATAAGGACTATCAGCTCACTATGAGAGCAATTCTCTACAGGGACATGGACAAAGCACCATGAATGCTAAACCTCATTAAGGTCTCCATCGCACTACATTGTTATAGCACTATTATTCCACTTTAACTGCCATGACATCATTCTGTGGAATTCTGGGGTTTGTAGTTTGGGGAGGCACTGGAGTTCTCTGGCTAAGAATTCTAAAATGTCCCTCTCTAAACTACAAATTCCATGCAATATTGCCATGGCAGTTAAAGTGGAATAATAGCACCATAACAGTGTAGTATGACATCGTCCTTAGTGGTGACATGAGTTTTTGTGTCCTATGCTTCATCAAAATGATAAAGCAATCAGCAAAATTCTCCCACTTCAGATTGTAAAGACCATGATGATCAAACTGCTTTGTTGTTGTTGTTATCTGCCATCAAGTTGACTTCGACTTATGGAGACCCTATGAATGAGAGACCTCAGCTCTGCTCAGGTCTTGCAGACACCAGGCCACAGTTTCCTCGACTGAGTCTGTCCACCTGTAACACAGCTTTTCTCTTTCCTGAAGAATTCAGTAATATGTCCATGGGTCTTATAATATATTATAATACCTCTGTTCACACTGCACTTGGAAGTATTTAAAAATATTTAAAGTATTTAAAAATGGAGCATAGAATTAGAGTTTAAAGGTGACACATCTTATCTAATCAAGACTATTCCCTTTTATGCCATCAGCAAAGCTTCCAGCAGCAGATAAACAGAAAGAAAGAACAATGTTATGTTTTTCTTTTGCATTGCCACCCTCCTACTTCCTTTCCCCCATGTTTATCTTGTATTAGCAAGCACTGATGGAGAACTTTGAGCTTGCAGTTATCTACATTTATTATACTGCACATGGTGATATCTGGAACTGTACTTAGAACTACAGCATCCATATACAGGATTAAGTATGTCTGCATTTATTACTCTCTGCCCAACTAAATTACCACAGTATGCTTCCAAAGTTCTTGGGACTCATCCATACCATTCAGGTATCTGAAAGTGGGCTGAAAGTGGAAGAAATGTGCCCATCTCCATTTTCTCCTCATACTCTCCCAACTACGACATAAGGTGGGGCCACCATGCATTCTGATAAGGTTTCAAACTTAGTGAAAAATCTGTCAGGGTCCTCAGTTCACCAGTGGGTGTAGCTAGCATTGTAGGTGTGATACTTACCTTTCACTAGGTACACAACAGAAAAACAGAACATTAGCATCCAGGCATTTTTCTTCTCTGATGTGTGCAAGGTACCTTCCTTCAGTTTTGTAGCTGCAAGAGACAACATAAGGAGTCTGTACTATCAATAGCCCAAGGCAAGGCCAATGAGCAGGTGCAGTCTGGACTGATTACACAGATTCAGATCTGGAATCCTGGAGATCAGCACTCCAAAAATCAAATGTTTCCCACTCCTGACATACAGCAGATTTGCAGTAGGAGTGACTAACAGTAAGAGTATGATTATCAATCAGTCCAGCAGCTTCACAAACAAGGACAGATTGCAACCAAGACATGCCTACTCCACAATTTTTTTCTAAAAGCCATATTATACAAAGCCATAAAAGCCATATTATGCAAATTCCTAGGTTCAACCAAGGAAAATGAGCTTGACTGTAGGCATCAATAATAAAAGGAAAACCAAACCTCAGCCAATGTCTCCACTGCTTTCAAAAAAATCCCTAGAAATTATTGTATAAGCAGCAGTTATGGCTATGTAGTGGTATTCTAGTGGTCAAGTGGCCTGTTTTAAGAAATCCTGAAATAAGCATTTCACCCTCAGGTGAAAGGGTAGTTTCTTTATGTGTTATCTGATAATTGTTACCACTCTCTTAACTACCAGACAATAATCTCTACTGAATGTATTTTACTCACAGAAAATCACGAGTCTTTAAAAATAATTTCTGTACTTTGTTAGGTTCAGATATTATTACACGTACAGTGAATGCCAGTGCAAAAGAACCTGGACCTCACAGATAGCCCTTCTATCACTACCATCACCTCCAGCATACTTGGACCATTCAGATCAGGACAATCAGTTGAGAGCAAGTTCTTCACTGGTCACAATACAGTCTATTAAAGCATGCAGAGAGATATTCCAGGTAGCACTCTCCAACTCTGAGACTTTCCAAGAAAGACAGGAAAAACAAGCCAGAACCTTTTACAAGACAGAGCATCTGAGGCAACTTCACGGTCAAGGACAGATCAATGGACTACTGTATTAATTTATTATTTATTTAAAATATTGTTTACCTTTCTTTTCCTCTCCAAGTCATCAGAGTAGTGAGCAAACCACAGAACTCACAACATTATTTATATTCTAACGTAATAAACTGAGTCAACTGGTCTTAGCTTAGGTACTCACCATGGAAGAATTTTAAAAATTTAAAATAATTAAACTCCTGAAAAACAATGATTATGGAACTGAGGGTCAAATTCAGAGATGGAATAGAGGCCAAGCATAACAACTGGCAGGAGTTTTTGAAAGAGAAGACAGTCACATTCTTTTAACAAACAAACTGTGTTAGAAATAAAGCTACTGTGAAGTTTGCCTCATGAACTTTGTGAATGACAGAAGCACATGCTGTTTCTGGACACAAGTTTAACAGAGTAACCTGAATAACAGATGCAGAGGCTAGTTTGAAGCTACCTTTCTCCTCCAGTGCTTGGGGAGCCTGGATATTATCTGTCTTGACTCCTATTAAAATCCCAAGAGATCTCAATTCCAAAGCTGTACTTGATCTAAATTTAGCAAGGTAATGGAAATAGTTGGAAGGCATGTAATTCATTTTAATATCTGTGCTTTTATGTTGCCAGGCAGCTAATTTCTGAGTGATTTTAAAGCACTCAGCCAGAAAGAGCAAAAAGCAATTGAAACATGAGCATGTGGTAAGTTATAAACTGATATCACTGCTAATTCTAATTATGATACTTAGTGTCTGAGAGCAGGTTATTGACAGAAGGAAAGGGGTACAAAGTCGAGACTAAAGTAAATGTTCTGTCCAGAGATTCAAAAGGAAGTGCACACAGTGTCTGGTATTCTGTGAAATTCTGTCCTCTTTTTATTATCATCATCACCACCACAATCATTGCCAGTATAACATTTTTAAATGCTCAAAGGTCTTCATATGTACTATCTGTTGGTCCTTAAAACCTCTAAAATAGCTCTAGCAGTTTTAACTGTCTGGTTTTTAAACAATATATTTAAAGGAGTTGTTATAACTGTTGTGGAAAGGTTTTATTTGAATATTTCATGTTTAAAATGATTTTCTCCTTTGTACATCACTTCAGGGCCCTGGTAAAATGAGAGGAAATAGATGGTGGTGGTGGTGATGACGGTGGTGGTGATTCTTTACTGTTGTTACTGTGTGCCTTCGAGTCATTTCTGACTTATGGTGACCCTAACGCAAATCCATCAAAGGGCTTCCTTTGCAGAATTTGTTTAGAGGAGGGTTTGCCTTTCTATTCCTCTGAGCCAAGAGAGAGCGTGACTTGCACAAGGTCACTCAGTAGGTTTCCATGGCCAAGTGAGAATTTGAATCCTACACCACACTGGCTCTCAACTTTATTTATACCCCATCTTTTAAGTCCAGACTGGGACTCATGGTAGATTACACACTCAAAAGATTTCAACTAACAATATACAAAACGTCAACATTAAAACCGAATTAAACTATTAAGCACATTTATGAAACAACTGAAATTAACCCAATTTGAACAGGCAAATAAAATCGGGAAATGGCTAGCGTATAAGCTAAAGAAGAAGAGAGAAAGAAATATAATAGCCCCAATCGAAAAATGGGAAGAAGAGAATTACACAACATGAAAAAATAAAACAGAAATTTAAAGAATATTTTGAAAAATTATTTCAAGAAAAAAATCTTCAACATCGAATAGAAGGAAAATGGAAGGAATTTGTAAATAAGATTAAAATTTCAAATATATCACTAGAGAAACAGGAACAGTTAAACAAAACAATAACAATAACTGAAATAGAAGAGGCAATAAGAGATATGAAAACGGATAAGGCACCAGGGCCAGATGGATTTACTGCGCTCTATTATAAAAGATTTGTAAAAGAAATAATCCATCCATATCAAGCAACCTTGCAAGAAGTAGGGAAATATGGGAAACCACAGTCATGGGGAGAAGCAAATATAGTGGTGATACCCAAAGAAGAGAGAGATAAAAGAGAAGTTAAAAATTACAGACCAATCTTCTTTTGAATGTAGACTATAAAATCTGGGCGATGATATTGGCAAAGCAATCAAGACAATCAATACGGGACAAAATACAGGAAGGACGAACAGGTTTTCTCCCAGGTAGACAAATGAAGAATAATATCAGAACTTTACTGAATGCAATTGAATACTATGATAAAAATACAGGAAAGAAGATAGCTATTATATCATTGGATGCAGAAAAAGCTTTTGGTAATATTTCCTGGGGTTTTATGCATTATACTTTAAAAGAATATGGCCAGGGATAAACACTCTGTAAATAGATGGAGATGATATACCGGGACCAATCAGCGAAGTTAATAATAAGTGGAGATAAAACGCAAAGTTTTGAAATAAAGAAGGGGGTACGACAAGGGTGCCCACTATCACCACCATAGTATAATTATAGAATAATCATACTAGTACTAGAGATATTACTGATAGCAATAAATGAAGATTCACAGATAAAAGGTTTAAAAATAAAGAAGAAGGAAATAAAATATAAAGCTTTTGCTGACGATGTAATCATATTTTTGGAGGAACCACAAGAATCTGTACAGAGGGTGATGGAAATTTTGCAAAAATATGGACAAATGGCAGGATATAAGATAAATAGAGAAAAGACAAAGATGATGACTTTAAATACAACAAAAAAAGAACAAACGGATTTGGAAAAGAGATCTGGATATCAAATTACAAAAAAATATTTAGGAATAATAATAACAAATAAAAATCAAGAGCTATTTGACAATAACTATTTGAAGACATGGAAGGAGATCCAAAGTAAAATGGAAAAATGGATGCATATGAATTTGTCTCTCCTAAGAAGGACAAATACTTTCAAAATGTCATCACTACCTAAGCTGATGTTTCTCTTCCAAAATTTACCAATAATAGGAAGGGAAAAGATCTTTAAAGAATGGGAAAAAGATTTACGGAAATTTAACCGGCAGGGAAAGAAACCAAGAATAAGATTTAAACATTACAAGATGCAAAGGAGAGAGGAGGTTTTGAGGTGCCATCGCTGAAAATCTATTATCAAGCATGCTGTTTTGAAATAATAAAAGATTGTATTCAAGTGGAGAATAGAATCATAGAATCATAGAAATGTAGAGTTGGAAGAGACCACACGGGCCATCCAGTCCAACCCCCTGCCATGCAGGAACACCCTCAAAGCACTCCCGACAGATGGCCATCCAGCCTCTGCTTAAAAACCTCCAAAGAAGGAGACTCCACCACACTCCGAGGCAGCAGATTCCACTGCCGAACAGCCCTGACTGTCAGGAAGTTCTTCCTGAGGTTCAGGTGGAACCTCCTTTCCTGCAACTTGAATCCATTGCTCCTTGTCCTGGTCTCTGGAGCGGTAGAAAACAAGCCCTCTCCCTCTTCTACATGGCATCCCTTCAAATATTTAAACATAGCTATCATGTCCCCTCTTAACCTTCTCTTCTGCAGACTGAACATACCCAGCTCTCTAAGTCTATCCTCATAGGGCATGGCTTCCAGGCCCTTCACCAGTTTGGTCGCCCTCCTCTGGACCTGCTCCAGCTTGACCATGTCCTTCTTGAATTGGGGTGCCCAGAACTGGACACAGTATTCAGGATGAGGTCTAATCAAAGCAGAGTAGAGTGGTACCAGTAGCTCCCTCGATCTAGACACCATACTCCTATTGATGCAGCCGAGAATTGCGTTGGCTTTCTTGGCTGCCGCATCACATTGCTGACTCATGTTCAGCTTGTGGTCTATTAAGACTCCTAGATCCCTTTCACACGTACTGCCATCCAGCCACGTGTCCCCCATCCTATATTTCTGCATTCCATTTTTTCTACCTAAGTGTAGGACCTTACACTTCTCTCTGTTGAATTTCATTTTGTTAGCTTTGGCCCAGCTCTCCAATCTGTCCAGGTCATTTTGAATTTTGATCCTGTCCTCTGGCGTATTAGCAACCCCTCCCAATTTGGTGTCATCTGCAAATTTGATGAGCATGCCCTCTATTCCTTCATCCAAGTCATTGATGAAAATATTGAACAGCACTGGGCCCAGGACAGAACCCTGTGGCACCCCACTAGTCACTTCTCTCCAGGATGAAAAGCAGCCATTGGTGAGCACCCTTTGGGAACAGTCAGTCAACCAGTTACAGATCCACCTGACAGTAGCCCTGTCCAGCCCGCACTTTACTAGCTTCTTTGCAAGAATGTCATGTGGAACTTTGTCAAAGGCCTTACTGAAATCGAGATATGCTACATCCACAGCATTCCCTTCATCTATCAAGCTAGTAACTCTATCATAAAAAGAAATAAGATTAGTCTGGCATGACATATTTTTGAGAAATCCATGTTGACTTCTCGTGATTACCGCATACAACAATAAAAGAAGTCGAAGGAATAAATAATAGATTTGGTTGGCATGGGTACTTACATTATGACAAAGCAATTGTAAATAATGACTTTAACAATCATTGTATCTGAAAGACTTTATTGAAAGTGTGGTTACAAATAAAGGATAAATTTTATAGAAGACTTCCGACGTGGACCTCACCTCAAGAAGCTTTCAATATTGCCCCAACAAAACAAGGGAATTTACTGACATATCAAGAGCTGCTGAAATGGGATGGAGACAAGTTAAGAATGCGTACAGAGGAAGAATTAAAAGACTCAGGACACGAATTTAACTGGTTTCCATGGAGACAATTAAAAGAGAGATTCAAGATGGATCAGAAACTATATTGAAAAAAACAAAAATGAATTAGATGTATTGATGAAAGGGGACCAGAAAAAGAGAATCTCTAAATTTTACAAAATATTGTTGCAAAGAGAAATGGAACCAGAGATTGTTAAAGACAATATGGTCAGATGGGCTCAAAATATTGGACACCCAATTGAGCTGGATACATGGGTGAGGGCACGAAAAACAGATGTAAAATTCACACCAAGTTTAAATCTAAGAGAAATTTTTTATAAAATGTTACATAGATGGTATATGATACTTATAAGGTTGAAAAAAATAACAAAAAATGGGAATGGAAAATGTTGGAAATGTGATGAAAAGGAGGGGTCCTTCTTTCATATGTGGTGGACCTGTAAGGTAGCAAGAAAGTTTTGGAAAGAAACACATGATGAAATTCAAAGAATGTATAGTTTAAATTTTGAAATGAAGCCACAATTCTATCTGTTAAATATGTTAGGGTGACAAAGAAAAATAAGATCGCATCAGAAGACATTGTTATATGTAATAACTGCTGCAAGATTAACATATGCACAATACTGGAAAGAAACAAACTATACTGATATAAAAGAATGGAAATTAAAAGTTCTGGATATGGTAGAGATAGAAAAGTTAACTTTTTCACTTAAAAATAAGCCAATCCAGAACTTTCAAAGAGAATGGCAAGAAGTTTTGAATTGGATAAAAGAATAAGAAAAGGAAGGGATAAAGAAAGATAGTTGATAATGTGGGTAATGTAAACTAATGATGTTATAATAAAAGTATAAATAGTAATGTAACAATGTTAAAAGTAACAGTGTAATACTTGTTAAACAGAAACAATGTATGTATGGAATGTAAACACAGACTCAACTGGAAAAAGATGCTTGGAAGCAGGGAGGGGGCATTCTTTTTTTAAAACTTTAATAAATATATATATATATAAATAAATCAGTTTACTATGTGATTGAACTGCAGATACATACAAATAAAATTTAAAAAATCAACCATGAAAAAAAAACTATTAAGCATATTTAAAACATATACTTTAAAAAGATCAGAAAAGTTAAAACAATACAGTTTTAAGTAACAGCTCTCAAAGCACTTTCCTCGAAAGCCTTTAATTCTAAAACCCTCTCTAAATAAAAAGAAAAGTATCTGCCTGCTTATAGAAGGAGAGCAAGAAAGGGGTCATTCCAGCCTCTCCAGGGAGAGAGATCAAAAAGTCTAGTGGCAACCACTGAAAATGCAGTCTCTGTTGTTCCCACCTACTGTACTGGTAAGGTAGGTGAGAAGGGCTTCTCCTGTGGATCTCAGGGTCTCAACAGGCTCATATGGGGAGACAGGGTTGGTCAGCCTGGACCTACAACATATAAGGCCATATAGATCATAACCAACACTTTTAATCATGCCCAGAAACAGACTGGCAGCCAGTGGAGCTGTTAGAGCAGGAGAATTATATGATTCTTGTAATTAGGCAAGCCCTTTAAATAATTAAATAAATAAAAATCTAGTTGTATTTCTATCAGCAAGCTTATAAGTTCAGTATTACCCTTACTTGAAGGATCTACTGGCAGAAGCAAAACTCAGACTAAGGTCTTTTTGTTTCATAATTCATTCTCTTAACCACTACACATTTCTAGGCTAACTGGCCGTGTGGAAAAACATAACATGATGCTGCTTGTTTAGGGAACACTCAAGAACTCCCTGCAAGCTTCTAAAGGCTTTCAAGAAGGCCTTCACTATTCCTCCAAATCTGCACTTGCTAACTTCTGTGTACTCCTTTTCCTATGCCCTAACTTTTTAGCAAACTCAAAATTCTTGGATAACTAGAATCCTAAAACAGTGATATTGTCAAGTCTGGGAAAAGGGCAATAAGCAAATACGAAATAACCACAAACTAGGACTCCCTTGACATGTCTGGACTGCATCCTACGGCTTCCAATGTATTCCCGCTGCTTTTAAATACCACACTTCAAAACAAAGCAAAGATGTTTGAGAAGTGCCATCTATTGATTCACAAAAACTGCTATTAATCAGTTAGGGAATGTTGGAGAACTCAGCAATATTTTAAAATGCATTAAGATACCTAAATCTTAGGCCTGCCTAATACTTGGCCTGGATAGTACTTGGAAGGCTGTATTCAGAGGAAGGCAATGTCAAACCTTCTCTAAGTATTCACTGCCTAAGAAAAGCCTATGAAACGCAGCGGGGCGCCATTAAGCTGACAGGCAACAAAAAGGCATTACTGTATCTATAGGTACTCTCAAGCTTGAAGAAGGGCTGAAGAAACTGCTCCGATAACACTGTCTTCAACTATGAGAACTCTACAATTCACCAGTCCATCAGGGGTGCTGGAGTGCTGACTACCTAGGCTGCGCAGAAGTAAACCTGATGACATCTGCCGGCATTGAGTTGCTCAGATTAAGAAAGTGCAGAGGATGTAGGGGCTTTTCAACGGGCAGCGGCACGTAATTTGTTCTGTGGGATCAACTGATTCCCAGGATGAAGAAGGTCCTGGACAAAATGGCTACAGTTCTCTCCTCCAACTTGTTACTACATTCCTTAACCCTACAATGTCTCATTAATTACTATAATGGCCCCTCCACTTTTCTGAGGGTTTGGGATGCAGAACCCTCACAAAAGTGGAAAAGCCATGAATAGCTCTCCCCTTATGATCCCTCTCCAATTCCCTTCCCTTTTGCGTGTTGAGGCCAGAGACAAGGGAATGGGAGAGGGGAGCTCCAGAAGGGAAAAGGAAGGCTCATGTGTGTCCCCCCCCCGACCCATTCTCTTGTCTTTTACTTGGGCACTTGCCTTCGTTCTCCGCACCTGGCCAAATTCAAGGGAATGGAAGGAAGAGAATAGGGGGTGGCACACATTGGCCTTGCAAATAATCAAATTCACAAAGGTCAAACCAGTAAATGTGGAGAGAGGATTGTATTTTTACTTCCACTGCTTCTACTTCTTCTTTTTCTTCCTCTTCCTCCTCCTATTACCCCCATGAAGTGAGGATTTCCTCCAAATAAGATCAACAGATCCCAAAACAGAGAATGAATCTCTCCCCCTATATACCCCATTCCTTTCCATACCTCAATTGACATCTGTACACCTCACCATTTTGGAAGTGACAGTGTTGAGCTGAGTGAAAGTTAATTGTCCACCCCTACCAATTCTTTTTCCTAGAGATCTCAAAACCTACCATGATTACTCTGAAGAAATATGATCAGCTGTTAAAATCTCAGAATAAACAAAATGGCATGTTATTCTTTCCAACTTGGAAATGAATGCCGCTTTATTAATTCATTCATTTTGTATCCACTTCCTCCTGACTGGGGACCCAAGGCAGCTTACAATAAGTTTAAAATAAGATACAGTTAAAAACCTGATTAAGCACAGTTAAATTAGCTATTATGTAACAACACCAATTATTTAATCATACGGAAAGCTGGATTAGACTCAGAGGAAGAAGATGTGAAAACTGGAGGAAGGAACATCAGCGATGTAAGATATGCAGATGACACCATACTATTAGCAGAAAATAGCAAAGATTTGAAACATCTGTTGAGGAAAGCCAAGGAAGAAAGTACAAAGGCAGGGTTCCAGCTGAACATCAAGAAAACAAAAATCAGAAAACAATCATACATTAGCCAGATGGTGGAACACCATATCTGCAGATGTAGAAAATTTAAGTGCCTTGTGCTAAACAATAACCTGAACCACACAAGCCCTCAATCACAAATTCAGGAGCTCTTACTGGCATTTTTCAAATCCCAGGGTCATTTTCTTTCTCTCATGCCTTCATGTATGTATATACACACAAACAATGTGTACATGTCTATACTAAGAAGGAGACAAAGAGAACATTCCCCAAAGAGTGTAATTCTTTTCCTTCCAATGTAACCATTTCACAAGAAAGACAAGCACATCACACTCAGCTTACGTTATCAAATGTAGTTTGTAATTTGCCATGTTCATGAAAAGGACATGAACAGTATGTTAAATTATGAATGAAAACTATCTTGAAATTACTCTTGCCAGAGACCTTCAGTTGAAGACAGATCTCTACCGACGTCGTCAGTTCTGAACAAATTCCCTCATCTCTGCTCAAGCAGTGACAGAAAATATTCCACAGTATATCCACCTCCAAACACTGTTAATGTCACATCATATTCCATTTCATCAATGCTGGGTACCCATACGTCAGTTTCTCAGAAGACTCATGAAACTCTTACTTCTCAAGTATAATAGCCCATTTTTATTTTTATGGCCAATGCAATATTACTATCAAAATACCTGGCCTTGAGGCACATCCATATAGCTCAGACATAAAAGCTGGCTTGCTCAGGCCATAAGAGCAAATTGAGAAGTCTAAAACCTATCTTGTTCTTCAGAGCCTAACCTTTCTAAATTGTTTTAGGACAGCCCCTGTACAGTCAAACTCTACAGACATCAATCTTCATTCTGACCAGTGAAATAGTAAACAGAGAAGAAAACCCCTTTGCCAGAATCCAGTCTACCCCTTTCCAACCACCTCATCGCAGAATTTCACCAACCTATGTTGATTAGGAAATTGAGCATTCATTCAAAAAAAGGGAGGTTGAGAGAGAAAATATTAGAATCAGTTTATTGCTCCTCACAGCAGCAGAGACTAGAAAACTGCTCTCCAAATGAATTAGCACCAAACAGGGGAGGGAGGGGATTAATGAAACAAGAGCTCTTATGGGCTGCCCTTTCATTCATTAGTATATTAGAGTCACCAAACAGTTTTGAATGCATTAGTATTTGGCAATGTCCATTGAGATTTTCTTCCATTCATATGCACAGTCTGTTCCAAAGGATAAGAAAATACTGAATCTAGCCCCCAAGCCTTTTAATGACAGCTTCCATTTCCAGCATCTTTCAATGTCCTAATTCCCTTAATGCAAGCACACTGTGATATGCATCATCCTCTGGCTTTCAGTTGATTATGGCACAATTATGTGTGTGTGTGTGTGTGTGTGTGTACGCGCGCGCGCAGAAACGGCAATTCCTCTATGACTCATCAAAAAAAAAAAGCTTTTTCCCCTTACGACTTTCTACCAATCAAACAGAATCTTTCAAGCATCCGTCCTTTAATCAATTAAGTGTAACTGCACTTACTTATTAACACATCCTCAATATAGCTGCCTTTCTGAAAGACTGAGTAGCTAAGTTAACATTTGGGTTTTTAAAGATGCAACTTATTTTGAGAAGTAAAGGTCAACTTTGAAATTAATTTTATCCACCCACTCATTCTGATTACAGTTACACAGTTGAAATCAAAAAAAGCCTTAAAAGTGCACCATGACTTTAAATTCCTAGCCTATTAAAATTAGCTTCCCTTCAGTCAGTTTTAGTTAAGTTACCAATTAAAAATGTATGATCCTGATTATCCCAGAATATGAATTTTACAAATTTCCTGGAAAACATGCACCAAGGCAATCACCAACAAATGTGCAAAATTCAAACAGCTAATCTGAACATTCTCTCAGTACATTAGAAAGGACTATCAAATGAAAGGGAACGTTTGGGTCTCCTCATGTGTTAGTTCAACTTCCATAATCATTTACTACTGTACAAGCCACCTAGGGCTTCTGACAGCTGAAATCTAACATTTTTGGAGGGCAAATGCTTCTCCACCCCTCCTGGAACCAGACAAAACTATTGTAGCACTCAGATGAAAATCAAACCAGTCAGAAAACGGTCAGCCACAGTGACTGAAGTACCAACTTGGCTGAAGTACTAACCTATGGGTATCTCAGTTGAAATCTAACCTTACAACTCTATCAACTTAAGCTGTCCAGGTAAATCACATGTGTATGTATGTGCCTTCAAGTTGCCTGTCACCTTATGGAAATCTCATGACTTTCGTAGGGTTCTCTTAGGCAAGGAATACTCAGAGATAGTTTTGCAAGTTCCCTGCTATCGTACAATTGACTGGAGGCATGTTTGCCTGTTTGGACAACATGAGCGAAGTTTATCTAGCAGTTTGTGTGGTGATGCCACTACCATGGTTCAGTAAATACAGCTGAAGAAATAGCTGCTTGTAAGACGACATGACTCAAAGAAGAACAGGAGAAGAACAGCAGCAACAAAATCAAGGGGAACTGGGCTGAAGAAAGCATAGTACTCTTGGTCCCACTTGGCACGTAAGAACAGAGTGAGACACATATTAATAAGCCAAGGGGTCCAAAAGTAATGGAAGAAATACCAAGTTTTCCATGGGTCATGCCATTCAGTCATGTTGTTTACCAAGCCATCTTGGACACTGTATCTTGAACCATGCCAACAAAATGAAAACAAGTTGTAGTAAGGAAAGCTCTAACAAGTAAGAAAGCCAAGCATCTATCACTTCATTGACAAGCTTGCCAGAGTGAATGCCCCTGCCAAGAAGAAAGGATAAGATCTTGTACAGGCGTCAGAGTGGTACCACAGTTTTCAAAAGATTACAAAGAAAAGAGCATCTTACGCTGTTTCTTACTCCCTCCATACTCCAAGTGCAAATGAGGGGGAAAAACATCCTATCATTCCCGTGAGCCACTGTACTGGACTTAGTTAATTGAGACCAACTAAAAAAGCAAATCAGGTTTCCTACATCTCTGAGAAAAGACCAACTGACTGTTGTCAACCTGTGGTGTGTGTTTTTGTTTAGCTTTTGAACATTCTTCGACAATATAAGAGACACAGAAAAGCTTCATGACACATTGCCATGACCACTGGGTCCACAGGTGGACCTGAGCAACCAACAGAAGCCAATACACATAGGAAACGGCTGGATTCTTTTAAGAGGTCTGAATATAGACTGCCCTCAGCCGACCTATCTAATTTAGAAAGCTTACATTCTGGGAGAGCGTGTGGAGGACCTGTAGCAAGTGGTCTGCACAGAACGCACAATTAGCAACACCTGGACTGCCAATTAGCTACTCCATCTGCTCAGAAAGAGCTCCAACAAGCCTGCTGCTGATGCCTTTGAATCTTTGCTGCAATCCACAACCTTAGGCATACAATGAAAACCTACTGAGAAATGCAAAAGAATTAGAATGCCCATAACTGACAGAGAGCACAAAATGCTGAATTCCCTCTGCCTCGCAATGTTATTTGTTACAATACAATGCATTTAGCAGAAGAGTGAAAACTCTTATCATCACCTTTCAGTATACACACAAGTTGACTATGGTTTCTGTGGCATGGACTCTGAATTCATAAATCAAGGGTTATACTCAGCCAACAACACACAATCAGAAGCCATGATTGTGCCAATTTGTCTTATTGACAATTCTTAATTTACAACTATCATTCTGGCTGCAGAGGCTGCCGTACCATGGAGAAAGGAGTGAAACTGCTCAAAGCCATCATTTCTCTGTTGCAAGTTCAAATAATGGCAGGCATGATATCTCAGGTTTGCAAGAAAATGGAAAAATATTTGTAGTTCTAATAATTGCAGGACTCTGGAATTTTAGGGAAGAAGGTAACACTTCCAAGCTCAGTGATGCACAGATCCCTGGAGCTATGAGCAGGTGGACTGGGTAAACTTGAGGAAAATATATATTAGTTTCGTATCTGTAATGTTAATAATACGGGCCTGCCTCACACTATGGTTCTGAAAATCAAGTAAAGTGCTGTGTACATTAAATGCAAATAAAATAATGATCAGTTTTTGTGGGAGGTGGAAGAAGGCTACTATGTGGTGGTAGTGGCTGCAAGGCAAGTCATCTCTAGGAAAAACTTCCGTTCTTTAACCTGCTCATAAACAGTTCATAACTTTAAAATGCATATGGGGGTGAAGAGAATGGTTGTAACTATTTCTCCCTTCCAGCCAGAACTTATAGAGTTCTCTGTTACAGAATTACTTTCCATAAAATTAAGAAGAAGGGTACAAAACAGGGAAATAGTTTGTTCTTGCAATCCATCACTAAGTCAAGAAAGGTTGCAAACCATGACCACTGTAGCCAAACAAAATAATCTTGTAGACCACTCTAACATTAGATACTAGGTGCAGACATACAGTCTCCTGAGTTTGTTTAAAATATCTCTTTGGATCTTAACCACAAATTCAACTATCAGAAGGACACATGTAACTGGAGAGCATATTCTATAAGATGTAAAAATTATAACATTTGGTGCCAGAAACACTATCCCAACCTTAGCTTTCACACATTTTACATTTCCTCACACTTAAAACAGTCCTATGGTGATTATTTCTCCCATTCATAAAGGAGTAATAAAGAATGAAAAACAATACAATGAAGTCTCCTATAAGGTTAGCAGCATGCATACTCACTAAGAGTTTTGAAACTGAAAACATCCAAGCACTGCAGGTTTTGCACTCCTGCATTCAAAATTGCTTTGCTCATGCACACAGCTCCTTGAACAGAATGTGGAGTTTTGTATGTGCAGTTAAGCTTCCTCTTCACACAACCTGTGCATAGCCACTACTGAATTAGAGATTAGGGATCCACATGATAATATGATAATGTTAGGTGGGTCTCTGTGAGCACCACTATTGCTGTTTCAATAGGATTGGCACAAAAGCTAAAATAATCAAATTGATCTTGGTTTGGGGCTATCACCAAAATCCTAGTTGTCTAGTCTGATCTCAAGACAAATGAACAACAGAATGTTAAGTTCTCCAAAATGAGGAAGGAAAAAGAACCTGAACATTGTGATGAGCTTCCAAACTGTCTGGAGGATCAAGAATGCAACATCTGCATGGGGCCATTGTTACGTATGATAAAGAGTCAGCGAAAATCTAAGGACAGTTATCCTAGAGAATCAGAACTGTAACATTTTAAATCATTTCTTTTAGAGGCACCTACTCTCTCCACAGTCTTGATGCTCCTTTGGAGGGAAACAGCAGTTCTTTCATGCTTTCCTCCAAAGCAACTCCAGGACCCTTACTTTCCAGGTGCTGCCTTGAGGGAAAGGGCAAAAGAAATTATTCTTTAGGCCTGCCTCCCACTGATAACCTTCCTTTAGGAAATTCCTGTTTATTCTACTCTAATACTTCAAGGATCTCAGCATGCTATTCCACAGACTATTAACAAGTTTCCTTTCCTTTGCATTGTCTACTGGAAGAATAAGGAATAAGGGTGAGCAACCGATGAGCACCTTTAAACAAATATCTGAATATTTAAATATGAATTTAAATATTTAAGTCTTGAGTTAAGTCTTGGGGGTCCCCAGTAAAAGAAAAGTTTAAGAATCACTGTCCAAAACAATAAAACAATCTCTAAAGCAGGTTATGTCTCCATATCTATTTCTCAACAAAGTTGCCTGAAAATTCACAGCCAAGACCACTATAACTGGTCTTTGAAAACTATGCTTTCCTTGGCTGTGTATCTCAACTAGTTCAGCAAAAATGTGTGAGCTTAGAAAAAAAGATGCCTAACTGCATGTCACCCCATCTTTGCATTCTCATACAAGTTACTGAGAATGTGTGATTCCTAGCCCTACGGGACATGGTTAAAGACTGAAAGAAAATTAGGTGTAGCTTGCCTCCTCAATTTTACTTAGGTCTTTCTCCTATAATACACAGGACTCTTTCTTTTCCTTTCCATTGGAAGTTGCCGCTTCTTTATCTGTATATAGGGAGGTTTGGGACATTTAGTCAAAGAGACAACACTGAAGCCACGAAGCACCTATCTAAGTATGTAACCTCTGGAGTGTCAAAGTAAGTTCTTTACCGAGGCTCCACAAACAGTACACAACCTTTTGAACAACTTTCAGAAACTCACCTTCTGACTGCTTTGTCCATTCCCTCTCCTATTCTCCTGTCATGTCACAAAGAATACTCTAGCACAATCACGTCTGCACTTATTACTACTTTAGGATACAATCACACTGTTTATTTCCTCTTCTGGACTCAACAGGCAACACGACTGGGTACTTTCAGAAATAGAATCCTCTAGTTCCAAGGAATCCTCCACTGTAATCATAACAGGGCAACCACAGTAGTGCAACACACTTTCCGGTCCATGAAGATCAATGTAACAGAAGGAGGAAGGGAGTAGGTGATATCACTAACCCCAGGTGTGCACATGCAGGGAAAGTAGCTATCTACATTTTTTACGAAACGAAATAAGCAAGTTATATATCACAGATCAATATTTAAGTCTTTATAAAACACAAAGAGATTTGCTCCCAAGCAGAGTTCTACTTCACAGCTAAAATTGGTTTTGAAGCTGAATTTTAGACCTCCCTTTGAAAAATAGGGTCTTATAAAGGAAACGCTGACACAGCCCTAAATATAGCAGCACAAATGGTGGTGCTATTATGACAGGAGCTAAAAGCATCTGTAAACGAGAGGGTGGGGAGCGAGGCGAGACTGCAGGGAACAAGGGAAGCAGAAAGGTTAGCAAGGTCTCTCCTCCAGAGGCAATGGCCTATCATCAGAAGCTGGTCTCTCATCCATTATCCCAACCCCCCTTTGCCCTCTCCACCATACCGCTTCTGACCTTCACCTCATCCACTTGCACTAATGTATCTTGACTTTTATTCTGCACAGTAGCATTGTTCCACTAGAATACATGTCCTGAAATGGTTCAAAAGCCTCCACACCAGCACACCCACTAAAGCCCATTGATCACAAAATAGTCCACTTCTGATTGCCAGATAAACAGAGAAGAGTAACCAAATGTTTCCAGTGAAGCACAAGAAAGCTGAGGAATTATAGACTGACAAAATTTTATATATTTCAGGGTCTTCAGA
Organism: Cyclura pinguis; assembly: GCA_030412105.1. Classification (NCBI taxonomy): domain Eukaryota; kingdom Metazoa; phylum Chordata; class Lepidosauria; order Squamata; family Iguanidae; genus Cyclura; species Cyclura pinguis. The sequence continues at coordinate 193,816,044 of CM059600.1, read as the reverse complement.
TCCAACATCACATTTTTAATCCACTATATCTGCAAGCTTGAATAAATATTTTACATTGATTAAACAATCTGGTAATTGACAATCAAAAAGTGAAAGGTTAGCAGAGCAACCCAACCTTGGCACATAACACAGGACTGGTCCCAAATCCCAGTTAAACAATTAACATTAGTTAGCTACAGTTTGTGTGTAATTGCTTCAAAGAGGGAGAATAAGAAGAGAACATTAAACTGTGTGTCCCATCACAAACGCTGCTTATTAAGGCTACAAATCCTAAGTGCACTCTCTGGTCCTTTTGAACAATGGAAGTATTTCTTTTACCTAAACAAGCATAGGACTGCGCTATGTATTTCAAGAAACCAGGGCAATCACATACGTTTTGTTCCCTCAGCACTTAATTCTAAGAATCCATCCCACTTTCAGACCATGGATTTGTTTCTGGTAAAGAATTAAACAAATTAGTACTTCCTCTGTCCTTCAGAGGATAGTTTTAAAATTTAATCTTAACTTCTTTTAAACTTTTATTTAATCTGAGTTTTGAAATTTGGATAGTCCTAAGTGTACTCTTCAACTGTAAACTGTTTCAAGCCCTAAAAGCAGCAATCCTAAAAATGCCTACATGGAAGTAAGCCTTCTTGATTTCCAAAGGCTAGAGCATACACGCCAAAGCCCAGAGAGCAACTGTGCCCCATTTTTAGTTACCCTGGAGGGCCATAGCACACCATGACAGCCTCATTTTGGACTATCCGTAGCAATGCTGCCTCATCCCAACCACTTTTTTGATCCTTTCTAGGGAAGTTTCTTCATTGTTTTAGGATGGAAGAATCCCACAAGCAGCATTTTAACTTTGAAAAAGTAGGCTTTGGGGATAAAAAAAAAATTGGGTTCTGGCTCAGAACTCGGCTGTGCAGGGATATGCATATCAGTTGGGCTTCACAGGCCACACCCAAGTCCCCCAAGGGCAACACACAGCCCATATGCAAAAGAATTCCTACCCCTGCCATACAGCTTAATCCAAAGGAGATGTGCGAAGAACTGCAGCCTAAAAAGGTAGTAGTAAAATGGGAAAATGAAAGCATTAATATTTATACAGGCTTATAAAATATTTTGTATTTGTCAGGAAGGACACAAACTTTGTAATGAGTTCACTCTATGTATACGACCAGCTCATAATAATTAGATGCACTGAGAAAACAGGCCTCTCCCACGCATTCAACAGGTTAGGGATCAGAGCCCTATCAAAAAGTGGAAACTGTTGAAAAGTAGAACCCAGTCTTTTTTCAGTTTTCAAAGGCACCATGGGGGACTCTCTTTTTCTTACTCTCTCCCTCAAGCAACCCACCATTAAGGTCTAGTACACTTTACATACACACACATACGCCCACAGGGCAACTCCTCACGTGGAGAGGAAGGTGGAAGGTCGGGAGGTGTGCTGAGTGATTGGCTCATTGTTCCTCCTCCTCTCCACCCACCCACGTGTCCCCTTGTCTATCCTGCTGGGAAACTGCACCTGCTGGACAGAGGGTGCTATGGGAAAGAATGAAAAAGCAGTGCATGGTCACTTTTTGACAATCTCCTCTTTCAAAGCTTTTCATTAGTATATGTGATTGAAAGAGCAGATCATACAATGAACATATGCGTTCTGGTTGTAATTGAAAAGGGTCAAAAGCAAAGGGAAAAAGCAAGCTACAACTCCATGGAGGTAATGACAATATGCATGCAAACTAGCACCTCAAGGCATGTGTGTCAAACTGAGGAGCTATGAGAGAATTCTCAGGAAAGAAAAAACTTCTCCTAATGATCATCTAGGACACCACTAATCCAAGGTGTGGTCCACAGACCCCACCAATCCATGAACCATCAGCTGTTAGTCCACAGCAAGTTTCCAGGAAAGAAGGAAACAGTTGGAGCCAGCTGTGGCTTAATAAATACGGTGTCACTCCCTTGTACGTTAGGAAAAATAACATACCAGTTTGCCCTATAAGCCATCTTAAAAGCACTGATGTAGACAATATCTAAATTCTAAGCCAATTATTAATAAGTCAAGGAAGGTTCAGGCAATTATTCCTAGATGACACTCAGCTTCACAAATGCAAGCTAAGAACAGGAGTGTGCAAAGTTGGATTTGCAACTACCATCAGGTCTACTCTGTACAGCAACAGTGAGGAATGCTGGAAGTTGTAGCCCCACAGCATCTGGGAGGGCTGCACTTTGCCAACTCCGGACTAGAATAATTGCCTGCTGGCATTAAAGTCCTGATTACATATGTTAAAGCTTCCAAAATTATTTAACTGCTCAGAGGAGGGTCCACTGCAACCTTTGCAGGTAACATAGGAAATGCAAAACTTGCCAAGCTAAGAAAAAGTGGCACTGTTTATGCACAAACACACTCAAAGTATTATAGAGGCTTCTACTGCAGTTAGTTGAACAAAGGCTAAACATTCCTGCATGGTCTAATGATATTGATGCTGGAGATGCATGGTGAAAGGAAGAGTAAATATACAAAGAAAGGAAAAGGCAATCTAAAGGCAAATGTTAACTACAAAAAGAAATCAACTGAGTTATCTAACAGAAATGCATTTTAAAAGAAAGTGGAAAGGGCTATTCAAAAGGTGGCATTCAAGACCAGAGAAGGCTGCAGTGAGGTACAAACCATCTCCATAATCAAGATAACATTTTATCCAAAGTAATGTCCTTGAAGCAATAAAAGTACAAACACAGAGTCTCCTGAAATGCATATACTAGGTTGACAGAGCAAGAGTCAGTTGCAGGCTCCCCCAGCACAAATCCCCCCATTCCCTTTTCAGTAGTACTACATAATACCAAGTCTGCACAGCAATGATGCTAGTCATGACTTCCTTTAAATCCAAAGCTAGCTTTTACCAGGGCCAGCTTTCCCACTAGGCAGGGTAAGGCAAGCAGCTCAGACAGCAGAGCATGAGTGGCTATGAACTGACCCCTTCCTCACACACTCCAAAAACTTACAGTATTTAATGTAGAACATTTATAACTACAGTAAACACCAACATCAGGAAGCAGCCAGAAAGGCTCTCAAGAGCATGGCATTAGCAGTCTCCAGAGACCCACGCTAGCTACACTGCACCTCTGCTGTGCAAAGCTGCAGCCAGTGCACAGGTCTCCACAAACTACCCACACATTTTACTCTGAGGCACCTTAAGAGCAAGGTCTCCTGGGCAGCGTAGCCATGAAGTCAGGCATGTCAGAACTTATGGTTTCAATGGCCACCCTGTCTGCAATGCCTTGTTATGAGGAAGAACTGCTCAGAATCAGGTATTTGGACTTAAGTGTTAGAAGAAGAAATGGAGAGTACACGATTAGAGCTGCAAGAGACAGCAGCTGTCCTCTTGTCTGAGGAGGACACTGTGTCACCCCTTTTCAAACCCACATATCAGCAGAGTTGGCAAGCCAACTTCAAACCCTGGTTTCACTATGACTGGAGTTGAATGTAGGAACATATCTTGCAGCATGGTTAATGCTCAAAAAGGGAGGAAAGGGAGAAATCCCCATGATCAAAACAAATTGCATGAGCTAATAGCCTGTTCCCACTTTACACTAGCACCAGGGAAAAGCACACAAAACAAACAACCCCAGAGACCCAAATTTCTTCTCCACCTAAATAGATACATGTTGAGACAGCAACTAGTTCTGCTTCTATCCCTGGCCCAGACCACCTTCATGCTACTACTTCTTTCCTTTAACCTGAGCAATCAGCTCAACAAGCTATATGCCCCCATGTTGCATATCACCTCACCCTCCTCCCACAGCTTATTGGCTAAAGAGCCAAACTGACTGAAGAGAAAACCTTGTAACTCGCATCCAGGAAGATGGGACATTTTAGCCTCCTAGCATCATGCTTCACTGCTGAATTTGCATAAAAGTAGATTACAAAGTACATATTATACAGCAGTGCCCCTGAAGAGCTGTAAACAATGTTCCCATGTTTCAGCCACCAGCATGTGGAATTCTAATTTTAACAAACAAAAAGAATAGTATTTTTATGATAAAATATTGTTTTGGTTTATGATAGAAAACAAGAACTCATGTCAACACACACTTTCTGACTCCAAGTATTTGTATATTGAGGAAAAGCCTTGATTTTGCTACTTGTCCATATATTTGTCTATATGCAATATGTTAATACAGTGCAATACATCAGAATTCCCATTGGAGTGAGAACACACCCCAGATTAACCCACTCACTGCAAGTTTTCTTTCATATATCTGGATGAGGGACCATATTTCTTTAAAAAAAAATCCAAAGCAGGTCCACACCTTTAGTGTTTAGAAGTTCTAGCAGACATCCTTGAAAAAGATGTCACAGAGCTAGAAATGACAAGCAACACAAATAATCAGGAAGTATTAAATAGCTCCTGGAAAATACTCAAGAAAATATGAATATTTAAAACAGATGTTTTTAAATGACAATGTTAGGTTTTGAAAGTCACAAGGATATTTAAAAAATTTAAGTAATAATTATATGTACTCACTAGGAGAATCAGAAGACAAAACATCATGGGTAACCCACTTATCACTCCATTTTAGAGATGAAATGTTTCCAGAACTGGGAAAACAGTGGGATATAAATGAATATAATAATATTAATATAATAATACCTTAAATATTCATATAGATTTTCTTCCTAACATCACAGCATTGAATGGAAGAGATGAAGTACTATGCTAACTCTATTCCCCTGCTTATGTCTGTAGTTCAAATTTCAGTTTACACCACTTTAGCTGCTAAGACTGATTGGAGAAGGCCTAGGATTTTCACCCCTTCCACAGTTCCAGGTGGGGTCAGTCACCCCCAAGCCTGCACACTATAGCTTCCCTTTAAGGCTCAAGCTTACCCCCGAGTCACCATTAAAAATAGCCTTTCCTTGGTAGGATTCATCATCCAAATTGCTTCCCAAGTGAAATTATAATCTTGCTGTCTTCCCAGTGGATAAAGAATGGGCAAACTCAGGGAGATTGTTCACATCCTGGTCTTCTTCATCTCCAACAAAATGGCCAGTACTATAAATCCCCGTACTCACCCCCAAAATTATTCTGAAACTCACAATAACCCAATGTTTGGTACAATGTTCAGGACAGACTTTAAAAGGATACCTTCACACAATGCATATACCTTGTTATTTTCCATATAACACAAGTAAACATCAACCAGATATTCAAGAACAGCTCCCCTATCCTTCCCAGGGTAAAATGAATTAAGCATCCCTTCACACTGCAACCAAATGAGCCTTGAGAGGGCATCCTGGGATGTTTCAGTTCTCCCCTCCAGCAACAGCAAGGGAGGGAGTTTTAACCTTGCAAGTCTACAACATGAGGCTGCCAAAAGGTCTGCAGCTCTGACACTGACACTGCAGAAAGCAGAAGAAGAGGAGTGCGAAAAGAATAGGGGGATGCCTGGAGAGCCACATGATCTTAAGTCTTTCCATGCCCCCAGTGCACCCTCAGAGTGAAGAAGAACTATATGAGCCTGGGAGCTAGTTCATTTACCTCACAATGGGATCAGTAAAATGGAAACAGTTTAAGGGGGGAAAGAAGAAACAGAAGAACGTTCCTTTCTCCTACTAACTAGAGAAAGAGGTGACTCCTCTGCCTTCAGATCATTTCATATACTTGCCAGCAGGATTGTTCTGCTCATTACACTTCTACTTACTGATCTGATAGGTCTTTCATTTTTCCTTTTTTTTTTAACTGCATTATTTATAAATTGATTGGCTTTTGTATTTTTCACAGATTTAACATGTACATCACAACTGACAGAGTACAAAACGCCCCTGAGGCCCAAAAATAATAAAGTAATCCATTTTACTGATGTAATAATGACTGCAGATTTAAAAGCTGAGTTGTTATGATTTCAGCAGCATATCTAAAAGTTCTACTTTTTTAAAGTTTTATTTTTAAAAAGTGAAAAACAGAAGATAGGTAAGTTGCATAAGTAAGTATTTAGTGAATAAAATCAAGCATTTCTGATTTTAAAGGATTTTTGACTTGTACAAGCCAGCCCTGTTTCTGGTTTGACAATTTCCAACAACTGAATGCTGACCCCCTATAGATCCTGTTTAATCCTTTAGATGTCCTTTACTACATAGTATAGAAGTGGTAAATAAATTTATAATGTGCCTTCCTCAAATGAGACAGGAAAAATTCATGTCTATTTAATTCCACACTCACCAAACCCTCTTGCCATTTCTTAGAAAGCAACTGTATGCCTCATGCATTAATAAAGCATATATTTGACAGCTTCCTTTCACTCTGATTTTTCTAACTGAAAAGCTCTTCAAAGTCCATTAACCTCACAAGCTTAAACCTTTTCCCTGTTTCTGAATGTGAAAATGCTTGGTATGCACAAACTAATAAAACTCACGTACATAAGCCATACATTTTCACCAGCATCTCCTCCAGCTAAAATGCCATTATATGTTTAAAATAAATATTTTAAACACAAGCTTCAGGATGTACTAATCCATACCAAGGTTAAAGAATTTCAGGCTCTTGATCAGGTTCTTAAGCCAATTTTGCAGATTCACCTGTACTAAGAGACAAATCCAGTCAGTTTAAGGGAACCCAAACAAAAACTATGACTGGGATCAGTATCTGCATTCACACTGCTGCTGGAGCATAAAGTCCACATCTGCATGTATGAGTCTTTCTTGACATATCTGGGGCATTATTTTCACCCAAGGTGTGTTCTCATAAGGAAGTAGCTTTGGCAGCTCATAAACTTTTCGAAGCTGTCATGATCCATGATCCGATTGAAGCAGTAATATAGACAAAAATGTAAATATTGTCACATCCACCACAGAGCAGTTTGGATCATCAGTGTGTGTGTGTCAACACTGTGGCACTGTCCAAGACAGAACTTGTTTCAGCCTAGTGGTTACAGTCATCAGAGGATGCAAAGTAGCTGAGAAAACAACAGAACACACCAAAAGTCAAGTATTTCTTGCCTGTTTACAACCTCGGTTACCAATAGCATTCACCTTCTCTGACCATTATGCCAAAGGTTATGCCCAAGCAGAAATAGTTGTAATAATTAATCATAAGCATGACAAAAAAGGGGAGGCAGTATCAGAATAAGATGATCCCGCAATTCTGGATACTGTGATATTGAATATGTCTTATAAACTAAGTGACACATTTACACTGTTCAAACTCCCCATCCTTTAACGGCAAAACTTTATTTTCAATGTGCCTACAAGTTTCCTGCTTTCTTTAAACATGCTGCTGTAGCCTAATGGCACCCATGTAGAAGCACTTAATTTTGTCACAGAAATTTAAATGTGGAAATACACAAGAAATTTGAACATAGGGAAGGAAGCACTTCTCTCACTGAAAAGCAAACAACCTTTTAAGGGATGCAAGGCTTCTTCTCATACTCACTATTTTTCTGTCATCAAAGGAGTTCTCAGTTATCACTTTAGAATTTCTACCCTGATATGCCCCATTCAGACATCCTGGGAAGATAGCATGCAGATACTTCACACTACACTACTCAAAGACATAGCCATAGCTATATACTGTGCAGTATATAGTATACAAAGGAATAGCATTCAGAACAACTGAGAGAAAAAAGTTTGTATCATAACTTTCCTAGGTTCAGTGTACTCAGTTGCATCTGATGAAGTTGGGTGTATCTGCAAAAGCTTATACTACAAGCTTCTTTCTCCCAGTTAAGTGCTACAAGGTCCCTTTGTATATTCCACTTTATAAATAAATAAGTATTTATAAGTGCTTTACATTAAAACAAATTTTTGCAGGAATCATCAGTCTTGGCTTTCACACCACCTGAGTTAACAAAGCCTGGACAACAGATACTGAAACTTCATCACAGTGCTTTCACCACCATTAGCTCCATGTTCCTAAAGAGCAGACATCTAAAACTAAGATATTACCTGATCATAACCAATAGCATCACAAAAGAGCAATTAAATGAGCTCAAAATTAACTTTTATTTGCTTTTAGAAGCCCTGGGCCATAGCGATGTGAAGACATTCCTGTATCCATAAGAATATTCTAGGTTCACTGGAGAACAAATGGCTTCATCCCCCACCCTAAGCCTGATGAACCCATTGACCCAATGAACTTCCTTTCCTGCTGTTGAATTTCGCACTGACTTACGAAAATGGGCAAAATTTGAAATCTATAACTGAACTCAAAGGAGGCAGCAAAGGAAAAGCAATAAAAGGAGAAATAATTTAACTTTCCTCTGACAATATAGGAAGTACAAATGCACAGCCTATTAGCTGGTAAGCTACGAAATGAGTGAAGGGAGTCTACAGAAACTTTCAGCTAATTGGAGAACTACCAAAATGAGCCTTATAAAAATGGAAACAAACATTTGCCATCATTATAGAGGATGCAAAATGAGGGAGTGATCTATTATCCAAAATTATGCCTGAATTTTCAAAGCAGAATCCAGTTATTCTCTTGCAAGAATGGAGTGATTGTCAAAGGTCAGAAGACTCTATTGAGATTCATCGCTGTTGGAATTCCTTTTCACAATGAACAGTTAATGTGTAGACCAAGCAAAGCGCCTAAAATTAGCTCTGCTGCCAGCTGTGTTTTGTTCAGCAGGCACACACATGTGTGTTCGCTTGTTTGATTTTAGGAAGCAGGACAACCACTGAAGTATGATGCTGATCCATGAAGTGATAGGAGGCAGCAAATACTTGCGCATATACTTTCAAGATTAAACAGGCAGGTACAATCACAGACTCCTAAACAACAATGCAATACATAAAGACATTTCATTTTTAATTAACAAGGTCAAAACTCTATTTAGCTGATTTCTGTGCTATTGATTTCAACAATCACAAAAACTGTTAGCCAGAATATTGCCAAGCCACCTCATCTAGCAATGGGGGTGGCTCCAAGTTTGAAACATTTTATGCTAAGAAGTGAGAAAAAAGCAAGCCCTATAAAAAGGAAAGGACCTTCTCGTCGTGTTAAAGTCTGGACCCTACTGTACCAACACCCAGGGACCAACATAACATTTTTAGGAGCAAGATCTGAACAAATCAGAAGTCCTGCAAATTCCTAGATGACCTGGACTGAAATATTCTATTGATTTCCTAGAAGTTGACAGATCCATATTTGTAAGTGACTGATTTTCCTAGTGAGGCTGTGAGGCTGGTCCCATAATGGCACCCAAGTGGAACAGAAGGAGGCAAGGAGGCAGAGGAGATACAGAACAGTACAACTAAATAATTGGGGGCAGGGTGGGTGTTTGAACCAGTGTGGTGTGGTGGCCTGAGTGTCAGGCTAGGAGCCCAGGTGCTCCAATCCCCACTTGAATGTGGAAACACAGTGCACAAGCTCAGCCTCAAAGGCAATGACAAACCCACTCTGAACAAATCTTGCCAAGAAAACTCTGTGATAGGCATATGTTAGCATCGTCACAATTTGGAAATTACTTGAAGGCACACAACATCAGAGTGGGTGCAGCATCTTCAAAAGTATAAATTAAGGAAGGGAAGACATCCAAAACAGGGGCATGCAGGTTTATACAGTTAAAAACTATGTAAACTAAAAAGCATTCTCATTTATCCAAACTACTAGCAAGACAAAAAAAAAAAAGAATATTTCTTCAAAAATACTCAAATCTATTATAAAATTCATTGTCACATGATGTAGCAATGGTACAACCACCACAGACATTTTTAAAAAGAAATTAGAAAAATTCATGCCAGATTAGTGGACTAGACAGACCTCTCATTCAATTCAGTAAAGTAATTTTTTAAACTGTGAAAGATAGATGAGAGATCAATATAAGGTAAAATAACAGCCAGGATTTAATATGGGAGCAAAGGACACATACATCAGAAGGTACATCTGTTCCATTTTGAAAACCTAATTACAAACATAATGGAGAACACTGGATATTTCAAAACTACAAAATCTTCTTCATCCTAACACTACACTGGACAAATTTCCATCCTAAGACTCTAAAGCCTGAATCTTGTTAAGTTAGTCCCAACTACACTAGATCCACTGAATCAACTGTTGAAAGGTAAGTAAAAACACAGGTAGATCCGACTGATTCAATGGGTCCGCTCTAGTTTGGACTAAGCAACAGGATTCATGCTTATGGCTAGAATGTGATTTTGTGCTCCATTGCATTTAAACCCATATCAGCTGTTTCCAGCACAAATTTACATCACTGCTGTACCATTTGTTGACTACTCAAGCTTTTGTTGGCAATGTGTAGTTGAGCACTTATCCAATTTAATGATCACTGGCAGTGGAGGAATCAGGGTTATGCTATCACACACACTCCTCACTGATCAGAAGGCACCTCCTGTCCTGAAACATACCCAAGAGAGTTTTCGCCCTTCCAAGGAAGATGCATGGCCTAACTCATACTACTGGCCATGTAATATATTTGCAAATACATCTGAACTGGAAAAGGAACATGGGATTCCACCAGGCAACAAGAATCAAACATGCAACCATTGCAATCTGAGCTGGATCTTCACAGCAAACAGCATTCATTTGGGTGGGAGTGCACTGGGCTGACTACTTGTGTCCTATGTCACAGTGGTCAGGCCTGGCCATGGCATCAGGCAGTGTAAGGTAGCTAGCTGTGTCTAGTGGCAGATACTGAGGAATTCTTTAAGTAAGCCTGCTGCCCTCAGGTGTGGTGGAATATGTTGTTGTATTGCCAACACTGAGAAGATTCAATGATCAGTTTAGTTGAGTTTTATACATGGAATGAGAAAGAGGACCCCATATTCTTTGATGCCTCAGGCAGAAAACTCAGAGCTTGGAAAAATTTCATGAATCTCCAAGAAAGCATGGACAGTAGCCAGATGTAACATGAAGGATTTTGGGTGTTGCAGCCCCCCCTGCAAAAAAAAAGGACTGCTCAGCTCTGAGTTTGCTACCTGAGGGGTCAGGGAAGATAGTGTTTTCCTTTTCATTCCACGTATAAAAGTAAGCCAGACAAACAGTTAAAATCTTCTCAGTGTTGACAATATCCTCCACCACACCTAAGGGCAGCATGCTCACTTAACAAGCCCCTCAGCATCTGCCACTCACCACAGCTGTCTTTACAGTGAATCTGTTAAACTGCTAGGAGCGACAAGTCTCTGAAATCTTCTGGAAAGTTAGCCGATGTTGCATGTAGCAGGATTCTTTGTTACCGTTCTGATTAAATAGCACTTCAAACACCTGATTATTTCACCATTTTTTAAAATATTGACACATCAGAGCAAACATCATTCAGTAAGCAATAAACGCTGATAACGTGAACACCAAGACTGCGCACTCTCTTTGAATGCTCTAACCAAGCGGCCACTTCTAACTGCATCACAGATCTCTCTCATGAAAGTGAACTGCTTTCTTTTTTTATAGGCACCAAAGGCACTGTTGCAATTCTTCCCCACTGCAGCTATGTACCTGTCTCCAAAGTGAGAAATAACTGGGCAATGATGGAAGAGAAAAAGGTAGTTTGTGCCCTCTCCACACAAACTGTGAAAATCTGACTACAGATGTGAGCATGCATACAAGTACTTTAGAAATGATGTGTGTATTATGTTGCAACCAAAGTGATTTTACTTACCAGTATAAACTACTGGCTCCAGAATGTTCCCCCAGCTATGTAGAATCAGTAGATGCAGTGGCCGTGGATATGAAAGGCAGCCAGATGGTTTCCAGCCACATGCCAATGGTAATCAGTGGCTCAGGCGGGAATGGAGTTGCATCTGGGAAACTGTTTCTGCCCTTGAACAACCAGGAATGAATGAATGAATGTCTATTTCTTACCTACCCCTCCCCAAGGCTTGAGACAGGGTACAATGTAAAGGTGTTGCACAAAGAGGTACAAGACTCCTCCTCCTGCAAACTTAAAAGAACAGTTAGCCCTGTCCTTTGCGGGTTTCATTCCCACAGATTTGATTATTTGCAAATTTCTCCAACCTCTGTGCCCCCCCACCTCAGGTGCTTCTTTTCTGGGGTAACCTTCCCTCTTCGCTCCTCCAATCATGCTGCACAGCCCTTTTAAAAATCCATCCCTGGTTCTCCTCCTCCACTACCTTCTGCTGTCTGGCCATCTAAGGACAGATCAGTCTGATTTCTCAGGACCACAAACCGTCTCGCAGTGCCCCCCACACTCAAGGAAGGAGATGGGGGAGAGAGACGCAATATAGGCATGTTGATCCCCTCCTCTTCCCTCTCCCTTCCCTGACCTGGTTTAGACCCTGGGTGCCCATTTTCCCCACCATGCATTGGCCCCCTTCTCCCCCACACACATTTTGATATTCTGATTTTTCCACTTTTGCAAGGATCCTGTGCCCTTAACCCTAGTGAATGTGGAGGAGCAACTGTAATCATGCTGGTAAAACAGTGAGTTACACTAGCTTAAGCCACCAACAGGACTCCAACCCTTATCTCTATGCTTGGTGAAGCAAAATCAAACAGTGGCTTTTCCCTCCAGAACCCCAGTGTGGGAACTTTTCCACAACATGTCTCTCAACTTTTAAAAACTATACATTGGAGAGTTTCCAGGACACTAACTGCTCTGTTTATGAATATTATTTTTATATGGCTGTCTTAGCCTTTCTGGCCTCATATTCCAAACTATTTTAATCGTATTATTTTTATCCACTGCATTTGAAATCTTGTTTTTAACCTATGTCACTGATTTAATTCTAAAGACAGCAACTAAAATATATGTGAATTATTATTTGTATTACTAAAAAGACAATGAAACTGCAGCGATTATCCTCAACATCTTTAGTATTTACCACAGTGACCAAGGATCACCACTACCCTATACCATTACTAACACTTGCCAAAAGGCTGGCAAGCAGCATAGTTAAACATCCTCTACCATTAATTAATGTTTGATTAATTTTAATTCAATTGATTAACACAACTCTGTTCATAATCAAATCCCATTTAGTTCAATGGGATTTACTTACAGGTAATTTTGTGTAAAAGCTCACACTCCAAATGAAAGAATAGCCTTCTTGGGAGTAATCTTTTATTTTTGTGTAATAAAAAGTCCAGTCAAGAGTCTGAAAATAGGCCTTGAGGGTTAAATTCCCTCTCTGTGCCCCCTTTCTTGGTACAATGCTAAGGTAGATTCAGTGTCATTACAAATAGATTCAGTGTCATCACAAATTCTTAGAGAGGTCAATGTCTCGCATTTTCACTCCTACAGGTTTTGTTCAGTTCCCTCCCCTGATGAGCTCTCAGTTTCTATCTTTAGATACTTACATGGCCCCAATACATCTGTATCTTCGTACATCATGTCTAACATATTCATTCTCCAGAAATATCCTGCCAAGCAGGGAAGAATTTTAAGGATGAAAAATTAAGGTTTTCCAAGACAAACTGACCAGATTCTGATATGCAACAAACTCTAAGTGTGTTTACTTGGTAAATCTTACTGATATCTCCAGTAAGTGTGTAGAAATTGTGTTTAGAATGGCAGCCTCAAGTAGTGATACCTTTATTGGGCCAACTCCAAAACATAAAACACATTATTCAAGCTTCTGAACTTTCACTGGCTTCTTCATCAAGCAAATATATTAAAAAACATACAGGGGGAAAATGATGATGGTGTTAAGAGTCACAGGCCTAAATTCTGCCTCAGACGTTGTCAGTTAGGATGGTATTGAGTGGTTTCAATGCAGGAAGAGCCACTCTCCTTATTGCCCATGTGAAGACTAGTAATAAAAAACAGTAAATAAAGTTTCCAACTCCATTACCAACAGAAAAGTAACTTCTCTCGAGATCCAGTCCTCTGAGTTATGACATGACACTAGAAGGGCCACAGGTACTGATGGGCCAGGGCTTCCAGGATCCTAACAGCACCAACCCCAAGAAACTGAATCTTCCAATGTCTTCCTATGAGAAATAGGGACAAAGGAACATATCCATCCAAAGATGAGAAAGGCATTTAATAACGCTAATCATTTATCTTATGATCGCCTCTAGCTTATACCTGCACAATTTCTAACCACGTCAAACACAGCACAACAGCCACACACAAAAAAGGAGGGGTTATTGTCACACATATAACATGGTAACCAGCAATTACAGAGATGGTGGTCTGTGTTCGGTTTGGAGGGTCACAGGATATGAAGTCTTACTACAGGTCAAAAGTCAAGTGCAAATGCGGTCACTATGCTGATCATAAGACAAATTCTGAAGGCCATACTGCGGTAGTACTCTTATTAGGCCAACTAAAAAGACACAAAATTCTCTGTGCAACCTTTCAAAACTACACATTTATTCACCAGGCAAAGATAATTTTAAAAAGCATCCAAAGGAAAGGAGCAGGGGGAGTGATGCCATTAAGAACCATGTAGTCTGCATACTGTTTTGAGATGGTTTGAAAGAACACTATTTAAACTACTGATGCACAGTCATCAGGCCAGACCGCCCAATGTATTTAACCTCACTGGGATCAACAAATACTGGTGTCTCCTGCTTATTCAACAATTTAGGGACCAAAGCACTGTTGAAAACCCGAAATCACTGAACTGTGGAACCCAGCCTTTTTTTAGCTTGCAAATGCACTTTGATGTTGAAAAATATATATAACACACTATGGATCCCTTGCAAATGTGTGTAAAGACTAAATGATGCAGTAAATTGAGAGAAAAAGCATCACACGGTCACAGAAGTGCACGGAAAGTCACGGAAACATGACAAAACAGGCCAAAACAGTGGATGATGTGTCGAACATATGAGTTCTGGTTATAACTGAAAAGGGTTGCAAGAGCAGATAATCAAAAAATGGACCATGAAGAAACAAGAGATGCCTGTAAAAGAAAACTTGGTTCTCCAAAATATGTCTTAAATTTAAATCCCTCCTGATCTAGTGGAAACCTCACATGCCCTTTTGTAGAAAGAGAGAGCTCAGTTCCTCAGCAAGTCTATTGTCAGGGTGCACAAAAATTGAACTGGGTCAGACCAAGCACACCAACAGGAGCCAAATTTGGCAGCTTTAATTCTGGCTGGAAGGAACAAGCACACACAGAAAATAAAGTCCCAGTTTAAGATAACATAAACTCTTCTTTCTCTGCTAAGTTCCCACTGCTGGGTAGTTCCCCACTGCTGGGTAGTTAAGTTGGGTACTTCTCAAATCATACAAATCTAAGAGGAGCCACATTGACAGTATGACAAATTCCGAAGTCCTCACTGTGCTAATACTTGCATTAGGCCAGCCTAACAATACTGATGATGAACAGTGCAATTCATTCACAGCACCAATTTTCTGCAGCAGACAAATATAGTATAGTTCTGTCCTTGAAACCTGCTCAGTGTGATTAATTGCTCCCAATATGTTTTATCTGTATCCAAAAATCTAGAATTGGCTCAGTTAAGAAAAAGGAGAGAGATCCACTAAGAGCCTAATCAGACAAAACCTACAATGGCACAGATAAAACACAGAGCACAAATATGCCATAGAACTTATAGAGAACAACTAGAATATGGGAGATCCAGCTTCCTGCCTCCACTGAACCACGGAACTATGTCATCTTTGGCCAGTCGCACTCTCTTAGTGTGACCTACTCTGTGGAGTTCTTAAGATGATTAAATGGGGAAGGTATGTATACCACTTTGAGCTCATTGGAAGAAAAGCACGTTATAACTGTAATGATTCATTAATTACCCTATTTGCTGGTGTATAAGGCTCACTTTTTTCCTGAGAAATACTGTTTGAAAATGTGTTGCGTCTTATACACCAGTGCATCTTATATGCTGGCAAATAGTATTTGCTGGTGTACAAATGGGGCACATCTCATACGCCGGCAAATACAATAATACTAGGATCCTTACTTTTTTAAAAAAATATCTGATAGGGTGAGGATAACCAGCACAATACCAAAACAAGGAAAGAGAACCAAATCTGTCATATTTTGGGACATGACTGAAAACCACCAGTGTGGCATGATCATGATGATCCCATAGAAGCACAGATAGTTATTCCAGACAAAATGCTCTTAGGGTTCAACATACAATAGCAGGAGGACAAAATCTCTTAACATTTCAACTAGCTGAAAGGCTCAGGCAATGCTTGGAAGCACCAAACATTAAACACAGTCCCCAGCCATAATATCTTGGTCCTAGTCAACCTGGTGCCCTCTAGATATCTGGCAACATAATTCCCATAACTGACCTTTAGACCATGATGTCTGTGGATGATAGGAGCTATAGTTCAAAAACCTGGAGGGTGCGCAGCTATAAAATATAATTATCCTGTGCATAACATGATCGCCATGCCATTGGCGGCAAGGCATAGCTCTAGAGGAAAAAGAAGCAGATGCCTCTTCCGTTTCACATCACAATTTCCTCTGAGCTCTGGAATAACTTTCCAATTAGCAAACTGCTCCCAAGAACACTGTTGCTCAAGTGTTAGCAAAGGATGCATATAAACAAGCTGCTCGAACATATAGCAGCTATGGGTGGAAAAGCTCTGATCAAAGCATCCACATATGGTCCAGGAGCTCCATTCAGGACCACATAAAGCCTGTCAAACAGTTCAAAGATTTGTACTTGGCCCTGCACATTTTTGCTTTTGACCAATGAGAAATTATCAAACAAACTAATATGGCCATTGTTTAGGGCCCACACTTTTCAGGACACACTTCTTAAGACACACTGCATTCTTTTTTTTTTTTTTTTGCCTAACCATTTACCAGTCAGCAGCCTAGATTTAAACCTTTGTTCTTAATACTGTGCTAGTTTTTACCATGACGCCATCACCCAAGAAACAGTGTTATTCAAATATTAGAAATACATCTTAATCTGTAGAACAATAAACATTTAAATGGGCCATTAAGACCCCCAGCAGTTTTCCAGTGAGAACAGAGCTTGCAGCTGTGGCTCTAGTTCAAAGCTTCTGTTTCTTAAGGACTGGCAGTCCTTGATGACTTCCTGAGAACAAAAGAGATGACACAGAAGATTTGTATTGTACAGTGAACTACCAAAGCCTTCTATGAAACAACTTTTTGGATCACTGCATAAACCTAAAAAGCAATAGGCAGCCACAGAACAAGACACTTGAAACTGGGTGCAACTTAACTGGGAGGACATACTACATGAAATGGCTAAAAGCTTTTCAGGTTTTTAAGCAAAGGAAGATGTGTAGATGACAGCAACATTTCCATTGCAGAATTTATAAAACTGTGTTAGGGATATAAATACATTTGAAAACATGACTGAAAACACACCTCATGACATGAACTGTCTTCTACGAAAAGCCTCATCTACTATCTCCTACTAAACGGCAGTGCTTCAACTTGCCTTCTGCATCCAAATGCTGCTCCTTCTTTACTTCCTCATTTAGAAGTATGCCCTTCCTGTCCCGAAGGCTGGAAGCATATAATGCAAACTAACATCAGTTTGTTTTTAAAGAGTCTTCTTCATACAATTTAGTTACATTCCTCTACCTTCTCCCTATGTATCTCAGAACCCCAAAGGAAAGTGCAAAAAGAGAGGCCTGCTTCCAAAAGATGTTCAGGCTTTGATTTCAGCAAACCAACCACAGGAGGGAATTTCAGGAATGGGAAGTCGCCATCTCCCTGTCTGTTCTGACCAAACCAATACAGCAACGATGGCATCAGCAGCATACTCATGATAGGCTTTGGTCACCAATTAAAGAATATCTTGCTACCAACTCTCCAGCTAACACCTAATGGAACTGTTTCCCTCCCCCACTCCACTTTTGGAAACCTGGGAATCACAGGAACCCATGAAATTCCTTCAGGCAGCCTTCAAGCAATCTCTCTAACTCTGGCAGGTGACATGCCCATGGGTTCATCTGGCCCAAAAATGAGAATCTCAAACTCCATGCAGAACAGCAAACATGTTTTCCTTTAAGCTCTTTCACTAGCTGGATTCTCTACAGCAGTCCTATTCAAAGTGGCGGTCCATGGACAAGTATTAGTCCACAAGCCATTAAATGCCAATCCATGGTGAGTTTCTAGGAAAGAAATAGTGCTAGCCAACAGGCACAAACACGATACCAATCCCCGACACATTAAGAAAACATCACCTCAAATAACCTAAAAAGCACTGGTCTACAATGTGCAACACCTTTTCTCACAACCAAACACACACAACATAGGGAGATGGGGACAAACAACAGTTTCTGATTACCAACACAGCTGCACATTTCCTCCCATGGCCAAAATCTAAATTATACTTTAAACACCATTCATTCTTGTTTTCAGACCTGTTGCACAGGTGGACCAGAACACATAATGTTCTTTTCTCTACCGTGGAGAATAGAGTTCACCTATGCCCGGCTAGTGATCAGACGAATAACAGACATACACAGAGATTTAAAAAAAAAAAATCAACATCAGCATAAGCCCCCCACTTCTCAACCCCGGACATATCTTCCACCCCACCACCACAAGGAAACTATACTTTCCAAAGCAAAACAGGAAGAGGACATGCAATCCCAGCCCCAGTTAGACAAAACCGTGTTTACCTTGCCAGGGAAGGAGGGGGGGAGAGGAAGGGGAAGAGCGGGGGACTCTGTCTCCCCCTTTCTTTCCCTCACTGGCGTGCCGCTGTTGCTACCGCCTTCTTCCTCCTCCTCCTCCTCCTCCTCGTCGTCGTCTTCCTCCTCCCGCCTCTTCGGGGCGGGGAGGAGAGGCTGTGCTGGCCAAGGGACCTGATGTAACCCCCCCCCCCACCGCCTTCTTCCTCTGACGTGAGCGATGGAGCGTACGTAGAGGCGGCAAAGAGGAAAAGAATGGGGGGAACCGAGGAGGAGCGGAGAGGGGGAACAGCAGGAGAGGAAGCTCTGCGGAGGCAGAAGAGGAAAGGGACCGGGGAGGCAGAATGGGGAGGGGGGGTCTTGCTAAAAGGGAGCCCCTTTTATTAATTAATAAAGGACCCCCGAGGATAGAGAAGAGGGGCGCTAGGGGCTGAAAGGGGGGCGCTGGGGGTGGCCAGTGCTTCCTGGAAGGGAAGCGGGGAGGCTTCCGAAACGCCCAGGGACTTCTGGGGAGGGAGGGGGTCCCAGGAGCTCCAGCGCCTTGTGGGAAGGGTGCGTGGGCGGGGGGCTTAACCTGGGGCCAGAGGCGCTGCTAAACGGGAGGCCCTCAGGGACGGGGAGGGGGTGGCAGTAGCTCCTGGGCAGGGGAGGGGGAGTCAGGAGGAGGGAGGGAGGAGGCGAGCAAGGAAGGAAGCAGGCAGGCAGGAGCCCGGGCCTGGAGGGAGAGCGGGACTGGGGAGGGGCGAGGTAAGGCCGCTGGTGTGGGGAGGGAGGGAGGGAGGAAGGAGGGGTAAAAGAAAAGGAAGTTAGGAAGGGGGGAATTAAAAATAAAGAGAGAAGGGGGGAGGTGGAAGGGGGGGAGGAAGAAAAAAAAAGAAACAGAAAAAAAAGGGAAAGAAGCTGCCGGCCCCTCCCCCTGCCTGCGCGCGCGTGTGGCGTCACTCCCGCCCCGTGCGCGACGCCTGCGACGACGTCGTGCCCTCTGCGAGCGTCGCGGCAGCGCCGGCGCCACGCCCCGGTCTCCGTTGCCCTTGGCGACTGGGAGACGCAGCCGCCCTTCGGGCCACGTCCCTCCGCTGGGACTCAGCCTCGCCTCCGTGGCTCACCTTAAGGGGCGGCCCGCAGCGGCGGGGTTGGTGCGGCGGAGGAGCCAGGAGGTGGGCGCAGGGGAGGGCCGGCGTTCAAGGGGTCGTTTAGTAGCCGGGGTCGTTGGTGATGGGGGGTCTCGGAGCTCTCGTTCGTAGGGCCACCGTAATTGGAAGTCGCCTTGACGGCAGTTAATAACACACACACGTGTGTGTACACATATATACATATATATGTACACACACACACATATATAGATTATATATACACACAGACACAGAGGTATATACATATGAATAGAATTAATAGAAGGGATTAAGATTTTTTATATATGTATATGTATATACACACCTATATACACACATATGTATATACATGCGCGCACGCACGCACACACACACACACACACACACAACGTTTTCAAAGAGAATCATAGGATCATAGAAATGTAGAGTTGGAAGATACCACAGGGGCTATCCAGTCCAACCCCCTGCCACACAGGAACACCCTCAAAGCACTCCCGACAGATGGCCATCCAGCCTCTGCTTAAAAACCTCCAAAGAAGGAGACTCCACCACACTCCGAGGCGGCATATTCCACTGCCGGACAGCCCTGACTGTCAGGAAGTTCTGAAAACGGGTAATGGCCGAGTTTCCCTGTTTCCAGTATATAGGCAGAGGGAAGTTTCTGCAACCACAGAAACTGCTCTGAAAACAGGCTCTTCGGAAAAGATGCTGCTTTCCAGGCCTATGGCATTCGCACATGTCTTAGACCTCTTTTGTAAACGCACATCACGGGCATGATCTTTTCGTTAACTGCTGTCAAGTCGACATTGACTTCTGGCCACCCTATGAACAGGAAACCTCCAAGTCAACAAGGTCTTGCAAACTCAAGGCACCCCAGGTTCCTTGACTCAGTCCACCTGTAGGGCACCTGTATGTATTGTACCTGGTGTATTGTTTGAGCTTTGGACTATGGACCCTGGAGACCAAGGGTCAATTTCCTGCTCAGCCGTGGAAACCTACTGGGTGACCTTGGGTGTGTCACGTACTCAGTCCCAGAAGACCCTGTGATAGGTTTGCCTTAGGGTCGTTGTAAATCAGAAATGACGTGAAGGTACACAACAACAATATGCACATGTATACATGTATTCATGGGAATTGTATGCATAGGTTTATAAAAGAGAATTAAGGAAAGCAATTGCTCGTTGCCTTTTCTCTGGTGGACCTGATGTGGTAATTTCAGAACCTAGACATAATGCTCGGGAGGAACGCTTTGAATAGCCATAGGGGGGAAAAAATAGTGTGTTTTCCCAGAAACATTAGTATCCTAATTTTTAGAGTTATGAGTGCAAAAAAGTAACTTTTCCAAACTCCACCCTCCACTGCTGTTCTAAGCTTTACAACTTCTATATGTGTGATACATTAAACAAACTGAAAAAAACTCATTTGCTAGACATGATTTTTTTAAAAAATATATATTTAGCTTATGCAGTTTAGTGTTTAAACTTGCTTAAATAATTGCGTTGTCATGATGTCAGGAATAACACAGAATTATCTTCAGTTTCACCGATAGTAAGCATATTTGGGTGGCAACAAGCAGTATTTGGTTGTACAAAAAAGTGAAGAAATGTTAAGAAAATGGAGACATTTTAAGAAAATACAGTATGAGCATGTATAACCATCTACATGCCTAGGTGACTGCTTCCTGACTATAAAATAGTCAGAAAGTAGCCATCTCAGCATGTAAATGGTATTAGGGAAAAAAGGATGCTGACGACTAACTGGACTGCTCTTTATGGTCCAACGCCTGATGCCAGGCCTGTTTGCTTGCTACTGTCCTTATCACCTGCCCCTCTCAGTGGTTGTTGGTACCCCCATAAACTGAAGGGTCGTTGAGTTTACTCTTAAAGTCTAGGCCTAGGTGCATCATCTCTCCACTCCATTTTAGGCTACAAAACATACACATATTTATTTGAAAGTAAACTTTCATTAAATTTAGATCTTCTAAACTGAGTAGCACTATACAAGACGCTTGTCTAAAGATGAGATCTAAAGTTACTCTTAAATGGTTAGTTGTTCAGACTGAAAAAGGTGAGGGTTTTTTAATGTATATGACCTTTTTCAAGAAATAATGGGGAAGATTAAATTTATTCCAGAAGTCATTTACCCCTAACCCATCCACTTTTCTGTTTCTGGATGCCACCTCTGTAGTTGTAATGAAACAGAAAATGCCAAGGAGAAAGTACACGTGAGCATGAGATCTTGTGTGGCCCAGCTTCCAGGTAGTTCTGTGATTCCAAAGTTGGCCCTCCACCCCAGTTTGCAACATTGATTGGAACAGGATGTGCACTGTACTGTCCTACAGAAATTCTTACACTATACTCACAGAAGGCTGAACAAGCAGTATCCAGAAATCTAAAACAACAGAAATAAAACATTGCTATATATGTGTTTATATGTATGTCTTGTCTCCCAACCTCAGAAAACCCTGTGATAGATTTGCCTTAGTATCACCATAAGTTTTAAGCAACTTGAAGGAACACAACATTTTGTCTTTAAACAGTTTTTAAAGAAAACAGAAAAAGGATACTCACTATATCAGCAGCCAAGATCCACACCTTTCCATAATTAGTTTTCTTGTAGGAGCAGAGAGAAGGATATTTTCCATGCCCATGGTCAAACAGATCAAAAGTAAGGGCCACAGCAACACCATCTTTGCCCAGATCCAAAAAGGTCCTGCTAAGGCTTAAAGCTCATTTCTGTGTGTCAAGCCAAGGCAGTAACGAACCAAGGTCTACAATCACAAGCTGTTTTCCAAATGCTTCAGGTATATCATGTGAACTGTGGTTTTCCAGGATAGGCATTCTAACCAGTACACTGTACTTCCAGCGAGGCCCTCTGAACATAGCAGGAAATACTTTGAAAGAACCATCTATCAGATCAAGCTCTTAGTCGTATTCATGATTGTTCCTATCAAAACAAAAAACATCTCCCATAGTGGGTCCTAATTTGTGAATCTGCCTTAACCAGTGATTATCAGCCTAAGAGGGCATTATCTGAGGTCAGATTAGTCAATATTTACAAGAATAAACATGATGAGTGTTTCACAAGCTACCCAAAAGCACTTTGTGGAAATTATTTCCATTTGACCTTGCATTCTCCTGGATTCACTCATAAAGGGCATTTTTTTCTGATTTGCCTTTGATACCTACTATCCGCACACAGTGTTTGCCATTGTCTTGTCATTCTGTTAAGAGATCAGAGAAAAGCAGCCATTAACAAAGTTCAGGTATTCTGCTTTTAGTGTTCCTCAGGAATGTAACATGCTTGGGAAGTAGCTGCCCTACTGGCAAACCAAACCCAGGACCCAGAGAAGCAGAAAATATTTAATGTTGAAGTTACCCAGAAGAACATAGTCTGCTAGCTTTTCTTGAGGGAAGAGCTCAATATCGCCCATCCAGTCTCCAGAGCTGCTTTACCAGTAGTCCTGAAGAAACTCCACAGCAGCCAGGAAGAGATCTTTGGTAGAGATCTTTGATGGAATAGCCAGAATTTAAGGCGGTCAGCTTGGCACTACAAGGTTTGTACTCTTTATTCATAGAAAACCTATTTCCTTTTGATGCTCATACACCCACATGGGGAAGCTAGTGACAATGAAAACCAACCAGAAAATACAACAAAAATTCTAAAAAAAAGAAAAAGAAAAAGAAAATGATAGCATAATAAAAACAGATAGCCACAGCAAATAAAATATTATGAACAAAAATATAGTTTTCCATCACTATCTGCTCCAAAATGAAGCAATGCTTGAGAAATAAGCACCTAATTATGGCTCTTTTTGCAACAAGGAGAGTGCTGAGCAGTCCACAGCAAAGGAGGGAAAGAAATTTCTAATTTCTGTGGGGTTGCCATGTTACTACACAGTCTTATGGATTCCTATTTAGAAGTAAGTCCTACTGAGTTCAGTTAGATGTACTGCCAGGTAAATTTGCATATAGCATAGATGGGCAACATGCATCCTGCGTGTGACCCGTGGAACCCCAGCCAGACCCAGACACTCCTCACTGCCGCCAAGCAATCAAGCATCAAAATGGTTGATCAGCCATCGACAAGGGAGCAGAAAACATATCTCTGTTCAGGTGCTATTGCTACCGCCATTGCTAGCCCAAGCTTGTGGGATATTAAGATATCATTTTGATATCAATAATCTGGCCTTCTGTCCCCTCCACATGCTTGCGAGGCCCCCGGACAAGCACGCACACAGGTTCGGCCGATAATCGCTGTAATATTCCAAACAAATACAGGCAGGCCAGAAATAGCCGACTCGCCGCTTCAGGAGACCTCAAGGCAAGTACCACATTATGTATGCACACTACCTACAAAAGATTCCCTGCCCCGCGCAGGCAGCTTGATGAGCACACTATACAATGCTCAAGCACTCCGCGTTTGCATACTGGCTACTCTATTGACAATTTGGTTATAATTCAATCATGCAAAGCATTGACCTTTCGGAGGCTTTGTCTCCAGCCCCAAACTCATTGTTTTCCCCAAGTACGGACTAGCCTGCGGCCACAATCTTGCCTATAAGAACCCCTGACTTTGAGCGCTTCCTCGGATCGCTCTTGGCTTCCATCCCGCCTTGCTGTCGCTTTGTCCAGCAAGCCTTCCCCTCAGCCCCACGTGCTGAGAATCCACGCTCCCCAGCTTCTTTGCTTTTTCCGGACTTCAGGACAGGTATAGTATTTCCCATACCAAACCTCCTCTAAAAATCCCTCTATCCGCTCCTACCTTTATTTCTATAATTTCTTGCGTGAGTGTGTTGCATACACGTGTTTGATTGTATTTCAATAAAACATCCATTATTATTTCCACTTCTGTTTGCTCCTTGACTCGGCTTGACCCCGTAGACATAGGGTTCAAGATCTCGCTACGTTACCCTGCCTCTCGCATTGCCAACTTGTGCTCTGTGCTAATTTCCTCCCCATTGTTTGAGCACATTTAGGTGTCCCTCCCGGGACCCCCAGAAATCAGGGTAACACTATTCTTAGCAGAAGGTAAATAGCATTTTTCTGTCAAGGTTGCAGAGAGGAAGCCTAACACAGGTACCCCAGCAATCCCTGTGCAACTATTAATCTTGATCACTGCAGGGGCAAGACAAAAGCTTCTTGTCCCCATCATCCAGCACTCCTGACAAAAACACTTTCCTGCTGCTATCGGCATTTAGAATATGAGAATCTTAATCAGGATTACTTACAAAGCTTGGAATGTTCCTTTTTAAATGTAATTCATTACTTTTGCTCCTTTTGGTACGTACAAAGTCATCCATTACCATTGCCTGGTATCATTTTTAACCCTCATGCACAAGGATAGCACATTCTAATCTCCCAGAGCTACATTTTCTTATAGAAGCCACAAAGAACTTTTTTTTCCTTTTTATTATTTTTTTAGAGTGATTAACAATGATTACAGATTCATACTTATATACATGTGAACACTGATATACATGCAAAAAATTATTCCAGTGATTAATAGAAAATGATCAGTGCTCCATCCCCAATCAACAAATTAATTTTCCCAATAAATATAAAAAACTGCTTTTACCCTTCCCTCTCTCCCACCCCACCCCTCCAAGGAACAAAGTCAATTTTTATTAAAAACCCCTTCCCTTTACGTGGAGAACTGTATTAATTATATCTTCTATAATTTTGTACCTCTTCCTTCTTTTAATTGTTTCTATTAGTTTATTCCACTTCCTTGGCCCATCATCTTCATTTGACTGACAAGATACCCTCCTCTTCTTTCTAACATAAAATCAAACATTAGAGAACTAAACCTACAGTGTAGAAATTCTGTAACACCATCACCTGCACACCTGTAAGCAATTTCCCCTACCTTCAGCCAGTTGTCCTATGCCCTTTTCTTTTTACAAATAAAAACAGCCATGAAAAAAAATCACAATAAGTATGCCATGCCTTCCTCCCTTGCATGTCCACTATACCTTCCACCCTCTCCTCTACCTTGCCAGACTTCACCTCACCACACCCCTTCCCTTCCACCTAGCACTCTGCCGCTGCCTCTTGCAATGTCACCAACACAAGCCAAGAAGAAGGGGAAGAGAGAAACAAGAGAAGGAAGAAGAAGGTTGTGGCAGAGCTAGGCAAGGTGGTATTTTTGCTTTTTTCCTTCCCACCTCAGTAGTGAAAGACTCCCCAACTTGTTTGGTATATGGCTCTCACTTTTATCAGAGAACAAAAATGCCCTCTGTTTTCAAAAATGGACCTAAGTACCTGTGATCTTTGAACATGTGCAGAGGGCTTTTTGCCTTTGACATGCTGATGTGGCTGTTACTCCCTAAAGGGTGAATGCATCTTGGGCCATTTCTGCCCTACACTGTTACAGTGCTGTTATTCCACATTCAACTTCCAATGGAACCCTGGGGTTTGCAGTTCAGGGAGGAGCATTTAGAATTCTCAGCCAGAGAGCTCTTGGGCCCCAGTAAACTACAAACCCCAGAATTCCACAAGAGGTTGAAAGTGGAATAATAGCACTATAACAGTGTCGTGTGGAAAAGCCCATAAAGTCATTTTCTTAAAAGTACAACAAAATACACATCTACTTGGGAGTAGGCACCTTGGAGTTCAGTGAAGCTTACTTTTGGTCAAGTGGATGGATTGCTGTCTGAATGAAAAGTGACTAAAAGGGGCCTCTCAGTCTACTGAAATAAACAAAAATGTTTAAGAAGAGAAGATGCATGTGAATAGCAGACCCAGGAGTGTGCGTTTTTGCAGTGCAGAAACCAGTGGATCACTTCAGTTATAAATCTATGAAATTCTGAAGATATCAATCAGTCCATAGCTTCACTCGTTGGCTGAACATACTGAAAGGTATAGAGGCGCCTCGCTCACAAACTAATGACTATATATTTCAATTTGTCTTATATGCTTAAAGGACTAGAGATTTGCAGCAGGGAGGTAAGTGAAAACTGAAGCTGGGCAGGGTCCAGGGTAGAGGCCAGCAAACAAGGCAATATGGTAACAACGTCTGCCAGCTTTAAATTATACATTCACAAAAGAGGAGAACACCAGACAAAGAATTTCAGCACTATTACCCCTGACAGCTGAAGGTGGCTCGAAAGAGGGCTTGCTGGCTCATGGTGAGTACCATACACCCCCTACAGTTATCCCTGGCAGACAAGTTTTTGTGCTTTATGTGTTGCTTCAGATTGACAAGAAGCAAGAATGGAACATGTGACATGCCACAATGGAGCAAACTTTACCTCAAATCAAATTACACTCCCTTAAAGGCCTAACAGGACTTTGACTGTCTGCACTGACAAAAGAATTGACACAGTGAGAACAGAAAATCAGAACAGAAGAGAAAATCAGCCAGTCTTCTGCCAAGTGTACAGTACACAGGAGTCAAGGTGACCTCTGGCTTGGTTTAGTTTATTTGATTTGGTTTTTGTTCCATTCTCTGCATTTCTCTTTAACATTTTTAATCTTTGCTCCTTCTGTTCTCATCTGTACACAGACTAGAAAAATCTCCATTGCAATCTTTTGGACAGGGTTTTTTTTAACAGAAAAAAACCTACACCATTTTTCTAATAAAAGGGAAATCACAACACACACACATCTATCTCTGAGATTCAGGAGTGTGAGCGTAAGGCCCCGCTTTGGGGGTCTCTGATATTAGTATGGTTTGGATGGGCACCATACCTAATTGGCATCATATGTAATTGGCAACACATTTTATTGACTCTGATATCAAATTCAAGCCTGAGAGGTGACGGAGAGGTCAAACCCAGCGAGGGAAAGAATTTGACTGTAAATGTGCGAAAGGTCAACTCAAAACTTCTTCCAGGTAAGACTGAGTCATCTGTCAGGCAAATGCACACCATTCCTGTGGATAACAGGCTTAAATAGAAGCTGGAATTTTCCAGGGAATCCAACTGTGAAGAGCCCACCAGGACCCTGATTGACAGATATCCATCCCTTGTACACCTGGATTCTTTCCTCTGTCCTCACAGCACCCACAATAGATAGCTATTACAACACCCATCATGTCTTTGTCAATCAAGCACTAAGCCCATCAACAGGCAAAAGACCCATTGTCCACAAGAGGTTCCCTTTGTCTTGCACCTGCAAACTTCACTGCCACAGGCTATTTTCAGGGTACAAATACCCCTGATTTCAGGATGCCCAATGCAGTCTCTCAAAGGTCTCCCCGTCACTCTGTCCATCTGGCTCCTGAATGAGAAATGTTCTTAGCTCCTACCTAAGCCAAAATACATTTCTGCTCTTCACTACTCTTCTGGACTGGTAATTATAAATCCCCCAAACCCCTCAGCCTCTCTATAATTTTTCCTCCCTTTCTCTTTCAGCTAGCTCTTGTGTGATTGTATGTATCTTGGGTGCGTACATGAGTGAATTCTCCTCAATAAAACACAGTTTTTGCTTACTTTTGAATCTTTGACTGGTTCTTTTCCTGCGTGTGCCCATAAACGCTGGTAGGAAAGATCTCACTAAGTTGCCCCCCTCTCACAAGCCTCCTCTTTGAGCTAATTTGTTCCCCACTTTTGCAAGGAGGCACTAGCATCACAAGGTGGCCCTTGTGGCACCTACGTTTTGGGGTAACATGAGCTCTCCCTAGTGAAAAAAATTAGACAAACTGTTAGTTATTTGGCACTAGAGATGCCACAGATCAGCACAAGGGAGGTGAAGCCAGCCCAAAAGAGGAGCCCCAGGCCTCCACCAGCCCACTTGTCAGTACCAAAGACAGCTGACGCTCACAGTGCCATGGCCTGGTGGATCAGGATGTTGCACTATTTAGAGCAGGGCAACAGAAACCCATGGGAAGAAGGAAACTGGCTGAAAATCAGTGAAGTGTCATCCTCTTACCCTCTTCCCAAGTCTCCTTCTTCCCTCCTTGCCAAGATGCTTTACCCCTTACCAGTGCCATCTCAACTCCTCCCAGATAGCAGAGGATTGCTCTGTGTACAGTCAGCCTTCTGTATCTACAGGTTCTGCACCCACAGATTCAACCAACCACAGCATAAAAATATGTTTTAAAAAATCCGAAAAGCGGCCCTTGATTTTGCCACACACCAAGCGTTATGCTGATATGTAGGCATACTTTGCTGTAGCCCCCCGCCATTTCACAGATCTTCAGGCTCTCTCCGGCACTTGTTTGAGGCATTCACCATTTTATATAAGGGAACTAATTTTACTGCTCCACTCTATATAATGGGACTTGAGCATCTGTTACCCAGCCATACACCTGCATGCTTTGATATGGTCTAACTGGCAAAATATATTAATTGGCAGATGTGTTGGCATAAAATATAAATTATATACACTGACTGGAAGCACTTGTGGAAGAAGGGACCGCTGCTGAAAAATAGGCCAAAAGGTAACCCCAGTATGGCCAGGTCAAAAGTTCACTGAAATTAGCCAAGAAAGCCTGACTTAATGGCTCTGAGCTAATCCTATCAACTGCCAACCTCAGAAAACAATAAGGTGCCCAGGTGCAGACACAAGGACCCCTGCGGTTTGCATATCCTACCAAAGTTTGGTACAGAAACCCCACTCAAGCAAGACGTTGCAACCATGAGCACCATCCAGACCCCACTGTCTGTGTTGCAACTCCCATTGCCCGGTAGGCTGGGAGAGCAATTAACTCACATCTCTTCAGGGAGTGAAACAGAATATATAAACCCTTGGTTTTGAGAAGTCAGGTGCAGTCAGATGAAACGCTGGACCCCACTATGTCACTCTGAATACTGATCTGTCTGCCCTTAGACACCAGTCTAAGTCACTCCACTGCCTCTTAACTACTCTTCTGGAATGGTAATTATAACTCCAAAAATCTCAGCCTCTCTGTTCATGATTTTCCCTCCCTTTATCCTTCAGCTAGCTCTTGTGTGAATATGTGCCTGTGTGTGTCTTATGTGCGTGCATGAGTGAATTCCCCCTCAAAAGTTTTCTTTTGTATCTCTGGCTCATTCTTTCCTGTGTGAGCCCCTAAAGATTGGTATGAAGGTCTTGTTAAGTTACCCCCCTCTCGCAAGCCTCCTCTTTGAGTTAATTCATTGCCCACTTTTGCAAGGAGGTGTTTGGCATCATGGGGTAGCTCTTGTGGCACTTACATTCTGGAGTAACACATCCATGGATTTTGGTATCTGTGGGGGTGGGTGGGTTCTGGAACAAAACTCCAGTGGCTACCGAGAGCCCGCTGTACTCTTTGCACTGCTCTGTCAGCCTGCCCAGTCTCAATCTCTTACGTCCTTTTTCTGACTCGCTCATTCTTCTTCTCCCTCCTCTCTCTTCTTCCATTTAATTTCCCCCTGGAGTGAGAACCAGCAGCACTGTGGTGCATGTTTACTCAGAAGTAGGTCCCATTCCTATTCCTACCCTCCAACATTTCATAGATGAAAACCAGGAGACGTGTGGCTGAGCACTATCACAGTGTGGTCAAGATGGCAAAAGTTATTAATGGGGGATGACAAATAAGCTAGGAAAGGCTGCAACAGTTTATTTTTGCCTGAGCCTACTGGGAAGGGCAAGATTCTATCCTTCCTCTCCCCTCTGCTGAAATAATTGAGTGCAAACTATTTTTGCACTTTGAACGCAATCTGCAGCAACTGAAATAAGTGAGAATGAAGTGGGAAAGTAGGAGAAGGAGACACTTTTAAAAGATACTTAAAAAGTGGGACAACAAAGGATTAATCAAGATTATTCCTACCAAACAGTAGAGGACAGTTAGAGGGTATGTAGATTTTACCCCTGCCCCCCCAGTGCACAGGACTGCCATCTGAGAGAATGAAATTCATATACTTCCTTTTTAAAAAAATATTTTTCTCCCTTTCTCTGTAAGGAATCATTAATGTTAAGTGCTCCTTTATTTCTTTCCCTCTCTCCTTCCAGTTTGGTTTTTGAGTACTTTCTTTGTTTATTTCTTTCCTTCCTTTTCAATCCTTTATCTTCCCCCTCTTTTCAGCTTCTATTTGCAACAATGCTAGCTGGCGGGCTTGTTTTCCCATTCCTATTTTCTGCAGGAATCTTCATATATTTACTTAAAAGGCAATGGGAACCATGTTTAAAAAAATCAATAGAATCAAATGGGCAACCCTCAAGCACTTGACCAGTCCAGATAATGGCACCCAAGTTGTCCACCCTTGGTTTAAAATCAGTTGATTAGCAGGCACACCTAAATACTTTGAAGGCATCATATCCCATTTGGCTATGGAAGGCAAACATGGTCAGGACTTGGATGCGAGACTGCCAAGGAATGGCAGGTGTGGATGGTTATAGTTCAGAGGAAACCAATAACAAAGCCATTTCTGAGCGGTGATGTATTTCAGTCTTTTACTCCAAATCTCAAGTCAAGTCTCAAGTCTCTACCTTCAAGTCTCAAGTCGAGTCTCATGTCCTTGCAAGATACTTTCAAGTCAAGTCTCAAGTCAGTTCTCAAGTCTGGGAGCCAACTTTATACTCCAACCTGTATTCCACAATTTTTGAACAGAGTTGATTAAAGTCAGTTTTAACAATTTAAGTAGAGTCTGCCCTCTACTTTTGTGATTTTGCCATCTGCAGCTTCAGAAGTGGGGAATAGATCCTTTTTACTTCCCATTTGCAAAGCTGGAGGCTTTTTCAGAAGTGGGGAATATGATCCTTCTTATTCCCCATTACTGAAGCTTCAAGAGCTTAGGAAGAAGGATCCTTCCTCCTCAAGCCCACTGCCTAGCACATTTTCTGTTCCACTCTGAGATATGCACCCTGCACTCTGGGCATAAGTCTCACCTTCTACTCTTAGGAAAAGTTTTAAAAAGCTCCTCCTATATGTACCGCGGATAGGTGACTTGAGTCCAAGTCTACTAATTTGAATCTACATCACTGCTTCTGAGCATTCCTTGCTAGGATCACCCTATGTCAAAGGGCAGCTTTAAGGCATGCACATACAGTTTACAGGTCTTTCCAGGTGATAATTTATATCTGTGGTTTAACTGTTGATTTGTTCAGATCAGGTGGCTGATAAAGAATCAAGAACAAGCTAGATAGTTGCATTTTTTCTACTCAGTTCCTTCCCCAAGTATGTTCCTTACTGATAGCAAGAGATCTCTATTATGTTCCCTTTTACATTATTTTTGTTGTACGATAGCACAATCTGGATACTACTTAAACATATACATTCAAAGCTCACAACAAAGTTACCTTTTTTGTTTCCCAATAAATGTTTAAATTTCATTTGAGTGTTAATGTTTTACATTAAATTTGCATATTTAAGCTGATACTTTGGTAGGGTGGATTTTTTTTTTTTTTAAATGGCCAGAATCCTGTTAGGGACTTGTGTCGTCGTAAGTGAGCTCACATCTGCAGGAATTAAAATTAGACACTTCCGTAAGGTCTGTACCCAGTAAGAGGCTGCTTTTTCATTACTATGTAGAGGAGCCAGCAAACTGACTGAGATGCATCGGGACCAATGCACAATGGGACTGATGCACATCCCTCTGTTACCCTGATTTCTGGGGGGTCCCGGGAGGGACACCTAAATGTGCTCAAACAATGGGGAGGGAATTAGCACAGAGCACAAGTTTGCAATGTGAGAGGCAGAGTAACGTAGTGAGATCTTTAGCCCTATGTATACGGGGTCAGGCCGAGTCAATGATAAGGCAGATGTTGAAATAATAATTGTTTTATTAAATTACAATCACACAAGTGTATGCAACACACTCACACAAGAAGCTATAGAAATAAAGGTAGGAGCAGACAGAGGGATTTTTAGAGGGGGTTTGGTATGGGAAATACTATACCTGTCCTGAAGCCCGGTAAGAAGCAAGGAAGCTGGGGAGCGTGGATTCTCAGCACCTGGGACTGAGGGGAAGGCTTGCTGGACAAAGCGACAGCAAGGCAGGATGGAAGCCAAGAGCGATCCGAGGAAGCGCTCAAAGCCAGGGGCTCTTATAGGGAAGATTGTGGCCGCAGGCTAGTCCGTACTTGGGGAAAACAATGAGTTTAGGGCTGGAGACAAAGCCTCCGAAAGGTCAGTACTTTAGATGATTGAGTTATAGCCGGATTGTCAATAGAGTAGCCAGTATGCAAACGCGCAGTGCTTGAGAGTTGTATAGTCCGATCATCAAGCTGCTTGCGCGGAGCAGGGGATCTTTTTGTAAGTAGCGTGCATACATAATGTGGTACTTGCCTTGAGGTCTCCTGAAGCTGCATTCGGCAATGACTGGCCTGCCTAGATCGGGATGTGAATGGTTCGGCTATTGTCGGCCGTGCCTGTGTGCATGCTTGTCCGGGGGCCTCGCAAGCACGTGGAGAGGAATGGGTACAGAAGGCCGAATTATTGATATCAAATGATATCTTAATATCCCACAAGCTTGGGCTAGAAACAGCGGTAACACATCCATCAGGACACCAGCTAGGGCAAGGCTTTCCAAATGGTGTGTCACAACACGTTAGTGTGTCACCTGAAGTGTGTAGGTGTGTCGCCTCCCTGGGTTGAGAAAGACTCCGCACCTGAGCCTCTCCCACTCCCTCGGCCACCACCGCAGCAGCGGGCCATGAACAAGGAGGGCGGCTGCCTTTCCTGCTGCTGCCGCTGTCCTCACTGGGGTCTTTCCTAGATGAGGGTGGTGGCAGCCAGCCAGGGTCAGGAAGAGAGGCTGTGTTTCCTGCTGCTGCTGCCACCCTTTCCTTGGTGAGGGGGTCTTTCCTTGGGGTTTTTTGTCGGCGAGGGCAACAGCAACAAGCCAGGATTGCGGGGGGGCTGCCTTTCGCATTGGTTTGCTAGTAAAACTGAATTACTCTGTCGCAAAATGATGCATGTCCGAAAAGCGTGTCACCAACATGAAAAGTTTGGAAAGCTCTGAGCTAGGGAGTGGGCCAGTGCGCACTGGGAGGATACTCTTGCTGGTGTCCTGTTATGCATCTTCGCAATTCACTAACAGTGTTTCTGAGTGCCTCTGCTACATAGGTAAGCATCTGTAAAGTTGTATACGACAGAGTATCACAGAGAATTCTGGCCATAGTTATTTTCTGATGGGGAAATGGTGGTTGTGTTCATTCAAGTCATTTCCAACTTATGGCAACCACAAGATGAACCTGTCATGGGTTTTTCTGGGGCTGAGCGTGTATGATGCACCAAAAAGTGGGTTTACATAGCTGAATGGGGAATCGAACTCTGCTCTCCAGGGTTGCAGTCCAGCACTCCAATCGCTACACCATGCTGGCTCTCAATGGGAAAATACTGGGACAAAAATATGGTCAATTCAACTCAAAAACCCCTTTAAAGTGTGGATTTTCATACTGAACTCTAGAAGAGGGTTCATGTTCTATACAGGTTACATATTTCTATAATCACACCTACAAACTGCAGTTGGTACATCTGTGACTAATGAACTACTACTGTTATTATCCCTCAACACTGGCCAGGTTGGAAAAGGAAGATGGTAAACAAAGTATATCAACATTTGCAGAGCCACAAATTCTCACAGCCCAGCTCTAGCACATAACAAGCAATATATTCTGAAATCTAGATAGAAATGTAGTACCTGCCAGAGAAGAAACCAGAATGGCTGTGCTTACAATTGCAGGCTTGGCTGTGGATCTTTGTAGGCTTTGTTGTCGACAGCCCATGCATACAGGAATAGACATAGGATGCATTCTTTACAGAGTTCCTCTGTTATACAGATGCAGCCTGTCAAAAACAAGGCCCCCAGTCAAATATGCAACTGCTGTGCTGCCATTTCAGTGTTGTTTCCTAAGTGTGTGTGTGTGTGTCTTCTACACTGGAGTCCCTCTACCAATGAGCTTAGGAAAGCCATTCTTGCTGAGGGATTCTGGGAACTGCTCTCCCCAAAAAGTAACTCTTCCATGCTGTGGTCTACCTTTACTCAAATTGAGTCTATGCCCTGAACTAGGGTTGTCAGACTGAAAACTGGAAAGGGCATCTGTACCTTTAATGGATATGCAGAAGAGAGAATTTCAAGAGGTGTTGCTTGTCATGGAAGCAGAGTAAAAAGCAAGATCTGACAAAATCCATTCTTCCACACAACCATTAAAGAGGCAGGAACCTTCTCCAGTTTTTGCTCTGGCAACCCTATGAACTGAACATATGAGAAGAGTCAAATGCCTACCTTCACCGACGGAGAAGGTGCAATGGATGTATCCCTTACATAGCACTGTCAGCTAAACAAGCTAAACAGAAGAAAAATTGCCCTCCCTGTTGTTTGGGGGCATGTTGCATAAAAGCAAGAGGAAAGGCCATTTTATTTTGTTTGGGTTTCTTTTTAAAAAGAGCATAGGTAACGAGAGTGTTTGTTTTGGGTCCTGCCCCAGCAGGCCTGGTGCAAATATTAGAAAGTTGTTGGGAAAATGTCACAGTGACATTTTACACTAAAAATGGTAATTTGCCGCAATTAATGTTAACCTGTTGGTTCTGATCTCCGGCCTGGTATCAAGAGGACCTGGCTTCCAAGGGCAGTTGCCCCATTTGCCCACCAAAGCCCAGTGGTACTATTACTTGCCCTGGGCAAGCATACCCTCTAACTATCCTGATTTGGCAAGGACAGTCCTAAATAATCCTCTGTCATCCCACTTCCTCCTCCTCCTCCTCCTCCTCCTCCTCTTTATTTGTATCGGTTTATAGTACCTTTTTCAAAAAAGACAACATAGGCCATTTCCGCACTATACTGTTATAGTGCTATTGTTCCATTTCCAACATCCTGTGGAATTCTGGAGTTCGTAGTCCACTGAGGCCCAAGAGCTCTCTGGCTGAGGATCCTAAATGCCCATCCCTAAACTGCAAACCCCAGGATTCCACAGGATGTTGAAAGTGGAATAATAGCACTATAACAGTGGTGTGGAAATGGCCATAGTTAAAAAAAATTGTACAAAAGTTAAAACACAATCAAATAATAATTAAAGCAGAGTTAAAATATATATTTAAAAACACAAACAAATCCCAAATACTACATAAAATAAAGATAGCCAGCATCTTTTGTCAGCCAAGCAATGATCACATATTGAATGCTTGCTGAAATAAAAATGTTTTTCAGCTGCTTTTAAACTGTCTTGGTTTCTCTCTCCTCCTCGCACTTTCCCCCTTTGGTTACTTCAGTTGCTGCAAAGTGAATCCACAGGGAAAAAGTAGTTTGCATTCAATTAACTTTGTGCAGGTTGAGGGGAGAAGGGACAGAACCTTACCCTTTCCAGTAGACTTAAGAAAAACCAAAGTGCTGCAGCCTCTCCTAGCTGGTGTGCTCTTCCTCGTGAATAACTCTTGCCATTTTTGACCGCACTCTGATGTGGCTTGGCAACATGTGTTTCAGTTTTCATCTGTGAAATTTTGGATGGTGTGGGCTAGTTTCTTCTTTCTGGACCACTGGATCTGTGAGCGTCTATTCTGATTTCCCATAGAGTCCAAAAGTGACAGTATCCGAACTGTTCCAACGGGAAATTAAAACAGGAGTTCCTTGCCACCTTTGGAGTGATGGGCCATTTCCTGAGAGGAACCCTTGGGCGTCAGAGGGAGCCTGCCACAGTAGCTAAATCTGCTCTTTAGCCTGTCATAGGTGGAATCTTGTGGCATATCAGACTGATTACCCAATTGCACCCTGTGCTTTTCTGTTCTGGCTGGTGGTGGCAGTCTGTAATCTCAGTCAGCCTCTTTTGCAGCACCTGAAACCTAGCTAGCTTTGATAGTAAGGGTAGGTGGATGCCAGAGATTGCACTTGTGGTCTGCTGTATAAAGGGCATATGCTCTACCCCTGACGTATGGTCACTCCCACTGCTGGTCTTATCCCTAGACCAATTTTGGGCTCCTCTCCCTGGTACCAGAATGCTTTATTTGAAGATTTCACAACTCTTGCTTTGTTCTTTAGGGTAAAAGAATGTGAGTGCTAGTTAAGTGAGCAAGGGCTGGTAAGAATGACTTTTTCTGTTTATCATTAGCATTTAAGATCTATTTCATAAGGTTTCTGCACACAGCAAAAGGAAGAAAGCTCAAATAAAGCACATGGTTAACTTTAAACTAGAAGTTGGCATTTTTATGCCTTCTAACTATGGTTTCTGATTCTAGATCAAAGTTAGCTATACTTTTTAATTCACCTTGACACAAGCGTTGTTTACAGATTTTTTTTTTTAAAGGTAGGAGGATTTTGCCTAGGAGAGGGGAAGAATGAAGCAATCGTGAGAGCCACTCCTAATTGTTAAGACAAGGTGGGGAACCTTATGGCCCTCAAGATATTATTTAAGTTCAACTCTCATCACTTCTAGGCTTCATAGCCTGTGGTGAGAGATCATGGGAACTGCAGTCCAGCAACAATAGGAGAGTTAAAAGTTCTCCATTCACCTCTTTATTCACTCTCCATTCACAAGATCTGCAGACAGTACCACTGCAACAAGCTAGTGTTTGCTACCTAGGAGTTGTCTTGATGCTGTGAGAACACCTAGACCATGGTCCTAATTCTAGCTCTGAGTGTTATAAGTCCCTTTTCACAATTATTGCACTATGATTTTACTTCAATTGTCCTGGCTGTTTTGTGTGCAATCCTGAGTTTATGGTTTAGTGAGTATTAGAGTTCTCTGGCTGAGAATTCTAAATACTTCATAAAACTACAAATCCCGGGAAACCATCAGATAGAGCTATGGCAGTTAAAGTGGCATCAGAGTGCTATTATTAATGTGAAAGAGACTCTTTAGTCTCTTTTCAGTTTCTTAAAACTGAGATATTGAAGGCACAATTGAAAACTGTGCCAATAAGGAGGAAAAATGGCAGGTATCTAAAGAAACTGGAATGGTTGACTAAAGAACTCTCAGCTGAGCTAAGTGTTAAAAGAAACGTGTACAGGAAACGGAAGAATGGTGAAACCATCAAAGAGGAATTCAAGCAAATAGCCAGGAGATGTAGGGAGAAGGTCAGAAAAGTTAAAGCGCAGAATGAACTCAGGCTTGCCAGAGACATCAAGAACAATAAAAAGGGCTTTTTTAGATATGTCCACAGCAAAAGGAAAACCAAGGAAACAATAGGGTCACTACCTGGAGAAGATGACCAGTTAATAATGAGGGGAAGTGAGAAGGCAGAACTACTCAATACCTTCTTTGCCTCAGTTTTCTCCCAAAAGGAAAGAAGTACCCAACCTGGGGTGTGGGAGCAGGTGACAAAGCGAGGGAAGTACAGCACAGAATAAGTAAAGGAGTAGTACAGGAATATCTGGCTAAACTAGATGAATTCAAGTCTCCAGGGCCAGATGAATTACATCCAAGGATATTAAAAGAACTGGCAGAAGTCATTTCTGAACCACTTGCAATAATCTTTCAGAACTCTTGGAGAACAGGAGAAGTCTCAGCAGACTGGAGGAGGGCAAATGTCGTCCCCATCTTCAAGAAGGGGGAAAAAGAGGATCCAAATAATTATCGCCCAATCAGCCTGACATCAATACCAGGAAAGATCCTAGAACAGATCATTAAACAGTCAGTTTGTGATTACTGAGAAAGCAATGCCATAATCACTAAAAGCCAGCATGGATTTCTCAAAAATAAGTCAGGCCAGACTAATCTTACCTCTTTTTATGATAGGGTTACAAGCTTGATAGATGAAGGGAATGCTGTAGATGTAGCATATCTTGACCTCAGTAAGGCCTTTGACAAAGCTCCCCATGACATTCTTGTAAAGAAACTAGAAAAACACGGGCTGGGCAGGGCTGGGCAGGGCTACTGTTAGGTGGATTTGTAATTGGTTGACTGACCAAACCCAAAGGGTAATCACAAATGGCTGCTTTTCATCTTGGAGAGAAGTGACTAGTGGGGTACCACAGGGTTCTGTCCTGGGCCCAGTGCTATTCAACATCTTAATCAATGACTTAGATGAAGGAGCGGAGGGCATGCTGATCAAATTTGCAGATGATACCAAATTGGGAGGGGTTGCTAATACACCAGAGGACAGGACCAAAATTCAAAGTGACCTTGACAGATTGGAGAGCTGGGCTAAAGCTAACAAAATGAATTTCAACAGAGAGAAATGTAAGGTCCTGCACTTAGGCATAAAAAATGGAATGCACAAATATAGGATGGGGGACGTGTGGCTGGATAGCAGTACATTTGAAAGGGATCTAGGAGTCTTGGTAGATCACAAGGTGAACATGAGTCAGCAGTGTGATGTAGCAGTCAAGAAAGCCAACGCGATTGTTGGTTGCATCAATAGGAATATGGTGTCTAGATCGAGGGAGGTAATACTACCACTCCATTCTGCATTGGTTAGGCCTCATTTGGAATACTGTGTCCAGTTCTGGGCACCTCAATTCAAGAAGGATATTGACAAGTTGGAGCATGTCCAGAAGAGGGTGACCAAAATGGTGAAGGGTCTGGAAGCCATGCCCTATGAAGAATGGCTTAACGAGCTGGGTATATTTACTCTGCAGAAGAGAAGATTAAGAGGGGATATGATAGCCATGTTTAAATATTTGAAGGGATGTCATGTTGAGGAAGGAGCGGGCTTGTTCTCTGCCGCTCCAGAGTCTAGGACAAGGAGCAATGGATTCAAGCTGCAGGAAAGGAGATTCCACTTGAACCTCAGGAAAAACTTCCTGACAGTCAGAGCAGTCCGGCAGTGGAATATGCTGCCTCAGAGTGTGGTAGAGTCTCCTTCTTTGGAGGTTTTTAAGCAGAGGCTGGATGGCCATCTGTTGGGAATGCTCTGATGTGTGTTCCTTAATAGCAGGAGGTTAGACTCAATGGCCCTTATGGTCTCTTCCAACTCTATGATTCTATGATTAGTCATACTGTGTCATAACCAAGCCTATCTATGGCCATTTTCGCCCTACACTGTTACAGTGCTATTATTCCACTTTCAACATCCTATGGAATCCTGGGGCTTGCAGTTTAGGGAGGGACATTTAGAATTCTCAGCCAGAGAGCTCTCAGGCCTCAGTAGACTACAAACCCCAGGACTCCACAAGAGGTTAAAAGAGGAATAACAGCACTATAACAGTGTAGTGTGGAAATGGTCTATCTTAGATACCACTTGTACTTAGATCAACAGAGGACAACTGTGGCCCTTTCCATAATTTGGAACTGTAGTTTCCATATCACCATTGGCTACATTACAGCTTTTATGCAAACTACGTCACTCGCCCACCTGTGCTTGAAAGGGACCCTTAATTATCCAGCCCCAGCCATCTAAAATCTTCATGTTAACACTACTGGGAATAAAGATGCCAACATCACTTAGTGCTCCTGTTGTGCCCTTACACAATTCCATCCCATATATCACCTCTGTTTTGCTCAAGACCACAATATTGTCTTAAGAATAATTCTCTGCAGCTAACCCAATGCAAGGAACATCAGTGACCATGAAGGAAAGTGCTCTAGATAGCGGAGC
The DNA here is from genome assembly GCA_030412105.1 of Cyclura pinguis. Taxonomy (NCBI): domain Eukaryota; kingdom Metazoa; phylum Chordata; class Lepidosauria; order Squamata; family Iguanidae; genus Cyclura; species Cyclura pinguis. The sequence continues at coordinate 193,776,082 of CM059600.1, read as the reverse complement.
ATGCTAAATTATGGTATTAATTTTGGATGCATCCAAAGGATTTTCCCTACTCATCATCAGGGCAAACTCTGCACATGGATAGTGCAATTGAGCTATCTTCTACATCAGCACTGGGCAACTTGCTGGCTTCCAGATGATATTGGGCTATTGGTCCCATCATCCCTAGGCAGTACAGTGAGGATTGATCCAAACTCTGGTCCAGGAACACCTGAAAGTTTACAGCATCCCTATCCCCACTCTACATTTTATCAAGCCTAACATTTAAGTAAGTGTTTTTATCTGTCACCTTTACAATCCTTTTCAATAAAAGTAATGGCTTCTTTTTTCCTAATAGAAAGTATTCCTCTTTCCCCTGTCCAGATCTGTCAGCAGCTCTGAATAATTGTTATAGAAGGGAGGGATAAACTGTATTAAATAAACAGGTAATGGTAGCATCTTTATATTTGTTTTATTTAAATTTTATTTATAAAGGTATTTCTATTTTGACTTTACGATCTAAACAGGGATTCCATGGCAATTTATAATAAAACAACACAGTTAAAATTAGAATTCAAGCTTTAATAAAACAGATGAAATCTTAACTAGATAAAAGTAAAATACACTTAAAGCCTGCTGGATAAAATAACAACAACAACAACAACAACAACAATAATGCTATTCACAGCCCAAAAGACAAAATGGAAGCTGCTAGTCTCAGACCTTCCCACTGTCCTGATTTGGCAGAGACAGTCCAGATTAATCCCCTGTCATCCCACTTTTTCAGTTGCTTTTAAAATGCCCCAGGGTTCTTTCTCCCCACTTTCCTCCTTTGTCTCCAACTTACTTCCATTGGTGTAAACTGAGTTCAAAGTGCAGAAGTAGTTTACACCCAGTTAACTCAGCAGGTAGTAAAGTAGAGAAGGGAGCAGAATCTTGTTCTTCCCAGTTGGCTTAGGCAAAAGCAAGCTGCTGCTGCAACACATACTTTGTGTGTTCTTCCTCATTAATAACTTTTGTTTGGCTGCATGGGTCCTGGTTCTCAGCTGTAAAATGTTGAAGAGTATAGAGCAGCCAGGGCCTAAATAGCCTAAAGGCACCAGACCCTGTCTGATCTTAGAAGCTAACCAGGGAGAGTACTTGAATGGGAGACCTCCAACAGATATCAGGTGTTGTAGGCTATGTCTCAGAGAAAGGAACTGGCAAAACCACCTTTGAGTATTCCTTGGCTAAGAAAACCCTATGAAATTAATGGGGTGGCCATAAGTCTACAGGTGACTTGAAGTCACATACACATGGAGCAGCCACTAAGAAGGTACTCACTCTTGTACATGTGAAGTTTGCAGGAGTGGAAGGTAGCCTTCCCCTGAAAATTTCAAAATTCAAGCATGCTGATATGGAAAAATATAGTCCTTCTAGCTATACTGGTTTCATATGCCATAACCAGCACTTTGAATTGCACCTAGAACCAGACTGGTACTCAGTGAAGTTGTCCTAACATGAGTTCTTGTTCTCCCTGTAACCAGCTCCAGTCATCAGTCTAGCCCACTCACATAGGTTTTTGAAGGCAGTATGCTACAGTGATCCAAGTATGTCACCATGGCCAAATCAGACATCACCAGGAATGGGCACAATAAGTATGCTAGTTAACTGTGCAATGCTCCCCTAGACACCACTGAATCCTAGACACAAAGAGGTGAATCCACCAGTACACATGTCTTAAGGGGAGCATAACCCATCCAAGACAGGTTCTGGCCCTATTCCCTGATTTGTTTATCAATTGATCAGGAGCTTCACTGCCTTGTCTATATTCAGAACTCCACTTTGTTCATAGCCTTCCAGTCCAATACTGATGCTAGACCCTGTTTCAGACCCTGTTGCTGAAACAGAGTTGGCTGTTACCAACACACCAGTGGCCCCAAACCGAAAAACTCGAGCTGTTGCAGCAGTTTCATGTATACATTAAACAGTATAGGGGACAAAACAGAGCCCAGAGGGATCCCACAGACCAACACTCAGATTGTCAAATAGGAATTCTCTAGCCACAGCTTCCAGAAGGACTGGCACCAGCATAAAACAGTATCTTCCAAATTCCATCCCAGAGAAGCAGCCCAGAAGTATACCATGGTGAATGGTATCAAAAGCCACTGAGAGGTCCAGCATAACCAACATGGATAGATTCCCCCTATCCAGTTCTTGGCACCAAGGCAACCCAAGCTGTCTCTGTTGCATAAACAGGCCTGAAACCAGATAGAAATGGATCTAGATCATCTATTTCATGCAAAGATCCCCAGAACTGGGAGATCACCATGTGCTCCAGTATGTTGCCCCAGAATGGAATATTAGAGACTAACTGGTAATTGTCTAACATAGTTGGGTTCAGGGAAGACTTTTCAACGAAAGCTCTGATCACCACCACTTTCAGATAGGTCAGAACACTGCCTTGCTGCAAGGAGGAATGTGCTACTCCCCTTTCCAATTCAGCAAGTCCTCACGAGGCTGTGTTTCTGAGCTGGTAAGGATCCAACACGCATGTGATAGCTCTTATCTCTCCAAGGATTCAACCACAACTTCTATAATCACTTAGCAATGCCCATGCAGGCTGGGGCTTTTGGGAAGTGTACTTTTTCATATTTAAGTTATACAGTAGATGAGTATTTATCAGCCTCTACAGAAAGAGTAAGCAACAAGTGCTTTGAGGATAACATGCAGCCTCTCCAACTGCTTTTGCAGTTCCTTTTTTGAAATTTTTTTTTATTGATTATAAAGAAAAAAACAGAACAAAAAAGAAAAACCATGTGATATACATAATAGTGAAAAAGGAAAATTTCAACAAACCAAACTTATATTGTTATTTCTCTCCAATTCCATTACAATCATATACTTACTCAGCATATTCTATATCATACTGCTTACATACTTTTGTTACCTGTATCTAGATCTCATTCTCATTATACTCATTATTATTATAATAATTTCATTCTTAACTCTATACTTTTCCATTACATTTAATCTATTACTATTATTAAATATGATCTTATTACTAAACATATCAAACTATTTCTAAAAGTAACCCCCCCCCGAGCCAATTATGTTTCAACTTACTCCACCTTCCAGAATTGTAATTCTTCTTGTGGAGGTATGACACCTACCTCTTTTATTAAAACCTTTTCCACAAATATCTTCCATATTACTTTGAAATCATTCCTTTTCATTATTCCCTTTTTGGCCTTAATTCGACATGTTAACTTATCATTAATCGCAATTTTCCACACTTCTTTATACCAATCCTCTATTTGAAAATCTCCATGAATTTTCCATTTTCTTGATATAATTAACCTTGCTGCAGTTAATAAATTTGTAATTAAATCCTTCATTGCCTGGGTACAATTAACCTTATCAAATATAGATAATAATGCTATACCTGGACATATTTGTAATTAATTTCAGTTATCTCTTTCATCTCTTTAAACACCCTTTGCCAAAATTTCTGCACACCTTCACAATTCCACCACATATGAATATATGTACCAATCTCTTGACAACCCCTCCAACACAACCTTGAATAATTCTTATCTATATAATTTAACCTTACTGGTGTTACGTACCATATCCAAACCAATTTATAATAGTTCTCTTCTATCCTTATGGACAAGTTTTTTAAATGACGCTGATTCCAAATTTTTCCCCAGTCCTGAATATCTATTTTTTGTGCTAGTTCTTCCTCCCATATTTTTCTAAGATATTCATCTTCATATTTTGCCAACATTTTGTATATTTCACTTGTGGTACCCTTCAATATTTCATTTTCCTCCATACTTTCTCTTTGTATAATCATTTGTTCAAATTTAGTATATTCTCTAGCCCCATCCACACCAGGCTCCTAGTGTTACCTAAGAGAGTACATGGCTAGCCTGTCTTTTCCTCCTCAACTGATTTTTTGTGGTAAGAAAAAAGAAGCAATGATAAGGCATGGGAAAAAAATCTGGACTCTCTGTACAGTTCTATGAATGAGGCAGTTGCATTGTATGGGAGCTGCAGTTCTCTCCCTGAGACCACTGAGAGGCATGACTGGCCAGTGTAGACCACATTGGGCCAGATGGACAGATGGTCCAGCTTGGTATAAGACAGCTTCCTACTTGCTTATTTGTAGATTACCATGGTGAGAAAATATTTGGCTCATTCTTTGAAATGCACTATGAATTGGAAGCAGTTATTTGGAACAGATGTTTAGCTAGAAGACAGCTTCCTTTCTGTCAACAGACATCATAGAAATAAATCCTAACCTCAAAACAGTTGATTAGGCAACTCTTACATTAATCAAAACTAGACATTGAGCTTCGGTCAGCAAGGGACTTGCGTGGCCAGCTGTGCATTAAGAAAGATGGCAACAAAATAGGGTTTAGGCATCAGATTTTGTCCTTTATCTTCTTGGACTGGCTGAACTGAGGATTCGCTAAGAGATGGGATCCTTGTTTGTGTACACTGCAGCTCTCAAGGGCTAAGGTCATGCTTCACTCTTGCTAGTGACACTGGCCCACTCCACCTGTTACATAACCCTTACGAGGCTGTTTCCTTGTTATCATGCACCTTTGAATCTCAGCACGAATGTTTAAATATGCATAGGGCCTGCAGACCATATGCTCACAGCTTTACACGGCACCGAAATTATGAATTCCATGCTGGAATAGGTTTATATAACACTCAGCTATATTTCAGCACCCATTTTTTTACAGCTATAAAATACCTTGGACTAGGACAGCTGGCATCCATGTTAGCACTTGTTTCTTGAAGACAGCAGTTTTCCAAATCCACAAAATAGGAGCACTTTGGTCTGTATCTAGTCTTACAGAACTTCCTGCTTGTAATTAAAATCTTCATCTCCCAGTTCCAGGAAGCAAAAACAGTTTTCCCCATACGGGGGCCAAATCTGAGTGGAGAATTACATGGGCAACCACTATTACCCACCTTGTCCTTGGAAAATCCAAAAAATGTGGAATATATTCCTTTGGTCCAGGGATGATAAAGTTCCCTCACTGTGGGTGATGTTGGCTGTTGATGATGGGAATTATAGTTCAACAGCTTATGGAGGTCCACTCTTTGCCAAGCCTTCCTTACCACCCTCAATTGTCTCTCCCAGCTAGTCAATAATTCTGCAGGTGGGACTCAACTTCCAGCAGGACAGTGGGCAAATACTCCTTGCAGCAGTTCTGCAGCTTTCATGGTAAAAGTGCCAGCCAGAGGGATCTCTGACTGGAGAAACTCACCTTGGATTAAAGGGGGAGTGGGGGAATCACCCACAAGGAATTTCCATTGCCTGCATTTACTCATGAATAAACACATAATGAATGAGAAGAATTGAGGGAGTTATATCTTTCGCCCGTGCCATGCAATGAAGCTGTTTTGTTCTGAAAATATAACCGGCAACCTGCTTTTTAAAAAGCTTAAATTAAACTTTGGCATTACAGAAGTGAAGAATTCTTATGATCAAAACAGATGAATAGAAACCTCACCAGACAGCTTCTTTCTGCAACCAAGAATCAAGTATGTTTACTCCCTAAGATCAGGAGTCAGATAAGAAGACTGGGGGTTGACATGTTTAAAAGAGAACATTAAGGATCTAAGTGCATATATTCTCATGGATAGACAGAGTTTCATCTTATTTTCAAGACTGAATTTGCCTTTAGCAAGGAAAATCTACAGTGTGAGAAAGTGCAGGTATTATCTCTTTGATAATGATAAGATTAATTTGCTGGCTGTAAGCAGCAGGAGAAGAGTTGAACTGTTAACTTTATAACGACTGGATTGAATGAGACATGGAATCTTCCTAGGAACTTTCTCAGGACTTTCTACAACAGATGAAGAATTCTGTTTTCTAAGAGAAGAGAGATACCCAAATTTGAAAAAGAGATTGAAAGAAGATTTGATAGGGAATCTGAGGAATGAGATCAAGGCAGAACTGTGAGAAGATATAAGGCAAGGGGGGTGGGTGGGAGGAATGTGGCACTAATATGGAAATGAGGGAGGCTGAAAAAATCACATGGAGGAACAAATTCAAGTTGAGCTAATGGAAGGATCAGCCATTGAAATGGGAGAGGTAAGGGACCAAGAAGTTCTGGGTTGTGAAGTGGGGACTATAGGATTATAGTCCCAAGGGATGGCGGGAGGGACACCAAGGGTCCAATGAAACCAATGAAATGAAACCATGAAAACCATGAAATGAAAGGATTGGCCTGAAAACCCAGAGTGGGTGAGAGAAAGATGAAAAATAAATGTACTTTGTCTCAGCACAAATACCACATTTGCCAACATATCAGACGCACTGGCGTATAAGACACACCCTATTTTCAGACGTTATTCCTTAGAAAAAAAATTTTTTAGTACCCAGCTGAGGCAAAGAAGAAAAGAAAAGTGTATGGGGGGAAGGAGCTCCTCTCTCCCCTGCTCCTGTCGTTTTTGCCTTGGTGAGGAAAAATCTCCGCTCAGGCAAAAACGAAAAGAAAGCCCCTTTTGCCTAGGTGGGGACTTCTCCCTAGCCAGGCACTTGCGTGAGCATTCCTATCACTCCCCTCACTTTCCTCTGCATTTAGGCCTGGAAGGAGTTACCAGTAGTCCTTATGCATGGCCCCCAATTCCTGTTTCTCTGTACCTTTGACCAGCAAAGAGACCCGCTTATGCAGCTGAGAAGCAGCTCTGGTCGGGCAGTATTGTGTGAGGATGTGCATAATTTAGCCTGGAGGTCTGGGATGTGGATTTTCTGACCAACTCTAAGAGACTTGGCTCTGTTCAGCAGCCTGGCCCCTATGCTTCATTACTGTGTTCGCTGGATTTTTTGTTTTACTGAGAATGAGGAAAGGAGTTTTTTGCTTTACATTGGAAGTTTTATAGTGTGCACTACCTCTTCTTCACCAGGAAAAAACAACTGGCTTATAACGCTGGAGTTCCCTAGGCAAAGCTAAAGAGAAAAAGGATGCTGACAGAATGACCAAGGGAGAGAAGCATTACTCACCTAGATCATTCCTAGGGCAAAAGGAGTCACAGCAAGTAGCATGGCATATAAGACAGTGTACATGAGGTTGGAGGGGTGGGACAGAGAGTTTTTCTGCACTACGTTGTTATACTGCTATGTAGTGCTGAAAGGCCAGAGACTAAGGCCCTTTCCATACTTTACCTTCTTCCAGTGCTGGGGTCCGGGGATCGCACAAACAGCCTCTGACGAGAGGCTCTTGCGTCCAGGGTCCTTCGGCTCCACATGTGCCTGCCTGCTCGCGTGAGAGCCCTCTTCCTTCCTCAGTGCAGCCTGGGACCTTCCCAGGCTGCGCTGGGGCAGGAAGCGTGACCAGCGTGGCTCCAGAGGCTCCGCACACCAGGTAAGTGCACACGGGGCCCAGGAGCAATGCACGATTGTGCACCATTTTTGGCTTCTAGCCAAAAATGAAAAGGTGCACGATCAGCACCTGCTGGCCCCTGGAGCATTGCGCTCCTCACAATCACATGACGCTCCAGGCACCCTTTCGCATGGAAAATGCCATGCAAAAAGGGCCTAACACATGTGCAAGAGAGGAAGGGTGACAATTTGATGGAGATGCATGCAAACTCAATGGAGATGCTGTCTTGGGACCACACACAGGTGCAGGGTTACAGCCATGGAAGATGGGAGCAAAATGAGGACATGGCCCTACTCAGAATTCTGCTCTTCCCTGAAATGTTCCTTCAGTCCCCACACTTCTAACATTGCAGAAAGTGAGACATTTAAAATCTTTCACACCAAGACCTTTTACGTTTGCTGTATTTGCATTCCCTTGGTAGCTTTGCCTGCCCCTTTGCTTTGCATGCCTAAATGGCATTTCTCTACACTCACCTGAATTTGAAGTTACTGCAGTGCTAAAAATTTGGAAACTGAAGGAAAAATTCACTGGGGAGACAGAATTCTTATTTGTCAGCCATGTCCTCATTTTGTGCCCTCCCCGAACACACATACTAAAATCCTTGTACTAGGGCAGGTCATGCTGGCAAGAGAATGAGCCCTTTTAAGATTGACCCTCCATGCTCCTCCTAATTCCTGCTTTTCTGTATCCCTACATGCTCTTCAGATTCAAAAAGAAGCATAGGAGCATGGATCCCTCAAAGGAAATTTGTCCCCTTTCCTCAGAAAGAGACAAGTGATGAGGAGGGAAGAGAAGATGTCACCGGTCTCTATTCTTCACCACTAAAGAATACAGGCCAGGGCCTGACTGTTGCTGCTGTTATTTTCTGTCAAGTCAAGTTTGATCTATGGCAACCCTATCAGTGAGACCTTGCCAAGGCCTCCAGTCATCACCAGCCCTGCTCAGGTCCTGCAAATTCAGGAATGTGGCAACCTGGATTGAGTCTTGTCATGCGGTCCCCTCTTTTCCTACTGCCATACCCTTTACGAAGCATTAACACTGTTTTCAGTGAATCATGGTGTCTCATGATGAGGACAGTTATTTGATGACAGTTTTATACAAAGGCCTTATTTTTTTTAAAAAAAAAATAGAAAATAAAGCATTGCTAGTCCATGTTCAGTGCCTGGTGCAGAGGCACACAGGTTCCCATATTGCATGGACTGCTAGAGAAGAGATAACACTACTAAGGGGTGAGAGTCATGAGGGCCTCCAGCTATTCTTGAATTGTAACCCTCAGTATTCCATACCACTCACTATGCTGAGTAGACCTGCTGGGAGCTGCAGTCCAACAAAAGCTGGAGGCTCCACAATTACCACCCCTGCAATAGATTATACCAGAAAAGATGGATCTAAGAATTAGTTTGTTCTTAAAGTTTGGAATCCATGTGGTAGCCAGATCATCCAGGATCAAATGACATGATAAGAAAGGATGTTGTAGAATTTTGAGGTTTCCTTCTAACTTGAGCCTGGTCTTTCTGAAAATAGTTCAGTTCTGTTCAGTCTTCTGTCATGCATTTTTTAAAATCTTCCCAATCAAGTAAAACTTGTTTTACTAGCTTTCAGTTTCTGGACTCTTGTTATTCAGTGGATCATATCTGAAACAGGGACACACAGTGGAAAGATTATGCAGTTGCATTTCTACCAGCACCAAGTTGTTACCCTGAAAATTGGGGGTATCTCGAGGACACCCCAACAGACTTCAAATTAAGGGAATTAACAGAGACACTCAAAGCTTGTGAGAGGTCAGGGCAAGGGATCTTTAACCCTAAGTCTACCGGGTCAGAACCACACAAGAGTCAGAGGAACAGTCTAAAGTAAATTTATTAAAACTAACAAAGAAGGTCACAACACACATTAACAAATAATCCTACAATCACACAAGGGCTACAGGAATGAAGTTGGAAATGAGAGACAGTTAGGGAGAGAGGGCATACGGACCTTAGTCTAGGCGTCCTGGAAACGAGAAGATTGGCGAAGGCTCGGTGTAAAGCACCGAAGGCTGGAAGGCTGGATCCTGGGGCTGGAAGGCTGGAAGCAGCGGGGTGTCACGGCGAGTCGGATATGTGAGTCACGTTTAGCTCTCAGCAGCATCTGAGAGGCTTAAGTGGGACACCTCGGTAGCAGCGAAACGGGCCCTTGTCCGGTCTGGGAGGCTCTCCGAAGAGGCTCAAAAAGTGAGGATTTTTATAGCCAATTTCTGTCTTCAGGCAATGTATAGGCTAGCAAAGTGGCGTTAATGGGCGATGATTGTGGAATATAATGTTAGGCAAATATCACGACCTCTCCTCGGTATTGTCTCTCCCGGGAAAGTCCAGGTATATGATAGGATTATCATTCCAAATTGATAGACTTTGATTGTCTATCCTCACAAAGTTCATCAGCATGGCTTGGGGCTGGGGCAACTTTTATTAATCAAGGAGAGAGTCTATTGTGGCTGCCTAGAGATACATGACTGGGAACAATAGGTCGTTGTCTTTTAGCCTAAAGGACGTTTTCTACGTTCCCATACAGCAGCAAAGGCGTTGTAGGTCTTGAGAATTTAATTCAAAACCAATTTTTACTTGCGACCCACCATTGCTAGCCAATATCCAATATGGGGGAAGTCATGCCAATTTAGGGGCCCTCTCTTAGGGTTACTCTGGGGTGTAACACAGTCATATTTCAGTCTGAAAAGGATGGCATGATAAGCTTTTGCTCCCTGTTTCAAGTTTTGTCTCTGCAATATGGAAACCAACCACAGAGGGGCAGCAGCCACACCACATAGGAAACTTCAGATTCTGTTTCCAGCTGGCTGCAGTCCAAGAACAGCTAGGGACATCGGGGGTTATTGTGTCTCACACAGAGTCTATATGGAAGATTTCATGATAACTTCTTGGATTTCAGTAATAGAAGAGGGGAAAATTCATGAATGGCAAAGCACAAGATAGCACTGATCTGGTGATGCATTACGATAACAGTTGCGTGCCTCTAAGCATATGTAGCAACGGTGAAGAAAGGCAGACAAAACTTGCTAGCTGTGATCATCCTCCTTCTAATATGTTATCACTGTGTTAACTGCTGTCAAGTCAACTTCAACTTATGGCAACCCTATCAATGAGAGATCTCCAAGTCACCCTATCATCAACAGCCCTGCTGAGGTCTTGCAGACTAAAGGCTGTAGCATCCTCAACTGAGTTTATCCATCTGTAAGGCAATCTTCCTCTTTTCCCACCATCTTCTACCTTACCAAGCATAACTGTCTTCTCTAGTGAGTCATATCTTCTCATGATATGGCCAAAGTATGACAGCCTCAGTTTGATCATCTTGGCTTCTGGGGAAAGTTCAGGCTTGATTTGTTTTAAGACCCACTTATTTGTCTTTTTAGTAGTCCACTGTATCCGTAGAACTGTTCTCCAGCACCACATTTCAAATGATGTGATTCTCTTCCTGTCAATTTTTTTCACTGTCCAGTTTTTACAGCCATATGTAGAAATTGGAAATACAATGATGTGGCCAATCCTACCATCAGTACTCAATGATATATCCAATTATATAACATGAGCCTTCAGGGTTTTGCCTAGTTCCTTCATAGCTGCTCTTTCAAGTCCTAGTCTTCTTCTGATTCCTTGACTGCAGTCACCATTCGGATTGATTGAGCCAGGATATGGAAAATCTTGCATTATTTCAATGTCTTCATTGTCTACTTCAATGTTATGTAAATCATCTGTCTTCGTTGTTTTGTCTTCTTAATGTTTGACTGTAAACCAGCCTTTGCGCTTTCTTCCTTGACTTCAATAATTGTTTCAAGTCTTTGGTATTTTCTGCTAGTAGTATGGTGTTACCTGCATGTAATTGTTGATGTTCTCTCCTCCAATTTTCATGCCTCCTCCTCTGAGTCTAATCTTACTTTGCATATGATATGTTCAGCGTACAAGTTAAATAGATAAGATGCAGCCTTGCCTGATGCTCTTCCCAACTGGAAACATTCTGTTTCTCTGATTCTATCCTGAAAGTAGGTCTTGTCCTGAGTAATTATGTCATTGTGTCTTCTAATATGTCATCATACCTATAACAGCAGGAGCATGATCATCAACATAATGTGATACATTTTTTAAAATAGGAATTTCTCCCTTGTATCAGTGCATTGTGGCACCTTCGAGCAGCTTCAGCCAGAGGCCTTTGATACTGACAACTGGTCCTTGGCTATATCAGCTGATGGAATTTGGGTACTGTATTCCAGATTTTTCAAAGTCCTATGTCTGCCACAATCCCTTCTAATGGATGACTGGATCTGTGAACTGTCATTTAAAACTTCCCACAGTGTGACATTATGTTCAGGCCATTTCAAACAGAACTGCTGGAAATATAAAATGTCTGCTGCCACCACTGGCTAACCATACAAGTGGGGGCCCAATGTAGAAGAAAGAGCTATGGTGGACTCTTTGGTGCAGTTCCCCTCAGGGAGACAACACTGATGAGAACAATCATTCAGCATGTAGAAGCTCCAGACTGGTTACAAGTATAAGTAGTCCCAAGTAATAGTTATAACCTGGGGGAAAAACAGGAGGCAAATATCTGAATATTACTCCATTCTGCTTTTCATTAGTAAGTGCTGAGGTGCTGAGAGGAAGTACTTGCTTTTTACAATGGCAATTCCTATACTCTTGTTTGAGCAGTAGAGAATGTGTAAAAAGCTCTTGTAGGAACAAACTTCCAGAGATCTGCCTGGAAACAAACACTGGAGCCATTGAGACGCTTGGAACAAAAAAAGAAATCAATACCATCAATGTCGTTTGGGAAGCCAAGGCTACGCTTGCGCAAAGACGTGGAAAGTGTCATTTCCCCCTTCCCAATTGCCACTCCTTGCCAGAATTCACTGTCTATATTTGCTCAGCAAACATGTGAAAAGTGAGAACCCTTCACTGAGCTTGCCAGATCATTATCCACTTAGTAAAGATGTGATAATGTGTTCGCTTTATTGTGGCACAGTCTACAAGAATCAAGGTCACACAGGCCATGTTGCATCAGGTGCTAAACAAGCACAGGACAGTAAATCAAAATCTGTAAACCCTCCAGAGATTCTGTCTGCCCGTCTAAGGGCCAATTACTCACATGACCATTTCTGAAATGGTGACGCCAACGTGATTTTCTCTAGCTTTGGTATGGCTTGATTTTGAAAGCAGCAGCCCAAAGGGCAGCACTGTTAAGACCAGGGGATACGTACTGCATGGGCACACAGAGGAAAGTGACAGAAGCACTTTACATTTCTCAGAAATGGCGGTGGAATACTCGTACATCATGTATTCTGGGGCTGAACCCTGGCTTATGGTTGAGTAATGTATTATCTTACACGAATCTTCATATTTCCGTGTGTGCTTTAAAGAAATAGAGGCACTGATCCAGATCACGATCACAATGCAAGTATGGGGAAGAATAGGCCCATTTCCCCTTATGCCATGGTCCTGGTGAAATTTCACATATAGTGAAGCTGTTGTTTCCTGTGATGTGGTACCTCTGAATTTTGCTTGAATTCTGCCTTAAGTAAAACCCACTGACAACATATTGACTGGACTGAAGAAGCCAGAGACATCACTTTGTACTGAGAGCCAGTGTGGTATCAATTGGATTTGTGAGACCCAAATAAGAGTCCCCACCTAGCTGTGAAACTCTCTTGTGCTGTCATTCTCTCTCAGCCTGACCTCCTCACAAGGCTGTTCTCATGAAAAGGGCAGAAAGAAGGGGAAGCATGTACAGTGCCTAGCAAAAGCAGCAAATAAATGTAACTTTGAAATAATAAAGAAATATAATCATATCTCATTCTGCCCTTTTCCTAGTAGCAATCAGGACATGATGTCATAGCCTCAAGGATCTCTCATCTCCTCATTTCACGTGGCTCTATACATTAGGGAAAGAAAAGTACAGTATAATGAGATCACCAATTTATACTATACTATGTGGTGTTCACACATTATATTCTGCAATAACCCATGGCTAACAGCAATAAATAATTTAGTTTGGTTTGGATGTTACATTTGACATAGGTACTGGCAGTTTACTTACATATAGAGATTATTAATCTGTACACTAAAAGATATCCACATTTGACATTCCACATATGTATACTTTACTCAGATTGTGTGAATAATTTTATTCATAAAATTATTCACACACATAATATACAGTCAGTCCTCCACATTTGTGAGTTTCACTTTTACAGATTTGATTATTCATGGATTATTAGCTGCCACTTCTGTTGCCACTCTATGCCATTTTTAATAGGAACTCCAAGCCTCGTGAGACTGAGAGACTGCAAATGAGGCCAGTAAGTCCCTATTAAAAATTGTGTGAGGCAGCAGTGGAGGTGGCAATAAGCCCCACCAGCCAGCCACGTCTGCCTTGTGAAGGAACCCTGATGCCTTAAAAAAAATCCATGGTGGGTTGATTATGGTGATTATACTTTTTCGTGTGTGTTAAATATGGTTTGGGAAGGCCTAGAGTTATTCACAATTTTTCCACTTTCACAGGAGTCCTGTGCCCCTAACCCTAGCAAATGTGGAGGGATGAGTGTGTTAGTGTTCATACACACATTTCTGGGTTTACCCTGCTGCTCAAGTATTCAAGCTAAACAGTATAAATAAGATTTTGAGGAGGTCTTGACTAAACATATTTAATTTAAATTTAATTTAATTTAATTTAATTTAATATATTTAAAAATATAGACAATTACTGGCATGTATAAAATACAGCTGCTACCTTTATACTGAAATAAATCCCAGCATATTTGGAAGGATTTGCATAGGGTTGTGCTCTCTGGAAAAGTTGCAAGTTGTACTTAAACCATGAAAAATATAAATAAACTGTGTAGCTCCATAGTGTGTGTTTCTACATTTAATCTAGCCCCCGAAATGTTGAATTTGGAATAAATGTACTAATGAATGATGACAATTGCTCAAAAGAATTTGTTTAGTAAGAAGGTGGAAAGAAGGGAACAACTGTGATAGAATAAAGTCTCAAAAGAAAACAACAGGGAGGAGAGGAGGTAAACAAATCAGACTGCCCCTTAGGGTCTCAGGCCTGTCTGTTATTACAGAGCCCTGGTCTGGAAAGCAGCCTTGGGCCTGATCCGGCCACTAGTTTCCCTCCAAGCACTTGTTGAACTACTGCCGAGTTGAGAGTATTACCTTCAGTTCTGTGCTCCACTCTTGTTTTTTCCAGTTGGTACTTTCTATTGAAATACTCTCCTTGTGCTCTCTTTAACCTCTGAAATCTTTCACTCTCCTCCTACCTCAGAAATGCTTCACCTACTTAACACAAAGGCCATTTCTTCACTACATTGTTACAGTGCTATTATTCCACTTTCAACATCCTGTGGAATTCTGGGGTTTGTAGTTCACTGAGGCCAAAGTGCTCTCTGGCTGAGAATTCTAAAGGCCCCTCCCAAAACTACAAGCCCCAGGATTCCATAGGATGTTGAAAGTAGAATCATAGCACTATAACAGGGTAGGGTGGCAATAGCCTTGTACTCCAACACTAGTCTAAGGCCATTTCTGAATTACACTGTTACAGTGTAGGGGATATTTTGGCCATCTCTGTACTATACTGTTATAGCACTATTATTCCACTGTCAACATCCTGTGGACTTCTGGGGTTTGTAGTTTCTTGAGGCCAAAGAGCTCTCTGGCTGAGAATTCTAAAGGCCCCTCCCTAAACTATAAACTCGAGGATTCCAGAGGATGTTGGAAGTGGAATAATAGTGCTATAACAGTAAAGTACAGAGATGGCCAAAATATCCCCTTCAGAACTTTCTACGGCCACTCTTTGGAATAGAAAAGTGTTACACTCCACGCAAAAGATAGCGGGCCAAACTTGTCATTGATGTGATCATCAAATTACACAAACACACATAAGTCAATTTTATTCAGACATACCGGATATGTATTCTGGATTTACGAGAATTCTTGTGTTGTTGTGTGCCTTTCCTGACTTACAGCGACCCTAAGGCAACCTATTGTTGGTGCTAAGTAGGATTTGAACCCACAGTTGGCAGCGGATAGCCCTGAGGTGGGACTTGAACCGCCTCTAAAACTTTTAAGGTTGCTGGTGATGCAGGGGGGACTTGAACCCCCCTCCCAACGGTTGGTGCCAAGCGGGACTTGAACCACAATTGGCAGTCGTCCCTAAACCGTAGAAAAACAGGTGGGGGTCAGACCTAAAATACTAGGTCCTCACAGACTACACTGAGTGGTCTGCGACGCCGAGTAGTTTATGCGATTGTGGGTGAGCTCTGAATCAGTCTGGAAAGATCCCCAATTTTGGCCAAAGTTCCCCCACCCCCAGCAAGAGTGCAGTCCAAACTACTTCTTCCATGAGCAAAGAGAAGAACTGGGATTGCAATGATCTCATAGAGCATACAGCACACGTGCAAGAATATTTGCCTTCCCAGGGCTAAAATTCTGATACATGGTTGATAATACAGTAGCTTCTGATTAACAATCAGCAGTGAACCCTGTATCACACACGCGTGCAGTCGCTCAGCAGTGAAGGATAAGCAATATGGTTACAGCGAGCACTGGGGACCCAGGCAGAGCACCTAGGCATTGAGCTTTGCCAATTAATGTCAGCATAATTTTAAGTAGGACAAGGAACTAACAACAGAAATCTTTAAAGTTGACTAGAATTCAAAATGGAAGACTTTAGTTAGGTAAATACAAAGAGACAGAGAAAGAGTTTCTTTGGCTTAGACATTTAAGCAGGCAATACCCTCTGTGAATTAAACTCTCCAGGGCAATGAATCTCCTAACAGCCCTGCAGAGTAGACCACGGAAACCGCACTACACTCTTATAGCGCGATTGTTCCACTTTCAACATCCTACGGAATCCTGGGGTTTGCAGTTTCGGGAGGGGCCGCCTGGCCCCTCCCGAAACTGCAAACCCCAGGATTCCGTAGGATGTTGAAAGTGGAACAATCGCGCTATAAGAGCGTAGTTCGGAAATGGTCGATGAGAAATACTGTCCATTTTGTCCGTACTCTTTTACTGCCAACACTATCACAGGGTTTTCTGGCACAGAGATTGTGTGATGCTCCCAAGGTCACCTAGTGAGTTTCCACGGCCAAGCGAGGAATCAAATCCTGGTCTCTAGGGTCATAGTCAAATGAACAAACCGCTATACCACGCTGCCTCTAGAATTCCTGTACCCGGGTTCAAATAAAAAATGGACAGAAGGCTGGCAGTTCCTGTTTCTAGTAACACCATGTTCTGGCTCACGTCTTTGTGGCAAAATTGGGAAACCGTTATTATTGTTTCACCAACTCCCATGTGTTCAGAGGAGAGGGAGAATTTGAGGGAGCATATAGGGAAGGGAAAGATTAGTGTCCCATATAGGAGAAAAGCCGGATATAAACTGAATTAATGGGTAAATAAATAAACAAAATAAGAATTAAAACTCTTTCCTCTCACAGGGTGGTACCAACACAGATTAGGGAATTCTTGAGCAGAGAAGAGAGGAGATGGGAACAGATCCTCAAGGAAATACACACTAGATACTTTTTTTAAAACCTGGAATTTATTTTACACTGCTCTCAAGAATTCAGAGGAGAAGACAACAAATGCCCATTGGACTTAACTTCAAAAAGTAAGCATCCCAAGACCCCTTTCTTTTTTGTTATTTAGGAAATACTGAAATCGAAGGAGCAGCTGGAGCCAAATTCTCTCCAACGGGTCTGGTGTGAGGTGGGTATACCTTTCCTCTTTGAGCCCACAACTCACTAAGGGAAGCAGGCCCAATACAGGCCGACAAGCTGGCAAGGCATATGGCTGCAGTATTTATAACTGCAACGAGGCTCACATGAAAAGTGACTAAGAATCAACGGGCTGTATTTTTAAACAAGCCTTGACGCAAGTGTGAACAAATAACTATAAATTAACCTCCTACACCCCCACCCCCCGTCTTTCTAGGCTAACAGGATGTAGGGCCATTGGGAAACTAGGGCTGCCTGGTTAGGACCAAAATAAAGTTGTATTTCACCCACTTTTCTGAAAGGCTGGAAAGGATGGAATGTATATACTGGTCCCTTGAGACCAGAATTTCTCAGCCAGGCAGCACACTACTTCTGCAAGATTTCATTTCAGGTGTAGATTGATCTGGGAACAGGTTAGCAATAACAGGGCTCATTTCTGAAATAGGTGAAACAACAATAATTTAAAAGGAAGTGTGTCTGATGATGTATAGATCGTACTTAACTCCCAAAGAAGTTGTTGAAAATGTCTAAAAACATTTCAAATCATTCCTGGAGGTGTCAAGATGAGGAGGGCTCCTTTTTTTTTTTTTTTACATGTGATGGACTTGTAAAAAGGTGGAAAGCTGTTGGTCTAAGATATATATGTTATCATGCACTGGATAAATAAATGTAGATTTTGCAATGTCTCCAGGAATGTTTTTGTTGGCTATCATGGATAAGGATCTGGATCATAAATATGGAATCCTTTGTCATATGATAGCAGCAGCAAGAATATTGCTTGCACAGACTTGGAAACAGGCTGAAGAACTGGCAGTACAGGATTAGATTGCTAAAGCTGCTGAACTGTCCCAAATGGCTAAGTTAGCCTGGATTTTAAATGACAAACCAACTGAAAGATGGGAAACCATTTATGGATTTCTTGAGCGATAAGACTCCAAACAGTGCAATAATTTGAGGGTATAGCTATTAGTACTTTTGCTTAGCTGGGTCTGTAATGGTAGAATAATACTATCTTGCCTTCTTTACATTCTCCTGTTCTGATTACAGTTTGAGGAGGGGGATCAGAGCCCTTTTGTGTATTAGTATTTTGTGTTTTGTTGTTTAGTTAGTAAGTTACTGCTTTAGGGATTTTTTGTTTGTTGTTTAGTATTTTATTAGTATTTTAGTATTTTATTTGATTTAACGTGTTAACAGTAGTATATATCTATTGCCTTTTCTGCATGACAACACTCTTGCGCATCGTCCTAGGATGGGAGCGTGTTTCTAATGCTCCTCTCTGCACGTGACCGGGAGTGCCAGGGAAACGCTCCGTCCTTCCAGACTACAGCCAGCCTTATTCTCATGCTGTAGTAGGGGATGAAGTGCGTCAATTACACTTCTAGCCCTTCTTCATGTCCAGCTGCAACGGAAGGCTTATTAGATTGGGGGTCATTGACGGGGTTTCTCCATCAATGATGTAGCCCATGATCACGCCAGCTGGTGAGGTGAGAAAGTGCGACTGTGACAACATCAGGTGGAAGTGTCATCACGGTCCTGCTGCTCTTGCATCCCCATGTTGAGACGCGATCATCATGTGGAAAGGGTCTACGTTAGAACAGTTTGTTGGAGTTTATTTAATTTTGTTCAAAAAGTGGTAAATAAATATGCAAAAAAGAACGTGCCTCGTACCATATGCAGGTTTTATTTCCCGTCATATCACGGAGGAAACTATAAAAATCACATTTTGGTGTAGGTGTAGGGGTACAGCTTCCTTCAGCCCCCGTTTTCTGGATAGTGTTTTTGCATGACCACATTTTATTTTGATTAATTCAGGAAACATCCAGTACTTACCCATTTATAGTTTTTTCCTTATCCAGATGACTTCCCTTGAGGCTGCGCTTCTATCTATTTTCCCATTATCACCAAGGCCTGAGTCCTACTGGCAACCTAACTAGAGCAGAACCACTGAATCAATTTTCAACACAAGTCAACACTTAACGTAAATACCACACATTCAGTTACTCTATTCCACATCCTCCAGCATTCCACAGGTGAAAAACAGGATGCATGTGGCCAAGCAACTTGTCAAGCAGTTATTAATCATGAACAACACACAAGCTAGGAAAGGCTTCAGCAATTTGCTGTTGCCTGAGCCTCCTGGGAATGACAGGATTCTTTCCCACTCTCTCCTCTGTGCCTGCTTTTTAAAAATAAAGTTCCAAGATTGATGGAGTAATTTCTTGCCACCATTTCATTTCATGGAATGGTATTTGAGGACTCTACCATAACCCTCCATCCCATCTTCCAATCAGTGTTGCAGTGCATGACTTGACAATACCTTTGTCACAGACCATAGACAGTACTCTGTTCTGTGCCAGTTGCTAAACGGACACATTGGCTGAACTTTACTTACTGAGGCAGAACTAATGAGATCTAAGATGGATGTTTATCTAGCTTGCCTTTTTGTGGGGCATTGTACAACATCTTTTGGGTACTCTGTCCCCTGTTCTACTCACTCCTTGTTCGATGGAGAGATTATAATGGCTAATCCTGGTATGTATTCCAGGACAGACCGCCAAAGCTACATTCAGGAGCCAATTCTGTTGTACAGGAGGGGCTCACAGATATTCTCCACATTCAGAGACAGTTGGGAGAGAATCTGACGAAGTGACAAAAAGAAACTGAGAATCCTGGCTCCAGTCAGGCCAAGGCAGTGCAGGGTTGTTCTACATTACAAATGGCATAGAGAGGAGCACCAATGCCTTTCTTATACATTGCTGCATCTCATCTGACAAGCAAAATTGATCTGAACATGGTTGTGAAGTTGGCAGTGGATCAGGTCAATGAAGTTTATTCCTTACATCAGTCCTGGGGACAAGGCAATTTTTCTAGCGGTGCAAGAAAATCCTAAGATTGATATCTGAGCTTGCTAGGGTCAAATGCCATATTACTTTATAAGTGCCTCTGAATTCTCTGCATAGAGTTTCCCACATCATTTTCATTTTCATTTTCTTTCTTTCTTTCTTTCTTTCTTTCTTTCTTTCTTTCTTTCTTTCTTTTCCTTCCTTCCTTCCTTCCTTCCTTCCTTCCTTCCTTCCTCTCTTTTTTTTAAGGTAAAAGCAGCTGCAGGAATTTCTAGTTTGAGCTTAAGACTAGTGTGGAAGGGGCACCACTCTGTGCTACATGCTGGATTCCTTTTGGAAAGTTACTCTTCCCAAATTCCTCAATGCTGTGAGTTGATGACACAAAGGATGGGTTCTTGCAGGAAAAAAAATGGTTCAAGGGGAGAGTTAAGCCCCCAAACCTTCCCATTCAGCACTGATTCCATTCAGGAGTGGACCAGGAGTTAGAGGACTTGTGCTTTTTATGTGATTATGAAAGAACTCATGTAGGGAACACAGAGAAAGAACTCACGTAGGGGACGAAGAGCACGTGAACGCACACTTTGAGCACTGACATCTTCCATGTACAGAAACGGATTGGGCTAGCAGCAGAAAGCCCAATCTTAGTCCATCCCTAGCAATGAAGTGGGGCCTTCCACTACACCTCAAGGCAGCAGCCCAGTTCAGGGAAGGGAGCCAGACTGTGGCACACATAAAAACTTAGTCCTCCCTGCTCTTCAGTATCAATCTAAGTGTTAAAAGAAACATGTGCAGGAAATGGAAGAATGGTGAAACCACCAAAGGGGAATTCAAGCAAATAGCCAGGAGATGTAGGAGAAAGTCAGAGAAGCTAAAGTCCAGAATGAACTCAGGCTTGCCAGAGACATCAAAAACAATAAAAAGGGCTTTTTTAGATATGTCCGCAGCAAAAGGAAAAACAAGGAAATAATAGGATCACTAAGTGGAGAAGGTGACCAATTAATAATGGGGGGGGGGGGATGAGAAGGCAGAACTACTTAATACCTTCTTTGCCTCAGTATTCTCCCAAAAGGAAAGAAGTACCCAAACTGGGGCGTGGGGAGCAGGTGAGGAAGCAAGGGAAATGCAGCACAGAATAAGTAAAGTAGTACAGGAATATCTGGCTAAACTAGATGAATTCAAGTCCCCAGGGCCAGATGAATTACATCCAAGGATATTAAAAGAACTGGCAGAAGTCATTTCTGAACCACTTGCAATAATCTTTCAGAACTCTTGGAGAACAGGAGAAGTCCCAGCAGACTGGAGGAGGGCAAATGTCATCCTCATCTTCAAGAAGGGGAAAAAGGAAGACCCTAATAATTATTGCCTGGTAAGCCTGACATCAATTCCAGGAAAGAAATGAAAGAAATGTTTAATGAGAAAATCATTAAACAGACAGTTTGTAGTTACTTAGAAAGTAATGCTGTAATCACTAAAAGCCAGCATGGATTTGTCAGAAATAAGTCATGCCAGACTAATCTTATATCTTTTTTATGATAGGGTTACAAGCTTGATAGATGAAGGAAATGCTGTAGTTGTAGCATATCTTGATCTCAGTAAGGCCTTTGACAAAGTTCCACATGACATTCTTGTAAAGAAGCTAGTAAAATGCCGGCTGGACAGGGCTACTGTTAGTTGGATTTGTAATTGGTCGACCGACCGCACCCAAAGGGTGATCACCAATGGCTGCTTTTCATCCTGGAGAGAGGTGACTAGTGGGGTGCCACAGGGTTCTGTCCTGGGCCCAGTGCTGTTCAATATCTTAAGCAATGACTTAGATGAAGGAGCAGAGGGCATGCTGATCAAATTTGCAGATGATACCAAACTAGGAGGGGTTGTTAATACACCAGAGGATAGGATCAAAATTCAATACAACCTTGACAGATTGGAGAGCTGGGCCAAAGCTAACAAAATGAATTTCAACAGAGAGAAATGTAGGGTCCTGCACTTGGGCAGAAAAAATGAAAGTCAAAAGTATAGGACGGGGGACGTGTGGCTGGATAGCAGTATGTGTGAAAAGGATCTAGGAGTCTTGACAGATCACAAGCTAAACATGAGTCAGCAGTGTGACGCAGCAGCCAAGAAAGCCAACACAATTCTTGGTTGCATCAATAGGAGTATGGTGTCTAGATAGAGGGAGGCAATGCTACCACTCTATTCTGCATTGATTAGGCCTCATTTGGAATACTGTGTCCAGTTCTGGGCACCTCAGTTCAAGAAGGATATTGACAAGCTGGAGCGTGTCCAGAGGAGGGTGACCAAAATAGTGAAGGGTCTGGAGCCCATGCCCTATAAAGAACGCCTTAGAGAGCTGGGTATGTTTAGTCTGCAGAAGACAAGGTTAAGAGGGGACATGATAGCCATGTTTAAATATTTGAAGGGATGTCATGTTGAGGAAGGAGCAGGCTTCTTCTCTACTGCTCCAGAGACTAGGACAAGGAGCAATGTATTCAAGCCGCAGGAAAGGAGATTCCACTTGAACCTCAGGAAGAACTTCCTGACGGTCAGAGCTGTTTGGCAGTGGAATATGCTGCCTCACAGTGTGGTGGAGTCTCCTTCTTTGGAAGTTTTTAAGCAGGCTGGATGGCCATCTGTTGGGAATGCTTTGATGGGTGTTCCTACATAGCAGGGGGTTGGACTCGATGGCCCCTGGGGTCTCTTCCGACTCTACGATTCTATGATTCTATGCATCTCTGAGGCAGCTGCCTCAGTCTGCCTAATGGAAGGGGCAGACCTGGTATCGCCTTTTCCTATGTGTTTCTCCAAGCACAAGTTTAAGCAGGATTGCCAAGTCTCAGCTGGGATGTTCTATTTTTTTTTAATCTCCTTGGTGCTAATGGAACTATGCAGCCCCTGGGCTTTCACCTGGGGTCCTTTCACACTACAACATTTCATTCCACTTTCACTGCCATGGTTGCATCCTTTGGGATTCTGCAGTTTGTAATTCGGAGAAAGCCATGGCCCTGAATCTGCAAGACATGAGCAGGTCAGTTGATGACAGGGTGACTTGCAGCGCTCTCATTCATACGGTCACCATAAATCGAAGTCGACTTGACAGCAGTAAACAACAACAGTTTGGAGAGGTACTGGAGCTCTCTGGCCGAGAATCCTAAGCACCCCTCCCTAAACTGCAAGTCCCAGGATTCCACAGGATGTTCCCATTGCAATTAAGGTGGAATCATAGCATTTCATAGCATTATTACTGTGGAGAGTTAAAAGACCCTTGGCTTCTCCATCTCTCTCTTTTCTGCTTATGGTAGCAAGCAAGAGACTCATTCTGCCCCTTGAGAAATTGGAAAAGGCCTGAAGGACCAAAATGTGCAGCAGGTCCACTCTTTCAGCACCAAAGGCATTTAAGGAGACGGGCACCCTCTGAGTAGAGATCTGGCAAGTCAGCATCTCTGCGTACTGAAACTACTGCCAAGCAGCTCCTATGCCAGTTGTTTAATCAATACCTCCTGCCAATATCAGTAACTGCAACTGCCAAGGTCCAAGGCACAATTTTGCTCAAAGTCAGATTGGGATCTTCCCAAGCCCCACTCCCCCTTTGTCACACAAAGAGCTAATTTTTAATTCCTCTGTAAAGGTTATTATTACAGGTCCTCATCAAGGCCACGGCCATCCTTTTCCCCGGTAGCTGCACTCACTTTGCCCAGGATAGAAGCTCTGTAGAAGGCCTCCAGTGGAAGAACATGTGCATTGCAGGCAGAAAGAACCAGGGCCAGAATCTCCTGGTGCCTCTCCACTGATCAAGATCCATACCATGAGGCTGAGCGGCCCTGCTGTCTTCAGGCATATCATCCTGGGTGAAATGTCTGAGCCTGAGGAACCTACATTGGTCGGAGCAAGAGAGGGTCTTGTGAGTGGCAATATGGAATAATCCCTATGGTTCTTTGCCCCAACAGTTCATGACTGAAAGAAAGCGAGCTGATGCTGTGTACAATAAATTGCATATAGCAAGGCTGGGAATTTTATGGCCCTCTTGCTGTAGTTGAACTGCAACTCCGAGCATTCTTCACCATGGGATATTTTGGTTAAGTTTAGGAACTGCACCCGAAGAGCATCTGTAGGGAAGATCAGCATGGTGCAGTGATTTGAACACTGAAAGACAACTCTGAAGACCAAGGTTCAAATTCTGGCTTACCTATAGAATCCCACTGGGTGATCTTGGGCTAATGGCACTCTCTCAGCCTCAGGGAAAGCAAAGGCAATCCCCTTCTGAACAAATTATGCCAAGGAAACCCTGTGATAGGTTTGCCTTAGGGATATCATTAGTCAGAAACAACTTGAAGGCACTCAACAACAACAGCATCTGTGGAGCCACATGTTCTCCAGTCCTAGCCTAGAAGTGAAGATAGATTAGGATACCCAGATAGCAGAGAGGTATGATCTTAAAAGGATGGGCAAAATGGTCTACCACCAGAGATGTGGAGAACAGTGAGGCCAGTGAACTCAGACAACACCAAAGCCATGGCTACAAAGAAAGCGACAAGATTATTGACAGAATTATTCCAAGCACTGCCACTGGGTGACAGTAATGTTGCAGTGGACTGTGCCTCTTTGGTCATGTTAGGGATGGATGAGGAATTTTTTCTTAGGTATAGATAAAAATGTATCCCATCTGCATCCCAATGTTTATAAGTGGAAAGGTGCATGTTTATGAGCTTTGACGTGATTTGTGCAACCAAACAAGCAATGTTTGATAAAATCAGAGTATGGGGAAGTATGCATAAAAATCAGGAGATTTGAAAAAAAAAAGGCTACAAGCATGCTTTAATATATGTGAGAGATATGTCCACATTTCAAAAATTCACATCAAAAACATGTAACTTGTAAAAAAGTGGGAACAGGGATATCTATGCATTTCCATGGGAGGGGATGCACCATCCAGTATGGGCTGGAGACAGAATGAGCTTTAATATGAAAACTGGAGAAAACTTGCAAAAGCAAAAATAATTTTAAACACCCCCGCCCCCCCTGCTCTTTACAGGCTCACATATCTCTAGGTCATATAAGCCTGGCTTCTGTTGCTACCAGCACTTGGGAAACTTAATTTTTCAGACTACAACTCCTAGTATCCCAGAGCTAAATGCAAGAGAAAGAATGGACCAAATTGTACTTTACAAACCAAATTCAATACAGCATAAGAGCTTTCATAGCTGGAAAGTTGCGAGCAGGGAAACCAAAATGATCAGGTGATTGGACCATTTTCCTCCTAACAAAGCTTATATCATTTGGGAACTGGAATTGTTTAGGGAGGGAGAAGGTAAAAACACGGAAACATGACAGAAATTTATGAAATTATGCATAGTGTGGACAAAGATATTTTCTTGTTGTTAACTGCTATCAAGACTCTGGCTATTTCTGCCCTACACTGCTACAATGCTATTATTCCACTTTCAACTTCCTGTGGAATTCTGGAGTTTGTAGTTCACCCAGGCCAAAGAGCTCTCTGGCTGAGAATTCTAACAGACCCAGCCTAAACTGCAAACCCCAGGATTCCAAAGGATGCTGAAAGTGGAATAATAGCACTGTAATAGTGTAATGCGGAAATGGCCTCGACTCATGGTGACCCTATGAATAAGATATCTCCAAGTCACTCTCCAATCAACTTCCCTGTTCAGGTCTTGCAGCTTCTGAGGCATGTCTTCTTTGATTGCAGTCTTCCTCTTTTCCCACCATCTTCTACCTTATCGAGTATTATTGTTTTTTTCCAGCGAGTCATGATATGGCGAAAGTATGACAGTTTCAGTTTGATCATCTTAGTTTCTAGGGAGAGCTCAGGCTTAATTTGCTCTAGGACTCATTCATTTGTCTTTTTAGCCTGCAGGTATCTGCAGAGCTCTTTTCCATAACATTTCAGTTGAGTTGATTTTCTTCCTATCAGCTTTCATCACTGTCCACCTTTCACAACCATACATAAAAACTGTAACTACAATGGCATGGACTATCCTAACTTTAGTATTCAATTATGTATCTTTATATCTCAGGATGTTGTCTAGTTCCTTCATAGGATAGGAAAGGCACTGTTTTTTTTCTGTCCACGTTTTGAAGTAAACTGACCTAATCAATACCTTCCAGATTAGTTGATGTAATATAAATTCACATTTTGATTTCATGTTTGTCCATATTTTGTGATGTAGTTCTTTGCTCAATAGGGGTGGAGCAGCAAAATCTAGGTTAAAATGTGATTTCTTTTTTAAAAAAAAAGAAATTAGAAATGTGGACTTTCAGACAAAATTCCAAATAACATATTTATATATAAACTTTTCAGAAAATGTTGAGTAATGCCAAAATGGGATGGAACATTATTACTATGAATACAGACTAAACTGACACAGACCAGAAACAGATTGAACTTTCCAACTTCTATTCATGATAGGCTTGGGTCATCCAAATAAGCTGAACAGAGGAGATTCAGGACTCACAAAATAAAGTACTTCTTCATGCTGCACCTAAATAAACAGTGTAATTTGTTTCCACAAGATGTAGTGATGGACACCAACTTAGATGGCTTTCAGAGAGAAATGGACAAGCTCAGGGAGCCAGAGCTAGCAGTGGCTAGGCGATCATTCATGATGGCTGTATACTGCTTTCATGATCAGAGGCATTATGTCTTAATCATGGAACTTTCCATAGGGACTTGACTGAGAACTGTGAGAAATGGGGATGCCAGACTCTACAAACTTGTGGCCTGATCTGGCAGGAATCTTCGTATGGTCTATTATTTTCCCAGTGAAAAAATTGCTGTGAACCATATACAGATATCAGCACAGCAGTGACTAGACATGTCTATCTGCTATGGTGGAAGAATGATCACCAGAACACAGTTCTTGTTTGTGGAACCAATTATCAGGTTTGATGGGTGTTCCCGCGTAGCAGGGGGTTGGACTCGATGGCCCCTGTAGTCTCTTCCAACTCTATGATTCTATGATTCTATTCCATGGTTCAGATACAGTCTAGAGGGGCGCTTTTACAGCAAAGGATAGACTCCAGCCATTTTGGGCACAGACAAACAACATGATGTAGTGGTTTGAACACTGGACTACAACCCTGGAGACCAAGGTTTGATTTTCTCTTCAGCTATGGAAATCCATTGGGTGACCTTGGATACATTACACACTCTCAGCCCCCGAAAACCCTGTGAAAGGTTCACCTTAGGGTTGCCATACGTTGAAACAATTTGAATGTACACAACAACAACAACAATTCTCAGACTAAACCTCATTGTTTCTCAATGTTTATAGATACTATGAACACAGTGTTCATAGATGGTCAGCCACAGGTAAATTCTGCACTGAACAAGAAGACCAGGTTCAAGAATATATGAATTGGAGCTCAGAAATGTAATACCTCCACAGAAACAAGAGAGAGCACTCAACTGGCTGTTCTTGGAAGCAAAGAAGAGGGCAAAGGGAGAATGATTAGTGACCTGAGCTGGTCCTGATGACCTCCGTTCTATTCCCAACAGTTTTTTTCCAAGATCCAGCTGTATCCAAATCAGAAATACTCATTGGGAACAGGGTGCAATTCTGTGCATGCTTACTTGGAAGTAAATCCCTCCGACATTAGTAAAACATTTATGAACATGGAAGAAGAGGATTATACTCTGGAAGAGGAAAAATTCAGCTATATCTGATTTTTTTAAAAAAATTAGGTTATGGACATAGTACATTTCTCTGAATTTGCTTCATAATCCAAATGATTGTCTCTCTTTTCTTTCTTTGTGATGGGCTTTCCACTCATCTCTGATAGTGCTGTAAAAATGGCACAACAATTTTTGGCAAACCTTATTATTATGCATACTTCTTTTTAAAAAATGAACAATCCCAGATTGTTTGTGACTAGATATATCTATTGATCAGGGGAAATCTGTAAGTAATATGACCGAAAGAAATGTCTGAAGGTTTCCTAATGTGTATTCTTTTTCTTTATTCTGTAAAATAAAAGTGTTTCATGATAAAAGGGTATTTACTACATTTCTGAATATGTATAATGATGAAAACTTTTAAAAGTCTATTAAATAAAAATAATATTTAAAGAGTTCAATTCCATACAGGAAGAATGATCACTTTCTCATTATCTTAAAACACTCTTAACTTTCTCTTTAAGAAAATATGTTTTTATTGTGGCAGAACAGTGTGAAATTAATTTGTCAATCTAAATTCTCATTGTGCTAGGATGGCCACTTTTGCCTCTTGGAAAATGGAAGATATCTATCACCAGAGAAGACAATAAAGAGGGTACACATTTGCCTATGTTAATTTGTATGTAGTTGTGTATATAGATGCCAATTTAAAAGTAATTGCTTTACTTTAAATAGAAACACCATCCATTTTACCATGGCGGGGGGGAAATCACACTGCAAAACTGACTTCTGTATTTGCTCATCAGCCTGCTGCCCTCCTGCTATATATTGATGGCAGCTCAAGACCTTCTCTCTTCTGATGTTTCTTTCTCCTTAAACCAGATATAGCAAATAGCTTTTCAAATGGAAGACAGTTCTGTAACCGTGCTTCATGTAGACAGTGATTCCCAACCTAAGGTATATGTACCCCCAGGGGAATGAATTAGGACATTAAGGGGTACATGGGGAAAAAACTGAACAGTGGCAGAAAAAGTATAAAGTATAAGCCATTTCTAGAAAATATCTCAACTCAACGCAGTCCTTGATTGCCCACAGCATTGGCGTTCCTGTCCTAGAAACTTAAGGAATGGGGGAAGGGGGAGGAACATAAAGAGAAGAGTGACACACAAGCTCAACTTCCAGCTGCCATTGGCCCAAAGACTTTTTTAAAAAAGAGAGTGAGAGAGTCTTTCTCACACACATGTGCAATACAACCTTCTAACAGAGTTGCTGCAATCCTCCTGCTGCCCACACTAGGTGGCTTCTCAAGCATTGTGTGCTCTTCTCTTCCTCTTCCTTGTGTCCCTCTCCACAAGGAGACAGCAAACCAGATGAAGATATCCAGTTCTGCCCCACATCCGTCTGAGGGAGGGATGCACAACACCAGTTGCATCTCCCCATGCCTTCAGCCAGGAGCAAACTGGATCCTGAGACAATGGAGATCGTCTGGGTGGACAACAGGGCATGATGGGATAGAAAGGCCTGGGCAGTGTGACTGGCTTGACACCCTGCCTTTCCTTTTGTGAGTGTGGGAAGTCTTCTCAGAGCTCACAGAAGCTTTCTGATGGGGCTTTTCCCCCAAAAGAAAATATGTGGCAGTGGACAAGGTGTGCAATTTATGGAAATGGGTAGGCAAGGGATACGCAAGTGAAAAAAAATTGGGAAGCACTAATACAGAGGACTGTTCTTTGCAAAGCAAAGCGCATGGCCATCTTCCTTTATGAGTTTGCCCGTGGTGTGTACGTTACGTCAGCCTTTCTCAGGCTATCTCATGTGGGGACTGCCAATTTTTTTTTCCCACTGTACCGGGGGATGACACCACATTTGTGCCCGTTGGCCATGACTGCTTGTTTCTTTCCTGGAAGCTCACCGCGGACTAGCAGCCAATGGCTCAGGGACTGCCCTGGCACAGGGCCCACTACTTTGAGTAGCACCATATTACATAGTTCTGTCATCAGCTTTTACACGTACAGAAAATGAAACTGCATTTGAATAATCTGAGAACCAAACCAGCCAAATTGTATGAGCAGTATCTCAACTTTGTAGAAAAAACAAAACCAGAAATTCAGTCATGGGCTGCAAATTTGATTGGACTAGTCAGTAACAGTGAAAACAAAGTGTTTTCTTTAGTTTTGTTTAGTTTTTGTTTTTTTAAAAAAACGAAGATGAACATCTAAGGTCTGGGATCTCTACTTTGTTGAAATGCTGCAATGTTGACATCCCATTATCTGATGGATTGCTCTTTTGATGCTTCTAAACTAAGGATTAGTTCCATTACTTCAATGGCTTTTTCATCACTTCCTCTTGCCTACTGAGGCTCACTTGGAACCACACACACACACACACATATGCTACTTGCAAAGGGAGCTGAGGGGGCAGGGGAAAGGCACCAAGCCAGCTGAGAGACTTTGCAAGCAGTGTATGCACAGTTGGTCCCAAGTGAGGCCATTTCCACACTATTGTTCCATTTTCAACATCCTGTGAAATTCTGGGGCTTGTAGTTTACTGAGGCCCAAGGGCTCTCTGGCTGAGAATTTTAAAGGCCCCTCCCTAAACTGCAAACTCCAGGATTGCATAGGGTGTTGAAAGTGGAATAATAGCACTATAACAGTGTAGTGCGGACATGGCCTGAGTTTCTGCAAGTCCTTCATGTTCCCTACAGTATAGTACCTGGGTTCCGCTTTTCAACCAGGTCTGTTTTCTGACAGTGCTCCAGTCCCTAACTGGTCAGATAAGTGGGGCAAGTAGTCTATTTTGTTAAATACATTAATCTGAGCAAACAAAGAGGAAAAATAGTTAATACACAACTAAATGTGTAAATGTATAAACGTCCCTTTCCCAATAGGTTGTTTTTCTGATCAGAATGGAATACACTCAGTTCCTTTCCTAACTAAAGAGGTTAAGATAAACATCCTCCATTATTTCTGACCAAGAAGAAAAGAGTTGTTCGGCTGCTTTTGGTCAGGAAATATGGTCTGATTAAAAAAAAAAGTTAAGCACCTTGCAGTTTCAATCAGATTTTCAGCACCTGTGGCTGCATTTCAGTACCCAAATAAAATGCCTAAGGATGAGAAGACTGCTGATGTGTTTCACATGTCTTGTCAAGTTTGGCTTTCTTGCCTTTCTTTCATTCTTGTCTGAAAAGCAAAGCAAGTAGCTAGTCCACCACACTGAAGATATGAGGAGTATTATTATCACCACCACCACCACCACCACCATCATCATCATCATCATCATCATCATCATCATCATCCCACCTTTCTCCCAATAATGGGACTCTGGGCAGCAAACAACATTTTTAGAATAATTTAAAACAAACTATACAAAAACTTTAATTAAAGTATAAATATTAAAGTTATGGGGTTGTGAGTATGTAGACATGTTCCAAAGAGCATTCCTGGAACACTCTTTGGGCATACATCTGCAGAGTCCCGAGCCCCATGATCAATATAGCACAGTTAAAGCCTGTCATGCCATTCTGCTTCTTGTTAACACGTGAGCTGGGTGTGAGGTTTGCTTTCTGGGAAACACTCCACTAATCAGTGGCTTATGCAATATGTGCAGTGGATCTCAAAATACTGTACTGACCTCTGGCCTAGATTCCCCCAGATGCTCTTTGGAATAGGGAATGGGGCTTTGGGAAAACAGATATAAGGCTAAAGAACTCTTGTACAAGCCCAGCACAGCTTAGGAACACAAAGAACTATGTTGGGTTTGGGGTTCTACTGTGCTCTGCCTGCACCAAAGAAGAACACTTTGTTTATTATGTGCCTCTCGTGCCACCATAAACCCAGGGATTTATTTCTAGTGTGACATCCAGTCCGATCCTTGAAGATCTAAAAATATATACATGTATTTTTCTGTTCCTAGTCCTCATAGTCACCAAAATAACTTTAAAAAGGAAAGGCAAACCACAGGCATGGAGACTTTGGTTTAACGGGACATTATGCCCTCTAACCTAACATGTGAGTCTTCTTGTTCCAGTTTTGTGGAAGCAGACTATGGCTGGAAAAGAAGGCCTGAAGCTTCCAAAGACTGGTATCCTCCAGTGGCAAGAAGCTAACACAGCCTTCACCGTCAACCAAGAGAAAAGATTGAGAGCAATGGGCAGAATTCTACAGAAACTCTATGCCTTTGGTTAAAAAAAAAGTTGTGCAAATCAGTGCATTTTCTCACAGCTTGTGTCACTGTGGTTCCTAGCACAGCCAATCATTCTGCAAGCAGACACACAGACCTCTCTCTTACAGGCTTTTGATTTGGTGGAAAGGCAACTGACTGATCATTGTGAAATGGGTGAGCTCAAGGTTTTGGTGCCTGGTGTAGAATTAGCTGTGGGACCTAGAACAATTTGGTTGGTGTATGTTTCTACAATACTAAAAATGTATCTTGGACAAGGAACTCCCAAAAATGCATCCAAAGGCTAACTAATGTTGACAGGGACCTTGAAACTGTTTCTAAGGTAGAGGAGCTTCAACTCTGGGCAGGAAGGTCTTATTTATTTTTGTTACTTATAGGTGGTTGTTGCTGTCAAGTCATTTCCAGCTTATGGTGACCCTAAGGTGAATCTATCATGGGATTTTCTTGGCCAGATTTGTTCAGAGGGGGCTCATTATAGGCTTCCTCTGAGACTGAGAGAATGTGACTCACCCAAGATCACTCAGTGGGTTTCCATGCCCAAATGGGATTCAGAGTCTGGTCTCTAGAGTCATAGTTCAACACTCAAACCTCTGTCACTTGCAGGTACATTTTTACCGAATAATAAAAACACAGAATAAATTGCATTAAAATTACCATCATCATCCAACTGAAGCAGACAGCAATCTGGCCCCCAAGAAAGCAATGATAAAATAATAAATAAACATTACCGAACTGAGTTAAAAAACAAATGCAGCTATATATCAAGTAAAGGGAAAAGTATATAAGACCTTATCAAGGAAATGCAACATACTTGCCCCTCTGCTATGTTGCTTGAAGAGCAAAAGGTGTGGAGACACTTTAGCAGGACTACAGACAATATACTCTCAAGAGAAAATGCAAAACATATATATCTACCAAGCCCAAGATACTGAGAATTTCCTGGTGCAAAACCTAGGCCATTTCTGCAAGAGAGAGGAGGAGTGGTTCACTGCGTGTCAAGAGTGGTGTTTTTACACTCCGATTTGGAAACTTAATTCAGAAATTCAATAACTGTGCTGTCTGCACCCTGCCATTTACATCATACTACTGCAGAGAACAGTGGTTGCTGCATCCACAACAGCAAGTCTCTGGCCACTCCCATTCCCCTCCCTCACCCTGCCCCACCATTGCTGATTGGTCTTTTTTTAAAACATACGCACACGCTCTTTTTTTCCTTTTTTTTCTTTTTTGCCATAAGGGACAGCCTCGGAACGCCCATAGCCGGCTGCTTTTGTGATGTGAATTGATGCTACGCTTCTGCATGTAGGAGAAAATTGAAGCAGAACCACTTTGAGAGATTTACATCAGAGTTTTTCTGGTTTTCACATACAGTGGTTTCACATCGCAGTGAACTGTTCTAGGAGCTAAAAACGTGCAGAACCACAAGAAAGACTATGAAGCTAAAACGGTTCAACATGCAGACGGGATGGCAAGAATTTGACGCTGCTACACTGTATCAACCTTGTGCGGAAATCGCCCTAGAGTGAGCTTATCAGATATAGTATGCTTGTCAGATTTGCTGATGACAAGGAAATATGCAAGGTAGTGAGAGAAAAAAGAAATTAGAAAGAAAAAGAAATTTAAAAAGAGTTCCAAAAGGATCTGTCTAAACCGGGGAAATGGGCTTTAAATGGTAAAGCAAAAGTCAATAAAAACAAGTGTAAAATGATGCATAATGTGGCAAAAAAAATCTCAACTTCATATATACACTGGTATGTCAGCTGGTATGTCATGATCCCAGGAGGATCATGGTTGTTATCTCTATAAAAACGTCAACTCAGCATGTGGCTGCTATAAAAAATGGCAACTTCCAAGTTCAACATAGTTAGAAAAGGAATCAGGTGTAACACTATTGTACTGACCTTGTACAAATTCATGGTGTGACAAGATGTGGAATACTATGTACAGTTCCGGTCAGTGCATTTAAAAATGATACTGTAGAGCTGTAGAAAACTGTGACCTAAATGACCAAAGTATTGTAGCTACTTAAGAGGACTGAATGCAATGTTTGGGGCTCCTTAATATAGGAAAAGGTAAAGTAAGGGAAGACATGATAGAAGTATAAGACGCACCTGTGTATAAGACGCACCCCATTTATACACCGGCAAATACTATTTCCTGGCATATAAGACAAACTCCATTTTCAAACAGTATTTTTTGGGGAAAAAAGTGAGTTTTATACCCCAGCAAATACAGTAGTACACAAAACATACTAAAGTACAGAATTCACTGACTCATAATGGTGTGATGGTTGCCAATCTAGATGTCTTTAAAAGGGGATTGGAGGATGGGCTCATCAGGATGCCTACAGTCAGCCCTCCGCATTTGCAGGTTTCACTTTGCAGATCTGATTATTCACATATTATTTGCTGCTGCCTTCACTGCTGCCTTGTGGTATTATTAATAGAGTCTGCAAGTCTTGTGAGACTGTGGGCCTTTCTGCCCTGTGACAGTGCTATTATTCCACTTTTAACAACCTCTGGGATTCTGGGGTTTGCAGTTTCCTGAGGCCCAAGAGCTCCCTGGCTGAGAATTCTAAAGGCCCCTCCCTAAACTGCAGACCCCAAGATTCCATAAGATGTTGAAAGTGGAATAATAGCACTGTAACAGCATAGTGTGGAAAGGGCCTGAGAGACTGCAAATGTTCCTATTAAAAATAGCACAGAGCAGCAGCAGAGGCAGCAGCAAGCCCCATCAGCCATCCACTTTTTCCTTGAGAAGGAACCTCAATATCTCAAAGGCATCCATGGTGGGTTGATCATACATTTTTGTGTTAAATATGGGATGGGTGGGTGGTAGAGTTATTTTCTTCCAAACTTTTCCAGGGGCCCTGTGCTCCTAACCCTAGCTAATGTGGAAGGATGTCCATATATATAACCTTCTGTATCACATATAACCTCCTGTATCTGTCTGTATCAGCTGCTGGAGAATATTAGTGGGCTTGACATAGATACCTGGTTAGACATTATGTGAGCAGAATGTTCACCTCAATAGTTCTCATACCCTCCCACTTTTCACAAATAGAAACCAGGGCATACGCTGTTAAGTAACATCAGTGTGGTCAAGATGGCAAATGTTATTAATGTTATTAATGAGGAACAACAGAAAAGCTGGGACAGGCTGCAGTAGTTTGCTTTTGCCTGACTGTAAAGCGAAGGGCAAAATTCTGCCCCATCCTCTGGTCACCCCCCACCCACCCCCCAGAATTAAATAAATGCAAACTGCTTTTGCACTTTGAATTCAGTTTGCATCAACTGAAGGAAGTGGCAGAAAGGGGGAAAGTGAGACAACAGAGGTTTAATTATCCCTGGCAAATCAGCTGGAGGGTTTAAGTTCATCAGTCTAAGCCAGCATGGCTTTGCTTATGGTCCAAAGGTTAAAGTAGAAAGACAATTTCTAAGAAGTTCTAAAAGAACTCTTAAAACAAAACAAGCAGAATCAAGAATATAGACAAATACATCTTACGCCAAAGCACAGATTTGCCTAGATCTCTTCCTGGTCTAGGCAAAGAGCTGCACAGGATGGCCTTCCTTCTCTTTTCTAGCAGAGGTCCAATACATCCTAGCTAAAAACAAATGAAAAATTTGTTAACAGATCAATTAAAGGAAGGAAGAAAGGCGCTTTGAGTTCTTTTTCATTATAAAGTCTGTACACAAGGGGATGGGGAAAGTAAGTCCTGCAGGCCACATACAGCCCCTGGACCCCATTTTTACAGTTCCTGGAGACATTTTGGCATGCTGAGGGTATGTGGCCCTGGACAGTCATCCACCCCTACATTATACCATTCAAATGTTTCCTAAAATCTCGCTGGTTCTCTGCTACTGGTGCTGCCACGGATTTATCGCAGCTGAAAACCACTTCTGTGTTGATCAATCACACTATCTATGACTACAGAACAAAAAATGAATTTTACATTTTGGAAAGGTTTTTATATGTTATATTTTAATGCACAATATAGTCTTCTTCCGTTATTATGCACAAATGATGACTCAGAGGACTGCCTTGCAGGATGGAGGACTCTCCTTTGTTGGAGATTTCTAAGAAGAAGTTAGAAAACCATCTTTCAGGGATACTTTACCTATGGATTCCAGTACTGGTACGGAGTTGGGTTAGATGACCATTGGCATTCCTTCCACGTCCACGTTTCTTTGACTCACATCTGAGCCATCAATATCCTAAAGCCTTTAAGTATTAAGACTAACAGAATGCAAAAAAATATTTACAAGGGGAAAATGCTGATGACTCAGAGATGATTCGGAGTCACAGCGTTGTAGTAGGCATTCTTCTTCAGATCTTTCTCTAGCATATAAAGTAAAAATGGCCACTGCAAGCTCCCCTGCCCCTGCCCCTGGAAGTAAGCCCATCCTTGGCTTAATGAAATAATTTGATCCATCCCTTCCCCCCACTTTCCAGGCTCCATGAATGTTGACGAGAGCCTTCATTTCCCAGCCATCTCTAGATGTCGATGTTCTTGCTGTCTATTGGACTGTACGCAGTCAAGGGGCCTCCAGCACATCCAGCTGGTGAGAATTGATAGGAATTGATATTCTCTTAGAAAATGGGGCTTTAGGAACTTCCATGGCTCCAAACTTTAAAGCTATCAGCAGGTGAAGAACAGGACAGGTTTGTGGTCCCAGTGCAAACTGAATGGGGTGAATGTCACTCAGATACTTGTCTGACCAGTGAAATGGTCCCAGTGCTGAAATAGCTTGAGATGCTGCTCCCAACAAGGTACATCAGCATTGCGAGGGGGCCAACCCAGCTGTGCTGGGGCTACTGGCCTAGTTGGAGATTTGAATGCTACCTACTTTCAGAGTCAGGACATAAGACTTGCTGGACAATAGATTCATCCTAGTGTGGTAGTTCTTCCAGGCTCTGTAGCTGGTGTCTTCAGACAGGTGTAGGCACCATGGGACACATGCCCCGGCATTGCGCCAGGGCCAGTTGCTAACTGTTTACATTCCTGTCCTATTCTGGGATCTGAATTTCCAGCAGACTTAGCGTGCAGCAACCTTTAGCCCTGGCCCTGCGGTTGCATCATGTTGCTTTTTTCCCAGACAGACATGTTTACACGTTACCTCAGTCTCTACCCGGCCAAAACCAACCATCCCAAGAACTTTAATCCCATTATGCCCTTTGCAGGCATGTATCGACACTATAGCCAAAATCACTGGATGTCAGCAGAATTGCTCGCTTCTCCAGCTGGTAGATTCAGCATCTGGGATTCAAATTCCTACAGTGAAAAAAATCAGCAAGACCTTCAAGCAGAATTGGTTTCCTGATAAAAGCAAGGAGGTGATTTGCTTTGTTCTTCAGTGTCCAGTTGAAGAAGAAACTAACATCCACTATGAAAAGTAGTGCATTTTGAAACCTAAACCTGTACTCAAGTTGCACTCTGCTTTTTAAAAAACGCACAGAACTAAACGGACTATGCAAATTAAGTGTATGAATATACAAGCGCTATTTTTTCAAATTCCTTTAGTTGTTTTCTGCACAAAAATACCACATGCAAATTTTGCACAGAATAAGTCCCCAACTTCAGTATTTCATACACAGGAAACAGCATTTTCTGTGCAGAAAATAATATATCTGCACGATATTATATATTATTCATATATAATTCTTAAAATATATGTTTATTCTCTGCAGAGAAAATGCTTTCTGTGCAAAGAATCACATGCAAATATTGTGAAGTCCCAAACTACGAAGATTCTCCAGGATTCTTATCAGTTTCTCAACACTCAAGAAACAAATTTTTCAACTACTTTTCAAGTATTTTCAAATATTCATTCCATCCCTATTGCTGGCAGCCACTGCTTCTTGATTCCACTCTCTGTTTCCAGCCCATAGGACCAGCCCAACACATTTAAAAATAACAGGGAGATGACAGGCAAGTGGCAGCAAGACAGGAACATCACAGGCATTAGGAGAGCTTGGGCCATTGCTATCCATGAAAGCGTATTCCAAATAAAAATTATTTGCCTTTAAACCACAAAACGTTTTGGTGATTTTGCTGCAACAGACCAATATGGGTCTCTCTCTGAAAAGTTTGAAAGGTGCTTCTTTATGTAAGGGAATACACATCTTTCAAAACAAGTGTCAGTTAGATGTGGCAAACTTTCTCTTTATAGAAACCTCTCTACTCCCCATCCATGTATAGCTGCTTTTTTGTTTCTAACCTGTGGCAGTCACAAATGGCATGCATCCCTGATAAGCACGGAGATATAGAACTCCTGCGTACATTTACTTAGATGTTAAGACCCAATTAACTTAGTAGGACATGAATCTGAATAAACTGTTCAAAGAGCTAATTTATGCACAAGACAAGTAAAGGTGAGGGTTGCCCTTTCAAAAGGAGCTTATTAATTCATTACTCTTTGAACCATTTCCAGTAATCTAAAATGCTCAGCAAGCATTTAGCTACTCCATTTGACCTTCAGTCTATCTATTAACTTGGTAGCTATGCTCCCCTCTTGCCTCATTCCACCTGGTTGTGTTGTTGTGTACTTTTAAGTTGTTTCTGACTTATGGAGACCCTAAGGAGACCCTATTTTGCTTGGCAAAATTTGTTAGGAGGGGGTTTGCTTTTGCCTTCCTCTGAGACTGAGTGTGACCTGCCCAAGGTCACCCAGTGAGGCCATTTCTGTACTACACTGTTATAGGCCCTTTCCACACGGGGCAATTGAAACGGTGCAGAGCGACCTCCAACGGAGGTCTTCTGCACCGTAGAGTGGACTGGGGCAGACTACTTTTGTAGTTCCACACCTCAGTCCGCTCCGAAGTGACCAGAACTGGTCGCGCAGCGTGCTTTTTAAAAACCTCCGTGTCGCTCCGTCGCTGCGCTCCGGTGCAGATTTGCAGGCGCGCACTAGTGCGTGCCTGCAGATCTTCCGGGGGCGGGCTTTAGGCTGGCGAGCTTCTCCGTTTGGTGGAGAGCCTCCACCAACCGGAAGCCGCCATTTTGGATGCCGGAGCAGTGCGGCGCGACAAGCTCGCACTGCTCCTCATCCCGACAGACTCGCCCGGACGCTGAAGAAGTCCGGTGAGTAGTGTTTTCGCGCGGCTCCTCCCCCACGTCTGGAAAGCGCCATAGTTCTGTTGTTCCACGTTCAACATCCCGTGGCATTCTGGGGTTTGTAGTTTACTGAGGCCAAAGAGCTCTCTGGCTGAGAATTCTAAAGGCCCCTCCCTAAACTGCAAACCCCAGTATTCCATAGAATGTTGAAAGTGGAATAATAGCACTATAACAGTGTAGTGTGGAAATGGCCTGAGTCTCCAAAAGCTGAGCAGGGATTCAAACCCTGGTCTCCAGAGTCATAGACTCATGCTCAAACCACTATGCCACACTGGCAAATAGTACAAATCTATTTTTCACATCATTTTTACATTACCCTTAAATTCTGTGGGGATATTCTTCAGGTTGTATTTTGGCACAATGGTTGGTTTAATGTTCTCCTTTAGCTTTACTCTGAGTTTTGATAACAGCAATTCATGGTCTGTGCCACAATCTGATCAATTACCCCCTGGACTTTAGGAGAGAATTTTTAGTTCCTTCTTCTTCTGACTCTGCAGTCGGAGCATAAACTTGGGTCATGGTTATATTGATTGGTTTTCCCTGAGTTCTTACTGATACTTTTTGGTCAGACTTTTATATCCTTTGAATACTTTTTGCACCATCTCTCTTCACTATTAATGTCCCCCAATTTCTTCTTAGATTTTCATTTCATGAATAAAACACTGTGTAATTATCTGACTCAGAATGTCTCAATTCTTGTCCACTCCAATACTGCAATGTTTATACATTCCATTTGTTGCTTTAGTATATCTAAATTCCTGGATTCATGTTTCTCACATTCCATAGTCCTATAATATCTGTTATGCAGTTTTAGACTTTCCTTTCACCTTTGAGCACATCCTTTCAGCTTGAGTCCAGTTGCATCCTTTGCCACAATACTATTCATAGTGTACCCCAGTATCTCTTTGATTGCCTTCTGAGCCCAGAGTGTCACCATCTGACACTATCTTTTGATTTATTTTGGCTTGTCTCATCATAGGGTTTTCAAAAGACATTCAAAAGGGGTTTATCATGCCTCCTTCAGTGGAGTACTAACTGGGAGAGGATCTCTCAGAGACAGCAGCAGTGTGTTAGCTATGATGCCACCGCCTGTCTCTGAGAGATCCTCTGTCAGTGTCACAGCACCACTACGGTTGTTGCTGTCCAGTAGCTGTCTGGCACATTGAGTCCAGCTCCTCAGTAAAAGCCTGTCTGGTGTGGGAGACCCTACTAGCAACACTACTGCCATCAGCATAACCTCTTGTCTCATAGGAAACATGCAGTCTCACCACCAGAGATAGGTAGTGCCATGGTGAGCACATCTTTTAAACTAAAGAAAGATAAGCAGAACCAGGAACAAGACATTCTGATCCAGACTTTCAGTTAATTAATTGCAAGATTAAATTAACATTGTTTAATAGTTGTAAGACTAGGACTCTGGGAGACCAGGGTCCTAATCCCTGATCAGCCATGGAAACCCACTGGGATGACCTTGGGCAAATCACACTCTCTTAATCCTCCCAAAAAGGCAATGTCAAACTTCCCCTAAATAAATCTTGCCAAGGAAAAACTTCTGATAGGCTTCTCTTACAAGTCATCATAACTTGAAAGCATACAACAACATCAGCTGCAACATGACTCTTCCCTCATTAAATCTCTCTGTAATCAACACTCTCCCCTCCATGGATTCTGTGATCACAACAGGTCTCTCTCTTGTACAGGGATATCATCTCCTCTGTGGTTTATGCAAAACTGTAACATGGGCAGGTTAACCATTCAAACAGAATGTGCCTTGAAATTATGTGATGGCAGATGATCGGTACGTGATCTCCCTCACTGTGATGGGGAGTTATTTGTGGCTGTTGGGTTTTCCTTCTCCTGTGAGGAGATACGACAGGGTAAGGCAGACTTTCTCAATTCCTGTGTCAATGTTCCTGTCTCTTGAGCATGCTGGGGCACTAATAAGATGGTCAGCTTAAAAGGATGGGACAAAGAAGTCCCATAAAGTCTCCCTTCTTATGCAACATAGAACTGCTAGTTCAGCCATAATTAACCTGGTGCCCTCCAGATGTTCTGAAGTTTAGCTCCCATCAATTCAAGCCAGGCATCGTGATCCAAAACGTCTGGGAGGCGCCAGGTTAGGGAAGACTGTATTACACTTTATACATATGAGTGTTTCAGATCATGTTATTGAATTTGGAAAGTTACTTTTAATAAGAATGAATCCATAACTGAGCAATGGTAGAATGATGCTCAGCAGATCATTATGTCAATTCTTCTTAAAAGAAACTTTTCTAGCCCTGAATTGCACGTAATTTATTAATCATCATACACCACATTTTGAGGAGACAGAAACATACATACGGAATCAGCTGGATTCTTATAATAGTGTGCACTTTCTCTCTTCTCAGGTTTTATCATGACAGCTCAACAGAGCCAAAATTTGTACCAGGGCTTTTATCTGTATGTTAAACCACCAACAGAGTTCTTGGCCAGTGATGCTGTTTATGTTCCTAGCAATGAAACACTTACTTTGGAATGTAGTGGGGATCATCTTCCCATCACAGTCAGACAACTAGAATGTATCCCTGACCACTAGTTCTCCAAGGGTTTACAGTTAGAAACCCATGGTAACTTACCACAACACCTCCTGCCAGCTCGCCATTCCTCGAAAAAATGGCAGGGAGGAGAGGAGACTTGATTCAGTTGCAAAGTAATACAAATCCACAGCTATAATTAGGTAAATGAGGTAAATTTGCCCACTTTCCTTAATTCATGCTCAGTATTCAAGTTCCAAAATTTAGCAGAAGACGGTTCTTTGCAGAGCCAATATGGAGTAGTGGTTTGAGTATTGGACCAGGACTCTGGAAGACCACAATTCTGATGCCTACTTGGCCATGGAAACCTAGTGGTTGACCTTGGGCAAGGTACACTCTCTGAGCCGCAGAGGAAGG
Source organism: Cyclura pinguis (assembly GCA_030412105.1). Lineage (NCBI taxonomy): Eukaryota > Metazoa > Chordata > Lepidosauria > Squamata > Iguanidae > Cyclura > Cyclura pinguis. Next base: position 193,734,271 of record CM059600.1, on the reverse strand, counting down.
CAAGGGCAAACCCACTCTGTAAATCTTGCTAAAAAACCCACCATGATAGGGTTGCCATAAACCAAAATTGACTTGAAGGCACACATGAACGCAGTTACAAAAACTGTTAATGCTTAAAGAAGTAAAATCAAAGGACCAGAGCTCTACTCCACCCTGAAAAATTATGTCACAACTAGACTTCATATGTGATTTAAAAAAGAAAAAGAACCAGCAGGGATGCAACAATAATTTGAAAGTAATTTTCCAAGCTCTGCATAGGACCCTGTGAGTCAGAGAAGACGCAGTTCAGGTAGGAAGGACCTTGGCACTTGAAGAAAGCTTAGATGATATCTCAAGCTGAGGGAACCCTGAGCAGGGCAGTAACGTGGCACCTGGTAGACGTCACAGTTACAGAAAGGGAAATCGGCTGACTGCCTACAGCCATTCTTCCTCACTTTCGCTAATCACACCAGAGGATTTATCAGCAGCAGCAGCAGCAGCAACAGATAAGAACTTTGTGGCTTCTGAAAGATGAAAGAATCCAGAAAGAGTTCATTTGAGGTGCCTTTTACAACTCAGTGACAGTCTGAAGCGATTTCTCTGCTTGTTAGGATCCTGGGGTGGCTGCAAGAGCAAATGAAATTAGGATAGCCTCCCCCAATTTAGTACTTTAGCCTAATGTGTTGGATTACTGCTCCCATCACCCCCAGACAGCATGACACCAGGTTGAAGAAATCTAGACTAAAAGTTCCACCTGTAAATTTAGGGCAAAGTCCCTTTTCTCTGTCCAGAACATTTCTCCAAAAGAGCTACCTTAAAAGAGGACTCTGCGTGTGTGTGTTTGTGTTTGTGTGTGTATGTGGGGGTTTGTCCAGCTTATTTACCTCTGTGCAACTCCAAACTGGACACAAAATGAGGACTAAGAGCTACCTTTTTCATTCCTCTACCAATGTGCATCTCGGACTCAAGGCCATACATGAGATCAATATGGTATACTGAACACCACATTTAATATATTTTAAAAAATATGCTGAGAAGCTGGGGTGTGTGTGTCTGTGTGTGTGCGTGTGTGCACACATGCATGTGTCACATGCGTGTGTGTGAGTGAGAGTGTTTATGTACGGGAGAGATTTTGGGAATGTAACAGGTAGGGAGAGTAAGTTTAACCCCTTTATCCCTTCCCTTTTGTAGTCCTGGAAAAAAAAGTCCCCAATTGAAGGGGTTATTTGCATTGGGACTGAAGAATTCCTCAGTGTCTATTTGTATTATTTTAAAGTATGCAAAGAGACATTTAATATCACATCTTGCTTTCTCTAAATGGTATTACGTACTACCTTTCTAAGTGTACATTAAACATGTATCATTGCTGTCATTTAGTCATACTTAACCATATCTGCAACAATATCTTGAACTGAAGTACAAAAACAGAAACAGTTTGAAAAGAGGGAAAAAAACCCACCAATACAGAAAACATTAATGTAGCTTAAAAAAAAAAGAGCAGACTGCAAATAAAGTGTCCTTAATATGTACACTGATACTTGAACTGAAGTTGGATACTGCGCCTTGTCAAGTTTACACAGATTGCTTAGCTGCATATGACAGGCAATTATTCAGTTTTTTAAAAAAGTGCTTAAAAGTAGGTAAGCTGTTTTTATTTTTAAGAAAAAAGCAGCTATTTATAATGTGATGCTGATCTAGCCTGGATACCTATAGAAACTTCTCACCCCTGGAATTGTTGTTTAGCCCAAACCTACTGTGTATGCTAAGATAATGTTCACAACTATAGTAAAACCTTTATAATCTGATCTTTCCTTCCTTCCTTCCGTCCGTCCGTCCTTCCTTCCCGCCTTTCTTCCTTCTTGAAAAGTGTTTTGTACACAATTTCTAACTTCAAACAGAAATTTCTAACTTCTGCATGGCCCCTCTCTAAACCCAGAGTCCACTTCTAGGTTATTCCAAAGCAAGTCCTGGAAAAGTAACTTGTCTGGATTACAACACCCATGTCCACTCTTCATGCTGCTTGAGGGAACTGTGGGCACTGTACACTGTACTTTCCCAGGTTCTGTTCCAAAGCCAGGGGGTGGGAGGCTACAGTTCTTCTGGCACAGGGAGCATTTCCCTCTCCCACTACCCTGGACGACCTCACCCTTTCTGCATCACGGGATACGGTGCTGCCTCTTCTCTCCTCAGGCACCTATTCCTCACCACGGGAAGCCTGCTGCAATCCCCTTTTCACCCTAAGCCCCACCCCTCCCCAGCTATAGGAAACTTCCCTCTGGCCATTGCAGGCAGGCCAGCCAATCACCGAGGCACAGAGGGTGGGGCCAAGGCTGCCTGAGGGACAAGTACTGATGCACCTGGCCGGGTGGCATTCGTGAAATGCCAGCCAGCCAGCTGAAATCTTGCAAGTGAGCACATTCGCCCTGCTGCCTGGTCTGAAGAGCAACGGCCGGAGGAAGAAGACGCAGCCTGGCTGAGAGGAGAAGAGAGGGACCGAGAAGAACCAAAAGAGGACGTCGAGGTTAAGCCTGTCGTCCTGGACCCAGGAGCAGACTGTTAAGGCTAAGATGCAGGCACTGCGGATGCAGCTGGCGCGCAGCTCGTGAAATCCACACGTGGTCCCTAAACTACGTGGCAAGGAGGCCCCCTCCCACCGACCCGCTGCAACATCTTGCTGCCTCACATCCCTTGGCATTTTCTTCATGGCTCCTCCTCCCTGCAGCTTCCAGAGTAAGGGGACCCCCCTGGCCACGCTAGCCCTTCTATGGACATATGTGGCTTGGGCTGAAGGAAGACCAGGGTGCCCTTCCTGCCAGATGCCCCCTTTAGAGCCCAGTGCTGAAAAAGCCTTCCTGGTGGAAGTGGCCAAGCAGCAGATCCTGCAGAAACTGAACCTGAACGAGAGGCCCAATATCACCCACCCTGTGCCACGTGCCGCCGTTGCCAATGCACTGCGGCGTCTGCACCTGGGCAAAGGCCGAATAGATGGACCCGGGCTCTCATCCGGATGGGAGAAGCCCGAGCCTGATGAGCAAGGGTATGAGATCATCAGTTTTGCAGAGACAGGTGAGTGCCTCTTCTACTCACATGGCCTGGGGCTTAAATGGGAAAAATAGGTCATATTCACAGATCACCCCACCCTCCCTATCATTACGTCATACAAACTTCTATTAGGAAGCAGAGCGTAGTAGTTATTTCTTGTGCTGGACTTTCTTACCCATGAGAGTCTAGGGTTGCCAAGTGAAAACCAAGACAGGGCTTCTGTGCCTTTTTAGTGGTGCAGAAAAGGGAATCTCAGCAGATGTTGCTTGCCACCCAAGTTCCACCTACTGCAGTTCCCTCTGCTGTTCTAATTCACAGCCCTACTTGAAGTTCTGGGTGGGAAGAGGATCATACAGGGACAAAACACATGCTTCACCTGTCAATTTTTGCCTGGCAGTCACTATTCTTCCAAATAGGCGACAGACAGCTGAAGGAACACCCCTCCGACACACACATAACTCTGTGGCTTTCTTATCTAATGCTGCCTTTATTAAGACACATACTTGTCCATCTATCTGATGTCTTTTTCTATACATCCCCCTTGGGATCTGGGGAAGCAAAGCTTTGGGGAGTTCTCCATTCATTACAATGGGAATTGCAAAAGAAAACTTCTAAGTGAAGGGTAATCTTTTTGTAGGCAAAGAGTGTCTGACCATAGGATGGCCCTGCTAAAAGGGGTCCAGATCTCATGGTGATATTCTGTGCAGCTTTATTGATCTATGCATTTGTTTGTTTCTACCACGGAGTGACCTTTGTAGCCACTGCATGGTAGAAATCCACGTGGAACACAGTATTCTGAAGAGACTAGGCATGTGCTTGGCTGACAGGCCACCACACACTGGGTGAGACCATTGGATTATGCTTCTTGGAACATGGCTGCAGGCTGATTCACACAAAACATGGAAAAGTTACTTGGGTAAAGGAGACTACAACTCCCAAAAGCCCCAGTCCACATGGCTACCATAGTTTTTAAAAACAACTTTTTCAGGTTCTGGGTTCAAGAATTTAAAAGGTGTCTGCAGCTAGTACAGATGAGTCACATCAAAGAATTATCTCTTGTCCGTGAGGAGACCCAGGGTGGTGTAGTGGCCTAAGCATTGGACTATCACCCTTTAGACCAGGGTTCAATTCCTCGCTTAACCACAGAAACCCACTGGGTGACCTTGGCCACATTACATACTCTCAGCCCCAGAGAACCCCATGATAGGTCTGCCTTAGAGTTTCCATTAGTTAGAAACTACTTTAAGGCACACAACAACAACAGTCCATGAGGGAGCAAGAAGGAAATGGCCTTTGATATGGAATTCGGGAAGGCTGAAAGTGAGAAGTGAGAATCTTTGTGCAGACAGATTTGATTGTAGTGTCCTTCTCAAGTCAGTGTCACATGACTTGTACAGTGCCTAATTTCTTGGTACAGGACAAATAATAATCAGTTATGATGACATATAATTCCAATTGTTTTTATTCAATATACACATGAGAGCCCAGGTTCAAATTCAGATAAGAAGTTAACTGGGTGCTGTTGGATGAATCATGCTTTCTCAGCCTGATCTATGTCACAGGATTGTTCTGGGGCCATGAAACGAATTTATTTGTTTGCAACATTTATACCCCACTTTTCCACACAACAACCATGTGAGGTGGGTCAGTCTGAGAGAGCCAGTAGCTGTCATATGGTAGCCAGTGGGTTTCATAGCTGTGTGAGAACAAAGTGGCCAAGAAACACAGAGTGAGGGCCAGGCACTCACAGGCATCTTGCTGACATTTGAAAGACTCTAGATCAAGTTTCTAGCTGTTCAGTGGTAGGGCAGGAATTCTAGCAATGCTCTTGGGAGAAGAATATTGATTTTCATTTTGTCTGTTCTCTGTTCTCTGCAGAGCCTTCTGGGCTGCTACAGTTCCAGCTCACACAAACAAAAGGCCAAGACATGCACATCCTCCATGCCCAGCTGTGGTTGTATCTCAAGGCCCATCGAAACATCACACTACAGATCTACCTTGCAGGACATCAGCGAGTGGCCCTGGGGGGGCAGCAGTTGGGGAGCAAGGGCAATGGCTGGCATGCCTTCTCCCTCATGCCATCCATGCAGAACTTCTTTGAGAGCAAGGAGAAAACCCTCCATTTGGAGCTGCAGTGCAAAGGCTGCCATCCCAATGTCACAGCCTTGGTGACGACCACTAGCAGCTCCCACCAGCCCTTCTTGGTGGTGAAAGCCAAGATGCGGGAGCCTGGCCACCAGGTCACCAAGCGCAGCCTGAGCTGTGACCAGAACTCTGAGGTTTGCTGCCGAAAAGACTATTACGTAGACTTCCGGGACATCGGTTGGAACGACTGGATCTTTAAGCCAGAGGGTTATCAGATAAACTATTGCATGGGTGAATGTCCCATGCACCTGGCCAGCACGCCTGGCATTGCAGCTTCCTACCACACCACCGTCTTCAACTTGGTCAAAGCCAACAACATCCGGACTGCAGGCCGTTCTTGCTGCGTCCCCACCCAGCGACGGGCCCTTTCTCTGCTCTACTTTGACCCCAATAAGAACCTCATCAAGACTGACATTCCTGACATGGTTGTCGATGCTTGTGGTTGCAGCTAAGAACAGGACGATGGCCATGGGGGAAAGCTGAAAGGGGCAGAGAGGGAGAAGTGGGTTAGGGGCCCTCCACTCCTGATGGACACCCTGGCATGACAATCACGAGTGATGATGCTCCTGTCCAAGTTGTAGGGTGGGCATGGTGTGGACTCTTTTTCAGAGAGCAACAATGGTTTCTGTAGGGCAAAGCAAATTGCAGCAGGATTCCATCCCTCCTGCCTTCTTCCCTACGTTTACATTAACTTTAAAGCACAGAGAGAGTGCTCAGTCTGACTGCCAACAGGTTACTGCTTCATAGCATCTCTAAAATCTGTTCTCTTCCTGAGTAGATTCTCTTTATCCTCTCTACCTTCCATCTGTCTGTGGTTCTAGCAAAACTTGGAACATTTTGTTTTTTGGTCACAGTGGCCCTTCTGGCTAGGGAATCCTGGGAGCTGTTTTCCAAAAAGTAAAATTTCCAATCTGTAGCCCTGGGGTTAGGTAGGTTTCCAGGCAAGAGAAGGGTCAGCAAAAGACCTCCTGCAGCAATGTTTGGGGGGTTCCATAGATCAGGATACATATTGTTGTTGTGTGCCTTCAGGACACTTCCAACTTATTGTGATCGTAAGTTAAACATATCATGGGGAAAGGTTTGTTCAGTGGATATTTGCCTTTGACTTCCTGTGAGGCTGAGAAAGTGTGACTTGCCCAGCAGTCAGTGGCAATTTGAACCCTGGTCTCCAGAATCTCCAATGCTCAAACCACTACACCAGACTGGTTCTCAGGATACTTATGCTTGCCCAATTCATTTCCTTTTCCTTCAATGCATTTTTAATGCACTCAGCAGAATACCAGAACAAAACGGGGACAAGAGTTAGTAATATAAACCTGGTCAGATGTATCCACTTGGTATAAAAGGAAATGAATTCTGGGTACTTTGACTTAAAAGTACATCTCAGTTGTGCATGTGTTAAAATTTACATTATTGCTCATATCATTTTCACTGTCTCGTTTCCTTGCAATCTTTGTTTTCACACGGACCAGGCAGTATATACGTAGAGAGGATCCTACAGGCGGTGTACCACCAAAAGGGATAGACCTGAAATAAATATATTGTCTATTCACCTAGTTGGTGGCGCTAACACTAAATTGGCCTTCTTTGTGCATTTTGTATTTTTTGTGTGTACTTGTTGCACTTACGTTAAAATATCTATCTATATTATTTTATTTTTGGAATGACATGAATAATAAAATATAGTTTAAAAGAAAAACACCTGGTGTTCTCTGGGAAATGTTCTGCTGAATTATACAGATAATTTAAAATGGGTTTGAAAAACCAAGTCCTAAAGCATACACACTACAGCACAAGAATCAATCCTTTGGATTCTACATCCTTTCAGCCACATTTCCCTCTTCTGCTTCCCTCTGCTCTCTCTTGGTGAGCCTCATCTCTGGAATGCCTCGTGCTCTCCCTCTCTGGTATATGTCACCATCAATCCACATGCACAGCAAGCTTCCTGAGCCCAGATCCCCAGTTTCATTCTCAACTTACCATGGACTGCATCACACAGGGAAAGGAATTGTTGAGCCCATATAGCATTTAGCTAGTGGAGGAAGGATAGCATACAAAGGGATGGCTATTCTAAAGACATTTGCCCACAGCTTTGGCTTACAATCTCAAGTTTTCATTCTTGAGGGGTTTGGGCCTCTCAAACAAAGCCAACTGCCAAATCTTACTAGGGATTTAAAGCAAACAGAGACATCGGGAGTGATTTGAGACTGGGGCCATTTCTACACTACACTGTTTTAGTGCTATTATTCCACAACATCCTGTGGAATTCTGGGGTTTGCAGTTTACTGAGGCCAAAGAGCTCTCTGGCTGAGAATTCTAAAGGCTCCTCCCTGAATTGCAAGCCCCAGGATTCCACAGGATGTTGTCGAAAGTGGAATAATAGCACTATAACAGTGGCCTGGCTTTCACCTCTGCAGACTCCTCTGATCATATAGGTTTAGCAGGCTTCTGAAACAAAAATGTAAGAGAGTGGCTGAGCTGTATGTATGTTGCCTCCTTCTTTAAAAAGTAAGTTGCTTTCTTTTCAACATAAAATTTAAAAAATCTGAATTTTAAAAGTTCTTTTTCACCGGTTTTTACAAAACTTGTTACTAATAATATAACAAAAGAATCAAAAGATACAAATAATACAACAAAAGAATCTTCAGAATTTTACAAGTTGACAGTATTCAAAACCTGACACGTACCAATGAATACAACAATCAGTTTAAAGCAGTCCGCAGTATAACTTCCAACAGTAAAATATGACAAATTAACAGAACTTTCTCAATCTTTTTAGTCTAGAGGAACCCTTGAAATAATTTCCAGGCCTCAGGGAACCCCTACTTAAAAATTATTATATTTACAACTCAAAAAATTCTTCCTCTCTCAGGCACAATCTTCCACGAAACTCCTAGAGACATCTTGTGGAACTCTAGGATTCTAGGGAACCTTGGGTGAGAAACCGCAAATTACTGTAGGCAATACAATAAATATGTAGCAACAAGCTTTGAGATGGTGTGTATTTACACCGAAATGAGCACGCAGGGGCACAATCAGGACCATGTTCACCATGCATGTGCAGTTGCATGTTTCTTTCCCACCCACCAGATTTTAAAAGCAAATTCAGCCCCAAATGAAGTGGTACTCCTCCCATCTTTTTAGCTCTTGTGTTTGCTTTTAAAAATGGATGGAGCGAGATGTAAACAGAGGGCCTGATACGGATTGACACAACTTATGTACTTGTGTGTGTGTGTATGTGTCTTTTAGTCACCTGTCAACTCATGGCTACCCCATGAATTTTCATAGGGTTTACTTAGGCAAGGAATACTCACAGAAGGTTTTGCCAGTTACTTCCTCTAAAACATAGCCTACAATACCTGCTATTCATTGGCTGTCTCCCATCCAAATGGTAACAGGGCTGATCTTGCTTAGCTTCCATGATCAGACAGGATCTGGTGCCTCTAAGGTAGTTAGACCCTTTCCCTATGTACCTACTTAGAAGCAAAAAAAATAAAAAATAAAAAAGAAGAAGAAGAAAGAAAGCAATTATCCCAATGTAAGAGATTATGCATTTACTGTATCATCTAGTCTGACCTGCAAAAGAACTCACATTACAAACTGGCTAAAAGAGATCCACTTCATGCTGCCTGGACACCCTGTAAATGTTACTTCAGTGCTGCATGGGGTGCTTTTGTATGGATTCATTTTCTGGCCCTCACGTTCATTTAAAAGGAGCACAATCACAAGCACTTACTTAAATCAGTTTTCAGCCTTCAGAATTTTGGAGTAAGGAGAAGATAGTTCAAATTGTGACAATATCACACAGCGGAATCGTGGGACAGCTCTGGCACCAGCAGGTAGCATAAACGGGCAAAAGCCCTGCAGGGCTGTCACTAGTTGTAATGAACGGTGGCGAAAGCTGCCACCCTCACATTTCCTCTTGTTATGACTGGCCAGCAGCCAAGTACTACTTGAACATGCTGACTTGGGATGATGGGAACTATAATCAAACACAACGAGAGAGTGCCAAGCTGGGGAAGGTTGCCAGGCTAGAGAAGGCTGCCATCATGGAATGAAGATTGGTTGTTGTAGGTCCCTGTTAAATGCCTACCATTCAACAAATCTCAGTTGTACCCCAAGCTCTGCCCACTGTAACCCACTAAGCTTCAGTGAATACCTGATATTCACAAACCACAAAATCAAACTGTTCCCTGTTTAGTCAGCAGGTAGTCAACCTATATCAGAATTATATCACTAGATTTCACTTTTCTGCACGACTGTGATGTATTTTAGAGTGCCTCAGCTTCCCATGAAAAGAACACAGCTCAAAGTCCAGTGCTGCATGGCAGCTCAGAAGCACATTATCACCTCTTTGGCCAGGTGGCCTGCTCCCCTCTCCCTCATACATGGGCCTGCTGTTTGACAAAGTACAGCCCAGGGAGCAAAGGGCAGCTTTCATCAGCCAGGACGCTTCGTGCACGCAGTCCACTGCTCAGGTCGCTCTGTTCAGGAGTGGATCACGATGTGATCCTAACCCTGGGTCCACTAGGGATGGATACTAATAATAACTATCCCCCTAAAAGTTTGCAATTTGTAAGCAGAGATTGGGGAAGCTTTTTTGGATTACAGTTCCCAGAATCCCCCAGCTAGTACAGCCAAGTAGTATTTTGATGCTCACCTCTTCTGAATGTTCAGTCCTAACCCATTGCTGACTTTCACTATTCAGTTCTTCAATTTTTTAATGAGTCCATTTTTTCATGCAAGCAAGAAAGTGAGAACCAGTGACAAACTTCAACATTTTTGTCATACAAAAGGCAGAACTTCTTTTCTTTCAACCAGGTTTTCTTGGGATATATTGATTCCAGCCCCTCTTCTCACACTGTAGTCAACTTGCCTGTAGCACAGAGTAGCACCTATCTCCACAAGCTCATCTGTGAATCAGAGACTTGGTGTGTGCACATGTTAATGTGTGCAGAACATCCTAAATTCAGTATGTCTGAGAAACTCTGCAATAGACCATGGACTATGCCAGCAGCACCAAGCAAAGTCAAGCAACAGCTGTTGGACTCAAAATCACTGTGATTGATTTAATGCCCTTTTAATTTTCATTCTAATTTTTGATATTAGTAGTTCATAGTCTATGCCACAATGTGCTTCTGGTCTTGTTTATGCAAAAAAAAAAATGGAGCTTCCTTATCCTTTGCTTCCAATCACATAGTCTATTTGATCTTTATTTTGGTCATCCAGTGACCTTCACATATAGAACTGAATGTTCAGTTGCAGTCGATGCTATACTTGTTGTTGCTCTGTGCCTTCAAGTTGTTTCTGACTTATGCTAACCCTAAGGTGAACCTATCACAGGGTTTTCTAGGATCTGAGAGTGTGCGATGCACCCAAGATTACCCAGTGGGTTTCCATGGCTGAGCAGGGAATCAAACTCTGGTCTTCAGGGTCATAGTCCAATGCTCTAACACTACAACATGCTGGCTGTCACTATATTACTTGCAGAAAATAGCAGACTTGGAACATCTATTGAAAAAAGTCAAGGAAGATGTTACTCCCCTGGCTAGTCCGAGCTTTGGGGATATTAAAGATATCCCCTGATATCACAATTCGGCTGCACTTCTCTATTCCTTTCCACGTGCTTGCAAGGCCACTCGACAAGCACGTAAACAAACTCGGCCACTAATAGCCGTAATCTTCAAACTACAATACAGGCAGGCCAGAAATAGCTGACTCACTGCTTTAGGAGACCTCCAGGCAAGTACTCTAATTAAGTATGCACGCCACTTACAAAACAGCCTCTGCCCCGCGCTGGCAGCTTGATGGGTTAACTATGCAATACCCAAGTACTCTGCGTTTGCATACTGGCTACTCTATTGAGAACCGCTACGATAACTCAATCATTCAGATTCTGACCTTTCGGAGGCTTTGTCTCCAACTCCAAATCTATTGTTTTCCCCCAAGTACGGCATAGCCTGCAGTCACAATTCTCCTTATAAAAATCCTTGATTCCGAGACCTTCCTCGGATCGCTCCCGAGTTTCATCCCGCCTTGCTGCCGCTTTGCTTGGCAAGCCTCCCCTCAGCTCCACGTGCTGAGCTACATCGCATCCCAGCTTCGCTCTCTATTTTTCCGGGCTTCAGGACAGGTGAAGTATCACCCAAACCAGCAATCCCTCTAACAATCTCTCTATACCACTCCAACCTTTATTTTCTTTAGTTCTCTTGTATGAGTGTGTCGCATACACTGTTTTCCTTGTATTTAATAAACATCATTTATTGTTTTAACTTTTGTGTGCTCCTTGACTCGACCCGACCCCGTAGACAAAGGGTTCAAGATCTCGCTACGTTACCCTGCCTCTCATAATGCTAAGCCGTGCTCTGAGCTAATTTTCCCCAACTTTAGTTGAGCACATTTTGATGTCCCTCCCGGGACCCCCAGTACACAGGGTAACAAAGAAAGTGCAAAAGTGGGTTAACAGTTGAACATGAAGAAAACGAAAAGAATAACAATAGATTATCTCCATAACTTTAAAGTACACAACGAGGACATTGACATTGTTAAAGATTTTCCATCCCCTTGACTCAGTCATTAATCAGAATGGAGACTATAGTCAGGAAATCAGGAAATCAGAAGACTATGATCCAGAACGGCAGCTAGACAAGATCGTCAGGGGTAAAGATGTATCACTGAATATCAAAGTCAGGACGGTTCATGTTATAATATTTCCTATTCCTATGTATGGTTGTAAAAGCTGGGAAGGAAAGAAAGCTGATTCTAAAGCAATCAGCTCATTTGACAAGTGGTGCTGGAGGAGAGTTCTGCAGATAGCCATGGACTGCCAAGAAGATTCATAAACCGGTTGAAGAGCAAATCAGCTCTGGACTCTCCTTGGAAATAAAAATGCCAAAACTGGAACTATCATACTTTGGACATATCATGAGAAGACATGATTCATAAGAAAAGACAACAATGCTTGGTAAGGTGGAAAGCAGTAGGAAAAGAGGAAGACTGCATCATAGGTGGACAGACCCAATCAAGGAAGCTATGGCCCTGAGTCTGCAAGACCTGAGTAGGTCTGATGATTACAGGATGGCTTGGAGATCTCTCATTCATAAGGAAGCCATAAGCTGGAGTTACTTTAATGGTAATGAACAACAACAAATGTTTAGTTACTTGAAGAATGCATTTGCAATTAACAAACTACTGGCACAGTAAAATTCAGTAAGATGTCCTCCTGCTTCATTTCTAGATCGTAGGCCAAATTCTGTGGCAATGTTCACTTCTTCTCTGTTTTCTTCCTTTCCATTCCAATTACCAATAATTCATAGAATCATAGAAATGTAGAGTTGGAAGAGACCACACGGACCATCCAGTCCAACCCCCTGCCATGCAGGAACACCCTCAAAGCACTCCCGACAGATGGCCATCCAGCCTCTGCTTAAAAACCTCCAAGGAAGGAGACTCCACCACACTCCGAGGCAGCATATTCCACTGCCGGACAGCCCTGACTGTCAGGAAGTTCTTCCTGAGGTTCAGGTGGAATCTCCTTTCCTGCACCTTGAATCCATTGCTCCTTGTCCTGGTCTCTGGAGCAGCAGAAAACAAGCCCTCTCCTTCCTCTACATGGCATCCCTTCAAATATTTAAACATGGCTATCATGTCCCCTCTTAACCTTCTCTTCTGCAGACTAAACATACCCAGCTCTCTAAGTCTATCCTCATAGGGCACGGCTTCCAGACCTCTCACCATTTTGGCTGCCCTCCTCTGGACCTGTTCCAGCCTGACCATGTCCTTCTTGAATTGGGGTGCCCAGAACTGGACACAGTATTCAAGATGAGGTCTAACCAAAGCAGAGTAGAGTGGTACCAGTACCTCCCTCGATCTAGACACCATACTCCTATTGATGCAGCCGAGAATTGCATTGGCTTTCTTGGCTGCCGCATCACACTGCTGACTCATGTTCAGCTTGTGGTCTATTAAAACTCCTAGATCCCTTTCATACATAGTGCTATCCAGCCACGTGTCCCCCATCCTATATTTCTGCATTCCATTTTTTCTACCTAAGTGTAGGACCTTACACTTCTCTCTGTTGAATTTCATTTTGTTAGCTTTGGCCCAGTCTCCAATCTATCCAGGTCATTTTGAATTTTGATCCTGTCCACTGGCGTATTAGCAACCCCTCCCAATTTGGTGTCATCTGCAGATTTGATGAGCATGCCCTCTATTCCTTCATCCAGGACAGAACCCTGTGGCACCCCGCTAGTCACTTGTCTCTAGGATGAAAAGCAGCCATTCGTGATCACCCTTTGGGTTTGGTCGGTCAACCAATTACAAATCCAACTAACAGTAGCCCTGTCCAGCCCGCATTTTACTAGCTTCTTTGCAAGAATGATTAATTATCAACTCCTGTTTTGGTGTGTGATAAGGTTCTTCCTGGACACCTGCCTAGAACATTTCAATTTCTTCTTCTTCTTCTTCTCCCTCTTAACTGGGGAATAAACTTAGAGTATGGTTGTTTTGATAGTTTTTCCGTGTAGTCTGCTTGATATAATTCTGTCAGACTTTGCATTATATCCCCGGCTGTTTTTGTAACATCACACTTCACTATTAATATCACCCTCTTTTTGTCAGAGTAAAACACTATATAATTATCTGAGTACAAGTGTCCCATGCCTGTACACTTTAGCTCATCTTCCCAATTACGCAATGTTTTTATGTTCCATTTCTTGTTTTACAATTTTTAGCTTCCCCCAAAAAATGTTTCTCACATTTCATGTTCCTATTATGTGTGCTGTACTGCTTCACATTTTCCCTTTTTCTCTGATGTCTTTTCTGCTTGAATCCAGCTGCATCATTAGAGACAGCGTTCTTCTTACTTGTCCTTACTTTGTTCTTGTCCTTCTTACTTGTCTTCCCCCCTAGCTGTTGAGCACCTTCTGACCTGAGGGTTCTCATCTTCTTGATTCATTTTGGATTGTCACATCACAGGATTTTCAAGATAAAAAACATTCAGAAATGATTTACCACTGTCATAATTTGTGCATTATCAGTAACAGTTAGCTAAAGTGCCAGTGCCATTGTCTCTGAGAGTTTCCACCAGTGTCATCTCTTATTACTGTTGCTGTCCAGGAGCTCCCTTTCTGGAGCCTCTTTGTCATGCTCACCATTATCAATTCTCTTCTTCTGATGTGGCTGTTACTCCCTAAACAGTGAATGCATCTGGGTCTCTACTTTGAGCATTCTGCTTAGGATGATGTACTGAGAATCTAGACATTGCTTCTCAAGCTATCTGATGTGGGGGACTGGCAATTGTTTTCCCAGCTCCTCATTTATGGCCACTGACTACAATTCTTTCTTCCTTCCTTCCTTCCTTCCTTCCTTCCTTCCTTCCTTCCTTCCTTCCTTGGGAACTCAGCAGGGACTGGCAGTGTCCTAGGGACCACCACTTTGAAGAGCACTTGTCCAGAGTCTTGATAGAGTGTAGTCTCTCTGACATATGCCAACTTCCTCACCATGTTAAATTGTGCATCCAGGAGAGGGATTTAGGTGAAATGGCATTTTAATTGTTGTCACATTGCAACTCTCATTACCCATCATTATTAGCTATGCTGGTTAGGGCTCATGGGAGTTGCAATCCAACAACATCTGGTGGGCCACATGTGTCTCTGCCATTCAGGCTGCTGAACATGGCAGTTCTCTCCATTATTCTGATAGCTATCAGAAAACTGAAGATTTGGGTGACTGAAGTCCTGCATGTATGAGTAAAAGCATACTCTCACTGGAAGAAAGAGTGTCATTTCATGGCAGGGGTTCCAGAGATCCTTTGGTCAGTGCTCTATAAAAAGCTAGAGCCAGTCCTATGATCCAACTACCTGAGTACATTCTATGTGCATACCAGAGACTGTGAGGAATCCATACCTCTGCATCTGGATTGGTTCATCCTTCCAGTCAAAATCACATGAATTCCGTGGCTGTAACAAAGAACACAATTACTTCAGCTCTGGAGTTGTAGGATTTATGGTCAATTATATTAGCGAGAAGGAGACTGGTGGGATTAACAGGTGGAACGATGGGTAGAAATGCATCAATGGATCATGAAAAGCTGGAGCCAGGGGGGTCAAAGTTCAGCTGTTCATGGTATGGGGGAGATCTACAGTTAGACTAGTCAGGCTGTAGAATAAGTGTACTTGTGTCACACTAATTCCTTGACATGCTGACACACTAACCTGCCATCCCAGGGAGTTGAAAGCCAGAACTGCTAAACTCTTAATCCCTCTTATTTCTGAGCTGCTTTAGTTTTCTTAAAGTGACAGAGGAAAGATTAAAAGAAGGGGAAAGTATCCATTCCTCTTTTTCTGAGGGATATGATTTCTTATCAGCAGGCCATAGAAGTCTGTCCCATTCTGAGCAAACACTTTTGGACTTAAGGGCAGTCCAAAACTGATATGAACCAACATACCAAAGGAAAACCAGATGGTGCTGTAGGCCTCTTGGCCCTTTTCCTGTAGAGAACCAAAGTTCATCAGAAAAGGAGCTCATGAT
Organism: Cyclura pinguis; assembly: GCA_030412105.1. NCBI lineage: Eukaryota > Metazoa > Chordata > Lepidosauria > Squamata > Iguanidae > Cyclura > Cyclura pinguis. Next base: position 193,718,575 of record CM059600.1, on the reverse strand, counting down.
CTGTGCAAACTGGAACAGTTTAGCAATTATGGGTCAGACAGTTTCAGAGACCAGATCTGGCTCCAAAATACACCCAGACTAAATGGATTAGCATTTGTTCAAACGACACCTATCAGCCTCCTCATTTTACAGTGGCAGGGGCTGCTGGGTAATTCCATCTGGAACTTCACAAGACTGTGCCTAATAACTACGGCAATTGGCCCATGGCAGGTTTAGAATTCAGACTAAGGCCTTTTCCGCACAAGGGCAATATATAGCACTGGCATCGTATTCTTGCTGTTACGTCTGCATGTTAAACCAGGTAGTATCGATGTTTCCTCTGTGGATTCACATGGCTTGAGCTCTTAGCGCAATTATTATCGAAGTAAAACAGATGTATTGTAAAACCGGAAAAACTCCAACGTAAAGCACAAAAACTGGCTGCGTTTCTGAAAACATACGGAAGATGTTCACGTAGAGGTGGTTCTCTGTGGGTGTTCCCACCTTTCCCTGGTGTCATTTCTGTCCACTCCTGTCTCTGCCCCTCAAACTCAGGGCGGGCGCTGGAATACAATGAAATACATTGGGATCCTCAGGATGGTTGCTTTTCAATTTCTGGCTATCTAGACCAGAGCTTTCCAAACTTTTCATGTTGGTCACACACTTTTTAGACATGTATCATTTCATGACACAGTAATTTTACTAGCAATTTTACTAGTGAACCGGATGGGGGGCTTGTCTTCTGTAAAAACGAACTAAAGTACTTCCGCTGATATGTAGCAATGAGTTTTTTTGAAAAAAAATTGACCAATCAGAGATGGCAGTGTGGATCAAGGGACGGAGTGGGAGGAGGATGGGAGTTTCACAAGAATTGATGGAGCAGAAGCAGCAAATGATTTTCACTGCATTACTTCAACAGAAACCGGAGGGCGTGCAGATAACAATCTGGTAAAATTGGAGTCAACTCAGGTTAAAAAACACCGCTAACAACACGCGGTGAAACTCTCCTCCACTCTGGTGCGGAAATGGCCTAAGCCTCTCTCTCTGCATTCCCAACAGACAAAGAATCAGGAAATGTCAAATCCTAAAGAGTGAACGAGAGAATATGCACTTCCTAGGATTCACTTTTTCCTTCTCATGATAGGATTTCCTCAGGAAAAGAAAAAAAATATAGAAGAAGCACTAGGAGTTTAAAATTTAAACCAAGTATATCTACATCCTCTGTAAAGTTCCATGAAAAGACCAGCAACATAATAAAAACCTCACCTGGAAGCAGCCTTGTTCACCCCAGTAGATACACTGAACTGTACAACTCTATATGCAAACAGAAGCTTTTCGATAATGCCCAACCCATGCCAACATTAGTATGTGAAAAAATACGGACCGCTATGAATTAGCCAGCAGTCTTTCCCTTCAGAGGCAGCAGAAGTCAGTTCATTGTCAAAGCCAAAGCTTTGTTGACTGGTCTGAGCTAATAATGTGCCATAACAGAATTGAGGACTGAGATTAGCCCCAAGACCATATGCTTCAATAGTCCCAATTTTGCAGAGACAGTCACAATTAATTCTATGCTGTATCACTTTTTCAGACTTTTTTGAATTTCATGTCCCAATCTCTCTCCCCTTCTGTTGCTTTCTCCCTTTGTCCTTGACTCACTTTACTTAGTGCAAACTCAAAAGTACAAAAACGTAGTTTGCACTCAATTAAATCAACAGGGGGAAAGGAGACGAAGGGCTTGAATCTTTCCCTTCCCAGTAGGCTCAAGCACAAACTGTTGCACCTTCTTCTGATCTTGGAAACCAGGAAGGGTCAGCCCTGGTTAGTACTTAGATTGGAGTCTGCCAACAAATACCAGGTGCTATATGCTATGTTTCAGAGGAAGGAACTGGCAAAACCACTTCTGAGTATTCTCTAAGAAAACTCTATCAAATTCATGGGGATGCCATAAATCAACAGGCAACTTGAAAACAGATAAGCAAGCAAGCAAGCACATGAATGCATACACACACACCCCAACCATCTCTTAGCTTGTATGTTTTTCCTTATTAATAACTTTTGGCACCTTCACCACACTCTGATGTTGTTTGGCCACATATGTTCTGGTTTAAATCTACGAAATGCTGGAAGGTATGCAAGCTTCCTGTGTGTCTTCCACCAGCTTGCAAAACTGCTCTCTTTCTTTTTTCCCTCTATCCCAGGAATAGGGAATATGTGGATTGGATCACAGTTTCCATTATCCCTCATCACTGGCTTTGCTGGCTAGGGCTGATGCAATTTGCAGTCTAAGAATATCTGCAGGGCCACACATTCTCCTTAACCCTACCCTATCCACTTACTCTCACCATTTTCCCTTCTGCTCCTAGAGGTTGCTGTGACTCCACTCTGGAACTACAGTGCTGCTTTACGATCCTGTTCATAGGATTACCAATTTATAACCCAGATAAGAGCATGTGTTTGCGTTTACACATACTTTCAAAGTGTGTGATTTTACCTGTTTTTACCCTGTCCTCAAATAGAACTTAACATCTGGCTTTCACAGATGCGCTGTTCCACTTTAATAGTACATGTAGAGGTAAACCCATTTATTCTGGGCCGTAATCTGGCTATCTGTTTAAAAACGATGATAACAAAACTAGTATAGCAGCATCCACATGGTGGTGGTATCCTACATAAGCACAGGCATCAAAGTGGTGGCTTCCAGATCTCTACTCAGGGTTGGCATTTGGAAAGGTTAGTTCTGGGGGGGGGCGGGGGGACTACAATTCCCAGGATCCTCTAGCAAGCATGTTTACTGGGAATTTTTTGGCATTGTAGTACAAAAAGGTTATTTCCTCCTTTCTCTGTTGAGGGCCATGGCACTGATGGAAGCAGGGAGGGCAGATATTATTGGAGTGGCTGAGGACCTGACAGCTACCTGAGGGTGCTCTGTTCCAAGCCTGTTCTGGATAATCCCGTCCAAACTACCAACACCAGAAGCAAATGTCCCACCTGTCACATGATAATGCTGACCTTGCCTTTCATTAGCACCCTCTACTCAAACAATGATTTATCTGAAGGAGTGGTCTGTCCCTGGCTGGGCCTTTACCTTTTCTCTAGTTTCCAGAGCCTTGCAGTCACCTTTGACTTGTTAGGTTTATTCTTGGCAAACAAGATCATGAGAACATCCATAGTAGAGCAGCAGTGGGGGGTGGGCAGGGAGGAGATCTCTGTCCATCAAAAGGCATAGCAATGCTTCTGGAAAATTACCCAGCCCAACATTTGCAATGGCCCTGATTCTGTGCTTTTAACAGAAAAAAAGATTTTTTTCCCTCAGTCACCTTGGGACAAAACTGTCACCCACAAAATCTCTGAATGCAGGCTTCTGTATAAAGCAGTTCTATTCAAAGTGATGGTCTCTGAACCAGTGCCAGTCCATCAGCCATTGGCTGTCAGTCCCTGGTAAGTTTTCCAGGGAAGAAAGAAACAATTGTTTTCAGTGGACACAAATATGGTACTGGTCCCCAGCACACTGGTGGGGAAAAATTACCTGTCTCACACACCAGATAGCCTGAGCAGCACTGATTTAAAACCCAGGAACAATGCCAGTAAAAATACGGATGACTCTAGGTGGTCTTGAGGGAAACGAATTATGGAGCTGCTACAGAGCAGCCAGTAACAATGTCTGATTATGTGCCCTTTCTGTCCACACTTAGTACATAATATGTGCCCCATAACAAATAAGGCAAAAAATTGGGGCAATGCTCTTTCTAGTCTATGAAGAAGAACAAGGCAGCAGCCAGGGAGGGAACAGGGCCACTTAGCGTACGGGAGATAGAGAGCTTTAGGAAGGTAAAAAACTGTGGGCAAAGCACATGTCAATCTAAGCCAAGACTCACTAGGATTTAGTCCCAAAATCTGATTTTTGGACAAGGCCACAGTGCTGGAACATGGGAGGAAAAAAGGATGAGAGGAACATCCTTGTCAAAACAAAGGCAGAGTGTTTGCCCTTCCCTTCAATTATTCAGAAAGAGCCCATAGGCCACAGTCTTTGGGCTTAGGAGGAAAGTGAATCTTCAGCTCCTGCTCTCTCTGATTAGAAATCAGTTCAGTTATTTATTGAATCATTTGAAACATGGTGCTGGAGAAGAGTTCTATGGATACCCTGGACTGCTAAAAAGACAAAGAGCACACCAAGCCTGAACTCTCCCTAGAAGCCAAGATGACTAAACTGAGGCTGTTGTACTTTGGCCATATCATGAAAAGACATGACTCACTAGAAAAGACAATAATGTTTGGTAAGGTAGAAGGCAGGAGGAAAAGAAGAAGGCCCCATTTACAGATGGAGAGACTCAATCAAGGAAGACACGTCCCTGAATCTGCAAGACCTGAGCAGGGCAGGTGAGGATAACATGACCTGGAGATCTCTTATCCATAGGGGCGCCGTAAGTCAAACTTGATGACAGTTAACAACAATTGATCGAACCTCAGCTCTTGCTCTGTAGTTTCAGGACAAAAAGTTTCATGGTAGTGAAGAAAGAGAATTTGCACAAACTATTCTTGGTGATGTTTCTACTATGACCAGACAATCATACACATGCTGGTGACATGTCTGACATACAGCCACAGTGGCAAGCACAGAGAAGGTGCATGATGACACAGACACTTAGTGACAGACAGGAATGGTGTCTTTGCTTTGGAAGTTTATGCTGTTTGCACTCTTTCTTCCAGGATGGCTACTCCTGGCAATTTTTAAAAGTACTTCTAATTATTCCTACTCATCCTAGTATTTCAATTTTGTTTACAGGGGTAGATAACATACTTTTTGTTTGTTTGTTTGTTTGTTTTTAAGGAAAGTCTTTTCCAAGGCTGCTGTGACAATGTCTTTCTGCATCCTTCCCACCAACCAAACTCCATCCATCCTCATGTTTTTCAAAAATCTTTTAGGAGTACTGCCACCACCAGCCCTGCTATTGGGCAAGTTGAGATGGTAATCTCAAGTGGCTGCAGCCATGCTAGAGGGGAACACTGTGTGCTAAATAGCCTGCCTTGTTCTCCCTAGTGAGCCTGTTGCCTTCAGGTGAGATGGAGAATGCTGGCTCATCATCATGGTGTAGAACAGTGGTTTTCAAACTTTGGTCCTCAAGCTGCTTTTGACTTCAACTCCCAGAAAGCTCAGCCAGCAGAGCTAATGGTCAGAACTCTGGGGAACTGAAGTCCAAAACACCTGGAAGTACAACATTTGAGAACCACCAGTACAGAAGAAAGATTGAACTACTAATCCAGTTGACTTTTGTACATAGAAAATGGGAAGAGGTTCTGTCTTATTCACTGCTTCAGGCAGCAAGCAGTGGGCCTTCTTGGGCCTTCTCTCATACTGCAGGCATTTGGTGCTGTGATGGCTGACAATCTTGGTAACTCACTGACTTCTTGGTCTTGGCAATGTTCCTCCACGAGACGCCCTTTGCTTGGCTATCTGTTTGCACGGTGTGCTCTTGCAAAATGGCTTGCTTTATGGTGATGCAGAACATCCCTCTCACATTACGTGCTGTAATGCATGCACAGTTCCTATGTTTACACACTGCACCTCCATTTCAGTGCCCTCTGAGAGTCAGGGCTGAGCTGTAGGCTGCAGGGAAAGGGCACCAGGAGTTATGACTGGGAATCAGAGCTAAGGGGCCAAGCCAGGAGTCAGAGCATGAGATACGAGAGAACAGAAACATAGGGCTAATACCCCTTCCTCCCTCAGCACTACAGTCCCAATGAAAACTGGGAGACCTTCTGGTAGAATTAAAAACAAAACAATGCTGGTACTGCACAGGCAACACCTTTAGCATTCTGTGGCTGGCAAGTGAGACAACAATTTTCATTTAGACATTTGATAGAAGTGGAATAGCTTTCACCAAGCAAATTTTACCATTAAGTGGATCAGCTGAGGTTGCTGGACTGCAACTGTCAGCTGACCTAACTCACATGACCAGTGGTGAGGACTGCTAGGAGCTGCAGTCTAGCAACATCTGGAGGGTTGCATTATTTCCATCCATGCATTAGACAAAATTAGATGGCTGACTTTGGTTGAAGCTGGAGGAGTTGGGGGACAGAGTTTTGTGTGCCAGTCTACTCCCCTGAAGCTAGCCAGCTGCTCTTGGGTGTCGTGGCAGGTGCTGTTCCATTATTAGCACTGGAGTAAGATTCTATTGCCAATTTGCTGACATACAAGAAAAGGGGAAATTGTGCCGTTTGGCTCTTGGCCGCAGACAGCAAAATGCCTTGAACCAGCTCAAAAGGCTGTGACCATCATATTGCCTGTCCCTCACGCTCTGTGGTCCCAGTTAATGCAACCCACACCATTAGTGCCTGATAATTAAAATAAAAAAACCTCAGACATAACTCCTAATTATGCTACTCACATCTATATTAAGGCCTCTACCTTAGAGTTCCTCTACTTTTCTACTGCCTAACAGGTTTACAAAATAGTAAAAAGGGACAGTCAAAGTGATGACATGTCGGGCTGAGAACCAGGAAGTGGCAGTTAAAAAGTTTGTGTTTCACCTTTTGATGCACCATTATCTGACAATTCGCTCTTTTGACACTTCCAAATTAAGGACAAGCTCCATTAGTTTGACAGAAGTTCTACTCTTTCATCAGTTCTTCTTGCCCACAGAGGCTCACTTGGAACCGCTCTCACATGTATGGGCCTTGCAAAGCGAGCCGGGGTGGGCAAGGTGGGGAGGGGAGGAAAGGGCTATGCCGGCTGAGAGACTTTACAAGCAGCACACACATGGTCGGTCTTAAGTGAGCTTCCACAAATCCTTCATGCTCCCTACAGTAAACTACATGGCTTCCACTTTTCAGTCGATTCTGTTTTCTGAGAGTGCTCTGGTCTATAACCTGTCAGACAATTGGAGGAAGTCTATATTGTCCACATTCTCTGAATGTAAGTTACATGACACACCGTGGATTTATGAAAATTCGTATTTGTGAGCAATCTCTCTCTCTCTCTCTTTTTTTTTTTGCCTGCATGAATGCATCTATAATCCTGAATCTGTTTTGATCATATTAAAAGTGATACAATATAGTAAGGAATAACTGGCAGTCCTAAACAGCCAAAATGAAAGTCTGTAGAGTAGCTAGGGTGGCATGTGCAGGATGTGGAAACTGAGAAGCTGTGTGTGACGTTTGATTAGTACTGGACTGGGATTTGGGAACTCCTGGTTAAAGGAAGGTCCATTCTTAAATGCCCTCCACAAAGCGATACCCAAGCCAAGCCACTTCTATTATTTCATAACTATGATGAAAGACACTCCACATAGCAGCACCATATCCATATAGTCACATCCAAACAGAAGACACAGGCCTGTACACACACACACACACACCCCAAGCTACTTCTTCATAAAGAGGGTGTAAAATGACACCATACAAACAGCAGGAACAATTCTTTACCTGGACCCCACCCACCCAGGCTTCACCACCTTTTCAGTCTCAACCAGTGTAAATATAGCTGGGTGCCACTCTTATATTCCAAGGCAGGAATGGGAAACCTGAGATCATGGGTCTGAATGCAACTTTCCTAGGGTCTCAGACTCACTTCGTCAGTGTTGCCCTCTTTCATGACACCATTGTTCAGTGGGTTTTTTAAACGTGGATTTTCTCTATTCTAAAAAAAGTTGAAATGCTTTCCCTAAGGCAGTAAGAGATGGCATTTTTCATCCTTCTTTGTTCACTTTGGCCCCTTTTTAAAAAAAATGAATTTGGCTCTCTCGCTGAAAGAGAATCCCCGCTTCTTACACAAACCTTGGCCAAGATAACGTTCTGTCTCTTGGTTTCCTCAACAGAACACTGAGCTTGGTCATTCTGTGTTCTCTACCACGTACCATTTCTCTCATGGACTTACTAGCTCTGCGAGGCAAGTCGTGAGGCTGAGAAATGTGAGGCAGGCCAGTTGGCAGGATCAGCCTCACCACTCGAGAGAGTGAGGCAATCACTTCAGATGTCGGGGAGCAGCAGTGGTAGCCTCCGCCTTATCATTTCTGGGCATTCCCCTCTCTTGAAGGACAGAGCTCTGTGTGCTACACGGCTTGTCCCAACCAGCCTGTTGCCCTCAACAATAACAGAAGGCCTCATCTCATTGCTTGTTCTGCCAGTCCAATTTGTTTCTGCATAGTGAGTGAGAAGAGGGCACCATCTTCGGCTTCATCTCAGGCAGCAAAATGTCCCATCTCAGATCCCAGCACGTCCTAATTGCAGGACTGGCCTGACTGGATCTAGGAGTGTTTGCTGAGGAATAACCACCCTGGGCACCATTAGTGGAGCTGCTCCTCAGGCCTCAGGGACCTTCTCTCAGTGTGTGCTGAGGAAGCCCGTCCATAGCTGGCACAGGACTTTGGTCTCTTGGAAGCATGATCTGGTTGCACTATGTTATGTCATGTTCTGGCAGGAGCGGAATGGGCAAAGGCCACATTCCCTGAAATAGCCACCTGTCCTTTCTGCCAGGGAAAGCCCTTTGCCCTGCATTCGAGTGCCATGGCAACCGTAGAGAGCAAGGACCCACAGGCCAAAACAAGAGGGAATAGCTTTGGAGGTAAAAATAAACAGGTGGTACTTGGCTAAGGTCCCCGAAGGTCATTTGTCCTCCCCTTGCAGAAGTCTGAATGTTGCACAAGAGCAAAGTGCTGCTGCATTTGCAGTTTGGTTACCAAAAGGGGTGGATGGGGAGGTAAGCAGTAGATGGTTGCTTCCCAGAAGGAAAACCAAGCCTGGTGGATTCTGCTTCTCCTGTGGAAAAAAAAATAGTACACTATGATGTCTGAGGTGGAACTTCCACCCCAGTTCCAAAATTGGTATGGTATCTGTTGTTTTCTTTGTAGAAAAAGGACACATGCTTTTTGTCAGCTATCTGCAACCCGGCAGCCTTCTGATAGGTGGGACTACAGCCCCCATCATTCTTAGCCAGTATCGGTTGTGATTGTTGAGATGATAGGAGTTGCCACTTAAGATGGCCTACGAGTGCTGAAGCTGATTGAGGCTGTTCTAGATTCATACTATTGAAAGTGACTGAGGTCTAGTGATTTGAGAAGCAAATGGGCAAACCATACAAGGTTGTGTGTGGGTGCATACGCAGGTGATAAGAGTTGCAGGAAACAGGGTAAATTTAGAAAAGAGGCAGGTCTGAAATTAAGAACCCTCTGATCAAAGAAGCAAAAGGCACTGAAATGCCTTTGAGGACAATAAAAGGAGTGTTGGAGAAAATCTCAGTCTGGGCCTTAACAAACTCAGATTACAGCCCGTCTTAGGGCTTCATTTATGATGATTAGGAAAGCAAAGAAGTCTTCCTTCTCAAGCCATTTCCGCACTAGACTGTTACAGTGCTATTATTGCACTTTCAACATCCTATGGAATCCGTGGGTTTGCAGTTTGGGGAGGGGCAAGGTGGCCTCTCCTGAAACTGCAAACCCCAGGATTCCATAGGATGTTGAAAGTGCAATAATAGCGCTATAACAGTCTAGTGCGGAAATGGCCTCAGGCTCCATTAGGTAAATGCAGTATTGTTCAGCAATGTTAAGAACATAAAACACAAATAGAACTGAAGCCTTTAACTGGTGTTCTCCAGCAACTGATCCTGACACCTGATATGATATATAGCTATTCCAACTAGTAGTCATGAATTTCCCTATCCATCATGATGTATCCAGTTCTTTTTCAAAGCCCTACAAATTGGTAGCCCTTATTACAACTTGTGGCAATGAGTTCCACTGTTTAACAGTGCAGTATGTGAAGAGGATTTTCCTTTTATCTGTTCTGAATTTGCCTCACTTCAGCTTCAGTGGATGACCCTGGTCTTCAGAGAGGAAGAAAAGTTCCTACCTACTTTTTCCACACTATGTATAATTTTCTACATTTCTTTCATGTCTCCATTTATTTTTCATTTTATTTATTCTAAACAGCTTCATCCTCAGACAGAATTTGCTCCAGTCCATTTATCATTTTGCCTGTCCCTTTCTTCTCCCTTTCCAGCTCTACAATATCCTTTTTAAGATATGGTAAGTAGAACTGTACAGAGTATTCCAGACTGTGCTTGTACCATGGAGTTGTACGAGGGCAGTATGACACTGAATTTTATTTAGAGGTTTTATTTTTAATGTCCAACATGAAATTAGCCTCTGTCTCTCTTTGTCTCTCTCTCCCCACTCGCTCTTTAACAGAAGCTACATACTGAGTCTACACTTTCATCCAGTTGCCTACCACAATTCCGAGATCCTTTCTTAGTCACTCACTGCCAGCTCACATCCCATCAGTTCATATGATAAATTGGGATTTTTTTTCTCTAACATGCATCACTTTCGAGTTGCTTGTATTGCCATTTTACTGTCCAGTCTCCTAGTTTGAATTCTTTGCAACGTAGGTTTGTATTTTTAGCTTTAATAACATTTCCCACCAATTTACCAGGAATAGACATTATGCTGACTGTAGTTTCCTGGATCCCTTATTTGATATGGCATGTTTGGCTTAAATGTTATATACAAATACATTCAAAGCTTTATGTGGAAATTAATTAATTGGAATATTTGTATGAGAATGGGATGTATTTCTATTTTATTTAACAAAAATGACTACACTTGAAAAAACACTTTTTTGGAGGGGACACATACCTAAACAGATGTTACCCTGATTTCTGGGGTCCCTTGGGGGACACCTCAATGTGCTCCAAATAATGGGGAATGGGAATGAGCCAGAGCACGAGCTGTAGCACTACGAGAGGCAGGGTAACCTAGCGAGATCTTAAACCCAATGTTTACGGGGTCAGGCCGAGTCAAAAACCAAGCAGAATTGAGTTATAAATGTTTTCTTTATTTAAAAGACAGTCACTGCGCACTTACGTACTCACTCACACAGACCTAAGAAAATAAAGGGAGGAAATTCAATAGGGGATTTCAAGAAGGATTTCCAGGGGAAATACTACACCTGATCCTGTAGCCTGGGTAGCCAGAAGAAATTCAGTAAGTCTGAAGTGGAGATTCTCAGCACGTGGACGCTGAGGGGAAGGCTCGGCAAACGGAGCGGCAGCAAGGCGGGATGACAACCGTGAGTGATCCGAAGAAGCGCTCAAAATCAGGGGTTCTTACAGGGAGAAATGTGCCTGTAGGGTAGTCCGTTCCCGGGGAAAACAATGGGTTTCGGGTTGGAGACAAAGCCTCCGAAAGGTCAGCACTTGAGACGATTGGATTTTGACGGAGTTGTCAATAGTGCAGACAGTATGCAAATGGGGAGTGCTTAGTCAGAAGCGCTAATCTCGTCAAGCTGACGGTTCGGGGCAGAGAATCTTTTGTATGCTTGATGCATACTTAACTTAGTTTTAAAGTGTACTTGCCTGGAGGTCTCCTGAAGCTGCGTGCCGGAAAATCACTGGCCTGCCTGGGACTTTTCAGCCATTCGGCCGTGTCCGTGTGCGTGTTTATCTGGGGGGCCTCACAGGCATGTGGAGAGTAACAGTTTGGAATGGCCAATCTTTTTGTATCAAATTATATTTGGCAAGCCCTGGGCTTGGACTATAGACCACAGTAACACAGAGCTGTACCTGATGTACCGTATGTACAGTTTAACTTTCTTTTGTAGTACTGTAGTATTATAGTCCCTTCAGCTTCACTCATGCACACTCTTCCCTACTTACCAGTTCCAACAGAAGTTCAGAAAAATCTGATGAAGTACAGCTAGTTGAACATTCTGTTTCACTAAAGGATAGATGTGAGTCTGTGGGGACAGGAACTTAGCACGTTTTCTATTCCTGTCAGCACTGGGATATATCAGTGCTTGTCCCCTTAGAAGAATAACTACAAATATATACTGTATCCTATATTTAATCTGTCTAATATGATTGACTGAAGTTCAACAGCCCAGACAACTGTGGGTAAATGTGTGTGGGAGAGGTGTAGAAAATTTTCCACAGAAAAATATACCATTGGAAAATTTTCTGCTGCCATCTCCTCATGCTCCTTCAGAACTCATTTAATTTCATTGTGATCCAATGCTCCAGTCACCTCACTGCCTGGCTTCATGTTCCAGTTGTGTATAAATAATTCCTTTTTGCTGGTTTTAATCCTATTAGCAATAGGCCCCTCAAAATCCTTACTTGCATCCCCAGTTTTCTGCTTGCCTGTCCTGGATGTAAATTTGTGTTTTTGTACATTTGTCTCATTTGGGCAAGACATCACATTTACAAAGGAAGCTTCCTTCACACTACTTTTTTTACCTGCGCTTGTGACCTTTTGCACTTAATCCCCTCAGGAATCATGGAATTTTTGCTAGCTAAGCCTCTATTAATGAGATTTAACCAGTTTGACGTTTTCAGCAAAAAGTGGGATAGAGACAAATGACGACGGCGATGACTTCATTTTGGATAGATTTCCTCTTCTGAAGTCAAATAGAACTGTGTTTGAGCCCTCTGGTAATCTTCCACTTGTACATAAATTAAATTTGATAACAATGTTGTCGGTGTTTTCAACTGTTTCAATCACACACATTTCACAGTAAGGCCATTTCCACACTACACTGTTATAGTGCTATTATTCCACTTTCAACATGCAACATGGAATCCTGGGGCTTGCAATTTAGGGAGGAGCATTTAGAGTTCTCAGCCAGAGAGCTCTTTGGCCTCGGTAAACTACAAACTCTAGAATTCCACAGGATGCTGAAAGTGGAATATAGCACTATAACAGTGTAGTGCAGAAATGGTCTGAGTCTTGAGAGGTATAATTTAAGATTATGTTGAGGACTACCTCTCTGGTTAGTTGTGTGATGAGCTGTTCTAGGGCACAGCCCATTAGGATATCTAGAAATATTGCCTCTCTGTTATGACTAGAAAAACTCATTTATCCCTTCAGGGTGAAGTAAAGTTGCTCATTATTACAGCATTATTTCTTTTAGATGCTTCCCCAATTTCATTCTCAGTCTCTAAGAGTATTGGTTTGGATGTAAATGTGACCCTAGTTCTAAGTTACTTTGGAGCTTCGGTATTATCACCCACACTCATTCTGTGAAGGGAGTCAACCCCATTTAAGATTTTTAAGCTTACTCAGCATAACGGTCTGACCTCCCTAATACACAGAGCAAAGCTAACTCCAGAATGCCGTTCCTTATGATTTCTACAGAGTTGGCATCCCAAGATTATCATGTCCGTTGGTTCACTCTGCTGCTTGTGATTGATAAGGTACCATTACATTCTGGTCTCTAGGCTAGGGGAGGAGCTTTCCAAAAACCACTGTGACGTATTTGCAAGACACTTTTGTGATAGAATTGTTAATTACTGAAATTGTATTGTAGGCATTGCAGTACCATATAATGACAGCCTATTAACATCTTCAAGGAGCTCCTCTGGACAGGGTAAATGTAACTGGGTAACTGAAGTTCCTGTAGGGGGTCGTTCTTTCTTTGTTTTTATTCCTATGACTTTGTTGTCCAGACTAGTTTTTGGCAGTTCCTGGCACCAACTGCAACATGTTATTGCCACCTTCAAGTATATTTCCTTGAGTTTTGCCAATTATTGTCACCTCCTCCTCCACTTGTTCTGTGTTAATGTGCTGCTTTCAGGCAGTTGTTTGTAGCAATTTCTTGAATGGGTGCTAGGGCTCTTGCAAAGTTTAAAAAAAAAAATCCAGAAGTGAGCTGCTGAGGCAGTTGTACGGTTATTGAAGGGCAATTTTATCCTCTGTCAGTTAAAACAACAACACCAACAAATCTTATAATGTTATAGTGCCATTTCACTGATGCACTATACCACTGTAATCCCAAGAGAAACAAATGTTAAAAATAATAATAATAAAAAGCAGAGAAACTCACTTGAGAAAGGCTACAAAATTGTACAGCTGATGCAAGGAATTGCTAGAAAAATAGTTTGGGACACGAGATACGTTTAAGAAAGAGAGAGAGAGAGAATTCCAGCAACCTGTACCCCAACCTCACAACACATTTACACTGTCTGGGGGAGCCTTCCTCCCTGTTTTTTCAGAATTACTGTGGTACGGTGCATCATTGAAATGCAACTTTGCATTATAACTCTATAACTATAAGGCAAAAAAAGTAAAAATCAGAGAGGTGAAATTTTCCCCTTTCAAATCACAGGACTATTTCAGCAATCCATGCTCCAATGTTTTGTTGTTGTTGTTTTTTAAATCTTTGAAAGAACCCTAATGCAGGTCTAAGTAGCAGCCCAGGAAAAAAAGAATGGGGTGAGCGGACATGGAGGCAACAACCACCCCAGGACCTGTATCCTGACAACTCACACTTTTTTAGACCAATGTGGAAGAGCCCTCCATTTTGATTAGGAAATCAAGCAGACTTTTAATGTTACTTTTCAAATGTCCAGTGATGTAGACTCGAGTCGACAGACTTGGACCAAGTTGGACTTAAGTCGCTTCAGTGACTCGACTCAGACTTAACTGGGCAATAAATGACACACTGACTTGACTTGAGGCTTCTATATTTTAAATGACTGACTTGCTGCACTTGGTTCAGTAACATAACACATTCATCCAGAAACCTTACAACTTTGAACAACGCCTCCATCTCTTTGTGCCTACTCGTCCCATGAAATCTGTCTCAAGCCCAAAGTGTGGGCACATTTCTTAGAGGGAAACAGCAAACAGGTTAGGCAATGAGCTTGAAGCAGACTTGAGGTCTGCTCAGCAGCCTGTCCCCACTGCATATTGGAGGAGCCTTCTAAAACATTTCCTAAGAGCAAAAGAAAGACTCACCTCCAGAGTGCAGGGTGCCTTTCTCAGAGGGGAATGGCAAATGTGTTAGGCAACAGGCTTGAGGAAGAAGGATCCTTCCTTCTAAAGCTTTTGAATCTTCAGTAACGGGGAGTAAGACAGGATCCTATTCCCCACTTCCGAAGCTGCAGACGGCAAAATTGCAAATGTGGAGAGCAGACTCTGCTTAAATTGTTAAAACTGACTTTATTTCGCCCTGTCCAACAATTCTGGAATTTTGGTTGGGGTATAAAGTTGGCTTCCGGACTTGAGACTTGACTTGAGACTTGACTTGAAAGTATCTTCAGGGTCTTGAGACTTGACTTGAGACTTGGAGTAAAAGACTTAAACACATCACTGCAAATGTCTGTTTTCTTTGGTTGTAAGTTGCGGGGCAGGGGGAGGAGAGATATACAAGTGTTCTCCACTTTTTGACAACTCATTTTTCAATGTTCCACTCTTTCAACCATTGTAAATTATAAACGTGTACTGTTCTTGCAACACAAGGTTTGCTCTTTCATCAGTTCTTCTCTTGCCATTTTCTAAGGTACATGAGGTACATCAGGTACATGAGGGAATTATGTACTCTAAGGTACATGAGGGAATTATGGAGGCTCGCTCATTGTTTGCAAAGTCACTAGTCAATCAGCTTGGTGTCTTTTGCACCCTCTTAGCTCACTTTGGACCATGCACTTGCAGTGCTTGCAAAGTGAGCTGAGAGGGGAAAAACAGCGCCAAGCCATCTGGAAGACTTGGCAAGTAGTGCACACGTGTGCTTACAGTCCCAAGCAAGCCTCCATCATTCCCTCTGTCTGAGTTCTGCTTTCAAACCAAATCCACTTCCTGACAGTGCTCTGGTCCCTAACCTTTCAGATAAGTGGGGTATGCCTGTACTAGGTTAAAAACAGATATGATAATGGTTTTTTTTCTTTCCTTTCCTTTTCTATTTTATTAAATTATCTAATATATAAAAGTCAAAGTTTATTTTTCTGTGTCAGGCAAAGACCTCATATGATTGGCTGCCTAAGAAGATTCTATGGGGTTTGCAGTTTAGGGAGAGGCCTTTAGAATTCTCAGCCAGAGAGCTCTTCGGCCTCCAGTCAACTGCAACTGTCTAGAATAGGCTGGTTGCTAGGGAGATGAGGCCTAGCAGCAAGGAGGAGAACAGTGTACTCCCTCAGGAACCCAAACTCTGTATGTCAATAACTCTGAGCACAGAGTGGATTGCAGAATATGGGTAAAAGTTACAGGTACTGGACAAGACAGTTTGGGGAATTAGAGACACAGGATTTCAAATCTTTCTACCAACTATTACCTATGAGAAAATAAAATCCCGAGCAACGTCAGGTATATACGCTAGTTAATAATATGACATAGTGGCATAATGTAACCATTTTTTAAACAGGAAAAAAAAAAACCTCACCAAGTGTTGCATATTATTTCCCCGAAATAAGATTTTCAATGTTTACCTGAAATCTTTGATTCGTTGGTTCACAGCATGAGACAATAACAATGAATTTACCATTCAACTAAAGTATCTCTCCACAGGTCCAAATGTTGAGATGTAATTTTTCACTAAGTTTCTTCTCAGAGACAGTGATGATTAATTTCAGCAGTTTTCTTCCCACTGTGAGAAAGTCGTTGAAAACCACACAGTTTTCAAAGCTAGTCACAGTTCATGATTTAGTTTGGGGGAAAAAAAACCACATGGCTGTTTTGTGCCAAAATCAACATTTTCTGCACAAGAAACAGTCTTTCCTGCATGAAAAAAAAAATTAACTAATAATACTTAAATGAAGAAGTACTAATTTATGCCTTGAAATAATTATTTTCCATGGAGAAGAGGCTGTTCTCAATTGAGAAATGGTCTTTTTTTCCAATTTCTGACTTAATACCAATCTTGCAGCAAAATAAAACAAAAATGTAATCAGATCTTTATGATTTAATGGTTCACAGTTATCACAAAATATGGAGAGATGTCCTATTTTGGAATCAACAGAAACTGTTTGGTTTGTAATTTGACTTATTATTAGAAATATCTTTTTCCAAAATTCAGAAATACTGGGAAACTCTCACCACATGCAGAAATACATATCCAGCGCCCTGCTGTTATTCCAGCATTTGTTAGTTAAGTGTTTGTCTATATGTTTCATTTTTGCTGCGATTAGATAATGATATATTATTTTTAAAGCATGTTCTCTCATATGGGAAGGCACAGATTTTATTGGAAGACTTTCCCACAGTGTTTTCCATTTAATTTCTGCCATATTTATATGCAGATCAGTATCCCATGCTTTAAGCTCTCAGATTTTACATTTTTTACATTAAATCTTTAATGTAAATTTGTATTAATATTTCACATTTGCTTAGAGGATGTTGCCTAGTATATTTGGATCCACACCAGTTCAATGGCAGCTAAAATCTGATCTTGGGTTTGTTTGCCAAACTCATCCTTAGTTTTTGCATAAAAGTCTAGTAACCAACACAGCGCTTTTTGTTCCCAGCCTCTAAATAAGTCAAGTTTACCTTGGTGATAAAATAAGGGATGACAATTGAGATCAAGGGTGATGGTATCAATATAAATGTATCTCTCCATTTATTCCATATCTTGAAAGCATTGTTTAGAATAGGAATTTGTATTAGATCTAAGTGTCCATGCTTAAATTTTCAGAATGCTAGGCTTTTTGTCCACTTGTTACCCTGTGAACTGGGGGTCCCGGGAGGGACATCAAAATGTGCTCAACTAAAGGTGGGGAAAATTAGCTCAGAGCACTGCTTAGCGTTACGAGAGGCAGGGTAACGTAGCGAGATCTTGAACCCTATGTCTACGGGGTCGGGTCGAGTCATGTAGCACACAAAAGTTGAAATACTAAATGATGTTTATTAAATACAAGCAAAACAGTGTATGCGACACACTCATACAAGAGAACTAAAGAAAATAAAGGTTGGAGTGGTATAGAGGGATTGTTAGAGGGATTGCTGGTTTGGGTGATACTTCACCTGTCCTGAAGCCCGCAAAAATAGAGAGCGAGGCTGGGGTGCGATGTAGCTCAGCACGTGGAGCTGAGGGGAGGCTCGCCAAGCAAAGCGGCAGCCAGGCGGGATGAAACTCGGGAGCGATCCGAGGAAGGTCTTGGAATCAAGGGTTTTTATAAAGAGAATTGTGACTGCAGGCTATGCCATACTTGGGGGAAAACAATAGATTTGGAGTTGGAGACAAAGCCTCCGAAAGGTCAGAATCTGAATGATTGAGTTATCGTAGCGGTTCTCAATAGAGTAGCCAGTATGCAAACGCAGAGTACTTGGGTATTGCAAAGTTTACCCATCAAGCTGCCAGCGCGGGGCAGAGGCTCTTTTGTAAGTGGCGTGCATACTTAATTAGAGTACTTGCCTGTAGGTCTCCTAAAGCAGCGAGTCAGCGATTTCTGGCCTGTCTGTATTGTAGTTTGAATATTACGACTGTTAATGGCCGAGCTTGTTTACGCGCTTGTCCAGTGGCGTCGTAAGCACGTGGAGAGGAATAAAGAAGTGAAGCCGAATTACGATATCAAGAGGATATCTTTAATATCCCCAAAGCTCGGACTAGCCAGGGCAGTAACACACTGCACAGATACATCAATGTTTAAGTAAGGGGTGCAAACTCTGCAGCCCTTCAGATGTTCGGCTACAATTCCCATCAGTCTATGTTAGCATAACCAATGATGAGGGATGTTGGAAACTGCAGTTCAAAACCATCTGGAGGACTTCACAATCTCCACTCATGGTTTAAACAGCTAGCAATGCAATCTTATGTGTAT
This sequence comes from Cyclura pinguis, assembly GCA_030412105.1. Classification (NCBI taxonomy): domain Eukaryota; kingdom Metazoa; phylum Chordata; class Lepidosauria; order Squamata; family Iguanidae; genus Cyclura; species Cyclura pinguis. The sequence continues at coordinate 193,700,076 of CM059600.1, read as the reverse complement.
CTACTCAGAAGTAGATACCAAGATTAATAAAATGTATTCCTAGATAGGTGTATATAGCATGGATGAGATAACTGTGACTTTCCACGTCCCATAATCCACTGGCTATGCTGGGTAAGATTATTGGGCACTATAGGTCAAAGCATCAGGAGAGCCACAGTTGTCCAGCTCTGATATATAGGTTTACTGCTTAAAGACTGCACTATATACTAGGTTTTTGAACCGTTTATATTCAAGGATGTGTATTAACATTCAAAGAACAATGCAACAGATCTTTGTGTTTTTAAATCTCAGTTAGAAAGTTTGTGCATCTTAACTCTTTGATTTCTGATGTGGGGTTAGCTGCTAGCAAAGAATAGGTTCTTGTTAGAAAACTTGTGAGGTCTTGGAGGAAGGAAGTGGGTAGGGGAGGTTTCCAGATTTCTGGGAAGCAGACTGTTTGATTCCTGGTTTGCAAAAGGAACAGAGACAACACAAAATGCAACTCATCTCTGGCATTGCCCAAGAGGCACGCATACTTCATTTCCATAGCCCCATCCACCACCACAACAGTAAGTGTTTGCTTACCCTTTATACACAAACATGCACAACGTGGCATTTGACTTTGGCTCATGATGGTCAGGATGGGGGAAGAGGCAACAGCACCACCACTTGTTCTCACCCATTCCCACAGTCTTTTTCTGCTCTGCTTCACAAAGCTAATTCACTCACAATCCTACTTCTTACAGACCAGGCAGCAGGGTCTTTGCATTGGGGGTGGGGTGGGGTGAGGTGTCACATGATCAAATAGTCCAGCCTGCACACAAGATTGAAACAAACAGCCATGCTCATATAAAAAAAGCACATCTGGAAGGCTAGGTCAAAACCTCTCTTTTTAGAGTCTATGGCCATTTCTGCCCTACACTGTTATAGTGCTATTATTCCACTTTCAACATCCTGTGGAATCCTGGGGTTTGCAGTTTAGGGAGAGGCCTTTAGAATTCTCAGCCAGAGAGCTCCTTGGCCTCAGTGAACTACAAACCCCAGAATTCCACAGGATGTTGCAAATGGAATAATAGCACTATAACAGTGTAGGGCGGAAATGGCCTAAGTCTACAGAGAGGGAAGTTTCGTAGGGAGTAGCACTTAATCATGTGCGCTTCACTTGCAGTCAGAAGTCAGGTTGGGTGAGGTTCAGGCAGAAGGAAGCAAATGACAAATAAATAGAGCAAAACAAGCCTGAACTCTCCTTGGAATGCAAAATGACCAAACTGAGCATTTGGTACTCTGAACATAGCTTGAGATGACATGACTCACTAGAAAGGATGACGATGTTTGGACAAAGTGGAAGACAGTAGGAAAAGAGGAAATCCACATTACAGGTGGATAGATTCAATCAAAGAAATCACAACCCTGAATGTGCATGCTGGAGCAAGACTGTTAATAACAGGGTTTCTTGGAAGTTTCTCATTCGTGGGTCGCCATAAGTTGAAACTGACTTTGTGACAGTTAGCAATAAGAAAACTACTCCAGTAAAATGAAGCAGTAACTGGATACATTTGTAACTTTCTCTTTACACAGTTCTCAGTCTGGCATCCTTTTTGTAATCTTGCTTTAGAGATGCACTTCTGAGCATGCTCAATAGCAACTTTTCCAGTGAAACATAATTGCCTATAAAGCACTAGGTGGTACAATGCAAACGTAAAGGCACACCTCAGTTAACAAAACCTTTGACAAAGAAGCCTCTTTTTACAAAGTTTTTTATACACCTGCCCATCCTCCCTTTGCCATTGTCCTCTGTCTAAGTTTCTTCTAGCAGCATAAGCATTGGGAGGATGGTGAAGGAGAGCTAGAGAGGCACAGACTTTTGCTGCCAGGTTGAAGCAGCATGTCTGTAGTAAAGAATGCAATGAAGCTTCAGTTAGAAAGAAAAGGATTCTGTTCTAACTGATCCTCTTGTGGCCATATGTACCTTTCTTTTTTTCTTTTTTGTATAATTTTTATTGAAAGTTTGTCTTTCAATAAAGTTTTATTGAAATCCCCCCTCACACTTCCATGCTTAAATCTTCCAGTTGAAATTCCGTATTTCCATTCCATTACAAACATAATTTCCATCTCACAGAGAGAAGAACAGTTACATTATTTCTTCTTTGATTTCTCATACATTTATATCCTTACCCAATCCAATACTCTTTTCCATTCTTTCTCAAAGTTCTGGATAGATTTATTCTTCAAAGAAAATGCTAACTTTTCCATCTCTATCGTATCCAGAACTTTTAACTTCCATTCTTCTATATCAATATGTTTCTTTTCTTTCCAGTGCTGTGCATATGTAAACCTTGCAGCAGTTATTAGATATAATAATATCTTCTGATGACTTCTTATTTCCCTTTGTTGCCCTAGCGTATTTAACAAATAAAGCTCCGGTTTCCTTTCAAAATTCAGCTTACACATTTTTTGGATTTCGTCATGTACCTCTTTCCAATTTTTTTTTGCTATCTTACATGTCCACCACATATGGAAAAAAGACCCTGTCTTTTCATCACACTTCCAACAATTTGAATGCCCATTTTTCGTTATTTTTTGTAATCTTTCTGAGGTCATGTACCATCTGTAAAACATTTTATAAAAGTTTTCTCTTAAATTTAAGTTTGGTGTAAATTTTATATCTATTTTCCACACTCTTTCCCATTTCTAATTCAATTGGATGTCCCAAATTCTGTGCCCATCTAACCACTGTATCTTTGACTACTTCTGATTCCATTTCTCTTTTCAGCAATAATTTATAAAATATAAATTTTATATTATTATTATATGTATTATTATTAATATTAATTATTATATTAATAATAATAATAATATTAATATTAATATTAATATTATTAATATTAATATTAATATTAATTATAATAATTATTATTAATATTAATTATTATTAATAATATTAATATTATTAATATTTATTATTATAAATTATAAAATAATTTATAAAATTTGGAAAGTCTTTTCTTTTGGTTATCTTTCATCAGCACATCTAATTCATTCTCTTTTCTCTCAAATCTGTATAGTTTTTGGTCCATTCTAAATCTTTCTCTGAGTTGTCTCCATGGAAACCAATTTAGTTCATGCCCTTCAGCCTTTAATTCTTCTGTATGCATTCTTGGTTTGTCACCCTCCCATTTCAATAACTCTTGATATGTTAGTAAATTTCCTTGTTTTGTTGGGGCGATTTTATAATCTTCTTGTGGTGAGATCCATATTGGTAATTTTGTATAAAATTTTTGCTTTATTTGTGACCAAACCTTCAACAATGTCTTTTGGATGCAATGGTTTTTAAACTCTTTATTCACTGTAGATCTATCATAACATAGATATCTATGCCATCCAAATATATTGTTTATTTCTTCTGTCTCTTTAGTGGTTGTATTTTCTAATTTAATCCAGTCCTTGATCCAATCTAAACAACATGCGTGGTAATAGATTTTTAATGATGGTAAGTCAAGTCCTCCTCTCTCTTTTGCATCTTTAAGTGTTTTAAATCTAATTCTTGGTTTTCCCCCTTGCCAAATAAATTTTTGTAGAACCTTTTCCCATTTCTTAAATATCTTCTCTTTCCCTATTATTGGTAAGTTTTGAAAGAGGAACATACGCTTTGGTAGTAAAGACATTTTAAAAGCATTTATCCTGCCCAAGAAGGATAAATTTAAATTTTTCCATTTCTCCATATCACATTTAATTTCCTTCCATGTTCTTGAATAATTGTTTTCAAACAGTTCTTGATTCTTTTTCATCATAGTTATCCCCAGATATTTTGTTTTCTTGGCCAGTTGATATCTGGATCTTCTCTCCAATTCCGCCTGCTCTTTTTTTGTCATATTAAAAGTCATCATCATTGTCTTTTCTCTATTTATCTTATAACCTGCTTTTAGTTCATATCTTTGTAAAGCTTCCATCAGCACCTGAATTGATTCTTGTGGATCCTCCAAAACTATAATTACATCATCTGCAAACACTTTTAATTTCAGTTCTTTTTTCCTTATTTTCAAACCTCTTATCTGTGGCTCTTCAATTATTGTTATCAGCAGAACCTCCAAAACAGCTATAAATAATAATGGTGATAGTGGGCACCCCTGTCGTACCCCTTTATTTATTGCAAAGCTTGCTGTGGTATCTCCATTTATAATTAACCTCACTGATTGGTCTTGGTAAATCATCTCCATCCATTTGCAAAAACATACGCGCCTTTCGATAACAGGCAAGTTAAACAACAGCTGCCTCCAGAATCCCTCACATAGCATGTGTGAACATCAAAGTAGAGAGAAAAGGGGAAAGCAGATTCTCCCTACATTTGGCCACTGAAAAGGAAATCATAAGAAAAGTGGAGGATGGTGAAAGAAAAAAAAAAACTTTCCCGGATACGTTTTGGAAAAAGCCTTCAAGTGGTCTCTAGAAGCCTCAAAATGTTTTTGTTTGTTTATGCAAGGCATCTATGTCCTCCTTTTTTCATTTTTCATGTTCATATTATTTAGTTATCAAGAAAAAAAACTTGCTGAAACATGTTGAACTGCTCTTCTTTTTTTCCCCGTGAACCTTTCCCTATTCTTTCAATGCTATTTCTACCTCTGGTATGAAATTTTCTGTTAACGAAGTAGTTCCCAGGAAGCCATTGACTTTGTTAACTGGGGTATCCCTGTACTCTATGTAGCTACAACCATTTCAGGCAGCGGATGCTGTAGAGAATGGGGCAGCAGTGGCAGCCCACCAGCCATTCTCATCTCTTGGAAGTCAGAGATGTGTGTGCCATGCATCCTACACAACACTGCTTCTCCTCCAGGGTTATAGAAGACCATATTTCAATGCCATTGCTGATGTAAAGCTCAACTGAAGTGCCAGTCCGGTTGGCTTGTGATGAACATGGCTACCATCTTGTCCTTCTTGTCCCTCCCTCCCCAATCCTGGCAGTAAAATGTCCTGAACCAGCCCTGCCAGAAATGGCAGCAGTATGAAAGCTTTGCTACTTTATCTACTCTTTGTGATAACTAGGTTTGACAGTTGAAAGAAAAAAATCCAATCCCATTTCTGACATTAATGTGGACACAAAATCTAATTCCCCACCATCAGCCTCTAACTTCCTATCTGGTCCCCCACTCCATTTTCGCCAATGAAGTCCTTCTTTCCCCAAACGCTCTCTCCCAACAAGGAAGGCATGGAAACCTCCTCCCACTTCTATCCGCAGTGGGGACCATGGCTTATGATTGCCCTCTAGTGGGACAATGAGAACAAGTTGTGCTATTAAGCCCTTGAACTGTCAACATGCAAGGCATTTGAGTTGAAGCTTAAACTCAAACTAGGTATGTATTAACGGAAAAAGGGCACCTTGTCACATACTGAGGTGACAACAATGAGAACCAACTCCAGATATCTTGCAGTCCTGAGGCAGAGAAACAAACCCCGCACCCACCCATCCAAGTCAAGAATGATACCTAAAGCAATACTCAGTCAGCCAGGTTATACTGGGCCTTGAAACAGAAAAAATAGATACCATCAGAAGCTGGTTAAAAAATCACCCCTAATCACAGAGCACCTATAAGGTACAAATCTGATTTTTCAGGAGAAAAGGCTACCCAAAAGAAAACTGTATACCTAATCTCATATCATATGACAGCACCCACCCAAAACAACAGCTTATCTGCATGACGATTCCATTTGATTTCCTCTACCCACTCTTTCTCAAGGATAGACAGATTCAGGGTTGCTAGTGCCTGTCTTCCTAGAATCTATTTGAAATGAAAGATAGAGCAGATTGATTACTTCTGATGCCTAATTTCTGGATGTCTTAGCTCAAAACCTTCATTTCAGATCCGGGATCAGGGATGGGTAACTTGTGGCATTCCAGATGTTATTGGAACAGCCATAATCTTTCACCCTTGGCTGTGCTGATGGGCACTAACAGGAGTTGCAATCCAGCGGTCTCTGAAGAACCATGATTGTCCAGCTCTGGATTAGAAGTTAAAAAGCATGAAAGAAAATGGGTCCCTGTGGTATCCAAAGGCCAAACGTATTTTGGTATCATTTATGCTGTACTCACTGAAATTAGAATGGTTCATGCTGTACTCACTGGAATTTGAATGGACTTGGAATTGTAGTGCCAATAAGTCCTGCAGAGGGCAGCAGGTACTGTGGGTTTGCTATCTCCAGGGCGCTCATATGAAGATGTGTCAACCAAAATATCACAAAACAGGCATCAAGCAAGGAAAAGGATGAATGGACTGCTGTCAACATTAGCTAGTCAAACTGTAGTGCTGTAGGTTGAGATGAACCCATGGTCTGAGTCAGAATATTCCTATTTGTTTCCCTACCTTTGTGTGAGCACTTCAAATCAATTTAGTAGATTTTAGTCACCCACTGCAGGATAGTAGCCTGCTAACTTGTGTCTGTTATGGGAATGACACTTTAAAAAAAATATGCCAGTGGAGCTTTCCATGACATAGACATATACAGTGGGGAAAATTCATTAGATTAATTCATAAACTGCCCTAAAAAATATTCTTTTCTTTTTAACTGGAGGGCATCCCATAAATTCTTAAAGTAAATATACAAATACACAATCTATGTATGCACTACTGTCTCACTCTGTGTGCCCACACATTCTATGACAGATGCTAAAAGGTACAGAATCACAGAATCAATAGATGTTTTCTTTAAGGTGGTAATCCTGTTCCCCAGCAAGTTCATTTAAAGTAGATACGTTGCCAACTGGGCAGAAAAAAGAATATCCTAGCATGTGAAGTAAGAGCCAATACTTCATCCAGGCCTAGGAGTTCATACGGTCTGAAAGAGGGAGGGAGGGGTGCGAGAGAGGAAAGAAGGAAGGAAGGAAGGTGGATTTTTGTGCAGGTATCCCTAGGACTTAAACACTGAGACACAGATATAAGTGTTCCAAAATCCATTTTAGTATAATATGTTTACTAGGCCAACTAAAAGGGCACAAAAATGCATTTCCAGTTCTCTTTATGAGCTTAAACATTACAAAATCCTGGTTAGGGACTGAGAGTGTTCAGATGTGTGTGTGTGTGTGTGTGTGTGTGTGTGTGTCATTCCACTTGATTCAAGAACTCTTAACTTCTTTATTTGCTTTTCCTACCTCTTTTTAAATGATACTCTTTTCAAACCATGGAATTAACTAAATTATCATACTTCAACCCTGAACAAAGATAAAGGAGAATTTCTAGGGCTATTTGCACACCTGATGGTGAAATTAACAATTAGGCATCCATGCGTGTTTGATTTCTTAAATTGACCTTCTTAGCTTTTTAACCCTTTTTAGGATACAGCGGCTATATTTCCAGTTATCACTGAAATCCTCCTTAAGCCGCTTTTACAGAAAAAGACTCATTTACTTATTACTTACATTTATAACTCATTGGCCATTTCTGCACTTTACCGTCTCTGTCATCGTCCTGCTGCAATCCCAACAGTGCACTTTCAGGATGGGAGCACAACCCCAATGCTTTCCTCAACACCAGTTCAGCTACCTGTGGAAGGTAAGAGTGAGCAACAGGTGCCTTCCTTCCGCAGTGCAGCCAATCACTTCCTGTGCTGCACTGGGGAAGGAAGTGCCTAGATCGTGCTTCCTGTTGGGAGTGGCAACCTTTGCATGCTTAATTAACTGGCTAGTTTGTTTGCATGTTTATTGTAGGCATAGAGAGATAGCCTAGAGAAAACCTCCTGTTTGTTTTGGTCAACACCTCTTCCTCCAGGACGTACACATTCTTTGGTCTTAAAAAGGTTCTCTTGCCATTTACTCCTTCCTTTTGCCTTCGCCTTTTGTCCTGAAAGCATGCCCTGAGATCTCCTAACAGGGATTATTTTCAGCAAGCATGTGAGTGCTTAATTTTCTTCCTGCCTTCTTCAAGAATTGAACCTGTGTAGGCTATGCACAAGATTTTGTGTGTATTCTTTTATATTTTTAACCAAATTGTTTTTTGTGTTTATTTTGAGCTAGGTTAAGTGTGTTTGGGGTGGAGTGATAGAAGTGGGACTGGTAATCTGTTCAACTTCCGTTTTTGTGCAGTTACTAAGATACTCTGCTGATTGAGAGTCTCATTACCAAAATCTCTCAATTCCCCAACAGGTTATGGGGTTCCAGAACAGAACAGTTACCAAATTTTTCGAGTTTTAGTTATTTTTTGCATTGTGTCTTTCTTGTGAAAGCGGCTTTTTTTTCCCCCTTCCCCCCTTTTTGGAAACACACATCTAACTAGAGAATTTTTTACCTTTTACCTTTTTGGGTGCTGATTTTTTGGGGGGGGAGGGGGAATTGCTAACTAAAGCAAAAATGCTGCATGCAGATTTAGACCTAGCTTCAAAACCCAGACTTGTGCGACTCACCAATGAGAGCTATACAGAATGGAGACAAAAATTAAATTTAGCCTTTAGTCACCATAATGTTCTTGATGCAATTGAAAAAGAAAAACCAAGTGGTGAAGCTGCAGAACAATGGTTGAGAAAAGATGCCCCAGCACAGTACCTAATTGGTAATCCATTGGAGGCTAATCAGCTACTTTATGTAAGAGACTGTACCACTGCAAAGGAAATGTTAGACAAAATTAAAGAAGTTTATGGTCTTTCATATGAAAAGTCTCAGTCAATTTGGATGAGGGAACCTGTACAGCTTCGCCTTCATACTAAAGCAGGCTGTGAAGCTTCTATCAGCAAACTGATTATGATTTTTGATAAGTTGAATTCCTGTGGATTCCAGTTTTGTGATAGACAAAAGGTTTGTTTCCTGACTGGAACTCTGGGATCAGAGTTCAGTCCCTTCATCTCTCTCTTACAAAACTTAAAAGGGCTAACCTTTAATGAAGCTATGTCTAAACTACGAGAAGAATGCATTGACCAAGGGGCCTCCCCTTTTGATCATACGCAGAGACCAAGTGGATCAAATTACCTGGCCACTAAGAAGGGCAGACCCAAAGCTCTGCCTAGGGACCAATCAGGGCTCAGTCGCTATAACTGCAATAAGAAGGGTCACACTGCAAGAAACTGGACCCTTCCCAAAAAGTCCTCGGCCAATGGTAGCTTTCCAAGTAAGAAATTTACAAGACAAAGGCAGCATGAAGTAGGCGAATCAAGCAAACAGTCTTACAGAGGAAGTAATTTTCTTTTAATGGGACAGACTCTGGCAGTTAATGACTACAAGCAGAAAAATAATTGTTGGATTATAGATTCTGGCTGTACCAATCACAGCACATTTTCTGATGCTTATTTTGATAAAGTTGATCGAGATGCAACAGGAAAAATTCAAGCTGCAAATGGTGAATCCATGCAGATCCTGGGATCAGGAAGCTGCACTTTAAACTGTCTATTGCCTAACGGCAAAGTTACCCAGAATGTAGCAAGTGATGTCTTGTTTGTTCCTGAATTACACTGCAACGTGCTCAGTGTGTCTGCTTTGGATAAGAAAGGCTTTGAAATACTTTTCAAACAAGGAAAATGCACAGTTACCAAAGATAATGTCCTTTTTGCAGAAGCATTTGAGAATAATGGTGTCTATGAGTTACATCTTTAAGCTCAACGAGCTAATGTTGCTAGAGCACAGATGAATGAGAACAGCCTTGATCTATGGCACAGACATCTTGGACATCGTGATCCAAAGGCAGTTCTTGAACTACAGAGCCAGAGTTTGGCCACAGGAATCAAGGTGAATCAACAATACAATGAGAGTACTACCAGGTGCGTAACTTGTGTTGAACAAAAGTCAGTCAGACCCTCATTTCATCCAAGGACTGAAAAGAGAACCACTAAGGTACTGGATCTCATTCACAGTGATTTGTGTGGTCCATTTAATGTTCCTTCACTTGGTGGAAACAGATATGAGTAAATTCTTTTATATTTTTAACCAAATTGTTTTTTGTGTTTATTTTGAGCTAGGTTAAGTGTGTTTGGGGTGGAGTGATAGACGTGGGACTGGTAATCTGTTCAACTTCCGTTTTTGTGCAATTACTAAGATACTCTGCTGATTGAGAGTCTCATTACCAAAATCTCTCAATTTCCCAACACTTCCTCTCTTTCTGCATAGCTGCTGGCAATTGGGGGTCATTCCCAGATTTTTTTCTGGTAATGGAATATCCTGCAATTGTGACAGGTGGAGACACGTTGGCAGTGGGACTGTGATGGCATCATACGAAAGTATGACTCACAAACTGGCAGCAATGCCTCCCCATTGCAGGACAGCAATGTCATGTGGAAATGGCCATTGTTCCTCCAGTGAGCTTAAGGTGGCATGCATGGCTTTCCTTTTCTTCTCCTTCCCACTTTATCCTAACAGCAACCATGGGATGGTCGATCAAACTGGGAGATAATGAGTGACCTAAGGTCTCCCAGTGAATTTTACAGACCTCTGGGGATGTGAACCAGAATGTTCCAAAACCTAGTCCAACACTCCAACCACATCTTTATTTTTATCACACTTCCTGTTGTCCAATTTCTAATTTAAATAATAACTTAGTTGATTCTAATTAGTACCTGTCCTGCATTTGTCCTTGTCACATACCTGTACATTGACTCACAAGACTGGGCAAGAGATGCACAGATACAGAAAATAAGTTTCTATAAGTTTCTTGTTGTATTAAATGGAAATTGCAGGATTCCTCTGGACTTCCAGTCCCCTCTGGACCATGGGCTATCTGTGAAGGGTGCCCTCCCTCCTCTTCCTCCAAGTGAGAGCCTTGTAGGCAGTGACTGTTTCTTTAGCCCTTACAATGGGGGAGTAATTCCTGCATACCTTGAAGCCACCAGGCAAGCCTAGGGGGGCTCAGGGTAGACTGCTTGACACATTTATCTACTACCACACACTTGCTGCCACCTCCCAGCCTCCACCATTTGAGGCAAGTGCCCACACTGTCCCTTAGCCAGTAATCTTAAACAAAACTGAAACAAAAGGGACAATAGAAAGTGAACCAATTGAGGCTCTACCTTTTTTTTCATACAGAAGATCTTCAGTGGGAGAGGGAAGGGGGTCTAATACTACAGATTTGTAGTAAGCCAATGCAATGGTGCCAGGGCATTGCTAACAGTGGGATGATCTGTAGAAATCAACAAGTGACATTTTCATCACAACCGGGAGAGAAACATTGTCACTTCTTAACGGTTGTATATCAGGGTCCTGTTAAGTGTACATGAGAGACAAGCTTATAAAAGAGGAAAAATGTGCAACACTCATTTTCTTTCCTTGCAAACTTTTTGCCAGCTTATGCTGGCATATAAAGTGCTGCAACCTTGCTGAAGAAGGCTGGTTTTGCCTTATAGTTTTATCATGCTGCACCGTTATAGCACTATTATTCCACTTTAACTTCTATAATGACATCCTGTGGAATTCTGGGGTTTGTAGTTTACTGAGGCCAAAGAGCTCCCTGGCTGAGAATTCTAAATGCCTCTCTCTAAACAGCAAATCCTAGGATTCCATGGGATGTTGAAAATGAAATAATAGCACTATAACAGTATGGTGTGATAAGGCCCTCGGTTATTCACACTCTTGTCATATCCACCCTGGATTACTATAATGCACGGTACTTGAGGCTCTCTTTAAAGATGGCTGGGAAGCTTCAGCTGGTACAGAACACAGCTGCCTGGATATGGTTGCAGCCAGTCCAAGACATTTTGCTTCCTGAGGTCATAAATCATAGGATTTTTTGCAGTAAAAGACATTCAAAATTGGTTTAGCATGCCTCTGTCTGTGGAGTACTAACAAGTGTTCCCTGTGGTACCACTACTGTTGTCTTTGAGAGATACCGGTGCCCAGTAGCTGTTTGGCACATTTAGTCCAGCTCCCCAGAAAAAGCATGACTTACATGGGACTTCTACCAGCAGCACTGCTGCCATCAGCATCGCCTTTTGCCTCACAGGAGCATGCAATCCCACCACTGTGGAAAGGTTAGTTACAAGGAGAATAATAATGAGAAAATTAAAGTGTTATTTTTCAAATCTTGCAATGCTAATAGTAACTAGAGCAAGATGATGGTGGTTACTGTTAACAATTCAAGTAATTACTTTTTTGAAATAAGTTCCCAATATCTGTGTATGACACCAATATCATCACAGCAGCACTGGTTGCTAGTCTATTTGCAAACCCAGCTAAAAGTGCTGTTTTAAACCTTTAAAGCATAATTCTCCCTCTCTCTCTCTCTTTTGGTCCAAGTAACTCAAAGAACTGTGGTCACCTTGCAAACCTGCCTGCATTCTGAAGTCATCAGCAGAGGCCCTTCTCATCTGCCCACAATCAAAGGCGATTAGTTTGGTGAGTAACAACAAACATGATCTTTTGGGTAGTGGTTCTGCACCTCTGGAATAAGCTTTTCTGAGGAGTTTGTCGGGCTCCTTCTTTGCAGGATTTCAGAAAAGCTCTGAAATCCTACTTATTTTTCCTAGCCTTTCCTGTATTTTGGGGCTGCTGGTTTTATCATAATTGCTGGTATGTATTTTTTTTAATTGTATTTTATGTTACTTCATTTTTTACTATTTTGTGTTGTCTTTTATTAGGTGCACCACATTGGGAGGGTTCAACCTTTAAAGATGGCTATAAAAGAATGTTAAAATGAAATAAATAATAAAAAGAAAAGAAAATATAGTAGAGGTGGCTATTGACAATGGGGCTTGCACGTCCCATCACTGGATCTGTGTGATGGTTATTGCCCCGCTTTTTTAAATGCCCCCCCCCCCCCGGTGATGCTGCTAACACATTTGTTTGGACAGCAGTGAACAGTACAGACAGCGGCATATTCACTGTCTGGACGGCAGATATCCGGAACGCTGAATCAGCACGTCACCGGTCACCTGCAAAAACACTGTGCTCCCTGGAGAAAGCCAGCCTCTGTTAAGTTCCTGCCTAGTTCTCAAACGGACTGCTGCCTCTGGGAATGACGTAGCCAGCTTAGCTGGAGTCCCACCTTCTCAACTGTTCACAGGCAGAACATGATACCTCTTCTGAGCTGTGTGGAAGGGACTCCGCAAGAAGTTCAAAACCACCCACAGACACTGGCAGATGTGATGACAGGCCTGAGCTCAGAGGTGGGTGTGGCCCTCAAATTTCACAGGAACCTGGTTGGGCATGGGCCCAGAAGTATTTCTTTTCCTGACTAATGTAAGGCCTGAGCGTTCAACCAAATGGACAACAGATTCTTCTACTCTTCAATCTGGCACCTTCCAAATATGTTGGACGACTATAGCTCCCATGGTCCCACAGCTGACTATACAATTATCACATCTCAATGACACTTGGTTGGTGAAAGCTGCCCTAAGAGGAGATGGTCGATTTTCAATAGGCTGACCAGATTTTTACAAAAGAGAAGAAAACTCTCATACTTGCACTCCGTGAGGAAAAACCTGTTTGCTTAGAAGCGGAGCCAAATGAATTGAAAAGTAAAGTTAGGATGGTTTTTATGGGGTAAGGGGGAAGATGTAGCTTTTATATTAGCTCGTGCAAAAACTCCCTATCTACCAGAATTGGAGGAATACTCATTCCCTCTTTACACTTTGTCAGTTTGCTCTTTATCCTTTCTCTTTTTTCAGTGCGGAATTGGCATAATAAATCAGTCAATGAAAATGGAACACTTTGAAATACAGGATCTAATGGATGGATTCACACATGTATACATATCAGAGGATTATTAAGCCAGAGTTTGGAAAAGTTACTTTTGGAGGTTACAGTTCCCAGAGTTCAGACTTTACTGGGGGATTTTCAGAGCTGTGGCCCAAAAAGGTAATTTTCTCCAAGCTCTAAAATAAGCATTGCTTCAACAATAGGAATTGTGTGGCCCCGTAGATGCTGCTGAATGACAACTCCATTTCTATTGATTATGCTGCTAGGAGCAAAGCTTGGAACAGTACTATTTAAGAGGAACTAGTTATGTTTCTTATTACTTTGATTACCCAACAAGCCATTCCATGTTTCTATTACTGCAGTCCAGAAAAAAGCTCACTGGATTACTAATTACAAACATATTATATTACTGTTGCTTTGATATCAGTGGAAAATACAGAGAAATACTCTCTGGCTTCTTCCATCTCTGAGGTGTGTAGAGATACACCTGGTCCTCCTCTAAATCCTCTCCTACACCTCCAGCTAACCTGGTCTGTCCATGTATGTGCTCTGTGTCATTATTTGAAACAGCCAGCCTGGCAAAGCAGCCTTCTCCCTTCCCACATCCCCACGTTTTAAAATAAAAAAATCCAACTTACCCAAGTTTCTAGCGCAGCTCATATTTTTCAGTGTCATTGCCTTCCTCCAACTGCTGTTTTCTCTGCTCCTTGAAAGCTGTCTAACATCCCACAAAGGAGGGTTACACGGTAGCCATCTATGCGAGCCTTTGTCCTTCCTCTCCCATTGCTCAAATTGAGCCAGAACACACCCAGAAATGAGTAACAGGCAGAAATAGTGTCACGATGCCTTTAAATGTAGCAAATTACAACCTTGGCCATTACAGACAAAAAGAAATACCATTCCATCTTATTACCACTAAAAGAAACTAACTGTAAGTAACACATTACTTCCAAGCTCTGGCTGGGAGTTGCAGTCCAGCAACATCTGGAAGGCCGTACAGTTTCAATTCCTGCACTAAGGTAGGGCACTATAGTTGACTCCATGAAAAAGGAATTCATGTATGTCAGGTAGGGTATATGCTTCAGGTAGAGTATATGCTTTCCATGTGTAAGAGTCCAGATAAAAGGAACAACGCTGGGAAAGGGTTTGCTCTGCCTGCAATGTAGGAGAGCTACTACTAGGGAGACAGTTAGCAGATGAACTGATGGTCTTATGTATACAATATAATGCCTTTGTTTCAGGCAGTGTTTGTTCTTTGGTAGCTGTTTCAAGCATGCATGGCATCACTTGATTAGCAATTCAATGGCAAGAGGAGACCAGATTTCCATATAAACAAACAAGCCAACTTTATTAGAAATTTATCAGATGGACTGAAGCATATCTTTAGGACAACTTCATAAGCTAGAAAGTTTATTCCATCTGATGAAGAGCAGCCAACTGCTCACATGTAGCTGGATCTGGAAACACCAGGTAGTGATAACATTTATCCTTGGGGTAGCCAGATGCAAAAGCAGACACAGCTCCTATATCCTTCTTGCATAAGACATGGTATCTTTAATTCTCCCCTCTACACAAAGATGAAAGGTACAGGAGCCCTGTTCTATTTTGTACCTGTCCACTTTAACTAATTCCCTTGCTCTCAAAGACACAAAAGCAAGCAAGCACTATATCATTGTGGTGATTTGGCAGCCCTCTGTAAATATCACAGAAGATCTTATTGATCCAGCATCCTGTTTCGTACAGTGGCCAGACAGGTGCTAACTGGAGGTTCTAACTGGAGGCTGCTATGGCTCATCGACTTATTCTCCATAGTGTTGTTCCAGTCTTCCCCTACTTGGTGGCATCCAGATGTTTCCCATTTTCATAACCATATGACAGGTGGCTGGGACTAATGGATATTGTACTCCATGACATTTGGTACAGGGATAGTGACTGGCTCTGGGCATCAGTACATGAGGTGAGATCATGGTTTGTAAATGTTACTTCTTTGTGGACTATGGCTCCCAGAATCCCCTAGCCAGCTGGGCAATTTAGGGAGATGAAATCCACAAAAGTAACATTTCAGGCTCTGGTTTAGTATCCAAGAAATGGGAGCTTTGGGATCAGGTTATTTGGGTAGTCTTGACTGAAATATATTGAAATGTATTTGTATGTTTACCTCCCCCTTTTCCTCCTCTGCCCTGATTTGTTATGACACCAAATTGGGAGGGGCTACTAATACGCCAGAGAACAGGATCAAAATTCAAAATGACCTGGACAGACTGGAGAGCTGGGCCAAGGCTAACAAAATGAAATTCAACAGAGAGAAGTGTAAGGTCCTACACTTAGGTAGAAAAAATGGAATGCAGAAATATAGGATGGGGGACACGTGGCTGGATGGCAGTACGTGTGAAAGGGATCTAGGAGTCTTAGTAGACCACAAGCTGAACATGAGTCAGCAGTGTGATGTGGCAGCCAAGAAAGCCAATGCAATTCTCGGCTGCATCAATAGGAGTATGGTGTCTAGATCGAGGGAGGTACTGGTACCACTCTACTCTGCTTTGGTTAGACCTCATCTTGAATACCGTGTCCAGTTCTGGGCACCCCAATTCAAGAAGGACATGGTCAAGCTGGAGCAGGTCCAGAGGAGGGCGACCAAAATGGTGAGGGGCCTGGAAGCCATGCCCTATGAGGATAGACTTAGAGAGCTGGGTATGTTTAGTCTGCAGAAGAGAAGGTTAAGAGGGGACATGATAGCTATGTTTAAATATTTGAAGGGATGCCATGTAGAAGAGGGGGAGGGCTTGTTTTCTGCTGCTCCAGAGACCAGGACAAGGAGCAATGGATTCAAGCTGCAGGAAAGGAGATTCCACTTGAACCTCAGGAAGAACTTCCTGACAGTCAGGGCTGTCCGGCAGTGGAATATGCTGCCTCGGGGTGTGGTGGAGTCTCCTTCTTTGGAGGTTTTTAAGCGGAAGCTGGATGGTCATCTGTCGGGAGTGCTTTGAGGGTGTTCCTGCATGGCAGGGGGTTGGACTGGATGGCCGGTGTGGTCTCTTCCAACTCTACATTTCTATGATTCTATGACTATGGCCCTCCCTATATTTTCGCACTATAGCTTCTATAATCTATCAGCATCAGCTATGCTAGCTAGGGATGGTAGGAACTACAATGTAAAAATACCTGGAGGGCCACAGTTGTCTACTCTGATCTCAAGTCTACCAGATGGAAAAACCATTTTAAATTAGTGGCAGGGATTTTCCAAATGTCATTGGATTATAACTCCCATTAGCCCAATCAAGCATAGCTAGTGGTGAGAGGTGACAGAAGCTGTAGTCCAACAAGATCCAGAAGGCCACATTTTTTTTCCTGTGCCTGAACTTAAACCATTTAAACCAGGGGTGAGCGAAGTGTCGTCCATGGATTGCATGCAGCCCCCATGATCATTTTTGTGCTTTCCTAGGGATAACATTTTGCTTCAAAATGCCCCCTCGCAAGCCCTCAGGAAGTGTGGAGGGCATTTCCACCACATTTGAAGGCCTCCTGGGCATACAAGGGTCAAGCAATTTTTTTTACTATTCTTTTTGCAAAACTTTTCAAACAATGGTTTTTTTTTTAACCCCAAAATGCTCTCTAAGGAGTGTTGGGGATATTTCCACCATGTTTTTGGTCCATCTGGGGCAATTTAGACCCAAGACAGGCCTTTTTAGAAAAAGGACGGAAAAAGGAAATGACTTCCATTCACTTCCTGATGTTAAAAAAGGCTTTTCTTGAGACTAAAATGGCCCAGGAAGGTCCATAAACCTGGTGAAAATGCCCCCTTTGTCCCTAGAGAGCTTTTAGGGGAACAAATTAGGGGATTTACTTTTTCTGGGAGTGGCTACAGTGGGGATGTGTAGACTTCCAAGGGCCGTCTGGAGGGTTAAGGTGGCCCCCTATCCTTCCACAGCTGCCAATCCTGATCTAAACTATTGCCTCTTTCCATATCTTAGCCTTTATAGGTCTTAAGATGGCTAGTTCAGCTGGAATAGGAATGTTGTGAAATAGGATGCATTTTTTTAAAAAATATTTTTATTAAACATAGAATATACATACATAAAACAACACAAAGGGAAAAAGGCAAACAACAAATGTAAGCCATCTAAAACAAACAATCCTAAGCAAACTAAAACTAAAAGGGAAACAAAAGGAAAAAGGGAGGGTTAAACGGGTATAGACCTTGACTTCCACCCTTCAGAGGATAGTTATTTCGTGAAGTCCTAAACAGACTTCCTCAATTTAAACAATAATATCACAAATTGGGACTATAAAATATATAGCATGGTGTTATGGTCTGAGTCTTGGACTACAATGCTGGAGACCGGGGTTCAATTCCCTGCTCAGCCACTGGGTAACTCTGGGTGTGTCACATACTCTCAGCCCAGAAAACTCTGTGATAGGGTCACCTGAGCATCTCCATAAGTTGGAAAGGACTTGAAGGCACACAATATCAATAACAAAGGCTTACATAATCTTGTATCACTATAATATTTGTTGTGTTGTTGTTGTGTGCCTTCCATCTGCTTCTGACTTATGGTGACCTGAAGGTGAACCTTTCACAGGGTTTTATGGGGCTGAAAGCGTGTAACACACTCAAGGTCATCCAGTGGGTTTCTATGGTCAAGCGGGGAATCAGTCCTTGGTCTCCAGGGCTGTAGCCCATGATCAAACCACTGCACCACTCTGGCTCTCTATAATATTTATACTTATGCTAAATACATTTGGCCCTCTACATCTGCTAGAGTTGAGGCTGCAGAACCCCCACAAAAATAGAAAAATCACAAATATCAAAATGTGGGTGTACGTCTCTAGGAAGGGGCCAAGGCATGGTCCAATGCATAGTCCAAACTGGATCAGAGTTAGGACTGGGAAAGGGGGTGGGTTGGCATATATATACTTCCTCTCTCTTGCCCTTTTCCATCCTTGGGTGTTGGGTGCATCAGGAGAGGGTTTGGGGTGCTGTGAGCCATCCTTAGTTGGCCAGGCAGGAGGATCAGAGGTGGGTTTTTAAAGGGCTATGCAGCCTGATTGGAGCTGCCGAGAGGGAAAGTTTCCCTGAAAAAGAAGCACCTGAGATGGGGGGGGGAGGCAAGGGTTGAAGAAACTCATAAATAATCAAATCCATGAAGGTCAAACCCTCACTTTTGGAGGGCTGCCTGTGTAAACTTCTGCTATATTAATTCATGCAATTAATATTCAGATCCCAAAACTGAAATCTCCCCCAACAACTTCTCAGATATATTATGACCTTCTCCCAATCTTTTTTAATTTGTTCAATGTCCCTTCCTTAATCAAAGTAGTCAACATATCCATCTCTGCCATATCAAGCAACTTCATCAGCCTGTCTTCATGAAAGGGAATAGCTGGGTCTTTCCATCTCTAAGCATAAAATATTCTGAGAATCTTCTCAGATTCTTATCCATCTGATCATCTATAAGTAAGAAGAGCTCTGGTTTCAGTTGAATTTTTATCTTCAAAATATTTTCTATCAATTGATGCATTAATTTTGAGCGAAATAGTGTGCATTTTTTGTCATCTTGCAGGAGGGTGAATTTGAAAAGTTTCTACTCTATTATTTCACTTTCAACATCCTATCCCTAAACTGCAAACCCCAGGATTTCATAGGATGTTGAAAGTGGAATAATAGTGTTACCCTGATTTCTGGGGTCCCGGGAGGGACACCTAAATCTGCTCACAACAATGGGGAGGGAATTAGCGCAGAGCACAAGTTGGCAATGCGAGAGGCAGGGTAACGTGGCGAGATCTTGAACCCTATGTCTACGGGGTCAGGCCAAGTCAAGGATGAGGCAGATGTTGAAATTAATAATTGTTTTATTTGAGCACAATCAAACAAACGTATGCAACACACTCACGCAAGAAACTATAGAAGTAAAGGTAGTAGCAGATAGAAGGATTTTTGAGGAGGTTTGGTATGGGAAATACTATACCTGTCCTGAAGCCCAGTTAGAAGCGGAGAAGCTGGGGAGCGCGGATCTCCGCACGTGGAGCTGAGGGGAAGGCTCGCTGGACAAAGCCACAGCAAGGCGGGATGGAAGCCAAGAGTGATCCGAGGAAGCGCTCAAAGTCAGGGGTTCTTATAGGGAAGATTGTGGCCTCAGGCTAGTCCGTACTTGGGGAAAACAATGAGTTTAGGGCTGGAGACAAAGCCTCCGAAAGGTCAGAATTTGAATGATTGAGTTATAGCCAAATTGTCAATAGAGTAGCCAGTATGCAAACGCGGAGTGCTTGAGTGTCGTATAGTCTGATCATCAAGCTGCCAGCGCAGGGCAGAGGATCTTTTGAAAGTTGCATGCATACATAATTGAGGTACTTGCCTTGAGGTCTCCTGAAGCTGCGAGTTGGCTATTTCTGGCCTGCCTGTATTTGTCTGGAATATTACAGCGATTATCGGCCGAGCCTGTGTGCGTGCTTGTCCGGGGGCCTCGCAAGCACGTGGAGAGGAATGGGTATAGGAGGCCGAATTATTGATATCAAAAGATATCTTTATATCCCACAAGCTCGGGCTAGCAATGGCGGTAACAATAGCATTATAACAGCCCAGTGCGGAAATGGTCTCAGTCACAATATCCATAGATCAGGATGGGAGTATAGAGTGTCCCACTTGTGCTTTAAGGCAGGAGGAATATTAGACAAATTCCCAGAGGAGAGATCTGTCAATTTAATTTAGCCACCATATACCCACAGATAGGAGTAAGAATCAAGTGCCCTACTGACTACTGGGCTGCAGCTTCCGAGAGCCTTAGTCAACATGGCCACGTGTGAGGAATGCTGGAAATTACAGTTCGGCCACATCAACAGGGCCACAACCCCTGCCACTA
This sequence comes from Cyclura pinguis, assembly GCA_030412105.1. Lineage (NCBI taxonomy): Eukaryota > Metazoa > Chordata > Lepidosauria > Squamata > Iguanidae > Cyclura > Cyclura pinguis. Next base: position 193,679,643 of record CM059600.1, on the reverse strand, counting down.
GCCCTCCATATTTAAAGGTAAAACTTTGATTGCCAAGGGGACACAGGATGCTGTCTACCTCCCTCCTGTCTGATCTGTGAACTTTCCAAGGCAAGACAAATGGCTACCATGAGTCAAAGATGTCCTTTCAATTCAATCAGCAGTGCAGTTCTACATACGCTCCAACATTTTACGGATGAAACAGGGATATCCATGGCCAGGCAACATCAGAGTACAGTCAAGATGGCAAAAGTTGATAATGAGGAAAAACAGGCAAGCTAGGAGAGTCTGCAGCAGTTTGCCTGAGGCTACAGGGAAGGACAAGATTCCACCTCCGGCTTCCCCCTTGCTTAACTGAGTGCAAACTACTTTTGCATTCTAAATCCAGTTTGCAGCAACCGAAATAAACTGAGGACAAAGGGAAAAAGTGGGAGGAGGAGAGAGAAACTGGGACATTTTAAAAGCAGCTGAAAAAGTGGGGTGACAGATGATTGAGATTGTCCCTGAAAAATTGGGAGAGTTGGAGGCTTTGTTTCTCCTGTATCTTGGCAAGACCACACTGTGATTTCTTCCAACAGTTTCACAGCTTCCATAATTGAAATTAATGTGATGTATCAGATATTATTTTATTTTACTTTATCTTACTAGCATTCTGAACTTCATCCAGTTTTAACTTAGTCTTAACTCTTCTTATAAAATCCAGATCTCAATAGTAGCAGGCCTGCAGCCCAATGAAAAATGAAGCCTATTTATTTGAAAGGTAAGTCCCCACTGTGTTAATACTGCGCTGAATAAAATAGGATGCATCTCTGAGTAACAATGCATATGTCTGGAGATTTGCAGTTTGCAATCTGATGCATGCTTACACAGATTTATTTTTTCATACAATTTCTGCCAGACTACACTGGGCAAAAGCCTCTCAGAGCAGTTCCTAGGACTGAGTTTTGTTGGTCTGCATCCAGTCCACTGCCAGCCCTAGGCACCATTTTGGCATTTCTGCAGCCTCACCCAAATTTGATGAAAAGAAGAAATGGGGGTGAAGTGACCGGGGATTTTGCAGAAAGATGGCACTGGCATGTCGATGGCACCTCTCCACAAGAATCCATGACTATTTAGACAGCCCTACCATTAGGCGGAATGACACAGCAAGTTCAGGCAGGGAATTTCTTGTGTCATGAAAAAGAAGCAAATGGTTAGCTTATGTAAGGCAGCACTGTATTGTATTATATTGCATTGTATTGCATTGTATTTTTACTCCCTGAGATGTGGATACTTGTACCAAAATAACTTGTCTGGCCTTGAGAACTATGCTGCTTGATTGAAAGAGAGGAGAGGTATAATTTTTATTCTGCTTCAAGCACCAAAATGTGGTTGCTGTTATTTGCCATCAAATCAGATCTGATTTATAGTCACCCCATGAATGAGACTTCCAAGAGTCTCAGTCATCAACAGCCCTGCAGACTGAGCACCATGGTTTCCTTTATTAAGTCAATCCCTCTGTAATGTGGTCTTCCTCTTTTAATACTGCCTTCTATTTACCAAGCATTACAGTGGAACCTCTGTATATGCAATTTCTGGATCTGCAAATTTGAGCAATTGTGGCGTGTCTTGTCCTACACATAAAATGGCAGCAATGCAAACACATGTGCTGAAGCATCGGCATGTACATCACTGTCTTTTAATAATGTAGGATGTAGTCATTGGTGTTTTTTGCTATTCACAAGGGGTTGTGGAACCAAACCCTTATGGAGGGTTCACTGTATTGTCTTCTACAGTGAGGCATATTGTCTCATGAGATGTCCAAAGTAGAACAGCCTTAGTGTAGTAATTTTGGTTTTTAGTGAGAGTTCGGGCTTGATTTGCTCTTGGATCCATTTATTTGTCTTCTTTTGTGGTCCATGATACCTGTATGATTCTCCTTCAGCATCACATTTCAAATTAATTTTTTTTCTTGGTAGCTTTTTCATATTAATACACAGAAATAGGAATTACTATGGCACTGACGACAGAGTGATAAAATGCAATATTGCCTGACTTCCTTGCAAATTGGAAACCATTGCATTTCTCCATACACTGTCTGACAGTGGTCTCATCTTGTAAATAGGTTATGCTTCAGCACAAATAAATGTTGTGGCACACACTTTCTTTTAAAGTGATCCATAGTTTTTTGTGGTCTACACAGTGAAAGACTTACCTATAATTTATACAGCACAGGCTGATTTTCTTTTGAATTTTTTTTTATACACTCCATCATCAAATTTATGCTTGCTATATAATTACTAGAGTCTCTTCCTTTTCTGAGCCCAGCTTGGATGACTGGTATATCTCACCCTATGTATGGTAAATATCTTGTAAGAAAAACTAGGCATCACTTTGCTTGCACAGAAGACTTATACAAAGATCCAATGGTTACCACAGTTTATGGTCTCACCTTCTTAGGGACTGGAATATATTTTGAGTATAGCCCAAGTCTGTTGTCAGCTAGAATTTTAATGTATTCTGTTTCTGTCGCTTGAACCAGCTCTATTGACATGCCATCTACTTTTGATTATTTATTTCTCTCAAGTGCTTTGAGAGCCTTTTCTACTTCTTTTTCCAAAATTGTGAGCTCTTAATCGAAAGATTACTCCTTTAATTAATCTATTGTCCTTTCACCTTTTTTAAAAAATATATTTCTTTCATGTACCATTTCCATGGTCTCTTTATGTCATCCTGATTATACAATGCATCCCCCCCATGATTTCATCCTAATATATAATGCATTGGTCATATAGCATTCCTATTCTTGGTTTAAATTTCTTTTTGATTTCTTATGTCTTGTGAATAAGGTCCCTCATTGTACCTTTTTGGGGGGGGGGTGTCTCTATTTCTTTGCACTGATTATATCATATTATAATAGTTCTTTTTGACCCATGACAAGTTGCTGAACAGCTGTGTTCAGATTTCTGACTTTTTTTGTGTGACTTTTTACTTTTGTTTTGTTACTTGTCCTTAACTCTTTGAAGAGTTTCATCATTAATCTAATGGTGCTTTTCTTTCTTTTTGGCTATGGGCAGTGTCTTTTTGCATTCTGCCCTGGCTTTAGACCAGAGTTCTTCCGGTTTTCAATCAATTAGATTTAGAATTGCAGATCTGTTCTTTACATGGTCTTTAAATTCTCTACAGGCTATTCTTTAGATTGTATTTTGATACTATCATTGACTTAAAGTCTTCTTTACCTTTATTCTTTTTTTTTTTTAATATTAGTAATTCATGATGTATCCTGGGCTTGTTTTTGAGAGAGAATGGAGTGTCTCCATCTTCTGCTTTCAATTATGTAGTTTGTTTGATTTCTAGCTATCAAGTGATGTCCCTTTATACAATCTCTGTTCAGTTTCTTGAATTATGTGTTAGCAATGAACAAACTGTTGACCTTACAGCATTCACAAAGCATCTCTCCTGCTAAACTTCTCAGTCTTGGATCAAGTTCTTTGACCATATTTGGTTCTTTTCTGTTTCCTAGTTTTGTATTCCAAACACTTTGATTAGAGCATGTCCTGTTTTGGTATGTGGCACCAACATAACATCTTTCAATTGCTTCTCCCCTGTAGTTGGAAGCTAAACTTGAGTTAAGTAATATTTACGGATTTTCTCTGCAATCTTACTGTTATTATTCAGCCATAATTTTGCATTATAATTTTGCATTATATTCCTTGACTGCTTTTGCTACATCATGCCTTAATATTAATGCCACCCAGTTTCTTTTTAGATGGTCATTTCCAGAGTAAAACACTAGGTTTGAAAATTGATTGAAAATCTCTGACTCTTGTCCACTTTAGCTCAGTCATCCTAATTACTGCAATGTTTATATCTTCTTCCATTTCTTTTACTGTTGCTACTTTCCCTTGATTAATACTCCTCCCATTTCATGTTCCTATTTCATGCGTCGTGCAGCACTGGACTTTTCTCTTGCCTTTGCGTACATCAGAATATCCTTTTGGCTGGAATCTAGATGCAGCATTAGACACAGGATGATTTGTACTTGTTCTGTGCTCTACCCCAGTAGCTGGTGCCTTCCAAGCTGGGTGTCTCATCTTTCATCAGGATCTCTTGCTTCATTTCAGATTGTCTCATCATCGTTGGGTTTGTGAGATAAAAGACATTCAGGAGTGCCTTACCATTGCCACCTTCTGCACAGTACTAACAGGTTTTAGCTAAAATGACACTTGCTTTTGTCTATGAAAGATCATCTACCAGAGTCTCCCCTCCGCACACACACTACTGTGCTACCCAGTAGCTTCCCTCACCACACTGAGATGTTGAAGCATTTAGTATGGCTCCTCAGCAAAAGTGAGTCTGACTTGAGAGATGCAACATACCCTCCAATTGTCCTGATTTGGCAAGGACAGTCCCAATTAATCCTCTGCCATCCCACTTTTTCAGATACTTTTAAAATGTCTCCCTTTCTCTCACCTCATCTCACTTTTCCCCTTTGTCCTTGATTGACTTCCCTTGATGCAAACTTTTAGGGCCTTTCCACCCTACACTGTTATAGTGCTACTATTCCACTTTCAACATCCTATGGAATCCTAAGGTTTACAGTTTAAGGAGGGGCTTTTAGAATTCTCAGCCAGAGAGCTCTTGGTAAACTACAGACTCCAGAATTCCACAGCATGCTGACAGTCGAATAATAGCACTATGGCCAGTTCTGCACTACAGTGTTATAGTGCTATCATTCCACTTTCAACATCCTGTGGGATCCTGGGGTTTGCAGTTTAGGGAGAGGTATTTGGAATTCACAGCCAGAGAGCTCTTTGGCCTCAATAAACTACAAACCCCAGAATTCCACAGAATGTTGAAAGTGGAACAACAGCCCTGTAACAGTGTAGTGCAGAAATGGCCTATAACAGGCTAGGGCGGAAAGGGCCCGAGTTCACAGTGCAAATATAGCTTGTACTCGGTTAAACCCGCAGAAGGAAGAAGACAGGGGCAGGTACAATTTTGCCTTCTCAGTAGGCTCACGGAAAAGCAAAGGGCTGCACCGGCTCCTAGCTGATGTGCTCTTCCTCCTTCATAACTTTTGCCCTCTTTTGCTTGGCCAAATGTGTCCCGGTTTTAATCTGCGAAACGCCGCAGGACATGTAGCAATTCCAGCGCAGCCTCTTGCAAGCAATCCTACCACCCGGAAAGACTGTACCGTGGTGCCAGGGCAGCAACATACCTTGGACTCTCAGAAGTTCCCAACCACTCCCATCCCTATTAAGCTCATCGGCCTCTCTCTCTCTCTCTCTCTCTCGTTCTTTTTTCCCCCCCAGTATATTTGAAAGGGCGTGCTGGCGACCTGTTACTCCCAAATAAACGCACCTTTTAGAAAGCTGCCAGCCTCAGTGTGGGACGCGCGCCTCAGGAAGCGCGCAGGCCTCTTCGCCCCCTCTCCCTGCTCCAGCGCCCGGTACGTTAGGGATTCAGGATGCGGCGAAAACTCCAGCCCAGGTTTTCCAGGCCGCCCCGGAGCTGCAGGCAGCACGCTGTGAGAACTGAGGCTGAGAGGGGCTCCTTCGTCTAAAACCTCACACAGGGCTCAGCTTACCCCCTCCTCCCGCCGCCGCCGCCGCCGCTAAAGATCCCACCTTCCTTTAAAAAAAAGAAAAGGCCAACATCTTTTTAAAAAAAAAAGCACAACGCTCTTCCTGAGCAGCTTGAAAAGTACCGAGAGAGGGAGAGGGGGGGGGGGAGAAATTGAGGAAAGGGGGGGGAAAGCTGTCTTTTCCATCCCATCCCCTCCTGACAAGTCCGGAGCGAGGTCTGGAGCGAACACTCTCCTTCCCAGAGCCAGCAGCAGAGCCGGAGCGGGCTGATTGGCTCCATGTGTCAAAGCTCCAGCGAGCATCGGGAAAGTTTTGAAAGAAAATCAAAACTTCCTGCTTCAAGGTGGTCCTCCCGGGCGGCGGCGGCGGCTGCTGGTGCTGCTGCTGGTGCAGACGGGAGAAGCGAATATTTATAACGCGTGCTGGGGCTGCCGCGTCTGGGCGGGCGGGCCGGCGTGCGTGTGGGCGAAGCGGCACCCCCCAACTCACTTTGTGTGGTTGTTTTTTTTAAATTTAAAAAAAAGAGAAAGAAAAACCACCGATTTTAACAAAAAAAAATAGCGCTGTTGGAATTTTCTTCTCTCCTCCCCCCCCCCGCGCGATCTTTTGTTTTGTTTGCATTTTTATAAGGGAAGCGCGATGTGGAAAATTTGGGGAATTTGGTGAAAAAGCGAGACCGATCTCTTATTTACTGTTGGATATTTTTCGTTCCGCTTTATTATTATTATTATTATTATTATTGTTATTATTATTATTATTATTTTTGGTGGGCTAAGCGCTCCCACCCCTCCCTGGATGTTGCTCTTTGGGGAAGGCAGGCTACGGAAGAGTTGGGATTTCGGAACCAGAACCGGCTCTGAAGAAGAGGGGAAGCTCTCCAAGCAAGAAGACGGGGATCGCCGGCTTCCTGATGACTCGCCAACAGGTCCGCCCCAGGCTTTGAAAGGTATGTTCTTTCAGAGTTGCTTTTAGTTTAACTTCCAGTTGTGTGTCCCCCCCCCCCGCCCCGCTTTCCGTCTTTTCCATTAAAGAAGTTTTGACGAAGCGCAGATTTTTTATATTGCTTGCTGGCAGCCTGAAGCTTTTGCCTTCCAAGTGGTCGTAGAGTTTTTGACTAAGCAGAAGAAACAGCAGCGTGGGTGGGAGAGGAATGGGGATGTTATTTTTCTGAGTTGAGACAAACTTTGCAGGAATTCTTTAAACTTTGTCCGAAAGAACTTTAGAAAACGCGTCTTTGGGGAGGCAGCGAGTGAACTCGTGTCTTCCAAACCCGCTCTCAAGAGCAGTGCAGTACACTTCCTAATTTGTAGCAACTTTTCCATACTTTCTAAGTAGTGGAAATCAGGTTTTTTTCTCGTTGGTCAGCCCCAACAGAGAACAAACATAGTCAGATCGCTCTCCCCCCACCCGCACATCATTTCCTTCTGTCAGATTTTGAGTAGACAACTCCAAAGAAGTCTCCATCGATCCTGCCCTTTCAAAGTCCAGATCCAATTAAAACTGGGGTAGCCGTGCCAATAAAACCCATTGCCAGTTTGGCTTGAAAAAGTGTGACAGATTATTAGAGAGGGATTACATGTGAAGCCCAAACCGAACCTTTTCTCTCGGTTTCTGTGTTGTAATTGCATATACTTGTCCCCTTTCAGGGATTCGTGGAGGTTGCAGGATTGGGCCCTTGGGAGGATTTGGGGCTGAGGGGTGGTGGCATTGCTGTTTAAGTAAACTTTTCACCCCAAGCGTGACCGCCAGACTTCAAAGGCTATGTGAAGGAGAGAGTAGAGAGGCAAAGAAGGATGTCGCAGTTAAGAGTACGTTAAATTATTGCCATCAGGACAAATTTCTTCATTTGCTGCAAAATCCAAGACAGCCCTCTTGATGTCAGTCCATTCAGCCATTTGTATAATTGACTCGTCTGAGTCTATTTTTATGCATCTTTGCAATGGTACTTTGGATATAAAACCCACATGGTCTGGAACACAGACATGTTTTTGCAAACCATCTCTCCCTCACTGTCTGAGCCTCACTAACCATCTTCACAAGAGGCACCACATTACAGATTAAATGAGATAGGCAAGGCATGTCTGCTCTGCAGATTTAAACGGGTTCCAAACTTGTTTGACTTTCACATCACTTGAACAAGGGAAGTTATCGTTTTCATGACAAGATGGGAGTTTGTCACTGTTGTTGTTGTTGTGCAGCTTCAAGTCTTTTCCAACTTATGGCAACCCAAAGGTAATGCTATCATTTGTTTTTTACAAGATTTGTTCAGAGGGGTTTGTCAAATCCTCTGAGGCTGAGATAGTGTGACTTGCCCAAGGTCACCCAGTCGTTTTCCGTGGCCAAGCAAGGATTTGAACTCTAGTCTCCAGAGTTGTAGTCCAGCACTCAAACCACTGTGCTACGCTGACTCTCACACCACTGCCTGGCAGTCCTGAAATCCCTCCTGAAATCCCTGCATTTGGGCCCCTTTTTGACGAAATTGCGATGCTTAAACTGTAGCGTAAAACTTGCCTTTAAAGACAATTTTGTAGAAGTATTTATGGACTGGGTAGGGAAAGCCTGGGTTGTCCCTCAGTTTTAAGGATCCAGACAATTATTCTGTTCAGAATAGCAATCTGGAGGAATTCAGGCCCCTTCTTACCCCCCAGCTAAAAAAAAAAAGGAAGAGGGAAGAGAAGGGGAAAAAGGAATCCCCAAGCGTGACTCGTCTCTAACGTTCAGTGACACGGGAGAGAAATGAGGAGAAACAAAGCCCTCCGTGACAAGCTTGGAAAAATAATTAAGAATCCATTTCCCTTGTCTGCTGAGATCGGCAGCTGGAATGACCTGTGTGGACTTGTTGAACTGCTAAAGGGGATTCAGTTGCTGGGGATGCCTCTTGACTTTGCAGCTCAGATTGAGAACACTGTGCCTTGGGTGATGGATAATTGGGTGGACGGTTAAAAAAGTGTGGGGTGAGGTTCTCTGAACATTTTTTGGGGGGGAAGTCTTCTAGAAGTTGCTTTCTCCTGCTGGAAAAATCCATTCCATCCATGCAGGGTTTTTGCAGCAAGAATTCACTGGCTCAGAGGTTTGGACACACAAGGAGAGAAAGCTGAGATCAGAGTGAATTTGCTGCTTGCAAATTGTTTGGTGAAGGCTGTGGGCGAACATCTGGCTGAGGAGGAGGAAAAGGATGACGGCTCTTTTGCTGTTGCTGTTTCATGCTCCCAGGTCTAACTGATCTCCAAAGGCTGGTCTGTGCTGCAAATGCTGGCCAAGGGACAGCTTGTGGGCCAAATCTGGCCCACAGAGCAGCTTTATGTGATCCCTGGTAGCTTCTTCAAATTTTTGCTTGCAGTTTGAGTTGTATAAGAGAGAAACAATAAGAACGGATGCTTCACATAGGTTTTACGCTCCTGTTCCATGCATCCCCTGGAAGGGCAATATTCTGGAACTTCTTGAGCGGATTTTTTTCAGGCAGTCCTGCTCCCATTGATACCTTCCTATTTGTTAAGCCAGAACTTGTAAAAGTTACTTATTGGACTACAGTGCCTAAACCTCAAAGCTAGTATGGCTACTGGTCTCTTAGTGGGAGTTGTCATCCAAAAAGGTAACATTTCTGGGCTTATCTAAGCACACACATTCTAATTACAACAATGCAAACTTTTCCAGAGTCCAATTGACCATCCATAGGGGAGCCATTTTGTTGTGTTCCTGGGAATGCCATCTGCAAAATGGATTTGTCCTTTGTGAAGTTGGCTATCTTTGAGGTAGAGTAAGATCCACAAATGTTAGCAGGGAACTGAGGTGGTGAATAGTCAAGAGATTTCTGAAATCAGAAACCAAATTCTTGTGGGCAGTACATGAAAGGCACTAGATAGAGATGACCAGCCTCCTATTCCCCACTACCACAACCACCTACACATCATACTTTTATTTTGCAGAAACTGGGAGCAGAATGGGCAAGTGTCTCTAGACCTGAACCATGACTCTGATCTTTCTCACTAGGGAAAGATGGCACCAAAAGTTTCTGAAATAACACTTAGATTTCTTTCTACTAGGTAGACCTGAGTCAGTGAGCGAGGCACAGAGAGACTGCTTTTGCCTTTCCAGCTATGAATGTTGTTAAGGCTGTGTGTTATCCTTTTATTAGCAGGAGTTTGCATGAATTGCTGTGGGTTGGCCTTTTGAGCACTGGATAAACTTAAGCTTTTGAACATCTTGGAACTCTGTTTTTTTCCCCTGCTTCTTCTTCTAAGCCTGATAACTGATTTCTGTCACACCATAGGGCTGATAGATATGTCTAAACAACTGAGGGAGGCAGCAACTTAAGCAGTGAAATACAAGCGTGGTAGCACTTTTCCTAATATATACAATGTACAACTATGTACGTATGGCTAAATATCCATCTGCCCAGAGCTTGGGAAAAATGTATAAATTTCCAGTGCACAGAAAGTAGGCTTTGTTTGCCATGCATTTTTTTGTACTGTATGTTTACACATTAGAAGTAGATGTTTAGATCTAGGCCAGGAAAATTGGAAAAATATTTGAGCTCCAGATTGCCAACATCGAATTTTGGAGTCACAGTTACCAGTGATGTATCTGCCTACATCGTGTAATTTTCTCTTCTCCATTTGTTGTCTTTTCCATTGTTAAAATGGAAATTATAAGCTGCTTAGTGTATGTCTTTTTTTGTTGTTATTTCATTCACTTTGTAAAGTTTCCACACTAACAAAGATGATATGATAGACATAAGTAAGCATAATCCATCTGATGAAAGATATTTGATTCTCCCCCTACCTGTTTATCCATCTGTGCCTCCAAACTGGTCTCTTTCAGCTCTCGTGGACTACTAAATACTCAAACTCAGAACTGCTGTCTCTGTAGTACCCCGTTTGGGTCCTTTGTAAAGCCGGGGTATGTTGTTCCCCAACCTGTCATCCATTCCTACTTTTTTCTGCCACTGCAGCCCTTTTAAATCACACTTTCTTTGGAGAGAGGCCCTTGTCCACCTGTGCCGTTAAAGACATGTCGTGATGAACCCACATCCTAAGCTTCCCATCTTGGGGGGTTGTCACACCCAGCCAGCTCTCCCTGAGTGGAGGAGGGAAGCACACAAGCTCGAGATGGGGCACTTTTGGGTGTTATCTGGGAACAGCCGCCCTCAGCCTCCTGCTGCGCCATGGAGGCAGCGTCCTTTGGGGCGAGGCTCAGATTTTCACAGGCCCGGGGCAGCTTCTCAGATTCAGTGAGGAATTGATTATTCTGTGGGACCAAGCTGCTGTACAAGTCACCCCACCTAGGGAACGTGGCTACCCAACCCTTGAGTTGACTCCCAGTTGCCCTCTCTCTTTAGAGCCAACAACGCAAGGGAGACATCAGGAAGAAAGTATTTCAGTCCAAAGGGAATTGATTGGCTAGAAGCGATCCTCAAGTTTTCGACCTTTAAAATTAAAGGGGACGCTCTCCTGGGCTTTGCAAAAGGGATGTGCCATTCTACCAAGATACATTAAAGGCACCATTATTCCATCAGCTTTCTCCTTTTTTTTTAAAAAAAAGATCTTCTAATTAAGCCTCTTAGAACTGTATCACACCATGATGTTATACCATCATAGCAATGCATTAGTCCCGCTTTTGCCTCAGCCTTGTTGTACAACATGATTGCTTTCCAGGTGCTATTGCATTGCAGGGTCATTGAAAATGTGTTTATTTTTCACAGTGGAAATAATCCATTAATGACTCCCTTTCCTGCAACAATTCAGTAACCAGTTCAGATGTGGATGTCTCACAGCACTTTCTTCTAACAGTAATCCATTAGTGGATGTGTTGTGGGTAGGGCCAGGTTATCCCTCCCTTAAGTATCATAGCGTTGTAGCATTGTGATGTCATACTGTTATGGCACTCTTACAGATAGAGGAACCAATCAAGAAGTGAAAGATGGGATATAGGCGTCAGTATTCATGTCTTAATGTGGATGAACAAACCATATAAATGATGCTATGAAAGTGCAAATGTGGCAAGGGTGCGAGAGAGAGTGTCATCATCAGCTACCCTGACAAGAATGGCTAGAGTGGATTTCAAATGGAATAATGCAGCATAAGGGAAAGGTGTCATAAGGCTCTTATTTTGTTGCACATTCTCCAGCATTCTGCAGATGAAAACAGAGGTGCTGTTGGGCAGACTCCCTCCATACAGTGTCCTTCAGATGCTTTGGGCTCTCACCAGGCCTGTCCAGGATGTGTTATTGTCACAAGTAATAGGCACTGTAGTCCCAAGACATCTGGAGGGCACTATGTTTGAGGAAGGCCGCTCTTGAGCTACAGTCCTGTACATGCTTATGTGGGAGGAAGCCCCACTGACAATAAAGGAGGCTTACTTCTGTGTAGACATGCATAGGGCTGCATTTCTGGCTGTTTTCAATGTCACAAGGATTGCCACTCCCGTACTCTTCCTCATCCTAGCATGTTTTATATTAAACTTTTTCCTGTTTGATATTTCTCCCATCAGACTTTAAAGGATGTCTTCTATAGTCTTACAGGTTTTTTAAAAAAATTCTGCAATGACCTATTCTGCACTGGCTTTGAAAGCAAGTGTATCTTTGTTAATAAGCTGGCCGTAACCATTTCCTTTAAAAATAAACACAGAAAAATCCCATAAATATTCTACTAAACCTTCTTGTATGTCCTACTTAAATGGACCTGGCTGTATTTCATTTTGAATAGCTATGTTTACTCCTATTTACAATTTGGGTAGGCAGATGGTGGTGGTGGAGGGAAGAAGGTGGAATGCTCTTCCATGTGAAGGATGCATGCTGTGAAGCCTCTTTTAATAGTATCCCCAAAAAGCAAAATAGGGATAAGTATTTGGGGCAAAGTGGCAGGGAGGTGTCTTTGGCAAACGGCTTGTTCAACACACCATGGAATAGCACCTAAGTTATCGCTGGCATTTTGTACTTCTCTGGATTTTCTTGGCATTTTAACTGCATAAAAATATACAATTAAGTTCATACACTGAGAGAAAATGGACACTTAATAATATATTTTGGGAGGGTTTTTAAAAAGAGCCATCATGGTATAGTGGTCTGAACATTGAATTACGACCCTGGAGGCCAGAGTTCAATTCTCCACTCAGCCATAGAAATCCACTGGATGACCTTGAGTGTGTTACACACTCTCAGCCCCAGAAAACCCCATGATAGGGTCACTTTAGGGTTGCCATAAGTCAGAAATGACTTGAAGGCACACAACAGCAAAAATAAATAAAACACAGGTTAACATGAAAAGAGGATGGAACAGAATTGTAGCTAAGGCCAAACAAAGGTGATGTGGACCAGAAATAGATCACTTTAACCATCTTGCATTATAGGATCTCGTAGAGGTCTCTTGAAAGTAAGCATCTGCCTGTGAATGTGAAAAAAGTTGGGGTGGAGAGCAAAAAGAGGTGTATCTTTTCACAGGTGAAATAAGGGACAGGGCTCCTATCCCCTTTAATGATTGTGCAGAAGAGGGATTTTGGCAGGTGTTGCCTGTCACACAACCTGGTAACGAGCAACACTTCTGGAATTCCATCATCTACAGAAATGTTAATGGGATGAATACTCTGTCCCTTATTTCACCTGGCAACCCTCCTTCTAGAACCAGTTATACAACACCAAAGTAAGTCATTTTCTCCATGAGTCTCCTTAAGAACATGTGCCATTGCCACTCCTTTGACACACTGCTATGGGAAAAGGGCCCGACTTTGCTCATGCCCAGGATTGTGGAAGTGTGCATGTATCTCAGTCTGTCTAAATGAAGGGTGGCAATCATGTGGCTGTTCATGACCATTTTGGCCACTTCCTTACCCCATGCCCACACACCGAGGTTTTTTTTTTTCCTGGACAAAACATCAATACTCCTGCTCCTGGAAGGCTTTGGGAGCAACTATTCTCCTTTAAAATAGGACACACTCTCACAGGTTAGCACAGAAGGAGAATGGAATGGTCCTCTTCAACCTTGTTTTGTCTCAAAACCTCTGGAAAAAGGAAAGGGCAGAAATGAATTGTCAGATATTTTCAGTTCTTGGGTTTTTTTGGGGGGAGGCAGCCTTTGGACCCCTGAAAACTCTTCCCCCAACTCCTCCCAAGTGCTTTCCCTAATCTGAATAAATTCCACATCACAGAAACCCCAGTACTACCTCTTGTACAAATTACATACAAATGCCAAATGTTTGTATCACTTATGTGAATAGCAAACTTTTTTCTCTGACTGCTGATCCTTACGTAGCTGAAATGATACCATCCAAATTTAAAAGAACGGTATCTTTAGGCTTTGAGGAACCTGGAGGTTTACACAACTGCAATCCCCCTCAAAATCCAAAACGAAAAAGAAACCTTAAAGAAGGGGAGACCTCAGGGCCATGCTGAGAATGCTAACTGGTCACACAATGTTTTTGAAGGAAAAGTAGCAAATTAGACTGTTAAGAGTAGCTGCGAAGAGAGCGTGGCTGGCTTTCTGGAACCCTGAAAAGCAATGCCTTGTGTGGTAATTTATTCCTTGGATCGTTATCCCGCTTGCTAAGTCTTGAGGCCCATTCACACTACAGAATTATAGTGCTGCTGTTCCACCTTACCTGCCAAGGCTAAAGTAGAATATTGGGATTTGAAGTGGCGAGAGGAGGCCCTTAGAATCCTCAGCTGGGGAGCTCCTCTGGTGCCCCGGACCAAACGGCAAACCCTGGGATTCCACAGAAGCAGCCGTGGCAGGTAATGTGGAATAAAGTGGTGTGGTTCTGTAGTGTGAGTGGGCTCTTGGAGAAAAGCAGCTCTTTCCTTGAATATTTTGTGTGACTCTTCAGTTTTAGCAGACCTGTGTCTCTAGGCACTCATTTGTTGCATTGTTGTCCCATTGTTATGGCCCGAATACAGATGATGCAGCAACTTCATTGTTGTCGCGTGCCTTCAAGTTGTTTCCAATTTATGGCGACCCCCCCAAGGCAAATCTATCAGGGGGTTTTCTGGAACTTAGAGTCTGTGATGAGCCCAGTGTTACCTGGTGGGTTTCCATGGCCGAGAGGAGAATCAGACCCCGCTCTCCAGGGTCATAGTCCAACACTCAGACCATTAAACACCACTCTGGGTCTCACAGTAATCTTACAAAACCTAAAGAGCTCCTGCTCTGGTTAGTGCTTGGGTGGTAACCTTTATCTGTGCTGGGAGCTTTAATCTATTCTGCCTTGAGTTCTGTCATGGATGTTGGGGCTGTTGTTGTTTTATTTCTATCCCCCCTTCTGTATGAAATAAATCAGAATACAGCTAAGACACGGTAAGTTATAACATTAAAAAAGAATGAAAAACAATTAAATAAGTATCCATACTAAAGTTGTAACACTGAATGAGAATTTTACAAAAGCTATTATATGAGCTATCGTATTAAAACCAAGCATTGAATTAAACAGTTTTAAAAGCATGTCTAAAACATAATAGGAAATGGGGAAAGGAAAACATCCCATCTTAAAAGACCTGTTTGCAGCTACCAGTTATTGACCAAAAGCTTGTCTGAATAAAAACGTATTCGCTTGGTTGGTGAAGGAGAGCAGAGAGGGGAATCTGTTTAGTCTTTTGTAGAAGAGAGTTCCACAGCCTGGAAGCAGTCACCAAAAAGACCCTCTCTCAAGTCTTCCCCATCTCTAACTATATGGTGTATAAAATAAATATTTACATCTCAAAAGAGGTTTGGAGGAGCAAACAGCAGCAGCTGTCCCTAACATGACATCTTCTGCATGTGTTGGATTACAACTCCCATCATCCTCAGACAGAAGGGATGTAGTCCAACATGTCTAAAGGTAATGTGTGATTTAAAGTCTAAAATGTAGTTGAGGCCTTCTCTTTTTTACACCAGTTTTCCAAAAATTCACTGGGGTACGATGAGTTGTTTCAGTTGTTAGACATCAGTGCAATAGTTCATGAATGTGACTTAAGCTGGTGCTGATCTACCAGAAGGATAACATTCAGCAGGCACCATATGATAGTCGGAGTAGGTCAGCTGCTTCTTCTTTGTAAACAATATATCTAAGCAATACATAGCTTGGTATTTTTGTGGCAGGCATCAAGGAAGGCATGATAATTCGCCTCAGACCGAAAGAAATAGGGTCAGAAAAGGTCAGAAAACCATCTATTTTTATTTATTTATTTATGCTGCACACTTTCTTATGGGTTATCCAGACCCCTACTGTAGAATTCTGTTTTACCATCATAGTAAGAAGAATGGGAATTTGAGTTTCTTTGTATTTGCTTTTTGTCTCATGAGCCAAAAAGTTATTGGTGAGCAGTGCACCATTATGGTTTCAAATTATTGACCAGCAGAATTGCTTTGTTTATTTATGTATTAATCAAATTCCCGGGGTGCCTGGCTGGCAGTTGCCCCTGAGGAGACTTGTTGTTGTTGTTGTTGTGTGCCTTCCAGTAATTTCTGACCTAAAAGTAAGCCTAGCACAGGATTTTCTTGGCAAGATTCGTCCAAAGAAGGTGTACCCTTGCCTTCCTCTGAGTATGAGAGAGAGTCATTTTCCTAAGGTCACTTGGTGGGTTTCCATGGCTGAATGGGGATTCAAACCCTGGACTCCAGAGTTCAAACCACTGTATCACTATATCACGCTGACATGCTAGAGACTGGCAAACATAGCAATGCAGAACAATCAATAAAATCACAATAAAAACAAATCAGTCAGCAATAACAATGGTATTTATTATCTCATACCTTCCAAAAGTTCGCAGATTAAAAACTGAGATACAGGTGGCCAAGCAAAATCAAAATGTGGTAGAGGACATAAGTTATTATCAGTGAAGAACACACAAGCTAAGAGCAGCTGCAACAGTTTGCCGTTGCCTGAGCATACTGGGAAGGGGAAGATTCTTCTCCCTGCTGGGTTGAGTAAAAACTACTTTTTCACTTTGAACTTCATTTCCGGCAATTGGAGTAAGCTGAGAACAAAGGGGGAAAGTGGGAAGAGGTGAGAGAAACTGGGACGTTCTAAAGCAGCTGAAAAAGTGAGACAACAAAGGTTTAATTGGGACTGTCCCTTCGAAATCAGGGCAGTTGGAAGGGATATGCTATCTTGTATTATACTGCTTCAGAATATGGTGTGGTCAGATAGCATGAGTTGGTTGCCCCACTATATCAAGCATTTCTTATTTTATGACTGGACTTTTTTCTCTGGTTACTTCTTGAACAAATTAGTGTGCTAATTATATTTTAACCTGAGTGGCCTCCAGGATCCTTTGCTGTAAACCGAAAAAAACAGTGTGTGAATCTTAAAAACAAAGTCTACCCAGAGAAGCAAACTGTTTTTTCAGACTTAGAAAAAGAGACACACAGATAAGTCCTGGGAGTAAACAGGTATCCTCATTAGCACCTCTGTGAAAGCAACACTGGATGGTTTGGTTTGGCTGGAGATGTTCGCTCACATTCCAGGTCCAGACTAAAATGGCTGGCAGCCATCATGCAAAAGGAGGAAACAGGTCCCTACAAGCATGCAGTGTACTTTTACGATATATGATGTTGTGAGGGAACCGAGGCAAGCCAAAACCCCTGTAAACAGAGGAGGGATGCTGTCTCCCAGCTGTGCCAATCACTGTAACAGTTGGACTGTAGGGTGCATTTCACTGCTGATATGACATGTTGGAGGTAGATTGAGTAGCACGCAACCTCAGAGCAGCTGCTTAAAAGTAACTATATAGCTATTGTACCCATGCAGAGATTTGAGTCCTTAGTTTCTGACTCCATGGGAATTGTTGCCCACCTCTGCCACTGTTTCATGTGGCAGGGTTGGGAGGAGAGATACCATAAAGCCGGAAAAAGTTCCGGATGAGGCAACCGAGGCCCTTTCCACACCATGCCCCATCAGCACAGTCTTCCGTTACAATTCGAGCATTGCCATTTGCGCTGTGGCAGCGAGTTAGAAATGCTCTCTTCCGCACCCTTCTGCCTTAAGTGGATGAGTAGTGGTATTGCCACTGGTGTTCCTTCGGCGTTACAGTGTCTTTGGCCACTCCCTTGCCCCACTTTCACCCTGCCCCACCGCCCTTGATGGAGTTTTTTTGCTGTTGGTTGGAAACCATACTAGTGTGGCAATGTTGTAATGGCATGATACACCAGTACACTATTGTACTTTTGCATTATAATGCTTAAAAACGTATTAAAATATAAAGTTTTAACTCAAAAGAGAAATTTAAAATGGACATGGTGAGGTGATAGATTTTGAAGTTACCATGCCATGGGAGTCACTGAGGGAGGGACCAGCTAGACATGCCCACACTCTGCCCACACCTGGATCCAGGAAGACAGGAAGTGCTATCAAGTGTTATTATGGTACTGCACTGAGCCAGCTGATGGGATTCAAGCACTAAAGGAGGTTCTTAATGGTTTTTTCTGGAAATAGAATAAAGCAGTTTGGCTATGCTTGGGATGGGATAGCAGCTGGATAGCTATGACATCGTGCAGTATCATGACTCCTAGACTGGAAACAACCCGCTGCTGTTATGGGATAGTGACATTATGTGGAAATGGCCCAAGTCTTTCTTACTTTTGCATAATATAAGAAACGGTCTACTATTTGGAGTGGCGATGGAAAGACAACTATAAGCGGCTCTCATATATCTTGTCAAATGTCTTCTGGAGAAGCTGATTACATGGAAATTGATAACCACAGCCTTGATGCATGCACTACCCACGTGTCACATCTAACACTATCTCGGAAGAGTCCATATTTTAGAGTAGAGCAATGATTAATAACTTAGGGTACTCATACCCTCAGGGGTAAGAATCAGGACATTTATGAGTACGCAGAAAAGATTGAATAATGGTGGAAGGCACATACGTCAACAGTGTAAGAAAAGATAAAAGTCAAAAGTTATGAAATTAATTGAATGTTATGATGAGTGGGAGGAATAGGTTTCCTTTCTTATTTAACCTCTAGAAAAGCCCTGGGCCCTTGCTCTGTTATTTTGGTGAATGGTGTGGAGTCCTACCATAAACACTGTGCTGAGAACACACTACACAAAGCCTATCCACAGGATTGATGAAAAATATATGTAGTATTTTTGGTTGAATGGAAAAAAAGAGTGAACACAATCTGATGATAACAGATTTTTATTTATACTACTAAACTTTAAATTGCAAATCTAATATTCATATTTTCACGTAAGACATGTTACATTGGGATTTTTAAATGGTGTTTGTTTTGCTTTGGAAGATCATGTTTTATATAGACTATTAGGTTAGATTATAAACTATAGCATCTTTTGATGGTTTCTACTATCTTTTGATGATTGCTAGATTATTAAGTAAATATATAATTAAGATGATAAGTGATTATAGATGATTATATCACTATTCTACTATATAAAAGATTGTTACAAACTAATTATGTATGTAGGAGAATAATTATGATGACAAGTGATTGGCAATAAGTCATAGTTATGGTAGAAAGGATGAAGGTATGAATGGTTAGGTATAATTGTTTGAGTAATGCGAGCTGTTTGCAACAAGGGCCAGAACCAACTTTTTAAAGTTATTTGCAGTATTGTAGTTTTGTTATGTATTTTTAGTTTTAGTTTTTCTTTTTCATTCTTTGTATTGTCTGTAATGTTTGTTAGATTGTGTTTTCTTCTGTTGTATTTGTCTGTTCTTTTTAAAATAAACGTATAATATCAAAAATAAAAACAGAGAGAGAGAGAGAGAGAGAGAGAGAGAACAGGCCAGTACAGCGTGCATGCTCAGCGGCACACCCTTCACTGGCTCAGCTTCCACTCTCCTCCACATTTGGGTGCTGTCTTGCCAGTACCGGTGTATATATAAGTGGGCACCTCAGTCAGTCCTGTGAGCAGTATTCAGTAACTGAGATCTTCTAGGTTTTCTCTAAGTTTCTTCTCTTTCTCATTGTTTTAAGTTTTAAATTGATTTTTTATGTAATCTGTGATGTATTTACTTGAATTCGCTGTATCTTTTGAGTTTTGGACATAAATATATGTGCACTGTCTGTTCACATTATTATTCCATTGCTTTTTAATTCCATTATTGACCTGTTTACTTACTGTTACAACATATGCAGTTGAAATAACAGCAACTATATTAATTGCAAACATTTTCCTAATACGAAGGATACACTTTATGGAAATCGGCTGCCAAGGGGTGTGCAAGTAAAAAAAGGTTGGGAACCACTGGACTAGAGTGTAAATTAGGGAGATTCCTTAGATATGTGGGGGAGTCATCTGTGCTTGATTTCTATTATACTTACGTTTTAGAAAAGACAATTTAAAATAAGTATAGTTTTAGATGAACATGTTCAATTGAAAAAAATGATTTCCTGGGGGGAAATTCTTCCTAAATGTTAGAGAATTTACATCCCTAAAAAACACTAGGGTGTAGTACAAAGCAAGAGGCAGAATGGGGAAGAGGTGCCACTTCAGCATCAGACTAGGGATTACTGCATGGTATGATGGACTGGAAGGGCCTAAATACCCTAACGGCATCTGATTTGGGAAGCTAAGGCATGTCAGCCCTGGTTAGTACTTGGATGGGAAACCACCAACAAATACCAGATGCTGTAGGCTATATTTCAGAGCAGAGAACTGGCAAAACCACCTCTAAGGATTCTTTACCTAAGAAAACCCCATTAATTTAGTGGGATTATCATAAGTTGACAAGTGACGCAGAAGCACATACACAATGGTGCACTGGGGTTCTTTCACATGGAAGCTATGTGGCACACTACCAACAAAAAGCACAGTGTAGCTATTCTGTCTTTCCCTTATTAACGTGTATTGTGTGAAAAGAAGTTAAAGAACGGAAGAATTTGCATTGGTAAGTGGGGAAGGTTACGTACGAAGGAAATCCTTCCTTCCACATTTGCTAGGGTTAGGGGCACAGGACCCCTGTGAAAGCGGAAAAACCGTGAATAACTCTAGGCCCTCACAAACCATATTTTAACACACATACAAAAAGTATGATCACCATATTCAACCCACCGTGGATTCCTTTGAGGCAACAGGTTCCTTCACAAGGCAGAAGTGGGTGGCTGGTGGGGCTTACTGCCACCTCCACTGCTGCCCCACACCATTTTTAATAGGGACTTACAAGCCTCGTTTGCAGTTTCTCAGTCTCACGAGGCTTGCAGTTGCTATTCAAAATGGCATACGGAGGCAGCAGAGGTGACAGCAAATACTGTAATCCGTGAGCAATCAAATCTGCAAAAGTGAAATCCGCAAATGTGGAGGGCTGACTAGTCATCTAGACCCTGCTCCTTGAAATTATAGAGAAAGAGTGATTGTACAATAAAAATCTTATCTGGAAGTGCATGAGAGTCAGACTCTAGAGTTAATAATTTATGGAAGTAGAATTAGGGTTGCCAGATCTCAAGCCCTGCCCCTGAGTCTCCTGTTTTCATGGCTCGTCTCTAGGAGAGAAGTGAGTTCAAGTTCTTCTGTTTTGGTTGACTCGGCTCCAGGCAAGAGGGAGGAACTTTGCACAAATCCCCAGTCCAGCTATTAACGCAATGGTTTGCTACAGATTCCAAATCTTAATTTATTGGTTGCTGCAACTTGCAAAGTATCTCCAGATGGTCTATTTAGTTAGTTTCTCCTCCTCTCACAATTTTATGTTACCAGGGCTCACCCTCCACTCTGCTCTGTATTCCTCTTCTGGCTAGAAGTCAATAGACAAGATTAAATGTGCCTTGTCCTGTCTCCCTAAGTAGGTGAAAAAGAATAATCCCTCTCATTTCACCTTGATTTGGGAACAGACCCTTTAGCTAAGATTTCTCTCTTAATTTCCAAAGAGAAAAATATGGTGTATGTGGGTGGTTGTGACTGACCAGTCGTAAGCAACTGTGCTTGGAATGTGAAGCAGAATGCTTAGTGACATCACCAAGGGCCAGCCCTAGGTCTCAGGTGTGGGGTTAGCAACCTCAGGTCCTCAGGCAATCCTGAATCGGCAGCCCTAGCTAGAATAGAGCAGTAGAACATTCTTTCCCTAGCTGTAAAAAAATAAGCTTATTTTAAAAAGGACACAGAGGCTGTGAGTGCGCCGCAAATATGGGCTTTTTGTCCCTGCTCCGCTGTTGTTTCTATCACATTAAAATAATGCGTATCATATATTGGAGGTGACAGGTGTGGAGAAAGAAGAGGTGGGGGAAGCATTAACGACCATTTTATTTTATTTTATTTTATTTTATTTTATTTTATTTTATTTTATTTTATTTTATTTTTAAATAAAGACTTCTTCTTTCACTCAGCACTATATGGCCCTTATCATTCTCTGTATGAGGCCCACCTGCTCTGTTTCCCTTTCAGTGTAGACCAACAAAGCCTGTATGATTCCTAGGCCAGGCCTTGGCAGCCACAGTTATGGGTGCCAAGCCGAGCCTGTTCAAATTTCACTTTGCTTGGGCTAATAAAGGTTCTGAGCATTCTGGATTGAGTCCCTTTTCCTCGCTCTAGTCCTCACCTCGTGTACTTCATACAGGCCAGCCTGCCCCAAGGATCTGTTTGTTTATTTGTGTGTTTGGCTCTGTTGGTGTTTGCCAGTTAGCTTGGTATAGATAGGTATGTGCGTGCATGCAATATGCACTGCTGGAAATTTTTAAAGAGAGAGAGAGAGAGAGGAAACCAGTTCAAGCTGGCAGGCAATAGCTTACACTGTTTGTGCACAGTGCAAGACTGATTGCTTGATTGATAGACAGACACACGCATGCTTACACTTTCTTTTATTCTCACCCCCACATTCCCATTTTCACATACACTTGCAAGTGTTTGTTCTTGATGATGGAAGTGGGAATACGTGACACTACAGATGTTAGAAGCCAATGGTGAAGTATGATAGAGTTGCAGTCCAGCATCATCTACAGCAGGGATTCCCAAACTGTGGTCCTCCAGATGTTTTTGGATTTTCAGCTTCCAGAACATCCAGATAGCTCCTCCAGTAATCAGGAGTTCTGGGAGCTGAAGTCCAAAACATCTGGAGGACCAAAGTTTGGGAACTCCTGACCCACAGGACTACATATTCCTCTGTTTCTGTTCTGGGACCTTCCTTGAGTCAGGTTACAAAAACAGAAATGGACAGATCTGTCTTTTTTCTGCTCCATGTCAATTTAATATTCTCTTCCCTTCTGTTCTCCTGCATTATGTTTTCTGCATTTATCTTTGATATTTCCAAAAAGCTTCCTGAAATATAAAAATTTATTTTCTCAAGGTACATTTTTCAGTTGTAATGGGTAGTATAAACTCTGCGATATATGGATCAATTCCTGTACAATTTGAAGAGCTTGGAAGAATCACTTGGTGGGACTACAGTTCCCAGAATCCTGGTAGAGGTAGGAGATTCTGGGAACTGTATTCCAAGATATACAGTTTGGAGTAACTTTTCTCAGATGTAAAAAATTTCAAACAATGAATTCCTCCAATGACCCTGAATATATGTGTGTGAAATATATACTCGTGTATAAGTTGACTTCATATATAAGTTGAGGGAAGGTTTTGCAGCCAAAATTGTGGATTTTAATATGACCCAGGGAGAAGTCAACAGCCACTCGAAGGATAAAGGAAAGCACCAGTGCCACCTTGGGGCTAGCCACCCCCAAACGCTGCCATCTCCATTTTCTCACCTAGGCATTCAAAAAGGCCTTTTACCACTCTACGCAGAGAAGGGGATGATTCTTTTTTTTTCTTTTTTCTTTTTCTTTCTTTCTTTTTTTTTGATAAAAGTTAAGGCACAGTACTAACTCTTATCAAAAAAGGAGCCATCCCTTTCTCTGATTAACTGGCAAAAAGTGAAAGCTTAGTTCATCCCGGGAGAACCTAAAAGAAGCACTCACCCCTCAGACCTTCTGGTGGATGGCCCCGTAAGCTGTGGCTGGATACCTGCAAAGCATTTATTTACACGAAATATCAGTCACATCTGCTGCACACATTTTTCCCCACTACCAAACAGAGTTGCACACTAGTTACACATAACATATTAAAACACACATTTTAATATGGCACAAAGCTATTTGTTCTTTAAAAGCACAATTGTTGCAACAATTTAAAACTCCAGCTAAGTATAATAAAATATATTTGTCTTTATTATGTATTATGCAACATGCAAAGAAGTCCCTAAATTTTCTAGTTCATGCCCAGCCTTTCCCCCCTGTTTTTACTGAATCTATCAGATTGCAAACTTGTTTGTAGAAATAGTGGAGTTTTGAGTTTTTATACAATACCAAGAGGGCCTAAATATCTTAAAGGCACCAGATCCTGTCTGATTTTGGAAGCTAAGCATGGCTAGTACTTGAATGGGAGACTGCCAATGAATACCAGGTGTTGCAGGCTATATTTCAGAGGAAAGAAATGGCAAAACCAAGTCTGAGTATTCCTTGTTGAAGAAAACCCAGTGAAATCCAGGGGATCACTATGAGTTGGCTTGAAGAAACACACACACATACACGATACCAAGAAGGGTTTACCTCTTGAAATTGCCTTATTCAAAGCCATGGTCTCTTCCAAATTGGTATAAAGAAGCATGAGTTCTCACAGTCTAGCTCCTTGGGTTCATCTTGGCCTGATGAAGAAGCCAGTGAAGCTTTGAAAGTTTGCATAATGTATTTTATGCTTTGGTGTTGGCCCAAGAAAGGTATCACTGCTGGTGGAATTTGGTATTCTGTTGTATTTTGCTGCAGGGCCAGCATAGCTACCCTTGATTATCTTCTTCTTGGATCCCGTCTGTTGTTGTCTCTCCACTTGTCCACTTTTTGTGGGCTGTTTGTTTTGCCCAAGTACTCTTCTGTGTTTTCTTAAATAGGGCTATGGTTTGCTATGTTGGTGCTGTAATTGGAAGAGTGTATTTTCTCCTTTCTGAGTGTGTGCGTGTGTGTGTGTGTGTGTGTGTGTGTGTGTCAGAGTTATAGCATTATAGTTTAGAAGTGCCGTTTCACTGATGCGCTATAGCACTATAACTCTAAAAAAATACCAAAGAAAGAAAGAAGGAGAATAGAAAGGACATATTGTTCTAGTGCAGGGGTGTCAAACTCAATTTCATTTGGGCCGCATCAGCATTATGGTTGCCCTCAAAGGGCTGGCTGTACCTGTAAGACTATATAAATCTATCTATTCTTTTTTCATATTAAATAATTGCCTCTGCATTCAATTATTACCGGTTTTTAAACTGCCTTCTCTCTGCATCAACTTTTCTTGGACATTTTGGGGTTATTTTATCATAGTCTGTGGTCCCTATACCTCTGTAAAGTGACATAGAATTGGTCAGTATATCCAAAGTGTGCCACTTTCTGCTCCCCAGACCCTCTCTGTGCCTCTTTGTGCTCCCTCTCCTCTGTGGCTCTTTCTGCCCCCCCGCCCCTCTCTGTGCCTGGTGAGCCTGATCCCTACATTGTGGGCTCCCAGCTGCTGGTATTCTGAAAAGCAGCTAGCACTCACAATCTACTTCTACTTCTGACTGGTGTTACCCTGTTTTCTGGGGGTCCCGGGAGGGACACCAAATTGCTATCAAAATTACACAAGTTGGGGAAATTAGTTGAGAGCACAAGTTGGCAAAATGAGAGGCAGGGTGACTTAGCAGGATCTTGCAACCCAGTGTGTACGGGGTCAGGCCCAGTCAAGAAGCAAACCGGTTGGAAAATAATGAATGATCTTTATTAAATACAGGCACACAATGTAAGCAACACAAACACAGAGATAACTAAGGAAAATAAAGGTGTGAGTAAGATAGCGGGATTTTCAGAGGGATAGTTGGTTCGGGTGATACGAAACCTGTCCTGAAGTCTGGAAGAAAATGGAGAGCGAAGCTGGGGTTCGATGTAGCTCAGCACGTGTAGCTGAGGGGAAGTCCGCCAAGCAAAGCGGCAGCAAGGCGGTCTGGAACTCGGGAGCGATCCGAGGAAGCGCTCAAAGTCAGGGGTTTTTATAAGGAGAATTGTGACCGCAGGCTAGGTCAGACTTAGGGGAAAGCAATAGATTTGGAGTTGGAGAGAAAGCCTCCAAAAGGTCAGAATTTGAATGATTGAATTAGAGCCGAATTCATCAATAGAGTAGCCGGTATGCAAATGCCTTTTGAGAGTTGCTTGCATACCTAATGGAATACTTGCCTTGAGGTCTCCTAAAGCGGCGAGTCGGCTATTTTCTGGCCTGCCTGTATTGTGTTGGAATATTACGGCGATAATCGGCTGAGCCTGTATGCGTGCTTGTCCGGGGACCTCGCAAGCATGTGGAAGGGATATGTGAAGCCGGATTATCGATATCAAAAGATATCTTTTATATCCCCAAAGCTTGGGCTAGCCAGGGCAGTAACACTGGTCCTCTGTCCAACTCTTGTGAGCCATGCGGAGTGTTGCCATGATAACCCGCGGCAACGCTCTGACAGCGAGACTTGGACAGAGGAGCAGTCAGAAGTAGAAGGAGATCATGAGCGCTAGCTGCTGGGCCTTTCGTCAGAATACCGGCAACCGGAGGCCTGCAATGTGGGGATTGGGCTTGGCAGTGGGGGGAGTGCCGCAGCTGCAGGAGAGGTGCGAGGGCCACACGAAATGGCCTGGAGGGCTGCATTCAGCCCATGGGCCTTGTGTTTGACATACGTGTTCTAGGGTGTTGAATTAAAAAGAAGCTCACCAGAGGGAGGAAATCAAATATTTTGGCTGATGCTGGCCAGAAAATAATCTGGGACAACAGAATTATTGTTTGGGTATTACAAAAGCTGTGAGTAACTAATATCACAGACTTCTGACATGTTTGTGGATCTGGAGAAGCCAGAAGGCAAGCTGACTTCTTGCTGGAAGGTCAGTAATAGTTAAGTCAGGGAGCCCTCAATTGGGACTGCATTCTGTAGTGTGGAGTAGGAACGGGTGAAAAAAAATTGGTCGGTTCAGGTGTTTGTTTGTTTTTTTAAGAAGCTTACCAAAAATCATGAAATTCTTTACATTTGAGAGAAACAAACTTTGGGTTAGAAAAAAAATGTGGGAAATAACAAAACTGACAGATTCATCTGTCTAAACCCAAGGTGTTTAATGTTTAAAGTCTGTTTTTTAATTCCTGTGTTAGTGCTACTGCTTGGATTGCCATCTCTCTACAAGGAGTCTCATCATTAACACCTGTATGGCAGACAGGTACAACATGATCCCCTTCAGACTAAGTATGTCTGTAGATCTTGAATTTGGCCAGCAAAAAAGGGGGAGATGTGTTTGTTTGTTGGCTTGCGAATTTCTTCATATGGAAAGAACTTGTTGATGGAACTTGGGATGGAAAGAACTTTTTTTTTTTTAATGCAAATTTGGGAGTAAGTAAAGTTGCTTGTTTTTTCCATCCCAGTGTGGAAGAAACTATAGAGAAAGCCTGATCTAACACCTTCCCCTGCTCAGATCTGACAAGTGTGAGAGGATGCATCGCTGAATTATGGGCATGGCATTTCACTCTCTGAATCCATTTTCCTAGCTGTGGGCAATGGCTCCAGAATTTCGTCCCTGCAGGGCTCAAAGTGATGCTAAAATTGTTGACACATATGTGAAATTTCACAAAATCGTACATTCAGTAAATAAGTGTGGGTGGGTGTTTGTGTGTATACAGGCAAGAATGAAAAAAAAATGTAGGTGTGGATGTGATTAACACTTAACTTCACTCCTCCCTCTTAAATCAAAGCACCAGGATGTAAATCTATCTGCAAATTTGGCCTTTATATCTGGAATAATGCTGATGCCAATTGTATGGCTACCTGAGGTCAGGGTGTGACCCACAGGTAAGTCTTGACCCACTTGTTCCATTCCAAGTCACTTCCTTTTTTGACTTTAGATTGGGAACCCTTGGACAGAGCTATGCTCATTTTATTCTGGTGTAATGCCTAGTGTTAAGTAAGTGTTTTTCCAAGTCCTATATGGCCATGTTAGAATGGCAGAGGAAGTTAAAAATGGAGCCCTGGGGAAAACACACAGTCTACTTTCTGGCTTCTTAACCTAAGATTCATCTTTGTCTAGATACCTTGAGGTTTTGTTCCCACAAAGAGCAGCTGAGGTGGCAAAGCTGTTTCGGGAATGTGTGCTTCGGCTGGGGTTGACTGAACGAACCTGCATACCAGTTAGATAATATGATATCTGAACTCTTTCTCTCTGACACCCCAGTGGCTAATAGTCTGTAAGCAACAGTGTGTTTGCAGATTTTCTCAAGGAGGAGCATGTACTCTAAATCCCACTGATTGTCCCAATTAAAGGAGACCCATTGAGTAAGTGAGAATTACATGTAAACTCACAGTTCAACAGTTGTTCAGTGGATCTACTCTAGCTGGGACTACTAAGAGGATTCCGGCCTTTGGATCTCTATTCTAAAGTGGTTCAAGATGAACACACATTTACTGTTCCATGAATTGTCTGAGAGAACCAGGCCTGAGATGGAGTTAAAACCCTGAAGCAGCAATGGATCCTGAATGTTGGCAACTGCAGCTTTAAAATTTAGAGTGAGCAAGTGTGGTCTCCAGTTGCTTTTGAAGTGTAACTCCCAGAATCCTTACCATTGGTTATGCTGAGAAGAGCTGATGGGAGTTGCAGTGCAAAAACATCTGAAGTACCACAGTTATTCACCCTCATCTAAATCTTCAAGAAGTAATTAGTAGTGTAGATGTAGGGTAGCTGGAAGAGGATGCTTAATACTTTGTCTTATCACTTGCCCAATGTCCAGCAACTTTCATTTCCACCAGTGTCCCAGTCCTATCATTCTCTCACAAATATGGGTCCTAGATGAGGGATCATTCAAGAGGAAAATGGCAGGAAGGAAATTAGAGGTAATCACCTCATCTTCACTTACAGATAGTCTCTTCCTATGGATTCTGTGAAGCACATGAATCACCTGATCGATTAACTGTATATTATTAGACTGTGAAGTTCAGGATGACATTGTTTGGTGGGATCCAGTAAAGTCTGCAAAGATAATCAGTGTCCCAGTTTTTGAAGTATGCGGTAATCCTTACTTCCCTTAGGAAATACAGGCAGTAGGTTGGAAAGATATATGTTGCTTCTTAGTGCCTCCTAGTCCAGTTTTCATGTGTGCATTAAGCCAGGATCCAGAATACAGCCCTTCCTATAAAGTGTGCTCAGTAATAACACTCCAGTCTTTCTCTTTTGCTTATATATAATGTTAAAGATGAGCAAAAGAGATCACGTCTAAAGACCAGGAATGGAAAGAATATTCATAAATATTTGAATCCCAGAAGAAAAAGGTATTTTCCAAGTAGTGGGAAACACTGAAAAAGAGAATCCTGGACAGATGAGAATCTTTGCATTTGAAACTTATTTTGCACACACGCATACACATGATCATGTGGACTTTTTACAGAATAAATCCGAAACTATGCATAGCACTGGAAAACTGCAAAGTTTTCAAGGACTTTCTCACAGGAAGGAAAAATAGTTAAATTATTCATTTTTGGCACCTCTGGCCAATATGGCTGGTCGTTTGCAACAGGATTCACGTGCTCCAGTTTTAGAGGGTTTATTATTATCTTCAAGTTTATAAAGATACAGAGGGTTTCTGCAGAATCACAGTCTCCCGGATAACCCTCCTGACTCAGGAATGAAGTGGGAGCTGTTTGTTTGAGATACATGCCTGTAAATTACAATGCTCTCCACAACAAAGCTGAAGAATCATAAAAGATTAATATAGACAGAAGCTTCTCTAAACAAGGATTGACTATATGATTAACAGGACTTTTGATGGCCCATGCTGAACAGGGAACAAGAAACCCTCTGCTTGGTTGGAGATTTACTATGTTCAAGTGAGTGCAAACATTGTAAATATTCAAAGTCTGGCTACCATTATTTAAGTACTTGTAAAACAAAACTAATGCGGAGAGAAAAAGACAGCATACCTCTTAAAAGAATTGAAGACTATTTTAAGTGGCAATTTGGACTTTCTAGTCCAAAAAATAGAAAAAACTATAGAAAAAAAAATAGACTCAGCATTTCAAAGACTCAGATAATTAAAAGGCTTATATGGAAGCCACATTTTAGGATAGGGGGAATAAACAATGTCTCTGATGCCAGAACTAGGTAGAAAGTATATCATAAAAATGGCCACTAGGAAAATGTCCAGAGCAGGGTTGGATGAAACTGAACTTGTGCTTACAAGAATTCAAGTCTCAATACCTGAGATCTCTAACCAGATTTTAGATGTGAACAAATTTGTGACAGAGAGTAATGTGAGTTTAGAACTTGTGAAGATTAGATATTACAGGACAAATAGAACATTTTAAAGGAAAACCAGTTTCAAGAGATCATGGTGTCAGTTCAGAGTCTCAGTCACTGCACATGAACACAAACAGAAGATCTCTGATAACTCCAAGGGAACTGCTGTTCTAAGGCACGATTTGGACAAGGTGCAGGACAGAATTATGATGACTGATTTAAAATCGGGGGAACACAAGTTAGATTAAGAACTGTGCCAGAGAAGCTGATTGATTTAAAACAGGCAATTTAAAAACCTGTGATAGATCTTACAAGCCATTCTCCTGAATGGCTTGAGAAGGACATTGAAGCAATATATAGGGAATACTCTGGTTGTGCATAGAGGAAAACACTTCCAAGAGATGCAATAATTCATTTAACACAGAAAAGCGTCAGAGATGAAATATTGGTGGCACATTTTAAGAAAAGGCTTGAAATAAATGGGAACGGAAGAATTATGTTTAAAGAAATTCTGGAAAGAATACTGAAGAAACATAGAGAATACAAGTTTTTGGTGGAAGTATTCAAAAAAGAAAAAAAGACATAGCCTTTTGCCAGATAGTCCCAGACGGCTTGATAAGTACTTATTCAAGTAATAAATATATAATAAATTCTCTGGAGAGGGAGATCTGTTCAACAAATTGAGGGATGAAGTCCTGGAAGGAGATATCCAAAATATTTAAAGCTGTTAAGAAGAAATAAGAATAACAATATAATAAGATATTTTAATAAAACAACTAAAAAGAATCTGACAATAATTTAATTAAATGTAAATGAACCAATTTGCTCCAGAAAAGGAAAAGAAAGCTACTTTCTATAAAATCCCCATATGTATGTATATATGTATGTATGTATGTATGTGTATATATATATAAACTATAGGCTTTATAGGTAAAAGTATGGGCTTTGAATTTGTGTCACAAACAAGAACAAAAGAAATGAAGTAGTCTTATATAAACCAAATATTACAACCTAAATTCTTATATGAAGATGGATAAAGCAGTTGTGTAATTGTGGAAATCAACTAGAACAGCAAGATAATACATTTAAAGGTAATTTGTGGCACAAATAATGAGAAAACAATTTTTTATGAAAATTTATTTAAAAGACATTAGAATTTGACTTACAAAACCTGATTTGCATAGGTGATTGGAATAGAGTTGTTGATGACAGAATTTGTGGAGTGAGGGTAAGAAAAGAACAGTATAGGATGAGGGCTTATGTGGATGATCTTGTGATAAGGACACAAAATCCACTGGACTCAATGAAGGTTCTTTTGAAAAACTGAAGGTGTTTGGGACATGCTCTGGGTTGAAACTGAATGATGATAAAACTGTTGACTAAAACGTGACATCAAAAGAGGTAAATGAATTAATCAGCTCTTTCCAATTTTAAAGTGGAAGAAAAGGGCATTAAATATCTGTGAGTGACAACTGCAACCAATAATAGTCTGTTGTTTTGAAACAATTATGAAAAAGTCTGGAAAGAAATTAAAAGAGACTTAGAAAAATGGGGAAAGTTAAATTTATCCTTCTTGCGGAGAATTGCAGTAACATAAGCAAATGTTTTGGCAGTACATTTATTCTACTTCCAAATCTATCATAAGAAATGTAACGTCCTTTGTACAATGGCAGAAGAGATTTTCCAGATTTGTTTAGCAGGCAAGGAAACCCAGAGTAAAATTTAAAATACTGCATGATGCTAAAGAAATTAAGGGGAGGGTGTCTGGATATTCCTAATATTAAATTGTGTTGTGATGCCTGTTGTTTTGTATGGTTGAAGGAATATGAATATTATTTAGAGATGAGAGAACCTGAAAGAACTTCTGGAATTTGAAGGTTATGATTTAAGATTTCACTGGCATAATGCTTGGTATGATAAAGTTAGGACCCAAACTGAATTTAGCAAGCATTACATTAGAAAGGCTCTTCTACAAGTTTGATATAAATGCAAGAGGCTTTTTCCTAAGATAATATTAGCCACCTCGCCTCAGGAAGCCTTTTTCAGGAAAGAGTGGATTAAAAATCAGACATGGTTGTTTTATGATAACCTTTTGTACTTTAAACAAGACAGCTAGGAGTTTAAATCAAGAGAGGAGATTCTGAAGGAAGGCAAATATCTTAATTGGTTTGCTTATATGCAATTCAAGGGTAGATTTAATTAAGACAAGAAATATTTAGCCATAGATATTGGAGAAAATGAGCTTTATTTAGAGCTGTGTAAAGATGGTGACTATGTAATTTAAAAAGTGTACAAATGCCCTTTGAAACTGGAGACAGAAGATGAACCTATAAAAGAGTCTATCATAAAGTAGGCCCAAAATTTTGGGCATAATATTCTAATGCAGAGCTTTCCAAACTGCCATGACATGTTAGTGTGTCAGCTGCAGTGTGTGGGTGTGTCACCAGTGCCACCCTGGGCTTAGAAAGACCCTGGTGCGGGTGATGGTTAAGCTAATTTAACCTGTGGTTCACTAGTAACTAACCCCTTATAAGAAATATAAGACATACGGACATATACATAAATTGTAATAACAAAATATATGGGGACACAACTTATTTCATGAAAACCTTTCATTTATTTTTTAAAAAATATATGATTTGTGCTTTCTGATTGATTGATTGATTTATAATACATAAAACTGAATTACTATGTCGTGAAATGATGCGTGTGTAAAAAGCCAACATGAAAAGTTTGGAAAGCTCTGTTCTAATGGATGTCTGGGGAAAAAAGTGGTCTAAAGATATAACATTTACTTTGTGTAGTAATTTAAAAGAAAACATGCAAAAGATGTGGTTTAGAGGGTATTTAACCCCAAATAAGCTGTCAAAAATGTCTAAGAATGTTTCAAATCAATGTCGAGGATGTCAAGATAAGAGGACTCCTATTTCTGTATGTGGTGGACTTGTAAGAAGGTGGAGAGTTATTGGCCTACGATTTACATGTTAATCCATATATATATATATATATATATATATGTTTGTTTGTTTGTTTGTTTGTTTGTTTGTCAAGGCAGATTTTGCAATGTCACCAGAAATTTTATGGATAAAGAATTAAATAGAATATATGGATTACTTTTTTGATACATAAGAACAGCAGCAAGGACATTGTTTGCTCAAACCTAGAAACTGACTGAAGCACTGACCACAGAAGAACGGGTTGTTAAGTTTCCTGAGTTTCCCCAAATTTCCAAACTAATATGGTTAGTGTGGGTTTTAAAGGAAAAGCCAATTGAAGAGTTTTTGAAAGGCTGGAATCCATTTATGGACTTTTTGAGCAATATGGCCATGGCTGTTGGCTACTGTTAATTCTTGTAGGATTATTTTGTTGGATTTATAATGGTAAAACAATACATTTTTTCTTTCTTTTCCTTTCATTTTCTCTTATTACAATTTGGCTTGAAGGAGTCAGAGCTCTTTTGTGTTTCAGTAAGTTAGTGGTTAGTGTTTTAGTTAATTAGTGTTCAGTATTTTAATTTAGTGTTTTAGTACTGTGTTTTAGGTTCAGTTTAATTTCTTTTTCTTCTTCTTTTTCTTTTTCTGAATGCTTAATACATTGATTGTGAATTAGACTGTTTATGTCAAAATTAATAAATAAATACGTTTTTAAAGGATATTTTTTAAAATTAGTAATTCTTGCACACAAGAATGAAATTTAGAAAGATTGACATCCATATGAGGGACTTGCTGCCACATGAGTTTACAAACTCAGGATTAATCTATAACTGTATTGCATCTGAAGCCAAGTTTAACTGGGAAACAGAACTGTTTGGCATGGGTGATAATTTTGGCTTGGAAATGAAAAGCTTTGACTAGAAAATGCTTGGGTGATCATTTTGTTTTAAAATTTTGTTTCATCACCAATTTACCTGAATGTTCAAATTTCTGCATGTTTAGGATAAAAATATGTAAGATTTTTAAAAAATATTAAATATGGGAGAGAACCAAATACAACAGATTTCATTCAACTGGGCAGAAGGCTTTGGATGCTGAACTCAGAAAGGTCTGGGTTTAGATCCTTCCACATTCAGTTCTATCAATACTAAATTAGAGTTTGAAAAAATACTGAAGTTTTGTTATATCCATAAAAACAAAGAACAGATCAAAAAATTAGAGGAAAAAATGACAAAAAATTTGTAGTCAGAATAGTGTTCCATTCTGTCTTAGTAAGAGGGAAAAAATAGAGTGAGGAATCATTACTAGTATGATATGAGATAAATGGCACATTAGTTATGTTAGTACTAAGAGTTGCTACCTCTTTTCCACTTAGAGGCTTCTCAGCAGGTGAGTACAACACGGTACTTTCTATGTTCTGGGAACTGCTTTATCTATTGAATTTGGCCAGTACCAGTGGGTGAGAATTGAATGTTAGTTTTTAAATGAAATGTTGTCAGAATGTACATTTTCTTCATATTTGAGATGGAAAGAACTTGCAGTTTTAAAAGATTCAAATGCAGCAGAAACTGACATATTTTCCCATCCATAGTTAAGATCACGAGTTATTAACTTGGAGGTCTCTGGTTCACATCTCACCTCTGCTCTGAACTCTCTGGGTGGCTTGAGGGAACCGCTGTTGCTTCACTCTGCCGTCTGCAATTAAGATGGTCCGTTCTCAGGGATTGACCTGAAGTTTCAGGGTTATAGCCGCCTCCTCAGAGTCCCCAGGAAGGGAAGAGGGTGGAGAGAGAGAGAGAGAGAGAGAGAGAGAACCTCAGGAGACAAGACTATCTTCTCCAGGAGTCATCTTAAGTTCTCTCCCTCACCTGCATTCTAATGTTTAAGCTACTCCCTTTTGCTTGTTATTTTCTGTGTGCTTCTTTTTCCAAAAATCCCAAATAATTTATTTGCTATAAACAACATGAAACAGTGGCCATTTCTGCACTACACTGTTGAAGTGCTATTATTCCACTTTCAACATCCTATGGAATCCTGGGGTTTGCAGTTTAGGGAGGGGTATTTAGAATGCTCAGCCAGAGAGCTCTTTGGACCTAGTAAACTACAAGTAAACTACAAATCCCAGAATTCCTCAGGATGTTGAAAGTGGAATAATAGCACTATAACAGTGTAGTGCAGAAACAGCCAATGTGTGTAAGTAACACTTGTTGGCATGAGATCTTTCCTCTGGGCTCTACCCCCTGACACATCTGGCACTGGCTGGCTTTTATTTTATTTTATTTTATTTTATTTTATTTTATTTTATTGCAATGTACTTTGCTTTTTTAAAAGGCTTCTTTCTCAAAAAATGTCAAGCCAGTAAAACAATAATGACAAAGTAGCTACTGCAATTGCTCTTTTTAATTTCTTTCCCTGCACCCCCTTTTTTAGGGCAAAACCATGAGACACAATCTTAACACACAGCCCAAATCCTAAAATAACACGAGGAACCTTTCACCCTTCCCAACACTGCCAGATGTCATGGACTCTGCTTCCTCCCCAATAAAGCACGACCAAACTCTGCCCCTAACACTTGACATCAGCCACTGAGATTCAGGGTTTTGGCCTTGGGGCTCTAGTTAAGCCTGCCCTCAAGCGATGACCTGCCTGAGGGTTTAAAGGAGGGCTGAAGTGCAGTTCAGAGTGCTGTGTGTACATGAGGAAAAGAAAGCAAACAAAATACTTAACATTATAATTTGCCACTTCAAAAAAGAGCCTTTGACAGCATCTCAGGGCTTTCTCACCTATCTCAGAGGTGACCAGGAACCTTGGCTCAGCCCTTTCTTCAGCTTCCATTCTACTTCCATCTTTTCTATATAGCAAGGGCAGGTCTTCACAGCAGACCAGAAAAAGAGGCTGAGGGCAATGGAGCCAGCCCTCAAACTGTTTTAATTGTTTTCAGTGGAGTTTAGAACATCTTGGGTTATTAGGACACTGGCCTTTCTTCTCCACTGTGTCTCTTGTTAGGAGTAGCAACCTTTGCATGCTTAATTAACTGGCTAGTTTGTTTGCATGTTTATTGTAGGCATAGAGAGATAGGCTAGAGAAAACCTCCTGTTTGTTTTGGTCAACACCTCTTCCTCCAGGACGTACACATTCTTTGGTCTTAAAAAGGTTCTCTTGCCATTTACTCCTTCCTTTTGTCTTCGCCTTTTGTCCTGAAAGCATGCCCTGAGATCTCCTAACAGGGATTATTTTCAGCAAGCATGTGAGTGCTTAATTTTCTTCCTACCTTCTTCGAGAATTGAACCTGTGTAGGCTATGCACAAGATTTTGTGAGTAAATTCTTTTCTATTTTTAACCAAATTGTTTTTTGTGTTTATTTTGAGCTAGGTTAAGTGTGTTTGGGGTGGAGTGATAGAAGTGGGACTGGTAATCTGTTCAACTTCCGTTTTTGTGCAGTTACTAAGATACTCTGCTGATTGAGAGTCTCATTACCAAAATCTCTCAATTCCCCAACAGGTTATGGGGTCCCAGAACAGAACAGTTACCAGATTTTTCGGGTTTTAGTTATTTTTTGCATTGTGTCTTTCTTGTGAAAGCAGCTTTTTTTTTCCCCCTTCCCCCCTTTTTGGAAACACACATCTAACCAGAGAAGTTTTACCTTTTACCTTTTTGGGTGCTGATTTTTTTTTGGATGCAGATTTAGACCTAGGTTCAAAACCCAGACTTGTGTGACTCACCAATGAGAGCTATACAGAATGGAGACAAAAATTAAATTTAGCCTTTAGTCACCATAATGTTCTTGATGCAATTGAAAAAGAAAAACCAAGTGGTGAAGCTGCAGAACAATGGTTGAGAAAAGATGCAACAGCACAGTACCTAATTGGTAATGCATTGGAAGCTAATCAGCTACTTTATGTAAGAGACTGTACCACTGCAAAGGAAATGTTAGACAAAATTAAAGAAGTTTATGGTCTTTCAAATGAAAAGTCTCAGTCAATTTGGATGAGGGAACTTGTACAGCTTCGCCTTCATACTAAAGCAGGCTGTGAAGCTTCTATCAGCAAACTGATTATGATTTTTGAAAAGTTGAATTCCTGTGGATTCCAGTTTTGTGATAGACAAAAGGTTTGTTTCCTGACTAGAACTCTGGGATCAGAGTTCAATCCCTTCATCTCTCTCTTACAAAACTTAAAAGGGCTAACCTTTAATGAAGCTATGTCTAAACTATGAGAAGAATGCGTTGACCAAGGGGCCTCCCCTTTTGATCACACGTAGAGAACAAGTGGATCAAATTACCTGGCCACTAAGAAGGGCAGACCCAAAGCTCTGCCTAGGGACCAATCAGAGCTCAGTTACTATAACTGCAGTAAGAAGGGTCACATTGCAAGAAACTGGACCCTTCCCAAAAAGTCCTCGGCCAATGGTAGCTCTCCAAGTAAGAAATTTACAAGACAAAGGCAGCATGAAGTAGGCGAATCAAGCAAACAGTCTTACAGAGGAAGTAATTTTCTTTTAATGGGACAGACTCTGGCAGTTAATGACTACAAGCAGAAAAATAATTGTTGGATTATAGATTCTGGCTGTACCAATCACAGCACATTTTCTGATGCTTATTTTGATAAAATTGATCGAGATGCAACAGGAAAAATTCAAGCTGCAAATGGTGAATCCATGCAGATCCTGGGATCAGGAAGCTGCACTTTAAACTGTCTATTGCCTAACGGCAAAGTTACCCAGAATGTAGCAAGTGATGTCTTGTTTGTTCCTGAATTACACTGCAACGTGCTCAGTGTGTCTGCTTTGGATAAGAAAGGCTTTGAAATACTTTTCAAACAAGGAAAATGCACAGTTACCAAAGATAATGTCCTTTTTGCAGAAGCATTTGAGAATAATGGTGTCTATGAGTTACATCTTTCAGCTCAACGAGCTAATGTTGCTAGAGCACAGATGAATGAGAACAGCCTTGACCTATGGCGCAGACGTCTTGGACATCGTGATCCAAAGGCAGTTCTTGAACTACAGAGCCAGAGTTTGGCCACAGGAATCAAGGTGAATCAACAATACAATGAGAGTACTACCAGGTGCGTAACTTGTGTTGAACAAAGGTCAGTCAGACCCTCATTTCATCCAAGGACTGAAAAGAGAACCACTAAGGTACTGGATCTCATTCACAGTGATTTGTGTGGTCCATTTAATGTTCTTTCACTTGGTGGAAACAGATATGCTTCAATTTTTGTGGATGATTTTTCAAGGTATTGTGTTACTTATCTTCTGAAAGAGAAGAGTCAAGCCCAAGACATGCTACAGAAGTATGTTGTCATTGTGAGAACCAAGTTTGAGATAACACCTAAAGCTATCCAGACAGATGGTGCTGGTGAGTACATTTCACATCGCACACAAGCTTTCCTGGAAGAGCATGGCATTTTGCACAGGAGGAGCGTTCCTTACACTCCTGAGCAGAATGGGATTGCTGAAAGGAAACTGAGATCTCTCCTGGAGATGACAAAGTGCATGCTGGCAGATGCTTATCTTCCCAGTAAATTTTGGAGTGATGCCTTTATGACCGCAACGTATCTCCAGAATAGATTGCCAACAAAAGGCACCACACAAACACCATTTCAATTATGGCATGGCAGAGTACCAGACATGAAACACGTTAGAACCTTTGGAAGTATTGCATATTCATACATACCACAACAGAAGCGACACAAACTAGGTGCAAGAGCAGAGCAGACTATTCTAATTGGCTATGCTCATGGAAGCAAAGGCTATAGAGTAATGAACTTAAAGACTGGTGAAGTTGCTACCAGGCATGTAGTTTACTTAGATGAACAAAGTAGAGTTGATAAGAGAAGAACTGTCGTAGATTTTCCAGATGAATGAGAGACTATCTTAGAATCACTGGAAGAAGAACAGCAAGATGTTGAACCTCTCTTAGAAGTGCAGATGTTGCCTTCATCTGAAATACCACAAGCAGCTACACAACCTGATTCTGAACAAAGGACTGAGATATATGCTGCAGAAAGCAAGCTAAAGGCAGAGAGCAGTACACTAAGAGAAGGGGATGCAGATGGCTCTGACCTGAGCACTGGACCGGAGGATGCTGCAGAGACAGAACAGGTTCCAGAACAGGTTCCCAGACGCTCAATGCAACCCAACAAAGGTGTACCAGCTCCACGCTCGTCCTACCTCGCAACATCAGTGTTACCAAATGAACCATCAAGCTTTGAAGAAATTGAACAGATGCCTGCGACTGAGGCAGCTCAGTGGAGAAAAGCAGCAAAAGAAGAAATAGATGCACTGCATAAGAATAGAACATGGACACTTACTGAACTTCCACCAGGAAAGAAAGCCATAGGATCCAGATGGGTCTTCAAGCTGAAACTGGATGCACAAGGAAAGGTGGAACACTACAAAGCAAGGCTAGTTGCTCAAGGCTTCTCACAGAAATTTGGAATAGACTTTGATGAGACATTTGCGTCTGTTGTCAAACACAGTACCATAAGACTGCTTCTCAGTCTAGCTGCTTCCAAACAAATGGATGTCAGACACCTTGATGTAAAAACTGCTTTCTTACATGGACAAATTACAGAGGAACTGTACATGCAACAACCTCCAGGCTTTGTAGACCAGAAGCAACCACATCTGGTTTGCAAGCTTAACAAGGGTTTGTATGGACTTAAACAGACTGCTAGAGCTTGGAATGAGAAGCTAGACACAATGTTAAAACAATTAGGCTTTAAGCAAGGAGAAGCAGATCAGTGTCTATACACCAGAACCAAAGAAGGTTATTCAACCTTTATCCTGACCTATGTTGATGATTTGATTGTAGCCACCAACAGAAATAAAGACTACTCAGAAGTTGTACATCACTTGAACAAAGAAGTGGAACTGAAAGAGTTAGGAGATGCAAAATACTATTTGGGCATGGAGATTCAAAGAGAACAAGATGGATCTTTTCTACTAAATCAAAAACAAAAGATTGCTGAACTTTTAGAAAGCTTAGGATTCCAAGATGCCTACACTGTAGCAACACCCATGACCACAGATTTTCTTAAAAATACTGAAGAAAGTGATGTTTTACCAGATAATAGTCTCTACAGAACAGCAATAGGAAAACTTCTGTACCTGTCTACCAACACAAGACCTGATCCTGCATCTGCTGTAGGGATTCTGAGCAGGAAAGTTAGCTCACCCACAAAGAAAGATTGGACTGGAGTAAAAAGGGTAGCTAGATACTTAAAAGGGACTATCAACTTTAAATTGAAGCTACCAGCTAGTAGCAATCCTAAATTAGTATGCTACACTGATGCAGATTGGGCTGGTGATACTGCAGATTATCACTCAGTCAGTGGTTTCCTATTTTTGTATGGAGATGGCCCTATTTCTTGGGGCAGCCACAAGCAGAGTGTGGTGGCTCTATCCTCTACAGAAGCAGAGTATATTTCAGCATCAGAAGCATGTAGAGAATTACTATGGCTTGATCAATTGTTGTCTGGTTTTGGAATAAATGAAGAAAAACCAATTCAAGTTATGGAAGACAACCAGAGCTGTATTAAACTTTCTCAAACAGAGAAGATGACACCACGCAGCAAGCACATAGGAACAAGATACCACAAAGTACGTGAGCTGACAGAGAATGGAATGATCAAGGTGATCTACTGTCCAACCACTGAGATGGTAGCTGATATCCTGACCAAACCTCTACCAAGAGACAGCTTTGAGAACCTGCGAGTCAAGATGGGACTTCAGGGGTGCATGCATGGTTGAGAAGGGGTGTTGGGAGTGGCAACCTTTGTATGCTTAAGTAACTGGCTAGTTTGTTTGCATGTTTATTGTAGGCATAGAGAGATAACCTAAAGAAAACCTCCTGTTTGTTTTGGTCAACACCTCTTCCTCCAGGACGTACACATTCTTTGGTCTTAAAAAGGTTCTCTTGCCATTTACTCCTTCCTTTTGTCTTCGCCTTTTGTCCTGAAAGCATGCCCTGAGATCTCCTAACAGGGATTATTTTCAGCAAGCATGTGAGTGCTTAATTTTCTTCCTACCTTCTTCAAGAATTTGAACCTGTGTAGGCTATGCACAAGATTTTGTGAGTAAATTCTCTTCTATTTTTAACCAAATTGTTTTTTGTGTTTATTTTGAGCTAGGTTAAGTGTGTTTGGGGTGGAGTGATAGAAGTGGGACTGGTAATCTGTTCAACTTCCGTTTTTGTGCAATTACTAAGATACTCTGCTGATTGAGAGTCTCATTACCAAAAATCTCTCAATTCCCCAACATCTCTCTCTTTCTCTCTCTCTCTCTCTCTCTGTGCACATGTATGTAATATTACCCAAAGGTGCATGCTTGCCAGGCTTATTAATAGCATTTACCTGGTCACTTGTGATGAGTAAGCAGTAGGCCAACCAGTTTCAGACAACCAGAAGTTTGGCCTTGTTATATTTCATGCTGTCAGCATATCATGAATGACTAGCTTTGGCATTTGTGTGGGCTAGCAAAAAGCACTGTTTACTAGTAACATCTGTTGACATATTTCTAAGAGTTGTTTTATCTCCTTATTTGCTTTCCCAGTCTTTTTTTTTTTTTAGCGTTTGGTGAGGAAAGTTGTTACCTAAGAGCGATCGTGCACAGCAGATATTACCCAACATGGACATGTAGATGTGACGTACATGCCAGTCCTCCTCCAGGAAGAATTAACTTTTTTGTGCTGAGACTCATAGACTCTCCCAGTTTTTGTTTTTGTTTTAAGCAGCTTTGCCAAGCAGTGTTATCTCGCTCTCTAAAGAATATTGATGTAGAAGAAAAACACCAAAATGCTTTTCTGCAGCATTTAAAATATTAGTCTTCTACAGGTTAATATAGCTGTTGTGTGCGTTTAATATTTTTTACTTACACCAACCCTGTTGTTGTTGTTATCTTTCTTTATATCCTGCTTTTTCCCCAGCTTGGGCTCAAAGCAGCTTACAACTGTTAAAAAGGCATAGTTAAAAGCCAGGGAATACAAAAGTTAAAACACAACTAAACAACTAAAAATAATTAAAACAAAGTTAAAATACCTAATTAAAAACTCTCACACCCGTATACATCAGCAGTGCTATTTACTATATCCAGCACATTCTGTCACAGAGTTTTCTTGGCAAGATTTGTTCAGATGAGGTTTGCCATTGCGTTCCTCTGAGGCTGAGAGAATGTGGCTTGCTCAAGATCACCCAGGGGGAGGATTTGAACCCTGCTCTCCCAAATTCCTAGTTGAGGACTCAGACCACTATACCATGCTGGCTCTTTAGTATAGCTACTGTTCTGGAATTTATTCTAGAGAGGTAACAGCTCACAGATCACTTTCCTAGGAGTTGATCCAGTCCAACAAATTCTGATATGGCAACCTCTGGATGGTTTTCCTTTGTGCAAACTAGATTCTGTTCCCTGATCTGGAAATGAAATTGTACTTAGTAGTCCCCCCTCTGCTCCCAAAAACACCATGTAATTAGAATGCTGCAGTATTATGGAGGACCCAAGTTCGATCGCTACTGAGTCATGAAGTTTACTGGGGGCCCTCTGTTACCCTGTGTACTGGGGGTCCCGGGAGGGACGCCAAAATGTGCTCAACTAAAGTTGGGGAAAATTAGCTCAGAGCACTGCTTAGTGTTACGAGAGGCAGGGTAACGTAGCGAGATCTTGAACCCTATGTCTACCGGGTCGGGTCAAGTCGAGGAGCACACAGAAGTTGAAACAATAAATGAAGTTTTATTAAACACAAGCAAAACAGTGTATGCGACACACTCATACAAGATAACTAAAGAAATAAAGGTTTGAGTGGTATAGAGGGATTTTTAGAGGGGTTGCTGGTTTGGGTGATACTTCACCTGTCCTGAAGCCTGGAAAAATAGAGAGCGAGGCTGGGGTGCAATGTAGCTCAACACGTGGAGCCGAGGGGAGGCTCGCCAAGCAAAGCGGCAGCAAGGCGGGATGAAACTCGGGAGCGTTCCGAGGAAGGTTTTTTATAAGGAGAATTGTGACTGCAGGCTATACCGTACTTGGGGGAAAACAATAGATTTGGAGTTGGAGACAAAGCCTCCGAAAGGTCAGAATCTGAATGATTGAGTTATCGTAGCGGTTCTCAATAGAGTAGCCAGTATGCAAACGCAGAGTACTTGGATATTGTATAGTTAACCCCTCAAGCTGCCAGCGCGGGGCAGAGGCTCTTTTGTAAGTTGCGTGCATACCTAATTAGAGTACTTGCCTGGAGGTCTCCTAAAGCAGTGAGTCAGCGATTTCTGGCCTGCCTGTATTGTAGTTTGAATATTACGGCTATTAACGGCCGAGCTTGTTTACGTGCTTGTCCGGCAGCCTCGCAAGCACATGGAGAGGAATAGAAAAGTGAAGCCGAATTGTGATATCAAGAGGATATCTTTTAATATCCCCAAAGCTCGGACTAGCCAGGGCAGTA
This sequence comes from Cyclura pinguis, assembly GCA_030412105.1. Classification (NCBI taxonomy): domain Eukaryota; kingdom Metazoa; phylum Chordata; class Lepidosauria; order Squamata; family Iguanidae; genus Cyclura; species Cyclura pinguis. Next base: position 193,636,564 of record CM059600.1, on the reverse strand, counting down.
ACAATCCCCCCCCCCGAAAATGGGCGATGTTGGGGACAATATCGAACTTTTTGCAATCAAAAATCAAAAATCAATTTAGAGCCGAATAGGGGCTTGCAGGTTGGTATCCGTATCACTCCTCAGGAAAGGGAATTTTGGGGAAAAGTAAAAGGATTTCTAGCTTATAAAGACAGTCCTAACTAAAACCTAAACCTAAACACACACACACCAATGTCAATAACACAATGATAAACAATAAAGCAATAAACAATGTCCAATGTCCCGTCAATAGGGAACTGTCGAAGAATGAGCAATGGCAGTAAATAGCAAATGCAATATGAAGCAATCAATTAAATATGGTAAGTCCAATGCATGGGTTGGCAATGAAGGCAATCCAATGAGCAAACAGTTCAGTGTGGAATGGAAGTTCATAGTCCGGGGGAGGTGAGGTGCAAGCAAAAGTCTTGGCACACACACCCCCTCGCAACAGAAAAGGTCTTGTAGCTGGAGCGGGCGAGCAAAGCATAAGTCCATCCAGGCAACGCAGCAGGAACAACAGCAAAATGTCCAAGTCAGTGCAGCTTGGCTCGCTGCAAGTTCAGGAGCAGAGAGTCTTTGCAGAATTTGGAGCCTGGAATAGTCCATAGGTTTCCTCGGGTCAGCAAACGGTAGCAGGAATGGCAAAAAGTCCGTCTTTGCACTTGGAAGGCTGCGTGGTCACCTTCCCTCACAGTCACGGGTGTCATTGAAGAACCAGGAATCTCCAAGTATCGGCCATCAGATGAAGCAGCAACTTTCTTCGTCACCCCCCCCCCCCCAGTACTCAGGGGCGATGGTACAACCTCGGGATCTTCCCAGTCTTCTGGATCAATTGACCTATTAGAGTTTCAACAGAAGAACCGACATGATTAGTAGCCAATGTATACCATAAATGCAAATGGCCGGCTCAAAGCCTACTGGAAATGAGATCTGTTTGAAGATGGAGCTACTGGGAGCAACTGGTGGACACAGGATGGGATCCGATCTTAAAGCCATACCAGGAGAGGCGATGTTAAGGCCACTGCAAATTATGGTCACCCTAGGCTGGTGACACGTCTGCCAGAGCTTGGAGAGTCGAGTTCCCAACCGTAGTTCACTCTGAGTTTGACCGTGCCTGCAAAGTTCAGGGATCGGGTGGACCAACCTGAGGCTGGGATGGCAAATTTTGCTCCATCCAGTATTTCACTGGGTGAGCGGTGGGCCGTATGCACCTGCATAGGTTGCAGGGGTACAGTCTGCAGTGTCCATGGTACTCACATGCTCAGACTGAACCAGGTTAGGCTCTGACCCCCCCCATTTTTTTTTTGCTCTGCCTGGCGGCGGGGCTCCCAACACTGGTGAAAAGGACAGAATAAACCAAATCAGAGACAAGCGAGTGTACGCTTGCTCATTGCCAGAGCGGATGCTGACTCTCTCGGTGATTGATCAGGATGGTTGGACATACGTATGCAAATGTCTCACAAGCATATTCAAATTAGACACAATGCACCGGGGCCAGGCGTCAGGCCATTTGTGTGGGTCTCCGGCCTTTATGGGGCATCGGAAAGGGGTTCTAAGCTGGGGATATCTAAACTGAATGGAGTAGCAAGCAAAATAGCGGCGCCGATTGTTCTCACCCTAACAATCCAAGCACACGAAAGAAGTGGGGAGGAGGTCCTCGATGTGATGAGGGTCATGCCTGGGCAGTAGACCGGGAGTCCAGAGTCAGACCTGGTTCTCCTGAGAGGGTGGTGAGGCCCCCTTCGTCTCACCCTCACCTCACCAGAACGCCATTGCACAAGGCAATCCCTCGGAGTGAGAGAATGCCGGTGTTCGGAGTGAGAAAAGGTCGGCACTCCGGTCCGACTCTTTTCCCTTCCTCAAGGTATCAGGGCTGACTCTGTAGGCCCGATCTACCTCAGAGGATAGGAGGATCTTGGGACAGCCATCCCAAGAATCCGTTTCCTCCAAAAACAAAAAACCCTTCTCCCTTAAAGAGGTTAAAGGATAGAATCAAACACACTATACCAACTATATTCTACAGCAAACAACTATTTACAAATGGTGGAACCTCTTCCCTTAATAGAAACGGACTGCTTGCAACATGAGGATCTGTTTCTTTATCCAAAATACCAAACCAATAAGACTGACTGGTATTCCTGCATGGTAGGGGGTTGGACTGGATGGCCCGTGTGGTCTCTTCCAACTCTACATTTCTATGATTCTATGATTCTGTGACTACCAAAATGATCTGAAACACCACTAAAATGATTAAGGGGTGGAGAGCGAAATGTGCTATAGCCTGGCCAGTGGAGGACCAACTAAAGACATCCCACCAGGATTGTGTAGCGTCGGATTTCAAATCCTCTGAAGTGCTGACTATTGTCTGAGCAGTATGATTAACAGTCAAGGCTATCTGGTGGAGGGAGTGCGAGACCTCCTTTACTTGTTGAGACAAACTGGTGAGATTCCTTAGCCATAAAGAGGCGGGGATCTCGTTTTCAAGGTGGAGCCCGACTAACTCGGATTCTGTAGGTGCATAGGCATTTTCAAACACATAATCTCGTATCTCCTGCTGGAGATAGAAGTTCTGGCCAAAACAGTCTTGGACCATCTGTGAACAAAAACAGGGGTTCCCAGCAGTGCGGTTTACTCTTACAGCCGCACCACTAGGCAGTACTATCAAATTGGAACAAGGAGTCCTTAAACAGAAGCACTCACGGTTAATCTGGGCCATGACTGTGTTATTTACGGGTATTACCAAATATTTGGAGGTATCACTGAGGCTGAGACCCTTAAGGTTGTGGAAACATTGAATCCAATGGCGGTTGAATAGGCAGCCAGCCAAATCAAAAGAGTGTGTACCGTTGGACCAATGGTACATCTGTGGGGCAGCAAAGTGGCATTGGCGGCTATGAGGGGGAGTCCTAAATGGGTTACTGGATGTAGAATTACCAGATCCAGAATCCGTTCATGGGCAACATCCACCGTGAGAGTTAGGCTCTTCCACGTGGCGTGGCGTGTTTGCGCCAAAGCGGCAGGGTGTTCCAGCGATTCTAGGTATCGCTCTCGGAGTAGGCTCAGGATCTCGGGGAGCATTAATCCCATGAGGCTGGCCTGGATCACCTGAGTGGCAAAGGTAATCACGGTGCTCTGCAGTTGTGTGCACTGTATCGCTATTGACAAATCATGGGTTGTGATCTGTAGAACACAGCCAAGGTCGGATATTATGTCTCGCTCAACGCCAATCCACTGTGGAAGCAATTGACTAATTAGATCTACTCCTCTCGCTACGTTGGTTAAGCCAGCAGCGGAGGATATCCCAACGTCTCTAGTTTTCGTGCCAATTACGCCTAATTTGTTTGCTAGGATCTCATTATCTATGATGAACGCGACGCCAGTTCCAGTTCCGCCTAAAGTGGTTCCTAAGACACTTCGCTTAGGGCAAGTGTGTGGGTGGGAGAAAGACAGCCATCGTTTCTCCCAGTGTTCCCACTGTGTCCATGCAAGTTTTAGGTACGGTTGGCAAGTTGGAATTACTCTGAGATATTGACAACCGTGAAATTTAGTATCATTTTAGTTATTATGGGTTGGACGTTCGAGTAAGCGACCATTTCTATGTCTTTGCGAACTCCGGAACTACCCACATACATAGCCGGGTGACGTTCTGGAGGGGGAGGAGTGTGGATATCAGAATCGGGACACCACATCTTCCCGCAGGAGAACTTACATCCTGTTGGGGTCAGGGTGACATTCTGACAATGAAACATATATGTCTGCCATACCCATGTAGGGCGGCAGTAGTCAAAAGTGAAGCTAAGCACTAGTAGGGACGCATATCGGTGGTCGCCCCGGACTATTCTGGCAGTCATGGGAGCGGCTGCTGTGGCCATGCTGGGGTTGAGTTTAACCTCTTCACTGGCAATGGCCTTCTTAACACTGCATTCAGTCTATTCCTTGAGTGTATGTGAAAATTCGTGGATAGTTCAAAGGGGTACCTTTTCTTGAACCAGGGAAGCAGCTATCAACAAGGCTTCTACTTCTGGATAGGGGTTCCAATAACACACTGCCTGTACATTGAACTGCCAATCTGAGTAAACTTGGCTGGATTCGGGCGAGGTTCCAAGGGTGTATCCAATCACGAAAAACAAAACTGCAATCCTCATAAACGGTCCCATTCTGTCTCCCTGTGGGGAACACAGAGATGGGGGCTCTGTTACTACAAAGCTATTATCCTAAAGGGTCTATTTACAAGGAAGGGGGAAGGAGAGGGGAGCTGGAGCAATCACTTCTTCATGGGGGTTGCCATCCCATGAAGGGAAGCAAAGCCCATCCGTCACGCTGTTATGCTAACAAAAGGGCGTCCCCATCTGGGGGTTTCCCTTTCCAATCCTTCTCTTGGGTCTCCGGAACTACCAGCAAGAGCAGCAACGCCTGCTCCTGGTTTGGGACCCACACTCTCAATTCGGTGTGGAGGCTGGTCCTGGACCCGGAGGGGGAATCTTTCTCTCTAGTCCAGATGGTAATCGCAATGGAGCTGTAGGTAGCCGTGGACCCTTTTACAATTATCAGCGTCACAATTAAAATGGTGCCATGGCCCTTGAGGAGAAGGTGGCACCAGAGGGTCTGCATGGAGGGTGAGGCGATAGCCAAATTCCCCTCCGGGTAGGAATATACCTTTCGCTCACTTTTTACCGGAATAGGGGCAGGAGCTTTAATGGCGGCACAACGGTGCACTGCCGAAATATCTACTGGTCCCTGATCTAGCTGCCATAGAAATCCGTTTGCGTAATCAACTGTGAGCCTGTTTCCCTGGAGAAAACCGATGCCCAAAAGGCCGTCGTCTTCTCCCCGGTTCTCGCACACCCACAATTGAAAACGAAACGTCTCTATAGACATTGGGATGCCTGTCCATGCCCTCGCTTGGTGACCCCCCCGCCATATCCAGAGAGCTGGACATGCTCGGGCGTGGGTTCACCATACCTCGCAATTTTGGGGTGCAGCACGTTTACTGCTGCACCAGAGTCTACAAGAAGGGTGGCAGGAGTCTTGTCCCTCTCGGTCCCTATGCCTGCCTTCACCCAGAACGTTCCCTACCTGTCTGGCTTTAACCTAGCCACTACGTTGCAGGGAAGCTTTCTGGACCGAGGGCACCCCTATGCTTGCAGATCCAGGTTAGGGTACTATCCAGCCGGAGGTGGGCCGTCGGTCACGGCCTGGACCAGCTGTTTACCTCCCGCCTGAAGCTGCTTATCTAGAGCTTCCAAAAGCTCTGATGTTGGCCACTTGTCGAACTGGCTCATGTCCAGTCCGAACCTTCTGAGCATGCCCCAGACCCTTACTCTATCCGAGGAGTATGTTTGGGCTGTGGGATCGTACCCGCCAGACGTTTCCCGAGGAGAGCCCGAGTCAGAGAGCTGTTTGGGGGCAGTTGGCTGCAGAGGGGGACTTCCTGCCTTGCCGAGCTGGCTGCGGAAATCTCTTCCCTGCCACTGCCTGTTGTCCTGTCTGGGTGTCGGTCGCGAGTTCCAACTCCCTCGCGGAATGGAATTCGGAGCCGTTTTCCTATGCTGGGAATGGGGCCCATAGTTCGAGTAGGTAACCTCGGCTATAGGTTCCCAATTCCTGGTGTCCTTCCTATGCGTCTTGGTGGGAGGTTTGAGGGATCCTGCCTCGCTCAGCAGGTCGGAGACCCGGCGGAGGTTGTTCCCGAACTCTTCCCAGTTAGTGGTGGCTGGATCCACCAAACCTAAAGCCATCTTGGTCTCGTGGTTAAGACCTCCGTACAAGAGCGTCTTAAACTCGAGATGGTCAAAGTTATATCCACAGAGCGTCAAGGGGACCTTCTCGGCCAGAATGGCGAGGAACTGCTTCCTTGCCACCTAAGGCTCAGGGTTCTCACGAGGACCCTGTTGCTCCATGACATACAGCACACCTGCACTCTGTCCGGGCCACAAAATCCTCACTACCTCTCTCATCCAGTCGTGGGCCTCGAGCCTAACCAGGCCGCGAGCTGCAACGGCCAATTCAAGAGTAGGGAGCTCGGAAGGAGACATGCAAAGGTGAACCAGTTGGGTCAGGTCCTCACCATTGGCTGTCGCGTGAGAATGTATCACCGCGTTTAGCGACATGATGCCGGTGGACCAATTTAAAGGACCCAATTGGTCTGCAATAGCTTTGGCCTCAGTAGCACGCCAGAGGACCCTAGTCTCGGTTACCTGCGTCTCCTGCGTCTCTTGCCTATCAGAACTGCCTTCTCCAAGGGGGGTGGTCCGTCTCGTCATGGACCGTGTCTCTACAGGGTTCACTGGGACCTTAGGGTTGCTCCAGTCTGGATTGTGGGGAACGGTTGCCCGAGCATCCTCTGGCAGTGCCTCCCCGGAAAAGTCCTCCGCAAACGTTGGGAGCAGCTCCGGGCACATAGCCAAAATTAAGGCTTTGCGCGTTTGGAGATGGCTCTCCAGTGCAGCTATCTGTTTCTGGCAAGCTACATGGCTAACAGCCTCCTGCTGTTCTCTCACTTGCCCCACCATAAACTTGGCCGCAGACTGGGCATGATCCAGCTCAGCCTCTAAGGCGTGGGCTTTCTCCTCCCAAGTTTGCGCCACTACTGTGATGTTATTCAGCTTCTGTGCGGACGCCTGCGCTATGGACGCAAAAGTTACTTTGTCCGCACGCAGCGTCTCGACCTCGGCCTGAAGCCGGGCATTCTCCATTTCTACACTTGCTAATTTCTCTCTGGTCTCTACTAGGGCACTACTAGCATCTCTGGCTGTAAGCCAAAGTCCCCAAGCAGCCAAAGCGGCCTTTGATGGCCCGAATGGGTTCTTTGTCTTCCATGCCAGGGTGTACACTTCTCGGAGTGTGGTAAAGGGATCGGCCGTCTGGAAGATGGTGTCCTTCCAGGGGCATTTCCCCTTACTCAACACCCACCGTTCTAGTTTACCTCTGACCTCTTCCTCCAACATGAGGTCCTTTATGGTGACTTTACTACTCTCCGCCATTTTCCCACACAAACCACAACTATCTCTAACACAAACTGCAAACAACAAGCCACAAATGGGACTAGGAACTGGAGTGACGGGAAGGATCACCTAGACCCCTGGACAGGCTGAAGGAAAACGAACTCTGCGGAACTTCTCTAGGAAAGAGGGATGGGAACCTATCTCCAGCCTGCCCAAACAAAGTCACTTTGGTACTCCCAAGCCCGGTTTTCCACCTCGACAGCACTGGGGACCAAACGGTTCAGGGAAGGGAGGTCCCTAGACCCAGGGAACCCTCAGGAGTACTCTGCCTACCTGAAGGGGGGAAACGAACCCAGTGGAACTTACAGCGCCGCCTGGCCAAGCAGCGGGGAAAAAGGGCAAGGAACCAAAACCGAACCATCCCTAACTGGTTTTCTGGTGAGGGGTACCTTCCTCTACCACGGGCTAAACCTCTAAACCCTAGGCTAGGTCGGGAATCACCACCCGCACCTAGTCGGCTAGCCAATCGGGACGCACCCGAAACTACACAGCAGGATGCACCCGCACTTTTCACAACAACTAACTACACCCACATTCTCTAACTCCTAACAAGGACGGGACGCACCCGTATACAACTCTAAGGGGGGGAATTTCTTCCCTAAGTGCTATTTGTGCCTTACTGCTATGGTGTTGGATGAGTGTAGATTGTTCCTACCGTGCTAACACTCTGGATCCCAGCCCACTATAGACCCCAAGTTAGGGATGCGATTCCCAGGACAGCTTGTGCACACCCCTTGCTATCGGACGATGGTTCACCGCCTAGTGCTAGTGACCACGCTGGGGCGGCTGACCTACACAAACCAAGCAAGAAAGGGGAACAGATTTCCACCCAGATAGAATAGCTCTAGAGCTCAAACGCACAGAATTCTCACACACACGTGTTCCTGCCTAACAGCGCTCTAACGACTTGACCGACAGTCACCTAAGTCAGTACCAGCCTCCTTTGAGGAGGTTTGCGACTCCTTCTCAAATTAGGGGTACCGGGGCTGCCCACATTCTCCACCACTCTGTTACCCTGTGTACTGGGGGTCCCGGGAGGGACGCCAAAATGTGCTCAACTAAAGGTGGGGAAAATTAGCTCAGAGCACTGCTTAGCGTTACGAGAAGCAGGGTAACTTAGCGAGATCTTGAACCCTATGTCTACGGGGTCGAGTCGAATCAAGGAGCACACAGAAGTTGAAATAATAAATGATGTTTATTTAATACAGGCAAAACAGTGTATGCGACACACTCATACAAGAGAACTAAAGAAAATAAAGGTTGGAGTGGTATGGAGGGATTTTTAGAGGGATTGCTGGTTTGGGTGATACTTCACCTGTCCTGAAGCCCGGAAAAATAGAGAGCGAGGCTGGGGTGCGATGTAGCTCAGCACGTGGAGCTGAGGGGAGGCTCGCCAAGCAAAGCGGCAGCAAGGCGGGATGAAACTCAGGAGCGTTCTGAGGAAGGTCTCGGAATCAAGGATTTTTATAAGGAGAATTGTGACTGCAGGCTATGCCGTACTTGGGGGAAAACAGTAGATTTGGAGTTGGAGACAAAGCCTCCGAAAGGTCAGAATCTGAATGATTGAGTTATCGTAGCGGTTCTCAATAGAGTAGCCAGTATGCAAACGCAGAGTACTTGGATATTGTATAGTTAACCCCTCAAGCTGCCAGCGCGGGCAGAGGCTCTTTTGTAAGTTGCGTGCATACCTAATTAGAGTACTTGCCTGGAGGTCTCCTAAAGCAGTGAGTCAGCGATTTCTGGCCTGCCTGTATTGTAGTTTGAATATTACGGCTATTAACGGCCGAGCTTGTTTACGTGCTTGTCCGGCGGCCTCACAAGCACGTGGAGAGGAATAGAAAAGTGAAGCCGAATTGTGATATCAAGAGGATATCTTTTAATATCCCCAAAGCTCGGACTAGCCAGGGGGGTAACACCTCAGCCAATCTTTCTTTCTCACAGTGTGGTTGTGAGGTTAAAAGTAGATTTTGATTTATTAGCTTCTGTGAGAGCACCTGTTGAAGGATGGGATAGCAGTTGCTTAAATAAATTAAAACAATTAAAAAGGGTATACTGTGACATGCCCGTGGATTACATATGTTTTTATCCTGGTGGGAATTATCCCTTCATCCCTCTCTGTTTTGATGTTTGTCACTTTGAGAGTATTTTTCTTCACCAATTTGTTACGTATAGAAGGAACTGTCAGAAATATGACTGGTAACTGACAGGAGCTACAGTTAAAAGTGACAGTTACTTATTACTAGAGTCTTCCAGTTCCCGGAGGTATAATAAAAGGCGTTCAACATGAGTTACTATTCCTCCCTGAGAATGGACCACTGAAGACTGGACCATTTGCTTTTGCACAAATATGAGCCAATCTTTGGTGTATAGTTTTGCGCAGGCAGGTTAAATAGCACACAATAGACCTGGAACTTCTCTGCTGCACATCCAGTCTGCACATGTCTGCAAAAGTCTCTCCTAATCTGGTGCCCTACAGATGAGCTGTACTGCAATTCTTACCACCTCCAGGCAGCACAGAAACACCAGGTTGGGGAAAGATGTCCTACAGTGTGGATAGTAGTTGAGCATCTTGCTTGAAAGAGTGCCATGGAGTGCTTATGTGACACATGATTTCGCAAATATGTTTTGTTCCTTGACCTTTCCAGGCAGAGCCTGTACAACTATCCATCCTGTTTTGTACTTTCTCTACTTTACTTTCTTAACTGAAAAGTCCTGCTTTGTCACCACTACTTGCTTCGGTCAACAAGCTAGTAGAAAGTTCGCTACATGCTTCTCTGGCCTTTCTAGAGTAACCAGACCTCAGAACGGGACAAGGGTATTAGGGAGAACAGCTAATAAAATAAAATATAGAATGGTAACAATTTGAGAAAACATGGCAGGAAAAAAATAGCAAGATGGCACTGGCTCAGTAATAAGGCAAAACAAGTACTCTGTTGGGGTGCCAAATTTCAGAAGTCATCATGGGTGCCACATGGACACACCACCGTTACTAGCAAGAAACTGGCTTTTTCCCTCTTACAGGAGCATGTGCTCCCCCAAGCCATGTGGTGCTTGCTTGCTTATTTATTTATTTATTTATTATATTTATATTTTGCCTTTCTCCCAAATGAGATCCAAGGCTTGCCTTCTCAGGTGGCATGCTGCGCCATTTTACCCACCGTGCAGTGTGTTGGAGTGAGGGTGGCTTTGCTGAAGTTCACTGGCCCTCCAAAGAGCACTGGAAGGTCATCTATTATCCTTCAGTATGACAGAGTGTATGCAAGGCCTGGCTGGTGTGGTTGGGCCTGTAACAAACAGCCTCAGGGTCTGTAGTAGGTAGCTGGAAGTTCAGATGGTGCATAGATGTCTGTGGATGGGAAGCTGGCTGCCATGAAATCCACTCTGACGTTCAAAGTATTTTGACTGGGTGGCATTCAAAGGAGCATGTGGATAAGCGATGGCCTCAAGAAGAGCATGGGAGTGGAAAATGGGAGTGGGAAAGTAGACCAGCTCAGCCCTACCATTGGACAGAGTGAGGGAAACATCTCAGACGGAAGACCTTGGGAGAAAGCCAAGGAACAATAGACATTCCTTGACTGTTCTTTCTGAGCCTCCCAACTTTCTCTCTTGGAGAACAGAGTTTTGTGTATGCCACAGCCTGTCATTATTCCTTAAACTGGTCTCCTGCCCACAGATGTAGTGAAGGATACTGTCCCAGCACCAGTACTGAACTGGGTTTCAGTTGGCAGTCTAATCAGTTTCTGTGTGTACAATAGGAAAGGGAGAATAATCATGGTCTCAGCCTTAGGCAACAGATATATTGGGCTGACCCCAAAGATGCCATTCCATCCACCCAGGAGGCATGTGAGTGTTTGTAATTGTATTTGTGGGACTGGAAGTGGATGTTGCGTGGTGAAAGAACTCAAACTGCCAAGAATCTGTGTGTGTGCTTGCATGGATGTAGATGCATGCATTCATGCACGCATGCATGTACGTGAACAAGATCTCCTCAGCCCTTTCCCCTCTGTTATTATCATGGGGATTGGAACAGAAAATTATCTTCTTCATAAGCATTTTTGCTCCTCCCTCCCTTAACTTAGAAGTTCATTACCGAAAACAAAACAACCTTAGAAGGTCATTGGGGATTAAGTGCTTTCCCACAGTTTTCCCCTTTTCCTCTTTCTTTTTCCCTAGGAATGTAAAAAGATTGGAGGAATGGAACATAAGAGATGTTTCTCCTCACCAAATGATGAGGGAGAATGGATTGTTCTCCACCCTGGTGAGCAAAGCAGACCAACATGGTGAGGTGAGACTGATGCAGGATATTACAGCTGAGAACATATTTATGGCCAGCAAATATGCAACGTTCCCCCCAACCAGTGGAATGTTCTCTGTAAGTGTTGATCTTTAGTCACTATGTTTAAGTTTGAACCATTTCAGTGTGTGCTTATTTTGGGTGAAGGGAGTATAGCAGTGTGCTCGGTATATAGAGTCAAGCAATATTAGGTGTCAATGGCTTGGATCCAGGTTTGGTTATACTTGCAGTAGACTCAATTAAATCCATGGGACTTAAAATAATCATGACTAAAACAAATCCTGCTTATTTTACATGGTCTCGTCTAAGTCAGTCTAAAGTCCTAATCCTATTGGTACTGAGAAATAGAGCAGACCAAGTGAGCCAGTGGGATTTACAAAAAGTATGACTTATATTCCACAATTGATTCCATGGGTTTGCTCTGATTGGGACTATCAGTAGGATCCAGTCTTAATTCTGGATCCAACCTCTTAATAGACAGGCAGGATGATTAAATTATGGGAAGCATCAAAGGAAGAATATTGCTTTGCTGTTGGACTTTCTTGAATGCTGTTAAGCTACCTCCAGCTGGTAGAGTGAGAAAGCTGCTCTGAGGTAACTGCAAATCACTTTTGACAACACGAAAGAGCAATAAATCGTTCTGTATTTAATTTTTTATTGTTATATATTTATGTCCGTTAAAAAGTAGTATGGTTTTTAAAAAAGCCTAAAATGCCTAAATAAATTGGGCAGCTTTAGCTGCTATGTACCTACAACTGTTGGGTAGATGGGTCCTACGTGATGCTCTGCCTCAGGCAGCAAGATATGTGGGGCTGGCCCTGAGTTCCGTGGCCCTTTTTCCTTATCCACATGTGAAGAAGAATGATCCATTCTCCCTAATCCATGGTGATAGAAAGTCAGAATACAGAGCTGATATAATGTAGTGATGAAGAAATGGAGGTATGGATCTGGAAGTCCTCTGTCTGAAATATGCCTCTGCTGGTATGGAAGTCCATCTCCCTCAGCTTCAGAAATACAGCCTGCAAAGACAGACAATACTGACCTGCTTTGCAAGGCTATTCTAAAGCAGAAGTGGTAAAGATTAAAAGACAGCATATGTAATGTGCTTTTAGAAAATCATTATAAAACCCTTTGACAGCCATTAGAGGCAAAAGGCCTAACACTCAAAAGTGCTATAGAAATGCTAAGTGGGACTGCAGTTGCTTTTGCTGTGAGGAACACTTTTTAATTATACTGAGATAATTATGAGGGCTGCAATATTGTTAACTTCTCACAATATAAATGTTTGCTTAGAATTTAGCTGAATGGATGAAAGGGGGCATAAGTTAGCTCATGATAATATCTTAATTTGCAGTCTAAGCACTTACGGTTCAGATTCAGTCATCTGATGTTTGAGTTCTAAAAGTTGTAGCACTGGGAGCCAAACGTGTGTTGAACTGTTAGAAATTTCTGCATTTAATTAATGGAGACTCTCTGTGGTTCACAGGTTGGAAGCAAATGGCAACCTTAAGAGAATGGCATAAAAACCCCTCTTACTTATTCCCTTATATCTGGCAAACAAATTGGTGGTGCAGGCTGGGATGTGGGAAACTAAATGCTACCTCACCTAGAGCGATAAATACTTCAAGTCAATCCTGTGGGTACATCTGGCCCAGTGTGGTGTAATGATTATAGTGGTGGACGGTGAGCTGTGAAACTCATTGGGTCACTTCTCCTGGACTCTCATGCTGTTTCCCCTGACCTACCTCACATAGTTGTTGTCACAAAAGAGAACCCTTGAGCTCACTGGAAGAAAAGTGAGCTAAAAGTATAACTACTTATAATGTGGGTTTGTGCCAGTGTGGTATAGTGGATTGAGTGCTAGACTAGGATCCTGGGAGACCAGGGTTCAGTTCACCTCTTGGATGCAGAAACCTAACTGGGCGACCTTTGGCAAGTCACACTCTCTCAGCCTCAGAAAAAGACGAAGGCAACCCTCCTCTGAGCAAATCATGCCAAGAAAATCCAGTGATAGATTCCCCATAGGTCTGTGTTATATCAGAAATAACTTGAAGGCATACAACAACAACAACACAAATAACGCGGGCTTCTGACAGGAAACAGAGAGAATAGCTGGTGTACATTTAACATTTTAAAACAAAACGATCCTAGACTCTGAAGGGAGTGGGAGAGTTTGTGAAAGCAGCAGCACGTGGAAGAGAAGAAGAAAATAGAAGCAGAATATGAAATCCAAATCACTGCAGCAGAAAGACGGTGGTTGTGAACATGTCTTGAGTCAGAGATGCCCAGCTTCTGTGTTAAAAGTTGGAGTATTCTTCCCCCAATACCATTGAATTCTGTCTGTTATTAGCAGAGCTCGGAAGTAGCAAGCTACAAATAGCACAGTTACTTTTACTGAATACCGTTGGGTCAACAAGAGCATACCTAAGTTACCTTTCACAAGTAACATAATAAGTAAAAGCGATATCACTTCAATGATATAATCAGTAATGGTTTCCAGCTACTTCCAAAAGAAACTTTTTAAAGGCATTTTAAGAGGCCTTTTAACAACAATTGTTCAGCTTTTATACCGCCCGCATTTTAATCCTGGGTTTTTTTCCTCCTCTCAAAAAGGCACCAGAAATTAATAAAAAAGAAATGAGCCATGCAACAGATAACACACCAGGTTTCCCAGTGCCGTAATGAGTAATGTCATCAGCTTACATTCAAGATGCTTTAACAACAAGTAATGAAACAAATTACTTTTAAAACAGCAACTTTGTAAGCTCTGATTAGTATATGTGACTTGAATTTTTTTTCTGAATGGCAGTATCTACACTTCCAACCTTTCTTTGTTTGCTTGTTATTTATTATTGTTGGAACTTCGATCTGGTCCTGCAGCTTTGAGTGCCTGAGAGTCTCCATAATTTTTGGAAATGCCAAATAAATCAGTGCAGAAAAAAAGAAATGCACAGTATTCATTTATGAATTGTCTATTATTGGTTTGTAATGATGCTAGTACCTTGAATTCTGTCTGTCACTGGGAAGATAGCTTGAAGAAATTGCAACTGCTGGAAATATCTACAGTGAGCCCTCTACTTTTACAAAGGTTAGGGAAACATGACCCACAAAAGTGGGGAAAATGCAAATACAAATAATAATAATTAATGCTTTTTTTTTCCTATCTGAGAATACTTTTCTAGGAATCTGTAGATCCTACAGCGCAGTTCTGTGGTCAACTTCTGGTAGAAGTGGACCATAGAGTCACAGTGGAGGACCTAGCAATGGCTAGAGAAGTGTTCTCTCTAGGAACCTCTAGGTCCTCCAGTGTGACTTTATGGGCCACTTCTGAAGGAAGTTGACTATAGAATTGAACTGAGGACCTAGAGATTCCTAGAGAGAAAGTATTTTTTTTTAATATGACAGGGCAACTAGCGTAACATTTTTTTGAAAAATGACTTAAAGACATTTTTAAAAATAACCTGCAAATAATCAAAGCCCTGAGTGCTGAACCTGTAAATATGGAGGGCCAACCACAGGTAGTTTTAGAGAGGTCCTTCTCATTTAGTGTTCAACCAGGCTCTTTAAAACTCCTTGCAATTCAGAATGGAGTGCTAGCATCCATATTGTATGATGAGGAGTGCTAGTGATATTTTCCAAACGCTTTCAGAAGGAGGGAGTGGTTTGGCACATGGGGTAGCCCTGCATAAAAGATGATGTTGGATAGATCTTGGTTGAAAGTTCGGAGTTTGTTGTTGGGACAGGGTGCAACGTGTTCATCGACAGGAGTGTTAAATCCGAGCTAGATAAAGATCTTTCAAGGGTGGGTTGGGTTTAATTAACCTGACCCATTGCAGAGAATAAAATAGAAGGGTTGGGACTTCTTGGCCTTTTGAGATCCCTTCTAGGCTTAAACAAACATTTGAATTAAATCAAGATGTTTTTCCCCCTTCCCTAGCTTCACATTATGCAAAATTCAAGCCCTATCTTCAATCTTTAGGAACAAAATTTGCAAAGGGATGGGCCATGGAGGGTTTTAACTGTCCTAATTAACTTTTTCTATTTACTCTTTATTTGCTACCTCTGTATTTGCTGATTTTGCATCTTTGTTATAGGCTTTTTTGTTAGGGCATGATATAGGTAAAAGAGGGAGTTTCAAAGAATCTGAAGTTATAATTCAAGGTTGGGCAGTTGGCCCTCCAGATGTTTCTGTACTACAACGCCCATAATCTTCATCACTGTGCTGACTTAGGTGATCAGGGTTACAGTTCAAATATATCTAGAGGTTCACTCATGGCTGGCCCCTGAATATATAACTGAAACTCAACAGTTGGAGGAGATAGCAGATGAACCTTTATGTGCAATTCATCCTTTGTCAACACTTCATTGAAAATACTTGGTAATGTTTATCTGCCAGCACCTGATAATTATATATGGTTTAAATAAGGGCACACTGCAGTTGAATGCAGGCTATTGCAAGTGTAAGACAGGCAGGTCTCACTTTACATTGGGATTGCATTCCTGGGCTTATGGGATGTAAATTGAAACTGATATACATGGGGAGAGCCAGTTCCATAGGGAATCATTGGAGATGAAGGGGACGGTTTCTCATAGAGCTGAAGTAGCCATTAAGTTAGCAGTTTTACTCACCAGTTTTAAAGATATTCAAATATTTAAAGATATTTAAAGCATAAAATATCAAAGCTAACCAGGCCAGAGAAACCCCATCCTTCCTGATGATAAGACCTGTGTTGTTCATACCCTGTTTAAGCAAGCAGAAGAAACCCCTTTCAGAAAACACCAAAATTCCAAAACTGTTTCCGCTTGCACACTCCTTTCTTAGATGATAAAGGAAACTCCTTTTTCCACAGCAGGATTCTGGCTTCTTTCTCCCATTCATGCCCTCTCTTCTATGCAGGCAAAGGAAACTCATTCCTTCAATGACAGCTAAATTCCAGTTTCCTCATTCCCCCTCACATCACCTTCCAAAGCAGTGAAAAGAAACACCTTCCTCCAAACAATGGCAAGATTCAGGTTTCTTCCTTTTCCTCACACTCCCACTTCTAAGCAGGCAAAAGAAATCCGTTTTTCCCATTAATGCCAAGACTGCAATTGTTTTTCCCTGCAACCTAGATAGGTAAAAGAAACCCCAGTTCACAGCTTTTTTTTAACTGCTCAAAAGTCCAAACAGCGCTTGATTTCTCACCTCACCACCTTGCTCAGTTGCTCAGGTTCACTGGGAGAGCTATACATTGCGGGTGAGATTTTCATCTATTTATTTGTCTGTCTGTCTGTCTGTCTGTCTTTTTATTTATTTATTTCTGGGAAAATGTTGTAAATTTGAAATGTTGTAAATGGGGCACTGGAAATTGTGACTCATCTGTATGCTTTACTGCTTAGCCTATGAGCTAAATTGTTTGGAGCCAGCCAGACTTCTTCTGGTTGGTGAAGAATGGCTTTGGTTACCTAGAGAATGATCTGGAGGCTCATGATTAAGTTTGGTTTCTGCAGCTAAGCAGGTCCCTGTAAACTATCTGAATGGTGTTATATCTAGGAACTATAAGGAAAATAGCCTGACCTGAAGAGATGAAGAATGGGAGAGACTTGGAAAAATAGTAACAACAACAACAAAATTGTTGTTGTTATTTGTTTTTACTTTAATTATAGTTCGCTGAAACCCCCAGCCTTCCAGATACTCAGGTATCTGGGGGATTCTGAATGCTGTATCCCCGAAAAGTAACATTTTCCAGCTCTGAAATGGGGTACAGGGGGCAACAAATGAAGTATATGGAGTAGAATAATAGAATCACAGAATAATAGAGTTGGGAGAGACCGCGGGGCCATCCAGTCCAACCCCCTGCCATATAGGAACCCACATCAAAGCACTCCCAAAGATGGCCATCCAAGCACTGTTTAAAAATCGCCAAGGAAGGAGACTCTATCACACTACCATGTTGTCTAGTAAGTGGAAAAGGTAGCTAGTTCACTATTGGGCACCATGTTAGTAATGCACAATGGGTCAGAGCACTGCAAACTCTCCTAAAAGAGGCCAATCTGCAAATTTGAAAGGCGTGTTCTTAACATAATTCATTCAAATGGCACAGTGAAATGGATGGCAAACCACCATAATCTGGCAGGTTGTATGTAACATGTAGCAGCTTTATTCTAAAGTATTTAACCTTCAAATATTAAAAGTACTTGTGTTAGTCCTTTAACATTCACATTGTACTGCTGGTGAAGGAACCGTAGGGCTTTTCCACACTACACTGTTACAGTGCTAATTTTCCACTTTCAATCTTCTGTGGGATTCTGGGGTTTGTAGTTTCCTGAGGCCAAAGAGCTCTCTGGCTGAGAATTCTAAATACTCCTCCCTAAACTGCAAATCCCAGAATTCCATAGGATGTTGAAAGTAGAATAATAGCACTATAACAGTGCGGGGCTATCTGTGTGACATGCCCAAGATCACCCGGTGGGTTTCCACGGCTGAGCAGGCAATCAAATCCTGGTCTCCGGGGTCATAGTCCAGTGCTCAAATCACTACACCATGGTGGATAACTAAGCAATTAACTCAACCATTTGCTGTCTTACAGTGGTAACTAAACACTGCCACCTCATTCTCTCTGACAGTAATGGTCATCCCCCCACCCCCAAATGTGTGAAAATTCACTTGCCTTATAAATGCAAGCTGACATTTTTAATAGTCAGCAACCACTCCATGCCTCTGTGGGTGCTCCTGCTACTTTCCTCTTCAGCATGATCTGGAGCCATCACTGACTTCCTGGCATCAGATCATTACAGCTTCTATGGCTCCTCCTCCTCCTCCTCTTCTTCACAGCTGGCCCCAGATGTATGGCTGGCTGAATCAAGGACAAGCCCCACCCCGTGCCAGTTCCACATACAAAAGCCAGCCAAATTGAGAAATCCTCCATCATATCTGAGAGCAGCTGGATACTTTAGGGGGACAGTGGGGCCCACACTGCTCTGTTTGGTTGTCTTCTTCAGTATGTGCCATCTGAAGTGGCTGACGCATTCTCCTTACTGGTGGAGTTGGTTATGGTACCACTGTCTTCAGCTGGTGGTTGGACACTTTTGGAGCAGAATGCTGAAGCAGAGAGGCTTTTGATTTGATTCAATATGGTGATTCTTTTTGCTTGGAAGAGGAGGAAGAGGAGGAAAGTACCTCATAGGTACAGCTTCACATTTCATGTGAGCAAATGCTTCATGCTCCAGAAAGGAACAACAGAGAAACCAGCCAATTGACTGTAGCTTAGTGGTTTTCAATTTGCTGCTGTGCTACAATCATATGAACGTTAAAAAGTGCACTCAAAGCATGTTCATATACTGTTTTGAGTCTCTTGAAGATCTACATCTGTCTCAGATTTTATTCAACATATATGAGATCTCACTGTTGTTAGGCTGAACTTAGACACATGTGTCAGTCAGTTCTGAATTCACAATCAGTAATAGATAGGGGTGCCAAGTGGTGACTTGGAGATTAATGCTAAATCCTTTAAATTCCCTGATGAAACAGGAGACTTAGCAGCTGTTTTATTGACTATTTATCACTGCAGCAGTTTACCTTTCAAATACTGTTTAATTCAGTGTTTCAGATGATATGCATTCTAGCAGACCTGGTCAAAGCAAGAAGAGAGCTGGGATCTTCAACTAATTTACCCAAAATTAATTTTATTTTGGTGATGATTACAAATTATGGCTAGACTTTGGAGGGAGAATTAGAAGTGTGGGAATTAGACAATCTCCTCACACATTCTGAGTTGAAGAGATGTTATGGTGGATGATGATGTTCACTGACACTTACGTTGCTACCAGTCCTGTTTGTCTTTGGTGAGGCTTATAGTAAACTGTGGCCATTTCTGCACTACTCTGTTACAGTGCTCTTATTCCACTTTCAACCTTCTGTGGGATTCTGGGGTTTGTAGTTTACTGAGGCCCAAGAGCTCTCTGGCTGAAAATTCTAAAGGCCTCTCCCTAAACTGTAAACCCCAGGATTCCATAGGATGTTGAAAGTGGAGTAATAGCACTATGACAGCGTAGTGTGGAAACGGCCTGTGTTTAGGCCTGATGGTGGCCTCAGTGGTAGTTCATGGAGATAGAGCAGGGTAAGGGAACTGCTGGCTTTCCAGATGTTTTAACCTAAAGATCCCAGGATATTTCATGGGTTGCTTTTCTGGTAGAACTGATGAGAGCTGTAGGCCAAACTCTCTGGAGGGCCAATGGTTCTTCAGCAACAAGATAAAGGAAAGAATAGAGGAGAGGAAGGGTCTTCTCAATGCCGGAGGGCATCCTAAATGTTTTAGGGCATCCTAAAACCAGCCAGGAAAATTTAGGAGATTTTTATTATGAGATGACAAGGTAGTGACCTTAAAAAAAAAAAAGCCAGAAATGCTATGTTGCACCAAAGGTTTGCCATGCCAAGCAAAGTTTCTGCATACTTGCAGAAACGGAATCATACTTAACACACAAATCACAGCTGCATGTATTGTGTACCTCAAGGATCCCAGATTTTTAGAGGATGAGTTGAAACCTATCCGTAACCTGGATGGAGAATAGGTGGCTGTCTGGAATTTTATTTTATTTTTTAAATATTTTTTTATTAAATATTTTAATTAAAAATAAAAAAATCCCGCTCCCCACTTCCAGGCTTATTTTACAGTTGAATCTGCATGTTTTCATTCCATTTATACATAATTATTACTTGCTCTAAGAATTTGTTAGGTCTTACATCTTTACATAGTTGCTTTGTTACATTGCCTTGCTACCTTGTTACATTACTTTGTTACATTGTCTTGCTGCATTGTTACCTTAGATTACTTACAATCTTACTTTATTCTTTTTTCTTTTCTTGTACTATGTCTTTATCCAATCCAAAACTTCTCTCCATTCCCTTTCAAAGTTCTGGATAGGTTTATTTCTCAGAGAAAATGTTAACTTTTCTGTCTCCACCATATCCAGGACTTTTAATTTCCATTCTTCTATATCAACATATTTCCTTTCTTTCCAATATTGCGTATTTATCAGCCTTGAAGCTGTTATCAAATATAGCAATGTCTTCTGATGAGATCTTATTTCTTTTTGTTGCCCAAGCATATTTAACAGATAAAATTCTGGCTTCATTTCAAAATTTACATTATACATTCTTTGAATTTCATCATGTATTTCCTTCCAGAATTTCCTTCCTATCTTACAAGACCACCACATATGATAAAATGACCCCACCTTTTCATCACATTTCCAACAACTTACATTTCCATTTTTAGTTGTTGTTGTTGTTATTGTTGTTGTTGTTGTTTTTGCAATCTTTCTGGTGTCATATACCATCTATGTAACATTTTGTAAAAATTTTCTCTTAAGTTTACGCTTGGTGTAAGTTTTATATCTGTCTTCCAGGCCCTCACCTATGTTTCTAGTTCAATTGAATGTCCAACATTTTGTGCCCACCTAACCATTGTATCTTTAACTACCTCTGATTCCATTTCTCTTTGCAGCAAATGTTTATAAAATTTAGAAATTCGTTTCTTCTGGTCCCCCTCATCAATTAATTCATTTTCTTTTGTCTCAAATCCATATAATTTTTGATCCATTTTAAATCTCTCTTTAAGTTGTCTCCATGGGAACCAATTAAAGGCTGTCTGGGATTTTAGAGGGCATCTCAACATCCTACCAGCAAAGGAAAAACAATTAGCACAGCAAAGCCTCTCCCGTAAGTAAATGATATTAAAGTAAATATAGTTCTGCTGCTGAAGAAAATAATTAAATGCAAATCTGGTTAAGATACAGGTAGGATATTACTATTTATAATTTCACCTTAGCCAAGATAGTTTATAGTTCCTAAATTAATTAGTGTGAAGTCACAGGAAGATCATCCTGGTTTGGATATAGAGGAGATGAAAATCAGGTGTTTCTCTGTCAGGACCTGCCAGAACTTGATCTGGCAATTTTGGCATCTGTGTGCAGCTGCCCTGTGTGATAAGGCTCTGAACGCCACAGATTGCGGCATGTACTACACGGTGAAGTACCCTTAGGCTCTGGACTGGCCCCACCTACACAGGGAGGCCATAGGATTCCCCTGGATGGGCAGGAATATAGGAGAGTTTTCCTATTCCAGCTGAGCCCTTTCAGAGAGCAACAAGGTCATTTGAATCTGAGTATTTTCCTGTACTCTTTAGTTGTTCTCTGGCCTGGACTTTCTCAACTCTGATCTCACGGCTCCTCGTTTATCTCAGGCTGCTACCTGTGGTTCAGCCTAGACAGGCTCAAAGCCACAAATTACTAATTCACACTCTTTTGATTCACTATGTTGTATGCTCCAAACTAGGCCTTGTGGCCTAACACCCAGACCACATCACAAGTGTAAAAATACAAACTTAACAGAAAAAAAAAATCCAAAGTGCCTTTGATGCTCATGGTGAAGTCTGTGTGTGTATGTGTGTTAAACAGGTACTTCACTTCAAAGTTCTTTGTGTCCCTGCCATGTGTCTGTTTGCTTTGCAAAAAGCAATCTCTTTTTGTGGAAATTTATGTTAACAGATATTGAGTTAAATATTCTTCTTGGAAAGATACCATTTATGAACAGCAGCTTACAAACAGTAGCCAACTTATCTCTGGACCCTTTCACACTGTACAGTTATACTGCTCTGATCCCACTTTAACTGAAATGACTGCATCCTATGGAATTCCTAGGGCTTTTAGTTTGTCAAAGGCACCAGAGGATCTCTCTGTCTGAGGATTCTAAGGGTCCCTCCCTCAGCTGCCAATTCTAGGATTCCATAGGATGCAGCTGTGGTAGTGGAACAATAGTGCTATAATTCTGTAGTGTGAATGGCCCCTCTGTAATCAGGTACAAAGGCCACCCACAAAATCTGCATATAATTCCCCTCCCTCTGCAAGCTGTTATAACTGGGTTAAAAGCAGTGTTCAGATTCTTGAAGGAAATATGGCAAGATGGCATTTAAACCCACATACATTTCATCTTAAGTCAGGTCTGCAGTGCTCACTTCTTAAAAAAAAAATGAAAGTGTGATAGTGATGGAGGCTTTCGCGATCCTTCTTGTAATGTGAGTGCTGGATAAAAGGGTCCATAATTTATGAGGGGACAGACATTATGATACTATTTCCTATGTGTGTGCATATGTGCCTTCAGGTTACCTGTCAACCTATGGACACCCCATGAATTTCATAGGATTTTCTCAAGCAAGGAATACTCAGTGGTGGTTTTGCCAGTTCCTTCCTCTGAAATATTACACTGCTGGAAGTTGGAATCCCTTTCTGTTTTACTAGGAATCATTTAAAGCAGTTGTTCTAAACCTTTTCTTTATGATGAACTCCGTTTAAATATCTTTTGCTGCTGCAGACAACCAAGGCTTGACTCAAGATTTAAACTCCTAAAGTGTATCAAATATTTATTTAAAGTTGCTTATCAAGAGTCTTCAAAATTTGGAGAGAAGGGAGAAATAAATAAACGCACACACTCCTATTAGGAAGGCAGCTTCTGGTTGTATGTGTGATCGCAAGAAAAGAAAAACCAGGTGCTTTCTCTTAGTCACTCAGCACCATTCACTTGCATGTTCTCACCATGTGCAGACGTAGCAAGTTCTGGGTACATTTTTTGCTATCAGACAGTTATGTTCATAACTTTTGAGCAGTTTGAGACATTGTAGTGGAACTTTATACAAAGGATGTTTGTCACTGGCAAATGACTCCTGCTCTTTGAGGTCAATGCATGAGCATCTTTCTTTCTTTCTTGCAAAAGCTCATAACATTCAAAATGACCTTGACAGATTGGAGAGCTAGGCCAAGGCTAACAGAATGAATTTCAACAGAGAGAAATGTAAGGTCCTATACCTAGGCAGAAAAAATGAAATGCACAAATATAGGATGGGAGACACCTGGCTGGACAACAGTACATGTGAAAGGGATCTAGGAGTCTTAGTAGACCACAAGCTGAACGTGAGTCAGCAGTGTGATGTGGCAGCCAAAAAAGCCAACACAATTCTTGGTTGAATCAACAGGAGTATGGTGTCCAGAAGGAAGGTAATAGTACCTCTCTATTCTGCTTTGGTCAGACCTCATCTGGAATGCAGTGTCCAGTTCTGGTTAACGAAAAGCTTATATAATATAATGAGAAGGGTCCTACTGAAAGCCTTGCTTCAGGAGTGGACAGTTTCTGGTCCTTCAGGTGTTGTTGGGCTTTAACCCCCAAGGTCCCTCAACAGTTGACTCTACTAGTTGGGAATTATGGGAATGGTAGTCCAAAAAACACCCGAAGGGACCAAAATTGTCTCCTTTTTGTTCAGCCAATTAAAAGAAAATTTTAAAGTGTATTTTAAATCTAAATTGTCATTTAGATTTGTCCAGTAAATTGATAAGCTGATTATAAAAGCGTTAGCCAAATTTAGAAGTAATTTTTCAAATATTATGCCATTCCCTTGTCATTGTTGTGCCTTCAAGTCATTTCTGATTTATGGTGACCCAAGGGTGGATCAACCATGGGGTTTTCTTGCCAAGATTTGTTCGGAAGCGGTTTGCCATTGCGTTCCTCTGAGACTGAGGTTGTGTAGCTTGGCCAGGGTCGCCCTGTGGGTTTCTATGGCTAAGTGAGGACTTGAACTCTGATCTCCTGGCGTTCTAGTCCAACACTCAAACCACTACACCAGTGCTGGCTCTCCTGCCCTTCTCTCATCAGTCCTAATGTTTTTTAAAGTAATGAGGAAGTAATATAAAAGCAATGCAGCTTTTTGCTTTTTTAACATTGCAGTGTGCAATGACAATGAATTATGGCAAAACACTAAATGGGGTAACAGGAACTAATTAATTTTCAAAGTAACTTGATGAGCTGCGGACAAAAGCCTCCATTAGTTGACTACCAAGTGAACCACTTGCATTTTTACAGCCATAGTAATGATGTAACATTTGGGAGATCTTAGGAATCTGGATGGAAATGGATTGTGAAAAGCAAGCAAGGAACTCTGTTTGTTTATAGTCATCCAGCCATCACTGCCCAAATACAAAATAAAACAAACAATCCCAATCAGAATTCATAAATCTAGGTCAACAAGAGAACATACAGCATTGTCTTTGAAATGCTTTTGCTTAACGGTGATTAATAAAAACAAAAAATGGGCAATGCTTGTAGTCGAAAGTCCACTTGCTGAGTGAAGATTTGGCTCATATATTCTTCCCTTATATTTGAGTAAACTTTATGTTTTAATAGGATACATTGCAGATCTTCAATTCTCCCCTAAGCAAAATTGTGATAATAGATACAATGAACTCTCCATATCAGTGGGGGTTCCACTCCAGGACCGCACATAAATGGGAAAAATTGCAAATGCTTTTGTCCCATCTTATTAAATGGCATCAGTGTGGCATCAGTGTATAGGATGTGACACTCCACGATCACTTAAATTCACAGGTTGCTTATATGCAGGGTCCACCATATACCTCAGTTAACAAAGTTGATGGGTTCCTGGGCATTACTTCTTCAACAGAAATATTGGTCTCAGAAGCAGAAATGATAAGGAAACAATAGAGATAGGTTCCTACATCACAAAATATAAGAGCAGTTCAGCATGTTTCAGTAAATATTTTATTCAAAACTAAAAAAAATGCATATATGAAAAGTCAGGTAAACCTAGGCTAAGACAGCAGAAACATTTTGAACCTTCTAGAGACTATCTGAAAGTTTTTCCAAAATGCATCCAGGGATGATTTTTTCTTTCTTTCATCAGCCTCCAGTTTCCTCATGATTTTCATTTTGGTGGCCGAGCGTATAGACTGAAGCTTTTTTCAATATACTGGGTATAGCTGGTGAGGTAGGCTTATCTACTCCCTGCTTTTCTCTCTGTTTTGCTGTTCACATATGATCAGTAACAGATTCTGGAGGCAGCTGCTATATATTTTACCTGTTGTAGGAAGGCACACACAGTTGAAATAGAGGAGAACCTCATTCTTTCCCAGCTCAAGCTTTATTGCATTGTTTGCTATTGTGACCTGACACAGTAAATATGTTTTTATTTACCATCTTCACCATCCTCCCAATGCCAATGTCGCTAAAAACCTTCCAGTTAGACAGAGGGTGAGAAGGAAAAGGGGCTCGGCAAGCATGACAAGACTTTGTAAAAAGGAATTTCTTTGTCAGAGGCTTTGTTAACTGAAAAGTTCTATTATTCTAAAAGAGGATTACACCAATTCAAGGGCTTCTGTTTGGTGATAGAAAAGGCGGAGGGCTCCACAGGTGAATTTGAAGTAGACTCATTTATTAGTCCCATATGTGCTTCTACACACACACATACACATGGATATATATGTAAGCACACAGACTTTCCATACAGTGTACACATTCCTTCAGTCACTTTAACAGGGGAAATGTGTAAGGTTTTGTAGCAAGTGCCAAAGCAAACATACTGACAGTCCAGGGCAATCTCCACCCGAATTCAGGCCCCAGGACCACCTATCAAGGCAATGGCTGCCTTGCTTCCAGGAAATGCTTGTCTTGTTGGTTAGAAATAAGGCTTCAGATTCCCATAATAGAAATGTGGCTTTAAAAGAGCCCAGAATAGAGCAGGCAGGTGGTACATTTTCCACGTTGCACCCTTCAGCCACGCACCTTGTGTTCCAGATGTGGAACTGCTCGTTCGCATGCTCCCTTGACAGGGAACTGGTCACTCCTGTCAATCCAGTCCCTCTGTTTTGGCTTGGAGGGGGGTGCCAAGCTGTTTGTAGGCTCACTTACATTCAGTCTTTCGCATCTTAATTTACATGCATACTTCAGTTCTAACAGCAAGGCAGAAGGAGTTAAAATCCTCAGAGTGGAAATGGAGACAGCCAAACAAAGGGCCAGCATCTGAGGAGGGACATAGCCCATTCGGTGGTGGTGGGGAGCTGATACAGTCAAATGTATTTTCCTACTTTGTCCTATGTCTAGCCTGTAGCTTGCAAATCCTGACAGTTTGAGGACTGCTGTGCTTGGCAACTGCTTCTCTTGGTAGGCCTCAAATTGCCTATCTCATCATCTGTGACCACATACTGAGTGATGTTCTTTTAGTGTGTTTCCAGGGTGTGTGTTAGCCCCACCTCCCTCTTTCTACCACTGCTGCTGCTTTGCTCACATGCAGAGTACTTTTCGGAAGAATAAAGCTTTTCCTATATCTGGAGGTTTCTCAATACCGTTGTTGTTGTTGTGTTGTTGTTGTTGTTGTGTGTCTTCAAGTCATTTCCAGCTTGTGGTGACTCTAAGGCAACCCTTATCACAGGATTTTCTGGGGCTGAGGGTGTGTGATGCCCCCAGGTCACCTGGTGGATTTCCATGTCCTCCACCATTTCACAAATAAAAGCAGGGACACATGTGACCAACCAACATCAGCGTGTGGTCAAGGTGGCAACAGATGGTAATGAGGAAGAACACACAAACTGGGAGGGGCCGCAGCAGTTTGCTTTTGCGTGAGCCTACTGGGAAGAGCAAGATTCCATCCCTTCCTGTAGATTCTCCCTGGCTAAGCTAATTGTGTTGATTTACTTTTGTACTTCAAGGTCAGTTTGCAGCAACCGAAGGGCAAAGGGGAAAAGTGGGAGGAGGAGAGAGAAAATGGAACATTTTAAAAGCAATTGAAAGAGTTGGGGGAAAGAGGATTAATCAGGACTGTCTCTGCCAAATCAGGAGAGCTGGGGGAGGTATGCTACAGTAATTTTTGAATGGCCAAAGTTCTCCTCTTTAGAAACTTGCTCTCTACGTGTGAAGGCTGACGAAAATGACGATGAGGGAAGGGAGGTCTCCCTCCTCATGTTTTTATTCACTACAGTCAGCCTCCACATTTGCGGGTTTCAGTTTTGTGGATTTTATTATTCACGGATTATTTGCTGGCACCTCTGCTGCCTCACTCTGCCATTTGTAATAGGGACTGCAAGCCTCGTGAAACAGAAACTGCAAAGGAGGCTTCTAAGTCCTTATTAAAAACGGTGTGGAGCAGCAGCGGAGGTGGCAGTAAGCCCCACTAGCCACCCACGTTTGCCTTGTGAAGGAACCCTGATGCCTTAAAGGAACCTACAGTGGGTTGAATACGGTGATCATGCTTTTTTTGTATGTTAAATACGGTTTGGGAGGGCTTAAAGTTATTCATATTTTTTTCACTTTAACGAGGGTCCCGTACCCCTAACCCTAGCAAATGTGGAAGGAGAACTGTGGCTTGCATAGGCCTTTTACAGGAACAGTTTCCAAAGTAGCCATACTTCACGGAGTCCTGTAACAAATATTTATGATAATGTTATGTAGGTAGGAGCAGTGACTTGTACTGAGGAAAAGCAACATCAAATACCTTTAAGTTCTGTATTTAATTGCTAACAAAAAAATTTTTGGAGATCCTCAGTGCCATCCCTTGCATTGGAATGTATGGGTTTTCTTCAGTGGCCACTCCCACGCTCTGGAACGCCCTGTTGAGGAAGTCGATAGGTTGTTCTTCCAGGCCTTTGGCATGCAAACAACTCAGATGTGAATAGGGGAGTCCAACAGAATTGGCACTCACTTTGTCTTTAATTGTCGTGTTTTTAATTTCAATTTGCTTTAATATTATATTTTAAATTAAGATTTTCTTTTTAATCTGTATTTTGTTATTGGTAGCTGCCTTGATTAATGTTTTTCGCAGAAAGGTGGAATATAAATGACATAAAACTAAATTCATGTTGAGGCAGGTCTCAATGTATTCTGTGGGTCTTGTTTCCTTCTTATGTATACGGTTGTGTGTGGCTTCAAGCCACAAGTAAAATGGACATTTATAATGCCGTTCAAAATGGAATCCGCTGACAGGTAAGCTTCAACCAACTGGGTTCACTTCAGGAATCTGTGTGCTTGTAAGTGTGGAAGCTTTGTCTTCTAAAAAACACAGGTTACCTCAGTTATTTATGAAGCAGGGGTGTGATGGGGGCTCTAGTTTAAGAGCACTGTCAGGGTGGCAGGCAGGATGTTTGGGAGAGTCACATCACCTATGGGTTACCTCTTGCAGCCTGTTTTCTTCATGCACTTCAGATGCTCTTGATAAGTCTCTCACATACCCTAAAGCCACCAGAATCCATCTGATCTTGGAGGCTAAGCAGGGTCAGCCCTGGTTAGTACTTGGATGGCAGACCACCAATGAATACCAGATGCTTTAGGTGGTATTTCAGAGGAAGGAACTGGCGGAACCATTTCTGAGTATTCTGTGCCTAAGAAAACCCTATGATATTCATGGTGTCACTGTAAGTTGACAGGTGACTTGAAAACACCACACACACACACACACACACACACACACACACACACACACACAGAGTGGAGCCCAGACACAGGAAATGTGCTTGGCTGGGGAGATTGCAGGAAAATAATGGTGAGAGGACCAGACTTCCCTCAAGTTTCTTCCCCCAACCTCCATGCTGTCTACTTCTCTGCATCTCCTCATGGTTGGTGGTTTTCTCACAGTTAGGTTTTCATCTGGGCATTGGAGCTTAGCTGAGCAAAAAAGAGTTTAGAAAGAAAGTGAGGCGGGAGCTGAAGTAAATTGCTGTTCAGGGTGAATTAACAGTGCATTCCCCACAGACCTTTGTGCTTAAAAGTTGGACTCCACCCCCACTGTTGCATGATAGGGGTACGTCCTCACTTTAAATAAGTGGGTCTGGTCTGGTCCATTCTGTGCTCCCCATTCCTGGCTAAGAGACCTCCTCACCCTGATCTAATCCTATAGCGATGACAGCTGGTGTTGGAAAATTGTTATTCAAGTACAAAAAAATCAGTGCTATAACCTTACATCTGCGTTGATGAATTTGGCATGTTTCTGACCACTGGAACCGCCAGTATTTTAACAGATAAAAATAAGGATATGCTTGTTAACACACCCAGTCTTCATACCAAGGATTGCTGCCCGCTCTGCTTGGACTTTGCTGAAGGCTGTTCTCCGCCTGCTGTGGGCTTGTATCTATTCACTCCTTACGAGCCGGCCTACCACTGCTTTAAAAGCCAAGAGATTTCATGTGTTCTCGATTAGAGTATTCAGGGGAGAAAAGTAAGAGTTATATAGCTTTTTTAAAAAAAATTGTTCAAGCATATGTTAACAGGGTGGGACCAAAACGTTTTGCTGCCTGAGGTGAAGGACAAGATGGCACACTCCCCGTTTCTTGTGCAGAAGCCTGTTAGACCAGCTGTTGTATTGCTAATGGGATAGCCTCTTCTCCCACACCAGAGGGCAGCAAGCTAGTTTAGGAGTCCCGGGGCAGGTTGAGTGGTATACACAGCCTTATGCAGTGTACACAACCACATTGTCTTCCAAAAGAACAATCAGAGAGTCAGCAGAACAATGGAGGCTGTTGCCACTGCAGCTTGCTGGCATTTGCCACCTTGAAGAGGTTGCCTCACTTTTCCTAAAAAGAAGACTGGCCCTGGCTATTTCTGCCCTACACTGTTACAGTGCTATTATTCCACTTTCAACATCCTATGGAATCCTGGGGTTTGTAGTTTAAGGAGGGGTCTTTAGAATTCTCGGCCAGAGGGCTCTTGGGCCTCAGTAGACTGCAAACTCCAGAATTCTACAGGATGTTGAAAGTGGAATAAGAGCACTATAACAGTGTAGGGCGGAAATGGCCCCTGTCTGTTATCACCAGCAATCTGATAGCTATGTACTGCTCGTGCATTTATATGGATGTATACTGGAGAGTCAAGACATGTCCATTTCTGATGCAGACATATAACATCTGGAATGGAAGCTGAACCCTTGACCAATGGCAGCTCTAATAATTTCCATAAATAAATAAATAAATATTTAAAAAAATAGGAAGCTGTTCTGTGTTCCCTGAGACCAAAATTGAGGCAAAACAGACACTGTTTTTCTGGGTACAACTACTGGAATAGCTGCTGCTAGAAGGAGGAGGAGGCACAAAGGAAGCCACTTTAGAGCGACTGAGACCACTTATCCGTTCCAGTTTAGGTTTGTTTGATATGTGGGCTGACAATGTTTCTCTACTATTTTTAGCCCCAATTGGAGATGACAAGAATTTAACCCATGACCTTTTGCATGAAAATCATGTACCTTACCACTAAATCCTGTTCCCTTCAAAATAAGAAACAGTTGAAATATTTAAAGTTAGGAGGGTACCATATAGAAAATCAGACTGGTTTGCCCGTCTCGCCTGGTAGCATCTATTCCACCAGTTCTTAAGGTCTGAGGAAGAAAAAGATTTTCCTCATTATCTCCTACCTAATGAGAGCCAGCATGGTATATTGGTTTGAGCATTGGATTATGGCCCTGGTGACAATGGTTTGATTCCTCCCTGGGCCATGGAAACCCACTGAGTGACCTTAGTCATGCCACACACTCTCAGCACACACACCCAAACTGTAAGTTGGAAACAACTTGAAGGCACAACCACAACAAACCCTTTTAAACATCATTTGCCAGAGACTGAATGTGGGGCTTTCTTGTACAATAGATGTGCTCTGAAGCTGAGCTACAGTCCCTTTCCTCTGTATATGTTTTACAGTGTCCCACAAACAAAGACCAAAATTTAGATACAGTCATCCCTCCACATTCATTAGGGTTAGGGGGACAGAGTCCCTGTGAAAGTGAAAAAAACGTGAATAATTCTAGACCCTCCCAAACCATATTTAACATGCGCACAAAGTATGCTCACCATATTCAACCCACTGTGGAGTCCTTTGAGGCATCAGGGTTCCTCCACAAGGCAGAAGTGGGTGGCTGGTGGGGCCGACTGCCGCCTCCCCTACTGCCCCACACCATTTTTAAGAGGGACTTACAAGCCTCGTTCACAGTTTCTCAGTCTCATGAGTCTTGCAGTCCTTATTAAAAATGGCATAGGGAGGCAGCAGAGGTGACAGCAAATAATCCATGAATAATCAAATCCTCAAAAGTGAAACCTGCAAATGCGGAGGGCTGACTGAACTTTATTTTTTAGACTACAGCTCCCAGAATCCTCTAGCCCTTGATGGAGAGAGATGTTTGTCACACATTGAACTTTGCATGTTATAGAGCAGAATTTGTCAAAAGAGCATACAGTCTTATCAGTCTGAGGATTAAGTAAAAATAAATATACCAAATTCTGACTGTCTGTCTGTCTGACTATATCAAATGCATTACATTTTTGGGTGGTGGATGTGCTCCCCAATGTTGTTTAATATCACAGTTTACATAGTTTATTAACATATAAGCAGGTTGTACAATTTCCAAACCTTCTTGAAATCAGAAAGTCTGGTACTTATGTAAAGGTATTTGTTTACCTAGGTATACAAATATCTCAGCATGTGTTCCTAAGAGTATGCTAGCAAGCCTCCATGTATCACGGCTAAGGTTGCCAGATCTCAGGGCATGGCCTTGAGTCTCCAGTTTTCATGGGACATCCCCAGGCAGGAAATGAGGGTGCATATTATCCAGTTTTAGTTGGCTTAGCTCTATCCAAGAGGAAAAAGACTGTGTACCAATCTCCAGTTCAGTTAGTAGAGCAGATGCTTGCTACAGTTTACAAAGGTCAAGTTTTGTGTGTGTGTGAGTGTGCATGTGTGTGTTTGAATGACAAGCTGTGAGCAACTGTGTTTGGTACCTAGTGCACAGGACTTAATGACATGACCAGGACCTGTTCTTAGGACTCAGATTTTGGCATAGAAACCTTAGGGCCTGGGAAGACACTGAATTAGCAACACAAATCATAACTCAACCCAAACTATGGCTGAATCATACTCTGAAAGGAAGGAAGAGCTAATAAGGTGCCTACAGAACAATCAGTCAGTGTAGCAGGCCATAAGTACGTGTAGGTGCATAAAGCCATACACATGGGTAATATATAATACATTACCCATGATTTAAATCACTTAGCAAAAATGTGCCTATTTAAATCACTGGTTTAAATCAGACTTCCTACTGCTATAATATATTTGTATACAGTGATACAGACCACTGCTTAATCTGAACATTAACACTGGTTGCTTCCATATGGATGATTCCTAACTAGTATTACTAGTTAAAAGG
Source organism: Cyclura pinguis (assembly GCA_030412105.1). NCBI lineage: Eukaryota > Metazoa > Chordata > Lepidosauria > Squamata > Iguanidae > Cyclura > Cyclura pinguis. Next base: position 193,604,252 of record CM059600.1, on the reverse strand, counting down.
CATTTTGCAGTGATTTCCTTCCCTAATGGATTTCTTACGGTCATAAAAAGCAGTAGTGTGTGGAAAACATGGGAAGTTAGTGGACAATAATGTCTGGATCACTTTGAAAATTCTGATTGCATGATAAAGATTCATCTGGAAACATTATTTATCTATAGAGTGTGTATTTTGTGCAGATAAATTCATAAAGCACATACCATATTTGCTGGCATGTAAGACACACCGGCATATGACACACCCCATTTATATGTCAGCAAATACTATTTGCCAGTGTATAAGACACACTGGCATATAAGATGCAGCCCATTTTGAAACAGTATTTTTAGGGGGGAAAAGTGAGTCTTATACACCAGCAAATAGGATACTTGGTTTCCCCTCTAATTAATTTTTTAAACTAATTTTAATATCTTATTAATGTTCAGGGTATGCTGTGACAAAAAGTATACATACATATGTGTATGTGTTTTCATGTATGCACATGCATGTTAAATATATGTTAGTTAACAAAATAGATGTGTCCTTGGGCTTTGCTTCTTTAACAGAAACTTTGGTACCAGAGGCAGAAATTACATGGGAAGAATAGGGATAAGTTCCTACACCACAAGAAAGAAGAGCAGTTCAACATATTTCAGCAAACCTTTAACATTATGCACATGTGAAATGAAACAGCCAGGTCAAGAAAGCCTTGCATAAGTAAACAAAAACATTTTGAATCTTCTAGAGAACACTCGAAAGCTTTTTTTGAAAATGCATCCTGGGATGATTTTTCCCCACTTGCATCAGCCTCTACTTTTCTTATGTCCATTTTGGTGGGCATACTTACAGATCTATGCATTTTCAACATGCCAGGGGAGATAGTGAGACAGGCTAATCTACTTTCTCCTTTTCTTTCCGTTTTGCTCGTCACATGTGCTCGGTGATTCTGGAGTCAGCTGTTCACCTTGCCACAACTACAGTAGGATCACTTAAAGTGGAATCCATTTTTTTTTCCAAAATCAAACTTTATTTCATTATTTACTGCAGACACACTTCTGCAAACAAACATGAAAGTCTCTCTCTCACTCCAGCCTTACTTCAGCATCTTCCCAATGTCAATGCTGCAAAGAAAAAGAAAAAAGTGCAGCTGGACAGAAGTCAAGGGGGGGCTGGGCTGTGCACCTGTAAAAAGGCTCTGTAAAAGGGAGCTGCTTTGTCGGAGGCTTTTAAAACTGAGGTATCCCTATATACAAATAGGAAATACCATATTTGCTAGTGTATAAGATGCACCAGCATATAAGACGCGCCCCATTTATATGCTAGCAAATACTATTTGCTGGTGTATAAGATGCACCAGCATATACATCGCGCCTTATTTTCAAACAGTATTTTCCAGGAAAAAAAGTGAGTCTTATATGCCAGCAAATCGGGTAATTCTTCTCCCAAATCACATTCAGTTTTCTTTGAAGCAACTTCAGTCTTGTATCTGGGAATTTGTTTTGTCTTATGTCTTCAGTCTTGCCTCTGGTAATGTTTTTCCAGATAAGTACCAGGATACCTAGTATTCTGTTATACAGGCTGTTTTATTTGATGGAAATGTTCTACTGTCAGAATGATAAATTCAAGTATACGCTAAAAATTGGTACTGAAATGAGCTAGGATCTGAGAGGATTTGGGGTGTCAGGGACTTTGCAGAACCAAGACTGGGGAGCCTAGATGCATCTCGGCCTTTTTTGCCATCTTCCACAGTTTCTGGTGGTGTGGGCAGACCACCTTGAATCCAGGGCTGCCGCCTACACCAGCTCATGGAATCCTGGCCTTTTCAGAGCCCATGAACCTGAAACAATGGGCTTTGAGGCAGCTGTCTGGGATGGAGGATTAGCAACATCAGGGGAGCAGAGAGTGAATGAGGGCGGTGGGCCAGACGGAAGGGGTCTAGCGCACAGTGGAGGTGAGCAAAGGGGATTCTGTCCTGTCCTAGTGGGGGGAGGACACAAAAAACCCATTCAGGTCAAAGGAAAAGCCAGCCTGGCTCACACATGTGGAATCTGGCTGTGGTTTGGGAGGGAGCTGGGAAATACACACGTGTGCGTGCGCGCACATCTCCCCATCTGTTCACTCTCACAAGAAAATAGTCTGTCCATTTCTCCCCCCCCCCCAACAACGATGATGATGAGAATAGACGATTAGTTAACATATCTGGAAATGGCATTTGAGGCCTCTTTTCCCTTATAGGGCAAGAGTAATGCCAAGGGGATAATGCAAAGAGAAATGAATGCCTCTTTCCTCAAATATTTCCTGTCACAGCAGAAAGGAGGCTTTAAAAAAAAAGGAAGAATATTGTGGTAGGAATCTGGAAGGCAGGACTGGGCAATTGTGATAGTTGTTGAAGGATGGCTACTCACAAAGCTATTGTTTTCCACTGTGGTAACCTCTTTGCAGTCCCTTTTCTTCACTGGATAGGAAATTCTTACAGAACGGGAGCATGATCAGAAAAGGTAGATTTTGAGGTTTGTGTTGGAATGTGGCTTTAGCTCTTATACATTGGTTTCCTTGGCAAGAAGATAACAACATGTCAGGCCCTTGGGCTTCAATATTTGGCGAGCACCTCCTCTGTCACCCTAGTTTGAGAGGCAACAGGTACCTCGGGTGGAGAAATTAACTTTCAGGCTTAGTCAGCAGCAGAGGTGTGGTGGTGAGTTTCAGTTCCCCTCATTTTATCTGCAGTGCTCCTTATCACGTTTGGGACTTCTCTGTATTTACATTTTAAAAGACTTGTAGTCACTTCTTGTTTGTTGTGGCTTCAATCATTTCTGACATACAGCAAATCTAAAGGCAACCTATCATGGAGTTTTCTTGGCAGGATTTATTTATACGTCTGCCACTGTATTCCTCTGAGACTGAGAGAATGTGACTTGCCCAAAGTCTCCAGTGGGTTTCCGATAGGCAAGCAGGGATTCAAACCCTGGTCTCCTGGAGTCCTAGTCCAGGATTCAAACTGCTACAATATGTTGGCTTATCTAGACTGGCCTTAAATCAGTCAGGAAATCCACCAGGCAAGGTTAGTGACTTTCCTGAATGATTTGTTACTGAGAGTATGCACTGGTGCCTGGAGCAGCACAACAACCACCATCCCAGACTTACCTCTTCAGGATCATCTGACACACACACACACACACACACACACACTCATTTCTTGAGAACAGGCCCACTATCGCTAATACTGGTCAATCCTGTAAAGTGATATGGGGTAATTTCCATTGGTAGAGCTAATGTGTTGTAGAAGCTTGAGAGCTGGACTAGGACTCTGGAGACCAGAGTTCAATCCCTGCTCAGCCATGGAAACCCACTGGGTCGGCTTGGGCAAGTCACATTCTCTCAGCCTCAGAGGAAGGCAAAGGGAAAACCCCTCTGAACAAATCTTACCAAGAAAACCCCATTATAGCTTTGCCTTAGGGAAGGGCATGCCACAACAATAACAATCTCCTTTATTAGAAATTGTTGCCACCAATGTGGTTCACAATTTTAAAAGTGCTGAATCATGGGAGACTTCTGTACACAGGCAGGAAACATCTAACCCATGAGCTGTGTGCCATCCCATGTCTGAATTGTTTAATTTTTTTTTAAATAAACTTTCATATTCATTTTTTTAAACTGATATTCGTCTGGTTTTTAATCTGTATTGGTTTTAGTAATTTAGAAGCCACTTTGAGTCCAATTACAGGGGAAAAGGTGGGATATAAATGAATTAAAAAAAATAACAACAACAACAACAATTTTCTGATTTACCTAATACTGCTGTGCTGCCTCCTTGTGTGGCTTGTTTACAAGTATGGTCATGTTCCTTGGTGGTTTCCAGGAACATTAATCTGTCTGTGAACAAGGCATATTTAGAGTTGCAGGAATGAAAATTGGAAGAGGCTCCTCTCCGTTTAATGGCTGTGTAGAAGAGGGAATTTCAGCAAGTGCCGCTTGTTACCTGGTTGCCTGAAGAGCAACACCTGCTGAAATTCCCTCTTCTACACCATCGCTGAAAGCATAGGAGCCCTCTCCAGTTTTCCGTCTGGCAACCCCAGGCACATCCCTTGTTTAGATTTTTGAAAGGGCTCTTTTTTGAGGTAGGAATGGTGCTTTTGCCTCCACATCACTATATTTGGCAGCAAAATTGGCAGTATTCGGGAGGCATCCCCTACAGGTTCCAAGAGAAGATGGTCCCCCAGACCCATGGCAGTTGTCCAAGTCTGCTGTGCACTGAGAGCTAATCACAGTGGGGCTTAATACTGACTAGTTTTCTGTAGGATTGCACTGTCAAGCTCCAGCCAGATGTGATATGTATGTAGGTGTGGGTTGCTTATGACACAGGTCTTATTTCAGCTTAGATAAGACTGCAGTGTGAATAAAAGTGAGACTACAGGGGGTTTTCCTAACCCCTCCCATAAGATGTTTGAGGATTTGTATAATGGGACGAAACCAGCTGGCCTAGCAGCTGAGTTTGGGCATTCTGCCCACACTAAGGCCATGCCCTGGGAGTGCCATGTTGGCAGGCTTGGGAAGCAGGCTTGCCCCATTCCCTGGGGCCACTGTTCTGCAAGAAGAGGTTGGCTAGGACACCAGTCCCCATAGGGGTTCAGCAGTACTGCATTCAGGAATCCATCTGCTCCCTCAATTTTTTTGGGGAATAAGGAATATTAACAAAAAGAGGCTGAAGTCCTGGAGAAAACCATCACTTTCGACCTGGCGGTTACAAAAGCTCTCTTTTCAGGTAAGGCTTTCATATCTCAGTTCTGGGGACAGGGAGAAGGGCATCGTACCTGTTATGGTTTCATCTACACTGCCATTAGATTCCCAGTAGATGGGTGTGCCAGGATGGGAAAACAATATCTCAAAAGAAATACATCCTTGTTGTTGTTGTTGCTGTTTGCCTTCAAATTGTTTGTGACTTAAGGTACCCCTAAGGCAACCCTATCACGGGGTCTTCTGGGGCTAAGCGTGTGTGATACACCCAAGGTCACCCGATGAGCTTCCGTGGCTGAGTGAGGAATTGAACTCTGGTCTCCAAGGTCATATTCCAGTGCTCAGACCACTACTCCATGCTGGCTCTAGGTAGTCCTAATTCCAAGGATGATCCTCAGGACCCAAGAATATTTGATACTTTAAAAAAACAAATTTTGAACATCTGTGGACCCAAGAATATTTGATATTTTAAAAAAAACAATTTTGAACATCTGTTTTCTAACTAGTTTACATCTGAAAAGTTTGTGCTCCAAATGCAGGGTCAGTTTTCACTAGTGTTCTGCATCTTTTCTCACACCGCTCCCAAACTCCAGCTCTAGAATTTGTGTTTCAGTCCAGAGTCAAATCACCTAACTATTTTGAGGCAATTAATTCGTCTCAAGCCAGCTTTTCTTCACAGTTTTGGCATGTTGAGAAAATTTTGGGAATGCTTTGACGGGCAGACCACACTTCTTCATGTCCAGGCTCAGTCTAGTTTTCAAACATTTTTCTGGTTATAGTACAACAAAATAAACAACAGCACCAAAATTAGTAGCAGAAGAAAGGCTACTCAAGGCAAGTTGTATACAAGGGGAGAAAAAAAAAGTATGCTAAAAGTGGGACTGGGCATATGATTTGGCTCTCAAAGGCTGTCTCCTTGCAATATTTATTTGCTGCTGAGGTAAAACTCACTACTCATTCCAAGATGGCTTCTCTGGTTTATATCTGGCCTGTCCAGACATCTCCCCCTCCTTTTTTTTTTTCCTCTTTTACCTAGAGTTGCATAGGACCTGAATTTTTATTTTTGGTGAAATTTTTTTCAACGTTGCAAATTTCTTCAAACACTCGACAAGGGGATTTTAAAAATGGGAATTAGGGGAAATTGAAGCAGAGACTGACATTTTTAAAAAGCTGAGCATTCTGTTATGAAACATGATGTTTCTTAGATGTTGTACCTTTGCCTGGCTTTCTCACAAGTTACATGGAAGGGAACGTTTTATGGTCCAAGTTGGATGATGCAGCTGCAATAGGAACTGGGATTATTGTTGATCTGTATTGGACCTTGGGATTCTTGTTCATTAAAAATTGAACATGACTCAGCAGTGTGATGCTGCAGCAAAGAAAGCAAATTATATTTTTGCCTGCATTAATACAACTGTAATTCTAGTTAAGGCCTTATCTGAAGTGTTGTGTTCAGTTCTGGGTATCTTATTTTAGGAAGGATATAGACAAGTTGGAAGAGGTTCAGAGAAGGGCAACAAGAATTATAAGAAGTAGGGGAAACAAAACGTATGAGAAAAGGTTGAAAGAGTTGGGCATGTTCTGCCTGGTGAACAGAAGACTAAGGGGTGACATGATTGCGCTTTTTAAATACCTCAAGGTCTGCCACAGAGAAAAGAGTGCAAGTTTGTTCTCTGCTGCCGCAGAGGGTAGGTCTAATGCTTTTAAATTACAGGAGGGGAGATTTTTTTTTTAATCATTTTATTCAGAATTCTCATTATAAAACATACATATTTAATAGTCAGCTTCATTGAAATATATCTGATCTTCCATGTTGATCTAGATTCCATTTTCCAGATTTCTACAAGCTTTAGGTACTGTACAACATTTTACTGCTAGTTTATCTGATAGTTCTTACATTTCATTCTTCGTATTTCCGCTTCATGATATATTCCTGCCGCCCCCTCGTAATATATCTTTAATCATGAATTACGTATTTCCAGCTGTTAAAACCCAGCAATTACCCATTACAGTTTGCCGTTCTTTCCGTATCTCGTTGTCTGATTTCCCCTTTAATCTCTGGGAGACCATGTCTGCATTTTTATTTTCAATAGGTGTAGCCCACCATTGTTCAATTGTGGGTATTTGCTGAGTTTTCCATAACTTTGCATATTCAATACGAGCTGTTGTTCTCATGTACAATAATATTCTCCAATGCTTCTTTATACCAATGCCCTCTAATATATCAGTCATATTTAACAAGTACAATTCAGGTGTCTTAGCAAACTGACCTTTCAATAATGTACAAATCACATTATGTACTCTGTTCCAATAGTTCTTAGCTTTAGAGCATGTCCACCACATATGATATATCGTACCGACCTCCTTCTGACATTTCCAACACTGTCCAGTACCTGTATTATAAATCTTTTTCAGTTTATCTGGTGTCATATACCATCTGTGAAATAGTTTGTAATAGTTCTCTCTCAAATTCTGGGCTACGGTAAATTTCTGCGTTTTTTTCCAACTCTGCTCCCAAGACTCTAAATGAATGGAATGTCCAATATTTTGAGCCCATAAAATCATTGTTTCCTTTACTGTTTCTTCTTGTCTCTTCTGCCGTAATATCTCTTGGTGGATTTGAGCAAGGAGATGAGGCGAGGAGGGGAGATTTTTGATTGAATGTTAGAAGGAACGTGTTGAAAGTAAGAGCGGTTCCGCAATGGAGTCAATTGTCTAGAGATGTTGTGGAGTCTCCTTCTCTGAACAATTTTTTTTTAAAAGGCTGGATAGCTACCTGCTAGGGATGCTGTAACTGGGGATTCTGCGGTGAGCAGGGAATTGAACTCGATGGCCTGTGAGGCCCCTTCCAGCTCTGTGATTCCATGTCTCACTATGGACAACTTCCATGTTGCTTTGATGAAACATGCTTACATAAACATACCTACGTACTTACATAAAAGTCTATCTGTTTTTAGAAATAATGTGAGGAAGGGGAATTAATATAAGAACACCTTGTCTGAAATAGTTTATCCATCATTCCAAAAGAAAATATTCCACAGTCCAAATCTTTTCTGAAAAAAAATGGGTTTGGAACCAATTTTTTGTAGCCTTCACATCTCTAATTATAATTTTATTTTTTTACTTCTGGGGGGGATGCTTGGCGGTTTCCTTTCTATGGGGTCAAAATAATTTGGCAGTACATCCTGAGTATTACACACGATGACTTAGGGTTGCAGGGGGGATACAGTTTGCTTCTTTGCCTTAGATAGCAAAACATTTTGAGGCAGCTTCCATTTCGAAGATCAAAGGGTATGGAGTGACATTTCCACTGAATCGCTAAGTGTGTTACACATTTTTGCTCAGTCTAACAGTCTGTAAATCTGTTTATCCATCTAGTCATTTCTCTATCCATTCTGGCTCCTCGTCCGTTGCAACAGTTGTAAAAGCACATAAGCTTGGGTCATCCCTGCTTGCAGAACCAGGCCTTGGGCTTGTCTGTTCACATGCAAAAAAAGAAACACACTGGGGGACTAGTGTTGTCAGTGATGAATTTTGCCACACACAGCCTCTGAGCTGCCTTTTTATCAAGCCTGGGATCTCAGCAGTGCTTTATTAATCCAACCATGACATCACATTCCTCCTCTCTCCCTCTCCCCTCTCTCTGACTGTGAGCATGTGTGGTGTGAGCATACACATACATGTACTTAACCCTTTGGAGGCACCAATGGCCCAGGCCAGGGATGATGGTAGTTGTTATCCAGAAACAAAGAATCCACACCCCACTCCACTTCATTGTTGCCATTTCCAGTACTTCTTACCGTTCTGTTATTTTTTTTCTTTTGTTTTATCGCTCCAATTGCTTTATCTTCAGAGAAAATTTAATAAAGAGGCTTGACATATGCAAATTAGCACTTTCTCATGATTCATACCAAAACAGCAAGCATAATATCAGACACAGGAGGCATATTATTTGTGCCATCACACCATAAAATCAATATGAATGTTTCAGCAGCAGTGATGAAGCTAAACCCCAAATTTAAGGTTATATATATTTGTATATTCTAGGTTATATATTACTTATCTGGACTAATATTAAGGCTCAGGACAACTTTCTTGTTGTTGTTGTTGCGTGCCGTCAACTTGTTTCCAACATAATGACAACTCTAAGGCAAACCTATCACAAGATTTCCTAGGCAAGTTTTGTTCAGAGGGGTTTTTTGCTGTTGCCTTCTTCTTAGGCGAAGAGAGTGTGACTTGCCCAAAGTCACCCAGTGGGTTTCCATGGTTGAGTGGGATTCAGACCTCACCTCCCAGGGTCCACTCAGACCACTTACATCACTGTGATCCTACTTGTTCAAATTTATTAGATCAGTTAAATCACTCCACAGCAGCTTACCTCAACATATGGCAGTCAGCAAAATAATGAACCAATAAAGAATTCAAAACATAATTTGGATCACAATATAATACCAATTAAAAGAGCAGAGCAATCACACATTCCAACAGAGTTTAAAGAAGGGTTATCATGATTAAACAGCTGAGTAAATTAAAAAGTCTTTACCTGGCGCCAGAATCAAATTAAGCAAGTGGCAAGCCACCTAGGGAAGAGTGTTCCACAATGGCTGGGGGTGCCACAACCAAAAAGTCCTTCTCTTAGATCACCCTCTGTCTGACTTCCAAAAGTGAGAATACCTGGAGGATGACCTCAAGGGATGATCTTAATGTGCAGGCAGGCAGGTCCGCATACCTTTAACTCATTTTGTAAGTGAGTGACCCTTCAGCTACTTAGGTCTCAAACCACACCAGGCTTTAGTAGTTAAGACCAGCAACACTTTGAATTGTGTTTGGAAGTAGACTGACAGCTAATGAAGGCACTTAAGAACTGGCAAGTGAAATAATCTCCCATTCAGCTTCCTAGTGCTAGTCAACACCACTCATGTTGTGGATAAACTGAGCTTCCAAGAAATCTTCAAAGGTAACTTTGACAAAAAAAAAGTGTTGCAGTAGTCTAATCCTTCAGTTGTGAATCACATGGGGAATCTATGTGTATAGAGTGGGGTCTCTTCTTCAGATTCCCAGTTCAAACGGGAGGGGCAGGGGCTGCCATGCTCTTCTGTCTTCATTAGATGATTTTTGCAGTGAGAATCACACCTGAAGGAGACATACGCATACAGCTATTAAAGCAGAGATGATCTAGTCTCCTGCCAAACGAATAGGGGTTCTGCGGGGGAAGGCGCTGGGCCTGATCTAGGGGAAATGGTACACTTAAGCCCAAATTGGTTTGAAGAATTTGCTTCATTTCATTCATATGCAATGCAGAGAATAACATTTGATCAAGGGGGTTTTCTTGTTGTTTTCCAGTTATTGGTGGCGAGGGATAACTTTACAACTGGAAAAAGGAAGGCAGGCAGGCAGGCCGGCCGGCCAATAGAGGGAGGGAAGGATTGGTGGGGGTTTGAAAATTTTGGGTGGTGCATCAATTCAAACAGGAACAAATGAAAGAGTGAGAAGAAGAAAAGAAGAGAGAATGGGGGCATGGATCCATTGATTTCAAAAGGACCTCAAAGTGTTGGCCTGTTGCCAGAGCTGGTAGAAGAGAGCTCCCTGTGTGCTTCAGAAGTGAAGCGAAAGTGGTGGAGTCAGAGTGTGAGCTTCTTGACACAGAGCGTGCAAATGAACCTTTAGCTCTTAAAAGACAAATGCTGTTAAATTTTAATTTTGGTAAATTCTGTATGGTCCATCCACTTAGGCTATCACTGGTGAAATAAGTCAGACACAATCCTAATAGGCATTAAACTGCTCATTGTTTTTAATGGTCTACGTCAATAAGTGGGTTGCTGTTGAGAAGCTGGGTTCTCCATAATGATCAGTGTCGTGTCTGATTGCCTGTGTCCTTTTGAGGGCTGTAGAACTCCCTTTGCTTGAAATATACTTTTGAAAACAGTGATAGGACTGAGTGAAGCTGGTTGCAGCTCGCAGTTCTGGTGAAAAATATGGGCAAACCAGTAGGAACAGAACTCTTGAAGGGTGACTGCTTAAGCATCACCAAAATGCATCATCAAAAAGAAAACAAAAATTGATATAAGTTTGTGCATAAATTGAGCTATATGTACACAAGCAAATTTAGATATCATTACTATAATTTAAATACAATAAATTTAAAATATAAAACATTTCTGACCAGACTGTGAGGGAAGACTTTTGACCGAATCACTTTTGTGTTTGCTTAGCCTGCTGCCGCAATGCTAAGTATGGATGGGTGACCATAAGGCCCCTCCCATTCTCTCTTCTTGTGGCTTTTAACCTTGTAATGGCTCTTGGATTGGATAGGCCTTCAGACAGAGGACAGAGGAACTGCTTTCTGACAGCCACTGAAATTGAGGTCTTTCTGGGGCTGGTCAGAGAAATGTTGTTTTCTGAACCACCAAATGTCACCCACGCTGTATTCCAGATCTAAGTGCGTAGTACCCAAAGCCAGCCAAGAAAAATTAGGTGGGTAAGTGGGTGATACTTTTGGTTGTTTAGCACATGAGATAGAAAAAGCCACAGTTGCTTCTTCTCAGCTCAGGCAGTGAAATATACAATAATAACAGAACCAATAGCAATTTTCTGCCTACCTATAACACTGCTTCCTGAGACAGTCACCTCACTCTGCCTAATGGTAGGGCCAGCTCTGAGATGGTTTTCAAAATTGAACCAGTGATCTTTCTAAATATGAAAAATATGGAAAAGCGACAGTTTGAAGAAAGAAGGTGCTCAGAGAAGTTAGAGAGAATGGGTTAGTTGGATGTTGTGTGTGCCACCCACTTCTGTGATTTTTTTTTTCCTGCTAATTGCCTTGCTTTCAAATGTTCTCTAATTTTGGAGTCAATGGGTTATGACTTGGAGCTCCTGGGTTATAGTTCAGGCTGCTAGTCATGTTGGAAAATCGTATGTCTTTAGAAGGGAGAAAGGAATTTGGATAGGAAACATCAGATCACCTTCTTCAACTCCTTACTCCAGCCTTGATCTGTGGGCCAAAACTGAGCTGTCAGGTGGTAAGTATGTAGGGTTTACTCTTGGGCAAATGTCTTATTACCCTCCCCTGCACTCCCACTTTGCTAGACCTGAAAGTAACACCCCCTAGGGGTATGAGGCCCCTGAAAGCTTTAATGTCCTCACCAAAAAGTTTCCTTGTAACATTTAATAGAGGATGCAACAGGTGTGTAATATACCTTTTTACCTGGAAGCAGGTTTATTTTGATGGGTTCCGGGCCTAATTTCTCTGAACCTCAGCCAGGAATTTCCATCAGGCTGGGCAGAACTAATATAGTTCTATAGTCTCTGAGTCTGCAGATGGAAATGTGAAGGGTCATATTCATCTCTCTCCTTGAGGCCTGATTTTCTCTCTTAGTTATTTTTTATTCCAGATTTTACTGTGCTTAGCTGCCTTCCTAATTGTGATTCTCTCAGAGGAATAGTCTCTGGGAGATGCTTCTCCTGTGGTTCAAAATAATTCTCGCTCTCTCTTTTTGGGGACATAGGAGCTCTCTCTGAGCTTTGGGACCTTGCTGCAAGTTCCCACCTCTTAGCTGAACGGAATAGTTACACATATACTGTATATGTGTTTCTTAACAAAGGCTTGCCAGAGCGAAAACCTTGAGAAGTAGGGGGTGGGAGATGACTCTGATTCCCTCTAGGGAGCCAGATGTGCGTATGTGGTGGGTGTACGCCATCCAGAATGAAGCATCAAGGCTCCTCCTTGCTTTGGAAATGGAGGAGAGAAGAGGGGGGACGGTAGCTTTGCCACCCCTCCAGTAGTGTTTACATGGAGCAGGCTCAGTGCTGCTGGCCCTGCGCCGTGGTTTCTTGGCAGGCGAGCCCAGGAGGGAATGTGTTTCGGTTTGAGTTTCTTGGCAGGCATGGAGGCTGAGAGGGGAAGGTTCCCTTCAATCCAGCCCTAGTTCTCAGTTCTCAAATTTATGCCCATCGGCTGCTACTTGGGTGGGCCAGAGGCGGCTGTGCAGAGGGAGGGGTGGAGGGTGACTCCTAACAGGAACAGGCGTTCCCTCCCCATTGGTTGCTTGTAGCTCCTACGCTTGCATGGATGCACACACACACTCACACACACACACACATGCACACACAGAGGCATGCTGCTTTCCCTTGCTCTCCGCTGTGGGGAATTGCCATAATGTCCATAGGAAGTGATTTTCTTGAACCCCTCACTCATGATGCGATAGGCCCCAAACAGTTGCTCAAAATCTCAGGCAGTTCTTCTGTTGCTTCAAGCTATGGGGAAATATGTGTGTGCATGCCTACATGCATGCGCGAGGAGAGGTGTTGACTCAGGAACCTACTCAAAAGCCATGGCACTGTGCCAGTTACATGGCAGGTATGTTAGTTCTTCCAAGTTTTCAGAAATAGTTGTCATAAATAAACACTGGAATACAGTTGAGGTGATGGTGGCAAAGCTCTGTATTTTTAGGGTACTGCAAGAGCAAGAAGATGGTTATTTGTTTGCCTGCCTGCTCTTTTTTGAACCCCTGCAGCAGTAGTAGTGCCAAAATAAGGAAAGCCAAGCCATATCAATCTCCTTATTTGCCTCTTGCTTCTGAAAAAAAAACCCCTCTGTTGTGCAAAGGTTTTTTGTTTTGTTTTGTTTTTGTTGATTTGTTTTTTTAAACAGAGTAACCCAAGGAGCTCTTGGAAAGGGATATGGCTAGTCCACACAGTTCTTCTTGAAACAGTGAAAGCAACACATGACTTCCCTACACACTGAATTGCTGAACCTTTCTTATGAGGTGGCCAGAATTAGAACAAACCCACTTGATGATCCGGTCTAGATTCTGTGCTTTAAGACAGATATCTGGAACATAAGGCAATGCTTCTCAAACCTCAAAGTGTGCCCCTCCTGACTCACCAGGCTTTGATCAGATTCTGCATGGTGTGGTACATTGCAATTTGGACCTATGAAGGAATGTTTGTGAGACCAAATAAATGCATTGAATTATAAGGATATACTGTATTCACAGTGCAAAAGAGGATTATCTTCTGATGACAATTTGGGGCAAAAAGAGGATAGGACCTTTGGGGGTAAGACAGTTCACAGTTTGATTGAGCAATTCACTGCACTGTTAGGGCAAACTGGTAGATCTCTGTGTGGTGCACAGGCGAATTAAAAAACGAAGTACAAAATATAGACTATAACCAATTTTTTAAGAATCACAGGATAAAACCAAGTCAAAAGCAGCATCAAAGAATTAAAGCAATGCAGCACACAAAGCCATGGAAAGACCAGCAGTAAAATTAACAGTGCAAAGATCTCAGGGTGTTAATAGCCATTTTAAAAATGTTTATAAGAATATCTTTATCTGGTACCAAAACACCATAAGCAGATGCCAAGTTAGGTTCTCTGGGTGCTTCACCAAAAGGGGGCCACCACTAGGGTCTTCTCCCTTGTAGCATTTGTGGAAAGGATCCCCCCCCCACTTCCATCCAGTATCAACAAGAGGAACTTGGCTGGAACTGAGAGGGGCCCTATGGCCCTGGTGCCCCAAGAGACCCAGCCACCCCCCTTTCCCCTACAGCCCAGGTATTCAGAAGGGCTGTCCTGTGACTTAAAAGAGAAATGTTTTCCTCATAGGTAGTAGCCAGTGGCAGTAGGGAAACTGCTATCTTTGTGTAGATCACTGGAAATAAGAGTGGTAAAAGCTTTTCCAACCTGCTATGATCTTGCCTGAGATTGCTGTTTTTCTGCCACTAATTGAGAAGGGGACCACCAGTCTCTGTGATTGTCTGCTGGAGGAAGGGAGAAGCGTTTGCCTCCATTAGCTCCGGACAACGTATAGAACTGAGTGAGCACAGAGGAGAGGGGTATTCATTGTAAGATAGCGTGCATATAGAGAGCCAGTGTGCTATAGTGGTTTGAGTGTTGGACTACAACCCTGGAGAGCAGTGTTCAATTCTCCGCTCAGTCATGGAAACCTAGTAGGAGCATCACACACTCTCAGCCTCAAAAAAACTGTGATCGGGTTGTCATAAGTCAGAAATGACTTGAAAGCACACAACAACAACAACAACAACAAGCAGCATATATGTGTACAGGAGGAGCAAGAATGTGTGGGGGAGATATCATGTACTTGTGCAACCCAGGCGTCCAACTGACACCAAATATAGGCTTTTGGGCCAGGAAATTTTCACCCTCTGCTCCAGATGCTGCTGTCTGAGCCAACCAGTGTGTCAATGGTGTCAGTCTGAAGGAGCAGGGAGAGAGCTACACGTATATACCAGAGTCCAGAATAGGAGTTCCAGTCTAAATTGTCTGTAACAACTCACACACACATTTTAATAAGCAACTTCTAGAGATCTAGGAGTTTTAGTAGACCACAAGCTGTACATGAGTATGCAGTGTGATGTGGCACCTAAAAAGGCTAATGCGATTCTAGGCTGCATCAATAGAAATATAGTGTCTAGGTTAAGCGATGCAATAGTATCACTCTTTTCTGTTTTAGTCAGACCCTATCTGGAGTACTGTGTGCAGTTCTGGGCACTACAATTCAGGAAGGGTATTGATAAGCTAGATCATGTCAAGAGGAGTATGACCAAAATGGTAGAAGACCAGGAAACCATGCCCTAAGAGGAGATGCTTAGAGAGCTGGGTATGTTTAGCGTGGAGAAGAGAAGATTAGGAGGTGACATTAAGTATTTGAAGGGATGTCATGTTGAAGATGAAGCAAGTTTGTTTACTGCTGCTCCTGAGATAGAATCATAGACTCATAGGGTTGGAAGAGACCCCAGGGGCCATCCAGTCCAACCCCCTTATATGCAGGAACACAGATCAAAGCACTCCGAACAGATGGCCATCCAGCCTCTGTTTAAAAATCTCCAAAGAAGGAGATTCCACCATACTCCGAGGCAGCATATTCCACTGCTGGACAGCTCTGACAGTCAGGAAGTTCTTCCTGAGGTTCAGGTGGAATCTCGTTTCCTGCAGCTTGAATCCATTGCTCCTAGTCTCTGGAGCAGTGGAAAACAAGCCCACTACCTCCTCGACATAACACCTCTTCAGGTATTTAAACATGACTATTATGTCCCCTCTTAACCTTCTCTTCTGCAGACTAAACATACCCAGCTCCCTAAGCCGCTCCTCACAGGACACGGTTTCCAGACCCTTCACCATTTTGGTTGCCCTCCTCTGGACACACTCCAGCTTGTCAATATCCTTCTGGAAATGAGGTGCACAGAACTGAACACAATATTCCAGATGAGACCTAATCAATGCAGAATAGAGTGGTACCATTACCTCCATTGATCTAGACACCATGGAACATGGAACAGTGGCTTCAAACTATAGGGAAAGAGATTCCACCTAAACATTAGGAGGAAGTTCCTGATGGTAAGAGCAGTTTGACAATAGAATAAACTGCCAGAGAGTGTGGCGAAGTCTCCTTCTTTGGAGGTTTTTAAACAGAGACTGGACGGTCATCTGTTGGGAATACTTTGATAGTGTATTCCTACATGGCAGAGGGTTGGACTTGATGGCCATTGTGATCTCTTCCAGCTGTATAATCCTAGTATTCTATGAACAGAAATTGTGGGAGGACATGGGAGAGGACTTTCCGTGCTATGGCACTCCAGCTAAGGAATACTCTCCACTTGGAGGCCCAATTGGCACCACCCTTGGAGGTCCGTTACTGCAATTCCAGCACCAAGTGAAAGCGTTGTTGTTTGCTAACACTTTTGGAGCCTACTTGATTTTACACAAACCTTGGTTTTAAAATGATTTCAAACTGTTTTGAATGGCTTTAATCCTTTTAAAAACTTGTTAAATAGTTTAATAAGTTTTTAGCCTTTTAACATCATTTTTGTTATTTGTGCTGTTTTAAATTTGTCAGGTTGGTTTTTATTTTTATTGTACCTGCCATTCTGTGACAGAAGGTGGAATATAAATATTTTTGTCTATACATATGTAGATAGTACAAATATAAGGTAGTTCCTGTCCTTGGGCCGTCTGAAAAGCGTGACACAAAATGGGTAGAATTTGAGAGGTAGAAGGAGGGGGGAAAAAGCAAACTCAGGCACTGGTTCTTCATTACTAAGTTCTTGGAGGTCTTCTTTATGGCAGAGAATGGTGAACTTTACTCGCAACACCTTTTTCTTCTGTGGCTGATGTATGGAATCATGTTGGTCTCCCCCTTGCCACAATGTTCTTTTTCTTCCTGGGAGGTAGGAAGTGTTGCATTGAGTGACCTTTGGTGCCCTGGCTGATGCATGAGGCCAGAGTATGCTACCCTTCTGAGTTGTACTCTCAAGACAACTTTTATTTGGGCTACATCCAGTGGAAATAAGTTACATAGGACCAGTGGCTTTGATGAGCTTTAAGAAGGGAATGGATACATTCAGGAAATACATAATTACCAATGGCAAAGAACAATGGCAGCTGAGAACAGAACCTTGCTTTCTAGGGACACATAGAACATCTGAGTGCCAGATGCTGTTGATCAGCTGTTACCATCATGCACTGTTTGTGTGGGCTTCTCAGGGGCATCTGGGTAGCTGTGGCTGGAGAAACAGTGCTGTGGTGAATCTACTGCTTTCATTCAGTCAGGCCCTCCGTATGTCTTGCTGCGTGCAGAGTGACAAGGAGATTTCATTTTCTTCCGTTATCTATCGCTTACTTTCCAGAGGTTCAAGCCCAGGTCAGCCTGCTTTGGGAAATGCTGCAGGTCTCATGGCTAACAAAGCAAGTCAAATTAAAAGACTTTTTTTTAATGTTTGAAAACCTCAATCTCTTGGTTTTTTGAAGAGGGGAGAAAGATGAGTCACAGATTTCTCTTTGAACTTTTTCAGATTTAGCAACCCTTCCTTGTGCAAGTCTTTCAGTCCAGCTGAATTTCAATTTCCCATCTATGCAAGAAGGGAGATTATATATGTATCGCCCTACCCTGCCTTGCAGGATAGGCTGGGATAATGAGCATGATAAGGATTGCAAGAAATGGTACAGAAAGGCCAAAGTGAGGGTGTGCACATATTTTGGAGAGGAAAACATGATCTAAAAGGTAAGAATGAAACCAAGGTGCTAAAAGTGCAAGGGAGGTAGCTGCTGCAGTTCTGATGGCATGGATGGTGGTGGCAGCATGCTGCTGGGAATTCAGAACATGGATGCCGCCAGTGACACGTTGCCAACTCCAGAATTAAACAATTCATGCTACTGCTCTGAAATTCCATCCATTAGAACACAGACCATGCTACTGCTCTGTTTAATTAAATAGACAATGCAAATCCTGAACTTGTGAACCTGAATGGATTATACAAAATCTGAGTCAACAACCCTGAATAAATGCTTCTTGCAACAACTTCATAGGAGGGGTTTCTATGTTGTAAAAAGCCTCCACAAGTAACTCCTTTTCCTCAGATATCACTGCAGGCTGCAATTCTGTGCACGCTTACCACTGAACACAATGGGAACTGATTTCTGATTTACACATGTATAGGATTGTGCTGCAAAGCCAGTCCTGTGTGTGTGTTTTCTTCCATGTGCAGCATGCTCCCATATAAGCAGGCATGGGACTGCTGCCTAACAACACCATCCTTTGCATACTCTCTTGGCAATAAGTTCGAATGAATCCAGCGAGACTGCATGGCACATTCTTAATGGTAGAAGAAAGCCCAACTTGAATTAGAATGAGTTGAAGTTAACTCACAAGTACGAGAATGGATTTGTAACCTAAGACAAGATGCACCAGTGGGGAGGCCGGTGGTATGGGGAGGATGCTTTAAGTCTTCCTAGGGCGTGGCAGACAGTAAAGTTTAGAAAGAGAGTTGCTATGGCCAGCTGAAACCCTCATGCTTTTGACTTGGGAAGCACCTCCTCCAAATAAATGGTACCAAAGCAGTTTGTTATTTAGAAGGTACAGGAGCTCACAGTATGGTCTCTGACCCTGGTAGCTCTTTGGTGCCTTGGCTTGCCTTGAAGCACTGACCCTCCTTCACACATGGTCAGTGGCTCTGTTTTTGGTTTGGGTTGGCGTTTTTTGTCTACTGGGACATCTTATCTGAACTTCACATCCCTTGGAAGCCACATGTTGCCCTGCTGGGTCCTGCCAGTGATGTATTTGAGTCTTTTAGTCCAAGTCTCAAGTCAAGTCTCAAGTCTCTACCTTCAAGTCTCAAGTCCTTGAAGATACTTTCAAGTCAAGTCTCAAGTCTGGGACCCAACTTTATACCCCAACCTATATTCCAGAATTTCTAGACAGAGTTGAATAAAGTCATTTTTAACAATTTAAGCAGAGTCGACCCTTCATATTTGCAATTTTGCCATCTGCAGCTTCAGAAGTGGGGAATAGGACCCTTCTTACTCCCCCTTCCCAAAGCTGGAAGCTTTTGCACCAGTGGGCATAAAAGAGTCTACAGCTTTGCAAGTGGAGAATAGGATCCTTCTTACTTCCCATTTCTGAAGCTGGAGGATTTTTCAGAAGTGGGGAACTGAAGCTTCAAAGGCTTTAGAAGGAAGGATCCTTCCTCCTCAAGCGTGTTGCATAACACATTTGCTGTTCCCCTCTGAGAAATGCACCCTGCACTCTGGGGGTGAGTCTTGTCTTCTGCTCTCAGGAAAAGTTTTAGAAGGCTCTCCCAATATGCAGCAGAGACAGGCTGCTGAGCAGACCTCAAGCCCACCTCAAGCCCATTGCCTAACCTGTTTGCTGTTCCCCTCTGAGAAATGTGCCCACACTTTGGGCTTGAGACAGATTTCATGTGACCAGTAGGCAGAGATGGAAGTGTTGTTCAAAGTCGTAAGGTTTCTGGATGAATGCGTTATGTGACTGAACCAAAGGCAGCAAGTCAGTCACTAAAAATATACAAGTCTCAAGTCGAGTCAAGTCAGTGCATCATATATTGCCAAGTCGAGTCCGAGCCGAGTCACTGAAGCGACTTAAGTCCGATTTGAGGCCGAGTCAGTCGATTCAAGTCTACATCACTGGGTCCTGCTACCTTCCTTTCAATGGCACTGAAACTGGACCTCTGTCTTCCTCCCCCTGACTTCTTTTGTGCCCTAGAGCCAATGTGGAAAAGACCCTTTCACTGATTCTAGCTAAGGAAGCAGAGGAGGAGGCTTGAATATTGCCCATGAAAGCCATATTCATGTCTTTCTTTGTCCTCCAATTTAAAAAAGGTTTTGCATACCCTGTTGCATTTCTTCCCACGAAGAGACATTTTCCCACAGGATCACATCGCTCTTCATCTTTGGGTGTGGCTTGCTGTGGGATGTCCTGCTGTGGCATGCATATTGGTGGAAAAGAGCAAGTGCACCTCATGTCGATGCATGATGACCTCCAAAGTTGAAGATGGTGCCGTGTTCTTCCAGTGTGAGAAAAATGGGCCTCAGCAGCACAATGGAGTAGCAAGTGGTTTGAGTTGGGGGTTTGTGCATGCTGTAATTGCTCCGTGACAGTGGGTTTGTGTAGAGGTTGGAAACATTACTTTGTTGCCGAACAATGCTGCCAGTTCCCCCAGTCAGTGTGGCTGTGGCATTCTGAGAGTTGGAGACAAGTTGATCCCTCACCCAAAAAAGAATCATTTTTCTAAGTTGTGGCATATAAGTCATCTTTTGCTTTAAAAAGCAAGTGTCTGGTCTTCCAAGTTCCAATAGTCTCACTACTGGCTGGTAGAATTCAAAAATGCAGCCGTTGTAGTCTCAACCAATATGCAAAAGGATATTGTAGCACCTCTGAGACTAACTGAGAGAAAGAAGTTTGTACAATAAGCTTTCATAGAATGAATCTACTTGTTGCATCTGACAAAGTAGATTCCACCTGTGAACGCTTATGCTTCAAACTTCTTTTTCTCCGTTAGTCTCAAAGATGGTACAATATTCCTTTGTATATCAGATGGTAGTAAGGCGTTGGGTAGTTCTTGGCTAAAACAACAAAGGTCCTTGGTCTAACTCTGAGCTTTCCATACTTTTCATGTTGGTGACACACTTTTTAGACATGCATCATTTCCCGACACAGTAGTTCAGTTTTACTAGCAAACCAGAGGTTAAAGTAAGCCCTCGTAAGAGATACAGACACATACATAAATTGTAATAACAAAATATATGGAGACACAAAATATCTCATGAAAACCTTTCATATATTTTTTTAAAATATATGATTTATAAATAATAAGATTGTTGTCATTTATAAGTAAAAATATGTAAATAGGTGCAAGAATTTAAAAAATTGAATAAAACCAATAATTATCATTTTAATGAAATCTATGAGGTTGATAGGATGAACACAGCTTTTCAATATTTGGTGGAACATTAGATGAAGACACTCATCGTTTGTCGTCAAGCATTTTTAAGCTTCCATGTTTTAGCAAGGAAAGACCCCAGTGAGGGCGTCAGTGATGGGTAAGGCAGCCCCCTCACCCGATCCAGGCCCGCTGCCATCTCCCTCACTGAGGAAGGACCTCGGCGAGAGCAGCAGCAGCGGGCCAGGCCGGGGTGGAGGGATCTTTCTCAGCCTGGGGAGGCAACACACCAACACACTCCAGGTGACACATTAATGTGTCGCGACACACCATTTGGAAAGCCCTAGTCTAACCCATACAGTGCAAGAATTTTGTGAACAATGCATGGTGAAATCTTGGAAGGTATCTGAATAAAATTTCCAGTGGTAGTGGTTTGAGTATCAGACTTGGACTCCAGGGGACAGTGTCTGGATCCCACTCAGCCATGGAGACCTGCCAGGTGACCCTGGGCAAGTTACACACTCTCAGCCTCAGAGGAAGGCAATGGGAAAACTCTTCTGTATGAATTTTGCTAAGAAAACTCTAGGTCACAGTATATTGCAATCAACATGAAGGCATGCAACAACAACAAAAACGAAAAGGTACAATTTCAGTGCTTTGTGTGGTTCCTTACTCCTTCCCTTCGAAGAGCACACGCTGCAGGGAAAAAAATGCAAGATTTGCTCCAATCATGCAGTTTTACAGTGCAGAAGTCAGTCAGTGGTATCTTCCTCTGAGGGCAGTGGGCACAAGATTGGAGCCTTACACAGGTTGTAGGAGTCAGTTTTGTTTGGCTGCAGAATTTTCGTTTTGGTTTAATTACTCCTGAGGACCAAAAAGAGAAAAAGTGGAGCAATGTGCTTCAGTTGAATCAAGAAGCTGACACTCCCCGTTTAGGAATTCTGGAAAAACTTACTTTCCATCATGCATATTTTCTCCCGTCTCTGAGGCAATGCATTTATATGTCTTAAAAAGATCACCCTCTCAACTTTTCAAAGAACGCAAGATCCTTAACTGTAGGATTCTTTTTTAAAAAAATGTCTAAATGCGAAGTAGCAGCAGACAATGGCATTCTGCTATCCAAAAGGGCAGAGCTGGAGGATCCAAGTTCAGCACACACCGACCAGTTGTTGGGACACACACAGTGTGAGAAATCAGGCATCGTGTTTGACCCATGCAGCCGTATTGGCATGTGCTAATAAGTTCTTGCATGTGCAAATGTGGAGCTCATATAGTTTGGTTGTGCTCATCTGTGATGTACGCTGGGTGCTCTGCGCACAGCCTCGCCTCCCCGGTTTATTCAGGGAGTAAATCAAAACCAGGCATACAGAGCTAATGAAATGCTGATGTACTCTGGAGCGACTCTCCCTTGACCCTGCCCCACCTAGAGCCTCTGGCCAGTTCAGTGGGTGGAAGGCGGGAGAAGATGGAGGGCGTGAATCCTCCTGATACAGGAGCCCTGGGAAAAAGAATATCCTTCACATATACCTGACCTGAAATTGGAATTAATTACTGTCTTATTCAGAGTTGCCACCTCATGGCCAGGTGGGGAATTTGGTAACTTGGAAAGGCTCAGAATGCATAAGCTCTTCTTTAAAAATGGATTCTTGCTGTGTTGAACTGGTCTTGTGAAAATTGCTACATACATACAGATTGGGCAGAGTTTTGAAAAAGATGCTTTAAAAAATCCTATGGCTCCCAGAATCTTCCTAGCTAGAGAGCTGTGGTTAAAAAAAAAAGTAACATTTCCAAACTCTGAGTTCAAGAACCAGTATAGTTTCCGGGCCTATTAGTTTCCGGGCACAGTACAAGCTGTTGGTTATTACCTTTAAAGCCCTTCATGGCTTGGGGCCAGCCTACCTGCGGGATCGCCTTGTCCCATATAATCCGCCCCATACATTAAGGTCCTCTGGGAGGAATTTACTGCAGCCAGTCAGAACTAGGTTGGCTGCGGTCACCCAGAGGACCTTTTCTTCTATCGCTCCCAAGTTATGGAATGGCCTGCCGGAGGAGACCCGGCATATTACCAGTCTTGACTGCTTTAAAAAAGCAGTCAAGACTGATCTCTTCCGACAGGCCTTCCAAGACTAGCATTTCCATCACCTCCCATCAATTGTCTTACTGTTTTGTTAATAGTTAATTGGTTGACTGTTAATTGTTGTGTGTTTTAAGGGGTTGTTTTAGGTGGGTTGGTGGGTGGGGAGGATTGGGTATGTTTTAATGCTTTTAATGTATTTCATGTATTCATGTTGTTCGCCGCCTCGATCCATGTGGAGAGAGGCGGGATAGAAATAAATTTTATTATTATTATTATATTATTATAGTGTAGTGGTTTGGGTGCTGGACTACAACTCTGAAGAACAGGTATGAATTCCTGCTTAGCCATGGAAACTCACTGGGTGACCTTGGGGAATTTACACTCTCTCAGCCTCAGAAGGAGGCTGTGGCAAACTCCCACTGAGCAAATCTTGCTGAGAAAACCAAATGATAGGGTTGCTTTTGAGTTGCTGTAAGCCGGAAACAACTTGAAAGCGCACAACTGTGGATTCAAGCATTTTGTGAAAATTAGCCACATGTATAAGACAAATGATCAGCCTCTGTCTTAGAGACCTCTCAGTTGCAGGGCGATGTGATGTTATGGATTTTTCAGGAGAAAATGTTTCACTTTTTAGCAGTGATGTAGACTCAAGTCGATACTCGGACTCCAGTCAGACTTAAGTCACTTAAGTGACTTAACTCAGCAAAAATTACACACTGACTCAACTCGACTTGAGACTTGCATATTTTTAGTGACTGACTTGTTGCACTTGGTTCAGTAACATAACTCATTCATTCAGAAATCTGACAAATTACTGGTCACAAGACGATCTGTCTCAAGCCCAAAATGTGGACACATTTCCTAGAAGGAACAGCAAATGGGGTTAGGCAATGAGCTTGAGTTGGGGTTGAGGTCTGCTCAGCAGCCTGTCCCCACTACATATACAAGGTGTTTTCTAAAACTTTTCCTAAGAGCAGAAGGCAAGACTCATGCCCAGAGTGCAGGGTAAATATTTCAGAGGAGAACAGAAAATGTTATAAGCAATAGGCTTGAGGAGGAAGGATCTTTCCTTCTAAAGCTCTTGAAGCTTCAGTAATGGGGAATAAGAAGGATTCTATTCCCCACTTCTGAAAAAAGCCTCCAGGTTTGCAAATGGGAAATAAGAAGGATCCTATTCCCACTTCCAAAGCTGCAGGTGGCGAAATCACAAAAGTAGAGGGCTGATTCTACTTAAAGTGTTAAAACTGACTTTATTCGACTGTCCAGAAATTCTGGAATGTAGGTTGGGGTATAAAGTTGGCTCCCAGACTTGAGACTTGACTTGAAAGTATCTTCAAGGACCTGAGACTTGACTTGAGACTTGAAGGTAGAGACTTGAAACTTGACTTGAGACTTCGAGTAAAAGACTTAAATACATCACTGTTTTTTAGATAAAACATGATAATACATGCAGTATATAGTAGATGTTGTAGGGTAAGGATCTGTTGGGAGAGGTAAGAGTATGAAACATTGGGAGTGACTGGTGATTGGTTGAGTGTCTGAAGGCAGGCGTGTATGGAGTGAAAGTAATGGAAAATTCAAACCTGATTGCTGGGGCACCTTCCAGGCAAATAACTTGGGAAGCTTTTATTCCTCGCAATGAAGACTTTTACAGCCTGATCTGTTTTTATTACTACATACTGTTAAGTCAGCTTCAACTTACTGTTACCTGTGGGGGCTTTCTAAAATCTCATCTACTGCCACCAACTGTGAAGGCTTTTCTGCCTATTTCGTCACTGTAGCATCAACTGTGGGAAACTCTTGGATGCCCTTGTGGTTCCTGTGTGAGTCTTTGTTCATTTTATATCCAGGATCTAGCTATATTAAAAAAGCAGTCTTTGATGTTATGTTTCAATTTCTGTTTAATAGGTCATTTTTGGTGTTATACAGCTTTTGTCTTTGAGAACACTGTATAAAGGATATATTGGAAAGCTCAGACACTTTGTGTCTGCGATGGCAGCAGTTAATCTTGGGTTAGAGTGTCTGGTAGGACAATAGCTCTGGCCTGGTCTCAACTTGCTCTTCAAAACTGAGGTAGGGAACATGAAGCATTCAGCCGTTGTTGGACTGCAACATTAGCCTTAACTATTTGCTGTGGGAATTAGAGTCCAGCAACATTTAGAGGGCCACAAGTTTCCCTGCTTTGCCTAATGAATCTAAGGATGCAAAGAATATTGTATGTTATTCATTTTCATGTAAAAAAACAACAGAATTTCCTGACAGTTTTCTCCCAGTATTTGAATGTCGTGAAGTGTTACGGAATTTTTCTGTGCAGAAAAACACTTATTTGTGTGTGTGAGAGAGAAATCTGTGCAGAAATCAGGTTTCCTGTAGAAAAAAAATCTGCGCAGAAATCAACATTTCTTGTGCAGGAAACTTGTTTTCTGCCCAGAAACCAGGATACTTGCATTGAAAAAAAAAATCCAAGAATAATTTCTATGAAGCACTTTGGGATGTTTGAATATGGGAAGAATACTGTGGAGGAATATTTGTTTTCTCCCACAGTGGGGAGAAAACATATTGTAATTATTGTCCTCACATGCGAGGATGTAATAGAAGAGAACTGACATCCCCATTAGACTCCTGAGATGTTAAACTGGACTATTCCACTTCTGACTGCAAAACTAGGTTGGGGAACCATATTACAGAACACGCATCTATGTAAAAAAAACCAAAACTCAACAGCCCCCAAAAGTCTAGGAACTGGACCTTTGTTTGATTTTCGTTTTTTAAAATAAAGCTGCAATTCTCCTGTTTCTGAGTTCTGTCGTATATAAAATTATATACCAGTATAAAGAGATTGTAGAATCACAAGTATACTTAGTCCCTTGGTCTAGGGCTCTTTGGTAGACTTTTTAAAGTTTAAGGTTAGAGAACTGCCTTAGGCCCCTGTCAGCTATTAATGAACTACATCCATAGAATCTTGCTGTTCGTCTCTCCGCCTGTCTTTACAGCAAAGAAATGCCGCTGTGATCTTTCCCCGGGAAAATGTGCGTGTTCCTTTCCATGGCTATCCTTCCAGTAGCTTCTAAGGGCATGCAAGCAGGTGCTTCCTTCTGTCAACAGCCTCCCAAGTGACCCTGACAGTTCCTGTCATCTATGACCCAGGCAGGGGGTGAACGTCTGCGGTCTGTTGGGAGACAAGTGGTGTCACCAAATCACCTTTTGAATCAGACTGATGCAGCTGTGCCAACATTGTTGCGTGGTCTTTGTACAGGTGGTCTGGCCATTCGGTGCAAAGTGAGGCACTCACCATACAAAGCAGAAAAGGAATGCAATCAGCAGTTGCCATTCGGATGCCAGTTGCATGCAGTATGGAACACTTGGTTATGCAGTTCCATATAGGGGAATTTCTGTTCCTGGTGAATTTGAATGGTAAATATCAAGTGATGCAGTAAAACCCCAAGAAAAAGAGAGCCATTGTGATGTAGTGGTTGGACCAGAATTCTGGGAGGCAAGGGTTCGAATCCCCACTTGGCCATGAAAACTCACTTGGTGATCTTGGCAAAGTCACATTCTTTAAGCAAATATTCCCAGAGGAAATCTTGTCGAAACAAAAAAAATCTCTGGGATAGGGTTCCCATAAACTACAGTCGACTTGAGGGCACGTAGCAACAAACAACAAAGCAGAGACAAGGCCCACAAGATTAAAACATTTAAATTATTTGATGAGCAGATAAAGTGATTCCATCTGTCATTAACTCCTTTAAACTTCCCTGTTCCTTTTTACCTTAGCTGTCATCTTCATAGTATCTGGAGGCAGGCAAAGAACAGTATATTGAAGTGGTCTGGTTTTAGATAGGCAGTTAAGACCCATTAGCTTTACAAATGATCTGTTTCTGTTTGGGGTGAGTACTGCTGGAACTGGTTTGTGGAAAGCACTCAATGCAACTGTCTGTGTTCTTGGAATCTCCTGCCAAACAGCTGTGGCTAGTGACTGCAGTTCACAGTGTATCGCTATACTACTAGTGAATATTTTATACTCAGTATCGGTAGTTTGACATGCAAAGATTTTGTAGTGGCTGTCAGTGTTTTATAATATGTGATTTGTAGCAATTGTCATTTTTCATTATTTGATAGCTTATTGTATTCCCGTATGACTGTTAAACACATACAAGCCACCAGTATTTGACAGTATCTGGCACATCATTGCCAACAATTACACGTGGTAGAAAGGAAATGTACAAAAGAGATCAATTCTTAACAGGATCCAGTACTAATAGGATTCAGTAGAATTTGCTTCATCTTAATTCATTTAATCAAGAATTAGGATTTGAATTTTCATGGCAGGTTTTATTTCTGCAACAAAATTTTAATGTTTTTCAGAATGTTAGCTCATCAGTACAATAGCTTGTTGAGTGTCTTCCTACTGTATAATGCAGTAGTTCTCAACTTTTTTGAGTCATGTACTCCTTTGAGAATGTAATGAAAGCTATGGAGCCTTCACGAGAAAAACACAGTAACATTTTTCATACAGTTTATTTTACTTCATTGCATATTGTTTTCTTTCACATAGACTATTCTACAATGAAAAAAATGCAACACTAAGTTTTTGCTATAAAATTCACAGTGACAGAAAAAAAATTCAAAATAATAGGAAGATTTTTTTTTCTTTTTTAAAAAAATAGCACTCCTAAAGCCCATTCATGTTATCTGTGGACCTCAGGTAAAATGCTTGCTTGATCAGACAATTATCATACCTGAGGACAAACATAAAATGGAAGCAATGTGTTGTTGTTGTTGTTGTTGTTGTTATTTTGTGCAGAGTAGGAGGACTACATTTCCAGTTAGCTCATCTATTCCCAACATGCCTGCCAAATTTTAGCTTTTCATGCACATTCTCTGATGTTAAGAATTCATTCACCTGAGTATCGCAGATTTGTATGTTATGCTCTTAACATCCTCTATGTGGCATAATGCAGTTTATCCAAAACCTGTCCATAGTATGAGACTCTTGTGCATTTTATATACAACACCCTAGTGATATGGTTTGCCATCTCTTTGTGAAGCAATCCAGATTCAATATCCATTCACCCTCAGTATGTACCCAAAGCATTCTTCATGCCATCTGCAAGATATCTTGTGATCCCATTTGTATGGGTGTGCTCTGCATACATCAACATTAGGCAATATCTTGTGGACTATAAGTCCTATTGTTTTGGTTGAGGCTGATGGAAGTTGTAGTCTAACCGCACCCAGAGGACCCAACTTGCTTTCCCTGATATACCTGTTATATGAAATCCCTGTGGTACAAATGCTGAAAGTTAAAAGTCACATCATATCATATCAATTAATCTGTTTAATATACAAAAAAGTCTGAATAAATATTCTGTAACACTTTTTTTCTGCATCTGACCAACCAGTCCTATAATATGCATCCAAATCACTCTTGAAAATACTGTCTTACCATATAGTTGACTCACTTAACCTTAATCTTAGTGGATAATTTTAGTTTTGTGCATCTACCCTGAGTCAAACTTGGAAACTGCTGAGCAAG
This sequence comes from Cyclura pinguis, assembly GCA_030412105.1. Taxonomy (NCBI): domain Eukaryota; kingdom Metazoa; phylum Chordata; class Lepidosauria; order Squamata; family Iguanidae; genus Cyclura; species Cyclura pinguis. The sequence goes on along the minus strand of CM059600.1, from coordinate 193,575,732 downwards.
GTTGGAGCCCCAAATCCAACAGTACAATTCCGGAAAATTAATTTCTGTTAAGTGCCGGTTTACTGGAAGGGACAAAGAGAGATGAACATTCCCTCACCCAGAGAAAAGTCTAAATCCTTCTCCCCACTGCTTGTTCACACATTAATTGCAGAAGATGCAAGTTTAATCTTCACTTGCTTTTCTTTGGGCATCCAGGGACATACTTCTCTTCTCAAGCAATGACAAGTCACATTTGAATAGTAAGAATTTGTACAGAGCTTGGAAAAGCACATGGCTGCTAGCAGATTTATTTTAAAATGTTATTTTCTTTAGGGGCTCACGTTACCCCTTGACTACTTTCATATTTGGAGGGCATTCACCCTCAAGGGGCCACACTTCCCCAAGCCTTCCTTTAATGCTTTTGTTGTTTTTTGGTTTAGACCATTTACTTGCATACCGTTAAGCTGCTAGGAAAAGTTGCAGTTTGTTAGTACTTTGCTTAACAATAAATTAGCTCAATTTTTTTGAGTGCCTGTTAAAGGTTATGCAACCAATATTAACTTATGTGCTACCTTACTTATTTATGTATTATATTTGTATCCTGCATTTCAGCAAAGAATGATTTTCAGAGCAACCTGCAATTAAAATCCACACCTATGTAAAATATACATTAGAGATTCAGAGGTACGTGTATGGCAGACTCTTCCAGTCCCTGGCAGTTGATGCCATAGTCCCAGTCCAAGATAGTTATTATATATGTATTATTTTAAAAGAGAAGCAGTGTAGGTGTAGTGGTTTGAGTGTTGGATTAAGACTCTGAGAGACCAGGTTTGAATCCCCACTCAGCCATGGAAACCCACTGGGTGACCTTGGACAATTCAATACCCCCTCTGTCCCAGAGGAAGGCAGTGCAACCTCCTCTGAACAAGTCTTCCCATGATGGGTCATCTTAGGATTGTTGTAAGTCAGAAAAAGCACACAGCAACAGCAAGTTATTTATTTATTTATTTATTTCTGTAATTATTTTTATTAAAATCATTCAATATCTGTAAATACTCAATCTTAGTAGCAATATTTGATTTACAATTTCCTATAATACAATTCTTCTAACATCTTTAGTTTATATTTTATTAATACAATTTCAATAAGGATCTTCTATTTATCTTTGCAAAGGTTCACCTATTATCTTTAATTCGTCCTTATCTGCATTCTACGTACATTATATCCACTTCCCACATTCTCTTGTTTGGTTGACAATTGTATACCTGTAAGTTTCCTCTACATCTGTACATCACTTGATGGCTTGCCTGCAACTCATGAAAGATTCCAACATTGTCCATTTTGCATACCTCTTGCTTAATTATTATCCCCATTCTCATTCCATTATAATGTCACTATTTGCTTCCTCCTATTCTGTCATATTTTAGTTTTATAATGCCCAGCTTTGCTTCATATAATTTTTAATTGGTGCCATCTCTCTTTCATTTTTCCCCTGCATTTCACCCCTCATTGCAAAAGTTAAGTCATCTAATGTTATAAATTCCATTAGTTTAATCAACCATTCGTCTGTTTCTGGAGTAGCATTATTTTTCCAATATCTGGCATATACTATTCTTGCTGCAGTGACTATATAAAGTATTGTCCTCCAGTACCTCATTGACACCTTATCTATTTCATGCAGCATATTTAATAGAAGAATCTCAGGGCACAATGGAATATTTATCTGTAAAATTTCCATTATTCTTTTATGTACATTTTTCCAGTATTTTTTTGCTTTAGGGCATGACCACCACATGTGAAAAAAAGTAACATCTTCTTGGTTGCATTTCCAACAATTGTTTTTCTGTATTTTAAAATTTTTTACTCATCTTTGCAGGATCTAAGTACCATCTATACATCATCTTAAGATGGTTTTCTTTCAGATTTTGAGCTAATGTAAATTTTTGGGTATTTTTCCAGCTTTTTTCCCAATTTTCCAATTTTATTTCATGTCCTATATTGCGTGCCCATTGGATCATGGAGTCTTTAATCACTTCTGTTTCTAATTCCTGATCTAATAAGATCTTATAAATTTGAGATGTTAAATGGTCTGATTTCTCAAAGATGATCTTCTCAATTTCAACAGCAAGTTATTTTAAAGCATGTACCTTGTCCCCTCCCCACCATAAAAAAATAAATAAATAAAAGGAACTTAAGAATTGCTATAAATCCAAAGCCGTAAAATGTGTCACTAAGCATCAGAAAACTAACATCACAAAAAATTTAAAAATTCCACAGTCAACAAAAGCAGCAGCTCATTTAAAAAAAAAAATAAAGTGAATACATAGAAAAAGAAAGAAAAACAGCCTTAAGTGATTAATAATCAAGAGAGGGAAAAGTGTTTTTAGCCCTGCCCCAGCCAAAAAGAAAAGTTTCAGCTAAGCACCTAAACCATAAATGTTAAATTTACCATATCTCAGCAGCGAAAAGGGAGTTATGCTACAAACTGGGCTCTACAACCAAAAAAGCCATCCTCACTTTTGCTTCCACTGGGACTCAGGTGGCCACAGAATCCAGATGAGGCCTTCAGAGGTTGCTTGCCAGAGAAGAATGGGACTGCCTGATGATCAAGATGAATCCTTATTAAGGAGGATCGGTCTGTCAGTGGTGATAAGTCTATATGAGTTCTCCATGACTGGGAGCAGTATACCATATTCAATAGCAGAGTCTAGGGAGCAACAAGGAGAGATTGCTGTTGCCTTCTAACTTGTGGACATCTTGGGGGCATCTGGTTGCAGGATATTGTTACTGGATTTTGGGTTCAGAACTTGTGGCCAAGGACAATATACAGATTGCAGAGATGGGGTGAGTTTTGTATTGTGGGGTTGCCACTGGGAAAAAGTTAAACCTCCTGCTTTGGGATGTTCATCTCCATTTCCCCGTAGCTGATATATGTAAGGAGGAGTTTCCTAAGAGTTCTCACCAAGCTTCTCCCAGCCATATTAAGCAAGCTGCAGAAAGACACTGATTTTAGTCTAGAGCCATGCTACTCCTAGTGGTGGTCCATGGACCAGTGACAGTCCATCACCAGTCCTTGGAGGATTTTCAGAAAAAAAAGAAACAAGTTGCAGCCAATCGGCCCAAATAGGGTACTGGTTCCTGGCACACTGGGAGAAACTATGATGGCGCCCAACACCAGGTAGCTTAAGAAGCACTGCTCTGTGATAGTATATACATTTTATTTTGTTCTGTTGAATTGTATTAAGTTATAGTTCTTCCATTAAGATCCCAGTTGGATTACTGTAACACACTCTATGTGGGCCTGCCTTTGAAGTGTTTGGAAACTTCAACTGATCCAGATTATTTACAGGGCTGGCTACCTGGATCACACGACCCCCTGTTGCAACAGCTTCATGGGCTGCCAGTCCGTTTCCAGGCACAATTCAAAGTGCTGGTGATGACCTTTAAAGCCCTACATGGCTCAGGTCCAGATTATATGAAGGACCGTATTTTCCCTTACAATCCAGCCCAGGTTTTAAGATCTGCTGGGGAAGCCCTTCTCTCCACCCTTACAGGTACACCTGGTAGGAACATGGAAGAGGGCCCTCTCAGTGGCTGCCCCCAGGCTCTGGAAAGTCAGACTGGCACTCTCCCTACTTTCTTTCCGCAATCAAATAAAGACGTTTTATTCAAACAGGCTTTTGGTATATGATTATATGTGACCTGTCTAACAGAATGTGCTGGATATTGTGTTGCTGATGAGTGTTTGATTTTTTTATTATCTATTTTAACATTCTTTTAATTCTTTTTGATTGTTTAATTGTGTTTTAACTTTTATAGTCCCTGGGTTTTAACTACGGCCATTTCCACCCTACACTGTTATAGTGCTATTATTCCACTTTCCACATCCTGTGGAATTCTGGGGTTTCTAGTTTCCTGAGGCCAATGAGCTCTCTAGCTGAGAATTCTAAAGACCCCTCACTAAACTCTAAGTCCCAACCTGGGACAAGAGTGGGTTATAAATGACGATGACGATGATATAAACAAATAAAAGAAGCACTGCTCTAGAGCTTTATGCCACTTTCTGTGTGGCTTCTAGAGAGAAACAAGTGGAACTAAGAACAAAACATTGCACTGTGAAGTACTCTTGTTCAGGATTCCTGTGACCCATCCATGCCCTTTTCAAAGATACGTGGTTCTACCACCACCTTTTTTTCTGTACCCCCCTCAACAGTCAGTGTCTTGCCCACACTGAAAATACCCCTTGGGCTGTTCGGGGGGACAGAGGTCCTGTCCACTTTAATCCCCCCCCCATTTTTATACTTCTGCAAACCTTAGGGTCAGCCTCTGTCTGCTGATACCTCTCGCCTGTGCTTTGTAAGTGATACTGTTTTGTCTACGTAAGGATTGAGAGTTGGGGAAAAGTGTTTGCTATTAGTCTTTAGGATGGGAGCAATTTAGCTTATCTCTGCAGTGGAAGCATTGCCGTATTCTAACTATATGGTGCCTGGAGAAATCAGCCTTATTTGGGCATTAATTTGCTATTATATGTCCGCTCTCCCCACCTCTCCCCCCCACCCGCCACTTCCCCTGGATCAGGCAGGCGGCAAGGATTGTCAACATGGCACTTCAAACCACTTGTGGGTCGTGTTGCCTCTAAAAGTGGGGCAAGAGGGGGGAGAAGATTGTAGCGGACGGGTGTGTGAAGGTAAATAGTGGAGTTTGTTCAGGAATTAGCTGGCATTTGTTGAATAGGGAAGGGAGCAGGCGAGTGGAGTGGAGGGAAGGCCGAGTGTTTGTGTGTCAAACAAGATGACTGGGAAGAACATCCACTGAGGTGACACAGATCTCAGGCTGAGCCTCTGCTGGAAGTGATTTCCCACCACTCCAGTTGGTCTTAAATTAAGATTAGTGTCCACCAGCCAGTTTGGGCACACTTTGGAACAATAGCTTTCACAAGTAGATTGTTTCGTCTTTCATCTGTTATGGCCTGGTTTGTGTCCACTTCTGTGATGATTTATTCAGTAGTAAATTTAATTGCTTGTAAATCAAGTGTTAATATTATCCCACTGTCTGTCAGTCGTGTCAAATTGCTTTGGTATGGATTTCCCAGTCCCCTTCATCCTGCTCATTGCCTTCCTCCTCAGACTTCTCTTCTCTACCTACTTTGTTTCTGAATCTGTTTGTTCAAATACCTGGTTATTTCACAAATTTAGTTTCTCTTGAATTTTCAAAGCCATTGTTTGGTCTCCCATCCTCATGGACTGTTCATATTTGGTGTTAAAAGCTAATTCGTGCAACAAGAGAAGCCGCATTCTATGATCTGTGTGATTTACTGTAGTAGGGAAACTAAAGGCCTTTCCACACTACACTGTTATAGTGTTGTTATTCCACTTTCAACATCTATGGAATCATGGGGTTTGCAGTTTGGGGAGGGGCATTTAGAATTCTCGGCCAGAATCACACATGCCATGTTGAAACTGGAATAACAGCACTATAACAGTGTAGTGCAGAAAAGCCCTAAGGTTACATGTTACAGCAAAAAGCAACAACAGAACTATGGTAGTATTGTAAAGATATAAAAAAAAATTACTGCACCATAAACTTTCATGAATTAACGCTCAGCTCATCAGCTGCATGGCGTTGATTGAATACTTATGTATATACATTGGAGGACAGGAATCATTGGGCCCAACAAGCTATGAAATGCAAAAAGTCTAGTCTGCAATATTTCTGCAACATAGCACAAAGAGAGGAAGCAGAGATAGCCATGGAAAGATCAAAAAGAAACTGGTCTCAAAGTACCCGTGTCTTCTTACTGAGCCAAATGTGTTTTGGAATTTAGAATTTCTTCTTCAGGGACCATTCTTCCCATTAATCATGATGATTACTTTATTTGTTCACAACAAAGAAATAATCATTGATTTGTTGGAAGAACAGGTCCTTGGGGAAGGAATTCAAAATTCTAACATGCTTTGGGCTCATCAATAAAACATTGCAACCTTTCTGTGTGTGGCTCAAATTTATACAAGATTGAGAAACTTACCTAATGTTACCTTGGTTGATGTTGATGATTTTCTATATGATTTGAATGAAATGAAAGTTTGAGGGACAGCATCTATGGATGTGGTTCTTCATTACTTTCTTTCTCAAAGAAAACAATAGTAGTTTCAGCAATTTTCTTCCTGTGAGAGAAAGCCTTCAAAAAACATGCAGCTGATTGGCAATTAGGGATCTATACTGTTAAAAATTACATGTGCAGTTATTTGGTGTATAAAACAGCACTTTTTCTGCAGTACACAGCATTTTCTCTACAGAAAAGAAAATTTATATGCAGAACTATTATTTTATGTGCAGAAAAATGCTGTTTTCTGTGAAAATGAATGGCATCTGAATTTTCAGCAGAATGATTCACCAGTTACAGCATTTACTGCAGAGGAAACATTTTTCTGCATGGAAACTAATATTTTTATATGCAGAAAAAAACCCTGGTTCCCACACCGAAAATGATGTTTTGTATACAAAACAACTATGTGAAAAATTTGCACCGAATAAATCCGAAATTGCAAAGTTTCTCATCGTTCCAGGATTCATAGAATCAGAATTGGAAGGGGCCCCACGGGCCATTGTATTCAACTCCCTGCTTAGTGCAGGATCTTCAGTGAGAACTCATCCCTAACAGGCAACTGTCTAGCCTTTTTTTTTTGGGAAGACATCCAAAGAAGAAGACCCCACCATTTCTCTCGGCCAGAGCTTTTCAAACTTTTCACTTTGGTAAATCACTTTTTAGACACGCATTATTTTGTGACACAGTAATTTGGTAAGTAATTCAATAAGCAGAGGCAGCACCCCCACCCAAGCCTGGCTCATTACCGCCCTCGCAGGAGTCTTCTTCAGCCCAGGGCAGCAGCAGTGGTGGTGATGGGAGAGGCAGCCCCTCCACCCGGACATGGCCTGCTGCTGCCACCCTTGCCAGGGACTTCCTCGGTCCTGGGGGCAGTGGCAACAGCAGAAGCAGCCCCTTCGCCTGGGTCTGGCCTGCCATGGCGGCGGGAGAGGCAGCCCCTCCACCTGTTATATTTGTGCAACACACCTACACACTGCAGGAGACACACTAACGTGTCACAACACACAGTTTGGAAAGCTCTGCTCTAGGCAATTGGTTCCATTGCTGAACCAGTCTTACTATCAAGAAGGTCTTTCTAATGTTCAACTCAAATCTACCCTCCTGCAACTTAAAACCATTTTACCTGGTTCTGCCCTCTGGGGCAACAGAGAAGAAGTCTGATTCTTCTTATCAAGGTTTCTCCACACTTGAAAAACATGCTTTTTGACCATTTTTGAATATTTTCTAATATTCCTTGCATCTCTAACCTACAGTCATTAAAATTTGTTCCATGCCAAGTTCCATGTAAAATGAACCAAAACTAGCAGTTTTCTGAAAAGGCCAACATGTGCTAGTTGGTCCCAAAACTTGCACAGACATATTCAGAATGTTAAACTAAGTCTAAACATCAACATCAGTCAAAATCAGTTCATAAATTAATTTTACAGCTGAAAAAAACAGAAGTGTGAAGTGTTCATTTAGGAAGTACCAAAGGTTAGCTGATGAATTTGTCCAAAACCTTACTAGCCTCTTCCTTTCTTCAGAATGCTGCTCTAGAGACCAGGACAAGGAGCAATGGATTCAAGCTGCAGGAAAGGAGATTCTACCTGAACCTCAGGAAGAACTTCCTGACAGTCAGGCCTGTCCGGCAGTGGAATCTCCTGCCTCGAGTGTGGTGGAGTCTCCTTCTTTGGAGGTTTTTAAGCAGAGGCAGGATGGCCATCTGTGGAGAGTGCTTTGATGTGGGTGCCTACATGGCAGGGGGTTGGACTGGATGGCCCGTGTGGTCTCTTCCAACTCTACATTTCTATGATTCTGTGATTCTATGAGAATTCAGTTATTTTGATCAAGAATGCAGATTTGAACAGATAGATAGGCAAACACTCTCTAGCACAGATAAGTACATTGGGCATATGCAACAGTGATGGTACATAGTCTCCTTAGCCTTGTTAGCACCTGTAGTGAGAAGGAAGTCCCACTTCCAGTTGAGCCCTCAATAAATAGAAACAAACTTATTGCTAGAGTTAGCTTATTACTTTCACTACAAATATTTTATTGGAAACATTTGTTTTGTTATAGTGGGTTTTAAGTGAATGGTAGAGGAAAAAATATTCTTCCGCTGGTTTCTGAATCTTGAAGTTTTTCATGTCACATTTCTGTCTGTTTATTCAATGCCTTTGTTTTTGCTACAAGTGATCTGTTCATCTTTTAAAGAGCCACACAATTCTCATTTTCTTTTGTAGTATGAGTTGTAAATGGCTTTTTTCTCACACTGGTTTGCCTGTGAGCTTCCTAGGGCTACATATTGGCTTCTTCTTGAGTAGGTTGGCCTGGAACCATTCAGGTCTGTTCATAGAATCATAGAGCTGGAAGAGACCACAAGGGCCATCCAGTCCAATCCCCTGCCATGTAGGAACACCCATCAAAGCATTCCCAACAGATGGTCACCCTGCCTCTGTTTAAAAACCTCCGAAGAAGGAGATTCCACCACACTCCAAGGCAGCATCTTCCACTGCTGACAACTCTGACCATCAGGAAGTTCTTCCTGAGGTTCAGGTGGAATCTCCTTTCCTGTTTGACAATTTCCAGTATCCCTAGTATTCCAGTGCTCTGATAGCTGGGCATGACAGGAAAGGTAGTAACAGAAGCAGTAACATTGAGAAATGCTGGATTAGCTGAAGTTTACCTGTTTGTAAGAGCTAGGCAGCACAACCCTTTCCAGCTTGAATAATTAGGGTGGAGTTGGCTTCTCCAGAAGTCCTCATATAGCTTGGCAAACCCAGTTGGCATATAGTGTAGTTGTAATCATCAATGTTATGTTCACATATAACAAAAAAAAACCCCGCATTTTTCCAGATGGTTTTTGATTGAAGAATATATATTTTTGACTAGGGATGGGATGAATCCAGAATTTTCTGAATCCAAATCTGGATCCGGATTCCTAGAAGGTTCTGGGAATCCACAAATCTCCTGAATTTCAAATCTTTTGAATCCTTTTTTAAAAAAGGGTTTAAAAAGCAGCTTCTTAAAAAAAATTAAACTTTTAAAACAAGGAAACAAACAAAACAAATGGAGAGTGTCAAGATTCTGACTTTGATATCCATTATCAACATCGTCAGCATTTGCACAATGTGCTTGTAAAACTGCAAAAGGTAGGCCCCTCTGTTATCCTTTGACAGTGTTGCAGAAAACTGGTCCAAATATGTGTCTGTGGGTAAGTGTCCGTGCACATAATGCAATGTATATAATCAGTGCTCCCGTGACTTTTTTCAGGATAAAAGTAACAAATATTTCTTCCATCATACATATACTTCACCATAAAACACAGCTTCTCCTCGAGTCCGCCTGGATACTTATGTTTTGTTGGTGTTTCCAACTACAATAAGCAAGCAGACTTTCTACGGCTGGGCTTGTTATTTATCATTTGTATAAAAAACCAGTGGGTTGCAAAAGCCTACCCAGTTCTGGCCAGAATATAGATTTGAACTGTTCATCCAGTCCCAGCACTCTAGGTCTCTGTATCAAATTTACATTTCTTGTGACACTTCTTGGCCCAAAAAATGTATGAGGCAAATGAAAGATTGTTCAGGCAAAAACAATAATACAATACTTATATCTAGTTATTTTCATATGACTTGCCCCATTATAATGATTCTTTTACCTGTAGCATTATATAATTCTTGCACTGATCCAGTTTAATTTTCTTCTAAAATTCACAAGTAGGCTTTAATAGGAGAGAGAAAGAAAATAAAGAGTGAAAGGCAGACTGTCTCAATCATTTGCTTTTTAACATTAACGAGTGAAGAGAAATCTTCGGATAAGTTTGGACCGTGATTCCCATCAGACTTGGTCCTGCTGATTGGGGAATTAGAGTCCAGGAACATCTGAAGAGCCACTTAATAGTTAGAGAACAATAGCTTAAGGGAGAGAATGAGAGAGAAAGAGAGAGAGAGAGAGAATCTTTCTGAAAGCCACCTGGCAAGCGATAGCTGAACCAATTTTGAGTATAGCTTTCTTGAACTCCAGCATTCTCTCCCTGTGGCCTCTCTGTGTCTTGGCAGGAGAAAAGATCTAGAATCTCATGAACTGTAACCCATTCCGTTAATTCTGGAAGAAGCATCCCTGGTTATGGCTTTCACACATGTACAGATCTTCACTCCCAGGTGTTTGCTTGTTTGTTTGTTTATTTTAGAATTCCACTTCGTATATCCAGTGTGAGACAGAAGTTCCTTTGCTGAGAACAGATGGCAGCAATTTTGACTCATAATGGGTATTTTGAGAGGGGGTGAAAAATTGCCTGTTTTAAAAATGAATGGGGATGTCTGGGGACTTGGGGGCATCAAGGACTTTAGGGTCTGCAAGCTGGAGTTCCTAAAGCTGCACGATGGCCATAGGCCACATTTTTGCCCATCCCTATTCTAAAGCAAAGGCTGGGAAACAGAGTGTCTTAGCTGACTCTATAACCTGGCACTACCTAAGCAATGACAACAGGGGAAAATTTTTTCCAATTGCAGTATCATTATGGAATTAATCACTAAGGAGACTAAATTGTTTTGCACATGTTGAGGTGTATTTCCTGGCAGAGAAAGATGCCCAGGTTCTCTTACAAGTTCACTTTTTGCTTGAACAGACTCAGCCGTCTACCTCTCTGGGAATAATCCTGGAAAAGAGGAGCAGTTTAGCGCTGTGTCTTCAGCCTCTGCTGTAGACGTGAGCATCCCCAAGTGTTACTTAACTTGTGTAATGGGAAAACCTGATTCATTGAATGAGTAGCCATTTTTTGTGTATATTGAAGGAGATCCACATTTTCAGTGGAGCTGTGCAGCCAGCCCAATGCTAAACAGATCTTGTGAATTACTCAACTCGTATTTAGACCATAGTAAAACTTGGGGGCACATGCAGAGTTCTTTTATGATCTCCAAAAATAACGCTGTTGACCAGCAGCTTGACCAGAGAGATGGGAGGGGGGTGAATAGAGCCCATACACACTTCTTCCCAAATAGCCAATTTGTTCCTTTATAAAACCAAAAAGCACATTATTTACAACATTGCTTAGCTTTGCTGGAAATGACTCTAATGAGTTGACAGCAAAAGATATGGTAAAATGATTGTGTTTGGCATTTTTTACAATTCCAATGATGAATTTTACAATTATGGCTGAAAATGTTAATAAATTTGCATAATTAGGGGTTGTTGTTTTTTAAAGCCAGTGATTTCTAAGCTGTGTGTAGTATTCCTAACAGCATTCAGAGAGTGGAGTTCTACTCTCTCTTTAGAATGTTTTCTGTCATGACTTGGGCACATGAAGAAGAAATTGAAGTAGGTGGGAAATGGATGGATATACAGTATTGTGAGCCAAAACTAAAGAAAAGCAACCTGTTGTTACATCTTATAATAATGCTCCATTTTAATTAGGAAATGTTCCTGTAGCACAAGTGTAGGGAACATGTTTAGATGTTCTTCATAGTATGACTCGTGTTTTGTAGGGATGTCAGATTTCACTTATTTCATTCATGTATGCAAGAACATAGAATTTCAAATGTTTTTTGTCCATTGGGCAAGAGGTGTTGTGCAATTTTGACAATTTTTCACATTGTAGGACTTCTTAAAAATAATTTGCAAAAAACTGTGTTTTTTTTTAATCAAATACGCTGCACATTTAAAAAGTCCAACAGGAGATCTACACAATCCCTGGCCCTATTCTAGTACCATCACTGGATTAAGACATAGCAAGGCCCTCAGCTCTGACAAACTTAAGACATGTTTAGTGGCCCCACACAGCATTGTCAAAAAAGGTGCCTTAGCTTACCATTACGGTGGAAATTAGGTAGCTGTTTTCCTTATGTTGTGCTGGATACATCCAGCACAGTGTAGCAACTTTGAACAACCTAATAAATGAATCCTAGCAATTGCTTTTGAGGTCATAACTCCCAGGATCCGCTAGCTAACAGGATAACCATCTTGGCTATGTAGGGAATCAAAGTCCTTCTGCTAGATTTTTGGTGACTTTCGAGCCTGTATCTGGGACCTTTAAAGAAAGCAAACAAACAGAACCATCCTAGAATGTCAGTCTATTGAATTTTATATCCGTTATCAACATTACTAGTGTTTACGCAGTGTGCTTGTAAAATTACAAACGCGAGACTGCTCTGTCATCTTTCTCTGACATTTCATAGGCTGGAACTTGCTTTGTTAGATAAATGATCTGAAATAAGCAAACAGAATGTAAGAGATAAAAGTAAGCACGCACCAACTTCGGTGCAGAGCAGAGTTCAAGTGGATTACGCCACTACAGCCAGGAGAGATAAAGTGGATCCCACTCACAGCAATTAGAGTTAATTTGGCAAAGCTTTCAAAATCATCCATGCCACCAGTTAATCGAGATGGTGACAACTAACATATGAAGGAGCTGTAAGAGTGTTATCTACAAACTGGGTGGGTGCCAGCCAACAGAATAGTGAATGAGATTGAATGCAAGCCAGTGTATACTCTGCAGGACAAAGAAATAAGCATTCTGATTTGATAAAAGGATTTGAGTGCTGGATCATTGACAGAGCCAGCCCAAGATATTTTGCGGCCTGAAGTAAAAGACAAGATTGCATATACATGCCTGCACACACCTCTGTGCATGTATTAACACCAACCGGACTGGCCCTTGAATCTTCAACACTGATGATAGGACAGCATCCAGCTCAGAGCAGGCCTGCTTTCTTCTCCAGCACTTGGTGCTGCTCCATGCCTCTCACATGCTGCCTGAAGTGGCTGCTTCACTTTAACTAATGATTGGGGTGGCCCTGGTGTCTAAAATGAGTCACCATCCAGGTAGAAGTCTACTTAGTACATTGCTTCAGTCTGTATTGGTAGCAAACAGAATTCAGTGCTAGGAATTATTAGAACAACGTCTGAACAAGAGCAAGTTTCATGATACCATATCAGTCTCTAATGCAGCCACCTTTAGATGGGAATTAGATGGAACATGCTTACGCAGTTACCTAAGTTTTAAGCCTTGGTAACCAGGGAAAAACAAAAAACAAAACAAAGCACCTTATAATGGATGGAAACTAGATGTATAGTGATGTTATGAGATTGGCCCTCAGTTACACCTAGGAAGGCATTAGGGGATGTGACAGTTTTGTCAGTCTCAGTTCCAAGCCAGCCTCTGTAGGCAAGAAGAACTGATGAAAGAGCAGAACTTCTGTCAGATTAATGGATCTTGTCCTTAATTTGAAAGTGTCAAAAGAGTGAGTCATCAGATAATCGGGTGTCAAAAGGTGGGGGCTTCCTGTATTAGGAAATTCTGTGATGGGAGGGGAATTGGTTAATTGAGTTTGTGTGCCTACTTTGACTCCCCACCTCAGTTTTTACCTTCAGTCTCACTTTTGAGTTTCTCCAAGTTCCACCTGTGTTTTCAACTCATTCCTCGTTTATATCAAGTTACATAATGCTTTCTTTTATTTTATGTTTTTTTACAAATAAATCTGTGCATTTTTATATTAAAATATGTATATTTATCAGTGTGTTTAATATATGTATTTTCCCATTAACTAAAGTATGTTAGTTTGCATTTTCAGATGTACACATTTGAGCAATTTACATTTTTAAAAGAACGCAAGCTTTGTGCCTTAAAATCTCTGTCTCTGAAATACCCTATACTCAGAAGGTAACCAAATATCTTCTTGTTATATGTAGATTTGCAAATCAAGATGTGCTTTTCTTGCAATGAGTCTCAAGTGGCAGAAAATGGATAGTGAAAATGCGGTTCTTATCCATGCCTAGTTGAAACTTACCATATTTACTGGCATACAAAACACAATTTTTCCCCCGAAAAATACTGTTTGAAAATGGCATGTGTCTTATACACCAGTGCGTAAGAACTCATGCTGGGGCAAAATGCATAGGAAAGGGAGGGGGGCTCCGGAAGGGGAAAGGAAGGCTTTGCATGAGCTTTCCTTTCCCCCTCTGGAGCTCTCTGTCAATTTCTTATACATTTTGCCCCAGTGTGGAGAACTCCTGCCGAGGCAAAACATAAGGGAAGCGCGGGAAGCCTCATGCGAGTTCCCCAGTACTCATGTCAGCATGACTCAGCATAATTTGTAAAAAAAATAAACCTTATTTTATTATTTTTCCAACAAATAACATTTGAAAACGGGGTGCATCTTATACCCGGGTGCATTTTATATGTCAGCAAATGTGGTATGACATTATCCTATGCTGAGTGGTTGTATCTATATTGTCAGATAACTCTTTCAATCAGTTGTGACTATCCAAGAAGGAGACACTGGTGTTCTGTAGACAACTCACTAAGGCTTCACTCCTGAATGCTCTGGAGTAAGCTCCACTTGAACATAGCACGACTTAACCTTAATATATGTAGATTGCACTATACTACTGTGAAGATGTCTTTACATTCCAATACAAGGGGAGGCAGGGCCTGGTAAGAATAAGGCTGACTATAAAACAGTCAGCAAGAAGACTGTTCACAGCAGGCCTGCTCTCTAAAACAGAAAATCATAGTGGCTGTATATTTCTGTCCACAGTATGAACACATATAGAATATTTTGTACAGTTCTGATTGGTCTTATCTTAATTAATATCACAGAGCTGGTAAACGTAAAGAAAATAGCAACTTGAAAACAATAGAGGAAGTGTTTGGGGCTATATGCACATCAAAAGCTGAACTAAGAGGATAGGGCATGAGAATATTATAAATTTATAAATACAGTGGATTGCCTAGGGTGCAGATTTTCTCCTTCATAATCCTAGAGTGTAGAGAAGGGAAGATTGACCCTATGAAATTGATCAGCAGTTGGTTAAGGACAGACAAAAGGAAGATATTCTGCATAAAGCACATTATTAATCTGTGGAATTCACTGTCACAAGATGAGGCAAATGCCACATGTTATGTGAAATTCACGTTTGCAGCTCTCTGGGTTTTTTTGTTTTGTTTCAGAGGAGATCCTAAAGAGGAGTTATAGCCCTCTATAAGGCAATATTTTTATCTGGACGTTACAGTTTACTTTTAGGTTCCAAATGACATCCTTGCACTGGTTTATTTCCTCTACAACCTGTGTTTTGTTTACTCATTTTTTTTTCATTCTTGGAAAAACAAATCTGAAATGTGGAAATGGAGTGGGATCTCCTCATTTTGGTCTCTGTCTTTTTCCTTCCTACCAAACTGTGCTGGTGAGTGTGTCTCCTGGTGTGCCTGATGACTGCAGGGCTTGTGGGTATCTCCCTCCATTCTGGTTTTTTCCTCTGCACTGATGATATTTCTGTTTCCAATAGGATTTCCTCTGCTGCTAGAAAAATTGCTGTGTTCAGTCATGACATGCTTCTTCTTCCCTTTCTCTTTTGGGATGTCTTAGCATTAATTCTTCATGCTACACCATATTTGAAAGAATTTCAAGTAGACACTTTGATCTTCTTTCAGTAAAAGACTGTTCACTTTGTTCCTTCGTTCCCTTCTTTCTTTTTCCTCTTTCAGTTGGCGTTCTAGTGCTTACAGGGTCGTGCTGCATTATAGAGCCTGGTATTTTGTTCACTGATGGACTACATGTGTACTGGCAGCACGCACCCCCTGGGTTTGTTCCCAGTTGCTCCTTTCATTTGTACTCAGGGTGGGTAGAATGCACTAAGTTACAACGCTGGCACAGCGTCCTGCCATTTCTCTCCCAGGAATTCTCCCTGAAGATTGCAAACTGTTGTTGGATGCTATTGATTCGTGTGTGCAAGGCTTGAGGTTTTCCATACTGCTCTTGCTATGAGTACACAACACAGAAAAAGAAAAAAAAAAGAATGATTGCAGAGTTGCAGACAAAGTAGTTGAGCCAGGTTTAGTCCATCGGTTTATTGGCTGCCTGTCCTTTCTCACATTGTGCCCTCCATCAGCACAGGATGTGAATGGCAGGAGGTTGGCGAGTGGTTTCTGTCAGGAGCCTGGAGATGTAAAACAGGATGGGGCAAAGGCAGAGAAGATGCTGTGCCTCTGGCAGCATGGATAATGAGTTGCACAAAATTGTGGAAAGAGACAAAACGGTTTAGACTTTCATTTTAGGTCTACCTGTCTAGAAGTCACAAGTGACACAGAGCAGGAAGAAAAGGAGAAGGCTTGTTTCTTATACAGGTGGAACACAGGGTGAAAAATGATTGCTTTCTAGATTCTGCCTTTCTCAAAAATAAAAGTTTGGGGGGATGCAGTCTATTGAGTTCACAGCACACGGAGAGGGTTGATTCTCTCCACAGATGTGACCCCCATCAAAACCCATCCCTTTCTAGTGTAGTGGTTAGTACCTCTTTTTAAAAAACTCCTTCTACTGTGCCAGTGACAGCTTTTCTATTTGTGCTTTATGTGGTGAGTCTGTACCAATATGGGAGATTAAACCTCCTGTACAGCATGTTGTGCTCCAAATCTGGATCACTGCCATTCCCCACCCTTGCACTTATTTTAAGTAAAACAGAAACACTGGGTGAACTATGTGCTACAAGCTCAATATAATGACTAATCTGACCCAGGCAGTTTGGAGTGAGGAGAGGGGAGAAGACTGGGTAAGTTTGTCAACAGTTGTTACCCATAATAGTTAAATAGCTGCTTCCATTTTAAATGGAACCTCCATATAAAGAGGCAATCTACCTCTCAGTACCTGTTGCTAAGGACAAACATCAGGAGAAGGCTGTTATCGTTGTGTCCAGCCTTCTTATTTTCTCAGTGGCATTTGGGTGGCCAGGGTACCAACAACATTGACCCTTGGTATTATCCATTCCGTCTCTTTTATAATGCTAGTAAGATTCCAGAAAGGATGGCCTGGAGTCCCTTTGCTGCCTGGGACAGAGGGGCCGATGGTGCCCTCCCTTTGCCCCACGTCAAGGTGCATAGTACCCAAAGGCAGCCAAATTATTTTGAGACATGAGGCAGAAAATCCCACAAGCACATCCCACCTCTGGCAGGAAAACTACCATGGTACGAAAGTAAATAGCTAAATAACTAACTATAGCTCCCAGAAACCAACTACGGGCTGCCTTTTCTTGCTTTCTGAAGTGGCCATTTCAGTCTGCAAATGGAAGGGCCTGCCTTGATGTCAGAGGCAGGGTAATTAATTTAAATATTGATTTAAGATATTATTTTCAAATGAATGTAAAATTCACCTCTTAACACACACAAGTGGTGGGTGACACTTGATCTACAGAGTGTGGGCAAGGGGTGGGCATACACTCATGCCAAAGGAGCAACCCAGCCCCTTTTCACTCTGCAACAGCTCCCTGAGGCAGGAGTGCTGACAATTGCCCCTCCACTGCCCTAACTCCCAAATTTGTTTCACAGTGCCGTGCTCGTGACCCTTTCCGCCCCCCGCCCTTTGCAGCATCCACCCTGAGCCACCTCTTGCCTCCTTTGCCCTCCACCTCGCCTCTCCCCTTCTTTCTCCAACCCCCATCAGCGTATTCTTCCTTGGTGACATCCCAACAATGGGCAGAGATGAGCCGTGAAAGGGGGAACTCAAGCGGAAGGCTTCTGCCCTCCGTACCAGCAATGAAACCCTTTTCTCCCAGCGGGGCGAAGGGCTCTGTCTCATTCCCCCTCCCTTGTGGGGGGCTGGTATTTTCTGTCTCATTCCCTTCAGAAGGAACAGCTAGAAAGAGGGAGGGAGACACTCCCAAATGCCACACACAGGCAAGCCCCCCCCTTCATCCTTCTTAGTCAGCTTGTTCTCATTTCCCCACCTCACCTTTTTCTCTCCTCGAGTTCTCTTCCCCCGCCGCCACCACCACAATGAGAGAAGGCTGCTCTAATTGCAGCCAGCCAGGGCCTCTGTAGGTTTCACCTCCTCTGTTGCAGGGAGGCCTGATTTGAAATGGATTGTGTTAGTTGCAACAGTGGCTGTAGGCATGAAGAACTTTGAGCCTGCATATACAAGTAACACACACACGTGCTACCTACTGTAGCATTGGCCCCACGTACCCTCCAACATTTCACAGACGAAAACCGGGACACATGTGGCCAAGCAACATCAGAGTGTGGTCAGGATGGCAAAAACTATTCATGAGGAGGAACACACCAGCTAGAAGTGGCTGCAGCAGTTTGTTTTCACATGAGCCTACTGGGAAGGGCAATATTCTGCCCCCTCCCCTCCCCTCACTGCTGAGTTAATTTAGTGCAAATCACTTTTGCACTTTGAACTCCATTTGCAGCAACTGAAGTAAGCTGAAGACAACTGCATAAAGTGGGAGAAGAAAGAAACTGGGATACTTTAAAAGCAGATGAAAAAGTGGGAGGACAAAGGATTAATTGGGACTGCCCTTGGCAAATTGGGACCACTGGTTTGTTTGGTGGGAAAGTGCTGAACTGCCACTGTGACAGGACTGAACACTTTATGTACTCTTCAATGGCAGCCAGTGTTACAGTAATCCAAATGCAACATAACTAAGGCATGGGTTACTAGGGCCAGATAAGGTGTCTCTGGGAAGAGGCATAGTTGGTGCACTAGCTTTAAAGGTGCAAATGCACTCCTTGCCGTTGCAGAAACCTGGGCCTCTAAAATGCAAGGCTGAATCCAGGAGTATACCCAAGCTGTGAATTTGTGTGTTTAAAGGGAGTGTGACATCTACGGGAAAACTGAATCCTTATTCCCTTGTCTCCCTTTTGGCTGATGAGAAGCACCTCCATCTTCTCTGGATTAAGTTTCCATTTGTTTGACCTCATTTAATAGTGACAGAACTATAGAATCATAGAGCTGGAAGGGGTCTCATGGGCCACTGAGTTCAACTCTCTCCCCAATGCAGGATCTCCAGCTGAAGCACCCCAGCAGGTAGCTATCCAGCTTCTCTTTGCAGATGTCCAGAAAAGGAGACCCCACCACCTCTGTAGGCAGTTGGTTCCATAGCCAAACCACTCTTACTGTCAAGAAGTTCCTTGTAATGTTCAATCAAAGTCTACTCTCGTGTACCTTCAAACCATTAAAGCTGTTCCTGCTCTCTGGGGCATCAAGCTACCCCCTCCTCGCTGTGACAGTCCTTGAGGTACTTAAAGTGTGTAATCATGATCCCCCTCTTCACCAAGCTGAACGTGCACAGCTCCTTCAACCTTTCTTCATAGGTTTTGTTCTCCGTACCTCTTTATCATACTTTTTACCCTCCTCTGAATGTGCCCCAATTTGTCTATATCCTTCTTAAAATGAGGCACCCAGAAGTGAACACAAGACTCCAGATAAGGCTGGACCAGTACAAAATATACTGGGCCTATTACTTCCCTCGGTTTGGAAACTATGCTTCTATTAATGCAAGTTAAATAGCACCCCTTTTTGCTGCAGCATCGCACTGCTTGCTCATGTTCAACTTATGACCAACAATAACCAAAATCCCTTCCTCATGTAGTAGTTCTGAGCCATGTGTCCCCCATCCTGTAACTGTGTGTTTGGCTTTGTGGCCTAAATGTACAATTTCGCACTTGTGTCTATTTAATTTCACTTCATTAACATCTGCACAATCTTCTAGTTTATCTTTACCCCTTTTAATTCTGTTCCTATCTTCCAATGTGTCAACACTCCCACATTTGTATCATCAAATGTGATAAGGTTGTCTCCATACCATCATCTATGTCATCGATAAAAATGTTGAAAAGCAATGGGCCTAGGACAGAACCTTGGCATACTCAGCTTGGTACTTCCTTCCAGTCTGAAGCACAGCCATTGATGGCAACTCTTTGAACATGGTTTTCCAACCATTTATGGATCTGTCTGACAGTGTTTTCCTCTCTTCCACACTTAATTAGTTTGCTAATCAAAACATTATGGAGAACCTTATCTAATGCTTTGCTGAAATACAGAGAAATGGCATCCACAGTATTCCCACCATCTATTAAACTAGTGACCCAACTGAAAAAAGATAACTCATGTTGGCTTCTAGTGATCACTGCATTGTCATCAAGATACTTGCAGACAGACTCCTGTATAATCTTTTCTAATATTTTATCCTGGTATTGATGTTTGTAGTTTCCTGGATCTTCTTTTTTGCATTTTTTGGAGAGGGGGACAATGTTTGCCCTTCTCCAGTCCTTTGGTACCTCATCTGTTCTCCAAGGTTTCTCAGAATGATGGCAGGGGGTTCGGGGAGTACACTAGAAAGTTCCTTCAGTACTTTGGGGTGCAGTTCATATGGCCCTGCAGATCTGAACTAGTTTAGGTTAGCTAGGTGGTTCCTAACTCCCTATCGATCTTGATTTGCAGTCCAGATCCCTTGCCAAGGCCTCTGATGCTTTATGGAAATACACAGTTCTCTTCTTGGGGAAAAAAATGATGAAAATAGGTGTTCAGTAGCTTTGCCTTTTCATTGTGATTTGTTAACATTTTACCATCCTTATTGAACAGCGGCTCTACTATCTCCTTGGTCGTTCTACTGCCTCAAATGTATCTGAAAAACACTTATTCGTTACTTTTTTGCTTGCCTCGTCTCAGCTCATTTTGAGCTTTAGCTTTCCTTATACTATTTCTGTAAGTTTGGAGTACACATTGGTACTCTTCCTTAGTGATTTGTCCTTCCTTCCACTCAATATACATACTGCTTTTTTCTTTTTTTTCTTTTTTTTTTTTTTGCCATTTCCCCCTTGAGTTTGCTGTGCAGCCACATTGGCTTTTTCAGATGCTTCCCACTTTCCTTTTCCAATGGGATTGTTTGTGACTGCGCTTTGTGCAACTCCTTCTTAAAGAACTCCCACTCTTGCTGGGTGTCTTTTTGCTTTAGCATGTCCAGCCATGAGATTCCACCCAGTAATTTCATGAACTTATTAAAATGAGTTTTCCTGAAATCCAAGGTCCGTGTTTGACTATATTCTTCTTTGCCCTGTCCCACAATTGCAAATTCTACCATTACATGGTCACTTCCCTCTAAAGTACTAACTACTTTGATTCCAGTGACCAACTCCTTAACGGTTAGGAACAAGTCCAGGATTGCCGATTCCTTTATTCCTGCCTCTGTCTTTTGAAATAAGAAATTATCTGCAAGGCACATCAAGAATTTGTTGGAGAGCCTAAGCTTAGCAGTGTTGGTCTCCCAGCAGATATCAGGATAACTGAAGTCCGCCATAACTACCAGTTCTTGCTTCTTGGACATTTCTGAGATTTTTTTTTCTGAAAACAGGCTTACGTAACTCGGGTTGTTTCATTTTATATGTGTGTGTTGTTAGCTTTGGATAAAAAGTTTGCTGAAACTTACTGAGCAGCTCTTCCTTTTTGTGGTACAGGAACCCATCTCTATTCTTTCCATGTTATTTCTGCCTCTGGTACGAAATTTTCTGTTAAACAGGTAATGCCCAGGAACACATCTACGTTGTTAACTGAGATATACCTGTACTGTGTTGTCTTACATTAAAGTCTTTATATTGCATGGCTTTTAGAAGTACAATCAAATTTCCATTTTTGTGGGGATAAAGGGAGCAAGGCCCATGCAAAAGTGGGAAAAAACTACAATTATAAATAAAAATCACAAATGCTTTTTTTTAACCTGAAAGAATACTTCTCTACAAATCTCTAGGTCCTCCAATGCACCTCAATGATTAACTTCATCGTGGCTGGGAGAATGACGTTGGAGGCCCTAGAGATTTCTAGAGAGAACATTTTAATCAAATCTGCAAATCATCAAATCCACAAAAGCATAACCAGTGAATGCAGAGAGCCAACTGTAATTTTGGGGGAAAAATATATGAATGCCTTGTTCTAAACCTTTTATTCATCACTCTGAAAGAAAATATTCCACAACCTAATTTTTCTTTCTATTTAATTTTCTTTTCTTTTTTTTTCAAGAAAAAAAAAACACAGAAAAACACAGAAAAAAAATCTCTGGAGTTTTCCCCATTTTTTTCCAGTGCCCTCCCCCAAAGTAGTCAGATCTCTAAAGGCAATGTAAGCCAACTCTGTCTTATAATCAGGCCAGAAACCAAACTGCAAAGGATGAAGATAATCTGTTTCATCTGAAAAACCTTGAAGCTGGAAGGTTATGAAACTCTTCAAATTTGACGCCATTCTCTTGTCAAGCCTAAAAAAAGTAAGAGAAAAGCAGAATATCACAAGGAATGCCATAATAGGTTACTGCTTAAACAGCACAATAGTAACAGAAACAGATTATTTTGTAGCTAATAATGGGAATGAAACATTTTTAAAAAGTAACTGTCCATGCTGTGATTGTCTACATGAGAGGCGTGGGCAACATGCAGCCTGCAGTTTATGGGTATCCCCCTGGCCTTTTTTTTTTTAAAAAAAACCTCACTACCCTCACTAACAGCCACCCCACTGCTACTAGAAACAACAACGCGCCTCTTTTCTTTTTGTTTTCTTTCAGGAACTTAAGGAGACACTCTGCCTTGCCAATCTGCAGAGATCTATGGTGCCACCAGATATCAGCACCACCAGCAGTGGTGGCAGGGGCTTTAGCAGGGAACGTCAGATTTCAGCAGCAGTGGTGAGGCTTCTGGTGGTGCCCCCACAACCCTTGGAGGTTGTTTACCCCAGCACCACCACCACTGGATTACAAGTTTTACAATCTAAAGTGCTTCCTAGCCATTATATCCCCAAGCACATCCATTTCACCATGCCAATGTATGCATTTTATAGATTGGTAGATCAGACCTAAATACCCTAAAGCAGAACTTTCCAAACTTTTCATGTTGGTGACACACTTTTTAGAGATGCGTCATTTCGCGACACAGTAATTTCAGTTTTATTAGCAAACCGGAGGTTAAATCAACCCCTTATAAGAGATACAGGCACCTACATAAATTGTAATAACATAATGTATGGGGACACAACATATCTCATGAAAACCTTGCATATATTTTTAAAAATATATGATTTATAAATAACATACGTTTCCAGGATTGTAGGTGACACACCTACACATTTCAGGAGACACACTCACGTGTTATGGCACACCATTTGGAAAGCCCTGCCCTAAAGGCACCAGATCCTGTCTGATCTTGGAAGCTAAGCAGGGTCAGCCATGGTTAATACTTGGATGGGAGATTGCCAACAAATGCCAGGTGCTGCAGGCTATATTTCATAGAAAGGAACTAGCAAAACTACCTGGCCTAAGAAAACCCTATGAAAAATTCATGGGGTTGCCACAGGTTGACAGGTGATTTGAAGGCACAAAGAAAAGTAAGAAGAGATAGCTATGTAGAATTGCCAAGGTTTTTGTTCTAGAAGAGCTCCTATGCACTTAATTGCTGTTTGACAAGCAAAGTTCTTGTTGTCATGCAGTTAAAGGCACGGGAATTCTTCCAGAAAAAAAGTTGGCGACCATCACAGCTTATCCAAGGCCACCCAGCAAGCCTTATGAAGGGAGTGCTCATGAAAATGAGATCATCGTCAGTTTTCTCTCTGGTCTGAGTCAAGTCTGTTGCTGAAGTGGGAACTCTGAACCCAGGTCCACTGCTGCTTTCTGTCCATTGGAATACGCTGCTGTGGCTGTGACAGAGGGCAAGAATGCTGGAGAGGTCTCCAGTCCCTTCCACTCAGACTGCTATTCCATCATTTCTATTGTCCTTCTCCTCTTGCAGGAGCAAAGAGTCTCATAGACTGTGCAGCAGTGGAACATTCTTTCCTGTCCTCAGATGACGGTCGGCTGCTCTATCCTGATCCCTCTGTCATCATGGGCGGCCTCCTTTGCTGCCCCTGCAATGAGTTACTACTCCCTGCTTCTTTTCCCAAATTAACACACCTGCCCCAAGCTTGGGAACTTGAATTTTGGCAACTATAATTTAATAGCCTTGGTGGCTGGAGGATTTGAGATGTCATCCAGAAATGTAACTTTTCAAAGCTCTGCACCCCTAGCTACCACTTACTTCCCTTCCCGCAGTCCTTGTGTGCAGTTGCTTCTGCAGGCTCTGTCTTAGTACTGCACAGCTACACTGTGGGGCTGACAATATATGGACCACTTTACTAGGTTGTTGTATAGCACTGATCAGTACTGAGGGCTGAATTCCTGGAAGGACAACGTTGAGAAAAGAAGCGGGGGGGATGGCTAAACACCTGAACCTGCAGGGGTCACATGGCACCTCTCCAGGGCCAAATTCGTCTCTCTTTAGTGGATGAATCCTAGTGGAGAGATTATGGAGACCTATTTAAAAGAGATGCTTCCCAAACACAAAAATTCCACATGCATATTGGGATCAGTGCCTCTACTGTTACAGATTCAGTGCTCAAAATACCTTTTTACTTTTATCTATTCAAAATTAACTAAAAATAACAATTTAAAATTGTTTCTTTTACTTTTAGTTACTTTTTAAACGCCCCCTCAGAATGCTTCAAGCCACTGGCCTGTGATACAAAACAGCTCTGGAGTAAGACCACACACCTCCATTAGTTATGCAAGTAATTAAAAGCAGTTACACTGCAAAAGGAGTGAAAATGATCCACTGTTACCATAACAATCATAATATAATTTAGTGATGCACTAGTTATTGGAGAAAGGAGCTACAAATAACTCATTCATCATAACTAGTTACTTCCCAGTTTTGCTTCCCACTCCCTGCCAAACAATATACAGTTGGCCCTCTACATTTGAGGGTTTCACTTTCAAGGACTTGATTATTTGTGAGTTTCTCCAACTGCTGCCCCCTCCCTCACTTCAAGTCCTCCTTTTCTGGGAGAACCTTCTCTCTCCACAGCTCCGATCAAGCTGCCCAGCCCTTTAAAAACCTACCTCTGGTCCTCTTCTTCCTCCACCAGTAACTCCCTGGCTAGCCAAAGACAGCTCATAGCCCAATTTCTTAGTACCATAAACCTTCTCCCAATGTCCTTCACACGCCCAAGGAAAGAGGAAGGTGAGAGAGAGGGAGTATAGGGCCACCATGCCAACCTACCCCCTCTGCCTCTCCTTTCCCTGACCTGGTTTGGACCCTGGGTGCTACTCTCACCACCATGCCTCGGCCCCCTTTCCACACACACACACATTGCAGTTCTCCCACTTTTTGGGGGGCCCTGTGCCCCTAGACCTAGAGAATGTGGAGGGTCAACTAGACTGGCTCTTCTCCAGTGAAGTCTTACTACAAAACGGTGCAGCAACCAGTTGAGGAAAACCAAAGTAAACCAAACTTGACAATAGATAAAAAGATCAGCAGAAGTTTGGTAGCCAGCAAAACAAATTCTGCAATGCAAGGTTAATTCTGCACTGTTTTTTAAAAAGGCCCACTCACAGGCTCTATCCACACTGCTCAGCTAGCAGGTGTTTTATTTTTTTTTAGGATCTTTCCTCATGTGTTTACCAGAGAAGCAAAGGCAGGAGGGAATTAGGAATGGAGGCAGACTGAATACGGAAAATACTGCCACAACCACCATCCCTAGCTTAGTCTTTTGGTATAACATATGGAAACAGCAGCTACATTTCCTACCACTCTGATAGGGAAGGGCTGCCCTTCAATGCATGCTAGCCTTCTCACTTCCACATAATATCCAGATCGCGAGAGCAGAAAAGTCATTTGCAGATGCACATGTTTCATTAACTCAAACAACACTGAATCGTGCAGCAGCTTAAAAAGTGAGACACTGTTGTGGACTAAATTGCACTTATTTGGATGCATGGAGTGTTATCCTCAGGTGGCAGAGATATGTGTGTGTGTTTATAGAAAGGAAAATAAAGGAGCTCCATGCCCAATGGAGAAAACCCACCTCTGACATCTTAGAAGCCATCTTTAGCTCTCATCAGGCCTTCCACTTCTTCATGCCCCTCCTCTTACCAAAGTTCCCCATTCTCTTCACTTAACATTCCTTCCTGCTTTGGTTGGGCTTCCTGGTCTCTTTTGCCTCCCTATTAATTGTCCAACCTGCTCTTTGAGGCCTCCAGTGATGAAGACCTCCAACGATTTCCCATTAGAGGCCTCCCATGGTTTTTCAGAAATTGTTGGCTTACATTTCAGCCCAGTACCAGCCTGTGTTCATCAGATTATGAAGTTCTAATCTAGGTGTCTGTCTTTTTCATGTTGTATTTGAAGCATAAGGCCCTATACCTCACAGGGGTCATTCAGAAGGGCCCAGGGACAAGAGATTTCTCTCAGGAGGGATTTATGTTTCCAAGACAAAGGGGAAGCAGGCCAAAACTAAGATTAGGCAACTTGTTGGGCAGAGCTTTTTCTTCAATACGTCTCCCAGAATCCCCTACTTGTCACACTTGCTGGCGGATTCTGGGAGCTATATTCCCAGTTAGTAACTATCCCAAAGAGTTCTGTTGGGCACTACTTCCTTGCTTTTGGTCCAGCCTTACCCTCAACCCTATGCCTGGCAAAGGGAAAACTCTTAGCCAGCCTGTGTGCCCTTGAGTGCCCGAGGTCACAGAGTCCAAGAAAAGGGAACCTCCACTTCCCCCCTTTCTTGAAGATGAAATCAAAAGGCAGGGAGACCCAGCTGCTTCAGCATCCCCTCTCCTTATCTCCACTTCTCACACCCCCTGCAAGTCTAGTGGAGAGACATTATAAAGGAGTTATGGTAGGGAATATATAAGTAGTTCTCAGAAAGCATTGGTCTCCAGAAAAAAACCAGTTTGTTTTTGGCATCCTCACAGCCAAAGCTTTGAAGTTACCTGTTTTGAGCAAAAATCTCCAAATCCTTCAGCCAGCATGGCCATTGGCCCTGCTAGTCTGGAAACTCTGAGCATTTTCATCTGGAAAAGGAACATTTCCCAGTTCTGTTTGTACTTAATTGGTTAACTTGGCTCTTAGATCTGGAGGTGGTCAAGAAAAAAAATATCTAATTTTCTCTTGCTACTTCAGTTGATGTTGTAGCTCAAGTCGTCATCTTTTTTTTTTTTAACCACACCTATTTAACTTCTTCTGTGCACCCAACCAAAATTGAGCATCCTTTGAGACTGGACAGCCGCTTTTGCATGCTCTGATCCCTCAGCAGGCTGCACTGGCACACCTAATGGTGACTGGAAGTATCATTTTCAGCAGGATGGAGTCACTTCCAGTCACTTTCAGTGGTGTTCCTTGCTCTTTTCAGAGTGTGTGTGTGTGTGTGTGTGTGTGTGTGTGTGTGTAAAAAGAATTTATGAGCCAAACAGGACAATGCAAGGGTTTCTGTGTGGTCCAAGTGGACTAAGGGTGGCTTAGGACCCCAAAGGCTGCATACAGTAGCACAGTTCTCACATCTAATTGACACAACTTAGAAAAACTCCCAGAAAGAGCAGAGCTTAGAAGTGGACTACAGTTCCCAGATTCCCCAAGTCAGCATTATCAATGGCCATGCTGAGTGGGGGATTCTGGCAATTGTAGTCCCAAAAATAACTTTTCTAGGCTCTTGATGAGGAGCATGTACAGACTGCAGTTCCCTCACCATACAAAGCAACTGCAACCCATTCCTGTGCACTTGGATCAGAAACAGGGCTTCTCTTTTGGGACAGATGGCAGGGAGCAGCCTTTTTGAGAAATTAAACTCAGTGCCCCCCCCTGCACCCCACCAGTGGCTCTATTCCAACAATGCAACGCACAAAATGTTTTCAGAATTGTAGAAGTTTATGATATTATTCTCTGTGTGTGCCTTCAAGTTGCCTATTGACTCTGTCCAAAAGTCACACCCTAGAACCCATTTGTGACATTTCAAGGCCCTCCTGGAATTCACCCCTTACATTGAGCTGGAAGGTTTGTGCAGTTAAGTGGGATTTGTCCATCTTGCTCAGTATTGTCTCCACGGATTTGCTCTTCATTTATTTGTTTGTTACCTGTGTCTTCCATGTTTCTTGAAGGTGGCATATAGTTTCCCTAACCTTATCTTTTTCTTCTTAACAAGAACATAGGTTGGGCTGAGAGTAAATGCCAGACCCGTGGTCACCCTGTGAGTTTTGCGGCTCAATACAGACATGAACTGGGGATTTACAAATCCCAGTCTAGACCTTTAGGCAGAGGAAAGTCTTCTTCATCACCTGCTTCCTGAGTTTTTCACCTTAAGACAGCAAGAGCTGAATCTGGGGCAGTTTTCTACCACTGAGTCATGATTCTGTCCGGAGTGCTTTGAGGGTATTCCTGCATGGTAAGGGGTTGGACTGGATGGCCCGTGTGGTCTCTTCCAACTCTACATTTCTATGATTCTATGATTCCATGATCTCTTCTCAAAGTTGTCCTGAATCAGTAAGACTCAACGGTACAGTTCATGGAAGCTCCCAGATTGAGACCATTTCCACACTGCACTACACTGTTATAGTGCCATAGTACTATTCTGGGGTTTGTAGTTTCCTGAGGCCAAAGAGCTCTCTGACTGAGAAGTCTAGATGCCCCTCCCCAAACTGCAAACCCCAGGATTCCATAGGATGTTGAAAGTGGAATAATAGCACTATAACAATACAGTGCGGAAGTGGCCAGTCAGGCAAGTCTTACTGTCCTCAGCTTCAGCCTTCCACCTGTGCTAGAGGAATAATAAAAACTGGCTTCTTGTGATACATGTGAAGTATGGTGAACCCTCCAAGACACTATATAAATGCTTCTGTTTCCATCAGATATAATTGCCTTGCAAAGCCTAAAGATAATGGAGTGGCAGTTCCAATACCTGACTTTCTTACCCCTCGAGCAGTTTCATTTAGATGCTCCTCTCACTTCCCAACACCTCCCCCGCCCGGGGCTGGGAGTCATGTTCCCTCGTGCCGAAATGAAAACACTCTTCGCATGTTCAGGGGCTGGGGAGCGTCTCTTTTGCGTTCATCCCAGGATCGCGTCTCTCTGTGTGTGTTTTAAAAAGGCTTTGGGCTCTCCTAAGTCTTGGTTGTAATTCAGCTTTGGGTTAGGTAACCCCCCCACTTCCGCAATTCATCTGAAGAGAGCGGCAGTCGGGTCACAGGCAGTCAGATTGGAAAGGGGGTGCTAGCGCTTGCCTGCGGGTGTGAGGGGCGCAAGAGTGGGCTGAAAGTTTTCACAAACTCTTTTCCCTGATGCAACGGGCAGCTCCGGCTCCTGGAGTGTCGACCTGAGGCAGTGGTAAGGACGCACTTCTATACGAGCGTCCCCTTTCCTCCGCCCTGTTGCTCTTTCCGCGCTACACGGTTCTAGCGCTATTGTTCCACTTTCAACCTCCCATGGAATTCTGGGCTTTGGAGTTTAGGGCGGGGCCTTTAGAATTCTTCGCCAGAGAGCTCTTTGGCCTCAGTAAACTACAAACTCCAGAATTCCACAGGATGTTGAAAATGGAATAATAGCGCTATAACAGAGTAGTGCAGAACTGGCCCCAGACAGTGACTGGACTCTTGTTTAGCCCCAGCATGGTGTAGCGGTTTGAGGGTTGGAGTATGACCGTGGAGACCAGGGTTCGATTCTCTGCTGGGCCAAGGAAACCCACTGGGTGACCTTGGGCAAGTCACACACTCTCAGCCTCAGAATACCCCGTGATAAAGAGTCCCCCTAACTCGGAAAAGACTTGTGAAGGCGTGCAGCAACCCAACTAAAGTAAACTTATTTGATCAGCGGCCGCATCGTGAGTCAACACGGAGGTAAATTCAGTCACTTGAATGGGTCTACTCTAATGAGGACTGACAACAGGATTCAGGCCAATGCCTCCAAGTCAGCATTTATTTTTAAGACTCAGCAGGGACGTGAAGCAAAGCTGACCCCAAATCTGTTGACCGAAGCGACCGCACTTCCACCACCACCACCTCCTCCTCCTCCTTTTCTTCTCCTTCTACTACTACTCTTGCAACTTTTTCTCCTCCTCTCTTTCTCTGTCTCTGCGCCGAAGCCGCCGCGCGGCGGGAGGAGCGGAGCTGTCTATAAGATCTGCCATTATCGGCTTCCAAGTCATAACAAACGCGCTGAGAACACCCACCTCGCTGGGAAGGGCCTCGGCTGGCGGGGAAAACCGGAGCGCGGAGCGGGCGGACGGGAAGGCAAAGCCGGCGAGGGAGCGCCGGGGAGGAAGAGAGGAGGAAAGCAAAGGAGAGAGTTGCGGCGGAGTTAGTATTTGCTACACCAGCAGTCTCGTTTCTGAAATAAGAGATGCAGCCGCTCAAGCCTACTTAGAAGCTATCTCGGACACTGGATGGGTGCGCGCGCGCTCTACCTGTCGCCACCCGCTTTCTGCACATGCTCAAAGGAAATGCTTAAAACGTTCACCGATAATTTCTCCTTGCCGTATGTGGGCGAGCGTGAGCAAACAGGCGCTGGATTAAGCTTTGGGGAAATCTGGCTCAGATTCAGTCGTTGGAACTATCACAGATTCATTAATTGTGCATGTTTAATCAGAGGTTCTTCATTTGGCCTTTTGCCTGGAACGATGCATCTCTCGTCCTACAGTTCTTAGTTTTGCAGCTCGGTCTTTCTCCCGCTTTTTCTCTTTTTTTATGCCTTGAAAAAATCCAACGCTAGACTAAATGTAAGGAATTCTTTCTCGGGGAAGAAGGAAAGAAGGAAGGAAAGGCTGCTTAACCTGTTCCCTTTCTGCTATTTTTTTGCTTTCAAAATACCCTGGCATGCTTTCCCAGTGAAAAAATATGGACCCCCCCCCCCGAAAAGCAGTTTGTGTGTGATTTTGAGCAAAGAAGAGAGGAAGATGACTGAATTCTTTTTCCTTTAGACTCCTATTCTTAGTGAGATACTGTAGATAATTTGAGATATAGTTCCATACCTATCTACCTGAAGTACATCCCATTAACCTCAATGGGACTTTGTTCTGAATCAAAATAGACACCTGCTGCAATCCTATACACAGATCCCAGGGAGTAACTCCAGTTGAACACAGCAGAAGTTACTTCTGACTAAACATTATTTATTCTATTGATACCCCATCTTTCTCCCAGCATGGGATCCAAAGTGATGTACAAAGTTTTGAAAGCACAATGCAATTAGAAAAGCTCTTAATGCAAAAGTTAAAAGACAAATTACAGTCCTATTTTAAAAACAGCATTAAAAAGTTAAAAACAGTATTAAAAGATGCTTAAACATAGTAAAATGAAAATACTACACCACCCATTTTTTAAAAAAGCATCCTTAAATTTAAAAAAAGGTCTTTACCTGGCGATAAAAAGATCCAGCTGGACCTCCCAGGGAAGAGCGTTCTATAACCTGGGAGCAGCTTCTGAGAAGACTCCCTTCCCCTTTCCTTGCTTGTGTCCTCAGCAGATATGCCTACAATCAGTGATATATTGAAGTCTTTTACTCCAAGTCTCAAGTCTCTACCTTCAAGTCTCAAGTTGAGTCTCAAGTTCTTGCAAGATACTTTCAAGTCAAGTCTCAAGTCTTGAAGCCAACTTTATACCCCAACCTGTATTCCACAATTTCCGAACAGAGTTGAATAAAGTCAGTTTTAACACTTTAAGCAGAGTTGGCGCTCCACTTTTGTGATTTTGCCATCTGCAGCTTCGGAAGTGGGGAATAGGATCCTTCTTACTCTGCATTACTGAAGCTTCAAGAGCTTTAGAAGGAAGGATCCCTCATCCTCAAGCCCATCGCCTAATGCATTTTCTGTTCCCCTCTGAGATATGTGTCCTGCGCACGAGTCTTGTCTTCTGCTCTTAGAAAATGTTTTAGAAAGCTTGTCCTATATGTAGTGGGGACAGGCTGCTGAGCAGACCTCAAGCCCACTTCAAGCCCATTACCTATCCCATTTGCTGTTCCCTCTGAGAAATGTGTCTGCACTTTGGGCTTGAGACAATCATGTGATCAGTAAGCTGTAAAGTTTCTGGATGAATGTGTATTGCTACTGAACCAAGGGCAGTAAGTCAGTCACTAAAAATATGCAAGTGTCAAATCAAGTCAGTGTCTATTTTTTGCTGAGTCAAGTCCAAGTTGAGTCACTAAAGTGACTTAAATCTGACTGGCGTCCGAGTCAATCAACTTGAGTCTACATGACTGCCTGCAATGATGGTGGGACTGAGACAGAATCTTTCCCTGCAGATCTTAGAGCACAGGCAAGCTCATATAGAGAGATAGAGTTTTTCAAACCTGGACAATTAAAGTGCACCTGCAGAATTCAAAGTGCTGATTAGGACCTACAAAGCCTTATACCACCCAGGTCTATGTAAAAAATTGTTATCTCCCTATATGGACCTGACAGAATCTTTAACATCTTTCTCTTGGTCAACCAGGTTGGGTCCAGGCTATCTGAAAGACTGTGTCTCCCTGTATGAACTTGCCAGCATCTTTGTTGTTAACTGCTGTCAAGCTCATCTTGATTTCTGGTGACCCTACAGAGACAGATCTCCAAGCCACTCTGTTATCAGCCACCCTGCTCAGGTCTTGCAGATTCAGGGACATAGAATCATAGAGTTGGAAGAGACTACAAGGGCATCATGTCCAACCTTCTGCCATGCATATCTTCCTTGACTGAGCCTACCATCTGTAATGCAGTCTTCAGGCCTTATCACACTACACTATTATAGCACTATTACTCCACTTTCACTGACATGGCAATATCACATGGAATCATGGGATTTGCAGTTTAGAATTCTCAGCCAGAGAGCTCCAGTGCCTCACCAAACTACAAACCACAGAACTCCAAAGGGTGCAGTCAGGGCAGTTAAAGTGGAATTATAGTGCTATAACAGAGTAGTATGACCTTCCTCCAGTGATATATTTAAGTCTTTTACTCCAAGTCTCAAGTCAAGTCTCAAGTCTCTGCCTTCAAGTCTCAAGTCTGGGAGACAACTTTATATCCCAACCTATATTCCAGAATTTCTGGACAGAGTCAAATAAAGTCAGTTTTAACAATTTAAGCAGAGTTGGCCTTCCACATTTGCAATTTTGCCATCTGCAGCTTTGGAAGCGGGGATAGGATCCTTCTTACTCCCCCTTACTGAAGCTTCAAAAGCTTTAGAAGGATCTTTCCTCCTCAAGCCTGTTGCCTAACACATTTGCTGTTCCCCTCTGAGAAATGCACCCTGCATCATGGGGGCGAGTCGTGTGTTCTCCTCCTAGGAAAAGTTTTTGAAGGCACCTCCGATATGCAGTAGGGTCAGGTTGCTGAGCAGACCTCAAGCCCACCTCAAGCCCATTGCCTAACCCATTTGCTGTTCCCCTCTGAGAAATGCACCCATACTTTGGGCTTGAGACAGATTGTCATGAGACCAGTAGGCAAAAAGAAATGGAAGTGTTGTTCAAAGTTGTAAGGTTTCTGGATGAATGTGTTATGT
Organism: Cyclura pinguis; assembly: GCA_030412105.1. Classification (NCBI taxonomy): domain Eukaryota; kingdom Metazoa; phylum Chordata; class Lepidosauria; order Squamata; family Iguanidae; genus Cyclura; species Cyclura pinguis. The sequence continues at coordinate 193,542,587 of CM059600.1, read as the reverse complement.
TACTGAACCAAGGGCAGCAAGTCAGTCACTAAAAATATACAAGTCTCGAGTCACGTCGAGTCGAGACGGTGCATCATTTATTGCCGAGTTGAGTCGAGTCCGAGTTGAGTCACTGGAGCGACTTAACTCCGACTTGAGTCCCAGTCAGTCGACTCAAGTCTGCATCACTGGCTTCCTCTTTTTTACTGTCTTCCACCTTACCAAGCATTACTGTCTTTCCTTTAGAGTCAAGTCTTCTCATGATATGGCCAAAGTATGACAGCCTCAGTTTAGTCATCATGGCTTCTAAGGAGAATTCAGGCTTGATTTGTTCTAGGATCCATTTGTTTTTCTGTTTAGCTGTCAAGGGTATCTGTAGGACTCCTCTTCAGCGCCACATTTCAGAATCTTACTTAACATATTCTTCTTAGTCCAACACATCACAGGCTTGCTTGGTGAGGACCCAAAAGAGAGACTTCTCAGTAGTTGCTCCCACCTTCTGTAATTTCCTTCCATGCGAGGCTAAGCTGGCCCCCTCTCTGCTCTCCCCAGCAGGCAAAGACCTTCTTCTTTAAGCAGGCTTTTAGTATGTAACCACTCACAGGGTGGCATGTGCTTTATTTGGGGTGTGAGTTTTATGTATTTATAAACTTTTGTATGCATTTTAAATGATTTCATACTGTTTAATAGGATGAATTTTAACTGTTTGTAAAATTTTATTGATAAATTTTTAACTGATTCTTCATGTGAGCTGCCTTGGGTCCCACTCCATAAGAAAAGTGGTGTAGAACTGAAGTCTACTATATAAAAGTCAAAGTTTGTATGTTTGTTTATCTGTGTCAGGTGAAGACCTCATATGATTGGCTGCCTGTGAAGATTCTATGGAATCCTGGGGTTAGCAGTTTTGGAGGGGGCCTTTTGAATTTTCAGCCAGAGAGCTCTTGGGCCTGACCGGTTGCTATGGAGATGAGGCCTAGCAGCAAGGAGGAGGGCAGTGTATTCCCTCAGGAACCCAACCTCTCTGTGTTAATGACTCTCAATATAGATTGGGTTGGGGAATATGGGGAAAGTTACAGGTACTGGACAAGACAGTTTGGGGAATTAGATACATAGGATCTCAAATCTTTCTAACAAATACTACCTATGAGAAAATAAAATCACAGGCAACACTGGCTATATACGCTCGTAAATAAATAAAGAATCTGTGATAGCTCCCAAAACTTGAGGCTTAGCTTAAAACTGTACACTCACAATCAGCCATAGAAGATGTGAAAAAAAATTGGTTAAGAATTTCTTTGAGCACCTGAGGTGGGTACGTTCAGGACTTCCACCCTAAACCCCATCCAGGTTCCAAGATACATTCTAAGTAGGTTTGAGCAGTAGCATCTTCCGCTTTAGAAATGAAACAGCTTGATGTAGCAAACACTCAAGCTGTTAAACAAAAACATAAAATCTATTGTTGACAGGAGGGAAAGCCACTTAACAATCTCTTCTGGGATGAAGTTGTTCTCTATGTTAGACTGACTTTGTAACAGTTCACAGTAGAAGAATGGCCCTTGTGGGCAGTGGGAGAACAAATTCCCCTAGAATTTTTCTGGACAACTCCTTGAGAAGGCAACATTCATGGTTCTGATGTCCCGTTGGGCTGTTTTTCTCCCTCACAAAAATGGTAGTGCTGGGAAGGGGGCGAGAAACATGCTGTAGCTGGTGAGCTCTCTGGAGGAAGATCCATAGAGCTGGAAGGGATCAATCACAATAGGCCAGTTCTTAGCATGCAGGAATACACAGCTATTCCTGAGCCTGTTTCGTTGCCTTTCTCTAAGAGGTAGGTTTCATGCTTTCTCTCTTTACCTTCTAACCGCCCCTGCATTTTGGTATCTGTGACTCTTTACCATAGGGGTAGCCACCTGTGGAAGATCAGGGGGCTGGATTAGTCCTCCAGGAGACCTTGGAGGGTTACCACCACCCTGCACTTGCTCCCACCAAAAAAACTCCCCCCCTCAAACACCCTCTTATAAACATGAGGTCATGTTTTAGGACCTTCCTGGGCCTCTTGAAGGCACACCGAGGAAAAAAAAATGTTGCAAAATTTTGTTTTGACCCCTGGGGCCTCTACCGTCACCACCATTTGGGGATGTTTTGGAGAGAGAAAAAAAGTTAAAACATTTTTTTCAATTGTTTTTACTCCAGGGAGCCTGGAGGCCACAAAAATGGCCCTGGTGGCTGTATGTGGCCTGCAGGACATCCTGTGCCCCCTTCTGCTTTATCATAAGCTTCCTGCTTTCTTCTTTAGAGAAGACGGCTTCCTTTTTGAAGTAGTCAAAGAACAGTCTACTATTGGAAGGCGTCCTCTGTAAAAAGGTCCCAGTCCAAGGCCAGTTGAAACTTCAAAACCCAAAGAAAGGTGAGCAGAGAGGGCTTTGAAGCTGCCTGTCAGCACTTAGCAAGTGGATGGCAGACCTAGGAGCTGGCAAGTCCATGAGTCATTTGGGCACAGACTTCCACACTAGGGTGTGAGGGATTTGTATCTGTTTAAATTGTAGTGCTAATTTACTATAAGACGTGTGAGTACTTGTTCAGAAACGTTAGGCCAATCAGTGTCCTCTCATTTGTGTAGGCGGCCGTCCTGCTGTACCCCTGCGCTGTAGCATAACGTATGTGACGCGTGTGCCCATATGCTTGCATCGGTCTCATACGAACTGCAGCGTTCCTACCGATTTGTGCATCCGGGTGAAATAGCTTCAGCAATAGTCCTGGGAAAGTCTTCAGTTGCTTTGCTTGTTTAATCGATTTGCCTTTTACCATTCAATTATAACTTTGTGTTTTTATTTTTTATTTTATTGTCGTTGCTTAGTTACCTTGAAGACTGTAGTAGTAGAAAGGCAGTATATTATTTATATCTAGTTTATATAGAGAGCCAGGGAAGGTTTGAGCGTTGGACTACAAGCCAGGAGACCAAGGTTCAGTTCCCCTCTCGGTCCCCACGGGGTGACCTTGGCTGCATCACACACTCTCAGCCCCAGAAAACCCTCTGATAGGTTCGCCTTAGGGTTACTGTAAGTTGGGAACTACTTGAAGACACCCAACAAAAACAGCAGTAGCATAGCAATAGCATGTGTATTTCTATATCGCTTATCAGCTAAGTGCTCTCTAAATGGTTTACAGTGTGTTAGCTGATTTCCCCCAACAAGCTGGGTACTCATTTTACCGACGTGCAGAAGGATGGAAGGCTGAGTCAACCTGGAGCCCGGCAGGATTGAACTCACAACCTTGTGGCTGCAGTACCAGCATTTAACCACTGCACCACCAGGGCAGTTTTTATAGCCCTCCTTTCCTCTAATAAGCTCAAGGGGGGGGATACATGGCTCTCTCTACAACTTTATCCTCACAGTAGCCCTGTGAGGTAGGTCAAGCTGAGATAAAGTGATTAGCCTGAGGACATCCAGTGAATTTTTCGAGCTTTAGGGCCTAGACATCCCGTCCAGCATTGTTACTGTTGTACACCTTCAAGTCAATTCTGACTTATGGCAACCCTATAGTGACTGTACTATGGAGTTTTTCTGATAGGATTTCTTCAGAGGGGGCTGCCTTTGCCTTCCACAAGACTGAGTGGGATCCAAACCCTGGTTGCCCAAAGTCCAAGACAATCATTCAGACCACTATACCACACTGGCTCTCAGCCTATCTGGCATCCTAACAACCACACTGGCTCATATGAATGTATATAAATTGAATGAGTGAATGATTGAATGAAGTCTTGTGTGCGTGCATATACCTTCAAGTCGCCTGTTGACTTATAGTGACTCAATGAATTTGGTAGGGTTTTCTTAGGCAAGGAACATTCAGAGGTGGTTTTGCCATTTCATTCCTTTGAAATGTGACCTATAAATCTGGTATTTGTTTGTGGTCTCCCATCCAAATACTAACTCAGACTTACCCTGCTTAGCTTCCAAGATCCCTCAGAGGAGGGAAACCTGGTGCTCTTGAAACATTTTGGGCTAGAGTTTACCTCAACTCCAGCCAGCATGGCCAGTGGTTAGGAATAATGGTATTTGTGGTGTGCAATGTCTGTAGGGCAAACTATCAATACGTGACAGTGACTTTATAGCAAAGAAATTCCCTCTTGGCACATGGGTTCCATAAATAGAACGATGGGGAAGAATTTAGGTTTCGTTCAGTGTTGTTAGCATTGTTAGAAATCAGACTTAACAGTCTTATTCCCCTCCCCCCGCAACCATGTCTTCTTAGTAATTCCCTGGCCTCTTCAAAGAAACAGATAATTTAACTCCAATATAATGTAATTTATTGTGTAATTTCTACCCCACCTTTCAACCCAGGAGGATCTCTAAGGCGGTTTACATAAAAAGACAATTAAACTGTCTAAACTAGTAAAATGTGCAATTAAAAAACCGCCTACGTACTTCTTCCCTCTTTGAGGAAAAGCCGGGCCTTTCCTTTCCTTTGCCTTGAAGCCTTTCACTTTCAAATCATCTTCACTGTTTAGACGCTTCTCCTCTGCCAACCTGAGCTGAACAGAGACTGTGCACAGAAACTTCCATTGCATGCATTCAGTAACAACGGTGAGAAATGTGGCATCTGATGAACATGAACAGGAAATGGTGTAAGGCTTGCTTTCTGTGGAGCCTTGGCTCAGCCTCTCTAGTCCCCAGAGCCAGATCTTGACCGTCATTAAGACACAATCATCCAAAACTATGTGCCCTCTAAAAATGTTGGACTATACTGCCCATCATTCTAGTCAGTGTGGCTGCAGGCTAGGGATGTTGGGAGGTGTAGCCAAGCATCTGGTTGTGTGGATTGCTGTTCTAACTGAATAGATATCTATTCTTCTGCTTACTCCTTCATTTCTCTCCCCTTTTTCAGTTGTCTCCCTCCCTTGTGATGTTTTCTAGATTGTAACCTCTTTGGGGCTGTGTCTTCCCGTTCGTTACAAAATATGGTTGCCTGCACTAGGTTGAATTCAGACTTAGTAATACTTACAATGAGAGCCAGCATGGTGTAGTGGTTTGAGCGTTAACCCTGGAGAGTAGGGTTGTCCCAGCTCAGCCATGGAAACCCACTGGGTGACCTCGGGCAAATCACACTCTCTCAGCCTCAGAAGGAGACGAAGGCAAAGCTCCTGTGAACAAATCTTGCCAAGAAAACCCTGTGGTAGGTTCACCTTAGGGTTGCCATAAGTCGGAAACAAATTGAAAGCACACACCAGCTACAACAATGCTTAAAGCAAATCCACCAGGGCTTAATGCAGTCATGATTAACTTAAGGCCAGTTTATTTATATGAGTCTACTCTAAGCATGACTTTATCTGCAGAAATATGCAATAGGCAATATAGGACATACAAGCCAGGATCTTACATCTGCACAGTGTTCCTCATGCACATTTCTTTCTTTCTTTCTTTCTTTCTTTCTTTCTTTCTTTGAGAGTTAATATGGCTTTATGCAATCTACAATAAGAACAGGTTACATCTAAACAAATCAACTTGTCTGAGGTTTTCTGCAAAGAATAGGATAAGGGAAAGTTGTGTCTTCATTTTGCCACAAAATCCAATCTCCAATTAATAAAATGTTTCAGAGGCAGTAGAATTTTAATAGTTCCTTTTTAACGTTTCTTCTTTATCAAGAATAGTCTGCTTTAAACTCAATGCAGCATCTTCAAAGTTAGGATTTAAATCTAAAACCCTTTTTGAAATCCCTCAGTGCTTCATAGACGAATCCTAGCCTGTATAATATTAAGCCTCTGTTATAATATGGGACTTCAAAATCAGGTTTGGCTTCTATAGCTGCTGTATAATCATCCGTTGCTTCATAGAAGTCAACTCTCAAGTACTTTATCTGTCCCCTGTTGTTAAGTGCTGTGGCCAGATCATGGCAGGAATGCTTGCTCATGCCGGAGCATGCACACTTCTCAATATGCACATTTCCATGTCCTGCCACTGCCCTTCAGGTGTCATGCCCCAGGAGGGGGCCCTGCTGCTGTCACTTAGTGTGCTGCCACTTGAGGAGGTGATTCAGACTTACCTCTGGTAAGCGGTTTGGACAGAACACAAGGGCAGAAAAGTAGACCTCTGTGTTCCATCCATAAAGAGATTTACACGTGCATGAGATACTAACAGGATGCTAGCCATACTATCTGTGATTAGATGTTCTATACATCTACTATTTAAAAGTCCAAGTTTGTCTGTCTGTGAGTTTATCTGTGTCAGGCAGGCAAAGACCTCATATGATTGGCTGAGTGAGGCAAGAAGACCTCATATGATTGGCTGGCTGTGAAGATTCTATGGAATCCTGGAGTTGGCTGTTCAGGGAGGGGCCTTTAGAATTCTCAGCCAGAAAATAGGTCAGTTGCTATGGAGATGAGGCCTAGCAGCAAGAAGGAGGAGGGCATTGTTTTCCTTCAGGAACCCAGCCTATGTATGTTAACAACTTTGAATACAGATTGGATTGGGGAATATGGGGAAAAGTTAGTTACTGGAATAGGCCAGTTGCTATGGAGACGAGGCCTAGCAGTAAGGAGGAGGACATTGTATTCCCTCAGGAACCCAACCTCTTTGTGTTAATAACTCTGAATACGGATTGCATTGGGAAATATGGGGAAAAGTTACAGGTACTGGAGAAGACAGTTTGTTGAGTTCTGAAGAGGAAAATAAAATCCTGGACAACGGCGGGTAAATATGCTAATTCTCTAATATAAGTCAGATACTCTCCATATTGTCCAGGTGATATGCAAAACCTACTATTTATCTCTGTACACATTTACTGGGATGTGGACACTTCTTGTTAACTGCCATCAAGTCAGCTTCAACTTCTGGTGAGAGACCTCCAGGATGCCCCATTATTAACACCTCTGCTCGGGTCTCGTAAACCCAGGGTTGTGGATTCCTTGACTGAGTCAATCCATCTGTGATGTGATCTTCCTCTTTTCATGCTGCCTCCCACCTTACGAAGAATTACTGTCTTTTCATGTCATCTCATGATATGGCCAAAGTACAATAGCCTTGGTTTTGTCATTTGGGCTTCTAGGGAGAGTTCAGGCTTGATTTACTTTATTGCTCTCTTTGGCAGTCCATGGTATCTGTAGAATTCTTCTCCAGCACATTTCAGAAGAGCTAATTCTCTTCTTGTCAAGCTTTCTTCACTATCCAGCTTTCACAATCATACATAGCAACTAGAAATATAGTGCCATGGGCAATCCTGACTTAGGATTCAATATCTTCATTCAGGTCACATGGATTGCAATCCACATATGCAGGCACCTGGAACATCCGCTCCTCCACATAATTCACCCTTACTCTTTCTATATATTAAATACACACTTTCTGAATGCTTTCCCAGTCCCACTTCAAAGATAGCACAGAGCTATCTTTGGAAATCTCTATGCTGTCACATAGGATCATTAAAACTTTATATGCAAGCATTTTAGAAACAAAACTTCTGGAAGTTTACACCCTAACCCTTCTCTCAATTCATTTTTACAGTTTGTCCCCACTTTATTCCCAGTTAAGTGCTAAGCTGGTATATTACATATTTAAAAAATAAAAAGGTTCTGGAAACCATGCCTTATGAGGAGTGGCTTAGGGAGCAAGGTATGTTTAGCCTAATAAAAAGAAGGTTAAGAGGTGAGATGATAGCCATGTTTAAAAATTTGAAGGGATGCCATGTTGAAGATGGAGCAAGCTTGTTTTCTGCTGCTCCAAAGACTAGGACATGGAACAGTGGATTCAAACTACAGGAAAAGAGATTTTACCTAAACATCAGGAATAACTTCCTGACAGTAAGAGCTGTTCAACTGTGGAATATGCTGCCTCAGAGTATGGTGAAGTCACCTTCTTTGAAGGTTTTTAAAGGTAGTCTGGATGGCCATTTGCTAGGAGTGCTTTGAGCGTGTGTTCCTGCGTGGCAGGGGGTTGGACTTGATGGCCATTGTGGTCTCTTCCAACTCTATGATTCTATGATTCTATAAAAACTAGGATCTATAATCCCAATGTGAGATGGGTATTTTAAAAGAAGTGCCTGAAATTCTCACAGAGAGGCTCACACTGTAATAATATTCCCTAAAAGGAGAGTCCTGACACCTCAGAACAGAAGAGTATAGCAGCACTTGCTGGTGACTGGGAGGCAGTTTTTAGCAAGGATAGAAAAGAATATACAGTTGGCCCTCCACATTTGCTAGGATTAAGAGTGCAGGACCCTTGCAAAAGTGGGGTAATTGCCAGTATCAAACTCTCTCTCTCTGTCTGTCTGTTGGAAGGGGGCAAGGCAGGGTGGGAGAATGGGCATCCAGGATCTGAATGAGGTCAGGAAAAAGGGGGTGGATTCAGCATCTTGGTCCTATACTTCCTTTCCCTCTCCCATCTCTTTCCTTATGTGTGTGTGTGTGTGTGGGGGTGCCTCAGAAGAAGGTTTGTGGTGCTAAGAAATTGGGCTCGCTATTTAGCTGGCCGGGCAGCAGTTGATGGAGGAGAAGGACCAAAACTGAGTTTTTAAAGGGCTGCATGGTGTGATCCGAGCCTCCAAGAAGGAAGATTCTCCCAGAAAAGGAGCATCCGAGGTGAGGCGGGGAGGCACAGGTGTTGGAGAAACTTGCAAATAATCAAATCCATGAAAGTCAAACACACAAATGTGGAGGGCCAACTGTATTCCCTGTTATTTGTTTCCTGGCTGAAAAATGACCTTCCTGATGTTCAGGAAACCTGATCAGGAAAAGTAATACAGTGATATGAATTTTGAAAGCTTTCACCTGGTATTCACAGATTTCATATATATTTTTTGTGATGGGAGTGCTGTGCAAAAATCCAACAATTTTTGCACAAAACCCCTACATGGCTATATGTTTTTATTTTTTGTTTTGTTTTGTTGAAAACATGTTTTCTTCGCAAAACCCTATGATTTTCCCACAAATCCTCCATATGTAGTTCTGCACAGAATAATTGCCCAAAACACTTTGGGGTGTGCAAATATCAGACAAGAATTGCATAGAAATACTTATTTTTCCTCTAGAAGAAAATTGTGTCGAAATATTAATCTTCCCCACAATGAAGAGAAAACTGTGGAAATTATTAGTCCGGGCTTGTGAGGATGAAATAAGTGAATGTTTACATCGCTGTAAATCACAGTCACCGTGACCTGGCAGTATAAGTGCTTAGAAACATGTCTGTTTAAACATGCACAAGTATTTCTGAAAGATTTCCCATTGGAAAGTCTGCACAAAGACACATATGTATCTTTCTTGGTTGCTGTTTCTTACTTACAGGTGATGTATATCAGGCTGTTAGGGAGTACAGTATTATCAGTGTGTATCTACATCCACATACATGTGGGTGGAGGCATTTAGGTTGCCAGCTGCCAGTTTTCCTCACAAGTCTCAACAACATGGAGATTCTTTGGGCATAAATTTAACATACAATTCTTGCTGTCTTGCAAGAATTTACAAGGAAACTGAAATCCATAGCCATTGATGAAAAAAGGCCGCTTGCTTCAATACCCCTCATATTTCTTTTGAAAAAAATCCCATTGTTTTGTTGGCTTGGATCGGTTACTATGAAGGGAAGAAAAAGTTTAGTAAATTCTGTTGTACTTCAGATCGACCTTCTCTATTTTGATACACTCCAGATGAGTTGGACTACAACACTCAATCACTGTCAGTGGCTGGGGATGATGGGTTCTGTAGGCCAACACATTTGAAGTCTGCTGGGTTGGGGATGTCTTGGACCCACTGGGAAACACGACCTTGAGCCTTGCAGAAAGGAGTGTGGTGAAATGGCTACCACTGAATTAGGTTTTTTTAATTAACGTTTATTAGTGCATGGTATTTTGCATACATTATCATAGCCCACATAATACATTACAATATTTACATGTTATCATGATATGTGTTAAATTTCGTATATGATCTATTTAAAAAAAGAATATTTTTAAAAATCCTTAGAATATTAATATAAATTACTACTATAACTTTAAAATATCAGTCCAGTAACGTTAAAGGTTGCAGTTACCCTCCTGTTTTTAACCTTGTCGTATCTAAACATATTTTATACAGGAACTTTTAAGATTCAACAATTCATTGCCTTAATGAATTAAAGCATGGTTAATTAATCATGCTTAGAAACTGATTCAGACCTCAGATCATACCTGTTACTTCAGTTATCTAAGTCTATAGCAGCCACTTTCCCCCATTTTCTCTCCCATGTAACTTTCTCCCATTCTTCTTTAACTTTTTTCATCTTTTTATTGTTTAAAATCTTATCTACTTGGTACAGGCTGTAAAGTTTTAATAACCAGTCATTTACAGTGGGAACTTCTCTTCCACATTTCAGCATATAATAATATAGTAATAATAATAGTAATAATAATGAGGCAGCTGGTTTAAATGTTCGGCAAGTTTGTTATATACACTGCATTTTTTTCATGTGTACCCCTAATATTTGTTAAAAGTATGTTTAAATAACTTGAAGACACACAGCAGCAGAGGTTCTGGTCAAAGGGCAGCAAAGACCTTGAGATGATCAGAACGTATTTTCTCCTGGGTTGAGAACCTTTAGCCCTCAGATGCTTTCGTCTGCAAATCCCATCAGTTTCATCCTACATGGGTAATAGTAAGGGACTGTGTGAGTTGTAGGCTAAAATATCTTGAAGGCCAAGGGCTGTCTTCTTGTTTTATTAGAAGCGTGAAGCCCTATCTTGCACTGATGAATGCATCTAAAGGGTCTTCAAAACGCATGCATTAGTTTAAATAAAAATGATAATTTCTGCTGAACAAATGTTAACTATACATCCTCAGCAATCCTAATTTAGCATCTGTAGATGGTGGACAAGTATACGTATGTATCATATATATAAAAAGTATTAGGATTGGTTGCAGCTCTCTTTTGAAAGCATACCATACCAAGCGAGGTTTGTGGTTGAGGAGTGGTCAGAATAATTATGGCTGCTTATATTACAGGAAGTGTACTTGATTTCCACCTGATCACCTGACTTCCTAATCTAAGAAGGTTTTCCTCTGAGATTTCTACTATTTGGATTATATTCCCTTTTATGATCATTTGGCTTCCAGTTTCTGCATGTGATCGATGTTGCAATGGGTAGGGAAATGGAGTAGGGAAACAATTCTGGGTCTGTAAAGAAAACAAAGTTATATAATTTTACTGTAGTGGCCCAAAGGAGTTGAATACTTTGGTATTCTTTGGGTCACAATCGTTTCTTGCTCCCAGGGAAAACGAGGAAAAAAGAAGCTGGACTTCAAGTAGGCTGAAGAAAACTTTTGAAATACAGTCAGCTATGATCAGAGAAGCCTGGCTTCAAATACCCATTGAATCTGGACCTTGGGTGACCTTGGGTCCATTGCTATGTCTCAGCCTTGCCTATCTGATAGAATTGTTGGCAAGGATAAAACAGGGAGGTGGAGAACGATGCATAGTTTCCTTGGAAATGTAGTACAAGACTGTAATAAACAAGCACCTTCTTGTACTTTTCTTTCAAATGTTAAGCACTGAGTTGTATGCTAGACTATAAGGGCCAAATTCCATGTCATGATAGCCTTTACTGATTCTTTTTTTTTTTAAAAAAAATGTAATTCATCTATGTATGTCTCAGAATATACGAAAGTTACTTTTTTGGACCACTACTTCCAGAGTCCCCCAGTGGTGAAAGATGTATTCTAAAACCTCTCAAACTTTTTCAAGATCTGGTTTGACTGCCAGCTGCTAGGGAGCTTTTCCATATAAAAATTGTCTCTTAGAAGGTTGGGATAGAGGAAGAGGATAGAAACAGATTAAGTATGCATTTGTCATGGTCTTTAACCTGACCAAAAATCCTTCCCCAACCTGTGGTTCTCCAGATGTATTGAATTACAGTTTCCACCATCCTCAAACAGCATGTCTATTGGAAGGCAGAAGGTGTGGAAAAACAATGTTCTTGAGATGCCACCTTGAGGAATCTGGCAGCATTCAATGTTGTAGTTTTGGCTCCCTCTGCTGGTAACCAGGAGGCATTGTTGGGTAGAAATCCCCAAATGGGACACACATTTTTATTCTTGGTGATATCTGTAGCTTCCATGCCAGGGCCCTTCAGCACTACTGAGACACTACTTTTCTGCAGTCAGCTGTGTAAGTGGAATTGAAACCAGTGGTTCCATTTTGAACTTAATAGGGTACAATAATCCCCATAGCAGCCTGCCATGCCAGTCCCCATGTGGAAGACCCAAGTTGACAGGACATATGAGTGACTGGTGTTAGTTACCATTATTCTTTTTACTGGAGAAACCATACTGTTCAATTATCCTGATGTGACTAAGACAGTTCTAATTATTCTTCTGCCAAACCATTTTTTCAGCTGCTTTTAAAATGTCCCAGTTTCTAATTTGTAAGCTGAATTTTGAAATGAAACTGGAGCTTTATTTGTTAAATATGCTAGGGCAACAAAGGGAAATAAGGCATCAGAAGATATTATTATATCTAATAACTGCGGCAAGGTTGACATACGCGCAGCACTGGAATGAAAAGAAACATATTGAGATAGAAGAATGGAAGTTAAAAGTCCTGGGTATCATAGAGATGGAAAAATTAGCATTTTCTTTGAAGAATAAATCTATCCAGAACTTTGAGAAAGAATTGAAAAAAGTATTGGATTGGGTAAGGATATAAATGTATAAGGAATCAAAGAAGAAATAATGTAACTGTTCTTCTCTCTGTGAGATGGAAATTATGTTTGTAATAGAATGGAAATAAGCAATTTCAACTGGAAGATTTAAGCATGGAAGTGTGAGGGTTTTTTTTTAATTTATTTTCAAGACAAACTTTAAAAAAAAACAATGTTAAAAAAGTGTCCCAATTTCTCTCTCCTCTTTCCACTTTCCCTCTTTGTCCTCAGCTTACTTTAGTTGCTACAAATTGAGTTCAAAGTGTCAAAGTAGTTTGCACTCCATTAACTCAGCTGGGACGAGAGGAAAGGAGAGGAGATAGCAAGAGTAGCAGAATTTTGCCCTTCCCATCAAGGTCTAGCAGAAGTTAAACTGCTGCCACCTCTCCTAGCTTTTGTGTTCTTTCTCATCTTGATCACACTTTGATGTTGCCTGGCCACGTGTCTCTTGGTTGTCATCTGTGAAAGGTTGACAATATGAATTACATCAGACATTCTACTGGAAACAGGTTGGATGGAGAATCTGAAGTTCCCCCTGCCCCTGAAGCCACAACCATGTGTCAGTCCTTCTGAGCTATTATTATTTCATTCATTCATTCATTCATTCATTCATTTAAACATTTTCCCCCAACCACTATCCAGGGATCTTAGTAAATAAAACAATAAAACCAATCTCATAAACTTAAAACAGTGTAAATAATAAATAAGAGCCAGGGTGATGTAGTGGTTTGACCACTGGACGAAGACCGTGGAGATCAGGGTTTGATTCCCTGCTCAGCCTTGGAAACCCACTGGGTGACCTTGGGCGCATCATACTTTCCCAGCCCCAGAAAATGTCGTGATAGGGTCAAGTTGGAAACGACTTGAAGGCACACAACAACAACATCAGATAATAAATACGATTTTAAAAGAGTAAAAAACATATTAAACAATTGGAACAGCTCAAGAAGACATATTAAAATCAGTTAAAATAATTTACAATGAGTTAAAACCGTCTGTACATGCAAGAGATTGTGTAAGAACAATTAGAAACCAAAGGCTTTAGTGAACTTCTATGTTTTCACTTGGCACCAGAATTACAACATCATTGCCACCAATCAGACAACCAAGGGAGGCTGTTCCTCAACAGAGGTGCCACAGCAGAGAAGGGCCTCATTGTTATACTCTTGCTCAGTGGTTTGAATTGGGTTTTTATGACTATTTGATGGGACTAGTAAGTTTCACCTAAACTCCTCTCCTTAAACTTACGTTTGTATACTCTGGGATGGATTTTATCCTTTGCATCAAAGGTGCCATTCATGGTGGAATCAGAATAAGTAAGTTAGGCATTCTTCATGTTCAACTATACTATCCCTGCTGGGAAACTTTTTTCCATAATCACCCATTAACTGAAAGGAAAATCAATTGGTGGGTACAGCCATTGGTGGGCAGTATCAGAACCAATGCAGTGCAGCTCAGGGAAGGTAGTGCAGTGAAGTGGTTTGAATGGTTGGGCTAGGACTCCAGGAGATAAAATCTTCATGTACTTGGGCAGATCCCTGAGTGACCTTGGCAAGTTACTCTCCTCAGCCTCAAAGAAAGGCAAACATCCTCTGAGTAAATCTTTCAAAGAGAACCCTATGATACTGTCACCATAAGCCAGGGTCAACTTGAAGGCATGTAACAACGAATAGATCAGTGGGAGAGTAAAAAGTAGATCTGCATCTTCTAATTCCTGTTTTGCAGTAGATCAATTAAGGCTTCTAATTTCCAACTGTTTAGCAAGTGTAATAATGAAATTACATCCCCCACCCATCCATATCTCCTGAAATTAAGAAAGCTTGGGCTAACCGGGAATGATTTGTTCCATAGGACTGTGAGTTTTGATACTTTAAACGTATTCCAAGACTCAGAACTGAATTCAGTATCTTTTATGCTAGGCTCTGGTGTTCTTGTAAAATCAGAGTATATCCCAGAATATATAGTACCATCCCCACCACCACATACACACCTCTTCCGCTGCCTCTCATCTTCTCTCCCCCCCACCCTGCCTCATATCTGAAGAACACATGAAATTAAGCTGCAGCCAGCAGGTTCCCTTCTTAAGGTCTCTGTTGAAATCTCAGTAGTTACACACATTGACAGTATAATCCACATTCTCTCAGACATAGGTTCCATTGAATTTCTAGGTAAGCTGCAACCTGTGTGACTATTGCTATAAGCGATGAAATTGACATATGTATTTGATTTAAATCCCATCAAAACTAGGACTCAAGGTGGCTTAAACAAAATAGAGAGAGAGAGAGAGAGAGAGAGAGAGAGAGAGATCTCCCTATGCATAAAAGTAAAAGTTTCTGTGAGACTATTTGTGGTGTGTTGATAGAAATGCTTTAGTTATTGTTAGCTGCAACGGAGGAGATAACCACAAGAAACACTCTTGAAATTCTTCTCTTTCTTCTTGTTGTTGTTGTTCCAGTTTCATCTTCAACATATCCAGTATTGGCTCCTCAGGTCTTCTCCTGCTTACTGACAAAGACTTTGTTTCCAGGAGTTGTGCCTTCTGGAAACTTCTAGGAGTGGCCATTTTCCTTTTGAATAGGTTACAGGGCCCTCTTTTAACATTACGAAACCCTGTTTTTCACACTTGGAAGTGGACTACAATTGTTTTTTGGTTTGGGTTTTTTTGGGCAGGTGGGGGGTGTTTTTAGCATTCTTGGTGGCCAGGAAAGAGTCTCAAAGACAGAAAATTGGTCCCCCAGACCCAGTTGAGTTATTCATCCTGACTTAGACTTATATTGCAGCCAATGTCTCTCCAGGGTTTCAGGCTAGAGTCTTTGCCAGTTCTACCTGGAGATGCCAGAGTTTGGACCTGGGATCTTCTAATATAAACTGTGGGGTCTGCCCTTTTGCTACAATCTCTTCCTTTCAACAGTACTAAGCAGGCTATCTGGACAGACTGTGGAACAGCCACCACATTAATGATGATGTATTCCAGGATGCCAGTCGCTCTGCCTGACCTAGGTGACTGCATTCTTTCTCTTGCAGATCTGGATCCTTCAACAGGAACAGTGCCACCCCCTGGCCCACCTTACCAGATGTGCCCCTGACTGCATTCAGCCTCTGATGAGCCATGTTCAACCCGATGAACCCACCAGTGAGCAGCTATGTGGAACATTGCTACCTTCGGCCCCTCCATGGGCAGGGGCAACCCAGCACCATGGTGGAAGGTCAGTCCCACTGCAACAACAACAACACCACAGAGGCTAAGAGTGGCATCATCAGTTGCTCACACACACACTTACCATCTAATTCATCTCTTTGTATGTCTGCCCTGCTTCCCTTCCGAACAGTCTAATGAGGATTGACATGGAATGCTGATAGAACTTTGGGCAAAGTTGTAGGGAAAGTCAATGTTGGTGGGAAATATTTCGGAGGAGCTGGTATTCTTGAATAAGGCACATTCCACAGTACCGTAGCATTTTTTTGGCTGGACTTTTTGACCATAATAGGTAAATGGAACTGCCATTTTCAGAAGAAATACACCAGATGCTGGGGAGAAGTGATAAGGGACAAACAACAGGGAGGCCATACTTTCATGCTCAGTTTTTAATGTTTCACCTACCTTTGATTATTCCTGGATCTTAGTCTCCGCCTTAACCATCTGGGCTCTTCTTATGTTGATATGATTTGTCGGTTTGCTTATTTCTATCTGCCTGCTGCCCCAATCCCTTCTGTCTTTTCTTCCCCATCAATGCTCCAGGGTCATAGAATCATAGAGTTGGGCCATCATGTCCAACCCCCTGCACTATGAAGGATCTCCAGCTAAAGCTTCCTCACCAGGTAGCTGTCCAGCCTCTTTTTGAAGATGTCCAAACCTTGGACTGGAGCAGCACAGGATTCTCATGACACAATATCACATTACTGATAGCTTGGTTTCTTTCTTTCTCTTTCCCCACCAGGAATCAATGACTTGCCATATTACCATCAGGCCAACTCAGTGGGGAATCATCATACCTATGGGATGGGGCCTGGAGGTGAACATCCTTCTCATACGGACGGTGAGCTTTTAGAGGATAATTAGGCCAGGATAGGGCTTAGTGTGAGATGAAATGATTGGGTGGTTGGGGGAGAAAATGAAATCAAGGCACTGTATAGGCCTGAGAAGAAAGAAGGGAGGCAGAAAGGCTCAGGCAGAAGCTTTGTGGATGTCTGGAGTCTTCAGCCACTACTCTTGCTAAAGAGAGAGGGTCCTTTTTTTTTCTTCTGTGGTGATAAGCTTCATGTATCCAACATGTATGTGTCCAGAAGTGAAGTTATGGCAGGGAGGGGGCAAAATGAGAGTGTTTACCCCCAAATAAAGCTTCTCTCCAACCTCTTCCCCCCAAATTTCTTCTTCAGTCACCCAGTGCCCTGATTGAGTTTAAAGCAACTCCCTGTGTTTTTTTTCTTGTTTCCTACCAGGTACTCGTTTTTCTACACCCCGGAGCACAGCCAAGCTGACAAAAAAGAGGGCACTCTCCATTTCCCCACTCTCAGACACCAGCATTGACCTGCAGACTGTCATCCGGACCTCCCCCAATTCCCTGGTGGCTTACATAAACTCTCGCTGTGCCTCAGCTGGGGGCTCCTATGGACATCTCTCCATTGGTACTGTTAGGTAGGCATCCCTCTTCTCTTTCCCAGTGACTTCCAGACACTGTGGAATCATAGGACCACAGAGTTGGAAGGGGCCACCTGGGCCATCAAGTCCAACTCCTGCTCAATGAAGGATCTTCAGCTAAAGCACCCCCAACAGGTTGCTGTCCAGCCTCTTTCTGAAGACGTCCAAAGAAGGAGACTCACCACCTCTCCAGGCAAATGGTTCCATTGCCAAACTAATCTTATGGTCAAGAAGCTCCTTCTAATGATTAATCAAGGTCTACCCTCCTGTACCATTAGACCTGGTGTTACCCTTTGGGGCGGCAGAGAACAGCTTGCACTCTCATCTCTACGGCAGCCCTCATGTCACCTTCTCAGTTTCTCTTCACCAAGCTGAACATGCCCAGCTCCTTCAACCTTTCCTTGTATGTT
The DNA here is from genome assembly GCA_030412105.1 of Cyclura pinguis. NCBI lineage: Eukaryota > Metazoa > Chordata > Lepidosauria > Squamata > Iguanidae > Cyclura > Cyclura pinguis. The sequence continues at coordinate 193,524,908 of CM059600.1, read as the reverse complement.
TTGTTCCCCATAGGTCTTATCATCCTTGCACTTCTCTGAACTTGTTCCAACTTGCCTATATCCTTAAAATGAGGTGTCCAGAACTGAACACAGTTCTCCAGATGATCAGCACAGAGTGCAGAGGGAGTCTTACTGCCTTCGACTTTGAAATTATGCTTCTCTTGTTCTTGTTGTGCACCTCAATTCATTTCTGACTTACAGTGACCCTAAGGCAAACCTATCACAGGGTGTTCTTGGCAGAATTTGTTCAGAGGGGGTTTGCCCTTGCCTTCTTCTGGGACTCTGACAGTGTCACTTGCCCAAGGGCACCCAGTGGGCCTAAAATATCTGAGGGGACCCAAGTGGGGAAGGGTTGGATTAGAGCAGGCCTACACAACATACGGCCCAGGGGCTGCATGTGGCCCGCCAAAGGATTTTGTGCGGCCCACATCGCTCGTGAGTGTGAGAGCTGAAAAAGGTTGCAGCAGTTAAGTTGCCGATGGTTTTGAATGAACCCGGCTGGGCCTTTCCTTCCTCCTTCCTTCCAGGGGGCAGCAGAGAACCAAGCTGATGCTACCTTTTGCTCTTGCGCAAGATGGTGGCAGTTGCTTCTTCTCCGTTTCCCTCGGATGGGCGGTGAGGGTGGAAGTGCCCAGGAAAAGGAGACCAGCTGCGGCTAGAGGAGGCAAGAAAGGAGGTGGTCTCCTCCTCTCTGAGCAAGCTAACATGGACTGTTACGTGGTGAACTTGGACTCTCTGGGGGAAGCAGCTTATTACAGGTCAATGTCCTCATTCACCCCTATACCTCCTAAATTGCACTGGAAAAAATTAAATCGCATTTAAAGATCTGGAACTCCCCTTGTTTATCCTCCAAATCTATTTTCTTCCCACTTCCTCATTAATAATATTTTTTTTCTGCCACCCCAAATTGTTCCACTCACCTTTGATCTTTTGCAAATCTTTTGCTAATTACACGCTGCTACATTTCTTAAAGCATAGCTCTCTTGCCTTTCCAATAATCCTATTTACTGGTTTTGTGTAATCACAACTTGCCACATCTGCATTATCTCAGCCATCCTAACAATGGGTCAACAGGGTAAGACAGTGGCCATTTCTGTCCCATGCTGTTACAGTGCTCTTATTCTACTTTCAGCAACATCCTATAGAATCCTGGGGTTTAAAGTTTAGGGAGGGACCTTTAGAATTCTCAACCAGAGATCTCTTTGGCCTCAGGAAACTACAAACCCCAGAATTCCACAGGATTCTGAAAGCACAATACTAGCACTATAACAGTGTAGGGCAGAAATGGCCAGTGTTGTCATTCCCCATGTTGTATATTGGTGGTGGTGGGTGAAAGTTAAGGAGGGAGGTTTCCCTAAGATTGCTGGGTGAGTTTGTTACCATTTTAACTTTTCAGCCACGGAAAGCCACTGGGTGACCTTGTGTGGATCACACACTCTCAGCCCCAGAAAATCCAGTGATAGGTTTGCCTTAAGGCCCCTGTAAGTTGGAACCGACTCAAAGGCAGTCGGTTCCAATAATAATTCACCAAGTCTACTCTGGTGAGGTAAAGCTTACCTAGAGTTCGAAAGCATTGTTTTTTAGGACTATAACTCCCAGAATTCCCCAGTCAATAATCATGCGACCTGGGGTTTTGGAAGATTGTAGTCACCAATAGGAACCTTTGTGAAGCTTTTATTTGAAAGGATATCATATAGAAGATGGAGCAAGCTTGTTTTCTGCTACTTAAGAGAGTAGGAGCCTTTCTACCCTACGCTGTTATAGTGCTATTATTCCACTTTCATCATTTTGTGGAATCCTGGGATTTGCGGTTTAGGGAGGGGCATTTAGAACTCTCAACCAAAGAGCTCTTTGGCCTCAGGGAACTACAAACCTCAGAATTCCATGAGATGTTGAAAGTGGAATAATAGCACCATAACAGTGTAGTGTGGAAAGGCTGTAGGACATGAAGAAGGCTTCAAACTGCAGGAAAAGAAGTTCCACCTAAACATTTGGAAAAACTTCCCTAATTTTCCTTTTTTATAATATGATTTATTTTATAGTTTAATCATCAATTATACTATAATTCATTTTGCAAATAAAAACATTATTATACCATTATTATAACTTTACTTGGAAAGTGAGGTGCTAAAAATGTGTCTGTGGCTCAAAAAAATTTAGCTTATTTAATTTCGGCCCTTACCTACTGCCAAGTTGTGCAGGTCTGGATTAGAGAGAGGGAAGGCCCCTCCAGTCCCCTAAGGTACATGCAGGGAACGTAGTTGAGGTGGGGGCTGGCTACAGTGTGAAGGTGTTGTCATGCATTGTGGACATCATTGACTCCAGGGGTTCTGATATGAGTTTTCCCAGCTGGGCAGAACACTTGTGTAATGAAGTTGTTGCCTGGATCTCAGATGCTTTGCCTATGCTGAGTCTTCTCCCACTGGGAAGGATATGAGAAGTATAAAGCCAGCTGTTGAACCCAAGGACTGGCTGGAAGAGTGTTTTTTGCCTCTAGTTCTGGAAGATTTTACTCAGCCCACACTTTTCCTCCCTTGGAGAGGATGCAGAATGGGCAAAGATAGCTCCCAGACTCAGATGATGGCTACAGGAGTATTCCTGTAGCTGGTGATGGCATTTGGAAACCTTTCCTGCCCATCAGTTTGTGCCTTTGGAGAGGAAGTGGGGCAGGTGAGTCTCTCCATGGTTATTACCAGTCTCTAATTCAATGAGGATTCCCTCACACTCTGCTGCTTTGGGCAGGGGACTCTAGTTGTGACAGGACCTTCCTCTTCTACTCTAAAGAACTCTCTGAACTGTACAAAATGTTTGGAAAGGGTCGAGGACCTAACTTATATAGTAATTGATCATATTTATACCCCAAGCAGTGTGGAGATGCCAGGCTGGTTTAGTAGTCAGAGTATTGGTCTTCCAGGTCCAAGTCCCTGCTTGGTCATTAAACTCAGAGGTTGTTATCAGTCACTCTCTTTGGAAGCCTAATATATCTTAGAGGGCTGTTGTAAGAATAAAATGTGTGGAGAAAAAGAATGGCATATGTCTCCTTGAGCACCAGAGAAGGAAAGAAACAAGTAGTAAAAGTTGAATTCAGAAACTCTGCTCAAACAGCTGGTTTTCCAAGGTTGCATCAGCAAAGGAGATACTTCGTACAGGTGACTGTGCTTGTAACCTTGTACCCTTGTACTCAGCAGTGTCATAGAGAAAGTCTGTTCCTCAAAACTTTAAAAAAAAATATCCCCAACCCATTCAAACCCTGAATTAGAGCATGGAGCAACGTCTTCCGTTGAAGTCTAGCATAAATAGCACCAGATTCCCTGTATGTTGTAGAGAACGTTGATATAACTGTATGCTTTATTCTTCCACCCTCTTGGAGTTTTAAAGGCGGAGCCACATATTATATCACTGAACAATGCCTTCTAGCCCTGGAAAGAATTCCCTAAGGGCAGGAATCTCCCGGGGAAAAGCAGTGTGTAAAAAGGGTTTCTTATTCATTCTGCCACCTGGCAACCGCTTTCCCTGGCTGTTTTGCCCTTCTTTTCCCCACAGCCGTACTCTGGTTAGAAATCAGCCGAGTGTGGAAGAAAAACAACCAGGAGCATAAACTGGGCAAGCTGCATGTTAAGCACCCTTTTCCGAACCCGTGTCTGAAATTTCCTCTGAAAATGATCCCTGCCACTTTATGGAATTGGGGACCCATGTTTTCAGATGCGTCCTTCCACTCTGATGTAGTAACATGGCAGCACCTCCATCCTGTCACAGCAAATGATATATTTCATTCACTCTAAACAACAATCGCTGGTCTTGTTCTCTCTCAGCTGGTTGACTTGTGTATGATTTTGCCACTTCACAGTGCAGATGGGGCCTCACAGGGTTTAATGTTCCTTGGTAAGTGCGTTTTGTGTAGAGGGATATTGAAAAATGAAAGTTTGTCCTGTAGAGTCTGAAGTGGTACAGCCCAGGTGCAGGCTTAACATCTTAAGTCAGAACGAGCTCTCTAAGGAGTACTTTAATACTTGTGGGAAAAGACAGTGTGTTTTCAAAGTGGTGGGCACATTTTTCCTACTTGTGTATAAACACTCAGGAAATACACAAAGTACCCAGAGGGCCAAAATTTCCTCATTTATACTTTAATGTGTTAGAAGAACTTCCACAGAAAGTGGGAAATCTTCACCTTAGGACTGATCAAGTTATCTCAGTTCCTCACATCTTAGCTACCCAACATTTCAAGGTTTAAATATTTAAAACATTGCTAGCTCACCTTTCTTAAAAAAAAAATCTTGATGGCTAACAAAGGAAAATGAGCTCAATAAAAGTAGACTAAAAAGTGAAATAAGAGACGAACATTTACTTTAAAAAGAGCAAATAGAGCAAAATATTAAATGATGAAAACAATACAGTCATATTGTATAATCACAGGCTATTTCTGTTGTGTTTAGGATATTCCAGGTAAGGAAATTATAAACAACTACACTTTGAACAAAATAAAAACCTTTCTCGTTTGATGCTGGTGGCATAAATTAATTTCCTGATATATTGCTTCTAGACCTTTCACCAAGAGTACACCCCAGTTTGAAGTTTCATTGGCCCCAGACATCATGACTGAAAGGCATTGCCCATCCATCTCAAGTATAAGGACAAAAAACTTGCATTGGCTTTTTGTGTTTGGGGAAATAATGTTCCTTATGTGCATACTTCATGCTTTCTTGTATCCTTCCCTGCAGCCCTTCCATGGGGTTCCAGAGCCCCATGGGCCACCAGAAATCTCAGGGAATGTCATTTAGCCACAACCCCCCAATGGGCCCCTGCAGCTCTCATGAACACATGCCCAGTCGACCAGGGATGATGCATCACATGGCACCTCCCCGTGGGATGCTGAAGCACTGCCAGGTAAGTGGCTACCGACTCCATCATCTGGCCCTTCTCAACAGGTCACTCTTCAAGGATGTGAGTACCAAAACCCTCCAGCATGGCAATGAACAAATAACCTTACAACCCCGTCTCCCCAAATATGGAACCCGAGGGTATCTTAGCACTCTGGGCAGGCTCTTAGAGTGATCTGTCCCATTAGTTTGGGGGAGAAAGATGGTGGGGGGAAATGGCAGTGACAAGAGGGAAAAGGGCTTCACATGGGTGTGGGGCTTTAGTTGGAGAGGGCCCCATCACCTGGAGCTCTCGCCGTCTCTTTCCCACAGCTGAAGTCAGAGCCCAGCCTGGGCAGCCCTCTGGATGCCCTGAGCACCAAGTGCCTGGAGGAGTGCTCGGAGGGTGACATTTCCAGTCCAGCCTCTACAGGGACGCAGGTAACACCAGGCCAATGTGATGTGCTTGCACACACGCACACGCACACACAAATGCACCTTCTCCCCTAATCTGTAACCCTTTATCAAGAGCTGGACTAGCCCATTCAGAGCAGAAGAGCCTTTGCCGTGAATTAAATCTTACATGAAACTGCCTGATACCAAGTCAGATCACTCCTTCTGTGGCACGCAGCCTCTCTCCAGGATCTCAGCCAAAGTCCTTCCTTTCCTGTGGTGACACCTGAGATGCTTGGAGATGCTGCAGAATAGGTCAGGGCCTTCTGCGTGTAAAATATGTGCTCGACCAGATCAATGGTTTTGCCCTCCACCCAAGGGTCAAAGTGGAGAGCAGCTGCACAGTGTGCGAAAGGGGATATACAGACATCACTAAGTCCCTTGACTTCATTGGTCTATGGCAGGAGTGGGCAGCTGTAGCCTTCCTGGGGTTGTAGAAGAATAGCTCCCATCAGCATAGCCAATGGTGAGGGATTATAGGAGTTCCAGAGTGAGGAACCGAAGCTCTAATCTGTGGAACTCTCACTGCGTGGAGAGACACCCACAGGCTGCTTCCCTTCTTCCAGTGAGTGAATTGTACTGGGAGTCTCTGGACCGGAATATTGATTTTTTTCTCTCTCCAAAGATCATTCTGAACATGTTTCATATCTCATCTCCATCCCAGGACCCCTTACTTGGCATGCTGGATGCTCGGGATGAACTGGAGAAGGAAGATGGGAAGGTGGAGACTGAGGCCGTGTATGAAACCAATTGCCATTGGGAAGGGTGCTCCAAAGAGTTTGACACCCAAGAGCAGTTGGTACATGTGAGTGATAGACTACCTGAGTATGTTTTGGATTGACGGGAACCTCCTTTACCCCCCCTGGTCTGATAAGCTACACCAAATACATCTCAGAGAGATGCTTGCTTCTTCTTTGTAATGCTTTGCCAAGATGAGAGTGGGTAAGAATCAGAACCGTGAGGGAAAATGAGAGATTGTGTTGGCAGCTCCCTGTATTCAAAAGACTGTTGAGTTCTGCAGAACTCCTTTTCACAGAAGCGGGATTAAAGTGTCTTCTGGATCTGCTACAGAGAGCTGGACAGCAGTGTGGAAACTTAGAACTATCTAGTTTCCAAACGTGAGACAGGCAACTTATGGGCCCTCAGAGGTGGCTGGACTGCAAATTGCATTACCCCGACCATTGGCAACGCTGGCTAATGTTGATGTGAGCCAACAACATCTGCAGCATTGCAAGTTACCCCGCTGTTGTCTCATAGGCTGAATCCAGAAGAAGGGCAGTCACCTGCTTCTTTACAAGGCTTTATAAGAGCCAAAACCATACTCCAAAGCATCCTAAGAGCTGTAGTGTGGTGAGGGCATTAAAAAAGTACCTTCACAGAGGTAAATGGTAGGAATATGAAAAGTGATTACTTAAATATGAATCTCACATGCTATTTAAATAAAATTTCTGTGAGATAGATTTACCTGCAAGATGTTTAACTTGTCCAAGTAACTTCATGGCAGAGCACAAATTTCAGCGAAGGAAAATCTAGTACTAACTGGTACAACAACAACAACAGCCTCTTCTATGATTTAAATGCAATGGCTTAGTTAACAATTTAAAATCCACACCATTCTGTATACTGTATATTTATCACCATTGTCCTCTAGGCAAAAGACATCAATTTAGGTATTTCCACACTACACTGATACAGTGCTACTATTCCACTTTCCACATCCTATGGAATCCTGGGGTTTGCGGTTTAGGGAAAGGCATTTCGAATTCTCAGCCAGAGAGCTCTTTGGCCTCAGTAAACTACAAACCCCAGAATTGCACAGGATGCTGAAAGTGGAATAAAGACACTATAACAGTGTAGGGGGGAAATAGCCTCTGTTAACAAACATTAAAACAAAAACAAAACAAAATCAAGCAAATATTAGCAACACAAAAAAGACTCACAGTTTTTCTCATCCTCAGATATCTCAATGTATTGAAATGTCCCATAAAATAAGTACAATAGTATCAGCATTCTTTTAAAAAAACTTGCACAGCACTATACCAAATGCTGGAGTTCCACTTGTGCAAGCAAGGAGCCTACTCAAGTGAGCTTGTGCAACCCCCTGTCCACTGTAGCCACCCAAGTACTTCAGAAAGCTGCTCTGGGGACAAGCAGTGAGTTCGGGTTTGAATTTTTCTGTAGCATCTGAAAGAGGTTTAGGCAGCTCCAAGGGTTGCAGAGAGGGCCAAAAAAAATCACAATGCCACCCCTAGCATCCCACTATATTTACTCCAAAATATTAAAAATGCTCAAAATGTTGTGTTACATAAGTTTTTAAAAAATCTTAAATCAGTTTTCAGGCCTCATTTAACCTCTCTAGTTTCTAGTTCTTCTTTCAGCAGATGCAAGATGTACAATAGTTCACCCTCTCATCTCTGTGAATCACTATAAAGAATGAACCCCCTAAAGGCTGCTTCCACTGACTTCCAGTTTCTGTGCTGTTTCTCTACCCTGATCTTGCAGCACATTAATAACGAACACATTCACGGGGAGAAGAAGGAATTCGTGTGCCACTGGAGAGACTGTTCACGGGAGCAGCGACCCTTCAAGGCTCAGTACATGCTGGTTGTCCACATGAGGCGCCACACAGGGGAAAAGCCCCATAAGTGTACTGTAAGTTGGACACAGAAACAAGGAGCTAGCTGGGTTTTAGATCTAGTTGGAGCATCTGAGAAGCTAAGTACAACTGTAGGAGAGACACAACACACCACCTTCTGCTGTGGGTCTTTCATTCTAAGACAGTGGTTCTCAACTTTTGGTTCACTAGGTGATTTGGACTTTATCTCCCAAATCCCTTGTCATTGGCCATGCTGGCTGAGTCTTCTGGGAGATGAAGTCCAAAACATATGGAGAGCCAAACACTGAGAACCACTTTTCTAAAGTTTCACTCTCGGCATGCTCATATAATCTCTTCAGCACATGATTATCACAAGAAAAGCCTGCCAAGGTGGCTATGCGTACACCTATTGCAGTGTGAGCTGACCATGACCTGAGAGCAGATATGACACAAGATTTTCAAGTGTTATCATAATGGATCTCATGAATGTGTGGATTTGGGGAGTTTTGTTTCTCCTATTATTGCAGCATGCCGAACCAGCTCCCTATATATTTTGCTGTTACATTGGGCAAGCACAGAATCTGATTGTGGGTGCAGAAAACAGCATCCCGAACATATCAGCTTATTTTCTTTCCTAAAATAGGAACATAGACATCTAGATGTTGAAGCAATAGAGAGATGCTTGAAATCATGTACATAGTAATTAATAAACTCTCAGAAAACAGAAGAACTAAACAGTGACCAGGGACGGGCTTATTCAGTGACCTGTTTGGATCTTTGCCTCTGTCAGTTTTGGTGCAGAATTTGGAAGAGGTATATGGGTACAGCAGACCTTCTGGACCTTAGCAGGAAAAAAAAACCTGCATGTGCTGAAATCCTTTTTACTAAGTTATAATTAAGGTCACACAACAATCCCACCCTTGACTGATTCTGGCAACCTGTGATATGAGGCCATCAGTTACAACGGAGAGCTGGACTTTTTTGTAGTTTTTAGCATTACCTAGTAGTATATGTTGCTGTAGAGATTAGCTGTGTTGATGGTAAAGTGTTTCACACTGTTTTCTCTGCCAAAATTTCTTCTACATAATTTTGAAATATGCACAGTTCTGTCTTGCCTTGGATTTAGCATTACTTGTCATGTGGTGGGTCAGAGTTAGTACTACTTCTGTAACATATAACTGGGTGAAAATGGAGGTGGTGGGATGCTTCATGGAAAGAAGGCCTATGTATGTGTCATTGTGAAGGAAGCTAGAGATAAAGAGAGGGAGACTTTAAGAAGATCCTCTAAACTTTCACACACTCCTGCTCCACTGCTTTACAGTTTGAAGGCTGCAATAAAGCCTACTCACGGCTGGAGAACCTCAAGACCCACCTGCGTTCCCACACGGGTGAGAAACCATACGTCTGCGAGCATGAGGGTTGCAATAAGGCCTTCTCCAATGCCTCAGATCGGGCCAAGCACCAGAACCGGACACATTCCAATGAGGTATGGGTGGGTAAACAGTGAAGTAAACCCTGATTCTGGAATCTGATCTGATGATTCTCCCCGCCCCATCTCTGGGATGTGATATGACCCAAAATTTCCTCTAGAGGCAGTGTTACCAAAAGTGAGGAAGGGCAGCCTTCCGTGCTTTGAAAGCACCCAGCTGGTGGGGCTTAATGTTCTCTTTGTGTTCTGTCAGAAACCCTATGTCTGTAAGATCCCAGGCTGCACCAAGCGCTACACAGACCCCAGTTCGCTGCGCAAGCATGTTAAGACGGTGCACGGACCAGATGCCCACGTCACCAAGAAGCACCGTGGAGACACCATACCCACCAGCCGGACACTGGCCCTTCATGGAGACCTGAAACAAGAGAGGGATAGTGAGAGCAGGAAGGAAGAGGGTAAACTTGTGGTGCCCGACTCTAACTTGGTAAGCAGCCCTGGATGGAGATGGGGAGGCCCTGAGAGCAGAGGGAAGGGAGGAGTAGGAGAAGAGAAAATAACACCACAAGGGCTGTCATGGGTGGAGGCTGACCTCAAATTACTGTTTTTAGCAACCTCCAGAAATGGAAATCAGCTTTAAAAAAAATGGAAAAAATGGCAGAGGGCATTCTGAAGGAGTCTGGAGGCCACAAAAATGGTCTTGGTGGGTGTGCCCATCCATGCTCTAAAGGGAGGGCACCACATGGACCTAATGGGATCACCAAAAATCAAGGAGATCTGAGTAAGATTTATAGTTATCATGAGTACTTAGCATCAGTATCTGGCATATAACTTGGCACCTCTGTCTGGGTAGTAGAACCAGAATAAATTGTGCAAATATATGCTGGGCCTTTTTCTGTGATGCTCAGAGTGCGCCAATTCCAGATTCCAACTTTTCTTAGCACAGAATTGGAATTACTTTGGCACAGAGCTTTTAGTTGTTTCAGCAGTGCCTCCTCCTTCTCCTCCAATACCACCACTACTACTACACAATGTACATATACAGATATTTTGTTGTACCAATGGTTCAGTTTCCCATGTGTCTACTGCTCCTCTTATCCCCCCTAAAAGGAGAACAGAACAGAATGTTTTTAAGTAAAAGTCAGGACAATAATGGGGACTGGTTTGGGGATCAAATTACACAAAATGTTAAATGTGTGCTTTCATTTAATGTGTCTGGTTTTAACCCTTCCATGTTTTTAATCCTTCCATGTGTCCTGCTCCTGAAGAAAATGTTCCTTTCCCTCATAGTGGAGTGTGATATGGAAGGGAAGCCACAATTATTTTTCTACCAGATTGGTTGCTTCTCTCCTTCAAGGAAATCTGAGCTTTCAGTTTGATGGGAACTCATTACTATAATAATGAATTCCCACCAAACCGAATGCTGAATATAATAGTCATCATTATATAATGAATACAATGAATTCATTGTTCGTTATTAAAAACTGTTAGCCCCCACACACATACACACACAACTGCAATTTCTTGGTGAAGAGGGAATGCTGGTTAATGGAGTCACCGTGCCTAACAACCAGAAATTGTCCCTTCATGGTGACCTGAAACAAGGGAGGGATAGTGAGGGCAGGAAAGAAGAGGGAAGATTCATGATGCTGACTCTAATTTGGTAAGCACCCCAGGATGGAGGCAAGGAGACCGAAAGAGAGGGGAGAGGGAGAAATGGAAGAAGAGAAAATAAATCTTACCACAAGGCCTGTCATGGTGGATTTTGGGGGCCCCTTCAAGTTTAAGTCTGTAGTGTAAATACTTCCAGGCGTGTCATCTTGGAATATAACACATCATCCCCTACAATTCCCTAGGGTCCACAGAAGATACTCAAGAGAGTCCTAACTAGATGAGATTATATCGGAAAGGACTCCCTGCCTTGAAAATTTTAAAATGTCTGTCTTTCTTTGTGGTCCTCCACTGAATAAAAATTTCCCCAGCTCAGTTAAAACCATTCAAATTGATTAATTCGGGTGTTTAAGTTGATTAGTCTACAAATGAGAGCCAGGAATCCTGCTTTGTGTTGCTTTTAATGCCTTTTCCTTTTTACAATTCTTTGACTTCCACCCCCACTCCACCCCCCGACATATTTTAAGAAGCCTCTTGAAGTAACTTAGCATGAAAAGCAATGCTCATTGGTCAGGATGACTTTTGGCTGTGCTTTGTCTCCCTCTCCACCCAGAAACCACAGCCCAGCCCTGGGGGCCAGTCGTCCTGCAGTAGCGAACGCTCCCCCTTGGGCAGCGCAAATAACAATGACAGTGGCGTGGAAATGAATGCAAACACGGGTGGTAGCTTAGAGGACCTGTCGGCACTGGAGGAGCCCTCGGAAGCCATGAGCAACTCGGGGCTGTCGGCGCTGCACAAGCTGGAGAACCTGCGCATTGACAAGCTCAGGCAGCTGCGTAAGCCCCACTCAGCAAAGGGGGTCAAGCTGCCCTCCATCCAAGGAACAGGTGAGTAGGAAAGGCCGGGTGTAAATTCAGAAGTCAGAGCTTGCAGAAGTTCCTTTTGGGGTTGCAACTCCCAGAATCCCACTCCCCGCAGGAGTAGCTATGTTGGCTGGTGGATTCTCTGAGCTATAATCCCTAACACTGTGGCTTTCGGGATATATCATGAGGAGATGTGACTCACTGGAAAAGATGATAACGTTCTGCAGAGTGGAAGGCAGTCGGAAAAGACTGATGGATGGATTCAATCACGGAAGGCACGGCCCTGAGCTTGCAAAGCTCAAGCAGGGCAACTGACAACCAGGGCTCTTGATGGTCTCTCATTTGTAGAGTCATCATAAGTCCCAGTTAACTTGACAGCAAATAATAAAAAAACAAAGTCCCAAAGAAGGAATTTTCTTCCAGTCCTGGCTGTGTAGAATCATGGGATTACAGAGTTGGCAGGGAACACAAGGGCCATCTAGTCCAAACCCTCCCCATCCCCGCCATGCAGGAACCCACAGCTAAAGCACTCCTGAGAGATGGCCCTCCAACCTCTGTTGAAAGATTTCCAAAGAAGGAGAGCCTGCCTGCCTCCCAAGCAGTCTTTTCCACTATCAGACAGCTCTTCATAGTAAGATATTCTTCCTAATGTTTAGATGGAATCTCTTTTCTTAACATTTGAATCCACTGGCTGATAGAGCATCAGAAAGCAAACTTACTCCATCCTCTACATATCATCCCTTCAGATATTTAAAGATGGCTAGAGCCAAAGTAGTGCAGTGGTTTCAATGTTACACTACAACCCTGGGGACCAAGGGACCATTTCCTCATTAGACTGTTATAGTGCTACTATTGCACTTTCAACATTCTGTGGAATTCTGGGGTCTGTAGTTTACTGAAGCCAAATAGCTCTCTGGCTGAGAATTCTAAATCCCTCTCTCTAAACTGCAAAACCCAGGATTCCACAGGATGTTGAAAGTGGAATAATCATACTATAACAACCTAGTGCGGAAATGGCCCATGGTTCAATTCCCTGCTCAGCCATGGAAACCTACTGGGTGAGCTTGGGCACGTCACACATTCTCAGCCCCAGAAAACCTTGTAATAGGTTCACCTTAGGGATGACAGAAACTGGAAACAACTTAAAGACACACAACAATCACATCACCTGTCAGTCTTTTCCAAGCTCAACATTCCCAGCTCCTTAAGTCATTCTTCATAGGGCTTGGTAAGATTAATAAGGCTCACAGGTGCTATTCAAGATGGCCACTAGCAAAGCACCAACTGTATGGCTAAGAAGTTACCCCTTTATGGTGTTACAGAGAAGAGAAAACAGAAACCACAAAACCTTTTTGCATATGCCATCTTGGTCTTATGGCCCACTATCCTTCTTTTACCCATGACCCTTTAGTGTTGTCCCTCATCCCAGTTTTGACTGAGCCATTAAAAAAAAAAAAGTATTCAGGGTCAGTAACTTATCTGTGGATTTCTGAATATATCATATTTCTTTATATTAATTTCAAACCAGAGGGGCAATTGACTCTTGCATGGGCCCATAACAGCCCAAGATACAGTTGTGAAACAGGCGCTCAGACCCAAGAATGCCAAACAGATGGGAAACCGGCAGCTGGTAGTGTGGAGTAAGCCAAGTAGTTGATAAGCTCACCACTTCCTCCAAGACTGTAGGAAACTCTAAATGACTGATCCCTCAGAAGAGGACCTCTTTCCATATTCGGTCAGGGAGGGATAGAGAATGTGTGGCCCTCCAGATGTTGCCAAGCTGTAGCTCCCATCATCCATCACCATTGGCTGGGAAGATGGGAGTTGTGGTCTGACAATCTGTAGAGAGCTAGAGAGCCACCCTTTGCCCACCCTTGGTGGGAATACTAGGAAGCAGCCTGCAGGCGGCTACTTCACGGCCACTTGTTTAGCTTAAGACTGGCTGCTTGTTTTGTCTTCCCTTTTAGTCAGATGTTCTGCTTCTCTGCAGGCTCCACAAGAGAGATGCCTGCCCTGTGTGGACCCCCTTCTGCTGTCTCTCACCGGCGTGTTATGGAGCTGTCATCCAGTGATTTACCCTCCCTTCCCCTGCCGGGTGAACGCCGCGGGAGCACCACCAGTACTGTCAGTTCTGCCTACACGGTCAGCCGTCGCTCCTCTATGGTATCACCCTATCTGTCAGCAGGGGGTGCCCCTAATGGGTTAGGCCCACCTGATGCATATGACCCAATCTCTCCTGATGCCTCAAGGCGCTCCAGCGAGGCCAGCCACTGTGGGGGTCTTCCAGGGCTGGGACCCCTGACTCCAGCCCAACAATACCGTCTCAAGGCCAAGTACGCTGCTGCTACAGGAGGGCCGCCTCCAACGCCCCTACCCAGTATGGAGAGAGCGGCTCATTCCAGCCTGATGGGGGATTACCCAGGAGGCTCGGGCCTTCCTCCCTTTGTGCGTAGGCACAGTGCCAATGAGTACCACAGTTACAGCACTGGTCTCCTCCACCCCCACCTGGCAATGAGCCAAAATGCCCGGCGAGCCAGTGACCCCGCCCAGACCGTGGGTGATGCCCATCCAACTCCCAAGGTACAACGGTTTAAAAGTCTCAGCAACGTGAGCCCAGCAGGCATTGGCAGAGCCAATGGGCAAGCGATAGGGGGCTCAGATGCCAATCTGCAGCGCCACCTCTTTTCTCCACGGCCTCCAAGCATCAGCGAGAATGTCTTTTTAGAAGCTGCAGCTATAGAGAGTGCTGGTCCAGCTGCAGAGCAAGAAATGCTAGAGATGGAACCTTATCTTGGCTACCAGGACCAGAACTATTCGTGTCAAAGCATGGGCATGGAACTACAGGGCAGTGTGGCCCCTCGAGGCTCTCTCAGGGCAATGGGCGACTTGCACATGAGTCCAGCAGGTCATGAGCAGCTAGAGGGTGGTTTTGAGCAGCCAGATTACGTCCAGTCCCAGTGCCAGATGAATATGGCTTTTCACCCAGCACACCAGTGGGAGAGTGATAGCTCAGGGATGAATCCCACTCCACCTGTGGGCATGGGCCAGTGCCACTCAGCCCAGTACCCAGTCCCTGGCACCAAGCAGATGGGCGCAGAGCCTGCCAGTGAAGGCCAGCAGGGGAACTTCCACTTTGGCCAGCCGCACATCAAAGCTGAACAGCAGTTCCAAGCGGCTGCTCCAGCTCTTTCCTCCTGCCAGGGAATGAAGCAGATGTCCTACAGCCAGGCCCAGCCTGCCTGCGGAGGAGGAGGAGCTGGAGGTAGTGGGCACCAGCCAGAGAGCCAGCCGGGCCCTTGCTTTGGCATGGGCCAAACTCCTGGCCAGAAATCCCAGACCCCGATGCTGCAAGTCAAGGAGATGATGGTACGGAGCTACGTGCAGTCACAACAAGCCCTGATGTGGGGGGAGCAACTGGGCAACAATGTGATGATGGGTATGGATGGTATGGAGAGTGGTCAGTGCCCACCACACGAGTCTTACCCTGGCCCCAAGTACCCAGCCTACCCTGCCAGACCCCCACAGGCAATGGAGAACAAAGCACTTTTGACCCCCAGCAGCCAGTGTTACAACCCAGGGATGGTCCCACATCCGCCCGGTGGACCCAAGCCCCTGAGTCGACAAAACAGCTATCAAGCTAACCCCTCTTATGAACCCCTCAACGATGGTGGCCCTCACCGGATGATGCGCTTACCCCCTCTCCGTAGCCCCGAGGAAACCGGGTTTTCCGGCCCGATGCATATGCAGTTGGGCAAGGTTGCTGGGCCCAAGCTGATGAATGCCCACCAGCGGCACCATCAGCCCCCCAGCTGCGTGGCCAAGGACCCTGGTGGGCCATACACCCCTGGGCTCGAGGTCCTCAAACCAGACTCTTTCTCTTACCTGCCAGAGGAGCAAGTGTCCAACAGCTTGGATACCCTGGACTTGGAGAACACTCACTTGGACTTCACAGCCATCCTTGATGACACAGAGGCTCTCAGTCCCACTTCCCCACCTGGCGGTCCTGGCAACATGGCCGTGGGGGATATGAGCTCCATGCTGAGCTCGCTGGCAGGAGAGAACCAGTTCCTGAACACCCTTTCCTAGTACAGATGGGCTTATGGATGCGATCATGAGGAGTGAGGAGAGGTGGAGATATGCTATGCACCGGAACCAGGCTGGCCATAAGAAGAGGCAACAGGACCTCCTGCCAGGCTGGACTCTGTCACTTAAGGTTGGAGAAGAGGGCTCTGCAGAGAGATAGTCCAACAAGTTACATCCAGGGTTGGTACCCACTTGTATCTGCCATGCAGCCTTACATTTGCAGAACAAGCTGGGGTCTCAGTTGTTGAGCAATATACCAGAAATGGAACTGGGTGAAGGATGGTCCCCTGTGGGAAGGGAGTGGCTTGTTCCAGTCTCCAAACTAGCTGAACGAAACTGCAGGAGCTCCTAATTTCATCTGTTCTCTTTCTCTTCCCCCACCCCGGCCCACGGCTGCCTACCATCCCGCCTCCCCAAATGAAACCAGTATTCTTGGGGAAAAAAGGCATCCAACCCCCTCATCCAGCATAAGTGCCTCTTCCTCAGAAGGGTCTGTACCTTAGGAGGGCAAGACAGTATCTGCACTCCTCCTGTGCTAGGAAGTTTGCTGACATGGCTTTGTACCTAGGGCCCATCCTGTCATAGGTTCTGTTGCTCCACAGAGGAATGCTTACAAAAGCAAAGATTCTGGGGAAATTGCAAACTTCACCTGGGATTTTGCAGGAAAAATCTGAGGGACTTGAGTTGGCAGAAATGTTGCTCTTATCTGTCGATCCTTCCTGCAAAATTAACAGGTAACGTGAGACTAGAATGGAGGAAAGATAGTATGCTAGAATCAGCCCTGGCTTCATTACCCCACAAAAGTTCTGGAAGCTATTGGGGCTCAAAGTCTCTGAGAATATTGTTAAGTCCTTCTTTGCACATAGTTGACACCCTTCAGATCTGTTTGGACTTTTAACTTCTTAGCCTGCAAAGCTTCCATCGTGGCTGGAGCCTGGTAGGAAAAATTAATCCCACTCTCCTGAGCTCCACCTCAGTATAGGCTTTTGCCCTTAGCTGTCATCCTGCCGATCCTGCTATTACACAAAGCCTGAAATAATATATTAAAGGTCTTTTGTTCAGTCCCTGGTGCTGCAAGAACTCTTGTCCTGATGACTTCCACTTGCTCGATGTTCCAGACATACCTCTCACTCACCTCTTGCTGTCACGGCCAGCCCAATATTGTTTCTGCCGGAGGCAAAGTCCAAGATACCCCTTTTCCCATTCCATGTGCAGAGACTGAACAGACTTGACAGGTAATGTCTTAGGTCAGAATCATGTTCATGGATTATTACAAATGGCTGCACTTTTTCAAGGGCTATGCAGTAGTAGTGTGGGAATGCAGACAAAACCCTCCATCTCTGAGCAGCGCGATTCTCTAATGCCCTATTCACTTGATGGCTATTGTGCCTATAATCTTTTTCTTCCTACTGCTACCACCTATTCTAGTGCTTTTACACTGACATAGTGCACCAACAGTCTTCCAGCCACATTTCAGTAATGATAGAATCATAGAGTTGGAAGAGATCACAGGGGTCATCTAGTCCAATCGCCTGCCATGCAGGAACCCTCATCAAAGCACTCCCAACAGATGGCCATCCAGCCTCTGCTTAAAAACCTCCAAAGAAGGAGACGCCACCACACTCCGAGGCAGCATATTCCACTGCTGGACAGCTCTAACTGTTAGGAAGTTGGGCCAGTGTTTTCCCTTGCATCTGAGAGTGGCAGTCTAGTTTATGGGCTACAGCACAGCACACATAGGTCACAGTGAGCTCGGTCTACCAACATCTCACTGCTGTCGCTTCCCCTTGCATATCTGCCATTTAAGGTACTCAGCCTAATGAAAGGGTTGGTCTTGCTTGCTATGCAAGCAGGAGTGTGGCATTTGACCAAAAGGATAATTCCACAAATTATATTTTTTAAGTATTCACATAAATGTCCTATGCTAGCTTTCTTGCCGCACATAGCAATATACAAAGAGCTTACACCCATAACTCTGTATGTAGAGAGCATCTCTGTGTGCATCTTTATTGGGTCAATGCCAAAATGATTTACGTGTACAACTAGAAATAGCAAAATAGGTATGTGGCAAACACATCTTTGCAAACACATCTGATAGAAGTACATTTGTCAGAAAGCTGGGATTGGCTGAAGATCCCAGTCCAGTGTACACTAAGTGAGCAACATGAATTTACCATGAATTAATGTATGAAAGCATTCTTAAATGATGACTGTGAAAGATAGTTGGCCAGATAATAAATTTCAAGGCTAGAAGATTAAGAAGCCCATATATTACAGCTGCCTTCCACATATCAACATATAGAGTGCAGTGATGAAGGTGTCAGAGAAACAATATGATGCACAAGAACGTAGTGCCTTAGAACAAATACCTCTCAATAATCCAGAAAGTTAAACTAACTTATAAGAAGCACAAACTCCAAGACTTGTCCACTCTCCAGTTCTCTAATCAGTCTGGCTGAGAGGAAAGTTCCTCCTTGATCCCAGATCAGTTAGGGCTGATGGTCATCATGTAGGCCATTTCCGCACTGGCCCCTCTTGAAACTGTAAACCTCAGGATTCTATAGGATGTTGAAAGTGGAATCATAGGGCTATAACAGGCTAGTGCAGAAATGACCTTAATTACACTATTGATAACCATGGGAATGTGTGAACTGACCACACTGAAATGCATTGCACTTCAGGCAATATGCAAACACCAAGGAGCTAGGTCTGTGACTGACCAGTTCCAGCCATATGGACACAGACTCAGCAAGCTGTAGTGCTGCACTGATTGAAGGTTCACTGTGCATGTGTGAACTGGGCCTTAATTCTGAGAAGATCCTATCTGTTGGGTCTCCCAAGAGAAAGCTGTTTAAGGCACATTCTCTCAATTCATGCTCACCCGCTAGTGTTGTTAAGTCAGCTGAAGGGAAGTTATTGAAAACCAGTGGGAGAAGATGAAGGCCAGAGTTGTAAAAGTAGAGCTCCCAGGATGTACACTGGAGAGCATTCATGTCCTTTTAAATCTCCCAGTGTCACAAAAAAGAGGGCATCCACAGCTCCTCCTGTCAGTTCCAGCCATGATCTCACAGTCCACCCACATCCTGTTGTCATGACCAAGTCCTGCCACATCAGAAGGTGAGGCACATGAACAACAGTTTCTCTCTTCATTTGGGAGATCTAAAGTTTTACAGCCTTCCCCAGACTGCTGCCTAGCCTGGCAGTTTTACAGGAGAGCAAGGATACCAGTTTCTCAACCCCTGGAAAGGTCATGTGCCAGTACTCGGTCTCAATGGCCAAGAAACACTGGATGAATGCAGACAGCTCTTGCTCTCCCAAAGGCCCTTTGCAGAGACTGAGCTGACCAAATAATCCATAGTACTTTGCTTGGATCCAGATTTAGGTGTTTGCAAGCAGGGCTGAAGCTGTCTTATATTAGGTGAGACCCTTGGTCTGTGCAGGCTTTTGTTGTATATTCTGACCGGCAGTAGCTGGCCAGAGGTTTCATTCTAAGCCCTCTCCCAGCTTAGTGAAAGCTTCTTAACAGAAGATGCCAAGGACTGAACCTCAGGTCAAAGTCTGTGCTTTGCCAGTTCCCTCTTGCCTTCTGTCTTGATAAGATCCCCAAAACAGTCCGGGGACTGGGTTTTTCAAGTCCAAAATCATACATCAAGACTGCATACTTTGTTCACAGCACAGAAGTATGTAAGCGGTGAGCAAGATACTGGGTGGTGTTGGTGGTATTCTACCCAACTTCAGTGGGATAGGGCAAAAAGCACAGGGAGGGCATTTTGGAGTTTCAGGCTTGAGAAACATTAGGGGAACAAGAGGTAAGACACTCACAGGTAGTCTGTAGGACAGATCACTCCCTGTAGTGTGAACACTCATTCCCCTGTGACCCTGCTGAACAGTTTTGGTAGTGGTTTGACCAGCAGTAACATTCAGCAGTAATTACTTTCCACAATCAGTGATGCTTCTCTCAAACCCCCTGGAGCTTTTTAATGCATATTGGCTGCAATGCAACATCCCCGCTGCATAACCTAAATATCTGCACACACAAATATGCTACACCAGCATTGCACAACCCCCATGCGGGACAATAACTTTGTGTAACACATGTGCCATTGCCCAGTTCACAGCCACAATGCACTACATTGCTGTATGTGCAACTCAGTTTTCACCATTGTTAACAGAACACACTTGTTGAGTTGTGTTTAATAATTCTTCTCACAGGCATAGTGTGACTTGCACATGCATACCAGGGTTGCCAGAGTTAAAAATCCAGAGGGGTCCTGTACTTTTAATAGGTGTGTAGAAAAGGGAATTTCAACAGGTGTTGCTTGTCACACAACCAGGTAAGAAGCAACACTTGCTAAAATTTCCTATTCTACATAGCCATGAAAAGTACAGGAACCTTCTGGCTTTTTTCCCCTCTGGCAACCCTGATGCGTATTGGCTTTCCCCACTTATCTGATAGGTTAGAGGCAGAGCACTGTCAGAAAATGGAATTGCAAAACCCATGTTCTGTACTATTGGGAACATGAAGGACTTATGGTGGCTCACTTGGGACCAACCATGCACACACTGCTTGCAAAGTCTTTCAGCTGGCTTGGTGCCTTTTCCCCCTTCTCAGCATGCTTTGCAAGCAGCACACACATGCAAGCAATCCCAAATGAGCCTTTGTAAGCAAGAAGAACTAATGAAAGCGCAGAACCCCAGTTGAATGAATAGAACTTGTCCTTAATTTGGAACCTTTATAAGAGCAAGTCATCAGATAATGGCATCAAAAGGCAGGGGCTTCCTGTGTGTTACTAACAGGATTCCAGGCATTGTCTGTCTGCAAACTTTGAACCTTTGTCTTTTTTTTCCTTTTTTTTTGCAAAGTGAAAAAGTGATTCTGCATACAGAACACACCCAATAGAACACGGAAAAACTACCCAGTGTCTCTAGCTTGATCTGTTCACACTTAGACAGCAGCTCTCCGGAGTTTGGTAGGAATCTTTTTTTCCAGACCCACCTTGAGATGCTGAGGACTGAAATGGAGGAGGACTTCTGAATGATGAACAGATGCTCTGCTACAGGGTTCCAGCCTCTACCACTGAGCTAGCAGCACCTTCACCTTTTCCCTTGTCTCCTTCAGGTACTTATCCCAATGCCCTGCACCTAAGCATCTTCTTCCTCTAGGAAAAAAAAGCCCTTAAGTTAAACATAATAAACCAAAGAATATGCCTTTTCATCCATTTTAGCTTTTGTTTTGTATCTTTCTTTTATATTTTAGCCTGGAAGCCAAATGCCTACTCTTTCCTGGAGATTTTTTTCACCTATGGGAAGGGGGAATAAAGTATTAAAAGCAAAGGAAAAGAATATTTTTTTCTAGGCATATCATGACAACATGTATTTTGATGGTTTGTATATAGTATATATGTGTGAGTATTTTTTACCCTGTAAATCTTTCTCTCTCACTTTTTTAGAGAAAACACAGCAATAAATTACAATTAAAATATTTCTTCAAGAAAACAAGTCGAAAAACTGTTTCTTCAATTTCTGTTGCAAGAGTTTCATATAGCTGCAGTTGTCCCTCTGAAAATCAACCTGTACAAAAGACAGGAAACTTCACCCTTCCATATGCTTTTGACTTTAACCCTCAGAATCCCCAGCAAACATGGTAAGAGATTCTGGGAGTTGCAGTCTACAACATCAGGAGGGCCAAAGCTTCCCACCCGTGATCTAGTGAACTCTTGTATTCCAAATTCCTCAACCTAGAATGTTGCATCTCCTTGTCATTTAGGAGTGGGCACTGCATTGCTCTCAAACTCATTTCATGCAAGTTGGGGACCTCAGAGAGACAAAAGTGGAGAGTTAAAGGGATGGAAGGACCGAGGGAGGGAACTGGAGCATGTTCCCCATGTGACACAAATTGAACAGTAAGATGCCAAGTGGTGTTTTTTGTAAGCCATATGTGAAAATATCTGTCGTCCAAAGCCTGCACCTCTTTCATTACTTTCGGAAGCATGGTTTTACAAACCTGTTTTGCTAATAAAATACAAGTTTTCAAAGGATTTTTTTGGGTGTATGTGTAGGAAATCAGAATATACTGGAAAGAGGGTAGGAATGGGCACGTGTGGATCTTGAAAGAGAAGAGGTTAGGAGTGGGGGCAAGCCAGTGGCCCTTAACAAAGTTTTTGACCACAATGAGAGGGCTAGCTTTTCTTCTTCCATGCAGAGCACTCAAACTGTTAACAGCTCTTTGGGTGGCATAAGTTCTGGACATTAAATCTTTGTGCTTAGATGGTAGACAGCACCCTCTGTTAACATTTCAGGCCCTTGTACAATTGTGCAATGCACAGAAGCCCCGCCAGAAAAAAGGGTGGCAACTCTACCGGATTCCTGGACAAGCCTACCAAGATTCTTTCCAATTTTAAACTCCTATCTAGCCCTTGTCCACTAGATGTCATGCTTTTCTTTGCAATCATGAGCTCTAGAAACTTGCTTCCTTCAACCTACACCTCTAAATGATGCAGGAGATTCAGTCCTTGACAGTAGACAGAAATGGACCATCTGGAAATAGGTCTTTATTGTGTGTTTCCCTTCATCAACTACTACAAGTCATTGGGAAAGAGGAAATAACAGTGTACAGGAACTGCATATTGTAAGCTATGACTCAGAGGGTTCAAAGAGCCACAACAACAGAGTACACGATCCATGTTTAAACCAGTTTTCAAGCCAGTTCTAAATACCACAGCTCCAAACCAAGGAACTAGGGGAACTGTAGCTCTCTGAAGATGCCTAGGTATTTGCAACACAGAAACATTCAGTCAGCACTTCCATAAAAACTATAGAATGGAATTTACTTGGGGACTTATGTCTGCAGGAAACAGAACTAAACAGTTTCACAAAGTCCATATTCAGCAAGGGGCTGCCACAATGTCAATATGTAGGAGAGCTGGAAATGTGGCCAAAGTGCAACAGAATCAATTTGCAAGAGCACACAACAGCTAGGGAATACAAATGCATATCAGGACTCACTTGCCACTGTCCTGTTACACATCTTCACAAGTCATTTACATGGTTTCTTAGCACCTCTGCTAGGTACCTATGTATGTATAAAATTACACAACGTAGAGCACAATAAAGAATTCCACTCATAGTTCCCAAATCTTCTAAAAGTAACCCTGGAAGCTGCAAACTAGTCTTGCTCCCAGACAGACAGTTCCTATCAAAATGTTAATGACTGGAAAGCACTGCTCAGCTATTCTATCCACCTTAAAAAGATGAGGGAGTCATAAGGAGCAGGAAACACAACTAGGCTACAGGCAGAAGATATCATCTAGACCTCCCAGGGTATAATTCTATGAATGATGAAGGCAGGGAGACTTTGCAACAAAAGCCTCATCTGGAAGCACCCTCAGAATAATACACTATAAAGCAGGGATGGGCAACGGCAGCAGGAGTGAACTTGGACTCCATATCATTTTCAGTCAAAAATCAGCCATAAATTGCAATTGAAAACAACATCTAGTTGCAGTTTCTTGGTTCTTCAGATGGTGGGGGTGTTTTAAGCAAATCTGTAACTCCTACAGGCCTCTTACTGTAGCAATTGGCCTTCCTTTTTTTTCTGAAAAATAAATGCAAGAGGATTTGAAGGCCATAAAAAAGGGATCAGAGATCTGATCTGGATGCACTTTCCCTGCCCTGCCCTAGAGGAATGAATCAGAGACCACCTCCTAGGAGAGTTCAGCTTCAGTGGATCCATGAGCCAATTCCACTCCCCCGTAGGCCCAATAAACCCACGGCCACCAAGACAAGAAGTGAACAGAAGTCTGCTTCCATGGGGCTTTCTTAAAGCTTTTTTTAAAACCCAGTCTTTGAATAAAAAGGTACATAGGGTGTGCATGACTTGTTTTCAAGGTGAATTTCACTTCCTGAAAGCTCCGTTGAATGTCATTCTTGTTCAAAGTAAGAAAAGAAAATTGGCTGGTATGGAGCCCTGGGAACCACCAAAATGATCTGCATGTTGTCTTGCCCTCCCCAAGAGAATATTTCCTTTACTCCCATTTTTCCCCCAAGGCCACAATGATGAGCAAGTACACTAGTGCTGAAGGGTATGAAGACAAGGCAAGAGAGTCCGACGCTTCACGGGTGCCATGATGCATGGAGAGAACTTAATGGTCAGCTTTTGAAAATGGAGGACAGAATGCAGAACAATTGAGGGTTGATGGATCGTACTGGAGGAATAAGGTTAACAGGTAGCCTCCTATTTTCCACAGATTCTGTTAGCTGGAATCCATACCTAAGTCATCCCATTGGTGTAGGCTCAAGCATCAGCTGTCACGTCCCATCTCTTCATTTTGCTTCAGACACACTTAGGAATGCTCAAATACACCATCTGCTGCAAAGTTTTTTTGTGGGGGGAACTCTTTTCTGGCCTGCACCAGCTTCTAAATTCAACTCAAGCTAAAGATCCTGAAGGATGATCCAGAACAGGCTCACACCACTGTAGCCCAAGCAGAACTGTAGCCCAAGAGTTGCTACACAGAACCAGTGCTTGCTCCAGGACTTGATTATCTGAAATCTGGTGTGCCTTCAGGATAAAACCATCAACACCTGAGGGAGGTATCAGCAAGGTCATTCAGCCCCTGGGGTCACAAAGATGTTTGGAAATTCAGTGAGGAGCAGCTCTACCACCTGGTTCTGGTACACCATACCTTCCACCAGACTAGCTGTGTCTCGCTCATGTCGCAACAGTGTTGGTCCAAAGACAATGCCAATGTTCTGCGTTGTCATCCGGTTGACATCCGAATGCTCCATCACCCTGAGGGGAGGGAGAGAAGGGTATGAAGAGAACCACCACAATATGTGGACCTCTGTTTAGCACAGTGGTAGGGAACGTCACTCTCTGGGGCCAAATCTGGCCCTTTTGGGCTCACAGACCAACTACAGATACCATCATATAGAGGTTCCCCAGTTTTTGTGAGAACTGCCCCAACTCCATTCTAAAGGTTTAAAACAGGCCTGCACAACATACAGCCTGGGGGCCACATGTGGCCCACCAAAGGATTTTGTGCAGCTCGCAGCACTTGTGAGTAAGAGAGCCAAAAAAGGTTGCAGCAATTAGGTTACTGATGGTTTTGAATAAACCCAGCTGGGCCATTCCCTCCTCCTTCCCTCCAGGGGGCAGCAGAGAGCCAGGCTGATGTTACCTTTTGCTCTTGCGCAAGATGGTGGCAGTTACTTCTTCTCCTTGTTTCCCTTGGATGGGCAGTAAGGGCAGAAGAGCCCAGGAAAAAGAGAAGACCAGCTGGGGCTGGAAGGGGCAAGAAAGGAGGTGGTCTCCTCCTCTCTGAGCAAGCCAACATGGACTGTTACCTGGCAAACTAGGGCCCTCTGGGAAAATCAGCTTATTACAGGTCAATGTCCTCATTCACCCCCATTCCTTCTAAACTGCATTGGAAAAAATTAAATTGCATTTAAAGATTACATTTTAAAATGCAATGTAGGTCTATTCTGGAATGTACCCTCATAAATTTCACCCCCCCACCACCATCTGGAATTCCTCTTATCTATTTACTTTCCCCTTCCTTATAAATAATGCTTCTTTTCTGCAACCCCAAATTGTTCCACTCACCTTTGATCTTTTGCAAATTATACACTGCTACATTTCTTAAGGCATAGCTCTCTTGCCTTTCCAATAATCCTATCTACTGGTTTTGTGTAATCACAACTTGCCACATCTGCATTATCTCAGTCGTCCTAACAATGGGTCAACAGGGTAAGACAGTGGCCATTTCTGTCCCATGCTGTTACAGTGCTCTTATTCTACTTTCAGCAACATCCTGTAGAATCCTGGGGTTTAAAGTTTAGGGAGGGGCCTTTAGAATTCTCAGCCAGAGATCTCTTTGGCCTCAGGAAACTACAAACCCCAGAATTCCACATGATTCTGAAAGCTGAATACTAGCACTATAACAGTGTAGGGCAGAAATAGCCAGTGTTATCATTCCCCATGTTGTATATTGGTGGTGGTGGGTGAAAGTTAAAGGAGGGAGGTTTCCCTAAGATTGCTGGGTGATTTTGTAGCAGAGGCAAGATTTGAATTTTTCAGCCACGGAAAGCCACTGGGTGACTTTGTGTGGATCACACGCTCTCAGCCCCAGAAAATCAAGTGATAGGTTTGCCTTAAGGTCCCCATAAGTTGGAAACGACTCGAAGGCACACAATAGCAATAATTCACCAAGTCTACTCTGGTGAGATAAAAGCTTACTCAGAGTTTGAAAGCATTGTTTTTTAAGACTATAACTCCCAGAATTCCCCAGTCAGTAATCATGCTACCTGGGGTACTGGAAGGTTGTAGTCACCAAAAGGAACTTTCACGAAGCTCTTATTTGAAAGGATGTCATGTAAAAGATGGAGCAAGCTTGTTTTCTGCTGCTTAAGAGATTAGATGCCTTTCCACACTATACTGTGATAATGCTATTATTCCACTTTCACCATCTTGTGGAATCCTGGGATTTGCAGTTTAGGGAGGGGTATTTAGAACTCTCAGCCAAAGAGCTCTTTGGCCTCAAGAAACTATAAACCTCAGAATTCCATGGGATGTTGAAAGTGGAATAATAGCACTATAACAGTGTAGTGTGGAAAAGCCCTAAGACATAGAGGAGGCTTCAAACTGCAGGAAAAGAAGTTCCACCTAAACACTTGGAAAAACTTCCCTAATTTCCCTTTTTTATATTATGGTTTATTTTATTTGCAAAATACTTTAATCATTAATTATACTATAATTTATTTTGCAAATAAAAAAACATTATACCATTATTATGACTTTACTTGGAAAGTGAGGAACTAAAAACTTATCTGCGGCCCGAAGAAGTTTAGCCTCTTTAATTTCAGCGCTTACCTACTGCCAAGTTGTGCAGGTCTGGTTTAAAATGGTTCTCACTAGTACTTAGTTGCTGCCAGTAGAGCTTTAAGCTAAAATGTGGTAAAATTTTTGATCCTACCTTTTTGCCTTTGATCTCACTCAATACTGGAATGAGGCCTCAAAGAATGTCTCTAGAATTGAAATTATCCCTCAGATTGAAAGAGATTTCTTATCCTCCACTTAACTACAACAGTTGCCAAAGCAGACAATTGCATATATCCTGGATTTGGTGTCAAAATTAAAAAATACTCTTAAGTCATATCTCCTGACCTGGAAGTGTTTTCCCCACACTGAGAGGTACCGATCCACTGCCCCTCCCCTGGGCCAGCTGCAATTCACACCAATTTCCCCAAACCAGAAGTTGAAAACAATCCCCTGTCGGTTTTGTAAAAACCTGGGGAGAAGGTGGCAAAAGGAGACATGGAATGGTGTGCCTTGTTTTAAAGGAAAACAATGCTCTGGGTATTTCTATGAGTGGCAGTTCTTCATTTTTTACAGTTTCCTGTGATGAACTAATACAGTGCCTTTTATACATGGCCTTTGGTCTCTGAAATTGCTTTTGCTCTTTTAACTGGCTAGTTTGAAGTTATTTTTAAGGAGTATTTCTAATTAATTTATAAGTCCTTTTTTTAAATTCAAGTAGTTTAAAAATTGCTTTCAGTTGTTGTACATCACCTTAAGGGGCCCTACCAGGCTAAGAGGTAATACATGATTGATCGATCGATCGATCGATAGATAGATAGATAGATAGATAGATAGATAGATAGATAGATAGATAAATAGATTTTAAATTGAAAAAAATATTTTCAGTGGCAGATGAGATCCAGGCCTGCAAAAACGTGCAAGTCACATATTTCCCACTACTTGCTCCTGCCGCAAATCCATGTGGAGGCCTTTTGCCTTTGTTCTGACAAGGGAAAAGTATTTGCCACATGCTTTTGTAACAATGTGGTTGTTGTTACTGTTATTTATACACATCACACAAAAGCATTTTTTAAAACCTAAACCGGGGCAATGCTCTTCTGTTTGCAACAAACGGCACATACTAGCCAGTCCCAGGTAACCAAGTAAGAATCAGGGGTGTAACAATGGTGGAGGGGGGGTGTCAGCAAAAGGAAAACATTGGTGCCCCCAACAAGGATTATGCCCTCCCAATGAAATTTTCCTTCACTCTCCAAATTTGTTAAAATTCCTTTGAGCAGTAACTTAAAACTGCAGTTGAACATTTGGAAATATGGTATATGCACTTTCAACTGCACCTTTTTAAATTGTTGTAAGCCATTCTGAGTCATGATCTAGGAAAACAGTGAGATAGAAATAAATACTTTTATCATCATTATCATCATCCAAAGAAACGGGGCAGGCAGTTACAAGAGTTTTGTATGTGAACAATTTTCAATATCTCACTCCCTGCAATGCTAAAAATTTGGGAACCGAAAGAAAATTTGATTGGGGGGCAAATATTTATTTTGAGGGGCAATGACTTCATTTCCCTCCCTCCCATACCCACACCTCTGGTAAGAACACTGGTAGAATTCAATGCTCCAGGAAAGTGCATTCTCTTACTTGCGGAGATGCTCCAGTATGTAACGCAGTGTGTCCCGGTTTGGTTGAGGGAGACTCTGGATCAGGCCCACCAGCTTGGATACCTTCTCCTTGGGGTCAGGCAGCTCTATAGGATTGAAAAACAACAAGCCAACTTTTCAGGTTTGGAATGAGGGTACGGTGTCAGACAGATCCATCAGAAGCCACAGGCAGCCAGAACTCTCTGGAGTTTCTAGTGTCAACCTGCAGTTCAGAGCTCATGTTGAGGAACAAGCAGGAACTGCAATTCCAGAAGAAGAATGCAGCTATCTATGGGGTAGTAACACCATGGCTATTGATACAGGAGCTTTATATTTATTTATTAACTTGTTTTTAAAATTACATGTTGCTGTAGATTTTAATATTTTATATGTTTTTAATTGCTTTAAAGGTTTTTAACTTGTTTTTGGTAGCCATCTTGGGTCCTATTCTGGGAGAAAAGGCAGCATACAAATATGACAGATAGATAGATAGATAGATAGATAGATAGATAGATAGATAGATAGATAGATAAGACAAGAGGAGGGGTTTAAAATCCAGCCCTCCACTACAGGGCCAAAGCTGAAGGGCCAGGCTCAGGAAATGCACTTACTGACAGAAGCTACAAATTCGTCAAAGAGGCTGTACGGCACCAGTGGTTCGGGCAGCTCTCGAAAGAACAGCTTGAGGGCCCCGGTTAGCACATGAACGTCATCCCACTGAGGGTCACTCAGCTGCAGTTTTTCCTCTAGGAAGTGAGGAGCAGAGAACAGACTCAGCTAAAGGATCAGAGGGGAACAAGACGCCACCATGGCAGCCAACACATGCTACAGAAAGGGTAGGCAACCCATTGCCTTCCTGATATTTCAGCCTGTAAGTCCCCAACTCCCCAACCATTGGATGTGCTGGCTAGGGACGATGGGAGCCATAGTCCAAGACATCTAGAAAATTTCAGCTTGTCCTGCAGTGTGTTAAACCAGCAGACTACTTGATCATTAATATAAGATAGTCTAGAATAAGTCAACAATTAGTTATGAACTTGAGAAATTGAGTAAGTAAATAATTAAAAAGACTAAAATGATAAATGATAAATAACAATTAATAATTATAGGATAAAATGTTTTGACTTAATAGGTGTAAATGCTTAGGTAATATGAACTGTTTGAAACAAGAGCAGGAACCAACTTTAGTTACGTTTGGTTACTATTTGTTTTAGATATGTATAGTTATGATCTGTTAGTCTTTGTCCTAGATATGTATAGATTATGATACCTGTTGATGTTTGTATGGAAGTATTTCTTGTTGTTTTCCTGTTCTGTATGTTTGGATTGTGTGGGGGGGTTTTTTTTTCATTTAATACAATTTTAAAAAATTTTTAAAAATACCAACAAAAATCTACTTTAAGACCCATCTCTTTGCAAGTGGATTCAAACATTTCACAGCCTAGTTCCACCCACAGGTTTGTTCTGTGCTTTTTAAACTGCCAGAGAAGGGATGGGAAGACAAGCCCTCTATGGCTTCTTTCTTTTCCTGGTCTTTTCCTCTATGCCTCCATTACCTGCTGCCTGGCAAGCTCTGACTGCAGCAACAGGTAGGAAAGAAATAATATGATGGCACTGGAAGGGGAAAACTCAGGCCTTCTCTTGCTTCATTCACTGGGAACTGCTGAGCTACACCTCTAGGCTGAGGCCTGATCTCCTTTGCTGTTCGTTTGGGGGTGCTTTTGCTCCATAAACACTGATGCTCCATAAACATCCTCCAGGCACAGGTTGGCCAGAGGCAGAAGAAGACAGGAGTCCTGCACCTTTCCTCCTTGTGCACCAGAGGGAATTCCAGCAAATCCATGACAAGTTACACCAGTCTCTCCACAACCACTAAAGGTGCAGGAGCCCTGTCAACAGGCAATCATAGAAAGAGTTAATCCTTTTAAACCCCAGTGGTTTCAATGGAATAAATTCAAGCTGCAATCCTGAGATCCTCTAAAATGTGCGTAAGTGTTGCTGTCCCAGAAGGGAGGAGCCCTACCAGTGGAATGGCACCAGTGCCTCCGGAAGAATTTCAAGTATGCATACAGAAAGCTCTACAGGTGCAAAAGGGGGGAACCCAAGCTTTCCTGTTCCTCGCAAAATGCTCCCCCAAAGGACCAAAAATGTACCAGCCCTGGAGCTGGTGCAATTAATTTCCATCTCATTGGTTTTAATGAGCGGGATGCTTGCCACGAAAAGAAAAGATACACACACCCCAATCCTGCGCTGGCTGCATGCAGTTAGCAAAGTAACAGCTCTGCTGTGGATTTTAAGTTCATCCAGCTCCATAGGCTTTCTCTGTCAAGCAATGCTTAAGTCCCACATTGGAACCACTGAAGTTTTCTTAACACTTAACTCTGGCTAGATTGTGCCCCAGTCAAACACTACGAGGTGACACTCAGTGGCTGCTGTGTCCACAGACACTCGCTGTAGACAGGAGAAAGGAGAACCTACAAGGTCCAAGGAATAGTACAGATGCAGAAGATACCATTTAGCTTATTGGCTTGTACCTTTCCAAAGACGATATATATTTCTACTTATTTCACAGCAGTCCTAGGACAGAAAAAGTCCATAGAAATGGGATTCCCCTGAAACAGAAGTATCTGAGTTTCTTTTCTCCTGCCTCACAGAATCATAGAATTGGATGCAAGCTAAAAATTCATCTAATCCAACCCCCTGCCAGTGCATGAAATCCACAACTGAAGCATCCCTGACATACAGCTATCTAGCCTCTGCTTTAAAAGTTCAAAGAAAACTCCACTGCTTTTGGAGGCAGTCTGTTCCACAGTTGAAAAAGCTCACGCCTCCAGGAAGCTCTTCATAATGGTTAGCCCAAAACATTTCTTGCAGTTTGAACACACTGGTTCAAGTCTTTTGGAGCAATTGAAAAAAAATTGCCATTTGTGTTTATTTTGAACATCCAGTCAAAAGTCCCATACTTTTGCAAAATGTGAAGGCTCTGTTCAGAACACCAACTGGTTCAATTACCAGCTATCTCCTGCCTTGCTCGTTTTGCGTTTCTTGTTCTGCATGACCAGTGGAGTCACAGAGACCTTGATCTCACAAAAATAAGGGCAAGAAACAGCAGCCACACAAAATTACCTTGGCAACGTTGCTCTGGGAAGACATAACGTCCATCTGATGTCACTGCTCGCTCTGCAATGAAATATATTCCTTATTGAGAATGCCAGGAAATGAGCAGGCTCCTCTTTTAAAGCGGGGATGGGTCACAGGAAAGCAACAAGCTACGTGCAACTCTCCTGTCGTTCTGCAGGTTCAGAATTTCATAGATCTCCTGTGACTGTTATCCACATTGTATTACGTATGTGCTCAAGCATATGCAAAACACAGAGAAACATGCTCCTAGAAACCTCCAGGAAGCGTTGTTCTCTTGTAAAGTAATGCATATGGCCCTGCTTCTACAAAAAAAAGTGTGAACTTTTCTGTTTCTTAAAAACCAGAAATTAACATTAAATTATTTGTTAAATACATTGCCCCTGCCTTCCAGAACCCAACATTTTTAGCAGGAGTACAGATCGATGTGGCGGTAATTGCCACTTGGACCTGTCCAAGTTATCCATCCCTTTTTAAAGATGAAAGACAGATGTAAGGTTTTCACAGTGGGCAGAGTGGGTCAACCCACAGCACTATTCTGACTTTACAGCTTTCCTTATACTTCTACATATCAGCAAGTTAAACAATGATTCAGCCCTCATTCTGCTCTATAAACGCTTTCTTCCGCCCTACCAATTATACATATAAATTTTATACATATTAAAGCAGCATGTATCTATTTATATTTATCAATTTCACTTTATTTTTTTAAGTATAAAAAGAACAGTTGAAAACTTGCTATAAGATTGAGTAGGGGCAATGTAAATTGGTAACGTCACAGATACTAGCCAATAAGTGGTGTCCATCTCTGGCTTGTTCTGCAGGTTAAACTGAACCAGTTGGGGGTGGGGTGGAGAGCAAATTTTTTCAGCATTCACCCAAAGATAGAAAAAATGTATGTTAGTACTGCACAGTATTTAGCGAGAGGCCTGAATCGAATTGTTAGTCCAAACTAGAATAGGTACATTGAATCAATGGAAGTAGGTGTTTATGACAAAAGTTCCCATTGATTTAACAGGTTTATTCTAGTTGGACTGAACAACAGGATTTCAAGTTGCTTTCAAACCAGTCCCTCTGCCCTTCAAACAGTATATCTGTCTTTACCCAAAGAAAACCATCATGGTGGTAGATAAGATAACTTTGAGGACCAATACCATTTTCCTTTGCAACCCTTCTCCCTTTTTCTGGCCCACACAACCACTGTAAGTACTCACCACGATCAACAATGAATCTTAGCTTCTGAATAATGGCCAAGTTTCCACTGACCCTGTAGATCCCATCTACATCCAGACCTGAAATTAAGGTAGAGACCTGTGAATTTCAAGGTTATAAAGTCGGCAAAGGGGTCATTGAGGACAAGGACTGTGGAGCGATCATAGCTTAGGTTCTGCCTTAGATCAAAGGTGGGAAAGTTCAGCCCTCCAGATGTGATTGGACTGCAACTTTCAGCTTTCCTCACCACTGACTATGTTCATGAGGACTGCTGGGACTTGCAGGGCCCCACGATTTCCACACAGACTTTATGGAGGAGGAGCTGTGAACACACAGCTAGACACACCTACCTCTCTCTTCCACAGCTTCCACACACTGCTGGACAAAACGTGGGACTGTGCCCCCTTCCCGCTGGCACAGGGCTTCTAGCTTGCAGCCAAAGACCTGGTCTGGGGATAAAAAGGGAAGTAGTTTAACAGGACTGTATGGTCTGGTTCTGTTGAGAATGTGATTGCACCACTCCTGCCTCCACTGCACAAGCAGTGTTGTTGATCTGATGACCTGAAGGGGGCACACAGCCGACAGTGGCTTAGAATGCAGCCCTACTGTCCTGCCTTAACTGCCAGGACAGGGAAGAAGCACCTTTTTATAGGGAACTATCCAGTTCATGCTTTCTGAAATTGCTAGTAAAACACAGTCATCTTGCCTTAGAAATTCCCTATGTCTTGTTTGACTTGCGTTCTGGAACAGGGTTGGGAGTGGGGAATGTGCATCTTTAAAAAATGACCATGTAAAAGTATGTACATTTTTCAAAAAATGTGTTCAGGAGTGTATGAGAGAATGTATATGTTTGAAAAATATGGACAAAAAATGCATATTTTTTTAACAAATTGGCCTAAAATTAGGCACAACTTTCATGTGGACAGAAAAAAGAGCCTTGCAACCCGACATACAAATGAGAATGGAATAGGAATGTCAGTGGAGAAATCCAATGAGAATAAGATTGACAAATTCGCTCTTCCCTGCCACTTTACTGCCCATCCACCTGCCTGAGCAGGCTAAAGCTGGACTGAATCAGCTTGGCATGCTGAGCAGTTAGTAGCCAACTTGGGCAAGCTACCAGAAGCATATGAGTACATTCTGGAACAATGAAAGGGGAATCCAAAAACAAAAACCTGTTGCCAAAGTTCTCACAGTGAGGGATCACTGTGCACAAAGGCAGATTTTTCCAGGGCTCCATTTGAAGTGTTAAGGAAACCTACCAGAAGCAATCAAGAGGAAGGGTATGGGCAATGACCATTAACAATTCATCATCCTCCAGAAGCAACGTAATCTGTGATAGCCCTATAGGGATTTGGCTAGTCACCTCGAATCAGTCCTTTTTCCTGCAGACTCCGCAATGGTGGTCGCTTGGCAATAAACCGTCTCAGCTTGCTCTTGACCCTTTTTTTGTAAGCTCTGTCAGGACTAGCAGGTGCTAAGAGAAGAAGCAAGGGGAGGAAGAAAGAAAAAGAGTTAAAGCAGCTTCTGTCATGTCTTGGTCCCAGAACCTAGGTTCAGACTCCGAAACGTTGAGACCATTTCCGCACTAGACTGTTATAGCACTCTTATTTCACTTTCAACATCCTATGGAATCCTGTGGTTTGCAGTTTAGGGAGGGGCCTTAAAGGCCCCTCCCTAAACTGCAAACTCCAGGATTCCATAGGATGTTGAGAGTGGAATAAGAGTGCTATAACAGTCTAGTGTGGAAATGGCCATAGTGAAGCAGAAGGACAGGGGAACATGCCAGTTCTTAGACAGGCAGTGACATTCCCAAGCAGATACAGCACACAGACATGGACCTGACAGTGACTATCACAGTCAAATACAGACAAGAGAGGGAGGGTCTCCAATGCATGGAACACTTAAATAAGAAATGC
The DNA here is from genome assembly GCA_030412105.1 of Cyclura pinguis. Taxonomy (NCBI): domain Eukaryota; kingdom Metazoa; phylum Chordata; class Lepidosauria; order Squamata; family Iguanidae; genus Cyclura; species Cyclura pinguis. The sequence continues at coordinate 193,490,292 of CM059600.1, read as the reverse complement.
TCATTAATCAGGCAACATCTGCAGGAGGCTGCTAGACCATAAATTTCCCGGCAGCTCCTTCAGGAAGTGTGTTGCTGACAACCAACCATTCTGGAAGAATCAACACTTTCATCTCTTGATTCCTGGCTCATGTTTCTGAAGAGCCTTTGACCCTGCTTCATTTGCTGACCATGCTCCTTGGCACTCCCTTGGACTGATGTCTCAGATCTGTTGCTTTATCATGCTGACCTGAATTGCTTGGAGTCTGAGACCTATAACTGTCTGGCTAGTAAGCTCCTGCATACGACTGAGGCTGCTGTGATCTCTGCTGTCTCACAGATTCTGCTTAAACCTTTGCCCCTAGCCAGCCTCCAAAACAGGACAGCTTCAGCAATTGCACCTGAATTCTCTTTCTCTTTCACCTATGCCAAGCAGAGAGCAATACTTTCAGACAGCTTTGTGGAATTCTCCACCTGCCAAGCAGTTTGGCACATGATGAAGGCACCAGATCGTGTCTGATCACAGAAGCCAATCAGGGTCAGGCCTGGTAAGGATTTGTGTCATGCCCCAGTTCCAGGACTCAGGTGCAAACACAAACAGGATCCTCCCCAACAGCCACAACACAGACATGAATGGGACAGTACTTACTGCAGCCCAGCATAGATGAGAGAGAGCCCACAAGACTCAGAGTATTTATATAGAGAAGATACATTAACTAAGCAAACAGCTGGGGGAGGCTGCTGACTAATAAATATGAGAGATGCGGTGGGAAGAAGTCTGTTGCAGACAACTGGTATTTCCAGCGAAAGCAATGAGTTCTTCTTTTGATCCTTGGCCTATGTTCCTAGAAAAACTTGACCCTCGCTTTGTGTGCTGATTACACTGCTAGATACTCCCTTGAACTCACACTCTGAATTATTGACTTGGACTGCTGAAACAAAAATGGTAACTGACTGATAAGTTTTTGTAAACTTTGTCTGTTGCTGCTACGATAGACTCTATTGGAGGACTATGAACCATGGCTGGCTTTCTGGACAGGACAATTTGAAAAGAAGACCATGAGTGAAGATCAGGTTCCACAGGCTATATTTCAGAGAAAGGCAAACCACATCTGAATACTTCTTGTCTAAGGAAATCCTACAAAAGGGTCACTATAAGTCAACATGAAGGCAGAAAACAACAAGAAACCTGTATCTCACCCTTTGGAAGTCCTGGCTCCTCCTCCTCATCAGCGCTGAGGTCCACCAGATCAGCACTGTTTGACCTGGAGAGCGGGTAGAGAAGCGGTTCATCCAGGGGATTCTCTTCATCCTGCAACATAGAAGGAAAGCAGACTAAGCTAGGATGGACAGAACTTGTGAGACAAAACTGTCCTTAATTTCTCTCATTCAGTCTGATTGAAAAGTATGTTGTTTCTTCATTAGTTGGGATGACCAAGGAGTTCCCACCGGGATAGCTCCCTGACCCACACTCCTCCCACTGCTCTTTCAGAATTTCCAACAGTGGAACAAGACCACTGGCACTCTCCTTTAATGTCAGTCTTGCTCGTGCCCACTTTCAAGTGATCCTGTGAGCCCAGGGTTTGGAGAGCAGACCAAGACAGGAAAAAGACTGGGTGTTCAAGACAGGCTGAGATGCCAGTTAGCCTCTGCTGTTGCTCTGGTTCTGTCCATTTCCCAGTTCCCAAGTACCTCTGGTTAGAGCTTGGAAGTAACAGGATACAGGTTACCTGTACTGAGTTGTAAAGAAGGCATAAAAAGCCACATTTAAAAATTAACCATAATGAGTAGAAAGGAAGTTACTTCAGTGGCATAATAGGCAACATTTTCTAGTTCATTCTGAAACTTACTTTTAAAAGTCATTTTGGAGCGTTATTAACCTGGGATCCATGTAGCCTAAGGGCATGGCAATTGTGTGGCCCTCTAGATATTTTTGATCTGCAAGTACCATTACTCCTAGCCAGGATAGTCAATGGTGAAGAATGCTGGGAGCTACAGTTCAGTTAAATGAGGAGGGCCACATGATTCACAACCTCTACCCTGGTGGGGTAGTGTTCCCTAGATAGGTTTAAAGATGTCCATAGGCTATGTCCATAAATATTTTTCTTTGCTTTTCTTCCTCTTACTCTGAAATGTTCTTGTCTCAGTAGATTTCAAGAATAAATTTCAGTGTTCTCAATTGTTCACTGTAAATTTTTCACTGAGAAGGAAATCAATTTCTAATGAGGTGAAATGAGTCGTATGCAAAGTTTTGTGAATATATGTTTATGTGTGTACAGCATTTTTTCTGGGGAGCAGGTCCATAGCTTTCATCAGATTCTCAAAAGCCTCCTTTGCCCAAGTAATGTAAAATAATCAACAATGTAGACATCAACAGCAATCAGCCTCAGAGCTTCTTCCCTCTCCAGATGGAGAACCATGTTAGTCTGTGGCAGAAGAAACAATAAAGACTCCTGCAGAATCTTAAAGGCATTAATTATAGCATGAGCTTTTTCATCAGGTGCTGGGTAACACTTCATGCATCTGATGAAGTGGACTGTGGTTCATAAATGTTCTGTGTTGTTGTGTAGCTGAAAGTCATTTCTGACTTATGGAGACCCTAAGGCAAACCTATCACAGGGTTTTCTGCAACTGAGATTGTGTGATGTGCCCAAGGTCACCCGGTGGGTTTCCATGGCAGAGGGGAGAATCAAACCCTGGTCTCCAGGGTCATGATCCAATGCTCAAACCACTACACCATGCTGGCTCTCATTGTTATTTCATTATTATTATGGACAATTTAATTACACTTTTGTAAGAAACGTTTCTATGATTTCATCTATATCATTTAGTTTTGTTTTTGTAAGCCACCCAGAGTCCTGATTCTGAAGAAAAGGGCAGTATATAAATAAAATACACAAATAAAAATAAGTAATGTTTCCAAGAAGAGGAGGAGGAATTGGGGCAGCTCAAGCCTCATAGTGCACTCCACTCACCAGTCTACGGATGACTCCTTTGATTGCCTGGTACCAGTCCTGGCTGACTGCTTCACTGTCTGACTGCAAGAGATATTCATTGCCAGTGACGGTGCGGAACTGAGGGGAAGAGAAGAAGGCTTATAAATTTTGTCAACATTTTCATATAACACGCTGTCCTATTTTTGTAGTAGACATTGGCTGCTTTCACATAAAACACTAATTCTGGCTTAACAAAACGCAATGTCACGGACTCAGCCTATTTGCTCCTGTTTCACTCCTCATTTTTCACTAGTCAGTGAACAAATCAGGATTTGAATGCAGCTAAAAACCATGATATAAAAGTGGCTTATGAACCCAGCTTGTTTGGCAGCATTCAACTATAATCCTTGGTTGTTACGTAAAGTAGAGACAATCCTTGAAAAAAGAGTAATGAATTGGGAGTGAACAAGCTGCACATACCAGCATTATAGGTCATTCACATTGTGGGTCATTAGGCCAGGATTCGAGGCATAGCGTTATGTTCAAATGTGGCTGTTATCTTATAGCACAAGGGGAAAGGGTATGAAAAGCACAGGACAATAATGGAGAAAGCATTCACCCTTGAGGATGTGGCACCTTAACCCTGCAGCTCCACCTGTGTATTCTAGAGCAAGTGAGGAGGGATATTTTCAACATCCACTTTCCAGGAGGGCCAGTCCTCCTGACCTGAACTTTTGTTTCCTTTGCCCACTGACAGAGCACATACAGTGTCCTCTCTTTCTATCCTAGGCTACCAAGCATCAGCGCTGGGGCCTTCAATAGGAATATCAAACAAAGCCAGGGCAGAGGTGGTGAAAAAAACCTCTTCATTTCTTTCAATGTGGCATTCAACCCCATGTGTCTTAGGTCTTGGCTGGGTTCTAGTCCCTGAGCATTTACACACATACGTAGATTACATTCCGCTTGCTGGACAAGTCTCTGGCCCAGTCAATCCGGGCACCGCGTAAATCCACGCTGCTTTCTGGTCGGCTACCAGATGGAGTCTGCAGGGGGGAAAAACAGCAGGAGTCAGGACATCATAAGGTAACGTCTGTCAAGCTTGCTCTGCTTTCAGAGGCTGCTAAGAAAGGACAAGTGTGGGCCTTGGGGTCATGAGCCATGTAAGAGTCCACAAACTCTGGGCAAGGCTGAAGCCAGTGGGGGGCAGAAGTGCCAAAGCCAAAAACGTATTAGGCTACTGTCTTTCTTTTTCTCTTTTTGCCACCTCTTCCCCTCTATCCATAATTCACTTCATTGGATTGGGGAAGAGAAAGACAATCTTGTCAGAAATCTGAACTGACTGGCATCAGAAGACAGAGTACTACCTTTGTCACAAGGGCCGCAGGCTGCCCACCTCACCTTGTCCTCTGTTGCTCCACTCACCCATGCAGCTGCTACTTTGGGATCCTTGTAGAACATGAGGCTGTTTCCAGCCAACACCAGCCATGAGGATGTCCAGCTCTTTCTGGTGGACAGAATGTAATGAGAGAAGCAATGAGAATCCATTATGATAAAACTGCCAACATATATATTCAATACCCACCCCCCAAACTTGTGTTGAAACAGATGCTTCCATATTCAGTCTTGCTGCACGGGTGAACATCCATTCGCCAGAATAAGCACTGTACTGGTATAAATTACCAGAACTCATCCTTCCAGTGACAAAACACAAACAGAGCTAACCTCTATTGGAGTGAAACTTGGTGGTTAATGAGCATATTTTCTGCATCTTTCCACTGCATTTGGGAGACAATGAATTGTCCTGTTTTGAAGGAGCCAGTATCAAATCAAAGTGAGACACAGGATGATTCCGACCAATGTAGGGGAAGAATTTTAGTCCTCCATATATCGCTAGATTTCAATTCCTGTTCTCTGGCAGAAAGAGGATAAGTTCTGCAGTTGTCTTATACAATCATCTTGCTGTATTTCTGGAATTTTACAGAGAATCCAGACAATCATTCATAGCCCTCCTGTATTTTTCCCACTGCTCACCCCATCTTTTTTCTGTCAAGAAAAGGTCTGCTAAGGACAGAAAGGCAGAATATCTGAACAATGTCTCTGAACTGGAGGCATCTGTCCAGATGTACCTCCAGTTTTCCTTCTTTCAGCACTGTATAAACTACCCATAATTCCAAAATCTGGCTGTGAGGGAAGGATAGAGAATTTTCCCTAAATTGATGCTACTGCAATTGTAAATCTCTTCTGAAGATATTGACCCACGGTTCAGACACACATTCAACCAATCACACCTATACATGGAACCGTACAAACATTTCTTTGTTTTAGAATGGATTATTTGGCAACTTCAAACTCCACATGTGCCATTCTGCAGGGATTGAATCCTCTTCCTTTATGGAAAGAACACAAGCTCAGCGCTGCTTCATTTTAGCCCCCTCCTGATCTGTGATGGCAGCTGAAAACAGCCCATTATCAACCAGCAGTTCCTCCTAGTTCCTTTGTCTATTCATGGCCAGGACATTGCTTGTCAAAATCCCTTCAGCTGTGAAATGCAACACAGCCAGAGCTGAGAAGCCAGCCAGGTTAATGCAACGCCTAGACAGGCAGTGGTTTCCTGGATTCCACCAAGAGAGATGGAAAGCCAGGGCTCCCTCCCCAAGTATAGTGTGTGCCCTCTCTCCACGACTGGGACTCCAGCTGGGTACCTGAGTTTCCGGCCTCCTTCTGCAATCTTGGTTTTGTTCAGCTGCCCAGATTTCTCCACCACCTGCAGCAAAGAAGCTGTGTCAGACAGTGTCCTGGACAAGTCCTCTGACTTTTTTTCAGAACTGCATTCCACTTTCCTCCACAATTCTTGCTCTCTACAGATCATTATTCCCCATAAGTTCTGGTTTGACATGGCTCCAATCAATGCCCCATCCCTAAAGGAGACCTGGCCCACCAGAAAAGAGCCACCAGAAAAGAGCTACCAGGAAGAGGAGCACCTAGTAGTAGCTTGAGAAGGGATGTAAGTCCTCAAAAGATTGGGAAAGAAACAAAAGAAGTACCATACCATTTGTAGGTGTTAGGAACAGACCAGGCACATTATGGCAAGCACATCCTTGAAGGAGGGGACATGCATTCCAGTCTATGTGACATCGTTGAGCTATCTCTTTCAATCTCTCTCTCTCTCATCCTCCTCTCCCTCTCCGTCTCCTTCTCTCTCTCTCACACACACTCACACAAAACACCTTTCTTCCAAAGGCTTGCATTCTGCAGCCAACTAGCCTTCTTGATCATTCATTCTCCAACATTACAACTGGCAAGACACTGCTTTTCATTTTATTTGTCCTCCATCCAACACCCCACCTTAGCTCTCTAGTTGGGTAGCAGTCAGTACATCAATCAGGTCAGACACAGGAAGGATGGGAAATGGAGGTCCTACCCACAAACCGAGGGACTTCCTGCTTGTCATGGCAGACCTGAGTTTTGGGTCCTGTGCAAGGGACAAGAGCTGCTTCCACCAGATCCATTCAAAGAATGAGGACAAGGAGATCCCACCAAAGCAATGGGGACGGAGAGAGATTTATTTTTTAATTACAGCTGTAACCAGGCTTTCATTCAAGATGATGTACATAGTCTGCCCACAGCTGCCATCCTTTTAATCTGACTACAGTCCTACAAGGTACTTTAAGCTGAGTTTGGCAACAAGGTCACTTTATGAGCTTCATGGCCTAAATGGAGACACCCCTGGTACCAGTTCACTGCACTTAGTCATATCAGTACCTGGCCCTAGATTTCTCAGATCCTGGCCCTAGAGAACTCCCTACTCACGGGCTGACCTCTCTCTTAACCCCGTTTTTCCAAATTCGGCATCATCCAGGTTTTCTGGACTACAGTTCCCATTGTTTCCAACAGACCTGGCCAGAGGCCCTGCTAGCTGAGGGTAACAAGGGATGCAGTCCAGCACAGCTAACCACTACTCCTCTTCAGGGGTTGTGACTTACGTGCAGGTGATCAGGGCTGTGTGAAGGGGAACCATTGGCAGGTGTTGATGCTGGGTATTCCCCTAGCCAGGCCTCACAACTGTGTTGGGAAAGGTTCCTGCGATGACTTCCCTGCAGAGAGAGAGAGAGACAGAGTGAGAGACAGAGAGAGAAAGATGATTTCCCACCTACTTTGTGTGTCCAATCACTTCCTAGATCCATTGTCCTCCACTCCACCTCCACCCCCGCACAATGCTCTCCCTCATCATATATACACACACACCTCCTTCTGCTCTGGGCACCCAGTGTAACAACACAAGCCCCGCTGTCTCTGTGACACATCCAGCAAAGGCATGTCCTTTCTCCACTTCCAAGCAAGAGAACCTGGATGACCCTGTGCAGTTTCTTCCTCCTGGCATCCCTGCTCTGACTTACCTTGGGCACTCGTGTCTCTGGCAGCACCATGGATTTGGTGTAGCCCAGCTTCTTGTCTCTGGCCCTGGAGAGACCCTCAGAAGCAGGCTGCAACTGCTGCTCCCCAGCTTTTTCTCTCTCTTCTGCTTGATCCAAGGGCTCACCCAGAGCAGCCTCTTCTCCTGGGACCAAAAGGCTCGGTCCTTCCAACTGTACCAAAGTCTAATGAAACAGAAACACACAAATCGACAGGGTGGAAGGAGCGGGAGAGAAGGGAAGGAGAAACAGAGGAGATTCTATCTGGAAAACAGGACCAGCCACAGGCAACAGCCTCTTGTGAGAAAGGCTGCCCTTCCCCACCTCCCCCAGCTCTAAAATGAACTGATTCCCGGAGTCTTAATCCACAGGCCTCCCTGTGATTTCCTTCAGCCTTTGGCTCCCATCGCCCGGTCCTTCTGACTGACAACTTTCCTATAACCGAGGCCCTCACTGCTGCGGGTACATGAACAAGACCTTCAGGCACAGGCTCTTCTCCTAGGACGGGGAGCAGGCACGTGGCAAAGGGGCCGTGTAGCAAAAAGAATGGGCCTGGAGACTAATCAGCAGGCTGGCTCCTTCTTCTCCCCACTCTGCTAGGACACACAGTTCGTTAGAGTAATTACGGCTGAATTTCACAGGCACCTGGCGGGCAGCCCAAATGGTTCAGCTTGGCCTAAGGTGCCAGGGAGCAATGGCTTTGGAAGCAGCCTCTGGGAAAGGAAGGAGGGAGGAAAGTGGCAGGAGGTGTCTATCAACAAGGATCTCCAGTCGCTGAGCAGGGCCTGGAGTGAAAATCCCAAGAATGAACCTGTGTTCTTCTGATTGGATTGTCCCTAAATTGTCTTACACAAAAAAAAAAGGGGGGGGGCTTTACATAAGCCTTGCAGAGTCTTTTGTGGACTTTTGTGGACGATAGTTCCCAGAATTCCCAGCCATCATAGCCGCATACCAAAAACATGTATAAGTTTCTGGCTGGCCTAATGAAGGTACCATCACAATATGGACTCTGGAAGGGTACATATGCTTGCATTCATAAACAGGTAAAGGCATCTGCCAATATGTATATGTGCCTGTGCACCTACTGTTTGAATATGCTATTCAAACAGTGGCCCATCAATAGGTGCTGTCTGTGAGCCACTGGCTGCCATTCCACAGCAAGTCTCCAGGAAAGCAAGAAGCAGTTTTAGCTAATGAGAAGAGATATGGTACTGCTTCCTGGATTGGGAAAAAATTCTGTTGGTCCTTACATCAGATAACTTCAGAAGCACTGATGTGCATTCCCACTTTTGTTGTCACAACAGCCCTACGAGGTAGGATAGGCTAAAAAAGATAGAGATGGCAGTCATCCTGAACTCACACTGTGGACCTCAGTGAATTCAGGTCTCTCTTAACCAAGCACAACATTCCAGCATCTATGCCACACAATTCAGAGACATAGCAGTGTTAGTCCAGATCAGTATGCAAAGGGATCTTGCAGCACCTTTGAGACAGATTGAGAAGCTGGTAGAACAAGCTTTCATAGACTTAAGTCTATCTCATCAGATGAATGGAGTGAAGTGCCTACAAACAGATTTTTATAGCTATGAATGAACAGTTTGTACGTGTGAATAGCAATAGAAATGAAAAACTTGTGGGTATGGTGATGAGGTGACCAGTTTTAATAATGGTCATTGGGGGACAAGGGCAGAAGGAAAGATATTGCCTAAAGCCACAGTGAGTAGATAACTGTATGAGTGGTGGAGGAAGGTATTGGAACATAATATGAAGCTGGCTGGGAAATAGAAAGGAGAGGTGATAAACTGGACAAGAGAGCCCTCATGAGGCTCGGGTGTTAACTAGTGTTATAATATGCACAGTGTGCCAGGAAACCATTGTCTCTGTTCAACCCACTATTAATGGACGGGAGGTTGTGGATATATTCCAATTCTGCTGTTTCTCTTTCCAATCTTCTTTTGTAGACTTTGTTTTGTTTGTTCAAGGACTGCTGTTCTGAAGTCCAAGATGGATTTTCCAGGAAGACTGAAGTGTTCTGCAACTGGTTTTTGTGTATTCCCATTCCTAATGTCTGATTTATGTCCATTTATCCTCTGGGTGCAAAAACTGGCCTGTTTGCCAAATGTAGAGTATGAAAGGGCATTATTGACAGAGAATGGCATACATCAAAGTAGAGGATGAGCAAGTGAAAGTACCTCTAATATTGTGCATGATATGACATTTCCCAAGTAAATGTGTGAGCAGAGTTGCCATTTGGATTTGTGGCAAGGTCCTGTCCTGTCTCCCTATCTGTGTCGTGTGTTCTCCTAGAGCTAAGAAACTGTTTGAGATTGGGAGGCTGTCTGTAGGCAATCCTGCAATTCCACCATTCCTCCACCATTCATATGGTTACCTATTCACCTTGGCTTTAAGCAGTATTTTACCTCATCAGCATACCCACAAGTTTTTCATTTCTATTGCTATTCACACATACAACCTGCTCAGTCATAGCCATAAAGGTCTGATCCTAGGCGCTTCACTCCATGTCTCCGATGAAGTACAGGCTTCCCCCACTTATCTGACAGGTTAGGGACCAGTGCACTGTCAGAAAACAGAATGGTTGAAAAGCAGAAGCCATGTGCTCTACTGTAGGGAGCATGAAGGACTTATGGAAGCTCACTTAGAACCAACAGTGCATGCACTTCTGCAAAGTCTCTCAGCCAAATTGAGGCCTTTTTCTTCCCCTTTCAGCTTGCACTGCAAGCAGTGAGCGCACGTGAGCTGTTACAAGCAACCTTCTGAAGGCAAGAAGAATTGATGAAAGACTGGAACCCCCCTCAAAGTAAGGAAACTTGTCCTTAATTTGAGAGTATTGAAAGAGTGAGTTGTCACATAACAGGGCATCAAAAGGAGGAGTTTCCTATAGACTTAGTCTACAAAACCTTATGTTACCAAGGTTCCTGTTATCACTCTTAGGAACATGACCTCTTCTCTTTCAATTTTTGATGCCCCCTTGAACACTGATCAGCCACTGGCAGTGATCTATGGAACTAGCCATCACTGCAGCTGGGGTGGAGGAAGATGCCAGAATTCTCCTTCAAATGAGGATGCTGTGTCTGCTCAGAAGTTCATGGGAGCCAAGGTACAACATGAGTTGAGTGTACAAGTCACTGCTGCCAACTGCTCTGCATCAAAGAATGGAAACCAAGCACCATTGGAAACATGCATTAAAACATTCTTATCTGTCCCCACAGAAAGGAAAAAGAAGATGTGGGCATAATTTTTGTTTTCTGTTTAAATAAACACATTCATGAAGTCTTTCGTGGAATAATTCAGGAAGACTAACACGAATTGAAAATTGTCACTTACCACATTACATGCTACATCATCATCATGATCATCATCATTTTTTTTTTATTTGTTACCTGCCTCTCCTCAAAGCTCGAGGTGGGGTACAACAAAGGTTAAAATACAATTAAAACTCAGCATACCAATTAAAAACACATTTAAAACACATTAAAATACACTAAAAGCATAAAACCATTCAAATACCATATACAGTAGACATATACAGCCATATACAGCACACCAACTCACCTCACTTCACTTTCCAGTCTTCTGCTCCACACCTAACGTGGTAATAGGGATAATAATGCATTCCTCCATGAGCTTGTGACACTGCTCACCCTCTCTAGCCCAGGCAGTAGAGGCGGGTGGCTTGAATGTCAGTGGAAAGGCAAATCTGTGCTTTATTTTAGTCTGTTAGTATTTTAGTTTAAATGAGCTATCCAAGGTGCTGAATCCTATCTCCCAAATAGGTGCAGTGCCCCTGGATAGCTCCTTTATCATTCAAGCTACAACCTGGAACGGATTCAACACCTTGGATACATCCCTTAGAGGTTGGACAAAAATTAGCTCACTGACATTGGAGGCATCAGTCTCCACTGAAGCCAAAGATGGGAAACTGCAGCCCTCATTATGTTTTTTTAGCTTACATTTTCCACCATCCCTAACCAGAATAGCCAGTGGTGGCACATTATGAGAATGAAGCCCAAAACATCTGGATGATCGTAGTTGCTGACTCTTGGGGGCAGTTCGCACTACAGAATTACAGTGTTGTGATTCCACTTTAACTGCCCTAGCAATGTCCCATGGAATTCTGGGACTAGCAGTTGAAGGAGGGGCATTTGGACACCTCAGTCAGAGAGCTCCGGCACCTCTGCAAACTAAAAACCCCACAATTTCATAGGAAGCCGCTACGGCAGCTAAAGTGGAATAATAGTGCTGCAGCATGAATGGCCTATCCTCTAGGCAATGGACAAGCTTGATCTCCAAATAATGAGCTCATTCTTTGTGTGTGGATCATTATCTAGCTAAAACAGCAGAAGGGAGGCCAAGAGGGACCTGATTGTTTGCAGAACAACAGCAATAACAACAACAATGGCAGAAAGTCCTTTAAGGGGGAGAAAAATGCTAAGGAGGGTAAAAAGTAAAATACAGCCTGGTGAAGACTGACTATGTCCAGTGGTCATGATGAGTGCTGGGTAAGAAAGGAGGATGGGAAAAGGTAGAATGTAAGGAGATATTCTAGAAAAATGAATGCCTCGTTGGAATCCTGAACAGCAGCACTCCACATGGAAACATTATATTACAGGCCTCACAACTTGTTATTTTGCAGTTGTTTTCTGCTTGCTCATGTTTTCAGATTAAGGACAACTAGGGCATTGACCAGCCAATTATGATAGGCCTAAAGCGTCCCTTTCTGCCATTCCTTGTTGGAGGAAATGTTTGAAGCAATCAGAGGAAAGGGCTGCACTAAAATTTTGTTATACGAGCTGGTCAGCACCAGTGCTCCAATACAGCACATTTCAGCTCACCCTCTCTTGATTCCTCTGTGGCGGCTTCCATGACTTTTCTCCTGTAGCTGGCTTGTAGAAGTAACTGCGTAGGGAGCCGGAATCTATGTGTTGTTCCCAGGATTCGAGCACCTGTAATGGGGGGCTGCGAGGGCTGGGGGGCATTGCCACTGGTTGTTTCATTTCCTCCAGATTGCAGTAAAGGGGAGGTTTATCCCTAATGGGACTAGGGGGAGGGTGGTGAGTTTCATCCAACATCTGTCAGAAGAAAAGAGATAGATTCAGTTTTACCCAATAGAAAGGCAGCCTCTTCCAATTATGGAAAAGTACTTGGAAATATTACTTTTGAGGAGGGGGATTATGACTCTCAGAATCTCTTGGTTGAAGGATTCTGAAAAGTGCCATCCAAGGAGGCAACTTTGCCCCACAACATCATGGGGTACAAAATAAATGGCAAGGATCTCTATGGGATGCCATAGTGTCCTCAGTAAAGAATAATGGATACCTATTCTTCCAAACGACAGCCAGCCTGGTATAGCAGTTAGGGTGTTAGACTACAACCCTGAATACCAGGGTTCGATTCTCTGCTCGGCCATGGAAACCCACTGGATGACCTGGGGTGCGTCACATACTGTCAGACCCAGAAAACCCCGTGATAGGTTTGCCTTAAGATCGTCCTAAGTTGGAAGTGACTTGAAGGCACACAACAAAAACATTCTTCCAAATAAATGTTCCCTACTCTTCTAGGTCACTGGAAATGGCCTGACTCAAGGTGGGTCACATCTCTAGCACCAGAACAGCTCCTTAATCCATCCCTCTCTTCCCTTCAGACTGTGCATACACTACACAATTGTAGCACTAGGGCCATTTCTGCACTACACTGTTCTAGGGCTATTATTCCACTTTCAATATCCAGTGGAATTCTGGGGTTTGCAGTTTACTGAGGCCAAAGAGCTCTTTGGCTGAGAATTCCAAAGGTCCCTCCCTAAACTGCAAACCCCAGGATTCCATGGCATGTTTAAAGTGGAGTAATAGCACTATAACAGTTTAGTGCGGAAATGGCTTATGATTCCATTTTAACTGACATGCCTGTCTCCTATGGAATCCTGGAGTTTGTAGTTTGGTCAAAGGCACCAGAGGAGCCCCTCCCTCAACCGCCAACTCCAGGATTCCATAGAATGTTGCCGTAACAGTTATGCTGGAATCATAGTGCTATAACTGTGCCATGCGAAAGGGCACTACATCAAGATAGACCGTAGGATTTGGATACTAATCCTATTTGGAAAACTGTGTTACTGTAAAACAGGGGTGGAGAATGTCTGTAGCTCAGGATGTTGTTGGGCTGCCATCTCCTATCGTCCTCAATGGTCAGGATAACAATGAGGGTTGCAGTCTAAAAACATCAGGAAGGCGACTGATTCTCCACCCTGTAAAACAACAACTTGCCAATAAAGAAAGAGGAAAGGAAGCAGAATGATAAACAAAAGCTGTTTGAATTATATTGTACAGGGTGACCTGGAGGCCCCTCGTTTGTAGGATAAGTCAAAGTCGATTTCATGGTAGTTAACAACGGCAACAGTTGATTAGTTGTATTGATGGTTTTTATTGCAGGGCTGGGAAACTGATAGCCCTCCGATTTCCTGATGGACTCCAATTTCCTGTCAGTCCCAACCAACCTGGACAACAAGAAGGGATGACGGGAGCAGTAGATCATCAAAATCTGGAGGGTCATAGGTTTATCACCCCCATTTTAATGGTTTTTGTTACTTGCCCTAAAAGTTATGTGAAAACAATAAGATCTGTGTGATGGTTGGACAGAAACAATCTCATACTGTCAATAAAGATAGATGCCAGGTCAGAATATTTTGAAACCAATCACAAGATATTTAGGGGTACTTTACCTATTATTCCTGTAGCCTAAGCAAGCCAGCTTTTATCATTTGCAGTGTTTCTGAAATCAATGTACAGAGTAACGCTGTATTGCTTGGCTAATTAATGTTATATGTACCATAGAATCATAGAGCTGGAAGAGACCGGTTGGGCCACTGAGTCCAACTCCCTGCCATGCAGGAGTACACCATCAATGCATTCCCAACAGCTGGCCATCCAGCTTCTGTTTAAAAACCTCCAAAGCAGGTGACTCCACTGCACTCGGAGGCAGCATCTTCCTCTATCATATAATTTTATCCTGAAGGGCAACATATATACCTCAGTGCGTGCACATAGACACATGTGCGCACACACAAAGAGCAGGTGCAACAGAATAACTTGTTCCCTGTTTACCCTTGAACCCCGAAGGCCTATGAAACAGGCAGCACTTGCAATGTTCTACAGAGTTCTCAAGGCTGAACAGGGGAATCTTCCAGGGAGAAGGGGGTCATAGTGGAGTACGCACCTTCCATAAACACCTATGAATGAGACAGTGCAATAGCACTTTAAAAGCCTTTCCATGAAGCCCCCTCAGCCTATGTTGTTTTGCATTTTAAACCCACATCAATCACAGCAGCATCATGGATGCAGGAATAAAGGAGAGCTTGCTAGCACTGTCCTAATGATAAACACACTCACATGGGGAAAAGCTTTCGGTGTAGTAAACGACAACATACTTTGAAGTAAAAGTAACAGAGTGTGCATCTCTAACCAAGTACCTGCAATTGGCCATCCCTTGACTACATTTTTTTTAAAAGAAAAGAAAGAAAAGATCCTGTGTCAAAACCAGCGTCAGCCGTGGTAGCCCCTTGCATGTCTGTGCTGGTCCCAGTGCTGACACTAGACCAGTTTCCTGTTTGCTGATAGCTCGCATCACCTATGGGTGGTCATGTGGGGGGGGAGCTTTTAGGGCCCAGAACTCCCTGGACACTGGAACTTAGTCCCGCCCCGGTTGGTCATGCAGATCACAGCTGTGCTTGACTTGACTAATGCAACAAACCCTGCCCTCCAAAACCTGATCAGTGGACCATTTCAGCTTTCTCTAGTTCTATACTGGCTCACTGCTGTTTTGAATTCAATCCCTGGATTCACATACCCTCCGATATTTCACAGAGGAAGTTGGCACATGTATGGCCAAAGAACATCGAGGTGTGGTCAATATGGCAAGGTTATTAATAAGGCTATTTCCGCACTAGCCTGTTATAGTGCTATTATTCCACTTTCAACACCCTATGGAATCCTGAAGTTTGCAGTTTAAGGAGGGACCCTTTGAGGATTCCATAGGATGCTGAAAGTGGAATAATAGCATTATAACAGGCTAGTGCAGAAATGGTTACAAGTTAGGAGAGCTGAGTGCTTCAGCGTGATCTTGCCTGAGCCCGTGGGGAAGGAAGATTCCACCTACACCACTTTATTTCACTCCTTTGTCTCCCCTGCTGAGCCAATGGAGTGCAAACTACTTTTGCACTTTCAATTCAGTCTGCGGTAACGGACGTCAAACAGGGAAACAAAGCGAGAAAGTGGGAGGAAGAGAGAGAAGCAGGGACATTTTAAAAGCATCTGAAATATACTAATGGCATGACTGAATTGGGACAACTGAAGAGTATCGTTCTCAGCTTTCTTCGCAGCTTTGCTGAAGGGGCCTCTCAAGGCAAGGAAGGGCTCTTGATTCCATCAGCAGGCCTGCCCACACTGGTTGCTCAAGCTCCGGAGGAAACCGAGAAGTCTTGCTTCATTACTGAGTTTCTAAGTACTTTTTCCCCGTGCAGCTCTTCAGACAGCCTACCAATATCCTCACTTACTCGCTCAGCTCTGTTTTTATGTGTTCCCCAGTCTCACCTACGCACCCTCTCCTGTTTTTGCTCCCTCGGTTCTGAGACCTGGAAGCCTTCGGGAGTATCCCCAGGGAGAAGCCCTGCTCAGCGTTGTACTTACTGCCGTCAGTGCCTGGGTCAGCGGAGATGTTCAGAGGCACACCCTGAGGCGCAAGGCCTGCCTTCTTAGTGGCTTCCCCCACATCCTGTGTGGGCGCAGCTTCCCAACCCCCTTCCAATCAGAGAAAGGGAAAAAGGGGAAGTGGCGCAAAGTGAGGAGGCAGATGCTCCGATACGGCATGATAAGCAAAGACACCAAAATGATCCCAACCAATCCCTGTGTCATGTCACGGCAAAAAGAAAAACACCCATACAGACAGAGCTCCCGATGTGAAGTACGAAAAGGTACTATCTAAGACTCGGGCTAAGTAATGCCTCAACTCTTGTGCAGCGACAGTCAGTAGTGTAGGGATATTCCCTTATTTGGCACACGAGTATCAGGCCTTCTTTAGAAATTAGTCATTTTGTTGACATACCCTAAGGCAACACGGAGCTGCCTGATTAGAAGAAAGCCAAAAATCTGCCTTACACTGTCAATTAAGACACTCTGGCCATTTCTGCACTAGACTGTTATAGTGCTATTATTCCCCTTTCAACATCCTGTGGAATTCTGGGGTTTGTAGTTCACTGTGGCCAGAGAGCTCCCTGGCTGAGAATTCTAAAGGCCCCTCCCTAAACTGCAGACCCCAGGATTCCATAGGATGTTGAAAGTGGAGTAATAGCACTACAGCAGTGTAGTGCAGAAACAGCCTCTGTTTTATGCCAGTCCTCACACACTGAAAAATTGCACACTAGAGTTTGGAAGTAATGCATTTATAAGACAATGCTATTAGTTGTTACTTTTTCTGTATATATTGAGCCCAAAAGCATTGCCTTCAAACTTGTAATGATAGTGCTGATGTGACCAAGTTTAATCCTTACTTCTTATTGGAGAGACATTATGCTGGGGGGGGGCATTTTTGGCCATTTTAAATACCACCAAACAAAATACGTGGTGTAGCTATTCTGTCTTTTCCATCTTAATGTCTATTCTGTGGTAAGGAAAAAGATCAGAAGAAATGGGAGAGTTACATATGGAAGTCACCCATGACTGGATACCCATCCCACTCCAGTAAAGTCCTTCTTTAAATATATTCTCCAACGTTTCATTGATGAAAACCAGGATACACGTGGCTAAGCAACATCAAAGTCTGATCAAAATGGGAAACAGTATTAAGGAGGAAAGAGGAAGACCACACAAGCTAGGAGAGCCTTCAGTTGTTTGGTTTTGCCTCAACCTACTAGGATGGGCCTCCTCCACTCTGTCCTCTGCTAAGTTAATTGAGTGCAAACTGCTTTTGTGCTTTGAACTTGACTTTGTACCAATGGAAGTAAACTGCCATTTCCACAGCACACTGTTATAGTGCTATTATTCCACTTTGAACATCCTGTGGAATTCTGGAGTTTGTAGTTTACTGAGGTCAATGAGCTCTCTGGCTGAGAATTCTAAATGCTTCTCCCTAAACTGCAAACCCCAGGATTCCAAAGGATGTTGAAAATGGAGTAATAGCACTATAACAGTGTAGTACAGAAACAGCCTAAGTCTAAAAGGGGAATGTGGGAGGAGAAGAATGAAACTGGGACATTTTAAAAACAGCTGAAAAAGTGGGATGACAGAGGATTACTCAGGACAGTCCCTGCAAACCAGAGAAGTTGGTGGATGTAGTTAAAGGCAGGTCTGGAAGTGCATGTCAAGAGAGGGCTGCAGGACAGGAGAAAGAAAGAAACACTGTGTGTGTGTATGTGCCTTCAAGTCATCTGTCAAATTATGGCAACTCTATGAATTTCATAGAGTTTTCTTAGGCAAGGAATACTCAAAGGTGGTTTGCCAGTTCCTTCTTCTGAAATATAGCCTACAGCACATGGCATTCCTACAGCACATGGCATTCCCCCATCCAAGCACTAACCTGGCCTGACTCTGCTTACCTTCCAAGACAAAAGACACTTGTTGTTATTGCTGTTGTTGTATGCCTTCAAGTTGTTTCCAACTTATGAGGACCCTAAGGCATACCTATCATGCGGGGGGGGTGTGTGCAAGATTTGTTCACGGGGGTTTGTCTTTGCCTTCCTCTGAGGCTGAGAGAGGGTGATTTGCACAAAGCCAGCCAGTGTGGGTTTCCATAGCTGAGTGAAGATTTGAACCTTGGTTTCCCAGAGTCAAAGTCCAAGGCACAAACCATTACACCATGTTGGCTCTCATTAAAGAACCACTACTGTTAGCTTAAAAGGTAAAACCATATCTGGATGGTGGTTTGGTTTCAGCCCTGCTATATGTAGACCCTTATCTGTGATGAGTTCAAGCATTTACACAACAATGGCTGACAGATGCAGGGGTGATAAGCCTATCATTGGCTGGCGGTTGCCCATGGCTGTCATTTTATCTGAAAATGCAAAGAAGCGGTTTGTAATTAATAAAAGTAGATCGAGCTTATCTATGGCCCAGATAGACAGAGTACTTGCCCAAGCAGCATTGATTTTCCATTGAAATCAGAACAAACAAAACAGTGCTTTTTACATAATGCACAATTAAGAGAACTAACTCATACAAGATGTAGTGATAATTGCCAATTGTTTAGATGACTTTAAAAAAAAAAGAATTAGATAAATTAATGAAGGATGGGTTTTGTATGGGCCACAACCATGATGTAGGCAAATGTTAACCTGAATGTTCATAGAATCATAGAATCATAGAAATGTAGAGTTGGAAGAGACCACACGGCCCATCCAGTCCAACCCCCTGCCATGCAGGAACACCCTCAAAGCACTCCTGACAGATGGCCATCCAGCCTCTGCTTAAAAACCTCCAAAGAAGGAGACTCCACCACACTCCGAGGCAGCCTATTCCACTGCCAGACAGCCCTGACTGTCAGGAAGTTCTTCCTGAGGTTCAGGTGGAATCTCCTTTCCTGCAGCTTGAATCCATTGCTCCTTGTCCTGGTCTCTGGAGCGGCAGAAAACAAGCCCTCTCCCTCCTCTACATGGCATCCCTTCAAATATTTAAACATAGCTATCATGTCCCCTCTTAACCTTCTCTTCTGCAGACTGAACATACCCAGCTCTCTAAGTCTATCCTCATAGGGCTTGGCTTCCAGGCCCTTCACCATTTTGGTCGCCCTCCTCTGGACCTGCTCCAGCTTGACCATGTCCTTCTTGAATTGGGGAGCCCAGAACTGGACACAGTATTCAAGATGAGGTCTAACCAAAGCAGAGTAGAGTGGTACCAGTACCTCCCTCGATCTAGACACCATACTCCTATTGATGCAGCCGAGAATTGCATTGGCTCTCTTGGCTGCCGCATCACACTGCTGACTCATGTTCAGCTTGTGGTCTATTAAGACTCCTAGATCCCTTTCACACGTACTGCTATCCAGCCACGTGTCCCCCATCCTATATTTCTGCATTCCATTTTTTCTACCTAAGTGTAGGACCTTACACTTCTCTCTGTTGAATTTCATTTTGTTAGCCTTGGCCCAGCTCTCCAATCTGTCCAGGTCATTTTGAATTTTGATCGTGTCCTCCGGGGTATTAGCAACCCCTCCCATTTTGGTGTCATCTGCAAATTTGATGAGCATGCCCTCTATTCCTTCATCCAAGTCATTGATGAAAATATTGAATAGCACTGGGCCCAGGACAGAACCCTGTGGCACCCCGCTAGTCACTTCTCTCCAGGATGAAAAGCAGCCATTGGTGAGCACCCTTTGGGAACGGTCAGTCAACCAGTTACAGATCCACCTGACAGTAGCCCTGTCCAGCCCACATTTTACTAGCTTCTTTGCAAGAATGTCATGGGGAACTTGTCAAAGGCCTTACTGAAATCGAGATATGCTACATCCACAGCATTCCCTTCATCTATCAAGCTAGTAACTCTATCATAAAAAGAGATAAGATTAGTCTGGCATGACTGATTTTTGAGAAATCCATGTTGACTTCTCGTGATTACCGCATTGCTTTCTAAGTGATTAGAAACTGACTGCTTAATGATCTGTTCCAGGATCTTTCCAGGTACTGACGTCAGGCTGACTGGGCGATAATTATTTGGGTCCTCTTTTTTTCCTTTCTTGAAGATGGGGACAACATTTGCCCTCTTCCAGTCTGCTGGATCTTCTCCTGTCCTCCAAGATTTCTCAAAGATTATAGCAAGCGGTTCCGAAATGACCTCTGCCTTTCTTTTAATATCCTAGGATGCAATTCATCTGGCCCTGGAGACTTGAATTCATCCAGTGTGGCCAGGTATTCTTGTACCACCTCTCTACCTGTTATGTGCCGCATTTCCCCTGCTTCCTCCCCTGCTCCCCAACCGCCAGGTTGAGTGCTTGTATCCTTCTGGGAAAAAACTGAGGCAAAGAAGGTGTTAAGTAGTTCTGCCTTTTCTCTTCCCCCTGTTAGTAATTCGCCATCTTCTCTGCGCAGCGACCCTATCGCCTCTTTCTTTTTCCTTTTGCTGCGGACATATTTTAAAAAAGCCCTTTTTATTGTTTTTAATGTCTCTGGCCAGCCTAAGTTCGTTCTGTGCTTTAGCCTTTCTGACCTTCTCCCTACATCTCCTGGCTACTTGCTTAAATTCTTCTTTGGTGGTTTCCCCCCTCTTCCATTTCCTGTACACGTTTCTCTTAATGCTTAGCTCAGCTGAGAGTTCTTTAGTCAACCATTCTGGTTTCTTCAAATGCCTTCAATTTTTCCTCTTTATTGGCACAGTTTTAGACTGTGCCTTAACTATCTCCCTTTTAAGGAACTCCCATGCCTCCTGAACTCCTTTCCCTTTCACTATTCTTGACCACGGAATTCCAGCCAGCAGCTCCCTAAGTTTACAGAAGTCCGCTTTTTTAAAATCTAAGATGAGTGACTGGCTACACTTATCTTCTCCTTCCCACTGAATGCCAAATTCCAATAGGGCATGGTCACTCCCCCCTAAAGATCCAACCACTTCTACCTCATTAACAAGGTCATCCCTATTGGTCAGGATCAGATCTAGAATATTTGATCCCCTTGTGGCCTCTTCCACCTTCTGGACCATGAAATTGTCTGCAAGACAAGCAAGAAACTTGCTGGTCCTTGCTGTCTTGGCAGAGTTTGACTGCCAACATATATCCGGGTAATTGAAATCTCCTATTATTACTGCATCTCTCCTTTTTGAATGCGAGGTCATTTGGTTGAGGAAGGCATCATCAAGGTCCTCAGTCTGGGTTGGAGGTCTGTAGTAAACCCCCACCAGAATATCCCTATTGTTTCTCGCTCCTTTAATTCTTACCCAGATGCTCTCGACCTGGCTTTCTGGGTTTAAGTCATGGATCTCTTCACTGGTGAAAACATCCTTGACATACAAGGCTACTCCTCCTCCTTTCTTGTTTGGGCAAGACAAGAGCATACTTCTTGGTCAGATGAAAAGGGAGGGCTGTGGTCTTTATGCACCATTTTAAGAGTTTCCAGAGGCATCTATCTGGAGAATACTGGGAATAGAATCCAGAAGACCTATTATTCATGACCTCTCATATCACACCAGAGATAGACAGATGGGAGATCTGGATTCTGCTGGTAGATCTCAGGTGGATATGCACAGATGAGCAAGAGCTGCAGGTTTCCAATGTTTAAACAAAAGCAATAACAAAGGGGCTCCTCTCACCTCTCCCCCAGCCCAGATTGTTAAAAGCAAAAAAACTCTTGTGAAGAGGATGAGGAATGGATTGCTGTATGAAAGAACTGTGGCATCTGTTCTGATTCTAAGAACAAAATCTTGGCACCCTCATCCTTAATTCTAAGTGAACGGAATGCAACTCTTTTGGCTACCATTTTGTGCTGCCATTTTGCATCTGGCTCTGGATGGTGGATCACAGAGTTGTAGTTAAAACAAAATCAAATAAACCTATCAAGACTGAAATCTGTCCACCCCATGGGTATTTAATGATCAACAAGATTTAAGAAAAGGAAGACAGTGATCTCACCTTTTGGTTGCTCTTTTTCATCACTAGCTCCTCCACTGAATTTTGCATCTGCTTCGTACTCATCTTGTCTGTTTGCAATAAGCCGCTCATGCTGTGACTCCTGCCAAGGGACAGGCGAGGAGATTCCATCTTGGGCCAAGGGTGGCTGTGGCAGGTCTTGAGCCCCATGTGGAAAGATGGTGGCTGGGACTGTGTGTACAGGTCCTCCAGAGAATAAGACACCATTTCCAAGTGTGCTGGGAGGAAGAATATCAGGTTCAGTAAGTAGCATCAAACGAGAATTCCTGGGAATAGCTGTGCTGGGGAATCTACAACTAGGGGCTCTCTGCATACAACTGAGGAAGAAAGCATCTGTTGCAGCCTTCTTCAACCTGCCCGCTTCCAGGTATGGTAGATTATAACCTCTATCACCCACAGTCTGCTCTAGTAAGAGATGGTGGGGTTGTAATAGTGCAACAGGTGCCTTCCAGCTGGCTCTTTTGGGTTACCTAATTAAACTGGGGGAAAGATTAACCAGTTCTTTAATCAAGACACACTCTGTGTGTCCTATGTACCTGCTGCTCTCAGTGGCCACCAAATTCACAGTTCTGGTGGCCATCAAGTTTCCTGATGATATTGTGAATGCCCAGTATCTCTAGGAAGAATGGGTTGCTCAGTCTGGGACAGTGGCATCCTTGCAGAAGAAGTGGGAAATGTAAGTGGGAAGGAGGTTAGGAAGGTCCAAAATGTCTTGTGACTGACCAGCTGTTAAAGGAGAGGGCTCTGTATAGTCAGAGGGGGGAGCACTAGTTTAGCTGGAACCTCCTGGGCTCTGTAGTGTTGCCCGTTGCAGTACTCCGCTTATGGCTGCAGATGAGACACAGAAGTAAAGGCATTTTGCTGCCTGTGGTAAATGATAAACTGGTGCCTTTCCATCATTCCACATAGACAGGACAAATCTTATTTCAATAATGGCAATGGACCAGTGTTATCCACTATTCCTAAGGACAGGAAGATAGGTTAGAGAGGACCTTGTAGCTCCCTAGTTCTACTCTGCAACACCTCATTGACACCATTCCTTTGATCAGCAATTAAGATAGCTGCTTTACTTTGTTTAATGGCCGGACCAGCCCTGTGGGGAAAAGGAGTATTGTTGTTCCTTCAAGTAGCCCATTGGTTCCTCAAGATCTACACTGGCGAGAAGCGTTTTTGGGGCAGGCCTTTCTCTTTATTGCAGAACATTATGAATTGTATTCCTCCTTAGTCTTGCTCCAGTGAGTCCTTATCTCTCTCTTTCTCTCTTCCTGTCTCTCAATGCACCACAGCGAGTTTGTCATAATGTGGACCAGGGACTCTGGTCCTTTCTTTTTCTCTCTCTCTACCTGTGCCACAGACTATCTGCTCTCCTTTACCACCTTTCTCATCCACTCCCATGCCTTTCCTTTTGTCTCTGCTTGCACATTTCCACCTGGACCTGCCTGGACATTAAGGTTGGTTTCATCCAGAGGCACCTGTCAGAGGTGAGATGGATTGTGACTAGAGATGTAAGCCTCCTTTTTAGTGGTGCTATAACAGAGTTGTCAGCCTTCAAGGTGGCAAATAACTAATTGCTGTTTACAGTACTTTTGTACTCTATTATTTCTGTTTTAAATTTATATTGGTAGCAGCTATGAGGACATCTGTGCTGAAGGGAAAGATAATTAATCCTTGTTCTGTGCTGCTTTAGACAGCTGCTTTGACTTAAATCCTTACTACAGTTTATGATTGTTACCTGTTAAATCTTTAGGCTTCAGCTGCTACTACACCTTACACTCCCCACCCAACTGGATAGTAAAATTGGCAAGAGGTTTCATTTTCCTACCAAATTGGACACTTATGGCTGGAAAGCATGTGGTAGCAAGACACTGGCTGTAAGCGTGTGCTAGGTCAGGATGACCTCAGCATGGCCAGGTCATAAGTTTTCCTCTTTTTTGTAACAATAGCGAGAATGATATCTGTAATTATAATTGGTTGCGTTCTATATTTCATAAAAATTATAATGAAAGAAAAATAAGTTCAAGAGGATTAGATGGAAACCCCTGATGTTAATGGGTTTGGGATAATCCTCTCAATAACCCAACTTCCAAATACAATAGTAGATATAAACTGCCCAGATGTGGCAGGCAAGCACACCTACTATGTGCATTTCCTACAGAGACCTTCGTCATTCACTTTACCCAGCCAAGACATGAAGAGGCTATCAGGACTCCCATCAATATTTTGTTACCTACAGTTAAGACAATCAGCACATTCTGGACCCCTTTGTTTGTTCTGCCAGAAAGCAATGAACCTACACCCCTTCAGGGTAGGAAACAGAGTATAAAAACCCCAACTCCAGCCCAGGTAATTTGCAACACGCTAATACATTGGGCATCACACTGCACCCCAGATTCTCATTCCTCTATGTTGCCCTCAAACTCCTGTTTGAGCCACTCCACTTCAGTCTTCTGCTTTGGGACTGGTAAATATAACCCCTTCCATCCAAAATCTCTCTCTATCCAAACTTTCACACTTTTCCTTTTAATAGCCTTGCATGGTTCATGAGATTGCTTGATTTCTTGTGTGTGTCCATTAATTTCCAAATAAAATACTCTTTTAACTGGAGTCTTCGCTGCAGTTAGTACTAGTATACACAGGTGAAAAGATCCTGCTGTTACCCTCCTCTCGCAGGCCTCCTTTCAGCTAATAACTCCCCAAATCCTAAGGAGAAGCTGGCACTACTGGTGGACCTCAAGGTCACTCCATCTTTTATGGTAACACAGCCCTACCTGTATTCACTGCATCTGGGGCTGAATTGCCTTGGGTTCCTATTCCATTCTCAAATATGGAGTTCCTAGCCTGATGTCTCAACTGTTTGGTTTGCTGATGGCAGCTCCCCCCCACAAAACTCACCAGTGCTACCATCCAGCTCTGTATTGATGCCAGGACAGAATGTGGTCTTCTGCTGTATAGCTGCTCTTGTGGCTGGAGGCACTTCCACCACATAGGTGGCAGGCACAAAGAGGGGTCGCTTCTGCTTGGACGGAGTGAGCCGACGCACTTGCCACCAGTCATCATTGGCTTTGCGCATCAGTTGGAAGAGCTCACCTTCCGTGATGGTCACCTGTCTCCCATCCTCAGACTTATACTGGTAATTGTAGAGGGCCTGTAGCATCATAGGTTCAGGAGGGTCCAGCGATGGCTCAGTCCGGAAGTGGTTAAACCCTTCCAGCAGCCGCCGCCCTGAAAGCATCTCATCAAGACAGGATGGCTTCTAAAGGCTTACGAACGCTAGTGGCTGGGAGAGCTGAGAGCTGACACCTATAAGAAAAGAATAGGGCACAACACTCAACTATTGAAGGTATAAGTGTAAATGCAGCTTTTAGAACAGGGAAGCCAATCCTATTAGCAGATTGGACTCACGGGTTTTATTTATCATGTTATAAACTGTTGATCACTTCATATGTGAATTCCCAAGACAGTGTACAGTCATCCCTCCACATTCACTAGGGTTAGGAGCACAGGACCCTCGTGAAAGTGGAAAAACCATGAACAACTTTAGGCCCTCCCAAACCATATTTAACACACACACAAAAAGTATGATCAATATATTGAACCCACCATGGATTCCTTTGAGGCATCAAGGTTCCTTCACAAGGCAGAAGTGGGTGGCTAGTGGAGCTTCCTGCCACCTCTACTGCTGCCCTACACCATTTTAACGGGGACTTACAAGACTCATTTGCAGTTTCTCAGGCATAGGGAGGCAGCAAAGGTGACAGCAAATAGTCTGTGAATAATCAAATCTGTGAAAGTGAAATCTGCAGATGTGGAGGGTTGACTATAGATGTTTGTAATATTATTCTGTATGACACAGAAAGTTCAGGCGTCCCTTGGTTAACAAAGCCTCTGACAAAGAAGCTTCTTTTTACAAAGTCTTTCTAAGCCAGCCCAGCTCCCTCCTCCTCTTTTCCTTTTCCTTGGTCTAGATTTTTTACAAATTGAAAGGATGATGAAGGAAGACTGGACAAACACGTACCTATGGTGCCAGGTTGCAGCAACGTGTGTAGTAAACAATACAACAAAGCTTGAACTGGGAAACAGCAGGATAGTAATGTAGCCAATCCTACCATAGCTGTGTGAGTCTGCTTAAAACAGGCACAGTAAATAGCAGCTGCCTCCAGAACTCCTTACTGAACATTCAGGAAGGGCAAAAACAGAGAGAACAGGGGAATGTACATAAGCATGCTTCACCACCTACCCCCAGCATGTTAAAAAAAGTAGAGGTCTATAGACTATAATGGGGAAATTAAGAAAAGTAGAGGCTGGTGGAGGAAAAAAGTCTGGATACATTCTGGAAAAAGCTTTCAATTGGTCTATATAAGGTTCAGGATGTTTGTGCTAACTTATTTAAGTCTTACGTCACCCTGTGGTTTCACTTTGTGCATGCATATTGTTAGTTTTCAATAAAAGGTTTGCTGACGCATTTTCAACTGACATTTGTGGTTTAGTTTTTGTTTCTCTTTGTTTGTTTGTGGCATAGAAACCTATCCCCTACTCTTTCTACCTTATTCCTATCTCTAGTACCACATTTTCTGTTAAAGAAACAAGAATACATCCACTTTGTTAACTGAGGTATACCTGGCTACAAAATCATCATCATCATCATCATCTATACCCCACTTTTTGCTCAAGTTGGAATTCAAAGCTGCTTACAACAATTAAAAGGACATTTTGACTTGGCCAGTGTTCTGTTGGCTAGATGAATCTATCACAGCTCAGCACACATTTACCATAAGCTTTGCAAAGGGCACCATCTTGATCACCTGTTCTGTTTTATCTTTAAAAATAAAATGAAGTGAAATAAAATAGGAGCAATCTGTCCAGAAACACCTTGGCTTCTAAGACATCCCTGCCTCAGACCTTAGGTAGGAATACTGCTAGGAGAAAAATGGGCAGGGGAAAGATGGCAGCACTGGATCTGAGAAAGTGAGTACTCCAACCTTGTCCTCAGAGGTAAATGGATCTGAAAATGAGACTACCTATTCCTTAGACATACCCTGAAAGCACCCTGTGCTTGGCTGCATTTCTATGGTATCCTTGCCCTGCCTGAAAGCCAGTCAGAGGAGGAAATTTATGGTTTCCGTGACATATGTCAGATTGGGGAAGTCATCAGATGCTGTTGCTTTTCCCAGAAGTGGCTGGCCCTGGAAAAGTGAAAGCAAGAAGCTGCCAAGTAGCTGTTGCAACAGGAAGCAACACTGCTCTTGCAGCTCCTTGCAGAGAAGGAACACAGTACAGTCCCACGCAGTGGAAAGTCTTCCCAGTGGAATTTGCTTCTCTTGAATAGAACCAGCTCAAGGAAGCTGTTTAGACAGACAAAGCCAGCCTGCTACTGCCCAGACCCTTGGGACTCCCTAGCTATGCTTTTATTTCTGGCATTCCCTACAGAGTATTGTTGCAGCATAACCCCACCTAGCCTGTCTTTCTCCAAGGCAAGATCATGCCATCATTTAGCAGTCTTACAAAGATCAACCTGCATACCTGCTTTATTTTAGATCAGGGCTGGCTAATATCTGAATTAAAAGTGGGGGATGAATCTGTTCTCCAGTTTCCCCCTTCTCTGTTGTGAAGGCCAGGATGTTTAACCTTGCTCATCGATGCTCAGCTTTATCAAAAAAAAGTTGGCATCGCTTAGGGAAACGGTGGGCTACTGTGCCCCTCCTTGTCTTTTTGGCCTCCAATTCCCATAGCCCTAGGGAACATACCCAGTAGTTGAGAGATCATGGGAGTTGAAGAGTAAAGAAATAAAAGTAGCAGGCCACAGTTACCCACATCTGATGTAGGGGTTAAATTAAGGAGCACCATGTAACCATGTAACCACGCAATACCTGCTGAAATTCCCTCTTCTTCATAACCACAAAAGCACATGAGCCCACTCCAGTTTTCATTCTAGTAATCCCCTAGCACATAGTGAGAATGGATAGGGTACTGTAAAAGGTGATACAATAATGTGCTTCCTGAAATACTACTGGAAGGCCCTGATTGCAATGGTAGCTTTTTTATTCGGCGTTTTCAGGGCTGATGTTGACACGTGACAGCCTGGAACAGCTTCCAAGCAGGCAGTGCCCATGGCTGAAACCCTCCGAGTAGCACCTACTTTAATTTCCCGACATGCCCCCACTGCGACACCACCAACCACCTTCCAGGTGTTGCTCCAATTGTTTCTGCCTACTATCCCTGCTAAATCCCCCAGGGTCTACCAAGAGAAGAAGGGGACCATAAGTGAGCACTTTGGCCAGGGCCACCCCTGAATGTTCTGGGGGATATTTTTTTTTTCTGTTCCTGAATGTGTGCGAGATAAGAGTCCCACTGACAAACACAGAGTTCACAGGAAAACTCGTTCCTTCCATTTCATGTAGGTTTGGCTGTGCTCTTTCTATTACGCCACACTTCTTAAGAAGCTTGATAAAGTTTTGTGATGTTGGGTAAATGCTATTTGGTAACCTGCAGGCCACTAGATGGCTGTCCCAAATCTACAGCTTGGTATGTCAAATGTGAGAGCCAGTGTAGTTTGGCCATGAGGCTACAACCCTGGAGACCAGGGTTTGATTTCCGGCTTAGCCATGGAAACCCACCTTGGGTACATCACACACCCTCAGCCCCTCAAAAGCCTGTGATAGGCTCATCTTAGGGTTGCCATGAGCAGGAAACAACTTGAAGGTACACAACAACAAATGTAAAGCGTAGGTGCCCTGTAGAGTTAATACCTACTAAACCCAACCTGATCCAAGTACACGGGTCAGATGTCCGTCCCTTCCTATTCCTATTTCAGGATAAAAGAACAGACAAGAGAACAGTCATAAAATATGAAAAACAGCCTTCATCATACATCAGCTGTTGCTATAATCTACTTCCTTTGTGACTCAGAACTTTCTCTTTTCCTTTTTTTTCCTTGGCTGTCCTGTTTTACAGCCGCTATGTGTGTACTCAGAAGTAGGGCAGGGAGAACAGAAAATTGCCAAAAGTGAAACAAATACACATAAGAAATGATGCCCAGGAATGCTGGTGCATGAAAAACAAATTACTGCGTAGTGGAAAAGCCAAGTGATTGGCATTATAGGACTTGCCATTTCAATGCATACAATACCGAAAGAGATATGGCAACATATTGCAAATAAAACATCCAGTATGTCATCAAGCCTGAATTTTAATACCATCACATAAGCAGATAACGTATCCTTATGTTAGTGGCCAAACCACTGAGCACCTCAGTTCACCCAGACTCTACAGTTCGCCCAGACACCTTCGGTGATAATGAAGGAAAGTGCATCTGACCATGACGACAGTGTCCAAGCTTACAATTCTACCTTGGCTGCAGGGAAACACAGCTGGAAGTGACAATTTACCCTTCTTTTCCCCTTTATGAAGCAACCATGCTTGATGCCCTGCAGGCTTGCCCCTTTAAATCAGGTGGGATATTGATTGTTTTAAGAGGATACATTACGGAATTTTATTAATAATTTCAGAAGGTTTAGTAGAATTATTACTAAAAAGAAGAAGTTATTTGAATTAATGTAAATGTAAATTCAGGCTTAAAAATGTATACATGGAAGACACAAAGGTGGGTGAGAAGAGGAGGGAATGTTGGGTAAATTCAGTATTTGGTAAAATGATGAATATATGTATAAGTTTAAGATTTTAAAATAAACTATATAAAAAAAGAATTAAGCAGAAGGAGAAAGTACCTCTCCTGACTGTGTTTCTAAAACCCATGTGAGCAAGTAAATCAGGTGGGGCATCCTATTGTTGGACTGCAATTTCCATTGGCCTGAATATAGCCAGTGGTGAGGGATCATGGGAGCTGCATTCCAGCAGCAAAAGGAGGGCCACATATTTTCCACTCATGTTTTAACCGATGGTCCATTCATGCCCCACCTTAAGGCAGTCAATATTCTGCACCTCTCTACCTGGCCCCATCAAGTGCTTGCTTCTGGAAAAAGCAGGAATCAAAAGCCATGTGCACAGGCTCTGGGCAGAGCAAGTTGCTGGGTATTTTAACGTGAAGCTCACATTAGAACAATGGTGGGAATCATGTTGTCCTCCCGATATCTGCCAGTCCAGCAGCCCTTGCTGTCATAGCCAATGGTAATCGATTAGAAGAATGGATCTGCTGGAAGGTTGCGTGCTCAACACAACAATGGTGAACTGAGCCCATAGAGGTAATGGAGGAGAAGGAGAGGCTACTTCACTAGTGTGAGGGTTGGCACAGGGGCAGACACAGCAGGGAACTAAACCTGCAGACAGTAAGAACAGTTCCGTTTAATTTCTTAGACTAGTGTTGGAGTACAAGTCTATCAAACAAACAGGCCATTTATGGGAGTCATGGTTTATCACCTAACTCACTCTGACCTATTGGTGCAGGAAGGCATCTTTGTCCAGTGAAGCTTATTTGCTTCTCTAGTTGGTGGTATGTAGGTTTAGATTGATGCCACACTAGCAGTTTAATCTGGAATTATTGTCCTTTATTAAATCAGCAGTACCAGGAATCCAGATGATCTTGAGAGACAGTGGCATTCCAATATTTTTATGTGTCCTCTTAGTTCTACTACTTGAAATGTGATTTTTGACATTTTTTTAAAAAATAGGAGCCAGACACGATAGCTGAAACAATATGAAAGTTTTCTGGCCTATTGTGCCTTTATTTCAAGTTTCCTGAATCCAGGTTCTGCCCCTTTTATTACTTCCTGTTGAATATAATAATAGGAAGACTTATGAATACACTCTTAATTTTTCTTTGAATGGTTTCTTCCAAGTATTCTTTAATGTTACTTTCTGTTCTGCAGAGCAGGGCAACAGTTTAACAGGTTCATTTTTTTTCCAACCATTTTTCTAAATCAAAATTACCAAATGCTGATAAGCAAAAAAAAAAGAAAAAAAGAGGGAACCCCCGCTCTCAGAGCGACTCAGTAATTAACCACCTCTCATAGAAACAAGAACCCAATTTCTTAAAAAAAAAAAAAAAGCACCCAAACATTTATTTTACAACATTGCTACCTGATATATCCAAGTGGAGTATGTGTGCGTGCATGTATCTTTAAATTGCCTGTCAACTTATGGCAACACCGTGAATTTCATAGGGTTTTCTTAGGCAAGGAGAACCAGAAGTGGTTCTGCCAATTCCTTCCTCTGAAGTGTGACCTAGAACACTGGGTATTCATTGGCAGCATCTCATTCAAGTACTAACCAGGTTGACCCAGTTTGGATTCCAAGATCAGACGGAATCTACCCTCCAGCCTTTCCCACATGAAAACCCAAAGCTTTTTCCTTAAATTAGATCAGGTATGTGCTTGTGTGTGTGCATGTGCTTTCAAAATGCCTGTCAACTTGGGGTGATCCCATAATTTTCACAGGGTTTTCTTGGCCAAGGGATGCTCAGAGGTGGTTTAGCCAGTTCCTTCCTCTGAACTATAGCCTACAGCACCTGGTATTCATTGGTGGTCTCCCCCCCCAAGTACCAACCAGGACTGACCCTGTTTCGCTTCCAAGAATAGATGGGATCTGGTGGTGCCTATAAGGCATTTAAGCCTCCAGGTGGTGTACAGTGATAAAATCATAGTGCAAAATAGATCAAACTTAAAACAAAACAATTTAGCTGGTTATTATAAGAGATCATTTAAGCTTTTGTGTTTGATGGCTGTTAGCTACTGTACGCATAGATTGGAGTGGGAATGGAAAGAACAAAGACTGGAAGTGCTGCATAGCCATTGTATAAGACAAGAGACTTGTCTTGCTGGGAGTTTTCACAGATATCCTTTTGATCAGAACATCAGCTTGCCCTAGATCTTGCCAGTTCCTCTGTGCTGTTAACTAACAGGCCTTGCAAAAGAAGTATCTAGTCAGTCACATAGGGATGGGAGAGCAATGGGGGCAGTGGGCTGTCCGTGGCAATTTTGGGGGTGCTGCAGCTCCTTGCTTGCCCTCCCGCACATGCCGTAGCCCCGCCCCCTGCATATCCTAGCCCTGCCTCATCTGTCGTAGCCATGCCTCCCTGTGCAATAGCCTTGCTGCCAATTCTTGGCAGCACACCTTGGCCACACCTCATGCACTGTAGCTCTGCCCCCACACACCATAGCCACGCCCCTGCCCCTCTGCACCCCACTGAGCCTGCCTCCCCTCCACACACTCCAAGCTCCACCACCATATCCAGTATTCTAACAGCTGAGGGTTGGCAACAACAATTTTATACCAGACCACGCTCCCATACCCTCCAACATTTCACGGACTAAAACTAGGACATGTATGGCCAAGCAACATCAGAGCAAGATGGCAAAAGTTACCAATGAGGAGGAACACGCTAGCTAGGAGAGCCTGCAGCAGATTCCTTTGGCCTGAGCCTACTGAGAAGGACAAGACTCTGCCCCTGCCTCTTCTCTCCTCCCCCATTGAGGCTCTTTCCGCACCTTACCTTTTCTCGGCGCTGGGATCGCGCGAGCAGCCTCCACTGGGAGGCTCTTGTGTCCCCACTGCTTCAGCTCCACAGAGCTGCCTGCACCTGAGCAGGCAGCGCAAGACCCCCGCCTCTTCCTTCCGGAGTCTCCCAGGCTGCCCTGGGACAGGAAGCATGACCGCCGCGGCTCTAGAGGCTCTGCAAACAGAGCAAGTGTGCGCGGGGCCCCAGAGCAATGTGCGATCGTGCACCATTTTCGGCTGAAAGCCGAAAATGAAAAAGTGTGCGAGCGGCGCCTGCCCTACCCTGGAGTGTCACGCGATTGTGAGTGTGTCGTGCAGATCGCTCCTCACAATCGCATGATGCTCCAGGCGCCCTTTTGCATGGCAAATGCCGTGCAAAAAGGGCCTGAGTTAAGGGAGTGCAAACTACTTTTCTCTTGTGCAAAAAGTATAGCAGTTGGAGTAAAGGGGAAAGTGAAAGGAGGATGAGGGAGAAACTGGGACACTATAAAAAGAACTGTAAAAGTGGAACAACAGAAGGTTAACTGGGACTATCCCTGCTAAATTGGGACAGTTGGAGGGTATGCATACCACAAGGTTAGGGAAAAAATCTGGACTGCAATTCCCTCAGTTCCCTGGCCACCACAGCCAGTTCCTGGGCATCATAATCCCAGGTAATTAAAGTGGTGAGCTAACTATACAGTGATTTTGGATAAATTTATATCTGTGTTCAAGATAAGAAAGTGTCCAGAGTAACAGAGTATTCAGAAAGGAACTCCAATATTTTCAGGAGCAAGCTGAGGAACCAAAGCAGAAGAGAATACTATTGTTCTCGAGTCCTGTTTTTTGGCCTCTCAGAGTCATCTCCTTGGGCACTATGAGAAACAGGACCAGACAAGGTTTTGATCTGACCTGGCATGGCTCGGCTTATGGTTATTAAGGCACAAGTGAGATACGGATTCACATAATGGAGCCTTGATTTGTGGTCCTACCTCGGTCTGACTCAGTGAGCTGGAATGCGAGCAGGACCATTCCACTAGGCCAGGAGATAAGTCAGTTCCATGGGGCCCTTCTTTCCTTCAGGTGACACCCACAGCAACCATTCCATCAGGCTGCAGTGGGGTCGAGGAAGGAATTTGGGTTCTCTGTTGGCTCTGCTGTGAAACCAGCTCTCCAAGACTCCTCCAAGTCTCCAAGAGATCCTCAAAATAAATATCTAATTGTAAGAACTACATTTGCTTGTTTTCCTCTTTTGTCTTATGTTGTTTTATAATAAACTGTAACTCAGCAAAGAGGGACTATCTTGTTTTTCTATACGGTGAGTAAGCCACTGAGAGCCAATGTGGTGGAGCAGTTTGTTAATGGAACACACGCCCCCAGGTTTGATATGGTTTAATTTAATTTGCAAGATACATTAATTGGCATTGATATAAAATGGATCCTGAGGTTACTGGAAAGTCAAGCTGGGCAAAGGAAAATTACTGACTGAATACATGTGCTGCAAAGTAGGTCAGAAGATCCCCTCTAGGACAAGCCAAGGTCATTGTTAGGCAGATCACCTGGTAACTCCACAGATAATTGGCTTAAGCGGAAGCTGTAATGTTTCTGATAGCATGCAATAGGAAAGGGAAGTTCCCACCAACACACTGATTGTTTCAGTTCTTCTTCCTAACACCTAGATGCTTCCCTGTATTGTTCCCTTACCCGTTCACAATTACAGACCTATTACAACAGCCATTAACTCTTTGTCACCTAACAGATCTTGTTAGGTTACCCCCCTCTCTCAGGCCTCCTAATTGAGCTAATTAATTCCCCATAGTCACATGGAGGTACTGGTATTATGGGTGGACCCCTGAATCACCCACATTTTGGGGAAACAGGTTTGAGTGTTGGACTATGACTCTGGAGACCAAAGTTCAATTCCCTGCTCAGCCATGGAAACCCACTGGGTGATCTTGGGTGTATCACTCTCTCCCAGCCCCAGAAAACCTCAGGGTTGCCATAAGTTGGAAATGACTTGAAGGCTCATAACAACAACAACCTAGTAAGCCACTCTGGGAGCCTTTTTGGCTGTTGCGTGTATGTACATACTTTCAAGTTTCCTGTCAGCTTATGATGACCCCATGAATTTCATAGTATTTTCTTAAGCAAGGAATACTCTGAGGTGCTTTTGTGAATTTCTTCCTCTGAAATTTAGCCTATGGTACCTGGCATTCCTTGATGGTCCCCCATCCAAGTACTAATTCTGCTTGACCCTGCATAGCTACCATGATTAAAAGGGGTCTTGTTATCTACAGGTATTTAGGCTTCTCAGTGGGTTGAATATGCTTTAAACAAACATTGGTCATTTCTGCATTATACCGTTACAGCACTATTATTCCACTTTCAAGATCCTATGGAATTCTGGGGTTTGTAGTTTACTGAGGCCAAAGAGCTCTCTGGCTGAGAATTCTAAATGCCCCTCCCTTAACTGGAGACTCCAGAGTTCCACAGGATGCTGAGAGTGGAATAATAGCACTATAACAATGTAGTGTGGAATAACTCAGATATATATTCCAGCTTTTGAAAAATAAGGTACTTAAGAGTTATTTCTGATTGCATAGAGAGCTCACCACATTGTTTACTGTTATGGGTATTTTATTTTATTTTATTTTATTTTAATTATTGTGCATGGGGCAAGTACTGGTGTTTCTAAGCAGTTTGCAAAAATCTTGGATTTTAGAAGCATAAATAAAGAAGCACCTAATTTAGCTCCAAAAGCTGTGAGAAAGCTTTGATGATTTCTGCCTGGGAGAGGGTCATACTCCAAGCAAAGATTGTTTCTCTGTGAACTTGCAGCCCTGTGAAGGAGATGAGTCATAAACCACAATGTGGAGAGAGAAAGATGATCTTCTCAGGATGATCTTCTCAAGATGGCGGTCGCTGAGGTTTAAAAGGAAACCTGAGAGACTTGAGCTAACCAACTTAGAAATCAAGGCTGGCTCCAGGTTCAAGAGGGCCCTTGGCAAAATGTCACAGGGGAGGCCAGTCCTGTGTTAGTGGGTCAGCAACCGTGGACCTAACTGTAAACTGCTACAAGCTATTATATTAGATTTCTCACAACTTTGCAGAGCAGCATGACATTGGTAACACTGTGGGAATTTAAAATTGCAACTAATAGATCCAGTCACCACCAAGGAGTGGGTGGGCTGGGCATGAGCTGCCCAAAGATGTCAGATCCTGGTACTGAACATCATACTAAACCACAGACTAGCAGCTCCTTACCCTCACAGGCCAGCAACTTGCTCCACAGGAAGAAATTCAGTCCATAAAAAAGTCCTTTCTCTTATCTGCCACCTTTTCTCCCAAGGTGGGACCCAAGGCAGCTTCCAAAAGGTTAACCAAAGGGTTAAAAAGAATATTAAAAGGATATAAACAAGCAAAACACATACAATTATAAAACTTACAACAGATTTTTAAAAACAGCTAATAAGTGAGTAAAAGGTCTCCAGGTCACCCTTTAAAGGTCTCCTTAAAAAGAAATGTATTTGCCTGCCAGCAAAAGGAGAGCAAGGAGGGGGCTCATCTAGCCTCCTGCAGAAGAGCGTTCCACAGGGTGGGAGCAGCCTTTACTGTGTCCTCAACAGGCAAGCCTGGGATGGTGGTGGGACCGAGAGAAAGCCTTCCCCAGCAGATCTTAGGGCTCTAGCAGGTTCATATGGGGAGATACAGTTTTTCAAATAGTCCAGACCTAAGCTATAACTCTTGGGAAACGGGAAGTGTAAAAGAACACTGAACAGGAGGGATGGGGAACTTGTGTCCCTTAGAGGGACTAGTTCTCAAGCAGCAACCTCCCTGTTGGCTCTGCTGGCTAATGCTGATGGGAGTTACAGTTCTACAGCATCTTGAGGGTCCACAGATTCCCCATCCCTGTTGAAAGCGTTCCTTCCCAGAGAATCCCACCTCCTCCTCATTTGTACCATAATTTCTCCTAGATATAAACGTCAGCTTCCTAGACCCTGGCTGTCACTTACTTCTCCGTCAACCTTTCTTCTGAAGTTGTATTCGATACAAGCTGATGAAGACAGAAACTGAACTCTTGCTTACCCAGCCACAGAAAAAGAATCTGAGATCTCGGTGCCATGTTATGCTGATTCACATGAACACTGCAGCAAGGGAAGTGTTCAGGAGAGCTGTGTTTACCTGCATCCACATCATAGTGAGAGAGGACACTCCTGAGTTAACTGGCTGTTCTGTTCCCAGATCCACTCTGCCTTTTGTTCTTTCTATAACCCATGTAGGTGGGGAGAGAATGCTAGAGCATTTCACTTGCTTAAAGAGTCTGGTGTGTGGGTCACAAAGCACAGGTATCACATCCGTCTTCCTGTAGGGGTTAATGGTTTCCTGTAGGCTTCTGTCAGTTTCTTTGTTCGCGTGCCCCACAAGGCAGGAAGGAGACCTTGC
Organism: Cyclura pinguis; assembly: GCA_030412105.1. NCBI lineage: Eukaryota > Metazoa > Chordata > Lepidosauria > Squamata > Iguanidae > Cyclura > Cyclura pinguis. Next base: position 193,453,464 of record CM059600.1, on the reverse strand, counting down.
CTCTGTTTTCAGACTTGTTATGTAAACGTATACGGAATTTCAAAAAATGCACTGCAGGGTTTGTGTATATGATGTGAATCTCTCTGAAGCCGATGAGATCCTATGGAAATCAGCAAGAAAAAACAGTTGCCACTGTATGCATACTTATATTGCATTAACTCCCACTATAGGCAGAGGACAGAACTTTCAAGTCACCATGTGGAATATGCTGCCTCGGAGTGTGGTGGAGTCTCCTTCTTTGGAGGTTTTTAAGCAGAGGCTGGATGGCCATCTGTTGAGAATGCTTTGATGGGTGTTCCTGCATAGCAGGGGGTTAGACTGGATAGCCCCTGTGGTCTCTTCCAGCTCTATGATTCTATGGTTCTATGATTCTATGGTTAGGCTTGCAATAAACGGTTGCATGCGGACTTGGGAGTACTTTCCACCAAATTGAGGCTTTTTCTGAATTCACATACATCAGCTTCACTCTGATGATAGATATAAATCTCAGTGTTTATAAATCCCAACCTCTATCTCTGTTTTATTTGTGTGTGTGTGTGTGTGTGTTTTAAAGACTCTATGTGAAAACATAGTGTGATGAAATACACACACACACCTTCAGAAGTAAGTTCCATTGAATTCAGCAATGCTTACTCTCAGGGTAAGTGGGTATAGGATTGCAGCCATCATTTCCAGTAAGTCCATTTTCCAGATGATCCAGCAGATAATTTTTTAGGTCTCTAACCTTCCTTTTGCTTAGGAAGTCAGCTCCAGGCTTTAGTATCAGAAGATGGTGAGAACTTAGGAAAATAAAGGATAGAGATATGTAACAATAAGGAAGATACTGCAGAGCTCTGCAGTTATCATACTGATATCTGATCCTTTAAATCGGAGTTGCTAGGAATTGAAATCAGAATCCTACCATGGCCTTTGCATATAAGACACATGCCCAACTAAGAAACAAGGTCCGAAAAGATCTTTCCAGTTCTATGATTTAGAGGATGCAGTTATTTAGCAATGCAGATAAACTTCTGCATTTGCTCAGAAACATTCAAATTATTTCTTGTTAAGAATGCTCCATCTGATCTTTGTAGCCAATTGTTGGTGCACTTCATTATTTCACTGGATCAGAGTCCTCTAATCAGAATGAGCACATCTTCTCTTACTAATTTTTTTCCAACCTAAAGAAGCAATCTAGGATATTTGAAGAGTGAGTGACTGACATAGGTCTTGGCATAGAAAAAGAAAAGATGTATATCAGTGACCCAATTAAATGACAGGCTGTTAGATCCCATGCTTTAGAACAGCTGTTACCCTGTTTACTGGGGGTCCTGTGAGGGACACCAAAATGTGCTCAACAATAGGTGGGGAAGATTAGCTCTGAGCACTGCTTTAGCGTTACGAGAGGCAGGGTAACTTAGCAGGATCTTGAGCCCTATGTCTACGGGGTCAGGCCGAGCCAATGACACACAGAAGTTGAAATAATAAATGTGGTTTTATTAAAAACACAATCAAACAGTGTATGCGACACACTCGCACAAGATAACTAAAGAAACAAAGGTTGGAGTGGGATAGAGGGGTTTTTAGAGGAGTTGTTGGTTTGGGTGATACTTCACCTGTCCTGAAGCCCGGTTGGAAGCGGAGAAGCTGGGGAGCGTGGATCTCAGCACGTGGCGCTGAGGGGAAGGTTTGCTGGACAAAGCGACAGCAAGGCGGGATGGAAGCCAAGAGTGATCCGAGGAAGCGCTCAAAGTCAGGGGTTTTTATAGGGAGAATTGTGACTGCAGGCTAGGTCGGACTTGGGGAAAACAATAGATTTGGAGCTGGAGACAAAGCCTCTGAAAGGTCAGAATTTGAATGACTGAGTTATAGCCAAATTGTCAATAGGATAGCCAGTATGCAAACATGGAATACTTGAGCGTTATATAGTCAGATCATCGAGCTGCCAGCGCGGGGCAGAGGATCTTTTGAGAGCTGCATGCATACCTAATGAAGGTACTTGCCTTGAGGTCTCCTAAAGCGGCAAGTCGGCTATTTCTGGCCTGCCTGTATTGTTTCGGAATATTACGGCGATTATCGGCCGAGCCTGTACGCGTGCTTGTCCGGGGGCCTCGCAAGCACGTGGAGGGGAATGAGTATGTGAAGCCGAATTATTGATATCAATAGATATCTTTTTATATCCCCAAAGCTCAGGCTAGCCAGGGCAGTAACCCAGCCTGTCAACATCCTATGGAATCCTGAGGTTTGCAATTTAGGGAGGGCCTTTAGAATTCTGAGAGCGAATTCCGGAGAGGTCTTTGGCCTCAGTAAACTACAAACCTCAGAATTCCACAGGATGTTGAAAGTGGAATAATAGCACTATAACAGGGTACTGCAGAAAGGCCTCTGGTGGCACCAGGGCTCACCCCCTTTGCTCTTGATCCACCTTCTGGCTAGAAGCAAGTAGGTTAGATTAAATGTCCCTCATCCCATCTCCTCAAATAGGTTAGATTAAATGTCTCTTATCCCATCTCCCCAAGCGGCTGTGAAGGAAAAATCCCCTCATTTCACCTTCATTTGGGAACAGCTCTTTCAGCTGAGATTTTGGTCTTAATTTCCAAACAAGAAAAATTCGTTCTCTGTATCTGTGTGTGTTTCAGCCCAGGAGTAACTGAGTTTGGTACTTAATGCCTAGCACGTAGGCCTTTCTGCATTACACTGTCATAGTGCTATTATTCGGCTTTCAGCATCCTGTGGAATTCTGGGGTTTGTAGTTGACTGAGGCCAAAGAGCTCCCTGGCTGAGAATTCTAAAGGCCCCTCCCTGAACCGCAAACCTCAGGATTCCATGGGATGTTGGAAGTGGAATAATAGCACTATAACAGTGTAGAGTGGAAATGGCCTAAATGACATACCACGTGGCATCCCTGGGTATCAGGATTTTGCCCAGAAACGTCAGGCACCGAGAAGATCCTGAACTGGCAATTCTACTCTGAGCCCACGCTTAACTCAACATCCACCCGTCTTGCATCACCCTAGAATAACTAAAATGGTTTTTGCCTAAGCGTTTCCTTTCACGAACCCCTCCCACCTCTATTTCCTCACGCAATTCCCCTCAGCTTCCTGTTTCTTGCGCGGTGCATGCCGGGATCCGTAGTTCGCGGAGGGGAGGGCAGAAAGAGGCAGGGGCGGGCCCCCGAGTGCCTGTAGCGTGCGCGCGCGCGAGGGGGGGCGCGTGGGGGGGGCGTGTGGGGGAGGGGGCGTGTGGGGGGGCCGGGGGGCGGAACCGGGCGCCCGGCCTCCCGGGAGGCGACGAGGGAGTGCCGGAGGCGTGGCCCCGAAGCCGGCGCAGCTACTTTTAGTCAGCGGGGGAGCGGGTTCGTTGCATCAGTTGAGGGAAGCGGAGCGTGTTCGGAGAGTGCAGCATGAGGCTCTACCTCAGCGAGGGCAGCCCCGGCGGGCTGAAGGTGCTGGGCGCGGCCAGGGCCGCCGGCGCCCCGGTGGAGCTGCAGTGGCTTCCTCAGGACGGTGAGTAGGGGCCTCTCAGGGGCTGCCGCCCCCTCTCAGAAAGTCCCTGGAGGGACCCCACTCGTTTTTATATGGAAAATGGTCCCCTTTTCGGCTTTTTCACCTCATCCGCCCGCCTGTCCGCTGACAGGAGAATTTTATGACATAAAACTGAGCCAAAAACCTGAAAACAGAAATCCCAAAATAGGAGAATTAAAAAAGAATTTCAACCTTAGGTGATTAAAAAAAAAAGAACAGATTTTTTACCTTTCATTTCCCTCCCATATGTACTCTGTGCATTGTTCTTTTAAGGACGTTCCTGCCTGGTCTTTTAATTTCAGAATCGATTAAATACAGGCTTTTGTGTTCTGCTTGTATATCCCCATAAGGGTAGGGTGGAGAATGGAGATCTAGTCCCCCTTAGTGTTGGTAAGTACAGAACTAAGGTGTGATTCCTGCCTTCCCTCATGAACTTAATCAGGTGTGAAAAAAATGTTATACTCTGCCTATGACAGCTCCTGTATATCAAACATCACTCTTTTTTGGAGTTCAGGGGGAGGGACTTTTTTTTCTCCTTCCCTGCAGGAATTGCCAGTTTTCCCTGGCAGGGATAAGTTCTGCTTCATCATTTGTATCTCAGGTAGAAAACTGATAGAGAATGCTTTTCCCAGTGTCTAGTTATTAAGAAACCTTCATCCGCTGAATTTTTGCTATTTATATAACCAGTGTGACGATAGTGGTTTGGGTGCTGGGCTAGGAATCTCGAGACCAGAGTTCAAATCCCCATGCAGCTGTGGAAACTCACAGGGTGACCTTGAACAAATCACGCTCTCTCAGCCTCAGAGGAAGGTAGAAGTAAATCTCTCTCTGAATAAATCTTGTCAAGAAAACCCATGATAGCTTTAAGATCATTGCCTTGGCCACTTTTGGTTTCTGTTTCTCGGTTATGCATACATGGGGCAAATTGTATTACAGTAACTCAACAGTACAGTACAATGCAACAATAGCTTTGACAAACACAGCCGTGTTGCCAGTAAAAAACTAGCAGCCTATGCAAAGAAGAGAAAGAACTTGGGGTGAGGGGAGGAAGTAAAGATGATCTAAAGGATGCTCTGTAATTTTTCAGTCCTTGTCTGTCCCCATGACTTGCTGTTTGCCTCCTGATCAGAAAGCTGAGCAATTGTACTGCATTACAATAGTGGGAAGGGTGAAGGTTGGGAACTACTGGTGGATTTGTCAGTCTTCTGAAGCAGATCAAAAATATTTCTGACTGCACTTGTGTAACAACTGACAACAACAAAATTCCCATTTTTTTACTATGGTGTGTGGAAGAGAGAAGAGAAGGAGAGAGAGAAGAAGTGGTCTTGTACTCAAGTTTGGTTCTGGTACACAAAACAAATTCCTAGATTTAGTATTCCTTATTTTCTTTTTCCTTCTTGATCAATGGATTTTAGGATTTTGTTAATTCAGCTACAACAGATGAATTCCCACAGGCCTAGAATCTGTCTACTCCTTCTGTACTGAACAGAATAATTATTTTTGGAGATATAACTGAATTATCTGTGTTCCTCTTTGGCAGCTCATGTTGTCCCATTCCTCACCCACCCACAGTTGCCAGTTCTACAGTTGGAAGAAGGAACCTTCCTCTTCTCCACAAATACAATTTGCCAGTAAGTACAAGGTGCTGCATTTTCTGTTTGGATTCCCAAGACATGGTACTGGCTGAATTTCTTGAGGGAGGTGTGTGTATGTGTATGTCTGCAATCTAGATTAAACATGATACTGGGTAAACACTAGTGATTTCCTTAGTAGCAGCTGCCTGGAGTTACAAGAAACAGAAACTGGATTCTGAAAATCCAGGGGACTTTCTGTTTCTGTCTTGATGATGTTTGTCTAAGATAATACAAGAACAATTTATAAACTGGGCGAGGCCCAATTTTAGGACTTTCGCTTTCTGTTTGAGGCTTCTGAATGTATATTTGTTCTTCAGGCTTGAAATACTCTAGTATGTTCTTGATCTGAGCAGCAGTGGTGTTAATACTTATATTGGGATCATCACAAAATTGCAAAGTAAAGCTGTGGGATGTCAGGGAAAGAGAAATAGATGTTCTTTCTAAAACAATTCCACACAAAGTGGTGGCTCAAGAATTGATGCTAGCCCCTGAACCATTGGTGAGTTTCTAGGAAAGAAAGAATAGTTGTAGCCAGTGGGCACAAATATGACATAAGTCCCTGACATTTTAAGGGAAAAAAAATTGCCAGTCCCTCACATCAGATAACTTAAGGTACATTGTTCGGAAGGGCTTGATAGGAGACCTTATCAATGTATGCACGTCCTTGCTAGTTAATTGAAGACTATCTGTTTTGTGGGATTCTTGTCATCAGGATTAGCCATGGACTTTTACAAATAGATGTATGGTGATTGTTGCTGTGTTTGTTCCCACAGTGCAACGTCCTTTGCCAAAGGAGTGAATAACAGCTACTTGCTTATATTGGAGAAAATGCAGGGATTCACTCAGACACCCTCAGGGTGGAGGCTAAAGATCCTCCCTGCCTGTAGTGACCCCACCCACTGAGAATCACCTTGCTTCTATTTGTATTAATTCTGTTTCCTCATCACAATAAAGAGAAATGGAATGATGGGTGAAACTCACGCAGGATGTCTCCTTCTACCCCGGATTTTCAAAGACATTGCTAACACTCTAATGTTTGACCCACTGAGTGTTAGGATTATTATTTATTACTATGCTTTTCTAAACTGCTCATTCAAATAGATTGCAGGTCTGTCAGCAAGACATTAAAAAAAAAAGTCAAAATTACAAAGGTGATACTATAAAATTAAGGTAAATGCCTGTGCAGTAGACAGCCCCGCAACAATACTTCTGGTTTTTATCCCTCTAAGAGTACATGGCAGCCAAGCATATTGAAAAAGTAAAAGGTTACACTGCTGTGATGGCATGATAAACCTGTTCCCTGTGATGATCATATGAATCTCAAGTGAACTCCTTTTTGCCTTAGCCACTTCTGATTTCTGCTTCTTGGTTGTGCAAAAATTGGGCAGCTTTTTGAGCAGGTGGGATGAAGGTCTGGGTTACAAATTACAATAACTCAGCGTTGTGCATAAGTCAAAATGAACATAATGCTTCCCCTTGGCAGTTTATATAAAACGAACCTGCTTTTTTTCTTTGCAGTTTTTTTCAAATTATTTTTCTGCTGTGCTTATATACTACCTTTTTGCTGACATACAGTTACAATCTAAAAAAAAGCAGGGGGAGCTCTCAAGCAAAGAGGGATGATGCAAAAGAAAAAGGAAAATACATAATTGCAGGTATCAGTTCTCATGTGATATTACAAGGAGCAGGAGGAATGACCATGAAGCAAGCCAGTTCTGGGAAGGGAGGAGCAATATGGCTGTAGGTTCCAGTCATATTGATGGAGTTGGCTGGCCTCTTTTCCTTAGGTGCAGCCTCTGTGAGCTTGTTAAAACAGAAAGTGAAGGCTCTGATTTTTGGAATTCCAGTAAAGCGTGTCATGTATTTGTTGAGCCTTAATTCTGAGTATCTGGAGTTTCACTATCTATGGTGAGGGGGAGAGAGCATGAAGGACAGGGCAGGGCAGGAAGTAGAAGTAAGTAATACTAAAATAATTTTCGGGCTCTGTGATAGGGTCTAGACATATGAGATATAAACCAGAAATCTAAATTTCACTGTGTCCTATGCAGCATAAAGGCTCTCCCCCCATGTGCCCCTCCCACATCACAATGACAGCCATTTATCAGTACCATGAGTCGGAATCATCACTTTATCTAAGGGAGTCAGTGTTTGTCATTGAACAACATATAGCAGTCAATATGCCCTCATTTAATTCCTCCAAATTGTCATCTCTCCCTCATTCTCACTCCCCCGGAATAACTAGAAACACTTGTCTAAAAATTGGCAGGCACTTGGGCAAAGTACCTTCAAAGGCCTTTTTAAAGTCACAATAGATGAGGGTTGTCTCACTCTTTCATTGCCTCTAACCTTCTGTGATGCCCTATGTAAAGTGAGACTGCCAGCATTATTGAAGCAATAGCTCTTCACTGGGTCATGTGGACCCAGCAAATATCCAGCCTTGACATCTGCTGGAACCAAGGCAGCCATGGCTATGACCCTGATTGTGCAATTGTGCATTTAACATGGCAGTTTTTTAAAAACGGGAAGTCAAATTTAAGAAAGAGATGAAAATCAAGCTTCACTGAGGTGTCTAGTTACCCTCATAGTGTTTTGTACCCTTCCTTCAAAGAGTGTACATATACTTAGAATAATCCTGTGTGGCAAGTTAAGCTGAAAGATACAATGGCCCAAGGTTGATGTCTTAAGTAAAAGTCTGAGGCACAGGTTTCCAGCACCTTACTCAAGGCATCGTATTGGCTCACTAGTAATCTTAAAAGAAGACTTAAATCACACTTACTAGAGCCACGTCTAATGATAGAGTAGCAGTAGAAAACAACAGGAAACAAGGAAAGCAAACCATTCTTTAGGAGAAGTGAGAGAACGCATGGCAGTTGCACTTAGAATTCTGGTGTTCAAGAGGGCTCCTAATATAAGGCAAACACTCTTCTATGGTTTTCTCTTGCAGAAGATGCATGTGAAAGGGAGGATATATACCTAGTAGAAGCACTTGGTTTCTCTTCTTTTGTTTTCTAGGTACTTTTTCCGCTTATCTGGAAAAGAAATTAGTGATTTTGGCCAGGAGCAGAGTGATTTTGCTAATCAGTTGTTTGAATGGGAGGCAACTGAGCTGGAGGTAGGTAAAAGAGAAAGGTTTTTGTGTTGTGGTGGTGGGGAGCATATGTATGTACCTGCCATTGTTCATGTAGGGGGAAACGGTCATTTTTCAGGGGATGAAAAGATTGTTTTGTCTTATGTGATTACACACTTGGATCTTTTTAGGTGAGGTTCTAGCTTAGTTTATTGTGTGGCCAGAATGTTCAGTTGTGACAGTTGGGAGTCTGTGCTTATATATCACAAGAGGGTCATTATCTACGGTGCACCAGTACTGTTCAATGTATCTTCTTGTGATTCCTGTAATTGAAGGATGGACTATCTAGCGTGTGTATGGTATGACCAGTGCCCAACTCTGCCCATGCACACTGAAAAGGTTACCATAGTGCAAGCACTTTCCCCCATAGGAATGAAGAAGGATCACGCCCCTACAGGAAAGAAGATTAACAGATCTTGAGGATGCTCCAGGCCTGAGGACTAAAATTATAATTTTTTGAAGTAGATGGCATGGGGAGATTGTATCAGGTTGCAGTCTATTTCTTCTATCCTACAAAACTCAGTGGAACTCACTGAGACAAAGCCGTCTCTTCATCTGCTTAGCTTTGCTCTAAGTCTCATTTTTCCAGCGGAACAGGTAACAAGAGACAGAATAAAGAAACTGAGGTCTCTCTGTATATGTTTGCATGTGAGAGAGAGAGAGAGAGAGAGAGTGTGTGTGAGAGAGAGAGAGAGAGAGCGCGCGAGAGAGAGAGAGAGAGAGAGAGAGAGAATATTTGAGTAACTGTCATTCAGGTGGATGGTCAGTATGTCGAGGGAGAGCTTGTACAGTTTATTGTGAGAGCTGCCTGTGGGCTGTGCATACTAGAAAGTAAAGAAGTTTCCACAGAGACACCTGTGTGTGGGATTCAAGACTGCTGTGTGACACTGGTGAATCCAGCTATTGGGAATCAAGCCTTCCTGCACCCTCTTCTTGTCTTTTCTTCATAGCTTCATTCTGCATCCTATTTCTGGAACGTAGTGAAGCAGTGCATTGGGGGGGATTGACTTTTATATGTAGAGGCACCTCCTGTTACTCAGTGCTTACTGTCATTTTCTGAATAAAACAGGAGGCACATTCTAATCCAAGGAGAGCACCTTCCGTAGTTTTCAGTGCTGTTCCTGCCCACCCGTGATTTCTTAGGTTGGTTTTGCCCTAAGCTACCCTTCTGCTGGTACCCTCAAGTGAAGAATAACTTTAAAAAGCTGTCCTCATGCCCTCTGTGGAACTTGGGGGAGAATATTCACCTTGTCTTGGGACCTGCTTTATTTGCTTTAGGCTTGTATATGCCTGGAAGTTGCCTGTCCTCTTATGGTGACCCCTTGAATTTCACAGGGTTTTCTTAGGTAAGGAGCACTTAGAGGTGGTTTGCCATTGCCTTCCTCTAAATACAGCCGACTACACCTGGTATTCCTTGGCAGTCCCCCCATCTAAGTACTCACCTGGCCTTACCTTGTTTACCTTCCAATTCAGATGGGATCTGGTGGCTTCAGGGTATTTGGTCCTGGGGAACTTTTTTCAAAAGTAGAAGTGACTAAGTTCACTTCCAGTCTTAGACAAAGGGTCCTCACTGGGCCTAAAATAAGGTATTTGGGAAACATTGTAAAAGTGCCCCCTGAACTCCTAGAAGAGGTGAGGAGCCTTTTAAGTAAAAAGCAAAGTTCGAAAATGGGCAAGGGAGTTGTTCACAGATCACACTTTGCTCACATGCTTTCTAATACTAATAAATTACAGTGGCCCCTCCAGTTTTCAAGGGTTCAGGGTTCAGAACTCTGATGAAAGTGGAAAAACTAAGAATAACTTCCCTCTGTGCTTCTCTTCCCGTTCACTTCTGGGATATCACAAAATATCCTTGCCTTTTGCCCTGCTGCGCATGCCTGCCTTCTCCACATCCAGGCGGAAGGCAATGGAATGGTGGTGGGGGAAGGCATGTATGTGCCTTCCTTCTTCACGTGTAGCGCTCCCAGACACATTCCTTTGGGTTTTGCCTCAGTGTGCCATCTCTGTGCCCAGGCAAAAGGCAAGGAATTGGGCAGAAGGCCATGCATGTTATTCTTTGCTCCACATAGTGCTCCCCCTCCCATTCCCTTGCTGGTTGGCCATTTGTGGAGAAGGAAGGCATACATACCCAGGCAAAACATAAGGAAATGGGAGGAGGAAAATGGGCCGGGGAGGCATAGGTGCATTGCAAATAATCAAATTGGTGAAGGTCAGACCCATGATGTAGAGGGAGGACTGTATAGTTAAATTTTGATCAAAGTAAAATGATGACAAAAGGAGGAAAGATAAGCTAACATGTTTCCTTTTGGTGGCTTTCCTCACAGCCTGCTTTGTCTGCAGCCTTGTATGCTCATATAGTGCAAGAAAAGAAGGGAGAAGAGGTTCTAGGGATCATCAGGAAGCCACTGAACTACATCGAGCAGACCCTTACCAAAAAGAGCACTCCATACCTTACTGGGGTAAGTCCTGTGGAGCAGACTGGACAATACTGGCCCACAACGCAGCTAAGATTTGACATAGTGAGAGGAACTTTCATGAGTTACCCCTTGGTCTTTGGCAAAACTGATTTCAAACCAGGCTACTATTAACAACTATGTGGGTCCCAGAAGGCTAGGGTTGGAAGAGAATTGCGGGGAGAAGTAGAACCTGCTTAGATTTCCACTCAGGGTGCACCTGTGGTTTTTGAGACTTTCGCAAGCACTGTATGCATACCTATAGGTTTGTTTTTGGGATCTTAAGAACTGCTTTCTCTTTTAAATGAAAATTGAAATATTCTGGATACAGAATTTTCTGTATGTTACAGAACATATACAGCCTCAAGTGTCTGAGGATTTAGCTGAAATGGATATTTAGAGTTCCCATGACCATTGAAAACAGAAGCTGTCTTACATTCAACTAACATCAGGATATGCAAATGAAATTGACATTGCAATATATACAGTGTAATAAATAGAAACTGCCATAGCTTTGCTGTACCAGCTTTTCCTGCAGAATTAATCCTGGAGGGGAGAGTTTGGATTTTGGCTATCACTGAAAGAGTATATTGCTCTATAACCTTTTGAGAATGACCTTGCAACTCTAGGATAAATATTCAAGCTGCCTCTTCTGTGCATACATGCTCAATCAGTTTTTCCTTTACATTTCCTTTTAACCCAGGAGGCTGAGTCAGCTGTTGATATTGTCTTTTGGGGATCCCTGTTCCCTTTGTTAAAGGATGAGTCCTACTTGCCAGGTAAGAAGACAATCAGTGGTAACTTTTTTCTGCCAATTGGTTGCTAGTTCAGATGAGTCTCTTGCAGTGATTCTGACTCCCCTTCCCATACCCATTCGTTTTTATCTCTGGGGGGGGATATCCCCCCCTTCTTCTAGAAGAACATACTCCCTCCAGCCTGCTTTCAGGGAACCTTTTCTGCATCAGGCTATATCCTGCAGAAGTGTATTCATCATAGAAGATTCTGGGATATGTCCACTTCAAGTTGATCCTTGGCTAGGCATATTCAGCTTCAGTCTTGCCTCTGAGAGTGCACAGTAGGACATAACCAGCATGCCCTTGTAGCTGCACAACAGAGGAAAATTAGTTACAGTGGGCAAACTCTTCCTGACAGGGAAAGATTATTTGCCATTCCTGATCTCATTGAGGATCTTCAGTAAGAAGTTTCTTTAAAAAAAAAAAAGTCAAACAATGCCCCAACACACAGTTTGAAAACTGATGTGATAAAGTGTCACTTGTTTTTTGATGCCACTTTTATTGTTGCGTGTATGTGTTTGAAAACTATTGGCCTAGAAATTAGCCAGATGACACTAGCCAGGTGACTCCTGCCATGCCTGCCTTGCTCCTTGTAGGTGGTTTTCTGGCTGGTGCATCTTTCCGACTTCTGAGGCAAGGACTGAGAAGAGTGGTGAATTACTGAGTCTTACCTACAGACTTGTTTGAAGCCTGTTAATAAATTAGCACTCTTATGGTACGTTACTTTGGAGCTGAATCCTCTAGCGTTCAGAAATGAATACCAATCTTCTTATTTTTAAGATGAGTTGCAAACACTGAGGAGATGGTTCCAGAACATGAACTTGAAGGAGCACTGCAAAAAGGCAGTTGACTCTATATGGACACCCAAAGGATTATCGGCACTTAAAGCATTCCTGCAGAAACATCCTGCCCCTAACCTGGCCTTTGAGAAGCCAGCTACCAATGAGCCGAAGGTATTGTATTTGGTCCTCTACCTCCTCCAGTTTGAATGAGTCTTCAAACTGTCAGGAAGTGATAAAGCTATTCTTAGGTTGCACCACGTTGGACTGTAGTTGAGAAACTGCATGGTTGAATGTTTAGTTCCCTGTGCATGTAAAGCTAGCATATTAAGAAAATGGTAGAATCTAGAACTCTGTTCCCCTGTACCTAATTTCCATACAGGGTAAGTATCTTATAGGAAAGGATTCAGTCATGCTATTTCCTCCAAGTTCAGGCCCAGTGTTATCACCTGGTCTTCTGTTTGTGTGAAGCAACCAAAATGCTTTGTTTCTGATCTCTGAACTGTGTGTGTTTTACTTATTAATTTCACTGACTCCCTATACTGTGTGACTGATCCTATTTTGTGAGTATATCCTATCATTCTCCATTACTCTGATTTCTAGATGTATGGGCAGCTCTCCACTTTCGTGGGAATTAGGGGTACAAGACCCCCATGAAAGTAGAAAGGCCTTACATAAGAATAATAATTGCAAATGCTATTTTCTTTTTACCTAAAATAATTTATCTAGAAATTTCTAGGTCATCCAGCATGATTCTATGGTCATCTTCTGGCAGAAGTGGGCCGTAGAGTCACACTGGAGGATCTAGCAATGCCTAGAGAAGTGTTCTTTTTAGGAATTTCTAGATCCTCCAGCATGACTCTGTGATTTCTGGCAGAAGTCGACCACAGAATCCAGGCCTAGAGATTCTTAGAGAGAACATATTTTTTCCATAGCAGAGGCAAATACAGTAAGAGGTTTTTAAATTAAATAAATAAAATAACCTGTGAATAATCAAATCTGCAAGTGCCGAACCCGCAAATGTAGAAGGCTGACTGCACACTGCTATCTCTGCAGTGGAATGAGGCACTCTAGGTAATATGACCCTGCTTTGGCAATATGCTTATACTTAAACACCTTCACAAAAGTATATATTCATTTAGAAGAGAAAGAAATATGCTCCTTTAAATCCTGTCTTAGTGGAAAATGGACACTGAAGGAACACTGTTAATCTCCTGTCTGTGTGAACGTCACCTAAGCTTGCATTCCTTCCCATTCCCACCTGAATGAATTTGCTGATTCATATACAGAAGCAAAGCAATTGAAAAGTGGCTAAGAAAGATGAATTTGGTCTTTGCACTGTAAGGGTGTTCTGGTTCACAAAGCATAGCCTCTTTATAGTTACCAGTTCCCATGATTAACTACAATTAAAAAATAATAATTGTAGCTCCAAAGATCTTCCATTTATAGTACAAGGCTCTAACCTACAGATGAGAAGTAAGATGATATGGTAATTAAGAAATAGGCCATTGATTTACCCAAATATATCAAGAAATACTACATCAGGAGAGGCAAGAAGAAACAGTAAAGGCAACAATGATTTCATGGGCACAAAATATCGGACATTCAATACAATTAGAGTCTTGGGAGCAGAGCTGGAAGAAAACACAGAAATTTACAGTAGCACAGAATTTGAAAGAGAGCTATTACAAGCTATTTCATAGATGGTACATGACACCAGATAAATTAAAAAAGATTTATAATACAGGCACTGGACAATGTTGGAAATGTCAGAATGAGGTTGGTACGATATATGTGGTGGACATGTCCTAAAGCTAAGAAATATTGGACTGAAATACATAACAAAATATGTGCATTAATGAAAGTACAGTTTGCTAAGTTACCAGAATTGTATTTGTTAAATATGACTGAAGTATTAGAAGGTACTGGTATAGAGAAGTACTGGAGAATATTACTGTACATGATAACAACAGCTCGTATTGAATATGCAAAGATGTGGAAAACTCAGCAAATACCCACATTAGAACAATGGTGGGGTACACTGATTGAAAATAAAAATGCTGATATGGTCTCTCAGAGATTAAAAGGGAAATCAGACGAAGAGATACAAAAAGAATGGCAAATTGTAATGGGTAATTGCTGGGTACCATCAGATGGAAATCTGTGATTCATGATTCAAGATAAATTATGAGGGGCTACAGGATATATATCATGAAGCGGGAATATGGAGATGGAAATGCAAGAATCAACAAGTAATAATAGCACTAAAATGTAGTACAATATTTTAAGCATGTTAAGAAATATTGATAATGAAATCTAGATCAGTGTGGAAGATCATAAATATTTCAAATAAGTTGACAGTTATAATTGTTTGTTTTATATCTGAATTTGAATAAAACGATTATAAAAGAAAAAAGAAAGAAATAGGCCATTGATGTGAATGTTCTTGCCAAATATATATTTCTGGCAAGAACAATGTCCAAAATCTGACCTTTTGTATCTGGGGGTGGGGGGCAGTAGCTGTCTGCAGGCCTACTAATTTTATACTATATTTTAAAAATCCTGCTTCTTCAACACATCTGTGTAGTCAGGGCTGTTAGTGTGTAAGAATTCAGTGATCTCTTGATCCATATTTGTAGTAAAACTGTTGGAAATTGGACCACTCATTTTTCTTAAGGGAATCTGACTTTATTTAGTTCTTTAGCAAGTAACTGAAGTGCAGAGAAAACTTCAGTTGCATTGCATTCCTCTTAGATATTCTTGCAAAAGAAAATATCTTCAGCACAGATTTTTATGACATGAGCCATGACGTGGACTTGTGTACTTACCTTTTTCTGCATTGAGATAATACTGCACAAGATTTCATGCTTGCCCTAAATTGGTATGCGCACTTTTCCTGTCACTGTATAGCCCCCTTAAATATAATTGTCTAATGCAAAATAAAGAATAATTAATCAAGGATTACTTGTTTTCTTGAGTGCAAACAGGGAGGGAAAAACAGGAAAACTCTGAAGCTCCACTGCTTCAACAGTGCTACTCTTCAGATTTGGAAATGTATGATCTGTGTTCTCAGATACATCTGTGCAAACTAGGTTGTAGAGGCCTTGTTGAAAAAGGTAACAGTAAAGTTAAGATTCTTCAGTCTTCAGCCTTGTTCTTAGTTGTTACAAAGAGAGGTAAGAGTTAGCCAGGCTCATGATTGAGTGCATTTCTTTGTTAGTGGAAACTCAGTGTTTCGGGGAAGAGGATAGATGCTTACTCCTGTATCATCAGTGTGAAGGACTCTCTTATTTCACCAACTGCCTGAAATATTATAGTTGATAAACATGTTTGCTGCTTTGTTTTCTGTCTCTGAGAAGTAGGCTTCGGTCATTGGCTAAGTGCTGTTTGGGATAATGATTTCTACTCAAGAGCGTTGTGATGTAGAAGAGTATTAGCTTTTGGTTGCAGATAGTGTCCCCTGTTTTGGGCATGTTTCTATGGCTGGTTTAACCTTGTCACACAAATCCGCCATGTTGGAAGGGAGGATGTTGCAAGGAGAGGGGTACCACCTGTCTTGGTATGTTGGTGCTGTGGGTGCTGTTCCGGATTGGGACACTTTTTACATCTGAATAGAGATTGGCAAAGTCCCTGCATGGCTTGTAGGTTTGAGATACTGGGCAGCGGGGGGAATCCTGTTTTCCAAGTTCAAAGATTTGTTTATGTCTTACCTCATTAGGAAGAAGAATCAGCTCAGCAACACGTCTCTGAAGAAGACATTGCAGTAATTGCAAAGATTTGGAGCGAAGGACCAGCTAGCCTCCCAAAACCTTGGAAGCCACAACAGCCCATGTAAGCACTTGCAGGGTTGGAGTTCATAGTGGAAATAAGGTGGTGTCACAGCAGGCTTCCCCACTGTTAAATAAAGTAACATCTGCTTTGTCTGCTGTTTGGTCCAAATCCTCTGTGAATGTAAGCAAAATAAGCCCTGCCCTCAAATTATCAACATTGACATTTTGTGTTATAGTTAGTCATTAAACCCTGACTCTTAATAGTGTGACACCATGCGTAAAACAGGAGGCCCCACCTTCTATATCAGAGGTGGACAAAGTGCACCCCTGGTCCACATGTGCTCCCGGGCCTGTTTTTGTGGCCTCCTGAGGCCCCTGAGATGATTTTTTTTTTTGCCAGTGTGTTTTCTTCAACATTTTCATTTTTTTTCCTCCAAAATGCTCCCAGATACACTTTAGGAGGTATGGAGGGCGTTTCTGCCATGCCTGGAGGCCCTTGCCTCTGCCCTGGGAATCAAAAACAATTTTTGCAAAATTTTTCAAAAAATTTTTTTGCTCCAAAATGTCTACTAGGGGCTGTGAGGTGCATGTCCACCACATTTTGTGATCCCCGCCCCAGCCAATTTAGAACCAGGGGAAGCTTTTTTTTTGAGACTCAAATTCCCATATCTTGTAGAGGCATTTGGGCACCAAAAAAAAAATTGCGGGAGCAAGTGAAATCCTCCAAGGTCTCCTGGGGGCTATTGCAGCCCACTAATCTTCCATAGTTGCCCATCCCTGCTCTATATTATGGATCCCCAACCTTTTGAGCTCAGCGCACAGACTGGAATTTTGAGTGTTGTAGGTGCCATCACAAAATCTGGAAGATCACTTCCTTCCGTACTAGCCTGCCTGAAACCTAAGATCCTCAGGAGAGGTCCTGCTCCATGTCTTGTAATCCTTCAAGGCTAGGCTAGTGGGTACACATGACAACCTCTTCCATTGTTGGATCTCCATGTCATTCTAGTGAGCCACAAATGTCCTCCCTTGACATCTCCATTTACTTCCTGTGCCTCTTCTTTAGACTGCCTGTGGAAGGGAGGAAGAATGTGATGATCACTAGTGCCCTGCCCTATGTCAATAACGTGCCTCATCTTGGGAACATAATCGGCTGTGTCCTCAGTGCTGACACTTTTGCCAGGTAAATTTGACTTTTAAGACATGCATTTGCAAAATCCCACAACATACGCCTTCTATCTATGTCTCCACTCATACCTGCCTAAAGAGTTGGCATCTTCTCTTGTCTTTTAGGAGAAGCAGCGTAGTATAGTGGTCTGACCTTAGACTATGACCCCAGAGACCAAGGTTCAATTCTCCACTTGGCCGTGGAAGCCCACTGGGTGACTTTGGGTGCGTCAGGCACCCTCAGCCCCCAGAAAATCCCGTGATAGGTCCAGGTTGCCAGTCAGAAATGACTTGAAGGCACACAACGACAACTTGACTCTGCACCTTGGATTTTTAGCAGATCTTAGGATTCCAGGCTAAACCTATTTACTAGACAGTAAGATCCATTCAGGTCAGTGGACTTATTAAGGAGAAGATCATGGACACATAGGGCTGGAGGGGGTCTTCTGGACCACCTTGTCCACTTCCCTATCAGTTGCAGGAAATGAGACTGCACTGTTAATCTAGAAAATAGATTAGCAACAGACTGTTAATCTGTTCTGGGGATCTTTGTTCATATTTGATTTATATTCTTTCTCCAAAAATTTACCATATAAGTTAATACAAAATACAGAATGATACCTTACACTGAATCAGACCACTGGTCCATACAGCCTCATTCTCTGCTATGTCTAGTAGTGGCTTTCCCAAGTTATGAGGCCTTTTAGAGTTGAACCTGTAAGGCCTGTGGATTTACCATGGCCTGTTTGATACACAGAGGGATCACATAATATTCTCGTAGGGCAGTGATATGCATTCCACCTCATTCTGTGTAACTGGTGACCATTTTCAATCCAGGTACTGTCGCTTGCGCAACTGGAACACATTGTACTTGTGTGGTACAGATGAGTATGGCACTGCGACAGAGACAAAGGCCATGGAGGAAGGGCTGACACCCCAGCAGATCTGTGATAAGTACTACGCTGTCCACGACCAGATCTACAAGTGGTTCAGTATCTCCTTTGACTACTTCGGCCGCACCACCACACCCCAACAAACGACGTAAGTCCTGGTGGCAGGAGACACATTGATCTTGGGAAGAGAAGCAGGAGTGGCTGCTGTGACGCTACTCTCTCTCAGACTCTCTCTCTTGCAACCCTCATGATGTCTTAGCTTTGCAATGGCTATAGGATTGGTTGTCTCCCACTCCCATTTTGACAATATCAGAAAGTATCTTTTGGAGATAACAGCCTTTAGGAAATAGACAAAAGACTGGCTGACAGCAGAGGACATAACACCAAAGCTTCAGGTGTTATGTTTTATACAGCTATGTGTTGTCTTATGGAAACTCAAGTTGAACCATAGCTGGTGTCTTGCACAGGACTAATGCGGATTTGGATATAACTACTTAGCTGTGACAAGCTATGACCAAGTTACATTACGGCTTTTCAATTTTTATTTCTTTTGGATCTAAAATGACAAAGAGCAGCAAGTGAGTGTTAGCAAACATTCTGGTGGGCTAGTAACTCTTTCCAAGTTAGTGGATCACTGACGGGAGACGGATGTGGGCTTTGTAGCACAAGATAGGTTGAGGGCAGGTTCTTTCCTTCTGAATATGCTTATGGAACTGTTGCTAGTGTGTCAATACAGAAGATGTAGTGATAGTGAGGGTGACACAGGTCATCGGGTGGTCCACATCAGGGATTCTCTGGGGGCAGGCCAACAGGCTCCAGATGAAGGATACAGTTGTGAATTGTTAGCAGCCTAGTTTCACTGACTGCAGGCTCATCTTGCTCAGTTCATCCTTTGCTCCTTGACAAGCAGAAGTGCAGTGAATGCCTGAGGTTATTAGGCTGATACAGATAGGAAGAGGTGCTTATGAATTTCTGAGAGTACTCTTTTCTCCTTATATCCCCTTTCTTTTTCAGGATAGCCCAGGACATCTTCCAGCGCCTTCTGGAGCAAAACTACTTGCTGACTGAAACGGTAGATCAGTTGAAGTGTGAGAAATGTGAGCGTTTCTTGGCTGATCGCTTTGTGGAAGGCATTTGCCCCTTCTGCAATTATGAAGAGGCCCGTGGGGACCAGTGTGACAAATGCGGCAAGCTGATCAATGCCACAGAACTTAAGGTACCATTGCCTGAAGGGAAACTGTGCTTAGCTTGTCTTTTTTTTTCTCAGTCTTTGATTGCTAGAGACACCTAATTCCCTAGAAGTTATGTTGCAACACTAAATTAGGTCAGATCCCATTTTCTCAGACCTTTAAGATATTCTCGCCACAACCATCCTGCTATAATTATACTCAGGATTTACACAACACATCAAAAATTCTAAAGTGGGATGAGGCAGACAGCGGGCTTGTGGGGCCTTTTTTTTTTTTTGTAAGAATGTTGAGATCTACCAACCCAGACTGAGCACAAAGTGGTGATTCGGGGTACAATGTTTCATTATTTTCTACTGCACCCCATGAATTGTAGACAGGGAAATATATAATTCTGCAGGTGAATTACTGTGTATCAAGGATTCAGACACATCATTCTAAAACTGGTGAACAAGGACATGATCAAAAGCAACTGATCAATTTTCCTATTTTACAGATGAGGAATACTTAAGTCTGAGACATAAGGAATTAGCACAAGGCCGGTTACAATAGAGGTGTTTGGCTTAAAAGAAAACTCTTGCTTTCATTAAAGTCAGAAATCCATGGAGGAGTACTACAGACCATCCTAAGATCTATTGGAGGCATGGGCAACTGAAAAGAGCTGGAGGGCCCCATGAGCCTTCCATGGAACCTTAGGGGGCCACACTCCACTACACCTCCCACATCGGAATTTTAGTTTAAAAAACTACTACAGACATCCCTCCCCATACACTAGAGTTAGGGGCACAAGACCCCCATGAAAGTGGAAAAACCATGAATAACTCTTGGCTTCCCCAAACCATATTTAACACACGCAAAAAAAGTGTGATCATACAGTGTATTCAACCCACCGTGGATTCCTTTGAGGCATCAGGGTTCTTCACAAGGCAGAAGTGGCTGCCTGGCGGGGCTTACTGCTACCTCCACTGCTACCCCACACTGTTTTTAATAGGGACTTACAAGCGTCATTCGCAGTTTCTCAAGTCTCATGAGGCTTGCAGTCCCTGTTAAAAATGACATAGGGAGGCAGCAAAGGTGACAGCAAACAATCCATGAATAATCAAATCCACAAAAGTGAAATCCACAAATGTGGAGGGCTGGCTGTGCTGCTACTTCTGGCCTAAAATGTAGGGGCTTTGGGTTATGCAATACTACCTCTTTTGCCCCCGAGGCCATGTTAGGGTCCAGGACAGATTTTTTTAGGTACAAGGAATCAATTTTTGGGGGGTTCTAAGCAGCCCTGGGCCCTCATGAGCAGCTGTAGGGACATACACAAGCCCTGCGGACTGCTCTTTCTTCACCATTGTACTAATGTGTCCCATATATGCTCTGCCTGTTGCTATTCTCACAGCTTCATATAAATTCTTACTTATTTTATGACAACCTTGTGAAGGTATGCTGCCTATGGACATGATGGTGTTATTTTGCTACTGTGGCTAGAATGGACGACAGATTTGCTCATGTACAGCAAACGGTAGCAGGGTTGTAATGCAGTCTGTAAGGGGAACTTATACTAGCGAAGAAGAGAATGAAAGTTGAAAACTTTCTATATTCAGAAATTTGATTGCTCTACGCAGGGTCTACACCAGGTGTTTCAAAATTCTGTATAACAAAATTGAACTATTCCAGTTTCATCATAGCTCATCACAGTTGGTCCATAGCATGATCCTATGTATAGAATTCATGCAACTTCCAGTGTAGCATTTACTTTTGGAACTTGAGCTGAGCACATTGCAGCCTTCCTTCCCTGTCTTGTTTTTCTTCTCCTTTTCCTAGAAACCAGTGTGCAAAGTCTGTCAAGAGACGCCTGTGGTGAGATCTTCTCAGCACCTCTTCCTGGACTTGCCCAAGGTGAGTCTCTCTTGTGTTTCTATTCTCCTTTGTGGTGAGACCTATGGCCTGATCCTGGGCTCCCCTCAGTGTAACTGCAGAAGGCCTTTGCCCTTCCACTAGGTGGGTAAGAAGAGCGGCATCAAGGGATAGGAGTTGTCAGAAAGAGTGGAGTAAAGGGAGGGGCTTGCTTATGTTTGGCTTGCTGCTGTCCACTGCTGGCTTGAGCTCCACCTGCCACCAGCACATGGCCCCTAGAAGATTATCCTGAAGGAAGATAATTCTTGTTGGAAAAAAGGATGCTTCACTGAATTATGGAGGGAGTTGCTCTTGTGAAGAAGGATAAAGCAAGACACGTGTAACATATCGCTTGCCTAATGCTGTTGCCAGTGAGAATGCTTGCAGATTCTGCTACGTGACTAGAATCCTATTTACTATCTTTGCCTTTCCCGCAATCAGCTGGAAGAGAGCCTGGAGAAGTGGCTGGCCCTGTCCCAGTCCACTGGGGATTGGACCCCCAATGCAAGATACATCACCCGCTCTTGGATCCGTGATGGCCTCAAGCCACGTTGTATCACCCGTGACTTGAAATGGGGCACCCCGGTTCCCTTGGATGGTTTCCGTGATAAGGTGAGCAATAGGACAGAGTGTCTGGATCCCAAGGCTTAGTGGTCCCATTGTGATGTGGATGAGTGTTCATTTTTCCTGTGTGGTGTCAGGCTTTATTTCTCTGCAGGACTTACAGGAAAAACCTTTGCTATTTTTAAGAGACAAAAGATGGAGTAGGAAATGGGAACTCTGATAGATATAAGGCCTAGAGCCATGGAGGATGGAGGCACTGCAAACACAGCCCTTGAGGCTGTTTGTATTGTGTCTCTGTTACGGACTATTTCAGAAAATAACCACCTTGATGGCATTATTATAATTGTATGAAGCACTTTCCAGTGAACAAATGCTTTTCTAATTCCTATCTGAGTTGTTTAACACTGTTTCTTTTTTGGAAGGGGGAGGTTGCACTTTACAATTTCAGCAGAAGAATATGGCATTAAATAATACCAGATCACTGGGGGGAAAATCCTTAAAATGGAAAGGTTTTTTATTTTATACACAGCACCATGCCATTTGAAACAAACAGAACCCTCTGTAAACTGATTTGTGTTGTTGAAGGTGAACTCATACTCCTGTTGTTATTTCCACAGTCCATAAAGGGGATATCATATTGTAAAGCATTTAACAATGTCCAGTGGTTTCTAATTCTTTAATCTGACAAGCTACTTCTACTTTGTGCAAGTCAAGGTTAATGGCTTAAAAGACTGGTAGTTTAGTTCTTGTCTGAGCCCCAGGAATCTGTGGTGTTATTCTACCATTGAATGCAGAAATGTGAATTATTCCTTGTTCATGAGCAGTCCATCACTGAGGAATCTCAACCAGTCTAATCTATGTACTTGGAAAAGGAAAAGGATCCAGCTGTGGTTAGTCTTGCTTTAGAAAGCAAGCTCCAGTGTTTTGCATCCAGGAAGACTCAATTTTTAAGCCAAATGATGGCCAGGAAATGTACAATAGACAGTGCATAGCTGCAAAACTAACTGTTCTAGTCTATCCATGTGCTTTTCTGCCTCTCTTCTATGAATCACTTAGTCTTCCTTTCTTTTTGTATAGGTTTTCTATGTCTGGTTTGATGCTCCCATTGGCTATCTGTCTATTGCAGCCAATTACACTGACCAATGGGAGAAATGGTGGAAGAATCCAGAGCAGGTAACAGGCTTGTTAATTTTTGCCTCTTTCCTCTTGGAACCCAACCAGCTCTCCATATAAGAGCTAAAGTTGGTTTCCTTCTCTGCAGAGCATAGCCTGAATCCAGTTGATAGCCCCGCTAGAGTAAATTGATTGAATCAGCTGGATCTGACTGAATATTATCTCACCATTTAACAGTTGATTCAGTGGGACTAGTGTGGTTGGAACTACCAGCAGGAGGCAGGCCCACATGAGCACTTTAGGGATCCAGACAGATTTTCCTTTATGTGCCATATGCAATGCATGGGTGTTTTATGGGCACTGCTTGTTCTATACAGGAATCAGATTGTCTCCTGTTAGACCACACCTGAGCTTCCTGGTTCAGGGGTATCTATTCCTTTGGTTGTTATGACCTACAGTTTTTAAGAAATCAACATAATAAAATTTCTTATCAACCAATTTGGGGAAAAGGCAGTGGGTGGTTGGAAAGAGGGAAACCAAAATGTGTCTTAATACAATGCAAGCCATCTCATCTTTCTCTTCAGGTTCAGCTTTATAACTTCATGGCCAAAGACAATGTTCCCTTCCACAGCGTTGTGTTTCCGTGCTCACTGTTGGGCACTGGCGAGAAATATACTCTGGTCAACCATCTTATAGCAACAGGTATTACCGCAAGGGATCAGGTTGGCACCATGTGTCTCTCACTTTATCCTGGCTTTCTACCGTCACTGGCTGGAGGCTAGACTGCTGGATTGTTGGGTTCCTTAGTAAAGTTCTATCAAAAACCAACCATAAGTATGCTATATCTTTTACTGTGTTTTGAATTAATGTTTTAATTGGACTGGGTTTTTTAATGGTTTGTAAATTTTTGTACTATACACTGTTTTAGGTATTGTGTTTTAACTTATAAGCCACTTTGGCTTCCATACGGGAAGAAGATTGGATATAAATTAAACGAACAACAAACCAACTGGTATCACTGTTTTTGTGAGATGGGAACCTTGGTGGAGCTTTTGAAGGGTGTCCTAAAAACTTGCTCACCTCTCTGTACCTTTCCATTTCTCTCTGTAGAATACCTGAACTATGAAGATGGCAAATTCTCCAAAAGTCGTGGCGTGGGGGTCTTTGGGGATATGGCCAAGGACACTGGGATTCCAGCGGACATCTGGCGCTTCTACTTGCTCTACCTGCGTCCAGAGAACCAAGACAGTGCCTTTTCTTGGAATGATCTCATGATGAAAAACAACTCAGAGTTGCTCAACACCCTTGGCAATTTTATCAACAGGTAATACTAGGTGCTGTGGACTGTGTTTCAGAGGAAGGGACTGGCAAACCACCTCTGAGTATTCTTTGCCTAAGAAAACCTTATGAAATTCATGGGGTTGCCGTAAGTCAACAGGCAACTGAAGGCACATTTGTGCTGTGTGCCTTCAAATCGTTTCTGACTTATGGCAACCGCTGGGTAAACCTGTCACAGGGTTTTCTAAGAGCTGAGAGTGTGTGATGTGCCCAAGGTCACCCAGTGGGTTCCCATGGCTGAATGGAGAATTGAACGCTGGTCTCGGGGGTTGTAGTCCAGTCCAGCACTCAAATCACTACACATACACAATCCTGAAATTCAAGGATGGAAAAAGTATATCAGGTCCACAATGAGAGTAGCACACAATAGCCAGGTAGCCTTTGAAAAACTGTACCTCCCTTTATGAGGCCATTAACTGTGACATCTTCAGGAGGGGCTCTTCTTTTGGTCCCACCACCTCCTTGGGTTCATTTGGCCACTCCCAGACCTTGGACCTCCCCGCCTTGGGAGACTCGGATGGTTTCCTCCTTGCTCTTCTTCCCCCAGCAAATTAAACATTCTTGTGCTGTCAGGCCTTTTAGAAACTGGCGGAGATGGACCTTTAATGGCATGCCATGCTGTTTTCTTGATATGTATATGATCATTTAATGACTTCTAATAGTTTTAACTTTATAAATTGTTTTCAAAGTAACTTTTATATTTATAGTTTTTCATGATGTTTTTAAACCTGTTTTGATTTTGAAAAGTTGTGACCTACCTTGAGTCCCAGGGGAAAAAGGCAAGTCATAGAAGGAATTAATAAACAAAATTTAAATCTTAAAAAAAAACAACAACCCATGTGTCTTACAGTTCTGCATAAAGTAGGAGTGGCCAATGCTGAGACTATACATGCCACCCAAATTCTTTCTTGTGGCCCCCATTGTACCACTGCTGCAGAATCATGGTTGAGGCCTTATGCCAGAGTAAAAAGAGTTGCACATCCAGCTAGGAATCTAAGCAAATCAGGCCACAGTTTTCATAGCAAGATGGCTTTTTGGAGTCCCTCAGATTCAGGGGTGCAAGAGCAGACACTCTGCTGCAAGCTGGGGAGATGGTCCACCCATAAGGCTACATCTCATAGATTAGGTCTGAGGCCCACTTAAAAAGTTCTGAATAATCAGCCTGTTCAACTGCCAGTCACAAATTTATTGCACAGTTCATTGGCTCCTGATAGGCAAAAGAAGTGCAGCTAACAAAATATGATGATTACTCTGGCTTCCTGTAAATCAAATTACTATACCCAAACTGTCATGTTCAGTGAAGCAGAATATCTAAATTTTCTCTTTTTCTTAGAGCCGGGTCCTTTGTGTGTAAATTCTTTGGGGGACACGTCCCCTCCATGGATCTCAGCCAGGACGACAAGAGGTTGCTGGCTCACATCACTCTGGAGCTGCGTCAGTACAACCATCTGTTGGAGAAGGTCAAGTACGTCCTTGGGACAGACCATGTGCCAGTAGTCTGAGGAACTTGTATTATCCCTGGTTTAGTCAAAATCTGGACTAGAAGACTGAAGTGGGTAGTAGCATGTTGGCTAAGGAGAATTGAAATCCCCCTCTAATCTTTTCCCACTTGGCCCTTTTCCTGGGGGACACCTAGCCAACAGACATTCCCAGTCAGCCCCCAAATGTATCAAGTAGGGGAAAAGAAGCACAATGGACGCCTGATAAAGGTTCAAGTAAAGATGTAAAACAGTCTGTTCCAGGCAGTCTTGCATCCCATTGATATTGTGTTTAGAAACTAAACTCTGGCTATTAATATGTTTTTGCTACATCCAGAAGCTGAGGTCTGGCTGTGATCCTGTAAAAGAGCATTTTTAAGAGACAAAACTTGTGTAGGTTAAACTATGAGAAAGAGAGATTGTGTTAGCCATTCAATTAACTTGACCGAAGATTAGTTGCAGACAGTACCATTGACTAATCTGTCTGCTTGAACTGTATTAGTCTTTTCTTTAGGGAAAAAAAAAGAGAACCCAGCAACTGATTTTGGAAATACTTTCTTTTATAGTTGTCTGGAGTTGATTCTTATTTGATCCAAATGACCAGAAAGAATGGTTATTTTAAATCCAGGCCACTGGCCTTCCTAGTAACTAGGGTGAAAGGAAAGCTGCCACACTTTCCTTTCTTCTTTGTTTGGCACTTCCTCCCACTCAGCCCTTCTTCCCTTGCAGGATACGTGAGGCACTACGCAGCATCCTGAATATTGCTCGCCATGGCAACCAGTACCTCCAGGTCAACGAGCCCTGGAAACGCATCAAGGGCAGTGATGCAGACAAGTAAGTCTTGGCTGCTGGAACAATGCTAGTTTTTATTGTATGCTCCACGCAGAACCAAACAAATAGAATTCCCTGTAATCATACAGGGTATAACCTCCTCCTTGTGTTAGCTCTGAATTTTGGGAAAAGGAGAAAGCTTTCTTGGTTCCTGGGTTGCTCCTTGCTTACCATTTTTTACTCTGGGATGCCAGTTCTGGTCACTTTCTTTTTCTTGACTTCACTTCTCTCTGGAATGATAAAAATTGTTTTCTCTTCCTAGGAAGCGGGCAGGCACTGTGATAGGAGTGGCTGTCAATATCGCCTCCCTATTGTCTGTCGTCCTGCAGCCATACATGCCCACTGTGAGTGCTACAATCCAAGAGCAATTGTGCATTCCTGCTGACTACAACGTTTTGACCAATGACTTTGTCTGCACTTTACCTGCTGGACATCAGATTGGCACGGTGGGTCCTATAGGACAGAGGCTTTAGACCTTGTCCTGGAACTGTGGCATGACTTTCTCTGAGTTCTCACAAATGGCAGAGAAGGGGGCATACCTGTTTCTTGGCTGTACCATATCAGGCTGCAGGTAGGGATTTCCATAATAGAGAATGCTCCATTATTAAAATAAAGCAGTTCCCAGCAATAACCCACTAGAAAGTTGGGAAAGGTCTCTAAAAACTTGAGCCAGAAATCAGAATGAATAATAATCTAACTTAAGATCTTAAACCCTAAAGTGCATAAAATATTTATTTAAAGTTGTTCATCAAGGTCTTCAGATTTGGAGAGAAGGGGGAAATAAGTAAATGCACACACACTTCTATTATAATATTTTTCTTGGAATTATTCTATACAAATGTATCTTTCTTACTTGCTTTCTTTTATTCTTCATTTCTGTTCTAACTGTAAAAGTTCATAACATTTCTTCATGCTTTCATCAACCCCCTGTGAAGGACATTGCTGCCACCAAGAGGTCCATGGCCTCAGGTTAAGAACCAATGAGCTAAGTCCTTTCCTACAAAGGAAGATTGAAAAGACCTAGTTAATCCTAGCTAAATAGACTTGGTGCAGACAGGATTCTTCCTGATCTGTAACCTTCAGTCAGATATCTACAATGAGCTGCACTAGAACCCTTTCAAAAGGTGCCCAGTAGCTTATCTGATTGGTGCAAGAGTCTCATAACAGTCTGGCCCTACAAAGGAATTTGGTAAAAATTACTTGGACTTGTGATGGTCAGATAGCTGTGGATGGTACTTACAGGTGAGGACACAAAGCTGTGCCTTGTCACCATCAACCCTTACTGCTTTCTCACATCCATGAGGTACTGGCCACATTTCAAGTCCCTTTTTCTTACAGACATGAGGGCTGGAAACTAGAAAAATAGGTTTCCTTAGGATGTGTATTGGTCCCATGATAAGCATACAGAATACACACCCCTGTATGCATAGAGCAAATCTGCAATATATTTTTATGGATTTTCACATGACTCTCTAATTTTGCACCAGGTTACCCCCCTGTTCCAGAAGCTGGAGACAGAACAAATTGAAAACCTGCGGAAACGCTTTGGTGGTGGCCAGGTAAGGAGAGGTGGCAGAGCGAATGTATGTAGGACCACTCAGGAAAGCCTCATATGATATTTTGAAAGCTCTGAAGTGCTACACAACATGTTCCTTGCTTTGTTTCTAGAGCATTCCCCCTCCACTGAATCCCAGGGCAGATCAAGATAGTTGGTGTGGCTTACATCCAGTTATGAATAGGGAACAGCACTTTTAGGAACTCAGAATGCCTCGCTGGGGGTGCGGGGAGATGAGATTGCAAAGCACCACTTCACTTGACAACATTCTCCATAGTACAGGCCTCTTCCCTGATGGCTGTGCTGCACAACCCATCCTACCCTACCCCTTTGTACCTGATCTCTTGTGATAATTATGAGAGACTGGCTGAAACTGCTCTCTTGCTAGGAGGCTAGTGATGAACGCATGTCTCATATTTTACCAGTATCCTATCCATTCGATACATTTTGCCATTGCTCTGTCTCTTAACTCTGTCCGAACACAGGAATTCCAAATTGTGTTCAAGAGTAGGTTGAAGAAGAAATAGCCAAATGTCTCCTGAGTACCTACAGTGCCCACTCACATGGAGGCTGACCCTGTGTCTCTGCCTGATCGTTCTGTTTAAACACACTTCCATCCAGTCAGCATCTGCAGGTGGAATGCAGGTGACTCTACCAAATCCCTGCATTGGGCATAATTGAATCATTCCATTACCGGGACGGAGCTAGCACAAGGGCCTTACCTCAGAAAAAGCTGTCCATTGCATCATTGCGTGGAGCAGCTTCCCTCCTTTTAATTAGAAGATGCTTTCAAGATAACTGCTTGCTCAAAACCAGACAGATCACTTTCTTTGTGTGGGCAACTCTTTTTAACTGTTGAGGGGAAGCATATTCCTGTGCCCCCCTCTGTGTCATATAAACTGTGTTTTACGTTTCTGGAGCTGAAGAAAAGACTGTTCCCACTCTTTTTGTTGCTATTTCTCTTCCTCCTCCTTCCCGTAGTACGTGTGTACCTATTGTTTAGCTCCCAGGTTAGTTATCTATTCTGCATCCATAGTAGACAGATCTTGTTGGTGCTAATTATATGTTTCACCTGTGTTGGAGGGCAATATATATCTGACTGGAAGAGGACAGATCCTGCACCCCAAGTATTAGCAGGTTTCCCTTGCTACTTCCTTGGTGGTCTTGGTCATCATTGGGTCTGGGTTTGTAGCATTCTAGATTCCTTGCAAAGTTCTTTCCTCTGCTGCGGCACCTAATTGCTTGTCTTTCTCCTGCCTCCTCCTACTCTTTGTGGTTCTTGTCCTGCTCCCTCTGTCCTCTTCCAGCTTGAAGACTTCCCACTGAAGCCTAAGGTAAAACTTGCTGTCCTTTTAAAACTTCTGGCTTGCCATGGGAATTCTTGGGGCACAGGATGGACTGTGGGTTTGGCACTTCATCAGGTTTAACATCCCACTAACCTTTGTGTTCCCTCAAACTGGAGTTTAAACTAACTTAGCTCCTTCTTCCCTGAAACAGACCTGCCTGTGGCTTAATAACCATAACTGTTTCTTTGCCACATAGTGCATCTGAGAGTGCAACATACAAAGGCATGGTGCCTTGTGGGTGTGGTTATACTTATAGCCCAGCAAGCAGTGGAGTAGACAGCAATGTTGCAGAAACAGCAGAGGTTGAGCCTGGCCTGCTTCATTTCTCAGGGCCCAGGCATCACTGCTTCTATTCATTTGTATCACAGGCCACTACTGTCTGTGGCACACACCCTCAGTTAGCCAGACATCTTTATTGCCCCAACTACACACAGCTGTCTCCATCATGTCATCTTGCTTGTCAGATTTCCATAGACATCTGAATGGACACCATGGAAGATATCCTACTACAGTTGTCCCTCCACATTTGCTGGGGTAAGAGGCACAGGACTCCCATGGAAGCAGAAAAACCGTAATTCTAGCCTCCTGCAAAAAAACACATTTAAGACACAAAAAAAGTGTGATCAGCATATTCAACCCACCGTGGATGCTTTCGAGGCATTGAAGTTCCTTTGGAAGGCAGAAATGGGCAACTGGCGAGGCTTGTTGCTGCCTCTACTGCTACCCTACACAAATTTTAATAGGGAGTTTCAAGCCTCATTCAGTCTCTCAGTCTTGCAAGGCTTGCAGTTCCTATTAAAAATGGCATAGGGCAGCAGTAAATAATCCATGAATAATCATATCCACTCCATTGCAGGTGAAACCTGCAAATGTGGAGGGCCAACTGTATGCTAATGCTTGCTAATGCTACCTTTTCAAAGCTGACATTTTCCTTACAAAACAGGGATAGGGAGGAGACATAAAACCCTACAGGTATAGTTGGATCGCAAGTCTTATCAGCCTTACTCAGCACATCCAGGAATGGGTAGGGATCATGGAAGCTGCAGTCTGCCACAGAGGAAGGGCCACATCTTTTCCATCCTTACTCTATAGGAAGCTCCCAGTACTCTTTGTGAGTTAACTGTGTAGCAAGTACTTTCTCTACTTGTCATACATTCTTTGCTCTCAGATCCATTCCTTGCTTTCTTCTTTAAGGATAAACTCAGTTGATTGACTGAGAGTACTGCAAATGTGATTTCTCACAATTCTTTTCAAATTGTCACTGAAGAGATTATTTTCATACAGTACTGTCTTCTGAGTCAGATTGGACCAGAGATGGGAATTATGCATCCCTCTGGATGTTGCTTGGGTGTCCCCAGCAGCCCTAGGTGGTGCTGAGGAATCACAGAAGCTCCAGTTCAACATCTAGAGAGCCACCCAGTTCCCACCTTTACATTACACTTCTTCCAGATGGATGGCAAGAGTAATGTAAATATAGGAGAAAAGCCTGTGCTTTCAATTTGCCTGTAATTTGTTTTTCCATCTCTTGCTTAATAAAATCCCAAAAAAGCTGCTGCAACAAAAGCCATTCTTACCAAGTTTCTCTAATTTAGATATGACTTCCACCCTGCCTTGTTTAATATTTCAATTATTCTTGCATCCTGTTCTTCCTTATACTCTGAGTACTGCAGGTAGACAGTGGCACTGGGAGAAATGAATAGAAGTCTCTTCCAGTGCTAGTATAGTGAATAAGGTTTCTCATACTGTCCCTAATTTAGTTTTAATTTCCCCCCACAAGCAAAAAGCAGCTGGAAATGGTGGTGCAGGACTAGGAACAAAGGAACTTCAGGAAGAAGTAACCAAACAGGTAAGGCTGAAGTGTAAAATTTATTTAGACTAACTAGTCAGCCTGACTGCACACGAAGAATAATTGCTCAGCTCTTTGCCTAAGCAAGTTGTTGTAGCCTTATAGGATATTGAAGCTCCTTCATTAGAGCTCCAAAAAATTTCAGTTGTGAAGGCCTATGGCCCTCTAGAAGGAACTGCATTACAGGAGGATATGGCGCACGTAGGGAAAGGGCAATAGCAGAGGTCAACAACTGGCTCCGCACATGGTGCCGCCGGCAACGGTTTGGGTTTTTGGAACACGGCCTGAATTTCCATGAACGTGGGCTTCTGGCAAGGGATGGGCTGCACCTCACGAAACTTGGCAGGAATGTTTTTGCAAACAGTCTCGCAAGGAGGATTCAGAGGTCTTTAAACTAAGTTCCGCTGGGGAGGGAGACAATATTATTCAAGGCCAGGACTCGGCGAGCGCAGGGGGAAAAGGCCCATATGATATTGGACAAGTAGTAAAAGCGGCCAGTGGCGGGAGGAGTAGAAACTATAGCACAAGACTTGCAGGAAGGGCCCGGGGACTTAAGTGCACGGAGTATGGGAAACAAGCAAGATGAACTTGAACTCCTAGTACAACAAAATAAATACGATTTGATAGGTATCACTGAGATCTGGTGGGATGAGTCTCATGATTGGAATGTAGGAATAGAGGGGTATAGCCTATTTTGTAAAAATAGACCAAACAAGAAAGGAGGAGGAGTAGCCTTGTATGTCAAGGATGTTTTCACCTGTGAAGAGATCCATGACTTAAACCCAGAAAGCCAGGTCAAGAGCATCTGGGTAAGAATTAAGGGAGCGAGAAACAATAGGGATATTCTGGTGGGGGTTTACTACAGACCTCCAACCCAGACTGAGGACCTTGATGACGCCTTCCTCAACCAAATGACCGCACATTCGAAAAGGAGAGATACAGTAATAATAGGAGATTTCAATTACCCGGATATATGTTGGCAGTCAAACTCTGCCAAGACAGCAAGGTCCAGCAAGTTTCTTGCTTGTCTTGCAGACAATTTCATGGTCCAGAAGGTGGAAGAGGCCACAAGGGGATCAAATATTCTAGATCTGATCCTGACCAACAGGGATGACCTTGTTAATGAGGTAGAAGCGGTTGGATCTTTAGGGGGGAGTGACCATGCCCTATTGGAATTTGGCATTCAGTGGGAAGGAGAAGATAAGTGTAGCCAGTCACTCATCTTAGATTTTAAAAAAGCGGACTTCTGTAAACTTAGGGAGCTGCTGGCTGGAATTCCGTGGTCAAGAATAGTGAAAGGGAAAGGAGTTCAGGAGGCATGGGAGTTCCTTAAAAGGGAGATAGTGAAGGCACAGTCTAAGACTGTGCCAATAAGGAGGAAAAATGGAAGGCATCTGAAGAAACCAGAATAGTTGACTAAAGAACTCTCAGTTGAGCTAAGTGTTAAGAGAAACATGTACAGGAAATGGAAGAAGGGGGAAACCACCAAAGAAGAATTCAAGCAAGAAGCTAGGAGGTGTAGGGAGGAGGTCAGAAAGGCTAAAGCACAAAACGAACTTAGGCTGGCCAGAGACATCAAAAACAATAAAAAGGGCTTTTTTAAATATGTCCGTAGCAAAAGGAAAAAGAAGGAGATGGTAGGGTTGCTGCGCAGAGAAGATGGCGAATTACTAACAGGGGGAAGAGAAAAGGCAGAACTACTTAACACCTTCTTTGCCTCAGTTTTTTCCCAGAAGGATACAAGCACTCAACCTGGTGGTTGGGGAGCAGGTGAGGAAGCAGGGGAAGTGAGGCACATAATAGGTATAGAGAGGTGTTACAGGAATACCTGGCCACACTGGATGAATTCAAGTCTCCAGGGCCAGATGAATTGCATCCTAGGATATAAAAAGAACTGGCAGAGATCATTTCAGAACCGGTTGCTATAATCTTTGAGAAATCTTGGAGGACAGGAGAAGATCCAGCAGACTGGAAGAGGGCAAATGTTGTCCCCATCTTCAAGAAGGGAAAAAAAGAGGACCCAAATAATTATCGCCCAGTCAGCCTGACGTCAGTACCCGGAAAGATTCTGGAGCAGATCATTAAGCAGTCAGTTTCTAATCACTTAGAAAGCAATGCGGTAATCACGAGAAGTCAACATGGATTTCTCAAAAATAAGTCATGCCAGACTAATCTTATCTCTTTTTATGATAGAGTTACTAGCTTGATAGATGAAGGGAATGCTGTGGATGTAGCATTTCTCGATTTCAGTAAGGCCTTTGACAAAGTTCCACATGACATTCTTGTAAAGAAGCTAGTAAAATGCGGGCTGGACAGGGCTGCTATTAGTTGGATTTGTAATTGGTTGACTGACTGAACCCAAAGGGTGATCACGAATGGCTGCTTTTCATCCTGGAGAGAAGTGACTAGCGGGGTGCCACAGGGTTCTGTCCTGGGCCCAGTGCTGTTCAATATCTTCATCAATGACTTGGATGAAGGAATAGAGGGCATGCTCATCAAATTTGCAGATGACACCAAATTGGGAGGGGTTGCTAATACGCCAGAGGACGGGATCAAAATTCAAAATGACCTGGATAGATTGGAGAGCTGGGTCAAAGCTAACAAAATGAAATGCAACAGAGAGAAGTGTAAGGTCCTACACTTAGGTAGAAAAAATGGAATGTAGAAATATAGGATGGGGGACACGTGGCTGGATAGCAGTACGTGTGAAACGGATCTAGGAGTCTTAATAGACCACAAGCTGAACATGAGTCAGCAGTGTGATGCGACAGCCAAGAAAGCCAATGCAATTCTCGGCTGCATCAATAGGAGTATGGTGTCTAGATCGAGGGAGGTACTGGTACCACTCTACTCTGCTTTGGTTAGACCTCATCTTGAATACTGTGTCCAGTCCAATTCAAGAAGGACATGGTCAGGCTGGAGCAGGTCCAGAGGAGGGCAACCAAAATGGTGAGAGGCCTGGAAGACATGCCCTATGAGGATAGACTTAGGGAGCTGGGTATGTTTAGTCTGCAGAAGAGAAGGTTAAGAGGGGACATGATAGCCATGTTTAAATATTTGAAGGGATGCCATGTAGAGGAAGGAGAGGGCTTGTTTTCTGCTGCTCCAGAGACCAGGACAAGGAGCAATGGATTCAAGCTGCAGGAAAGGAGATTCCACCTGAACCTCAGGAAGAACTTCCTGATGGTCAGGGCTGTCCGGCAGTGGAGTAGGCTGCCTCGGAGTGTAGTGGAGTCTCCTTCTTTGGAGGTTTTTAAGCAGAGGCTGGATGGCCATCTGTCGGGAGTGCTTTGAGGGTGTTCCTGCATGGCAGGGGGTTGGACTGGATGGCCTGTGTGGTCTCTTCCAACTCTACATTTCTATGATTCTATGATTCTAACTCCCAACATCCCTGACCACTGGCTAGGCTGAGGCTGATTAAAGATCCAGTGTTAGAAGATCTATAAGGCCAAAGATGACAGCTAGGATAATAGATGTCTAAACCAAGGGTGAGCAACTGAGGGAAGACCTAGAACACTTTCTAGGATGCTAAAGTACTCAAGGGCTGCACATTTTAGTTTTTTCTTGTTTTTCATCTCATTAAATTTAAGAGCTCAATGAACTGACTGCTGTTATTTTTGCCCTGTACCCCTTTCCTAGGGGCATGTGGGTGGAGTAGTGCTTAAGCCATGGAAGATCAATTGCTGATCTTGTCAGTGATTCTGAGCAATTCATTCTCAGTAAAAGTGCAAAAGTCCTATGACACAGAAGGCAGTAGAGTGACAAAGGTCCATCCCTCCACCAACAAAAAGGTGAGGCAAGGAAACTGTCACCACTGTCTTGAGCAGGCTGCTTCCTGAACGTCTGGTTTGTGAGATAGGCTCTTTGGGTGAGGCTGGAGTGACTAGCAAATTAACCTTGCTACAGTACACATGATTTTTCAAGTCAAGTCACCCATACCTGCCTCTCCCAATTTGTGTCTGAAACCCAGAGCCAGGCATCCAGGAAGCAGCAGGCTCTATCCAGCAGAGCTGGATAGTTTTTGCCTTTTTCCTTCTTGGCCTGGAGTTTGAGAAGATCAGGAGCTTGGTATCCGCTGCCGAATGTCAGCAGTGCACTGCATTGTTTTCTGAACACACTGATCAATTTCAAGTCATTTCACTTGAAACTTGGGAGGCTTTAGACTGAAAAATTAGCTAATGCCCTTAAAAACAAAATGGCTTAAAATCTGAAAGAGAATGGAAAAGGGTAATGCTTTGGCTAAATCTGTAAATGTCTGTGGATTGAGCATATTGGTATTTGATAAGATATGCATAAAGGGAAGATAGATTCAACTGGAAACATTTGATATATAGAAGTGGAGGGTGATAAAAGAATTATAATAATGATATACATATTTGTGTAAATATATGCTTTTATGTACTTTGAAAATAATAAAAATTATAAAAAAAACTGGGGGAAGCTTCAGGGGTGGAGAGAGAGGGGGGATTGGGGAGCTGTGCTTTGCCTACTCCAGTCTAAATACTGTGAATTTGGGCCTCAGCTACTCCATTTTTGCTGTGTGAACTTGTGGGGAAAAGCACACCCAACACTGCCTTCCCACCAGCTTTTGTTTCCTCTAACCAGCTGGTCTCCTTTGTACAAGCTTGTTATATACTAACAGCCAGTTCTCTCTCTAGGATAACTATGTGCAACAGCTGAAGGCCCAGAAGGTGGAGAAGCAACAGATAGATGCAGCAGTGTCAAAGCTGGGGGAACTCCAGAAGCAGCTGAGTTTGGCTGCAGGGAAGGAGGTAAAGAAGAAATGACAGCGTTCTTCCTTCAGACTCAGGCCCGCCTAATCTGTGGCCCTGCAGGGATTCCACTCCACTCTATTTTGATGTAACCCTTCTTGTTTTATAATTATGAATAACAAAGCCATTTGAAAGTTAAATTACATGATGTAAGTTTATTTTCTTACATATACAGATATAAAGTGTTTTCATATATATATAGGTGTAAGGTACAAAAGTTTTAATCTAATAACATATATGTAGCTCTTTCACAAGAGATAGGAGACAGAAGAAGTTCATGCAGTGGGCAGAGGCAGCCCTTAGTGACCAGAACACTCAATGAAAGAAAGCATTTGCTCAAGGAACACCCTCACGCTCTGGCTGCATTGTCACCTTTGCCATGGTTCCCAGTTCTGCAAGGCAAGTTCACTGTGCCAGACTCAAAATAAGCAATTCAGGTCCAAAGTCAGGAGCTCCACAGGCTGTCCAGCATGCAGCAGTAACTGACCCATTGGCGGCATACACAGGTGTCCCTTCCCCTTTCTTTTTGTATGCCATTTAAAGTCACTGATGCTGTAGCTGGAGAAGAACGGAACCCTATTCTCTTTAGTCCACTGCAAGTAGTCATCAGTTCAGTATGGATGGGAAGTGCTCCAGTGCCATTAACGCTTGAGACTCACCATACGCTGGATGAGGGCTGCTCTCGTCGTTTCCACCTCCATGCTCAAGCGCTCTATTTCCTTCTGGAGGCGCTCATTCTGGGCCATCAGCTCAGCAACCCTGCGCTCGTTCTGCTGCTCCCGCTCTCTGCCCCGCTGCCTCTTGCCCCCCTGAGGCTGTCCACTCCGCTTCCTCTTCCGACTGGTAGAGACCTCCTCGTCATCTGTTCCAGTCTGGGGAGGGGAGCTGCGGCTAGAGTCTGACTCGGGGGCCCCTGGCGTCTCTTCACCTAGCAGTTCCAGGAGCTCAGTTGTGAGATGAGGGCTCAGCTCACAAGTTTCAGCTGCTGCACTCCCACTGGGTTCTAGGGGGTCTGGACCTTCCAAGTTCCATAGCAGAGCTGTACTGTCAAGGCTAAACTCCTCCTGTGAGGAAATGAAACAG
Organism: Cyclura pinguis; assembly: GCA_030412105.1. Taxonomy (NCBI): domain Eukaryota; kingdom Metazoa; phylum Chordata; class Lepidosauria; order Squamata; family Iguanidae; genus Cyclura; species Cyclura pinguis. The sequence continues at coordinate 193,416,347 of CM059600.1, read as the reverse complement.
TGAAGCGTGCTTAAGAGAGATTCTTTCCTTTCTCCTTCCTGAGACTGTGACAGTGTTAAGGATTGGATTGTGGGTTCAAACTAGGGCTGAGCACTTCAGTGGGGCTGGGGGGGGCAATTTGTCCCTCCCCCTGGGAACCCATAATCCATTTAAAAGGTGATTTGTTGTTCCTGAAGGCTTCAAGGAGGGGGTTGCAAACCAGAAAACCACTCAGGGCAGTCACACTTTCCTCACCACTCATTAAATTGAAGTGTAATGCTCAAGCTCACTGGAGTGAACTTGAGCTAGTTGCTCCATGACAGCCTATCCTAATTCAACAGTTAGGAAAGTTGCAGTGGTGGGAAAAGCCCCCTCTACCCCATGTGAGCTCTTAGAGTGCTGTCACAGGAAACAAGATTAGCCAGTATCCTGTATCAGCTTATACTGAAGTACTGTACTTCTCCTGGTCTGATCCCCTCAAAAGCTGAGGGAAACATTCAGTTGTGCTCTGATTGCCCACAGAATGGACCTTCTTCTCTCCATGCACAGAATCATAAGTTGGAAGAGACCACAAGGGCCATCCAGTCCAGCTCCCTGCCATGCAGAGATACATAATCAAGGCATTCCTGACAAATGGCCATCTAGCCTCTGTTTACAAGCGTCCAAAGGAGGAAAGTCCAACACAATCGGAGGCAGCATATTCCACTGTTGAACTGCTTTTATCATTAGGAAGTTCTTCTGAATGTTTAGGTGGAATCTCTTTTCCTGTAGCTTGAAGCCATGTTCATGTCCTAGTCTTTGGAGCAGCAGAAAACAGGCTTGCTCCATCCTCCATATGACATCCCTTCAAATATTTGAACATAGCTATTGTGTCACCTCTTAACCTTCTCTTCTCCAGGCTAAAACATACCCAAGTCTCTAAGCTGCTCCTCATCAGGCATGCAGTTGATGCCTGGTAAAGTAGTGGGGGGGGGGGCAAGCTATGCTTGTGGCAACAGCATCAAAACCATGACTTAAGTAGTGATTGTGAAACAGTTACAGTGTAACTATTTTGTTTTCACAATCACTGCTTCATATTCATAACATGCTTTATGGGGATCAGCTGCATGAGGGAAAGGGGGGCAGTTCTCTAATGATCAGTACATGTTTGAATGCTGTTTCTCACAGGTTTTGAGGGGTCAGGTCAGGAAAGGTTACTTAGTTAAGTATAAGCTTAGACAGGATTCCAGCCATTACATCCAATTGGCAGGGTCATGTAACACTATGAACGTGTCTGTCTGCTTCGTTCAAGTTGAGTTCCATGTCTCCATAGCAACTTCCTAGACTCTAGTAGAAACCACTATTTACCACTGTGGGAATATGGGAAGGGAAAGATACTCTCCTGCCTCTCTGTGCCCTCTTATTGTGGGGAGAAGAAATGTAAAGAAGAAAATGAAAGACACCACCTGAAACAGGAGGTCTGGCAGTCAACATGTGCTGTGGGGTATATACCACTGTTATCCCTTCCCTAAATCCAGCAGTTTGTTTCAGCTATACACCCTCTTTCACCACTGCTCTTTCACATCCCTCTTACTGCAAACTGTATGTGCCAAAAGCTTAAGCCTACAAGTGTTAGCATTCAAAAAACCTTGTTACCTATTGCTATACTGGGACAGGATGTTCAGAACACCTATTATTTTTATGTGCATCACCTTTGTGGACAGAACACAAAAAACCTCGATGATTTCAAGCAAAGACTTTAGGTGATCCATTTCTGACTGTGATGGTCTATGGTAAAGTGAAGAGCCAAAGGACTTCCAGATCTTGTAAGATTTCAGCTCCCACCAGCCTAAATCGGCATTGGCAGTCAGGAATGATGGGAGTTGTAGTTCAATAATTGCTGAATGGCCCTAAGTTGCCCACTCCACTTTGTTCCCATGAAAGATTTCTTACCGTCTTTTGAATGTGCCACAATACTAATTTTCCATTTCTAAAGTGAGAGCAATTTTCCAGTGCAGGGTGGAAGGCAGGCAGAGCTGAGCCACAGGCATCCATCTAAGCCACAGTAACCAAGTGACCTGGAAGATGAGGACAGCTCTGGCTGATTCCTGCCACTGACTCACCGATTCCTCTCCCCCCACGACTGGGGGGTCTGTCCTGCTGGTTACATCCAGGGAGAGCACCTCCTGCAAGTCCTCATACCAGGACTCCAGGTCCCAGGTGGGCACAGGGGTACCCACAGAGAAGGGCAGGGATTCTGCCATCATTGTTTAGGTGAAGCCACGCTGTGTCTGGAAGAAAGAAAGAGATGGGGGTGATCAACAAACTGTGTACCACCAGAGTACATCACCACTGCTCTCCTCAGTTCAAGGTGGGGGGAGGGAATAGAGAATCTCTACAGAGTCTCAGCTCCCTCTAAGCCAACACAATGCCAAAACAAGGACTTGTAAGAAGGAAACCCTCTCCACCTTGTTACCAAAAGAAGCATCAGACCAGTATGTCCGTTTTGTCTTTGTAACCCTGAAAACTACAAAGAGATGTAAGAAAAGTCTGCTTGTGAAGTAGGTTTCTGCTTCTACACCCCTTTATCTCTTTCACACGCAAATAACCAATGCACAAAGCATTCTCTCCCACTGTCTTTGGTTGACAGTCTGTCCCCACTGAGCCAGGAAACTCACTAGACTGTCCGGCTATCAGGATAAAGTGTGGGGTGGGGGGAGGGCTGGGGGAGCACTGCATGCTGTCTTGGGATTATTGGGAGGAAAGCGTAACATATAAATGAGATTCAGATCAAGCACCTCTGCTTGTTCACCTGCCTCATGGTTCTGCCTGTATTTAAAAAAAAAAACAAAACCAGCTATCTGGGACTATCTCTGTCATTCTATGAGACAGACAACCTCCCATTCTGCTTTGGCTGCTGACAGAATGGCTTGACACAACTTTGTGGCTTAACTAAAGAACACTTTCAGAGGGGTCCAAAAAAATCGTACTCATTTTCAGGTTAACCCAAAAATGTCCCGCTGAGATCTGATTGCTGAACTCAAAAACCCTTCTCTGAATTATGTTAAGACTAAACTGATGTTACTTGCTAGAAAGCCTAGACTACATAAGTTGACAGTAGTATTAACCCTCATTAGACAGATAAAACATTCATCTGCTGCCTTAATTTGAGGCAACATCTAATTCAAATGAGTACTCCAGTGTATAGCAAGGTATAAAATGCCCCATATCCAAAGGATGGGCACAGATTCAAGGGTCCCACAGTAACCACACATCCAGCCAGAAAGCACATATGATCACATAAGACCAAATATTTGTTCTAAGTAGCTCTCAGCACTCATAAATAAAAATGTAACAATGAAACAGATTTGTTGGGACAATTTTTGTTCTAGTCATTTTTTTTCCTCTTTCAAAACACCCCCTGTACATGGGTGGTGATTACAAGTCTCCCAATAGCAATGTCATAAAATGATTGCTTTGTATGTTTACTTCTATATGAGTTTTGCAACAAATTGTGACTCTGGCCAGAGACTATAACACCCTGCCTACCTGAGTGAGGATTAATACAAAATGAGTTATGGCATTTAAGTTATGGCATTAGGAATTCAGTTTATTCAGAACCATATTTGAGTAAGACATGAGGAACCTGTAAGTTGACAGGGTGACCCTGGCCACAGTAGTAGCTGACAGTAGTCAACTACTACAACATCACACACTCTCAGCCCCCAGAAAACCCCATAATAAAGTTGCCTTAGATTTGCCTTAAGGCAGAAATGACTTGAAGGCACACAATAACAACAAAAGGTCAAGGAGAACGATTAGTACCTCCAGTATGCATTTAAGGATTTCTATTACCCTGATAAGATTTGAGGTTGGGTTTTCATCAATGCTGTCTACAGTTCATTGCTACTTTGCTTCTGTACTAGCTGAAATTACATACATTCCAGAATCAGGGCCCCTGCTCCCCACTGGTCCTACTTAGAGCCATTTTCTAATAGGTTTGTTCATAACTAGGCAAATGAAAGCAAAATCCTTTTAATTTGGTATGGATTGGTTCCTAATGCTTTTAAGGCCATTATCCCCACAGCTACATAACAGGGAACTGAAAATAAAATTACAGAATGGATCTTTGCTAAATAAATGTTACCACCAAACTACGAAACTTTAATCATTTTATCATTCCATTGGATCAGATTATGGCTTACAAAACTACTTTTTGAATGGTTTGTTGAGGTGCTGAAGAAAAACATTTATTGGCTTTAGATTCCAAACTAGGCCTACATCACATTTAGACTGGTGGTTATGCGGGACAACCTATAAAATTGCAAAGTATGTATTTGCAGTCAGAAAGGAAAGACAGATTTTCAATTACATGCTCTGTTGTTAGCACTAGGTTCTTGAAATAGTTCGTTTCTTAAACTTAAGGGACAATTATTATCTATTGGCCATCCATTATAAATGTATGACATACAATTTTTTGTTTTAATGAAACTGATTTTATAACATCATTTCTGATCTCATCCCACCCACCCCCACACCCCAGACAGCAGTACACAAAATTAGATACTGACACAGGGGGATGTATTTTTGTTAAGCCCTGCACACACCTGCAGTTTGTAGCAAGTTCTTTTGTATACACAGGGATATGCCATGCAAGCCTATCATCTTTAATGCAACCCCAGAGTACCACTATCATACATTCGTTTTTCTGATCAAATGTGGCCTGAAAAAATTGCATGTGCTCCACAAAGCTGACAACTGTGGGCTCATTTCCAATTCCAGGCCGTCTTGGATAGCACATGACACGTTGCATAAGATGACATGCAGGGACATTCCCGGCTTTGGTTAACCCCTGGCAGTAGTTAAATTGCTCTGAACCCTCTGGACTGGAAATTTTTCCTGCCAGAAATAAGAGGTGAGTCATCAGTCATAAGACAGCCTGGGAGTACCAGCCAAGCATTCTTGCAACCTCAAACATGGAGCACTTCCTTTCTCATGCCTTGAAAAGACAGCATCACTTCCCAATTGCATTACATGTTGGTTTGGGGATTAGGTATGGCCACACAAACCAAGCTGTCTAGAACTAAGATGTCAGTAACATGCTGAGCAGTGAAAATGGTTGTGGCATGGCCAGTCTGTATAGCTGAGTCAGATGATACATGCTTGCCCATTCTTGTCAAAGGGAGAGTGAGTCTGTACCAGATCATTTCTCCTCAGATATATTCTGAAATGTCTCTTCCCTTAACTAGCACCCTCTCAGTGTGGTGACGTACTCCGCCCATCCTTCCCAGCCACAATGTCAGCCATATTGGCTGAAGAAAATAACCCAACATAACCAGAGGACAACCAGTTGGAAACATTAAGAGACCAGACACAGTTTGTACATCTTCTGATGCAAAAAACAGACTTTTCAGAGAAAGAAAGGACATAAATCAATGTTTTCCTGCATGCCTACATGTGCAAACACAGACATGGACACACTTGCCTTTATAACAAACAGCTATGAGAGGACATTTCAAGCTTTGCTGACTGTCTCAGTTAAGAGCCACTCTGAGGCGATATTAGTCCAAATGTTGTCTGTGATTCCCAAGCTCCTCCTGGGCAACAGAAACGGCAGGAGCTTGCTGGGCGTTTCCTAGATCATGCGCTTTGTTTATGATTAACAACAGCCTGGCCACCGGTCCGCATGACTAGTCTAAGACATTTTGGTGTCTGAATCAAAGGTTAAGGTAGTACTCCTCACCCACCTGCCTCCCTGTGCAGAAGGTGACATGGACCAGCAGGCAAATCTTGTTTCAGAACTGGAAATGGGACAGCGTTTCCCACATTCCCAAAGAGGGCAGCTTGACAAGGGCACAAACAACTGTTTCCCTCAAAGGAGTGGAACAGCTAGGGTACTCAGGAAGAAAGGGCAAAGATCTGCCCTTGATCTCCTAGCATGTGCTGCCTGGGGAGATGTCTCACTTAGCCCCTGTGTCAAGGCCTGCCCTGCTCCCCAATGCTCCACATTAGGGGTACCTCAGCATAAAAAGTTAAGCCCTCCCCCCAAGATATTTGGTATGTACTTCATATACACTGCAAACATTTACAATTATTTAAGCTAAATCTCTATACTGACTTACAGGTTCCACATTAAAACTGTCTATGACGATGTACTTTATGATGTTTCTTCCTAACATATTTTTTTACATTTGGTTTCTTTTTGCACTTATATTTTAAGCAGCCTTGTGGGGAAAAAATAATTTATAAACAGGGTAGAAATGAATAAGACAAAATGAAATTTGAAGCTAGCGTTGGACTTACATTTTAAGCTGCCTTGGGAAAGAATAACTTTTAATCAGGGTAGAAATGAGTAACACAAAATGAAATCTGAATAAACTATCTTTGCTTATGGGCAGCCTCCAGATGTTCAGAGTCACATTCACACAAATACAAGCCAGGCGATGCTGAACATCCCACAACAGCTATACAAAACCAAGCAACTTACCACTGTTCTTCACACATCTCATACATGCCCTATCCCATCACTTCACACGGTTTTAACTGCCTTCAATTCCATTCTTGAAAGAAAGGAAGAATATAAAATACAAGAAAGAAACAGATGATGATAGACCAGGGTATTCTTCTTATTGGCTCAACATCAGTAGCATGTCCTTTGATACAGTTGTAAGGTAACATTTTGTCTGCCACAGAAAATGGCAGGCAATGCTGCCTGATCCTCAGTATGTTTATCAAAAAGAAAGTCCCGCTGAGTTCAACAGGACTTACTTCCAAGTATGTGTGGTTTCAGAGCCCTTAATATCACAAGCCCAACATGTCTGTTGATTGGTTTAGCTACGTGCTACCTTTAGTGTACCTGAACTTCACTCTTAGTAGCCCAAGCCACCTCTTTTTGAGTTCCTACCTGTTTTCAGGTGTGGTGATGTATTATGATGCGATTCTTCATTCGAAGCTGGGGGGGGAAGGAGACATTATTATTACTCATCTAGTGACGATACTGTATGTTTTGGCCTTGTTTATAACACCCACCCCAAAGCATCTGTCATCTCCTCCAGTGCCAAGATGTTATTTCAAAGGAAAACTTGAGATATACCAGGACAGTCTGCTCTACTCAAGAGATTTTTCTGAACCTGCAGTTTTAAAGGGCTTACAGAAAAGCTGGAGCATGAGGATACACAGCTATGCTGCTCAAAGCAACGGTTTCGAAAAGCTTGCTGGTGGCTCCACTTTCTTGAAAGAAACACCATCCAAGCCTCCTTTTACTTTCCAAATTTCCTGAACTACAGCTCTCATTAATGGCCGTGGTGGCTGATGATGATCAAAATATGGATCCTTTCACACTACCAGTTATAATTCTGCGATTCCACTTTGTCTGCCATGGCTACATCCTCTGGAATCCTGGGATTTGCCGTTTAGGGAGGGGCCTTCAGAATTCTCAGCCTGAGAGTTCTGGTCACTCCTCAAACTACAAACCCCCATAAGCAGCAGCCATGGCAGATCAAGTAATATCATAGTGCTACAACCGTGAAAAGGCCCCTGGAGTCCCAGTGCCACACTAGGAGAGCATGAAGTAGGGTGGAGGGAGACTGCTTTCCCTCTGAGCCTCACCTTCCTGCCTGCGAGATCACTGGACACCCTGCAGTGCGCCGCATCAAAAAGCAAAGTTGCAACACCAGAAAGAACCCCACAGGAATGCAGCAGGCACAGGGGACGCACCACAGGTTTTCATCAGCCCCGAGTGATGCAACAAACCAGCAGAGTTAGGGATCCAAGAAATGTTATGCAGTTTAGTTGGGGGGGGGAGGGAGAAGGTCTCCCCAAGGAGGGAAGTGAGTAGGCATTCCAAGTCATCCAAGATCCTCAGCAAGGAGCTTTCCAGTCCTCCCAGGGACTGCCCACATAGCTTAGCAGTTGGGCCACTTCAGATTTTCTCTTAACAAAGGTATTAGTTTTCTACTTGGCAAAATATCTTGGTGCAAGGGTTGCATTCCTAGCATTATTTGCAACAGGAATCAGGAGAGCACACAACTGTGAGAAAGGATGTCGCCTCAGAGCTGGCTATTTTAGCACTCCAGCTATTTTAGTACTCCAGACCGTTAACCAGGGAGCTCTTCTCTGCACAGCTAGGCAGGAAATTCTGAGAGTCCTCACAAACCACAGAGCAATGATGTGCCCTCTAAGTTCCCTCCTCTTGACTCCAACTTTGTGCCACTAGGTTCAAAATCTAATTTAAGATACAGTCAGCAATATATAAATCAACTATATAATTTTAAAGAACTGGCACTGTTTCATGTGGGTTCTCAGCATATACTAATTAGTTGCTATAACGGAAAACTAACTCAACTGCGCTTAGACTTTTTTTTTTTTACTCAACAACGAGTTTTTAAAGATATGCTCACTGCAGGTAGCGCCAAGCCTCCAGGCTTGGAAACTCTCCTGCAACCTCTCCAATTTTACAATTTTTTTTTTCCTGTTAGGTAAAAAAGCCACGCTCTGACATGGAAAGCAGTCTAAGCCTAGTAAAGAAAAATATTATCCGGCTATCTGGGCTCTTCTTGAGAGTTTTTTGGGGTGGGGTGGGGTGGGACGGGGAGGTTTCACCCAAAGGAACCAAAAGCCTGGGAGATCCTGCATATTGGCCATTTCCGCCCTAGAACGTTGTAGCGCTATTATTCCACTTTCAATATCCCGCGGAATTCTGAGGTTTGTAATTTACTGAGGCCAAACAGCTCTCTGGCTCAGAATTCTAAAGGCTCCTCCCTAAACTGCAAATCCCAGGATTCCACAGGATGTTGAAAGTGGAATAATAGCGCTACAACAATCTGGTGCAGAAATGGCCATCGTCAAGGCTCTAATCCCAGGCATGGACTCATATTTAGTCATCTAGAGAGCGGAAGCCTCTGCTGAAAAAATAGGGATGCAAGGCTGAGCCAAGGGGCATCAGGATCGGGTTACAAATCCGGAAAGACCTTCCGCGCCTGCTTTGAAAGCCCAGCCCCGAACCACGAACGCCGTTTTCACTTCTGAATTTCCCTCCCAGAGGAGGGAAGAACGGAGTGGCTGCAAGAACGAAGGCCAACGGAAGGGGTCTTCCCCTTGAATCCCACAGACAGCAGGCATTTTCCTCTCCCCGCCCTCGCTTTTTTGCGATTTTCTTTTCTTTTAAAAAATTCCCCACCCCGCCGGTCCCTCCACGGCCAAAACCCCTTCAAGGGGGCCCGGGCGTCCCCGGCCTCTCCCCGCGTTTTTATCAAGGGAAGGGAGCTCGGGGGCCCGACCGTCCCAGCTCCGCTCCCCTCCCCGCGCCAGCTCCGCACCTTCCTGCGCCGGCCCTTCTCGCCCGCGGTCCCGTCCCCCAGTCGCTGGCTTGGGCTCATTCTCCCCTCGCGGATCATCCTCTCCCACGCTGCGCTCCTGCCGGTTTCCAAACGCCAACTCCCTCCACCCCCTTCCGAGCCCGGGATAGTCCTTCGAGCGCGTCCCCGCATGACGCAACCCTTGCGCCATCTCCGGCCAATCGGCGACGCCGCGCCCTTTCATTGGCGGAGAAGGAGAGGCCGCCGCCGCCCAATAGCCGTCGTCGTCTTTTCCCCGGGCCTCGCCTTTCCCGAGCGCCAGTGACGTAGCTCCGCTGAGGTGGAGACTGCCGCGTCGCACCCGGAAGTGACTTCGCCCGAAACTCCCCCCCCTTCTCCTTCTCCTTCTCCCCCGCCCCGCTTTCAGGGTCACGAGTCTTTAAGAGGGTGAGTCATGCGGGGAGGATGATGCAACAGCCTGGCAACCGCGGACGATGGCGGAGGCCGGGGTCCGAGCCGTGACCTTAGGCGCCCGCGGGATCCGCTTTAACGGACACGCCTTGCTTGCCCCCCCCCCCCGACCCAGTCATTCGGGAGTCCAGAGTCTCGCTCGAGAGGGACTAGGCCAAAGTACGTTAGGAGGCCCTGGGAGAGCCTTTATGACGTCACGCCACGCCCAACCTGTGGGTTAAAGGGCCAGGCCTCCCTGGGGAAAACCTGAGTCTGTAGGTCTTTCCGCACTATATGGTTGTAGTGCTGTTATTCCACTTTCAGCCTCCTGTGGAATTCTGGGGTTTGCAATTTAGGGAGGGACCTTTAGAATTCTCATCCGGGGAGCTCTTTGGCCTCAGTGAACGAGAAACGCCAGAATTCCACAGGGTGTTGAAAGCGGAATAATAGCACTATAACGGTAGTGCGGAAAGGCCCTCTGTGTTGGGAGGAGCCTAGAAGTTCTCTCCCAGCCAGTGGTGGTGGTGAAAACGGGACGTTGCTACCTGGCGTGTCCCCTTTGGAAAGAGAGGGCACTCTGAGGAAAAACTTAATAAATGAGTTTTTTTCCGGGGGAGGGTTTGCCAATCAGTTAAAGAAACCCTAATCAATTTATCGTGTGAACTTGAGGGGACTGAGCCTGTTCACATAGGAATAAAACTCTTGTTCTGAAGAAAGAGCGTGTTTACGTTTTACATCTCAGTTTTTACATGAAAGCAGGCATTCGTCTCCATAGATAACCTTCCTTTCTGGGATGAAAAGGGAATAGGTCTCAAAGGACTGAAAATGGTAGTCCATGGGCCAGGACCGGTCCCTAAGCCTGTCCCATGGCAGCCAATGGGCACAAAATTGATATTTGTCGCTGGTGCGTTAGAGGGAAAAAATGCCATTCCCTCACAGCGGATAGTTTTGAGATTCAGTGTCTTAGGAGGTGCCTCCTACCCATGTTTTGTAGAGGTACCTCTACTAAAAGGAATGAAGAATTTTATTTTTGTTTTTAAATCTCAACCCTGATAATTTGTTTAACCAGTGAATCCAGCAAGCAGCCCTAATAATAAAATGGAAAGTGTCCTGTAGGCTGGAGGAAGAATCAGAGAGAGCTTGCTCTAGACAAAGGAAGCAGAAGATCACAGCCCAGTCATAATAATGTCTATCTGGCAGAAAGTCCCATTAATTTCAATAAAGCTTGCTCCCAGATAGAGTGTTTAGGATTTCATGTAACAAATTGCTAAGTAACGTGTGTCACACATAGAATGCATTGTCTGATAAAACTGATAATGATTGAAAAAAAGACAAAACACATAAATAGGGACATTTAGCAACCATTCAGCAACCATCTCAGCCCCCCAAAGAAGGGTTTGTAAATAAAGTGTTTTTCCAAAACTGGTGCTTGTCATGACAAGACTTGGAGAAATTTACAGATAGCCAAAAGCAACTGATTTGAAGGCAGAATTAAGATTTTCTGTAGGTGTGCATATTTATTATTATAGTCAAAAATAGCTAAAAACTGTCTCTGCAGACACTAGTCTTAAATATCTTGGATGGATTTCAGTAAATGAACGCAATTTGTAGATACGCAGTAGAAGATTCTTTAAATAAGTAATTTTAAATTAAGGTGGTTGCAGGACAGATTGGATTTGGGAAACCACCATTAACTAGACTTGCAATATTACTAGTACAGAGGTAGTGTATTTGCTGGCATGTATAAGACTCACTTTTTTTTCCTGAAAAAATACTGTTTGAAAATGAGGTGCATCTTATACACCAGTGTGTCTAATACAACCAGTGTGTCTTATACTCCGGCAAATATGGAACATGGTTTTATTTTTTAATTAGTTCCAGTACTTGCATAATATATTATGATGGTTTTCAAACTGTCTGTCTTCAATGAACTCTTTCTAGAACCGTTTTCTTCCTCTCTGCTTTTATGTCTCCGCTACAAAACTTTTCTATATTGCTAATGATTTCTGGGGAATATTCTAGGGAGGAGTGCACTCCATTTGTGGGAAGTGGTAGACTTTGATGAACTTTGTTGCTCTATGCAAAGAGTATGTTGTAAAACACATCCAAGAATCTCCTGAAGTTAATGCATAAACTTCTAAGAACAGGGTAGGCATTTGTGACCTTCCACGTGGTTTTGGGCTGCAGCTCTCATAATCCCACACAATTCACTATATTGGATAGGTCTTGTGGGGGGTTGTAGGCCTGAAATACCTGCAGGACTACAGCTGTCCATTTCTGTTCTAAGGAATCGTATGGTTTTATGAAATACAGTTTGACAACAATTACTCTGTTCTGTTGTACAAATTCAGGTCTGAGAGGTCTAGTGTTCAAACAGCAGTTCGCTTTATGATCTTGGACAGCATGCTCTCTCTTTCTCTTATTCATAGGTGCAACATGTATAAATAAGGAGCATTTAATGACCTGCATAAAAATAATTGAAGACTGGAAAATCACTCTGCATATTAAACAGTAGATAATAAAAACACTTCCTTCCAGTAAGCATTTTAAAAGCTGGGATGCTTTGGGCCTATGTCCCCAATTTCTTTTCAGCAGCAGCATTTCCCCACTTAGGACGTAATTGAGTGTACTTCTTTGGCATGAAATGCTATTCACTAATATGTATTTTTTCACAATTAGGAGTACAGAAGTGCCCTGCTGAGATGCAACCCTGTTGTGCTATTTCTTCCCACAAACTACCTGAAAACTGGCATTTTAAAAAATGTCATTCATAGCTATTAGTCTGTACATGGGAGACCCTCATTCAAAACACATGCTTGTTAAAAGTACACTGAGTTTTGTGGTAAACCAGGAAGTGGACTTATCTGTTATTCATGGAACATGAGCAGCTCGACTTCATAGAAGTGGTTTCTGCTATATCATCAGCTATGAAAACATGTAAGACATTGCAGGCTCATGTCCCATTCATCAATTCTCATAAATCTGTATCCATTTACTATTCTTGCTGTTGTGCTGATGCCCACAACACTCCCTGCTTATCCAGCTATCACTCTTGGTGCCCTGTGACCATCTGCCCTCAGCCCCAGTGCCTATTGTACCCTTCATATCCCTCTATATTGTTTTCTTGCATCTTCCATGGGCAATATCTGAGACACCGCATCAGTGCTTTTAAATTTAAAGCCCAATTCTGGCCCTATCCACCACAGTTAAATTTCTACCAGTCTTCCATTGTCCTGTGCCACTTGGGTTTCTTAGACTCCCAAGCAGTTCCTTAGCTTTCTAAGAGCCCAGCCATCACCACATTTTCTCCCATATAATTGCCATCCCCCGGAACTCAGGGATCGTCCCGAATGCTGTGCCACAAGGCATGATGACAGCTATTAATTTATAGGATTTTGCACAGGGCTGGAAAGTATTTGTGCCCTATTACCTGTTATTGGCTAAATAAGTAAATTGAACTTGCTGCCTCCAGAAGCAGCAGTGTGTCTCTGAATGCCAGATGGTGTGGGCAAATAATTGGGCATTTGGCTTCTTTTTTGAAACAGGATTCCATGTGCTGGCTGGGAGGTTCTGGAAGTTATCCTCCAAAAAAGAACTTCTCAAAGCTCTAGAGTTTGATCCAGGAAGATTGATCTTATATGATTTCCCAAGAACTGATATACTGGATCAAATAAATGAACTGTACATATTAATTTGCTACTACAGTGATCATTGCAAGGTCTCCAAGGAAACTGACAACATGGGCTCAACAGATTTCCTGTCTTGTCCCACAGTCATCAAGCAAGGTGTCTCCCTCCCCCCTCCCTCCCTCCCCCCCCTCTCTCTAAGGTTGAAGCTATAGTGTAGGCGTAATTTGGAAGAGCACAGGATCACTTCTACAACTGCTAGCACTTTCCAGCCTCTGCTCTCATGCAGTGGGGAAACAGTGATTAGGTGTGTGACCCACCCCTCCTACCTAAATATCCTAAAGGCACCAGGTCCCGCCTGATCTTGGAAGCAAAGCAGGGACAGCTCTGGTTAGTTCTTGGATGGGAGACCACAAACGAATATCAGGTACTACAGGTTATGGTTTAGAGGAAGGAACTGGAAAAACCATCTCTGAATATTCCTTGCCTAAGAAAACCATATGAAAATTCACAGGGTGGCCATAAGCCGGCAGCGACTTGAAGCCACGTACGCACGCACACATTTCAGTACAAAGCAATGCTTTGCGGTTTAAGCCTCTAACAAGACACATATACAATCTCTCTTTTTTTCGCTTGTTCTCTGTCTCTCACGCATACACACAGAGCGGAGGCGCCCAGGCTCGCTCCCTTCCAGCTCCCAGCAACTCCCACCGCCCTACCCCGAAACATGGGGCACCGGAGAGGAGTTTGTTCCCTCTCCTCCCAACATCAGGAGGGCAAGGGCAGGCCGCCTATCCTGGAAGAGGCACCGGGCGTCCTATCGCGCCGCTCCAACGTCCGCACCGGGACTTTGCGGCAACCCAAAAGGGCCCGGTCCGGGTTTTACCCCGAGCCCCGTGCGCAAAGCGCAGCTCCTGCGCCCTGAGCGCACAGCAGCGGAGGAGGACGGGAAAGGAATTCCCAGGGCTGTCCCCCCTCCCACCCCAACCTCCACCCTCACCCCGGCCCCCAGTGCGCATGCCAGGGAGGAAGCTCCCTCGCTCTACCCCCTCCTCTTCCTGGCACTGAGTCCAGGGGGGGAGGGAGGGAGGGAGACAGGCACTGGGGGGTGGGGGTGGAGCGCACCCACGATCCCCTGCACCCTGACCCCCCACCCACGGCACCACCCGGCACCCACCGCAGCTGGGGCACCGCCACCGCCACCCTGAGCTCCCGGGAGGGCGGGAGGACAAGTTGGAGCCTGCAGCTGCTGCTGGGGAGGGGGCACCATGAACCAAGGTAAGTGCCAAAGGGGGCCCTGGCACGCTCGGGAGCCGGACTGGGTGGCGGATTTGGCACGGGCGCAGGCGTCGCGAGTGCCCAAAGTCGAGCCGATCTCTCCCTTTGGCTGCTCCTGACAGTTCAAACTTCTGCCGGAGTTGTGGAAGCTTTCAGTTTTAGACCCGGGGGGGGGGGGGCTCTTAAAACAATTCTTCTAGCGCTGAAGTAGAGAAGATTGGAATGAGTTGCTGTCGGGGGGCTCCAGATGATGTACCCCCCGACGCCCCCCCAGCCCGAATCCGGATGTACGAACTGCAGAGAGGAAAGAATACTTGGTATTTCCAGAGCCCACTCCTCCAAATTCAATTGCTGCTGCAGCGTTGGGAAAGAATTGAGCTAACTCCAAGAGGTCTAGGTGGGTTTCAGCGAACCCGAGTTTTAAAAAGGGTGGTGGTCTCAATAGCATTGGCCCTTATCAGCCCCCCTCCAAAACAGCAGGTGGTCAATTATTTGGGGAGGGAGGCTGACCTGTCATAACTATGCTATCCACCCCCGTCCCCCTGTGGGGTTGATCTGTGACTAGACACCAGCTCTCTGTATCCTCCATTCTTTTGTTGATCACTTTCAGACGTGTGTGGAGGGTGGGAGTAAAGAGGAGAACCCACATCCAAGCCAAATTTCACCCCCCTCCCACCCTGTGGAAGGTAGAAATGAGATTCAGAGACATTAAAGCTGCCAAAGGAGGATTGTTTAGGGGCTCTTAGGAGAGCTTCCTAAATAGTCCAGACTGAAATTCGAGGGAGACACTCATCGACACAGAGGCAAGTCTGAGACAGAGCACCTAGAGCGTAATATCTTTGGAGCCTCCAGTCTTTTGTGCCAGGATGGGTCATGCAGTTGTTCTGACTATTTTCCAGCACTTTCTGGACTATTGCTTATGCTCTGGGGCAGTAGGTGTTGTGTGGTGTAGACCTGTGTGTCCCTTTGAAATTAGCTTGTTGGGTGGGGAAACGTCTGTGTTGCCAGAGTACCTCAGTGAATGGGATATCTGGGTAGCAGGTAATTCTAGGTGAAGGAGATTGCAATTCATGTGGTTCAAGGTAGCAATAATTGATAGCAAACTATATAGACACAAGTTTACACCTGCCTAGCTTGCCCTGTGAACTTTCTTACAATTTCTGGGGGTTTTCAGAATGGAGGCTTGACATGTACAGTTTTGCTAGCAAGGAGCCAGGTTAGATTCTCCCCTGTTGCAGATGGGTGGCACAGCTCTGGGCAGTTCCTGGTCCTTCCAAAGTTTATACATTTGGTGAAAACAGTAAAAGGACTTCCATCATCTTACAGTAGTTAACCAACAACATTGGCTTTTTCTTTGAGGATAATTAGAGTGCATCTGTACAATGAGAGAGGCCTAGTGTTTCTCCCACATGTATAGAATCACAATAATCTAAAATTACATAGCTATCTTAGAAAATCCACAACACAGGACTAATTGCCACTTTAGAATAAAGTGTGGTGAACAGCTAGGATTTTCCTCACACCAGTAGCACAGTGCCTAATTTTGTGTTCAGTTGTCATTCAGCCTTTATATTATGGCCCTTAAATTATTCCTACACATTCTGCTTCTGGTTGACTTTTATGTTATGGACTACCATGGAGCAGGACCAGAACAGACCCTGTCTTAATTTTATAAGCTGTCATTTAGGTGGGAGGCTCATTCATTCCCCACACTTGCACCAACAATTACACTGCCCTTGGGTGCAGGCATTAGGTTTCACTTCTTGCAGTACCCTAGTACAACAGGGCCAAGTCTCAAGAGGCTCCTACCATAATTCTACTAATTAAAGCAAGAGAGGGATTTATAATTCTAGTTTCCCCATTCTTAATGTTATTGAGGTTCAAAAAATTGCAATTCCTAGTTTCTCAGGTGAAAGTAGAAAAACACAAGTAGTGCAGTTTGAAAGAAAGAATGAATATTCCACCTCAACTTGCAGCTTGCTTGTTCTCACACCATAAAGACTGAGAATTCTGACACAGCACAAACAGGAACCCCTCCACTGTCATCTAACTACAGCCCAGTGACTTCTTTATATAGTGCTGTAGCCCCACCCACAACTGACTTCCACCAATGAGGAGTGATATAGGTGGGGCCGGTTGTGGGTGTTCAAGTGACTGTTAACCCCTTCCTGGTATATTTCTGGATTTTTTGAATGCTGCTATGCAGAGCTATGAAGGAATTCTGGGTAGAAATTACCAGATTTTTTAAACCAACTGGGTTCCTGTAAATTTAACAATCTTCTGATGTGCAGAATTAGTAAATGTTGTGTTTCCCATTTTGTGAAAAATTCCCCCAGGAGAACATGGAGAGCATTATTAAAAGTATCAGAACATGTCAAGCTGGTTTTTGTTTTCTTTCTTCTGGCTAGTTGGCAACCATAGTGGTGATTGCTATTTGTTCTGAAGTTTTTATGACTGCAGTGTGGTAGTGCTTGACCTGTTGTACAGCGTCTAATCCAGGGCTGGTTTGATGAGTATAAGTTTCCCAGTCAGTGCAATAGACTTCTGAATAACCATTCCCCAGATTGTCCTGAGTGAGTAAGAATTGCCTCTAGTAACCAGCCAGGGAAACTTTATGAAAGTAGGTAGAGATAGTGGAATATATACCAGAGCTGGGAAACATGTGGCCCTCCACATATTGTTGAACATCAGTTACAACCAGCATTTCTGATACCTGTATTGGGATATAGTAGCAGTTACAGCTTGAAAACATCTGAAAGGCCACATTTCTCCTATACAGGCTAACAGACTTGGGTGGGCAGATACGATAGCAGCCTACCAGCTTTTGAGGGGTTCTTATTCTTCTGAGAGAGCCAGCATGTTTTGAGTGGTTTTGAGTGGTTTGAGCACTGGGGTTCAATCATGGGGACCAGGGTTCAGTTTCCTGCTCAGCCATGGAAACACATTGGGTGACTTGGGACATGTCGCACACTCTCAGCCCCCAGAAGACCCCATGACAGGTTCGCCTTAGGGATGCCATAAGTCGGAAACTGCTTGAAGGCACACAACAACAATTATTTTGAACTTATCTTTCAACTCTGCCCCCCGCCCCCGCTTTTGGTCACTGATGCTCCCTGAGCTTTTTGCTCCTGAGCAACAGCCCATGCTACATGTCTATACAGAACTTGTTCTATAGTGGGTGTGTGTGTGTGTGTTTGCAGCCCAGAAGCATGAGATAAACCAAGGACACACATATCCTTGAAAAAGCGGGTTCTGTGTGGCATCAGAGAATTCTGCACTGGCTTTTTACCTTTGTGTTTGCTTAGAGTTGTCACTCTGTTATGAATAATGGCTCCTCTTTGCCCTTTCATATCTATATAAGAGAGCAGTGAAAACCAAAAAGTGCTGCATCTTGCAACAGAGATATAATCATGGCAGAAATCTTACCGATTGATTGATTGATTGATTGGTTATTTATTTATTTATTTGGCCTTGGTCGCCCATTGCAGAAAATTCTGTGAGGCAGGGAAGACTCATCCAAATCAATAGGGACAACTTCTCAATTATAGTCCCCTAACTTTGGGAGTGTTGTCTGATCTACATCGACAGCAGAAGGAGGTGGTAAGAGTTCTGAGCTGACAAAATGGCCTTTTGTACTTCATATTGCAGCCAGTGGATCTCATGTGTGAATGTTGCCGTGCATTAATACTTTCCTGCAGGTAGAAAGCTAGCCCAAGAGAGTGCAGGTTGGGCAAAAACAATTCCCCCTAATTTTCTATTTATTTTCTTACAAGGAGATGTTTTCGTAGGCATGCAATGCAAAAGTGCTGTTTTTACCTACAGTGCTGACATCTAACTGAAGTCTTCTGTCACTTGATTCTGCTGAATATGTAGACGAGGAAGTTGGAAGTAAAACAGGGTGAAAATGTGGCTTATTGTTAGCACCCTGCTTGCCACCAGTTCTCCAAGTTTCACAGGCCTTCACTTCCTCCATCACACTCTTTCAGGCAGCCTCCTGTACTCACAGGCTAGGTGGCAAAGGGACACACATTTTGGTCCAACCTTGTGGATGAGGAGGGGATTCAAATCGACCTTAACAATTGGAAATCCAAGGCCATGGGTTGGCCATTCTGCCCCCTCCCCCCCGGTAATTAATGAGGAGAATAAGTGTATGGCAGGGGATTGGACTGGATGGCCCTTGTAGTCTCTTCCAAGTCTATGATTTTATGTTTGTATGAATGCTTGACATATCAAGTCTTCACTTGACTTCCTTCTGCAACACAAAATTATAAAACGTGTTTCGTTTTCAAGCAAATGAACATTTTTTACTCACCTAGAGAGTTGCTGATGGTATTCTTAAATGTTCCCATCAAACTAGAATTGTTTGGCTTGAATGGTTCCCTTTTGAGGACATCATGGAGAAATCAAGCCAGTGTGATGTAGTAGTTTGATTGTTGGACTAGGACTCCAAAAGATCAGGGCTTGAACCCCCTGCTTGGCCTTGGAAACCCACTGGGTGACCTTGGGCAAGTCATATGGCCTTTCCACACTACACTGTTATAGTGCTATTATTCCACTTTCAACCTCCTGTGGAATTCTGGGGTTTGTAGCTGTCTGAGGCCAAAGAGCTCTCTGGCTGAGAATTCTAAAGGCCTCTCCCTAAATTACAAGCCCCAGGATTCCATAGGAGGTTGAAAACGGAATAACAGCACTATAGCAGTGTAGGGTGGAAAGGCTCATATACTCTTAGCATCACAGGATGACAATGATTAATCCCCACTAAACAAAACTTGCCAAGAATACTCTATGATATGTTTACCTTAGGGTCACCAGGAGTCAGAAACAACTTGAAAACACAAAACAAGCACATGGGAATCTCCTTGTCTCTCTTGCTTTCCTTCTCCGCACTTTAACCGTGGCATAATCCCTTCCTTCTCCTTCTCTTCTGTTCCAGGTGTAGGCTAGTGTGGCTGCTGAGGGGGCGTGACCTGGCTGGCTTGGACCCTAGAAGAGAGGCTGCTGGATTATGAGTGCCCTGAGGGAGAGCGCCCACCCTTAACACCGCCTGCCGCGAGGTTTGCAGCCATGAGCAGGTAGGAGCCATCAGCAGAGCAGAGCGGAGCTGGGATTAAAGGATCAGCCAGCTGTTGGCCGTTTCACAGCTCCCTTCTGATAGAGTTTAGTAGGTCAGAGCTGTCCAGTGCTCGTGTGGGAAGGGGAGCAGACAAGATGGAGAATGGGTGCCTGGGGAATGCAGATTCACTGTAGACTGCCTACTCCTGCAGTCCTAGTCCTGCTGAAACCTCAGTTCTTGCTATGCCACTATGTTTGTTTCTTTGTTTTTCCTTATTTCCTCACTTCGGGCCTTTTGGTGTTGTGTTCCATTGCTGTTTAATTATCCCAGCTGGCAGGTCCTTTTCTTTCCCCAGCCTAAAGTGTGATCACCGTGTTGACCCAGGTCGCACGGCAGAGTCCTTCTAGGACTGTACCACTTCAGATTGTAGGTGCTAGTGCAGGAAATGATGTGAGTTTTTTTTTGCTTAACGCCTTCTTGCTCTAAGCAAAACAAAAAACACAACACAAAAGGCATGTTTCAGTACAAATTAAACTGATGCCCTCCTGCCCCAACATTCTAAAGTGGTACACGCTCAGAAGGATTGTGTTGTGATTTTGCTGGTTGTGTAGCTTGGCTCTAAGCCACTCTCTTCCTAACGTAGCTAATAATAACCCTTACCACAGACACGGAGCCTCTCACGCTCCAGGATCTGATCTCACCTTTCCAGGCAAGCAAAGAGACTAGCTGTTTATTTTCCCCAAATGGCTACCTGCCAGTTAGGAGATGTACAGGCGGGGGCACAATATTAAGTGTCAGAATTTTGAGGCTAGCTAACGGTGAAACCTGTCGTGTGTCCAGTTTGTGTGGGTACCCAGAGACTGAAAGCCCGCAACTAGACTGTCAGGCCTCGGCAACTAGGCCACACCATTCCTAACTTAGATTTGGCCTGAGATCCTGTTACCATGGTTACAAGCCCTTCCTTTCCCCGGCACATGCTGATATTGGCTACACCTGCCCCCACCTTCCCCGCCCAGGTGCTGTTAAGCTGCTGGTGTGGGTCACCCGTCTCAGTGACCATGGATTCTTTCAGGTGCCCAAGCGCTGAGGGAGCACAATGAATGGTGGCGATGATTGCTCTGGTGTGGATCGAGGTGGGCGCCCGGCAGTCACACCTGTGCCTGTGGGCTGGCAGCGCAGGGTGGAAGAGGGTGGAGTGCGCTACATCAGGTAAGCCATGCATTCTCCTGCATAGCCCTTTCCTGGGCTGCCCCTTTTTCCCCAGCGTTGGTACCCTTAATGCTCCCTCCCTTCCTTTTTTTTTTCCCCAGTCCTAGTGGCACAAGCCTGGCTTCGTTGGAGCAGACTCGTGCATACTTGCTGGCGGACGGGACTTGCAAGTGTGGCCTGGAGTGTCCTCTCAATGTGCATAAGGTACGAGGCTTTGAAGAGAACTTAATTCATGCCTGGCATTGACGTTTGACTCTGGGCTAGAGACTGTCACACTTTGCCCGAGTAGTAAGAACTACAACTAGAGGAAAACAGAGGCAGGTAGCAGAGAAACAGAAACTTACACCAGGTCAGATCATTGGTCCATCTTGCCTGGCATCAGCTCTCTAACCTTTCAGGTGATAAGGATTGAACCTAGGACCTCTTCCATGCAAAACAGACACTCTGCCGTTGAGCTAAATCCTTTCCTCCTAGTCCCAGAGAGTGCCAAACATCACTAGTTGTAAGGACTCCTAGACTTTCAGTAAGCCCCCTCTCCCTGACTTCTCCCATTCTGTCTCTCAAAAAGATAAGAGAAAATTATTGAGGCTGCATCCTTTGTGTGATGAGTGGCGTTCGTTCCATAGCTTTGGTGGGCTTTTGCCATAAACATCCTTGTGTATATATTTAGCCTTGAAAACCCAATGTGGAAGTTATCAGATACACTGATAACTTTCACATACTTAAGAAGATGTCAAAGATATAAGAGATTATGAAGTTTCAGTTATGAGTATGATAGTTGTTGTGGCCAGCCTTTGAGTCAGATCCAGACCAGAGTTAAGAGAAGTTACTTCTTTGGACAGTAGTTCCACAAATCCCCTTGCAGGCATGACCAACTAATGGGCCTTTGTTGCTTATGCAAGATCAAGTCATCATGAAATTATTTTCCTTGCAACTGGGATAACTTCCAGTTGCTGAGTTCTGTCCAACCCCACCCTCCTCCCTAGATTACCAAAAGACTTCCAGCTCTTCCAGCTAAGGTTCCAAAATGCCAGTGCTCAAGCAAAGTGACAGATGTTGTCATGGTTCTTTCTAATCACATAGTTCTGACCCTTGAACCTTGCAAATCCTGGTTCTGTTGCACCATTGTGGAGATGGAAGGTTGAACATTGGGATATATGTCCTTCCTGGATAAGCAGCTCAGCCAGGAGGAGTCTACCCATGTTCTGGAGCCTTTTGACATGGAAGATTTGTTTTTTAAAAGGACTGGATCAGCATGTGGCTGAGATGCTTTAGATGTGGACAGCTCTATGCAGTGTCTTGTGTGGATTCTAAAAATGCCTAGATTTTGCATTGGCCGCTACACTCTGTTTCCCAGAAATCCCAGCTCTCCCCACTCCCATCAGGTTTTTAGGCCTCACTGTTGCAAATACATGGTTAGATATTAGGCCGGTGTGTGATGAACTTTGAGAAGATGGAGGGGTGGCAGGTAACAGTCCTGGTGGTTTGTGAGTAGGGCTTTGGTGTTTACTACGACTCCTTGCTGCTCCCCATCACTATGAGCAAAACCAGAATGGAATGTACAAAAAATGTGAGGGAGGCAGGCTCTCCTCAATTTTAAGAATGAATTAGGAAAAATCAGAGAAATGAGATCTACTTGCTTAATTTGTACAATCCTGCCCGGCTACAGAATTCAGCCTGCACAGAATCCATGGAACAGAGAGTTTTCTGCCATGGGGAGAAGGGATATACTTGGAATGATTTGAAAGGGACATGCCAGCTCTGTGATCCTAGGGCTAGAAAAAGACCTGGCTCTGTATAGTCCTGCCAAATGCTGCTCTTTAATCTGAAGAACAGCATGTTAGATCCATGGACAGAGGCTTGTCCACCGCACCAGCCACTACCAGCTATTTTGGAAAGGAACATGTATATGTGGCTTGGATGGGGTCAGAGTGTGCAGTTCAGCAGCAGCAGCGGCTCCTTTCTCCCAGAAACACATTTTTAGTTTTGCTCAGAGCCATGGCTTTCGGGCTTCCGTCTGTAGGGAATCTTATTCCATATCAGCTGCCTGTCAGGGAACCCCCTGCATGTTGCAGAGGATTCTGGGGGGAAAAGAGAGGTTTCACAGTGCAGATTCCTTTCATGCACCATGAATCCCACCATGATTGGGATTGACCCGAAAGTGCATCCTACAACAGGAGTGGGAAGCCTTCATCCCTGCAGGTGTTTTGCACTTCAAATCTCACAGTGTTTTAGCATCAACCATGCTAGGTGGGACTTGTAGGAGCCAAAGTTCACATCACATGGAGGCCAAAGGCTTGCCATGTGCCCAGTCATAGAACATACCCCACACTCTTCTCCCTCTGTATTGAACCAGGGAAGCTCAATCTATGAAATCTATGAAACCATAAAAGCCTTGCTGGATCAGACCAAAGGCCTTTGTAGTCCAGCCTTCTGTGCTCGCAGTAGCCACACAGATGCACCAATGGGAAATTCAGAATCAAGACATAAGGGCAGTTACAGTTTCCCCACTCCTGTTCACCAGCCTTTGGTATTCAAAGGAATAATCCCTCTGGTACAAGGAGGTAATAGTAACCATGATTAGTAACCATTTTCCAGCTTGAATTTGTCTTGAATCTTTTTTAAAGCTGCCCACACTGGTGGCTGTGTGTATGCCTTGTGGTAATGCATGCCATTATGGAAACCTCACTCGAAGGATCACCGTAGCTCAAGAGCTGACTTAAAGTCACATAACAAGCAGTTGTAGATTCCATAATTCTATGTATTGCGTGTAGAAGAACTTTCTTCTTGAATTCAGCTTCAGTGAATGACCGCACGTGTGTGTGTGTGTGTGTGTGTGTGTATTGTTTGTGTCTAGTATTATAAGAGAGGGGAAAGCTTCTCTTGATTCACTTTCTCCACATTGGAGAAATTTTATATACCTCTTTCCCCTTATTCACCTTTTCTTCTTAGCTTAATAGTCTCAAATACTGTAGCCTTTCCTTAGGGGACAACTTGCTCCAGGCCTTTAGCCATTTGGGTTGTCATTTTCTGCACTTTCCCCTAGCTGAACAGTATCTTTTTTGACAACATCTGCTAATCAAAAATGTACATAGTATTCCAAGTGTGGTTTTTATCATTGCACATCAATGACATATGGACAGTATTTTATTTTATTTTATTACTCCCAACATGGAGTTTTTGTCTTTTATGCATTAAATAGACATTTTCATTGGCTATCCACTGTGAAATGCAAGATATTTCTTCTTACTCACTGCCACCTGAAATCCCATCAGTGAAATCAGGGTTATTTTTCTCCTCATTTGGCATTACTTGACACTTCCTCTGATGGAACTGATCCCCACTAAGCCATGGAGCTTGTGGAGCAACCTTGGGTCAGTCACAGTCTCAGGTCATTTCCACCCTACACACTTATAGTGCTATTATTCTGCTTTCAAGATCCTGTGGAATTCTGCAGTTTGTAGTTTACTGAAGCCAAAGAGCTCTCTGCCTGAGAATTCTAAAGGCCCTTCCCTAAGCTGCAACTCCCAGGATTCCATAGGATGTTGAAAATGGAATAATAGCATTATAACAGTGTAGTGTGGAATGGCCTCAGCCTCACTTCCCTTGCAGGGTCTATGTACAGACAGCACGTGTGGAAGAACCATGTGTGTTTACCTGAGAGCTCCTTGGAGGAAGAGTGGGATTAAAATGCAAATAATAAATAAATACACAGAAGCATTAATTGGCTTTGGCCCAAGATACTTGAAGAGAAAAACTTCTTCCCATTCCAGCCTCTCCCAACTGAGTGCCCTCTGGTTGTGCTGGAGTACAGCCCCTATTGTACTTGGTTAGCGTACCAGGTGGGTATGATGGGAGGTCAGTGTCCTGTAGCACCTGGAATCCATTAAGGATGCCATAGTTAATGAAACCATCTCTGTCATTATATTTAACTGGCAGTTCTTAATGCATACCAGAACTCACACCAAAAATCTAAGATCACACATTTTTCAGAAAGAAAGAAAAATGCTGAAAGTAAGCCTGCCTTTGGGGCTTCAAAGGTTTATAGAGAAAGTGAAGGAAACAAAATTTGTTTCTTGCTCTAATTATTTGTTCATTTGTTTATGCATTATTTTTAGTACTCACCTGAGTGCTACTGGGACAGAACAGTGTATAAGCTAAAATAAAGAAAAATAGCAGCAGTTCGGTAGGCGTTGCGTTGGGCTTATGAAATGTTGTGTACACGTCAGTAGAAGTGATTCCCATTGAAATCAGTGGGAACTCTTTGTGAAAGCCAAATATAGGCTTGGTCTGCGTTTGCAGAAGCTGCTTGTGTGGCTTAGTGGATGTGATGAGGAAATAGCTCTTCACCTTTGACACTCAACTGCAACTCTGTTTTGAACTTGAGCTAAAAAATTGCCAGCTCCCAGTCTCTTTTGTCACCCTTGTTCTCCAGGTCTGGGAAGAGTAAGCCCTCAGTTTTTCCATCTTTCTCAATTGCATTCAGGTTTTCAACTTTGACCCAGCAGCCATGGTGATGGGAAGTGAAGGCACCAAGGGGGACGAGGACATGACCAAGCTGTGCAACCACCGGCGGAAAATTGTGGCAATGGCCACGCTCTATCGTAGCATGGAGAGCCATAGACCGCTGAGCCTGCCCCATCTGGCTCCAGGTAACTATATTTTCCCATCTGGGGCCATGTTCTGTCCCCCCCCTTTACACAAGACGGTAAGCCACCATCCTATAAAATGCTACCTTATTCTTCACAGGGTCCTGTGTGGGTACGTGGTTCCCAATTGTTCCTGTTTGGTTCTTGTTGCCAGTGGGGAGCAGCTTCAGAAACCAGTAACTCAACCAGGAGGCAGAAAAAAAATTAGTGTCACAGCCTAGCACAGTTGATTGGTCCCCTAACCAGCCAGAATCTGAAGCAAGAGTTGAGAGTTGGCTTCTGATTCCTAGTTTGCTTGGGACAAACTAAGCCTCGGGTTGGACATAACACTAAGCTTTTTGTTGCTGGTAAGCTCCTGGTTACAGAAACTGTTCTCTCTGACAGGAGGAGCTAAGCTTGGCAATGTGCAACAGCACTAGAAATTTCTAGAATTGCTGCTTGTTTTCAGCAAATGCAAGAGGGAAAAAGACATGTTTCAGGATTCTAAAAAAGATAAGTCAGTATTCTGTTTCAGCTGCTTAGCTAGGTATACACAGCTAAGTTGCAATTGTGAGTACAGAAGAATATGGATGAATAAATCTAGGCAACTGTTCTATATTCATGATCACTACTTAGTCACAAGTGTGACAGAGTTTCCACGATTGTAACTCCCTCTCCGCAATTTTATTAGGCACCAGATGCATGGAAAGAAGGGGGTCCGTTCTCTCAGTGATCAGAGCATGGGTGAATGACATTTGCATCAGGTTTGTGGGGGCTCAGGCCAAGAGAGGCTACTTAATTAAAAATTCTTAACTAAGTAGCTGATATAGAATACTGCCCATGGACTTTTATTTGCTAAAAAAAACCCTATGTGTCTCAACCTGTAGGTTGTCTTTAGTCCTTTTTCAGGGTACAGTATAAAAAATGAACAAGAAGATGGCACAAACACACAACACCCAACTTCATAAGAATGTTAATGTATTTTTACATTGCTTATAGTCTGTACACAGCAGTTTCAAATCAAAACTACAGAAAGATATGAGCCAGAAACTCCAAAACCATTTACCTGCAGAATGAAAGCCGTTTCATGATATTGAACTGAAATGGTTTTGGATTGTTTGGATTGTTTCTTACTATTTTAAATTATTCTACATTGATTTTATCTGGAATGGCTCTGAGATCTTATGCAACCAGGTTGGAATATAAATATTTTAATAAAATAATAAAGTTAACTAAAATTGACTATGTTGTTGTCAATATGTACTGCTGATTATTGTGCATTTAGTTCCTTTCTCCACTGGGGACAGTATATTTAGCAGTTTGTCACCAAATTTTGGTGATGCCCTATAATGTCAATTTTCAAATATAAAAATGAGGTTGGCACTGAGAGCACTAAAAAACTGGCTTCTGGGTCACAATATGCTTACCTCTAGAGTATAGTTCTCAAAGCTTTAAAAAGTTAGTTTTTGAACAATAGCTCCAAGAATCCCAAGAATACAGTGTCTAGGAATTGTAGTCCAAAAAAGGTACCATTTCTAAGTTCATTTCCAAGTTCACGTGATTTGTCCACATAGAGAGGTCCATGGGTTTTCTATCCTTACTTTAGAGCTGTGTCTTGTGTCCCCTCCATTTTGTGAGTGAACTAACTCCATGTCTCTTTCCAGGGACTGGGCTTAACCAGCCATCTCACCCGATCATGCCAGGACCTAGCGGTCGTCTGCAGCAGACCCTTCCCAGCAAGGTGTCTACTACCTTGGCTAAGGGCCCAGAACAGTACTTGCAGTGTCCCTCTGATCGCTATGGCAACGCTTGGTCCAGCCAGAGCTCCTCTTTTCCACGTCACCACAACGCTCTCTTTGGGGACGTCTTCCCAGGCCGTCTACCCGCTGCCACTACCAATGGCAACACTCGCCCTGCTTTCCCTGGTGAACTGAATCCTGCTGGGGGTTCCTTCCTGCCCAGCAAAGCCCTCCCGGACACTCCACCACGGCCCTATCCTTCTAGTGGTCTTCTTTTCCCTCCACCGGATGAGGTGGTACCTGGTCAGGAAGGTGGCGGCCCCTGGAGCAGCCGCCCGGTTGTGCCCCTGGGTTCGCAGGCTAGCACAGTGGCCTCACCTGCCCCCACTAGCCTCTCCTCGGTCTCCTCGCCAGCAGGCAGTGCTGAGCCCTCCCCACAGCGCTCTCGGCACTCCTCGGCTTCCTCGGAGCAGGGCCTCTCCGGACGCCGCCCAGCCCCCAAACCCTTGGATGCAACGCCCATGGCTAATGCCTTAACCAACCAAAGCAGCAATAACCTGCCCTCAGTGCCCTTAGGAGTTGCCTCAGATGGCAAAGGACCGCCCGGCCTGCTGCTGCTTCACTCCCAGGGCCCAGGCTCTTTTCCAGCCAGCAGTTTGTTGAGCGCAGCTGCCAAGGCCCAGCTGGCCAACAGGGGGCGTCCTGACGAGCTGGCTGCCAGCACTTTACCCAGCCGCTTGCTGCTCTCTGTTGTGGGCGGACGGGCGCCTCGGCGCCAGCGCCGCTCCCCCACTGTCCTGCGCCTGCTCAAGGACTCCCATTCTGGGAAGGCTGGGGTCGCCCATCCTGAGGAGACGCCGACCCGACACCCCTGGCCTCAGGACCAGGCACCAGTAGGAGAGGCCAAGAACGGAGCCCCAAACTCTGCAGCTCCAGCACAGCCGGTGTCATCCCTGCTCACTCTGCTTGGGCCTCCTGCAAGTTCTCCGACGCCAGGCCTTCCGCCACTGGCCCAACCCTCTGCTGGTGACAGCCTCAACTCTTTGCCCTCCTTCCAGGACTTCAACAGCCAGCTCCTCAGTCTCTTTGGGCAGCTGGCCTCAGCGTCTTCCGAACAGATCTCAGGGAGCCCCCCACAGCCAAAACCTCCTGTCTCTCCGCTTGGATCCCACGGCCCCACAGGTAGGTGTGTGTAGACCGTGGCTGGAATTCACAATTGTAGTTATGAATGTGCAACTTGGAGTTCTGCACGGATAGCTGATTCATATTGATGATCCCTACAAATTCAATAGTGTAGGGATTATGTAGAGATTGTAAAAATTCTCCGGTCCTGACTTACCAGGCAGCAACAGCTGCTGCAAGCAATGGGTGTCTGTTTTTCTGTCAATCAGGGCACAGTAGACTGATGTTCCCACCACTCTCTCATGAGTTATCTCCAGTGTAAAGAGGGATTTTGACAGGAATATTGCTTCTGACTGTCAGAGATTGCTTATGAGAGAGAGTGGAAACATAAGTCTGCTGTGTCCTGACTGACAGGAGAATAGACCCATGTTGCTTATAGCTGCTACTGCCCAGAAAGTCAGGACTGGAGGGAGGGATGTTGGGTCAGGAGCTGCTATTCAGTTAAGTATACCTAACTAGGTAGCTGATCTAGAATCTCAGCCCATGTCTGTGGTAGAAACAAGGGCCTCTTTGAAAGGCTGGAAACCACAGTTGCATGGCAGTTATCCACCAGAGGCCAGCTTTCTTTCATGAAAGAACAGAACTTGGAAAAGCTACTTTTTGTAACTTTTTTTTGTATAACTTACCTGCTCACTATCCATGCCACCTGGAACATTACTAGGAGATGTAGTCCAAAAAAAAAAACTTTGCCAAGCTCGTACACTGTTTGACAGCAAGCTGCAACAGTGGAAATTCCTACTTCTACACAAAGAAGCTGCCTAACACTGAACCATAACATTGACCCATATTGCTCGATAGCCTCTTCATCAGAGGTGAGGAATGTCTGGTCCTCCAAATGTTGCTGAACTGCAACTCCCATCTTTCCAGAACCATGACTGCTGGCTAGGGGTGATGGGAACTATAGTCCAAGAATACCTAGAGGGCCATATTTGCCCATTTTTGGTCTCCCCTCACTGGGAGTGGCTATCTAGGGTTTCAGGCAGGTGTGTCTGCAGCTGTGAGGAATAAAACTGGGACCTTCTGCATCTCAAGCGTGCCCCCCTCTCAGGGTCTTAAGTCATCTGGGCACCTTGTTATCCAGTGCACCGTTGTCTCCTATCTGTCAAGGAGGTCCTTTTGCTTTCTTGGGACAGGAATAGACACTACTGTTTAGGAAAAAAACCTTGGACTGTCTGCAGCTGAGCAATGGTGTATGTATGCTGACACGTTTTTACCATTCATCTCTTTGATGGAGGAGAAGCTCAGGGCCAGTGTTAGCAACACAGTGTGGAGGAGTGGCTAGGGTTGGTCAGCTAATAGGTGGTGGTGGAAATTGGCCTTTTCCTGCTCCATTTGACAGAATTTGAGATGCAGACATTATTTTTTATCCCATCCCTCCTTCTAAAGTAGTGGTTGGATGCCCGTTACCACCATCTCCAGCCAGCATAGCCAATGGGCAGAGAAGTTGGGAGTGGGAATCTCACATTCCCTGGAGGGCCACAGGTTCCACAACTTTGCAGAGAGACAGTGGCTAGCCCAAGACAACCCACAGCTTCATATCTGAATAGAAAAATGAACCGCTGAGTCTCCAGCGAAAGTCCAGCATGTTTGTCCATTACATCAAGGCTTGCCAGAAGACAGACAGTGAGGATCTACTATGAGATCTGTGGATTATCAAAGGCTTTTGACTGCCCATGGTCTTAATAACAGTAACAACTAAAGTGCTTCCCCTTCCCAGTCAGGTCATAGAAAGGCTGTGTGGGAGGGAGAGAATGAGGAGTGGATCTGTGTATGGGAGGACTTGGGAGCTTAGGTCTCATTCTGTCTACAAATTCGTGGGCAGAGCCTGTTTTCAAGAGCACTTTGTTCATTAATTCTTAGCATCTCCTTTGCTTAAGCCATGGTTGCATCCTTGGCTCTGGTTAGTTGGCCTCAAGGTTTTAGGAAGAAAAAATACCAAAACCACAATCTGAAGGACATTCTTTTTTTGACTGCAGCTCTCAGAATCCTGCAATCAGCATGGTCTAGGTGCCCATGTCAACTTAGGGAAAGGATTCTGGGAGTTGTAGTCCAAGGAAGAGACTTTTTTCAAGCAGATCAGAACTCATATAAGTCTGAAGTATGTCCCCTTATGCAGTAGGCCTTAATGTCTCTAAGGAAGCAGGTGGAGCTCTCCTGGACCTGAAAGGAAAAAAGTTGTTACCTGCTAATGTCTGCAGGTTAAGTTACTGTTAAAGGCACAGTTACAGGGGCTGATTTAAAGGACTGGCAGCTCTAAGGAAGAGTCAGGAAGAGACTGAATAGCTGAATGATGACGTGAGAACAAGAGCTGTTCTGAAAGGGCTCAGAAGCTGCTACTGGGAACTGGATTCAAGTAATCGTCCTAATGCTTTACGGTAGGATTTCAGGGACACTGTATGCACCAAGCTCCTCAGTCATTCATATTTGTGTGACAGAAGTTGTAAGGATAGTGAAATTTTACTTGCCACAAATTCTTTGCCAAAATAGTTACAAGAGTCCTGTGACAAGGAATGTGACGATACTGCTTGCACACTTCAGGCTGTAGCCCAGTGCAGAAAGTCTCTTTGAACAGAGCCAGAACCCCTTCTGGGTATAGATGGATGTGGCTACAGGTGGCACAAGCACAGCCTTCTAGCATATGGGTTTTGTCCAAGCTCCTCTGGGAAGGGGCAAGCCTGCAGTGGTGCATTGTGGGAAAAACTGCCTTGAGATGAATGTGTTGTCTCCTTTCCTCAGTGTCTCGTCTGTGCCTTTGTTCTCTTCCAGGTGCTGCTTCGGCTTCACCCATGACTCCCAAAGCCCCTCCAGCACCCAGCCCTGTTGCTGTCACCACCAGCACCATGGAAAGTGGGGGACTGGGTTGCCCACTGCCCTCGGGCACCGATCCTTTCCCCTTCTTGGCACAGGAACAGGCGCTGCCATTTGGGAACGCTCTACCTCCTGGGCTCCTCCCACTGGGCTCCTTCCCTTTCTCATTGACCTTGGGCCCAGAGACTCCACTTCCCCCACTCAACTTGCAGGGGGAGCCAGAGGGACAGCCCTTGCTGCCTCTGGTCCTGCCCAGTCTGGATTTGCTACAACAGCCCAGCGGACTGCTGGCATCGCTGCTGGCCTTGCCAGAGGCAACGTGCGAAGGGGAAAGGGAAGCACCAACGACTGAGCCCTTGCTGGAGCCCTTTGCCGGCCTCCCCGAAACCCTGCAGCCCCTGCTCTTCCCAGCACTTTCCACCCCTCCGGCTGTCCTAGCTTTAAACTCAGCACTGTTGGCAACCAGCCTGGGCCCTTCCGACACTGGGCCAGGCCCCACTCAGGTAAGAACATGCATTTAGCCTAGGATCCTGTTCCTTTTAAAAAGCTGCGAGGAAGGTAGAAGTTACTGGCAAAGTGATGTTTCATTTGTTTAACTAAATGATACTGGCGTTATTTTGACTGGGGTATGGTGTATAGCCTATCAGGTGTTGTTAGATTGTTATTCGCATCAGCCTGACACAGCATAATCAGTGGTGAGCAATCATTGCAGTTGTCCTCCAACAGTTGGAAGGTCACACATTCCGCATGCCTGGTTTAGTGCTGCTTTCCAAACTATCATTAAAATAACCACTTCAGACAGTTTGCACAGCTTTTAATTGAGTTACCTCGGGGGTGTAGGGTGGAAGCCAAAACAATCAGTTCAGTCTTAAATACATTCTCACTTACTCACATGTACATCACACTGTTAGCTAAAACAAATGATTGGAGGCATAATGGGAACTTTTGAATTCAGGCCCTCATCATGACAGCACCTCTGGTCACATGTCCAAGTGGAGTCCAAAAAATTAATCCAAGCAGCTGTTTTAATCCATTTCCAGTAGTTTTTCAGCTTAACAGGAGCTGGCCCTTTCTAAAGTAAATGGATCTTAATTGTCAGTTCAAGACCGAGCCACCCCAAAATACTTAGCATTAAGTCTAGGGTAGCTCAAAATATACCACTGCTAGGAAAATCTGTTTCCCACTGCCAGCTACAGTCAGGATGGCAGCTAAACTCGGAGACTGGTGGCGGAAGCAGTAGCAGATGTTTCAGGTCCCGATGTTCTGGTAGGCTGAAACTGGCAGTGCAGAAAAGATGGGCGGCTGGAGGTAAAATGGACGTGCCAGCTCTAGGGCTGATGTACTGTTCTCCAATTCCAGGGGTGGAACAGGAGAAGAAATAGGCTTTGGAGCTGCTGGATTCAGGGCCTCCATGGATCTACTCCTATGACATACTCCTTTGGCTGTTACTGATATTAGAACAGCAAGGGCATCTATCAAGAAATATTAACACAGGAGAGACAGGAGGAGACTGTGAAATCTGCAATGATTTTGTGGGCGCAGAATATTGGGCATTCAGTTCAATTAGATGAATGGGAACAGAGCTGGAAAAGGACACAAAAATTTACAATGGCTCAGAATCTCAAAGAGAACTATTTTAAAATGTTTCATAGATGGTACATGACACCAGAAAAGTTAAAAAAGATTTACAATACAGGTACAGGAATGTGTTGGAAATGTCAGAAAGAGGTGGGAACAATATTTCATATGTGGCGGTCATGTTCCAAGGCAAAGAAATATTGGAGTGAAATGCAGAAAAAGGTGTGTGAAATATTGAAGGTTCAATTTGTAAAAAAACCTGAATTTTATTTGTTAAACATGACAAATGTTCTTGAGAATACTAATATTAAGAGGCATTGGAGATTAATATTGTACATGATAACGACAGCGCAAACTGAATATGCCAAATTGTGGAAGTCTCAGCAAATACCCACAATCGAACAACGGTGGGCGGCATTTATTGAGAATAGAAATGCGGATATTGTTTCACAAAGATTAAAGGGGAAATCGGACGATCAGATAAAAGCAGAATGGCAAATTGTAATGGGTAATTGCTGGGAACTGCCAAGTGAAAATGTCTGAATTATGGTAAATTAAAGAGGAATAACTGTAACGTAACAGGAGTTGATGAGAGAAATGCAAGATCTAACATGTAAGATGAACATGGAATTGTGAGACATAGTTTTTTATATGTGAGTAGATATCTAGAAAATGAAAACTAGATCAGAGTGGAAGAACAAAAACATTACATGTAAAAGTACAATTTGAGATGATGTTTTTTTATTTGTGAAACTTAATAAAATTATTAAAAAAAAAAAAGAACAGCAAGGGCATCTGAAGTTTCCATGCTCATAATCAAGGCAGATTCCCCTTTCTATCTATAGGCCTCCTCCACAGGTGGAGAGGGAACGCCCTCCAGGGGTTATAAGACTATTGCCTCAGTGACTTAACATTTGCCAACTAGCAAAATGCCTGCCCTTATTGCAGTTTGGGGGTGCTGGGTCTAAAGATCCCATACTGCAAAGACCACAAAAGGATGCAGTGCCATGTCCCTGCAGAATCCCTACCAGAGAAGACTAGACCATGTAGCATAGGGGATGAAAAGCAGGTTCTGTCTTTGCCACAGTACTGCCCCTGGAGTGCAGCAGTTTTGACATTTCTTATGGATCAAGCCGGTGTCTTACCTGCAAACCTCTTTCCTGAGTTTTGGGTTTTGCTTACAGTGGGATGTAAGAGCAGAATATTTTTAGTTTTAGTTGATAGATGTATATTTGATGGGTATAAGAACTCGTATCTCATTTGAGGAGAGAGCCCCTTGGCAGATGTTAATTTTTCTCCTGATATCACCTACTGGCCTTGTCTTAGTGTCTTGGTTCCTCCTCCACCCTTGTTTCTCTCTCCCTCCTTCAGACTGGCCTGGCTGGCACTCCTGTGGCACCTACCTCCACTAGCACAACATCCACAACTACTGAGGGCACCCCCAGTGCTTCTGGGCGGCTGAACCCCTTGATGCCCCAGCTTGTCAACCCACTGCTGAGTACCACGCTTCTCGGTGAGTTGAACTCCTCCTACTCTATGGCAGGGTTCTGGAAGGGTGAATAAATTGGCCTGAATCTCATGGTGACATGCATGGGAATGTTGCAGAAGGAGGTATTCTGTACCGTCTAGTTCAATATCCAGGTGCAGAACAGCAGCTGGGGGAGAGCTTAGTGCCACAGCTTTGTCCTCCCAGCTGCTCATCTTCTGAGGAGATACACCCAGTCTTATTCTCTTTGTCCTCATGTATTCTAAGAAGAAGGAGCAGCCCTGCACCAAGGGTGAGGGAAGAGGCTGTTCCTTCTTCTCACAGTGTGAAAGGACTCTCAGAACGTGCTCAGGAGTGCCCCATAGCTCAGAGGAGGGATGGAGCTATGCCCTCAAGTCTCACTGTTACCCACCTGGGGAGCAACTGGGGAGTAAAGAGCAGCCCTCACCTCCACCCCAACCCACTGGCGGTATAAGTGTACTGGTGGAGACTTACTTTCTGTCAGTCTGATTGTGGGATCTCAGGCTTTAAGTTAGAACTTGGGGTCCTGGGAGAGCATCATCTCTGAATGTGGGCAAATGGGATACTACGAAAATTGGACTGAACACAGCTTAGGAGTGGGTAACTCATGACAGAAAAAAAAATCCCACCTAAATTCTTTACAGAACTTGGAAATGTTCCTTGTTGCACCACAACTCCAAGAACCTGTTTGCTAGGTTTAGTGGCTGGGGAATTTCTTGGAGCTGTCATTCCAAGTAACCAATTTTCTAAGCTCTGAACCTTTGTACTGTCACTTTCACCATACTGGTTAATTACTTGGGACCTTTCTTGGCCACTCTGGGGGCATTGTATTCACTTAACATTCTTTATGGCAATAGTACTAAAAGAAGTTCCCCAAAGTATCAAACAGTAATTCAGATGAACGCAGGAAGGTCAGCCAATGGAGCTGAACAGGATGGAAGAAAACATAAGCCACTGACCTGGGTTTCTGTAAACTTGCTGCCTCTTTCAGTTTAAAGATGCTGCATTTCCCCCTACCTTTTCAGTCACTGGATTTTCAGTTTAGTGCATTTCAAGACTGCACTAAATGGACAATGGCTTATTCTTTCCTAGTCTTTTTCTTCTAGTGGAATTGTAAGAGGGGTTCTGTACGCATACAAGTTGTCTAAATTCTTCCAAGTGATTATAAGTAATACAGTTGTACTCTTTTCTCTGAATATGTAAAAGTTGGAGGGTGAGGAAGGTAAGCCCAATGAGCACAATCTTCCTCTTCTTCTAACACTGGCACTGAGCAAGCTTTTCCAGCCCAACTCAGTTCCTTTTCCCAAAGAGCAGCTTAGTTCTATGTGGGGTAGTTATAGTTCAAACAACATTAAACAACCCTTTATCCTTGACAGCTGATGGGACATAAGAGAAGGAAGCTTCTGAGCTTGATGGAGAACACCTACAAGCCATACCTGGCCCATGGGCCATAGGTTATCTATCTGTGATCTATACATTTAGCATGGTGTGTGGAGACGAATATGAATGTATGTAGGTTGGCTCTTTCAGTGTCACTTTGGTGTGATGCTGTGTGTTCCTTGGAGTGCCTCTCTGGTGATCGCTCTGCTTTTTTTTTTTTGTTAGCAACAGAGATGTAACATCCTTGCTTTCTTCCCTATCCAGGTGACCTGTCAGTGCTGAACCCAGCCTCAGGCCCCTCTCTGCTTGGAAGCCCCCTGCTCCAGCCCCAGCAGCCACTTCTGCCACCCAGCCTGCAAGGGCCTCTTGGACTCCAGCTTTTCCAAGGGCAGCTGCCCCTGCTAGCAGGCTCCAACCCCATGGCCTGCCTCCTCCAGAGCTTGCAAGTAAGCAGGAAGCAGGAAACTTTGTCAGGCTTACAGGGGTGGATAGGGCTTAAGCACGCACACTGCAAATGTATATTGTTTTTCTGCACAAATAGGGGTCAAAGCAGTTCACAGAAAAGCATGACAAAAAGCACTGTGTCACTATGTGCCATGTCCCCTTGAAATAGTTACATAACTTAATAAAAAATATAAGGAAATAACAATCATTATTTTTTAAAAAAAATCCAAGCTGATAAATGTCATGCCATGACCAGTGGGAATCAAATGAAACCACCGGTAGCCTAGATAGCTGTGGCAGCAGTAGCAGAATGTGACCCCTTTTAAAGAGCTTGAGAGGGCAGTCATGCTGGCTGGGGATGATGGGGTTTATAGTCTAGGGATCATCTGGTAGTGCTTGCTCTTTCCTGCGTTTCACTAACCCTAACCCTAACCCTCATTTCATTGGAATTCTCATTGGTTCACCACTGAATTCTCCGTAGTTCACAAACTGTAAAATTTTCCTATTCTAGTGGATGATGCCTAAGCTAATGGTGTCTCTTTCTTTTGCTCCTCTTTCTGTTTTGCAGCTGAGCCCTGGCTTTGGTACCCCAGAGAAGCCAGTGCTCCCCAGCGAAGCCCCAGCCCCAGCCTTGTCCAGCCTGGCACCCACACTGGAGACGGAGTCAGGCCACAGCGCTGTGTTACCCCCTTGCACGGACATTGCCCCCCCAAGTGCCTTAGAGTCACCCAGCACCCCAGAGCCTCCCAGGCAAGGACAGCAGGAGGCCAGCAGCTCACGCTCCCCCTTCAAACGCCCCCGGCGTGGCACCGAAGAGCTAAACGGGGACTCTGGCAGCAGCCTCTCCCGGGGGCCGGGGCGGGGCAGCAAGTCCGGACGGCGTGGGGGCGGGCGGGGCAGAGGCAGGCGGCACTTCAATGGACAGCTCCCCGAGCTGGGCATTGGGCACCCGTCCCACCCTGCCTGGCGCTGTAATGGAGAGATGGTGGCAAGTAGCGCAGAAAGCCAAGCAAGTCCATTTGCTGTTCAGGAGATAAAGGTACGTTGGCTGCCTGAAGAAGGAAGGAGTGCTCAGCCATGGCTGGTAAATCATTTATTACTGAGAAGCTACATTAGTGTCCCACCTTTCCTCCAATGATCTCAAGGACACATGTGGCTGTCCTCCTCCTCCCCACTTTACTGTCACAACAACAGGCCTGTAAAGTACTTCAGGCTGAGTGTTACTGACAAAGGTTGCTTAGTGAACACTGGGACTTAGTGGGGACTAGAACCTGGAGTGCCTAAGTCCCAGTCTGGCCATGTAACCATAACCTCATGCTGTCTCTCTAAGGAGTTTCCATATGTTGAATGGCCTAGAAAGGACTACTGGCAACAGGTGTGAGAAGGGTCTCCCCTCACGTTTAGAAGCAATGTCTAAGTGCTGAGATGTACTCCATTGTGACATACTGCTTTAAACCCTTGAAACGTGCCCATCAAGCTCTGGAGTGGTTGGCCCTTTGAGCTTGTCCGTTGGGCCCTTTCCCGTCATTCAGCCTAAGAGGTGTCTCATTGGAGCCCTATGTCCCAAGTTGGTCAAATGCCTGTTCAAAATCGGTTTGCAACAGCATGTAATGATTATCATGACCTCTTCAAGGCCAAACTGATAATTGAGCCTGTATTTCCCATTTTATTCATGTTTTAACTGTTGTTCCTGACATAGTGGTGTACAATAAATTTGAAAAGAGAGAATGCATATTGTGGATTTTTAAGAGTTAAAAGCACACCTGTTCTGTGTTGGATCATGTGCAATGTGGATAGCATGTGCTTTCCTGATCAGACAACATTTGGCATAGTTTATTTAGCATGTTTTGCAAGATTCCTGGGAAAGAGCAACAAGTAAAAAGTCCCTGGAAATTGGCCACTAATCTGTGTTGTGCCCTTCATCTTTTATTTCCTGCATTGTTAAAGAGCCCCAGAGTTCCATAATGCTTTGCTTTATTTTCTTATTGCAATATTCCTGCTTTAGAGGACTCATAATGAATGAGAGGCAGATCATGGGAGTGCTGTTTAAAATGCTTAACCACCTTGAAATAAAAATCCCATAAAAGTAACAACTACAACATGCCACCATACTACCCTGAACAAATCTGAACTTCTCTGATTTCAGAAGCTGAGCAGGGTCAGGGTCATGTGGAGACCTCCAGGGATTAATTCCAGGGCTCTCCAGGAAATAATTCTGTCTGAAACCCTGGAAAGCCACTGCTGCCAGTCAGAGTTGACAGAACTGGACTAGATGGACCAATGGTCTGAGTTGGTATAAGGCAACTTTCTATGTTCTTAATACATATAGAAAACTTATAAGAAATCCTACATGACAGGGACAAAAATGTTTAGTTTTGCCCTGTTATTTATGTGTCAGTTTAAAAACACAAAAGACCTCTGTTCAGTTGCTGTCTTATAAAGAAGAGGAGAAAATATTCATCATTTAACCATCCTTTCTGCAGGGCCCTCCTGGAAGGCGACCAGCCCGGCGTGGCCGGAGGAGGAAAAGCAGGTGAGCACCAGGTGCCCAGAAGGAATGGGACTTGTGGAGTACACTTGGCAGAACTTAAACCAAGGCTTGGTATACAGCAAAGGTTGCTTGGTACTGAAAGTTTTGACCCCAGCAATAAATTAGCTTCTAAACTTTTTTCATGCATTCATCCTTGTTTTTTGCAGTGGTGCCCGGCCCAGTTCCCGACCTGAAACTACACGGATCCGGGGTGCTAGCGCTGATCCAGGACCCAGCCCCGTGG
Organism: Cyclura pinguis; assembly: GCA_030412105.1. Classification (NCBI taxonomy): domain Eukaryota; kingdom Metazoa; phylum Chordata; class Lepidosauria; order Squamata; family Iguanidae; genus Cyclura; species Cyclura pinguis. Next base: position 193,377,437 of record CM059600.1, on the reverse strand, counting down.
TGAGTGTGACCCTGCTCAATAATACTTCCTTCTACAAAGGGGAAGGTCCCCCTTCTTGTCACTAGAATCACACAAATAACACACTGCCACCTGCACAACAAGTAAGGCGTCTGCTATGTAGTAGTAGATGGCTTGGAAATGTTATTTTTGTACTATAGTTCCCAGAATCCCCCAGTCAACATGGCCACTGGGAATTGTAGTACAAAAAAGTGGCTTCTCTGAGCTCTGGTCCACACTTCTTTTATCAGCATCTAAGTGAAGGGTAACTTTCCTATCCTCATCTGTGACCAAGAGAGTATTCTGACAAAATAGAGGCTGAGGAAGGAATCAAATTCTGATTCTGAAAAGAATCAGAGCAGGTACAGAATGCTTTATCTGCAAAATGCTTTTCAGGCAGGTCACAGGTGGCCACTTGCTGGGTCCCAATATGTAATAAGCCATTCACCACACAGAAAAGCAGTACTCGCTGGCACTAAATGCATGCAGTGATAGACAAAAACTGCTTCGCCACCACCAGTGGCCTCTTCTTGGTTGGACTAGATGCCTGTCTTCCCATTGGTGTCATGTCTGCTGTTTCTTTGCTCTAAGTTACATCTCTAGCCAACCGTTCCTCTTTAGCATCTCTGCCATGCCACTGAAGAGCAGATCAATAACTGCATGGATCCAATCATTTTCTAATGAGCTTCTGGCTCCCATTGCATTCATCAGATTTTCTCAAAGCTGTTTTCATTTAAACAAACATACTACAAACATTTTCAGAAAGTGAGGGCATGGAAGAGGGGAATATAGATTCTACTGAAACAGGACGACACTCTGAAAAGCCGTTGACAGCCCACTTCTTTATATCTCCATTTCCTAAATTCCCTTGCTGTTTCTGCGCAGGATGAGCCTGAGAATTATTCATGCTGGTACAAGCAGATTTCCTCAGTGGCATTGCTGGCTAAGTAATTCTGGGAGTTGTTGTCCAAAAAGTAACTTTTCCAAGCTCTGCTGATTCCCATAGCAGCCTTTCTAAGCCTTCTGAAAATGCTACACAGTTGGTATGGGAATGTTGCTGAATGTGGTGAGGTATGGTTGGGGGAGTAGGCAGAGATCAGCTAAGGAGACCTTCTGTGAACTAACCTCTTCCCCTAGCAGAAGTCCTGGATTGAAGCTTGAGACTTTACTTAAAACTGTAAAACTGGGATACTGAGGAATACTGAATGCTTGTTTTGAGAGAGGCAGAGGATAAAAGTCCTGTCCTCTCTAGTGTCAAGAATGCTAATTAATTGGAAGTAGGAGCCAGTCAACATCTTATGGGAGTGCCCTGCCTTACAAGCAGTATTCCTTGTGGTAGAAGTTCTTATGTCCCACAATGCGGGCACCTGGCATACAGCCCTTAAAGATAGCCTTGAGGGGTATGTTCCCTAAGGTCCTTCCCATCCAGCCCAAGGACTGTACTCTTCAACACTTCCCGTCCCCTAGAGCTGCTAAGTTTGATGCCCAGTCATCTTTTTTAAAAGTCTAGTTGCTGGTGTGTGTCTTGTGGTGGAGGGAGTCCATACCAGTAGAAAGGAAGTGTTATCCCCCTCCCCCAGAAGGATTTTGCTGAAATTGGCCTAGAAGACCACCCAGCTTTAGATTTCAGGACTTCCCTACCTCTCTCTGGGTGTAGATACAGATGTATGGATTGCTCCTTTCATCAATCCAGAGAAGTGATGGAGCTGTGGAGGGTAGGTGTATGCACATCTGTGTGGGGGTATATAGTCCCATGGTGGACCAGCAGTCACATGCATTCCCTGAAGATTCTCCCAGTGAGAAATTTTCCTTCATGGGGCAGGGGAGATTCTCTATATTTTTCCTGAAGGGATTCCCTAAGCCTTGGCAGATGTTCATATTGAGGCCAGAAGTACAGTCAGACAGTACAACTGGCACAGCCTTGGCTGGATGTGTTCTCACTTACCCCTGCCCTCCCCGGTGCATCTGAGTGACTCAGGCAGAAAATATAAAAGGAACCCCTCGTACACAATCCTCCAGCAGGGAGGGGCATGTGTAAAATTTCCCAGTGGATTTTGCCATTGGTGAAGTCTGTGTTTTGTGTCAATTTTCCCACCACAAAGGCACCCAGAATCTGCCTGCGTAACCTGCTTCACCATGCCTTATGGCAGCCCTCCCAACCTAATGTCCACTTTGACTGCAACTCCCAGGATTCCTGACCATCAGCCACTGGAACTGAAGTCCAAAAGATTAGTAGGCTTCCCCAGGTTGGAAAAAAAAGTCTTATGGTATAGCTGTATATTACCTAAGGCTCACATAGATGCATGCAGCCTCCTGCTTACACTTAATTGTGGCAAAGTTTTGCAAGCAGGGCAGAGAAATTTTTTATTCATTATGTAGAAGCTTTTAAAAAAATTTACAACTGTTAAAGACTAGCCAGTTTTATTTGGCATGGCCTTTTGTGGCTGCAGTCCACAAAAGCTTGTGCCAAATAAAACTCGTGGACCTCCAAGATGCCATTAAGACTATTTCTTGGTATTTTCAAAACAAAACGTGTTTGCTCCTTTGGAAATTTTTACAACGGCTGTCCCCACGCTCACTCAGTGAAACAGCTTATTTTCTATTTAGAGATTGGTGAAGTAGAGGAAACTGGCCAGGCTTTCTTGCTCCTCTGGCAACACCAGAGATGTGGAGAAAGTTCAACAACTAGATCTATAATCAGCACATGTCATATCTCTAAAGTCCCCATCTTTGTGGAGGGCACACAGCTCAGTGGCAGCCCATATACCTTGCACAGATTTAGGCACAGTCCTGTGATTCAAGGTAGGGGAAGTTGGAGATGTTTTTGATCTTACTCCTGAAGGACAGAGAGGTATATAGCCATAGAAGACTTAATGCAAAAAAGAAAAAATCTGCAAATCCACTACATCCCTTCTGCATTGCTAGGAGGGGATAGGAAAAAGTGATTCATTCTTCTCTTCTTCTCCTAGACCATTCAGCCTCCCTCCAGTTTACAAAAAAAGTGGCAGTTCTAGAAAGGCATCTCTGAGCCAAGATGTGGGAGAGTTGCTGAGTGATGAAGCAGATAGTGCTGAGAAAGTTGGAAAGTTATTCTTTTGGGCTACAACTTCTAGAATCCCACAGCAAATACAGCCATTGGCAGCTGCTGAAACTATCTGTCACCTTCCAGCCCCAGTATCTGTTGCTTTGGCTGGTGATGATTGTCTAGGGTCTCAGGTAGAGAAAAGTCTTCTCTACTTCTGCTACAGCTTTTTTGTTTTTAAAGCTGGAGATTCTGGGAACTGGGCTTGGCTGGGGTCTTGTTTGTGGAAAACAGATGCACTCTTGTTGAGCTGTGCCCCTTCTCCTTATTTGGCTGCCTCAAGCCAACGCTTTTGTGCTCCATCTTGACACCTCTCCCAACAATACTGTTACACCGCAGGCAAGAAAGATGCCAAAGATCTGAACCTTTTTAAACAGAGCATTACCTTTATGGTTTCTGTGTTAACATTATGAATTTTTTAAAAGGCTAAGTTACGTTTCAGTGTTATTGAGCTATTTGAAAGGGCAGTGGGTATTAATTCTGAAAGGCACCCTAGAAGAAATTCTTGCAAAAGAAGCTAGTAAAATGCGGACTGGACAGGGCTACTGTTAGGTGGATTTGTAATTGGTTGACCAACTGAACCCAAAGCGTGCTCACCAATGGCTGCTTTTCGTCCTGGAGAGAGGTGACTAGCGGGGTGCCACAGGGTTCTGTCCTGGGCCCAGTGCTATTCAACATCTTCATCAATGACTTCGATGAAGGAGTGGAGGGCATACTGATCAAATCTGAAAATGACACCAAATTGGGAGGGGTTGCTAATACCCCAGAGGACAGGATCAAATTTCAAAATGACCTGGACAGATTGGAGAGCTGGGCCAAAGCTAACAGAATGAATTTCAACAGAGAGAAATGTAAGGTCCTACACTTAGGTAGAAAAAATGGAATGCACAAATACAGGATGGGGGACACATGGCTGGATGGCAGTACGTGTGAAAGGGATCTAGAAGTCTTGGTAGATCACAAGCTGAACATGAGTCAACAGTGTGATGTGGCAGCCAAGAAAGCCAACGCGATTCTTGGTTGCATCAATAGGAATATGGTGTCTAGATCGAGGGAGGTAATGGTACCACTCTATTCTGCATTGGTTAGGCCTCATTTGGAATACTGTGTCCAGTTCTGGGCACCTCAATTCAAGAAGGATATCGACAAGCTGGATTGTGTCCAGAGGAGGGCAACCAAAATGTTGAAGGGTCTGGAAGCCATGCCCTATGAGGAACGGCTTAAGGAGCTGAGTATGTTTAGTCTGCAGAAGAGAAGGTTAAGAGGGGACATGATAGCTATGTTTAAATATTTGAAGGGATGTCATGTCGAGGAGGGAGAAGGCTTGTTTTCCGCTGCTCCAGAGACTAGGACAAGGAGCAATGGATTCAAGCTGCAGGAAAGGAGAGTTACCTGAACATCAGGAAGAACTTCCTGACAGTCAGACCTGTCCAGCAGTGGAATATGCTGCCTCGGAGTGTGGTGGTGTCTCCTTCTTTGGAGGTTTTTAAGCATAGGCTGGATGGCCATCTGTTGGGAATGCTTTGATGGGTGTTCCTGCATGGCAGGGGGTTGGACTGGATGGCCCCTGTGGTCTCTCCCAACTCTGTGATTCTATGAAACAGCTTTCTCTGACTCCCCCTCCCCTTGACATGCTTTTTTCCGTCTTGTACATTATTAAGTCTACTTCTGACATCAGCACCATTTACATCAGCTTAGACCAGGATCTTCCTCAGATGTTTCTATTCTACAGTTCCAAACAGTCTCTGCCAAACATAACAAATGCTGAGGGATTGTGGGAACTGAGCTCCAAAACATCTGGAAGGCTATACTGGCCCACCCTAACATAAGCCATTTCCACACTATACTGTTATAGTGCTATTACTCCACTTTCAACATCCTGTGGAATTCTAGGGTTAAGAGCTTGCTGGCTGAGAATTCTAAATGCTCCTTCCTAAACTGCAAGCCCCAGGATTCCACAGGATGTTGAAACAATATCACTATAACAGTGTAGTGTGGAAACGGCCATAGATGCAGCACCTGTCTGTGTGTGCTCTATTATGGGCAAGGTTTTAGAAGGGGCCTTTACTGGTCTGCGACACAACTGGGTTAAACCAATTCAGTCTAGTCCATGTGAGAGCCAAATACAGCATTACTAAATTGTGATTTCATACTATTTAGACCAAATCAGTTCCGCCTGCCTACGTTACAAAAGTCCTTAAAGCGGAGGGAGCTGTGGGCATCGAAAGGTTGTTGGTCTTGTATGTACATTGGCTATGCTGAGTGGGGCTGACAGGAATTGAAGGCAAAGAACAATTGACAGCCACAGATTCCCTAGCCCCCCCCCCACCTTACAAGCTAAGCTTTTATGATTTATTTTCTTTCTCTCCCCCCACCCCTGCTCCTTTTAGGTTGACTACACTGTCGCTCGGCGGCCACGTCCTGGCCGACCTGTGAAAAACAGGAGAAGGAAACTGCCCGCGTAGCACCGCCTGAGCCGAGGGGGCCTCCACCACTGTCTGCTTCTTAGCCGACGCCGCTTAGAGCATCCCAGGCGCCCGTCCCTCTCTGGGCCCAGCCGCCTTTCATCTCTGACGTCCAGCTCCTGGGCATGTGATGTTGTGGGGGGGGGCAGCAGGAGGGGGAGAATACCAGCAAGAGGATCTGTTGTTGTTGTTGCTGCTGCTGCTGCTGCTGGCGCCTTGGCCATGAATGTGTTTGTCACTTCACCAGTTGCCTGGGTCCTGATTCTCTCCCAAGAGGGACCTCTGAAAGCACAAGGTGCAGCTCTGGTCTCAGCATTTTGGGGGACAGGAGGGAAAGGGCTGAGGGGACAAAAGGGGAGGGTGCTCTAGCTGGACACGCCCATCAGCACTTCTCAGAGCCATTTTTTTTTTGCAATGCTCTGAAAGGGAGTTCCTTGTAGCAGTGCAGTTAGGGCCTTTCTCAACCCCGGCATTCCTGTCTTCCCTGCGCCTGGTGACATTGGCCACCCCACCCCAGTTGGGTCGCAAAACCTCGGCAGGAGTAGCAAGGGCTGTGTGCCCCAGGAAGGGGACACCATTGCCCTTTCACTTCCCACCTTACCTCAGACCTGCGTGCTCTGTGGCACCCGGGTGAGAACCGGCTCAGGGTTTTAGTACATGAATCAGTCTCTTCTTCTCTTGTTCTATCTCTTTTTTGCCTCGCCAAAAACACAAAACACAATCTCCAGGTCCCAGTGCTAATAAAGCAATAAGGAAAACAAGCCACATTTGTTCCGGGAGGATTCGCTCCCAGCAACAGTCCAGCAGCTCCATCCTTCCTTCCTTTCCTCCCTCCCAAATGCAAGCTCGTCGTCTCCGTTGGCATGCTACCAAAACAGCATGGCAGAGAAGCAGATTTGGCCTGGTAGTGACAAAGCCTGGGCATAATTAGGCTTGCTCTCCTTCTTGGCTCTGGTTTGGGCCCTGAGGACCTCAAGTGGGCCCTCCCCTGTCACAAACTCATTAAAAAGACTAGCCATGGCTACCTTTCTTTCCGTGTTTTTATCCCCTTTGAAAGAAAAAAAAATCCTCAAAAGAACACTCAGGTGATAGTGCTAGGGAGAGAAAGTTAAGGGGGACGAGGAGTTTGCGCTCAAAATACAATTGATCCAGCTTTTCCAGAGCAAGTCCCTTTCATCTGCTTCCCTCCCCCTACTCCCCAGTACACACACACTACAATCCTCATCTCTGAACGACCAAAATATTCCACATCCAACTCTTCCCTCCCTGCTCCAGTCTGGTTGCAACTTTTGATGCATTATGCAAAAGCACTGTGTAGATACTGTACAGGTTGCGCTGTGTTCCCCCCCTCCCTCCCCACCCTCACCCCCGTGCACTTCAACCAACCAACCAACTTCGGCCTTTGTTTTGTATAAAGAAAAAAAAAAGGAATGGGGAAAAAAAACTATTTTCCTTCTTTGAGCTTAAATTTTGTTTTGTAAAAAATAAATTTACACAATTGTGAATTGTAGCTTTTCTATGGGAGCGACTTTTAATTTAACAGATGAAAATATTTTGAAGCTTAGATCGAAGTTACTGTTTCTTTGTTTATTTTTGGGGGTGTGTGTTTTGTATCAAGTATTAAAATATGTATTTAAAAGAAGCTGGATGCGACTCTTCTTTTAGCACCTCATCTGATGCCTCTGGAGGTCAATCATGTTTAAGCCTCTTTCAGAGAGGTTAAAACGGGAGTGGAGAGGGATGGCAAACCTGTTTACCAGAAGTCATCCTACTATGGCTACCAAAATATTTTAGCAAACTTAAGAGACCACCTTATAGAGTATGATGACAATGACTGGCCAATGCCAAGCCAGCCAGAACATGGAGCTTAAAATGTTCCATTACTTTGTTCCTTAAGATACAATCTGTGGGTCAGCATGCTTCATAGGCAATCTCCAAATGGCCCACCTAAATCTCTGCTTCTTTCGTCTTTCACAGAGTTTCTCCTGGATATCTGGCAATTGTTTTCTTAGCACCAACTTCCCCTTCAGAGCACAAGAATCTCCTGGCTGGCTCCCCATCTGAAACTGATACGGTTCCTCAATGGCTATTAATAAACAGGACTCCAGGTTCAGCCTTAAACCTGTCCATCTTTAGGCTCACTTGAATATGCCTAGTTAAAGACAACAGTAGGGTACGACAAATCAGCTAGGCAGTCTCCCCTCAAGTATTTTTGAGTATTGAGATTCAGGAGCATCATTAATAGGCAGTTTTTAGCAGTTATGTCTGTTTGGTACTTACTTTTATCAGGAGGGTACTTATTCGTGCATACATAGTAAATGACTCGAGGTACAATATGTTCTTATTAGATACCTTCCATATATCAGGACATAAATACAGTCCTCTTATAATTTCTTACTTGTCCAGGCTTTATCGACATAAGTAATGTAATAATGCTCACTCAGCCATTATGACCAGTTTGCTTGTCCTAGCACTTGTGGCTGGCTTCTCTAGAAGAGAAAGGTGTAATTTCTACACAGATCTGTGTCTTCAGCACACTCTCCAAAAATGGCCACACTTGTCTAAGTTCTGAGGTTTATACACAGTCTCTTATTTCCTGGTAGATCTTTTAACTGGCACTAGTCAAGGGTTCTGCCTCTGCTTCTCTGCAACGAATCTGTTGTCATATATGAAATTCCACCTCCAAAAAAACTGGTTCACTGTTATCTCTTTGAAATGTGGCTGAACACCTGAATTTACTTAACTATAAACAATACATTGTGTTTTTCAGCAAGTTGAACTTACTAACTAAATAAAATACATACAACACTTCTTTAGTAGTTCAAAGCAGAAAATGCAAAGACAGTACAAAAATGTGGATTTCCCACAACGAGATGGCATCCTACACTATGCCAGAGGGCAAGTAGGTTAGCTAAGGAGAAGTAAGGAGCCTAGATGGCACATCTGTGTGTTGTGTGTGCGCCCAAGTCATCCATCGATTTATTGTGAACTCATGAATTTCACAGGGTTTTCTTATACACAGAATACACAGAGGTGGTTTTGCCAGCCCCTTCCTATGAAAGATAGCCTACAGCATTGGCAGTCACAAGCAGCTCATTTTATACCAGAGGAATGGCTTGCCACCAATACCCTTTCCCACACACATCAAGATCTTGTTGCCTGAAGTGGGAACATCACACTACCTACTGGCAGGGTCAGCCTGGAGCAGAAATATAGTCTACATGATGGGTCCTCTGTGTTGAATGCACCAGGGATTGAACCTGGGCCCAAAGCTCAGAAGCTATTTTTAAAAAAAAATCTCCCAGACACTATGTCCAATGGTTGATTTCAGATGGTGAGTCAGCACAAAGCTCAAAGCAGTTTATAATATCCTGAAGAGGAAAGTGGTATAACTGCAGTAAATATTAGTTTTCTAAATATTTGTTCTGATAGTTGAGGAAATGATGGAACGGAGACCTGAAAAGTATCTCTGACCACACAGTTTTGGGAAACAGGAACAGAAACCCCTGTACCTCAAAACAGGAGAGGTCCTGAGAAGGTACCAGTTTCAATCATGACACAGTGATATGTTAAAAAGAAAGGGGGGGGAATATGTGATATATTATCTCAGTGATCCACATAGGTTGCACCTAATGAAATCCTAGAAACCTAGAATTAAATGAAAGGCTGTGATCAATGGCAAGGAAGCCACTCTGATGACTGATGCAGAATAAAAACCAAGGCACGAGGACTTCCAAAACCTAATATGAGAAGGGCAAGACCCTCGCAGTTGCATTAGTGCAGACAATTATCAATGCCCCTGCCAATGTTAAGCATCTGAAAGCAACTGATGAATCTGCCAGTTTCATGCATTGGTACAATATTGCAATATCCAGAAAGAAAGAAATTTTGATTTTAAAATGATATATGTATAGTTAAATCCTTATAACATGGAAATAACAAGGTGTAATTCTGTCCTGGTTTCACCTGTAATGGCAAGAGGTACTTTTTGATGCTAATTGCTCTGGGTAGCTGTGGCTATCTCTATGGAACCACATTACTGATTCCAAGATAAGAGCTTTAAATGCCCCCTTGAACTACGCATCCCTCAGACTTTACAGAGGGTCACATTTGCCTCTGTGGACGAGCAGCTGTTGAGTAAAAGACAAGAGCATAAACAGGGATTTAGTTTGCTTTCTACACACAGCACTAAAAGGTAAATGGAAAGGAAAAATCATGAATTTAAAAAACTCTTACCAAGCTGCCAGTCAATTGCCTTATGAAACAGTATTCATTCCCAGAAACATTCATCCTAGAAATTCAATTGAGAAGAAATAATATGCCTAGGAGTAGTAGTGGGTAAACTCTAGCAGTTAGATAAATGGTGGGCATATAAATGCCTTTTGTTAAGGAACAGTAATAGAATCAGATGAATTAATAACAGAAAGTGGCACAAAGAGACTTGGCTCAAAAGACCCCTCTACCATTCCTGAGGGCAAGTTGGAAAGCTGAGGTAGCGTGAGGAGGGAACAGCACACACACAGCTCAGGAATGGCTTGTCACCACTATTCCCTTCCATTACCCCACACTGCCTGCTGCCTAAGTGGCAGCATTACTCTGCCTTACAGTAGGGCCAGTCCTAAGCAGGAATACAGTCTACATTATCTGCATGCTAAACTAAACACCTGCATGCAGTCTTTAGTTGAGACTTTTTACAGGGTTTCAGTCAGGGATCTTTCCCCAATGCTCTTTCAAACAACCATAAACAGAACTTCAGCCCCTGTCTGGGCTTGGGAATTACTTCTGGGGACAATACCTCCCACAGTCTGTCAGACAGCATGGCCAATGGCCATTCTGGCTGGTGATTCCTGGAACTGTAAATCAAAAAGTAATTTTCCAAGCCCTGGCTCTACCACTGAGCTACAATTCCATTCCTGCTACTGCACAGTGATTTGACTAGGAGACCAGAATCTACACAGCTGAAAAGATTTGCCAGGCCTTACATACCTTTTTAAACCCAAGTTTCAAATCTCCAAACATGACTAAAAAACTGCGGGCAACTGAGTGTGTCTGAGACAAGGTTTTTGGTGATCTGAGGATACATTCATGCCTTGGATCCTACTATTACCTAATTGCTTTATTCTCTCCATTCATTTCCAACCAATCACCTTTGGCGGCCTTCAAAATTCTGATTTTTAAAGCTGAGTGTATTACAGAAAAATGCAGGGATAGCCAAATATTTATAAAGGGAGTTTCCTTGGAACCAGTGACAGCTTAGCATAGAACACATTCTTCAGACTATGTGAAAACTGCATTTGCTAAAGATAGTCAAAGTTTTTTGCCAGAAGTGTGACAAATGAACATAAGTCCACACAGTTTCCAAACTTGCTTTGGGATTTTTGTTTTAGGACTCTTGTTTAGGATGTGTGTTACTGTGTTTTCTGTGGCCTACACATCACCTCTCTTAGAAATTTTCCTGATGACTCTCAAACTGAGGAATGGCAGGACAGGACTGCAAAAATAAACAAAGCAAACTGTGTGCCAGGCAGCTTTAGCTCTATCACAGTTTCTGGGTGCACGTACATCAATTTCAAAGACTGTCAATCTGTGCTTCGTTCTTTATCTGTTTCTTGAGTCAAAAAAGAAAACAGTGACACTAGTGTGCTGTTCTAAAATAGCATCATATTGTGTGGGCTGCGATAAGTGAAGAGCAGAAATGAAATCTGTCCACCCCTTTTGTACTGTGTACATGGGCTGTGCATTGGTCTGGATGGTTCAAGGTGGGCCAGGACTGTTTCTCTGAAAGTGGTGACGTGGAAGGGTCTGTGCAGGTTCCATGAGACAACCAGAATCCTGTTGGTGACTACGTGAGTAGTTGTATCTTCTCCAGTGGTGGTGAGGGGAAGCAGGCCTAACCTGCAGGCTCTGCACAGCCCATTGCTTCAAAGCCCTACCTCCTTAGCACTTGCTACAGCTGTGGCACATGCTCCCACTGCCTACTGCAGTGTAGTTACACCAGTATGGTACAACATCAGTATTCTGGCCAAACAAAGCCATGCTGGATCTGGCCAAAGGCCCATCTAGTCTACTACTTTGTTTCCCGTCATGGCCAATCAGCTGACCATAGGAAGCCCATGGGCAGAACATTTTGCTTGTGCTCCCAACCAGATATAAAGAGGCATACAATTTCTGGTACTGGAGCTGGCAATGGACCTTTATGACTAGTAGCCACTGACACTCTTTGAAAGCAAAGAAGAATTGTAGAAGGAGGCTATGGAAAAGTGAGCAAAGCACACAACTGGTTCCTCATCAGAAGACTCAGCACAGAGCAGTAAGCGTTAAGTGTTTAATGACAGTAAATAATTATACAACAATATGATCCACCTCCATGCCAGACTGAAGGGTATAAGCCACCTTTCCCAGTAAAAGGCTCCTGGTTTTGGGCCAAAGAGTAAACGTACCCCTGCCCAGGTAGCTATGCAAAGGATGGCTCCCTCTCTAGCACTGCCCCTCCCCTCCAGACTGGAATGCAGCACTGCCCTCTGCAGCTGGCCTCCCCACAGGGATCGCTAAACCTTGGAAGAGAGGGAGGGGAGGAGGGAGAAGTCTGTCAGACAACTAAGCACTCAGTCCCCTGGCCTGCATGAAGGCTGAACCCCTGCTACAAGTGCGCAAGAAAAGGGACAGAGGTAGGGAAGGGACGGAGCAGTTAGTGCGTGTTTGGACAGCAGGCAAACTTTTCTGCCGTGCCTCAGTAGACTGAGATTAGGGGCTTCACTTGGCAAGCTTCTGCATCCGAGCATCAATGCTGGCAAAATTGTCCTCGACAGCAGCAAGGTTCTCCTTCATGGTCTTCTGAACCTAAGGAGAAAAATGTGCAAAGCAGTCAAACCATGTGGGGAACACAGTAAACTCAACCACGCAACTTGGGCAACATTTTCACAAGGGCTACCTATCGCCACACTCAGAATAATTAAGTCCACAAATGTTTCAAGGTTCTAAAACCAGCTGTGGCTGTGGTATCTAGTGGTCAGAGGCACCGAAACTATGAGCAAGCCCATACTCTTCCTCAGTTGAACAACTGTACTCTCTCTGGATAAACTGAGCACATTTTCATTTCTTCAGGATGATGATGGACGACTGCTGCACAATTACAGAAGGAAAAGAAAGGGAAGGAGCTGGCACAACTGCCACTGCGCCTCAGGAAGGGGATTTTAGTGCTTCATGACTTGGAAGATGCTCTTCCACCAAGCCCCCTGGAACAACAGCTCTACCTGAAAGTCTCCTTTCCTCAGCTTCTTGGCTTTACAGATTTCAGCAGGTATACCCTACGAAATTTGAAGCCTACCTTTGCAACTCTAAAAAGCTAGAAACTTTCATTTATGAAAATGACACTCTCAGGAAGTTTAATGCCATGTCAACATTCACAGCTGGGAAAGTTACTTTCTGTGGATGACAAGTCCCAGAATCTCAGGATTTTTCCAACCTCTGCTAACACTATACATTGGATTTTGTTTTGGCTCCCAAAACAATCACAGCATACACTGACAGGGCTATATTTTTCCTGATAACAGAAGATGCACTTTTGGTGACCACTGCCAGTCAATAATATACCTGAAAGACTTATCTTACAAGACGGCATCACTATTTCTTGTAGCAATATATTCCAAATTTGACTGCAAATATCTGAGATACTCTATTTTCTGTTTTAAATTTTCTGCTATCAGGAGGCATACTACAGCAGAAACACTATTACTGCCCAAACATGATTTTGCCAGATAAGTGACCACAGGACAGGAAAGGTGGGTGTTCTGTGATAGGAACGTGTTTCACTGCAATTTATAAACTAATACAGAATAATTTTCCTTTAATGCATTGACAAACTAGTGGAAGAGGTCCCTGGGCATGCAGATACCATATTTCTGGGCGGCCAGGTTTCACCATCAGACTAAGGAAACTCAGCCACATTAGGCGTCATTTAGAAGGAACGGCAATGAGCATGGCCACGGAACCTGCAAAAGGCAAACTGAGTGGTTCTGTGTCTGTATCCCAAGCAGGTCAAAAGCAGGCCCACTTCTCCTTCTGGCCTCAGATGACATAATCTTTCTAGCATTTCAAGATTTCTAGACTGCATGGTTCAGGGGAGGGTGGACCTTTTGGAGAGTGGATGAACTACAACCTGCTCCCAGGCACTGTGAGATGCTTCATCCCTGTGTGATTCTGATTCCCAAGTGGCTGTACCCATCCATACTAGCCACTCTGCAGTGGTCCCGGTGCAGGAGTGGACACAGTGTGGCCCAAAGGTTGCATGTGGCCCCTCAGGGCTATTTTTGCTATCTCTCCAAAGGTCTATTTAAAAAAATTATCCACTCATTTTCTTTTGTTAGAAAAAGGCTTTTCCCGGACCCAAAATGATCCAGGAAGTCCTCAAAACATGGTGAAATGCCCCTCACGTTGCCTAAAATGTGTTTGGGAACATTTGGTGTGGAGGGGATGATTATTTTTGGCAAGGGTGTGTGCAGTGTGTGTGGGAGTGGCCCTTCAAGGCCTTAATGTGGCCCCCTAACCTGCCACGTTGCCCATCCCTGTCCTAGAGGCTGTGTGGATGTGTCAGTTGCAAAGTAGAGCTTGCAAAAGTTATGTTCTTGGACTATGACTCCCCAAATCCCCCAGGCATTATGGTCAGAAGCCATGCTGCTTGAGGGTTCTTAGTTCAAAGAGGTAATTTCCCCACTCTCTCTACAGGGGCAGTGCTCTGAGTCCCACCTGTGTCAGCAGAGTAATGTTGTCCTTCAGGGAATTAGCAATCATCTGCTGGGTAGTGTCCAAGTGAGTCAGAAGCTGCCCAAACTGCATCGCTGCAAGAGACAAAATCAGCAGAAGTCAGCTTATGGGGTAGAGGTGGAGGAAAGAGGTATTCAGCATCAAACTGCTTACAGGTCGAAAACTGCAGGCCCAGCAAATGTGTGCCTCCAGCTTTGAGTCTGCTCCATCCAGACTGGTCTGACCCAGGGATGCCCAGGGCCTCACCTTGTTCGTGCAACTGCCGCACAGTGACCAGGCGCTGCACCACTTCAGGCAGGGTGCTGGCCAAAGGGCTCCAGCGCTGCACAATCTCATAAAGTTGATGTACCTAGAAAGGAGGGAAGTCACATGGGAAACTGTCCAGGCCCTTAGGCCAAACAATCCTAGCACCCCCACTGCATATGTTCAGACGAGGAGGCATCTCCATGCACGCATGTGCGTGCACACACACACATAACACCAACAAAAAAACTTTGATCAAGTTTGTCCCATTCTTCTAGGATGTAGAATCTCTTCACTTCTCTGAGGACAGCTGCAGTCATTCGACCTAGGGCTTGTGTACAAATATTCCATGTTCTGTCCTTGATAGCTACAGTGCCAAGAAGTGACTTCTCTATGTGAATGAGCCAATATAGACACAATGGTCATGGGTGGCCTAAAAATGCAATGCTCTTCAGTAGAGTTCAGTTCACACATTCAGCTGCCAGCTGTTCAATGCTAAATGATCCAGTGATACTCATTCACATGTGAAACATCCCAGAAAGTGAAGCAAACCACTACTTTCTCTTTGTCCCTCAGCATTCTCTCAGGCTGCAGTTGTCAATTCACATAGGGATCTTTACAGCTTTCAGGCCATGGAACCAATCCTACCGGCTTGCTCTAAACACCTGCAACTGAGATGTATCTACTCTGTTTTCTTCCCCAGTACTGGCACGAACCTTATGAATTCAATAAAAGCAATGAGCTTTGCCTTTGGGAACAGGAACCTACCCAATGAGTTTTCAGAGAGCCATCACTCTCAGAGGATTGCTACTCCAAGATGCTATAGGCAGAACTTGGGTTTGGATAGGAACTGTCAATGCTACCCCTCACTGAACCCACACATACATATGCAGATAGGAATGTACAAAGTGGCACTACAGACTTCTCATGCACTGAGATACAGACATACACATAGAAATGCATGTGAAGGAATCTGACCTTGCTTTGAGTGTCTGCATCCTCCACAGTGGCCTTGTGTTTGGCAATCTCATTCACTTTTCCCAAGACACTCTAGGGATGAACAACCTGCTGTTAAAAGAGCTCAGGTCCAGCCAGAATTTGCAAAATCCCATGTCCCTTTATGCACAGCCCAACTCCTGTGATCAAGCAGACCTCTTAACAGTTAAGACACACCTGCAGCCTTGCTTCCACCTGGTCCAGGGATGCCACATCTAAGGAGCTGACTTTGGCCTGCAGGATCTCTACAGTTTCCTATAGACAGGATGTGACAAGGAAAATGTGAATTAGAATAAATACCACATGCATATTGGCAAACATTTTGTCTGATAGTTGAAACCAATATGTAGAATTTAGCCTCTCCACTCATTCTGATATCTCCAGTCTTTTGCTTCCTGGATCTGTATAGTCCCTCCAGCTTCCAAAGCCCCTTCCTGTTAGAAGTACATTATCCCACCTGTCCACAGGCTCTATGGGACATTTGTTCCAACTAGATACCATTTCCCCTTTCCCTTTCAAAACCTGCATCGTTTGACCTCTGAATATTTCTTCCTTGACCAGCTAGAATGATCATCAACTTCCATGACATCATCACAGCTCAGCAAGTGGTATCAGGCAACAACAAGCTATCCTATGGTATGAATGGTCTAGATCTGACTTTGATTCTACAACAGTTCTACTGAGTTGAATACAACTACTCTAGACTTACTAAGGAAATGCACTGCAAAATGATGGCTTACCCAAGGCCACCCAGTAAATCTACAGCTAAGAGGCAGTCTGAATTCAAGTAACCTAATAGGCCTAAGTCTATCATTCTCTATGCACTAAACTGGTTCAGCAGAAATGACTATTTTTAGATGTCTGTTGTTTTGTTTTAAAATGGAACTAGTGCACAATGTTACAGGGCTACTGCTTGATTCTGTAAGAAAAGATAAGAATCCATGTGTGAAAAAAGAAGATGGCCTTACAGTCAATCTCCTAGGCAGCACTGTAGACATCTTGGAAAATGAAAACTAATTCTTCCACCAGTACCAACACAAGGTTATCCTTACCAACAAGTAGAAACTCAGGGAACTCAGACAGTTTAAAAATGCCCTTCTCAAATATTACCACCCAGTTTATGGAATCTATTGCTTATTGGATTCATACGCAGCCATCAGAACCTGGATATGCTCCAAATCTGGGTCCTTTTCACAGCACCCTCCCATCCCGCCATGGGGACAAGAGAAGGATAGGACTGCGACAATATTCTGCATGACATCTTTGCAGCCCTGTCTTCCTCCTGTCCCCAGGCGGCGTGATGGCTGTTTAAACTATTGATGGGTTTTCCTTGTCAATGACGTGTGACCGCACCACCTTCCCACACTTACCTGTCCTGTGGAAGGGCAGGAAGTGCGATGGTGGCACTTGCTGCCCAGCGCCTGGGAAAGTACCCGGCTGCACTGTGGAAGGAAGCAGCATGTTCATCACACTTCCTTCCGCAGGGAGCTCGCCCCGTGCAGAGGGAAGTGCTGCCACTGCACTCCCTTCCTGGTAGAGCCGCTGCCAGAATCACCACCGGGCACCGCCACAAGAAGGTAAGCTGTGGAAAGGGCCTTGGATTTTGCCATCCCCTCCCAACTACACTCACACCACACCCTTTTATTTCATTAAAGTGCTATGTAAAACAAAGCAGGCCATATTTGCCAAAGCATAAGGGATGTGGGAATGTCAAAAGGAGGATTTACAGACTTTCTGGTTCTTCTCAGAGTCTTAATACTACACTTGTAGAAGTGCAGAATGGGTTTCTTTTTCTTGAGGGTAGAATTAATTTTTACAAGAGACAGGAAGCTTTTTCACCTCTTTCCATAATACCAATGAAAATCAGGACATTATAGATTAGTTTGGTGGCAAAATGTAACAATACACACTGTGAAGACATCAAGTCAAGTGCTGTAAAACATTCCCAAACTTTAAAAATGCTCTTATAAGCTCGAGAACCTGGCAGAAAAAACCAATTCCTGCTCTGTCACCTTTGATACTATTTCTGTGTCATTCTTTATTTGCTAACATAGATAAATGGAAAAAAATTAAGGTTTGGAAACAGGCAGGGTTATACAAAGTTAGGTATTTATTTAATAGGTCTCTTCCAAAAACTGGTGATCAGCTAAAAGAGCAATTAGGGGAATATACTCCCCCTTGGTTCTGAATTCTGCAAATAACCTATTTTATTTCTGAAATTCAGAAACAGGCAACAAATTTGGCCAGTTCATACTACTAAGTGAAACTGAAGTTAAAGGCATGGCCTCTTGACTATATTAATTGCTAATTTTTCTAGTAATCAAGGAACAAAATTAGTCTCAGAAAATGGTTTGGGAACAAACCATTCTGACTGGAAAAAATGTTGTTTAAAGGATCAATGAAACCCATGCCCTCAAATATCAAAGAACACTGTACAAAATTAAGAAATCAGTAGGATTTAACTCACTGTGAAACTGTTACAGTAAAATATTTTAAAAATCAATTTTAAAAAACATCATGTCAAATCTCTTGAATTACAAGCTTTTACCAGAAAGAAGAACACAGGTCAGTGGCTCCCTACCTCTTGTAAAATCCAGTTCTGCTCTAAGATGCAATGAACAAGAAAAGCTAGATGACCCCGAACAGGTTCTTTTCATTCATGTTGTTTGCTCATCTTGATGAGCTTAGGATGAACCGGATGGCTCAATTCACATCTGAGGTGAGCAAAAAACCTTGTGGCTGTTTAGAGATGGTGACTTTGGGTATTAACAAAGGCTACCAGCAGGTTCTTCCCACAGGAGGTTCCTCAATAAGCCATTTCATGCAGCTTCTAAGAATACCTCTGTTCCAGAAGGCAATGAGTATTCTTACTTCATTTTACCATGGTTGGAGATTATGCCATTCTGTTTCCGTGACATATCGATCGCTCAGGACAACAGAGCTGAAGGCAAGCACACTCTGGCTCCTCCTGTCAGCCACAGGACTAAGGACTACTGGCTTGTGTACTAATCTTTTCTTCCAAGCAAAGAAGCTGTTTTCCAGATCAGATGATAGTGCTATGTGGACCCCAAATTCTGATACCTGGACTTTCCCCCGAGCTTTGGGTATCATCCATTTTAGCCAGTTTTCAGACAGGCAGGGATTATCTCATTTAATCATTTCATCTCTATTCAGCACTTCAAAAAAATTATGTGTTTTGTATTACTCAACAGCAATAATTGCCAT
Organism: Cyclura pinguis; assembly: GCA_030412105.1. Taxonomy (NCBI): domain Eukaryota; kingdom Metazoa; phylum Chordata; class Lepidosauria; order Squamata; family Iguanidae; genus Cyclura; species Cyclura pinguis. Next base: position 193,358,666 of record CM059600.1, on the reverse strand, counting down.
AATATCTGTATAACTGTATGCTGCTCCCACCATAATAAAAAGCAATCTAAAATACAAATAAGTAAAAAATAAATAAATCGAACAACACCAGGAGATAGCCATCAATTTTTGTAGCCCTTTTTGTTCTTAAGATGGACTTGCTGGAATGTAAAACTCACTGCCTGCCTGCACAGGCTTGGTCCAGAATGCCTTAAGGAACCTCAGACATACTTGACTGAACAGTGGGACAGATCCCTTTTCACAATGAAATACTGACTGAAAATCTATCTTCTGAAACTTTCAATGCATTTTCTCCTTCCTAGACTCATCGTGTGATTTGCATACATACACTTCATACAATATTGATCAACCCCAACACAGCCCTTCAACAACCATAGAAGAAACCAATACACAACTACCATGTCCAGTTCTTAAAAGCAGACACCGCCTGGAATCTTTTCTAGCCCCATGAGCCTCAGGCTACTTAGAAGAACCCATTAATTCCTTACCATAAGACTAGCTCCCTGCAATCCAACGGACAGGGGATTCTAAACAGAGAGAGAGAGGGGAAAATTAATAATAGCCATTAAGTATAATGCTAGCCAGCCTCTGGCAAGTACGTCACATGTCCGCAATACAAGATAATGCCACACCATTGTGTGCTGCAGTAGACATGAAGCATCAACACCTGAGGATGGGGTTTCTAATGGAAAAAGAGAGAAGGCGGGACAGATAGGCACCCAGGATCTTCTGCTCTTGTCTCTGAGTGCCAGAAATACAGCTGCCCACGCCACAGCTAGCCATGTACACTCTCTCACACTGGAAATGGGAGTCTCTGCCCTGCAGTCAGCACCATGCATGACACCACCTTCTGGATAATTTCACAACAACCTCTTAGGACCAAGCATGATGAAATGCTAAGTGCAGCATTAGAAAACAAGCTTGGATTCCATTTATTTATTCATGAGCAGGTATAGGGAAGGCATATTTCACTGGGATTGCAACAAGTAGCAAGTAGAAGAGAGCACTCCTTCATGTGGCACATGCGTTACTTTGTTTAAGCCAGTGTTGTAGGGATGTTCCTTTTTCCATACACCTGCCTGCAAAGAAACAATATCCTTCATGCTTGAGAAGTGGCTAACATATCAGACAATGGGCTTATTGCAATCTTAATTAGTTATTAAAACTATCCCTGCTGCCCCCCGATCACTTCTGGCTCCCATGATCATGGGGCACCCAGTGTTTCCACTGCCCCATTTGCCTCACCTGAACATCCTGCTCACAGCGAACTGTAGCTTCCAGCTCAGCCAACCGTTTCTCCAGTTCTGCAATCTAGACAAACAAGAGCAAGCTAAGATGGATGCTTCACTTCCCATCTTACTCCCCAGAAACCACCTTGAATTTCATAGGAAAACTCTGGCAAAATACTGTCAGAATTTCACCATGATCAGCACTGGCCCCAACCGGAATGAGTTACTTCAAGCAGCACTGGATTTCGAGGAACATGCCGTTAAAAGTAATCTGACCTGTAAGAAACTCCCTCCTGCAGGAGCCCCTCTGAGGTGAATGGGATCTACACAAGAATGCAGTATCTAAAGTATATCCAGTTCAATTCAATGTATTTTGATTCAGAAAATCTCCTGATTAGACATGGCTCCAACACTGAGATTCTGAGAGAGAGACTGAGAGACAGTGAGAGAATGTGTGCACATGTGCATGTGTATACCGGGGAGTGGGAGTTTGGATTTGGATTTCTATCTCAGGCCAGAAAATGATCTGACTATATCTCATTCTAGACTTTTTAAAAAATAGAGCAATTGGGAAGCTCACAATATTATAGCTAGTAAGAGATGAAGTTCTTTCGAACTGTGTAAACACAGCAACAAGAAACGTTTCAAACCAACTGCCTATGGTTTCATCCCCACCACCCCAAATTCTTCCCCAGAGCTGCCAGTTCCATGACTTCTCCTTTGCCATTCTTTGCCCTCAAGGTTCCTGACACTTAATGAACTCATGTTTCCCATTCTAACTTTACCAGATCTTCCATAGGTTTTCACCAAACAAGAAAATCTTTTTCATTGTAAGAAATGCCAAAATCCATGTCACTTCCTCACCCACACAATGCATACAGCCCCTTGCCTCCGACCTTTTCCTCCATTTGCTTCTTGGCTTGTTTCCATGACTGTATTGTGCACAGCCTGGAAAGGCCTCATAGCACTACTAGGTGGAGTACAAATATGATTAGTTGGATTTTTCTTCTCTCACCACTTCATTCCAGGCACAAAGTGACCCACAAATTTCCTTGGAGCAGACAGAGAAATCACAACCAACCAAGAGAACTGCAGTTCATACCTGGAAAACCCCCATGCTCTGTTTATTCTGAATATTACCCACAAGGCATCAACTATGTTTCCCATCCCAACCCTCGAACTGTAGAAATTAAGTCAATAATTCCTTCAGGTCTAAAGCACTTTAAACGAAGTCTCAGAGACTGCCAGGCGATGTATTAACTGAGATGGCAAGGAAATACAGAGAAAATGGGAAAACAAAATGGGAAAAAAGATCTCTCTGTGTTACGGTTCTCCGCCTTTCAGTATAATGTGAAAGGGGCAGCAAGTGTTGGTGGTATTGGCAATGCTCACAAAAATGATTCCTGCTGTTGGCATTCTTCATGTACATTATACCGTGTGGGCCAAGTAAACATCATCCTCGTGACAGGCAACTTCCATGCCTTTTAGAGACTAGCAATTTTTATTGTGGCTACACAAGAAGGGGCAGCCAGAACTCATGTTTTTAAAAGAAAGGACCATGTTCCAGGGCAAAGGAACTACAGCAGAGTGTGAGTAAGGACCAGGATCTGCGGGTCCAAAGCATCACTCTAGCTCCTTCAGGCCAGTGTAACGTTTAGCAATAGTCAGGATTTCCCATTTGCAAGACCAGCTTGATTTTGCAATTTCCCTTGTTCACACATAAACACACAGACCAACAAGTCAAATGTTGCTCAGTTGTCAGTTTTGCCCAATTCCTGATGATTCGGGTGAGTTGTGTACTTTTTAATTTTTTTTAAAAAGCAGCACACCTATATTTATATTTATCTTTTACCTCGTTACAGTAGGAAAACCCACAAACATACGTAAATGCAATTTATATTGCAAATCTGCTCTAGAGTTTGAGATGTTGCCACACTAATGATGTCCACAGCAGGTTCTTCCCCATCCAGTCTACAACACTCCATAACTCTGCAAATGGAAAGATGACTAGATCTCTCTCTCTCTCTCTCTCTCTCTCTCTCTCTGACTCCAGAGATTATTATAGTTTTGCACCAAGTACAAATGACAGCCCTTCTAAACTATCTTCTTTTTCATATTTTAGCATTCCAGGACACTTCCTTACAACCTCCATAGAGTAAGCAGTGACCATTCTTACCTTGGCAGCCTGAGAAAATTTGTCCTGCTCAGGCCGAGAGTGCAACTCGTATGTCACTGTGTTTCCTGGGCCGACCGGGGCTTTTGCAGGGCTCTTCCCACCCGCAGGAGTGGCTTTAGCGCTCCTGGCTGCTTCCAGTTGAATGAGCAAACGCCTGGTGAGTTGAAGAGGCCAAATATTTTTGCTATTATTTATTTAGTTTTTTTTTTATTTATACAAGGCAGATGAGTGAAGTCCTTCACAAACTACGCTGGCTCACATAGCTGCTATGTGCCGTGCTTGGGTTTCACTCAGAGACTGGAATAAGGAGACTCTGAGCATGTGCATGTTCACTGGCTTACAGCATGCACAGTCCACCCTATTAAAAAAAAAATCCCATCTCCTCTTTCCAAAAGAAAAAGGGGAAATATAATTAGCTCTGCTCCCTTACGATTTTTGCCAACATAGCTTGGTGAAAACTTTTCTAGAAATGCAAAAGAAAAATTCTAGTCAGTTTTTACTTACATAAAAAAACATATCTAGTTGTTTGTCTGTGTCCAAACTGTAATTGCGTTTTCATGTTTTAAAATTTTGTCAGCCATCTTCTGACCGTAGCACACCCTGAGAGATGGGTTAAAGTCTTTTAAAGTAATGAGTCAAATGAAAAACTGGAAAAGATAAAATACTTGGCAAATCTAGAACCAAAGACCAGCATCAAGCTCTGTTAGTCCACTGATGGAAGAGAATTTGGGGGACGGGAACGATTCACCTCTCTTTCTCAATCCTCTGTAGCTGCAAAGTTTGCTCCAAAGGGATAGGAAGCAGATTTGCCTAGCCCAAAGCAGATTTCCAGGCAATATATAGGGCTGGAGAGAGGAAGGGGCCCAAAAGAAAACCCCAATGTGCCCGTAAGAATCTGATACCATGATGTGAGATTTCATCTAAGGTTTTAAGTTGCTCTTTCCAAGTTATTATCACTAGAAAACACGTACTTATGCACGCAGCTTTTAAGGCAAGCTAACATGAGTGCATGGATAAGTTCTTACTACTTTCATGTTGTTATTCTTAAAACACAAATAATATAAAGAGAAGTATATGGTACTGACATGTAATCAAATTCTTTAAGATAAGTAAGTCAAATCGACAATTTTAGTGGATAAAAATCCTGTATTAGTCTTTCAGGTGCCACAGGACACAACACAGTGCACTGGGTCAGATCTTCACTGATTCAGGGCAGTGACTGAGAATGTTCCCATGGTAACCTTTTCTTGAAAACCCTTACCACTGCATGTAGAATATAAGGGTGGCTACTGTTCTACTTTTATCTGCAATAACAACCCAGTTCCTCAAGGAAATGACCTGGATTTGATGACATCATGTTTCCTTCCAGTCCTATAATCTAATCTGAATCTAGGCACTCCTGCTAAGCACAAACAAGTCCTCCAAGCTCTGAAAAAGGTGCATATCTGGTTACAGACTTGCCTGGAAAATTTCCTTCTTGGCCTTTTCAGCCACAAGGGGCCTTTCTGCACCCTGCTTTGCAATAACAGCCCTGTCTGTACTCCTTACTACAAACAAAAAGGCCTATCTGTATCCTGTAATAGGGGTGAGGTTGGAAAAGTTATTTCTTCAACTGCAGCTCCTAGAATCTCCCAGGCAGCATGGCTACTTCACATGTTTTTCAGGGTTAAGCCTTGGTACTTAAAAAGAGTTTCTGGGGCAAAGCTAAGTGCTAACACCATCATGACTTACTTGGCCAAAGCACCGTCAGGATCTGTCAAGTTAATGGCTGCATCGGGCCCAAGCAGCTTCTCCAGGTGGGTGGAGACCAGTTGCTGCTTCAGGCCAGCCACCTGTTTTGCAAGGGCAACTGGTGTCAGTTTTTCCTCAGCTGAAGACTCCTTCACTGTGCTCTGTGGAAGGAACACAGAAAGCTGTCTCATGCTGAATCAGGCCACTGGTCTGTCAAGCCCAGTAACGTTAACTCTGACTGGCAGAAGCTCTCCCCCCGGTTTCAGGCAAGATTCTTTCCTACCCGAATATCCCTTGTGGTCTCCCATCCAAGTATTGCTAACTAGATCCAAATCCGCTTAGCTTCCAAATGATTCAGATTGCAAGTGTTCGAGGTGCTATGTTCATATTTCACAGGCAAAATGTAAGCCTAAAGAGACTCATTTTAACAGTTGTTAAGGACACAAACCTTCCTCCTACTGGGCTGTTCTTAACTATGCTAGCACTGACGCCACAGTGCTAAACCTGACAGCATTAAGACAAATATTCATTTACTTAAGCATTTAGTAAATATTCCTTTACTAAAGTATTTACTAAAGTATGAAACAAGGCTAGACCTGGCCCCCAAGAAGTGGGTGGTTCCAAATCAACAAGCTCCACAGATGAAATGTGAAAGGGCAGACGGAAATGCTATAGCAGGGAACTCCCTCATATGCCCCCAAAAACATGCACAGAGAAACTCTCACCTTGATCTTCTCTACTTCAGCAGTTAGCTCCTGAACTTCATGCTGCAGGCGCTGGTATTTCTGCTGGGGAGTTTCTTTCACACCCAGTCCTTCCCCTAGCTTAAGGGAATAAAACAGATTCTCCAATCAAAAGTAACATTAGAGTACTGGGAGATCCCAGCAATTGGGAGCAAGGATCATTCTGCTGATAGCATTTTTAGTATAATACTATTCAGTTTCTGTCTCAGGAATTAGAGACTGGCTTTACTTATTGTGCTATGACTGACTCCAAGAGCTGAATTCACCAAGTGAAATTCTGTTTGATGAATCTGTTGGGTAATGAAATAAAAAAACCTAAAGTAAACCCTAATAAGCATAATTCAATTTTACCTCAGCTCAAAACCTAAGGCTGTCTGTATGGAAATGTTGTCAAGAGGGTAATTTTTTATTCCCGTACTGTCAAAGCATTTCTTTGTGACTGGACCATGCTGATCGTTTCTTGATTAATATTATTTTCTGCACATGCAGAGGATCTAGTAAAGGGCTGAGCAGTTTGTGGCCCTGCAGATGTTGCTGGACTGTAACTCCCATGATCAATTACCATCAGCCATTCTGCATAGGACTGATAGGAGCTGCAGTCCAACAACTTCTGGAGGGCTACAAGCTCCCCACTCCTTAACTAGTGACTGTATTAATAGTGTGTCCTTACAATGGTTATTTAAACTTGACACATTTGCATATAAATAATTACATGGTACAATATATATATTTTCCTGAAGGACTTAAAGTGGAGTAGGAAGGACTAATATTGATTCTCAGATAGTTCAGACTGGCCAGTTATTCTGACTGTTTCTGGTTGGTCTCTTTTTAAAAGTTATCTGGTAATGTTCAGACTATTTTCTGGTTGAGGCATGAAGTAATCTGGATTATCTTACATTTGGGCAATTATACTACAGACTTAAAGTAGTTACACAGTAACACAACAAAATATATATAGTACTGCATTATCACATCTATCTTTAGTCTATTTGGTGGGATAGTAAGTAATATAGTATGGGAGAAACAGGCAGAAGTGCATGCTACAGCTTTAGTTTAAGAACGGTCCAAATCCCTGCTAAGTGTTCTACCTGTTGGGCCTCTGGCACAAGTTGACCATCTGTGAACTAGATTGCTCAGTGGAAGACTTGAACCATGAATGGTCTTGCCTCACAACAACGCTGGACTGCCCTGTTCAGTCCAAGTTAATTTGATACTTACAATTTCATAGTCTCCAGATTCGTAACCAGTTCTTTTGGATTTGCCAATGCGATCGGAGAAATCTAGAAGATAAAGAGGGAAATGAAATTGTTGCTATTTTTAGACTGAACGACGTCCTGTTTCATGTAGTGCTATCAACTTATATATTTCACAGCACATATGTGAAGTGTGGGTGCACAGCTGACAAAAACTCAAACTACCTAAACCTGCATAGACCGGTATTCAAATAAAAAGAGAGAGAAAGAAACCATACTGCTTTCCTGAATAGGCCCAAGGATCATCATTCATGGGCACCCTAACATACATGAATTTCAATGAGCCTCTAACATTTAAGAACTTAAATCATCATTTGTGTATACGCTCGCACACCTCTGGAAGCAGCAATGCATACGTAAGCATGCATACATACGCACATGTATGCATGCACACACATGTACCACCCATTAAAAGAAGAACACAAACGCTTGTGAAGATGAATTGCAGGGCTTTCCTAAGACATTTTGCTACCCAAAAGAAAGAAGGGCATTATGGCGCTTACTCTCCTTCCTCTACCAGTTGTATAAACTGACTAGAATCCCAGCTGAATCTTACTTTAACACTGGCAACGGGATAGTGTCTTTCAGTATAAATGAGAGAAGACTAGCCTTGTTGTCCAACAGAGGGGAACAGTCAGAGAGATCATGAGGAGTGACTGGGAGGCTGCTTCTATCATCCCATAACATCTTCTGATTACGGCAATCACATTAACTCTGCCTGATGGCAGAAGCAGTCCTGTGTGTTACGAAATGCTTTAATGATAATCCTCGGATTCTCTTTCATGACTACTCAGGCCATCATTTCCCCTCTTTGCTTTGTGTGCTCTCTAATTCAAAGCAGAATCTAGAACTTTAGGTTCCTCTCTGCCTCCAGATGTATTCCAACTGATGATCTATGGAAACAAACACACTTACCTAGTCCTTTTGTTCCCACTCTCTTGTCCTTAAATTTATCATAGGCTGCATTTGGATTGACTATGATATGTTCCACACTGGTGCTAGTTAGCTCCTCCTGCGCAAAGAAATACAAATATCAGAGATCCCAGACTTTCTTCCCTCTTCTACCCAACCTCACTCAGCAGTTTCTAAGCAATTGTCACAAAAGTCCAGCAGAACAGAGAGGCTTTGTCTGCAGCCTTGACAGGTCTGGGTAAGCGTTTCATAACCACTATAGCATTGTTGCTGTTTTTCAGCCTGTGTAAGTGATCAATGGTGCTGATATGCAAGAAGAGCTAGTCACGTGGACAAACTTTTTGGAAGCAAACCAATGGGGCTGAAGAAAAAGGACTTTTTTCCCCCTTCCCTAACAAATTTGTAGTAGTCAGAAGGGGCAAGGGAATGGGTTATTTCCTTACGGCAGCACATAGCTTGGCTTGCTTGTTCAAGTCAACTGAAGCAAGCTCTCTGCTGTCACTTTTGGTGGGCTGCTCCTGGTTTCATTTCTGCTCCACTCCAATGTTATCATAGGGGCTTCTGCTACACAGGCTTGAAGGATTTGGTCTTTAGATAGGCAACAGGAGAGATTGGTCTGGATAGCTCTCCAGTCTGTTCCAGACCTACACCCTTCGGTCTAAACACAGCCACACGGATGGACTTTAGTAGACAGCACAAGTGAGCTACCACTAGAAAAGAAAAAGAAGCCCAACCATCAGATGCAGGACTGCATCTCATTTAAACTGCTCAAAACACTGAAATACTGAAACTGGCTCAGTTCCAAATGTTTGCAACTTAGCAGCAGATGGTTTGACCTCCAAATGTTGAAGAGAACACTACTATGAAAAACAACATTAAAATATTACTGTTCCACTTTGGTCCTACAGAGTTATATAACAACATCGCCTTTTACACTTGGGATTTTTCTGAAAGTTAAGCTAAAGCACAGATGGGAGAGCACTCTTTGTTGGGAAGAGATGACCATACTTCTCACTTCTGCATAATTTCCTCAGTTGAACATCATCAGAATAGGGCTTACTTGACTTCTTCCCAGAGCAGATAAAAGAAATATGTGTACGTGTACAATCACATACTCACTATTTTTTAAAAAGGCAGAAAGATGGGCAGGAGGTGGAAAAAGCCTGAGGACTGACATAGGAGAGAAACCCTCCACAATGCAGCACTCAAATTCTTGCCCTATTACCTTCTGAAATATACACTGCAAAGTTAGGCTCCCACAGTGAGGTGAAAAGCCTGCTGGGGTCACCCTACAGTTCTGGACCACAAGTGTGCTAAACCTATTTACTCAGAATAAAGGGTTAATACCAACCCTCAACTTCATTTCTTTAGAAAAGCACCACCTCCCCCTAATCTAGAACATCATTAAGAAAACCCTGAGCACAAAACGATCTACTTTCATTGGATCAAAGCATGCTCAAAATGATGGAAAAGAATGTTCACACGCCTACATGAAAAGCGAGGGTCTTCTTTCAGTATTAAGAAAAATGAATTAAAATTAATTAAAAATTAAAATAAATATACAGGAGTAGGAAGGGTAAGAACATCAATTATATTAATAGGATTAGCTAGCCATCTGGTCTTGCTAGAGGGTGCAATGTTGCAATTCCCACCTCTTCCCAAGGAGGCAAAAGGGGGAAAAAATCAAGACGAGAGAGGCAGCAAAATTTAGAAACTGGCAAAGCATCTTTAAATCTCCAATGATGGGCCACACAGCAGCCTGGCAAAGTGGGCAGCAAATGTTAATCAAAGCAGCTCCCCTGTGTCTGCTCTTTTTTGTTCCTATAGTGCAGAGGTGGGAATCATATGCTACTCCAGAGATTGCTGAATTGCAAGTCTCAGGAGCATAACCAGCATAGCGAATGGCGAAGAATGATGGGCACTGCAGTCATAAGAACATAAGAACTTGCTGTATATTGAGTCAGACTGCCGGTCTACCAGCTGAGAAGTGGCAAAAATGACTGGCAATAGCTGTCCATATTTTTAGACATTTTCCTAATCATACTGGGAGATCCCTAGTATTCCCTACCTGGCTGTCTCCCACCCAAGTATTAACTAGACCCAACCTTGCTTAGCTTCTGAAATTAGACAAGATTAGGTGGTGTATTCAGGATGATATGGCATCTAATAATGTCCTGAGGATCATACGATTCCTAATCCAACATTTGGAAAAAAGAGACACAGTTTCAGATGAGAAGTAACTACAGTGGGTCCTACTAATCTGCAGGGGTTCGGTTCCAGGATCTCCCACGAATGCAAAAAAATGCAAATGACTGTATTCCATATTATTAAATTGCAGTGATGTGCATGCAGATGCTTCAGCATGTCTGCATTCACATCCTCTTCATATAGGATGTGACGCTCTATGGTCGATGGAAACCACAGATCCGAAGTTCACAGGTCTGGAGAGCCCACTATATTTTGTGTGTATGGAGGTGGCAGCGGGTGGGATTGGGACAGGATAATTGCAGAATAATTGACCAAAGGATTTACATTAGCTGCAATCAGTCCAGCAGAAATGGTGACATGCTAACATGTAGGATAATGAGAGCATCCATTTTTAGTCTATTTGGAGATCTGTCATAGGCTGCTGAGAACATAACCTATACAGGCCATGTTGGGCTTCTCCAGTGCTTGTAAAAGGGGGTTTGTGGGGAATCAGAATTCCCACTCGCATCTCCAGGTTCTGCTTCTTCTACCTGAACCTGTTCTACTTAGGCTGCACAGTTCCATTTATGCTGTACAGTGTAACTGCATTTCAATTTCAAGTCAATTTCAATTTCAATAACAACTATGACTCCTTAAAGACAAACAAACTGATGATGACACATTAGTATTTAAAATACCACAGCACTTCATTGTTCCTCCTGCAACGAACCAATAGGTAATGCCACAAAAAAGTTAAGACTATCCATGTTATCTGCCACAACCTCTCTTAAATAGGGGAGTTCTGAAAAGAAGCCCTAATATGCAAGAAACACAAGGTGGGGCTAGATTTCCACTGTGGCTTTGTAACAGCAACAACAATCAATGCAGACAACTGTTTTCTGCAGTCTGTGCAATTTAGGCCAAAGATCGTAAAGGGATCTGAGAGGTTTTCTCGGCAAAAGCACATAACATGAGGCTGGCAGAAACTGAAAGCTAGGGCCTAAGGTTCTTAACATAAGGCTGGCAGTACGGGATTCTTAACATAAGACTGCCAGAACCTGGTTCTTAATATAAGGCTGGCACAACCAGACAGCTACGACTGCAACCCGGGGTGGGCAACTCAAAAATAAAGACCTGCCAGCCCAAGTGGACCAGGCAGCCTCAGGGAAGCTCAGCTTCTATAGTCTTAGCTCTCAAATATCCAGGGTCCTGCTCCAAGATGGCATACCGGAAGAGACATTCCCAAGTGGTAATTGCTGTTCAGTCTGCTATGAAGTGGCACACTGCCAGAAATCAATGGCGCATCTGTCAAGTGTTGTGGCTGGGGCCATTCACCAACCCAGGAACACCAAGCTGTTGACAATGAGAGCCTGCTTTGTGCCATATGCAACACCAGGCTGGCCAGCAGCCCTCCACACTGACTGAGGCTGCGATTAGCATAGAAGAACACCTTCCAGCAGCAGACACGCTTGCCATCTGGGCAATGAGAACTCAAAACACAGCTCCCTGCCGCAGCTTTCTCTCCTCACTGTCTTACTGGGAAATGGAGGCTTCTTTCCATGCTCTGTGCTCTACAGCAGCATTTTTAAGTGAGAAAGCTCAGCCTTTTTTTTTTAAGAACACAATTAGCCCTCTCCTCTCCCAAAGTGCCAGAGAGGGGAGGGCACTCTGCCAATGCTCTGAAAACAGCACAACGGGTGTGATGGGCTCTGATGGGAAATCTAGGACTTCACCAAGGCCAGACTGTTTTTGAAGAGCCATTACAAGAGCCTCAAACTCCTGCTCCCATTCTCCTCTGGTTCCTCACATTAATGTCAGTGGGATATGCTGTCCTCAAAACAACAGTGGCAAAAAATAGCTACACCAGATTAAAGCGGCTATGAAATCACAGCACAGGAGGCAATCATTCCAAGGAGCTTCGACAAGATGCAAACTCTTGTTTGCAGGCAGCATCTTCAAAGGAACGGTAGACTCTGAAGGTCAAAAATGGGGCATCTGAGACTACTGCATCAGGACAGCTCTTGCTGCCTCATTTGTATCATGCAGAAAATCTTCACTGAAACCAAGGAGAAGCTAAATCCACTTTACCTAGACACTTGAGATTTCCATAGCATCCCCCTGTACTCCATACAAATGACTGACAGAAGAAACTTGGATTTTTTTTGTCACAAAAGGTTGAGAGTCTCTGTGATCTTTAACTCTTACAGAAAATTGTTTTAAAGTGGAAATTCAGTAAAAAAAATCACTAAGTGGTATTCAATATGTAATGGGAAAATGTAGTTTTTGTAACAATGCCGGAAATGAAAATGATACCTGAGTTCACATAACTATAAACCTATCATATCCATAATAATAAATGACCTATTATCTAGTGCCACCTTTGAATCTCTTACCTTCTAGATAAGTTAGACCACTACATTCATTATTCCCAGCCAGAATGCCAATTGGTCAACACAGCTGAAGGGTGCCAGGCTGAGAGAGGCTGTCTTAATGTACCATTTCAATGATGTAATATGAGCTCTCAAAAATGCATTTATGAACTCATTTTATATTTATTGTGTCAGGAAAATGGACATATGTTGAAAACTGCCAATTACATAAAGAACCTACAAAGGAAGATCAATAAAAGCCTGAGGACAAATGACTGATGTTATTTAAAAAAAAAAAAAGGTCACCAGGGAAGTTGTGGGCTAAATTCAACATTATACTACTGGATGTCTACTTCCAAAGTGGGATTTTTCTTTCTCTTCCCCTCCTCTCCCCAAATCTGCTATAGAGGGTCTTCAGTTCTCTGGACCAGATTTAGATGGTACACAGGGACAGGGAATTTGACCCACCAGTAGTGCCCTATCCACTGGCAAAAGGACAACATCAGATAGAACTCTGTGGGTTATAAATGTACTATGAGAACTAGTGATTTGCTATTATCACGGTGGAATATCTTATGGATAAAGGATTTCTACAAGGGATGAACTTGGTATTAAACCAGCATGTTATATAATTATTACAACAGGTATACTTTGTCTTCTTGTTTATGTAGAATCACACTAACAACAATTTTTTTTGCCCTTTTTAAAGTGAATGTCAATTTGTCATCCTCCTTCTCGTTCTACTTGAAAAGAAAGATAATGAACAAGGCCAATCATTTGAATGTTGTATTGCTACCAGTGGTGAGGAAACGAGTAGCACACTCGCATCTGTTACTCCTGCTTACAAGCAATGCCGTTCCAGCTTTAAAAACAATGGTGTGGCTGGTAACTGACTCTCATCTCTGGCATGCAGACCAAATGGATCAAACATTGGTTTTTAAAAAATAATTATGGGGGAAGTGCTCCTTCTCTTTCTTCCAGAGATTATATACAAGAAAAAGAAAACATCCTTCTGTCCTCAACCTAGGACAGTGCCACCGCCACTGGCACTCTTGATTGATGTCTCTCCCTCCTTAGGTCCTAATGGAAAGGGGCATTAAGGAGCTCTTTCAATGCCTGCACGTTATACAAGGCACATTTCCTCTCTTCTCCTCAGCAGGCAAAATTGGGCATTTTTGGCAAAGTACATCAGTATTAAAGACAGGCTATTTCTTGCAGTCAAGAACAGCAAATTATGATCTGAGGCATCTGAATTCTCATACTTATTATTAGTTAGCAAATGGTTTCTCTGTATGTCCAGCATTCATGAGTAGATCACATTAACAACCAGGCTACAATCACAATTCTGCTTATGGGAGGACTGGTATGTCATTAGAACATCAGCATTAACTGAGATGGAATGTTTGCCTTGTTTGCCTTTAGTCCTGTTTCTTGGAAGTGATCACAGCATGGATCATATTATGAATGCAAAGATGTGAAATGGGGGACTGCGAAGACAGTAGTGAACCCAAGGCTATCATACTCATTTATTTTATATCGCGCCTATCTCCCAAATGGGATCTGCAGCACCTATAGCTTATGAGGTGGAAGGTGATGTATTCACAACTAAACACTCTTCATTTGCATGCAAAGGACCACAGATCTGTTATGAAAGCATGGAGCTGTGCTTCTGCACCTGAGCCTGTCACTCTAAACTGTGCATCTGCACTAGTGTGCCATCAGAAATAATGTCTAAGTCCTCTGCATCTTTAATTTATGGTTGTAATTTATTCTCAGTCTAATATGTTCTGGATCATTGTTATAAATTAAAACATCTCAATACAAATATTCATAAAAAGAAAAAGAGATAACGTGCAAGTCTATGGTCATAAGATGCTGCCTGTTGCTTCCCTGCATGATTTATTGCTCTGACCTCGCATGCTTCCGTCCCAAAGTACATGATGTAGGTTTAGTATGTCTCTGGTTCTTATTCAGAAAAACAAAGAACAGCTCTTTATTGGTAGACACTCTGCTGAGGTTTAGCAGACACTGTTCTGAGGCATAGAAATGACCTCATTGCCAGTTTTCTACAGTGTTAATTCTTCACTCCTAAACACTTCGTTTCCATGGGCACCCTGTCAGTGAACAAAGCCACTTCACTTATCTTTCACATGGTCTGTGTAACTCAAGATCACACAATTCCAGGGATTTTGTTGTTGTGGGCCTCCAAGTCATTTCTGACTTATGGTGACCCCAAGGCAAACCTATCATTGGGTTTTCTGGGACTATGTGTGTGTGAGACACGCCCAAAGTCACCCAGAGATACACCAGCAAAAACAGTAATTGCTTGCCATATCTACAGCTTTTCTCCTTTTTGTGTGAGCACAGCCAGAGCTCCCTGCTGAAGACTAAAGCCTTTGTTTCTTCAGTTCTATGTTTAGTCCATCTCTAAAAGCTCTGAGCACTTACCAGACAATAACAACAAACCTAAAGAAAATGTTATTTCATTCCACTTCCAACGCTACACTACAGGGACCCGTTGGAGGACAAGTATGACAATGTTCTTAGAAATTCCAGGAGGATCCTGAATGCATCAAGTACCTAACAGCAATAACCTCAGTTGGCAGCAGGATTTTTTGATCAACAGGGAGAATGGGGGAGGGGGAGAAACCTCTCAGCAGTTTTCTTAATTGTTTTCTGAAGTTAAGAGGCAAATGTCCTCTATTCATTTGCACTTGCAGTCATGAACACCTACTGTTAAAAAAAGGAGCTTGAGAAAAGCTTTGCACAGTGTGTCTCAACATTAATGTATCCATGGAAGAATGTCAGAGGAGAGTATTTTAAGAATCTGTTTTATAGGCCCAACTTCTGTACATCTGACCAAAATGGTGAAGGGCCTGGAAGCCATGCCCAATGAGGAGTGGGTATATTTAGGGAGCTGGGTATATTTAGTCTGCAGAAGAGAAGGTTAAGAGGGAACATGATAGCCATGTTTAAATATTTGAAAGGATGTCATATTGAAGAGGGAACAGGCTTGTTTTCCACTGCTCCAGACACTAGAACAATGGATTCCTCCTAAACCTCAGGACGAACTTCCTGATGGTCAAAGCTGTTTGGTAGTGGAATATGCTGCCCTGAAGTGTGGTGGAGTCTCCTCCTTTGGAGGCTTCTAGACAGAGGCTGGATGGCCATCCGTGGAGAGTGCTATGGTGTTCCTGCATAGAAGGGGGTTGGATGGAATGGCCCCTGTGGTCCCTTCCAATTCTATGATTCTGTGATCAAGCAGGTGGTCCGCTATGAAAGCTCATGCCAACATCATGGTCACCATGGAAGCAGTTTTCAAACAACACTGTGAAGACCATGTGGTTCCCAGAAGTGGATCAGGGAATCCTGAGAAAGAAGACTGGCAACAGAAGCAAACTGTTTTGAAAGGATAGCTTGCCTTCCTACACCAACCTTCCTCTGCTATGCAGAGGCACAGACATGGTAGCTCTTTAAGCACTGTCTTTTTTTTTAAAAGAGCTTTTTGCCAAAGAAGGCAAGGCAAGAAAACCCAACTTTACATCAAAGTTGGATGCCCACATTTATTTGTATAGGTGAACATTCAGAAATCGTTCCCATATATTGAACAGAAACAAGGAGCATCTCACTGCCAGGAGTAAGTGTATTGTTGTATGTCTTCAAGTTGTTTCCAACTTATAGAGATCCTAAGGCAAACCTATCATGGGGTTTTCTGGGGCTGAGAGAGTATGATGTGCCTAAGGTCACTCAGTGAGGTGCCACAGCTGAGCAGCGAATCAAACCCTGGTCTCCAGGATCATAGTCCAATGCTCAAACCACTATATCATAGTGGCCTTCCTAGGAGTTTATGTGCCTGCTACCAAGTCCGCAATTCCCACCAGCCTTAGCCAACAGAGGCAATGGTGAGGGATAATGGGAGCTGCAGTCCAACAACATGAGGAACAGAGGAGGGCTCTCTGTAAAGTATGATACATGGCCATTTCAGCCAAAGAGGAAATTAATTCATGGATTCCAGTGTGATTCTCAAGCAGTGAAACATGAAGGCCAAAGAGGCATGGCCATAACTTCACATGCTGTGATACAGAACATTAGAATATTTCCCTGAATCTTCTGTAATCCACACAAGGAGGTAGAAATGCACTGGTTTGGGGAAGGGGAGGAAATCAGTGTGGTAAGGGCTCTTTCTAGGCACAAAGCTAGAAAACTATCACTCTGTGGTATCACAGCTTTGTAGTCTTCTTTCCTTTTAAAAAACTCTACTCTTCTAGTGTCTCTCTTTGTTTTTTTGGAACACAGAAACTGAAGCAGCTAAGGTAACTTCCTCTTGGTTGCCAAGAGTAATAGTAAACAGTTTTTAAAACTGCAAGGAGAAGTGTACTGCAGGCTGTAAAAACAGCTGGATTTTAACAACAGTTATTACAATTTAAAAAAAGTAATCACTTACCTATCCAATCTCCCACTCTTACTCTCTTCGAACAACCTTAGGTGCTTTGTAGAAAATTCAACTACTCTTAGCGGTCCTAGCCAATAGGTTTTGATACACAGTCGCATCAAGTTAAGCAGCAATTACAAGCTAATGTCAAAGTATCTCTGTAGCAATTCCACCTAAAGGCCATATGCCCATATCTGTGCCAAACAGCTATTAGGATTAAAGTGGCAGTCACAAGACATGAGCTGCATGTTGATTTTAAAAACATACACACAGAGTTGTATAAGCAGCTGCCATTTTGTGCTACAGATGTATGCCCTTTTTATTATTAGAAGATTAGTAAGCTATTCAGATTAATATGCTCTTCTTATAGAATGGTGCAGAGAGCTATTGCTGCTTATGTCACCGAAAATAAGAGGCACACGTGAAATTTTGCCAGAGTGCACATGTGTAAGCAAGAAGATTACAGTAAACACCTAAAAATTTAAAGTACAAATGGGGCAAACGTGGACCACTGAGCACACACTCAGTCTGGGAACAGTGGCTGGTTGCTGCTCTCTAATGAACACAAAATTCTGTGAAGCTCCAAGTGTGTATCTACATAATTTAAGAGATGACTCTATAATGAAAAAAAAATTAAGTGACTATCTCCTTAAGTGACAAAATGTCAAGTGACACCAGAAAACAAACGGTTACTGAGCGTTTGGGGAAAGGTGAAGTTGTGGGTTGACAGCCAAATCCAAAGCTTGGCTAACTCACACTGACCAGGGTGACAAGTGGTAGAAGAGTCTTTGCTGGGACTGGAGACCTGAGAATCTTCCTAAATCAACATTTCCTTCTGCTAAAATCAAAGAGGGGGATTAGCTGCTCAAGGTTAGTGTAACTGAGGGGATTGATCAAGATACTTCTTGAGGAAATGGAGCAGCCTCAGGATCCAGAAAAACCAAAGGCACCCTCACTTTGATATTTAACTCCCTGTCCTGGGACCTATCACTGACAGTAGACAAGGTATACCTATAGAGCTTTCTATGGTTGGGAAGTTTCAGTTGGATCTGTACACTCAAGTTTAGGCTCTAAAATATGGATGCACAAAAGGTGGCCCAAGGGCTGCATGTGGTCCCCTACAACCATTTCTGATCAAACCATTTTTAGAAACGAAGTGGCTCTGGGGGCCACGTGCAGTTTATGGGTGGCCCTTTTTCCACCCAGGTTTAAGAGTCAGACAAACAGATAATGATACAGAGCTCCAAAACAATCCCAAAAACCCTGTTGAGATCTGGAGGGACATTTCCACCATGTTTGGAAGCCACTTGGTCAAACAAAAATTTTCAAAAAATGTTTTTGCTCCCAAATGCCCTCTGGGAGGCCTGGGGGGGGGCTTTCCATCACATTTTGGGTCCCTTCTGGATAACAGTATGTGTGAAAGGGATCTAGGAGTCTTGGTAGATCACAAGCTGAACATGAGTCAGCAGTGTGATGCGGCAGCCAAGAAAGCCAACGCGATTCTTGGTTGCATCAATAGGAATATGGTGTCTAGATCGAGGGAGGTAATGGTACTACTCTATTCTGCTTTAGTTAGACCTCATTTGGAATACTGTGTCCAATTCTGGGCACCTCAATTGAAGAAAGATATTGACAAGCTGGAGCGTGTCCAGAGGAGAGTGACCAAAATGGTGAAGAGCCTGGAAGCCACGCTCTATGAGAAGCGGCTTAGGGAGTTGGGTATGTTTAGTCTGCAGAAGAGAAGGTTAAGAGGAGACATGATAGCCATGTTTAAATATTTGAAAGGATGTCATGTTGAGGAGGGAGCGGGCTTGTTCTCTGCCGCTCCAGAGACTAGGACAAGGAGCAATGGATTCAAGCTGCAGAAAAGGAGATTCCACTTGAACCTCAGGAAGAACTTCCTGACAGCTGAGCTGTCCGACAGTGGAATATGCTGCCTTGGAGTGTGGTGGAGTCTCCTTCTTTGGAGGTTTTTAAGTAGAGGCTGGACGGCCATCTGTTGAGAGTGCTTTGATGGGTGTTCCTCCATAGCAAGGGGTTGAACTCGATGGTCCCTGTGGTCTCTTCCAACTCTATGATTCTATGATTCTGGGCCAATTTAGGTCCAAGAGAGGCATTTTTTGTCCTGTTATGAAGAAATGTTACCCCAGAAGTGTGCGATCCTGTGAGGTCCTCTATCAGAACCCACAATCAAACGTAAAAATGGGGAATTTATTAACTAAAATTAAAAATATCACAAGAAGAGGGACAAATGCAGGATCTTTCCATCAAAGTTCTACAGGGTCACTGCTAAAGAGCTCAGCCACAGTTCAATTTAAATGTTTTACTGGGGGGAAATTCACAAACACATACACACACACACAGTCACACAGACAAGCCATCACACAAGGCTAACTGAAAAGAAAGGGAGGAAAATGGATAGTGGAAATAGAAAGGGACTGGATTATAATTACCATCCAGAAGGAAGCAGAGGAGGACAAAATAACTTGGCCTTTTCACCCAAGGACAGGAAAGGGTTGGAGTGACAAAGTGGATCCCTGAAATTGAAATGCTGTGAGGAGGACCCAAAATCAGGGGTTCTTTATATCCAAAAACCTGCCCTGGAGACATGATGTGATGATCACTCTCTGCTTGAACAAACAATGGAACTTCCAGGGTGGACAAAGTGGCAGGAATGAGATAATGTGTAAAGGAAACACACTGATGATTTTAGCATGTAGGTGACAAAGAACATTGATGGCTGTGTAATTGGGGACCAGGAAGAAGTCACAGATGGGAGGACAAGACAATTACTGACTTGGTGGAAATCTTCCTGTTTTCATGAGCCAGACCTGTCAAAACCAAGAAAGCTCCTTGTGTTTTGGAGTTTGCAACAAATATTAAGTGCCAGAGAGTTAATAGCTGGTTTGATGGCTGTGTTTGAGTGCTATAAAGAAGATTTTGATAAGAAACTCACACAGCAGAGTTTTTGCCTGGTTTGTCTATGTTCCCCTAGGAAATGCACACTGCAGGGGTTTTGCCTGCTCTGAGCTAGGCTATTGTCCTCTTTGAAAGGATTAATCTGGTCATGCCAGGGTCACCTCTCTGGCTTGTTTTTCCACTCCAGATTCCCTCTACCACATGGCTTGCAGTTATCATTTATATTTTTATGCCAATTAAACATATCTGTCAATTAATATATTTTGCCAATTAAACCATCTGCAGAGCCCAGTTATAGAAAAGTCATCTCTTGGACCTAAATTGACCCAAGAAGACTTGGGCATTTGGGGCCAAAAAATATTTTATTGATTGATTGATTGATTGATTGGAGCAGGTGCAGCTCCTCAATATCTTCTGGGGGGCTAAGGCGTCCCCCTACTTTTCCACAATTGCCCATCTCTGCTCTAAAACCATGAAGGGTCATGACTATTTTTCATTTTTTAAACAAAGAACAAGTTTTTTTCTCCATGGCAGGCACTGGATTCCAGATGATACATCATATGATAAGCACTTTATTGCATGAACATGGATTATGCATGCTGAGTTTCTACAGCTCTTGTCCTTAGTCCAGGAAAAAGGAACTTACGGCCCACAAACTTCTTCCTCAGATTGCACTCTTGCTTCCATGGAATAGCTCTTTTTTCCAATTAGCAGTTGATCTAAAATACAGAACTTTCCTCTGCTGATAAGCTCTTGACTCCAGTCAGCTACTGGTCAAAGATAGCGCTCTACTGTACACAACATAGAGAAATACTCTATTTCTCAGTGTGGCATGGAAAAAATTTAATCTCTCCCCAGTAGACCTGCATGGATCAACTGAGGAGCAGACTGGAAAGTAAGCAATTATGGAAGGACGGAGGAAGGGAGAGGGGCAGACAGAGACCAAAAAAAAAAAAAAAAGGACACATTTGTGTGAATAGTGTAAAAGAATAGGAATAGCCCACTTAGGCTGTAGTGACACATACTCATGGCATGTGGCTTCCAGGAGATATCTCAGGTGTAACGCAAGACTTGAATCAAAAAATGTATCTCATCCATGCCTTTGTCACAATAACATAGGCATGCGCAAACATGGAAGCTAGAGTAGTGGAGCTGTTTGACCACCAGACTATAACTCTGGAGACCAGGGTTTGAATCCCCACTAAGCCACAGAAATCCTCAGGGTGACGTTGACCAAGTCTTCCTCCCTTAGCTCCCTTGAAATCCAAATTTAGTGGAGGTGTTGGCATATGCATGAAAACAGCTCTGCTTGATAAGAGAAGGAAAACCTAAACCAGTGCTTCTTAAGCTATTGGTTGTGGAGAAGCAGCAACTTTTACCCCAATGTGCCAGGGACCAGCACCATGCCATTGACTACAGTTCATTCCTTCTTCCTCTCTCTATCTGTGGGAAGATCTCAAGGAATCAGAAGTACAAAGCTCAGGGATTGGCACTAGCCCATGGTAAACCATTTGTGTAACACTAATCTAAATCGTGGGTGGGCAAGTATGGCCCATGGCCACATCAAACCTCCAACTCTCATTCTGTGTTCCCAACCTCCCAGAAGGACAAAGCCCCTAAACTGGTTGGGAAAAAACCACGAAAAATCAACCCCAAAATGTCCCCAAATGCAAACAAAGCCATTAATGTGGCAGGGATCATTTTGCCCATCTCTCCGTCTCCCCATCCCAAGTGGCTGGTTTTCAGCCAAAACCAAAACTGGAACTAATATCATGTCACTTCCAGACTGATGTGTGTCCGCAAGTCCTACCGGAGAGAAACAGAGATGAAAATTGTCCCCTGGAACCACTGCTCACCCCAGTCTAAATCAAGGGGCTGTCTTCCTTTAGACTAATTGCTACTGTAAGAAAAAGGTGGCAGATTTTCAAGATGCGTACCTTTGAATGCCTTTAACTATTTCCCATCCTTGCTTGGGAGGAGTGGGGCTAAGTGTTGATAAACAGGGTGAAGCTGAACTCTGTAGCAGTCTTACCTTGACCCTGGTGGCCCTTACTATTGTTGAGTGCCTAAAAAACCTTTCCAACTTATGGTGATCTTAAGGAAACCTGGGCTTCTCAGGGGCTGAGAAATCCTGGTGGACCTACCAAATTTTATTCAAGCTTGTCCACACTGTCACTTTCAAAGAATGTGTTCATATTTTAGTTTTCTCTTTTGCCTTTTGTATGCAGTATCCAAGGCCAGAGCGTTCCAAAACCTGGATGCCTTTTTCCATCAGACAACATCATCTTTATCAGAGGGCATGAGCCCCTGTGAGAACAAAAGGCTCATTCTGCAGAAAAATGCCGTCTCAGCCTTTGCACTATTCTTCGGATCAAATATCTGTGTGAGAATTTTAAAAACTGGCTGTTCCTGCCCCAATGCATCAAAGGTTACCACAAGAGGACATAGCAATCTAGATCTTAGTCACTGCCTTACTAATCCTTGAGTTTCTCCTACAGAAGCCTTGCTCCAGGGGTTTCCACCAAAAGAAACAGGGTGGATGGCTACCAAAAAGAAATCCTATTGGTGAAGTGCCGGTTACTGAGAGAGGTTTGCCTGGCATTGTCTTTATGGTAATTCCTACAGGAGGTAATAAAATTCTCCTGTATCTTCGTAAAACCTGTCACGTTATTGTTTTTTTTCTTGTTTGTTTTTAGTTATCTGGTTTTATTCTTCTGCTTAAGACTGTCAAATTATTTTACTGTGTTGCCTTGTATTTTAATTGCATTTTAACATTTTATGTTCATGGACCACATATACCGTAGAAGGATGCTGCCGGCTGGCCTACAAGATATAGCAAAACAAGATCAGGTTATGTCCCAAATGTGTTTTATTTGGGCTGATTTCACAGGTAGGTTTGTTCATATACCAATGAGTCTGGTGCTTCTTTATACTGCGGGTGGGAATGGAAAGTCTCCTCAAGTCTTCTCTACAATATACAGCTTGGCTCTCATGCTTTAGAAAGCTGAAGCTCCTTGCTCTGAAGATCCTCTGGTACAAGACCACCTTTCCAAGTATTACTCCCTATTTATGGTACCTCTGATCTGGACTACATGCAGTATAAAAACTATCACCATGCATGAGCCATTAGATGGAGGGATTCCTCCTTGGCAACAGAGGACTGGACATGACATTGCAATCTTTCTGGGTCCCGTTATTTATTTATTTGCTCCTTGTGCAGCCACATTTGGAATACCATTTACAAGTGATAGGGAACACGTGGTTCTCCAGACACTGTTGGACTAAAATTTCCATCATCCCCCACCACAACCCATACCTGTAAGGGCTGATAGGTGTTGCAATTCAATATCTAGAGGGCCCCTCGAATGTTACCCACTCCTACCATAAGCAATTACAGTCATCCCATCTCTGTTATTAGTAGTGAAGATAGCTAAGCCAAATCTCCATGCTCAAAAGCTACTAAGAATCATCAGCAGGTAGACAAGAGTGGGGAAGGGCTATTCCATTCATGTCCTGTTATAAACTTCACCAGAGTATCTCTGTTGATCACACTGGAAAGACCTCCCATATGATCTGGAAGGGTTCAGCCTTCTATTCTGATACGGTTTGATGAAAAGAAATTGGCTCCAAAATGCTTATAAGGATAAAATACTGCTGTCTTCTGGGTTACCTAACATCCATTATGTTAAAAAAAATGGTACCCTATATGCTACCTGAAAACAGGAGAAAATTACATCCCACTGTTGGAATTCTACCAGAGCAGACCCTATTAGGCAGAGGGCAACATGGCAGATTTAGGATAACAGGAAATGGTGACAATGTGTCAGCCATTTAATTTATTGATAACTTTTATCAAGAACTGAAGTGAGGAGGAAGGAATTAGGATTGTCTGCCTTGGCAACAAAATGTGGTTGGCCAGAACCAAACGTTTGCAGTCATACGTGGAAACTTCCTTTCCCTGCAACTGCTCCTGAGCAACAAGATTTGGCAAAGACAAGAGGTTAGCAGATTCTATTCTCAGCACAAATATCAAAGCAGAAGGAAGGCGAGGCTTCTTACCAGCTCCTTGCGTTTCCACCAGAGATGGAAAAAATGCAGAGGGGGAAAAAGTTAAGAAGGAGGCAGAAGAGGGGAGAAGGGGAGAGGAAGGGAAGAAAAGACAAAAATTGTATTAGAAGGTTGTCACATGCACTACACACCAAAAGTTTCAAACATATTTGCTGCACAAGAAAACCCACCTCTGCAAGTTTGACCCCCTCTTTCCTCATGTGTGTGTTTGTGTGTGTGTGTGTGTTTAAACTGCCAACATTTTCGGTGGGGCCTCTGGGAAGCCCACAGCGAAGGGGGTTTCTTGAGAAGGGAGGCAATGAAGGAAAGCTTTCCCTACATACCATGCAAAGCTGCCAAAGTGGTTATTGGGTTAAAATGACAGCAGGAAGATGTTAGGTTAAGCTGCTCTGCGTGCATATGCGGGTGGTAGGACAGAGGAAGTCACAGACAAGGTGCCCATCATGTTAGTTGTGGCAAAGGGCCCAAGTGAGCAGTGTGATCTCCTTCTTCTTTCTCCTAGCCTTTCTCCTGCTCCTAGCCTGATGCTCCACCTAGGACAACTGCACTCCCAAGGCTTCCTAAATGCCCCCCCTTTTCTAGACTACCATGCCAACAGTGGGTAGGGTCTTCAATAATTAATAAGCAAACATGTTTTTGCTTCAGTGTCAGATGGCAGCCCGCTACATCAAATGCAAATGGGCCAAGACTTCTAAAGAGGTGTCTGGAGGTAATTATGGAAAGCAGGAGTGGGAGGAAGAAATCCAGTGGAAGAATGATCTCTCTTCTCCCTTGTGAGTGTGCACTTGGGAAAGCAGTCACCAGTTCATAAGCTGAAAAGCATCTATGGTTCTGGAGGGTATGAAAAGCAAGCACCAAATGACATGAGGAAACTGCAGGGGCATGCATTAATTGCTCGGGTTCCTTGATTCCATCAGGTATGTTTGAAGGCTGAGAAGAGCTGACGACCGATTGACAACTGTTCAATTCCCACAGACGTTCTACAGGTTTAAAGCTGCAAAGACCCCAGGATGGCTTTAATTGGGTCTGCTTTTTTGGTCTATTTCCTCCAATGGAGAAATAGTACCAGTATTACCCCACCAACTTTCTGGTGTTATCTTTACTCTTGACTGCCATTTTTTACAAAGAAAGGACATCTTAGGATGCACTTCTTCAAATATGAATGCACTGCATTGTGAAAACTTCAAAAGAGATGCAGAGGCCTTCATACTGACTCAAAGCACTAACTCTCTGAAGAATTCCTATCCATCTGTCTCTCCATCCATCTATCCATTCATCCAACTATCTGCTGACCTTAATTTGCTCCCAAGGCAAAGGAAGATGCTGGTTTTCCTAATGAGTCATTTTGTTTTAAGAGCATTCCCTCTGCTATTTCCAGCCAGGCAGGTCCACTCCCCAAAATACTCTATGTATTACAACTCTGGTTCAAAGTCAAACCCAACCTGAGACAATTGCAGGCTGGGTGACAAGGAACAAATCAATGGCTTCAGTATCCAAGTGGAATCTATGGAAGAACAAAACTCAACTTTATAGAAAAGTGTTGCTTCTTCAGTAATGTGAGCTGGGTTAGCCACAGAAACCAGCAACATCTAGTCTAACTCCATAAAAGGGAATCATTTCACCTTTTAGCATGTTAGTCCTATCCGATCCCAGAATGGGGAAGAGGGCTGGACACCACTACCCCAAGCAAGAGCAGGGACAGGGCAACATAGGGTCTCCAAGATGTTCTGGAACAGCAACTTCTTTCATCTCTCACAACTGAAAAATGGCCTAATAACGCCTGGAGGGATGTAGCATAACAACACTTGTAGGAACACACATTCCCCATCCCTCTAGCAGCAAATGTCATGCTTATTGTTCCAGGAACTCAGAGCCTTATGCTACTTTATCAACAAGCTAACAAGATCTCAAAACTTCAATGACTATTCTCCTTCTCTTAATATCCAGAGGACTAAACAACATCATGAGGTGTGCTGTCCATGCAGACAGAATACCATGGAAGAGTGTAAAGTTTGTTTCACAGCAGTGTGAGACTCTGTTTAAATGTATATGTCACTGTAACATACTACAGTCCAGTACCTGGTGCATTATCTTGCTCTGATGCCCCACTGTGCACACCTCATCATCTTGTTGGGGAAAAGTGTCTGGCAGGTGACTGCATGGTACAGGATGGGGCTCTTCTAGCTCCACCACTTATCTAGGAGCATCAGGCAAGCAAATGAAGTGGAGAAAGGAAGTGCTCAGCAGTAGATTGCTTTCAACAGAAGGGACATAAGCTCCTGTTCTCAGGCAACCCTCTGCGAGGACCCTCCTTCAAGAGCTAGACAAATATCAGGATTAATTTCACCAGCACACTGCAGGTTTACTCCCCTCCTCTTAAGAGAGGCTCATGGCCCTGTGTGTTGCACTTGGAGCTCTCTTCATACTTGTTCCTATAGTATATAGATCTTTCTCCTCTACCTTTCCCATACAAAGACCTTCAAGTCCAACTGAAATCAGTGGAATGCTTTTAAGCAAACAGTTTCATTAAGTTTAACAGGCATCAAACTTTCTCTTCGTTCAGGGGTAATAAAATGGGCACTCGTCTTCAGTTGGTACCAACCGATATTTTCTTACTGGAAATCTCGCATGGCATCAGCCAAAAGAGAGAATGTGAGCAAAATCACAGTATTTTGGGGCTTGCTGGATAGCATCAACACAGATACAAGGATGCTTGGTTGCTGCCTCTTGGCTCTGTCCTTTTGAATCTCACTCAGGAGAAAAGCAGGATATAAATCAAATAAATGAGTCAATATAACGCAGCCTTTAGCAAAGCATTCAATGTTTCAGGAAGACAGCGGCTGTGTAAGGCTTCCGTGCTGACATAAAACCCAAGAGGCAGCTGAACAGGGGCCATGTGACTGAGCACAGACATGTCTCTGGCAAAAGATTTACATGCAAAGAGAACAAAGGAGAGGCCAGCATCTACCTCATAACACCGAAGAGGGTCTGAAAGAAGTCCTGTGTGTCAGCTAGACATGGAGCTGACAGTCACAACAGGTAAAATTAGGCCAAATTTGAACATTTTTAAATCTCACCAGCTCATAGAGGAAGTTAAAGCCTGTATTTTGCTTTTCTGTTGATATCTATAAAAATGTTTTACTTCAGCCAAATCATGCCTACCTGTTAATTTTTTTATTTTATATTTATTTTTATTTTATTAGAGTTCTAATAAAAACAGTAACAGAACGATCTGAAGATTGGCAGTACCCATTTTTTGCTTCCAAATAATAACAAATGCCCCACAGGTGGAGAGCAAACAAAATGAAAGGGAAAGTAAGTGTTCTAAGATTTCTTCAACCTTCATCACATCCCTTGTACCCTCAACCACCCCTCTGCCTGAAACCATTCATAAACCTTCCATAATACATTTGCGTGCAATAATCCTCTAGAAAAGCAGGGCTAAGAACAGTATTTCAAAATTTAAATGTACCAGAACAAACTTTTATGGAGGTAGTCCTGTAAAGACTTGGAAATATAACCCTTTCCAATTTCAAAAGATCAGTGCCAATTACTGACCTCTTTCTAAATCCGGTGCTTGGGATTTTTCCAGCCCTGATTTGATAGAGGAATGCAGGAGGATCACAAAAGCAGCTTACAGATCATCTGGTTGGAAAGACTGCCAGCAAGAGCAATATTCTAATTAGATTTCTGTTCCCCTCTCCCAGCCCCTACCTCCAATTATGTGTTTTAAATGGCAGACTGTTATACTTTCAACAGGTTTGGTACCCAGAGTAGTTCAATTCTCAGGCTAAGAAGACCAGCCAGTTTGCTGCACTGATGTTACTTTTTTGTTTCTTTGCTCCTCAACCATGCTGGTATGAACAGAAGCATAAGTGATGATCACGGCTTACCAGATATATTTATTTATTGATATCCTGCCTTTCATCAAGGCAGCTTTTCAAATTAAAAAAGAGATGCAATATTTCAGAGGTAGTTATCTTGGCCACAGGAGGTGGTATGCGTATGCACTTTAGACTAAGAGAAACTAAAAGACTGGCAGGAATTCAGCATCAAAGTCCTATTGATATTTTAAATTTGAAGGATGTTAGCTAACAGAATAAATAAAAACTACTGAAGCAGAACTCTAAAATCTAATGCAAATGCCACGACTTTCCTGGGAACTGTGGTCTGCAGTTGGTGAACTGCCAGTTCTCTTGTGGAAGACTGCTCTATTCTCTTCTTTAGCACAAATTCACCATCCCTTCCCTTGTCAGCTTTAAATATGGTTTAGTATTATATATGCACTAGTGATAACCAAGGACTGTAGACCCACTGCAGACCATAGTTTCAAACTCTAGATAAGACAGGAATCATGTGCACTGCTGTGTACCGCATGGCATTATTATAGATGCCATGCTAAGTCTTGATTAAAGCTGACAAGAGAAGAGAAAGGAGAACCTACATTGAATGGAAGAAGGAATGAGTTCCTGACGTTGGTCCTCAATGTGCAAACTGTGTCTCCACTGGACCTATTTGACCATATACTTTTACTGCTGTGTCCTCTCTATATTAGAAGATTGGAGGAGGGCCTTTCCAACCTAACATCTCCTTGGTGTTTTGAACTGCAATGTTTACTGTTCTCAGCTGGAATGGGGAATGGTAGTGATAGGAGCTGTAGTTCCAAACATCTAGAGGGTGCCAAGTTAGTGACAGCGGGCTTCAAGGCATGCAAACATAAACTGAATGTTTGCCAAACTTTGTCTAAATCACAGGCATCCACGGCAGGAGAAAAAGTGAAGAATGAAGGGAAGGGCAACCACGGTGATGTATAAGTCCTATCTTAAAATAGGAGTGTCTTGTCCAAATTATTTTTCAAAGAATTACGTGAAATTTATGTGAAATACCTGGCTTTAAAATGTTAGTATCAAATACTAATTATAATTATTTTTACAAATTTGAATATAATGCCAACTTTGCAAATCTCAGCAAACCATTTAGGTGGGAACATGAGTACCTAAACTATACATTACTCTTAACAATGCTCTTAACATGAAGGGTACTTCTGGTGCTACATGCTGCAGCCCCAGAATCATAGCTTTTATTGTTCCATGTCACTAAACTGGTCTGCCAGGAATAGGTTTTGGAGAAGGAGTAAGATTCCAAAATCTACAGGATTTTAAAATTCCATTTGTCAGACTTTCAGTCTACCCACGAGCCATCTCTTCCTGCTTGGATATCCTGAGCCCAATGTCAGTTTTGAGAAAGGAATAAGATTCTGCTGTTGGACAGTAATTCCCAGAAACCTCCAACCAGCATAGCCACTGGCCAAGCTGACTGGGACATTTATGGAGCAGTGGTACCAAAAAAAAAAAAACTTTTTCTAAGCTCTGGGTATATAAAAGAAAGGGGAACCTCTAACCAGACATTCAGGGGTAATTTTCAACATTTCTTATGTTTCAGAGCCTGTCATTCAAACGTAGATTCTTAGCCAGGGCTAACAAGTGGTATACGATAGAATGTATTTTGTTCTGGAACCTGTCTACTTCACAGACAACTATGCATATTACCCTGTATTTGCCATAGGAATCATTTTACCCTTAGGAGTGGAAAAATAAGGGCTATTAATGCCACTATGAAACTTGTTCTTTTCCCTTAAATTAGATTGTTTCCCCCTAAATTAGAGGTCTTAAATAAATGAAATTCCTTGCTTCTTTACTTTTGGAGAGAAGGAAAGCCTATAGTCTTCAATTTATTGTTTCCCCCTGTACTGTGCAACAACCTGGTGAAAAGATAACAGTGCCACAAATCATAAACACACTGCAAATACATCAAAACCATCCCTTGATCAATCATGTTTAAATTTTTCCCATTGTCCCAAGTATTAAAAACAGGGATTTCAAAATGAACTAAAGAGAAGAGTGCAAATTTACCCACATGCAAACACAAAAATTCTAAAAGCATGCAGAAGAAGGGGAAAAATAATAGAAGCATTTTTAATGGTCTTACTTGTGCAAACTAGTGTCCAGGCAAGGTGGTGTGAAAAGTGAGGGGGGAAGAGCATTAGGAAAACTCAGGTAAGTTCAAATGTGCAACAGTTCAATATAAACACAGTTAAAACAGTTATTAGGCAAATTTCCCAAATCTCAATGCATCTTCGGAGGCAGCTGCAAAGGAAAATGCTGTAACTGAGGTACAGAAACGTCATTCTCAATAGAGCTGGATCAGAAACCCCATGAGCCTTAGTGATGTCAAAGCATTAAAAAAGCAACACACAGGTGTCTTTGAAGTATAGTTGGTGTCTTCCCCATAACAACATATAGCCCCATAGCACTATGACACTGTCAGGTCATATTATAAACAGAGGTAAATATGGAAAATTGGAATAGAGATATCAAAATTCAGATTGGTATTGTCTGCCTTTCATTTGATGCATTCCATTTTATCACCTCAGAATTCTCCCACCTCTGTCAGCTGTACCTTCCAGCCAAGCCTACTTGTGAGGAGCAAGGGTTTCTCACCTCCATCCATCCATGCTCCTGGATTCATGCATCCTCCCCACCCACGGACCAAGGAGAATATACTACTAAGCTTGTATCTGTGTGTGCACGCATGTGTGCGTACTCTGTGAATCTAGTAACAAAAGTTTGAGCGAGGTGTAGAATTTCACCGCCTGAAAATCTTAGCTTTCATTCTTCCAGACCCCCTTTCCCAAATCAGGCATGTTCTTAGTCCTTATCTCTGCAAAGAAAGGCTTGAAAATATCTAAACAATGTACCAGGTGGAGGTTGGGGAGGCAACAATGAGTAGGATGTGATGATTTGCTTAATTTATACGAAATGTAAAATTCAGGCTACTTTAACAGGGAAGTGGGATACACAAAATCACACCAGTGCCCACAATCCATTCTCTCTCAAACAAGACTCCAACATTTCTAGTACAGCAACATTCCCATATTTGAAGTTTGCCACACAACAGACCATAGACTAACATGCTTTCATGCTGTTGGGGTACTGCTATTTTAAAATTTTCTTCCAAGCAGAATTGTAACTCTTGCTTCCTGTCACGTGGCTGTGTTTTTTCCCTACAAAAAGAGATTTGGACTACAACCAGGACAGATCTACTCCCCAGTGGACCCACTGCTAGGTAATCCAAATTTACAGTAGGGTCCCCTCCACATCTGCTAGGGAGGTGGGAGTTGTAGTTCAAAAGCATCCAGCAGACAATCTGTTTTAGCACAGACCTATGTGGGTTTTAAAATACATGTCTGACATTCAGTACAACTCATTTATGTAAACAACAAACCACCTCTTCACAGTCCATATGGATCCCTGCCTCCCTATACAGCAAAGGGTGGTAAGAAATCTTTGGCTCTCCAGACGATTTCGACTTCAATTCCAGAAATGCCAACCAGCATGACTGATTTTACAACAGTTGTAATGCAAACCTCTGGAGAGCCAAAGGCTCCCCATGCAACATTTAGCAGATGTAGGAAATCATGGGTTGCATATATCATAGTTTGGGTTGTCTCATCCTAGAGTTTCTGATTTCCTAGTATGGGAGCAAAAGCAGGACAGGAAAGAAAGCTGATAGGAAGAAGATCAATGCCTTTGGATCCCATCACAGGAGAAAGGTGAGGTATAAACCCAATAAATAAACAAACAAATACATAAAATTTGAAATGTGGTGCTAGAGGAGAGTTCTGTGGTTCTATAGAGTTCTATACCATGAACTACCAAAAGGACAAATGGATGCTTCTTCTTAGAGCAAAATCAAAGCCAACTTGATGGCAAATAACAGCAGCAAAATGTCACATGGTAGAAAGTCCTGTTGCAGGGCAAAGGTCCCACATCCCAGCAGGCTAAGTTCCTTTCTCTTTCTCTCTCTCCCTCTCTCTCTCTCTTTTGTGACTCCCTGTAAACTATGCATAAAGTGATGGCAGGCAATATAAAAGCCTACCTATGATGTTTGATTTGTGATACTGTTCTCACATAAGCAAGTCATAAATCAATACTTCATCCCTTGAGTGATGAACATGGGAGTGTGAAATTGCCTTACAGCACATAGAAAGAAGTACAAGCAACTCTTCTACACACACATTCCTGTTTGGTAGCACACTTTTGTCAATGGCTGCTCCAGCATGCAAGCAATGCTGATACTGCAGCCAGAAGCACCTGAATACAGTGCCCAAGGCACAGCAGAAGGATGCAAATGCTTCAGTTTTCAATAATTCAAGTGGCCATCTGTAGAAACTAGCTTACAGCTAAAATAGCAGCTCAATCCATGTTGAAGCCAGCCGAACCATGGAGGATGCCATTTTGGGAGGAAAGGAAAAATTGTCTTCTTTATGGCTGGGATGGACAGACAACAGACTATGTTTTAATGGGAAGGTGCACAATTTGCAGTAGATCAGCAAGGGTCTGTGTTTCTTTAATTGTCTGACAACAGCAACAGCTAAAAATCTTTCTGACTTCTAACCTGGTGGGGGGGACACTTAGGAAAATCTAGAGTGGATTTTCATTTGGAAGACATTCAGCCATTATCTGAAATACTGGCATCAGATTTCATTGTTAGAATAGCAACAAGGCAGAGTGCTTCGTTCAGATCCAACAGAGCTTGGTTTGGACAGGTTGGATCCAGGTTCCCATCTGCATAGCCATTACCGCAGCAGGTGAAAGATGACAGCACATTCAAGCATGCTTTCTCATTCCTAGCAAACCAGAATTCTGTAGAATCCTGGGTTATTGTTATGTGCCAACTGAACTGTTAGTGACCTTGATACTCCAAGAGTCTGACTCAGCATAAGGCAACTTCCTACGTTCCTAAGAAATAATCAAAACACCAGTAATTCATCTCAGAAAATTCACACAACTGCAGCAGTTCATTTAAAAACCCATCATATCTTTGAGACCACCTGGGAAACATCTAATTCATCAAATAGAATTCATCAGCCACCTTGGAGCACGACTTAATACAAATATACTTTTGAGTTTATCCTTTAAACTCCAGGCTGATTCCTATGGTGAAATAACCTTTGCTTATTTATTTAACAGCACATATGGGCCACATTACATTAAGGTATCCAGGACTCACAGAAAACAATACCATTTAAAATTCAGTAACAAAACCAACATGTCAGAGAGACTAAAATCAGCTTAAACACAAGGCCTGGGAAATAAACAGACCCAAGGTGGGCTTGCTCAGAATCTGCTCCCCCTAACTTCCCTGCAGGAAGAAAAACAGAAAGTCAGGTTAGAATAAAACACACAGACACCATTGTTTTTCTACATCGAGAGAGACCTGCGCACACATTCCAAGTCTGCTTGCATTCTGAAATGGTGCAGTCTAGGGAAAACTTTACTCACAGTTATAAAGACAGGTGGTACTCCCTCAATGCTTTAGACTACAACTCCCATAAACCACAGTTAACGTGACTAACAGTCAGAGTATGAGAACAGATCACTTGCATCTATAAACTAGTCCACAGTCAATATATAGCTTTTTCCACAATCAGACTGGGAATTTCATATTTCATATCAGAAGATAATTTATTTTAGAATAAGTGCAATGTGATTATCAACTGTTGGAGGGGGTCACAGCTCTCTGGCAGAGCATGGACTTTGCTTGCAGAAGATCCCAGGTTCAAAGCCTGGTACGTTCAGCTCATACTGGTTCTAAGGCTCTAGAGAGAAGCTGTTTGTAATTACTTTGGGAACACTGTAAAGAGGGCTAAGAAATGAATTCAAGAACCACAAACAGTAATGAAGATACAAAACAATAAGCAGAATGAGACTCACAGAACACACATTCTTGCCTTCAGAGAGGAGCAGCATGTATGAAGCAATACCCCACAAACGCTTTTGTTCTGTATTTTGGCATCCTCCACACCAAGAAATTGATAAACAAACTGCATCCCACACAAGCAGTCATTTTGTGCAGATTGGCTGCAACTCTTTCTCCTCTTTGTGACAAACAAGCTGCCTAGGCCAGTGTTACCTGCTCCTATTAGCTGTAGATACACATTCCCCTTAAGGGTACCCAACACTTACATTTATAATACTATTCAGTACAACACAGTGCATTCATGCCTCAAATAAATTCAGGACTGTTCTTTTACCAGAAATTGGGTTGTATAACAATACTGCTCCTGGATTTGCAGAGGGCATCATTCATCAGCTCACAGGCTTCAGGTTCTGATCATCACCACAGAGAATTGATCATGGAAATGCTGATAGGCTTGTCTTGACAGCTACCTACTCTCCTCTACACAAGAGACTAATTAAAGCAATACGAGATACAGATTTAACACAGAGAATAATGCTATCAATGCAAAGACCTGGAAATATGCCTTTTTAGACAGATCAGGAAAACAACTTCCAGAATCAGCCAGCATGACCAGGATGGCGGGGGGATTCTGGAAGCTGTAGTAAAAAAGTAACTATTTGGAGCTCTAATCAATGCTTACTAGTAATAGTGGACATATGTCCGCCAACTTCAGTGTGACTCTACTTGTCCCATTGGGAGTGAGCATAAGCAGCACAGTGTTATTGCATATTTCCTGCTTTTGAAGAGGCATCTGATCAGCAAGTGTGGGGGACCATGATGGGCTAGATGGGGCTCTAGTCTGACCAGCACAGTTCTTATTTTCTTATAAAATAATGTACCTTGCTAACTATTCAAGAAACAGGGCTGATTTAAATCAAATTTTTAGTCGCTGAATACGGATCAAACTGAGCTGAGAGTGACATAGCGACGATTCTCGCTTATTAAAGGGACATTCGGTTTTTAAATTATTCAAGCCTCGCATCATTTGTCCTCAAGCTGACACCACAAGTTTCAGGATGTCCAATTTCAACCACTTCTTATTTTCTAGGCTGTACGATGCGACTGAATGAATCTCAACTGGTACAAAAAGTTGAAGGAGGATAATTACCTTTTAATTGAGAATCCTGGCTTTGCACAAAGGATGCTTTCCTAGAATGAACTGTTTTCTTTGAGAGAGAGAGATAGGCTTCCCACTAAGCACAACTAAGCTGTATTACATGAGTGAGCCCAACATTTGGTCTGGGAATACCTGCTGAGGCTGTAAATAACCCCCAACTTGACCTTTCTGCCCTCCCACTCCCACAATGCAGAGATTTAGGTTTTACGCGTACACTACTTTTTCCACCTGGATGTGAACACCACGTTTTGCTTGTATTTCTACTATGTCTTGTGTCTATTCCACAATCAGTATCTAATAAGGTTCTCAGTCTTTTGCCTCTAAGTTGTGCTACCCATATCCTTTTAAGTAGGTTTGTTATATCCCTTCTAGAGGAATCCAAATGACAATTTAGAGATCCCTGAGATAAACATCTCAGTGGAAAAGACTGTTGCAAAGGACTTTTCATGGCAAATCCAAATAAAACAGTTGTGTTCCTCTGTTGTCCTTACATGTTTCAGACCTGATTTATGTCAACTTGTTTTCATTTTTAAAAAACCTTAATAAAGCAACATGGATCCAAACAAATCACAACACTATTGGGTATTCAGTGTTCCTGTGCTTTTAACTTAAAGTTCCCCATTTGTTGGTCTTGCCCACTGTATTGCTTCCTGTTATTCACAGCCAGTGGATTGTTAAGGAAAAGCCTCTCTTAACTGGCACTAAGAAGAAGGAACATTTTCCTGTTCATCTTTTAAACACAGAAATAGCAGTATTTCACCATAAAACAATACAAAAACGAAATCTTCTCCCTTTCTCATGGGAACAAAAACTGGCACTGGGGAATTACTGTGAGCCACCTAGTGTTTGATATTGAGAGAAAGTTGGGATATAACTTAAATAACTAAAGTTAAGATAGAAGGGGGCCCCGTCCAGTCATCCTCTCCTGCAACTGTGGCACTCCCCCCGTCTGGCGAGCCCAATCCCCACTGTTACCCTGATTTCTGGGGTCCCTTGGGGGACACCTCAATGTGCTCCACGTGATAGGGAACGGAAACTAGCCAGAGCACAAGCAATAGCAATGTGCGAGGCAGGGTAACCTAGCGGGGTCTTTTTACCCAGTTTTTACGGGGTCAAGCCAAGCCAAAAACCAAACGAAGATGTCCAATAAATGATTTTATTGAATGAAAGTCTCATGCACCAACACAATCATTCACACACTCACTCAAGACCTATAAAGAAGCAAAAGAGAGGAAACTGGATAGGGGAATATTGAAGGGGTTGTAGGTGAGGTAATACTGCACCTTTTCCTGAAGTCCTTGGTCCGTGAAAAACAGTGGAAAAGTGGGGCTCGGCACAGAGGGGGCTGAGGGGATTACTCAACAAATGGAGAAACGGTCTGGTGGGATAACTGGGAGTGATCCAAAGAACCGCTCCAAAAGTGGGACTATTTGTAGGGGGAAAAGTAGCGGAGGGCTAATCCTTTCCCGGGGAGAACAGTGCTGCAACGAGAAAGAAGCTCCACAATGGTAACTTCCTTTGCATGATGAGATTACAAGGTGTTGCCAAAGTCTCAGGATCTTCGGCTGCATTGGGTTGTGGTGTGACTTCACGTAAATGGTCCTCGCCTTGCTCAACTTGGGGCAAATATGCTAATCCCCTCAAGTCAGCTTCTCAGGGGCTGAGGACTCTTTGTTTATTCTGGGTTTGCACAGCCTGAGGTCTCCTGGGGCTACGTGACAGGGGATTTTACTGGCTTGACCTGGTTTTCAATTGTTTGACCATTGCTGCCTATGTGCTCATCCAGGCAACCTCTCAGGCACATGAAATCATATTTAATATCAAAATTGTAGACCCCAGGACAGGGTTTTCCAGTGGAGTAACACCACATTGCAGGCCCCCGGCTGCTGGTATTCTGAAGAGGGGCCCAGCAGCCAGCACTCACAATCTACCTCTACTTCAGCCTGCTCCTCTGCCCAAATCTTGCCGTTGGAGTGTTGCCACAGGTTACCATGACAACCCTCTGTGCAGCTTGCAAGAGTTGCTCAGAGAAGCAGTCAGAAGTAGAAGTAGACCACAAGTGCTGGCTGCTGGGCTTCCCTTCAGAATACTGGCAGCCAGGGGCCCTCAATGTGGGGATCAGGCTTACAGAGAGGGGCAGGGGGGCAGAAAGAGCCACAGGGGAGGAGGGAGCAGAAAGAGGCACAGGTAATATTTGTCTGATGATTAAAAAAAACTTTGTTTTCAAAACTCATTTTTCAATAAATTGTACAATGGTTGTACACTTGAATATCTGCTTGCCATTATTTTTCCTAGACATCTTGTTTCAGAGCTACTTATCATTAAAACCAGTAATAATAGAATGCAGAGGCAATTCTTTAATATGATAAAAGAGTAGATACATTTATACAGTCTTACAGATACAACTGGCTCTTTATGGGCAATCATAATGCTGACGCGGTCCAAGATGAAATTGAGTATGACACCCCTGCACTACAGGATTCTAATGTGCAAACTACTGCTGTATTTACTATCTTTTCAATCTCTACCCCCACTCAATAACATGGGAACCACTCTAATTTAACTCACAGAATGGTGTGAGACTATAATCCTTGAAACAGAAGTATCCTGAAGGAACTGGATTTGCCATAAATGTGTTATCAGTATACCACTCCCTTCTATGCTCCTCAACACAAAAATCATGGCTGATCTGTTCAAGCAGAAAGAGACCATTCTTCTGTCAGCGTCTGATTAACTCAGCTATGAAAAGGAACAGCACACCATCTCAATTCCAGTACAAGCAGCTCAACATCTGGAGCCACTGGTCATTTTATATATGAAATCTTTCTTCTGAATAACACAGGTGACCATACAATAATTAACTTGATATAATTTAATCTTTGATGCTCCTTGAAACAGTACATTTTATTCCAGCACTAAGATTTAAGCGTCAGTTCTCTCTCGCTACCCAAGGCATCGCTGGGTAATTATCTAAGTAACTGGTGTGCCAAGGCTCTACCAGGCCTGTTCTTTATGCACCAGTGTGCAAACGATATTTTTATTATACATCAAAGTGTCAATCTAAACCTCATGAATGTATGCCACAATTCTGAATTTTGACACAAATCCTTCCACAGACCTATTTCCATGAAGTAAAGAACATTTGTGTATCTCTTGAATTTCTGTTCAAATATGGACATTTTGCATTTTAACCTAGGAGAAATCCTCTATCAATACTATAGAAAAAAAGAAAAATCACAGCCAAGGAAAAAGCCAAGTCATACACATTTCAAAATATTTATTTCATTTATTACATTATTAATTTAAGATATGGTGTCATACAATCTACTCACAATTATGGCAAGCTGCAGAGGATGCATCAGTGCCTTAGGAATAATAGGCACTCAGCCACTCACACAAACATGGCAGTAGTCAGACCTAAACCTAGTTGGTAGTCCCAACTGGAAGAGATCCACTAAAGCCAGCAGAACTCGGCAACTCAGCATTAGTATCTGTTCCATTGTTCAGTGATAGTAAAAATTGGACAGTAATAGGTCCAGTTAGAGCAAAAAAACCGGATCAATGGGAACTTGGTAAGTCAACATGTAAATCCCACTGATTCAGTGAGTCTGCTCTGGTTGGAACCAGCATTAGGACTGTGGTCTAAATCTTTAATGTTACATAAATGTTCCAAATTTGTTGTTGCATTATTACATACGTGCAAATTATACAGGACCCACATTTCCATCCATGTTGTGCTTCACACAGATATTACACCTGGGGTAGTCTTTCACAGAAGGACAAAGAAGAGAGACAAAGGGGGTATTAACAGAGACATATGTATGCAGACAGAGGTAATTCTAGAACAAAAAGTATTCACAGGTCAGAGCCTAGGCTACTTGGCCACCACATCATTCTGCTGGCTTCAAAAAATAAATTCCATATTTTATTTTTAAAAAGCCTCAACAGTAAATAAGTGCATGTTCTCCTTTAATTGTTGCAACTAGATCTCCTCTCCACACTCCCAATCTCATTTTCAATCAGAGACAAAAAGAGGAAGAGTCTTCTTGATTTTCCATGTAAAACCAGCTTAATGAATATGAATGTGACAGAGTAATTAAGTAATTTTTAAGAGCCACCAAGTAGGGACTTAGCTAGCATGTTTGGGATAAAATTTAGTTTTAACATTTCTTGTTAAATCAGACTTGAGAAAAATTTAATCTATTATTTAAAAAAAAAAATTAAATTTGGATTTTTTTTTAAATCCACCCTGGCTAGAAATGTAAAGTAGCTGATGAACATTTTGTATATATTTACAAAGCTGCCTTCAGAATAAAATTGTTATGCTGCTTCTGGAGGTTTCAAAATTGCAGAACAATTACAGTGGCTCCTCCGCTTCTGCAAGGGTTCAGAGCACATAGTCTTTGCAAAAGTGGAAAAACCACGAATAATGCCCCCCCCCCCCCGAAACAATCCCAATGCCATTCCTTTCCCGGGCTCCCTCTGGCATGTGAGCCTTGCTTCTCTACACAGGGGGCAGAGGCAAGGGAATGGGAGGGGGAAGCTCTAGAGAAGAGAAGGAAGGTGTGCTGTCTGCCTCTTCCTCACTCCCTTGCTCTTTGCCTCGGTGCCAGTTCTCAGTGCAGGGGCCAGAGGCAAGGGAATGGGAGGGGTAGACTCCAGAGGGGAAAAGGAAGGAGTGTGTTGCCTTCTCCCGCCGCTCCCTTGCCTTTTGCCTTCGTTTGAATTCTCAGCACTGGGGGCAGAGGCAAGGGAATGGGAGGGGGAGCTTCAGAGAAGAGAAGGAAGGTGCATTCTTACCTCCCCCCCATGCCTTTTGCCTGGGTGCACTTGCCTGCCTTCTCTACGCCTGGCAAAATGCAAGGGAATGGGAGGGGGCAAGGCGGGGGAGCCATGGCTGTATCTCACAAATAATCCAACTTGCGAAGGTCAAATCTGAGAATGTGGTGGCAGGACCTTACTAATTTTTAAAGCTTTAGGTTTAACAAACAAAGAAAAGGGCTTACTAATTACTGTCAAGGGCTTGTGTAAAAGCCATCTCCTCCCTATTCAAACCCCTAGCTTGGTGGGGTGGGGGGAGAAGGCACACTAATAGTCTGTTTTATCAGCGTATTCAGTCCTGACTCCCAGCAGGAGGAAAAAGAAGACTTTACACACCACCTCAAGGCACTGGCCTACTTTCACAGAGTGACTGAACCATTGTATGACGAAAGCTTCACGCCATCTCCAATCTAAGACAGTTGCACGCTCCCCATTTCTCATCTGGACATCTTTAGCGGCAGCCTTTTCAAGTCTATTACAATAAGAGCACTGCTTCTGTCTCACAAGCAGTTTTCTTCCTCTCCCATCACAGAGAGGTCTTGACCATTCTGAGAGCTTTTTAACGAGGGCTGGAATTATTTGTTTTCATGGTGTGTCATAACAGGAGAGACAGTGTGGTGTAGTGGTTTGAGCATCAGACTACAACCCTGGAGACCAGGGTTCG
Source organism: Cyclura pinguis (assembly GCA_030412105.1). NCBI lineage: Eukaryota > Metazoa > Chordata > Lepidosauria > Squamata > Iguanidae > Cyclura > Cyclura pinguis. The sequence continues at coordinate 193,318,241 of CM059600.1, read as the reverse complement.
ATTCCCTGCTCAGCCATGGAAACTCACTGGGTGATCTTGGGTGTATCACACACACTCAGTTCCAGAAAACGCGGCGTCAGGTCAACCTTAGGGATGCCATAAGTCAGAAACATCTTGAAGGCACACAATAACAACAAATGACAGATTTAAACTATAAAGTCACCAATTTAGTCATATAGGCAACTCATTCTGTTCGTGTTTAAGCAAACAGGGTCTCAGCTTTGCTCCATTATATCAGGCAAGTGGAGCAAGGCTGGCCCACAATATTTTGCTGCCTAAGGTAGAACAGAAAATGACACTCCTACCCAGGTGAAAGTACACAGACCCTAAACTGGCCAGACTCTTTTCATACATGAGGCTAAAAAAATAACCTCATGAATGCCTCTCCTACACCAAAACACTGAGATGTAATAACAAAGTAAATGCTGAACTATTTGATACTCTTTCATCACCACAGGGAATCTGCTGCCTGAAGTGGTCTCCTTACTCTCTTTCAGGGTACAGTCTACTCTGTATCAGAGAACCCACGAGGTCTGAAAGGCTGCAGCCTTTTCTTCCCATTAACACCACCAACAAAGCAGAAGATCCACCAAGTCTGGACTGAACTCTACTCTTCACTGTGAGAATGTGAAGCTCATTGTTCCCTAAGCTGGGCTCCTTCAGACTGCAATTCCCATCACTCCCAGGTAGCATAGCCAAACACAACTGGAGGAAGATAGTTCAAGTTCATGTACCTTCTCTATCTGTCCCCTCCACATTTCACTTCTGTTCTGAATTTCACCTCTTCAAAGTGTAGCTCAAGTGGTAAATCTCTACCCACAGTGGACCACAAGAGAAGCAATTTGGGGGCCCACAGGTCTGAGTGCATTTTCAGACAAAGAAATTCCCTGTACTTATCATGTTGGGAACTAGACTAGCCCCAGACGTTTTTCTGTAGTTGTCGAAACACATTCAAAACATTTAAGCCCACACTTGTGGTCTAAAGTAATACAGTCTAGGCACAGGTTTACTGTTTTACCTGCTGTTTGGCCATGTTGGATGTGAAAGTAACATACACTTCCTTAAAGCTAGGTCAATTCAAATAATGCATACGGCAGAGGTAGAGGAAGGTAGATCCAGATTTCGGAGCAGAATGGACAAACAGGTAAGGGGACCTGAATCTTTGCTTTGGTCATGGCTTGTATCTCCTCACAACATCTCTTTCATCAGCTGAACACAAACATTAGAAACAAATTTGGTTAAAAGATAAGGTCCCATGGAAGGCAACTGTACAATGAAATAAAGGTAGGTTCAGAGAGGTTTCAGATCCACCAGTGGTATCTATTTCTCTCTTTTGAAAATGGATATGTATCACCACACACCCTCCTTCTTTTGTGTGATTGGAGCAGATCCAGATTCACATAAACAGATCTAATCCTTTCACATCTAACATGGTTCTGAGAAACAAACTTTACACCAGAGGAGAGGAACATGTGGCCCTTCAGATGCCACTGAACTTCAACTTATACAAATTCTTGCCAGTATGGCAAATGGCCAGGATGCTAGGAACTGCAGTTCAGCAATACCTAAAGGATAATTCCTTCCCCATCCCTGGTAAGTCTAAGAGCAACACCTATGCATTTCTTTGCAGCTCACCACATAGGCATTTTATCCCAATCTAGATGCTGCTTATATTGTGCTTCTGCAAGTCCCTTTAAAAATGATGGACATCTTGTCGTTTCTTTTTTTTTTTAACCTGAAGCAACTATGTGTGCTCTTCCATGCATTTTACAAGCAGAAAAAAGAGAGACTAGGCTCCACATGCTTATAGATAGTCCAAGTTTATTCTTTTAAACAGTCCAAAATGTTTCAGCCTGTTTGAAAGTTAACTGGCCTTCTTCGAGGGCATAGATCCAAACTCCAACAGACATTTCTGGAGTTGCTGCTGCACTCTCTTTATGAACCTGACCGATGTGTTGGGCTTTTCAAAAAATTAAACTTGGATCATCTATAAACACATGGAGCCTAGTCTCTTTTTTTCTGCTGGTTTAATACACATGCTTTCCAGTACTTATTCCTGCTCATGTATTTTACTAGCCACAAAAAAATCTAGTAATAAAAAGGCAAATCATGATGCACCACTACAATCTCTCAGTTCTGTGCCACGGTACCATTTGCTTTTAGAGGAGTTCACACATGTGCCTGTGGTTGTCTTTTTCCTTCTGTGTACTCTCCTTCAATCTTCCTCCAGTTTTCATTAGCAAGGATAAATGGAGTATGGTTTAACTCTGCTCACCAAAAAAAAAAATAAAAACCTCAAGAGAGGTCTATGTATCAGGGACACTTGAAACCCACCTCAATGGACAGTAAAAAATCAATCTTTCAACAATGAAAGGATTGTACACACACCTGCAAACATGTGTACATGCATGCATGCACGCACACACACTGCCTGCCAGCCCTCTGTTAACTGTCCCTCTTATAAAGCCACCATACTGCTATTATGGATGTAAAATGTAGTCCTGATTTGTTGCTGCTGTGTATCTTCAAGCCACTTCTGACTTACGGTCACCCTAAGGCAAACGTATCATTGGGTTTTCTTGGGCTGAGAGTGTGTGATACACCAAATATTGCCCCGTGGATTTCCATGGTTGAGCAGGGAATCAAACTCTGGTCTCCAGGATTGTAGTCCAGTACTCAAACCACACTGGCTCTTGAAACTAGATTTAAAATAGTGGTTTCAATCAGTGAAAAGCATCTGTTAATTATGTTAAAAAAAGATCAAAGGTAATTATATGGTTATGAAGATTATATATGTTATCTATACAATTTTTTAGAATACAAGTATCCCAACAATAAGAAAAGGGTTAATGTTTAGGTGCATTAAGTGGTGGGGACTTTTCCAGACCAACATAAGGGAATTGGTGTCTTGACTGTTGTCCTCAGCCAGCACTGCCAAGATAACATTATGTTCAAATCATCTCTCCGTCCTCCCCACAGCCAGCTACTCTGAGACTAAATGTATCTCATGCAACATCTCTCTGGAGTGTAGGAAAACACATCTTCTGTTCAGCCCATAGCATAACCTTCAAGGACATACATAACTGCACAAGTTGGGGGGGGGGTCACAGGGAGATGGAAGAACATTCTAAACACCTTCTGTGACTGATGAAGTTGAATTGCTATTTATCTGAGGTACCCATGGATGAAACAGCTGGTGGAAAATGCAAGAGGCAAGCCTAAATCCAGCAATATGAACAGCTGTCATACCTGAAAGCATGCATAATCTACATTAATATTCCTGATAAACATTTTGGCAAACTGCACAGGGAATGACTGAGGGGAGACATGTTGATGAAGACTTTTCAAATTATGAATGGAATAGAAGCCAAAAGCTCACAATACTAGAACTGAGAGTCACTGACTAAAGTGGACCAGCAATAAGATCAGGGTACACAAAAGGAAGCACTTCATGCATTTTTTAAAAAATATACGTGAGTGTTCGCAAGTCTCATTTTCTGCTGCTGAACAGCACTAGAGCCGCATAATTAAGAGAAAGGATTCGCATCAGCCCCAGGACATAGTAAAGGCTGCTGCGGTCAAATGTTTTTTAAAGGATTAGAGAAATTCATGGAGGAATAGGTTTATTAAGCGATATTAAAGATAATAGCTAAATGGAAATACCATGTTAAGGGACAGCATACTGCTGAACACCAGATGTTACAGCAAACAGGATCATGCTGATGACTTCATATGCTGCTTTAAAGCTTCCCTGAAGCATATGGTCAGCTGATGCAGGAAACAGTACCTCAGACCAGATGAATATGAACCTTGGAGCCAGTCCATCTGGTCTAACACCGCCCTGTTTTGATTCAACATGGGTACATTTTCATGTCAAAATAAACCATGGTTTCTTGGAGAGCCTTGGGACTGCACTTTCTCTTCTCTTGTAGTCACAAGAAGGGGGAGAATGAAAGTTTTTGTTCCATTTTTTTTTAATCAATAGCATTTTAGTGTTGCCTCCAAACTTTAAATGAGGTTAATTTCATCTGTGATTTGTTGAAGCAAGCCTGCTTCATAACCTATGGTTTGAAGTTCACTTAGAATCACAGAATCATAGAATCATAGAAATGTAGAGTTGGAAGAGACCACACGGCCCATCCAGTCCAACCCCCTACCATGCAGGAACACCCTCAAAGCACTCCCGACAGATGGCCATCCAGCCTCTGCTTAAAAACCTCCAAAGAAGGAGACTCCACCACACTCCGAGGCAGCAGATTCCACTGCCGGACAGCCCTGACTGTCAGGAAGTTCTTCCTGAGGTTCAGGTGGAATCTCCTTTCCTGCAGCTTGAATCCATTGCTCCTTGTCCTGGTCTCTGGAGCGGCAGAAAACAAGTCCTCTCCCTCCTCTACATGGCATCCCTTCAAATATTTAAACATGGCTATCATGTCCCCTCTTAACCTTCTCTTCTGCAGACTGAACATACCCAGCTCTCTAAGTCTATCCTCATAGGGCATGGCTTCCAGGCCCTTCACCATTTTGGTCGCCGTCCTCTGGACCTGCTCCTGCTTGACCATGTCCTTCTTGAATTGGGGTGCCCAGAACTGGACACAGTATTCAAGATGAGGTCTAACCAAAGCAGAGTAGAGTGGTGCCAGTACCTCCCTCGATCTAGACACCATACTCCTATTGATGCAGCCGAGAATTGCATTGGCCTTCTTGGCTGCCGCATCACACTGCTGACTCATGTTCAGCTTGTGGTCTATTAGGACTCCTAGATCCCTTTCACACGTACTGCCATCCATTTAAAATAAAGCACAGCTAAGATTAACCACAGTTCATCAGCATGAGTCATAACAGACTTCAGCTACCCCCCCCCCAAAAGGGGGGAGGGGAAAGCAGAAACTTCCCTCTCATCTACATCAGAGCGGTATGTGTGAGTCCAAGGCTTGCTTAGGTTTACTTTGATTATGATCAAACATGGTTTACTGTAACACTTAGATGCACATTTACAGGAGCTTCAGGCAGAAAGGTCTTTTATCCAGCATTGCTACTAAAAATCCTACAATTGTCAGGATCAAGCCTCTGCAAAGCAGCCATTCCCAACCTGGTGCTCTTCAAATATGTTGGATCAAAGTCCCATTATCACCAGGCAGTAGGACAAAATGAACATACTGGGGACTGGAAGAATTCTAGACATCTGAAGGGCAGCAGGTTGGGGAAGGCTGATGGACAGCAGAGATTCTGTGACTGATCTATAGAAACAGCATAAAGGATATGTAAGATACACATAGGATAAATGTGAATGTTTTAAGGATATGTAGGAAACCCCATAAATGATACATTGAATATGTAGGATATATGTGAATATTTTAAAGGTTTAAATTTCCCCAGGCTTTGCATTTTTAGCCTGCGTCAATAGCATTTCTCCAGATAAATACAATATACAAGTTTTCATCATTTTTTAAATTTTTTTTTTAAAAGCTTAGAGTAGCAGGACAATTTCATTTCATCCAACAAGGCTCACATTCTAAACAGTAGGGGTCCCAAAGATGGCAAGCGATAGTCTCAGCATTTAGCTGCTCTAACCAAATGCCAATGCTACAAACAATACCCATACTGAAAACACATTGCTTCCACCTACATTTACAATCACTGGAAATGCAGCTGCAATGGTGAGGAAAGCACTCACATAATTGCACATACAGATTCCTAGACTATTGCAAACCAATTATGTGCACTCACTGCCATATCCATAAAGACGTTTTTGACATACTACTTTAGATTTAATGCTTAACGAGGTGTACTTGGAGCAAACTCCTGAGGTAAACATGTGTGACTAACCTGCTGCAATCTACAATCAACACGCACAGGCTTTGCAAGGGGCTACCATATACTCAAATGGGCGCATGAACAGTCCTCTACAAAAACAATGGAAAGACAAAAGTGGTGCCTTGACTCCAAGCATACATTTTAAATACCTTTTCTGCAACTGTAATCAAGAGATTCTTGTTCAGTGTGGCAAGAATGACAAGGCAGGCTGGGTAATTCTGAGAGCTGCATTATTTTTGTTTTTAAAGTAACTCTTTACAATTCTGATCAATTACTATTAGTACTGAGGAACATACATTCTTCTAAAATTAGTGTGATCTGCATGTCTCTGTAAGTGTATAAACCATTTAGCACTGGGGTTGTATCTCTGAAAATTAAGGTCTTCTTTAATGTGCCCATTGCAGCATGGAGGCAATTTTCTATATCATGGTCTCATATAGATGGGATGGCACATGAATGATGCCACCTCACACACAAGGCTGAACATAAAGACTTTTCAAATTTAACTCGCAAGTTAGCAGGAGAGAGCTGTTGACAGATCCCCCTCTTGGGCAGCATCGTTCCCATGCAGACATTCCCGTAGTTTCATGGAATCACATCAACGATGGCGCGTATGGATACCAAAAGACAGCAAAATTGAACATTTCTTAAAATTTTAACTTAAAACTTCAAATTTCGTCTGATGATCCTCGCATTGCTTTCATCCTGACCTTCCCCAACTTCAAAGGAATGGTAAGTTGACAATAGCAAACCAGGTTACTTGGTTTGTAAATGGAACCCAACCTGAATTCCCCTTTTAAAAAGAGAAATGATAACAAGGGATTCTAATATTATGATGCTCTATCAAGAGCTCACAGTTTGCTGAAGAACAAAATGGACCAGCACTCCCACCAGTACAAGTTGCTACCGAATGTACTGGCACTATAAGTCTTCTGTTCAGATACTACAGGATTCTTATATTTTTAAGTGTATGCTTAATAACTAGGCAGCAATCTAAAATTCATTTTCTCTACAACAATGATTCTCAAAGATTCTACCTGCTAGGAGTTTTTTTTTCTCCCACTCCACTTGGCTGCAGAACAAACACTTAGGTGACTGCCACATGGGATGCTTGCATGCTGTGGATTCTTATGTAACAAGCTCTAGTGCAGACAATTCATATAGGAGCAGGGTACTGACCAGGCTTGGTTGTGTGTGCTTGCCATCACCAGTCCGTGAGTCCTTCACCCACTTCCCAAGTAGATTCCTAGTTCACATTTGCAAAGGGGTATGCGGGGGTGTTAATAGTAAGGACAGCTCACTTAAGAGAGGAGAGACCTCACAGGACTGATCCAACACGTTTAGATCCTCCTTAAAATATACAGAGGCATATGTTTTCTATGAGAATTTCTGGAACTTGCAGCTTTCTTTGTCACCAAATTCAAAGATTTCTTTGAATTTGAACTTCATCAGGAGTCATTCTGTTGTTGTGTGCCTTCAAGTTGTTTCTGATCTATGGTGACCCTAAGGTGAACCTATCACAGGGGTTTTCTGGGGGCTGTGGGGGGGGGGCACGCCCAAGGTCACCCAGTGGGTTTCTATAGCTGAGTGCAGAATCGAAGCCTGGTCTCCATGGTCATAGTCCAATGCTCAAACTACTACACCACACCGGCTCTCAGTAAGGAGACGCAGAGAAATAGAACTCCTATGAGCCCCTGCAGTAAATACTGGAGCCTTTCCTCTGTCACTTCCCACTGCCTTAAAGAAAAGCAGCCCAGCATTGCCCATCCATCCATATACTCACACCAGACAAACGAAGGGAAGGGACAGTAGGGCAAGATTCAAGGACTTGCTGCAGGAAGAATGCAAGCTTCACTGTATTCCCAAAGTAATCCTCAGAAAGGCAAACAAGTCCAAATTCCCAAACTGAACTTTGAAAAATTGCTCTTTTGATTTCTGATTGATTCTGATTCTGATGGATTTTGAAGAGACAAGGTATACTTCAGTCTAAGAAGCAGACTGCCTTCTCACCTTAGAAAAATGGTAGACTGAAACCAGAACGAAACACTTTGGCTATACAAGCGCTTCTCTCCTTATGCGTGTCTCTCCTTTCAATCCTAGTCTAAGAATTATTAAACCACCAGCACTAGTTATCACATCAGTATCCTGTTTTCCTGTCTGAGGAGCTCAAAGGGGTACACATAAAATTACACAATTTTCTCCTTACCAAATTAACTTTTTGGAAGCCGCCTTGGGTCCCACTATGGGAGAAAGGCAACATATAAATATAACAAATAAATAAGTAAATAAGCAACATTCTTGAGAGCAGAGTTAGTACTTGGGTAGGAAACTGCCAATGGATACCAGGTGCTATAGGTTATATTTCAGAGGAAGGAACTGGCCTCTGAGTATCCCTTGCCTAAAAAAAACCTATGAAATTCATGGAGTCACCATGTGTCCATTGGTGACTCGAAGGCACATACAGAGGCAACAATAGAAGACAGTAATGGAGTGAAGGCCATCCAGTGAACTTTACGGCCATGTAGGGATTTGAACTTGAGTCTCCTTAGCTGTAACCTAACCTTTGGAATCCTACATGCCATACTTGGGCTCCAATGAATCCACTGGTCCCTCCAAACCCCTGACTTCCCCCCTTCTTTTGGGGTGGTGGTGTAAAAGAACCCAATTTCAGTTGAAAAATGACTTTACATTTCGGTCAGAACTGCTGTTTCACAAATGCCAAAAATCATCCCCAAAACTAATTGGCAGTGCAACCCACTGAGCGGTAAAAGGATGAGCAATAAATGGTATGACCTACAAACTGACACAGAAATTCTGGTGTTCTGCTACATTTTAACTGATGACAGAATTTTAAGACGGTAGTTTAAAAAAATGACCACTTTTGTGATACCAGAGAAAAAAGACATCAATACTACATAAATGATTACAGAAGAAGGTGGGACATACATCCATCCAGATAGAATGAAGAAATACTTGAATGTGGGTAGGAAGACAGAGTTCAAATAATTCCAGAGAAGGGAGATTACAGCCATCCTTTATTTTGGGAACAAAATTTACAATGATCACATAAACTCATTTGCAATGCTTTAACCTGTTTATAGACTCATTCTAAGGGGATGAGGTAGGAAGAATGCCTGACAGAGGACACCACTGCTTCCAAATATCTATTACGACAAGGGCAGAGGAAAAGGTAGACGGCAAATTGGTTCCAGGGCTGGCATACTCTCCCTCCTTTGTTGGAGAAGAGATTCACAAAGTACCCACCCTTCCCATTCCTGCTGCAAGCCTACACAAGGCTGAGACCTCCAGGAAAAGACCTCCATCTCTTTCCACAGACCTCCTCATTGTCAGATGAAGAACGTTCATAACAGTTTACGTACCCCTAGGCATATTCCATGATTGGATAACTGTGCCCCTTTTTCTTCTTTTTATTTTTTTCCTTTATTTTTGGCGATTTTTAAATGAAAAATTAGTTTTAAATAATACTAGCATATTTACCCGGCATTGCTCGGGATTTTATTTTCCTCTTAAGAAGTCACCCAACTGTCTTCTCCACTACCTGTAACTTTCCCCCACATTTCCCAATCCAATCTCTATTCCGAGTTGTTTACATACACAGTTTGGGTTCCTGAGAGGGTACACTGTCCTCCTCCTTGCTGCTAGCCCTCGTCACCATAGCAACCAGCCTATTCCAGTACCTGTAACTTTTCCCCATAGTCCCCAATCGAACCTGTACTCAGAGTTGTTAACATATTGAGGTTGGGTTCCTGAGGGAATACACTGTCCTCCTCCTTGCTACTAGCCCTCATCGCCATAGCAACCACCCTATTCCAGTACCCATAACTTTTCCCCATAGTCCCCAATCCAACGTGTATTCAGAGTTGTTAACATACAGAGGTTGGGTTCCTGAGGGAATACATTGTCCTCCTCCTTGCTGCTAGCCCTCATCACCATAGCAACCAGCCTATTCTAGTACCTGAGACTTTTCCCCATAGTCCCCAATCCAATCTGTGTTCTCTGGTAACAGTGATGTACTGGCTTTTGATTTTTTTTGCTTTCTGTTAAATTTGTTCAACGGCTTTATGTTTTTCTGGAAGCATTTTTTGTTTTGAATTTCAACTTTAAGATTCCTCATGTGTGGAACCCGTACAATCTACTGAGGCGAGAAGACCTTGTAACTATGTTGTGTATGCACTTTCATTTTTCTCACATATGCCTCCCAAAAGTTTTCTGGCATCCTTATTGATGGTAGGCCTCATCTCCATAGCAACCAGCCTGAGGCCCAAGAGCTCTCTGGCTGAGAATTCTAAAGGACCCTCCCTAAACTGCCACCCCAGGATTCCATGGAATCTTCACAGCCAGCCAATCATATGAGGCCTTCTCTCCTCAGTCAGCCAATCGCAGAGTTTGCCTGATTCAGACAAACAGACAAACTCACGGACAAACTTTGATTTTTATACAGCAGATGTATAATGCAGATAAGTGATTTTCATTTTAGCAGGCTGAGGGAAATCTTGACAATTCACAGACCACCCCTCTCACAATTATTTCTGCAATGTTACCTTCCCTTCCTCAACTGCATCCCCCTTTCCTTATGGATCATGCCTTATTTAGACTGCAAGCTTGAGAGCAGGGAACATTCAAACCAGTGATCTGTAACCCCTTTTGGATGACAGACGGGGCATAAATGCGCCAATCTATCAATCAATCAATCAATCAATCAATCAATCAATCAATCAATACTGCTCTCTCTGGTCTTGCAAACCAGAGGTGGGCAAGAGAGGAGGGGGCAGAGGACATTTTTCACCTTCACATCGCACACCCCCAAGAGGCTGCACTGGCAGTTTTGACACCTCCCCCCCCCCATTTAGGGCTAATCTGGGCTTGTGGGGGCACTGCGAAGCCACTTCAGGGCCAGAGGTGGTTCTGGGAGCCTCCTGCACTTTGGTTTGTGACCAAAAAAAGAACATCTGTGGAAAAACGTCTGAGTGCTTTGAGGGATTTCTCAGACTGCAAAATGAGCTCCCATTCAGCCCACAGACTGCACTGTCCCCACCCCTGTTGTGACACATCGCAAGATTTTGGATTTTCATTCTGTAGAATCCTAAACAAATAGCTAGAAGTTCAGACAAGAATATTTCAGCTTCTAAAATTCCGAAAGAGGCTGGTGAGCCTTGGAACACTTATGCACTGAGGTCTCAGTGTGGTAATTATTTCTTCCTATCCTGTTCCGAGCGAATTCAGACCAAAAGAAGGGGATCACTTATGAAATGCCAACATTCAGTCATTATGGCAAGCCTTCCAATCTCAAATAGTAGGTCTGATTTTCTTACTAAGGGAATCTGTAGTTTCAGCCTGTACATGTGACACAAGTGACAGAAGTAGGAAGGTTAAAAAGCCAACTGTTATGACTCTCTCCTCCTTGGGAAATACATTCCTTTTTACTCTGAGGGCAGAGTTGGCAATCATTCCATGTTCACTGCCAAATATGTAATTCTGCCACTAGAGCTATGTTCTGCCATCTGACGCTCTAGTGCAAGACTGGGGAACATTTGTCCCTGCAGACAATGCTGGACTACAGCTCTCATCATTCCTAGTCAGTTTAGCGAAAGGTGAGGAACAACAGATGATACAGTCCAACTACATCTGGAGGTCCACAGACTCCCTTGCTCTATGCCAAATCTGCCACAAAAACTTCAAAACGTATTACTGACATCTCTTCTGAACTCTGAAATTCAGAAGTGTATATACGTACACACACCTACATTTTTAAAGTGAAAGCTTTCCCTCCAAGCCTTTTGCAACACTACCAGAATATTTGCTGCCTCACATTGCACTCAGCCAAACAAGTTACTACATATCACTACAGTAGCATGTGCAAAGCTCCATCACATACTGAATACAAACAGCCCCACTCACAAAACTTTATACTTTCTGAAAAGGAAAATTAAACAGTGAATTTAGGTAACAAAGGAAGCCAAGAAACCACAGGTAACTGCAATGGTCCTGTATGAGCAGCATGATGGTACACATAGTCTACTCAAACTTGGATACAGCAGGATTAGCAAAAGAAAACCTGGAGCTTTGTTTTGTGGTTGAATAATTGCAGGGGAAGGCTACTGTGTCAGGGGCTGGGTGTTGTTTGGCTTTCCTCATGGTATCCCTACTGTAACCTTTTTAAAAAAAGGAATAAAATTGCTGTTAAACAGGAAGTCAACTAGGAGTCAACTCCCTGTTTTCAGAAAGACTTCACTGGTGCTGAAAGCTACCAAGGCTGCCAAAACAGGGTAAAACTGCCTCCATGCCCCCAAGAGGTATACAGGGATTTTTTTTTTTTTTGCCAACATGATTTCCAAGGGGAAAAAAAATCTCTTCTGCTCCTCCAAATTGAGAAATGACCACCACAGGTAAGTGAAGAAATGGGAGTACCAACCTACCATGACTCTTTTGCTGAAAGAGTATTTGTCCAACCACTTGAAACTGCATCACTGTGCCCACCTGATTTTGTGCCCTGGCCTTCTGAAACTGTGACCAGGCAACTGGCACAGTCCTGACCCATTCTTTCTGATGTGCAGAAAGAGTGCCATAGCTAAATGGGGAATACAGAAAGTTGCCTTATCCTGATGACTCAGATCATTGGTTCATGTAGTCCAACACTGTCAATTCTGACCAGGAACAATGGCTCTCTTTCTATGATTACACAAAGAACTCTCTACTAGCCCTACTTGGAGGCTCCTTGTATATATTCTGGTGATAACCCATCCAAGTACTAATCAAGCCTGACTTTACTTAGCTTCTGAAATCAGACAAAATCAGATGTGCATTAAGGTGGTGCAAATCTAGCCTTCTGCACTGATTTTCCTTGTCCTAGCTATGGGAAACTGTTTCATGGTAGTATAAAAAGGAAGAAGCACGGGGAAAATAAAAAAGGAATGTGGCAGCATCTTTAAGACTAACTGGTTTTTATTTTAGCTTTGGTGGATATAAAGCCACTTCTTCAGATGCAGTACATTCAGATACAGATTTTCATAAAATCAAATCCACTCTGTACAGCATCTGAAGAAATGTATTTATATCCATAAAAACTTATGCCAAAATAAACACCAGTAAGCATTAAAGGTGCTGCCACATTCCTTTTAGGGGTGGGCCAACTGAATCCTCGAATCCTCGGCAAGGACTTGAGATTTGTGGATCTGAATCCCCATGCCAAAATAGGTGAATCAAATCTTTCGAATCCACACCTCCTCCTGCCTGCTGTGCTCCCTGCTCTTTTCCTGCCCACAGCCGGTGCGATCCGGCCCAGGGCGGGCGGGAGGAAGCGGCGGTCCCAACTGCCGCCGGTGCAATCCTACCCCAGGTGGGTGGGAGAAGCTTGCGGGCAGCGTGATCCCTTGCTCCCCGCTCTTTTCCTACCCGCCACTGGCACGATCCAGCTTCAGATCCTGAAAGTTTTCCTGAAAGTGAAAACTATTATTTAATTTGTTTTTCATTAAACAAAGATGTCAAATTCTGCTTCAAAAACATTTTTCAGTAGAGATGCTTTCTTTCCCTTGCTTTTTAAACACTTTTTTAAAAAAGGATTCAAAAGATTCGAGATTTGTGAGATTTGTGGATTCCCAAAATCTTCCAGGGATCTGGATTTGGAAAATTCTGGATTCATCCCACCCCTAATTTCCTTTTCTTCCTCCCACTCCCTTCCCCCTTTTTAAGCTGCATGAAATTAACACAGTTGCTTCTTTGAAAACTGTTTCATAGGAGAAAGACTTGGAAGAGGTACAGAAGATGTGGAAGAGATGGTGAAGTTTTGGCAAGTGCACTGGAACAGGCAAGAATGAACAGATATAGGCAAAGAGTGAGCTAGTGGAGCAACCTTTCACAATGTTTACAAGTTTGCATTATGATATCACTCTATGTTTGAGTATCCTCCATTTAAAAAAAAAGTACTCAAGAATTCTCACCTTTTCCTAAAATCAGATGCACCAGACACACAGCACATGGAACAGGTCTATATACATTTTCTATACAATGCTGTGCAAATAATGCTTGGGCAAGGATATCAGTGATCCTATATCACCACTGGACTTTTTGGACTTCATTAGAGACAACTTTATGTTAAAAAAAATCCACTTGAAATATCTACCCAGATATCAGCATTGGCATTACCACAGGACTAGTGTTCAAAAAAAAACTTACAGTGCAATCCTACACGGCGGCCCATTGGGATCCACTAGGGTTTGGTTCCAGGATTCCCCATGGATACCAAAATTCATAGATGCTCAAGTCCCATTATGTACAGTGGTGTAGTAAAATGGCATCTCTTTTAATAAAATGGCAAAATCAAAGTTTATTTTCTGGAATTTCTTTTGAGGGGGGGGATATTTTTAAGCCATGACCAGCTGAATCTGTAGATACAGAATACACAGATATGGAGGGCCAACTGTATGTATCTACCTTCTCATTCCTAATGCCAGGTACGAAATTGACAGTGATATTATAGACCAAAATGGCATAAATATTACACCATTTCTACCCAACCAGTTTATCATTTTATATTATAACTCATGAAGTCTCTTTTTCCAGACTGTTAAGTGGTGTATCTAATTGCCTGTGCCTTGTGTTTCCTGTTCATTTCAGCAAAGGACCTATAACCAAAGGCAATGCATGCCTACACAGCATGTTTTTTGGGGGACTTTTTGACCAGGAATTTTAAGGCATTCCAAGAGGATCTTTGAATTCTTAAGATAAAATTATCTAAATTCATGCAGACCTTTTATATCTATATCTGTATATATCTAGAGAGAGAAAGACAAATATAGATAGATATAAAATAACACTTTTAAAATATCACTTACCCAGAAGGTCTGTGCATTTTGTTAAGGGTAAAAAATAGTTCTTTCCAGAGAACCAGGAATAAGAACAAGTTCAAAAACGTTCAAATCCAATCACATCTTCTACCAATTCTTTAACATCTTATCTCAGTCTAAGGACTGTTATTAAGAAACAGCATGAGTTTTCCTTTAGAATGATTATGGGGGATCTAATTAGGGAAGAATGATAGCAGCTCGAGTGAGCAATTTACAAATTTCAGCATTTTACCAATCATTGCTTCATGTTTTTCAGCTTTATTCAGTTTAAGAATAATTCACAACTCCAGATTCTTTTAACAAAGATTTAGGCTACCAAATTCTGCTCTTTTCATTGGTCTACTCTACCAAGTAACACATGTCAACCACGTCAAAGGAAACTTTTGGAAATGGTTTGAAGGCTTGGTATACCCCTACAACATAATCAAAATGCTACCAAAACAGCAACTTAAGTGTCTTATGACCTTACCGCATCAAATTCCGCTTGATCATCTTCAGGCAGATCACTTGTTTCATAGACATCTGGCTCATTCCTGGCCTGGAAATACAAAGGTATTCCAGTGAGGTCAAAGACAGAATAAGAACGCTGGAGCTGACCCAAAGGCCATCCATAACCATGACACGTCCTCAAGCAAGAACTCTCACACAGATTAATTCTCAGCTAACCAGGCAATGCACTGAAACTAGGGAGCAGAAGTAAACAAGCCAAAGGTACCATGAGGTAAGGATTCATTCGAATGAAGAGATCAAGGCAGATGTTTCTGGCGACTCTACAAATAAGTCCACAAAAATTACTGGCTTTTTAACTAATCCACCTACCTTGATATACCCATTAAAAACATGCATAGTGTAACACAGATGTTTTGAAACCTGTAAGTTTAAGGGAATTCTTCAATCACTGGTCCATCTACTGATGTGAATTCTCCTAGGGAACATTCAAAGATGAATGTGGGGCAGCTAGCCAGACCTGTCTGCCTGGTGTGACCTAAAGCATATGAAATATTATTTGTTTAATTTATATCTGCCTTGTTCCTTATATAGGATCCAAGGGTGCTTATAAACATATAAACATATAAAAAATAGGATACAGTTTAAAAAATTATTTGTACAAAAGTTAAAACACAAATTAAAACACAAGATTAAAATAATACAATAAAAAGAGCTAAAATTCATTTATTTCTCCTGGGATTCTTTGTTGGGCGAAAGTGGTAATGGTGGCCAAGCTGACATTCTAGGAAGCCCGTCTGCCAATACTGACCTAGTTAGTGAGGAACTCAATTAGCTCCCAATGAATTTCCCCTGCTCCCCAGAAAAAGACTGGAAACTACCAGCCTGAACATGATTGGATTTTGTGGCTGTTCAGGTGAATAATTTTAATTCACTGTGGGCAATCAGAAAAGGAGTTACTCAATAGCTCAAGAGAAAGAAAAAAGCCCACAGCAGGCATAAACAACACTACAGACATAAATAACCTGGTAGCTACAGATAAATGAATTCTAAGCATTATGTAGATAGGGCGCATATTGTTCTTTCCACGGTTATCAGGTTGTGTGGCACTGTCCTTTCTCTACAAGCAACCTGATTCTATCAAAGATTTGGAGAAACAACCATTTGGAAGGAGCAAGTAAAAACCCCCACAAACCTAAATGCATCATGATGAGGGGAATGCTGCTGGGTGAATGGTAAACCTACCATAAGCAATATAATCCTACTTCTTGCATGAGCCAGCATCTCCATCTGAACAAAGCATTGTCAAGCAAAAGCCTGCAGTCTACAAACTCCAGTTTGCTCAAGGCAGCGCTTCTCCAACAGAAGAGAATATGATGTCCAACATACTAACAACCAGATCACAAGCCTACAGAACTGACATCAAAACATCTATTGTCTCAAAAGAAGAAGTACCAAATACCATACTAGGGAAGACATAGCGATTTCTCCATGCCCAGCATGATGTTTCTGCATTTGAACTGCTCTGTGCCTCTCTACTTCAGCTTCCGATACTTTTTTTTCTTCCATTTCAAAGCCTGGAACATAAAGCTCTTCTTCAAACCAGCTCACACTATAGTGTTTATCAATCCAGCCCACTACTGACTGGGCGTTGGCTCTCCAAAGTCTTTTTGATTATTGCTTCCTGATCCTTTTAACCACTGATACAAGAATCAAACCAGGGACCTTCTCTGTGCAAACCACCAAGCAACGGTCTCTCCCACACACCAAGAGACTACAATAGAAAGATGGGCCAAGTGTACAAACATTGCCAGAGCACATAAGAAAGTCAAATCAGTCTGTAACCCCTGGGCATGCATGTGGCTCTCATCTGTTGCCAATACAGCCCTCAAAGCCATAGACCTTAGCTGGCTTGAGGTGGGATAGGGTGAACACTGTTGTTGTTGTGTACCATGGAAGTCACTTCCAATTTATGGTGACCCTAAGGGGAAGCTAACATGTGGTTTTCTGGGGCTGAGAATGTACGATGTGCCCAAGGTCACCCAGTGGGTTTTCACAGCAGGAAAGGGAATTTTAGTCCAATATTCACATCACTATACCACACTGGCTCTTACAACAGCTACACAGAGCCTCAGTGCAGACTGATGGGGACAGGAGGATGCTGAGATTGGCATGGGGTGACAGTGCTTTTATGCACGTATCGAAACGCACAGTATGTATCTAAATACATAACATATGCATGACTGCCCCCATCTCCTGCCACAACAAAAGCAACCCTCAAATCACCTGAGCTAACTTGTAGCATAACATCAATCTTTTCCACACCTCTGGCCCTCCCATCCACAACTGGTATGGTAATTCAACTATAGCCAAAGTATACAGGGAAAATTCTTACCCCTAAGTAAACTATGATACAAACTCCCATGCCTTGAGGAAATACCTAGTGTCCTATATGTATTTTCTTGTGTATGAGCTCAGCTTCAGCTCTTAGCTACTGAGGAAAAAAAAGGCCTTCTTCACATCCTTGGAGAAACTCTTTTCTTTATTATTACAGTACACAGAACACTTTAAGACCGTCAGTCTCGTTAAACTGTGATGTTCTGCAGAACGAGGCTAATTTTAGTTAGGTGTTCATTTTAGCTGATAGTTTAATGTGTATTCGTATTAGTGGAGGGATATATTATTGTTAGCATCATTCTTATATTGCAATAGGTTTGTCACTAGTCTAGTTGTCACTATATTGTATTGTTATTGTACTGTTTTTGTCTTTCGTTTGATTCTTGTCTTTTACGATTTTAATAAAAAAAAATTTGAAAAGACTGTCAATTTCGTTAAACTGTGAGGTTCTGCAAAATGAGGCTGAACCCTGGCTCCCCTCTGAATGCATCCAAATTACTGCTGCACTGCAACTCCCATCATCTCTCAAAACTGGCTCTGCTGGACAGACAGCCTGACAGGATTTGCAGCGCACCCAGGTCACAAGGTTCTTCTATGTTCAGCCAGCGTCAGGGGACCCTCCTCTTCCACCCCAAAGCCCCACCGAGCTCTATCTGGTCTCTTGCTCCCTCCCACCCAAGCCCTCCTCTTCGGCTGAACACAGAAGATGGAGGGAGGTCTGTCTGCTTGTTTTAGGTGGGGTCTGTAAACAGTGTTTGGTTACTGTGCTAATGACTGAGATCGAGAGCCAAAGTGTCACCTGGCGGGCGGGCTCGCGAATGCCACCAAAGAGCCCAGTAGCCCCCACCGCCCCCGCCCTCCTCCTCCTCCTCCTCCTCCTCTTTCTCCAGTCATCTCCCTCCATCAGCCTCATCTAATTAAGCCACCCGGCCCCACCCGGCCCCACCCTTCTCTTCCTTTTTCTTCTCCTCGCCGCTCTCTCCCTCGCCAGCCTCCCTGCCCTTCTATCTTCTGGCAAGACCCTTCCCGCTCCACCGTCCCGCACACAAGCGGCGCCCTCGCCGCAGCACTCACAATGCCGGGCAGGTCCGCATACTTGGGATCGGCCATAGCCAGTTAGAGCGACGATCTGGGTCCCCTTAGGCCGGCCGGGGGAAAGAAAACCCAACTACCGCGAGAAGAGGCGACGGCGAACGAGGCAGGCAACGGAGGGATGGAGGATGCGGTCTCCGGCCGCGCGATGGCTTCTGGGAGCGGTAGTCGCTAGGGTAGGGAGGGAGAAGGCGTTAGGCCGTGTGGCACGGGAGGGACAATAAAGGTTGATGTCATCGCTTTTGTTCTTCCTTCTCAGCACACACTGGGAAAAGTCAGAGTGAGGTGGATTTTAACTTTGTACTGGTTGCATCTGTCGCCGGTATCATACTAAGAGCGTCCCAGTAAAGTAAAATCGCAGCTTTCTGAGTTGAGGCAAAAAAAAAAAAATTTCAGGAATATCTCCTACTATAACTGTTGTTGTTAATGTTGTTATTGCATTGACTCACTGGCCATTTCTACACTAGACTCTTATAGCGCTATTATTCCACTTGCAACATCCTACGGAACCGGCCCCTCCCTAAACTGCAAACCCCAGGGTGTTGCAAGTGGAATAATAGCGCTATAACAAGGCTAGAGCGGAAATGGCCACTGCCGCACTGTCGGTTTTTTATCTTCCCTACAGTATGCCCTCCAACTGCCACGATGTAGCAGGAAGAATCCTGATAAATCCTCTGTCGTTCTACTTTTTCAGCTGCTTTTAAAATGTCCAAATTTTTCACTCCTCCTCCCACTTTCCCTCTTTGTCCCTAGCTTACTTTTTTTAAAATACATTTTTATGAAGAAAATCAAAAACAGTAAAAAGATATGTAATGTTTACGTTAATGAAAAGAATATAAATTTATCAAATTTACAAGAATGTTGGTAATGAGAAATCCCAGAGTATACAATAACACAGAAAAATGATAATATTACATGAATAATGTCTAGCTATTTAGTATTAACCTATTAGGCGAAGCTCAAGTATAAGGTAACGACCTTTTGATGATTAACATAGTTACCCTATGAATCTTTGAAGGTTTTTCTTACCCTTTGTTGAACCAATATAACATTTTAATTTGCCAATCTTTATTTCTATATTCTTTTATATTCAAATTTCTTCTACCATCCCCAACTTCCTTTTCTGCGATTATGGGTGATATGATATCTCTTCTTGTCGCTCTAAAGATATGCATATTCATATATATATATATATGTATGTATGTATGTATGTATGTATATTTTTTCCAGGTTTCCCTACCATATCAGTATAAAATATTAAATGCATAACATATATCCAATACATATCCATTTTATCACTAATAGATAATTATTTGGATTATTGAATGTTCTCAAAATATTTTTAAGAAAGGAGAAACGCTGAGCAGCAAATACTGGACAAAATGAAAGAAGTTGAGAAATGGATGAGGAAATATCCTTCTGATGAGAAAATCAGACTACAGATGAAAGTTTGCCAAGCTGAACTGAATCAACTTAACTTGAAAGAAATAGAACAACAAGTACGGAGAACAAGACATAATTATTTTGAGCAAGCAAATAAACCCTCAAAGCTTCTCTCCAATCCGTTGCGGAGAAGATGGACTAAGAATATTATATCAGAGATAAAGATTGGAGAAGAGAGAATTACTAAACATGAAGGAATAAAGCAGGCATTTTATAAGTATTATGAGAAATTGATGAGCAAGATTTCGAAAGTGAAAAAACAACAGGAACTGGAAGAATACTTGGATAGAACAAATAAATTAAGATTTACTGAAGATCACAGATTGATCCTGAATAAATCGGTTTCTATGATAGAAGTAATGGAAGCTATTAAGAACCTTAAGAATGATAAAGCTCCGGGTCCAGATGGATTTACGATAAGATATTACAAGACTTTACAACATGAGATTTCAATTCCATTGCAAAGTACTATAAATGAGATTATAAAAGAAGGAGTACTGGACACCTGGAGAGAGGCAAATGTGGTGCTAATTCCTAAAGAAAGCAGAGACTTAACAGATGTCAAAAATTATAGACCAATCTCACTTTTGAATATAGACTATAAGATTTTTGCTTCAATCCTTGCAACGAGACTTAAAAAGATTTTGGTTGAGCTTATTCATGAAGATCAGAATGGTTTTATACCAAAAAGATATTTAAGAAATAATATAAGAACAGTATTGAATATAATTGAATATTATGAAAAGCATAATGAGAAGAAAATAGCCATGATATTTGTTGATGCAGAGAAGGCTTTTGATATGATCAGTTGGCCGTTTTTGAAAACAGTAATGAAGCAAATGCAAGCTGGAGATAGATTTCTTTCATGGATTGAAGCAATATATAACCGACAAAGAGCTCGGTTGGTTATTAACGGAGATAGAACTAAGCAGATTGAATTGAACAGAGGAACAAGACAGAGATGTCCTCTGTCCCCTTTGTTATTCATATTGACAATGGAGATATTAAATAACAACATAAGAGAAGATAATGCTATAAGAGGAGTCCAAAACAAGAATTATCAATACAAACTTAAAGCATTTGCTGATGATTTGATTCTGTTTCTTGAAGATCCTAAGAGAAGCATACAAAATCTTATTGGAATAATACAAGAATACGGAGAATTTTCAGGATTCAAGGTAAATAAAGAAAAAACAGCTTTGTTAATGAAAAACATGACAGACAAGGAGGAGAACGAATTAGCACTTGCAACTGGATTTAATAAAATACAAAAAGCAAAATATCTAGGTGTCTGGATAGCAAAAAGGAATAATGAGCTGTTTCAAAATAACTACGAGAAAAAATGGAAAGAGATAATTAAAGACTTGGAAAGGGGGACTTCCATGAAATTGTCTATGTTGGGGAGAATAGCGACTATTAAAATGAATGTTCTTCCAAAGATGAATTTTTTGTTTCAGAATCTCCCCATAATAACAAACAGTAAACCTTTTATACAGTGGAAAAAAGACTTGACCAAATTTATACGGCAAGGGAAAAAACCAAGAATTAAATGGAATATTATGACAGATCAAATACTACGGGGAGGAATGCAAGTACCGGATTTTCAGTTATATTACGAAGCTGCGACATTCATATGGCTAAAAGACTGGATTGACTTACAAGATACAAGAATGCTTGCACTGGAGGGAGCAGACCTGAGGATGGGATGGCATGCCTATATGTTTTATGATAAAGCAAAAATTGACAAAGATTTTTCGCATCACTATATCAGAAAATTGCTTCTGAAGATATGGAATAAATATAAGAGTAAAAACATAGGGCAGCTACCCATGTGGGTATCCCCCCAAGAAGCTTTCTTTGGAAGATGGAAGGCAACAGAGAAATGGCTGAGATATGAGGATATATTAGAGAAAACAATGACAAATGCTTATAAGATCAAATCAAGAGAAAAATTGGAAGAGGAAGGACTGCCATTAAGTTGGTTTCCGTACAGGCAGCTAAATGAGAGATTCCAGATGGACTTGAAAACCTATGGAATAGAATCCAAAGAAAGGACAGGAGTGATTAAATGGATCTTTGACAATCCACCGCATCTGTTAGCCCATATATATCAAGAAATATTAACACAGGAGAGACTGTGAAATCTGCAATGATTTTGTGGGCGCAGAATATTGGGCATTCAATTCAATTAGATGAATGGGAACAGAGCTGGAAAAGGACACAAAAATTTACAATGGCTCAGAATCTCAAAGAGAAAATGTTTCATAGATGGTATATGACACCAGAAAAGTTAAAAAAGATTTACAATACAGGTACGGGAATGTGTTGGAAATGTCAGAAAGAGGTGGGAACAATATTTCATATGTGGTGGTCATGTCCCAAGGAAAAGAAATACTGGAGTGAAATAAATAAAAAGATGTGTGAAATATTGAAGGTTCAATTTGTAAAAAAACCTGAATTTTATTTGTTAAACATGACAAATGTTCTTGAGAATACTAATATTAAGAAGCATTGGAGATTAATATTGTACATGATAACGACAGCGCGAACTGAATATGCCAAATTGTGGAAGTCTTTCAGCAAATACCCACAATCGAACAATGGTGGGGGCCATTTATTGAGAATAGAAATGCGGATATTGTTTCACAAAGATTAAAGGGGAAATCGGACGATCAGATAAAAGCAGAATGGCAAATTGTAATGGGTAATTGCTGGGAACTGCCAAGTGAAAATGTCTGAATTATGGTAAATTAAAGAGGAATAACTGTAACGTAACAGGAGTTGATGAGAGAAATGCAAGATCTAACACGTAAGATGAACATGGAATTGTGAGGCATAATTTTTTATATGTGAGTAGATATCTAGAAAATGAAAACTAGATCAGAGTGGAAGAACAAAAACATTACATGTAAAAGTACAATTTGAGATTTTTTTTTGTTTGTGAAACTTAATAAAATTACTAAAAAAAAAAATATTTTTTTAAGACTTACACCTTCTGAGCATAAAACAAACAGTAAAGGGT
This sequence comes from Cyclura pinguis, assembly GCA_030412105.1. Lineage (NCBI taxonomy): Eukaryota > Metazoa > Chordata > Lepidosauria > Squamata > Iguanidae > Cyclura > Cyclura pinguis. The sequence goes on along the minus strand of CM059600.1, from coordinate 193,295,162 downwards.
TTATAGCCTTTATGATTTAGTCAGTCACTTCAGCTATGGCTAATTTTCCTCAAGTTTTCTTCCATAAGGGAGTTCTCAAACTCCATGTTTCCTGAAATTGTCTAGTGGATTTGTATGATAACAATTCTGATAATTTGTCCAATTCTGCAACTTCATACAGTTTCAACAGCCAATCCTCACCTGAAGGTACCAATTTTTCTTCCAATTTTGCACAAGGGTTAATCAGACTGTAGTTATCATATATAGTAAAGCCTTCTTGTGGGTTTTCTTTAGTCATTGAAGTTGTTGTGAACTATCTATAATGGTAAAAAGATAGATTTTTGGACATAGAGGAAATTGGATTTGTAAAGTCTCTATTATGCTTGCATGAACTTTGTTCCAAAATCTTTTAATTGAATGAAAGGCATGAAAGGATGTTCCAGTATTTTCACATTTCCAACAGGTTGGATCATTGTTACTCATCATTTTAGCTAATTGAATTGGAGATAGATACTACCTGTACAATCGTTTATAATAGTTTTCTCCTTGTCTAGCCAGTTTTATATATTTCATTGACGTGTTCCAGGAACTCTCCCACTGTTCTAAATCAATAGAAGTTCCCAGGTCTTGCACCCAATTAATCATGTTCTCAGATTACTTGCAACACTACAAGTGCAAAAATAGTTTGCACTCAGCAGGAGGGAGAGGAAGAAACAGAATCTTGGCCTTCTCAGTAGGTTGTGGCAAAAGCAAACTGCTGCAAACTCTCCTATCTTGACTTTTCTTCCTTATTAATAGCTTTTGCCATCTTAACCTCACTTTGATATTGCTTGATCACACCTATTTGGTTTTCAAACATGAAATGTTGGAAGGGGTATGCTACGCTGTGGTGTCACTTTACAGACTAACAATTAATTTTTGTTGTCTTCCTTCAAATCGTTTCTGACTTATGGCAACCTAAGGCAAACCTATCATGGGGTTTTCTGGGGGCTGAGAGTATGTGACATGCCCAAGGTCACCCATTGGGTTTTCAAAGCTGAGCAGAAAATCAAACCCTGATCTCCAGGATTGTAGTCCAGCACTCAAACCACTACACCAGACTGTCTGTCATAATTAACTTACTAAGCCCATTAGTAAGAAATAAATCGCAGTGCATAACTGGATTCTAAAATTGAATCAGTAAGCATCAGCAAATATGAGAATGATGGGAGTTGCAGTCAAAAAAATCTGGAGATCTACATTTTCACCATCCCTGCTGTAATACACAGCAACCTTTGTCTGAAATTTCTTGGCAGCTTATGTCCTTCAGAATCCTAATTTGCTGATGTACAAGAGGTAATGCAAGATGTATCCATTTAAGATGAGTTATTATAGCAGTGAACAGTCGTTGCATCTTTTTTTATTTTATGTAAGGGCATTGTTAATTATTCATTATGTCTTTTTATTAGGTGCATGCACCAACTGCTTTTGAATTTCTTTGTTGTAAATGTGATTTTGGATAACAGTAAGAAATAATATGTTTGCTTTGCTTTGCTTTGGTAACATTGGAAGCAGTGTAAGTTAAAACTGAATGGAGCGAAAATGAATAGATGAAATCAAATAAAACTATATCAGATAATTACAAGATATTCTATCAGTTCTCATTCTTTTTAAAGTTAATTTGTTATCATTTATATAGGCACATCAAGTTTGTAATCAACTTACCAACGTAATTATATTCATAAAGAATAGATTTCTTATTTTTTGTACAATGTAACTGCAACTGTTTAATGGTTTTATGATGTATGTGCCTCACTAGTTAGGTGCTCACTACTTAGCAGCTTATAGCATTCTGATGGGGGCAGGGTTTGAACACTGAAGAAGGAAATAATTTAGTTACTTTTGAATCATGATAAAATAAATGACTGGTATTTAGCAATATAACCATGGCAACTGATCACTTTGGGAAACTTGGTACTACTTATTTTTAAAAGCAACTTTCCAAACTCTGCCATTTGTCTCTAATACTAGAGCTAACTTAACTATCTTTATCATACTAGAACAGATGATATCTTGATCTTTGCAGACTTAACACTTTCTCATTTTTTAAAATCTAAACATTTTGGGATCAAGATGAATATCAATAAAAAATGTAAATAGTCATGTATGCCTCATGTCACTCATGTCACCCTCTTCTGGATTGTAGTTAACTATTGTTTCTATTGTTTTTTAATAGAAAATTCCATAGAAATCACAGTGAGTAAACCAAATTATACACTATAAACCCTGCTGTTTATTTACAATGCAACCATCTCTCTCTCTCTCTCTCTCTCTCTCTCTCTCCTCGAAATGAGTTGAAATTACGTGTGTGCTTATATGCCTTCAAGTCACTTGTTGACTTATGGCAAGTCCATTAATTTCATAGAGTTTTCTTAGGCAAGGTGTATTCAGAGGTGGTTTTGCCATTTCCTTCTTCTGAAATATAGTCCACACACCTGTTATTTGTTTGTGGTCTCCCATCCAAGTATTATCCAGGGCTTGTCTTGCTTAGCTTCCAAGATCAGGCAGAACTTGGTGCCTTTAGGCTATTTAGGCCATACCATCCACGACTGAACTGATGAAAACTGGAATATATGTGGCCAAACAACATCAGAGTGTGGTCACAATGGCAAAAGTTAGTGATAGGAAAGAACAGGCAGTCTACGAAAGACTTCAGCAGTTTGTTTATGCCTGAGCCAATTGGGAAGGGCAGGATTCTGTCTCCTCTTCCCCTCTCCTCTCTGCTGAATTAGATGAGTGCAAAGTTACTTTTACACTTTCAAGTCAGTTTGCACCAACTGAAGTAAGCTGGGGAAAAAGAAAGTGGGCAAAAGAAGAAGGAAATGGGAGCATTTTGAAAGCAGCTGAAAAAGTGAGATGACAGGGAATTACTTGGGACTGTCCCTGCCACACTAGGACAGCTGGGTGAGTATGGTTAGGAATATGACCTAACTGCTCTTGTGTTGACTAGAAATCAGATATATAGAACATGCGAAAGGAGCCTTCTTGCTGGTTGGTCTATGGACCACCAAATCCAGCATTTTGTTCTTCCAGTATCAGCCAGTCAGTCGCCCCTGGGACTCACAAGCTAACCACTCTTACCCCAGCCCAGACATTATTTTTTAAGCTTCATTCAGCTCAGCTCATCTGGAAGAAATGAAACCCGCTTGGCAAATCATTGCAGCCACTGTGCTCTTGTCTTGCTTAGGGCCTGCCGCTAGTAACATCCTCCCCTCCCTCAAAACAACGGCATTTTCTGGTATTGTTATTCCTTCCATATGTCAGCCTCAATCTGATTTTGCACTTTTTGCAATGTCTGCCCAAATGGCTGTTCATTTCCTGGAAGAGTAAGCGGTGATGATGATTAAAAGGTTTACTGTATGTCGATCTTCCAGGCTGGGGCATTACTCAGAGTGCTGAGAGATGAAGTGGGAAGGGTTGAATCTCTCAGATTACGTAGTCAACTTCATATATACTAAGGTGGGTGTGCACCTAGCTTTCTGAAAGATGATCCTTTCTGAAGAGATCCTCTGTTTGAAACATAGTCCTAAAATCCAGTTTGAAAATGAAGAACCATCAGAAGGGACAGCTGGAAGAGGTAGCAGTTTGAAATTGCCCTCCCACAGTTAGTATTTCAGCAACCCAAAGGTCACCTGGTTACAGAGTTCTGGAGAGATATATTAGTTTTCCATTTAAATTATAGATTTTTTTTTTTCAAATTTGCACGTCATGCAGATCATTCCCACTTTGATCCTCTTTTTTAGTGCTCTAGTTCTCCTTATTTTATTTTATTTTACTTTATTTTATTGACAGTCTTGTGGCTACCCTGCCACAAAGATTTCTGAGTTCCAGCTATTTTATGACAGAGGTGAATTGGACAGGGATGAGTGTGGGTAGTACCAAGAGTGAAAAGACTGACAACTTAGTTCTGGCAACGAAAACAGGTTCCTGAGCTGGGCATGTGTTCAGAGGTACATGGCCAAGGGTGCTGGGATTAGCAGTCCAAGAACATCTGAGGCCAGTACAATACCCACTTTTGCTTTACAGTTATGGACTAGCCTAAGTCTGACCTTGGCTCATTAATCTCTAGGTCTTCCCTGTAGGGTGACACTTGTGTAGTCTGCAGTCTCTGTGTGTCCTTGCCATAACTCACAGCCAAACATACCCTATAAAACAGAACATATGGCCACCTTACTGAATCAAATGAAGGAACTGTGCTCCTTTCACCATTGAGGCACTGTTACCCCACTGGAAAACCCTGTCCCGGGGTCTACAATTTTGATATTAAAATATGATTCAATGTGCCTGAGAGGGCACGTAGGCAGCAACGGTCAAACGATCAAAAACCAGGTCAGGCCAGTAAAATCCCCTGTCATGTAGCCCCAGGAGACCTCAAGCTGTGCAGACCCACAGTAGATAAAGGGTCCTCAGCCCCTGAGAAGCCGACTTGAGGGGATTAGCGTGTTTGCCCCAAGTTGAGCAAATATCCTATCAGGCGAGGACCATTTACGTGAAGTCACACCACAACCCAATGCAGCCGAAGATCCTGAGACTTTGGCAACACCTTGTAATCTCATCACGCAAAGGAAGTGACCATTGTGGAGCTTCTTTCTCGTTGCAGCACCCATTGTTCTCCCTGGGAAAGGGTTAGCCTTCCAGGTACTTTTCCCCCTACGAACAGTCCCAGTTTTTGAGAGTTTCTTTGGATCACTCCTGGTCATCCCAGCAGACCCTTTCTCCGTCTGTTGAGTAATCCCCTCAGCCCTCTCCATGCTGAGTCCCACTTCTCTGCTGTTTTTCCTGGACCAAGGACTTCAGGAAAAGGTGCAGCATTATCCCAGCTACAACCCCTTCAATATTCCCCTATCCAGTTTCCTCTCTTTTGCTTCTTAATAGGTCTTGAGTGAGTGTGTGAGTGATTGTGTTGGTCCGTGAGACTTTCTTTCAATAAAATCATTTATTGGACATTTTCGTTTGGTTTTTGGCTTGGCCTGACCCCGTAAAAACTGGGTAAAAAGACCCCGCTAGGTTACCCTGCCTCTCACATTGCTATTGCTTGTGCTCTGGCTAGTTTCCATTCCCCATCACATGGAGCACATTGAGGTGTCCCCCAAGGGACCCCAGAAATCAGGGTAACAGCACTCTCATCCTAGGAATGGCAGTTGAAGGAGGAAGACTAGGAATCCTCAGCCAGGGAGAGTATCTGGTGCCTCTGACGAAACTACAAGCCCCAGGATTGCAGCCATGACAGTTAAAGTGGATTTATCACATTATCATTGGGTGGTGTGTATGAAAGGAACTCCAGTTGTTACCCTGTGAACTGGGGGTCCCGGGAGGGACACCAAAATGTGCTCAACTAAAGGTGGGGAAAATTAGCTCAGAGCACTGCTTAGCGTTACTAGAGGCAGGGTAACTTAGCGAGATCTTGAACCCTATGTCTATGGGGTCGGGTCGAGTCAAGGAGAACACAGAAGTTGAAATAATAAATGATGTTTATTAAATACAAGCAAAACTGTGTATGCGACACACTCATGCAAGATAACTAAAGAAAATAAAGGTTGGAGTGGTATAGAGGGATTTTTAGAGGGATTGCTGGTTTGGGTGATACTTCACCTGTCCTGAAGCCCAGAAAAATAGAGAGCAAGGCTGGGGTGCGATGTAGCTCAGCACGTGGAGCTGAGGGGAGGCTCGCCAAGCAAAGCCGCAGCAAGGCGGGATGAAACTCAGGAGCGATCCAAGGAAGGTCTCGGAATCAAGGATTTTTATAAGGAGAATGTGACTGCAGGCTATGCCGTACTTGGGGGAAAACAATAGATTTGGAGTTGGAGACAAAGCCTCCGAAAGGTCAAAATCTGAATGATTGAGTTATCGTAGCAGTTTTCAATAGAGTAGCCAGTATGCAAACGCAGAGTACTTGGGTATTGCATAGTTTACCCATCAAGCTGCCATCGCGGGGCAGAGGCTCTTTTGTAAGTGGCGTGCATACTTAATTAGAGTACTTGCCTGGAGGTCTCCTAAAGCAGTGAGTCAGCTATTTTCTGGCCTGCCTGTATTGTAGTTTGAATATTACGGCTATTAACGGCCAAGCTCGTTTACGTGCTTGTCCGGTGGCCTCGCAAGCACGTGTAGAGGAATAGAGAAGGGAAGCCGAATTATGATATCAAGAGGATATCTTTTAATATCCCCAAAGCTCGGACTAGCCAGGGCAATAACACAGTCATCCTATTTCCTGATATCATACAGTGGATGTTAAACAAAAGACAGAAAAGGAGCTGCAGCTTCTGCTGCCACTAGTGATAAACAGCTCCTGTAAGACCCCTCATCATTTAAAGCTCTTGCCTTTTCCCTCCCCTAAAACAGCTACAAATCTGCTGTGGTGTAGTTTATACTCCTCAAAGGGGTTTGATTCAGATACCAAATACTGCTGTGTGATTTAGGTTTATAATCTCTCAGAGCTGGTGGGTGTTACAGAGTACTCTTGTTAATTATCAATAACTGCTAAATAAATAAATGCAAATTTAAAATTATCCACTATGGAAGCTTAACTTGAGTTACCAGATTTTATGCTCTGTGTTACAGAGGTGAAAGAATACTTGCACCACTAGGGATCAGCCTTGCAGCCAATGTCGTGCCTGGCCCTTCCATTAGGCAGAGTGAGGGAGTTGCCTCAGAGAGTCAATTTGGACAGTTCTTCACAAGTAGGAAAAATGTCAGTTTTTGTTTAATTATTTAAGTATTTGCCTATTGCCTCTTAGCCTACTTAAGCCTCTGGCAATGTACAACAGATTAAAAAGAGGTAAATCATTATTCAAAAACAAATGAAAACATATTTTTAAAATTATTTTTCAACATACACAGATCCAAAGGGCAACCAGGGTTTTAAAAACCAAAGGCCAAACAAAACAAGGCAATCTTAACTTCCCACTGGAAGCTCAGAAGGGATGGAGACAGCCTGCCTTTCTTTGGGAGGAAGTAATGCACCATCCTAGTTAGTCAGAATGGTAAGACTGGCACCAGGGTTCTGTGAGGCTGTCAAATTCCTGGCAGGCTTGTATGCAATAAGGTGGTCTTTCAGGTATCCTGACCCCAAGTTGTTTAAGACTGTGTAGGTCAAAACCAACACCTTGAATTGAGCTCAGATATGAAGTGAAACAGATGATATCCAGTTCAGATATGAACTGGAACAGATGGTACAAAACTGGTAACGTATGGTCTCTAAAATGCACCTCAGACATCATTCTGACCACTATATTTTGCACTAGCTGTAGCTTCCAAACTCTTTCAAAGGCAGCTGCAGGTAGAGTACATTACAGCAGTCTAACACGGAGGCCTAAGCCATCATAATTGAGGCCATTTCCGCACTAGACTGTTATAGCGCTATTATTCCACTTTCAAGATCTTATGGAATCCTGGGGTTTGCAGTTTCGGGAGCTGGCCCCTCCCGAAACTGCAAACCCCAGGATTCCATAGGATCTTGAAAGTGGAATAATAGCGCTATAACAGTCTAGTGCAGAAATGCCTTGAGTCTCACAAGGAGGCCTGAGTCACCATAACAGTGACCAAAGTCACCTTCCTTAGGAAAGCATGCAGCTGCTGTACCAATTGGAGTTAGGCAAAAGCACTCCTGGTCACAGCAGACACCCAGTGTTCTATAAGAAATGCTGGTCCAAGAGCAACTCCAGGCTATGAATGTGGTCTTTCAGGGGTTGCAATTCCAATGCCAGGTTAGCTTTCCAACTCACCCACAGAACTTCTATTTAGACCAAAGCCAATTGTTCTATTTAGACTAAGCCAATTATTTAATTTATGAATGTTTTTTTTTAAATCAGTGAGACACTTGGGAGACTTTTAAAATTATATTTATGTATTTACTTATTTGCCTGATGTATTAAAACTGTGTAAGTGACCTGAAGTATTCTGAATGATGACTGGAAGCATAATGTTGACACAGGCAGTGAGAATATCTTCAGATAGGCCTAAAATAAGTTAGGTAGGATGTCTGCATTTGTATTTATCTGCTTTGTTCTCACAGAGCAAGCAAGTTATTTGTGCCTTTAAAAAGAAAAGGAAGAGAGAAAATAAAAGAAAAGAAAGAAAAAACACAAACTCTCTTCCTGGTTATAAATCAATTACACATGTCTGCTTGATTTTTATTCCTAAGTATTTTATGGGAACTCCATAAAAGCCTGGTAGAAGTAACTTGGCTGTTGGGGAACAATCATGTTCGTCATCTGAGTGCTGAATGTGCAATGGGAGTGAAAGAGAAAGTGTCTAGAATTGGACCTTCATTGTTGGGTTAAGTGGAACTACCATTGAACTCACACTTGCTTTTTGAGTAAAGATGGCTAAGACTGGGTGGTAAATGGCCCTAAGGCAGGAGGTGGGCAACTGGTGACCCTTGCTGGACTGCAGTCCCATCCAACCAAGCCAGTTTAGCCAGAGGTGAAGTTACAATGGAATAGGAAATCATCTGAGGCTCCTGTGAAATCTTGTGAATTAGGAGGTAGTAAAAGACTTATCTAGAAGCTCCCAAAGGGAATTCAGCTTTAGAATATAAGAGGACCTGTAGGCCAATGGTGGTGGTATATGTATGTCCTGAAGTTGATTCTGACTTATGGCAAACCTTAGGCAAACCTGTCATGGGGGTTTCTTGGAAAGATTTGTCCAGAGGGGGATTCTCTTTGCCTTCCCTTGTGACTGAGAGAGTGTAACTTGCCCAAAGTCACCCAGAGGGTTTTTGTGGCTGAGTGGGGATTCAAACCCTGGTCTCCAGAGTTGTAGTCCAATGCTCAAACCACTATAAACCATGCTGGCTCTCAGGCTATTGGCAGGATAATGTTCTATTTTTATTTTGTGGATTTTTGTGCATTACTCTAGGAGTTCTATGGAGCAGAAACATGGCTCATAAATACTCCCAATAAATAAATAAATAAATAAATAAATAAATAAATAAATAAATTCCTTGCATCTGTAGGTTAAAAGAGATCACAAAGCAGAAATGAGAAAGATGATCTGAGACCCTAGAGACCTGCTACTAGTCTGAATTGACAACACTGTGCTAGAGGGACAAAGAGTCTCTGACTGGGTACCAGGCTGCTTCCTAGATTCTTGTGCAGTCAAAATGGAAACGCAAGTCCCTCTGAATGCCTGCAAAGTGTTTTCCTCTCTTCTGTGCTGGATAGTCATAGCCAGTGCCCACACATCTTCACTGTGCTTCAGAAGTAGCAGCAGCAGGGATCTTCCAAGGACTCCGGCATATCTCATGTTCAGTATTAAGAAGTGTACAGTGATTGTGGATTTTAGAGTCATCAGTAATGCTTTATAAAAGGAAAACAATGTATTTATGGAGTTGTTAGATTTATAGCATCGGCTTAAATAAACTAAAAGCATCAGATCCTGTCTGATTTTGGAAGGTAAGCATGGTCAGCCCTGGTCAGTAGATGGATGGGAGATTGCCAATGCATACCAGGTGCTGTAGGCTATATTTCAAAAGAGGGAACTGGTAGAACCACCTCTAAGTATTGCTTGCTTAAGAAAATCTATGAAATTCATGGGGTCCCTGTAAGTTGACAGGCAATTTGAAGGCACATACACAAACACAGATGTTCATAGCCCACCCTTCCTTCTCTGACCTCAAGGCGACATATGTAGTTCTCCTCTCCTCCCCCTTTTTTTATCCTCACAACAACCCTGTCAGGTAGAACAGGCTGCAAGAGAGTGTAACCAGTCATCCACTGAGCCTGGGGGGCAAGCAGAACCCATATGTTCCAAATGCCAGTCTAACATCCCATGCACTACACTGATAACAATCGGGAGACCAGATGCAAAAGAAAGTGGGGCTCCTGGATCTTTCATTATTGTGTATAAAAGGAAATTTTGGCAGGCCCTGCTATTTTAGCCTCTGCAGTATTGCCAGGCTTACAAAATAAAAATTAGGGACAGTTTAAATTCAGGATATGGAGCATTAACAATGAGGAAGAAGCTATTCACAAGTTTCTCCTCCCCTAAATCCCAGATGAAAATATTGGTTTGAGTTAGCCATGTGTTTCTCTGTAGAATGAATGTATTGCCCACATTGGTGAATTACGTGATAATACACATTTCTGCCTTTCTGAAGGGCCCACACCCCCAAATATGGGATTTTATGGACAGCTTGTTCAGTCTACATAAAAGGAAAAGCTTTCCAGCCATCAAATAGGGAACATCCCTTAAAATCAGGGACATCTGCGAGTCCAGAAAGGGATAAGATTTCCAGCCCTCAGAAAGGGACATCCACCATTATAGGAAGAAACCCATCGCAACCCCGCTCCTTTGCCTGACAAGCTGCACATCTTTCCTCTCGTACACAACCTAGCCATTTCCGCACAAGACTCTTATAGCGCGATTATTCCACTTTCAACATCCTATGGAATCTTACGGTTTGCAGTTTAGGGAGGGGCCGTCCGGCCCCAGGATTCCATAGGATGTTGAAAATGCAATAATCGCGCTATAAGAGTCTCGTGCGGAAATGGACCTAGAGTCCTCTGTCTCTCTTGGAGCCAAGGCGATGTAAGGTAGTGGAAATGCAAAAGAGGGTGCAGTGAGGGGGAAGCAAAGGTCGCGGAGAGGGCCCCGAGCAGTTCTCAGAACAGCCTTCCCTTCCACCTTAAGGCACCGGAGGTCGCTCCACCTTAAAAGTGGTACCACTGGGTTGCTACAGCCCATCCCTTTGCCTGATGCTGATGCTGCCGGTGTCTGCAGCAGGAGCGAGCGGAGGGGGGGTACAGACACCGCAAGCGGCAGCGGCGGCGGCAGCAGCAGCAGCAGCAGCAGCATCCCAGGATAAGAACAGCGCAGGCACCGAGGACCCACCAGCCCAGCTGAGAGAGCCCAGTCGCTCTGCCGCTGTGGGGTGACAATCTCGGGAAACGCAGCTCCCCTTCTCTCGATCGGTTTGCTTGGCGCTCGGTTCGTGCCTGGTTTCGCAAGGGGCCCGTTTGCCCTCCTCTTGTCTCGCGCGTCTTCCCCGGGGAATCCGCCGCATCTCTCCCGCCGCCGCCGCCGCCATCGCCGCCGCTTCGCTCCTCTCCAGCCGCAGGAAGCCTTTCCCCGCCAGGACCGAGCGCCTCGACCGCCAGCATGACGACGGAAGCCAATGAATGCAGCATCAAAGTGCTCTGTCGGTTCCGGCCCTTGAATCAGTCGGAGATCATCCGAGGAGACAAATTCATCCCCGTTTTCCAAGGCGATGACACCGTCATCATTGGGGTGAGCAGAGGCGAGGGCTGTGGGGTAGACCGGGGGACAGAAGGTGGGGCTGGAGGGGGCTCTGTGTGTGTGTGTATGTGTCTGTGTTGAGGTCGATCTTGACGATGATGGGGAGGCCTGTCTTGTAATGATTGCCCTTGGGCTCCAGATCTACTATCTTCGAAGCCAACCTGTGATATTTTTTTTTCTCTTTCTCTTTTACACGCACTCTCTCTCTCTTTCTCTCTCTCACACACACACACAAGAGGGTTGGTTCTTAATGAATCTCCCCCATCTGCAGCTTGACCTCCCCTTTCAGTATTCCTTGTCCAGGGAAAGCCCACCTGTATAAACAAGAAGGCGCCCCCCCCTCCCCAGAAGAAAACGAGTGGTGGAGAAAGATGCTTTGAGTTTCTTCTTCCATTTTTGTTTGGTTGCTACTCTCTCCTTAGCTCTGCAGTCTTGGTCAACTGGGTGTGGCTAGCTGAGCTATTGATTTGGCTACTGGGAAGAAAAGAGGGCGCCTTTGGGAGCTGGAAGAGAAACTACCACTACTTTCCTTTCTGCCTGCCCATCCTCCACAGACATCCTGTAAACCCCCCCCCCATATATTTAGCCTACTTTTCCAAACCTTAAGAACCCGTCCTCCCAGCAGCTAGCCAAATTCTGCTGCTGCCCCCTGAGGTTACCACTCCCAAAATAGCCAAACCTGAAAGGCTGTGATGGCCAGGTTGCCTGCCTACCACCTGTAATTGAGGGGGGGTTTCTTTCCCCACAGCCCAGTGAAGTACTCCATTTTAACTTCCATCTGTAGGATATAAAGAACAGGGTTAAAAATGATGCAGGTGGCTTGCTAAGGCGCCTAGAGGTTGTTTACTCGAAATGGCAACGCCCCTGAAGCTTGTCCCTATGGTTTCTGTGTTTGCCCCTTGGTCCCATTCTGGGCTTTCAACCTGCTGGTTGTTTGTATCTTTCTGTTGCTAAATACACCATCTGTGAGAGGAAGGGGGAGGAGGGGCAATGCGTTTTTTTAGGGAGTAAGCACGGTTATGCTCTCAGTAACAACTTGCTGGTGCTATGCCCAGCAATGGTGCTCACGCCTCCCCGTGCCAGTGTCACAGACACTATTGTTTTATTGCTGTGGATGACACCCTACTAAGCATGTGTCTAAGAGACAGGGTAGATTATCTGTTTTGTACAGTGGCCAGCAGATGTAGGGTGCCCTATCTCGATGGCATCCCTCATAGACAAAGAGGCTGATCCACTGATCACGACTTGTGCAGCTGTGAGGAGTGACCCACCCACTGAATCTTAAGGGAGGGAGCACACAGGACCTGCCCAAGGTGACCCAGCTGTTTGTGGCATATACAGGGATTAGAACTCAGGCTCTCTGCCTCCCCCACCACCGCTGCCTCTATTTGGTGGCAGATCTCTGTGGTTTCTGAGTGCCTTGGTGTGCTTTCGCTGCAGAGAAACTTATCAATCTGCCTGCTAATGGGCCTGACTCCTCTCACCCATGGAACAGGCATGTTGTGTCCTGCGGTGTCTAGTTTATTTTCCACTTGGGTACCAAGTTATTCTTTCTCGTTCAGGCTTTGAAAAAAAAAGTTATTATTGAAACGAACCCACACAGATGCCTCTTGATTTGCTATTGCCGTGCTGCAGAATAGTCCCTGGTTGGTGGCTCAAGCAGAGATTTTTGTCAGAGAATCCAAAATATGAGAGGTTTCCTCTCCCAGTTTTATGATGTTTATTTTGCTTTGCTTTTTGTTGCCTGAACAGCAGCTTCTGCTTGGCCACTTAAAGCCATTTCAGACCAATGTTTGTTTGATTTAAAGTCTGTGTCAGCCCCAGAACTTTGAAATACACTGTGCCTATTTTAAGATGGATTTGTGCCTGCAAATCAGAAGTGTCTGGCTGTCGCAATTTTTGTCTGTTTATTTTATTTCCCTCCGTGGGAAAGGTAGAAACCCAGCTCTTATTCCTTTGGAACAAAAACACCAGTGAGGCCATGCCCATCGCTGCAGAGCGACTGAGCAGCAGGATATGATGCTCCTGCCTTGCCTGGCTGCTGCTTCGTCATTCCTCAGAGCAGTGACAGGGGACAGCCGGCGCTCCTTCCTAGGAACCACTCCCCTCCATTGTGTTTACCTCTCTCAGTCCGTCGGAAGAACCACCACCACGCGGATGGTTGGTTTCACACCTTCAGAGCCCCCCATCTTCTGCCTGGCTTTGCCCCTTGCCTGCCTCTAGATTGTGCAAGGGTCTCCTATATAATTTCTGTTCTGAGGGAAAGCAGATGAAAGTGAGGTTCTGCAGGTATTCACCGAGGGCATCGTCTTCAAGATTCCTCATGCAACTCCTCCACCATCATCAGGTTCTTAACCTGATGGGGTTCTTGGGCTGGGTGGGACAGAAGAAAGCTGGAAATAATACCACCTTTGCCAGTGCATAGCAATATGTATTTTTTGACTTCTTCAGCTTGATGTTTTCTCCATTTTGTGCTGAACATCTCTGGGCTTGGAAAGGGCAGTTCTTTTTTGGTTTTTACTAATAATGTGATTAGATTGACATGGGAGAAGATTAAATCTTTAGTTGTAATCGCCTTTTTTTGTCTCTTCCTTGATGAAAAAGAATGCTGGGAAGCTGGAAAGCTTGCTTATTATTTTGTGACGTTTCATTTTTCTCTGATAACTGGTGCTACGCGATTGTTGCTTTTGGATGTTTGTTAATAGATCAGCATGCCTATCATGACTCACTCTCTCCTCCTCTTCATTACTGTATCTCCTTGTAAACTTCACAGTGTAAAGGAAAAGGCTTCAGCCTCTAGATGCACCAGTCAGTTTTCATCACCTAGAGAAGCAAAAATGAAAGATGAGGCTTTTATTTAGAATTCCGTTTTGTAGAAGGACTGGATTACCAGGCTAGATTAGTCATTTAATATCCAGGATGAAATAGCTATGAACTGGAACCCTTTCAAGTGGAATATTTGACTTAAAAGTATTTGATCTACACATTATGAAGGTTAAACATGCATAAAAGGTATAATTGGGAACCACAGAGGTTTCCAGGTTATAACCCAGAGAAAATCCTTTTCCCTTTAACAGTATTGTGACGCAGCAGGAGATTTGCTGTCAGTGTGCCTCCTACCCCATTACTTCCTGGGTCTCATTGTTTACCCTTCCCTTCCTTGCTTGTGAAGCACATAGTGGGACTTTATCTCCACAGCAGACAGGGAAGTAGGGTTGATGAGATCTGGCAAAGAACAGTAGTGGAGGGGCGGTGGTAGAAATCTTTCTTCATGTTTTGATTTTAACACATGGAAATAATTTTAAAATTGTTTTATTCTATTAATTTTATATATTTTTACCATATTTGGACATTGCTCAATAACAAAAGGTGATCTTGATAGTTTAAAGTAAAAGTTACAACCATGAAGTGTTCAAATGAAACATAAATGGAATCAAACTGGCTGCAGCATAAAACCAGGTTTAAGAAGTAGCAGCAGGGAATAACACCAGTGCAAAAGACTTCAACATCACTTAATGTTATTTAAGGATGAAAAGACCATTGAAGTATAAAGGACTCTACTAGGAGTCAACAAGACCATGGCACCAGGTGGGAGGACGGGAAGTGAATTGGGGTGCCACATACAAAAATACCCTCTTTCGCAGCTGAAAAAAAAAAAAAGTTAATTTTTGGAAAACAATTCTCAGAATCCCCAACCCAGCCTGGTCAAGGACCATTCTGTCTAGTGGGTACAGGGAGATTCAGTCCCTGAAAGTAATTTTTCTCAACTCTGCCTAAGCTAGCCATGTGCTTTGCCTCATTTGACAGGGGTCGGCCAGAGAAGGGAAAGATAACTTGTCCCAATTGCAAGTTGCCAACAGGACCACCAGTAGTTCTTGTTCAGAGTTTACAAAATTTCCATTTGATTTTGTGTTGTTTTTTTTTAAATTACATTCTCCTTCTCCAGAAGCAGACACATACATGCATAAAATAAAGTAATAATACAAAATTCTCAGAACTAGTTAAATTTAAATTATTTTGGCAATTTAAAGCCAAAAACATAATTGTAGATAGATTAAATGATCAGATAATATAGTTATAGCACAAGGTAACTCATACACACACACATACACACACTGACAAAAAGAAAGATAACACCTTAAACTTTATAAGTGAATTCATAAACATTACTACCCTCCATAATTATTTTTGTTATGTGCCTTCAATTTGACTCTGAGTTATGACAACCCTCTCATAGGGTTTTCTTGGCAAGATTTATTCAGAGGAGATTTGATATTGCCTTGTTCTGAGGCTGACAGAGTGTGATTTGCCCAAGCTCACCCAAAGGGTTGCAATGGCTGAATGGGGATTTGAACCCTAGTCTACTGGAGGCTTAGTCCAGCACTCAAGTCATTCATTATATCACACTGGCAAAACTAGCTACTACCCTGCAAATAGCCAAAGGTATGGAAGCTGACGCTCTTTTTTGGCTGCTGAATCACACAGTTGATTCATGTTTAACTTGTGGTCTACTAAGATCCATAGATGCTTTTCACACATACTGCTTTCAAGCCAACATACACTCCAACATTTCACAGATGAGCACTTGGACATTTATAGCCAAGCAACATCAGAGAGTGTTCAAGATAGCAAAAGTTATTAATGAGGAAAATACATACAGCCTAAGAGAGGTTGCAGGAATTTTCCTTTTGTCTGAGCCTACTGGAAGGGCAAGCTTCAGCCCCTTCCTCTCCCTGCTGTTGAATTAATTGAGGTAAACTACTTTTGCATTGTGAACTCAGTTTGCAGCAAGTGAAGTAAGCTGAGGCAAAAGGGGGAAAGTGGGAGGAGGAGAGAAAAACTGGGACATCTTAAAAGCCACTTAAAATGTGGGAGGACAGAGGGTTAATTGGAATTGTGCCTGCTGAATTGGGCGAGTATGAACCAAGTGTCACCCATCCTATATTTCTGCATTTCTTTTTTCCTACGTAGATGGGTTGTCTTAAAATTAATTTTGTTTCTTTTGGACCAGATCTCCGATCTGTTAATGTCATTTTGATTTCTGATCCTCTCCCCTGGCATATTAGTACCCATCTTAATTTGGTATCACCTGCAAATTTAACAACTTATGGCTAGGCTTGTCAGGTCAGGACTGTCTCTGAGAGCTACTGTCAATCCTTTCTGATGCCTTGAGGGTAGGGGCAGCACTGGTGATATTACAAGATTGCTGTCATGGGGGTGGGCCCATGTGAAGTTGTTATGCTTGATACCATAAGCATCTATCACAGCCATTCAAATAAAAAGCACTAATATTTATTTATTTATTGCTTGCTTGCTTGCTTGCTTGCTTGCATTAATATCCCGCCTTTGTCCCAAATGGGATCCAAGGCAGCTCTAACAAAGTCTAAGACCATTTCTGCACTACACTGTTATAGTGCTATTATTCCACTTTCAACATCGTATGCAGTTCCGGAGTTTGCAGTTCAGGGAGAGGCATTTAGCATTCTCAGGCAGAGAGTTCTTGGGCCTCAGTAAACTACAAACCCCAGAATTCCACAGGATGTTGAAAGTGGAATAATAGCACTATAACAGTGCAGGGTGGAAATGGCCTAAATCTAACAAAATGAGGTCTAACAAATCTGTTAACAGTTCTTTTAGACTAACAAAAACACACAAGCACACAGGAAAACACACAATTTCAAGACAGTGTTTGTGCCCTGAGATTCCTCCCTGTTGCCCTGAGGCCTGAAGAAGAAGATCTAGGCACTGAGATCTGGCAACCCAACTTGTGGCCATGCTGTATAATATGCCTTTCTTCATGGCCAGATAGGTAGCCGAGGATGATTTGTTTAGTAAGCCTGACAAAACAACAGCTGGGACACAGGGCCTCCCAGACTTGAGGGTAGAAATACATGCATACATAGTTTCATGCAGAGATACTTAAGAAGTTAGTTATTTGAGTTCTTGTGTGAAATTTGTATTTCCAAGATTAGTCTATGAATTGGAATTTAGCTAAATAAAACCAGAGTAAAAGACAGCCGAAGACAACAGCAGTGAAAAGACCTGAAAAGGACTAATATGGCTTGAAAAAGTAGAAATAAAATACTCGAGGGAATAAGTGTCTTCACTTAGTGCCAAAAAGGGTCACAAGGTAGTTGTTGGGCAAGCTGTTCTAGGGAAGGTATTCCACAGCCAGGTACCGAAAAGCCTCTCTCCGTAACAACCACCTGCCTTGTTTCATTTGATTGGGAGAGTGGTCTTTTGAGAATAGATTCACGTGGCTTGCGGGCGTTTCTGACATGGCGTACCTGACCCGCTTGCAGCAACATCTCAGCCAACAGGAATAAATAAGAGTAGAGGGGTAAGAAGGGAATGTTTACCAAGACAACTTTATTTTCAGTGCAGACCATCTGGTAGGCCTTCATGGTGACATAAAGGTAGACTATCTCTCCTCATCTCCTTGATTACTTCGTTTTTTTGCACCTTTTCCTACACTTCACCTCAGGCCAAATTCACATCTGGTTTACCATGACACAGAGGTCGCTAAGAAAGAAATTCTCAAAAATTAGAGACAGGGTTTTGCTATCCTATGACGTCTTCTGAGGACACTTGGCTTAGCAAGGGCTGTGTGTGTTTTCCACAAACATAACCTAGGATGAGGATGACCCCATTCCACAGAGACAGCTAGTTCTCACAGTGGCGTTGTCAGGGTCATACTGCATCTGGTGGCATTTTAGCAGAGAGTTATTTATTATTCAAGTTTATTTCAGCATTTTAAGCCCATCCTTAAAATAGCCCCTCCAGAAACTGATAGGTTCACCTTAGAGTTGCCATAAGTCAGAGATGAGTTGAAGGCAAACAACGACTATTCTGTGACTTTGATGAGTGGGGAAAGGGGGCACCATTTGCTAGTCTGCCTCAGGCAGAAAACTGTCTTGGCCTGGCTCCTCCACGCAGCCAGAATCCTAGTCTAGCTTTCTCCCTGATATTCTAGTTTTCTACATACAAGGAACTGTTTTTACCCTTTAATTCTGATGCGGAAGAGCTTTCAGTGATGTGAGCTGTTACTCACAGTCTGACATTTTGCAAGTGGGACATAAATTTGCCGCTTTGTAAGAAGTAGACTTTGGTGATTACTCTGTGACAGAGTGGTGGTTTTGAGATGGAGGCTGTCACCACAGTAGGTGGCAACTAGAAAGTGGATGCTCCATTAAAAGCTGGGTGAACAAAGTGTGGCAGCTAAAATATGGATGCCCTGTTGAACAGTTTGACAGTCTCCCAGTATATTCTCAGTGTGGAACACCTCTCGTTACAGGAGAGAGCATTAGGTGTGGTAATACAGGCAGTGATGAGTGATTACTGCTCCTAAGCTATCAGGGAACCTGGCCATCTAGCTGGGATAATGTGGTTGAAGCTCGAGTCACCTACAGCTCCCGTCAGTTTTGTTTGTCTTGAGCAAGGCTGTCCGTGATCAGTACAGGACTGTGCTTTGTGCTCCTTTAACAGCTGGGTACCATTTTAATTGATGGAGCATCTCTCATCAGCAGATTGCAGCTGGAAGAGAAGTAGCAGTTGAAAGCCTTTTTTTTTTTTCATAGAGCTGTGAAAAGGTTCTCTTTCTGTTTGAATCAGCTACGAATATGCTAGTATTCCAAGAGATTGGAGGTGGGGGAAGAACATGACTGCTTCTTTCAAGGTGAGCCCCATCTGGGACCTGGAGACCTTTTAAGAACTAGTTCCAGGAATGTATTCACTGCAGGCTTTTATGACCCATCTCAAATTTAATCCCACCTGCTGAAAGGTCAAATGGTGTTCCTTTGATCTTGGCCCCATAAAACCCTTTGAGATTAATAGCTAGCAGTCCTGTCTGTGCATGTTGACTCATAAAGTTAAGCTCTAGTGAGTTCAATGGTATTTTCTCTTAGATTGGTCAATATAGGATTGCAACCCAAGTATCTCCTTTTTGGATGGTATCTGACAGGGAGAGTAGAGGGTAGGGATATGGTCCCTTTGATGGCTGGATTAATTTTTACATTAAATACACTTCAGAATAGGGCCCTTTTTGTGGCGAATTACTGCAATGCGTGAAAAAACATTTCCACTTACTCTGCTTTTGATTTCATTACTCCCTGCAAAGTGAACTCGGTGACTTATCTAAAGCAGAAGAGAAATGGCCACCTCCCACCTTGGGAAGGGGTTAGGGAATAGAGTAGAATTGGAATATTTGTAGCCTGGCAACCATAAGGAGGCGAATACTCTCTACTGCAGAAAATCTTGCAGGCAGGGTGAAGTAGAACGGATGGTCGAAGCTGCGTTTGGCTGTGCCTACATATTCTGGGGGATAGTTGACAAGTGGCTTGAAGGTACACATAGAGTGTGATATCTGAGTCAGATGTGTGGCCCTTAATGTTGGTTATCATATATCTTAACCCTTGATCATTTCCATGATTAGGGCAGCACAATTTTATCCCTTTATACTGGGTATTACTGAGAGACTGAGTGTTTTTGTGAAACAGTCCCAAAATGAAGAGTGTGGAATGTATAGAAATGTGAAGAACAGTGTTTAATTTTTTCCCCCTGTAATTTGAAATCACACAATTATCTGTGAAATTTAACATTGAGTAATTTCAGTTCTGATTGTGTATCTCTTATAGTTTTAAAAGCAAGTTCCTAGCCCTCATAGTTGTGGAGATACCTTTTGAAAAAATCATAAGCGGCATTTGCAAAAATATGCAGCATTCAGATGTGGTCTGTCTAGGGCTGTTCTAAATATCAACCCCCCCATTGTCATGACCTACAGATCTTCTTTTTGCTGCTTCTGAGCTTACAGTGTCAATTAAAATTCCATAAATCAGATTCTGCGTTATTTTAGGTTCTGAATTAAACATGCATACTCAGCAGGCCTATGATTACTGAACACATTCACTAATATTGTATTGCTCTGAATACTTCTTCATCCAAAATATAATCATTGTATGGAATTAACTGACAGAATATAGGGGGATGTGCTTTGACTTAAACAGCCTTAAAACAGTTTAGATATCTTAAGAGAAGGTATAACTATCAAGAGCTATTATCCACAATGCTGAAAGAAGTCCTCCATATTCAGAGGCACTCTACCTTCAAGTATCAAATGCTGTGGGCTAACATGCCTTGTTTATTAAAAAAAAAAGGTTGGCTGCATCTGCCTGGCCGCTTTTGGGAGGAACTTAGAAACATTACCTTTTGAATGATAATGTCCGGAATGCCCTGCCAGCACAGTCAGCAGCTGAGAATTATGGGAGTTGTAGTCAGAAAGTAACTTTTCAAAGTTCTGGTTTTGATGACAGAATGCCAGACTGGGTAGATCTTTGATCTGGTCCTGCAGAGCTTGCCATATTTTGTGACTCAAATACTGCAGCTGAAATATTATTTATGGATACAGAATTTTGCTCTCTTCCGCGGTGCATTTGACTTTTTTTCATAGGCACCAGGCATCAACAATTAAGAAGAACTCTTAAGTGGGTGAAGCAACTTAATATCAGAACCATTAGGACTTGTAACAGCAGGGTCTGAATAAGCCAAGGTGCAAGCACAAGAGTAACTTCCAGCTCCAGTGCCTTCTTCACTCCATAGGCTACAGTCTCCTGCCTCTTTGAGTATATGCAACATTTGTCTCCCCAATGGATAATCACAGGCCAGTTCCAATAGGCCTATGTGTCTGTCCCACTTTATACAGGGCAATCCTCAATTTGAAGGAACTGGATATTTTGAGGCTTAGGTTGTCCAAGTTTGATTTAAAGGTAATGAACCATCAGTTGGAGGAACAGGGAAGAGCCGTAGAACCCTTTCACACTGCTGGATTATGGCACTATTGTTCCACCTTAATTGCCATGGCTGTATCCTGTGAAATCTTAGAACTGGCAATTGAGGGAAGTGGGCCTTTTGAATCAAGTTCCTCTTTTGACACAAGTTCCTCTGGTGCCTCTGACCAAACCACGAATCCCAGGATTCCATTGGAGGCGACTACATCACTAAAGTGGAATCACACTGCTATTATTGCGTAGTGTGAAAGGGACCTTGGAGCTGCTCTTCAACACATGTGGGTAGCAAACTGAGCAACCATGTGGCAAGGATATGAAAATCTCTCCATCCCAAACGTGTTGAGTTTTTCCCATCTGCTTTTTCTTCTCATTCTTACTTTATATATGACTGTAAGATTTATTTAATATTTTCTTTTCACAGTGACGTTTGTGCCCAGTTAAAATACATTTTCCCCAGATATGCAATTATTTGCACAGTTGACCTAATTTAAAGAACTTTGCCCCATTGACTGGTTTTGGTATATTTTCCCCCAATTATGTGCACTTTTAACCATTTGCATTTAAAAATATGAACACTGTTTTCTGTACCTTTTTTCCCCTTAGAAATGCCCTGTAACTCACGCAGGCATGCAGATCTTCAATATATGGTGCCTGTTTTCTTGCAACAAGTTTTGGTATTAAAATACTAGTTTTTTCATCCCAGGCCAATTTTGTTGAGCCCAGCAAAATTTCTGTCCATCGCATATAGGTCACATGATTAGATCCCCCCATGAGATGTATTGCATTTCTGTTTACATCACAGTATCATGAAGATGATGTAGTAGCTTGAGCATTGGACTACAACTCTGGAGACCAAGGTTTGATTTCCTGCTCAACCATGGAAACCCACTGGGTGACACTCAGTGCACCACACACATTCAGACCCAGAAAACCCGATAATAGGTTTGCCTTTGGGTCACCATAAGTCAGAAATGACTTGAACGCACACAATAGCAACTATCATGAAGATATTAAAGTCCCATAATGTCATTAGTACAAGTAATCTCTTTACCAGTGTAGATGCCAAATATTCTATCTATCCTGTCATTGTATTAATAGCAGGTGCAGCCAGTTCCTTACCTGGTGTGATGAACCTTCTGGTGACAATCCACTCTGTATTTGCCTGGTTGACTTTCTTCCTCAATGGCAGATAATCAGTCCACTGCCAGGGTCATACTCAGTGAGTCCCATGTCAGTGGAGTGATGAATCCACTCTGGGCCTTCGTCTGAACTTTGAAAGAGCTATACACAAGTCTGGGAACCTATTTTGGGGACAGACTTCAGCACCATGGGTAGCTTTTTTTTAAAGTTCAGATTAAAGCCAGGGTGAAATAGTTAAGTGTCCATCCATGTTCCAAAGAATCTGGAATGAGGCTAGATGCCCTTCCACACTGCCCAGTATAGCACTATGATTCTACTTTTAACTGCCATGACAACATTCAATGGACTCCTGAGATCTGGAGTTTAGGGAGGGACATTGAATGTCTTCAGCCAGGGAGCGCCTCTGGTGCCTCTGAACAAACTACAAATTCCAGGGTTCCATATAAAGGAGCCAAATGGATTCATTCTGCTATGATTGTGTAGTGTGAAAGAGCTGTGGGTTCAATCCTAGACACTTTCTATTTTAGAAGTGTAGTGTTGCCTCTGAGCACATGATTGACCTTCCACTTTTCATGGCTGGCGGCAGTTCCTGTCTCTTTCCGCTGCATGATGTTTATGCATCTTATGTTCTCTCTCAGCTTTTTTCTTCTGGCTTCCTGCTGGCTGCAGCCAGAACCACTTTCCCAGCTATGACTGCGCTACACCCCATGTTGTTCCGAAAGCACTTTTTCTACACCCAGCATCCTGACAAGGCTGAGCTCTGATTAGGTCACTCAGTCCCAGGCTCCTGGGCTCTTGCTAAGCAGATTAGAGGATTTCTGCAGCTTCTTCTCTTCCTAGGAGGAAGAGGCTTGGAGGAAACTGATTCTAAGCTTAGCTTTGGGCACTACAAAGAAGAGTTATGGAAGCTCTAAAGTAAGCAGAGAAGTTGCTGGGATGGGAGTCTGGTCTCTGTAGATTAAAGGAACAGCAGTAAGCCAAAGGGCATGAAATCTGGGTTTTTTTGTGTCCAGAAGGAACTGTGTTTTCAATTTCTCCTCCTTATTACTGGTGTTCCTTCTTAGAATTCCTGTGTTGTGCACCCTATTTGTCTTTCCTTACACTATTAACTCTAGATTTTGTTATTTTCTATTATTTCTACCATTACATACAAAAATGCTAAAGCCAACAGTATGATTAAACCAGATAATAATTCAATTAGTTTCTAATATTGTTCAACATCTCCTTTCATCCATGTATCTCAAAATACTTTTTCCCATACATAATCTCATATGCCAAATTATTTAGCTAAATCCCACATTTTTACCAGCTTATAAATATGAGGCAACTGAGTTTGTTTACAGCACTTGGACAGTTTTGCTGCTGATTATTTTTTAAAAAAGGTTTTGCTCCTGGCGATTAAAAAAATTAATCTTTGATAGGGTTTCTTAATTCTATTATAAAAGTATTTTTGGAACTAAAGGAAATTCAATACTTACCAATTAACTCATCTAAATATTGCCCTAAATAATTTATAACTGGATAAGCTATTGGTTTATAGGTTGCTCTTTGAGTATATTGGTAGGTGCTGTTTCTCTTCCATCTAATTTCTCTACTGAAGTATATCTTTCCTGCAAAGTCATTGTTTAATCCACAGTGTCATTATTTAAGTCCACTGAGTGGTGTTTGGAGCTTCAGGTGCCTATTTTTGTTTAAGGGGGGCAGGAAACTGCTTGTCTAGCTTCCTGACTGGCACCTCCTCTAAACTAGAGGTGGACAAAAGGTAGACTTACTGGATCTGTTGGATGATCTCTGTTTCATTTGTTGATCTGTTAAGGATTCCAAATGTTTGGAGACTACAAAAGTCTCCCAGTTTCTCCCCACCTTTTAAAGTAGACTGCTGAGACTGAGAAGTCATGTGGTGAAAGCCATGTGTGGATTTTTGTACGACAGGACTGTGAGCTCCTGTCTGGTAGTAAAAAACTCCTAGGCTGAGCATGTGCTCTGAGGCAATCTTGTCTCCTTAATTCTAAAAATGTGTCTCACCTTCTTCCCTCCCTGCAACGTGCAAGGCACTGTTTTGCTCCTGAATCCGGAGAGTGGACCCTGGGGTTCCAATAAAAAACAAAATAGATCCCGGAAGCCTGAACTCTATCCATTCTTCTGTTCTAAACCTTTCTGAGACAACTAGGTTAGGCTACTGAGGTGCACTGTATGTGGGGCATCCTTTGAAGACTGTCTTTAAACTGCTAGTCAGCTAACTGGCATTAGGCACTAGGCCTGTATCTCACTCATGCATCAAAGAGCTGCACTGGCTAACAGTTTCATTTCCAGACACAATTCGAAGCATACTTACTGAAAGCTTTTATGGCTTAAAATCCAGACACCTGAAGATTCACTTGCACACACATCTGCCTGCATATCTTCCTCCTGTCCCAGGCCCTTTTCACACCTTACCTGGTGCCGCTGGCGTCGCACTGGGATCGTGTGAAAAGCCTTGTCCGGGGGGCACTTGCGTCCCCTCTGCTTCCCCTCTGCACCAGCTCCGTGCTGGCTGGAAGGAAGCGTGAGCACTCCATCCCTTCCTTCTGCAGCGCATCTGGGTACTTTCCCAAGCATCCAGAGCCTCCACACGCAAGGTAAGTATGTGTGGGGCACAGGAGGAATGTGCAATCGCACATCATTTTTGGCAATTAGCCAAAAATGATATAATGCACAATCGCTCCCTAATGGCCTTGGGAGCATCGCGCAATTGCGAGGACATCATGTGGGATGGTCCTTGCAATCGTGCAACGCTCCCAAGGCCATTTTGCAACAGGACTGTCATGCGAAAAGGGCCCCAATTTGGTAGGGACAGTCCTGACACACCTTTTGTGTTCTTTCTCACTTTGTCAGCTGTTTTTAAAATGTCTTGGTTTTTCCTCTCTTCCTCCTACTTTCTTCCTTTGTCCTCAGAAGCTTTCATCTTCCTGTTTTATAGTTAGTTTTTACAGTTAGTATGATATGGCTGATACAATTTTTAAAAAAATCGACCATATTAACTTAATATGTTGCTGACTGCTTTTTCTTGGTTATGAAAAAATGTGGTGGATTTGTAAAACCCACCTGGGAGGCAGTATTTCTTTTATAAAATAAGATTTAAAAAATCCTTACTTGAAAAGAATAAATTCTTATTCTAAAATGAAACAAAGCTTTGAGTTCAAGCAGGTGCATTTGATAATATTCCCGTTTACCACAACTTTGGAGCCAGTGGCTATGCTAGTTGGAGAATTCTGGGAGTGATAGTCCAAAATAAAGAGGCTTCATGGAGAATAAAGTGGGCCTTGTCCATAGTTTTCTGCTGTTTCTCCTGGAAGTGCTGCTTTGGATCTGTGCCTTGTGAGATTATAGCTATTTTTGTGTCACAAAAAACATCTGCTTCAGAACCTTGTCCATTGCTACCTGTTGCCTCCACCAAGCATCCATCTTCTGTTGTTTCTCTGCTTCCCCGTTCCTGTGCTATCTCTCTTCTCTGTGGAAGCTTAAATTGTAATCTTGTTGGGGTGGGAACTCCCTGCCATGTCCTCGATATCAATTTTACAGCTATGGAAATACATGAGTATCTACATTGTCATATCTGACTCACCAGTGATTCCATTCAAATTTCTCTCCAGTTCACTGTCATTTTCATCTAGCATCTCCTTGGTGTAGATTCAAGACTATATGGGTCTGCTGTTTTGACTGACTGCTATTGTTATTATTAACTTTATTTATACCCTGCTTTTTGGCCAAGATAGGGACTAGAGGTGGCTTGCAAAGTAGAACAATTTCTATATATTTAAAACACACACACAATGTCAACATTAAAATGAATTAAACAATTCAGAATATTAAAATAATTTAAAACATGCACTTAAAAGGGACAAAAAGCAGTTGAAACAGGAGAACGGAAACCAATACAGCAACCTCTTACAAGCCCTTTCCTTAAAAGTTTTCAGTTCTAACATCCTGTCTAAATAAGAAAGTCTGTGCCTGCCAGTGGAAAGACAGGAAAGAGGAGGCTGTTCCAGCCTCCCTAAGGAAGGAGTTTCAAAGTCTGGGGCCGCCAACAAGAATGCACTGTTTCGTGTTCCTATCAACTGTACCTATGAAAGTGGTGAGACTGAGGCCCTTTCCGCAACTCACCTTTTTGCAGAGCTGGGGTGCGGGGATCGTGTGAGCAGCCTCTTGCGAGAGGCTCTCGCGTCCCCATTGCTCCAGCTCCGCAGCTGCTGCCTGCTCGTGAGCAGGTAGAGCGAGAGCCCCTCCTCTTCTTTCGGCAGTGCAGCCTGGGGTTTTCCCAGGCTGCGCTGGGGCAGGAAGCAAGGGCGCTGCGGCTCCGGAGCTCCGCATGCACAGCAAGTGCGCGCAGGGCCCCAGAGCAATGCGCAATTGCACACCATTTCCAGCTCAAAGCCGAAAATGAAATAGTGCACGATCAGCGCCTGCCAGGCCCTGGAGCATGGCGTGATTGTGAGTGCGTTGTGTGGACCGCTCCTCGCAGTCGTGCAATGCTCCAGGAGCCCTTTCGCATGGCAAATGCTGTGAGAAAAGGGTGTGAAAGAAAAGCCTCTCTTGTGGACCTTAGGGTCCAGTCAGGCTCATAGTGGGGATGTACGGTCTGTCAGATAGGCTAAACCTAAGCTGTATAGAGTTGCATGGGTCATAACCAGCATTATGAACTGCGCTTAGAAACAGATAGGCAACCAGTGGAGCTGTGCACCAGGGGAGATGTATAATCCTCGTAGCCAGTCTGATGGCTGCATTATTTATATCAGTAATTTTATTTCTATCCCACACTTCTTCCTAGGAACTTGAGACACCAAACAGAGCTTATTCTTGACCTGTGAGATAGCTTAAATAGAGAGATTGTGGCTGGCCCAAGGTCATCCAGAGGGTTTCATGACTTGAAACTAGATCTCCCAAGTCCCAGGGCCTTTCCACACTACAGTGTTCTACTGCTATTATTCCACTTTCAACTTCCTATGGAATCCTGGCGTTTGCAGTTTAGGGCAGGGCATTTAGGATTCTCAGCCAGAGAGCTCTTTGGCTCAGTAAACGACAAAGCCCAGAATTCCTCAGGATGTTCAAAGTGGAATAATAGTGCCATAACAGTGTAGTGCGGAAAGTCCCCTAGTCCAGCTCTCTTACGATAACACCACATTGGTCTTTTTCTGGAGGCCACTCCACTAGGATGGCAGGTCAGCAAATGGATTCTCAGATTCTTAGCTCTAATATATAGTGGTAGTTGCAGGCATGGTGCAGGAGACAAAATGAAGTTCATATGATAGGGAAGGGCCCTTGATACCCAAAAACCCTAACAGAAGTGTTGCGCAGGCAGAATATTATTGCATCTGCTTCCTTCTTTTGTCTTCACTGATGCTGCAACTCTTTTCCTCTGCTCGTCATTCTGCTTCTGTTATCACTGTGGCCAGGGACCTTAATTTGACAGTTCCTACATAGATAGCAACCACCTGCTTCTATAGACGGCAGCTGCGGTTTGAAGCAGATTCCCCTTCCAGTGAGTTTGGTTTAGATGTGCAAGCCTTGGTTCAAAGCCCGCCCTGTCTGTGCTCAGACTTAAGAGCAGGTGGAGGAAGGCATATAAGAGCCAGCTGGCTCCTGAATCTCTCCCCTCCTCCAGCTGGGACTAGGCTGGCATCTGCCGCATCACGATAAGGAGGCAATATGTCTCCAGTCTTGCAAGACTGCTGCCTCCTACATGAGTCACAATGGCCTCTCTCTCCTTTTTACAGCTGCTGGTCATCCCATCCAGCAGGGCTGCTTCAGAAGCTGAGAAGACAAGTGCAATGTGATTCTGGCTTGTGTTAGATTGTGGGTGCTTGACTGTAGATTCCTGCTGGGAAGTTAGCATTAATCAAATATTGAAACAATTTCCAAAGGTGTAGCCATGTCACATCTGTTGTAGCAAAAATTAGAAGGAACCTTGTGGCACCCTGAAGACTTGAGACACTTAATCATGGCATAACCTTTCATGAACTAAATATGAACAAACCAATACGTTTGATGAAGCAGACTGCAGTTTGGGGATGCCAAAGTAAAGCCCTCCAAATGTTGTTGTACTGCAACTTCCAGTAGTCGTACTAGCTTAGCAAATGGTGAGGACTGCGGGAGAGTGCAGCCTTAACAACCTTTGTAGAGCAGCTCCTAGAGCCCTTTCACATTACATACTCATAGCATTACGATTTAACTTTAACTGCCAGAGATTTGCAGCTTTGGCTCCCTGACTGAGGTTTCTAAAGGCCCTTACCTCAACTGAAGATCCCAGGATTCCACAGGATGCAGCCATGGTGGTTAAAGTGGAATCATAGTGCTATAATTGTGTAGTATGAAAGGGTTCTTAGTCTATGTAAGCTTATTATGCCATGGTAGGCTGTCCTATGCATAACAAATATATTTGCTCTTAAGGTGCCACAAGATTCAGACAATGATTTACCTCATTGAGTTTCGAAACATCCCTGGGAGAATCGGATTACCCAAATTCTTATTCACATTTTAGTGATTATCAACATGTTGTTCTGTGATTTTTCACATGCCTGTTAGGCATCTGAGCATGTGCCAAATTGGCCCTGAGGAGCAGAAGAGGAAGCTTCCCGTTGTCTAATTATCCCTGTTGCTCGCATCCCATAACACCCTTAGGTACTTAGCTGCTTTGGTGAGCAGCTCTGATGTGTTAAAAAAAGGGGAGGGGGAATTTAGGCATGCCACGCTAGATATTAGTCACTACTTGAAAACATCAGTGATCTCAGACTAAGAATCAGTATGGAGACCTATCTGGGAATGGGACTCTGTGTCCTACAGTCTAGAAATCCAGATGCACCAAAGAACAAGAATGCAGTCTAAATATTAGTTCTTGAGACTGGCAGGCAGGATGAAAGCTCTGTATTGGTCAGATACAATATAAATCATGGGTGAGGATTTACCTCATAGGGACTAATGCTCCCTGACAGTCTCTTACCATTGGTCTTGCTGGCTAGGTCAGTTGGGATTTGTAGATCAAAACATTACTCGCTGGTATATAGTCATCCCTCCACATTCACTAGGGTTAGGGGCACAGGACCCCTGTGAAAGTGGAAAAAATGTGAATAACTCAGGGCCCTCTCAATCTATATTTAACATACACAAAAAGTGTGATCATCTTATTCAACCCTCCCCATGGATTCCTTTGAGGCACCAGGGTTCCTTCCCAAGGCAGAAGTGGGTGGCTGGTGGGGCGTACTGCCACCTCCACTGCTGCCACACACCATTTTTAAGAGGAACTTACAAGCCTCGTTTGCAGTTTCTCAGCCTCACAAGGATGACAGTTCCTATTAAAAAAGGCACAGGGAGGCAGCAGAGGTGACAGAAAATAATCCGTGAATAATCAAATCCGCAAAAATGAAACCCGCAGATGTGGAGGGCTGACTGTAAATACTAGGAGTGTAGCTTTCTTCTTTTATCTTTGGAGTAGAGTGGAGCCTGTTGTACTTCAGGCTGCTGTTTCATACTGCTTCCAGACTTAGTTTTGTGTATGGCCTCCTATAGCCAGTGCTACATATTATTGAAGCAGTGGGGAAAATGCAGCCCTGGGGCCATATCCAGAATGTTTTCACACCCCTCAACCTCTTCAGACTACTCCCAGGGTGCCCCCCCCCTTTTTTTAGGAAAAGGGGAGGGAATGGTGTAGAGTGAAGACTCACCTTTAAAATAGGCTGCAAGGCCTTCTGCACAGTGCAGCATTAAAAGCGTATCAGAACCAGAAGTGGATTTTTCTTTGCTATTTTATTGTATTTTCATTTTTGCAGTCTGTGACTGCTAGAGAGTTCCAGGGAAGAAAATTGTCCTTTGACACCATTCCTTTGAACTCAGGGAAACACCCTGGCTTTAAATGGAAACTGATTTATGGAACTGTGTTGAAATAAAGTCCCTCCGACTGTCCTGATTTGTCAGGGAGAGTCCCTATTAATCCTCTTTTGTTCCACTGTTTCAGCTGCTTTTAAGATGTCTCCTTCTCCCACTCCCCCCCTTTATCATTGTTGTTGCATGCCATCAAGTTGTTTGTCACTAATGACAACCCTAAAGTGAATGTATCGCGGGGCTTTCTGGGGCAGAGAGTGTGTGATACAGCCAAGTAGGTTTCCATGGCCGAGCAGGGATTCAAACTCTGGTCAAACCACTATACCAGGGGTGCCAAACTCAGTTTCATCTTGGGCCAGATCAGCATTATGGTTGCCCTCAAAGAGCTGCTTGTAGCTGTAAGACTATATAAGTGTATCTATTCTTTTTTCATATTAAATAATTGCCTCTGCTTTCAATTATTGCTGGTTTTAAATTGCCTTCCCTCTGCATCAACTTTTCTTTCCTTGGACATTTTGGGGCTATTTGATCGTAGTCTATGGTCCTTCTACCTCTGTAAAGCGACAAAGAATTGGTCGGTATATCCAAAGTGTGCCACTTTCTGCTCCACGGGCTCTCTCTGTGCCTCAGTCAGGAGTAGAAGTAGATTGTGAGCGCTGGCTGCTGGGCCACTCTTCAGAATACCAGCAGCCAGGGCCGGCAATGTGGGGATGAGGCTCACCAGGTTCGGGAGGGAAACCATATCTGCTGGAGAGGTGCAAGGGCCACATGAAATGGCCTGGCGGGCCAGATTCGGCCCGCAGGCCTTGTGTTTGACACATGTGCACTAAACCATGCTGGCTTTCTCTTTATACTGAGCTTGCTTCAATTGTTACAAAATGAATTCAAAGTGCAATAGTAGTCCATACTCAGTTAATGCAGCAGGAAAGAGAGGTGGGGAAGGGACAGAATCTTGTCCTTCCCAGTAGGCTCAGGCAAAAGAAAGATGCCACAGTTTCTCCCAGCTTATATGTACTTCCTCATCAGTATCTTCTGCCATTTTGACCACATTTTGATGTTGCTTGGCTGCACGTGTTTTGGTTTTAATCTGTGAAATGTTGGAGGTTTTGGGGATGTGTGTGTTCAAACAATAGCAAACTTTCCGTATTCGCCATATACTCCTTTTACTACATTTTTACAAGCTCCGTTACTGCTGAGAAGTAGTATATTATGACACGCAGAGTAATGGAACTAAACCTAGGGGAGCCTTCATTCAGCCAAGGTAGTTGTATGTACATCAAGGCCAGCAGCTCAGAATACCTGAGGGGAAGGACAAAATGCCTACTCCCACGTTCCATACAATAGGATCAGAATAGCAGCTTACTTCAACGTTGACCAGGAAACAGTTTCTTCAGTTATACTTGATGGCAGTGGGACAGCTAGTTTAGATTACGCAGGGCCCCCAGCACCTTGCTATTGTTGCCTGCCTCCTAGAATCTGCTACCTGAGGCAGATAACCTCACTCTGTCTAGTAGGGGGAATGACCGGAGTACAGGATAATCACATGTGTCTTCAAAATGTCATTGTCCCCCTTCACATATAAAATGGAGGTGGGGGCTAAAGACTCACATGATAATAAACATGTAGGAAAGGAAAGTCAGACCTTTAACGAATACTGCCTTACTACTTTAAGTTGTTTTCTCCCCAGTCTGTGTGTGTGTGTGTGTGTGTGTGTGTGTAAGTAAGAGTGTAAGAGAGAGAGAGAGAGAGAGAGACAGAGAATGCCATACCTCAGGGAATGCAGCAGAGTATGGAAAGGAATATGATACAGAAGGGGGAAAATGAGGACCTCGCTCCCCAAAATGGGAATTGTGCCCATGAAATGAAATTTTCCTTCATTCTTCAAATTTGTAGCTTTGCAGAGGAGACATTGAAAATAGCCCACACCTAGAATGTTTATATTTGCTGCATTTGCATCCACTTTGTGACTTTGCGTGCCCTGTTTCTTTGCATGCCTAAACTGCATTACTAAATGCTCAACTGATGTTTTAAATTACTGCAGTGCTAGAAATTCGGAGACTGATAGAAAATTTCATAGGGTGTGCATACTTCTTATTTGCGGGGCAGTGCCCTCATTTTGCTCTCCCATAGCTACACTCCTGAAGATGGAGACGAGATTGTGGTCTCTTTCTTTTCTAAGTGTGTGTTTGTGTGTGTATTTGTGTTAGAGACAGACAGACAAGAGGCGAAGGGAAAAACAATGACAGAGGCCATTCCCACACTACACAGTTATAGTGCTATTATTCCAGTTTCAACATCCTGTGAAATTCTGGGGTTTGTAGTTTATTGAGGCCAAAGAGCTCTCTGGCTGAGAATTCTAAAGGCCCCTCCCTGAACTGCAAACCCCAGGATTCCATAGGACAGAGTTTTCCGAACTTTTCATGTTGGTGACACACTTTTTCGACATGCATCATTTCGTGGCACGGAAATTCAGTTTTACTAGCAAACCGGAGGTACCCAGAGGTGTATCTAGGGTGGGGAAAGGCAGCCCCCCCCGATCCTGGCCTGTTGCCGTTGCCCTTGCCAGGAAAGGCGCCAGCGAGAGCGACAGGAGCGGGCCAGGTTTGGGGGGGGGCCTTTCTCGGCCAGGGAGGTGACACACCAACATGTTACAGGCAACACACTAATGTGTCGCGACATACCGTTTGGAAAGTTGTTGTTGTGGAAAGTGGATGTTGAAAGTGGAATCATAGCACTGTAACAGTGTGGAAATGGCCAGAGAAAATTATATCAGGCGAGGAGAAAAATGCAGATGATGCTAAGTTCCTTGAGAAAGGGACAAGTGTATGAAAAGTGTATTTCCTTCACAGCACTATCATAGTCCATCACCTTAGGCACCATCAATGATGAGAGATAGGTTACAACCCCCAGCATTTATTTTTTATGCAAATAGACAAAAATTATCTTAAAATACAAATGCCTCCTTTGACCCTTTCTGTGTAAAATCTGAGCATTTACCTATGTCACTGCATAATTTTGAGTGCACATCAAAAATTTTTTTAAAAAATAAGCATTGCTGTCCTATCAGCTTCACTATCATCATCATCATCGTCATCATCATCACCACCACCACTACCGTCTCCAGTGATTCTGCATTTATAGAACATAATCTCCTCTCTTTTTTTTAGCAAGTGAGGAATAACTTCCTTGCTATCTTAGCCAAGTGCATCATGGGAATATTTCATACTGAGAAGCCTTATGCAGGATAAAGTGAGCTTTGTCCATTAGCTATTTCCTACTGTTTTTCCCTTAAGTGCTGCTTTGAAGTAGTAGTTTATAGGATTATTGCCATTTTGGGTAAAAAAAAATGCATCTCGGTTTCTGGCAGTAGCTGACTAAGTGTCCCAAAGAAGCCAGAGGTTATAAAAAGTTGTCTATTGATTGCCCCCACAATTCGATAATGAGAGGTATCCTGCAATTAAACATGAGATTGCATTTCTAGCTGGCGGTGCTTGCCTTCTTTTTAAATCATACATGAGGACTGGGTATTAGGGTTCTGTGCCTGCCATTAACCATAATGCACCTCTCCTGCACATGGGAACCTGTGCATTGGGGAACCTCGGGTAGTTGGGAATCCCTATGGAATGAGAAAGAGAGGATATAGCACATGGTATTGCATCAAAGTCACAGGAATGCCCGTGCAACTATGCATCCTAGTTTTTGTAATAGTAAAACTGGGAGCTAGTGAGTTGCAAGGGCCAGAATCAGTTGGTTTCCTGGTGTATAAGGGATGCAGACGAAACAATTTTGCTTCTGACTCACAATTTTTTTTTCAGGAATGCCTATTTAACTTGAATAATCTAAAATTGCCTTCTCCAACCTGGCTTTCTCCAGATGTATTGGGTTAAAAAAAACAAAATTTCTGTCATATCCATGTAGGAAGATGGACATAGGCATAGGGAATGATAGGAAGCTGAATTGACTCTGACACATCTGAAGGGTGTGAAGTTGAGGAAAGCTGTAGAGCAGTAGTTTTTTAACCTTTTATTTACTGAGGACCCCTGTAAATATAATTTGTTGCCAAGAACCCACAGGACTTAACTCAATATTTAAATATTTAAATTTATATTTGAATACCTAAATATTTATTTTTTAAATAAATAATGTATTATAAATTATTGATATAAATTATTATAAATAATTTATTAAAGGCTTCTGGAAACTAAGATTCAAATCTCCACCCAGACAGTGACTGATCATCGACCCACACCCCTTACTGCCATGTTCCTGATAATTTTCACATGACGGAGCAGTTTTGGCACCTGCGCCACCCCCACTGCTTCTGTGTTGCTGATGGTGGTGGTGGTGTCCAGCAGCAGGGCTTTGAAGACTCCTTGTTAGGGCTCTGCACCCCCCAGAGTTCTGCAGACCCCAGGTTAAGAATGACTACTGTAGAGGATATATGCTTTCATTTTTCTTTTGAATAAGCAATATCTCAGCAATGTGAATGCTGGTTGCCAAAGAGTAATTTTACTACTTTAGAGAATCATAGAATCATAGAGTTGGAAGAGACCCCAGGGGCCATCTAGTCCAACCCCCTGCTATGCAGAAACACCCATCTAAGCATTCCCAACAGATGGCCATCCATCCTCTGCTTAAAAACCTTCAAAGAAGGAGACGCCACCACACTCGGACACAGCATATTCCACTGCTGGACAGCTCTGACCATCAGGAATTTGTTCCTGAGGTTCAAGTGGAATCTCTTTTCCTGCAGCTTGAATCCACTGCTCCTTGTCCTAGTCTCTGGAGCAGTGGAAAACAAGCCCATTCCCTCCTTAACATGACATCACTTCAAATATTTAAACATGGCTATCATGTCCTCTCTTAACCTTCTCTTCTGCAGACTAAACATACCCAGCTCCCTAAGCCGTTCTTCATAGGGCATGGCTTCCAGGTCCTTCACCATTTTGGTCGCCCTCCTCTGGACACGGTCCAGCTTGTCGATATCCTTCGAATTGAGGAACCCAGAACTGGACACAGTATTCCAAATGAGGCCTAACCAATGCAGAATAGAGTGGTACCATTACCTCCCCCGATCTGGACACCATACTCCTATTGATGCAACCAAGAATCACGTGGCTTTCTTGGCTGCTGCATCACACTGTTGACTCATGTTCAGCTTGTGATCTACCAAGACTCCCTTTCACACATACTGCTATCCGGCCACACATCCCACATGCTACCTTTGTGCATTCCATTTTTTCTGCCTAAGTGTAGGACTTCACATTTCTCTCTGTTGAAATACATTTTGTTAGCTTTGGCCCAGCTCTCCAATCTGTCAAGGTCATTTTGAAATTTGATCCTGTCCTCTGGGGTATCAGCAACCCCTCCCAGTTTGGTGGCCCTTTCCGCACCTTACTTTTTTTTGGCGCTGGGGCGCGGGGATCACGCGAGCATCCTCCAGTGAGAGGCACTCGCATCCCCGCTGCTTCAGCTCCGCACGAGCTGCCTGCTCCTGAGCAGGCAGCGCGAGAGCCCCTCCTCTTCTGCATGGGGCAGGAAATGTGACCGCCGTGGCTCCAGAGGCTCCACACGCATGGCAAGTGCTCATGGGGCCCTGGAGCAATGCGCAATCGCACACCGTTTTCGGCTGAAAGCCGAAAATGAAAAAGTGCGCGAGCGGCGCCTGCCCTACCCTGTAGCGTCATGCGATTGTGAATGCATCATGCAAATCGCTCCTCACAATCGCGCGATGCTCAAGGGGCCCTTTCGCATGGCAAATGCCATGCAAAAAAGGCCAGTGTCATCTGCAAATTTGATCAGCATGCCCTCCACTCCTTCACTGACTGAATTCAAGACCTGAATAATTTAATCATGTGTAATAACACAGGTTATTGTGATATTCCTGTAGAAACCTGAGAAATTAAACAAGTAAGAAAGCAGACAAAGAAAAATATAGCATATCTTGTCAAAGCAGCCATGGACATCAGCCACATACACATGGTGTATGTCACATGCTTCAGGGATCACACCAAACTAAGACAGAATTGAGTACTGGATGAAGAATGCAATGTTTTGAGCATAAAATGGCCTTAGCATAAAACCCCACTTCCCACCTACACATACAACATTTTCTAGTGGAACTGTTATGGCTGTGAAGACAGATTTGAAAATGTGTGGGTGATGCTTTGTGAAATCTCAGGAATCATAGCAGGGGCTGGAACAGATCTTCAGACATCCTTCATTGATTCCCGTCCTCCACCATGACTGGTACGTGCAGGAAGCATGATGCAAAATAAGAACTGTATATGAATACATCATTTACATTCAGGTCACAACACTTTGCATTTTTTGGTATATCCTTTTGTGTGTGTATTGTTGTTTTCACAGAAGGATACAGTTCAAAAAGAAAACAGCATGGAAGGCTTAATCTGTTTCTCCAAGTGGTAGGGAAGTTACCGGAAGCAAGGAGAAGTTCTTAAATTCAGGCAGAAGAAACTGGAATCCTGGGAAAGATTTTTGGAATGCAATTGTATATGTCCTGTTCCCTGCAGTCCACAAGGGAGCTTCCAGTATTATTAAAGCCATAGTACCCTGTATCTTTCATTGCCTCTGTACACTGAACTGTTTTTCCAGTTAGAAAAGGCTAGAGACAGATTCCCAGCTGTCAAGATGCATTATGCTGTCTTGCAAAACCTCTTCTTGCCTGTTGGTTGTCAGGTGACAAATCCATTCATAGCAATCAACCATGTTCAGACTCCTAAGCTATTGTGTCAAGCAGCACAACTATTATATTATCTATTCACTAGTCATATATATTTATGTGAACACACACCCTTTTACACTTCAGAGTAGCTCACAATACACAGTAAAAATGAAATACGAAAAAGCAATGCAAATTGGCTATAAAAATTCACAGATATTTAACAATAATATTGTTGTTGTTAATTGCCATCAAGCTGACTTTGACTTAAGGCAACCCCATGAACGAGAGACTTCCATGCAACGCTATTTTCAACAGCCTTGGTCAGGTCTTGCAAGCCAAGGGCACATGTGGCTTCCTTGATTGAGCCTTCTTGTTGTTGTGCACCTTCAGGTTGTTTCCAACTTATGGCGACTCTAAGATCAACCTATCACAGGGTTTTCTGGGTCTGTGTGATGCACCCAAGGTCACCCAGAGGGCTTCCATGGCTGAATGGGGAATCAAACCCTGGTTTCTAGAGCTGTAGTCCAATGCTCAAAGCACTACCTCATGCTGGCTCTCCTGACTGAGCCTGTCCACCTGCAAGGTGGCCTTTCTGGATAGCTATCTGTTGGGAAAGCTTTGATCTCTTCTAGCTCTATGATTCTTTATTCCTACTGCTGTCTACCTTACCAAGGATTATTGTCTTTTCTAGTGGATCATGTCACTAGAGGAGAGCTTTCCAAACTTTTCATGTTGGTAACACACTTTCCTAGACATGCATCATTTCGCAACACAGTAGTTCAGTTTTACTATCAAACTGGAGGTTAAACTAACCCCTTATAAGAGATACAGATATACACATAAATTGTAATAGCAAAATGTATGGGGACGCAACATATCTCATGAAAACCTTTCATATATTTTTAAAAATATATGATTTATACATAATAACATATATTTCCAAGATTATAGGCGACACATCTACACATTTCAGGTGACACTCTAACGTGTTGTGGCACACCATTTGGAAAGTCCTGCACTAAAGATATGTCTGAGATACAAAAGTGGCAGTTTATCATCATCAGGCTTGTTTTGCTCTAAAACTCGCTTATCTGTCTTTTTAACAGTTCACACTATCCCTAGCACTCTCCTCCAGCACCAACATTTCAAATGAGCTGATTTTCTTCCTGTCAGCTATTTCATTTTATTTATTTATTTTGTTTGGCAATATACCTACTCTTAAAAAAAGCCAATTACCCCAAATTCATTAAGATCAGGCAATAGAATAAAAACCCAAGCCATGACAATGGAATGATCGGGGGGAGCTGTATTCTTCATTGTACAAGAAGTGGAAGTAAATACAATTGCCCTCTTTGCCATGCGAGCTGCACTCCAACGCACAGGAATTATGTTAACAAATGTACAACAGTGCAAACTGCTGCACTGATATATGGCTTATTGCCTGTTGCTCAGTTCCATTGTAATCCATTTAAATTTAGGAGCAGCTCAGTTCATGGCAGGAATACATCAACCTGTCTTATCCTGAGTGAGACCACACCCCAACGAGACCAGTACTATCAATGCTGGCTGGTTTGGCTGCCTGGAGATGGTAGAGACCAAACCTGAGACTTGTGCATACTCTCTGCTCTGCCATGGAGCTACGTCCTGCCTTCTCATCACTCTCACCATGTACCCTGAAAGTACTTTGAAGCAAATCAGGATTGCTGAAGAAGGGGGATTTTAAGAGCTACAGTAAGACAAGATTAGGACAAGTCAAAATGTCACAACATAGCAACCTCTCCAGTTCATTGTTCTGTGATATTTTAGTTCCACCTCCTAAAGGTACTGCTTTATGGTAGATTTGGGTATTTTCTTTATGCTCAAATATGGCTATTGTTGCTTGAACAAAAGGCTTCATGGTCTCATCCAATGATGGTGTTTCTGTAGTTGTCCTTTGTTGCTATAATTATTCAGACATGCAGATTTCATAGAATCATAGCTTCCTAGCTGTGATGAATTGCAAGGGCCATAGTAGCTATCAGTCCAATTCTGATGCAGAAATACACAGCTAAATTACTCCACAAAGATGCCCATCCAACCTTTGTTTAAAGACCTCAAAAGAAGGAGAGGCCATGACCCTCTGAGGCAGCTGTATGGTTCTTACAGTAATGTAGTTCTTCTTAATGTTTATTGTTTCAAACTATTTTTATTAACATTTCCCAAGAAACATTAGAAACACCACAAATACATGAATGAATATATCAAAGATACAGAAAAAACATCAAGGCAAACATAAAAATATATGAATTAAAAATTAAAAAGAAACATAGGAAAAGGAAGGAAGGAAGGAAGGACGGAAGGACGGAAGGACGGAGGGAAGGAAAAAAGGAAAAGAAAAGAAAAGCAAACAGAAAAGAATCGCTCTTCCTTTAGACAGAATAAAGCCTAACACTTATTCAAAGCCTCTCAAAAAGGAATATCTAACCTTCTCTTCTTTTCCCTCCCCTAATTCGTCCTTCCTAAAAAAGAAAACATATCAACTTCTTTTTTTGTTAACATACCTAACACCATATCTCCATATTTCTTCTATTACAACATACTTGAATAATAAAAACTTTACGTAGTAAATAACATTGATATTGCTAGATAATAATGCTATTGATTTTCTAAATATTGCCAATTTACTTAGTGTTATTTTCACTAGTTAGTTTCAAAGGTATCCATATCATTGGCCATTTCCACATGGGGTTTTTAAAACGGTGCAGAGTGTCCTCCAGGGAGGACGTCTGCACCTGGGAGCGGACTGGGTCGGACCTACTTAATGTAGATCCACACCCCAGCCCGCTCCGGAACGACCCCAAGTGGTCGCATTGGTGCGAGCCTGTGATCTGCTGGGGGCGGGCTTTAGGCTGGCGAGCTTCAGCGGTTGGTCAAGAGCCTCGACCAACCGGAAGCCGCCATTTTCGTCTCCGGAGCAGTGCAGAGCAGCGGCCACGCACTGCTCCGGAGCAGCGTGGACCAGACGGGGGAGTCCAAAAGTCCGGTGAGTAGCGTCACGGGGCAATTCGCTCGCCCCGTGCGGAAATGGCCATTATAAACATAGTCCAGTGTCATTATCCAAAATCTGTAACTATATATTCACTAATTTAAAACTATGAATCTATTACCCTCTAACAGTTCCTATGTTTTAAAACATCATTGGCTTCCAAATACATCTGTATCATTTTATATTATGAAAATCATAGATCAATTCATCTGTCATCCTAAATTTGTGAACATATTAACCTACTTTGGCTAAATCTTCATCTTGAATTTAACTCACCACAGAAACACATCTTTTCCCTGATAGCTTCCTACATAACATTTTAAAAACACTATCCTGTGACAGCATTCTTATTTTAGACATCTTTCCACCTCCTTCAGTTTCACAGGGTAAATCAGGCCTCACACGTGTCTTTATAAAATCACAGTCTTGGGACAACATCATTGTTTGTCTTCTGTTTTGATTTTTTTAGTTTCCATACAGGTCACAATTAAATTCATTCCCCCTTTTCCCCTTCTTGGGATGAAATCTCCCTTTCACCAACCTAAAGTTACTAATCATAAATCTCCTATAAAGTGGGAACTCTCTCCATGAACTTTGATTCTATTTGTGCTTGTATAATCATTTGGTTTTCATTTTGTTTTGCTTCCATGTCTATTTTTATATCTTCCTCTGTATCTTCTGTATCTCTCCCCCTTATCTCTTGTTTCAGTTCCTTGAATTCTTGCCTCATGAGGTCAATCATACTCTTGAAATCTCTGCATATTTGCTCCCTTATCCCTTGTAGAAGACCCTCTAACGATTCCAAGGAAGGCTCCATTTTTCACTTAGTCCAGCAATTATAGAATCAACAATTCACTTCCCTGGAATCTGGCTAGAGGCAGCCAAGAAAACAAAGCCAAGCAATAACAGTCAGTAGCTTCTCATCCTTTTATTTCCTTGTTAAGAGTCCAGTGCCTTTTTGGAAGTAAAATGCAATTTAATCTATTCACAAACTATACAAACTTAGATTTTTAGTTCTTAGTTCTTTGCTTTTTAAAACAATCAACCCCAGTTCTCAGATTCAACTGTCCTGGTCTTTCGGGGCTGAGAGACTTACTCAGCTCTTGATTGCAGAAAGAAGGCAGCTGTAAGAGGCTCCTTTGATCTATCTTAATCAGAAGGGTTCTTCACTTTTATGACTTTCAAGGGTAATTAAGAGTTCTTCTTAAAAAGCAGGTTACCAGTAGAGGGACTTCTGATCTTGCAATCTCAGCAGCCGTGTTTCCCAGAAAGAACAAGAAATTATTTCATCAGTCCTTCTCAGTCGCACAATATACAGTGGCCTCTGCACTTTCCCAAGAGTTCAGAGCACAGAAAGGGGAAAGACTACATATAACACACCCTTCCATTCTCTTCCAGGGCTTTCCCCATTCTCTTGCCTTTCGCCCTGGCACACGAACCTTCCTTCTCTGCACCTGAACAAAAGGCAAAGGACTGAGAGGGGGAGCACTGGGCACAGAGAAAGAAGGTGCGTGGATGCTTTCCCCCATTCTTTTGCCCTTTGCCTCAGCGTGTGTTCTCTGCACTGGGGACAAAGACAAGGGAGTGGGAGGGGGAGCACCAGAGATGGAGAAAGAAGGAGCGTGTGTGCATTCCCTCCATTCCCTTGCTTTTTGCCTTGGTGCACATTCTCTGTGCTGGGGCCAAAGGCAAGGGGAAGGTAGGGAGGAGCACACGTGCCTTCCTCCATTTCCTTGCCTTCTGCCCAGGAGTGCTTGTCTTTCTTCTCCACACCGGACAAAATGCAAGGGAGGGGAAGGCGTGTGCGTACTTCATGAATTATCAAATTTGCAAAGATCAAACCCACTAACGTGGAGGGAGGAGTGTAATGAGAATTCCAGACCTGAATGGGTAATCCTCTAGTCTCCCTTTATCTGGGGTGTGTATGGTAAAATTCCAGCTAAGGGTCCCTCTGGCCAGTACTCTACCATGTAAGCTCTCCTTGCTGTGGAGCTGCATCAAGGAGAATCTACTGAGCCAGATCTGGAAGTCAAGTCTAGCATTCTGCCTAATGTTTAGAATCATAGAATCATAGAGTTGGAAGAGACCACAGAGGCCATCCAGTCAACCCCCTGCCATGCAGGAACACACATCAAAGCACTCGCAACAGATGGCCATCCAGCCTCTGCTTAAAAACTTCCAAAGAAGGAGACTCTACCACACTCCGAGGCAGCATATTCCACTGCCGGAAAGCTCTGACCATCAGGAAGTTTTTGCTGAGGCTCAGGTAGAATCTCTTTTACTGCAGCTTGAATCCATTGCTCCTTGTCCTAGTCTCTGAAGCAGCGGAAAACAAGCCCGTTCCCTCCTCGACATGACATCCCTTCAAATATTTAAACGTGGCTGTTTAAATGTTAATTTAAATGTTTAAATTTAAATTTAAATGTAAATGTAATTTAAATTTAAATGTAAATGTAATTTAAATTTAAATGTAATTTAAATTTAATTTAATTTAAAAAATTTAATTTAAATTTAAATGTTTAAATGTTCCCTCTTAACCTTCTCTTCTGCAGACTAAACATACCCAGGCTCCCTAAGCTGCTCCTCATAGAGGATGGCTTCGAGACCTTTTATCATTTTGGTCACATGGAATCTCTTTTCTTGTAATCTGAACTCATTACTTCCCATTCTAGTGTCTGGAGCAGAAGAAAACAAGCTTGCTCCATCTTCTATTTGACATCATTTTAGATATTTAAAGATGGCTATCATATCACCTCTTGGTTTTCTTTAGACTAGAA
Source organism: Cyclura pinguis (assembly GCA_030412105.1). NCBI lineage: Eukaryota > Metazoa > Chordata > Lepidosauria > Squamata > Iguanidae > Cyclura > Cyclura pinguis. Next base: position 193,252,646 of record CM059600.1, on the reverse strand, counting down.
ATACACAACTCTCGAAGTTGTTCCTCATAAGGCTTGGTCCTGACCTTTGATCATCTTGGCCATCTTTTCTGGATTTGTGACTAAAACAGAGCCTCTGGAATGGATCCCAATTGTAAACTCATTTATTTGGATTCAAGGGTCAACCGCGTATTGAAACTGACATACTGAAAGCATAAATCTTACAAAGAGCACAGGACACTTCCACACTACACGCCTATAGCACGATTATTCCACTTTCAACATCTTATGGAATCCTGGGGATTGCAGTTTAGGGAGGGGCCAGCCGACCCCTCCCTAAACTGCAAACCCCAGGATTCCATAGGATGTTGAAAGTGGAATAATCACGCTGTAAAAGTGTAGTGCGAAAATGGCCACAAGTGGTTGCATACAACATTTTGTAGCCTTGCTCTTGTGGGGTGACATTTCATTAATTGTGCTTGAATGCCTCCCCCCATAAATAATTCCTCCATGTAAAAAATTAGTATGTCAGGGAAAACCATTATTGCCTAACCATGGTGTGATACTTTTCCACATCCAAGAATTTATCCAATATATGCTGGAGAAGATAATCTTCCAGTCCTCCACCTACCTCTAGACTTAGTATGGTCAAGCAAGACTGGAACCATGTGACTGCCCTTCTAATGTGGTTTGACTTTCATATTTTACTCTGTCTGGTGCAAAAGTGCCAATCAGTGTGGCAAATACAGTCTGAGTTATAATCTTTAGAATGAAACAGTCCAACCAATCCACATTTTCAGCACCAACAATTAATTTATATGAATTGGCCTCAAGTCTCTTTGGCTTCAAAGGGAACTTGGTTCCCAGTAGGGCTGCTGTGTTATTTATTGTTTCTAGGCACTGAGAGAGAGAGAGGGAGGGAGAGGGAGAAGCCATTTCCTCACTACACTGTTATAGTGCTATTATTCCACTTTCAACATCCTGTGGAGTCGTGGGGTTTGCAGTTTAGGGAGAGGCCTTTAGAATTCTCAGCCAAAGAGCTCTTTGGCCTCAGTAAACAACAAACCCCAGAATTCCACAGGATGTTGAAAAGGAAATAATAGCATTATAATGCTGTAGTGCGGAAATGGCCACGGAATCGTCCATCCATCTGTCTTTTAGGTGACAGTGGTAGTGGTAGGAGGAATATAAACAGATCTGAAATGCAGTAAGCCTGTAAGTCACCTTGAGGCCTCTGACAGGAGAGGCAGGATATAAAACCAACCAACCAACCAGCAGACAAATAAAGGCTGTAGCTGGTGAGAATTTCCAGTCACAGTTTTTAAAAGAGTGATTTTTTTTTCACCTTCACCGTTCCTGACTGTTGAAATAAAGCCACAGCTCTGTCTGCTGCGTGTAAATAATGCAAAGCCTTTCTCATGCTAGTGAGCTGAAGGGGGATTTTTATTAGAAGCTTGCCTCCAGCTTGACAGTGGCCTTGACTGCAAGTGATAATATTGTTCTGTCTCAAGATGATGGTTTTTCACATCACAAGAAAAATCGGAGGTACACCCACTTCACAGTCTTCTAACTCCTCCCCACTGACCTTCTTTCCCAGATTTATTTAAAGACTTCTTTCCCCAGAAATAGGACAGCAAGGTGTAATTAACTAGAGCTCCTGCCTTCTGGAAATGTGACCAAAGAAGGGGGCAAGTGAAGGAGAGTGGCATAATCATGGCAGCAAATGTGCAAAAGACTGCGTGCTTCCAGCCTAGAGCAAGGTTAATCACATAATCTTAGAGCAAGAGGGAACTTACAGGGACATCTAGTCCAACCCCCTGCCATCCAGGAATGCACAACTATAGAACTCCTGAAAGATGCCCATCCAACCTCTGTTTAAAGGCCTCCAAAGAAGAGTCCACAACCCTCCAAGGTGGCCTGTTTCACTGTCAAACAGCTCTTACAGAAAAGTTAATGTCCCTTATATTTAGGTGGAATTTCTTTTCTTGTCATCTGAATCCATTGGTTCTTTTTCAAGTCTCTGGAGCACCAGGAAACAAGCTTGCATCATCTTCTACAGGACATTCCTTCAGATACTTACAGATGGCTATCATGTCATTCTCTGTTTTCTCTTCTCCAAGCTGAATATACTCAGCTCCCTAGGTCATTCCTGATAAGACGCACTTTCCAGACTTTTGATCATCTTGGTCACCCTGATCTGGACATGTTCTAGCTTGTTGATGTCCTCCTTGAACTGTGATGTGCAGAACTGGAGACAGGATTCCAGCTGAGGTGTGACTAAAGCAGGATAGAGTGGCACTACTACTTTGCTTGATCTGGAAATTATGTTCCTATTGACCTGACATTTTTGGTCAATGCTTCACACTGTTGACTTGTGTTTAGCCCGTGGTAGCAGGCCCTGGATCCTACTAAGACCCCCTAGATCCTTTGCACATGTGCTGCTTTCAAGCCAGGTGTTACCAATCCTATAACTGTGCATTTCATTTTTCTTGCCTAGATGTAGAGTCTTATATTTATCCCTGTTGAAATACAGTTTGTTGGTTCTGGCTGAGTTCTCCAATCTGTCAAGCTCATTTTGAATTCTGATTTTGTCCTTTGGGGTGTTTGCTGCCCTGCCCTATTTGGTGTTATCTGCAGATTTGATAAGCATGTCTTCTATGCCATCATCCGAGTTATTAATAAAAATGTTGAACAACATCAAGCCCAGGGCAATACCTGAGGCACCCCACTAATCACTTCTGTCCAAGATAAACAGCAACCATTGGTGAGCACTCTGAGTTTGGATGGTAAACCATTATGAATCCATATAACAGTAGTACTGTTTAGCCTACTGTTCACTAGTATGCCAGCAAGAATATCATGGAGGACTTTGCCAAAAGGTGGCAGGTTTAAACTTCCAGGTCAAGGTATTTGGATGATCAACTTGGCTGCAAAATACATTTGTGTTCATGGCAAAAATGTCTACATGGACAAAAAATGAGTTATCTGTTTATGCACACATGGTCCCTATGAATCATTCCCAAATAAAAAGTCAAACCATTAAAAATAAATATATATACACTGTGTGGCACCAATCGATTTTCTTTTTCTCTCCTACTTTCTGGTTCCGTTTCAGCTTAGAAGCTCTGTTTTTTAAAGAAACTGCTGCATAGGCATGCTTCAGCTATATTTCTTGTTCTAGACCAGAAGAATGAAATGATCTGAATAAAGGGCTGGCTACTTCATATTGCTCATGCAACTGCTGTGCTAAAGACCGACCAGGACAGAGGACAGTTGGTGCTAGGACATCTCCCACTGATATATTCTTTAGTTTAACTGGTGGCTTATGATGCCTCTGGTGATCTTAACTCCTGCCACTTGTCATGAAGCTTTAGCAGTTGGGCACATTGGGAGGGAAAAATGGAGAACAGAGCATAGGAAAGCCATTAATCTGCATTTAAATGAATCCAGCAGCTGGACAGCTCCCTGTCCATGGAACAGAAGATTTTATGCAGTGAGTGCTAGAAGGAACTCAGTGCTTCTGGCAAGAACTTTTCAGTCCAAGCCTGCCAACTGCCACTTTTCCCCAAAAAACTTGGTGCCCTCCAGATGTTGTGGATTACATCTCGTCATCCCTGATCATTGGCTTTGCTGACTGGAGCTGATGGAAATTTTAATCCAAAATATTTAGAAGATACAAGCTCAGGGAAGCCGAACCCCTCAGCTCTTCCTGTGTATGTGAAGAAAGCCAGAGGACCAAAGGGATATTTTATCCACGGCTACATGAAGTTGCAAGAACCAGAGAGCCTAGCACTAAAAGATAGCTGCCTATCTGGAGGACAAACCTGGTATAGCAGTGCATGATTTCACTGAAAAATTTCCTCTGGGGAATTTAGGCCCGCACTTGAAGAGTGTGTGGGCAGTAGAAAACTAAAGAATGTCCTCAAAGGATTTAATTGCTCCTTGTCTTTGTCAAAAGCCAGTAGTGTGGCATTATATCTAGGTGAATGATAGGACAAAACTTTGTATATAAGATAATAGTAGAAGAAAGCTGTCAAGGTTTTTTAAAGTTTTGGACACTCCATACTAAGAAGAAGATGAAAAAGAAGAAAAAGATGAACACAGAACAACTTTGCTCCTTGCTTACATCCTTTCTCAGTGGTACTTTTCCAAAGGAGTCAGACATTCTTCCATAGCATGCAGCAACAACTATTTTATGAATCTGCCTCATTTTGTGACATAATTATCCACCCGTCTGTGGTTGCCTCATCAAACTTGTGCCGCCAAAATTGGTACCTCGCAAGTATTATTTTTTTCTAGGTTCACAATAATCCTTAAATGTTTTAAAGCTTCTTAAAGAATTTTTGTAAGCTTTTGCTACAATATATTTCCATTATAATGTGCTGTTTCTAGCCCATGACCTAATGTGTCCTGTTTTTCCACTGCACATTTCTCACCTATCCAGCTGCATATATTTCCTGACTGCATGTTTTGTATCCAACACCATGCTAAACAAAAAGTCAAAAACATGGTATTGCTCCACAGATTTCGGGGATGGAACTTTTCTTAACCAGTTGGGTAAATCATAGAATCATAGAAATGTAGAGTTGGAAGAGACCGCACGGGCCATCCAGTCCAACCCCCTGCCATGCAGGAACACCCTCAAAGCACTCCCAACAGATGGCCATCCAGCCTCTGCTTAAAAACCTCCAAAGAAGGAGACTCCACCACACCCTGAGGCAGCAGATTCCACTGATGGACAGCCCTGACTGTCAGGAGGTTCAGGTGGAATCTCCTTTCCTGCAGCTTGAATCCATTGCTCCTTGTCCTGGTCTCTGGAGCAGCAGAAAACAAGCCCACTCCCTCCTCTACATGGCATCCCTTCAAATATTTAATCATGGCTATCATGTCCCCTTTTAACCCTCTCTTCTGCAGACTAAACATACCCAGCTCTCTAAGTCTATCCTCATCGGGCATGGCTTGCAGGCCCCTCACCATTTTGGTCGCCCTCCTCTGGACCTGCTCCAGCTTGACCATGTCCTTCTTGAACTGGGGTGCCCAGAACTGGACACAGTATTCAAGATGAGGTCTGACCAAAGCAGAGTGTCAATGTCAGGTGGCGGCTTGAACAGAAAACAGAGGCAGGAGCCGAAGTGTATGGCTTTTAGTGATAAGTAGTAAAATAAACAAGAGGTTACATCACCCAAACGAAAAGAGACAGCAAACTCGACAGCTAGGCCTGGAACGAAAAATACAGGATGCAGATTCCCCGGAGGGAAGACAGTTGTTGCCCCGTGCCCAGCTCCCCCCAGCGTCTGACTTAGGTACATAGTCCTTAACCCAGCTGGGCTGATCAAGCGTCCGTTGGCCCAGCTCACAGCTGAAGGCCCTCAGACTTCAGACGCTTCTCCTGCAAGCGTTTTGATCTGCGAACCGCCTCCTTCTCCAGCCGCCTCTGGAGGAACGTGGGGTGAGGGTCTGCAGCAAACTCCGGGCTGGAGTCAGGAACAGCAGCTTCTGTCGAGCCCGAAGCACCGGTCTCCTCTGCTGCAGGTACTGGCTCGGGGACCGCTGTGGGGTCGCTGGCAGGCCCCTCCCTTGTCCCTGCAGGAGCCCCCTCTCCCTCCCAGGGATCCACCCCCGCCTGGGGTTCCCCGTCTAACTCAGAGTCCCCGTCTGAGTCGGCAGCCTGCTCAGCCGGGCTCATGACACAGAGTAGAGTGGTGCCAGTACCTCCCTCGATCTGGACACCATACTCCTATTGATGCAGCCGAGAATTGCATTGGCTCTCTTGGCTGTCGCATCACACTGCTGACTCATGTTCAGCTTGTGGTCTATTAAGACTCCTAGATCCCTTTCACATGTACTGCTATCTTTATAAATAAACTCTGTTGTTTTCCTCATTTCAGAGAAGAATTGGAGGGTTATGCCATGAAACCCCAAAAGTGAAATTCAGTTGTGTTTTTATAAGATCACTGTTATCCTTTTCTTTCTATTCCACTTGGGACCATCAGGGTAGCTAACAATCCACTTTGTAAAACTGTGCCACAAAACCACAGGTTAGCAGAACAGCAGCTGTGTAACTAAAAAAAAAAAAAACTAGCCAAAATTCATCAAAGCTTATTGGAGAAATGAAATTGCAAAGTCAGGGAGCCTTTGATAATAAAAGAACATCTAAACATGTTTGCATCAAAGTGGTGTTAAAATGCACTTAAAGTCTTGGGCCTAAATCCAATTGTTAGTCCCAACTAAAGTAGGCCTCTTGAATCAATGGAACTTCCTTAAGTGTTGACTTAAGTGTTCCCATTGATTCATAGGGTCTGCTTTAGAGACTAACAATTGCTTTTAGGCCATTATCTGGCATATCTCATGGATCAAAGAGATCTGTCTAGGTGCCATAAACAAGAAGGTCATGACATAACGTTTGGGAGGCAAAAGTAAGATGGCATGGGATATTGTTATTGAGAATCCTTACACTCTTTTAGTTTCAACCCTGTGTAGATTTCCTTGGGAGTAGATCTCACTGAACTAAGGGCTAGATTACACTATGGAGTTATTTCGTGATGGAGATAGAAGATGGAGGAAATAAAATTGATGCTCCCATGAGATAACCATGATGGATACTTCATACAAGCCTCCGGATCTTCCTATCTAATCAATGAAACTCTCTTGTTTTTGTTTTGTCCCATCTCCCTAGGGCAAGCCTTATGTCTTTGACCGTGTCTTCCCTCCCAACACCACCCAGGAGCAAGTGTACCATGCCTGTGCCATGCAGATTGTCAAAGGTCAGTCTGGGTATTGAGAAGATAGTAGGCACTTCATGGGACTAGCTTGTGTATAGGGGCAGGAAGTGTGGAGCAGTAAAGAAAGGGTATACACTGGGAATGTCTTGAGTCCTTTTTCTCACTCATCTGTCTTTTTCTTGCAGATGTGCTGGCTGGGTACAATGGTACCATCTTTGCCTATGGGCAGACATCCTCGGGGAAAACTCACACTATGGAGGTGAGGGGTTGTCCACTATATAGTGTGTCTGTGTCTGTGTGTGTTTTGTGTTGTGTTGTGTGTTTGAAAGCTGGGTCATAATTATAAGGTGACTTAGCCTGGCTGTCACCTTTGACCTGTGTCTCAGAACTCAAAGCTTAGTTGCAGAACATTTGGGGTTGGGTGCCCTCATTAGGACCCTTGTGATACTTCTCTTCCACCAGGGTAAGCTGCATGATCCCCAGCTCATGGGTATCATCCCACGCATTGCTCAGGACATCTTCAACCACATCTACTCCATGGATGAGAATCTGGAATTCCACATTAAGGTCAGAGGCATGTGGAACTGTGCAGTCTGGCAGGGGTGGGCAGTCAGGGTGGCAGGTTTGGGAACAAAGGAGTGATATTAGCAAATGATGGTATAATGGTGTGGGAGGAACCTCAAAGGAAATGGATGAGAAAGGACATCCTGCTCAGAGAATCAGGTCAAAAGGATGACAAGGATCTCAGGTAGTTGACAGCTAGTCACGGTGAAGGATATTTTGAACAGAGTTCTGAAAATTAAAAATAATTAATTAATGTTGCCAATCAGAAGTAGCTTGTTAGCATCATAGTTGAGAAACTATTTGCTTTTGTGCTTTTCAAAAGTAAACAAATCTGTAGGCCCCTATCTTTTCTGGTGTTGTTGAACTGTATTTTTTTGCCCTCACTTTGTATCCCTTGCCCTGGCTGTTCATTTCTCTCACAGGTTTCCTACTTTGAAATCTACTTGGACAAAATTCGTGATCTGCTAGATGGTGAGTGATCCTTAAAGATGTTAAGTGTTGAATGTTGTGGCTCCTGGCTATTGGATGTCAGGAGCCAAGAAAAGGTTGCCGGAAACTGATGATTCTGGGGGATGTTGGTGGAGATAGTGACGATAGTGCTTGTGGGGAACCTGAATGTCTCTCTCTCTCTCTCTCTGGACTGAATATTTTCCTCTTCTTGCCTGCAGTGACCAAGACTAATCTTTCAGTTCATGAGGACAAGAATCGTGTGCCGTTTGTGAAGGTGAGACTTTTGAGATGTAGTTTTTAGCTGAGGATAGAGATGCAACATTCACAGCAAGATTTTAAGGCCTGTTAAGGGATGCATTCAAGTATAAGTTATCAAACAAAATGAATGTATTTTAAAAGCCATTATTATGGCTATTTTATATCCCATAATAACCAGAATTTTGTAAAAATCTGTGTAATTACCATGGCCTAAAATGTATGGGATAGAAAACCCATACCTAAAAGTCCTGTCTTCTTAAATCTGATCTCAGGTCTACCTCCTTGGGTATCTGCTTGTAGTGAGAAGGCGGGAGAAGCTGCCTGGGTGGAGCAGGATGGTAAAAATGGTGGCAGCTTAGTAACATGACTTTAAAAGAAGAAATGAGGTCACCAGTCACCATAAACCTTTTCTCTCCTGTTTTTAGGGCTGCACTGAGCGCTTTGTCTCCAGCCCTGAAGAAATCCTGGATGTCATCGATGAGGGAAAATCCAACCGTCATGTGGCAGTCACTAGTGAGTTCTCTTCTTTTTTTTAAAAAAAAATAACAACAAAACAGGAAAAAAACCAAATAATAATGAAAAATAAAACAAGAAATATACAACAAACACAAAAACTCAGAAGTCAGAGAATCTAACAAATAGTTACAACACTTTTCTAAAACAAAAGAACAAAGGGAGACATGAGAAAGAAATAAGCTGATATTTACAATCCTGGATATTTACATTAACTCCTTTTATATTATGATCTTACTACTGCATGTCCCAGTGATGTGTTTAAGTCTTTTACTCCAAGTCTCAAGTCAAGTCTCAAGTCCTTGAAGATACTTTCCAGTCAAGTCTCAAGTCTGGGAGTCAACTTTATACCCCAACCTATATTCCAGAATTTCTGGACAGAGTCAAATAAAGTCAGTTTTAACAATTTAAGCAGAGTCAACCCTCCACATTTGCAATTTTGCCATCTATAACTTCAGAGGTGTGGAATAGGATCCTTCTTACTCCCCCTTCCTGAAGCTGGAGGCTTTTGTGCCAATGGTCATAAAAGAGTCTGCAGTTTCAGAAGTGGGGAATAGGATCTATCTTACTTCCCACATCTGAAGCTGGAGGATTTTTCAGAAGTGATGAATTGGATCCTTCTTATTCCCCATTACTGAAGCTTCAAAAGCTTTGAGGGAAGGAAGGATTCTTCCTCCTCAAGTCCGTTGCCTAACACATTTGCTATTCTCCTCTGAGAAATACACTCTGCACTCTGGGGACAAGTCTTGCCTTCTGTTCTTAGGAAAAGTTTTAGAAGGTTCCTGCAATATGCAGCAGGGACAGGCTGCTGAACAGACCTCAAGTCTGCCTCTAGCCTGTTGCCTAGCCCATTTGCTGTTCCCCTCTGAGAAATAAGTCCACACTTTGGGCTTGAGACAGATTGTCGTGTGACCAGTAGGCAAAAAGAAATGGAAGTGTTGTTCAAAGTTGTAAGGTTTCTGGATGAATGTATTGTGTTACTGAATCAAGGGCAGCAAGTCAGTCACTAAAAATATACAAGCCTCAAGTCAAGTCAGTGTGTCATTTATTGCCAAGTTGACTCCGAGTCAAGTCGCTGAAGTGACTTGAGTCTGAGTCAATCGACTCGCGTCTACATCACTGGCATGTCCCCTTAAAACTTCCTTTTACCTATCAAGTAATAGGTATCTGTAATTGCAAGATTTGACAAACTCCTAATGAGTTCTGAAGAAGGACAAGGGAACAAGGGTGGTCAAACACAGAGGAGGATGTTTGGGAATGTATCCTGCAATATCTGATCTGCCAGGCCTAGCATTGCCAACTGAATGTATATTGTGGTTTTCTGGGTACTAGGCAACTCCCCTTTTTGTTTGCAGGCCTAGGCAAGCAGCAAAAAAGTGGGAGATGTGGCAACCCTCCCAATGATGACCTATCTGCCTCGTTGGGTGTATCTGGCTTTGTAGACCACTGATTGTCCACACCAGCTCTATATTTAGGGAAGACCAGAGTGATGTGACTTAAGATTTCAAGCGAGAGCAATTGAATTGTAATGTTCAGGGAGGACTGAGGCACTATAATGTTGGGAGCAAGGACACTTCAGTCTGTTCCTAGTCAGAGTCAGCATAATGAAGTATATGACATAAGATGAGCTAGATTTTTGCATTAGATTGACAATTAAATTGTGATATTGATTCAGCTTTTGACTTATCTGTGCTGAAAATAGGTACCTGTTTTATGCCAACTGAACAATGATGGATTCTGCTCCCCAAATCCTGGAATTTGTAGTTTGGATGGGAGTGTTGTTGAAAAGAGATCCTTAGAAATTCTCAAACCACTCCCCCACTTCAATGTATAGTTCCTTTGAAGAGGCTAATACTTAAAATCCATAGTTAGAAGATACCCTGTATATTCAAGTGCCCTGAACATTTGGAAGTATAAACTATTAGAAAATAGATATGATTTCCCTGTTTAAAAAACCACAAAAACTTAGGAAAAATTGTGCCTAGTCATATGAAGAAGAAGAGAGATGGCAGAGATTCAGTGGCATTATGCTATCCAGCCCTCTCTAACATGGTGCCCTGCAGATGTTAGGCTACAGCTTCATCATTCTTACAATGAATGGGGTTGTAGTCAAACACAGCTGACAAGTGTCACATCAGGAAAAGCTGAGATAGCCACAGGATGAACAATAAATTGCATTTATTTGTTTGTTTGTTTATTGATTTATTTATATAATTTCATGTATATACCATCCCCTCTATCACAAGCTGCAGGCGGTAGACATGCTTCCTCCTCCATTCGCTGTTTTATGCTCACAACAATCCCATGAGGTAGCTTGGGTTGAAAGATATGGACTCATCCAAGTTTATCCTGTGACTGAGAGGGGATTTGAACCTACATCTCTTCAACTCTAACACTGGCATTCTAACTGCTATAGTGTCACCTGCTTTAAGTTAGTAATAATGGATATTGGGTATGAGAGGTGAAGATTTCATCCACAGAGCATGGGATAAAGAAAGCCAGCTAGTGCAACTGTGATGGGTAGGAAACGTGGCAGTGAGGTCATGATGGGTAGGAAGATCCTTCTGCAACAAGCAGTCTTCTTTGTTCTGTGACTCATGGCTGAGATGTAAGCAAAAGATAAACAGTGTGGGTCTCTAAGCCAAGTGTGAAATTAGATGTCATGGACAACAATCTTGCTGCCCCCTAGAGACAACATGTGCTATTTCAGACTCTTGCTATCAGTCACGCCTGAGTCACAAGACCAGGGCCATTTCCACACTACACTGTTATAGTGTTATTATTCCGCCTTCAGCATCCTATGGAATCCTGGAGTTTGAAGTTTAGGGAGCGGCATTTAGGATTCTCAGCCTGAGAGCTCTTTGGCCTCAAGAAACTACAAACCCCAGCATTCCACAGGAGGTTGAAAGTGAAATAATAGCACTATAACAGTGTAGTGCAGAAGTGGTTCAGGTTAGAGACTGGCCTGCTCTTTGCAAAGAGAAGATGAGATGATAACCTTATTCTTGGAACATACCCAGTGGTATAGTGGATTTGCAGGTTGTAGGGTGAGAGTCCCAGGACCTTTTATTAGTAGAGATAATGACATTGCCTATCATCCCCCTCTAGATTCCCTTGTTTCTTCTGAGTTAAACTGCAGTTGCCACAGTAAGAGGAGAGGAAATGCATTTTTCCATCAATGACCTATAACTGTTCTTGTAGTCCAAAGTATTTGGAGGGTGGCTTTTCAAAAGCTTTATTCCTGATAGAGACAAAAATTGCTAGAAATTGTTTCAGATCCAGACAGCCACCTGCACTTTTGGACTCTGGGTGGCCTAGTTGCTGTGGTGCCTGCCCGGATAAGGGCCTGCACTTAAGAATTCACCAGTACGCTACTGAATGTATCGCTTTAAACATCAGCTAGGGCTTGTACTTTGTATTAAAGACTCCTTTATATCTTAAAAATAAAGTAAGATAAAGGAGTCCTGATATAGTCTTCTTTTCCCCCACATGCTATTTTTATAACCATGTCTCCACTGTTTTACCACCTATCCTTTTGTTCTAGTTTGGTTCATTATGGTTTTTATGAACTCCAGGCCGTGGACAATATTTTTTCCCCCGGAGGGCTGAAAGTGATATGATTAATTTCATTTCCAATTCTGACAGAACCATTGTGTGGCTGATAATGTTTGCACGCTCATTCCTTAATAGCCTCTGGTCTAATAGCTTTGCAGGTTTTTTGTAGCACTTTGAGAACAGGTTATTTAGAGACTGCAGGCAGGCAGAGACAGAAGTATCTCTGCAAACCGGTTGGGGAGCAATATTTCCCTCATATCATCATCAGTCCCCTTCAACAGTATCGTGTGTCTCTAGGCTTAGATAGGCATTGAATCTAGGTTGAAGGCTGTGTTTTGGTGCAGTACCAAGTAGAATTGATTTAAGTGCACAGAATTTCTGCGAAAGGTTTCCCCTGTGGGTAGGGGTGGGTAAACTGCGTTCCTCAGCCTTGTGGGTCTCCCAGCCTGATCACGTGTGGGCTTCAACCTGTTTTCCAAAGCTGTCTGTAAATAATTACTTCAGGCCTCTGGGAGAATGATCTGCCCCATCCCTTGTACGGTGGGTGGGGGAAAAACTGAAGGAAAGAGAGCGGAAGAACGAGGGTGGGCTCGGCTAATTTTAGCTCCCTGGCCTCATCCTCCACCACTGTAGCTGAAGGCGGTCTCTGCTATGGGGAAGAGTGAGATGATCGCCTCAGTCAGCAGATACTGAGGGACTGTTGCTTCCGAGGTCCCAGCCATTCCTCTTTCTTATTGCCATGCAACCTGCCCTGAACCACCTAAACTATTCTGCTATTTCAGGTGTAGAGGAGAAGCCTATTCTCTTATTAATATTGAAGTAAATCTCAGCTGTTAATCCAGTCAGGTTTGGCACATGGAATGGGATGGAGGCAGTATCTTCTCAGTTGCCTCAGGCAGCAAAATGCCTTGGGTCAGCCCTTCTTCAGACCTTCCCACCGCTGTCACGCAACCCTCACCCGATTACCTTCAAGTCAAAGCTGCCTCTAACAAGAAAACGAAAAGTTGCCTGGCCCTGTCTTTGGAGTAGAGAATACTAGCCCCATCTTGTCTCTTTTTGTTTTGCAGACATGAATGAGCACAGTTCCCGCAGTCACAGCATCTTCCTCATCAACATCAAGCAGGAGAACATGGAAACTGAGCAGAAACTGAGTGGGAAGCTTTACCTGGTGGATCTGGCTGGGAGTGAGAAGGTGCAGTGGAGGACGGAAGAGTGGATTTTGAATTGTTTAGTGTCCCTGTCTTGATTGTGAAGGCAGGCAGGCAGAGTCTGATATGCCTCCATAAAGATCACTTGTCCCAACATCAAAAATCCATATAATTCCTCACAGTGCCTTGAAACAATTCCTAATCAGAAACCATAGCTTTCCAAAACACCTTGTTTTCCTGTCTTATTTGTCAGAGTATCCAGAGTGGCAGCCAGGTAAGAGTGCTTTGAGAACACGTTGTGGGGAGGGGGTTGGACAGTCCCATCACCTGCAATTGGCAGGTTTTATGAAGATTCTGGTTTTGCCAAACATAGTATAAATCAGTGTTTCTTAGGCTGTCTGATGTGGGGGGCCAGAAATTCTCCCCGCCCCAGTATGTCAGGGACCACCAGTACCATATTTGTGTCCATTGGCTATCATTGTTTCTTTCTTTCCTGGAACCTCTTTGTGGACTATCAGCTGAAGGCTTTGCCATTGGTCCAGGTACCACCACTTAGGACATTGCTGATGTAGACCAGCCTTGCCCCAATCTATTTTCCTCAGCTACATTAAAATATGATTCCCATAACCCCATAGGTAGCTATTCTGTCTGCGGGATTATATGAACTATAGTGCAACACATCTACACGACACCGGACCCTGGAATGCTAATATGAGCCCGGTCCTCTGCCTGATCAAACACCTGGAAAGGTTACTCTTTAAGACTATGGAGGCCATGGTGCTGGGGTGTTCCAAACTCTGGTTGTTTCTAGCACAGGCTGATTGTGAGCTGCCCAAATTTGTCTGTTCATGCCAAACAGCTCTTGACAGGCAACAGTGTGGTTTCATGATGTGATGTTCTTTTTGTTGACTTATAAAAAGGTTTCTGGAGTTACTTTAGGATCTATGTCAGTTTTCAATTCCTGATGTTTAGAGGCAGCTGCAGACATACGTGTCACTGTGCTTTCTGGGTTATCTCTTTTTTCCTCCAAACAACTAGACAGTTTCTCCATTGGGAGAAAAAGTCTTATTTCTCCTTTCAGGATCTGTATCCAGGATTATCTCTACTAGAATAATCAAATGTTTCCTTTCCTTGGCAGGTCAGCAAGACGGGAGCTGAGGGTGCTGTGTTGGATGAGGCCAAGAACATCAACAAGTCCCTGTCAGCGCTTGGCAATGTCATCTCAGCTTTGGCTGAGGGAACGGTGAGCACTACCTACCTTGTTGTCAAGACCTTGTTGTCGTTGTGTATGTTCAAGTTGTTTCCAACTTATGGTGACCCTAATATGAACCTATCATGGGATTTTCTGGGACTGAGAATGTGTGACATGCCCAAGATCACCAGTGGGTTTCCATGGCTGAGTAGGGAATTGAACTCTGGTATCTAGGGTTGTAGTTCAGCACACAAACCGCTACACCACACTGGTGTTATCAAGACCTAAATTAGGAAAAACTCTGCTGTAATCTTCTGTTAGAAACCCTGCCAAGGAGCTGTACACAATCTTGTAAATAAATCAGTTTTTGCCAATATCTTTTTGGAACCTGAATTCAATGATCAAGATTCAATGCATTTTAAAATTCAGAAACAGCAAGGCATTCTTATTTTTATATCTCAGGGTTGTTGCCCAAGGTTATTTGGAAGATAGATGGGCTAATATACAAGTGAATATTATTTTAAATTGTCTTTCAGCAGCACAATTCTGGGTTCTACAATATGTATGCCTTTTATGAACTGAGAAATGGCAAGAGCTTTAAAAATGACTGATGGTACAAGATTTGGTGAAGGAATATCCTATTCACTGCACTCATAAGAAAGGATTAAGGCTTGTGAGACTTTGGCAATAGAAATTCTATTGCCAGTCATCAAAGGTTATGAGAGATAGAAAATGTGCATATGTGTGGATGCAGAGTTGTGGATGCTGCTTGCAAAGGCTGAATTGTTGTTTTTCCTCTTACAACAAGGAAAAAAAAATAGATGAATAAAATGAATCCTAAATGTATTGTTTTTAGCTTTGCTAATTTCCAAGATGTGCTAAGAGATTTCACAAGGCTAAAGAAAACTAGAGAAGAAGTGTTAAAATGTCTACATACTTCTAATGCAGTTTCTGCATAAGACTGGGGTTAGAAATCAGTGACAGACCACGTGTTTTACATCTATAAGGTCTCAGGATCAACCCTTGACATTTGCGGGTTAATTTAGGAAAGGCCATTGTCTGAAACTCTGGATAGCTGCTGTGAGTCAGTGTCACCATCACTGAGCTAGATCAAACAGTGGTCTGACTTAGGCCATTTCCGCACTAGCCTGTTATAGCGTTGTGATTCCACTTTCAACATCCTCTGGAATCCTGGGGTTTGCAGTTTCGGGAGGGGCCAAGCGGCCCCTCCCAAAACTGCAAACCCCAGGATTCCAGAGGATGTTGAAAGTGGAATCATCGCGCTATAACAGGCTAGTGCGGAAATGGCCTTAGTATAAGATAGTGACCATGCTGGGTGGGGGATTCTAGGACTTGTAACATGAGTCCTATTCATAGTTCCAGTTCAAACAGACCCCTTTAGTGACTTGTTGAATAGTGAAACAACATTAAATCCCACTGATTCAATGTGTGTATTAGCAGGATTCAACCTTTGCCCCCTGTCCATGCACTGCTGAGTTTGGAGAAATGATACTCCATCTTTGTCAACAATATGTGCTTGAAACCTACCTTGCCTATGTTCAGAATTCTTTAAAGGCACTGTGCGTATGTGTTTGTATGTGTGTAGCATTGCACAGTCCCATCCTTTGCAATTGCAAAGTTTCATAGAGATTTGACAAGTGGGAAAAATTACTGTTTAACAAAACAAAATACAGGTATACCTCAGTTAATGAAGTAGATGTGTTTCTAGGGCCCTTTTCACACGGCATTTGCCATGCGAAAGGGCCTCTGGAGCGTCGCGCGACTGCGAGGAGCAGTCCACACGACGCACTCACAATCGCGCGACGCTCCAGGCCTGGCAGGCGCCGATCGCGCACTATTTCATTTTCGGCTTTGGGCCTTTCCACAGCCCACCTTTTTGTGGAGCTGGGATGTGGGGATCGCGTGAGCAGCCTCTTGTGAGGCTGAAAGCCAAAAATGAAATAGTGTGCAATCGGTGCCTGCCAGGCCCTGGAGCGTCGCATGATTATGAATGCGTCGTGTGGACTGCACAGATGCGTTGTGTGGACTGCACAAATGCTGTCCTAAAAGGACCTTAGAGCTGAAAATGGTGCGTGATCGTGCATCACTCCAGGGCCCCACATGTAGTTGCCATGCGTGCAGAGCTCCGGAGCCATGGCGCTTGTGCTTCCTGCCCCAGCACAGCCTGGGAAAATCCCAGGCTGCACTGCAGAAGGAAGAGGAGGGGCTCTCGCACTACCTGCTCATGAGCAGGCAGCAGCTGTGGAGCTGAAGCAATGGGGACGCGAGAGCCTCTCGCAAGAGGCTGCTCACGTGATCCCTGCACCCCAGCTCCACGAAAAGGTGAGTTGCAGAAAGGGCCTAGGTTTTGCTTCTTTAAGAGAAATTTTGGTAGCAGAGGTAGAAGTAACATGGAAAGAATACAGTAACACCACACACAAAAAAGGAAAAGCTTTTCAAGAGCATTTCAATATGTTTCGGGAAATATTTTATTCAAAACTAACATTATGCACATGTGAAATGAAAGCTTTCTATTAGTAAACACAAACATTTTTAATTTTGTAGAGACTACCTGAAAGCTTCCTCCAAATTGTATCCCTGGATGATATTTTTTTTCTTTAAACAGCCTCCAGTTTTTTTATGATTTCCATTTTGGTGGCAAAACTTACAAATTTATGCTTTTTCAACATGCCAGAGTAGCTGGCAAGGCAGGCTAATTGGCTTTCCTCTTTTCTTTCTGTTTTGCATTTCTTACATGCTCAGTAAGTGATTCTGGATGCAGCTGTTTACCTTGCCTGTTGTAGTGTAAACAGACACGGCTACAGTAGGGTCACCTAGAGAGGAATCCCATTCTTTTTCAGGTCAAGCTTTATTGCATTGTTTACTGCAGACACACTGCGGCAAACCAACACTGAAAGTCTGTCTTTCTCCAGTCCTTCACTGTTCTCCCAATGCTAAAGCTAAAAAACAAAACAAAATATGAAACAAAAAGCTTCAGCTAGACAGAAGACAAGAAAAATGAACTGGGCTGAGCTCCCATAAAAAGACATTGTAAAAAGGAGCTTCTTTGTCAGACACTTTGGCCCTTATTGCACCCAATAGCTCTTCGTCCGGATCCTATCCCGGCAGTGCCATTGCCAGGATGGGATTGGGACCTGAATGCTCTGCACCACACCTGGTCGACTGCCAGTGGATGGGTAGTATGAGGGACATTCTTCTCCCTGCTGCAGTACAGCCTCCTCCTGTGCTGTACAGTGGAAGGAAGCGCTTGATAAGTGTTTCCACCCTTACCACACACCTGCAGCTGATGAGATTGTCACGAGAAAGGGAACCATTACCGGATTTTTTCTGATAATGGTATACAATGTGACAGCAGTGGATGGGGATGCAACAGCTGCGGGATTGCAATAATGACGTGCGATGGCACACATCCCAGACAGGCAGCAACACTAAGCAACACTTAGTTAACTAAGGGCCTTAGTTAATTGAGATATGTCTGTACATGTTTTTCAAAACCGGAAGTGGACTCTTGGCCGGTTCAGATTTTTGTTTTGTTTTGGTTTTGGGGGGCAGTTCATGCAGTCCCTGGACTGTCCCTGGGGCATAAAATTGCTTCCTGGATCTGACACACTTGCCCACTGCAGCTTAGAGCCTCATCATGTGTTAATCTGGCACTGGCTACACAGAAAGCCTATGCCAAGTGAGGATGTTAGTCTTTAAGGTAGCACAAGACTCTTTTTCTGTCTTCTGTTCAGGTGAGAGAGAGAGTAATTGGCAGTGAGGTCCATGAGGGAGCGAGGAGTTGGATGTGTAGCACTTCCATTCTAGTCTGACACTTGTACCATGCAGATTGGACTCTCTGGGTGATTACATGGCCAAAGCATGTACTGTTACAGAATAAATTATCTGCCACAAATCTAGAATTAATGTTAATAGTACTGCGCATATATACCTTCAACTCACCTATTGAGTTATGGTGACCCCATGATTTTCATACAAGTTTCTTAGGCAAGGAATACTCAGAGGTAGTTTCCTATTGTCTTTGTCTGAAATATAGCCTACAGCATCTACCTATTGATTATTTTCTGTCCACTAGTATGGGCTCTCCCTTTCCACCCAACTCATAAGACAGAGCCCATGTTGATTTTACTTGCCACTGGGAAACAAACTGGGGTTTTTTCTTCCTCTCTGAGAGAAATGTTTCTGAGCTTCTGAAGGTCCTTTTAATTAAATAAAAAATACATGGCTGTTTACTATGGTTTTGAGCCCTGTTTGGTTTTATCTGAAATTGCACATATGCATGGCTTTAAATGGTTTAAAACTGTTTCAGCTGGTTTTAAACAGCCTTCCCTTAAATGGTTAAATCATTTAATATCATAGACTTACAAAATCATTTTTATTGTTTACATCGTTTTAAATTGGTCAAGTTGCTTTTGTTGTATGCCACCCTGAGATCCTTAAATAGAAGGTGACACAGAAAGAAATAACATTAATAATAATGTTACTTTAATAACCAAAATGAACTAGAATATATCATTAATAACCAAATATAACATTAATAACCATTAATAATCAAAATGAACCAGAAATATGTTTTCCCTTCTTCTCCACATATTGTCTTCTGTAGAAGGGCTATGTGCCTTACCGTGACAGCAAAATGACCCGCATCCTGCAGGACTCCTTGGGTGGAAACTGTCGCACAACAATGTTTATCTGCTGTTCTCCTTCCAGCTTTAATGATGCTGAAACCAAATCTACTCTCATGTTTGGACAACGGTAATGAACCTGTACCTTATCCTGTCCTTTTCTTTAAGTTGGTGTTGGTAATTACACTACAGCTGTTTCATAAGAGGAAAGGCAAAGACCTGGTAACATAGATTAGAATCATTGAATCATAGAGTTGGAAGAAACCACAAGGGCCATTCAGTCCAGCCCCCCGCTATGCAGGAACACACATCAAAGCATTCCCAACAGATGGCCATCTGGCCTCTGCTTAAAAACCTCCAAAGAAGGAGACTTCACCACACTCCGAGGCAGCATATTCCACTGCTGGACAGCCCTGACTGTCAGGAAGTTCTTGCTGAGGTTCAGGTGGAATCTCCTTTACTGCAGCTTGAATCCATTGCTCCTTAAAATAGAGGCTTGCTTGGTTCTGGAAAGCTGCAAGTTTTGAAGTCTACAGGTCTTCTCTAGGCAAAAGCATCTGAGAGTAAAAGAATAAGGGAGGGAGGGAAAATATAACATTAAATTATATTTGGTGGGGAAGCCATGGCAGTTAATCTTGTATAAAATCAGTGTATGTTTGCATTTTACGCAGGGCTTAGTTGATCATACAAGAAAGACAGTAACTTGGGCAAGCTTGATATTAACTCATCTACCTTCTGCTTGCTTCTTCCCATAAAGAATAGCTCTGAATTTTCCAAATGCAAGCCATGATGTTGATGGTGTTAAAGAGATAGAAATACTAGCATGAAATGGATTCTAACCCATGAAAGCTTATGCTATAATGAATCTGTTGTTTTGTGGCACCTTAAAATCCTATGGCACCTTAAAGTCTACCAAATTCATGATAGCATTTGGTATTCTTTATCATACCCAGGGACTCTTTGTGATGTTAACCTACCTACATTATGTTTGGGCACACCAGTGAATACAGCTCTGGATTCCAAATGTTTGCATTTTGGTGGTGTTCAGAAGAAAAAGAAGACAAATAATAGCAATCAATGGAGACTGAAACAGCATAAAACCTAGTGTCATAATATAATTATTAAAAACATGATAAACGTCTTTGTTGTTCTGCCTTAAAATAATATTTTTTGGGCTTACACACAGGACCAGCTTGATTAAGAGTGATTCTCCCCACTTGCTAACCATTTCTACTCAATCAGTTAAAATGCTGGGTTTACTGGAGGGCCTGCTGGACTGGCTGATTCTGCTGTCATCTGTTCATCACTTAGAGGAAGGTCCATTTTTAAGGAAAGACTTTAACTCATTGGTATAGCAGTGCCTTGCATGCAAAAAGCCACAAATTACATCCCCAATCTCTCCAGATGGAGATGGGAGTGACACTGCTGGCCACTGTCAACAATACTGAACTCGGTGGATCAACAGTTTGTCTCATTCTGTCTATGCTACACTCTTGGGACCTCAAGTCCACTCTGCTATGAGATCTATGAGGATGACAGATTTAGGCCCTTTCTGCAACTTAGCTCCACCCAGCGTTGGTGCAAGGGGATCACACGAGCAACCTCTTCCGTGAGGCTCTCGTGTCCCCGCTGCTTCGGTTCTGCAGCAGTTGTCTGCCGACCAGCAGGCAACATTAGGGCTCTGCCTCTTCCTTCCGCAGCGCAGCCGGGTATTTTCCCAGGCTGTGCTGGGGGAGGAAGCGCAAGGGCTGCGCCTCCGGAGCTCCGCACGGACAGTAAGTGTGCGCGGGGCTCCGGAGCGATGCGCAATCGTGCACCATTTTCAGCTAAAAGCCGAAAATAATATAGTGCATGATCAGCACCTGCCAGCCCCGGCAGGACATCGTCTGAAATGCTCCTCGCAATGGCGCAACGCTCCAGAGGCCCTTTTGCATGGCAAATGCCGTGTGAAAAGGGCCTTAGAATTAATAAATGGATAGTAACAGGTTGTTCACTAAAAGTGGTAGGCAAGGCTGGGCAGGCCTTCAGTCCAAATCGGCAACATTTAAAGGCTCCTCCTTTTCACCCTCTGCCATTTCAGTGCCAAGACAATCAAGAATACAGCATCAGTGAATCTGGAGTTGACAGCGGAACAGTGGAAGAAGAAGTATGAGAAGGAAAAGGAGAAGAACAAGGTCCTGAAGGAGACAATTGCCAAGCTGGAGGCTGAACTAGGCCGCTGGCGCAATGGTGAGCCAGGATGTGTAGGCCAGAGGAGCAGTCATGTTTGCATTGTGGTTGAATCTGCTCTTGTTTGCTCTGCTCTTCTCTCCTTCCCTCCCTCCCTCCCTCTTCAACTGTGGTGAGATTTGCAATAGATACATCTCCATCTCCCTTGACCACATGGCAGGTGGAGTAGGAGATATCCTCTGGAACAAGTAAGCTTATTCTTGACTGAAGTTTCTTTCTTTCCAAAGAGAATTTTACGTTTCCACATCATTCATGATGATAGCCGTTGTGGCAATCAGAGATAGGAGGGTCAGTGAGAATAAAACATTCTGTATTTCTGGGCCGGAATTGTGTCTACGTCTGAATGCAGAGACAGGCCATTTCCGCACTAACCTATTATAGCGCTATGATTCCACTTTCAACATCCTATGGAATCCTGGGGTTTGCAGTTTCGGGAGGGGCCGGCTTGCTCACCTGTAGCTTCTTTTACCTCACTTGGGCCTTAGTCCTGCTGTCTCTTCGAGCAAGGATGGCCCAGCTGAAAATCTTTAGTATTGTGTAGTACAGTTTTTAAAATATTGTTACTATTTTCTTTGAAATTCATTCGTTTTTATAAGGGATGTCAAAACCAACAACAACAGCAACATAACAATAATGCTAAGAAAGACAAAAACACATGCAATGTAGTCAGGTTTCAGGGCCTTTCTGCACTACGTTGTTATGGTGCTATTACTCCACTTTGAACAGCCTGTGGAATTTTTCGCTGACGATCTGGTCTTCTTACTGGATGACCCAGGGAAATGTATTGAAAAATTGATTACTACAGTTCAAGAATATGGAGAATTCTCTGGTTTTAAAGTTAATAAGGAAAAAACAGTCTTCTTAACCAAAAATATGACTGAAAGAGAAGAGATGGAATTAGTACAAAAAACAGGATTCAATAGAGGACAAAAGGTAAAATATCTAGGCATTTGGATAGCCAAAAGAAACAATGAGTTATTTCAAAATAATTATGAAAAAAAAAGGAAAGAAATAACAAAAGACTTGGAAAGTTGGATCTCCATGCGTTTGTCAGTGATGGGGAGGATAGCTGCAATAAAGATGAATGTTTTGCCAAAAATGAACTTTTTGTTCCAAAATCTTCCTATAATACCGAACATGAAACCTTTCATACAATGGAAGAGAGAACTAACCAAGTTCATATGGCAAGGGAAAAAACCTAGGATAAAATGGAATACTATGACAGACTTAAAAAGTAGAGGAGGAATGGGACTTTCAAATATACTATAAGGCCGCGGCTTTTACGTGGATAAAAGACTGGGTAGACCTACAAGACACGAGAATGTTGGCACTGGAGGGAGCAGACCTGAGAATGGGGTGGCATGCCTATATGTTTTAAGATAAAGCAAAAATAGATAAAGACTTCACACATCACTATATCAGAAAATCGCTTCTGAAAATTTGGGAGGATTATAAAACTAAAAACATACAGCAGCTCCCCACCTGGGTCTCACCACAAGAGGCTTTTTTTGGCAGATGGACGGATACAGATAAATGGTTGCGATATGACGATATAATTGAGAGATCAACGTCCAACAACTTTAAGATTAAAACAAGAGAAAAACTAGAACAAGAGGGAATAACATTAAGTTGATTTCCCTACAGACAGTTAGCAGAAAGGTTTCAGATGGATATAAAAACATATGGAATTGAACTTAAAGAGAAAACTGGAGTAATTAAATGGCTGTTCAAAAATCCGCCTCGTTTACTTGCCCAAATGTATCAAGAAATACTACTTCAGGAGAGGCAAGAAGAAACAGTAAAGGCAACAATGATTTCATGGGCACAAAATATCGGACATTCAATACAATTAGAGTCTTGGGAGCAGAGCTGGAAAAAAACACAGAAATTTACAGTAGCACAGAATTTGAAAGAGAACTATTACAAGCTATTTCATAGATGGTACATGACACCAGATAAATTAAAAAAGATTTATAATACAGGTACTGGACAATGTTGGAAATGTCAGAATGAGGCCGGTACGATATATCATATGTGGTGGACATGTCCTAAAGCTAAGACATATTGGACTGAAATACATAACAAAATATATGTATTAATGAAAGTACAGTTTGCTAAGCTACCAGAATTGTACTTGTTAAATATGACTGATGTATTAGAAGGTTCTGGTATAAAGAAGTACTGGATAATATTACTGTACATGATAACAACAGCTCGTATTGAATATGCAAAGATGTGGAAAACTCAGCAAATACCCACATTAGAACAATGGTGGGGTACACTGATTGAAAACAAAAATGCTGATATGGTCTCTCAGAGATTAAAAGGGAAATCAGATGAAGAGATACCAAAAGAATGGCAAATTGTAATGGGTAATTGCTGGGTATCATCAGATGGAAATCTGTGATTCATGATTTAAGATAAATTATGAGGGGGCTACAGGATATATATCATGAAGCAGGAATATGGAGATGGAAATGCAAGAATCAACAAGTAATAATAGCACTAAAATGTAGTACAATATTTTAAGCATGTTAAGAAATATTGATAATGAAATCTAGATCAGTGTGGAAGATCAGAAATATTTCAAATAAGTTGACAGTTATAATTGTTTGTTTTATATCTGAATTTGAATAAAAATGATTATAAAAAAAAAAGAACATCCTGTGGAATTTTGGGGTTTGTAGTTTGCTGTCTGGCTGAGAATCCTAAACGCCCCTCCCTAAACTGCAAACCCCAGGATTCCATAGGATGTTGAAAGTGGAATAATAGCACTATAACAGTGTAATACTGAAAGGCCCTCAGTCTCCCTTTTAGACCCCTGTACCCAGGAAATTTGTACCAGCTTCTCCTCTGCCTCCCCTGTTCATCCTAATTCCCTCCTGTACCAGAGGCAGTCTGCCTCCATATACCACTTGCTGGGGAGAATGATTAGGAAGCTGCTATTGCCCTCATGTCCTGTAGGTGGGCTTCCCAATGGGAACTGATTGGGTGCTGTGAGGACAAAATGATGGACTGGTCTGATCCAACGTGGATTTTCTTGTGTCTTACACTCTAGTGCTTCTCAGTGATTTAACCAGTATAGAACTGAACTGCAATAACTGGTAGCAATAAAAAAGGGTGTGTCTTTTCCTAAAACTAGATCCCTCTGGAAGGGCCTCACATTTCTAGAACAGGGGAGAAGGGAGTATAATTTGTCATGAGGCCAGCACCCTGATCTGTCACAGAGGCCTTTGTCAGAGTGGCCATGACACAGTCTGGGGACTGTGAGCAGGTGAGTGGGCAAAGACACTCATATTGATCCTGTCCTGCTGTATAAATGTTCATCAGGTGAGAATGTCCCAGAAACAGAGCAACTGAGTGATGAGGAGAAAGTGGTGCCTGACACCTGTGATGAGACGCCTATTAATGATAACAACTCCTCCATTGTCATCCGGATCTCAGATGAGGAGCGGCACAAATATGAAGAAGAGATCCGTAAACTCTACAAGCAGCTTGATGACAAGGTAACTGCCCTGCCCTGCTTTCCAGCTCACGTTGAAATGAGTTTCATGCCTCCATCCCCTGTGGGGTTATGTTGATAACATCCTATCCTCGGCTCAGTTCCAGAGACTTTCCAGGGCCAGCCCTACCATTAGGTAGACTTGAGCTGGGGAAGAATGTTGCCACCCACATGTTGCTAGACAGCAATAGTATAACCCTTAGTCTGGATTCTCCTTTGTGATAATTAGTGTAAGTTATAACTTCTAATAATGTAAGTAACTTCTGAAAATGTAAGTAACAACTTCTGACAGGCTACCAGTTGGCTACCTGGTACAGCCTGCTGTCTTGTTGCCAGTGTTGGGCTAAGGCCATTTCTGCACTGCACTGTTATAGTGCTATTATGCCACTTTCAACATCCTGTGGAATCCTGAAGTTTGCAGTTTAAGGAGGGACTCTTAGAATTCTCAACCAGAGAGCTATTTGGCCTCAGTGAACTAGAAACCTCAGGATTCCACAGGAGGTTGAAAGTGGAATAATAGCACTATAGCAATATGGTGTGGAAATGGCCTAAGTTTCATTTGCCGGGATAGATGGGATGGCATCATCTGTCCTTTGCCCCAGCAAAATGTCTTGGGCTGGTCCTGAGCCCTAACTGTCCTTCTGTGTCTAAAAATCTTTCCCTGCTGGTTGAGGATGCAGTGGTTAACACTGAAGTGTTTTTTTTTCTTTCCATCCAGGATGATGAAATTAATCAGCAGAGCCAACTGATGGAGAAGCTGAAGCAGCAGATGCTGGACCAGGAGGAGGTGGGCAGAGCTGTGTCTCTTTGAAAGAGTGATTTTTGTGCATGGGATACATTCATGAGTGTATGTGTTTGTGTGCTATCCCCCACTCTCACCCCTCCTACTAGCTATGCCCTTTTTAATTAATACATTTAAATCAGGATAAGAATCATGCAACTGTCCAGATGTTGTTGGGCTACAACTCCTAGGAGATCTAGCCAGTGTAAATACATCACCCATCCCTGTTTCAATTCCAGCCTTTCCTTCCAGGAACTCATGATGTCACACGTAATTCTCCAGCCACCAGTTTATCTTCACACCAACTCTGTAAAGGCGCTTAGGCTGAGAGATGGTGACTGGCTTAAGGTCATCCCCTGAGGGTCATGGCTGAGAATTTAGATTTGGATCTCCCTGGTCCAACTCTGATGCTCTGATCACTTGACCACTCTGTTTCTCAGCACACTGTCTGATTTTGTTCTGGCTCCTGCCTCTTTCCAGATCATCACTCCTTTCCTCTTACTCGTTTCTCAACCTTCCTTGAAATTTTTTTGGCATGCTGGGGTCCTTACTTTTCCTCTCCCCTTTCAGCTGCTAATGTCAACACGTGGGGACAATGAAAAGGTGCAGCAGGAGCTAAGCCACCTGCAATCAGAGAATGATTCTGCCAAGGAAGAGGTGAAGGAGGTGCTCCAAGCTCTGGAGGAACTGGCTGTCAACTATGACCAGAAGTCACAGGAAGTGGAAGAGAAAAACCAGCAGAATCAACTGTTGGTAGATGAGCTGTCCCAGAAGGTGGTAAGTACTGGGTTCTTCCAGGGGTTTATAAGGCATACATTGCATTGGTGGAAGAATATTAGGGCCAGGCTGCATTTTGGTTTAGTTTCTAAGAGCAGGCTTACCTATGTGTTGCAATTCTGCAAACCCACAGGAAAAGTACACTATCTAGAATTGCATACAGATTTCAGGTCTCTGAGAATTCGAGATGTCTTTTTTTTCCTGTTTTTAAGCAGCAAGGTTCTAGCCTTCATGGATGCAGTGATATGCCTGAAAATACGTGACCATTGTCTGCTGAAATCTTTGGAACTAGTAGGATGGCTGAACAACAATTCCTGCGGCTGGAACACAGCTCAAATGCAGTATGAATTATGCAAAATAATAAAAAAGATGAATAAATTATTCAAAAGAAACTGAAAAGTGAAGGCTGGTTTGCATAATTTATGCATACTGTAGAATTCAGCTTTTCTTTGTGCAGATTTTAATCTTGTGTTTGCCTGTGTGTGTGGAGTATTATTCCTGCTATTTCTGTTTATCCAGTGCAGACAGGTTCCCTAGGCACCCAGAGTAGTTTACATACAATTGATTAAAACAGGACAGTCCTTGCTGATAATCTAAAAAGGATACATCAGAAAAGGAAAAGGGCATGGGGAGAGAGGAAGAATAAAGCAAATAGTCTTTCATCAGTGCTGCTGGAAGGGCCCTGTTCCTACCTCATTTTCCTCTGCTGCAAGCTGCCAAAGTTCAGAGCCTTCTGTATGGATTTTACTTTGAGTCAAGTGCAACCAAAAGCCCAGAATCTCTTTTCAGTACCATGGCTTAGCCCTAGAATTTGTGAACTGAGAACTTGGTAGAGAATCTAAAAGGATTTTATAGGAATAGTAATACGGTGTTTTGTTTTCCTCTGAGACTTGGTTTGCAGAATCTGATCCACTCTCAAGAACAGAACTGGAAGGGATGCACAGTTCCTTTCAACCAGACCAAAACGGTGGTGTGTGTCTTTGTAAAAAAAAAATTGAAAACCTCTCTTCTGAGTTGGATAACTCTGTGAACCTCTGTCCTTGCAGGCTACCATGCTGTCTCTGGAATCAGAGCTGCAGCGGCTCCAGGAATTCAGTGCGCATCAGCGCAAGCGCATTGCTGAGGTACTCAATGGCCTCATGAAGGATCTGAGTGAGTTCAGTGTCATCGTGGGCAATGGTGAGATCAAGCTGGTAAGGAAACTAGGGAGACAGGTGATGCTCTATGGCAGGGATGGCCAATGCTGGCAGGCTTGGGTATCTACTCCTCTCTCCTGGAACCCCTGAAAGCCATATGTCCTTCTCAACTGGATCATCAAAATTATGAACCAAGCCAGAAATTACCCTGCCGGATTTTAGCAGCAAACTATCACCTCTCCCCTCAAAACACGTTACCTGTTTGTTTAAAGGACTTTTTTCATGATTTGCCACTGAATTTGGGGGCATAGTTTGCCTCCAAATTTTGACACCATAGTTGTGGGGAACCTGAGGGGTCCACAAATATTGTATTGAGGACTGTGTGCGCCCTGCAAGCTGCCTGTTGTTCACCTTTGCTTTTTGGACATGAAGGAGGGATATATACAAGATCCTCAGTTCCCCTGCTTTATTTGGCACAGTCATTTGATCCCTTTCCAGTTTTTTCCTCTATCTGAAAACATGGCAAGACAATATGTAATTTACAGTCAGTCAATGTGATATCTGGACAGGCTATGTTTCAAGTAATGGAGGCAGGAAAGCTACATGTGAACTTTCTTTCTTTTTTCTAATACAGAAAGACAATTCAGAAGATATCAGAAACTAATGATTTGGCAAACAGTGTCATTGTGATTCTCTATAAAATAGGGCAGGGAAATATGTGGCCCTCCAGATGGTGTTGGAAAAGTTCCTATCAGCCTCCTCTAGCCTGGCTAGTAGTAAGGCATGAAGGGAATGGTAGTTCATGAACATCTAGAGAGCCATATGTTCCCTATCCTTGCGTAAAAAGTGAGCAAAAGAAAGTTGGGAGATCAAGGTGAAATAGCAAATATGATTCTGTTGTTGTAAATGCTTCTACTTGTAAGTGCCACATAGCTGAACCCTGTATCCAAGATATATCCCCACGTATCCTACTTTTTAATAATCCCCAGCCAGTAGAGATTAGTGGTGCCATTGAGGAGGAATTCACTGTTGCCCGGCTCTACATCAGCAAGATCAAATCAGAAGTGAAATCAGTTGTGAAGCGCTGCCGGCAGCTGGAAGGCCTACAAGTCGAGTGTCACCGCAAGATGGAGGTGACAGGACGGGAACTGTCTTCATGTCAGCTCCTCATTTCTCAGGTCAGCCTTGTGGGAACATAGATGGATGTCATGGGGAAAGGGGACTTTGAGAATTGGCTATAGAGCAAAGAGGTAGGAATTCGCAGGGATTTCCCATACAAAAATCAAAACAGAAAACCCCACTCATCTAGGAGATGGGCAAATTTCCTTTATCTTGTCCAAGGCTTGGCTATGGCCCAATCAAAAGTGCAAGGGGAGAAGAGTTGGGGAAAGATATATTTTTAAACTACAGTTCCCAGAAATCTCCATCCAGCATGGCCAGTGACCATGATGGCTGAGCGAAGCTGGGAGTTAGTAGTCCAAAATGTTATTTTTCCAAGCTATAACTGAAGGGAGGTTGCATTTTTTTAGGGGAGAAAAATGACCCATGGTGAGAAGATGGACACACATTTTTGAGCAGCTTCCCATAATCTGATATCCTCTAGTTGTTGTTAGACTAGAGTTTCCATCATCCAAGTCAACAGGCCCATGTGGGCTCAGGATTACAAAATACGGAGTCTGCAAAATCAAGAGGGTGCCAAGTTGAAGAAGTCTGCAGTTAAGAGCTTTATACACCTGGGTGCAAACATATGAGGTAGTTGGTTGCAGGGTTTTTTCTTCAAGTTCTAATACTGAGAATCTGGAGACGGAGTAAGGAGAAGGTACAGTTTGTGCTCGATAACGAATACTAATCCTGAAGAGTCTGCTGACAATGAGACTAGGAATATGAGTGATGCCCATAAAAGGGATCTCTGACTCACTTGTTGTTCTCTCTACCATCTTCTCCCCAGCATGAGGCAAAGATCCGTTCACTTACTGAGTACATGCAGAGTGTGGAGCTGAAGAAACGGAACCTGGAAGAGTCCTATGATGCTCTCAGTGAAGAGCTAGCTAAACTGCAGGCTCAAGGTATGTGTATCTGACTAGGTTATGTTATAGTTTTATTACTGATACAAAACATGGAGTTGGTTGCAGAATGTGGTTTGCAGACCATTTGTGTCTGTAGCCTTGTTTGTCAATAAGCAATTTTATCACACTCCTTGAAAAAGAAGGAAAAAAACCCCATCTCTCAACGGTTTTCTTTTTTTAAAAAATGACACTATCCTATCTTCATAGCTGCAATCAATGGAGGAATGGGAAGAAGAGTTGGGAGAAAAATATATTTTGGGATTATAGCTCCCAGACTCCTCCAGCCAGCATGGCCACTGAATATTGGGGCTGAGGGATACTGAGTGCTGTAGTCCAAACAAGTAACTTTTCCAGGCTCTGACTGAGGGGAGTTGGTATTTCTCTGAAGACTTAGTGCCACCCCAGGAATCAGCTTTTGGTGGTACACATAGCTTGATAGAGGTGTGATGCTCTTGCTCCTGGCTTCAGGTTTCATGTCATCCCCCAGGGCAGCTGAAAAAAATGGTTTTACGTGTTGGCTGCTATCTGTAAGTTGCCAGTTACTATTACTAACTGAAGGCCCACTCAGTGGGTGGCATCATTAACCCCATATTGATTTGTCGCCCTTCAGATGTTGTTAAACTACAAATCCAACCTGCCCAATAGTCAGGTATTATGAGAGTTGTAGTTCAAAACGTCTGGAGGGCACTGGGTTGCATACCATCTGCATTAGAAATTTGCTTAGGAGGCTACATGATGAATCAAGGTGAGTAGGGTGAAATTTCAGTCCAGGTATTCTATATTCTATACCTGGACTCAGATATCTGTGCATTAAACTACTGTCGGACTTCAGCCTCACTGGTCTAATGCTGGCCTCACCCCATAGATTCTTCTACTTCTCTCCTACAGAAACTGTACATGAAGCAGGCAAGGAACAGGACCTGATCCAAGATACAGATGAAGTCAAAGTAAGTAGGGAGTCTTCAGTGTCCCTTTTACTACATAGGGAACCCGCCTGTTGAAGAAGAGAGCCTCTCCCTCTTGAACAGAATGGGGAACATGCAGTGTGATCCTCCAGATGTTGTTAGACTGCAAGTCCCATCAAATCTAGCCAGCACAGCCAGTGGTGAAGGGTGTATGGAATTGTAGTCCTTCAGTATCTGGGGGCCTGCCACATCTTCCCCTCCTCTACTGTTGAACAATGGATTCCCCCTGACAACTCTCAGAAGAAAGGAAGTAGGCTGACAAAGAAGTCAAAGAACTCCTGGGAGTGGGGTAGATGTGCATATCCTAGGCAGGGCCAGCTCAAGATGTCTTGCTCTGTGAAACCCCTTTACCACAATTCCTTGTACAGAAGATACCCACCCAGTGGTTGAATTTTACCTCAATGCTGGCTGCCTTCACTGCATCTAAGAGCAGAAGGTGAGCTGAGGGGGAGCAGAACTGGCTGTGTAATACACATACAAGTCTGCCCTCCCAATATCCCACCATCACTCCCAGCCTCACAGGATCTTCTAGCTGAGGCAGCTGCCTCAGTCTGTTTAATGGTAGGGCCAGCCTTACTCTTAGATGAGTATCATAAAGTTAAGTGGACAAATCAAATAGGAACAGAAGTAGAAGACATAGCAGGAATATGTTGGTTCACTGAAAAAAACATAGTAGGATAAAGAGTAATAAAGATACTCATGGAGAGTATTCAAGATGTGCTGCCATTTGAGGGGGTCTCTCTCTGTATTTCTGAATAACTTCATCCCTGTCACACAGAAGGCCCTGGAAGTGCAACTGGAGAGCCACCGCGAGGCCCACCACAAGCAGCTGGCAAGGCTGCGTGATGAGATCAACCAGAAGCAGAAGATCATTGATGAGCTCAAGGAGTGAGTCATCCTAAGGCTGATGGTAGTCCAAGTTGTCTCCCATGACCAGGATTGTGCAGTTCATCCCTGGGTTGGGGAGAGGAAGGAAGGACCTCTCGTGGGACATATTGTGCTGGGCATGGGGAGAGGCTGGGTTTACTGGAAAGATCTCATTTACCAAAGTTGTGGGATGTTGGTATGGATTGGAACTGAGGTCAGGCTTGAAGGGTCTGGCCTGATGTGAAGGTGAGGAGAAGAGGAAGATAAGGAGGAAGACAAAAGGCAGCAGCAATCAAGGGGCTTATTTGGAGTAGGAACCAGGGATAAACATGGAACCAAGAGTGAGGCAAAAGCCATTCTTGGGCTACTGGCAGTGTACTCTGGGACAATGCTGCTGCACAATGATCCAACTCATTGATGTGTGGCAGGTCCAAGACATTTTGTGGCCTGAGGAGGACAAGATGGTACCTCTTCCACTTCCATAATAAGAAGCTCTCCGGATGGGCAGTTGAATCTTAATTCAATACTCTAGGTGGATACCATCTTGCATCACAGTCCAGTGCAACAGAGCCAATTTAGAACAGAGGGGGTGCTACCTCAGGCTGTGGGGATAAATCTGCCCACCCACCAACTTGACTCTCAGGGGTTCTCCAAATGGACATGCCCCCTACTCCATAAAACCTTGATGTGATGGTTTTCTAGTTCCCCTTCCCCTCAGTTCTAAAAGTTCAAAATGCTCTTTCTGAAAACTTAGTTACTGGCAGTAGCAGTTTTAAGCTAAAATATACTGATATCTTTAGTCCCATCCATCACTGGAATCTGGCACCCAAGAATTTCTCTGACTCTGGCCTTCAGGCTGAAAGAGGTTCCTCATTCTTGGTTTAAAGCCAGGATGGGGAAAGGGCAGGCCATGGGTGACGTGTGGCTCCTGGACCCACTTCCGTGGCCCCTGTAGTCCCCACCAGTCCCCAAAACTTCTCTTAATCCTCCAAAGATTTTTAAAATAATTTTTTGCTGTGACCTTGTGATGAGAATCACCTAAAAATCATACCCCAATCCCTCCCAAATATGTGCACAAATGAGTTTAAATAAGTGCTTAATGGGAAGGGGGACTTGAGAGATTCGGATTCTCATCTCCACTGAGACAGTTACTCAACCTGGCCGATCTCACAGGGCTGTTGGGAGGAGAAAGTGAGGAGACAAGAGAGCCATGTATGTCACCCTGAGGTTGTTGGAGGTAAAGTGAAATATGAAGTTGGTGGAGAAACTAAAGTTGCGGTTCTCTCAAAAAGTGTATTGCATGCAGTATGTTGGGATGGGGACTCTCAAGGACTGGAGCAGGTGCTAATGTTCTTTTATCTCCTCATCCTGAGCACTTGGCATTGACTTGCCATGTAGCTCTCATTCTCAGAGGTAAGGCTGCTGAGGAAGCATGCTAATCACTGGGCACGATAGCTGACAATCTTTATTAACATCTTTGTTTCTCTCTATATTCTGTCCCTGTCCAGCTTGAACCAGAAGCTAGAGCTTGAGCTGGAGAAGCTCCGTGCTGATTATGAGAAACTCAAGAATGAGGAACAAGAGAAATCGCAGAAGCTACAGGAGCTGACGTGAGAGATGCCCCTCTCTTTTCCCTTTCCTTTTCTCATTTTTTTCTGTTTCTTTAGCCCCTTTTGGTTGTCTCCCTTCACCTCTGCTATGGAGAGATCACAAGAGCAGCAGGAGAAGTGGTCCTGGCTTCACTTAATAGACGAAGAATGGAGAATATGCAGCCTTCCAGCAGTTGTTGGACCTCAGCTAACATAATATCCCCATCATTGGCTGTGCTAAGATTGATGGGAGTTGCAGTCCAACAGTCTCTAAAAGGCTCCATATTTCCTTCCTCTGATATAGACTAACTCTACATAGTGCAAGGAGGTGCCTGTAGTTTAAAGGTAAAGCACATGCCTTTCATAAGAGAAGTCTTGGGTTCAGTCCCCATTGTCCCCAGTTTCAGCAGGTGATGGGAGAGATCCTTAACTCTGAAGTTGTGACTGAAAACATCACCTTTGCATATCTTGGAAGTGAAACTGTTGTGTTGCCACCCATTCTATGATGATTAAATTTGCTAGTAAAAAGGGTGATAATGTAAAGCAGCTTCTAGATGTAACTAATTGCCAGAATCCCCTCTGTTCCTCTTCCTTCACAAAACCATACTGTTCTACCTTTTTCATCCTCCTACCTCTGACGCTATTACAGAGTAATTCCAAAATGTACAATTACAAAGCTGCCTCTTTTTCCCAAGCATTGGCTCCAGCACTTAGAAACCCCCAGTTTTAAGAAGCTGCAGGAGTATACACGACCTTGTACTTCCAAATCACTGTGTACCATCTGTCCTCTGCTCCTCTCCCTGCAGCAGCTCTTACTGGTAACTGCTCAAGCACAGAATGTGTCATATTCTTCTTCACAGTCCCTGTGCAGGCCCACGTGTGGCTTCCACTCTGAGCAGAGCAGTTCCAGAATATTCCAAAAACTGTAGCCAGAGATGAGGCACTCAAATCCCTAGCCTTGTGGAAGTTGAGTGCCTTCTAACCATGCCTTGAATCTTGCTCAGGTCTCTCCTTTTGGTTTATCCAGAAATCTGCCCACTCAAATTAAAGCCAAGTTGGCCCAAGGCGTTTTGCTGCATAAAGTGAAGAACAAGGCAGTGTTCCCTCCTGTTCCAAGTACAGGGCCCATTCACATTACAGAATTAAAGCACCATTATTCCACTTTAATCGCCATAGTTCTATCCTGTGGAATCTAGGACTGGCAATGTAAGGAGAGGCGCTTACAATGTCATGAAACTACAAACTGCAAACCCCAGGATTCCATAGGATGCAGCTACAGCAGTTAAAGTGAAACCATAGTGTTATAACTACGTAGTGTGAAAGGGCCCCAGGTGCTGATTACACCATGCTTTCCAATATTTCACGGATCAAACCTGAGACATGTGAGACCCAGGAACATCACAATGTGGTCAAGATGGCAGAAGTTATTAATGAGGAAGAATGCATAAGCTAGGAGAGTTTGCATCTGTGAGCTTTCGCCTGAGCCTACTGAGAAGGGCAAGATTGTGCCCCCCCTCCTCCCCCCCCATGGCTAAGTTAACTGTGTGAAACTACTTTTGCACTTGAAACTGTTTGCACCAGTGGAATTAAGCAGAGGACAAAGGGGGAAACTGGGTGGAAGCGAGAGAAGCTGGGAGATCTTAAAAGCACCCAAAAAAATGGGATGAAGATCAGTTGGGATTGTCCCTGCCAAATTGAGACAGTTGAGGGGGGTAGGTTATACTGGCACTTGTATACTGATGATGGGGTAGCATTTTCTGTCACCCTTGAGGGCAGCAGTCTAGTTTAGGGACTGCAGCATAGCTCAGCTTGCATACACTCCTCTGTTTCCAGCAGAAAAGGAACAAGTGTTGTGAAGAATCAGAGAGAACAAAGGGGGCCTGCTCCCTCCCATATCTGCAGCCTGAAAAGCTTGCCTCACTCTGCCTAATGGTACAGCTGCCCTTGATTAAAACTATCACTCTCACCCACTCATTTTCTCCTTCATAGGCAGTCTGTAAGATCTTGAAAGATATCCTGTATCAAAGAGATCAGGCCTAGGTTCCACCACACACCAGGTCTGTGACTGTCTTCTGCCCCGGCCAAATGCTGTGTTGGAGTCTAATGTGTGATAGGTTGACATCTGCTCACCCTGTCAGCTACATTTCAAGGATGTCAACTGAAATGCTACAAAATGGCTCCCATCTTCACCACACACATGCTCCTGACCTTCCTTTTTCTTGTACTTCACAGATTTCTGTATGAGCGACATGAGCAGTCCAAGCAGGACCTCAAAGGGCTGGAGGAGACTGTGGTAAGTATCAAAAGGAGACATAAAGGAAGAGAGAGGGAAATCAAAGCCCAGAGTTGTCTTACCTCAGCCCTGCCTTCTTTCTTTTTTCTGTGCCACTCCAGGCCCGTGAACTCCAGACCCTCCACAACCTTCGCAAGCTGTTCGTTCAAGACGTCACAACTCGAGTTAAGAAAGTAAGTAGTTCTTCCAACACTCCAAATTTAGCATTCAGGTAGTACATCGCCCCCTGAACACGTTGCCCTCTAGATGTGCCAGACTGTGGCTTCTGTCAACTCCAGCCAATGTGGCCAAGTTGGCTAGGAATGAGGGGACCTTTAGTCCAGCACAACCAGAGGATCCTGGGTTAGACAATGTTGCTGTAGTGTTTTAAACCCCACTGTACACTACTTTAGGAAGCTTGCAGTATTCAGAACACCACTCTGCACTACCTCAGAAATCACTAGTACAGTTCTTTAAGGCAGGCTAGTATAATCCCTCTATTGTGGACTGGAGGAGGAAATGAGCCAAGACTGCAAGATGGTGGCTTGCCTGAGGCCACTGAACATATTCATTGATGGGGGAGTTGAGATTTGATCTGGGGCTTTCCTGCTTTTCTGCTCTTAGTCTCTGCTCTATACTAGCTGTTCTCCTCTGAACTCCCTGAAATCCACAGTCTCACTGTCAGATCTACTACATTGACCAGTGCTTCATTTTTAAAGCTTCAGGTTTGGGGCAATACACTCACACCTTTCTCCCGGCCACATCCCTGGTGAAGACCGTTGTCTTTAGGACAGTCGGACAGGTGGCCCAGTGCTAAAGGTGGTGCGCCCTTTCTCTTGGGTATAGTACCTCTGTTTGAGGCAGAGTTCCTGGAGCCTGGCTTCTTTTGTCCATGTTGAAATGAGAATTGAACATGGCCCCAAATGTTGTAGCCTGCTTCCTTGCGAACAACCCTGCCGTTCTAAAATGCTCTGTTATGCCACGGAATTGTCCCCGTTCATTTGCCACCTCGACAAGCAACCTTACTGCTATTTGAGAGCCAGACTGAATTAAGGAAGCCTCTTACAAGCCTGGTTGGCCGTTTCAGTGCTGATCAGTGAAACCAGGGCTTCAGGTTTCACCCACCATTCTAATCTCCTTCGTAACTTAGACAGGCACAAATCCACTCTGTGCTTCCCTTCCAGAGCGCGGAGCTGGAACCCGAGGATAGTGGGGGGGCTCATTCACAGAAACAGAAGATTTCCTTTCTTGAGAACAACCTGGAACAACTTACAAAAGTTCACAAACAGGTGAGTGGAGGGATGAGAGCCAGAGGATCACACTGGGGGATGGCAGGGGGTGGGGAGTATATGGGTTGGGTAAAGCAGCTGGTGAGTTCAAACCTATCCTCCAGGTATTGGCTCAAAATACCTGATGGAAGCTTTTCCGGTTTTTGCCACCCACCTAAGAACAACCTGGCGTGGCCACAGCATGGGCATGTGCTGTACCATTTCAGGGCAACTCACATCCTCATCTTTGCTGGATATATTGCCCAGGCCTTCCCTTTCTTAATTGACCTTTGTTTCTACCAGTATGGTGTAGTGCCTTGTTTATGTGGGTCCTTTCCCGCTACCCTTCCATCGAAATGGAGTCACTCCTGCCAACAGAAAAGCCAAATTTCAGATCCCATGCTTCTTCCAGTTCATCAATAGTTTGTGCTCGCCTGGCTGCTGTTTCTGCCCATCCACAATGTTGTGCTTATCTTGCTGTGGCAAGTGTGCCAACAAATGTTTGCCAAACGACCTGTCTGGAGTGACGGTGCTTCAGCACAGGAGGTGTTTTGATCTGAGTGAGGTTTCATTGACCACTTTGGTATGTGTGTGGATGGTGCTGGTGCTATTTTCAGAACTGTGAGATGATACTGCTTTCCTCCTAGACCAGGAATTGGATGCCTCCCTTTTGATCTGTTCCTCACACACTGTACACTGTACCCTTCTGCTTCCCTGCTCTTGGCAGGTTGGCTGACAATGCCAAATTAGTTTGCATGTGTGGTCCCTTTGCAGCTGCATGGGAAGGAGTAAGTAGGCATGTGCCCAAATAATCAATTGATGATGAGTGACAGTTTGAAAAGGAGAGAAGAGGAAGTAGATGTCAACCGTGATGAAGATTAGATATAGGTATGACACTAATGGCTCTTTTACCGTTGGAGCATTGCTTGCTAATTGCACACCAGTCCAGATAGAAAATGCCCAAGTGGGAAGGGATGTTGTGTGGGTGGAGAAATGGCTAAGTCTCAGAATGGATGCTGGCTTGAGCATTTGCTGTATCCATTCCGTGCATTGCTGCTTTCCTCTCTACCCTGGGCTTCCTCTGATAGGTTGGCTTGTCTGTATTTCATGCTGAACACCTCCTTCCACCTATCCCTGCTGTAAACTCAGTTCTGTCAGAATTCTTCCTGCCTAGCATGCTGTGGGTAAGTGGGTGGAGAATGTCCTGCCTCATAGCTCAGCCCCAATGAAGAGAGTTGCCTTGATTTAACTGGGAAGAGGAGGGAAGGAAAGGAAAGGAAAGGAAAGGAAAGGAAAGGAAAGGAAAGGAAAGGAAAGGAAAGGAAAGGAAAGGAAAGGAAAGGAAAGGAAAGGAAAGGGTAACCTCATACAGCCAGCCATACTTTATTGCTAGGGTGTAATACTAACATGTCCCTCTCTGGGTCTCCAGAGTGGGGTTTGGCTGGGGACTCTATCAGTATGCTCAGTTGCTGTCTGTGTCCCCCTTTTCCCATTGCTGCTGCACCCTAGTTGGATCGCTGGGTCTCCAAGGTACCGTACAGCCTCTCCCACATATTCACCTGTCTGCTGGGCTGGGCAGGAAATGTTTGCACTTGGTGACCAAATTCAGAGCACAGAGGGTTTTGTTGTTGTTTTTTTTGGTGGGGGGAGAGGGAAGGGTCAGACGTCTGATTTTCTCCTCACCATTCCACTGTCATGGCAACCCTCTCCATGTTTGATTCCTGTGGCGTCCTCCAATATTGGGCCCTATTTTGCTAGCAAGGCAACTCCAGCCATTGTGGCCCGCATGGCTGACACAGAGACCACGTTCTCAGCCATTTCGTGTGTGTCTTTGTGTGGCATCTATGGCATCTGGCAATTCTGCTGCCATGGCAACCTGGACCAAGTTTGGACTACACGGGAGCAGCTGCTGTCCCAAGAGAACTAAAGAGTTCAATAAAGGCAAGCTGCTCCCTGTGAAATTTTCAACAGTAGTTCCTTATCCCCTATTTCAGGACTTGGGTTGAAGCAAAGATTGGATATAGTTAATCTTGGATTTTGGATAATCTCAAAGACTGAGGCCCTATAAATATCTTTAGAGGATGACTCATACATCCTCAGCCCATAGTGTGTATCAGCTGACACCTTCCCCCCACCCGGCCCCCTGTGTCACTCCCTGGATGTGGGAGCCAGATGTTATCATCACAGACATTTTCTCCCCCTCCCTTGGAGGCTGTGCTGTCCAGTGCCCCCCCCCCGCTAATTTCTGTGGTGCTGGTGGCCGCCTCTTTGCTGCTTGTCCACCTTGTGCCATTCTGCTGTCTCCGTTGCATGTCGCAGCTCATGCACTTGGCTGTAGCTTGGGGCTTTTGTATGAAGAAGGGAGGCTCTGAGTCTTCACCTCCACAGTTTGCTCTCCGTAGTATCCCTAAGAATGGTGCATGGCTTGGATCTGTGGCACTTGCGGAAAGATTGGGGCCTGCCAGCTTATAGGAAGGAAGGAAGGAAGGAAGGAAGGAAGGAAGGAAGGAAGGAAGGAAGGAAGGAAGGAAGGAAGGAAGGAAGGAAGGACAGACGGACGGACGGACGGACGGACAAATGCTACTTGGGATGGGCAGGAGCTTGTTACCAGAACCCGGTGTAAATGCAGGATAGAGTTCATATGCCTTCACTGCAGGAGTAGAGAACATGTGGTAGCTTCTAGAGGTTGTTGGATGCTAGCTCCCATCAGACCTAGACAGCACAGCCAATGCTGAAGGGTGATGGGAGTTGTACTCTGATGACATCTGGAGGGCTACCACATTTCCCCATCTCTGCTTGAAAAGATGCAGAACAAGAAAGATTGGGATATATGGAAGGGCTTCCAGCCTCTTCTGCCATTAATCACCCTCCTGCAATGGTGGCAGAAGCAACATTTATTTGAAATGCCTTTCTGGGTAGCAGGTTAAGTGCTTGAGAGCCCTACCAGTTCTTAATTCTGGAAACCTCAGGGCCAGGTCCACAGTATTATCAGACTGGGTATTCAGAAGCAGAAGTGTGAGTGCCAAGGTTTTCCAAGAGAACCTTGTAAGCAAAGTCCTGGACAGGTACTGCCATTCTTGAATAATGTGAGAGGATAGGAACAAATTCAGCTGCTGTTCATAAGACAAGGTGGGAAACTCTGGACCTTCAGATGTTATTGGACTGCAACTCCCATAATGCTTATCCTTTGACAGGAAGGTGAAGACCTTTTTGGTTCAGCAGGCCTTTGAGGTCTGGTTGCTCCAGGGAAGAGGGCTTTTCAGAATGTACTGTTTATTTTTTTTTACTTTCAGCGCATGTGCTTTTAATTCTGTTGAAAGTTTAATTATATTTTAAAATTTTGTATGTGTATCTATTTAAACTTTGTAAGCCATTGTGAGTCCCAGACTGGGAAAATGGTGGAGAATGAACGAACGAATGAATGAATCCACTTCACCACTGGATATTCTAGCTAGGACTCCTGGGAGCTGCAGCCCCAAAACATCTGGACAGACAAGAGTTCCCCTCTCCAGCTTCCACTCCAGGACAGCCTTCCCTCATCTAATTAGACTGAGATACATGGAACTACAACCACCTTTGCTCCCAGCCAGTGTGTCCACCACTGGAGAAGATGGGAATTAAAGTCTAACATGTCTGGAGGGATTGGGTGGGGGAAAGTTACTCTAAGGCAGTGGTTCATAACCTCTGGTTCTCCAGATTGTTTGGATTTCAATTCCCAGAATCTGCCATCATTGGCTATGCCAGTGGAGGCTTCTGGGCGTTGAAATTCAAAAAAGGCTGGACAATCAAAGGTTGACAGTCCCTACTCTAAGGTGTGAAGGTTCTGGGTCAGGAAGAGCAGGAGTGGTATTTGGCATTTTTCTAGGGCTGCAGGTATAAAGCAAAATGCCACCGAACCGGGTGGTGAGCAGTGTAGGAAAGTACTGGAGTGAGACCAAGCACAAGTGTTTTAGGTCGGGGCAAAGCCCTCTGCAATTCCTCTTCTTTATCCCTCTTTCTCTTCTTTCTCTCTCTCTCTTCTGCTGACTGGGTTCCAGCTGGTTCGTGACAATGCAGATTTGCGTTGTGAGCTTCCTAAACTGGAGAAACGTCTTCGGGCTACGGCTGAGAGAGTTAAGGCCCTGGAGGGTGCACTGAAAGAAGCGAAGGAGGGTGCAATGAAAGACAAGCGCCGCTACCAGCAAGAGGTGGACCGCATCAAGGAAGCGGTGCGCTACAAGAACAGCATGAAGCGCAACCACTCTGCACAGATTGGTGAGCAAGCAGGTTGAAACTGAGCATTGCTAGTTGCGTGTGGACCACCAATGCAGCCTTAGGCATATTGGCTTGGAAGGAAGTCCCCTCTTTGTTCAATGGGGCTTACTTGGACTCCAGTTCCCAGAAGTCCCAGCCAGCTTAGTCAGTGACAAGGGATTACATGAGTTGGCGTTCAAAACATTTGTAGGATCAAAGGTTCTTCAGGCTGCCCCAATAAGTATGTTTAGGATTGCAGGCTGATTCAAGTTTCCTCTTTCTGTCCCCCCACCACCAGCACTTTCGTTGCGTAGTAAAAGTTCTAAGGATACTCAGATTTTTTTCCCCAACATTTGTGTCCATGTGCACCTAGAAGTATTGTTCTGTGTAGATATAAATGACCCTTTAGACAAGGCACTGTGTTTTCCACCGTTAAAAATAAATGCTTTATGAAGACAACACAGATTCTGTAAGTCTGATGTGGTTATTAATTTATCAGAAAGAAAGAAGGGGGAAAAGTTTTAAAGAGCTGTCTATATTGCTCTTTTGTTTTTAATTGCCATCAAGTCAACCTAGCTTATTGTAACACAGCTCACAATATACATTAAAGATGAAAATGAAACACAAAACATGAAAATGAAGTACAAAAATTAAAAATGAAATACAAAAAAAGCAATGCAAAATGACTGTAAGCATTCACAGCTATTTAATAATGTTGTTGTTAATTGCTGGCAAGTTGACTTTCACTTATGGTGACCCTATGAATGAGAAACTGCCAAGTTATCCTATCCTCAACAGCCTTGTTCAGGTCTTGCATATTCAGGGCCATGGCTTCTTTGATTGACTCTATTCGCCTGTAATGTGGTCTTCCTCTTTTCTTACTGCCTTCTGCCTTAGCAAGCATTATTGTCTCTTCTAGTGAGTCATGTCTTCTCATGATATGGCCAAGGTACGACAGCCTCAGTTTAGTCATCTTGGCTCCTAGGGAGACTTCAGGCTTGATTTGCTCTAGGATACATCTATGTGTCTTTTTATCAGTCTATAGTATCCGTAGAACTCTTCCCCAGCACAGTATTTCAAATAAGTTGATTTTCTTCCTATTGCAATGTTTATATATTGCATTTCTTGTTTTACTATATCTACCTTCCCCTGATTCATGCTTCTCGTATTCCATGTTCCTACAATACCTGTAGTTCAGCTTTGGACCTTTCTTTCACCTCTGAGCTTGTCAACAGCTCAGCATCCTTTCAACTTGACATCATTAGCCACAGCAGTACTCATAGTTGTTCTCTTCCCCAGTAGCTTGTTGAATGCCTTCTAATCTGGGAGTGTCATCTTCTGGAACTATCTCTTGTTTCATTTTGGATTGTCTCATCACAGAGTTTTCATTGTACAGGACATTCAGAATGGGTTTACCATAACTCCTTCTGCACAGACTAACAAGCATTAGCTTTGGTGCCACTGCCATTGTCTCTGAGAGATCCTCTGCCAGTGTCACCCAACACTACTCCTGCTGCCTGGTAGCTGTTTTGCACACCTAGTCTAGCTGTTTGGCACATTTAGTCTAGACCCTACCAAGAGCACTGCTGCCATCAGCATAGCTTCTTGCCTCACAGGAGAATGCAGTCCTATCACCACAAAAAGGTAGTACCCAGGTGAGCTGTCTATATAAAATTAGTTTATAGAACTATTACAGGCATCATTCTGTTAGGGCATAGTCCACATCTGTGAAAGCAAATCAAATATACTAATCACCCATCAAAATAATCACATGTAGTCTATTAAATAAATCTACTCATATTTCAAAACCTATCAGTGTCATTAAATAAAAAAAATACAATCACAACTGTTTGTATATCACACTCTTTAGCCTCATAATTTACAGATGTTGTGAATATTCCTGGACACATGTTAGGGAGTCATACAGAGAAGAAACAGACCAAATTCCATGCTGGTCCTGTGCTTCACTCTCTATCCTCCTGTGCAGTAGCAGCCTCCTCCTAGTCTCTTTTATAGTTCTCTTCTGTGACCTGATCTTTCCAGTATCTGGTGTGCCAGGGAACAGATACACACAGTTCATCTTCCTTCCTCTGACATCAGCCCAGTTCCACCCACCAGCCAAGTATCTTTATCTCAGGTCTTTTGAGACTGGAATCCCACTTCATAGTGTGGTCATCTTATAGAGGTTTGTTTGGACAGTTCAATGAGCCTGTTTTGAGAAGACTGTTAGGTGTGTGAGTAGGTGTGATTTTTATGTCTGTTTTACTGATATGTGTGCATTTTAGACTTCCATGTTGGCAGCCACAGGAACCTTTGGTTAAGTCCAGGTCTGGATCCCACTGATGTTTTCAATTGTTATTGCATTAATTTCTCACCATTGGCCTGGCAGTCTGAAGCATATAGGAGCTGAAGTCCAATACACTGAGAGCTCCTTGGCTAAGTAGAATCCTAATGAGTTTAGTATGGATAAATTAATAGCTATATTGCTTTGCATGCGTGTACTTTGCAGCCAAGCCTGTGCGGCCAGGGCACTACCCAGCTTCATCCCCCACCAACCCCTATGGTGTCCGCAACTCTGACTGCATCAGCTACACCAACAGTCTCTTCCAGAATTATCAGAATGTCTACCTGCAGAATACTGGCAGCAGTGTGCCCGACAGCTAGTAAGTATCCTTCACTGACCATTACATTCATAAAGATGATATGCAAATGAGCACCATTGGCTCCATAAGCCATTCTTTGACTTAATTGCAACTTTCTTGTGTGCCCTCCACAGTCCGGTTTCCAGGTCTATTTTTTGAAGAAAGAGGCAGAAGGTGGGAAGTCTGAGGGACTCCTACACTGATGTGCCCTCTCTTTTTTCATTTTACACAAAATTATTAGCTCAATTGTCTACTCCCCACATTAGT
Source organism: Cyclura pinguis (assembly GCA_030412105.1). NCBI lineage: Eukaryota > Metazoa > Chordata > Lepidosauria > Squamata > Iguanidae > Cyclura > Cyclura pinguis. The sequence goes on along the minus strand of CM059600.1, from coordinate 193,209,046 downwards.
CAAATCAGAAGCTCTGGCTCCATCAGTAGTACCAATATACAAAGTTTGATCAAGCAGTGAGGCTTTCCTGTGGATCCAGACTCTGGAATTTTAAAACAACTTTAATGAATAGGAAAATGTAAGGGCTACTTTGTATTAGCATGTGTGGAAGCAAGTTATGCTGCCTGACAGGTATCTGTGGATATTTCAAAAGTTTGTAAATCTGTGTGCGTTTAGTCAACCTACTTTTTAAAAGATTTCCTAAGATATATTCAGGTTATGATCTGGGAAGATGAACTATTTGCAAGGTTATCGCAATATGTACAGATCTAATTGGAAAAGATTATTTCCTCCTCATTAGGCCATAAACATGTGGCTGTGGTAATTGCCTTTCATTCAGTTAGGTAAGAATCAGAAAGGAGAATCAGGCACAGATCTGGGAAATGTATAGTCTTATCAATGCTGATGATTTTATAAACAGATGTATACTTCTGCCCATGAGCTTTCCCTTTTCGAGGCTACAAGCCATCCACAGGATTCTTGTGGTGACTCATGCTATAAACACATGGCTTCATTATATCATTCCCCAGCCTCCCTCCACTCATCCTTTTCCTCCTTGGCACACAAGTCTTTTCTCTCTGCACCCCTTGTGGAATTTTTTTTTGCTTTGAAGCTCTGCAATCAGCTGTAGCAGCTGTAAGAAATTTCCCTCCAACTACTAGTGCTGTAGGCTCCTCATCCAAGCAAAGTGAACCCATGCTGGTTTATTTGAGCCTGTGGGGCCTTCCTAGCATACCCAGAAGGTACAGACCCACAGGCCATCATTCAGCCTTGCACATTTTCTTTCTTTCTTTCTTTTCTGCCCCCACTCTAGCTTTACCAATGCCTCATCTAGTAGTGGAAGCAGCTCCTCCAGTGCCCCACTGGCCTCCTATCAGAAGCTCAATGTGGATAACGGTAAGGATTGATACATGTACAGCCAGGCTGAGGAACCTGTGAGCCTCCAGGTACTGTTGAACCTCTACCCTCCAGAAGTCTGACTGGTTCTCTCTGAATGGGCCTGATGAGAACAGAAGTCCAACAACATCCAGAAGGCCCCCAATTTCATTTTCTCTGACAGAGGGTAATGGGAAGGGAGGGTGGTTTGGGAAGTTGTATACCAGGGTAGGAAACTGTAGCTGCCCCTTCATACTTTTGAATTATAGCTCCCATTGGCCCTATCCAGCATAACTAATGGTGAAGGACTATGGGAATTGCAGTCCAGCACAGTTGCCCATCCCTGTTGGACACACTTGCCTCTTGTTCTTAGCTTTAGGGCTATTCTAGTATGACTGAACCAAATGGCAAGGTTTTTTCCCTAGTTTATGACAATAGCACCCCTCCCTGCATTCAGTGCCAATCTTGTTTTTTCCTCTTATTTTAGAAATTGGGGTGAGAGGTATGCCATTCCACCTTGCAAAAAAGCCAGAGGTGGGAGAGAAGAGAAACAGACTGAAGGGATAGTCAGCATGCTACTTGAACTCACATTGGTATAAACTCTGTAGTGACTGTGGGGAACCTGTGGCCTTTCCAGAACTTGTTGGATCACCCCCTCCCATCACTCTTAGTTGGCATGGTCTGTGGTTAGCATTGATGGGAACAGTAGTCCAACAACATCTGTAGAGCTGTATCTTGCCCGCCCCTACTTCATGGGGATACTCATCCTATAGGACATGGGTTGGCCCTCTAGGTGTTGTTTGACTGCAGTTCCCGCCATGCTGAATAATGCTGAGAGATCTTGCAGTCAAGCAACATCTGAAGGGGCACATGTTTCCTCCACTGCTGTGGGGAGAGAGTAGTAGCTTGTACATAATATACTCGCTATTTTCATAGCAGGAGTATTAACACATGAGTAGTGGCTTGGGTTGGGTATACCTGGCTCAGCAGTGATCATTTTGAGATGGCACTCATTTCTTCTCTAAAACCTAATGCTGCTCTTTTGATCTTCTCCATGTTTTTTGCCCGGACTGATGCACAGGAAATGCCACAGACATCAATGATAACAGGTGAGAATCCAGCGATATGGGGGTCTTCAGAGGGAGACATTAACTAAAATAGTTCCTCTGACCATTCAGGATTACTGGATCCTGAGAGGGGCTGGCTCTCACCTTTTGCACACAGAGTTGGCAGAACAAACATTTAAGCAAGATGGCAAAGCCTCAAGTGCCAGGTATTTAACTTTTTCTCCTCTCCTGTAGAAGCGACTTGCCCTGCGGTGTTGAAGCTGAGGAACAAGCCAAGCTCTTCCCCCTTCACCAGGAGACCGCAGCCAGCTAATAGCAACAGCGCCACCAACAGCCCAGGGGGCTGCAATACACCATCAGGTACATCCCTCCTCTTCTCTTGACCTGAGTTGGCCACCTGTGTTGGGACTTTATCTCAGTCTCTTCCTGGAATGTACTGGGCTTCTCTTTCATTTCTCTCTCTTTCTCACACCATTTATTAGATACTCTTCCATTTTGAAAAAAAATGTTTTAATCCACATTTCAGTGTATCCATACATATCTAAGGCTGCATGGGATCATGGGGCAGCATTCTGTGACAAAGAAGGCTCATGAATGGAGTGGAATGTGTGTGTGTTTTCCTTGAACTTTCTCCCTCCACTCAGTCCATGAACTGAATCCAGAACCCTGTTCTGTGACTGTAGCAACTGCAGAACTGCATCCCTTAACAGGTACCAGGAAAATGATAGTTTGATATTAGGTGCAATAATTCAACATCCTGACTATCTTAGCTCTTATTTGGGTGGGAAAAGTACAGCCTCCCGATTTTTATGGCTTCTGGAGGCTCCCAGAGCATCTCTTAAATGTCTAGACCTTCCCCTCCAAAAATATTTTGGTCATTTTTTACCCAAAATCTCTCAACTCTCCCTCCCCTGTAAAATAGGGTGGTTTTGCTCCCAACACTAACTCCCAATTTTCTCAAAATGATTTCACTTCTGACTCAAAATCATATCACTTCTGGTTTTGATTTGGGTCTGGAGTGGTAATGTAGCCTACCAAGGTTTTTTTTGGGGGGGGGGGTATGTTCCTTGCGCCCAGTACAGTTGCCCATCCCTGATCTACGATTACGTTTTGCACAGCAACTCAACATCCAGGAAGGACAGGAACATGAAAATTGTCCCCTAGAGGAGAAGGTAGACCTCCAGACATTTTGAACAACTTCCACAATCCTTGACCATTGGCTATGTGCCAAAATATCCAGCAGGCAAAAGGTTCCCTCACCCCGCCAAATAAGTTTCAGATGGAATGGCTAAATTCAGAAACACGGGTCAGGGTTCAGATCCCTCCCAAAGACCACACTGAGCAGGATTCTGACCTCTTAAGATAATTCCTACCTTCTCTCTTCCCCCTCCCTTTCTTCTTGTTCTTTTTCTTCTTAGTTTCTAATTGGGACGGAAGCCTCAACTCTGCATGCTGCAGCCTGGCTTTCCATGACTTCTGCTACAAATGGGCCCTGTTTGTGTGTCCTGCTCTCTCCGTGTCCTGTATATTTATCCAGCTGCTGCTTCACTTTCTCACTGTTTTTCTGTCCTACTCACTTAATGGTATATTCACTTATTTCCTTGGGCTCCGTGCTCCTTAGTCCAGGAGGCAATTGCCTCTTCCTCCCTTTTCCTGCCTCAGTTGCCTTAAGGGACTGGTTGCCACTGAAGAACCAAGATGCAGAAGTTCCCTCCTGGGGGAACAGCTTCCAGCCTAAAAGAAGGGACTCAAGGCATTTCCCCTGTATCACATTGACCCTAGCCTAGCGGACCCCTCTCCCATCAGCTAGGCCTTACTGTGTCCTGTGGAAACTGGCGCTACTAGGTTATTGACTAGGTAGGTAGGCTGGGATTGCTTACCTATCATTGGCTGACTCTGCAAAAATGTGTTCCTCAAAAAGCATAGAACAAGGAAAACCAGCTTCACATTTTTGAGCCTGCCGTGGTGCTTGAGTCTCAGTGTCTTTGGACTTGAATTTCTCATTTTCCCTGGGTATATCTGAGTGAGCGAGAGTGGTGTAGTGATTTGAGTGTTGGACTACGACCCTGGAGACCAGGGTTCAATTCCTCACTTGACCACGGAAACCCACTGGGTGACCTTGGGCATGTCATACACTGTCAACCCCAGAAAACCCTATGATAGGGTTGCCGTTGGGTTGCCATAAGTCAGAAATGACTTGAAGGAATTCAGCAACACCACCACAATATCTAACAGGCGGAAGTTCCCTGTGACAGCTCAGGAATAGCTAAGAAATCAATCTCAGCATGAAGAAGTGACTTCCTGCTTGCTTACTTTCAAAGCTTGGGTAGTCATCTTCTCCAACTGGCAAGATAATGTTGAGGGCTCCTATCTTTTGTGAAGCTGGAAACATTAGCGGAAACAAAGCAAGAGATTACAGAATAATAGGAGCCATGTTAGGGTAGAGAAGAGAGGTGGTTATTGTATGAGCCATCAGCTGGGCATGAGGAATGCAGGGCAGCTCCATTTTGTTCTGTGAAGTTGGAGACAAGATAGTTTGGGTTGGGGGAGGAGGATTACAGTTTGCAGAGCAGACTGGCAGGAATGTGGTTGCCAGTTCTCTAACACTGTCCTGACCAACTGCAACCATGGCACATACTGGAGGTCAGGCTAGGGTCTAATGATACTGCAAAGTAAGACAAAAAAGAAAAAAAAATGAGGCTGCTATCAACATGTTTTTGGTTGTTCCTTTTTTTTGTGTGTCTCTTGGTAGCTGTCTCAGTGGCCTTTAGTCCATGTTTCCATATCTGTCCTTAAAGGGAACAGTGAGTCCACTGCACATCTTCAATTAAAGTCACCACTTCTGAATCACACAGAGCAGACCGGGTTGGGGGAGATTGGGGAATGGCAGACCTTAATGGGGGGGGGGGGGGGGCGGCAGAGGGAGGCTGCAGATCTGCTTGCTGTCAGACTCTGCAATAGCAGCAGCCCTGCTTGGCCTTCTTGCTGGAACTGCTGGCACCCCGTCACTTTACCTCTGTCTGCTCAGATCACACCAAACGTTGCATGTTGAAATATTTAAAAGTTTATTTAAATAAATAAATAAACAAATATGTTAAAAAAACACATTTTTGTCTATAGTTGTGTGTTAATTAAAAGCTTACAGTAGAATGGATAAACAGCAAGAAGAACAAATAAGCTGATGTGTAAAAATATTAAATTCAGTAGGTGGCAAAGCTTTAACATTTCAAAAGACAAAAAATACATGAAAAGCAGGAATAGCATCTATGACTGAATCGATGTAGGCTGCTGTAAGAACATTCAGATTTTTGAGCTTCACAGAATTCTTTTTATGCCTGATGAAAGGAATGGGGATTTCTATATTCAAACAATAATTAGCATGGCAGTGAGTGAGCAGTGCTTGGAAAGCATTAGCACTGTGCTATCCATACACTAAAAACCTGCCTTATTGATAGTAATCTATTTTCATCTCTAAATTACTAATAAAGGGCTAAAGGAATTGATGATATACATTTTACAGAAGTTTCCATGTTTGCAAGAAAGATGTTACAAGGAACTACAATCTCCAAAATATCTTCCCTCCAGCTGCTTAAAGCAGAGACGTAGGTCCAACTTGTCCCACAATTTTTTTCTTTCTGGTTCTTGGCAGCCCTACTAGTTAAAATAAACATTTGTGTATTATTTCATTCATACAGAAATTAGTTTCAAATACTGCTTGCAATAGAAGAAGTAAGCCCACTCTTTAATTCTACAGCTCTCTTTAAGCTTTGTATGTAATATCCTCTTCATGACTGCATGTGTGTAGTCCACAATGGTGTAGTTTGTTAAGCAGTGAGAATGCTAAATGTGAATTAGATTGTGTGATAAAATACCTATGTTCAAAATATATTAAGTAATTCAAATGGGTCTATGTATTTGAAGCCTACAGTACCATTTTCAGTCACTAGGTGGCATCCCTTCCTAACCAGCATTTAGGTTTGCAGCTGAGACGGTTGGGCTGGGACGAGTCTGAAAGGGATATTCACACTACAAATGTATAGCCCTTTGGTACTACTTTAACTGCCACAGCTCCATCCTATGGAATCCTGGGATTTATAGTTTTGTGGGGCAGTTAGAATTTACTGCCAGAGAATGCTCATATTGAAGTTCATATTGTGGGATGCAATATACATCCCAGAATTTCATAGGACAGAGTCATGACAGATAAAATGGTATCAAACTGCTGCATTTGTATATTGCGGATACCCCCAGAATTAAAAACTTGCTCCTTCTTTGTTGCTGTGGGGAAACTCCACTACCATCATTCAAATGCAGGGACTTTGCAGATCTCTCCCTTGACAGTGTGTGGGGGTACAGCTTTGCATTGCATGCCCCTAGAAGTCCTGACAGCTGTGCCTTCACTCAGGAGACAAAAGGGTAACATAACCAACTCTGAAAGCTGGTAACTTAGGTTGAAAGCTTTGGGGCTAAGCACTATTGATTCCCAATCCTTGGAGTCAGCTGTTGTTGTAAGAAAAAAAATATAAGGTCCCTGTTGCTTTGTGGAGAAAAGGGGAAAGTGAACCATACTTTGCTTTAGCTGTAAATAAAAGTGTTAGTACCGACACAACTGCAAATTCACCTCTCAGTTCTAAAGCCATCATTCTTAATAGTGTTGTCATATATGGTTAAGATATCCACTTTTAATCTTATAAATTCTGCATGAAGCATGATAGTAACTCCTGCATAGGTATTTTACTAATTATCAAAAGGGGAAGGGAGTTAGGTTGTGCAACACACTAAACTTTAAGATAGCAACAACTCTGAGGATTGCCAACTGATAGAAACACATGACATGCATACTGCCCGCTCCATATCCTGAAGAGCTGCAGCAACAGTCATTTAATGGTGTATCTATAGCATTCTCCAGCATGAACTGAGCAGTGGAAGAGACAAGAAGAGAAACATGCTTTTTACATTTTCATGTGCTGTACACCTCTTATTTAAATGCAGAAGATCCTGTCAGGGGAAACAACATAGCCATAACAGCGCTAAACTTTACTTGGTATTCCTTTTTGCCACAGGTACCTGGCTATCTCTACAGCAGGGTTTACACGAAGGGAGGAGACACACCCATAACCTCGTTATTCATGGCAAGCAAAAATAACCATGGAACTGATCTACATAAATGCTAATATTTCAGTCAAATTCACCCATGAATCAATACACTCCCATTTCTCAGTCTGATAGCAGGGCAGCTTTGCAGGGCTCCTCCTGGGCTTGATCCCAGCCACCCTGGAAACAGCAGGGGTGATCAGAGGAGCATCACTCTACTAGTCCATAACAGCACCCCCAGTTTAAAAACCAAACCACCTCTCTTAGCCACCATGCAAGGACAAAAGAGGGGCAGGGACCCGCAGGACTGCCAACTCCCACGACCACAATCAGCAAAGCCAATATTGAGGGAGATGCAATCCAACCACACCTGGAAGGCCATGCATCTTGGGAAGACTGTCTTTCCACCCTACAACTTCCAAAGATTTTTCCTCCATAAAGAGTCAAAGGGTCTAAGGGCCTTTCTGCATTATACTGTTATAGTGCTATTACTCCACTTTCAACATCCCGTGGAATTCTGGGGTTTGTAGTCTGCTGAGGCCCAAGTGCTCTCTGGCTGAGAACTCTAAAGGCCCCTCCCTAACGCTGCAAACCCCGGGATTCCATAGGATGTTGAAAGCGGCATAACAGTGCAGTGCGGGAAGGCTCTGAGAGTTGCTGTCGCTCATGTAGCAGTGGGGACAGAACGGAGGACGGTGTGGCCTGCCAGAGGTTGGAGTGCCCCTCCCAGCGCAGCAAGGGGGAGGGCTGAGGTAGAAGCTGCCGCCTACCAACACCTGACAGCTCGCACTCCGCGGCCATCGCGCTCGGGCCACGACGGGCGCCTTCCACGTCCACCGGAAGTCCCACCTGCGCAGACGTTGGCGCCGCTCTAGCCTTGGGGGGGGGAGAGCCCTTCGCGCCCAAGCCGCGCTCCCGCTCCGGCCCCTCCCCTCGCGGTCACGTGCCGGCAGAGTCAGCTGATCGGCGTTTCCGTTGCCGGCGGCAAGAGTGAGGGCGGAGAGGCTGCAGCAGCAGCAGCAGCAGCAGCAGCAGCAGCAGCAGCTGGAGGCGGCGGCGGGATGGCAGCCGCGGCAGGGCCGGGGACCCGCACCAAGACCAAGAAGAAGCACTTCGTGCCCCAGCGCGTGAAGGTGCTGCGGTCGGCCGACCCGCTGCTGGGCGTGTTGGGCTGGGGGATCAACCACCAGGTAACCCGCTCTCTTCTACCCAGTCACGTGGCAGACAGGGACCCCAGAATTCAAGGGGGGCAGAGGGGGCCGGAGTCTCTCTCCCCCCCCAAAAAAAAACTACGCAAGGGGCACTGAGTGCCCCCGAAATGGTCTTGCCAAAATTGGACCACTACAACTCCTTTTCTAGCTGAGCCTCCTCTGGAATTATCAGTCAGAAGCGCCCTGAATAATCAAGCCCAAAGGCCGTTTCCTCACTACACTGTTATAGGGCTGTTATTCCCCTTTCAACATCCTGTGGAATTCTGGGGTTTGTAGTTTACTGAGGCCAGAGGGCTCCCTGGCAGAGAATTCTAAATACCCCTCCCTCAACTGCAAACCCCACGATTTCAAAGGAGGTCGAAAGTAGAATCATAGCACTGTAACAGTGTAGGGTGGAAATGGCCTCAGAAAGAGCAATTGTTGAACCCTCCCACGAATGAGAAAAGCAGTCTGCAGTCTATTCTAGATACACTTAACTTGGGAATCAGCTGCACTGGACACGTGGAGGGCATGTCTGTGTGCTTGTTAAGAGTCTTTATATTTTGGGATGATTGAATGGTAACAGATGAGGAAAGTGCTCCCCTCCCCTGCAAGTTGCTGCAAGGAGCCAGATTTAATAATTACTTGCCAGCCCATGTTGAGCTCTGCACCTTAAAAATAGTTCTGGTGTCCCCAGGAGGAGGCAAGCCTCCCTCTAAATGACTCATGACTAGGAGGAAAGAAAGAAGTACTGTCCTTTCTTGATTCTGATTCAGAATTACTCACATAAGTGGTCTCCATGCTTTTCCCTCCCTGCCACCCTTCAGCAAAGATGTATTGTGAAATCCTCCGTTGATTTTGGCGTTGATGTCAAACTACCTCACCCTACACTTGGATGTTAAGTATCTTATATTCCTGTCCTCCACTCTTCCTGCTGCCCCAGACTCGTGGTGCTAGGATGGAACCATCTCCTCAAGATACTAGTTGGTTTATTTCTTTTATTTCTATTGACTTTATGCAAACATGGAAAAGATAGTGGAAACGGATTAACTGTGCTTTGACCGTTAGAGAGTTTTACAGAAAAAGACTCAATAACAAATCATTAAGCTATTAGCCATTTTTTGAGTTATTTTGCTTTCTTTCTTACATTTAGGTTCCTTTCTGATTTAAGTTGTTTTGAACTCATGGTGAGAAAGTATTATCTGAAAGCTATTTTAAAATTAAATGAGGAGTGAAGTGACCTTGGGCATGTCACACACTCTCAGCCCCCAGAAAACCCTACGATAGGTTCACTGTAGGGTCGTCGTAAGTTGGAAACAACTTGAAGTCACACAACAACAAAGTAACGACACAGTAAATCTATCACTTCTTGATGACTGCTCTGATCTTAAATAATATCTTAATATACTGAGAATTGGTGTTGGGAAGGGATTAGAAGGAATCGCTTGTCAGGTGCTTGTACTGAAATGGCAATAAACCAACACATATTCCCAATATTCTTAAATTTTTCTATAACCATGTTCTTGTCCCTTCCTTTCAGGGCTAGTGAAAAAGGGTTGCTTATCTGAGTTTATACTGAGTTTGCTAATCAAAAATCACCAGCTGTACGTTGTAGAGGTATTTCTTTTCAGAGAAATTTTTCCTTCCAGTGCTCTAAGGTCATAGCAGTCTGGATATCTGCTCTCTGACAGATGTTCTGACTATGGTAGCCTCTCTGGTAGGACTGGGGAAAGAATGCTTCTTTAATCAGACAGCTGTAACTGCAGGAGCCAGGGATATAGGTGGTAGCTGCTTATGTAATTGGTTTTGCTCCATATTCATCTGATACCAAATATGTTGGGGTTCTGAGAGGGAAGGGATCATCTCTAGCAAAAGAAAGAGCCAGAGGAAAAGATGAGAAGGAAGTAGACTCCAGTCCTCAAGGAACTAACCGAGAAGTAAACCTCCTTGACCTCAGATGGGCTTGCTTCTGAATAAACATACGTCTTATTGCTCTGGCAGTAACTGGTCCTCTGTCTCATCTGTAGAGTGCCTATGTGGTGGTGCCTCTTCTCAGTGTAACAACCAAAAGGTGTGAGACTATTGCCTTGGAATTCTGCAAATGAAGGATTTCTGCTTGAGACAAAAGCCCTTAAATAGATTACTTCTCAAAACACCTAGCCTTTTCACTGGCTTTTTGTTTTGGGTCTTCAGAGTGCCCAACTACCATCAGCACTCTTCCATTTTAGCCTCATCCCAAACAATGTCCTTTTCCTTATCAGATTTATACCTCAGAGGTGCTGAAACAATGCTACAGAGTGTTTTCCCATCTTTGAGAGCTAGTGTGATGTAGTGGTTTGAGAGTTGGGCTACTGTCCTGGAGACCAGGATTTGATTCTTTGCTTAGCTATGGAAACTCACCAAATGACCTTGGGCATGTCACACACTCTCAGCCCCCAGAAAACCCTGCTCCAAGTTTGCTTTAGGGTTGCCATAAGTCGGAAATAACTTGAAGGCACACAACAACAGTAATTCTCTCATCTCTACCATGTTACAAACAGGGCCCCTTGAACATGCATGGGCTTTTGCTGTCCTTGTTGGGTTTTTGTACTAAAATGATACCTAAAGTTTTTGTTTGCCTTTGTACTTTTCTATCATGTTCCACAATCATTTTTTAGTCCATCTATTCTCTTGGAGTATGTTTCTCACCTATTTTCACAGTGAAAGCAATTCCTTTTGAAGGGAAAGGTTATTGAGGGAGTGGTCAAAGTGCAATTGCAGATTCTCTGGAACAATTATCCAGATCCCTTTCAATCTGCTGATTCAGAACAGAATCAGTCTTGGTCACCCCTGAATATGACCTCTATTGAAGGAAGGATAGCAAGTACAGTCTAGTTCCTCCTGCACTATCTCTCAATGGGTTTTAATATCATTGACCATAGTATCCTTTTGGATTAACTCAGTGAACTGAGAAGATTATATTTTAGGGCCTTTTCTTGCCTATAAGGCAAATTCCAGAGAGTGGCACTGAACGTCTGTTTCTTACTCCTCACACAATTATGTTGTAGATACCGTCATATCTCCAGTGATGTTTAATTTTTATATGAAACTGTTGGGAGTGGTCGTCAGGACATTGGAAGCAAAGCGTGAGAAGGATACTGTTTGGTCTCCATTCTGTTTCTCTGTGACATTGGAATCCAGTGAGATCATGCAGGTCCTACAGCAATGCTTAAATGGGCTAGATGTGATACAGTAAATCATGATTAAATATTGGCACATTCCTTAAAACATATCTTCTTGTGCTTTGCTGAAATCCTCTGTGGAACTATCCTGTAAACATGCATTTAGATTCCTCTCTCCAACCCCAAGAAAAGTGGGCAAACGTAAATGCTCAGGTGTCATTTAGTAAAAAAATTACTTTTTCCCTGTAAAGATGTGGACAACATATGGAATGTATGCTCCCTCAGTGTCCCTGCTGGCAATTTTTTTTTGCTGCTGCAGTCGATAAAAATGTGACGCTTTCCCTTAAACTAGCTGTATACTCTCACACACATTGTTTACAAACAGAATTGCGCTCCAGTCCAGAATGTTTAAACTGAAGGGAGTGTAGGTTTTGTTTTTATTTTTTGTTTTTGTTTTTGTCTGTTGCTGTAGCAGAAAATTTAATGGCAGGGGTTTTTGCTTTCAGTGGGTTTAATGGACGAGGGTGTCGTTGTGGTCCCCACTTTCCAAAGTTGCCCATTGAAAGAAAGGGCCATGAATTTGTTTCACTACAGAACATGAGGATCTAAGTCAACAGATCTCTGTCTTGTAGGGCAGAGGAGAGGCCTGGTACTCTCCAGATATTTCACTGCTGTCATTGCCAGCCAGGATGGCCAGTAGAATCAGGTGGTGTGAATTGTGGGCAAAACATTTGGAGAGCACCAGTTTCTCTGTTCCCACTCTTGTTTCTCCTGAGTTCTGATTCGTCAGCTGCACATGATATAGGATGATCAAGTGAAAAGGGCAGGAAGTGTCATGATAGCTGTTCTGATCTTGACATTGCTCGCTGAAAGATTCTTTTCCACTGGTCAAAGTAGCGGTAACAAACTATTGGCCCTCTAGAAGTTGTTGGAACATAGTTTCCACAGTTCCTGACCATTCAGAAATGCTGGGAAGGCCTTCTGGGAGTTGAAATCAAAATACCCAGAGAGTCAGAAATTCCCTATCTAGGTCTAAAAATTGCAAGTAGTTTCATCTGTGCCTTGAAAATGTAGTAAGAATACAGTGCTCTCATAGATGCGTTAAAGTCGTTGTATTACCTCCTGCTTTGTCCTCTATGCTTGTGAGCCTGGCCTTCTTTGGGCTCCAAAAGGACATTGCTTTCCCAGCTTCCCAATGGGGAAGAATGAGTGAAGACCTTGAGGCATAGCATTGCATGCATTTCTGTAGCCATTTCCTCCCTTTGCATGGTATGCACACAGATCTTAAGCAGACAGACTGCATTCCATCCTTAAACCTCTCTGAATCTGACTGACCCTTTCCCTCTGATTCCAGCAGTTTTACGAGTCCAGAATGTAGGGGGAGAGTCTGAGCTCAATGGCACAAAATAATTCATATTCTGGAATGAAGGAGGCAGCTGGTACGTGGGCCTTGTAGCATGTCCTTCTATGTTGCAAATGTCGTAGTTGCTGCAGGCATCTTCCTTTGGTGTACAGCAAGCAGTTGCTTCCTTCCGCTTTGCCCTACAGCACTTCCAGAAGTATGATGCTAAGTTTGTATTGGTGGCTGAAAATAATACATGCTGCTGTTTGTTTTTCCTAAGAAACAAGATAAAATTGAGATGGTGCAATTAAAATTGCTTTGCATGTCTTGGATTCTTTCATTTGGACTGGAGTGAAACTTTTGATTCATATTCCTGGCTAGGCAGTCCTAATAACTACAGTACATGAGTTTGCAACCTCTTGACTTTGCTTGTATATCCATCCTCTGTATGTCTGTAAGTGCTCCTCATAGTTATTTTTGGTTTAGGTGGCTTCTCTTTAGAACTTGCCTGCTTACCTGCGAATGAAGTTGACTCACTTAGCTGACTGTGCTCTAACCTTTGCTCTGTGTGACGAATGGTACCAAAGAAACAGCACTATTAAATATGCAGAAGTTTTAAAAGGCGCAGGAGTATATAGTGCTTACTTCCCTCCCTGCCCATGCTCCACAGCAGCACAACAAAGCAAGTGGAGGAGTTTTTGCATTCCTGTTAGAGCAATGCTGGGAATATGTAGTTCTCCAGGTGGACTGTATCTCCCATCAGCCTTAGGCAGCTAGCTGGACTTAAGGCTTGATGGGAGTTGCAGTCCAATAGCATTTGGAGGGCCACTGTGCTCCTATTTCCTGTATTATATAGAGGTACTGGGTTTTATCCTCAGGTCACCTGATTTCAATGCCTTTGTCAAACTATTGGCTCTGGATTCAGTATCTTGATTCCTGCATGGTAAAGTGTGCTTTGTTGTAGATGAGCACAAAGTTTCAAGAAAGGAGGGCCCCTCCATCAGACAGAGCCAGATGTTGCTATCCTTAGTGAGAGAAAGGAAGCGCCAGAGCCAGTGAAACAGCTCAGAAAGCTGCAGAGAGACAAGGAGTGTATGGTTGACATATGAAGAGGTGACAGCAGGGTATAAGAGAAGAGCGGTGTGTGCCCACAGCCATCTGTGCTGCTCCCTTTCATCCAGCTTTCTACCATCTGGTATGGAAGAAGGTGCTGTCCCATTGTCAGTGTTGAATAAAGATTCAACTTCTAATCCCCTTGGCTTTTGTACACAGAATGTAAGCGGGCACCATCTTGTTATTCACCTCAGGTCAAATAAAGTGTCTTGGACCACTTCTGCTTCACACAGGGTCTGCCTTTGGCTGGTGTGTTTAGGAAAGAGTCTTAAGTGCCTTCTTCTGTTGCTCCTTGAATGCCTCTGTTAGATGACTTGCCCCTTAGGCGTATAGCAGTTGGCGGCCTATGCGGCTGTGTGTGAGATGCTGTGTGTTTAGTTTTGCAGCATTGGTTTCATTAGAAATGCCCAGTGTAGCTAACAAACAGTGTTTATAGTTGAAAATGTTTCACGTGACCAGTAAAGAGTGAATAACAAAATGATATATACCAGGTAGGAGAGTGGTTCTTAACCTTTGCTTTACTGGGGACCCCCTGCAAATATAATTTGTTGCCAGGGACATAAAATCTATATTAAAATATACGTTGGGTTGTGTGTGCTGAAACTGCTTCCTTGTTTGCAAACAAGGGAGCACTTTGGGAATACACACACACCCCTGCTGCTGCATTCTTGAGCAGATGTGTGCACATGCCCAAACTATGACCCTGGAGACCAGAGTTTGAATCCCAGTGGGTAACCCTGGGAAAGTCGCATTCTCTCAGCCTCAGAGGAGGGCAAAGGCAAGCCTCCTGTGAACAAATCTTTCCAAAAAAACCCTTTGGTAGGTTCATTTTAGGGTTGCTATATGTCAGAAGTGACTTGAAGACACACAACAAAGTGCTGCTGACGGGGGAGGTTCTTTCTAGCCCTCACATCTCTCCCCTTTGAAAACTGACTTATGCCAGTCCTAAGGTAAACTTAACATGAGGGTTTTCTTGGCAAGTTTGTTGCCTTTCTCTGAGGCTGAGAGAATATGTCTTGCCTGAGGTCATCCAGTGGGTTTCCATGGCCGAGCAGGAATTCAAACTCTGGTTTCCAAAATCATAATTTGGGTGTGTGCACATGCCTTCTGACATGGAGTGGTGTGTGTGTACACCTAAATTGCTCTCTTGTTTCCAAACGAGGGAGCAGTTACATCACTTCAACCCACCTGCCCCCTGCTGCCACATCTCTGTTGCTGCCGCTGCTATTGGTGCCCAGCAGCAGGGCTTTGTTGACCCCCTGTGAGGGCTCTGCAGACCTCCAGGGGTCCCCAGACCCCAGGTTCAGAACCCAGTTTAAGGCTAGCTAGTTCAGGTTCAGACCTCAGGTTCAGAACCTAGTTTAAAGCTAGCTAGTTAGAAACATGATTTAGTACATAGATTTAAAGCCAAAGCAATAGAGAAGATTTGATGCAAACTCACCAAGTTCTCTGAATAGCACTGATTTTAAATGTGGATCAAAAGGGCATGTGGCTTGGCTCATGGAGTATAGTGTAGACATTTTCCAATTTGACTGTAGATCAGGATAAACTGAGCACAACTCACAATGAATCTTGTTGCTTTTCATTGTTATTACTTTAGTTTCATGTATTTTGGCATGTTGCTTATCTAAAAGTCAGGTAGAAGACAGTATGAGCTGAAACCCATGAGACATGGCATTTTTCTGTAAAGCTGAATCACTCTGCTACTTAGAGCCAGGATGGCTGTACCTCTGCCAGGCTTAGATAGCAAGAAAAACAGTATTTAAAGATTGGCGAGAACTATTTTTATATGGGGGTGGGCAACTTGTGTTTTTTTAGACTGCGTTTCCCGTCAGACCTCACCATTGACTGTCCTGGCTTGGGCTGATGGCAGTTGCAGTCCAGCGACATCCGGCAGGCCATATAGTTCTCCTCAAAGATAATTTTCAGTGCAACACAGGTTGGTTCCCTCTTGTGCTATATTGCATGTCAGCAGGATATCACCCCACAACTGAGTTGTCAAACCTTTGTTGCTCATTGGTCTTCCCTTGTAGGTTTGATTTCTTGTGCATACTTCTTTCCTTTTCCTGCTCCACTTTGTTTTTTGATAGTCTCGGCAAGCAGCAAGATGACAAAGCACCACTCCCAAGACGGTTCCCACGATGAGCCCTACATTTGCAGATGCCTGTCAGGCCAAGACCTTGCAAGCCTATATGTTCCACGCTGGGGAGCTGGAGAATTTGTTTTTAAACAAACTGACTTAATTTGAACTTCCTGAACCAATTGTGGGTCAGAAGAGTTACCCTTTGAGTTCTGTACCTGTCCAAATTTTACAATAAAAATCTTGGCTTAATTTTTTTAAAAAATTTGTTTTTAGCAAACATTGTATAGAAAAGTACAGTACTTAATCTTGGGGAAAGGTATATACAAATGTGTTCAGAAAAGTTCACCTGAAAAAAGATGCTCATTTTTGTGCATTTTTGTTTTTCAAAAATGAGCAGGTGAAGAATTTGCAAAGGAGTTATGATTGAAGATGTGCAAAACTGACATGGAATAATTTCACTGATCTTATAAATGTTATCTTCCATGTGGTACCAATGGTGACTCCTGGTTTTGGTGTTTGTCTTAGTACTGAGCTCAATAAGGTAGGTCATGGCTAACCTGGAAGAGGGCTTTGTTCTTGTCAGAGAACAGTTTGACAGCAGATATGCAATTCTGTTGCTTGAAGCTGGGTAGGGCAGGCTCTCTATTCTGCTTGGCTTGAATGAAAGCTATATGTTGGCCTCCATGTGTTTTTGGAGAGACAGTGAAGGAAAAGTACAATAAATTCACAAATGATAGTATAAAGCAGGCTATATTGCATTGTATTCTCTAGATATGTTGAGCTACAGCTCTGGAGAGGGGCTCTGTAGCTTTTCATGAGATTCTCAATAGTTTTCTGACATCCTCCCCCAAAGAGCTTAAGTTTTGTTGACACAAATTGCAATAGCGTGTTGGGAGAAAACAAAAGTATTTCCAAGAGTAGCTGAAAATTGTTAAGAAAACGCTGCATCCCAGTGGTGGTATATGTAATTAATTCTGCATCCCAGTGGTGTTATATGTACCACCAATTGACAACCACTGATCTAAGAACCATGTTCCCAAATTTGGTTGCGTTTTACCTCTCTGATAAACAGTTCTGTGGAGGAAAAAACATTAAACAAGCTTCAGGAGAATCATTAAGTACAGGTAATTATAATCCAAGAGTGCTGCTTGTGCACAAGTAGGTTTCATTTAAAAACAAAAAATACAAATGTAAGCTCATTCACTGTCTGTTGGAATGCCTTAAATATTGATTTAAACTGGCCCCTGTTACTGCTGCTTTGTCTTCAGGAGAAAAGGCTATCACAGCAGTACTTTGGGATATGCTGAGGGGAGCAAAACAGACTAGGCGTTTTGCAGTTCATGGTACATTCTTGCTATAACATTTTCTGGGCCTCCACACTTCCGTAACAAGTGAATTATGGATTCTTCTCTGTCAGCACCTGTGGGGAAGCCATCCCAAATGCACAAGTCACTTTCATTCCTCTCTTATCTGATTTATCAGCATGGATTGAATTGAGGTCTCTTTTGGCAACCTGGCTACTGATATGGTTCATCTTTCTCTGGTTTTTGAATTGGGGAATATTTGAAAGGAGCTGTCTGAGGTAATGCTCTTTCTCCATGGGGAAGCCATGGCAAAGCTTCTGTGTGATAACATTCCTCTGGGCTTTATTTCCTCAATCAAGATTCAGAGTGCATTAATCATAGCTATTATCGTTGAATTGGTATTAAGAGTCCCATTAGATGAGTCTCATTTAATGAAAAACAGGGCTGTCAGGCTGTTGCTGATCATCATGGGTCGCTTGAGATCACTTTGTGGTGATTCTGACATGACTTTTCTAACGGATGGTCTTAACTTTGACAGAGGTTGTGGAATGATAGAGTTGGAAGGGACCACAGGGCCATCTAGTCGAACCTCCTGCCATGCAGAAATGTACAACTAGAGCATTCCCAAGAGATGGCCATCATCATAGCTCAACATGCTGTCTTGAACAGTCGCTAGTTACCTGCCTCAGGGAAATTCTGGTAGAGCACAAATAAAAAGCCATCCTCAGCGATGAAAATGGATGACAGGTTTTTCTAGTACACGCTCCAGTTTCAGTACTTGTACATTTAGTAGGCCAGAGTGAGGTAATCAAGTCAGATAGCAGATGGTCGGGTGGTGGACAGTAATGACAGCCCTTCTGTACTTCCTGGATTTGACTGCTATTCCACTTTGTGCACAACCTGTCCTAGGTCCACTAAAGTAGCCTGAGGCCCCGGTGTATTGGTGGTTGATTCCCAGGAGTCCCCACAATGTGGTGAAATTGCCCCTGCATGTTCCCTAGAAGGAATGTATTGGGGTGAGAACTTTTTTTGATTTTCTTTGAATTGAGGGTTTATGGGGGTCCAGGAAGCCTCAGAAACAGTCTTGGCTATGGGCTGCCCTTTCCCCATCCCTATAACAAAGGACTCTGTTCTCACTTCCTTGCACAGCTATAGCTGGTAGAGTTATAATGTTGGAACTGACATGTGGCATCATGGCAGGCAATCCAACTCCTTTTTTCCTCTTGTTTCTCCACTTTAGATCAATGAACTAAGTCAAGTTCCCCAACCAGTGATGCTGCTCCCTGATGACTTCAAAGCCAATTCTAAAATAAAAGTGAACAATCACTTGTTCAACAGGTGAGTTCCTTCTGAGGGGTTTAAGAACATAAAGTATGTGATCTTTTTCAGCTGAGTTTCGCATTGGCCATTATTAAAAATCTATCCCACTCTTGAACATAGATGAGCTTTGTGAATTTCTTACTCCCTGATAACCACCTCTTGATAGCAGCCCTGATTTATGAGGGTCTCTATAACCATAAGCTTCATGCTATTCCCCATTTCTGTTGATGGTATTGAGGAAACAAGTGCTTGCTCTCCGGTCACCAAAATGGCTGCATTCTGAAACAAACATATATTACAACTGTCTTTTTTCAGTCAGGGCCAGTTCTACTATTAGGCAAATAAAGTGGTGATTTCAGGCAACAGATGCTGAGGAGCAGCAATACACTGTTGGAAGGTAGAACTATATAGATTTCATGCTTGCTTCTTTAAGCTAGATTTCTATCTTCGAGTGCAGTGGAGGACTTCACTATTGTTTTTTTTTTAAATATTTTTGTTAAAAACTAAGAAAACATAACATAACATACATAATCTAACATTCATCACATAATAAATGTTTTAAAACATATATACATAAAACATACATACAAATAAACATTTTAAAACAAAATATACGTGCAAATAATACACATACGACATACCTTATTACATATCTAGACAAAACATAGAGCACTTCCACTTTTAGTGAGATACAGCCTTATAATATTCCAAAGAAGACTCTAACCTCCATATATCAGAAAGGGAAAGAACAATATTCATTTTAACACCATTATCTTCGACTTTACTCACATAATACTTTTATAATAATTTAATAACTATATCATTTTGTTCAACAAGTCCTTAAATCTCCACATAGTGTTACTAGTATACTTTCATATTCCTGATCTTTCAGAAATAAACCTGTTACATCAACACTACTTCTCATGTTTCTACCTCTCTCCACAATATTACCTAAGGATTATCTCTCATTATTTTTACAATAAATTATCACGTCCCTGCTTATTCCTTATGTATATTTACTAGAATTGATGCTCAAAATTGAAAGCCTTTTATTGAAATTTCCTTATTTTCCAGAAACTCTATAAACAGTTCCCAAGCTTTGTAAAATTTACTGTCCATCTTATTATCCAGTCTGTAGGTCAATTTGTCCATCTGTGCTATTTCCATGTTTTTTTTCTAACCATTCTTCCACTGTTGGAATGCAAGTTGATTTCCAATGTTTTGCATAAACAAGTCTGGCCGCCACAATCAAATACCGTACTAGTCTTTTGGTGCAGAAATCCGTCGAGTTATCTGCACCAAAGACTCCCAATAAAAAAAAATTCAGGAATTAGGTCAATTTTTCTTTTCAAGATTTTTTGGATATTTGCTTGTATGGCATACCAGAATCTCTTTGCTCTATCACATCCCACCATATATGATAAAAGGATCCCACTTGATCTTTACATTTCTAGCCGTGATTATTCATATTCTTGTTCGTTTTAGCTAATCTGCTGGGTGTCAAATACCAACAATACACCATCTTCAGCACATTTTCTTATAGTGCATAGGATCTAGAATATAACATATTGTTTTTCCAGATTGAAGGACTTCACTATTGTTGATATGAGCTTCAGTTGCCAGTCTCATTGGTGTTTGAATGTGGTAGCTCCATCTTGATCCTTGCCTTCAGCAGCAAAATATTTTGTTCTGCCCTGCTTATGTTATAGTAATGAAACAAAACAATATGTATATTCTCATGCATCTCTTGTTCAACGTTTTGGTTGTTTGTACCACTGGACAGTCTATTTCAAAAGTTGGAAATGTTAGCTTTTGGGATTATTCAGAATCCCCCAACCAGAGCAGCCACCTATGATACTGTCTGAAGGAATCTGGAATGTGTAGTCCTAAAAGGTCATTTTTTTCCTGCAAACTTTTCATTTGCTTTGGGATTTTTTGGCCGTTTATTTGTTTTTTGGTGAAACTCCCTTATAGATAGGGCAGGGATGTGCTGTGTACTTAGACGGTGCTTATTGCATTTAATTTCATTTAGATTATTTTTTAGCAGAAACTTTTCTTGGTCCATTGCCCTAGGTCTAGTACAGAAGTGGGGGAGGGCACTTTAGGTGGGTAGAATTTGATTATGTGGTACAAAATAAGTATATCTGTTCCTTGAAAAGTCAGGTGTCTTATAGTACCAAGAGGTTTTGTT
Organism: Cyclura pinguis; assembly: GCA_030412105.1. NCBI lineage: Eukaryota > Metazoa > Chordata > Lepidosauria > Squamata > Iguanidae > Cyclura > Cyclura pinguis. Next base: position 193,188,266 of record CM059600.1, on the reverse strand, counting down.
TTAAAAATTAAAATAGTTATTTCTGATCTGATCATCTTAAAGACATATATTAATCTAATTTGATTTAAGGCATAGTATGCCCATTTGGGGGAAATTATGTGAGACTGTGCCGTTTCAAAAAGTCAGGGACTGCATGGCTTGAATCTTTCTTTAAATAATGGTATTTAAAAATCTAATAATACATAAAGTAGAATGCCTCTCTTACTCCCTGAAATCTGATGCTTAGTATTGAAGTAAGGTTGGTCTGCTTGTCTGATAACCGTAGACATAATGATGGAGGATTACACTATGTGGTAGAGGAAGCTAATGGGGGGATTATGGGGCATGAGCCACAGATTACTGAGATAATGCCCAGACTGATTTGTGATATTACTTGCTAAAGCTTTGCTCATTTGTCAGAAAAGCTGACTCTTTGGTAAGGGAAACAGAGTGGGCTTGGCACTTATAAGAATGGCTTATAAAAGGAGTGCTTCCAGTGTTTCCTCCATAGCAAGTGAAGACAAAACTTGGACTACGTATGCGCCGGCATCCTGAAATGATAGAATGAATTGTACTGTTTGGGAGAAATAAATACTTTTATAGTTTCTTTTGTTTAAAGAAACAAAACCCACCCTGAAACTAGAAAGTAGCATAGCAGGGGCTAAGCTAGAATTGTCACTGATGTGTCACATTTGGGGTTTTCTTTTTGTTTATTATTATATATATTTTTAGAAGGTTTCCTTTTTACATAGCAGTAACAAATATATCCTGCTTTTCTGACTGTGAAATGATACCATCCACACTTCTGTCTCATTCAGCCATATGTGTGAACCAGGCTTGATTGTCATGGTACAGTTTAGCATCCATAATATGTAAATCTGAAAACTTCCAAAACCCAAAACATTTGCCAGCAGCCACCCACTTCCACCTTCAAGGCAGTGGTGGCAGCACTTCTGCTCATTTGTGTCTCAGATCCTCAGTCTGTCTCTGGCCTTGCGTGTCATACGCAACATAAGTAGCGAACAAATGAGAAACAAGGCTGGAAAGAGTCACAACTCTGGAGAGAGATGTGAGGGGCTGTGAAATGGTGGGATTCCAAGCATAGTACTCAGCGTGAATCCACGCCTCCCACAATTTCACAGGTCCTCACAACGCTGTCTAGCCTTATGTCTCTCTCCAGCCTTGTGTCTTCTTTGTTTGCTACTTGTGCTGTGCATGATATGCCAGGCTGGAGAGAGACTGAGGATATAAGGGACCTGATACCTGTTTGGAAAAAAAAAATAATACTGTACAGGAGATCTCCAGAGAGCCTGCCAGCAGCCCACTTCCATCTTCAAGGTGGTGGCAGTGGCACTCCTGTTTGTTTGTTCACAGGCTCCCCAGAGATCTTTACAGTACTGTATTTTAAGTATGTGCAAATTCAGACATTTCAAAATCCAAGACCATCTGAAATACAAAACACTTCTTCTCCTAAGCATTTCAGATAAGGGATACTCAACTGTAGCTGTATGTATATTCTGCTTCTACAGGGAAAACCTGCCTGGCCATTTCAAATTCAAGGAGTACTGCCCACAGGTCTTCCGCAATCTCCGTGAACGCTTCAACATTGATGACCAGGATTACCAGGCAAGTAAGGTTCCTTTCACCATTCAAATGAGCCTCTATCAAAGTTTAGATACCCAAGAGGTACAGGCATGCAATAGCTTCTCTATGACTAGAGGTCTCCTTTTCTCCTCCACTACCCCTTCCACTTAGTGGTCATGTATACTGACTGCGATAGAAGTTCAGAGGATAAAGAAAAAATTGAAGGCTTTCTCTGTGATGGCATCTTCACTGTAGAACATCCCTTCCCAAACTTATTTGTCAAGCTAGTTTGCTCCTTGTTTTCAAATAAAGGCTTAAGGCCTTTTTCTTTAGAAAGGTCACAACAGTACATGTGAAAGGGATCTAGGAGTGCTGGTGGACCACAAGCTGAACATGAGTCAGCAATGTGATGCAGCAGCCAAGAAAGTTTACGCGATTCTTGGTTGCAGCAGTGGGAGTGTGGTGTCCAGATCAAGGGAGGTAATGGTACCACTCTATTCTGCTTTGGTTAGACCTCATCTGGAATACTGTGTCCAGTTTTGGGCACCTCATTTCAAGAAGGATATTGACAAGCTGGAGCTTGTCCAGAGGAGAGGAACCAAAATGGTGAAGGGTCCAGAGGTCATGCCCTATGAGGAGCGGCTTAGGGAGCTGGAGATGTTTAATCTGCAGAAGAGAAGGTTAAGAGGGGACATGATAGCCATGTTTAAATATTTGAAGGGATGTCATGTCAAGGAGGGAGCAGGTTTGTTTTCCGCTGCTCCGGAGACTAGGACAAGGAGCTATGGATTCAAACTGCAAGAAAAGAGATTCCACTTAAACCTCAAGAAGAACTTCCTCACTGTCAGAGCTGTTTGGTTGTAGACTATACAGCCTCAAGGTGTGGTGGAGTCTCCTTCTTTGGAGGTTTTTAAACAAGGCTGGATGGCCATCTGTGGAGAGTGCTTTGTTGTGTGTCCCTACATGGCAGGGGGTTGGACTGGATGGCCCCTGTGGTCTCTTCCAACTCTGATTCTATGATTCTATAACAGTCTCTGATGGTACCAGACAGAGATGGGCAGCTGTGGAAGGCTAGGGGGCTGCCTTGACTTTGGAGGGCTCCCCACCTCTGTTATTAAAAAAAAAAAAAACCTTAAATGCCCTCTACATTTTCACCATGTTTTTGGGCCTTCCTGGGCAATTTTAGGCCCAGGAGAGGCATTTTAGTTAACAACAGGCAGCGAGCAGAAGTCATCTTCTGTTTCAAAAAGGCTTCTGTGGGGCCTAAATTGGTCAGAATTCCCCCCTCCCCCATATAGTGGAAATGCACCCCATGCCCCCTAGGGAACAATTTTAAAAAAATATAAAATGTTTTTGTTGATCTCCCTGTGCAAGGAAGCATTTTTTTTTAATCCCTGAGAGACCCTAGGAGCCAAAAAACAGCTGTGGAGGATTCTACTTCGGTCATCCCAATATAGGAGAAAACTAATGAACAGCCATTCTATTGTTGTGTTTGTTCAGATTTTATATGTGAAGGGAAGATAAGTACTTAAATTTTTTCCAGAATTTGATTGCTGTTTTTATTTTTTTAAAAATTTTTTTAAATCATTTTATTCAAAATTCTCATTATAAAAAACATACATATTCAATTGTCAGCTTCATTTGAAATTTCAGAATTTGATTGCTGTTTTTAAAAGTAATTGTTACTTATTAGTCTTAGTTGTTTAGCAACTTCTTGCAATTCCTCGTTGTTTAAAAAGTGCAGCATTACTAACAGATTACTATTTTGTTGCTATTAAATTACTTTTTTTAAAAAAAAAGTGCCCTTAAAGTATAAAAATGGCCGAGATTCCCATAAAGGACCTAAAGGTTTTAAAAGTACTAAGTAAATATTACACATTTAAGCTGAAAAAAATATTAACGATGTTACCAGTAACATCTGTAATTAGTGTTGTTAGACAAATAACATTGTTACCCCCTCGTTACTCACCAAAATAACATTTCATGGGTAATATTTTTACATTAAATATGTTCCTTCCAAATTATATTTTTTATATTGGCTAAATATAAATAAAGAAGCATGGTCACCATCAGTAATTTGTTTATAAAGTTCTTTGAGAATGTTGGTTAGAAAGTGGATTTCAAATTCAGCTAATACATCAAAGTATACTTCTGCTGAATTTAATTAGAGAGGTTATAAATTATGCCACTAAACATATAATTAAGATTACTATGTAAGATTTATGTGATTCCTGATATTATCACTGAAGATGCTGATTGAAAGTTTGTTCTCTTGAGATAAATTATTGTTAAAAGTGGGAAAAGGCCAGTGGGTTATGATCATAGGCAATTTATTTATACGTCTGCTTCTGGATAGGCTTGGTTATGCACCACAGGAGTCACTAGTATTCCATGTAACTGCTGTGGTATTTGGTTGTGTATCTAACAGCAGTAGGAAGTAGAAATTAAATAGGACTGAAATTAATAGGGAATAAAATAGCATAGAGACCAGAAGTCCCCAGTTCAAATATTGCCTATGCCAAAAACTATTGACTAAGTAACTAGTGAAGCAGCACCTTCTCAGGATGGATGCAAATCTACACATACTTACTTAGAAGTCAGTCCCATTGAGCCCTGTGAGACTTACTTCTGGGAAAACATATATAGAATTGAATACATGTAATGCACCCCAATATAGTATGCATTTCTGTTTAGGCAACTTCAGTATAGCTTTGCAGTAAATACTTCCAACCTCATAGATCAGACTTTCTCAAGCCAAGTCTCTTCAGCTGTTGTTGGACTACAGTTCCCATCACCATTGACCATTTGGAATGCTTGGTGGGACCATGGGATTTATAGTCCAAAGTGGTTGAAGGTGATATCATGTGCCAAGTTGTTCTCCAGATGGCTGAGGGGAGGTGTGGGAAAAAAGCTGCAGTACTGGAATTTCTCAAGATAGCTGTGTCCTCTTGTCACGCTAGCGAAGCCTGATTTCTATGGGTGTCTAGCCAGTGAGACTTTTTCCATGGGTCCCATTATTCCCTTACAGGTGTCCAGTTCTCTTCCCCACCATCTCTGTTATGTAGGGCTATGGTCTTTTTTGAGGAAATATCCACAACAGGATCATAAACACAGCCTAGTTTATCATACATTCCAATTTTAGTATATGTGATGCCGAAGCAGGCACACCTAGTTATCATTTGATTCATTCTTCAATATTTTCCAGGTCTCATTGACACGCAGTCCACCCACTTATGAGACTGAAGGTGGGGGACGCTTCCTCCTGTCCTATGACAGGACACTGGTAATCAAAGAGATTTCCAGTGAAGATGTGGCCGATGTGCATAGCCTTCTGTCCCATTACCACCAGGTAAGTCATGGGTCTTTCTGTGGGGTTATCGCCACGTAGCTATATAGACTTGGATCCTGCAGTAGATTAACTGAAGGAAGCTGAGAGAAGCAAAGTTTTCCATCGCTGCCCCCCCCCCCCGCAGTCCCCTGTGCTCTGTCCCACATTGCTCAGAAGCTTCCCCCATTCAATGCTCCAAAGAGGCTTTGGAGACACACAGTTGGCTGCGAGGGGGTAGAGGGACAAGGACACATTTCTTCATTCTTTCATATATAACTTTATCTTGGGGCCAAATAGCTGAATTGAGAAAAAAACGAAATAAAGAGCCATACTTAAATTAAACAAGATTTGCAGCCTGCACAGTTTTAGTGCAGCCATGAAAAGGGGGAAGAGAGCTACATAGAACATTGAAGCCTTTATCCTTCTGGCCACTGGGAGTTGTCCTCAGTTTCTCTCTTCTGATACTTAAGCGGGCACTGCTGCATCTTTTCAAACTTCCCTTCACAGCCTCAGGAGCACAAAACTTGTTTTTCAGAGATAGAATGAAAAAGCTGACGTGCAGAGAATGCTGCACATTCCACCACTGAAGAACAACAGCATTGTTTATAAAGCACCTCACATATCTGGCTACTATGCAGCTGTTCAAACTCAGTGACAGATTCTGCCTCCAGGCTACCAAATCCTCCACTTGAGTGTTGTGATCGTGGAGGGATTTGAATACGTTCAGACCTGGTTAGAGATACTGCCTTTGAAACAAACAGTGCAGGCAGCCATGTTGGTTCCTAGGTGCGGAGAAATGATAAGGTTCCAATAGCAATGAGTGTATAACATCTTCATTAAAACTTAAATATTATGAAGCTTTATAGTTCACCCAAATTCATCTTCCTGCCACATATTCACAAAAATGGAAAGAGGTGCTATTTGCTAAATAGACCCTGATAAAAAGCCTCAATTTGTACTTTATTATGCCATTCTGTTGAAATGTACAAGACGTTACACCACATTAACTCAGTCCAACCATGCTGGGTGCAAAACAGATTTCAGGTTGGATGAGGCATTCTGGGGCAAAGGAACAATGGCTCTTCCCCTATTTCAAACCAAAAAAGCAGCAGCAGTTGTTTGGGTAACAGCAGTAAGCAGCATGCATGCAAGATCCTTCTAAAGCAGAGAGAAGAAGCAAAGAAAGACCCGGCAGTCCTTAACATTAGCAAAGCTGGAGATGAATTATAGGTGAAGAACTTGGCATAGAAACAGCTTCATTGCTTCCCACTGGGGGGTGTTACTCCTTCTGAGCCATTATGATGGATGATCTAGAGTGCCATTTAAACTCAGCTGGGTGTACTTGGCACTCAAAAAAAGTACTGATTTTGTGATCAAGAACAAGGATGGAGGTGAATGAAATGGGAGTTAAACCTGGAGATATGAATAACATGGAGTGGTAGCAAGAAGTAGTCATCATCAGAGAGGGGTTGTTACCTGCATTGGGCACCAAAGTCTCTCACACTCCCCAGCAGTGAAAGCGCTGACAGACTCCATTTTGCTCTGAATGCCCATAAAGATAGCACTCTGTACCTTTCCAAGGTTTTGTTATGATCATGAGGCCTTAAGACTTGTCTTTTGAAGATCCCAACTTGAAATTCTCAAGATAGCATCTGCCAGACTTATGAAATACAGCTTTTGCCTTTAACCTGCTTAAGTTACCAAAAGGCAGAAGAGCTTCTATTGGCAAGAATTAGGCTGCGACACCATGATGTGGGTTCTGTTCCCTATCACACGCTTTTCACCATCCAGTTCCTACATGTGAGTTCTGTTGAACCTTCTGGTTGCTTCTCAGTGTTGGACTGCCTGAGAGATGAGGAACAGTATTTTCTAACTCACATGTTGTAACATTCTTCTTCCAGTACATTGTGAAGTGTCATGGGAGTACCCTCTTGCCCCAGTTCCTGGGTATGTACCGACTCAGTGTCGACAGTGAGGAGAGCTACATGATGGTCATGAGGAACATGTTCAGCCACAGGCTCACAGTCCACAGGAAGTATGATCTGAAGGTAATGAATGTTGGTAGGATGATCACAATGTATGTCAGGTCTCTGATCCCATTTGGCAGTCTCTTGCACTGTGCTTGCCTGCGTATATAGTTCAGCCTTGTCCCAGCTGATGCCTTCCAGAGATGTTGAATTGAAATCCTATCATTCCCAGCCAATGCTGTCTGGAAATGATGCGAGGTGCAGTCTTGACATCTCAAGAGGGCATCAGAATGGAGAGTTTGGAAGTGGATGGCGTTTGTTTTGGAAAACCCCAGCTTGCCATGGGAGCATATGGTACTTGAGTTCTGATTTGATAATCCCAGTGTTGTTGGGTTTTTTTTTAACGCTTATATGTTAGTCATTTGCCCAGAGTGCGGGATTTTTAGGCCTGACAGTATGAGCTTCTACACATTTCTCTCACTCAGTCCATATTTTCTTCTGTGTCCAGAAGTTGCCAGTGTCACTCTTTTGGCATGTCTAGTTCTGAGGTGACGTTACTTTCCGGACTCCTCCCCCACAAGTTATCCTAATTTCTTTCTTTGAGGCTGGAGGGTACAAAGCCAGGGAAGGGGATATAAGAGAGAGAGGGATCAGAAAGTGGCAAATGGTAAATTGCAGTCCACAGGTTCACCTATTTAGAAACCTTGTCAAGAAGGAGTACTTTCTTTTGTATCTCAACCTGCAAAATCGGGATAATAAAGAACAAGTGTGAGGTGACAGATAATTCATATAGAACTATTTATCAGAGGTTGCTTTAGTTGTTTACTTCATGAAAGTTTTCAGTTAAATAATCAAACATCACTCTTGTCTGCTATATGGCAGATGACACCCATGGAGCTGGGGTCCTGTATTCAAGAACATCTTTGCACATTCACGGTGTTTGGTTCCTTGCCTTTCTGTTTAAGTTATCTGAGACAGTGTGAAGAAGACAGCCTGAGCATTGTAACACACACAATTCTTCAAGTTGCCTAGAAAATAGTATTAAAGGGATGGAGATAATGACAACAGCTGTATTAATAGCTTGTTCCTCCAGCACACTACCACTCTGAACTTCCTGAAGTTTTAGTGCTGTCTTAAGACTGTTCTCAAAATCCCTTGCACCCTTGTGTAACTAAACTTTCTTCCCCACTGTGTGGTGGCACCCCCCTCTCCAGTGGTATATCTAGCCTAAACAGCACCTAGGGAAGCATGGAAGTTGCTCTCTACCTTCTAACCCATACCCCACCCCTACATGCTCAGCCTTTTTGCACTCCCCTAGCATTGGCGCTTGGGGCATGTGCCCTACTTGCCCCACCCTAGATATGCCTCTGCCTCTCTCTCTTTCTTATACCCAAGTTCTACGTTCTGGAAGCTTATAGGTTATCCCCATGGTCCTTCTCTCCCACAGAAATGAAGGCTGGCAACATACATGAGTCTGCTTGAACAGCTTATGTTCATCTGCTCCTATACAATCCTGGTGCAATCCTGTAAATATCCACTTAGAAGGGATATTAATTGAGTTTTACGAGACTTAGATATACGAGCATGGGATTGCAGCCTGAATGTCTTATAATTGGATTTGTGACATTGGCCCCTTTTATATCTTTCCCTTCCTTTCCTTTCCTCTCTCTGTTGTCCTCCTTTCTGCCCACTCTTGCTGTCTAAATTTAGATAATAACTTCCTTGGGGCAAGGATTGCTCTTGCTTATGTTGCTTTTTAAACAACCATGTGCTCTGATGATTCTTTCTATAATATATAGTAAAAAAATAGTTCCGTTTTTTCCAGGCAAGAATTGCTCTCTTTCTGTCTCTCTCTCTCATACACGCACAGACACTCACTGCATATGGGCTTGTTCCTTCTGAAGTCAGAGATGAATGTCTGGTCTGTGGCAGACATAAAGTCTTCCTTTAAGCTTCTCTAGCCGTCTCTTTGAAGTCATTTCAAGTTTTCATAAAGAAGGGTTTCCACTTCTGATCTGAAGGCTATTTGAAGCAGAGGCTCCTTTTTTCCTTCCTTGGCAGTATGGCATCCTCTGACAGCTTGCTGTACAGTTGCTGAACTTGTCTTCCACAGCTGCAGGAACACCCAAGGGATGCCTGCCCTGCAGTAACATGGCTGAAATGTGCGCTTTAGGCTGATGATTGCAGCAAGCATAAGTCTGTGGTACAGACCTACTGTGAGAGGCCTGTGCCTGCGCTTCTTCCTCTGTTTTCCTTTCTAGTGCCCATTAATGACAAATGGATTGTTCTTTCCATTAAAAATTGCCTCCCACTCTTGTTATTGCAATCCAATGGTCCCTCTTCTTCTCAGGGAATTCATTCAATACTTGAGTGGTTTCAAATGCAAGGTCAGTAGTTAGTGTGTACATGTGTGCTGGAAAACTAAGCTGGGAAATTGAGATGAATCATGGCTACTCCCTCTGCCTTCAGCCTAGTTACACATCATTAAAGCTGACCCAAAGCAAACCCACAACAAGGTTATATAGATCTTTTATAGCCGAGTTAACTAGGTCCTTGTTCACAGCTTACAAGTGTTTTAAGAGGTGGGGGAAAATAGCACAAAGCAGGCCACAGGGGAAAAAATGCAAGTTCAGCTGGGGAATCTGAGCTCATGGTGCATACTACAAAAGAGTAAGTTAATGTAATGTGGATCTGGTGTTAATCAACCTGGTGGGTGATGATACACTTCATTTATTGCATGTAACATGCCACTTAGTCTGGTAGTATTTCTTTTAAACATCAAAGATTTACCAGGAAGAAGAACAGGTCAAGGGGGCTTCTTTTCATTGAGTTATCATAATTTTCAAAATTATATCAGCAATAACATGCCTAGAATCTTTTCTTTTCTCCCCCCCACCCCATCCGCATTTTCAAAAGTAGATTTTAGGTTTCCCTGACAAAAGCCTACAGGCCTCTCACATATTACTCACCCCAGTTGTAGAATTTGTTTGGCAATCCAGTGTGTTTGGATAGAAATGAATGGAACAGTTTTCATTCCTGTGACAGTAACCTTTTCAAGGGAAATAGACATCTGCCTGGTATGCCTTAGAAATAGGTTATTCCCTGGGGGGAGGGGGCTGGACTGAGTCCATTGGGTCAGTTCCACTTCTGATGCTAGGGTTTTACTACTACTCAGAAGCTATTCAAAGCAAGCTAAGTGCTACGCACACCAGCGAAACAATGCAGCACCCACCCAGAGAGCTAATATTCTGGTAAAAAAGACCAATGAGGCCAGTGCCAGATTTATATGTAAGCTAAGAAAAGAGACTTGGGACCTTGGATTACAAGGAGCCTCTGTAATAAAAAATATTAAGTTGAAGTTCTGCCTATCTGGTTAAAAAGAAAAATAAAAGAAATGGGAAAAACCGAGTCCAAAACAGACTTCGGTGTTCTTATAATGACGATCTTTAGTGTTGCTATGGGGGTTGCTAAATTTGACATAGTTTGGGGCTTCAGGCTGTCTTAGTCAACCCCTGAAAGCAGCCAGGTAGGATAAACTGGCAGGATGAAAAAAGCCGGACTATGGATGATAGATGAACAGGCTCTGGAGAAAGTAGAATTAAGCAGGCGCTGTGTGATGGGAAAAGAAACGGGAGACTTAGAGATCGTTGTAGCAGAAGGCTGGAGTGAGAGAACAGAAGGAAGGGGGCCAAGAGCAGATGGGCTGGAGGCTTCTGAGCTGGCACAGGCAGATCCCCTCCATGTCTGCGCCTCACTGCGTCCACGGGATGAGGGGGTTCTGCTGGGAGGCTTCTGCTTAAAAGGAGAGGGGGCACCGTGCTTGCTGCCAAGCCAGTCACTGGGGCACAGCTGTTGCCTTTTAGACACTGGCGATCAGCAGCTCCCATCCTGGCAGCTAGAGTCTTTGAAAGAAAAAGCCCCTGTTATCCCAACAAAGTTGAGGGGATGTAACTGGTCATATTTTGGGCCCACCAAGAGCAGAACTTGAGAAAATTATCTTCTTGACTAAGGGATTCTGGAGTTTTAGTCAAATAAATAGCTATTTTAAGTTCTGTTCGGATAGCCTTGGGCAAGATGTACTTCCACAACTTTCCCTCGCCCTCCTATGGAACAGAAAAAAAAAATCTTGCTGCATACTGTTAGAATAAATAAAAACTGTAATTAGAACAGTGAAAAAGAAGTGTTATGCTGCGCGCTGGCATGATGTTTAGTTTGTAGCCCTTTCATTTCAAAGCGTAACCTCAGCCTGTCTGGAGTGGAGGGAGATGCCAAAAGCTTTGTAAGTATGAGCCCTTGTGAACAGCAGATGGTGGAGAAAGTTGTCCATCCAGTCTTACCCTACCTCTTACACGGGGCTCAGGAGCAGTTTTTTTGGCCAGAATCTGTGACAGGCTTGAAGAGGGAATCCATGTTGCTATCTCTTACCTGATCAGAAAAAAGTATATGGAGCCTCCTCTCTCTGTCTCTCTCTGTCTCTCTCTGTCTCTCTGTCTCTCTCTCTCTCTCTCTCTCTCTCTTTCTTTTTGCTGTTGTGGTGTACAAAATCAAATAAGCATGTGCAACATTGTATCATGGTATTCTTTAAAGTGTGCAGGCTAATTGTCTTACATACTACTGCCTCCATCAGTTTGTGATCGGCCTTGGTTTCAGGCAATGTGAAATTATGTTTACTTTTTTTAAAAAAAAAAACACCCTTTAATTATGGTTTGCCACTGCTAGAGGGCAAGGAAGTGGTTTTATGGGCAAAGCTTGACCATCCTTCCTGGATATACAAGGGTCATAATCTTATGTTGAGCTTTTTGGTTTGAAGCTTGCCCTAAAACTGCCTTGTGTTTATGAATTAGTCCCACACATCCTAACTGGAACTTTATCTTTTTATACTTACCTTTTTAGGGGTCCCTGGTATCTCGAGAAGCCAGTGATAAAGAGAAGGTAATGGGAGATTATCGATCATAACTAGTGACGCATATTGTACTTTGTGTTGATGTGATGGGTAGTAGCTTTTTACTTTATGCTGTACCCAGTGTGACAGAACAGCTCCCTTTTAGCAAAAGAAGATAGAGGAACATTATTTAACAGGCCCTAAATGTGTGCTTGCATGGTCTTCTATGCGTGCATTTTTTTTTACAGAATTTAATTGTTTACAAAGTGCATTTATGCACTGGCATATGTGGCACCATCCAAAGCTAAATAGATCAGATCTTGTTTTGCCTTGTCTTTGAGATACCATGCTTCTGTAGCTCCTGGTTGCACTGGCAGTTGTACTTTTTACAGGACTGCATAAAAAATATCCAGTTCTTCCTTGCCTGTTCATTGGCAGTGCAACAGGCAGTTTATAGACTGAGCAGCCCCTTGGGCACAGCTTTACTTCCCACCCGCCCCACTGACCAGAACAGTCAGTGATTGGCTTCTGCTAAGCTCCTGGCCAATTGCCCTCCTCTGCCAGCAGGCTGACTCTTTATATGGTTGGTGCCTAAGAAATTTTATAGGATCCTGGCTGATGGACCCAAACAATCAGCCAAGGAAAAGGTAAAAGTTCAAATATAAACAAATGAACAAATACAGGCTTTCTGAGGTTGCAGAATTTAGTCACACACGTTGGCTGCAGCTTGTCCCAAGGTCAGTCCTTGATAGCATTCTTTTAAAGGAACAACATGGGATGGTGGGAAGAACCTCTGCCTGAGACTCAGCAGAGCCTCTGCCAGCTGGAGAAGGCAGTACTGAGTTAGACAGATAAAAAAATGGTCTGACTCAGAGCCTAGAGAAATTACCTTTCTGGACTGCCTTTTCCAAACCACCACATCTACCGTGCTAGCTGGGGGATAATGTAGTCCAAAAAAGTAACCTTTCCAAGTTCCAGCTCACATGAGAGTTCCTGTTCTAAAGAAGGTGGAGACTTAACTCCATATATATGATTGTCCAGAGTTTTTCCATAGGAATACAGGGAAAAAAATGCAGCACTGGGCACAGAATTCAGCTGATAGTCTTCTGAGATACTCCCAAAAGAGTTTGAGAAAAGCATTGCTTTGGCAATTCTCACCTGGGGAGGCAATTCAGGAGTAACTCTTTCAATGTCTCTCTGCTCCTAGTGACCAAAGAACAGTGTTTTAGTGTTTGAAATACTTGTATGAAACCACATAATTATGATCTTCCAGTGATTTACAAATTCTCCAGCTAGTTTACAAAATAAAAACAATATTAAAAACACATACAGCAACTGCCGATATGAAACTCAGCATGAATCTTTTGAAACTGTTTTGCCACTCCTCCTTAGCTGCTTCTGGATCTACCATCTGAGTCTAAGTTTGTTAAGGATTTGTTTGACTTTCATTCATTTCTTGTGCCCTCCCCATCATGCAAAATTATGTGGTCACTCTTTTCCAGGGCAAGGAACTACCAACTCTGAAGGACATTGACTTCCTAAACATGAACCAGAAAGTATACGTCAGTGAAGAGGCCAAGAGAGACTTCATGGAGAAACTAAAGCGAGATGTAGAGGTACTGTGGGTGTCTGTGCCTAAGCCAGACTTTACTAAGTCAGTAAAGATGGATATCAAACGAGCAGAGGTTGCTAAAAGACTTCTACGGGAGCTCTCCTTACTTTTGAGTAGGATCTTTTTTGAGCTATGAAGGGACAATTTAAGACCAAATCAGTTGAGTATTAGTAGGCTTTATCATAAAATCATAGGGATGGGGCCTAGAGGCCATCAGGTCTAGCCCCCCTGAAAACCTAGCAACGGGTGTCAAGGGATACTTACAATGTACAGAATATCCATCTGTCTCCATATTCCTACTAGCTGTGTGTAAAAGTCTGTTGATAAGACTTAAAGTCCAAGTCCTGCTATTCCTTTCTCCCCTACAACTCTCCCGATTATGCTACTAGTGTAGGAACAGCTACGTGGTTCCTCATTTTTGAGCTACTGGAGTAACATGTCCAGACATTGGGACATAGAGGAAGAGCAGCTGTTTCCCATATCCTTACTCCCCTTTGGAAACTGGGCTAACATTACTGTGTTGGTGGGCTGCAGCATGAGCATGTCTCATTGCCTCCCTGGCCGAGGGAAGAGTGATACTGCAGTGGCTTCCACACCACCAATTTCATGTGAGATATTTCCTTTGCATATTTCCATATTGCTGATTCCCTCTCCTGCCACCCCGATCCTTATACAATTCTGCCATTCATTACTGATTTAGCTTTTTGATCTTCTCTCCAGTCTCCACAGTTTGGCCCTTGAGACAGCAGCTCCTCATATCAAGCTCACTTGTGGTGTAATTGGAGTGACTTTGTTTAGTTACTGGTCTTGTCCACTGAAATCGTCAGTCATAGGGCCACCATAGACAAGATGTGTCCTTTGACAGGAGGAAATTGTATGTCATGGTTCAATTGTCACTGCGTCAACAAGCTACTTTGAGTCCTTGTGCATGGCTTGGGAGCAGAGGGTGAAAATGCAAGGGAAAGTCATTCTCACACTCCTTACTGAAGAATTTAATGGAGAAGTTAATCTAAAAGGTAGCTATTTTGGCCTTTTGAGGTAAAAAAGAGCTACATCAGAAATAGTCACCCATGAGCTATTGATCAAACCAACTGAATGCAGACTTGTGTTCCACAGTTTGTGGAACTGAGTCTAGAAAGTGGTAGACATGGCATTTTACCAACACTCCCTGGACCAGCAAGGGCCCCCCAGACCCAACAGTTCCCACCATCCTACTTTGCATGTAGCATTTGAGACTGCTGTGCATTTCTGACTGTCAGTGTTTTTGCCCAAAGGCTTTCAGTCTCCTGAAGCAAACACTGCTTGCAGGGGACAAAGGGAATTGCTTGCAACAGTCCTTTAGGATGGGTGGAATGCTCTTGTTTCTGGAGAGTTCTCAAAAGCACTGAAATCTGGCTTAGAATGTTTCTGAGGGCTTTGACCACTAGCATCCGAAGAGGTTACTATAGACACTCTCCTATAACAACACTGCTCCCATTAGGATGTGTGCAGGTGTACATAATTTGAGAGGAAAGGCATCTTCTTTCCAGGATTGAGTTTGATCATTTTGGTCATTTTGTAGCATGATTCAACTGCAGTCCACAATGCTTATTGATTGGCATCTGTGTCATGCAAAAAACACATATCTTACTGTGGTAGTTTTTCAACTAAAAAAAATAAAAAGAAATGCTTGACTTTAAAAACAAAACAAAATCCTTAAGGTCACAAGTGAACTTGTAATTGCATAAATGTACAAGTAATGCTTTAAAGAATATAAACAATAGCTGGTACATCTGAAGCATGAAGAGAAGAGGCAGAAATGAAAGTTAAATGAGGATTCAAAACAGTGGTGAGAATATTTGTTTGCAGAACAAAAGAGAGGGGGAAGCTGGACTCATCTTATGGAAATTAAAGCCCCCACAAATTTCTATATTCACATAGTTTCTCTGTATCCACTCCTGTTTTGCTTTTTCTCTTCACCTTTTAGTCAAAGTTGCTGTTATAGCTGTGCAACTGTTGTGTTCAAAATGGGGATCGAAACTTGAAAAAGAAGACTGAGCTTTTTTAAATACCTGGCTGAGCCCGCAGACTCACGTTTTCTAGATTGCTGATTCTGGCCCAGCCCACAGCATTTGCTACAGTGAGGCAAAAACTGAGGCTAGCTTCCCAGCCCAGGAAAATGCTCACAGTCAGTATCTCATCAGCTATTATATTTCCTTGGGGACAGAGTCTGCAGAATTGAAAATGCTTCTGCGGTGGAAGATTCACCCTATTAGCCTTAATGACTGTTAATAGCATGCAATGGTGGGGGAGGGGATGGCTGCAGATGCTTGCGATCTAATTACTAACCCAATAAGCCATGCAGCCTTTTGCCTTAATCAGCTGAATCTATTCCCAAACATTCCAGGTGTTGATATTTGTGCGTGTCTGCAAATCTCAGTAATATCGTTGTCCTGAGTTGGAAGAGTTGATGGAAAGTAGGGTGTCCAGATTTTTCAGAACTTTAAGCATCTGGGTGCAGAAATGGAACCTGCCTGATGACAGTCACTGCAAACATTTGGTCTAAAATTCTCAGTTTATGGATACCCTTCTAGTAGCTGTCTATGTGAACATGCCTGCTTTGATTGCATTCACATGAATGAAACAGCGTTGGATGCATCTTTGGGGACTGATTACAAGCATTTTTTTTCTGTGTCTGTGTGTTTTCTTTTCGTGCTGTTCCACAAAAGGTGAGGTTGCCCCAGAATTCTCCTCTGCTCTCCAGAGAAGGAAGTGACAGAGGCTGAGTGAGCATCCAGTTCGCATCTTATTTCAGCCACAAATGTGCTTAGGTGCTGTCTCAGCCTGCTTTTAGTCTGGTGTCTTGGATGGTAGTAATAACCTACTTTTATAATGGCACATTCATGCATTATTTATTTTATATATTTATATCTTGCCTCTTTCTCCAGGAAGATCCAGATAGTACACATAGTCCTCTCTCTGCTTTTTAATACCCCTGTGAGATACATAGATTGAGCTTAAAAATATTAGTGACTGTCCCTGCTAACTGTGTGACATTTTAAACTCACACCTCCCCAGCATGTCTAACCACTGTGCTCCACTGGTTGTAAGCTTTCCGCTTCTTGAAAACATTTGTCATCTTGCTCTTCCTTTGCAAGAAGCTCAGGGTGTGGCACACCTAGTTCTTCCTCCTCCCTTTTATCCTCACCTGTAAGGTAAGGTAGCATCATCCACAATTTAAACCTAAGTGTGAATGGATGAGATAGTGGCTGCCCAGTGGCTGGCTAGTGAGCTTGACGCCTAAGGACGTACCTGTTTTTCCTTAAACCTTGTTCAGAACTCTAAGAACTGTACTTCAAGGGTTGCTGTTATCTCCTGGCTAGGGTTGTGAGCCGGGAAGTCCCTGCTTCAAAATCTTTCAGGTGAACTCCATGGCTTGCCCTAAGGGGTGGTAGTATTCTTCAGCTTTTCACTCCTGCTTTGGTAATATTGAGAGAATACTGGCTTAAAATATGTGGTAGGCCTCAAAGAATCACTGAGATAATTATGCAAGCTGTTCTAACACTGAAAAGCACTGTCTGAATACCAAATATTGATTATTAACACTAGTTAATGTTTTTCTGAGAGAACGAGTCCTTTCTCTTTCTGTGCTCTTGAGAATGGGGGAAAATCACATGTTTCCTGAGATGGGCTAAATATTTAGTCTTGTCCGTTCTGGCTCCCTCGGTACATTTTGGGCTACAGTTCTGCTCAGCCCCAGGCAGCATGGCCAGTAGTCAATGATTATTGGAGTTGTAACCCTAAAACACATGGTAACTCAAGAAAAGTTGGTTTTCACTTTGCCCTTGGTGAGAGTGAGAGTACTTTTAGGCCTATGTAAAGCAAGAACAGCCATCCACATGGACACCAGTTTATATACTAAAGCAAAGTTGGCCAGATGTACAACTCCTGTGTCTGGGGTTGGGATGACCCCCCCGACCTCTTGATGTCAATCTTGTCACCTTTGCATGACTTTAGCAAGTGCTGGAGTGCTTTTGATACTGGAGAGGTTGTAGTGGATTTGCCAGACTCTGCAGCAAGAGAAAGAAAGTGCTTGATTATGAACACTTCTTTAGTCAAGCAAACAGAATCAGAACAAGGACCCAAGTCTGGGAGTTAAAGCTGGAGTCTTTCCAGATAGAAACGAAGGTACACAGCTTTGAACAGCCAAGGCAATTAATCATGGGAACAAGCTGCCAAGAGGGGGTTGTTCCCCCCGCATGCACACTCCAAGCAAATGCCACCTTCTGATTAAAACTTTTAAAGACGGGAAGGCTGTCTGATTCATGCTTGATGAAACCAGGGTAAATACTGCCCTCTGGTTCTTGCTGTCACAATCATTAGACAAATTTCTACACAGAAGATCATTTCATACCTTAGCGTGGCTTCACTAGCTATGTGTGTGTGTGTAATCTGTGCTTTTATTCTCTGTTAATTGGTGAGCTAACCCATGCTAAATCCTTAAGATGAATGACACTTCTCTGTTTATTGATGGTGAGCATGCCTTTTTGAGTTTCTGCTTCGCACCTAGAAATTTTGAGATCAAGATCTTTATAGGTAATAAAGAACACCCAAAACAAGGAAGGTGACTGTTTTCCCTTTTTTCAGTGTGGTCTAATACACTGTGCAGAATGAGCTGGTGGCATTTTCAGTTTTACCACTTCAGGCAGCAGGGGGTAATGTGGTACCATATTTTTGAAATTCATCTTCTGATAAAACATAAATATATCAGTGGTCATTGGATGTAGTAA
Organism: Cyclura pinguis; assembly: GCA_030412105.1. Classification (NCBI taxonomy): domain Eukaryota; kingdom Metazoa; phylum Chordata; class Lepidosauria; order Squamata; family Iguanidae; genus Cyclura; species Cyclura pinguis. Next base: position 193,170,145 of record CM059600.1, on the reverse strand, counting down.
ATACCATATTTGCTGGCATATAAGACGCACCCCATTTATACACGGGCAAATACTTTTGGTAGCGTATAAGACGCACCCCATTTTCAAACAGTATTTTTGGGGGAAAACAATGAGTCTTATATGCCAGCAAATGCAGTAAGCCCAGGGGTGTCAAACTCAATTTCATCTTGGGCTTCATCAGCATTATGGTTGCCCTCAAAGGGCTGGTTATATCTGTAAGACTATATAAATGTATCTACTCTTTTATCATATTAAATAATTGCTTCTGAATTCAATTATTACTGGTTTTAGTAATAACTAGCTCTGAAACTATAAGTCTAGGAAAAATAAAGGCAAGCGGATATTCAAGGGTACAACTATTGTACAATTTATTGAAAAATGAGTTTTGAAAACAAAGTTATTTTTTTATCATCAGACAAATATTACCAAGCACTGTTTATTACATTAACTTTGTTTAACTTTTTGGTCCCAGTTGAGACCCTCTCTGTGCCTCTTTCTGCCCCCCTGCCGCTTTCTCAACCTGGTGAGCCTGATCCCCACATTGCAGGCCCCTGGCTGCCAGTATTCTGAAGAGGAGCCCAGCACCAGCACTCACAATCTAAATCTGCTTCTGACTGCCCCTCTGTCCAATTCTCACATACCACATGGAGCTTTGCCATGGTAACCCACGGCAACACTCTGGTGGTGAGACTTGGGCAGAAGAGCAGTCAGAAGTAGAAGTAGATTGCGAGTGCTGGCTGCTGGGCCCCTCTTCAGAATACCAGCAGCTGGGGGCCCGCAATGTGGGGATCGGGCTCACCAGGTAGGGGGAGTGCCGCAGCTGCAGGAGAGGTGTGAGTGCAGCATAAAATGACCTGGCGGGCCGGATTCAGCCTGCAGGCCTTGTGTTTGACACATATTAGTAAGCCCATCAGGAAGCAGGCTGCACTAAACCTTCCCCACTGGAGGTATATTTGTGTTTAGTTTTTCATGTTTCTTCCCACCCAATTGATGCGTCAAGACACTTGAATCTATGTCTTCATTCTGTGGCTTGTGTGGAATAGTGCTGTTTCACAATCCAGAGTAAGGAATTAATCTGATTCACTTCAGACTCTGGGGGATGGACACACACGAGAATGCATTTCAGAAGATCTGACTCTGATGCTTAGGTGGAAAGGCAGATCAAGGGCAGTATGCAGGAATGAGGAGTGTGTTTGAATGTGGTTTGGTGCAGACTGATTCCTCCTTAGTCATAACGTTCACTGCGTAGCCTTGGGTGAATCATGAGACCAGGATTGGAGGACGTAGCCAGGTGAGATTAGGCTTCAGCTCCTGTCAGCCCATGCCAGCATAGAGAACTGTGAGAGGTGATAGGAGTTGTAATCCAACATCTGGATAGCCTCAGGTTCATCATTCCCCCATTGATACAACTTGATCTTTCTCCTGAATTTACTTTAAAATGGAAATGTTCTATCAATAGAAGTTACTTTGAGGCAGTGTTAATGATCTTACCCTTTAATTCACTGAAATAGGAATATAAGTTAGCATGAATAAAGTGCCTCCCATACATCCAAGAGTGGTGGGCATGGTTCTGAGGTTTATGAAAACTCAAGCATGTAGGAAACTGTGTTCATTTCCATAATCGTGAGTGCCCTGTGGATGTTCTTTTATGCCACTGACTCATGTAGATATGAATGTGGTGTCACATCTAAGTTTAGAGGAAGCAGGTTTTCCCCAACACTTCAGCGTGCTATATATTAAAAAAGAGAGAGAGAGAGAGGGCAGGGGGAACAAATCCTGATGAAGACACTCTCTGGCTTTGCGTTAGATCAGACTTAGTCATAGAATAGACTCATTGAACTCAGTGGGTCTTAAAATAGTAATGGGTGGCTGAAGTCCATTAATTTTAGTGGGTCTGCTCTAAATGTGACTAGGTTTAAATCTAACTATCATCTCCAATCTGAGAGTCTTCCCTGACCGTGGATAGAACTGCTGTGATCTCCCAAAAGTTACGGTCAGAGCTGCAGCTTTATTAACCTGAGCCAGCTGCCTGCATCCTTTAAGTTACTGGGATGTCGTAGAATGTTGATCATTCTAATTGGTCTGAAATAAAACTTACTGTAAAAGATCTAGAGAGAGAGGATGGTGCCTGTGTTTTCTGCAGGGAAATACAGAGTGATAAGAAACCATGGATTTCTTTTTTTAAGCAAACAAATATTTTGCTTTCTTTTGTGTGTAAGAAAAGGGAGCAAGTCCAGTGCTGAATTCCTAGCCAACTGATAATTGTGTCCTTATGTTCAGTTCCTAGTACAACTAAAGATTATGGGCTATAGCCTGCTGCTGGGTATCCATGATGTGCAGCGAGCTGAGCAAGAAGATGAGGAAGAAGTGAAAGAGGAAGAGGAAGATGGAGAAGGTGAACCTGCGGCATCTGTGGGTTCCTATGGCACCTCCCCTGAGGGCATTGGCAGCTATCTCAATTCCCACAAGCCCCTGGGGCCTGGCGACTTTGACCCCTACATTGATGTATATGCCATCAAGAGTGCTGAAAGTAAGTTGAAATAAGAGTGTACCTTCTCCAGCAGAATTTCCAGAGGGGTAGCTATGATAGTTTGCAAAAACAAAAACAATGAGGAGTTATATGATACCATCCTGAACCTATTTATTGTAGTATGAACTTTCATGAACTGCAGCCCATTAGGAGGTAAAAGGAGGGTGTCAAATCTTTGGTCCAACAACAGCCACTGGCCTCATCCACCTGTGTTATTGGTAAGGAATTGTAGAAGTTCTAATCCAACATATTTAATCCACTTGATCCCAGAGACAATATTACTGTTCTACCCTCTGCTTGATTCACAGTTGGCCATCATTTAGGCCTCTTATCTGTTTACAGAGGCCTACTGTAGATTGTGTGCAGTTTGCTGGGGAGGAAAACTTTAGAAATTAGAGGTGATGTTTAGCTAGACAGTTGTCTTTTGTGTGTGTACACACTGGCAGGATTGCAGTGCAGACTGATTATTTGATCTATGGCACAGAATTGCTGATATTTTTTGTTTCAAGTCTGTAGCTAAGTGGGCTGTCCTCTGGTGGAATCTGGGATGTAAAACAGGTTTAACCTGGACTACTGTGGTGCAGTGGTTTGAGTGTTGAACTGCAATCCTGGTGAACAAGGTTCGATTGCCTGCTCGGTTGTGGAAACCCACTGGATGGCCATGAGCATATCACATACTCTCAGATCCAAAAAAACCCCAAACAAAACAAAACCCCATGATAGGTTCACCTTACGATTACCATAAGTCAGAAATAACTTGAAGGTGTGCAACAACTGTAAATTAGCTTCAATGTTTTACCCTTTATAGATACAAGAAAGTTATATGCATTCTGCTGTGACCCTAAAGAGAGGCAGACAAGTGTCTTGTAGCACACTAGCTGCTGCCCACGAGGCCTTCATAATAACCTATAGCTGCTCTTACCTAGTCCTTTTACTCAGACTAGTATTCTTTCAAGATGTTGCTCCTTCCTTCCTTAATACTTTTTCTTATATTTGGATTCTACAGGCCCAATAAATTGCACAAACGAAATAAGTATGCACATCTACTGCACTGGCAGTTTAGATTACAAAATGTGGGTTATATTGGTATAATATTTTGGTTATTCCAGAGAGGATGGGCATAATATCTATAGCCCTGACTGCAGCTTGATGAGCAGAAGGTTATCAAGAGGGAACTGAACTGGGGTTTTATACCCGGGAATGAAGTGTGACATCTATAATTTCTTCCTTGTGTTACCTTTGATTTCTCCATCTCTAAAGTGGAGGCTGCATTGGATCTACACATGCATAACATGACTGCACAACTTAAGCAGTCTGGATAAATACATATATGTAAAGAGGGAGAGATTTAGATTTTACAAGGCATTCTTTAGCTAACGATCCTTGTGGATTCCTTCTTTTCTTCTAGCATGTCAGTTTGTTCAGTTTTATTTGGCCTTATCCATATTCTATATAGTTACCCACCTTGCTTAGTGTCTTTTTCATTCTTCCTTAAAGTCCCACATGTTTCAGATTATGTGGCTTTATGCTATGGGAGACCATGTGATTGAAGAGTACGCTGACATTTTGGCCTTCTCCGGTCCTAAAATTCTGGAACACAGGATTGAGAGGGTACACCTTGGTGAGACCCAATCCAGAAACAGCCTGTGCATATTGATACCAAAAGGACAGTATTACTCATGTTCTTCACTGACACTCTCTTTACTGTTCCAGATAGTCCACAGAAGGAGGTTTACTTCATGGGCCTCATTGACATTCTCACACAGTATGATGCCAAGAAGAAGGCTGCCCATGCGGCCAAGACAGTCAAGCATGGGGTGAGTTTCACCTGACCCTTCTTTTACAATGGCAGCCTAGGAATAGAGCCTTGTTCCTCCTTAGATGGCTGGCCTGTGCTTGAGATGCTGCCAGTTGTCTATTTGTCTGTAGTTTTCTGGTTCATTGTCAGGGACGAAGACTGCAGACCCTGTTTTGATTTTTGAAAGAGCAGGAGACAAGAATTCCATAGGGAGAGTGTTGGGAATGTGTGGACCTTGAGATATTATTGGTCTGCAACTCCTGTCAGCCTTAGCCAGGTTTGGATGAAGATGAGTAATGGTCCAATAACACCTGGATGGCCCATGCGGTCTCCATTCCTGAGTGGGGGAGGGGGACTGCTTGCTGCTGCCAGCTGGGAGTCTAGAAAATCCCCTGGAAGGAGATACATACTTGAGGATTTCTGATGGGTTTTATAGTATATGTGGTAATGACTGTAGCCACAACCTAGTGACCAAAAAGGATAGGGTGGGGCAGAGGAGAGTGGGAGCCTCAGTTGCAGAAAACAAAACCCACCAGAAAAAAAGAAAAAAAACAACTAACCACTTTGAATGACTCATTAAAAATATTTTTACTTCCATGTGTGGGTTATGTTTTTGCGTTTTTTTTTTAAATATGTTGTGGCCACATGGGCCTTTCCCTGAAGGAGTGAATATAATGAACGCAGGGCAGGCAAAAGTGTCCTATCATGCCAGCGAGCACTGCTCATATATAACTTATGTCAGAGAACATGTTTGTGTGTGAAATGGTGAGTCATGGCCTTTTGCAGAGAAATACTGCTGCTGCATGACTGACTCCCTTCAGTTTATACAGTCCCCAGTGATTTTGCCTACCTGAGGACTGGACAACTGTTGGCCCTCTAGGTGTTTTTGCACTACAGCTCCCATGATCCCATGATCTCCCGTGATCTCTCTCTATTGATTATGCTACCCGAGACAAATGGGATTGCAGTCTGCAGTGACAAGCCGCCATTGCCCACCTCTGATCTACAAGGAACTTGTAGTATGCTTGCAGGAATCATGCAGTGGGATCTTTGGGCCAAAATTTTTTTTTAATTGAATTCCTGTTCCTGGAAGTATCTGGGTACTGTAATTCACCTGTAGTTCCCCTGCATGTTCTCTTAAAAACTTTTTTTTACTAAGCCAGAAATAAATTTCTCACCACTTCTAGTTTTGTTTTTCACACTGGGAGGAGGGCTGGACTAGGTGGTGTTCCCAGTGGGTCCTAGGAAAGGCAGCTGGCCTCTGGAGTTCATCCACCCCTGTGCCCATTTCAGTGACCAGGAAGAAGTGGCTGATTTCTGGATCTCATTGACTTTTGTTTCCTCCTGCAGGCTGGTGCAGAGATCTCTACAGTGCATCCAGAGCAATACGCCAAACGCTTTCTGGACTTTGTCACTAATATATTTGCTTAGCAGTTTTGCCGTATTTCTTGATGGCCAAAGCTTAAGATCAAAGGCTTTCCTGTCCCCTTGTAGTTCTCCTTCATCCTGCCCCCAAATCTCAGTAAGAGGGAGGGTCTACCCCCTGCTGTTTGGGTCAGCAGGAGAGTTGAGTTGCTACTTCACGTGAGCCTCACTGTGGCTGGTCTGGAGGGTGGCTGCTGAATCAAGTGCCTTAACTTTGATCTTCTGTCAGGATGAATATGCCAGCGTACCAAAGAAGCTGTTTGATGGCTGCTTTTGGAGGCAGCTTCTCTGGGTCCTTATTGGGAGCTGGAGAAAGAAGGCTGACTTTGAATATTCTTCCCAATACAAACCACCTCCATCCCTTAAACTGTCGCAGCAGTATACCAGTTACTCTGGTCAGGGTAGGATCTCAGCTCACATAGAGAATAAAATGGTATTTTTATTCTGAGACAGAATAATATGCAATAAGAATTTAGTCCTGTGCCTTGAAAGAAGAGCAGTATCTTTCTCACTGACACAATTGGTTTCCTCTCAGGGTATCTGATGGGGGGGCAGATTTATCCCTGTGATACTTAATGGTACTGCCTATGTGTTGTTCAAAGCCGCTATACTAATTCTTTACCTCCCCTCCCCAGCCTTTGCTGGCCAGTTGTACTGGGCCCTCCCACCTTTTGGGAGAGAATTTGATCCCTCCTTGCAAGCAAAAACCTACCTTGTGAGCCTAACAATGCAGTCTCCTCAGGCACTGCAGGCTCTTCAAACCTTGTTGCCTACATTCTGCTCCATTATAACAGAGCCTCTTCCGCGCCCACTGTTTTCAGCCTTCCTGTGGCATTTTGCCTCCATTCCTCAGATGACAGATGAGAAATACTGCAGGGATTGGAAACTACCTCGAGGCTGCCAATAGGAATTTGGGATTGCCCTTGTGTGGCACTTTTTTCAGAGTCTCTGACACAGCATTTGTCAGTTTTCTGCTTCTTGTGGCAGAGGGAATCAGGAGGTGAAAGAAAGAGGATTATTTTTACCCTTATCTCACACATCTAACCTTTTCCTTCACTCCATTGGGTACTTGGCCAGGTTTAGTAGCTTGTTTCCATAGCAAGGGTGCACCTTGATGGGCTCTGTAACAGGCCCTTGGGCGCACTGGCCCACCAAAGGATAGCTTCTCCAATTTCAAAGCCTTTGGCCTGCGCCAAGTTTGAAAGCCCTACTCCATGTTTAGGTGCGGATTGCAGCAGGCTGACTTCTTTAAGATAGCTTTTGGGAACAGGAAGGTGTGGAAATACCATGCACAGTGCTGGGATATTTTCAGAAACTGTGCGTGTGTGTGTGTGTGTGTATGAGCTGCTCTGCCCTCCTCTCAAAGGGGATATACTTCCTGCTTTCTGTGTGTATGAGTGCATTTATGTCAAACTAACAAATCAATATGATGTGGGAAAAGTCAGCCCTTCTGACAGCTGCTGTTGAGAGGGGCTCTCAGGGGTGGGTGGAAAGTTTTTATAAGCTTAAGGAGCTGTGTGATGTATTAAAGAGGACAAGTCTCTGCAACAGCATTTACTAATTCAGCAACACTGGGCTCCCCAGAGATCACTGTCCCCTTCCAATGTGCGTTGGAGTGGGGGCAGGGTACGAGCAATGAACTGGATGGATGAAGTCCTCACAGGCCAGCCCTTCCTACCGGCCTAGTACACAGCATGCCATGAGAGCAGTTCTCTTAATGAAGGGAAAAGGCCCTTGGCAGGTTCTACTTTACTTTGGGCCTGAAACACAGGGGGTCACATTGTGCTGTTCTGTCAGTCCTCTCCCTTCTATCCCACTTGTGTCCTGGGATCAATGACTTTCCTTCTCTCAAGACAATACAGCCCAGTGCCATGGAAATGTACTTGTATCCAGCAGGTGCATGTGTTTGTGCACACACATGCGCACACTGCTCTTGGTGTGTCTTCATTGTATAAGATGGTGTTTATTTCCAGTTCACTCTTGTATCGATAGAAATAAATTATTGAACCTGAAGTTGTCTGCATGCAAAACTGCCTGTGTGCTGTCATTGGGTCCTGGTGCTCCTGTGCTGTGGAAAAAAGAATCCATGTTTTGAGTGGAAGAACACTGGTCTGGACCCCCTCAGCATCTTTTGGGACAAAAAGAAAAGGTGCCTCAGTATGAAAAGGAACAGCAAGGAGGAGCCTTCAAGTCACATTTTATGCTTTTCACATAAAGCTGAATTGTCTAGACTGAAGGTTGCAGAAACCAGACAAGAACATGATGGTACTGTCCAGGATAATTACTGCAGGTAGCCAAGGTTAATTTCAACAATAAATGCAGACTAGATTTTGGCCTCTTGTCTGCCCTCTGTAATGCTGGGATAACCGTTTCCTGCTCACTTGGCTCAGTCAGTGGGACAAGGAAGGGAACGTAGGCATAACTGAAAATTCATTCTGTTATTTAGTTCTTAATGATAAGGGCTTGAGGAGAGTCATTGTACAAAACCTTTCCATTCCTAGGGCTGAAGATCATCTGAATCCACTGGACATTCACATATGCAACACAGTTGTAGACTGAATGGTAAAGGCTTTTATACAGTTAGATGAAAAAGCTACTGTGGGAAACTCGTTTTTTAATGCTGCAGTTCCATGGAACACTGAATGCCATTGGTTCCAAACAGCATCTGTGCAGCCTCATTGTAAGGTATGCCTACATCCCTAAGTATGGGACTGTGCCCTTTATGGCTCCTTACTGTTCTTTGCAGCCTTCAAGGAACCTTGTACTATCCCTATGAGAGCTGTGGACTCTGAGACACTTCTAAGTATGCCCTGTGCTTATGAGACTCTTCATATTTAAGGATGTTTCAGTGATAATGGATGAGAAAGTAATTTGTCCTTCCCCCTGAAGTACCTACAAGAAAGTAAAATTAATAACCACCTGCCGCTTAAGTTAAACATACCCACCTTAAAAATCAGTTCTGGGGTTTCTTTTTTTAATATATTGTATTATAAAAAAAGAAAAAAAACTAAAAAGAAATATATTTACATCAGCACATAAAGTAGAAATATAACCATTAACAACTGTAGCAGAAAAAAATGTGTTAAAGAAAAAGGGTCGGTAATAAAAGTTATAAAGTGTACATTTACAAAGAGTTATAAGTTTCTCATAGTTTTTAACATTTTAAGCTAGACTAGTATGTTATAATAAAATCTAAGAAAACCACCCTTTGCTAGCTAACTATTCATGGTGAATCTTAGGACAATTATCGTTACCCTATATCTCATCAACAAATCCTGAGAAGTTCTGGAGTTTCCAATGAGATCTGATGTAGTAGTTACGACTGCGAGTCAAGATGTCTTGAATTCAAATGGTGTTCATTGTGTGAATTTGCCCATTGGCCTTGGGCAAAATTCTCAAGCCCCCGTGCATCTTTTGTCTGCAATAGGGGGATAACACCAACCTTCTCCTATGGGAGACGGGGGGGGGGGGGGAGAAGAGAACAGACTTCAAGCTTGCAGGATCTGTTAATGATGATGGACCACCAATGGAAGCCAGATACAAAAGGAGGGCAGTGTATGAGCCATTTAGCTACTACACCCTAGACTGTGGGCCTGGACAGTATGCTGGGTTGACCATGCACAGATCTTCAAATTCACATTGGACCTGATCTCGTCCAATTCAGCCACCTTGAGTCTGTTTTGGAAGAAAGGTTAGGTGTAAAAAAACAGTCTGAACACCAGCAGTTGCTGCTGTTAAAACTGTTGACAGTTTTCTGACACTAATTTGTTGTGGATCACCAATGATCTGTCAGTAGATCCCGATCTACCTTGTAAAGTACCATGTGCACTGCTGGCACTATAGAAATAGACGATGCTACTATTAATACCTTCTTCCCACTCCTCTCACGGGCAGGTTTAAAGACTACAGCCTAAATCCAATTTTCAGTCCCATTAGATGAGTGTTGACTTGCCAAGTTCCCATTGAGTCAAAGCCTCTGCTCTGGAATTGGATTTAGGCCTACGGTGATAATGTATACACAGTTAAGACTTTTGTCCTATGTGCTCTTAGGAGGAGTGAGAGATTTATTTCGGATTAGCATGCAGAGGACTAAGCGGCATCCCGAGGCTCGTTAGGACACCCCTGCTCCTCTGCTTTTTCTCTCTGAAGCCGGAACTCAATGGGGCTTTATTCTCAGGGAAATGCAGACAGCAATGCAAGCTGCCTATTCTTAGTAGCATTAAAGCAAACTCAGGTGTGGGCGGGAATCTCCAGGGAAAAGCCCCGAGCTCCTTCCAGCTGCCCCACTTCAGCGTGGGTCTAACTTCTGAGCAACCCTTCAGAGGACCCGGCCGCGGCGTCCCCCAATTTGGCTACAGGCCTTGGTGTGCTTTTGGATCCCATTTCCCTCTGAAGGCAACCAAGGCAGAAGAGCCGAAGAAGGGAGCCGCGCCTTCTCCTCCGAACAGAGAAGCCAGAAACCGCTTCTCTTCCTCCTCTTTTTACCTTCCTTCCTTCTTCCCCTACCCGGCCGCCCACAGTCTGCCGCGCGCGCGCCGCCCAGGCGAGGGCCGGGCTCCTCGCTCGCGCTCTGGCGAGCCTCACGTCGGAGTTGTTGCTATGGCTATGACCACCACCAGGCCAGCAACGAGCGGCGTCACGTGACGCTCCCGGCCATGGCTGCTTGGCGGGGAGGGAGGCGGCGGTGAGCCTCCGGATCGCAGCCCAGGCAGTGCGGCGGGAGCACGCTTTCTCGGGCGCGCCAAAGGCCGCCTCATTCCCGGCGGCGGCGGCGGGAGCAGCACCGCCGCCATCCTCCTCCCCCCCCCGCGAGCCTCATTGTCCCTCCCCTCCTTCGCAGCCCCCTCCTTTCCCTCCCGCCTTCAGCTTTTCTCTCGCAACGGCGTCGTCGTGCTCCCCGGTCTTCTCTGCACGCACTGTTCTCGCAGCCTCCATGGATGGAGCGTGCCTGCCGCCTTCGGAGGTGCCGCTATGGTGGGTGTTCGGGGTCTCGGGATCGTGGGGCCGGGAGGGGGGGGAGCTGCTTGCCAAAACGGGGGCGCCTTTGCACCGGGAGTGGGACCGTCGAGGGCGGGTGGGGATTGCATCGGTCGTCTCCTTCCGAGGCGATCGAGGCACAAGCGGGGACGCGGCGAAGCTGTGCGCCAGCGCCGTCTGGTTTGGCTTCATCCGGAAAGAGCTCTTTCCTCTCCCTCTCCCGCTTTAAATCATCCTCATCATCCTCATAATGTGGCGCATTGATCGGTTTGCCTGCCTGCGTATTCCGACAGCTGCAGCAGGCTCTTCATTGTGTGTTGTCAGCTGCTTTTGCAGCAGGGTGTGTTGTCTAAATGGCTGTGTATGTGTGTTGATGCGGGGGGTGGGGGCGGCCGTGGCAGGTGGGATTCCGCCTCCCTCGTTTTAGGGACGCACAAACGGGAGTACTTTTTACGTAGCGATTTGCCCACCGAGCCGTCTGATTGATCTTCAGACTTCCCCGAACCACGAGGGCAGAAGCGGGGGTGTCCCCCCCTCCCCTGAGGAGAGGTGTTGATCTGTGGTACAATTGGGTCAGGCGAGGATGAGACTCCGCTGCCCACCTTTCTGTCGTTGCAGGAGGGCGGGAATGTTTTCCGCGTGCCCTGTCGCCTGTCTTTTGGGGGGTCTTGAGGGCCGCGGGGTGACAGGGAAGGGGGTCCAAAAATAGGGGCGTGTAGGTGCTTTGAGGGGGTAGAGCAGGTAATAAGAGAGATGTCACTGTGGTTGGCAGCGGGTCCAAAGGGACGGAAGTGTGGGTGCCCTCACTAGCCTTATTTTCCAAGCCATTGTCTTTCACCCCATCTGCCCCCCACTTCTCTTTTGTTCCCTATTCATTACCTAAAGGGAATAAAGACTGCTGGGCCTCATCTCTGATAAGATTTTCATCTTCAATAAACAGGCTCTAATGGATAGATCAGCTACTCTGATGAGACTGGCTATAATCCAAATATTGCCCCCCCCCTCAAAAAATATTAATGCTGAGTAATAATAAAAACCTTTCTCACTCCCCTCCAGCTGGTGAGGTGATTCTCAGGGAGGGGAAGAATTCTGGAAAGGTTGTCTCCCTCTCTGCCCTCCCCCCCCCCGATTTTCATGCCTCTTCCTTTTTCCCGTCTTCTTTCTCCCCACCTCCGCTTGCCATGTTTGTTTTCCTTTTCTTCCTCCATGACGCTGACAATGGACCAGGGCAAGGCCTGTTAGCTTTATTGCCCAGGTGAGACCCACTGAAAGGTAAACGCTTGGCCTTGCCCAAGGTCAGATGGATTAAAGAGTAGCCAGATGCAGTAGTTCTGTACACTTCATGGTTAGGTGAAAAGAGAATCGCTTTCAGCCTGGCGCAGCTAGTCCTGGTGGGTGGGGGGTGCTTGAGAAAAACAGCACCAGATGAAATGCTCTGTTCTCCAGCAACAGAAGTACGAATTGCATCTCCAAGATGAGATCCTTTGCCCCTGAGCTACCCTTGGTGGCTAGACTGTCTTGGCTGATGGAGAATATTGCAGATTTCCTGTGGTATTGTGTATCCGTTCTGAGGGGCTGCTGAATGGGGTAAGTACCTCAGCCTCCATCTTGATGGTTTGAGAAAATAGGCAGGAAAAAGCAGCCCCCTCTGGTCCCTTGGGAGGGGCATCCCTTCCTAAATGGTAAAGTGGAGTGCTTTTTCTCCTTCTACTCAAGGTCCAACAGGTCATGAAGACTGCAGCTATTGGGACAGTGTTTTAGTATTTTCTATGCATTTCATAACAACTGTGTGGTTGGTTGGTTGTTGTAGAATGCTGTTTTGTTGCTTTCTTGCAGAGTGGTTGAGGAAGACTGGGGAAGCTTTATGAGCGTTTTTTTAAAAAACAAAACAAAACATCAAGGTCTCTCCAAACACGAATAACTTTGTAGGCCGGCTTTACTTCTTTCTCTTTTAAAAATCTTCCAGGGGTACGGAGCACCTTGAGATGGTTGCTGTTTTGTTTTCTTTTGTTTCTGTATTTAATTTCAGGTTTAGAGCAGTCTTCTCTATAAATGTGTTAGCATGTCTAATTCCCATAACCCATCCCCAGTGGGTGTGCTGGTTGGGCATGATAGATGTCATCGTCTGACACACTAGGAGGCCACCAATTTGAGGAAGGTGGCTCTAATAAATTTCCAGAGGGTAGCATGATCATTTGTGGCAGTTACTGTGGGACTCACTACTTTATTCTGCCACTTGCGCCCAGGTAGTCTAGCCAGCAATGCCATCAAGACCAAAGAGTCTTGTGACTCAGTGAATGATTAAAGAATGGACTTCACATGTGATCATGCCACCATGGGGAAGTCGTAGACAGCTGTTGCCATATTTACTTGGGTTTTCACAAAATAGGAAAGATGATGTCTTTGTGTACGAACCCAACTTCAATTTATATAGTACTGGCCTTGGATGTAGCCATTCACTTATGGGTACAAGCAAGCCTTCAGTAAAGTGGGAGAGATGTGTTTATGTGTGTGTATATGCATGGACATTTATACACTCAAACTATCATCCTGTTAAAATATAACAGAATTAGGCTAGCAAATAATACCTTTTGTGGACTAGCAATTTTATTTGCAAGGCTGCATGGGAACTGAATGCTGTCATCTAAATCAAACTCTTTATGAGGTAGAATGGAAAAATAACTGTGGCTGCAGTGCTAGATATCCCTTTTTTTCCCCTTCTGAAAATAAGTGCAGTGGTACTTACTGCTACAATCGTGCAAAGGCTTACAAATAAGTCCACAGTTAGAAAGACTTGTTTCCAATATGCCTGGGAGCAGACAGTACATTATAAATATGTAAGGTAAACAGTGCTGCTGGTTAAAGCTGTCTAATAACTTTAGACAGTTATTAACTCCTGACTAGAGTAAACTCAGTGAATCATTGGACCCAGCTAAGTTCCCATGCTCAGTTGGTTTGCTGCTCTGTTTCGGATTAACAACTGAATTTAGTCCCCTTTGTTTGAACTGTTGCTCTCTTGATTTCTGTTCTTTTTGATGAAGAATTCTGTGCCACTCAAAAGTGTACATTCCATCACACCCAGGTAATTAAAGTACACCCTCTGGGACACATGTGGCCTGCTTGGCCATTTTTGTGCCCCAGAGGTCACCAAGCAACCCCATCTCTACCCAAATTTGGTGGGACAGGTATTTTTCCCCCCTATAGGGACCAGTAGCACCCCCAAAGCCTTCCTTCTTCAGCCTACAGAGTTGTTAATTGCCATCAAGTTGACTTAGATTTATGGTAATCCTGTGAATGAGAGGTCCTCAGGTCCCCTCATCGTTAACATCCCTGTTCAGGTCTTGAAAACTTAAGACTGTGGCTTCCTTGATTGAGTCTATCCACCTGGAGTTAGGTTTTCTTGTTCTCATACTGCCTTCTACCTTATCAAGCATTACTCTCTTTTCTGATGACTCTTGTCTTCTAATTATATTTCGAAAGTACAACAGTTTCAGTGCAGTCATCTTGGGTTCTAGGTTTGTTTTACTGTTCACGTTTGTTTTACTATTGGACCCATTTATTTGTCAGCCTAAAGAGGCCTTTCTGCAAACAAGAAGTGTTGGACTTCCTGCCTTGTCACTTCCTGTTTTGAATAGAAGCCTGTATAGGCAAAAGGAAAGTCCCTAGAAATGTAAAAAAAGCTGATAGGCCCCTCAAATGCCCCAGTCATGTGTGAAAATAACCAATAACATGTTCCCAGGCTGCAAAGGGTACTACTGGTCATTTAGAGGCAAATAGGTTTTAAAGGAGGGGGGTGTCAAGGGAGAGGTACTAGGGAGGCAGTGTTCCAGGCCAACATTCCATAGGGTGTTGAAAGTGGAATGATAGCATTATAACAGTCTAGCATGGAAATGGCCCCAGTGTTCCATGGTTGCCAGTGTGGCCCCATACCTCTACCTTGTACATGTGGTATTCACATTTCCACATTTCATTTAGTACATTTAGTACATTCTCAGTAGGCATATACTGATGAACCCCAGCATATTGCAGATGATTTGGGGACGTACAACTACACACATTTTCATGCAGCAGACCTCAAGTCTTCTGGTCCTCATCCTACAAAAAGTGTGAGTTGGAACCATTTAATGCTGTTGTCATTCAGAAAAACTTGTGTAGTAGCCTCTTCCCCTTGTGAACTTCAGATGTCACTGGGCTTGGAAACTTTTCTTAGCTTTGCAGAAACCACAGTGCCAACCTCAGAAGTTCCAAGAAAAGCTTCTGTTTTACCAACTGCATTAGATTAGTCAAAAGAGGAAGTTTCTGGTATTCGTCTTCTGCCTTCTTAGGGTGTTGAGGGAGAATGGCACAGACAACTTTCTGGATTTGTAATTGGGCAGCCACACAAAGGATGCTCACTAATGGCTCCTCTTCATCCTAGAAAGAAGTGACTAGTGGGGTGCCACAGGGTTCTGTCCTGGGCCCAGTGCTATTCAACATGTTTATTCAATGACTTGATTATTGGAATAGAGGGCATGCTCACCAAATTTGCAGATGACCCCAAATGAGGAGGGATAGCTAATACCCCGGAGGACAGGATCAGAATTCAAAATGACCTTGACAGATTAGAGAGCTGGGCCAAAATTAACAAAATGAATTTAGCAGGGAAAAATGTAGGGTATTACACTTAGGAAGAATGAAATGCACAGATATAGGGTGAGTGAAATCTGGCTTGAAAGGGATCTAGGAGTCTTAGTGGGCCACAAGCTGAACATGAGTCAACAGTGTGATACTGCAACTAAAAAAGCCAATGCAACTCTAGATTGTATCAATAGGAGTATAGTATCAAGGGAAGTAATAATACCACTCTATTTTGCTTTGGTGAGACCTCATCTGGAATACTGTGTCCAGTTCTGAGCACCACAATTCAAGAAGGATATTGGCAAGCTGGAACATGTGCAGAGGAGGGTTACCGAAATGGTGAAGGGTCTGAAAACTGTACCCTATAAGGAGTGGCTTAGGGAGCTAGGTATGTTCAGCTTGATAAAAAGAAGGTTAAGAGGTGACATAATGGCCATGTTTAAATATTTGAAGGGTTGTCATGTTGAAGATGGAGCAAGTTTGTTTTCTGCTATTCCAGAGACTAGGAGACAGAGCAAAGGATTCAAAGTACAGGAAAAAAGATTTCACCTAATCAGGAAGAACTTCCTGATGGTAAGAGTCATTCGACAGTGGAATGTGCTGCCTCAGAGTGTGGTGGAGTCACATTCTTTGGAGGTTTTTAAACAGAGACTAGGTGGCCATTTGCTGAGGGTGGTTTGAGTGTGTGTTCCTGCATGGCAGGGAGTTGGACTCAGTGGCCACTGTGGTCTCTTCCAACTGTATGATTCTGTTGTATGAGTCTACCATATAGCACAAAGATGAGTTCTTTAAAACATGCAGATGCACGAAGTTTATGGGTGGACCTTGAACTGTGAAGATCATCTTCTGTAGGGCAAAGACTGGCTGGCAACAGTCGTACTACAGGCCTGCTTTCTCTGTCTTTTCCCCAGTCATTGAGGTGGCTTTGCAATTAGCTTTAAAACGTGTGAATTTTAAGAAAAGATGAGTAAATGGGTAGGTGGGTTTTTTAAATGAGTGGCTTGTTTGAAATGGAGGGGGAGGCAGGGGCAAGACTTGACAAGTGAATCAGCATTCAATTCATTAGTACTGTATTTGCTGGCGTATAAGACGCACCAGTGTATAAGATCCATCCCATGTATACACCAAAAAATACTATTCACCAGTGTATAAGACACACTGGCATATGAGATGCATCCTATTTTCAAATAGTATTTTTCAGGTAAAAAAGTAAATCTTATATGCGAGCAAATAGGGTACATACATCTTTAAAGCCAGAGTGTGGTTGAAGAACCTGCTGGGACTTTTTAAAAAATGTTCTACTTACCTTGACCCTTTCAAGTAGCAGTTAGGAAAGCATTGCTCATGGGCTGTGTCTGCCTTGGGAGACCCCCCCTCATTTCTTTAGGCCATGTCTTTGCCCCAGAGGGGCTTAAACCATTGCAAAATGCTACATTTTTGCCCCCTTCTCAGCCCCTTTTAAAAAATAAACAGCTGAAAATGAAACAAAGTGTATCACATCACATTTGGCTTAGAAGTAATAGCCTGCTAGGGGTGTAGAGGAGTAAAAAAGGGGTGGAGGCTGTGCCCATGCAATTACCCATTAGGAACTTGCTTTAAAACATCAAAAATGGACGAAGCACCCAAATTCCTTATTTATCAGCAGAGTCATAGAATGTAGGCCTTTTTGTCTGTGCCCATCATGGTCCAGGCAGTTTCCTACAAGATAGCTAAAGCTACTGGAATATTCTTGCAGAGTTTGCGTGCAAGCACAGTGACCTGCTGTGCTGCTCACGTCCTGCAGAGTGGGAGTCTGCTTTTCTTCTGCAAGACAGATCTGTTGCAATTAAGAACCCACTGGGGTGTCACCTTGGCAGTGAAAGCATTTCCCAGGCTTGACTTAAGCAGGGAACCTTTGCCTTTCCAGAGGTTTTGGACTGCAACACTTACTGTGTTTTATGCTCATGCTTACCTTTGGCCATCCTGAGTGTGACTGATGGGAATTGTAGGCCAAAACACCTGGAGGGCTAAGGGTTTGCCATCCTTAAATAAGCCATGTCGAAAGCACCTTGGAAAGAGAACCTTAAGGCAGAAGAGTCAATTGAATTCTTCTTCCGTCCTGGGAAATGAGCTGTCAGTGGCAGCACCCCTGAGCAGTTTCAGTGAGTCCCATTACGATTGGGACAGTCCTGAACAATGTGAGGATGGGGGTACCCAAGAAGGCATTGTGTTGCCCATATCTAGAAATCAACTACCGTGTTGTAGCCTTGCCTGTGGTCACACCACCGTTCCTCCTGCTCTTTATGCTTGAATTGACATTTGCTGCCTGAAGGCCATATATAAGCCATCTGCCTTGGAGGGTGGTTTACTTGTCAGCATGATGGACCTGTCTACTTAAAAGATTCGGCAAAGCAGAAGAGGTTCTTGACTGCCAGGCACTATGGAAGAAGATTTCCCAGTGCTGAAAGGATGCTCCTTAGAGAGGTTGTCCTTGCTCAGGCATCTACTGGCGTGGAGAACATTTGGCCTTCCAGAGGTTTGGGACTTCAGCTCTCAGAAGCCCCAGCCAACATGGCTAATGTTAGCGATTGTGAGAGTTGTAGTTTCACAAAAGTAACATTTCCAAGCTGTGGTCTAGAATAGTGTTTCTTAACCTGGAATCTGGAGACCCCTGGGGGTCTGCAGAACCCTCACAGGGGGTCTGCGAAGCCCTGATGCTTGACACCAACAGCAACGGCAGCAACAGGGACACAGCGACGGGGAGGGGGAAGGAGGCTGAGGGAGCAGTTTCAGCACCCACACCCCACAGCTAGATGTCCCTGACAAAAGAGAAATGGCAGCAGACATGTGTGTACACCCAAACTATGATTCTGGAGACAGGGGTTTGAATCCCCACTCAGCCATGGAAACCCACTGAGTGACCTTAGGCAAGTCACATTCTCTCAGCCTCAGAGAAAGGCAGAGGCAAAAAATCTTGCTGAGGAAAATCCCATGATAGACATTCACCTTTGGTTGCCATTAAGTCCTTTACAAAGGGGAGAGATTTGATGGCTAAAAAGAACCTCTTCTTGCCAGTGGCACTTTGTTGTTGTATGCCTTCAAATCACTTCTGACGTATGGCAACTTTAAGGTGAATCTGTCACAGAGGGGTTTTTTTTGCAAGATTTGTTCAGAGGGGATTTGCCTTTGCCATCTTCTGAGGCTGACAGACTATGACTTGCCTAAGGATATACAGTGTTTCAGTGGAGATTTGAATCCTAGTCTCCAGAAGCCGTAAATAAGTGAATGAATGGATGAATGCATATTTAATTTTAAAAATTGAAATCTTGAGTTAAATCTTGGAGGTCCCTGGCAACAAATTATATTTACAGGGATTCCTCAGTAAAGGAGAGGTTAAGAATCACTGGTCTAGAATGAATGGGCTGGACTACAAGAATACCCATCTGAGGAAAGGAGTGACCTCTGGGATACGGTGACAGCACCTGGGCACAGATGACTTTTCAGAAGAGGGATGCAAGAAAACCACTGCTATTTGAGCAAAGCCTAGTCTTGGATACTAAATTGCAAAATATATAGTTTAAGATCTCATGAATAATATTGTTTTTAATACTGCTAATGATTTAATTCTATTTTAATAACAATCTTTTGTATGGTATGTTTTTAACTCTATCACACTCAATTTGTAAGCCAACCTCAGTCCCAAGGAAAAGGTAGGGTGACAATAATAATTGTAGTAGTAGTAATAGTGTTATTATTATTATTATTATTTTGTACCTCTTAATTCTTATAGCTGTATTGTAAGCACAAACCAGTCATTTAAAGAAAAAAAACTCTACCACTCTAATTTCTTTGATTTCTTTGCTGAAAGCAAAGGCCTATATATACCTTTTGGCATGCATGATGGCTAGTACTTGTGCCTCTTTAATGGATTAGTCATGGTGCAGACCCACTGGGTTGGTTGAAAATAAAACTGTTTGTCTGGAATTGTGATCACATATGCTCTGCAAGGGGAAGCAAGTTATCCTTGAACACAGTGTTTTCTAATTAATTTAGAACACAACTCTCCTGCAGTTGTTTGAGGAAATAAGATCTCATTTCACTACTGGTATTACTTCTTTCTCCACTAATCCCTTATTGAGGAACAAAGGCAAAGAATGAGGATGTATCTGCTGTGCTTTGTCACTGGGAGATTCCATGACCTACAGCTTTTGAGTCTCACCTCAAAATGTTCAGGGGCAGCTGTGTTGATCATGCTGCAAAATACAATAAAATCCACAAAAGGGTGATACTTTCGTTGGCCATTCAAAATGCAGAAAATACATCATGCAAGCTTTCAAAGTTTCACTGGCGTCTTCCTCAGGTATAGATATTAAACATGAAACAGGAGAAGAAACATTGTCACTATTCTTATCCTGTATAATTTTAACATTTTTTTCTGAGAAGCCAGTGAAGTTTCGAAAGCTTGCGTGATATATTTTCTGCATTTTGGGTGGCCAGTAAAGGTATTGCTCTTTTGTGGATTTCGTTGTATTTTACCCCAGTATTTTTCCTTAGAAATTTCCCTGCCACTGAAATCCGGCAGTAAAAAATAAATCTTGAGGATTTGGTCTTTCTCATTTGATGAAGATGTTATTAAGCAGTAGAGGCTTTGTGCTATCATGAGCAGGAGCGAATTTCTCTAGAATGTGGCATATACACCAAAAACATCTGGTCAATAGAGGAGTGAAAAGGAGCCCCTGAGAATGCTGTTTGGTTCCCCTTGAATGTGGTTGGGTTGATTTGACAGAGCTACAGAAATAAATATACTGTCACTGCCCCAAGGACATTACAGTCTGACTGGACTAGCCTCACCACTGGCAGAGTGAGGTGGCAGCAGAATGATTTCTTTCAAGAAGGGCAGCAAATAGACATGCCATTTGGTGTATTTTCATTGCCAGGAAGAGGGCAATGTGCTTGTGGGTTGTCTGTCTCAGATCTATCCTGATACTATTTGTTGTGACCTGGGCGGGGGGTGACCCACCATTTCTTCATGCACCATTTTTTTTTTCTAAACAGAGAGAGAGAGAGAGGCAGAGGTGAAAGGGAATGCATATGAGGAAATGAAGAGTCTCTCTCTCTTTTTTTTTTTTTAAGATGGAGACTAAGCAAAGTTGTAAGCAAAGAAAAGGATGACTTAGTGGGGTTGAAGAGACGAAGGCCAAACTGTGGCTCTCATGAGCTGGTAGGAGTTGGATCTGAGCTCCTGACTTCCATATCTAACCCTCCAGCTACTGCACCATACTTGTCTCTAGATAAGGAAATCTATGAGTGGGGTGCACCCACCATACATATATGAAACTAATTGTGGGAACAATCCAAGTTTACCTGAGTGGGAAGCTAGGAAGCATTGTTTTCTGAGCTGGAAGCTAGAAGCCTAAACTGCTGGTGTATTGTGGAATTTCAAAGGCAATCTGTACATGGGCAAAGGTGCCAAGCATCCAATTTTCAGTCCTGGTTAAAAGTGGAACTAGAATGATAAGAAGTCTATAAAAGCAGTGGATTAAATATCAGTCTGGTCTCAGTCATGGCAACTGCGCATGCTGACTATGAGGGCCCTCTCACACTACACTGTTGTAGTGCTATGATTCCACTTTCACTGCCATGGCAACATCCTGTGGAATCCTGGGGTCTGGAGTTTGGGGAGGGGCGTTTATGCTCAGCCAGAGAACTCTTTGGCCCCAGTAAACTGCAAATGCCAGAATTCCACAGGATGCCTCCACCTTTTGACACCTTGCTATCTGATGACTCGCTCTTTCACTGCTTCTAGATTAAAGACAAGTTCCATTAATTTGATTCAGGGTCCCCTTTTTCATCAGTTCTTCTTGCCTACAGAGGTTTGCTTGGGACCCCTCACACGTGGTCTTAAGTCTTGTCTATGGAAAGAGTGGATATCCTGGTTGAATTAATGGAGCTTGTCTGTAAACAGCAGGCTTCCATCAGTTCTTTCTGCCTATGGAGATTTGGTTGGGGCTGCACATGTGCTATTTGCAAAGTGAGCTGTGGAGCGGGGATTGCTAAGCCAGATGAGAGACTTTACAAACAGTGCACATACATGTGGTGAGTCCCAAGTGAGCTTCCATAAGTCCTTCATGTTCCCTACAATAGATGAGTTCTACTTTTTCAACCATTTCCACTTTCTGACAGTGCTCTGGTCTCTAACCTGCCAGATAAGCAGGGGAAGCCTATGGCAGTTAAACTGGGACATAGCTGTATGACAGCGTAGTGTGATAGGGCTCTGAGATGCTGGAACTGTGGTCCCCAAAAGTAACTTTTGCAAGGTCTTATGGGCATTATGGTGAAGCAAGAATGGCAGGGGTGCTGGCCTTCATTCATGATAGCTAGAGAGCATTACTGGAACCAAGAGTGTTAGATAAATTTGCATGGGCAAGACTTAGGTATACATCCCTATTCAGCCATAGGACTTATTGGGTTACCTTGAATGAGTTATTGCCTCTTGGCTTAGCCCAGTTTCACAGGTGAACCTGTGAGAAACCTTGCATTCTAGAACAAAAAGGGGTTAGTAGTTCAGTGCTTCAGAGTCCGCTCAGTTCTGTATTACTAATGGATCACTGCCACCCTTCCACCTAGCCCTCCCTGTTGTGCATCTGTAGGAATATGAGGCCCTCCAGAAATTGTTGGACTACAGCTGCCATCAGCCCTGACCATTGATGCTGTGGCCTAGGACTGATAGACATTCTAGTCCAACAACATCTGAGTAGTCAGGCATTACCCAACTGTGATTGAATTCAACAGAACAGGGGCAGCGTGGAGGTAACTGCGAGGGATGCTCTTATTGGGGTACCTAAATTTGTAATGTTTCCGAGTGTGTAATGGGGCTGAAGAAACTTTGGCCCCAGATGTTGGAGTGTAACACTCTTCTTGCCTCACCTGTCTGTGTTCAGGCTGGTTTGATCTCTTGGGTGGTGAAGATTAATAACACCTGAGGGGCCACAGGTTCTTTAACTCAGTGTTAACTGTAATGTAGCAACCCTCAAGTGGCATAGAATAGGCCATACTGAAAGCTATATTCCATTCTTCTGGCATAGACAGTATTGGCCATGATGGACCTGCAGTCTTACTCAGGGGTAAGGGATCTCCTGTGTCATGATTTTGCTCCCAGCTAGTAGCTGTGAATATGAGTGGCCCTTGTTGGGCTGCTCTGCTAAGAGAATTGGGCACCTACCCAGAGCTATGCCCCTCTCTCCATGATTTCATTTGCTTTGTGTTTTGAAAATGTGCAAACTGCTTTTCTCAAAACTTTTGTCAGTCAAAGTATTTTACAGTAAAAATGGCAAGAAGATAGTAACTGAACCAAGGCAAGCACTATTTCTGCCTTTGCAGCCAGTTAAACATTTATTGATTTGATTGATTTGTGGTGAGGGGAATGCTTTACAGGGCTCACAGCATTAAAAACAGGTCTCTGGGCTACAAATGGTTTCTTAGATCAGTCAGTGGTTACTTTATAAACTGGGTGCCTGGGGCTTAAGCTTTATTCTGTTCCCAGGTGTGGGAGGTTAAGAAGTGATAAGTAGTGGTGAAGCAGAGAGCTCTCTTAAACCTGCTCTCAAGAACCGATTGTCATGCCTTTTTGGTACATTAAAATAATGGCATTAGCACCTTCGTACTGCAAAGAAACTCTGGCTAGAAAGGTTCTAACAGAACAAAATAGCACCTTTTTAGGTACTAGGGTGGGTTATCATCCCCGAGTGAAGACAAGGAAGAAAAAAATGCTCTTTCCATTTCAAGGAGGAGAATGAAACTGTCGCTTGTCAGTTATTATTC
This sequence comes from Cyclura pinguis, assembly GCA_030412105.1. NCBI lineage: Eukaryota > Metazoa > Chordata > Lepidosauria > Squamata > Iguanidae > Cyclura > Cyclura pinguis. The sequence goes on along the minus strand of CM059600.1, from coordinate 193,146,998 downwards.
TGTATTATTCTGTGCCTTCAAGTAGTTTCTGACTTATGGCAACCATAAGGCAAAACCTATCATAGGTTTTCTTGGCAAGATTTGTTCAGAAGACAGCCTTTGTCTTCCTTTGAGGCTGAGAGTGTGACTTACCCAAGGTCACCCAGTGGGTTTCCATGGCTGACCCCTGGTCTCCAGAGTCATTATCCAACACTCAAACCTCATTTGGCCCTCATTTTAAATTATTAATCCTAGCTAAAACTCATGAAGGCTGTAATCTTGGCACATTCACCTGGAAGCAAGGGTAAGATTGCATCATATTGAGCTATAAATATAAGAGGAGATATTTCTCCAAATCTTGAGCCTGCCTCCCCTTTATTAAATCAGAAAAATCCTAAAACCAACATAGCTGATGTGGCAGTAGGAGGTGGTGGTGGGGAATAGATCTGCAACCCTTAAAACACAATGGTTCTGCAGTCCTTAAAACACATTTACCTGATGGTAAATTCCTTTGAATTTTTGTGAAAAACATGGTTATGATGTCACTGTAACAACGAACGAACCCAGAGGAAAGGATCTGTGGGGAGGGGAGGTGTGAGGTTTGTGCTTCAAAGTGCTTGCTTGTGCTTAGACTATTCCATAGCTAGGAAGAGATGCTCCTGGGTGGAGTTCAACAGCTATAAATATAATGCAATTTTCCCCTGGGCACAGTGATGGCCTAACACCCCCTCCTTTCTTTCCTGTTTGCAGTTTCTGATTCACAGCTCAGCTGAATTCCCACATCAGGTTGGTCCTTGCTCTCAGCCTCTCCCATGGGCTCACCAGGTAAGGAACTATGATTGCATCACTTGCTCTACAGGCAGGTCTTCTTTTTAGAATCCCACCTGCTTCTCTTTAGTTGTTTGTCCAGAGATTTGAATTCTTCCCTGTCTGTTTCCCTGGGGTATGCACATTGGAAAATGAGAGCCCTTAATTCTACCTTGCCATCAGTCACTGCTCATCCTTCTGGCTGTGACTTTAAAGCAAAACCATTTCCTTCCCTTCCGCTTCTCCCCCTGCATCTTTCTGAGCAGCCCTAAGTAGGAACCCAGCTCATGATGCAAAGCAGCAACAAATCTCTGTGACTTCTGTTCTAAGTTGAGAGCAGGGCACATCTTGTGAGTGACATGGCCACTGATCCCGTTTCCCCCTTTTTAAAAAAGATTAGCTACTCTTTTATTTACCCCAGGCCCTTTCAAAGGGTGGAAATAGTGCAACTCTCCAGCTGTTGCTGGATTGCAAGTCCTAGCAGCCTAGTCAACACAGCTAATTGTGAAGACATCTCAGGCCTAACTGAACAACATCTGGGAAGCTTCATGATTCACACACCTGTTGTACTGATGTAGCTTGCCATCCCAAAGCGATATACCTTGACTCTAAATTGTTACCAGTTAATAGTTAATTCTTTTGAGAGTGTACTAGTCTGGGAACAAAAGATTTCTGATTTTAGAGGTGGGTCCCCTGGGTTTAGCCTGCTTATGATGATTTTTTTGGTACACAGTATGGGGTCTTAGTGCTAATTTTAAATGTTGTACTGGAGAAGAGACTTAAAACACATATACCCTATTGATGGAAGTGAATGTCCAGAACTCCAGGGGACATGTACACACACACACACACACAAACCTGAACAACTAGTGGCATTATAAAATTAAATCTGTTGATTCTTTTATTTTTTTAAAGATCAAGGCCCAGCCCAGCCCAAAGACTTTGCCTACTGATCCCAATTGGTCCCAAAACCATTATGTCTGAAGAGGGCTGTTGCAAATTGTAAACACTGGGATAGGCTTACAGCTTTATAGCAGTGGTATCAAAGGTTTAATAAGGCTTTGTTAGATGTATTAGCCCAGTGCTATTCGAGATGCTGGTCCCTGTGGCATTGGCTGCCACTCTCTGGAGTGCTCCAGAAAAGAAAGAAACAATGGGCACAAATATGACCTCAGTCCCTGGCACAGTGGGGAAAAAAATCCAGTCCCCTACATCAAATAGCTTAAGGAGAACTGCCTGTTATCTATATTGTATGATGTACTCTTACTGTACATTAAGACCTAAAGATACTAGATGTGGAAATACACCACTAGATTTTGACTCTGAAGTCTGTGTGGTCAGAAATCATGTAGACTTCTTTTTCCTTCCCGAAAGCAATTCTTTGTGGTGGGCCATTGATTCTCTACACCCACCCGTATTGGGCTTGGGGAAGTGGACACTGAAGCTGCCATTCTCTGCACACTTACCTATGAATAAGCCCCATTGGACATAGAAGAACTTCTAAGTAAACATGCATAAGATTATACTCTGAATGAGACCGTGATTGCCAAGGATAGTTGGTGGGCTTATGTCTGTACTGGTACATACTTGGATTTCCAGATGCTGGCATTTATTTATTTATTTGAAACATTTATATATCATTTTTATTTGTACGAATCCCAAAGTAAGTTACAACACTGTAAAACAATGTAACAAAATATATATGAGAGAATTGCTGGCAAATATTCCTAATGGCTCAGGAAGGGTAGTGGAATCCTTTGGGCTCTCTCCAAAATTGGACAATAAAGCATGATCTAAAAATTTAAAAAAAAAAAACTTTGGTGGCATTGAGCCATTTAAAAGCAGCAGGCTATTCACTTTTAAAAGAAACTTTTCCCACATGCACTCCAATTAGTGTGTCTTCATAATCAGGTTTGTGAAACATTTAATAAGGAGACAAACTGCTCTGAATTCTCTGCAATTTGCTTCTAAATAAATCTGCTTGGGATTGTGATCTGTCTTGGTTATGTTATATGTGTCTCTCATCCATTTCATCCAATTAGGCTTCCATCTACAAATCTCTGTGGATTCCTCTCCTAGACTATGCCTCTACAAAGGCTTTGAATTCTGCTTTTTAAGTAATCCTTTATTCCTCATGGGTTGTTGGTGGGTTCTGATTACCCTGTAACATTCTGTTTAGGATTGCCAAGTGTCCCTTAAGGATCCTTCATCTTGAGCCCATTGGCTCAGAAAGAGAACCCTGGAGTGCACAGCACTGTACTTATGCTTATTTTGAAAGACCTGCTCTTTGTTGCAGAACTGTATGTATATAAAATCATATCCACTGTATATATGGTTTAACAGTTTTTACAGTTTAGTTGCAATATTAAAACCACTATTTTTTGTCTTGCCATGATGTTGTATACATGTGAGTGAGTGAGAATGAGAATGTGCAATTCTCTCTCTATCTCTTTTGCAGTTGGCACTGATTTAAAATACAAACAGCCCTCCACATTTGTGGGTTTGACTTTCACGGTTTTGCTTATTTGCAAGTTTCTCTAACCCCTGCCCCCCACCTGTTCCAGGGAAAAGAGTGGCTTCAATCAGGCTGTGCAGCCCTTTAAAAACCCACCACTGGTCATCCTCCTCGTCCACCATCCACTGCGTGGCCAGCTAAGGATGGCTCACAGTCCAATTTCTTAGCACCACAAACCATCTCCTGATGCCCCACACACACCCAAGGAAGGAGATGGGCAAGAAAGAAGTATAAGGCTACTATGCAGACCCATCTCACTTCCCTCTCCTTTTCCTGATCTGGTTTGGATGCTAGCAGGCCACTCTCCTCACCATGCCTTAGCCCTCTTCCCATAGACACACACACACTTTCGTATTTGCAAATTTTCCCCTTTTGCAAGGGTCCTGCTCCCTTAACCCTAGCAAATGTGGATTATGTAGTGATCATCTACTAATAATCTAGAACAGGAGAATATCACAACATTGCAGATGTTGTTGGACTGCAGCTCCTATAACTCCTTACTGTTGGCCAGTTCCAACAACATTTAGAAAGCAGCAGTTATCCATCCCTGAAGTGCAGGGACGTTGCAGCATAGGAGTAGGTTGGCCTTCTGTCCCACTGACAGTATGCTGGCCACGGTCCATTGTCTTGGGAAGAGCTACGATTTAGTAGTACAGGGCTTGCTTTTCATGCTGAAGGTCTCAGGTTCAGACCCTGAGTTGGCCCCATCAGTTAGGAGAAATATATAGCAGAGAGGTCTTCGAATGTGTCCCAGGAGAGCTGGTGTCAGTCAGAGCTGATAATAGTAAGCTTGGAGGAACAGCAGTCTGAATTAGCGTCACAGCTTGGAAACTGCTCACCAGGCTGCCTGGGAAATTCTAGGGCTTGTTATCCCAAAACTTTCCCAAGCCTGTGCAAAGCAACTTTCTGGGTATACTCTGCCTCCTCCATGCAAAAGTGTGTGTATGTGTATGTATGAGTAAAAAAAGGGAAAACTAAGAGGCAGGAAGAAGTTATGCATACATACGCTGATCTCACAAACTAATCCAAGCCTCAAGTTTGCATTTAACTTCCCAAGTTTAAATTAAACCTTATGTCCAGAATAAAAGAGGAATGTGTGAACGAGGCTTTCTGTTGTGAAGCAAAGAGCGGACATGGGTAGTGAGTGAAGGCCTCCTCAGTCAAGGAGGCCACAGCCCTGACTCTGCAAGGCTTGAGCAGGGCTGTCGGTGACAGGGTGACATGAAGGTATTCATAGAGTCACCATAACTCAAGCACAACAACAAAGGCCTTTTGCTCTGTATAGTAGAATCTTTGGCTCAGATCAGCCCTTTTCCCCAGGCCTGCCATTTCTTTTTTTTTAAAAACCTGTCATGCAGTGGGGCATATCTTTTGTTTAACCCTTAGGAAAAACTAGCTAACAGCTTATTTAGAGTAGAACTAAATATCCAACCCTTTGCAGTAGTAAAGTTTAGCCCTGTCTCCCCCTCCCCCTCCCGCTTTCTGATTATTTAAATATTCTGTTATTTTGGCAAGGTGTTGTATTAGCATGGGATTATGTGGTATGGATGGATTGAATCTGGACAAAGAGTTAGGAATTTTGAATATCCATGAGTCTCTTAATGGGTTTCTGGTAGATGTTTTGCTCAGCAACTTTTTTTTCCAAGAGAGAGCAATAAAAGACTTGATTCCTGGCCAACTCTGCACTTAGGATGGGGTGGGCTGAACGTGGGTGGTTGTCTGTTTGTGTGCCTGTCTTTAATCCTGTGAGGAGCTACTTTGATGACTGTCCTCTCCCCTCCCCCATGCGCTCTCTCTCTCTCTCTCTTTTCTTCTCTCTCTTTTCCTTTTTCTCTCTCTTTTCCTCCTCCTTTCCAGTATCATTTGTCCTATCCAGGATGGCCGCTTGCGGAGGCACCACCAAAAATAGGCTCACGGTAAATAAGCATGTCTGGGACTTTCTGACCAAGGAAAGCCCTGCCAAGCTGGTCAAGCTGAAGGAGGAAAACAAGGTGAGCATCTTGATTGATGGCGAGACCTCCGAGATCTATGTGCTGCAGATCACCATGCCCGCCCATGGGCCCAGCAATGGCCTCTACCTGGCCCGTAAGGCCCTCAAGGCTCTGCTCAAGGAGACTGAGAAGGAGTTGAAGAAGGCCCAGCGCCAGAGCGAGCTGATGGGCTGCATGGCCTTAATGGAGAAGAACAGGGAGCACGGAGCAGTCGAGCTTCACCGCCGAGGGGCCGGCTTGATATCCAGAGGGCAGCAGACGTCCGGGCCCAGAGTGGTCAGTGGGAGCGGAGGGGTAGCTAGCTGCTCACGGGGAGGGGAGGAGGAGCAGGACAGCCAGTGCCCCATCTGCTTAGGGGAGATCCAGAACATTAAGACTCTGGAGAAGTGCAAGCACTCCTTCTGCGAGGACTGTATCACCCGGGCCTTGCAGGTCAAGAAAGCCTGCCCAATGTGTGGGCGCTTCTACGGGCAGCTGGTGGGCAACCAGCCAGAGAACGGGCGCATGCTGGTCTCCAAGGACTCCAGTCTGCTGCTCCCTGGTTATGAGAAGTATGGCACCATCATAATCCAGTACGTCTTCCCACCTGGCATACAAGGGGTAAGTTGGCTTCATCTTCTCTGTCTTTCTGTGTTTTTAGCTAACCCAGGATTCCCCAAATGATGAACACATTTGGAATTCATAGCAGCCATTTTATTTCTCTGTCCCTCAGTCCTGTAACCATCAGTAGTAAACAATTGATTTGGTTTTATGAGAAAGATGGCAGCAGAGCTGTTTTGATTGTGCTGGGGCATCAGGGCCAGCCCTGCCATTAGGCAGAGTAACGCCACTGCGTCAGGCTGAAGATACTGGGTATCAGGAAAAGCCAACAGATGGTTAGTTATTTACTTTGTTAATGTTGTGTTTTTACTGCCAGGATTGAGAAGCAGTGTTTCTGGTGCATGTGCATGCGCGCGCGTGTGTGTGTGGTATGAGTATATATTTGCCTCGTGGGTTAAAATAACGTTGACTTTGTTAACTATACATCTTGATTTGGCAGGGTGGAGGTTCCATTTAGTGCTTTGCCTCAGGCAGTAAAACATCTCAGGCTGGCTCTGTGCACATTTCTCCAGTATTGCTTTCCCTAGTCTGATGCCTGCGCCTTTTCTAATTTGTTGAACCACATTCCACCATCAACAGCCAGGATACTGGAATGCTGGCTTGGGTTTAAAGTGGTTGTAGTCCAACACATTTGAGGGGCACCAAGTTAGAGAAGGCTGCTTCACTGTTTGGATGAAATTGATCTTTCCTGAGGATCACACATTTCCCTACAAGTACATCGAGGCAATAAAAACCTGAAAAATGTGGGAGGTAGAACGCCTCCTCTGACTGTCTCGTGACTGTCTTGATATTTTAGACTGTCAAGAAAGAAGCATGAAATAATTCTGTAAGACAGCCAGTTTAGTGTGTTTAGTCAGCTTAGATCATTAGAGTGTCAGACTTGGACAGAAGAGGCCCAGGTTGAGCTCTCCAGCCTTCTATAGCTACAAAGCTCACTGGCTGCCTTGAGTTGGTATCTCTCAGCCCAGCTTCCTCACAGGTTGACTGTGAGGGTAAAATGGAGGGATGAGGGAGGGAAGGAACAGGTATGCCACCTTAAGTCTTTGGAAGAAAGATGGGGTATAAACAGGATTGAGAGTTATAAATTTATAAATTTATAAATGGGATGTAAATAGGATCAAGAGTTATAAATTTGTAAAGTTATAAAAGGCCCAAAATGCCATACCACAAATTGCTTTTGAAAGCTGCCTCAGTTTCAGATAGATATGCTATGTGGCAAGTCAGACTGCTCTTCAGGAAACTGCAGTCTGAGTGCCTCTTGGGCAACCAAAACTAGATGTGTAACTTTTTGGATCCCAGCCACTTTTCCCTTTCTTTTTATATCCTTTTCACCTTCATGTGATTGCCTCTTTCTCATTATGGAAATGGCTTGGGTCCATTCTACTACTTAGAGAAGAAGCTATGGCGCTATGGAGGTGGGTGTTGCTGCAGCTTTTTAGAACACTCTGAAAATCTTCTCTGGAGAGTTAGGTGACCCTGGGGGTAGGTGATATGAGGAAAATTCCTGAAATGGGAACATTTCATGGCTAGTCATTATAGCCAGCCTGTGTATCCATTGGGCGTGCATGGACATGGGATTCCCTGCATGCAGAGTATTTACTCTGCAACCGATATGTGGTCCCTCAGCAACATTCAATTCCTATCTGTTTAACAATTGGCTTCTAAGAAGTAGTAAAAAGAGTAAAGAAGTAAAAAAAGAGAGAGCACAAAGTTGTCCACTTTGGTCTCCTACTGAATTCAGTGGGAGAGATGTACACCACAAGGTTTACCAGAATAGATCCCACTGTTTTTGTTAAGTCTTACTGCAAATCAAGTATGTGTAGGATTGTGACCTTTGTGTGTGAAAGTGGTGGATGATGATCCAGGAATGCAGAGCACATATGAAACTTGGAGAAAACCATCTGAAGATGCCATGTATTTAAGACTTCTATGTTGAGGATATTTTGTTCTATGAATCCCATTATAAGGCCGGCAAAAGAGGATATTATCTCTTAGGAAAGCTGTGTGGTGGGGGAGATACCTTTCGGGAAGTACAGTAGCTGAATTGGAGTAAGCATCACACAATGTCCAGTTAGACTCACCTTTGAGAGATTCCCATTCTAGTTTTTTGCTTCTGCAGATTGGTCTCCTGCGTTACAATCTAATGCAGAAACGGGAAAAAAGCAAGGGGGAGGGGAAAGAGATAATTGGGTGGGAGAAGCCGGTAGGAACAGATGGGTCTTCAACAAGCCAAGAAAGGGGGGAGGGGTCTGAAAATCCTGTGGTATTGCTTTCCAGGGAAAAGCCATAAAGGGAAAAAAATGGGGACTCGAGACTGATGCAATAATATGTTGTGCCATTTATTGTGTTTTAAAGGGGGAAAGATTTCCATGGGAATGGCTATGGTTGCATCTAGAAAATGTTTAATGTCATACTGTTTTGCAGTTGGGACCTGTGGGTAGGTTGGATTCTAAGAGCACCAGGTCCTGTTGGTGGATCTCAAGTTTCTAGTAAAATAAATGAATACAGTCATCCCTCCACGTTTGCTAGGGTTAGGGGCGCAGGACCCCGTGAAAGTGGAAAAACCATGAATAACTCCAGGCCCTCCCAAACCATATTTAACACACACAAAAAAGTATGATCAGCATATTCTGCCCACCATGGTTTCCTTTGAGGCCTCAGGGTTCCTTCACAAGGCAGAAGAGGGGGCTGGTGGGGCTCACTGCCACCTCCATTGCTGCCCCACACCATTTTTAATAGGGATTTACAAGCCTCGTTTGCAGTTTCTCAGTCACACGAGGCTTGCACTCCCTATTGAAAATGGCACAAGGAGGCAGCAGAGGTGACAGCAAATAATCCGTGAATAATCAAATCCACAGAAGTGAAACCTGCAAACACGGAGGGCTGACTGTACATAAATGTATTAGTTCCATAAGCTTTGTTCACAGTATGTCAATGACAGGCTTGAATCATATGGGAAGACAAGGTGTGGGGCTTGCTCCTAGAGTAAAAATGCTAACTTGATGCAACATAGTAATTAAAAGGTGGGGGGAATTCCTAGAATTCCTGTTTTTAACAGTCATTACCAAACTCCATTTCTGACAGAATGGGTTTGGAGCAGGGGGATACCGTATTATTGAAAGTAAACCAGATGAGCTAATTTGAAGTTCTCTCCAGAAGGAAAATACGTATTGCTGCACTTCCTAAATGTGCCGAATAGTACTTTTTGTTGTTAACCAGGCCCTATTTTGTTACCTTTTGGTTTCCACTGATTCTGAAAGGAACTAGGAAGAGAACCATATACATGCCCCCTCCCTTTATCCTCATGACAAAGCTTTGAAATCAAGTAATATGTGATATTTCAGTTCTTTAACTGTTCTCACTTTCCCCCTGTATATATATATATTTTCTAAGACACGTTTTACTCTCTTTCCTCCTTTGTTTTCATCATTCTCAAAAATCCTTCATTGAGTCCCAGTTTTGGTTAAAAGGTGAGGTATAAGTGAAAGCTTATAATAGTAATATTTTCTGCCAAGGACTGAGAGTTCTTAGTGTAGCCACCCCCAAAACAGGTGCCCTTTGGATTAGTTGTCTTATGCTGGTTGAGGCGTGATGGGACATGTTTTCCAACACACCTAGAAAGCACTGGTTTCAGGAAGGCTGCCTTAGGGTATTAGATAATCCAAATTATGGGAGATGTTTCATCCTGCACTGTCTCTGTCTTTCCACCTCAGGTATTTTCTAATCCGCCTACCTTTCTCAATCCTCTTTTGCAGGTGGAGCATCCCAATCCTGGTGTCCGTTACCCAGGCACTACCCGTGTGGCCTACCTACCTGACTGCCCTGAAGGTAACAAGGTGCTGGCTCTGTTCCGCAAGGCCTTTGACCAACGCCTCACCTTCACCATTGGCACCTCCATGACCACAGGACGAGCCAATGTCATCACCTGGAATGACATCCACCACAAAACCAACTGCACTGGCGGACCACAGCTGTAAGGACCAGTTGTGGGGTAATGGGAGATAAGTGTGGTGGGGCTAGGTGCAAAGGTCATGAAGGAGAAGTTAGTACCCTAGATACTGTTTGTCAGGATTATCAGGAACTGGCTCCTCTGAGCATATGCAGAGTTCAGACAGTGAAGCAAGGCTTCACCACAGCAGAGGTATTCAGTGAAGCAGGAAAAAAGTTCCGGAGTTTCATTATGTTAAGCTTAGAGGGAGATTTATTGCTGCACAATAAGATAAGGCTTTCACTAGACATCCCAGAAAGCAAGTAAGAAAAACATCAGGAGATAAATAGGCAACATCTCCCCTTACAAGGCATAAATTGTCAGCAGCATGACATGACCAACTAGGAAAACCTAACTGGCGACTTGTGAAGGCAAAAACCAGCCTTTTTAAGTCTCACTGTCACCCTGAACAAGTGGGGTGAGCCAGTCAGCTTTCTGACATGTGGCCTTCCCAAGTACACAAGTTATAGTCATAACAAACCTGATAACCTTGCACCTGCTTGCCTGGCCACATCACCTCTTTCTCTACTGTCCACTTAGAGGAAACCATGCCTGACTCAGCATAAATCCTTGACACCTTGACACTGTTTGGGGCTCATCATGTTTGGGGCTCAGCAAGATCCTATGAAAACCAGAAACATGCTGTTTAAACAGAACTGGGGAATGTGTAGAGTCCTCCTAATGTTGGATGGTAGCTTCTGTCATTCCTCACCACCAGCTATGTTTAGGTCTGATTAAAGTTGCAGTCCAACAAAATTTGGAAGGCCCAGCCCTGTGTGGGAGTAAGTTAGTGCTCTGCTTTGGTCTGGGAACCAGTTGGGTTATAAATCTAATCACTTTTTTTGGTGCTTTTACTCTGTTAAGGTTCAAGATTGATACACGTAGAGTTCATTTACCCTGGAATGTGAGACCTCTTTTTATCCATGTTATAGATGGAAAACGGCTGCTTCAGGATGTAGTTTGTAGATATGTGGAAGGAGAAGGGGCATGCTAAGTTGTATCGTTGTCCCTCTTGTCACCATTCCCACGTATAGAGAATTTCCCTCTCTTCCTGGGGATTGAAGATGGCAGCACCTTTCAAACATACAGTTACATGTTTGGAGTGATAAAGTGTTAAAATCAAGGAAAAGTTGAACTTATTCCTGTGTACTTTTCTTGGACACTTGTTCTGGCAGACTCAGAAGAGCATGGTTTCCCCTTCCATTTTATCTTTTTGATTTTATCATTGTCACTACCCTGTAAAGTAGGCCAGGCTGACCCACAAGTGTGGATATTTGAATCTGCATCTTTCCAGTTCTAGTCCAACACTTACATATGGGATCCCTTTGGCTTTTAAAAATTGATTCTCTTAAATCAGAGGGGGAGAGTGTGTGGCCTGTTGTTGGTCGTTAACTTAGTTCAGTCCTAGTCCACATAGACAGTGGTAAGGGATAATGGGAACTGCAGTCCAGCAGTCTCTGGAGGGACATGTCGGTTCCCCACACTAGCTTTAACTATGTATGTTGTGCCTGAGTCTAAAGAAGAATGTGGTTCACAAAGGCCTTTGCCTGAGCACAGGTTTGATGCCCTACATCCTTTAAATTAGCTGTCTCTTTATTAAACTAGCCCCATATATGTACTATGGACATAGCCTTCTGGTGCCGTGTGCGTGTACATATATACATACACACATAAACATACACATAATACACACTGTTGTTAACTCCCATCTGGTTGACTTTGACTAATGGTGACCGTGGGAATGGGAGACCTCAAAATCACTCCATCATCAACAACCCTACTTATGTCTTGCAACTCAAGGCTTTGGCTTCCTTGATTGTATTGATCCACCCACCCATAATGGGGTCATCCTCTTTTCTTTCTGTCTTCTACCTTGTCAAGCAGTATTGTCTTTTCTAGAGATTAGTGTCTTCTCATTATATGGCCAAAGTACAGCAGTCATAGTTTAGTCATCTTGGCTTCTAGGTAGAGTTCAGGCTTGATTTGCTCTAGGACCCATATATTTGTCTTTTTGGTGGTCCAGGGTATCCTCAGAACTCTTCTTCAGCACCACTTATCAAATGATTCTCTTTCTACCAGCTTTCTTCACTGTCCAGCTTTGACAACTATACATAGAAATTAGAAATACAATGGCATGGACAATCCTGACTTTAGTATTCAGTAGTATACATTTACACTTCTGGATCTTGTCGAGTTCCTTCATACTTGTTCTTCCAAGTCCTAGTCTTCTTCTGATTTCTTGACTCCAGTTCCCATTTTGATTAATGAATGAGCTAAGCTATAGGAAAACTTGGAATATCTCAGTATCTTCATTGTCTGCTTTAAAGTTACGTAAATCATAACTTCATGGTATCACCATTGACTGATCTTATTCCATGTATCAATATGCCCAGGAATGGCTTGTTCTTTTTGCCAACTCCAGAAACTGTGGATTGAGCATTAGGTAATCAAATGGAAATCATGTGTAGCAATACACATACATAAATTCAAGAAATGGTTCCCATTTCTGCTGAGGAAACCGTGCACAGTGGGTTCTGAGTGTGCATTTGGTTCATAGAGGTTGTTGGTTGTTGGCTACTGCATTTCTCCATTTCCCCAAAATACACTTGGTTGGTGTATATGAACAAAAACACATCCTAGGACACATCTTAAACACCCTTTCACATTCCTGGGGAACAAAGGTAAAGAAACTAGTGGATATAGAGGGAACAAACTCACTGTCATTAAGGCAAGCTCACCCCACTGATATCCTTCTCAAAATATCTGTTGTAGTCTTCCAAGGAATCCTGGAATTGGCGGAAATGTATTTGGAAAGCTACCAGCCTTTAGTAAAACCAACTGAATTGTTAGTCTCTAAGTCTGATATTTCATCTCCATTTCTTCCCAGGTTTGGCTACCCTGATCCTACATACCTTGCTCGGGTGCAAGAGGAACTTCGGGCCAAGGGTATCACCAATGACTGATCTTACATCCTGCTCACATATGCCCAGGAATGGCTTGTTCTTTCTCCCAAGTCCAGCAATTGCGGATGGAGCATTCTCACCTGTTGGAGCCAACCATCTCATGATGTGTTTTTGATACAGAATGCAGAGGCTTGGTCACTCAAGCTAAGATGACGTTTAAAGTTGAATCAGTTACCTGAAGAATAAGGGAGCAGAGGCCTGTGGAAATCTGTGTGTATGTGTAAATGCGTGTGAGAGAGAAAAAAGAAAGAAGGAATGAAAATTAATTAGTTGCCTTCCTTTGAATTGGTTCCAGTGAGAAAAAATTCTACCCACTGCACAGAATGAGACAGTAGATTTCTGGACTGCATAACTCAGACTATTTGGTGAGATGGGACCATTATTTCAAATGATACTCTCTATGGTCAAAAAGAAGCAGTACAGGCAACTTCCTCCATGTAGCAAACAAGCCCATCAGGGAGAGGTCTCCACTGAATCTTGCTTCCTGATATGCTAGACAACTGCATGCAGGAAGGATTTGAGTTTCAAAAAAAAAAGCAGAAGCAGCATTCAAAAAGAAGACCATCCACTATCTGTGGTTAGCCATCACTTAAGTCCAGGATTCTACCACATGTATAGTAATATGTTGACTCTTTGGCCCAGAATAGGTTCGTGAAGGGGCAAGCTATTTTTGCTTGTTCACATTGCTGCTTCATTCACATTTCAAAATTGAAATGATAGGGGATTGTTTTGGTTTATCTCAAAACAGATGTGTTAGTGAGGGGAGTTTCCCCACATTACTTGCCTGTGCTCTTTCTCTTTGGTCTCCATTCTCTCAAGACAAGGAGACTTGTGAGATTGACAGAAGGCAAAAAGGTAGGGGGCTGTTGGGATGTAAGAAGGAGAAGGAAGGTTCTGTACTTCTTACTTGGGTTCTCTGTTTGATATTAAAATGAATCCTCCCTATCAGTGCTGCTGTTGTATGCATATACATATCCCTTAGTGGGCATATACAAACAGGTGTGAATGCATTTTTTTTTTCTGAGAGAAGTGAGCAGGGAATTTGTTGTATCTGAGAGAAAGCGCTGGCTTACCCAGAGTGTCTGGAGAAAAGGCTGAATTTCTGAAAGCTAGGTCTAGTTATGATGTTGCTTCATATCCACTAGACCACCCTGTATCTTTTGTCCTGCGTCCTGAGCGAGGAAGTTCATATTCTGCTCAAAGGTGTGCCAAAGTGAGGGTGAAATTCAGTGTGCGTTTTCATTGCATCCCATTCTTGCCCTCTAGCTTCCTTTAGTCATGCGCATAGAATTCCAAACACCTTGAGAACTAGTCTATTAGAAATAAAATTAAAGCTAAGTACACTTGTGAAGTTGCTGTCATTTGGGCACAGAAAGCTCAGCACTTGGGGTTTGCCTTAAACCACCTAGATGAAAACTGGGGTGGCTGCATGGATTTGTATGGTGTCACAGTGCTTGAATGGGAAAGAAAGAGTGAAGTATGTGAGGGTGTTCAGACCTTTATACACAGCCTCTCAGCTTCTTTTCTTCTACCTTCACCCCTCCTTAACCCCTTTGCTGGTCACTTGGGGTGCCCAGACATCTGACACTACACTCATCCACAGTGTTGCTAATCTTCAGGATTGGAATCAAGCAGGACTTTCCAGGACCATTGGACTGTCCCTCCAGGTCATCTTGGAAGGCAATGGCTTGTTGACTTTGGTCACGGACATCAGCACACCCAGCCGCCACTTCTGGTGAGGATGGTTGGCTATCCCATGGACCATGCCTCGTGTATATACCTTCTGTGCTGGCATATTGACCGTTGTGTAATTATTCCAGCCATGTCCCACGTGGGACACCTTTAGTGTCATTTTGGAACTTAGGCAGGCCTTGGCTGGTCTGTATGCTCCTGACTCTGGCACCTATCTTATTTGTTGAGTGTTTGGGGGAGTTGGGGAGGGGGATATCTCTTGGCTAACTGTTAAGCGTGTTGCCTCTGGCAAAGATGAATTCTGATATTCACTTTGTTTTGTGAGAGCTCCCCTCAGATGCACAGTTTGGACGAAGGGGATTTCTTTGCTGTTTTAAAAGAGTAACTGAAAATATGATATTTGTTCTCCTGATTTTTTTTTCTTTTTGAGAAGTATGTATGGCAGGTGTGCTTGTGTGGTCTTGGTTTTTAATTTTGATCTAAGTTAGTGGTTCCCAAACTTTGGCCCTCCAAGTGGTTTGGGTTTTTTTTCTTTTGGATTTCAGCTCCCAGAAGCCTCAAACTTGGCCAACAGTCAGAAATTCTGGAAGCTGAAATCTAAAACATCTAGAGGACCAAAGTTTGGGAACCACTGAGCTAGGTGAAAGGAGGGAATGGGACATCTGTGGTGATTCTTGTGTCAGCCTTGCAAATAAGTCTGCAAAAATTATTTGCCCACAGCTGGTTTTAAGGCTATTCCTGCCTGCCTATACATAGTTACCATTTTATTTCACTGTTAAGTTTACTAGCTGCCTTTCTGCCTGTGCATTCTAGGTGACTTTACAGTCTAAAATAATGTCATATAGCATAGAAAGGAGTAGAGGGGGTGGGAAAGAAAAGGGAGTGTGAACAATATGTGTACAAGTTGGCAGATAATATTACAGAATTACTAGAGTGGCTATATGAGATGATCATTGAAAGAGACAGTTTGGGAGGAGTCAAACTATAGATTCTTCTAGCCAAAATGATGGAGTGGAACTTTTTTTGACACCTCCACACCTTCATATTTCAACTTTATCACCAGCCTTTTACTAAAAGAGAAGAACCAGTCCTCGCCCAATATGCAAATCATTCACAGTTTGTCACTTGGAAGCTATTCTTACCCTTCACAGTTGCCCAGGTGAGAGTGGTTCTATATGAGCCACTTTTAAAGTATTGTATCCTAGCCAATAGTAGTTTTGTAGTAGTTTTTTGTTTTAAAGGCAGTGGTGTGCAGCTGCAATGAGTCTGGGGCAGGTTTTCTGCTCCTGGGAGCCTTCGCACCCTGAAATGGCCGTATGTCCACTTCTGATTTTGATATATGGCATTTTTTTTAATGTTAAAATGTGCATAAGAGTCTTCAGCTGATTTGGCCTGGAGGCTTCCAGAAGAGGCAATTCACGCTTTGTTTGGGGGTTTTGATCAGAAGAAAGGCAGTCTGGGGGGTCTGGAGGGGTTGGGGGGCTACAAAAGCAGCCTGGACACATTCTGGCCAAGGGGGCATTTTATCCATCCATTCTGAAGTCACTAGTTTCCTGTGTATTATCCAGCTTTGTTTTGTCTAAGCCCATTAGTCTCCAAATTCAGCCTTTGAGTTGCCTTTATGTAAGGTTTCTGTAAAAGCCCTATGAGGAACAGCTTAGAGAGCTGGCTATGTTTACCTTGGAGATTAAAAGACTGAGAGGATATGTGACAGCCATCTTTATGGCCCATCTTTAAATATCTGAAGGTCCATCTTTAAATATCTGAAGGGATGTCATGTAGAACAGTGGCTCTCTAGCTTTGGTCTTCCAGGAGTTCTAGACTTCAACTCCCAGAAGCCTCAGCTAGCTTGGCCAGTTGTTAAGGGTTCTGGGAGCTGAAGTCCAAAACACCTGGAGGATCAAAGATCAAACACCACTGATTTAGAAGATAAAAAGCTTGTTTTCCACTGCTCCAGAGATGACAACACAAACCCAGTGGATTCAAATTACAAGAAAAGGTATTTTACCTAATTATTATGAAAAATATCTTCACTGTAAAAGCTGTTTGACAGTGGAATAAACTGTCTCAGAAGGTGCTGGAGTTTCCATCCTTGGGGGCTTTAAACAGGTTGGATGGCCATTTGATATGATTCATTTCATTTATTTGCATAATAAGAGGTATTTGCTGAAATTAAAGAAGAAACCAGCTTACTTGTAACAAGGAGATGTCAATAAGAGGCTGTTTGTGCCACAAAATTTTGAGGGCAGGAATTTTAGGGAAATTTCATCATTATTTTTTATACTTGAATATCTGAGAGAACTTTCCTCAATTTTCGTTTTCCTTCATTCTCCACCAACTGCATTCTCTGCATCAGGTTTTTTCAGCTTTTGAAGAAGAATGAGTCTAAGGTTGTAATCCTATATGCCTTTTCCAGAGAGTAAACAATGTTGAATTCAGTGGAATTTACTTACGAATAGACATGAATTGTAAGATAACAATACTGTAAGTGCTAAAGTGTCACTGAAAATGTTGAGGCCTAATTCTGAGCAAATTAAAAATGACCCTCCCTGTCCCATGCTGGATGGAGTCCAGAAAAAACAGTTCTTCTTCGTGGTCTCTGTGCCTCACACACTAGGAGCTTTCACACATGCGCGGTAGCATTCGGAAAATTCTAGAGCTTAGTAGCTTGGCGGGAACCCCTCCCCCATGCCGGTACTGAGCATGCTCAGCCCGCCAAGCAACGGTCTCTCCTCAGTTCTTTCTCGTCCGCTGTCGCATACGGAAGGTTCTTTTGCATTGTATCGCCTTTTGGCTTTTTTGGATCGTTTCTTTCTGGTTTTGACTTGGATTTCACTATTGGACTTCGCTTTTGGATTTCTGACTTGGTTTTTGATGACTTTTTGGATCTTTTTGACCCCTCCTCTGGCTTCTCCTCCCATCTTCTGTCTTCTTCGACCTCGTCTTCTCCACCATCTTCTCCGCCACCCCTTGTGAGTCTTTCCTTCCTTGGACTTCTATGTCTTCTCTCTTTAAGCCTTGCAACACTTGTGGTCACAAGGTTGCGCTGACAGACGGAGATAGTGAGTGCCTCTTCTGCTTGGGAGAGACTCACAACGTTAAGGCTTGTCTTATCTGCCGCGACTTCACCACCCAGACTCTGCAGAACCGCTTAGCCCGCTTAAAATCTCACTGCTGGGAAGAGTCTCTTCGGGCGAGGGATCAGCTGTCTGTTCAGCCCGCGATGTCTAAACCATCAACATCGAGCTGATCTGTGACCACACCGTCGTCGGTACCGGCGGCTGCCGCTCCGACGACATCGACGGTACCGGGATCGGTACCGTCATCTCAGCCCCTGATATCGGCCTTGCCAAAAATTCCTAAGATCTCTTCGGTGGCATCGACTTCGAGGGAGGCTCCTGCGGGCTTACAGGCAGCGAAGTCATCTAGGCCGCTTACTGCTGCTCAGTGTAAGCATCCTGCCCCTCAAGCCGTTAAAGAGAAGGAAAAGGAGAAAAGAAGAGGAAGGAGAAGCGGCGCTCTCCTCCCAAGAGACCTTCCCCTCCTACGCCTCCTCCGACCCAGCAGCCTGAAGACCCAGGTGAAGACTCGGAACCCCAGGAAATTCTGGAGGTCTCCGATGAGGAGGTGACCGCTGGCTTGGCTGTGCCTTCCGGCCCGCTGCTACTTACTGCCGCGGTGTCTCCGCCTGGTCACCCTGAAGTGGTGGACCGCCCGGAGGATGTTCCGGCCTTGCGCCGCCATTGGCAGTCTTCTGGCAGGAGCGAGTCATGCTCCCCAGAACAAAGAGATGTCGGTCCCCGCGCCGTTGGGAGACCTATCCGGAACGGGCCCTGTCTCGGCCCCCATTTGGTTCACCGTATTCCTCCGCATCCCATATCACGAGGTACGGTCGAGAACACAGCTGGCGGGAGTATCCAGGATCGTACCAGTCCTATTCCCCAGTGTATAGGGACCGGTACCACCCTGACGTGAGGCAGTGGTCGCCTTATCACCGCTCGCGCTCTCCATAGCATGCCACATACCATCCACGATATCGGCGATCACCTTCCCGCTCCTTTTCGAGATCACTGCGCCATCAGAGATCCCGTGAGCGCTCGCCCCGTTATCGGGCTGTCTCCCCACCAGCAAGGGTCACCTCGACAGTGTCGCGTCCAACTTCAGAGTCTGCTCCTGTACAACCTTCGGCTCCTGCCACTACAGTCACCCAGGTGATCCAGCGCCCGCGGCCTGCGGTGATGCCGATTACTATGACTCCACAACTCCAGACAACGGTTGCTCTACCGACCATGACGACTGCGCCCACGGTTACCCTGGCACTGCCATCTCAGCAACCGTCAAGAGAGAGGTCTCCTGAGAAGTCTCCTTCTGAGTCTTCCCAGACCTATGAATCCGACTCGGAGTCCGACGAGTTGACACCCGCGTCCCCCAAGTCGCCTCCCTTGGTTTTTGGAGATCCCGCACCGGAGTCGGCACGGGAGGACGTGAAGCAGTTCTCTGATACCCTCCTCTGGATGGCGACGGCATTGGGATTAAAGGTCGCGGACCTGGCTCCAGCCGTGCAGGTTCTGGTTTTCCACTACGTGGATACCCGTCCACCATCGACGGCACCACTACTGTTCCTGCTGGCCTTGATGGAGGCCCTTAAACATCCAAGAGCCCAGCCGGCGCCCACCCAGCCGATCCCTCACCAGTTGGAACGTCTATACCGGACCCAGAAGGAGGAGGCCAAGTTCTTATTCGCACACCCCGTACCGAACTCTGTTGTGGTTGAATCCGCCCAGACTAAGGGCGATAGGAGAGCACACACCACCCTGCCGGACCGAGAGGGCCGCAGACTGGACACCTTTGGCAGCAGATTTTACTCAGCTTCGTCTCTGATTGCCAGGGTGTCCAACACCCAAGCCTGCCTCGTGGCCTACCTGAGGAACCTGCTGGACAGATTCTGTCCTCTCCTGTCCAACCTCCCTGAGGAGAATCGGGCGAGTGCTACGCAGTTCTTTAACAAGGTGGTAGCACTCGCCAACCAGCAGATCATCTCATCCAGGCACTCCATGGAGGTTGCGGCACGGGTGATGGTGGGCTCTGTAACATTACACCGCTACGTGCGGTTGCGCTCATCGGGTCTGCAGGAGGACACCGGAAAGAGAATCAAAGACCTCCCTTTCGACGCCAGGGCTTGTTCAGTGTGACAACCGATGAGGCGATGGACCACATCGTCAAAGCCTGCCTGACGGCTAAGAAAATGGGCATACACCAGCCCCCACAGTCTCGCTGTAGCTTCGCTTCACGGTCCTCGTGGCGCAGGTCATCGTCAACATTCCAGCCGCAATCACCTCGTTCGGTCCCGTCCCGCCTGGCGACCTCACCCTCGGCACGGAGGCCTCTTCGGAGACACCCGGCTTCCTCTTCGAAGAAGTCTTTGTCTGGGACGAAGTCTCGGTTTTGACCGTCTTTGCAGGACGCCACCACAGCCACTCCTCCACCTGCCAGCAGCCCTAGAAGACCATCCGAGCCTGGCCAGACATCTCGCTGAATGGCGCCACATCACCACGGACTCTTGGGTTCTCTCCATCGTCCGTCTTGGTTATGCCATCGAGTTTGCACGTATACCTCCGTGAGCCATCTACTATTCCACCCCGGCCAGCTCGGCTTTGCTGGAAGAGATCCAGTCCCTGTTGGAAAAAGGAGCGATCGAAGAACTCCTGTCCTTGGCCAGTACCACCGGCTTCTTCTCCCGGTACTTCACGATACCGAAATCGGACGGTACCCTGCGGCCAATCTTGGAACTCAGAGGGCTGAACGAGTACATCCGCCCCAAAAGGTTCAAGATGGTAACCTTGTCTTCGATCCTCCCCTTCCTTTGACGAGGGGACTGGTTCGCCTCCATCGATCTTTGGGATGCCTACTTCCACATCTCCATTTGCCCACAGCACAGACGGCACCTTCGATTCGCAGTCGACAGCACCTGTTACCAATACAGGGTGCTGCCATTCGGACTCTCCGCCGCCCCCAGGGTCTTTACCAAGTGCATGGCCCCTGTGGTTTCCTACCTGCGGATGAAGGGCGTCTCCGTCTACCCTTACCTTGACGACTGGCTGTTGGTGGCTT
This sequence comes from Cyclura pinguis, assembly GCA_030412105.1. Classification (NCBI taxonomy): domain Eukaryota; kingdom Metazoa; phylum Chordata; class Lepidosauria; order Squamata; family Iguanidae; genus Cyclura; species Cyclura pinguis. Next base: position 193,126,352 of record CM059600.1, on the reverse strand, counting down.
CCTGCAGGCAGAAACTCTACAAAGACATCCACCGGACTCTTTCCCGTCTGACCCGTCTTGGCCTTCGGGTCAATCCGAAGAAGTCGCACCTCGAGCCGGCGAGAGTCCTCGACTTCATCGGAGCAACCCTGAACTCAGTGTCTGCCAGGGCATACCTGCCCATGGAGTGTGCACGTACCCTTCGTTGGGCTGCATCCGCCACTTTCGATGCCCCGACGGTATCAGCGAGGACGATTCAGCAGCTTCTCGGGTACATGGCCTCGACCACATCAGTCACCTACCTATCTCGACTCCGTGCATGCCCGCTCCAGCACTGGTTCGTCAGGGTCTTTAACCCTTTCCTAGACGACCAGAGGCTCCGCCTGCAGATTCCTCGACAGGTGCGTCGCTCTCTGCTATGGTGGCTGTCCTACTGTCACCTGCTGTCAGGGATGCCGTTCCGGGAGCCAGCCCCCCAGCTCACGGTATAGACAGATGCCTCCCTGTTCGGGTGCGGAGCGCACTGCGGCGATCTCAGAGGCCGGGGATGCTGGATCGACGACGAGATCGGCCTTCACATCAACGCCCTCAAGCTGCTCGCCATCTGCAAGGCTCTGAGGGCATTTCGCAACCTGGTCGCCGGCCGCACAATTCTGATCTTAACAGACAACGCGACGGCCATCTGTTATGTCAACAGACAAGGGGGGACCCATTCGACCACCCTCCTCACCGTTGTCCTTCAGCTGTGGGACTGGTGCGTGTCACTTCGGGTCCACCTGATTGCCGTACACCTAGCGGGCCAAGAGAACACCACGGCAGACGCCCTCAGCAGGGACACCTCCTGCCACCACGAGTGGTCCCTTTCAAGGGCAGGGTTCCAGATGATACGAGACCAGTGGGGCGAGCCGACGACCGACCTCTTCGCCACCAGCCAGAACAGGAAATGTCGCCGGTACTGCTCGAGAGCCGGCCGGGGTCAGGGCTCTCTCGGCAACGCTTTCCAGTTCGAGTGGAGCGACGGGCTCCTCTATGCATTCCCACTGTTTCCTCTCCTGGGTCGAGTGGTCGCCAAGATCCTCACAGACCGAGCCGACGTCGTCCTCGTAGCCCCCTACTGGCTGCGGCAGCACTGGTTCGGGCCCCTGTTCAAGGCCACTTGTGGTCGAATCTTCAGGTTCCTGACGGCGTCAGATCTCCTGTTGCACTCTGATGGTCTCGTTCTCCATCCGGACCTGCCCCTCCTGGCCTTCCACACGTGGACGATAACACCTTAGAGGATCCGACCATCCAGGACGTCCTGACCGCGGCCAGGAAGGAATTGACGCGCCGCAACTACCATTACAAGTAGCAGAAGTTCGTTGCCTTTGCTGAGGCGCGAGGCGAGCCGGTATCGCCTGTTGGCCTGTGTACCGTGCTCCATTTCCTTCTCCACCTTCAGCAGCAAGGACTTACGTTCCCGTCCCTGAAGGTCTATCTTGCCGCTATCGTGGCCTACCAACCTCGAGGCTCTCCATCGGCAGCTCTCTTCCGGGATGCTACCATGAAGCAGTTCATGAAGGGCTTACAACATCTCTATCCACCGGTATCGCTGCCACTACCACCCTGGTTGCTGTCCCTGGTGCTATCGCAGCTGATGCGACCGCCCTTCGAGCCCATGGCTACTGCGGATGATAGACTCCTCACCATCAAAACTGCTTTCCTGGTAGCTGTCACATCAGCCAGGCGAGCGAGTGAGCTGACAGCGCTGCGGGCTGATGAGCCTTTCCTTGTCTTCCATAGGGACAAGGTAGTCCTTCACCCTGATATTTCCTTCCTGTCCAAGGTGGTCTCACACTTCCACCTTAGTCAGGACATCATTTTGCCGACCTTTTACCCAGACCTGACGACTCTCCTGGAGCGGTCCCTCCACTTTCTTGATGTTCGTCGGGCCTTGGCCTTTTACACAAACTGGACTGCGTCTTTTCGCCAGACTCCGCACCTCTTTGTGTGTTACGGCCGGCGTCGGAGAGGCCACAAGGTGTCCACCCAGAGGTTCTCCAAATGGGTGGCCCAGACCATCCTGCTGGCATATGAACTCACCAAGCAGCCTCCGCCAGCCTTGCTCCGGGCTCATTCCACCAGAGCCATGGCGTCTTCAGCAGCTCTCCTGCGAGGTATAGACCTGCAGGAACTCTGCCGTGTGGCGACCTGATCCCGACCATTGACATTCGTATGCCACTACAGACTGGACTACCAGTCCCATAGAGATGCCTGTTTCAGACAAGCGGTGCTGGCTTCCGTACTTTAGGACCTGACCCACCGTCCTACTGGTAAGCTACAAAATCTCCTAGTGTGTGAGGCACAGAGACCACGAGGAAGAAGAACGGGTTACTTATCTGTAACTGTGGTTCTTCGAGTGGCCATCTGTGCCCTCACATGCACCCGCCCAGCCGTCCCCTCTTTCTCATGTCCCTTATCGGCGGACTCTAGAACTGAGGAGAGACCGTTGCTTGGCGGGCTGAGCATGCTCAGTACCGGCATGGGGGAGGGGTTCCCGCCAAGCTACTAAGCTCTAGAATTTTCCGAACGCTACCGCGCATGCGCGAAAGCTCCTAGTGTGTGAGGGCACAGATGACCACTCGAAGAACCACAGTTACAGGTAAGTAACCCGTTCTTCTTCGTGGTCTCTCTGACTCACCAACATGGGAACATTCTGTTTCTGCACAGAGATCTTCAGGAGCTTCTAGAGCTGCATTTTTCACTCGCATACATATAAGCTGCATGCTCCTATGGAAACCCAGTACCTTTTCATCTGACATCATGGTAGCACTGTTAGGAAGTCTCAGTGTTTTGGAAGTTCACCACCAGTTCATCGTTTTGCTCTTCAGGGCTTAATGGCCCTGAACTTTCCTCAAAAAGTGTCCAGGATTTGAGGTGAAGATCCAGTTTTCAGACGGCCATGCATATTGTCTCCTCTACTTGGGTGACAATCACATGGTTGATTCATGCCTGTTTTGCCAGAACTTTCTGCAGCAAGTGAGGCATAATAGAGCTTCCATCTTAAGGCTCTTCAGTGGGAAAGTGCCCTCTATATACTGCAAGCCTTTCAGCTCAGAATAAGCCGCTTCATACAGCTTCAGTGGCTATCTGCCCATGCTCACCTTTGCCCATGAAGTAACAGCCGGAGCGTTCTGTGAGCCAGACCCCTTTGACCCCTCTTCTTCAAGACTTCTCAAAGAACAAATTGATGCTATTTTTGTTCCAAAACCAAAGGAGCCTCCTAAGCCTTCTTCCTGAGCTCAAAAATCTAGAGATGTTCCACTTAAACCAAACAAGTTCCTAGAGAAGCAAATGGAAAAAGAGAAACATCAGTCCTCTTTGATTTTGATGGAGCTGGATGAGGCAGGGCTAACCCCCTCCCCCCGTTCAGTTATATTGGGTCCTTCCACTCAGGAGCCCCACTCATCCCATCTTGTATTCTCACGTCTCCATTGTCTCATCATTTCCCAAGCCTGATCTTGGAGAGAATCTATAGATATTTGGATTCGCAGTCCAACAAAGTTCAAGTATTCAGTTCCTACTTTGAAGGGAAGATTATTGACAAATTTTCCCTCTCCTGAAGCCCAGCTATTCATCATCACAAAGCGACTCTGCTTTTCCACTCTGAAGCACATAACGTGGTGGGCTCAGCAGATTACCATAATGAAGCATGTGGCAGGCTGTAGTGCAAAAGCTGTGGCAAATGCCATTGCTCTTCAAAACCATCAAGGTTTTCTTGAAGGGCTCCATACACTTTCATCCGATGAACTGTGGGCTGCTGACTATGTGGAGCCTGTCATCAGTCATTGCTAAGCTCATGGTGTGCTCCTTTGAGCCAATGATGTCAGCTGCTCTGCTGTAACATAGATTTACTTGTGGCTATCACCTTCGTCCATAGGGCCAGTGAATTGACAGCGCCTTACTTGTCTTTTCATAAGGACAAAGTCGACCTGTCCACAGACATCACTTTCCTCCTGGAAGTGTTCTCCACTTTCCATCTTAACCAGCTGTTCATGCTTCCTACCTTTATGCAATCCCCACTTTCCAATCTGGAGTGCACCCTTCACACCCTAAACATTAGACAGGCACTCCTGATTTATGTATCTCTGACAAAGCAATTTAGGAAATCTCCTTGGCTGTTTGTTACCTGTGGCACAAATAGGAAAGGGAAGGCAATCTCATCTCAATGTCTTTCCCACTGGGTGGTGAACACTATTCACCTCACCTGCTCTCTGGCTGGGGAACATCCTTACTGAGAGGTTGAAGCTCACTCAGGTGGTAGCTATCTCATTGGCTATCTCTCCCAGATCTCTGCTGAATGGGTACATGGTTGCAACTATCTACGTTCCTGTCTCATTGCAGACTGAATGCTTGGTCCTGAAATGATGCCACATTTGGTAGGGCGGTGCTGTCATTGATACTGGCATGACCCACAGTCCTTAGTGGGTTAGCTTTCTGTTCTCCAGTATGTGTCTCACAGATACCACAAATAAGAATCACCTGTGATTGTGGTTCTTTTGAGTGGTCACCTGTGAACTCACATAACTCCCCTCTTCATGCCATCCCTTTCTCCAGACCTCCTGATGGTGGACTTAGAACTGGCTTTCAGCAGGAACATCCATCTTATATGTGTGCCACTGAAGGGGCAGGGTACCATCAAAAACGCAACTCTAGAAGCTTCCTAAGATCTCTGCGCAGGTACAGAATTATTCCATATGTCTGAGTTCCCAGGAAACTACTCAAAGAACCACAGTTACAGGTAGACAACCTGATCTTCTAAAATTGTGGAAGTAAACAAGACTCAGATGAAAAGAATGGCGGGGAATTGTTTATTGTAGTTCCAAAACCAAAACACCCTGGAATTGTATAGTTGATTTTAGGCAGTTTGAGATGTATTGGGCTTGAGGTCATCAAAACCTAGAAAAAAAAGGGTTGAATTGTTTGGATATGGGAGAGAAGGCTGTTAATTTTCTTTGTATATGGGAAATATTTGATACAATTTGGAATTCTACAAGTCTCAGCTTATTGTCTTAAACAAAGGGTGAGCAACTGTGGCCTTCCATGTATTATGGGTCTTCAACTCCTATCAGCTGTCACCACTGGGTACTCTGGTGGATGAGAGTTTTAGGCCAATGAATTTGGAAAGTCACAATTACTTATCCTTGACACAGACAAGTGCTTTTTAAGTTGCCCAATGTGGGGGGCCAGAAATTTCCTCCCTTATCTGTCAGGGACTGGTATATCCATTGCCTACAATAAGTTATTTCTTTTTCAGAAGCTCTGCAGGAATTGACAGCAGATGACTTTTGGTTCAGCAAGAGTCCACAGAACACTACTTTGACTAGCACTACCATGAATAAAGCAGAACTCCAAGTTTCCAGCTGTAATGGTTGAGATACGATTTAACATAGTTTCTCCACTGACTAACAGTCCATTGCTGGCCTGCTGTGTTCACTTAACTGGCGTACGCTTAAGGATGCTTTGCTGTCAAAAGTTTGGCCAGTTCTAAAGCCTTCCTAGCTTGGCTGCTGCAAATGAATGGGTAGATTTCTGCAGGGCAAGAGGTGCTCTCTCTCTATGCTTTGCTCCTTGATGACTCAAGCAGAGGAGCTCATGTTCTCTTGAACGGGGACCTTTAAAATCCTGAAGCTGACCCTGCTACTTTAGCAGTAGTAGTTTGATATGCAGTTCTCTTGAGGGTGGAACTACCTTGGAGAAGGCAAGCTCCAAAATCCTTGTCTACAGGAGTAACATGAATGTACAGGAGGACTATGTGCATCTCCTACTCCCTCATGCTGGTTCTCCTTTTCAAATAGGGAACTGCCATATTAGCTTTGCAAGGCAAGCGCATTGAGTTGGAAGCTCTGATATTGCCCTTTATTTATGTCCTGAAAGGTAGCGTTGTGTATTCTGTTTAGTGCAAAGGGCTATGGGATAATGTACATATTAATTCCTGGTCCAAAAACCAGCATTAATCTAATCCCCCTCTGTTGGTACAGCCACTGCAATGTAAGATTGCAAATGTCTGGCAATGCACTTGGCACAAGATGAGACTTCTGTGCTTGGCCTAATTGCCATCTCCTTTTCCCCCTACAAGTGGTCACTGTCATCCTCTTCCCATACTTCACCTTTGTTCTTATCTCTTGCTGACACACATTGAGCAAGTCAGTGCAAGATAAGCAAATGTTTACATATTTTGTGTAACTTATTTTTAGCTTGGTATTTTGAACTTCCATGAAAAGGATTAAGGTAAGGGATCTGCTTTTTTAGAATATGTCCAGTCCTGATACCAGTTGATCTAGTCTGGCATATAGTCAGTGTGTTACATCAGCAGATTTGTGTTTGTGTCAAGACCAGAGCAGTGTAGAAAGGACAATACAGAACACTGAACCTGAGTGAGCTCCAACTTGATAAATAACACAAGGTCAGACTGGGTTCTAAGCAGTGAGATATCTTTTGTCAGTTGCATCTCCTATCCTGAACATGCATTCAGGATCTTCAAAGGTAGGATTTCCCTGGTTCTATACACTTCAAGATGTGTGTGCTATATTGCCTGTCTCCGAGGAGGTTTGCTCAAAGCTAAATTCCACTTTGTTCTCCTAGGTAAATCTAACACAGGATTAGTGGGTGGGTAGATAATCAAAACTCACTAGGAAGGCATGATGGAGATGACTGTTTTCTTCTTTCCCCTGTTGTCTGGCTTTTCTATATCTAGATTTCTGAATGGGACATTTTTGTTGCTAAAAACTATGTCCGGAGGTTCTTTTCCTTGCTTCCAGAGCCAGTCACCAGCTAACCTATTATCAAGGAACTGTGTGAATCCCTGGTTTTCCTGGAGGGCTCTGAAATGAGGGCCATGGGGACATTTGTCCCCCTGCCTTTAAAAGAGTCTTTTAGGTACCATTTTGAGTTCTTCCACTTCTATGCTGCCATGGGATGTGGATAGATATTTGCCTGGGACCCTCCTGTGGTTGGAACCTTTATATATAATTAAAAGTATCCACACTCTGCCTTTCAGATAGAGTCATGGAAGGCAGATTAACTCAGTGGGGAATAAAAGTAATAGGGGATGGAAGACAATATCACTGATTTCAGCAGCCATGTAATTATAGAGGCGAGTTGGAAGGGACCACAAAGATCGTCTAGTTCAGGCCCTGGAGATTTAGCAAACCCACTGCTACAGAATCTCTCCTAGAAGGCTGCTCAGGCTTTGGTTAAAAACCTCTAATGAAAGAGAGCCCCTCACTTTTTAGAAATAGTTTTGTTCTATCAGTGAGCAACTCATACTGCCAGAAATTTCAGATCTTCAGATGAAATCCACTTTCTTGTGATTTGAACCTGTTGGTTGGATTCTACTACCCTCTGGAGCAACTGAAAGTACATTTGCTGTGTCATCAGTATGGAGGCCTTTAAAATATTTGAAGATAGCCACCACATTGCCTTTGAATTGTCTCTTCTGCATGTGAAATAGGTTTCGTCCTCTTCCTGCCCTCTGGTTTGATAAATAGGTTTCTCCTCTTACTGTCTCTGGTTTGCAGTCCTGAACAAGCAGTGTAAGCAGAAACATTTCGAGCAGTATAACAAAGGGATGGCTACTAACAAGAGGTGCCTAGCAACTAGGAGGTCGGCCTCATAAAGGATGCTTAACAAAGGTCACTGGGCATGTGTTAACCAAGCTTTTCTGTAGTCTGGTCAGTCTGTCCACAAGTCTGGGAACATTTGATTTGAGGCATCTCCTCAGGAGACAGGATTTTCTTTTACATTGCACACCATGACCATAGGAAAGGGTGAAGCTACAACAAGCTGAGATGCTTGGAGGTAAGTACTCCAGTAATCTTCAGCTTTCAGAAAACCTATTTTTAACCTGGGACCCGATTTAAAATGGGATTATTCTATATTTCTCATTTGATTGCCACATTTTTGGTCCCGCAGCATTGGCACCCATAAAACAGAAAACAATGGAAGCAGGAGAATAGTTTAAACGTGGCAGAAAGATATGTAAAACTGGTCTCCCGTCAGTACCCCAAATTCTGTTGAAAAGCCACAGAAATGAGAGTGGTAAGCAATGGAACCTCACTTATAAAGAATCTTCCTATCTTTTCCACTTACATCTGTCTCCTCTTCACCCTGCCCACCTCTCTTTCTTCCCTTCTTTTGGAAAGATGAACAGCAAAGATCTTGCATTATGTTTTAGTTCTGCCTTTTCCTGGGGCACATTCTCATAAGATGACTTAAAGGAGAAATGCACTTTCTGAACAGTTGCCAAGAGAAGGAAATTTAAGCAGGTGCAGCTTGCTGAGGAGAAGATAACCCCCAATCATTTCCTACAATTTAGACTGGTACAGCTGCTATTGCCATCTTCTGGCAATTTCTTTTGTTATAAATCAGTTTCTAGACGTTGTACATCTAGAGCCTTATCACACAATGGCATCATAGCAAGGCATTAGTCCCACATTTGCCTCAGCCTTATCGCATGACGTCATTGCTCTCCAGGCGCTCTTGCGTTGCAGGGGTCATTGAAAAGGTGTTTGCTTTTCACAGTGGAAGTAATTCATTAATGACCCCCTTTTCCACAACAATTCAGTAACCAATTTGGGGGCAGATGTCTCATACCACTTTCTTCTGCCAATGAGCCATTAATGGGTGTGGCCAGGTTATCTCTCCCTCATAGTTGTAGTGTCATGATGTGCTGTTATGGTGCTCTTACAGCTAGAGGAACCACTTGTGAAGTGAGCGGTGGAGTACAGGAGTCAGTAATTATGCCTTAATGTGGATGAACAAATCATGCTGTTAAAGCACAAATGCAGCGAGGGTGTGATAGAGAGTGTCAGCAATCAGCTACCCTCACGAGAGTGGCTGGAGCGGATTTCAAACAGAATAATGCAGCATAGAGAAGTAGTGTGATAACCTAGAAAACAGGTTTTTTCCTCCTTACCTCTGGTGTGACCAACCCACCTACAATAAAACAGGAAGGAGACGTTGCTTTGTCTCGGCTGAGAACTTCCTAGCCAGACTAGATGGAGCTTTGCTGTAATCTGGATAGGGTAGCCATGTATTCTTCCTGACGGTCCTCTGAGAGGCTGTCAGACAACTATTTGAAAGGTTGCTCAGGGAGAGGAGGAAACCTTGACCTTTCCCATCTGCACTTAGCCCCTGAACAGCAGACAGCAGCCAGCCTAGGGGTGACCAGAGGCCCATTCACATTACACAATTATAGCATTATTATCATATATACCTGGCGTTGCCTGGGATTTTATTTTCTCATAGGTAATACTTGTTAGAAAGATTTGAGATCCTGTGCCTCTAATTCCCCAAACTGTCTTGTCCAGTACCTGTAATTTTCCCCCATATTCCCCAATCCAATCTGTATTCAGAGTTACTAACGTACAGAAGTTGGGTTCCTGAGGGAATATGCTGCCCTTCTCCTTGCTGCTAGGCCTCATCTCCATAGCAACTGGCTGAGAATTCTAAAGGCCCCTTCCTAAATTGCCAGTCCCAAGATTCCATAAAATCTTCACAGGCAGCCAATCATACGAGGTCTTCTCGCCTGACACAGCCAATCATATGAGGTCTTTGCCTGCCTAACATAGACAAACTCACAAACTTCGACTTTTATATGTTACATGAATCCACTTTAACTGCCATGACTTCGTGCTATAGGACCTTGAGATTAGCAGTGTAGGGAGGGATGTTTAGAATTCCCAGCCAGAGAGAGTCTTCAGGGCCTCCCCAAGCTACAAATCTCAAGATTCAGTAGGATGGCACCATGGCAGCTAAAAGTTGAAAAATAGTGCTATGATTGTTTAGTGTGAAAGGCCCTGGTCAGTCTCTAGTTCTTGCTCTCCTTGGGGGTACTGTGTTTCTATTGCAGTCATTCTTTTTAAATTTGCAGCAACTACACCTAAAAATTAGCATACAGATACTTTGTGGAAAAACTGTATTCTTATTTGCCCTCCCTTGGGAAGGACAGTGATGAAAGACTGGCCGTGTTAAGTCTGGCAAGGCTTGTTGAGCCCTTGATTTGGACGGCCGTCTTATCTCGTCCAAGGTTTGTCAAAGTGGGATTTCTACGATTCGGCTTAAATGGGGTTGGTGCCGTTCGGACCTGAATGGCGTGGCGTCACGCTTAAACCAGGCTCTTAGACTTCCTGTAAAAGAACAGCAGGTGACGCACTCTCCGTTAGCTTAGCTGGGGGTATGTGCCTAGAAATTTGACATCCGTGGCCGTTCTTGCGTGCCCTCCTGTGGAAGGGGCCGACAAAAGAGAAATAGAATATAGAGGTGTTAGTACAGTGGTTCTAAAGCTGGGGTCCACAGACCCCCGGGCACCCGCGGAGCCCCTGTTGGTGCTGGACACCAACAGCAGTGACAACAACAGGGATTTGGGAGTGGGGGAGGGCTGTGCGCAGGTGCTGAATCTGGTCCCTCGTTTGCAAACGAGGGAGCGGTTTCAGCACCTGCACAGACACATCTGCTGCCGCAACCCTGATGAAAAGGACACAGTAGCAGCTGTGTGTGCACACCCAAACTACGACTCTGGAGACCAGAGCTTGAATTCCCACTTGGCCATGGAAACCCACTGGCTGACCTCAGGCAGGTCACATTCTCTCAGCCTCAGTGAAAGGCAAAGGCAACAAATCTTGCCAAGAAAACCTACATAATAGATGCACCTTACGAGTCACCATAAGGCAGTTTTTAAAGGGGAGAGACATGACAGCTAGAAAAACCTCTGTCTCTCAGCGACGCTTTGTTGCTGTGTGCCTTCAAATCACTTCTGCATTAAGGCAGCCCTAAGGTGGACCTATCACAGGGTTTTTCGGCAAGATTTGTTCACAGAGGGGTTGCCTTTGCCTTCCTCTGAGGCGGACAGACTCTGACTTGCCCAAGGGCACCCAGTGTCTGAGTGGGGATTTGAATCCTAGGCCATTTCTGCCGTTCGCTGTTATAGTGTGATTATTTCGCATTCAACATCCTGTGGAATTAGGGAGTTCGTAGTTTCCTGAGGCCAAAGAGCTCTCTGACTGAGAATTCGAAATGCTTCTCACTAAACTACAAACCCCAAAATTCCACAGGATGTTGACAGTGAAATTATAGCACTAAAACAGTGTAATGTGGAAATGGCCCTAGTTTCCAAAAGTCTTAAATAAATATTTGGATATTTAAATCTAAATTCAAATATTAAAATCTTAAATTAAGTTTTAGAGGTCCTCAGCAACAAATTATATTTACAGGGTGTTCCTGGTAAAGAAAAGGTTAAGAACCACTGGTAGATTTCCAGGAGTCTTTCAGAGGATCATCCACTCTTTTCTGACCCCCTACAACTATAAACATAGGCCATTTCCGCACTAGACTGTTATAGTGCTATTATTCCACTTTCAACATCCTATGGAATCTGGGGTTTGGAGTTTAGGGAGGAGCCTTTGAGGCCCCTCCCTAAACTGCCAACCCCAGGATTCTATAGGATGTTGAAAGTGGAATAATAGCACTACAATAGCCTGGTGTGGAAATGGCCATGTCGACATCCACTGGCCTTCCTAAACACCACCCTAAGGTAGCCTGCTGAAAACAAGAAAGCTTTGGGAGGATAAGAGTAGATTTTAATGTGAAAACATTTCTGTGTAAACTCCAGCTGGGATACCAAAACAAAGTTCCAGGCTGAGGGCAAATTGCTCAGCAATTCGGTATCTATTTTGTACCGGGCTTCAGTTGGTCAGAGGGCTGGCCCTGCCATTAATTAGGCACCTAATTTAGGAAGCTATTTTCTTTCCCACCGATGTCACAGAATCACAGAGCTGGAGGGAGCTTCATAGGCCTTTGAATTCAACCCTGTTCTCAATGAGAGAACTAAAGCTAGAGCATCCCCAGCAGGTAGAACTGTACCACCTCTTTTTGAAGACATCTGGAAAAAGAGATCCCAGCACCTTTCTTGTTAATTGGTTCCATTGCCAAACCACTCTTACTATCTTGAAGTTACTTCTTCTTCTTTTTTGTATAATTTTTATTGAAAGTTTATCTCGAAAATACCCCTCCCTCACTTCCATGCTTAAATCTTCCAGTTGAAATTGTTTATTTCCATTCCATTACAAACATGATTTCCATCATACAGAGAAGAACAGTTACATTATTTCTTCTTTGATTTCTCATACATTTATATCCTTACCCAATCCAATACTCTTTTCCATTCTTTCTCAAAGTTCTGGATAGATTTATTCTTCAAAGAAAATGCTAACTTTTCCATCTCTATCATATCCAGAACTTTTAACTTCCATTCTACTATATCAATATGTTTCTTTTCTTTCCAGTGCTGCGCATATGTCAACCTTGGTACAGTTATTAGATATAATATCTTCTGATGACTTCTTATTTTCCTTTGTTGCCCTAACATATTTAACAAATAAAGCTCTGGTTTCATTTCAAAATTCAGCTTACAAATCCTTTGGATTTCGTCATGTACCCCCTTCCAATTACTATCTTGAAGTTACTTCTAATATTCAGCCAAAACCTACCCTCCTGTAACTTAAACTATTAGATGTAGTCTTATCTCCTGGGATCACAGAGGACAAACCTGCAGCCCTTTAGATGTTTAAAAGGGCAGTCGTATCAGTCTTCTCTTCACCTGACTGGACATGCCCTTTCCTCCAAATTTTCCCAATGTTTTTTTTTTCCTCCCTAGCTGTTCTCATACCTCTCTGAAACCTCTCCAACTTGTCTACATCTTTCTTAAAAAGAGGGGCCCAGAACTGAATGCAATACTCCGGATGAGGCCAGGCTAGCAAGAATATAAAGGGACTATTAACTTCTCTTGTAAAGATACCATGAAGAGTTTGTGTGTGTGTTTTTTTTTTAAAGTTACTATATTTTTGCTGCTAGGTACATGAAGAGGTGTATACCCTATGTGCCAAAATAACTTGGCTAGTTTAGTGTACCCTGTACCTTATCCTGTGGGTTGCCTGAACCCTTGCTGTGTGGGTGGGTGATTCTTCTTGTGAATCATCACTTTGAAATAGGAGTGTGATCTTGCGCGTGTAGGAATATTAGGGATTCAGAAATGGCCTTGCTAAATCAGACAAGGATCTGTTTATTCCTGAGCTGCAGTGTCTCGCAGCGGGCAGCCAGGTTCTCCAAGGAAGCTCAGAAACAGAAGGTGACAGAAGGCTTTTTCTCACTACATAGTTATAGAACTAGGATTCCACTTTAACTGCCATGGCTGCATCCTGTGGAATCCCAGGATCTGCAGTTTAGGAAGAGGCACTGAGAATTCCCTCCCAAAGAGCTCCTCTTGTGCCTCTGACCAAACTACAAACCCCATAGGAGGCAGCCATGGCAGTGAAAAGTGATATCACAGTGCTATAATTGTGTATTGTGAAAGGGCTCAGAAATGACTGTAACATTTGTTCAGATTATGTCAAAACTGGAGACCAGATGCCTCTGGCTGGGAAGCCTCGGTTTGGGCTGTTGTGTATCATAGTCTGGAATGTCCATGTCCATTTGTGGCTGCCACCACCACATCTTGAGGCAATGAATCTCCAAAGTAATTTCTGTCTTGAATGAAGGAGTACTTCCTTTTATTTGTCATGCTTTAGAAATGTTGCCTAGTTCTTTCCAGCCAAATGTCTGCTGAAAGTACCATGGGAGGTGCTGCTACTAACGCACGGCTTGGTTGTTGCCTGTGTATGTTCGGTCCAATCGATTCTGCAATCATATACATATTTACTTGAGCATATACCTAACTGAGTTCAGCATAGCATACACCTAGGGGATAATGCCTAGCCTTTGGACATGCATTTCTGCAGGGAAACGGAATATTGGGAACCTTTGAAATATTTCTGTGCTACAGACTATGTGTGCACTTCTGGAATCTGATGTAAACATTTTGGTTTCCCCCAAAATAAATACAGCAAAAATGTCTCTCTCCTTCCCCCCACCAATTTGTAATTTTTGAGCTATGTTGCCCTTTGTAAGAGAATATAACATAGTTGAAGCATTTAATTCTCTACAGGAGGGCATGGGGTGGAGAAACTGGAATGGTTGAATGAAATTATCTTGTGTATTAGTAAATTACATGAATTTTAGCATGGGGATTAAAAACAAGGTCATTTTCTTTAAAAAGATAGTTGCAAACAGTATCTCTGTTCTCTTCTGGCACAGAGAAGGAGCTTTTTTTACTTCTATACATTCTTGGGTTCTTCCAAACCGTTATGGATTGGGCTCTTGTTTTCTTTTCTGAGTGCAAGGGAATATGATTCTCTTGAGGCATGGTGGATTCTGGGCCAAAACCAGCTGTCCTGGCATTTTGCCATCCTGCTCTTGAGAATAAGACCCAGAAATCAAGCAAGAATGAGCAGGAGGGGGTGGGACTGTCGAAGCTTACAAAACCTACTTTTGCCTTTCACAGAAGATCAGACCTTCTAAAGTCTGGCTCCAAAAGCACGCTTGCTCCTATTGCTGGGTTTCAGAATACCAAGGTAAGAGCCACACATCCAAAAGGGCTTGTTTGGGGAGGGGGAGTCACAGAATAAACTGCCTTCTGGTCCACCTTTAGATTTTTGGCTAAGCGTTGGAGATCTGTGCAGTATATAAAACTAAGTACTTTCTGTGACGTAAAACAGGAGCTGGTAAGATACGGCTTTTACACTGTCTGTGCGTCCTTCTTTTTCCCAGTAGATCTGGCTGCTTTAAGTGTCTCTGTGTTTGTCTTAGGTGAAAAATTAAGAGGCCCTAAAATACTCTGCTGCCTATGGCAAAGGGACAAGATGCCCCCCACTCCTTTCTACCTCTAGAATCCAACTGGACTGGCAGTTGAATTTTGAAACCTGATGATGGGACAAATGTCTTCCAGTTTATTTGAAGGTAGCTACCGACCTCACCTAGGTGGAGCGAGGCACAGATGAGCTTTTTGAAATTCTCCATTCATACTTTGGAAAAGGAAAGAGAGGGCTCATTTCATCAACCATCTCAAGGAGGAAGAGAAAGTCTCCCACAGTTCCTTGTGTGGGTGGGTCTTATTATTAGCACTGGCAGTACCACTGCTTCATTTTTTCCCCCCCTATCACCACCACCCTCAATCTACAGGTGACAACTGCAGCCAACTGCATTGGCCTCCCGGTTCCATCCTTCACAATGTCTTGGAGCTACCACCATTGTGAGGAGGCATGGGTGGTGGTGGGCGAATAAAGACTGGCACAAAAAAATAATATGGAAGATAATCGAAGTACAGTCATCCCTCCATATTCATTAGGTTTAGGGGTGCAGGACTCCTGCAAAAATGGAAAAGTTGTAGATATCAAAATGTGTATGTCTGCAAGAAGAGTATGAGGCATAATTGAGACAGTGTATACTCAAGGTCCAAACCAGATCAGACAAAAGGGAAAAGGGGTGGATTGGCATGGTAGCCCAGTACTTCCTCTCTCACACCCATTTCCTTCCTTGGGAGTGTAGGGGGCATTGGGAGAGGGTTTCTGGTGCTGAGAAATCGGGCTACGAGCTGTCCTTAGGTGGACAGGCAGTGGCTAGGGGCGGGAGGGGGAGGACCAGAGGCAGATTTCTAAAAGACTGCATGGCCTGATTGGTGTGGCCAGGAATGAACGTTCCCCTAGAAAAGAGGTGCTGGGGGAGGACGGGTTGGAGAAACTGTGAAAATTAAACCCACAAATGTGAAGATCTGACTGTAAATTCTGTAGAGTGACCTTCTTTTATGTCTAGGGGGTTGGCAAGTATGAGGAAAACAGTTTCAGGAAAAAGAATATTCCGGTCAGTTTTCAGATTTAGTTAAGCAGGCCACGTGGCAAGGGCAACTCTTTCTGGCAATTGCCCCCTCAGCTTCTGCTGCCTGGAGGCTGCAACCTCACCATGGCAGAGAGTAGCTCTGCCCTTTGAGCTCTGTTCTGTCTGAAGCCACGACAGGAAGCCGGGCAATCTGCGCATTCTGAGTTGATCTGTTGTGGCATTTTTCTGCCAGCAGATGGAGCCATGTAGTCACACAATCCTAACCGCGATCCAGGAGGTACAGGTCTAGCAGGGAGGTTGGGGCCCAGTGGCAAAACGGGGTACTGGCTTCCCTCCCTATTCCTAGCTTTCCCTTTCCCCTGTCCATCTAAAAGTATAGACGCAGTAATGTGAAAAAAAGGAGCAGCAGACAGGGTGGGCTATAGAAGTACAATCTACTGAGCTCCCAAGGATTGACAAATGGTAACACATGGTAAAAATTAGCAGGAATCCTCTTTTCTGGCTCCCAGAATCCTGGGCTGAGAGCCTTGGCTTGCCGGCCCTGCCTGATGTTTTTGCAGCACTGTGGAATCTAAATCCCAGGCCCAAGGATCTGCCACGGAAGGCAGGAATGCTCCCTCTGAGCAGGGTCTCTGCTCCCTGAGTTCTGCCGGGCCTTCATTCGCTTGCGTGCCCCTCATTCATCCTTCTCCCCATCCTTCCTCCCAAAACGACCATTCCAGTATCTTGCCATTGCCTTACAAATAATGTGCCTAGTCAGGTTATTTTTAAACCTTCAGATGTGTCTATTTTTAATCTCTGCTCCCTTTTTGTGCCAGGGGCTCCTCTCGATGGGCAGCACTGATCCAGAGCACTGCACTGCAGAGAGGTGGTGGGCTGGTGGCACAAACGTGGACTTGCCTCTGTTTTCCCAATCCAACTGTTTAGTATAGATTGGCGGTGGGGGAGAGGGGAGGATCTCGGTGGGTGTATCTTGGAAAAGGGAACAGTGATTTCTTTCTCCCTCCATCTTTCTTTCTCTGCTGCTGGCTCAGTCAAGTCCCTTTCCTTTGGGGAGGGGGTGCCAATTCTTGTGCTTTCCCCATATTTGGCAATTTCTCTTCTGGAGGATAGCCCAGGTTGGCTCTTCAGTCTGGTACTGACCACATCAGCTAAGTCTGCAGGTCGAGATTTCTGCTGGCGACAAAGCTGAATGAAAGGGCAGCTGTGGGGTGGCAACGAGGAATCATTCCCCCAAGCGCCCTCACCTTAATGTGTTGATATGCCACTCAGGTTGGCCTGAGTAGAGATGGCTTCTCACTTTTATCGTATCACTTCTTTCTGCCCTATTGGCAAAGATGTTCTTCCATGTAGAAAAAAATTGGTCTCTCCTCTCTTCTGCAATCTGTAATAGATTGCAGAAGAGATATGATGATTAAAAGAAAGTTATACTACAAGGAATTGGCAGCAGGAAGTCAAGGTGTGTCAGAAGAAGAATGTTGGAATGAGAATTGGATAAGTATGTTGACTTTGTTTTTCATTATGTGTGTTAAAATTGTATATATTGTACAAATTGTAAAACTCTGTGTGTGTGTGTGTGTGTGTGTGTGTGTGTGTGTAGATAGAGAGAGAGAGACAGAGAGAGAGATTGGTCTGCATACTATTTAGGGTACTGTACATGTCAGAGCCACCATAGTGTACTGGGCTTGAGTACTGGACTGGGACTCAAGGGGGGGACAGGGTTCAAATCCCCACTCAGTCATAGAAAACCACTGGGTGACCTTGGGCAAGTCACACTCTCTCAGCCTCAGAAGAAGGCAGTAGCAAAGCTTCTCTAAGTAAATGTTGTCAAGACAATCCTCTGAGTAGGACACCACAAGGCAGCACCGACTTGAAGCAATATAGCAGCTACAACAACAGTTACTGTCAGTTGTCTGAGAACGTGGCAGTTGCTTCCCTGGCTTAAGATAAGAGGGAACCAAAGTGTGTTTCAGAGCTCCATGGGCTCTCCCCCGCTGCCTGAAGTCTGTGTGTCTTGCTCCTCTGCAGTGAGGACTGGAGCCTTCTTTATGGGGCCTGAGTTAGAAGTGGCCTCTCGCTCCTTATCTTCTCACTCCATTCTGCCCTATTGACAAAGAAGTCCTTCCATGTAATAAATATTGGCCTTCAAGAAGTTGTTACTCTGGCCCTATCAATAGAAAAACTCTGTTTTCAAGGAGAGCTAGACCAAGTATGTAAGTGTCACAGCCTCTGCTGTGTAACTTGGCTGGGGTTAAAAACCAGGGGATCTGTAAAAAAAGAGAAATCATTAAAATCTCACTAAATTTTTTTTTTTAAAGAAAACCCCAACGTTGTTGACTAGTAGGGTATCTCAGAGTTCTGTCTTGGGCTCAGTGTTATTTAACATCTTTATAAATGACTTCTGTATGACAAGGATTTAGAGATCTTAGTAGACCACAAGCTAAACATGAGTCAGCAGCGTGATGCAGAAGCCAAAAAAGCCAATGCGATTCTGAGTTGCATCAACAGGAGTGTAGTGTCCAGATCCAGCGAAGTAGTAGTCCCTCTCTATTCTGCTTTGGTTAGACCTCATCTGGAATACTGTGTCCAGTTCTGTGTACCACAGTTCAAGAAGGCTATCAACAAGCTGGAAGGTGTGCAGAGAAGGATGACCAAGACACTCAAAGGTCTGGAAACCCAGCCTTATGAGGAATGGGTTTGGAAGCTGGGTGTGTTTAGCTTGGAGAAGAAAAGACTGAGAGGTGACAGGATAGCCATCTGTAAATATCTGAAGGGATGTCATGTGGAAGACGGAGCCAGTTTGTTTCCTGCTGGTCCAGAGACTAGAACATGAATCAGTGGATTCAAATTACAAGGAAAGAGATGGCCCTTGGTCGCTTCCAATCCAGTAATTATACTGCTTTAATCAAAGTACAAGTTAGCTTATAACAATATTTGCCTGTATATAAAGTAAAACACCAAAAATTAAAAATACATAAAATATCATTTAAAGGGAGAAGAACTATCCAGAGGCCTATCTAATTCCAGCATCTGGGGTTCAGTGCCTGAATATGGATGTACCATTCATAACTGTCATGGCTAACAAGCAAGAACGGTATACCGTGCTCCTGTCCAGGGATAAAGCCAGCCAGATATAGCCTCTCGCCATCTCCTCCTTTCCATAAAGAATGACCCAGATGGTATGATTTTACTGGCCCATTTTCTACAGTATTTCAAGGACAGAGAGCAAATGGTCCTCCAGTTTTGGACTTCAACTTCTATTCTTCTTTATTGTTGGCTATGCTGGTGAGTGCTGAAGGGAGCTATAGGCCAAAAATATTGTGAAGGACCACACATTTCCTCCTTCAAGTCAAAGTTAAATCTTTGTGTTCAGACGCGCTTTGCCACTGGATATGAAAGGCTGGGGACAAGTAGGCAAGTGGCAGGTTCTGTGCCCTTACTGGATGTGAAGGCTGCTTCTCTGTTCTGTGTTTTCTTTTCTGGCAGTAAGTTCCAGTGAGAGACAGTAAAAAGGTGAGATGAGGGCCTGACAGTGACTTTATTGGAATAGGAGAATGAGCATGACAAGCCATGCCATTTTGGCCTGTGTTAATGATAAAAGCATCTGCAGATACACCTCTTTCAATGAAGTAGATGTGTTCCAGGGCATTACTTTTTTAGCAGATACAGTCAGCCTTCCACACTTGCGGGTTTCACTTTTGCGGATTTGATTATTCACGGATTATTTGCAGTCACCTCTGCTGCCTCCCTATGCCATTTTTAATAGGGACTGCAAGCCTTGTGAGACTGAGAAACTATGAATGAAGCTTGCAAGTGCCTATTAAAAATGGTGTGGGGCAGCAGTGGAGGTGGCAGTAAGTCCCACCAGCCACCCACTTCTGCGTTGTGAAGGAATCCTGATGCCTCAGAGGAATCCATGGTGGATTGAATATGGTGATCATACTTTTTTGTGTGTGTTAAATATGGTTCGGGAGGTCCTAGAGTTATTCACGCTTTTTCCACTTTCACAGGGTCGTGTGCCCCTAACTCTAGCAAATGTGGAAGGATGGCTGTAATTTGATACCAGAGGCAGAAATAACATGGAAAGAATAAGGGTAGGTGCCTATATCACAAAAAAGAGCAGCTCAACAGGCTTCAGGAAACCTTTAGCTTTTGTGTTCATATATGCCTAATTAGAGATTGAGGAGCAGCTACTGTTCACGTTACCTGATGCAGATAAGCACACATAGCAAGAGTAGAGTTGGCTATAGTAGGACCCCATTCATTCCTAGCTCAAGCTTTTATTTCACTGTTTACTGCCCTTGAATGTATGTATCATATAATGCGTATTGCATAACATGTATGGATAGTGAAAATGTCCTACACAGTGGCCTGACCATTTTGGAGGGGATTGTCAGGGATTCCAGGCAGGGAACCCTGGGAAAATGATCAGCCCACTGCAAAGATGCTGCATCATGCTCCAGCTGTGGGTGATTGCAAGGTTGCATCAGAAACTGGGGTCGTGTGCAGATGGTAGAGGGAGGTGTGCAAACCTCTGCCTGATTGGTTGTAAATATGTATATAAGAAAGCAATCCCCAGTATGTATTTGTCTGTTGACCAAACCGGTGTCTGGCGCAAGCCTTTGTCCGTCTGTTCCATGTTGTGTACATATCGGAACGTTGCTACAAGATAAAGTGCCTCCTGTTTGGAAGAAACTCCTCCGTGTGTGAGTATCCTTACTGGGGAACAAGGCTGCTGCTGTTGGCTCGCTGTCCTGTGGTTATTCCGCTGCATCTCTGTGGGGCTGAAACTCCTATCATCCCCCAACAAAATGTACCACTGCTACCATCTGACACTGAAAGTCCAGCCCCTCCTTCACCCTCTCCTAATGCAGATATTGCTAAACTCCTTTCAACTACACATAGGACAAGGAGGAAAACGGGGAGGCTGAAGGTGCTTTTAAAAACTTTGTAAAAGGAAGCTTCTTTATTCATGACTCTGACAGGAAGGCTGAGAAACTCTGCCTGTGCAAACACTTGTAAAGTGCTTGGCAATACAGGTAGAAAATTGTGGTAGAGATCAGCCATTAGCTTGATTCAATAGAAGGCAACTTCTTAATGGAATTTTCATATCTGAGTAAGTCATCATATTTTTCCGGTGCCCAGCTGGAGATGCTTCGCTGGTAGCCATAGCTTAATTGCTACTCAAGACCAGAGTATGTTTATGCAGAGATGTGTATTTCAGAATAAAATGCTACATTACAGTGAAACTCCTTGCCACCTGCACTATCACTCTGGGAGGCTCAGAGTCCTTCCCTCCCATCTTGAAAGATACAGACAGTGGCAGCTGGAAAAGTGAATCTGTTTTGGGTTATAGTCCATACTTTAAATGAGCGCTCCAAGGTGCCAAAGGATTGCTATACCTTAAGTAGCTCCTTTAAAATTTAGACTCAAGAGCAGACTCATCACCCCACTGACGTGGAAGCCCCCAACAGCCACTGGATACAGATATTCCCCTGTTACCTGAGGGGGTCAACCAGGTGTTGCTGCCAGATGAGCTTTTTGAGTTGAACTGGCTTTCCAAGCACCCAAGGCAGCCTTTCCCAAGCTGTTGCCCTGCTGCTGTGCTGGACTGCAACACACTGGCAAGCAAAGAGGCTGAGGATGGTTGTGAATGTAACCTCAACAAACCAGAAGGATGCACGATTTAGGCAGTGTTGACCCAATGCAGGGAAAGAGATGAGGCATTCTTCCACTCCATAGGTTTTCAGACCATCCAGTTAGGTAGCTGGAGGGGGAAGGAGCAACACTAGGAAGAACGTTATTCTTTGCAAACTTGATCATGGGTTTGGTTTAAGCTGAGCACTAGGATATGTAATAAGCCATACACACACAGACCCCTGTGGGTTTCACAGGCTTGCTGAGTGCGCACCATTAACGTGCTAACCCCAGAGGTGGTAGATCCCTGGTTTCTTGGTGGTGCTTGATTTTTTTATACCTGAAGTTGAGTGAGCAACAGGAAAGGGTGGAGGAAGCTTATTGCTATTCTTGAGCTGAGTGTGGTGAGCAAGGTGGCCAGAGTCACAGATACTGCTTTTGTGCACATAAACAGTAATAAGTGAGGGGAAACAAGAGGGGTAAAACAGCTTAAGCTGCGAGAGAGTATTACTTGCCTGAGGAATTACACCAGGGGTGAAAATCTACACCAGGGGAGAAAAACTATTGTTGGACTACAACTCCCAACATTCCTCACTATTGGCTATGCTGTCTAGGGCAGCTAGAAGTGGCAGTCCAACATTTGGAAGGCCACATGTTTTCCATTCCTGTGTATACACTGAACTTGGTGGGCAAGCTGAGTTCTGAATTCAGATCTACCTCCTCCAAGTCAAACACTGGATTCTTCTCACAAAAGAGAGAAAAGGAACTGGTGTCTTCTCTCTCTTGTCTCCTCCTTTATCATTTTTGCATTGGCTGTGCCATTCTCCATTAGCTGAAGTGAATTGAGCTCCAGACAAATTCCATTAGAACAGATAATGTGAGCCTCTCACAAGCTACTACCTGTTGCTGGCTGGAAAATTCAGGAAACTGTCTTCTAAAAAGCAACTTATTCCAAGCTCTGTGAGAATACATCTCACTTAATTCCCCAGAAAGTCTTTACATAGCTCAGCCTTTTGCCTCTTACAGAAGGTGGATTTGTCCCCCTCTGCCCCATTCTTTCAAACTTTTCTCTAGACACCAGAAATATTCCTTGAGTCTTTTTTGAGGGATGTCCAAACAGCTGTTTGCAGAAGCACCTGCACTTGCTACTGGCTGGCTGGCTGGCGGGCTGTTCCTCCCAGCTGCCTGGATATTCTCATTTCCCTTGTGCTTGGTTCAGGAGTTGAATCATGAGTGAACAAGAGGAAAGAGTTAGCAAAGCTAGGAGCGAATTGGACTGCTGAAGATCTATTTAATTTAGCTGGTTACCTGAGGACATTTGGAGGTGCAAAACTAAAGCAGGTTTTTCCACTGAGCCAGAGAATCAATTATCACAGACATACAGGTCTAGAAGCCTGGCGTTCACCCTTGAAGAAAGAGACTGAAGTGAGTGAGGGGCTACAGCATGAAATGTTAAGCAATGAAAGAGCTTTTCACTCTAGTGTGGCAAATATGGGTCAGCTTGCCATTTCATCTGGAACAACACCCCACACTGAGAGGTCTAGGAGCTAATGTGTTACCACTAGCCCACCAGAACATGAGTCTGAATGAACAGAGATTTATGTACAATTTGAAATGTGTGTGTATGGGGGCAGGGTAGAATCTAGGTACTGATGTCCTTTTTAATAAAAAGGACAGAGATCTTGAAGCAAAACAGAAATATGCCTTGCATTTCTACCAAAAAGTGATCCTGTGCATATTTACTGGGAAACAAACACATTGGAAGCAACCTAGGAAGCTATCTCGCATGGGCCATCATTTGCCTATCCAGTCCAGTTTTGTCTATTCTAATTGGCAGCAGTTCTCCTGGGACTCTGTCAGAGAGAAAAAAATAATATTACCTGGACTTAGAAAGAGTATGGTAAACTTTGGCATTGCCTTGAAGAAATAGAAGCAATCACATTTTGGGGAAAAGGCTAACCAACTAATTTCTGTATGATACAACTAAGCAGCAGCAATACATTTGGATATTCAACTAAATTTTACAACTGAAATAGGAACTGTGCAGCCCTCCAGATGTTGCTGAGCTGCAACTCTTAGCAGCCCTAGCAAGCAGAGCCAATTGTGAGGAATACTGGGAGCTGTGGTTCAGCATCCTCCAGAGGGCTGATAGTTCTCATCTGTGCTTTACAATAATTTCAAAATCTTCAGTTTTATATGTGGTGAGGCTCCTTTGCTGGAGAGTTAGGTCCAAGGAACTCAGTTGGTTCTGGGTAAATATGCCTAGGATCAAGTTGAACAGTAACTATAGAGAAGATTTAAATTCTGACTCATACTAACAAATTGTTTTTGTGTGTCTTCAAGTCATTTCTGACTTCTGCCAACCTTAGGCAAACCGATCATGGTGTTTTCTAGGCAGCATTTGTTCAGAGTGGGTTTGCTGTTGCTATCCTCTGAGGCTGAGATAGTGTGACTTGCTCAAGGTCACCTAGTGGGTTTCCAAGGCTGAGCAGGAATTTGAACTCTGATCTTCTAGAGTCCAACAATCAAACCACCACACCATGCTGGCTCTGTCCAACATATATTTTTTAAAAATGTAATTTCCTCAAAAATGGAACCAGTGAATGAAAGATCTATGTTTTATTGTTCTAAACTTTGACCCCAAGCTTTCATAGGCTCCAGACAATGGAAGATCTGCATGAGTCAAAACAAGTATCTTTCCTATGCAAGTTTGGTCTTTGATTGAGGGTTATCATGTGTGACCAAAATTTGTTTCATTTGAGTGAGAAGGCAAAGGATTGTTACTGCAGTTTTCTAGTCCGAGCTTGTGGTATATTAGATATCATTTGATATCAATAATTTGGCCTTCCTTACCCATTCCTTTCCACGTGCTTGCGAGGCCCCCGGACAAGCACGCATACAGGCACGGCTGATAATAGCCCAAACATTCAAAAGCAATCCAGGCAGGCCAGAAATAGCCAGACTGCTGCTTTAGGAGATCTCAAGGCAAGTACCATATTATGTATGCATGCTACTTACAAAGGACTCCCTGCCCTGAGCAGGCAGCTTGACGAGCCTGATACTCAACTGTCAAGCACTCCCCTTTGCATACTGGCTACTCTATTGACAACGCTGTCATAATTCAATCGTCTAAAGTACTGACCTTTCGGAGGCTTTGTCTCCAGCCCAAAACTCATAGTTATCCCCAAGAACGGACTAGCCTGCGGCCACATTTTCCCCTATAAGAACCCCTGACTTTGAGCGCCTCCTCGGATCCCTCTTGGCTTCCATCCCGCCTTGCTATCGCTTCGTCTGGTGAGCCTTCCCCTCAGCTCCTCGTGCTGAGAATGCTTCCTTCCATGACGGTCGTCTTCAGACTACCTGGGCTTCTGGACAGGTGTAGTATTCCCCATACAAAACCTCCTCTTAAAATCCCTCTGTCCAACTCCTACCTTTATTTCAATAGTTCTCCGTGTGAGTGTGTTGCATACACGTGTTTGACTGTACATCAATAAAACAACTATTATTATTTACTTCTGTTTGCTCCTTGACTCGGCCTGACCCCGTAGACATTGGGTTCAAGATCTTGCTAAGTTGCCCTGCCTCTCGCATTGCTAACAAGTGCTCTAGCTAATTCTCATTCCCCATTATTTTGAGCACATTGAGGTGTCCCTTGTGGGACCCCGAGAAATCAGGGTAACAGGATGCTGCAAATGTGAAAGACAAAAGGGCCCAGAGGTTCTGTACAGAGTCCTCATGCACCCTTGAGTTACAGAAAGCAGTATGTTTGGCACACCTGGGGGCTAGAACAAAAACATGGCAACGTTCAATGTTCTGTAAAATTTGAAAGCACTTTTTCCCCAGTAATAATGTCAAGTGCAGCTCATTTCAAATGCAGCTACAGTGTGATCATTAATATGCTTTTATCCAAAAGATAATGCAAGCAGGGTATATCTACTCTAATAATGTTCTTTAGAAATACTGATTTAAAAAGCATTTCAACACCTTACTACAAGAGAAATATTTTAGATTTCCCATTTTCCCCCCAAGCTTTCATATTTTCTTATTTCACGCCTAAAGTTTTTTGGGTTTTGGAAAACAGCACTTTCCAGGCTTCTGGGAGTGTGAAGCCACAGCCCTACAAGGCATAAGACTTGTTTAAAGAGGAAAACTACAAAAAATCCCCATTTTGCTGAACTTTAGTATCAAAATAGATTGCAGTAGCAGCAGGAGAGAGCCAGCTTGGTGTAGCCGTTTCAGCACAGGGCTAGGACACTGGGAGCCCAGGGTCTGAATCACTGCTCAGCCATGGAAACCTACTTTGTGACCCTGAACAAGTCCCACTCTGTCAGCCTCAGGGGAAGGCAACCCTCTAAACAAATCTTGCCAAGAAAACCCAGTGATAGGGTTGTCAAAGGGTTGCCATAAATCAGAAATGACTTGAAGGATCTTAACAACAACAAGCAGCAGAGTGTTTTAATGGAGAGAGATCCTGTATAAATGGACAGAGCTCATGTTGCCTAACCTCAGTACTGTCTCCTCTGACACCAGTTGCCCAGGATTATGGAGAGATAAGCTCTCCTATCAACAACTACCTGGTCTTTTTAAAGTAAATTGAAAATGCCAGGGACTGGACCTGAGACTATCTGCACGCAAAACAGGTGCCAATATGCTGAAGGGTCATCTGTTTTGTTGATGAGGGCCACAATCCTATTGGTTAGCTCCAACTAGAGCAGTTCTAGTGAATCAGTGGGCAAATGGTGAGTCAACTTGTAGATAAATCCCACTGATTCATTTGGGTCAGGACTGAATAGGAATCAGGTCAGCATCATGTATGTATGTGCCTTCAAGTTGCCTGTTGACTTATGGCAACCACATTAATTTTCATAGGGTTTTCTTAGGTAAAGAATACTCAAGGTAGTTTTGCCAGTTCCTTTTTCTGAAATATAGCCTGCAGCACTCAGAATTTGTTTGAGGTCTCCCATCTAAGTACTAAACATGGCTGACCTTGTTTAGCTTCCAAAATCAAATGGGATCTGATGCCTTTAGGGTATTTAGACTGCATAGTCTGCATTATGTTGGTCAAAAGGTGTCAACGTCTGCAAACTAGCAGTGGTTATGGATGGGGCCAGGGGCAGGTGGGAGTGCTGTCAAAGCAGGTAGCCTTTACAGGTACGATGCCCATACTTTCACTCATGATGTAGTGGAGGATAGACATTTGCACTGCAGCCAGGCTTCCCCCAACCTCTGTGAGACTATGTGAGCAAAAAGATACACAGAGTACTTTTAACCCCAGAACAAAGCTAGTGAGGGGATACAGTTTGGCAGTGTACATTTGACCTGTGGACTGGACATCCCTCTACCCTCTCCACTCTGGAGTGAGTTTGTTGTTGTTGTGTGCCCTTAAGTCAATTCTGACTTATGGTGACCCTGTTCTAGGTTTGTTTGTTTTTTTACAAGATTTATATAGAGGAAGTTTGCTATTGCTTTCAGCTTTAGAAGGCTGGTAGGTGACCATGATTGAGCATGGATTTGAACTCGGTCTCCTGGAGTCCTAATCCAACTGCTACAACTTGCTGGAACTTTGCCAGGTCTGGAAGAAATAAAAAAATAAAAACAATACAGTGATAGGAGTTTACTACAGGCCACCAAATCAAGATGAAGAGGTGAATGATACATTCTGAAACAAATCTCAGAAATAGCCAACAAGTAGGAACTGATAATTATGAGAGACAAAAATTATCCTGCTATCTACTGTGAGACCAACTCTGCTAAACATAGGCTCTCTGACAAATTCTTGATGTGCCTTGCAGATAATTTCCTCTTTCAAAAGATGGAGGAAGGAACAAGGGGATCAGCAATTCTGGATTTGATCCTAACCAACAGGAGAATTGGGTCATTGGAATAAAAGCAGTTGGTTCTTTAGGGGAAAGTGGCCATGTAATACTAGAATTTGTGATTGTGGGACAGGCCAAAGAAAAGAATAATAGAACACAAACGCTGGATTTCAGGAAGCTGATTTTATCAAGCTCAGGGAAAAACTGGACAGAATCCGACGGCTAGAGGTGCTAAAGAGAAAAGGACACTCAGCATGGGTGGGATTTCATGAAAGGGGAGTTGCTAAAAGCATAATTGCAAACAATTCCATGGAAGAAGAAAAATTAAAAACATCTGGAAAAGCCTATGTGGGTGGCACGGTAAACCTGAGCGGCAAATGAAAAAAGAGTATGCATGAAGAATGGAAGGATGGACAATTTATCAAGGAAGAATACAGATGTGTGGATCAAGCTTGCAGGAATAGTGTTGGGAAGGCTGAAAGTCAAAATGAGCTGAGACTGGATAAGGAAGCAGCAAACAAAAGAAGGGGTTCTTCAAATATGTTTGAAGCAAGAGAATATGGGGCCACTGCTCAACAAGGATGAAGCAGAACTATTTTGCATCTGTTTTTCTCCCAAAAGAGGGATTGTGTACTTCCATACATCAGCAGAAACCTTGGCAAAGAATCCAGATCCAAATCAAGATTAATAAGAAGTTAGTCAGGAATCAACTAGTTAACCAAAATGAGTTCAAATCCACAGGGCTAGATGAACTGCATCCCAGAGTAACTTGCTGATAATACAGAACCACTCGCCATTATTTTTGAGAAATCTTGGAGGATGGGTGAGTTGCCAGAGGACTGGAAATGAGCAAACATTGTCCCTTTCTTCAAAAAACGCAAAGATCCAGGAAACCCCAGACCAGTCAGCCTCACTTCAATACTAAGAAAAATATTAGATCAGATTATACAGGGGTCTTAATGCAGTGAATGTTAGGAGCAAGCAAGGATTTTTCAAGAACAAATTCTGCCAAACTAACCTCAGGCAAGTCACATGCTCTCAGAAGGCAAAGGTGACTCTCCTCTGAAAAAATCTTGACCAGAAAACCCTGTGATACATTACTCTTAGGGCTGTCATAAGTTGATAATTACCTGAAGGCACACAACAACTTCACTAATTTAGTTGGTGGTGGGAATGCTATGAATGTCATTTGTCTGAATTTCAGCGAAGCATTTGATAAAGTTCCGTATGATATTTTGATTAGCAAACTGATTAAATATGGAATAGAAGGAAACACCATGCTCAAAGAATTACTATCAGGGACTGTGCATCAAATTGGAAAGAGATCTCAAGTGAAGTGCTGCAGCATTCTTTCCTGGGGCCGACACTCTTATATTTATCAGTGATTTCGAAGATGGGAGGGAGGGAATCCTTATCAAATTTGCAGATCATACAAACCTGGAGGGTAGCTAACACAGTGGAACATAGGAACAGAATTCAAAAGGATCTGGATGAACTACAAAACCGGGCTGAAGTTAAAATGAAACTCAACAGAGAGAAATGCAAAATTCTCCACAAAAGGCCACAAAAACCAACTGTGCAGGTATAGGATGACGGCTACTTGTCTCAGCAGCCCTACACATTAAAAGGATTTTGGGATTATTGTTGATCGTAAGTCGAAGTGTGATGCTGCAGCAAATAAGGCAAAAGCTATCTTAGCCTGCATTAATAGCCTGCTTGCAGAGTTTGCAAGCTGGGGAAAATAATATTATCCCTATATTCTGTGCTGCTCAGGCTTCATCTGGAGTACTGCCTTCATTTCTGGGGACCTCACTTTAAGAAGAACATAGACAAACTAGAGTGATTTCAGAGGTCAGCAAAGATAAGAGGTATGGAAAACAAAATGTGTGAGGAGAGGTTGAAGAAGCTGAGTGTGTGCAGCTTGGTGAAGAGGAGACTGAGCGGCAACCTGACTACACTCTTTAAATACCTCAAAAGCTGCCACAGAGGAGAGTGTGCAGGCTTGTTCTCTGCTGCCTGAGAGGGTAGAACAAGGTTTGATCGTTTTAAGTTACAGGAGGGCAGATTTCAATAGAACGTTAGAAGAAACTTCTTGACAGCAAGAATGGTTTGGCAATGGAACCAGTTGCCTAGAGAGGTGGTCAGGTCTGCTTTTCTGGATGTCTTCAAAAGAGGCTGGACAGCTACTTGCTGGAGATGGTTTAGCTGAAGATTCCGAATTAATTTGGGGTTGGACCAGATGGCCCATTGGGCCCCTTCCAACTCTGAGATTCCATGATTCTGTGAAAGAAACCCATCCAGCAAAGGCCTCTTCCCACTTTGTGGGGAAATGAAAACAAGACCTGTGTGGGCAGTCCCTGTATGATGCCAGAGCTCAAGTCTCCACTGAAAGTTCGTCCAGATGATGGATGGATAGATTACATTGTAGGGGTGGCACCCACCCTTGGCTGTCACTCAATGGGTGTCAGAAGTCTTCTGTCCATACTGAGTGTGCCAGTTGAATCCAGACACTGGGGTTCTTCTTGACCTGTGCACACAAGGCATAGGAGTTGGCAATCAGTGGGGTGCGGCTGAGCTGTAGCTCACAAGGTCCCAATGCTGGGAATTTTTGACATCTGCTGCCATTCCCCTCAGGTTTCCTTGTGTCCTCCCCACTTTAGATGCCATTTCCACAGTAGCTGGGCAGAATGGGTTTTCCCAGCAGCAACAATATAGTTGCTTGACCAAAGGGTCAGCAGCTGGCAGAAATGAAAGTGTTAGGATTGTTGCTTGCCCTTTTTTTTTTTTTTTGAGATGGATCAATTCGACTTTTTTTTTTTTTAATCTGGGGACTATCTCCATGAGCGTCTGCGCTTTGAAAATTTGCCAGGGGTATATACAAAGGAGGCCAAGGAGGCAGAATTAGGCAGTTGCGGGTTCGAATCTCTCCTCCCCATCATAAGCAAACTTCCTGGCCTTTGGCGAGCTACAACCTCTCACAGGACGAAAGATCCAATTTATCCCAGGGCTATTATGAAGATTACACAAGTGGGTAGGAAATGGGACATGGTATTAGCTGTGGACAGTTTAGAACAAGCACTCTTTAAGAAAGGCAAAGAAAGCCGGCCCCATGGTCCTTTCTCTCCCCTCCTTCCATCGCCTCAAAGAGAGCGGCTTTTTGCGCCGCGCCTAACTTAAACTCCCAACCGTTTCTTCCCCCTGCTTTGGGCGTGTGTGCGCGCGCGCGCGTGTGTTGAACTTCAGGCGCCCGCTCAGCGCCGCAGCAGCCCCGTCCCATCTTGCAGAGTCGCATCTTTTGATTAGGCCGACTAGGCCAGCCTGGCCGCTTTCCCGTAGTTATCAGATTTCTGCTTTCCTGCCTTCCTCCTCCTCCTCCGCAGCGGGAGCGGCGTCCTCCGCGACGGCGCCTGGCTGCTTTGCAAGAACCTCTCCGTGGCGTGGGAGAGGGCGAGGACACGCACGCACAATGTATGTCTGATTTCGGCTGCAGCCGCGGCCGCAGCGGACACGCGAAGGGAGAAGAGAGCTCGCCGCCCGTCAGGCCTCGGAAGGAAGGAGGGCGAAGGGGCGGGGGAGGGTAAGGGTGGAAAGAAGAGCTGTAGCCAATTTGGCGAGCCCAGGATGGAGGCTGCTCGAAAGACGACTCCGCCAACGAGGCAAAGATCACCACGCGTTTCGGCAAGGGTCCTAGACGCGCCTTCGGAGAAGGCTGCTTGAAAACAAATCAAAACTAAATGCCCGGCGGCGGCGCCGGGGGGGGGGACGGCACGCGCCAGGCCTCCCCTGGGGTAGAGTCACGCTCTAAGACGCGGGAAAGATTTTTCTTTTTTAATCAGATACAGAACGAAGCCGTCCCGGGGCGGGGTTGCTGCTGCTGCTGCTGGTCCTTGCAAGCCGAGCGCGGCCGAAGCTTCTCGAGGTTTCGCTTCTTGTTGAAGCCTTCGGTTTACTTTAGTTTGGGTCCAAGCGCGCCTTCAGTGCCTCAACCGTATTTCAAACTTTGCATCACCTCGTATTCAGGGGAATATGTAGATTGGTTTCAAAGAAAAAAAGAGCAGGAACAGTGGGTTTCTGTGGCAAAGACCAGCCCAGTCCTCGCTCATGTATATCATGCTAATCTTCTCTGTATCGTCCCAGTTTTAGTAGATGTGCTGCCGAAGCGAGCAACTCGCTCATGTATATCAAAGCATAAAGGGCCTCGGTTTCCGCGCGGATATAGCTGCCTTCCCGGAGGTTTCAGCCTTGGCTGGCATATTTATTTATTTGTTTATGGAGTTTTAATGCCTCAGGGTAAAGTCACCCATTTTTAAAAAAAAAGGAAACGTGGAAGAGAGATTTTCAACGTGTGGATGCCATTTTCTTTTCACCGCCCGTAGCCGCAATTATCTCCTTCCATTCACGAAAGGAAGGTGTTAGATCTAAATGAACTGGGCGAGGAGATATGTTTTCCCTACTCTGTCCAGATACGATCCCTAGGAGTTCTCTCGTGAGGAATTAACCACATCTTTCCTTCACCTGAGGAGAACGGAATTCCTCCCTCCGGACATAAAATCCCGAATTTCCCTGAGTGGCCTAATGGGAGAGAGAGTGTCCTCACAGAAGGAGTTAGAAGTACCCCTGTACTCCTTAACAGACCCCCCCCCGCAAGGCAAGGGGGAAATAAGGAAGGGAAGGCCCCCTAAAATTCTATGGCGATGCTGTGATAAAAAGCCTAGCCTGGAAGTTTAGGAAAAACTGCTTCCCTCAGACAGGGATGCTGTAGTTCTAGTTAAAAGACATGACGGTTTTCACACTGTTAATAGTGCTACTATTCCACTTCCAACATCCTGTGGAATCCTGGGGCTTGCAGTTTAGGGAGGGGCCTTTAGAATTCTCAGCCAGGGAGCTCTTGGGCCTCAGGAAACTACAAACCCCAGAATTCCACAGGAGGTTGAAAGTGGAATAATAGCACTGTAACAGGTAGGGCAGAAATGGCCATTGTCCTTTGCCCTCAAGGCAACTTCAATTTAAATGGGACCCACTGGACGACCCAAAAGACCTGGTTGTCAGCTAGCCAGCTCAGGTCCTGAAAACTTAAGGATAGTAGCTTCCTTGAATGAACCAATTATCTTGTAGTGCGTTTCCTATCGCCTTCCATTTTCGCGAAAGCTTATTGTCTTTCCTCGTGATATGACGAAACTGGGACAGCCTCGGCGCAATTGTTTTGACTTCTGGTGAGCGTTCAGGTCTGATTTGCTGTAAGACCCATTCAAGTTTGTCTTTGTAGTGGTCCATGGTATCTGCAGAACTCTCCTCCAGCACTACTTTTCAAATGTGTCAATTTTCTTCGTGTCAGCTTTCCGCAGAGTCCAGCCTTCACAACCATACAGTACATAGAATGATGGATTTCCTCAGGTAAGAAAGTCAGAAGTAACAATGGGCAAACTGGGAATGCTTGCCAGTTTCCTATAACTCTTTGTAAACTTACCCAAACAAAGGAGGGGGCAGTGCAACTGCACACTAAATGTGTTGGGGGGCACTGTAGATATCTAAACAGGTTGGATGGCCTTTTGTCACAAGTACTTTAGTGTGTATACCTGCATCGCACTGGATTGGACTAGATGGCCCTTGGGGTATTTTTCAACTCTGTGATTCAATATTCATGCCTTCAAATCTCACAGCAGTTAGGCTAGATAGGACTGATGGAATTGGATTTCTAGAGGATCTGAAGGACCACAGCCCCAGATTAGGAGAAAAAAAAATTAGAAAGTGAGGAATTTAGCTGTTGGGAATGGGACATAGGAGAGCCATGTGGTATAGTGGTTTGAGCTTTGCACTCTGACCCTGGAGGCCAGGACTTGATTCTCCACTAGGCCATGGAAACCTGGAAACCACTGGATGATTGTGGGCACATCACACACTCTCAGCCCCAGAAAACCCCATGATAGATTCACCTTAGGGTCTCCATAAATTGGAAAAAACTTGAAGGCATACAGCAACAACAAGGGGACATACAGTAGGGATGGGGGGAAAAGCAAGAGTCCTATGCTCTAACATTCTGCTAGCACTGCTCCGCTTTCTACCCTCCAACATTTCACAGAATAAAACTGGGATACACATTCAAACAACATCAGAGTGTGGTCAGAATGGTGTGCCTAGGCGACAAGAGGGTAAAAGTTATTAATGAGGAAGAACACATAAAACTTCTGTTTTAAGCAGAGAAACTCAAGTTTATGTAATGAGTTTAGGAGAGCCTCAAAAAAATAAAAAAAAATAAAAATAAAAAACCACCAGAAATGAGCCTCCTAGGAAGGGCAAGACTTCACCTCTCCTGAGTTATCTGAATACAAATTGCTTTTGCAATTTGAACTCCTTTTGTGACAACTGAAGTAAGCTAAGGATGAAAGCAGAAAGTAGTGGGAGGAGAAAGTGGAGTGTGTGTATGTGTGATGTGTGCCTTCAAGAGATTCTGACCAGTGACCCTACAGTGAACTTAGTATGCAGTTTTCTGGGGCTGAGAGTGTGTGATGCACCCAAGATCACCCAGTGGGTTTCCATTGCCGAGTGGCAAATTGAACCCTGGTCTCCGGGATTGTGGTCCAATGCTCAAACCTCTACACCATGTTGGCTGGCAGAAGATTAATGGGACTCTCCCTTCATAACTGAAATCTGAAAACTGGGTAGGCAGTGGTTAGTTCTCTTTATTCATAGAGGCAAACTTTTAAGAATTTCCTCCAGCTGAAACACTGCCATTATTTAATCTTCTGTCAAATCTCAGCTCTGAAGAATTCCAAAGAAACTCTTCTATAGCAAGTCTCCCAGCCTGTAGTTGCAAAATATATTCTGTAAAATATGTAGCATACTCATGAATTTATTATTGGCAAATGTGAAGGCCCAGGTTTTGAGGGTTTGTTTCTTTGCTTGTTTTGCTGCTGGCAGTTTACTCAGGGATACCATTGGGTCCAGGGCCCCAGCCTGCATATCTAGCAGGAGGGCTCCTTCCCTTTGCTTACTACATTTTGAAACAAGTAGAGCCTAAATACCCTAAAGGCATCAGATCCTGTCTGATCATGGAAGCTAAGCAGGACCAGCCCTGCTTGGATGGGAGACATCCAGTAACTACCAGGTGCTGTAGGTTATATTTCAGAGGAAGGAGTTGGCAAAACCTTCTCTGAGTATTCCTTGCCTAAGAAAACTGAAATATATGGGGTCACCACAAGTTGACAAGCAACTTGAAGGCACATACACACACACAAAGTAATACATACACCATTACCATCATCTGACCTTTTGTTCAGTATTCAGATTACCTTACTGCCATGTAATATATTTTTACCAAAGGCGTATCTCAGAGAAAAAGTTCCTACAAACAGATGAGATACCCCCAACTCATTTGAAAACCTTTTTGGAAATGGGTAGTTCCTGTTAGTACCCTGTACTGGCCTTTGGGTGGACTGCACCCCAGAGACCAGAGATCGTTTATTCATACCCATTAACATCTTTCCCAGCTGGGCTCCTTTCAGATTTTTTTTTTTACTACAACCCCCGCTACCCATACACATTAGCCACAGATGGCTGAGCTTGGTAGGAGCTGTAGTCCAAAGGATCTGGAAGGAATCAAGGCTGTGTGTGGGTGATGGGTGCTTTTGTGTCACAGCCATGAGAAATACTATGGGCAGGGGCAACAAGAATGAATGATGTCTGAATCATACCTCTCTCCGTCTCTTGAAATTGCTGTGTATCTTGTCTCCCCGCCTGTGACCAGCTGGTCATATGTAAACCACTGCACAGAAGGTTGAGTAATCTGCATTCTGCCCACCTTTACAAGTGGCCCAATGAATGCATGCATGGCATGCAGTCGGCTATATCTCGCAGAAGCTATGGTTTACTAACTCTTGAAGTTTAAAAGTTTAAACGAGAACAGGAAATCCTGGAGCAACATTTGGAGGCAGGACCTTCTGGTCTGGGGTTTGGAAAGAGGCACAGAAATTTTAATGCAGCCTAGTGAAAAATCAGTATCTTTGCCTAAGGTATACACTTTTTTTTTCCTAATAAAATATGAATGATAGGAGAAAGCCTTGCTCCTTGCTCTTTTAGCAAGTAATCAGAGAGCAAAAACACCGGGTATGCCTTTTCTCTCCTCTCTCCAGCTGCTGCCCAGCTTGTTGGTAACACAATATGGTAAGTGTGCAAATAGTTTCACTGCTTCCTCACTTTTTCAGCCTGGGGAAGGCAAGTAGACTTTGCCAGTCTTTTGATCCACTAGCTGAGTATACAGCCAGTGTCACTCCTCTTTCATCTTTGGTGTGGGGAAAAGGCAAGAAAGGATCAGAGCAACCAAACCATGGCCTCAAGACCAGAGATCAGTTACTCTTCTCTCTCTTTGCCTTTTGAGGGGTGAAATTCAGGGAAGAGGACCCCTCCCACAACGCTGTAGGTTGGAAAGGCCTATCTGAGATACCAAATCTGGCCTATGGGCACGTCCTCCAGCATTTCACAGATGAAAGCTGGGACGCTTGTTTCCAAGTAACAGCAGACTGTGGTCAAGATGCCAAAAGTTATGAGGAGGAACACACAAGCTAGGAGCTGTAGTAGTTTTCTTTCGTCTGATCCTCCTGGGAAGGGCAAGATTCTACCCTCTTCTCTACCGCACCTCCCTGCTGATTTAATTGAGTGCAAAGTATCTCTGCACTTTGAACTCAGTTTGCAGCCACTGAAGTAAGCGGAGGGCAAAGGGAGAAAGTAGGAGGAGAAGAGAGAAAGTTGGACATTTTAAAAGCAACTGAAAAGGTGGGATGACAGAGGAGTAATCAGGACTGTTCCTGCCAAATCAGGACAGTTGGCGAGTATGCTGGAGATGGGAGGTTCCACCATTTTTGGTGTAGTAGGAAGAGTGCAGGGCAAAAACCTGAGAGGTCTGGGAAAATACCTGTCCTGCCATTATGCTGGCTGGGTTGCATTGGGCTGATCGCTATCTCTCAGCCTCACCTCCTTCTCAGGATTGTTGTGAGGATAAAGTGGTGGTGGTGGAAGGAAAATTCTGTGTGAGCCATGAGCTCTGTCAGGGAAGGATAAATCCCATGTGATACAAGGTCTGCAAAAACAGGCAGCCTGCAACTGTAGCAAACTCAAGTGACTATATAATCCGAATGGTGGTTTCAATTAGCCTACAAAAGAGCCAATCTCTTGGGCTGAAGCAGAGGAGGGACATTGGGGGTTCCTGATAAAGGACAGCGGGAGAGCAGCCTCTGTGTATTTAGCAGAAGAAGAACCCTGGGGCTCAGAACAGGAATGGGAACTTTAAGGATGGGACTGAAACTATGCAGGGAAGGGGAGTTGCATACAGGGACAGCCTTGCTTGATTTGCTGGAGTGTGACTAGCTCAAGTTGTCGGAATCGCTGCATGGAGTGAGAGATGAGAGGTACTGGCTGCTCCCTCTCCCTCCCCCCGCCTCTCCCCCTCCTGCCCGCCTCTCCTCCCTTCCCATGGCTTGCACTCAACATTTTGGCTCCAGAAATGTGTTTTGTCTCTTTGGAAAGTCAGAATGAAAAAGTACAGGAAATCAGCCTCCCAAGAGAGCCTCTCCTACCATATTTGCCAGACTATAGCGGCCAGCAGAGGAAAATAGCCAGGTTCTGGTTCTCATGCCATAATTACTGTGGTCAAATTTTGGAGCTCCCTTCTGAAAGAACTCTCTCCCTATGGTAGCCCCCCACTCATCATCCTCTTGGTGGCAAGCAAACACTGTTCAGGTAGAGAACTAGCAAAATCATCTCTGCATATTCCTTGCCTAAGAAAATGCTATGAAATTCATTTGGTCGCCATAAATCGACAAGTATGCATGTGAGCTGTTACCCTGTTTTCTGGGGGTCCCGGGAGGGACAACAAATTGCTGTCAAAATTATCGAAGTTGGAGAAATTAGTTCAGAGCACAAGTTGGCAAAACGAGAGGCAGGGTAACTCAGCAGGATCTTGCAACCCAATGTCTACGGGGTCAGGCCAAGTCAAGAAGCAAACTGGTTGGAAAATAATGAATGATCTTTATTAAATGCAGGCACACAATGTATGCGACACAAACACACAGATACCTAAGGAAAATAAAGGTGTGAGTAAGATAGCGGGATTCTTAGAGGGATAGTTGGTTCGGATGATACGAAACCTGTCCTGAAGTCCGGAAGCAAATGGTGAGCGAAGCTGGGGTTCAATGTATCTCAGCACGTGAAGCTGAGGGGAAGCCCGCCAAGCAAAGCGGCAGCAAGGCGGTCTGGAACTCGGGAGTGATCCGAGGAAGGTCTTGGAATCCAGGGTTTTTATAAGGAGAATTGTGACTGCAGGCTAGGTCGGACTTAGGGGAAAACAATAGATTTGGAGTTGGAGACAAAGCCTCCGAAAGGTCAGAATTTGATGAATTAGAGCCGAATTTACCAATAAGAGTAGCCGGTATGCAAACGCGGAGTACTTGAGCATTGTATAGCTCGATCATCAAGCTGCCAGCGCGGGGCAGAGAATCCTTTGTAGGTTGCTCGCATACCTAATGGAGTACTTGCCTTGAGGTCTCCTAAAGCGGCGAGTCGGCTATTTTCTGGCCTGCCTGTATTGTGTTGGAATATTACGGCGATTATCGGCCGAGCCTAT
The DNA here is from genome assembly GCA_030412105.1 of Cyclura pinguis. NCBI lineage: Eukaryota > Metazoa > Chordata > Lepidosauria > Squamata > Iguanidae > Cyclura > Cyclura pinguis. Next base: position 193,088,561 of record CM059600.1, on the reverse strand, counting down.
ATGCGTGCTTGTCCGGGGGCTTCGCAAGCACGTGGAAGGGATATGTGAAGCCGAAGTTGAGATATCAAAGGATATCTTTTTATATCCCCAAAGCTCGGGCTAGCCAGGGCAGTAACAGAGCCTTCTGTTACTGACCAATACAGACATAACTTTTAATTGTCTTTATTATTATTGAAGAGTTTTAAACTTAATTTGTGTTTTAATAGTATGACCAATTTAATTTGTATTGTAATTTGTGTAATTTATTGTGGTTTTCTTCTGGTAGATATTTTTTAGTTGTGTTTGGAAGTCTCTTTTCTTCTCTGCCATGAAAGAAAGACAAGGTTTGACTCTTAAGAAATAAATAAATGGTCATAGAGAGAACAGGAGAGTTTTTTATTAGGGTTACAGTTACCCCTTCCTTTAAATGTTTTGTATTCGATAATAACAGGAGCAGTTTTGTACAGTGATGAGAGAGAGAGTCCACAAGAGTCAAGAGATCAGAGGGGAGGGGGAGCTGGCCTTGCCAAACTGCAACAGAGGGATCACTGTCATGACTCAAAGGCTGCAAAGGACAGCAGTGAACAATGCATGGTGACGCCATTTCAGAATGACAGAACCACTTGGGGCGATGTGGCTTAATTATATTCCTCCTCCCTGGATATAACAACACTGAGAGGAAGCCTCGCAGCACCTGCTGCCCTAGGGTTGCCAGATTGAAAACTGGAGACCATGCTTGTACCTTTAGTGGTTGTGTAGAAGAAGGGAATTCAGCAAGTGTTGCTTGTGACCTGGCTGAGTAACAAGCAACACTTGCTGAAGTTCCCTCTTCTGCACAATCACTGAAGATACAGGAGCCCTCTCCAGTGTTCACTCTGGCTACCCTGCTCCACCTGTGCTTGACTACAGTGCCCACCACCCCATAACCATTGTAGGGGGTGGATTGTAGAAGTCCATAGTCCATCACATCTGGAGGGTACCAAGCTGGCTAGAGACCCAAGCTAGATGGAAGATAACGGGAATTGGAGTTGAGTACCTCTGGAGGGCACCAATTTGAGCAAGCTTTTCTATCCTTACTTGGCCTGGAATCTCCATTGATGCCAGTTGGTTGTCCAAGAAACTATGCATAGGGTCAGGCTATAGACAGGGAGTGGGCCATCTGTGGCCCTTCTAATATTGCTGACCTGCAACTCCCATCATCCCCTGACCACTGACCATACTGGACAACAGTGATGGAAGCTGGGAAATCAACCTCACCTGAAAGGAGAAAGTTTCTTCACCCTTGTTCTACCTGGATAGCAGGAGTTCTCCTCATAAAGATAAGTCCAAGGGACCCAGACTTAGCTGTTCAGATGGTGCAACAAATTGCCCTGCCTCTTGGAAGTTTCAATTAATTGCCCCCAGGTGAGGGATGGAAATGGGTAGCAGCCAGAAGCATTAGGGGTAGGTGTTTGCTAGGGGTGGGCACAGCTCTTCCCACTCCTGCTTCGCCCCCTCAGCTTCTCCTACCTTTCCTGTTCCCTGATCCTTGGAGGGCCACCATGACGCTGCCTGATTGGCCCATCCTAGAAAATGGGAGGAGGAAGCATTTGATGGTCGCCAGGAAACCATAGGATAGAGTACAGCAGTCCGGCTGTGTTTGTGGAGAGTATGTAATATTAATGCTTATTAGGCGGCGGCCACTCCGTGCCCCTCCTTGTTTGACTTCCCACTCAGCGCTCCTTCCTGCCTGCACCTTTCCCGCAAATAATTAAAATGGCTGTCTGGGGCCCAAATGTAGTTCTCCTTGGGAAAGGCACGGGAACGAAGCGGAGGAGTCTGAGAAGTGTGGCTCCTTTTCCTTCTGGGCCTGCGAGAAACACTCTATGGGGCAACTGGATACACTGGCACCCTCGAGAGGCTCGTTGTCCTGGACACATGCTTCTTCTGCCTCATGACAAGAACGGGTAGCAGCAGGACCTGTGTCGCTGTCAGGATCAGAGGGCTCTGATTTCCCCATCATACTGACTGGGCCAAACAATTCAACACTGGATTTTACCTCTCAGTTCCACTCCATCCGCTTACACTCTTCCCCATCCCCAGTTTGTTTAAATTAGTCTGATTCTTAACACCAACAAGCCTTGCTGTCCTTTGGGAGTAGCTGGTTCACTCCTCCTGCTGCTGCTGCTCCCTTTTTGACTCTGTGCTATCTGTTTTTTCCCATATATAGACTGAGCTCCCAGCCAGGGCTTGATTACTCGGCTTTGTCTGTAGTGTCACGGCTGCCCCTCCCTGTCCCTAATCCATGGATATCTACGAGGTTGGAGATCCTTCCAGTGTAAATAAGGGGGATGTTAAAAAGATAAAGGGCTTAGGATCCAGGCACGGAGAGGGTGCGGCTGGGTGAGGGGAGAAGAAGGCAGCGACTTGTAGCAGGGGAGTTATGGGAGCTGGAACGCTCCAGCTGGGAACCGGGCTTGACTTGGCTGTCCCAGCACCCAGCAGACAGGCAGGGTGCCCAGTCTCCTCCTCCCCCTTTCTCCCAGATGCCTCCGGCTCTGAAGCTGAAGGCAGTGGGAGAAGGTGAGCGGGACTCTTGCTGCATCATGAAAGCCCCACAACGGGCAGGGGGGCGCACCGACCAGATGCTGGGGGCTATGGGGGATATCCTGACATCGCTGGCCCTACCCAGCCAACAGTGGGTAAGGCAACAGAGAGAAAGGGAGTGGTATCAAAGCAACTGGGCAGAAAACTGTGCAAAGGAAGAGGCAGGCAGGGGAATGCAATATTTCATTTACAGAGAGAGCAGAGAAGAGCACTGTGGAGGGGCATTTGTGTCCCAACACAGTTGCTGATTGTGGCTTGCCATGGAGGGAATGAGGTCACCTAAGAAAGGCAGTTGGGTTCTGGGAAGGGACTAGTTGTGCCGTAGCTGGCTGTTTGGGTTGTGGATTTGAGGAGGGGAGGGCAGAGGGGAGAGGGTGGTTGAGAATTTCCCCAGGAAAGCAAATGAGTCTTTTAGAGCCCTTTTCCCTGCAGAAGTAGGGTAGCTGTGTAGTAGTTGTGTTGTCGGCCTCGAGTTGTTTCCGATTTATTGTGACCTCAAAGCCATCACTGTATTTTGAGGGCTGAGAGTGTGTGACGCGCTCAAGATAGCCCAGTTGATTTCCATGGCAGAGTGGGGATTCAAACTCTAGTCTCCAGAGTCAAAGTCCAATGCTCAAACCACTACAGGACACTGCCTTTCTGGTGCTTAGTATCTGGGCATAATTTCAATTTTTGATAATCTGCATAGCCATTACGAGAACTTTGGTTATTTTGTGGATTACCACCCCGTGCTTCTCCCAGAAAAGCAGATGAGTCTGGTCAAAAATCTTTGCTATCCAGCATGTTAACCACTTTGTTTGTGTACAACTCCCAAATCTGGGAGTATATCAAAAGTTTTATGTGTGTGTGCACGCATGTTTTTTTAAAAGTATCTTTCCTGTATTCCGGACATGGTGTTGCTGCTCATTTGTTTGTACACCATTGGGCACATAAATGGCCAGAAATAATAGAAGCGAGTACTAATCCATGGTTGATGCTGACAAGGCTTTTGCAAGACTGCCTCTACCACTAGAAAGGGCAGTGTGTGTGTGTGTGTGTGTGTTTCTAAAGCTCTGTGTTGGCCCCAGGTCAGAGGTGTCATCATCCCCTGAGAGCCAGGACACTCCCAGTCTTTCAGGCCCCTCTGGCAACGTGGAGGTTGAGGGAGAAGGGGAGGGGGGAATGTCCTGTCCTCTTTCCTATTGATGCAGTTCCATTCCCTCAGACTAAGTGGAAATCCTTAGAGGCTGTGGTGAGTTTGAAATTCCCCAACTCCTGTTTTGTTTTTTTAACTGGCTCTGCGAGTGCAGGGATGTGGCAAAGGGGCCTAACAGGATTTCTGCTCCAGTCTTTTATATGCTCCAGGGTGGGTCTGGACCCTTCTCGGTCTCCCTCCCCTCCCCGCGCTGATTTCCTCAGATCAGGGATGGAAAAGTGAGTTTGTGGAGGTTACCGAAGAAGAGTATGCTGAAGGGTGGGGCGGGCATATCTCCAATGGAAAAGTAAAGATTAGGTGTTTTTCCTCCCTTTGCCCTTCATATTGTTAGGAAATCTTCAGTCTTTGCAGAGCTAAACATGCTGTGTTCAACAAGGCTGGTAAGTTCTCGGAAGCCCACAGTGATATGGCTGCTGAGGTTGGGGCAGGGGAAACTGTGCAATGGAGAGAAGAATTGTAAGCTTGCCCTAAATTATTTTCAGTTATATTGTTCTTATTGTTTGTTTGTTTTATTTGTAAATTGTGCAGTCCAGAGCCTTTCAGGAGCTGCATAGGGGAGCCATTGTAACACACTCTTTGGGAAAAATATTTTTTTCTCCCTGAAATCTTCTTGATTCATTTTTTCCCCAAGGAAAAATGGCTGCGTTTAAAGGTCATCTTTGCATTGACTGCAACAGCCTCTTTCAACCTGGTGCCCCCCAGGAGTGCTGGACTTTTCACTCTCATCATCAGGTAGCTGGGGATGACAGCAGTCATAGTCAAACCCTTCTGGAAGGTTTTGGGGAACACTGGACTTGGATATATTATCATTTTTGGGGGGAACACTGGACTTGGATATATTATCATTTTTAAAATTGACTCCCTTTTAAAATTGGCTCCTTTTCACTTTCTGGATTGCGTTAATAACTTTCACCATTGTACACAAAATATGTGAGAGCTTGTTGTTGTTGTTGTTGTTGTTGTTGTTGTTGTGTGCCTTCAGGTTGTTTTTGACTTATGGCAACCCTAAGGTGAACTTATCATGGAGTTTTCTGGGACTGAGACTACCAAGGCAATTACCTACTAATTTGCTTTCCAGTTAATGGACGGGGTGTAGCTTCCCTATGTTATCCTGATTATCCTTCCTGGAGTAGTGCACTTTAGCGATTTGGACCTCAGCTCCCAGAAGCCTCAGCCAGCATGGCCAATGCTGAGGCATGCTGGGAGTGATAGTCCAAAACATCTGGAGGGCAAAATGTTCCCAGCTCTCCCATAAAAATTACAGGCTCACTTATGTTCTTACTAGCCTGTTCCCCCAGAACATTGCAACACAAGCATAAAATCTAGTTTTTGTGGCCTCATAAAGACATGTTGTTTATAATGGTTTACCCATGTTCTTGTGGCCCTAAATACTCAAGTACTTATCCTGAAACAAGTCTTTAAGGTGTTTTTTTTTAAATTAAGATGCTTGTAATCAATCAGTATGGCTGTCCTTCTGAATTGTACTGCCACAGAAGTTATGTATGTTTGTAGTTGGTAAAAGTTTGCCAGGCTGAAAGAGAAAAAGAGCCTGGTCTCGTTACCCCAGGGGTGAGAGTTACATGGCCCTCCAGATGTTGTTGAGCTGCAGCTGCTATCAATGGTCCTCCTTGCAGTGTTGGCTAGGGGTTGGAGGGAGTTGTAGTCTGACAACATCTGGAAGCTCCCATAGTACTCACACCTACAGACAGTACAGTACTAGTCTGAAGAAAATCTCTGCTCACTGAAGGAAGCTAGGCACATGGCTCTTTGCAAGCTCAATACAGACATTTTTTTCCTCCACTGATTTTCAGTACATGGAGTCTTACTGTATAGGTTGTTGACCCTTCTTAACACAATGTGGGTTCTCTAAGGTCAGTATTGATTCATATAGGCTTGCTCACACATAGCTTAGATAATGGCTGCTTTCCTGACTCCCACACCTGACCAACTAATCTGACTGGGCTTGATTTTTCTCATTACACAGACAGGGCCATCCCTACATTAGACAGAGTGGGGCAGCTGCTTCAGGTGGCATATGTTGCGGAAAGACAAGTTGGGCTGGCCATTGTGGAGACAATTCAGATAGGAACCCAAAGTTGTCTTTGAATATCCCCCGCCTTTACTGCAGCTTCTGATGTGTGCCCCACTTGTGTACTTGGCCAAAAATAAGTTGTGTTCACTTATCCCCTGTTTCTGCTCCCCTCAGATTTACTAGTATAAGCTCACGTCTTTCTTGTAGAATTCCCAGTAGCCGTGTATTTTCTTCTAGCTGCTTGCTCAAAAATCTGTTCCTGGTGTTCAGATACACACAGCCCTTCACTCTAAAAAGCATCATGAAGTAACAGGATCTCAGATCAGTGCTTACCAGGGCTGCCCTCCCATGAGGGCTGCTATGAGGCAGCCACCTCAGATGACAGATGCTGGAGGCTGGAGAGAGGCAGCAAGGAGGACAGAACTGTGTTTACTATGTTGACTGCTGTCTGTCCTTCAGGTGGGGTAAAGGACACTGTCTCATTATCCGTGATGAAGGAAGATTCAACTGGCGATCTCATAGGCTTCTCAACACGAAATTGCAGGGATGGGAAGCACCATTTTGTCTTTCACCTCGCCTCAGAAAACCAAGTGATTTGGGCCAACCCTTGTCTTTTACAAATGTTTCCTGCTGGCTGAGACCAAAAGGCCATCTACTCTGGTGCTCCGCTGTCTGCAGTGACAAGATTGATGCCTTTGGGAAGTTTAAAAGAAGGGTAGAAAAGCTTTCCTTTCTTTTCTGATCTTAGGTTTTAGTGTTCAGAGGTACATTTCCCCATAAAATAGAGGTTCCATTATACTGTGAAATTAATAGCTACCCAGTTCAGAGGGAAGCAAGATCCCATTCCAGTCTCTGTTCTGTGTGATCTATCTCTTCTATTGTCTTCCCTTTTCCTTCCTTCCCCAATTAGGTGGTCAGTTCTTTTGCTCAGGATCCTATAAGCTACCTCAGAAGGTGGTAAGTTCACATTCATTGGAGGTTTTTAAACAGAAGTTAGATGACCACCCATCAGGGGTGTTCTAGCAGTGCATCCCTGCATTGGTGGGGAGGTTGGACTGCATAGCCCTGGGGGTACCTTCCAACTCTGGTTCTATAATTCAGTTGGCTAATGTGGAGTATGGAAGTGGCTTCCTCCTGTACTTTAGTTTTCCTTAAGACTTCCAGCTTTTTAAAACCCATTTTGATTCCTTTATAAGTGTGTTCCTAGTCTGCGTGGTGCAAAAACTTGAAAATGGGTTGGTATAAATTTTTAAGCAGCTAAAATGGAGGAAATAGAAAAGAAGTGAGACTTTGGTGTTGCTGGTTGTTTTTTTGTTACTGCCACCATTTTTAAAGCTGTAGGCTAAAGTGTCTTTCCTCTGTGCACCTGTGTACACACGCACAACACAGACTCACGTACAGGCTCTCTGAAATTTCCCATCTGAGAGAAACATCTACTTGCAGAAAAATATGGTGTGATAAGTACAGTATGCCTGCCAACTCTGGTTCTGGCATCCTCGTTGTTCATGAAAATGATCTGCAAATGATGCTAATTGCGTGCATCTAAAATATGCCCATGAACTGTTCTTCAGCTTGTAATCTATTTCTGACGCTGATCCTCCTTGTACCAAACAGGTTTCCCGCATCCGGCCCTAAAAATGAAACTTGTTTTTCCATGCTTAATTGCAGCTGCCAGACCTGTGTTCCCAGGAGGAGGGAGCTGAGATGCAACCTGAGGCAAGCAGCAGTGCCGAGACTTCTGAGGTCACCAGGGAACAGCATCAAGTGGTGGAACCCACCCACGAAGCTATGGCATCTGGACCCCCAGAGATCCAGACAACATTGGAAGGTGAGTGTTTTTGTCCATTTCGTGTCAAGCTGTTGCTCCCTTGCCTTTCTAGGTCTGCTGTGGTCAAGCTGGTGGGTGTGGCCTTCACCACTGGTTTTTAACCTTCTTCTAACTGAACAATCTGTGTTTCCTTGCCAAAAGCATCAGCAATCTGGCTTCCTTGCAGAATTTTCATCGTAGCTGGCAACTACTGATACCTTATACTGACTTGGTCAATCATTGGTCTATCTAAACCACTGTCACTGGCTTGCAGTCGATCTCCAGAGTTGACCAAGACTCCGAGACTCTTTCCAGTTCTGTCACCTGGGTTCTATTAATTCAGGAATGGGAAACTTCTAGCCCTCCAAATGTTTTAGACTTGAACCCCAGAAATCCAAACCAACATGACTAATGCTGAAGAACTATGGAAGTTGTAATCTAAAGCAGTGCTTCTCTGGCTATCTGATGTTGAGGATCAGCAATTAAGGAGTCAAGGCACAGTGCTATATTAGTGTCCATTGGATACAATTGTTTCTTTTATTCCTTGACACTTGCTGCAGAGAGGCAGCCAATGGTGTGTGGACTGATGCTAGTCCATGGACCATTTTTTTTTCTTTTTGTACCACTGCCATAAAGCATCTGGAGAGCCAAGTGGAAGTGTTGTGATCTCAGCCTGAAGATCTATTTTATGCAAGAAATGTGCTACATCACTGAGCTACATCTTATTCCAAATGGGTATCATGTGGTAGAATAAATCTACTGCTGATGTTGGAACAGTAGTCTCAAGTTCCTGCCCCCTCCTCAGCTTACCTTTGCTCTCTTTCCAAATGTTGCATGCTCATGACCTTAGCAATCCTCCTCTACTCGTGCTGCATTATCACTATGTTTGGAGTACAGCTGGGGGATGTATGGGTCTCCAGATATTACTACTCTGAAGTTCCCATGAGCCCTAGCCAGCATTTCAGTTGTGAGGAATGATGGGAGTTGCAGTACAATAAATCTGGCAGGACTACACATGCCTCATTCCTGGTTTAGGTTCTGAAATGAAAAATTGCTCTGTCTGCTGCTGCTGTGAGCTGCTACGGAAAAAGCTCTGTGAAATTGCTAGTGTAGTCACCTGGCAAGCACCCTATTTTCCTATCATTTCTGCAGAATCTGGTAGGAAACTGTGCCTGCATATTCCTTCAAGTTCCCCCAAGTGGGAATGCTACCTGACCAGTTCTGATTATTCTAGCCTTTCTTTCTTCCTTTTTCTTTTACAAGCAGGTGTAGGTCAAATGTATTTTTATGACCTGTCCTTTAGGGCTTATTCAGAAACAAAGAGGGCTTTCTTTGAAGGTGGGTAGGAATGAGAGAGGAGAAGGAAAAGCAGGTAAGACAGGTTGGACCCAGTATAGACCATGATGAGTGAGGGCAAGCCCAGGTTAGCCGATTGTCCTAGCCACTCATATCCTTTATGGCCAGCAGGGGCTACCCCTCCATTCTTCGCTGAAAAATGGATGCCTCCTTTGATACCTCCCTCATTAATCACTTTGCTGTTGTGTGTGTTCAGGTTGTTTCTGATTTGCGGCAACCCAAAGATGAGCCTATCATGAGTAGTGCAGAAGATCACCCAGCAGAGAATTGAACCCTGGTCTCTAGAGTCATAGTCCAGTGCTCAAACCACTACGTCGTGCTGGCTTTTCATAAGCAAATTAGGCCTTTAAAAAGACCTTCTCTAACGTAGGCGATTTCCGCACTACACTCTTATAGTGCAGTGATTCCACTTCCAACATCCTATGGAATCCTGGGGCTTGCAGTTTAGCTGGCCCCTCCCTACAGTGCAAACCCCAGGATTCCTTAGGATGTTGAAAGTGGAATCATCGCGCTATAAGAGTGTAGTGCAGAAACGGCCTTAGTGCCCTCAAGATGTTTTGGACTGCAACTCCTATCAGCTCTAGTGAACACATTCAATGTTTAGACATGATGAGAACTTAAATCCAAAACATCTGGAGGGCATTGGGCATTGGGAAGAGTGCCTTGAATGTTTTTGCCTTGAGATCAATGTCTGCCTTGCTTTAGAATTCTCAAATGTCTGTCACACAAATGCAAAACAAAATGATCAAGAAAACCTGAGAGTAGCTGCAGTTCTGGTTGCCAGTTATGGAAGTGAAGCTGACACCGTACTTAACCAGGCCCCCAATGTCAGGATGGTTTTTAAAAGCTGAATGGCAGCCACAGAGGCAGGCAGTCCAGGTCCAATTTGGACCACAGCACAGGATGGAGTTTCAAGTGGACCTTGGGAAGGTTATTTCTTACAATTCCCGGAATCCTCCAGCTAGCACAATACTTTCCCAAGCATTCTCTTTCTCTTTCTTTTTTTAACTCTCCTCCTCCTCCTTTTCCCACTGTAATGGCATCTTCTCTGAAAGTGATTGTTTGCACCATAGTCTAATGGTATACTAAATGGCTCAGGAATGGTTGCAATATGTTGGTTTCTCTGCCAAGCCATGATTTCACTGATTGGCTTCCAGGCATTTCCCTGTGTGTGTATTTTGATGGCCTAAAAGCTGCTTGGCATGCTGCACACCTTTCCCATGCATCTTTGCTACCTTGTAATGCCTATTCACTCCTGATAGTAGCACATGTTGTAATAGAAATCACCTATACTTCTCAAGCTGCCCCCAGGCCAAAGCAGATCCAAGTGAGCTGGCTGGTTGTCCTATCAGTTCAAATAAATAACCCTTTCTTTGCCAGTGTGTGTCATCTCCTCTTTCCTTCTATGAAAGTTGCTCCAGTAATCTAACAGCCATCTTTAGTAGTGGCAAGACTGAGCATCCTGCCTTACTCTTGTTAAAATCTTAACTGCTGTGGTCGTTTCTATGCATGTTATATTCTGTATGCCACTCTGGACTGCAGAAAGGAAGAATTAGCAATGTGAAAGTCACGAAGGAAATGTGAAGAGGGGAGGGTATGAGTGAGCAGAGTCTCTCAAGGAGTAAGTAAGTATTTAGTGCAGGTGTGAGGAACTTGTACATCCCAAGTGATGTCATACTCTGACTCCAGTGAACCCCAGCAAATGTAGCCAATAGTCAATAATAATGGGATTTGTAATTGAATGACATCTGGAAGACCACAGATTCTCCCTCATAATCTGTGAGAAAATCACATGCTCTCACTCTTCTCTCTCCTATTGCTCATGTTTAGCTCCCTTATTGTTTTGATGGTCATTCTACACTTTTGTGAAGAATTAAGATCCTTTCTTATTATACAATTGTAGCAGTGATTGCACTTTAACTGTCATGGCTGCATCCTGTGGAATCCTGGGGGTTTGTAGTTCCCTGGCTGAGGATTCAAAAGGCCCCTCCCTCAACTTCCAGTCCCAGGATTCCCTAAGAAGGCAGCCGTGGTAGTTAAACTGGAATAATAGTGTTATAATTGTGTAGTTTGAAAAGGTTGGAGAACCTCAGATGTGCAGAAATGCAGGAGGTAATCTCTGGCAAGTCTCTGCTCTTCAGTGTTTTGACATGTATGGAAGCAAACAGCATTCATACCATTAGAAACTGTTTATTTTTCTTTATTTTTCTAACTAGCAGGTGCAAGGGTAAGACTGGAACAGAGCTAAAGTTGGGAACAAAAGATTAAAGCCCCCTTATCCCATATTAGGGTTTTGATCCTGATCAAGGTCCCTAGACTTATTATTTATATATAAAACAGTAACAGTCAGCAACTATTTGAAGGGTATTTTTCTTTTTTGTTTCCAACAGAATGAGAAAAGTATGAGCAATTTTGTGGAGTGATTTTGTATTAATATAGGGAGTGGGAATAAACATTATAGAGAACCTAGTAGTGCTAAAACTGTAGCAGCAAAAAGTTATTCCTGTTTCTAATGGGTGTTATTTCAAAAGAACCCAAATAGACTGAATGCTGTACAGAAAAGAAACTAAGAGACATACAAAGCAGGCTTTTCCCTCAGGGTGACATTCTGGGTAAGATGAGAGACATAAGGGGAATGCCAGTAAAAAGGCAAGATCAGAGAAAGATGAAATAAGTTTGGGCTCTCCCCTCTTCTCAGGTATCATGCAGAGCTAGAAAGCAAAATTTCTTTTACTTTTCTGGGGTAGCAAGCTGCAGGGGGAATGGGTGCAAAGAGAGGATCGATGACTGAATGTTGGGTTTTGGGTACATAAAGGCACTGAAGAATTGAAAATGGGCACAGAAAGAGGGAGAGATTAAGAGCAGATAGACTAGTGGGAAGAGAATTAAGACATTTGAAGGTCAACAAAGTTTAAATAAGAGAGAGTGAGCCAATGTAGGGAAAAGAAGAGATAAGTAACATGATCATAGTGCTGGGAATAATAAATGTCGTGGAAGGACAAGATCAAAACAGGCGTGAAAGGTTTGAAGGAAAGAGCAGGAAAGCTACACAGGAGCCCAGAGCAAAAAAGAGGAGAACAAGCGCTTTATCCTTCCAGGTGGATGAGCGGGAGGGATAGTGTGATACAATGTGTTAGAACTGGAAAGAACCAGGTTCAAACGTTCAATTTATCCAGGAAGCTCACTGGGTGGCCTTGAACCACTCGCTGTACCGCAGCCTAACCTTCTTCACAGGATCAAAATATAGAGGAAGACCTTATACACTGCTTCAAGCTCTTTGGAGGAAAGAACAATGTTAATTATCTTTTTTTAAAGACTGTGGATTTTCAAGATCTTATTATATCGCTTCAGTGATGTACAATTGGGTGGAGACAGGCACCCTGCCAGTTCAATCTGTTTGCCAGTCACAAGAGGTACTGTAGCAGGGTCCAAAGGTTCCACTTCCCTCACTTGTCCAGTAAGCCTAATCTTTGTTAAATTCACAGTTCAAATAAATTGCTGATCAGAGATAGTGAGACTTCAGACAGTTAGAGTCTACAATGGAGCTGGTGGTCTCCATCTCTATTAGGGCTAGCATATCTAGGCATCAGGGGAAATGCTTTGTCCTACCAAGTGTTTGGTCAGTAGCAGTGGCCCCTCATCTTACCCGGAAACAGGCTTAATTGGCCATAAGCTTGCTGAGGCCTGGATGGCAAAGCTTTTCCGAATTGTGCATAAGGAATCAGCTTTCTAATGAACTTGTTATCTGGGAGCTTCTTCAACCCCCTCAGGAGGGTGTTTGTGAAGTGGAATAGCTACCTATTTAAGGGTGAAGGAGAAATTCTAATTCACTCAAAGGACTGTGAGTGTGGAAGCTGTGGGTGGATGTATTTTCACAGCTAAGAAGAACACAGAATATAAGAGTATTATGATGCTGCAGATGTAGTAACTGACCTGTGGTGGTGTATCTTAACATCTTTTGCCTCTGGCATTCCTAGGCTAATTAATGTGCTCCTGTAATTCCAAACTTGTTTACTGATTGGGCAATTATTTTTTTTTCTTTTTTGTACCTCCCAGACACTGGTTCTGGTCACTAATTATTTAAAAACTAAAAGGCATTAATATATGAAACTGAAAAATGGCCATTCTCCTTCCTGCACCACCTCTATAGAAAAGTTATCATACACACACACACACACACACACACACACCAGCCCCAGCAACTCATCTATAGGTGGCTCATAGCATATATGATTAGAATCTTAGGCCCTTTCTGCACCCTACTTTTAGCGGAGTCCTCTGGTGGGGATCCTGACATCGTTTCTGCCAGGAGGGGAGTGCAACAAGAACACTCCCCTCCGCACCCGCTGGCTCCATCATGAAGGAAGTGCCATGGCCATGCCTCTTTCTTCTGAAGCTGGGGCAGGAAGCATAGCCATTGTGTTTCCCGGGCTTCCTCAAGACAGGTAAGTCCGAGACGGCAGTGTCATGGGCCATTGATGGGGAAAAATCTGTCAATGATTTAATCTGTGATTGTGTTGCCTGAGGACGGGAGAAGGATGGGACCAGAACAACATCATGCAGAACTGTTGTTGCGGTCCCATCCTTCTCCCATCCCTGTGACGGGTTGGGAGGGTGGTGCAGAAGGGGACATAGAGCTGAAACTGGCCTTGAGGGCCGTCAAGTCCAATCTCCTGCTCAGTGCAGGCTGTCCTGCTAAAGAATCCCCAGCAAGTAGCTGCCTAGCCTCTTTCCAAAGACTTCCAGAGAATGAGATTCCATTACCTCTTTGGGCAATTGGTTCCATTGCCAAACTGCTCTTACTGTCCAGAAGTTCCTTCTAAAGTTCAATCAAAATCAGCCTTTCTGTAACTTAAAACTATTAGACCTGGCCCTACCATCTGGGGCAGCAAAGAATATATCTGCACCGTGCTCTCTGTGGCAGCCCTTGAGATATTTAAAAAGTGCAGTCATGTCACCACAATTTACCAGGTCTGAAGTTTTCTCTTCACCTGAACAAGTCCAGCTTCATATCTTGTTTTCCATATCATCCTTGTTGTCTGTCTCTGAACTCAGTCCAACTTGTGTGTTTCTTTCTTAAAATGAGGCACCCAGACCTGAACACAGTATTCCATGTGAGGCCTGACCAGTGCAGAGTATAATGGGACTGTTACTTCCTCCAGCTTAGAAACTATGTTTCTATTGATGCCGGGTGAAATAGCATTCACCTTCTTTGCTGTAGCATCACACTGCTAGCTCATAGTCAACTTACAATCAACAATAATCCCAAGGTCTTTTTGTATGTGCTACTGCCGAGCTATGTACCTTCCATCTTATACTTGTGCATTTGGTTTCTATGGCCTAAATGTTGAATTTTGCATTTCTTCCTATTGAATTTCATTTTATTAATTTCCACTCAGTTTTGTAGTTTATCAAGGTGCTTTTGAATTCTGTTTTTATCTTCCAGTGTCATAGCCACCTCTCCCAGTTTTGTATCATTTACGAACTGAAGAAGGATTCCCTCTAGCCTGTCATCTAAGTGACTGATTACAATGTGGAAGAGTAATGGCCCTAGGACAGAACTTTCAGAACTCTACTCAAGACCTCTTTCCAGTTTGAAGCACAGCTGTTGATGAGCACTGTCTGAACATGGTTTTCCAACCAATTATGGATCCATGTGATGGCTTTTTTCTTTTATTCCATATTTAATCAGTTTGCTAATCAAAATATTATGAGGGACCTTGAAATCCAGACGAATGACATCAATAGCGCTCCCACCATTTAATGGCCTGATTGAAAAAAGATATGAAATTACTTTGGTATGATTTGTTCTTGACAAACCCATGTTGGCTCCTACTGATCACTGTATTGTCACCAAGATAGCTGCAGATGGATTCCTGTCCAATCTGTTTTAATATTCTTGTCCCACCATTTCCTTCGTTATTTTCTTGCTCTGAACATATTTGAAGAACACCATCTTTGTTTCCCTAGCACATCTCAGCTGATTTTGATTTTAGCTTTCCTTACACTATTCCTGAAAGCTTGACCCACACATCTGTATTTTTCATTGGTGATTCGTCCTTCCTTCTATTCTTCATAATGTTCTTTTTTCTTCTCATTTCCTCCTCAAGTTTACTGTGCCAACTGCATTGGCTTTTTTAGATGTTTCCAATTGTTCTTCTTCCATGGCATTGTTTGTGATTGTGCTTTTAGCAACTCCTTCTTCATGAAATCCCACTCATGCTGAGTGTCTTTCTCCTTTAGTATCTCTAGCCATGGGACACTGTCCAGTATTTCCCTGAGCTTGATAAAATCAGCTTTCCTGAAATCCAAGGTTAGTGGTTTACTATACTCTAATTTGTCCTATCCAGCAATCACAAATTCTAGCATTACATGGTAACTTCCTGTTAAAGTACCAACTGCTTTTATTCCAGTGAGTCACTTTTCCCTGTTGGTTAGGATCAAATTGAGCATTGCTAATCCCCTTATTCCTTCCTTTTCCTCTTGAAAGAGGAAATTATCTGCTAGGCACATCAGGAATTTGCTAGAGAGCCTTAGCAAAATTAATCTCCCAGCAGATACCAGGATGATTGAACTCCCCATAATTACCAGTACTTGTGTCTTGGAGATTTTTTAGACTTGTTTGAGAAAAGTATCATCCACCACCTCATATTGGTTTGGTGGCCTATAGTAAACTCCTACCACCGTGTTGTTTTTATTTCTTTTTCCATTTATCTTTACTCAAATGCTCTCCGCTGATCCAGTCTGATCCTTCATGTGGATTTCTGTACAAGTGAATTTTTCTTTGAATAATGGTACTCCCCTTCCTTTTCTCCTCTTGCTGTTTTTTCTTTCTTTCTACAAATTATTTTCTTCAATTGCTTTATTCCAATCATGGGAATCATCCCACCAAATCTGTGTTATATCTATAAAGTCATATTTACCTTCCTGCGCTAGGACTTCAAGCTCATCTTGTTTATTTCCCAAACAGACATATGCTAGCTATTGTTTTATTGTTAGCTGTCTTCAAGTTGTTTACAACTTATGGTGACCCTCAGATAACCCTATCATGGGATTTTCTGGGGCTGGGAGTATGTGGTTCGCCCAAGGTCCCCCAATGAGTTTCCATGGCTGAGTGAGATATCAAATCTGGTCTCCAGGGTTGTACTCTAATGCCCAGTCCACTACACCATGCTGGCTCTCATGTTATTTATTACATCACGTAATAAATATTACCTCATTTAATTAAAAAAAGAACCCCTGTAAGTAAAATGCTAGTGTTGTTTTTTCTGTTACTGAGTTCATTCAGCAGTAATGTGGTCTTCCTCTTTTCTTATTGTCATCTTCTTTGCCAAGCATTACTGTGTTTTCCAAGGAGTTATGTTATCTCATGATCTGTTCAAAGTATGATAGCCTCAGATTAGTAATTTTGTCTTTTGGTGATAGATATAGCATCTCAGGGCTAGCTAGAAATACTATGTACAAAGATGAAAAAATTCTAGCTAATTGATTTGCTAATTATGTTTCAGGGAGATGTTTTTTCTTAATCTAGGAGAGCATCAATTTTTTCTCTCTCAGCAGTTCTGCCACCCCTGAATTCTGCCAACTCATTCCCATCTTATTTTGTGGCTTGAGTATAACAATCCAAAGAGTTACTGTCTATTTGTTCCAAGTGCTCCTGGGTGAAGGATTTTGATGCTGGGTTTTACAGTCTCTCAAGGCCAGTACTCCAGCCACTGTCTCTGGGAAGGCAGTGTCTTCATGTGAGGTCAGATAGACTGTTACAGCAAGAGAAATAATGATATAATGGCTGGAATTAATCATAGCCAGCTTCATAGGGCTGTATGGTTCAGTGGGAGACCCCAAAATAGATGTGGGTAACCAGTGGCCTTTCAGATAGTGTTGGCTAGCAGTTCCCATCAGCCCTGGCCAGCAAAGCCAGTAGTGTGAGATGATGGGAATTGCAGTTCAACAGCATTTGGGAGGATTTTGGTAGGTGCAAGAGCAAAGCTTTACCATCTAAAGAAGCAGGGGTGCAATAACACTGTTAAGCCGAAGTCTAAAATTACTTTAGATGGCCTGCTTGCTCCTCATGGCAACAAAGTAGACTGTCTCACCTTGTAAGAAAAAAACAACAATGTAGTGGTGATAAGGATGAATTAGATGTGGGATTAATTTTTTTAAAATAAGAAAGAGAAAAATCAATAGATGGCAATAATGTAATATGCTGAGGGCTGTGACATATTCAGCATGTCACAGAAACACATACAAGTATTTTTGTGTCATTGTTATTTATTTGTTAGATTTATGTCCTGTTTTCCTTCCAAGATCAAGGTGGTGTATATAGCTCCTTCTCTATCCTCATATTACCTTCACAACACTTTTGTGTAGTAGGATGAGAATTAATGTCTGCCTCATGGTCTCCTGGTAAGCTTGATGGGTAAATGAGCCTTTGAATCTGGGTTTCTCAGTCCTGGTGGAATACTCTAACCACTATCCTTTGTCATGACTGCCTCGAGGTCACTTGGTAAGCATGATGGGCAAATGGGTATTTTGCAGCCCTAGTGAAATCCTCTAGCCACTATCCACATCACAAGGGAGCCCATGTTATATGTCTGCAAAGAAATGGATATTCATGCAATTGTCATGCAACTGTTGCTACGTGTGAATTTCCAGGTGTTGTTGTTGTTATTTTACCTGTTGCTTTCTGTGTAGGAAATATGTAACAATTTGAAGCACCATTCATCTCTCTTCCACCTACCATGGTGTCAGGTGGGCAATGAGGGATGGGGGAAAGAGTTGTGAATGACCATCACGATATGGGATGGATCCTAAAGGTCCCTTGCCTTGGGTGAGTGAGTGGCTGCCCCCCTCCTGCTTCTGGAGCATTGTAGGGGAAGAAGCAACCGTAACGCTGAGACACCAGAAGGAGTTCAATCCTAGCAACCTGCAGATGTCAGTTGCCCACTCATTCCTGGGCATTCCATCAGCTGATACCTCTAAGATCCCCAACTTTATACATTAAGGATATTCACCTCCTTTTGCATATGTTGATGAGCGTAGACACTGGTACACACAACTACATTGCTCCCTTTTCTTTGTTCCTTTTGATTTTTTTTCTAACATCCAAGGATCCTCACTCCGTACACTAAGTTTTTCTTTGTCTTTGCAGCCCCTTTCTTCCCTCTCCTGTTTCCCTACCTTCCATTCACCTCTGGGATGGAGTGGGGGACACAGAGATCTGCCTGCCTCCTTACCCATGCCTGCTGCAGGCTTCGCTGCTGCAGAGCTGGCTGCAATGGCTCAGCAAGAACGAGGAGGGAGGGAAGGAGAGAGAGAGGGAGGGAGGGGGGTCTGGCTCTGGGAAGCTCTGGAGATGGATGTGTGTGTGCGTGTGTATGTGTGAGAGAGAGAGAGAGAGAGAGAGAAATATGTTGGGGGGGGCAGCTGCAGAGGCTCCTCCTCCCCACGGGCAGCAGCAGCCCAGCCCTGTTGTTCTGTCACTGAGCAAACGGCTGCGGTGGCAGGAGTCTCCCCTCCTCCTTCCCTCCGGCGGGCCCCTTTCACCGCCTGGGGCAGTGCTGTCTCCTTGCTAGATGGCTGGCACAGTGGATGACGGAGCCCAGCGCGGCCGGGCGGCACCATGAGGGGTGGGAGCCAAGAAGGCTGTGCCTGCCACCACTTGTTCCGCAAAGTCCTGGCCAAGTGCAGCTGCTGCCCCTCCCGGGCACGAGGTGAGTGACTGGCATTCCCAGGATGGGTACTATTTCTTCCCTCCCCTGCCCTCCCCTCCCGTCCCCACTTGCCTTGCATGGGTATGACCCTGTATCTGCAATGTACACTGATGTTCTTTTGCCCATCTCTTTGCCAGCATCATTGCTTAAAGTGGGCATCACCCTCTCAGCATGGCATGGGCGTTGTCTTTCCTGCTGGACAGCACCACCTGCCCTGGTGTACCTTCCTTGGGCATCATTCCTGCTGCCTGAGTATTAACATCCCTTTACTTAGGCACCATAGTGTGCAGTAGAATCCTCCCTGGCACCCAGGTACCACGCCGGCATCAAACAGTATTGCTTTCTATTCGTGGGACTTTCTGCTGTTCATATCTGACTGGATTTCTGTGGATGGGCTCGACTTTACTGTCAGGGTGTTGGCACTTGGAATATAATCTGTTCTCATTCCCCCCCATTCTTACACTAACCTGGGACTTTTTGCTTGCAAAAGAGTTTCCTCCAGGCAAGAAAGGGCACTGTATAGGATGGGGGCATGCCAAGCTTCACTTAAGAGATGTCACTCCTTTGTGGCCACAGTAGATGGGGCACTAACAAGAGGACTAAGTGAGGAGTGGGTGGAGGGAATGGTAGGAAAAGTTTGTGGTGAAAAGCATAGGCACACTTGAAGAATGGATGGTCCAGCATTTTCGTTGCTAGACAGGTAGGGACAGACGGTGAAGGAACAGGGTGCTTGGGAGTTCAGTGGATCATTTTTTTGTATATCAGGATATATTTTAAGAGTGTGAGAGCATGTATAAATGTGGAAGAGTGTGTCTCTACTTGTGTTTGTTACTGCTTTAGTCTTATGTGGGTGAATATGTACCTCTTTCTCTCAGAGACGTACATTTCAAAGCAGTGCATTTAAGACTGCAGATGTAGAATTGTCTCTTGGAAATCCGTGTGCTCATCTCTGTGTGCGTAGATCTGTCTCTGCATTCAGGCAATGCCTAGGCGTGTGGGGGTGCACTGTTTATGGGCAGCTGTGTATACAGGAAGTATGTGTGTGTGAAAAAGAGAGGAGGGGGATGAGAGAGACTGTCTGTAGAAGGCTTTTTGTGTGTCCTTGAATGTTTGCAGTAGTATCTCACTGTATATATAACTGCCTCCTGTGTGCTTGTAAGTGCTTATTTTGCAGGTAGTGAATGCCACTGGTCGTATGTTGCTGCAACTTGCTGGTGGATCAAGCTCTGTACATAGGCTTGGGAGTATATGTATAGTGAGCTGTGCATAAGTGTAGTATAAAAAAGATTGTAAAATCCTTGGATATATGGAATGCTGAGCAGTACTGGGGTGGAATGCTTCAGGACCTGGCTGTTTCCTACCCTGTCTTTCTAAGGTCTATTCACCACTCTTGTCCCTTTTTCCCCAGCTCATCTTCATTGCCCCCATGTCTACGTTAGGGTGAAAAGAAAAGTAGCAGTTTGGAATGGTGATGAAGGGGTGAAGAATGGAAGAACTATAGAGATATAGCTGAATGTGGGAACTGAGGTGATGTGGAACCAGGCACTCTGCTGTGGGGCTCTGAAAAGCTGATACTAGCCTTGTGGGGGTAGGTGGAGGAGAAACACCATGTCTTCATACATATCCTTTTCTGACCCTTATGCCTATAACTTCTTCCCAGGATAGGTGCACCTTGCTGCCTGTTGGTCTGTTTTCCAAATTTCATTTTAAAACTTCATTTTCTATGAATTCTCCAGGTACCTAAACTCATCAGCCTGAAAAGAAGCCTAGGCAATGTACAACTGTTCTTACTAGTTGCTTGCTATCTATACCTTTCCTTTCCCTCCACATCCCTGGTCATTCTTTTGAAATGTAGATTGTAGACTTCTCAGGGCAAAGACCTATATGGTGTTGTTTCAACATTGCTCAAGAAAACAGTATTTACAGACATCATTGTATGTCAGTGGCAACAACATCTTCATACAGGTAGCAGGCTGAATCAGATCTTCTATCTTCAAGGTACCTTTTCTCTGTTGACTCTCCACTACGGAGGAACATACGAATGCCCACCATGGAACTCCCAATTGATTGTAAAGGATTCTGGGAGCATGCATTTAGGCTGCACCGTCTGGTCATGTAGGGTGCTATCCAGGCCTGTAGGATTTCATTGTGTCCCCTCCAGAGCTTGGCTGTGCTGGTTGTGGAATTCTAGGAGTTGTAATCTAAACCAAAAAGTATATTTTCCAAACTCTGGGCCCTTTTTGATGAAAAGAAATCCTAAAGCACACCCAGCAGTTCCTTGTAGCTGCATGTTAAGGAGAAACTTGGTAGTAATGGAGAAGCTGTCTTTTAGGAAAAGTTTATCCTCCTTTTTTTTGACTCTTATTGTAAATTCCACAATCAGTTCCCAAGAAACTCCAGTAGGTTTGAAGATCATGGCCTGGGGCAGTATGTATGTATCTGTGTGTGTGTGTTTATCCAAACAAAAATATAAAAGTTAGCATAAGAAGGAATCTTTGTATGCTGAAACAGACTACCATGGCTATGTCTTAGAATGTAATATCTAAATATCTATATAAAGATATGTGGTTTTCAATGCTGTGTTTGGCTCTTGATTCGTTCCTGCCAGAGCCATCTACTATTTTATAACAGACTACCTGTGACTATCTTATGTTTTATTCAAAGAGATAGCCATGTTAGCCTGGATTATTATGCAAAGGGATGTTGTAGCACCTTTGAGACTGAGAGAAAGAGGTTTATAGCAAAAGCTTTTGTAGACTGAGTCAGATGAAGTAGACTATGACAGCTTATGCTACAGACTTCTTGCTCTCAGTCAGTCTCAAAGGTGCTACAGTATGTCTCCTTTGTTTGATGTACCCATCTGATTCTGCCCAGCCTGGTGGCTGTGTTCTTTCCATGCTGGAGTAGCCCTGTTCTTTTACCCTCCACTGGTGTAGAAGTGATGACTGCACATTCTCATCTTTGCAAGTAGAACTCATGGGGAGAGAAGACAGGAGTTGTGGGGTTGCCAACATGCAATCAAAGTAGACACGACTGCAATTCAAAGTTTGCAGGAAATGTTGAGAATAGAGTCTGGGTGTCCCTTTCACTGGATGTTGGACCTGTGGCCATATTAACAGTGTTGGTGCACATGTCTATGGGGTGGAGTGGGGGTTTGTCTGCTTCTGGCAGTGCCTTCGGAGGTGACGTATCTCAGGGCATCGTTGCAATGAGACATCAAGAAATGACCAGTAAGTAGACCTATTTCTAGAAAGTTTTATACAGTACAGAAGTAGCCAGGAGAGTATCTGTGCTAGAGGACTATACCAGTTTGATCCCACATCAACTGTCATGGCTTGCTCTCATGAAATCTTGAAATTTGGTGGGGCACTTCAAATTCAGTGCAAGAGAGTTCTTTTCTGCTCCCCTAAACTATAATTTTGAGAATTCTACACTTCTCCCCAAACTACAAGTCCCAGGAGCCATGACTGTTAAAGTGGGCTCCAACTGTTCTGTGTATTACAGACAGAAGAAGCTCTCTTAAAGAAAGCAACAGTTACAAACTGTTTAAAAGTAATTTAAAGAGCCTGGATTCCGTGCAAGAAATGCCTGGAGCTGTACTTGGTGTGTGTTTGATGTGTTTATAGAGGTTCTGTGGTTTCTCTGACAGGATACTGTAGTTCAGAACTGGGCAACATAGACCTGCAAATGTTGCTGGGTTGCAATTCCCATCTGCCCTAGCCAGCACAACTAGTGCTGAAAGACAGTGGGAATTTCAATGCAACAATTTCGGGAGACATGTTCTCAATCTCTGCCCTAGCCCACCAGTGGTTCCTGTAACAGTTGAAAGAGGTTGAAGATTGCTTTAAAATGAAAGTGTAGACAGTATTAAATAACAGAATACTTCCAGACAGCAGATAGTTGAGGCTGTTTGGCACACTGATGCAGTGCTCCTGACAGTAAGATTGTTCTTACTGTACTGTGATGGAGTGTGTGTATTTTTTTCAGGCTCACACCTTCGATAGCTTCTCCAGCTATTTATAAAGCAGGGCTGGTCCTGCTATTAGGCAGAGGAAGGTTACTGCCTGAAGCAGCAGATCTTGGATATCGTGAAAGGTAGCAAACTGTTATTTAATTCATTTGCTATTTAGAGTTGCCAGAGTGAAAACTGTAGAGGGCTTTAGGTAGTCTAGAAGCAGGTATTTCAGCAACTGTTACCTATTACTTGGTTGCATGGCAGGGCTCATCTGCTGAAAATCCCACCCTGCACAGCCATTAAAGGTACAGGAGTTCTCTCCAGTTTACAGTCTGGCAATCTGAGCTATTATTGTTTTTGTACTACCAAAATAGCGTGGCTAGCTTTGGCATCCATGCACTTGAAACTTGAGGAAAAGGTGGGCATCACTTTTGGTCTTCCTCCTGAGGTACCAAAATATCTTGGGCTGACAATTTTGCAGAGTTGCAAGACTTGCACTTATAGTTCCAATGAGTTTTTTGTTCAGTCCTCAGTCTCTACTCCATCTGGGCGCTGGTCTTCCTCTGGGATATTGGCTTTATTTCACTGGGCTTGATGGGATTGGAATCAAGCCTCTTGAGACCTATAAACATCTATAGTAGTAGTCATGGTTCCCTCTGAATTTGGAACACAGGATGTGGGAGGCTAAGATGATTGGCTTCTGTTCCTATCACTGGGATGACTGTGGGCACTTATGTGATATAGAAGGAATTGTGAGGAACAGGAGCAGCCTGTATTAATTCCCTCTCCCTGTGCTAAGGGATCTAACATGGTTGTTAATGCCCCTTTCCCTCAATCAATGGGAAGTCTGGACGTGCTCATGATGGCTTCTACATTGACAGTTTCCCTCCCTATAGTAACTGACTAAGCTAGAGACATGCCAGATCCCTGGGGTGGGGTGGGGGGCACTGTAGGGCCTTCTCTCTGGATCAGCCCTTTTTTATAACACATGTAGGGAAGCTCTATGTAGCATTAAATCTGAGACAAGTTTCAGGAAAAGAGTATTTTTAATCATGTGCAAAGTGCCTTGTCTCATGACCTACTTAATCACAACATATTCCCGTGTGTTAATGGAATTTAGGCAAAGATTTTCAGAGTGAAGAATATAGCTTGCACACAAAGTGGTGAAATGCAGCATCTCTTAGTTTAAAAATCCAGGCTTAGGGAAGGGTCGGGATCAATAGAGGGGAAAGAGCAAATTTTCTTGCCAGCTCTGCAGGATGTTCCTTGAGAATCTGACCCTAGAATAAGTGCTGGCCAAAACCCAGGCTTCTGTGAGTCACCATCCATGCTACAGCTGGCTGCTCTGGTTACCAACAACTCCTCCAGTTCAGATAGGGCTGGAGCTGGTCCCAGATTTGGGGGTGGGAGAGTGTTGCTGTACTCTACCACTGCCTCCCTGCTCCCTTGCCCCGGCCTCAACAACCAAGGCATGGAAGCATTGCCTTTGGTGAATGTTACAAAATGAGTGGGAAAATTTGTGAGGAGCTTTGGGACTCATTTGAAGCTTGGTGTCCCTGGGGATGCAGATCGTGGAATTGCTTTCAACCTTAAGAGAATAGAAATATTATTAAGAAGGGAGTGCCTCTGAGTTTATGCAGAATATTTTCACCTCCACATTGGGTAGAAACAGCTACTGCCCCTGAATTGAAAGAAGTGTTTCTGACCAGGCAGGATTGAGCTATGGCACTTTTCATTTTAGGAATTCAGTTCTCAGCAGCCTATGTGTGCATGCATATGTCAAAATTAAATGGAAAAGGAAGGGGAACAATGTGGCATTAGTCACTGCTTGGAATGGAGCAAATGAGTTGTGAACCAAGACATTTCAGTCTGCAAAGTGTTATGCAATGAGACTATGGGGTACAGTGGTACCATTGCTTCTCAGAGGGACCTCTCTCTGGACAAGGAGAATTGAATTCCTGTAGTGTCAGTGGGTAGGACAACATCCCTGGACAGATCTTTTTTGCCTGTGAGGAGCAGCTTAGCAAAGATGTGCCTGTTGGAATGGGGTGTTTACTCATGGACTGAGTAGCTAGGGACAGCTTAATGGCAATGACAGGAATACCTTGTGTTTTATACTCTAAATCACTCCTTTGTAATCTGTATTAGCTAACCCAGAATATCACTGCCACCCCTTGCTCTGTACTTGGCTTGGAATCCTCACTTTGTCCATACACATGGACTGGGAAACTTGAAGGATGTTCAGCCCTTCCAAACATTCTTTTAACTACCTTGAAGATGGATGGTAACACCACAGAGTGGTTACAAAGTTGTGATGCAGGTACATTAACCAAGCTTAAGTCTGGGTCATTGCTCAGAGTCTTTAAGTTTTAAGTATGTGGGGGTCAAATCATCCCTCTGGAATGATTCATACTTGCCCTCCCCCTTGCACCTGTTTCTCAGGTGTTTGTATAATCCACACCAGCTGTTTCTCATGGCCACCTTTAAGCTGTTGCCCATTTTAGACTGTCCTTGCTTTGTCTCCTTGTCTGTGCTCCAGTGCGTGCCCTCCTGCATGTTGATATCTGAAAGAGCCGGGGCCTCGAAGCCTGTACAAATACTGTCCCAGACAGCAGTGGACTTGGATGCTATTAGCAGTCTCAGGTGGACATGGAAATACCTCTCATTACCCACACATTCCATTCCTCCAGAATTATTGCAGTAAACTATTGTAAATGAGTTTGCTTACCACGGACTATGCTGGCTGGGGCTGCTGGAAATTGCAGTCCAACAATATTGGGGAAGAAGCACAATTCCCTCCTTTGCTTTGTATCATTATGATTGACAGTCTAATATAAGTTGCAGTATGAGGATTAATGCTGAAGTGGAAATGAGTAAGAAAAGAGGAAGACTGCATTACAGATGGAGCAATTCATGAAGGGAAACCACATATCTGAATTTGCAAAATCTGAACCTGTCTGTTAACAAAAGGATCTTTTGCAGATCTTTCATTCATAGGGTTACCAGAACTTGAAGCCAATTTGACTGAACATAACAACAGCAGAACCTCTCTATTTGCAGCAGCCATTTGTCTCCACTTTCCCTCAGTTTAGGTCATCTTACTGATTGTGAGAAATGATTTGCCTGGTTGACTCTTTGTGAGTAGATGTTTTGTCACGGTGAGCATAGAACTGCTGTAAGTTGTGGAAAGTATCAGGCAGAAGCAGAGCAGTTGTACAACATTGACCCTGAAAAACAAAACAGGTTACCGTTTAATGGCATTTTGTTTTGTTGCTGTTGAGCTCCTTGTCACATGCACTGGAAAAGTTACTTGTGTTGTAGGATGTTACTTCTTGCATTTCTCCTCCTATTTGTTTTCTGAGGATTTGTGTGGGAACAGTACAAAGGTGAGTAAGGTTTTTACAGAGCTGTGCTCATGTTGGCTGGCAGATCCTGGGAACTGTAGTCCAAAAAAGTTTCTTTCCTTAGCTCTGGGCTTTAAAGTTGTAAATAATATGTGAATGTGACACATATCTGCCCACCACTATTCTGGTGGTTTGTGATGCATAAGAACTGCCCTCTCAGCTGAGGCCAAGATTCATCTAGTCCAGCATTTATCAGTCTCTCATGGTGCTGGGCACGTAGATTGGTTGTAAAGCTCTGGATTTTCCAGATACTTTGCTTCCTTAAGTGCATCTTGAAAAGTAATGTGAAATGTGATACTAATGTTTCTCTCTGAACATTATAGGAAAAAGAAACAACCACGAAGTTTTTTTACTTAAGGAAATTCTTGTAGCCATTTCAAGTAGAGTGGGCCTGCTGAAGCTGTTCCAACTTCAGATAACTTATCTAGGGAGATAATGGCCATGCAAGAGGACGAGGACAGCAGTGATCTACTTAAGACTACGTGATCAACTGTGCCCATATTGACAGGGGGGATGTCATTCCTTCACCCTAAGAATGTGATAGCAACTGAGATCTGTGGAATCATACTTTGTACGTGGGGTGTACTAATGAATATGAAAGCAAGTCTAGTGGCCTGTATTACTCTAGTAGCCGTAAACAAGCATGGTTTAGGTCTGTCATCTTTTTCTTTTTCTTTTCTTTCTTTCTCTCTCCCTCTTTTTTTTTTTTTTTTGAAGTTCACCCCTGTGCCATTAACACCAATCCAGTGCCCAGAAATAGAGCAGGTGGGGCTTCTTTGCTATAAAAATGACTTAAGCAAGGGGTTGACAACCTACATAACTCATGTATACCCTGACTGTCATAGAGTTCAAGTCCTGCCAATTTCTGACAGATCACTCTTTCCTCATTGCTGCAGTCTGTATCAGGAAAGAATAGTGGTGGAGGAGAGATTCTCCTTTGCAGTTAGAAAAGAAGATCACTAAGAAATGTCTGTATGCATGTTAGCAATGGAAATAATATTCTCAATTACATTTTTCTGGTTGAAAAATGGGTTTCCCGACAGCCAGGAAGCCCCAGTGGGAATAATAAGAGAACAGCAAGACTTTCGTGCAGATTTTTCCTGGTCTTTGAACCTTCTGAAATATTCTGGGAAAACTATTCTGTGGAGGAATTCACATGGACAGAGGATTGGTACAAAACCAGCCCTTCTCCTAAATTATAACAGCTGCGGGTGGTGAAGATCATGGTCAGGGCTATGGCAGAGGGTGAAGTATTTTTTAAAAACTTTTCCTGTCACAATCCCAATGAAGGTATTTTCTGTCCTTCCATTGGCATCAATGAAGGAAGGAAGTCCTTTAGAATTAGGAAATCCCTGCATCAAATCTCGGCTCTGTTGTGAACAAATTAGGTGGCCTTCAGTAACACACTCTCTCAGCCTCACCTCTCCATCTGCAATCATGTGTTGTTATTGTTCTTGATATCAAATACATATAAGTCATCTACACATTCCAACCGTTGTTCATATCTATAACAATAAAAGAGCACATCTGTCTGTACAAGTCCTAACTATTGAGTCATTATGCTAGATACCTCAGACTCTGACAGAGCATTTTTAATTGCCATTTGTGTTACAGTTCCTAGTCTCAAATCTGAAAAAATCAAAGGCCATTTCCACACTAGACTGTTATACTGCTATTATTCCACTTTCAACATCCTATGGAATCCTGGGGTTTGCAATTTAGGTTGGGGCCTTTGTTGAAAGTGGAATAATAGCACTATAACAATGCAGTGTGGAAAAGCAGGGAGTTAGCCAGAAAAAGGAAAAATGGGGGTCACTCATAACTCAGTGGGAAATTGTAGTAAATATCTCAAAATTTCATGGAGTATTTTTGGTTGTCCAAATTGTGGTGCTCAGTTTCAAGCTGAAAAGTTGACATTACAAACAGGAGTGTTCCTATAAGAGAAGGAGGAGGGAGGCCTGCTGTAACTCATCAGAAAATACTTTTGAAAGGGGTTTAAATACTGAGATGATGCTGTTAACATTTCTGACCCAGGAGGAAGAACATTGTGGGAAAACAGGCAAGGGCTAGGGGGCTGCCGCTGCCATTGGTGTGGTTTGAAAAGGATGGGAAAATGGGAGCTGACTTTCTGAGGTACTGTAGTTAAGATTTCTGGTATTGAAAAACGGACAGACTGGAAAACAGGACACTCCACAACCCCCCTAGCCAGGCAAGTATGTCGTAAGGAATTTTCTGCTCCCTCCTCACACGAAATAATAATAATAATAATAATAATAATAATAATAATAATAGGAAACAAGAAGGGGAAAGAAAACAATTGGAGTAGCAGCTCCTTTTCTGGACAGTTAATAGGGCCAGGTTGGTCTCCCTTTTCTTCCTGAGAGGCAATTTCGCAGTGACCCTGAGTCTTCTGGCTGATGGAGTCATGATGTGCTGCCTGTCAGCGTTCCAGTCCCACAACAACAAAATTGTAGGTAAGCTGCGCTTAAAATCTGGATCACTATATAGTTGAAGGAGAGAGAGGAAGATGGGAGGTAAAGGTAACCCTGCCAGGTGGTTATTTCATGGAGTGCTAGTAAATCAGGTGGTGACTGTGTTGCCTTTTGCAGTGGGATTGCATGTGGCTAGCCCTCTTTGTTTTCCCAGATGCCCGGAGGTGACTCTCCATCTGACAGATCAGTACACATGTTTTCTGGACCAACCAATAATCTGCACAGTGGGGATGATGGTTCATGGTTCCCTAAACTTAAGATTTCTCTGAATTGATCCCAGTGCAGCATCTGCTGACTGGAGCAGCTGCAGAGCATGACAAAGTAGTGTGCGAGGGTGTATGTGTGGGTGCGTGAGAGAGAGATGAGACCTCAAGTCCATCTACAAGAGAGATATGACTTGGAAGAAGAGGAGGGCCTAAAAAAGCATAAGCAATTTTTCAAGGAGATACATCTCAAAACTGATTTTGATTTGCAACTCCCAGAAATGTATTGGTTGTGTGGGGTGGGGCTTGGAGGTTATGTCACTTCTTTGCTGATCACAACTTATAGATTGCAGAAGTGTTACTCTGTGCCTTAATGTTTTGCCTCATGGCTAATAAAGGTTCAAGAGGATATTTCAGAGTGTTCTGTGTAGGAAGGGTTGGCTCAGCTGAAGCTTACAGATTGGACATCCTTCCCAACATACACACACATGTGTGTGTGCATGTGTGATGCACACATACATGGCTTAAAAGAGCTCTTGCTTTGCTTGTGATTTATAATGTGAATGGAATGCCTACATTGACTAAGATGCTTGTTCTCATTACATACGTCTCTCATTCACTTTTGGTTCTGTGTGTGGTGGACCATATGGTAACATAAAAAAGTGCAAGAGATCTATGTATCTAGCTAATTAGATGGTAACTAAGAATCTAGTTGTCTAGGTTCAGTTCTCCTCCTCCCACCCAAACTCCTTTCCTTTCGTGTTGTGTTATTTAGTAAAAGGGTAGGGTAGAGCATTTGTTATTTCTGATGTTTGGAAGCTATTCTGAAAGCCTTTTCCCCTGAATATCAAGTTCATAATGATTTGAATAAACCCATGAGAGAGTCCAGAAATAAGTGATTGAGGCCTCTTGGCCCACACAAGCTGACCATGAAGTAGTGTGAACTTCTCACTAACAGTAGAATAAAGAGCAGCAAGCTGAGGAGGATCTCATACCTGTTCTGGAGCAGGGGAGAGGGACTTTTTTTGGACTGCTGTTTATGTAGGCCCCAGCCATGATGGGCAGGGACTTGGTACCATTTTTAAGGTGAGGCCTTCAAGACTGATAGATAAGTCTTTGTGATTTTTCAATAATTCCATTTATGTTCTTGTAAAACGGTAAAAACATAGCAGACAATGAATAATAATAATAATGCCACCACAAATTAAAGCAGTTAACGATGTGACTACCATGAAGATAGTGACAAAACAATACATGAAACATCATTAAATGGTTTAAAGCATAAAATTAATATATCAAAGAATAGGGCAGATATATAAGAGCCTGTTAAATGAATGCAAAAATGGCTATAAACAAGGATACTTCTGAATGGTAGTCTTCAGGGAGCAAACTGCACAGTATCTTGATAGCTGGTGCCTGATCATTTCATGGGAGATCTAAGCCCTGCCAGCCTAGCCTTAGAAGGACCTTAAGCCCCCCATCTCCAGTCAAGGGTCCACTCTTGTGGGCCCTGGCAGTAAAAAAGGAAGTCCCACAAATTTTGGACAGTAAGAAAACAGCCTTCTGCTTCTCTTTCCTAGAATTGTCTCTGAAATCAGCCTTAGAGGAAGTGTGACCTGACCTTCCACAGTGTCTGCATCTTCTCAGATGTTGCTGGGTTACAACTCCCATCAGCCCTAGATAGCATAGCTAGTAGCAAGGAATGCTGGGAACCGAAGTCCAGTGACATCTTGAGGGCCACATTTTTTCTCTCCCCCCCCCCATATCCTAATGTGTGTATCCACTACTAGTCCAAATCCATTTCCTTGTCCCAACTAAAATAGTCCCATTGAATCAACATAACTTATACAAATGTTGAGTTACTTGGGGCGGGGGGGGGGGCACAGTGTATAATTATGTTTCCTGGTCAGATGTGTTTTGTGTGCAGGAAATGTATTATGCATAAGTGGTCCTGGAAAGTGCTTGGAGGGATGAATCACATAGCCATTGTTCGAGGAGGCAGCTTCTTTCTTTCTTCCTTCTTTCCTTGCCTGTCTGGATCCAGATTGATTTCTAGTGAAATGGGTTTTCTTAACATGATCAGAAGGCACAAGTTGGAGATACTGCTTCAAGCCATGATTTGAGACACGAATTGGTGTGGAGAAGGCATTTAACCCTCACTTACTCCACCTTCAACAATCTTAAACATGATTCCTTCACACAGTATGTGTTAATACTATATACCAATAGTGACTCCATTTTCCATGTTTTCCATTCTTATGCATACAAAATGACTCCATCCCTGCATGAGAAAGAGACATGAGTAGGCTTGGGAGAACCCGTGAAGCGAAACCTTTATGTTTAGGCAATAAGCCTTCAGGGGATGTGTAGGGAAATACTAAAGTGGGCCAAAGAAGTCTCAGCATCCTCCGAGGATACAATGCTGCATGGCTGAGGGAAATGGAAAACTGGAGAAAGAATTAAATAGAGCACCCAGGAAGAGAAACTGAGCTAGTTGAAATGCAAGACCAGATCATTCTACACTGCTGCAACTATCTTTTTTGGGGAGGTTCCATTGCTCCAGACTTTTTCTCATTCACTGTCATTCAACAATTTAAAAGCCAGCATGGCATAGTGGTTTGTGTGTTCAACTTGGACTTGGGAGAGACCAGGCTTTAAATCCTTTGCTCAGCCATGAAAACCCACTGGGTGACCTGCCATCCTCAGAGAGGGCAATGGCAAACTCCTTCTGAATAAAATTTACCAAGAAAACCCTATGGTACCTTCACCATGACTCAGAGTCAACTCGGAGGAACATTGTTGTTGTCATTGTAGTAGCAGTGGAAGAAATCTACTTCAGTAAAAGGATGGGATTGGGAAACCGAGTTCTTTACTGCTCAAACATTCCAAATTATGATCATAAGACAATTGCTAAAGACTGCCTGAATAAATAATCAGCATCCTACAGTCCCTCATAGAAGCTCTGATTCTCATTTGCTTGTGTGCTGCTTCTGTTTTTCCTGCCCCTCTGGTCCTCCTGATTATGGCATTCAGCTGTATTTTTGTTGTGGTTAGTTAAAGATGCGTTTGATGTGTGGGACATCTGTTGTGGCATTCCATGGCGCTGTAGCATGTTTTGTGTCTTCTGGGGTTTGTGGCAGCATGGACACCCTGGTGAGCTTTGATGGAGTGGTCAGAGGGTTATTTCTTTCATCTGCAGAGTCAGTTTTAAGAAGCTTTGGTGTATATATTCTCTGTGCTGCTCTGCAGAACTAGGGATACCTCCTATTTACTCTTAAAGTGAAGAAGGCCATGTGTTGCTCGTCCTTGTAATCCAAAAGCACATGATGAACTGGCATTTAAGTTTTCCTTATTCCTTGTTACAATAGCCAAAGAGCAAAAAGATGTATTAAATTCATGGTGTGTCACACTTTTGTTGCTGACCAGTTAGGTAGTTCTTTTTAACATGCAAAGCATGTTAACAGTTATTACCTTTTCAGTCCTCTCGGCATACATAACTTTTGTAGTGCATTGAAAATTGGTCCCAAATGGGGAAACTGTGGATGAATGAGGGAGTGTCTTTCTTAAAGACTAGTGCAGCTGTGACTGAGAAAGGATTTTAATTTGTGTTTTTCTTCCACTGTCCTATCTTCTAGACCAGTACATCTGATGTGGGAACAGCCGTTTTTTCCCCTGGAGACTGGCACTGTATTTTTACCCACTGGTGCCAACTATTTCTTTCCTGGAAACTATTTGCAGATTGGCAGCTGATGGCTCATGGACTGGCGCTGGTCTAGGAACCACCTATTTCAGTAGTACTGGGCTGATATATTCTAGTGAGGACTTATGGTTCCTTTGGTTTACAACTGTATGAGAGTGTTACTAAAGGTACAATAAATCCTTCCTAAAATATACTAGCCCAGTGCTACTCAAATTGCTGGTCCCTAGACCAGTGTCAGTCCAGAAGCCATCAGCTTGTGAATTATTCTTCAACCTTTTCAGGATCTTGATGTAATCCTCATCAGGACATCTTCTTTTATGTTTATTTTGTAGTCTTATTTTCAGTTCAGCTGGCTCTGTCTAGATCTTTCTGTTTCCCTCTCTCCCCCACACTCTTTTCCCCCCACTCCTGCATCACTCTCCCTTTCTTCTTCCTCTTCTTTCTGTGGTGGATGGTCGTGGCACTCCTGCTGCAACTCACATTGTGCAGGTCACAATCTACAAGTTGAAGACCAAAGTCCTCTGACGATTGTGCAGACCGCGAGAGCTTCTATACTGTGTAAATGTGCCAAGTTGTCATTTCAGTCTGAGGAGGAAAAAGAAAGGACAACTATTCATTATGTACGATAATTCATTTAAATGTATGCAGATTATAAATGAGACTCTGCTTTGAAATGAAGCAGAGCTAAGAAGATTTAAAGAGGGAAAAAAAATGCCAAAAAATCCCTTGCTTAGCAAATGTTGACTTCCTAAATCTGCCTGAAGGTTGTCTGCTCTTGTAGTTCAGTAGATTTGGGGCAATTCTGAGACAGAGAGCACAGATAATCTCACTAGGAGATTTATCTTAGAAAGTGAAGACAGATGCAATACGAAAATAAGATTGGTGGTGAATTTTTCAGTTTTGGGACAAGCCCAGTTTTCTCCTGGCTTTGCAGTTTGAATGACAGGCGTACATTCCAGCAAACTGAATGCTGGTTCAGCCATCGGTCTTCCCTGACTTCCCTCCTCCATGACTTCACGTAAACACTTATCCATTCACCCAGCTTGGGGAACTCGTTCCTCTCCAGACGCTATTCCAGTCTCACTCCCATTTGCCCTTAAACAGCAGCAGTGTTGGCTAGAACTAACAGGAGTTACCATCCAACAAAATCTGAAGTGGTACCAGTCCATTATCATTTTCTTTTTTTACTATTATATTCACATTTTTAATAGGATGAGTTTTTGAAAAATTAAAACTTTTTTTTCTCTTAAATCCCATCAGAGTCACTCCACAGGCTGAAAATAGGGAATGTTCAGTGCAGGAGTAGGAAAAGTGCAGTGTTCCAGGTGAACACAGTCTCCCTCCCCAGGCCTTTTTGCACACTGTATCTTCCTTCCTGTGGCTCCCTTGAGCTCCCTTAAAAAAAAAAATCCCTTAATCAATGTATGAAAAAATGCTCACTTACTCATGGTTATGCCAGTGTTAAGCCACCAAGGGGATTCCAGAGAATGTTCTTTTTCCTCTAACATTGCTGCGCTTCATTCGTATGAGTTTCTATTCCCTTGTTTCTCCTTTCTCCATACCTTTTTCTCACCCTCTTGAATATTCCCATAGCCAGAGATGTAGTCCTTAGTTGCAGACTTAGAAACATTATTTCTTTGACTTACAACTCCCAGAATTCCCCAGCAATCCTGGCTGGTGGTCATGCTGGCCAGAGGGAGTTGTAGTCCAAAAAAGGAATATTTCCATGCTGTGTTAACAGAAAGAATCCCCCAAGATTAGTCCTGGGCATCTGGGTTGGCCATGTGTCCAGTGTTACATAAGATAGGCCTCTTTTATCTGAAGGGCTGTCCAGTAGAAGTTTTCTTTAAGGATCAGGAAGAAGGACCTTGGCATTGCCCGCCAGCATTTCCCTTCTGGGCAGAATACTGAGCAGGCACACAATTTAACCATATTCACTATGGTGTAAACTATTATACATATTTCTATTTAAATTTTAGTAATCATTTTATAAATTAGCATGTACATATATATTTGAAAAATTGTTTCCTTTTTTGTCCCTAAATACTCTAAAAGCACCAGATCCTGTCTTATCTGGAAGCTAAGCAGGGTCAGCCCTGTCTAGTACTTGAATGGGGGACTGTCAAGGAATACTAGGTGGTGTAGGCTATATTTCAGAGGAAGGAACTGGCAAAGCCACCTCTTGAGTATTCCTTGCCCGTGAAATTCATAGGGTCGCCATAGGTTGGCAGGCAACTTGAAGGCAAATGCACTCACACACACACACATACACACACGGGGCCAAGCTACTGGTGTCTCTAGCTGAGAGGATTTCAGGGTACAAAAGTAGGGTTGCGAAATCTCAAGGCCTAGCCCCTCTTCTCCAGGCAACAGGAAAAGGGGAAGAATCCAGAGACAAGAGAACTGCCTTGAAAAGTGTGTGCATGTCTATTTCCCCATATAAATGGTGCTTTTGAATAGCACATTCTGAGCGACTGTGATGAGGTTACATGGGCTGCTCCATGTAACATGAGACTTGTAATGTCACCAGGGCCTACCCCCTATGTCATCACAAGTCTCACAATCTCAGGTTCTCAAGGCCTGGGATAGTCCTGACTGGGCAATCCTACAAACGACTGAGATATGTCTCATCATCCTGAGGCTTTGAAGAACCATTGCTTTTCAGACAGTACTGTGCTAGATTGATGATTTGATTTT
This sequence comes from Cyclura pinguis, assembly GCA_030412105.1. Lineage (NCBI taxonomy): Eukaryota > Metazoa > Chordata > Lepidosauria > Squamata > Iguanidae > Cyclura > Cyclura pinguis. The sequence goes on along the minus strand of CM059600.1, from coordinate 193,053,442 downwards.
GTCTAAGGAAGCTTCATAGGTATATGTCTGTCTCACTGGAGACCCAACTCTCAGACTGTTTCTGCAGATTTCTAGCCCCAACCCCATCAAGCTGCTCTGTCCTCTTGCAATCAGGGAGGATTTTTCCACAGCCTCATTAAGGTAAATACACATCTAATGGAGCAGATGTTAGCTAGGCCTTGCTGGCTGTGGGAGAGAACCTGTGTTAATCTCTTCACTGCTTTCCCTGGGGTAACATTTTAAAACTTAGAATTCCATTTTATGCTCCTCTTCTCCTGGCTTTAGAAAATTATCTTGCCATTCATCATAGCCAGATCAGGAGAGCAGGCCTTGGTACTCCTGATGTCCCTGTCTATCTCTTCCTTTCCCTCAGGCTCCATCAAACATATTGTTGCCTACAGAGGTGGTGCAAGAATATCAAATAGAGCCTGGTTACTGCAAGAACTCCTTGCTTTTACCCAATGTACTTTTTACTACTGGGCGATAAGTACTGTTTCTTTTCTGGCCATATTCTGTGTGGGAGGAAGAACTGACTCTCTTTACAGCATTGTCCAGTAGAGCTGTAGGCAGTAGTAAATTTTGAAGTGCAGGCTCTCAGTATAAAAGCCCCTATAGTGCCATCCCCAGAGAGAACTCAATGTAGACATCTGTGTTGATCATAAAAGAGATGTTTCTTCCAGTTTTCATTGCTGGTTAGGGGCAGGTCTTTTGTAAAGGTCATTAGTCTTGCCAAAATGAAACCGCCACCCCCAAATACTTTGAATTACAACAGAGGTACTCATGATATTTCACCTCTAGCTTCTTTGAGGATTGCCAATAGACTCAGATGGAACGAGAGAGTTTGGAGGAGGAGATGATGTCACCATCCTTTCAAATCAAAAAGTCCTGGATATTTGACCTTGTGAGCCCTGCAACAACTATACCAGTATCTATGGGATTTTTATGTGTGTAGCTGGATAGGAAAAGCAGTTTCTGGAGTGTTAGATAGACTGGTTGATGCCCGTGATAGCAATGAAATAGAAAACCCAAACTTCATTCCCTTGGTGGTAAAACTTTTACAATAAACCAAATAATTTATAGTTTGTTATCCATTTTTGTTACTGTAGAATCTTCTGCCTAAGGCAGGTTGCCTCATCCTGTCTAATGAATATGGTTGCTCAATCTGCCCCCCCCCTTTTTTGAAACAAAAAAACATTTTGGTTTAATGGTTTATTTTGACTTGTGCTGGCTCCGTCACAGTACAAATCCTATACCACATTGATTTCAGTGAGATTTACTCATGGGCAAATGCAGATAAGGTTGCAGCCTGATTAACTGAATGTTTTCCACTGTCCCTGTTCAACCACAATGCTCACATAGCCTTTTAGAAGTGCTGGCCCCAAATGAGGCAATCACTTCAAGCAACAGGGCAGGGATGTCACGAAAGGGCAGCAAATTATGAATTATTTTGTTTGTTGTTATTCTACTTTGACTGCCAGGGATGTGGACAAGTACTTGTGAGATTATCTGCTTCATGTGCCAAAGTAACTTGGATGGTTTAGATCTTTTAAAGATATTAGAAGAGAAAACTGTGAAATTAGCAACTATACAACTTCTTAGTAGCTCCAACACCCCCACCCCCATTTTGTGAATCCCCCCCTTTTACATCTTAGGTGCACATACCTTTCCCCCCTATGTAATTAAAGAAATAAAAGAAAAGGAAGGGAATTTGCAGACAGTTTTTTCTCCCTAACCTGGCAACATAACCCTTCTAAAAAGACAGTAATCTCCCCAACTGTTGTGTAGCACTGGATCTGAGGATCAGTGGTTGTGTGTTTCTCTCATGGTCTGAGGGAAAATGCCTAATGTACAGGAGATGAATGAGTTTTAAAGCCAGTCTCATAACCCCCCAACTGTCCTGATTTGGCAGGGATAGTCTTTTCAGCTGATTTTTATATGTCCCAGTTTCTGTCTCCTCTTCTTATTTTTCCCCATTATCTGAAGTTAACTTTTAATTGCTGCAAACTGAGTTCAAAGTGCAAAAAGTAGTTGACACTGAATGGATTCATCTGTGGGAAGGGGAGAGGAGAGGCAGAGTCTTGTACTTCCCAGTTGGCTCAGGCAAAACCAAACTGCTGCAGCCTCTCCTACCTTTTCTGTTCTTCCTAATTAATAAAGTTACCATCTTGATCACATTCAGATGTTACCTGGCCGCATGTATCCCAGTTTTTGTCTGTGAAATGTTGGGGGATACACAGTCTGCATGGTCTGTTCTGGAGAACGCACATCTTCAAGAGAAAAATGAAGAATTTAGTGGAAGAGACTAGAACTAATTGATAAAATAATGAGAATGTAGTTGTTTATGCTGTGTGTGGAAGGAGGCACAATCCACTGGGATTGTTCGCTGGAAGACAGCCCAAAATTAATTGTGCTTGGGATGGGGTACCATCATTTTAAAGTGTTACTCTGTCTGCTGTGAATGCTGCAGTTACCCAATGGCAAATAAAATAAAAAGAAGCTGACTTGTATATTTTAAAACTTTAAAGATAAGAGCTTTATGATTAATAATCTCTTATTTTCGAGGTCTTATTATATTAGCAGCAATGTGGGATTGGTGATGTAGGAGCTGGCTGGACACCTATACTTGTATTGCCAGATGTCTCTTATATTAGATAATTGCCACTTATTCCTGAATGTTATAATCTGAGAGAACCTACTAATATGTGCTTGAACTTGTGCCCAGACGGTGATGAGGCAACCCCTATCTACCAGTCTCACCTTGTGCCCCAGTTGGCTCACATGCCTTACAGCTGTAAAGAAGGCACATTTTCCCCTTGGGAATCTCCCAGTTCTGTGCTGTGCCTTGCAGTGTTACCACCTCTTTTATGCACAGAGTCTACTGAGCCTTTTACCCCTGCACTAGGCCAACTCAAGACATTTCTCTGCCTAAGGTCAAGATGACACCCCTCTCTCACTGTGTATGACCATTTTATATTGTAGCATTGAATCTTGCATCAGTACTGGTGACAGAGCTGTGTGTTCCATTATATCTGAGCCCAGCAGGCTAGGTTAGGGACACAGGGCAGGGCCACACAACACAGACACGCACATACAAACAAGCATGCGCATACCTCTGTTCTCTTAACAGCTATGCCGCTGTGCCCCATCTGCTAGCACTTGCCACCTGAGATAACCACTTCATTCTGACCAATGATAGGGCTGGGCCTGGCCTTGCAGGTCAAACTGTTCCCATCATCAAGGTGCAATAACTGGAACAGTTTCATCTTTCAGTGAGTGCTGCTCATAAAGTAGTAGAGCAGAAGGGAGTAAAGCCCCCCCTCCCCTCCCTCCAGTTAATGTTTGCTTGCAGCTGTTGTCAGCCCTCACCCCTGGCTGTCCTGATCAGGGCTGATGAGACTTGCAGTACAGCAACTGGCAGCGCAAGGCATAAGAGTCCCACTCCTATTGTAAAGACACCTGCCCTTCTCTTCATCCAATGTATAACCCTAGGAGCCACAAAAAGCAAGGGGCAGAGAACAAAGAGGAGGGTTTCCCCTCCGGTAAAACAACCCTAGTAAGCAAACCAGAGCTTGGAAGAGTTATTTTGAGCTAATACTCCTAGAGTCCCCTCGTTGGGAGATTCCAGGAGTTGTAGTCCACAAACATAACCTTCTTGAGCTCTGAGCCATATGCAGACATTGCAAGCCTAGGATGGTCTGTGCGTCTCCCTCACAAAGGTCTGAGCACCAGTTTGCATCAGTCTGGCCTAAATCAGTGTTCTTGTGCTACGTGTGTTTATTTGCAGTAGTACATGACATCCCAATCAGTAAATTGGGAGCCAGTTGACCAAACTCTTATTTCCATATGAATGTGCATTTTTAAAGGATTTTTTTTTTAAATTTATGTGCTCCATTTCAGGCTGTGTTAGTTTTGACCACCAGCTGTGTTCCATAGCTTGACCTGTTTTAACACTCCCTTTGCCTAACCCATACTTCAGTACTTCCAGGTAAGACTGATGGCAGGTTGCAGATGCTAGGTGTAGCTCAGCAGCTCTCAGCCACCCACCATTTCCTCTGTCTCTCCTAAGCTGTGCCGCCATACTTACTCTAATCTAGCCAACTGCCCTCAGGTGCAGTGAAGGAAGCTGCCCCTTGCCCCATCTACCCTACTCAGAAAGGTGGAATCGTAGCGTTCAGGCAGCCGCCATGAGAAGTAGTTTCTGAGCACTGAAAAAAATCCTGATGTGACATAGTAACTGGAAGAGCTCTGTTGATGTCAGCACTGTCCTCCAGTAAAACTGGGAAAAGTTACTTTTTTTATTCTCAGTGTTTAGAAAAGTTATTTTTAGGGATTACACCTCTCAGAATTGCTCAACAAGAATGGGGCGGAGGCTATGCCAGCTGTCATGTACTGGGAGGTATAATCCAAAAAGGTAATTTCTCTTGACTTTTTTTTTAAAAAAAGTCCTTACTGAGCTGCTACCCATGGCTGGTACACTGTCTTCTACAGATTTTCCCCAGGCTCCAAAGCCTTCTTTTATTTCTGACAGTTTTGGAAAACACACAACAAACAGTCAAAACACAAACAGGTCCTGGAGGCATTTTATTTTACAAAACAGAAACCACAGGCTTCGGCTCAGTCTTCCTTTGAAATCACATCCCCTAAATGTCTGATTCCAGTTTTTGTGGAAAGAAAGATCTACTCTACATGGTTAAATGTCCTCTTTTATTTTTCTTTCATATGTTCCAGAATTGAATCTTGACACTGCAAAACAAGCTCTGGAGCCCTGCCATCACTAGTTCTGGGCTCAGATTAAGCCCTTCTCAGATCCCTCCCTGGATGCAGTTTTTAATATTGACTGAAAATGGAGTGCTAAAGTTTTGCTTACTGGCTGGTAATACAGCCTGCGAGCTGCCACCTTTAAAAAGCCCTGACAAATAAATTGGTGATGAATAGAGGGGAAAATGTGTAAAGTCCTGTCTGTCCAAGTTCTTCTGAGCTGCTCCTTCCCCCACACGGCTCCACCCACCACCAGCACACTGAACGCCTGAAAAACAGATGGTGGAAGGCGCAGCCAGAGCTGCACACAAGCCCTGCCAAGGAACGTGCCGTGCACATTCCTCCTCCTCCTCCTTCTCCCCCCCCCCCCATATTCTTGGCTTTTGCCCTATCACCCATAGAAGCGGGGCTGAGGAAGCCAAGGAAGACATGAGTTTGATTTTCATACAGTTTAGGAGGGCGCCTCTCTTTGTGCTTCTCAGGTTGCTTACTGCATCCTGACTTTTGTGAATGGTTCTTCTAGGTAGCTCTTCATAAAACCATTTGAGCAGTCTTCCCCAGCCTTCCAGATGTGTTGGATTGCAGCGCCCAGAACCCTTTAAGCCAGCTACGCTTTGACGTGCAGGTCTGAGAGCTGCACCCAGATATAACTGGAATGTGTCATGTTGGGGAAGATGGTATTAGAAGCGAGAAGGAATGACTCAGAGAGGTGGTCTAAGTACAGCGGACTTGCACAAGTGTTTGTGATCCACTGGACGTGCCACCAAGCCAGGTGCTCGGCAGGCCCTCCTTCCCCAAGGAAGGTGGCAAAAAACAGGAGGTTTATTCATAGTGCCAGTGCTATCATTAGACAGAGGGAAGGAAGCCGCCTGAGGTGGCACATCGTGATGTGGTGTTGTAAAAAAAGCTACAGGTTGATGATTTAGTGGATGAATTTATTATAGTGCAAAGTGACCTTTTGGATTTTTTCTTCTGGCACCAAAATAATTTACATCTGCTTATTGAGCTCCCAGCAGACTGTGTGGGGCCTGGTGCATCTGTAAGTCATGCAGGTGGCCGAAAGTGTAGCTCGTAATGAACAAGGTGCTAACCCCAGGTGTGTGCTTGTGCAAAGTTCTGTTACAGTTACTGGGGTGGGAATGTGCATGCGTGAACACTTTTGAGCACAGAGAGAATGGAGTGTAAAATCAGATTGGCAGGTGTGTTGTTGTTGTTTCCGCCTCCAAGTTGTTTTCAACTTATGGTGACCCTAAGGCAACCCTATCATGGGGTATTGTGGGGCTGAGAGTGTGTGACACACCCAGGATCGCCCAGTTTTAAAGGTAAATTATAAGACTGACAAAGGGATCCAACAGAATATCTGAACAAGCTGTTGAGGCTGGTTCCCGTACATGGCTGTCACTTCATATTTTTTTTATTCTTGAAGTAGTAGTAGTAGTAGTAGCTATTGTTGTTGTTGTGTGCCCTCAAGTTGTTTCTGGGAAACCTGTCATGAGGTTTTCTTGGCGAGATTTATTCAGAGGGGTTTGTCTTTGCCTTCTTCTGAAGCTAAAAGTGTGTGACTTTCCTAAGGTCACCCAGGAGGTTTCCATGGCTGAGCAGGATTTGAACCCTGGTCTCCAGAGCTGTAGTCCAACATTAAATCACTACACCACACTGGCTTCTGGAAGACTGATAGTCAAATGTCTGGATGGATTCTATCCAAGGAAAGGTTTCTGTTTGGGAACATGAGAGAATTGTCTCTTAGGGGTAAAATCTTGCAGTGATTGATTCACACGTACAGGCTGCAAATGCTTCAGTTATCAGGTGATCAGCCTGCGTGTATGAACTGAGACACTTGTGTGATTTTAGATGTAGTACTTGCAAACTGGGGATTTTTTTCTGTGATGGAGGCTAAATGGCCATCTCCTCCAAAATGCTACTCGCCAACTTGAGATATGAATTAAGTTTATGTTTGAAGAGGGGGAATGAAGTAGTGAAATATGATGCTGCAGTTGGCTGGTCAGGAAACAGATGTTTGCATTATTTTTAGATGTTCTATGCTGCCTATGTGATTCGGTCTCACGTCTGGTTGTCTTTTTTGAATATTTCAGAGTTTCCCTAAAACTCGGCTTCCTGACACGACAGTTGTATGTGGTGGGAATTTTTAGTTGGAGAGATTTTGTTTGTTTGTTTGTTTTTGGGAGGGATATTCAGTCAACATGAGCTCCCATTCATAACCCGAAGCCATACAGCCAAGAAAAACGGTTTGTCACCTGAGTAAGGAGCTGCACGTGTACAACTAGAGAGAATGAAGCCGCAGGTTAGAGGTGTTGTTTCTTACACTTGGTGGGTGCAAACTGGTTCTTTCTAAGCCTTGGTCCCAACTAGGCCGTGGACATATTTCATACAGTTGGTCAGTTGCCATAGCAACACACCTCATGCTGCCATGACAGTTTCCAAGGTGGAGTCATGGTTTGACACATCTCTGGTTCCTGATGCAGACACAGTTATTTAAGGAGCAGGTGCCATGCCACTGCATTGCATTATTATCTCCTGCTGGGCACCTGCTACGCTACTGTTGCGTTCTGCTCCTTTGTGGGAACATGGCGTGCCCTTATCTCGCCTTAAACCATCAGCAGGACTGGACCAACATGGCTCACCTAGAGTGATTTTTACATGTGTCCATTTTCATGCATTTATACACAAAGGCCATTTCCACACTACACTGCTATAGTGCTATTATTCCACTTTCAGCATCCTGTGGAATTCTGGGGTTTGTAGTTTACTGAGGCCAAAGAGCTCTCTGGCTGAGAATTCTAAAGGCCCACCCCTAAACTTGAAATCCTAGGATGCCACAGGATGTTGAAAGTGGAATAATAATGTAGTGTGGAAATGGCCATAGTTCCCCAAGTTTGGGGCCAACTCACAAGACTGAACAGCAATATAGCGACATTGCAGCAAAAAGACATATAATGTACTTCCAGTATTGAAAATAAACAAGTCTGGCCCTCTGAGAATATATGTGTGTTTAAAACATTTTTATACCACCTTTCATCACCTTCTGTTAAGCTGCAACACTGAATGAGAATTATGTGCTGTTGCATAAATAAAAGGTTTAGATGTAGGTTACTCAGAATGAAAATAACAGGCTTAATTTAATTGCTACAAAAATCAAATACATCCAGATTTACTAGGGGGCACAGGACCCTTGCAAAAGTGGAAAAACCACAGATATCAAAATGTGTGTGTGTGTATCTGTGAAAAGGGTGCTGAGGCGTGAAGGGGAGAGTGGGCATGTAAGGACCAAACCAGGTCAAGGAAAGTAGAGGGAAAGCGAGTGTGTCAGCATGGTGGCCCAATATTATCTGTCTTGCCCAAAATTGTCCTTGGCTGGGGCGGGGGGGGGAATAGGGAGGGGGTTTGTGGTGCTGAGAAATTGGGCCACAAGCTGTCCTTAGCTGGCTAGGCAGCAGCTGGTGGAGGAGGAGGAGGAAGAAGACCAGAGGTGGTTTTTAAAAGGGCTACGTGGCCAGATTGGAGTCACCAAGAGGGAAGGTTCCCCAGCAAATAAGCACTTAAGTAAGGGGGACAAGTATTGGAGAAACATGGAAATAATCAAATCTGTGAAAGTTAAACTTGTAAATGTGGAGGGCCGGCTATAGCTGATCTGCATGCATGAATGGGGCTATCACATGCCCTGTATAACAGTTCCATTAAAACTTAGAATCATAGAGCTGGAAGAGACCACAAGGTCCGTCCAGTCCAACTCCCTGCCATTTAGGAATACGTAATCAAAGCACTTCTGACAGATGGCCATCCACCGTCTGCTTGAAAACATCCAAAGAAGAAGACTCCACCACACTCTGAGGCAGCATATTCCACTGTTGAACTGCTCTTGCTGTCAGGAAGTGCTTCCTAATGTTTAGGTGGAATTGCATTTCCTGTAACTTTAAGCCATTGCTCTGTGGCCTAGTCTCTAGAGCAGCAAAAAACAAGCTTGCTCCATCCTCCATCAGGATGGATATTTAAACCTGGCTATCATGCCACCTCTTAACCTTCTCTTTTCCAGTAGGTGTCAGTCATGTCACTCATTAAGCATGGCTTACCTATGAGACAATTGAACTAGAAAGACTGAGATCCAGCTTCACATCCAGACTTGGTTGAAAATTGCTGGGTAATATTCTTTCTCTACCTGATCTACTTAGTTCAATTTCAAGGATAAAATGAGAGGGAGATAACTATATGTGTGTCTATGTGCCTTCAAGTCTCCTGTTGGCATATGATGACTCCATGAATCTCATAGGGCTTTATTAGGCAAAGAATACCCAAAAGTGGTTTCGCCAGTTCTTCCTTTGAAATATAGTCTACGGCACCTGGTGTTTGTTGGCAGTGTCCCATCCAAGTACTAAACAGGACTGACCCTGCTTAACTTCCAAGTTTGGACAGGATCTGGTATCTAACTATATAGGTACCTCAAAGGAAAGGTGATGTTAAAATGTAATAAATAAAAATAAATAAATAAATAAATAAATATATATATATATATATATATATATATATATATAAAATAAAAATAATATATATATATATAATAAATATATTCAGCTTCCATTCATGAAGACCTGCCTGGTTCGTATGTCATTTGATTTGCCTGCACTTGATAATCTGGTAGCTGATTGTATGAGCTGACTTTGGAGTGGACTTGTGCTTTGAGGTGGTGCAAAATAAAATGCAAACCTGGTCTGTGATGAGCTATCTGTGGTGGCCCCATTCGTCTGTGTGGATAATCTCTTGATGCTGCAGTCAACAGAAAAATTAATAACTTAATCAGATTGTGATCAAGTAGAAAAATCAAGTGGTGCACCTATGTATGTAAAGCAGGCTTGAGCCCTTTGGAGGAAGAGTAGAATGTAAATAGTGAATAATAATAGGCAGATATTCTGAGGTGTGCGATGTGCGGATCTGTTATCTTGGATCTACGTGTCACCATGTTACTATCTGTCAGCGTTGTAGATCTGCCTATGGTGACACATTGCTTTGATTACCTCCCATTTGGATTACAGTAAAACACTGTGGCTGCCATTCTGTTGGTTAGTCTCAGCTAGTGGAGACCCATTCAATTAAATGTTGCACGGTGAGTCTGACTGATTCAGTAGGTCTGCTCTAGTCAGGACAGACAGCACTGTTATGTGGGGATGCTTTTGGAAATGTCAAAAAGTCCAAAATGCTACAGCTACAGTGCTGACTGGAACTGGTTAAAGGGGGCATATACTGTAATTCCCTTGTTGAGATAGCTTTACTGGCTTACTAGTTTGTTTCTGGGCACAATTCAAAGTGCTGGTTATGACCTATAAAGCCCAATATATCTTAGGACCAGACTGTTTGGAAGATCATATTGCCCTTTATGAGTTTGTCTGAGGCCCTTTGCAGACGTGGGGAAGGAGCCATGCAAAAACGGGACTCCCCGGATTTCCTGAGCATCCGGGCGAGTCCGTCGGGACGAAGAGAAGTGCGAGCTCGTCACTCCGCGCTGCTCCGACGTCCAAAATGGCGGCTTCCGGTTGGTGGAGCCTCTCCACCAACCGGAGAAGCTCGCCAGCCTAAAGCCCGCCCCCAGCAGATCTGCAGGCACGCACTTGCGCATGCCTGCAAATCTGCTCCGGAGCGCAGGGACGGAGCGGCATGGAGTTGCGCGCTCCGTGCTTTTAAAAAACCTCTAAAAAGAGGTTTTTAAAAAGCACGCTGCGTGACCAGTTCCAGTGGCTCCGAACTGGACTAAGGTGTGGAACTACAAAAAGTAGTCTGCCTCAGTCCACTCCACGGTGCAGAAGACCTCCGTTGGAGGTCGCTCTGCACCGTTTTACTAGCCCGGTGCGGAAATAGCCTGAGTCTTAAGATTCTTGGAGGATACCTTCCTTTCAGTCTCATCACCCTCTCACCTTCTTGTGATGAGCACATAGGAGAGGGCCTTCTCAGTGGCTGCTCCCAGACTGTGGAATTCTCTTCCACAGGAGGCCAGCCTGGCACCCTCTACTCTCCTTCCACTGGTAGATAAGGAACTTTTTGTTTAAACAGGCATTTGGCAATTAGCTCATTGTAGAGAAGGGCCTTTTCATGGAATGTATTGCTGGCCTTTTATTATTTTTATGTTTTTATATTCCTTTTATACCATTATAAATCAATGGTGGCAACCCTAACTAGTCCAGTGAAATTCTTATTTGACCCAGACTGTTAGAATGAAAAAGTGGGAATTGCAGGCTGTTTTTCTTTGATGGGCACAATAAACTTAAGAGACTGCCCCACACCATAGGTCCTGTCCAGAATTGGTCTCTGAGGTTTTCTGACCATTCTGAGTGCAAGAATGTTCCATTTGGTTTGTTAATACATCTTGTTATAATGTTTCAGAAATATGAGTGCTTTTAGCCAAAGAGAGAGATTGAAAATCTTCAATTTTCTAATATGATGGCTTTTACTGATTTTTTCAGAGGACTTTCACTACATTTATCAGACATGCCCTGCAGGGTTCAGCTTTTACTTCTGAGTGCTCAGTTTGAGCCTAAAATACTGCTGATTGGTTGGATGCTGCGGCAGCATCAGTCCATGTGCATTTTCAGATTTTGTTGATTTTGTCCTGCCAGCTCAGTTTGCAGTGCGGATAGATGCGGGGCAGTTGTGCCACACACAGTCTGTATTGCATGTTGGATGGGCTTTATGTGCATAAGCCTCTGCATGGATCTTCAAGAGCATAGTTCATCACCTCATGGTGGATAGGTAGGCAACTCATTTGATAATCAGGGAGATGGGGTTGCCAGATGAAATGAGGAACAGGACTCCTGTACCTTTAATAGTTGCACAGAAGGGAAGATTTCAGACTATGAAACTTGAGTGACCAGAAACACCTACTACAATCCTCCTTTTCTGTACAGCTATTAAAGGTACAAGAGCCCTGTCTCTTAATTCATCTTGAAGCCCTACATGGAGCTGTAAGGAGATCTCTTAATGAAGTCTTAGTGGCCCCTGAAGGAGGTGATGCAATTAACTGCAGAAAGAGCTGGTGTGGGATATTGTCTAGGGTTAGTGGGGAACTGAGAGAAGCACTAACCGCTCCAGGGGTTCTGAGAACCACACTGAACATTTCAATAAGGGTAATTTTCCCAAATGGAGTTGGTAATGTAATTTGGTTCACTCTGTTTTGAATGTTGGCCTTAATTTGAAGCAGGTATTTGTGTCTAGAACCTTTTTGAAAATAGACATATATGATATTGCCTTTTATTTGTGGGATCCACTCTTGATTGGTAGCAAGTATTGAAGGCAAGGGCAGAGGCCCATAGCTGCTGCAGAGGCCGATAGGTGCTACAGTTTTCTCTAGTTAATGCAGTTGTAAATCTGACCACTGCCCTGATGGGAGATAGAATGGGACTACATGGGAGAAACCTCATGTATGTCACTGGTGAGTTCCATAATAGAAGTTAGTAAATATTAAATAATAAATGAATAATAACATAAAGATGCTTTCCAGCCTTGTTGCCTGAGACCACTATAAATCTCAGATCTTTGGTGTGCAAAGAACATGCTCTGGGTTTCTCCTCTGAATGGCTTTGAGCATATATAGAGTGCCTTTGTATCACTGCTGAAAAACTCTTCTACAAACTGAGTGGAAGTGGCTTCCAGGCAGTGGCAGATGGTGTCTTCCATTTCCATTGTGGCAATGAATCTGGTTTCAGTTTTAGCGTGAATTTGAAAGGAGGTATCAAGAATGCTGAACTCTAGCCTGCAAAACCTCAAATAGCACCTTTAAACTTCAGACTAAAACCTGGACTGGATTTACTGCTCCATTAACATGGAAGCCATCTCTGCTTTCAGGGGTATCTTCTTACAACAGAAGTGGGAAATTGTGGAAGCTTAGGGAGATCTTGAAGGGCACACCCATGCCACAAATGTGCACCCAAATGTCTTCTGGAGAGCTGGGGGGTATTTTTGCCATTTTTTTAAGGTCCGGGAGAAGCCTCTTTTTTAACAGGAGGTAAGCAGAAGTAATTTCCTGTTTATTCCCTGTTTCAAAAATGTCATCTCCTGAGCCTAATTGTCTGGGAGGGCAAAAACATGGCAAAAATACCCCCAGATCCCTAGAGACCATTTTGGGGCAAAATGTTTTCACCATGGGAAGGGCCAGGGGCTATACTTTTCCCACTCCTGCTTTACTATACAACCCCAAATCTGTCCATGAGTACTGACTGATTGTGCCTGTCCTCTCTTTTCAGATCCTTACTCCATTGCAGGCAGTGATGGCAGCATCTCAGCCTCAGTGGCCTCAATCCAGCCGCAGGCATCCAGTAGTTCAGCTCCCAGCTCCCCTGCCTCCCGCCACTCAGTCAGCACTCTCAAGAAATGGTTGACCAATCCTGTGCGCAAGCTAAGTGCTGGTGGGCTACCTCGAGGCGAACGCCCAGTCAGGAAACCAGAGGGTCGGATGCGGCGGCATGGACGCCAGGAGGATCGCAAGAGCATTGACTTGGGACTTCTGGGCCAAGGGGAAGGGCCCTTTGCCAGCCCACGGGTCTCTATTGGCACGGTGAGAGAGAGCAAAAGAACAGAGATGTGCAGAGGTAGAGGCCATTTTATTGATAACTCCTCCAGCTTCCTGTAGGTCAGGTTGAGCAGTCTAGAACATAACATGCCGGGAACAGAATCTCGGGCAGATATAATGGACTATAGCTTCCATCATCCTCAATCAACATAGCCAGCACTGTTTTAGGTTTTTCAAGGCTACAAGCCTATTTTTGTAGACGGATCACTTATGGTCTGAAATACTGGAATGGTGAAACCCTTCTTTGTCACTGTCCAAGCCTGTACCTGTATGGCAGAATCTACAGTGATACTGACACATCCAAAACCAAAAGGTGGAATTCCGTAGATTCCTATAAGTTCAGGTGCATATTTTGGTGCATCCTAAATTTAAAGAATTCTGTAATCCATATTGGAAGTGTGGTCTTGGACAAGTTACTTTTTGGACTATAGCCTTCAGAACCCCGAGAAATAGATACTGATTTATTTTTCTGATTTTTTAAAAATTTGATTAGGCAAAGAGTAAACAACAACACAAAACGAGTTTGTCAAAGAAACACAATGACCTGGTGAACAAGCATGAAGTAGTTAAAGTCAAGTCAAGTCAAGTCAAGTAAAAATGGAAAAAAGCAGTTAGCTCTCCTGCATGTCCCAGCAACCCTCGAAATGTATCTGGTTAGAGACGATAGGCAGATGCAAAAGTTGCTAGTGTTCCTCCACCTTCATAGTTATGTAGAAATAGGAACTGCAGCAGATGTGACTTTCATGATAAACTGTACCTGCTGAAATCCCCTCTCCTGTGTAACTGTGAAAAGATGGAGGAGTCCTGTACTCTTGCATCATTTTTAGGCCTGGTTATGGGACTGAGACAACTTTGATTGCCTTGGTGGACAGTCTTCAGTGAGAACTGCACTGTGTGTGTGTCCCTTTCAGTTCTGCTGAACCTCTCAACAACTTTTTATACTGTTAACCATGGTGTCCTCCTGGGGTACTTTACTGGGATGAGACTTGAAGACACTGATGAAAGTTGATGGTTTCATTCCTTCCTGGAAGGATGAACACAGAAGGTTGTGCTGAGAGATTCATGTTTGCTGCATTGGCCTTTGGCCTGTGGAATCCTTCAGAGTTCCATTTTGCCCCCTATGCTATTCAACATATTCACAAAACCACTGGGAGAAGTTTCCATAAATTTGGAATCTGGTGCACCAGTACGTTAATGACACCTTCCTTCTCTTTTCCACCAAACTCTGAGGAAGTTGGTTTGAAACGTGTGTCTGACATTAGTAATGGATTTGATGAGGGTAGATAGTGATGGTGGTGGTGATGATAAAACTGATGATGATGATTAGCTAGTGTTGTCATTATAGCTATCTTAGATTGGGACAGAGGCCATTTTCGCACTATACTGTTATAGTGCTATTATTCCACTTTCAGCATCCTATGGAATCCTGGGGTTTGCAGTTTAGGGAGGGTCATTTAGAATTCTTAGCCGGAGAGTTCTTTGTCTTCAGTAACCTATAAACCCCAGAATTCCACAGGACACTGAAAGTGGAATAATAGCACTATAACAGTGTAGTGCAGAAATGGCCTAAGAAGAGGGTCTTTTTAATCTATGCATCCAGGTTTTGAACGCTCCCATTTTGCTCCCTGCTTTCGTCATTCATTACATGATAAAGTCCTTCATTTTCAGCAAGTTCTTCTGTTAATTGTGTACATTTTCTTGGAAGCTTTGAATTGTTATTCTGGGCTCTGTTTGCTTTGTGTCTTAGCATCTGCCGCTCTTCATTTTTGCACATTTTTTGGGGAGGTATTGTTCTAATTGATTGTTTTAATTGGTTGCTAGTCTGCTTGAAGCCTTTCTGAGAAGAAATAAGACCATAACAGCTAATTAGAACACATACACCTGAAAATCCTTCCTTCCTTCCTCACTTCCTTCCTCCCCTCCCCTCCCCTCCCCTCCCCTTCCCTTCCTTACCTACCTTCCTTCCTTCCTTCCTGACAAAAAAATGTCTTTACTGGAATAATCTGTTCCCTTTGCCTGTTATTACTCACATTTTGCTTTTCTCATTTTAAAAATCGAAGATACTTGAAAATCCAAAGTAGAGATTCCATTATTAAGCAGTTGTTCTTGGTATGCATAATTAATTCTAGTTGAAAGATTTGAATATCCCAACTGAAGAATTTGAATGTTTAAAAGCAACTGAAGGAAGCTGAATAAATGCTATCTTAGTTGTTCTTAAAATCTGACCATATTATTGTTAGGAGGTGTAATCATTTCATTCTTACTTTTCTTTGTCAAATAAATGTAAAGTGACTCACAGAAAATTAATAAAATATGCAACACATAGTTCAGACAAACAGTCCAGATTTCAGTCAATAAAACCAAGACGAGGGTAAAACAGTTCAGCATAAAACCGTGGTGACAGGACTTTAATCCACTCTCAGATCTCAGAGAAATCAAAGGGTTTTAGTAGTTAAAGAGAGGCAGGAAGCTGAGAGAGGCAGGATTTGTGGAGTTCTCTCCCTAGAGAGGCTCAGTCATCTGTGTGCTACAGTGATGTCCGTACCAGTAAGTCAAGAGAGGAGGCAAAACAGTGCAAATTGCTAGTGATTACAGGAGTTTTTTTTCTGCCAAGGATAGAAAAAGGTGGGATTTTCTGCCTGATGTGTCAAAGGACCCCCTCTGGCTTTGGATACTGTGAACCTTGATTTGGGTCATTGTAGGGCTCCAAAATGCCAGCCCTGGAGTATTGCAGTAGATACTCATCTGTTCTGTGTACATGTTGGCCCTAGATCAAGAGCATGGGCTGATATCTTGTTGCTAGTGACAGATGCTAAAAGTCCTACTGAATTCATCCCCTCCCCTTCCCTACACAGAATATTTCAAGCCGGGCTACAGTGAGTGGGTGGTGATGGAATAAATTTTTAAAATGGCGAGGAGGCCATTTGTAGGGAATATCTGGTGAGTAGGGGGAAAGCATCTCTCTCCCAACCACCAGTCTTCCCCTGCAATTCCTATTACTCCTTTATTTGGTTTAGAAGGGTTACAAAGAATTGAAATCTCTTCATGATTACTTTTAAAACCACTACAGGCTGTTCACAATTCTAGTTTAAAGTGGACCTGATTCAGATCAACAGGTGGCAGGAGCTGACTGAAGAATTGTCAGAGACCTGGGAGGGCAGTGCCAAAGTAGCCAGAAACTCCTGGTGTTGGCACAGTGTTAGTGCTGTACATTCCTTGGGAAAGCTTGAAAAATTGAGGGGGTGCCAGACTGTGAAACTATCGTTCACTGTCTTCTTTTGATATCCCTTTCTTGTATTCACAGGATGGCAGCACTCATCTCCCAGACCTCTCCCTACTTTCCAGCCTGCTTGAAGGGGATGGCTCAGGAAGATGCACCCAGGTGAGCCATGAGGTTTGGGGGCGAGAGAAACTGATTGACAGAGGTAGTCTTGCTTCACAGGTGTGTGGAGAACAGGGCATCAATTTCTCTCCCTTCTTCATGGGACAAAGGACATTTCCAAACAGGGATAGGGGAGCAGAGGCTCTTTGCACTAGCAGTCAGAAAGCACAAGTCCAGCTATTCCATCTTTTCCCTCCATGATCATTTTTTAAAAAAATGGAAGAGTGATGCATCCAAATGGAGGATGACCTTCTCGGTAAGACCCATAAAATTCAATGAATAAGGCAAGGTGATGCCAGTGCTCATTGGGAACTGCTCAAGGTAGCCTTCTAGCGCTTCAGAAAGGTGTGTGGGCAATGTATTGTGCCAAGTGAGTGAAGTGTCTAAGCTGGATAATTTAAATTTCTTTTATTTATTTATGATGTTTATTTACCACTCAACTGGAAAAAGACCATTTACAAATATAAAAGGAAAAGAAATCAATAAAATCTTCTTAACAACCCTGTCTAATGCAGTGGTACAACAAAACTCTTCTAGATTAGAGCTGAACTGAATCTAAGCATTTCTCTCCTTTTTTCTTTTCTCTTTCTTTGTATTTATATGTGTTGGGAGTTAGAGTTTCCCAGGGTGTTAGTTCTTTTGGGGAAATTCTATGAAAGCTAAAACTGTTAGGAATCAGCCTTCTTTTAGAAGAGTAGCAGAAGAACCATGTCCCAATCTCTGTGTGGCTTTCCTGAACTGAGACTGACGTAGAAAGCAAAACAAGGCAGGAAGTTTCAGGTTACAAACTTATAAAAGTTAACTAATGAATTTTATAATCATATATGCATTGGAGAGCTTAGATCCTAGCTAGCTAACAAAAAGATTAGGTAAGATAGTAGCTTCATTCTTAACTCACCCGCTTCTTGGTGGAGAGGTGAATCATGGTCAGAGGAGAGGAAGCAGAAGCAAAAAGGCAAAGAGAGAATGGTCTGAGTAGTGTGGGCTTTTATATAAGGCCAATGACCCCAGGGTCTATTCTGGGTCACATGGTCTGGTCACCTGGATACCATAGCCATGAATTTAAATAATACAAAGAGCAAGAGTGAGGATTTAGGTGAGCAGGCAAAAGGTTTTCACATGCAAAAGAAAAAGAAATACTATGCTAGCTAAGCCCCACTTGCTCTAGAACAAGGGAGAAGGAGAGAGAATGTCGGAATTTTCCAACAATATGCATACCTACTCACCCATATATATGTATATCATACTATGTTTTTATGTGCGTATAAACATGCGTGCATATGTACACATGTACATAGCATTACATTATGTAGCATTGCATATTGTATATGGAATATGTGTGTGTGTGCATAATATATATCCTACACTATACACTCACACATACCACTTACATAGATACAGACACTGTGTGTGTGTGTGTGTGTGTGTGTGTGTGTGTATTTATAAACATATACATACAAACATACACTTACTGTGATGGATGCCTCTGTATTTAGTTAAATTTAGAACATGGATGAGGAATGTGTGGTCTCCTGGATGTTGTTGGACTGCAATTCCCATCATCTCACCATTGGCTGTGCTAAGTCTGATGGGAATTGCAGGGTAACCTCTTGAGGGCCACATGTTTCCTTTTTCTGATCTATAAAATACTGTGTGCAGTAATGAATAGGATACTTAAGTGTTTATCCTTTGGTCTTATGCAGAATTGGGGAGACTCTTAGTGCTAAATCACGTGCATTTCACATGTAAGGTCTCAGGTTCAATTCAGTTGTAAGACCTGGAGAGACATAGCCTATCAGAGTAGATAGTCCTTCACTAGATAGGCTTGATATATTTATAGGAAGCCAGCTGCTTGCAGCAGGCTTGCTTTCATTGGGGGCAAGCTGTTAGTATTTTATTACCCTACATTTTATTAACAAAACCATAAGATGTAATGTGTGTTTGTTTTAGGTGTCATGCAGGTTTTAAAAGCAAAAACAGTGGACAAAGATGTTGAATTGGTGATAAGCATTATGACACTAGCAAAAAAGCGGGGGGGGGGGAATTGTGGCAAACTGGAAATTGCTAAGTATCCCAAGAGGATTTTTGTACATAATTTTAAATGCTTGAGTGTGCAAGAGTCAGTCAAATTTACTAAGATCCTAGTCCCATATGCATTTAAGTCATATTGAACCCGGAAGGACTAACTTTGGGTAGACATGTACAGAACTGCATTTTAATTTTGATGTGATTTTAAAAAAAAAGGATAAAATGTAATAACTATAAAAGCAAGTAGCATATGTTTATAAATTTTAGGAATATAAATTAATCAACATAAATATAGAGCTTGATTTATTCACTGCTTTTTGAGTTTGATATTGCTTCTTTTCCTTGGAATTGTGATGTAATAATTTCTGTAGAGAATGCAAAGTTGTTGAAAGCTTTTTTAATGACTAGTTTATATCACAGAAAACAGGTAGAAAAATATTTAAATAACTGTAATTTTGTCTTGTAGTTTTACTGCTGTGGAAGTATAAAAATAGGGCATAATTTGAACATATGAAATGGTAGACTCAAGTTTTTGTTTTTAAGTGACTAACCTGTAACCTAAACCATCCCCCCACCCAAATTATTTCCAGCCTTGTTTTAGGCACTTGGAAGTCTTCCAGGTGGAGAGTTCCCAGCATTCCCAGTTAAAAAGTGTTGTGCTGCTGCTATGTCTGTTCCTCCTTAAGATTTTTACTTGAGTCACTAAGAGGACAGTAGGACAACCTGAACAGGATCAGCCCTGGTTAGTACTTGGATGAGAGACTACCAATGAATACCAGGTGCTGTAGGCTGTATTTCAGAGGAAGGCAACAACAAACCACCTCTGAATATTCCTTCTGTAAGTAAACCCTATGAAACTCATGGAGTTGTCATAAATTGACAGGTGATTTGAAGGTGCACAAATGCACACAGACTAAAAGGACAGGAGAAATGGTGAGAAAATACCAAAGGGCTGCAGATGGAAAGCAGTGTCCTCTGGGTCCTTGATTAAAATCCTATGAATGAGGCAGAAAAATGAACAATAATTGCCTCCTCTGGGAAGACCCTTAATCGGTTGATAGTGTCAAAAGAGGTTCACTTCAGATTGTAGAAGTGCTCCTGAGTCTGTGTTTGGCACATCTTCCCATCCCTCGCCTGATCTTTCAGAACATCTCATGTTCCAGAGTAAGCTTAGGGGAAATTTGAGACCGGACTCCTCTTCCTCACTCAAGCCAGATGACCTGATATGTTTCTTGGGTCACCAGTTTCCCTTTATCTGTCACTGCTGCAGATTGTAAAGTGGGTAAAATGGGCTCTCTTCTCTCCTGGCAGAGTCCTGACCCTTTTCTGCTCCCCAGTGACCCCCAAAGCCCGGGCCCCCCCTCGGAATCTCTTGCTCAGCCCCCAGCCTCTGAGGAACAGGAAGAGGAGGAGAGGCGCAGTGCCTTAGAAAAGAGTATGTAAGTGATTTCCTTTGATGCACCAGCTTACAGGCTTGGCGGGAGGAAAGGGTGGGGGTGAGGGAAGGGAGAATGGCAGCCTCTGCCACGTAATAGTCTGGAGGTGCTGGGGAGCACAGAGGCACAGGCCTGGTGCAGTTTAGCAGGTTCAGTATACAGAAGACATGTGTGCTCAGAGCGTATCCCATAAATAGCAGAGCTTGGAAATTTGTGACTCCTCAGAAGTTCGTGAACTATTGTTCTTATGGTCTCTTCTCAGTGGCTTGGCTGAGTGATGCCCTAGGCTCCTTGTCCCTTCTGCCAGGGGTTGAGTAGTCTGAAGCCTTTTTTTTTTCACTTTGCACAGGTTATGCAGGCACATGCCGTGCAGAGTTGCCACTGGCCCTGGCCCTCTGCTGTGTTCATGCATAAGAATGCATTGAACTATGGGGAGATAAATCATGGTGGCACAGGATAGTGTGGTGGCAGTATCTCTGCTCTGTCTGTAATGGGCAAAGCAACCTTCAGCTTAGGCTGTTTTGATGGGCCCTGCAAGGACGTGTGTTCAGAAGGTTCTGTTGTTTCTTTCCAGCTGGTGATGTGTGTGCAGAACAAGGGAATGGGTGGGATATATAAGAAAGTGAGAAACATGGGTCTCCCAGTGAAATTCTATCCCATCAGACACTGCTACTTCTTCTTGTTTGCAGGTTTGTTCTCAGGGAGTTGATTGAAACTGAGAAGATGTACGTGGAGGACCTGGGCCAGATTGTGGAGGTGCCAAAGATCCCTCTGTTTTACTCACTAATTTCTTTGCTTGCCATCAGAACCTGTTCCAGATTATTATAGGATCAGCCATACATCTGTTTTTATACTTCTGTGATTCTTGATACACCTCTCCTGCTATTCTTGTGATGGCAAAAAGAACAGTAGGAACAATAGGCCATGCATGATCCCAAGTGTTTAGTTCACAGGGACTTTTAAGTGTCTCTGGGCAGCTGGTACCTCCCATTCCTTCCAGTCTGTTCCTTATGTGGGTGTATTAGTGGTACTGTGCGGTACCATTCAATAATAAACAAGAGCTCCATCCAGTGTGGAGACTTAATGGCATCTTCCCCCACCTCACAGTGTCCTCTCAGGAAAGCTCTGCCATCTTTGCACAGAATCTCCCCAGCACAAATGCACTCTGTTTTTCTAATGAATTCAGCATGGTCTGGTTGGTTCATCTTCATTAATAACACACAATTGAAATTTTATCTACAATTTGGCTTGAGGCAGTATTCATGCCTGTTTTTGTTTTAAGGATAGGCAAGTTTCTCATTTTTGTAGTTATTGAAAATAGACTGACAAGATCAACAGAAATGGCTGCAAAAGATTCCACATTCAGTTAAGCTTTCCAGAAGAAAATGAAATGGTGCTAGTGATCCATCTGTTTTCTTTCTCTCTCGCTCTGTGTGTGTGTGTGTGTGTGTGTGTGTGTGAATGCTTCTCTTCTTACGCTGAATTGCTGCCAATCAATTTTATTGAGTGACATCAACTTCTGGAATTCATTGTCTTTTAGCCTTTTGTCTGTTTAGATGACTTTTACTCTCACACATACTTCCTATCCTCACCTTCTTAAATCTGTCTCTGTAAGGAAAGTTCTCTATCCACAGATTATTTCTTTTCTCCTTAGTTTCTTCTCCTTATGCTGTATGATTTTTGAATTTGGAGAGCCATCTCCAAAATAGGCATTATTCTAAATACTGGCATGCTATAACCTTTCATCTATTGTTGTTTTGTGCCTTCAAGTCATTTTTGCCTTATGGCAACCCTAAGGCAATCCTATTACAGGGTTTTCTTGGCAAGATTTGTTCAGAGGCAGTTTGCCGTTGTGTTCCTCTGAGGCTGAGAAAGTGTGACTTGTCCAAGGTCACCAAGTGGGTTACTATGACTGAGCAGGCAGTTCATCCCTGGTGTCCCAAAATCCTAGTCCAGCACTCAGAAAATTACACCACACTGGCTTTCTGCAGAATCAATCGGTTTCCTTTTTCTGTATTCTAATAGTGTATCATTATGAAGCCAAAATGTCACCATTCACACAAGAACCCCAACCAAGCTTTGTAGAAATACAAGCTAATCTAAAAGAGGAAAACTGAACCCATCTCCCCCCCAAAAAAACCCCACCTACAGTCTGATCAAAGTGAATAGGACTATCCTTGAATATCCTTGAAGAGGGCAAGACTGCCTAGCTGTAACTGCTGCTTTGGAATATTTAATACTGAACCAGCCTGTTAATTTCTGCTGCTTGCTGAGCTATACTTGGCTTTGCACTATCTTTCCAAGATCTTTTGCCTGGATGGTTTCAGTCAATGTAGACCTTATTTGTTTATATGTATGTTTGCTTAAGATTCTTAAAGTAACGCTAGTTCATGTTGAAATTTATCTGTTCCTTTGTTGCTCTGACTCACCAGTTTGGAGGGGTTCTTCTGGAGCTTTTCACAGTCTGCTTTGGATTTTACTCTCCTGAAGAATCGGGGGTCATTTGCCAACTTGACAATTTATTTTTGATTGCAGATAATTTTTATACAAGATAAAGAACACTGGTCTTTATGCAAATCTTTACAAGGCTCCACTGTATACTTTCCTCTTCATTTTTCCCTTCTTCTGTTGCCTCTCTTTTTAACCAATTATCAATCCTATATCTGTTAGATTTCCTGTAGTGTTTTCTGTGGTTCCTTGCCAAAAAGCATTTGAAAAGCCAGGAATACGGTGTCCACCAGTTTGCCTATATTCCCATGTGTTTCTGATGCCCTCACAGAATTCTGGAAGCCTTGTGAGAGGGAATTCCCCTTTGCAAAAGCCATGCCAGGTCTTCTTCAGTAAAGCTTGTTCTTCTTCTCTAGATTTTTACAGTTCTATCCCCAGTCATGCTATCCTTTTCCAGGTACCTTTTCCAAGCCTGTAATTTCCTTGATTTCTTTCTCTCACCCACCCCTAAGTTATTTTTTAAAAGATTGGTTTAACATATGGGCTGGCTTCCAAGTTCAGTGATTTAAGGGGGCTGATTTAAGTGATGTTACATATTTTAATTAATACTTCAGCAGTTTCTCATCTGTTCTTCAAGACCTATTGGGTGAATGCCACTTGGCTGTCTTTTTATTTATTTTTTGTCCCTTCAGTCAGTTCTAAGGCAGACTGTTTCAGACATAGGTACCCTTCTAGTATCTTTCTTTTGTAAAGGATGCTAATGCAAATTATTCCTTTGGTTTCTCTGTAATTTCCCCATTGCTCAGCCTGTCTCCTCGTAGAGTGTACATCTTTGTCATTTAATAGCCCCTCTACCTTTCCGACTAGTTTCTTGCTTCTTTTATGCTGAAAGAAACTTGTATTGAAGGTCTTAATGTCTTTAGCAATTTGTTCTTTGCTTTCCTTTTCTGTGTCTTGCCATGTTATTCATTAGATTTGCCAAGTTTTGTGTTCATTTCTGCTCTTTCTTTACCTGGGTAAAATTTCTGCCTTTTAATGAGAATCATTTTGTTCTTTATTTAATGATGTCTTCTTTCTGGTGAGCTTGTTTGTGCTTCTCTCCTGACCCCACAGGCTATGGTATTCTGTGTGAGCTGCTATTGCTGTATACTTAAAATTACCTGTTATGTTATCCTTATATGTTTTTCCATTTCGAGTTTGCCTTTTAACCCACAGCAGTCCAGTAGCCATTCCTGTCATTTTGTTACTCTCTGGTCAAGTTGTCAAAATTATGCAGAAACTCATAGTTTTTGGCCCCATCCCTAGAAATGTTGTTGTGCTGGGATTGAAGGGTGCAGGAACAAGCAAACAAATAATAAAATAATAGAACTCCAAGAGACACAAATTAAAATTATTGCAATTCAATTAAAATAAAATGGCAAAAAATAAGTGCCATGTGTCCAGCAGGATGTTCCCAAGTGAGAACAATGAACACTCTGTGCTCACTGATTTGTTCTAAAGCCAGGAAAATCAGTAGTCTAAGTGTGCCAGCTTAGGAAACAAGTACAGCCATGGTCAACTGGAACAAAATGATGATGCTCTCTAAAAAATTATGCCACTTGAGAAATAACGCCTGTACGTAGGTCAACAGCAAGAGGTGGAGGAGGCGGTAGAAGGATACGACTGGTCCTCTTGCTTGTCAGTCATCCCACCAGTGACACTAGAAGGTGGAGGCAGATTTGAATTTTAATGAGCTTAATTACCTGAATAATTTCCCTAATATCTTGACAATTTTTTTTTTTAAAAAAGCTTCAGGTTAGGGGTGAGGAACCTTTGGCTTTCCAGATGTTTTGGATTTCAGCTCTCAGAAGCCCTCAGGCAGCATGGCCACTGGAAAGGGATTTCGAGAGTTGTCCATCCCAAAGATCAAGAGGACCAAAAGAGCTAGAGGCTTTCTTTTATTCTATAAAAAAAAAAGATGCTGAGATTTCAGGGAAGAACCTTTAACTCGGCCTCTTATTCTGCCCTCCTCCTCTTCCTCCTTACATGTTCACCAGATGCCCCAAATGTTGTTGCCTCCTTCAGGATAAGATTATAACCAGGGCACCAGCTGTGTTTCAGGGACAGTTGTCCATCATTAGTGTCACTTTCTTTGTGGAACTCTTGATAAGCTTTTGGGGAGTTCCAAAATTCCACCAAACACAGGCAGTCGCTATGGATCATGTTTATGCAGTCACACACCTCCCCAGTCTGCAGGCCACAGCCCATAAAACCCAGGTCTTTCTCCATTTGCAGTTTCTGCATTCTCCTCTGGGCACTGATCCTACTGTACCTTTGAAAAGTTACTTGTTTGGACTATAGGTCCCAGAAACCCACAACCAACATGTTAGCAGCCTTGCTGTCTGTGTGATTCTGGGGGCTTATAATGCAAACAAGTAAATTTTTTGAGCCCTGAGTCCCTCTGCTAGTGGCTGCCCTGACTCTGCTTTCTAAAACGTGGGCTTGAAGAAGAAACAGGCTGGCTCCTCTAGCCTACTGTTGTGATTTCTGCAGGGCTATATGGCAACCATGAAGGCCCGTGGCATCCCCGAGGGCATGAAGGGCAAGGACAAGATAATCTTTGGGAACATCCACCAGATCTACGACTGGCACAAAGAGTGAGTGAGTGAGCATCTGTTCCTGAGTGCAGTAGGGGCAAGCAAGGGTTGTAAGAAATCTGAGGATGAAGCTGATATAGGATTATGTGGCAGGGTAATGGTGACAGTGACTCCTTTTAGATTGCCTGTGCAAGTGCTGGTGATCCAAGTGAAATGAGCAAGGTGAAGGGGAACACTAGTGGGGGACTGTCAGATGGTGATTGCTCCTCTCTCCAAATTGTCTTCTCCTGGGATAAGCTCTGATGTGTGAAACATCTTTGGGGGAAGCACTTGGGATTGAGCCCATAAGATGAAATACAGAAGAGTTGAATGTCTCTGTGTGGGGGAGGACATGAAAACATTTCCTGTGGTTCTCAGACAACTTCTGTTCCTTCTTATTGCTCCCTCAACCTCAGTTATTTACTCAAGCAGCTAGAGAAATGTCTGGAGGATCCTGATCTACTGGCTGAGCTGTTCATAAAGCATGTAAGTCCCTCCTGCTCTGATTAACATAAGAATAGAATTCCTAAGGTGTAATGGCTAAAGTGTTAAAACTTATTTTAGTGTACATTTCCCTGCAGCTCTTGGATGTAGGACATGTTAGAAATATTTTAATAAATAAATAATGCAGCTCAATAAATAAGTAAGTGGAACCTCCATACCAAGCAGCAGTGTATCTGTGGATCCCAAACACTGAGATCAAACAATAGGAACAAATTATACTCTGCTAATAGGCTTCTCAAAAGCACTCCAGTTAGCCATGGTGGAATCAGCCTATGCTGAAGGACATGAAATTTCAGCTTGATTTAGCTCTAACCGTGTGTTCTCATGGTCATCTAGTTTGGTACATTGCCTTGAAGCAGAGATCAGCTACATGCTAGGCACAGATGGTGACGATGATGATGATGATGGTGATATCCCTCCTTAGTTGTTCATCTCAAGCATTCCCTTAACTACAGTGTGGGAAAGTTACTTTTTTGGTCTACCAGAATACCCCAGCTAGTATGATGTCCTGGGAGTGAGGCCCATTGAACTTGATGGTCCTTATTATTGAGTAAGCATGCCTAGGATTGCACTGTAAGGCAGCACTCCTCTGCTTCTTTACTTGGAGGTAAGTCACATTGCGCTTGATGGACTTGCTTCCAAATAATTATGAATACGGTTGTACTGTAAAAAAAAAGGTTCTTTAATAAAACTTTAAACGTTTTTCTGACTTTTATGGTGGAGAACAGTAGTTACTTTTCACCAATTGCTTAGGATAATTTATTGTTTTTCCTTTAGAAGTGCTACATCACAACTGAAGGTTTGTGAGCCAGAGGCGTATCTAGGGTGGAGCAACTGGGGCACATGCCTCAGACGCCAATGCCGAGGGGGGGGGCACAAAAAAGCAGGTTGTTCCTGGCCTATTGTAGGGGTAGCAGCAGCAGCAGCCTTCCTGCCCACCTGAGCCCTCTGCCTGCCGCCCCCACCCACTGTCCCCACCCTCCACCCGCACTCAGGTCCTTCTTGGCCTGATGCAGTGGCAGCAGCACCTAGGGGCACAACTTCAATGCTTGCCCTAGGCACTGTTGAGCCTAGGTATGCCACTGGTGTGAGCATAGTTCAAAATAAATACATACATACATACATACATACATACTCTAAATGAAGCAGCTGTGTTCCAGAAGGTGCTTTGAGCATTGCAGATGGAATAAGAAATCTGTTATTCTTCACTAGTGATGGTACAGGCAGTAGCTAGTAGGTGTCTGGGATAACTGTATATGCATCAGTTATAACTGTGCTGATGAGAGCTGGTCTTGGCTTTTACAGAGTAATACCTGAGGCACTGTAGAAACAAACACTGGCTTAAGCAAAGACTGTGCTGAGGCAGAATGAATACATATACTGTGACAGAGACAACAGTACTCCCGCAATGCCATTTCCAAGTCTCTGGAAAGATAAACTTCTTTCTTGGCAAAATTCATAGAGGTAGCAATAAGGAATGGATTTTCTTCCTCCCTGTTTCTGGATTTATCTACAGAAATGGGAATTTAAAGATACGTTCACCTGCTATGAAGCTTGTGGAATTTATAGTTGAGTTTGAAATATGTTGTGCTTGGAGCTTAGAAAATTTTTATTTTAATTGCATTTTCCAGAACCTCCATCTACCATGACTACTAGCTATTCTGTCTGGGAGTTTCTAGGGCTTGTACTCCAAAATAACTTTTCTGAGCAGCGGTGAGGACAAGAGCTGGTGGTATATATCAATGCTAGTGATTTATGTAAGGACTTGATGGCTGAGTGTGATTTTGAACCTGACTCTTTGACATAGTCAGTACCTTTGTAGTCAAGCCATTGCATCATCATGGTGCTACATGTGAAGTTTCTCTTCAATGTGATCATGAGCTGTTTCCTTGTTGTGTTCCAGGAGCGCCGTTTGCACATGTATGTTGTTTACTGTCAGAACAAACCAAAATCTGAGCATATTGTGTCTGAATATATTGACACTTACTTTGAGGTAAGGACATAACATGACTTGGCTGTGGTTTTTTTCGCTCTCCCTCTGCCTCCTACAATTTCTGCCATGTGGTTTGCCTCTATTTGACTCAGTCTCCTGTTGTGATCTATCTGCCTCTGTCTCTTACACTTTTGTGCCCCTTTCAGAGCTGATGCAAATAAAGTCCATGGTACTTGGCACTCTGTTTATATTTCCCAGCACCTCATGTCTTGTGGAGAAGTCATTTGCATATAGCAAGTGCTATGTGCCATGTCTGTTTATTTTTGTATGCTGCCACCAGAAACCCATTTGAAGGGTTAATTAGGTGGTTTTGGATTCTGAACTGTATGACCTAATGGGGTTCTCTTCTCCTCAGAGAATTATATGTAATGAAGTCCCCACCACCACAAGTATGATATACTGGGCCTGGATCCTTCACCACAATGGATATCTGCCAACAACCTGCCCTGGCAGTACTATCACATCTAGATATTGATAGGCAGTAGTATGCAAAACTCATGAGCAGAGGCTAGAAGTTAGTAAGCATGTGTGTTTGTTTTGTTTTGTTTTTTTGGACTCCAGCTTCCAGAATCTCCCCAGCAACATGTCCACTAACTATTATTAGGTGGGGGGGGGGTGTCTTGAATTTATGTTCTAAAAATGGTCTGTCAGTGAAATGTGGCTCCTGGCATCTGCTACATATGCCTACTTTGTTTTGATGTGAGAGCTGTTGGGAGGGTGACCGTATATCTAGAGAAGTTTGTCTCTGTTAACTCTTTGAACTGGCTGAAGGGCCAGTAATCACCTCTTTGCCTCAGCTGGCCTGGCTACAAGATTGCCCTTCTCTGAAACATCTTTTGCTAAATGGGGAAGGAATATTTTTCAGAAGGGTGGGAAGTGACAGAGAGATCCCTTCAGTTTTCTGGACCAAGGTGAGACGTTGGTTGCATCCTGTCCCTTAGCCTCCATCTTGCCTGCCACAGTTATTTCATGCCAAGCTTTGGTTTGAATACACATAAACACAGGAAGCTGCCTTTATACTGTCAGGTGATACTGGAGGTTCTGACATGTAAGACGCCACCCAAGGTCTTAGAGGCTGGCTTGCTCCTAAGCTTCCTACTAGAGATTCTTTTAAGATGGCAGAAACTGAGCCTTCTGCTTCTAACTACGTGATGCACTGTGTATGTGTGTGTGTGTGTGTACTAAAGCTGAGAGAGACTGGTGTGCCCAAGGCCACTGAGCGATTTAATGTCACTAGTGACATTTGAACTGGGAACTTATTTGATATCAGTGCAGTATCTTAGCCACTGGACTACACTCGCTCTTGTCTGTTGTCAAGGCTCTAGAATAGGCTCCCCCCCCCCTTCTGCCCTTCAAATGTTTGGGCTGCACAGCTGTGGGGTACCATCTTGAAGAAGGCTGCTGCAAAAGCTTCATGGGATAAGAAGAAGGAGGTTCAGGGTTTTCTCAGGAGGATGAGTGGGAGGCTTGCCGAGGCAGAGAGATGAAGAGATTTCTCCCATGTGTCTGGTGGGAATAGAACAGCAGGAGAGTTGACCTCCCATCTAATTTTTACAGCAGCATCTGTATGCCATTCCCTCTTTTCCAGGAACTGAAGCAGGAACTGGGGCACCGCTTGCAGCTCAATGACTTGCTCATCAAACCTGTACAGCGGATCATGAAATACCAGCTGCTGCTCAAGGTGCTACAAGAGGGGGTGGAGAGTGTTCTCCACATTAGAGGCAAAGGCGCAATGGGGGTGGGGAGCAGGCCCCTGACTTTACACAGCAAAGAGGAGAGGCTATTTATATATATTGGCTGGCTTTGGAGACAAGCAGAGAAGAATTGGGCAGTGGGAGTGTGGGAGTCTTAAGAGGATCTGCAGAGCCGTCTGCCATCTGCAGGACAGCAAACCACCCAAATGTCACAAAAGGAGTGGCCAATCCGTTTGGAAGCCTTCTATTGCCACCTAATGGCTTCTGGCTGTATCTGTCTCTAGAACTGGAACAATGGAAAAGGTCTGCTTCAAGCATTACGCGGCAGCAACTATATGCATGCCATCATTTGTGCACACTTTGCTGCAACAGATCCTTGATATTTCTCTGCAGCCTCCCACCCATGCTCCACTACATGCTCCCCTCTTCACCAGAAGGTCAAAAGATCAAGGATTTAGTTCCCATTGGAAGGAGAGAGCATTGGAAACATTGTGTATTTGGAATATTTTCTTGATTTGCAAATATACAAGCATAGGAACATCAGAAAGAGCCTTGTGCAGAGTCACATCATTGGTCCACCTAGCCCAGTATTGTCAACAGCAGCTGGCACTGCCTATCCAGAATTTTAGGCAGAATTCCTTCCTAGTTCCATCTGGAGATGCCATAGATTGAACTTGGGACCTTCTGCAGGCAAACCACATGCCCCCCCTTCTTGTCTTCACATTAGTGAAGACAAACACCCTCCTGTATACACAAAACAGTTTGAATCAGTTACCCAGAGAGTAATTTGCTACCTGAGGTTCTACAAGAGAAATGGAGGCTGCTTTCCACAGTTTGCTTTGCTGGTGACAGGAGTAGTTGTATCAGGGACGATATCTTCATAATCCCACTCAGAGCTCATGTTACAGCTTATTTCTAATCAAATCCAGCCCATTTACTGAAGACTAAGTGATGCCACTCTCCATCGCCCACTTAAGAATACCCTTGTTGTTTCTCTCTTTCCTGTGTCTCTTCCCCAGGATTTCCTGAAGTACTATGGTAAAGCTGGCAGAAACACGGAGCAGCTGGAGGTAGGAGCTGAAGGCATGTTAATGTGTCTTGTAGCTGTTGTTCCCTCCCACACCCTCACTTCACCCTGGGGTATGAACTGGATATTATATGACTGTACATATTTGAATCAGGAGCCACCAAGCTAATCTGCAAGGGCATTTTTAACTTGTCATCTGCTTGAGCAAATGACGGAGAATGCGTAAGTCCTTGTTGTTATTGGACTGCAATGTCCATCAGTCCTCACTATTGGCTGTGCTGCCTAGGGTTTATGAGAGTTGCAGCCCAAAAGGACAGTGACATCTGGAGGGTTACAAGTTGTCACCCCTTCCTTAACTATTGAGAGATGTAATTCATGGGTATATAACTGAGAGGACTTAAACTCATATCTCACTGTCCTCAATACAACAGGATGGGTGGGTGGGTAGGTAGGTAGGTAGGCAGGTAGGTAGGTAGGTAGGTAGGTAGGTAGGACAACATTCCTCTGTCTAAAGATACAGGCTTATCAAACAGCATGGTGCCTTTTGTCTGAAGTGGTTTAAATCCACCCAAACCTCTGGGATTGTATTGTGATGGCACTTTCTTACATGGGTGCTCTTGTGTGCTCATCCAGCCAATCATCTTGCTACTTTATTCAGTCCAGCTGCTACTCCTGGGACCAGATTTAGCATTAGGAAGAGTGAGGATTGTCTTCAGCCCCAGAATGTGGGAGGAGGTAGCAAATTGTTCAAAGAGAGAACTGTGTGCTGTGCAGCCTGGGCTTCCATAGCTAACCCATGTGGTGGAGGATTCAGTCCTATAGCCAGTGTCGAAGCAGATTTCTAATGCTAGTCAATTTCTGTACTTGAAATGGTAGGAAGCACTGTCTTGTTTCTTACCTCAGATAGCAGCATGTTTTGGGCCAGCCCCACCATTTCCAACTCTCTGCCCTGCTTTGCCTTTGCAGAAAGCTGTGGAGGTGATGTGTTTTGTTCCCAAGCGCTGCAATGACATGATGAACGTGGGGCGTCTTCAGGGCTTTGAGGTAGGTTCTGGGACCTCCTCCTCAAGGTAGAGTTCAGCCGCTGATACCTTGGTTGCTAAGCCATTTCCCTAGATTTTTCTACGCAACTGTAATTTGTAAGGCCGCATCATTTTTTCAGTAGGTATGGTAGGAGACATGGAGGTGATTTTCCTCCAGTCTTGCAGAGATGGGACGCCTGCTGACCTCTTCAGAGAAAGGGATCTTATTCAGTTATCTATAAGAGTTCTCTTCGTCAGTGCATGCTAATGTAGGAATGGTGAGTGTAAGATAATAGATAATAAGTTAATTAATATTACAAAATTACTAATAGATAATAGATAATTAAGATAATACCACTCAGTAGGAGGGTAGGAATTAGAGAGGGAATTTGTGGGAAGTTCAGGCTATGTTTTCAGAACTATTGTAATCACTTTCTGAAAACATGTGGTACAGCCCTTTCTTGGGACTATACTGCTTCAGACTTGATGTTCTGACTATAAGTTCTACTGTTGTGTGGCACAGCCCTTCCTGGTGCTGTGCTGCTTCAAAAATAAGTGGATTTTTGCATGTTGGAGTGCTGTGCAAAGCTTTAAACAGAGAAAACAAAATGCCACTGCACATTGAGAACTATATTTATATTTATCCTGCCTTTCCCCCAGTATGGGACTCAAGGTGGCTTACGATAGAACAAACATACCCTGTTAAGCAGAATGGTACTAGCCTTGCTTAATGCCTTGAGAGACTAGATTTCCATAGATAGAGAGTATTTGGCATGCAGCAGCATTCAGGCATGCAGTCCTTCATCTGTACATGGCTAGTTCTAAATGTTCTGCTGTAAGATTGTGGCAGCTTTGTGCCTTTTGCACAGCTAGTACTAGGAGATGTCCTCTCTTTTCCAGGGGAAGCTGACGGCACAGGGGAAGCTGCTACAACAGAACACCTTCTGGGTGACAGAGCAGGCAGGCGGGATCCTGGCCCGGGGTCGTGAGCGGCGCATCTTTCTCTTTGAGCAGATTGTCATTCTAAGTGAGACTCTGGAACGGCGGCGGGGTCCATATACTGCCCCAACATACGCCTTCAAGAGCAGTATCAAGGTATTTCAGGGTTAGGAGTGGAGAATCTAGACAGCCATAGATCCTGGAAGGCCTTGCATGGTGTGTTTTGCAGTGGACGCTCCTCACATCCAAGGCTGAATGTCGCTTGTTTCTGCACTTATGTTGTGCATCCACAGAACATAATATTGGCCATTGAATTCAGCATCCTAAGAATCTGAGTGCTGTTTTGATATATGCACATTATTTGGGCCTTAGTGGTGTGAAATGGAGCTTGAAAATGTGTGATGAAAGAGCAACGAGCATAGAAAATGCCCCCAAAGCATAGAGAATCCACATTTGTATTCTTTGTTTCCTTTAATATGTAATTTTTTAAAGTTTTTTTCTTTTTATTTTAATTCTTAAAACTGTTTATTTAACAATAACAATTATAATTGTGGTGATATGATAATACCTTTTTCCTAAACAAATATTGTAATCTAAGATATTTTTCTCCCTTTATCCTTCCCTTTTACCTCCCCTCATCAAATCATGGATGCAAAAACATTTTCACTGTCAATCACCATAGATATAAATGGTCTTCCAAATAGTTATATGTTGTTTATATATTAATCATAACCTTCAAGAAGCATTTTTTCCCAGATCTCTCTTGATCCAGAGGAAGTTTAAGTCCAGGATTGGTTTGGTTAATATAAACCATAAATGTCTTTCAGATAATCTGAAATGTATTGTATAATCTGATCTTTTACTGGGCAAATTCCATATCTGTTGTCTCTGTTTTTTCACTGTCCCTCTCTGCACCAGGTAAGCTGTTTGGGCCTGGAGCCCAGCGTGGACAATGATCCCTGCAAATTTGCACTGATCTCTCGTGGTGCAGAACGAGGCACTGTTCGTTACGTACTGCAGGCAGCAACGCCAGAGATCGCCCAGGCCTGGGTGGCTGACATCAGCCTCATCTTGGAGACGCAGCGTGACTTCCTCAATGGTAGGGAATGAAAGATGGGCAGCCCACAATTCTGGCCCAGTGGGGTTGCTTCCCAGAGAACACACTGCACTTTAAAACACATCAGTCTTTTTTAAGGGGCTAGATTTCAATAGTTCTTCCCTTCTTTATCTGGCTTCTGATTTGGACTGAACAGGAGGGTTGCCACAGTTGTAGATAAGGAAGAAAATTTTTTTTTTCAAATGCTTACAAGGAAATGTGTGCCACCATAGAGACATATATATTTAACGTGACAGGTAACTCTGAAAATTTTCAGTGAGAATTTGAATTAAAAGCATTTAATTTGTTTTGCATTTCACAGGATTAAAGTACAGTTTCATGCTTTCTGTGGAGGAAAAAACACCTTGTATTTTAGTACATATCCTATATACAATAAATGTTTTGTTCTGTCAATGAAGAAGAGTTTTATTCCTCATTATGGTGTCATAGCTAGGTCTCCAGTGTGCTTCAGCTTATAGTTATATGTGTACCTATATCATATTGTAGTACATTCTTAGGTTCCATTTCTTTGCCACACCTCAGTATGGTCAAAATGGGCTCATTTCTCAGGTTTCCTATTGAGTTATGTGTACAAAGTAAAGAAGTTGTAACCTTGAAGACATTTGGCAAGGAATAACCTGTTGCCAGGAGGACTCTTGCTTTTCATGACCTTAGAGCCATGGATGAGATTTGGCTTTTCAGTTCTGTGCCCTGTGAACTGTTTGAAAATAGCTCTAACTCATAGAGGGGTCTGCATATTCCTTTACCCATAGGAAGTTGGTCCTGTCTCTGTACTCTGAATTGATTTATCCAACTTTCCCGTCCCCACTGAAAGGACACAGTGAAAGGGTGAAAAACATCTTTTATTTTACACCTTGATTGTGAGTGAAAGAAACTGTCTAGGGAATATTGATGGGGCAACTTGTATTTATTGATTTTTGAATGTCAGCAAGGGCTCACTCACACACACATTCAAAGCCCGTCGTGTGTGTAGCTTGGACAAACAAGATGTATCACTTCAGGCTGAATATGCCACTTGAATAAACAAACATATTCCCTATTCCCTACAGGTATTTAAAAATATATTTACTTGGGTGTTTATAAACTTATAAACTTGTTTTGCTGTGCCTTCAAGTTGTTTCTGATTTATCAAGACCCTAAGGTAAACTTATCGCAGAGTTTTCTTGGCAAGATTTGTCCAGAGGAACTTTGCCCTTAGCTTGTTCTCAGGCTTAGTAAGTGTGACTTGCCAAAGGTCACCGAGTGGGTTTCCATGGCTAAGTGGGGATTTGAACCTTAGTATCCAAAGTCGTAGTCCAACACCAAACTATTTACTATGCTGGCTCTTATTTATAAATAACTTTTCATCAAATGATAATACATCATGAGAAAGAAGACAGGGTTTTTTCTTGTCTGTTTTAACTCATGAAATAGACTCACCAGCTTAAAATGAACAGACACACATTACCTTTCACCAAACTGATCATGTGGTCAGTGTCAGCCACACTTCCATGAGCAGGGTGTTCCACAGGCAGGGTACTGCAACAGAGAAGGCACATTAGTGAGTTCCATTTCAGCTCACTTTTTGGCCATTTCCATCCTACACTGTTATAGTGCTATTATTCCACTTTCAACAACCTGTGAAATTCTGGGGTTTGTAGTTTACTGAGGCCAAAGAGCTCTCTGACTGAGAATTCTAAATGCCCTTCCCTAAACTGCAAATCCCAGGATTCCATAGGATGTTGAAAGTGGATTAATAGTACTATAACAGTGTAGTGCGGAAATGGCCATAGTGTGCTAATTTTCTACTCGCAAGGAAGGTTTTGGTTGCTCAGAAATGTGATTCTCCCTTCCCTGCTGGCCCCAATTTGCAGCCTGAAATGTTGCAATCTATTTTGCTGTTGCCTTATTTCCTGCCCACACTCACTTCTTCCTCAGGGATTTAAACATCACATTCCTTTCTAATTCTGATGCCTGTGCAAGTCAGGTCCTCGTTGTGAGAGATCAAATGATGAGCAAATTGAGTGATTCCCCCACATGTCTCAGTAAGCCATACATTTCAAGCACAAGTGGTGTTTCTTTGCCTTTGTGAGTTGAGCCAACCCACAGCTTTTGAAGGAAGGGGGGACCACCTGAGTCCTGAGCCCGTTGTTCTCATTACATAGAAGGAAGTGGTAGAATCATAGACAGTACTGCTTCAAATTGCTGCTGGGCAGGTGGCTACTGTTTAAAATGCTTGTACTTTTTACTTGGGTAGGAGTCATACAGTTTTGGCAATACAGGGGGAGAATTCCAAATTCTAAAGCTTTTCCCCTTGATGTTCTTGTTGGTTACCTGGAATTCAGGGTGTATACCCATCCCCCAATGGTGAGGGGGCATTCAAAAACACATAATCTGGAATCCTTTGTGTCATTCCACAGAATATATCTGTTAGTTTTGAAAGACACTTCACTACACTTCACTGAACGTCTCCGTTGAAAAAAATATGTCTTTAGCTGGCATGGGATGATTTGAAGTTCTGTCTGGGGAGATCATTTCCACAATGGCTAGTTCACACATGCAATTCATCATCACTCAAATGAGGAATAAGGCATGTGGGAATCGATTCTGTGTCTCCCAAGAGAGGAGCAGCCAGTGGTACAGTCTGGAGGGGCATCTTATTCTACCATGGATAAGATCCACACTCCCCTGTTTGGACCATGAGCCGTTGATACACAAAGATGTATTTTCTTTTGCTGAAGATTGTTGTGTTTTCCCATGCATGCTCCTGAAGTTCACCATGGCTCATTGTGTTCTCTTCGCTAGCACTGCAGTCCCCCATTGAGTACCAGCGGCGAGAGAGCAAGACCCACAGCTTGGGACGAATGGGAGCCCTGCACCACTCACTGCCCGGTGGACCTACCCGGCCCTGCTCCTCAGCCTCTATGGACCAGAACAAGGGATCCACCCTCCAGACCCACAATGCCTCCTTGCCTTCCCTTTACCTTCCTGGCCCAGGCCAACCAGAGCATCTACTCTCTGCCGAGGTAAACTAGGAAAGTTATTACTGAAGGACCCAGTTGAACTAGTAATTCTGTGGGGCTGGGGTGCATACTTGGCATGGCTGAAATTTCTGTTCTGCTTTGAAGGCAAAGTGGGAGCTAGTAGATTACAATTGAGTTCAGTGTTCCTCCTTTTATAACACCTTTCGAAGCTGTCCAAATATTGTTGGCAATTATTGACAGTGACAGTTTAGTTGGTATTAAATAGTTTATGTCTCCTTCCATGTTCCTCTGCATTATTTTTCTGATTATAATTATTGAACACGTTTCTTCAGTTAATAATAAGAAGTGATGAGGTTGGGGTGGGGTTTTTTGTCTTTATTTTTTAATATTGTGTTGACAAACCTTTATCTTGGCCAAGACCCTGCATCTCATGTGCAAGGCATTTTTCACCTATGCAGTTCCATGCCCTTCCCTGACTCCCAGCAGTTTTCAAGCCCTGTGAGGCACTGCTGTAACCATTCAATGGTTGGGGGAGGGAGAAGGAGGGAGGAGAGAAGGCAGCTGAATGGTAGGGACTATGTCCCACCTGGACTTCAGTTCTCCAGAGAGAGGAAGAGATTTTTTTTCCTCTCTCTGGGGAGTAGCAGCCAGGAGGGAATGCAGTCCTGGCCGCTTGGTTGCCTCCTTTCCCTTTCCCCAGCCAATGAATGTTTGGAGCAGTTCCCTGTGCGGATTGACAGCTGCTGGGAAAGGAAAGCACAAAACTTCACATGTGGAGCATTACACTCTGCACAATGCAGTTAAAGCTTAGATAAACAGTAGCTGCTGGGGCAGTGGGCAGGGGAGGTTTTGGATGATACACAAGAGACTAGTGAATACTCCTGTGGTCAGTGCCCAAAAAAGGCATACATGTGCATAACACATATCGATGTAATGGACAGGACTCCAATCCTTGCTTTTTTCTTATAATGGGTTTTGTTTTTAAATAATGCATGCATTGCTAAAATTATAACCAAAGAAGTGTTGTGGGAATAATTGGGCCTCAAGTTGGGAAGATACAAAGACAGAGATGCTTCTGAAAGCATACAGAGTACTGATTTTTGTTCTTAGAAAGGGGTTAGACAGCTGGAGTGAAATGTGTGGGAGCATGTATTTTGTGAGGAGTGGGACTTTCTGTTTCCAGATTAAGTGAAAAGATAACCATTGAATGATCACTGATATGGTGAGGGAAGAGAGCAATGAAAACTATATTTTGTGAGCAAGTGTCTCTATAATTCCTTCCTCAACTTGGTACCATGTTGTTGGAGGAGGCTGCTGTGTGTGTTTCTTCTTGGGAAGATCAGATAAAGTCATCTAAGGAAATAGTCAGAATCTACATTTCACATCCCCTGCCAAGTGAAATTGTTGACTACCCTGACTGCATAGCCCAGTGAAGTGATGAGGTCTGTATGGCATACTGTCGGGGCATGCACCATATGTTGTCATTTTCAAGAAAATCTGTGTGTCTTTTTAGGAGCAATTTCTCATACATACCGTGAAACACTGAAAGCCTCCATCACCCAAAAGTTAAGCACAGTTTCTGAACTAGGGGATCTCTCTTCAAATTAAACCCCTTCTACTTTTCAGGCACAGCCTTCTCAAAGCCAGAGTTCTCCGGGGTCCAAACCAGGTCACACACCTTCTGATGAAGTGCAGATTTCTGGTGCCCCCCAGCAGGAGTCCTTGCAGGAGGTGAG
The DNA here is from genome assembly GCA_030412105.1 of Cyclura pinguis. Lineage (NCBI taxonomy): Eukaryota > Metazoa > Chordata > Lepidosauria > Squamata > Iguanidae > Cyclura > Cyclura pinguis. The sequence continues at coordinate 193,015,211 of CM059600.1, read as the reverse complement.
TTTCAGTGGGGCTTAGGAACTGGTCCTGTTAGTCCAAAGGGGCTCAAACCCATGATTTCACTTTCCCCCTCTCCCCACTCACATATGTAGTGGTCTGTACTCCCTGGCCAAATGTTACCTTTTACAGATGTTGACTAGTGTGGTCTGAGTATGCTTCCATTTCAGAGAGGAAAAACATCTATATTTGGGGAGGGAGGTACACACAAACATGTGGTGATGCCAGTGCCAAAAGCAGCAGACCATCCATGCAGTGCATAGTTAATACTGACACAAGAAATAATTATGGCTGCCAACTTGCATGCTTTTGTAAGATGATTACTTTAGTTCAGGGAGGATGGTGCCATCAGTGACTACTAGTCAGGATGGCTATATGTCACCCCAGGTGTCAGAGGCTGTATGTCTCTGTAGATCAACAGCTGGGAAGTACAAGATGTAGGGTGCTGTTGCACTCATACCCTGCTGGTAGGCTTCTCGTAGGCAACTGATTGGCCACTGTGGGAAACTGGGTAATGAACTAGATGGCATTTTGATCTGCTCCAATCTGGCTCTTTGTATATGCTCGCTCTCTCTCTCTCTCTCTCTCTCTCTCTCTCTCTCTCAATCTCAATTGTTTCTTCCCTCTAGAACAGAATGGGAGTACCATTCCTTGCCTAGCTGTGTTGGCTAGGGCTGCTGGGAATTGTTCACCAGTATCATTTGGAGGGCTGCATGCTTTCCACTTCTATTTTAGGAGTTCCATTAGGGTGGGACATCAAACCTGTGGTGTAAGCAGCTGTTGACATGGTTATTGGTCCGAGGAAGTGGCACACATGTATGCGTGAACAGTCAATTCAGTCGCTGCCTCTTGGTACTGGAAAACAAGTGTGTCAGGCAGAAGTTTGTTGCTGTGTATATGTGTGTATGCAGTCATATGTAGGATGGATGAGAATTTTCACTGATTTAGAGGCAGAGTTCCAATGCTGGGCTAGTAACCTTTTGCTTTCCCTTTGGTTAACTGAAGCAAGAGCAAAAGTACAGAATCATTATAGACAGGCAAACGTATTTGGATTAAGCAAATTCTTGGATAATAAGTCTGTCCATGGCAACTAGCCTCCATGGAAGAGACTGAATGAAATGTTTATGAAACAGGCAGAGTATCTGCATCCCTCTGAATGTCAAGGTCTGCAGAAGTAGTCATTACCTTCCTGCCCTACATGGGACCTCACAGGGAAGCTGGTTGGCTGATAGTTGGAGACAGAAGTCTGGACTTCAATGGACCTCTTGCTTTGGTCCAACAAAGCACTTCTTGTGTTTTTACACAATTGATGTGCTTAAAAGCTTGCAGAATGTTTTGTGTGTGTGTGTGTGAGACAGAGAGAGAGAGAGAGAGAGAGAGAGAATTTAAACTGCCTCAGACAAAACACTAGCACTGTTTTTTTAAAGCATCCAATATGGTATTATTGTACCTGTTGATAAGGTAAAACAAATTAGCAGGCAGAAGTTGTACTGGGAGACTTCAACATCCACACAGAGACTACTCTGTCAGGAGCAGCTCAGGACTTCATGTTTGCCATGACAACCATGGAACTGTCCCAAGTAATAGCTGGTCCCATCCATGCTGCAGGACATACTTTGGACCTGGTTTTCTGTTCTGGGCAGGCTGATGGTGATCTAGGTGTGGAGGAACTTTCTATAGTTCCATCATCATGGACTGATCACTGTCTGGTGGGGTTTAGACTTACTGAGATGCAGAATCTCTTCAGGGGTGGGAGGGGCTGATTAAGATGGTCCACCCCAGGAGGCTTATGGATCTGGATGGATGCCTGATGGTTCTTGGGGAATTTCCTGTTGCTTTGGCAGGTGATTCTGTCAAAGCCCTGGCTGATCTCTGGAACAGAGAAATGGCCAGAGTGGTGGACACGATTCTCCTAAGCATCTCCTCCCACAAAGTGGAGCCAAGCAAGCTCCCTGGTTTTCAAGGAAGCTGATGGTGATGAAATGAATGGGACAGACACTAGAGCATTGTTGGTGGAAGACTTGGAGGGACTCTGACCAAACATGGGCTAGAACTCATTGGAAAGCCTATGACCTGGCAATTGTGGCAGCAAAAAAAATATACTTCTCTGCCACCGTTGCGTCTGCACAGTGCCGTCCAGTGGAGCTGCTTCAAGTGTCAGAGGCCTTTTACATTCTGGCCCACAAGAAGAAAATAATGACCACTCTACAGCCCGCTGTGATGAATTTGCAAGATGCTTTGCAGACAAAATCACTCAGATTCGCTCTGACTTGGATGCTGTAGTTGAGACAGGTCCAGTAGACACAATCTTGCCACCCGCTTGTCCTGTATTAATGGATTCATTTCAGTTTGTGCAGCCTCAGAGGATGTGGATGTGTTCAGAGGATGTGGACAGGATCCTTGGAGGTGTGAGAGCCACCACATATATACTGGACACCTGCCCCTCCTGGCTTCTGAAAGTAGCCAGAAGGGGACTGGCTGTCTGAGTAAGGGGAGTGATGAATACCTCACTGCAGCAAAGAAAGTTCCCAGCACGTCTAAAAGGGGCTGTGGTAAGGCCACTACTAAAAAAGCCCTCTTTGGATCCCACCATCCTGAATAGTTATTGGCCAATCTCCAATATCCCTTTCTTAGGCAAGGTTCTGGACTGTGTGGTAGCCTTCCAGCTTCAAGGGTTTCCGAATGAAACAGATTACTTAGATAAATTTCAATCTGACTTCAGGCCTGGTTATGGGATGGAGACAGGTTTGGTCACCTTGGCGGATGACCTACACCAGGAACTAGGCAGGGTGTCCCTGTTGGTTCTGCTAGACCTCTCAGCAGCTTTCGATACCACCAATAGTGGTATCCTTCTGAGGCGACTCTCTGGGATGGGACTTGGGGCACTGTTATGCAATGGTTCTGGTCATTCCTGGGGAGGGAGAACTCAGAAGGTGGTGCTGGGGGACTCCTGTTCAACTCACTGTCCATTGGGCTGTGGGGTCCCTCAGGGTTATGTTTCGTCCCCCATACTATTTAACGTCTACGTGAAACTGCTGGGAGAGGTCATCCAGAGTTTTGGGGTTCAGTGTCACCAATATGCTGATGACACCCAACTCTATCTCTCCTTTCCATCTGATTCCAAGGAAGCTGTCTCAGTCCTGAACCAATGTCTGCTGTCAGTAATGGACTGGATGTGGGTAAACAAATTGAAGCTTAATCCAGAAAAGACAGAGGTGCTCCTCATCAGACAAAAGGCAGATCAGGGAATAGGGACGCTGCCTGTGCTGGATGGGGTTACACTCCCGTGAAATCTCAGGCTTGCAGCCTTGGTGTTCTTCTGCATTCAACTTTGAGCCTGGATGCCCCAGTCTCAGCAGTGGCCGGAAGTCCATTTGCGCAGTTAAAACTTGTGCACCAGCTATGCCTGTTCCTTGAGACGTCAGATCTGGCTTCAGTGACGCACGCCTTGATTACATCCTGTTTGCACTACTGTAACGCGCTCTATGTGGGGCTGCCTTTGGAAACTGTTCGGAAACTGTTGGGGATGATAGGAGTTTCAGCCCCATGGAAACGCAGCAGAAAAACCAGAGTTCAGCAAGCCAACAGCAGCAGCCTTATTCCCCAGTAAAGATACTCACACACGGAGGTGTTTCTTCCAAAACAGGAGGCACTTTATCTTGCAGCAAAGTTCCGTTATATACAAAACATAGGACAGACGGACAAAAGCTTGCGCCACGCACCAGGTTTGGTCAACAGACAAATACTTACTGGCGTTGCTTTGTTATATACATATCTACAACCAATCAGGTAGAGGTTTGCACACCTCCCTCTACCATCTGCACACGACCCCAGTTTCTTATGCAACCTTGCAATTACCCACAGCTGGGGCATGATGCTACATCTTTGCAGTGGGCTGATCATTCTCCCAGGGTTCCCTGCCTGGAATCCCTGACAGAAACTTCAGCAGATTCAAAACGCAGCAGCCAGAATGCTGACCAGGGCCAGTTACAGGGAACACATAACTCCCTTGCTAAAACAGCTCCACTGGCTACCTGTTTGTTTCCAGGCACAATTCAAAGTTCTGGCTATGACCTATAGAACCCTAAACGGCTTAGGTCCAGGCTATCTGAGAGATCGTATCTCCTTGTACAAACCGGCCAGAGCCTTAAGATCTACAGGGGAAGTCTTTCTCTCGGTCCCACCACCATCCCAGGCTCACCTGGTGAGGACACGGGAGAGAGCCTTCTCAGTGGCTGCTCCCACCTTGTGGAACTCTCTTCCATGGGAGGCTAGGCTGGCCCTCTCCTTGCTCTCCTTTCGCTGGCAGGTGAAAACCTTTCTTTTTAAACAAGCTTTCATGTAAGTTGGGGAGCTTTATTTATTAATTTGTTCAAAGTGAATATTGTTTTAGATTTTTAAAAAATTATTTTATATCTTTTTAATGTTTTTAACTGTTTTAAATGTTTTTAATGTGTTATTTATTGTTGGAAGCTGCCTTGGGTCCCATTCTGGGAGAAGGGAGGCCTGCAAATATAATGAATGAATGAATGAATGAATGTATACTGGAAAAGGGTCTCAGGAGCACTGATTGTCACCCACCCCATCACTCTGTTTCCTGCCAGGCCCCAAATGATGATGACGCCAGGCCGCTACTCCCAGATCCTGATGTCCATGAAATCAGTTTCCCTCAAGGCTGCGCCCGACTCGCCAAGCTCGACGAGGATGAGCTGTGACCTATGGACTATGGGACAGCCCCTGTCTGGCCCAGGGACTTAGATCGGCTGTATCCTCCCGTCTCTTCTTGTGGTAGCTCTGGGGATGAGACACAGCAGCAGAAGCAGCAGCATTAGAATGGAAACTGTTCTAGCCTTCCTCCAGTTCTACTCATAATGCTCAGATGCATTCTGTCGTGGGTGCAGGACTCACACATTTGATTGGGACCAGGGAGTGCTGCTGGAGGCCCTGCCCTTTCCCACAGACCCCAGTATATGCATGCTGTGGGGTTCCGGGGGCTTTGAGTAAGGACTTTGGGACAAGGGGGTTGGCTTGTGTGAAATGAGAATTTTATTTTGTTTGTTGTAATAATAAAGATTTTAGTTAAAACAAGCACAAAGACCAATTGCTCTGGAGCCTTGCGTCATCCAGCGTCTGCCAAATTGCGCAGACAGTGGTAAAGTGCGTATTTACACGGCTCAGTCTTTGTAGTGTCTCTTCCACTAGTAACTTGTGCACTGCGTGTTGAACCCCTTCATTATCTCCACTTCTATATTGTTTAGCATAAAACTAAAGACCTCATAATACTTTCTGTGCTTTCATGCTGTGATTCTGTTTCACAACCTCTTCATCTCACCATTTCCTTTACCACAAATTTTTTTTTTAAAAAAAATTTTAAACAGACTATTCATAATCTATTTAGCCGTTAGCTTCTAATACTTTTTTCCATTTCCCTTCTTTCCTCATCACCAACAAGCAGAAGGTTTAATAGGCTTTGCATGCTCACACAGCAGATATTCTGAGCTCTCTGGAAGCCACTTCTTCATGGCTGCTTTTATCTCAGGATGTTGCAATGTAACAAAACTACAACTCCACTGATTGCCAGAGATCTTTCCAGCCTAGTTGACATTCTGCTGGGAGAGAGGGTACCAAAAGACACATCATCTGCCCCATCTGTGTGATTGTTGTAGTCATGCATACATCGAGAGCTGCCTCTAAGAAAAATTGGTTCCCCTGTGGCTTTGTGTATGAGTGAAGGCAGCCAGCCATCTTTATTAGCAATTTTGGAATCTCCATCATGAGAGATCTCAAAAGAGATCTAACTCCAATCATTTTTTAAAAACTAAGATTGCCTATAATAGTTAGATGAAACTCACAGTTTACAGTAGAAGCCAGCTACAAAAATCTCCTGACACTGTTGTGGCAAGCCAGAGAATTGAGACCAGCAGATCAGAAAACAAGGTTTATTTTACTGCGCAGGGAACTCAGTAGAATCAACTTCCAAGAGACTGAGAGCCCCGTTTTAGGTTTCAGCATACATTTATATGTTTTAAAAAAACAGGTACAGGAAATGATTACCATATATGAAAAGGGTTCAGGTTACAAAAGTTTAAGTTTTGAAATGATGTATTACAGTTTCAAAGATGAAGTATCTCTGTACCAGGGAGTATTCTCCCTGGGTCGCATCAACTCCCAAACTCCCTATATTCCATGCATTGCTAAGCCGCATACCTAAGCCCTTGATAAGATAAGAGCCTGACTGACTTATTTTTCTCTATTTTTCTACTTAAGCAAGCAGTTTCTACAATTTAACTCCTTCATTCCACCCTTTTCTGCCAAATTCTATTGCAATTTGAGCATAATTTGCTTAAGCCTGCTTTTGAACCATAACAGCAAAATGAGCTGCCTTTCCCTCCATAGCTTCAGAGAGAGCGGCCCGTACACATTTCATAGCACAGGAAATACATATCATCATTAGAAACCCTCCTACAATCAAAACTATAACGCCTAAAAACAGAGTTTTCAGCCAGCCAAAATCTGGTAACCAGGAAGTCAACCAATCCCAAGGATTACTAATGCCACTGTCATTATTTTGTTATTTTGTATTAGCCCTTGTAGGTGTTGTATCTCATCTTCTATAGTCTTGTTTAAATCATGAAAGGTGACTCTGCATCCTCCCTTGACTATAGAACAAAACCCCCCTTTTCTGGCTAATAAGTAATCCAAGGCCATCCGATGTTGTAACAATAACTGATTGAGCTCTTCAATTTCCTGCTGAAGGGCCGGTATCAACTTCCCAGTTGCATTTATAGTTTTCTCCAATCTACAAGTCAATCCTAATATGCTTTCACGATTTTCTTGAGCTACGATTCCTGGATAGGATCCCAAAGTAAGGACCCCCGTTATTAGTCCATCTCCTACTGTACTGGCCTCAGTCTTAGCCAATTTCCCTCCTACGACGACCAGATCTTCACATTGGCTACCCAGTGGTCCCACCAGGTTCCTTCTTCTTCTAACAGCCCATTTTGCTTGTCCTGGTAGGAAAACTTGAACAGGTATAGTCATATACCCAATTCCCACACACTGATAAGTCCCTGGGTGATAATTGGTGGCCCATCCGTTAAAATAAAATCATAAATTTGGATCCCTAGCCAACAATCCAGAGCGTATACTGCCAGATTCTGTATAATTAGGAGTAAACATAGGATATTCCGGATACAAATCTCCAAAACTGGTTTCATTTAAATCTGCCTCGGGTTGATAGGAATTGTTATATGAGCCATACCAATAAAATCTATTACTACAGGCTGAATAATTTCCCAATTTAGCATAAAATGAGGGGTGCTGTATATATCCTTTCCACTTAAAATTCCATCTTCCACTATGGTGACAACAAAAACACATTCCGGGGGAATAAGTATAAAATTTCAGCCGCCTAAACCGAGTTTTGTTTAGGTTACCGTCAACTTTGGCAAACATATTGGGATTTCCCTTTAATGCTGACTGCAGGGCTCCTACAACCACTCCCGGTTCATTAATGAGGGAGGGCATAAAAACAAAATCTGCCACAGGCTGTGGGTGTTCATAAATTAGAGTGACATTGGGTCCATGTTGTTGGAACATATGTGCAGCGTGTTGCTTAAACCAGTTGGCCTCAATTATTCCAGACATCATGCCCCACACTCCTATCAACATTATCCACTTCATCTTCAGAGTCAAACAGAGGTCCAAACCTACTTGTCCCACACCAGTACCTTCTATACATATACAAGAAATACACCAGAGCTAAAATTCCAAAGAGTATACACACTACTATTATTACTAGTTCACTAGCACTCATTGCTCATTATCATCATCCTCCATAGGGGATTTGGCTGTGCGTAGAATAGTCAGCCTCTGGAGTGACTATAGCAAAGCCTAGTCCCGATCTTCTTTCCTCTGCAGTTGCTAGGTCTGACCGTACGTAGAGCTACCAGCCTCCAATCGTGTGGCAGCAGTAGGGTCTAGCCTAGATTTTTCGTTCACCTGTTGCGGATCTGACTGTGCGTAGAGTGGTCAATTCCCTGGTATGACCACAGCAGAGTCTAGTCCAAACCTTCTCTCCCCTCTTTCCGTCGGGACAATTTCAATTTCAGAGGGGTTTTTTTGTGATGAGATCACAGCCCAATCAGTAAATGCTCATTTTACCCTAGTATAATGTATCCAGGGTTTCAGTCCCACCACTTTTACTGCTGTGAGGGTAACTAACAACACCTGATATGTCCCCCTCCACCCTGGTGATAGGGGCTCTCCTTTCCAGTCTTTAACCCACACATCATCCCCAGGTTGAAAGGAATGTGCTTTCGTGAGGAACGGAACTGGGCTTTAACCTTCTCTAGAGCCTTTCCTAATGCCTGTACTTCTTCTTGGAGGGCCAGACTTCCCAACTCCCGAATATCCCCTCTTAGCCCTTTTAGGATGGCTGGGGGTCTTCCGTATAGCATTTCAAATGGAGTTAGCCAAGTTGTCTGATGGGGGGTGCATCTTATCCTCAGAAGTGCTATAGGGAGCGCATCTAACCACTTGAGTTTCGGTTCCTGGCACAATTTCGCAAGCTGTTTTCAGTGTTCTATTCATTCTCTCCATCTTCCTAGAGCTTTGGGGTCTATATGCACAATGTAGCTTCCAGGTGATTCCTAGGGTCTCTGCAAGACTCTTGATTATTCCATGCACAAAAGCTGGGCCATTGTCAGATCCAATGTGGAGGGGCAATCCATACCTCAGTATGATGTCCTGCAGCAAGGCTCGTACTGCCTCTTTTGCCTTCTCAGTCCTGGTAGGATATGCTTCAACCCACCCGGTGTGAGTGCATATCATTACCAACACGTACCGGTACTGTCCCGACCGTGGCATTTCTGTAAAATCCACTACTAGGGATTCAAAAGGAGTAGATCCTTGATACTGTACTCCCCCCTCCAATCTTGGTCCTTGGCGCGGGTTATTCCGAGCACAAGTTTGACACCGCGATGATGCTAGCTTGGTGTACTGGCTCATTCTGTCTATGAACACATCTTTCTCTAATAGCTGAGCTAGCGCCATCTTTCCCAAGTGTGTAGCTTCGTGCGCCTTCTGCACAACTGACCATCCCATAGATTGGGGTATGTACCGCCTTCCATCTGGCAAGACCCACCAGCTGTCTTTGTCCAACATAGCCTTCAGGTCTTTTTCAGCCCTCTCGTTTTCTTGTTGGGTGTACCTAGGGGTCTGGTCACTCGATACTTGGAAGAGTGGCATTACCAATTCTTGGGGCAAATCTTCCATCTCATTTTCTGGTTCCCTCTCCACAGCCTCCTTTGCAGCCGCATCTGCCTTTCGGTTTCCACGAACCACTGGATCATATCCTTTCTGGTGTCCTCTACAGTGGATTACAGCGACTTTACGAGGGGCCCATACAGCTTCTAACAGATGCTCTATTTCTCTTCCGTACTTGATCTCCTGTCCCAAAGAGTTGATTAATCCTTTTTCTTTGTACAGTGCCCCATGCGCATGTAGGGTAGTAAAGGCATACTTTGAATCTGTGTATATATTCGCGATGAGTCCCTCAGCTAGTTCCAAAGCTCTAATAAGGGCGATGAGTTCTGCCTTCTGGGCTGAAGTACCAACGGGTAACACTCTGGCCTCTGTTGTCTTGTCGGCTGTGACCACTGCATAGCCGGCCTTTCGCTTTCCTTCTCGTACGAAGCTGCTTGCATCTGTATAATAAATAACATCAGGATGGGGCCACAGGATGTCCCGTAAGTCTGGTCTGCTTGAATACACTTCATCCATGGTTTGAAGACAATCATGATGTGTGACCTCAGATTCTACAGGGAGCAACATTGCGGGGTTCAAAGTGGTGCATGTTTCCAACTTTACTCTAGGATTCTCATATAACATTCCTTGATACTTAGATATTCGGCTATTTGTGAACCAATAATTGCCTTTGTACTCCATTAGAGCTAATACAGAATGTGGGACTTTCACGGTCAGATTCTGGTCTAGGGTTAATTTGTCTGCTTCTTTTACCAACAAGGCGGTTGCCGCTATTATCCTTAGGCACCCAGGCCATCCTCTGGCAACAGGATCTAACTGTTTAGAAAGGTACGCCACAGGGCGATGCCAAGATCCCAACATCTGCATCAGTACTCCCACTGCTACTCCTCCTTTTTCATCAACATATAGAGTGAATGTCTTTGTCACATCAGGCAGGCCCAGCGCTGGAGCTTCCATCAATGCCTTCTTTATCTGCTCCCAGGCCCTCTTCTATTCTGTTCCCCACGTAAATTCAGAATTCTCCGGGCCTTTGGTAGCTTCATATAAAGGTTTACTCATTACTGCAAAATTAAGAATCCAAATCCCAAAAAACCCAGCTGCACCCAAAAATTCTCACACCATCTTCCGATTCTGGGGCTCAGGTAGAGCACACACAGCCTCCTTCCTTTCTCGGCCTAGCGCTCGCTTTCCTTGAGTCACTTGGAATCCCAGATACTGCACTTCTGTCTGGCACAACTGGGCCTTCTTTCTAGATACTTTGTAGCCTGCTTCCCACAAAAGCTGGAGCAACTCCACTGTAGCCTCTTTACACTCTTCCTCACTGGTAGCTGCCAACAGCAGGTCATCTACATATTGCAGCAAAACTCGTTTCTCAGGCTCAGATCTGAATTTTCTCAAGTCTTGACTTAGAGATGTCCCAAAAATTGTAGGTGAGTTCTTCCAGCCCTGTGGCAAGCGACACCAAGTAAACTGGGTTTTCTGGCCAGTAACAATATCTTCCATTTGGAAAGCAAATATTTCTTGACTTTGTGGAGCCACCCGGATACAGAAGAAGGCATCCTTAAGATCCAACACCATAAAGTGAGTAGCTGTGGATGGAACTAGTCCCATTAAAACATATGGGTTTGGCACCACCGGGTGTAGGGTCACTGTAGCTTCATTCACCATCCTTAAGTCTTGAACTGGGCGATATTCCTTTATTCCAGGCTTCAACACAGGGAGTAACGGGGTGTTCCATGGAGAGCGGCATTTCCAAATTATGTTGTATTTCCTCTGCCTATCCAAATGTTTCTGAATCCCTTCCAGGGCTTCTCTGGGCAAGTCATACTGCTTTACACGAATGAGAACAGCATTTGGCTTCAATTCCACTACTATGGGGGCCACAGATCGGGCTAGCCCAGGTGGATTATCTTCAGCCCATACTCCTGGGGGTCCAAATGTAGTGGGTTGTTCTTGACAAACCATGATCTGATACCTTCGCCAGTCTTCTTCCATTGGGTAGGTTAGTGAGATGCTTTTTGGTCCTCTAAAATTTACTTCCATCACCCCATCTTCTTCAATGGAAATCTGGGCTCTCAGTTTAGCCAACAGATCTCGACCCAATAAGGGTACAGGGCAGTTTGGTAAATATAAAAACTGATGGGTAACTTGGTGTCTCCCTAAATCCACAATTCTTTTTTCCAAAGGAGGGTGTTGCTCTGTTCTTCCAGTGGCTCCCACAATTCTTATAGCATTTTCAGTTTTTAGAGCTACTGCTGAATTTAATACGGAATGGGCAGCACCCGTATCCACCATCATTGGGATGGCTCGGCCCCCAGTTTGTGCTGTGACCATAGGCTCCCCGGGGCTGAGAGCAAGGGGGCCCGGTCTGTCCTAATCGTAATGTTCCATTCCAGCCAGCCCAATCAAGTCCTCGAATCCTTCGTCCACCTCTGGCTCATATCTTCCATTCATTCCTCTTCCTCTCCCTCTCCCTCTGTTTGCCCCTCTTCCTCTTCCTCGGTCCATTCCTCTTCCTCTATTCACCAATTCTCTCTGTCTAGGGCATTCGTTCTTCCAGTGCCCCACCTGACGGCAGAGTGCACATTCATTGCATCCCAATGGAAGTCCACTTCTTCCCCTTCCTCTTCCACCTTTCCGATATCCTTCCTTTGCCATTAGTGCCGCGGCCAATAATTCCGTTTTCTTGTGCATTCTCCTATCTCGCTCCCTCTTTTCTTCCTGCTCCCTATTTATGTACACCTTCTGAGCAATGCTCACCAAGTGACTGAGATTCATTCCTTCAAACCGTTCTTGTTTCTGTAACTTCTTCCGAATATCAGGGTAGCTTCCTGTCACAAACGCCGCAGTCACCGTTCGGAGGTTCTCAGCAGCGTCCGGATCTATGGGGGTATACTGCCGGTAGGCTTTTAACAACCTTTCCAAATATTCCCCTGGGGCCTCAGTAGGTCCTTGTGTCACTTCCTGTACTTTGGCCATGTTGATAGACTTCTTCACACCTCTCCTCATTCCGGTTAACAGTATTGCCCGATATTCTGCTAATCTGTCCCATTGCTGGTTATCATTAGGATCCCACTGTGGATCCACAGTGGGGACTCGCTCCCGCAACCAGGCATTTACATCTTGCACTTCTGGCCCTGCTCTTGCCGTTGCTACCTTCTCTACTTCCTCCAATATTCTCCTCCTCTCTTCGGTAGTGAATAAAGTCAATAATAGCTGTTGGCAATCCTGCCAGGTGGGGAGATGAGTAGCCATAATACCGGTACACAGCTCTACGATCTCTTGAGGCTTCTCAGTATATGACCCATAGTGGGTCTTCCAGTTCAATAAATCTGAAGAGGTGAAAGGGGTGTACTGGTAACTCTGTACTCACTGGTACCCTCCTTCTTCTTTGGGGCCTGCCACCAGTTGAGTAACTTGTCAGAATGGTGTGACCACGTCTCCACTTTCCCCATCTGTATCATCTGATTCATCCATCTCTTTCTGATGCTTGGACTTTTTAATCTTGGCTTTCTCTTTCATCCCTGTTCTGAGATCATAGACTTCAGGAGATCCCACCATCCCCTGGGCAACTGGGCTAGAATCCGTCAATCCCCTGGCCGTGGCTCCCTCCTGTTCTGGGAGGTCCAGTTGCAAGGGTAGGGCTGGCGGCAGCGAAGCTGGCTGCGGTGGGGGTAAGGCTGGTGGCAGCAGAGCTGGCTGCGGTGGCACATATGGGGGAGGGGGAGCGCTGGGTTCCTCCGGAACCGATTCCACCAATATCTGTCCTTTTCCAAACTTTCACCTGGTCCGATCCTGCATTACTACCGTAGCCCTACTAATTTGCTCCTGACATTTCCGCAACCAAGGGGGGTTTTGAGTGACCACTGTGTCCCATGAATCTATGTATGGATATTGATCAGGGTGGCCAGGCTCGCCGACCACCACTGAATACACTGCCCTGATACGTGAGGGTTCCAGGCTTCCCTCCGGGGGCCACCCCACCTTAAAGGATGGCCATTCTACTTCACACAAGGTCCTCAACCGTTCAGGCATCATTCGGGGGTCTCTATAATCCCCACTAAATCCTTTCTTAAAGTTTTTCAACATACAGCCTAAAGGGGTTTGTCGGCTCTGCCCCCCTCTCATTTCCTCCCAAAGCGGACAACACATACAAGGAAAAAGGGGTTTGACCCGTGGGTAAGGGGTCCCACGAATCGACACAAAGGGGGGGGCACCACTCGATTCACACCAACCCAAGCACCCGGAAACTCAACGGCATGACTTGGAAACTGCGGCATCACACAACCTTCCTTTCACACATTCACACCAACACATAACCTCCCTCTTCCATCACCCATAACAACAGTGGGGTACTAGGGCAAAGCTGAAAGGAGTTGATCAGGTCCTCTTCCCCCCGAGTTTGTGGAGAGGTCACTCACCAACAATTGTGGGAGAGTTCTGTTTTCTGCTCCGACCTCGGGTTCCTTGGCTGGAGCACTGTCGCCAGAGCCGTCGCCCCACTCCAAACCAATCCTTCCAACAAAAGAAAGTTGAGGGCGCCCTGGGTTGTATTAGGAAGGGGTGATGGTCCCGACGCTCTGGCGTCTGCCAAAGTGGGCAAAAGCCCTTCACAATTCCCAGCCAATGCACCAGAAAATGTTGTGGCAAGCCAGAGAATTGAGACCAGCAGATCAGAAAACAAGGTTTATTTTAATGCGCAGGGATCTCAGTGGAATCAACTTCTAAAAGACTGAGAGCCCCGTTTTAGGTTTCAGCATACATTTATACGTTTTAAAAAAACAGGTACAGGAAATGATTACCATATATGAAAAGAGTACAGATTACAAAAGTTTAAGTTCTGAAATGATGTATTACAGTTTCAGAGATGAAGTATCTCTGTACCAGGGAGTATTCTCCCTGGGTCGCATCGACTCCCAAACTCCCTATATTCCACGCATACCTAAGCCCTTGATAAGATAAGAGACGCGCCTGCCTGACTTATTTTTCTCTATTTTTCTACTTAAGCAAGCAGTTTCTACCATTTAACCCCTTCAACACTAGAAGAGAACATACCCACAGGGCAAAGATATAGACAAGGCACTGCTGGGGCAAAATGCTGCATGTACCTTTAAACAGCTGGCTTCCATGTTTCCTGTGGAATAACCCAGTACTTTTAAATGTGTACAGGAAATTTGGAATTGATGGCATCAAGCTTAGATTTTGTTGTGAAAATATGAATCTATATTATGCACATGGCTGCTTGGTCGATCCTCATCATCGCTGCCTTTGCTTGCCTCTAATAGTTCACTGAATGCAAGAGAAGAAAGAGAAACAATACATATTCAGGCAACAGTAGTAAAAATTCCTTTAAAGGGCCAAAATTGGCAGAAAGGAAAGAACTGTCAAGTGGCACTTTGGGTCTGTCCTTCTGTACACATGTTTTTTGGTACACCATTCAGTAAGTCTGTCTCTCCATCTTCATACCTAGACACTCCATTCTGGAGGTTACTGCAGAGTATGACTGGATTCCTGTTATGTCATGCTTGGCTAACTTCCCATTGTGCCACTGTAATGTGCTTTTTCAGTCATTCTAGAAGGAGATATCCAGCACCCCCTTCTATAACAACCCATGTAGCTTTGATGGTGCTGAAACACACCACCCACCCCCCTGCAATCTGTATGTACTGCTTTGTATATCCAAGCAATACTGTTATCACTACAACTGGACAAGAAATCTTGAATGGGAATATTACCATATCTTGGGGTAGAAACTCTGTCCAGGCAAAAAACAAATACAAAACAACTTCTCTTGGATTGCTTCAATAGACATTTCACATTAGCTCTGAAGTTATACTTTGAAATCATAAGGACTAGTAACTAGACTATTTTGAAACAACTCTATCAGTTCAAGCCGTTCATGGACTGATATACTGTGACATTAACCAGAGTTATGTGGAAAGTAGACTGATATGCAAAAGGTATATGTTCTTTTTATGATTGTAGCTAAAATTAAGAAACTTGTTAGTAGTTTTAATCTCAAGAACCACTGGCTGTTCCAGTCCACTTTCAGCCCTCACTGGCACAGCACTCTTTCCTGTCTTTATGGCTTATCTCCTGTTTTGCAAAATCCATCGTTTAAGGACAGTACCAGAATCAAGAAAAACTCCTTTCCCACTGTGTTGGTCTGAGTTAACAGGACTTAGCTTCAACTGGCAAAGGGGAGGACCAGGAAGCCTAGCCTTTTCTGTCAACTCCCTTTTTTTCAGTAGAATTTGAACTATAGAAGAGTTACAAAGGAATGAAGCTTGACTCTTTAACATATCAAAGGCCATGCAGCCTATTTTAACAAAGAAGGATCTGCTTAAATGTGGCTCCTGATGGTGTTAAAGGATCTGTTGTAGTTAACTGGTTTTCACATTCTTTTCCTCTGCAGTTCATGGGGAAAACATGATATTCATTTGTTTAATATGGCTATTGGGCTCTCCCACTTTAAATCTGCAATAACAATGTTTACGTAGTGAGATGGTCACAAGGACCCATGAATGAAAACATTAAAAAGACCCTACATTTCCTGCAAGTTATGCTTCAGGAGCAATTTACACACTGCATGGGAAGCAGTGGTAAATCGTCGGTTTCACAAATTCTGCTGTGTGTCACTTCAGACTGAACATCATAATTTTAAATGGTTGTCCTTATAATAGACTCCCTGCATGTAATAAGCTGGCACATCTGAGAGGAAGATTTAGCATAACTATTCCCATGGTGTCTTTGTTTACTAAAGAAGACAACACTTTAATCTGGAGGAGTTTTTCAAAAATAGCTTGCAGTTTGTATGTAATGGGAGGGAGAAACCCCATGACAAATGGACAACTATATGCCTTGTACTGCCAATTGTATAATTCACAAGGAGGGGAAAATCTTTGATTTCAAGACAAAGAAACCTAAAAACTCTTCAAGAAGCTTTTTTTTTTTTTGTACTAAGCACACATATGCATGCCCTGCAATCCGAAGTGGTGGTGTCCAGAGTCCAACCTCCTCAGTCTATCCTGGCCCTTTTCGGACATTACGATAAGGCCAAGTCCATGAACATGTGCAATAGGGGGACAGCCTCAGGACAAAAGACATCTCTGTACCCTACATGTGATTATTTGAAAGTGTGAAAGGCCCTGTGGTGCTCTCTTCTGTGTGTATAACATGCAAATGATGATTAAATTAAGATGGATGTATTTTGAGGCTCCAAGAACAAAACAAAAACATCCACTTCTTTATTTCAGAGCTGTATGAAGATGCTGAAGACAACATGTGTTTGTTGCGTTCATATACAAAGTGAGGATGGGAAAGTCTACTTGTTACACAAGAAGCAGCATGTAGGGTAAGGGAGCAAAAACATGTCCGATCGGCCACCTTAACTTCTTGCATCTCAGAGTCAGCGCAAGAAGTTTTTCTCCCCAACGGACGGCAGAATGTGGCAGCCTACACAGCCAAGGTGTGTATCACCCAAAGCCAGACAAATTATTTTGGTACCTGGGTAAAAAAACTCTTCAAAAACCTTCTTCCTTTCTGCAAGTAAACGTACGACAAAAATTACTTAATTAACAATTGTCTATCGTGATACCTGAAATGGGATGACTGTGTTAACTGTCTCTTATTTTTCCTGATGGTAGGGCTGACTCAGAAGCATTTCTGTGGCTTCTGGCAATTTTCTCCCATCCAGCCACCATGTTTTCTGATACTTTCTGGTGTTTCAGAATCAAGCCGGGGGAAAAAGGAAAGAATTGTCAAGTGGCACTTTGGATCTGTCCTTCTGTACACATGTTTTTCGGTACACCATTCAGTTGCTAAAAAAAAAACTGAAAAAATCCAGCAGAGCACAATGAGGTGAAATGGAATGTAGGACTCGGTTTGGTTTGGTCTGAATGTAGAGTAGAATGGGGTAAACACACGTTCTGCACAGTTGCCTCAGTCCCCACTGGTTGTGCAGTTTAATCCTTTTGATTCCTCTTATGTATACATTTGGCAGGTACAAGGCGAAAGGTAGAATATTAATTAATTAATTAGGCCCTCACCCCAAGAGGTGGGAGCTAGGCTCTCTCTGTTAGTTGGCATCAGAACATTGATTTTTTTCAAAGCGGGGGCATAGTCTTACAACACCTCAAATTTTCAAACCAATGGGGGTGAGCTTCTGGGAGTCTGGGCATTGTAGTTTTAAAAATGTATTTTTGCAAGCAGTGATTCCCAACGAATAAAGAGTTTGGTACACTGTTTTTACATCAGGCAAGCCTTTACATCATATGAGCCACCAAGTCAAATATGGTCAATTACTCAAGGATGGTAGCTCACTAGGGACACAAATGCACTTTTGCTGCCCATCTAGACCTACAAAACCAGGTTGTGTGGGATTGTCTATCATCACCCAGCAGAGTACAATACCGCTAGGTCATAATTTGTGCAGGTCTATCATACAGATTGAGTCTGAGTACAGAATAGTAGTGCCAGGTTAGGTTTTCAAAATAACATTAAGGGACAGAGTAGTCTGGATTCATAAATTATATGATGCACAAATTTCTGTCTTTATGAAGACCCCATGCCCCAAAACATGGGATTTTTTTTGTTATTTTGTTCAATCTGTAAACAAGGAAAAACATTTTAACCCTCAAATAGGAAACATCCCTTACAATAAAGGATAATGTGTCAGCCCTATACAAGGGACAAGCTTTCTGGATCTCAAATAAGGTACATCCCTTTCATGAGGGACATCTGGAAACCCTAATCCAGAATGACAGGGACAGGGCTCCTGTATCTTTAATGCTTGTGTAAGAAAGGAAATTTCAGGTGACAAGCAACATCTGCTGAAATTCCTTCTCACATACAACCATTTTGGGGCAGGAGTTTTGTTCTTTGCTGAACCTGACAATTCTGGTTCAGGCTTAGTCCTCAGACTAGTGGGGTGAATATAAAGAAGGGCTGCTCTGGGTATCTGTAGAGTGCATTTATTGTGTATTTGAGTGATAAAATTCCATGAAATTGCAGTTCCTGGGGGACAAAGTTTTAAACTGTGTAGTGGATAACAACAGGAGATTGCTTTCTGAAATCATGACCTCCTTGTGTGGGCTTCCTGAAATCATGACCTCCTTGTGTGGGCTTCCTGGAGACATCAGGTTAGGATGCTAGACTATAAACTATATGTTTGTTTGAGGAAAAAAACCTCTTTTCTGACATTACACTGTGGTTACCTAGAAGCAGCTTCCATGCATCATTCTAGGATTAGACAGAATTACTTTCAGGCCAGATTTATCCCTGAAAGCTCTTACATTTATAATGTAAAACTAGAGACAGTAGAGTGTAGTAGTTAGAACAGTGTAGCGGAAGTGTGGCCTAGCGTTTCCCCAAAGGCCCTGCAATTTTTTTAAAAAAATTCAGGCGATTCTTTCACTCTGAAATGCCTCCAAACATTTCAAACCACCAGAAAACATGGTGCTTTGCTTCTACTCTCTCACAACCCACAAGCCCTCCGACCCCATGGGAATGCCCAAAACTTGGTCCAAACACAAACCAGAAGTGATATGATAGCACATCATGGGCAGGTCATTAGCCATGTGCTAGTACAGCATGCTAGGGTGTTCAGGGATGTAAACTGGCCCATATGCCCCACACTTGTCAGTCCCTGAGTTGGAGTGTTGGGCTGGGACTTGGGAGATGTAGCTTCAGTTATCTCTGAGCTATGGAGCTCACTGAGTGGCCTTGGGCTAAATACCGCCTTTCAGTCTGATTTACCTCACAGGGTGATTATTTTGTGGACAAAATGGAGAAGACGAGAGCCATATATATCACCTTAAGCTGACTGGAGGAAAAGCAGGCTATAAAGGAGCAATTAAATAAATACAATATCTAAGTAACACAGACACCAGCACTTTTAAGCAGGCCGTCCCATTCACAATACCACTTCATACTGTTGTGTAGAATTGCCAGACTGAAAACTCAAGAGGGCCCCTCTTCCTTTAATGGTTATGTGAAGAGGGTATTCCAGCAGCTGTTGCTGGTCACACAACCAGGTAACAAGCAACATCTGTGGGAATTCCTGCTTCTGTGCAACCATTAAAGGTAGAGGAACCATCTCCAGGTTTGTTTTTTTTAATCTAGCAACCTTACATGTTGTGTGAGGTGAATGTTGGTCGTCCTTGGGGTTGCAGCACACCTTATCATCCCCCCTCCTCCATACATGTGGAAGGACACAGATGTCTTCAGTGAGAGCTGTTTTAATGATATGTTTATGTACACACTGCAGAAGAGCAACTGCAAAAGCGTGTCTCCATCTTAGGCCATTTCCGCACTAGACTGTTATAGCGCTATTATTCCACTTGCAACATCCCATGGAATCCTGGGGTTTGCAGTTTCGGGAGGGACTGCAAACCCCAGGATTCCATAGGATGTTGCAAGTGGAATAATAGTGCTATAACAGTCTAGTGCAGAAATGGCCTTAGTTATGGTGCAGCCAAATGGGGTGGCATTGAGACCTGTTGCTCTTTCTGTGAACAACAATCCCCACAGTCATGTGCCAGCTGATGTTGTCATAGGTGATGTCACCTCTGGCAGCCATGCAAACAAAGATAAAGTTAGGAGTTCCCATGGTATTAGGTGATGAATAAGGAGCCATAATCATCTAGCCTTCAGTCTCTGTGTGGAAAGAGATGGACTTAGCCCTCCTCAGAGTGATGGAAACCTGGGAGGTCAGTGAGTGTGCTTGCTTATTTCTTCCTTTCTTATGTCTTATTTTCCCACATATCTTGATTCATACTTTATGTCAAAGTATAATAGGGAAAAGCATTTGTTTTGGCTGAGTGAGCCTCTGTTGATTCTCAGTTTAACCTTGTATTACCCACGTTTTTGTGTGGCCCATATTTATGTAGAGCTTGGAATGAAGGGTAGGGTGTTATTGTTGTTGTAGTGACTTTTGGTTATTTTTCATTACAAGAGCCACCAAAGTAATACTTACTACCATTACAAGAGCCACCAAAGTAATATCTCAAAAGTATTGTGACATAAAACTTTCAAAAGCTGCTTCTTAAAGAAATGTTGACATGATTATTTCAATTATTACACCATTCTCTTAATGGAGTTCCCCTGCAATAAAATAACAGAAAGGAATGAGTAGTGTGAGAAGCAACGTAAAGAATTTTTGTTTCTGCACCATAATGCAGGAGTAGGCAAAGTAAAATATTCTAAGACTGCAACACTCAGTATTCTCACTGAGATATGTTGGTTAGTAATGATGGAAATTCAGTCCAACATGTGGAGGTCCACACAATTCCTTCCACTGTTGTAATAAGTACTGTTGAAAGGCTATTTTTCAAACACTGTAGTGAGAAAGGTATGAAAGTAACCTCAGCTTTCTGTTTATGTGAAGATGGAGGACTGGGCTGCTATTCCCACAGTGGTCAATTATTTCAGACAGTAAAATCCAAATAATCAAGTCCTGCTTTCTTAATACTTACTACCATAAACATACAACCTGCCAGTATCCTATGAACCTTCCTCAGCTACTGAAATGAGGATTAAGTAGCATCAGGGCCCAGAAAAGCAAGCAGGACTGGAAAGGTGATCTATGATCAGGGGCAATCCAAAATATTTTGTTGCCTGTACAGATAGCAGTCCTCACCGACAGAAGTCAAAGAGCTAAGAAGCATCTCCATGTTATTTTGACACCTGAGGGGGGGGGAACCCTCTTGTACACTTCTACCCCACTTTGGCAATAAAAAGAACACAGTAGCACATTGAATAACAATTTGTGGCCCTTTCATGATACTCCCCCCTCAATAGATGCCTCATGGGGTAGATGCTTTACTCTATTCAATAGTAAGGCCAGCTCCATCTGTGGTAAGCAAGATCTATAAAGCTTCACATCTTGCTCCAGAATAAGGGGACAAACTCCTGCTGTCCTGTGTCACTCGTGCTGCACATTGTCCATTCATGAATTCCTCTGACCGCTCCCCAAGTAACTGAGTTCCACTTCCTGATTTTCTTGTGCAGATTCCTTGTCTTTCCTGAAGAGGTCTGTACTGAGTTCTCACAATTCCTCCTGGATCATTGTCCTGTCATTTCTCCTTCGCTGATTATTTCAAAGTGGCCAGGAGTATGCATACAAGTTCACATACACATCACATCAGATTGCAAAGGAGCAAGGTCACTTTGGGAATGCTCCTCTATATCAAAAACTACATTCTTCCTGTACCTAGAAACCAGCACATCTAGGGCAAGTAACTCTTTTGGTGCTGTGTTAGTTTCCTACTTGCAGGAGAGTGTGCTGTTTCTTTATCCATATTTTTGTAATGCATATCTGAGCATCTGCCTGCCTGCCTGCCTACCTACCTATCTTAATTTATGGTTGATTGGCATCCATGTTTCTAAGTGCCTTAATTTCTGCAACTGAACAAAGAAACGAGCACGTTATTGCATGAACCTAGAATCCAACTGGCGCCTCACTTCAAACCTCTGTCTTAGCACTTTTTCCCCCCTCTAGTCTATCAGAGGCAAGACTACCAATTGAGTGGTAATATATACATTGATAACATTTCAGAGCTGAAATAGGATGTGCATGTGTGTATGTGTAGAGATAACATGCAAGATTAGTGCCAACATGGAAGGGATCAAAAGAGTGAAATGAAATGAAACAGCAATCTTGGGGTGACTACATCTGAGTGTGTTTAATTAGCATCTAAATGTTCCTATTTTAGCAGTCAGTAAAAGTGTTCCTGAACTATACCATTTGGTACAGCAAGTTGTAAAATCACATAGTTATGTCCGTAATACCAGCATATCAGGGACAAAACTTTGAACTTTTTTCACTGAACCAAGTTCTTGTAAATTGTTGTTGCTGTGTGCCTTCAAGTCATTTCCGACTTATGGCTACCCTAAAGTCAACATACCTTAGGGTTTTCCGGGGCTGAGTGTGTGATGTACCTAAAGTCAACCAGTTGGTTTCCATGGTCAAACATGGAATTGAACCCTGGTCTCCATGTCATAGTCCAACACTCAGACTACTACACCATCCTGGAAATAAATACATGGAGGCAGCGTATATGTTTACATTTGTGTTGGGTCAACTGCTTCTTAAACCACCCTCCCACAACCAGATATGTTGGACTACAATTATTCTGCCCCAGTACAGCATTTCTATCATTGTTTGTTGCCCTATGTATAAGCACGTTCTGTATAGCTGTATTGTCAACTGATCAGGCCTGAATCTTAGTATATTTGTTTGATTGGTTGTCCCTTATTATGACTTCTCCCTCAGGCTTAATCTCCTCGGTTTTAGTTGCTTTCTACTGTCTAAAGGGCCTTGTCCAGGCATATCTTTTTTACCTCATCCTGCCACTCTATCTCCCTTTTTTTTTTTTAGTTATTGTTACTATATTCCACAATAAAGTTCAGTTTTCAGTTGAATGTCTGGATAGACATACAGCTAAACATATGTGGAGATCAGAACAACTATCCCTTCATCTCTAGCCAGCACAGCTATTGGCTGTGTGATCTGGATAGAAGGCAATTTTAATCTAACACATTGGGTTTGGGACACCTGCAGATCATGATTTATGAACTGAGAAATGACTGTGAGGTTTCCCTGTTCTTTCATTGCCCATCCCTTCCCTTTGCACCCTGGCTTTGGTCTGGTGTAGAGATTCTGGCTTGTTTGAACTAAAGTTCCCCACTAGAATTTTGGTTTGATGTCAGTTTACTAATCAAAATAATAAACCAGGATTTTAAACCATACATCTAAATAGGAATAGAAGTACAGAAAAGTATGAGACAGTCAACCATTCCCATGGGTTGTTTGAAGTGGTGCATTCCAGCAACACTTTTGCCATTGTCTCTCTCTGGGCAAACTCAGCCTCAGTGTTCTAACGTAGCAAATCAGGGTCGCAACATACAGAGGAATATATCAAAGTCCCCAGTGCTCACAACACATATTTTTGAGGCAAGAAGCCAGTACGCAGAAGGAAAAATACAAGTTAGTGAAGTAGGTGCGTTTCTGGGCATTACTTCTTTAGCAGAAAAAACTGGTATTGGAAGCAGAAATAACATGAAGAAAATAGGGATAGGCTCCCATACAATAAAAAGTGCAGTTCAACATGTCTCAGCAAATTTTTTATTCAAAACTAACATTGTGCATGTATGAAATGCAATAAACAGATCATATTAACTGTGCATAAACAGAAACACTCTGAAATTCCTAGAGACCACTTGCAGGCTTCTTCCTAAATGCATCCAGAAATGACTCGCTCTTTCACCAGCCTCTGCTTTTCTTATGATTCCCACTTTGGTGGCCAAAGCTATAGATCTATTTATAGATGTGTGGTTTAACATAGTCCCCCAGCATTTTTTTTTAAACTCCAGCTAAACAGAAAACGAGAAGGAAAGGGAGAGAGAGAGAGAGAGAGAGAGAGCTTCATTGTCAGGGGCTTTTGTTAACCAACATATGCTTGTATTTAAAATTTCTTGACACCAGTACCAATTTGTTTATACATAGTATTTTCCTGTGTGCGGATGTGCAGGTATATTTTTGGTGAGAAAGGGGATAAAAGGTGGGGAATTAATGTATGTCATCATTATTCTGGCCCCTGGGTAATCAGTCATGCTGAATAAGTATTAGTCAATACACAAACACACATTAGTACCTGTATGTGAAAATGATCTATGTTTGCTTGTAGCCTTCTAGACACTGATATAGAACCATAAAATAATAGAATCACAGAGTTGGAAGGGGCCTCGTGGGCCATTAGGTCCAACCTCCTCCTCAGTGCAGCTCTCCAGCTAGAGCACCAGGTAGCTGTCCAGGAGATACCCAGAGAAGGAGC
Source organism: Cyclura pinguis (assembly GCA_030412105.1). Lineage (NCBI taxonomy): Eukaryota > Metazoa > Chordata > Lepidosauria > Squamata > Iguanidae > Cyclura > Cyclura pinguis. Next base: position 192,991,115 of record CM059600.1, on the reverse strand, counting down.
CCTCACCACCACTCTAGGCAACTGGTTACATGAATAACCCACTCCCACAGTCAAGAGGTTCCTTCTAATGTTCAATGGAAATCTGTCCTCCAGTAATTTAAAACCATTAGGCCTAGTCTATCCTTTGAGGCAGCAGAAAACAAGCCTTCCTCCTCTTTGTGGCAGCCCTTGAAGTATTATCATGTCACCCATCAGTCTTCTCTTCACCAAGCTGAGCACACTCAGCTCCTTCAACCTATCCTCATACGTTGTATTCTCCAAAGCTCTTATCATTGCCCTTCTCTGAACTTCCTCCAGCTTGTCTATATCCTTCTTAAAATGAGGTACCCAGAACTGAACGCAGTACTCCAGGTAGAAGTATACCTGTAGATCCACATATATATATACCAGCTTGTCTCTTTGTGTTTACATATGCCATATATCTCTAGGTGAACCCACAAAGTAATTCTGGTTGCCTTAGTTACTCATTAACTCTGTTTTAACTACCAGAGGCTGTCTTCTGAATAGGCAAAGTGGGAAAGATGCCTAGGGCAGCAGATACTGAGAGGCACATAGATGAATAGGCCTATACATTCCACATGGCCTGCAGTGACTGCACGTCCTAGTCCCCTCTATTACAGCAGAAGGTGTTGCCCTGATCAATTTTTACCATAGATTTTTTAGGAGAGCAGAGGCACTGTCTTCCTGTATGCCTAAGGCAGCAGAATGTTTTGGGAAGGCCCTGTTTTTCACTTTGCTATCACAACCAGAGTATTGAACCAGTCCCTATCCTTTTCATGCATGTGTTTGAAGAGGAAGTTCTACATCATTCAAGCACATACCATTCAATGTTTCACAGATGAGAACATAGAGACGTTTGGCCAGGCAACATCAAAGTATGGTTAGGATGGCAAAAGTTATTAATGATGAAGAACACACTAGTTAGGCGAGGCTGCAGCAGTTTGTTTTTGCCTCAGTCTCATGGGAAGGCCAAGATCCCATTCCTTCTCTCCTCCTTGCTGAATTGAATGCAGATACTTTTACATTTTGAACTCAGTTTGTAGCAACTGAAGTAAGCTGAGGGCAATGGGGGAAAATGGGAGAGGAGAGAAACTGGGACATTTTAAAAGCAGCTGAAAAAGTGGAACAACAATGGGTTAATGAGGAGTGTCTCTGCCAAATCAGGACAGCTGGAGAGTATGCAAGTGAGGCCTTTTCATGGTATGGTTCTGAATCAGCTCCGTGGATTATTACCTCTTCCCCAGACACTGCAGTTCTGTGAGACAAGGCCAAAGAGATTTCTGATTGAGATTTCCCCTTCCAGACCACAATTCCTTGAGGAAATTCATGCTGGTTAATGGGTTGGCCATATTGAATTGAGGGTCTGGATGTGAGCTCAACGCAGGTGCACCATAGTGTTTCTCCCTTAAATCCACCCCTGTCCTTTTTGGCTCAATTTGTTCTTGTCTGTTCCCCATGTTATTCCCTCTTGATACCCACTGCTGCTGCTGCTGCTACCACTGCCATGCCCCGTACACGCTTCCCTTGGTGGGTCTTGACATGCTTGGCCAGGTGGTCACTCCGCATGAACCTCTTCGGGCACACCTGGCAACCAAAGCGCTTCTCACCCGTGTGCGTCCGGAGGTGCCTCTGCAGCTCATCCGAGCGGGTGAAGCTTTTCCCGCAGTAGAGCCAGGAGCAGATGAAGGGCCTCTCACCTGCGTGCCAGCGGAGATGAGCCTTCAAGTGGGATGTTTTGCCATAGACCTTGCCGCAGCCTGGCAGGTGACAGACATGTTGCTTCTTCCGCCCGGGCTCCTCGTTGACCCCATTTACTGCCTGGCAGTTGGGGCACTTGCAGCGGCGGCAGCGGCGGGCTGTGCCAAGCAGCCCCTTTGGAGTGCCTTGCAGGAGGGCAGCGAGGGGTGGCTGGGGGCTCAGGACCAGCGGCCGGCCCAGAGAGAAGCTGTTGGGTTGCTGCAGGCTCCACCATGGGGCCTCATCAGCTGAGGCAGCACCCGTAGGAGCAGCTGGGCCCAAAGGCCGAGGGCCCTGTAAAAAACTGGAGAAGTCCTGGGCTTCTGAGAAGGGGTACGAAGGGGCCACTGAAGGGGCCAACATCTTCACAGGGGACAACTCAAAGGAGTAGGTGGGCTCAGCTGGCGGTGTCAGGGGCAGTTCATGGGCAGAGCTGTTGCCACTACCAGGTGCCACCTGCCCATGATATGGCACCTTAGGCAGCCCAAAAGCCATGGTTGCATGGGAGCCTGATGGCACCTCGTTGCTCCAGAGTTGGAACATCTCTGCTGACTCATAGGATCCCGGATGGCTGCTGGAGGAACAGGGAGCTGTGGGTGATATGACAAAGGCCAAAGTATGATGGCAACGAAAGGTGCTTCCTGGAGATGAGCTGGGGGTCCTGTCCTAAGGCAGAGAGGAAAAAAAAGACTGAAACATTTGTCAGCAAAAAGTGTAATTATCCCTAGTCCTCAACAGTATTCACTCTTTCAAGTTTTCCAGAATTTGGGGTTAGGCTGGGTATCAAACAAACAAAAGATTTGTGGCAGGATAGGATAACTGGGGAGATCCACCATGGTGCAGTGGTTTGAGCATTGAACTATGATCCTGAAGACCAGCCTCAGAAAACCCTGTGAGAGGGTCACCATAATCAGAAATGACTTGAAGGCACCCGACAACAATGATGATGGTTACCGATGGAGAGCCACTACGGTGTAGTGCTTTGAGTGTTGGACCAGGGCTCCAGAAGACCAGGGTTCAAATCCCTGCTCAGAGGATGGCTTCAAAGAGAGGACTATCCTCTGTAAAGTGGGCCACAGTCCATTAAGCATGCTGGCAAGCCTTCGACAGTGCACTTACACCATCATTGGGAGGGCTGGTGGTGTAAGCGACTCCCTCTTCCCTACTTCCTTCCCAGGTACCCAACAGCAACTGGTGGGCTTGTGGGTATACCTCTGTTCCCTCTGATTCTGACTGGATGTGGGGGTGCTCCTGGGTGTGTTCCCACTGCCCTTATGTACCAAATGGAGGTGGGAGAAGGAGTACCCTTTACTGCCAATGTAAGCTGATTTTTCCTTCTACAGGTACTGATGGGCAGCTGGAGCATGACCCAGCACACTTATTCAGCCAATCTACAGCCAAGGTGGGGATGCACCTATGAGCCTACTGGCTGCTGTTCTGCACTTGGGGTGAGGGGCACTGTGCGAGGCAATGCAGGAAATCTTCTTCTGCAACATCCCCCACATATGTTTATTATTGTTCATATGTTGCTCCCAAGTTGTCTCTGATTTACGGTGAGCCTATTAAAAGATTTTCTTGGCAAGATTTGCTCAGAGGGGTTTTTCCAGTGCCTTCTTCTGTGTCTGAGAGACTTGGCCTGCTCAAGCTCACCCAGTGGGCTTCCATGGCTGAGTGGGGATTTGAACCCTGGTCTCCCGAAGTCCGAGTTGTTGTTGTGTGCCTTCAAGTTGTTTCTGATTTATGGCAATCCTAAGGCAAACATTTTCTTGGCAAGATTTATTCAGAGGAGGTTTGCCTTTCCCTTCCTCTGAGGCTGAGAGAATGTGACTTGCCCAAGGTCACCCAGTGGGTCTCCATGGCCAAGCAGGGATTCACACCCAGGTCTCCAGAGCCATAGGACATTGCTCAAACCACCACATCACACTGTCTCTTCAATACTTTTAGATTACAGTGTATTCTTAAATAAATTGATGTAATCTGGTATTTTTTAACCTTTAGTATATAGTATCTTTAAGTTTTTTTAATTTTATTGCTCAAAAGTGCCTTTACATACCAAACATAACTCTATTCTATTTTTGGTGATCCATCCATGCATACATGCATCCATCCATTCATCTCTGTGTGTGTGTGTGTGTGTGTGTGTGTCTGTCTGTCTATTTAAAAGAACGGAAAAAAAACAGAAAACAAAAAACAACAAAAGAAAGATATATAGTATAATGAAAGAATTCCCAAGAAATTTTGCAACTACAGTGCGTCCTCTTCTGGGGCAACCTCTGCATGCAGAAATGTGAGGTCACATGAAGCACTGCAATCAGGAGTAACACCACTGTATGTTGTCAAGAGGATTCTATGTTGCCCTCTAATGCAACAGCAAAATATGTATGAAATGTGCTGGCTTGAATGTTAAGACATTCCTGTTAGAAGAGGCTGGTGACTTCCCTAATGACCTAACTCTCCCCCCAACATCTGGATTGAACAACAGTGTGCATTTTTTCCCCAAGTTTAAGTTTTTACAAATTGCAATTTAGAAAAATTGGCAAAACTCTTCTCAACACAGTTGCTTCCGTGCAGAAGTATGCCCATAAGTCCTTAAATACAGCATACTCCTGGAATAGTAGGTAGCCCACGATTTTGTAAACTGTTTTGATAGCATGCACCTGTCCTGATTAATGTTTTGTTTAAAGCGACTGCCCTGTATCTCTCACTGACTATGTGCAGCTTGGAAGTTGCTCCATTCCTTTTGAATGTGAGACATCACAGCAAATCAGAAAGGCTAGATTTTTCTTTCAGTACATCCTGACTGGTTGTCCAGGGAAAACCTAGAACACCAAACATATCAAGGATGGGTAGTTTATGGCTTCTCTACCTAGAAAAAGTCAGAAGTCTTATTTTGTCCTTCTGATAAGCAAATCTGCACTTGGATTTATATGTGAAGATATATACCCATGGACATGCACTAACATATCACTGTAACAGTAGGTTCAGGGATGGCCTTACCATTTCAGAGGAGGAAGTGGTTTTCCATGGATCCAGGATCCATATCAAAGGGCAGCTAATTGTCCATTCTTTAACATTGTTTATTTTTCCCACCCAAAGGATTTTCTACCTCAGATCTTCAGGCATTTCTCAACAGAAACAGACTAACCTGAGAACTATTTCTCAACTGACTAACCTGAGAACCATTTCCAAGTATTTAACATAGATACTTCCTTCCTTCTTTTTGTTTGTTATCCTTCAGATCTGCAAGGAGGTAGTTATAAGTTAGCTGGCTGTCTCTAACCTGTTAAACATCAACTGGATTATTTCTCTGTGGAAGTGCTGTCCTTAGCACACACAGACTCCTCTGCCAGAGAGGTGAGGCCCTACATGCATAAGAATTACTATGATGGATCAGACCAGGGATTGGCTGGTATAATGGTCCACCAAATGCTCCTCAGAAGATCATATACTAGAGGTGGGGAATGTGTGGCTCTTAAGGGATTTTGGACTGCAACATTCAGCATTAGGGAACCAGCGTGATGTAATGGTTTGAGTTTTGGATTAGGACTCTCAGAGACCAGAGTCTGAATCCCCACCTTGCTGTGGAAACAAGTCTCACACTCTCAGCTTGAGAGAAAGGCAATGGCAAACCTCCTCTGAAAGAATCCTGCCAAGAAGATCCTTTGGTAAGGTTACCATCAGTTGGAGTTGATTGGAAGGCACCTAAAAACAACTCCTCCCAGGATTTCTCACCATTGGCTATGCTTCCTAAGAACTGCTGGGAGTTGCAGGCCAACAAAATCCAGATGGCTCTGTCCTTTGCTTCCCCTTAATACACAGAGCAAGCCAGAGACAGCTGCCATCTATTGTTTGTTCCAATACATCCTTAATAATATATATCAAAGGTACAGTATCTAAAGTACATTTGTTGTCATTGTGTGGCTTCAAGTTATTTCTGACTTATGACCCTAAGGTGATCCTAACACAGAGTTTTCTGGAGCTGAGTGTGTGTACTGCACCCAAGGTCACCCAGTGGGTTTCCATGGCTGAGCAGGGGAATCAAACTCTGTTCTCCAGGGTTGTAGTCGAACACTCAAATCACTACACCACTCTGCCACACTTACTAGGCAGGAAATTCCACTAACTTCAATGAGCAGTAAAAATGCTTCAGATTACATGGTATGAGGCTACTTTTATGAGGATTAGGATTTGATATTGTCTAGCATGGTAGTTTAGAATAGCATGATGACTTATAATGGAAATTTCCAAATGCGGGAAGCAAAAGATGCTGCATTGTGCCTTCAAAAATCTCAGCAGTGTATCAGTCAATCTATACCATTCCATAACTCCTGGAATGGAGATGTTCCCCCTATCCACCCCATGCAGCATTGGCCAATATACAGGTAGTGGCATTATCCCAAGAGAGAAAATAAGGATGTAGTAGGATCCCCTAATAGAGTGGTTCTTAACCTTTGCTTTACTGGAGACCCCTTATAAATACAATTTGTTTCCAGGGACCACCAAGACTAATTCAAGACTTGAATATTCAAATATTTATATGTTCAAATAAATTTATTTCTTTATTGAAGGCTTCTGGAGACGACGATTCAAATCCCTCACTCAGACATAGAATCATAGAGTTGGAAGAGACCACAATGGCCATCGAGTCCAACCCTCTGCTATGCAGGAGCATACACTCAAAGTACCCCAGCAAATGGCCATCCAGCCTCTGCTTAAAAACCTCCAAATAAGGTGACTCCACCACACTCTGAGGCAGCATATTCCACTGTCGAATGGCTCTGATGGTCAGGAAGTTCTTCCTGATGTTTAGGTGAAATCTCTTTTCCTGTACTTTGAATCCACTGCTCCGTGTCCTACTTTCTGGAGCAGCAGAAAACAAGCTTGCTCCATCTTCAACATGACATCCCTTCAAATATTTAAACATGGCTATCATCTCCTCTTAACCTTCTTTTTGTCAGGCTAAACATACTTCCCTAAGCCTCTCCTCATAGGGCATGGCTTCCAGACCCTTTACCATTTTGGTCAACCTCCTCTGGACATGGTCCAGCTTGTCAATATCCTTCCTGCACTGTGGTGCCCAGAACTGGACACAGTATCCCAGGTGAGGTCTAACCAAAGCAGAATAAAGTGGTATTATTACTTCCCTTGATATCAACACTGGATGACCTTGGACAAATCACATTCTCTCAGCCTTGGAGAAAGGCAAATGCAAATCCCCTCTGAACAAATTTTGCAAAAAAAACCCCCCAAACTGTGATAGGCTCACTTTAGTGTAGTCGTAAGTGATTTGAAGGCACACAACAACAAAGTGCCACTGACTTTGATTCTTTGGTTCTTTCTAGCCATCATGTCTCTTCCCTTTGAAAACTGACTTATGGGGACCCTAAGGTGAACCTATCATGGAGGTTTTCTTGGCATGATTGGTTGCCTTTGCCTTTCCCTGAGGCTGAGATAATTGAACTGTCTGAGGTAACCCAATGGGCCCGAGTGGGGATTCAAACCCTAGTCTCCAGAGTCATAATTTGGGTGAGCACACACACCTTCTGCCGTGTCCTTTTTGTCAGAGACACGTAGAGGAGGGTGCAGTGCTGAAACTGCTCCCTTGTTGAAACTACTCCCTCGGCATCCGTAGCTCCGACTGCTGCTTCCCTGGCACTGCTGTTGCTGTCCAGCAGCAGGGCTTTGCGGACCCTCTGTGAAGGCTCCATGGACCCTCAGAGGCCCTGGACCCCAGGTTAAGAATTAATAGAATCTCTGCTACAGTTTTTGTGCTGCTGTGCTGCTATCTGATTTGATGATTTCTAGTGTTCTTTAGAGTTGGAAGAAACCACAATGGCCATCAAGTCCAACCCCCTGCTATGCAGGAGCAAATACTCAAAGCACCCCCAGCAAATGGCCATCCATCCATCGTTTTAATTTCTGTTGATTAAACTGTTGGACCTGACCAAGAACACTCGTTGCCAACCTACAGGGTCTTACATGTTTTTTTTTTACTACACTTCCCATAATCCCTTACCATTAGCCATGATGTAAAAGACTTCTGAAAATTGAAGTCCAGTGACATCTGGGAACCCACATATTGAAAACCAATACCTGAGAGCATAAGATGACTAGACAATTAAAATGCTTTTTTTTTTTTTACGGAATAAAATAGCAGACATGGGAAGGGGAATCACAAAAGCACCTCCATTGCTCAGAAGGAAGTACTGTATTGTTTCAGTCCTTAATTCTGACTGAATGAGCAAAGCGAAGGATGGGATACCAGGTAAGAATATTAAATTGGGCTATTCTGGATTTGTAAGAATGCCAATTGAGCTTTCTGGGAAGTGACTGAGAAAATATATCTATACATACTTTTAGGTTTAAGAGTCATATGGAAAAGGACTGCAGTTTATTCCTCTGTCATTCCACTTTTTCAGCTGCTTTTAAAATGTCCAAGTTTCTCACTCCTTACTTCACTTTCTCCCTTGATCCTCAGCTTCCTTCATTTGCTGCAAATTCAGTTCAAAGTGCAGCAGTAGTCTGCACTCCATTAACTCAGCTGGAGGAGAAAAGAGGAGGGGGCAGAATTTTGTCCTTCCGTGTAAATTTGGGCAAAAGCAAATTCTTGCAGTCCCTCCTAGCTTGTCTGTTCTTCCTCATTAATAATCTTTGCCATCTAGGTCGTGCTATGATACTGCTTGGCCACAGGCATCCTGGTTTTCATCTGTGAAATGCTGCAAGGTTTGGACTGGAGGATGCAGTATTCTTGTCTTTCACAGTAAAATATCTTTTGACTAGGCCTGGAAAGAAACTCTAAAGATCCCCCACCAGCCAGCATAGACCAAGCTTGGAGCATTATTATTTTATTTTTATTTATGTTTCTATTGAATTTATACCCCACCTCTCTACGGAGATGGGATCCAAGGTTGCTGGTCCTCCCTATATTATTGGACTCCAACTCCCATCATCACCAGCCAACATGGCCAATAATCAGTTCACCTAACATACAGTGGACTAACATACATGGATGGCGGGCCCCAATATAGAAAGGACTATGTGTTTCCCAGCCCTAGTGTAGGCAATATGGAGCTAAATAGCCCAATTGTCCCACATTCCTAACTGTGTCTCCCCCTAAATAATAATTTAAAAAGCATACTTTTATTCCAGCTATGAAAATGTTGATATCCACTGGTGTAGAAGGCACTGTACACAGTGGATAGGTGTTTAAGACTGCAAGCCTTGCCTGTGGGCAAGTTCCATTGTGGTAATTTGGGATGATTCCTGAACAGGAATGTATAGGACTGCTCTATAAGGCTGCAGGGCTGAACAATGCATATTTGCAATCTCTAAGGCTAGTTCAAGTAAACACACACAGGATTGCAAATCACAAAAGATACAGGAATAATATAAGCAATATAAAATGAAATATTGTACAAGGATATATAAAAAAGACCTTTGAATTTTGTTTTGACACTTAATACAAATCACTAGACTCATTAATTTCTCAGAAAATTTCATTCTGTGTAGTACACATTTTCTATGTCTATTAATTTTTTTTAAAAAAGTTGTTTTCAGAAAACATTTTTGTAAAGAATTTCTACAGATCAGAGGTTTTTCAAAGCCTTCCAGTTATCCCTTCACATATAGGATAGGAAAGGTACCTAATTCTCAGCCATATCATTTACAAAAACAGATTACTTCCAATTGAAAATACACTATAATGCTAGGCAGAAAACACTTCTGTGTTAAGAGGACCTTGAGAGTGGCAAACAAGAACAAGAAACAGTTAAGTAGAATTGAAAATTGGTTTCTGATCAATCATCATTTTTTTTAACAGAAAATGAAGAATATGGGATCCAGCCTCCAGAAACAGATGCATTATCTTTGCAGTTCCTCCAAGCTAATGTTAAAGCTGCAGTCTTCTGCATGCTTCTTTGGGAGTAAATCATATCATCATATTGGCTTAATTCACTTCTGAGTAAATATATTTACTCCTTAATGTATTTGTGGATTTATAACTACTATTATCTTTTGATATAAAATTATTTCCCGGTTGGCTAACACAGACATGAAAAGCAATACAGTCAACAGATAATAAAAGCAGTGGTTAAATATATCAAATCTACTGATGAATCATTTTAAACATTAAAAGCACTTTGATTTTTTTTAAGTCTTGGATAGATGCTGAATGGATATCAGTGTGTGTACCTGGTACAGCTCTCTGGGGTGAAAATTTTATAAATTGAGCACTTCCTATCAAAAAGGCCCTTCTTTCATTTACCAGTGGCCCCACCTGAGACAGTATGAACATCTAGAAATTATTTGAGTGTATAGTGAGGCTTATTTTGGAGTCAGTTTTCTGTGAAGTATCTTGGAACCAAGAAATCATACAGGGCTTTAAAAGTAAGCCCAGAATTGGACTGGCAGTTGTTTAAGCACTGCCAACATCTGGTTGGCTGGTTCTAATTAGCAGTTTTAGCAGAATGGCTATATTTTTAACTAACTTAGTTTATCAACAGTCTTCAAATGCAGCCCCACGTATAATGCATTACAGTAGTCTAACCTGGAGGTTATCAGAGTGTGGATCACCATGGTCACTGTGACCACTTTGTCTAGAAGAAACTGCACCTGGCATGCAACATTTAGCTACTGGTATATTTCAAAGGAAGGAAGTGGCAAAACCATCTTGAGTATTCCTTCTCTCAGACAACCCTACAAAATTTATGAGCTCACCATACATTGACAAGCATCTTGAAGGCATACGCTCACAAGTGATCCACGTGTCTCCTCTAATAGATCTTCTCTAACCACATTCCTAGACCAAGAATGTCTTTCTTAAGCAGAAGTGCCACCAGGTTCAGAAAAAGATGAATACCACTTCCAAGTGCAGAGACACTGCCCACTAACTCATCTCATCTGTACTGACTGAACTATATCAGCAGGACCAAAGTGGGGAATACGTTTCTAGACAAATCTCTAGACTCTGACCCATAAATTGTCAAGATGGTAAGAAAGACAGTCTGGGCAGTACCCTGGCATCTTGCAAGCCTACCTGTATACCAAGAATGAGGAAACTGCAGGCCATTAGCTGTCCTGAAATTCAGCTCCTAGAACCTCTAGCCAACATGGCAAATGGTAAGGGATTACAGAAGCTGCACTTCAAAACATCTAGAAGGTGAAAGGCTCCATGCACTTCTACACAGCTAGGGTGGCATAATGGCTAAGAGACTGCTGTTGTGAACCAGTAAATTGTTTCTGCTTCAAATTCAGAAGGTGGCTTTTGAAACTGTGTTTCTCTCAGCCTGCAATGTGGGGATAGTATCTCTGACGAACTTTAAATTCTGGCACTGATTGTCCTTTTCCTGGGCAATTCATGTAACACTGCCCATTGGCCAGGGCATGACTGCTGTCTATCAAGGTCACCTCAGTCAGATGGCATAAAACTTGAGGCACAATGCCCTTTTGGTGTTGTAGCTGCCCATCTGTCTTTGAACGCTTCAAGAGGCTTTGTTGCCTGCTACAAGGACTCTGACATAAGGCTAACTGCTCTCTTAGAACTGTGTGCGGTGGAATTTAGAATGACAGAGTGTAACTGGTTCAGAATTTATTTTCCTTTCTTTCTCATGCACAGTCACTGCTTCCATATCCTATTCTATCCTACTCTACCCTAAACTTTCTTAACTGGACTGTTTAACTGTACCGCTGTCTTGTTTATTTCTTCAGTAGTTTGGAGTGTCTCCTTCCTGCACACTGCATTACAACCTGGAAGCCACAAAGGGCGGGAAGGAAGAATGAGCTAAGCACTGGCTAGCATGGATAGGGGGTTTGGATGCCTACTCCTGAGTAACACATCCTGACAGTCAGAGGAAGCCTACTTGTCTTGGCTGGGGCTAGCTAAGCGCAGGTGGCAGGAGGGAGTGAAGTGAGTGGAGCATATCCGGTGAACTACCCTGGAGGGCTGGGTCTTGTTACAGCTAACCACAATTTCGCCACTATTGTGAAGATAACCGAGATAATAAAGAATTTTCTCTAGGTTGAAGAATAAATGATGGCTCCCACTGCTTATTGTTATTATAGCCTGTTTAGACATAAACAATGTAGGGTTCAGTCTAGATGTAGACAAGAGTCCCCATTGTATAGTAGTTTGAGCACTGGACTACAACCTGGGTGACCATGGTTCGATTCCCCACTCAGCTACGGAAACCCACTGGGTATCCTTGGGCACATCACATACTCTCAGCCCTAGAAAAAACCCTTATAGGTTCACCTTCTGGTCTCCACTAGTCGGAAGGGACCTGAAGACACACAATAGCAACTAGATGTAAATCTCTTTCAGCCTTGATGGTTACATCCAGTATTAGAAGCCACAAACATGTTTACATGTGTGTGCACATCCAAGCCTATGTGACACTTTTATAATATTATTTTTTAAAAAAATATTGCTTTCCTGCCTTGCAACAAAAGATCTCAGGGTAGCATGCAAGTAAAACCTATCTTATTGTGCTCCCATCCACTAAAATTATTGTTCAGTTGCTGCTACTTGGAAATAGCACTTTTCTTCTGTAGTCCTGGTGATCAGTGGATGGGGTGTGAGGCCACATGGGGATAGCTAAAAGTTGTACGTTTTGTACCCCAACCTAAGCATTATGCTTATGAAAGTCCCAACTCACAGGGAATTATAAAGCTCTTTTGTACTAAGCTTAGACTTTTTTGCCCATCAAGCCCAATGCTATCTACTCTGAATGGCAGTAGTTCTTTGCGTTTCAAAGAAAGAATCCTCCTTCTGCCACCTGCCACTTGGACCTTCTCACTGGAAATGCCAGGGAGTGAACCTCCAACCTTTTTGAAGTAATGCATATACTATTTCACTGAACTAGTATGCTGCCACTTCTACTCTGTCCTGTCATTAGATTATGTGTGACAAGAGGCTGTCTCAGGAGACTCCTTGGTACTCAGCACATAATTAAAAAGACCAGAAAAATCCAAATTTTGTTCTTGCTTTCTCCAGTTTTATTTTAGAGATCAATACACATTTTGTTTACCCCAGAATATTTCTTGTCAGCTCCCACTGTGATCAGAGACTTTTTACACCAACTCCCCAGGTCAGTTTATTTAGAAAATCAGAAAGAACAAGAATAAAATCTGGGAGTTTTCAATCAGCCTGGGTGTGCCTAGGTACTGAATCAAGACAGCTCATATTCTTAACTGACCCACGGAGAAAAACATGTAACGTAATTATACATACACAGTTGATTTCATACAATAATACTGCTGACAATCAAATATTCTGCTTAAATTGTTCACTATTCAGAGATTGTTCATTTAATTTGGGTCCTAAAGTGACCAAACCTTTAACAAACTTGACCTGACTCAGCAGGAATACTTTTCCTGCTTGCAAGGTAATCTACATAACACAGGTAAAATTTAACATTTTTGACATCTGGAGTTTAGGTAATACACACAGAAACATACCAAGGAGATTAAAAAAAACTTCAGGGTCTGTTGACAGCTCCAGCATCTCAGAGAAAAGGTCCAGAGGTAAGTACCTCCTGTTTTTAAAAATGTTATATTAGTCCAGGTCCAATGTGAGACTGACCTGCACACATCTGAACTGTACGTCCCCCTCGAATGACTGCTCAGCTACCTCTTGAAAGAGGCGAATTGCTCTAATGTGGGAAGTTTAGCTTGGGTCTTATCATGGTAAGGATAAGATGAATTGATCTAGAAAGTGAATGAAGTTGTGGTTGAATGTGTTTGGGGGAGCGAGCCAGGTGGGATTGAATCCTCTCTTAGGTGCCTGGGGCTTTCTGCATGATATTTAGATTTTATGCTTCCACAAAAATAGATCACTTTGCAATGCAGCATTCTGTGAACTCTCACAGCTTACCCACTGATAATAACAACCAATCCAAATGAGCATCTTTCTCTTTCTGTATTTTAATTGATAAGAGTTGTAGGTATCAAAGTTAACCTATCCGTTTATTACTGTTTTGGAGTTTCGTTTAACACTATTTTGTGTCTTGCTAGCTGTTTTAAGTGTCTCCTCAGCAAGAAGGCCAAGCACAGACAGTTTTAATAAGAATAATAATCCCGAATATGTTTCCTCTTCATACGCAGGTCCATAGTTCAGGTAGGAACCCCTCGGTACCCTTGTCGTTGCTGCGTGCCTTCGAGTCGTTTCCGACTTCTGGCGACCCTAAGGCGACCCTATCACGGAGTTTTCTGGGGCTGAGAGAGTGTGACACGCCCAAGGTCGCCCACTGGGGTTCCTTGGCTGAGCAAAGAATCAAACCCTGGTCTCCTGGGTCGTAGTGCAAAGCTCAAACCACTACGCCCCACTGGCGCGCTCTCTCTGCATATATCTCCTTCATATAACAGTAAACACCTAAGCTCAGTGAGACTTATTTCTAAACGCACACGCAACGTAAATCCAGGACTGCCCTCTCCCACTCCATCCCTGGCTAACCGCTCTTGTGCTCTTAGCAGCTGCCGTGTCAGGCGGCAAAATCAACAGGTGAAGAAGGTCTTCCCTCTCCCCAGCGCGGCACCCCCCCCATGCCTGGAGGGGCAGCGTCACCTGTTGGATTGAAACCTGGCTAACGCTCCGCAGTCACTCGGACTCACTCCAGACCCCGGACTCACTCCAGGCGGCTAACCGTACTTTGATTTCAGAGAGACTGTCCGTACCTGCGCGAAGGCGAGTAAGAAGTTCTCCCAGTTCTTCGCGGTCCTGTTTGCCGTCGGGTGGCGTCCCGGAACTATCCGCGGAAAGAGATTACGCTCTCCGAGTAGAGGCTGGAAAAGCAGGAGCAACCACCTGCTTCTCTCCCTTCTCTCAATATGAAATCCCGCTTTTCCTCCACAATCTACATCCCTCTCCCTCCCCTTCACCGCCGCCTTTTGCGATCACACTCCCACTCCAAGGTCCCCTCCCTTTTTTTTTTTGGCCTCCCTTCAGCCTATCAGGAGTGGCGATTGGAGGCGCCTTTGAAGTCGGGCGAGCGAACCAATCATTAAAATAGATTGAATGATTTCAAAGAGGGGCCTGGCTAGATCTCCTTTAAGTGCCGGGCTCCCCCGCTGGGGTGCTTGTTACGGATGCAAAAGGGGGTTGATTAGGCTTGTGTGCGATCGGGATAGCGCCGGGCTCTCCTTTTATCTCTTTAAAGGTACAGCGCAAGGAAGAAAGGAAGGGGCAAGAGGCAGGGACCTAAATGCTATCACTTTTGGAGCGTGGTGGGGGACAAACGCTACGTCTTGTACAGAGCTCAACACAGGATAGACCTGTGCTGGCCTTAAACTCTGCAGAAGTGAGTAATAAATGGACGAGAGAAAGGTTAGGGCCCTCCGGACTGCTGGCCTCACTCCCAGCTGCCACCTAATTAAGGTGCCTCTTTGGTCCAAACGATAATGTAAGGTAAGGTGACGGACAAACTCTCCATAAACAAGTGTGTACTCCCTGGGATTGGTCGCCTTTGACACGTGATACAGTTTGCTTCCTCCCTGCCCCATTCAAGGGGTGGACTTTTGAAGCCTGGTTTGTCCTGCTTTCAAGTCATTTCTGACCTTAGGTGACCTTACCCTAAGGTGAGCCTATGGTGGATTTTTCTCAGCCACATTTCTTCAGAGGGGGCTCTTCCCTTTATCTGAGGCTGAGAGAGTGTGACTTGCCCATGGTCAGCCAGCGTGTTTCCATGCCCCAGTGGGGATTTGAACCGGTCTCCCAGATCAACCCTCAAACCGCTACATCACGCTGGTTCTCCAAAGGACTGATACAGATTTTGTTGAAGAGTGGACTGATTTCTCCCAAGCGTGCGCTTGTCACTGTGATTCTTGGAGTGTTAGTTAAAAAGGTAATTTTGCCAATTCTTATTGAGGCCGTTGGAAGGAAGAGCATCTCGGGAAACATTTCCCAAAGGTACCTACCTGGATGCTTCCGTTATCTTCAAAGGCATCTCGCCACTGCCACTGCAGATCCTTCAGATGCCTCACAGGTATCTACAAGAGGGATGGCCTTTTCAATTACAGTGCTTCCTTCATGGAATGCGCTCCCCAAACCAATTTTCCTGGTGCCTGTATTGTAATCTTTTAGCTGTTGTGTGAACCTTTTCCCCCCCAAATTTTCAATTTTAAATCTCTTTTTATTTTCCTGCCTTATTCATTGTATTTTGTTGTGTTTCATTTTAATGTTTTTTTTTTTTTGCAGTCCTCCTGATAATGTTTGTTAATGGGCAGATTAAAAATGTATGCGTAAGGGTCTTTCACAGATGGTGCCCTGGACATCAACAGCGCCTTGAATCTGGGGCAGGTGGCCCAGTTCTTGTGCTTTGGTATGCTGATTTTTACACAAGTGGGTATAGAAACAGGCCTATGAATGAAAAAGAATAAGTCCGTGGTGAAATGGAGGTAGATGGGAAGTAACTGGGTCTTAGTGGCTATCCCCAGTCCTAGGTATATGCCTTGAGATATGCTGGGGATACCCTTCTCTCTGTTCTGTCCCCCACTCCACAAGTTCCTCTGGTGGCAACGTGGGCCTCCTCGGTGGCTGCCCCCAGGCCCTGGAACTCTCTTCCCAGAGTGTTTAGGTTGGCACCTGCCCTACTTTCTTTTTACAGACCAGTAAAGACCTTTCTGTTCAAACAGGCATTTGAGGAGTAAATCTATAAGGCTGTGCTGGATCTTCCTAATTGTTGTGCTAGTGTGTGTGTTTGTGCACGTGCACACGCGTGCATGTTTTAACCTGGTTCTAATTTTGATTGTTTAATTCAAATTTTGTATCTTGTGACTTTTTAACCATGTGTTTTTTTTTTATTTTAATTTCTTGTAAATTGCGTTGAGTCCCAACCTGGGAAAAATAAATGTAGCAGCCGCAGCACGAATAAGAATAATATTTCAAATGAATGTCTGTATGGAGTTTGCGCATACAACTGGATGTACTGTATATGGGATTTTTACCAGGGCTGTCCCTGTCATTGTACAAAGTGTAAGCAAGGCTGTTTGGTACTGTATCCTGGCCTGAAACAAGACTGAAATGAGTCCAGATAATGTGTACAAAGGCCAGCTCAGCAGCAGATACTGGGAAGCAGCAAGGGGCAGTGGTAAGATGCTGAAGGGTTGAACAGTATCTGCAGCATGTTCTGCTCTGGGACAGAGCTTGGGATAATGACATTTTGGCAGTGATGCCCATGATTACTGTCTCACTTTTTCAGCTGCTTCTAAAATGCCCCCCTTTTCTCTCCCCTCCTCCCACTTACCCCCTTTGTTCTCAGCTTTTTCTTTTGCTGTAAACTGAGTTCAAAGTGCAGAGGTAGTGCACACTCCATTAACTCAGCAGGAGGAAGAAGAGGAAGAGGAGCAGGAATCTTGCTGTTCCCAGTAGGCTCAGGAAAAAGCAAACTGCTGCAGCATCTCCTAGCTTGCATGTTCTTCCTTATTAATAACTTTTGCCATCTTGACCACACCAGAGTATGTTCCTTGGCTGCATATGTCCCAGTTTTCTTCTGTGAAATGTCGGAGGGTATGGAAGTAGCCTGTATGTGCCCATACCATTTTAAGTCATAGACTGTGTTAGCCATAGTTTGTTGCTTAAGCCATGAATTGTGGGGCAAACTACTAGACTACCCCATATTTGGGCAAGGTGGCTGAGCAGCTTCAGATATTTTTGGAGGAAACACATTATCTGGACCCATTTCAGTCTTGTTTCAGGCCAGAATACAGTACCAAACAGCCGTGCTTGCACTGATTGAGGACATACTCTGGGGAAAGGCATGGGAATGCTACTCTGTTGTTTTTCCTGGATATCTAATCCACTTTTGATACCATTGATCATAATATTCTACTGGACTAGCTCTGGCAAATGGGACTAGAGGGTATTGTGTTACAGTGGTTCTTCTTCTGTCTGCAAGTTAGTTCCAGAGAGTGGCACTGGGGGACTCCTGTTTGCCCAATGTCCATTGTGCTATGGGGTCCACAGGGTTCTTGTCTTGCATGCTGTTCAGCATCTATATGGGATTAATGGGGCAGGCTTTTAAGAGTTGGGGGGGTACCATCACTATGCTGATAAGACTTGGCTCTGTTTCTTCTTGGCATCTGGATCATCTGGGACTGTGAAGGTGCTAGAGCTTCGATGCCATAATGGGAGGGATGAGGGCCAATAAACTGAAGCTCAATCCTGATAAGATGGAGGTTCTGTGGACTGGTGGTTCTCTGGTCCAGTACTTGGATAGGATGGGTCTGTAGTCCCCCCAAATAAGCAGGTGCATCCTACCTGGTAGTACTCCTAAGTCTGTATTTTTCAGTGAAAGCCCAGATAGACTTGGTAGATCTGAGTGCTTGGGGCCAGCTTTGACTGGTCTGCCAGTGGTGGCCTTTCTTGGACAGGGTAACTTAGCCACAGTAATCCATGCATTTGTAACTTCTCAATTAGGCTGCTACAATGGGGCAGCCCTTGAAGATGACTTAGAAACTGCTGCTAGTGCAAAATGCAGCAGCTGGGCTACTCACTGAGATTCTACTCAGATACCAGGTAACACTATATATGAGGAAATTGCACTGGCTGCCACTACGCTCCCAATCTGACTTGAAGGTGCTGTTGGTAACATCTAAGGCCCTAAATAGCTTGGGACCTTGATACCTACCCGGGGGAATGCTTCTCCTTGCTCAAGAACTGAGATCTATTGGAGGGCACTCCTCTGTATCCCATCAGTGTGGGAAACATATTATGGAGGATACAAGAAAGGGACTTCTCTATGGTGATTACCTAGTTGTGGAATTCTCTCCTTCTAAAGACCCAATTGGTGCCAACACAGGGATCATTTTGGCACCTAGTCAAAACTTGGCTTTTTATTAAGGCCTTTGGGCCTAACTGATTTTATCCAGGATGCATGTTTCTTATGGTTGTGCTGATGAAAATTATTTCAACCAATTTTAAATCATCTGGTATTAATTGATAAACTGTTAAATATATATTTTAATCTCTTCAAACTACTGCTGTTTGCTGTTTTAAACATATTTTATTGCAAGCTGCCATGAGATCTTCAGATACAGGACAGCATATAAATATTTTAATACAATACAATACATTTTAAAAACTCATAGTCCTAAAATGCGTTATTCAGCGTGAGCTTTGGAGAACTGAGTGGAGCACACTCTAGTTTGAACAACCCACCTCTTCTGCCCAAACCACAAAACCAGAAAAAAACACTGTTTCTGTGCACTACCCTCAAGATTCTAGGAAACAGCATTGATCAGAGAGACCAATGTGGCACACTGATTGGGAAATTTGAGTTACAAGTAAGCCAGATGGGCAACAAACTCATCATGGGGGCTGGAGTACCTTAGGCCCAGGTATCTACCAAAGGCAAATCTCCCATAAAGAATCCTTTTGGAACAGAGGTAAAAGTGGGTTTCCTTAACGTAAAGCATTTGCCTATAATGTCCTTGGAGCAGATCTCTCTCTCCCCCACACATTAATCTGTAAGGTATCATTGCAATTATGCCATCATTATTATGATAATAATGATGATAGAACATTTAACAGAATAATCGTCTTCTTCCCTTGGACATAGTTCTTAGAATTCTCTGTTGGGAGGAGATTGGCCATTGTGGCTGAGGGAATGTAAGAGTTGTAGTCTGAAAATGTGATTTTTCTAAGATCTGTGAAAATTAAGCAGAGATAAAACTACTGTGAGATTCTAGGATAGCTGTGCAGATTGCACAGATAAGACAATTGCTGGGGCAGGAAAACTTTTCTGTGAAGAAAATGGAAAAAGGAGGACCAAACTCGGAATGTAGGGTGCTTCCTGGTCTAGTATCATCTTTCTACTTCTTCCCCAGCAGCACAAATATAGTGGCCTGATACTACTTTAGGAACTGTGGCTCCTACTGGATCTGGAAATTTGTAGTTTTGTGAGGTATTTAGAATTACCTGCCGGAGGAGCTCCAGTGCTTTAGTTCAGGGGTGTGCACTAGAGCAGTGCTCCTTATGTGGGGACCAGTAATTATTTTTGCCAGTGCATCTGGGACCAGCACCACATTTTTTTCCCACTAGAAGCTCACCAGGGACCAGAAGCCAATGGCTCAGGGACTAGCACTGGTCCAAGGACCAACTACTTAGACTATCACTGCATTAGATAAATCTACATAGTGCAGCAAATCACAGTTCCTTAGATTCCATAAAATGGAGCCATGAACATCAGAATCGTATCAAACTGCTATTGTTGCGCAGTGTAGATACACCCAAGGTGTCAGATAGTTGCTGGTTTTGGTTTCTGTTTAGCTCTTTGGCTGTCTGTTCATAAAAAGATCATAAGTGTGTCACTAAAGATGCAAGAGGAACAAGCATCTGTCCATCTGATCCCTCCATTTATCTCTGTGTAGATCATTGTTGATCCGTTTCTGTCAGTGGCTGGAATGCTGCTGGTTAGTTCCAATTAGAGTAGACCCCATTGAATCAGTGATTGAGCGTGATTTAGCACACAAGTGGATACAATTACCCTGGGCTCGTTGGGACTAACAGTAGAATTTAGGCTAACAGTAGGATTTAGGATTTGAGGTGTGTGGGAGCTAGAGAGCAAGAATGAGACACATCTCAAAGGAAGGTTTACAAGCATTTTGCCGTTGTCCCGTTTAACAGTTTGAGGTTCGACAGGAGTTTTTGATATGCCTTGCCAAACTTGGTCGTCTGCACCAGGTATCTGCCTATCTGTAGGATGCTCTGACGCAGACCACTTCGAGATGGCACCCGGCTGTGACTGCTGGGTTGAGACAGAGAGGGATGGATATCCAGGTGGCACGTCATGGTGGGAGAGCAGATAGGTCAGGTAATGGCTGGTGGGTGGGATAAGTTGGCAGGAAGCTCTTCTAGCTGTGCCATGGAGAGAGCCCCAGAAGCATCATGACTGTTCACTATTCCTTTTCTTTTGAACATTATTCATCTTACCTCCTGACAATGTTCATATTCAAACTTTAAATCAGGGTGGGGAAACTGTGGCCTGCAGGCCATGTGTGATCCCCTCTCCCATTTAATAAACACTTTCTGACTCCTCCCAAGTACCTTCACTCCCCCCTCTGATTTTGCAGGTTAATCCTTCCCCCAAATGCCAAATTACCATTCCTCGGGGTTTCCGAAAGAAGCAGATTAAGTCTAAACACCCTCCTAGATTCCCAGTATCTACCCCAATGTCCCAAATGAATTGGAAGAACCTTGAAGTCAGAAATGGAAGCGACTTCTAGTTGTGACTTCTGGTTGGTGTTAGGCCCAAAATAAGATGCTGGTGCTCAGCCTTGCTTTTGCATACCCTCTGATATTTCACAGATGAAAACAAGAACACATGTGGCCAAGCAACGTCACAGTGTGGTCAAAATGGCCAAAGTTGTTGATGAGGAAGAACACGCCACACAGGAGAAGGTGCAGCGGTTTGCTTTTGGCTGAACCTCCTGGGAAGGGCAAAATTCCACCTCCTCCCCCCTTCTCCCCCTGCTGAGTTAATTCAGCTCAAACTATCTTTGCAGCAATTTAAGTAAGTTATGGCCAAAGGGGGGGGGGACAGAAACTGGGACATTTTAAAAGGCAGCTGAAAAAAATAGGATGATAGAGGACTGTCCCTGCAGAATTGGGAAAGTTGGAGGTATGTTTGAGCTTATTCATCACTAATTGGGTAGGGGACTGAAGTAACTTTGCTAAACTAAATTTTAACCAATGTTGTTTCAAGTGACTGAAACATTTCTTGGTATATTTCTTGATTTTACTTTTGTTCCTAGATGAAGGGGTTCCTGTATCTAGGACCATAGTGCTATTATTCCATTTTCAACATACTGTGGAATTCTGGAGTTTGTAGTTTAATGAGGCCAAAGATGCCCCATCCTAAACTGGAAACCCCAGGATTTTATAGGACATTGAAAGTGGAATAATAGCGCTATAACGGTGCAATGCAGAAATGGCATAGATCCGTTTGAGTCTGGCATCAGGCTGGGCTATGGGAGAGAGACAGCTTTGGTCACCTTAGTAGATGATCCATTCAGGGAACTAGACAGGAACCTATTGGTTCTACTGCACTTCTCTACAGCTTTTGATACTGTTGACCATGGTATCCTTCTGGGTTGGCTCTCTGTGGCAGGGCTTGCCAGCATTGTTTTACAGTCTTTCTTGGAGATGCAGACTCAGAATGTGACACTGGGGGATGCCTGTTTGACCACCACCCCTCGGCCTTTGGACTGTGGTATCCCTCAGTGCTCAGTTCTGTCTACTACACTGTTTAATATTTACATGAAACCACTGGGAGAGGTCATCTGGAGTTTTGAGGTTCAGTGCCATCCAATGACATCTCTGCTTTTAATCTGATTCCAAGGAAGCTACTTCTGTACTAAACCAGTGTCTCCTGTCAGTAATGGACTGGATGAGGATGAACAAACTGAAACTTAATCCACACAAGACAGAGGTGCTGTAGGTCAGTCACAAGGCAGATCAGGGAACAGGAATTCATGCTGTGCTGGGTGGGGTTACTCTCCCCATGAAATCTGAGGCTTGCATCTTGGGTGTACTCTTGGAATCAGATCTGAGCCTGGATCCCCAGGTTTCAGCTTTGGCCAGGAATGCATTTGTATAATTAAAACTAGTACGCCAATTGTGTTTATTCTTTGAGATGTCAGATCTGGCTACTGTGACACATGCCTTGATTGCATTCCTTTCGGACTACTGTAACATGCTGTACGTGGGACTGCCTTTGGAAACTGTTCAGAAACTTCAGCAGGTTCAAAATGCTGCAGCCAGGTTTTTACAGGGATCATGTGACTCCCATGTTGAAATAGCTTAACTGGCTAACAATTCATTTCTGAGCAGTATCCAGAGTGCTGTTTTTAACCTTTAAAACCCTATGTGGCTTGTGTCCACACTGTCTGAAAGACTGGATCTCCATATACAAGCCAGACTGAGTTTTAAGATCTTCAGAAGAGGGCTTTCCCTGGGTCCCACCAGCTTCATGGATGTGTTTGTGAGGACATGGGAGAGAAGCTTTTCAGTGGCTGCTTCTAGGTTATGGAATACCCTTCCGCAGGAGGTCTGGTTAGCCCTCTCCCTGCTCTCTTTCCACCCAGCAGGTGGAAATCTTTTTATTCAGGCAGGCCTTTGAAATTTAATTATGCAGCAGTAGTGTGTATATGAAGTGGTGTGCTGTATTTTAAATCCTTGATTGGTAGCTGTGTTTCAAATGTATTTTTAACTGCTTTTAGCCATGGTTTTTAAAAATAATATTGCTATTTAATTCTTTTTAACTTTTATAAAATAAGATTTAGCTTAACTTTGTTTTAAATTACTGTAAACTGCCTTGAGTCCCATCTCAGGGGGAAGCGGCATCCAATAAACACAAATCCAATAAATAAAGATACAAATAGTTCTGGAGAGTAAGACATTTAGGGGAAAAAAGGTTGGTCTTTCTTTGTGACAATAGATAGTTGTTGTTATGTGCCATGAAGTAGGTGTTGACCTATGGAAACCGTATGAGTTAGAGGCCTCCAGAAAAAAAAAGTACTATTAACAGCCCTGTTCAGGTCTTGCAGACTCAAGGCTGTGGCTTATGCACTGAGTCAGTGGTTCTTAACCTTTACTTTACTCTTGTAAATATAATTTGTTGCTGGGGACCCCCAAGACTTAAGATTTAAATATGCAAATATTGATTTCAATATCCAAATATTTGTTTATTAAAGGTTTTGCACTCCTCAACACCCGTACCCTCTGTTGTTACATCTCTGATAAAAGGGACATGGCAGCAGGTATATGCATTTGCAAACAAGGGCGCAGTTTTGGTACCCACACCCCCTCCCTGCTTGCCATGTCCTTGGTACTGCTGCTGCTATTGATGTCCAGGAGCAGGGCCTTGTGGATCCCCTGTGAGGGCTCCACAGACCCCAGGTTAAGAATCATTGTACTGAGTCAATGCATCTGTAATGGCATCTTCCTTGTTTCCAACTGCTTCCAACTTTCCCTAGCATTATAGTCTTTTCCCAATGTTTTCCTATCACATTTTCTTAGGATATGTCATAAGTATGGTAGTATCAGTTTAGTTATTTTGGTGTATGGTCTCTGAAAACCCTCTGAAGAGACAGTGGGTTGTGGTTACTGTTTATGAAATTGTCAGTTATTTTTGTACTTCAGTGATCTCAAAAAGTTAGAACCAGCATGGTGTAGTAGTGGTCTGAGTTCTGGACTAGGACTTTGGGAGTCCAAGCCTCAAAACGCCCCAATCACTGGGGCTAGTCACACCCTGGGAAAAGCAATGGCAAACTCCCTCTGAACAAATCTTGCTAACAAAACCTCATAATAGCTTCAGGGTTGCCATAAGTCAGAAACTACTTAAAGGTGCAGAATAGCAACAACAAATTTCTCAATGCGTTGCAGGTTTGATAACTATACTGTAAGTTAAATCAATGTATTATTTAGTTAAAAGGCAAAATATTGATCAGTGAGCAAAGCAGTGATGGGTGAATTTTTCAATTGAATGTTAGAAGGAACTTCTTGACGGTAGCAGTTTGGCAATGGAACCAATTACCTAGAGAGGTGATGGGGTCTCTTTCTCTGAACATCTTCCAAAAACAGAGGCACTGAGCAGAAGATTGGACTTGTTGGTCTATGGGCCTCCTTCCAGCTCTATGATTCTACTATGCATACTTCCATTAGTGGACAGCTCTTAGTTGCCTACTGAACATTTATATGTACAGTAGGCTGTCTCTTACCACAATGTCTGTGTGTGCAATCTCTATCATAAAGAAGCTAGCAAAATGCAGGCTGGACAGGGCTACTGTTAGGTGGGTTTGGAATTGGTTGACCGACTGAACCCAAAGGGTGATCACCAATGGCTGCTTTTCATCCTGGAGAGAAGTAACTAGTAGGGTGCTGCAGGGTTCTGTGCTGGGACCAGTGCTATTCAACATCTTCATCAATGACTTGGATGAAGGAGTAGAGGGCATGCTGATCAAATCTGCAGATGATACCAATTGGGAGGGGTTGCTAATACACCAGAGGACAGGATCAAATTTCAAAAAGACCTTGACAGATTGGAGAGCTGGGCCAAAGCTAACAAAATGAATTTCAACAGAGAGAAATGTAAGGTCCT
Source organism: Cyclura pinguis (assembly GCA_030412105.1). Classification (NCBI taxonomy): domain Eukaryota; kingdom Metazoa; phylum Chordata; class Lepidosauria; order Squamata; family Iguanidae; genus Cyclura; species Cyclura pinguis. The sequence goes on along the minus strand of CM059600.1, from coordinate 192,966,288 downwards.
ACACTTAGGCAGAAAAAATTGAATGCACAAATACAGGATGGGGGACACATGGCTGGATAGCAGTACATGTGAAAGGGATCTAGGAGTCGTGGTAGATCACAAGCTGAACATGAGTCAGCAGTGTGACACAGCAGCCAAGAAAGTCAATGCGATTCTTGGTTGCATCAATACGAGTATGGTGTCCAGATCGAGGGAGGTAATGGTACCACTCTATCCTGCCTTGGTTAGGCCTCATTTGGAATACTGTGTCCAGTTCTGGGCACCTCAGTTCAAGAAGGATATCGACAAGCTGGACCGTGTCCAGAGGAGGACGACCAAAATGGTGAAGGGTCTGGAAGCCATGCCCTATGAAGAACGGCTTAGGGAGCTGGGTATGTTTAGTCTGCAGAAGAGAAGGTTAAGAGGGGACATGATAACCATGTTTAAATATTTGATGTCATGTAGAGGAGGGAGCGGACTTGGTCTCTGCCGTTCCAGAGACTAGGACAAGCAATGGATTCAAGCTGCAGGAAAGGAGATTCCACCTGAACCTCAGGAAGAACTTCCTGACACTCAGGGCTGTCCGGCAGTGGAATATGCTGCCTCAGAGTGTGGTGGAGTCTCCTTCCTTGGAGGTTTTTAAGTGGAGGCTGGATAGCCGTCTGTTGGGAATGCTTTGATGGATGTTCCTGCATGGCAGGGGGTTGGACTGGATGGCCCCTGGGCTCTCTTCCAACTCTATGATTCTATGATTCTATCTCACGTGAAGCATTGCACCCCTATACCTAAAATGGTGGTGATGTGCCTACAGACACATGTGCCCACATTGTCACAATTAAGTATTATGGGACACGAGCATTCATGTGTTTTCTTTTACGCGTGGGTTTCTGGAACAGAACCCCCAAATATACAGAGGGTCCACTGTAATTATAAACAGTGTATCTCTCTCTCTGTATGTTCCTTCAAGAGGACTGTCCACTTATGGTGACCTCATGAATTTCATAGGATTTTGTTAGGCAAAGAATACTCAGAGGTGGTTTTGCCAATCCCCTCCTGTGAAATATAGCCTATGGTACCTGGTAGTCCTCAACAGTCTCCCATCCAAATACTAACCAGGACTGACCCTGCTTAGCTTCCAAGATCAGACAGGATCTGATGCCTTTAGAGTGTTTAGGTCCTATATAGTGTAATTATACACTGGAAAGTCATCACCAGTCACATCCCCCTATACATACATGGAGTAATATACAAGCATACATGATTGTTCCCTGTTAGTCCATATACATACATGTTCCACGTGTGCAAATTCCTGCATGGAAATGATTCTATGTAGGAATTTTGTTATTCACATGGCTCATTAACCCTAACAGCAGGCAAGAATGAGATGATGATAATGTATCATTGAACAACTGGAATATGGCTGTGCTTACCCTAGGGATATAGCCAGGTACCTTTATATCAGGTCAGTCAATTTGTTTTTTTAGTCTAGTCTTTTCTGTTCTGACCAGAAGCAGCTGTCCAGGCTTAGACAGAGAAAGATTTATTGTTTTGTTATTGTTATTGTAGTTGTTCTGGTTTGCTTTCAAGTCAAACCTATCATGAGGTTTTTTGGTGCTGAGTGTGTGTGTGATGCATCCTAGGTCACCTTGGGGGATTTCCATGGCTGAGTGTGGAATTGAATCCTGGTGTCCAAACCATATTCCAATGCTCACACCACTACACTATGCTAGTTACATTACATGTATCTTATATTTTAAAGTGAAGATGCCAGAAGTTGAACCTGCAACCATCTTCATGCAAAGCAGGTGTTTTCCTACCAATCTACAGTTAATGTACTGCTTCCTCATTGCTGGAAGTGTCCCTGGTGCTGGGAAGCCTGGTGAAAACTGCAGTTGTGTTAACACAACCAGTACACCCTTTGTTTCTGCTACAAGGCTAGCACTTCGCCAGTGATAGTTGGGTGTTAAGTCAGATTTAGTTATCTCTGGGATTTCAAGCAGCAGCTCTAAGCGTCCTGTGGAGCTGTCATGATGAAAGGCACAGTACTAGGACTCCAAAATAACTACCTCCGGCCTCTGGAACAGATATAGCTGAGGCAGCATATTTTTCAAAGCCAGCATTCTTCATGCCCCAAAGTCATTGTAAAGATTAGTTGAAGTTCAACAGAACTGTGCCTGTGCAAGTTCTTTAAGAATAGTTGTCATAATGTATGTGCACTATACAATCTTTAAGGTAGTGCGTTCTATTGAATCCAGACTTAATCGTTCTTAGAACAGAATTATTGAAATCAATGGGACTTTTTGCTCATTGTTACTAAAATTAAGTCTCATTGATTTCAGTGGGTCTGCTGTATGTATAGAACCAACATGTTGCTGCTGCTGTTGTGGACTGAGATGGGAAACAGCAACAAATAACACAACATATAACATCTTTTACAAGAGCATACAAAGCCAATACTTATCAAAATCCATCAATAAATACTTTAAAAACCGTAATTTAAAAATAATTTGGAAAAGCCTTCCAGAAGAGACTGGTCTCCACTCCTAATTTAAACTTAGACAGCATCTTGAGCTGATAAATCTCATTTGCTGATTTGAGTGTTGGACTAGGACCAGCACTTGAATCCTCTCTGGGCCATGGAAATCTATTGGGTAACACTGGGTAAGTCACATTCTCTCAGCCTCAGAGGAAGGCAACAACAAACCCCTTCTGAACAAACTGGCCCAAGAAAACCCTGTGACAGGTTCACCTTTTCTTCTTCTTAACTGCCATCAAGTTGATGTCAACTTATGGTGACCTAATGCATGAGAGATCGCCAAGTCACCCTGTTCTCAACCACCCGTTCAGGTCTTGAAGACTCAGAGCCATGGCTTCTTGGATTGAGTCCATCTATTTGTAAAGCAGTCTTTCTCTTTTCCTACTGCCTTCTTTGTACCTTACTAGGCATTATTGTCTTTTCTAGTGAGTCAGGTCTTCTCATAATATGTCCAAAGTACAACAAGCCTCCGTTTAGTCATCTTGGGTTCTAGGGAGAGTTCAGGCTTGATTTGCTCTACAACTCATTCATTTGTCTTTTTAGCAGTCAAGACTATCCATACAACTTGTCTCCAGCACCACATTTTGAATGAGTTGGTTTCCTTCCTATCACCTTTGTCCTCCCTCCAGCTTTCATAATCATACACAGACACTGGGAATACAATGGAATTGACAATCCTAACTTCAGTGATATTGAATTGATATTGAATGATATTGAATTGAATTGAACTGAATGATATTGAATAATAATATTCAGTGATATATCTTTGCCCTTGGGGATCTTGTCTGTCCTTTCATAGCTGCTCTTCTAATTCCTAATCTTTTGCTTCTTGTCTGTCCTTAATTTCTTGAAAAGTTTTATCTGTCATGATAGAGGCTTCTCTTTCTTTTTAGCTGCAGATGGGGTCTTTTTGCATTCCTCCCTGACAACGTCCCTAGCTTCAATCCAGAATTTTTCGGGCTTCTGGTCAGTTAGGCTTAATAACACACATCTGTTTTTTACATTATCTTTTAAGTACTATACAGACTTTCTTCCGGTTGTATTTGACCTGATGGTTGGTTCACTTTAGGGCCCCCATAAGTGGGGATTCTGGAGGCACACAACAACAACAAGCTGTATGTATGACTAGGTCTGGATCCAACCATTATCTTTGATACCTATGAATGTGGTATATAGGCACATATCTATTTTTGTTTCCCTCTCCCTCTCTCACACACAATGTTTCATGCTTCTCAGTGTTTCCGGCGCATATCTGTACAGGTACTACTTTGTACATGCATTTGCTGGTCTCAGTATCCCAGTGGCAGAGCTATATATTTCTTGGCATACATGTGTTGTTTGCACTGGGGTATTGTAACTCACTCTAACTAAATTTCCATGTGTGGATGTTGCCACATGAGAACACTCTTTAATCTACCCCATTGTATCATTTGTTAATTGCTCTACATCATTTCCTGCCTCCTTGTATGGTCCCAGCTCAGCCCTTTGAAGTGCAAACAATGAGGCATCACTTTGAACTGGCACACAAAGCTCTCAGGCTTGGTTCTTCTCCCCATCCCATACCCCACAGCAAGGCCTCAGCCCCTGTGCTTTGGGGACTGACCGTGACTCCAACCTCCTCCACCAGTCAGGTGCAAACCTACCTGTTTGCTGGGTATCTCTCCCAAGCCCAAGATCATAATGTTTTGGTTGAGCAGCATATGTTTTTGTTATATTCTTAAATACCTCACTAGGTAATGTTTAATATGAAAGTGAGGTAAAAATTGAAAAAATAAACAAGTCAAAGAGGAGAGCTTCTAGGATTACCAGTCTTTCATGTGGATAATATTCTATAAAAGAGTTGTATAACGGACAGAAACTCAGCTGGTACAGCTTTCCTGGGTGGGAAAACTTAATTCTCTTGGTATGCGTTGCTGTAAAGGCACAGTATGCCCCCGGGGAACATGGCAGCTCCCTTTCCATTTCATTCCATTCCATTCCAGTTATTTTATCCAGTGGCATTTGGGATCACGGCAAATGAACTTGGGAAAGTAACTTTTGGACTGCAGCCCCCAGAATATCCTCCAGCCCATATGGCCAGTGTGTGTATGTATGTGTGTGTGTAGAGAGAGAGAGCGCATCTCCAAGCTATGCTTGAGCATTGTCATCTACCCCCCCCCCCCGTTGAGTCGCATTGTCTCATGATAGGTCCAAAGTACAACAACCTCAGTTTAGTCATCTTCTCTTCTTTTGAGAGTTCAGGCTTCGTTTGTTCTGAGACTCATTCATTTGACTTTGAATAGTCTCTCATATCTGTGGAACTCTTCTCCAGTGCCGCATTTCAGATTTTACATCTTACATTTTAAAAGCTTTGATTTCTTTCCTGTCAGCTTTCTTCACTCTCCAGCTTTCACAACCATTACGTAGAAACTGGAAAGACGATGGTATGGACAATCCTAACTTTAGCATTCAGTGATACATCATTACACTTCAGGATCTTGTCTATTTGCTTCATGACTTCCTTCCAAGTTTTCTTACTCTTCTGTTTTCTTGACTGCACTCTCCATTCTGACTAATGACTGAGCCAAGGTATAGGAAATCTTTGACTGTTACACTGTCTTCATGACCCACTTTAAAGTCATGTAAATAATCTGTGGTCATTATTTTTGTTGTCTTAATATTAACCTGTAACCCTGCTTTTTCACTTTCATCAGTAGTCGTTCCAAGTGTTTGCCATTTTCTGCAAATAATGTGGTGTCATCTGCATATCTTAAACTAATGGTGTTCCTAAATCATGGTTAAGTTTAAAAGGTTCCCACTAATAACCATAACCAGTTTCAGATTTCCTGGTTAAGTGAGGAACCAGTTTAGCCTTGACTAAGTGTGTTAATGGAACTTGTTTGCACAGAAGTAAGATTTTGCAACAGACGACGGAGGAGATGGAGGGACGAGGGAAGTTATCCTATACCCTGTGTTTGACCTCTTAACTGCAGCGAAAGACCACACTCCTCCGAAGCAGGTACACACGACAACTGAGAGAAAGGCAAGAAGTCCATTGGTCAGACAGTCCCTTTGACTTTTGTGTCATTGGCAATGTGATGCTTCAGTCAAGGAATTGCTCTAGGTACCTTCTGCATTTAATTTCCTTTTTAGCTCAGTCTACAGTCCTACTACCAATCATATATACTGTATACATACTTTGTTGTTGTTCTGTGCCTTTAAGTTGCTTCTGATTTGTGGCAACCCTCAGGTGAACCTATAATGGGGTTTTCTTGGCAAAATTTGTTTCTGGAGGCGGGACTTGCCTTTGCTTCCACCTGAGGCTGAGAGAATGTGGCTTGCCCAAGGTAACCCAGTGGGCTTCCATGGCTGAGCGGGGATTTGAATCTCTGGTCTCTATAGAGTCATAGTCCCATGTTCAGACCACTACACCACACTGGCTGCCCCTTTGATTTTAATTCCCCATTAATAATTCTCACAAGAGTGATACTCTCTCTCTCTCTCTCTCTCTCTCTCTCTCTCTCTCTGTCTTTCACACACACACACACACACACACACACACACACAAATGTACTTCACACCTGATGGTTCTAGGTTTTCCAGGCTCTTTAAGCTCATTTCCACAAACAGCGGAGGAGGCCCCAGGCCCTCCTCCTTTATTTGCACAGAAAGTTCTTCTGCAAAGTGAAATTTCACCCCCCCCCGAGTCCCAGACCAGCTGCCCACAGTCGTCCCTGTAACCCACTGATTCGCGCAAAGTTCTCCTCCGTCGGAAAAACAACAAGCAGCTTTCACTCAGGGGACAGGCTGTTCCCCCGACTACCCTCTGTTTCATCTCGTCTCCCGCCACCCGCATGACGGAAATTGAAGGAAGCAGCCGAGCGGTTCGGATGCAGTCGTACAAAGGCCCGTGAGCCCCGTGTGGATACCCAACGACTTGTCCAATTTGCTCTTGCCGTGTAGGCCCAGCTTTGAAGACACCTGCTTAGCATAACACGGCACTCAGCATCTGAGCAGCATCTGCTGCCAGTCCCACGCCATTCAATTAGGGGGGAAAAACAAGGCAGGGAGGCGGGCAACCCCCTCGCTCTGTATTAAGCTGATGATTTGGGCGAGGGTGTTGTGAGGAGAACGTCAGCAAAAGTGAATACTTCTGGAGTGGGATGATGCCACTTGTTGAAACTCTGGCCTCTGTGGGACTAAGCGATCACCCAGTTTTCTCTGGGATGCTAAAGGAGGTACTGAATTCATGCTTTTTCCTTCTTGGCTAATTCAGTGCCTCCTCTTTATAATCTTTCCTCTGGCTTCCTAGAACAATCCCTTGAGAGTGCATTTCCCAGTTCAGGCCAGGCAAGAATCTACATCATGGCCAACTTTCAACCTGACCAGGAGTGTGAGGGAAGCCCTTCTCCGGTACTGCCTGTCTTTGACTTGTAGGCCAATCTTGCTCTTTAGTACCACTTCTTCCTCTCTCCGGCTGTGCCCTGTTCTTTAAAGAACTGGATATAAAGTGAGATCATAAAGGAATGAATGGCTAGGCATGTGCAAACTTAAAATTAAGGGCATAGCTTTCTTTTAATGCAGATAACAGGGCTTCTACACAAGTCTGAGACTTTGAACTCAGGTAGTTCTCCTGAGAGCATCATGAGGAAACAGTCCAAATACTGAAAATTGTCAATTTTGTATTGTTTGTTCTACTGCTCATGTAGTGCTGTGACAAATGCTGGGCTAGTACTCTATACCTCCTCATTTTCATAATTGTTTTTGGCCTATAGTTCACAAATGATTGATTCTTGCTCTTGATTGCCTCTATATAGTAATCCTAGAGATCACATTTGTATTAACAGCTTCGATACTTAGATCCTATATCCTTATGTGGACAACCAGCATGATGGAATGGTTTGAATATTGGACTACAAATTTGGAGAACCAGGCTCAAATCCCTGCTCAGTTATGGAGATCTACAAGGTGACCTTGGACAAGTCACATTCTCTCAGCCTTAGAGGAAGAAAAAGGCAATACCTCCTCTAAAAAAAATCTTGTCAAGAAAATCCAGTGACAGGCTTGCTTTAGGGTTGCCATAAGTCAGAAACGACTTGAAGGCACACAACACCAATACCCTCATATCCATTCCAGATTGATTTATTATTTTGTTTATTTATAAACTGCCCTTCATCCATGAGGGATCTGAGGGTGGCAATTGCAAAGTAAGAGACATAAAACTATTGAACTTTTAAATGCCCAGGCCAAAAAGGAATGTTTGTTTTGGCTCCGAATAAAAGAAAACAAGGTTGGAGTCAGTTGTAATGTCCATGAGTGGGCATTCCAGATATGGGGGACATCATCACAGTGAAGGTCTTTTCTTTTTTAAGACCACAGTCTATTTTTCCCACTGATAGGGTTGCCAGTGTGACATCTGGAAAGGGTTCCTGTATATTTAATGGTTGTATAATGGCTGTACCTTAATGGTTCAGCAGGTGTGGCTTGCCATACAGCCAGGTAACAAGAGCCATTAAGAGTGCAGAAGCCATCTGCAGTTTTTAATTTGGCAACGCTACCCTCTGATGGTTCTCTGAGAAGGCTCTCCCCTGAAGATCTTAACATATGGGTGGGATGCTATGGAAGGAGATGATGCTTCAGGTATTAGGGCCGCAAAACTGATTCACATTCCTCTTCTCTGAGCAGAGCCACACCTGCAGTAAAAAATTCCCTTTAGAGGAGGGAGCATAAAACATATGAGCAAGGTATATGTATAATTATTTGCAAATATATCGGTTGAACAGGTTATATGAGAGCACAGCAACAGGCACACAGCAATGCCTAGCTGCATCAGTTCACCTCCACCATTGCATCCTGACCGAATCTGAACTCCACAAAATCTGAAGTAGTTTTCATACCACTAAGCTCTTTAACCAACTCCTGAGACAAACCAGCAAAGCATGAATCCTGGATATATGTCAGGTAGGCTGATAAAGGAGATTTTGAATATGAATTTAATAATCATAAATCAGGTTGAAAGCTCACACTATAGCCTAAATGCTACAAGATAGATTCAGAATTAGGAACCTAAGCTGTTTTGCCTCTGTCTGAGCCTACAGAGAGAGAAAGAGAGAGAGAGAGGGAGAGAGGGGGTGGGTGGATGGGAGGGGAGTTGCTTTCACATTTCACAAAAGAGTGTTAGAAAGTACTTGTCAGAAGCTCATTGCAAGTCAGGGAGCAGGAACAGCCTAAGTGGTAGCATTTAATTAGCAACATAAGAAAGACTCAAACCTTCAAAGTCTCACTCTGGCCCCTTAATTCTCAGTGTGAGGGCAGGCTGTAATTGATTGTTCTTTGGTGAAGCAAAGTTATTCTGCACATGCTCAGAGGGACGTAGCCAGATAGTGTTCCACAACCTGCATTAACTGCTCCTAGGTTTAGATGAGCTACTGGTTCTGATCTTTAAGGCCATGCATGGTCTGTAAAAGAATTATGTGAAAAGGAACCCTCACCTGTATAAACCCTCCTACCTGATAGATAATAGATAGATAATATTTGACAGATCTAGTATAGAAATCAAAAATATCAACCACACAAAGTAGGGCCTTCTCAGTGATTGCTCCTATGTTTTACAAAATGCTGCCAGATCTTTTAGACTGACTGCCAGGAAAGCAAAAAGCAAGGAAAATTTCTTCCCGTCTGTATATTTTGTAGGTATTCGCTTAAAGTAGGACTTTTGAGAGTGGCTGGGGCTCATGGGAGACAAACACATCCCTTCTCATTTGGAAGACAATGTTTATCTGTTAACCATCATGAGGTCCAGTCATACACACCTACCAAGAAAAAGTAGGTCCCCAGTATCTGCTAGAGCAATATCCATGGTCCACGCCAGGGCCACGGCTGCCATCGCCAGCCAACATCCTTGCTGTGTATGGCAAGCTGTTCTCTCAGCTGAAGAAGGAATCTCCCTACATCCCTCCCTCCCTGGCCGTGAGAGGCACAGAGCTCCCCTGCTTCCATCAGCCAAAGAAGGAGTCCCCCTCCTTCCTCTGCTGAGAGAGCCACGCGAGGCCCAGCCACATGGAACCATACACCCCTCTCAGCGGAGGAAGGAGATGGATACTGGTTCCTGTGCTGGGAGAGGCACACGGCTCTGAGCAGCTGGGCCTCCCATAAGATTTGGCACCCAGAGAGGGGGCTGCTCACCAGGCTCTACCAGGAAGCGAGACAGGTAGGCAGGCAAGAAGGGAGAGCTGGCTGGTGGAGCTGGATGCCTCCCTCACAGGCTCACTTGGCCTGGAGGTCAAAATAAAGCAGGGCTTCCCAAACGGTGCGCTGCGACACATTAGTGTGTCACCTGAAGTGTGTAGGTGTGTCACCTACAATCTTGTAAATGTATGTTATTATTTATAAATCATATATTTTTAAAAATATATGAAAGGTTTTCATGAGATATGTTGTGTCCCCATTCATTTTGTTATTACAAATGATGTATGTGTCTGTATCTCTTATAAGGGGTTAGTTTAACTCCCAGTTTGCTAGTAAAACTGAATTACTGTGTTGCGAAATGATGCATGTCTAAAAAGTGTGTCACCAACATGAAAAGTTTGGAAAGCTCTGAAATAAAGCATCTGGTATTATCTGTGTGTTTTTGCTATCCACAGTTACTCCCAGAATGCTGTTATAAGAGGACCTACTGTATATAAATATTTGAATATCATTGTTAGCAAACAGTAGTTGGTGATTTTTGTTTAGTGTGTTTGAATCAGTGAGAGGAATTAAAGTACATGTATTTGGAACTGGGTCTAACTAAAGGCCTGGTTTCTGCACAGCCAGCCAGTGAAGAGGTCAACCAGTTTGATCACTGAGCCACTTTGGACAGTTTAGAAAAGTACTGTTGAGAAGTAATTAACTGCAATGGTAGTTTTGAGCCCTTCCAATCCCAGCTAGTTAGTATTATAGTTACAATAAAAAATGTTAGCTTTCTGATTCTCAGAGGTAATATAAAAGAACATCCTATCCCTAGGAACTGCTGTGCTGCAGCTACTACTATAAAACGCGCTCAGCTCCAACCTACCTTATTGTTGCTTCCAAACCCATAACAGACCATGAGGTGACAGCGGTGGCAGCAGCCTTTCGCTCCAGCTATCCCAATTTGGTAGGGGTAATCTTGACTAATCCTATGTCATCCCACTTTTTTAGCTGCTATTAAAATGCCCCAGTTTCTCTCTCCTCCCACTTTCCTTTTTGTCCTCTTCTTGCTTCAAAATTCTGCAAACTGAGTACTATCTTTCATTAACTCTGCAGGGAGGGAAAAAGAAGAGGGGGAGGAATTTTGTCCTTTCCAGTAGGCCCAGGCAAGTAGCCTCCTCTAGCTTATGTGTTCTACCTCGTTAACAATTTTTGCTATCTTGAACACACTCTGATTGATGGTGCTTGGCCACATTTATCCTGTTTTTTAATCTGCAAAAACTTGGGAGGTATGGGCTTGCTCTTCAGCCTGCTCTGGTGATCATTCAAGATCATGATTCAGAGAGTTCAGTTACCTCTTGATTTCCAGAACTGGAAAACCATGTCATGGAATAAGCTTGTCTAAAAGGCTGTTTAAAAATGTCTCCTTTCTCAGTGTCATGTCAGCCCATTTATTAGGGAGAAGATCTTGGTTTATATGGGTATAAAGTTGGACTACAACCCTGCAGACCGGGGTTTGAGACCCTGCTTGGCCATGGAAACCCACCGGGTGACCTTGGGCTTGTCAGAGACTCTCAGCCCCCAGAATACCACATGAAAGGTTTGCCTTAGGGCCACCATGAATTGGAAATGACTTGAAGGCACACAGCAACAAAGTTGTCATGAAGCCTAGTTGAATTGGTTGTACACTTAATTTATTAAATTGCTTTAACTGTTGCTTTCGTTTTATTCTGTTGTAGATTAAAAACATGTGTGATTAAGTCTTATTATAAATCACATTTAGTGCTAGGAAAGGTTGACTGGAAATATTTTTAGATGTATTAAGCAGTTTTTTTACAGTTAACCTGTGGTGACAAAGAACAGCAAAACTACAATTTATCTCCCCAGTTGCTGATCTAGTGTTAAGGCTGTAAAAATAGCCTGGAGGTAAACAAACACCTCTACCTGTAGCGTGTATGTGTGTGTGTGTACAGTGGGCACTCAGTATCCGCTAGAGTTTGCTTCCAGGAACCCCTCATGGAAACTAAGGCCATTTCCACACTACACTCTTATAGTGCTATTATTCCACATTCAACATCCTGTGGAATTCTGGGATTTGTAATTAACTGAGGCCAAAGAAGTGTCCGGCTGAGAATTCTAAAGGCCCCTTCTTAAACTGCAAGCCCCAAATTTTACATACCCTCCAACATTTCATTGGTGAAAACGGGGGCACATGTGGCCAAACCAACATGAGAATGTGGTCAAGGTGGCAAAAGTTGTAAATGCAGAACACACAAGTTAGGAGAGGCTGCAGCAGTTTGCTTTGTCCTGAGCCCACTGAGAAGGGCAAGATTCCCCCTCTTCCCTTCTCTGCTGAGTTAAGTGAGTGCAAACTACTTTTACACTTTGAACTCATTTTGTAGCAACTGATGTAAGCCAAGGACAAAAGGGGGAAAGTGGAAGGAAGAGAGATATTTTAAAGGCAGCGGAAAAAGTTGGAGGACAGAGGATTATGTGGGACCATCCCTGCTAAACTGGAACAATAGGGAAATCTGCTGTAGGTGGGCTGTTCAGATAGGTAGGATCAATTTTTGTAGTCTACTCTGTCCCTGTGGAATAAGGCAAACTCTGTGTTGGGAGTGAAAGATGCTTTGGAAGCCTCGCCTTCTCTGGCAGGAGATAATAACCAATGCAGATGCAAATGTACTTAATATCTCTCCCTTCTCAAGTTGAACTGAAGCATGAAAAGAGCTTCTAGGGCCCAGCCTTGGTGAACCTCACCACAAATTAGGACCTGCTCATTTCCTTTGGTGCTTGAGGCCCCCTGGGGAGCAGCTCATTAGCAGATTAAGAAAAGCAGTCTCCGAGGGATGAGGTAGAAGTGTCCTCAATCGAACAGGGCCAGAAATGACTTTTAAGAGGGTGGCGGTGACATGAATAATAGATCTGGGGTGCACACAGCATGGGGTGCCTGGCGGCGATGAATTATGCTGTCTGGATGACATGTGTGCTGTTGCTAATTAGTAGAATTGAGGGGCCTATTGGATCTGCTCTCCCAAATGGGGTCCCAATCCCATTGGCTTTGTCTCCCCACTCACTACCCCCTCCCCATATAACTACCTCTAGTTCTTTTGCTCAAATCACCCACTGTTCTGCAGAAGGATAGATGTACAATTGAGGGTCGTAGGGTCTAGCCTCCAGAATCCCAGCCAACAGTTCCAGTCTGCACCTCATCCGGTAAAGAAATCAGTGTTTGGCTGGATGGTGCCAGACCCATAGGGGGAGGAGGTACAGGGGTGATAAACTGCTGATTTTTTAATTTTAGGAGTAAGATTCCAGTCCCTTTGGAAGGACCCACAAAGCAGAGCAGAAGAACATTGGGGGTTCATAAATGCAGCCAAAGCAGAATCTGGCAGGTTGTGGACAGGTGGAACTAGCCACCTGGCAAAATCTGGCATCTCATGGGAATTTTCTGGCAGAATCTGCTAGAATTAGCTCTACAATGAGATAAGGGAGCTCACAGGGCTGGAAACACTACACAGCATAATTGACATCCACTAGAATCCCCTTTCCTGGGCCTACATATCTGTCATTTTATACTTCCCACAATGTTCTGGAGCACGTCATGTATTTTCACTATCAATTGTGACTTCCCAGTTCTCTGCAGCTGCTTCTAGCTAAACTGACAGGGGAGGCACCATGGTGATAATGGTGGTAGTGGGAAACCCCTCTGATGGAATTTTGCCAAGGGCACTGTCACCTTCTGGCTGAACTTAGGAGCAAAACTGTGGGGTGACAGGCATGAGCCCCATCAGAGCAGAGCTTGGAAGTAATAAGTTATGACTGCACCTGTAACATGTTGCTATAGGGTGGAGGATAGGTAACGAGGGTGCAACACTGCTTTTGCAAAATAGCTTACTTTCTGGTGATGCTATTGGTCCTAACATGTACACATTCTAAGAGCTTTCCAAACTTTTCATGTTGGTGACATGCTTTTTTAGGCATGCATCATTTTGCGACACAGTAATTTCAGTTTTACTAGCAAACCAGAGGTTAAACTAAGCCCTTATAAGAGGTATAGACACATACATAAATTGTAATAATAAAATGTATGGGGACACAACATATCTCATGAAAACCTTTCATATATTTTTAAAAATATATGATTTATAAATAATAACATACATTTCCATGATTGTAGGTGACACACCTACACACTTCAGGTGACACACGAACATGTCACGGCATACCATTTGGAAAGCCCTGTTCTAAGTAATGCATATATTTATCTTGTGAAAGATGGGGGGGGGGGAGATTTTTTTGTTGTTGTTCTCTGACCCTCAAAGCTTTCTCTGTCTCCCCACTGTTCCTGCCCAGTCTCACTCTTGTCAGCTCTGGTCTTTCCTCCAGAGCAAAACTCTGTGTCCAAGGCATACAGAGTAAGATAGTGCAGTCAGTTCTGGGTCCTAGAAAATTGGCTGCATCCTTCCCAGTTCTTCATTATTAAGTATCTTTTACCTTGGACAGCAGCAATAGTCTTTGTTGCTTGATCTTCCCTGGGGCAGTTAAGCCCTGCCCTGTCCAACTCTGTGTGTGTTTGTTGCAAGGAGGTCGGGCTTTAGGTCTTCTGGCATCCCCATAAAATCTGTGCTTGGGGACAGTTTAGAAATATATTCTACATTTCTGATCAATTCACTTTTTCTGGCGTCCTTTGGAGATTACCCATATTGACTAGGCGATGTAAAATGATGCTGTGGAAGGTTTTATTTTCCCTCCTTCATCTGTCTAAAACTAGCTATGAATGAGTTCATTCACGCTGTCCAGTTCAGCTGAGACACCAAGTTAGAGTATTATTGCTACCATTATACTTTTATAGATTACTGGCATATATACCCAGCGTTGCCCCGGATTTTATTTTCTCATAGGTGATACTTGTTAGAAAGATTTGAGATACTGTGTCTCTAATTCCCCAAAATGTCTTGTCCAGTACCTGTCACTTTTCCCCATATTTCCCAATCCAATCTGTATTCAGAGTTATTAACATACAGAGGTTGGGTTCCTGAGGGAATATGTGCCCTCCTCCTTGCTGCTAGGCCTCATGTCCGTAGTAGCCGGCCTATTAAAGACAGATACAGTTGACTGAGACCCCAGAGCTCTTTGGCTGAGCATTCTAAAGGCCCCTCCCTAAACTGCAAACCCCAGGATTCCACAGAATCTTCTTAGGCAGCCAATCAAATGAGGTCCTGGCCTGACATGGCCAATCATATGAAGTCTTTGCCTGACACAAACAAACTTTGACTTTTATATATTAGATATATAGAAAGAGCAAGTCTCTCTATCTCACACACTCTCTCTTTCTCTCTCTCAATCTTTCTCTCTCCCCCCAGCCCTTGCTCCCTCCCTCTCCCTCTCTCTCTCTAATGGACTAGGACAGTGGTTCTTAACATAGGATCCACAGACCCCTAGGGGTCAGTAGAGCCTTCACAGGGGGTCCATGAAGTCCCGCTTTTGGATACCACCAGCAGCGGCAGCAACAGGGATGCAACGGCAGGGCATGGTACGGGTGCCCAAACTGCTCTCTCATTTGCAAAGAAGGGAGAAGTTTGGATATATACACATGGCTGCCACTGTATCCCTTTCATCAGGGATGTGGCAGCAAGTGTGTGTGTGTGTGTGTGTGTGTGTGTGTGTGCTGAAATTGTTCCCTCTTTTGCAAATGAGAGAGCAGTTTTGGTGCCCATACCCCCCCGTTAGTTTTTTTTTCTTCCTTGGTGATCCTTCTTAGGGAAGATAAAGTTTTCATGTGTGTGTGTCCTCTGTCTTGTTTTGATCTCTCTCAGTCTTTCTCATATCATACACAAACAGAGACATAGGCTCTTTCCACACGGTATTTTCCATGCGAAAGGACGCCTGGAGTGTTGTGCAATTGCGAGGAGCGATCTACATGACACACTCACAATCGCGTGATGCACCAGGGGCCGACAGGGGCCGATTGCACACCTTTTCATTTTCGGCTAGAAGCCGAAAATGGTGCGCGATTGCGCATTGCTCCCAGGCCCTGCGCGCACTTATCTGGTATGCGGAGTCTCCAGAGCTGCGCTGGTCGCGCTTCCTGCCCCAGTGCAGCCTGGGAAGGTCCCAGGCTGCACTGCGAAAAGAAGAGGCGGGGCTCTCGTGTGAGCAGGCAGCTCATGAGGAGCCGAAGGACCTCGGACGCGAGAGCCTCTCACCAGAGGCTGCTTGCGCGATCCCCACACCCCAGCGCTGGAAGAAGGTAAGGTGCGGAAAGGGCCATAGTTGGAGCCGAAGTGCTTGTGGTAATTAATTTCACAAATTTTAATGGAACAAGGACAGTGGTGCTGTAAATGTGTATTAAAACATTAGTGTGTTAGTGTATTGGGTAACTGCGCACAGTATTATCTGTTGCTGCATGTTATCAAAGTGTCCATTGTGAAGAAAGTGTTTTGCATGGCTTGTGCATGCCTTGCATACATTTATGTGATTTTGATGTAACAATAGAGGCATTAGATAAACTGTTTCACTCCAGATGTTGCACTCCCATCTCCCATAAACCCTAGCAAATAGGGCCAAAGTTCAGATAAGTTGTTGCTGTGTGTCTTCAATTCCTTTCCGACTTATGACAAGCCTAAAGAGAACTTATCATGGTGGTTTTTTTGGCCAGATCTGTTTAGAGAGGGCTTGCCGTTGCCTTCCTTTGAGGCTGAGAAAGTGTGACTTGTCCAAGGTCACCCAGTGGGTCAAGCAGGGATTCCAACCTTGGTCTCCAGAGTTGTAGTCCAACCCTGAAACAACAATCCCACACTGGTTATTAGTCAGAGATGACAGAGTTGCAATCCAACCAACATTGAGAGGTATTCATTTAGAAGTGTTTCACGTATGTGTGAATTAATCCTAATGTCATGCCTATACAGAGTTACAGATTTAACAATTCTGCTTGCCAAGTATGTTCTGATCCTCCATGATCTGATCTTTCCAGCTGAGTAAAATGTGTGCGCTTACAGGTGGGGAGGGGGAGACTGCTTCCTGCAGTAGATGTAGATTAGATTCTAGTTAACATCCTTCTGTGGCCTTTGCCCAGTGCAAATGGCTTTCCCAGGCTAGATCAATGACTCCTCTGCCCAAAGCAATGGGCCATTACACTCAGAGCCTTTTCTTTTTTGTCAGGATAGTTAACTAAGCTCGCTGGTCACCTAGAACCCTGCCACCTAGAGTTCCTTGCTTGTCTTATCTTTGTCAAATAATCCTGTTATTAGCAAGCTCCCAAAGGAAAGTATTTTGGGGGTCTTTGAAATGTAAATATTTAATACATTCTGGCTGTCAGATCTGCTTAGAAATTACAGTAGTAGTGCCAAGTATCCAGAGCAGTCAGAGTGCTTCATATACATTACTCCAACAAACATTGCAGCAGTCTCATATAGGATGAGATAGTTATCCCCATACATGGATAGAGAGCCGAGACTGAGTATTTTGGCTTACCAAAATTCACCTGACCTAATGAGAGTCAGAGTCTGGGATTTCCCAGATCATGGATCATAGGTGATTACATCAGTTTTATGACGTCATAATGGCTTTTTGTTGTTTTATGCCTTCAAGTGATTTCCACTTATGGCGACCGTAAGGCGACCCTATTATGGAGTTTTCTGGGGCAGAGAGTGTGTGATGCACCCAAAGTTACCCAGTGGGTTTCCACGGCCAAGCAGGGAATCAAACCCTGGGCTCCAGGCTTGTAGATCAACGTCCAAACCACTACACCACACTGGCTTATGCCCTCCAACATCTCACAGAAGAAAATGTGTGGCAAACAACGTGTGTGTGGTCAAGATGGAAAAAGTTATTAAGTTATTAATGAAGAAGAATATACAAGCTAGGAAGTGTTACTGCCCTGGCTAGTCCGAGCTTTGGGGATATTAAAAGATATCCTCTTGATATCATAATTCGGCTTCACTTCTCTATTCCCCTCCACATGCTTGCGAGGCCACCGGCCAAGCACGTAAACAAGCTCGGCCGTTAATTGCCATAATATTCAAACAATACAGGCAGGCCAGAAAATAGCTGACTCACTGCTTTAGGAGACCTCCAGGCAAGTACTCTAATTAGGTATGCACGCAACTTACAAAAGATCCTCTGCCCCGCGATGGCAGCTTGATGGGTTAACTATACAATACCCAAGTACTCTGCGTTTGCATACTGGCTACTTTATTGAGAACCGCTACGATAACTCAATCATTCAGATTCTGACCTTTCGGAGGCTTTGTCTCCAACTCCAAATCTTTTGTTTTCCCCCAAGTACGGCATAGCCTGCAGTCACATTCTCCTTATAAAAACCCTTGATTCCGAGACCTTCCTCGGATCGCTCCCGAGTTTCATCCCGCCTTGCTGCCGCTTTGCTTGGCGAGCCTCCCCTCAGCTCCACGTGCTGAGCTACATCGCACCCCAGCCTCGCTCTCTATTTTTCCGGGCTTCAGGACAGGTGAAGTATCACCCAAACCAGTAATCCCTCTAAAAATCCCTCTATACCACTCCAACCTTTATTCTCTTGTATGAGTGTGTCGCATACACTGTTTTGCTTGTGTTTAATAAAACATCATTTATTGTTTCAACTTTTGTGTGCTCCTTGACTCGACCCGACCCCGTAGACATAGGGTTCAAGATCTTGCTACGTTACTCTGCCTCTCGTAACGCTAAGCAGTGCTCTGAGTTGATTTTCCCCAGCTTTAGTTGAGCACATTTTGGTGTCCCTCCTGGGACCCTCAGTACACAGGGTAACAGAAGGTTGCAGCAGGGCAAGATTTTGCCCTACCCTATCCTTTCCTCCATGCTGTGCTAATTGAATGCAAATTACTCCTGCACTTTGAATTCAGTTTGCAGCAACTGAGGTCAGGACAAAAGAGAAAAGTTGGAGGAGAAGAGAGAAACTGGAATACTTTAAAGGCAGCTGAAAAAGGGATAAAAGAGGTTTAATCAGCACTCTGTCTGCCATATTGGGAAAGTTGAAGGGTACATGTCATGTGTCATAAGCAAACCAGTGTGGTGTAGAGGTTTGAATAGTTGATCTATGACTCTGAAGATCAGGATTTGATTCCCTGATTGGTCATGGAAACTTACTGGGTGACCTTAGACATGTCACACAGTCTCAGCCCCCAGAAAACCCTGTGACAGATTCACCTTAGAGTTGCCACAAGTTGGAAACAACAGTCCACAACAACTATAATGTGTCATTAGGCTGTCACCCAGGCTTGAGTCTGTCTTGAGTTTGACTCATAACTTTCAACCATCTTGATTTTGGGGCTTTTTTTTTTTCTTACAGTGATAGAATGCTTCTGAAGTGATGACCCCAGGCGTTGGTGTTAAGTGTAACAGAACAGTGGCACATATGCCCTGCTTTGCCTCTGCCTGCAGATTGCTGAATCTGCTTTAAAACTACAAAAACCCTTTTACAAAGGTAGCAAAAGGTTTGGGCCCTGGATTTAGTGGCTGCATCTATATGAAGCAAACTTTAACTCTGGTTATTTGCACTTTTTGGTTTTATTTCCAGAGCCTGGAAAAGTTACTTGTTTTGTGTACCAGCCTCAGGGGCTTCACAGGCCATCCTGGCTGAGAGACGTATTTTTTTCCATGCTCTATTTTCCTTTTTTTTTTTCAATCTGTGCCTTTTCAAAAACAATATACTATGATCTATTTAAAATACAGTTGGCCCTCCGCATTTGCAGGTCTGACTTTCACAGATTTGATTATCTGTGAGTTTCTCCAACCTCTGCCCCCTCACCTGAGACACTTCTTTCTGGGGGAACCTTCCCTCTCGGCAGCTCCAGTCAGGCCACGCAGCTCTTCAAAAACCTGCTTCTGATCCTCCTCCCCCTCCACCAGCTGTGCCTGGCCACGCAAGGAGGACTCACAGCCCAATTTTTCAGCAGCACAAACCCCCCTTCCAGTGCTCCCCACAGCCCCAAGATGGGCAAGAGAGAAGTATAGGGCCACCATGTAGACGCACCTCATTTCCTGTCTCATTTCCTCGACCTGGCTTGGACCCTGGGAGCTTGCTTTCCGCACCACACCCCAGCCCCTTTCCCATAGACACACACATTTCGATATTTGCAGATTTTCCACTTTTGCAGGGGTCCTGTGCCCTTAACCTTAGTGAATGTGGAGGGCCAACTGTACTGTGATCATTTCAGTAGGAGTGTTATTTAATCTATTTTAATTTTTTTCTACTCCCCTTCACCCAGTAGATTCAGGGGCAGTGTAGAAAGACACAAATAAAATTAAAGATTTAGTACAATAAAGTATCAGTGACAACTAGAATATCAGGAAACACAAAGCAGGCAGGAGAAATATTACCATTTATATGCTTTGGCAAAAAATGTCTTAACCTAGTGCACTTATGGACACACACACACACACACACACAAACACTGTAATGTCAGAAAGACCTTGTTCTTTTGTAGGTACATGCTGTACAAGGTGTTAGCAGAAGGACCTCTTCTGAAGGTGCATATTCAGGCTGGACCTTGAATTAAGCCCAGAAACAAATAGGCACTGTTTGTAAATCCATTCAGATTGGTGTGAAGTGAGCAACCTTGCTGTAGCCATAAGAATTCTAGCAGCCAAAATCTGCACTAAAGGAAGCTTCTGAGTCATCTCAAAGGGTAGCCCCAGGGATCATACAGCAGCTATGGAGGAGATCACCAGAACATGATTCACTGTGGCTACGGTGTCTCTCTCCAGCAATGGCGACAGCTGATGGAAAGCCATCATGGTATCTGGTAGACTAGAGGATTAAAATACATTACTCTGAAGATTCTAAGTCATAGAATACCTTTGGTAGTAGGGGCTTTGTATGCATTATAACTAGTATTTAAGAGGTTGTCTTATAGAAATTGATTGGTCCGTGACTTCTAGAAGCAAAAAGGTGACACAGAAGTCTACAAGCATAGAAATTATCATTTATACTTTTCAATTATGTCTCCTTTCATGACTTAAAGAAAGGGGTGAATGAAGCAAAGTAACCAAGTGCAGAGACTTATTTGACCTATTTTAGTCTTCTTTTAAGTAACCTCTGACTGTGATGAGGAGAGAAAGAGAAGTTGAGAAGTTCCAGATTAATCCAGGGGCCCAGTCACACTGTAGAATTATAGCAATGTGATCACATTTTAACTGCCATGGCTACATCTTGTGGAATTGTGAGGTTTGTAGTTTGGTCAGAGGCACGAGAGGAACTGTGTGGCAGAGGGTTCCAAAGGCCCCCCCACAGCTGCCAGCCCCAGGATCCGACAGGATATTGCCATGCCAGTTAAAGTAGAATAATAGCACTATAATTCTGTAGTATGAATGGGCCCCTGGTTTTCCCATCATACAGATCTGTTATTAAGCTATTTCACTGTATAGCTCTACATCATACAGTCACGGTTCTTACGCTGTATATCAGAGCTTTCCAAACTGTGTGTCGCGACACATTAGTGCGTCAGCTGCAGTTTGTAGGTGTGTTACTTGAATGTAACTGGTGGAAGGGCTGCCTCTTCCACTGCCGCCGTCCCAACCGAGAAAGACCCCAACAAGGGTAGCAGCAGCGGGCCAGGCTCAGGTGGAGAGGCTACCTCTCCCGCTGCTGCCACTCTGGGCGAGAAAGACCCCAGTGAGGGTGGCAGCTGCGGGCCAAGCTCAGGCGGAGGGGCTGCCTCCACTTACTGAATTACTGTTTTGTGAAATGATGCGTGTCTAAAAGGTGTGTCACAAACATGAAAAGTTTGGAAAGCTTGGCAGTATATGTACACAACTGTACATTGTTGTGGCACGCTGCACAGGTATGTCAGGGCTAATCCCACTTTTAGGTACCTCAGGCAGAAGATTTTGGACATCGTGCAAGGGCACAAAATTGGTATTTCTTTTGCTACAATTGTATTTGTGATGTCAGGGATGGGGAGAAATGCTAATAGGATTTGGCTCCCCTTGGGTGATGTGCTTCTGGACATGGGTGAAGGAAGAGCAGTAGTTGCTGTTTGGCCTCAGGCTGCAAAATGGCCTTAAGGCTGACCCTGAGGTGTGTGTTGAACATTGTGTGCCAGTGCATGCAAACCACAATGTATTAGGACAGGATTAACTTCTTTAATTTTATCTAGACCTGCTAACAAGTTAATGAAGTGCACATAACACCCTTTCAATACACAGAAGATTATTTCATAGCCTTTTCCCCTGAAGGGCATAACATAAACTTTGGTACTGTGTAGTGTGGGCTGCGAGAGCCACAGTGGTATAGCGTTTGAGCGTTGGACCATGACCCTGAGGAGGAGGGTTGAATTCCCTGCTCAGCCATGGAAACCCATTAGGTGACCTTGGGTGCATCACACACTCTCAGCCCCAGACAACTCTGTGATAAGTTTGCCTTAGGGTTGCCATAAGTCAGAAACAATTTGAAGGTACACAGCAACAACAACAGTGTGGGCTGCATGTGTCACATACTTAAAAGGTGAAAGATTTATCCAATCTGAAGAAAAAACATTGTGTGTGTGTGTATACATTGTGTGTATATATACACACAAACACACACATACATACACCAGAGTATACATAGTTGTTGGTGTGGGTGTGTGAGTGTGAAAGGGAGGGGGATAGCATGCACAATAAAAGCAAGCAACATAGAGGGGAGGGGCAGAGTGGGGAATTGCATTTCTTCCAGTTATGGGGCCATGTCTTTCTGAAGCAGAATGTTCCTTGACTGGATGCTATGTGATCCCTTATCGTGTGCTCTCCCACTTCACACACCTTTGTATGCCCACCTCATTCCTTCCTTCAGAATTCCCTATGGATTTCTGCAGCCTGTTCCCCTGCAAGGTGAGCACTGAGGTACTGGCACCTTTTCAGTTCAGAAAGCTATGAAAAATCAAACATGGAAATGAAGACGCTTGTGTTTGCAGATCAAAGGGCCTGAATTTACCTTTTGCTTCACTTGATCTTCAAACCCAGCCTGAATCAAAGCTGCCCAAGGGGAGCCGGCAGACAGGGCTCGTGCCGGGAAAAGGGGGGCGGGTGGAGGTGGGTGGAAGATGAGGGTGGAGAGAGAAAACTCAATGTACATTTGCTGCATAAATACTTTCAGAAGTTTGTCTAAGTCTGATCGTCTCTGTTCAGCCCAGGTACTTTGCCTGCTCCTCCTGGCTCTGAGCAGTTGGCACTGGAGATCTGTGTGGTGTGTGTGTGTGTGTGTGTGTGTGTGTGTGTGTGTGTGTGCGCGCATGTATTCTCATTTTGCTTTTTGGGTTCAGAAAGTAGCCACAAAAGCAAAGGAAAGGCCACCCTCCCACCATCACAAAACAGGTTTATAATGTATATACCTTTTGAACCGGACCCATTCCTGGCCTTACTGCAGTGGCATATCTAGCCTAAACAATGCCTAGGGCAAGTGTGGAAGTTGTGCCCCTACCTTCTTACACCTACCCCCACCCCCTACATGCACAGCTTTTTTGTGCCACCCTGGCACTGGCACCCAGGGCACGTGTCCTACTTGCCCCATCCTAGAGATACCTCTGCCTTACTGAATCTCACTGCATTCTGCCCCTTGAGCCAGGTGTTTCAGGCCTCACCCAAGTATGAGGAATTTTGACTTCATCCGACAAGCTTAGAGTTCATGAGGTAGGTCAGGCTGGGACTATTTACAATTTACTGAGAAAAATGATTTGGGGAAATAATTTACATTTTACTATGCTCAGTTTGTGAGCATACTGTATTCAGGCAATAATTAAAAATGGAATTTGTTTTTTAAAATATTACTGATATGAATGGAGATGCAATGTCCTGAACTGTAAAAAAAACACCTGAACTATAAGGAACCTCTTTGTTTTTGCCAGTTTAAAAGGAGCAGGCAATCCACAAATAAATAATAAAAAATGAAAACAGAAGAGAGCATCAACATTGTTGTTGTGTGCCTTCAAGTCATTTTCAACTTACGGCAACCCTAAAATGAACCTATCATGGGGTTTTCTGGGGCTGAGAGTATGTGATATGCACAGTGGGTTTCTGTGGCTGAGCAGGGAATTGAACCCTGGTCTCCAGGTCTGTAATTCAACACTCAGACTACACCACACTGGCTCTCATCAACATTAGTAAAACAAATAAAATGATTTTGTTCCTTTTAGCCCTCCATAATGCAAGCAGACATATATCCCCATTCCTATTAAAAGAATTTAGAAAAGGAAACCAAAACTAGGAATTAGAGTGATGTAAGATACTGTGCATAGTCTTACATAGTTTTTAGAAATAACATGAAGAATTCAATATATGAACACTTTTTATAATCCATTTATTAATTAATTCAAATATAACCAATAATTGAATTATAATTCATTTTTTCTTTTTTTTCCCTAGGAAAAATAGGAAGAAATTTTTCATGAATTTTCTGAGTTCTTTTTTTCCCCCTCTTCTGCCTTCACATGTCTAAAGGTAACATCACATCTTCTGCTATCTATTATGGGAACTGGCAAATAGATGTCTGTGGGTTCAAAATGGAGTCACTTATTTTGCATTGAAAGGGTAATTAATATATGACAGCCATCAACAGCATATTATGCTAACTGTATGAACATTATTAATGAACAACTAATTGATAAGAGACAAGATTGATTCACTGCTGATCCCAGCAGACTTTCATATTTGGAAACAAGATCCTTCTCTTCCCCTTCTGTCTCAAGGAAAGGCTATCACTGTCTTTAAAATTTTTTTTAAAAAAACTTCTATTGAAAGAAATACAAGATGTAGAAGGTGTGGGAAGGTGGCGGGCGGGCACGAAAGTGCACGGGGGTGTGGCGGGCTGGTACAGAAAGGCGCGGGGGTGGCAGGTGGGCATGGAAAGACATGGGGGTGGCAGGCAAGCGCAAAAGTGCATGGGGGTGGCACACAGGTGTGGAAGGGCATGGGGGGGTGGACAGGCACGAAAGTGCGCGGGGGTGGCGGACAAGCTCGGGGGCTGGCAGGTGGGTGCAGAAGAGTGCAGGAAGGCAGCGGGCAGGTGTAGGAAGGCTTGGGAAGGTGGCATGCGTGTTGTGCTCCCAGAAATGGCGCCCAGGGCACACGCCCCAGTTGCCCGACCCTAGATCCACCTCTGGTTGCGAACCAATTGTGTCAGGTTTTCTATGAGAACAAGAGACCTCAGCTTCTCATACTAACAGCCCAAAGATAAATTGTGTAGACATTTCCCCCTTTTTTGGCGCAACCATCACATAAACTGCTAAATAAAATAGTGATACTAGTTTTTTACTAATATGGTTTTTCTATAAACACATCATCATCATCATCATCATCATCATCATCATCATCATCATCATAATTATTTCTATCCCACCTCTCCACAAGGATCAAGGCGGCGAACAACATAAAATACATTAAATACATTAAAAAAGATTAAAAACATGCCCAATCCTCACCATCCACCAACCCACCTAAACCAACTCCTTAAAACTCAGTGCTATCACTGTCTTGACTTCTTTGTGAGCTTCTCTAGGGCAGCTTTCCACTCACTGCTGGAGCCAGAGGGTGCTTCCAAATGAAGGGCTCCTAATGCTTCAAATGGAAAGACATCGTAAGCTATTTTAACTTTCTTTCCCTGACAGGTTTTCCTGCTGAGAAAAAAAGGAGAGAAAAAAGAGAAAAGTAGTGGGAGGTTACAAAAGGAAGAAGGCATTGTCCACAAAGAATTCCATGAATCACACTTGAGTGATAAAAACCTTGTCTGGAAGGTGATAGTGTCTGATTTTGGAAGCTATCAGATTCAGCCTTGGTTAGGACTTGAATTAGAGATGGCCAGGTAGGGCTAGACAGGAATCCTACCTGAAACCCTAGAGAGCCTTTTCTGCCAGTCAGAGTTAACAATACAGGTCTAGATGGGACAGTGTCTTGACTCAGTGTAAGACAGTCCCCATATTCCTAATTCGCTAGTATGTCAGGGATTATGGTAGCACAGCCAGAAACAAGAAGCAAAGAGATTTCAGCAGCAGATCAGTAGGCAAAACTTTATAAAGAGTTTTAAAGGCAGTTTATTTTAGAAGCCTCTATTGCATTGACTTTTTACAGCACATAAAAAGTTCTGATATAGATACTCGATAAGAGTAGTCACATGTGTCTGAATATAATGGTGGCATCCTGTTAGTGACTTCCACATATATAAGTTCAGCTTACATCTATATAATTTTTTTTTAATTGTTGCAGATGTCAGAATTTTCTACTGGTCTTGCACGAAGACCAATCTCTTTCTCAAAACCTACCTTTTGGCTACTGCAGTCCGCTCACTAAACAACCATTTATTGCCCAGTGGAAACCACAAGATAGCAGAGAAGAATCCAGCTGTGTTCCTATACTGATCATAATCCCAGTTCTCTGAAGGACATCTGGGTTGTGGACTGTGCCTTGTCGCTGTGCATCCCGCCACAGTAACATAGCTAGATACTTCTCTGGTCATGTTGGAAGGGCTGCAGCAGGTCAAGGGTGGATTTTGGAGGGTGATGGCAGAGATGTGGCATAATTCCTCCTGACTGAATTTTATACCATGGGCCCTTTTAACATTATGCAGTTACGGCTAGCCCTCCATCTTCGCTAGGATCGGGGGCACAGGCCCCTCACAAAAGTGGAAAAATAGTAAATATCAAAATATGTGTGCTTCCGTCTGTGGGAAGGGAGCCAAGGAATGGGGCTGAAAATGGGCAGCCAGCGCCAGCGAAAGGAGAGGGAAGACGTGGTTGGGCCCCATACTTCACCATCTCCTTCCTTGGGTGTGTGGGGCATCAGAAGAGGGTTTGTGGTGCTGAGAAATTGAGCTCTGAGGCATCCTTTGCTGGCCATGCAGTAGCTGCTGGTGGTGGTGGTGATGATGGAGGAGGAGGTGGCAGCAGCACCAGCAGGTTTTTAAAGGGCTGCGTGGCCTGATTTGAGCCACCGAGAGGGAAGGTTCCCTAGAAAAGAAATGCCTGGTGTAGTGTAGGGGAGGGGTTGAAGAAATTCACAAATAATCAAATCTGTGAAAATCAAACCTGCAGGGCTGGCTGTATAGCACTGTAAACAGGGGAAACAGTTCACAGTTGGAAGAGTTCTTGTTCTGACCCAATATGGCAGAAGTCTTACATTGTTAAACCCCGGATAGAGCATTTTACCTTTGGCCTACTGTAGGATGGATTAGACACCTCCTTCCAGCTCACTGAGGATGCACCAACCTCGGATGCCACACCCAACCCTGCCCAGCCACCACAGAAGCTTCTTCCTCTTTCCTTATAAAGGGGCAAAACGGCAGGTGTTCAGCATGTGACAGTGGGTAAGGGGAGAGAGAAAGCATGGATCTGTTAGCCTTCTGACTCCAGCACGGAGACAAATAGAGAGCCTGACTCCTTCCCCTCTTGTTGCAAGCAATGGACAGGAACAGAGGCAGATCTAGGGTGGGGCAACTGGGGCTCATGCCCCAGGTGCAAATGTCAGGGGTGGGCAGAAAGAGGCCCCCCGCCCGCCCCACCACCACCACTCACCCCTCCCCCACACTGCCGATCGCCCCTCCCCCCACACCGCCAATTGTTCCTTTCCATGCCACCAATCGCCCCTCTCTGTGCTGCCAGTTGCTCCTCTCCCCACCACTGGTTGCCCCCTCTGTGCTGCCAATCGCCCCTCCCTGCATCGTGAATCACCCCTCCCCCACTCGCCACGGATCGCCCCGCCCCCTTGCCCCAGGCCCTATTAAGAGTCGGTCCACCACTGGACAGGAAAGTAATTAGATGCACCCAGTTTCTTGCTCTCAGTGACAGATGAATTTGTCTGCATGTTTAAAAGGTAAGAAAAAAGCCATGGAGGGGAAAAATCAAAGATTGCTCCCAAAGCTATCTTTTTGAAGCGCTAAGAGAAACAGATAAAAATCACTGCTTCTAGTACTTTGACCCTGCCAGCAAATGTCTCCTAGGACTCTGGAGGCAATAAGGCCTCTGAGGTTGGAACATTCCCTGCCTTGGGTTTTAGGATTGCTCCCTAGGGCTTTTAACCACGTGCACACCTACCTGTGAGTGAGCCCCATTGCACACAATGGGATTTACCTCTGGGTAAACAATACACAGCAGACTTTATTGTAAATGTTGGAAGTTAGAGTTTCCCAGGGTGTTAGCCCTTTGGGACATTCTATGAAAGCTAAAACCGTTAGGAATTAGGCCTTTTTAAGCAGAGTTTTAGAAAAAGCATGTCCAAATCTCTATGTGGCTTCCCTGAAAGGAGACTGACTTGGAAAGCAACACAAGGCAGACAGTTTCAGGTTCCAAAATTAGAAGATTTACTAATAAATTTTACAATTACATATGCATTGGAGAAACTAGACCCTAACTAACTAACAAAAGGATTAGGGAAGATAGTAGCTTCTTTCTTAACTCACTAACTTCGTGGTGCAGATGCTAGCATAGCAGAGAGGAGGTGCTAGAAGCAAGATTGTGAAGGGAAAAGAAAAAAGAGAGGGTGGCGTGGTCTTCTATGGAAGGCCAATGACACTCTCCAGGGTATATCCTGGGTCACATGGTCTGGATACTATAGGCAATAGTTTTAAATAACACAGAGCAACAGTTGAGATTTTAGGTGAGAGGCCAGAGGGTTTTTACATGCAAAGAAAAATTAACCCTATGCTGGCTAAGCCCCATTTGTCCTAGAACAAGAAGTGGAGGGGGAGAGAATGCTAGAATTTTCCAATGCTAAGAAAGACAGAGGATGAGGCTCCAGCTTGTTCCTTTTGTGAAGAAGCAGGACTGTTGGTGGATGCTGTGGAAGGTGAGGGAAAGTGGCATCTGCTGACATTCCTGTTTGTATTAAAGGAGCAAGAGCCCCATCACCTGTCACAGTAGCCAATCCGTCCACTTCCATGCATTTAGAATGCTTACTCACTGTGTCTGTATCTGAAAAAGATAAGTGTTTTTCTTTCTTCCTGCTTCCCCTGCCTGGATGAAAAATTGTCTGTAACTGAAAGCCTTGTACATAATGCACCAGGAGAGAGCTGTCTTTGGAGAAGATGCCATTCTACATTTGTGAGAGATTAACGTAATTTCTGCTTACGGCATGTTTTTTTCCAGCAGGGGGTACTACACCCCAACTCTCAGGAGGCTCTGTCCACCAGGTCATTTCACTTCAGCAGTCATAGTTTGGTTCATGCTCCAGAACTACTAAGCAACAGTGTCACACTTTAGTTACATCAAGGAATCCCCAAAGGAAGGCTGGACACAGCTAGAACTGCTCGGTGGTCATGATCCACAAGGGCTCTGTTTGGTAGATTTTTATTACTAGAAGGCCAAATTCAAAAGGCCTAAAGACATCAGCACATTTTAGCTTCAACCATTTATTGCCAGTAATGGAGTCTCAAGAAAAGGCATATTAACTGTACAGAATGTGGGAGAAAACAACACAAAAGCTGGGAAGCTACCAAACAATGTTGCTATGGAAAAATGTGGCGTGGCTGTCTTTGGGAACCACAGAGGGCTGGACTGCAACCCAAAGGAGGCTGTATTTTGGCCACAAAGTCTCAGGTTCCTTATCCCTGACCTGCTTGTTACATTTAACAATAGCACTTTCCTTGAAGAAGTTCATATAGATTAAATCATCTCTGTTGAATACAGGGAAGGGGAAAAGTAAGGCATACTCTCCAACATATCACAGATGAAAGCCAGGGCACGTGTGGCAAAACAACATCAGAGTGTGGTCATGGCAAAATATACTGATGAGGGACAACACATAAGTTGGAGAAGCTGCAGCAGTTTGTTTTTATCTGAGCCTACTGGGAAGGGCAAGATTCTGCTCCCCCTTTCTCCTCTCCACCCTTCTAACTGAGTTAAAACTATCTTTGTACGTGCAACTCAGTTTGTAGCAATTGAAATAAGCTGAGCCTACTGGGAAGGGCAAGATTCTGCTCCCCCTTTCTCCTCTCCACCCTTCTAACTGAGTTAAAACTATCTTTGTACGTGGAACTCAGTTTGTAGCAATTGAAATAAGCTGAGTACAAAGGGGGAAAGTGGGAGGAGAAGAGAGAAACCAGGACATTTTAAAAGCGGAAGAAAAAGTAGGATGGCAGAGGATTAATTGGGACTGTTCCTGCCAAACTGGGACAGTGGAGAATATGAAGAAGCCAGAAGAAACTAACTTGCTTAAAGCCACCTGATAAGTTAACAGCTGAGCTGGGATGTGAATCATAGCTTCTTCTACAGTTTTGAACCACCATGTTGTACTGGCTATGGAGTATGCCTGTCCTTGACAAAGCTCACAGGGGTCTTTTAGCCTCACAACAACCATGAGAGGTAGATTCAGTACCTGTTTACTTGAAAAATGTTTGTGGGGCATAAAATTTATGATATGTGAAGTCTGTCTTATCAAGCCACATTGTTTACTCAAATTGTAAAATATCCTTTCGACTTCTGTAAAATCCTTGTTTTATGGATCAAGGAAATGTGAGGCATCTGAATTAAGTCCTAGGCTTGACCAATTTTTCTCAGTCTGTACTTCTCAGACGGTCCATGGACTGGATGGAGTTTGTGTGCTCTGGGATCATCACACTGATGGACATCTGCAGACACACTGAATTCTCTCCCCAGAATTCACAAATCTGAAAAATGCATATGGAAGAATGTGCTCATTTCAAAGCTGAAACACACTGTAGTTCATAAAAGAAACATGTTGTAGCCATGTTTCAGTGTGCAGCTGAAAACATGCTTGCAGACATGCACATTTGAAAAGAAAATCAAAGAAAGGGAGAGAACATGTCTCATTGAGCCCCTTCCCTTAAGAGCACTGGTCATGGACAAGACATGAAAGTGGGAAAGAAAGGGTCGGCGTGGACTGTTTAGACCTGCACATCCCTCCATTTTTGATGACTGAACTGGAGAACTCTGAACACCTCTGTTCAGTGTCTTCTGAAACGTCTTCTCTCTGCTGGAACACTAACTTGTTCTCTGTATATGGAGATTTAGAAGAAGCAGAAATAATATTTTAAAATCATGAGTAAGTAGGGTAAGAGGAAACGTAAAGGATTTTATATTTCATCATTCTTTTGGAAGCAACAGGCTGCATTATAGATGAAAAGTTAGGCAGCTCTGGACAAATCGGTACCTGTTGGTGTTATTGCAACCTCCTAGTGTCCTCCAGACGCGTTGGACTACAACTATCAACACCTCCAAGCCATTGTGGCCAGTTCCACAATTAGACTCTCTCTTGTTCTGGGCAGAATGTGTCTATTTAGCTCCCCCTGCTGGCCAGCTTTGAAATTCCTGTTGTGTCAGAACCGGAAATTTGGTAGCACACTGACTGATCTTCCCAAGGGGAGAAGAAGAAGGTGTCTGACTCCACCGAGGCCAAAGTCTGACCTTGGGCCTTTTCACTCC
This sequence comes from Cyclura pinguis, assembly GCA_030412105.1. Classification (NCBI taxonomy): domain Eukaryota; kingdom Metazoa; phylum Chordata; class Lepidosauria; order Squamata; family Iguanidae; genus Cyclura; species Cyclura pinguis. The sequence continues at coordinate 192,935,262 of CM059600.1, read as the reverse complement.
TGAAGCAAACAAAAACAGAGACAGCAACGTTCCCTTTTTTGCCCTCCCATTTTTGAAAGCTGTAGTGGGATGGACGTAAGAAGTAAAACAGTTGTTACTGAGAGAGGTCAAAGTGTGTTTATCACCTAAGATAAAAGGCCAGTTCCCTGCCATGCACACACACACAAACACCTTCTTATTCATAAAAATAAATTAAGTGACTAGCAAGTTGTTGCTCTTGCATGATGCTCAAAATCTATTAAGAGACTGCTTCATGATTTTTCTATCAGTTACTCAAAGTTGTGGTCCATGAACTAGTACAGGTCCACGAGCCATTAGCTGCCAGCCCTTGGAGTGTGCCCAGTGAAAAAAAGAACTCATTATAGCCAATGGGCACAAATATGGTATTGGTTCCTGGCATGTGGGGCCGGGGGTGGGGGCGGTGAAGACCAATCCTGCACTTCAACTAGCTTAAGAAACATTGTGTGAATGCTACAGCTAAGTTGTGTACCTCCACCTTATTTCCCTCTAGACAGATTGTCCTATCGAAGCACACGATGCTTTGCAGCTTAGTACATGCAGTGTACATAGTGTACTCACAGGGAACAGCAATATATTGCTCACGTTGCAAGGTGCTCTCACCTTTGTGATGCCAGAGCGCTATTTCTAGAGATAAGCTGTGGTGAGTCCTGCCTCACATTCAAACCCTGGATAGGCTTCCCTCTTCACTAAGCCACATTCACTATGTACTTTGAAAGCAGGAAAGATGCCTGTGCCCCCCCCCCATTTGATTTGATTTATTCCATTTATATTCCACTTTTCTCCCAATATGGGACCCAAAGCAGCTTACATTGTGCATTAAAGCAAAATTGCTGTAACAATATATAGTGTAAAAAAAGGATTAAACAACAATCCACTTACATACACTAATTTAAAATAGTTAGCAACACATGAAAACATATAACATATTAAGAAACAGCATACCCCGAATAGTGGAAAGCTAAAGGCTTGTTTAAATAAGAAGGTCTTTACCTGCTGGTGAAAGGAGAGCAAAGAAATGTAAAGATTTAAGAAATGAAATTGTGACGTAAGCTGTCATTGATTGTAACCTCATTTCTTTAGAGACATAGGTTTATAGTTTGTATACAGAGAGCCAGTGTGGTATAGTGGTTTGTGTGTTGGATTGTTTCTCTGGAAACCTGCCTTTGAGTCCATTGCTCAGCTATGGAAACCCACTGGGTGACCTTGGGCAAGCCACAATCTCTCAGCCTCAGAGGGAGGCAAAGGCAGAACCCTCCTCTGGACAAATTCTACCAAGAAAACCCATGATAGGTTCACCTCAGGGTCGCTGTAAGCTGGAAAAAACTTGAAGGCACAGAACAACAAAGTATGTAAACAGCATATATGATTGTAGACTGAGTTTAATGGGGCATTAAATGCAGAAAGTACTGACAGGAAGAATTACTTGATTAAAAATGGCCTTTTGCAAAAACAAGTTTCTTCTGTTAACACTAACATCCTGAACAAATCTTTTAAGGTGTCACAAGACACTTTTTTTTAGTGCAATAAGCTAATAAGACTCTACCATTTTTTAAAATGCACATGTTATGACTCTGTTGTTGTTTGGAATAGAGTACAGGGCAAGGAAGAGAAAAGAAGTCACCATTAACAACACAAAGGATGGCTGAGCCAAACAGTCCTAGGAACGGAAAGAAACAGGTGCTGTTCAAAACATATAAGAGAACCTTTACCTATCAATTAGGTGAAAAATGGAATTTCCTGTAGAAAACTCAGTTGGATAATCAAGAAACAAAAGGTGTGATGAAGCATCAAAGACCATGTTCTCAGTTCTGAACTAGGGATGATGTGTCAGATTTCATGGAGGAAGGGATTTCTCTCATTCTCTCTGTGTGGTGTGTGTGTGTGTATAAGGGGTGAGCAAAGTGCTCACCTAAGGTCTCATATAAGCCCCCTTGTTGGATTTGCAGCCCTCAACCCCTGTAGACTGCCTTGGCCTCCTCATTTCTGGTCAAAAGGAAATAGAATGAATTGCTTCTTCTGGATGTCTCCAGGAGTAGCAGTTTATTTTTTAAGCAGATTGCTGGGTTCCCTTGCCCTATATAAACATTAAAAAAAAAACTTTTCAAAACCATAAATGGATTTCTGGTTACTTCCTGTTCTGTTCCTTCACTATTTTTGGCAGTGCATGCGGTCCCCAGAGGGCCATAGGAACAGAACAATGGCCACTAGACCCATCACAGTTGATCGCACGGTATATGATGTGTGTGCAGTGGAGTGGAGGCTTTGATGGGAGAAAGATTCACAGCAAACTTCAAAGCCTACTGTTAAATACATTCAATGTTACATTGCAACTCCCCAGTGTATTTGGAGAAGTTGTGATTACTTTTTAAGTACCACAATATAACAATAGTAGCATTACTTGACATTGGCCAAACATCTAGTCTCTGTGGTTTTTGAATTTGGAAAAAAATCATATGTCCCCTTGGCAGGTGTATTTAGCACACAGGCTGGTTTAATTGTTTGTAACAATAGCTATTCAGTATGGGAAAATACTGGTGGTAGTGGTGGTGGTGCCTCCAGATAGATATCCTGAGACAGAATAACAAATGGTCCCCTCTCCTTCCACAGCCAGCATCCCCAAATGAAACTCTTGCAGGGCTTGATAATACTCTGAAGGGGAATGCAAGACACTTGAGCTCAGACAAAAGATCTTACTGAAGTAGGTGTTCAGATGTTCTAACGCAGGGGCTGGGAATTTGGAAATGTGGTGTTTTCTCCCTTTTGGAATCTTGTGCTTAGGGTTCCTCTGGGAGCCAAAATCCAAGTTGCTTTATCAAATGCAGAATGATTCCTCCCCACTCCCCCCCCCCCCGCCCACAAGGCAGGTCTCTTGACTCTTGTTGCTGGCAAACATGAACACTTGAATATTCATAGAGGGGAAGAAAAGGCACCTAGAACTGCTGCTGGAAATCTTTTGATGTGGCCATGGGGAAGAGTTCAAAACTGCCAAGGCTCTTGTTGAGATCTTCTACCCCTTAGAGGGACCACCACACATGCGATCTTCTTCCCACAGAGAATAATCCTCCCTGATTGTCTAAGTTTTGACTGTGATGGGTTTGAGTTTCCCAAGCTGATTCGCATACCCTCCAGCTGTCCCAATTTGTCAGGGACAGCCTTGATTAGTGCTCTGCCATTCCACTTTTTCAGCTGCTTTTAAATTATCCCAGTTAGTCTTTCTTCCTCCCACTTCCCCCCCTTAGTCTTCAGCTTACTTTAGTTGCTGCAATTGGGTTCAAAGTGTAAAAGTAGTCTACGCTCATTTAACTCGTTGGGGGAGAGGAGAGGAGGGACAGAGTTTTGTCTTTCCCTGGAGGCTTGGGCAAAAGCAAACTGCTACATCCACTCCTAGCTTGTTTGTTTGTCTTCATTAATGACTTTTGCAGTCTTGACTATGTGCTGATGTTGCTGTGCTACATGTATCCTAGTTTTGATCTCTGAAATATTGTATGGTATGGATTCAGAACTCGTAATGTATGATACAGTCCTGAAAACCTATGACTCCTCAAGATAAATGCATACAGTCCTGCCAGCTGGAGATGGTACTGGAGGATGAGCAGTTAAATCAGAGTGGAAAACCATGGGCTATGTTCTGCCCTCTACTCAAATTGTGCAGGGATCTCAAACTAGTTTCAAAACCTCCTGCTAGCAATTGGCACTGACCCCTGGCAACAGCAGTCTGTTCCCTTAGCAGCCCACTTGACAAGGGAGGAACTGAAAAGAGGAGAGAAAGACAGCAGGTGAGAGAGAGGTTGAAAGGGGATGGCCCATCTTATGTTCAGTTCCGGCCAGGTCTGGGTTCTCTATGGCTCAGTTGGTGAAATGGCTCCAGGCCCCTCATTCACTAGGGGTCTAGCACTGAAGGAAAAGGCAGTAGTTTGCTTCCTAATCTTCCTCAACGACTGCCTGATTCTCCTGACGTTTCTGTTATCATCAATAATTTTTGTGTTACTGGAGTAACTGGGTAAAAACTCATGGGATCTGGCCATTTGTCTTTACTGTACTGCACAGCTGTAACTGAGTTCTGACATGAAGATTTTTGTGCTGCTGTCTATTGTACTATGTATGTATGTGGTTTACCACCACTCATAGAACAGATCACAAATGTGCAGGAAGTCCTTTGGTTCTGATTCTAGCCATGACTTGCTTCAGTGTGCCCAGCATAGATATTCAGCCCCGGTGGGTTCCCTCTGAAAGAATACAGCCTTCTACAGAAGAAAGATTTACCAGCTTCAAGTTAAATTATGTGATGGAGGAACATACCCTCCACCTGTCTCAATTTGGTAGGGATCGTCCTGATTAATCCTCTGACTTCTCACTTTTTCAGCTGCCTTTAAAATGCCCCAGCTTCTGTCTCCTTCTCCCATTTACCTTAGCTTAGGCCATTTCCGCACTAGCCTGTTATAGCGCTATGATTCCACTTTCACCATCCTATGGAATCCTGGGGTTTACAGTTTCAGGAGGGGCCAGCTGGCCCCTCCCGAAACGGCAAACCCCAGGATTCCATAGGATGGTGAAAGTGAAATCATAGCGCTATAACAGGCTAGTGCAGAAATGGCCTAAGCTAAGGTAAATGAATTCCAAGTGCAAAACTAGTTTGTACGGTGGCCCCTCGACTTTTGCAAGGGTTGAGGTGCAGAAACTTTGTGAAAGTCAACATGAATAACTCTCCCCCACCCAAGCCATTGCTTCCACTCCCATTCCCTTCTGCCCCCTCCCCCATTCCCTTGCTTTTTGCCTTGATGGATGTGCCTTTCTTCTCTGTACCTGGGCAAAAGGCAAGCAAATGAGAGGGGGCAACCCCATGGGTTGGAGAAGGCATGTGTACATGCCTCACCCCTCCATTTGCTTGCTTTTTGTCCAGGCACACAGAAGGAAAGCAGGGCACCCAGGCAAGAGAATGGAGCAGGAAGGCAGGTGTGCATGTGCAAGCTTTTCTCCCTCCATTTGCTTGCCTTTCACCTAGACATGTATAAAGAAGGTAGCACGCCTGGGCAACAGGGCAAGAAAATGGAGGGGGAGAATGGGGGGAGGCAGGCAGGCAGGCACCTCACAAGTAACCAAATTTGTGAAGGTCAAACCTGCAAATGTGGAGGAAGAACTGCATTCAGGTAACTCATGGAATGGGGAGGGGAGAGAGAGGAGAGAATCTTGCCCTTCCCAGTACACTCAAGCAGAAGCGAACTGCTGCAGCTTCTCCTGCCTCGTGTGTTCTTCCTCATTAATGACTTTTGCCATCTTGGCCACAGGCCAACGTTCCTTGACCACGTGCGTTCCAGTTTGAAACACTGGAGGGTATGAAGGGAGACTGGAAATGTTAGGGCTTTTTGCTTTAGAAAGAAGATAGGACTCATGGGGGAAGATTGGTAAGTCCGTGAAAAGTAAATGGGCAGCCAGGAAAGGAATTATTTGTACTCTCAGAACAAATAAAAACCTGAAGTCATGCAGGGATACTGATAGGCAGTGGATTGACAACAAGGAACTGGAAATATTTCCTGACACAACTTTAGGAACCTATTGTCACAGGATGTCAGTACGGCTAGAATAAATAGGATTTTTTTTTTTTTAAAAAAAGAAAATAATAATAATGGATTAAATTTAGTTAGCTGTCCACATTCACTAGCGTTGGGGGCACAGAACCCCCACAAAAGTTGGAAAATCACAAATATCATTTTGTGCCTGTGAGAAGGGGGACAAGGCATGGTGGGAAGGGTGGGTACCCAGCAGCTCTATACTTCCCCTCTTTCACCCATCTCCTTCTTTGGATCTATGGCGGCATTCGGAGAGGGTTTGTGGTGCTATGAAATCAGGCTGCAAGTCGTTCTTAACTGGCCAGGCAGTGGCTGGTGGAGAAGGAGAGTTTTTAAAGGACTACGAGGCCTGACTGGAAAGGCAAGAGGGCAGGTTCCACTCGAAAAGCAGAGGTTGGAGAAACTCACCAGTAATCAAATCCATGAAAGTCAGACCTGCAAACTTGAAGAGCCAACTGTAATGCCATGAAGAATTGGCCTGGGTGGTAGGAGCTCCAAAGGCTGATGGTTGTTGGATTGTTCTTGTTTTGCATAGTGTTATGAAATCCACTATCAAATTCTTGCTCAGCTGAAAAGCTCACATGGCTAAGCCGTTACCACTCAGCCTTCACGGGGTTGTTGCAAGGATGAAATATTGCTGTAAGCTTCTTAGAGGAGAGTTGGGATACAAGTGTGATCACAATCGTAAATAAAATGCTAGCATTCAAGTGCTTTCTGTTAGTCATTGTTTAGCATCATCCTCAAATGGAGCCTTGCAATGGAAGGGTGCTGTTTTGCCGGTATAAACGAGACATCGACGTATGGCAGAAGATGAGCTCTTGTTCAAGCAGCCCTGCCCTGTTCCAGAAGACTCCATTCTGTTCCACCCTCTCACCCAGGTTACAATTCTGTTTGTTTCCCAAAATATCTTTGTGTGTGTGTGTGTGTGTGTGTGTGTGTGTGTGTGAGAGAGAGAGAGAGAGAGAGAGAGAGAGAGAGAGAGAGGGCGAGATGTGGAACAGAGTTTGTATCCTAGGGGGCAAAATGATATACCCCTGTGGAAGATCTGTTGGTAAGATATGTTTTGCACTATATCAGTGGTTCATAATTTTTACTTTATCAGGGGCCCCCTGTAAATATAATTTGTTTCTGGGGACCCCCAAGACTTAACTCAAAATTTAAATATTTAAATTAAAATTTAAATATTCAAATATTTATTTAAATATTCAGTTTCTTTTATTTATTAAAGGCTTCTGGAGACTACAATTCAAATCCCCACTCAGACACTGGGTGACATTGGGCAAGTCACATTCTCTCAGCCTCAGAGGAAGGCAAGGCACAGCCCCCTGAACAAATCTTGCAAAAAAAAAAAACACCCCTCTGTGATAGGTTCACTTTAGGATTGTGATAAGTCAGAAGTGACTTGAAGGCATACAGCAACAAAGTTCTGCTGACAAGAAGAGGTTCTTTCTAGTCGTCATGTCTCTTCCCTTTAAAAACTGACTTATGGTGACCCTAAGGCAAACCTATCAATGAGTGTTTTCTTGGCAAAATTTGTTGCCTTTGCCGTTATGTGAGGCTGAGAGAATGTGACTTGCCTAAGGTTGCCCAATGAGTTTCCATGGCTGAAGGGGGATTTAAATCCTGGTCTCCAGAGTCATAGTTTGGGGGGGAGGTATGTGCACATGCCTGCTGCCATTTCCCTTCTGTCAGAGATGTGTAGCTGGAGGCTGCATGTGCTGAAACCCCTCCCTCGCTGAAACTGCTCCCTCAGCATCTCCACCCCTCCTTCACTGCTGCATCCCTCTTGCTGCCACTACTGTTGGTCTCCAGCAGCAGGGCTTCATGAGTGGGGGCTCCGTGGACCTCCAGGGGTCCCCAGACCCCAGGTTAAGAATCACTGCACTACACCATACCCTCCTCCATTTCACAGATGAAAACCAGGGTGCATAAGGCCAAGCAACATTAGAGTGTGGTCAAAAAGGTAGAAGTTATTAATGAGGGGGAACGCACAAATTAGGAAAGGCTGCTGCAGTTTGCTTTTCCCTGATCTTCCCCGGAAGAGCAGGATTCTGCTTCTTCCTCTCCTCTCTACCCCCCTCCCCAAATTAATTGGGTTCAAATTACCTTTGCACTTTGAACTCAGTTTGCAGCAATTGAAGTAAGTTGAAGACAAAGGAGGAAGTGGGAGGAGGAGAGGGAAGTTGGGACATTTTAAAAGCAGCTGAAAAAGTGGGATGACACCATATTAATTGAGAGTATCCCTGCCAAGTTGGGACAGCTGGAGGGTATGCTTCACCATTTGCATCATTTCTCACTTCAGGATATCCTTCATGCTGTTTCCTCCAATTGACCTTAACCTTTTTTTTTAAAGAGAGGGTAGGTTGACCTTTGATTGACTGGCCAATTCTGTGGGTGGCCTCCTCCTGGTTTTATTGAAAGAGGAGTATTTAGTATATTTATACGGGTATTGTCTATGTACATGTGTATTGCAGGAACGAGGAACTTCTTTCAGCCCACAGGTCAGATGCAGCTTATAGGGGTCTCCCTCTCATCCAGTAAGCTTTTCCTGCTGTTATCTGTGATCACGTACCAAAGATAAGAGGCTATTGAAAAACTGGGAGCTGTTGCATGGAACAGAACACCGGTGCAGCAGCCCGGGAAGCCATTGCTTGGACAAGAGGGCACCATTGTGGCTTCGTTTTCCTGCGTCACTGAACAAGCATTGAGGCAGGGACCTGCACCTGAGACAGCTGAGTGGTGTGTGCCAGCCAAAGAGAGTAATTGGACTTCCTTGTGGATGTTTCTTGAGAAGTCTGGGTCTGAGGAAATGATGATGAGGGGAAATGTTCTGTCTGATGAAGGTACCGGGAGAGTTTCTAGCCGCTTTGCCTGGGAGGCCAGAGGTAGCACCAGGCCCATGTTCCCATCTGGGGATGGGCTTGCTGACCTTTTGCCTGCCCACTGTATGTTTAAAGAACAGTCTGATTATCATGTCAGCCTTCCTGCTGGAGCTGCGCGCTTCATCAAGCCCTTGCACTGAGGTTAAAAGACAAAGCTATAGAAAGCCAGTGTGGTGTAGTGCTTTGTTGGATGCAAGTCTGGAGATCAGGGTTCAAATCCCCACTTGGCCATGAAATCCCACTGGGTGACCTTGGGCAAGTCACAGTCTCTCAGCCCCAGAGGAAGGCAATGGCAAAGCCTCTCTGACCAAATCCTGCTGAAAAACCACCATGATAGGTTTGCCTTAGGATCACCATAAGTTAGAAATGACTTGAAGTCACACAAGAAAAAATAGAAGCCAGCTAAAAATAAGTGTGCAGTTCTTTCACAGGTAGAACATGGGACTAGTGGGGTTCAAACAGGCACCAAAAGGGGGCAGGGCCCCTGGGCACACAGACCCAAGTCTGCTGTGGGGGGGGGGGGGAAGGCGGAGACAAGCAAAACTTTGTCAGCCAGGTAATCTCTATACCTTATGGTGTATACTATGTATCTAGGCCAGAGCTTGGAAATGCTACTTTTGTTTACACTACGGATCCCAGATTCCCCTAACTAACATGGCCACTGCCCATGCTGACTGGGTGGTTCTGGGAGTTGTAGTCCTCTAAAAATAATGTTTCTAAGATCAGCCTACAACTGTGTCACTTGAAGCAAAAAAAAAAATCAAAATTATACACATACAAACACGTTCACATGCACAATTCCTTTTCTGGACTGTATCTTGCTACATTTGAGAGAGACCAATCCGTTCAAATTTTCTCACACTTGAGCGTTCCTCACATGATAAGATGGGAATGGCCATCTTGTTTTGCTAGGGTAGGGGGAAATATGAAAGGCAAAGAACCTTAGCACAAAGGGCCAAAGAAGTAAAGTATTGGTGGAAGACCCCTGTTGGGTGAGAATGGGTTCTGTGTGTTTGGCTGTCAACCCCCATCAGCTCCAGCCAGCATAGACAATGGAACAGGATTATGAGAGTTATGATCCAAAAATATCTGGAAGGCCACAGGTTCCCTGTCCCTGGATTAACTCAGTCTAGTCCAGCATCCTTTTTTGTACGGAAGCCAACCGGAGCTCTGTGGAAAGTCTAAAAGAAAGAACATGAAGTTAGTAGTGCTCCTCTGCTCTCCCCCACATTCACTGGCAGACTGCCTCTGAACCTGGAGGCTCCATTAATGTAGCCTGGTAAATAACACTTAACTCCTTCAAGATGATCTCTAATCCCCTTTTAAAGCCATCTAAGCCAGTGGCCGTCATCAGAAGGCATCATAGACTTGTAGAAGAGAATCCAGAGATTAATTATACATTGTGGAGGGAAGTCCTTTATATTGTCTTTCCTGGATGTTCTGCAAATGGACTTTACTCGGGGGGGGGGGCTGACTAGAGTGGAGGAGTTTTAATTATTCACTGTCCATCCAGAAAAAGATTTTCTGTCTTTCTACTTTCTTCTCTGTCAGGTCATCCCTGATTATCTTTCTTTCTTTTTTTCCTCCTAAACACAAAAGCTTCAGTGGTTTTAATGAACTTTAGATACTGCTGTACTGCTTCACTGACAGAATTTTACATTGACTTCCATTTGAAACCCATATTTTCCTTCCACAGAAAAATCTCTGAAAGAAGATAAAATGCTACACAATGTCATCTGACTATGGGCAGTATAATTCTCTTTTTGGAAACGACAAGGATTTCATTATAGGGAATTTGCTCCAGGCTTCTGATCATTTTTGTCTAATCATATTCATAGAATCATAGAGTTGGAAGAGACCGTTTGTTTGTTTTTGTTTTTTCCCACCTTTTATAGTGCTACCTTTCATTTTTGGACAGGATGACTAAACATCTATTCCAATTGTATCGGTGCTATAAATTTTGAATGTAAAGGCATTAACAAGACTTCTAACCTTATTTTCAATCTCTTCCCTGATAAACCCTTCATGTATTCTTCCATTGTCACTGCCTGTATGCCAGTGTTTGGAAACATTACTTTCAGGGGAATAAGACTCCCAGAATCTTCCAGTCAGACATAATCACTGATCATGCTGGCTGAGAAATTCTAGAAGCGCTTGTCCAAAAAAAAAGAGCAAGTTTTGCGAGCAAATTGAGTCGATATTGACAAAGGCCCTCTTATTATGTCATATCAGCAATGCTACATTGGGACATACTTAGCATCACTTGCCCTGTCTGCGTATATATTATTTAGTGGCTTTCTGCTTCTCTCCGTCTCTCAGTCTTTCTCTGTCTTCACCACCCAAATCTCTCTCTCCCCCTCCTTCTTTCTCTCTCTCTCACACACACATCTTCAAGCACTTCCCCCCTTCCCTTTCCTTCCTTGGCCTTCACTGCTTTCTGTTTTAAAGAGCTCTTGTGAGGCAAGAAGACCAGTTCAAGTAAAGGGTTTCAAGGGCTACTCAAGGCTTGGGGCAGCTTAGGACAGAAGCTTCTCCAGGGAAGCATCCATTTGCTTCAGTCAGTTAGGATTGCTTTACCTTGTCCCATGCATAGCAGTGCTGTTGTTGCGGTTGTGTTCCTTCTAGCTGTTTCCAGCTTATGGCAACCTGAAGGCAAACCTATTGTGGGGTTTTCTTGGCAAGGTTCGTTCAAAGGGGGTTTGCTTTTGCCTTCGCTTGAGGCTGAGAGAGTGTGAGTTTCCATGGCCAAGGAGAGATTCACACTCTGGTCTCCTGCAGTCCTAGTTCATCCTCAGACCTCTACACCACACGGGCTGTCATGCACAGCAATGCAGTAGCTCTCAAGTGACACGACTCTTATTCATTTTATGAGCGAATTCCACTGATTTTTTTTTTTAAATCAAAGGGGTTGATTGTCACAATGAGAGTTTGAACTCATCCAGCACTCATGGCCAGCAGGGATAACTTTGTATACTCTGTGCAGCATTTCAAAAAGTTTTTTTGGGGGGGGGGCTGTGGCTCCCAGAATCCTCCATTCAGCATGGCCATTAGATATATGCCAGTTGAGGAATTTCTGAGGACTACAGTATGGAAATGTAACTTTTTCAGCTTCTGGATTTTTGTAGAGTCAGGATGAAAAAGAGAAGCTCTCCCTTTTACCTTCATTCAGTTGAATTCGTGTCCTGCCTTTCTTCCCCAAAGCAGACCCACACAGCTATAGTAAAACTACCGTTTTACACAAAGAAGATACATTACCCTGTTACAAGTGCTTTATATTTAATTAATGAATTTGTATGCCGCCTTTCCCCTGGCAAAGGATCCATCAACAAAATTAAAACAGTGAAACATCCTTCTCTAGCTTCATCATCAGACACATCTGTGAAGGTAGCGGGATGGGGAGAAAGGCCTCTTTCGAAGCTCTCAAAGCCTGGGTTTGTTTGGGCAAATACAGTCTTTCAGCTAGATAGCCTGGGTTCAGGTCGTAAAAACCCGTCAACCAGTGGGGCTGGTGGGTCCCATTCCGGTGGGATAGTGAACCCACTCTTCGTTTTAGTCTGGCCTTTAAAAGAGCTTTCCCATGTGCTGACCCATCTTGCAGAGCTCCTTTAGATACCAGGCAAAACCATGGAATGGATTCAGTATCCCAGTGAAACTGGAGCCACCAGCTGTCTCTGCGATTAACTGAATAGGACTGGACCAATACAAGCAGCACACATTCATCTCAGCTGATTGCCTCCCTGCTGGGCCCATGGTTTGGCTATGATCCCATGGGGACAACCATTTCTGTAGAAATGCCAACGTGTCGTTATAGCAAGTGGTACAGCCTCTATTCAGCTGTGTACAGGAAGTCTCCACCTTTTGACTCACCATTATCTGATGACTCGTTCTATTTACTTGCAGGGGCTTTTTTTTTTTTTCATCAGTTATTTGTGCCTGTGGAGGCTTGCTTGGAACCACTTGCACACATGCGCTGCTCACAAAGTGAATTAAGAGGGGGGAAAAGGCACCAAACCGGCTGAGAGACTTTGCAAGCAGCATGGGTATGGTCAGTCCAAAATGAGCCATAAGTCTTTCATGCTCCCTACATTATAGTCTATGGTTCCACATTTCAACCAATTCCATTTTCTTACAGTGCTCCAGTCCGTAAACTGTCAGAGAAGTGGGGGAACACTGTACACCACATGGGTTCATATTAACGGCCATTTCCACCCTAAACTGTTATAGTGCTATTATTCCACTTCCAACATCCTATGAAATCCTGGGGTTTGCAGTTTAGGAAGGGGCCCTTAGAATCCTCAGCCAGAGAGCTCTTTGGATTCAGTGAACTACAAACTCCAGAATTCCACAGCATGTTGAAAGGGGAATAATAGCACTATAACAGTGTAGTGCAGAAATGGCCGATGTCATGTTACTGCCCTGGCTAGCCCGAGCTTGGGGGATATAAAAAGATATCTCTTGATATCAGTAATTCGGCCTCACATACCCATTCCCCTCCACGTGCTTGCGATGCTGCCGGACAAGCACGCATACAGGCTCGGCCGATAATCGCCGTAATATTCCAACACAATACAGGCAGGCCAGAAATAGCCGACTCGCAGCTTCAGGAGACCTCAAAGGCAAGTACTCTATTATGTATGCACGCAACTTTCAAAAGATCCTTTGCTCCGCGCTGGCAGCTTGACGATCGAGCTATACCACGCTCAAGCACTCTGCGTTTGCATACTGGCTATCCTATTGACAATTTGGCTATAATTCAATCATTCAAATTCTGACCTTTCGGAGGCTTTGTCTCCAGACCCAAACTCATTGTTTTCCCCAAGTCCGAACTAGCCTGCGGTCACAATTCTCCTTATAAAGACCCGTGACTTTGAGCGCCTCCTTGGATCGCTCTTGGCTTCCATCCCACCTTGCTGTCGCTTTGTCCAGTGAGCCTTCCCCTCAGCGCCACGTGCTGAGATCCACGCTCCCCAGCTCCTCCGCTTCCAACCGGGCTTCAGGACAGGTGAAGTATCACCCAAACCAACAACCCCTCTAAAAATCCCTCTATCCCACTCCAGCCTTTATTTCCTTAGTTATCTGTGTGACTGTGCTGCATATACTGTTTGATTGTGTTTTAATAAAACAACATTTATTATTTCAACTTCTGTGTGCTCCTTGACTCGGCCTGACCCCGTAAACATAGAGTTCAAGATCTCGCTACGTTACCCTGCCTCTTGTATCACTAGGCTGTGCTCTTGGCTAATTTCCCCAACTTATATAATTGAGAACGCATTTAGGTGTCCCTCTCGGGACCCCCAGGAATCAGGGTAACAGTCACCTCAATGCAAAAAAGGCCAGGCTACAAGTCCAGCCATGGTCTGCCTTCTTCCAAAATGACTGGGTTGTGGAAGCTGCCACAAAGATAAGATGCTCCAAATGATGCTTTACGACCCAAAGGATGTCTACCTTGTATCAAAAAGCTGCTAGGCATTTTGTATGGTGGAGGCAGCAGTATTTTGTAAGCACCCTTAATCGTACAAAAATGTTATTCTAAATGCCGATGATTTGTAGAAGATCAGAAGGGTCACATTTTGCATTTGTGTGCTTCTGGGGGATCCTGTTTAGGAGGTTAGGCCTTACTTCAGAACCACTTGGACACACGTTAAGAGCAGGGGTGTCTCATGGCTCCCTTTCCCCCTTAACCATTAGAATCCAAGGGGGTTGTCTTGTGTCCAGCTGAAGTTATGAAACGATATTCTTGGCAGTGCTTCTCACACCACAGGGCTCGTGCCACAGGGTAGGGAAGTTGTTACACGGAAATAATTAAATGGAGGTAATTGTATGCAGGCTTTGTTTCTGCACAATGGGTGATAAAAGGCCCACCCTCTCTCACTCTGGATACTGCTGCACTCCCTCTCACACTTTGATATAACAGGAAGTGGGGAGGGTGGGTTGCCATATTCTTTGAGCTAGGGCATACCATTTCCCTGCTTGAAACAATTCCTGGCGTTTGCCAGACAGTGCATGGAATGAATGGACTCTTCTCCATGGACATGAAAAGGAAAGGAGGGACTGAATCTAAGCAACATCTTTGAGACTAACTCGTTTATTTCAGCATGAAGTTTTATGGATTTCAATCCACTTCCTCAGATGCATTGGTGGAGTTAATATTAAAGCACATGGTATACAGCAGTTACATGGTTTTGAAGGTGATCTGATCCCGTTCCTTGCAACTATATAACTGCTATATATCCGGTCCAAATTCCTACATCATAGATGTAGTTACAAATGAGTAATAACATATAGTCTGCTAACCCAATCCTCCAAACCTACCTTGATAGCCAGCAGCTGCATTGAGCTATGGAGGTCTGTTCTGCAGTCAGGGTGGATCAGTGTGATGTCCACTCCCAACACACACATACACACTGGTGATCTCTGGTACAACAAGGAATTACAACAGGTGTCCTGCTTCTGATTGTCACACTAGAGATCATGAGCAGGAGGGGGCTGGGAAAGTCAACATGCTGTGCCCTGAGCACCGGTAGAACAGACCTCTGCCCTTTGTGTGGCCGTTTGCTGTTAAGGTAGACTTGAAGGGATTGTGGCAATAGTGTCATGATCAAAAATGTGGAATATCAAGAAGTTGTAGTTGCCTAGGTCCAGTGTATGTATTCATAACTACTCAGCGGGATGCTAGCTCTGGTCCAACACCATATGGATTGGGGAAATGGACTGAAATCCACTAAAGCTCACACTAAGGCTTAAATATGTTACTAAACTCCTTTCATGCCTTCCTCCTTTTCTTTATATGCTGCAGCTGACTAACGTGATTTTCTTTTCGACAATGTCTATATGCACAGAAAGTGTAATCTGCTTGTGAGCTTTATGGAATGACCAAGATACTGATTTTTGTGCTCCCAAGACCAGTGAACAGTGTTTGCCCTCAGCCTAAACAATTAAACAAATGGTAGTGGGGTGGATGCGGCAGATGGCACACTGTTTTTGGCTTTTTAAACTGTAGTTTAATTCCTATACCCCCTGATACTTAGTCATACCCAGAACTGCAGCCAAAATGTTGTGTAAGTTGACCACATGATAACCTAAGACTGCATGGAAAGGAGGAGAAAAAGTGCAGTACAGCCAGAACATAAATACACATACCTTACATGTTTCTGTCTTTAGTATTCAGTGCAATTACATCACAAGACAGCCCAGGCTCTGTTTAAAAAAGGTCTCTCTCTTCAGTTTGCAAGGAAGAGGGGCTTCTGTGAGGAAGGAGAAGGGAATGGGGAAATCAGTTCCTTGCAACTTGCCTAAATGTGGCTAAATCCTGATCTGATTACCCTGAAAAGTGGAAGATAGGCCAGGCCAGCTTCTTTGTGAGCAATTAGGTAGAATCTGAGCTGCAGAGTCTGCTAAGGACTAGAAATTTAACTCTTTTTTATGATGAATGCTGAAAATTCATGGAAAGGGAATAGCCCTGCAGAGAGGAGGCGGTTCCACCCATCCTTTCCTCTCCTCTGACCTTGCAGGTAACCCTTTGACGTTGCAGCACCACCACTTTTTGGTTTACAGCTGCTCCCCTGAACTAGCTATGAGGGAGGAAAGCAACCAGTTAACACTCACAGACAATTTGGAAGTGTTATCTTTTGGTGAGTACAACTCCCAGAATCCGTTCACAAGGGACTATGGAAGTTGTAGTCCAAAACATTTGGAGAACTAAAAATTCCCTATGTTGGAAGCAAAGGGGCACCTTTGATAATGCCTGCCCTTTTGTTTCACCAGTCTGTATTACAGAGTGTTTGCACTCCAGCCTGTTGCTTCCTTCTTACCTGCAAATCACTTCCTCCTCCTCTCAAGAATTTAGCTGATCTCTTTTATTTTCCTTTGTCTAGGAAGGAGCACCCCTGGGGCTCCAACCATAGTAATGGATGCTAGCCTATACTCACACATGAGAGCCAGCCGTTTAGGGTCTCTTCTAACCAAGTTTAGGTCAACTTCTTTTGCCTGTCTCTTTTCCTGTCCTAAAATGGGTTTCCTGCGACAATAAGCATAAGTTTTCATTTCTTTTTTTTTAACTTTACAAAAGCACCCAGAATAATTTCTCCTGTTTCTACCACAAGCTCATATTGCACTAGCTCTGCAGCATTCTGCTTAATATAGATGCCAAATATTCCTACCTTCTGTCTGTTTGTTATCGGATGGAGGATAGATATCATATACTAGTCCTTGTCTTCCCACCCACCACCAGCCATTGATGAGAGTGGGGAAACTCTCTCCATCAACCTTTCAAATGCTATGCTGGTTGAGGATGATGGGAGTTCCAGGGTAACACATATGGAGAGCCCCAATTGGGGATATATTGCTCTGTACAGGGATTCTCTTCTACACATAAGAGCTTGTAGTGGTTACAGAGGGGAGGCAAAAATCTAGTCACAGGAATGCCCATTTGTGTGGAACCCCACAGCAAGAGTAACATGTACAGTACTACATCATGGTACAGTGCTCTGATGATACCAGGTTTACAGTTGGTTGTAAGACACTAGAAGCAAGGGTGGGCAAACGGGAGCCAGTGCCAGTGCCTACAAGCAGGCCAACATCCTTTCTGTGGCAGATCAGAAAGACCGTCTGACCATGGGTTCTTATGGAGCTCAGATCTGTTGTTCAAGTGTCATCTTTGCTTGTCTGGACAGTTACCTTATAGCTCTTTCCATTGGTCACCTTTTCCCTTCCCACTGACTGTATCTCTGGCTTGATTTTCTCAAGTATTGGAATCCACTGGGTGCAGAAGTGATCGAGCGATAGGGTCAAACCCTTTTGCAGAAGCATCTTGTACAGAAGTGTTTTTAATTTTTATAAAATCCTCTCATAAAGAAATTATCTTGGTCTGTGACAAGTTTCCTGTTTTGCCGATAAATTCCTGGTAATAGTTTTCTTCTGATCTTGCAAAGTCTGTGAAGCAGAAGCCCACACTGTAAAATCTGTGTGCTTTCCCATTCCCTCCCCTTGTACTGATTCCTGTTTTTCACCCCCTTGCTAAGGGTTACATCGGGAACGTTGGCTCTGCCTCAGTTCATGTTACTATTTATATCTGTTGCGGGTGTCCCACTGGACAACTTTGATAAATTACCTTGCCTTATAACATTCAGCCTATTGTAAGGCAGGAGATTCAGGCTGCTCGCTTGTTGAAGGGTTTAACAACCTAGCTGTGGGCGGCGGGTGGGTGGGAGTGTGGAGTGTGACAATGGGGGTCAGGAGGCCAGGGAGGGGCTCCACAGAGCTGAGAAAAGCTACGTGCAGAGACTGGACTCAGGGGCACGGTGCTAAAGGCCCAGATGAGCTGCCCATTTGGAGAGAACAGGATGAATCTGCTGCCACTTACTTCCTACCTTGTCCCTCCCCGTTCCCCCTCCATAGCGAGCAGCAGACTTTCCTTGACCAAAAAGGCTCCAGCAGCTGGCAAGGGAGGAACTCCTTTGAACTGATAAAGAGCCCATTGTGTGTCTCTGTTAGGGTCACATTTCTCCAAGTGGAATTTGAGCCTTAACCAAAAATTAAAAGGAGGAGGGAAAAGTGCAGAGTGAAACAGTGAGCGTTGTGGGCCAAGGCAGTTCTCAGAATTATGGGAAGGGCAAAAGAGAGACGGAAGGAGAAAGGTGTGGAAAGGTATCTCTCTCTCTGTCTCTTCAACACACACACACACACGCACACACACACGCACACACACAGAGTTCAGAGTGAATTCCCAGCAAATCCTGTACTCTGTTTGGCATGACTGCTTACCTCCATCAGTTCTAGAATAATTTATCAAATGTAGCCACTGTGGCTATATTCAGCAGGTCGCCACAGACTTCATTTTTGTTTGACAAGTCTTTTTCTTTTATGCCATCATAAGGTGATGAAGAGTGTTTGTGTTCCTGTGAATTATGGTGGAACCAAGCAAACAGCTGTACACACACACACACACACACACACACACACACACAGAGGCACGCACATACTCCAGATTCTGGAATGTGCTCCATCCTTCCAAAATCTGGTGACAAAGAGTCTTGGGTGTGAGGGAGGAAGTCTCCTGTCAGTGGTTGAAATCAGTGAATGATGACAATATAATGCAGCATTTCCTATCCTGATGTCCTCTATATCTGTTGGACTACAACAGGCACTGCATCCAGACAGACAGTTTCACTGCTGACAAAACTGGCGATGCCAAATGGGAATCTGGAAGACAGCCAGTTGGGGCAAAGCTGCCATATGGTTATGCTGTGACCAGCCCAAAATTGACACCAATTCCCATAACATAAGGGGTTTATGCCTGATTTTTTAAACTGATCACATATGGATTAGATCATTTCATAGAATCATAGAAATGTAGAGTTGGAAGAGACCACACGGGCCATCCAGTCCAACCCCCTGCCATGCAGGAACACCCTCAAAGCACTCCCGACAGATGGCCATCCAGCCTCTGCTTAAAAACCTCCAAAGAAGGAGACTCCACCAAACTCCAAGGCAGCATATTCCACTGCCGAACAGCCCTGACTGTCAGGAAGTTCTTCCTGAGGTTCAGGTGGAATCTCCTTTCCTGCAGCTTGAATCCATTGCTCTTTGTCCTGGTCTCTGGAGCAGCAGAAAACAAGCCCTCTCCCTCCTCTACGTGGCATCCCTTCAAATATTTAAACATGGCTATCATGTCCCCTCTTAAGCTTCTCTTCTGCAGACTAAACATACCCAGCTCTCTAAGTCTGTCCTCATAGGGCATGTCTTCCAGGCCTCTCACCATTTTGGTTGCCCTCCTCTGGACCTGCTCCAGCCTGACCATGTCCTTCTTGAATTGGGGTGCCCAGAGCTGGACACAGTATTCAAGATGAGGTCTAACCAAAGCAGAGTAGAGTGGTACCAGTACCTCCCTCGATCCAGACACCATACTCCTATTGATGCAGCCGAGAATTGCATTGGCTGTCTTGGCTGCCGCATCACACTGCTGACTTATGTTCAGCTTGTGGTCTATTAAGACTCCTAGATCCCTTTCACATGTACTGCTATCCAGCCACGTGTCCCCCATCCTATATTTCTACATTCCATTTTTTCTACCTAAGTGTAGGACCTTCTCTCTGTTGAATTTCATTGTGTTACCTTTGGCCCAGCTCTCCAATCTGTCCAGGTCATTCTGAATTTTGATCCTGTCCTCTGGCGTATTAGCAATCCCTCCCAATTTGGTGTCATCTGCAAATTTGATGAGCATGCCCTCTATTCCTTCATCTAAGTCGTTGATGAAGATATTGAACAGCGCTGGGCCCAGGACAGAACCCTGTGGTACCCCGCTAGTCACTTCTCTCCAGGGTGAAAAGCAGCCATTCGTGATTACCCTTTGGGTTCGGTCGGTCAACCAATTACAAATCCAACTAACAGTAGCCCTGTCCAGCCCGCATTTTACTAGCTTCTTTGTAGGAATGTCATGTGGAACTTTGTCAAAGGCCTTACTGAAATCGAGAAATGCTACATCCACAGCGTTCCCTTCATCTATCAAGCTAGTAACTCTATCATAAAAAGAGATAAGATTAGTCTGGCATGACTTATTTTTGAGAAATCCATGTTGACTTCTCGTGATTACCGCATTGCTTTCAAAGTGATTAGAAACTGACTGCTTAATGATCTGTTCCAGGATCTTTCCGGGTACTGATGTCAGGCTGACTGGGCGATAATTATTTGGGTCCTCTTTTTTTCCCTTCTTGAAGATGGGGACAACATTTGCCCTCTTCCAGTCTGCTGGATCTTCTCCTGTCCTCCAAGATTTCTCAAAGATTATAGCAAGCGGTTCCGAAATGACCTCTGCCAGTTCTTTTAATATCCTAGGATGCAATTCATCTGGCCCTGGAGATTGGATTCATCCACTGTGGCCAGGTATTCCTGTACCACCTCTCTATACCTATTATGTGCCTCATTTCCCCTGCTTCCTCACCTGCTCTCCAACCGCCAGGTTGAGTACGTGTATCCTTCTGGGAAAAAACTGAGGCAAAGAAGGTGTTAAGTAGTTCTGCCTTTTCTCTTCCTCCTGTTAGTAATTCGCCATCTTCTCTGTGCAGTGACCCTATCATCTCCTTCTTTTTCCTTTTGCTACGGACATATTTAAAAAAGCCCTTTTTATTGTTTTTGATGTCTCTGGCCAGCCTAAGTTCGTTCTGTGCTTTAGCCTTTCTGACCTCCTCCCTACATTTCCTAGCTACTTGCTTAAATTCTTCTTTGGTGATTTCCCCCTTCTTCTATTTGCTGTACATGTTTCTCTTAACACTTAGCTCAACTGAGAGTTCTTTGGTCAACCATTCTGGTTTCTTCAGATGCTTTCCATTTTTCCTTCTTATTGGCACAGTTTTAGACTGTGCCTTCAGTATCTCCCTTTTAAGGAACTCCCATGCCTCCTGAACTCCCTTCCCTTTCACTATTCCTGACCACTGAATTCCAGGCAGCAGCTCCCTAAGTTTACAGAAGTCCGCTTTTTTAAAATCTAAGATGAGTGTCTGGCTACACTTATCGTCTCCTTCCCACTGAATGCCAAATTCCAATAGGGCGTGGTCACTCCCCCTAAAGATCCAACCACTTCTACCTCATTAACAAGGTCATCCCTGTTGGTTGTATTTGGCCAGGATCTCTTGCTTTTGAAGTTCTGTTGGTAAGATATCTTTTACTCTACACAGTTATAGCACTTTGAAAGCAGTTCATCTGTCATGACCCCATCCTGTGGAATCCTGGGACTGGAAGTTTGTTGAGGCACTGGGGCCCTCTTGCAGAGAAGTCTAACTACGTCAGAAAACTACAAGTCCCAGGATTCCATAGGATGGAGCCGTGGCAATCAAAGTGGTATCAGTGTAATAATTCTGCAGTGTGAAAGAGACTCTCATGTGAACCAGGATTTCAGCCCCAGAGGAACTCTACTTGCAAAAGTTTATGCTTTAGAAGACACTTGGAGATTTTATTTTTAAAAAGTGGGAGAAGGCAAATATCTTGGGAAGCTAGTTGAGGTGCTAAATGGGAGTTATACTCTGTTATGGTTCTGCAGAATATTCAGCTAGCTAATGGATAATTTCAGCTGCCAGATCTTGTGCATCACCACCCAGCAGATTACACACCATGTGGATAAATAAGCAAGCACTGAGAATGTAGAATGGAAGGCAGGAGGCTGTCCTATATACTGGTAGATAAGAATAACTATGTCTGATCAGAGCAAAGGCCTGTCTAATCTAATCTAACATTCTGTTCACAAACATGCTAATCAGTTGGCTAAGGGAAGCCCAGAAGCAGGACACAAGCACAACTGCATCTTCCATGATCCTTGGTAACCGACAGAAAAGAGGCATACTGCCCATGAAAAAGGGGTTGATCTGTAGCCGTCATGTTATACACAATGGAATCACATGTTAGTGATGATCATTTGCGGATAGTAGTTTTAGCTACTTCTCGTGGCAGCTAATTCCCATTTTGATTGAGTAAACTGTGTGGAGAAGTATTTCCTTTCATTTGTCCAGATTCTCCATCACATTCTAGTGTTATGAAAGAGGGAAAAGCTTTTCTCTATTAACACTCACCATGCCATGCATACGTTTTATACCTCTCCTGTGACTTCCCATGTTCACCTTCCCCCACAACAAGCTATACAACCCATCATCATTACATGTACTTGCTGCTTCTATTATTAATACACAATTAAGGTTGCAAAAAGTGTTTTTAGCTGAAAATTTTTTGCTTTAAAGATGGAGTTTCATGGGCCTTGAAAATCTCTCTGAAAGAGTCTCCCATCTCCCTGCTAAAACCTCAGCATTTTTTCCCCCATCTTTTTGCTTTTGTTCACTACCTCTCTCATGAACCAATCCTATAAGCCCACACAATGACTTTATACCACCACATAGCCTTTCACTTTTGGCCGAAAGTGTGACGAGATCATGAAACCAAATAAAAAACAGAGTTGCCAGACTGAAGACTAGAGAGGGCTCCTGTACCTTTAATGGCTGTGTTGAGGAAGGAATTTCAGCGGGTGTTGCTTGTCAGGCAACAAGCTATACCTGCTAAAATTCCCTTTTCTACACAGGAGCCGCCTCCAGTTTTCATTCTGGCAATGGTACATATGAAGAAGGACGAAATTAGGGTTACCAAGTGTCCTTTATTATAAGGGATGTCCCCAATTTGAAGGTTGGAAAGCATTTCCTTTTATATGGACTGAACACAATGGGTGTGGGCCTTTATAGAGAAATGTGTACATCATGTTCTTTATGAATGTGGAGAAAAATACAGAGAAACAATGGGTAAGTTGACTAAAATCAGTACTTCCATGTGGTATTTAGGTAGAACACTGTTAATAGTTACTTCCTGACTGTCAACCGTGCATGTTACGGATTTTGACTGTCCCTTATTGCTATTTTGAAAACCCAGCTCTCCTTGAATGGGTGAACATTTTTTGCCCCCTTTTTGTCTAAAAACATGGTGCAAAATGTTCCATAGGAGGCAAAGATTTCCGCTTAACATTCCTCCCACGTTCAGTGCCAACCATACCGTGTTAATGATAAACACCAGCTTCTTATAGCCCTCCATCTGCTAAATAGTACTTTCTAGTTTGGCTCTTGCCTCATCTGCTTCATCATATTTATCCACCTTTCTTACTACAGTCCTTCCTCCACATTTGTGGGTTTGACCTTTGCAAATTTGATTATTCGCGAGGTGCCCGCTTGTCTTCCCCCCATTCTGCCCCTCCCATTCCCTGGCTTTTTGCCCAGGTGTGCCGCCTTCCATCCCTGAGCCCTGACAAAAGGCAAATGAATGTGAGGAAGAAAAGTTTGTGCACCCAAGCCTTCCCCTATTTGCTTGCCTGTTGCCTGAGAAAGAAGGCAGGGCACTTGGGCAATAGACAAGAGAATGGAGGGGGGGGAGTACATGTAGACCTTCTCTGCCCATGGGGCTGCCCCCCATTCGCTTGCATTTTGCCTGGGTGCGGAGAAGGAAGGCACACCCACCCAGGCAAAAAGCAAAGGGAGGGGAGGGGGAGACCAGAAGGGAATGGGAAGAGGAGTGCTCACTTGGGGGCAGGGGTTATATGCATTTTTTTTAACTTGTGAGGGTTCCATGCCCCTCACCTTTGCAACAGTCGAGGGGCCACTGTATAAACCTTAGGAGCAGTCCCAGACACCCTGAAAGGGACTGAAAGGTGGGTTGTCCATCTGCCTGCCTGCCTGCCTGCCTGCCTGCCTGTCCGTCCGTCCGTCCGTCCATCCATCCATCCATCCATCCATCTGCCCGCCCGCCTGCCCGCGCACCCTCCCACCCACCCACCCACCCACCCATCTATCTATCTATCTATCTATCTATCTATCTATCTATCGTCTCTCTGTATTGCCCCCCCCCGTCCAAAAGGGCTCATGAGGTGATGAACAAATAAAAACAACACAAAGATAAAAACATTTTAAAAGTACATTAAAATGCTTGTTTAAAACTCTTAAAAGCAGTCTAAAATAGTCCTAGAACCTAGTTTGGAAACAATTAAGACTACAGTTTCAAAGACTGAATGCCATACGGAACAGCACTGTTCTGGCTGCCCTATGGAAACTTAAAAGGGATGTGGCCAGCCTAGCTTCCTTAGGTGGGGAGTTCCACAGCTGAGGCACTGCTACAGAGAAAGCCCTGCTATGTGTACCCAACAACTTAAATTTGCAAGAATGCTGGAACATGGAACAGGGCCTCCTCTGAAGATCTCAATTTTTTGGCATGTACATATGAGAGGAGGTAGTCTTTCAGATACGGTTTTTTTTTGGTTGTTGTTAATAAAATAAACGTGGGACACCACATTAATTTTACTTTGTCCTCTGCCTGACAAGGGACTTTTGAGTTCTTATGACTGTCTGAGGCAGTTTCAGAGAACGGCCCAGTTTTTATGTTTTCAAAAGGAGAGCTGTCGTGTCTCTGGCCCCAAACAGCTCTATGTAATCTGAGATTTTTGCACATAGCTCAAGTATTAATGTGCTTAATCTGCCAGGGGCTTCTTTCATCATCATTTTGAGAATTAAACTGCATGCAGGGCACAATCTCATGCTCTTTCAAGCCAGTTTTTTTTTCTCCACTGTACTTTTTTTCCCTTCATATAATAACCAAAAGAAGAGTTATATGACATTGGAAAGCTTGCAGAAAAAAATGATGTATCTTTGCAGAAGTTCTAAAACTTCCCAGTGTTATCGGATAGCATCTCCCAGACTTCATCACAAGTTATGTACTTGGATTTGTAGTTTCACAGCACCTGGAGGCCTGCACAATTGCCATTCCTGTTCTGAAACCTCATGGAGGCTGAAACCTAACTGTTAGTCCTACCTAGAGTAGATCTATTGAATCAGTGAGAACTTGATCAGCCAACACTTAGGGCCTTTCCGCACTACACTGTTATAGTGCTATTATTCCACTTTCAACATCCCGTGGCATTCTGGGGTTTGTAGTTTACTGAGGCCAAAGAGCTCTCTGGCTGAGAATTCTAAATGCCCCCTCCCTAAACTCCAAACCCCAGGATTCCATAGGATGTTGAAAGTGGAATAATAGCACTATAACTGTGTAGTGCATAAATGGCCTCAATGTAAGTTCAGCTGATTCAGTGAGTCTACTCTTTGCTGTTGTTATGTGCTTTCAAGTTGACTACAACTTATGGCAACCCTATGATGGATTTTTCTCAGGAAAGTTTGTTCAAAAGAGGTTTGCCATTGCCTTCCTCTGAGGCTGAGAGAGTGTGACTGGCTCAAGGTCAGCCAGTGGGTTTCCATGTCGGAAACCCAGTCTCTCCCAGAGTCCTAGTTCGCAACTGAAACCATTACACCATGCTGGCTTTCAGGCCTACCTTAGTCAGAATTAATAACTAGATTTAGCTCCCATATTATAGCCCCACTATAACTGTAAGGTGTCAAAGGACCCTGGGATTCCAGAACAGCTGATCTGACAGACAGACAACAGAAGAAGGAGCAGTGGCCAGAGGCAGAATAGCAGGAGCGTTTGAAGGGCGTTACAGTGACATGGCAAAGTGTGTACCTGCCCAAGGATGCAGGTAAAGAAGAGGACAAATCATGCCAAAAGAAAATGTTTTAATGTGGTTTGGGTAATTTGCTTTAGATACAGAAACTGACTGCATCCTGCCACTGTCTGATTTGGGTTGCATGTCATTCCTGTCATGGCCTCTCATTTAAGTGCATGACATATAATAGATGTAGAACTTGTAGGCAGAGCAAGAATGCACACACAGGGACAAACAACCTCCATTTCGTCTGTAAAGAGAGTGAGCAATCCTTGTTCCTGAGCTGCTTGTTCATGGGAATGTTACTAAACCCAGGGGATGTGCCACCCTTTCCTTTGATGAGAGAGACCTACGCCTGGTTCTTCCAGGTAGACCAAATGACTTCAGTGCTGGTACATACCCCAAACATGCCCCTTCATCACTTGAGGAATGTGATCTTCCGTGATGTTTCAGCAGGAGGACACCACACATCTGATGCCACAGACAGAATGTCTGTATTGCTCACTTTCACATCCAAACACAATGCTTTTCACAGGAATCAGACAATACTTTGCAACTGCCAGTCATCAAGTGCTCAGTAATAAGCAAGTCTGTCACTTGCATGTTGATGTCCATCCTTCCCATAACGTCGTGTGTTTGTAACCAAAAAACCCATTTGCTTTCATTCGAGCAACTAATGCAACAAATTGTGCTGTCTGTTTCTCAGTTAAAATCTTGAGGTGGCTGCGTGTGTTTGAATCTGCCAAGCTCAGGCTGAGCATGATGTTCCCCAAGGGACCACAGCAATCTATTTTGGCCTCTGTCGCGTGTTTGGGCCAGTTTCCTGTCTTCAAGACAATAGTGCTGAAAGGGAGGGGGGGTGAAGACGACACCCAAGTCCAGGACTGCCACCCCCCCCCCCCATCCCATCACCCTGGCAGGCTGCAGGCTGCCAGCTGGCCCACTGCCAAGGCTAATCCTCGGAGGCCCATCCGAAACACAGGAACCCATCCGGGAGTGATCCTCTCCACAAACAATGGGAGACAGAGAGGGAGCTCCCTGCGGTGGGATTAAGGCTGACAGGACGTGCCGAGCCAGCAGGCCAGGCAGCCAGCCGCTGAGATAAGACGCCACTGGGAACAATAGAAGGAATTGGAAGGCTGCAGCCAGTAGTGAGCACCACCCAAACTTTGAAGAATGGGCTTTTGGGATGGATGCTCAACTGGCTGGCCCAGACTCTGACTGGGATTTGCCACAGGCAGAGGATAAGTGGTGATGTGTTGTTACCTGTGACTGAACTAGGGTGCTGTACAGTACAGCACGAGCTTAGAAACCAAGTAATTCTTCTGATATCTGAAGCTTGCTTAGGTCTTAGGGCCAGTCTAAATAGAGGACTAAGTTTGCAAACTCTGCATATGCAAGATTATACAGTGGCCCATTGGTATCTGCTAAGATTTGATTAAAGGACCCTCCCCCCCCCCCGCTAAGATTTGGTTCAAGGACCAAAATTTGTGCAAAAGTTCCATTGTATATATTCGTGTAGTAGAATGGTGCCTCTTATATAAAATGGCAAAATCAAAGTTTGCTATTTATTTATTTATTTAGGGATAATTTTGAACTGTGGTTGCTTGAATCAGCGGATGCAGAATCCATGAATATGGAGGGCTGACTGTAATTCAGCCTTGGATTCACAGATTCCCCACATGGCTTCCGTATCCTTGAACTGTCGCTGAATCCTCTGCCATCCCACTCTTTCATCTGCTTTTAAAATATCGCCGTTCCTCTCTCCTCCTCCCACTTTCCCCCTTTGTCCTCAGCTTGCTGCAAATGCTGTAAACTGAGTTCAAAGTACAAAAGTAGTCTGCACTCAGTGAACTCATGTGGCCAAGCAACATCAGAGTCTGGTCAAGATGGCAAAACTTGTTAAAGAGGAGGAACAGGCAAGCTAGAAAAGGCTGAAGAAGTTTGCTTTTGCCTGAGCCTTCTGGGAAGGAGCAGACTCTGCTTCCTCCCCCCACCTGAGTTAATTGGGTGCAAACTACTTTTACACTGAACTCAGGCTGCAGCAGTTGAGGTAAGCTGAGGACGAAGGGGCAAAGTAGAAAGAGAAGACAGACACTGGGCTGAAAAAAGTGAGATGACGTTGGAATAATTGGGGCTGTCCCTGCTAAACTGGCACAGTTGTAGGGGATGCCATTTTATGACCCCCCCCAGCTCTTCACCCCTTATTTGAATTTCTCTTCACCATGCCAAAATGTGGTGGACAAACCTTGTCAGCTCTCCTTTCCCCCCTTTCACTGCTCTGTATTGATGGTCTTTTGCCTCTTCCTCATGCCTGAGAGGGGAAGTGTTGTTGACACCTACACACCTATCAATGTCCCATCAAGCCTGTTCTCTCTGTCTCTCCCCTCCTGTTCCCTCCCCCCCCTTAAAACATCTAACCAAAACTTTCAACTTCCTTGCAACCTCTCTCTACAGTTTTTTTTTTTTTTTTTGCTGCCTACTCTGATGAAGAATTTTGGAGAACTCAAACGCTTTGAGTTCTCCAAATTGTATTTAGTCCTAATCAAATTGTTGCCTGCTTGTGAATTTTGAATGTTGCATTAATTGATTGCAGTAAGACTAGACTGAGAGCCAGCATGGTGGGGCAGTTTGAGCATTGGACTATGATTCCCTGCTCAGCTGTGGAAACCCACTGGGTGACCTTGGGCAGATCACACACTCTCAGCCCCAGAAAACCCTGTGATAGTGTCGCCTTAGGGTCACCATAAGTGGGAAACAACTTGAAGGCACATGACAATAACAAGGATAGCTTAATAATGAAAAGAATAAGCCAAACACTTGGAAATGCATGTGTAATTTCAATCATTAACTGCAGTGGGGGAGCACTGAGGGGGTAGATTTGAACTAGATTAATGACCACTCCAAGCAGGCCACAAAGTTGCTGATGATATATTGGCAAAAAGGGAGAGAACATCAGATCACTGTGAGGTGTAATAAATATGAGATGTTCCTTTAATATTCAAAGGAATGGTCATCATTATCATCATCATCGCCACCACTACCAGTCCCCTTAAAAGGCCTTATGGAGAAAGTGAGAATGTGGAAGCGTGATGGCGCCACTGGCTGGCGCCATTTAGCTGTCTTGTCTGGGTCCCTGCCTGGCTCCTGCTGGACCCCAGTAGCTTACCAAACCGCTGTGTGCCCTCAGCTTACACCCAAGCAAATAATAGTTTCTCTGTTTGGTGTAGTGGAGCTGGGAGAAAAGAAAAGCAAAAAGAAAAAGAGTAAAAATGGGGACAGCCTTTTGCTGAGCTGGGACTCTGGGCTGCCCAAAGAGGCATTTATTTTGATAGCAGCTCTTGGCCCAAGATGCTGTTTCAATGAGAAGGTTCTGTTTATAGAAAAAGGATTTGCTCCAGTGCAGGTTACGCAAAGGCCGGACTGGCCTGTAGAAAGCAAAACAATTTTGCAGGGGTAAACGTGAGGACTCAGGTTGAGCGTGCTGCCAAGTGAATTGGGTTCAAGGCTTCTGGTAGGTTCTGAATCTCAACAGTACAAACAAATGAGAAGATCTCTCAACGAAAGAAGGAAAAAGAAGTCTTTCTTTATTTTATAGCCTCCACAGCATGTTTGAAATCACTTCACATAGATTTGCGTATACTGTGTCCTTTCTTTCTACCACCCTGTTGTATCAGAATTAGGGATTGAGGTATGGTAAATAGAGGCATTGTTTCCATTCTTATGATATTGGAGCAGTAATGGCGAAACAGTCTGGTCTTTGTCAATTATTCTAAAATAGCAATCGAAGAGACTGTATGATGTGTAAAAGAGTGTGAACTTGTTCATGTGACATTTGACTGATGTACACACTAGAAATGATGAAGACTGACCAAGTTATAAGGGCCCCTTGGCCAAAATTAACCTGAATGACTCTGCCTCTCCATTACCATTGTGGCCAGCTGCTGATCTTCCAGCTGTTGCCTTGTTCCTTTTCACCAACACCACCTTCCATTTGCTTTTTCTCTAGGCCAAAGGAATGGCCAAAGTTAGGCAAGTTGGCAGCAACAGAGAGCAGCTGTGGCCTCTTGCTTGTAGCCATTCCTACAGAGGACTGAACCTTGGCAGGTAGCCATCCATACCAGTGCCTCACATTGCTCCTGATCTGAAGCATCTGAACGTGGACAGTACAGTCCCATACCGTCCAGTGTTTCACACATGAAAACCGAGATGTGTGTGACTAAACAACGTCAGAATGTGGACAGGATGGCGAAATGAGAAAAGAATATACATGCTAGGAAAGGCTGGAGTAGATTGCTCTTTCCTAAGCCTACAGAGAATGGCAAGATTCTGCCCCCTCTTCTCTCCTGCCTCCTGAGTTAATTGAATGCAAAATATTTTTGCACTTCGAACTCAGTTTGCAGCAACAGAAGTAAGCTGAGGACACAGGGAGAAAGTAAGAAAAGGAGAGAGAAACTGGGGTGTTTTTAAAGCAGCTGAAAAAGTGGGATGACAGAGGATTAATTATGACTGTACATGCCAAACTGGGACAGTTGGAGGGTATGCATTCCTAGGAAGAGTTGCTTTCCAATATTTACTTTACAATCAAGAGTGAATTTGGAGAAAAAGAGAGGGTGAAAGAGGGTGAAAGTAGAACATTTCTTATAAGATCCTGTAGATGTATGATTTCTAGGGTACCTCCAGAACATGCTGTAGAGTGTAAAGCCCCAGTTCTTAATATTTTCTAGATTTTTTTTTCTAATTGGTGCACTTGTCTGGATGACTTTGATTGGAAAGAGTTATCATTTATCTTGAAGGGGATAGTCTCCTGATCAGAGAGAGAGATTGTAATGGGGCAACCCTTGGTTTCATTTGAGATGCACGAAACTTTTTGAGATGCACTCAGAAACTTTAGGTCTGTATTCAATTTATCAACAGAATTCAGGTGTGAACCTCCATATAATTAAGGACCTAGGAATGAGTAGTAACCAACCAACCAGCATTGTTAGTTCCATGCCAGACTGGCAGAGGCAAAACTGATCTCAGATCTGCTTGCATATGTGGGCTTCTACAGTGCTGCTTTCCCCTTGTGCTTCCTCAGCTGGCACTGCAAAAGAAAACAAGTAAGAATGAATCGGAACAAAACAGGCATACCTCCACGAACAAAACTTCTGACAAAGAAGCTCCTTTTTAACAAAGGCTTTTTATGCTTATCCACTCCACTCTTTTCGTCCTCATCTTTTGTTTTGTTGGAGGATTTTTTTTAGCAGTATTAACATTGGTAAGATGATG
This sequence comes from Cyclura pinguis, assembly GCA_030412105.1. Lineage (NCBI taxonomy): Eukaryota > Metazoa > Chordata > Lepidosauria > Squamata > Iguanidae > Cyclura > Cyclura pinguis. Next base: position 192,904,513 of record CM059600.1, on the reverse strand, counting down.
AATTAAAGTTGGAAAAACACAAGTGTTTGATGTTGGGTTGCAGCAATATGGCCATTTCCATCCTACGCTGTGGCCATTTCTGCACTACATTCTTATAGTGCGATTATTCCACTTTCAACTTCCTATGGAATCCTGGGGTTTGCAGTTTCGGGAGGGGCCACTTGGCCCCTCCCGAAACTGCGAACCCCAGGATTCCATAGGATGTTGAAAGTGGAATAATGCGCTATAAGAGTGTAGTGCGGAAATGGGCAAAGTGCTATTATTCCACTTTCAACGTCCTGTGGAATTCTGGGATTTGACGCCAAAGATCTCTCTGGCTGAGAATTCTCAATGCCCCTCCCTAAACTGCAAATCCCAGGATTCCATAGGATGTTGAAAGTGGAATAATAGCACTATAATAGTATAGGGTGGAAATGGCCTATATTGAAATGGCCTATGTCTACAGTAAACAATGCATTAAATTTTGAACTGTGGAAGAATGGGATTCTGCTTTATCTGATCTTATTGTATCTGTGTTTGCGAGGCTACAATAGGCAGAGTAAACAGTAGCTTCATCCACAATCATTTACTGAACATGCAGGAACAGCAAAACAGAGACACAGGGGAAAGCTGACAAGCCTCCCTCACTACTCACCCGAAGAATACATCTAAAAAAATAGTTCTCCAAGTTTGGTCATCAAAATGGAAATCATAAGAAAAGTGGAGGCTGGTGAAAGAAAATATCTCTGGATGCATTTTGGAAAAAAGCTTTTAAGTGGCTTCTAGAAGGTTCAAACTGTTTTTGTTTACTTAGGCAAGGTTTACATGACCTATTTGCTTCATTTTGTATGTGCATATTATTCATTTTCAAAAAAAAGTTTGCTGAAACGCGCTGACCTGCTCTTCTTTTTTGTGATAGAAGAACCTATCCCTATCCTTTCCATGTTATTTCAGTCTCTGGTACAACATTTTCTGTTAAATAAATAATGCCCAGGAACACCTCTACTTCGTTAAGTGAGGTATATGTGTACAAATATATCTAGCTCTGACCCAGAAAAGCTTATTTCGTAACCTATGAGTTAATCTTTAAGGTGTCACAAAACTCACTTATACAGGTACACAATGCTTTGGAACTGAGAATTTATCGGCTTAAATCTAATCTCAACTCCAGTAGATTCACTGCGCCAATGCAAATTACCTAAGTGTTGATTTATTGAGTATTCATTCATTCAGCAAGTCTACCCTAGATAGGAACAACAGTTTGCTTTAGGCCCTTTTTTCCTAAGTTTTCTTAAGATCATTTATGTTTTTATGGGGATTTGTGTTTGTCTTTTTATAGTCCTTGAGTCATCAGCTGGTGAGAGGGCCTTCCGTCATATTCCATCTGCCATTGCTCTGGCCTCTGGGGGAGAGAAGAGCAGCCAGGCACCCTCCACATTCAATTGCCATTGCTCTGGCCTCCACGGGAGAGAAGAACAGCAGCTAGTATCTGCTAGACTTAATTGCCTCCCCCACTGCCATTTTCTTTTCCTTGTGCATCGTGTCTTATTTAGGCTCGAAGCCTGAGGTTAGGGGACTGCCAAATTAATAATTTTAAGCTGCCCTGTGGGATTTCTTGGCTGAAGGGCAGGGTAAAGATTCTAAATAAAGAAATAAATCACTACCAGTCTGTATCTCTTTGTCTTTCCAGCTGGCCACCAAACCCCACTCGTAGTGATCAAACTGAGGTAAGTTAAATTGAGTATTAAGTGTTCCTGTTTCCTGTGAAAAGATCAGTACACCATAGAAAGAGGAAACGTGGCTGTGTGTGCGCGTGGGGTCAGACTGCCATGCCGCTCCCATGTGCCTGGAACAACTGCCTTGCTGCCATTCGCTTTACTGAAGTATTGTAGATTTCCCTTCAACCACCACCAGAACTCCAGCCAAGCCATTCTAAGAGCAGTATTAATCTGTACTGTCTGCTACCAGTTGCAATATACTTCATTTACTTCAAAATGAAGCACCCACCATTTTATGTTCACTGTCCATCCTACGAGATCCAGCATGGATTATGATGCTAGAGACTAGGACTTAGTTCCCCACTTAGCCGTGGAAACCCACCGGGTGACCTTGGGCACGTCACAAACTCTCTGCCCCAGAAAACCTCACGATAGAGTCGCTTTAGGGTCATCATCAGTCAGAAACAACTTGAAGGCACGAAATGACAACAGCCATGCTATAAGTTAAAACTGAGAGACAGTGATCATCGAGGGTCCCCCACAAAGCTAGGTCTCTTACTGGCTGTCACAGTATATCTAGCCCCACTTTCTGTTTCTGAGGGCTGCTTACTAGGTCATAACCTCCAACTGTCCCAGTTTGGCTGGTGCAGTCCTGAATAATCCTCTGTAATCCCACTTTTTCAGCTGTTTTTAAAATGTCTTAGTTTTTCTCTCCTCTTCTCACTTTCTCCCTCAGCTTACTTCAATTGCTACAGAGTTCAGAGTGCAAAAGTAGTTTGCACTCAATTAATTCAGGAGAAGGAGAGGAAAGGAAGGGGCAGACTCTTGCCCTTCCCAGTAGGCTCAGGCAAAAGCAAATTGCTCTCCTAGCTTCTTTTTTCAATACCTTTGCTCATCTTGACCAGACTCTGATGTTGCTTGGCCACATGTGTCCCAGTTTTCATCTGTGAAATGTTAGAGGATATGAAATGGACACAACTCTATCGGACAGGGAGAAAGTTGGAGGGATAGAAATACGGGTGCATCTTTTCACAAACATGAAGAATAGTGAGATGCAATTGTATTTTTTTTTCTTGCCCAAAAGTATGTTAGATGCCTCTTGAGCCAAAGATGCTGGCAAATGGAAAAGGATCCTCCCTGGAAGTTTGCCCACAGCACCCAGATGATCTTAAGTAGACCTCTTTGGATCAACACTGTTCTATTAGATCTTAGCCACTAACAAATCTTTTTTTATGGAGTTATCTTATTTTTCAAAAAGGCCATGTGCAAGGTGTTATCACATCCTCCAACACTGAATGCCATATTGCTAACGGCATATTGTCTGAAGGCTTACTTCCTTCAGTCTCTTCTCAGTGACCCCTTCTGTGAGCTGTTCTTTTGCAATTTTGGAAAAGAGGGTAGACTTAGACTACAGGGAACTTGATCTGAAGTTATTGCCTAGCCAAAAGCTGGCTGGGTGGCCTTAGGCAACTTTCTATTAACTAATTCACAGGTTTGTTGTGAAGATAAAATGGGAGAGCCTGACATTTCTGGAACGGAAAGACATGATAGAAATAGAATATATAGAAATAAAATACTATTAATTTTTTTAACTGGGTGACCCTGAGTACTAGTTATTTTTAGAAAGAATATATTTTCTCCATGCACTCTCCTGACAGCATTTGTGCATTTATGTTCTTCGTGTTTAACTTAAAGTGATGTGGGAGATCCAGGTTGCTTTTTTCAAATGCTTAAAGGCAGCTATGGAGCTTGTGTGATTTTGATTGGGCCATTAGTACCAGGGAAAGAGATGTTAACTCTTTCTCTGTGTCACTGACATAATTAAAATCCCTGCTCCCTCATTCAGAACTCCTGCTAGCCATCAAAGGAGCAGAAGCCATCAGGCAGTGGGAATAAATTGTAGCCATGATTATGGTAGTTGGTCCTCCATCTGTCATGGAGCCACCCCTCAGCAGTTTTTTAAAGAGACACCAGGGACAGGTCACATTAAGGTTTTTGTAGACCTTAGGTGCTCTTGTATTTGAGTCCCTAACTCAACTTGACGTGCCACTAGGGATGTCTTTGTAGGCCCTAAAATCTGGTTTTCATAGGCCCAAAAACGTTCATAGGGCTTAGCCACTGTGTCTAAAGCTGCCTAATGGGTAAGGTGGCCCTGACCAGAGAGATCAGATGACAGATCGCAACTTGTTTCTCTCTTAGGGCACATTATGAACCTGCTCCAGCTTTGAGATCTGTACAGGAGGGCTTTCTCTCAGTCCCATCACCATCAGCACCACATTTGGTGAGCACATGTGAGACAACTTTCTCCATGATGACTCCCAAACTGTGAAACTCCCTTCCATAGGAGGTCTGGTTAGTCTTCTCCCTGATGTCTTTGTGCTAGCAAGCAAATACCCTTTTTATTTAAGTAGGTATTTGTTTTTAACTTGTTGGAGCAGATGGAGCTTTTAATATGCGTGTGTGTTGTGCTCCAGTTCTATGTTTTGAAAGTGTTTTTACTTGCTTTAACTTATATTTTTAAAATGCAACTGTAATTTAACTGTTTTAACTTTTGCATTGTTTTTTTTTTAATTAAACTGTGTTTTAATTGGTCAGAATCCTCTATTCTGGCCCAGTCACCCAAACCTGATCGAAATGCCATTCATTCATGCTCTGTATGCTGACAGAAAGGATCTCCTTCTCTCCATGCAGCTCATGCCTGGCAAAGTAGGTTTGGAGGGAAGTGTTGTTGTCATGACTAAGTAAAGATATTTGTGACACTATTGACATATTTTAACTCCTCACCAAATCTGCTTTACTGGACATCAGATGCATGGGGGAAAGGAAGTCCTTTCTGCCAGTGATCAGAGTGCATGTGAATGATGTTTCCACCAGGTCTGGGGAGGGTCTGGCCAGGAGAGGTTACCTAGTTATGTTGTTGTTATTGTTGTGTGCCTTCAAGTAATTTCCAACTTATGGTGACCCTAAAGTGGACGTATCACGGGGGTTTCTGAGACTGAGAGTATGTGACATATCCAAGGTCACCTAGTGAGTTTCCATGGCCAGGTGGAAAATTAAACCCTGGCCTCCAGCACTCAAACCACTCTATCATTCTGGCTCTCTACTTAGTTAAGTATATTTAACTGAATGCAAAATCTACAAAAGAGTGATACCTTTATTGGCCAACTAAAATGCAGAAAATATATCATGCAAGCTTTTGAAGTTCACTGGCTTCTTCATCAGGCAAAGATGTTAAAAATTATACAGAAGAAAAAAAGTGACCATGTTAGAGTCACAAGGCTAGACTTTGTCTCAGATGTTACTTCTGTTGACAGTTAAGGCTGTCTGGAGAGATCTCAATGCAAGCAGAGGCCATTCCCGTTCTTGACCAAGTGGGGACAAGGGACAAAGGGCAAGACAGATAATAACATTTGAACTCCATTAGCCACAGAAAAGTAACTTCCCTTGTGATCCAGCCTGTTCCTGTCCTGTGTGAAGCTACCTGCCCCTTTCATAGGCAGAGAACATTAAATTAAGTAGCTGATACAGGATTCAGACCACTGTGGTTTTAAATGGTTGTATGTCACTTGAATCCTGTCCTAGGAGCAAGGCAGATTATGAATAAAATAAGTAAAAGAATAAGCCCACACAGAAGGTCCCACAAAACCTTTTTTACAATGTGGGCGAGTGTGGAAGCATGGGAACCATATTGCCTGAGTGGTGGAGATTTCTGGAAACCACGTGAGCTTGCAGTTGCCAGAGATGTGCAGCACTGCTGTGTGTTTTTTTTCCATACATGTGACCACAAGAATTTGATAACCAAGTATCCAGAATAATTGAATGCACAGTATCAAATTAGATAAAAAACCTGAAACTGAATGACAGAAAAAGTATGGTTTTTAAAAATTGTTTAAACAACAAAAAGATGGCTGGAATCCCGTTGGGCAGTTATGAAACTAGTTACACACTCATGACTCTTTATTATCCCTACGTAGCCCCTAGTTTAAGAAATACCTAGGGACTGGGAAAATCCCCCAATCTCCACTTGTCAGGAAGCAGCTGCTGCAGTTGACAGGGATCTCTTCCCCTGTAGGTCAGGAAGCAGCTGACTAACGCCCCTGATTATCTGAGCAATCTCCAGCCCATGGGGGAATTGTGGCATGGATCCTACTTCTGGCTGTCACAATGAAGATCAGTCAGGTGTTTCCTGATTGGCAGGGGAACAGACCCCCATTGACTGTAACAGCTGCTGCCTGGTAAGTGGGAACTGGGAGGACTGGGATGGGATACACTGCATAGCACTATAACTACAGTGTTTATACATACATAACCCACCAACAGATTTCTGGCCATATAACCCACCCTTCTCACCTTACACACCAGTCAGAGCAGCTAACAACAATCAAAACAGTTGATAAAATACAATTATATTGCAAAACAACATTATGCTTTTAAAAAAATTCAGAGAGTTACAGAAGATAAAACATTGAATTAAATAAAACTAAGGAAACAAATGCTTGCCTAAACATGGATGTCTTTATCATATGGACAAATGTTGTAAAAAAGAGAGTGCCAACCTAGTAAACTTTTGATGTAGCCTGTGAGAAGGCCTTTTTTTCTTGTCCCCATCAAGTGTACTGCTTCTGCTGCAACTAAGACAAGGGCCTCTCTTTTAAAATTTAAGGTGTAGACAGACTGGTAAGGGAGGAGAATTAAAAACAAAACCATACCTTGTCCCTAAATGATTTAGATCTTTAAGAGTAATCATCAACATTTTGAATTGCACCTGGAAATAAATTGGTGACCCGTGCAGCCTTTGTAGAATTGTTGTTGCTGTGTGCCTTCAAGTCGATTCCATCTTGTGGGGTCCCTAAGGCAATGCCACCATGGGGTTTTGCGGGGCTGAGAGCATGTGAGACACCCAGCATCACCCAGTGGGTGCCCATGGCCAAGTGAAAAATAGAACCCTGGTCTCCAAGGTTGCAGTCCAAAGCGCAAACCTCTACACCACACTGGCTGTTTTTGTACAACAGCATTTGCATAATCCTGTATAGGCAGTGGCTCACCAACATTCTGTCTGCCTCATTCTGGACCAGTTACAATTTACCCTATTTGCTGGCGTATAAGACTGCCTCCCCCCCCCCCCAAAAATACTGTTTGAAAATAGGGTGTGTCTTATATGCCAGTGTGTTTTATATACCAGCAAATAGTATTTGCTGATGTACAAATAGGGTGTGTCTTATATGCCAGCATATAAGATACAGCAACTCTTATTTATTTAGTTAGTTATTTATTTAAAACGCTTCTCTTCTGCCCCTTATCATAGGATCTCAGGGTGACAGAGAATATAAACAGTTTAAAACATTTCCAGATTAAAAGGATCAACAAGCTGAACAATTTAAAACTATGTTAAAAGTTGTAACAGTGAAAAACCACTTTAAAAGCAACGATTTAAACCACTTAAAAGAAAAACACCAACATATAACAATTTAAAACCATGTAGGTGTAGTTTGGAAATAAATTAGTTCCTGAAGGTTTTAATAAAACACAATGTTTTAGCTTGGCACTGGAAATAAATCAACATCTGCCCCTGTCAGACCACCGAGGAGAGGCTATTCCACAGTTGGGGGGGCACAGCTGAGAAGACCCTCTCCCATCTTTCAGAGTAGCCTTATATAGAAGTTGTTGCAGTAATCTAGTCTAGATGCAACAAAAACATGTGCCACCCCAGGCTGGGTCTTACCTTGTTACAGAAAAGGCATTATGTAATTTGTGATCTATTATGCCTCTGGAAGCCCTATGAGGAGCAGCTTAGGGAGCTGGGTATGTTTAGTCTGCAGAAGAGAAGGTTAAGAGGGGACATGATAGCCATGTTTAAATATTTGAAGGGATGTCATGTCGAGGAAGGAGTGGGCTTGTTTTCCACTGCTCCAGAGACTAGGATGAGGAGCAATGGATTCAAGCTGCAGGAAAGGAGATTCTACCTGAACCTCAGGAAGAACTTCCTGACGGTCAGAGCTGTCCGGCAGTGGAATATGCTGCCTCAGAGTGTAGTGGAGTCTCCTTCTTTGGAGGTTTTTAAGCAGAGGCAGGATGGCCATCTGTGGAGAGTGCTTTGATGTGGGTGCCTACATGGCAGGGGGTTGGACTGGATGGCCCGTGTGGTCTCTCCCAACTCAATGATTCTATAATTCTATAGGTGCATGGGTATTTGAACCCTGTCTTTGCACTTTCAGTTGGACAGACAGCAGAGGCAGGAGATCTACCCAGATCTCGTAGGTTCCATCTGTGGGTCACAAGTTCTACAGAACTACATTTCAGATGATGTTTAAATCTCCTGATGAAGAGCATGTACAGCACAAGGATTTGATCACCTTGCATTAAGTTTTTCTGGATACTCTTTGAGTATCTATTAATCTAAGAGCTATTACATTTCAACTGGCTCGTGTTTCTTTTCCACACTGAAAAGAGACAAATGAATCTAACTGTTGCATGAGAACGGCATCCCAGGATAAATGTTGGGCCTAAATATCCTAAAGCCACCGTCAGATCCTGACTGATCTTGGAAGCAAAGCAGTGTCAGCTCTGGTTAGTACTTGGATGAGAAACCACCAATGAATACCAGGTCCTGTAGGCTATATTTCAGAGGAAGGAACTAGCAAAACCATCCCTGAAGATTCTTTGCTAAGGAAACTATGAGAAATTTATGGTGTCACCATAAATCGACAGGGTGACTTGAAGGCACATACACACGCACACAAGAAGGAGAACCTCCAATTTTTGCAGAGTTACTCTCTTGGGGTAGAATTTCCAGAATGACAAACCTGCGTAGCTATGGGGATCATAAAGACTGAAGTTGGGAAAAAAATGTAATTTTGCCAACCAGTGGAAAAAGCCAGAGGTATCTAAGTTCTGCTGGGGAGGGAGACAATATTATTCAGGGCAAGGACTCGGCGAGTGCAGGGGGAAAAGGCCCAAATGATATTGACCAAGTAGTACAAGCGTCCAATGGTGGGAGGAGTAGAAACTATAGTACAGGACTTGCAAGAAGGGCCCGAGGATTTAAGTGTTTCTACACTAACGCAGAGTATGGGAAACAAGCAAGATGAACTTGAACTCCTAGTACAACAAAATAAATACGATTTGATAGGCATCACCGAGACCTGGTGGGATGAGTCTCAGGATTGGAATGTAGGAATAGAGGGGTATAGCCTATTTTGTAGAAATAGACCAAACAAGAAAGGAGAAGGAGTAGCCTTGTATGTCAAGGATGTTTTCACCTGTGAAGAGATCCATGACTTAAACCCAGAAAGCCAGGTCAAGAGCATCTGGGTAAGAATTAAGGGAGTGAGAAACAATAGGGATATTCTGGTGGGGGTTTACTACAGACCTCCAACCCAGACTGAGGACCTTGATGATGCCTTCCTCAACCAAATGACCTCACATTCAAAAAGGAGAGATACAGTAATAATAGGAGATTTCAATTACCCGGATATATGTTGGCAGTCAAACTCTGTCAAGACAGCAAGGTCCAGCAAGTTTCTTGCTTGTCTTGCAGACAATTTCATGGTTCAGAAGGTGGAAGAGGCCACAAGGGGATCAAATATTCTAGATCTGATCCTGACCAATAGGGATGACCTTGTTAATGAGGTAGAAGTGGTTGGATCTTTAGGGGGGAGTGACCATACCCTATTGGAATTTGGCATTCAGTGGGAAGGAGAAGATAAGTGTAGCCAGACACTCGTCTTAGATTTTAAAAAAGCAGACTTCTGTAAACTTAGGGAGCTGCTGGCTGAAACTCCGTGGTCAAGAATAGTGAAAGAGAAAGGAGTTCAGGAGGCATGGGAGTTCCTTAAAAGGGAGATACTGAAGGCACAGTCTAAAACTGTGCCAATAAGGAGGAAAAATGGAAGGCATCTGAAGAAACCAGAATGGTTGACTAAAGAACTCTCAGCTGAGCTAAGCGTTAAGAGAAACGTGTACAGGAAATGGAACAGGGGGGGAACCACCAAAGAAGAATTTAAGCAAGTAGCCAGGAGATGTAGGGAGAAGATCAGAAAGGCTAAAGCACAGAACGAACTTAGGCTGGCCAGAGACATTAAAAACAATAAAAAGGGCTTTTTTAAATATGTCCGTAGCAAAAGGAAAAAGAAGGAGATGATAGGGTCACTGCGCAGAGAAGATGGCGAATTACTAACAGGAGGAAGAGAAAAGGCAGAACTACTTAACACCTTCTTTGCCTCAGTTTTTTCCTAGAAGGATACAAGCACTCAACCTGGCGGTTGGGGAGCAGGGGAGGAAGCAGGGGAAATGCGGCACATAATAGGTAGAGAGAGGTGGTACAGGAATACCTGGCCACACTGGATGAATTCAAGTCTCCAGGGCCAGATGAATTGCATCCTAGGATATTAAAAGAACTGGCAGAGGTCATTTCGGAACCGTTTGCTATAATCTTTGAGAAATCTTGGAGGACAGGAGAAGTTCCAGCAGACTGGAAGAGGGCAAATGTTGTCCCCATCTTCAAGAAGGGAAAAAAAGAGGACCCAAATAATTATCGCCCAGTCAGCCTGACGTCAGTACCTGGAAAGATCCTGGAGCAGATCATTAAGCAGTCAGTTTCTAGTCACTTAGAAAGCAATGCGGTAATCAGGAGAAGTCAACATGGATTTCTCAAAAATAAGTCATGCCAGACTAATCTTATCTCTTTTTATGATAGAGTTACTAGCTTGATAGATGAAGGGAATGCTGTGGATGTAGCATTTCTCGATTTCAGTAAGGCCTTTGACAAAGTTCCCCATGACATTCTTGCAAAGAAGCTAGTAAAATGTGGGCTGGACAGAGCTACTGTCGGGTGGATCTGTAACTGGTTGAATGACCGATCCCAAAGGGTGCTCACCAATGGCTGCTTTTCACCCTGGAGAGAAGTGACTAGCGGGGTGCCACAGGGTTCTGTCCTGGGCCCAGTGTTGTTCAATATTTTCATCAATGACTTGGATGAAGGAATAGAGGGCATGCTCATCAAATTTGCAGATGACACCAAATTGGGAGGGGTTGCTAATACGCCAGAGGACAGGATCAAAATTCAAAATGACCTGGACAGATTGGAGAGCTGGGCCAAGGCTAACAAAATGAAATTCAACAGAGAGAAGTGTAAGGTCCTACACTTAGGTAGAAAAAATGGAATGCAGAAATATAGGATGGGGGACACGTGGCTGGATGGCAGTACGTGTGAAAGGGATCTGGGAGTCTTAATAGACCACAAGCTGAACATGAGTCAGCAGTGTGATGCGGCAGCCAAGAAAGCCAGTGCAATTCTTGGCTGCATCAATAGGAGTATGGTGTCTAGATCGAGGGAGGTACTGGTACCACTCTACTCTGCTTTGGTTAGACCTCATCTTGAATACTGTGTCCAGTTCTGGGCACCCCAATTCAAGAAGGACATGGTCAAGCTGGAGCAGGTCCAGAGAAGGGCGACCAAAATGGTGAGGGGCCTGGAAGCCAAGCCCTATGAGGATAGACTTAGAGAGCTGGATATGTTTAGTCTGCAGAAGAGAAGGTTAAGAGGGGACATGATAGCCACGTTTAAATATTTGAAGGGATGCCATGTAGAGGAGGGAGAGGGCTTGTTTTCTGCTGCTCCAGAGACCAGGACAAGGAGCAATGGATTCAAGCTGCAGGAAAGGAGATTCCACCTGAACCTCAGGAAGAACTTCCTGACAGTCAGGGCTGTCCGGCAGTGGAATATGCTGCCTCGGAGCGTGGTGGAGTCTCCTTCTTTGGAGGTTTTTAAGCAGAGGCTGGATGGCCATCTGTCGGGAGTGCTTTGAGGGTATTCCTGCATGGCAGGGGGTTGGACTGGATGGCCCGTGTGGTCTCTCCCAACTCTACATTTCTATGATTCTATGATCTTTCAAACTAGGGAAGTTATCTGGCAACTGGGGAGTTGGCAAAGCCTCTCCAGGGGCCAGAGCCTGCTGACTCAGGCCATTCCCGCACTAGACTGTTATGGTGCTATTATTCCACTTTCAACATCCTATGGAATCCTAAGTTAAGTACATTTTCATATCTTGCAGCTGTTTGCAACAAGGGTAGGAGCCATTTTTAATCAGATGTAGTTTGTTGTTTAGTTTAGTATGATTTGATTATCAGCTTAGTTTAAGTATGATACGTATGTATACAATTTTGTTTTCCGTATGTTAATGTAATTGTATATGTAGGTTGATTTGCTGTTTGTCTTTATTATATATTGGTTTGTTTGTTGTTTTGCTTTATGTATGTAAAATTTCGAATAAAAAAACCCCCATCCTATGGAATCCTGGGACTTGCAGTTTAGCGAGGGGCCTCAAAGGCCACCCGCAAAAGCCCCTCCCTAAACTGCAAACCCCAGGATTTCATAGGATGTTGAAAGTGGAATAATAGCGCTATAACGGTCTAGTGCGGAAGTGGCCTCAGACAGAGCCCCGAGAGGGCGGCGTCCCCGCGGCGCTGTGCTGCCCCGGGCCCGACCTTTCGCACCCGGCGCTTCCTCCCTCTTCCTGCCCGGACCCCGTCTGCTTCCCAGAGGGAGGAGATCCCAGCGACCCAAGTCTTGCGATTGGCCGGGAAAGGGAAGCCCAGCCAGGAATAAAAAGGTAGCCGGGAGCGCCCTGCCTCTCCGCCTGCCTGCCTGCCTGAACCGATACCGGCTCGCCTGCCTGCCTGCCTGCCTGCCGCCCTCACGATGAGCAACTTGGCCCTGTACCGGGGCATCTACACCGAGGAGCGTTTCCAGCAGGTCTACGGGGCGGCTGCCACCCCGGAACCGGAGAGCAGCCTGGCGGCGATGCTGAAGGGCAAGCTGAGCCGAGGCTGCCGGTGCTCCCGGGCGGCTGCCTCGCGCTTGCTCCAGAGGAGGCTCCCCATTGCCAGCTGGCTGCCCAGGTACCAGCCGAAGAAGTGGCTCCCGGGGGACCTGGTGGCCGGGCTGACCGTGGGCATCGTGCACATCCCGCAAGGTGAGTCGGGGGGCGAGCGCGAGCGCGCGCGTCGGTCCTGAAAGGCACATCCTCTAGTGCGCCCTAGAAAGCTGAAGCGAAACATGCGCTGTTCTTCTTCTAAGCGAAGAGCTGTTGCAAAGTTAACAGTGGGGGCAGTTCTCCTCTACTGGAAATATTATTGACTGAGCTGAGCAGCAAGGTGTGTATGGGAGGGGGAGGATATTGGAGGAAACGGACAAAAATCACACTTAGGCGGCTTTCCTGCTCCGTTAACCCTAAATTTCCTTAGATTTCTGATCCTGACACATTTTTAATCCCACTTTCTCCTATTCTGGCTTTAAGTACACAGTTTCTGCTTTCTCACCTGCAACATCTTTGCAGATTTTCTCTCCTCTTCTCACCTGCCTAGATCCTCTTCCCTTTTTTTGCCGATCCTACACACCCAATCAGTTTCTGATGGATGCCTCTGCTCTCCACGGGGCTCAAAATTTCTCTGTCTCTAAATTCACCCTCATGGGAATTTGATCTCAGCCTTGCTTAGTCCGGGTTTTTGACATCCATCATCCCACATTCTTTCCAAGTTTTATTTGATCTCTCTCTCTCTCTCTCTCTCACACACACACACTCTTACCTCTACCCACCTGTAATTCTATTCTCTACACCACCAAACTCTCACCCCTTCTCTGGTTCACAGAGTTCTAAGATCCTTGATCAGCTTCCCAGCTTCCTTTTGAATATTCTGCAGGTATCTTCCTTGCTTTCTAAACCTGCAGCCTCCTGCATACTTACCTGAAAGCCAGCTCCATTGGACACAGTGGAACATCTATCATAAGTAAACACACTGAGGGTTGGGCAAGAGCCCGTCTTTCTTTAAACATTGTTCTCTCTCCTCTCTCTGCTTTCTGTCACTCACTCGCTGAAGAAAGGACACGACTGAACTGTGTGATAGAATTAAACAAAACAAACCTGAACACCTCCTGGAAGTCTTTCCGCCCTGGAGAACCTAGGTTGGACTCATGCCCTGCTTGCCCTTGTTAAGGTGGCACTCTTTCCTCCGGTGTCAGGTGGCCTCAGGCAAGGCAGCAGCACATGTGAGTGTGGGGGGTGGCGTGCTATGGCACAACAGGTTGCACCTTATCCTTCTGCACCTTTTGACAGAAGGAAGTGTCTGGGAGGGTAGATCCAGAGCCCGGAAATGTTATTTTTGGGGACTACTGGAGTCAGCTAACTAACATGCCCCCTGACTGTGGAGGTGTGGCGATTCTGGGAGATGTAGTTCAAAAGCATACTATTCTGCACTCTAATCCCACCAAGCAACATTGTATACAATAGTCTCAGATACATACCTGTCTTGAGAACCCATTTTCATGGTGACACCTCATTTGGTGTTTTTTTCCACCCTTTAATACTGGTGTTCATCCATTCCAATAAAAAACACCACCTGGTCTTGAGATACCTTAACAAAAGTGCTTACCAAGTTTGTTGTCACATCAGCATTCATGAACTAGAGCTGGCTTCACTAGGCAAGAAGAAATGGCTGCGTACAAATCTCCAGCCCTTTTAGGGGAAAGCGACTCCCTACAATTTGCAAAGCTTAACTGATTGGTTGATGCAACTTGCAAAGTGGTCCCATGAATTTCCCAAGGTTTTCTTAGGGAAGGAATACTAGAAGGTGGTTTTACCAGTTCCTTCCTCTGAAATATAGCCTAAAGGACTTGGTATTCATTGGTGGTCTCCCATCTACATATTAACCACAGTTCACCCTGCTTAGGTTCCAAGATCAGACAGGATCTGGTGTCTTTAGGGTATTTCAGCCCCATCAGGCATCAGACTAAGCCTGTCTAGATTGGGTATATTTTGAAAATATTTTTTTTCTAATATGGGCATATATGAAAATTACTATGCTTTGTAGATAAAGAAGGAGCCACATTTTGGATATCTCAACAAATTTTGTTTTCCATACAGTGGGAACGAATCATCTAATACAGTTTAGAAGCGAGTGCAGTTTGCAGGTTGTGAAAGACAGTAAGGGTTTCTCACCTAGAATTCAAGTTTTTGGTTCTGGACTTTTCTCCATTGCTCCAAGAAGGAAATTGAAACTTGTAATTGGACTTTTTGTGGTATACTGTGTCGTAGAAGGACTATTTGGTATGGATGTAGAAGGAAGGCCTCCATTTAAATCTTCATTTGTGGAATTTGTGAAGTAGCCTTGTAAGAGTCATATATCTCATCAGACTCCATTTCCATAAAGTGGTAATGATTGTTTTAGTACAGGTACTTTAAGTCAGGTGTCAAAACACAATTACCTATTTTTGAGGCATTATAGAGCTTGGAAACGTTACTATTTGGATTTCAGCTCCCAGAATAACTTCTGTGGCGGTGCAGCTGGGGTTTCTGAAAGCTGTAGTCCTAAAAGTAACATTTCCAAAGTGAGGCATGCTTTCTAAACAGAGACACGTATTGATTTGTTTTCTTTGTTGAGAAACCAAGAAGTCTAGGGATCACCCCTAGTAAGCTGGAGCCTTACCTATGAGTTTCAGATGTTTGGGATTGTGGTTGGTTAGTACCTACAGGAGACACATTCTGGGCTTACATTAAGTTTTGAGGGAATTCTTCATTCTTCTTGGGATTTTTACTCCACCAACTTTCTAAGTCAGATCTGGACCTTTCCTCCCACTGAAGATGGCTTCCTTACCGTTTAACATGGCTAACTGTTCTCTCTGCTCCAGTAACTGATGCATTGGGTTGAACGTATCACAAGAGGGGATGGATGTCAGACTCATCCACTTCCCAGTTCTGATAGTCAGTTCTCTTGGCTCACAGGCCCCAGTGGCATAGGTACTCCTTTGACAGGGAAGTAGGGTCAGTTTTGTGTGTCTGAAAGTCAACACTCCTATCTGAACTGCTTGTTTACACTTGGCTTCCCAACTAGAGGAGATTATAGAGTTCTTTCTGTTTGTTCTTCTTCCTCCAGGAATGGCCTTTGCTCTCCTCACCTCAGTAGCACCAGTTTATGGGCTCTACACTTCATTCTTCCCTGCTTTGCTGTACATGTTCTTTGGTACTGGGCGCCATGTCTCCACAGGTAAGTAGACCACAAGATGGAGTCAGGGTTAAAATAGCCATCCCTGAACTCTAGGTTCAACCTTCTCAGGCTCCTGCATATTGTGGTCTTCCACAGATTTACAGCCATAACATATTATTAATAATAGCAACAAGAAAAAAGGGCAAATCTGCAGACTCTTGGAGTGGCCCCCAAAGACCAAAATCCTACAGCAAATTGCAAAGTATATCATCTCTTTCAGATTCAGTAAACAACCCCTTTTGTCCCACGCACACATGCATGCACACACGTGTGCACGTACACACACACACACACAAGCTATTATAATGTGATTGTGTTGCTAGTTCATTACAGTCAGCATACATGGGTTTAACTTTCATGGATTTGATTATCTGTGAATTTCTCCAACAGCTTCCTCTCCCCCTCAGGTGTCTCTTTTCCAGGGAAACCTTCCCCCTGAGCAGCTCTGATCAGGCTACACAGCCCTTTAAAAACCTGCTTCCTCCTCCTCCTCCAGCTGCTGCTTGACCAGCTAAGGATGGCTCACAGCCCAATTTCTCAGCACCACAAACCCTCTCCCAATGCCTCCTCACGCCCAAGGAAGGAGATGGGTGAGAGAATATGTATAGGGCCATCATACTAAACAATACTGACCCACTCTCCCTGGCCTGGTTTGGACCCTGAATGCCCATTCTCCCCATCGTGCCTTAGTCCCCTTCCCACAGACACACACACACAGATTTTGGCATTTGCAATTCTTCTACTTTTACAGGGGTCCTGCAGCCCTAATCCTAGCAAATGCGGAGGGCCAATTGCACAGTATTAAAACATTTCAGCTCGGCACATTGACAGAGCCAGATTTCTTAATTTTCTTCTCAAGCACTACCAACAGCTGCTGTCCTCTCCTAGCATTAAAAGAAGTTACTCTGAACTTATAATTCGTCAGATTCAAAATCCAGATCTTGGGTCTTTGGGTGTAAACACAGGAGTGTAGCTATGAGGGAGGGGCCAATTGAAGGCACTGGCACTCCCAAACAAGAATTCTACTTCCCCAAATGAAATTTCTTTCACTCCCCAAATGTCTAGCATTACAGTAACTTAAAACTTAAGCTGAGCATTTAAAAATACAGTTTTAGTCATCCAAATGAAAAGGGGCAGGTAAAATTATCAAAGGAATGTAAACACAGCAAATACGAGTTCTAGGTATGAACTATTGTCAGCGTCTAAGTCGCCACAATGCTAGAAATTTAGGAACTAAAGAAAAATCTCCTGTGTAGAGCAAAATTCTTATTCGAGGGAAAATGTCAGTGATGTAGACTCGAATCGATGGACTCGGACTCAAGTTGGACTTAACTCACTTCAGTGACTCGACTTGGCCATAAATGATGCACTGACTTGACTCGACTTGAGACTTGTATATTTTTAATGACTGACTTGATGCCCTTGGTTCAGTAACATAACGCATTCATCCAGAAACCTTACGACTCTGAACAACTCTTCCATCTCTTTTGCCTACTAGTCACATGACAATCTCTCTCAGGCCCAAAGTGTGGGTGCATTTCTCAGAGGGGAGCAGCAAACAGGTTAGGCAATGGGCTTGAGGGAGGCTTGAGGTCTGCTCAGCAGCCTGTCCCTGCTGCATATTGGAGGAGCCTTCTAAAACATTTCCTAAGAGCAAAAGACAAGACTCGCCCCCAGAGCACAGGGTGCCTTTCTCAGAGGGGAATGGCAAATGTGTCAGGCAATGGGCTTGAGGAAGAATGATCCTTCCTTCTAAAAGCTTTTGAATCTTCAGTAATGGGGAGTAAGATAGGATCCTATTCTCCACTTCCAAAGCTGCAGATGGCAAAACTGCAAATATGGAGAGCCGACTCTGCTTAAATTGTTAAAACTGAATTTATTTCACTCTATTCAATAATTCTGGAATTTTGGTTGGGGTATAAAGTTGGCTTCCAGATTCGAGACTTGACTTGAGACTTGAAGGTAGAGACTTGAGACTTGACTTGAGATTTGGAGTAAAAGACTTAAATACATCACTGGAAAATGCCCTCATTCCTTCCCATACTCTGTAGTGACAGCCCTGCTTTGTAGCAACAGTTGAGCAGATTTGAGATGTTAGAACCACATCCAACCCAATATGTGTTTTCTGAGCTAATATTCTGGCACATTGGACCAGTGGCACAGGGGCGGGGGGGGGGCAATGCACTCCTGGCAGCAATTTTTTGGGGGCGCTGCGGCTCCTTGCTTGCCATCCCCCACTCACCCTAGCCCTGCAATGCGTGCCAAAGCGCTGCCCCATATATCGTAGCCCCACTCCCACAAGTCCTAGTCCTGCCCCTGCCCCTCCGCCTGCCCCCACGCCCTCTGCGCGTTCCAAGCTCCGCCACTGCATTGGACTGAGCACTGAGTGTCTTTGGATGCCCAAGATCCCATTGTTGCCATAGAAGGTCATGGGGCATTTCTACTTGGGATTATTATTGTTTGATTGCATTGCCTTATTCATGGAATTTTAGGTGGGTGGGCAGATGATACCAGCTTCCTCTGGTAATCCTTCCCATGTTTTCACATCCACAGATTCTCTCTTTGTTTTTTCCTTACTAAAAAAAAAAATTAAGAAAAGTCAGAACTATTACTTAAGCAACCATGGTCTTTACTCATGTCATCCATCCAAAGCCACTGGGAGAGAGTGTGAGATTTTTCAGCTCTTGCAATGTAGAGCTAGGCAGTGGATGAAACTGGTGGAAGGTAAAAATGTCGATGATGGGGCAGCCGCAAGATGTTTATGAATGGATGTTATTGTGGCATCCCCAGAGCTCAGAAAAGGAACTTTTTTGACCAAAAGCTTTCAAATCCCCCAGGCAGCAAGAGCTATGCTGGCCAGGAGATTCTGGGAGTTGTAGTCCAAAAAGTCCCTTCTCTGCATGTATCTAGTACACAGGCCTTAGTTAGTTCTTCTCTCTCTTGTCCCCACAGGCACCTTTGCTGTGGTCAGTCTTATGACAGGCTCTGTGGTGGAGCGTTTGGTTCCTGCTCCACTGCAGTCCAACAGCACCATCCCTGCTGCAGCAGCTTTGTTTGAGGGGCAACGCATTGGTGTGGCTGCAGCCATGGCCTTCCTTGTGGGGCTGCTCATGGTGAGTCTTCAGATGATGGTGGAAGTTGAAGGGGATGAACAATTCCAAAAGGCTGAAGGGCAAAATGAAGCCCACAAGGAGAGACAATAGGCACAGTGGAGTAGTTGTCGCAGTATGACTTCTCATAGGGTACACTCAGCCAGTAGGAAGAGATGCTGAATCAGATGCATACTCTTGAACATGGAAGCTCCATTCTTTGCTATCTTGGTTACTATCCCTCTATCACGTTGCCTAATCTTTTTAAAAAGCCATCTGGGTACCTGACCATCACCATATCCTATGGCAATGAATCTCTTACATTAATTATACAGTATCTGATGAACTGTCTTCATTTTTCTGTTCTGTAGTGGGCCAGAACTAAAGATATCAGTGTTTCTTAAATTTGGTTCTATTGCCCTTTGGAAATCTTCATCAAGAGTTCCTCAGACCTTTGAGATTTCACACTTCCAAGCATGTGTCCCCCACCATAAGAACCAGAGATCTCCTTATGCACATAGTTCCACATGCTACAGCTTTTTTGGGGGGAAGCGGCTATGGAATCTTAGCAGCTGCCAGTCCTGACATCTTCTCCTGCATCATCCCTAGATAGTGATGTTTACACTTCACCTGGGCTTCCTCTCCACCTATCTCTCGGAGCCTGTTGTCAAGGCCTTTACCAGTGGTGCTGCCTTGCACGTAGTGGTGTCTCAGCTCCAGAGCCTGCTCGGTATTCCTCTGCCACGTCCTGATGGCTGTTTTGCCATCTTCCAGGTATTTTTTTTTTCTTATGTCTTTGCTGGTCAAGAAATCAGAAATATGTGTGTAGAGACAGAATGCCTTCCTTATCCCTGTCTACCTGATCCTGTATTAGTATGCAGTGTTTGTGATATTTCACTCCTCTGGGCTAATGTGAAAAAAGCTTGGGGAAAAAATAGCTAATTTGACCACTGTTTGGGTGGTTTTGGGAACTGTCACCCAAAAAGTAATTTTCCTAAGGTCTGTTTTTCTTACATATGAATATACAGTGCTGCTTCTCTCTTTCTCTTTCTCTTTCTCTCTCTTGCTAGGGAGTACTTTTCAGAAAGATTTTTGTGGGATGCTATGTATGTCGAATCACCATCTTAGCTCTCAAGTTGTGGGTAGTAGAAGCTTTCAGTAAGCAGAGCTCCTTCTTTTTCCCAAGCTGCTAAAAGCATTCCAGCCTGCCTCTCACAGGAAACTTGGATGCCCAGCATTCAGAATGCCAAACAGCTTGGAACCTCAATATCTGAAGGAGCACCTCTCCTTATATGTGCCTACCTGAGGACTGAGATCTGTTGGAGGGCCCCTTCTCTGTGTCCCACTAGTGGTTCCAGTATCATGGGGGAGGACACAGGAGAGGGCATTCTTGGCCCCCCACTTGTAGAATGCCCTCCTTTACAGGCTCAACTGGTACAAGTGTTAGCTTCTTTCTGGCACCAAAGCAAGATATGGCTTTTTATTGGGACCTAATTTACTCTTAAGCATGTGCATAATTTTAACTGAGGGCCTAATACCCTATATCAGGTGCTATAGGGTGTATTTCGGAGGAAGAAACTGACAAAACCACCTCTGCGTATTCCTTGGTCCTGAAGGCACATATACACACATGATTTAACTCTTCTATCCTTTAAAGGTCTTTTATTTATGTGCTGGCGTATAAGACTAACTTTTCTCCTGAAAAATATTGTTTGAAAATGGGGTGCGTCTTATATGCCGGTGCGTCTTATATGCTGGCAAATACAGTAATATTTTTCAAATTGTTTAAGATGTTTTAGCATGTTGAAATTATTTCTTGATTTAAATTTGTAATTGTTTAGATTGTTTATATTCTTTTATCTGTTTGCCACCCTGAGATCTCATGATAAAAGAGTGGGGTCTGTTGTTGTGTGCCTTCAAGTTGTTTCTGACTTATGGCAACCCTAAAGTGAAGCTATCCCTGGATTTTCTTGGCAAGATTTGTTCAGAGTGGGTTTTCCCTTCCCCTGAAGCCGAGAGAGTGTGACCTGCCCATGGTCACCCACTGGGTTTCCATGGCCGAGCAGGGTTTTGAACCTTGCTCTCCAGAGTCAAACCATGGTGGATCCCACCCCACAAAAGGTAGGATAAAAATGTTTTACTAAATGATAAATAAATAATTTAAGCAGTACCAGAAGTTTTTGCCTCTGTGTTTTCCCCAGACACTGGCATCTGTTGTGGAAGCCTTGCCCTTAACCAACATTGCTGAACTGCTGATCTCGGGCCTCTGCTTGGCTGTGCTGGTGCCCATAAAGGAGATCAACAACCGCTACCGTAGCCGGATGTGGGTCCCCATCCCAGGAGAGATCATCATGGTGGGTGTAAATTCTTAACCAAACCAATTGCTACCTTCTCTTATTGCATCCAGCACGTCGTCATCATTATGTACTTTAGGGGAAAGTGACCGTGTAATCCTAGAATTCGTGATTATGGGACTGGCTGAAGAACAGTATATAGTTGACCCTCCACATTTACTCAGGTTAGGGGCACAGGACCTCCCCACATAAGAATGTAAAAAATTGCAAATATCAAAATGTCAGCATGTGTCTGTGGGAAGGGGGCCAAGGCATGGTGAGGAGAACAGAAACCCATGGTCCAAACCAGGTCAGGAGAAAGAGAGGAAAAAGGGGTGAGTCACCATGGTAGCCCCACACTTCCTCTCTCTTGCCCATCTCCTTAATTAGGTGTGGGGAGGGCATCAGGAGGTTTGTGGTGCTGAGAAATCAGGCTGTGAGCTGTCCTTAGCCAGGTGGCCAGCAGCTGGTGGAGAAGAAGGAGGTCCAGAAGGAAGTTTTTAAAGGGCTGTGCAACCTGATCAGAGCTTCTGAGAGGGAAGATTCCACCAGAAAAGAAGCACTTGAAGTAGCAGGGGCAGTGGTTGGAGAAATTCACAAATAATCAGATCTATGGAGATGAAACCCACAAGTATGGATGGCCATCTGTACCATTAACATCATCATCATTTGTACCCTGTCTATCTCCCAAAATTGGAACTCGGGGCAGCAAATACTTTGAAAAAGAACAATACAACTAAAAGCATACAAAAAGTGAACTTTAAAATGGAATTAAACTAATCACAGTAGTAAAACGGTTCAGATCTATACTTAATAAAACAATTTAAAAGATTAAAAAACTATTAAAAACATTTGAGCTTAGAACAAGACAACAGCCCTTAGCGCATTCTTTAAAAACTTTCTGTTAAAAGTCTGCCAAAATGAAAAGGATTTTGCTTGCTCATGGAAAGACAACAATAAAAGGGCCATTCTGGCCTCCCTAGCAAGGGAGTTCCAGAGCCTAGGTGGAGCCACCAAGAAGGCCCGGTCTCACATCTCTGCCAACTGTGCTTGTGGCAGTGGTGCGACAGAGAAGGGCCTCTGCTGGTGGTCTCAGGGCCTGGGCAGGCTCATACAGGGAGGTACCCTGGACCTGAACCATATAGGGCTTTATAGGACATAACCAGCACTTTGAACTGTGCCTGAAAACAAACTAAGTCAGCCCTTCACATTTGCAGATTTGACTTTAGTGAATTTGATTATTCACGAATTTGAAAATCCATGCCCCCACCCTTCATCTGGTCCCACCACTCCTCTCCCAGATCAGGAAAATTCCACCCGGGTTTAGACACACCAGCAGCAGCCTCCCACCACCTAGTGGCTCTCCCACATCTCTTCCCCATCGTCTCACGCCTCTCTCCAGTCCCAACAACCCCTCATTCTCTTCCTGCACACACTGGAAACTTCAAGACTCTCCCAGATTCTTAGACCAGAAAAACTCAACCAGGTTGTAACATTCTCTCCTTCCACTTCTAACACCTGTCTCCAGTCCCAACAACGGCAACCCCTCACTTCCTTTCCTGCATACATTGGAAACTTTACCCTCTCCCAGATTTTCAGACCAGGAAAAAGAAAATGTTAAAACCCAGTTGAGTATTCCTGGTCTGAGAATCTGGGAAAGGTTTGAAGTTTCCTGAGGCAATGAACAAATAAAAACAAAATGATACAAAGATAAAAACACTTTAAAACACATAGGTTGTTGTGGGTTTTCCGGGTTTTGAAGCTGTGTTCTATTAGTATTTTCTCCTGATGTTTCGCCTGCATCTGTGGCTGGCATCTTCAGAGGATATCCTCATATCCTCTGAAGATGCCAGTCACAGATGCAGGCGAAACGTCAGGAGAAAATACTAATAGAACACGGCTTCAAAACCCGGAAAACCCACAACAACCTATGGATTCCGGCTGTGAAAGCCTTCGAGTCTCTTTTAGGGAGTATTTAAATGTGTTTTAAAAACACATTTAAATACTCTCTAAAACCTCTAAAAGCAGTCTAAAAACAATCCTAAAATACCATTTTAAAACAGAGCAGTTTCAAACATTAAAAGCCATGCAGAATAGCACTATTTTGGCTGTTCGCTGGAAGCTTAACAGAGATGGAGCCAGACTAACTTCCTTGAGTAAGGAGTTCCACAGTTGTTGTGGTTGTGCCAGCTGGGCTGTGCCAGTCAATATGAGTTGCAGTCCAACAATACCTGGAAAGCCAAACATTTCCCAGCTGTGCTTTATGTTCATTAATTATATAAATGCAGTAAACTTTTAAATATTTCCTTTGTTTATTTCAACATGAGCCTACTTGAGTCTAAGATCTTCGGGGAAGGGTTCTTGGTGGCCACATGGAGAGTGACCATGGAAGTCTCTTCCATGAGAACCCACTTGGCTACCTCTTGGCTCTCTTTTCTCAAGCAGACAAATATCTTTTTGTTTCTAACTCATCCTCCCGAAATGTTTTTAATGGAGTGTGCTGGACTATATTGTGTTTTAAATGTTTTCTAATATTTAGAATAATCTATTTAAAATTTTTTTTAAAAAATTTGTATTATATATAGCTTTAGTTGTATTTTGTTTCAACCTACATCTTAAGCAGCTATCAGGGTTGCTTCCAGAAGTGATGAGAGGGTGGTTGGGTTCTTTTCCAGATGATGTGGCCTGCACTCCTTTGAATCAGCCTTCTTGTTTTTTGGTCATTCTTGACAGGTACTGCTGGCCACTGGGATCTGCTTTGCTTCTTCTCTAAATACTCATTATAAGGTGCAGATTGTTGGAGACCTCCCAGCAGGGTGAGATACCTTTTCTCTGTCTCTGTCTCTCTCTTCCCTGTTCTCCATGCCGACTGAAGGCACAGTCACTGCCCACCCTATCGGCCTGGGAAATGGAAGGGCAGCTTCCTGTCTTGGCCTTGTTGAGTAACATGGAGGCTGACCTGGCCCTGGGGATGGCTGATGGGGTGGAGAAGGGAAGAGCTCTTTCTGTCCCAACACATAGTGATTCCCATTCCACCGTTCTCTCATGCAGGTTCCCACAGCCCCAGCTCCCAGCCCTGCATCTGCTGCCCCAAGTGCTGGGGGACACGGTGGCCATCACTTTTGTGGCCTACGCCATCTCAGTGTCCCTGGCCATGATCTACGCTGAGAAGCACCACTATATGATTGACCCCAACCAGGTGTGTGTCCAGCCTGGAGAGCTAGGTCTTCTCAGGGTGGGGAGGAAGAATCTGGACACTTTCCAGCTAGGGATCCTGCCCCCTCTCCCCACCACCTCCACAATGCCTGTCAAGCCTGCTTCCCTTTCCTTGTGCCCAGAAGGACTTGGCTTCCCCTTGAGCGCCCCTCCTCTGTATCTGATCTTCCGGGATGGAAACCAAACCACTACTCTTGATAGTTATAACCTGACTGCCCAGAGACGATTGGGTTTTGCTTTTACCTGATAGTTCTGGGTGGTATCACCGAAGGAGTAAGTTGAAAACAAGAGCCACACATCTTTGGGACTTCCACACTGGGCTTCAGGTGGCGTGCTGCCATGTATCAGGCAGCCAGTGCTGGGCAAAGAGGGCTGAGCGCCACAGAGATACAGGGGTGGAGCGGCTCCTCCGTTCTTGCTCTATCCTCATTGTGCTCTTGCTCCACAAATGGCAGCTCAACTGGGAAATTTCAGGACTGCGAGTCACTCTAGAAATTTCCTGAGTTCCTGTTATTGTTTGTTGCTGCATGTACTATTGTTCTTTTAGCTGTGCTTGAACTACAGTGAGGATTGAAGTTGCTGCATTTCTGCTGTCTTTATTAATTCTTCAGTGAGTTCCTTCCCCCACCTGATGCCCTCATAACACATTTTGCCTACCACCAAGTTAGCCATAGAGTTGTAGTTCAACACATCTGGTGGGTTAAAGACTGCCCTACCTACATCAGGAATCTCACCTTTCTTTGACCAGTCTTTGCCAGAGCTCTACAGAAAACAAAGATCACTTGTAAACCCAAGTAGGACAGGCAGAGCTGAGTTGACTTATCTCCTGTCTATTCCTATTCTCACAAGCATCTCCCACAGGGAGAACCCTCTGACCAGAGTATTTGTGGGGATGAGAGAGCCAGTGTAGTGTAGTGATTTGAATGTTGGACTGTGGCTCTGGAGACAAGGATTTGAATCCCTACCCAGCCATAGAAACCCCTTGGGTGACCTTGAACAAGTCACATTCTCTCAGCCTTAGAGAAAGGCAAGAGCAAACCACCTCTGAACAAATCTTGCCAAGAAAGCCCCATGCTAGGGGCACCTTAGGGTCATCATAAGTTGGAAACTACTTGAAGGCACACAATGACAACAATTTATGGGGATGCTTATGAGCTTTGCAGGATCCCAGGAGAAGGAACTAGCTACTCATGTAGGCATAGGTTGAATCCATACTCCTTGCTTCTTCATTCTTCCCCTGTTTCCTTTCTTACTCTAGCCCTGCTCTCATCCCCAGCTCCTCTTATGTCAAAACAGTTTCAGGTTCAGCCAGTCAAGCACTGGCTTTCTTCTTACTTTCTTCTGTTCTCCCACAGGAACTTCTGGCTCATGGCCTCTCAAACCTGGTCTCCTCCCTATTCACCTGTTTCCCCAGTTCAGCCACACTGGCTACAACCAACATCTTGGAGAGTGCTGGTGGACGCACACAGGTACAAGGCCCAGACTGGTCCTACCATTAGGTAGAATGAGGCAGCTTCTCTAGACAGCAGATGCTGAGGGCTGTGGGGTTAGAGGAAAGAGCAGTGTGTGACAGGCAACCTTCTCTACAGCCCCTAAGCTACCTTGTTGTCTTGAGGTGCTGAAGACAATACTATCCCATCATAACTGTGGAAGGAAAATGCAATCAATGATCCAGTTGGATTTTATGTGTGTGGAATAGTGATGGTGGTAGGACACCATTTGATCTTTTGTCTCAGACAGCAAAATGTCTTGTATGGGTACCATATAAGGCAGATGCCTCTGGAGGACTTTGGTACAGCATGCTTTGCCTTCTGCCATCTTGGCATGCTTGTTTTTGCTTCTCAGGAAGAACAGAAGGCAAAAGGGCCAAGGGGTATGGAAAGAAAAGGAAGTCTTAAGGCAGTGGACCAAGGATACAGGTGACACAATGAACAAGAGTTGGCCTAGGACTGGATTTGAGATGAAAGTAGCAAGAGTAGCCTGTTGGGATTAAGGCAGACAGCGTTTTTTCTGTTCTCCTATTACCTTTAAGAGTTTGAAATGGGAAGAATTTAATCCTTTGGCATGGAGAGACACTAGTAAGGAAAGCACCAGCATCTGGAACTTTCTTGCTATGCAGCTGTGAAAGGCACAGAAGCCTCACCAGAAAATAAATATTTGGCAAACTGAGTTGAAGATTCAGGGTCATTGAAAAATGTACAAAGAGGTCAATAACCTTTTTATGGACAGAGGTTCTTCTCCTTTAACTGGCAGAAATCATAAGGCATATAAGTAACAAACCTATACATGGCAACTCTATATTTGAAGAGGGAGGGTGGGAGCTTGGCAAGATGTGGTTGTGTGAAGTGTTGTGGTGTGTGCATGCACACATAATTTTTGATACTGAGGTAATAGTACTTACTTACCTGACTCAGTAGAGAAGACAATGATGCTGGGTAAGGTAGGAGGCAGTAGGAAAAGGGGAAGACCACATTACAGATAGATAGACTCAGTCAAGGAAGATGCATCCCTGAATCCGTAAGACTTGAGCCTGGCAGGTGAGGATAGTGTGACCTGGAGAACTCTTATCCATAGGGTCACCGTAAGTCAAACTTGATGACAATTAACAACAACAGTAACCTAAGGCACAGCTGGTTAACAGATCCACAGATGCCTGGACCTCTATGCTTTAAAGTAATTTAGACTATGGTGAACACATAGTTGGTACCAGAGATAATTCCTACCTACCTGGTGCTGTGGAGTGGTAAGACAGAATAAAGCTATTTGGTTCCCTTTGGGCCTAATGTCCTTTCTGTTAGCTATGGCTGATCAACCTTCTTTGTCCACAGCTTTCTGGTCTCTTTACCAGTGCTGTTGTCCTGATTGTCCTGATCTGGATTGGGCCACTCTTCTACTACTTGCCCAAGGTAAGCTAGATAGAAGAACAGAGATAGACATAATCCACAGGGCAGTTTGTTACTCCCTGCCAATCCTGAACAAAGAATAAATCATGTGTAGAAATTATGTATATTTACTCTTTGTATGAGCTGACGCACTAATTTCTTATTTAAAGATTTTCAGTCTGCTTGGTGGACAACTTTCACTTCTTTTTCTTATTTTTGAAAAAAGGCCTAGCTTCTGGGGTGAACAAAGTTGTATGTGTGTACCCTTACTGGAAAGTTCCTCCCACATTAGCTGTTAGTCTGCAATTTACAGTTTTGAATCTCTCAGTTTCATGGAGAATAAGAGATATTGTTGTTTCCAACATATTGTATTTTATTGTTGTTGTTGCTGCTGCTGTTGTTGTTGTTATTACAAATGCCAGCAGGTGTAATGGTTTGAGACCATTTCCGCAGTAGACTGTTATAGCGCTATTCTTCCACTTTCAGGAGGCCCCTCCTGAAACTGCAAACCCCAGGATTCCATAGGATGTTGCAAGTGGAACAATAGTGCTATAACAGTCCAGTGTGGAAATGGCCTGAGTGCTGTTTGTACTACAACCCTGGAGACCAGGATTTGATTCCTTGCTCAGTCATGGAAACCCACTGAGTGACCTGAGGTATGTCATACACTCTCAGCCCCAGAAACCCCATGATAGGTTTGCTTTAGGGTCACTCTAAGTTAGAAACCACTTGAAGGCATACAACAACAACAAAAGCAGTAGCAGCATCAGTTTCTCCAACCTTGAAACTTTCAAGGACTACTGTGTCTTTCATAAGAACTTTCCTTCCTGTGAGTGTTGCCTCTGATTCCTTCCTGTTCAATGTAAATGTGGAATTACTGATAAATATCCTGAATTAGTCAGGGTTTTTGTTGTTGTTGTTTTGTTTTCATTTCTGGGGAGGGGCTCTTTAAGTACTGTTCTCTCTCATTTATTGTATTTGTAAATTGTGAGCTAGCACTATTTCACAATGGGGCAGAGGAAATCGTTAAGATGAAAACAGTATTAACCCCTCCATAGAGAAGACTTTTCATGGGACACTGAGTAATTCCATATCTCTGCTGAAGAGGAAGCAATTACAGGATCAGAAGCCATGAGAAGAAAGTTTTTAATTGAAACTGCTGAATGAGGCTTAGTTTTCCCTAAATACTATAGGAAAAAAGTACCCTCATTTCATAATATCATGAACTATTAGCTGCTGTATGATACCAGCATTTTAATTCTGGTTCCCAATGATTGCAGAAAATCAGTGCCTTAGCTGTGCTGTAAAGTAGACACAATCACACTGCCTAAACAGGCTGTGAGATTCTCACAAGGTGATCACATAGTACCTTTTCCAGTCCAGTGCTGCATGAAGTTAGGCATGCCTATTAATGGGTTTAGGTGGACCTTACTTTGTATTTCCTCTGAGGTGATGAAAAAATATAAACAGTTGGCCCTCCACATTCGCTAGGGTTAGGGGCAAAATTGGAAAAAATGCATATATCAAGATGTGTGTCTGTATCTGTGGGAAGAAGGCTAAGACATGGTGGGGACAACAGGCACCCAGGGTCCAAACCAGGTCAGAGACAAGAGGGGGAAAGAAGGTGGATCTACCATTGTAACCCTATACTTCCTCTGTCTTTCCCATTTCCTTATTGTGGGGGCAGTGGGAGAAGGTTTGTGGTGCCGAGAAATCAGGCTGCTAGCCATCCTTAGTTGGCTAGGCACACCTGGTGAAGGATGAGGAAGATCAGAGGTGGGTTTTTAAAGGGCTGCACGGCCTGATTGGAGCCACCAAGAGGGGAGGTTCCCCCAGAAAAGAACCAGAAGTTGGAGAAATTTGCAAATAATCAAATATGTAAAAGTGAAACCCACAAATGTGGAGGGCCAATTGTAGTTAACGACATATAGGTAGCAAAAGCTAGGGTGCAGAAGACCATTTCTCAACTGCTGTATTTGGACGTCTTTCAGCCTCTTTGATGCGTGAAGGCCTTGTGCGTGGCTGCAAATGCAAATTCAAAATGGCCTCCTCTGGCATGCTCATAATGCACCACTGTCTCTTTTGCTCTTGGACAATATATGGCAAAGCCCCCTTGTAATCACACCTGGCTTGTCTTTTTCATTTCTAGTGTGTCCTGGCTTGTATCAATGTCACCAGTCTTCGGCAAATGTTTCTGCAGTTCCAAGATCTGCCTGAACTATGGAGGATCAGCCGTGTTGACTTTGTAAGCAGGGATTGCCATTAGGAGTGGGCCAATGTATAATCTGGTTGTTAACATAAAACAGTATGCACTGTATATATTCATGTATGAGTCAACCTCATGTAAACTCAAGGGCAAGTTTTGGGGACAAAAGTATGGATTTTGCTATGCCCCGTGGATAAATCAAGGGTCATTCCATGGAGAGGAGAAGACAGCAGCTCTCCTGGCTGCCACCATAGCTGCCATTTTCCTGACCAAGGGCTTTCTCTACTCTACTCAGAGAAGGGATGGTTCTTTTTTTGATAAAAGTTAAGGTACAGTATTAATTCTTACCAAAAAAAGGAACCATCCTCTTCTCTAAATAGAGTGGTGGAAGGTGAGAGCTTAGTCTGTCCAGGGGGAACCTAAAAGAAGCAACAACCCTCTCTACTCTCTCAGCACTGCTTTAAGGGGAAATGCCATCTTCCCATCCAGGCATTCAAAAAAAAAAAAGACCAGAGGCAGTTCTGCAGCACAGATTGTAAAGGGAGTCAGTGCATCTTTTAGATTCTCCTGGGACGGACTAATTTCTTGCCTTTTGTCACTCTACTCAGAAAAAGGGATGGTTCTTTTTTTTAAGAAAATAAGAGTTTAGGTACAGTACTTACGTTGACCCGTGGCTAAGTCGACCCAGGTTTTGGGGTCAATTTTTTGTCCAAAATTATTGAACTTGTACATGAGCATATGCAGTATGTTGCCTTCCTACCAAAGATATTTAGGTAGCTGTCAGATTGTTGCAACTAGATTACTTGTCTCTGTCTCTTTCTCTCTTATCTTCTCTCTCTTTGTCTTATACACATTGATATGTTGCAGGGGTGGAGAACCTTCAGCCTTCGAGATGCTGAGAAACCACTGTTCTCATCATGCTTCACAGCTAATCAGACTGGCTAGGGTTGATGGGAATTGGATTTCAACATCTGGAGAGCCAATATCTCTCCTATATTGCCTTCCTGCCAAAGATATCAAGAGGGTTCACAGTTTAGAACAATGGCTCACAGTTTGATGGGCACAGTGCCAAGGAAGGGACCAGGGCAGAGAAAAATAAGCAAATTCCTTCACAGATTGCATTGGGGAATTTTGGGAGGAAGGAGCCACCTCAGTCCTAGTCTAGCTGATGACTTTCTCCCCTGTCATTTGTATCCAGCCAAGGGAAATGCATCCCGGTTTTGTATGAAATTGTGTGTGGAATTAACATTATGGTTTAATTCAGGAAGTGTTGTTGGGTCAGGCTATGTTGCAAAAGCAACAAAATTAATGCGCATGCTTAATAAAAGAATGTTCTTGCCTACAAAAGCTCATGCCACACCATCTTATTAGGCTTTCAGGTGCCATATGACTATCCCTTCTTCCTGCATAGGCATGGCCAAAGTTTCTACCATGCTGTATAGCAAAACAAAGAGCCTGTGGTTTGCTGGATGTTGTTGAGGGTCGGTTCTCATCATCCAGACGGGCTGATCAGAATTGGAATCCAGCAACGTCTGAGGACCACTGGTTTTCCTGGCTGTGTTACGGAGCTATGGCACTGGGGAATTTATTTAGAAGTCCCTTCTCAAACCATTTTGTTATCTCTCATCGTGAAACTCTGTTTATAAATAGAGTCTACTCCTTAGTCACTGTGCAAAAGGTCCTCAGCTTTTTAAGACTTCCTGCTGGCATACTTATTCCTTCCAGCAGGCAAGCTTCCATCTGGATTTCACCACAGCAGATTTTGAAGATCATCTGCATGATTCATCAGGCCGGAGTAGGCAAAAGGCAAGCAGAAAGGCAAAGCCAGTGTAGTGCTATATTACTAGCCTGAGTTTGGAAGTGTTACTTTTCTTTTTTTAACTACAACCCTGAGAACCTTCTCAGCCTTGACCAGTGACCATGCTAGCTGGAGGATTCTGGGAGTTGTTGTCCAACATTTCCAAAACTGTAGCAAAACTGATAATGAAACCTGGATGTGGCGGGGCGGAGGGAGATCAGCCTCAGACTGACATCCCCAGCAGCTTTACTACTCTTCCAGGATTTCTTGTGATTCTAACACTGTCTGCTTCTTCTTTTTTTTCATCTTTCACAGGCTGTCTGGGTGGTTACATGGCTCTCTGTGGTTGTGCTCAGCGTGGACCTTGGCCTGGTGGTGGGGGTTGTGTTTTCCATGATGACTGTTGTCTGCCGCACACAGAGGTATTTACAGCATGCCTCTTGCTTTTCCTCTTCCTCCTCACAGCCTTCTTGCCAAAGGTTAGGTCAGGCCCAATTGTCAGGATCGGATGTTATCACAGGGCCTACTTTTTTCTTTCTCAGACTGGTATGGCAGCTCCCCAATCTGATAAGGCACCCTGTAACTTCACAAACAACTCTACCTTCCCCCTTATAGCACCTCCTTTGGGTAAAGGGTGAGGCCTCTCCTTGGTTATTTAGAACCCCTTTATAGTTCTAAGGTAGTGTGCTTTCTGTGAGTCTTTAAATACTGTATGCCACTCAGCTGAGTCAGTATTTATTAAAATAAAATGCAGAACAAAGTATTGGAGTTCAGAAGTACGTCAAAGCTAATACAGTTCTTCAGAGTACTTTTTGTCACTTTGCTTATATCTTTAAACTTTTGTATAAGCACAAGTAACATAAACAACTCTTTAGCTACACTACCACCAAAGGCTCACCCCCCCCCAATCTAGGTCACACTTTCTGACCAGATTCTATAATGGTTTAATTACTCTTCTGCCTCTCTCTAGGCTTCCCCCCCGCTCAAACAACCTCCCTGGTTGACTAACAAAATTTATTCCAGAGTGCTTGCTCACTGAAGACTGGCCAAAATGACAACCGGTGTTTGTCTTTTTATATCTTTTCCTTTTTGCCACCAGCCCCTCCCTCACACTAATGGACTAGGTTTCTCTCCTGAGTAGCTATTCTGGTTGCCTGGGGGACTAATACTCCCAGAACTTTTTGGCCAACGCATCCACTGGGAAAGTTGCCACACTTATGTCTGAGAGGAAGCTCATTGCTTGCTGGATGTTGGAAAGCTTCGCTCAGATCAATTTCATGTCACTTCTTCGATCCTACAGGGCTGAATGCTCAGTGCTGGGCAGGGCAGCTGACACAGAAATCTATAAGCCTGTCAAGTACAACAGCAAGGTAAGAGTGGTGAGGATTTGGGCAGGAACACATACACACACCATGTACAGAGTCTGAAATTGTAACCCCAAAGCAGTTTTTTCAGAGAGCTTAAATCTTCAGTGATGAAAGCTGGAGCAGCTGATAGGCTTCCCTGGAACTAGAGTGCTCATTAACTTCACTAGCTGAACATGTTTGGAAAAAAACAACAAAACTCCTTCTAGTTCTAAGCATCCACTTTCCTTATTTCTGTCTTATATTTTTAATCCTAGAACCACTCAACCTACTGAACTCAGTGGGAGACCCTGTTGAACTTAGTGGATGATATGTCTGAGTAGGCCTGCATACGATTGTGCCATGAATGTTTGACCCTTGTTTGAAATAGACGAAGACTAGCATGTAATAGAAGTGGAAAACGTGATTATCCAGCTGGTGGTGGACTTCTGAGTCCCATCAGATCCAACTGGCCTGGCCAGTGGTCAGATATGATGGGAGTGCTAGTTTGGCAGTATCCGGAAGGCGATAGATTCCCAACCTATGGCCTGTAGTTCTGAAATAAGATGGAGTTATTTTATTATTTGGCAAAAAGGGTTGTAGAATTACAGCAATCATCTTTCTTTCCCCTCCAAAACCATAGCTATTTTCCTGGAAATATAGGTTAGAATGCACAATCACCATCACAAATACATTAAGTTAGTTACACATCCATCACTGATTTGTATTCATGACTCTACATATTCATGATTGTGGCAACGGTATAAGGAATACGCAAGAATTGTAAAAGTCCCCCAGTCCTACCAAACCAGGCATCGCCTACCATGAGTGATGGAAGTCTGTTCTCCTGTCAGTCAAGATGCAGCAGACTGACAATTCTCTTGCAATCTCTGATGCAAGGAGGAATTGTTGCAGAGGTCCCACTTCTGCTTGTGGCACCAGAGATTGCTGGTGGGAGAGGAGTGGAAATGTGAGTCTACTTCACCCTGATCAGCATGAGAACAGATGTGTGTTGCTCACAGTGGCTGCTGCCCCGTAAGGGAGGATTGGTGAGGTGGGGGTGGTTGGGCCAGGAGACACTACTTAGTTAACTAAATTAGTAGCTGATCTTGAATCTTGACCATTCTCTTATTGTATGCACCTTAACTAAGGATGCTTTAGTAATAAGGTAGGCAGAAGTGAAAATGGGAGGGAGAGAGCCAGCAGATTGGGGAATTATGGAACTTATTGTCTAACGTGACAACTGGTTAAGGCTAACACAGGGCCACGCCAAGCTTACTGATACATCTGTATTGTCTTTATCCAACCCGGCCCTGTTCTCAGTGCTTTGAGATCGCAGGTATCAAGATTTTAAGCTACCAAGCTCCCATCTATTATGGGAATCGCAGTTTCTTTCGTGATGCTCTAAGCCAACTTGTGGGACTGGACCAAAACTTGAAGCAGCGTAAGGACCAAGATCCAGACAACCAGATTAAGATGGACATCAGCACTGTGGTAATGTCCTTGGTTTGGAGGGGTGGGGGAGAGAATAGAGTGGTGTACTGGGCTGAATGCAGATGCATCCAGTTCATTCCATTTTATATCACAGCTCTTTGGTAGAGCCAACCAGATGGAGAATGATTTTGGAAAGCATCTGCCAGCCAAAACTGTAGATCCTTTGTCTCTCCAGATGTTTTGGACTTCAGCTCCCAAGGGCCTCAGATAGCACAGTCAGTGATAAGAGGTTGTGGGAATTGTCATCCAAAATATTTAGCACATCTGCTGTGCTAGATAATGGACAAACAGCCTGCCTGACAAGAAGTTAGAATCAAAAGGAGACCTGTTGAATCAATGGCCAAACAAGACATGATGAGATATTAATGCCCAGGCTTATCAATTAGCTAGGCACTGGGGGCAGATTAGCTTTTTGTAGTACGTGAAGCATGGAGGGAAAGGAAACCAGCCTCCCTCCATTGCACTTTGGTGCTTTGAGGCATTTTCTTCAAACTGGCTCACTTCTGGCTTCAGAATTTGCCATCAGAGGAAAAACAGTTTAAAACAGTAGAATGTTGTGAGGAACAATGGGTGTCATGTTTTGCCCACTTTCCTCTCTTTTTAGCATTAACAATTAGGTCTCTTCACCTTAACTTTATAGCCAAATGGGAAAGCAGCACATACTTAAAAATTACACACATAGCTCATTTGACCTCCCTAAATACTCTGTAATGGAATGATAAGCAGTTCACCTGTTACTCAGAGCACAGACCATCTACTTCCATATTGCTGGCTTACCTTGCCTTTGAGGGGAAACAGAGTTTGTGGCAGACCCCTGCCCTAATCCTTGTGCCAGTTTTTGCCCATCCCATAGATTTCGTGATTAGAGGGCAGGGTGTCTGGACAATTAGCCCAAGTTCTGGATGTGCCTGAGCAAACACTGTTTGGGATTCCAAGGGCCTTTCTGCACTATGCTGTTATGCTATACTTTCAACATCTTATGGAATCCTGGGGCTTGGAGTTTATGGAGGGCCCTTTAGAATCCTCAGCCAGAGAGCTCTTTGGCCTTAGTAAACTACAAACCCCAGAATTCCATAGGATGTTGAAAATGGAATAATGAAACTAGAACAGTGGCGGGCAGAAAGGCCCATAGTGTTTCATCATCAGCACTGCTGTTACCTCAAACATACAGTTGTCTTTTGGTATGTGTGAATGAGGAGACAGACCTTTATTTAGTATACTTAACTGTATCTAAAAGCCTTCATAAAACCTAAATTTTAGATACATGTTTCCAACAGCTGTATATCCCTAGCTGACTTTTATAATACTCACACAGTTTACATTTATAATTCCTTCCCCAAATTTCATGTTAAATTTTTGTATAATAGCCATCTTTACATATCTGAAGGGACATCATGTACAAGATGGAGTAAGCTTGTTTTCTGTAACTCCAGAGACTAGAAGGAGTGCCAGTGGATTCAAATTACAAGAAAAAAGATTCTGCCTAAATATTGGGAATAATTTCTCAACAGTAAGAGCTGTTTGACAATGTAATTGGCAGCCTCAGAGGTTGGTGGATTCTCCTTCCATGAAGGTCCTTAAACTGAGGTTGTTGGGTGGCCATCTCTCAGGAGTGCTTTAGTTGTGTATATTCCTGCATGGCATGGGATTGGACTGGATGGCCCTTTCAGTCCCTTTCACCTCTATGATTCTGTGATCCTGTGTTTCCCATTTATTCTAGATTTGATTGCATTTATCGTATTGCCCTTTCTCCAAGGACTTAAGGGGGTATAATGTTTTCCCCTGCTCCAATTTCATCCTCACACAGAAGCAGGTTAAGCAGAGGTGAGCCAATCCATCACAAATGGTAGGCTGTGTGAATTGGCCTAACAACCTCCAGGGAGCTTTGCAGCTCAGAGTGGACTTGAGCTTTCTCAGTCCTATATTGACAGTGCAATCACTGCACTCTTCTCTCTAGAAGCTTTTACAACCGATGGGAGCAACTTGTCACACCCTACTTCTATGGTTGGTGGATGTCCCTGTGCAATAAAGTCACAGCTGACAAGTAGGAATCAGGTACAAATTAGTGGGACCCAGAAATCCAGGAGGAGATCCAAGTTCCAACCATGTTGCATATTCTATTGCTTTCTCAGTAGGGATTTTTTAAACATCTGCAGTAAAATGGATTAATAATAATAATAATAATAATAATAATAATAATAATAGTAGTAGTAGTAGTAGTAGTAGTAGTAGTAGTAGTAATGATGATGATGATGATGATGTACAAAATTCTGTCAATTAAAGATTTAAGCAACCAAACAGCTACTCATTACATATTGAGAAATATACGGTTCTATTTTAATGTAATTCTTAACAAAATATTTATGTTTGGTGCATGCACAGGTCTAAATAGCATCTCACAGACTTGTGCTGTGAACTGATAATTTCTGAGCAGATTTTTAGCTGGTCCACCCTTGATGGGGGCTTGGGAAATTCCTTTATTGGGGCCCAAGTCAGCTTTGGATGGCCCTGTGGAGACATCTGTTAGTGTAATTCTGTGCCTCCTGGGAAGTGGCTGAGGGGCTGATGGATGCTATGGCCTTTTCTCCGTGTGAATGGCAGCCTTTACGGTGCCACAGTGGAAAACTTCACCACTATGGTTGTAGTTCCTCCACTGCTCTGGAAATGGGTGCTTTCCAAAATGAGATGTACCAGGGGATGTTGATAAGGCCTGGGATCTGATTGATCTAAAGCCTTTTCATTCCATACATACCCTCCATTTCAAATGGCTTAAACAATGCACCACTGCTGGGACCAGTATACTCAGTTCCCTTCCATTAGTGTCAATAGGAAACAGATTTAAAAGGCCCAAAGGGTGGGTGTTTGTGTGTGTGTGTGTGTGTGTAAAATCTAGTTTGTTACCTTCTCTCTCATTTAGCATGAAATGTCAAGTTCTTAAGGAGTAGTAGAATCTCGCAGCACTGTCTGATTGCTATTTGAGAGGCTTAATTGATATGAATTATGGAACTGGCCCCTTTATTGTGGAGATAGTCGAGAGCCAGTGTGGTGTACTGGTTTGAACGCTGGACTACAGCTATGGAGGGGGGAGTTTTGTTCCCATGAAAACCCACAGGGTGATCTTGTCACACACTCTCAGCCCCAGAAATCCCCATGATAGGTTCAGCTTAGGGTCACCATAAGTCAGAATTTTTTTTAAAAAAAATCCTTATTGATTTAATACATACAGAAAAGAAAAAGAAAAAAATTAACGAAAAAGAAAAAAGAAAAAAGAAAGAGATTGGCTAAAACAACAGTTACAATAACATATATCAAAGTGGTATATAGTAATATAGGTTATACAAACTAAAAAAGAAAAAGTCAGAAAAAAGAAAGTGCTAACATATAATAATTAAGTTCCTTCCTGATTTCTTCATCAGTTGGTTTTAATCCATTTCTATTTCCGTACCTCTTCCTATTATAAATATAAATTTAAACATAAATATAAATATGCAAAATATTGGAAAAATAAAGGAACTCCAAAAGTGAGTGAATGGTTAAATAAAGTAATGGAATTAGCTGAAATGGATAAATTAACAACATTATTGAAGAAGAATTCAATAGAACCATTTCTGAAACCATGGAAACCTTTAATGGATCATGTAAGAAATAAAAAGGGGGATCTATCGATTAGTGGATTTGATCTGTAAGAAATAAGATTGATATAAAGGGATAATTTGGAGAGCAAAATAGTTATAGTGTTTACTTTAGAAGTATTTATAAGTCAGAAGATTTGAAGGCACACAACACCAAAAAAGTCAGGAATGTTTCCCTGATATTTTCACTTACTAAAAGGATTTAGTGAAATGATCGAGGACATATACTTGGACTTTGTTCCAGTTGTTGCATGGTTTTATGCAGATGCTCTGTATGGGTTTTGAATTACAAACTATTTCATTATTCTTGTTGAATATTTAGCCACTTAATATACATTCTGAGATGTTTCAGACAAACCCTACACTGGATCATCACTCATTGGAGAGACATTGACTATTTCTAAGGAACCAAATTCTACTTATTATACATGATCTTATCCCAGATGAGAGTCAGATCCCCAATGTAGTTTGAAGTTTTTGGCTGCTTAATCCTCTGATTGGTCACTAATGGATTGAAAAAAAATGAACCGAGCCGAGGGTGGTGATGATTATCATATGAGAGACGTGGTCAACCTATGTCTCCCAGATGTTGTTGGAGTACAATTCTCAACAGCTTTAGCCAGCGCAGCCAGTGGTGAGGCATGATGGGAGCTTCAGTCCAACCACACCTGGAAATTGTCAGCCACTGTGCTAAAATAAATGATCATCCAGGTATGTAGAAATATCCTTTGATGAAGTGGGATAAATATATATTAAACAAGCCCAATATTGGAGATTTTACTGTGTCTGGAGTGAAGAACTTCAGTTTTTCCCTCTGTTTGTCCTATGTGGATACTAATTTTTTAGTTTTCCTCCTAGGAGAGTGGTGTCTCTGTCCTGGACAAGAAGCAAAATTCAGGTAAGCAAAGGTTGATTCCCCTCTAGCTCCTGGGAATTTTGCCTTGGTAAACATGCAGTCTGAACTCTGAAATGGGAAATGTTTCACTTGACCTTTATTGTCTTCCCTGCATTCTCCAGAGAGCAGTAGATTCCAGGAGGAGGCAGAGAATATTCTTCCAGTGTGATAATGGTCATGAAATTTCTGTGTTCTGTGTGAATGTTCGTTCTGTGTTGTGTTCAGTGCCACTAGCCAGTGACTGATAGGACAGTGCTTTCCTGCATTGGGTTGGCCTAGCCAAAAAGTTTGCATATCTGTCTGGGATAAGAGTTTTACATTTAGCTTTCCTCTGCCCCAAGTAAAAACTGGCTAGAGAATGAAATGCTTCTGAGCATGCACAGAGAGTCAAGTGTGCTTGGTGCCCTGTTATAGTTTGGGGCTGATCTCTGGTGTGTCTTGCTTGCTCTTTCAGGAATAGCAGTACAGGCTGTGATTCTTGACTGCAGTGGAGTGTCTTTTGTTGACTCAGCTGGAGCCCGTCTCCTTATTCAGGTATGCCAAAAGACAAATGTGTGTGTCTGTGTGTTTTCAAGGGGGTAGGGGTGATGATGGAGAACTCACAGTTAAAAAAAAATATGCCAAGAAGACTAAAACAGATCTGGAACACAGACAGGCTGTGTCCAGATGCTCTGCCCACAATGCCTAAAGTAAGGATGACTGAAATATCATCTACAGGCCGCAAGCACCCCCAAATTGCTTTTCTTTAACTCCCCAGGTTTCTTTTACATTTATTTCATTAAAAAAATGATATCATGTTTTGCTGCCAAATACACTATAAATGCACTGTAGTCAAGGGAGGAAAGAACTGAATGCTCTATAGTTGATGAGACAGTCAATATCAGAGTCAGTTTAACTCTTCTTAGGTCGATATTATAGTCAATATCAAATTAATGGGATTCAATTTAACTACATCTGAGGTTCTTTTATATATACATTCCGTAATAATTAATATGCAGTCAGCCCTCCACATGTGCGGGTTCGACTTATACAGATTTAATTATTTGTGAGTTTCTCCAACCCCTGCCCCCCACCTCAGGCATTTCTTTTCTGGGAGAACTTTCCATCTCAGTGGCTCAAATCAAGCCATTAAGCCCTTTAAAAACCCACCTCTGGTACTCCTCCTCCTTCACCAGCCGTGGTTTGCCCAGATAATGATGGCTCACAGCTGAATTTCTGAGCACCACAAATCCTCTCCCAGTGCCACCCACACCCAAGGAAGGAGATGGGTATGAGAGAAGAAGTATAAGGGTGCTTTCCTCTCTCCTCTTCTCTCTCCTTCCCCTGGCCTGGTTTAGACCCTGGATGCCTGCTCCCCCACCCTGCCTTGACCCCCTTTCCACAGGCACATTTTGATATTTGCAATTTTTCCACTTTTGAGGGGGTCCTCTGCCCCTAACGCTAGTGAGTGTGGAGGGCTGACTGTAGTTGGAGCAGGGGAATTCTATGGATCAAAAATGAATGGGAGAATCTTAGTGAATTTGATAATTAATGGAGAATTAATTGTTAGTCAATTTTAGTTAATTTTTAATCTATTGTACACACACACGCACACACACGCACACACCATAGACAGATAAATAGATTGACAGATAACTAATTATATTTATATATAACTAGAAAACATAATCCCTTTGGCCCATCCCTCCAAAAACCAATGAAATAAACAAATCAAAACCACCTCCTAACAATCTACAGTGCTTGGCCAACCTGCAAAGTGACTTCCACCCTCACTGCAATTGCCCACCTTGGCCTAGAGGCCGGCTAATATTGGCCCAGGCCTTAAGGCAGGGGTGGGCATTGTGCCACTTCAAGACTGCATCCAGCCCCACTGGGCTGTTTTTGTGGCCTCCAGCCCCCCCAGATTCCCTGTGAAATTCTTTTTGGGAGCCAGGAGGAGGAGTGAGGTGCCTCTTTTGGAAGCTTCTAGTGTCGTGAATTGAATTCACACACATAAATAGAACAGTGCTTAAACACTATTTATTAGGAGCATGATACATCGTACAGGACTTCAGTGAGTGAACTGAAAGCAATTATCAAGATTCAAAACGTAAAATACAAAGAGTACATCTTCCCGCCCGCAAGAGACCTTGAAGTCTTGGTGCAACCTGGCTATGCTTATCAGTGCATTCCTAGCTTTTGTTTATCTAACGGTCTCTGGTTCTCATACCTCGTTAGAAGCAAGCTGCTACTTAACTCCTACTACATATCCCATTACTAAAACATGGAGGGCTACTCGACATCCTACCCGTCCCCCCCCCCAAAAAAAGAAAAGAAAACAAGAAGTGAAATAGGACTGTGGAAATTGAATCAGCATAGCAAACAATGAACAGGGAAAAAGGGAAAGGTTGGGTAATTTGGAAGAGAAAGGGAAAGGGGGGAGACAATAACTGAAATGGACTTATAAAGAGCATTAGCTAAACAGGGAGCGTGAAAATGTTGATGAAAGAACAGCAGTGCGCGTAGTCAGGTCACTCTCCAAAGAAGAATTTGAAGGAGCTGATTTCAGTAAGCTGGAAGGAAAAACAGGGTGAACAAGTTTGTAAGTGTCAGGTAAAGAAAGTTCAAAAGTGACATCATTAATGGCCCGTTTGACTGGGAAAGGACCAAGGTATTTGGGGGAGAGCTTTTTGGAGGAGACATTAGTGGCAATGTTCTTGGAGGAGAGGTAGACGAGATCTCCAGGCTTGTAAATAGGATTGGGGCAGCGTTTTTGTCTGCAGAGCGTTTGTGGAAGCTTTGGAAGACTCAATAGCAGAGAGCACAGAAGTCCAAGTAGATGATAGTTTTTTAATCCAAGACGCAAGAGAGGGAGGTTGAGTTGTAGAGATGGCATCAGGGAGTGCTGGAAACGGCTTTGGGTCGGTGAAGACAACCTCAAACGGAGTTTTGCTAGTGGAGGAGTGTAGAGCTGAATTTTAAGCAAATTTGGCAAAAGGCAGAAGGGAGGCCCAGTTGTTTTGGTTGGAATTGATGAAGCAGCGAAGGTATTGTTCAAGGGTTTGATTTGTGTGTTTGGTTTGTCCATCAGTTTGGGGATGATAGGAGCTGCTGAGTTTTTGAGAAATGCCGAGAGATTTAAGGAGTAAAGTCCAGAATTGGGAGGCGAATATGGGTTCTCTATCTGAGATGATAGCGGAAGGGAGTCCCTGCAGTTTCCAAATGTTATTGATGAAAAGGTTGGCTAGTTTTTTCAGTGGTGGGTACTTTTTTAAGGGGAATGAAGTGAGATTGTTTGGAGAAATGGTCAGTGACGACCCAAATGGTATGGAAACCGCAGGAGTTGGGTAAACCAACAATGAAGTCCCATGAAATAGTATCCCAAGGTGAGGAGGGAGCAAGAAGCAGTTGGAGAAGTCCATGTGGTCTTGATGTAGATGATTTGCAGGTGTTGCAAACAGGACAGTTTTTTATGTATTCTTGGACGTGTTTGGCGAGACCTGGCCAGTGGAAAAGCTTCCTGATTGAATGTAGAGTTTTAAGGAAACCAAAATGTCCAGCAGGTTTGGAGTCGAGATATCTTTTCAAAAGTTCAGATTGGCAAGCTAGGGGGACGTAGATCTTAGTTCTGATGAAAGCAAAGTCATTGAACCAGGCAACTGAGTCTTTGTGTGTTTGCAGCCAGGTGTCTGTTGGGTAGGCAGATGTTAGAGAATGCTGGAAAGCAGAGTCAAGCAGCATTGAAGTTGATGCACGGGCTCATTGTTGCACTCATGTAGTAACTTGTAATCCAAAAGTGTCTGGAGAAAAAAGAGTATTTTCTTTGGCAGGAGTAGAGAAGGAGGGCAATTTGTGGCAAGGCAGTCTGGAGAGTGGATCCACCAGAGTATTTGTTTTTCCAGGTTTGAAAACAATTTTGAATCTAAAGCGTTGGAAAAAATTCAGCCCAGTGAGTCAGCTTCTTGGCAGTTTTTAGTGTTTCAAGATTACGATGGTCTGTCCATACTTGAAAAAGAATTCTAGTACCTTCAAGGAAGTGGCACCATATGGAGAGCACAAAATGGATGGCCATGGCTTCTTTTTCCCAGATCAGCCAGTTGCGTTGCAGGGTAGAGAATTTTTTGGAGATGAAGGCACATGGTGTGAGGTGGCCATCTGTGTCCTGTTGTAGGAGAACGGCTCCCATGGCGAAGTTGGAGGCATCAATTTGAATTATAAATTCCTTGTTAGTGTCAGGGAATAAGAGTAGCAGTTCGGAGGTAAATTTTTTCTTAAGGGCATCAAAGGCTGTTTGGCATTTTTCAGTCCAGAGGATGCGGTTACATCGGTTAGTCTGGCTGCTGAGTGCTTTCTTTAACAGGTCGGTGAGAGGGAGTGCAGTTGTGGCAAAGCCTTCTATGAAGTTATGGTAAAAGTTTGCAAAACCAAGGAATTGTTGTAGTTGCTTTCTAGTTCTGGGGGCAGGCCAGTGCAAGATTG
Organism: Cyclura pinguis; assembly: GCA_030412105.1. Lineage (NCBI taxonomy): Eukaryota > Metazoa > Chordata > Lepidosauria > Squamata > Iguanidae > Cyclura > Cyclura pinguis. The sequence goes on along the minus strand of CM059600.1, from coordinate 192,861,430 downwards.
TAGAAATTTTGGAGGGGTCCATGTTTAGGTATTATTACAAACTAGATACCCTAAATAGTCAGAAGTTTGAGTGTGAAATTCACATTTCGAAAGTTTAACAACAAGTTCATTGCCTATGAGTCTTTGTAATACAGTGCATACAAGTTTGGTGTGTTGTTCAAGGTCCTCTGAGTAGATCAAAATGTCATCTAGGTAAACAGCAACACCCTCATAGAGGAGGTCTTGTAACAGAGTTGAGGAACATTTGGAATGCGGTGGGACAGCTTGTAATCCAAAAGGGAGAACAGTCCATTGGTAGTTACCCAGGGGGGTTGAGAAAATGGTCAACCATTCACTTTCAGGGTCCATGCGTATTCTGTGGAAAGTTTCTTTGAGGTCCAACTTGGTAAAATATTTGCCGTTAACCAACTGGTTTAGGATATCCGTAGTCAAAGGAATCGGGTATGCATTAGGCAATACTGCCTGATCAATTAAATTATAGTTCACAATGAGCCTCGGCTCTCCTCCGTCTTTTTTCTTACAGAAAAATATGGTACTGGCTGGGGGAGCTGATGAGGGCTTAATGAATCCACGTTGCAGGTTTTTGTTCAGGAACCTTTTTAGAGCCTCTAGTTCAGGGATGTCAAACTCAATTTCATCTTGGGCCGCATCAGCATTATGGCTGCCCTCAAAGGGCCAGTCGTATCTGTAAGACTATATAAATGTATCTACTCTTTTATCATATTAAATAATTGCCTCTGCATTCGATTATTACTGGTTTTTAAACTGTCTTCCCTCTGCATAAACTTTATTTGTCTTGGACATTTGGGGACTATTTCATCATAGTTTATGGTCCCTGTACCTCTGTAAAGTAACATAGAATTGGTCAGTGTATCCAAAGTGTGCCTCTTTCTGCCCCCAGGCTCGCCAGGCGAGGGGAGTGCCACTGCTGCAGCAAAGGTGCAAGGGCCACATGAAATGGCCTGGTGGGCCAGATTTGGCCCGCGGGCCTTGTGTTTGACACCTGTGCTCTAGTTCTTGGTTGTTCATAGAGTATGTTTTGGGTTTGGGAATTTTAGCTCCATCTATCAATCTCAGTTTGCAATCAAAGTCTCTGTGCGATGGCAGTTTGTCTGCTTCGTGGTCTTCAAAAGCTTTCTGCAGATCCCAGTACTCTAGTGGGATTTTCTGCAGTTCCTCAGGACTCAAATTAAGTGCCATGTTGGGAGATTTTATTTTGGGCACTAGATTGACATCATGGGTATGCTTGAGTAATTTTTGGGTCCAGTCAATTTGGGGATTGTGCTTTTTCGGCCAGTCGTACCCAAGAACTACTTGGAACCCAATTTTGATGGGCACTAGGAAACGTAATCACCCCTGTAAGTTCCCCACTTGAACAGGTATGGGTTTGGTCCTTTCTCGTACAGGGCCCCCTGCCATGGGTGAGCCGTCCATTTGAGATAAATTGACGGCCTTTTTTAAGGGTTCAAACTTACCGCAAGTTCTTTGGCCATTGTGGGATTCAGTAAACTAGTGGTGCATCCTGAGTCAACTAAGGCCCTGTTCATTCATAATTTCCGATCATTTCCTTGTAAAGTTACTGTAACATATACATGGCGAGTTTTAGTTGTACTTACATTCGTGGACTGGTCGGGATCCCATTCATCACTGTTTGAGTCGGAGGTGGTCATTGAGCTGTCCTTGCCATCGCAAGCTCCAGCAGAGGTTCCGCCGGCAAGACGTTTGGTTGGAGGTTTCAGAGTATCAGCTTTGCAGGATGCAGGCCAGGAGGTGTGGGTGCCCGACTTTCTTCAGCAGGTTTTTTAGGTCCCTGGCATTCGCTGGCAATATGGCCTTTTTTCCCACATTGGAAACAGGTACCTTCTCGGAGGCGTTTTTTCTTTTCTTCTGCTTAGGAAAGTAGTTTCTCGGGGTGCCCGGATTCGGCAACCACTTTCTTGGGCTTGTCCCTGCCGGGTGAGCTGGACACTCTTCATGATGCTTTCCACTTCTCCGGCTAGTTTCATCCAGAGACTGGCAGGATCTCCTTGTGTCAGGCAGTGATCTAGTATGGTGGGATTTAATCCATCTCGGAAAAATTGCTTGAGGATGTCATCTTTCCATTCTGGTACTTTAGTGACTAACTTTCTGAATTCACAGGTGTATTCCCCGACAGTCCCTTTTCCTTGGCTTAGTTTTCTGAGTTGGTATCCAGCTTGTTCTTAGAAGAAAGGGTCTTCAAACCTTTCTCGGAGGCGATGCATGAACAGCTGCAGATCGGCTGTCTCTTCAGCCCGTGAGTTGAACAGGCTGGCAACCCACTCTGCTGCTTCTCCTTTGAGATGCTGGCTCAGGTGTTTGACTCTGGCAGCATCATCTGGGAAACTGTTCCCATAGTCGACCATATAATTAGACGCCATGTTGAGGAAGTATGTTAGGGTGAGGCCATCACCATTGTAAGTGGTCTTCAATTCCTGAAATGGTCTTGGGCCCACTTATAGGGCCGATATCCCAGGAGGTGCAGGTGCTGTGGCTGCCAGAGCAGCCGCTGCCACTGCTGGAATCTGGGGTGGCGCACACCCAACCTGAGGCACCAGAAGTCTCCAGTCCTGTAGCTGAGCTCTCAGTTTAGAAATTTCTTCTCGTTGTTTTTCCACTTTTTCTTCCCTGGCTAGAAGTTGTTCCATCAAGCTGGTCTCGACAATCAATGTGTCCTATCTTGTAGCCCGGCAACATTGGCACAGAGCAGTTTCTGGTCTTTCCCCCCAGGCCCAGGTTTGACCTCCGGTTGGGGTGGTTGGAGGAATTGAGGGCCATGTCTTGGGTTTCACATCAGGAGGCTGGCTGGGGTCCGTCTCGTCTCTTTCGGTGATTCCATTGCCTAGAGCCTCGACGACTCCGCCGGATGCTCCCTCTTCTTGAGGCCCTTCTTCAATTTTTTGATATATATTGTAACATTTTTACAAGGAGTTCACTCACTCTGTCATGAACTGAATTCACACATACAAATAGAACAGTGCTTAAACACTATTTATTAGGAGCATGATACATCGTACAGGACTTCAGTGAGTGAACTGGAGGCAATTAGCAAGATTCAAAACATAAAATACAAACAGTACATCTTCCCGCCTGCAAGAGACCTTGAAGTCTTGGTGCAGCCTGGCTAGGCTTATCAGTGCATTCCTAGCTTTTGTTTATCTAATTGTCTCTGGTTCTCATACCTTGTTAGAAGCAAGCTGCTACTTAACGCCTACTACATATCCCATTACTAAAATATGGAGGTCTACCTGACATCTAGGGGTGGCAACTGTCTCAAGCTATTTGTAGCCCCCCTGCAATGTTTAACATTTAAAAAAAAATAGCTACTGTTGAAAACCAGAAGTGGACTTCCAGCTGTTCAAACTGGCATTTTGCTTTCTGGGATTTTTGACAGTTCAAGTGTTCTGAGATGGGTGATCCCAGGAAACAGAAAATTGGTCCTTTGACCTGGTGTGGTCACCTGTGACAAGGATCTATCAAGGAGTTAATTCCCTCAAGAGCAATCTGCCTGGCACTGTATGCTAACAGTGGGCAGGACTAGAAACAAAAGTGGACAGAGTCATGCTTCCCTCCCTCCCTCCCTCCCTCTCTGACACCCTCATTCCTTGCTTCTCAGCCAACTGTGCTCATGAAAAAGAGGTTGCTCTTAGCGGAAGACTGAAACGAGTGCTTTTGAAGTCAGATGAACACCACATGTAACCCTGGGCCAGAAGTTGCCCAGCTTTGCGTTAGCAGAAGGACTCTGGCAGATAGAATCATAGTGGGGAGGGGGGACTGATAATTAATGAGACAGGAGTGGCCCTAGGGAGGATTGAACACACATACTCTCCATGTTGAAAAAAACACCTCCTGTGGCAGTGTTATCTGCATTAGCAGAGCCCTCTGTGTGGCTTCCATATGGTTCTCATGTGGTTTCCCATTAAGCCAGGTTATTTAGGCCAAATATCCTTAGTTTTATGAGAACTCTCTGATTTGTCATTGTATCCCCATTGCTGAGCCACAATGACAGTCTTGGGGTGAAAAATGTGTGCTTCCCTTGTTACTTAGAATGAAAAACAGAAGAACTGCAAGCAAGCTAGATTCTAGGGTGAGATAAAGGGATTGTGCCCCCTCTTGTGCAGAAATTATACCAGTGCACAAGAAGATCACAGTGCACTGGAGATGGAGATCAATCAGGAGCATTGTTTGAGTGGAATCGTTGAGAAAGTTTTGGGTTCACCCAGGTACCCTTTCACATTCGCTTGTCTTTCAGGTGTGTGTGGAATGCCAGAAAGCAGGTGTGCAGATGCATTTGGCTGCCTGTAACGGTGAGTAACCTAAGAGACACTGTCGGACCTCTTCCTCTCTTAGCTGATGCTGTTTTTTAAAATCTACAACTGCGTGTTTCCATGAAGTGTAGCAAAAGTGTGTGTGTGTGTGTGTTCAGGAATAATCATAATATTAAATTATTTCAGTTTTTGAAAAAATCCTTCGATAAATATATACTCTTAATTGATTAACTACAGCCTTTCATTTTAGAAACAATCTTAGGTAGAAGTAACCCCAAGTTTGACACCAATTGTACAATGAGTAGGAAGGTACAACCAACTGTAGTTCCTGATCTCTACTTCTTGTACACATCTGCTGCCTTTACATTTTAAGGACCCAGGAAGCTCATTGCGTGGGTTCTTGTGGTCTCTCCTTCTTCTCAGTCACTTGAGGTTGTATCATTGAAATCCAAAATAGGATGACAATGTTCTGTGATTAAAGCTTCTGTATTTTTACATTTTTGTAAAACACAGTTGTAGTTGAGGGGGAGATTGAAAACATGGCCACTGTAGGTTGGTGGTCAAATAATCTTTTCCTTAGAGGAGAAAATAGCAGTTTCAGGGAGTAATTTTTGGCCAGCATCCTGCTAATGACATACACAGGCATAACTGAAGGTTATGCCTATGTATTTAACTTTTTTAGTTATTGCAGAGAAAGCTATTTCCTATCCCCCTCATGCAGTGCAAAAAACAAACAAACATGCAGGACTCACCTGCCTTATGCAGGAGGGTGCACCTCTCCATGGCCATTTAATGGCCAGTGGAAAGCAAAGAGCACCAAAGAAACTTCTAGCTAAGTCCCTAGGGTCAGACACAAAATGACAAAGCCATTGTCTGAGACCTCCACCCAGAGGATAGCATTGTTGTTGCCCATCCAGCTATAGGGACACAACCAAATGATTTGCCAACACCCCCTGCTACTAATTGGCTACTAAATGGCTACGAAGCGCTGGCTCTGCAGGAGGAAGGTGATTTCTCTGAGTGAGGAGATGCATCATAGTTCCACCTGAGCAGAACTTAACAACATGTCTCCCAATGTCTTTGTCTGGGAAGTGATTCTCTCCATCCTCCCAATCATGCTCTGAATTTTCCTTCCACCCATCTCACAGCTGTTTTTTATGGAAATGTGAAGCAGGAGTGGGCAATGCACGACCATATAAGGCTGTTTTCACAGCCCCCCAAGATCCTCTCATCCATCCTTTTTCTGCTTCCTCCCCTCAAAGAAGGAGAATTTCCTCTCCTAGAAATCTCCAGGAGCAGGACTTCACTTTTTAAATACACTGCAGAGCTCCCCTGCACTGCTTGACATTTTTTTAAAAAAAACGTTTTTCAAAATCAGAAGGGGGATTTCAATCACCTCCAGTCCCAGGATGGAAGACTGGTGCTCAGGATAAACAGTTAAGGTTACAGATGAAGGTAAAGCAAGCGGAATTAAATCAACTTAATTTGGAAGAAATAGAGCTACAGATAAGGAGAACGAGATATAACTTTTTTGAACAAGCTAATAAACCTTCAAAATTTTTGGCAAGTATGCTGCGGAAAAGAAGGTCCAGAAATATCATAACTGAGATAAGAACTGGAGAAGAAAGAATTACAAAACAGGAGGGAATAAAACAAGCTTTTTATAATTACTACGTGAAGTTGATGAGTAAGATCTCAAAAGGGAAAAGAATACAAGAAGTGGAGGAATATCTTGACAAAATGAGTACAGTGAGATTTAATGAAGACCAAAGATCAATCTTGAATCAATCTATTACTATTATGGAAGTGGTGGAAGCTATAAGGAATTTGAAGAATGATAAAACACCAGGACCTGATGGTTTCACCGCAAGATACTACAAAAATATGGAACATGAGATTTCATTACCCTTGCAAAGTACTTTAAATGAAATAATAAAGGAAGGAATACCAGATACATGGAGAGAAGCTAATATAGTGCTGATCCTGAAAGAAGGAAGAGATCTGAAAGATGTAAAGAATTACAGACCAATATCACTTTTGAATACAGATTACAAGATTTTTGCTTCAATTCTAGCAGCAAGACTTAAAAAAGTGTTGTTAGAGGTAATAGATGAGGACCAGAATGGTTTTTTACCCAAAAGATCTTTGAGAAACAATATCAGAACGGTTCTAAATGTAATAGAATATTATGAAAAGCACAATGAACGGAAAATGGCCATGATATTTGTAGATGCGGAGAAAGCTTTCGACATGATCAGTTGGCGATTTATGAAGACTGCAGTTAAACAGATGCAGCCAGGTGAAAAATTTGTTGCATGGATTGAAGCTATATACAGCCAACAACAAGCACGATTGGTTATAAACGGAGAAAGAACACAAATGATAGAATTACATAGAGGAACGAGACAAGGTTGTCCTCTGTCTCCTTTGTTGTTTATTATGACATTGGAAATACTTAACAATGCTATAAGAGAAGACAAAGAAATAAAAGGTGTACAAATAAAGAAACATCGATATAAGTTAAAAGCTTTCGCCGATGATTTGGTCTTTTTACTGGAGGAACCAGGGAAATGTATTGAAAAATTGATTTCTACAGTGCAAGAATATGGAGATTTCTCTGGTTTTAAAGTTAATAAGGAGAAAACAGTTTTTTTAACCAAAAATATGTCTGAAAGAGAAGAGATGGAATTAGTACAAAAAACAAGATTCAATAAAGGACAAAAGGTAAAATATTTGGGCATTTGGATAGCGAAAAGAAATAATGAACTATTTCACAACAATTATGAAAAAAATGGCAAGAAATCAAAAAAGAGTTAGAAACTTGGACTTTGATGCGATTGTCGATGTTGGGGAGGATAGCTGCAATAAAGATGAACGTTTTGCCAAAAATGATTTTTTTTGTTTCAGAACCTCCCCATAATAACGAATATGAAACCTTTCATACATTGGAAGAGAGAACTAACTAAGTTTATATGGCAAGGGAAAAAACCTAGGATAAAATGGAATAATATGACTGATTTAAAAACTGAAGGAGGAATGGGACTACCAGACTTTCAAATATATTACAAGGCTGTGGCATTTACGTGGATAAAAGACTGGGTGGACCTACAAGATACGAGAACGTTGGCATTGGAGGGAGCAGACCTGAGAATGGGGTGGCATGCCTATATGTTTTATGATAAAGCAAAAATAGATAAAGACTTCACACATCACTATATCAGGAAATCACTTCTGAAAATTTGGGAGGACTATAAAACTAAAAACATACGGCAGCTCCCCACTTGGGTCTCACCCCAAGAGGCTTTTTTCGGCCGATGGATAGATACAGATAAATGGCTGCGATATGAAGATATAATTGAGAGATCAACGTTCAATAAACTTAAGAGCAAATCAAGAGAAAAATTAGAACAAGAGGGAATAACATTGAGTTGGTTCCCTTACAGACAATTAGCAGAAAGGTTTCAGATGGACATAAAAATATATGGAATTGACTTAAAAGAGAAAACTGGAGTTATTAAACGACTGTTTGAAAATCCGCCTCATTTACTAGCTCAAATATATCAAGAAATGTTGCAACAGGAGAGGCAGGAAGAAACAGTAAAGGCAACAATGATCACATGGGCTTTAAATATTGGACATTCAATTCAACTAGAGTCTTGGGAGCAGAGCTGGAAAAAAACATAGAAATTTACAGTAGCTCAGAATTTGAAAGAGAACTATTATAAGCTATTCCATAGATGGTACATGACACCAGATAAATTGAAAAAGATATACAAAACAGGTAATGGGCATTGTTGGAAATGTCAGAATGAGGTTGGTACGATATATCATATGTGGTGGACATGTCCAAAAGCTAAGAAATATTGGAGTGAAATACACAAAAAAAATGTGCATTAATGGAAGTTCAGTTTGTTAAGACACTGGAATTGTATTTATTAAATATGATTGATACATTAGAAGATGCTGGTATAAAGAAACATTGGAGAATATTGCTCTATATGATAACAACAGCACGTATTGAATATGCTAAGTTTTGGAAAACTCAGCAAATACCTACAATAGAACAATGGTGGGGTACACTTATTGAAAATAAAAATGCTGATATGGTCTCTCAGAGATTAAAAGGGAAATCAGACGATGTGATACAAAGAGAATGGCAAATTGTAAACGGTTGTGGGTAATTGCTGGGTAACCAGATGGAAATCTGTAATTCATGATTTAAGATAAATTAGGAGGGGGCTACAGTGTATATATCATGAGGCGGGAATATGGAGATGAAAAAGCAAGAATCAATGAGTAATATTAGCAGTTAAATGTAGTACAATATTATAAGCATGATAAGAAATATTGATAATGAAAACTAGATCAGTGTGGAAGAGCAGAAACATTTCAATTAAGCTGTCAGTTACAAATGTATGTTTTATATGGGAAATTGAATAAAATGATTTAAAAAAAAAGAAAAGAAAACTGGTGCTCAGATATATCAAAGGTGCCCACCTCAACAGAAAAGATGAGTGAGGAACCTTGGCCCTTTCAGAAGGCCCAGGTGACAAGGCCAGTGACATAGGTTTATGGGAGCTGAATTGGAAAACATGTGAACAGTCAGAGGTCCTTTACCCCCAGTATAACAAAATGAATGACCTAATGGAACAATCTATGAACTGACCTGTCTTGACCTTTAGACTCACTTTCCACACATACACTTACTTTGTGATTTTTCTTACCTCACACAGTGACACACAGCTGAATGTGTAAACTGTCTCTATTCACAAGCATTGTGCAGAAAGGAACAGGGAAATTTTCCCTGTGGTGTGTTTGAGCAGTGGCATTTCTTTCACATACCTTAGTTCCCCATTGGTGAATGTTGACATGCAACATCTGGAGTTGAGCTGCCTCCCTTTTTTCCCCCCTTCTTGTTCTCTGTCTAGCCAAAGTTCTACAGACCTTGAGCTTCTGTGGCCTGATGCATCACCTTCCGCCACAGCAGATTTTTGTCACAGTCCACGATGCTGCTTCCTATCTCCAGCAGACAATGGTAAGTAGTTGGGGGTGCAGAGAGAGAAGAGGAGAGCCTCTGCTCTTCTTGCTTCAAACCCAGGCTCCTTTAAAACTGGAGAGACAGCATGATTGTGAAATGATAGCTTATGGCTTCAAAAAGAACCAACAACCCTCAAATGTAAAATCAAGATTGTTCTCCTTTAGCTTGAAAATGTAGGCTTGTATCACTGAAAAATCATCCTATGAGGAAACGCTTGCACAAGTAAAAGTATTTCTAGCAAGTCTTTTCCCCCTCATATTCTACATGGAGGGGTGTGTGTGTGTGTGTGTGTGTGTGTGTGTGTGTGTGCCTGCCTGCCTGCCTGCCTGCCGAACAGCATTATATTAAGTGAATTCCCTCTTGTAGTTGTATCTGGTCTAGTCCAAGCACAGTGCTAGCATCCTGTTCAGCAGTTATGAGATGGTAAACTGGACTTACAATCTTTTGACTGGTGAGGATTCATGCTTACAGTTGTGGACAACCAAATATAGCCCCCAAAAACCTGGTCACAAAACATGACCAAAGCATTTCTGAGATGCTGCAGGTTGGAGCACTGGGAAATGATCCCTGCAATGCTTTCCCAGTCATGGGGTGCATTGAGAACAGGTGGCTGGAGATACATCATTTCCCAGTGCCCCAATCTTCAACACCTTGGAACTGTTTTAGGTGGGCTGCTGCCAGGCTGCAAAGACAGGTTTCTTTGGTAGTGGCATCTGTTGTCATACTTAAATTGATGAATCATGATCTCAGCTATCAGATGATTGCCTAAGTATTTAAGGAGATCAGACCAAAGGCCTGCCTTAGTTCAGCACTGTGTTTGCACAGTGACAAAATAGATGCTCTATTAGGAAGCCCCAAGGCATGATATGATCACAAAATCATGCTCTGACTCATGTTTTCTGGTGGCTGGCTTGCACAGGCATAGGGCCTTCAATACTGGAGGATATGTTAGTAGCTATTAATCTCCCTGAATTTTCTGGCCACCTTTTAAAACTGTCCCAACTGGTGTCCAGCACTCCATCTTATATAGCAAAATTTCCAGTTTTAATTATGTACAATGTAAAGAAATACTTCCTCTTGTTGGATTGTTGCTGAATCTCTCCTTTCTCTGTCATTTTACTTTTCTGGATGTCTCTGACTTTGTAAGAGAAGAGGAAATGTTGCCACTTAGTCTACGCCTTCCATCATTTTATATGCTGACATTGTATCTCCCTTTACTCACTGTTTTTCTGCTAAGGTTAAACAGCCTCAAACATTGCAATCTTTCCTCAGAGAGGAATTGGTCTCTTGACCATTTTGATTGCCTTTTGCTGTGTGCCTTCAAGTCATTTCTGATGTATGGCAACCCTAAGGCTAACCCTATCACAGTTTTCTGGGGCTCAGAGTGTGTGACATGCCCAAGGTCACCCAGTGGGTTTCTATGGCTGAACGGGGAATCAAACCCTGGCTTCCAGTTGTACACAATTCTTTTTCAGCTGTGGTGAGCAGGACTGTACAGTGTTCCAAGAGTGGCTGCCTCATAGATTTGGATAAAGGCATTCTTAAGGAGTTTTAATTTAGACTCTCCCCCCTGCCAATGATCTTCATCTCATTTGTGAGACGCAGGCCTCTTTAAGAGCTGTTCTCTCCAATAACAGACCTTTTTGCTAGCTAATAGTCAAAGACTCCCTTTCAGAAAGATTTTTTTTAAAAAAAATGAGAGCAGCTTTGTGTGATTTGTTTGCAATATTACATGTTGGATCTATGCCTGTGCAGCCCTAGATGTGGAGTATTGTGTAGTTGAGTAAATGCCAAATCTAGCTCCTACAGGCATAGATCCTGTGAGGGTATGAACCAGAATGATGACAGTCCCCTTTCCTGATGGTGAAAACCTCAACGTGTGTCTATGCCATTAGAAGTGGTTTGGGTGCCTTCTTATTCAGGGTTTTCTAAGTGAGTGGATTATAGAAACTGGAAGATCATCCACTAAGTCTGGTCTCTTTGTCCACAAGACATGTTAGCTCAATAAGCCTTACAACCATCCTGTATGGTGGATCATTGTTATTATGATACTCACAATACTAGTGCAAGCGTGAGCCAAAATTATTTGTGCATAGCAAGAATTGAGTGGGGGGACAACCCCCTGACTTGTAGCACAGAGTCTAACAGAGAACTGTGTTTTGTTTCTACTCAGGAAAGTGTGGAACAGAAGGATCCCACCATCTGGGTGTAAGCATCACCTGCAGGAGTGTATCAACCAGCCTGTGCATACCAGGGCAAGGACTATCTGAGATTACAAAGGCAGCTGGCTGCCACGAAGACCACCAAGGCTCTGCCTGCTACTGGAGGTCTGACTTGTTAGGAACAGACCCACAGAGGAAGGAGGCAGCAGGGTGAAATGAACAGACCCCTCAGCAGTACTTCCTCTTGCCAAGAACTACATGGCTAGTTGTAGCCAGAATTAGGTCACCACTACACTAACAGAGGGAGGGTCTTGGTTTGCACTCCCACCTGTCCTAGCTTCCTTCCTTCTGCATCCGCCTCACAACAGCAAAACAAAACAAGGTCTTTGTTTATTACAAAACGATGTTTTATTCCCTTCTCCAAAGTGTTTTCATTACAGAAGAAAATGTCTTGCATTAATCATCAGAAAAATAATTACGACTAAAATGAAAGGGACAGAGAGGGTTTCAGCCCATACAACTGAGGGAATGGTGTGGGGGAGGATGAGACCTGAGGCTCATTCACACTACACAATTATAACACTATTATTCTACTCATTGCCATGGCAACAGCCTATGGAATCCAGGGATTGGCACTTGGGGGGGGGTAGCATCTTCAGCCAGGCAGCTCCTCCAGTGCCTCTGCCCAAACTACAAACCCCAGGATTCCATGGGATGCAGCCATGTCAGCTAAAGTGGAATCCTACTGCTATAATTGTGCAATGTGAATAAGATCCTGATGGAGTCAGACTGGCTGCACCAGCTTTCATTCTTTCCCTATATACAGGAGGGCAAGAGTGACTAGAAGAAGGGAGATGTCTAGTAGAGGGTTGCCTAGTACCTCTTGGGATCAAACTGGAATGCTGTTAAATAACATGGCCTTAGATCCCAAGATCTGGAGAGGAAGATACTTCTCCCACCCACCCCAATTCATTCCCTGCTCTTGCTAAGGAATTTGCTTGCTGACTATGGGCTGGCATGTGCATGCTGTGTTTCTTTTGCAGTATCAGGCCGGAGGCACCACTGCAAGCAGCCTTCGTGAGAGTCAGGAATGAAGATGGGGCTTACTTTCTAAGCAGCTTCCCTCTCGGCCAGAAGGGATTTTGCTTGCCATTTTAGGTCTCTGATCTTCACGGGAACACCAGAAATGTGTTAACAACACAGTGGGAACTCGTCAGTGTGCTCTAGCCTAAGTATTTATTTAAATCAAATTGCCATCAAGAGGGATCTGGAAGTATATGGGCCTTCCTTATTTTTGAAGGTTGGGGAAAAGAGTCAGCTTCATTCGAGAGCCATGCCTTTGGCCACCACACTTACCCCTCACTGAAAGCCAGAGAATGGGACAAGAAATAGTTTATACTGTCAACAAGAGTTTTAAAAAGTTAAAAAAGGGAAAAGAACTACAACTCACAAAGCCCTGGGGGGTTTCAGCAAATTTTAGTCCAAAAAACAATCGATCAAAAACTTTTCAAAGCTCTGGTCAACCAATTCAAGTAACAGCAGGTTTTTTTTCAAGATTGTACTCGAGCAGGATACAGGTGGAGAGCTGCATATTTAAGTGCTTTCCTCTGCAAAAATAAATAGCAAACATACTACCTATATTAAACAAAATTAACAGGCCAGGGTGGCTCAACCCATCATGATAGTGTTAGCCCAGCCTTCCTTGGGCTGGTGGGCTGCAGCCTTTGTGGATGTAGACTCCCATGATCCCTCACTACTTGTTAACTAGGGTTGATGGGAACTACAGTCCCAAATGCCCAGAGGGCTTGCTGAGTGTATGCATTTTTTTATTATTATTATTTTCAGGGAAAATGCGTGCTTTATCATGTGATTCTGCTGACTGTATTAAGTGGAGTAATTCATTTTAGTGGTTCTGGTAGAACAATTTTACAGTAGAAAACAACTGCACTGTAAATTCCACTATGATAAATAGGGCATATTTCCAGCTAGATGTGCAGATGACTGTGGCCTTAACTCCTTGGGCCAAGTCAGTGTTTGGTTCTAATCCACCCTTTATTTCTGAACTGTTGTGCCAGTGAGCACAAGAAAGAGAAGGCCTTGGCCTTCTGAAATAAGCAGCAGCCCTATGGAAGACGGGAGGTCATCTGGAGGGGGAAGGAGAAGGAAAAATAAAGGATTTGGCTCTAGCTGAACACATTTCATCACCTCTTAGAGCTCCTAGCTACCCTGACAATAAAGCACAAGAGAGCCCATAGAAAGGTTCCCAGTCCCCTTTCTGCCAGCATGCCCCCAAAAGACCTTAAGACTAATAGAGGGCTGGGATAGCAGAAACATACTTAAAAGCCTGGTCCATCTTTCTGCCACAGCCAAACTACAGTGCCATCAACACCAGGTGATCACATCTCGTCCAGGTTCCTGTCACTCCCTGAACTAGAATTGCTTTAGGATCCAGCCAGGCTAAGAGTGGTGGCATAGTTACCTCCCATCTCAGTATGCTCACCTTTGAGCCTGGTTGCAGAACAGTTTGCAGCTGGACTGCCAGGAGGGAATGCCCAACAGAGGCTGCAGAAGGGTGAAGGAGGGAAGAGAATCATGTACAACAGGGTGGTGTGATTGGCTGCAGTTTCTGCTTTTACCTACCCTAGAGACCGATTGCATGCATTCGAACTAAACATTGCGGGGGGGGGGGAGGGAGGGAACAAGCAAACTCAGCCCTGATTTACAAATAGACCCCACCAACAATTGTAGAAAAAGCAGCAGTGAAGAAGGTTGCAGGTTTGAGACCAAGAAGGCAATGGCGGGAGGGTGTTGGGAAACAAGAAAAGGCTTGGCAAATGGATATTGTTGGAAATAATAATAAAAAATACAGTTTCTTGTAGACAGTCTTTGCACTTCAGCATATAAAAAATTTGCTTCATTAGAAAAGAAACTGATCTGACCCCCACTGTCCACGAACACAAAAGTCACAGGAAGTGCCTTAATTTTGTTTTGCGCTTGGTAGCTCTGGCCCCCTGCCTTTTCATGTTACCTGCCCCCTCCCCATTTGCTATAATGCATACCTCAAGGCTTCCCCCTGGTGGTAATGTTCCATCACTGTAGTCTTTGGCACTTCAAAATTTCCAAAGATGGCACCAGCTTGCAGAGCAAGGCATTGGGGAGAATGGGGCATAGGTGCAAACACTTGGCACAAAATTTTGTGGCACCGGAGAACCCTCCTCCTCCCCCCAAAGTTCAGGCATTGTGTCCTTCTGATCATGTCTCCTGTCAGTGAGACTAAATCGAAGCAGAGGATGCTGGGGTTGTGTTGGCGGATTTTTTTTTAACACAGTCTGTGGCACGCATGGGTGGCAGAAGCAGGACAGGGGGAGGCCAGAAATTTCTTTCAACCGAGTTAGAAAAAAATGTAATTTCCAGGGCTTCATGGGGACACCGACCAGTATCACTCTCCACCTAGGATTCTTTAGTTCAAAATATGTAAAACAAATGCAAGTGTAGACAGCAGCACCTGCTCCACTGAAAAAAGCAGCACAGTAGTGCAAACTCAGAAACAAACAGCAGTGCAGCCTCTCCATCCCACTAGAAAAAGTGTTTTGGTTTATTTGTTTGTTTTTCCTTCACAGCATGAGTGGCTACCCATTTCTCAAACCACTCTTTGGGCCTGAGGATGCCAAGACCTCCCTGAGCTCTCGGGGGGACGGTTTGGCTAGTTGTCAGGGAAGACCATTTGCCCAGGACTGTGGCCAGTTGCCAGAGCAAGCTGCCTGAGATCAGTAGGCCTGGTTGCCTGAGGTTTTAGCCAGCAGTCAAGGGCTGGGCTGGATGCCCCAAATGGAATACTAGTTGCCCGTCATACATTTGAAACGGTTCTTGAAGTAGAAGAGGCTTTGCTTGATGGTCATGCTGTCATCGCTTGAGTTGGGATAGCGGAACTTGGTGTATTGCTTCTCGCTGTCTGTTTTCAGCCACGGCAGCCTGATCTTGGAGGCGTGATCCACCACCACATCTGAGCAGGAACCCACATGCAGAATGCCAAGGCCGTCAATGAAGAACTCTGTGTTTTTTAAAAATGCGGGAAGAAGAGGATCAGTATGGTCTTAGACAGGAAGCTCTCATTTGTCTACATAGGGGTGGGCAGCATGTGGCCCATGGACCCCCCAGAAGCCCCTCAAACATTTTCAATTTTTTTGACTGATTTTGATGTGATTTTCTGCACCTAAGCTGTCTCAAATCTCCCAAAACAATCTCAAAGGCAACAATTTGCTTCCCTGAACCCTCCCACTTCCCCAAAACAGACCAAAAAGGAAAAAAAGCCAAAATGGCAACGAGAAGTAACATCATGTCACTTCAGGCACACGAAGACACACTGCTGAGGCCCACCAGGCTGGGGCAGGAAGGAAAAATGGCCCTTGCCTTATTTGCAGTTGCCATACTGGTCTACATGCATCTTTGGATTGTTTTGTTATTTTAGTGTTCATCTTGAGAAGAATTTGTTATACAGTCAGCTCTCCATATCCATGGTTTCTGTATCCACAGATTCAACCAACCATGGCTTGAAAATCTCTCTTAAAAAATCCAAAAAGCAAACTTTGATTTTGCTATTTTATATAAGGGGTGCCATTTTACTGCACCACTGTACGTAATGGGACTTGAGCATCGATGAATTTTGGTATCCATGGGGGGGTTCTGGAACCAAAATCTAGTGGATAGCAAGGGCCCACTGTATGATAACTGACAAAGTCAACAAAAGCAAGAACAACAATAACACAACAGAAACAAAAACCCCACATCTCATTTTAGACAAGAGCTGGAATTGAGACTGGGCTATCCACACACAAATGTGTCTCTGACATGTGAAGATCTGATTTTTCAGGCACTGTGGGGTTTTGGTGTTCTGGTCCTGTCTGTGCAACACCCAGAGCCTCCCTTCCAACTTACTTTAAAGCCTCAAAGCTGCCTCACACAGGCATTCCATACTGCAACAAGGTGAGGACCAGAGAAGCATCTGGTGATTCCCTCCATGATTCCAGATGTTCTGTGAGCTCTGGAGGACGCTTGGCTATCATTGTTGTACATCTGGCTATAGGAGGGGGGTAGCCAACCTCTGATCCTGCTTGCTCACGTTGACGCATGTGAGGTGGCTTCAGGGCTTTAAAGTATGTTTGGGGAGGCTGGTATATGGGTCAATATAGCTTAAGATCTGCACATGGATCTTTATGCTATGTTGAAGGGTATGTTGAACTGAAGGTCATCATCAGAGCTTGGAAAACTCTTTTCTTTTTGGATTATAGTTTCCCAAATCCCTTAACTAACATGGGTACTGACCATGGTGTAGAAGGATTCTTGGAGTTATAGTCCAGAAAGTAATTGTTCCAGTATTCACAACTGTACCATAAAGCAGCAGTTCTTTAACTATCTAATCTGTGGGACCTGCAATTATTTTTGTCCAATCTTCTAGGGGCCAGCACTATATTGGTGCCCATTGGGTATAATTGTTTCTTTTTTTCCTGGAAACTTGCCAGGATCTGGTGCTGATCCAAGGACCACCACTTTGAGTAGCACTGTCTTAAAGCACTGTGCAGCTACAGAATCATAGAACGTCACCATTTGGACTGTACATTCCATTTGATTCCCTTTGCCTGTCTTATGAGGATGGGCTAAGTGCCACCACAAGGGATATACCCTGAGACAGGCCAGGTTCATTTCACATAGGATTAACAGGTCATCTATCCTGTTGGCATCACTCACCAAGGTGGGCAACCCGGCTGAGGCGGGGATCAAAGCCAACCTGCAGCACCTTCTCCGTGCGTGCCAGGAAGAAGTTGACCACGCCGTCAGTAACCACACAGTCAGGGAAACCTTCAATGATATGGTGGTAGCCTTGGCGGGTTCTCAGGCAATCGCCATCATCCCCACCAGGTTGCACGCTGATCCGCTGCCGATATGTGGTGGTGTAGCCAGTGATCTCCCGCACTGCTCCACCCACCTGCCAGGCACAAGACAAAGTATTTGGGGTGGACAAAAAGAGAAAGATAGCACAGAGCAGGCTCAAGATGTTAACACTAAGTAGGCTAGAGCAGTGGTTCTTAACCTTGGGTCCATGGACTCCTGGAGGTCTACGGAGCCCTCATAGGGGTCTGTGTAGCATCGCCATTGGTCCTGGGAAATGGGGAAAATCCCAGATTTTAGGGACTAAAAAATGTCCTAGCTGGTTGTGGCCAACTGATGCAGTGTGTCCCAGATTCCTCAAAGGTGGCAGTGATGATGGCGGCAGCAGTGGCAATGACGGTCATCCCATCATATCCTGGAGGCTCCAGGTGCTATTGCGCAGGTGCACCAGAGAACCCAGAAGGTGGGAAGGTAAGAGGAGAGCCCAGAAGACAAGTGAAGATGCCCAGCCCAGGCCTTGTGTGGTGAGTTGAGCAATGCTGCTTGAGCCCAGGGTTAGGCAGTGCAGTGAAGCTTTGCTTCAAAGCAGTCACAAGAATCAAAGCGAGTCTCTTCATTCTTTTGGGTGCTTGGAAGTGAAGCGGCAAGGGTCTCAGTCTTCCACTGGGGAAAAGCATGAAAGAAACGCCATTTCCCTCTGAAGGAACATCAAGGCAGAAGAGACAGTGGGTGCTTCCAAAAGAAGCACTACCCTCTCTAATCTTTCAGTGCCACTTTGGAAGGAAATGGGATTTCTTTTGCACTTTCCCCCAAAGTAGCATCGAGATATTTACTTTCCAGGCACTGCTTTGGGAGAAAGGGCAAAAGAAATTATTCTTTAGGCCTGCCTCCCATCAATAACCTTCCTTTAGGAGTTTCTAGTTTATTCTACTCTCCTGGCACTTGAAGGATCTCAGCATATACCCCACAGACCATTAACAAGCTTCCCTTCCTTTGCATTGTCTACTGGAAGAAAAAGGAATTAGGGTGAGCAACCTATGAACCACATTAAACAAATATTTGAATAATTTGTGTTTTTAAATCTTGAATTAAGTCTTGGGGGTCCTCAGTGACAAATTATATTTACAGAGGGTCGCCAGTAAAGAAAAGGTTAAGAACCCCTGGTCTAGAGGACTGAAATGGATTTCTTTCTTACTCAGTTGTATCACTCTGAAGCTGATGAAGCCTGAATTAGGGAGTTGGAAGTGAAGCAATTCTGGTTCCTCAAACACTATTGGGGACAGATACGACCTGGGACCCCATAAGTAATAGTCTTTAGTGGCATAGATATGAGATTTACATGAAAATTGCCCTATAGGCATCAGACTTTGTGTCCATCTGTCTGTGTCAATTCACCTGTTGACTTACAGCAACTCCATGAAATTCTGAGGGTTTTCTTAGGCAAGGAGTACTCACAGGTGGTTTTGCTAGGTCCTTCCTCTGAAATATAGCTACAACACCTGGTATTCATTGGCTATCACCCATCCAAGTACTAACCAGGGCTGACCCTGCTTAGCTTCCAAGATCAGACAGGATCTGGTTGCTTTAGGGTATTTAGGCCCCCTCAGGCATCAGACTAAGTCCATTTAATGGAACATTCTGTCTCCCCACAGCAGGCAAGCAGGCAGGCAGGCACCCTACTGCTTCCTAGGGGGTTAAAAATGATAACCATTTCCATTGTTTGTCCCTAATGCATTTATCTGTTTGTTTGTTATATTTATATGCCACCTTTTCTCTCAGAATGGAACACAAGGTGACTTCCATAAAAAGTTAAAAATAAAAATGGTACTCAGATTTTGTTATGGAATATGGAACTAGTGGAATCACAGTTCTGTAACTGAGACTGGGTTTATATTTCTGAACTAAGTATGAAACTAGAAATGGCAGTTAAGGTACTAGAAACCAATTTGAGCCTAATCTAGGCTCCTTTCTCTCTGACTCTCTTTGTTCACTTCTGATCAAGGACATATATTTCCCAGAATGCAGCACATAGTCCAGCCCACTGGCTCTGTCCCAACTATGATTGGCAGGTTTTCATCGCATGGGCTGAGGCTCTCCCCCATTTCTTCTTTTTGATGTCACTCTGACTAGTGTTCCTAGCCTCCAAGAAGGTAAACTGGAGAGATGTCTGCATGTTTCTTTGGGGTAGAAGAAATGTTCTAGAGTCAGAAGGAAGGACACTCACCAGATCCAGGGATGTTTTCTCGAGGACATCTACCAGCTTCTCCACTTTGGTGCGGGGCGTGAAGATGAAATCGTCATCCACCCACAGAACATATTTGGTGGTTACTTGGGATATGGCAAGGTTCCTGCCAGCGAACCAGCCCTAGAAAGAGGGAACCCGAGAGGAGAGGTTCTGTGAATGCCACTCAGGGGGTCTGGTCAATACTCTCCCTCTCCAAAAAACCCCAAGCACTGCTGCTTGCTCATTTCATTTAACACTGCCAGTTCCATCACTGAGCACTGTGCCTCTACACTGGGCTCCATGAACACTGGGCCCCTCACCCCTTCCACCAACAACTAGCCCCCCTAGTAGAGCTTGAGAAAGTTAGTTTTGGACTGTGATTCCCACAATCCCCCAGTCATGCTGGCCAAGGGATTCTGGGAATTGTAGTCCCCTGTGGTCAGCAACTCCATTCTCTCTCTCCATTGGCAATGCAGGTGTCAGGTAGTTCCTTAAGAGGTCTAGCTTTGACTCTTGGGCCTCCAGCTCTTAATCCTCACACTGCTTCCTCCCAACGATTGACATTTCCCCAATCAGGGTTCTGCCTTAAGTCTGAAGCCTTATTCACCACACACTGCTCTAGCCCAGCCATTTGTACCACCATGAGTACGAGTCAGCACCCTGAATTCCATGTTAAATTAATCCACATTTGCTAAACTTGCCCCGGTTCTGTACACTCAGCCATTTGTGTACATCAGAATCACGCATTAAAAAGGTGCGTCCCATCTCTGCTCATTCTGACAATGAGCTGGAAAACTTCTAAAGTGTTCTGATGGCAGTGGGTAAATAAACTGTGATAACACAATTTCTGCTCACTCCCCCATCATTAGTTTCGGATCACAAAAATTAGGATAATCCCCAACACAAACTCACAGGGGAGCTGACCCATCTTAAATGGCCTGTCCCTTCCCCATTTCAAGATCTTTCCAAGAGTGTGATCCTTTCAGGCTCTAATGTGGAGGCAGAGAATTCTTCTCTGTCTTGTTGTTTGTTACTTCCATCAGCCCCAAACAACACAATGGGAACTGTAGTCTAACATCATCTGGAGGACCACAGGTTCCTCAGCCCTACACTATGAGAACACATCCCATGGAAACCTGCAGAATACTCAGGAAGGTGGGCCTGAGGCCTGGTTCTGACTGCAAGTCTGCCCACCTTGCCAAAGGGCATGAAGTACTGCTCAATGTAGGGGCCCTGCACGTGTTCGGTGTCCTGGCTGTCATCGGCGATGATGATGGTCACCGTGGGGTAAAATTTGCGGATGCTATTGATCAGCACACGCAGCTTGTCGTAGCGCAAGAAGGTCTTGGTTGCTATGGTGACCAGGGCACTGATATTATATTCTCCTGGAGAGAAAAATATAAAACGGTTTAGCAGAGTTCTGCCTCCAGAAGGAGAACTTCACAGGGCCTCAGAGGGGAAAGCCAGGTTAAAAGTAGGTACAGAAAGTGGCGTTCTTTGCAGTATAGTTTTTAGGTCACAAGGACAACCTATCCAGCAGTTAATTTAGAAGAATTACACACTGTCCTTCTACCCTCTTTCCAGTATAATTTCCAAGTAAGAAGGTCTCTTCTCAGTGCCAGGAACACAACAGCAAAACCACCGAGCAAGCTACCCAGCCTTTGGAAGAGAGTGGGCACAAGCCATGCAGTTAGGTGTCCAGAGTGAAAACTGGAGATGGCTCCTGTATTTTTTTAATGATTACACAGAAGGGGGAATTGCAACAGGTATTGTTTATTATCCGGTTGTATGAGAAACAACACCTGCTGAAAGTCTCTTCTAAACAAGCATTAATGGAACAGAAGCCCTCTCTAGCTTTCCGTCTGGCAACCTTGAGTGCAGGGTGCTATCAGAGCATCTTCCCATAGTGTGGTGCTCACAATGGCCACTAGAGAGCGAGAGAGACCCTGAAAAGGTGCACCGCAAAGCACAATGCTTGCTATATAATACACAGTTGCTCGTATCGCAACAGAACAGATGCCATTGCCGGCCAGTGATTAAAGGCATGTCCATAAAAATTTTCGTCAGAGTCTTGATCCAGGTTCTCCTCCTGTCCTGGAACATGTGAAATAATAAAGAAATGTAAGAAAGAATAATAAAGAATAAAAAGGAATTATAAAGAAAAGGAAGGAGGGAACGAAGGAAGGAAGGAAGGAAGGACGGACGGACGGACGGAAGGACGGAAGTGTGTACATCTTTAGGGTGTGTTGAGCCTTAAAAACCAATCTTGGCTGGAAGCGGGGAGCACCCTGCACATGATCAGATGAACTCTCACTTCAGGTCTTCCAAGTCTTAACCTGGACACAGCAGAAGGGCTCCAAAGGCCAGACCTTCCCTTTCCCCATGAACTCTGCCCAACTAGAGACTTGTGTTGTGCTCACCTCCACTGTTCCCTCCACTGGAAGATCCTGGGTTGTAGAGTCTGGGGGTAGGTGCATGGCGGATGCGAATTATGAAAGTTGCATGATGCTCATCGGTAGAAAACTGCACTGAAAAACAGAGGAAGAGGCAGATCACCAGTTTAGGGCTGTTTTCACTTACTTAAAGAGAAAGAAAATACCACTACAAATGTTTCTCGCCTGGGGATGGAGATTTTTCCCACCATTTAGACACAAGAGTACATTTCCCAACTGGTCAGAAGATCATATTTGTAAGAACTGGCAGACAGCAATGGCTAAGAGTTTTTATTTCTCCCGTGAATTTCTGGTTGGCTTGATCCAAACAACCACCATCTCATTTTCAGCACTCACCTGTATCTGCAATACGGGAAAACAGAATGAGGCCATCACACCGGGCTGTTGCAAGGATTATGGAAACAAAGTACATGAAGTACTCTGGACACTTGGCATGCACTCAGTACTATTACATGACAAAGAAAAGGATTTCTTTGGTGATGGTGGATGGTGGATGGTGGATAATGATAGTATATGGCAGCTGTGGAAACAGTGCATGGGGATCAAGTTAAACAAACAAACAACCAGGATTGTAATGCTTACACAGTAGAGTGACACTCAGAAAACAATAGGGATTTGTTTGAGATATTTTGTCAGTATGTTTGGAATTCCTCCCAGAGTACCTATCACCTAACTGGAATCACAGTTTTTTCTTTTCCTCAGACGAACAGAACAGATATAACGGGGTTGAGAAAAAGATAATTCAACTTACAGAGGTTATTTGTGTTCTGTTTTCAGCCCCTGAAGAAGGCCTTTTCTTAAAGGAACAAACAATTGACCCTCTATTAGCATGTGGAGCTTGTCTCCTTTTGGTTTCCTACTTATACGCATGCTTTTCAGTACTCAGTCACTGGGGACAGCAGAATTCATATTCACTCTCCTAGGAATACACTCCAATGAATTCAATGGCATATACTTTTGAGAGCATGGTGTAATGACTGAGCATGCTCTACAATCATGCTCAGCCATGGAAACCCACTGGGTGACCTTGGGCGCGTCTCACACATAGCCCCAGAAAACCGCAATAGGGTCGCCACAAGTTGGCAACAACTTGAAGGCACACAGTAACAAGATATGCATAAGACTCTACTGTTGGCTTGAAAGAAAGAAAGAAAGAAAGAAAGAAAGAAAGAAAGAAAGAAAGAAAGAAAGAAAGAAAGAAAGAAAGAAAGAAAGAAAGAAAGTCACTTAACTGAAAAGCAGGGTGGTTTCTACACATGTTCAGAGACATTGGTGGTCAGATATATTTTGACTTTTTCCTATCTCAGTAGAAAGGCACTTTAGAGAGGTATTTTATTTATTTCTATCACATCATAACAATTATTACAAAATATGAGCTGAGACAGATGCAAGTGTCTTCATGTTGTTCATCAAGTTGTGACAACCACATGAATTTCATAGCAGTTTTCTTAGGCAAGGAATACTCAGAGGTGGCTTGAAATATAGCCTGCAGTATGCACTGTATTTGTTGGTGGTCTCTCACCTAAGTACGAACCAGGCCTGACCCTGCTTAGCTTCCAAAATCAAATGGGCTCTAGTGCCTGCAGCAGGGCATTCAGCCGACTTCGTTATACAGTACAGACCTACCAATAAAGTTTACCAACGATTTTGCAATATGAAAAGCTTTTTCTCTAAGTTGGTTTTATAATCCTTATTGCAGTCTGAGTCAGGTATACAAGTCACCTGCTCACTGTCTCCCCCAGTAAGGTGAACTGCATTGTGTTTCTACTTAAACATTACATCTACACTAGCATGTAGTACTTTAAATCAGCATACACACATTTCTACAAATCCTGTCCTGCTTCGGGTGCTCCATCAATGCCATTCTATCAAGGAGAGGCCCTGTTTAGCAAAAGATGTCATCTCCTTGTTTTTGCAGTGGTAGGCACATAAAGAGGGCCAATAAGGAGGGCCAGGTAGGCAACTGCGTCTTTTCAAAAGACCAGTCACAGCATGCTGCCAAGGCAAGCCCAAGAAGAGAGGCAGAAATGTACAAGAGAGACTGCTACAGCTGCTGGAAAAGAGGGGGAAATTTAATCCACAGTATGAGGCATGGCATGCCTTGGCAAGGCAGGGCACTCACCACAAGAGGTGGAGGAGGACTGCATGGCACCAAAGCTCTGCAGATTGGCTCGCTTCATGTGGCAGAAACCACTTGATAGCAGGGCAGGGGAAGTGTAGAGTCTTCTCCGCTCTTCGTAAGCATTTTTATCAAGTAAGGGGGAACAGACATGCTTTGGCAACAAAGAGTTTTTGTTTTTCTGGGACAGCAATGCTTTTAAAGAAACACACACATGCATATACCCCTCTCAAACTGGCACTTTGACTCTGAAAGAAAATCCCCAGAAAAAATTGATATAATTCAGTTTGGAAGAACAATTTGCTTTGCCTTGTGTCCTGGTTATCATTCAGTGATGCCTCATGCTTCTCACCCAGCGTTTTCCAACCCAGTAACCTCCAGATAATGTGGAATACAACTCCCATCATCCCTAGCCAGTCCTGCTGATCTAATACATCCAGGCAGAGTGTAAGGTTGGGGATATCTGTTCTGAGCAATCTGCCCACATTTGCCAGCACCATGCCTGGAATTTCTTTTTCTGCCGCCCACACTTCTCTGCATGTCTGCTGTTTCCACGAAGTGCGAAACCAAAAACGGATGCTTGGTATGCTGCCTATATATTTCTGCAGCCCAGATTCAGCTAAGATGAACTCTGCTAGCCCTGCAGGACTGGGAAGGGTCGTTGACACATCTTGTGGACATTTGTGAATCCCGGTCACGAGAGTCAGTGTCAATAGAACCATTTGAGCAGGCTTGTGCAGAAGCAAGTCCCAGCGATTTGATCTGGGACTGACGTCCTAGAAAGCATGCTGGGGAATCACGCTTCCTTTAGTGACACTTTGCTGGCTCTGGGCCTCTAATCCTGGTCTTCTGGGTCACCCTGAATAGGCCTCTTTGCTTTTGTCAACAGCACATTGTTAAACCTCAGTCCCCGTGACAAGTCAGCAATTCAACCAGCCAAGGAAACACCTCAAAAAACAGCCAGCACAGATTCCAGATGACAGTAGTCCTTCCCTTCCACAATTGTTGTTCCAGAGGAGCTTGGGTTGTTTTCTGTAGTGCTCTCTACCAGCTTTTAACTTCTATCATTGCCAACAAGGAGGTGAGGATAATGGAACTTGTAGTCCAATAACATTAGCAAGAACCAAATTTAAGAAGGCTGTTTGGTGACTTATATCCTTTTTCCTGTCTGGCTAATGATTTGTCCTCTCTTCATACACAGTTGCTATTTATATACTTCAACAGGTTGCCTTGTTCTAGCGCAGGCCCTTAGAGTGAGAATTGTCCCATTAAAAATAGCAGCAAACAAACAAACACCTAAAACAGAGTACATTCTTGAGACAAGATGTTAATCCAATAACCAATAAGAAACGAATAAGAAACAGTACCATAATGCCATCAAATGACATAAGTACCCCCGTGAAAAAGTGAAAAGAAACTACAACACAGTCACATGTAACTTCTGTACATCGAGGGAACTGGTAAAAAGGAAGCAGCATTCAAAGGCAGAACTTTGCAGGTCTGTATCGGCATAAAAGGATATAGGGAATCCTGTAGCACCTTTGAGACTGAGAAAAAGAAACTTCTAGTATAAGCTTTCCTAGACTCCAGGTCACATCTGCATCTGCATCTCTCGTCTCATGATGTAGACTCAAGTCCATTAAAGCTTATGCTAGAAATTTCTTTCACTTGATAGCCTCAAAGGTGCTAAAGCAGCAGTTCTGCATCTTTTCTTTACAACAGGTCCCCTTTAAATATCTTTTGTTGCCACAGACCCAAGGTTTAACTCATGATTTAAACCCTTCAAATTTGGGAAAAAGGGAGAAATAAGTAAATGCACACACTCCTATTCTGTACAAGTTTGAAAGAAGGAGGAGGAGGCGGAGGAGACCTAATGGGTAGACTATCTAGCAGTGTTGGCTCAGTGGAAGCCTTTGATCCTATCAGAAAGCAGGGGCTTTACCACCTTGCCCCTTCTCTGCATACACAGGCACACAGAGACAAATGCATGTACTTAAGAGGCAATATCTCACTGATCATGGGCAGAACTGAGAAGCAAATCCAGTCACCTGGGACTAAGTTTAATGGAAACCAATGAGGAGTGATAGTGGAGGAGGCAGTGGAAGTATCCCTTTTCAAATGGAGGAGCAATGAACCATGCCAGTGGGAAGAAGTTGTTTCTTACAACTCTTTTGACTAATGACTGTTTACACAAGAACTGGACTGTGGCCAATCTTGGGCATACTTTGTGGATGCCACTTAAACAGCTTCCACTTCACTTCTGGTTCTGTATGTGTGTGGGAGAGAGACAGTGCACAGTGTGTGCCTGGGAGGGGCCGTTTCCGCACTACATTCCTATAGCATGATTATGCCACTTTCAACATCCTATGGAATCCCGGGGTTTGCAGTTTAGGGAGGGGCCAGCCAGTGTACTGTATATCATTTGCTGAGGAACAAGCACAAGAGGGTGCAGGAGCATTCATGTCCTGCTTGTGAGCTTTCCCAAGAGGCATTGGGTCGGCCACTGGGCAAACAAAATGCTGGACTAGATACGCCTTTGATCGGATCCAGCATGGCTCTTTTTAAAATCTTATGTTTTTAAATAAATAATCCCACTATGGAAGTCCAGGCACTACATGCCTGATCAAACAGAAAGTTCTTCTACTTTCTCCGCTCAGTGCTCAACAAAGGAAAGGCATTCCAACAAAGAAAAGAAAGTATGTACAGCAGGATTTTGAGATTGTTAAGAGCACTTCACGCACCTCCATAGTAACTAGCAAAACAACCTTAGTGAGGTATGCTAATATTATTCAAAACAGTAATGTGAGCAAGGCTTAGTAACACTGGCCAGAATATTGTTTAGTAGACAAATTTGTATAACCATCATAGTTACAGTGCTACACAGTGAATCTCAGCCTAGTCCTCCCAGTCCCCTCCTTACTGGGAAGCAGCTGCTGTAATTGATAGGGTTCTGTTCCTCTGTCACTTGAGAAGCATCTGACTACCCTCTCTACCCCTTCCCATGGATGATCTCTGACGCGACAAGCAGAAGCAAGACCCCCTGACAATTCTCCTCATGCTGGAGATCTCTCACACAAGGGTAGGAACATCAGCCATTTACTTCCTGGGCAATAGTGGAACAGACTCCCATTGACCGCAGTAGGAATTAAGAGGACTGGAGGCTACATAGGGGTTGTGAAAATGTAACAGTAACAAGTGCCTTCCTCTTGGTTGCACTTTTGTAACCGTCATAGATGATTCTGGCCCACATTATTATTAAGAGTAATTATTATTACTAATTACCATACTTGCCGGCCTATAAAACGCACCAACATATGATTCAGCCTATTTATACGCTGGAAAATACTATTTGCCAGCATGTAAGATGCACTGGTTTATAAGATGTGCCCCATTTTCAAACAGTATTTTTCAGGGGAAAAATGAGTCTTATACATCAGCAAATAGGGTATTACTATGACTGTATGAATAATTGTGTGTTCACCCCCAAAACAGGCTTGATCTTTTGCACTAACCCTGTGCAATCATACACAGGTATGCATTTTCAAAGTGTCCCTGCCACCAATTCCTCTTCCTCCTTTATGCACAGGGGCCCACAAGACTTGACTTGGACAGGAAAAAGGGAGAAAGCAGTACAGACTCTTCTTCTCAGTGGACACCGATGCAAACGGTATGCTTTTAACATTGGAAATACTTGTAGTTTAAATTCTCCTCCCAGTGGAAATTGACTCTTTGTAGGGTAAGAGCACCTCCAGAACCACTTCACCCACCACTGCCAGGAAATCTTTGCGTCCCCAAGGGAGACTAGATGAGTGCTGAATACTCAGATTGCCAGATCTTGTTTCCAACAGGATATGAGTAGTTTTAGAGGAATCTTCTTCTTCTCACATCCCCAGTTATTCTCATTGTAGAATAGATGGGATTGCCCAGTGATGTGTTTTATGTGTGTGTGTGTGTGTGTGTGTCTTTTACTCCAAATCTCAAGTCAAGTCTCAAGTTTCTACCTTCAAGTCTCAAGTCAAGTCTCATGTCCTTGAAGATACTTTCAAGTCAAGTCTCAAGTCTGGGAGCCACCTTTATACCCCAGCCTATTTTCCAGAATTTCTGGACAGAGTCAAATAAATTCAGTTTTAACAATTTAAGCAGAGTCGGCTCTCCACATTTGCAATTTTGCCATTTATAGCTTTGGACACGGGGAATAGGATCCTATCTTACTCCTCGTTACTGAAGATTCAAATGCTTTAGAAGGAAGGATCCTTTGTCCTCAAGCCTGCTGCCTAACACATTTGCTGTTCCCCTATGAGAAATGCACCCTGTGCTCTGGGGGCAAGTCTTGTCTTTTGCTCTTAGGAAACATTTTAGAAGGCTCCTCCAATATGCAGTGGGGTCAGGCTGCTGAGCAGACCTCAGGCCTGCCTCAAGTCTATTGCCTAACCCGTTTGCTGTTCCCCTCTGAGAAATGGGCCCACACTTTGGGCATGAGAGAGACTGTCATGTGACTAGTAGGCAAAAGAGATGGAGGTGTTGTTCAAAGTTGTAAGGTTTCTGGTGAATGCATTATGTTACTGAACCAAGGGCATCAAGTCAGTCATTAAAAATATATAAGTCTCAAATTGAGTTGAGTCAGTGCATCATTTATGGCCGAGTCAAGTCTGAGTCAAGTCACTGAAGCGACTTAAGTCCGACTTGAGTCCGAGTCTATCGACTCGAGTCTACATCACTGGGATTGCCTACCCTCTAATATTTCACAGATAAAAGGTGGCATACATGTGGTCAAGCAACTGCAGAATGCAGTCAAGATGGCAAAGTTGTTAATCAGGAAGAAAAAAGCTAGATATAGGAGAGGCTGAAACACATTGGTTTTGCCTGGGACTACTGGGAAGGGCAAGATTCCACGTCCTCCTCTTGTCTCTCTCTGCTGAGTTAACTGAGTACAAACTACTTTTGCACTTCAAACTTAGTTTGTGGCAACTGAAGTATGCTGAGGACAAAGAGGGAAACTGAGGAGAAGAAGAGAGAAACTAGGACATTTTAAAAGCAGCTGAAAAAGTGGGACAACAGAGGATCCACAGAGACTGTCCTGGCCAAATCTGGACATTTGGAGGGTATGGAACTGATACTGAAAAGAAGGGGTTTGCCTCAGGTCACCTCAAAGCAGAGACAAGATTTGGACAGGAATCTGGTGGCTCCCAGCTTCTAGGACTCCACAGCAGCTCCACGTTAAAGCCATGTTCTGTTACATTAGAAATCTGTTGGGGACCCCCGTCAAGAGAAGTCCACAAAAATATATTTTCTATATCTTTTTAGAGAACTGACCTGCCTCAAAGCCTGCACTGTTTTGTTCCTCTGTCTTTTCTGTTGCCAGTGTTGCAAATTCCCTCCCTCCCTTGTTTACGTTCTCTTACCAGTCCCTCACATGCCCTATGCTGCCCTTTCAGTTCTCTGTTGTTACTCCAATGGAGAAACCCTGTCCTGGGGTCTATAATTTGATATTAAATATGATTCTGTGTGCCTGAGAGGTCGCCCGGATGAGCACGTATGCAGTCACGGTCGAATGACCAAAAACCAGGTCAGGCCAGTAAAATCCCCAGTCATGTAGCACCTGGAGACCTCAAGATGTGTAATCCCACAATAAACAAAGGGTCCTCAGCCCCAAGATGCCGACTTGAGGGGATTAGCGTGTCTGCCCCAAGTTGAGCAAATACCCTACCAAGCGAGGACCATTTACATGAAGTCACACCACAAACAAACACAGCCGAAGATCCTGAGACTTTGGCAACACCTTGCAATCCCATCACGCAAAGGAAGTTACCATTATGGAGCTTTATTCTCGCTCTAACACCCATTGTTCCCCCGGGAGAGGATTAGTCCTTCAGGTACTTTTTCCCCTACAAATAGTCCCAGTTTTTGAGTGTTTCTTTGGATCACTCCCGGTCACCCCAGCAGACCGTTGCTCTGTCCGTTGAGTAATCCCCTCAGCCCTCTCCGTGCTGAGCCCCACTTCTCTGGCTGCCTTCCCGGACCCAGGACTTCAGGAAAAGGTGCAGTATTACCCCAACTGTACCCTTTCAATACTCCCCTATCCAATTTCCTCTCTTTTATTTCTTAATAGCTCTTGGGTGCGTGTGTGCGTGATTGCATTGGTGTGTGAGACTTTTATTCAATAAAGTCATTTACTGGACATTTTTGTTTGGTTTCTGGCTTGGCCTGACCCCGTAAAAACTGGGTAGAAAGACCCTGCTAAGTTACCCTGCCTCCCACATTGCTATTGCCTGTGCTCTGGCTAGTTTCCATTCCCCATCACATGGAGCACATGGAGGTGTCCCCCAAGGGACCCCAGATATCAGGGAAACACTGTCTTTAAGTCCAAGTTCTGTGAGGAATGCAGTAGCTGCCTTCATACCACACCCACCTGTATCTGCTGTGTTGGGATGGAAGAGCGTGTTGGTGTAAGTGACAAACTGCATTTGCCGGTTGAGGTTGTCCAGTTGGGATCCCAAAATGGTGAGGTGCATGCCGCCTTCTCCTTCCACCTTGACACCATCCACTTCTGCAGCCACATCAAAGGTCCCCATTGTTGCTGTCAAGTTCACCTGCCAGAGGAGAATTTTTTTTAAAAAAAAAGGATGGCCATGTCAGAGACAAAAGAGTCCATATGCAATTTTAGAACCAAGCTTAGTGGTTTGCT
This sequence comes from Cyclura pinguis, assembly GCA_030412105.1. NCBI lineage: Eukaryota > Metazoa > Chordata > Lepidosauria > Squamata > Iguanidae > Cyclura > Cyclura pinguis. The sequence goes on along the minus strand of CM059600.1, from coordinate 192,830,577 downwards.
TGATGGGAAGAGAATGGGACTTTCTCTAAAACCCTCTGCAGACCACAGATCATCAGACTTTAATTTCTACTCTAAGAAATAAACCAACCATCCCAAACTGGATTTTAGTATCAAAAGTCAGATCAGCCATATCTACAGAAAGCAAATTTAGACATTTTGCACAAGCTTTCTAAAACTGGTTTCGTTTCTGCTACCACCACCACTTCCCTGATAATGCAGATTAATGAGTTTTTACAAAACGTGGCCTCCTCTAGCAAAAAAGCCCAGTCAAACACATGTGTACACACAGCACCCAAGCTATTGGTGGCTTCCTGACTTTGGCTGCTTATTAGAGATCTCCCAAAGAGTTGCTGCTGTGTGCCTTCAAGTTATTTCCGACCTACAGAGCCCCTAAGGCAAACCTATAGAAGGGGTTTCTGAGGCCAGTGGGTTTCCATGGCTGAGTGGGGAATTGAATCCTGGTCTCCAGGGTCATAGTCCAGTGCTCAAACCACTACACTACGCTGGGTCTTAAAAAGGTAATAAAATCTGGCTATTTATGAAAAACACAAGCTGAATTTATGCACTCAGCAGAATTAACTGTAAACACTTTTCCTACAGATTTAAGCTATAAACAGTCCCTTGCACCACTTCAGACCACAGGTGGGAGCTTACATATTTGGATGCTTTCCTCTCCTGTCCACCACTGGTTAACCACCTGCATGTAGCAAATGGAACACATGGAGGTCAGGCAGAATTCTTCTCCCTAGCATGCTGTTTTTCTATATGCAGAGCCTGAAGTGGAACAGCAAATGGTATTCCCTTCTAACGTCAAAGTGCATAGCATCCAAGGCACCCTGCTTCCTCCCCCCCCACACACACATTATTTTTGCATCTACAGCCAGAAATTGCATCCTGGGTCCTTTCATGACTATCAGAACAACTGCCTCATTTGGCTAACTCAGCCTGCCTAATGGCAGGATTGGCCCTGCAAAGGGAGCCCTCCATCTCTGGGGGAAGTACGAAAGCACAAAACCTCATGTGGAGCCTGAAAGCGTGTGGTGCATAAAGTAGCCTTTGTTTAAAGATACACAGGTGTCAGCAACTAACAAGGCAGAAAAACAGCCAACACTCATTCTTGCCTTCAGATCTCTGCGCCCCAGAGCCAACTTACCTGGTACAATGTCCTTTCAGCTGCCTGCAAGCTCAGGCCTGAGGAACAGAAGGGCACAAGGAGGTTAGTAAGTAAGTCTTCCCTGCCCATGGCACCGCTATAAGGAGTCTGAACACTGACTCCCATGATGGCATTTCCCTGTGTCCCCCTAACCCTGCCTGCCTTAGCTGGTCACTCACTTCAGAACAGAAAGGTGTATGTGTGAGAGGAGAAGAGACTCACCTGGGATAAGAATGGTCTGGAGGGGACGAACCTCCACTCCCTGTGATGGATACTCCAGAGGTGAGTTGGCTCGAACAATGAGGAGCTGATCAGCTGGGGACAAGGATCTGGAAATGAAGTGAAGGAAAAAGGCTCAGGGAGGTTAGCACCTGGTTTTGAAAAGGTGCTCATTAAGAAATACATAACCAGGAGGATCTTGCAAGCCGAAAAGATCCTATAGATCTCGCAAGCCTATAGGATCCTATAGATCCTATTTTGCTTGCCAAGCATTTCCTTAGCAGGTCAAGTGAAGGAGCAGCAACAAGCCAACAAGTTGTTTGTCTGTGTGAGTTCACTTCGTGCTTCCACCCTCAGTGGATAGGGGGCTAAAATTTAAACACTAACCTTGAAATAAGTCCCACTGCATAAGCATGTTGCAATGGAAGTTACTCCCTATTAAATGTGCTCAGAATTTTGGCCTTACAGTGAAGGACAAAACTTTCTCTGAAGAAAGTCCCAGAAGTAAGTAAGGGTTATTTACAGTACCAGCATATGAAATATCTCAGTTTAGTGCTTCATTTTAATACGATATGTTTATTTAATTGGGCCAGCATCCTGTTAGGCAGTTACCATGTCATAAGGAAGATTTATGACCTCATGATTGCTTTGTATTCTAGGCCTTTGGTCTGATCCAACACAGCTTTTCTGATGTTCTGAATCGAAAGCCGTGATCATTAAAGCTGTGATCCCGTGTGTGTACATACACAGGATGTGTATGTTCCTTAGGGAAAGCCCACAAGGAGAGCATGATTTTACTTATTCTGAGATTCATATTCTGCCCTTTTCCCCTCAGAAAAGCAGTTTACAGAAACATTAAATATTTTTTTCAAAAGAGTTCAATGAAAACCCAAAGTAAGGTCAGCTATTAAAATAGAATTCAAGTTAAAAATAAGCTGAAAGCAAAGAAAAACACAAACTGACATCAGCAAGTACAGCAGCCAACTGCTCACAGCAAGCTCTGTGCTCAGTTGCCAAAAGACCGCCTGTCTAAGGAAAGTCTTTACCTGTGAGTGGAAGGACAACAGCGAGGCACCCAGCCTAGTCTCCCTGGGAAAGGATTTTCAGAATCTGTAGGCAGCCAGTGAGGAAAATTCTTCCCCAAGAAAGGGGTCTTCTCATTAGCTGTGGAAGGCCTTTCTGCTTAGGTCACCCAGGAATAGGTTTTGAGAGGCTTATCACCACTGGTTCTGGAGTTAATACATAGTCATTGTGACTAGTAGTCACAGATAGCCTTTATCTAATTTCCTCTTTAAGAGAGAAATTCTCCATCTGCTCCCATAGCAAGAGCTTGGAGGTCGGAATTCGGACCCTCTTCAAGCCCCCTCTGGACCCCCTCTACAGCAGGGGCCACAAAGACCAGGATTGATGGCAAATTGACCAGTTGGTCCACACCGGGTGGCAGCTCAGGGAGCAGCAGTTCCTCTGAGCTGTCATTCATAACTACCATGCAACTGGAAGTCAAATTTAGCGCCCACCACCACATCTGTGGAAAACAATTCTATAATTTGACTATGCTTTGTGTGGGGAAATAATTCCTTTCATCCATCTGTATCACAAGTGATTCTGTAAATCACTATCGTGTCTCCACTCACGTTTTACTTACCTGTTTGCTAAGCTATGTAACTTTTTCTCACAGGGAGGTTGGTGTGGCCTCTTGATCATTCTGACTGCCCTTTTCTGCACCTTTCCCTGACCTACAACAGTCCTGCCCAACCTGCTGCCCTCCAGATGTTTTCAGCTGCTATTCCCATCAACACCAGCTAACACAGCCAGAAGGAGTTAAGGTCGAAAACATTTGGAGGGCAACGGGTTAGAGAAAACTGCTCTACAATATCCCTTCTGAGGCACCATGACCACCCCAAAAGATAGTAAGATATTTACCATTATAAAGTGGATTACAGTGCCACATTTTACAGGTTTAAGGTTATTTGTTCTTTTGCTGTTTCAAGCCCTTAGAAAATAGTTTGAGCTAGGAGGCCAGCTGAAATTTTTGATGGTATTTAAGTGTAACACTGGTAGAAAAGGATGAATGTTCTGTCTCATGTATTTCTATGGGAGGGAAGCCATGTGAATTTGTTGCAGCAAAAACAGCAGAAAGCCTTACGGAGCCACAAAAAGTATTAAGTACTATTTGTCATATAAAAGCATGTTAAATAAAATACATTAGTTTTCAAGTCGCCATAGGGCAGGGCTTTCCAAACAGTATGCTGCGATATATTAGTGTGTTGCCTGAAGTGTGTAGGTGTGTCGCCTACCATCTTGGAAATGTATGTTATTATTTATAAATCAAATATTTTTAAAAATATATAAAGGTTTTCATGAGATATGTTGTGTCCTCATACATTTTGTTATTACAATTTATGTATGTGTCTGTATCTCTTATAAAGGGTTACCTTAACCTCCGGTTTGCTAGTAAAACTAAAATTACTGTGTCGCGAAATGATGCTTGTCTAAGAAGTATGTCAACAATATGAAAAGTTTGGAAAGCTCTGCCATAGGGACTTTGTTATTTTCTCTCATACTTACCCTTCAACACATTTATCCTTCAAGCAGTTTCCCTTGCAGAGAGTGCAGGGGTTATTATACACACATTTCTCACCCCATTTGTCCACATTTGGTTGATCCCAAGTGCTTTGGAAAAGGAGTTAGTTAAATGGTACTTAGGGCCCCTATTCCTGCCAACTGAACAGCTGGGTGAGTATATATTAAAGCAGAGTTCCCAGACAGGTTTGCCAGTTTCTTCTTCAGACCGAAAGGACCTACTCTGACTGCATTCACAGGACTGAAACGTGGCTGTTCTGTCACAACTATCAGTCAGTTTTACTAACTTTTGGAAGCTATGGGAGTCTGAAAGCATGATGTTGAGAATCTGGGCCTACCAGAGCCACATGAAGTTAAACAGCTGGACACACTTCTATCTTCTTAGTAGGTTTCTGCTATCATGCCATCTTCCCATTGAGCCATGAAGGAAGTCTAGGGGCCTGCAACAGTCACTTACCTAAGAGAAACCAGCAATCATTTAGAGCCTTCCAGTTACTGGGACCAAAGATAGACTGTTTTCCTCTTATCTCCCTGGACACAAAATGAGGCAGGGTAATTCTGGACTTCTGGACAGAAGTAGGAGAAGGAAAAATCCCTTGGGCCATGTCACAGGCTTGTCCCAAGCTCAATTCCAGATCAAGGAATGGATTTATTAGGAATAAAAGAAAATGGAAAGAAGCAACACCTTTATAAATAAAAGAAACATGAGCAACATTTTTCATAAAAAGCTTTTAATGGGGTTGGGTAGGTGAGTGCTATACTTTTTCTTGATTTGCTTTTAAATTGCTTTGAATTCTACTGTGCTTTAAATATAATGATTTGGTTAGTTGTATTTTAATATTATAACTCAAATTTTTATCTGCAACTAATGTCTAGACCTGGTGTTGCCTGGGATTTTACCTTCTCATAGGTAATACTTGTTAGAAATATTTGAGACCTGTGTCTCTAATTCCCTGAACTGTTTTGTCCAGTACCTGTAACTTTTGCCCATATTCCCCAATCCAATCACTATTCAGAGTTATTACGAGTTATTAGAGTTTGGGTTCCCGAGGAAATACACTGCCCTCCTCCTTGCTGCTAGGCCTCATCCCCATAGCATCTGGCCTATTCAGAGCTCTCTGGCTGAGAATTCTAAAGGCCTCTCCCTAAACTGCAAACCCCAGGATTCCATAGAATCTTCCTAGGCAGCCAATCATATGAAGTCTTTGCCTGACACAGACAATCATATGAGGTCTTCGCCTGACACAGAGAAAAGGACAAACTTTGCCTTTTATATATTAGATATGTAGTCTTGTTGTAAGCAAATCCTAGTGTTTTTTTGAGGTGGGGCAGGGAGAGGACAGTGAGGAGAAGGAAGGATACAAATAATGTAAATCAATAAAAACTTAACTTATATAAAAAGTTTTGAGAGACAGTGAACAGGAAGATCTTTTCCCCTTTCTACTGTGTTTTAGCCAAGATATCAGAGGCAAATAGGCTCAGTTAAAACAGAGCAGTTGCTCACAGGCAGAAAGGCAGCCTTTATTGCCTTCTGGAGCTAGGAGACAAAGCTTTGAAAGGTGTGAATAAAAAGCAGATTGTTCTTTGTATCTCTAGTAGACTTGATATACCAAAGGCTTCCTGTTTGTAGAGATGGAAACTGTAAGAAATGCATGAAGTAACTGATGTGGAACAATGGATGCTAGTTATCTTTGAGGAAGGATACTATATATTTGACAGGACAGAGAATGGCAGCCCTGTGCTACACAAAAATTCAATTTATTATTAAGACGTAATTAATAGGCCATATAGTGGTACAAAACAGGATTTCTATGCACAAGGTCTCGGGTGCAATCAAGGTGAGGCTCGGGAAGACCACCTGTCGGAAAACCTGGACAGATGCTGGCGATGCTGCATGATGAGCAAGAGTGGAAATTCTGCTGTCTTCCAAAAGTATGAACTGCAAATCCCAGAGTTTCTCATCACTAGCTACAGTGGCTAGGGCTCCTGGGAATTGCCATTTAATATCATCTGGAGGACCACACAGTTCCCACCACTGTTGTAGATGGTAATGAGCTAGATAAACCCCACGGGACTGGCTCAGTATATGGCATCCTCTCATGTTGTTCCCAAGTAAGTCCCACTGTGTGGCTTTACTGGCAGGTAAGCATAGCAATTAGAGCCAGTGTGGTTTAGTGGTATGAGCACTGAACTGTGACTCCGGAGACCAGAGTTCAATTCCTTACTTGGCTATGGAAAGCCACTGGGTGGCCTTGGGTGTGTAAAACACTCTCAACCCCAGAAAAAACCCATGATAGGTTCACCTTAGGGTCACCATAAGTCAGAAACAACTTGAAGGTACAAAACAACAAGCACAGCAGTTGGAATGGTTAGCAAGAGTATCTGTCTACAGTACAAATGCAGCTGCAATTCTCTCTGTATGACAGTGAGGCTGATCTTTTGCCCTTCAGTGGCAGTGAGGAGGAGGTTGGATTAAATTCAGGGGAAAAAAAACCCAAAAAGCAAAAGCAGGAGGAGCACTGGCACATATATTGTTAATGGTAAAAGCAGGAAATTGTCCCATTATAGAAAGACACTCAGATCTAATGCCCTTCCATTAATTACACTAATGCAAACAGCAACCATACAAGTGCCCTGTAATGCTAGTTATCTTTGAGGAAGGATACTATATATTTGACAGGACAGAGAATGGCAGCCCTGTGCTACACAAAAATTCAATTTATTATTAAGACGTAATTAATAGGCCATATAGTGGTACAAAACAGGATTTCTATGCACAAGGTCTCGGGTGCAATCAAGGTGAGGCTCGGGAAGACCACTTGTCTGAAAACTGGGATATCTGGGATATTCTAGAACTATGACCCAAAAGCTCAGGAAGCCTATAAGCTTCTGCCAGATGGCAATGACATAGGGACTTTTGAACCTGTTCTCATTACAGATTTCTCTTTGGATTTGTTTAAGCATGTTTAAGCATTGTCCAAGTTTCTATGGGACAACAAAACGTAGAAGGAAGTGGAAGATGATCTCTTTCCTCTTCAGTGAGCCATGACCAACACCTCTTCCTCTACTTTCCTGGTATTGTTATTTGATGTGACAGTTTTTGGTGCACACCCTTTATCTCCAAGTGAACTCTTTTCAAACTTTCAGCAAGTGAAGTGTGAATACCTTCTGTTATCTATTAGACATTAAGCAAAATCTGCCTTGCTTCAGGGTATCATTTGGCTGATTGGTTTTAACATAACTTTCAAAGAGATAGGGGGCAAATCCAAAAAGAATAAAGAAAATATTCCACATATGACCTGCCTTCTTGGCATGTTGCAGCTTTTTGTCCACATGGATACAGGAAAGGTGCACAACTCTGTTGGAAAGGACCTCCCATGTTCACTTAGGAATGTGTGAATCTCTACCTCAATTTCACTGCATTTGTCCCAGATCCAATCTCCAGTGTCTTCCCCTTCCTGGTTTCATCATTAGCCATGCTGGCTGTAGATTATGAGTTGTGGTCTAACGTCTATCATCCCTGCAGAGCCTCTACTTGAGAGAGACTGGTGTAGCAGATTCCATGTGAGCAATCTGCAGAAATCTCCTTCTGGAAGGCTGCTATTTTCCCCCTGGATCATCTGTGAGTTGAATCCACAACTGACTTTCCAAGGCAGGTTGTGAGACAAATCAAAGACTGACTCCTCAGCAAGTTCCATTAATGTAACTTACTCTAGGAATAGTTGCTGACTGACCAGAAAACTAGCCAAACAAAATGCAATCCTGGGTTGCTCTCATGCTCTTGACAACAGTTTGACCAGCAGGAATCAGCAAAAGATGTTTTTCACAGCACAGAGATAAGCATTGTTATCTGATAATGCACGCACATCAACCTACTAGTTAAGGCAGAGTTACGGTGACTAATGGAAGAACTGGCAACCCAAAGTACAGTTAGGGCTAATAATTTTCAAAAAGCTTCCAACACTGGAAACATTGGCTGTTAATCCAGTTACCAGAATGGGTCCAGAAAACATATTTGTGCTGGTTCTTTAACAAGACTATTGTCTCCCTGTGAGTTACTGACTTAGAATCTGTAAGAACTGAAAGTGCTGAGCTGTGTCCAGGTTAACTTAATGGAGTAACACAATCAACTTGAGGCCCTACTTTAGATGCCACCACAGCCAAATCTGATTAGGAAGATGGTGGCAAGAGAAGAAACCTTTTTGGTAGCAAAAACCCTCACGATGAGAGCACCTTGACCAAGGAAGGCTGCCAAATAGCTTTTCCTACTTTTTTTGATGGAAGGCGTTGGAAGGTCTCAGCTGAATGATGTTTTCAAGCAATCTCCCTGTGATCTTTCATAGCCTGTGTTTATCAGTTTTGCTTTGCCAGCATTGCCAGGAATATACAAGCCAGCTAGAGCGGCCAAAATTTGGAATTTGCCTGTATTCATAAATCAATAAATGGGATCTGAAACTAAGACAGAGGATATTGTATGGATAGCAGACCTCTTCCTCCCTGTCATTGCTTTTGAGCTTTTGCTGACCTTTGGGTTCCTTTAACTCTGTGAGATTTAGTGGCCCATTGTACTTCCTTGTTGCTTGGGGCTCAGGTCAGCTGGGAGTACACTCAAAGATATCTGCTGGCTTCCATATCAGTGGGGTGATGAATCAGCTCCAGTCTTCAGTTCATAACTCAAAAAGAACTACCCAAAGTGCTGAACAATTTTTTCCCAAATAGATTCAGCACCCTGGATAGATCCTTTAAAGTTTGGATTCACCACCTCCCCCAACATGGAAGCCACCAGCTACCAAGTGTAGTCAGAGCCGTATCTCTGCATTAAGCATGTTCTGCAATATGAGGGAGGCAGGGTTGAGATCTGTAGCCTGTACAGTCGGTCCTCTACATTCACTAGGGTTAGAGGTGCAGGACCCCTGCAAAAATGGAAAAATCACAAATACCAAAACGTGTGTGTCTGTGGGAAGGGGGTTGAGCTATGGTGGGGAGAGTGGCCCCCAGATTCTATACGAGGTCAGGGAAAGGAGAATCACAGAAATGTAAAGTTGGAACAGACCACAGGTGCCATCCAGTCCAACCCCCTGTCATGCAGGAGCCCTCATCAAAGGAATCCTCATCAAAGCACTCCCGACAGATGGCCATCTAGCCTCTGCTTAAAAACCTCCAAAGAAGGAGACTCCACCACACTCCAAGGCAGCATATTCCACTGCCGGACAGCTCTGACCATCAGGAAGTTCTTCCCGAGGTTCAAGTGGAAGCTCCTTTCCTGCAGCTTGAATCCGTTGCCCCTTATGCTAGTCTCTGGATCAGCAGAAAATCCCTCCGCGACACACATATTTGAACACGGCTATCATGTCCCCTCTTAACCTTCTCTTCTGCAGACTAAACATACTCACATCCCTAAGCCACTCCTCATAGGGTATGGCTTCCAGACCCTTCACCATTTTGGTCACCCTCCACTGGACACGGTCCAGTTTGTCAATATACTTCTTGAAATGAGGTGCCCAGAACTGGACACAGTACTCCAGATGAGGTCTAACCAAAGCAGAATAGAGTGGTACAATTACTTTCCTTGATCTAGACACCATACTCGTACTGAGCTGGCTGCCGCATCACACTGCTGATTTATGTTCAACTTGTGGCCCACCAAGACTCCAAGATCCCTTTCACACATACTGTTATCCAGCCATGTGTTCCCCATTCTATATTTGTGCATTACATTTTTCTGCCTAAGTGTAGGACCTTATATTTTTCTCTGTTCAAATTCATTTTGTTAGCTTTGGCCCAGCTTTCCAATCTGTCAAGGTCATTTTGAAATTTGATCTTGTCTTCTGGGGTATTAGCAACCCCTCCCAATTTGGTGTCATTTGCAAATTTGATCAGTATGCCCTCTACTTCTTCATCGAAGTTTTTGATGAAGATGTTGAATAGCACTGGGCCCAGGACAGAACCCTGTGGCACCCCACTACTCGCCTCTCTCCAGGATGGAAAGCAGCCATTGGTGAGTACTCTTTGGGTTCAGTCAGTCAACCAATTACAAATCCACCTAACAGTAGCACTGTCCAGCCTGCATTTTACTAGCTTCTTTGCAAAAATGTCACGTGGGACTTTGTCAAAGGCCTTACTGAAATTAAGATATGCTACATTCACAGCATTTCCTTCATCTATCAAGCTTGTAACTCTTATCATAAGATTAGACTTCTGGCCAAGATGTCGGCGCAGCTGGTAGCCTGAACAGCGGGTTCACGACCACCGCTGCGAATCTGTAGGGAAAACATCTCCCAGGGACCTTGTGTTCCCACTGAAAATCACCCCCTTATCAGGTAGGGGGTGCAGAGCAGCCCATGAAGTCCCCGATCGTCCCAGCACCGGCAGAGAGGTAGGGAAGACACCGACACGAACAGGACGGAGGACAGAGCCGATGCCGCAGATTTGCAGCCAGGAAATCTGACTAGCGCCGGTGAAAACCCTTTTTTAAAAGAAGATGGTTTGAAGAAGCAAGTACCTAGTTTGAAGTTGTGAATCGAAGAGAAGAAGTTTGAAGCTTAAAGACTGAAATATAAACACTGATCTCTACCCAGGATGGAGAAGTATCGGAAACGACAGCGGAATCCAGACGTGCCGAGGCGCTGAGCGGACTCAGGAGAGCAATGGAGGACACAGCCGGTTTTGATGACTTTGATGAGCAGTGTGACTTTCTTTTTCCCTCCGATTGTTGAAAACTGATTCCCCTCCCCCTGATTCTTTATCAAAGAATACTCTTTTTAAAACTAATATTGACTACATACAATTAATACGTGGAGTTTAATTTTAATAGACACACTGTGGAAGGGGGCAAAGTGAAAGTGGAAGAGAATGACAACATTGCAGAGGGAGAAGACATAACAGAAATATAAATAGAGGACATAACAGAGGTTTTGAGATTAAGGGGAGGGGAAAATGATGAAGGCTGCATCTCTACATCTTTTTATTTTTTGAACTGGAATGGATTAGCCTCTAGAAGAGAGGTGAAGACTATAAAAAGGTTAAAAGTAAAAGTTGGCTAGAGACACTAAAACTTTTAATTTATTGACTTGAAAGGGCATTTGAAATGGCATCTAAAATGGATTAGCTTAGGAAGAAAGGTGAAAAATATTAAGGTATTATCTATTGTGACTATAGCCTTGATTGGAGCCTGTTTTGGAGTTAGACAACAAAGCATAACTGTTAATAAGGACTTAGAATATACCTATGTTACAGAGATTTGCTTTTACTCTTGACTTTGACTTTGTCTTGATTTGTTTTGGTTTTTAAAATGGTTTCTAAATTGGATTAGCCTCAGGAAGAGAGGTGAAGCAAACAAGAAGAAACTACTGATTGTGGGATTTTGGCTGAAACAACAAACTTTTAAACAATGATATAAATTGTTAATAAGAATTGTTATTTAAATAAGTTGGTTGAAACTGAAATTATATAAATAAACTGTATGACATAAAGTGAGAATAGAGGGAACAGTAATTTTATAGGTATCAATTTTGACAGATGAAACAGATTGGTAGAAATATAAGTTTTTTAAGTGTTTTTAATTGTATAATTAACAGATCTTATAGCAATAATATAGTAACAATTAATTTCATAATAATAATTTAGCAGTGATTAATGTGATAAATGGACTTCAATATATCAACAGATAATACTAATATTGAATGAAAATATCCTCTATAAAGTGAACACAGAATAAGAAATAAATGCTTTTGGAAGTGAATCTTGAATAAAGGTATGGCAACAGCCCCAAAGAAGACAATTCAAATACAAATCCAACCACAAGTTCAGGAAAGAAGAGGATCTATTGGCTCTAGAACAATAGAGGTAAACAGACTCCTGGAAGAATTCCAAAAGATGAGAATGGATATGATGGAAGACTTAAAAGCAACAAGGACAGAGATAAGAACAACAAGAACAGAAATATAACAAGATTTGAAAAAGGAAGTAGAAAACATGAATCTGAGTCTACAGAAACTTACTACAGATCTGACAACCATAGATCAAAAAGTAGAAGATATATGGGAAAAAAGTCAAAAACTGGAAAATCAGGTGGAGCAGATGAAGAAAGAACAACAAAAAAATAAAGAAACTATAATGCATTTGGAAATACGTCAACGAAGTAGATGTTTGAAATTAAGAGGTCTCCCTGAACAAAAAGAGGAAAATTTACACCAAAGAGTCACAGATATTTTGGCACTGTATATAGGTCAAAGAAGAGTGAGATTTGAACACGAAATAGACAAGGTTTTCAGAATTGAATCAGCAGTGGCGAAGTGGAGAGATTTACCTCAAGATATTGTAGTCTACTTCACCGGGAAAGACGTGGGACTTAATTATGGAGCAAAATTACAAAGAGAAATTAACAGTGGATGAGAATGAAATTAAAATTTATAAGGATGTACCACCAAGTGTGATGAGGAGTAGAAGAGAATATGCATTTCTGATAAAGACTCTGCAATCTTTGGAAATAAGATGTAGATGGGAGGTACCAGAAGGTCTCTCCCTTTTTTTGAAGGCAGAAGAATAAAGATAAGCTTGGTTCAGCAAGCTACAGAATTTCAAGAGAAACACTTGAAAACTAGCTCAAAACAGTAAGAACTGAAGATAAGAAGTCAGAAAAAACAGCAGAATTTACACAGACCAGAGCGGCAGTGGCAGAAGAACCTAGTCCAGTGTCTGAAGAAGAGTTAGAATCGGTAGAACCAGAAGAGAAAAAGAAAAAAGGGAAGTAAGAACAGCAAATAGTGAATATGAAGATAATTACATGGAATGTACGAGGAATAAATTCACAAACAAAAAGAAGACAGATTTTTCATTATTTAGAAAGACTGAGATCACAAATCACTGTTTTACAAGAGACCCATATAAAGAAAAACCAAGAAAAGTATTTATACAACCACAAACTAGGCCAATGTTTTGCTTCTTCGTATTTAAAGAAGAAAAGAGGAGTTGTAATTTATATAGATAACGATATTCAAGCAAAAGAAATTTTTAAAGATGAAGAAGGAAAAATACTGGGCATTGAAATTTTGAAGAATGGTAAGAAAATCTTATTGGTTGGAGTCTATGCCCCAAATGAAAATAAAGCTGATTTTTACAAGAAACTGCTATAAAAAAATTCTGCATATGAGTATGAAGATTGGATTCTTGTGGGAGACTGGAATGGAGTTCAGGATATTAAGCTGGATAAAACAACTTCTCTGAGTAAAGACGATCAAGCAAAGAGAGAAAAATTATCAATGGATTAATTATCAATGGAGACATTTCAACAAGTTTTGCAATAAACAAAGGGGTACGGCAATGGTGCCCATTATCACCATTACTATTTATAGCTGTTTTAGAAGTATTGTTGATTACAATAAACAGGGACCCACAGATAAGAGGTTTGAAAATAAAGAAAAAAAGAATTGAAACTAAAAGCTTTTGCAGATGATGTAGTCATATTTTTGGAGGACCCACAAGAATCAATTCAAGAGCTGATGGAAACTCTGCAAAGATATGGACAAGTGGCAGGATACAAGATAAACAAGGAAAAGACAATGATGATGACATTAAACATGACTAAAACAGAGCAAGGTGATTTGGAGAGCAGATCTGGATGCCAATTAACTAAGAAAACAAAATATCTAGGAATTATATTAATGAAAAAGAATCAATAATTATTTGATAGCAATTATTTGAAGATATAGAAAGAGATTAAAAATGACATGGAAAAATGGAAATATTTAAATTTATTTCTCCTGGAAAGAATAAATGCTTTTCAAATGTCATTATTACGGAAACTTATGTTCCTTTTTCAGAACTTACCAATAATAGGAAGAGAGAAGATATTTAAAGAATGGGGAAAAGATCTTCAAAAATTTATTTGGCAAGGAAAAACACTGAGAATAAGGTATAAAACACTCCAGGATGCAAAAGAAAGAGGAGGACTTGATCTACCATAATTGAAAATTTATTATTACGCATGTTGTTTAGATGTTTAGATTGATTCAAAGACTGGATTCAACTAGAGAGAACAACTATGAAAGAATTGGAAGAAGTTAATAATAGATTTGATGGCATGGATACTTATGTTATGATAGAGTAGGGGTGAGTAAAGAGTTTAATAATCATTGCATCCGGAAGACATTGTTAAAGGTTTGGCTACAAATAAAGCGGAAATATTATACAAAACTCCCAATATGGACTTCACCACAAGAAGCATATAAAAATGCCCCAACAAAACAAGGAAATTTATTAACATATCAAGATATATTGAAATGGGAGGGGGATAAATCAAGAATGTGTACAGTAGAAGAATTAAAGGCTGATGGACATGAGTTGAACTGGTTCCCATGGCGACAACTTAAAGAAAGATTTAAAATGGATCAAAAACTATATGGTTTGAGAGAAAAGAAAAGAGAATGAATTAGATTTATTGATGAAGGAATATCAAAAGAAGAGAATTTCTAAATTTTACAAATTATTGTTGAAAAGAGAAATGGAACCAGAAGTAGTCAAAGATACAATGGTTAGATGGGCCCAGAATGTGGGACACTCTGTTGAATTAGAAGTTTGGGAGAAAGCATGGAAAGCAGACATAAAATTTACTCCAAACTTAAATTTAAGAGCAAACTTCTATAAAATGCTTTATAGGTGGTACGTGACCCCAGAAAGACTACAAAAATAACTAAGAATAGGAATGCAAAGTGTTGGAAATGGGATGAAAAGATTGGGTCCTTTTTTCATATGTGATGGACTTGTAAGAGTGCAAGAAAATTCTGGAAGGGAATACATGATGAAATTAAAAAAAATTGTAAAGTAAATTTTGAAATGATATGGGAATTTTATCTGTTAAATATTCTAGGCCAACATAAGGAGATAAGAAACCACCAGAAGATATTGTTACATTTGATAACAGCTGCAAGGTTGACATATGCCCAACACTGGAAAGAAAAGACAGAGATTGACTTAGGAGAGTGGAAACTAAAAGTTCTGGCTACGGTAGAGACAGAAAAATTAGCATTTTCTTTGAAAAACAAACCTATCCAGAACTTTGAAAGGGAATGGAAAAGAGTCTTAGATTGGATAAAAACATAAATGTATAAGAAACCAAAGAAAGAAAGAAATGTAACTGTTCTTTTCTTATGTAAATGGAAACAAATTAGATTCAACTGGGGATATAAGCATGGAAGTGGGGGGGGATAGGATATGTCGGTAATGATGTATATCCACTCAGTTTTTTTTATGTAACTAAATTTTCAACAAAAATATGGAAATAAAAAAAAGAGATAAGATTAATCTGGCATGACTTGTTTTTGAGAAACCCATGTTGACTTTTGGTGATCATGGTATTGATTTCTAAGTAATTACAAACTGACTGTTTCATAATCTGCTCTATGATCTTTCTTGGTATTGATGTCAGGCTGACTGGGCAATAATTATTTGGGTCCTCTTCTTTTCTCTTTCTAAAGATGGGGACAACATTTGCCCTCCTCCAGTCTGCTGGAACTTCTCCTGTTCTCCAAGAGTTCTTAAAGAAGGTAAAGAGGTAGGTTGGTACAGTAGCCCTATCCTTTCTTTCTCTCCCATCTCCTTCCTTGGACGTGTGGGGGGGCACTGGGAGAGGGTTTGTGGTAGTGAGAAATTGGGCTGTGAGCCATCCTTAGCTGGCCAGGCAGCAGTTGGTGGAGGAGAAGTTTTTTAAAGGGCTGCACAGCCCGCTCAGAGCTGCTGAGAGGAAGGTTCCCCTGGAAAAGAAGAGGTGAGGAGGAAGGGTTGGAGAAACTCACAAATAATCCAATCCATGAAATCCATTAAATTCACAGGTATGTAGGCTGACTGTATTATGTACAGAAGCCAAGCAAACTGACACATACAGTATTTGCTTAATTTATCCTGCTAAGGGGAAAGACCTATGTCTAACCCCTAACTTGAGTGCCTGCTCATTTGAAATCCTGATCAACCCCTTCCTCTTCTGCAAGTCTGACTTCTCTAATTACACAGTGTGTAGAAAGAGAAAACACAGCCATAGAACTCACCTTTGTCGGTAACTGCGGTACTCCTGCTCTCGCTTGTTGTTGATTTCTGGAAGTTTGGAAGGCTTAAAGGCATTTGCAAATTCCAGAGAATAGACATGGCCAAAGAGCTGTTTCTGGAATGGGAGGTTCATGCTTGGTTCCACCTCACACTTGCAGGTATTCTTAGGAAGGAGTCTGTGAAAAGATGGGCCTAGGTCAGTAAACATACCAGAAGGATCTTGAGCACCTGCCATATGCTGAATTCATTTAAGATATGGCAAACCCATCCTACCCTGCAAGTGGCATACGTAAAAGTTTCATTCTAAAAAAGGTTTAATGGAATGTGTTTTGCAAAGGATGTGGTTGTTACTGGCATTACAGGATGCCTCGTTCCTAAATCCAATCTTACGTATATGCACGTGCATTAGTCTCAAATGCAGCCACCTTCCATCCATTCAGATATTTAGCTTCTCGGGGGAGGGAGAGCTGTAAATGGAAGACTTCTAATGCAGAGGCAGGCAGAAGGTTAAAAAGAGCCAGTGTAGTACAGTAGTTTGAGTGTTGGATCAGGACTCTGGAAGACCAGATTCTGAATCCCTGTTCATCCATGGGAACCCACTGGGTGACTTTGGGCAAGTCCCACTCTCTCAGCCACAGAGGAAAGCTATTACAAACCCCCTAAGAACAAATCTTGTCAAGAAAATTCTACAAGTGGGTCTCCATAAATTGGAATTAACTTGCAAGTGGACAGAGACAAAGAATATCTGTGAATTGCCTGCAAAAGAGAAACAAGGATTTCTGACTCCTAGCAAAAGCATTTAAAAAAAGGGTGAAAAGGACAGACACAGACACATTCAGACTATGTTTCTGAAAGGAAAAGAAAAGCTTGTATTAGAAGTGGATTTTTGTGCAACAAGATAGTCAGATCTATGCAGACCTTGGACTTTGAATTCTTTAATTCTGTGTCTTTTAGATGAGGTTCCAGTTGGCAGAGCTGGTTCTGTGTTTTGTTTTTTTAAAGCATGCCCCATCTTGCTCTAGTATAAATGAAAATTTAGAAATAAAAGCACATGTACAACAGTTCCCAAAGTCAAAAAGGAGCAGTGTTTCACCAGCAATGGCTGCTATTAACCCAAGGTCTAATTTTTTGGTTTGCTGGGGGATCAGCGGACAGGATAAAGGATGAGCTCCTTACTCCAGAATCTCCTCCTTGATCCGGAAAGCAATGTGTGCATATTTCTTGTCAGGCACCAGGAGGTGGTCATTCAACAGCTGCTCGGGCATCCGGTCAGGCCGGAGTCTCAGGTCCACTGTGCTATAGGGCTTTGGTGACCACACATGAAGGTAGAGAAACGCCAGGGACGCCGTCAGCACCATCAGCGCACACAAGGACTTTTGGACTGGACGCATCCTAGAAGGGTGGCAAGAGGGTGTGACGGGAGACAGAGAGAACCAGAACAGAATATTAGAATCTAAGGACAGAGACAATCCTAATTAATCCTTTGTCCTTCCCCTTTTCCAGCTGCGTTTAAAATGTCCCAGTTGCTGTCTCCTCCTTTGTGCTCAAGCTTACTTCAGTTGCTGCAAACTGAGTTCAAAGTGCAAAAGTAGCTTGTACTCAATTAACTCAACAAAGCAGAGGCAAGAGGAGGGAAAAGAATCTTGCTCTTCCCAGTAGGCTCACACAAAAGCAAATTGCTGCAGCCTCTCCTAGCCTGTTTGTTTTTTTCTCTTTAGTAGCTTTTGCCATCTTGACCACATTCTGGTGTTGCTTGGCCATACGTGTACTATTTTTCATCTGTGAAATGCTGGAGGGTCCAGGAGAGTCCTATATGCTGCCTTAAGCTATTGGAGGAAAGGTAGGGTATACATTTAATTAATAAATCAATAATGCCTGCTTCTGCTTTTACTAATCAGTCTCCTTTTCACTCCAGGGCTATTGACTGCAAATACAGTGTGGAAAGCATCATCAAGTTCCTGTCCTAGCTTCAGTGAGGCTGGTTGTATTATTGCAAGTTGTTTGTGGTGCTGGAGAATCCATGGCCCTCCAGATGTTAATTAATGGCTACTGCCATGAGTACTTATCACTGTGGCTTGGGAAATAGACTCTAACAACATCTGGAGGACCACAGGTTCCCAAGCTCTGCTGCCTCCACTGTAATTTCATAAATGTTGCAAGCTTCTTTAAGGAACATATCACGTCAGCATGCGGGATATAAATTAAAGCTGTACTAAACCTGAACCAGTTCCCTCATAGAACAAAACTACCACAGCTTATTAATAGATCGACCCCTCCCCATGCTTTGAGGTGTGCAGCTTGTGGTTTTCCAGATGCTGTTGAACTACACCTGCCATCACTCCTCGCTATTGAATGTGCTGCCTTGGGGTGAATGTTAACATTAAACAAAACAGGAAAAATAGCTCTGCAGTTCTGGGATGTGAAAGAAAAGTCCCACTGGAGTCATTTCAGAGATGTAAAAATGTCAGTTTCCCGTTTTAAAACAGAAACTTTTCTTGAAATTGTACATGTGGGTAATGATCATGGTATGTATGTGAAAGTGAGGTCTGTGTTATCTTTTGATTTGCATTCCCTCCAAATGATGCACAGCTCCTTGTACTTTCCTCTCCCCTAATTCATAAATTTTCCTCACACTCTTACAGTCCAACAGTACAACTGTTAGGTTCCAGTCCAACAATATCTGAAGCACAGAAGCTACAAGACAGGCTCATCTGGTATTTCCACAGTGTTGATACCAGTTCATTGTTCAAATGGCTAGTCCTCTGTCATGGACATGTGGCCTTAAACACACACACAGAGACACACACACACACTCTTCAGGAATTCATTGCCACTAGAGGATCTGAGCCACTGTCTTCATCAAAGACATCTTTCCGGGAAAACAAAAAAGGAAATTGGAAAAAATCTATATGAAAATTTTATGGAAAAGATCGCTCAAATTCTTAAGAGTAATTCAAATCTCATCAAAACCTACCTTATACTAGGCCAGCCTCTGCCCATCTAGTCTAACATAGGATTTTCCAGCGAACCATCTCTTGTGAACACTGCACTACAGCTCCCATCTTCCCCACTCAGCAAACTGTGCTGGTGGGTGTGATGGAAGCTCCAGTGCAAGATATCTGAAGGGTGTGACAGGGTTTTATTATTGATTGATTGATTGTATTTGTAGGCCGTCTATCTCTCAGAATTGGGACCCAAGGCGGTTTCCAACAATAAATACACATTAAAAACCTTAAACACATTAAATACATTTAGAACATTTAAAACAGTTAAAAACATTAAAAAGATATAAAATCATAAAAACACTTAAAATGATATTCCAATTACAACAGTTAATAAATAAAGCAACACGTCCTATGTAAGTAAAGTTTTGAAAAAGTTTGAAAAGAAAAGTTTTCACCTGCCAGCAAAAGGAGAACAGGGAAGGCTCTCTCCCGTACCCTCACCAGGCAAGCCTAGGATCACAGTGGGACAGAGAGAAAGCCTTCTCCAGCAGATCTTAAGGTTCTAGCTGGTTTGTACAGGGAGATGCGGTCTTTCAGGTTTTCTCACCCTGTTACACATTACCCTTGTTCTGGTGTCCAAGGTCATTTCTACTAAAGACATAATTTATCCTTTTGAAGCATTTGCTCTGTGGAGCTTTCAGTATAGGCTTGATTTTATTTTTCATCCCTACTAGAAAAATAAAGATTGCTTCCTTTCTATAATTCTTGGGCATTTCCCACAAGCCAGAACCAATTTCACCTTTCTTTAATTGCCAAAGTATGTTTGGGCTCTTTAACTCTCTCTTTAATTCTTTAATTCTAAGAATATGTGTTTTGTACCCAGGTTCTAGTTGGCGAATCCCATCAATTAAAAAAAAAAGTAGATCCCATAAACCTGAAGTCTGACCTCCTCTACAATAAAATTCCTATCCCACTTCCTGACTAGTGTGAGATCTTATTTTAACATTTTCTCTGTCTTGTCCTTCTTCATCTCCCACATCTCTTGCCTTGAATCACCAACCAGTCTTCAGCCTCTCAAAAGCTCAGGGTCCTAATTAATTAACTAATTAACATATTTAAGTAGCTTCATTAACATTCTGGAACTTCTGCTCCACATCAGAACTGACCTCCTTAATGTCAATGGTATAATAACCTATTCCTAAATCCTAAATCCTGTAAAGGCACCAGATCCCATCTGATCTTGGAAGCCAAGCGAGGTCAGCTCTGGTTAGTATTTGGATGGGAGATCGCCAAGGAATATCGAGTGCTGTTGGTTATATTTCAGAGGAAGAAACTGGCAAAACCACCTCAGAGTATTCCTTACCTAAGAAAACACTATGAAATCCATGATGTTACCATAAGTTGATAGGTGACTCTAAGGCACATATACAAATGCATAATAATCTAACCAAAACTGCTCCCATCTTAGAAATATAAGCTAGACCAAAACAGGTTTCATGTGTGTGCTCATGCATGCACACACTCGCGTGCCTCCAAGTCACCAATCGACTTATGGCAGCCCCATGAATTTCATAGAGCTTTCTTTGGCAAGAGATAAATTATACCTCCATCCTAAATGTTCTGTGATTAAGCCCACTCACCCTCACTCCCACCCGGCCCCTCTCAAGCTACTTGCCTTGGCACAGAAGGCTCTGCTTCTTCTCATTCTGGACCACTTGAAAACTTTTGCAAAACTTCCTTCTCCCACAAGACACCGTTACTTAACAACATGGATCAGTTATGAGAGGAAAAAGGCTCATGTTTCAATCAAGAAAGTCTGGTGTGGGTTTGGAGAGCATTTTTCCCCTGCTTGTGGCATGACAAAGGCAAATTCTGCTAGAAAGAACTTTTTAAGCAAAGAAAGCAAGCTTGTATCACATGCCTTGGTTTTGAGGTAGGTTAGATCTTAGACACCAGCCCTTTCACCATTGCCCCCTCTGCTGTTAATATTTTTTTCTTAGGGCATGAAGACTCTAAAGAGGAAGTCCTGCTCTGTGTCACTGCCAAGAAGACAGTCAGTGGGACACACCTGGTGGCTTCCATGTCAGTGACACAGCAACTCCATGCCAGGTTTTAATCAAAACTTTAAAGGAGCTGTCCAAATGCAGCAAACTTGTTCTCAGGAAAGCATTCAGCATCTCAGATAGTCTGGATTTAAAGCCTAGAGGTGATTCACCATTCCAGTGATATGGAAGCTCTTACCCACTGGTAGACCACGTGCTGGGACTTACGGATCAGCAAGGAGGAGGATGTCACTTGCTGCTACCTTTATAACACACATGGGGATTCCTTGTTCCCTTTGAGTTTAGCTGCAATCATCTTAGCTAGAACAGATACTTTCAGCAGCAACACATTACTGTGAGCTCTCCTTGTTGTAATGCAAAATATTTTGAGATGGTCTGGTCTTGAATGAGCTATTAAGATCCATTCAATTTATAAAAGACTTGCTCCAGGTGAAAATAAAAACTCCTAGAAATGGGCTGCTCACATAATTAATATAGCTGCCTGCATTTTTGGATTCTCTTTGGTGAATGGCTGTGGGGACTGGCATGGAACAAGCCTGCACTTCAAAATGTTTGCACTGCACACTGCAAGGAGAGTTCTAGTTTATGGGAACATGATTGACTCACCAAGAGGGAAGGCTCCTGCTGAAAAGAAGCACTTGGGGGGGGGGGGTGGAATCAGTGATTGGAGAAAATCTCAGATTACCAAATCCATTCAAGTTAAACCCACCTACGGGGAGGGCGAACTGTACATGAAGAGGATGCTTTCAGCTCTCTGGTGCCTCTACTCAGCGATTTCTGTAATGAAGGAGTCCCAACTACTTCACAGTTTTGACTAACAAAACTAATTTGTAAGCATTTTGGCATATATTCCAGAAGATAAAATATGCTGTGAAGTAATTTCAATGTCCAAAATCAGTGAGTTTGCATCCTGAGACCTCACTTGATCCTGTGAGCAAACATTGCATTTGTGAGGCCTCTTCTGACCTGAAGAACCCTCTGGAAAAGGGATGACCTGAAACAAGCTACACTCACCAATAAGAGAAAAAACAAGAAAGGAACAGAGGCTCACAGATGTTGAGGCTGAATGCATGAAGATCTCGGAAGGAGAAGTGAACAGAGGTGTACCTAGGGTGGAGCAAGTAGGGTACCTGCCCTGGGCATCATTGCCAGGGAGGTGCGAGAAAGCCATGCATGTAGGGGTGGGGGGTGAGCATAAGAAGGCAGGGGTACAACTTCCACACTGGCCACACTGGCCCTAGCGGTTGTTTATGCTAGATACACCACTGGGAGGGGGAGAGAGAGAGAGAGAGAGAGAGAGTGAGTAAAAGAAACATTGCCCTGGTTAAAACTAATGATGGAGTGGGAACTACAGCCTAAATCACTTGCTAGTCCAAACTAGACTAGACCTATTGAATCTTTGGGGGTTTATGTAGATGCTGGCTTGCCATTTAGCATCCAGACCAGCAACTGGATTTAGGCCACTGATGGTAAAGAAAGGGAGCAGCAATATTTTGTTCAGAGATTGTGCCATCTGCTTATTCAGTAGACAGCTTACTCACAGATGGAGGATTCATTGTATCTTTTACTGTCAAAAATCCTACACATACAGTTACTTCAAGTAATATTACTCCCCAGGTGCACCCATTTCTTGGTTACAAGGCATTCTCCTGTATTTTCATCCTGTTTTGAAAATCTCAGCTTCAGTTGTCAGCTCTGGCAAGTAATCACCCCTGTGTAAAAGAAATGCTTTCCAAACCATCTCCCACTGGGAGAACAACAGAAAAGGAAATAGTTGTGTGATAAGTCCCAGGCAAAGATGCTATTAACCTGCTTTAATTGTGATTTTCCTATCTCCTGTAATAAATCCCAGAGTGTGGCCAAGACGATGCAAGGTGTTAGCGACAAAGAACAGATAAGCTGGGAGAGCTGGCAACAGTTGGCTTCTGACTGGGACTACTAGGAAGGGTAAGACTCCCCTTACTCTCCCCTCCCCACTGAGTTTTAACAAACTACTTGTGCACTTTGAACTCAGTTGAAGTACACTGAGGACAAAGAGGGAAAACAGAAGAAAGGGAGAGACCCTGGCACATTTCAAAAGCAGCTGTAAAAGTGGGGAGACAGAGGATAAATTGAGACTGCCCCTGCCAAATGGGGACAGTTGGAAAATATGCGTTGCACACACCAAGGAATCTCACCCAAACTGCTGTTTTCCTGCTGTGGATGCTGAGGTGAGGAAGAGACTTTGGCCATTTCTGCACTAGACTGTTAGAGTGCTATTATTCCACTTTCAACATCCTATAGAATTCTGGGGTTTGCAGTTTAGGGAGTCCTTTATCTCTCTCCTCAGATGCATGCAGAAGATGGCCACTTCCTTTACTACTGACAGTGGGGGGATAAAAGTCTGTTCCCTCTACCTTGGAGATGATCAATAACCTGGATGGTAGGGCACTGCAGGGCACTGTGGGCATCACCAAGAACCCACAAGGTCCACATGTGGTCCTTGGATCATCCAAGTGCTCACCCACATACGATTACTCACATGGCCATAATTTTTTAGATCTCTATGTAAACATAGAGTGGCCTTTCTTCAGCAAGTCAGAAGTCAAACCATAAACAGAGATGTCTCCCAGCCAGCTCTGAAATGCCTTTGTCTGTGTTCCAGATGTGTGGATGTTAATCATGAAAAAGGAAAGAGTACTCTGTACATGACCAAAGGCACTGTTTATCACAATGTCACATGTTCCAAAGGGAAGAAAACAAATTCCAAGTCAAGACCTGGCCAAATTATGCCAACAGTTCTCACACTGTTTTTTAAAAATAAATCAAGATGCACTTAAGATGTTCTCCATATCCAAAGGGCAGAACCCCAACACCGTAATGCTCATTGTTCACTCTGCCACTTGATCCACCCCAGGCTCCAAGCTTCCTTTTTTTTCCCCCAGCCTGTCTCTAAGGGAGGCCGTTCTGAAATTCCTCGTGCCCTACAACATTTTCACAAGACAAGTTGATCACTGACAGATAAGCTTGAGGCTATATCACTTGAGTTGAAGTTGACTTATGCCAGATCACATTTGGAAAACCATGTAGGATATTTGGACACATTATTATTATGAGCAGGATGTGCCCCTCAAGATGATGTTCGACTGTAATTTCCATTAATCATAGTCAGCATGGCCAGTGGAGCAGGATTATGAGAGTTGTGGTCTAACACCATCTGGAGAGCCACACATTTTTCATGCCTGTCTTAGGTTAAGAAAAATGGGAGTGGGGAGGCTGATATTTCCCCTGGCGTGAGATTCTGCACCATGTTCCCAGCTAGACTGTCTGAATTTTGCCAGCTTATAACAAAAGCCACTCAGGGTTAAATATTAACAGTATAGAACACACTAAATTTGAACAAATGTTTAAACAAAGAGATGGCATGGAGGAAAATGAAATATTGAAGGGTACCACAAGTGAAATATATATGAAGATGAAGATGAATATCTTAGAAAAATATGGGAGGAAGAATTAGCACAAAAAATAGATACTCAAGACTGGGGAAAAATGTCAGGTTTGGCAGGATTTGGCTCCTCTGAGCATGAGCAGAGTGCTATCTGTGAAGCAAGGCTTTGACGCAGCAGAGAGTCCCAGTGAAGCAGAAAAAATTCCAGAGGCTCATTAGTTAGGCTTAGAGTACCGATTTATTGCCGCACTCTAAGATAAGACTTAGCAAAAACATGCTAGCTTGCCAGCAATTAGACAAAGAGGAAAAACAGAAGATAACGGAGAAAAATCGGGCAGCATCTCCCCTTACAAACAGTATACTGCCAATAGCATGACAGGTCCAGTTAGGGCAGCTAACTGGTAGCTGGTCAAGGCAAACACCAGCCTTTTTATGCTACCTTGTCACCCTGGAACAGGGGGGTGACCCACTCAGTGCTCTGGCATGTGGTCTTCTCTAATATACAAGACATAGCCATAACAATCCTGCTGGCCTTGCACCTGGCTGTTTGGCCACACCGCCTCTTATCTCTGTTGTCCACTCATAGGAAAACTTTGCCTGCCCGGCAACAACCTTGACACCCCTCCTTTTCCTCTGCAGTGGATCTGGAGCTTTATACTCCATGCTCAACCATTCCCAGTTTCCTGAGCATGTCCCAGTGCTTCCCAGTGGCGAGTGGTTTTGTGAGCACATCTGCCACATTCTCCTCAGATTGACAATATTCTAATCTGATTACCGCACTCGCTACTGTTTGTATCACATTCTGGTATTTGACATCTACATGCTTGGTTCGCCCTCCGGTCTTATCATTTTTGGCCATCTGGATGCATGCCTGGGAATCATCAAATACCGTTATAGGGATTAGTACGTCCACACCGAGATCCCTTACCAGTTGTGTATACCAAGTCAGTTCACTGCACAGATATCAGAGACTTCCATACTCTGCTTCTGCAGTTGAAGTGGCCACAGAACTCTGTTTTTTAGTCTTCCAGTGCACCAGTGTGCCACTGTACATTATTAGGATTCCTGAGGTTGAACTCCTTTCACACATGTCCTCAGCAAAATCGCTGTCACAGTAACAAACCAATTCAGGTTTCCCAGAAGGTGACACACACAGATAGTGCTCCAGAGTGCTTTTTAGGTACCTTAACACTCTCTTCATCCCCTGCCAATGTTGCTGTGTGGGGTTAGAACTTGCCCTGCATTGAGACAGGCTTTTGTGACATCAAAGTAGTATACCAAAGCATTTCTCTGTGCTGCCAGAGCTAACACCAGCCTGATACTTTCGCTTTTGGCTGTTGGCGCAAAAGTTTGATCAAATGACTCATTTTTCCATTCTGAAAAACCTTGAGCCACAAGCCTGGCTTTGTGTTTTACCCCCCCCCCCCCCGAAGCCAGGGGTTTGCGTTTGTACACCCACCGATAGCCTACCGGAGTCACATCATCTGGCACCTTACACAATGTAAATACCCCATGTTTGTGCATGGACTCCATCTCCTGGTCCATCGCATCGAACCAGCAGTCAGCCTGTGCCTTTGGCAAACTCAGAACATCATCAAATGTTTCAGGCTCGCAGGAAACTTGGCATACCCTCACACTGTTTTGCACCACAAACCTCTGGGGAGGAATGCCTTTTGTTTTCCTCTCAGATCGCCTTGGTATTTGCAACTCCCCCTCATCATCAGATGATCTGCCTCTTTTGCGGCCAGGCTTCTCCTCCCCATCAGACTGCTCTGCACTCTGAGCCACTTCTCCCAGCTCAGTTTCTGTCTCCTCCTCCTGCTTAACCCTTGAAGGGCTGGCTGCAGGAGAGGGCTGTGCTGCACTCTCAGCATCATTTTCATCACTAATGGGAAGAAGTACCTCAGAATTTGCATGCACCCTTTTCCAATTACTGTGTTCTTCAAATTGAGCATTTTGGCATATCACCACCTTTCCGTTACAAAGATCAAAGTGATATCCTCCTCTGGAGTACCCTACAAATCTCAACCTGTGGGCTTTGGGTTTTCTTCTTTGGGCTTTAGGAATGTGTACCCAGGCATAACTCCCAAACACTTTCATATGAGCAACAGAAGATTCCTTGCCATACGGTTTTTTGAAGGGAGTTATCTTTATGACAGAGTTGCAAAGCCTGTTACGAATGTAATTGGCAGTAAACATTGCCTCATCCCAAGCTTTCTGAGACATGTTAGCATCTGCCAACAAGGAACTCATTATTGCCTGGATCACGGCCCCTTTACGTTTGAACACTCTTTTCTGCTCCAGAGAAAAGGGGGCAGTTAACCTGTGATTTATGCCCTTTTTCTTTAACCAGTGCTGCAAACTCCCAGCCAAATAGTCACCTCCCCCGTCAGTCTGGAGAGCTTTGACTTCGTGCCCAAACTGACGTTCCACGTAGGCACACCAATTTTTAAACACTCCACACACCTCGGATTTGTGTTTCAGGAAACAGTAGAACGTGTACCTGCTGTCGTCATCTACCAGGAGCATCACATACCGTGCCCCACCCTGAGACTTGGGCATGGGACCAATGAGGTCTGAGTGCACCAACTGAAAAGGCTGCGTAGATACCCTGGTACTAAACTTGGGAAATGGCTGCACTTTAGATTTGGACTGTTTGCAGACAGCACAGTACAAAAAGGCATCACAAGGGTTAACTCTGCAGTCTTTACAGCACTCAGGCAGTTTCCTTAGAACTTGGAAACTGGCGTGCCCCATCTTCCTATGCAACAGGTGGATGCAATTATCGTGCTCGGGCTTATTGCTATACGCCATGTGCGTGTTTTGTTTCGGTAAGAATTTGTACTGCCCATCTTTGAACTCACTGACCGCACACACAGTCCAATTTCTGATTACCTAACCCACATTTCCAGAGAACAGAACGTCATGCCCGCTCAGTGCCAACCCAGATACTGACAGCAGGCAGAACTCTAACGAGGGCACATAAAGCACATTGTCAAGGTATTTCCCCACAGCAGGAACAAAGGCTTCCCCCATGCCTTCCACCCTGCATTTAGACCCATTAGCAAGGGAAACAGAGTCAATGTTTGCTTTTCCCAGCGTCTTAAACATACTATCCCTGCTATTAGCCAGACGTTGAGAACACCCGCTATCTAGCAGCCAGAGAGCCCCTTGGGTTTCACAGCCCTTAACCACGGCTGAAACCATCTGGCGACTCCCTCTGACCTTGGATCTCTTGCCCTGAGGCTTTGGCACACTGCCTCTGCTCTCTTGACAGTCCTTCTGCAGATGCTTCATGGATCCACACCGAAAACGTCTTTTCACAGCATTCACCCTCTCGGTAGACTCAGACTCAGTCCAGGGAAAGTCAGTGTCCTTGGCATTCTTTCTGCCACCACTGCTGCTGCTGCTCCTGTTGATAAGCTCTTGCTGGCTCCTCTCAGCACGCCTTTCCTCTTCCTCATACAGATGCCCAGAAATATACTGCTCAGTGAGGTCCTGCTCTGGCATGCCTTTGATGGTAGCCACGAACACATCCCAGCTTGCATCTAGGGAGCTCACTATGCAGTAGACTCTGTCAGGCTCTGAGATCTCCTTCCCCCTCTCTTGTAAGGCAACGAACAGGGAGATCAAATGCTGGAGATGGTCCCGCATGCACTCACCAGGCTGCAGCTATGCCCTGTAAAGCCTCCTTAACAGGGACATCTTACTCCCAGCCGTAGGGTGGACGTACATGGCCCTCAAAGCGTCCCAACACGCCTGTGCCGTGGTGAGGTGACTGACATGGTTTACCTGGGTGTCTTCCAAAGCCAGAAAAATGTTACTGATGGCTTTCTCCTCCATCTTGGTATCTGCTACACTGAGGGGAGGCCTTGGGGGATCAGCAACAGCCTTCCACAACCCCTCTCTCTCCAGATACATCTCCATCTTCACTGCCCAAGTGAGATAATTCCTCTCATTCAATCTGTCCAGGAGCAGACTTGCACTCCCCATGGACACCATCCCTGCAGCCTCTCTCACCTTCCAGGCCCCTCCTATGCCAGAACTCTCACTTACCAGAGACCGTCCTCGAGCAGGCTCTCAGCAGGAAGCTGAAGACTGGAACTGGCACTTCACTTGGTCCACTTGACCCTCTGGCACAGCGTGAGCGTGAGGCTGGGCCCATAACCTGTCAGAGTTGGCAGGATTTGGCTCCTCTGAGCATGAGCAGAGTGCTATCTGTGAAGCAAGGCTTCACCGCAGCAGAGAGTCCCGGTGAAGCAGAAAAAATTCCAGAGACTCATTAGTTAGGCTTAGAGTACCGATTTATTGCCGCACTCTAAGATAAGACTTAGCAAAAACATGCTAGCTTGCCAGTGATTAGACAAAGAGGAAAAACAGAAGATAACGGAGAAAAATCGGGCAGCATCTCCCCTTACAAACAGTATACTGCCAATAGCATGACAGGTCCAGTTAGGGCAGCTAACTGGTAGCTGGTCAAGGCAAACACCAGCCTTTTTATGCTACCTTGTCACCCTGGAACAGGGGGGTGACCCACTCAGTGCTCTGGCGTGTGGCCTTCTCTAATACACAAGACATAGCCATAACAATCCTGCTGGCCTTGCACCTGGCTGTTTGGCCACACCGCCTCTTATCTCTGTTGTCCACTCATAGGAAAACTTTGCCTGCCCGGTAACAACCTCGACAAAAAATTTGGAATTAGTGCCATTTAAAAAATGTATCTGTAAGGATAAAAGAGAATTATTATAAATTGGTCTGGAGATGATACCTAACACCAGTAAGGTTAAACTATATAAATAAGAATCATTCAAGGTTGTATTGGAGGGGCTGCTAAGAGATTGGCACATATATTCATATGTGGTGGAATTGTGAAAGTGTACAGAAATTTTGGCAAATGGTGTTTAAAGAGATAAAAGGAATTGATTTACAAATATGTCCAGGTATAGCATCATTAGCTATATTTTATAAGGTTAATTGTACCTAGGCAACGAAGGATTTAATTACAAATTTATTAACTGCAGCAAGGTTAATTATATCAAGAAAATGGAAAACTCAAGAAGATTTTCATCTAAAGGATTGGTATAAAGAAGTGTGGGAAATGACGATTAATTATAAGCTAACATGTCGAATTAAGGTAAAAAAAGGAACAATGAAAGGGAATGATTTTGAAGCAATATGGAAGGTATTTCTGGAAGAGTTTCTAATAAAAGAGGGAAGTGCCATACCTCCACAAGAAGAATTACAATTTTGGAAGGTGGAGTAAGCTGAAATATAATTGGCTCTGGGGATGGGTTCACATTTAGGGTTAGTATTAATATGTTTAGTAATAAGATCATATTCAGTAATAGCAATAGGTTAAACATAGTTGAAAAGGATAGAGTTAAGAATGACATTATTATAACAATAATGAGTACAATGAGAATGAGATTTAGATACATGTAACAAAAATATATAAACAATATGATATACAATATGTTGAATAAGTGTATGATGATAAAGGATCTGGAGAGAAATAGTAATGTAAGCTTTTTTGTTGCATTTTTCCCTTTTTTCACTTTTATGTTAATCATGTGTTTTTGTTTTTGTTCTGTTCTTTTTCTTTTCTAATCAATAAAAAAAATTTTTTAAAGTATTAACAGTTTAATGTTTTAGACATTTTCTTTTCAAGATATCTCAATGGATAAAATAGTCACATGTGAGCTAGATGCCTCTGCTGTCACGTAGATTCAGTGCTGGTTGACTAAGCAGACCCAATCAGTCCTTTTTTAATGGCCCTGCTTCAGCCAGGGGCCCTTTCACACTACACAATTATAGTGCTATGGTTCCACTTTAACTGCCATGGCAACGCCTCATGGATTCCTGGGACTGGCACTTGAGGGAAGGGCCTTTAGAACCCACAGCTAGAGAGCTCCTCCTCTGGGGCCTTGTCCCAAACTACAAACCCCGGGATTCCACAAGAGCAGCCATGGCAGTTAATGTGGAACAACAGTGGTGTGGTTCTGTCATGTGAATGGGCCCTTGGAGAAAAGACGAGAGACAAATCTCTTCCTTTCTTGCCACTCTCTTGGCTCACACACTATGCCAAGCAGGACACAGGCAGGGATGCTGAGCAGGAGCCACACTTGCTGTTTCTCCCCCTCTTTTTACATACCCTCCAATATTTCACAGATTAAAACTGGGACACATGGCCAAGTGACACTAACATGTGGTCAAGACAGCAAAAGTTATTAACAAGGAAGAACAGACAAACAAGGAGTTTCTGTAATATTTTGATTTTGCCCGGATCTACTGGGAAGGGCAAAATTCCCCCCCTCCTCTCCTCTCCCCCCTGCTGAGTTAACTGAGGGCATATTCCTTTTGCACATTGAATACAGTTTGCAACAATTGTCGTAAGCTGAGGACAAATGGGGAAAGTGGGAGGAGGAGCAAGAAACTGGGACATTATAAAAAACAGCTTAAGATGGGGTTGCTGGAAGCTTGATCAGGACTGTCTGTGCTAACTGGGACAGCTGGAAGCTATGTAAACCCTACAATTCTGTAGGAGGCAGCCACAGAAATTGAACTGGAATCATAGTGCCATAACTGGGCAGTGTGAAAGGGATCCCTGTCTTGAGCAGAGTGCCACAGGACTTTATGGAGGCCCTGCGCTTCTGTGCCAACAGTTTTATAAATGAATGTGGACAAGGCTGCAGAAATGACGCTTTTAAGGTCTACAGAGGATACAAAGGTCAGAGTGACAACTAGCACCACAAAGCTGAGATGCAAAACAAGTTCAACAGGTTGGAACAGCAGGCTAATACCAACAAAACAGAAGTCAGAGAAAATAATAAAATCCTACACTGAAATAAAATAAAATAAAATAAAATGACATAAGTAGAGAGGAGACCTGCTTTGGAAGAGTTTGGAAATAACAAGTGACAAGTAGTACAGTCAGCAGCAAACTCAGCACTCAGCAGATATTTTCTTTTGCGGGCAGAGCATACGCCCCAGTAGTTCATAGATGAAATCCAGCCACATCATGTGGCCAAGCCACATCAAAGTGTAGCCGGGATGGCAAAAGCTATAAATGCAGAATGCACAAGCTAGGAGAGGCCACAGCAGTTTGCTTTTGCCTGAGCCTCCTGGGGAGGGCAAGATGCTTTCTCTGCTCTGCTCTCCTCTCCTCCCTGCTCAGTTAATTGAATTCAAAGTAGTCTTGCCCTTTGAATCTGGTTTGAAGCAATGAAAGTAAGTTGAAGATAAAGGAGGAAAGTCAGAGGAAGAGAGAGAAAGAGACATTTTAAAAACTGCTGAAAAGTGGGATGAGCGGAAATAAACCAGGAGTGCCCCTGCCAAATCAGGACAGTTGGAGGGTATGACAGTACCAATGCTACATTCTTATAGAATCACAGAGATGGAAGAGAGCACAAGGGCCATCAAGTCCAACCTCCTGCCATACAGGAATACATCATCAAAGCATTCCCAACGGAGTATCATAATGAAGGGGAAAATGTGTGTAATTGAGAGACAGAGGAAATAATTAGCAATATTTTCCAGTTACTGTTTAAAATTTACCTTCAACACTATAGACACCTTTAGAGGCATTTTGGGCTGAGTTTTTCAAGAGGTATACCACTCCCCCCCCCAAAAAAAAAGTTTAAAAAAAACTAGCAATGTTGTGGGCAGTGGCAACTATATTTTCTTTGCAGAGTTAATGATAAATTCCTTTTGCTAGCAGCACAATGAATTCCTTCGTAAAAAGGAATTGCCCAACACCTTGCGCATGCAAGAATGACATTAAATCTATTCTCCTAATATCTGACTGTTCAATCTCATGCTGTGTTCTGCATATGGACCTTCTTTTGTTTTCCAGGCAGAGCAGATTCCCTCAAGCAAAGGAACACTTCCCAGTGGCTCCACCCCACCCACCTAGTTACTTAATGCTCACCAAAGCTAGCTTTATTATCAGAAGAAGCAAAGCAGTCCCCCCCCCCGCCCCCAGAAGTGAAAGATGCTTCAAGGCAGAAAAGGAGCAACAAGACTGGGGAGAAATTATAGCACAAGCCATATTGTCTTGCATCCTCTAAACCAGTGTGCTTCTCCATGTTTGGTCCTCCAGATGTTTTAGACTTCTTTGAAGTCCCAGCCAGCATGGACAACAGTCAGAAAATAACGCTGAAATCCCAAACAAACAGAGCACAAAAAAGGCACTTAGAAACTACTGATAAGACACCTGGGATGTAACATGATGCACGAGGGAAATGCATGATCAAGTGAGTGATCACTCATACTGTAAATATGGGGAAGGGGGAAAGTAACTTCTTAGGCGATCCTGATAGGCTGTAACCTTTGGGGTCCTGTCCAATGGAATCCCAGGGGAGGGAAAACCTGCAAGAGGGGCACAGGGATAAAATATGAGGTATTCCATAGTGGGGGTGCCCTTCTCTCTCGGGAGGCACCCGGCTCTGCAGAGACGTATTTTTAAATAAACATTGAATGCTTCAGCCGATCCTGTGTTAAATTATTTTATGAGTCTTATCAGTTATTTCTTACACTTCCTGGTGACATCATGGCATCTTTCTTATTGGGAAAAGGAAATAATTGTGTTAGTTATTGTGAAGGAATTAATGTTTCTAAGACATTACTCCCAAGCTGTAGAATTGAGGGATGGCATATTAAAGGTGCCTGTCCACCCAGGAAAAGAAGAAGGGAGATAGGGAGAAAGAAAGAACAAGAGAGAGAAGAGAGAGAGATGAAATTTGCCTTCCTCTGTCCCTAACAACAGTTTATATTTTCCTGCATAGAAGGTTAGGAAGTGATGGTGGGAATGTACACCATGAAACTGAAAGGAACACTTTCTGTCTACTATACTGTCCCCTGTAGCTGTATAACCAGTTAAATATAGTAGCAAGGGTCATGGACTCGGACAGGGAAAGCCAGATTCAAATCCCCTTTCACCTATAAGACTCTCTGGGTGATCTGTCACTTTAGGCCACTCAGCACATTTCCATTTATAAATCTACTATAAATTTATAACATTTAATTCCCACCTTTCCTCCAAAGAGTTCAAGGTGGCATACACAGTTCCCCTTCCTTTAATTCCCCACAACAACCCTATTAGGTAAGTTAGTCTGAGAGACATAGAGTCCCCCAGTTAGATTCAAGGTGGAATGGGATTTGAACCTGAGTCCGCCTACCCCGCAAACTGACATTCCAAATACTACACCACACCAGCTTCTTACTAAAGTAGAAATCACCCTGAGCCTTTCAACACTTTGTAGCATTGTGGGGAGAGGGTTGAGTATAAATGCTGTAAACCAAACCTAAAACAGAGATGGGCAAAGTGACCCCTCCTGATGCAGTTGAACTGCAACTCTCAATATCCCTCACCACCAGTGATGCATTTAAGTCTTTTACTCCAAGGCCCTTTTCACATGTGGGGGGGGAACAGTGTAGAGCAACCTCCCACGGAGGTCGTCTACACCGTAGAGTGGACTGGCGTGTACTACTTTTAGTAGCTTCACACCAGAATCCACTCAGGAGCGGCCGGAACTAGCCGGGCTCCGTGTTTTTTAAAAACCTCTTTTTCGAAGTTTTTAAAAAGCACGGAGCGCGCAGCCCCGTGCCGCTCCGTCGCCTGGCTCTAAAGTGAATCTGCAGGCGCGCGCAAGTGCGTGCCTGCACATCTGCCGGGGGCGGGCTTCTGGCCGGCGAGCTTCTCCGGTTGGTGGAGAGCCTCCACCAACCGGAAGCTGCCATCTGCGATGCCGGAGGAGTGCGGAGCAGCGAGCTCGCGCTGCTCCACGCGGCGACGGACTTACCTGGCTGGAGGTAAGCTCCGTTTTAGGCTGTTTTCGCCCGTTCCCCCCCCCCGACATGTGAAAAGGGCCCAAGTCTCAAGTCAAGTCTTAAGTCTCTACATTCAGGTCTCAAGTTGAGTCTCAAGTCCCTACTTTCAAGTCTCAAGTTGAGTCTCAAGTCTCTACTTTCAAGTCCCAAGTCCTTAAAGATACTTTCGAGTCAAGTCTCAAGTCTGGGACCCAACTTTATATCCCAACCTATATTCTAGAATTTCTGGAGAGGGTCGAATAAAGTCAGCTTTAACAATTGAAGCAGAGTCGGCTCTCCATGTTTGCAATGTTGCCATCTGGAGCTTCAAAAGTGGGGAATAGGATCCTTCTTACTGTCTCTTCCCAAAGTTGGAGGTTTTTGTTCCAATGGGCATAAAAGAGTCTGCAGCTTTAGAAGTGGGGAATAGGATCCTTCTTACTCCCCATTACTGAAGCTTCAAAGGCTTTAGAAGGAAGGATCCTTCCTCCTCAAGCCTGTTGCCTAACACATTTGCTGTTCCCCTCTGAGAAATGCACTCTGCACTCTGAGGGTGAGTCTTGTCTTCTGCTCTTAGGAAAGGTTTTACAAGGCTCCTCTGACATGCAGCAGTGAGAGGCTGCTCAGCAGACCTCAAGCCTATCTCAAGCCCATTGCCCAACCCATTTGCTATTCCCCTCTGAGAAAGGCACCCACACTTTGGACTTGAGACTGATTGTCATGTGACCAGTAGGCAAAAAGAAATAGAAGCATTGTTCAAAGTTGTAAGGTTTCTGGAAGAATGTGTTATGTTACTGAACAAAGGGCAGCAAGTCAGTCACTAAAAATATACAAGTCTCGAGTCAAGTAGAGGCATCATTTATTGCCGAGTCGAGTCCGAGTCGAGTCAGTGAAGTGACTTAAGTCTGACTTGAGCCTGAGTCAGTCGATTCGAGTCTACATCACTGCTCGCCACTAGGTATGCCGGTAGGGCTGACGGGAGCTGCTGCCTGGCAACACCTGGAGACATAGACAACACTAAAGACATAGGTTTGGGCCCAGCATCTGCATTCTGCTGACTAATTAAAGTTAATTCTTTTAAATTAAAAATCAAAATTTGACTGAACCTGACAGTGTCCCCTAGCCTTGCTACAGCTGCCTATCCCATGCTAGCAGAAAGCAAAAGGCCATTCTCGCTGATTTTGGAGGAACGTTTCCCTCCCTCCCAGCCCTGCCATTTTCCTATTCAAGATGGACTCCTGATCATCTGTACTCCTTTTTTTGGCAGGTGTGTATTAAGAGTTGCCACTTTAGGTTCTGTCTCAAGCCCTAAGGTTTCTAGGCCAAAGCCTGAGACCTAAGGACAGCCCTGATGATGTCATTGAGTGTTATATGCTTTAAATGCATTAAATAAATATGCAATAAACACAGTTGCTCCTAGCTTGCCATTCAAACACAAACATGCACACACAGAGAGAACCTATTTTTCTGTTTGAAACTTATGACAGAAATCTTAGCTAAAGGAGCTGTTCCCAGATCAAGATGAAATGAGGGGATTCCCAGCTTAGTCATAGAAACCCACTGGGTGACCTTTAAGGCATCACACACTCTCACGCCAGAAAACTCCGTGATAGGTTCACATTAGGGTCAGCATAAGTCAGAAATTACTTGAAGGCACACAATAGCAACATGTTTCCAGCCAGAAAGTGAATGGAGCAGACTGGAAGGCAAGCTCTGGCATCACAGCTATAGGGAAGGAAGGAGAAAACTAAATAAATACACTGTATAGATTCCCTAGATAATGTTTACAAGTTGCAGGAAGAAATCAATAAAGCCTTCCAAATTGTAACAAACTGGCGTTCTATGAGCTGAGTTGGAGATCTGCACACAACCCTTTTCTCTTGCTTGGAGATGACCCATCAAAACTGGGGAATTTGTACTGTTCTCTTTTGCCCTGAAAACTGGAAATTTGAGGACAGGCCCTGAATTCTGACAATCTGCATGTATCTCTCCCTCGCTTCCTCCGTGTGTGTGTGTGTGCTGGCTACTGTGGCCAGGAGCTGGTTAGAACTTCCTTTATTCCAGCTCAGCTGCTGCAAATATCTAAACCTGGATCTAACATACTATAGCACCTTCTTTAAGCGAAGATCATCCACTGAGCTTTATGGACAAATAGGGAGTTTAGAGAACTCTTGGACAAACATATTTTGTTGGTACTAACCCAAAACCACAGCTGTTATAAGTGGTAGCTGGTCATGTTGCCTTGGTATGGAGTCAGAAAGGATTCAGTGCACACACACACAGACTATTTAATCCCTCCAATTTCCTTTGTATGTCAAGGTACAACCTGCAAACAGATATAAAGCCCAATTTGTGCATGAGAATAGGACATGAACTATTCATTCTCTCTCTCTCTCTCTCTCTCTTTCAAATAATGTTAACCCAGGGACAGCATTTTATTAGGGGAAGTGAGTGGCTACCTCAAGTAGCAGATTTTGTTTTCACAGGCACAGAGGAGGACAGGTATTTGTGAAAATTTATTATTTGGTGGGGAAGCATAACTTGGCTCTCTTTAGATATTACACACAGTGACTGATGGTGGGGGAAACCAATGCCTTTGATGCTCTGCCTCAGGTAGCAAATTGCTTTGGGCTGGACCTGTGTTAACCATCCAGTTAATAAGGAAGGTTAAAAAAAAACAACCTGGAGAAGGGGATCTGTCATGCAAACAAGCATTCTATGTAGTCTGCAGCTTTTATATTTGCATGACAAAGCAACTGCAGCAAGAGGCAGCATATGCTACAGACAGGATGGGAGAGTGAGAAGAGCTACTTTGATTTATTGTCTGAGGATTCAGGATAGGAGTACGTTTTATAAGGACATTAGGGCAACTCGGGGATTGATTACATTATTCCTTCTCACTTACTTTCTCTGGTTGTCAGAAGATGCTGAGGATCAAGATCCCTTACAAGAACAGACTACAAGCCTTCAGAAATATCACCTGAGAGAAGATACAGCACAGCTGGCTTTCAAATCCCCCCTAAATCTTTAACAGTTGTGGATAACAACACACTTGCATCATCAGATCAATCTGATGGCATGGCTCTACAACAGGCAGCCCAAAAAAGCTTGTGCTATAAAAATTGTTAATGTCTAAGGTGCTCAAGAGCAGACTTATCATAAAGCAGATTGCGGTGGTCATCTCTGAAGGCAAGTGTTAGGAGGCAGCAGCAAGGTCTTGGAGGAGACAACTGTGCACCACCCGGCCGGTTCTCTGCTCCCTCAGCTTTCAGCTAAGACGGGGACTCAGGCCATTTCCGCACTAGACTGTTATATGCTATTACTCCACTTTCAACATCCCATGGAATCCTGGCGTTTGCAGTTTAGGGAGGGGCCTCCTTAACCTCCCTAACCTACAAACCCGACGATTCTATAGGATGTTGAAAATGGAATAACAGCACCATCACAGTCTAGTGCAGAAATGGCCTCAGACTAAAAGGATTTACCTCAAGCATTTCTTATCTGCAATTGGACGTGAACTCCGTTCCTATATCCACTGAGGCTGCATCATTTCAAGATCTGTCAACCACACCAGTAAAGGGAAATTATATGTTCATCGTCCAAAGTATTACATGCTGTGTTACATGCTTCCAGCAATTATCTTTTGCCTTTAATATCGTTTAAACTTCTAATAACGATACCATTAATACCAGAAATCTTTTTATTGAATATGTTACATCAAGTGAATAAAGAATACCACAAATATAAAAACATAATATTGTATATGATCACAGCAGCCAGAATAATATATGCAAAATATTGGAAAAGAAACATAATACCCGAAACGGAAGAATGGCTAATGAAATTACAAGAGTTTGTCTCTCTAGATAGTTTATCACGAGCAATAAAAGGAGGAAGAAGGGGAGATAAAGATAATGGGATGAAGGAAGTTAAGAGATATATAGAAAATAATTGGGTTAGACTTTGCCAAGAAGGATAAATTGTGCAAGATATGAAGAGAGGAGCAGAAAATGACACAAATATGGAGAAGTGTAATGTTAGAGGCCAGTCAACAGTAAGATTTTGAAATGGAGGTAACAGATATAAAAGAGAAAAATAAAATAATCAAGTTAAAGAAAGTAGGAAGTGAAGGACAACAATGTATTTATAGATAAATGAAAGATTGTATAATTAAAGCATAAAATGGAATGGACAGTATTTTTGACATTTGTAAAGAGGACTAATATGAATAATGGAATATAAGATTATCTTTTTCTTTTTTTTTTCCTTTTTATATAATCAAAAAAATGAAATATGTCAAGACTGAATATGTAGATAAAAATGTGTGAATTTTAATAAAAAAAAATATATCGTTTAAACTTCAGGGTATGTAGCAAATGGACATGTTAACTATTATATAAACAATAATCAAAGCATAGAAAGGTTAATCAGGATTGGAGAATAATAATAAATATATGGAAAGAGAGATGGGGAGATTTGTTTCTCATAGATACATAGATTTATAGATTAGACCTGGTGTTTTCTCACTTCTATCTTTCTTTTTAGTTAATATAGCTGTGAGCATAGGTATAGATTATATTTGGATGCTTTAATTTATATTGGTGGAATTATGTTTAAATTAATGTAATTTGGGATATGAGAAAGCTTCTTAGGAAAGACATTATTTTGTTATATTCAATAACAGATAGATATCAAATACTGAGCAATTTCTATATTTATTTCAGTACCTTTCTCCCCACACAGATACAATGTTTTTAGTGTTTTGTATTGATATATTATTTACATAATGGTTTCAGTGACAATGTATTGAATCATAGAATCATAGAATCATAGAAATGTAGAGTTGGAAGAGACCACAGGGGCCATCCAGTCCAACCCCCTGCCATGCAGGAACACCCTCAAAGCACTCCCGACAGATGGCCATCCAGCCTCTGCTTAAAAACTTCCAAAGAAGGAGACTCCACCACACTCTGAGGCAGCATATTCCACTGCCGGACAGCCCTGACCGTCAGGAAGTTCTTCCTGAGGTTCAGGTGGAATCTCCTTTCCTGCAGCTTGAATCCATTGCTCCTTGTCCTGGTCTCTGGAGCAGCAGAAAACAAGCCCTCTCTCTCCTCTACATGGCATCCCTTCAAATATTTAAACAATATTTCAAATTGTTAATTAACAATTGTATTGTTAAAGTCAGTGGTCAACATACGGATGTATTTTACAGTAAAGTTCTATGATGAAAATTTTTTTTAAAAAAAATGACCTTGTTTAGGCCAATGCTACTCAAAGCAGCAATCCATGGACCAGTGCTAATTTACAAGCTATACCACTGCCAGTTTACAAGCTATCTGTCGCCAGTCTGTGGGAGAGTTTTCAGGAAAGAAAAAAAAACGGTAACCAATGGCCGCAAAGATGGTACCAGTCCAGGGCACAACAGGGGATAATTCCTGGTTCCCCACACTGGACAGCCCAAGAAGCTCTGATTTAGGGCACCCACTAGCCCAGGGATGCAAAATATATTGCCCTCCGTATGACATTGCAGTGCAACTCCCACTATGCTCCTAATAGCCATGCTGGCTAGGGCTGATGAGAGGTGCACCAAGTGAATGGACACACATTCTCATCTCTGCTGTAGTCAAAAGAATAAATAGACACAAACCTGATGTGGGAAATGGTATCATTCAGAAAGCAGTGCAAGAGCATTACAGTCCCCAGGTGGGCCACTCTCTACTGCTGAGCCCATGACATAGACCTTTTGCGCTTCAAGTCCCAACTGTTTTAGCTAGCATTGATCAGTAGACAGAAATGGGGAAAGTTCTGGCCCAAAACCTCTAGAAGGCAACAGACTTAGAAAGGCTGCATAGATGCTAGGAATTAACAGAGCAACACTGGGAAGATGGTGGGATCATCAGATTCTGTTGTTGTGACAGGTAGCTTTGCCTTACCAACAACCGAGTGTCTACTGGCACCATGAAGATTTGCAAGTTTTGTTTGTTTTTACTACAAGAGACAAACACAGGTACTCCTCTGGAAAGCACTTAAAAGTTGCATGGAATTACTACAGAATTTTGCATTTCATAGTTCTTTGGCTACAACACCATCTCATGTATGCCACAGGCGCTCTTATCTTCAGCCTAAAAGCCAACCAACAGGCATTGAGGTTTTCAATAGTTGCAGTGTTATGAAAAACGTAGCCAACCAACAGGAAGAGGCTGTTGGTTGGCTACATTTTTCATAACACTGCAACTATTGAAAACCCCAGTATTATAACAGCCAGTACATACAACTCACCAGATGGGTTAACTTGGGCCATTTCCATACCGGGTTCCTGAAATGGTGCAG
Organism: Cyclura pinguis; assembly: GCA_030412105.1. Taxonomy (NCBI): domain Eukaryota; kingdom Metazoa; phylum Chordata; class Lepidosauria; order Squamata; family Iguanidae; genus Cyclura; species Cyclura pinguis. The sequence goes on along the minus strand of CM059600.1, from coordinate 192,790,008 downwards.
AGCGACCTCTCAGGGAGGTCTTCTACACTGTAGAGTGGACTGGCGTGGACTAGTTTTCGTAGTTCCACACCAGAATCCACTCAGGAGCGGCAGGAACTAGCTGCGCTGTGTGTTTTTTAAAAACCTCTTTTCCGAGGTTTTTAAAAAGCACGGAGCGCGCAGCCCCGTGCCGCTCCATCGCCCGGCTCCGACGCGGATTTGCGGGCGCGCGCAAGTGCGTGCCTGCAGATCTGCCGGGGGCGGGCTTCCGGCTGGCGAGCTTCTCCGGTTGGTGGAGAGCCTCCACCAACCGGAAGCCGCCATTTGGGACGCCGGAGGACTGCAGAGCGGCGAGCTCGCGCTGCTCCGCGTAGCGACGGACTTACCCGGCTGCCGGTAAGCTCTGTTTTTGGGCGTTTTCGCCCGTTTCTCCCCCCCACGTGTGAAAAGGGCCTTAGTTTGACCTCTTACGTAGGCTATCCTGCCCCTCAGGCATCCGGTTTAATGCAGCATCTGCACAAAGACCAGCAACTGGGCCAAAGCTTTGATGGTGATGGTGAGGAAGGGAAGAAGGTATTTTCACAGTGGAATTTTCCCTAAGAAAAGTAGATGAGCCCCCAAAACCACCACCATATGACTACAGGTTTCCCCCATTTGTCTGACAGGTTAGGGACAGGAGCACTGTCTGAAAATGAAATTGGATGAAGAGCAGAACCCATGAAAGAACGGTTAGACAAGATGAGGGAATTGGCCAAAATAGACAAATTGACATGTAGGTTGAAAAGGAACTCCATACCATCTTATCTCAAAATTTGGTGTCCTTATATACCATACTAGCGTCTATACCTGGCTTTGCCCTGGATTTTATTTCCTCATAGGTAATACTTATTAGAAAGATTTCAGACGCTGTGTCTGTAATTCCCCGAACTGTCTTGTCCAGTACCTGTAACTTTTCCCCATATTCTCCAATCCACTCTGTAGTCAGAGTTATTAACATACAGAGTTTGGGTTCCTGAGGGAGTACACTTTCCTCTTCCTTCTTGCTGCTAGGCCTCATCTCCGTAGCAACCGGCCTATTCAGAGCTCTCTGGCTGAGAATTCTAAAGGCCCCTCCCTAAACTGCAAACCCCAGGATTCCATAGAATGTTCTTAGGCAACCAATCATATGAGGTCTTCACCTGACACAGCCAATCATACGGGGTCTTCGCCTGACACAGACAAACTTTGATTTTTATATAGTAGACGTGAAAGAAAGATTTGGCGATAGGGTTCATTTAGGTTTTGACTTTTAGTATATACTTACTTCTGAGTTACAGAGATAAGAGACTATATAAAAACAGGGATTTTCCTTTTTTTAAAGAGGGAAAATATATTTATCTTTGTTAAACAACTGATGTCAGTAAGTATGGGAAGTCATGGGGAGGCAGAGGGGCAATTCTGGCAGGGAAAGGGGTAAGTTCTTTTCTTTTCACTATTATTTGTGTGTAGGTATATTTATTTTTCTTTTTGATATATTTCTTTCTGTTCTCGTTTGTTTTCTTTTTTTTCCCCCCCCAATAAGTCCAATTCCCTTTTCTTTTCTTATTGCTACTTGTCAAAGTTTTGTTTTGTGATATATTAAATGTCAATAAAAAATTATTTCAGAAAGGCAAAAAAAAAAAAAAGTAGAAGCCAGGTACTATACTGTAGGGAGCACGAAGGACTTACAGAGGCTCAATTGAGATCAACTGCAGGTGCGTGCTTAGAGCCTTCCCCCTCCCTGGCAACAATTTGCTTTGCAAGCAGTGTACATATGCAAGTGGTCCCAAGTGACCCTCCATAGGCAAGAAGAACTGACGAAAGTGTGGAACCCCTGCTGAATTTATGGAACTTGTCCTTAATTTGGAAGCATTGAAAGAGCATGTCATCAGAAAACCAGACGTCAAAAGGCAGGGCTTCCTGTAGTGTTCAAGATACAAGGGGGCAGAAAGTAGAGGCTTGGGGCCCTGGCCATGGTGAAAACAGACAGACCAGCCAAGAGTTTGGGTTCTGCTCTCCTCCCATAATTTGAGCATCTCAGGAAGCCAAGGATGTACAGTCATCCCTCAGTTAACAAAGCCTCTGACAAATAAAATCCTTTTTACAAAGTTTTTTTTTAAAACGGCCACCTAGCCCCTTTTCCTCCTTGTCCTCTGTCCAGCTAGAAACTTTTTAGCAACATCAACATTGTGAGGATAGCAAAGGAGGGTTGGAGAAACACAAACTTTCAGTGTTGCTTTGCTGAAGTGTTTCTGTAGTAAACAATGCAATAAAGCTTCTGCTGGGAAGCAGTGGGATTCTGCTTTAGCTGACACTACCGCGGCTATGTGTACCTGCTTACATGTATCTGTCCAGCATGGCAAAAAAGTATATATCTGCAGGTCTGGTCACAAACACGGAAATCATAAAGAAAGTGGAAGCTAGTTAAAGAAAAAAAATCTATGGCTGCATTGTAGAAGAAGCTTTGAATTGTCTCTAGAAGGCTCAAAATGTTTTTGGTTACTTATTCAAAGCTGACCTGACTTGGTTGTTTCATTTTACATGTGTCTAGGTATTTATGAATAAAAAGTGTGTTGAACCACGCTGAACTGCTCTTTTTGGTGGCGTTAAAGAGCCAGCCTGGTATAGTGATTTGAGTACTGCACTCTGACCTTGGAAACCCCAGAAAACCCTCTGAAAGGTTTGCCTTAGGGTTGCTATAAATTGGAAACCATCTGAAGGCACATAGCAACAATAAGAAACCTACCTCTATTCTTTCCATGTTACTTCTGCCTTTTGCACAAAATTTTCTGTTGAAGAAGGAATGTTCAGGAACACATCTGCTTAGTTAACTGAGGGGTGCCTTTATAAGGGATTAGAAGAGGGAAGCCATATAGAGAGCAAATAGTATTTGCCGGTGTACAAGTGGGGCACGTCTTATACACCGGCAAATACAAGTAGTTCCTTCTAATGTTCAGTCAAAATCAACTGTCCTTCATTTGCAGATGTAAGGGCTCAAGTTACCCAATCAATGGTTAACAGAAGGTAGGGGAAGAACTGGATGGAACTATGGCTAGGGGTGTCAGTTTTCAGAGCCTATCCTGCCCCCCCCCCCCCGCCATGTTTCAGGGCTTGGACCAACTTCTCAGAATGAGGAGAAATCTCAGGGTGAGAGCACTGCCTTGAAAAGAGTATCTGCTTGTGACACCATAAGTGGTCAACCCTAAATCTCAAATTTTGGCCCTTAAATCATAGGGCCTGGGATTATCTTGATCTGGCAAGACTAGCTGTAGCTCAGGGGAAGGGTTAGACCTCCTCCTCGCTGCCCCCCTGATGTGAACTCCCCTTCTCCAGTGCAACCGTTTACAAAAATAAAATTACAACAGGAGCCCCAACCCAACCATGACCCAGCTTTAAGATTTACAGCAAATCATGAACAGCAGGAGCAGAACAGACAATGCAAACAACAGCAAAACTCACACATTATGAAATCACCCAAAGTACACAAAATCACGTAAACTTGATCAATTTGGGTAATTCATACAGATTGCAGCTTTACCTGGCAGATTTACAGTTTGGGTGTCAAAAATGTAACTCATTGAATGTATGTTACTGGGCTTCAGGCCAGAGAATCCTCCAACAGGAGCCGACAGATTTCTTATATGACAAGTCCTCTGAACATGTGAAAATTGGTGCGAAGAGAAGCACCACTGTTGCTTCTTCTCCAACCAGTTCCAGCTCTCTCTGTCTGAACCCTGATACCTTGCAACATCATCTCTTCTGTGCAATAGGGAAGAAAACAATGAGTCTTGCTCACTGTCTAAATTTTACCATCTGGGCTTTCCAGAGGAAGTCAGTAGATAAATTGCACTTTATTTCAGCCTCTACTTCCCTCCATTTCAGGTTTCATCTGCTCAGCTCCCCTCATGCTATGTTACACTTCGCAGCTCTTGAAAATTTCCAGCCAAGGACTGCAACAACTGAGAGACCTTGCAGATAAGTCACCAGTGCAACAGTCATTTCTTCTTGGAACTGGTAACCAACAGTCGGGCACACCAAAGAGAAACTGACAGGGCATGAACTAGATACATAGCAAGCCATGGTGGAGAGCACAGCACCAGCAACAACGGCTCAAGATAGACAGCCAGTTGAGAGCCTAGGTTTCCATTAGTGTCAGAGAAAAATGCAGCTGGAAAAAGCAACAGGACAGGAGATGGATGTATTTAATGGAGCTAGCGAACAAGGCCCTGGTGGGATATGAAAAGGACACACAACTCAATCAGCCTCAGTAAGTACCAGGAAGGACAATTTGAGAACAACCAGAGTTAGAACTCAAACCTTGGAACAATTACTTTTTTTTTTAAACTATAACTTCTATAATCCCCAGCAAATTATAGTCCAACAACAAAAATTTTTGGCTGTGCCTGAGCTCTGCTGGCACAGATCTCCAGGATGTTTAATTCACCAAGAAAAATGCAACCCATCAGCCAGGTATTTCAGCCTGCCAAGTACTTCTCTCTCTGTCTCCCACACACACACACACCTCTCAATAAGTGGCCAACCCAACTCACTGAGGGCCAACCCAAATACAGGAGGCACATGATAACATAATTCAGGGCTCTCCCTCCACCCCCACCAAAGTTAAACATAGCACACTGAGGTTGGGTCAAGCCCAAACCTTTTCAGCTAGATCATTTTCACAACCTTCATGGCCTTGACTTTTACTCTGTGAGATACCAGGGACCCCAGAACTGTTTCTTAGGTGTGGGGTGGATGATCAACATTGTCAGGTAGGTTGTCATTGTTAATTTTGATGACTTTCTGGTATGTTTTTACAAAACAATAAAGACACAATGCATTGCATTAAAACAGTAATCACCATCCAACTCAAACTGGCAACAGTCTGAGAATGGTGAAAACACATCTTCCAGCATTTCATAGATGAAAACTGGGAAGGGTGCATGCAGCCACACAAAATTATAAATGAGCAAAAAGCACACCAGCTAGCAGAGACTGTGTCAGTTTGCTATGGCCTGAGCCAACTGGGAAGGGCAAGATTCCATTCCCTTCTCCCGTCTCCCCATTGCTAGGTTAATTAAGCTCAAACTGCTTTTGACTTTGAGCTCAATTTGCAGCAACTGAAGTAAGTTAGGGCAAAGGGGGAAAGTGGGAGGAATAAAGAAGAGAAACTGAGACATTATAAAAGCACATGAAAAAGTGGGATGACAGAGGATTAATCAGGACAGTTGGAGATTATGCAAAACCAATAGCAAAATAAAGGTCATTTAGTACACTTCTGATTCATAATTCCTGAAGGAGCTCAACTACATAGGAGCCTTGGTGGTCCCATTTTGTGTGATCATGGGGGGCGGCTGTCCCTGTTTAGGAGCCATTACTGTTCCTCTGTACAGAAGCACAGGCTAGCAGACCCATAGGGGGATCCTAAGGAACCCAGGGGGTTTGACAGTGACCCGGGTGCTGGCACTTCACGGATAAGGTTGCTCACATCCTCCTCAGTTTAGATGGTGCTTTGGACAATTAGTCTGATGTGCATTCTTAGAATTTCGGGTGTAGACTAAATATGTGACACTGCATTTGGAGTAGTACAGCCTAGTGTCTGTTTACTTAACCCCTGGTCTTCTTGGTTCATATCATCTTGCTGGAAGTGGACAAAGAGAACTCTTCCCTTAGGTTTAAGAAATGAGGAAAGATCTTACTGGGAAAAGGGCTGCCCTTGAAGGAGGTATTCATTAGGTCACAGTTTAAGAGAACCTACTGCGTACAGAGGACATTTCCACACTACAATGTTATAATGCTGTTATTCTACTGTCAACATCCTATGGAATCCTGGGGTTTGGAGTTTAGGGAGGGACCTTTAGAATTCTCAGCCAGAGAGCTCTTTGGCCCCAGTAAATTACAAACCCCAGAATTTCACAGGATGTTGAAAGTGGAATAATTGCACTGTAACAATGTAGGGCAGAAATGGCCTGAAACTGTTCTACTTGGGACACAGCATGGGGAGATATAACTTACTAGGAAGACAATATAGTTGGCCCTCCATATCTGCAGATGCTGTATCCACAGATTCAACAAGCCACAGCTTGAAAATACCGCCCCCTCCAAAAAATCCAAAAAGCAAACTTTGATTTTGCCAAACCCTAGTGGATACCAAGGGCCGATTGTAATGCTTGGTAAGACAGAAGGCATCAGGAAAAGAAGACCACATTAAAGGTGGATAGACTCAAGGAATCCATGGCCCTGAGTCTGGAAGACCTGAGCAAGGCTGCTAATGGTGGAGTGACTTGGTGATCTCTCTTCCACAGGGTTGCCATAACTCAAAGTCAACCAGGAATTTGAACCCTAGTCCCACAGTTCAGCACTCCAACCACTACACCACACTGACTCGGTTTGTACCCTTTGCATCTCAGGCCCCTCTCAGCCCACTGACACAGCTGTTCATAAATGCACACCCCACCAAGGGGTGTGCATATGACCACCAGCTGAGGTAATGCACCATGCCTCTGATGAAGGGGGATGCCATCCAGAAAACCTTACTCCACATAAAACTTGTGACTCTTTGAAGTTCCATAAGACACTTTTCCATCTTTAAACCCTCAGCCAGATTTCTCCCTTTTTATACAGTTGCCACAAAGCAATTGGCCTCTAAGCCTTGCGACGCAGGAGGCCAGCTGTCAGGACAGAACCAGAGCCTCAGAATTATGCAGGCTGAGGAGGCGCTACCTTTGGCAGCAGATTTTGGGGTGTTTCAATAGAACAGCAGGTGGTCAAGTGTTCTGAATAATTACTGTTGCATTTTTAATTCAGCGAAGAGGAAGCAGTGGTGTATTCTTCCCTGAGGTGCCAAAGCAGCTTGGCTGACTTTGGTGGAAGGGAGTCCACCATTTGCTGCTCTGTCTCAGGCAGCAATACAGTTGGCCCTCCGCATTTGCTAGGGTTAGGGGAGCAGAGCCTCCACAAGAGTGCAAAAAAAATGCAAATATCAAAATGTATGTGCATGGGATGGGGGCTGAGGCAGGACCAGGGGGAGTAGGTAGCCAGGGTCCAACCAGATCAAGGAAAGGAGAAGGAAAGGGGGTAGGTCTGCATGGTGGCCCTATACTTCCTCTCTCTTGCCCACCTCCTTCCTTGGATGTGTGTAGAGGACATTGGGACTGGGTTTGTGGTGCCAACAAATTGGGCTGTTACTTGTCCTTAGCTGGCCAGGCAGCAACTGGTGGAGAGGACCAGAGGCAGGTTTTTAAGGGCTACATGGCCTGATCGGAGCTGCTGAGAGGAAAGGCTGCCCTGGAAACAGAGTGCCTGAGGTCAGGGGTGGGGAAAGGGTTGGGGAAATTTGCGGATAATAACATCCATGAAAGTTAAACCTGCAAACGTGGAGGGCTGACTGTATATACTGAACAGACCTTAGACAGACTAGGTCAAGTATGGGGACTAAACAGCTTCATCCAGTCCAAAGGTGGGAATCATATAGCTCTGCCAATGTCATCGAACTGCAGCTCCCAGCATCCCCAATCAGCATCAACAGTGATGAGGAATGATGAAAGCTACAGTCCAACATCTCTCTGTGTGTGCACGCATGCGTGCATGTGCCTTCAAGTTGTTTGTCAACTTACGATGACCCCCATGAATTTCATAGAGGGTTTTCTTAGGTAAGGAATTCTCAAAGGTGGTCTTGCCAATTCCTTCCTCTGAAACATAGCCTACAGCACCTGTTATTTCCTGGTGGTCTCCCATCCAAGTACTAACGAAAGCTGACCCAGTTTAGCTTCCAAGATCAGATAGCATCTGGTGCCTTTAGGATTTTTAGGCATCTAAAACCTGTAGGGCCACATAATTCTGACCCGTGATGCAGATTAAAGCTATCATCTTAAAGTTATTTCTCTCCATTTTGCACTCATTTTCCCCACAGGGGAACAGGACTCTTGACGTCAGTCCAGCAGAAACCTTGCCCTCAAGCATGAGTAGAAAACCTATGGCTTTCCACATGTTTTGGTCTCTAATTCCCATCAACCCTGGCCAGCATGGCCAATGGAAACTGTAGTCCTAAAGAAATGGGTACCCAGGAGTGCCAAAGTGATTCATTTGCAGCCAGCCTATTTTCAGACACATTTCCTTCTTTGACAGCAATCTAGGAAAACATAAAACTATACCTAAATGTGTTTTCAAAATATAAAAACAATACTTTAATCATTTTTTAGAATTTTTTTAAATCTGACAGTCCAGTTTCTTAGTGTATCAACTCTGATTTATTCTTATATACAAACCCATTCTCATCAAAGATAAAACAAATTCGTAATAAACATTTGTTGTTAGTATGTGTGTTCAAGTCATTTGTGGTAAGCCTAAGGTGAGTCTATCACAGGTTTTTCTCTGGCTGAGTGTGTCTGAAATGTCCAAAGTCACCCAGTGGGTTTCCATGGGCAAGCAAGGAATCGAACCCTGGTCTCCAGAGTCATAGTCTAATACTCAAGCCACTACGTACACTTCACTGACTGTCAAGAGTAAACATTACATGCCCTGAAATCACAGACTCAACTTCACAACAAAAGGAAATAAAGAACAATGACTTGCTTACACACATTTTACCAGCCTTCCAAGTTGATTCCTTATTACTCCTTTCCTGATCTGGGAATCCAGGTGAAGCGGTCTCCTTTTATAGAGTGTAAATGTTTGCAGGTGTGCATAATAGTTTAAATTACAAACAGAAGTAACTACTGTTTCTAGATAACAGTATTTATGAATAAGTAATCCCCATTAAGAAATACACAAAACCGTGCTCAGTTCTCACTACAGACAGATTTGCAAATAGCCACTGAGAAACAACAGCATAGATATATTCAAGAACTGCATGAAGTACTTCTGGAGTTCAACTGTGTAAGTTGTTTCATATCCAAATTTTGATAGTTTTGGGGTTTTTTTTGCTACCACTCAGAAGAACAATTCTGAAATTGTCTGGAAGCATGTAATCTTCCAGATGCTGTTGGACTGCAGAACTAGACTTCATCTCAGAGCTATTCATCAGAAGACACTCACTTGGCCAACTGTTTTGCAATAACACATTGAAGCAACTTCGTTGCTTATGAAATTTGATTTGAAGTTTCAAGTCAATCAGGAGCATTCCTCAAACTAGGAGGGTAAAATGTAATTCTCAGAAACCCCCTCCCTCACAGATGGTGTGACAGGGAGGGGGGGGCACGCATTTGTTATTTCAGCTAAATAAGCTAGCCTGCTGGCACCAACTGCTCTCTCCCTCTGTTTCAGGGACATCCAGCCTCAGCCTTGCTAAGGAGCAGCCAAGTCAGAATCTCTGGGAGGAGCCAAACTCCCTCAAGTCACATTAACTAACTTGCCCTCGGAGAAAGCAGCTGGCAATCTGGCTTTCAATGCTTTTTCATCTAAGCTCCAGTCCTGAAACCACCATCATCACCCACTGTTTTATTCTTGGCTTTTAAAGTACATATTTAAATCATTCCATGGGTGTTCTAATTGCATTGGAACAATTCCCTGCTTGGCCATGGAAACCCACTGCATTGCATACTCTCAGTCCCAGAAAACCCTGTGATAGGGTTGCCTTAGGGTTGGCATAAGCTGGACACGACTTGAAGGCACAAAACAACAAGCTTCCTTCTGCAGGGGAGGGACAAGGCAGACTATAAAGGAATAATACAAGTAATATTTTCCTTGGATAGTTGTCAAGAGCAAAGGCCTGGACTTCCAAGGGAGCAGCTGAGGTATGTAAAGGGCCTGGAGACGTGTTGAGAAAAGTTTGTACCAAACATATGGAGCCAGTGAGGGATAAACAAAACTTTACCCATGTTGTGGAAAGAATTGTTGGTTCGATGCACTCTTAAGTGCTCTCCTTCTGTTCCAAATATGGCCCTTTAAAAAAAAAACCTAAATCAATGTTGCTTCGGTTAGTATGAACCAGCATCTGAAGGGCTGCATTTTGCCCATCCCTGCCTTAAGTGTACCAGAAAATAATTGTCCTTTTGTTAACATTTAAGTAAGATTGAACTGCCAAGACTAGTCACTGGGCCTTTCCACACTACGCTGCTATAGTGCTCTTATTCCCCTGTGGAGTTCTGAAGTTTGTAATTTACTGAGGCCAAAGAGCTCTCTGGCTGAGAATTCTAAACTGCAAGTCCCAACATTCCATAGGATGTTGAAAGTGGAATAATAGTGCTGTAATAGTATAGTGCGGAAAGGCCCACTGTCTGTACACTGGAATACAAGTGAGAGGAATATATTCAGATCTAGGTGTATTAATTTTGGAACAGAGTTTTTCAGGGGACTGGGGAAAGAATGACATAAAGGGCTCCAGGAATGTGTTATGCATGTTCTCCAGTGTTTCACAGATGAAAACTGAGACCTGTGTGGCCAGGCAACATCAGTGTGTGGTCAAGACAGTAGAAGTGAATAATAAGGAAAGCCACATAAGCTAGGAGAGGGCACAGCAGTTTGCTTTTGCCCAAGCCTTGTGAGAAAGGCAAGACTCCCTGTCCACTCTTCTCCTTCCTGCTGAGTTAATTGAATGCAAACTATTTTTGTAATTTGAACTTATTTTGTGGCAATTGAAATAAAGCTGTGGACAACTGGGAAAAGTGGGAGGAGGAGGAGGAGGAGAAGGAGGGAGAAACTGGGACATTTTAATAGCAACTGAAAAAGTTGGATGATCAAGGATTAATCAGGACTATCGCTTCCAAATTGGGATGGTTGGAGGGTATGGGGGTTTAGTCCTGCATCACAAAAAGAAAATAGCATTGGGTTGGGTACCAGATCAGGATAGCTGGAGGGCTGTGGATGTGATACTGTGTTGACCAGTGACAAATCTGAAAACTTGTTACAGAGAAAAAAAAGGAGGGCAGCAGTATAGCATACTTGTTGTCATTGTCGTTGTGTCCCTTCAAGCTGTTTCCGACTCATGGTGACCCTAAGGCACCCCTGTCACAGGGCTTTCCTGGCAAGATTTGTTCAGAGAGAGTTTGCCTTTGCCTTCCTCTGAGGGAGAGTGTGACTTACTTAAGGTCACCCAGTGAGTTTCCATGGACAAGAAAGCCTTGATCCACAGGGCCGTAATCCAATGCTCAAACCACTACGATTACCATAAGTCAAACATGAAAACACAACAACAAAGTTATGTGCCATAAACTGAAAATGACTTCAAGGCAACAACAACTACTTGGCTCCCAAGTGCTGGCTCTGCTTCCAGGAATTCCACTGTCTGCTGTTGGCTGAAGCAAGCTCTGCTTCTGCAGCTGTAATCCCTTCCCTGCTTTTCCTATTCCATTCCATGATTCCCCCCACCATCCAGTTTTGTTAGGAATCTGTGGGAACACAGCTTCCTGGTCCTTCTCGAAGCCTGTTCCCATTTGTGGGATGCTCCCTGTAGGGAAATCCATCCGGCATTTGGACACAGCTAGATGCTAGGCTAAGACCTTCTCTTCTTCCAGCATGCATTTAGTCCTCAATTTCTTGTTTTTCTACTATTTTAAGTCTAACTGCTGGTTCTTGACAGCCCACTATTTTGATACTGAATTGACAGACATGTTTATCTGTTGTTGATTATTGTGATTTTACCAACTGTTTGGAGTTTTTTTCTGTTTATTTCCTCCTCCCTCAGAGACACTTTTGATACCTATATGTAATTAAGAAATCAAGCCTGTACATAAATGCCTTAAAGGTACCAGATCCTGTCTGATCTTGGAAGCTAATCAGGGTCAGTTCTGCTTAGTACTTGGATGGGAGGCCACCATATAATACAGGTGCTGCAGGCTGTATTTCCAAGAAAGAAACTGGCAAAACCATTTCTGAGTATTCCTTGCCTGAGAAAACCCTATGAAATCCATGGGCTTGCCATGAAAAACGGCAATTATACCAGTAACAAACTTTCCTGTATCTGTGACTATAGCCACAAGTAGTTACTTTCTTGAGAATATTACTCAAGAAATCCATGGCCATTTCTGCACTAGACTGTTACAGTGCTACTATTCCATTTCCAACAGCCACTGAGGCCCCTCCCTAAACTGCAAACCCCAGGATTCCATTGGATGTTGAAAGTGGAATAATAACACTACAACAGTCTAGTGTGGAAATGGCCCATCAAAGGCCATGTATCAGCAAAAGTAGGAAAATTGCAATTTATACTTGTGGAACTCTAACTTGCTGAGATCATTAAAGAGAAACTTTGGGAGCCCTAAACCAATCACTCACACACCCAAATGTGCAAGCTCTCAGTAACTCTAGATCACTTCATTAGTGAAGATATTACAAAAAGCTGCATTCAGACAAGGTAGAGAAAATAGAGCTGAAATAGCCTAAAGGCACCAGCTCCTGTCTGATTTGGAAGCTAAACAGGGTCAGCACTTGGATGGGAGACCACCAAGGAAAGTTAAGTGCTACAGGCTGTATTTCCAAGGAAGGAACTGGAAAAACCATCTCTGAGTACCCCTTGCTTAAGAAAACCCTATGAAACTCATGGGGCTGCCATAACTCAACAGGCAACTTGAAGGTACACACACACACACACACACACATGCCACCAGGGGCAAATCACCTCCATTGCTCCTATGTGACTGCACTGATCTCTACAACCAGAGCTCAGAAAATTAGCATTTAAAAACTAATGAGCTCCAGTTATGTCCCAGGCATACACTCCCCAAGTAGCTAGCTACGATTACAGTTTTAAACCCTAAAAATAACTATTTTCTTGTTACCTAAAATAGTTACACAACAGTATTATTTTGGCACTTGAGGCAGAAAACTGTTGCCAGTCCCCTCTTCCTCTCTCCTGGCAGTAAAAACACTGTAACAAACCAATTATTAACACAGGCCTGCTTTTTCACTGCATTATAAATTTGTGCTTCAATCTGCCTAACAGTAGAGCTGGCCTTGCTTCCCCTCCTCCTTTATATGGGATGATGATTATATAAATAAAAACAACCCATGTATTTATTATATCTCTGCTTGTAATTATCAGCCCCTCTTCACCTGTGCTGTCATTGTGAGCTCCCTCCTCATCTGAGTTTCAGTATTTCTACTTTTTTCATTATTGTCCAACCCTTTCAGAGGGATGAAGTGGCAAGATGTGAACCTGCTCTTTCTGGGGCGTAAGAATGTGCTTCCAACAAAACTAAAAAGCAAGTTACTCTTCCTGCCCCTCTAGAAATACCATTGTTCTAGCCAAGTTACCTCATCCTCCTTGCAGTGTATGTCAAGAAAGTAGGGGTTTAGTTTTTTTCAGGCATGAAGAAAATGTGGTGAGAAAAATGGCTGGAAAGAACCCCAGGAACAAGGCCAACCAGAGACCAAGACCAATTCCACATGAGGCTTTTGCAATGCCATTGCTTTGCTACGTTGGCTGGTTTTCATACAGCCGTCACGTGATGTTGTAATCAAATTAGTGTAAGGCCCCGCTTTGGGGGTCCCCAATATCAATATGGTTTGGATGGGCACCATACCTAACTGGCATCATATGTAATTGGCAACACATTTTATTGGCTCTGATGTCAAATTCAAGCCTGAAAGGTGACAGAGAGTCAAACTGAGCGAGGGAAAGAATTTGACTGTAAATGTGAGAAGCATAAGTCAACTCCAAAATTCCTCCAGGTAAGACTTCAGTCATTTGTCAGGCAAATACACATCATTCCTGTGGACAATAGGCTTAAATAGAAGCTGGACTTTTCCAAGGAATCCAACTGTGAGGAGCCCACCAGGACCCTGACTGACAGATATCCATCCCTTGTATACCTGGATTCTTACAACGTTCATCATGTCTTTGTCAATCAAAGCACTAAGCCCATCAACAGGCGAAAGACCCATTGTCCACAACAGGTTCCCTTCGTCTTGCATCTGGAACCTTCACAGCCACAAGCCATTTTCAGGGTATAAATACCCCTGATTTGAGGAGGCCCAGTGCAGTCTCTCGAAGATCTACCCCTCACTCTGTCCGTCTGGCTCCTGAATGAGAACTGCCCTTAGGTCCTACCTAAGCCAAAATACATTTCTACTCTTCACTACTCTTCTGGACTGGTAGTTATAAATCCCCCCAAATCCCTCAGCCTCTCTATAATTTTTCCTCCCTTTCTCTTTCAGCTAGCTCTTGTGTGAATGTGTGATTGTGTGTATCTTGTGTGCACGCATGAGTGAATTCCCCTCAATAAAATCATTTTATTAGACAATTTTGTTTCAATATTGACTCAGCCTGACCCTGTAAACATTGGGTTCAAGATCTCGCTAGGTTGCCCTGCCTCTTGCACTGCTTAGCTTGTGCTCTGGCTAATTCCCATTCTCCAGTATTTTGAGCTCATTGAGGTGTCCCTCACGGGACCCCAGAAATCAGGGTAACATTAGTTTCAAGCAGAAAATAAGTTAGCTTCATCCTTGCTTTTCTTTAATCAAGAAAATCAAGTTTTTTGTTTTGTTTTTGCTTTTAAAGATGGGAAATGGGTAAGTGCTGTGGGAACAGAGCTGCTCTGTGATTTACTGTTTCTGAGCTATTAAAAAGAAAAAAAAACCCTCACCCCTCCCTGGTTTCTATTTGAGGAAGGATAAGAGCACAGTAGCAGCAGCAAGCTCCATGTTTATTTTAAAATAAGGGGAGATGAAGGAGTTGATCATATCTGGCAGGGATAAAGAATGACAGTTGAAACCACCAACCAAAGCAGGATAAAATAGAAGAGAGGAGCAGGAGTCAGTCCCCATCTGTTTTCTTTTCCTTTCTTTTGTTTTTTAAAAAGAAATCCAGCAAATAGATTAGAGGAAAGAGGAGGAATGGTCCCTACTCACACAGTTACATCCCATAACACTGGTGTGAACAGAACGTATCAAAATACACACAGAAACAGGAAAAGCATTCAGAAAGTCAATGACCATTCAGCTTATCCCAGAAAAATCAGTGATTGGATGACTCTAAGGTCATTTCCACACTACATTCTTATAGCCCGATGATTCCACTTTCAACATACTATGGAATCCTGGAGTTTGCAGTTTAGGGAGTGGCCAGCCAGCCCCTCCCTAAACTGCAAACCCCAGGATTCCATAGTATGTTGAAAGTGGAATCATTGCGCTATAAGAGTGTAGTGTGTAAATGGCCTAAGAGCATTTCATTTGGGGAAAAAATGTCTTGAGAAAGTTGAACCTGTGGACCTCTTCAGATATAGCAAAAATATGAAACACAACAGAAATGTTGTGGAGTTATCACCTCAATCTCCCAGATACCTCCAGACTAAGGTCCAAACCCTGCAGGTGCCAAACCCCGCTAGTGACTGCACATTACCCAGGGTTATGCAGCAGCAGTGAGGAAAGGCAGACAAAAGTCTGACTATTTTGTGCATATTTTACGCTTCTGCACCTGCCATCTCTTCTCTCCAGGTACCACCGACTGTACTGGGAAAGTTGTATTGGCACTAACATGCCAAAGTAGTGGGACTTGAGTCTGGCCAATGAGCATTACACACTCAGTAATTCTTTTGCTCTCCCTTTGCCTCTCCAGTGCTAGGCAGCCCAGGCAAGGATTTTAAATATATTTTTAAGCCCTTGTAATTGCCATTCAAATCCTGTTTGCAGAATCAACAAACCACTCCCTGTTTTCTCTTTCTCTTCACCCATTCCTGTGAGTTACCAGATTTTGTTCTACTGTCACAAGACCATACAGATTAGAAAGGCTGAAGGATGCAAATTGGAGGTCAACAAGCAGCTCCACATGGATGGCAGAGGCAGTTTTCTTCACCCACGCACAATGTCCTGCCAGACTTTGCACCTTTTAATGCAGTTGCATGGCTATAAATCAAAGCCCCCTAATTTGGGAGTTGAGCTGACCCAAAATTGGGTGCAGTGGAGATATATAGCTCAACACACTTTGACTCTGAAATCTCTCCTTTTGTCCTCAGTGGCTGTCTAAGCAAGTGCCAGAGCTTGGAAGTAACTAGTTACCAATTACTAATGATTTTTAATTAATTCCCTTTTCTACCAATCAAGGCATTGCATTACTTTTGCAAATCTATGAGGATACTTGTGATGGAGTCTGGGGGAATGGCTATCCTGAGATGTGAAGAGCCACTCAGCAACAGGTTGCTTGGCACCCAGAATAGCTACTCCAGAGAGAAATCCAGCCCATTAGTGTGAAGGAGGAGTTCTAAGGGGGAAATACATATATAGCAGACATACTGAATTGGTTTTGGTCAGACTTCAAGGAAAAAGAGCTAAGAGTCAGTTCTTCAGCCAGAGAAGTTTTCAGTCAACCAGAGGGGTTGAGTGACAAGGGTGTGTTTTCTCAGATAAAGCCAAGAGAAAGAGGCAGAAGAGAAATCCTCCCACTTTTGAATCTGGTCAGAGACAGTGACCTGGATTTTGGAACGGAGCCTTTGGCAAAAGGGTAACCAGAGGGTTGTGTGAGAGAGACTTGTGCCTTTATGCTGATGTGAAGATATAAGAAACTGTCTAAATGTGTTCTGAAGATCTGTTGGAGCTTGGACAAACCTATGAAAACAAATACTTTATTCTAGCTGTTGTTTTAATAAAGATTATAGAATATTTGCATAAGTTTTGACTCACCTGAATGATTTTCAGTAGTTATAACCAAACAGAACCATGCTACCTTAGGACATTAAAGGGATTTCTAAATAATAATTGAAAGACTTTAGCCATTTTATATTTAGGTGGTGTTTTAAAAGGGGAAGGTGGAGCTGAGTGGAGTGACAGGATACTTTAACAGACAGGGGGCGAGGTCACAGCAGACTATGAGGCAAAAAAGCAGACTTTGCCACAATAATCTAATTTTTTCACGGTGCAACTATCACTTAGTTATTTCTACTGTAATAGAATGTGGCCTCACCACATGAAACAGGAAGATTATCGGGTGGTACAAGTGTCGGTTTGTACTGATGAATGCAAAACATTTTTATTTTTAAGGATTTTAGCTATGGGGAAGGGAATATGAGTGCATTGCCCCCCAAATAAGAATTCTCCCTATTTCCCATTAAATTTTCCTTCCCTCCCCAAATTTCCAGCAGAGCAGTACCTTAAAACTACACCTGAGCATTTAGAAAGAAAAGGGACAGGTTAAGTGACCAAGGAATGTGAACACAACAGACAGAAGAGTTCGAGGTATAAATGAGAGACACAGGTGGTGCAGTGGTCTGAGCATTAGACTATGACACTGGAGACCAAGATTCCGTTCTCTGCTTGATCATGGAAACCCAGTGGCTGACTCTGGGTGCATCACACACTCTCAGCCCCAGAACCGCCCCCCCATAGTGTTGCCTTAGAGTCAGCATAAATCAGAAATGACTTGAAGGCACGCAACACTAAGGCCTGAACTATTTTCAGTGTCTCACTCTCTGCAGCACTAGAAATTTGGGAACTGATGGCCAATTTCATCCGGGGAGGCAGAATTCTTATACGAGGAGAGGAGCAATGTTCTTATCTGCCCCAGCTATACCTCTGAGTAACTGTCTTTAGTTACTTTTGAGAAACAGGAACTAGATGGGTAATTTTTTTAAAAAAAGCAACAACCTGAAACTATACCAGTAACAGAGTTTCCTGTGTCTCTGCAACTATATGTTACCTCACCTAACCCAACTATGTCCTAAGGGTCCTAATTATTTTATATCAAACATAGTGAGCCACAGAGATCTACTGGAAGGACACACAGGCAGTGGAGCTATGGAAATAGATCAAAGAGTAGCCTGCTTTCTGTCACGCATCCTAGGTGAATCTTGCAAATGGTTCACACAGGCCATTTGAATGGATTTTTCAGCAGTGATAACACCAAAAGGAGGCAATAGGTCTCTGGGATCAAATTAACATGTCAAACAGCCGGAGATGTGACACCTTGGAGGTATGCATCCCCGGATGAGAAACTCATCTTGCAGGAAACTACAAGGATGTTTGGCTGTATTTTCTTTGAACTACAAAGCTGAAATCCATCTTCATAAAAGTGCTGCTGTCTGTTCCTCAGGACATGTTTCAGTTCTATAACTAGTTCCCTTTTTCTCCTCGTTTTTGGAGTTCTCCCAGACTCACAAACAATGCCGCTAGTAAGTTCCCCTCAGCCTCAAAAGGCGTGGGCTGAGATCAGCTTTTCACTCGTTTTCTCCCAGCTGAAGACTTCTGGATTGGTACAGTATTGCCTCAAAACCCTTATGTCTCTCTCTCTCTCTCTTAATTTTCACCTCTTCCTAAATTTCTATAGTCTTGTATGCTTGTTGGAGTGAGTGCAGCTGAGTGATTGTATGGATTTTAATATCTATGTCAATAAAATACTTAAATTTGAACAGTTAGCCTTATTCTCTGTGATCCAACTCCATAAACACTGGGCTAAAGATCCTTAATTACCCTGCCCTCTTTGCATTGCTAAAGCAGTGTTCATAGCTAATTTTCCCCACAAGTGATAATTTTGACAGGCGTTGGGAATCCCTCTAAGGGACCCCCAGCAAGCAGGGTAACATATAACTACAAATTCTTACTTTTTCTCTTTCTTCTCCCACTTTCTACCTTGTCTCCAGCTTATTTCAATTGCTGCAAAAAGAGAGGACAGAGTCTTGTCCTTATCAGGAGGCTCAGGCAGAACCAAACTGCTGCACCCATTCCTAGCTTGTGTGATCTTGTTCACTATTAACTTTTGTTGTCTTGACCACATTCTGATGTTGATTGGCTGCAAGTGTCCCTGCTTTCATCTGTGAAATGTTGGAAGGTATGTAATAATGGGAAAGTGGTGAAAACGGACTGAACATATCCCCATGACTGAAGATACTCAGGGATTCACTGTTTCTCACTGGGTAACAATAGTGCTATTTTGCTGCAAAAATTGGGGCTAGGGACACAAAGAATAATAATGAGAAGAAAAACATCAAAATGGTTATGGGGCCTATTTAGAAAGAATGGTTCAGAAGGTCATTTAATACGTTCTTGCTTGCCACACATTTCTACCACCACTCTCAACAGGAAGCAAGAAATCTACAGATGTGAACTTGTAAAAAAGCAAGTGATGAAAGGCACAGGAAACCTTGAAAGCCAAAATAGCACCATCCTTGTGGACACTGGTACTACAGAAAACATTGCCACACCTGGAGAAAATATGGAAGATGACACAGAAAACACTAAGATGACAAACATATCAACTGTGTGCTATTTTGTTTCCTTTTTTATTAACATAGAGAGGGAGAGAAATAGGGAAAATTAACTGAATCTAATCCATCTTCCAAGAAAAGATCTATTTTGCAAGTGGCCTCTGTTTATGGTGACATCTCCTTTTCTTTTTATGACACTGATGCTGCCTTTTAGCAGAAGCTTCAGCCTGGTGACATTTTGAAATAGGCACTCTGTCTCCATATACTGTTAACAACTTTAAAAAAAAAAGTCCAGAGCTTGCATTTGAAAAACAGTGGGAAAGTACACTGTTGCTTACTAGAATTAAGGAGTTTCCACAGGCAGCGACTATGCTAGATTTGTGGACCTCTTAGAAACAATGCTCAAACATATCCATCTGATGCTTCATTTACCTTGCTTCTACCAGCACAACACAGAAAATTAAAGAAAATCCCTCTTCATATACCTTAAAATGCCACCCTCACCCCAGACCTAGAAATCTCCTTCCCTCGTGTATTCATTATTACCTCTGACATGCTGATGGTAAAATTGGTAGCATTCTGCACAGATATTTTATCTTCCTTGTTAATTCTTCATCCTTGTTAATTCTTCAAATTCCTTTGGGCTGGATCCTGGGTTTACTTTGGGACAGTGCTACTGTCACTCTGGAAGTTCAATATACATTGGCAGTGCCATATAAATAATAATTTCAATTCCTTCTTAAATCTAAATTCAGCCCCCATCCTCCACAAGAAAATTTTTATATCAGTGTGTAAACAAAAGACTGAATGGTAGGATTTGTTGTTAAATCTTCTTCTGCTTTATTTGTAACTGCTGCTCTTAACAATTTTGGCATCTGAATTATTGCAAAGGATAAGGCGATGTGTCAGCTTTGATATGTGATGAATGAGCCCTTTTAGAAGGAATTTGTGAGCTGATAGCGGAAATTTGCTGTCATCAGTCCCCGGCATTTTCAGAAAGGAATAAAAAAAATATTTCCATCTGAAGCTCTGTAAAGTTGAGGTAGGCAAAGTACTGTTCTGAGATTGAATGTTCTGAGACTGAATCTGAACCTGAGACCGTTCTGAGACCGAAACCGAATGTTCTGAGACTGTTCTGTACCCCTCAGCTCTTCCCAAAACTCTGGTTCTCCACCTTTGGTATGGAACTTCTCAGAATCTCCAGCCTGCACAGCCAACGGCCAGGGATTCAGGGGAATGAAATCCTAAACATTTGGAGGAGCAAAAGTTGAGGATTACTGGTCCAAAGGGCAATATGGAATTATCCAGGACTAACTTCTCTAGGCACATTGGCGCTTACTCTGGCATACAAACTGTCTTTTCTGGATTTCTGCTTAGAGGTGCAGAAGATACTATGACCTAAATCAAAGGTGGGAACTGTGTGGTCCTCCAGATGTTGCTGATCTTAGAACCCTAGCATTGTCTGTGCTGAGCTGGACTACTGGGAGTTGCTATCCATTAGCATCTGAAGGGCTGCACACTTCCTAATCCTGACCAAAATACACTTGCTAGTTCAACTAGAGTAAGTCTAATGAAGCAATAGGGCTTACATAGATGTTGATTTACCATTCAGCAATTGATTCATTGGATTTGCTCTGGCTGAGACTCATAATTAGAATTAGGTCCATTATTGGAAGAGAGCCAGCAGGGGTTCAATTCCCCACTCGACAATGGAAACCCACTGAGTGACCGTGGGTGCATCACACAAATTCAGCCCCCTAAAACCCAGTGATAGGTTTGCCTTAGAATTGCCATAAGTCGGAAATGACTTGAAGGCACACAACAACAACATCAGTGGAACTTGAGGACTGGATATGGGCAATCCAGCATCTGACTCTATGTTCTGCTCCAAAGTACTGGCAAAGCAAAATTGGGTGCAGTGCTCATATTATGGTCATCTGAATTTATTTGCTTGGTGGGAACATGAGACATTTGCCTCCAATTTTCTGACTTTTAGGTGTGATGATTAAAACTGATTATTTCTCAACATTTAAAGTGTTTTTTTTAAAAAAATATTCAAATATCTTAGGTTTATCTTTTTGACAGCTCACATAATGTATCATCTGTGCACAGACATCTTTGCCTTTTGAGTATTGAAACTCAAAAGTAAATTGCATTTGATGCTGTGACCCTTTCTTCTGGGTAAACATACCTGGGACTCCACTGTATTGATCTCTTAAAATGGATTCAGTTCTATCAAACATTAATTTAAAATTCCTTTTTCTTATGTAGATTAAGAATCCTGGAAGGGTCACTTTTTTACAATCAAGCATTATACATTTAGCACAACGGGTCTTATACACGACTGTTATTCTGGGTTTGCTAGTGGGGATAAGTCGTTATACATACTTAAATTGGGGTAGGAATTATGAACTGCTCTACATGGAAAGTAACTCCCCTAATTCATCTCTATTGGTCATTTTGGCTGAGGCTGCTGGCATTTGCAATCCAATAATATCTGCAAGGGAGGCACATGATATCTACCCTTATCTTAGATTATTGAGCTCCAGGATGTGCTTTGTTATGATTGCTAGGACAAGGGCGGGGGACACGTGATCTCCAGAAGTTGTTAGATTGCAACTTTTATCAGCCCTAGCCAGCATGGCCAATTGTTAGAGATCACAGGAGTAACTCAACATTGTTTGGAAACCCATAGATTCCTCTTTACTGCAGAAGAAGAATCATCTACCATAGCAAGCAAGATAGTTTGCTACGGTTTTGTGCTTTCTTTTTATATGTATCTATCTATCTATCTATCTATCTATCTATCTATCTATCTACCTACCTACCTACCTACCTATCTATCTAATTGGTTTTGTGGTCTTGTTAACTATCTTAGTGGTACATGCTGCAACTGACTTGTTATAAATACATAACAGCCCTACAAATGTTTCTAAATCATTTCTCATTTGCACAAATCCAAAAGTGACTTACAACAATGCTCCAGACAGGCCACTCTGCCCAACCGACAACTATTACTGTGCATTCCCAAGACATGTGATGAGCAAAGCTAGACATTAAATAAGCAGTGTGCCATTTTCTAAAAATAGTAAAAATATAAAGTTGCTTTCATTATGTAAGACCTACACTCCCTGTAAGGGCCTATATACCCTAAAGGCACCAGATCCTGTCTGATCGTGGAAACTGAGCAGAGTCAGCCTTGGTGAATACTTGGATGGGGGAACACTAACAAATACCAGGTGCTGTAGGTTGTATTTCAGAGGAGGGAACTGGCCAAACTACCTCAGAGGACTCCTTGCCTAAGAAAACACTATGAAATTCATGGGGTTATTTTAAGTCGATAGGTAACTTGAAGCACATACCCACCCAATTACACACACACACACACACACACACACATCCTAGTTTTAATGTTCTATTTAATTGTAAATTGAGCCTGCATGGTTTAGTGGAAACTGGGTCACAATAGGTTCAAGTCCTCACTCAGCCATGAAATTCACTGAGTGATCACTCATTCATGATCTGATCTACCTGACAGGGTTGTTGTGAAGATAAAGTGCAGAGGAAAAGGCCCCTTTATGCCATCTTGCTGAAGGAAATGTGAGATTTGAATGGGGCTAATAAATAAATTTACATCATTTTAGGGGTTAAATTAGCTAAATGAATATACACCTTAGTATATTCATCTGTTTGTAATAAATATTCAACCATTTTAGCCTATTAACATTAGATAGATAGATAGATAGATAGATAGATAGATAGATAGATAGATATTGTCTCTCTCGCAGTTCAAATAAGAGCATAAGGCGTACAGAAGAAAGCTCCCACACAGATATTCTTAGTGGGATGGAGACATATCTGTGCATGCAGTTCAAAACTGTGTGCCCATGGTTTGCCCTCTCTAATCCGGGCAGACTATAGAGCCCTTCGCCTATAGAGCCCTTTGCCAAATAAATTGCACTTTGATTCTTCAGGTACAGATTGTACTTTAACCATCCAAGCACTGATTAAACTTTCTAGCTCAAAAATTGAGAACTCACCACATGAAGAAATCAAAAGTTGCAAGGATGTGAGGGGATAGATGGTCAGAGAGGTACAGCGGCAGGGAGCGTCTGGCTTCACCTCTTTGTTTGCAGAGGCGGAAGCAGCATGAAACACCCTACCTCCCAAGGAGGAGGTGATGTCAGAAGCAACTGCACACAAACTAATACACGCTTTCTTGAGTGCCCAAAGGTGATACAAGCTTTGTTTCCAAAAGGCATTTCCTGAAATACTAGGTACATATACACTTCCTGGTTTAATAAAAAAAACTGTGCTAAACTCCCAGTGACTAAGAAAAAGGGGGAGTGAAATGGAGAATAAATAAGGGCAATACAGCCATCAACAAAGCATGTGTCACAAGAAATTAATCTGCCAAATCATTCATATTTGCTTCCTTTCCTCCTCCCCTGATTAGCAGGCCAGGAGTGATAACGAAGGTAGGGTGCCAGTTAGCTATGTGGGATGAGAATGGGTTAAAAAGAAAGGCTTTAAGTCAAGACCATTTCTCCTTTTATGCTGACCAGGCCTCAACCAGAGTTTTGCTCTTAGTTATGGAACAAGGCTCTCAGGTAAGCTGGCTCGAAACCCAGACAGAAAGGGAAGTAAGGTAAAGCAAATTCCATCTGTCCAGTAGAAATATGAAAGCACAGAATGAAGCAATTACTGTGGTAAATGAATGGTCAATGATGAGGCAAGACTTGGGGTGGGCAGAACCACACCTACGGATAGAGCTGTGGGTAATGTGAAGGCGCTGGCAAGGATTTCGACCTTTCAACTATTTAATAGTAACAGCAACAACACAATGTTTCCCCACACACACACACACACACACTCTTGTGCATGCCTAAATTATCCTGCCAACACAGGAAAAAAAAGCTTGAGTAGAAGGACTGCAGGCTCAGTTCAGTTGTGAGACTAAAAACAAATTCCAGCATCAGACATCTTTCATTCTGTGTCTTTTGTGCCAGGCTTTGGGTGGGTGAATGCCATCAGAGATATAAGGTGGGTTTTTTTTCTCTCTCTCTCTCTCTCCCTTTTACTTTTTTTTTTAAGAAGCAAAGTAGCCCCTACAAGACAGCGCCTAAATGCTCTAAAGGCACCAGATCCCATCCGATCTTGGAAGCTAAGCAGGGTCAGCCCTGATTACTGTTTGGATGGGAGACTGTCAGGGACTACCAAGTGCTGTAGGCTATGTTTCAGAGGAGAGGACTGGCAAAACCATCTCTGAGTATCCCTTGCCCAAGAAAACCCTATGAAAATTTGTGAGGGTCACTGTAAGATGACAGGCACACACACGTACACCCTTACAAATCTGAAATTTAGCCACCTGAGTTTAAGAGACATGGATTCAGATCTCTCCTTGGCTAACAAGACTCTTCAAACCACAAAAGGCAAAGGATAATAACGTACCTGCGACCGGAATTAAACCTGCTTTTTCCACAAGCATGAGCTGAAGAGGTGTAAAAGGGACCTGCGCCCAAACCCCACCCTTTTCTCCTATGCTGACTGGAGAGATGATCCTTTCTATTTCAAAGCAAGCCTATGGAGCTCACCTCTGTGGCATATGCTCCTTATCAAGCACATGCTGAATCATATTAAGTTACATTAATATCACTGGACTATGATGCACATGCACTGAGCCAGGACCTAAGTCCTTTCATGCTACGCAACTATATAGCACCTTGATATCACTTTTAACTGCCACGATTGCATCCTGCAGAATCCTGGGATTTATAGTTTCACAGGGCAGTAGAGCTCACTGGTGAAGAATTCTCCCTAAACAACAAAGTCTAGGATTCCATAGGATGGAACTATGGTTTGTTAAAGCAGTATCAAAGGACTACCATTGTATAGTGTGAAAGGGCACTGGATTCCCTTTGGAAGCAATCATTTCTAAGCGTAAATGAATAGTTTTGGCCCACCAAGTCAGTCCCACTTGCCTCATGTCCTCACAAGCAGGCATCAGATTTTTACCAAAACAAAACAAACACCAAACCCACATACACCCATAAGTACAATAGAAATGCAAGAGAATCAAACCTGGCACCTTAAATCTCAGTCATTTCTTATTTCAGTGAGTGAGGTATTTTAATTCTTATGTAATTTTTTTTAAAAAAAAACCAACAGCAGTAAAATCCTTCCAGGGTGCTGAAGGATCATCCAAGACTCCATCCCTGTGCCATTCAGAAAAAGCTTTTACTTCTCCCACACCTTCTCTTTCTCATGCCCCCAGACTGAGGGCATGACTGAGGGAATGGTAATGGCTGCCCATTTCTCCTGGCAGTGCTGTTACGCTCCAGATTCGGAAGCCCCTTCAGAGCAGGAATGGCAGGGAATCCTTGTGATGAGAACATGGCTGCACCTCGGGCCCTCTTCGCCGGGTTCCTCCAGCACCTGCTGGCATCCCCTGGCCAGGCAGTCCATTAACTGGCTCTCCTTGGGCTCAGTCCCAGGCACAGCATTAAAAATAATTCCTATCCTAGGAGAGGGGCTGGAGGAAGGAGAAGATGCAGCTATGTCGTCTTAAAGGAGAGATCCCACCTGCACCCCGGGAGATTCTCCTGAGCCACTGCGCCCTGAAAAGGGAGGCGAAAGCAGGAGGAGGCATTAACCCTTCGCTCCCCTGTCAAGCAGCATTCAGGTGGGGGGAAAAACGGAGAGGAGGAGAGGTGGTGTTTCCTGGAAGCTTTGTTAGAAAAGAGCAGGGGAAGGGATCTCTCAGTGTGGATGGGACCCGGATCGAGGCCTTTTCCCTCCTCCAGCCCCCCCCCAACAGAGTCCCCTCCCTCCCCGCCTGCAATCGCCTCACTGAAAACGAAAAGGGCTGCATCGGTACCAATCTTTCCCCTCTTCTGCAAACCCGTCATTCCGCATCTTCAATCCGATCGGCTCCGTCTCCCCCGCAAACGGCCATAAACAAAAGAACGACCCCCCCCTCACCTCGCTCCTTCCCTACCAGCCCCGGCCGCGGTTTGCAAAAAACGCCTGGCTCGTGCATGAACGGCCGGTTCGCGTTCCGGCGGTGGGTGGCTGGCAGGCAGGCAGGCAGGCGGGCGGGCGGGCGGGCATACCTTGCTCCGCAGGCGGAGAGCGGCTCCCCATTCAATGCTGCACCATCTTCCGTCACCAGCACCGCCGACCCCTCTGTGCCATTTTCACATCTTGATGCCGGGGGGCGGCCGGGGGGCGGGGAGGCTGCCTCCTCCGCTCGATCTTCAGAGGGTCTTCTGCCAGATCACCCGCTCCTGATGCCCGGCTTCTCCTTCTTTAAACCGAGAGAAGGGCGCCCCCGGATCTCCAAGCGAGCTCTAGCTGGAAAGGAGGCGAGGGCGGAGGGAGAGGGGGGACATCCAGCCGGCTCTGCCCCGTATAGAAACGGCTCTGCCCTGCCCCTAGTGGCCAGAGCCGGAAGGGCTCCAGGAAACGGTTCTCCCGCGGCCAGGGACCAACGCGCCGGCAGCGTGTGCGTGTGTGTGTGTCGGTGTGTCCTGTAGTGGATCTGTCAAGCATTCTGGCAGCCATGCTGAAGACACAACCGCGGTAGGAGGGTGGCGGTACATTGGGAAGCGCAGCTCGCCATCGTGGCAGTTTCTACGTCGCGGCATCCCCCCTCCGTGTGAACACTGCAAGGGTCTGTGTCGGTCCTCCAACATTTCACGAATGGAAACCGGGACACGTGTCGCCGAGCTGCATCGGAGTGTGATGGCAGAAGGTATGGGGGGGGGGGCCGGAAGGTTGGAAGGGCTGCAGCAACTTGCCTTTGCCCGAGTTTACAGGGAGGGGGGACAAGATTCTGCCCTCCTCTCTTCCCCGCCCCGCCGCAGTTAACTGAGCGCAAACCATTGTACTTTGCCCGTATGAATTCCTTTGGCAGGATCTGAAGTAAACCAAGGACAAAGGAAGAACGTGGGAGGAGGAAAGAAAACTTTGGACAACTCAGAAGCCTCTGAAAAAGTGAGGCAACAGAGGATGAATCAGGATTGTTCCTGCCAGATCCTGACAATCGAAAGAATGCAATCAAGACAGCAAAAGAGATGGATATTTTATACGTATAATTTTAAAACATAACAATTTGTTATACTCTGGCAGTTTTCATTTCCACTAAGGGCAGGTCTTTTGTAAAGCTGATGGGTCTTGCCCGCTCAAGACCAAAACTGACCAAGCTTGTTCCCTCAAATACTGTACTTCATAACAGCACATTGCTGCTGGGAGAATCCCTCTCTTACAAGAGAGGCCATTTGTGACCCCTTCTTTTTGGGGCTTCTGTGTGTGACAATCTGTGGTTCACCTCTGAAGCTTTCCCACAAAGTTTTTTCAAAATTTATTTTATTGAGTACTTAAAAAGGAAAAAAAAAATACACAATACAACAAAAATTCCCTGGACAATCAGTTACAATTATATCGCTTGGGTTCAAAAAGTAATTTGTTGCGATTATATTTACAATTTCAAATGTAACATTTTCACTTTCCCATTATTCAAAAAGTAACCAGTTGGTCACTGTTGGGTGCCTTCAGGTGGTTTCCAACTTACAGCAACCCTAAGGCAAGCCTGTCACGGGTTTTCTTGGCGAGATTTGTTCCGAGGGCGGCTTGCCACTGCCTTTCTCTGTGGCTGCTTGAGAGTGACTTGCTCAAGGTCACCCAGGGGGTTTCCATGGTTAGACAGGTCTCTGATCTCCAGATCAACCACACCAAGCCGGCTTTCATATAGTATCAACTACACTGTAACACTAATACTATTGTAAATTAAACCACTTTAATGTGAGTAGTTAGGCACTCCTTTATGGAGGCTTGAACTCCCAGACTAAGATGGTACTTGGAGTGGCAGAGCTTGGAGTGCATGGAGGAGAGGTGGGAGGGGGTGGGGCTATGGTGTGGGGGTGTGGCCACGGTGCACAGTGGTGTGGCCGTGGTATGCGGGGGAGTGGCCACAGTGCACGGGGGCATGGCTGCAGCGTGCAGGGGCATGGTTGCAATGTGTGGGGTGTGGCCGTGGTACGCGGGGGTGTGGCTACGACCTGGTATGTCCCAAAAACATTGCTGCCGGGGGGTGAACTGCCCCCATCGCCCCCCCCATCCCTATGCGATGAGGTACTTGGCCCCATTGACATGGATAGAATACCTTGGGTTGTACTCTCTGATAGGTTCAGGCAGGTGGCAGACCTTCCAAGGGAGTCAGGAGCCCAGAGAAGTGCCAAAGTCCCACAGAAGAATGGGGAACCCAAATTTTGGCAACCTATTCATCCAGTCACATACAGTAACCACAGCCCACACACACAGTGCCACAAGATAGGGGGCTTGGGAAACCAAGCACGTTGCAGTAACTGAGGGAGAGACGACCAGGCTGGCATTGGCATGGGCAACAAGAACTGGAGGAACCAGTGTGATGGCTCCCTTCCTGGTCCCGATCATGGCTGAAGCAAGACTCCTTTTGCCCCCAGTGCATTGGCAGGGTGCCGATAGTCAGAGCAAGGTCCTTGTAGGAAGATGCCAGTCTGAAGGGTACCATCTTCATAGGACTATCTATAGTGAAGAGAGGCAGGTCCTTTGGGAAGTGTTAGGTGCACAGGTGCAGACATGACTCAATTCAATTAGTGCTCCACGACCAAGCTCATAAGCACCCTCTTAAAAATGCTGGGCAAATAGAACAAGGACACCTAATCTGTGGACACTGTCCTACCTGGGCAGAGCATGGACACTCACATCCCATACTGGGTTGCTCATGTTAGGCGTGCCCTTGGTCCATTGCGCTTCCTCGGGGAGTCATGGCTTGTCTGGAGCCCAAGCTCTGGGGAAGACTGATGGTTAAAGTGGGCATTGGGACTTCACAGGCAAAATCCCCCGCTAAACTCCTGGTGGACACCGAAATGGCCCAAAATGTCCTCCACACTGACTTGGCTGAGAGTGAAGACCTCACCTCTAAGACCATGGTGCTCACTGGGTACAGAGGAGGCTTACACTAGGCTAGGATATCAAAGTCCCCTTGAGAGGAGGTAAAGTCCAAACCAAAATCAGTGCATGTGAGAATCAGGGAGAGAATGACGGTACTCTAGGTATGCTCTTCCCCTGTGCCCACAACTTAACAGTAGACCTAGCGAATGGCCTCCTATGACAAATAGAAGGTGGCCCCCTGAAATTTCTCCCATCTACAGGTGCACAACCCTTAAGGCAGCCTGTCCACTTCATTCCATTGCAAATGATCCCTGGGTATCAGAGTTCCAAGAGGTCTGGATAAAGGACAAGGCTGAGTGTGGCCTCATGAAAAATGTTTGTGTTTGATAGAAGGGAAAGATCTCCCTCCACAGTGACAATATAAATATCCCCTAGAAAGCAATTAAGGTATAGGGAAAACCAGAGAGTCTATTAAAATGAGATGTTATCAACCCCATTCAGTCCATCTGTAACACATCCTTGTGGCCTGTCCTTAAGGTGGATGGCAAGACATGGCGAATGATCATAGATTTTTGTGCCCTCAATGCCACAACACCGCTTGTTGCCCCTGTAGTGGCCAAATACAATGAGATCCTAATAGCCATAGCCATGGGCTCCAAATATTATAGTGTAGTGGATTTGGCTAATGCTTTCCACTCCATAAAACTCCACAAGGCATGCTGGTATAAGTTCATGTTTACATTCCGTGGCCAGCAATACATTTTTAAAAGGAACCTCCAAGGTTTTCAGCTCCAGTATCAGCCATACAGATGTGGTCAAGATGTGGAACAAGCTAAAATCAGAGTCCCGATCACACATTCTCTCATACGTAGATGACATTTTAGTCTATTCAGTGTCAGGCAGATAGACATGAGAGAAAGACAGCAACATGAGTGCCCATTTCACAAGAGAAGTCACTCAAGGACTCTGCAAGGCACTAGGCATAAAGCAGAAGTTCCACATAGCTTACAAGCCACAAAGTTCAGGGTACATTGAATAGATTAATTGCACCTTAGAGGAACTGTGTGCTTCAGGATGCAGTTGGGATGAAAAACTCCCCATTATCCTTATGGTCATGAGAGAAACCAAAGCAGTTCATGGCTTTACCGCACACGCTGTCATGACAGGACAAAAATATTACTCCTGGGGGCATTCTGGATAGATACCGGCCTCCCCATCTGATTTAGATACAATGGTGATAAACAATGAGTGGGTACAATCACCCATCTAGAAAATTTCCAAAATACACTGGTACACTAATACACTATGCAGCTGGGAAAGAATATGCAAGCCATGGATAAAAGGTTTGGCTGGATTCACAATTCCCATCAATGGGAAGAAGGACAATTGATAATGTATAGGAAGTTTGCACAGGACAAACATGCTCTGTCTGCCAAATGGTTGGGACCTGTAAATGTCACCAAGAGGATCTCTCCCGCCATCTACCAGATAGAGATCCCACACATAAAAAGGGTCTTGGTTTGGCTTCCATATATCACAGCTAAAAGAGTGGAAGGGCAGGCCTCCCCACACCAGACAACCCCCTATTCTTCGAAGCAGCCAGAGAATGAGGCAACTGCTCAGACTTAACTATAGCAATCCGGCAGATCTCATCGGACAGTAGAGATCCACTGCCAATAGTAAATCTATCAGAAACCTTCGTGGGGTGGAAACCTCCATGAAGAAATAGTGTAGGGAAAGTTCCCACAAATGTATATAGTTTTTCTCTTCTGTTTTGTTAGAAGTAGAGTAATCATTTTCCTTTACGTACACAAGTGGACATAGGAATAGGATGAATTTTTTCCCCAGTTTTTGAGCAACTGCAGACCCATAAGGCATGGCAACACATATTTCCATAAAAACTTTTGCACTCCTGCACTTCACAGCCCACAGCTTCAGCTAGGGAAGCTCCAAGACTAACCTCTCTCTAAGTTCCTTCCTGACTACGTAGAAACCCCCTTTGACTCAACTCCACAGCAACCAGTCCCAATCACCAATGAGCCATTGGCTCAGCCCAACCAACCATCGACCTGAGGACAGCCAGCTGCTGGCATACACTACCCTGATATGCAAGAAGACCCCAGGAGTTAAAGACTGTTGGTTCAACTTGCAAGAGTGCTTGGATTATTTTGGACACTGGCAGGGTGGGAGGAGGGGGCGGAACAACTTTTCTACCTGCTGCACCAGTCTCTTAGCCAGCTTTATATGTGTATTAGCTTAGTTACTTGTGTCCTGCCATGATTGACCTGTAGAGTACTTTCCCTTTATTGCTGCTTCAATTGCTGGAGCATCATTGTGCCATTTAATGTCTATATCTGTGTTGCATTTTCCATTTATTTCCACTCCAATTACTGGAGCATCACTGTACCCTTTGATGTTGTATGTTGTACATCTTTCCCCCCGCTCCCTGCCTATACTTCTTTGGATGCCTCTTTGAAGCCAGCATCCCACAGTAATGAGCCATCCTTATCCAGGATTGATGGGATTCAGGCAGTCTTACACCCTAAACCTCCTACCTGATGTGTTATCCCTTTGTAACTCCATCTCTTTGGTCTCTCAGTCCAATGGTGGGTCTGCAGCCCCATCTTGGAAAACTGAAACCATGTGAGTCCACCACATGGGTTCCATTGGTGGGGAGATTGTTACCATACTCTACCACCCCTCCTACAAGATATGTGAGTTTCATAAATTGAATTTATTAATGACTGGAGAATGTGATTGGGGTCATGCTGACCAGAGACATATTTGGGGTCATGAAAGTTCAGACAGGTTTATGTGGAAAACCCCAATGCTGATGGGTTTTTGCTAATCCTTTCACCGCTTCAGGCTCTTGGCATTTTTGAATACCATGACAGACAAACTACCCAGATTGGGTCAGAGTCCATCCTTCAATCCTACCTTATGGAGATCATCCCTATTCACCCTACCTGATCGAAGAGTCTCATCAATTGTTATGAGTCTCATCAATGTTTTCTCACTCTGGTGTTAAAGAAATCAGCCCATGCCAGACCCCTTTGTCAGTCCCATGGGAAAGCCATTATGGCTTTATCAACACAACCCTTCAGGATGTGAAATAGGGTATAAAAATCCTAGCTTCAACCCCAGCCAACTGTACTATATAGAACATAGTTCAGACCGCCATTCTCCCATGCTACACTCAGAGGCTGTCTAAGCCCCTCTGCTGAGATCTCCTTCTTCAAGACTGATAACTACCACCCTTTTCACTGCAATCTATCTATCCAATTTACCCAACCTTTCTTGCTTCACTTCCCAATAGCCTTGTATGATTCTTAAGAGTGGCTGATTCCTCGTATATTTGTCAATTCAAATAAAATAATTTGTTTAACTTTAACTGAGTCCTCCCTACAGTTAGTACTGGCATACATAATGAAAACATCCTGCCGTTATCTTCCTCATGCAGGCCTCCTTTGGACTATAATTCCCCTAAATTCTAAGGAGACATTGGCATTGTATCCATTGGCACAAATCGTTCGTCTACAAGAAACACATATAAAAATAAACCAAGAAAACTATTTAAAGATCCAGAAACTAGGCAAATGCTTTACATCATCATATGAGAAAAAAGAAAAGAGGAATGGCAGTATATGTGGATAAGAAAATTCCAGCCAAAGAAATATCAGCCATTAATTTTCAATTGTTTTCTCTCCCCTCTTCCACAGTGTGTACTGAATCTCTTGTCTGATGTTTGATCATTCACATTTCCTCTCATTACATTTATATAACCTGTCTTTTTGTCACCAGTGGGTAAAATAAGAAAGAAAATGCATAAAGTACATAGATGTTGTAAGATATTGCAACTATTTTGTGGCATGAATAGAAACTGGAGGAAACACTCTGTAATGTTTTTGTTCCCCATGAGATAATGTTCCCCGAGTAGTGTGTGAGAACACTGCTTTATCTTGGTTCTGTAGTACATGTCCCCATTCTTGATTCGTAAGCCGTGTTTTACATAGAAGACTTTAATGCTAAGAAGACAGTTGCTCACATGTATACCAGTTTAAGGATAAATATGGAATCACATTTGGTGCTAAATCTTTGGTTACAATGGGAGATACTGCCCTTGAGGAACATTGCAAAGAGGTACCTTTGCACCTCAAAGGATACACTAGCTCAAAACAGAGCTGCTGAGTCAAAAGGCTTTTTTGGAGGAAAAGTGAAATTACATAGCTTTTTTTTTTTTTAATGCACTGCTTTGACATCTCTTCAATTCATTCATAAGTACAGCAGTCAAAATGTTTACCCCCAATTATTTCTTCAATTTATATCATTGCTTATCCCAGTAGATGTACTTGTGATAAGAGTCCAAATAAATTTTATCATTTTCGGCTTTGAAAATGACTTCTTAGCCCCCACACAATAGTTACAGGTACAGTAAGAATAATGTTAGGTACTGCTTAGACATTGGATGAGATTTGGATTAGAGTGTTTTGCTTTGGGGAATTTCGTTCCCAAGAAATCTGTGGGCTTTTTTTTAAGGTCATTTCATTATACCAAGGAATTGACTAAAGAATAATAGAGAATTAGATCTTAAACTATTAATCAGTATACTCTCATTTATCAACCAACTGACTAGCTATCAGCCCTTTCACCACATGGCCCTCCTGCAATAATTTTGGATCATATACTTTCCTAAGTTGTAGTGGATGAGGGATTCACTATTTACAAGAAGCATTTCCTTTTTAAGCAAGAGCATTGCATATGGAAGTAAAACCTTGTTTATTTTTAACAACGCCCTAGCAGTCGCGTAGGGACGGAGGGCAGGGAGGCAGCTCACCCTGGGCGGCAAAGTTTTTGGGTGTCCCGGCCCGTAGCCACGCTCCCATGCACAGTGGCCATGCCTCCTCATGCAGTAGCCCTGCCGCTTCCCGATCCCCCTCCACACACTCCAAGCTCTGCCACTGCCCCATAACCCCTTTCTGCTGAGTTAACAAACAAAACAGCACTTACTTGTTAGAAGACTGCTCTGTATTTCTGATTCTGGAAGGTCTGAAAGAGATTTCTAAACATTCCTGAGACACACACCCCACCTTGGTCCTCTGTCCTTCAAAGTGTCACCTTATTGATTAATTTGAGCTGACAACTGATTATTATAATTTTGTGGCTGCCAGTAGGCCTGCTCCTCTCTTCTGCCTTTTAATTTTGTTTTCCCTTCTGGATCGTTTGAACTTGCTTACTTGTAGAACATCTGATGTTTCTCTATCTTTCAGATAGAAACTTGGGAATCTGGAGGGATCAGGAGTGGGGACTCAAATGGGTCCCTCAAATTCTCTCAAGGCGCATCCCAAAAGGGGGCAGGGCTACTGTCGCTTCTCATTTGATAAGAAGTATCCCCCTTACACTACTACCATCATCAGTAGTCAAGATGGCAACAGCTATTTACGAGGAAGAACAGACAAGCTTGAATGGGCTGCAGCTTTCATGGGCTTCCAGGACCTAGACTCAGACTCAGAGGCAGCAGAACCTATTCTTAACCCTGACACAGAGACTGCTGCAGCAGAACTTGCAGAGCAGACAGTACCACCACCACCCACCCCAGGAACAGAAGTGTCAGCCCCAGCAGGGAGCCCTGCTCACTCTGACACAGAGAATGATCTAGCCGTACCTACCCTCGCCCAGCGTAGACACCAAAAGCGTCTGCTGTGTTGCTCCAAGTGAATTTATGCCAAGCACCAATCAATCAAGCACCAGCCATGCTGACCCTGGAGCCTATAAGAACTGAGCCTTTCCCCTCTAGCTTTTGTCAGCAATCAACTGACCATTTCTGCCATGCAGGCTTCTGTTTGCTGCCCTTGCCTGTGTTTCTGCCTTTGACCTGTGTTTGTTTTTGCCTGCCTCTGATCTATGGACATTGTTGGGACCCTTACTGTTACGCATTTGCAAAGCTGTTTCCTTTCTTCAGTAAACTGACCACTTAAGTTACTGCTGAGTTTCTGACCTGTGTTTGTTATCAGCTTCTCCTGGCTGCCAACCCAGACCAAGCTAAGACAGCAGCAATTTTTTTTTGCCTGAATCTATTGGGAAGGGTGAGATTTTGCCCCCTATTTTTTTTCATTTTTACCTCAGTTTGTAGCAACCAAAGTAAGCTGAAGGGAGAAAGTAGGAGGAAAAGAGGAAAACCAGAACATTTTAAAATCGGCTAAAAAGTGGGACAACAGAGGATTAACTGGGGCTGCCTAATTGGAACAATTAGAGGGTATGGGCAGTTCTTACTGCAAGGACCTACCTGTATACACAGCCCCATCCAAGCCATTTTTCTGCCTGAGACAAAGAACTAGAAGGTATTACTTAGTGTCACAACACTTAACCACCATTCCATACAAAGAAGCTGACTAGACTGGGATCTGGCTTTAGCTTCTATATTGGTTACAGACCCACATCATCCTCTGTACTCAAAGGCCATAGGCTAGCTTCGGGGGCAAAAGGAAGGTCACATGGCACACAGCTCTTCTCCCTGGGTGGAAAACATCTTCTGGGCACAGGACCTCATCCAAAAAAGCTATGTCTGTTGTCCCTTCCTCCTGAACTCAGCATTTGCTGCCTGAGATAGTCATCCCAATTTGCCTGATGATAGGGCTGCCTTTCTACACACTATAGATTATGACAGGCCCCAAGTTTTGGGGTGTTTCCAAATACTACAGCTTGAGCCTCTAGTGGTGGTACTGGGTGTTACCCTGTGAACTGGGGGTCCCGGGAGGGACACCAAAATGTGCTCAACTAAAGGTGGGGAAAATTAGCTCAGAGCACTGCTTAGCGTTACGAGAGGCAGGGTAACTTAGCGAGATCTTGAACCCTATATCTACGGGGTCGGGTTGAGTCAAGGAGAACACAGAAGTTGAAATAATAAATGATGTTTATTAAATACAAGGAAAACAGTGTATGCGACACACTCATACAAGATAACTACAGAAAATAAAGGTGCGAGTGGTATAGAGGGATTTTTAGAGGGATTGCTGGTTTGGGTGATACTTCACCTGTCCTGAAGCCCGGAAAAATAGAGAGCGAAGCTGGGGTGCGATGTAGCTCAGCACGTGGAGCTGAGGGGAGGCTCGCCAAGCAAAGCGGCAGCAAGGTGGGATGAAACTCGGGAGCGTTCCGAGGAAGGTCTCGGAATCAAGGCTTTTTATAAGGAAAATTGTGACTGCAGGCTATGCCGTACTTGGGGGAAAACAGTAGATTTGGAGTTGGAGACAAAGCCTCCGAAAGGTCAGAATCTGAATGATTGAGTTATCGTAGCGGTTCTCAATAGAGTAGCCAGTATGCAAACGCAGAGTACTTGGGTATTGTATAGGTTACCCATCAAGCTGCCATCGCGGGGCAGAGGCTCTTTTGTAAGTGGCGTGCATACTTAATTAGAGTACTTGCCTGGAGGTCTCCTAAAGCAGTGAGTCAGCTATTTCTGGCCTGCCTGTATTGTAGTTTGAATATTACGGCTATTAACGGCCGAGCTTGTTTACGTGCTTGTCCGGTGGCCTCGCAAGCACATGGAAAGGAATAGAGAAGTGTAGCCGAATTGTGATATCAAGAGGATATCTTTCAATATCCCCAAAACTCGGACTAGCCAGGGCAGTAACATGGGTCAATGAGCCCCTCTTTCCCCCTAACGTGAACTTAATCCTTGAGAGAAAAGCAAACCTCCAGCAGAAAAGGCTGAACACTATTCCCCCAGGCAAATGAACAGCACTTCTATTTTGTCTGGAATTGCACCTCAGCTCACCAGCCCTCATCCAGTCTATTAGCACATCCAGTCACTTAGAATTCCCATTGCGTTTTCTGCCGTTATTATTTTCTAAACACTAATCTGTCACAAAGAAATCAGAACAAGCCTCCTGTGTCTTATCATGTCCTTTAATCTGAGCCAGACCTGGTCTGAGCCATTATCCCAGCCTTTAATTGCATTAAGTTAAATAACCCTAATGGCTAGGCTTTCTACAATTGCCAGTAACTAGCTGAGATTGAAGGATTTGTGCATTTAAGCTCAGATACAATCCTTTCCCCCGCCTGCCTATAAAATACAGCCATACTGAGCAAGAAAACAGGAGTCCGTCCAAACCACAGGCCCCAGCTGCAGCAGCTATTACAGCACTACATATCTACAGCTCAGAAAACAGTATGCACCACTTTAACATGTCACAAAGCTTCCTATTATCTTCATAGCTGGGTCCCTGATAAAGCCACTCTGTGCTGGGGAGTGAGCAGAGGATAGAAGGCTCTTAGGTTTAGACTTTGTACAATGCCTGATTCACAACAGCAAGTAAGCGGCTGTCTTTTAGCTCTGAAAGGGGAGGAGGCTTGAATCCCCAAGCTAATTGCCTAGTGATCTCTACAGGATTTGAAAGAACATCTTTCCCGGGTGATGCCTGTCATCCAATCACTGCTCAGTTTGCATGATGGAGCGTCAGGGCTCCAAGAGACCATCTGCCTTTTGGAGGAGGTTTAATTGGTACTTGGCAGGGGGAAAAAAAGAAGGAAAAGTTGAGACTCTGATATTTGAGGGACCCTTTTCCCATATAAACCTACCAGTGCTTTTCAGAGGTCAAAGAATCATAGAGGTGGAAGAGACCACAAGGGCCACCCAGTCCAGCCCTCCACCATGCAGGAATATACCATCAAAGCACTCCCGACAGATAGCCATCCAGCCTCTGTCTAAAAGCCTCCAAAGGAGGAGACTCCACCACACTCCATTGTTAAACAACTCTTACCATCAGGACATTCTTCTTAATGTTTAGATGAAATCTCTTTTCCTATAATGTGAAGGCACTGCTCCATGTCCTAGTCTCTGGAGCAGCAGAAAAAAAGCTTGCCCCATCTTCTATATGACATCATTTCAAATATTTAAACATAGCTATCATGTCACCTCCTAACCTTCTCTTCTCCAAGTTAAACATACCTAGTTCCATAAGCTCCTCCTCACAGAGCAGAGTTTTCAGACCTTTTACCATTTTGGTTACCCTCTTCTGGACATGTTCCAGCTCATCAATATCCTCCTTGAATTGTGGTTCCCAGAACTGGACACAGTATTCCAGGTGAGGTTTGATCAAAGCAGAATAGATTGGCACTATTACTTCCTTTGGCCTAAACAATATTGATATGGTCAGGAAGTTACTTGTTGGCATACAGCTCCCAGAACCACGCCCTTAGCACTGTGGAGTGTGTGTGCAGGCATTCTGGTAGTTGCAGTTCAAATAAATAATATTTCCAAGTTCTGCCCAGAATAATCAATAGAGGCCCAACAGAGTGCCCCCAAATGCTAAAAATAAAGGTTAATCACTACAACCATCAAGATTCTTCCTTTCCAGAAAACTGATACTCAGGGCATAAAGCATTCCGCGGTGCTTTATTCAGAGAGGCTTTCTTGGTGTCCTTTTGAAAACTGGGTTCTTATCTCTTATCACAATTAAGTCTCAGGTTCTTAATTGCTGTAGACTGTTTGAGGCAATAGACCAGAACTTCTGAATTGTATGCATACAGCAGAGATGTTGAACCTGTGACCTTCCACATATTTGCTGGACTCCTATCCTCACTGACTTTTAGCCATGGCGCCTGGGGCTGATGGAGATGGTGTCCAATCATACCTGGATGGGAGATACTTCTCCCATCTCTATTATAAATAAAGTGAGGATAAGCATATGGGCAAAGAAGCTTGAGAAATGCAGAGATTGGCATTTCCCTCACATGGCATGTAGCAGGTCAGCCCTCACTAATGTGACCCAATTCCATTCATATGCAAGGAACATAATGGGTTTCCCATAAGATTTCACCTAGGCCAGTAGTTTTCAAACTTTGGTCCCCCAGATGATTGGGACTTCATCTCCCAGAACCCCTAATCACTGGCCATGTTGGCTGGAGCTTCTGGAAACTCAAGTGCAAAACACCTGGAGCCATCAGGGCTCAAAAAGTTTAATCAGAAGTCAGGACCAGAGAACAAAGCAGGAAGTACAGTCAAAGAGCATCATGGGAGACAACAGAGCTGGGGTAGAGTTTGTTGCTCAGGCAGGCCTGAGATGCTAGAGGAAACTCTTTCATACTCTTTCCTTCCCAGAGGAATATAGTGGCCAGCCTGGTTGGGCACAGCCATTCTGCTGGGCTGCAGCCCCTATCATTAGGCAGAGTAAGGTGAACAGTTGTTTTAGGTGGTAGATGCCAAAGGCTCCAGAACAGGTAGCAATGTGCGTGCCCCAGGACCTGCCCATAAAGCTCAGCTAAGCTGTCCTCCTACTTTTTGCTTCAGTGGAGGACACTGTCCTATTACCACCATGGCTATATACAGAACAAGATGAGTGGATGAGGGATAATCACTATCAGCAAAATGTATGGGCCAAAGTGACAGGTTTCTCACTTAAAAACTGCCACCTGAAGTTAAGTTTTTAAACATGTGGGCATAATTCTGTCTCTATATTGAGAGGCTGCTGCAGTTATGGTAGGGAAAAGTTACCCAAGGTAATGGAAAAGAACCATGCTGATATTAGGGAAAATTGTGACGTGTATTTCTGACATAGAGAATGAAAAGCAATTAACATAGCTGATCGGTAATTCAAAAGTAGCAATTGTGTGCTAATTTGTGGTTAAGACTCACAAAAGGAATACAGTGGACACCTCACCAAGTTCATTATTTTCAAGAAGTGTATTGAAAACTGTAGATTTCTTAGTCCCAACAAATCACAAAGCAGCATTTAAGCCTTACACATAGGAGTGAGCAGATTAAAAGACCAAAAGATTGTTGTGTATCATCACCAAGTTGCTATAAATAGCTATCAATGTTAGTTAATATACATCCATATATTTCTCTCATGTTATTCTTTTTTTCCAGCCACTGCCTAATGCTGTGAGAATGCCCCTGCCCCCCCACAGCGGAAACCATGGAAGGACAACATTGTTCCTGAAGATGAGTCATAAGGATATCAAAGAATGTAGAAGGGGGGAAGAGAGCAGTGATCTACTGAGGAAAAAGGATCTGGTGGGGAACAGAGAAACAAAAGGAGACAGCAGTAGATTCTTGATATAGCTGGCAACCTAAGGAAACAGTTCTAGAGGTGTCACACATGGCATAGGTTCTGGATTTATTGAACAAGTTACACTGAGAATCTAATAATGTGTCCAAGACAAATCTGGATGAATTTAGTGGTAGTTGGTGGTTCCTATATAAATGCGACAGTGAATTTCCTCTGGGTTTTAGTTTGAACTCTGAAGGAACTATCCAAAGTACTGAATTCAACCACTTGAAAACTTATCATCATCATCACCACCACCACCATCATCTTTATTTCTATCCTGCTTTTTGCCCAACATTCAGTATCTTGGGTACCTCTTTTAAAGTTTGGATTAAAAACCAGAAGGAGCTCATCACCCAACCATAGCAGTGTCACCAGCTGCCAATGTGCCACTGGACCAAATGATAAGTACTTAATTGCAAAACTCAGCTCCACTCAACAGAAATGATGAACAGGGGATGGTTCCTCATTTAGTCAGGCTTAATCACAATGGCATAAGGCAGAATGCCATAAAACAGGATTTACTATACCAATAGCAGTAACATCTTGGCTCATCATAGGGAGATAAGCAGAAGAAGAGGCTATAAACTAGAATACAACAAACACAAGTAAAGTCATGACTCGAAAAAGCCATTAAAGAAAAAAATGTGATATGTTTAGGATCCCTGTGTTGTAAATATAAGTAATTATATGACATTACTAACATGTTAATGTTCTAAAATATTTATGTAACCATAAGTGTGACCTGAATGTAAACAAAAGCATGATAATGCTTCTTGGAGAACAAGAGAAGTCCCAGCAGACTGGAGGAGGGCAAACGTCATCCCCATCTTCAAGAAGGGAAAAAAAGAGGGCCCAAATAATTATCGCCCAGTCAGCCTGACATCAATACCAGGAAAGATCCTGAAGCAGATCATTAAACAGTTAGTTTGTAATTGCTTAGAATGCAATGCCATAATCACTAAAAGTCAACATGGATTTCTCAGAAATAAGTCATGCCAGATTAATCTTATCTTTTTTTACGATAGAGTTACAAGCTTGATAAATGAAGGAAATGCTGTGGACGTAGTATATCTTGACTTCAGTAGGGCCTTTGATAAAGTTCCCCATGACATTCTTGCAAAGAAGCTAGTAAAATGTGGGCTGGACAGGGCTATTGTTAGGTGGATTTGTAATTGGTTGACCAACCGAACCCAAAGGGTGCTCACCAATGGCTGCTTTTCATCCTGGAGAGAAGTGACTAGTGGGATGCCACAGGGTTCTGGCCTGGGCCCAGTGCTATTCAACATCTTCATCAATGACTTGAAAGGCAGAAAAAATGGAATGCACAAATATAGGGTGGGGGACACATGGCTGGATAACAGTATGTGTAAAAGGGATCTAGGAGTCTTGGTAGATCA
The DNA here is from genome assembly GCA_030412105.1 of Cyclura pinguis. Taxonomy (NCBI): domain Eukaryota; kingdom Metazoa; phylum Chordata; class Lepidosauria; order Squamata; family Iguanidae; genus Cyclura; species Cyclura pinguis. Next base: position 192,748,563 of record CM059600.1, on the reverse strand, counting down.
CAGGCTGAACATGAGTCAGCAGTGTGATGCAGCAGCCAAGAAAGCCAATGCGATTCTTGTTTGCATCAACAGGAGTATAGTGTCTAGATAGTGGGAGGTAATGGTACCAATCTATTCTGCTTTGGTTAGATCTCATCTGGAACACTGTGTCCAGTTCTGGATGCCTCAATTCAAGAAGGATATTGACAAGCTGGAGCATGTCCAGAGGAGGGTGACCAAAATGGTGAAGGGTTTGGAAGCCATGCCCTACGAGGAACGGCTTAGGGAGCTGGGTATGTTTAATCTGCAGAAAAGAAAGTTAAGAGGGGACATGACAGCCATGTTTAAATATTTGAAGGGATGTCATGTCAAGGAGAGAGTGGACTTGTTTTCAGCTGCTCCAGAGACTAGGACAAGGAGCACTGGCAGGAAAAGAGATTCCACCTGAACCTCAGGAAGAACTTCCTGATGGTCAAGAGTTGTTTGGCAGTGGAATATGCTGCCTTGGAGTGCTGGTGTCTCCTTCTTTGGAGGTTTTTAAGCAGAGGCTGGATGGCCATCTGTTGGGAATGCTTTGATGTGTATTCCTGCATAGCACGGGGTTGGACTGGATGGCCCCTGTAGTCTCTTCCAACTCTATGATTCTGTGATTCTATATTTTATGTATCATTACATAGTCCATAATTTCTAATATTTGTCTGGAGGCAGGGACAGCCTGGCTCTAGAAGTGTATTACTTACATGTTTTCAATATTAAAGCAGCATCAAAGGGGACAGCAAGAATCACTGTATGCATTTTCCTACAGAGCCATGTGGTCTGACTTCACACATCTGAAGAAAGCAGCTTGTATGAAAATAACATGTATTCATCTAATTTTCAAAGAAGCAACTGTATTAGTCTCTTGCAATATAAAAAGGAGGGGAGAGAAAAAGGAATGTAGCAGCACCTTTAAGACTAACTGGTTTTTATTTTGACATGAGCTTTTGTGGATATAAACCAACTTCTTCGGATGCAATACACAGTACTGTAGCATTAGTTTGTTCAGTGTCTCCCTTGCAAACAAATAATGGTTAACACTAACAATGGCTTTGTCAGGGTTGGCAAGATTTGGCTCCTCTGAGCATGAGCAGAGTGCTATCTGTGAAGCAAAGCTTCGCCACAGCAGAGAGTCCCAGTGAAGCAGAAAAAATTCCAGAGACTCATTAGTTAGGCTTAGAGTACTGATTTATTGCCGCACTCTAAGATAAGACTTAGCAAAAACATGCTAGCTTGCCAGCAATTAGACAAGAAGGAAAAACAGAAGATAACGGAGAAAAATCGGGCAGCATCTCACCTTACAAACAGTATACTGCCAATAGCATGACAGGTCCAGTTAGGGCAGCTAACTGGTAGCTGGTCAAGGCAAACACCAGCCTTTTATGCTACCTTGTCACCCTGGAACAGGGGGGTGACCCACTCAGTGCTCTGGCGTGTGGCCTTCTCTAATACACAAGACATAGCCATAACAATCCTGCTGGCCTTGCACCTAGCTGTCTGGCCACAACGTGTCTTCCCTCTGCCGTCCGCTCAGAGGAAACCTTTGCCTGTCCGGCAACAACCTTGACAGGCTTATCCTAATGTGACATCTTAATATGCTTGATGTGACAAAGTCTAGAGAAAAATAGAGCATGATTTATTTGATCTTGCTGCAGACTGCATCTTAACAGTAAAATGCCAGCAAAAATTTTCACAGTGGGATTCCTCTGGCCATTCCGACACTGGGTGATCTTGGGCAAGTTGCATTTTCTCAGCCTCAGAGGAAGGCAAAGGCAAACCCCCTCTGAACATATCTGTGATAGGTTCACTTTAGAACTGCTATAAATCAGAAGTGATTTGGAGGCACACAACAACAAAGTGCCATTGATAGGGGGAGGTTCTTTCTAGCCATCATGTCTCTCTCCTTTGAAAACTAACTTATGGTGGCCCTAAGGAGAACTTATATCATGGGGGTTTTCTTGGCAATGTTGCCTTTGCCTTTCTCGGAGACTGAGAGAATGCGACTCGCCTGAGGTCACACAATGGGTTTCCAGGCCATGTGGGGATTCAGACCTTGGTCTCCAGAGACATAGTTTGGATGTGCGCACACATCTGCTGGAATACCCCTTTTGTCAGGGATGTGGCAGCGGGAATGTGTGTGCACACGCCCAAGCTGCTCCCTCGTTCGCAAACGAGGGAGCAGTTTCAGAACCTGCAAACCGCCCCACTGCAGCCATATCCCTGTTGCTGCTGCTGCTATTGATGTCTAGCAGCAGGGTTTTGTGCTGCTCCTGTGAGGTCCCCTGGACCCCACGTTAAGAACCACAGTCAAAGAAAATCAGTTGTGTTTCCTCTTCCATATTAAAATAGAAGAGCAAGGATTGGATAACATTATTAGCACCCTATGGAAACAGCCCTGCTTCCTCTGACTGGGCTCAGCTGTGACAGGTTAAATTTTCTGAATTATCACTTCCTATATCAAAAGTTTGCCTGATGGAAGATTAGCAATAAAGGCATCTACTTGCAGAAATTATTCTACTCTTCTTTAGAAATAAACTCAGACTTTCTGGGGTCTGAAAAAAGACTGAATAACCACACAGAAAACACAGAATGATAATCACTGGAGGATAACGATGGCATTGTGTAGTCAGTCACCCTACAAGTAAACAGTAAACAAAGCATGGTGAGTTCAGACTTAAATGCCTAGTGTGAAAGCACTGCACAAGGTTGTCCTCTGCAGCCCTCTGAGACGGAAGCAGTATTGCCAGGGATTATCACAGTAATTGCATAAAGTTGCTGGGGCCTGCAGCTGATAGAAAATTCAGGAAAGACTGACACTGCCTGAAAGGGACAGACTTCTTGTTACCAAGGCCAGCTCTACCACTAGGCAGACTGAAGCAGCTGCCTCAAGCTGCAAATACTGAGGTATGCTGAATAACACAAAAGTGATGGAGAGCCAAAATACTGTATCATGCAGCCAGTAGTGTTCTCCTAATTTTGTCTAGTGCCCTAGGATGTGGTAGCGTGTGCTATCCTGTCATCAGTGTGAAAGTCAGATACAACCACCTGTCTGGTCAGCTTTGATACATGGAACTGGAAAAGATACTCTCTTATCTTTCACTTCTGTTGGAAAATTCTGGCATTCTCTCTCCCTCGCCCTCTTAGCTAGCATAGGTTTTCATTTTTCTTAGCATGTCAAAGCCTTTTGCCTTCCCACCTAAAACCCCAGTCTTTCTCTTTGTGTTACTTAAATGAATGACTATGGTATCCAGACCATGTGACCCAGGACAGACTCTGGGATCATTGATCTTACATAAAATCTTTTATAAAATCTTTCTTTCTCTCTCTCTCTCTCTCTCTGCCACTTCCTTCTCTCTGACCATGCTTTACCTATCTGCAAAGAAGATGGTGAGTTAAGAATGAAGCTACTATTTTACCTAATCTTTTTGTTAGCTAGTTAGGATATAATCTCTCCAATGCATATGTGACTGTAAAATTCATTAGTAAACTTTTCAAGTTTGTAACCTGAAACTGCCTGCCTTGTTTTGCTTTCCAAATCAGTCTCAATTCAGTGAAGCCATACAGAGATTGGGACATGCTTCTTCTGCTATTCTGCTAAAAGAAGGCTGATCCCTAACAGTTTTAGCTTTCATAGAATTATACTCAAAGAGCTAACACTCAGAGAAATTCTAACTCCCAACAACTTCAATGAGCATAATATCTTGAACCAGCCCCATCGTGTGATTCTCCCTACAAATTTCTCACTCAAATATAGTTAATTAGTCAAACCCAAGAGAAGGACAACAATGACAAAAAGAATAAAATGATTGGCTATTTGTTTATATTCTGCCCTTTTCTTGGTCTGGGACTCTAGACAACTTAAAACAGATTTTTTAAAAAAGCTAAAAATTCAAAAAATAAAAAAAAATTAAAGCGATTAAACTACCAAACCAAACAAACCCTGCAAACTATAGAAAAGCAGCACAACAAAGCAATAGACAGAAAATCCAGATTAAACAAGGTTCCTCCCCTCCTTAAAAAAAAAAATCAATGTTCTGTCAAAACAGAAAAGTCTTTACCTGTTTACAGCGAGAGAGTATGAAAGGTGCCAATCTAACTTCTCTGGGAAGAGAGATCTAGAGCCCAGGGCCAGCCAATGAGAAAGTTTTCTCCTGTGTTCCCCTCAGATGTACCTGTATTGGTGGTGGGACAGAGAGAAGAGCCTCCCGAGCACATTTTAAGACACCAGCAGGTGTTTTGAATACAGGGAGAATACAGTCCCTCAGATAACCTGGACCTGAGCCATATAGGGCTTTATAGGCCAAAATCAGCACTTTGAATATTGCCCAGAAATGGATTGGCAGCCAGTTGCAACAGAGGAGTTGTGTGTTCCCTGTAGCCAGCACCAGTTAGTAACTGGCTGCAACTCTTTGGAAAGGCTGCAATTGCCAAACACTCTTCAATGTCAGCCCCATGGAGAACACATCACAGTTATCCAATCGGGATGTAACTAAGGCCATTTCCACACTAGCCTGTTATAGTGCTATTATTCCACTTTCAACACCCTATGGAATCCTGGAGTTTGCAGTTTCAAAGGCCCCTCCCTAAACTGCAAGCCCCAGCATTCCATAGAATGTTGAAAGTGGAATAATAGCACTATAACAGGCTAGTGCGGAAATAGCCTAAGTCATATGTCACCAAGGCCAGATTTGACATCTTAAGGAACGAGTGCAGCAGGTGGGTGCAGCCTTAACAATACAAATGCACTTCTGGACACAACTGAAACTTGAGCTTCCTAGAGTGCACCCAAACTGTGAACCTGTCTCTTCAATAATCTCATCCAGCACGGGTTGAATCCCTATTGTCTGATCTACCTTTTGACTGACCATGAGCACCTCTGTCTTGTCTGGATTAAATTTCAATTTGTTTGCCCTCACCCAATCCATTACTTCTCTCATCCTGGAGGGAAGTGACTAGCAGAGTGCCACAGTATTCTTTCATGGGCTGAGTGTTATTCAACATCTTTATAAATGACCTGTATGATGGAATAGATGGCATGCTTATCAAATTTGCAGATGACACCAAATTAGGAGGGGTAGCTAATACTCCAGAGGGCAGGATCAGAATTCAAAATGACCTTGACAGATTACAGAGCTAGGCCAAAACTAACAAAATGGGAGAAATGTAAGGTACAACATTTAGGCAGGAAAAAAATGAAATGCACAGATATAGGATGAGTGACACCTGGCTTGGATGCAGTAGATGTGAAAGGGATATAGGAGACTTAGTAGACCACAAGCTGAACATGAGTCAACAGTATGATGTAGCAGCTAAAAAAGCCAACATGATTCTAGGCTGTGTCTATAGGAGTATAGCATCTAGATTGAAGGAAGTAATAGTACCACTCTATTTTGCTTTGGTCAGACCTCCCTTAGAATACAGTGTCCAGTTCTGGGCACCAGAATTCAAGAAACAAATTGACAGGTTGGATGATGTCCAGAAGAGGATGGCCAAAATGGTGAAATGCTTGGAAACCATGCCCCCTGAGGAGTGGCTTAGGGATTTGGTTATGTTTAGCTTGGAGATGCGAAGACTAAGAGATGACATAATAGCCATGTTTAAATATTTGAAAGAATGTCATACAGAAGATGGAGCAACCTTGTTTTCTGTTGCTCCAGAGATTAGGATGCAGAGCAATGACTTCAAACTACAGGAAAAGAGATTTTATCTAAACGTTAGGAAGAACTTCCCAATGGCAATAGTAGTTCAACAGTAGAACACCCTGCCTTGGAGTGTGGTGGAGTCTCTTTCTTTGGAGGTTTTTAAACAGAGGCTGGATTGCCATCTGTTGGAAGTGCTCTTTATGTTTATGCAGGGAAGGAAGTCGGACCGGATGGCCCTTGTCATCTCTTCCAACCGTCACCAGTTTAGGACCAAAACAACTTCCTTGGATTGTGGCAGAAAGGAATAGTAGAGTTGGGTGTCATCTGCCTACTGATGGCACCAAACCCCCAAACTCTGGACAACCTCTCTCATATTTCATGTATAGAATAAACAGCATGGGGGACAGAACTGAGTCCTGAAGAACCCCAAAGCCAATAGCCAATGAGAACTAAAGTCTCCCAATATCTCCTTTTGGGATCCCCCCTCCAGGAAGGAAAAGAGGCACCGCAAAACCATGCCCCCACTGTTTTATAATAGCCTCCTTCAGGAAAGCTGGAGCTCTGCCCTATTTTAGTGAGACATGACCACTTCCTCTACCCAATAAGCCATTCCTGCTTTGGGTTTTTTCATAAGCTATGAAGGCTAAGGATCTAAGACACATGTGGCAGCTCTCATCTCTTCAAGAATCCTGTCCCCATCCTTGGGCTGCACAAATTGAAAAGTATCCATTATCACTGGACAAACAGGGGCCAAAGTTACATCCACTGCTCTGTATCAGTTATAGGATCCAAGTCAGAGAGGACTCCTGAAATTTTTATCTGCGAAGCACCAGAAAAATTGCTCATAGCAAGCTGTTGATATTTACTGGATGTTTTCTTTGAGGTCTTTTATCTGTAGTGTTCCAGAAAACAATTGTTAACTCAGAAATTCAGTTTGTCATCCTACAAAACTAGTAATTAAAATGTCAATATCAGAAGCTATTCCCAATCTGTGTAAAATAATCTGATTTTCAGTGATGTAGACTCGAGTCAATAGACTCGGACTCAAGTCAGACTTAAGTTGCTTCAATGACTCGACTTGGTAATAAATGATGCACTGACTCAACTCGAGACTTGAATATTTTTAATGACTGACTTGCTGCCCTCAGTTCAGTAACATAACACGTTCATCCAGAAACCTTATGACTTGGAACACCTCCATCTCTTTTTGCCTATTGGTCACATGGCAATCTGTCTCAAGCCCAAAGCATGGGCTCATTTCTCAGAGGGGAAAAGCAAATGGGCTAGGCAATGGGCTTGAGGCAGGCTTGAGGTCTGCTCAGCAGTCTGTCCTTGCTGCATATTTGAGGAGCCTTCTAAAACTTTTTCTAAGAGCAGAAGACAAGACTCACTCTAGAGTGCAGGGAGCATTTCTCAGAAGGGAACAGCAAATGTGTTAGGCAACAGGCTTAAGGAGGAAGAATCCTTCCTTCTAAAGCTTTTGAAGCTTCAGTAATGAGGACTAAGAAGTGTTACTGTCCTGGCTAGTCCGAGCTTTGGGGATATTAAAAGATATCCTTTTGATATCACAATTCGGCTTCACTTCTCTATTCCCTTCCACGTGCTTGCGAGGTCCCCGGACAAGCACGTATACAAGCTCAGCCGTTAATCACCGTAATATTCCTGAACAATACAGGGAGGCCAGAAAATAGCTGACTCACTGCTTTAGGAGACCTCCAGGCAAGTACTCTAATTAGGTATGCATGCAACCTACAAAAGAGCCTCTGCCCTGTGCTGGCAGCTTGATGGGTTAACTATACAATACCCAAGTACTCTGCGTTTGCATACTGGCTACTCTATTGAGAACCTCTGCGATAACTCAATCATTCAGATTCTGACCTTTCGGAGGCTTTGTCTCCGACTCCAAATCTATTGTTTCCCCCAAGTACGGCATAGCCTGCAGTCACAATTCTGTTATAAAAACCCTTGATTCCGAGACCTTCCTCGGAACGCTCCCGAGTTTCATCCCGCCTTGCTGCTGCTTTGCTTGGAGAGCCTCCCCTCAGCTCCACGTGCTGAGTTACATCGCACCCCAGCCTCGCTCTTTATTTTTCTGGGCTTCAGGACAGGTGAAGTATCACCCAAACCAGCAATCCCTCTAAAAATCCCTCTATACCACTCCAACCTTTATTTTCTGTAGTTATCTTGTGTGAATGTGTCGCATACACTGTTCTGCTTGTGTTTAATAAAACATCATTTATTGTTTCAACATTTGTGTGCTCCTTGACTCGACCCGACCCCGTAGACATAGCGTTCAAGATCTCGCTAAGTTACCCTGCCTCTCGTAACGCTAAGCAGTGCTCTGAGCTAATTTTCCCCACCTTTAGTTGAGCACATTTTGGTGTCCCATCCAGGACCCCCAGTACACAGGGTAACAGAGTGGTGGAGCAACGTGGGCAGCCCCAGTACCCCTAATTTGAGAAGGAGTCGCGAACCTCCTCAAAGCAGGCTGGTACTGACTTCGGTGACGGTTGGTCAAGTCGTTAGAGCGCAGTCAGGCAGGAACACGTGTGTGTGAGAATTCTGTGCGTTTGAGCTCTAGAGCTATTCTATCTGGGTGGAAATCTGTTCCCCTTTCTTGCTTGGTTTGTGTATGTCAGCCGCCCCGGCGTGGTCACTAGCACTAGGCGGTGAACCATCGTCCGATAGCAAGGGGTGTGCACAAGCTGTCCTGGGAATCACATCCCTAACTTGGGGTCTATCGTGGGCTGGGATCTGAAGTGTTAGAGTGTTAGCACGGTAGGAACAGTCTACACTCATCCAACACCATAGTGGCAAGGCAAAATAGCACTTCGGGAAGAAATCCCCCCCCCCCCAGAGTAGTATACGGGTGCGTCCCGTCTTTGGTAGTAGAGTTAGAGTGAGGGTGCGTCCCACTGGCAGTTGTTAAAGCGCGGGTGCGTCCCGGCTGTTTGAATCTCGGGTGTGTCCCGACTTGTGTAGGGTTTTAAGAAGCTTGTCCCGAGGTAGAGGTAGGCGCCCCTCACCCGAAAAACTGTTAGGAACGGTTTTGGTTTAGGTTCCCATCCCTTTTCCCCTGCTGCTTGGCCAGGCGGCGCTGTAAGTTCCACTGGGTTCGTTTCCCCCCTTCAGGCAGGCGGAGTACTCCTGAGGGTTCCCTGGGTCTAGGTGACCTCCCTGTCCTCAAACCGTTACCTCGTCCTTTTGTCCCTAGTGCTGTCGAGGTGGAAAACCGGGCCTAGGTGCACAAAAGTGACTCTGTTTGGGCAGGCTGGAGATAGGTTCCCGTCCCTCTTTCCTAGAGCAGTTCCGCAGAGTTTGTTTCCTTTCAGTCCCCCAGGGGTCTAGGTGATCCTTCCCGTCACTCCAGTTCCTGGTCCCGTTTGTAGTTTGTGGCTTGTAGTTTGTAGTTTGTAGGTAGTGTTAGAGATAGTTGTGGTTTGTGTGAAAAATGGCAGAGAGTAGTAAGGTAACCATCAAGGACCTCATGTTGGAGAAGGAGGTCCGAGGTAAACTAGAGAGATGGGTGTTGAGTAAGGGGAAATGCCCCTGGAAGGACTCCATCTTCCAGACAGCCGATCCCTTTACCACACTCTGGGAAGTGTACATCCTGGCACGTAAATCAAAGAACCCTTTCGGACCACCTAAGGATGCTTTGGCCGCTTGGGGACTTTGGCTTACAGCCAGAGATGCTAGTAGTGCCCTGGTAGAAACCAGAGACAAATTAGCGAGCATAGAAAAGGAGAATGCCCGGCTTCAGGCCGAGGTCGAAACGCTGCATGCGGACAAGGTAACTTTTGCGTCCGTAGCACAGGCGTCAGCACAGAAGCTTAGCAACATCCAGGTAGTGGCGCAAACTTGGGAGGAGAAAGCCCATGCCTTAGAGGCTGAGCTGGATCATGCCCGGTCTGCGGCCAAATTTATGGTGGGGCAAGTAAGAGAACAGTAGGAGGCTGTTAGTTATGTAGCTTGCCAGAAACAGATTGCTGCACTGGAGAGCCAGCTCCAAACGCGCAAAGCCTTAATTTCGGCTGTGTGCCCGGAGCTGCTCCCAACGTTTGCAGAGGATTTTTCTGGGGAGACGCTGCCGGAGGATGCTCAGGCAACCATTCCCCACAATCCCAACTGGAGTGACCCTAAGGTCCTGGTCAACCTGGTAGAGACATGGTCCACGACGAGACGGACCACCCCCCTTGGAGAAGGCAGTTCCGATAGACAAGAGATGCAGGAGATGCAGGTCACCGAGACTAGGGTCCCCTGGCGTGCTACTGAGGCCAAGGCTATTGCAGATCAGTTAGGTCCATTGAACAGAACCACCGGGATCATGTGGCTGAAGGCAGTGATCCATTCTCACCCGACAGCCAATGGTCAGGACCTGACCCAACTGGCTCGGCTTTGTATGTCCCCCTCCAAGCTCCTGACTCTTGAATCTGCCATGGCGGCTTGAGGCTTGGTTAGGCTCGAGGCCCACGACTGGATGAGGGAGGTAGTTCGGATTCTGTGGCTCCGACAGAGTGCGAGTGTGCTCTATGTCATGGAGCCACAGGGTCCTCATGAGAACCCTGAGGCTTATGTGGCATGGAAGCAGCTCCTCGCCATTCTGGCCGAGAAGGTCCCCTTGACGCCCCATGGATATGACTTTAACAGCCTCGAGTTTAAGACGCTCTTGTACGGAGGTCTTAATCACGAAACCAAGATGGCTTTAGGTTTGGTGGATCCAGCCACCACCAACTGGGAAGAGTTTGGGAAAAACCTCCGACGGGTCTCTGACCTTCTGTGCAAGGCAGGTTCCCTCAAACCTCCCACTAAGACGCATAGGAAAGACACCGGGAATTGGGAACCTATAGCCGAGGTTACCTATTCGAACTATGGGCCCCACTCCCAGCATAGGAAAACGGCTCCGAATTCCATTCCGCAAGGGAATTGGAACTCGTGACCGCCACCCAGACAGGACAACAGGCAGCGGCAGGGAAGAGATTTCCGCGGCCAGCCCGGCAAGGCAGGAAGTCCCCCACAGCAGCCAACTGCCCCCAAACAGCCCTTTGACTCTAGCTCTCCCTGGGAGATATCTGGCGGGTATGATCCCACGGCCCAGACGTACTCCTCGGACAGAGTAAGGGTCTGGGGCATGCTCAGAAGGTTCGGGCTGGACATGAGCCAGTTCGACAAGCGGCCAACATCGGAGCTTTTGGAAGCTCTAGACAAGCAGCTTCAGGCGGGAAGTAAACAGCCGGTCCAGGCCGTGACCGAGGGCCCACCTCCGGCTGGATACTACCCTAACCTGGAACTGCAAGCATAGGAGTGCTCTCAGTCCAGGAAGCTTCCCCGCAACGTGGTGGCTAGGTTGAAGCCAGACAGGTGGGGAAGGTTCTGGGTGAAGGCAGGCATAGATACCAAGAGGGATAAGACTCCTGCCACCCTTCTTGTAGAGTCTGGTGCAGCAGTAAACGTGCTGCAACCCAAACTTGTGAGGTACGATGAACCCACACTCGAGCATGTCCAGCTTTCTGGATAAGGTGGGGGGGGGGTCACCAAGCTAGGGAATGGACAGGCATCCCAACGTCTATAGAGATGTTTCGTTTTCAGTTGTGGGCATGCGAGAACCGGGGAGAAGACGATGGCCTTTTGGGCATCGGTTTTCTCCGGGGAAACAAGCTCACGGTTGATTACGCAAACGGGTTTCTATGGCAGCTAGATCAGGGACCAGTAGAGATTTCGGCCATGCACCGTTGTGCAGCCATTAAAGCTCCTGCCCCTGTGCATTGTGTGACTGGCGACCTGTGGGTGAAAGCATTCCCCGAGGTGTGGATAAAGGATAAAATAGAGTGTGGGACCGTAAAGGGAGCCTGCATCTTGATAGAAGGCCAGGACCCCCCACCTCAGAAACAGTACAAATATCCGGCTGAAGCAGAGGAAGGCATTGGGAAAACAATTGAGGGACTCATCAAGTGGGATGTAGTCACCCCGATGCAGTCCATATGCAACGCACCCTTACGGCCTGTGCTAAAATCAGACGGCAACACATGGCGAATGACGGTAGATTTTAGAGTATTGAACTCCGTCACCCCATCCGTTGCGCCGGTCGTGGCTAAGTATAATGAAATCCTGTCCGCCATTGCGGCAGGAGCCAAATTTTACAGTGCCTTGGACTTGGCCAATGCGTTCCATTCAATTCCATTGCACAAGGCGTGTTGGTACAAATTTGCCTTCACGTTCCGGGGGCAACAGTATGTGTTTAAACGCACGCCCCAGGGCTTCCATTCCAGCCCAAGCACTTGTCATGCCCACGTGGTAAAGATGTGGAACAAGCTGCAGCCAACTTCAAGGTCCCACGTCTTGTCTTTCGTGGACGATATTCTTATACATTCCAGTTCAGAGGAAAAGACCAGGGAGATCACTCACAAGTGTTAGGGATCCTCCGCGACACCGGTTTTAAGGCTAACCACGAAAAAGCCCAATTGGTGTCCACCGAAGTGAAATAGCTAGGGCTTTGTTTAGGCACCGAAGGTCACACTCCCAATGCAAAAAGCGTAGAAGTGATCTTAAAGTTACCAGCCCCCACAGACGTGCACCCCTTGCGTTCTCTTCTGGTGACATTCAACTTTTCCAGGGACTTTATAGAGTCTTTCGCAGCCAAGGCGAAGGCTCTATACGCCCTATTAAAGAAGAATGCCCAGTGGGAATGGGGACCGGCACAACAGCAGGCATTTGCCCAACTTAAGGCGGACTTGATGAAAGCACCAGCCCTTGCGCGCCTGAATATGGCCAAGCCATTCCTCATACAACTAGCCACCTCGGATAGGAGTATGGGAGCAGTTCTGTCACAACAACAAAACGGCACTCAGCGTGTGATAGCCTACGCCTCCAGGAATTTGGACCCACACGAGACTAAATTTACTCCATGCGAGAAAACCTGCCTCGCACTGATCTGGGCTATAACGCACTGGGAGTTTATGATCGGAGGCGCCCATGTGATTGTCCAGACCCCCCGCACGCCGCTTAAGTACATCCTGTCAGGAAAAGTCCAGAACGGCCAGGTGTCCAATACCAGGATTGCCAAATGGACTGTTTCCCTGGTGTCACGTGGGGTGGATTTTCAGAAGCAACCACAGGAACCACCAGCTCCCTATGGTCTAGTTGTGACCAGAGCTACGCATGAGTGCCCTTTACCACCTTTGAATACCAATCAATGGCCAGTGGAATGGGGAGCCTCCCTCAAGGAAGCTCAGTTACAGGGCTTCGTTTGTTGGTTCTGCAATGGGTCATCCATGTACATGGACGGTAGCCCACAGACAGGCTATGGAGCGATCCGAGTCGCAGACTCCTTCACCCTACAGGGAAAAGCCCGGCCACACTCCAGCCAGGCGGCGGAAGTAGAAGCTCTAAGGGCTATCCTGGAGCACGAACTGCTTGACTGCCCCGTGGCCACCTATACAGATTCGGATTGGACTGCCAAAGCAGCCAGTGTTTGGTTACCGATCTGGCTCCAAAACGACCTCAAAACATCCGATGGGAAGCCCATTGCCCATCTCGATAAATGGGTCAGGATCGCTGCCCAGATTGAGGAAAGAACTGCCCCTACATGGGTTGCCCACGTCCGAGGACACCAGAAAAAGAACACGGCTACATGTATTTGGAACACCAGGGCAGACGCCATAGCTCGGGATGCCGCTTTACAGGACGATGGGGCCCCCATCGCCGTTATAAATGTCAATCCTAAGGAACCCATGATACCTCCCATGTTCGACCTGGGAGTGTTGCAAAAGGGAGATGCTGAGATCTTGGAATTGGCCAAGAAGGGCTCGGACGAGTCCAGTCGATTCAAGATCTCCCAACTAGAAGGAGTGTATTGGGCTGTTGATGCCAGTGGCCAACGCCACTGGATCATGCCCCAAGACCTCCGAAGTGACATCATCCAGTTTGTGCATGAGCAGGGACATCGAGGGCGAAGTGTGACTCTGGACAGGGTAAGGGAAACCGGGTGGTGGCCGCAGATCAAGCAGGATGTAGATCAGTGGGTCAACAACTGCTTGGCATGCGCCATGGTCAATGCTGACACCTCCGGCCCCAAGGCACCCATCCAGCACCAACGCATCAAGGGTCCCTGGTCGCGCATTCAAATAGATTTCATAGGCCCGTTACCTACAACCCCGCGGGGGAACAAATATTGTTTAACTGTCATCGATCCATAGACATAGGGTTCAAGATCTCGCTAAGTTACCCTGCCTCTCGTAACGCTAAGCAGTGCTCTGAGCTAATTTTCCCCACCTTTAGTTGGGCACATTTTGGTGTCTCTCCCGGAACCCCCAGTATACAGGGTAACAGAAGAATCCTATTCCCCACTTCTGAAAAGTCATCCAGCTTCAGATATGGGAAGTAAGACAGATCCTGTTCCCCACATCCAAAGTGGCAGATAGCAAATCACAAATGTGGAGAGCTGACTCCGCTTAAATTGTTAAAACTGACTATATTTGGCTCTGTCTAATAATTCTGGAATTTTGGTTGGGGTATAAAGTTGACTTCCAAATGTAAAGTCAAAGGCTTTCAGGGCCAGAATCCATGTGTTGTTGTGGGTTTTTCGGGCTATGAGGCCGTGTTCTAGTAGTATTTGCTCCTGACGTTTCGTCTGCATCTGTGGCTAGCATCTTCAGAGGATCTGGAGACATGGAGGTGGAATGGAGTATATATACTTGTGTGATTCCCAGGCGGGAGGGATTTGCATTTGTGATGCATTAGTGATGCAGCTGGCCTGTGAGATAGCCCATTGTTTTTTATTTTGTTTTTTTTTTATAATAATTTTATTAAATTTCACAAAATAAAAAAAAGATTCTTTAAATTGTAGTTTTACATGCATTATTTCTGATCTTCCACTCTGGTCCGGTATTCACTTCTCGCAAATCACTCTACATGTTACATTAGAATCACAATAGAATGATAATCTCAACTGTTTGAACAAGCATTTCCCTCTACTACTCAGTCAAAATACTGTCATTTCATCTTGTCAGTTCCCAGCTTTCACTTCATTCTGCTTTCTCAAATTGACATTTTCTTCTCATGTATTTTCTACCAGCTCTCCATTACTTAACTGAAGTCATTACTGTTATAAAAGAAAAAGTCTATCAATGTATATCTGGAAGTCTGAGCAATTATTACTGTAACAGTCCCTCACCTTCTTTCCCTGGATTCCATTATATTTTGATATCTTGTTTCCCACCTCTACTCTAAGTCATATTCAACCCCTTCTGTCCTTCAACAATATCATAATGTTCATTTTCAAAAAAAAAAGTCAATATATCAATCATTTGTAAGCTTAATTGACATTGCCAAAGTACAGTTCTAACACACATAATTCAAAATCCTGTAATTGACTCCACTTCCCATTCCCCTCTCTCATCAGGGACTTTGCAGCCCGGAAATACATCTGAAAGCTCTCCGTATTCTCATGGTCGCTTACACTCCCAGCTGCTCTGTCCCAAAGAGTGAGGGTATTTAACTTGAATACTTTCCCTCGCAAACCCCCTCCCCACCAAGTCTTTGCTGCCCGGATTTTCCTGAAGATTTATTGTATTCTTAAAGTCGCTTTAATTCCAGGCTGCTCCAACCAAAGGTGTGAGGGTATTTGCTTGAAGTACTTCCCTCGTAAACTTGTCCGTCTCAATGTCCCTTTCCTCCCATCCTGGACTTTGCTGCCCAAAATTATCTTGAAGATTTTTTGTATTCTTATAGACGCTTGAATTCCAAGCTGCTCAGTCCATGGGTAAAAGGGTATCTACTTAAGTACCTTCCATCACAAACTTAGGAGTCTCATTACCCCTTTCAACTCTTTGACAATATCCCAATATTTAAATAAGTAAAAATATATCAATCACATACATATGCTTAATTGACATTGCTGAAATACATTCACTTGTCATATTTAAAACCCTGTGCCAACACCTTTTGTTCCCCCCTTCCTTCTTGGACTTCACTGCCCGGAGTTTGTTTCTGAAGATTCATTGTATTTTCGTAGTCGCTTAAATTCCAGGCTGCTTCATCCATGGGAATGAGGATGTTTTGTTAAAATGACCTTCAAGAACAGTCTCAGCAGTCTCAACAATCCCAATCCAAATAGAAGTCAGGAAACAAGAGTCCCAAAACAAAAGTTAAAGAATTCTCCAGGTATTCTTCTAAAGTCCAAAATCCATAACAAAAGAACCAATACTCCACTCGTCTCAGTTCAACCAGAATATTAAAATAACGTATTATAAAAACTTCAGTGTCCAAATGAAGAGTATTAAATTTTAGAAACTCCAATTTTTTCCTTTAAGGCAATACCAACTGCTCATTTATTTGACATTTTAAAGTGTAAGTCCATATTAGAAACCAAAAGTCTCTTACCAATATTAGCATCATTCATCGTGAGAAAGCAGATATATCTCTTAGCCTTTTCTTTAAATTCAGCCGCCCCTTTAAGATGAAAGCTCAGCATTTAGCACTCACATTCCTGGGTCCCTCCATTACTTCGCTCCTGCACAGCGTTGCAAGCCAGCTCTGTTGTGATAATCGCGAAGTGAAGACCAGAACAGGTTATGTTGTCTTATTCTTTTCAGCTTACAAAACTTGATTTCTTAATTAAAAGTCGGCGGCGGCGCTTGTGCCTCTCAAGCGACGATCCCACTGGCTCCGTCCAGGTCCTTCGACCCCCTGACGCTTCCCGCTCCCCCAGCCGGGTAGAGCCACGCGCCAGTTGTGGGGTCCCCTTCGGACCCTTTCCGCACCCCTAATACCAGAGGGGTGTTTTGCCGCTTCTGGATCTCGAAAGAAGCGGCTGGATTCCAGCGGGTGACTGCTCGGAGCCACGCCATTGCGCAGCTTCTTTCCGAGCAGCCGCTCGCGCCCGCCATGCGACCGGAAGGGCTGAGATAGCCCATTGTTGAGCGGACTAGCCCCCAGGGTTTGCATTGTTAGACAGGGGATATGCATAACAGTTCTGTGTGCATTTGAGTACTTGTTAGCAATCCATTGTATTATTTCCTGTAGAGAGACCTCCTGAGTCTGGGTGGTGTTCACTGGCATATTTTTGAGTCTTGATTTTAGTGTTTTTCAGTACTGGTAGCCAACTTTTATTTACTTTCCGAGTTTCTTCTTTCTTGTTAAAACTATCCATTCAACAATGGGCTATCTCACCTGCCAGCTGCATCACCAATGCATCACAAATGCAAATCTCTTTCACCTGGGAATCTATATATACTATATATATACAAGTATATTATATAGTATATATATACTATATATAGTCTATATATAGTCTATATATATACAAGTGTATATACTCCATTCCATCTCCATGTCTCCAGATTCTCCGAAGATGCCAGCCACAGATGCAGGCGAAACGTCGGGAGCAAATACTACTACAGCCCCACAGGCTGAAAAACCCACAACAACCCTTGACTTCCAGACTTGAGACTTGACTTGAAAGTATCTTCAAGAAGTTGAGACTTGGAGTAAAAGACTTAAATACACCACCGCTGATTTTTAAAAAGTCAGCAGTTGTACTTCGAACCCGAAATACGCCCCCACCTACCATTCTTCAATTTTTATTTTGGCAGCCGCTTGCCATCCTGATTGGCCGCTTCAAAGGTCTAACTTCGGTCAATCGGTTTCCGCCAGGTTTTTTAGCAGCTGCCAGTGCAAGCGCTCGTCCCCCGGATTGGCCGACGGAGTAAGCCAATCCCGTTTAACCAGGTTTTTTCCGACGAAGCCTCACGCCTCCTGGTAGCTACTTCCCTTAAAATGAGCCAATGGAAAGGCTCCTTTGCTATAATTGACGTCCCACCTGAGCTATCGTCTCAGTGGAATAGCGCCCTGAGGAAGGGCGGAAGTAGTTGTTGCTCGTATGGGCAAAAACAGAAGTAGGAGGAGGCCGTGAGGGGAAGATGGCGGCGGCGATGTCCCAGGTTTCTAGGTTTTGGGGCCCTGTGGTGCTCTTCGCGGCGGCGGCGGCGCTGGGACGGAGCGAAGCGCTTGGCAGCTTGAATCTCCATGAGCTCAGCGAGCTGAAATACGGGATTGAGATCGGTGCAGAGCCCGTGATGGCCGGGCAGGTATGATGGAAGGCGGGAAGAAGGGGAAGGGGAAGGGGAAGTGTCAATGCCCGAAGGCGAGCCCTCCTGTTGAGCCTGTCGCGGCGGGCACGGCGAAGAATCTGGTGGCACCTTAAAGCCTAAAGCGAAGTGTGGAGTGACGTCGACATCTGTGAGGTGGATCCCACTTCGTGTCCGCACTAGAAACACGCACGTGGCTGAGAAAGGGACAGCGATTGTCCGTGGGTTTCAGCAGGGTTCAGGGTGATGGCAGTGGCCATTTTCGCACTAGACTGTTAAAAAGTGCTATTATTCCACTTTCAACCTCCTGTGGAAGCCTTGAGGCCCCTCCCTAAACTGCAAACCCCAGGATTCCATAGGAGGTTGCAAGTAGAATGATAGCGCTATAACAGTCTAGTGTGGAAGTGGCCTTTGTGTCAGAACAAGCTCAGTACTGCAGCAGAGGAGTGCGCATAGAGGTGAGAGGAAGCCTTAAAGCTTGTAGTCTTGTTAAATAACAACTGCAGGAGTCTTATAGTGCCTTTAAAGACTGGATGGAAGTCTTTCAGAGTAAGTGTGGAATTCTTTTGCTGAAAGGTGTGTTGTGCTGCCTCTTTATCTTCCCTTCTTTCCTCTTCAGATGTCACTACTGCTGCAGGAGCTGTGACATCTCCTTAATCCTCATTCCCACAGTGATACGTTGCAGGTAGAAGATCCCATGTTCATTCCTTGGGTGTCTTGAGATAGCATGGGACAGGAAAAATTCCCTGCGTAAGGTCTTGGAGAATTGATACCAGTGGAATTATAGAACAGTATAGTTTACATGATATAACACATGATACAGTGCTTTATATCTGACCTGATTTAGAGCATGGTATCACGCATTACATCATGTAAACTAACATCTGTTTTCATATCCACTGCATTCATCCATTTATGACTTATTTATTTGCTTCTGCCTGGATCCCATGTCATCAAACTGCAGTGGTCCACTTTGTGTGCACTTTGACAGTTCTGGCACCTGGATGCAGAAGCTTCTACTGTGTTGTTCCACAAGCAGATCTTGTGTTTTCCTGAAGTGATTATTATTTATAATGTCAGATGTAGCCAGTGTGACATAACCTATGCTAGTGAGACTTCCTGCTAGAGTGGTTCAGTTGGATCTTGGTTTCTATGTTTGGACACAGGAGTTGCTTTTGTTTTGTTTTGTTTATGAGATTCATTGAGAAACAATGTATCGTGATGGTGCTGTATAAGAGTAATGTTAAGCCAGTGTTTATATTGTAGGATAATAAAGATGAGCTTTGTAAAGTGATGCCACAGCAAGCTGCTGTTGTCTTCATTACTTGGAAATGTAATACTTTTCTTCCTTATCCTTTAAATATAGGTCAGTCAGCTTTGTATTGGGCAAAGAGCTAGGACAGACACTCCTATAGGAAGAGTTTCTGAAAACTCAGTGTGTTATATTTTCCTTAAGCTGTATAGAAAAAAACTGCTTTGGATTTTGTGCTAGTAGTACTAAACTTACTTGATAAATGGTCAATATTCATAGAACTGATCAAATTGCTATCCAGTAACATAGCCGAAAAATAGTAAAGACCTGGAGCTATTCCTGTAGTTTTGTGTTCACTTAATGAAGTGAACACAAGTGGGTGGGGAGTAAAATTGATTCCCTTTACAGCAGAGCGGGAAAAGATGTACTTCCTTTCGTGCCAGACCGATATAGTTATATTGTAGTGTGAAAAGGGGCTTTCCCCTTCACTTTAACGTGCATCCACATTCATTCTAGAGGTAGACAGTTACAGGATGAAGCCTTCTATGGATGGATAGCATATTTGCATTCTTGGTTTATAACTGTCAAAATAGTTAACTGAATTGTGGTAAAATGCTTATAGATGTGTGCCTTCTGGGCATCCAGGACTGCAGTGTGTATATGAGGAGTATGGTAGTTGGGCCAATTTAACATGCTTGGGAATCCAGTTTCTTCCTCTGTTTAGAGGAACAGTTCATGACCCTTCTAAAGGTAACCTTCTTGAATATCTAGCTATTTTCAGGAGAAGCTGGAGAATTCCTCATTGTGGCTTCTTTATTCCTCTTACTAAAAGAGACAAACAAACAAAAACCAATATATTCAGGAGTAGGTGTGTTGGCCATGCAGCAAATACAACAATATCTGCAAGTGGTGTTACCTTTATTGGGCCAGCTCCAAAGCATAAAATACATTATGCAAACTTTTGAAGCTTCACTGGCTCCTTTGTCAGGCAAAGATGTTAAAAATCATACAGAAGAGACATGGTAATAATGTCAGAGTCACAGGCCTACATTCTGTCTGAAATGTCAGTTAAGATGGCATTAAGGGACTTCAGTGGAGGCAAAGACCCCTCCCCTTATCGGCCATGTAAACACTAGGGACAAAGGTCAATAAAAGGTAATAAAATCCCAACTCCATTAGCAACAGAAAAGTAACTTTTCTTGAGATCCGGGTGTCTCCATCTTGTATGAAGCTATATGTTCCTTTCTTAGGCAGAGGACATTAAATTTCTCAAGGAGTCTCTATACTGTTACATTAGGAAAAAAAAAACTTTTAGGTGTTATACAGGTGAAACTTGCCACGTTGTAGTCTCATATTGGGTCTCATGCCAGGAGAACAGCAGCAAACAACTATAATTAATAAATAGACAACAGTTCAATGGAAGAGTTTTACCTTTGTAGAAGGTAGAAAACCTCAGACAGTTAGGTCCCACTTCTTTGGTTCCCTCTTGTTTAGGATTCCCCTGTTGTAGCTAAACTTGGTATCTTGAAATCCAGGAAAAATATATATTTAGGGGGAAAAAATGGAAATACCCCAAAATGTAATCAGCTCAAGTCACAGTTTGAGTTTCCTAGTATCACTGTGATAAAGTTTTTGTATTTTTAAAGTTCAGGGTACATGGTCTAGATTGTGGCCATATCTATGAACTGGGCTGGTTGTGGTGGCAGTTGTGAGTGAAAGGGATACAGAATAGTGCATAGGAACTGTAATTTGATCAGTTTAACAAACTGAGAACTTACTTCATTAACAAATCAAACAATGAGTTCATCATTGCAACAATAGAACAGTAACAGAGATCAGGGAAGGGGGTATCAGACTAAAACTCATTTGCCAGCAACTATGAGCAAAGAAATGGGAGTCTAGTTAGTTGTGAACATTCATTGTATTTAATGATGCATATTACATAATGATGTTTCCTGGAGAGCAGCCATGCAAAAAAACAACAGAGAGTCTTGTGACATCTTAAAGACTAACAACGTCTATTAATTTCTGTCGAGCATAGGATTTTGACTGCAGCCCACTTCATCTGAGTCTTACCTCTGTGACAGATTATTATATAATTTTGTCATTATATAATGACTATTAATAGGAGATACAGAGGAACTACAGTGCCAATGGTCAACATAGTGTTAATGTTGTTAATACTTGTCGTATGAAATAGTATTCAAGAAGGCAAATGGTTGCTCTTCAGTTTCTCCTCCTAGATATTCCAGGAATAGCATGATCAGAAAATTTTTCATAAAAATTAAATAAGGTATAAGTCGTAGTTGTAAGTGGGAGGAATAATTTTTTTAAATGCAGCTAAGGTAGATGTTTAGAAGAGGTGGTGCTGTGTGTTTGAGTATACATATCATTTTCTAAAAGTCTGCAGGAGTTAGAAGACACCCTAACATCTGCCTTCATGTTTCAGCATTTTGAGGCATTCTTGGCTTTGTAGTATCTTTGACAGTATCTGGCCAAGGTCAAAGAGCAACAGTGATCTTCCAAGTTCTAATTCTCCTTTTCAGATTTGTCTTTCAAGACTGCTTGGATGCTGCTCTGTTTCCTGAAGCCCAACTTCTTGCTCTCAACAAGCAAGCAAGAAAAAAAATCTTCCCCTGTCCTTGGCAAGTTGCCTCGAGCCTCGATGCCTGTATGTTTACAACTTTAGCAAGAGTTGCATCATCCTACCTGAAGCTTGCACTATCTCTACTTTATGTGACCCTGGGGAAATTGAATATTTACTTGAGGTGGCTTTAAGTGCCCTTGCTGGTGACCTACTTTGTGGATTGAAAAGAATTGCCCCACAATCTGAGAAAGCCAAATGCCTCTTTTGCTTGCTGTCTTTTTGTGTTCTGGCCTCAAGGCACTGTCCTTTTTCAAGAAGATGGCACTGCTTCTGTAAACGTTAATTCACAACTTTGTATAGTTGGAAAAATTAGTAGGTGGCAGAATCTGAATGTTTACGAAGTGGGATCCTGGTGTTTCTTCTCCATTTGTAGGGGAAAAGAGAAGCATTTGTAGGAGGAATGGACCTTGTAGGTTTTCCTTGAAATTAAATTTGTCATTTCTTTTGTGAAAGAGCACATCTTCATATGGAAGCAGATGCTTGTGGCTTGAGGTGTAAGCTACCTTGGTTCCCATGTTGGGAGAAAGGCAGAATATAAATAAGTAAAAGTAAATTGAATTAAAAAATAAATAATAGCCAAGGGCATCTTTTATGCCAGTGTCATAACCAAATGCTGTTTTATGTTTTGTGCTATAATTTAAGTCAAGAACAAGTTGTAATCTGTTTGGTCACTCAGATGCATTTTTAAATTACATGCCTACTGCTGCTTTGAATGTATCCTTTCTTCAGAATTGAGGTATCAGACATATAACCAGAGTTGACTCATGGAGTCTGAACTCAGGTTGCTTTGGCTTACATGTGCTGCTTTTTTGAGCTTTCTCTCCCTTTTCTTCTTCATAATGCTCTCTAGCATTTGATCTAAAGCCCAAAGTGCTGTTTTGCCAATGACTCTGAATCCACCTGTGCCCTCTAGTGAGACTTGACCTGTTTTCTAGGTGAGGTGTGGTTTAAGAAGAAGGTAAAAGACAGAAAAGGAAAGAAAATGAGATGGTTATAGTTCAGAAACAATGAGGCAGGGAAAAGATGCTGGAATATTGTTGTAAATGGCCAGGAGATTAACCTCTTTCCTCCAACCTTATCACATCATACACAAAATAATTTTTGAAAGGTAGATAAAATCTGGCTGTGTGCTTGCACACAGACTTTTTATTTTGCTTAATTTGTTACAAATGAGAAATGACTGAGCAATGAGGCTTCCATTGTCTGTCTTATTAGTAGCATATTGCTTTTCCATAGAGAGATTAAAACAATAACTGCCTGGTTAAATACCTTTTGCTAGGCTAGTTATTAAAATTGTCTTTCAGACTTGCAGTGTTCTAGTGGCTTTTTTAGGGGAGGGGTGCTGTTTTCTAAACTGTGGCCCCACTTGATGTTAGACAAAAACTCCTGTCATCTGACAGTATTAGCCATGCTGGTTAGTGTTGCAGGGAGTTGTAGGGTGCTGTTGGCCAGCTTTCCAAGCAGTAAGCATGCACAGTGTAAACTGATGGTTTTCAGTCAACAGATATAGGCATCTTAGTTCAGGCTGGTAAAATCGTTGCTATAAGTAAGCCTAAGTATACATGATAATTTGCAGATAAGTTCAGTGGGATTTACTTGCAAGTAAGCTTACATGGGTTTGCTGTGATCTTTCCATGCCCTTGCCTAGGGGAATTTTTCAGTTCTGTTTCTGTTTTCATTGGGGACAGTGGTACTAATGAGTTGATAATTTTTCATGAATTCGTTTGCGAGGTTGACATGCAGCTGCCGTAGGAGCGAGCAGAAGCTAGGGTTGCAAGTGCATGTAGACCTCTGCGTGATTTGCTGTTAATTGGCACAGTCCTCTGACTCCCAGTTAAGAAGAGCAGTAAAAAGTCTGTCCTGCCTTGCCCTGAGATATAAAGGACTCAGGAATGGACTTATCTGTGGAAAGACTATATGCTCTATTCAGTTCTGGTACTTGGAACAAATTCTTGAACTTGGCATTCTTGAATGCTAAGTTATTGGTTTTTGTGCCAAGTTCTGGTTGGTGGATCTTGAAATGTTTTGTTTTGAGAAGACAAAGTAGATCCCACACAGCTGAAGTTTACTTACTCATACTGTAGGCCGGGTAGGTGCTCCCTCCTTTCTGTAAGAAAGAAGTGGCACTCCCGTTTTTGTGTGTTCATTCACCTTGATTAGTAATGGACTTCTGACAACAGTGCCTTGGGCCCTGATCACATAAAAGAAAATGTTATACAAGAGTAGTTTCTAGGCTGTGTGCTAAATGTCCTGGGGTTTCTTGCTGGCTTATCAAAGGCTCTGTGATGCATAGAGCTGTAAGACTAAGCCAGTGGTCCCCAAAGACCTCTTGTGGTCTAGCACCACTCTTTTCTTGTGGTGTGTAGCTGCAGGCATTTCTGGGCAAATCTGGGGCTCATTTACAGTTTGTTGGGGGAACAGCTTTGCCCAGTGTCCTGCTTGGGATTGATGATGACCTTTGGAATCCTTTACATTGTTCAGTGATCCTGTGTCCAGTGAAGGATGTCTTACAGTGGAATTTGAGAATAAATCATTTTTATAAAGATAAAATTTGTTAGAGAAAAAAATATGCTGCTACGACCAATCACAGAGTAAGATTTCAGTAGGACTTCTGGAGAGCATTCTTCCACATGGCTCAAGTAGCAGTGCCTAACGGTGCAATTTTATGCTGTTCAAAAGTAATTTCCACTGAATTCACTTGGGCTTTCTCCAAGGTAAATAGGTGGGCGTTGGCAGTCTAGGTCAACTGTATAGACAAAAGGGTTAAGTGGATGTTTCCTTCTCAGTGATGCTAGTTTTATTTTGGAGCGCAAAAGAATAGAGTTCTTATGCATGACCCAGTGGGACACCTTCACTTGCTTTCCCACCCCTCCTGCCACTTGTCGTGTGTCCTAAAACCTGCTCGCAAGGGATGGGAGATTCTCCCCAGCAGGTTTTTGGTGACATGGCAATATACAGGGAATAGTACAAGGGAACAAAGTGATAGTGCTATTATAGTGTTGTCCTACTAACCTCAATTCAAGTATGTAGGAAGAGTAGTTCACAAGTACTTAAACTTAAATATCTTCTTTCCTTTTAGCACAGCTCTGTATGTTTGCATGTGCATACGGACACGCGCAGAGAGAGATTTACTGTGATTTTGCAAAAGTTCAGGAAAACCACTGAATGTACTCATGAACACAAACCTCAGCTTTCCAAGAAGCTCAGCTTTCAAAACAAGAAAGAGCAACTGTCTATCTTGTGGTGAGAAACAGACACTGAAGTGTCCGTGTGGTACGACAAGCTATAGTTCGTTGTTGTGTGCCTTCAAGTCATTTCTGACTTATGGCAACCCTAAAGCAAACCTGTCACAGGTTTTTTCTGGGCTGAGAGTCTGTGACATGCCCAAAATCACCTCATGGCTTTCCATGGCCAAACAGGGAATCCTGGTCTCTAGGGCCATAGTCCAGTGTTCAAACCACTACACCACACTGGCTCTCTGCACTAAAGTAAAGGTGTCCTTTTGAAGTCAGTCTCCCAGCCTGCATGTGCATCAGACCTTAAAAGAATTCAGTGCACATGCTTGGTGTTAAGTTCTCTCTCCATCTCCCATGCGAAGCAAACACCAGGCTGGGACAGTTCCAGTGGGCTCTGGACAAAGTTTATTCTCTTGGGCCCCTTTCTCTGTAGGGAGGCCGTGCTGAGTTTACCTGGCAATGAGTAGATCCAGCTAGTACCAGTTTTATTTATTTTGAATGGGCCATGGAGTGCACTTTGATTTTAATGGGGCCCCAAGAGCTGCCCACAGAACCCATGTATTAGTGCTTTGGCCTGCTCTTGGGGTACTTTCTTGGTACTTCCTGCAAAATCAGGGGTCCTTTCCTACCTTACCTGCCTCCCTGCTCTCCTCTGATGCCAGTCCTGTCTACCTGCTTATAGACTGGTTTAAAAACAAATTAGGCAGTATGGGGTACCTACAGACTTTATTCAGATCACAGAACTCTGCTTTGCAGGAGAGTCTAGGCTACCTTTCAGAAGAGCGTTGGGTCACAGAACTCTGCTTTGTTGCAGAGGGGAGGGTATCTTTTCAAAAACTGTTGAGGCATCTTTTTCTAGAGTGCGGAAAGCTTTCTGTTTGGATTGAAATCTGCTAGCCAGCAAGTATGTTTTCCAGGCTCTGCTTCTTCCTATCTCAGAAGTACACGCGCAGCCATCAGTGTTACTTAGCTTGGATACCTCCTGTCTCTACAGCAGACATGGCTGTAATACAACTCTTCTGCATTTAGGAACAGGTTCCCATTTACTCCATTGCTGTCAGCTTGCTGTTTACATTGTGGATGACAGCTCTCTGTCCCTGTAGGGCTGCAAAAATAGAGTCCATCTCCTCTTTTGTTTGTCTAATCAATTTTCAGAAGGAAGCAATTGAATGCATAAAAGGCTTTACGGATTTTTGCCAAAGTGTTTGTCAGGGAAAGGCGCCCTTTCCTGTAAGTAGATTAAAGCAGCTTCCCAAGTTTCGTTTCCTGTACATCAGTCTAAGGGTGCTTCTGAGGCCTGGGTTGGTGTTGTTGGGCAGTTTGGACTGAGCTCAGAGTGACCTTATTTTAGTGCTAGCCTTGCATTTTGTTGTGTACTCAGTGCTGATCATGTATTTAATCTTGAAGGACATTATAACAAAGGACACCACTCTCCCACTGATGTAACTATTTGCTATCCCTATGTGAATATATGCACTATTAAGATCCTATCTGCAGATCTTCCAGTCCTTCATAGCCCCAAATTCCTAGACGTTCAGCTATATGTCAAAGTTTACAGCTGTACATACACTGGATACGTACAAAACCAATTATTTCACAAGGAAATGAGTAAAGAATTCATTGTCCTACTGCAGGTAAGAATTGCTGCTCATATGATGTATTTACCCAGCTTTCTCCTAGAAGAAACCAACTTTCTCCCAGCTCTAGGTGAGGAGCCTTTGGCTGTCCAGATGTTTTGGCTTCCACAGTCCCTAGCCATTGGCTGTGCTGGCTGGGACTCCAGTTCCCATCCCTTTCCTAATCTTTGAAAGTGATTAGGCAAACAATACACCATCATCACCCCCTTCCTGTTTTGCAGGAAGTTGATTTGATGAGCTGCTAGGTGCGTTACAGTGAAAACTCACTTGCAGGGTGGGGTGTGTGTGTATTTGCATTGCACAGTTGGCAAGGAGACGTATCTGTAGCAGTTCTTGAGCTTTGGTGTGGTAATGGGTGCAGATGTTTTTGTCTAGCAGACTACCTGATGAAAGGGTGTCTGGAGGCTGCCTTTGCTGTGCACCTTCTGAGGAACTCTGTGGGCTTCCATAGAGGAGGCAAATGGATGTTAAACTTGCAGGCAGTCCCCTCCCCACATCTACAGAGGAATAAATAGGTAAATAGAAAACAGAAGGGAGCAGGTTCACAATGGTAGACTCATAATATAAACTTTGAAAATTAATTTTCTTCAGGAAAAAAACCAAAGAAATGGCTATTTATTTCATTTATGTCCCAAATGGGATTTAAAGCGACTTGCAGCATAAATTAAAACATAACACTTAAAAGTGCAAAACATTAAAGTGAAGTGCAAAAGGTTAAAAAGCATTAAATGGCACTCTCAGTTAAAACACTGTTTTTAAAACCTTGAAGTTTAAAACAATTAAAACACTTAAAATGCACAATGAATATTTAAATAGCACACCCAGTTGCACATCACACTCCACCCTGGTCAGCCAAGGCTGTTTAGGGAAAAAGATCTTTGCCTGCTGGCAAAAAGACAACAAGGAGGGAGCAGATCACACCTCCTATCGGAGGATGTTCCAAAGCCTAGGAGCAGCTGCCAAGAAGATTCTCTCGTGTGCCCCCACCAACTGAACCTGGGAAGGTGGTGAGATGAGGAGAAACCCCTCCCCTCAAGATTGTATGACTCAAGAAGGCTCATATGAGAAGACACAGGCTTTCAAATAGCATGGATGTAAGTTGTATAGGGTGTTGTAGGTCAAAACCAACACTTTGAATTGTGCCGGGAAACAGACTGGCAGCCAGTGAAGCTGTTTCAGCAAGAGAGCTTTATGCTCCATATAGCCAACCCCAATCAGCAGTTTAGCTGCAGCATTTTGAACCAGTGGCATATCTAGTGTAAACAGCATCTAGGGCAAGCTTGGAAGTTTTGCCCCTACCTCCTTACCCCTGCCCCCACCCCACATGCATGTTGTTTTTTTGCACTCTTTTTTTGTGCATTGATGCCCAGGGCATGTGCCCTACTTGCCCCACCCTAGATACCCTCTGTTTTGAACTTGCTGAAGTTTCCAAACAGTTTCCAAGGGCAGCCCCACATAGAGTGCAGTTGTTGTTGTTGTTGTTGTTGTGTGCCTTCAAGTTGTTTCTGACTTACAGTGACCCTAAGGTGTGTCAGGGATTCCAGGCAGGGAACCCTGGGAAAATGATCAGCCCACTGCAAAGATGTTGCATCATGCCCCAGCTGTGGGTAATTGCAAGGTTGCATAAGAAACTGGGGTCGTGTGCAGATGGTAGAGGGAGGTGTGCAAGCCTCTACCTGATTGGTTGTAGACATGTATATAACAAAGCAACGCCAGTGCGTATTTGTCTGTTGACCAAACCTGGTGCCTGGCGCAAGCTTTTGTCCATCTGTCCTATGTTTTGTATATAATGGAACTTTGCTGCAAGATAAAGTGCCTCCTGTTTTGGAAGAAACTCCTCTGTGTGTGAGTATCCTTACTGGGGAACAAGGCTGCTGCTGTTGGCTCGCTGAATTCTGGTTTTTCCGCTGCGTTTCTGTGGGGCTGAAACTCCTATCATCCCCAACAAGGTGAACCATTTCCACTGTGTTTTCACTGTCAGAACATGTAGCTGATTACAGGCATACCTCAGTTAACAAAGCTTCTGACAAAAATGCTGCTTTTTTTTAAAGCCTGCCCAGCCCACTTTTTCTTCATTCTCTGTCTAGCTGGAAGGGTTTTTGTTAGCAGTGTCAGCATCGAGAGCATGGTAAAGAGAGTCTGGAGAATACAGATTTCCAGTGTTAGGCTGCAACAGCATGGCTGCACTAAACCATACAGTGAAGCTTAAGGTGGGAAAAAGTGGGATTTTACTGTAGCCAATCCTACTGTAGCTGTCTGTGCCCATGTGCAAAAGGGAAGGTAAGCAGCAGCTACCCCAAGACTCCTTTATGTAGCATGTATGAAATGCAAAAAAAAAGGGGGGGGGGACAGGTATGTTAAAAAAAAATAAGGCACAGAACTCTAAGTTTGGCCATCAAAGTGGAAATTTAGGCTGGTGAAACAAACAAAAACCTTGACCCTGGATGCATTTTGAAAGAAGCTTTCAAGCTTTCATCTGTGGAAGGTTGAAGATGTTTTTGTTTACCAATGTGTGGCCTACATGACTTGGTTGTTTCATTTCCCGTGTGCGTCTTGCTATTATTGCATAAAATGTTTTCTGAAACTTACTGAACCACCCTTCTTTTTTGTGGTGTAAGAACGTACCAAAATTTTCAAAATATCTGTTGATGAAGTAATGCTCAGGAATGCTTCTACTTCTCGGGATTTAAAAGAAACAAGGAAAGAGATGAGAATGGATATGAAACAAGAAGTAGACAAACTGAGGAAGAAACTGGAAAGCATAACAAAGGATGTGACTAAGTTGAAAATAGATACTAAGGAAATAAAACAACGTCAAACATGTTGAAAAGGAGATGATGGAGGTGAAAAGGAAGCAACAAGAGGATGAAGCTCAAATCACCCTGCAGGAGTTACGATATCATGAAAGATGTCTTCGCTTTAAAGGTGTTCCAGAGACTACAGTGGAGAATTTGTATGAAAAAATTGTACCGGCCTTGGCAGAATTCATTGACATTGATGAGAATAAGATAGAAACATATATTGACAAAATGTTCAGAGTTTCCTCCAAAGTAGCGAGAGAGAGGGAATTACCAAGAGACATCATTATAACATTTACACGGACAATGGTAAGAGATAAAATATTACAGTGAAGTTACGATGGATTATTGAAGATGGAAGATAAAGATGTCAGAATTTTTGAGGATATACCTTACCAAATCTTAAAGAAGAGACAAGAGTACAAACTGTTGGCAAACCTTTTGGTAAAGTGCCAGATCAGTTACCGATGGGAAAAAATTGAAGGCATCTCTTTTACATATAAACAGCAGAGATACAGGATTAATTCAGTTCACAAAGCAAAAGAAATGATGGAAAGACTGAAGAAAGATTTACAAAAAGCTATCCCTGAGGGAGAGAAAGATCAGGAACAGGAATCTCCGGAAGAGGAAAGAGAACAACTCCTAGAAGAAGAAGAAAATGGAGAAGCAGAGGTAGAAGCAGAAGCAGAACAAGGCGTTTTGGAACAAGAAGAAGGGGAGTTAGAAGGAGTATTGAAGGACTAAGTCAATTTTCAGAAATAAGATTTTAATATAATTCATTAAAATGGATTTTAAGATATACTCTTGGAACATTAAGAGGTTTAACTCTGAATACAAAAGAAGACAAATTTTTCATCATTTGGAAAAACAAAATTTGGATATAATGTGTCTGCAAGAAGCTCAAGTTAGGATTCAAGATTTGAGAAAAGTTCGAAATCCGAAATTGGGTAGCTGTTTTGCAGCTACGATTGACAAAAAGAAAAGGGGAGTCTTGATATATGTAAATTCAAAATATGGTGCGCAGCAAATTTTTCACAACAGTAACGGTCGATATATAGGAGTAGAAGTTACTCTGAAACAGGATAAAATATTAATAGTTGGAATATATGCACCAAATGGAGCTAAAGGTGAATTCTTCACCACAATACACAAAGAGGTACTGAACTATCTTAATGAAACAGGAAATTCAAACATTATTGTTTTGGGGGATTTTAACGGAGTTATCAACCCAAAAGTGGATAGAACAATACAGAAGTTAACCCCCCGAAACAACGGCAAACTTCCTAAGAGCTTATTTAATATGATGGATGATTTAAACTTATTTGACATTTGGAGATATAAGAATGGACAATTGGGTGGATATACGTTTTACTCCGATCGTCATAAGTCAATGTCAAGGATAGACATGATGTTGGTATCCAAACAACTACTGTTGAAAACTACAGATATGGACATTCTTCCTAACTTGTGCTCTGACCATAATCCGTTACAACTAAAGATAAATATCAAGGACAGAGAAAGAACATGGAGAATGAATGATGAGATCTTGAATAAGGAGAAGTACATAGTGAAAGCAAAAAGGGAGATAATTAACTATTTCAATGAAAACATGATGCCGGAGCTGTTGATGAAAACTATTTGGGATACAAGTAAAGCTGTCATACGTGGTAATTTTATCAGATGGGCCATGGAGATCAGAAAAGAAAGGAGACATACTGAACAGCAAATTTTGGAAAAGATGAAGGAAATTGAGAAACAGATGAGACAAAATCCGTCGGATAAAAAGAACAGACTATAGATGAAGGTACATCAAGCTGAATTAAATCAACTTAATTTGAATGAAATAGAACAACAGATACGGTGAATGAAATATAACTTTTTTGAACAAGCTAACAAACCCTCAAAGTTTTTGGCTGGTTTGCTGCATAAAAGAAGGGTTCGAAATGTCATATCGGAGATCAGAAGAGAAGAAGAAAGAATCACAAAACAAGAAGGAATAAAACAAGCTTTTTATAAATATTATGTGAAGTTGATGAGTAAGATTACAAAATCAAAAAAGCAACAAGAATTGGAAGAATATTTGGAGAAAATGAATAAAACGAGATTCAGTGAAGATCAAAGACTGATTCTGAATAAATCTATTTCTATGATGGAAGTTGTAGAGGCTATTAGAAATCTGAAGAATGACAAAGCTCCAGGGCTGGACAGTTTTACTGCAAAATATTACAAAATCATGGAACATGAGATTTCAATACCTTTGCAAAGTACAATAAATGAGATAATAAAGGAAGGAGTACCAGACACATGGAAAGAAACTAATGTGGTGCTGATTCCGAAAGAAGGCAGAGATTTAACAGATGTAAAGAATTATAGACCAGTATGACTTTTGAATACAGATTATAAGATTTTTGCTTCAATCCTAGCTGCAAGATTTAAAAAAGTGCTGTCAGAGGTCATTGATGAAGACCAGAATGTTTTTTTACCAAAAAGATCTTTAAGAAACAATATCAGAACAGTTTTAAATATAAATGAATAGTATGAAAAGCATAATGAACGGAAAATGGCTATGATATTTGTAGATGCGGAGAAAGCTTTTGATATGATCAGTTGGCTGTTTATGAAGACGGTGGTTAAACAGATGCAGGCTGGAAATAAATTTGTCTCATGGATTGAAGCAATTTATAGCCAA
This sequence comes from Cyclura pinguis, assembly GCA_030412105.1. NCBI lineage: Eukaryota > Metazoa > Chordata > Lepidosauria > Squamata > Iguanidae > Cyclura > Cyclura pinguis. Next base: position 192,716,564 of record CM059600.1, on the reverse strand, counting down.
CAACAAGCTCGATTGGTCATTAATGGTAAAAGAACACAATTGATAGAACTGCATAGAGGGACAAGACAAGATTGTCCTTTGTCTCCTCCTTTGTTTATCATGACAATGGAAATACTTAATAATGCTATAAGAGAAGACAAAGACATAAAAGGAGTTCAAATTAAGAAATATCAATATAAGTTAAAAGCCTTCGCTGATGATTTGGTTTTATTTTTGGATGATCCAGGGAGCTGTATTAAAGACTTGATTAGAACATTTCAAGAATACGGCGAATTCTCTGGATTTAAAGTTAACAAGGAAAAAACAGTTTTGTTAACCAAAAATATGACTGAGCGAGAAGAGAAGGAATTAGCACACTTAACAGGATTTAATAGAGGACAAAAGGCAAAGTATCTAGGTGTCTGGATAACAAAAAGAAACAATGAGTTATTTCAAAATAACTATGAAAAAAAATGGAAAGAAATAAAAAAGGGTTTGGAAAGCCGGACTTCTATGCGTTTATCGATGATGGGGAGGATAGCTGCAATAAAAATGAATGTACTTCCAAAAATGAACTTTTTGTTCCAAAATCTTCCTATTATAACAAATAATAAGCCCTTTTTACAATGGAAAAGGGAACTAACTAAATTTATATGGTAGGGATAAAAATCCAGGATAAAATGGAGTATTATGACAGATCAGAAAATTAGAGGCAGAATGGGACTACCTGACTTTCAGTTATATTACAAAGCAGTGGCTTTTACGTGAATAAAAGACTGGGTTGATCTAGAAGATATGAGAACGTTGGCATTGGAAGGTGCTGACTTGAGGATGTTTTATGCCTATATGTTTTATGATAAAGCAAAAATAGATAAAGATTTCACACACCATTATATTAGAAAATCGCTTTTGAAAATCAGGAATGAATACAAGACTAAATACATACGGCAGCTCTCCACATGGGTGTCCCCTCAAGAAGTGTTTTTTGGAAGATGGACTGAAACAGATAAATGGCTGAGATATGAACATATATTAGAGAAGACAATTTTTAATAACTTTAAGATTAAAACGAGAAAAATTGGAACGAGAAGGAATTTCATTAAGTTGGTTCCCTTACAGACAGTTAACTGAAAGATTCCAGGTGGATTTAAAAACATATGGAATAGAACCAAAAGGAAAAACTGGAGTGATCAAATGGTTGTTTGAAAATCCGCCTCATTTTTTAGTGCATATATATCAAGAAATAATACAGCAGGAAAGGCAAGAAGAAACAGTTAAGTCAGTAATGATTTTGTGGGCTCAGAATATCGGACATTCAATTCAATTAGATTCTTGGGAACAGAGTTAGAAAAGAACACAAAAATTTACAGTAGCCCAGAATCTGAAAGAGAACTATTATAAGCCGTTTCATAGGTGGTACATGACACCAGACAAACTAAAAAAGATTTATAATACAGGTACTGGTCTCTGTTGGAAATGTCAGAAAGAGGTCGGTACGATATGCCATACGTGGTGGACATGTCCTAAGGCTAAGAAATATTGGAGTGAAATACATAACAAAATTTGTGCACTAATGAAAGTTCAGTTTGCTAAGGTACCGGAATTGTACTTGTTAAATATGACAGATGTGTTAGAAGGTACTGGTATAAAGAAGTATTGGAGAATAATACCGTATATGATAACAACAGCTCGTATTGAATATGCAAAGCTTTGGAAAACTCAGCAAATACCCACAATAGAGCAATGATGGGGAACATTTATTGATGATAGAAATGCTGATATGGTTTCTCAGAGATTAAAAGGGAAATCAGACGATGAGATTCAAAAAGAATGGCAAATTGTACTGGGTAATTGCTGGGTACCATCAGATGAAAATGAGTGGTTCATGGTTAAGATAATCAATGAGGGGGCAACTGGATATATATCATGGAGCTGGAATGTGGTGATGAAAATGCAAGAACTAATGTGTAATACTATCATTATAATGTGGTACATTAATATAAACATGTTAAGAAATATAGAAGATGAAATCTAGATCAGTGTGGAAGATCAAAGATAATTCATGTAAATTTACAGTTACAATTGTTTGTTTTTTATATGTGAATTTGAATAAAATGATTTAAAAAAAAAAGGAATGCTTCTACTTCTTTAATTGAGGTATACTTGGATTCTCTTCTCACCAAATTCCTTTGCTTCTATCTTCCCAGAGTAAATCAGCTGATGTGGTGACCATCTCCTCTAAATACAAGCAGAAATACGAGTGCCGACTGCCTGCTGCTGCAGTGAAGATACACCAAGACAAAGAGGAAGATCCTCAGAGCTATACTGGCCTGGGAATCTCAGAACTGCTAAAGCCAATGGAAGCAGCGCCTTGCCTTATCAAGGTACCTTTAGACCAGGGTTGGAAGGAAAGGGCCATTTCCAGATAAGATATAACCAAGGAAAGTGGCAGATTCCATACTCACAAGGTGTTTCTCCTCTTGGTGCTGTTAGAACCATGTAAAAAGATGGGGCCAGATAAGCAAAGCGCTTACTCGTTCCAATGATTGTCAGAAGGGCCCCTGGTGGTCGATCACTACTATTCCTCTTCTGCAGCTGTGGGAACGAGATCGAGAGAACAACATTGGCTTCACCAGGGCTGCCCTGGAGATTTATGAAGCCCCAGGGCAGGTATGATGTTGAGGGCCCTGCAAGTGATCCCCCTAAGCGCTATGCATGTGAAAGGGCTCTGGTGAACAATATGGCAATGTTGGGACCAGGGCCATTGGTATACCTGGAACATCTTGCATTGTGGAGGCCAAGGATGCAGAACTTTGGTAGTTGTACTTTAGGAGAATTCTGATTCAAGAGGGAGCATATCAGGGTTTTGTTTCAATCAAATATCCTAGTCTTTAACGCTTCTCCCTTTTCTCTTAGACTAAGGACTGGTGGACCTATGAGTTCTGCTATGGGAAGCACATCCAACAATACCACATGGAAGGTACTGCCTTCTCCTTTTTCACTTGACTGCCTTCTTACCAGCCCAGTTCAAGGCAGTGTTAAACTGGGCTCTTCATAAATGCTTAGTTCTGGGAGGCTCAAGAAAGGTAAAACAGACATTCTTTACGGAATGCATAGTTAAATTATGACTTTACTACCACAAAGTGTAGTGATGGTCCACCAACTCAGAAACATTCAAAAGGGGGCTAGACAAATTCATGGAAGGTAGTGCTGTTAGTGGTTGCTAGTTGTGAGAAGGTTATACATTGCATTGGGTATTGGAGCTGCCGCTTGACAGTAGTTGCTGAGAAGAATGAGAAGGAAGCTTCTGTTGCACTCATGTCCACTTATGGGCTCCCCATAGGCATCTGTTGGACCATTCTGGAAACAGAATGCTGGATTAGGTAGCCCTGATCAAACTTAGCTTTTTTCATGTTCTTCTGAATGGCCACAGTTATTCTTTGTCACTGTCAGTACCTCACTGTTTACAAATCCTTTGCCATACATATCTGTCAATGTGTGACAAACCAGAATTTCCTTCCTCCCCTCTTAGAAATGCCTCTGAATAGATGGCCAGGCTACTCCGTACTCCCAAAACTCCAGACTATATATCTGCACATCCTGGAGTCTCACCTCTTCTCCCTCACCTCTGCCACACACCATGATTCAGCTTATATTAAATATATACTATAGAAATTGTTGTGGGGGATAGATGACCGCCTCCTCCCAGGTTATTGAGGAAGGTTATTGATTTCTCAGTCTATGAACTTTCCCACATAGATTTTTTTTTTAAATTGTGGCTAGCAAAGAGGCAATGCCAGTCTATGTCAGGAAGTTCCAGGTCCCAGGCCACACTGAATGCATCTGATGTGGATCTAATAAATAGTAACCAAAGGCAGGAGGAGAAAAATTACCCACAGCTTTGCAATTTGGCATGATGAAAGGCAGATTGCATTAGCAGGAAACGAGCAGCCAGGATTCTAAGACCTTTGTCAGGATGCTTCCAGTCTAGGATTGTGGTTTCCACACACTTGCCTTCTGTAGCCTGGTGCCTTTCAGCTTGGTAGACTGCAGTTCTCATCATTCTTAGCCAATATGGCCTGGACTTCAAATGTCCCCTGAAGTATTGTCTTCTTAGGGGTGGTCATGCAGATTGGGGATGATGGAGATTATAATTCTCCGTATCTAAGGGGCTCCGGGATTGGGAAGACTGATATGCATTCTCTTGACAATCCTTACAATGCTCTTATAAAGAAAAATCAGTGTTAATCCCCGTATTGCAGAGTTTGGCCAGGGCCGGGTGAGTGCTGTTGGGCTAATAGCTTTCAGAGTGATGACTTACACAGATTGTGATGGCAAACAAATAGGTCTATCTTTGCCTCATTTTTAACTGGTGAGAATACTTTTTCTCCATGCTCAGACTCCTCCCTAGGGTGGGAAGGGAAGTTAATCGTTAGCATCCTTTCTTTTTGCGTCAGTACACATAATTAAAACTCATCCTTTGGTATTGTAACTTTTCAAAACAAGGCAAGCCTGTGTATTAATACATATGAATTACTAATGTTAATGATACAGCAATGGATTTGCTCTTCTGTTAACAGCTATACTACATAGTTAACTCATAGACATTAAAGGCATTGAATACACAATATAACAATTGTGGTAACACTGTTCAGAGCAAAAATAATGGTACAAGCTTTCTTAACATCAACAAATACTGTAAATAACTGTGAAGGAATCCTATAATCCTGCAGAGGATCCAATATATTGTAAGAAGGGCTTATAAAATATACATCAGTTACTCCAACAGTGGTCCATAAACTTTCAGCAATAGATGCAATTTCTTGAATTGTTGATGTTGAAGTACTGAATCCAATTATATTCATACAGTGTGTGTCCAGTGACAAACAGAAATTCTTAAACAGCTTCAGAAATGTGCATAAAATAAAGCTGTTAGCATTGTTTGTGGGCTGCTGGCCTATGGGAGCGTGGGTGACTGTAGCTAGATTGTTGACCTGAATTCTGAGCCAAAAGTGATGGTGCAGCTCACTCTGGCTTCTTCTAGGACTGTGGTCCGTGAACAACACTATCCAAAACAACAACAGAGTCTTGTGGCATTACACATTTACATTTATAATAAAAATAATGTGATAATAAATTACAATGTATTATTTTTAATAAGTGTGTAATACATTCTGGCATGAACTTTTGTGGGTCCAGTCTGCTTCATCAGGTGCAAGACCTTGGCTTCTAGGTTACCCATGGATCATTCATGTCCTCCCCTCTGTTTCTTTCCCAGAGTCCGAAATCAAAGGCGATATCCTATTCCTTGGGTATTACCAGTCTGCATTTGACTGGGACAATGAGACTGCAAAGGTGGGTCTTCTGCAGGTTCTTTGTATCTAGGAAGGGTCTGAATGGATGTTCCTCCCTGTGAATAACATAAAGAGCTAGAGATGAGGTAGCTTTCTTTCCTCCATTCCAACTGCAAGAATTGAATTAGAGAAGTTGGGGCGGAGGGGCAGTCTTAACATGCCCTTCCTTATGGACTTCATGTGTCTACTCCACTTCAAAGCGCTCAGGTCTGGAGTACCTGGATACCAAAGACTAGACTATGTTGTGAAAACAGTTGAGTGGAACATCCTAATGAGCCATCAGTGAAAGCTATTCCAGTGTTTACATAGTCTGGCCTCGTGTGCTGATGGTGCTGCTGCTTCTGCTTACTATGTCACACCTCTTTTCCAGTCCTGGACTCCGGATGGCGTACGAAAGTTAAAACAATGCACCCTCCATACATTCACCACTTCACATTCACATGTGCAGAGGCCATGCCAGCAGAGGGTACACTGTAGCTAAAAAAAAGCCACTTTATACGAAGATCAAAAGAACAACCATTACAAAAAGAAACAAAAACCATAAGAACAGTTCAGCGCATTCTGAACAGCTTTTTCCCCCTGAGCATTCAGCCTTCAAAGACTTGCCAAAATGAGAAGATCTTCCCCTGCTTACGGAACGTACACATGCAAGATATCTTGTACCCTCTGTCTGCTTAGTTGGAATATTTTTAGTATATTTGTTGCTGTTAAGTATTTAAAACTCTTTTTTAAAATTTTAATTGGCTTATTTTAAAATTGTTTAAATGTCAAGGCGTTTTTATAACTGAATTGTACTGATGTTTGCGTTGTAAGCTTCTTTGGGAAGGCTGCAATCTTGGAAGGCAACTAAGAAATGTTTAAGTAAAACCTCTTGTTAAAGATACCTGCTTTGAATTGCCACATGGCAGAGAGATTGCTTTTTGTGTTGTTTTGTTTTAACTGGTCTTGTCCTGGCTAGAATATATATTGGCTTCTGAGTAGCTTCTGTTACATGAGTATGGAGGACCTGGGCCAGAGCTTTCCTTCCGGCATCGCTCTGAAGGTTGTTTAAAGATATGGTTGAAGTGGCCTTTAGAGGCTTGATTTGCTATCTTAATTACTCTGATCTGACCTTTATCCTCTTGCATGCCAAAGTGGGATGCCTAAGTCTTTTCTGTCCTCCCCTCCAACCCACAGGAAATGTGTGTGTGTGTGTGTGTGTGTGTGTGTTGTATGTGTGCTTGTGTAGTTACAGTCTTTCTTGGATTATTCCAGAGTTGTCATGGTAACTGTGATGGTGACATCCAGCCCCATGTTATGCTAGAGATAAACTGCAGTTCTTGCTTGCATCTGGGCCCAACACGAGGCAAAGTTATCTTCAACATCTGCTTTAGAAGGGGCTTTGCAGTTAGAGGAAGTTGCAGGAAATGCTGTGGAAGTTTAAAATTCATCTTAAGTCATCTTGAGACTTTTGTGGTTCTCCTTTCTCATCTCAGGCTTCTAAGCAGCATAAACTGAAGCGTTACCACAGCCAGACTTATGTCAATGGATCCAAGTGTAACCTGAATGGAAAGCCCCGGGAGGCTGAAGTCAGGGTAAGGAAAGGGCCTTTGTTCCTCCTTGAGAACATTTCCTCTGTCAGCAACTGAGAGGAAGAGTGAGTCTGTCCTTGTTCTTGCAGAGCTGTAGAAGTGTGAGGTATCTGTTTTGCCTTTGTATTTCTATTGTTTGAACTAGGGCTGAATCTTTAACCAATGTAAGCCTCCCCTTTGCCCTGGCAAACTGAACTGGGTGTCATGCATGATCCTTTTGAAGAGAGGCTCTACCCACTCATCTCCAACTCTTAAATAACTATCTGAGAGCATTTAACAGATTTCAAGATTATTACTGTTAGTTACCATGACCAACATTTGTGGTCTGGAAGGTGCGGTATAAATATAATAAGAATTTTTCCACGTCTCCATTCCAGTTTCTGTGTGAGGAAGGTTCAGGTGACTACATTGCCCGTGTGGATGAGCCCCAGTCTTGCTCCTACGTGCTGACTGTTCACACCACCCGCATCTGCCACCATCCATTTCTGCGGCCTCCATCCACTGCCACCCCTCAGACCATCCGTTGTCATCCAGCCCTGAGCCCTGCGGAATATGTGGAATATGTCAAGGCCCAAGTGTGTGAGTACCTCAGTGCCTTCTGGTCTTAGGGTTACAGCTCTGTGCCCTCGTGTCCCCCCCCCCGGGATTGTCCCAGGAAAATAGGTATACCAGTACTCAAGAGCAAAACAGTTAGGACATCTGACATCACCACTAACAGCAGAATGGTCTAAGACAGAGGTTGGCAGTGCTGGTAGGCCCAGGGCCAATTCAATCACCTCCCCACTGGCCCACATTGCACCCTCCTGAGGAAACTGCAAGTGATAGTAGGTCCACTTCTGTTTTCATAAAACAGTGTTTTAAAAAAAATTAAAATGGTACATGTAGGAGGGTTTAGGTCTTGTTCAAAAGGTGAATCACACTTCCTAGATGCTTCCAGTAGTCCAACTCTCCTTATTCTGTAAAGAGAGAAGAAACTTTAGCTTTGGAAGGACCTTCCAGGTAAAAACAGGCAGGAGGTATATATTGCCCAGCTCTGTGGTAAGGAGTACCCATTCATAACTTTGTTATCCACGGAGGGAGTACAGTGTGAGACAGGATGTTATAGTGAAGGATATTTTAGACTGGGATTCAGATTCCACTTTAAGATTAAGTTTACCTGGTGAGCTTCATGAGTAAGTAGAATGTAACCCTCATACTAGGCAACTGTGGCCATCTGGGTGTTGGACTGCAGCTTCTTGAACCCTGATTATTATCTGTTTTAGCTCAGGCTGTGTTGCAGTCCATCAACATTTGCAGGGCCTGAATTACCCATTCTGATCTGGAAGGATATAGTTTCCTTATTTTTGAAACACTGGGCTCTGTGTTTATGTGTGTAACTGTCATGTATGATGCACAGAGAACTTGGAGGTAGGGTGAGAACAGGATGTAAATACAGTGAGTCCTCCACTTTTGGGGGGATTAGGTGCAGGACCCTCACGAAAGTGGAAAAAATGCAAATAAAAATAAAAATAATCTGAGAACACTTCTCTAGGAATCTCTAGGTCCTCCAGCATGATTCTGTGGTCAATTTCTGAAAAAAGAGGGCCACAAAGTCACGCTGGAGGACCTAGCAATGCCTAGAGAAGTGTTTGCTCTAGGAATCTCTAGGTCGTCCAGCATGACTCTATGGTCCACTTCTGGCGTAAAATAAAAAACTCCACAAATAATTGAACCCTTGGGTGCTGAATCCACAAAAGTGGGAGATCCACTGTACTGTGTCCTTCTGTAGTGTCTGGAGAGTGTTGAGGGGGGCACTTGGGAGTGAACAAAGTTCACAGGATTGCTTTAAACCATGTGAAATGGTAGTGGAGAGGTTCTTATTTTAGTTGTGCAGGTTGATCAGTTGAAGGGCCATGCTGTATTGAAAGAGCAGACAATAAGTTTAAGATCCTCAGTACAAGCAAAACAAACCCATGGTGTGTGTACTGATGCTTTCTCCACTGAAGCCTTTCTCATGCCATTCTACTCCCCACTTTTTCTTTTCTGGTTTTCAGTGCCGATTCTTTCTAGTGATGGATTGTAAACAACCAATTAATGGCTAACCTAGTGCATTTTGAACTATTAGAAGACACCTCAGGGAAGAAATCAGAACATCAGCATATGTGTGTGTTTTTGGTGAAATGTAATTTCTGCCCCAGAGACCAGAACAAGGTGCAATGGATTCAAGCTGCAGGAAAGGAGATTCCACCTGAACCTCAGGAAGAACTTCCTGACAGTCAGGGCTGTCTGGCAGTGGAATAGGCTGCCTCAGGGTGTGGTGGAGTCTCCTTCTTTGGAGGTTTTTAAGCAGAGGCTGGACGGCCATCTGTCGGGAGTACTTTGAGGGTGTTTCTGCATGGCAGGGGTTTGGACTGGATGGCCCGTGTGGTCTCTTCCAACTCTACATTTCTATGATTCTGTGATTCTAATTACAAAATATATTGCTTGGTAGCATTTACTGATAAGAAACTGAATTAATTTTTTATGATACTATAGTTGGGTGGCTCTTTAAAAAGCTCATCTGTCTTGTAGTTTTCTTAGGATGGCTGCCAGAAATGGCATGGCCACTGCTGGGGTCTGTTCTCAGAGGCAGGGATATTTAGAAACCTGAAAAGACGTTGGTAAAAGCATTTATGAAAGTTACTTAAGTTGTCGTTCATGAACTCCTGCAAGTTCATAGAAGGATCTCAGTGGCCTGTGAACTGCATGCAACAAACAAATTAAAAAAAACTTTCATTTTTTTTATTATTTTTTGAAATGAAATATAGTTTTAACTCAAACATATGGAGGGTGATAGCTCCATAGCTGATTCTTAAAGGGATCTATAAGACCCATGTCATAGACTTGTCTGTGATGAGAAGACAGATTTCTGTGCTTACAGTGAGGCAGTTAGTTCATGTTTCTTTCAGATTTTCATGCTTCTGTGAAAATTCTTCATTTCTGATCCCTGTTTTGCTCTCTGTGTGTAGTAGGAGCCAAGCAGCCCCAAGGGAATGAACTTCATAGTTCCTGCGCACTGACTCGTAGGGGATTTTGGAAGAACCACAGTATTCTTGGACTTCTTGTGGCTGTTTTTTAGCCACAGTGATCTAAAGTGTGTGAGGCAGTAGTGTTTAACATGCATATCTTATTTAAACTTCTGCAGCTGACACCAAGCGCAAAGTGGAGGAGATCTCTGAAGAGCTGAAAACGCTAGACACACGGCTGTGGAATGAGCAAGATCCTACCTCTGCTGTTCAGGATACAGATGGAAATGGTAAGGGGCCATTGCCCCTCCCTAGCCTTGTGATTTCTGCATTGCATCTCCCATCAGTCCCATGATCAGGACTGGTGGGGGTTATAGCCCAAACGATCTGGCAGTTTGGAGAGGATGTTACTGAAATGTCGTAAGGAAAGCTAAACATGGTCATCACTGGTTAATATTTGGATGAGAGACCACCAATGAATACCAGGTGCTATAGGCTATATTTCAGAGGAAGGAACTGGCAAAATCACCTCCGAGTATTCCTTACCTAAGAAAGTCTTATGAAATTCATGGGGTTACCACAAGTTGATAGGTGACTCAAAGGCACACACATAAACACATACTGTCAAGTTGGTTTTGATGTATGGTAACCCTATGAGCAAGAGATTTCCAACAGACGCTGTTTTCAGCAGCCCTGTTTAGCTCCTGCAGACTTAGGCCATTTCTACGCTACACTGTCATGGTGCTTTTATTCCACTTTCAACATCCTATGGAATCCTGGAGTTTGCAGTTTAGGGAAGGGCACTTAGAATTCTCAGCCAGAGAGCTGTCTGGCCTCAGTAAACTACAAACCCCAGAATTCTACAGGATGTTGAAAGTGGAATATAATAGCACTGTAACAGTGTAGTGTGGAAATGGCCTTAGAGCTGTAGCTTTGTTGGTTGAGTCTATACACTTGTAATGTGGTCTTCCTCTTTTCCTGCTGCCTTCAACTTTAGCAGGCTTTCATACCATGTAAATTTTTTTCTTTTCTTTTCTTTCCCTATCATTCTCCCAGTAAGGAAATCAAAGCCGCCTACAATTCTCAAAGAAGCTACATCTTCTATGGCCCCAAGGTTTTGTGGATGTATGAGACAGGATAGGAGATCAACTTGGTTACCATCTTCATCTTGTAACACAGACAGAAAACCACACACAAGAGAGCGATATGGGGGTGTCTCTAGCTTTGGATTATGAAATTGTGGTATGGGGGGATTATAACTCAAATAATAAAATGAAGATACTTAAATGCAGCATCATTGCAATCAGTCTAATGACAGATGCCCCAGAATGTGAAAGATGACTGTAAAACAAGAGTGGGCAATTATAGCAGGTGCAGTGGCCTGTTTGGTCTGTGGGTCCCTCTGGGCATTGTGTTGATTGCTCAAAAACAAAAGTTGAAAGCTTCCATTTTCAGTGGTGTTCAGAAACAGGCAAATAATCAATCTTGTTTTTCTAAAGAGGGACATGACGTGCGTGAGCCATTCAGCCAGTTCCAGTTTACCTTCACCTTGGGTTTATGAGAGTTGTGGTTGTGAGTTTGTGCATTAGTTTAGAGGACAGCTTTTCCCTATATAATGAGCTTGTGGTGCTGAATGCTTGACAGTCTCCGCTAAGGATAATCTATTATCTTTCCAGGCTAAGTTTTCATCTAAAACATATGGAACAGTTGGTAGGATGCCTGACTTTAAAAAAAAAAAAAAAAAGGGAAAGAGAAAAAGTTCTGTAGTCAACAAAAAAGCATAATATGGTTCGGAAACGATATCTTCTTTTGGCAAATGTAAATGTATTCCCTGCACTGAAAAACCTAAAATACATGAATAGCTGTCATGCAGCTCACTGATGAAAAGTCCCTAATCCATGGAGGCTGGCTGGTGGCTCCTTTATCAGTGATAGGGTGAATCTCCTCTGGTTTTAGTCCAAACTTGAAAGGAGTTCTCAAGGTGCAGAGCCTATTTTGACAGCAGGGTTCAGTGCTGTGGATAGCTTTTGTAAATTTCATACTGAAACATAGTTTCAGTTAAAATTTCATGGTCCTCCTGACATGGAAGCCAACAGCTGCCACTGTGCCTAGTTATCATAGTGGCCAAACAAAACAAAAACATACTTTTTTTGTTTATTTTTATTAAAATTCCATAAAAACTAAAATTTATATCACGTGTTGTTTACAGTATTACATATTGTATACCATTCTTACATAACTTTTCTATTATTAATATTTTCTGTACAATATTATTTCCTTAATATATTGTTAAATCAACCCCTCCTCCCCCCTCCCTCTATATCCTGTCCCCCCCATATTTACAATACATTATATATTAACAATATATTTTTGCCATCAATTTATCCTTCCCCCTCCCTTCTCTCTCTATGTCCCTTCCCTCTCCCCCCCTCTAGCCTTCCTTTCCTTATGCGTTTCCCCCCCTCCAATCTCTTTTTTGTTTCTTATTCTAAACCTCCTTAGTGTGAAATCTCTTTTTGTTATTGTAATCTACCTTAATTTTCCTACTCAGTCTATATTCCCACCTTAATATAAGTATTACCCTTTCGATCCTTTATTCAGTTCTGTACCTTCATCTTACTTCTCTTTCACTGATCTAATAATTTCATTCCATTGCTTTTCGAATTGTTGATTTGAATTACCTTTCAGCATGTTGGACAGTTTTTTCCATTTCAGTAATATCCATTACTTTAATCTTCCATTCTTCTTGGGAGGGTTCTATTCCTTCTTTCCAGTGCTTTGCGTAATTCAATGTTGCTGCTGTTATTAAATTTAATAATATTTTCCTTTTTGTCCTCATTTGGCTGTTCCTCATGATCATGTTTAGTAAATAAAAACAAAAACTTACCTTAATGGTAGATAGTATTTGCATCCAGAGAGCTAAGGCACTTCTCATCATTGGAAAGTCCTGCTCAGCTCAACTCAGTTGACTTGGAGACATGTGGCGGTACCTTTGTTCCCAGGCCTAAAACCTTGCAAACTGGAGCAAGCTCAGTTAAAACGTTCTGCACTTGTATGGTTCAAAATTATCTGCATCTCAGTTGTACTGCAGAAATGCAGTCGATAAGTCCCGTTGCTTCTGTCTGGCTCACACTCTTTGTGTTACATGTTTGTTCAGTGACTCCAGCTCCTTCTCCTCCCCTCGAGACTGAACAAGATGATGATGCTGATTTCTGGGAGAGAGTGATGCATCAAGATGGGAAAACATCTCAGACACCAGAACACACAAAGGTAGTACTTAATTCTAACAGTTACTTGCTATCTTCCCCATTGCTGAAAGTTATATAGTTGTCCTGAGATTAGGTGCCTTTCCCCTTTCATTAATATTTAGTCACTTGTGAGTTTCTTTTTTTGGGGGGTGGGGGGGCCAGGAAGATAAGACTGGAGGCAAAAGGGTAGCTCTACTGTTTAGGTCCCATGGAATCTGATTTGGATTTTGATCAATGAATATTTTATTTTATCATTCTATGGGCTTATATCTTGCCTTTTTGAACAAAGGTTTTAGAATGTGAAGGGAGAGGGGATTTACTCATTTTCTTGAGGGTGAAGGGAGTCACTGTCAATCACTGGATACATTTGATTTAGAGAGAGATTCAGGTTATTTCTGCACTACATTGTTATAGCGCTATTATGCCACCTTCAACATCCTGTGGAATCCTGGGACTTGCAGTTTAGGGAGGGGCCTTTAGAATTCTCAGCCAGAGAGCTCTTTGACCTCAGTAAATTACAAGCCCCAGAATTCTGCAGGATGTTGAAAGTGGAATGATAGCACTATAACAGTGTAGTGCAGAAATGGCCTCGACAGCAGGATCTGAAATGATGACTTTGAAAGCTGGATATGGGCAAAGGCAGCCCTTTGTGGTAAGTGTTGAAAAAAGGCAGCCTCACGTAGTCTGTTCACATTACATTGTGGTTATCCAGTGAAGTAGGAATTCCTGGTAATTCAGTATGGGAAGTGATCAGGTTGTTTCTAGCCTATATACAGAGGGTGGGAGATGGGGTTCGTGCAGCCCCAAAGACTTGTTTTTTCGGTCCACACTCCCTTCAGACTGCATGCAACTGCCTTTTCCCTGGCCAGAAAAAAAAAAGGTAAGTTGGCTGTCCTCAATTTTTAGGAGTAGCAGTTTACCTTCTAAATAACTTGTATCTACACCTCTCTCTCTTTAATGTTTATAAAATTGGCCAGTTTTCAAAGCCAGTCACTTCCTTTTTGCTTTTCTTTCCTTCCGTTCTCTCCCTCCCCACACCCTTTTGTGGTCACTTTGGCAGTCCATGCATTTCTCCAGAGGGTCTGAGAGGCAGAAAAGAGACCCCTGGACCTACTGCAGTGCCCTACCTCTGGTCTAACCAAGCAAGTCTCAGTGTGTCTGCGTGGGAGGGGAACATTTTCTCCAAGTTAAATAGTTCATTTCCTTAAATTAGAGTAATTCCACATTGCCCCAACATGCAAAATTTCCTCCCTAGCTTCTCAGTGACATGTGTACAGTGGAACTGACACTGTGGAGAAGTCTAGACTTTGAATAAAGTGCTGCATCCATTAAGGGTAATTTTGGGATGCGTTAAAGATCAAAACAGATGGGAATGCTGTTCAGTCGGGTAGAGATTGCTAACAATTAGCTGCTGCTGGGTATAACACCAGCCCCAGAATGCAAACCATAACATGGAGTTGCTAAATGCCTAAAAATAGGAATACTTGTTGGATATGGATGAATGTCTTGTGTATCCAGCATGCACAACACCAAAGAAAATGTGGAAAATGAATTCTTCTAGTACAAAGAATAGCAGAGCTCAAGATCTTGTATAGTGCAGAAAGACTTCACAACTCAACCCTAATATGGTGGCTTCTGTGGGCAGCACTCAAACCATTTCTTTTCCATCCTCTTCTGCAGGAGGAAGAACCAATCTTGAAAACAGCGGATAGTCATCTGGCAGGTAAGTTGCAATGGCCTAAAAGGGCTGTGTGGTGGACCTAAAGAGCACAGGGTAGAAGTGGCATGAGCCCAAAAGGGATTTAGGAGTCTCTCAACCTCCCTTCCCCTCTTTACCCAACAGCAGTTGCTTCACAGATGAATAGCTGAAACCATCTCTAGTTAATTAGGTGCCATCTCTGAGTGCCTCTCCTGAAATCAGTTTTACAATTTGAGCTGCTCTTCTTCTAATATAGTTTGAATTCATGGACAAGAGTTCTGTATCTAAGAACAACACCGTAACTTACAGATTTGGTGCCTGAGTTATTCTTTTTTTCATGTTCCCTTTACCTTCCCTTTCTCTTTTGCGTTGTGTCATTCTAAATATGAGGTCAGTGAGTGCTTTTTTATTATTATTATTATTTTAGTTTCATTTTTTTGATTGTACATATGTTTCTTAGGGAGCCTTTTCATCTGGAGACCAGGGTAGAAACCATTTTAATACAGCTATACTTCAGTTCATGATGTGATTGTGTTCCTGGGCATTACTACTTTAACAGAAAAATTGGTACCAGAGGCAAAAATAAGAGGGAAAGAATTAAAAAAGGTTCCTACATCACATAATAATAATAATAATAATAATAATAATAATAATAATAATAATAATA
Organism: Cyclura pinguis; assembly: GCA_030412105.1. Lineage (NCBI taxonomy): Eukaryota > Metazoa > Chordata > Lepidosauria > Squamata > Iguanidae > Cyclura > Cyclura pinguis. The sequence continues at coordinate 192,701,062 of CM059600.1, read as the reverse complement.
ATAATAATAACAACAGTAGTAGTAGTAGTAGTAGTAGTAGTAGTAATAATAATAATAATAATAATAATAATAATAATAATAATAATAATAGAGCAGTTCAACATGTTTCAGCAAACTTTTGCTGAACTGACTATATACTCATGAAATGAAACAGCCAGGCCAGCTAAGCCTTGCATAGTAAACAAAAACACATCAAACCTTCTAGAGACCACTTGAAGGCTTCTTCCAATATGGATCCTGAGATTACTTTTTCTTTCTTTCACCACTCTCCACTTTTCTTATCTTCATTTTGGTGGCCAGATTTAAGATTTTTGTGTTTTTAACATGTTGTGGGGTAACAAGTTAGGTAGGTTTATCTGCTTTCCTCTTCATTTTGCTGTTCCCACGCGTTCAGTAAGGGATTGTGGAGATGCTGCTGCTGCTGCTGTTTATCTTGGCTGTGGCAGGCAGGCTCACCGAGCTACAGTAGGCTCACCTTGAGTAGAGTCCCACTTTTTCCCTGTGCAAACTTTTATTGCCTTGTTTACAGCAGACATACTACTGTAACTTTACACCAAAAATGTGTTTTCTCAGCCCTCCTTTGTCATCTTTCCAGTGGCAATGCTTCTGAAAACCTCCAGCTAGCCAGAGGACTGGAGAAAAAAAGCGCATTGGTTAGGCATAAAAAGAATTTGTAAAAAGAAGCTTGGTTGTTAGAGGCTTTGTTAACTGAGCTATGTCTGTAGCGTCAGCTTGCAAGCGTAATGGTGAATTGAGATTTAAATAAGAACTTTTCAAGTCCAAGCCCAATATTTTATGTGCTCTAGCTTCACTGTGTTGTATTCCATGGGACTGGAGTGAAGAAGTGTGTGTGTGTGTGTGTGTATTTTTTAAAAAAACTGGTCCCGTGTGTGTCACAAAATTCTGTACACTGAGCATTTCCACTGTGTACATGTACATCATAATTTTAAAGCAGATTTCTGGTTCTTAAGCCAATGAAAGACATTTGAGAAATGTATGGACAATGCTTCATAAAAGCTCAGAAGCTTAATGAAGGATCATGCCCCCATTGATCAGCAGAAGTTTAATATATTATGCAAAGCAAATATCCATAGGACTTGTACAAGCATCATCATTCAGTCTTGGATGAACCAGCTTGTATGCATTTGTATGAATTTCTATCAGTCTTGGCTCTCCAAGAGGTTCTGATACATGTTGTCTGAATCTCTCTAGATTTCAAGAAAAAAATACACTTCAAAGTTATCCGGAATCCTGGAGACCTGGTTCAGTTCATTCATGACTTGAAGGAGAGTACCAGGAAGGTAAGGTCTTGTGGCAAGACATTGTGATTGAAGCTCAGGATTTTAACTGAATGCATGGGAGAAACATAGCTTCATAGCTTCTTATGTCCACCCGATAAAGCAATACATTTGCTTTTTACTGCAAACCATGGAACATGAGTTCTTTTAATGTGAGTTTGGCTGATGTTGGCATGGCATCATTTTTTAAAGCCCAGAATATATCCCTCTGTGACCACAGAACACTCCAGAGTGGTGAGTGGAACCTTTTGACACCCCGTTATCTCCTAGACCAGGGCAGAGCAAAACACATCCCTCTCCAGATGTTGGTTTGCCCCTCCTTTAATCCCTAGCCATAATAGCCAATACTGAAGAATACTCAGAGTCTCGACACAACAACGTCTGCCCAGGAATGCCCTTTGCCTTCCCTGTCCTAGATTGATCTGTATAATACATGTGGGACATCTTATAAAGGAACATGTTTCTGACCACGCTCTCGGAAGAGTTTGGGCCTTCAGTAATGAAACACTTGCTTTCACCTTGTTTAAAAATCTCCTTCATTGGAGGCTTTTAAGAAGAGATTGGATGGCCCATCTCTCAGGGCTGTGGATTCCTGTGGTTAGGCCAGATGGCCCCAGGGGTGCCTTGCAACTCGATATGACTAAGTCCTTTTCGGGGGGGGGGGTGTTCTGTGGTGCATGTGTACAGCTGGAATTTGTCATCAGCCTATTTTTCTCTGGGCCACACTTTGGGTGGGCAGGGGAGCAGAAATACCCAGAACATTTCTATCAGCATGTATACACACACAAACACACACGCACGCACATTCTCCCTCCCCCCCCTCTCCCTCTCTCTCTCTTTCATTCATTCAGTTTATACTTTGCCTTTCTCCCACCAAGGGAAGTTACGGATGAAAATGTATTCTGTGTCTTTTGAATGAGAAAGTGTGGGGTGGCTTAGTTGAATCAGCTGGATCCCACCTTCCCTTGCAATTTCTGAGTTGCCCTTTCTTTCTCCAGGGTAAGGAGAAAGCTAGGGAATCAGAAGCAGACTCACAAGATGCCTTACGCAAAAATGAGGCAGTATTAGAGATGGAGAAACCTGAGGAAGGGGCCCAGGAAGATGAGGAGGATGAGGAAGAACTGCTGGGGAAATTTGAGAAGGAGCTGGAAGACATCCTGCTGCCAAAGTCTGAAATGGCCAAGCTGAAGGAAGAGGTGAAATCTGAGATGGAGAAGGAATTTGATCACATCATTGATGAGGTCAGGATCTATGAGGACAGAGATGGGGAAGGTTTATTTTTTTAACCATGCTGTCCAAAAGTCCCCTAATGGCCATGCTAGTTGAGGGATTCTGGGAGTTATAGTCAAAAAAAACAAAACCCCACCCCTTCCATATCTGAGGCTCCTTCTGTTTGCCTTCTGTGCATAGAGGTAGCCCATATTTGATGTCCCTTGTCCCATAACTATTGTTTGCACACCCAGTTCCTTACATCTGAGAAGAAACCAAAGCATTTCATGCTTGTTTGGGTTAAGTTAAAAAGATGAAAGAGGGAGAGAGACAAAACAGGTCTACAAAAAAGAGAAGGGAAGAGAAGGAAGTGTCCTCATTCTGTTCCTTCTTAGGACTAAAATTTGGATTATTCTGTGAAATTGATAGCAATTAATTAAGGACTGAGAACAGGAAGTACTGCTTCATACAGTGGATAATTGGGTCATATGAAGGAACGCCTTCAACCGTATAATCTTGCCAGCACACTGAACTTTGTGTCATAGGCCTTTCTTGTGTGTCTGCCCTTGAGATCTCTTCTGTTGGTGTAGAAAGGAGATGGTCTTCTTGGAACTTCCCATCAATGTGCCCAACACTGGAACTTCCTATCAATGTGCCCTTTCTGTGTGGATGCTGAGGCAGGCAATAAGCCCTTTCTGATATAAACCTGCTGTCATTTGAATTTGTCATTCATTTATCTTTGCCAGCATAGCAGGAAATGAGCCACTCTCAACTTAAAATCTTAGCCTGTACTATTTCCTCTGACTGCTAACTTGGCAGGTGGAGGATGAGCTGGAAACTGAAGGCCTGAAAGGGGAGTTTGACCGAAAGCAAGCCTCTAAGTCTTTGGCTTCAACCCTCAACAAGCTTATTGACAAACTGGATTCGGGCAAAGTCCCAAACAAAGGAGATAAAGAGCAAGAGCAGAAGCCAGAGGAAGAAGAGGAGGCACCACTGGATGGAGGAGACGTTGCTAAAGAAAATACAGCCAAGCCAGCCAGTGGTATGTTTTCATACAGACAACGTGGATTTCATCATTTTGAATATTGGTAAATTTGAGGAAGGTGAGCTAGCCTAGTGTAGAGGTTTGAGAGACGGACTAGACAGTGGGGGAATGGTAGTTCGAATCCCTGCTCAGCCATGAAAACCCACAGCCTCAGAGGAAGGCACTAGCAAGTCTCCTCTGAGTCAGTCTTGCCAGGAAAGCCTTGGATAGGATCATCATAAGTTTTTGATGACCTGAAGGCATGTAACAAGTTTAAGGATATATCTGTAACAGGCAGCAGGGGACACTGTTTTACTATGGACAGCATTCTTAAGGAATCTCTTGCTAGCTTAAAGAAACATCAAGGTAAGCAGCAAGTAGCAAGTGGTGATGGCATTACTAGGAAATCTCTACAAATGTTTTGGGCTAGAGCATGCCTCTGAACTTACTTGGAGTTAGTTTTTAGGGGCCTGTACTCACGGTCCTAACTTTCCTGCAGGGAAAAAGGGCCCAGGAGGCAACTGAAGATGCTTAGTACAGTAACTAGCAAATACGTGGGTACATGCTTTGAAATGTAATGAGCAAAGCTTTCCAGTCAGACATACCAAATATGTCTTGTGGGTTGAGCAGGGATTCTCCTGGGATGATTTGTAGATTACTTAGGTCTTCAGAACTCTTCAGTTGTGTTCTCTTTCTTTTTCCTTACTCTTGATCAAGAATACAACTGGGTGAAACACTTTAGGCTATGAAATCGGCCTCTTCCTAGTGAAATTTGTCAACCCCCTGCAATTAAAAAGTTATTACCAAGCACTGCCCTGAAGTCTGCTGCTACCGCCTTCGCTGCCACCACTGCTGCTGTTGCTGCTCTGTTATTTTGTCACTGCCAACTCTTTAAAACCATAGTTAAAAGTTCACAGTGTTTGCTTTTGTGTGTTTTGAAGTCTCTTCCGTTCTGGTGTGTGTGTGTGTGTGTAACAAAGAAATGCTGCTCTTGCTTATTTTTCCTATCACTTCCTGTTAGCCATGGGGAAGGCTGGGCACTGAACCTTTGACCTTCTCGCTCAGTGCTTCCTTCTTTCCCTCTGAAATTCCATCCGGCATTACCGACTCTTCAGGTCTTAAGAGCTAAAAACTTGTTCTTGGGCTCAGGTGCTCCGGATCCTCATTTCTGGGCCCCATATAAAAAATTCGGCAATACTCATTCCGCAGTGCTGACGGCAGCTTGTTATTTCTTCCACAACCCCCTCCCCAGCTAAATGGAGCCCACCAGCCACATACTGTATCCTGCCAGTGCTGGACAGTCCCTGACAGGGGGCAAAGCTAGGAATATAGTGAGGCCCTGGTGGATGGCAGTGTGCGGCTAGTGGACTGTATTCAGTTTGGGTGGATCAGAAACAGCGCCTATGCGCCTTACTGGCTGATCACTGCACTTTTCTGGACTTCTTGCCTTCCTTTTCCTCTGCTGTCCAGAGCTCTTCTGCTTTTGCAAGGATGCTTTGCAGCCCTTGATACTGTGCTCAAAATGCTGTTGTCCTTGACATCACTGGCATAACTGAGGCTCTTGTTCTGTAGGCAGCCTTGCAAGCCAGACCCAGCCAGCTTGTGCTCTGACTCTGCTCCCACGAATGCTGACTGACTGATGCGCCTCTGTCCCCTTTCTGTCTCAGATGGCAACCCAGACGGGCGCGTGAAAGTCAGGGTCACTAAAGTAAAGCCAGGTAGCGCTCGGCAGAAGGAGCTGCGAGTCCAAGAGATGAGCAGGGACAACCCGCAGCTGCACCACATAGAGAGTGTGGTTAAGGACCTGTTGGAGAAGGAAGGCCTGAAGGCAGAAGGTAATGCAGCCATGCCACCTCTGGGCAGCGGGGTGATAGGCATCGCTTGGAGCCTTTCTGGGGCTAAGTGCAGTAGGAGGAGAGCAGCCAGGGACACAAGGTCGCCAGAGGACTCCCGTTGCCAGCTTGCATGGAGTCATGGGCTACCCTGATCCTGATCTGATAATCTCAAGACATTATCTGATTAATGATCTTTCTGAGAAGGTGCTTGAGGGCAGAGTTGCCAGCATTTCCTTATCTAAGGAAGTAGCTGGTGTGGGGAGCCATAGCTCACTGGGAGATCACACTGGTCTTTTCACACACACAAACTTCCTGGTTTCATCTGTGAATTGCAAACTAAATAAAATCTTGGGAACCAGAGCTGGAAAAGAATTTTGCCTGGAGTTCATGGAGGAATTACTCAGCTGACCAATAAGGTGACTCAGTGGAAGAAGGTGTCACACATTCAATGTCAGTATCTCCTCTCACTGCATAAGAACAATTGTTCCCTCGCTTCTAGTTTAGAGGAATACAGAACAGGCGGATGGTGCTTTTTAAAGGGTAATCAGAGTGAATGTTGCTGGCAGCTACCTTGACATACCTCTTAATCTTAAATAACTCTTTTTTTAAAAAAAGAAGAAAACTTACCCGATATACATTGAGTCATGCTGTTGTTTGAGAGGCTAATACTGAACATGGGAGATTAAGACATGAACTTCTAAAACCTGATGCTGAAAAAAGAATTTAAAAAAGAAACTGTGGTCTTCAGCAGCAAGTGAGAAATACAGGAAATAATCTATCTTTTCTAGAAAAAAAAGATTCTCGAGAGTTAAAGTAGGGCAAAAGAGCTGACTTGCAAAAGAAATGGATGTTGAAGAATGTCCTCTTGCCTTTATACTATGTGATATTTTTTTAAAAAAATAGTGTATGTAATTGATCAACCAGTATTTTTCAACCTCAACATCAAGAGTATGGTTGGAGAAATCTCTAGATATTTGGAGGCTTAGACTATAATGAATAAGCTGCTCCCCACCACCTACCAATCTAAATCAGATACATATTGGGCAAGGCCTAGCTATTCTTAATTTTGAATTCTCTCTAGACTGCATTCAAAGTGAATAGCAGAGCCATGCAGAGGCTCAGTATGCTTGACTACAAGTGGCTTGCCCTTCTGTGGGGGAAGAGGGGGTCCATCACAGAGGTCTGTGGGTATAAGACTGCCAGGAGCAAGGTATTTTGGGGGCGTCTACTGGATCCAAAATATCTTTGTTACCTCAATAGGTCTGAAGATCAGGCTCTTCAGCTTTATCAGGGTGAAGCTAACATAGAAACTAACAAATGCCAGCAAGATTGCCAGAGCCCATTCTGGCCAATGTGAATGAGCAGAGCTGACACCATTCATCATTTTACTCCTCCCCTCCCCCCAGACTCTTAGGATTGCTCTCTTAGTTACTTTTGGATGAGTTTTTGGCTCATTCACCTTCTTCCTCTTGAGAGTGTAAACTGTGGCAAGCCAAGTGGTTCTTCTGCTGGGGGCCATAATGCACATGTATGCATGCACATCCACTGTCTCCCATTACAGCCATAGGATGGAAAAGTGACACCCAGTCTGGCTTCAGATGACTCACTTCAGTTACTTCTCCTTCCCGTCCTCTTCCACCATTGAGAAATACTGACAGTTTAATCCTGCGGAGTCCACACCCTCCTCTCACATTTAATCTTTTGAGTTGAATGTGACTCCTACCATTCAGAGGATAAGAGAGAATAAGTAACATGAAAGTCTCCAAGACTTGCTTTCACTTACCCCAGAGCCATGTTGACTTCTTCATTCTCCAGTAGGAAGAGGGTTATAGAGCCCACTCTTTGATTTCTCTTTCCCACACTGTTTTGCGGTTTAAGAGCCAGACAACTGTGTGACCTCTTGAAACACTCCAGTTTCCCATCTCTCTCAATGATAGCTGTAGCATGTGTGTGACATAACTTTATCTTGGTTTCCAGTTACCTGCCCCCCCCACCAATGTCTTCATTGACAATTGTCATGTAAAATGCACGGAACACTGACCTCAGAAGTGACATATTCCATTTCCAGTTGAACCAACTATTACTGGGAGATAGAAGAAGAAAAATATGGGCCAGCAAAGGTCATATGTACAAAATACATCTTGGGAAAAAATTATTTTTTGGACTACATCTCCCAGAATCCCCAGTATTGGCTGGGGGATTTTGAGGGTTGTTGTCCAAATCTCCTTTTTTTCAAGCTCTAATGTAAGATGATGTTTTGCTTGAATCTGCATTGCGCATGAGTCTTTGCGAAGCTCTGCATATATTTTGGCTGCTGTTCGAGGCTCGAGTCATTTTATATAGCTCCATCTCTTGCCATGGCTTCACCTGTTAAAGAGGAAGCTCATTCCTTCTTGCCCTTGAGTCAGCAGAAGGTCCCTGGTATGTTCACATTCCTTCATGTGTTATTCTCCTAAATGTGACTCTGTAAGATAAGCCTTCAACAACCTGGTGTCTCCCAGGTGTTTTGAACGTCGACTCCCATCAACCTTAGCCAGCATAACCAGTGGTCAGGAGTGCTGGGAGTTGTAGTTGAGCAACACCTAGAGGGGATGCAGTTGGAAATGGCTGCTCAAATGGGAGGGCTGACTAATGTTTGGTTTCCTCTGTAACCGGCAGGTAAAATCGAAATCAAGATAGTGACGACGGGGGGCCTCGGGGATGATGATGACACTCACTGGCTGTCAGAAGAGGACACCAAGAACCTCAAGGATATTTTCTTCAACATTTTGGTGAGGATCTAAAACTGCAGAACAGACACAGCTCATCCTCTTACATTATGGTTGGGAACAACAATGTTTATGTGTTCATTTTTTCACTATATGTTTCTTGGCATTGGTGTTTCTTTCACGAAGGAACATGAACACCCCCCACCTGAAATTGATGGGTTTTGAAGGGCCCTTCCCATTTGAGTGGAGAAGGCCAATCTGATTCTCAGAGTTGAATCTCTTGGAGCATCGGTGGGGAATATGTGATTTAGCAGTACCTGGAGGACCTCTCTCTCACACACGAGTGTTTGTTACGCATGACCCACTGGAATGAGTGTCAACCACATAGCTCCCATTCCTTTCAACAAGGTCCTACACAGGAGCATTTTTCAGTGAAATGATGGCAGCAGCACTTCACTGCCTTCTTGTGTCATTTGGGAGGGGGAAGGGCATCATGAATGTTGGGGACTTACCATTTTGCCCTTTCCAGGAATGTATTGGATTCACAGTGAATCCTAGTGTTTGTCATTTACTGCATTTATATGTGGTGGCGGTAGATTTCTCATGGCCTTGTTTTTCTTCTCTTAGATCCAGGGCACAGAAGAAGCTCACAAGGAGCAGCGGCGCCAGCGCCAGCTGGAAGACAACTACCGTTTTGTGTGGGGACGCAACCAGGAAGAGCTACCAGCTGCTGGTGGCACAGATTCAGATGAGCTGGATTTCTGAACTTCTCCGGGCATCAGAACTGTGCCAACTGTGGCTGTTCCCCTGCAGGATATGGCTGGCACCTTTCACTTGAAGATCAGGAGGAGGTCTTTCTGCAGTGACCAGAATCCCACTCAAATGCCCATAAAGCAGGTGGCCAGTGCAAGGGGCATCTCAGGCTCTCAGGTGCAAACTGTCTTCTTTAGATCTGCTGCTGTCATGTCAAGTTTTGCCAAGGCACCTTCAAGTTACCTTTCCTCACCATGTCACAAAGGCATCTCTCAGTTGCCTTGGATAGCACTGACAGCCTTTCCTCAGGGCCTAAACTATGGCGCCCTCCAGTGCCAAGCTGTTGGCTTCATTCTCCACTTTCCTGCCAGCTGTGCTTGGTTGGAGGAAGAGAAGAGCCAGGGTGCCCCCACCACGGCCGTAGAAGTTATGGGCAGCCCCAGTTCTCCTGACCGGGAACTGTTAAAGCAAAAAACAAAAGAGCCCTTCAGTTCAGTGAAAGGTGGAATCAGGGTAAAGAACTGATATCCCTTTGTTTCCTAAAGCCTTGTGTATTTGGATGAAACCTCCCCACACCCAGACCCACCAGTTGTGTAGATGGCTGTGTCTCACCTGTGTGCCTTGAAATGTCAAACTGAAGGGAGAGGACTCTCTTTTATCTTGTTTGGGCTTCTTACCAACTCCCTCTCCCCTCTTTTTCTTCTTCTTCTTTCTGTCTGAAAGTTGTGAATTGAGCACAAATCAGCTCTGTGTTGTGCTGGCCATGGTTTGTGACCGTCTCCTTTCATGCTGCTCCAAGGTCATGTATGGGGCTGGCAGCTTTGAGCTAGCTCTTGGGAATGCAGAATGATGCGGAGGAAGGGTCGTGTACGCTGCTCTACCTTGCCGCACTGTTTCACCTCTACTAGGACCCTAGGCATCGGAGGGCGTGGACTGCATTAACCAAAAAATGCAGCTACTGAAGCAAGGCCCCATGGGCAGGGCTGGCCGTTCATTCTCTGAAGTCTCAAGCCACGCGCCTGGCTGGAATCTTTGCTGAGAGGCAGTGAATGCAGAAGAATCCAGGCTACTTAATGGGTGACTGGAGAGAAAGAATTGCAGCCCCAGGAAAGGAGTGAGGCTGGAAGCTTCCTGCCGCTTCCTTTGGTACATAAAGGACTATTTGCAATTCCCTTTTTTTCTATCAATAAATCCAGATCATCCCTGCCTTGACTGAAGTGTTTGCTTTTCTAGTCTGAGGGAGGGAGGGAGGGCACCATGAATCATCTGGGTATTGAAAAGTGTCACTGACCCGTTTGTTCAATAGTGTGCATATCAAGGTGTGATCTGTTTCCACGGATGCACATTTTTTGGAGCATTCAACCCCAGTGATCTTAAAATAAATAAGGGCGGTCAGCACTGCAGGGTTTGAAACACTGACGCAGAGTGAATAAAAGCCAAAGGAGTTGCCTTCCTGAGTTAGGCCATTGGTCCTTTGAGCCCAGTATGTGTTTACCAGCATGTCTTCTGCCCCTCAGGCCAAAACCTTACTAGGTTACTTCTGATTTCAGAGGCTGGGGACTGCATACGGACTGTATCGTTTGTGATTGAACTTATTGTCCCTTCTTGCAGACAAGGGATGGGGAATATTTGGCCCTCCCTGCCACCAGAAGTTGTTGGATTCACTACTGGCCAGGTTGGCTAGGGCTGGTGGGAGTTGTAGTCAAGTGACATCTGAGGGTGGGTTCCCATTGAGCTCATCTATTTACCTGCAGTCCTTTTCATTAGAATTGGGTGGGAATTGTGCATGGTTCTTGATGTTATTGGACAGCAATTCTCAGCTGTGCCTTAGCCAGTACAGCTGATGGTAGGGAATGCTAGAAGTGGCTGTTCAACAATATCTGGAGGACCACATAAATCTTACCCTTGTATCGGAAGTCAAACAGTAGTAGTTTGTCTTCAGACATTCTCTGCCCCTCATTGCTTCCCTGGAAGCAAGACATCCAGTGAAGCAGACGAAAGTCCATTGCCTTCTTGGGGGTAAAGGGAATGTGATAATGAACAGGAAACTGTTAGTTTGTGTGTTTTAAACCTTGATTCTTTCAAAAAAACCCAGACCTGTATCTGTGGTCCAGTATATACGTGGAATGTGGTGGCCTCATGAAGAAGCAGACAGGATATGTTGATGTTTAATAATTGTGTTATTTCAGCTCTAGAAGGTTGCATGTCCATCTGCCTCTGCTAATATTCTAACTCTCTTCTACACAATGATTAAAGGTGCAGGAGTCTTGTCTTCTTTTTCATTTTGCCAAGCAAATATGGAGACTCATGCAAATTGTGGACACACAGTCAATCACTCATTATTTTCATGTGTGTTGAACTCATCCTTAATCACAATCTTTTATTTGTTCTGCCTCTCCGGCCTTGGTGCAAGCAAACATTGCCAGAACTAGGCCATTTTGTACCAGGGGCAGGAGTTCGTTTCGGATCCACCTATTACATGGCAACCTGATTTGGAGTCAGACTGGTTTGCTTCTGTACCTCAAGTGGTGTCTTTAAACTTATGTGCAGGAGCATGGGTAATTCCCAGTCATTCCAGAGAATCTGTGAAATAGGATGACAAAAAACTGGGGAAATCTTGTTAACTTTATATCTGGAAATTCAATGGAAAAATCTGTTGTAGAAGAATGAAAAGAAGAGACATCAGATGGAAGCCATTTCTTCAAGATGGCTACTGCTGTGGTGTTAGGATTTGGCACAATTGTTCATATTGCTGTGTGCTGTATTGAAGGCGTTGCTGTTTTCTGTCCTTTCAGCAGATTGCTCTATAGCCTTGGAAGTCTCACTTTTTTGCAGCAAAAATTCAAAAACATGGCCTTTTAAGCACCTTGTTTTCATCGTTCCTGCCTGGAAGGCTCAAGGAAGAGTTGAAGGAGGAAGTTTAAAATTGTACAGTTTACTTCTGTAACAGATAAAGCACTGATGCCCTTTAGAAATCCAATGATTGTCCAGAAATGCATTATGATATTCTTCCCTAGTTTGGTGCCCTCTAGATATATCATGGTCTTTGTAGTCCAGCAATTTTGAATGACAGTTGATTGGGCAAGACTGATCCATGCCAGTACTGAGAAGTGAATAAGATTCTTCCCCAAAGTGTTTCCCTGGACTCTCCCATTACAGGAGTGCTGGGGAACAGGTACTCCTCCTGATCTTGCGTCATCCCTTACCGTTGGATATGCTACCTAGGAGAGAGAAGATTTACATTTGAGCTGCATCTAGAGAAGCTTTACATTAATTAGAGAAGCGCAGCCTGTTTTGTGGCTGGTTTCTGGGGTGATGGTTTCCTTTTGGTTTGTGGTGCTGAAACTTCATCATCTGTACTGAGACTGCCCTGTCAACCTGGCTAGTAGTGAATCCAACAACTTCTAGTGGTGGGGGGGCAGACATTCCCCATCCCTTGTAGGCAGGAAAGGCAAAAGACTTCAACTGAGCCTGACCAAACACAGTCTACTTCAGCAGTTCTTAGCCTTTTCTTTACCAGGGACCCCCTGTAAATAGGACATTTTTTTTAGTCCCTTTAATCTTGAATTTTCCCTATTTTCCAAGATCAGTGGCAACCCTATGCCGAGCCCTTGTGAAGATTCCATGGACCCCCCCCCCCCCCGGTACCCACAGACCATACTTCAAGAACCACTGGGCTACTTGAAGGTGTATACCATGGCAGTGAGGGCAGCAAAAAGTCTTTTTTGTTTGCCACCATTGCATTTGCAAAGGGATGCCCGAAAGAGCTGTTTTGAACGCTCGGAAATGTTTCTACTGGCTGACCCACAGGAGAATTTAGACCACTTGATGGCCTGCTTGAAGAATGTGCCCAGCACTTATTAGACAAAACCCCTCAGATGCATTCTGACAATGGATGCTAGGGTGGATAGAAGGCAGTAGTTGCAACTCAGGCTCTTGCTTGTCCAATGATAATGGATACTTTCAATTTATACAGCCCAAGGATGTGGAAAGGTTTCTTGGTGAAATGAGGCCACCACGTTTATTCTAGGTGCCTGCCCCTCCTTGCTCACTGGGCAGGCTGGGGAGGGGGGGGCTGTTAATGGGGGACTGGTTAATGCCTCTTTATAACAAAGTAGGGTTCCAGTGTGCCTGAAAGAAACAGTTGTATGACCTCTATTAAAAAAAAAACTTCCTTGGATCCTACTATATTGGATACTTGGTGACAATGATCCAGTCTTCCATTTTGGGGCAAGGTACGGGAGCATGCAGTGGCTTTCTAGCTGGAAGGGTTCTCAGATGGGGAGATGATCAAGATCCATTTCCATCTGGCTTCAGGACAGGTTACGGGGTAGAGACAGCTTTTGTTGGATGACCTACACTGGGAACTGAACAGGGGGAATGCATGCCTGTTGGTTCTGTTGGACTTTCCAGCGGTACAAACTTTCTGGGATAGAGCTTCATGGCACTGTTTTGCTCTGATCCTTCTTGGAGGAGGAAACGCAAAAGGTGGTGCTGGAGCATTCTGATTCATCTCCTTGGTATTTGGCCTGTGGAGTTCCTCAGGGTTCCATCTTGACCCTATACTACTAAACATAAATACAAAGCTACTGGGAGAGCGTGAATGTTGTCCAGAGTTTTGGGGTCACGTCTCACAAGTGTGTTTAAGTCACCTAACTCTATTTTTCCTGTTCACCTAACTCCATGAAAGCTGCTTCCGATCTAAACAAGTGTCTGTTGTCCCTAATGGGCTAGGTGAGGGTGAACAAATTTAAGATGTGATCGAAATGAGACAGAAGTGCTCCCAGTCAGTCAAAAGGCAGATCAAGTAACAGGAGCTCAGAGCATGGCCAGGTGATAGTCAAGGAAGCTCTGGCGATAATGAGCTTGCAAATGTCCCTCAATGACTGAACCTTTAGAAACAATAGGACCTGAAACTGCCTCCACAGAGCAACTGATTGCCTTCATCTTGCTTTCCCTTCCCACCAAAGTTCTCCTTTGTTTCCTCACCTGCCCAGCCATTAAAGAGCTATCACAATTCCCATCAGTCCTTTGTCACCTAAAGCTAAGGTCATTAGCTCATTCTGGCCCCGTTGTTTACTGTGCTAGAGAGACATTAACACCTTCCCCCTCAGAGGAGAAAAAGGGTATTTAAACCCTGGCTCTGAGCCAGATAATTTGTAGTATTCTGGACATAGGCATTCACTCTGCTGCTCCAATTCCCATTCTTGTACTACTCTTGGACCCTTAGTCTGAGCCACATCGCTTCTTCTCTGCAGGATACCGCCCTCTTCATTCTAACTTGTTGCTATCCAATTTTACTCCTTTTTCCGTCAGTTAGCCTTGTGTCATTGGGAGACTGCTTGAATCTTGAGGCCCTGGTGGCACAGTGGTTAAATGCTGGTACTGCAGCCACAACGTTGTGAGTTCAATCCTGCTGGGCTCCAGATTGACTCAGCCTTCCATCCTTCTGCAGGTCTGTAAAATGAGTACCCAGCTTGTTGGGGGCAATTAGCTAACGCATTGTAAGCCACTTAGAGAGCATTTAGCTGATTAGCGGTATAGAAATACATATGCTATTGCTATTGCATGTGATTGTTAATTCCTCCAATAAAACAAAACAGTCTTTGGATCTCCAACCGGTGTCCCTGCATTAGTACCAGTATACACAGATATAAAAGATCTTGTAAGGTTACCCTGTCCCCACAGGCCTCCCCTTTGAGCTAATATTCCCCACTATTTCACAAATGCATTGGTGTTGTGGGCAGATCTCTGAGTCATCCACCTTTTGGGGTAACAAAGCTGTATATGGCTTGGGTCAGGGCTATCTGAAGGGCCATATCTTCCTATATAAGCCTGCCTGTGATCTTCAAGAGGGGCCCACCATCTTCACAGGCACATCTGGTGGGAACATAAGAGAGGGCCTTCTCAGTGACTGCTCCCAATCTTTTGACCTCCCTCCCTAAGGAGGCCAGGATGGCTCTCTCCTTCCACTGTCAAGTGAAAAGTTTTCTGAGAAGCTTTTAGAAACTGACTGCAAAGGTTTTTAATAGTATACAGTTTTCTCTTTTATGGATTTAAAGGATCTTAATTTTATGGGCAGTTTAACTGTATTTCAGCAATAACTTTTTCTGTATTTTTGCTTAAGACTTTGTAAGTGTTTTGAACTGTATTTGTTTTAGTTTTTGTAAGCTGCCTTGAGTTCAAGTTTTGGGGAAGACACTGGATATAAATGAATTAATGACAACAATGACAATCACCACCACTACCAGTCTGTCTCCAACTTGATTCAGCACCTTGGATAATTCCTTTTAAGGGCGGCTTAAAGCCTGGAGTGAATTCACTGCCCTCACTAGATATTGGAATCATGACTGAGGACATGTTGAAGAAGAGGCATCTGACAGCAGGAAGAGCATTCCAAATACAGACACTATAAGGAGGAGGAAAAGGAGGGACCTCACAGAACATGAGTACTTTCAACAGCAACAATCCCTAAAATTTTATCTTGGTCCCTACCCAGTGACAGACAACTGGCTGCGATACCACTAGCCAGACTTCCACAGATGACCTTAGTGTCCTTGAGGATCTATACATTGACTGTGGGCCATTATTAATCAATTGTGTCTACAGATTAAATGTTGCTTGTTCCCCAGCTGTAATGCTGGCAGGTTATTGCTAAACTAAATAGCTGTTGTGGGGGGCATTGTTATTATGCTGATGTTCTGTTTGTCTGCTCGGACTGAGTTGAGTTTATGGATCAATAGACTTGCTGGCCAGATGAAACCCTATTCAGTGTCCTTGAATGTTTGCTGGGTTTTGTTCACACACGGAAGCAAATAAATTTTCCGGTTGGTTGTGTTTAGTTCTTATATCCCAACCCTGTATGGCTGGGGTGGGGTGGGGTGGGGTGGGGTGGCAGCAGACACAAGGCAGGCCGTGCTCAAAGGGTGGTGCTTTCACTCTCTGCAACTCTGCTCAAGTGGCCAGTTGTGCAAGTTTTGTCTGAGTCAATCCTTGTATTCTTTACAAAACAGCAAGAACAAGAAAACAGGAGTTGGAAGATTTGCTTAATGAGACAATGAAGCCATCCATGGCTAAGCAGGAGGAGGAGGAAGATATTCCAGGAATCCATAGAGAGAATCTTCCTCTTCCAGCACCCCTTTACGGATGGCTGCCACATTTCATTCTCTTCCTTCTTTACTTCTTAAAAAGCAACTTTCCAAACTGTAAGAACACTGCTTGAAAAACTTGTATTGTTTCACACAAAAAAGCAAAAGGGGTTGGTGCAGAAAAGCTGCAGAGACAGAACAAGGAAAACATGTAATATTTTCCTGGATCCTTATTCTTGTCCCTCAGTCTCCTTCCCCTGAGTCTTCTACTGAAGAAAAATCAGGATTCAGTAAGCATTGAGAATGGAGTGAGAAAAAGCCAGCAGTCGAGTACAGGCATGCCTTCTTCATCACCAGCTCCTTGAATGGAGGATCTATATTTTTCACCTTTACTTTATTTTCCTTTTATTTATTTCTGTCCCAACCAATCCCTCCGTGGTTTCTTGCACATTTCTTCTCTCTTTTCTGAGGTCTATCTGTATTGGTTGGGCTTGCAATTCTTGTTTTAATTCTGTTACTTGAAAAGTCTGGCAAGGTTTTTTTAAGGTTTGTAGTTTTGCTTCTAGTTACTTCCTGATTATAATTTGTTTCTCCCCCTTTTCTTCCCTTTTTGTAACTGGTAAAACTATTGCCCGACTCTCGCTGTCCTCTGCGCTTACACTCTCTCTCTCTCTCTCTCTCTCTCTCTTTCTGTGGTCTGAAAAGGCTGGAGTTTAATATCTGGCATATTTTTTTACCAATGTTGATAGTCACAGCATGAACTGTGAAGGTTGTATTGTTCTGTTCTTACAAGATTCCATACACCTGTTCTAAATGTGGAGAGCACTGGTTTATTCTTAAAAGCAATGCCTAATAATTATGATGGCATTGTATTTGTATTTTTTCTCCCTCCCCCTTTTTTTGGTAAAGTGAGGGGGTTGTATTTGGGTAGTTGTAGTTACATGGCTGTGTTATGTTATGTAGTGTGCTATGTAGCATTTAATTCTCATATATATATGGAATAAGGAATGTGGACAAGCTACACTTTTGAAAACTCAGTGATCAATCCCTCCCCACTTTTTTCTTAAGTGGAGGGCCAAAGTGAGGGATACTGTTAACAAGGGAAGGAAGCCACTAAAAACTTTTCTGCCGATATAGAAACAAGTGTGACAGCACCAGGGGTATATCTAGGGTGGGGCCAGTAGGGTATGTGCCCTGACAGCCAATGCCAGGGGGTGCAAAAAAAGCAGTGCCAGAAGCGACGGAGGAGGAGGAAGTGGCCTTGGAGGTAGGGGCACAACTTCCATGCTTGCCCTAGGCACTGTTTATGCTAGATATACTTCTAGACAACCACCCCCCTTCTAGGACACTATTATATACTTTAGCTAATTGTTAGGCCATAACTTACGCAGTGATGTATTTAAGTCTTTTACTCCAAGTCTCAAGTCAAGTCTCAAGTTCTTGAAGATACTTTTAAGTCAAGTCTCAAGTCTAGGAGCCAACTGTATACCCCAACCTATATTCCAGAATTTCTGGATAGAGTTGAACAAAGTCAGTTTTAACAATTTAAGCAGAGTCAACTTTCCACATTTGCAATGTTGCCATCTGCAGCTTCAGAAGTGGAGAATAGGCTCCTTCTTATTCCCCATTACTGAAGCTTCAAAAGCTTTAGAAAGAGCCTTCCTTCGCAACCCCTTGGGCTAACACATGTGCTGTTCGCCTCTGAGAAAGGCACCCTCCATGCAAGTCTTGTCTTCTGCTCTTATGAAAAGTTTTAGAAGTCTCATCCAATATGCAGTAGGAACATGCTGCCGAGCAGGCCTCAAGCCCATTGCCTAACCTGTTTGCTGTTCCTCTTTGAGAACTGTACCCACACTTTGGGCTTGAGAGAGATTGTCATGTGACTAGTAGGCAAAAAGAGACGGAAGCATTGTTCAAAGTCGTAAGGTTTCTGGATGAATGTGTTCTGTTACTGAACCAAGGGCATCAAGTCAGTCACTAAAACTATAGAGTTTTGAGTCGAAACAGTGCATCATTTATTGCCGAGTTGAGGCCGAGTCACCAAAGCAACTTAAGTCCGACCTGAGTCCTAGTCAGTTGACTCAAATCTAGATTACTCTACTTACGTAGACTTTGACCAAATATAGATATGCTGTGGAGAGTCTGGGGTTCAATATTCTGTTCCTGGGACTCTCTGGGGGCTAGAAACAGAGTCTCCAAAACTGGAAAGATGGCTCTCAAACAGGGCGAGCGAGTGTGGCAGGTATGGGTGCCTCCTTTCTGCTCCTGGAATCCTCTGGGGATTGCAGAGACTGTCAAAAATGCCAAAACAGACTGAATGGTCCTCCTCTGTTAGAAAAAGTCTATCCCTCCCCCCTTGTTCTTTGAAGTCCATGAATGTAAATACAGTTCGAAAACATTAACTGTTGCCTTCGGTCTTGAATTTCCTTCTTCCCTCGTTTACAGCAATGGGCTTTAACCACACCCAGCCTCTCTAAAGGCAATGTTGTATCACAGCCTTTTTACAAATCTTTGTCCTCCCCTTTAAGGCAAGCAGCCCCTCTGGGAATCCCTCCTTTGGTGGTGCAGGTCCTAAAACTCACAGCCCTCGGTGCCCTGCTATTTCATACCTTCTACCATGTCACTGATTAAAAACTGGGACACATGACCAAGCAACATCAGAGTGTGGTCAAGGTGGCAAAAATTATTGATGAGGAAGAACACAGGCTAGGAGAAAGCACAGTGGTTTGCTTTGGCCTGGGCCTAGTCTCTTCTCCTCCTCCTCCTCCTGCTGAGGTAATTGGTGCAAACCACTTTGAACTCAGTACAAAGAACTGGGAATTCAGTTTGTACCAATGAAAGAAAACTGAGGAGACAGCGGGAGGAAGAGAGAAAAATGGAGACATTTCAAAAGCAGCTGAAAAAGTGGCACCGTGAAGGATTAACCAAGACTCTCCCTGCCAAACTGGCTTCGTTGGAAGGCGTGCTTTTCCCAGCGGCTGGTCAGTCATCTTCCTTATAGACTTGCGTAGCCCTGGGAAAGATGCGGGTGCTCCCACATTGACTGGGAAGTACCTCAGGCAGGCCATAGCTGCTCCCCACAACGCTTTCATGGATATGGCTGCTGCCGCCTGCCTTGCCCAGCTGTCGCCTTTTTGCAAGGTGGCTTGCTACAGCCCCGCCTTCGCCCAGCTGCTCGTGATCGCTCAAGCTCAGGCGGGTTGGCCTCTACCCTCTTGAGCGCTGCTGGGTTTCCTGAGGCCCTTCCACATTACCAAATCATAGCACCGTGAGTCCACATAAACTGTCCCGGCTGCTTCCACAGAATGCTAGCATTTGGTAGTTTGGTCAGAAGCAAACGGACCAAGCTAAAGGCCCCTGCCTCTAAACCGCATGTTGCCATAGTGGTTAAGGTGGAATCATAGTGCTATAACTGTGTAGTGTGAAAGGGTCCCTGATCTCCTTGGCCTAAATCAGGGTCCTATCACACTGTACCATTATAGTGCTGTTATTCCACTTTAACTGCCATGGCAACACAGAATGGAATCCTGGGATTTGCAGTTTAGAGCGGGACACTTAGAATGCCCAGCCAGAGAGCTCTTGGGTGTCACTAAACTACAAATCACAGAATTCCATAGAATGTTTCCATGGCAGTTAAAGTAGAATAATAGTGTTATAACAGTGTGGTGTGATAAGGCCCATAGAAGATTTTCCTGTCTTTCTAGTTTTCCTCAGGTGCCTTTAAGCTCTACCTCAGTGAGCCCCCCCCCGACTTCTTTTAAACACTTACACACACACACACTCCTATTCTGAAAAACAGGTTATTAAAAATGTTAAAACAATGGTGGCATGGCCTACAACCTCTTTAAAAGACAAAACTTTTGGGAGCTGGCAGCAGGGGCAATTCTCCCCTTTTTAGCTAGAGAAAAAGTGGTCTAGAGAGCCTGGAGAGGCCAAGGGCCACAAAAACAGCCTTGCCCACTTGTGACAGGTGGTATCTTGAACATGAGGATAGGTAGCAAGCTGGATGTTATTGGCTCTCCTTCTGAGGATCTCCCATCTTCCCCATCAGTTCCGGTGGACATTGGCTGCCCCACATCTGTACAAATACTGGTGTAACAAAATGGGCTAGAAATGAAGTCTTTCCTGTTTGGAAGTGATTCCCACAGGCATCATTGGCCTGTTTTGCTGCTATTTGTACTTTCATTAAAAAAAATGTACTTCCTAGTAAACCATGGAACTGTAATGTGGAGAATGAAATGCAAGAACTATCATGTAACATTATCAGTATAAAGCAGCAGATTGATATAACTATGTTAAGAGATGTTGGAAATGAAATCTAGATCAGTGTGGAAGATCAAAAATATCTCATGTAAATTTCCAGTAATAATGTTTGTTTTATATGTGAAATTTGAATAAAATGATTTTTAAAAAATGTACTTCCTCATTCAGTCTTTTTATGGGGAAAATTGAGATAGCACAAAGTTATGTTTCAAGTTAACATCTGTCATTGAGAGAGATTCTATTGGTCTGGGTAAGATATATTGGCTTAAACAAGTATTTTACAAGACTATTGGGGAAACATTTACAAGCACATAAAGTGCTGTGCTTACAGCTAAAATAATCTAAATAATCCTGGCTGCCACACCTGAAAAGCATATGGTAGGGCTGAAAGGTAAACAAAAAGCACACTTATATATGCACATCATGATAAATGGAGGACACTGAGAGACAAATGGCTTGTCTTTCTTACTGACAAAGGCCTCAACTTACCAGTTGACAGATGGAGAAAAAGAGAGAACTTGGGGGGAGAGGCAGGGGGAGAGAGAGAGATGCTGTAAATGTAATGTTACCATCCTGTCAGCTTTTGTATATTTATATATACATGTTTGCATTCACGTAGAAGTTAATTAGATTCCAGTTGCAATGGGTAGTCTATGTCATTTTAACCTTCTACAGCCTGGGCTCTTTCAGCAGTATAGTCTACAGGCTATGCTGGCTTAGGCTAATGGGAGTTGTAATCCAATTCACCTGAGGGGAACAGAATGAGAAAAACTGGATTGCATTCAGGTAGGGGTGGAAAACTGTCAGAGGTTAGGAGGTGCATGGAGAACTAGGAGAACTTGGGTGGGCCCCACACCCCAACATTGTTTTGTTTTTGTTTTTGTTTTTTTGCCTCCAAATGTCCTCTAGGAAGGATGGAGGACATTTCATCAAGTTTTTGGTTCTCTCTGGACCATTTTAGGCTCAAGAGAGATCTTCTTCTAAGAGGAAGTGACACCATAGTCAATGATTAATGATTTAAAATCTGCTATATTTCCTGATTGATTGAGCAAAATAAAGGATTTAAAACTATCTTTCTCTATAGATAGGTGTTGCCATCCTCTAAGAGACATTCTTGCCTGCCCCATATGGGCGGAATTCTTCTGGTGCTTGATATGCTGCATTCATGCACCTAATAACCAAAAAAGTGTTAGTTATTCCCCTTCAAAAATGACTGTCTTATTCCTATGCAGATATAATTATCTGTAATGAATAATTGACTGTAATGAGTTATAACCAATGTAATTAACTGACTAACAGCTCAATCCTATACATTTCAGCTAAGAAGCAAGTCCCGCTGTTTCCCCTGGCACCCAGTGCCAGGTAAATATGTATCAGGTTGCAGCCTAAAGCTGGGAATGGGCCCCACTGAATACAGTGGGACTTACTGCACACTCCAGTGTATGTACTCAGAAGCAAGTGGCACATGCAGTCTGGTAAAATTTAGCAATTACTGGATCTCTGCATGACAAATATGAATATAAGGCACCTTTGTATACTGATGACCTGATGTTCTTTACCTCTAAACGAGACTTTTGCCAGAGCTGATCAAATTAATTGTTTTGGGTAGGTCACAAACATCCCAGGCGCTGAGATTTCAGAAGCAAAACCCTGAGGCCTAGTGATGTCATTAAGCATCAACCAAATTGCTCAGAGCATGCTGTTCAAATGAAAAACAATCAAGAAAATATTTATCTGGGTGAAAATTAAGTTTTACAGACTCTGAGATGAACAAAAAAAAAATATTTTTCCAGCTCTGTTTTTAAGGTCTTTTCAAGCACTACTTTTCATAAAACGTGGGAATTGGAGCCCAAAGAACATTTTCCAACTAAAAATTGGAAAATTGTTTTCTACTTCTACTTTTAATGCATTGATTCAATTAATCAATGACCCTCAATGGTCATCTTTCATTTTCTTTTCTTTACCTACAGTCATTTTATAGAATTCTCCTTCACTTTCCAAATAAACATAACCTATTAATCACCAGTGAGTTTGCAGAGCTGAAGAAAATGCTGAAAATAGATCTCTTCTTTCGATTATAGCACTATGATTCCCTTTTAACAGCCATGGCAACATGCTATGGAATCCTTGGATTGGCAGTTTATGAAAGGGTACTTGAAACTCTCAGCCAGAGAGCTCTAGTGCCTCTCCAAATTGCAGAGCCCAGGATTCCATAGGCTGTAGCCGTGGCAGTTGATGTGGAATAATAGTGCTGCAAGGCCAATCCTATCGATGAATGACTAGTCACAAGCAAGCCCTGTTGATTTTAATGAGTCTTATATCTTTGAACTGTGGAGACTCTTAAAATATCTCCGTCATGGTTTCAACCTTTTTCTTAGGGGCAGGGAGGGCAAAGGAGAAAGAATGTGAGAGGCAGGAAATGGCACAAAGGAGAAGGATGATAGCAAGTACAGCTAGGAAAAAATAAAGGTAGAAAGAGAATGAGAAATTAAAAGAGAAAGAGGGAGAGGACAATAGTAGCCAGGAGAATTGGAGGCAGCAGAAAAGTAGGATAAGAGAAGAGTAGAGCGTTAAGGAAAGAGGGAGAAAACAAGTGCAACTAGGAACTGTGGGCACAGAAGAAAGCGAGCAAAAGGAAGGAAAAGATGTTTAAAATCAGGAATTCTGCAGCAGGGAGGTGAGACAGTGAAAAAGGACAAGAAAAAGAGATGACTAGGGAATGAGGGAGAAGATGAATATAGACAGGAGTTGCTGGGGATGAGGAGAAAAACAAATACAAGGGAGGGAGGGAGATATTTAGCCACTTCCATGGGCTATCTCTCAGTCTCAGGTTCTTATGCAATTTTGTGTTAAGAAATATTGCAGGCTCAGAATCGCCAAGCATGGCTTTGGGTATGTCTTTCACAGATAAGAGCTGTCAAACATTCTCTTTCCCTTTGCACCTTTGTATCTGGGGGAACTTTGGAGGTCTAGCAAACAATAACAGAGAGAACACCAGTCTCCTGTCTGCACACATTTTGAGTTATGGGTCTTCCACTAAGAAACAGAATGTAATCTACCAAGCAATCTGAAAGTGTTAAATATTAGCAGAGAATGGCCCTCACATCAATAAAATGTGATACAGAATCTGTTGTCAGCGGTTATCCTATTTCTCTTATTTCCTGGATAATGTCTAAACAATACTCACCTGTCTCAGTTCTGTGAGCCAGGGTGAAAATGGATTCTATAACCAATGGCCACTCATGGTATTTCCTTTCCTCTCTTTCACTCCTGGTCACCCTGCTAATTGCCATCAAGTCAACTTTGTCTTATGGTGACCCAATGAAAGAAAGACCACCAAGTTATCCTGTTCGCAACAGCCCTGCTCAGGTCTTGCAAACTCTTGCAAACTACAGCTTCCTTGATAGGGTCTATCCACCTGTAATTCGGTCTTCCTCTTTTCCCAACATCTTTGTATCTCACCAAGCATTACTGTCTTTCCAGTGAGTCATGTCTCCTCATAGCATGTCCAAAGTACAAAGTCTCAGTTTTGGCTTCTAGGGAAAGTTGAAGCTTAATTTGCTCTGAGACCCACTGGTCACCCTATATGTAGGATATTTACTCATACTGCAGAAAATGGAGGCCAAACAAATTTAAACTCAAGCCCAAGTTTCTTGAAGGAAACCGGTATGTTCCTATCACAGGAAAGCGGTCAAACATCCACGTGTGTAGGAGTCAGGCACAGGAGCACCATATAAATTACAGTCACATAAAAAGATGCAGCAGACAGAGTTACCACTGGGTGTTTTTTGTTTTACTGCTGAAGACTCTGTGACCAAAACAGTTCTCTGACAGCATGCAGCAATCTGACAAGTGTTAACCAACAAATGACAGCAGGGCATAAATCCTATGTGAGGCTTATATTAACTAAGGCCATTTCCACACGAGAGGGGAGGAGCAGTTCACTGTGCGTCAAGAGCGGTGTTTTTATACTCTGATTCAGAAACTGAATTCAGAAATTCAGAAACGGTGCTGTCTGCAAAGCCACATTTACATCGTACTACCGCAGAGAACAGCGGTTGCTGCATCCACACAGCAGGTCCCTGGCCACTCCTATTCCCCTCCCTCACCCCACCCTGCCATCGCTGATTGGTCTGCTTCTAAAACACACACACACATTTTTAACATATTTCTGTGTTGCTACGTTTGTGCGTAGGAATGTGTGTTCGTTGGTACATGGAAAAAAACACGTTTTAACAATCAATTACCAGATCCACTCTCTTCCCGCTGTCTGTTTAACACAGGAAGACAATAATGACACCAGCCTGTCCTTGGATGGGCAGAGGGAGATATGGACGGAAGTGACGGAAGGGACAGCCTGGGAACGCTCATAGCTGCCACTTCCACCATCCGAATCGATGCTACGCTTCTGCATGTAGGCGAAAACTGAAGCAGAACCAGTTTGGGAGATTTACATCAGAGTTTTCCCCATTTTCACATACAGCGGTTTCACATCACAGTGAACCGTAGTGAACCCTGTTAGGAGCTGAAAACCACAAGGAAAACTACGATGCTAAAATGGTACAACATGCAGACCAGAGGGTAAGAATTTGACACTGTTACGATGTATCAACCTCGTGCGGAAATGGCCTAAATCGGAGATATAAACAGGAACTTCTCTTGAATTTCTGTGCACTTTAAGATAATCAATTACTTAGTGTAATTCTATACGTGCACACATAGATAAAAGCTGAGTGCAAAGGAGTTTATCCCAAATAGGTGAATCTACTTCCCCATATCTCTGTGTATGGATGTGAAAGCTAGGTGGTGACAAAAACTGACAGGACAAAACACTACTCATTTGAAATGTCATAATGAAGGAGTGTTTTACAGATACCATGGGCTTCCAGAAAGACACAGAAATTGGTCTGAGAGCTACTCAAGCCTCAAACTCTGAGAAGCCAAAATGACAAAACTAAGGCTATCATACTTTGGACGCATTGTGGAACAATACGACTCATTGGGAAGGACAATATGTTTGTTAATATTGACCATTTGTAATTATATTGTAATTTTTAATTGGGAAGCTTCCTTGAGTCCCAATCTTGGGGGGGGGGGGAGGCAGAATTAAAATTAATGAAGTTAATAACAATAATGCTGAGAAAAATGGAAGGCAGTAGGAAAATAGGAAGGCCATAACATTGGTGGATTGACTCCTCCTAAGAAGCCATGCCCCAAGTTTGGAAGCCCCGAGTAGGACTATTTTTTATTAGATTTTTAGCTGTATTTTGTTTTAACCTTGTTGTAAGCTACCTTGGGCCCCATGTCAGGAGAAAGGTAAAATATGAAGCTGACTTGATAGCTCATAGCAACAAGATCTCAGCAAAGCGGAATATGTAGCTTTCCTGTTGTTAGCAGCCCCCCATCATCTCTCTATTGGCTATGTTAGTCAAGGGTGATGGGAGGTGCAGTCGAATTAGAGGGCTGCACATTCCTCAGCTGAGCTATTTTTGCTCCCATAAGAATAAGGCCTATTGAATCCAGTGTAACTTGCTCCAGGAGTATATACAGGATTACACTATAAGAATATTATTTAGTGCCCACTGAAGGATTAGATATTATTACGATGACCCAGCTCTTAGTGGATCTGATTACTTAGACTGATTTGGTGATTTTCCTTTTGCCCAACTCCCATTTCGGAATCCACCAAAGGCTTCTGATTATTTCTAGCCTATTTTCATGACAACAAATAATAGCTCTCTCATTCTTTTCTTTCCCATCCTTTTGAGAACTAGTAATTGGAGTCACAATTACATAATGAAACATAAAACTGTTATACAAATCTTTTAAAAGAGTAATGACCACATAATTGACGTCATTAAATCATGGGAACAAAAGCCATAAAATAAGCACACAGAAATACTAGACCAGAGCAAACTGATTTGTGCAGAGGAGATTATTCTTGAACCAATCTTTCATTATCCATCTTGGCTCACATTTTCTGCTCTTTCTCAGTGGTAGCTGTATTTAGTCTGTTGTGGTACTTGGATGGGAGACTGCCAACGAACATCAGGTCCTGTAGGGTAGGCTATATTTCAGAGGAAAGCAACAGCAAACCCACCTCTGAGTATTCTTCGCCTAAGAGAACCTTATGAAATTCATGAGGCCTCACAGACAGACGGTCAACTTGAAGTCACATATACATGCATGTGTCCCCAACTCAACTATTAACTTATGGTGACTGCACGATTCACTTAGGCAACAAATACTCAAGGGTGTTTTTGCCAGTTTCTCCCTCTGAAATACAGCCTACAGGACCTGGTATTCATTTGCAGTCTCCCACCCAAGTACTAACCAGGATTGATCCTCCTTGGCACACAGACACATAAAAACAGACTCTTTTGACACTTGAAATACTAAAATTTACTGCAGCATAAGATTTAGTCAACTATTGCCCACTGCCAAAGCTTAGAACAGCTATTCTTTTTTTGCACTACAACATCCCCAAACCTCCAGCCAACTTGGCCAGTGACCAAACTGTCTAGAGATTCTGGGAATTAGAGTAAAAAAAAAAGAAAGAGAGAGAGAGAAACTTTCCTCATCTCTGCCATCTGTATCAGATATCCCGTCTTATCCAACATTATGTTGGGTACTGGCAGGTGCGAGTGAGAAACAGGTAGGAGCAGGGGGAGAGAGGTCTTCACGGGCAATGAAGTCAAGAGGGAAATTCAGGGGAGGAAGTACTGGCTGTAACAACTGCAGTCACGGACACTGGCCATTCATCCAGCCGTTGCCGATAAAACACAAACATTCTGGTCTCCGGTAAGCCAATTAACACCTGTAGTGTGATAAGAAATCTTCATCCTGATCCAAGCCTCCGACGACAGGCAGGCCAGGCTATTACAGGGCTCAGCCTTGCCACCGAAAGAGGAAGAACTGAGCTGAACCGCCACGCTGACTTGCCGCCCAGCCTCCTCGCTCGGAAACAGTGAAATCCGGGCCGGGCGACATCACCCGCCGCGACAAAGGAGGGCCGGCGGTAGCAGCAACCCCGACCCGACTCCCCCCCACGCCGGCCTTTCTCCTTGCTGCCGCTGCTGCAGCCGATCCCGGAATTTTATGTGTCTCTGAGCGGAGCCTTCCCACCAATCACGGGAGACCTCTCCGTCGATCAGCCAATGGGAGCACGCAGAGGCCGGCCCTCGTGCCTTGGGATGGACAAGCGTTTGTTATCGCTTCTCGAGTTCTTTGTAGGAGGGAGCAGCCCGGCGGGGAGCGAAGGAGGGGGCAGGTGGGTGCCGCGCTTCTTCTTCCAGCGTTTGGACCGGCGTCTCTGGATGGGCCCCCCAGCCCAGCCCCCTGGGTGGTGCACCTGGAAAAAGGTAGGGAAGGCGGCTTCTTGCGCGCTCCCCCTCCCCAGCCAACATCCCGACGAGTCCCCAGTCCACCCGCCGACCCCTTGGCAACCGCAAGGCTCTAAAGGCCCGCCTTTGCTCCCCGTTGTGTTGTTTTCAATTACAATTTTGTCTGCCCCGCCCACGGAGACGAAATTTCTCTCCTGATTACCGACGCTTGCGAGAAGGACCCCTTCTTTTGTCCCCGTGTCGCAGCCTATTTACTCTGTCCGCGCCCACTGGCTGTTCCCGGCCCCGCAGACCCCCCTTGCCAAAACCTCGGGACCGTCTTGCATCGAAATCGCCCTCTCTCCCTCTAATTTCCGATGCCCTCTCTGGCCAAAGAGGAGCAAGTCTGTTTGTTCTCCTCCTTCGATTCGGATTTTTTGCATGGGTGTGTAGATGGAGAAAGAAGGGGGAAAACACCTGTCTGCAGAGCTGTTCTCAACGACCTGGCTTTGGGGCCCTTTTGAGGAAGAACCAGGCTTTCTTTCTCATCCACCGTCCCAGGCTGCCCTTCTGTCTTCCCAGCAGCTGCCCTGTGGCTGCTCAGCTGGGAGAGAGAGCAGGGAAAAAAAAGAGCACATGGTAGTCCTTTCCGTACCCACATTCTGGGAAGCTGAACTGGAGTGTTTATGATTGTGTCAATCCACTAGTCCCTAGGCTTTTGGTGGAAGGGAGAAAGGAGACCCCCTCCCCTTGTCATGTCCGCCTAGCAGAGTCCTTAAATTCGGGGTAAAGGGATTCCTTGAGGTGTATGGACCTAAAATATTACCCTTCCATTAAAAAAAAAATTATCCTGCGTCTGTTTTGCAGCAGCTCTCTGCAAAGGAATGCCCTAACAGCTATTAGAGAACTGAATGTGCTGGATTTGGAGCTTGTTTGTGCCCCTGGTTTCCAGCAATGTAATAGGCCACAACCGAGGCATTCTGGTTCTGTTGAACTGTAATGCTGGACAGCGGCTGCTGTTGGGCTGTGTAATCTGTATCCCTGGTTTGTCACAATGAATCATGCACAGTTCCACAGAGAACCGTGCGTATATAATCAGGAGTGCGAAAAGCGTGGCTTTTCAGGTACTGTTGGCCTGTAACACCTATCATCTCTCGCCTGTTGGCCATGCTGTGTCTGATGGAAATCATAGTCCAGTACATGGAGGACAGCCACCTATTCCTTGGTCTGAAAGAAAGGAAACCTGCCCGATATCTCCTAGTAATGTGCTGGAATATGGGATTGGGAAACTGGGGGCCATCTGAGTGGATTTAACATTGGCAGAGGGCCACTATTTGAGTGTGATCTGTACAGGTTTCACCGTACAGGGTTTTCATGCACTGAGGTATGCTGATTCTGGCTTGTCCTGTCAGTCTGTCCCTGTCTAAGGCCATTTCCACGCTACACTCTTATAGCACGATTATTGCACTTTCAACATCCTATGGAATCCTGGGGTTTGCAGTTTCGGGAGGGGCTGACCCTGCTTAGCTTCCAAGATAAGATGGGATCTGGTGGCTTTAGGGTATTTAGGATTACTGTGCATTTATTCAGAGTAAGAGAAAGTCCACAAGAGCAGCATAACTTTTGCCATATATAGCACAGTTCTGCAGCCAATACAAATGATGCAGTATAATATAGCGTGAGAGAGCCAACATGGTATAGTGGTTTGAGTGTTGGGCTCTGGCTCTGGAGAGCAGTGTTTGATTCCCAGCTTGGCCATGGAAATCTACTGGTGACCCCGGGTGTATCACACACTCTCAGCCCCAGAAAAATCCCATGATAGTTTCATCTTAGGATCACCTTAAGTTGGAAATGACTTGAAGGCACACAACAACAACAAAATGTAGCCTGAATATGTCTGCTTAACTCTGCAAAGTTGTGGCTTTCATGTCATTGGGGCAGTGAATGTGTTCAAGGTTTTAATCTATGCTTTAAAGAAACTTCCCGCTGCATAAAATTAAGTGAAATGAAAAGTTGACACAGGAAGAGTTTGCTTTCCGATTTTTTTTAAGGTATGAGTTTGAATTTTCTGAGTCAAACTTTGACAAACATTTCTGTCAAGTTGATGATCATTTTGTTGGGAAAATGTAGGAACTGTTGTTAAAATTAGAGATGGAAGAAGTGGTGAAAGATGGTATGGTAAACTGGGCTAAAAATGTTGGGCACAAGATAATGTTGGAACAGTGGGAGAAAATGTGGTCAGAAGGAATTAAATTCATGTTGTGTTATGATTTAAAAGAGAATTTTTACAAGGTGATATATTACTGGTGCTTGACATGAGAAAAATTGGGCCAAAATGCATTAAGATGTATCAAATAGATGCTGGAAATGTGGGCAAGATATGGGAACCTTTTACCACATGTGGTGGACATGTGACAAGGCCAAAAAAAAAACCCCTCTACAATCAAATACATTATATGGTTAAAAAAGATTTTGAAATTAAATGTTCAGAAGAAACCTGAACTGGTAGCTGCTTGGACTGGTGGACTAGTCACTAGGTAAGAATTATGGCAAAATTCTGCAATATATGATGACTGTGGCAAGATTGTTATATGCACAGAAGTGAAAGAGTAGAGAGATTCCTACAAAATAGGATTGGCTGGCTAAGTTAATGGATTTAGTGGAAATGGACAAATTAGCATCACTAATAAGAGGGGGAAAAACATTAGAGATGCTTTTGGAAGATTGGGATCCACTAATATGCTTCTTGCAAGACAAAGGGAATAATGTGTCAGCTATAGGCTTTAATAATTAATGTATCAGAAAAATCGTAATGGAAGTTGTGTTTCTAAATGATATTTGATTTACAGAAGTTTCTACTGTATCTATGAATTAGAGTCTGCATTGGGAAAGCTGGACACCATTTTTTTTATTCACAGTGTGTAGTAGGAAGCGTATTGGTTGTAACTGTATTTTTTTTTTGTATTGTTTTAGGTTTGGTGTGTGATTGATTGTATGGTTTTCCTTCTTGTTTAGTTTGTAGCTGTACTTGTGTATTTGAGAAAATAGGTTTTAATTAAAAAAGAAGAAGAAGCTGTCCGTAGTAGTGAAAACCTATCGCCAAAATAGGTTTGGCACCTTGAATAGCTCCTTAGACGGTCAGAATAAATCAATAAATCCCAGAGTAGATTTGCAGTCTCACTGACATGGAAGCTACCAGCTGCCGCAACTGCCTAGATGACCACCCTGCACTGCCTGTAGCTTGGTGAGGGATCTGGCTGGGTGCTTGATGAGAAGTTGATTCATGCTGTGGATTAACATCTATCCTTATAACATATTGAACTTTGTATGGTTTTTTGCTATTTTTACGTTGTGGTTTGAAAGCGCATTCATGGTTGCTGCTTGTATCCTGCTTCACGTATATGCGCGGGGGTTCCATATAGGACTCAACGGTGATTCAAAGGTCATATGACTCAAAGGGGTCATAGTTTGGGAACGGGAATGGATTTAATCAGATAAATCCATCTGTCATCTATCTGCTGCAGGGTTGAGAAAATGTTGTAAGTCACTCCACTTGGTTCTCAAAAACCAGGTCCAGCTCCAAGCATTTTGCTCTCTGTGAAGCAGAAAATGGTGACCTCTGTGCTACAAGTATACAAATCTAGTACACTAAAGAGGGCTGAGTTACTTTGATGCTTGAAGCAGAAAGCCGCATGAGCATCTTTTCCCCCACTCCGTGGCAATAGAAATATACGAACAAACAAACTAGCGGTTGATGCCCTTTTTTTTTTATGACACCCTAAATCTGTTATCTGTAGCACTTTCATGCTGCGTAAGAGTAGGGCGGGCCCTGTCCAAATGCCTCATGCATTGGATCCATGTGGGAAGCTAAGCAGGCTTATGGGAGACACCAGTAAATTCACCTGGGAAGAGAAAGTGAGGGGTGTTGTGTGTATCTGGAGAGCAGCAGGTGTGGGGAGCAGCAGGCACGGGTTATGCATTATGGTACCCATGGAAAATGTCAGGTTCAGAATCTGGGGAAATTATTTTGAGTTGCGGCTCCCAGAATTCTCCAGCCAATGTAAATAACTTTCCCGGGCCCTTGTTAAACTAATAGACTTGTTTGGGCTATGACACTGTGTGGTCATGGAACAGGAAGTGGTATCTATGCAAACACACATGAGACTACTTTTCTTTTCAGTTGATTTTCCTACATGCGCAATCTGTGCGTGTTGATGCAGAAGGCAGTCCTGTGGGAGCTTTTTCCCTAGTAAGTGAATTTAGGACTGCAACCGTAAACTGAAGAAACGGTGGCCTCCAATTCTGACCCCTGACGTGGATTCTCATTCTTATTCTGCCCATAAGCATACACACAGAAAGAGGAGGAGGGAGGGGGAGGGAGAGAGAGAGGGGGGGGGAGAATATCTGTCCCTATCACCCTGCCTATGATTGTGAAGAGTGGTGGAGAAAATGAGCAATTCTCATTGAGTGTTCTTTTAGTATGCAAATAGGGGTGGCTGCTCCCCATTCCATTCCCTGTGTTGCTCAGACCTGGCTTTTTGTGGGACTGAGAGATGTCCTCTTGTTGCTATGGAAACCTCTCCCAGTGATGTGCACTGGCAGCCCCTGGTATTTCAAAGCATGGGGACTGGGAAAGGGAAGCCATTGGGGTGTGCAGGTCAGATCTTGGCTGTTACTAAATATTCACACTCTCCCTCTTAACTTGACTGTAGGGTGTTTGGACCTGACCACAGCACCTCATTTTTAATAAGTAATGTTCTCCTTGTTTTAGGAGAAAAAGCTATTCAGTGACTACGGAATGGGGTGTTGTCTGATTTAAAAGAATTTGTGAAGTTTCCATTGCCCTAGCCTAGAACTCAGCATTTTGCTTCTAAACTGGGGATGGGGGAGAGACCCTCCCCTTGTTCCTCCAAATTTTTTGAACCCAGACTGATAGTCTCCTTTGCCATAGGTCATGCTGGCTAGGCTAGGGCAGCTGGGAGTTGAGATCCAAAACATCTGGAAGGCTCCAAATGCTCTTCAGCATTAAATACATTGTGGGTTGCTCCGTCAGAAAAGCTGTGCTGGCTATGCTGGCGAGAAAAGTTCCAAGCTGCTGAATTTTTTCATGGCATATAACAACCAGCCATAAACACAGGTTCCAGGGAACAGAATCATGAATGAGGTGTATATTTCCTTCCAGAAATTGTTTGTGCTACTTCTTTGCCAAAACAAATGGCAAAAGAAGATGCACACTTGCAAAAAATTTGCATGTGATAGTTACCAGGTCAGGACTGTCTCTGACCAAAGCCTGAGACCTACCTAATAGGAGACCTAGGGAAGAGCTGCTGTCATAGAAATGGACCTTGCTGATGTCATTAAGCACAATACCTTCAGCATCAACCACAGTTGTGCAGAGTACGCTATTCAGATTGGAAACACCAAGTCTCACAAATGAGGAAAATATAGTCACACACACTTTTCAGGGCAGCGCACTTGCTCTGAGATTCTTCCCCTTCTCCTGAGGGCAGAAGAATAGAGTTCAAGCCCTCAGATCTGAGAAATTCAATGGTGATTGATATGTGCATATATATATATATATGTATGTGTGTGTGTGTGTGTGTGTGTGTGTGTGTATGGATATGTACACATTTGTATACATTTAAAAGTAGTTACTATACCATAAAATTTGATTAGTATGCTACAGTGGGGAGGACTTTGACTTGTATGCTATTCAGATAGTAAGTGGAAATTGGCACTTCAAAGGCCTCCCTTTGCTCTCCCTTCTTAGAATTCTTTGTCTCTAAACTTTGACCACATAACTCTCCAAACAGAACAAGAAGAGAATTCATTTGGCCTTCCAGATGGGACTACAATTCCCACAATTCCTTACCATTGGACCACTCATGAAGCGGGATGGGAGAGCCTAGATCAGAAATGTAAAGCAAGGGACTGGACAACGTCAATGCCCCAACACTAATTGCAAATAATAGCACTTTGTTATCCAGGAGCTGGGGTGCTTCCTTGTCTGAGCATTACAGATTGTGAGGGACGATAATATAGCTCCATAGCAACAGCCACCCTGATCAGGAGGGGAGAATAAAGTATGGACCCTGGAATAGGGGGTAGGAGGGGTCCTAAGACTAGGCAAGGGGCGTTGAGCACCCCTGTGAAAGATTTGCAAGAAATGGACTCTAATTCTTGTCGTTAAGTGTCCTTAGGCATGATCAGTAGAAGTAGAGTGAACTTTCTGGATCTGTGGGGTTCAGTTCCAGGACCCCTCATGGATGCCAAAAAACATGAATGATTGCACCCTATATTATTAAATGGCTACATGCACATGGATGCTTCAGCACATCTGAGTGCATGTTGCTGCCATTTTACGTACAGGACTTGATGCTCTGCGGTCAGTGGAAATCCTAGATCCGAAACTCACAGACCTGGAGGGTCCACCGTATACTAAGTGACTAAGCACTAAGAAATATTAGCTCTTCAAAGAATAATGATGGCTGTATATAAGCAGTGTATAAGCAAAATTAATAGCGACCTGCTTGCTGATGTTGAGCCCCCACACTTTAAAAACAGTGCTGAATCCCCTGGTACAAAGTCCAACATCCACTGCAAGAAGCTTAGCCACTCTGCAGCCTTGTGTGAAGTAAATAAAAAAAAAACACAATCAATCTTTTACTTTTTGTTAACTTGAAAGTGTGCAACAAAAATGGCAAAAATTTATACAAGCATTGCCTTGAATCAAATTTATGACAAAAACTCTGGAAAATCTCTTGAACACACAGGTACATTATTTTCAGGGTCCTCAGCTGCCAACCCACATCAGCAGTATCAGATAACTGAAATTAGTAAGAGATAATCCAAGGTCTACTACAGGGCAAGAAAGGTTTAATGATTTTATTACGATCTTGGCACAAAAAATTGCCTGCTGAGTAAATCTTTTTAATAATTTAATAGATGTGTGTGCCAAAATGAGCAAAGGAGAAAAGGAAAAAAGTCTTTCAGGTAGGGTATCTGTTTAAATTTTGGATGATTCTTGCCTATTCTAATAAAGCAGTTTTTGTTTGATTATTATGCAATTATTTATTAATTTCTGCTCTTAATATTGGTAATCATATTTTAAAATAATTAGATAGTGGCTTGAATCCAGACTAGGGTCCACTGAAATCTGTGTAAAATGTTGCAGTGCAATCCTATGCATATCTACTCAGAAGTAAGCCCTACAGAGTACAGTGAACTTTACTCCAAGGTGTAAGGTGTAGAACTGCAGCTTGACTGATTTATAGTTTCATTAAGTGTCATCAGTTTAGCCTGGAGTGGATACAACCTGGGATTTTTGTTATACAGATATTACTTCCTGAGATGTTAACTTTTTGTCCCATTAAGTTAAATTACCTATCTAGTGGCTTGGCTATTCATTTTTTAAAATTTTATTTATTCAATTTATACCTTGCTTTTCTCTCACCAAGGGGCTCAACATGGCTTACAATAATTTAAAATAGAAGTTTGCCAAAATGTTATAGTAGAGAAGTTAAAAAAAAACAATTTGAACAATAGTACTCTTAAAAGCAGATAGTTAAAAACAGTTTAAAATACATTTAAAACTTAATTAAAAACGTGATAAAAGCACACCACTCCAGTGACAATTCTATTCTGCCATATGATTTAAAAAAAAATCAAGTCAAAGGCCTGCTTAGACAAAAGGTTGTAAACTGCCAGCAGAAAAAGAGCAGGGAGGGGGCTAATTGGACCTCCTGTAGAAGGAAATTCCACAACCTGGGAGCCACCACTAAGAAGGCTATTCATGGCTATTAATGAATAGATAGTCATTAAAGGCTACATACTAAACTATTTAATGCATTTGTTATGTTGATATTCCATGTGCTGAAGTACTAATTTGATGAGATACAGACTTAGCCATGCTTAGAATAGCGCTAAAATCAATGGAACATAAGCCAGTCACAGTTAAAGTCTCTCAGTTATTTCACTGGGTCTACTCTAGCATGACTAATTCTGGATCCAACTGTATATTATCTACAGTACTGAAAACATTGGGGTATAGGTGGGAGGTTGCCATGGGTCCCAGGTTACCACTCTGTGGTCCTGACTATTAAAATTGGTTTAATGTCAGAGTTTGAAGAAGTTGGGAGGTTTTGGACTTCAGCTCCCAGAATCCCTTAGCCAGCATTCCAAACTCTTATTTTCTTGTAAAGGTTTTGGTTGTTTTATATATTAATGAGAACTTTGCTGTGTGGGAACTATTAGGTTGAAAGACAGTATGTAAATATATGAAGCAAATTTAGGGAATCTGAGCCTGATAACAGGAAAAGAAGATTTTCCTCTGCTTTACTAACTCCTGCCTAGAGTGTAGATATATATAATCAGTAACATCGCATTTGTTGTTCCTTATCGCAGTGGTGGAGCTTGGAGTATGTCGATGGGGGGGCGGGAGGGGGCGTGGCTTCAGTGTGTGGGGTCATGGGCAGCGCATGCTGGGGCATGGCTATGAGCTGTGGCACCCCAGAAACATTGCCACCCAGGGCGAAGTGCTCCCCGCCCTTTCCTACACGACTGCCTTCTTGATTCTTTGTTGCAGCAATCATGGTTAAGGAAAATAACTTATAGTGCTTTGCCTTAGCGGTTGTGTTTCCAGGTTATTGCTCTTGTTTGCCATTTGCAGGCCTGCTATTTATATACCTGATTGTACAAAGGATACCATATATTTGCCCTATAACTATCCTTTACCTCATTCCCCAGTGTACTTGAACTTTCCATAGTGCTAGCTAATGCCTGCCTTTTTTGCCCCAAGGGCTTCTACTTTTGTCAACTCATTGAGCAATTAGTTCTGTAAGTCTTGTGGGGCTGAGGGATTAATTAGCAAACACTTTGATCTAATTAATAATAGATGGTACTAGATTTTAGCTGCTGCTGCCACTGTCACCTCTACCACCTGCCAAGCAATTTGCTGTAATAGAATCTCATGCACAATATACCCACCATAGGGCCAGCCCTACGACGAGCAGGACTGAGGCTCTCACCTCAGGTAGCAGGTAGTGAGAGGCAGGGAGTGGTGACACAGTCTTAGAGGACAGAGCTGTGCATGCCATGCAACCTGCCCTGTGACGTCTAAGATTGCGTAGCTGTGGGCACTGTGTCAACAGTTCTGTGCTGAAGTTATGGTTCACATACCAGTCCTGGCAGTTTCTGCACAGTGAATGGGGAGTGGTGCAGTGTTGCCTTTTGTGTTAAGCAAGCTGTAGGCTGGATTGGATCCACCTTCTGTCTTAGATGAAAGCTTGGCTATGGGAAGCCCAAAAAGTGATGTGTGTATGTGGGTTAGTGTTAACGTTTGTAAATGTAATGCAGACTTAACCCTGTACTCACAGCGAGTTCATCTGCTGTTATTTTGAGGCTAGCTACAGGCATAGATTAGTTGACAAAGCCTCCAACAAAGAAGTTCCTTTTTACAAAGTCTTTTTCTGCTTCACAGGCCTCTCTTTTCCTCCTTATTCTCTGCCTCACTGGATGTATTTTAGTATCATTGGCACTGGAAGGATGGTGAAGGAGGGCTGGAAAACCACAGAGTTTCAGTAGCAGATTGCAGCAGTGAGTCTGCTGTAGTTGTGTGTGCCTGTGTCCATCAGGCAAGATCAACAGCATCTCTCCGCAGAATCTTTCACTGAGCAAACACAAAAGCAAAGCAGAGAGAAAAGAAGAAAGTAGATAAGCCTGTCTCATCAGGAACCTTACCCTCTCCCCAATAGGTCAAGCTGAGATCTTGAACTTTGGCCTTGGATGCATTTTGGAAGAGGCTTTCAAGTGGGCTCTAGAACAGTAGTTCTTAACCTGGGGTCTGGGGACTCCCAGGGAGCCACAAAGTTGTCACAGGGGGTCTGCAAAGGCTTGAAGAAATGCTGTGAGATTTTACAGTTAAAAGAGAGAGAAAAAGAAAGACTGTACAGAATCATTCCTATAAAAATGTTGCAAGAAGAGTGTGTGCGTTTACTTATTTCTCCCTTCTCTCCAACTTTGAAGACCTTTAATGAGCAATTTCAAATAAAGAGTTGATGCACTTTAGAGCTTTAAATTTTGAGTTAAGTTTTGGAGGTCTGCAGCAACAAAAGATATTTAAAGGGGGTCCCTGGTAAAGGAAAAGGTTAAAAACCACTGCTTTAGAAGGTTCAAAATGTTTCTCTTTAGTTGTGCGAAGATAATTGACCTGGTTGTTTCATTGGATACAAACTGCTGAAACTTCTTAAATTGCTCTTCTGTTTTGTGGTGCAGAAGCCTATCCTTAGTTTTTTCATGTTGTTTCTGCCTCTGGTACCAAATTTTCTGTTAGAAAAATAATGCCCAAGTGCTTTCAAAAATGGATATGGAAGATGAAAAAGTAAAAGATAAATGGGCTCAAAATGTGGGTTACCCACTTCAATTGTCTCAATGGGAAAAGATGTAGACAAAAGAGTTGAAATTTACATTAAGTTATGATTTAAAGAGAAATGTTTATAAAATGGTGTATAGATGTCATTTGACCCCTTTATAACTTTATAAAGGTTCCTCTATCAACTGTTAGAAGTATAATCACATAGGGGGGACTTTTTCCATATGTGGTAGACTTCCATAAAGCAAGACAATATTGGAAGATGATACATTGCATGACTAAAGAAATTCTTAATATTAAGTTTCAACTTCAACCAGAATTGTTTCGGTTGGGACTGACAGATGTCCAGATCAACAAAGACACAGGCCATTTCTACACGACGACGCTCTTTTGTGTCATCTCACTGTGGTCGTGGGTCCACAAAGGAGTGCATCAGCAGCGCTCCCCTCTGCACCCACTCGGTCCATGTGGAAGAGAACGCAATGGTGCCACGTCTTCCTTCCGCAGCGCAGCGCAGCTGGAGTTTTTCCATTGCTGCACTACGGAAGGAAGCGTCGCCAATGTACTTCTGCAGCTTCTGCATGTCCAGAAGTGCGATCACAGATGCAAAATGAATTTTTTCTGTTTTGCGAAAACTGCGCTGGCATGACACTCCACGACAGGATGGCAGCAGGATGGTGACGACATCATACGGAAGCATGACCTGCCGATCGCTGCCATCCTGTGGCAGAAACGAGACAGCGACGTCGTGCGGAAAGGGCCTTAGTATAACTGGTGCAGTATATGACTGCAAGCAGCGAGACTACTGTGTGCTCAGAGATGGAAGGACTTGGATATACCATCTCCCAAAGACTGGCTATTGAAGAGATTGGATGTGGCTGATAAGAGAAGAATCATTAGACAATTTCATAAAGAATGGGCAAAGGTTATTAAATTTGTAAAAGATATGGGTGGTAGTGGTAGGATTTGATTTACAAACCAAGTTTGTTACTAGGGTAGTAAATGATATGTTTATTTTTAACTGTGATTAATTTGCTAGTAACTGGAAGTAGTACATGTAGAAAAATAAGAGAAAATAATGTAAGATTGTTACAAGTATATCTAATTATAAGAAATCAAAAAATGATAAAATCAAAGTTCTTTTTTTTCTTTTGATAACTTTTTTTTACTATATGCCAGGAAATGGGAAGTTTTAACTCTATTTCTTCTCTTTTCCCCTTTCTTTTTATCTTATTTTCTTTCTCTATTTTAGTATAGTTTTTATTGTTTAGTAATTAATGTTGTAGTTTGTTAGTGGTAATATGTTGTGCTATGTTTTCCCTTTATGTTTTTGTGTGATTTTGCTGTATTTAAAAGATTTGCTTTTAATAAAAAATATTCTTTTTTAAAAAAGTGAGAAGTAGTGCACAAGAACACATTTACTTGGTTAACTGAGGCACAAGGGCCCCTCCCTTACTGTGACCTCTGCATGCACGAATGCAAGTCGCACATACATTGTGTCCATTGATGATAATGGGACCAACACTTATGTTTTTTGTTTTACATGGGGGTTCCTGGAATGAAACCCCTGCATATACAGAGGGCACATTGTATACCTATATTTCCAGAAAGCCTTGAAGAGGCGTGTATGTATTGACGGATGAGGAGAAAGTATGGGGTTTTTAGATCAGGTTGAGATAAATGAGGTGCTCAAATTGATTGGGAATTAACATAGAATGCATTTTTGAACAAAGGTCACAATGACTTTGAATTTTTATGTTCAGCAGACCTAACCCAGTCATAGCATTGCTTTCTCTGTGGAAGGGATCGGGTTGTGTCTCCCGTGTATTTCTGTGTCCTATCATGTAAAGAAAATAAATCATAGGACCAGAACAGGCCTACACCATTTTGCTATGGGAGGAGAAGTACGAGATGGCATTATGGGTCTTCCTTACAAATACAGAAGCACAGTGGATGGACAGTTGGATTTCACTTCAGCATTGGTGCCTGGACAGTGTCTTCTACCACCTATAAGGGTGGTTCACCTCTAGGGCTAGTACAGAGTGTGCAGGGCAAGCTGTTTGGCATGCAGTGCTCTGTTTTCCAACAGAAAGGAATGGCCAGGGGAATGGTTAGCGGGCTCCTGCTCTTTCCTCACAACATCTGCTGCTGAGGAAATAGCCCTGCTCTGCATTAAGGTCAGCCCTGCTCAATGTTCTTTTTAGAACATTGCATGTAGACTTGCTAGTAGCTTTGGGCAACAAGAAAATGGAGAATAAGCAGTGTAGAAATGTAGAAAAAAGAGGAGGGGAGCTAGAACCTAACAAATTTCAGAAACAAAGCAACTGAAGTTAGAAGCCACAATATCAAACTATGTACAAAAACCTTTTTTAAAAAACTATTCCATACACATACATGTACACTCTAGGAAAACTACCAATGTATCACACACAACAATCAAATCAAGGAAACATCACATAAAATACACAACATAGAAAATACAATAATATATTAGAAAGAACCAAAGTCCTGTGGGGAGATCTCCAGTCCACTGAAATGTAAAAGTCTTATTGGAGGCAATTGCTGGAGGTGAATTGAATCTTCAAATGATGTGCTAGTCCTTCCAAAGACAAATGACTATGGTAAACCACTTGATAGGGAAGAATAAAGTTGACCGATGTCTGTTCAAGTCCACCACTAATTGCAGCCAACTGCCTTTCGACCATGAGTCTTCATCAGTGGCTGAAACATTTCCTAGAACTTCATTATCACAGATAAATAATTCAATATATAAAAAGGAGTATCCACAGATATTTTCTTGCTTTCCCACAGACTCAAAAAGTCCTTAAAACCTATATGCAAAAACCTTTAAAAAAGGTTTTAAAAAAGGTTTTTGTACATAGTTTGATATTGTGGCTCCTCAGTTGCTTTTTTTCTTGAATAAGCAGCACAGTCCTGTGCATAACTACTGAGATGGAACTTAGTGCCAGGCAAGGGTGTCTAGTATTGCATCTTTAATTGAAGAATTCACCTGTGGCATTTAATCTACAGTGACTCTCTCTGATAAATCTTTAGTTGTGTTATGACACAGTGGGTGGTCTGGGAGGGAGTGTCAAAGCCTCCAGTTTTCCTAAAGCTAAGAAGGTGGTGATCTGACCATTCCACTGGAGGGGAGGCCTCTGGGAGCACCGTACGACACCAAAATCAGCTCTTGTGTTCCCAGTTTGTCTGGTTTCTTTGGTGGGTGGAGTAGTGTGATTGCCATGTCTCTAGTCGAAGTTGCTCACTCTTACCTGTTCTTGTCCCACTGCAGATCATGTGAACCAGCCTTCATCTTGGAGTCCTCAACACTGGACAGCTAGATGGTATGGGGATCCTTGGCTCCAAAAGCTCTTTCTTGGCTTTCCACCTGGGTCTCATTGCTGGCTTTCTTAGCACCTTTTACTTTGTCGGCAACCTAAAGTGGGAAGGGCCTCCACGGCCTAACACCCAGCCACCTCATGCTTCAAAGATTCCTGAGTGGACTGTGGATAGATCGGCTCTCTTCAGTATATCCCACCCACATGTGGCAGGTAAGGATTAGAGGGGAAAGCAGGAAGTAACAAAGAAGAGATGGGGAACATATTGCTTCTGCCTAGAAAGCATCAGACTACAATTCGCATCAGCACTGGCTCCCATACACAGTGGGAGTGGGTGGGAATTGCACTCCAATAACATCTGGAGGACTCCACAATTTCCATGCCTGGAATGGAGAAATTAAACAGGCTCTTCAAGTAGGGAGTCAGCTGCGCAATTAAGTTTCCTTAGAACAAGAGAAACAATAGATTGCGGACGTATAGGTATATCTCTCCCTAGGTGAGTGGGTGGCTGCAAGGCTGGTGGGGAGGAGAATGGACCCCATCTTCATTCCCTCAAAACTCTTCACATTGGACCAGATGATATTGGGTGTATTTCAGCAGCTGGCCTGCATGATTGTATCAGTTTCTGGACTCTGACATTTCTGATGGCAAATGTATGACAGGATGCTTTCTTCCCTTGCAAAGAAACTTTCCCTGCACATATCAAGCTAGTATGGCAGGAGAAAAGCCTAACGTAGACTTACTCATGACAGAATCAGAGCTTAGAAGTAATGCATTACAGGTAATGTTGTCATCTGTAGCACATTTTGTAAAAGTAATGCAGCAACTGGTGATTTCATTACTTTTTAGGTTTTTTTAATGTGGCAGTACTCATTAACATAGTCATTACCTCAAATGTTTATTTTTTGAAATAAAGTTTGTCGTTCTGAAAAATGTTATTTGGGAAGGATTCTGGACCATTTTAAATTTTAAAATGATTTTAGAGACTAGTTGATAAGTAACAAAAAAGTGACATCTACTAACACATCATTATTAAAATAACAAGTAATGTATTACTTTTTTGTAAAAGAACAACAATTAAAAGTAACAATTTTTTAAATAGTGCTCCAGTTTTTAGACAGGATAGTTTACAGTGCATAAATCAGTTCTTGCACAAGAGAAAATTCATCCATTTGAATCTTATTTCCCAGTCTGAAGTGAATCAGTCAGCATCTGTTGCTATGGAAGAGCGACAGCTGTGCTCACAACTGACCTGGAATTGCACCCAGCACTCTTGTGGTCCTTCCTGGGAGAAGTAAGATGAAGGGAGTAATTTGTCCTGCCAGCTAAGTCAGGGGTTTGGAACCCATGGCACCCCAGAGGTTTTTGGACTCCAGTGCCCATCAGCCCCAACCATCTTAGCCAATGGCTGATGGTCACAAAATTTAAAACTTCCTAGGTGCTGGCCTGTATTTTTCATTTTCTGTGGGGAGGGGTGATATATTTTTAAAACTGTTTTAGTACTTTTAATCTTCTGTATAGTTTTGGTGCCCCCCCTCTTTTTTTTGCTGGTCTTTTTTATTGTCGTTCGTTTCATTGTGTTTCACACTGTGTTTGTCCACTTGATGTTGAACTTAGTTTGCCCTATATCATCGTGTAGATATTTTATTGTGATTTGATATCATGGTTCTTAATGTACTTGTAAACTGACCAGAGAACTTTGATTATTGGTTGGTCTAAAACAGCGGTTCTTAACTGGTGTCTGGGGACCCCTGGAGGTCCACAGAACAATTACCGGGGGGCCACAAAGCCCTGCTGCTGGACACCACCAGCAGTGGCAGCAACAGGGACACAGCAGCAAACGGGCGAGCATTTTCAACACACACACACACACACACGCCTCTGCTGCCACATCCCTCACAAAAGGGACACAGTGGCAGGCATGTGCACACGCCCAAACTATGACTCTGGAGACCAGGGTTTGAATCCCCATTTGGCCATGGGAACCTAGTGGGTGACCTCAGGCAAGTGACACTCTCAGCCTCAGAGAAAAGCAAAGGCAACCAATCTTGCCAGCAAAACCCCTATGATACCTTAGGGTCATCGTAAGTCAGTTTTCAAAGGGGAAAGACATGGTGGTTGGAAAGAACCTCCCCCTGTTAGTGGCACTTTGTTGTTGTATCATTTCTG
This sequence comes from Cyclura pinguis, assembly GCA_030412105.1. Lineage (NCBI taxonomy): Eukaryota > Metazoa > Chordata > Lepidosauria > Squamata > Iguanidae > Cyclura > Cyclura pinguis. Next base: position 192,657,686 of record CM059600.1, on the reverse strand, counting down.
ACTTATGGCACCCCTAAGGTGAATCTATCACAGGGTATTTTTTTAAAAAAATTGTTCAGAAGCAGTTTGCCTTTGTCTTTCTCTGAGGCTGAGAGAACGATATGACTTGCCCAAGGTCACCCAGTGCCTGAGCAGGGATTTGAATCCTAGTCTCCAGAAGCCTTTAATAGATAAATAACTATTTGAATGTTTGAATAAATATCTGAATATTTAAATCTTGAGTTAAATCTTGGGGGACCCCAGTGACCAATTATATTTACAAGGGTGAAGAAAGAAGGAAAAGGATAAGAAAGAAAAGAAAAGGATAAGAACCACTGGTCTAGAACAATAATAAATAAATAAATTGGTTTAGAGAGGTAGGCCTTCATTCTATGTAGTGGACTTAAAACAAATGGCTATAGAACAAGTGAAGTTCATAAATATTATTTTTGGTGCACATGAGCCACAATCCCTAGAGCTGAGATGACCTGTTGTGGACAATAAAAGTAACCTTGTGGCTTCCTCCCCCTCAGGTGAGGAGAGCAGTGTGGCGGACATGCTGTACAACAAGGTACGGATCCTGTGTTGGGTGATGACAGGCCCCAAAAACTTGGAGACAAAGGCCCGCCATGTCAAGGCCACCTGGTCCCGCCACTGCAATGTGGTCCTTTTCATGAGCTCGGTGAAAGATGATGACTTCCCTACAGTAGGGCTGGACACTAAGGAAGGCCGGGACCAACTCTACTGGAAGACCATCCGGGCTTTCCATTATGTGCACAAGCACCACCTGGATCAGGCTGACTGGTTCCTCAAGGCTGATGACGACACTTTTGTGGTGGTGGACAACCTCCGGTTGCTTCTTTCCAACTACACCCCTGACAGACCCATCTATTTTGGCAAGCGCTTCCGACCCTTTGCCAAACAAGGCTACATGAGTGGAGGTGCTGGCTATGTTCTCAGCAAAGAGGCCCTGCAGCGCTTTGTGGCTGGCTTTGAGTCCAAAGTGTGCAGCCACACTACTTCTGTGGAGGACCTTGCTCTGGGACAATGCATGGAGAAAATGGGTGTGGAAGCTGGGGACTCCCGGGACTCTGAGAGGAGGGAGACGTTCCACCCTTTTGTGCCAGAATCTCATCTGACAGAGAAGTTCTCCAAAAACTTTTGGTATTGGAACTACTGCTATTACCCTATTGTTGAGGTAGGTAACCATACCCTGCCTCTGACTCTTCCTCTATAGAGATGGGTACAGTAGACTTCCAGAGTCTGTGGCAGAGAAGATATTTTCCATCACTTGCTACCTGCAGAGATGATGGGGTTTAGTGGAGGAACTTCTGCATCGAAAGTGTGTATTCTAACACTGAATTGTGGGATTTACAGCATAATCTTTTATTGAAGATGGGAAAAGTGACATTTGTGAGGCTACAGTCCCCAAAATTCTTAGTTGGGCTTTCTAGGAATTGTAGTCCAGACAGGTAACTTTTTGAAGCTCTGCCTTAAGAACTTAACCCATTCCAGCGTGAGCAGACATATAGAAGACATGGCTGCTTTCTTTGAGTCTTGCCTTCCCTGTTTCTGTGTGCTAGGCTGAGATGCAAATAGACAGAAATAAGCAACTGAAGCACATAAAAAGGACTCCTTAATAGACCTTCAGTCCCTCTTCGTACAATTTTGATTCTCCACACTATGTGCATAACATGATGAGTTAAGAGCCACATTGGAGGAGGGGCCTGACAACTACTGCCCCTTCTCAAGAATCACTGATGTCTCTGTTCTTGGGAAGGGCCATACTCTGGATTCATTCCACACAGCCATTCTGTTTCCTTCACAGTGTAGGAAAGTGTTTAACTGTAACAGTTTTTACCTTACAAATATACCACAGACAGAACCCTCTCTGCAGTTACATTACGTTCTCGTAGTGGGTGAGTGAACCGGGAGATTATATTCACCCTTTGCCTCCATCCAGCTCACAAGCAGAGCTGGCCTATGCTAATTTGCTGGCTTAGGGGAAGAAGAGGAAGGTGTGCTTCCTTCCCGTTCCATGTACAGAAGTTGAAAAAACTAGCATTTGAATGCTGTGGTGATGGGACAGTGTCTTCCACAACATCTTTGGGCAGCACATTAGCTGGGTGGACACATGCACACATGCATACAGCTGCCACATTCTGTGACACAGCACTTGCTACCTGAGATAGATGGCTCACTCTGTAATGGTGGGGCTAGCCTTACTCAGGAATAAGTCAGTGAGTAGAGACATCTTTCTGGAACCTTTGACCCAGTTTGAAATAAAGTGGCTGTCAGGAAAGACGTGCTGGCCAAAGCTGTATAGCAAGGAATAGGAACTTGTGATCTTGACTTAAACTCGCATCATTCCTAAGCATTGCTGGGGCTACGAGAGTCCAGCAACACCTGGAGGACTGTAAGTTCCTCACAACGCGTCAGTTCCAAGTTTAAGTTCCAAAAGTGGCGGATCATAGTTGAGGTGTCACCCAGTTTATCTTTTCGTATTTTCCATATACCATACATACTTAGCCCAATGTTCAAGAAATCACCTCCTCTCCTTTATTGTAAGGAGTGAGGGTGTGACAGATCCCCTTGCCTGGGTAGCCCCACAGTTCCACCCCTGAGTTCCTGTCATTCTGCCATTTCCCCACCTAAATCCCTTCCTGGATTGGGTTCTTGGGCCTCATGCTGACCCCTGTTGTGGACCAGCGGCTATGTTGTTCTGAGTGGTTCTATCTAGTAAACATGACCAGGCCCTCCACCAACCTTAATGTGAACAGACAGAAACAGTGGTAAAAACAAACAAGTGGAAATTTATTAAAAGATACACATGTGGAAAAAAACACCCTCTTGAACTACTAAATCATTTACTGCTCCACAAAACCATAGTCAGTCCTTTCCTCTGTCTGACTCTCCTGTCTTTTTTCCTTCTCTCCCTCTCCCTCTGAAATCTGTCGCTTAGCTCTGTGTCAGCTTCTCCCCTGTCTCTAGGCCATCTTCTCTCCATCTGCCTTCCGTCAAGAGACAAACCTCAGTTTTATATCTTTTCTTTCCTGTAGGCCCCGCTTCACAGCATTTTCTGAGCTATGATTGGCTGGCAGCAGCCCCGCCCAGCCCCTCCCTTCGCAGAGGGAATGTGTGGGTATTCTGAACAAATGTTGTAAGTGTACTAGAGTTACCATTCTTCATGTGTCAACCAGGCGTGAGCTGGCAGAGTGATGTGATTGCTTCATATAGCAGTAGCTGTGAAGCAGGAAACAACAGTGGATTGTTAGAAGATAGAGCGCTGTCTCTCTGTATGTGCGTGTGTATGTGTGGGTGGGCACGCACATGTGTATGCACATGTGCCAGTAGTCTTGCCCTATACCCGTCTCAGCCAGTCTGTTATTCACAAACAAGGCACTTAATCTCACACACACACACACGCCATTTCTGCACAAGACTATTATAGCGCTATGGTTCCACTTTCAACATCTTATGTGTGGAAAATGCGAGAGTGCGAAAGGTACCCAAGCCTTGCGCTCAAGGCCTGCCCGGCCTGACACCTCTTTGTGTTCAGGTCTGAACGGCCAGGGAGGTCTCTGAATCAAGCCAGGGCTGGGACAAACGAGTCTGCCTCAGTTCTCCCTTCCTGAGATCGCAGTACCTTCCTTGCTCTTGTCCCCCCTGCCACCGTGGCTTCCTCCTTCCAGGGTTATCTCCCTTTACTGCTTTCCTTAAATCTGCCCCTCTCCAGATGTAAGGACCGGCAGTCATTTATCTTTTCAAAGACTGTGGTACCATTGGAACTATGGTAAAGATGGTACTATTGGTAGCGTGTGTACTCCAGGATGGAGTACACGACTGGCCCCTCCCAAAACTGCAAACCCCAGGATTCCATAGGATGTTGAAAGTGGAATCATAGCACTATAGCAGTCTCATGTGGAAGTGGCCACACACAGACACAGCTACTACTAGGTAGATTCCCCACCAGCTCTCCTTAATTCCCCCCCCCAGTAAATTCAACACCCCACCCCCAAAGTGTGGCTGTTGTTTAGTTGCAGTCCTTTACTGTTACTGCCACAATATAGATTGTGTCTTATATCTTTTGGGCCAACCAAAAAGACCCAACAAGCTGTGGAGGTTTTTTGAGATATCTTCCCTAAGCAAGACTGTTAGAAAAGTAGATGGGGGCAGGAAAGTTGAGGTTGCAAGATGTCTCGGAGATGTATTGAGGAGGAAGCGGTTGGCAGATTTCTCAAACGAGGCTCAGCCGAAGAAGTGAAAGCAACAGATTTCCCCCAGAAAAGTCTCTTAAGCTTTCTGACCGTTCTCAGTTTTCCGTACAGCCAGTCCTGTCAGCATGTGTATATGGACTGGAGTGGGAGGGATGCCGTTTTGCCCTCTGCCTCAGATGACAAAATGTTTTGAGCCAGCCCTCTTCAACTTTGTCTCCTAAGCAAGGCTGGCCCTCCCGGGAGGCAAAGGCTGGCATCCTAAGAGTGACATACGTGGGCATAAGTGAACATTATGCTTGCATATTGAACTTTTTTCCATTGTTTCAAATGGAGGAATTCAGCACCCTGTCACTTCCTCACCCAGCTTGTTTTCAGTGGCTGAGGAAGATGGGGAAAGGATGAGGGACGGCCGGGCAACCCAGCTGGCTCTGTGCCTGCCACTGCCTGCAGGAACAAAAAGGCATCATTCTGGACTTCCCAGGGTTCCTGCAGAAGGAATGGAGCTGATCGGCAGGTTTCTTCACTGTTCTTCATCCTCTCCTGGCCATAGAGAGGGGTGTCCACCCAGAAAACCAGTAGGGCACGCGTTCAGGGAGGAAATGTTACCACACCTGGCAGGACTTTGTGATCCCCCAGCAGGATGCAGCATCTCTGCCAAAGCTGGTTCAGGCAGCAGATGTCCCGGAAGGTGGCTGAAAGATGTTGGAAGAGAGAGCTGTGTGCTGTGCAGCTTGTCCTGCATGACCTAGGTTTGCTCGCCACAGTGGAGAACACTGTCCTATTGTCAATGCTGAAGGAAGATTCGGTTGGCAATCCGGCTGGCTTTTGTACGTGGAAAGGGTGGGCGGTGCCTTCTCCTTAGTCACCTCTGGCGGCAAAGTGCGTTGGGCCACCCTGGGGCATAGAAGTCACATCTCTGAATGGATGACTCAGCTTTACTTCACACAAATACAAACATATGTCCTTGCACCCTGACAACCTGAGCTCTTTCACATCTTTACTCTGTGATAAGTCTCATTGATGTAAATGAGTTCCGGGTAAGTGTTTGCATAGGATTGCTAGGAAAAGCACCACAGAGGAGTGCAGCCAAAATCACAGCCTACCTGTTTCATAGGTTACAACTGACTGAGAGGGGCATTCATTTTTGAGCAGCTGAGTATTTTAGAGGCTGATTTGCATATCCTTCTTTTCTAATATGTCTCACCAGAAGAGCAATTTACTTATTTTTGTCAGGGGGAAGAGGGGTTTCATCCCACTGTTCCTCCAAGTTAGCCCAAGGTATCTTCTCCCTTTATTATCCTCTATCCTTTATTATCCCTTTATTATCCTCGCAATAACCTTATATAACCAACACTAGCCCAAGTGTTGCAAAAGTCATGATTCCAGCATGCTGCTGTAGAAGAGGGCCTCTACTGACAAAGAACAGTGGCTAGGAGGTGGCTATTTATGATTGTTTTATATATTATGTATTTCATTGTATGCCACCTTTCTCTCAGAGTGGGACCCAAGGCAGCTCACAAAATGAATCAGTTAAAAAAATTAAACACAATTAAAACCATTGCATGAAAACAATAGACTGAAAGTCTATTAAAAACATCCAAAGGTTTAAAATAAAGCACACCTCCATAAGAAACCTTCCTGCAAGTAATTACACGTTAAAGGCCTGCTTGAACATAAAGGTTTTTGCCTGCTGGCAAAAGGAGAGCAGGGAGAGGGCCAGCCTACCCTCCAGAAGGCTATGGAGGTTGTTCTCTTTAGTGCAAGAGTAACATCCTGTTTCTTCAGGTGGAATCCCTGAGGGTATACTACCAGATTGTTAATATGGCTTTCTGAAATCCGTTCCCAGTACGTCGCCCAGATGTTTCTCCTACTGTTTAGTGATGCGTAGATTTTACTTAGTGGGCGAGCCTGTTTTATTTCCCGTTTTATTTAGGGCAGCTGAAAATGATATCAAAGAGAACAGGCCTCCTTTTAGCTTTTGTAGCTGCCATAAAAGAGGGAATTTTGGAAAGTGTAGCTTGCATGACATTCAGCACCTATTGGTATCCTGTTTTCTGATCTTTTGCTTCAAACTGCCTTTGTTTTCTTCCTATCCAGGCTATGTGTTTTCCACTCTGAACTGGCAGTGGTTGTCACTTTCTCCTTGGTGGCAGCGACATGTGTTTCCCCTGGGGATAATCTAATAGAGTTAATAGCATTAACCACTTTGCTCCTTTATGTAGAGGTGTGGGGCAGGAGTGGAGGAGAGACCTCCTTGTGCTGTTGAAAAGGAGAGCAGTGTGCACAACCGGCAGGGTGTGTATGAAGAGGAAAATTGGGGAGGCTTGTGGTTAAGCCAGTCTCTTCAAAGCGAGGGCATGGAATTTGGAAGTAAAGGTGGCAGAGAAATGCTTTGCTTGAGAGCTGGATTGAGAAACTCAAGGAGATTAAGTGATTAGATTAATTGGAGTTTAGCAAATGTGGTGAGCTGCTATGGAAAAAAACCAACAGGCTTGCTCTCTTTCATGGCGATTTGGCTCACATGGATATTTTTCTTAAGGCCTTCCTTTCCACCTCTTGGCATTAAAAAGGGTAAAGAAATGGACATGGCTCTATCTTCTCAGAATTTCTTTAAAACACTTTTTTTTAGTGGAGTTATTACCAGTTTATTTCACAGCATTGTTTTTTCAAGCAGGAAGTCTAATTATCCCAGCCTTTCTGCGCTTGCTATTTGCAGAGAGAGAGAAAAATTTTCATAGTCAAATAGCTTGTTATGGTTCCATTTTTAATGGTAAAAGGTGGAAGGATAATAAGAGAGGGTAGCAAGTGAGGAGATGAAAGTGCAGAAATGAAGAACAAACAGGAGACAAAAAGCGGATATGGAGATGAGGTAGTGAGAGCCATTTTCTTTCTCCTGTAGATTTGTCACCTCAGTTAATGGCTCTTTAGATTCTGAGGTGACAAAAAAGAGAGTGCTCTTCTTTAAATAATATATTGCAGTGCTGCAGATATTTTAAACAGGAATATAATGTTTTCTTTATGTCTATATAAATTCCAGGGCTCCCTTCTTAATAATTTTTCCCTGTCCCAGTGCTGTTTTAATTTAGAGCTGGCTTTAGTGACATTGCTGCTTGAGTTAAAACAGAAAAGCGCACCTCTCACTTACCAAGTCAAGGTGCATAGTCCCCAAAGCCTACCAATTTAGATTGGCGCCTGAGTTAGACGGTTTCCCAGAACTCTGTATTTCTCCTTTTGTAAGGAAGGTTTTTTAAAAAATCTCTCAGAAATAAATGTGCTAGTCTGGCATCACATGCTTTTGAGTTTCTTTTCATTTCCAAGATGCCTATTCAGTGGTGTCTGTCCTTCTATATCTGTGCTTGTAGAATCTGGAATGGATACTGCCTGTGTCCTTTTGCCTTAATCCAGCCAGTAATGGGATGAAGGTTTCCTATGGCATAGACAGATGATATGTGACAGCACAGGTTTTGCCTACTGGGATGGATGGAAACATGAATGGATGACAAAGAACACAGATCTCAGAGTACTGCCCTTAAAATGTAGGGTTTGGCATAGCACGGAGGGCATTGAATCCAGCAGAACAGTTGAATATAATGAACCTGTTTCCCATCTAAATTGTTTTGTGATTAATTCTGGAAGCCCAGAATAAGGGGGAAGTTCTCCTTCAGTTTACATAAACTGTTGAAATAGAATTTCATTTATTTTGTAGGAGTCATTCTGCAGTTTCCCTGCTGTGCCTAATTTGATCCTGCTGCTCCTGGGGATGGGCAAAGAGTTATACTAGGCAATGAAATGCTCTTGTCATCCCATGATCGAAACCTTAATTAGCCACTCTTTCTGCCTTTGGTGTTGTTGTTGTTAGATATGTTTTCCCTTTTTTTTTTCAAGGTTCAAGATGTATTACTGTTTAGCAGGTGTTGCTCTCAAATTTTCAAAGGCAGAAGTAGGTGGGCTAGAAACTCCTTTTGAAAAAGGAGATGAAAGCTAAGGCTCTCACAAAGCTTAGTCTTGTGCCCCATACCATTTTCCGTGCTCCTGTAGGATCTTAGCATATGTCTAGCAACACCACTTTAAGATCCTAAAAGACAAGTTCAGAAGTTGTGAGCAAAAGTATCTAAAGAAATACTAGAAGCTGGATGAGTTATCTTCTTCATTCTCTGAAACCTCATGAGACATTGGCTGGTATGTTGTCGAGCAGTTACTGCTTGAATTCATGTTTACAGTAGTGCCACTATTGCCACAGTTGCAAACACATAGGCGCACTCACGAATCTACCGTAACAGTCAGCAGCTCACTAAGTGAGAGAGATCTGTTCTGCTGGGGATTGGGGTGCAGCAAGATGGGGTTTCCAGTCTCCTGCTGCCAGTGACAATCACAAATAAGACCGCTGTTGCAACTCTTCATCCCACCAGAGATTTCTGGTGGAAAGGGGAGGGAAATGTCCTCCTGCTGCACCCCAGTCACCAGTAGAACAGTCCTCCGTTGCTCAGTGCTACTGCTATCATGGTAGGTTTAGGGGACTGGGTCATGGAATAATATGTAGTTATGCATTTGTAACTATGATCTCAGCTATGTTTTTGTTCTCTTATTCCACCATCTCTGCTCCTGCTGTACTTCCTCTTCTCTTTTGCATACCTCACCTAACTGCATCACAAACCTTCATGCCAGTTTCATAGGTCCTCTGTGAAACAGCTAAGCCCACTGGGCTGTGGTGTGAATCTCCTACACCACTGTGTTTTCAAACCAGAGTTTCCTTGGGGTTTGTCTGCAGCTTCAGTTTTTCCCCTGTGGTTGCCACTTCTGCTTTCTGTTCCCTGGTGAGAAAGGTCAAATATTTACATTGCAAAGGAGAAGACTAATAGCTCCATTGTTGCTGACTCTTCTGCCATTACCTTTGCTCTTCCTGTGCTCCATAGGGTCCCCAGTGCTGCTCTGACCTGGCGATCTCCTTCCACTATGTGAACTCAGAGTTGATGTACACCCTGGAGTACCTGGCCTACCACCTGCGTGCCTATGGTTACCACTACCGTTACCAACCACCACTGCCTGAGAATGCAGCTCATCTCCAGCCTCACCCAGAGGGAGAGTCCCTAGAGAGGACCAACAGCACCACCTTGCAGATGGAGAAGAAGCTGTAGTGATGGGTACTTGGCACATGACTCTTAAGATACAGCTTAGCCACCACTTGACAAGACTTGCTACCTAATGCCATACCAGTGCCTCAGTACCAATGCTCCTTAAAAGGGAGCCTGCTCCTGAAAATGGTGGGGATCAAGAAGCTGGACAGGACATGCGTTCAGATCATTTCTTTGTGTCTTTAAGAGACTGTATACACGTGCCCATCTGCTTACCAGACAGGGGCTTGCCTTTGCCAAAGGAAGCATTTTTCTTGGTATTCTCAGAAGCTCTGTTCAGGCTAGGCAAGGTGCTACTTTCTTTTTTCCTCTAGATCCCAAATCCTGTCTTTCACCCTTGTTCCTGCTGCAAACTGGAGAGACACAAATCTAGTGCATGATGTGAGGTTCCAACATCATACAAGTACTCCAGGAGGCAGGGCGAGGAGGGAAGAATGGAACATAGAGCTCTACTGGTAGTAGATATCCAGTGGAAAGTGAAGCTGATTTGCACACCACCACTGGACAGGGCACAAACTGTATGATTGTATACTGAGTAAGCAGAAATGCCTGCATTTTTGCAACAGAAGGAAGAATAGGCAGAATCATGGCTAAACATAGTGATTGGGTATCATTGTAGTGGGAGGGCCATAGGTCCTCGCATTCTTAAGGCAGCCTTTCAAGCTGTGTTGGTCTTCCAACATAGCTTGAATTATAGGATGCAATTACAGGATGAACTGGCTTCTGGGTGAGGGCTATTGCCTCTCCTACGCTGCAATCACTGCTGTAGTTCAGTGGCTGCCTCTTGTTAGGCCATCTGCCTTTTACATAATTGGGGATCATTGTCTTCCAGCTGGAAGAGATGAGTTTCTGAGGCAGGCTGGGTGAATGGAAGAAAAGGCATTTTATTGTACCAGATTCTTATGCAATTCACAGGGTGGAGCCTTGAGGCCAGGGGTCAGTAGCCCTCTGCTTGGTTGCAGGACTGCATCTTCCATCAGCCCTCACTGCTGAGTATACTGGCTAAGGCTGAGGAAAGTTGCAGCCTATCAACATATGAAGGGCAATATATTGCTAATGCTTGCTTTAGGCTGCTGATTTTCGATTTCCTTCTGGTTGGAATCCCCAAATAACAATGGGTAAAAGTCACCCAGCTCAATTCAGAATTAGCATCAGCAAACCAACCATGTTGTTGTTTTGCAATTCAGTCCCCGTTCCACTGTCAACCATGTAACTGGGAACACAGCAGTGTCTGCATGTCTCCTGGTGAGAGAGGTCATACATCTTCCTAGAGCTGCCTCTGTTCCTGGTGTCACAGATAGTGGGACAGTGTAGTTTTAGCCAAGATATTTTCACTCTTTATATGGATGGTGGCTGCCTTGGAAGAGATGTTTTCCAGGTTACAATAATGCCAAGTCCTGGGTGCAAGTAGCTCTGGGATGTATAGCTTCCAAAGTTCCTACTGTAGTTTTCCTGGGAAAATAGCATTTTCCAGGTTCCCTAGTGCCTCCTATCCTGTCATTCCAGTGGTAAAGGATTCACTGAAAGGGAAATCAAAACACAACACATACCCTCCAGTTGGCCCGATTTGGCAAGAGCAATTCGCAGTAATCCTCTGTCATGCCACTTTTCAGTTGTTTTTAAAATGTCCCGGATTCTCTGTCCTCCTCTCACTTTGTCCTCAGTTGCTGCAAACTGAGTTCGAAGTGCAAAAGTAGTTTGCACTCACCTAATTCAACTGTGGGGAGACAAGAGGAGTGGGGAGAATATTCCCCTACAGGCTCAGGCCAAAGCACACTGCTACAGCCTCTCCTAGCTTGTGTGTGCTGCTCATTAATGCTTTTTGCCAACCTGACCACACTCTGATATGTTTGGGCCACATGTGTTCCAGTTTTCATCAATGCGATGTTGGGGGGCGGGAGTGTTGTGCTATGCAGCAACTCAGATCAGATGCTGAGTCAAAAAAGAACTTTCAGGGGGAACAATGCGCTCTTCATAATGAAAGTCAATATTATAGCTGAAAGTAGCACATATAGAAGAACAAGAGTGAGGTTCAGCACCACAGTTACATCTTGATGCAAAATTCCATCCTGTTACAGTGACATCCTGACCCTCTGATTTGTAATTTTGTTTGCTTAAGGGAAGAGTGGGTAAGAGACAGAAAGAGGGGGGAAAAGTTGGATCTCTTGTTGGGTCTTAAAGTAGGACTCTTAAGATCTCTATATGGCTCCCCATCCTTGGCAGTTCAGATGCTGCTATATAATGGGTGTTTTGTCCTTAGGAAATGAACTTTCCTGCCAAAGTTATGGGTTTGGGCTTGGTGAGAAGTGTCGTAGCTCTCTGTAGTACATGAGGAAGTTAGGATGTCTTCCTGTATCATAGAGCCCTCTGCCTCAACCGATAAGAGCGTAAAAATCAAGCAATGGTTGGTGCAATTTCTTAAGCATAGATGCTTATTCTACAGTGGGTGAAGTCAGTGGGGCACGGAAAATGGCTGGAGGATAACATGTTGCCTGAATATCATGTTGCCCATCCTGAGTTTAGAGACGGTGGAACGAGCAAAAATCGGGCAATATATGAGAGAACCTAGCTTTATTCATTCTTAGTTGCTTCGCTTGACATCAGGTGGCTATTTGGGGCTCTTGGACGCCCCCTTCTGACTATTGCATGTTATTGTAACAGCCTGAACTGAAGTAGTCTATGTTAGTAAGAAAGACATAAAGCAGCCTTTTGAGCTGAACATAGCTATTTGTCAAAAATAATAGAGCTACCTAAATTTTCCCCAATATACCAAGCACAATGAGGCTCTATAAAATGGCAAAAAGGTCTTTGTTTTAGTCAAGAAGTAAAAGTAATCAGCCTATTATTAACTAGCACTGGCCCCCCATAAAACAGTGGAGATTGGCAAAAGCAACCCTAAGGTGTCCTTGCTATGTGGTACGTGGAAGAAGGCCTAAGCCAGCCTTTTCCAACCTGATGCCCTTCAGATGTATGGGACTGTAGTGCCCCAGGTGTTCCGGCCTATTCTGTTTAGGACTTAGAATTGGATGTAAGCCTCGGAGGTTAGTGACAGTATCCTGAGTTTGAAAATTCCATCTCAGCCATCTGCTGACCCATGAGGATATGAATGTATTTGAGGTGGGAATTGTGTGGCCTTCAGGTACTTCTGAACTGCAGCTTCCAGCATTCCTCACCATGTTGACTAATGCTTGCTAGAGTTGCAATTCAGCATCCAGAAGGCTGGACAATTCTAGTGCACTGGATTAAGTGGGAAAGTTTCTCGCTGTAATGGTGAGATATGGATGATAGCTTGTTTTAAAATCTTTGTGTAGCGCCCTGGTAATGGGTGGTTGATAGGATTTGCTTAGACTAGTGGTGGAAAGGAGACTAAACAATTTCTTTACATCTTTTAACTTCTGATTAAATGGAGCTGTTCTTTCCCCCTTTTGTTATTTTAACAGTGTTATGGGCTGAATCTAGGGCCATTCCTGCACTTGACTGTTATAGTGCTATTATTCCATTTTCAACATCCTATGGAATCCTGGGGTTTGCAGTTTAGGAAGAGGTCCTTGAGGCAGAGGAAAACCCTGTTGGGAGATGGTGGCAGGACAACCTGGAAGGAAGAGGGGTTCAGCTTTTTTGGGCCCCTCTTGGCATTGGCACCCAGGGCACATGTCCTGCTTACGCCACCCTAGGTATGTCTCTGGTGACATGCCCAATTTAATCTGGATCCAATCCTTTGTTGGATGCAGTCTTGAGAAGTGTTCTCTAGGTCCCACTGAAATAAATGGGAAATACTTAGTGTTGTTTCAGATACTCTTTCCCCAATATAGCAAGAAACTAGAAGGAGCTGCCAGTTGCCAGGCTGTTTTGTTTCTAGCCTTACTGATTGTATTTCCCCGGTATCTCTTCTGACACAGAACTCCCTTAGCCCTCTTATAGTTCATCTTTTGAAGAAAGAGTGTCAAGACCTTAAACATCTGGCTTTTCTCTGTACTGTGCCCATTTGCCCTAATGCCTTGGAGACTTGGGGACATAATGTATTTATGCTGCTTACGTCAGTGGAGGGAGAGTTCCACTGGACACGTGTCTGATTCTGCATGCAGAACAGTTGCTTCCATTGAAGTGAATGGAAAACGGCATCTATGCTGTTGTCACATGCATGAATCAAGAGCAGGAGGGGGATGGAATTGGTACTTCATGTTTTCTTACAGCTGATGGTATGATAATAATTTTAAAACTTTGTTGGTTTTATTAATTACCAAATGGTTATAAAGTTGATGACTGCCTTTAGACCTCTATGAAACAATAAGTCAAACATTCTTTTCTTTTCATTGTCAACAGAATGGGTGTCGTAACACATCAGGATGCCTCAACCAAGCTGGTCAACCTTCATGTGATTTTTAGCATTTCAGGATTCTTTTTTTTTTTAAGTTAAAAAGAAAGAACAAGTCATTTGTGCAAAACCATTGGCTGGCATCCTGTTTGGCAGTTATGATACAAACCTGACAGTGCCCTAGCTTAAGTGTTTCTGGGGCACTGGAGACTGGGAAGTGGAATCCACAGGGTGCTCTCAGTCACAGGATGCCTTTGGACAAGCAGTTGTGGCTGGATCCCAAGGGCGCCTCTCCAGCTGCTTGTTCTCAAAGCACCCTGTAACCAGGAGAGCATGGCAGATTCCATTTCTAACTCTAATCTCCAGAACCTCAGATATACTTCAGTTGGGGTACTGCCAGGCTGCAAAGTTGGAGTTGGGGGAAGGCATCGTCAGCCGTACCTATGATGATAGTGCTCCGTTGTTATAGTTATGATGGTCTTGGCCATTCTCCTTTGCTCAAAACCCAACATTTTTGTGTAGAAAAGTGACTTTGCAAGAATTTTCTATGCAAAAAGAAATGCTTCCTAAGCAAAACAATGTTTTGTGTAGCAACAACAACAAAAATTTTGAAGTTTTTGCGCCAAAGTCCTGAAATGGGAAAAAATTATGCAGAAACACTCATAATCTCACTGAGTGGGGAGAAAGACTTGGAATTCTTTATTCTTGTATGTAAGAGCAAAATAAGCAAAGACTTATGTTCTTCTGTTTCACTGTTTTTCTCTGGAAATGAATGTTAATGTTAAATATTTATTGTAAATGATTTTTTTAAAAGATGGACTTGACAACAATGTTTATGATAAAGAAGTTTGAGACGTGCAGAGTTCAGATTTTAGTTTGATTTACGAGCAAACTGAGTCACAGTGACATCGAGTTGGAGACAGATTTAGACACATGCAACGTGGCAGTCTGAAGTGGCCTTCCCTTTGCCCTCTTCCCCTTAAGACTCTTCAAAATGCTATACTCAGGGCCAGGGGTGAAGCATGAGACAGGCGGGGAAAGAGATCCATGAAAACCAGGCTGTCTTTCGTTTCATGATTAGAACCCTTTTGCTCATAGGTGGCAAATCTTGGACCCAGCCAGTTCCTTATATTGGAACAATAGTTTCAGCATTATTCTCTGTTTTGAAAATGTTAAGATCTCTTATTTCTGTCAGCCTAATCAGATTGTGAGAGAATGTACCATGCAGCGTAGTACTTGAGGTTCTATTTCCAAAACTTTACTCCAACACTTAGAAGTTGTATGCTGTTGCTAAGTTGAGTTGCTCTGTGTCTTCAAGTTCTTTCCAACTTAGTACAATCTTAAGATGAACCCACCACAGAGTTTTCTCGGCAAGATTTGTTCAGAGAGGTGTTTGCCATTGCTTTCCTCTGAAGCTGAGACGGTGTGGGCCCAAGGTCACCCAGTGGGTTTCTGTGGCCAAGTGGGGATTCAGACTCTGGTCTCCAGAATCAGAGGCCAATGCTCAAACCACAATACCTCGTTGGCTCTCTTATTGCTAAGTGCTGCCAACTAAAGTAGTGTCCTTGTCTAACAGAATGGGCCATTCAGGATAAGGTAATTTATTTTCTTAGGTACTGTCTTTTAGAAAAACAGTCCCCTCCTTTCCTGTTAAAGGAATCTTAGGCCTATGTCTTTACTGGTTTACATTTTAACATTAAACAGTTCAGTGGTTAACATGTTATTATAAATTGCTTTATTGGCCTTTGAAAAAGAACAAATGTGTACCAAAGTAATAAGCTGAAGTCTAAATACTCTAAAGGCACCAGATTCCACCTGATCTTGGAAGCCAAGCAGGGTGAGCCCTGGTTCGTACTTGGGAAACTGTCAATGAATACCAAGTGCTGTAGGCTATATTTCAGAGAAAGGAACTGGCAAAACCACCTGAGTATTTCTTTCCTAAAACAAAGAACTATAAAAATTCTTGGGCTTGCCATAAGTTGACAGGTGACTTCAAGGCACACATATACACATACAAAGCCATAGACTGCCCCCAGGATATCTCTAGTTGGCCAAGGAGGAAAGGGTTTTTTTGTTTGTTTTTTAAGCTAGTGATTTCTTTCAGGTTACAAATGTCTAATATGATTATGTGTGGATAGGGAAGAAAACATTAGCTATTAACCCTGGAAATTTATTTCTAAATACTGTATTATAGAAATTTTACACATGTGTTCTGAAGTTGAAGGAGACTTAATTCCAGTTAAATGTACATAAGTCTGCAGCCTTAAGTAAGTTAGGGCACAAATCATTCAGACTGGAGCATTTTTTACAGAACAGTTATGTCAAAGGGAAGCATATGCTTATCCCTGTCACTGAAATCAACAAAACTTTTAAAATATTTCACCCAGGGTAGATTGTACTTTGTTTGGGGAAAAGGGATTATCTGATGGGAAAATACATAATTAATTGTGGGAAAGGTGTTATTATAGATATAGGAAAAGAAGATTGCCTCCAATGTTAAGATGTCTTTACCTGTTTGGAAGAAGAATTATTTTTTTCTATCGAATTACAAAATATGAACCACTTTTTCTGTATTATTATTTTTATTTCTGGTGTATCCAGTTTTTCTTTAAAATGTTATCCCAGGGCAGATAAAGGTCATTCAATGAGGATACAAAATTAGTACACACAAAACAAATTCAACAAAGATGTTTTTATTTGGAATAGGTAAAAAGCATTCTACCTTGAGTGCAAGGGTGAAGGGTTTGGAGGAAGCAGAAATGAAGAAGAAAATGGCTGATACTGGGAATGGTTGGGACAAAGTATTGAGAAGAGAAGAGCATGAGGTCATGGGCCCGACTAGATTTACAAATGTTACCTTACATATTAAAAATAAAAGATTCTTCTGTTTTTAGATAACAACAATCTGCTCTTCTTTTCACCCTGCACTTCAAAATCTCTACCTTCTTGTCTCTCCGTTTGGTCCACATATTTCAAAAGGAATAGGAATAGGAATTGAGGGGAGAGAAAGAGCAAAAATTATGACAGTTGTGTTTATTTTATTTATCAAACTTGCTATGTTGGCCCCAGAATTATAAAACAATTTATGTGCTTCATTTTATTAGACTAGCAGAACTCTGTGTAATTCAAAAGCTTACTTCCAGCTCACAATCAGCCAAAGTTAGTCTAATAAAAGATGCTGCTTCATTTGCTTTTTTTAAAATATAATAGCAAGTAAAGAAACTTCAAAGGTGCTTATGAAGAAACTTTGGCTGTCAACCAAGTCTAACTCAGGGAAGGGACACAAGAACAGGAAAAAATGTCTTAGCACCACTGTGGCTGCAGGAGAGGGAGAACAGTATTTCCTCAACCTGTGTCTCAGCTCTTCTATAAGTTTGACAGTATAAATTACACATAGGAAATAACAGCTTTTGTCTTTGTTTTTTTGGTTTGGTTTTTTTTTTAAGGTGTGAGGTAGCTTTAATACCAGGGAAGTTTGAAAGTTTACCCTATGACTTCATTTATGGGTGGGGGAAGGTGAGAAAGAGAAGTGAAAGATAGGATGGGGCTCAGTAGAATTCAGTATGGTGGACAGAAGCAAAATAATAACAAACAACAAAGATCAGATCAACTTGTACTTTCCAACGAAGGTTTTATATCAACTGATGTTAAAAAATACAGACTTGTTTTACAATAATAGCACCATCTTTAGTATTATACACAGTAATCTTGCTTGTGATACACACCCAGGGTGGGGTGGGATGAGGTTTGGGGGGTAAGAATTGGCTACAACCTTGTATTTGGGACATCAACATCTTTGGGGGGAAGGAAGGGACCCTTCATGCATTCTAGTTAGCTTCCTACCTCCATCTGACCCAAGAAAGGCCTTACAGGAAGACAATAAATAAATAATACCATTATTTGTTGTTCCTTTTTTTTTGTTTTTGTTTCCTCTGCTTGCTTCACAGTCTGCCCGAATGATGGTGGCCTCAGATATTGGCAGAGAGACCAAAATGTAAAGCGTAAGGACAGGTGTGGAATTTTGGAAAGGGAAAGGATTTGTTTCAATGTTCAGTGCAGAAAGTCCTACAAGTGATTGGGAAATACTTGGGTCGGTTTCGTATGGTACTGGACTGTTTTTTTTTCAAAAATATTTTTTTAATTATTTTTATTTTTTATTTTTTTTACAAAAAGCACACTGGGCCAATGTCAACGCCAAATTCCTGATCAGGTCCACCAATGTCCATAGGTGCAATATCAACGATGGGCAGGCGTGAGGTCTTCTGAGATCTGTATTCAATTATTGTCTTACCCCATTTGCCAGTGTGTTTCTGGAATGAAAGCAGAAAAAAAAAACTTTAAGTCTTGCATACCCCAGTTGTGATCAGTTAATCAGATCAGGAGAAAGAGCTGGAACACATCTGGAAAGCAGTCGGATTAAACCCTGTGCTAAATATACTAAAGAATGCTAGGCGGGATGGAATATAGTGTCATTGTCTAACACTGGGTGGGACCTGTGTAGCCCTCCGGATGCTGCGGAACTGCAGTCCTCAGCATTCCTCGCTCCTGGCAATGGTGGCTAAGGCTGTTGGGAGCCCTAATTCAACAACATCTAGAGTGCTGCACAATACCCCCCACCTTCTCTAAGCGACATACGTTGAAAACAGTTTTCAACTTGGACAGAGGGAAGAGAATTCTATTTATGTCTTTGACCATTTCTGTGTAATTTGAGGGACAGAGGAAGATGGAGACTTTTCTTAACATGGTACAAGAGGAGACCTCCTTGTAGAACTGACTTAGGATTTTATGGACACTCTCCACCACAACGGGATGCTCTTACTGGACCTCTAACACTGTGGTCACCCTACCATGACCTCTGCTGTGCAACAAGAGACTTTCATGGATCTACTTTGAGTGGGTCTCACGCAGGATTGAGATGCAGCACTCAACCTGTGTGGTTCCTTGTCTGAAATGAAGCATGCTCCGGCTTTTCCTGTACCCAAAGAAGATGGTCATCTCAGAGAGCTCCTAAATTGGTGTGGTCCTCATCAAGAATCCAGCCTAGCTGACTGTTAGTACCACTCGTGTTTTCATGATTTGCTGGCTCAGATCAAAGGTGAATATCATGTCCAATATGCTGTTCTCTCAGTGGTCAATGAGATGTTTCAAGCAGCATATGACATAATCATGCATTAAAATGCTCCAGCAGGTTACCTCCAGTGGTAAACTTCCAACATGTCTCCCCATTTTATGTTCTGGAATCCTAGTTAAGTGGGGCCTGTAGCAGACCCAGTAAGTAGCTGCCCTTTTCTGCCTACTTACCGTGCAGCCGTCCTGCAAGGCACTGTACGTAAACCTGCTATTGCCCTCAGCTCTAATCTCCACATCATTGGATCCCTGAATCAGGAGGGCTTTCTTAAGATTCCCAGAGGCCTCATCCATGTAGGCAATGCTGTTCTTGCAGTGGTAGGTGAGGTTTTGTGAGCCTTCCGTTGATAAGAGGCGCAGGAAAGTCATCTGGATGTTGGCAGTGTTAGGAGCCAGGTTGTCATCTCCATAGCTAAACTGAAAAGGAAGAAGAGATTGAGAAAGGCCCCTTAAAAAAAAAAAACCAAAGTGAGCAGAAAGCAAAAGTGGTAACTGCTAAGGTAAAAGGGACTCAGAGCAGGAGAAGTATCTGGGATGAAAATCCAATTAGGGCAACTTCTGGTGGGATTCAATTTAAATAAAAACATAAGAACTGCTCTATTGGATTGAACTGTAATCCCACTATCCTCCTACTATGTTCATGCATGTACTACATTTATATTCCTCCTGCCTTCCTTCCAATGTGCTCAAGGTAGCACACATTTCTCCCTTACCCTGCCACTGTCACTCTCGCAACAACCCTGTCAGATAGATCAGAAGGATAGAGTGACTGGCCCAAGGTCAAGGTTCATGGCTGAATACAGGGCCAAAAACCTTTTGGTGCACCACACTGGCTAAGGCAGAGGTGATAGGATGAAAAAGGCCATGGGTTGCAACAGCCATGGAGAAAGTCAGGCATTAGAGAAAAAGGCTACTTGGAGCCAACGGATTTTGTATCGCTTTCCTTGTCAACACTATCCAATGCTCTACGCAGTACAACTGGTAGTGTTGCACATCAAGAAGATTCTGCTCTAAAGGTATGACTATGCCATTCCCAGTTCTTTTCCAGTACTCTGACTACTATTTTAGTTGTGCTCTAAAAAAAATCACTAAGCAAGGGGAAACAAGTGGTTTTTAAAAACTAATTCTAGCTGGACCTTAAAACTGGTGGCTGGGTGGCACTTCCTTTGCACTGCCCTTTCTTCTGGATGTACCATCTCACCAGCACACCCATTTCAGAGTTCCCAAATTGTGGATGGAAAACAACATATGTCGGGTGACAGGGGGCCAAGCATAATAGGTGGTAAAGTGAAGGGGGTATTGAAATGAGACCCTCACACATAACTGGTGATACGTTTGGGACTCCATCAAAGACACACCAACCAGAAATTTGGTTCTGTCCAGGGCCACTTACGTGGAAACCTCCATTGATGGTCTCTCCAAACCAGATGTGCTTCTTATCCTTGCTTTTGCTTGTCCACCAGTTCTTCTTGGGAATGCTGCTAGGCTTGGGATAGACACAGGTCTCCCCAGTCTCCATGTTGCAGAAAACCTTTATGGCATCCAAAGTGCAGCCCTGGTTAGGATCAATCCAATAGTCACCTGAAAAATTAAGAAAGCAGTAGTCAGAACAATGTTTGTCTCCCTTTCCTTCTATACGTCCACACTCCACTTATCTACTTCTGCTTCTAGACCACATTAAGATGGCTGCCAAGACCACTTTTCTATCTGCTGGGGGCATCTGAAAGCTAGACAATACTACTACTAGGAGAATGGGGAGCTTAAATAACTTGAAGTCACCAGATCACATCTGATCTTGGAAGCTAAACAAGGTCAGGCCTGGTTAGTACTTAAATGGAAGAAATACCAGCTACTGTAGGCTAAATTTCAGAGAAGGGTAATGGCAAAGCACCTCTTTGTACTCATAGAATCATAGAGTTGGAAGAGACCACAACAGTCTTCAAGTTCAACTCCCGCCAAGGAGGAGCACACAGTCAAAGCACCCCCAGCAAATGACCAGCCTATTCCTAGCCTAAGAAAACCCTGTGAAATGTGTGGGGTCACCATAAGTAACATACACACATTATAAGAATGGCATTAAAGGCCTAACTCCAATTATTAGTGCCATCTGCAGTAAACCCATTAAATGAATGGGAATTTGGTAAATCAATCCTTACTAAGTTTCATTCATTTCGCAGAGTCTATTCTAGTTCAAAGTAAGCACTAGTTTAAGGCCTATAAGTACCAGATCGTGGATGAAAAATTATAAAGCTCAGTTGAAATAATTATAATAAACAGACAGGAAAAAGAATAAACATTAACCCTGCCCTGGAAACTATGATTAACAGAAATATGAATCTTTTGATTTTTAAAGAAGCAGCTGAAAGCTGATTGTTAAAATGCAGCTTGCTGATTTTCATACTGTATTATTATTCTCCAAACATACATCTTACTGACTGCCTGTGGATAAAACTGTCTGAATGTCCTCATTATTTGATTACTCTGGACACCATTATTTGGTTACTCTGATTTAATAAGTGGTAATTTCTATTTTGACCTGAAGTTGAATCTCTTGAGGCCCTGTAGATGGCTTTGGGTTAAATAAAAAAGTGGTAAATCTGATGCAGGGGTAAGAAGGAACCCTTATGTGATGTCTGCTGACAGAGGTATGTTACAGAGCCCTCTGTGTGGATCACAAAGGTCACTCTCATGCCATCAGAAGGGTGGAAGAGGCTGGTGGCAGGAAGTCAAACTGCTGAAAAAAGTCCTGCCACAAGAGCCCTGTGTATGTGCATGTCCCGAGTAATGAAATGCACAGTCCTCTCTAGTCTCATTATTATTATACTTGGAAGCAGCAGAAAGCCAGGGCCTCCCCCTACACCCAAACCAAACAGTATGGAGTCTCAGTAAGACTTACCGCTCTTCCATTCAGGGTGGCAGAGTTTCAGGTCACGGCAGGTACGAGCCGGATTCTTCTTGCTGCCTTCTGGGCTTCGGATGCTTTCAATCTGGTTGTTGAGTGACTTCAGGGTAGCATCGACCTCAGCGTCATGCTGTCGCAGGTTACCAGAAGACTGGTCATCTCGCATGTAGCGCAGAGGATCGGGCCCTTTCTCCCTCTGGCCCAGGCCAGCAAAGGCTGACATATCAATACCAGGTCCAGGTGGGCCAGGAGGACCAGGAGGTCCAGGATTCCCAGGAGGACCCTGCAGGGTTACAGGAAAGGAGACAGTCCTGCAATGCTTGCTATCAAACAAAACATGATTCCCTGTATGCTATTCATGCCAGATTTCTGTTGATGCTAAAATGTGAGGGCCTACAAGAAAAGGTTTAGATGCACTTGGTCCTGAGCAGGAGGGAGCTAGAATTGCTCTTTTCACTTCTTCCAGCTCCGTAGTATGAAAATATTTAACTGGAAATATCAGATATTCGTTGGCATTCAGTATGGGTTATACATCTATTTAAATGGGCTTGCTTCTGCAGGAAATAAAGTTGAGCAGTTTTGCAACATCCATATTCAGCAAGGAGTTGCTGTGATGTTACAACATAAGGGAGTCAGCAAAATAACCAGTGCGCATTAGGATCAATGCACAACATGCACCAATGCGCATCAGGCACTCTCCCCAGTGACCATCTGGACACTTTCTAGGGAATGCTGATGTGCACTGCTAGAGTCTAATGTGCATCAGGACACCCTTGCTTGTACCGATACGCATCTTCACAATTCACTGGGGGAGGGGAGTTCTGTAGTGCTTCTGCCATGGAACAAAGTATGTGTAAAATTATGCAGTGTAGAACATGATATAGAATTGTGGCCATTATATTTCTTCATGCTCAAACTGGACTGCCATGCAGTCCTCGTAACTTGGAAAAGCACCATACTTTCTCAGCAGGAAGGGCTGCACATTGAAAATGAAAATGCTGGGCAATTCTGTGACTATTTCCACCTGGGATGAGACACCCCATACTTTATTTACATCTTTCTCTGGCTACTTACGGCAGGGCCAGTTTCACCACTACGACCTCGAGGACCAGGTGGACCAATTGGGCCAGGCATTCCATTGGAGCCATCTTTGCCAGAGGGGCCAACAGGGCCAGGAGGACCCTAGGAGAGAACCAAAAAGGATGGGTGAGAACCAGACTGCCCATGTACACCACACAGGGCCAGGAAGGAAATAGGCAAGCTGACATATGACAGTACCATTGAAATAACATCTGGCGTTTCCCAAGGTCTCTTCCATAATAATGGAACCAACAACTCAGTATGCTCCATATGCTTATTTTTTTGGAAGGGGGGATAACATAACCATCCTCAGCAATTAGCCAAGTAGGAACTGTGAACACGATGGCATTCCAGATATTACTAGGCAAAACCAAAAATACAAACATACACACCGGGTTTTCCCTCACCCCCACATGAAACATATCTAAGTAGCAGGTCTTTGCAGGATCAGCCAACCTCATTCTCTCAACCCACTTACAATTGCTTGGTTGGCCTTTAAAGTGCTACAAGACTACTTGTTAAATACTGAGAGGGGCTCTCATCTCTCATTAAGTTATCTCCCTCTAATTACAGGTATTTATTCCAAAACCTATCCAAAACTAAAATCTACTCAGGCTCCAGAATTCTATCCAAAACAATCCAGAATTCTGCCAAATGAAAAATAAAAGTTCCACCAGGACATTTTGTGAACACAGAAATTATGCAGTGGATCCAAATATCACAGAATCATAGAGCTGGAAGAGACCACAGGGGCCATCGAGTCCAAACCCCTGCTATGCGGGAATACACATCAAAGCACTCCCAACAGATGGACATCCAGCCTCTGCTTAAAAACCTCCAAAGAAGGAGACTCCAGCAAGGATGTAATAGTTCCTGTACTTTTGGTAAGGAAATTAGGTTCCTAGACAGTGGACTCACCCTGGGACCGGAGGGACCAGCAGGACCAGCTGCACCTTGATCTCCAGAAGGACCCTGAGGAGAAAAGGAAAAACAGCACACAGTGTCATCCCAACCTTCCCATGACTTCTCTGCAAAAGGCTCCTCCCAACACAATGCATCCCGTTTATAGAAAACTAATGTATATACCCAGCATTGCCCGGGATTTTATTTTCTCATAGGTAATATTTGTTAGAAAGATTCGAGATCCTGTGTCTCTAATTCCCCAAACTATCTTGTCCAGTACCTGTAACTTTCCCTTATATTCCCCAATCCAATCTGTATTCAGAGTTATTAACATACATAGGTTGGGTTCCTGAGGGAATACATTGCCCTCCTCCTTGCTGCTAGGCCTCGTCTCCATAGCAACCAGCCTATTCAAAATAGATACAGTTGACTCAGGCCCAAGAGCTCTCTGGCTGAGAATTCTAAAGGCCCCTCCCTAAACTGCAAACCCCAGGATTCCATAGAATCTTCTTAGGCAGCCAATCATATGAGGTCTTCGCCTGACACAGACAAACAAACTTTGACTTTTATATATTAGATGGCTTCAAGGGACATAGTTTACCACACTGGTTTTCTACTTTTTGACTGGTGTGTGTGTGTGTTAAAAATATGATCTAGTTTGCCAAGGATCCCTTGCACATCTGCCACGGAGCTTCTGCACACTGCAAAGGACAATATGGGATGGCTTGGCCTCATCCTCATAATTGCTCTATATTGCCACCTAGAACACATCGCAGTCTAGCATACTTGGAGAAGGTAGCTGGTAGTGAATGAATAAATTGTCTCTCTAAAGAGCTTGCCCACCCATACTGATGTTTTTGCTGAAAAATTTCTAATCAGCTTCTAAAGGATCATAGAGTTCCCTAGAACAGTTTGAAAACACTAGTTTTCCTGGGTGTGAGCTTACAAAGTCTTAGGAAAGAAAAAGTAGAGCTTGAGAAAGTTTCTTTTGGGACAACAATGTCCAGATTCCCTGAATCAGTGTAGCCAATGCTGGGAGATTCTGGCAGCTGCAGTCCAAAAACTAACATTCCTCAAGTCTGGAAATAGGTATTTTTATAGTTAGTCCCTTCTTATTGTAATCCATTCTTATTTCTGCCACCCCAAGTAGGGACAAGACTGCAAAACTCTACAGGCTACAGCAAACTTGGAAAGTCTCGAGCTGGATCCTGAACCTAAAACTTACAGGAGGTCCAGGAAGACCCTGGAGACCAGTGAATCCTCTGTGACCCTTCAGACCACGCTCTCCTGGCTCACCAGATTCACCCTTGTCACCACGAGGACCTTGTGGACCCTAAAAAAAGAGAGCAGAAAGCACATTAATGGCAACAGGGTCATGTATAAAGCATGGCATACAGAGTTTGGCATGGTGATATCTTGATGCCTGTGTCCCTATACTCTTGTGGTGCCTGAATACTGCTTAAACAGCTATTGGCACAACCAGACATGAATACCCAGCTGATACACACCTCTGCTTACCCACTATCCCTAATGGCATTATGTTCTGATGTCACAAAGGGATTCTGTCTCTCTTGCAAGTGACTCAGCCCACAAGGCATTCTGTCGCATCAGTGTGCCTCGGGTGGCACAGCCTTTTCTGTCTGCCTATCACGTATCTGCCTTGATGCCTTGCGGGCACTGGAGAAAGAGTGATCGCTTAAGAGAAATGGGAGAATCTTTCATTCTGAATTCCAGCTTCCATGGAGCAAATAGGGCCCATGCAAACAAACTGAACTGGAGCATACTCACAGAACAGAATTTAGAATGATGCTTCTGCATTTGCAGAGTGGTTGAACAACAAGATTCTAGCCAGAAAAATATAGATAACACTTGATATTTGTAAGATAAGACACAAGGGCTATGATCCTTTGTCTCTCTTTAGTGCTGGGGAGTTCATATGCATGTTGCATTTTCATTCAAACAGAAGAGGTTCTTGCTTTAAGAACTGCCACTGGACAGTATTCACTACACATTAAACATTGCCAGTGGCACAGAGACAAAATTAGACCCTGGAAAAGTTAACATTTTTGGACTTCAATACCAAGAATCACTATGCCAGCATGGCTGCTAGGCATGCTGGCTGAGGGATTCTGGGCATTGACTCCCAAAGGGACTATAACTTTTCCAGACTCTGGTTAAAATGTGAAAATAGACAAACTTTCCTATTTTGGATGTATATATAGCTATATATACCTATTGGCTGGAATCTTCTTGGGGTCTTACGTCTTTGTAAGTGGACTTACACCCAAGAGAATTAGAATTAGGCAGTTCCATAATATCCCTATTGTCTGTATCCAGTAAAGGGTTGCTGTTAGATTACATAGGGGAGGGGGCAAAATTACTGAGGTGCATCAGGACAGATGCACAATGTGACTGATACATATCATTCTGTTCTGCATCAGGACACCAGCTAGGGAGTGCTGATGTGTATCATGATCACTGGAACACTCTTGCCAGAGTCCTGTTATGCATCTTCACAATTCACCAACAGGATTTCTTAGTGCCTCTGCTATGTAGCTATGGATACGTAGTATAGACTGTGATAATGAATGCTGGCCATTTTCTTTCATTGTGGTGACACTTGACCATAAAGGGAATTCTCTACAACATATATAGGAGTCCAAGGAATAAGAAAGGGACGCCAAAGAAAAATACTCACAGGCATGCCACGTGCACCTGCAGGACCAGAGGGACCCATTGGACCTTGTGCACCCTGGAGAAAGAGAAACACAGGTTATGGACTTCCTTTGCCCTCTTCCCCTTCCATCAGAGAGGTGGGATCAAAGGCTGTGATCATCAGAGCTGGCTGACTGACGTGATTTGGAGACATACAGGCATTACACAGGGGCATCTCCATCAAGGGCCAAACTAAACCACACAGGTTTAGGGGCAAACATCTGTAGCACAAAACCATTAGACTAGAAAGGGATAAGAAGTTCTGTTTCCTACCCCACCCCATGCAGATTACAAGTCTTGCAGTTGTATTTTTGTTTTGAAGATTAAAAAAAAAAACCATACATGACTGGGCATTACATCCTGACTGGGAAATCTGGGAGGATCTATATATAAAATTTTGCTGTGCCCAAGACAGAAGCCATTCAAAGGACAGTTAAAGCAACAACACACAACATTCCATTAAGAATGGGCTTCCTACATCAGATTAAATTCTATCTAATGGAGCATTCTTTTACAACAGTGGCCAGCTGCTGGAACAGAACGCTCCATTCTGGATGCGATGAACAGGGCATGTATTCAGAAACAGTGCCTCTGTACATGGGGGTTCCTTTTCATTACTATAACTAGTAGTAATTACTGGACCAATCCTACTAGTTGTTCTACTACTGAAAGAAAAAAGTGTGATTACCACATGATAAAATATTATTATTAATTCTACTTAGCACAGAAGTTGGTAAAGAGTCATCATTAAGACTACAGTGTTTTCAAAGTCACACCTCCCAGTGGAAACAGATGACAGAATGAAGTGATGTCTGAATATATGTCTTGTGTTTAGTGCAGCTATCTCCCTAGACCCCTCTAGATTACTTGAGTACAGTTCCCATAATCCTTAATCATCAGGCTAGCTGGCACGTCTGATGAGAGCTGTAATCTAAAACATCCAGAGGCACCTGTGTTGGAGAAGGCTAGTTTAGAACAACGGCAATATAATGCCTCATCAGCACCCCAAATTTTCAGTGCCCTGGGAAATGCTGGAAAAGAAGGGACACACTATTCTTTTAAATGCAGTGGCCATAAAGATCATAGCCACTAATTAGCAAGACCTAATGGAAACAAACAGGGAAAATGCTAGACCAAAGTATATCTCTGACATGCAGTCCAGCCTACTTAATGGAGAATGGGGAAAGCCAGATCTTCTCATCCAGAATTAACCAATCAGGAGCTGAGAAATTTATTTAGCATGTATCTGGAAAAAAATAATTATGTACGGATCCAGGAAAACTGGGATATGGCCAGTAACGCAAACTAACAGTCCAAAGACACACTGCTAGGGGATTACAGAATAAGAACTGTTTTCTAGAAGCAAGAACTTCCTCTTTTGTGTGAAATCACTAAAAGAAGAATGCAGAAACAGAAATACACCCACATTCGCATATTGTGACCTGTTAAGTTCACAGGCACAGAAAACATCACAATATCTGTTCAATACTGGTATGCATATGAAGGGAAGGATGAGACGATGTTATAGTTTGTAATGAATGTGTGATTTATACAGTCAAACCACTTAAGGTCTAAGTTAAGACCAATTCACAAGGTTATTGGGCCCTTACTGCTTCGCCTCTGTCTCCTTGCTTGCCCGTTGGGCCAACAGGACCGGGAGAGCCAGGGGGGCCAGGAGCACCAGGACCACCAGCAGGACCAGTTTCACCACGATCACCCTGTCAGGGGGACAAAGTTGAAAGGTTACATCCCATGTGTGCAAAGGAAGAGCTGAGGAACAATGACCCAATAGATCCCTCCACTGCTACTGCCACCACCCACTTGTCTGGTTCCTTGGTGTGAGGAGAAATGGCCAAGTGCTGGGGTTGAAGGAGCAGTCAGGAAAGATTTTCAAAAAGTTTTTGGCAACAGGCATGGAGCACCTTTAGCCCTATATAGGTAACACAGACAGCACAATGCTAGGGGGAAAATTAACCTTTCTCTTGGGAACTAAGAATGCTGCCCAGTGCACAAGACCTAAAAGTTTCATATTTTGTGACCAAAGTAAACTGTGTAAATAATGGCAATATTTAATTGAATATTAAATGGTTTATTCTGCAAAATATTGTTGCACAATTTGGATTTCATTTTAAAACAGGGCAGCATGGTAGAAGGGATGCGTGACAAATGTTGGTCTGAAAAGCAGGAAGGCAGGAACTGAGAAGGTGGGCAGGGAGAGGAAGCAATGCAGAAGGGCAGGCATCCTGCCCTCCTCACCTAAACCCTGCACTGAGATTGCAGCCAGAGAGCTTTATGATATCCATACAGAAGTAACTTATTGGGAGACAATAAAGAGGTGACATCTATGTTTGGAAAATTGCTGGCCAACTAAAAGGGGCAGTAGAAGAGGGAAAGGGCAGAGTCCTTGAGCTAGGTGTCTTCAACAACAACAGTGGCTAATGTCCCTTCAGGGTGGACACTTACCTTCACTCCAGGAGAACCATCTCTTCCAGGGGGGCCATCTGCACCAGGATTGCCCTGAGAACGAGAAGAATGGGAGGTCATCATTTCTTAGCAGCCAAGGAAGTAGCTGAATATTTCTTTTTGAACAACAGCATAACAACACCTAAAGAAGTGGGTTGCACTGAAACCAAACCATTCCCAGCTTAGCTTCTCCATCTGGCAGTTGCCTCTGAGAGAACACACTGACATTCTTTTTTTTTTTTTAATTCAGCCCAAATTACCCTCTCATTTTTCAGGAAAATCACCAATTCTTCCTAGGCAACTCCAAACTGAGATGAAAGGTTGGACAGAGTTGGTCCAGATGTGCAGTGTGTCTGTGTGTGTGTGTGTGTATGAACCTGTAAGATGGTGCTTCATGCATCTGAGCAAATGGATTGTAATCCACAGAAGTTACAGAATAATACATCTGTTAGGATTATAAAACAACTCTTTTATCATTTTATTGCAATAGACTAAAATGGCAACCTTTTTGCAAACTGTAAAACTCATTCATTTAAGTTTGTTCCATTCTTGGACATCAGAAAGAAAAAAAATCTTTTTTTTTTCTAAACTTTAGGCATAGATAGCTAGGTGCAGCAGCAGAAAGAAGGTGGACATCATTTTTAATAAAATATTTCCCTTCACACTCATTGTTTTCCATGACCCCCACTTAATGGACTGGTTATGCTCACCTCACGTCCAGGCTCACCAGAGGGACCAGTCAGACCAGGTGGACCAACAGGACCAGGTGGGCCTCTGTCTCCAGGACCACCAGGAGCTCCTTGTTTACCAGGCTCACCCTGGAGAACAGAAACAATTCGGCTCAGGTGAGAACAGGCACTTCTATTCAAAAAACAAAGCTGTGAAATATAATCCACTCAGTTCACATCTTCCTACTATTAATCTTGTTCCTTTCTGTTTCCACATCTGATAGCACTTTTTTCCTGTTCATATGAACATTCATTTTATCTTCACACACCTTTTTTCAAAATCTACACATTTTTGTAGACCTTTTATCAAAAGTATGAATTTTACAAGTAATTCCTCAATTGAAGACAGCTTTTTTGTACACTTTCACACAAAATATATACATTTCTACACTACGCGTGGACTTTTTTTCCTTTTTCTCTTTTTGGCAAACATCTTTCTTTGTGATCCGCATCACAGACTTCATGAAAATGAGTTTGGCTTCTAGATGCATTCTTGTCTATATTTGCATCCAAGAAGTGTAAGTTCCCATCAGAGTTTGGTAATTTGTTCCATTACTCATTGTATGAAAAGTGAAGTGTTCCTGTTTCTCACTACAATGAAGAAAAACTGTATGCTTGCTTCAACATCACATATATTAAAAGCAATAAGCTGTTACACTGTGTGGTGCGAGCTACTTTTCCATTATTTTCTGTTCCTTCTAGAAGTGGAAGCTTTGGACTGATAAGAGAATGGCATAAATTTAAAAACTTCTGCAAAAACATCGCTCAAAATGCTCTTAGAAGGAACTTTTTAAAATAACTAGAAACTGTTACTCACTATACCAGTAAAGTATCTTTGCTCTTACTCATTACATTGTTTTTAAAATGTGCTTTTGTTACACCTTCCTTGCCCAGAAAAGCAACTAGTTACAGTTAACAGCTGGAATCTTGTTGAGGGCTTATGTATTTGTAAGTGGTCTTACGTCTGCAGGAATTAGAATTGGACAGTACCGTAATGCCTTTATTCAGTAAGGGGCTGCCATGACATTACTAGGTAGGGGAGTAGGCAAAGTGACTGATGTGCATTGGGACACCGGCTAGGGATGACCAATGCATATTGGTAGAGCCTAATACACATCCAGATACTCTTTCTCGTACCTCATTATGCATCCTTGCAATTCATTAACAGAGTTACTTAGCACCTCTGCTATGTATCTAAGAATACA
This sequence comes from Cyclura pinguis, assembly GCA_030412105.1. Lineage (NCBI taxonomy): Eukaryota > Metazoa > Chordata > Lepidosauria > Squamata > Iguanidae > Cyclura > Cyclura pinguis. Next base: position 192,626,920 of record CM059600.1, on the reverse strand, counting down.
TTCTATGTAAACTGTGATACTCTGTAGACTATGAAGCTCCATAATGCAGACAGTGAGACTCTGTCCAACAACATTACTTGTGGCTAGTTACTTCTAAGCTCCAGTTTATGCTGAAGTACGAACTGAACACACTTCTTTTTCATCTTCAGGGTAAAGATGATTTTGAGAGAGAGTTGGGTGAAGTAAACAGAGAAGCCTCACCCAGTATCGCTACAATTAATCACTTGAGCAGAAAACTATTCACACACTTATATTCATAACTGTAAATTATCTGTGGGGTACTTCAATATACCAAGCGCTAGAATGCTGCCATCTGAGATGATATACTCTATAGGAAGCTTGCCTCGTACTACTAAATTTGTCTGATAATCCACTTAGCCCAGTGCTGACAACTCTGATTAGCAGCTGGTCTCCATGATCTCAGGAGAACAGCTTCTCCCTAGTGGGGCAATCGGCTTCCTCTCACTGGAGATGCCAGTCACTGAACTTCAGTCCTTTTCTATTTGTAAACCATGTCCTCTATGTACTGAGCTTTGGTGCCCCAAATAAACTCCCATCTCCACACAGGCCTACTGAGGTTAAGTTTTTAAGCCTCGAGCAGATAGTTTCTCACCTAGCCTATTAGGTTGCTCAGCTATCTGTGGGAAATTTTTACTCAGACCTAATAATCACATATAATTTCCTACCCATTACTTTCATTCATGTCACCTGTTATTTCCCCACATGTGTGTTGTATGCCGTCAAGTTGTTTCTACTTATTCCTAAGGCAATCCTATCATGGGGTTTTCTTGGGAAGATTTGTTCAGAAGGGGTTTGCTATTGCCTTCCTCTGAGGCTGAGAGAGCATAACTTGCCCAAGAACACCCAGCAGGTTTCCATGGCTGAGCAGGAAGTCAAACCTTAGTCTCCAGAGTCATGGGCCAATGCTCTAACCACTACACTATGCTGGGTCTCTTATTCCCTCCCATAGCCAGACTTTTTTTCCCCCCACCTCTTCCAGTTCTGTCTACTACATGGCTCAGGCATTTCCATTGTCTCTATGAAGATGAGGTATTAAACGGTCTGAATCCTAGCAGAAACAGACAAGGGTTTTTGCCCCCTTCAGATGTATGCCCTAAGTATTTTTCTCATTTCTCCAATTTGTCAATGGGATTGAGAAGACATAAGACATTTATCATCAGTCTTCCTTTCAAAACAGTATCAGAGAACCAATGTAACATGAACTGGTCTATTCTGTACAATTACACCAATTTGTTTATTTTTATATCCAGAATTTCAGAATATGTTTTCTCTTTCACGTGGAGAATTCACACAAACCTGACTATGTGGAATGTGGCAGATGTAGGTGTTAACAACCTTTGTAGCTTTATAAATTAGAGAAACTGGCCAGGCCAGAAAAGTTCAGTGAATACCTGGCCACGTGGTTTATCTTGAAAAGATTACTGAACCCTCTGCCAACATAGGGGATTTTGGCTTCATACTAGACAGGATCAGAACAGGTCTCAGGTGGAGATGTTTCATGCCTGCAGTTAAGAATTCAAATTTTATGGCCCTCATTAACAGCCTTTGTCCCTGTCACTTCTCTGCTTCTCTTTTCAGAAGTGGAGGGAGGAGGGTGGGCTGACCTTTCTATCTTCATGAACATACACTTTTTAAATCACAAACAAGATGCAGACCTGCAGATTAGTGAATCAGGCAACAGATCTTTTGTTTTCCTACAAGATTTTTTTCTACCATTTTTGCCTGATGAAGAAGAAAGTGAGCTTCCAAAGCTAGCCCAATGTCTTTTTGCACCTTCTGATTGGCCTAATAAAGGCATCACCAGTGTGTATGTTGGATTTTGTTTCATGGTCAACACAGCCAGCCCTGAATTTTGCCATGATGGACAAACACTTTCCTGATGCTTAAAGCATAAATGTAAGAAGGTACAGTCAGAAGTTTCAGAGAGGGCCTTTTCTGCAATGGCACCCTGGTTGTAAAATTCACTCCCTCTGGAGGCCCAATTGGTACCAATGTTGGAATCATTTCTGCAGCAAGTCAAAACATGGATTTTTGTTAAAGCCTGAAGACCAAACTCATTTTATGCAGGCTGCACATATTTTATGGTTATATTATTCAAGATTGTTTGAACCAGTTTTAAATTGCCTGTTTTTAATTAAGAAACTATTTCATATAGTTTTAATCTTTTAAGACTTCTGCAATTATTTATTGTTTTAAATTGGTTTTATTGTAAGCTGCCCTGAGATCTTCAGATAAAGGGAGAGATATAAATATTTCAATAAATAAATAAACAGATAAATAGATAAACAAACAAACTTAAAAATTTGAGAAGAAATTAATGTATGCCCTGTGCAACAAGATGCCCCTTGACCTGGATGAGCATGTGGCACTCCAACCCTTCCCTGTTTTTAACTCCATAAATTACTTACAGAAGGACCAGGCAGGCCAGGGAAGCCTCTCTCACCACGCTGACCAGGAAGACCCACAATGCCTCTTTGACCAGCCAAACCTTGAGGTCCAGGTGGGCCATCAGCACCCTACATGGGAAGAAAAGGCAGAGAAAATAATTAATTTACAAAGGAATTACCAGCAGAGCAGGTCAACTGTGTTTGAAAAACAGAGAAAGAGAGAGACTAGGTGAATACATACAGGGGGGCCATCTTCTCCAGGCTCTCCCTTCTCGCCTGGGGGACCAGCAGGGCCTTGCAAACCAGGATCCCCAGCACGACCAGCTGGGCCTGTATCACCACGAGCACCCTTGGGGCCATCTTTTCCAGCAGCACCTGGTGGGCCAGGGGGTCCAGGATTACCCTAGATGGAAAAGGTATGGAACAGGTAGAAGAAGAAGTTTAAGATGAGCTCACCCTGGTCTGAAGAAAAATAATGCATCAAACTTTGGGAAACATGAAGATCCAGTAAGATTCCCGAAAACCGATCCTCCACACAAAAATAGTAGGATGTTAATTTCACCAGCAGAACATACATATCGTAACGTGAACATGAATCTTGTGTAGAGAATAACTGTTATTTGTTAATTTATGTGGCATAATAGATTAATTAATGTACAATGTGAATTTTTGTAGGTTTTTTAAAAGTAAAATTTAAATCTACTTGGCGTTTCTCAAAGGTTGAAAATTTCCCAGTGGTTATAATCTTGGGGATGTTCCATAAGGTGTTGCTTGCCCAAAGTTTTTATTTCCCAGAGTAATTACAAAGGCTATTTAACGTACCACTCTGAGCCATCAATGGGCAGACTCAGCATTAGCATAGCAAAAGGTCTATGTCCTGATGCTCTCACCTGAAGGATGTAAGGTAGCCAGATGCAAAAGAGGGCAGAGCTCCTTTTCCTGTCAATAGTTTTATAGAAAAAGGAATTATAGCAAGTGTGGCCTCATAACTACAGAAGATGCAGGAACCCTGCTCTTTTTTTGCATCTGGCCATCCCAGATGGCCATCTGGATCTGCTACAGTCAAAAGCTCCTCTGGTCCTCAGCAAGGAAGAAGCATCAGTCATTAGGTCTGACTGAACTGTCTTTCCCCTTGACTGGCCCATAGTGAAGGCTGAGAAAGAAGATATTAAACACCTCTTGTAGATTATCAGGTTCAAAAGCACTCAGATTTTGAACCCAAGTAGAATTCAAGTGATTTACAGTTTTATAGGAATAAACTGGGACACACATAACAAAAGCCCTTTACTACCACCAATAGTACAGGGAACCAGAAAGGTTAGACTGAGAGAACTACTTCCATATTTTACCTGGACTCTCAAAAGTATCACATTCTGCCAGCAATTAAACCAATCTGGCATATCCTTACCCATGACTTTCAAAACCTCTAGTGAATGTGAGGCTAAAATACTTTCCCATGTCCCTCTTTTTGGTGGGATAATGCTATTTCCTGCCTTTATTCAAAAACATATCTCTCTATATTTTCTATGGCCCTTGTATACAAAGCTGATGAGCAGAGGAAACAGTCAAGCCTGCAGTCACAGAATCAGCTCTGCTGAATAGTGTCTTTGATGAACATTCAAGAACACAAGTAGTTTAAAGACCAGGAACAACTGAAGGAGCAACTCTTCCCATATGCAACCCTGTGGTATATGACCAGGGAGAGGAAACTTTTCTGAACATCCCCTTCTATTTTCTGAAATTAGGCAGGGGACCTCAAAGAAGAAGGCCTTCTTATTATAATATGCCCAACTTTTTACACTCCTAGTCTAAGGAGCTCTGCCAGGCCTTCTCACTTGCCTTGTTTCATCACCTTTTCTGAATAAGCAGACCTTGTATGAATTCTGCATAAGCAGGCCTTATATGAATTTTTGATCCTAATTTGGCTGGCTGATTGCTACACTGTTTTAAAACTCTCCGATTTGTTTCAGACTGGGTATACCTTTCATATCCTTTTTAAATTTTATTGTGTCATTTCAACTGTACCTCTAGATCTAAATGGCAAGATATATACTGCCGAATAAATGAACAAGTCTAAACAGACATCTTTTATTCCCAATAACTTAAGTATAATGGTTATACTCAGTCAAACCAATTTAAGCATTTGATTTTTTTCCCCCAGTCCCATAGGCTCAGCCCAATGAAATACATTACTAATATAAAGTATGTTCTACTGTGTCAAATGGGGGCTTACAGAAGGAGAAAAGAATTTGCAGGCACAACTCAATCATAGCTTAGCCCTAGTAGCAGAGGAAAGGCTCTCCCCTCCATTAAATCTGCCACTGCTGTGGCCTCACAGGGAGAGAAGAATAGGTAGTACCTGCCAGACTTAATCTCTTCCTCACTGCCATATCCTTTTCCTTATTTTTCATCTCTTATTTAGAGTGTAAGCCTGAAAGCAGGGGACTATCAAATTAATGATTTGCAAGCTACTCTGGGAGCCTTTTTGGCTGAAGGGCAGGGCATAAATACTCTAAATAAATAAATAATGTTTCCCTATAAGTAGATAATGGATGGCAGCCTCATTATCTCACATTCTACCATGGCTAGATCCTTCTTTTCCGGGATGCTATCAAGTCCATTATCCATTATTGGTTTCTATGGATTTAGAGCAGCCTTTCCCATCCTGGGCCCCTCTGGATGTATGGACTACAATGCCCTTCATTTATACCTTTGCTGGCTTGAGATGACGGGAGTTGTAGTCCATTGGTTGTCCATTTGGAGCACACCATGATGGAGAAAGCTGACTTCGATCTTTCCTCCTGTTTCACCTTATTGCCTTGATTGCTTTGAGTATAATTCATCCTGATACAATTGCCACAACTGAATCCAAAAACAGCAAGTCCATTCTTTTTTTGTTTTATACACAAATATGCTTACTACATGCTTCAAACTATTAACCAGTTTTTCTCTAAGGTAAAGCTGACAAATGGCCTAGGGTGTTCCCAGGCAACACCCTTTCTAGGCTACTGATAACACATTAACAAAAAGCAATAACTAATTTACACTGAACTTACATTGGGGCCTGGTGGTCCCACTCGTCCTGCTGCACCAGGGAATCCAGTGGCACCCTAGGAAGAAAAAGGAAGAAAAGAATTATGAATTGAACCTCTGAAAGACTGTTATACAGCAAACATTTGAGGCACCAGAGGATGGGCAGGCAGAGAAATGGTTTGCAGTCTATTTCAGTGAAGGCTGAACAAGCTCTTGTTGGAACTTTAACCTGTTTGGAAAGCTTTAGGGGAAACTTGACTGGTGTCTATAGAGATCAAATACAGGGCAAACTGAATGAAAGAGTTATTTGTTCTTTCATCTGCACCAACTCCATACCCAGCTACACTCAGCGAAAAACTACAACTAGTCTTGCTACCATCACAGAGACCATTATTTGTTTTAAATTGTGATTTACAGTAACAGGCAGAACATCCCGGTTTGTCAAAATATCAGGCAAGGCTGTCAAGCCTGGATGTTCTGCCTGCAAAGAACTCATCCCTAAAAAGTGGTGTGATACTTTTTAGTTCCCTGGAAATGTCAATTAAGAAAGATGCCTTCCCTTTATGTGGCTGGTCCTGAAACTAATGTGTAAGCTGTAATTAAGACATAATGAACACTTTCTGAAGATATGAACAAGTCATCAGCTTGGCCTAGACTGTTATTTTATTCCTTTAACAAATGTGCAAGCGATCATCTCTGCGAATTTGCCTAAGACCAGTTTGCCTGGTGTCCATGGATCCCTACTTTGAGTAGCAATGGCACAGACTTTTCTGGGATGAGACATTTGCAAATTGTTCCATCTAAGAACCTTTAAGTGAAGATGCTAGGAACTGAACCTGTAGGCTTATACAGTCAGTCTTTCGTATTTGCAGGGCCTGCAAAAGTGGAAAAATCACAAATACCAAAATATGTGTGTGTCTGATGGAAGGGGAAGATGAGGCATGGTGCGGACAGCAGACACTCAAGGTCCAAATCAGGTCAGGGAAAGGAGAAAGAAAGGTGATGGGTTGGCATGGTGGCCCTATACTTCCACTCTCTTGCTCATCTCCTTCCTTGGGCGTGGGGGTCACATCAGGGGAGGGTCAGTGCCGCTGAGAAATCAGTCTTAGCCAGCCAGGCAGCAGCTGGTGGTAGAAGAGAAGGACCAGGGGTGTGTTTTCGAAGGGCTGAGTGGTCTGATCAGAGCTGCCAATAGTGAAGGGTCCCCCAGAAAAAAAAAGCACCTGAGTTAGAGGGGCAGGGGTTGGAGAAACTCGCAAATAATCAAACCAGTGAAAGTCAAACATGCAAATGTGGAGGGCTGACTGGAACTTTTTGGGTGGGGGTCTTGGGTGCACATTACTTGTTTAAATTTAGCCAGCTTTCTCACAGTCACACAACCCTACAAGTCCTGTCATATATGTCCCGCATGTGTGCTCTTGAACAAACATGCCCCAATCCTCCTTTAACTATTGATGGGGTGATGAGTTGGGCAGAGCAACATCCACGAGGAGGCTGCTATGAGGGATAAAAGAAAGTATATTAAACTCCTGTAAAGCTAAGAACCCTCCTTCCACATCCTTCACAAAACTCACATGAGAGACATATCCCCATGAGACCAGAATTGGAGCAAAAATATAAGCACCATGAAATAGTTTTAACGTTATCTGCTGAGAAGGCAGAGAATAGCACACTGAGGCTCCCTGCCACTAATCTTCAGATATAAGCCACAGAGTCAAATGGAGAAATCATTCAGTCCTCTCCAAGGTGCTGAAATGTGTGACTTGCACAGTTGGCAGTTCATGACATCACTTACACAAAGTGCTTTTTAAAAATGCTTTTTAAAGTTCTGCTGAACCACACAGATATGACCAAGATCCATTCTGCTAATACTAGAGGTGGATTTAAGGAAATATGAAGGGAGATATCCAAGATCATATCATGGGAACATATTGCGAAAAAGAAAGCAAGTTATCCAGAAGGGGGGAAATGACTTACTGGGGGTCCTTGTGCACCACGAGCGCCTTTTGGACCAGTCACACCAGTTGGACCCTGCAGAGAAAGAAAACCAAGTTGTATGGAGATAAAAATGATTCTTCTCACTGAGCTTCTATCAATCATCTCTGTAGTACATATTTAAGAGAAGAAATCAGCCTTCTTCTAACTTCAGGATCCTGCTATCTTACCTAGCTGTTGTTGGATGCTCTTTTGCAGAGTGCTGACTTCATTGATTTTGTGTGTATGTGTGTGACATGTAGCAAATGAAGCAGGTCTCTGCCTTACAGGGTGTTTTGCACAAATGAATGAAAACAGCATTACAGCAGGGCATCTTGAGCACTTAACACAAACGCAAAATTCAATCCTATCCCTTATCATGCAATGTTTTTAACCACAGTTGATGCGTAATTCCTCACTCAGAGCCTGAACCAAAGTTTGGCTAAGCTAAAGGCATGAAACTTTTCACTATTTTGCTTCACTGCCACAAGTCTATCTAGTCTAAACTGACTAATGATTATGGGGAAAAAATCATATCTGTATGAATTGAGATTCCAGCTTGCTGCTCTGCTCCCAAGCACCTCAGGTTAAACCTCATTCCAGATTCCACTCCCAGCTGTGGTACCCAGCTCTCATTTCAAGGCATTCCTTTCACTGAGAAACAGACCAGGACAAGGAAATAGCTATACAGACCTGTGGCCCAGGAGCACCAGATGGACCTTGAGGGCCTGGGGCCCCAGCGTCTCCCTTCTGGCCAGATTCACCTTGTTCGCCTTTAGCACCAGGTTGGCCATCAGCACCCTGTAATGTAGAAAAAGACAGAAGGGTCCACCATGAGACAGGCATCCAGGAATATGGGAGCATGTCACAGAAAGAAAGGGAAGTAAGTGACTTGGAAATATCAGAGAGTACTCACAGGGGGGCCAGCAAATCCAGCAGGACCAGGAGCACCAGGTTCACCACGATCACCCTAAAACAAAAAGAGTGGTCAGCGATGGAAACAGCCAAAGAAGTAATGAAAACTCCACCCATCTGACCTTCTGGATGCCCTATGGTAAGAGTGGCCAGTCTCAAGACCAGGTGTGTTTTCCAGGGACCAGAGCTCTGGAGTCCACTCAGAGATTGTCAAATCAGCAATAAAACTAGCATCATGCAGCATGACAGACTCCTTTCTGCTCAGACAGTGTGTAAGTCAGTAAGGAATAAAGGGGATTCCTAAGACATTTCAGGAGTGAGACCAAGTCTTTTGCCCTCCTTGAAAGATGGTATGATGTCATAAACTGAGGGTCCCCGGAATAAACTGAGGGTCCCCGGAATAAATGGGCTTCCCAAGATACTCTCATGATAGAGATGGTCAATAGTCCTTTGACCTTAAGGTGCACAAGACAATGGAAAATAAAACTCTGAGGATTTTTTTTCTTCCTTTTTAAAACTTATGCAAAATTTGATAGGGACAGGATAGGAAAGATAAAGGTGTCCTGATCTGTCCTGCAGGCCATCAGCTGGTGTTTCATGCCCTGGGCAAAAAGTTCTACACTTTTACTGTGTTGGGGAATAAAAGGGGGGTGTTTTGTTTTGTTGCATTTAGCATAGTAAGATCCAGCCTTCCAGTACTAAGACCTGTCTTCTTATGTCAGTTAGCAACAATGAAAGGTCACAGATCCATAACAATCACTGGGCACTAATCCAGCTAAGCTATGTAGCTCTCCTTCTGGCTTTTGGAAGATGCTAATCAACTCATTTGAAATGTGCTGCTGGAGAAGAGTTTTATGGATACTGTGGATGCTAAAAGGACAAATGAATGGGTACTACAGCAGATAAAGTCCGAACTCTCCCTAGAAGCCAGGATGACTAAACTGAAGCTGTTGTACTTCAGATATATCTTCAGAAGATCTGACTCACTAGAAAAGACAATAATGATTGGTAGGGTAGAAGGCAGGAGGAAAAGAGGAAGACCCCATTACAGATGGAGAGACTCAATCAAGGAAGACACGTCCCTGAATCTGCAAGCCCTGAGCAGGACAGGTGAGGATAGCATGACCTGGAGATCTCTTATCCATAGGGGCACCATAAGTCAAAGTCAACTTGATGAAAGTTAACCACAACAACAAGTACCTCCTTCAGAAGGTCCTCCTTCCATAAAACCAAGGCAGCATGCATTCTCCCTTGGCGTGAAAACCACCTCAGGAAAGCAAAACACATGTTTGCCTTCTGTGTTATTCACAGGACTTCCATGAATCCCTGGCATGATTTTTCTAAGATTCTACAGGCCATATCCTTTTCCCAAATAATCCAGAGTTACATCAGACTTACAGGGGCACCACGAGCTCCAGCAGCACCAGCTGGGCCAGGAGGACCAGCTTCACCCTGAAATGAGAGAAAGGAGAAAAGGTGAGGCATTCAAATTACAAGACCATAGTTCCAAATCAAAGCAAAGGAGCGGAGACTTGAATTTAGTTCTTAGCTTTCTGTGAGTGAGGATATTCTCTACTATTGCTAGAGAAGGCAGCTTAGGAGAGGAGACAGGATTCATGTGGTGGGAGAATTATGGGTTCTGAGCCTCATTAACATTACAAAGAAAATGAGGCTGAACAGTTATCCTCACCCTTTTCCATAAAGCACCTAAAATACCTATGTGCCTCATATAAACAAACAAACAACAACACACTTTCTGCTTTCAGAAATATTCTGAGATCCAAGAAATATTTGAAACTCTGGGCTATGAAAGATTGGAGTGAAACACATATTCTCCATGTAGATCCCACCGTGATATAAGGGGAGAAAAATATATGTGAGCACCAGGGCCAGACTGACCTCGGGATACATGGCTATTGATCTGAACCTGCCAAACAATTCTCATCCACAGATCTCCTAATGGGAATTATCTGTAGTATCTGGCTCCTTCCTGTGCCACAGCAGAAGGTAATAGATATACTAAGATTCAGTAAGTGGAACAAATTCAGTATGTCAGGGTCATCAGTGCAGGTTTCAGACACTGTGAAACTAGCAATGAGATACATCTGTATTGCTATAGGAAGTAATGGCCAAGACCTTACATTGCCTACTACAGTGCAAGAGTTTTACAGGCAGAGCTTTGCTGTGGAATTCCAACTCTCCAACGTAAGAGGATGATACAATAGCCATCCTGCACGATCATTCTGAGGATGGCAGAGAGTGGGGTGTATGTGAGAGGGTCATAGAGGCTTCTGGCTATGCCCCATAGCTAGAAACAGACTGATGGCATCTTCTGCCAAAAATTCACTGGGGACTTGGCAGATGATGTCATCAGTCTACATCTGGCTATGCTGTATAGTCACGCCCTCTTCTAATACCCCATGCTATCTGACAGTCACCGAGCAGCTGTTTGGGCAGTCTATTGTAGCAAAACTGTGAGTCCTGAGGGGGCTTAGATTGTTGTGCAGGGTGGAACAGAATATCAACTGCCGTAACAACAACAACAACAAAAAAGGACTTACCCAGGCATAACATGGACTCATACTTGTGTATACCACTAAAAGGATGCAAGCCATGATGTGCTAACAGACTGTTGCCAAAGCAAGGCATTCACAGGCCTTGTACGCCACTTCAAGACCTCTGCCTGCTACATAACATAACCTAGTATGCCCTGGACAAAGGAACAGGTACTCTTACCTTCTCTCCATTGGCACCAGCTGGGCCAGGAGGACCAATGGGACCAGTCAGACCCTGGCAAAAGGAAAAAATAAGTGTTGTTATCAAAGACAATCTTCCTACCAAAACATGACATACTTTATGTCCAAGTGTTTTTTTCTTTCAATTAAATGTAGACATACTGTATTCTAAAACTAGAAAAAGGAGTCCACATATTTTCTCAGTCAGCTCCCAGAACTGGTGACTTCCTATTAGTAAATGATACCCAGTTAAACTTCCTTGCTGGAACGCTCCCTTTCCACTCTCCCTATTCAGCTAGGACTCAGGAATGTGGCCATGCTTTCTGAGCAAGGGTGATGCTTCTGAAACTCCACCATGCCTGTTTGCTGTAACTGAGGCTGTGCTGGAGAACTGTGATCCATCCATATGTCCTCCATTATCATGTTGTCACATGAGAGGCACAAGTGATCTGAGGCAGTATCATATACTTTTAATACACTGTTAATAACAAAACAAAGCACTATACTTGGCTAGTCCTTCATAAATGCCAAGTCTCTACATTCACTTTTGGCTACATTCTGATGATCACATTTTGCCTTAATACACTAAGATAGTTTTTCACCTCCACTTGCAGCACATTTGCTCCTCTTTTTGCAGTGTACCTGAGCACAGTGCAAAAGCCTCCAATTAACCATAGATTCCCATGGTGTCCACACTGGGAAATGATTATTATCAGCTTCAGAACAGAGCTAGGATCTTTAACCAAATGATAATCCAGTATCTAGGCTTGTTCTAAAGCTGATAAACATAGTACTTCTGTTCAGACAAAATGGGAAACCGTATTAGGCTAATTCTTGTGTTCAGCAAAGCTATGACAGGCCAAGATTATGACTTTCTGAAGCAGACCAACAGCTCCTTCCCACATATCCTATGCCCCTAGTATTCCTTCCTGTGTCCTGCAACAGTTCCTTGTTGGCTAGAGAAATTTTCTGACAACCATTAATCTTCCAGTTCCATAATATACAATACATGTTTTTATGCTGACTAATATTTGAAGGAAATTGTATTAATTGCTATAATGCTGGTCTTTTTCTGCCTGATTACAGTGACTGCTATCTATAACTGCTTAAAGTTTTTCTTTGTAAGCCCTTTTTCTAGCTGGTTGGGCCCAAGTCTTCTCTTCATCTATAGTTAGTGAATCCAAAGGGCACTGGAACTTCTAGATTATTGTTTTTCAGTGTTCAGCTCCTAGTCTTTCTAGTCCTTTAGGGAAACTTTTATAGCGAAACAGAGACAACTTGCCTCGAACCAAGGTAGAGGAAGAGATTATTCTAGATTGCCTAACATGTCTTTTAAAAGCAAACATATTAATGTGAATCAGTGCTTTCCAAAATTTTGATAAGTGAAACACATTTGATTGTCTGAATTAATACTGGACAATGCCTTCGCTCTTAACTCCAAAACATCAGAGTAAGTAACGATATGACTGTGCCTTCAATGGAATCCAGTATACTCGAGTTACTTCTCTGAGCTTGTCTCCTATGAATTTAGTTGGCATGCTCCAGCCAGTCACACACTGAGATATAATGGGCAGCCTCCTTCAGGTTCAGGTGATATAGCTGCCACTCTATACCTGGAACAAATTGTGACGCCTTTCTTCATGTAATGGGAGACAGGCAAGCCCAGAGCAAACATCAAGTCCTTCTTTTCACTACCTGAAAGTACATTACTCAATCTTAATCATTTTAGAACATTGCGAAGTTAAGCTTATACTCTTTATCACACTAAAAGTCCTTGCCAGTCCTATTTTGCCTTAACTGCAGTTATCTTAAACTGGCTGCAGTAGGAAGAGGGAGGAGGGAATGGAACTTTTGGCTCTCCAGAAGTTTGGGAATTCAGCCTCCAGCAGCTCTTTTCAGAATGGCCAACAGTTCAGTGGTCATGGGAACTGGAATCCTAAATGTCCGGAAAACTAAGAGTTCCCTATTTCAGATCTGTATTGCAGTCATTATCTTTTCCTTCCAAAGAGGACAGCAAAAAAGATATGTAGGTAGATAGGATAGACAGAGAACATATTCCTCAAAGGGGAGATACTTCCACCATCACCCACTTGTTTCACCGGACAGTCTGTAGCTGCCCTAAGAGAGAAAATGTTGAGCATTTGTTGTTAACTTACTCTGCTTCCATCTTTGCCAGGTGCACCTTCTGGACCCTTCTCACCAACATCACCCTGTTGAAGGATATCAGAGAAAGATTGACAATGAGCAATACTCCAGTGAGCCAGGAAGAAAAGATAAAAAGCAAAATGAAGCACTGTTCAGTTGCACTTGGCTACCTCATGCAACACCACTCTGACTAAACAACCCTTCAAAATCCCATGTAGAGGTACCACTTACCCTGTCTCCCTTTGGTCCAGCAATACCTGCAGCTCCTCTCTCGCCAGGCATTCCCTGTAGACCAGGGGGGCCTTGTGCTCCAGGGGGACCAGCAGGACCAGTTGCACCCTGGGATCGATAGAGGAGGGGGGAAGGTGCCATCAAAATACTGTTGCTTGGGTGTGGATCACACTAGAGTTTCGGAATCAGGGATGAACTCCTCAAGGTACATATGGACATGAATTTGAGGGGGGAAACAGCTTTATTTGCCAATGTAGGATTGATCAAGTGAATATGCATTACCCTCTTCCATTTTGTCTCCCACATCCCTCTATTGGCCACCTGCCATGTATTCTATGAACATGGCAGGAAGGATTTCCTCTGCCAGACAAACAACAGGAAAGATGGAAATCTAGGAAAAGATGACAATTGCACCTTCATTCTCTGCATTTAGTTCAAAATTAATCCAATTCTTAGTGAATAGTACTACCCTAAATGTTTTATTAGCAGCAGTATCTCACAGGTAGACTTGCCAACATTCCACCAAATGCCTCAGCTGATCTCCCTATCTTCTTTCTTTGAGAGCAGCTGAGCTAATGTGTCTGGAGAATTCAGGTGACATGAGCCTTTTTTGGCCATTGTAGCCACCAGGAAACCAAAGTGAATAGGTCGCACTACAGAGGAAGACATACTGCAGATGTGCAACCTACCTTGGGCCCATCAGTACCAGGAGTGCCGGGAAGCCCACGAGGACCTTGCAAACCTTGGGAACCTGGAGTTCCACGTTCACCTGGGAAACCACGTTCACCCTAGGGGAAAAAGAGATCTTGGTAGTGCTAGGGAGACAGCTCAGGGTAAATAGAAGGCCAAGATGTTTCACAATTACACCATTCTAGACACTGTGCAACTATCAAGATTTACTAAAATTTAATTGTATGCTACTTACTCTGGGACCAACAAGACCAGGAGCACCAGCCTCTCCAGGAACACCCTAGAAGAAAAAGAGGGGGAAAAAAAGGTTAGAATGGAAGTGGTAGAAGTGGTTAGCGAATCTACAGTCTGAAGAACCAGTATGATTCCCTATCAACTGAGGAAAAACGACAGTGAGTTAAGAAGGCATTTATCAAGGCAAAGTATATACATCATACTATGTATATCAAGGCAAAGTATATACATCATACTAAGATTTTCCTTGAACTCTCAGAGTTTTGTCACTTACAAAATATTACATTTCCAAGTTCATGTTTCCAAAGAAAGTCTCAAAACAGAAACATGTAGAAAGTAACGAGAAATACTAGTCAGAGAAGGCTAACCCTATTGCCACTGCATGTTTCAGACTGGAGGTCATGATCGCTAGGGAACACTTCTGTCTTTAGCTGACATACTAACCTACACACATCTACTAAATATTGTTGCTGCTGTTGTTATGTGCCTTCAAGTCATTTCCAAGTTATGGCAACCCTAAGGCAAAGCTATCATGGTGTTTTCTGGGCTGAGAGTGTGTAATGCAAATGCGCCCAAGGTGACCTAATGGGTTTCCATTACCGAACGAGGAATCAAACCCTGGTCTCCAGGGTCATCGTCCAGTGCTCAAACCACTATACCACTCTGGCTCCCGCAGTGAATGTTATAAACAATTAAATGAGTGTATGCATGCCAAAGGAAAACAAATTGCTTCAAAGTAACATTTATACATCCTGCTTCTTCCACTGAATACATATTGACTATTCCTGTTTGGCAATAACAGGGTCGCTTGGCCACTCTGGCTGAAACACCCTTGGCTGATTCACTTCTCATAGAGAGATGTCTTGTTGACTGGATGCATGTAGCATTAGCCTTAGCTGAAAGAGTCAACATTTGACTGAAACTGTGTTTCACAAATTACTCTGAGGGTGATCCTCCCTGCCCATGCCTCAATTCGTATCCAAGACAAGGAGCTTCATATATCAAGCACATATGATGTATGCACACTAACATGCATATTCCTTAACTGCTAGTGCAGCATGCTGATAGATACAACACATCAACACTCCACAACAGCAGTAACAGTTCAGTTACAGCAAATCTTTTTGGGCAGATCTGCAATATAAATTTATACCAATTTAACAGCCACCAATTCCTCCAAAGGATACTCTGTAACATGCACACTGTGGCTACAGCCTAACCAAGACAAATGTGTTAATGTCCACTGAGCTCAATGGATTTAGTTACTCTCAACTATTTGATCAATTCTGTCACTATAACATCAGTAGGATATGCAAAACCCAGTGCTGTTGCTTTATAGCTTTGCTTAACTGGTTTTGAGTAATGGGCAATCCATCTTTCCATGGGCAACCAATGCTTTCCCCATGGTAGATTTATTTTATGATTAAGATCTATCAGCTATGCAATACAGCTCCCTCTCACTGATTGGAGTACATTTGGCAGGTGTGTGGGTGGGCTTTAGACTGAAACATTTAGGAGTCCCCAATTTTACTAGGACCTCTATCTACTTGAGCAGATGGACATGCCAACTTATTTGGGAGCTCCTCTAGAATCACATAGCACAATAGCAGTTCAGGATGGGATGTAGCTAAGTACGAAATGGAGCTGAATGCCCAGTGCTCTACTTACCTGATCACCTGGTTTTCCATTTTCACCTGGAGCACCTGGGGGCCCTGGAAGTCCCTAAAGGGAAGAAATATCCTAGTGTTATCACAGTTTAATTGATTTCTCTGAGGAAGAGCTTTCCAAATTTTTCATGTTAGTGACACACTTTTTTAGACATGCATCATTTCGTGACACAGTAATTTCAGTTTTACTAGTAAACCGGAGGTTAAACTAACCACTTATAAGAGATAGATACACATACATAGATTGTAATAACAAAATGTATGGGGACACAACATATCTCATGAAAACTTTTCATAAATTTTTTAAAATATATGATTTATAAATAATGACGTACATTTCCAAGATAGTAGGGGACACACCTACACACTTCAGGCAACACACTAATGTGTCACAGCTGCTCTAAGGAAATGATATCTTGCTGGCCAAGAGTGTCCAGAGCAGAAAAGGAAACTCAAAGCAAAATAGAAAGTCATTAAAATTATCAAACATAAAATAAATCTAGCACCAGCTCTTTGGTGTGGGAAGGAAGAGTCTCACTACTCAGAAGATGGGGTAATTTAAAACAGAAGGCTATTCTTCCCACCATCCTCCAAGACATAAGCAGCTCAGCTATGATCACTCTGATTAAAATAAAACAACAAACCTATGCTAGCCACATACACACCTCTGCTGAGCTGCTTTCTCCCAGAATTTCCTGTAGTAAAGCATGTAACCTCTTGGAATGTACAAGGAACTGACTGAAGCTTGGGACTTAAGGGGACAGAACAGCCTGAGTGAAAACTGTAGTTTCCTAGATGTCTCTGTAGCTTCTGATAAGACATTAGCACCTTTTGAGGTAGGCACAGGACACAGGGAGAGGCCATCCCAGAGGAAAGGAACATGTCGTATCTGATCAGACTTAATTACAACATTGTATCTTGATCTTATCCTTCTGGCGGAAATACACAATAATTGTGTGTGTGTGTGTGTGTGTGTGTGTGTGTGTGTGTGAGAGAGAGAGAGAGAGAGAGAGAGAGAGAGAGAGAGAGCGAGCCTCACCCTAACACCTATCTCCATTTTAAAGCTTTAAGCTTACATGTATACATTTATAATTCCAAGCTGCAGGCTGATTTCAGTTGCTAAGCTTGGAAAGAAATGCTCTGGGAAATGTTATTACGCTCTTTAAAACAGATCAGCGGAGTTTTTCTGCTTACCTGGAATCCAGAAGGTCCTGGAGCACCCTGCTCGCCTCTCTCACCAGCTGGGCCCTGAGAAGAAAAAAAAGGGATTCAGTTCAGGCCTCACCAAAGGATGTGCATTTGAGGAAGTATTGTCTCTGTCAGCATTTTTGTAACATAATCTACACATACACCCAAGTTTTCTTAAACCTATGCTTTCCCCTGCTTTATCAGATGGCAAATAAGCCTTTTGTTTTAAAAAGACCTCTCATCCATTTATGCTGCTACATGTAGTAAGACAATCCAGTCCAATATGTGTACACATTTCCTATGGTGAATAGTACTACAAAGCAGCAATACTCTGTGTGTGTGTCTGTGTTGTTGTTGTTGTTGTGTGCTTTCAAGTCATTTCTAACTTACAGCAACCACAAGGTGACCCTATCATGGGTTTTTCTGGGGCTGAGAGTGTGTGACATGCCCAAGGTCACCCAGTGGGTTTCCACAGCTGGGAGGGGAATCGAACCCTGGTCTCCAAGGTCATAGTCCAAGGTTCAAACCATTACACCATGCTGGGTGTCAATACTGTGTACACCTAGCTGCACTTTTTTGGCAGAAAGGTAGAATACATATTTTTAAAAATAAATAGTGTGCAAACAAGGAAAAAAGTGTTCGGAAATATATACCATACAGAGAGTAAAATCTGTGTCAAGGGCACATAAGCCTTGGTTGCTGGTCATGTGACTTCTGATGATGCCCTCAATGAAAAGATCTTTGCCATAGGGGACACAAATGCAATAGCTTATGTAGGATTAAAGTGATTTGTAAGCTGTACTGTGTCAATACAAAAAGTGAAGCAGTAGTTACAAGGAACTAATTCTAAACATTGTAACTTGAAAGAAAGTATAGGACCACTTCAGGATAGGGAAGAACAAATACATCGGATGGAGACTATCAAGTGTGAAGAAACACACGCTAGTCAGTTCAGCCAGGTGTACACACAAATTATCTCTATGTAGAAAAATGGGCAGCTGAATCAGTCCTGAATTTTAAATGGCCACAGTTACCCAAAAGATTCTATAAAAAGCCAATTATTAAAAAATTCTCTGTCTTGCCCCATGCTTTATTTTATTTGACTTAGATCCCACCTTCTCCTCAAAACTGGGGCTCAAGGTAGTTCACAAAAACCCAAATATTGGTATCAATAAACACACAAAGAACTATAATGTTAAAACTCAAGGAAGTGAATTGTAATATTAAGACACCATTGAATTAAGTAGCATTTTAAAAACATTCAGTAAGTTCCTCAGACTATCACACTTTCCTCATTACGCACTCCTATCCAATCCCTAGAAAAATGCAGGACTGGGGGGGGGGTCACCTTCCCACCTCCAATGTTTCCATCAGTTCTCAGATTGTATGTTTTCAATGCTAAAAAGAGAAAGAAACACTCACAGCAGGTCCTGGGGGTCCAGCTGCTCCCGTCTCACCATCTTTGCCAGGAAGACCCTAGTAAGAAAAAGAGATGCACATGACACTGGATCTAAACATCTTGATTCCCACTGACATCTCCTGTTCCCAAAATGTCCCTGCAGAACAGGGAACTTTAGAAATGAGCTGCTAGTACAATGGGTAACTGCCTGGACCACAATTTATAAAGAAAAATGTATTGCTTTTGCTTCTGAAGAAAGACTGCTACCTCTCCAGTGAATCTTTGTAACAAAGACCCCTAAATCTCTTTCCTTGATGCCCTCAGAAAGAGCACAAAATTAATATTTGAGTAGACTATAAGCTGCCTAAATAGAATTGAAAATTCAGAGTTTTGAACTCTTGAGTACTTCTAGGACTGGGGTTCTATAGTACACCAGCGTACTCTTTCCTCCTTTTTGAGGGAAGTAATCCCCTCACATATGCACTCCTTAACCTAAATGCATGTACAAAACTTTTGAGAAGGAGAAGAGGAGTGCATTTCTCAGAACTGTTGTAAAAAAATGTTTTCACATTTCTCACCCTCGACAAGAAAAGGTATCTTGATATATCCCAACACTTCAATGAAAACTCTCTCCTGCTGCAAGACTGTTCAGTCTCTGGAAATCTTTGTCAACATTTTTGCAAGGGATATTTTGTGCAAAAAGAGCTTGCAAAAAACACAATAAGGAATGATTCAGATTGCTAGTCACTGAGGCTGGTAGGATGCTTCCAGATGAACAGCTTCTAGTGTTATAAATTCAAAGAGTCTGTGCAGCTATTCTCCTCTTTCACCCCATATTTTAATAAAGAAGACGGGAAGAGGCAGTAACTAAACACAAGAGGACTGTATATAAAATATGTCATCATCTGGACCACTCTTATAATTCAGTGCTTAAAATAGGGCAACCGCAGAATAAAAAGCCCATGGGGAAGCACCATTATTGTGCTTGCAAAGCTTTTAATTATTTTCACTGGAATTATGAATATGCTGCAGCAAATTGCCTTCTAAGCTTCTCAAGATACTGCATTCTTTCCCAAACATGTATACTAGATTTGATGTAAATTAGACTGAAAGTTAGATCAGATTAATTCAAGATGAAATCCTTGCAAGAGCAATATGTATTAGGAAACACAATGACCAGAGGCTTAAACCCTTCCATTTAGATCTTGCTCTGGCTCTGCAACATATAAGCTACACTTATTGTAGCTAATATGTTACTACAGAAAGTATCCCCTTTGGAGCAAATGCTGTACTGTACACATATGAGCTGTTCAGGGTTCCAGTAACTGAAGAAGTCTGTGCTTCTTCCAAGCAGGCAGGGAGTGGCTGGGGTGTCTCTGCTAAAGCTTGGACTATGAAACAGAAGGGCAGACAGAGACTATATTCAAATCCACTCACTCTCAGTCCAGGAGCACCAGGAAGTCCCTTCTCACCAGGTTTACCAGGTTCACCCTAGATGGAAAGAAAAACAGTGGTAGTAACCCATGAGCTTTTGGCAACAGTGACACACAACACATGGTGAGAAATACAAGCTCTGCCATCCAGACTCTGCTTCTCCTATCCTGTTCAGTCTTTCTCTGTTGATATGACCAAAGCGTAATGGTTTTCAAGCAGCAACTGCCTAGGTTGGCAACAACAGGGAGCTTTAACAGAGCCAGCAAAGCACATAACAAGCAATAAAGAGAACTAGCAGGCTTTGGACTAGAAAATGGCCAGGAGAATCAATTCCACAGGTATAGCTGTGCCCATTTCCCTTTATAACTTCCTCTCTGATAGCACTGTGTATGTCATCTGCTGATGGCTGCTAAGTGCTGGTTTACTTACATTAGCACCTTTGGGGCCTGGGAAGCCCATGACACCAGGCTGACCACGAGCGCCTTGTGGACCAGGTGGGCCAGGTCGTCCATCTTCACCAGGAGCACCCTACAGAGAGAAACAGAACAATGTTTTACTAAAAATGTCAAGAAGCCAAAGATAGTATTCACAACAATGAACACACAATGCTAGTTTGGCCTTGCCAAGAAGCTTTCATGTTCTGTTACAGTTCTTTAAGAACATATTTGTTCCTGTACAGAAAACCAGCATAAGCTTGGGGCATATTGTCATTCAGCTTTTGTGCATTAATATCCACTTGACAGTCAGTAATGCTCTTCATACAAATATACACATTTAAAGTGCTCTTCTCCCCTAAAAATATCCTAGGTTCTATATCTACTACTACGCCCCATCTGCACTGCTCTCACAAACCCCATATTCCTGCATTGCCCTTGAAACTGAACCCAGGATCACCTTATTCATTAGACGCTTTAGGCACAGTACCTAGGGCCTATGAAGATTCTAGGGCCTATGAAAACACCCCGAGTGATATGTTGAGGTGAGGCAAGAAGTTGAACACAAGAGTACCTAGGTTTATGAAAACCTCAATGAAACCCTGACTGAATCTAGCATTTCTGCCTTCTTCGTAACTCATTACCTACCTTTTTGTTACAATCCTTTATAGATCTCTCAACTCAGGTTGCATTTGTGCATACTAACCATCTTCTCACACTGTCAACTATTCCCCTCTTCTACCATCCCTTTGTCCAAGATTAGCACTCCTATTATTTTGGATGGCCCAAGAAGTAGAGAACTAAAATGTACTTACAGATGGACCAACTTTGCCTTGAGGACCAGCATCACCAGGGCGACCAGTGAGACCCTAGATGCAAGACAGAGAAAGTGAGTCAGGTAAAATGTCTTGTAATCATTTTACACTGAACTGCTGCCATTCAATTCCTGAATGTATTTTCTGGTTTTTGCACTTTGCCATTGTTATGTGCCTTCAAGTCTATGATTTGTTTTTCTAGGCAAGATTTATTCAGAGGTGGTTTACCATTACCTTCCTGAGGCTGAAAAAGTTACTTGCTCAAGATCACCTGTTGGGTTTCCAAGGTAGATCAGGGATTTACATGAATCTGGAAGGTGCTTTTCGGAGGAAAAAAAATGGGTTGAAAGCAAAGGTCGAAGCCCCAACATAATATTAAGTTTTAAATGAACTACAGTGAGTGATTTTATCCAAAATGGTTCAGATATTATCTTCTGAAGCTGGTCCAGTAATCAGCTCTGCTTTTAATTCAGTAGAAGATATTGTCCAAATGAATTTTGGGTCCTATCTGATTTCATTCAGGGCATCCATGGCAACAGCTTCAGCAGCTGATTTGAATACCCTTATCTAAAGCCAATGATTGCCTGTTGAAAACAACCAAAGAAGATGCCATATAGCATTTGCTGCAACCAAAGGCTTGATCTTGGGTAGAATAACTTGGAAGTCCTGAAACTGGATTAAGATTTTTCACCTGACATTTTGCATTCAAATTTAACTAATGAGAAACACTGCACCTTTAAACTGGATTAGAACAGTCCACAAAGTGCTAGGGAAACAGAAAAAATTCGGATTCTGCTACTACAATCTAGCTGGATATTCTTCCTTTCTCATCTAAAAACACAACATGATTCTTGCTCGTTCCACAAGAAAGTAAAGGAGGAAAATACAATAGGCAACAAGTCTGTAGTAAGAGAAGTCCCATTTGTAGAACACCTCTCCACCTGTTCACATAGGCAATATGATGTTCATTGATACCTGTGATGATTTTAATGGTTTATATTGTGATTACTTTAAAGATTTTGTTGCTTAATTTGTTTTTAATTTTGTTTTGTTATCTGCATGTTTTTATTTAGTGGAAATGTGGAATAAAAGTTAAAATGATGATCTATTTTTCCTGATAAGAAAAATATTAGACACAATATCCTAGAATACAAGAGGAACAAGAAATGTTAGCTGCTATCCATCTCTTCCAGTACTGTGGCACAAAAGAGGACCAAAAGTTAATGTGTTGGAACTGTTACTGCCACCTGTCATTCTTTAGAGAGAACTGAATTCAGAAAATGTTCAATGTGGATGTTCTAACCATTAGGACCACACTAGAAGTTACCCTAAATACATGACAGCGGTGGCAGCTATGTCTGTGATGTGTCTAGGTCCCTGTCCCTCAAGTTATAGATACAGTGATGAGCAAATCTTCACCTGATTAACATCTGCCAATCACACATATCTTAAAACATACGTTGTGGCAGGCACAAGAAATCTGCCACAGAAGAGTTGGCAAACCTATATACTATCCATTTTCATCTTTGTCATCATAATTTTACTGATGACAAGCTACAGTGAGAAACAATTGCTTCTTTTGATCTCTCCTTGTTATTACTACCAAGGTACGACGAAGCAAATACAGTTATATGTAAAATGCATGTAACTACAGGTACAAAGCACTTCAGGTCCAACATGCTTTTACATAAAGATAGAAATCACTTTTCAGATACTAAAATTTGGTTTTAAGTCATAGAAACATGACTAACATTAGCTACAAAGTGACTTCTGAAATTTAAATTGAGTCTGAAGCTCTCTTATAGTGTTCACACGAACTTCTAATCACTGTTAATGTGGAGGAGAGAGATTTATCATGGAGGACAAACCTTCTAATCAATATAAGATTTCTAAAAAACAACTCAAGCAAGAGTCATTTTAACTTTCATTAGTGAAAACATTCCTGCAGTAGTCCTGTCCTTTGAGCATGCTTACTCAGAAACAAATCTTATTGATTTCAATGGGAATTACTCCCATAGAAATGTGCATAGGATTGTAGCACTGGGCATTTTGTTTTCACCCTGAAACAAGAAGCCAAAATAAACCCACAATACACTTGATTGAAACTTATGATTTTTAAAAAGCTTTGTTGAATGCTACACCTTCCAGCAGCCACTGGCAAAGCAAGTGCTTTATGACAAAGACAGGCAGTTTCTATTGTAAAGTCCAACTCCAACCTCAGTAGTTTGAGAGCCCTTTTGCCTAGCCCCATAAAGGATGACTTTTCCATTATCCGGAAATACAGGCTAGGTATTAGCTTCATTGATGCATTATATGTTTACAACCTTGTTGTGTGCAATTCTACAAAGAGAACTGATGCATACAAAGGAAGAACTCCTCATGAGGACTGTTATTTCCCAGGTTGAGATGGGAAAATTCCTTGGCACCATCCACATCATCGGTTGAGCCCCATTTGATATCTTACCCTAGCACCAGGCAGGCCAGGCTCTCCAGGACGTCCGGGGTCACCATTGGCACCTTTGGGACCTGCAAGGCCGGGAGGTCCACGTTCCCCAGGAGCACCCTGTTCAGGGAAGAGTAAGCAAGAAAAACTTTGAGTGAAGATTCCTTGGGATGTTATAGGCAAACCAGTCGTGGTTGGGTTTGAGCCAAAATTTTACTGCCCAATGGGATTTGGGCATTCTGGCTAGTACTCTCAAACCATTTGTAAACCTATTTGAATGTCATGGTATCCGAAAGAGCTTTGCAACTATGCCTCTGTGAAAGGGTTGACAACATTAACACAACTTGAAGAAAACTAGTATTTCTTTAAAAAAAGATAGGATTTTTTGACTGCTGTGAAAACTAATTTTAATGTATAGTGTGTGCTTTTTTCCAAAGAGCTGAGAAGGCCTTTCAATATTCATCTGTCCACATCATGCAGAAACCAATGGATGACAGTGCTCTTGCTGGCTTGGATTCATTCTCATTAACTCTTTTTGGGTGACATGAATATTTGGATACTATTGGTTGACTATTCATATCCTGACTATTCAAATGTACTTTTGTGAGTCATTGTTAGTAGTAGTTGTTGTTTGCATTCAAGTTGTTTCCCACTTACAGTGGCCTTACAGCAAACTATCGTAGAGTTTTCCTGGCAAGATTTGTACAGAAAGGGTTTGCCTTTGCCTTCTTTCTGAACCCAAGAGTGTAACTTGCCCAAGATCACCTCGTGGGTTTCCACAGCCTAGTTGGGATTCAAACTGTGGTCTCCAGAGTCATAGTCCAATACTCAAACCACTACCTTTCTCACTTTTATTTATGGCTCCAAAATGGCTTTGGTGAAAGGGTATTTGAGACAGAAAATCATTAAAAGAAACACTAAATGTCATCTTTTTACTAATATTAGAATTCCCTGTGTTCTACAACAAAGCAGATAGGAAAATATAGTTCTGTTTGAGCATCTATCAGAAGATGACATGCAAAACAGAGAAGAAAAGGGAATTATAATTTATTCTTATCCCCTGAATTTATTATTTCATTCAACTGAGAGAACTGCAGTCTCAAACACCCACCTTGGGACCAGCTAATCCATCCTGACCTGGGAAGCCACGATTTCCGGGAGCACCCTAAAAACAAAAAGATAATGACAAATTAATCTAGAAAGTCAGGGAGTGCAATTAGTCAGGGAGCAAAGAGTAAATCAGGAATGACTAACATTTTTCATCTCATCATTAAGCATAAGGAAGCCGCAGATTCAAGAGCATGTCACTACAGGCACTAAAACCAACAAATGAAAGTAAGCCTATAGTGTTTGCTAAACTTTTGCATGATTTTACCCTGGATTTAAAAAACCTGTTATCACTTGCAGCTGTGGTGTTTAGACAGCATAACGTCTAACAGCCTAAAGGTCAGTTCCCATAATATGCAATTTCAAGTGTATATTTATGAATGTAAAGTGAATGCAGTAAACAAATATGTTTGCAACATTGCATATCACAAGGATACACTTGGGAAACCACTATTACTGATTGTAGCTTACCCTTGAATAATACTCTGTAATTACTGATTGTAATTACTGACTGTATCAGAGTATTTTGCATATGCAAAACCCCTCTGATGTAAAAGACATGGTATTGGCTCAACATTAATGCTACAAAAGATCTGCTCAGTTCTGGACTGTATACTACACTGGCTGTAGTATACAGAGTCCTGAAGAACCAAAAGGTTACTGTCCATTTGGGATCAGGATTCAATGGCCTCAGTAATTTCGGTGACTTAACTCATCAAAAAGCCAGTTTTTCTTGCTCTGTCTTCGCATGCTTAACAGACAGCCTTCATCCACTCTTTAACCCATCAGATACTCAGCTTATGTTTCCAGAGACCCATAGCTGTCTCTCATGCACCTTTCTTTAGCCTTTCCTGATCCCTTGGGATGATTCATTACGTCTTGCTCAGAGCTCGTCCCTTCCTACTTGCATACTTTTCTTCTCCATTAAAATGGCCTACTGGAATACTTCCTGGCTTATCTTTTATCTCCTTCTGGTTCTCTGAACCCTGTTGTCATTCTTCCTTAGAGCTCTACATTCCAACCTGTGGGTCCCCAAATATTATTGGACTACTGCCCTCAAAATACCTCCATTATCGCCATTCTAGCGGTGGTTTCTGATAGCTAAAAATCCAATAACATCTAGAGACCCAAGTCTGGGGTTTACGCTATTACATAACCCAATTTTCTACTTGTCTTAACATACCTGCTCAGTCTCAGCAAAAGCAGCACTGCCAATATTATTCACCAACAGAAATATAACAAGAGCAAAACTTTCCCATTGTGTTGTGTCCAAGATGCACAGTGGTGTCCTTACCAGCTTCTGAAATCAAGCTGATTGGAGGGTTTGCCTGGGACTTATAGGTAGCAAAGGTCCTCTGCTTTCTGTGTAGGAAGGCTCCTTCCACAGACGAAGCCACTTACCCTTTCACCAGGTGGTCCAATAGGCCCTGCGGCTCCTGGTTCACCACGGGCACCCCTCTTGCCTTCCTCACCAGCTGGTCCAGGAGGTCCTTGTGGGCCAGAAGGGCCCTAGGAGTGAAGAGGAAAACATATCACAGAAGCTTGGTTAATCTTTGCACTTTTTTGTGTCAAACACGGCCTAGCAATGGTCACTACCTTTTATAAGAGACATTTTGAGCATCACCACAAAGTACCCAGTGAGTTCAATGAGAGAACTATACAGATACATCAATAGAAAGGCACTTATGGGTAACTCACAAGAGGTTGACTTGAAGTCCCCATTATTTCTTTTTCTTCGCTTGTCAGTTTTACCTTATCTATTTTAAAACATAAGCTTTTTGCAGCAGTTTTTTTTCCAGTGCCCAGTGCACTTGGACCCCAATCATATTACTGGCAATGTTTTAAAATCAGAAGAGATCCTGAAATGGTTTTAGACCAGGTAGAAACGAAAATCCCTCCTTGAGGAGATGCTGGGCATTAAAGCAGGATCAGCTAAATTGTTTCAGGTCAAGAAATGCGTGGCTCAGTACATCCGTGGAATGTAGACGTTTCCCAGTCCCCAGCTGGAGTAAACAGTCTCAGTTCCATGCAATATGATGGAACAGACTACTGCTTGATGTAAACTGGCAAAGCTGAAGCTGAACAGATTTTAGTGAACTGAAATCAATGGGCCCTTCTGCTGATATAAATATTCCACAATAAGGAACTCTTCTGAAGGGCCATGTATGCCAACTTGATGAAATCTACTATCTGATATTTAGACTGCCTAAT
Source organism: Cyclura pinguis (assembly GCA_030412105.1). Classification (NCBI taxonomy): domain Eukaryota; kingdom Metazoa; phylum Chordata; class Lepidosauria; order Squamata; family Iguanidae; genus Cyclura; species Cyclura pinguis. The sequence continues at coordinate 192,599,857 of CM059600.1, read as the reverse complement.
GTTTTGGCACAGAACATCATCAGTGTCCATGCACAAGAGGCGGAGCTCAGATGCAACAGGGTAGTCATTGTCTGGCATGGTGTGGAACAGGCCACCCATGGCACAGATTTTTGCAGCCAAAGAGACTGGCAGCTGAGGAGGCTATGACTTATTTCTGCATGAAAGAAAAGATCTCTGTCTCCTTCTAATCAAGGCAGAGAAGGAAAGGAACAGGGGTCCAACATAATGTTAGATTTATGATGAGCTAATTGAGATGCGGAAATGGGGGAAACTGTTTACTTCACAAAGGTTTATAACACACTCATCTTGAATTAGAGCACTTAATCCACTCAGCTTTATACTGTCTACCGTTGACTGTTAGTGGCTCTCCAAAGCATCTAACCAAGGTCTTTTTCAGCCTGCTGCTTTTAAATGCATGGATTAAACCAGGGATATTCTGCATGCAACACACAGTTCCACCACTGAACCAAGCCACAACCACAAGCAAACAAAAAATACAGTTTCAAAGGAACACAGTCCAAATATTTTTCAGACAGTCACCCATGAGACAATTTGCAGTGGAAAGCTCTTAATGATAGATCAACTGTAATGAATTTACCAGCCATAAGAGGATGACCAAAATGGTACTATGTTCCCTGTCCTGTCTATGGGCTTGCTGGAAACCAACAGATGGATGCTACTTTTGCAGAGAGGCTATTCAGGAAAACCCCAACATGTACAGCACACCTGTAGTTCTGATTCAGACTTCACACAGGATTTCCATCATGCATTTGAACCTCAATTAGCATATTCCATTTTTCACACCTGTGCCACAAGTCTCGCATCCCAGAGACAGGATAGGCGTGTAGTGATGGAGAGTAGCATGCACCCCCTTCCTTGATAGATCTAGCCTTTAGGTTCCTCTGAACCAGTCCAAGCTGTGGTATAAGTGAGACTGAGAACAATTATTTGCAAATCATAAGTCTATGGCTAAGAAAGTACTAGCTTAGTCGGTGTGTCTATTCCAATGGCTCTATAGTGTCCCATATGCTTTTAATTACACAAAACATGGGGGAAAGTTATTTCTTCAGGTTCAGGTAGATTGAAATACTGAAGGATATAAGAATACTAGCATGTGATATTCTCTATTCCAGGGTTAGAATAAGACAGCATAGTCTCAGTATTGGCAAGGTCAGAGCTTGACAAAGTTCCTTTTGGCTAGGGGATTCAGGGAGTAAAAGTCCAAAACAGTAACTTTTCCAAGCAGAACTCTCCTCTGCCATATTAGTCCTAGTATCAAAGGGACGAATGCTCGGCTGTGGTAGCCAATTGTTTCCATGTTCGTAGAGTGGTTGGTTTTAGTCAGAAATTTAAAGAAGCTATGCAAGATCATTGCACTGCTCCTTAAAGGTCGGGGCTAAAACCTGGAGTGTATTCACCACCCCAGTGATATGGGAGCCCTCATCTGCCACCGGTTCTTGGACTGCTGCTCTAGTGAAGCCACAGCAACAGAAAGGGCCTTTCTGTGTGTGTCTATTTGTGCTATCAACTCGCCTGTCAACTTATGGTGACTGCATAAACTATGTAGGGTCTTCTTAGACCAGGAAAACACAGAGGTGGCTTTTCCAGTTCCTTCCTCTGAAATACATACCCGTTATTCATTCGCAGTCTCCCATCCAAGTACTAACCAGGGCTGACATTACTTAGCTTCCAAAATCAGATAGGATCTGGTGTCTTTTGGGTATTTAGGCTTATTGGGTCTTTCTACACAAGTTTAACAACCTGATATGTTTGTGTACTGCCCTCTGATAGATAAAGTATATTAACACCTCAGTTAATGGAACTTAATGCTATTAAGGGCTGGTGAGATATCAGATTTGTGTGATAGATTGTTTTGTAAAGAGATACCTGAGATATATCAAACAGGGTTTGGTGCACATAACATACGTTAGAATTAAAGAATTCTGAGCTCATATATTTGTTTTGAGAAAACTATAGTCCTTCCAAACATAAACCTGCTCCTCTTTATATCAACCTTTCTTCCATTTCAGCTGTACAGTTTTCTTTTGCAGGGTGGGCAGAACAATTTCATTGCTAACGTCATGCAAACAACAAAGGGTCAGAAATCCTTGCTGACCTTAAAGGCCAAGAGATTCTACTAGAAGAACTACACCTTCTGCTCACACCTGCTACAGCGAATTAATAGCAAAGGGCAACTAAGGGCCACTCTACATATGTGTAGCTGAGCCTCATTTTACTTGCTCATGTTTTTACTTCTAATTAAGTATATGGAACCCTGATGTATGCTGGAACCACCACACACAGCTTCACTCTCTTTAGCTCCTTTGTGTTCACCATAGCTGCTCCCCCTGTATACGGGTTTAAAAAGAGGGGTGGGAGATTGAACTGCTAACAGCGGAGGTTCCTCCCCTTAGCCGTTTCTCTGTCTCAGCAGATTTAGGCAAAATAACTGGCTGGGTCCCTACCTGTGCATGATGGTCTCAGTCTAAGTCAAGTTTCTACCTGCTTAACATGGAAGCAAATTGGATGTGAAGCTCAGCTGCTCACTACATATTTAGCACACTGTGTAGTTTACTTCTGATACATCCAAAGCAGTTCTTGTGTTCCAGATTAGCATAAAGTCATATCATCATGTACTTACAGTTTCACCCTTGGGGCCTTGTTCACCTTTGAAGCCTGCAATTCCGGGTTCTCCCTACAGAGGTGAAAAAGAGAAACATTTTAGAATAGCAAAACTCCTATAGCACTTCAAGCAATTGGCTGTTTTGATAAGCAGAGTTTCCAAGACATCCTCACTTGTTTGATCTAAAGGTTATTTCAACAGGAGAGGAAGCATCGATTCTCCTGGGCAGAAAACCAAACATCAGCCCAGGTAAGGGGTTAGGGAGGAGTACAGGAACAAAAGGAAGGGAAACACCACTAACTAGGACAGGAGAAATGGAAAAACACAGGAATTGGGAAACTGTACACTGGGAAAGGATAGGCCTTTGGGCAGAACATTCCTGACTCTCTTGCATGGACATCTGGGAAGACATCTGACAAGGGATTCGCAGCAGTGGGAAATGCCTGCTCTAGAAGAGTCCCATTGAATAACACTGTGTTTCCTGGTCGTAAGTTACATTAACAGCTCTGTGATCTCCTAGCTCTGTCTGGATCTTTCATTAAAAAATGTCGTTTACACGGGTTATCTTCTATTTTTTGAACAATGAAAATCATGTTTAATGATGCTACATATTTGTGCTACAATTTCAATATCTGACAACCCCGTTTAAGAACAACTGTGTATTTTCTATCCAGCCACATGATTAAGAATAGACAAGACATAAGTCTATCACTACTTTTTGACCCACAATACAACCCTCAGCATGCTAACTCAGAAGGAAACCCCCTGGAATTTGGGGCGGGGGGGAGTTTTGTTAGTTCTTGTCTTCTAAAAGGGATGGAAACAAATATTTACTTTTCATTTCCCCACTGAAAAAAGTGGGTTCCCAAGAGTCTAGAAACCCCCTGAGGAAATAACAGAACAGTGAGATTTTTATGCAGTTTTCTCCCAGTATTTGAACACCTGAAGTGTGCTAGAGGATTTTCTTGCACAGAAAGACATGTGGGTTACATCTATGCAGAAAAATCCTCCAGAACACTTCAGGATACTTGAAGACAAGGAGAATGCTATGCAGAAATATAAATTTTCTTCCACAGCAGGGAGAAAACTACAGTATAATACATCCTCGCCTGAGAGGATGAAATAGTTGAGAATTTACATCCCTACTATCTGACATCATCTTCTGCAGTGACGGCTTCTGCATTTATTTAGCTTCTCTGCAATCTTTTTTAGATAATACTTTAACACTGGTGTTTCATCTTCTCCTTGGCAATGTGCTGCTTCATACTAAGAGAGCTGGGCAAGTGCCTCAAATACAGCTTTCTGGCAGCCTGCCCTTTCTTGCCTAGCAAAAAGTAAAAACTACTTGAAGACTTCCATGTACAAAGGAGAATTAGAGATGGTAGGAACAGAACCTGTTCCTCTCCCAGTTCTCTGGCATGCGCAGAAATGAAACAGAAGGAAGAAGTCAGTCTCTTTCACTTCATACCAGGCTTGGAGATACTCTGAAGCAGCAAAAGAGATTACATGTATCAGTGACACCAAGCATGCTGTAAAAGACTGACCTTATCTCTTCCGAGTCCTCTCCACACTTCAGAGGATTTTGAGGACTAATGGGGTTAATGGCAACCATAAATAACCAGCTACAAAGGCCAGCTAAATCTCATGGATTCCTGGCCATTGCACTCTTATCATCAAATTTATCCACATCTTTGCCAAAATGAGAGCATCAGTATCATGATAAGCAATCTCAACAGGGGATTCTGAAGTACAGGATGGGAGGCAGGAACCTGACCAATGAGTCCAGAAAGTCACATTAGCCCTGCTTTGGTCAGAGTTAAAGTTTCGCATGAGGCCCATATTGGTCAGAGTTTCTTACCTGCTGACCTTTGGGACCCAAAGGCCCAGTTGCACCTTGAGGCCCAGGTGGTCCACGGGGGCCAGGGAAACCAGGAGCACCAGCAATGCCGGGAGCACCCTGTTGATGAAACATGAAGTTTAGAAGTGAGAAATCCAAGATGCTTGAGGCATGACTTATTGAGACATTACACCATCTTTTGCAGCAAAAGATCCATGCTCAGATCTTTCTTGTGATGGCTACCTGAAACCAGAAAGATGGCAACATCCAGCCCACCCATCATACGCTTCTCAGTCTTCTTGTCAAGGCAACACAGTACTCACCGCTGATCCTTTGGCACCAGGAATTCCATCATTTCCAGGGTTGCCCTAAAAACAAGAAGAAAGCATTGAGCAAAAATCCTGATGTTCAATAGCTGCCTTGCCACCTCCTTTATGTTATTTCCATCACAGAAGGCTATCTACTCCTTTCTCCAGAGAAATCAGCTGCTCCCAAATTTGAGGGAAAAGTTAGAAAAATAAGATGACTGGGGAAGGATCTATGACCAAATCAGTAGGCATATGCAAAATCTGTTTTACATTTTAAAAAGAGAATAAAAAATGCTCTGCTAGTGGAAGTTAGAAAAAAGACTTTGAAACTGTGGAGGGTTAGGGAACTGCAGTATATTTTTCAAAACAAAACAAGGGATGGCTGTTTAAATGACACACTAAATTTGCCATGAAGAGCCTGGATGTGAAGAGGTATTCAGATTGAGTTCAACAACATAGTGTGGACTCCTTCCATATTCTCAACTGGCAAATGATTAAACAGCAATGTCTGTGTGTTTGTTTAAGGAACTTCTTGTTGTGTGCCTTCAAGTTGTTTCCAACTTATGACAACCCTAAGGTGAACAGGGTTGTCTTCGGCTGTGTGTGTGTGATGCACCCAAGGTCACCCAGTGGCTTTCCCTGGCCAAGCAGAGAATCAAATCCTGGACTCTAGGATCATAACCCAATACTTAAACCACTACTCAACCACTCTAGTTCAAAGAGTTGATAGAGCATATTTGTGCTAATCCCACCACTGCCATCTGCTGGTGGTTTCATATATTTACACCTAATTCTAATCTCATTAACTACAACCCAGCAGGACACTTCTGGTAACAGAAGTGGTTGAGGAAACACAGAGTAATTCTACATATGTCTAATAGAAATGGTAAAAGAGTGACAAATAACCCTATTGCAGGAGATAAAATCTGTCAATAGTAACAGAGATTATTTGATAAATGCATATATTTTAGTTTGGGTAGGTGGAGTGATTTACCCCATTGGCTACAGGTAATATGCAACCCAGGCCAGAAATTCCAATTATTATATTACTAAGGCTGATCACCGTTATTCTACGTACTCAGCAGAACAGGGAATAGACAAATGTGGTTTGGTCATTCATTTGTTTTTGCCCCATAGTGCAAATAAGTATACACCCCTCAGGAATAATGTGGCATGTGGGTTAGAATCTTAGAATAAAGTTCAGTCGACATGCATAAATCTTTTCATTTTGCCTTATTAATGCTAAAACATCTTCCTTCCACCAGATATTTCTGGTTCAGATTTTCATTTTAAGAACCAGATACTTACTGGAGCTCCTGCAGGTCCGGGAGAGCCAGGGGTTCCGGCTTCACCTCGGGCACCTTGGGCACCCTCAGGCCCACGAGCACCAGTAGGGCCAGCTTCGCCCTGCACAGAAACAAAGAGAGAACATGAGGAGACCAAAGAAAACTGGCAGAAGCACCCATCACTATGCTCAAATAGTTTCCTGTTCACAAAAATCAAATTGGATGAACATTTTAGTATACAGGGTATCCCCCCAAAAAATGTACATACCCATAACAGCTTATAATTTTGGATATTTTTTTTTGCATTTTTTTAAAAAAATGTATACACCCAAATAGGATTAAGGATTCCAACAGGAGAAAAATGTCACAAAATTACAAGAGCAACCTCAAGTGCTGTTTGCACCTCTGTGCTTCAATAATGTGAGCAGTGCATTGCTGCACAGGGACGGCAATTTTAGCACCTTACATAAAACTATAACTTAAGATGGAATTAACAACTGATAAAATCATTATTGTAGCATTCATTTTTCACTATAAATGTATTTACTTGGCCTTCAAACAATCACCATATCTACTATCAGCTGTTAAATGGATTGTTTCTAAACTGTATAAGCAAATACAGGGTTAATTTCCAACCCACTTCCCTAAGGCTTTCAGCCATTTACTGTGCAATCTGGGCTATCTACAAAAGCACGGACTTCTGATCTTATGAGACAGCTACTCGGAACAGTCAGTTTTGGTCCTAAATGATCACCCAGTCATATATTTTTCTGCAGTGGCATCTTTCACACAAAGGCCAAAGCTTCTCTTCCTTGCATCATGTTGTCTTTAAGGTAGCTATTTTTTTTTCTTCATGCTTTCTGCCTTCAGACATTCCTCTCAGCAACAGCTTCTCTGTAGAGGAACCCAGTTATCTGCTGTAAACCCAGCTGTGCTACAGAGCATTCTAGAGCATCTTCTGCTGCAGAGGACTGTAGCGCATGAACGAGCACACTTCGTTCATGCACTAGCCAGACTTGAAGCAGTAGGTATGTTATTCTTTCAGAAAAGATTTCCTGCCTTGACTGATCTTCTCAATGGAGACTGCCACCCTCACAAACTTTAAGGAATGCCTAGGAACACATTTTGAATCCTAATATAGGAGAATCTGCAAAACAAGCAGCAATTGATATAATCTAACAGTGATTTACAGCGACTATATTCTGCATTTTTAACACGTTGTGTGGAAAGGCATGCACTCCTAAATCATTTGTTCCACTCGTGCAGAAAAATAAAACAGGGAAAAAAATCTGTAACTCAGCAATGGAGTGTTGAAATTCAGCTCCTAGCACCTTCAACTTAAACAAACAAACAAAAAAAAGCAGATGTGAGAAAAGTCTGTGAAACATAAGAGAGCTGCTGCCAAGTACAATATAGAAGATTACAAAGAGGGACTAATGGTACTTCTTATCATCATTTACAATCTTGTAAATGACCCTCAGGTCATAATCACAAGGCACCTAGAAGCTGAATAGTATCTTGGGAGACTCTATAACATGACTTCCAGTACTATGCTCTCACAAGGAATGTTCCACAGGTCAAAACAAAGCTTGGATATAGCCTCACTGTTCAAGTTTCTGCTAATTATAGCCTGCTAGCAGGCAGGTTAGGAGTTTCAACAGATTGAGTAATGGTGATATAATGATGATAATGGTATATAGTGCAGCTAATTCTCCTCTTATCAAATCTAAAACCAACACAAAGGACACACACAAAAGTGCAAAGCTGCAAAACTGCAGGACCATGAGATGAATCAAATGTTAAGTCTTGTTTAGCTGTGACACTGATAACTAAACTGATGATATGTGATGTTGGTGGAGCACGTCTGCTGATTCTGGGTGTGTTATTAAGTGATCATGTAACTGGGTCACACTGTGAACCAGGTTCAGATTTCTCACCCTCTTCAGCCATTTCAGCCGTGTGATTTCATGACTATGTGGGCAGCCTATGGACACAGATTAGGTTCTCCAGGCCCTCGGTTCTGATGCGTGGTGGGGTAAGTGGAACCATTGAGGGCATTACGCTAATTGCAGGCATGACCTTACTTTTGAGGAGAATGGCTAAATGGAGTTTGCTCTCATGTCTGAGACAAAAACTCAAAGGTATCAATATTTGTAAACCAAAATACATTCTGAGACCTTTGAAATTTCTTCATGAAATGCTATGGAATCATGAAGTTTTGAAACCATTTCTTTATAGAAGCATTATGTTTTGGAACAAGGGATCTCCTTTTTTTAAAAAAAAACATTGTATAAGTAATACTATGTAAATGGAATTTGGAGAGGAATAGAAATGTAAACTTTTTTTAACCTTTCCCTTCACATTTATGTTTGTCACATTATGTATTTTTTTTCTTTTACAATATTTTTTTTTAAAAAAAGGAACAAGGGATCTCCTTTCAAAGTAAAACATACTGAGCAAATAAAGGACTTTTCCATATATGTATAAAGTGATTTCTTTTGTCATTGTTTGTCTGTGTCATTGCCCAAATGACTCTAGGAGCTGTATTCCTTTTTTCGGGGGGGAGGAGTAGAATTGCTAAACTCATACTTAGCTGCTCAGGGGGAAAGATCCTCTTTGAAGTAAGTTCCATTTTTTTAAAAAAAATGTCTATTTTTGTTTCTTCATCTGCTATCTGTTGCTGTTGCTGTATGGTATGAAAGCCAAAGATAAATATGGACACTTCTTCTGTGTCTTCTCCAGCTTTACTTTTAGAATTATTTCTGTTTACTTCCAAATTAAACCTACTTTATCAGCTCATAAAAGTCCTCATTGAAACAGCTACTCCTAAAAGAAAACTTAGTTTTCATCTCCCCTCATTTGCTTAACTCAGTGAGATCCACCGCTGCGTTACAATATGCCCCTCCTCTTCATCTCAGAAGTGTCCCCCATCTTTTTATAATGAGGACACTGATCGTTACTGAAGATGCATTGTCAATTCTGGCAGGCATCCACGAAGGGCCTCATTTCCTTCCCCCTCAGCTGCATACTCACAGCCTCTTCACTGTCTGGTAACCCTAGCAACCAGTCCTCAACGAGATTAGCAACCTGAGGCCACAGGACCACACGGCACTGGGAATTCCCAAAGGAAGGTCTCTCTCCCTCTCTCTCTCTATCTTTACTTTCCTTTGCCTTAAAAGGCCTCACATTAAGGAAACCAGATATACCAAGCTGAGATTTGGGAGGGGGTGTGTGCATGTGATTACTGTAGCTCAGATTTCAGAAAAAGGAGAATTGTGCTGGTTCCTTAGCAGATTGATTACCTGATGGCCCTGAACCTTTGGACAAAATACGAGCTTCCTTCAGGCCGTTGACAAAATGCCTAATGGCCTAAATACAGTCAGAATTTGACTATTTCTGTAATGCTTGAGTGGCACTTTAACTGAGAAGAACTTCCAAAAAAAAAAAAAAGGCACTGCGAAATGAATACTCAGTCAATTCTATTGTCATCTGCCACTGAAACGCCTTGGAACCTTTCAAGCAGAACGCGCTGAGACAAGAACGCACAGGAAGTAGAAAAAAGAGAACAAGTTGCTCTTTAAACAGTTGAGTGTGGGAATGACTAGGCACCGGGCTGCCAAGGGTTTTTCATTGTCTTTTGGTTAACACCCAAGGTCACAGATGTCTGGATTTCCCATGTTAAGTTAGAGTTAAAGTATGTTTATGGCCGGAGTTGCCAATTAGATATACCCTTTAGGAGTGGTTTCTCACCACCATGCTTCTCAGACCACATGTAACTATTCCTGAGCAGCAGCTCCTATGTTGTTGTAATTGTTGCTTCTGTTATGTGCCTTCAAGTCAACTCCAACTTATGGAGGCTTTATAGATTTACTCAGAACAGGATTGTATTGTCTTCCTCTTAGGCTAAGAGAGAATAATTTGCCCAAGGTTACCCAGTGCAGTTCCACGGCTGAGCAGGGTGTTTTCCCAGAGTTCTAGTCCAACACTCAAACCCCTGGACCACCCTGGCTCCTGGCAACACCCATATGTCTGATCAGTTGACTGGTTCCATATACTGACTACTTTTATCAATAGCTGACAAATGTACAAAGACTGTGTGCAAGTAACAGAAATTGCTTCAAGAAGTCTGACCTCTTGATCTATCCTCTTAAAACTCACTACTTTGATCTTCAATATATGGGACTTCGAAAGCCATGCTAAGAATCGTTCTTCCTACAAATGAGCTCTCTTCTCTTTTCTAAGGAACTCTGAAATGCAACTCTTGCTTAAGCTATGTCACTAACCTAACACTAATTCCCATCTGAAACAGCTTCACTGAGAGCAGAGACATGAAAATACATAACTTCTGTGTATAAATTACACACCACACACAGCTTTCTCAATGTAGCTGTTTTCTTAACTCTCATTGTAATAATTTAGAATTGTGTGACATTTGGCCTTCCAGGTACTTTGGCCAACAACTCCCAGCAGCCCCTATAGTCAAAGCATCTAGATAGCCAAAGGTTCTCCATCTCTGCTCTACTTGAAAAGGAGTTAAAGCTATCAGGAAAGGATTTATACTCAAACTCTCTCACCGTAATTCCAATATCATTTTTCTCTCAAAGGGAAAAAACAGTAAGTTAAAATGCCATAAAGAATTACTCACAAGGAGAAAATGTTATTTTCAAAAAACACCAAGAAATAATTCATGGTTTTAATATTGAGATTTTTCAAAATCAGAGCAAATGAGTACATTTTACGATGGAACTTCCTGGCACCTCTTCTCTCTAAACCGTCTTTTCTCAAGATAAACCTAGTTTTCTTTTCCTTTAAAGCCTTTCTCTTCATATTCTAAACTTTCTTCAGCCTTTCCTGTTCTCCTTTACTCATGTGTATACATGCAGACATGTATGAGCAGGTAGCTTTTTCCTGATGGCTGCTAATCTGCCCAACTTCCCCCTACATTTTCAGCAGGTAAATTTGATGGAATGCTTCAGGCTTTCCTCCAGTGGGAAAAGGGTTGAAATGTTCAAGAAGCAGAGGGGGCCACAGTTACTTTGGAACACAGAAAGGAAGGGGCTGCAAAAAGAAATTAATTTGGTCTTGAAGCACTACTTACCTTTGCACCTGGGGCACCTGGGAAACCTGGGGCTCCAGCAGGACCAACAGGTCCCTGAAGAAAGGGAAAAAAATAGTCCCAGTCAGTTTCAGATATGCAGAACAGAACTCTATCCATTATTTAGAATCTTCACAGTAGATTTAGAGTGAGAAATACTTGACGTCCTAAGGTAAGGTAAATAACCTGCTTACCGGAAGAAACACAGATGGATTTAAGCCAGACCCCAATTTAACTGAAGGGAAAGTAAGGCTGAAATTGCAATCAATCTAAAGCAAAGCTGAGACATTAACCTGATGTTTTTAAAGACAAGCTGGCCCACAACATAATGCTGGTTATGTACTTGAATTGATTTGATGTGGAACAAAATGTGTGCTTTAACATTTCACTGTACCTATGGCCCATAGATTTTATAAGACAAAACTAGATTTCTTTTTTTACTTGGAATTTTGTTCAGAATAAAAGCATTTAATAGAGATGTTAACTTCTGAAACAAGGCAAGATTGGAAGAACAGCAGAAATATCTGTACAGGATAGGTTGAAGGTGTTAAACTTTCCTCCAGAACAAAGAATAATCCTTGATGAGCTGCCTCGACATCGAACAGCTCATCTTTCTTGCCAAAACTTCTTATCTTCAGTTACTATCTATGTTCATCAAAATTTGCCAACTAGCTAAGGAGATGTGTTTCTTAGTTGTCTCTTTGTCTTCTTCCTTAGTTGCAACTTACTACTGCTACATCAGTGGCTTCTTTTTTATACAATATGATGAAAATCAGACCATTCATTTCTGTCCTTCAGTGATAATATTCCAGCCAAAACTTTACTCTCTTGGCTCTCTTCTTGTCTCACTCACCTATACGCAGAACTAATTTGCCTATGATGTTTACTTTTCTCATCCCTCTGGCTGTATAGCATCTTTTTTCAAGCCCCTAAACTGGCTTTCTGTTCCCTGAAATTCTTTTAATGCATCCATCATAAGCTGGATGGTCTAGCTTTGTCTGTTAGTTTGTTGCTAACCTTTTATCTTATTTCCCATTATATTCCATGCGTTGGCCACCAAGAAATATTACTCTGAAACAATTACTCTGAGAGCCTCCTGTTCTCTTATGTACTTTTTCATTCTGCAGGGTTAAGGTCAGCTTATCAAATTATTGTGACAGCTACACTGCCCCACAGTTTGCATGCTAATTATGAAATCTATCTTACACTAACACCCATGCTAGAGATAGCTGTCTACCTCTCCTCAACCTAATTTTTAAAGCACTACAGATACACAGTGCATCCTCTTCTGGCGTGACCTCTGTATCTAAGAATGTGAGATTGCATGAAGCATTGCGTTCCATTATAGTCAATGGGCGCAGTGGGTGAGTGCCCCCTCTGCTGTGGGTGTGTGCCCATTGCGACCATTGACTACACTTCTGCTTTTTGTTTTACATGGAGGTTCCAGGGATGGAAGCTCTGCATATATGGCAGGCAAACTGTATTTATTAAATTAAATGTGTATTCATCCTGGGTTGGTTTTTTTTTTTTTTGGAGAAAAAGCTGACTCAGTTTTAAAACAGACAAACAGTTCCAAGGATTGGGGCTGAGATTGCTAAGCTCATGACGTTGTGGGTTTTAGCCAAGCAGTGCGGTATACAACAAGTGCTTGCTGCAAGTATGCAGAACTGAAGTTGCCTATGCAGCTTTCTGGAGAGAAACTCCTACTGCAATATAGTTTTTGTATGTTTCCAGTTATGTGTATTTTTTACTTACATCACTTGTAAGACACCTTGAGTTCCAGTGTTGGGGAAAATATGGTGTACACAACCCCACAAGGTGTAATTGGTGTGATTCCATCACAGGCCTGCTACTATTATGAGTGGCTGTAAGGTCCCACAATGCAACTTACAAATTCTCCACTAATTTTCTTCTGTCTGAAACAGTCTTCCAAAATATCTATATGCCACCAATTTCAGCCTTCATATATTTCTGTAAAACTCATCATTTATGTGAAGCCTTTAATATAACTCTTTAGTGTTCAGTTTCTGGTAAAATGAAGTCTTAATTTAGGATGAGAGTCTTTGTTACAAAACATAAGTACAATGCTGCTCTCTTCTGCAGCACTTCCTCAAATCACACCCAATGGAAGAGATACAATTAAAGAAACATATTTTCTGTTAGATCTACTTGATGTGTCAGTAATATCATATCCAATTTTTAAAATAATTTTTTCAGCAGAAGAAAACTATTTATTTGAAAATAAATTTACTTACAGGTGGACCAGCTGGACCAGGAAGACCGTCATTACCACGAGCACCCTGTGTAAACAAGATACCATGGGTCAGAAAAATAAATAGTAATGTAGCCATGCTCCCAATTATGCCAATAAATAGACTTGGAATCTTGACTAAATCTAGGCATGAGCTCCAACTGTATTCCCCCAATTATATTCATAGTATTTCTTTTGGGAAAAATATCAGAAAAGACTGGAGACTTGCTGAGAGGAAGTGAAAAAGAAATAGAACAGAAGGGCACAAATGGTTTTTATGAAGGTATCTTTATAGCACAAAGGCATCTCAATTCAAGTGTCGTGGCTTCCCTCAGAGCATCTTGGGAACTTTAGTCTGATGAGGGTTCTGAGGAGGCTCAGTCCTTCTCATGAGCCTACATTTTCCAGGACTCTCTTAGGAGAAGAAATTAATATTAAACAATTTTGATTCTTTAAGATCGGAAAGAGAAACAGCCGAAATGGGGGGGTCCACAAATTCTATCCCATTGCCAGTGGTTTGAACAGAGACAATGGTTACTTGCATAGTGCACATATTAAAATACTAGTTGACATCTCCCAGTTATTAAGCTTTAAGGGTCTCATGCCTGCTTTATTGCTACATTTTACTGGTCCTGTACCCATATCCACACAATATAACAAGAACTTCCTCCACTAGCCACACATCCACCTGCTCATCTCAGCTTGTATTTGGGTTGCCGGAGTGAAAACCGGAGAGTGCTTTTTATCTGGCTGCATGAGAAGGAACACCTGTTGAAATTCCATCTTCTACACAACCATTGAAGGTTCAGGAGTCCTCTCCAGTTGCCACTCAGGCAACTCTAGCTTGTATGCAAAACCCCATCTCCCACCTCTGACCCTTTAACTACTCTTCAGGAACATTGTTGAGACTGACCTTATCACCCCATCTGCATATCCACATGTCTTGCAATTTACACTACACCTTCCCCCCTCAACCACTGGTGTACATGTCTGTCCACACAAGCTTCACTCCATACTTATGATGAAGTGGTTTGGAGTCCATGAAGGCTTATACTAGAAATGTCTTTTTTCTCTGTTAGTCTCAAAGGCGCTACAGGATTCCATTCTATCTTTTCAACTGAAGTCCATTCAATAGTTACACCAAAGAATTTGGCTTCCAGCTGTTTTGTTTTAGACCCAGAGAGCAGGTGTGAAATTATTTTTAAGGTACAGAATGTCACTGCATTAGCAAAACCACCTCTGGGTATTCCTAACCTAAGGAAACCCTATGAAATTCATGTGTTCACACGTAAGTCAACAGGTGACTTGAAGACGCTTGCACACACATCCAAAAAAAACCAAAAAACCTCACCAACACCTCCAACAGTCACTCCAATGCATCTCCAACAATATAGGTCAGGTAGAGGGAAATCTGACATTTATTTGAGAGGGGTCATTTATCTATAAGATGCCTGTTATTTTCCATAGCTTTGATGCCATTTTTCATGGGCAGGATTTTGATCACGGAATGAGGAATTCCTTTCTTCCCCTTCCCCCACTCCCACGGCCTGAGACTCTGCTTCTGAGAATTTGGGGACCCTCTGGAGAAGCATGGAATATAGCGTATGAGGTTGCAAGAGCAAAGGAGAACTGTAAAAAGTTCCCCCCACCTGCGTGTGTAAAATTGCCTTTTTGTGTGAGCAGAGAATCTTTGGATTGAAATTAAATTAATAAAAACAGGCATGGAAGCTTAGAAAAGTAAAATATAAATCAAGAAAACAGAAACAAACTGAGCAACAAAATGCAAATGAGAGATTAAAAAAAATCACTAGCAAAACCCAGCAACAAATGTAAGGGTAATGAGCTGCAGATCCAGCTAACCACTGAGAGACTGTCAAAAATCGTAAGTCTTTACATGTGATCTAAGCACAACGCTTGGTTCTCTTGGCATCTCTGAGAAATGAATTCTAGGAAAAAAACTCTGCTTTGTCCATCTTTGGTTCTAATCTCACACAAATGCAGAACACTAAAGTGGGCCTCCTTGTGTAAGGAACGCTGTGATAAAAAGCCTTAGCAGCTAATGGCTTGATACCCTTGCCCTCCTGTAACTAAAGACTAATCGCCTGGCAAAACTCACTCATGTCCCAGGCAACTGGCCAGAAAGAACAGTGGAAAAGTGAGGCAGCAGTGCCACAGGAACCACATCAATATGATTGAAGGCTGTAGAGGGAAAGCTGCTAAATGACCTTTTAAAAAAGGAGTCATAGCTCCATAGTGAAGCTAAGACTCATATACAGGCAGTTCTGAGTTCTATCTCCAGCTATTTAAAAAAAAAACAAAGTAGCAAGCAAAGAAATCAAGTTTCTGTGCTTGAGACCTCAACAAGCACCTGCCAATAGCAGGCTGATTCAGTACAAAGCAGTTTCATAGGTTCAAAAATTCTGGCATCCTCTCCACAAAATGGAACTCAGGAGGCTATTGGAGGATGGGATTGCTACCCTGTTTGTTGTGCACATGGCTTGCAGGCGTGTGGTTATAACAAGTTATAGACCTTTTTTCTACAATGAAGCCTAGTTATATATTTGATTTGTAATGATCACTAATACATGTTATGGCATTATTCTCATTTAAAAGTTTGATGAAATTATTCACAGAATTTAACATCTACATGCTATAGAGCTAGTTCAGGTTTCTATAAGAACTGCTGACTAGTACACAAGAATTTTCACTTGGTGTTTACGCGCACATGCACCCAACAAACTCACCCTCAGCATTGTTAGAGACTCCCACAAATTGAAAATAAATGGCATGAGGCTGCTCTTAAGAGGTGAAAATCTTCATTGCACACAGAAAGCTCATGGTGAAGCCTTGTAGAGTATGCGATATTATAATTTATTATAACTGCAGCACTGCTGCTTCAACAAAAACACCTCCCTTAGCCAAACTGCCCACTGGCAATTTCTTCAACACTGTAGCATGGAGTAGTGATTTGAGTGTTGGATTATAACTCTGGAGAACAGGGTTCAAATCCTGGCTAGATCATGGAAGCCCACTGGGTGACTTTGGGCAACTCACATTCTCTCAGCCTTAGAGAAAGGCAAGGCACCCCCATCCCAACAAATTTTGCCAAGTAAATCTGGAGATAGGGTTGCCTTAGGGTCTCCATAAATCAGAAATGACTTGAAGGCACACAACAACAAAATGACTTGAAGGCACACAACAAACCATTTATTTAGTTGGTCATGAGAACTGGCCTTTGTACACAGAGCAAGTACATCTTTGCAGTTAAAGATAATATCTGAACTGGATGGAATTCTAAATTTCCTAGCGGACTGAGTCTGATTTCAGTCTACATCTGGAAGACATTAAAGGAGGTGATAGGTTTACTTCCTACGAGCAGAGGTAATTTTTTTAAAAAAATGTATAAAATCCACACATTAGCATTGTACTGGCATGTGGCGAGAGAAAGAATGTATGTTAAGAGTTAATATGACTCTTTCTAAAGCAAAATGTAAGAAGGCAGACTGAACAACCTGTAAGGCCTACATTTCTAGAAAATGATAAGAATCAGTTCATTTGCAAATAGGCCCCCATTCATTTGAGAGCAATTACATCCAAGAAATTGTGCTGTGGAATGCAAATGAAGATATCTCCCTGATTATTATGAAAATCCTGCACAAAATGATTTATGGGATTAATGGTGGAAACAGAAGCATACATTATAGTGTTTGCAGCTATAGGCATTAATCAACCCATGAAATGAATTTATAGCTAGGAAATTACATACTCAAGCCATCCCAAGTATTCAAGATGATGTGGAAGTGTGCATTAGAAAAACCATGAAGGTTGATTTAGTGAGAAAGTCTGCCTGTAATACTGAGTTACAGGCTTTTGATTTCTAGGCAGTGGATAATTTAGTAACTGAATAATGACAGATTTCAAACGAGTGTTTTCTTTCTCCCAGCTTTATCATCCTCTGGGCATCCACCCTTTGCCTAACTAGACTTAGAGGTATGTTATACAGGTCAAAGTCCACCTTAGAAAAATGAGCATCCTTTACCAGGAGAATTTTAGGAAAATTCTAAATGCCTGTGTATTAAATATAGCAGCCTCAAAGCATAGGATTTTGTCTAATTAAGACTCATGCCAGTGTTTTTATACAGTTAAAGCTTTCCTTACACATATATTTCATTATTACTCTATTATTAAGCTGTTTGGCAGGAAGTATTGAAATACTCCTTTTTGACATAAAATACAGTCTTTCTCTTTTCCACAAACTATAACTGAGGATTAGTAGAAAATAAAGTTAAATTCACTGGGTTTCCTCTTCTATGTGACCAGAAGACTTACTTTGAATAGCCAGAAGTCTAAAAAAAATTCCAGGTATTCAAACTGGAATTGCTGAAATGTCCATCTTGGTAACATATAAAAAAGTTGTTCACAAAAATATGGCAGGCGCAGCAAGGGAATAAAGTTTACAAAACAATAATTATGTGCCTTCAGATTGACTCTGACTTAGTTCTACCTTATCCTAAGGCTTTCTTGGCAAGATTTATTCAGAGGAATTTTGCCACTGCTTTTCTTTTAAGATTTCCTCTAAGGCTGAAAGAATGGGATATTTGCCCAGGGCCACCAATGCATTTCTCTGCTTAAGAGGGGATTTGAACCCTGGTCTCCAACAGTTTTAGTCCAGTATTCAGACCATTACACCAGATTGGCTCTCACAAAGTAATAGGCTGTCCTCCTCTCTTCCAAACAGCAGTTTATTCTTAATTCTGAGATGGTATTGTTTTAAAAAATACGAATAAGAAATACAGTATTTTAAACGTATTTTACTGAGTGTGATAAATTCAGATTGCACTGATAATAAGAAATTATTGATGAATTTATAATGATTCCTTGCTTTTCAAAAGATACGCAAACATTCCAAAGAGGCAGCACTGACAAAACAGTTCTTGGGAAAACTGCTGTTTTGTTGTTCTCCATTAATTAGAGCCTGGCTTAAATTTAGAAACAGCAAGGAAGGTCAATCCCTTCCAAAGGATTCTCACCTACAATGTTTTAGGGTGACCAACTTTATCTTGATCACTTTACCCTCAGTTCCCTCAGCATTTTGAATTAGTGGAAATATAAACAACAAAGCTCTGGACTGAAATTCCCCTGTTGAGCTCCACAGCCATCTCTGAAGAGGCTTTGCCATGTGTTCAGAAGAAGGCCAGAGGGAATTTCACACTACATTTATTACAGTATCAAGTGAAGGCTCTAGTCTTTTGAGATGTAGAATGGAATGCTGGAAATGGGCCCAGGGTGTAATGTCTTTGGCTTACAGATCTGCTGAACTGTGTACTGTTGTGCAGCTTTCCTTTACATAGACCCAAGTTCAGCTAATCTGCTCAGCTGCAGATTATTCACTCAAACACTGAGATGGTCACCACAACCCTATGCAAGTATTTGTCTGCAACATGTAGGATTAAGATGAGGAAGGGGGTGGGGGTTTCCAGGGAAACCCCACCCAGTACTGAGGACACTGAACAGGGAGGTCTGAAAAGAGAGCTATAAGCTGAAAACTCCTGTAGAGGCCCCATGATGAGAAACCTCTGCTTTATCTGGGCTTTCAGTCAAGACAGCAAGTTATGCATATGGAAGGGCATAAAAAAGACAAGAATATAGGGACATGAGGAGGGGAAATACTATGTACATGCCTTCTACCACCTCCAACCTTAAACCTACACATGTGCAAACAGATGCTTGCAACTGGGCTTATTTCTAATCTCCTTTACAGAATTACTGTGAGGATAAAATTGCAGGGCTCCTACTCTGGGCTCTTTCTAGGAAGGACAGAATAAAAACAGTCTAAGCAAACATATGACTCTCTCTGCCTTGTAGTTTTGCTAATTGGGCTACAACACATTTAAATATGTGCATTTTCCTATAATACAACAAATGCGCCAGTCAGTACATTGGAGGGCTCACAGTTTTACTAAGCACCACATGATTCATCCAACCTTGTTGCAGTTGTGTGCCTTCAAGTCATTTTTGTCTTATTGTGAGCCTATGGAGAACCTATCACAGGGTTTTCTTGGCAGAATTGTTCAGAGTGGCTTTGCCCTTGCCTTCCTCTGAAGCTGATAGTATGTGATTCACTGCAGGTCACCTGGTAAATTCCATGGCCAAGCAGGGATTCAAACCCTGGTCTCCCAGTATCCTCGTCCAACACTCAAACCACTACCCATCTGTATCTTACAGCCTTCCCAAATGTTGTTTCTAGGCTTGCTACTTGAAATTTTCTTCTGCAGCCTTTAAGTTTTGCAATTAAAGGGAGTATAACACCAGTCCCAGTTCCATCCAGTCTGTTCCTTCCACAGTCCTAATGTCTTCCTTCTCTGCTACACGCTATACTGCACACGTCCAATAACATTGGTAAATGTGGGCAGGAGAAGTTCCAACTCCTTCAGCCCTTGTTTTAGTGCATGGTTTAGAGTACTACACCTGAAGCCTTTCCACACTACACTGTTACAGTGCTATTATTCCACTTTCAACATCCTATGGAGTCCTGCAGTTGAGGGAGGCACATTTAGAATCCTCAGTCAGAGAGCTCTTTGGCCTCAGTAAAGTGCAAACCCCAGATTTCCTCAGCATGTTGAAAGTAGAATAATAGCACTATAACAGTGTAGTGCAGAAAGGCCCTGGTTAATGGGTTAGAAGATGGCAATTCTAGTTGCTTCCCAAACCTATATGTACTCTTTACAAAATGTCTGTGTGCAGCAACAGTTGTTGGTAACTTGTGGCCTTCTAGACATCGATAAATTACAATTCCCATCATCCCTTGCCATGTTGGCAAGGGTTGATAGGAAGTTTCAGTTTATCAACATCTGGAGGGCCACAAGTTGTTTGCCACTCCTGCACAAGACAACCACAAGTTTATGATTCACCACACATTGTGCCTGACTAGATCTCTGTTAAAAACTGCAGTGAACACCAGTACTTATAGCTTGCCTGCACTTCCAGAGAGTACCTGCAACACTTTCTTATCTGTTGTTCACTTTCCTTGAGCTACATCAGAATGGCTGTCACCACAGTACAGGCAAAAGCCACAGTGCTATTCCTTATATTAGGTAACCCTTTACTTCAGGTCTGTTATATCCTCTGATCACAGCTTGAAAAGGTACTAGGCTGTCTCAGATGACTGATTAACTGTGGGATGAAGAAAAGAGACTTTCCACTGCAGACGATAACTGAACAGCAAATCCTCCTTACACTGGATTTATTGCTACTGTTGACTGCTGGCACCAGTAGGTGCCATAAAGTAAGGATACTTTCTGCTTCCCCCTTATCAGCTCAAGAAAGCATACTGCATCCACCACTTTCAGGCAGATGCCTGTCACAACAAAAGCTGCTGGCAGGCAGAAGCCCACAATAAAGTATCTTGGGTCAGTGCTTTTCAGGCTATCTGATATGGAGGAACAGCAGTTATTTTTCTTCCAACATGCTAGGGACTGGCATCATATTTGGGCCCATTGGCTGAAACTGTTTCTTTCCTTCCTGGAAACTCTCCAGGGACCAGCAGCCAATGGCCCAGGAACCAGGACTCATCCGGGGGGAGCATCACTCTGAGCAGCATTATGTTAGGGCACAGTGGTTTCTCACTGCACATTGCTGCTGTTTCTTCTGCCCCTTCTTACTGTTCAGTGTCTACACCATTAGTCCCTCTTGATGCTAGTAGAGAGGCAGCAAACCTAATCTACTAAGTTATGGTTGGCTTGGGTGTTTGTTTAAAAGAGAGAAGTGCTGCACCCACAGCATGGATGCCCCCTTTTTGGTAGCCTTAAGGCCAGGGAAATGAACTGCACTGTGTAGCCATCATAACGCTGTTCTAGTAACATGTAAAATGCAGTCTCTCTCTGCCTTTCTAATGAAGAAAGTTAATGAAACTTTCCTTACTAGGAAGTCTACAGTTCCTCCTGAAAGAGCTGAGCTGGGGCAACAGTGAAGGGCATGGGGATTGGTGGGAGGAAAGAAATCTTCTGCAGTAGCAACCAAAATTGAAACCACATTTCTACATGACAGAACTTGTAATTTTAAAACAATGATGATACTTACAGCAGCGCCAGAAGGCCCAGGACGTCCTCTCTCACCTGGGAGACCACGGGGACCCTGAGAAATAACATATGAAGAAGTTAGAAAAGTAATTGTACCTTCCAAGCCTACTGGAGTATTGTATTCTATGTGACAAAGTGGTTCTCTCCAGCATGGTCTTGACATACAGGGAGGGAAATATATAGAAGAAGAACTTATATTTTGAGGGATCCAATTGACTTGTGCATTTGTGTACTGTTAAGAGATTCGTTGTGTACACACACACAGGGATTTACTCCCCATGTTAAGCAACCAGGGGTCTGATCAGTGCCTGAGATGGAACTAAACGGGAGACCACACTAGAACCCTATGTAGATCATCTTGAGTTCCATGAAATGCAACGTAAGCATGAATTCTAGGTACATGGCCAATTAAAAGGCAAGGCAAAGGAAGTATGTTTTCTTCAACTGCCTATGTACTATGTGCCCAGTCCACAGTGACAGTGTGCTATTATTATTGCTTTAAAAAAAAAAAACTTGAGCAGCACATACTCACCATGGGACCAGGAGAACCATTTTCACCTGGAGACCCAGATTCACCCTAGAATCAAAGAAAGAAAAGAAATTAAACTTCTTTCATGGTGGTGATTGCTAAGCTGCTGAAAGGCCATGCTCGGAACGTTGTATATTTATCATTATTGTTCCCATTGGTTGAACACTAGAGGGCACTCCATTAACAAGCAAAACTGCATCTTACAGTCATTCCTCCGCATTCGCTAGAGTTAGGGGCACAGGACCTCCCCTCCCCCTCGTGAAAGTGAAAAAATCATGAATAACTCTAAGCCCTCCCAAACCATATTTAACACACAAAAAAGTATGATCAACATATTCAACCCACTGTGGATTCCTTTGAGGCATCAGGGTTCCTTCACAAGGTAGACATGGGTGGCTGGTGGGGCTTACTGCCACCTCCATTGCTGCCTCACACCATTTTTACTAGGGACTTACAAGCCTTGTTTGTAGTTTCTCAGTCTCACGAGGTTTGCAGTCCCTATTAAAAATGGCATCGAGAAGCAGCAGAGCTGACAGCAAATAATCTGTGAATAGTCAAATCCTCAAAAGTCAAACTCACAAATGTGGAAGGCTGACTGTAATTGGTAACCTTATTTCAATAGATTATCATTAGTGGGCCAGAAAGGACACACAGAGCTGTCAGTTTCCCAAAGCAGCCCAGTCAGTTTCAGTTCTCAGGCAAAGTTAGTTGAGCACTGATTTATCCAATTTATTGTGATAGCTGTGCAATCACCTTCTAGACAGTACTTTCCAAGATGCAATGGATTCAGGAACAGCAAAAAGAAGTACAGTTTCCCAGCAACATTACACTGCTGCTTAAGTTGTGAGGGGAAAGTAAATAAAGCTCTTCTTCGTGGGGAAGCATCTGGATTCTGTGCAATGAAATGAGCATCAACAACCCATTTATCACACTATATGATTCCCTGGGAATCCTTCTCACACATTTTCCTTATTTCTCTTCTCAGGCTCCTAAGCACACTGGGGATTTTCCAGGCTGATAGGATCATTAGAAGTGTCACAATGTGTAATATTCATGTATGACCTCACAAAACTGTTTGCAAATGATATAACAATAGGAAACAGTAACAGCAGCAAATGTAGAATATAGGCATTTCCTGCTTTTAAATGCTGTGTGCTTTATGCAACTACTACTGAAGAAAACCAGCAATCTACTTATTATTATGTAGTTGAGTGTCCAGAGAATATGTTCATTTTCAGTGGCAACTTTCACTTGGGGTGAAACTGGGTTTATGCTCTGTATGTTTTGCTGTCTTTGGTGTGTAGCCTCCTGCTATCCTGGAAAACTGATTTATAACACCAATTATCTTGAGACCTAGCTCAGCAGTGAAAAATTGTATTCCTATAGCTGTCATTTCAAGACCAATCTTTTATGCATGCAACTTGTGTAACTTCCTGGAAAACAATTAGTTTATTGTGAAAACAAATGTCTGTAGGCCACTTTTCAAACTATACTGGCCTGAGCATATTGGTGTAAGCAGATGTCAAGAAAGTAAATTTTTGGACTACAGCTACCCAAATGTTTCAGCCAGCATGGCCTCACTGATAGCTGTGTTCGCTAGGAGTTTCTGGGAGAGGTAACCCAGTACTTTTTATAACTTCTTGGTAAAAGTTCATATGAATATATATGTGTTTATGCATATTATACAAACACATTAATGGTCAATTTATCTTTGGAAGCCAATCCTCAATGGTTACAGAGATCCTATTTAAAGAAAAATATAGCATGCCTTGCCCAATTCATTTGTGGTTAGAAGTGTGTTCCCTACCTTAGCACCTGGAGCACCAGCTTCTCCTTTGGCACCATCCAATCCAGGATAACCCTAGAAAATGAGAGAAAAAAAATGTAAAGGTCACATTGGATCTTCTGGCACCCTTGTATCCAGAGAAATTTAAAACAAACAAACCAAAAAAACAAATACGTTTGCAAACTTACTCTGTGTCCCTTTACACCGGGAAGACCTGGAGTCCCAGGAAAACCTCGAGCACCCTAGAAGTAAACAGGAAATCAGTTCAGGTGGAAAAACATGCTTATGACTTGACAAGAGTTACAATATAGAATAAGAAGCTGAAGGGCTGAGTCCGTGGTGTATCAGGTCTTTTCAACTCATAGTTATAGTTTACACCAAAGGGCATAACACACAATAAGGAGGAAAAGCCCCAACATCTTCTTTAGCCCTTGACTCTGTCTCTGATGATGCCACTAAGTACATGCTGCAGAGATTAAGTGCTTTGCTTATTCCCTCTTTCCAGTGGCAACCATAATACATCAAGTTAAACAGAATTATGTGGTAAGGCTCTGACACCATCAATACCAGTTCATGACACCAGGGCTGATTAGTAAGTTCCAGTCACACCCGAACCTTTTCTTCCCTTTCTCTCTAAGATTTGCCACCCTTTACAGGTTTCTATACTCTCTACAATTCAGTATAAGTGACAAAGGCCACAGAATTTGGAACTATCTACAGAAGAAAATCTCAGACTTCTTTCTTTCTTTCTTTCTTTCTTTCTTTCTTTCTTTCTTTCTTTCTTTCTTTCTTTTTCTTTCTTTTTAATGTCTTCCAAAGCAAGTTTCATATGGCTCCAAAGGTACAATTTACAGTGCACAAAGAATAGCTGGTGAAGTTCTGTAGAATTTCTAGTGATCAGAGTTTCACTGCCTCTCCCCATGGCTAGAATAATTTTGCATAATTTTGATTTTGTTTTACATTGTGAACACAGCAACAACCAATTATAACTTTCTTCTTGATCTCTTTCCAAACATAGTAAAAATATTATCCATCATAGTCTGGATTTCTGTACAACCTTAAGTGCTCCTTAGGTGCTCAGTTGGCTTCAAATTCATCAGAGGCTCTCACAGATCTTCAGTAGCCCAAGCCAAAGATCTACCTGCCTTTTCATTTAATTTAATATAGGCTTAGATCTCATGGTTAAATGTATAGTTCTTCTGAAGTTACCCCAAGACAAGTAACAAGGCCACTTCAGCCTAAATTACAAGGGACTTCAACCTCAAACATGTCTGTTCACATCAGCTAAATGTGCTTCAAGAGACTGTGGATTCTGCTAAGTATCTGAATCTAGTTTTACATAGTTTTATATGAGAATATACTGAATACACCCTTACCTGAGGCCCAGGTAGTCCACGTTCTCCTGATTTGCCAGGTTTTCCTGCTTCACCCTGGAAAAAGATGGATGTAATTTATTTATTTTATTTTCAGAAAAGGACTATATTTGTACAAAACGTGATGGCAGAAAAGTACATGAGAAACGTCAAAGAAGTTAATATACTATTATTACATCAGACTAAGGCTCTTTCCACAGGAGGTTCTCATCCCAGCATTTGGACGGGAGAGGAGCAGGACTGCGACAAAACTGCCGCAAGACATTGTCATGGTCCTGTCCTTCTCCCGTCACCAGCTGGCGCAACTTCCCCATCAACGACCCCCAATTGTGCAACCATCCTGCACTTACCTGCCCTGCGGAAGCCCAGAGGTGCAATGGAGGCACCTCCTGCCCCAGTGCAGCATGGGAACATGCCCAGTGGCACTGCAGAAGGAAGAAGCATGTCCATCGCACTCCTTTCCGCAGGGAGCCAGTCCAGTGCAGAGGGGAGCATTCCCATCCTGCTCCCTTCTCGGCAGAGGTGCTACCAGGATCGCAACCAGAGGACGATGTGAGAAGGTAAGGTGCAGAAAGAGCCTGAGTTCTGCATAACCTGGCATTCTATCTTGAAACAGAACTGGAAGCAGATACTTCTCCATTGCATTTTAAGATAGGACCTCTACACTTTCCTCTTCAGGAAATGATTTTATACCACTGCAAACTGCAATGTTTAATACGATAGGTTATGTAATTTTTAAAACCTTTTTTTATTACCATGTTTTTAGCTGTCATCTTTTAACCATGTTGTAAGCCACCTTGGCCCCCATGTCAGGAGAAAGATAGGGTAGAAATTAAATAAATAAAGAATAAATAATGGAGGGAAGTGTTAAGAGAATCATAGGGTTCCATTCTCTTGTGTTTTCCTCTCAGCTACGACAAGTCCCTAGAAAAACTCCGACCATGGGAGCACTTAGCATAACCATAGCCATTTTCTACACAAATTTGGGTAGCCCCTTTTACCATGCTGTTCTGTGCTGACCTTTGTCTCACAACAGTTGTGTCCCAGAGGTCAGCTGCATACTGTGCAGTGGAATAAGGCATCTTTTTGCTGGTCAGGATCTTGCTTCTTGTAAATTTAACTTAAACTATATATTAATTGGCTCACACAAGAAAAAGAAAAGACAACTGATTTCTGCTTTCACATCTTTTTTGCGATTTGCCTATTTCCACTATGTTTATCCCACCCATCATCTTTCTCACTTATTTTGCTTTAGTAATTAGTTTGCTCCACTTAACTCATAGGGATCTTGCAGCTTATTAACCTGTATGTAACAAGCAGTTAAAAATGTCTGCTCTCATAACTCACGTAGGTAAATGTAACAGGTTAAAAAAATAACACACATTACAAACTTCATAATGGCTGAAGAGCCTTAAAAAATGCAACACAAGTGGTTTGAATTCTCATAATTTGCTCTCTTTGAAAGCTCAGAATGAGTAGCTTTCCATATGCAGCCAAAATGGCACCATTCATAAACAAGGAGGAGGTGTTTGCATGCTTTCAAGAACTTTGAGATC
This sequence comes from Cyclura pinguis, assembly GCA_030412105.1. Taxonomy (NCBI): domain Eukaryota; kingdom Metazoa; phylum Chordata; class Lepidosauria; order Squamata; family Iguanidae; genus Cyclura; species Cyclura pinguis. The sequence goes on along the minus strand of CM059600.1, from coordinate 192,573,135 downwards.
TGCAAAAGTACAAATAAGTTATTTCTCTGAAAACAACCCCAACTATTAATTTTTGGGGAGCAGGACAACATAGCCTCCAACTGTCCTGATTTGAAAAACAGTCTCAATTAATCCTCTGCCATCACACTTTTAAGCTGCTTTTAAAGTGTCCCAGTTTCTCTCTCCTCCACTCACTTTTGTCCTGTGTCCTTAGCTAGCTTCAATTGATGCAAACTATACTCAAAGTGTTCAAGTTGTTTGCACTCAATTCTCAGCGGGGAGAGTGGAGAGGAGGGATGGAATCTTTTCCTTCCCAGTAGACTCAGGCAAAAGCAAACTGCTGTTGTTGTTCTTCTCCATTAACATGTGCCATATTGACTAAACTCTGATGTTGCTTGGCCAGACGTGTCCCAGTTTCCATCTGTGAAATGTTGGAGGGTATGCATTACACTTACTACAGTTATTCCCCATTGTGCCTTGTTTTGATAAACAAGTGAGCGGGGCAGGGATAAATGCCTTGGGGGAAGAGCCTTATCTCTTATTCAGCCACATTAGAAGTGTACTTTACTGCTGCTGCATGGCTGTAGGAAAACACTCAGGCAGAGGTGAGGAAAAACACAACCTGTGAGTTACATGCAGTCCCCCAACTCCCTTTTTATGCCCTCTTCCATAGCCCTATGATTCCTCAAAGCCTATACATACACGAAAAATATTTGGGTGAGGACAAATAAATGCTTGGAAAAAAGTAAGTCACCCCTTCCAGAGGCCTCCAGAACTGGTGGTGGATTTGTTAAAAATATCTCAGTACCCCACGGCAAACAGAGAAATCAGAACCTGAAGTGACTTTGAATTCAGATTTTTGGCTGTTTTTTTCAGCCCAAAATATTAAAATACAGCCCAATATTGTACACAAGCACAAAGTGGCCTCCATCTCCACCACGGCTGTCTTCTTCTGTTTTAAGGTGAAAGAAAAATGTTTCTGTTGCCACTGATGGGATTTTTCCCAAAGGTCTGAGCTACACAGAAGGACAATACTTTTTGGTCAGACTGTAGCTGGAGAATGGATAAGGCTGCCTTTGGCATGCCATGCACTCATTCTCACAACCATCACTTGCCAGCCTTTTTTATTTACCCTATTTATTTATTTATTTTAAAAGCCAAACATGGCCACACATTACACAATAAGTATAACATAATATTTGGTCCTCATTTGCATATGCCTTTCAAAATCCTGATTCATGAATATAAGGTCACCAGAATACTTGAAAAACATTTGATTCTTGCTTTTTTAAATTTTTCTGACAATGTTTGTTAAACCTATAATAAATTCAAATCAAATTGTTTGCAATTAGAATTTTCCTGTTTTACAACTACCCATTCTGAATGTTCTTTCCCCTCAGTGCGGCCAAAATCTCAGTTCGAAATAGGTATACACAAAGGGAAGTCCTTGAGAGTTCAGTGGTAAGTGAGTGCTAACATTCTAAGGCCATCTCCGCCCTACACTGATATAGTGCTATTATTCCACTTTCAACATCCCGTGGAATCCTGGGCTTTGCAGTTTAGGGAAGGGCCTTTAGAACTCTCTGCCAAAGAGCTCTTTGTCCTCAGTAAATTACAAACCCCAGAATTCCACAGGATGTTGAAAGTGGAATAATAGCACTATATCAGCATAGGGCGGAAATGGCACAGGACAGTATAACCTGCTACTAAATGTTGCTGTCTGGGATATCACTGTTCAGGAATCAGTCAGCCACTGAGCCATAGACACATATTCCCCTAAACACACCCGCAAACACACACACACATTTTCTCTCTATCAGTCAGCATTCCATTGCCCACCAAGAGAGATCAGTCCTTACAGGACAATGTTGGAGTAGCACTGCAAATTTCCTTTTTTCTGCTTGCTTTTCCTTCTGATAACCTTGAGGTCCCCACCAAGCCTTCAAATACCTTCCTCTCATGAGTAGATGGTGCCATTTTGTCTACATTAGGATTCACATCCACACTATTAAGACTGGGCTTGCCTCAAGTATATGGGATGAAATATATATAGAAACACAATGTTTTAACCCTCCAAACAGTAATGTGTCTCACTTTAACATGTCCTTTGCAGCAAACTCCTCTGTCTCAAGCCTCCTGAATTAACTATTGTGAAACTATGGTGTCAAAAGAAATGAAGCAGAATACTCACATCATCACCAGGTTTTCCAGGAGGCCCAGGTGGCCCACGGGGACCCATTGGACCCTAGACAGAAAAGAAAAAGACATATATGGAAAGCATGAAATATGGTCTCTTGTGAACAGTAGGTTCATAAGTTGAATTCAAGCTATTCTGCAGCTGTACACTCCCCAAGTCATTGGCCAAGCTAGTCTCCTTTTGCCCCTGAAGATTTACGCACTGACTTTGTTGAAAATCTGTTGCTTAATGCTGGGAGAAAATACATCTAGAGTGGGTGATGAGTAGATTTCCATGACATGCAGTTGCTGAAATTCTACCGATAGCTGCCTAATAAAGGATTGGCATAGTAGAGGTGTATAAAGTTATATAAAGTGTGTAGAAAGTAGAAAAGAAACGTCTTCCTTTCTCACTAGAACTGGAGGTCAGGAAAGCTGAATAGTATGAAATTCAGAACAGATACAAGAAATTAATCACATAGCTCAATAGTTAGACTATGAAATTTGGCACCATGGGATGTAGCAAAGGTCAGCAACTTGGATGGCTTTTTAAAAAGAGGATTAGACAAATACATGGAAGACAAGACTGTTAATGGCCACTGTTGTGAAGGTGGCTACGTACTACCTGCAGTATTAGAGGATTTAGACCTCTGAATACCAGCTGCTGTAGAACATAGGTAGGAAGGGGCTGTTGTACTCATGCCCTGCTTGTAAAGGGCTTCCCATAGGCAACTCACTGGTCACTGTGGGAAAGAGGGTAATAGACTAGACAGGCCTTCAGTCTAATCAATACAGTTCATCATATATTCTTAGGGACACTCCAAAGAGCAGATACTGACATCAGTGGGAGACTGGAGAAAGTTGTGCAATATCTTTAAGCAAATGAATGACATTGTTTTGTTTTCCACTCATTCATAAATAGAATTTCTGTATATCATCTTGTGCACACAATTAAAATGTCACAAGGGTAAGGCTATCCCTCTCCAGCACCACTTTGTACATATAAAATGCACACCAGTATGGGAAATGGAAATTAGGAATTGTTGTTTTGAAATGCTGCAGACTATAAAGGCACAAAGTTGTACAAACAGCCTAATAGAACAGGGTGACATTGATCCCGAAAAGCTCTAGTATGTTGTACTGGTAAACTGTACTTTAATTATACTATATGGACAACTGGAAAATGACTTGTTAAAAAAATGATACTAGTCAAGTTCTTGGGTGTAGGATTGCAACTTTAGTTTTTTTTTTTTAACTTCACAGCTATTTTATCTCTATTTTTAACTATCATCTCCGATACTTCTTAAAATGACATGTAATTTTTATTGTTTTCTTTTTCAGAAGCAAACTTGTACTCCAATTTAAATACAATTGGTAGAATGATAATAAATAAGGTGGTGTATAAATTCTAACTATACAAATTGTGCATCGGCAACTCCAAATAGGCTTCTCAATGTAGATTCCAATAAAAATCCATTATCACACACAAAACATCACCAGTGTTTAAATGATGAAACATCAAAAGATTTGGAAGCAAATTTAAACAAATTAGATTTGGGGGTTGCATCCCAAAGTCCACTGAAATAAACAAGTAACTGTTAGCTATTTTTTTTAAAACCCATGAAGTGAGCAAAATTCATAACTGTTTTGAGGTACTAAATTCCACAGAGCAGGCACTGCCACTAAACAAAGGCCCTGCCTCTCATTACCTGCCAGTTTAATTTCTGAAGTTCTCTACAGCACTCGGGGAAGTGCTTTAACCTTTACCATGAGAACAAAGAGGCATGCATATAAAACAGCCTCCTCCAATCTAGTCCTTTTTTTTGGCTGGAGTTGATGATATCTAACACAGGAAACCTAAACGGTGGTAGAGATGAGTGAAGTGATACATCATTCCAGAGTCCTGCCACCCACACTAGCTAAGACAAGGGGAAGGCAAGTTTATAGGACTTTTTATCCATAGGATTCTTTTTTATAAATTTTTCTCCCACTGGGAAGAAAATAACTTGGAGAGAAGGTGAGTTTACAGGGCTTTTGAGCCATATGGTTCCTTTTTATACAATTTCCTCCCACTGGGAAGAAAATTAGCTACTCCAGCTCCAAGCTGGCAGGGCTAAAGGACTCCCGTCTGAAACGGGGAGAGCTCTTTAGATTCTCAATTCCAGACTTCCCAGGATGCCCTGTTTCAGGGCCTGTTACTGGCAGGAATAGCACCTGAGATAGACTTAATACCCATACGGCTCTCCATAGATATCACTAGGGTCAATGTGCCTTCTACCGCTTGACAGAAGCTTAGATGCCCCATATAACCCACACAGAATACCTGATGTGGAGATTAGGACTGCTAAGTGTGTTATGCAATACAGATACATAGCCAGAACAAAACTCTCTACTGTAGCATAATAAAGAAATATGAAGCAGCTTTGAGAATCAAACTTAGAAAAGACCAAGGCCATTTCCGTACTAAACTGTTATAATGCTACGATTCCACTTTCAAGATCCTGTGGAATCCTGGGGTTTGCAGCTTAGGGAGGGGCCTTTAGAATTCTCAGCCAGGGAGCTCTTGGGCCTCAGGAAACTACAAACCCCAGAATTCCACAAGAGGTTGAAAGTGGAATAAGAGCACTATAACAGTGTAGTACAGAAATTGCCCAAGTCTCACATCACACAAAGCAGGGTCTGCACTATTATTTTTTCTACTAAATTTAAAACACATAATTTGACAGCAGCACTACACCATTAAGTACATTTAAACATGAAGAGACTGAGAGAGAAAACCCCACTATTTTCAAGCATGACTTCTAGTTTCTTAATTTGTGTCTACACATCAGGGACTTTTACACCTAGTAAAGCTGTGTAAGTCTGTCTCAGCACAAAAAAGAAAAACGTGGTGGTGGGAGAGAGATCTAGGATCACTTTTGAGACTAATTTAGTTTGAAACAAACTTTTGTGGACTTCAATCCAGTTCTTTAGACTTCAATGTGTCTGAAAAAATGGATTGAAATCCTTGAAAGCTCATGCTAAAATAATTAGCCTTAAAATGCTGCTTGGTTTCCTCTCCTGTCCTCCTTTTTACCCAAACTTTCTAAGGAAGCTGCAGACCATTTATAATCCCCATGTATTAGCATCACTGCTGTCCTATAAACCAACATCAGCACAAAAGACGGACCAGAAGACATCAGATCTATTCTATCCTATTCATAATGATGCACCAGAACCGCTATGGCTATTCACACGGCTCCACAGATTGGCCACATACCAACAGCTGACTGATTCCCCCTTCTTCATCTTCTAACCTCTAAACATCTCTTCACTGCCTAAGATACATCTATGGTGTCTTCCACATCTGCATCCACAGAAAGAAGTCCTGTGAATAATTTTCACTTTGACCGCCTGAAGCTGGACCACTTAAGGCTGGACCAACTCATGCAGCAACTGTGCTTTGGTGAAAACAGAGTGAAACTATCTTCTAGTAGATACATGAGTCCACTAAGGCAGGCACACAAGTCAGGGGTGGCCAGTGGTTTCCATCTCAGTGGAAGAGAGGTAAATCTACACTGGATTTAAAATGAGTTCAAGCTCACTTTGAAATGAAGTATCCAAGGCGCTGAATCCTATTCTCAAAGAAAGGTTCAATGCTTTGAAGAAATGCTTTAAAATTCAGACTAAATCCCAGTGTGGATTCACTAACCTGCTGAGACAAGACACAACAGCTGCCACTGATGTAAGCAAAACAGCAACAACTCACTGCAAATAGCTGTGTTCTGGGACAGAACCACATTATCTCCCTTGAGCTTTTCACTTGCTAGATTTATTTAGGTTTTCTTCAAACTACAATGCTTCAAGTAAGGTAAGGAAATTACTGCAGAATCAGCCCAGGACAGAAAGTGACAGAATACACCTCATCACCTACATCTCTCAGCTTAAACAGACAGACAGACAGACAGACAGGTTTTATTTTATAAAAAAATAGCCATTGCCATCTTTCTGTGTCATATCCACCCAGGATGGCAAACAAAATAAAAGTTAAAAAAAAACCAAGTCCAAGTTTTAATTGCTTATGACCACAAGTCATTACAATCTCAAAGAGGTTATACAAATTGCAAAGTTAAAATGTAATACAGAATTTCCGACTCCGTTCCTAATACTACTAAGCTTACCAGTAAGAATTAAAATATACAGAATAAAAACTTAGGAGCCTTTTTTAACAGAAACTTTTTAATGGATATCTTTTTAAAAAATAATAAATGCTGTTCTGAGTTAAAAAAAATCATAACAGTGTTTAATTTTTTTAATAAAATAAGATATCCATTAAAAATTGCTAAGCTATAAGACTTTATCAGAGCCACCATAACAAAACACTTGTAAAACAGCAGCATAACTAACAAAGCACACTAGCAAATGGACATTTGAAAGGAAATTTATCAATTTTTTTTTAAAAAAAAATGCAACTGAGGGGGACAACTTTATAGGGGCAAAGTTCCATACAAGGGCCATCAAACTGTGTCCTTTGTCCTTGCCAGATGAACTGATCTTATAGGCCAGTTAAAGAATAGGGCTTTAAAGGCCAAAACCACCAGCTTCAACTGGGTCCAGAAATACACTGGTAATTGATACAGAATTTGTATAATACTGTCTGGTTATCTCACCCTAGTGAACAGCTGAACTGCTACATTCTACACCAGTTGGAATTTTAGGTTATATTAAAAAGTAGTCTGGTATGGATGTAAGCAGTATATGCCTTTCTCCAGCTACAAGGATCACTCCTGCCAACCACCAACAGATAGCCTGTTTCAACAGACAGCACCAAGCCCAGAAAAGTTCTTAAATTACAAACTTTGGCTAGGATCACTTTTAGGTTTATGATCACATTTATTTAAAAAAAAATCCCAAGTAAGCACACAGTGCTCCAATATGGAATTGAGACCATCGTAAGCAGGTGGAAAGGTTTAAATCTTACGTCCTTATTTGCACCTTTCCCCTGGGTCCTAAACTAATCCTCTCTCCCCCACATCTGCACATAAGGTCAAACAAAAGAGGGGAAGAGGCCTCCATTGGTGCCAATTATCTTCTGCAAATGTGCACCTGCCCTGTCTTATAATTAATGCAATAAAAGACTTTGTACTGTGTGAAGAAAGGTTTCCTTTTTACTTCCTTAAACCTATTGCTGATCAGTTTTACTCAATACATCTGTGTTCTAGTGTTATGAGAAATAGAGAAAGAGTTTCTCTCTATCCACTAAAGATTCATCTTGTCTTTTTTTTCCCTGAGTAACAGGCCCCAAACATTATCTGTGTGGTGGTAACTTTAACATAAATGCCAGGCTTTCATTACAAAGTCAAAATCTCATATTTTTACTTTATGTTAGATACACTCAAGTCTACTCCTTTTGAGAACTCTTTCAACTGGTATGCTGATGAGGTAGCGAATCCAAACCTTGAAGGAGCTATCCAAGGTGCTGAACTTATTTGGGGAATACGGCTTAGGTCCTTTAAAGTTCCTACTGAAAACCAGAGTGGATTTCTTGCTTAGCACTGACATCAGAGCCACCAGCCTCCACTAAGCAGTCACCTCTGAGTCTAACCAGTCTTCCCCTGATTCTGGAGTTTATAAAGCCAAGAGGAGATTGGTGGGCATACATAGAAACAGGGAAAAACAGGACTATGAAAGCCAGTCAACTGTGTCAAAAATGTCTGAACAGCCAGTCTTTGAGGAAGACTATTGTACTTCCTAGATACTCACGCTAGTACCAGGTTCTCCAGGTTCACCAGGGCTGCCTTGAAATCCTTGAGGGCCCTGAAAGAAAAAGATCACAGAAAAAAGACATCCTCAGTAGTTATCTTCTCTTTCCTTTATGGTCTTTGTCCAACATAACAGATCATCCAAGAAGAGTGAAAGGTATTGATACTTACAGGAGATCCTGGTGGTCCCGGGGGTCCTCGTGGTCCCATAGGTCCCTATTGGGGGAAACATTTTTTTAATGTCAGTATAATTACAGAAACAGAACAGAACTAATTCCATGACTTTTGCATTGACACGGCACCTTTAATTCTCCCTTTCTCTCTACACACTACAGAGGACTATTTTTATTTATTGAAGTCATTCTGAGACAGAAAAAAAACCACATATGCACACACACACTCTCTCTTTTGGAAACCATCCATGTTTACTAAGCCTGAATTTCATTTACAGCTTGCCAAGAAATGCTGGAGAGCAGAAATTTCCTGCTGGAAGTCTTGTGGGATCTTGAAGAACAGTAGCTCTGTCTCTCTTTGTATACTCCAGTCCATGATCCAAGTGCAACAGCAGCCCAGCCCTTCTAACAAATCTCTCTGTTACTTCCCTGTCTATAATCATCTGTTTCAGCTATTTTGGCACATGGTTCAGAAACTTCTGGCAAGAAATGTAAAGGCCCAAAGCCATTCTCAAAAACCCAACTTTCACATTAAAGTGTCTTGTTTGATGGTCTTGAGCAATCTTGGAATGGTAAACTTTTAAAATAAAGTTTAAATCAAATTAAAATTAATTTATAATGAAATATGGGTTGCCACACCTTTGGTATTAAGGAATGTGGTACTGATGTGATTTGGATAGAATCACTATAGCTTAGCATCAGGAAGAGATCTGGCCCTGTTGCAAGGATGAGGAATATGCAGCTCTCTTGATGTTGTTAGACCGCAACTTCCATAATCCTTTACCAGTTGCTACGTGGTTAGGACTACGATGAGTGAGTTGATTGGCTTCAGTGGAACTGTGCTGGGTGATTGACAGGGTATTAATTTACACAAGCAAGGGATATGGATCCTTTCAGTCAAACTGAGCTATGCTGGTCAACCAGCTACCCTATAGTAGCTGAACTAATACATATTTTATGTCTCCTTCAGGAGATCCTTCTGTATAAAAAAAGCAGAATAAAAATAGGCAATACGGTATTGGTGTAGCATTTTCACATGTGAGGTATGAAGTGGTTCATGCTCCACTTAGCTGGTAACAGAATATAAACTATACATGGGCTAGAAGACTAATTTGCGTTACAAATGTTGCTCTTCCATTTTTGCTTCTTGCATGAAACTGCTCTTCAGATTGATGCTAACTGTACAGTTCAGCTTTAACAGGGAGAGCAAAGCTACAAGGATGACATTTTCCAACATTAAAGGTACTCAATTTCCATCCTGTTGAAGGGATATACCGTACCCTACTATAACTGCAGGCCAAATCCAGCTGCAACTACACTGGCTCCAAACTCTAGGAGAATGCCAGTGAGGCTGTACCTCAACCACCTTGTTCTATGCAGAAACTATCAAAAAGCACATAATAATCACACTTCTATTGTGACTTCTCTTGTAATTATGAACCACACTATGTCACCCCTAAGCTCAGGTATATTCTCTATATTGCAACAATATTAAATGTGAATAGATGACCAGAAGCACCAAGTGATGTATTCACAACTAGGCTACACCATTCCAAATTATATATGGGTGCGCGCGCGCGTGCGTGTGTGTGTGTGAGAGAGAGAAGGTTTCTACAGCTAAAATACTCCCATAGTATGTTCACAGAAAATTCTGCGATTGCTTCCCACAAAAATATACATACACATGCTAATTTTTGGATGTGTAGGCATTATTTTATGGAGCGGAACCCACAGCACATAGCCCAGCATCAGGTATCTCACATGGGGCTTCTCAGTCACAGAAGCCAGCATGGGCCAGAGGTATTTAGGGGGAAGAATTAAACAAAATAAAATCTCACTGGGCCAGCATACTGCTGGTGACATAGAGACGTAACTGCAAATTACACTGTCACACGTACTTCTTTGTACCTGTGGAAGGAGGTACTAAATAGGGTCCAAAGAAGTACCTCCTTCCACAAAGCCCTCTCCCCAGTGTGCCACAAGTTTTTGCCATTTTTACATATGTATCCTGGCAGAGACTTATACCATGTCAGAATAACATAGGATCTTGGTCCTGGCCACTACTTTTAGGACCACTGGAAACAAACCAAATCCCATCTTCTGGTAACATCTACTTAGAAGTAAACTCTGTTCACTTTAACATTATTTATCTCCAAATTTCTGCTAAAGATTATTGCCCAGGTGTCTGTTGAGCCCAGTTTTCAAGATGGTTGGGCCATCCCAGCTCTCACTGGGGCTTTAAGCTTGCCTAATTCCTCAATGTTTTCACAAAATGCATCTTTTTGCAAAGCATTTTTCAATGCACAGAAAAGCCATTGGTAATACCTCACTCTTTTAAACTGGCTTTACAGTTATTCCCTCTCCCCAAAATGAGACATTTATCAAGACTACAAAACCAGCAAAGCACCTACTATCTTCATGTTAGCATCATTCCATTTTCCATGGAGCACCCAAAAAGCAGCATGAGAGAATTCTTGGTTTGTCTAGGTTGCCTTATCCACACTGGAAGATCTGGTGAAGCTGACTGTCTGGCCTCACGGCCTTTAAAATTCTGCACCCAGCACTTTCCCCAGATACCCTTGGGATTACAGTTTTGTGAATGGGGATAAAGAACTCCTAAAACAGTTTTCTACACACTACTATACCAGAATTCCCAGGGTTCTTTTGTGGAGGATGCTATCCCATTAAGATTAAGCTAACATAGAATCCAGAGTTCAGAAGAGTTATTGCTTTGGCCTACAATCCCCAGGTTCCCTCAGTGAGTGCAGTTATTTTTTCCAAGCTCTGACAAAGCCATACTAAGTAGATGCAAACTCATGGGACCCCCCAGGTCTTTACCATAGGTCCTTGCATCACTCCCATCTGAGCACCGCCTGCTTTCTCATCAAATCCTCCAGCCATCTGAGCAGCAAAGTTCTGTAAAGATAAAGTGGGAGAAAAAGAGAGAGAGAGAACATAGTCAGTTTCAATGAGATGTAGAATGTGATGTGGTCAGATGGAGAACATTTGTACAATGAGAAACATGAGAAGGCTTTTCAAAAGACCTGCATTTCCCTTAGTATCTGATGGGCAACTGTACTTATGTCACGGAGGAAGAAATTAGGACAAGCTGGTTCTCTTTTTTGCATGCTAACTTTCCTTAGGGCTCATACCTCCATGCAAATGTTTTATTGGGCAATATTTGTGGAAAGAATATTATTTGAATTTTAAAAAAAGAACGGCTTTTCTAATCAGCAGTTATTGCAGCTGACCATCCTACTGTGAAGTTTCATCATAGGGCAGGTCTATAGTATAGTGGTACAGAATTTTAAAACAGCTGGTTAAACAGCTGCTTAAAATACAAGAAGTTATTCAGACAGGGTGTCTATAATACACAGGTACATCAGTGCACCTAAAAGATACTAAAGAACCAGTAATAATTAGGAAGTTCAACTTTAGGCACTGGCAAATCAAACAGTTCCAAGTCTCCCTCCCCGCAAAAACTCCTACACATTTCAAAATGAGCAGAAAGGCTCCACAGGCTACTTGTCTTTGCAGAAGTCTTTAAATGCACCACAGCTAGAAAAACTTGTCTTTTTGGACTACAACTCCCAAAATCCACCAGTCTGGGAGTTTTCCAGCCCTTAGAAGCAACTGTGTATACACGACCATGTTCATAGCTACATCATCAAGACGGGTTACTTCTTAATATAACTGACTTTTTCCTTTTTATATAAATAAAGTATGGCTTAAAATAGGAGGAGTGGATGTTTTTCATTCTTTTTAATGCATTTTTTCATGCAGAGTAGCAATTCTACTGTTTACCAGTAGCCCTACACATAGAATAGCAGTTGGTGATCATTCCATGTTAATCTGGAATAAATAATCATGACCTTGTGCCCTGTGTATGATGTAACACATCCAAATCAGTTTCAGTGAACTGCCAACACAAAATAAGATGGCAGCACATTTGTTACTTGCCATCGAGTCAGCTTTGGCTCATGGCAACCCCATGCATGACAGATTGCCCATCAGCCTTGGATATCAACGGTCTTGTTCAGAGGTGTGATTTATTTATCTGAATCAGTCAAGCTGTAATGTGATTTTCCACTTTTTTCTTTTTTTTTGCACATATCGAATAGTAAATGTATTTTAATATGTGCATCTTCAATATTTCTATATATTTCAAACAATAATACACTGTGACTCATCAAGTGACTAACAATGGAAACTAAAGTACATTAGGGGCCCTAACAGGTGATCATAGGGAACCCTACTGACAGCATCTATCTCTCTGTCCGCATCAGCCGTTCAACTGGCCTGTTCCAGAATCTGCCTCAGAATTAAATATGCTTAGCTTAACTTATATTATACATGAGACACATTGCTAGCTGTTGGGCCCAGTGCCTTATGTATCATTTTGACAACTGAAAATTAATGTTTCATTTCCCTGGCATATATGCACACCTGGTTGGCACAGCCATGACTCCATTAACACAAGAAAAATCCACCAGACCCCAAACTTTCCAAAGATAACGTTACCCAGACCAGTTGGACATAATCAACTAGAGATGAAGTAATTTGTACAAGAATTTACAAAAGCACTGTGGTGCCAAAATGCAGCACATAGCTACCAAAAGCAATGGATTTTCAAAGAGCGTATATGAAATTCTATGCTAGGTTTTTAGTCCAAATTGACATCCCCTGGTGGACTCTGCAAAACCTTGATTTCTCTATAATGCAGCAGTTTTCAGCCTTGAGGGAAGTCCCCTCTAGCAGCTGGCCTGCTGAGGTGCCTCTGCATGCCTGCCATGGAACCTCTGAGTTAAAAAGGACAGTGGGGCCCGTGGCCTACATTTCATTTATACGAGGCAACAGCCTATCCTGGCATACCCTACTGTAACACTCCTTTGTGTCTGCCAACTGCTATGTTGGTTTGGGAAAAGTGGAGTTTGGTGTTTTCTGAAAAATATTGTTCACCATTGCCAGCTGAAGAACCCTATCATGTTTTTTAAAAACCCTATATGTTTCCCCAAAACAACACCTGAAAGCCATTTCTCTAATGCAGCTAAAGCTTTTATCTAAACCAATAAAGGGAGGCAAAAGGTTTTAAAGTTGACCAAAATCATAAGCGGTTGTTTTAACTCTGAATATTTGACTCTTTTAGCTAGCATGTAATGCATTCTCCCCCCATCCCCTGAGTTAGAACACCAGGAATTCTTGAGAGGCTGCTCAGTGAAAGAGCTCTTTTCATCACTTTCTGTAACCACACATGTTGGCATGCAGGAACAGGGTGCTGGGGCACCAAGCTGAGGATACTTACTCCACCAAGGCCAGGGGGACCTGGAGGGCCTGGGGGTCCAACAGGGCCAGGGTTGCCAGGTGTACCAGGTTCGCCATCTCTGCCACGTGGGCCAGCGGCACCCTGTTTGAAAAAAAAAGGAAGGTAGTTAAATTGTCGACTATTATATCCAGTTTTCCAACAGGACCCATAGATTATTTCCTCTGAAATCCATAATTCAAACTAGCCTAGAGTCATTGGTTATTATGCATATTTTATAGCACATCTTTTGTGTGGGTGTGGGTGTGCGCGCGCGCACACACACACACGTGTGCCTTCAAGTTATCTGTTGACTTATGGTGACCCCATGAATTTCACAGGGTTTTCTTAAACAAGGAATACTGAGAGGTGATTGTTCCAGTTCCTTCCTCTGAAATATAGCCTACAGCACATGGTTAATTGTTAGCAGTCTCCCATCTAAGTACTAACCAGGACTGACTCTGCTTAGCTCCCAAAATCAGACAGGATCTTGTGCTTCAGGGCATGTCTGTTTACTCAATAATAAATTCCCTCTATGTTCAGTGTAAAAGTAAATAGGATCACAGCCTGTTAATCTAGTATTGATTCTTCTCCACTAATTTGATACTAGTATTAATGCCAGCATAGTATAGTGGTTTGAGTGTTGGACGACCCTGGAGACCAGAGTTTGATTCCCTGCTTGGCCATGGAAACCCATTGGCTGACCTTGGGTGTGTCACACACTCTCAGCCCCAGACATCTCCATGAAAGGGTTGCCTTAGGGTTGCTATAACTCAGAAATGACTTGAAGGCACACAACAATTAATGCCCTAGTCCTAACAAGTGTTGTGCCAATGTACATAAAAGGCTCAGTGGCATACCAACAGCTAGACCTGTATAACGTTATAATATATAAGGTTATCTGGATACAACAGTGGTCTGTAGCATTATTTTGCCACTGGAGGCATATCCAACCAGGGGGCAGAGTAAATCACAGAATTAGAAAGGAGTCTTGTAAGCCATCTAGTCTAATTTCCTGCTCAACACAGGAAATCCAGAGTTTGACCAATTCTCAAGAGACGGTTGTCCAGCCATTTGTCTCCAAGGAAGATGAGCCCATCTAACTTCTCAGGAACACAGAGATGTCCAATGAGGGAGAGCCCACTCCAGCTTTGGCTAGTGGCTTTCACTCTTAAGAGCTTTCTTCAAATGTTCTACTGAAATCTACCCCTTCTATAACTTCAGACAAAGAAGTCTAGTGCTGAAAACCTCCTGGGCATCAGAGAACCAATGGCAGCTAATGTCTTGCACATGAGTGGAATGTTGAAGGGGCCTCACTGAACTTGAAAGAAACCATCCAAAGTGCTGAACCTATTAAGATAGGATTCAGCACTTTGGATAGCTCATTTCAAGTTTAGCCTAAAACCCAAAGTGGATTCACCAACTCACTGACATGGAAACTACCTACCAGCTATTACTTCAGAGAACAAATCTTTCCTCCTCCCTTGAAGCAACTGTTCTTGCATTTGAAGAGTACTATAATGTCCCTGCTCAGTAGCCCACTCATTCGCCCATTCCTTATAACTTTTAATTTCCATAGCACTTCCATCTTGGTTGGCCTCCTCTGAACCTCTTCTATTTGGTCTACCTCCAGCCTTATTGAAGTGCAGCATCCAAAACTGAAGAAAGTACTTAAAATGAGAACAATCACTTCTTGCAAATCTGGGCTGGAAATTGTATTTGTTAGTGCAGCCTACAAATGTAAATTCTTCTGCATTAACAAATAAAATCTCCAGCCCAGAAATATGAAGCGTACAAGGATTTCTTGCACATGCAGTCCCAACCCACAGAGGTAGTAGAGCCATGACTGCAAAGAATGGCAACAAAGATATTTTTGCTTGATAAAAATGCATAAAGAAGACACTGCAAATGGGAGGACTCTGTGCACATTGGGAAGTTAAGCAACCAGAACAGATTGTTCAGCTGATATCACTGTGAGACTTTGTATGCCTTGCAAAAGATAACCAGTACCTGCTCTTTATGGATTCCCTCACCTGGTCACTTACATGAACGAGCTTCACATACAAGTGACAAGTCAGAAAGGATTTTGCAAAGAGAAGTGAGCTATTGTATCAAGCCTTCAGCAATCCAGAAATAACTACCAAAAATGTGTGGGCACCTAAACTGGTAAACTTGTTTTATAGACATGACATTTCTATGGATTTTCTTTACATGACTGGAAACAACAGTAAGGTTTTAATCTCATGCAGCCATATATTGCTATTTTTTAAAGAGTACACTGCTGCATAAAGTTTTGATTGTAATTCATAAAAGTGAAAAACAGAGTTGTTGGTCTTTGACTTGTAATATATATTCTTAACTAATTGTTTTTAACATTTATTATAAGGTAATATTTATTAAATGGGATTTTTATTCCAGCCTTTTCCCAAGTAACCTATGATGACACAGATTGTTCTTTTCCTCATTTTCCACATTTTTTTCTTGACAAATACCCCAAGAAGGAGGTGACACTGAGAGAAAGTGACTGTCCTATAAGGTTCCTGAATGGCTGAGCAAATATTTGAACTTGGGTTTTCCCAGGGTTTATCTAGCATAGTTGAACTAGCTAACTAGCTCTGAGCTGTGGGGAAAATTTGAAATCTCATGTCTTTGTTCAGCTAGGTACAACAGCTACAGAGTAAGTTGGGTTAATACACACATCTCATGCCCCGAGCAATTGTTAGACTGGCCTTGTAAAATCTTTGTGACTAACGTTGTGTTTTTAACATAAGCTTTCCATACGTGTAAGTCCGGTAAACCTTAAAGAGATGGTGAGTTAGTCTATGAGGAGAATGTTAGCCCGATATTCTCAGTTGTCTTATGCCATGCTCCTCTATGCATGTTTACTCAGAAATCATACCCTGCTGCATTAAATAGGCCTTACTCCCAAGTAAGTGTACACAGGATTGCAGCTTTAATCCACTGAACAGAGTGTGAATGAGTATATGGGAGACAATGAGAGTGAAAAAGTATAGCTTGTCTTACCTTTTCTCCTTTCTCTCCACGTTCTCCTCTTGGTCCTTGTTCACCTGAAGGTCCCTGCAGCAGGTAATGACAAAGAACCCAGTTAAATATTCACAAAGGTTTTCTTTTTAAAAGTCCTTCTTCTCCAAACAATGTGGTGAGGCAGAAGGAGTCTGTTGCCTACCTGTGGTCCAGGGGGTCCTCTTGGTCCTACAACCTGGAGAAGAAAGAGAGGAAGAAAAGCACACATGAGGCATGTTGACTTGGAAGCACACTGAGTACTGCCAGCTTTCATGAGCTATAGGAAAGCGGGAGATGCAGCAAACTTGAGACTTACATCTTTAATTTCACCGGGTTCTCCTTTTTGTCCCTGCAAAATGCAAAATGTACACAGAGTTACGAAACAAACAAACAAAAACCCCACTAAAGCCAAGAAGTCTATACAGATATTCTAGTACAAAATTAACCTCTATTTAGAGTCAGTCACTGCTTAAATACTGTGCTATTGTAGGCAGGCCTTAGGGGCCTAGACATCTGAAAAGGGTAGAAAGCATTCCAGTCCTGATTTTGCAAAACTGGAATGCATAACCTCAACCTAAAATATGAATAGTCTTATTGATGTCAATGGAAGTATTCATTGGTCTTAAGCTAAGCAAATGTTTCAGCTTTTTCATTAGCCCTGGAATGAGAATGCTATTCACAGTTCACACCCAAGAGACAACTTAATTCTAGAATAATTCACTGTAACTATCTGTTGCAGTAGCTCCATTAATTCCTGCAAATGTGTTCCTGTCTTGTTCTTCACAAGGAACTGAAAACTGTGAGTGTGCACAGCCAGAGGCTGACAGATGTACCAACTGCCCTGCTCTTGTGCCTTGAAGAGCATCCTGATTTAAAGACTCCAACTGGTGAAGCATTAGGAGATACAGTAATAATTAATAATACCATGCTAATATTACCTCTTATTTTCTAACCTTTTCAAGGCAGAAATTCAAAGGTGAGGTAGAAAAAAAGACACCAAACAAGTCTCCAGGATAATCTGTTGTTAAAAGGCCTAGGACAGTATCTCTCAAACTCTGGTCCTCCAAGTCTTTTGGCCTTAAACTCCCAGAAGCCATAGCCAGTCTGGCCTACAGTCAGGAATTCTGGGAGCTGAAGTCCAAAACAACTGCACAACCAAAGTTTGGGAACCATTGCCCTAGGAACTTGAGCATCTATCAAAGCTATCAATCTCAGAGAGGCAATAACATAAAATAATGATTATTAGCAGCATTCATTTGTCTCACCTTGGGGCCAGGTTGCCCTGTTAAGAACAAGGGAGGGGGAGAGGAGAGAAAGAAAATGTCAGAACTCCATAGCAAGTAAATTATATGAGTACTGTAGCATACCAACAAATACCTTTACCTGTTCACACAAGAAGAAGCACACAAACAGGGGGAGGGGTAGGAAGACAGGGAAGAAACAATGACTAGATGGTGGTGATGAAGGAAAGCTTTGCTTTTCTGAGTCCATCCACTAAGATTCACTGCCATGTCGGAGATGCTGCTAGCCCAGAAAAATGAGGTGGAGAGGATTCTTACCTGCATGGGGTAGCAAAAGGCCCCATGCAAAGGGATAAAGGCAGGAAAGCACAGAGCAAATATTATGATTCCAAGTCAATCATTGCAGGTCCAAAGCCATACTGCAGCAGACTTGTTCAGTTTAATTCTATGTATGCCCCACAGGAATTCCCATTCTGTTTATCAAAGCGGCAGTGCAAATCTGCGGTTGCAATCCTGTGTACAGGTACATATGCCTAAGGCTGGAATCCTATGCACATGTACTTGGATCTAAGTCCTATGGGACTAGGAGAGACTTGCTTCCAAAGACGCCTGCATAGGATTAGGCTGCAAGTCCCACAGACTGAGTAGGATTGACTGCAGACTTAAGTCTTAATATTGTACAAATTGGTCCTCAGCTGGACCTGGGCCAATCACACATTGCTAGATCTATCTCTTAAGCACTGTAACTGCATACAGGAAAAAGCAGCTTAAGGATATTTTTAAGGCAAGCAGGACACAAAACACAAAGGTTAAAAGCCACATTCAGCTTAACAGCAAATAAACATGCACAGAGTCATGATTAACTTTTGCAAGTCTCAACCCTTTACTCATTCTGGCATCCTCACAGTTCCATTTATTTAAAAGATATAGATATAGATATATTTATATATAGTAATCACAGGAGCCTAAAAAGCAGCCAGAACTGGTAAAAGGGTTTTAAAAGGCCACTTCATCTCATTGTAACACAATTCCTCAGCTAGAATTAAGAAGGTCAATATTTGAACGAAGCAGGAACTTGAAAAAAATGTTGGACACCTTCCTTGTACCCTTGGCCTGAAATTTTCAAACCTCTTGCAGAGCATGGCCCCCAGGCAATGCTTTGAGAAGTAGGGAAGCGTAATTAATCATCCCTAGCATCTCAGCTATGAAAGCAAAGCCTGGCTGTCATTTACTCTGAAGCCCAAATTTTGACCTCTTGGCTCAAAGAGATATTTGTTAAGAAACTCATAGGCTCTTAATGCCCAAAGAGCCTTATAAATAGGAGAAAACAGACACATTTGTTGCCAGCATCTTATATAATTTTACAATGAGTGGATCCACCAAAAAAGGAGACTACTCCTTTACTGTCATCATTACCCAAAGCCCATATAAGAGGTGGTAAACCTATGGCCAACCAGAGGTAGTTGATTTCAACTCCCTTCATTCTGGATTATTGGACAGCAGCATCTAGAGGGCCACAGATTCCCAGAGTTTGTGGAAATTGCTTTTTGGAACTACAAACTCCTGAATCCCATGGGAAGCATGGGGCATTGGAGTCAAAGTCCAAAAAGTAACTTTTCCAAGCACTGAAGACTCCCCTCCATGCTACAGCTTGTAAGCTTTTTCACACCTCTGAAGGTTATGAAGAAGGTTCCAAAGCATAATGTAAACTTGGATACAATCCAGAAGAAGTAAAGCATGGCCAAATCACACTGATATTAAAAGACTTAAGGGATTAACTGGTTGCTTAAATTCTATTAATTTCAATGGGACTTAGGTGTGCTATTGTTGAAATAGTTGTTGGGGAACTTTGAAAACTTTAAATAATGCTGTATCCACATTATTGTTATAACCTCTAAACTTTTTCTGGGTTTCAATCACTGGCTGCACAGAATTATATTTGGGCATGTTCCATTGATTTCAGTGAAACTTTTATCTTTATCTAATTGTTTAGGATCAGGCAGCTCATCTTTAAAGGTTTCCCATACAGGCAAAGGTTTTGCCATTTGACAAATATTTAATTAGACCTCTCAGTCTCAAGAGGACTGTAAAAGAACTGTTCTTATCCAGCTTACCCTATAATTTCAGAAACGGAAATCACAGTTACATACTGCATAGAGAGGAAATTCACAGTAACATACACTTAGTACTGGGAAACCTCTGCTCATTTCTGCAGTTGAAGAAGGGGAAAAAATACCCAAGAGCCAACAAGACAGTGGTCGCAGTGTAGGGCACAGAAGACTATTTGGTTAAGAGATTGTATTTACTACGTTGGGGTCATTTACAGAGATCAGAATCATGCACTGTCACTTGCCAGATTACTTGTAACAAATTAAAAAAAAATCTTCCTAGACTAAACACAGGGAATTCCCACCCCCAGTGAAATAAGTAGAGAACTGCTTCTTCTTTCCTTCCGGTCACCAATGTGCCCCAAAAAGGCTCACACAGACATGTGTGAGTAGTTAAAAGTGTCACGGACTTCTTTGTAAAGCTTGGACACATTAAGAACCTCTCAATAATGCTGCCGACCTGCTTTCCTCATATATCCTTGGCTAAGTTAAGATGTTAATTCACACTCTTCTACACCACCCAGTTTCATTAATCATGAGAAGTAGCCTTTCCTAGCAATAGCCTTTCCATGGATGCCACAGGTACAGCATTTTGCATTCATGGATCTTATCAATCTTTCCCTCCCCCCTCCTTGACTGTTATCTCACAAGTAATTTATTTATATGGAATGGAAATAAATAAATTACGACCGCTGGCGGCAGGCTGGTCAGTTGGACAGATGGGGCAACATTCTCCGAAGGGGATCTCAGGGTTGGGACAATCTCTCATTTCTTCGCAGAGTATATCATCGCAGAGGACAGTCCCAGTGTCACAGACACAGATCTGGCAGAGTTCAGGTTTCCATACATCTTTATCACTATACCTCTGCCCATCCTGTATACAGCTGCCTGCCTCCTCTGTGCCAGAAGGGGAAAGGGAAGGGGAAGGGAAGAGCAGGGGGAATAAAAGGAAGCAAAAAACCAGAAGAGAGGGAGAGAGAAAGAAACAGGGTCATAACAGCAGCACTGGTTTACAGTAGTCCTGTATAATAAGCACACAAAAATGGCCCCCTCTTACCACAGGCAGGCTTCACACAGGAACATCTCTTGCTTTTCCTCAAAGTCATCAGGACACTTTTGGCAAATTGTCATCCACAAGCCGAATAAAAAGGCCTTTGGTTAGCTGTCCCCTCCTTTCCCCAACCCAACCTGCAGAGCCCCTCTCAGCTTTCCTCATAATGAGGCCACCAGTCTGAGATTCCTTGTATGCACAAGTAAGGTGAGGGGAAGCTATGGAGGCTCTAGACTGCCTTCCCACCAGGGACCAGGGGAGGTAACACACATTACCTTAGCTCAATTTCACCTCAAAAGCAAACCTCTGAGGTAAAGGATGGAATAAATAGGTTCTTACGAGGTAAGGGCCACCATAATAGTTTCTTGTCTGGTAAATACTACACTAACAATTGTGAGGTAAGGTCCAAGGTATTAGTTAAGATTGCTAGGCTGAAAAACTGGAGATTGTTCCTTTACCTTTAATGATGGTGTAGAAGGAATTTCAGAAGGGGTTGCTTGTCACACAACCAACATCTGCTGAAATTCCCTCTTCTACACAAAGTACACAAGCTCTTTCACTCTGGCAACTCTAGCTGTTTGTGAGTTAAGGGCAAACTATGCTTGTCCAAGTCTGTTAGTGAGTTGCATAGTTGGTGTGGGTCTGTTACAACACAACACAGGTTGTCAACCGAACCACTTTATTTGGGGCACGGTCTCATTTTCAGGGGCATCTAGGGGCTCTAGGCCCTTCTCAGGTCACAGCGTCTTAGGCCTCACTTGGCACTGTTAGCTCATCTTGCACTTACCAAACACACTGCTAACCCTGAAAACAAAAAACGTTGACTTGGAGCAACCAAGAGCGCCAAACAATTCCCTCAGCAAAATTCCACTTGACCACCTTATCTGGTGGCTAACTCTCTCCACAAGGGTCTACATACTCAGGAGGGGCACACACCCAGTCTAACATGCCTGTCGCTGGACTGAATTGGAAGCACTTCTGGTGTTAGAAATTCAAGCCCCTAAAAGCCACTTCTTGAAAATGCCAAGGCAGAGAACAGAGTCCTACCACACACTGCTGATCCATCTTGCATTTTCTGACCAATTAGAACCGACTGGGAATGATGGGGCACTAATACCCTTCCTAACTCTCCCACCCACTTTGCACTCATTACTGGAATGTGTGCGGCCAGAGGAAACCTGCGTCTAAGAAACAGCTCACTCTATTGTGTGGGTTGAAAGACGTGGTGTTGTTCCCTGAATTTTTTTTTTTTTTAAGTTTTTAAAAAGCAGATAGAGACCAAACCAAGGTCAGATCAGTGAACCTTCATGCATTGCGTGAGGGTGGATGGGTTGGAACTGGAAAGCTAAAGAAAGTAAATAGACTTTGGTGCTCTAATCAGGAGAGCTGACAGAGTTTACCTCCTATTATCACAGTTAAATAGGAATGATTCTTGGTGGAAAAGGGGTCAGTAGAAACCCATTAAAACTATGCCCCTTTGGCACATGCTCGCCCGCTTCTCTTTAAAAATGTCCTTGGGAAGGCTTGACAGCAGCAGCAATATGACAGGGGGGCCATTGTGCAGGGGGAAGGGGAGCCTGCGGGAGCCCAAGGGACCCATCCACTCATGAATGGGTCTTTTCTCGAGTACACACAGAGCGCAATTCACATGGCTCTGTTAGGGACTAGTTTAAATAAATATGGGCAGCATTTCAGCATCTGGAAGCTATTGCTGCCAAACGCAAACAAATGTTCATAGAGCAGGAATTGAGCTAACTCCCTGACCTGGGAGAACACTTTTTCCTTGTAAAAAAAACATAAATAAAAGACTCCCAAAAAGATACATTAGGATTAAAGTCATTGGAAAGCTGCAATATGTGCCAATGTGTCTCTCTCCTTGGCTGAAAAAAATGCAACCCTATGCCTTAAAGAGTTGCTCAAGGTAATGTGGTAATAAACACTCCCTACCCAGCTTGAGGAGAGCCTGCCTGGCATAGTGGTTTGAGTGCTGGACAATGACCCTGGAGACCAGGGTTCGATTCCCCGCTTGGCTGTGGAAACCCACTGGGTGACCTTGGGCATGTCACATACTCTCAGCCCCAGAAAACTCAATGATTGGTTCTCCTTAGGTTTGCCTTAGGTTCATCATAAGTCAGAAATCACCTGAAGCCACACAACAACAATACAACCTCACTAGAAAGCGCAGACACTTCTGAAATCCAATGATGCAGAATTTCAGCATAAATTGCACAGACAATGGTGTGAAAGGCTGCATTAAAAAAGAATGTTGTGCATACTGCTGCGCAGCTGGGCACAGTCATTTAAAGAGAAGAGACAGAAAAGTACTTGACTATAACTGGGCATCACAAAGCACCAAAGTTTCCAGGTAGAAACTGGAGACAGCTCCTGTACTTTTTAATGGTTGTGCAGATGAAGGAATTTCAGCAGATGCTTCTTGTCACACCACTAAGTAACAAACAACACTGGTTGAAATTCCCCTGTCTATACAACCATTAAAGGTACAGGAGCCCTCTCCAGTTTTCACTCTGCTAACCTTCGAAAGCACTTCCAAAGTCTTTACCTAGCTTGCTTCCCAATGAGAGGTGAGTGCATGTGGGGACAATGATTCTTCCTTGTTTAGAGAATTTTATGGGGGATTCAGATGCCATCATTTACCATTTTTAACCCTCCCATGGTTCCCCAAGATATCCTTCATCTTTTTTCCCCCTTACCACAGAAAATTCATTGAGGGGAGAAAGATGGAATAGCTGCACAGTGTCTTCTGACTGATAGCACTAGGAGCCATCCATTTGGAAATACCCACTGTGCCAGTTTGCCCTGGATGCCACCTCTGAGCCACGCTGAATGCAAGGCCCTTTCTGTCACTAACTCTGAAAAATTCAGCTGCAGAGATTCCTGCAGATGAATGAAAGGAATTCGGCTCTCTTTTTTCCTGGAATTTTGAGCCAAGAAAGAGAACCATGGCTTGTGATCAGGAGGAAAGAGAGGCCTCCCCCACTCACATCTTATTTTCAAGCTGCCTTCCCTGCAATTGATTTACAGTCTGGAGCATATGGAGGCAGGGATGGAATTCAAGGAATAGGAAACCTGCCCAAAGAAGTGAAAAAAAAAACCCACAACCTCTCAGCTCTTTCTACCTAATAAAGTTTCCATCTTCCATCCCTGAATAATATCCCAGACAACAAAAGTTTCTGGGTAGGGGGAAGGGACACGCTTGCTATACAGTTACCTTTTTTTTTTAAATCAAATTTTCTAATTATTGGTGGCAAAATTTTCATTCGATAAAATCTGTTCTCTCCTTTTTGAACCACAGGGGGAAAAGATGGGGCATTTTCACAGAAAGACACGAAACTAAGATATTATCCACCACACCATTTGGAAAGTTTTCCCCCACCCAGCCTTGGTTTAAGCGTGTAAGAGTGCATGCGTGCGCATGCATACGGGGAGGGGGGTGAATAGAGAGTAGAACAAATGGACTGATGTGCCTCTGGAATGCTTTGCACCCCTCAGGTGGCCTCTTGGGTTGGGGGAAATTTTCCCTTCTGCTCCTTCAACAGCAGCAACAACAACAACAAAAATTCTGTTAGCTATCAAATTCCCGAAAGATCTCCATCTGCGCCTTACTCTACCTCTCCAACTGCACTGGGAAATAGAGGCCCAGATTTATTTATTTATTTTTTGCATTAAGATATTCCTTTGTAGCTTTTTTTAAGTCAAAAGACTCTTGTCTGTCTGCCCTGAAGTTCTCTTTTGTCTGGATCCCCCTTTGAACACCCCCATAACCACTTCGTTAACTCTTTCGCTGCTGCCACAAGCCCGGAGTGTTATTTCGTCTTTTCACTTCCCTTAGGTATATTTTCTCCCACAGGGGGGAAAAAACTTTTTTGGGATAATCTTGAAGAGAAGTATGCAGTGGTTTAAACAGCCAGCTCTTTAAGAAACCTTATCCTCACTCACACCCTGAAGGCCAAAACTACACAAGACTGGGACTGTATTAAATTCATCTCTCTCCCTCTGTCTCTCTCTCCTTCTCCCCTCAGGCAACCAAGCATTACAATGAATAGAAAGGAGCCTTCCCAAACACACATCACTGTATGTCATACTAATCGAGATGATGAGCAGCAGCTTTTATGGGAAAGGAAGAATCTTAGGAGCTGTAAGAAAAGAAATCAAGTGCAAGGAGCCAAAGGCCAACTCTCAGTCTAAAGTTTAGCTCCACAAAATAACTACCCCTACAAAGCAATATTGAGCTTTTCTCCGGATCTTTTGCCCCCCTTCTTCTCTCCGTTTTCTTCCTGGCTCCCCCCCCCCCGTCCATTTTCTTTCCATCCTCTTTCAAGAGGAGGAGGAGGAACAGATGAAGAAAGGTGCAACTTACGTATATCCTCATTCTGACATTTGACAACTGCTAATAAAATGACTTGAGTGGCTGCCAGGAGCACTAGAGTCCTTGAATCCACAAAGCTGAACATGTCTAAATGTTAGACATGCAGGACCTTTGTGTGGATGAGGAAAGAGGAGGAAGAGGTGGAGGTGATGGTGGTAGTTTCCCCAGTGGCTACCGAGCCTTCATGCAGCCGGTCCTCCCTTTTCTTTGGAAACAGCAAGAGAATCCAAAGTACCAAAGGCCCAGCAGAAACTGCCGCTGCCCGCCTGCCGTGTGCTCTGGGCTCAAGCACCGCGGCTTTATGCTTCCCGCTCCCTTCCAGCAGCCTGTGTATATGCCCAGGTCCCAGTCCTCCCCTGCCCCCCAGCTGAGCTGTAACCTGAGCCCACAGCCTTGTCCCCGAAGTTAGAGACCCCTCCCTCCTGGCCCCGGCTCCTCTCTCAAACGCTGCAAGCCCGGCAGCCAAAACGGCTGGCAACCAGGCAAGAGGGAGGGGTCTGCCCTCGTTCACCCCCCCCTTCTCCTCCTTCTCCACCCCTCATCCAAACCTCAACCGCTGCGATACCTTCGACGGCTGGCAAACCCACACAAATCCATCCATCCCTCTCCAACCTGCAGAGCGGTTTTGGCCAATCGCTCCCCTCGGCCAGCCTTAACCCGGCTTGCGGCTGGGCCTCCCATCCACACGCGTCCTGAAAGTCCCCTGTTCCTTCCTTGGTGGAAGGACTCAAGAGGCAACTAGAAGAACCTACGGTCCTTTCGAGCCGGGATCAAGAGAGCACCAGCCTCGGGGCGGGGGCTGCACCTTCGCACCTGCCCTAGCATCTGGCATTAAGCCGGTGTCACTTCGGTCACTGAGATTCTAACCGTTCTCTTGCGACCGACTTTCCCGCCAATCGGAAGCCAAGAACTCCGCCGCCGGCGCCGCTTCTTGATCCAGGCGGGTACCGCAAGCCTCCACACAACAAATCGTCGGGTCTTAACATTTTTCTTTCCTCCTCGGCTCCCCATCAGGGGTTACCCAGAGTGGTGATAGACTCTCCGTCCTCACATTTGGGATCCGTTAACCGAATCACTTGTTCTTCCCGCCCTCCGCACAAAGTTTTCAAAAACCCTTTCCCTGCTTCAGGCTCAATGGCTCCAACTCTGGTCTCGTCTTTTCCTCTCCAATTGTGAGGCTGAGGTTGGTTGCTTATTCCCAGTTCCTTACTTGCGCGAAAATACGAAACACAGCTAAATCTTTCAGAAGAATTAAAGCCATTTCCGCACTCGGCTGTTATGGCGCTATGATTCCACTTTCAACATCCTATGGAATCCTGGGGTTTGCAGTTTCGGGAGGGGCCCGTCGGCCCCTCCCGAAACTGCAAACCCCAGGATTCCATAGGATGTTGAAAGTGGAATCATAGCGCTATAACAGCCGAGTGCGGAAATGGCCTAAGACACGAGGTTTCAATGCCCCTGAACGCCAAAACAGCTTCCAAATGCCCCGTACTGCATATTGCCATGACGTTCTCTTCAAACTACCATCCCTCCCCGCCAGCCTCAGCTTCCAGTGAGCCCCCTCGCCTGGAGAGTTTCAGGATATTTTTCTCCTTCTGTACTGCGGTGCGAAGACTTCCCTCCACCCCCAAAGCGTGTTCACAATTTGCAGCAATGGGATATGCATAATTCCCATGCTAGCCAGAGAATTCAGCTCTGTGCAGGACAATGTATTGCCCTCGGTTTTAAACCAGACGGGACAAACTTGCGCGCTCTCCGCTATTTCCTCCCTCTACGAGAGAGGTGCCTCTCATCGTTGCCGTAGCCCTGTCCTCTTCCGAAGCTCCCTGCCCCGCTCCGATAACACAGCAATCTCGTGGGAGGAGGGCGTCAAAGACTTTGGCTGCGGCAAGGCGCCATGGGGAACGGGGAGTCGTGGAGGAGGGAGAAGTGACCGGCAGGTGTTGGCGGGAAGGGAGGATTTCCAACCACGCAAGGAATCTCAGGGGAAAATTCAAGCGGGGGAGGGGGGGACGGCACACGTTTCCTCAGCAGTAAGTCCCGCCGAGTTCAGAGAGCTTTTTCTCAACGAGCTGTTGAGGTGTTTTAAGAGGTCGTAGCTCTAAAAGCCGCTCTGGTCTCTTCTCCTCAAAGCCTCGCCTCAGCAAGGCTGTGCGCCTGATTTGGAGGGCGCGGGGCTCGCGGTGGCCATCCACCCCCCACCCCCCCCCACGGGACAAGTGGTGAGAGCAGCGGCTTTGTTAGCGCTGCGGCCGGGCGGCGACTGGCCGAGCCGCCGGACAGCCGGGAGGACAGAAGGGCCCTTGAGCGCGTGCGCAACCCGGCTGGCCGGTCCCTGTCCCCTCGGCGCGCGTGGCCGGAGCGTGGCGCCCAAAGAGAGGGAGGCCGACGTGCACTTTTTTGCAGGTAGAGGGGACATCCCATAGTCGGGAGAAAAAAAAAAGTAGTTGTTAG
This sequence comes from Cyclura pinguis, assembly GCA_030412105.1. NCBI lineage: Eukaryota > Metazoa > Chordata > Lepidosauria > Squamata > Iguanidae > Cyclura > Cyclura pinguis. The sequence goes on along the minus strand of CM059600.1, from coordinate 192,545,503 downwards.
GAAGAAGGGAGTAGAATAGAGGCAGTTCTCTAGAAAGAAATGTTTTTTAAAAGCGTGCATTTGTGAGTAGGGGGGACTCTTTGTTTATGCGCTTTCAAGTCGCTTGTTGACTTTGTGCGATCATAGAAATTTCATAAGATTTTCTTCGGCAAGGAATACTTTCCCATTGCCTTCCACTGAAATATAGTGTACAGCACTGTTATTCCCCAGCGGTGTCCCCTCCAAGTGTTAACTAGGCCTGACCGTACTTAGATTTTATGATCCGGCAGGCTCTGGTGTCTTCAAGGTATTAAGGTCTTTGGGGTGAATTTCTAGAAACCCACAAAGAAGGGGCAGCTTAGTTTTGGCAATGTCAAGACACATGCTCTTTATTGCAAGTCAGGCATGAACTCTCTGTAGAAGCCAAGATAGCTAAGCGGAGACTGTAAAACTTTGGATATATAATGAGAAGACAAAATTCACTAGAAAAGACAGTGATGCTTGGTAAGAGAGAAGGTAGGAGGAAAAGAGGAAGACCACATTACAGATGGATGGACTTATTCAAGGAAGCCACAGCTTGCAAAGACTGAGGAGGGCTGCAAATAACAGGGCGACATGGAGGTCTCTCAAAAGGGTTGCCCTAATCGAAGTCAACTTGACAGCAGCTGACCATAACAATCTAGTGATTCTTAGTGTATAAAATCTGTTCCAGTTACCTCTATCGTATGTTTGGAAGGAAGTTTTCTTCTAGGAACAGAACATGTTGTGCCCATTGAGAGAAACTTACTTAAGAAAGACATGCATGGAAGAGAGGGGAGGGAGGTAACTTAGTGGTAAGAGCATCTCTGCTGCACACACCAGGCCCAGCCCTTCGAATCTCCAACGTAGAAACTGGGCCACAGATCAGCAGAAGGAGGAGGACGAGGAGGGAAGTCTTCTCTCCACCTGAGACCTTGGAGACCCACTGCCAGCCAAAACACTGGACAGTACTGGGCTGGGGGGGACAAATAATCTGAACTGTTGACAGGGAAGACTTCTCCCTGCTGAAAGGGTCCTGGAAAGCCACTGCCAAATACACACCTTCCTTACTTTCCATATTCTAAATGCTGCTGCTGATCTACTTCAGATGGTATATGACGGAACGTTGTTGCCGCCACCGCTGTTTTTATTGTTTTGTGCATTCAAGTTGTTTCTGACTTACGATGACCGTAAGGTGAACCTATGGCAGGGTTTTCTGGTGTTGAGAGAGTGTGACACACCCAAGGTCACCCAGTAGGTTTCCATGGCCGAGCAGGGAATCAAACCTGGTCTCCAGAATCATAGTCCAGTACTCAAACCACTACGCCTTGCTGGCTCTCCTACACCACATGTTCTCTAACATTTCAAAAGCAAAACCAGGACACTTGTGGCCAATCAAACTCAGCGTGTGGTTAAGACAGCAAAAGCTATTACGGAGGAAGAACAGACAAGCTAGGAGAGGATAAAGCTGTTATTTCCCCCCAGGGACTAGTGGGAAGGGCAAGATTCTACTCCTGTCTTCCTCTTTCCCCAGTGCTGGGTTAATGGAGTGCAAACTACTTTGCACTTTGAGCTCAGTTTGTAGCAACTAAAGTAAACGGGGGACAAAGGGAGAAAATGAGAGGAGGAAAGAGAAGCTGGGATATTTTAAAAGCAGCTGAAAAGTGTGATGAGAAAGGACTAATCGGGACAGTCCTTGCAAAATCAAGACAGTTGGAAAGTATATGTGGGACGAGTTTGCCTGAAAACAGGTGGACTGTAATAAACCTAGTACTTCATTTCATATCTTCTGCCTGTTTGAAAATCCCAAACAAAGATAGCTAGATCTTGGCCCCTCCCCATAACTTTGAAACTCCCTCCCTTACCATCTAACACATGTCTAGGCAGCTATTTTCACTTGTTCCTTCAGAAACATATACTTACAGAGCTGTTCAAAGCGAAAATAGTTACAGCTGTTTCCCACATTGCAGATGTTCTGGAGAAGGAATAGATATGAGCTAGGGGAATAATTATAAAGAAAAAGGTCATCTGAGTGTGCACAGAATGCTCCTACTTCGCCGCCTCCCTTGGTAAATGTCCCAAGCTGCAAGCTACTTGAATTTTTATCTGCTCCGTCAAAAATATGATTGTCTGGAACACAGAACAGGAGCGCTCTATACACCAACATTTTCTTTTACTTATTGCTTCCATAGCAGTAGGCTCTTTTAAAGCTCCAGCTATATCTCTTCTTAGTTGAGAGTAGGCCCTGCACTGAATTCAGTGAGTTTTTACCACTGAGTAAATATGCATAGCACTGTGTTGGATGCATTATGCCCAGGGAATGGATAATTTGCTATGGGATGGGTAGCTCTTTTCAATGGCACCTCTTTACTGAGGGTAAAGTTTTTAAACATTACATTTATTTTTGAGCTAGTAGCACACAAGCAGTTCAGTTATTCATATAGACTAACACAACACTTTCTGCCCAGAAAAATAATCAGTCTTCTGGCTTAGAAGGTCCACATGAATACCTCACAGCAGTGTATAAGCGAAGTAAACCCTCATGCAATAACAAACAATCCACTTGTTTCTGAAAGCCATGTCATTTGACTTAGAAATCCCACTCTGTGTGTACTCTGAGGTGTAATTGTTGGCTGTGAACCTGTTTGTTGGCTACAGTGTAGCATACTCTAGACATGCCCAGAAGCATTCTTACTGAATCACATATCTCCTAGTCAAACTAAGAATTAAAGTGGAGTTCTGAAACTTGTGAAGACGGGCTGATTCTAAACTGTAATGGTTGCTGATTCATGAAATCAAGCATTCTGATGCTTGCATAGGGGCCAGGGCTCAAGCCTAGATTGGATACAGGATGAGCAAGTGTACAGTTAGGCATGGAGATGCTGAACTGTGGTGTGTTTGTATATATGGAAAAGGACAGCTTTGTCCTTGTTTTCTGGCAGTTAGTCCAAAACCAAGGAAACAAATCAGTTAGGTCATTTTTCTCTGGTCAGTAGACAATCATAAATCTTTCCTGTCCAGAATCAAATAAGAGGTATTTTTTTACAGCCATATAGAGAACAATATTCCATAGATTTCCATGTTCAGAAACAGGACACATCATCTGCTGCCATCCAGTGTTGTTGTTGTGTGGAAAGTATTGAATAAGACTTACTCTGGGCATTTACAGATGATAGTTCTGTGCACTACCAGTCAAATATTATTGAGTGACTAACCAGTATGGTAGGGATGAGCATTATGATGACTTCCAGATGTTATTGGAGTGCACCTTCCATCAGCGTTAGCTAACATAAATGGTGAAGAAGAATGCTGGGAGTCTCAATCGGGCAACCTCTGGAGAGCCAAATGGTTCCCAGCCCTGAAGTAGGACAATGGCACTTGTTTGGAAACAGTCTCTTGCTTTGATATGGAGGAATGCCTTCTGATTTGAGCACTGATCTTACCTTCCAAACTAGATATGACACACAGTGATGTGGATCCTCTCCATACACACACACACACACATGAGAGCCAGTGTGGCGTAGTGGTTTGAGCACTAACTACAACTCTGGAGATCAGGCTTCAAATCCCTGTTCAGCCATGGAAACCTACTGGGTAACACTGGGCAAGTCACATTCTCTCAGCCTCAGAGGAAGACAACAGCAAATCCCCCTTTTCTTGCCAGGAAACCCCCATGGTAGGATCACCTTAGGGTCACCATAAGTCAGAAACAGCTTGTAGTCATGCAACAAAATATATAACAACAAAATATATACACACATCACACACACTCCCAAAGTGTCCTAGATTGAGTTCCAGCATGGCTTGTTTCCATGCCTCTAAGGCCATTTCCGCACTAGACTGTTATAGATGTTATAGAAGTGGAATAATAGCACTATAATAGTCTGGTGCGGAAATGGCCTAAGACAGGGGTGATCACACTCCCAAGCCCAGAAAGCTGCACCTTATGATTTTCAGCCCCAGAGGATCCTAAAGCATCATAATGGCCTCCATTTGGGGACACCTGGTCACTTCTCAGGTTGTTTTTTTTTGGGGGGTGGTGGTGTTGGCCTTTTTGGAAGGAGTCTTTCAAATAGCATGTAATTGCCATCAGAAGATTTTTTAAAAGATCCTTTCAGTGTGGTTTTTTCAGCTAAAAAAATGTCTTTTCTCAGCTGAAAAATTGTGGGGAGGGATTTCAGAGCCATCTGAGGGGCATTGGGTGTCCAATAAATGCCACATGTGGTCCATGGGCTACAAAATTCCCACTAGGGTTGCCAGAATGAACACTGGAAAGGGCTTCTGGACCTTTAATGGTTGTGTAGAAAAAAAAGAATATCAGCAGGTGTTGCTCATCATGCAATAGATAACAAATCACACCTGCTGAAATTCCTTCTTCTACACAACCATTAAAGGAACAGGAGCTCCCTCCAGTTTTTGTTTTGGCAATCCTGATTCCCACCCCCGTCTTTAAGAGGTGATATAGCTTTTACAACATGCCTCTTGCCTGCTTTTGTGGGTCAAGCCGCTCTAGAAAGCACAGGAGCAAGGGGTTGATAAACAGACTGGCAACTTTCTCCTGGAGTACACTGGGCTTTTGTGAAGGACTAAGCAATACTCGAGAGCCAGTATGGTGTAGGGGTTTGAGTGCTGGACTATAGCCATTTCTGCACTAGACTGCTATAGCACTATTATTCCACTTTCAGCATCCTATGGAATCTTGGGGTTTGCAGTTTCGAAACTGCAAACCCCAGGATTCCATAGAATGTTGAAAGTGGAATAATAGCGCTATAACAGTCTAGTGCGGAAATGGCCTCTGGCTCTGGAGACCAGGGTTTGAATCCCTTGCTCAGCCATGGAAACCCACTGGGTGGCGTTGGGCAAGTCACACCTTCTCAGCCTCAGGGGAAGGCAGAGGCAAACCCCCTCTGAACAAATCTTGCCCTGTAAACCCTGTGATATGTTCACCTTAGGTATGCCACAAGTCAGAAATGACTGGAAAGAACACCACTGCCACAATAACAACAATGCAATATTCATGTCTTTGCAAGAAATACATAAATATGCATATACGCTCACCCTTCAGCCACCTCTTAATAGCTTTTACCACAGGTTGGCTATTTAAATCCTTGCATATTATCAAGTCAGATTTGCAGGGGTAGGGTGGGGACAAAGGCATGCATTGGTTGCTTGGTAGTGGAAGGTGTCATACAGGAAGGCTCCAAACTGGCAAAAGTTCATGAAAAGCCAAAGTGGGTGCTTGTGGGAAATGTGCCTGTGGAGTCGTGTTGAACTGTCACCAAAAAACATGCACTCCCATAGGACTTGTCCTTAAATATGTGGAGGGAAGGAGGATCAGTGCATTTTGCCCTTGTTTGGAGAGGCTAGATGCTAAAAATGTGCCCTATCAATAAACCATCAGCAAAGCCATTCCATTCTTTCTGGAGGGAGCCAGGTGGATCATCACCGCACTGACTTTAAACAGTGGAGCTGTTCTGCCAAGGCTTAGGAACAGCTTCAGTGCATGCTGAGTGCAGCAGCAGACTCTGATAGAACATCAAACCCTATGTGGTTTGTGCCTCCTATTTTTATCTTTCTCTTCATCCTGTCATTAGGACATGCCCATATTATCCATTGTGGGTTCTCTCTGGCAGGGAGATGGCCACTGGCCTGCTTCAAATTCAGCAACTGTTCACTTCTCAGCCAGCTTGCCTTGCTCACTTCTTTCTTTGAGCTGAGCAAGCACGGTTTAGTTAGATAAAACACCTTCATTATTTGGATTTTTGGAATTGTCTCTTCAACCACTATCACATCTCGTGAAGATGTCCACAAACCTTGATTTATTTTTTTAAAATAAATAATTTTTTAAAAAATTTATTCCCAGAATGTAAATTTTTCTTTACAGAGAGAATTTCAGAAGAATTAAAAGGAACTGTGCTCATATCAGATTGTGGCTTGGAGGTGGAGAACTCATGGCTCTCCTGATGTTGTTGGGCTGCAATTTCCCATCATCCCCCACCTGGCTAGGGAACCATGATGCTCCTATTTCCACCCCCCAGGCATTTTTTAATCTCAGCAGAAAGAATCTGTGGTTCCCCAGATTCCCCAGTTGATGGATTCCCATCAGTCCCAGTAGTGGTAAAAACTAGCCCAACAATCATCATAGGATTTCTCACCTCTGGCATGGAAGAACAACTGAAGAAAGACCAGCATGTCTTTTTAAAGGCTGGTCTACTTCTCATTATCAGATGGGCTACAGTCCACAAAAGCTGATGCCAGATAAACTTGACAGTCTTCCAGATAACACAAGACCATTTGCTATTTCATCTTAGCTTTGGGCTTTATCACATGAGCCAGGTAAATTGCAATTGCAACAGGATAATAGCGTCTTTGGCTGGGACTTATTACATGAAGTCAGTTCCTCTTCTGTTGTTCTCCTGGTGGGAGATGGTTTAAAAAGTATTTCTTTTACAAAGGATGTCATTAATGGATTTTCATTGTTTGTAAAAGAGATGCTTTCCAAACAGTCTCCCACCATGAGAACAACAGAGGAGGAACTACACCATGTGATAAGTTCCAGCCAAAGATGCTATTATCCTGTTGCAGTTGCAATTCACCTGGCTCATGTCATAAGCTCCTTTGAGATTCTTCTGACCTCTCCCTGTCAGAAAAGCAAATGTCTGTTGTCATTGTTTCAGGCTACCACGTGAAGAAAGAATTTGGTTGCCCCTCCTAAACTTCCAATTTTTTTGCTCCCTGTTTTCTTATGAGGAGGTAGTTTTGGCTGTCCTCAGGCACATCTGTCTCTTAGACGCTGAGCCACATTCCAAACATCCTGAATAGCATCCTGAATCCAAAGCTGAGAAGATGTATGTCTTCAACTGGCAGGTTATTGCTACCTAACCCAGCTCCTATTGTTCTGTATTCTTTCTTGGTATATAAAGAGAACCTTCATCCTTGGGCTTGACTGCATGTGACAGCAGTACTTCAGCACTGTAAGTGGATACTATTGAGATGAGTCCTTCCCTTAAAAAAAAAGAGTGATAGGTAAGGAATGAGGAATCTGTGGCCCTGTGAATGTCGCTGGATGTCAGGTTTAGCCAGTACAGCCAGCAGTGAAGAACACTGGCAGCTGCACTCCAGCAACTTCCAGAGGGCCATGTGTTCCCCATCCCTGGTGACAGGTAAAAAGTACAAGTAAGAACTTGTTCTGAAACTTAGTGAGGATGGCAATGAGCCAGGTAAAAGAGTGGCAAATCTCTTTGTCATCCGCAGCCTAACGCAGTAGAACACATGCAACCGTTCAGTGCTGCCGGCAAATGAAGTTGGGACGGTGGAATCAGACATGTGACTGGCCAGATGATGCTGGCTGGACATCAGCAGGTTACTGCTGTTGAGTTTTTGGCTTGTTTGCTTACAACAGGTTCTGAGCTAATATACTGTATGTCGGCAGGAGCTATCTGTCTGGATAGTGAGGTCTTGAAATATGATCAGCAATATCCTAGAATTCTACAACCGTTCTTAATTCTCTTCAAATGTTACCAATCATTTCCTGTAGGGGTCAGCCCAGGGTAGCTGCTGTTTCCTCTATTTTAAATTTATTTACCTATTATGTACACTGTCCTAGCACATTTTTTTAAAAGAAATGTGGTACTGGGTTGCTCAAGCCACAAAAATCATTAATTATGGCAGTGGCTGTAGGGTGCTTGCAATCTGAAGAGCCGTTGTGCTTGGGATTTTAAGGCATGGCTGGAGAACATGCCTCCCACAGATGTTGTGGGGCTACATTTCCCATCAGCCATAACCAGCACAAGCCAAAGTGAGGCCTGGGGGATGCAGTCCAGCAATATCTAGAGAATCCTCATGGTTTCTGTCCCTCTTCTAAACAGTGCTTCCTGGTTTGCAATGGTGGTGGTACAAGATTATTTAGGTACAACCTTGGAGCCATTCACACTACATAATTCCAAAAATATGATTCTACTTCAGCTGCCATGATTCCATGCTATGGAATCCCAGGAGGTTTGTAGTTTGGTCGGAGGCACCAGAGGAGAATTTCCCTCACTGAGGATTCTAAAGGCCCCTCTCTCAACTTCCAGTCCCCAGGATTCCATAAGATGTTGCCATGGGATTTAAGGTGCAATCATAGTGCTATAACTGTGTAGTGTGAATGGGTTCCAAAATATTTTTAAAGAGACAAATGTGGAAGAAAGCAAAACTGACACAATTTGTTCTTCTTTTAACTGTTCAGCTTTTTAACATTTGGGTGTGAATCCTTGATTGTGTGACCGTGTTTATACTGCTGAGGTAGGGTTGCCATCTCTTTTCTTTTTTCCTAACAGGCTTATTTAACAACTGCGTGGCTGCTACACTCAGCCCTCCATATCCACACGTTCTATATCCATGGATTCAACCAACCACAGCTTGAAAATATTCCTTTTTAAAAAAACTTTGATTTTGCCATTTTACATAAGGGACATGGTTTTACTACATAATGGAACTTGAGCATCCATGAATTTTGGTATCTGTGGGGGGTGGTCTTGAAACCAAACCCTAGTGGATACCAAGAGTCCACTGTAAATGGCAAATAAAGCAGCCCCCATCCCATGCTGTGTTGAAAGAATATGACCAGTGCTGTCAGATGTGTGACAGTATTGTATGGTTTGTTTGCTGATAAGAACAGTTTGCAAATTTCTTCAAAACCCAATAGAAAGAACTTGAGACACTTTAAAAAAATGGAGGAAGCAAAACTGACAGGATTGTCCATTGCTGCTTTTGATACAATGGTTGTAAACATTTACAGATTCCTTCTCTGGCTTTGTGACATGCCTCTTGATACTGGCACAGAAAACAAAACCCCCTCAGGCAACCTATTATAAGTCGTGTGCATACACAGTAAAGCAATTTAGAAAACACAGACATTTTTTCTCCCAAGGGGAATTTGACTGAAATATTATTCTGAGAGATCTGTGGTTTTGCAAGGGGTTTTTTTTCCTGTGAGTGACTGATGTGCTTGGCTTTTTAAAAATGATAATGATCATTCAGAAATTATTAATATAAAACATGTTTTAAAGCAGAAGCAGTGGTTATTTTTCATGGCAGCAAACCCTTAGGGCATGGCTGAACAGAGGCTGAACTTAAGGATCAAGGAGGAAAGCTTGAAACTCTATCAGATATTGAGGGGCAAGCAAAGGCCCATAAATCATGAGGGCACCAAGTAATAAATTTAATGTCTTTGAAGTCTGTCTTAAAACAATGGGGGTGGGTTGTGTGGAAGGTGATTTTTGAACAATATATGTTTTTTTGAGAGCAGAGATGGCCACCTCATAAAGGACAACTGTTAATTTTTTTCTCTTTTTGGGTTTTTCTAAGTATGTTACCTGTATAGATTTTTATTTTTAAAAGAAACTCTTGCTATGAATTGTGCCGTAAGATCTCATCGCTCCAAGCTGCTGTGGGAAAGTGCATGAGCCACAGACCTTTGCCCCTTCTTAAGAAAGATGAAAGCACAGAGCAAGGAATGTGTGTTTGCCAGCTCTTTCCTCCCTTGGGTCTGCTCTGAACTCTCATACACCTTGGGAACCTTGGGGGATGTAGGCCCATCTGGGCGTGCAGGATATCTTAATGAGGAGACTGCAATGAAATACTGAAGATGCTTAAATCCCAGCAGTGTTTCCTTTCTCCTTCATGCCCTCCAAAGTAGCCAAACATCAATTGGACAATAATTTGCTAATCATTTGTGAGAACTGCTGTGCTCAGCCAGGTCAGAACCCCACAGCATAATTGAGCTAGTTGGCCTCCACAGCAGAACTGGCAAGACTGTGAGTGCAGTGCTGTTTTTGATTTATCCAAACCTCTTCATCGCTTCCAGAACAATGTTGCTACTAAACTGGCTTTAATTTGAGCCAGAGTTCACCAGGAATCAGCCCTGGAATTAGTTTGTTTGTTCCTTTTTCTCCCCTGAAGGACTTCTGTCTATGTTTCAGATCTCAGGATGAATGTTGGAAAGTACACTTTTTTTCCATAGGATCTGTGTTAATGTTGGGCCAGTGAGGGCAAATATTACTAAGTAACAGAAACATTACATAAAGGAAAGATAAAGTAAGGAGTCAACATAAAACTAATCCTGGAACCTGCTTATTTTCTTCTCTGTTTAGCCTTCACATAGTACATTTTAATGGACATGTTCATCTTAATTTGGGGACTGCACAAAAGCTTTTAGTTCTTACTTTTTGTTAACATCTAGGAATATGGGAATTTTGATTAAGCTTAGAATTACATACACCTCTATATGTATTGAAGCATAGTGATCAATATTTTTAGTTTTCTGAGAAAAGAACCTCATATATCTGTTTTCAGTGCTGGAGTTCAGTCCTAGAATGTTATAATAAAGACAGTGACTTTGACCAATGTGCAGAGTGTTTCCCTCATCTTATTAAAAGCGAAAGCAAGACTTCTGGACAGGCTTGCACCCTAACACTTATTAATCCAAGACTGGCCATGATTTAAATATATAGTTTGCTACTTGGCTTCTAATCAGTGGCATATCTAGGCTCAGCAGCGCCCAGTGCAAGCGTGGAGACTGTGCCCCTAGGTGCTGCCACTGCCATCCCTCCCCTGCACTGGGCCAGGAAGAATCCCAGCAGGGGCGGCGGCAGGCCAGGCCTAGGTGGTGGGGTGGGGGGTTGGACTTTTTTGCACCCCCCTGGCATTGGTGCCCAGGGCACATGTTCCAGTTGCCCCGCCCTAGATACGCCTCTGAGTAAGGTTGCCAATTTTTCGTCTATCCACTGTATCTGTGCTGTTAATAAGATCACAATGTTCCGATTTTAGTTTATCTAAAGAATATGAAAGGTGTTATCTGCTGATTTCTGTACATTGCTGCTACAGAAACCACAAGCACTGTCCTGATTTAGCAGGGGGAACCCTGATTAATCCTCTGCTGTCCTCCTTTTTCAGCTGCTTTTATTAAAATGTCCCGTTTTCTTTCTCTTCCTCCCACTTTTCTCCTTTGTCCTCTGCTTATTTCAGTTAGTGAAAACTGAATTCAAAGTCCAAAACTAATTTGTGCACAAATTAACTCTGTGGGGGGAGGGGAGAAAAGTGGTCAGAACCTTGTGCTTCCCAGCAGTCTCAGGCAAAAGCAAACCGCTACAGCTTCTCCTAGCTTCTGTGTTTTTCTTCTTTAATAACTTTTGCCATCTTGATCATACTCTGATGTTTATTTGGCCATATGTGTCCTGATTTTCATCTAAGAAATGTTGGAGGGTATGCAAGAGCAATGCTATAACATTTTTTTTCTCTGTATGTCATTTGACAACCTCTGTCTGCTCCATTACAACTGTAACTCCAACTCAGGAATCTGTGGCCCAGGTGTATGGGGCTTAGTAGCTACTCCAGACAGCAATCCTGGAAGGAAAATATGCTCAGCACTAATAATTAAAAATACAGACAAGCAAAGATGTTGAAGAACATTATATTTGACACAAACGTCCAGGTGCAGATTTGTTAGATTTTTCCCCCCAAGCCACAATCACCCAAAGGAGGCAAGAAAGCACAGGCTTGACTTTTGATAAGGATGTCAACTTGAGTAAAGAAATTTTACATGATTAGTACAGTTTAACCAACTGGTCGGTATGAAATTTCAATATATTTTCAAAACCCCCAAAGGACAATTGTTTTGAAATTCAGAAAGCATTATCATTGCAATTTACTGAATTAAAATTACAATTCATTGTGAGGTAGATAACCCACCTTTTTTTTTCTTTTTTTGCACTCTCTTTTATATTCAACACTGGAGCCTAAATAGCTTCAGAAAATATTTTCCCTTTCACTTACAGCAAACACACACACACAATCATTTCAAATTGGCCTCTCAAACTGGCCCTCCTGGACACCCGCAACCGCCTGTAGATACAGCTGGGAAAAGGTCTTCTGTGTGGGACATTTGCAGTGATGTATTTAAGTCTTTTACTCCAACTCTCAAGTCAAGTCTCAAATCTCTACCTTCAAGTCTCAAGTCCTTAAATATTCCTACAATTACAAATGCTAAGCCTTTCATACAATGGAAGAGAGATAGAACTAATTTTATATGGCAAGGCAAAAAACCAAGAATAAAATGGAAAGTCTTGACTGACATATCAAGAAGAGGCGGCTTCGGATTACCGGACTTACAAGTATACTTTAAGGCTGCGGCATTCACTTGGATAAAGGACTGGATGGATTTACAAAATATGAGAATGCTGGCTTTAGAGGGAGCAGATTTAAGGATGGGGTGGCATGCCTATATGTTCTATGGAAAAGCGACAATTGATAAAGATTTTATGCATCACTTTGTAAGGAAATCATTATATAAAATATGGAATGATTATAAGAATAAGAACATTAGGCAGCTACCCACTTGGGTCTCCCCTCAAGAAGCTTTTTTTGGAAGATGGTCAGATACAGAAAAATGGTTGCGATATGAAGATATATTGGAGAAAACAAATATGAATACAAATACAAATGTTTTTAAGATGAAATCAAGAGAGAAATTGGAAATTGAAGGTATAAAGTTAAGCTGGTCTCCCTACAGACAATTATCAGAAAGATTTCAGATGGACGTGAAAATTCAAGGAATAGAATAGAAAGAACAAGAGAATCTGTTGAAGCTTTTACAAGAAAATCCACCTCATTTACTTTCACATTTATATCAAGAGATATTACAACAACAATGTGAGGAGGAGACAATTAAAATGGCAATGATACAATGGGCACAGAACATTGGACATCCAATTCAGTTGGAATGGTGGGAACAAAGTTGGCAACGAACAAAGAGGTTCACAGTAGCTCAGAACCTTAAAGAAAACTACTATAAGTTATTTCATAGATGGCACATGACACCCGAAAAATTAAAGACAATTTATAAGACGGGTACAGGTCAATGCTGGAAATGTCAAAAGACTGCAGGCACGCTATTTCATATGTGGTGGACATGGTCTAAAGCAAAAATGTATTGGAATGAAATTCATAAGATAATATGTGGTGTATTGCAGGTTCAAATTGATAAGACTCCTGAAATGTACTTGCTAAATATGACACATATGTTAGAGGGAACTGCGGTAAAGAAATATTGGAGAATAATACTGTATATGGTCTCGACTGCCTGTATTGAATTTGCAAGGCTTTGGAAAAGTGATATAATACCAACGACAGAACAATGGTGGGCAACTTTTATTGAAAATAGAAATGCAGATGTTGTTTCACAGAGATTAAAAGGGAAATCAGATGATGATATCGATAAAGAATGGCAGATGATTTCGGAAGCGAGAGGGGTCTTGACAGGGAATAATACATAATTCATGGTATTAAAGGTTCTTACAAGATAAAATTCAGAGAAATATCATGGAACAAGTAAAGTTGAGTAGAAAAACAGGAACTAACGAATTAAGTAGATAATACTAACAATTTATTGTGATGCACTGATAACAGTTCAATGGAATGATAAAGACTGTAATCCAGAGAGGAAGGAAGACAGTTGTAATATGACAATTAAGAATACAATGAAAATTGTTTGTTTTATATGTTGGAACTTTAATAAAATTACTTAAAAAAAAAAGTCAAGTTCTTGAAGATACTTTCAAGTCAAGTGTGAAAGTCTGGGAGCCAACTTTAAACCCCAACCTGTATTCCAGAATTTCTGGGCAGGGTCGAATAAAGTCAATTTTAACAATTTAATCACTTAAACATTTAAACATTTGCGATTTTGCCATCTACAGCTTCAGAGGTGAGGAATAGGATCTTTCTTACTCCCCCTTCCAAAAGCTGGAGGCTATTGTGCCAATGGGCATAAGGAGTCTGCAGCTTTGGAAGTTGGGAATAGGATCCTTCTTAGTTCCCATTTCCAAAGTTGGTGGATTTTTCAGAAGTAGGGAATAGGATCCTTCTTACCCCCCATTACTGAAGCTTCAAAAGCTGTAGAAGGAAGGATCGTTCCTCTGCGAGCCCACTGCCTAACACACTTGCTGTTCTCTGAGAAACATGTCCTATGCTTTGGGGAAAGTCTTGCCTTCTGCTCTTAGGAAAAGTTTCAGAAGGCTTCTCCAGTATGCAGCAGGACAGGCCGCTGAGCAGACCTCAAGCCCATTGCCTAACCTGTTTGCTTTTCCCCTCTGAGAAATGTGCCCACACTTTGGGCTTGAGACAAATCATCATGTGACCAATAGGCAAAAAAGAGATGGGAGTGTTTTTCAAAATAGTAAAGTTACTGGATGAATATGTTCTGTTACTGAATCAAGGGCAGCAAGTCAGTCACTAAAAAATATACAAGTCTCAAGTCCAGTTAAGTCAGTGCATCATTTATGGCCGAGTCAAGTCACTGAGGTGACTTGAGTCCGAGTCAGTCGACTCGAGTCTACATCACTGGACATTTGCATGTAATGATAAGCCAAAAATTATGGCTCCATAAACCTCAAGGTGAACAATCCAGTGAGAACTGTGGACCCAATTCTCATTTGTGTTTGTGGAAAGTCTTACTTTCATCTTCATGAATGCATGTAGTGTTAGTGTTGTGTTTCCTGCAAAACCACATGGGACTGGAGTTGCGATGTAAAATGAGCATTGATTATATGTCCATTTTTAAAAAATATAATCACTGATTTTTAACATACATCCTTCAGGTGTAACAGAGACCTCTAGCAGTTGAAGCTTTAATTAATTAAAGAATTTATAGGAGTAACACCTGAGAGCCAGCATGGTATAGGGGGTCTGAGTGTTGGACTATGATCCTGGAGACCAGGGTTTGATTCCCTGCTCAGCAATGGAAATCCACTGGGTGATCCTGGGTGCATCACATACTCTCAGATTCCAGAAATCCCTGATAGATTTGCCTTCGGATCACCATAAGTTGGAAATGACTTGAAAGCACACAACACAACAACAGTTTGTAGAAGTAACACATTTCTAGTGCGTTAGGCTAAAGCAGTGTTTCTTAAGCTATCTGATGTGTGGAATCAGCAGGATTTATTTTCCCCCAGTGTGCCAAGCACTGGTACCATATTTATGCCCATTGACTACTGCTGTTTCTTTCCTGGAAACCTGCTGTGCTCACAGATGGGCACTGGTCCACAGAATTACCATTTCAATTAGCAATAGGTTAGGAAGAAGACTTGCTTCAGTTTACTATGGATGTTCCAAACTGTATGCTGTGGTAACATGAAATCACAAATCAGGAAAACTCTTAACATTGCAGGGATGCAACAGGGATTAATTACAACAGCTCATGTTTTTTATGCAAAGCCCATATTTTACAATGTATAATCCTTTTGGGGCTAGATTTATATTTGTAATTTATGCCTGCTCAATATCATGCTCAAAGTGACTCACATAAAATCACAATCACTTAGTGACTCACATAAAATCACAATCACACACATACAAGCATTGAAGGCTTTTGTTTAGAAAGGGCCTTCTTAGTGGCTGCACCAAAACTTTGGAATTCCTTGTTTTGAGATACTGGACTGGTACCCTCTTTGCATTTCACTGTACAGCAAAGACTTTCCAAGTTAGGCAGGAATTGGCCTCTTGAGTTTTAGCTAATGTTGTATTTCTATTAGCCATCAATAGCTGATTTTAATTCTTGTCGACTACTCACAAAGAATGTGTAGGATATAAGTTTTTCTATAAGTGTATAAACAGTCTTCAACATTCCTTTCTTTACATGATCTTATTTTTCATATAATTACTTAGGGTGCCAACCTGTTGTACGTGTAACTAAGACTTCCACAGATCTGGTGCCTCACCTCAGAAGCACTGCTGAGAGTTGATTGAGAGGTGACAGACAAATGCTTTAAAGTAAATAAATAAAATCATACTGAGCACAAGTATGCTTACACAATAGGAAGTGGGAAATCCAGTCTTTGGTAACTATTCACTGCTTGTACAAATCGTACCATCCTATTTCTTTACTGTGATTATACCAGGTCCAATTATTATCTGTGTCTGAGTGTGCACATGTGTGTAGACTGAACAAAAGGGAAAGGAAAGCACCCATGTAAGTCTTTCAGGTATTTTGATTAGCGTCACAAGCAAATTGCCCATATCATGAAGGGGCAGACGTGTTTGGAGAGAAACCTTACATATTGTAAGACCCTCTTGGAAGCTGAATGGATTTCTGTGTACTCTGCACACACAGAAACTTCTCCCTGGGGGTTCCCAGTCAATACGACTGGCCAAGCCTTCCAGTATTGAAGACAGAGCAACAGTGTTTCCAAATACAACAGCCTTATTTTTCCCATTGAAGAGAATGACAACCATTCACTTATGAGTGAGTAATAAAAAGTGTGAATTTGAGATCACTTTATGGTAAAGGCCAGACTTAACCCTGGTTATGTTGCCAATCAGTCTTCCTAACAGAGTTACATTTAAAAAGTAATTCATTCCTGTTATTCATTAGAGTGTTTGAAAAGTAACTCAATGCTGTTACCTACTACAGTATTAACCCATTATGTTGCTTCTTGTGTGGTTCCCTGCTTTTTATTATGTTCTGTTTTCTTTTTACCTTTGTTCCTTTGTCAAAGATATTTATAGAAAGAAATAAACTTTGAATTGATCAAGATATGACATGACACATGAGAAACTGCTGTTAAAATGCCTCTAAAAACTAGTAACGCATACTCATTAGAAAACCAATTCACTCTTGCACTACTACATGAAACGTGATTACATTACTTTTGCAATGTGACTTTCTTAATCCACTTATTACCCCGGAAAGTAAATAGTTACACAGCTAATTGTTTTACTTGTAACTCATTCTTTCCCAGCTCTGTTCTTGCTCCTGTCTCCCATTCTGCCCTGTATCTGCACATTTTACCCTAGGTTTTGTCTGTAACTCAGGACTGAACATGGAAACACAATATTGTGAACTGGCTGTTACCAGGAGAGCCAGTGTGGTATAAGTAGTCTGAGTGTTGGATTACAACTCTGAGAGACCAGGGCTTGAATCCCCCCTCAGCCATGGAATCCCAGTGGGTGAACTAGGACATGTTATGTTCTCTCAGCCTCATAGGAAGGCAATGGCACACCTCCTCTGAATAAATCTTTCCAAGAAAACCCCTAAGACGAGACACTTGTTACCGCTGTTGCTAGCCCGAGCTTGTGGGATATTAAGATATCATTTTGATATCAATAATTCGGCCTTCTCTACCCATTCCTCTCCATGTGCTTGCGAGGCCCCCGGACAAGCACACACATAGGCGCGGCCGACAGTAGTTGAACCATTCACATCCCGATCTAGGCAGGCCAGTCATTGCCAAATGCAGCTTCAGGAGACCTCAAGGCAAGTACCACGTTATGTATGCACGCTACTTACAAAAGATCCCCTGCCCCGTGCAGGCAGCTTCATGAGCGGACTATACAACTCTTAAGCACTCCGCGTTTGCACACTGGCTACTCTATTGACAATCTGGCTATAACTCAATCATCTAAAGTACTGACCTTTCGGAGGCTTTGTCTCCAGGCACAAACTCATTGTTTTCCCCAAGTACGGACTAGCCTGCGGCCACAATTTTCCCTATAAGAACCCCCAACTTTGAGCGTTTCCTCAGATCGCTTTTGGCTTCCATCCCGCCTTGCTGTCGCTTTGTCCAGCAAGCCTTCCCCTCAGCCCCACGTGCTGAGAATCCACGCTCGCCAGCTTCTTTGCTTTTACTGGGCTTCAGGACAGGTATAGTATTTCCCAAACCAAACCTCCTCTAAAAATCCCTCTATCCCACTCCTACCTTTATTTCTATAGCTTCTTGTGTGAGTGTGTTGCATACACTTGTGTGATTGTATTTCAATAAAATAATTATTATTATTTCAACATCTGCCTTATTTTTGACTCGGCCTGACCCCCTAGACATAGGGTTCAAGATCTCGCTACGTTACCCTGCCTCTCGCATTGCCAACTTGTCCTCTTGGCTAATTCCTCCCCATTGTTTGAGCACATTTAGGTGTCCCTCCCGGGACCCCCAGAAATCAGGGTAACACACTTTAGGATCGCCATAAGTTAGACTCAACCTGAAGGCACATAACAGCAGCAAATACATTTAAATGGTCTACAAGACTATGAGAACTAGCACAATATAGTGGTTTGAGTGTTTGGCTAGAACTCCAGGAGACCTGAGTCTGAATCTCTATCCACCGTGGAAAGCCGGCAGGTGACTTGGGCAAATCATACTCTCTCAGCCTCAAAGGAAGGCAATGGCAAAACTCCTCTGTAGAAATCTTGCAACAACAAGAAAAACCCTTCTATGATAGTGTCACCATAAGCTGGAGCTGACCTGAAAGCAGAGAACAACAACAGGTATACTTAAATGGAAAACAAGACTATAAGAACCAGTGTTATTTAGTGGTTTGCATGCTGAACTCAGATTCCAGACTAGGGTTTACTTTCTCAGCCATTAAGGCCCACTGGGTGACCCTGGAAAAGTTACACTTGCACCCTAAGAGGAAGGCAATGGCAAACCAACTCGATACAAATCTTGCCAAGAAAACTGTATGAGAGGGTCTCCATAAATTAGAGTCACCCTGAAGCCCTGGAACAGCCAATGAACATTAACCTTTCTACTCTGGAGTGCCATCTACCTGGTCTGTTTTTTGTTTTTGTTTTAAATAAATGACTAAATAAATCAGCACAGCTCCCATTCATTCAGCAGTGTCTCAGCCATTAAGTGGCCTTTACAAACATGCCTGGTAGCCTGGCATGGAGGACCACAACCTCAGGCACAGTCTTTCATGGCCAAATCCCCCAGCTTCCTCCCCTTCATCAAGTAGGAGGAGTTGCTGGCTTCTGTGATTTTTCAGCCCTCAAATTCTGGTGCACAAACTGCTTGCTTCTTGATCGTTGTTTTGTTTTGTAAACTGTCCTTTCTGGAGCAAACCTTCTACCTTTTTTCTCCTCTGAGGAACTAGAGAAAGGTACTAGAGAAAGGAAAAGAATATTTAAAAGACCACCGTAGCAATCATGTATTTTTATGAAAGAGGTCTTGCCCAAGTCTGTGATGACAAGAATGTGTTAAGAATGTTGCTTGGGAGAGAGAGAGAGAAAGTGGCAGAGGGAAAGTGGCTTTGTATATGGGATGTACAGAAGTCGCTTTTCTCTCTCCCACCCACTCCCGCCTCCTCAAAGGCAGGCAAGTATCTGGAAAGCTAATTAAGGGGGGGAGGGCGGGGTATACATACGTACAGATGTTTCTTGAAAGAAAAGGAGCAAGAGCATGAGGCCGAAGGCTGGAATGTGACACAATGGCAGTGGAAGAAATGACATCAAACAGGGCTTCTCTCTGTAGCAGAACACAGATGCCTCTTGAGAACTCCATGGTGGAATGTTGATAGCGTTTTCCAAAAGGAATTCTTCTGCCTGTACTTACTTATATTAAGTGCAATGTGGTAAATGTAATGTTCTGCAATAATATTTCTAGCCATGCTATTCAAATCTTGCTGTTGTGTATCTTCCCACAACACCTCTTAGAAACATCCTAACCTTCTCTCATTGTTTCTTAAACGCATTTGAAGACCCTTCTTTGATTAAGGTCATCAACTTGTCATCCTCAGCCATGTCCAACAGCTTTGTCACCCTTGTTGTATTATAAGCATTAATGTAGTCAAATTTTACATTACCATTTTTGTAGATTAGGAATAAGACTACTTAGTTATAGCTATTTTATTGAACTTTGAAGAAGTCCAAAAGGAAGTTTTCCGCATGGCAGATGACACTGAATTGGCTGAGAGGATGAACAGAAGCACTGGTGTTAAAAAAAAAAAAGCCAATCTATAGAGCTGGCTACAGGCATGGGGAACATTTTGCCTTCGTGTGTTATGGACCTACTGCTCCCGCCGAGCCCTACTCTGCAAAGCCAGTGGTGAGGGATAATGGAAGCTTCAACTCCACAATACTGGGAGGGTTCTGTGTTCCCTATCTCTGAGGTAAGGCCTCTTCCCATCATGCAGGAGGAAATTTCACCTCTCCCTGATTCCCTAACATAATCATTTCATGTCAAGTTGCACCCACATTAATCCCTCTTTCTAGACCACTTGAAACATAGGCCAGAATTCATTAAGGCATTTATGAAGGTGCACACACCATAATCCTGTAGCTATGTAGTGTCTCCAAGCCTGAATTTACCCCCTACTTCATCCCCACTGACACAGCAATGGCAGCCTCTGTGGTCATCTGGAGTCTGTTTCCCTGACAATCGAGAAGCAGCTGACTGATGCTTCCATCCCTTTCTGTGAGCTGTCTCCAATGTGACAGCCAGAAGCAGGGTCCCTGTCCCATTTCTGCTTTGTGCTGTAACTCTAAGTGATGCATTCATAACTGCCTTAGTGAGTTCCAGCCATAGAAATCCTTATCTTCCTTTGCTCCTGTTGCCCCTGCTGTACTGTTACCTCTAGTGTAAGTTGACCTTTCACTCATACAAATTATTCCACAACTTTATTCGTACCCTGAAGGAATGGTGGCACAACAAGGCCGACTCCATGAAGCTCAGCTGGAACAACAGGGGTTTCTTCCTGCCTTGCTGCCACTGGAAAGCAGATGGCTCCTCTTTAATTTTAGCTCTTCTACTTCTTCACAGCACTTTGCCCCCCATACACGCACACCAAAAAAGGCTCTGTCCTAATGCCTATTCCATCTGGTAGGCAAGATTGTGTGGGTCTTTGTGCCTTCAAGTTGCCTGGAGACCCCGTGAATTTCATAGGATTTTCTTCAGCAAGGAATACTCGGAAGTGGTATTGCCAGTTCCTTTCTCTGAAATATAGTCTACAGCACCTGATATTCCTTGGGCAGTCCCACCCGAGTACTAACCAAGCATGACTTTGTTTAGCTTCCAAGATCAGATAAGATCTGGTGCCTTTGGAATATTTAGAATTACTGGTATCTAAAGGTACTTACTTCCCACTTCCCTCTCTATCCTTTTGGCCACAGTGTCGAATACATTGTACAACATTATTTTAAATTGTTATATAATTGTATTTCTGCTTGTGGTGTAAGAAAGGTGAAATATTAATATAGTATTTTTTCAAAGCTTTCAAGCGAATTAACCAGTTAGTGATTGTAGTCCCTGGTTGTTCTGTCTTTTTTCAAGCCTCAAAATCTGGTGTGCATACCACTGGGAGCTGGTGGCTCCCATGTCAGTGGGATGGTGAATCTTTTTCAGCCTTTGAACTTTGAAGGCAGTATCCCAGGTGCTGAACTTATTTTAAGAACAGGCTTCTGTACCCTGGACAGCTTCTTTAACACGGGAGTTAAAACCTAGAGATGATTCACTGCACCATTGACATGGAAACCACAAGCTACCATGAAAACAAACTGCTTGTTCTACAGCTGCTTTTAAACAGAGCTTGAAAAAGTTACTTTGGGGAGCTATAGTTCCTAGACTCCTCTAGCCAGCATAGTGGCATTCTGGGAGTTGTAGTTTCCAAGTTCTGATTAAGCTACTGTTGCTGACACAAACCTAGCCTTAAATCTTTCTCTTCTGAGCTTCTCACAGCTGCCCCATCTCTCAGCCATGGCCAGTACAAAGATCCTATGCATATCTCAGGGTGGAAGGTGTTGTCCTTATACAAGGCTTGGCATCAGGATAAATAGCCCAAAAGGTTTACTTCTCAGGTAAAAGCTAAGATACCCCCCTCACCATGACCCCAACATACAGAAAGTGACCAGATGGGGCACTGGATCTGCCTTTAACACTGGAAATCCACAACATTCTGCACTATAACAGGCTAACTTAGAGAAAACAGGAGGGGCACCAACACCTCACCACTGTCCCCTGCCAAAAGCACCAACTCCTGGCAGCCTGATGGTGATACTGCTCTTGTGGGTTGCTATTTAGCAATGATATCATGGCCTGAGAAAAATTGATACCCAGTTATAATTCACTTACAATATATAAATAGGAGAAGTGCCTTTTTTTCAAGCTACCACAGGGAATCTAGCAATGGAATGGGAACCAACAAGCGAGAAGGCAAGCTGTTTGTCTAAGAGACAGTCATTGGCATCACCTACAGCAGGGGTGGGGAATCTTTGGCCCTCCAGATGTTGTGGATTTCAATACACAGAAGCTTCAGTCAGCATGGACAATGGTTAGGGATTATGGGAGCTGAGGTCCATAATTATCTGGAAGGCCAAAGGTTCCCCCTTATGCAACAGAAGCTTCTTGAAAAAGTTTCCTGTGACACAGCTGCCTTTATTCAGCAAACAGTTTTAGATTCAATAGGTTGCTGTGTAGACTGGTTGTTTGTTTGCTTGTTTGTTTGAGCACCACTGCAATACTATTTGGGTTTTAATTTTGGTGGCATGAAGAAAATTCTATCCATTTACATGCCTCACGAGCCATGCAGAGAGACAGCAGCCTCAGTTTAAAGTAATCTGCATGTGTTAGCTGTAGTTGCGCGCTCCAGTCATGAGTCAGAGCCGGGGAATCAGGCCTGAGATCAACCTCTGATGGAGCCCTTCTGTGCTGGTGGAAGGCATTCACCTTTCTTTTCTTCCCTTGCCTGCCCCCTCCCGCTCCACCCCACCTTCCCCTGCCCATCCAGGTTGGAGTGATAATAAACTGCTGTGTTGATTTCAGCTTCATGTACAGAAGGCAGGAAGCAGGCTGTCTGGCTGCCTGACTGCCTCAAGTGTTCTGGCAGGCGCCCGCAGCTTCTGAAGGCTGATTTTGAAAGATAAAAGTTGCTTTGGAGGAGAGCGCGGAACAGGCACAGGAACTCCGGTATGGGGCAGGGGGCTAAATCCTATAAATATTAACAAGCACTTTGTGCCACTCACTGGATCCCGGTAAAAATGAGACTCTTTACCACTCTCAGGGTGGGGGCCAGAGCTGGCAATGGAGGTGAGGCAGACCTCCATCCCTAAGCCAGAAGTCCCTGAGCAGATGGTACTTTGCTGTTTTTGGAAGCAGGCTGTTTTAGAAGAAGGACTAGAATCTGCCATTGTGGTCTGTGTTTCATAACTTTATGCATACTTAGCTACATAGCCCCACAGCCCTTGGGTCAGTTTGACACCCCACTGAAAAAAAAATCAGGATAGTGTTAATGTCTTATTCAAAAAGCACAGGCATATGTTTTGACTTATTGGAGTAATAGAGCTCTGAAGGAAAATCTGAGGTTGGAAATACTGTATTTGGTGGTGTATAAGACTCACTTTTTTCCCCTGAAAATTACTGTTCGAAAATGGAGTATGTCTTATACGCCAGTGTGTCTTACACGCCTGCAAATAGCATTTGCCAGTATATAAAGGGGCGTGTCTTATACACGGGTGCATCTTATACGCCAGCAAATATGGTACTATCAGTTCTATTATAGCATGAGTGGGAATCATATGGTTTTCCATTTGCTGGAACACAACTCCCAGCATTCACCATTAGGTATGGTGGTTAGGGCTGATGGGATGTACAATCCAACATCATCTGGAGGGTCAATGATTCCCACCTTTGTATTATAGTACAGGTATACCTCCATTAACAAAGTAGATCTGTTCCTCGGCTTTACTTCTTTGACAAAAAACAATTGGTATCACAAAGACAGAAATGACATGGATGGATTCGGGGTAGTGTCCTGCACCACAAAAAAGAAGACCAGATCAACATGTTTTAGAAGACTTTTTATTCAAAGCTAACAATAGGCACATTAGCCTTGCCGAAGTAAACAAAAACATTTTGAATCGTCTAGAACACCACCTTGAAGGCTTCCTCCAAAAAGTATCCACGGATAACTTTTTCTTTTACCAGCCTCCACTTTACTTATTATTTCATTTTAATGGCCAAACTTATGGATCTATCTTTTTTAACATGTTCGGGCAGCTGGTGAGGCTGGCTTATCTGCTTTCTTTTTTCTTCTCTGTTTTGTTGTTCACAGTGCTCAACAGAGGCCTTCAGAGACAGCTGCTGCTTATCTTGCCTGTTATAAGCACGTACACACAGCTAGGCTAGCCGCTGCTAAAACAGACTCCCTTTCTATCTCAGCTCAAACAATTGCATTGTTTACCACAGATATATAACTGCAACATGACACTGAAAGGCTGCTTTTCTACAGCTCTCCTTCACAGTCCTCCCAGTACTAATGCTGCTTAAAAATACCTAACTAGATGGAGGACAAGGAGAAAAGGAGGGGCTAGATGAGCATAAAAAGACTTTCTAAAAAGGTCAGAGACTTTGTTAACTGAGGTATGCTTGTACTCACTTTTAGTTTTCCTTTTCAATAAATTACAGATTTTTCTTTAGTCCTGGGTGTAATGATGACATATTTTATATGTATTTCTTACCATTATATTATTTTTTAGACGCTCAACTCTGTTTCTACATCTATAAAATAAAAGGTGAAATAAGAGGAAGAGGATTATAACTCACTCACAGGTCACATTTTTGCCCCGAAGTCACAGACAAACATTTTCTGCTACATCTCTTGTGCTGGATGCGGTGGAATTGGATGTGCCAATGAACTAACCAGGAGACAGTGCACTAACTTGTGAACACCTTCTCCATCCTGAAGCAGTAGTCTATGCTGCGTCTTCAAAATGGTTCCGGCTGCTGAAATTTGCCCTTGCTAGACTTGCCAGAGGAAATTTCAATAGGTGCTCCTCATCAGGCAACTAATTAAGAAGTAACACCTGATGAAATCCCTTCTCCTACTCAGCCATTAAAGGTACAGGAGCCATCCCTAGTTTTCAGTCTTCTAGCAGTCCTACCTCAGACTGCAGAAATGAGGGGAAGCCTATTTGGCTATTAACCAGGACTCTAAATGGCTGGACTTCTACACTACTTGCTGTTGGGCAAAATTAGCAGGCCTCTCTCCTTCCCACTGTTGCCAGCTGCTGCTCTTGTTCTCTTCCTCACACCCACCAGACAAATGACTGATACGCAAGTAAGCCAATAAGCAGGCAGCTCCTCCTCCTTTTCACCACTGCTGCCCATTTGCCACTTCTGGACCAAATGAAAGGGCACTGATGGCAAGTGTTAATGGCTGGGAGCCATCCTTTTGCAGGATGATCAACCTGGGAGTGTGCCTCTCTGTGACACCCCCAGGACTGGGAGGTCAGCAATGGATTAAACTTAAGATCTCATCCTGCAGGAGGCAACCTGACACCCCTAAACCCAGGATGCTCCTTGCAAATCGCAACCCGGCACAAGAATAGAAGTAGTATGCAGTGATTGCTGCCCCATATTCATGCTATCACTATACGAACTAGTGTGCTTGTGTAGTTGTTTATTTGAGCCTAACTTGCAGCGCTGTTTTTGAAAGTACAGAAGGCAGCTTACTAACCTAGGAGGATCAATTTTTCTCCCTGAAATATCACCATTAATGCAGAATGCAATTGAAATAACAATCAGACAATTAAAGAACAAAGACACCCATCAGTTACCAAACCAAGATCAGTAAAATGCAACCACAAATATCTTGCAATGCTTCAAAGTGCAGCATTCCTGATTTCTACAGGCAGCTCATTCCAGAGACAAAAGAAAGATACTGTATGGGGCCCTCTCCATGTCTTCTGATTCAAAGGTGAGAAGCATGTGATCCTCCAAACACAGCTGGACAATAGCTCTCATCATCCCTTGCAATGGGCTGTGCTGGTTGAAGCTGATGGGAGGTGGAGTCTACTTGTGTCCAGAAACTCACAGCATTTCTGTTTTTCTCAACTCTGCAGTAATTTCTCAAAGAGATGGACATATGAAGGAGAGCCTGGAAGAACTGACTGCAAAGATGGTCCCTCAACTATGCGGATGCCAGGTCAACATTGGCAGCTTGCATTGGACCCAGAAACTCATAGGCAGCCAGAGCAACTGGCATAAGATAAGTCAAATAAGAATCTACTTCTTGAGACCTGTCAAAAACTGGGCATTTTGCTTTAAGTACACCTTCAAAGTAATCTTCAAGGGAGGCCCTATCTGGAATATATGATGCTGTTGGCCAGGGAAGTGGGAAAAGAATATGAATTTGTGTGTTGTAGGATAAATAACGACCGCACTCTGCAGAGAAGAGCTGGGAAGCTCAACACATGAATGTCATTTTTAGTGGCAGTAATTATAATTCTGCTCACTGTTCATTAGATTGATTGACTGATGTTAACATTTATCCTCTCCTTTCTTCCAAGAAGCTCAAGTGGCATACATTGGCCTTCTTTCCATTTTTTATCCTCAGAGCAACTCCATGAGGAAGGCTAGGCTAGAGGCAGTGCCAGATGTAAGCTCACCCAACAAATTTAGCCACAAAAGAAGGAACACATGAAATATTTTCCCTTTCTATTGCCCTGGACATCCTTGATGAGAGGTCATAGAATCACAGGACTGTATTGCTGAAAGGGCATGCAATGGCTGCTAAGACTCATACAGTGCTCTGGCAATGCAGGGATCTGCACATTTCCACTTGTGTTCATCTTTGCATGAGCAGCTAGTTTTGGGGTACTCTGGGAGGGCCACTTACAGGCACCGACTTGTCACTAGACCTTACATGCCAGTTTACAGGCTGCTTGTGAACTACAACCAATTTTAATTTATTTAAGTGTTCTGTTTTAATTTTTATTGTAAGCAGCCCAGTTGGGAGAAAAGTGGGATATGAATCAAACGAATAATTAAAAAATAAAGCATCTCTGTCAGTGAGCTGTCCAATCTGCTTAAAATTTCCTATGAAGGAGAGCTTGGGGAGAGAGGCCTTTTAGCTTTCTGGAGTGCACGCCCTCCAACATTTCACAAAGGCAAACCAGGACATGTGTGGCCAGGCAATGTCAGAGGGTAATCAAGATGGCTAAAGTTACAAGTGATAAAGAACACTAGGAGAGGCTAGAGTAGCTTGCTTTTGCCTGAGCCTCTAGGGAAAGAAAAGATTCCTCTCTTCCCTGTTGAGTTCACTGAGTGCATTTTTGTACTTTGAATTCAGTTTGCAGCAACTGAAGTTAGCTGAGGACAAAGGGGGAAAGTTGGAGGAGGAAGGAGAAACTGGGACATTTTCAAAGCAGCTGAAAAAAATGAGACAATTGACCGTCCCTGCTGAATGGGGACAGCTGGAGGATGCAGGAGTGCCATGCCAGTTTACAGTCTTTGTCTCCTCTGTATTCTCACACATCCAAACCACCAAACTATACAGATGTGGCCTGCTCCCCCTCCCCAAAATGCACAAGCTGCTAGTCTAGGCAAAACCCTGTGCACAACCTGTATTTGATTGACAGGTGAGAAAACAGGGAGGGGGGGTAAGCTTTCCATCAAGTGCAAAACTGTCTCCTCTCCCCTGCTGACTTAAGCGATGCAAGTCCAATATGACATGTCCAATTAACCTCAGATTTTCCCCCAAAATATTTCCTCTGGCCTAATGGGCAGGCATGAGAAACGTCTGGCAGAAAGGATCCTTGTCAGAGAAAGCAAAGGTTCGAAAGGAAAGTGTCTCACGGTCTCAAAGGACTAGGCCACTCCCACCACTCTGCAAATAAACCACTCCAAGCTGCTCGGTTCTCCAAGAAATCCCGTTCCAATACAGCTTCGGCAGCAGAATGGAATGTGCTCCTGGATCAACAGTGCGCTCTCACTTCTAAGCAAGGAGCATGAAATGAGGAAATGAAAAAGAGAAATAACACAGCTCCTTCTCTGCTACTTGGTGGAACCAAAGTTTCCACTTTCTCCTACCTTGTTGCTCCATTACTGTAACTCAGAACCAGCATGTTTGTTCAGATCAGGTAATTATTCAAAAATACAGTCCACAGACAACATCTTGTCTACATCAAGTCATTTTAAAACCTTCATAAACATTTTAAAACTTTAATAAACATTGTAGAGCTAGGCACTTTCCCCACATTCTGTTTAAATGTTCACTTGTTCTCTTTGAGACTCCATCGTATCTTTTAGCCAAAGGTTTGATAACTGGTTTAGGACACCTTTGGAACAGACCCCATTCTTGTTTACGTAGCCATGCTGATTTGCATAGAAAAAGCTAATGGGCCTAATTTATTATGAACAGTTCTATAGGCAAATGCAGTGGTCAATTTAGGAGACAGTACTGTATTTCACAAGCAGAGTACTCAATATTCACAAGCAGAAGGTGAGCAACTACTACTCCCACACTACCATTGCACATACATGGGGTCCAGCACAGAAATAAAACCAGCTTAATCCTCTTTGGCAATAATATACTTCTTTGATAAAAACATATGAAGTAAGTTTACATACAAATCCTAAAGCTTCCATAACATATTTCATAAGCTCTATAATATGTGCTCTTCAGAATGGAGGAAAAGCAGAGAAAGATAATAGAGGATTTCAACACAGACTAACTGCAGAATAACTGATGTAAGGAGATAGTGTAGTTAAGACCAATAAATAGGAAATGACACAACTCATGAGATGCCTAAATTCTTAAAGGGACATGAAAACTAGTGCTATTTCTAATAAAAAATCCATAGAATGCAATAGGGCATAAACACACACTGAGCTTCATATGTCAGCCATAACTTTTAAGTCAAGTGAAGCAGGCAGGAAATAAAAGTAAGTACCATGTCTGTATCATATGTATACTGTCCAATTACAGGGGATTAACTTGTTGCTCTCTAACTTTTTAATGGAATCGAACATAAAAGCTTTAAATCAGGGGTGGGAATTGTGTGTCCCTCCAGCTATTGAAGTGTAACTCCCAGCATTCCTGCTTATTGGCTGTGCTGGATAAAGATGATGAGAGCTGCAGTACAGCATCTGGAAGGCCATACATCTGCCATCACTGCTTTGAACCAACCGAAAGTGTATAACGCAAACCAAAAGTTCTAGAGGACTTACATATTGCATGTTTGTGGACCCTATAGTTGGATGCCATGCCATGTCATGTATTTGTTGCTGTGTGCCTTCAAGTTGTATCTGCCTTGTGGCAACCTTAAAGCGAACCTATCACAGGGTTTTCTGAGAGTGTCATACGTCCAAGGTCAGCTAATGGGTTTCCATGGTTGAGCAAAAATCAAACCCTGGTCTCCAGGGTTGCAGTCCAAAGTTCAAACAAGAACACCATGCTGGCTCTCTGTCACATATTTGGGGGAAGATTATTTTCAGGGTTAGATTAGGTGAGATGGCATGTATCTGTGGATGGAACTGCCTGTTCTGTAAATATTGTCAAAAAGCAGCCATAGGGAAGGATATGCATAATTCAGATCAACTCATGATATTGTGAGATGAACATTTTTTTCTACATCAGTTCTGGATGAAAATGCCGCCCCCCAATAGTTGATAGATGCCTATTTTTTTCCCTACACTTCTCCTTCCACCTCCACTTCATCCCTTTATATATGAATAGGGCAGAGACATTACTAAAACACACATCTGCTTTATGGTTTTCTACAGAGGTGTAATTTTCAACCTTCTTTTTGATGTCAGTATCTTTGTCACATTAGGGCCTAACATAAAGAGGAGGAGTGAGGAAACTCTTCTTAAGTGATAGCAGCTCAGATAGCCCTGCCCATCTTTAGGAAGACAGGATGGACGAGGAAAAGAACTTCCTGATGGTTAAGAGCAGTTGGACTTTGGAATGCGCTGCCTCGGAGTGTGGTGGAGCCTCCTTCTTTGGAGGCTTTTAAGCAGAGGCTGGATGCTTTGATGGTGTATTCCTGCATGGCAGGGGGTTGAGCTAGATGGTCCTTGTAGTCTCTTCCAGCTCTATTATTCTATGTAGAGTGAAGAAAACACCTCAGGTGACTAATGCTGGGAGACAGCAAGGGTCCCACAGCCAGCCCTCCTGGGTATCTTAGCCATTTATGTCAACTGGAGGCAAACTGTGTGTTTCATGAAGGCTGTCCTAACCCCTCTAAACTAACCTGCTGTGGTGGAGGGCACTGTCCAAGCACCCGTGTTAAAATAAGATTCCAGTTTACTTCTGTATGTGAAAGGTGGAACACCACCATTTGCCCTTTGCCTCATTATGGGCTCTGGCAATATGCTATGCTATCCTGTGGAACCACAGTTTTCACAGATACTTGGGAACAGGCTAATGACTCTGTGGAAGTTCCTGAACTAGGGAAGTCAAAAAATTTCATGCAATCATAGAATCACGGAGTTGGAAGAGACCACAGAGGCCATCCAGTCCAACACGCTGCTATGTAGGAACCCACATCAAAGCATTCCCAACATATGGCCATCCAGCCTCTGCTTAAAAGCCTCCAAAGAAGGAGACTCCACCACACTCCGAGGCAGCAGATTCCACTGCTGGACAGCTCTGATCGTCAGGAAGTTCTTCCTGAGGTTCAAGTGGAATCTCCTTTCCTGCAGCTTGAATCCATTGCTCCTTGTCCTAGTCTCTGGAACAGTGGAAAGCAAGCCCGCTCCCTCCTTGACATGACATTCCTTCAATCCTTGGGAGATGTTCAGGAAATCCATGCCATAAGACAGGGTTGAAAAAAGAGCAAGGGACAAAAGTGAACAGCTGTTATTTAACAAACGGGGGAGCAAAGGATCAAGAGTGAATGTGAACACACTGAAACAGCAGCAACAGCCCACACAATTACATACAGAAACACCACAAAATGGCACTGCAGGAGTATATTGATCAAGGTCTGAGGCAAAACAACAACAGTCTCAAAACAAACGTGAGGACTGTCCATGTGAAGACTGTTATGAGAACATAAGGAGAATGATGCTGGATTAGAACAAAGGCATACCTAAATCAGTCTTCTAGATCAAATATCTGAAAGGCCAGCCGGACACCATTTAGGAACCCACAAGCAGGCCATGAATACATTAGAACACTTCTGCCCACTCTAACATGCCTCAATCCAACTTCCAGTCCCAAACAGAGTAGACCCAATGGGAACTTAGCAAATCAACATTTATGCAAATTTGACTAATTCAACACACCTACTCTAGCTGGGACTGACAACTGTGTATAGGCCCTGTTCCTCAGCAACTGGTATTCATTATATGTGTGCCTCTGAAAATGGAGGTAATAGACTTTGACAGTCATATCCTCCATGAATTTGTTTAATTCTGTTTAAAAAGTCACCCAAGTTGTTGGCCATCGCTACATTTTTGTGGCTTAGAGACTCTCCCGTCTCAACACCATGTTTCCATTCACATATATACTTTCTGGGGAGGGCATTTTGCCATAAGCAACATTTTGGAGAACTCCTTGTGGACATCTGTGCGGACGTTTCGTTTCTTTCCTCGAGCATCATGTACTCCCCCTCCCCGACATTCTTCCTGCTGCCTTTTTCTGTTCTGCAATAAGCCTTCCTGAATATCTCACTCAAATATTTTTGCTCCTTTATCAGTTGCACTGATGGATGTCTGATGGCAAGAAGCAGTAAAGGTCACATAGTCATGCAGTGATGGAGCCCTTTGGGCGGTGGGATTAATCCACGACCCACAGCCTGGGGGGGAAAGCATCAGACAGGATCAGTGCTTGCTCTTTCACTTTTCTCCTTTCATTCAAGATTTACTGCTAGGGGAACAGGGCTTGGGACTGCTATGCAGTGGAGCATCGACTTGCCCATGCCGTACACTGCAGGCTTTTGCTTGCAGGTAGTCTAGCAAAGGACTTAGTTTATTGAGATGTCCTGTTTTGGAGAAAATGAAATGTGGCTCTAAGGGCTGTAGTTGTAGCATTTGCCATCTGTCTATATACTTGAGCAAGGGCCCTCTGGAGGTTAAGGCACAAGACTCCGCATTACAGACTGGATAGCAAAAATAGGCAAACTGTCACTCAGTTCCTCAACAACACCAAAGACAGGATTATTTGCAGAACAAATAACACTTCACCAGTTTTAGGACATAATCCACAAAGCACCTGCTCTGCTTTAACACCCCCTCCCTCAAAAAATATCTGAACCAAAATGACCCAAATGCTATGTCAGGAAAAGCAAAATAAGTCTGCATAAATCATACAAACTGAAGATATTTCCATAATCACTCAGATCTTCCCTCATTGTCCTCATCCACGGAGTTTACTCTGAGGCATGATATATTCATTTACATACCCTCTAATTGTCCTGATTTGTCCAGGAAAGTCCTGAGAAATGCTCTGTTATCTCACATTTTCAGCTTCTTTTAAAATGTCCCAGTTTCTCTCTCTTCCTCTCACTTTCCCCCTTTGTCCTCAGCTGACTTCAGTTGCCACAAACTGAATTCAAAGTGGAGAAGTAGTTTGTACTCAATTAAATCAAGAGTGGGGAAGAGGAGAGAAGGGGAAGAATCCTCACCTTCCCCGTAGGCTCAGGCAAAAGTAAACTGCTGCTCCCTCTCCTAGCTTGTGTGTTCTTCTTCATTACTCACTTTTGCCATCTTGACCAAACTTGGATGTTGCTTGGCCATGCAAGTCCTGGTTTTTATCTGTGAAATGTTGGAGAGTATGTGCTTGTCGAGGGTCAGTGTGGTGTAGTGGTTCGAGCACTGAACTATGACCTTGGAGATTGTTATTCAATTCCCCACTCAGCCATCGAAACCCAGTGGTGCATCACACAGCCCCAGAAAACCCTGTGATAGGGTCGCCATAAGTTGGAAACTACTTGACGGCACATGGCAATAACTACATGTTTGTCACAGGAAAAGAAATAATGTAGTATTATACAAGTCATTACAACTCACTTTTTAATTCCTGGAACAGTTACTAAAATTTCTTTTTCCCATTTTCCTATGCTGAGTATGTGGTTTTATATTACACACTACCCATATGCTTTCAAGCGTATCTGCACCACAATAAAATCTGTGTTTTTTACTTCATTCCCCCCAACCCACCCACTGCAAAAGGTGATGTTCTCAGGAAGCTGGACTCTGCACCCAATACTACATTCTGTACTTTTTATGCTCTTGCACAAAATTATAAAATGTATGTGGGCCCAAGAGTAGTTAGTAAGAGTTGACATTTAAGGACTCATTGATAAGTGTAGATCGAGGCCTTCAGTGAACCAGGGAAGCCCTCGACATCTAAACTCAGAAATGCTTTCGGGGTCCCATGGAAGGACACGATGTCATTTCATGCCATGGCAGTGATGCAGTGTTTTGTTCACTGAAGAAAGAATGGTCTTGTTCAATGCCTGCAGTGTTTTTTCCCCCCATGCTTTGGGTGTACTTTCCATATATGTCTGACATTTGGAGGAGGGCCATGGTTTTCCAAAAATGGCTCTTTATTCTCAAATCTTTCTTGATTCTGAAAGGCCCTTCAGAGAAAGGTTGCATCCTTCTAGCTCCTGACTGGGGGAAAGGGGACTATTCCCCCCACCGGGTTGCTTATGTGAATAAATTTTCCTCTACCCCTTTCCAATTTATTTGTTTCTGGCATCATTTGAGTTTTGCATAAACGTACAAATATTACATACTGCAAAATCCTTTCACTAATATGTATTCAGATTACGCCCAAGCCAAATTTATGCAAGTGGAGAGAGGCAAAGTTACTTGAAAAGAAACTCACGAATAAAAAGCAAAAGCTTTGGCTTCAGCAATCGTCATCATTGGTCTCAGAGAGTTCTAACATAACAAGAAAAGCAAAAATAGGGTTACTCCATAGAGCCAAGTACTGAAAAATCAGGCAAATATAATTGTATTAATGGGAAACAGGTGCAGTCTGACATTAACAGCACAGTCCTATGCCTGTCTTCACAAAGATAAATTCTATCAGGTTCAGTGGGGCCTGTTCTAGGTCAAACGCAGTGGCAGCTGTTGGCTTCCTTATCAGTGGGACTGGTGACTCTGCTCCAGGTTTTAGTCCAGTCTTTAAAAGTGCTGAGTCCAATCCCCAAAAAGGGTTCAGCCTATTGGATACCTCCCGTAAGATTCAGATTAAAACCATAGCATATGCATCACCCCTCTGACATGGGAGGTACTAGCATCTAGAGGTTAGTGTGTATAGGATTTCGGCCTCAGTCATTTATATTGGATAAAGATTTATCTCCATTATGGCCAAGTGCATGGCACCAATTTATTTTAAAAAAAACAGGAAAAACATCAAATCCTTTCCAAACAGAGCAGTGTAGTGTTTTGAATGTTGGACTAGGACTCTGGGAGACCAGGGTTCAAATCCCCACTCGGCCATGGAAACCCACTGTGTGACTTTGGGCAAGTTACACTCTCTCAGCCTCAGAGGAAGGCAAAGACAAACCCCTTCTGAATAAACTGTGCTAAGAAAACCCTATGACAGGTTCACCTTATGGTTGCCTTAAGTTGGAAACAACTTGAAGGCAAACAACAGCAACAACTTATTTTAATTTTGTGAGTCATGGTGAATGGAAACTAGGTAGACAAGCTAATGAAGCCCGTTCCATCCTCCTCCTAACTGTTGGAGAACCTTATTAGCCATAGCTTGGTTTCTGAGATTCCAGAGCCCTTGCCTTTCATGCTTTCAAGCTGGTCTGAGCTGTGAAAAGGCTGGAAACAAGAATGGGAATGTGTGATCCACCAGCGGTGGTTGGACTGCCAATTCTCATCAGCTTCAACCAGCCAGGCCAACAGAATTGTGACTTGAGACATACAGAATCATAGAGTTGGAAAGAACTACAAGAGTTACGTAGTCCAGTCCCCTGCCATGCACAACCAAAGCACTCTCTTCAAAGACTTCCAAAGAAGGAGTATCTACTACCCTCTGAAACAGTTTATTCTATTGTAAATCTAGTGAAATCTGGATGGTTACTGGATCCCCAACCTGTCAAACAACAACTTGCCAACAAAAGAAGAGGGAAAAAAGGAGATTGACAGAGGTGTGAGATCCAGCGTAGTGGACTGAGTGTAGGTCTAAGACTCCTGGAGTCCTATCACAGTATTATAGCACTATATTCCACTTAAACTGCCACAGCGTCATTCTCTGAGATTATGGGCTTTGTAGTTTACTGAGGCCCAAGAGCACTCTGGCTGGAGATTCTATATGTCCCTCCCTAAACTGCAAATCCCAGGATTCCATGCCATGTTGCCATGAAAGGTAAAATGTAGTAATAGTGCACTAGCAACAACAACATTTTACAAAAGACTAAAATTGCCTGAGGTTTTAAAATTATTTTTTAAATAAGAGAAGGCCCAAGGGAAATGATGGAGGTTTATAAACTGATGATGTGATGGTTGCTGTGGAGAAAGCAGAGAAAGAGAGGAGGCACTCCAGTGGGTCAAGTGTTAATCAATACGAGTAAATACCTTGAACAAACAGTACTAGAACTCAGGATTATCCAATGAAGTCGACTGGAGGGAGATGAGGGAAACTTCCAGAAAGAGGTCTCCTAGAACCACTGCCACTCAAAAGATATTCTGCAGCTTTTTAGCTGATCTTTCTCTATTAATGAATGCTCTTTAGTAAGGACATGGGTGAAGTGATGGGGGGAAACCCAGAAGGATTACAAATGGGAAATGGTAACATTTAACCTCCCTATAGAATTCCTTGAATGAAGAGGGATACTTGCACAGTTAAAAGTATTGCCCAAAAACATCTATCTAACTATCTGTCTGTCTGTCTATCTGATTTATATCCCACCTTTCTCCCAAGTGGACTCAAAGTGGCTTACATTATGTATTAAAGTAAAAAAGTTAAAACAATGTGCTGTACAAAAGTTTACAAAGCATTAAGCCATGAGTCCAATTAAAACACTACTTTATTGTTGTTGCTGTGTGCTTTCAAGTCATTTCCAAGGCAAACCACACAGCAAACCAATCATGGGGTTTCTTGGAAAGATTTGTTCAGAGCAGGTTTGCCTTCCTCTGAGGCTGAGAGAGTGTAACTTGCCCAAGATCACCCAGTAGGTTTCCAGTAGCTGAAGTGGGAAGTTGAACCCTGGTTTCCTAGAGTCCTAGTTCAACACTCAAAACACTATGTCAGACTGGCTACAAAAACACTACTTCGAAGGCGTTAATTTTAAAAAAATTAAAATATTAAAATATACATTACATATTGAAAACAGTCCATTTAATTGCGTATTATTCTGCCCTGGTTAGATAGGGCTGAAGGCCTGTTTAAACAAGAAGGTCTTTTGTCTGCCAGTGCAAAGAGGGAACAGAGGGACAAATCAAACCTTCCTCTGGAGCCCAGGAGCAGCCCCAGAGGAGGCTCTCTCTTGTGCCCTCAATAGCCATGCCTGAGTGGGTGGCAGGAGAGAGAGAGAAAGCCACCCTGTGAAGATCATAAGACCTGGGGAGCTTCACACAGGAGATACAGGCTTTACATCTATCTATGCAATTTACACTCCACCTTTCTATGCCAGGGGCAACCAAGGTCACTAAGAAAAATTAATACCTTATAAAACAAATATCCCAAAAGCCAGCCTTGGGTTGGCTACTTCGGAAAGTAGATCTGGATGGGCCTTTTGTCCAGTCCAGCAGGGCACTTGTTGTTAGGCCTGGTGCTCCAGCATTTTGGGTGTGCTTCACTGAATATTGGCCCTATATAACATTGGCATCCCACAGTTGTTCCTTGTAAAATGAGGCTGAGGAGGAGGGGTGGGCTGCTCCAGGAAAGGACATTTTATGTTTAATGTGTACTTTAACGCAATGCTTCCTTTAGCATAATTTCAGCATATTTTCTCCTTCAGTCAACCAGAGTGAGAGAGGGTTTCTTTTTTTTTAATTTCGCTTCCTATAGGTTGGGGGGGATGTTTGTGTGTGTAGGTGGGATATGAAAAGTCAACTTTGTGGGAAAGGTAGCTATGAACAAAGAGGACCATTGAATTTACAGGCTGGAGTTCAGAAAGACAGGTCTAAACAGCTGGCATTTCTCCCCTCCCCTCCCTTCTTCACATACACACACACCAACTATACATTTTTCCCTACCCAGTCCCAACCAGAGGCAATGTAGTTCTGTCTGAAAATAACCTAACACAGAGCTTGAATGAATCCACAGTGCTGAACGCCTGATCTCATCCCTCACCCAGCCAGCACCACCTTCAGTGCCTCAGTTTTCCCTCTGTTACCTGAGTTGTTGTAGCCTCAAATCTGTGTTTTAATAAATTAAAAACTTTGCTTCATTATCTTCCCTTTCCTAAAAAGCAGAAGAAAGACCTAAGCTAATAGCAAAAGGCAGAAACTGGAGGTATCAGGTCCAAATGTTTTTTAAAACCTCACCAAAGAGACTTGGTGTGGCCTGTGGCTTTTGACGAAGCTGTTGCTCTTCTGCAGTCCTCGCTATTCTGGAGACTTCCAGAAATATATTCTGGACACTTTTTGGCACTCTAGGATATTTGAGATATGAAATTGTTCAGATATGCAGAAAAGGTCTCTTCTACAAAGATAAAGAAAGTCGCCTCTACCCGGTGATGTTAGTACTATGGCAAGGTGGAAAATCCAGAGGGAGTGTTTGTAGACATCTCCACTATGTGCTGCAGAAGAAACCTCAGAGCTTAGAAATGTTAGCATCTGTGCCAATACATTAATGTTAAATCATTAAAGAAAATTAATTTGCTAATATTGAAACGTGCTTGAGAAAATGAAGGATGGTTAATTCATTAATTAATTTGTTAAACTGTTAAATTAATGAAAATCATTTATATTCATTTTAAACTAGTTGATACCTAAGAACTGGAAAATAAAGCAAGATACTCACTTAAATGAATGGTATAAAAAGGTATGAAATATAGCTATTGATGATAAATTGACTTGTAGTATCAAAGTAAAGAAGAGGGGATTAAAAAGAGATAATTTTATAGATATTTGGGGGGAATTTATTGATTGTGTGTTAATAAAGGGGAAATAAATCAACCAAAGAATCATCACAATTTTGGAAGGGGAATGGAGCTATTTATTATCTAATTGTAGAATAGATTAAGATTAAGAACATTTGGTATAAGTGGTTTATAAGTTTATGGTCGTTGGGTTTTTTTGTATTAGGTATTGTGTTGTGTGTTTTGTGATGTTATGTATTTTTATGTTAAACAATTAATAAAAAAAATAAACTAGCTGATACCAAGTTGAACTAATGAGAAAGATAAACTGTCAGTCAAAAATAAATTCACTGGCATGTAACAATTAAAACAACGAGTTGAGAAACTGTTGTTGAATTTTAAAAAAAAGAAAGAAAGAAAGGCAACCAGTTAATTTTTGGGTTAATTTGTCAGGCCCTTTCCCTGCCCATTTTGTGATCTGGGCAAACCATGGCTGCTCATTCAGTTGACTGGATCCTTTGCTTTATTATTTTCATGGTCTTGCCATCATGGTGGATAATCTCTTCTCATATGGTTTGTGATTTTTTTAAAAAAAAATAGGTATTATGGATAGCATTATTCCAGAATAAGGAAAGAAAGAAAAAGAGACACAGCACCCACACCAGTAAAAACTAGACAGCATGCACCAGTGTCAACATTTTAAATTCCTCTGATGGATCTGTTCCTTGATTCTGGCATCCAACAAAAATCCTGCCGAAGTCAATTGCAGTTTTGTTTGCAGAACCAGGATCATATCCTTTTATAATGTTTATGCCAGCACACTAATATAAACACCCCTTAAACAGACTGTCCTTCATGAATAGTTTTTCATGCATCTCCAACGGCAACAGGAGCAGAAGCCAGGTGCTTGGCTTCTCTACCTGAACAGGAAAAAATGAACAGGACAGACTCTGACAGACCAAAATCTTCATACCTGGACATTTAAGGTGAAAGTGAAGGAGCTTAGTTTTGCTGTAAAACCTGATAAAACTGAAGCTGTAGCTGAAGGTGCCACTTCTTTCTGGACCAATATGAGTAGGAATGCTACAAAACTAGGATTATTAGCATTTTCCTTGAAACCCTTGTGTTCTCCTTATGTTTGTAAGGTCTGTTCATATGGCACAAATAAACAGAGGGAGTCAATAACTGTTGCTGATTTCTGGTCTGTTGAGAAATCAGAGGTCCTAAAAGCAGTTTAGTGCATCAAATTGTACTACAAAAATGAACAACAAATACAGGTATAAATTTTAGTCCACAAAATCCAATAATACCCAAGTTGTTAGTAGCAATGCAGTCAAAACACAATCAGCAGCACAGATTCCCAAGGAAAATTAGCATATCATCTTGCAAAAGAAATGACCTTGCCTGATTTTTTATGGGCTTCCACAAAGTCCCTGCCCTGCTGGTCCTTTATATCTCAGTGAAACTTCTGCATTTTGTAAGGAGATAAACAGGCCCTGTTTCAGTGCTGATGTATCTACTGGCACACTTTTCAAGCTTAGAACCCATCTTAAATCCCAATCTGAATTACATGGGATTAATTTTTATTTTTGTTTTTAACTGTTTTTAACTTTTAACCCATCCATTTTCTTTTCCCACATGCCAGTGAGGGCAGTAAATCTACTCCAGGTCTACCTCTGAACTTTAAAAGAGCTATCCAAGGTGCTGAATGTATATCAAAGTTAGGGTTCATTACCATGGATACCTTCTTTAAAGTTCTCTTGGAAGTTTCTTATTTGTGAGGTCACCATAAGTCAAAGATGACTTGATGGCACATAACCATAAAGAATGAAACCTTGCAGAGCTCCAAAGTTCCAATTAAAACCCAGTGTGGATTCACTGCCCCATTGTAACTTTCATAGATTGGAAGAAATCTTACATAGACTTAAAATCACAGGCTGTTAGAGTTAGAAGGGACCACAAAGGCCCATTACTAAAGCACTCCTCCAAGAAGCCCATTCAATTTCTGTTTGTTGTTCTGTGTCTTCAAGCCATTTGCAACTTATGGCAACCCTAAGACGAACCTATTAAGTTATTTTTTCTGGGGCTGAGAGTGTGTGACACACCCAATGTCACTCATTGGGGTTCCATGGCCAAGCAGGGAATTGAAACCTGGTCTTACAATTCAGTGCTCAAACCACCACATCTCACTGGCTCCAACTTCTGTTTAAAGATCTCCAAAGATGAAGAATCCATCAGTTTCCAAGGCAGTCCATTCCGCTGTCAAACAAGGCTTACAGTAAAGAAGTCCTTCCTAATATTTAACTGAAATCTCTTTTCTTGTAATTTGCATCCATTGTTTCATATTCTAGCCTCTAGAACAGCAGAAAGCAAGCTGTCCCCATCTTCTAAATGACATCCCTTCAGACATTTAAAGATGGCTATAATGTCACCTCTCAGTCTTCTGTTCTTCAGGCTAAATATATCCAGCTCCCTAAGTTGTTCACTACAAGGTTTGGTCACCTGGAAATATATCCAATCAAATCCAATGGGGCTTCAATCAAATATATCCAATCAAATCCAATGGGTATAAATTAGGCTTTTCTTGGACTACTGCCTGCCTGTCTCTTGTCCTTCCAGACTGCCCGCTCTTGCAGGTACATTCCTGTAACATCATCATAACCCTGTATAATTACCAAAAGGCGCCTTTGGCCTCTGAAAGCAATGCCAGAGTGTCATGTGAGTGCAGCTGTGTCTGGAGCTGAACAGATGGAGCTGCCTGCTAATTTTTCACTTTAGACCAAGCAGAAAAGGACTATAGGGTCTTAAGACAGTTCAGGTTCATTAGTCATAGACTAAGCTGTCTGCAAGACAAGACACACTGCACCTTCCAAAAGGAGCAGACACAGAAATCTGCATTTTCCCCCACTTGTGTATTCAGCTTCAAAGAAAAAGGGATATAGAATCGTTACTACTCATTGAACCAAATCTTGGAAGAGAATTGATGTTTTGCGGAACAACAGTCTCATGAAAACTAAAAAGAGAAGTATAAAATGAAGATTCCCTTTTTGGTACCTAGTCTGGCAAAATGAACTAGTAGTAGCCCACACTTACTAAGTGTTTGAGCAAAACCTGGGCATCTCCTTTAAAAAAAAAAATCAGACAGTTGCTAGAAGGTTATTTGAGAGCCACTGTGGTGTAGTGGTCTGAGCATGGGAATACAACTCTGGAGATCAGGGTTCAATATCCTGCTTGGCCATGGAAACC
This sequence comes from Cyclura pinguis, assembly GCA_030412105.1. Taxonomy (NCBI): domain Eukaryota; kingdom Metazoa; phylum Chordata; class Lepidosauria; order Squamata; family Iguanidae; genus Cyclura; species Cyclura pinguis. Next base: position 192,504,738 of record CM059600.1, on the reverse strand, counting down.
CACACGTGACCTTGGGCACATCACACACACTCAGCACCAGAAACCACTGTGACAGGTTCACCTTAGGGTCACCATGAGTTGGAAACAACTTAAAGACACACAACAAGAACATAAAGGTATTTATTAATTTCCATAGGAACCATGCTAATTTTTTTTTTTAAAGCCTGCTCTGTCAGTTGGCAAACTGTGTTCAAAAAGCAAAATGTTCTTGCATTTGCTAAGGAGTTTTTAAAACACCAATTTTTGTCAGTTGTATCTCATTTTCAGTGAAAGTACAAAGGGAAATATAAGACATTTCTAGAAGAAGACTGTTTGCCATCTTAATGGGGTAGAATATGTTAGCTCATGGGCAAACTTCATAAATGTAGCTTGAAAACAGCCAATACAACATTAGTTCTGTTATCCTGCAAGTCACTCTAGCACAAATTAATACAATTTTAAATTATTTTAAATGCATTGATTCCTATTCATAGAATGGTTGTTTAAGTAATTACTTCAAGTTTTGATGCTTGATTTGTTGGGGGGAAGGGATTTGCACCTGTGCAAATTTACTCAAAAGTGAATCACCATCACACATAGCACAGGCCTCTGTTACATCCATGTCAAGGAGATTCAAATAAATTTAGCTTTATTGAGCAAAAGCTATCCTGACAGCTTGGCAAAAGCCTAGCAATGCTACCAAAGTTAGTTATTGCAAAACCAAAACCAGCTGTCCTAGGATCTGCCTTTTTCCTCCTCCCAGAGGAAATATACAGGGGGCAGCAATATAGCAACATCAATAAAAGCAACAGTTCTCAATTAATAATTGAGAACTATTAATTAATTAATTAATCAATAGTTTACACTCAATTAACTCAGCAAGAGGAAGAGGAAAGGAAAAAGAGATGGCATGTTGCACTTCCCAGTAGGCTCAGGCAAAAGCAAAATACTGCAGTCTCTCCTAACTTGTGTGTTCTACCTCATTAATATGTGGCATCTTGTTCACACTCTGATGCTGCTTGGTCACACATTTTCATTTATCTGTGAAAGGGTTGTGCAGATTTACTCATGAGTAAAATTGCCATTCCACAGCTGATGGTAGCACTTTCAAAGGATCCTCCAGAAAAGTTTTGAGTGTAGCAGGAGACATTGCACAATAGAAATGCATTCATGCAATATTGGATCTCACTCATAGAGTCCCATAAATTGTGGCAGATGGAGGAAGAGAAAGGATGACAAGACTGGGAAAGGAATGTGTAGGAAAAGCCATGTCTCCTAAAGCACCACAAGATCTACAGCAGAGCTTTCCAGACTTTTCATGGTGGTGACACACTTTTCGGACGTGCATCATTTTGCAACACAGTAATTCAGTTTTACTAGCAAACCAGAGGTTGAACAGTGGGAAAGGCACCCCCCTCCCAATCTTAACTTGCTGCCGTTGCCCTTGCCAAGAAAAGACTCCGACGAGGGCAGCAGCAGTGGGAAAGGCACTCCCCTTCCCGATCTTGGCTCACTGCCATTGTCCTTGCTGAAGAAAGACCCCAGTGAGGGCAGCAGGAAAGGCAGACCCCAGTGAGGGCAGTGGCAGTGGGAAAAGCAGCCTCCCTTCCTGATCCTGACTTGCGGCCGTTGCCCTCGCCAAGGAAAGAGCCCAAGGAAAGACACCCTCGCCAAGGAAAGACCCTGGAGAGGGCAGCAGCAGTAGGAAAGGCAGTCCCTCTACGAGGCTCAGGTGTGTGTAGGTCTTTCTCAGCCCAGGGAGGCAACACACCTACACACTTCAGTGACACACTAACGTGTCGCGACACACCGTTTGGAAAGCCCTGATCTACAGCCATGGAGTGACCACACATCTGGATTGCTATCTGACAACCCTACAAGGTGCAATAATATTTTGGAAAAGTTGATGACTAATGAAATGAAGTAATATTTTGCGGCTTGTTACCCTGATTTCTGGGGTCCTGTGAGGGACACCTCAATGTGCTCAAAATACTGGGGAATGGGAATTAGCAAGAGCACAAGCTAAGCAATGCAAGAGGCAGGGCAACCTAGCGAGATCTTGAACCCAATGTTTACGGGGTCAGGCCGAGTCAATAATCAAATAGAAGTAAATAATAATTGTTTTCCTTTATTTTGAAACACAGTCAATACGTTTGTATGCAACCACTCACACAGACCTAATGAAAGAAAGGTAGGAGTTGGATAGAGGATTTTAAGAGGGATTTTTCAGGGGAAATACTACACCTGATCCTGAAGCCCGGGTAGTCAGAAGAAAGTCAGTTGGAGCGGAGGTTCTCAGCACGTGGGAGCTGAGGGGAAGGCTCATCGAACGGAGCAACAGCAAGGCAGGATGGAAGTCAGAGCGATCCGAAGAGACGCTCAAAATCAGGGAGTCTTATAGGTGAAAATGTGCCTGTAGACTAGTCCATTCCCGGGGAAAACAATGGGTTTCGGGCTGGAGACAAAGCCTCCGAAAGCTCAGTACTTTAGATGACTGAATTATGACAGCGTTGTCCATAGCGTAGACAGTACGCAAACGCAGAGTGCTTGACAGTTGGATATTCAGCTAGTCAAGCTGCCTGCTCGGGGCAGGGGATCTTTTGTAAACGGCGTGCATACATAATGTGATCTTAAGAGGGTACTTGCCTGGAGGTCTGCTGAAGCTGCAGTCCGGCAATTACTGGCCTGCCTGGATTTGTTTTGAATAGTTCAGCTATTTTCGGCCATGCCCGTGTGCGTGCTTGTCCAGGGGCCTCGCAAGCACATGGAGAGGAATGGGTAGTGAAGGCCAAATTCTTGATATCAAATGATATCTAATATACCACAAGTTCGGACTAGAAACTACAGTAACAGTCTCCCAACCATCAAGGGAAAAGAAAAAAGTGATAGTTTTCATTTCTTCAATCAATCAACCTTCCGTTGAACCCCAATTCAATGGAAAGACAGATGGACAAGCCCAAAGTTTTTGTCTTCACAGTACCTTAGTTCCTTTGAGTTGGCTATGGTCTGTATTCTGGATCAGGTTTTCATTTTACACCTCAAATTGCTTTTCCATCCAGTTGCTATTGGTACTGGAAAGGATTTTGTTTAATAGATCCGCTTGTGTTTGTGGAGCCATTTGCAGAAGAAAATATAGGAAACTTTGTCCTTATTATTTTATTTAACTGAGGAAGCAAAAACAAACATCAAATAGTCGTGCATTCTAGTCAATATGTGAAGGATGAAATGAAGACGCAAACCTTGTCAAGAGACAATGTGGTGCCTTTGATGATTGTATTTGTGGGTACTGAATGGCCGTGATTTTTCAGCTTTGCTCAGTTTCTATGGCCATCTCTGTAGTCTAAGATTTGGTGCTTCTTCTCTACATGGCCTACCCTTATACACCTCTTCTGCTTGACCAATAGTAACAGCTCTGCTCTTCCCTTTGCATTTCCATATCCTTTCCTTTTTTCCCACTTCTTGGGATGACCCCTTGTTTCAGTCCTCCTCTTCCTAGGCATTCCTAGCCTATGACCCCAGTTCTTTTGGCTAGGCTTTCACAGGCTTCCTTTCCCTAGGCTGTTCCTTGATATACCCCTATATAAAGATATCTGGGACATCATGGAGCACCTATGTACCAGTGTAATGTTGCACATGAATATTTCATAGTGGCCTAAGTCCACCGTTTAGCTCCAAATGGAACAGACCTCTTTAACATATATGTTGACTTACCAAGTTCCCATTAATTAAATGGGTCTATTCCATTTGGGATTAACAATGTTTTTTGAGGCGTGTATGCTTATATATTATGGAACTACCGTGTAGACAAGATATTGATTGACTGATTGATTGATTGATTGACTGACTGAATTTATATCCTGCCTTTCTCCCAAGATGGATAGGAGTTTTACCCTGAAACAAGAGGTGGGTCAGTGGGCCTTTGCTGTCACAATCTCTCTGTCTGCAATTGGTTAATTAGATGTGATGTCACAATAAAGCTCAGTGGCCTAGATCTAGATTGTTGAGCACAAAGAGGTGCATAAACTGGTAGGTCTATAATCTTCTGAATCATTTTTTCCCTATGTGGAAGCAGATTTTAGAGGTAAATTACATATTTCAATTAAAAAGCAATGGTTTCACATACAAATTATAATCCCAGGCCTGAAATCATATTGTCATTTAATTGTAACGTTAACATTTTTGTCAGGCCAGATTACAAGGTTCTCTAGTGTTCTCTCCCTAGGACAGCCTTGTGAGATAGCTTAGACCAACGTGACTGGTGCAAGGTCACCCAGTAAGTTTCACAGATAAGCGGAATTTGACCCTTGACTGACTTAGTCCTAGTCTAACACTATGGCCACTACATGACAGCAGCTTTGTAATGCTGTTTAGAAAGAGACAGAGGAAGAAAATTGAAAATAGTGTTCCACTTCCTCCAAATCAGCTGACTAAATAGCTGATTGGCTGACATGCGTGTTCCTCACATGGAGGTCTCTTTATTAACTTGTATCTTCAGACTAGAGCCAAAATTCAAGTTTTTTTTTTTAAATGAACAGATGCCACTCATTCCTGTAGCTATAATTCCTGTAGTATAAACATTATGGGGTCTATGTAAAGACACATTACAAGGCGGAAGTTGAGAAACTTTGGTCTTCCAAAGGCTTTGGAGTACGACTCCTACAGTCTCTTACCATTGGCCTAGCCTGGCTGGGACTGAAGTTCAAAATATCTGAAAGATCTGGAGGCAAAAAGGATTCTCTGCTGTAGTTGTAAACTAGGAAGCAATGCTATACACGTCCCTGGGCGTAAGCCTCTCTGAACACAATAGAACTTACTTTTGAGTCATACGCAGAGGATTGAGATGAAACAGCAAAAACTTAAACACCTGTGTTTATGTATTTACAATGCATTCTTATATAACTCTAATAATAGTATTAGGGGGGAAAATCCCCAAGTATTAAGTGCCCAGTTATTCATCAGTCATCTTAGTACTTTCACAGTGTTAGAATGTAGGAACAGGTTTGCTTCTTCCTGAGCAAACTCATAGAGTTCTACCTGAATATTTTTCAGTGTTTTTCCTGAAACCTCTCTAGAGACTGTCTAAGGAGACAGAACAAAGGCAAAGGCCAAGTTGCTTCCCCCTGCCAGTTATAAATAAGGCCCTAAAGCTACAGGAGGAAGACAGAAGGTAAGTTGTTGGGGGAAGGTTTCAAATTAGAGGAGTTCCCCTAGCAGTCACTCCTGTCTCCATCATACTGAGGTGTTTTACATGAAGGGCCCACATCTTGAGAGCTTCCCTCCTTAAATTACAAGTTTAGAGGACCAGATCTCCACCAGAATTAGTCATGTGCTCCATACCCTCCAAACACTCCTGCTTTTGGACAAATCACCCCAATTAATCCTCTGTTGTCCCACTTTTCCAGCTGCTTTTAGGATTTTCCAGTTTCTGCCTCCTCTTTACACTTTCCCCCTTTGTCCTCTGCTTACTTTGGTTGCTGCAAACTGAGTTCAAAGTGCAAAAGTAGTTTCTACTCTGTTAACACGGCAGGGAGGTCAAGAGAGGAGGAGTGGAGTTGTGCTCTTCCCAGTAGACTCAGACAAAAGCAAACTGCTGCAGACTGTCTTAGCTTGTGTGTTCTTCCTCATTAATATATTTTGCCATCTTGTCCACACTCTGATGTTGCTTGGCCATATGTGTCCTGATTCGCACCATGAAATGTTGGGGGAGGGTATGGTGTTCATGCTATGGATGGTTACACAAGGACATATCAGCCCATGAGACTTCCCTGCCACTGAATGATGGGTCATCTTTGGCTACAAGGAATCTGAGTGCCACACATGGGCTCATTAAAGGAACAGCCAAAAGCTCCTGTTTCCTCCACTGATGGATTTAGAAGATCACACCATGGAAAGCATAAACATAGTTTGTTTTTAAATCCTGAGTATATTTTCTTTCAAATGCTCTAATTATTTTGACTGAAAATAACAGAAGGTGTGAAATACCGTCTTTTGGCACCACGGAAGTCTCACCTGGCTTCTTGCACTGTCAGAGGCAGAAGCGTGGAGACAATTGTCCAAGGTTCCATCACCAATGTGGTGGTGGGGTAGTTTGTCTATTTCGTCCTCTGTCCCAGTCAATGTTAACAACTCACAACCCACTTGGCCTCCTAAGCTATAATTCACAAGCTGCCTGGGCCGTGCCCCTCTGAAGAATACCACCTTTGTGTGTCCTTAGAGGACAGGTGGGGTTGTGTGGGTTTGTTAACTCAGCTATAGATTCCAAAATAGACAGCTGAGAAAAGCAACCTCCTGTTGGATGGGTGTGGGGTGAGAGGACAAGGTAAAGATTTTTAGTTACAGAAAAATAAGCGCCTGAAGTTCTGGGTTCTTGTTTATTTCTTTGTTTGGTCTATGATGGTTCTGTCAATCCTTTATGGTTTGTAGCAGTTGGGTTCTTAAAATTCCAGCAATATCTGTGAGCTCATTCCTGCATCTTCACTCAGTCTCTCCAGTCCCAAGCATTTTGGTTTTGGATGTTGTATACACAGGCAACTCCTTGCACAGTTTCCACAAAAGTGTCACAGTATAAATCCTTCAGATCAGAGTATTAACGAAATTTCTGTTTGTTAAAAGCAAAACACAAGTTTTGCCTGGAAAATACATAAGTGGATTTCTGCATGAATCCCACTTACATTTTTCTGACTCCCTATTCATGCACTGAGCATGACAAGAAGGAATTTCTGTCATCTAATTATTGCCTTTTAATTTATATGTTACCTTTATTAGGTACATATTAATGATGTTACATGTACATCTGCACTTAATGCAGGGAAGAACAACTTGTGGACCTCCCGCTTCAGCAGAACCTCTCTTATAATTTCATCTTATTTCTCTCATGAAGCCTTTTCCTGTTTTCTTCTATTGCCTCCTGAAATTTCTCTTTTTCACCCACACTCTTTTAATGTGCTCTAGCATTTTCTAGACTTCCCACAACAGATTCTGCATAGAGTTACAGCTTCTTGGGGGGAAAAAAGGCTAGAATTTTCTTGTGGCTTTTTGCTAGTGCAACCAGGGGTTTCACTACTCATTTTAAGGCGGTACTGGATACCTCTTTACTCAACCTTGCAAAACGACATTTTTCCAGCACTGCGTAAAGAGACATCCAGTAATACAATGGCTGCACAATGGTTGCTGGACAGTGCCAGCTGGCAAGATTTCACCCTTGACCCAACCAGCTGTGGTGGTGTGCTTGGGAGCTCCCAAATGCTACAGCCCAGCTGTCCACCTCCATCCTTACTCCCTGGACCTCCTCATAAGTATCCTGGTGGAACTTGGCTGTGAGCCAGCTTCAGATGGGATTTCAATTAAGTCCTAGGAGTTATTCAGACATATCAGTGGACCCTGTGTCCCAGCTGAACATTTAGGAAGCCTAATATTCCCATACCTGAGCCAGAATTCTGTTAGTAACGTCTCCACACTTTATGTCTTTCTTTGAATGGCCGTTGCTGTTGTTAACTGTCATCAAATCAGCCTCAACCTATTGTGGCCCTATGGATGAGGGACCTCCAATCTATCATCAGTCACCCTGCTCAGGTCTTGTAGATTCAGGGACATGTCTTCTTTGATTGAGTCCATCTATCTCTAATGCAGTCTTCCTCTTTTCCTACTGCTTTTCACTTTGCCAACCATTATTGTCTTTCCCAGTGAGTCAAGTCTTCTCAAGACATGTCTTAAGTATGACAGCCTCAGTTTAGTCATCTTGGATTCTAGGGAGAGTTCAGGCGTGATTTGGCCTAGGACCCATTTATTTTTTCTTTTGGCAGTCCAAGGTATCCTGAGTAGAAGTCATCTCCAGCACTGCATTTCAAAAGAGTTGATTTTCTTCCTATCAGCTTTCTTCACTGTCCAGCTTTCACAACCATACATAGAGATAGGAAATATGATGGCATGGACAATTCCAACTTTAAAATTCAATGATATATCTTGACACTTCAGGATCTTGACTAGTTCCTTCACAGCTGCCCTTCCAACGGCTATTCAAACCAGCTGTTCTCTAGCCTCTTGCATTTCTTCCAAAACCTTGCCACCAGACACCTACAAAACCCAGAGAGGCAAGGGACAGAGGTGACTGGTCATCAGGGACAGCTTTTAATTCCACTGCATTCCTCTGCATAGAAGGAGGCAGAGGAGCACCAGTGATATTGTTCTTCTGCCTGTTTCCTTGGTACATGGCAGAGGGATGGAGAGGAAGTCCCTGTTCCCCAGTTACCTCTTTCTCTTGCTGTCCATAGAAGCAATGGCCTCATGAGGCGACGATACTTCCTGAGGAGGGGGAAGGTGGATGAGGAGCAATTTTGTTCCATACATCTCCTGCAGCATCTTAGACCTTATCTTGTTTATTTTTATCTTTTATTGCATAAGTTTTCCACTCTATACTAACTAATTACACTATATTAAAATAACAAACTGTAAAACCATTTTATTGTTTAATTTTTAGAAAAACGTTTTTAAAATGTCTATCCTGCCATATCCTGGGCATACCAAAATATGATCTATTGACGCTCCAAAGCTTCAATTACGCAAAAGAGCTTCTTTGGTCTGTGAGCACATCCACATTCCCTTCTTGGACAGGTTATTTCTGTCCTTCTTTAATTGTCTGAGAGCTATAAATACTTGTAGGGTCTTGTTGACAAATGTTCTAGACTTTAACAATCACAGGCACGCAGTGTGAGCCAAAAGTGTTACCATTCCCCAGAGGATGAGAAAATCAACAATGTTGTCATGCAGCATGGAGAATCAATGTATTCGTATATGACTCTGCAAGCTTCTCCTTTTATATTGTCACCTCTTCTGAAAAATCCTTTGGAGCCAAGGCGCAGGACATAAATTTTATAAAACTCAGAAATGGGATCAATCAGGTAGAACAGCCTTGATCCAAAACAGAGTTAGGTATGCTTAAATCCATCCCCTCCAATAATAACACAGATGAAAACTGGGACACAAGCAACATCAGAGTGTGAACAAGATGCCAGATGTTATTAATGTGGTAGAACACAAGGTAAAAGGGCTGCAGCAGTTTGCATTTGTTTGAACCTCCTGGGAAGAGCAAGATTCACCCCCATCCTCTTCCTTCCACCCATGTTGAATTAACTGAGTGCAAACTACTTTTGCATTTTGAACACAACTTGTAGTAATTGAATAAGTGGAAGAAGTGGGGGGATGGGAAGAAGAGGAGAAAAACTGTGCCGTTTTGAAAATAGTTGATAAACTGGGATGGTGGAGGATTAATTGGGACCATCCCTGCCAAATTAGGACAGTTTGAGGGGATGTAAGCCCACTGTGATTAATGGGGTAATTAATAGCTCTGTACTAGATTTAAGGCACTGCTCTTCCTAATAATAGCAGTCTATGCCAGGACAGGACATAAATATTAAGGAAATTATATACCAACATTTTCCCTTACTTTGAGCCAGTCCTGATCACAAAATGGAGGAATGTTGGGTTTGTAAACATTATTGGAAAAGCATGTGCTATACAAGTTTTATTGGAAATGGCAAAGTTTTGTACGTTACTTTGTAAATGTAATTTATTATCTTTACTCCTTACAGTATTTCAAAAGTAACCTGTTACCATTACTTGTTATAATGTTAGAAAGATCTTTTTTTGTTGTTACCTCTATTTGTTATCTTACTATTTGTTTGTTCCACTATGAGTTGCCTTTCAATTTTGTTTTGTTTTGTTTTGTGAGAGAAAAACTTTTAGGATTGATAAGGAATTGATATAAAATGTTCATGTGGGAATGCCTCTAAAAATGTCCTAAAACATAGCATTTGAAAATTACAAGTAATAGTTACTTGTAACATTGCTTTGCTGGTTAAATTGCTTTTGAAATATAATCGTGTTACTTGAAGCTTCACAGATCCAAGATCTGGGTGTGGGGATGATTAAAAAAAAAATCACTGCAATTAAATGACAGTATCTTGTGAGCTAAGCCCTGAGAGGTGCTCAGTGCAAAATAATGGGCAAAGTGTCCCCTCCCTGCTGGGGTTGGACTTTGGGGTTCTGTTGAGGAGGGAGGTATTTTGGAACAGCTGGAAGGTGACACTTGAGAGGAAAAGGAGGAGACATCTTTGTTTAACCTGCTTTGATCAGCTTGGTAAAATTGATAACTATTGTTACTGTTATTTAAAGAGGAAATTAAGTACATAGGTCCAGTGAGGATCAAATGACATCAGTTCCCACTTCAGAAGAGCAGGCAGCTTCCACAACAGCCACCAAATTACATTATTGTATTTAAAGTGACCTAGGGGAATTGACAAATATTCCTCAGGGGATGTGAACAGATTGGTAATGCCAGGCAAGAGGCCTCTCTCCTCGACAGCCTACATCATAATGAGGGAGGGTTGCATATCTCCAACTGTCCCAGTTTGGCAGGGACTGTCCCAGTTAATTCTCTGTTGCCTCACCTTTTCAGCTGCTTTTAAACTGTCCCAAGTTTCTCTCTCCTCCTCCTCCTTTCCACCTTTGTCCTTGGAGTCAGCGTGGTATAGTTGTTTGAGTGCTGAATCTGAGCAATCTGAGCAAAAGCTATGTTTCTTCCTGTCCACTGAATGAAGAAATTCACAAGACGAGATCAACATTATCCACACTGGAAATGTCTCACAAGCAGAAAACAGAAGAAGAAACATATGCAGTGTATGTAATTCCCACCAACATGCTGCTTTCTATGTACAGCGGGGTTGGCTTGTGGGCTGCCTACTCAGAAAGGCCCCTTGTACAATCTAAATTATTTAATATGTTTCCATCCTTTAAAAACCGTTCCTATTGTCTATATGTTTTAGTTAGTTATATTGGTTTTATTGTGTGTTAGAAATATTTTAATACATAAAAAGGTGTAGGGGGTGTAACTTCACTCATTCTTAACTTAGGCTCCTTTGCCAGCTACAACCTTTCTGGGGATGTAACTCGTCACTAGGCTTTTTCTCAAAGGAAAGAACAATTAATTTTAACAATTTTCTTCCTGCTGTGAGAAAGTATTTGAAAACCATACAGTTTTAAAGTTTGAGTTCTGAGCTACAACCATGGAGATCAGGGTTTGATTACCTGCTTGGCCATGGAAATCCACTGGGTGACTTTAGGTGTGCAACACACACTCAGCCCCAGAAAACCCCACGATAGGTTTGTCCCTAAGAAACAAATTGAAGTAACACAACAACAACAACAACCTCAACTGCTGCAAACTGAGTTCAATGTGCAAAAGTACTTTATACTCATTTAACTCATGAGGAGGAGAGGAGAGGAATGGAGTAGAATAGAATGCAGTGGAGTCTTGCTCTTCCCAGTAGGCTCAAGCAAAAGTCAACTGCTGTAGGTTCTCCTAGTTTGTGGGCTCTTTTTCATTAATAACTTTTGCCATCTCAACCTTGGCCACAGAGGTCCCAGTTTTCATCTGTGAAATGTTGGAATATATGGGGCTGCAGACCCCAAAGATGACTAGTGCAGTACCATGCAGCATTCATCTCTCCTCCAGTGGAGGCTAAAAATCTACAGTCTTAAAATCCAAGCACCATTGGTATGGTAATGGAGATTTTGCACATGCAGAACATTTCTGGGATAGAGGCCCAGGGCAGTGAAATTTCCTCCCCTACACAGAGATCAAGGAGCAAAGCAGAGAAGGGGGGCTGGTTACCTATGTGTGGTTTCCCTCATCCATGCCTTTGGCTTTATTTAGCATCATGGGATGGATTTGGGTCTCACTTGTGCCAACGTTACACTGCTGTAACTCCATTTCCCTCCCTTTGCGCTGGTGTGCACACTGGTGACAGCAGAATCACACAGCATATATTGGTATCAAAGGCAACACGAGCAGACAAGGAATGCCTATGTCTGCAAGGAAATATAAATAGAAAACATTTTGCTCTGCTTTTTGCTGGGGGATGAAGCAAAGCCACCTCAGAGGTTAAATAAATGATTGGTAACTGGTAACAGAGAATCTATTCATGTCTGTGTTTTAATGGCTGTGTCTATAGAGGCGTAATGTCATGAATGGAGAGTTTGGAGAGCAGGCCTTTGGCCCAGGGAAAAAGTTATCATAAACCCCAGGATTCACATGTGCAAAATTGCAATTAGATTTGACCTGTAGCACCCTAACCCCCACTATCCAAAAAAAGCCCACAGTGGAAAGGATGTTGTTTTTGCTGATGTTGTGTCTTTAAGCATGCACAACTGTGTTTCACTTATGTCTTTAAGAATGAGAGTGCTGGCATTCAACAGCTTTGGATATATATGTGTCTACTGAGTGAAAAATATCAGTCTGAGGAAAGGGAAAGTCATGCTTCACATGCTTCAGAGGTCCCTATTTTCTATGTCTTTTCTTGGCACCTGGTACCTGTCCTAGGTAAGTTACTGCAGCTGTTTGGTACTTCCTTTTCCCCTTCACAACCTCAGTGTGTCAGAAGATCTGATTCATAGTTATTCCATGCTAAAAGAGCATACCTTAGAGGGGCATCCATAAGCTACCTAGCAGCAGTACAATTTACCTCTGATGTGCTTTTATTAAGAATTCAATGCTAAACATTTTGGGCTAAAGTGCTTAAATAAATGGATTAATTTCTGAATCCTTTTTAGCTCTGTGGGTTTTTTGCCTCTGTGCAACTGCACTGTAAATGAACCTATGACTACTGTAATTGGCCTAAAGAGGGCAATACAATGTCCCAAATAGTCATTCTTAGAATTACAAAATGGGAATTTCCTAGATGGAAGGTATGAAATCCACCATTTCTTTCACGATTGTAGCCTAAGATTGCTGGACTTGCGGTTTCCACTCCAGATATTCAAGACTAAATGCTGTTTTGAAAGAAACCTGATGAACATTCTAGACATTGCCATTCTCATTCAGTTATGATTGTTGTAAATCTGGGGTTTTGCAAAGGAGACATTTAAGAGCTTACCCTGATATAACTAGTACATTGCCACCAAGTGACTAAACTAAGTAATGGCACTATCCACACACTCATGGTTCTGTGTTGAACCAGAAAGGTCTGTTTGTAGTTCTGTAGTAACTACAAGCCTTATAGCTGAAAATTTTATATCAATAGTGGCTTCTACCTGAGGCAAGAAAACTCTAAGGCATCTGGCCGAGGACTGGTCTCCTATCTTGGTTCAACAACAACAAAAAAAGCTAATGGTATCATAGCCCCTGAAAGGAGACATAAAACTCTGGTTGCTACCATTTGTCACAAGTTGCTTTTTGCCCCTTGATCTCAAGAACAAAACCTATGAGTCCCTAGAGATGAAGGTAAACACACAGGATCTGTGGTTGGAAGCCTATGAAAGGATTCATCTAATTTCTTCCCCTGCTGCACAGAGAAGAACACACAGCACAAACAGAAGCCTGTGAATTACTGTTAATATTACAGGGACCATAAATAGCAAGTGAAGAGAGAAAGCTACCAGTTGTACCACAGAGTGGTAGGAAGCTCAAACAAAATAATATTGAAAGAGGCAGCCCCACCTCATTAATTAAAAATGCCAGTATAGTTGGCACTATTGCCTAGCCCGACATGTAAACCTTTAGGCGTGTGTGATGCTGGGAAATCAACTCAGCTCGGCATAGGGACATGGCACGCAGGACTGCCAACTGAATCTGCCAGTGGCCATAGAAGTGACCTTTGAAGAGAAGTTGGCACTGATAACCAATACTTAAGACAAAAAGGAGATACTCTGGTCTTTCATCTTTCCCAAACTTTTGGATACCTGGGATATATCTCCTTAAACACTGCTTACCTGTGTCCTAGACATCCATTTCTCTAGTCATTCAGGGCTCGAGGACACATTCCAGGCAATTGGCAGTGTTTTTTCAGATTGTCCTGTGACTTTAGTACAGGTGGTGCAACAGAGAACGCCAAGGCACATCTCTAATGCCCACAGTTAGCGATGGACCTTACTCCTGTTGAGGACCTCAGTGTCTGACCTGCATTCTTGTTCAGTCCCATTTTAGTATCACAAAAATAGGCAATCTCGGTGGGCTCAAAAGCTACACTGGCAAGCCCTGGGATCCAGCAGGGACCATGTGCATGCATGCACACACCATTGCTGTACCCTTGAATTCTGGCAGAGCTGCAACAGCGCGCACACACACACACACACACCCAGTTTCACTTGGAAATGCAGGGAAGGTGCACCTCAGCTGGAATTCTGTTAGTACCCTAAGTTATGCTAGCGTAATGATCCATTACACTAGCATAGTGCTGCAAAGGAAGGACGGCAGGAAGGCAGACTAGTTGAATGGTTCTTTGTGGTCATCACTGGGTAATGGAGGATGCTGGCTCCAAGCAGCCTATTTCTCTAATGCTCCTGAGCTAAAAGCAGCATGGGAAGACTGGCTTGCCTGTGCCATGGAACACAGACTTTTGCAAGTCAGCCTTCTCATGATGCCTTTAGCTACATGGACATCTTGAAAGGCTGTCCTTGAACAACAGACTACTTCAACCAGCAGCCTTTTTTTCTCCTGGCAACAACTATGAATAATCTGCCTATCTGTCTTCATAACATTGCTACCATATGATTTATTTTTGCTGTGCTCTTCCTGCAGCCTCCACTGGACCCCTTTAAAAAGCCATACTGCACATCTTTAAAAACAAGTGCCTGCATCCTGTTGCTAATTCTACCTAAAATAGACCCATTGAATCACTGGAATAAACCTATGTGTTGACTTGCCATTCAACAATTCATTAAATGGATCTACTTCACTTGGGACTAACCAACTGGATTCCAGTCAAGGTATTCACTCTTCACCTTTATTCATTTATTAATTTATATCCTGCTTGTTTCCTAAATAGAAGTCAAAGCAGCTTCCAATATAAATTATAATAATACATCTAAAATAACATAAAGTGTAAACGTTTTTAAAAGGCATTAAATCATACTTCCATAGAAGACTATTTTTAAGGTATTACCAATTAAAATACTTAAAGCACAAAATACATATTACAAAATAAAAACATATTGCATACTGAAAACTACTATAAGCAGAAAAGAGGACAGATTATGCTCAAATGAGTGTTCCTAAACTTTTTTTTTAAGTTAAAATAAAATTTACATTAATAACTGGCTCCTGGACAGGTTTTTTAGGCTGCGTAGATTTTGGGTGTCCACAACTACAACACACAAATATAGAATGTGGTATCAGATGGAAAGTTTAGACAAATTTTTGAGTGAAGAAGTTCAGAATTGAAACCCCTAGCCCCAATTTGAGTTGAATCCATGATAAGCCCAAGACAGTTTGCTGCCTGAAGCAAAACGGAAAATGCTTTTGGGTACATACTGCCCAAATCAAACCAAGTTATTTCCATATCTGTGGTAGAACAGCACTCTTTTTCCTGACAGCCAGTATAAATAGAAGAATACATTAATAACCACTGAGTTGTTGCCTTTTCATGATAGCAAAAGTCTGCTGCCTAAGGCATCTACTTTCCCCAGTCTAGTAGCAGGACTAACCCTAGTTAGGCCAAGCCTTCATGGTGTCTTCTTTTATCTGTTACCCCCTTATCTCTTCCAAGCCAAAAAAAGCCTTATTTTGTGGGAAGGAGAAGGAATAGCAGGCTCAGGAGGGACACTTTTAAATTTAAGACTACTGCATCCTATATGATGGGATATACTACAAAATTCAGATATCTGTAGGTAGGCTAATACTGTATTTACTGTGCAAATCTGTGTGGTTTGGGATAGGTATTTCTGCTTTTATTGCAGCTGAAGCCTTTGTCTTTGTAATGAATCCACATGCTGAAAGCTAACATGAACAAAACACTATACTAGTAAAATCACAGTATGACGAAGCCATAGTTACTGCTTGATACAGGGGTCAACTGTATTCTTTTTAAGATCTTAGAATGTCAGAAAATTTCAAATTATGTTGAGGAATACTTACATCTTGCAAAAATCTATTTATATGAGGTATTTTGGTAATTTTAAATCTTTTTTTTTTAATAAATCTGTTTTTAACATTACTTTTACTGTATATTCATTATTGTTGCGTGTCTTCAAGTAGTTTCTTATTGGCAGCCGTAAGGCAAACTTATCACGGGGTTTTCTTGGCAACATTTATTCTGAGGTTTGGTGCTGCCTTCCTCTTAGGCTGAGAGTATGAGACTTGCCCAAGGACACCCAGTGGGTTTGCACAGCTGAGTGAGGTATCGAACTCTGGTCTTCCAGAAACTTAGTCCAGCATTCAAACCACTACACCACGCTGGCTTTCAATTATAGAGGCTAGAAAAACCGTGCCTGTACTATGGATTGCTATATTTTATGTTTTACATTTTGATAATAAAAATATTTTAAATGGCTTCTTTTGTTAAATTAATTTGCTAAGATCTGTTATTTATCTATTTGAAGTAGAGTTTTATAGCATTTATACGTTTATAATTATTTTGTACAATTGATACCTGCAAGATATGCTCTTAATTTGTCCAACTGCTATGCAAGCAAGCTAGCCCCCTGGCTTAAGGGTAGATTCCAAGCCCTTTGAAAGAGTGACATTCCCAAAGGAAATGTGTTTACAATGGAAAAAGTCCAGATAGCTGGCAGCTGGAACAGTTCCCAGCCCACCGGCTGGGGTGCCCTTAATATAGACTTCCTTGCAGGCCTAGCAAGTGACCTCACACAAAGCAGCCTTCTATCTTGACCCAGCAGGCTGAAGAATGCTGAGAAACGCAAGCTAGCGGGAGCCGCGGGAGGCAGGGCCGAGCCAGCTCATGTTCACAGAGGGTCCCGTGGCTTCAACGGTGACTGGGCTGACTGGAAACAAATAAGTGAGGTTGGATGATACAACAAGACTCCAGCCTGAGCAAGAAGGGAAGATGGCTGGAGGCAGAGGAGGGGAGCAGGATGTGTTCCTTGGCATCCAGGTAGATCTGGAATGCACTTTGCTGCCTCGGGTAGCATAAGGTCTTCTGACTAAGACAAGACAGAGTGAGCTCAGTTGCTTTCTGTGTGTTCAAGGGGGGTTAAGTGCCGGGTGGACAGCCAGAGTGATCTTCTGTGGGGTTTTCCAGGGCTTGTCCTCATGAGGCTCTTTTCAGTGATCGTGTAAAATGTCTCTCAAGATGCACAGTGGTCGGACAGAATGAGGCCTGGCTGGCTTACGTCCCGAGGCAACTCATCGCCTCGGTTTTGCCCGCCCTGTTTCTGTCAGGTAGAGGGAGTGAATGGAAGCCTTTCACTCAATGCATCACACACACACACACACACCACCCTGCTGCCAGTAAATTCAGACTGGAACTGAAATTATATTATGTAATTATATTATATTTATATATATTATATTTATATTATATGTATAATTTATATGTATATATATATAATTTATATGTATAATTTATTTAATTCCTCTTTAATTTGAATATTATTTATATTTATATTTAATAAATATATTTATTTTACTATAATTATTACAATATTATATTATATTATATTATAATATTTATAATTATAAAAATCTATTTTTTAATTTTGTTTAGGGCCCCTCCTACTGCTACCAGTCAAAAGGCTGTGTGCAACTAGCCCTCAACAGATTATTTTCTGGTTTTTTAAACATAGAAATACTTGGGGGAACATGAGTTACGCATCAAACAGGACACCGTCTGGATCCCGGGCTTACTTGAAATTCTGTATTGGAAGCACTCTAGT
Organism: Cyclura pinguis; assembly: GCA_030412105.1. NCBI lineage: Eukaryota > Metazoa > Chordata > Lepidosauria > Squamata > Iguanidae > Cyclura > Cyclura pinguis. The sequence continues at coordinate 192,487,095 of CM059600.1, read as the reverse complement.
TTTGCACCTGAGCAAACAAATAAAACATGCACTGGCGGGGTGGGTGGGGTGGGGGGAGAGATGCGTCTGACTGTCAGGAGACGCTAGGAATTGTCAGAAGTTGCCCCACCGAGGTGAGCCAGAGAACGACAGGCGGCGGCCATTCCGTGGAGCACCTTCCGGCCACGGATCGACCCCGTCCGCACCGGCTGCCCGCTGGTTCCTTCTGAGCAGGACGGAATGTAAAAGGGGCTTCCTGTTCCAGTCACGTACCCCCACAACCGTCCCAGTTTGGCCAGGACACTCCCGGTTAATCCTCTGTCAGTCCCACATTTTCAACTGCTTTAAATCTACGTCCCACTTTCTCTCTCCTCCTCCCGTCTCCCCCTTTGTCCCAAGTTTACTTCAACTGCTACAAGCCGAGTCCAAAGAACAAAAGCTGTTTCTACTAAGTTAATTCAGCAGGGGGGAGAGGAGGGGTCGGCTGGAATCTTACCCTTCCCAGGAGACTGAGGCCAAGGCGAGCTGCTGCAGCTACTCCTAGCTGGTATGTCCTTCCTCATGAATAACTTTTACCAGCTTGACCACACTCTGAGGTTGCTTGGTTATAGAGCCGTAGAGTTGGCTTCATGGACTATCGAGTCCAACTCCCTGCTCTATACAGGATCTCCAGCTAAAGCATCCCCAGCAGCTACCTGTCTATTCCCTTTTTGAAGACATCTAGAGAAGGAGACCCCCCCCCCAGCCCATCCCTCTAGGCAACTGTCTCCATTGCCAAACCACTCTTACTGTCAAGATATTCCTTCTAATGTTCAGCTGGAATTCTACCGTCCTTTAACTCCAAGTCATGAGACCTGAATCTGCACTCTGGCGCAGCACCTTGAAGGACCTACACTTTGATGTATTTAAAGAGGGCGATCACATCACTCCTCGTCTTCTCTTCACCAAGCTGAACGTGCCCAGTTCCTTCAACGTCTCCTCATATGTTTTCTTCTTCATACCTCTTATCATCCTCGTTACCATTCTCTGAACTCATCTATATCTTCTTAAAATGAGGTGCCCAGAACTGAATGCAGTACTCCACGTGAGGCCTGACCAGCACAGAATATAGTGTGATTATTAGTTCCTTCAGTTTTGAAACTATGCTTCTATTAATGCAGGCTAAAATAGTATTCACCTTCTTTGCTGCAGCACCACACTGCTGACTCATGTTTAAGTTATAATAAACAGTAATCTCATGTATGTAGTTTTGCTGAGCCATGTGTCCCCTATCCTATACCAGGGCACAAAGTTTATGTGGTATCAATTTAGAATTTTGCATTCGTCTCTATTGAGTTTCACTTTTTTAATTCCTGCCCAATTTTTCTAGTTTATCAGGTCCTTTTAAATTCTGTTCCTATCTTCCAATGTGTTAGCCACCTCTCCCAGTTTTGTGCCATCTGCAAACCTCTACCCCATCATCTAAGTCACTGACAAAAATGTTAAAAAGTAACAAAACAGGCATCCAACACTGAGGCACTCCACTTGAGACCTCCTTCCAGTCTGAAGTGCAGCCATTGATGTCAACTCTTTGAGCACAATTTTCCAACCAAGATCATCTGATGGTGTTCTCATCTATTCCACATTTAATCTATTTGATAATCAAAATATTATGGGGTAACCTTATCAATTGCTTTGCTGAAACCCAGATAAATGACATCCACAGGACTTCCACCATCTACTAAACTACCAACCTGATTGGAAAAAGGAAACAAGATTAGTTTGGTAGGATTTTTTTTTATTGACAAACCCATGCTGCCTCTTATTGATCACTGCATTGTCATTGATATACTTGTAGACAGACTCCTGTATAATTTGTTTTAACATTTTTCTGGTATTCAAGTTGACTGGTCTGTAGTTTCCTGAATCTTCTTTTTTGCCTTTTTTGAAGAGAGGGACCATATTTGCCCTTCTCCAGTCCTTTGGCACTTTTCCAGTTTTCCAAGATTTCTCAAAAATGATGGCAGGCGGTTCAGAGAGTACATCAGCAAGTTGCTTTAGTACTTTAGAATACAGTTCAGTTGGCCCTGCAGATTTGAACTCATCTTGGTTTACTACCTGATCGCTTGCTAACTCCTTATCAATCTTGATTTACAATCCAGATCCCTTGCCAAGGTCTCTGCTGTTGCATGGGGGCACACAGTTCTCTTTTTTGGGAAAAATGAAGTGAAATAAGCATTAAGTAGTTCTGCCTTTTCATTGTGATTTGTTGGCATTTTGTCATTCTTACTGAATGGTAGCTCCACTGTTTCCTTGACTATTCTCTTGTATATGAAAAACACTTTTTTGTTGTTAGCCAGTCTCAGCTCATTCTGAGCTTTAGCTTTGCTTATACTATTCCTACAAGCTTGGGCTAAACATCTATCATTTCTTTGGTGATTTGTTCTTCCTTCCATTCTACAGACATACTCCTTTTTCTTTTTCAGTTCCACCTTGAGCTTGCTGTATGGCCACAATGACTTTTTCAGATGTTTCCCATTTTCCTTCTTCCATAGAATTGTTTGTGGTTGTGCTTTTTACCTCTCTTTCAAGAACTCCCATCCTTGCCAAGTGTCTTCTTCTTTTAGCATGTCTAGCAGTGTGATTCACCCAGTTATTCCTTGATGTGGTTGAAATCAGCTTTCCTAAACCCAAAGTTCATGTTCAACTATACTTTTCATTGCCCTATACCGCAATTGCAAATTCTAGTATTACATGGTAACTTTCCCCTTTGATTCCAGTGACCAGCTCCTCACTGTTGGTTGGGATCAAGTCTAGCGTTGCTAATCCTCTTGTTCCTTCCTCTCTGTCTATTGAAATAAGAAATTATCTTCAAGGAACATCAGGAATTTGTTGGAGAGCCTATGTGCAGGAGCATGCCCTTTGTTTTCAAGCTGAACAGGAAGCTTAGTGGTCTTAAAAGTCAACAATGGCAGCTTTGGCTGCCACCATGTTGCTGAAATTTGGCAGTGCAACAGCAATTTCACTAGCCGTGGGGCTGGTGGGAGCTGCAGAAGTCAGCAGAATAGGCAGGCAACCTGTGGGCCACATATAGAGGCAATTCACTTTCAAAAGGACTGTGCTATCCTGATTTGTGTTTGCCTATTATTATAACAATATCTGATGTAGGCTTTACAAAGGTTCCCCTGGTTTCTTTTTCTGCTTGCAAATCTCAGCACAGTCCAGGGAGCATTTGACTCTAATGATTCTTAATTATTTTCCTCTTGGCTTTCTTCTTATATTTCATAACCTTCTAATCTCAGTTGCAGTCTTCTTCTCAAGCAGCTGGGCACTGAAGCCTTTTCCTCTGCCAAAGGCCCAGAGCTCCTCAAAATCTGTAGGACTGCCTAGAGGGGCTTAGTGGGAACTTATTCCAAAAGCCCACTTCACAAATGCAGTGCAGGTTTGTGCTAATTAGTTAACACTGTAACTATGGGAATTCCTTAGGATGTGAACATTTTGAACTGCCCCCACCCCCGAACAAACCATTGAAGCAGGAAAGTATCCTTTCTTCTATCACAAAAAAGAACCAAGTTGGAAATTGAAATAATGAAGTTTTAGTAGCAGTACACATTCCAGGAAAGAAGCCATTTAGGCCAATCAGTATAGCAGGCAATTAAGGCTCTAGCTTGTCTAGATGTCCGGTTCTCACAATCCAAATGCTGTGGTTACTCAGCAAGAATAGCATTGCACTCTGCGCATGTTTGCTCATCAGGCATGATCCAAAGCATATCCTCCACCATTTCACAGACGAAAACCAGGAGACGTATGTGACCAGGTAATGTCAGTGTGTGAACAAGATGGAAGACGCTATTAATGCGAAAGAACACACAAATTGGGAGAGGCTGCAGCAGTTGGCTTTGGCCCAGCCTACTGGGAAAGGCAAAATTCTGCCCCTCTCTTTCTTCTCCTCACTGCTGAGTTAACTGAGTTAACTCGTTATAGTATATTACAGTATAGATAAATTAGTATCATATAGAAAAATTACTTGTAGTTGGCTGAAACAACATTTCAATGAAACAATATTTATCTGGAAATGAGCTATATACGTCTGGATCAATTAGGATTAGAAATATGCATTTTATTGTTAAGCTTGAATCATTGAAAATGCACTCTTTTCCTGTTAACTCACTAAATTTTATGATTTGCTTTAAGGTGCTAGAGCAAAACATAATCATTTCTAGAAATTGGAAATAGAGGCCATTGTTCCCAGATTGGGCCTGGTTCATTTTCCGAGTGGCTACCTGCTGCTGATGGTGTGTGGAATCAGTGGGTGGCGACACAAGTTATTTTGGGATATTAGGAGCCAGCTTTAAAACTGGAGAGTCTATTTAAGGTTATGCCTGAATTAGCAACTCATTATTAAACTAAGTCTGTACTTAGCTAAATACTGCTTTATATGGAGCTTTCTCTTATGCTGGACGACAAAGATTGCAAAACTAAGATTATCTTTACAAACAGTTCTCCCATTATGTCCTCTTCTTTCACCCTTATTGTCCTGCATTCTCACTTCTCTCATATACATGGGGGGGGGAGGGGAGGAGAGAGTTTTTGCTATCTGAAATCATGAAACTTTTCCCATATGTCAACATATTTCTTGAAGTATCGTGATTAAAAATGGAAGTAAGAGTTCCACCTGTAGTAACATAACCAGTGTGGAGAAAACCAAACTCTCTCTCACCCATGCTTGATATCAAAATAAACTGTAGGTTCAGCCTCCCTTTTCTGTAAATCCAAAATCTGAAAGCCACCCAAAACTGAAACTTTTTACCCCCAGCCACCCACTTTTGCCTCCGAGGTGGCAGCTGCAACATCTCAGCCACCACCTTGAAGGCAGATGTGGACGGCTGACAGCAAAAAAAGAGACAGAAGATCTTTGAGATGGTAAGAGGCATGGATTCACCCCAAGCGCTACTTTTGGATTCTCACCATTTCACAGATCTCGGTCTCTGTTTAGCTTCACATCTCATACACAAGTAGGGAATGAATGAGACAGTTCCAGAAAGGTACTATATTCCAAAATTTTTAAAAAAGCAAAATATGGAACACTTTTGGTCACATGCATTTCAGATAAGGGATATTCAACCTGTATAACGAAGTAACTAGATCACCATCGATCAATCGCTCAACTGATGCCACTCTTCGGAGAAAGCAGATTCCCAAGATTCAAAACACTAAGCAAGCTATCTGTAGAGAGAAGACAATGAGGCAGGTGAAGCTGAATCTCAAAAGAACAAGCCAGAATCTGACCCTGTAGCAAACAGTTTTAAAGCTCCAAACCGCTGTACTCTCAAGTACCTTCTCAGCTGGCTGACTTGACACTACTTGGAGTACAAGGCCACCCCGACCACTGAGTTGCTGAACAGAAACACCTTGCAAGAAACATGGAGAACTTGGCAGCACCTGATGCCAAGGAAATTGTAGTATGCTATCCGAATGGGCTCATGAGCGAGGGACATGATGGGTTCTTCGAGACCAAACTGATTTCCATTTTTCCTAGATGGGAAGGAGCTTAGGAAAGATGAAGAAAAGGGGCCCTTCACAATTTATGAATGCAGCATTTTGGTGGCTTACGCGATACATTAGAACACTGCAGAAGAAGTGGAGAGGCAGGAAAGTCAGGTGGTGCATGCGTCCCTTTGCGTGTGTGTGCTTTTAGCTTACCGTGAATTGGGACACAGAATAAACATTTATTTGGGGGAAATGAGGCATTCTGTCCCAGGAGCTGAATGACCTCTTGAGCATTACAAGAGCATGACTTAGTAAGGACAGCTATTTCTGGGCAAACCTGAATTCCTGGCATTCCCAGCACCGGACAGACAAATTCCTGTCCAAAGGGAGGGCAGAAGCAGTCAGGCTGATGTGCTTCTACCTCAGTGTGTCACTCGACAAAGTAGGTGGCGCGGCGGTTGCTAAGGAGCAGCCTCCCCTCCAGACAAAGAGCCCACTGTCCTCTGTGCTTCTGAGAGCAGAGGCCCAGCAAATGCCGGTCCCAAAGATTCAACGAGGGAGGGAGGAGAAAATGGGGCTCATTCTAAAACCTATTTAGTATCTTGTCAGGCTGGGTGGGGGGAACAGCAAAAATACCCTCTGGGAGTAAGAAGTCAGATGCAAAGAACGGATAAGATAAACAGTAATTTCCAAGTTTGATTTAGTTTTTTAATCATCATCTCATAAACGGTGAATATTCTGTGGTTCCAAGGATAATGAAGTGAATTGTTTTAAGCAGGAGGGTTCTTAAAGCTTCTGGCACAGGGAACTGTGGCCTTTTCTTTATTTTGACAGCCTTTTAAAAATCTGATTTCTGATACCATGTTGCAGATGGCTACCTTTAAAGACACAGGGCAAGAACTATGTGGTCTCCAAAGAAGAACTGGAACAGAAAAATCCTGATTCCATCCAGATGCAAGTCAGTCCAGTGCCACTTAATGGCAGGACTATATAATGACACTAGCCATATGTATATGTTATGTGATAGGCAACAAACTGTATTTCTTTATAATCTAAAAACAGACCATGGATAGTTTGATGTTTGAGATGGGAAATCCAAATGGCACCCACTAGGATGGTAAATATAATAAAGGCAGATCAGTAGTATAGGTGGTATATTTTAGTATATATAACAGTAGTATATTTTCTGCCACGTTATACAGATAACATGGCAGAAAAACCATCACTTCCATGCTGGACAAAAAAAAAATGACTACTCCCACACCCGGTACTGGAAATGTGTCAGCAAAATAGAATGCTCTGTCCAGAGCATGAAAACAAAAAGGTCAAAGTAATGTACCTATGTGTACCAAGTTATTTGAGGGTGGAGATAAGACCATACTTAAGCCATATTTCAGAAGTTCTTTTACTGGTGTAATAAGAAATGTTTTCTAATTACTTTTAGTTACTTGTAAAGAACATTTTTAGGCATTTTAGACACAACCATTTTTCTCCCAGTTTTATGTCATTGTCTTTTCAATGTTTTTGAAGTGCAAAAAATTAATTAGAACATAACAAGCAGTGCAAGGTGTTACTTGTCAAACGATGTGAGAAATAGTTAGAATGAATTACTTCCCAAATACTTCTCCAGACCGTATAATGAGTAATGTGAGCAAATGGCTTTAAAAACTAACTTTTCAAACTCTGACTCAGACTGGTCCAAATGTGCCCTCTCCTCTCTCCACCTCCCCCACTTTCACTGGGGCACTGAGGGCAGTGGGAGGGGGGTTCTGCCATCATGACAAGAAGGCCTCTGGGGTGAGACACGCTTCTTCACCCGCAGATTGAGACGGGGACCAACTATCCTTTGGCACCTGGGGATGCCCTCCCAGAGACAACAGGACTGAACCCCCAAAAACTCATCAGCTACATAGCCTCCAGTGTTTCACAAGATGGTAAATGTGGATACTCTGTATGAGCCACCATGTAGGTATCACATGTAACAAATATTTTAAAAAATATGTGCAAAGCCAAATCATCTACAATAAAGTAATGCCAAGCAACAATAATATTTTGAGAGCCAACATGATGTAGTGCTTTGACATTGACCCTGGAGACCAGGGTTTGATTTCTTGCTTGGTCATGGAAACCCACTGGATGACCTTGGGTGTGTCACACACCCTCAGCCCTAGAAAGCCCCGTGATAGGTTCACCTTAGAATCGCTGTAAGTTGAAAACAACTTGAAGGCACACAACAACAACAACAACAACAACAACAAAAGTTAACAACTCAAAATATACACCAAAGCACACTATCTGAGTAACATCAGACACACCCATTCCTTAAACTGGGTGTCTCAGATGTTTTGCCCAACCATTATGTTATGGCAGGGATGTCAAACTCAATTTCATCTTGGGCCGCATCAGCATTATGGCTGCCCTCAAAGGGCCAGTCGTATCTGTAAGACTATATAAATGTATCTACTCTTTTATCATATTAAATAATTGCCTCTGCGTCCGATTATTACTGGTTTTTAAACACTCTTCCCTCTGCATAAACTTTATTTGTCTTGGACATTTGGGGACTATTTCATCATAGTTTATGGTCCCTGTACCTCTGTAAAGTAACATAGAATTGGTCAGTATATCCAAAGTGTGCCTCTTTCTGCCCCCAGGCTCGCCAGGCGAGGGGAGTGCCACTGCTGCAGCAAAGGTGCAAGGGCCACATGAAATGGCCTGGTGGGCCAGATTTGGCCCGCGGGCCTTGTGTTTGACACCTGTGTGTTATGGCAAAGCAAAGTTTCAGAGGATCAAATCTCAGGAACATTTTCATTATTACAGATATCATCTCACATTCCTCACAGGCTTTCTTGTTTCCTCTGAACTTACACTGCAACCCTCAGAGTAGCTGATATGGGAGGAACTTCCTCATCAGTAATATATTGTTATCATCTGGTATTATTTTACTGCAGATGATTTAGGAATGCCACATGGTCTTCAGTCAGCAATTAAAGACCATTGACTTTACAAAAGACCTGCACCTGGAGATAAAAACTGTCAGCCACACATTGTAAAATGAAATTGAAAGCAGGTTTGACAAATACTAGGAGGGTGGAACTAGAGGAGCAGTTAGCCACAAAGCTAGATAAAAGCTGCATTTTCCCATGGAACATGTCACTAAATACTAATGGGGGGGGGGTTAACAGTGAGAGTAGGTTTTTACCTTAATTTACTGTTCATGCAAGAGCTTTATTTTAAAACCTCAGCTAGCTAATAAAAATGGAACTGTAATGCTTAGACTTTTTGGTGCGATATTGAAAAGTCTTCTTCTTATGTAGCAATTTAGTGATGCTGATATGGATAGAAGAACATGAAATGATATGGAATGGAAAGGGAGACTCAGTAGATGAGGAAGAAAAGAGGTGCATAGTTTTTTTCAAGTGACCTGAATGGAGAGGTTGATTATACAGTGTAGTCACTAGATGGTGTTGCATTTAGTTGCACCTGGATGGAGTCAGGAATTTCCTGTTGCTTCTGGGAGAAAGACAACCAAGGTCTTTAATAGCTTCCTGGATGGCTTGTCTTTTGAATTGTCTGTGACACAACCCTTTCTAGTGAATTACACTAGATGTTTTTCATGCAGAAGCTGGTTGGAGGATACTGGGAATTAGGATTAATCTCCCAAAAATAAGAACCAGCATGGCATAGTGGTTTGAATGTTGGACTACAGCTCTGCAGAACAAAGTTCAAATCCCTGCTTAGCCATGGAAACCCCCCTGGATGTTTTGATATCACAGCTCTGGAACTCCCAGGATTTAAACTGAGTCCAGTTGAGAGTGGAGAGGGGATGGGCTTTGGAGAAATGATGCAATGGGAGGGACATAAGCATATATCTTTTTCCAGGCAGATGCCCCCTCTCCCCAGTATTATTACCTGGCAGCAAAGGTGGGTTTGCCTTGTGTGTTGAGGTAGGGCTGGACCAAAATACCTTCCTGTCTCTGATAACAGAGAAGATGGCTCCCCCTTCTCCCATATACTAACTTTGGAGTCTAAGGCCATTTCTGCACTAGACTGTTATAGTGCTATTATTCCACTTTCAACATCTTTGGCCTCAGTAAACTACAAACCCCAGAATTCCACAGGATGTTGAAAGTGGAATAATAGCACTATAACAGTCTAGTGCCGAAATGGCCCAACTAGAGTGAGGTTGAGAATTGGTTTAGAGCTGCCAATGGGACAGTGTGGAGATGGCTAGCCGATCCACACTTTGGCTTTTGCCACTGCTGCTCCGACAGCTGTTCACTGGAAGGGGAGCTCTGCTAGTGTGGAACCCTAGTTCAGCACTGGCAATGCTTCTATTCAACACAGAGCAGCTGCAGGAGAAGCAGCAGTAAAATCCAGCACAGAACCCTGGAACAGCATCCTCCACTGTCTCAGATAGCAGCAGGCTAGTTTATGGGGGCAGGACCATAGGACACACATAACTCTATCCTCCAGCAGAGGGCAATGGCCAGAGGTCACAGGAAGAATGGCTGGAGGAGCTGCCATTGCTCTCTCCAGCGTCTGCCACTTGAGGCAGTGATCTCCCTCTGCCTAATGGTAGGGCCATCCCTGTGCTCAAGTAACATAACATGCCAGAATAATTAAGAGAAGACGAATAAATGCCTTCTTCAGTTTGCTGCGCTTTTTCTGTTTATAATGCACAATTATGGAACAGAAGGTGGATGGGTGTGTACACAGTGCATGTCTCTCCTCTAATGCTATGAATCCAAAATCTGAGCTTTTTAAAGACCTCCACTAATTACCTAGTTAGAACAAATAACAAAAATTTAGGGGGGGCATGGACATGGGAAGTTTCTGTTTTATTTGAAAAGTTTGTCTAACAGTTCAAATGCCAATAATAACACATAGTTCCCTCTCTGCTCCAAAAAGAGGCACATATTTGGAAATGGGCTTTGCTTTCAAGATTTGTCAAAGTGGACCTATGTCGCTTTCCAAAGAGGGCTGAAATTGCATTGCTAAAAGAGAATCACGGAACCAATTTTTAATAGCAGGGACTGTGGCATATAACAAAGAGAAGATTGTATTTGGGTATGTGTAAATATGTTTCACCCAGAGACTGGCAAAGTTAATTTTTTGGACTACAACTTCCAGAATTAAGTGACTAGTTGGGGGATTCTGGGAGTTGTCATTTTTGTAGGTGTTGGACTTAATTTCTGAACAGAGTCACATAGTTCTTTATGATAAGCCCCTAAATGGGACTTCCCTGGAAGAGCTACAGATTCCCTGCTTGGCCATGGAAAGCCAGTGGGTCACCTTGAGCAAGTCACTTTCTCAGCCTCAAAGGAAGGCAAAGGCAAACTCCTCTCTGAACAAATCTTGCCAAGAAAACTCTGTGATAGGTTTATCTTAGGGTTGCCATAAGTTGGAAATGACTTGAAGGCACACAACAACAACAACAACAACAACAACAACAACGCCAGCATAAGCCACATATAGAATTCTGGCCATTGAGTAAATATGCAAAACCAACCAGAGCATTTAGGAGCAAGCATGTACACTGGGACTGAGAACTCAACTCTGGCATTAAAGGAGTGAGCAGCTATTAGAATCCGAACATCAGATCATTCAAGACCACCATTATCTGATAGGGTGTTGAGACTGCCATCTACTGAAGCAGAGGAGATTGTTTTTATATTAAGTCAAAACTCTGGTTTATTTAGCTCTGTGCTGATCTATGCTGAATGGCAGCAGCTTTCCAAAGATTCAGAGAGTGCTCTTCCCTGGAAATGCTGGGGATTCTGGACCTGTCTGCACAAATTTTGGAGAAGTTACTTTTCGTTGTTCTTGTTGTACATTACCAAGTCATTTCTGATTTATGGTGACCCTAAGGTGAAACTGTCATTGGGTTTTCTTGGCAAGAATTGTTCGGAGGGGGTTTACCTTTGCCTTCCTCTGAAACTGAGAGAGTGTGATTTACCCAAGGTCATCCGGGGGGTTTCCATGGCTAAGCAGAGCTTTGAACCTTGTTCTCGAGAGCTGTAGTCCAACATTCAAATCACTATGCCATGCTGGTTCTTATTTTTGGGAGATTAATCCTAATTCCCGGTATCCTCCAATCAGCTTCTGCATGCAAACTCATGCACTGCGACAGAATTGAAGCCCTTTTTGTTCATAAGTTCGAAACAGGCTTTCATCAAAAGAGAAGAGACACTGTTCTGCAATTTCTTAAGAGGCAAATAGGACTTTGAAACTAGAATGGCCTTAGGCCCGGCTCTGAAGGAAGCAGTCCTCTGTCTGAAGGCACCCTCTATTTGAAGGGCTGCCAAGTGAATTCCAGTTTAAACATTAAAAACCTTAAGAAGACAGAGCAGGAAGGGCCTTTAGGTTGACTATCCACAGTAATACCACCTGGAGAAAAGACTGAGAAAGCAGACACACAGATAAGCAAATCACAGCCTTCCCTATTTCAGTAAGAAGTGTTGTATTTCTATTCACATTACAGTACTAATTTCTAAATTTGCATCTATCTGTCTGTTTATCTACCTACCTACCTACCTACCTACCTACCTACCTACCTACCTGTCTCTCCATCCATCCATCTATCATTGTTCTGCAGATCTGTTCCTTTTTTTGCTGATGAGTAAGTGGCTATCCTATTTGAGACTTCTGTAGCCCAGTGGCAGAGCACATAGTTGGCATACATAGGCTCCCAGGGTGTTGTTAGTGGTGGTTGTTACTGTTACTATTTCCACCACCATCATCACACCTTTCTAGTCAAAGGGAATGGAACAGAACTGAGAAAGAATAGGATCTCTGCAGGAGACCATAAATGAATCAGAGTAGATGATACCAGCCTAGGCAGATCAACAGCCTGATCTGATGTGAGGTTGTTTCCTGTGTCTTTAGTCCTGCCAGAAGTTTGCACAGAGCAAAAGCTGTGTTTATCTGACAATCTGTAAACAAAACCAGAAAGTCCAGCCTTGAAGCATCTTTCAGTTGGGCATACATTTAGGAGCTCTTCATACAGGCACCATATTCATAGAGCTGCCAGGAAAGAGACCTTGGCGGTGGCATCTGGCTACTCCTGTATTTGAGCACACCTTGTCAAGGTCAATATTGGATCCATTTGGAGACAGGTGGCAAAGCTGGACCCTGCTTTGGGAAGGTGAAAGCACCAGAAGACAGTCAGGAAGTCCCTTGCCTTCTGAAGCAACTTTGTTTGGGAGAAGGAAATACACTCAGGGCTGTTTAAATTCTGCACCACCATCATTACTAACAAAAAAGGCTTTGTTCCTGCAGCTGAAGTATGTGACCCAAACTGAATTATGCAGAGTTAAACCTGCTCTGACTGCTTTGTCTTGAATCTGACACTTTTTAAAATGTATGTGATAGGCTGCTTTGGTTGAACTGGAATTCATTTCAGCATGGAGCAGCCCAGTATCAAGAAAGGCAGGATTAACCATTATGCTAAGTCCATTGCAAACTCATTGGCTGCGGCTTTTGAAGGTATTTCCCTATGCAATGTCCTGCTCAGGAAAACAGAGAGATATTCTATTCTAAAACAGGCTTCCTTTTCAATACCACAAGGGCAACTATGGCAAAATGTGACTGGATTTTCCAAACAGTTATTTCCAATCTCTCCATTACTGGTCATGGGTCCAAGCTGTCACATTAATCACACTCATACCTAGCACTAAATTATCTGACTCCTAACATCACCATGAAGTTGCAGTTCTCAGCACAAAAACATTATTATAGGTCAGTGGTTGGATTGCCAACACTGTAAATGGTACATGTATTCTTTTTGTTTGTGATGCACATGCCTATCATATGCTGCATTTTTATCTTGCCTTTTCTTCCCAGAAGGCAAGGACAGCATAGAGCACACACACACCCCGGTCCATCCATACACACTTTTTAAGAATCTCAATAGTCCTCCTGGGGCAGGGCAAGCTAAAAGCTGGTGACTACCTCCAAATCCTCTAGTAAGATTTACGGCTAAGTGATGCTGGATTTTTGGGACTCCCAAGTCACAGATGAACACTCTTGTCTAAACACTGCATAACACTGGCTATGGCTGCAAAATATTTGTGGCCTTGCAGGACTAGTTCTGTCCTAGTCAAAATGCTGATTCTGGCTATATTAATGTAAATGGGCCTGTTTTGTTTGCTTAGAAAGCACAGGTTTTGGCCCACAAGTTTTAGAGATGTTCAATAGATACTCCCCCCCCCCCTTTTAATGCAGAATGAGGAATGCATCTTAGCTGAACCAAACATTTACAGAACAGTTTGTGTCCCACGGAAGATCTGCATGGAGTCATAATCAGGGAGTTTCTGAAGCAAAATAAAAATAAGAATGTGGGTCATTGTTTTTTAGGCATGCAGCTGCTAAAACTAGAAACGTCCGCCCCCAAATCATTTTGTGGACATTTCCCACATGATAATAGAAGCACCACTGAGCCTCTTGTGTGCTTAGTTTGACTGTTGTGTGCTTAGTGTGAGTGTTTTTAGCTCAAATTAGAAAAAAGGGATATTTTCAGTTACATTCTATAGCTCTGACTATGGCCATTTCCGCACTAGACTGGTATAGTGCTATTATTCCTCTTTAAACATCCTATGGAATCCTGGGGTTTACAACTGAGAGAGAGGCCTCAAAGACCCCTCCCTAAACTGCAAACCCCAGGATTCCATGGGATGTTGAAAGTGGAATAACAACATTATAACAGTCTAGTGCTGAAATGGCCTCTGTTGGCTAGAGTTGATAGGATAGTATTTAACCAGCTGGAGGGCCACACATTCCTAATCCACCAATTCCCACAAATCCAACATGATGCTTATTGTCTAAATGTTGGACTAGAACTCTCTGAAAGACCAAGATTTGAATCCCTACTCAGCCATAAATAACCACTGGGTGACCTTGGACAAGTCATATTCTCAGATGAAGGCAAAGGCAAATCCCCTCTGAACAACTCTTGGAAAAAAAACCCATTTTAGGTTTATCTTAAGGGTCATCATAAGTCAGAAATTATTTGAATGTGCACAGCAGCAGGACACTGATCAGCACTGAGCCCAGACTCAAATCCCATGTGGGTTGGGCTGGACTGGCTGGCTGGCAGGCAAAACAAAATTTCGACTGAGCTCTGTCAGGACCACTGTAAAGAATCTAAGGTGCCCATCTGTTTAAACAGGAGATAAATAGTTCCCATCTTGTTGGAGAAAAGGTTGAGAGAGGCAGTAGCAAGGAATAAATAGACCATTGTATATTCAGCTGAAGGTACATTTACAGAAGTTGCTTGTTCATGTGTGTATGTGAAGAGAGATTAAAGATGCTAATGACTGGTTGCTTGGAAATGTTGGGTAAAGCCTTGCTCGTGTCTGCACAGGGTAGGCTGCAAGGATGAGAGAGTCAACATGACCTGAAAATCCCTAGTCAGGGAGCGTCTGGATTATACTTAAAAGAGCAAGGACAGAATAAAGGCTAAATGCATAGTCCATGGTACCTCTCACCCCATCTTGGTTTCAGGCCTCTTGGAGACCCATTATTGTACTTTTCTGTGATGTTCTTGGTCTTCCTACCATACCACCTCACCACCCATAATAGGCTCCCAGCAGAATCCTGTATATATCTACCCAATCCACCTTTTCACTATCAGGTCACTTCCAAATCTGTTAGGACCACAGCACCTGTCAGCCTGGCCAGTATGTTTAGAAATTTTGGCTGGAGATGATGACACTCATAGTCAAATACATCTGGCAGGCACAAACCAGGCGATGCTGCTCTAATCTGTGATTTAACAATGCAGTCTTTTCCATATTTGCACAGAAATAAGAGCCCAGTGACTTTTAACCAGATTGGGGAACATGTGGCCCTGCAGCTGTTGTTGGTGAGAACAGCCAATGGTGAAAGATGATGAAAGTGGCAATCCAACATCAGCTAGAGGATCAGAAGTTGCCCGCCACTGGAGGACAGGAGAAATTAAGGAGACAATACTCTTTATAACAACTCTTAGCCATTATAGCTATGTGAAGCCTTCCTCTATAAAGGCAACACATCTCTGACAACACACAGAGTAAGAACATACAACAGAAGAAAACCACTGCCTGAATTCTTGCTTCATAAAATTTTGTAGATGTCTTTCATTGGCTGCTATTAGAAACTTAATTATGTACTGCCAGGGGCCATTTCTGCACTGGACTGTTATAGTACTATTATTCCACTTGTAACATCCTATGGGCTCCTTGAGTTTGAAGTTTAGGGAAGGGCCTCAAAGTCCATAAGATGTGGAAAGTGGAATAATAGCACTATAACAGTCTGATGTGGAAATGGCTAGAATCTTGCGCTTTCATATTCAAATACATGAGTGAAGTAAGAAACACAACTTGAGAATGCTTTCACTGCAGAAAGACAGTTATTATTTCTGTGTGCCTTCAAGTGCTGTATGGTAGAAGCATACCCCCCAACATTTACAGAAGACATTTAGAGGACATCTGTGGCCAATCAACATCAGAGTGTGGTCAAGATAGCAAATGTTTTTTAAAGAGGAAGAACAGACAAGCTACTTCTTGTTGTTGTGTGCCTTCAAGTCATGTCCTGCTGGTCCTACGGCAACCCTATGATGGGGTTTTCTGGGGCTGAGAGTGTGTGATGAGCCAGAGGTCAGCCAATGGGTTTCCATCGCTAAGCAGGGAATCCAACCCTGGTTTCCAGTCGTAGTTCAATGCTCATAATAGTATATCATGCTGGCTCTTATGCTGATAGCTACAAACTGAAAAAGTCAGTTACACCTACCCCAGTTTTCCTACAGGGTCTCAAGATGTCTTAAGTTTGAACCACTGAGCAGACACACAGTGGGGGTACAACACAAAAGGGCAGGCAGTTGGCTGGATTTGCACAACCTAGCTTCAAATAGTTGCTTGGTTACAACACTCATGATATAGCATTTGGGCAAAACTGAGTATCACATAATCTAAACTTCTTCGCAGAGATACTGGAGACACACGTAAGCTAGGCAGTCTTTGATGGAGCTGCAGAACACCAATGTAGTAATGTGGAGACACAGATAGTAGCATCTGAATGAATATGTTTCCCGTTCTGCCACAGAACATTTATTTAGCCCCATGCCTGTTGTTTATTCATGCTGATATAAGGTGGCATATCTCCAGCTAATAGAAAATATAGAAATGAGAGGGAAGGCCACAAATAAGGTTGAACATTTGCTATGGTTAGGGGCACAGGGCCCATGCAGAAGCAGAAAAAACACAAATATCAAAATCTGTGTGTCTGTGTCTGTGGGAAGGTAGATGAGACATGGTGGGGAGAGCATGCAATCAGGGTCTGAGCCAGGTCAGGAAAAGGGTTGTTACAGCATGGTGCCCCTATGCTTTCTCTCGCTCATTGCCTTCCATGAGTACGTGTTGGGCGTTGGGAGGTTTGCGGTGCTGAGAAATTGGGATGCAAGCTGTCCTTAGCTGGCCAGGCAGTGGCTGATGGCGGAGGAAGAGGACCAGAGGCAGGTTTTCAAAGAGCTGTGCAGCCTGATCAGAGCCCCTGTGAGGGACAGTTTCCCTGGAAAAAAAACACTTGAAGTAGGGGATGTCAGGGTTTATTAGAAACCCCAAAATAATCAAATCCATGAAAGTGAAACTCTCAGAGGTGGAAGGCTGACAGTATATTAAAGGATTCTGTAAGACAAAATGAATTGCTACTTGCAGAAATAGATTTGTTACTGTTTTCCGTCTACTATTACCTGCATTCCCAAACAGTTAGCCACAACTCACAGGGTAATGGAAAGTGTAGGAAGGTGGAATAGGGAATCAGTAAAAGGCCAAACTTTGTGACTCCTTCAGACTCCTGTCAATACCTTTATCTTCAGTAAAAGCTGTCCACTACCCACTTCACAAGGTTCTAGGGTTAAGCTTAGGTTTGTGATAAAGTTCAAATACCAGGCAGGGCAATTTCACCTTCATTGGTAGATTTATTTTTTTTATTACAATATTTGTATTCTGTTACATATTTGAAGATCTCAGGGCAGTTTACTGTTTACCCTCCCTCCCTCCAAAAAAAAAAAAAGCATACAAAAACAATTTAAAACTGTTAAAACATAGTCAAAATAAAAACCACAATCTTTTTTTATAACAGAAATCAGACAGTTGCACAACTTTCTATATGCCCACCAGCATGTAAGCTGTGCATATCTCAAGCTATCTCATGTAGGGTAAGAGCAATTTCCCCCCCAATCTGCCAGGGACCAGTACCAAATTTGTGCCGACTGGCTACAATTCATTTTAATTCCTGGAAACTCACCAACAGCTCAGAAACCAGCAGCACTCCATGGGTCACCACACTGAGTAGCACTGTTGCATAGCAGAAATGAAGGAGTCGCCCTGCAGCCCAAAAAGGCAGCAATTCAACAGAGCAACTTCTCCACAGGAAAAATTCCAGTGTTTGGTTTTGTTTAGAAAAATTTAAGCAGCGAAATGGAGGCTGGATGGTGGAGAAAAGAAATAATGGAGGTATGTAAAATTATAAGCCAGCATAGTGTAGTGGTTTGAGCATTGGACTAACACCCTGGAGACCAAGGTTTGATTCCCTGCTCAGCTATGGAAACCCACTGGGTGACCTTAGACACATCACATGCTTTCAGCCCCCCCCCCCCCAAAAACCCATGATAGGATCGCCAGAGGGTCACTGTAAGGTGCAGAACAACAACAAATGCAAAATTACAACTGTTGTGAAGCAAGTAGTTATGGTGAAGTCTTTCTCTCTCTCCTAATACTAAGATGCAGAGTCATCAAATGAAGCTAAATGGTAGGAAATTCAGAAATACAAGGAATTACAGTCTTCCCTCCACATTCGCAGGTTTGACCTTCACAAATTTGATTATTCGCAAGGCACACGTCCCCCCCCCCTTTTCCTCCTCCCGTTCCCTTGCATTCCTCACCCCAGGCCGGCAAGGCTTGTGTTTAAAAGGGAGGCAGTTAAAAAGAGAAGGTAAAGGGCTTAGCAGTGCTTTCCCCTCAGACAGAAAAGAGTGGAATTCTGGTGTTCTACTACTTCCGGTAGCTATTTTGAGAAAGGAGGGGTAGAAGTAAGAAAATCGCCTGACCAATCAGGAGCCGTTACACAGCAGAATGTGCGGCCACGCAGCAGAGAGGACATGGCTCTAGCAGTGGGGGTGGCGTGGGGTTGCTCATCCAAAAAGAAAAAAATGAGCAACCCCACCCCCACCGCTAGAGCCATGTCTTCTCTGCTGCGTGGCTGCACATTCTGTGTAATGTCTGCTGACTGGTCAGGTGCTCTTTTTGCTTCTACTTCTTCTTTCTCAAAATGGCTTCCGGAAGTAGTAGAACACCAGAATTCCACTCTTTTCTGTCTGAGGGGAAAGTACTGCTAAGCCCTTTACCTTCTCTTTTTAACGCCCCCCCCCCCCCGAATGTCAGGGCCAGAGGCAAAGGAATGGAAGGGGGGAGCTCCAGAGGGGAACGGGAGCTGGAGTTGTTTGTGGTTTTTCGACTTTCCTGAGGATTCTACACCCCCAGCCCTTGCAAATGTGGAGGGGCTACTGTACTTCTTCATGCAGTACACTTTACACTGTGAAATCTGCTATCACAGATGTATCATTGGCAAGCAGTTTGGATGGCTTATAAAAGAGGTTACATATTCATGGAAGATAAAGCTGTCAGCTTTTGCTAGCCTGATATATATTGCTTCCAGTATCTGCGGGAGAATCAGCATCATCTTATTTGTACAATACAACCCCACACAGTTGTGAGCAAAATGGCTTGCAATGTATCAAACAGCCATTAAGTATAACAATTCAAAAACAATAGGAACAGTTACAAATAATCTTTTGTATCAGTAGACAAAACATGTGGTAAATATGTATATCATCAAACAAAACAATAAAATCAAATAAATTCAAATAAACTGAAATAAATTCAGCATATTGAAAATAAATAGAAGAGAATAACAGCTTAACCCCAGAACAAAACTGAATGTGAGGCCAAAATGGTTCTCCATTCTACAAAGACAACACAGGTTTCTTCACAATTAACCTAAAAACACTCAGTGGCAGCTATACCTTTCAATCATAGCTTTCCTGTGAGTTCTCATCTGTGTCTGTTCTCTTAATCCCTTTCCCATTTCTCATTTGGGGAGGTCAAGTCTGTTAGTCCTTCTTCAAGTCATACCTACATTCCTTTAACATTACTCAATTTTTATCCCTACCAAGGAACTTTCCAGCTCTGTCTTCAGATGAGCTTTATGGGTCACCAAGGTAGTGGGGTGGCACCAGCTTGAAATGCTAATCCCTTTCACGTAAATTTCCCACAAGCACCTCAGTGTACCTTTCAATACCAGTTGTTAGACCATGCAGGCAAGAACTTGCACTCATGCCCGATTTGTGGACTCCACGAGCATCCATGGAAACAAAACACTGGGCTAGTAAGGAAGGCCTTTTGTCTAATCGAGCATGGGTCCCCTTGTGTTCTTATGATCACCTTCAAGCTTTTCCTTGAGAAAGAGCAAGAATCTAAGAAAGAAGTCAATTGGCTACTGCCCCCTACCAGCAGCAAGAGATAATATACCTGCAGCAAGCTTTGAGTGTCTTAGTGGCATCTATTTTGCAGATTGAAAAGAGGCTATTGAGCAGGTAATTTGATTGTAGTTCTCGCTTTAAAAAAGGAAAAAACTTCTCTGATTAGTTTTGTAGTTTTGAACTGACACAAATATGACAAGTGGAAGTGCCACTAAGAGGCAGAGGAGGCCTCCTCTGTGGCATCGGGTGCAAGTCATTTACACCTTGAACTAATTCTGCTAAACATTTCCCCTGCTCCACCACCCATAGCAGCATTTCCATGGACTGAGGCTGGAAACATCCATCTGAATGAACAAGGATACAAGATAAATTATACTCTCTTTTACAGAGCAATGAAAGGTAAAGTAAAGAATGTGACATGTAGCTGCTGTTTCAGGTACTAATACTGATTATGTATAGCTTTGCCTTTAGAAATCAATTAAAGAATAGGGATTTGTGAGAAAATGATACAGCAGACCAGATTCAATCTGTTTATATTTTTTTAATAGCTGGGTTTATTTAAGAATAACACATTACAAAAAATAATACAGATTTCAGGATTTTTCAAATCATTACTTGCAGAAAAACATAGAAAAAAAGGTGACCAAAGAGACTGGTATAAAAAACACAGACAGATCAAAAAAGGTACAAACTTGTCTAGGAAGAGCATGACTTAGGAAGGGTGGGCAGTGGGACATTTGTACAAAACTATTGTTTACAGAATATATATAAACTGTTCCCTATTTGATGGCAAAAATACAATGACTCTTTTTAATTCTTCAGCATTAAAAGAAAGGTACCTTGGGAGGTATGTGAGCTTGGTACATGAGTCCAACGTCTTTCAGGCCTGGATTCCAACTGTATCCCACTTTTGTTCTCTGATAGTCCATACATACCCAATGCAGCTCCTGCACAATGTCCATTCAAATGTGTAGTTGTGGTAAGCTCCCACCAAAGCAAACTGTAGGGTTGTGGAAAAACTGTACACGATTGTAGACTAGGACAGCTACAACAGTAGACATTCCATTGGGAGATTAACACTTTAGAGGCTCTCCCATATCGACTAAATATTATGTTAATGAGTGAGACTTTAAGGAGCCTCGAACTCTGTCCGTCTTCTGCTTCCTGGAAATATAAAGCTGCTGCTGGCAACTTAACTGACTTTTTTTTCATGTACCAATGAAATAAACTCTATAGCAACATTCCCCAATCCTCAGCCCTCCATACATTTTAGACTGCAACTCTCATTATCTCTGACCATTGGCCATGCTGGTTGAGGTTGATAGGAGCTGAGGTTTAAACTATTTGGAGAGCATCAGGTTAGGAAAGGCTATTCTATCTGTTTTCCTGCATCAACATACACACCTGCAAAAAAGCAGGATTTGAGGAGGAAGAATTTCCGTTTAGGAGATCCTTTACTCCAACATTAATGGCTATTAAGAGTAGAAACAAAAGGGACGGGTCATGAGAGAAGAAAAATGAGGTCAGGCTTTCAATTCTGCAGTAAGAGTTGAAACGAAACACAGAAGAGAGCTGCAAAGCCCAACAAACATTTGTTCACTGTTGCACCATTGGGAAAGGCTTATAAATATATATATATATATATATGTAGTATAAAAACAGTTTACCAACAATTTAAAAAAGAGCTTTAAATGTCACATTGTACCTAAATTCTACGAAGAGCTAGACAATTAAAAACTGCTCCATCCTCTGTTAGACGAGCATTCATTTAACACATAGCTGCTCAGTTTACTTACAAATCCTATTTTATTTCGAGTGTGTGACACAAAATTCCTTTCTGATATCAGGATCTCCTTAAATTCTGGCAATAGGCCAAGAATACATATTATGGGAGGCAAAAAAACCTGCTGGTTTTTATAGGGCCTGCCCCCAGTTCTCTGGGCATAAGGAACTGGGCCCCACAGTGCCCTGCAGACTGCTACTCTACTCTATTTCTGCATCAGAACCCATACACAGAATCTACACAGAGTAGAGGCAGTTATGGAAGAAGAATCTAAAAGAAAAAAACTTGATACAAGAGGCCTGTGTGAACAAATGCCTCATCTTTCCAGTGCAGGGCTGGAAAACATCTAGCCCTTCAGAGGTTGTTCGAACTATCAGCTATTGGGAGCGGCTCCAACATGTGGAGGGCTACATATTCTCAATCCTCACCCCACTAGATAAGCACATGGGCTTGATTTTGTCACTGGAAGAGAGTTAATGATGAATTCACTATGGGAGAAGTTATACTGAATATCCAAATGACCCTTTGTTTGAACATCAATGAACCAATATTATTCATCTTCCACACACCATCCTCTGCTACAGAACTCAAAGGCCACAGTCATGGAGTAAAATTTCACAAGCTGCTTCTTGTGTGCTGGTGACTATTAGGGTGGCCATTGTCAAGGAATTCCATTTCCATTTAGCAAGGTGATAATGAAGGGCAGCAAGTATTATGACTGCTGTAGGAAACATCTGGTTTATCTGTAGCAAGCTGTAGAAATAAACACACATATGTAGACACTCATATGGTAGATGTGGTCCAACTGGATTTCCCCAGACATATAAATGTTTTACTTCTATGCTTGACGCATTTGTTGAAGAAGACCACCTAAACAATTCTAACATGTAGCACTAAGTTTTGAGTTCTGATGTTAATTTTCGTCCTGATTATGACATACATGATACATGCATTTATTCCTTACTCTGCAGCTGAATCCTGGCAGATCTCAAAGTGCTTGCCCACATCAGCATTTTGAACAGAGGAAAAAACCTTTTCTTTAAAAAAAGGAAACTCCATGAAAATGAGAAGTTGCACTCCTTAGTGCTTCTAAAATTCACTAGTAAAAAACAGTTTCAAAATACAAAAAAAAATGTGCTTTGGAAAAGGCTGTACAGCACACTACGTCATGAAATGATTTTTTTTTTAAAAAAAGCCATATAATGTGATGTACAGGGTCTTTTAAGCATCAAGGGAAAACCCATGCAGTCCACAACGGAGATGGCAGAGAATGGCAAAGGTTCAAAGTCTCTGAAGGGCCTGACGCTTGGCATGAAATCACAGCAGCTTCCGATGGAGAATCTCCCAGACCATCCGCTTTCGGAAATAAGGCATGTGTTGCTTTAATGACAACAGAAAGAAAAAAGTATCAGTGCTCCCACCATACACATGTAAAGCAGTAGTTATACTCCAGTGGCTTGTGCGCACTCACAAAGATAAGATCAGCTGTTCCATGAAAGGAGAGAGGACTACTAAGTTTATGGGTTCTACAGGAATACGTATGAATAAGGTTCACAGTCTTCCTTTTTAAAACCTTAAACCAAAAGATTTTGGAGAATTTATCAACTCCCTTCTGCACTAAATACTCCTGATCTGAAAGAAACTGCAGGTCAAACACATCTCCATATGCTTCTGTTCTACCAGTGGTTTTACGTTAATGGCAAAGCATCACATTTCAATTCATAAAAGCAAACAGGTCTTTTTTAAAATGAAAGCTTTTCCTTGCAGAAATTACAAAATAAAACAAAAACAAAAAAAAATACACTACTAAGTGAAAGTAATTTGGCTTAAGCAGTTCTGGATCATTCATTTTACTCACTGACATTAATAGTTTTAATTACTGGATGATTAAAAATCTTGGACTTTGATACGAGGCAGGGAAAAACTGAAAAAATGATTACTGAAATGATTTCTATTCCAATTAGTACTAGTTACAACACAAGTAAGAGAAAAATTACACTACTGTACATATTCATGTATGAGTCTGAACATTTTATAGTTAATACAGTATCTATAACGTATTGTACTGAAAGCCAGCATGTTGTAGTGGTTTGAGCATTGGACGACGACCCTGGAAACCAGGGTTTGATTCCCCACCCCACCATGGAAACCCACTGGGTGACCCTGAATGCGTCACATGCTCTCAGCCCTTGAAAACCCCATGATAGGTTCACCTTAGGGTCACTGTAAGTTGGAAACAACTTGAAGGCATAGAATAACAAACAACAACAACACCGTCTTATTAACTTTTTTTCAAAAAAGGAATCATCTTCTTCTCTGAGTAGAGTGACGAAAGGCTTTTTTGAATGTCTATATGGGAAATGGTGGTGGAGCTGGCTAGCGGAGCTGGCCCACTGAGGCAGTGCTGGTGCAGAATGAACCTTGACTTATCCAAAGATTATATATAAAAAAATCCATAATTCTGGCTCCCAATCCTGCTCTCAACTTACAAGTGAGATCAGCTTTACATACATATTTATGGTAAGCTACACTATGGATGGGACTTTACTCTGATCAACTGGTTAGTGATATACACATTTCAGCACCACCAGATGGCTAGATAAGATGCAAAGCAGTAAGTGTTCATTTGCATGTGTGGTAGAAACGTGGCCAAATCTACATGCTACAGAAGGAGGTTCTTAAAGAATGTCATGATACATACACAAACACACACATAAATCCTAGTTAGTCCTTACCTATTCTTACCTATTTACAGTAGCCACGAAAACCTGGCTTTCCTAATTGTAAGTAATCTATCAACTAGTAGCTGCAAATAAAGGAGCCACCATAGGACATGTGGCAGGCATACGCATAAAAAAAAGAACTGAATAAGCCAATAAGGCCACTGAAAAGAGTCAGACATGTTCTTTAGAAAATATTATGGTTTTATTGACATTGTCAATAAACAAATGGCCCCAAGAAAATGACCAATATCTTAAGAAAAGCTACAGAAAGACACATTTACAGCCTTACAAACATTTCATAGATTCTCAATGAATTATCACAGATTAATATGATACTTTCTGTTACACTTGATTCCTCTTGGATTGCTGACTATTTATTACCTGATACATTTCTATCCTTGCTTGTTATGCATTAATGTTGTTGAATTAATATGGATAGAAAAATTAAAAGCAAAAAGTCAAGACAGGCACTCGGCTTCAGCCTCCTACCTAAACCTTTGTTCTTGCAACCCCAATCTCAAATTCTCAACTTAGGCCATTTCCGCACTAGCCTGTTATAGCGCTACGATTCCACTTGCAACATCGTATGGAATCCTGGGGTTTGCAGTTTCGATGTTGCAAGTGGAATCATAGCGCTATAACAGGCTAGTGCGGAAATGGCTTTAGCTTGTTCCCAATGGAAGCAATGCTTACAGACAATTTACACAGACACACACAGAGGAAACTGGTATCAATAGCACCCGTTTTTCAGCAAAGAACTGAGTTGTAGATGGTAAAATAAGAACTGAAAAGAAAAGATACCGCACATTGATAACCAGAAACTCTGAGCTAACAGATGAAGACAGCTTAAATATAGTACCATCTTGTCACAGACATGTATGCAATATGCCACTGGCAAAATATACTGAAATTAACAAAAAGATGAAAAGTAAATTTGCTGCTATGAAATAAGTTGTTGGACTTTAGTATGCCATGTACCTGGAATTTCATCTCTTGCAGAAGACACAACTTGCTCATCAGTACCATTGTTCTATCCACATGCTCAAGCTTAAAGACTTTGTATTGAGGCAGAAACAATTGTTAAGCCCTTCTATTACAACGCAAGGTTCTCACGTCTTACTGCTTTTGCTCAAAATGTCCTTTCAAAACCCATATCTTAGAATCTGACTTGTACTCCCTAAGTTGTGTATGGCCACTTCTTTATCTGGAATCTATTCTTCTACAGAATTTGTATTTAGGTTCTTCTAGCATAATCCTAATTAAGGCAAAAAGCAACATTATGCTCATATAGAGTGATAGTGACACTTTAGTTCCCTCTCACCAGAAGGGTCAGCTTACCTGAGTAAAGTTAATCGGTTTGTCTTTGGAAATGCAGTCAGCATATTTACAGGCAAACATCCCACAGTCACTGCCATTCATCTGCTGAGGGATCTCCTTTAAAAGACAAACAAGCCCAGCTTTCTTTATGTACATGATGAGAAACCTTTATCAAATCTTGGACTATAAACGGCCTAGCAAGTGAAAGATTAAAGAAATCTAAAGAAATGACAAGGAAAGAATGAAGGCATGCAACAGGCTCCACATAAACGGAGGCCTCTGAATACATAAAGACACTGAATTACAACAATTGCAATAGGTATCTGTAGCTGCAGGATGTTCCTTTCTGCTACCTTTTGCCATCTTGGCAGTGACAACTGTAACTCTCCATTTTTTATCTGGAAAAGAAGAAGGTTATTTTTACTATTTCCATCCTGTGTTTTATCCGCAACTTCCCTCCTGCTTCTTTCAATGACAGCTTAGAACAATGAGGACTGGAAAGGTTGGTTAATCAGGAGCCTTGCATTTGTCTGTCACTACTGTTGGGCAGCATACAGGGGAAAATGCAATGGCAGCTCTCTTTTTCCACAGAGTAAGAGTTGGCCAGGAATTTTCCATCATTTAGTTCCTGTAACAGCTGTTTGAAAAGGCACCTGCTACAGACATTTATACACACTATCATACACACAGAGTCTCAAACAAGAAGCTATGTGAGCCACATCTAACTTTTTCTAGTAAGACATATAAATATCATCTTTATGTTTTCCCACAGTGCAAAGATCAGTATTTTAAAACTTAACTAGCATTATGAACAGGGACCGAGAAGACCTTCTTCATTTATAGACTAGTTGTTAAAATAAGAGTAGTGCCTCTAGGCCTGTCATATACAGACAACATACCTGACTCCTTTTACTCTGCAGCATCCACCCATTTGTATCAAATTCTTTCCGCTTCTTATCCAGGCTTTCCTGCTTTAGGTACTGCCTGCAGAAGTTGGGAAAGAAGGAGAGGGAGATGCTTAGCAACCATGTAAGAAACAAAACAATTCTGAAAATTAATCTAGATTTCAGGATTGTAACTCATCAATAACACTCATTCATTTCCAGGAGCCCATCAGTCTGAACTGGCGCAAAAAAATTTAAGTATCTTATTATTTTAAGTAGCTAACTTGCTAGCCACTTCAGCTGCATTTTCAGTATACTCTCAGGTCATTCATTCACAGTAGTATATTTTAATTTTGCACCACATATTACCTACTGTAGTTGCCTTTGAGTAGCACAAACCTTATATCTCAAGCAGCTAAAAGTTAAAAAAGAATCTGTTGCAGTCAACCTCAACTCCATCTAGTGTAACATGAGGTCAAACAAAAATCAATAGGATAAACACCCCAAGATAAGAGGCACAAATGTTTTAAAATAATAAAATTTCAAGTATTCTATTTTCCATTTGCTATTACCTTCTTTCAAGTAACTCTTTCCTAGCACTTCACTTAGCAATTCCAGACAGGCCCAACTGAATTGTAGTTACTGAGGCAGACCAGGATGCACTTACAAATAATGTTTTCAGCCGTGCACCTCAGCCCCAATACCTTTCTTTCAGGTACTAATAGACAACTTAACAGTTTTCTTAGTAATTTATTCTATGGGCTATTCAGACTGTATATACTGTAACTTGCTTCCAAAGAAATCTTTATATTGCAGATCTTTTTCCCTGTGCTTTCTCCTGTTGGAATAAAAGCCTATCTATGGCCAAAACTCTCTCCTACCCCTTCTTATTCCATATGCCTTTAACCAAACCACCCTGGTATATTTTTGACAAAAATAAACTGAGCTGATTTAACAATACATTCTATAGTGTTCAAAGTCATTCCTTTATTATCTGCAACCTCCACATGATGACTGTTTTTGAACTGAATTGTCACAGATGAAATTCATATACATAATATATTTTGTCTTCTATTATTCCTCCTCTTTTTCTCAAACCTAATATACTAGTATACTCAGTTATAGTTTCACATTAAAGTTCATATTCTTCAGAAGAACCAATCAACCAACTGCTCTTCAGAAGAAGCAAGGGCCCTGGAGCTGTCTCATGGTCACCTACAGTAGGCTATACAGCAAACCACTTCTGAAAGAGAGGAAACTGTCAAAAGGAGTCTAATATGGCATAGGTGTCTTCTGTTCAAAAGAAAATATTTATTTAGATTTGCACAAGCTGCTTGACCCATGGCCAATCTTTCTGTTTAGTAAAAGCAAGAAGCAGCTCGTTGAATGCAGGGAAAAAATTAACTGAAAAGAATGCCTTAGGCAAGACATTTTTTTCTTGACATTGACCTGATATTCTTTAAGCTGTCCGAGCCCCAGTTCTCAGATTGGATCCCCAAATTCTCTAATACAGATATATAGACATAGAAAATGGAATAGGAATAGGTATAGATATAAATATATAGAATGGAAAAATTATGTGAAACTATCATAATCTTTAAAGTCTATGGAAACCCTAGCCATAGCAGGATATCATACAATTTAAATAATCTCTATACTTCACGTATCTGCTCCCAGATACCTAGAACTCCTATGTACAAACATTTTCAGATGAACATAGAGAATGTAGCAGCATACATGTATTTTAAAGATGACAAAAAGACACTAAAGCCTACTGAAGCAACCAAAATGCTTTCTGGAAAAGCTATTTCTGCATCTCAAATACACCCTTCTCCCTTGGCATGTTAGGAAGAACATGAAAAAAGGAAGTATGAGCTAGGCCTGCTTATATCTTTCATCTCTTCTTGTTGGTATCAGAAAAAAAGCTGTGATCCTCCTAATTTTGAACTTCCTAGACTGACAAGGAACAAGAGTACAATATTTCTATAGATTTGTACATGCTCACAGGGAACACGATGGGGCTACACTTAACAGCAGGAAACTCCTCTAGGGAGGTGGGCAATATTCATGAAGATACACCCAATTTCCAAAAAACTGCTTGCTGGGTGACCGTGGTATATCACTATCAGGGCCACTTAATCATTAACATCATCCAATGAGTATCATTAATATTCAGCATTTTGTCTGGGAAAGTTTTCTGAGCAAACATCATTGAACCTGTCCTTGTGACATCCTCACATAACAGCATAAGGCACAGAAACATGATGGTTAAGCATGGGAAGATATTAACATAACAGAACTGGCTTGTAGCCTATCAGACTGGTCCTGCTGTTTATCCCAACAGTGTCTTCTATGACTGGCTGCAGCTTTGTGTAAGTCATAGGCAAAGACAGGTCCTTCTCAGCCTGACTATCTAAAACTCTTAAAATGATTACCATTATTTCCATTCTGATTCTTCTGATGCTTTTCACTGATTACTTTAGTTAACCTTTTTTAAAAAACAGTATGCATATGTATGTGTGTGTGTACACAAGCACACCCACACACACATATTAAGGATTAAAAAATAAGTCAGAGCCACAGGAGATTTATGACACTTCATAAATCTCTCCCTTTTCTAAAAAGGGGCCAAAATCTTTCCAAAAACTCACCAAAAACCAGGAAGCTCTAAAGATTGAAAGCATGAAAGGGTCACTAACCATGAATAGGACCTCCGTCCCCTCTTCCCGGTGTGATCCTCCCACTGCATTCAACCAATTAAAGCCTCCTGAAAGGAAATAGAAAGGGAAAAGCAATTACAGGAAGGGCAGCAATCAGCAGGAAGCTGAGTCCCTATCCCATTATTTTACCTGTGCCTACCCAATGTTCAAGTCATCGGGACCACACTGCAAGGATTCTGCTCTAACTATTCTTCCTCTCACAGCCCGAAACAGATAGTCTGGGACTGAATCCGGGTCTAGTTTCATTTTCCCATACAATCAGAGAACATAGATAATCTATATTCAGTCCATGTACTAATTTAGGAAACTGTAGATACAGGGCTCATCAGGTCTTAGGTGGTTTAGCTCTTCACTGTTTGTTTAATGGGGGAAAAAAAACTTTTACTAGAGAGTAGGAGTACTACTCCAGACAAATCTTATTGTCTAAATAATATACATCTTTCGCTTTCATATCTAAAGTACACGTGGCGGATTTCCAGCAGAATAAAAGACCATAGCAATACAACTACCCATTCAAAGTCTGCTTAAATTCTCTTGAGATACCAGGATGCCAGCGCTAAGGAGCAATACCTTCTGAACAACCAGCTTGAGGATCCAAAAGCAGATACAACAAGCTACTTTCCTAGTAACAGAGGGATGCACTTTTCCAGGCACACCTCCAGAGTCTGAATTACATTTAAAAAAATATGATGGTTTATTGAGAAATTTCAGTTCAACTGTTATGCAGTGCAATTGTAAGCATGGTTATTCAAAAGGAAATCCATGCAATCATGTGCACAGTGTAATTCTGGGAGCAAGGTAGCTTGAAAAGAGGAACCATCACTTCACTGAGGGGGAAGAAATGAGCCATGCCCTCTTCCCCCCTCTATACAGAGATCTTCCCTATATTTCCCTTCCAATGGGGCACCAATTGCAGGGAAATTAACTAAACTGCATGGCCATGATAGCTCATGGTCCTTGTCATGAGCATAATGGGGGGAACTGCAGATATAGGGCCACGTGGATCCACAAGCACACCCAATATCCTGGTCTCATCCTAGTCCCAGTGCTGAAGTAGCAGTAGTCTTAGAACTTTTCACTACCACACAGGGGAGAACAGCACTCACAGATCTTAATGGTAAATGAAAATCAGTAGCTTTCTAACCTTGCAATTTCAGACCTGTCAACACAAAGGTAAGTCCCACAGAGTTAAATGGAAATTACCCCCAGGAAACTCAGGACAGGAATGCAGCCAAAATTACTATTTTCTTCAGCAGCTACTAAAATCAGAAACAATATTGCAAAAATCTAACCCAATATGCTGCCTATGGAACTAACTTTAATACATTCTCCTGTTTTATTTCTATTCATGTTACCTAAAACCTGAATGAATTGCCCAAACCTGTTATTTTTATAATTGTTCTAATAGTTATCCATTATATAGGATAGAATTCCAACCTGAAGCTCTTGCAAATGATCTAGTTTTCAGTTATTAGCCCTATTTTGGTTTTTGGTGAGCTACTTGGTTTTACTTTGAGATTTTAAATATTTCAGTATGCTTTGTACCATGCAAGTGTGAAAATGCATTTTATTTTACACATGTATTTTCTCTTTTGTATTTTCATTAATTTTATAAAAAAATTAAACTTGCAAAATTACCTTCCAATGTGACTAAGCTGAAGTGGCAGAAGTGTAGCCTCCTGGAGCCTCCCCCCAAGTACTAAACACTCCTAAAAGGGTTTTTGACAATTTTTTTTCAGGCAAAAATTATTTAAGACTGTTACAAAACACAATGTTTTTGCTCCTACAACCTTTCCAAGAACCCTACAAGACTGAAAATTGTCCCACTCTACCACAAGACTGGCCAAAACCAACACAATGTCACTTTCAGTCACAGCAGGCATGTCAGTGCATCCTCCTGAGGAATACAGCAGTGAAAAAAAGAACACTTCTCCCTCCACATCTGCCCATCCCTGGTCTCAGCCTTGTCCCAGTATGTCATGTCATGGTTCATGTTTAAAGCATTAGGACCTCTTTCATAAGTGCTGGCTTACTTGAGATTCATGGCAGTTTTAGCAGAAATACTGAGAAGTGTACATACAAGCATGCATGGAAACTCAGACTCCTATAAGCAAACCTGATTTTAAACATTTCATATTTGAATCATCCTTTAATGCCTGCTTCATTTTTCTGAATAACATTTTTCTGAATAATTGACAGAAAAAGGCACTGAGTGATATGCACCACTGATATTCCCATTTAATTATATTCAGACTTTTGACACATAAATT
This sequence comes from Cyclura pinguis, assembly GCA_030412105.1. NCBI lineage: Eukaryota > Metazoa > Chordata > Lepidosauria > Squamata > Iguanidae > Cyclura > Cyclura pinguis. The sequence continues at coordinate 192,455,432 of CM059600.1, read as the reverse complement.
TTCAGAGCAGGACATTCAAAATGTTGAGTATTTTACTTAAGGGAATAATCCCCCTCATTTTTAGAGAGCCTGGAGCCATGGGGATTTCATCCAAGTTTGGAAATTAAAGGGAACAGGCTGACTTGTTTCAACAGGCCCTCAGGAACTATTTATGTGGAAAGGACTTTTAACAGTGTGCTGTACTGCTCTTCTTTCTTGCTTTTAATGATACATTTTTAAATTGCTTTTAATTCTATTGATGGTTTAATAATATTTTAACTTTTTGCATGTTTTTCCTGATGCGAGCATTCATCTGTATTTGCTTTAATTTTTGTAAGCAACTAGGGAAAAAAGCAGAATATAAATGAATGAGCAATAGCACCCGAATATGTGACTGGGTGCTTTGCAAATGAGAACATATTTTGTCAGAATACCCAGCATATTTCATTTGAATGAAGAAAGTTAACACAGCAGGACTTCTTTGCACACATATATATGCTTAGACATTTACTGTAAGTGTGCTTATGCAACTTGTCATAATATTAGCATGGAGAAGTTTACAAAGTAAATTCAAAACAGAATAAATAGAACTAAGCTGTTCTATGTGTCTTTGCAACTTTGACTGACTTTCTTCTGTCATACAAGATAATGCATTCCTAGGATGGATATGAGTTTCTACCCTGTTTTCTTTCAAAGAAGGCTTCACATTTTGGCATCAGTTGGGATTTTTAGGTAGCTGATTCACATGCCTTTCAATTCTCTATTATAGTAACTGTGTCAACATCAGAAGATTGACCAGTGTGTCTCCCAATAGGAAAAAAGGCATGAAATATTGGACTGTCTTATTTTCACTGATCTGGAAGCTGTTCTTTCTAAGCCCTTCCAGTTGAACAGTAGGGTAAAAATACTTTAACTAGATCCACTATCCACCCATGACTTAGAGAATGCTGTAGTCCAAGTTCTAATTTGTGATTTCCTGTTCAGATGCTGGGGATTGACTCAGGGCATATTTACTTGAAAGACAGCTCAAAGGATTACTCTCAAATAATCTTGCTGGTTTATTAAGTGAAGTGTTATTTGGCAGCCTATTTTTGTGACTAAATTGTATTTTTATATTCTTGCTGTTGCTTTTACCTGCTCCTATTAGCCATCTTGAAAACTGTTTTAGTGGAAAGGCTGGATAAACTATCCTACACATAGAAAATACATATGTATATGTAGGATCTCAGCCCTAGTGGAACACCAGGGAATGAAGCACACCATACCATACCATACCACATCTCTTCTTGCAAGGGCGAAGAGGCTGCACTGCAACAAGTCTGTCAATTCCTAGTTGAAGTCAAAACAAGTTGCAAACCACCTAAAATTAACCCTATCTCAGAAATTGGAGATTACAACTAGTAACATCTGTTTCTTGGGTTACCAGAGCAGGCTTCCTTTCAGTCTTCTCTTGAAAAAAAGTCTTGGAAATCTAGCTGATTTTACACGTCGTGAAATCAATAGCTAGCCAAGATCTTTTTCTATTGACTCTGAATTCTCAGTTCCTGTTCACCCTTGAACTGTAAATGTGTGACTATACTGGGATACTCACAACAGTATCCGGCAAGCTTCAGTGTTGCTTCCACCCATTGAGTCGAAGTAGGTGATGGTTTTTTTTCTGAAGTCAATAACCTAAATAAGACAGAGCTTTTTATTAAAGAATTGATACTTGCAATCATCAACTTTCTATGAACCATTATGCAACCACCCAATCTTTCTATAGAACAGCATTTGGGAAGTACACCCTTGGCAAATTGCTATAAAAAAAGAAGACTTAACTCTAAAATAGAAATGAATGGTACATTAGGAACTTACTGTGAAGGTCCATTCTTGAAAAAGGAGGAGAAGACATCCAGGAATGGCCGAACCTCTTCTGCCACTCAGGAAAGGCAAGGGATTACATCATTTAAATTGAGACTTTTTAAGAGCATCCCCAGTTCCTCCTTTCAATTTCATACAAAAACCAGAGACAAAACAAAAAGGGAAAGAAAGACCTTGACACCACAAGTTGGGGCTGGATATTCCTTCACCTTGTCAAGAATGGATCTTCACAATAAGCTCTCAATATATTATTTTCTGCCATCCAGGAATGGGACCTACCTAAGCCTCTACCAGTGTCAGGAAGAACAAAGGTGGCAAGAAGGCATAAGAGTGTAATTAAAGTGGGATCACCTGCTGGAGGACCTTCCTACCAAAAGAAGTGCTCACAGATGCAAACCTGTCTAACTTATAATGTCTGGCGAAGATGGAAGGGTTTGCCCAAGTGGCAGCCCTGAAAATGTCCTCCAAGGGAGCATGGGTTGAAAACATTGCAAAAGCAGCAGTACATCTGGTTGAGGGTGCTGTAACTCAATGTGGCCTAGGAAGTTCAAGTGATTCACAAGTGGTGAAAATGTATTCTCTTAAACCATATAATCATGTAGTGATCATAGATGCTGAGGCCTTTTCCCCCACAAAATGAGGAAGAAAGGAGTCAAAGAGACCTCTGATTTCCTGAATGGTCTAGTGTGCTTGATATAAACTTTTAAGGCTCTCCAGACATCCAGTTTGTGCCATTCCTTCTCCAGTGCGTGAGCAAAATGGGGACAAAAAGAAGGAAGAATCAAAGGCTGAGAAAGGTTAAAAGAAGAGGTCACCTGCAGAAAATTCTGATACAACCAAAGTCATACAGAATCTGCATCAAACCTACAACAAGAGAAGGCAACCGAGAATGAACCTTGAGAGACAGCAGATGAAGGGACACTGAAAGAAGTTGCTCAAAGGGTGCCTATGTAAGGGCTTTGAGGATCTTATGGACACTGATGGGCTACCAGAAAAGAAAACAAGGATGCCCTTAGCCCTAGCAAAAAAATGCATGAATGGATGACAAAACATTGGATCCTTATGGACAAGCAGTAAAATACAAGCCAATTGTCAGGTATGCCTATCCAGATGCTGACCTTAAGTCCCATGTACAGCCTTGACTGTAAAAACTCCAAAACCTTTTACACCCCTACTGAAGCCATATCCAGAGATTTTCTCAGAGCCCACCTGTGGAAAGCCCTCTAGCTGAGCTTGTAGATCCCAATGATGGAGATACAACAGGAAGAAAGAAGAGTCTGAGCAGTTCTCTCTGAACAGCATAACTTCTTGTAAAACTCCTGTTCAGAAGCCAGGTGGCTAGGTGGAGACACTGTGAGTCTGGATGCAGGACTGTGACAAGTGAAGAAGAGATGGTAGAAACTATGGGTCCTGCACTGCCAGAGCTACCAGCTGTGAAAACCATGGCTGTCCTCTCTAGTAGGGAGCAACTAGCACCACAAAAGCCAGCTCCCATGAATCTCTTTCCCACCCAGAGATACTAGACGAGAGATGGCCTGCTGAATGAGATGATTTTTGTCCAATGATTCTGATGTTGGAGACTGGATGAGGCAGCCAAAGCAGCCACAGAACAAATTATATGGCAAATCCCTGTTCTACGTTCCACAATACCAACTTCATTGGTCTGACATGGACTGCTGCCAAGCTGGAGGAAAGCCTGACAACTTTTCTCCTACTGACTGCAGTTGTGAAGCACAGGTTAGGTTTTGGAGCTCTGGCAGATTGATTTCCTGCGGGATGTTGATGTGGTTGACTGCCCTGTCTGCAGAAAGGAAAATGAAACCTGCTCTACACTGAGCTATGATGCTGTGAAAAAGTCTCCATTTAAATGATGTCGTCCCTTGCTTCACCTGGGTGATGGAACAGGTTAACTCATTCCTGGATGGCTCCGTCTCTGCTGGCAGAGAATTATCTCCTTCAGTCACACTGGTACATGGCCAAATCTGTGTAGCTGAGTACAATCCAAAACATGTAGGAGCTGTTGTAATTCTTAAGCCATATGCCTTCAAAAAATCTTCTGCCATTAAGACAATGTTTACTTATGAGCATATATTACAGAAGAGGATTCATTTTGAATACATTTTTCAGGGTACAGCCTGGAGAGGGAGAATTTGAGAACCATGATATACATGATTAAGCTCTGTCTCTGTCACACACACACAGGCTCAAACAAGATACTCACTGCTAGGCACCAGTGGACACCAAGATGAATAGGCACCAACAGAATATTCACAGAAAATATATCCACTTTCTTAGTCCAACGTTTCACAGCTGTGTACCCAGCAGTTTTTAACTTGGTGAAGAAAAAGGTGTTAAATGCATGAACAGTTGGAAAGCCCTTCTGTTTACTTCTTTCCATCAACATATTCATATAGAAGTTAATTATCTGAGAGGAAGAAAAATGTATATGTTAGTATCATAGGGTAAGGAAATGACAAGTTTTTTTTTTCCAGGTGAGATTCTTTTTGTATTCACAAAACAACTGGTGGTACTCAACCTTGCTTATACTGAGCCACTGATCCCACAGCCTTGACTATAACTGCTAACAAAACTTCCATACAGCAAAAACTTCACAAATGTTTAAGTGCTCTAAATGTGATGCAAGGCCCTTCATAAGTTGTGTGAACTAGTTCTTACAGTTTCAATCAGATATTTTCTATATATATACATATATAAAAAAAAAAACCAAGAAGCTATAGAGTACAAAAAACATGCTAAGAGTAAAAAGTATATTACCTCATCATTGAGCCAATTGAGATTGTTAAGGGTCTGAATATCTTTCCTAGTTATAGTTAACCGGAAGGCTTCACTCAATACCTCATCTTGGTTGCCACTTCGTAAGACACTCTTTATTTCCCTGTCCATCTCCTAACGGAAATAAGAGGTATACAATTAAAAGAGACTTTGGCTTTAGTAATGGAACAGCTTCCTCTGAGTTCAATTACTAGGTGAATTTGCCTCATGGGGGAAAAAATGGGGTACCTCCAAATTGGGGAAAGTTCTACTGAATGGAATCATGGCCTTAATATCTTTGGGTTTATCTTCCAAACAAGAGGAAAGCCCTACTAAAAGGGTATGGAAGACAAGTGGAACGAGGCTGCACAAGCAAATACCAATGTATTTTTGACAACATGCGCATAACCCATTACTCCCACTTCACTGGGATAAACAACTACTAAAAGGCCCCAGGTACAGGGACTGAGGGTGTACACGCTGAAAGAGTAGGGAAGATGCACATCAGATTGTTTACGAGTGGGTGAAAGAGAGGGAAAGCAAAAATGTAGCTGGTTGGTGTTTATAAGATTTAACAAACAGGCCTTAACAGTCAGTTCAGCTCAACAACTGTTCCATATTTAAAACTCCTACAGCAGTTGCTCCCAAGCATGCCATTAATAGGTCATCAAAAAAAGAATCACACACAAACACATAAGAAACAAAAATCACTCAACACAGAGATTAGCATACTGGGGAAAGGACCTGGTCAGAAGTTTCACCCTGAGATCCTGTTCAGTCCAGGAATAGTTTTATTACATGATTGTCTATTTTGGCAGACTACCTCCAAGGGCCCTGCTTCTGCAAAGCCTTTCAGTACCAGTGTAAAAAACTTGCCTCCGTGATTTCAGGAAAGTCTTCTTCAACTTCTGTGGTCTTATCGTCCTCTGGACCAACTGTGACTGGAATCTCCTTCTCAAGAGGTACACGCAGATGTAAGTCTACTGAGTCAGGTATGTAAAGATCCTGCTTCTGCAATCTCTAGAAGACACATCCTTCAGATAGCAACATCTTTATTTTGCAGCTAGGAATATTCATTTTTATCAGCTAATACACAAAATGTTTCCACCTAGTAAACCTATCTAGAGACTGATATTCTCATTTTCTTAAAAAAAATCAGAAGTGAAAACCTGTGATCAACTTTACTTGGATTTAAATCAGGTCTTGGCTTCCAGCTTGCTCATCAGTTCAATATTCAGTATTTTAAAATTAAAGCGAACAAGCCATATAGCAAAAGTTACATTATTTTCTATCTAACCCTCAGTTACATCAGAAATTTTTATTCTAGCATGGTGTTGAGAAAATACAGCCCACAGTCCATATGCTGACTCTATAGCCATAACAGGAGCCCTCCTCTTGGTATTTTGGGGAAAAAAATGTTTTGCTCCACCTACATCACCAAGAAGGCATGGGGCACAATGATCTCATGTTTTTAACTTTCAGATCACATTCTGCTTTAAGAAAGGACTCTCCTGGGCCCTGGGCCCCATATTAGGAGAAAGGTGGGATAACAATTATAATAATAAATGGCTGGTGGGCCAAAAATATGATATTCCTCCCAACATCCTGTAGGGTGCTGAGATAGCCTGTGGGGTGTGACTTGTTCTCCAAAATTCACTGGGGGTGGCAATGCTGTCTCCCCACTCTGGAGAGTTGCCCCATTCTCCTCTAGCAAAAGCAAAATACCAGAAGACATCAAGCAGGCCTCCCAGTTCAGAGTTAATTCCAACATTCGTTTTAAAAAGCCTTTAAGCTTTTACCTGGTTCTGCAGCTGCAACACCAAAGCTTTCTGCTCTTCTATATGTCGCAATCTCTCACGGGCACGGGAATCATAGACACTAGTTCTAGGAGGATTTTTGCACATGATAGACTTAGTATTTAATATAAGTAACAATGAAAATATACATCTTCGATATTTTAAGCCAGTGATTTTTTCTTCTTTATCAGGGCCCCCCTGTAAAATACCATAATTGTTTCTGGGGTCCCCCAAGATTTATCTTAAGGCTTAGATATTTAAATTTAGATATGAATATTCAAATATTTATTTATTAAAGGCTTCTGGAAACTAAGATTCAGACACCTGCTCAAACACTGGGTGACCTTGGGCGATCCTATTCTCTCAGCCTCAGAGAGGGCAAAGGCAATTCCCCTTTGAACAAATCTTACCCAAAAAACAAATGAAACTGTCACAAGTTTTTTTTTTATCTCAGGGTTGCCATAAGTCAAAATGACTTGAAAGGACACAACAAAAAAGTGGCACTAGCAAACCTTTGCTCAATAATAGGAGAAAGAAAACTTATAAGAATAGATCCCCAATTATTTTGACAGTTGTTTCCAAAACGAAACATGGTTTCCCAACACCCTTCAGTAATATTGTTTACGTCCATTTCAGTACCAGGCATATATTTTTGATATACCATTGTTTTAGTATCAGCATTAGTCTGCTTCTACACTGATGATGTACATTGACATATATTGCACTTGTTAAAACTGCAATGGCCTTTGCAATATTGATGTATATAAAATTTGATTTGAGCCACAGTTTCTTTAATCTGAATTGGAAAGGCACTGATAACAGCCTGGATGGAGCATGTATAAGACTAACTCTTGAGTAATATATAAACATTGAGTCTATAAACCATGAACATAATTTCTGATGTACAGAAACAGAAAATACTCACAATTCTTTGATCCACAGTTCAGCCTCAAAGAAAGGTGTGCTGAAAGGAAAAAAAGATGAGAAATATGAATGTTTCTTCTAAGAGGAAAACAGATTCTTATTAGCTAAAATTCTAATGGAGAATAATGATATCTACGAAATAAACTAAATAGAAAAAAAAGGTTATAATTTGATCCAATTGCATAGCTTGCAGACAAAATGAGGTAAAATGTAGGTTAAAAACTGTGGGCAACAGGCAAGCCCACTAGTGTCTGACAACAGCCATAAGCCATGGTGTTTGCTTGGATGGTAGACACAAACAGCTGACACAGATGCAATGCTACGCATCTCTCACTAGATGGCATTGCAGACAAGCTCCAGAAACAGCAGTGACAAAAATGAAAGCCAATGAAGTCGCAGGCAGAAACCAGAGGAAGAGATCTGATTGACATGCAAACAAAGACACACTATCTTCAACCCCAAAATTACTGCCTACTAATTCTTTGACCTGGAAGAAAAAACAAGAGGCATTTGTGGATGTGAAGTTACAGTGTGAAAAGGAAAGCTTGTGAAAAATCCTTCATACAACAGTTATTGTTGCAGAACACAAAAAATGTCTGTCAAGATTCTATGGCTAAGTAGGGATCATAAATTTCTGCTCTAAAAAGATCAGGAAGTAGCTAAGATAGGGTCAAAACTGTCAGGCACCTGATCCCATCTGATCTGAGAAGCTAAGCATGGCCAGGCCTGTTTAGGGTTTAGATGGGGGATCATCAAGGAATACCAGAGCAACCCACATCTGAGTATTCCTTGCCTAACAAAACCCTATGAAATTCATGAAGTTACTCAGATGACATGACAGACACAGTTGAAGCCCAACTACACAAAGATATTGAGCTAAACACATAAACATACAAACTTCAATACCAAAAGAAATACAGGTAAGACAAAACACACAGAAGGTAAGGAAGTATCACATAGCCACATTAAAGCCTATTAAATCAGTGAGACACTTGTACGTCATAACTATTTTGTTCTACTGATTCCAATCTGTAGGACAACTAACTTTAGCTTAAGGACAACTACCTTAAACTGGCTCTTTCCCCCCGCCCCATCTTTGCATCATTGTGAATGCTCAATTTTGCTTCCAGTCAGAAAAAATACTTGCCTTGAAGCTGGGGATTGTATGTCTTTGCCATTGAGCATTATGACAGAGTCTGAACCTAAACAAAGCAGACACATAGCAAGATTAAAATTAATCTTTAAAAGTAAGCTTGTCCAGAAATCCCACCCAGATTTTTCCATTTTACTTCATGGTCGTCCTACTAACAGTCACTCCCTAGGTATCATGACAGCTGATATTGTTTCATGCCCAAACTGTTAGACTCAGACCAAATTCAAGTTTCTTTTGAGATACAAATTTGGTAGCTGACTGTTACAAGTGAAAATTATTTCTCAGTAAACAAATCAGGATTTGACTGCAAGTTTCATATTTCAAATATGAGAATGGCAATAAGCCAATTTTTGTTTATGAGTGATGTGGAACAGGAGTGGGGATCATGTAGCCCTCCAGATGTTGTTGGACTGCAAGCCGCAGCATAGGCTGTACTGCTTGGAACTGCCGGGACTGCAGTCCAACAACATCTACAGGGTCATGTGATTCCCATCTAGACAAAGTAATAACTACAGAACCTTGGGTAAGGAAAGGAAGCAAATCCATCAATCAACTTCTTTCTAGCTTTTACCTTCAGCCTGCACATCCAATGCTGGTTGACTATTTTGCTGAATCGGCGTGCTGACATCCTTGGGCTCAAAGTTAACATGTGAGGGTACACTATGGATCAAGTGTGGCTGTGGTTTGTGAGAATGTCCCTCTTGAGTCCTGAGGATGGCATGTGACTGATTGCTTGCAGGGGTACCACAAATGTCAAAAGGTTTTCTACTCATGTTGTCAGCTTCTTTTAAAAAGTTTTTACTGGAAACTGTACACCTGGGCCTGAAAACAAAAACAAAAGACTAGAACTTGCAAGAACAAACTAACAAATCAGTAGCTCAGTCTGTATATTTCAAAGACTCACGTGTGGAGGGATAAAAATGAAGAGGTCTTCGAGGCTGAGAATTTTTTCCCTGTAACCATTTGAATTAGCTGCCGGTAGATCTCTTTCTCTTCCTCTCGAACAGTCTGCAGAGAAATGACCACATACACTGTAAACAGCTAAGTAATTCCATTTTTGCTCTATAAATATTGTGCAGTATAATAGGAGTCCTCAAATTTATCTAATTGAGAATAGAAATGTTTTAAAAATGGCAAATGATACTTTAAGGGTGTGTAACAACAACAGCAACAGCAACAACAAAATTAGCTTGGGAGGCAAAGACCACTTCAATCCATAAGTCTGAATGTACACGTGAAAATAAAGAGCTTACCTGAATAAAATCAGAGATGTTTTTAATGTGTCTTAAATACCCAGAGAAAGGGACCCTAGTGATGAACAATGTCTTACTCTCTACCAGGAGTAAACCATATTGTTTACTATTAAAATAAATTTTTATTTGCTTATTTTATTTGGATACATCCAATTAATTTTATCTATGAATGTTTCTACATTTCATAGTTTTATTTCTTATCAGTAGATATTCCTCATCCATGCACAATTCTACTTAAATCTTTTCCTTTCTCACTGATTGCTCACTCTCTCTCTCTCTCTTGCCTGAGATCACTCTCCCTGGCCTAATGCCTTCCCAAATACTGCTTTTATTGTCTAGTCCTCTCCCTCCACTACCCTAAGGATGAGACCAATTTATAAATAGCAACCACAGATTTGAACTTCTATGCTTCTTCTGTGACATTAACGCATCATGGAGCTCCTCCTCATCACAAAACACTGGTCAAATCTGTAAAATGAGTTGACAGACCAAGACTCCCCCAACCAAAAAACCTCACAGCATGAGAATCTTTCTATCTAGAGCTCTTCAATTCTCTGTCCCTTTCACCCACCTCTTCTGCAGTGCTGATGAATCTCCTCTGGGATTTCTTGGGACTTAACAAGCTCCGACGACATGGAGCACTCCATGATGGACTGGTAACAGACTTAATTGGAAAGGATTTTTCATAGGCAGAAACGTGGCAATGGTGGTTTGATTTTCCCACAAAGGAATTAGATGTCCCACTGCAGAAAAAGTTCAATATTTGTCCAATCAGCCAGTATTAAAAAGATTTAAGACTTTGACTTTTTATACTACATAAGCTCCATCTGAAAACCAAAGCACTTCCTTTTCATTTCTCCAGTTTGCAAGAAAACAGCTGTCACCCTCCTTCTCCAGCTTCCAAAAATAATTATATTATTGTTTACTATTTACTAAACAGCTCTTTAATTTTTTTTTATTTGTAGCTATTTCTATCATGTTGCTTTTGATTATGCTTGGCTTAGGCCTTGTGACTGTATAATGGAAAAAAGTCCTTCTAGTTCATTTAAGTCTGAGTGCCTTGCCAAAGAGGAAACAAACTGTAGCACAGAGTCCAGAAGAGGTGGAATGAGGAGGACTCAGAATAAAAATTATCCATTCATTCCTAGCTATAACTGGGTTGCTTTTGTTGCACTGTAACAACCAAGAAAGCAGAAGAGTGCAATGCTGGTATGTGCAGTCCTTTAGGGACTGCCAAATTCTCAAACTCCAAGTTGAAGCATTTCACTTTCTGTACTACAATGTCCTACATCTGTTTTTCGTCAAACAACATAATGGCAAATTATGCAGTGTGTTTATAATACAACTATCTTACCATTTTACTACTAAAGGGAAGCAATTCAGTCACACACACAAAAAGGACTTATCATTGTATGCTATTAAATGTGACATAGAATTTTTTGAAGCTTAGTCAAAGACTAACAGCAAAAGAACACAGCTTTTGTATCTAGAATTTTCACTATACTACATTTTTGTAAGAAATCTGTCGTTATAGTGCTTTGTTCCACACATACTTCTCTGAACCAGTGATGTGGGTCCCAAAATTATTTTACATTCTAGCTAAAGTGGTGCTGACTGCTTGCTGAAGTTGCTGCAGCCCAACAGGAACAGGTTGTGCTCATTTTGTAAAGTGTGTATAGAGGCTTTAATCTACTTGCCTAGGGTAGCTTTAGAGGCCTTTAGTTCCATGGAGATAAAATGAAAAGTAAACAATTTATTTAAGCTGGAAGATCTGTTAAGCTAAAAAAGAAAGAGGAACTCAAAGAGACAGCTGCAATTTGTGGAAAGATAAGAATGAACTAGGACATGAGCCAATGACCACATCCATGTGATCCTCCCCTTCTTGGGCAGTAGGAGGAGTTAACAGGGATTTTCAAATGCTTCATTTGCTACAAACTCCTTACTCCCCAGCTCTGCAGGCAACTGGATAAATGTACATACACACATATGCAAGTTTATATGCACATACACTAAATATCACTGCATCTTAAAACTGATTATCTGTAAAATTTATTTCAATTGTCTACCTCTGAACTGTATTTGTTGCTGTTCTTCGTATATGTTTTCAAATGCTTTGGCCTCAATCAGTAGATATGGCATATAAACAAACAAATAAATTAACATTGCGTTCAACTGTTCCCTTATACCCTAAAAAAGGACATTTACAGTATTAGGTATTAGTCGGTATATCAGGACACTCTGTATGGAAAAGGTAATTACTATTAAGTATGCAGTTACAGTACATGCTGTCCTCTTTTTTTAACTCATACAGTCCATGGCTGAAACAAACTAAAACTCATTAACATGTTAAACAAAAAATAAAATCCAATGAAAACAAATAGACCTTGGGTTTTTGCGTGTCTCAAAGTACACACTGCGATTTGGTCTAGGCTTTTGTGAAAAAGGACCAAGCACAGAACCACAGCTTCTCCACTGTCCATTGGCACTTGTTCCAAATGTCCTATGCACACCTGTGGCTTGATAGGTCTCAGGGGACGGAGGTTCTGCCAGGACAGAAACATTGATCAGTAAATGAGAAGCCAGCAGCCTCACAGCAAGCTTATTAATTACAGAACAGTGGCGTTGCCTCAAACATCATTTGCCTTGCAAGAGATTTGATGCATGTACCATCTTCATTAGCCAGTATCAGTGAATCAAAAGAAACTACAGGGATCTGAAATAGTAATTCCACAATATAGTTTTACAGGTGTTTGCCTCACAACTTGCCTCACTTTAAAGAATATCAGTGTTCTAGGTATTAACTGCTACCTGTCTTTTAAGAGGTACATGCATTGATTCTTACAATGCAATGCTGATCCACACATTCATTTTTGAAAAGAGGTTATAGAAATACCCCTTCCCAGTTCTGTACAGTTTCAGAAACAGCAATGCTGCATTTGATAATACACAGAAAATTCAGAGAGACAGACACAATGCATATGTAATATGTGCATGCCTGCTGAAGTATGGGTTATCAAACTACATGTTCTCCAAAGCAAGGAAGCTCTTACTGGTAAATGACATCAACTTTGTCATGAAGCCTGAGTTCACTTGGGAAAACCCCTACAGTTACTGCAAAATACATTTCTGATCCCTGACCATAGTCTGAAGGAGAGAGAGAGCACGTGTGCAGGTCTGTGCACCTTCAAATCAACTTATGCTGATTTTCCATAAGGTTTCTTTGGCAAGCTATTAACTTAGCTTACATGCTGTGAACTTAGCTTACAGCACCTGCTATTTCTTGGCACAGCCCCTTCCAAGTACTAACCAGGTCTGATCCTGCTTCAAAGACCAGACAGGATCTGGTGCCTTTAGAGTATTTAGGATTACACCAGGGAAGGGGCTGCTGTTCTTTCGTTCAGCTTTGTAACTAGAAATACTTTGTAAATAAAGTGCTTAGTTTATAGCATGAAGTGCCATCTTCAGTCTTCCTGGGAGTAGGCCCTGAGAACACAGAAGATGGCAATTCCTGCTATGAACTCAACAGTCGTGTTACAAGACATTTCTAGTTACAAAACTGAAAGAAAGAGTAGCAATTTTTCGGAACACCACAAGCACCATTTCAAACTGTTTTAAAATTTCAGCAGGAAGAAAGCTTCCTCTGCTTCAGTGAAGGGTATTCCTGTAGCCATAAACAGCAAAAATGATATGTGTTCCAACCTGCACATATTTTGATGAATCTCAATTAGTCCATCAACTGTAGTTAAGACAACCTTCCTTACCTGACAAATAACTGAAGCTACAGGAAGCATTTTCAGCTGGACAAGTGAAAGGTCTCTCCAAGCTGCCAAGCTTGTTTGATAAAAACTGAACAAAGGAGGAAACAAAAGCCAAAGGATATTGAAAGAAAGACAACATTCAGAAGGGGAAAAATGCTCTTTTTCATACACATACAGCAGCCCAAGTGAAACAAGAGCTGCATTTTGCAACATGAAACTTTCCTCAGGACTGGTTACAAAAATACAAAAAAGTAACACATTTAGATGAAAGGCAATGTTCTAGACATGGAAGTGATATTACTTTTGAAAAGTTATTCTCAGACCATTTCCGCACTATATTGTTATAGCGCTATTATTCCACTTACAACATGCTATGGAATCCTGAGAGTTTAGGGAGGGGCCTCAAACATTCCTCCCTAAACTGCAAATCCCAGGATTCCATAGGATGTTGAAAGTGGAATAATAGTGCTATAACAATATAGTGCGGAAATGGCCTCAGATTGTAGGGCACAACCCTACGGGGGAAGGCACAAAGGTTACTCAAACTGGGGATGATAAGAAAAGTCCATGGCTGAGTAGGGATTTGACCCCTGGTCCCCAGACTCATAGTCCAATGCTTGGCACAAACACTGGAGGGGTTCACAGGGGTAAAAAGCTTAACAACTACCGCTTTAGAATATAATTTAGAACTAAATAAAACAGAATCACTGGGAGCAACAGAAGGATGGAATTCACGCAGAGAAAGCTACAAGAAGGATGTGGAATGTGAGAAACTGATTTATAACACGTCACTACTGCTTGTTCCAGCAAGCAGGATTACCCTAAACTTCAAGGTAGTATAGCTGAAGACAATAGATGGGCCTTATAATTAGCAGACCAAAGGTACTGTATTCTGTTATTTCTGAATCGTGTTCTGCTATCACAGAACCTCGGGATCCCCAAATATAGTTTTAGCTTAAAGGAGACAAACACATGAAACTATTTCAACAGCTGGAATGCCACATATATGTCCTTAGTTTCATTACATTTACACTGTGTACCTTTTTAAATCAAGCAAATCAAGTAGGAGTTGCAATACAAACAGCACAAATTGACAATTATAGCCATATCAGAATGTTAGACAATTCTGAGAAAAGCTATACAGGTTGAACATCCCTAATTCAGGTATCTGAAAAACCTCCAAAAACCAAAACTTTTTGATGCCAGCCAGCCACCCACGTCTGCCTTCCAGGTGGCAGCTGCAGCCCTCCTGCTTGTCTGTCTTTCAGATCCTCAGTTTCTCTCCAGCCTCACATCTTACACGCAACACAAGTAGCAAATGAACAAGACCTGGGAATGTGAAGACTTGGGAAATGGCAGGAATTCAAACATATTACTCAGCCTGAATCCATGTCTTCCACCATTTCACAGATCCTTGTGTCTCTCTCCAGCTTTACGTCTTGTTTATTTGCTACCCGTGTTGTGTATAAGATGCAAGGCTGGGGAAAAACTGAGAATATAAGGGATCTGATACTTGTATTCAAGAAGGAAAATACAAGAGATCTCCAGAAAGCCCACCAGCTGTCTGCTTCCATTTTCAAGGCAATGGCTGTGACACTTCTGCTTGTTCAGTCATAGGCTCCCTGGAGATCTCCTGCACAGTACTATATTTCATATATATGCAAACACAGGTATTCCAAAATTTGAAAAAATCTGAAATACAACACACTTCTGGTCAGAAGCATTTCAGATAAGGGATGTTCGATCTGTATAAAATAAAAAACTGCACAGATAAGAATGCAAAATGTAGCTAATTCCCAAACCTTGCTGGCAGACCCTGGAAGCTGATCTCCTGAGAGAGCATTTTGTTGTAGAGGAAGACTCCTGAACACAGATGTGTGATTAGCTAACACAGAGTCTCCAGCATCCATCTTCATACTCTCAGTAGCTTCATCTGCAAAGAGGAAAGCTCCTAACAGTCAGATGCTCAGAAAGAAAGTACACAGAATCTGAGAGAAAGATTCATAGCTACAAGCTCTCTTAGGAATTGTTAAAGAGTGTAAGGATTTCCACTGCAGACTATGAAGAACCGAAAGAATAAATAACAAAGAAGCATTCGACTGAAACACCAAAGAAAAATCAGTAGCACCATTTGAAAGAAGGCGATGTACGATTCTCCCTCCCATCCATAACTGGAGGGAAAAGGGAACTTGACAAAAACATCAAGCTTCAGGAATAATATACATCCAATCATACACATTACAACTTGTAAAAATGTGCCAGCATGGTTCAATCAGCTATTTTTGCTACTTTGAAGAAAAAATGTATATTCTTTAAAAAACTATGTAAAAAAGAACAGGCGAAATGAATATCTGTGTCTTTAGACCAAAAGAAACTGTTTAAGCACAGCGAGCATAAAAGTAATCCCTATCTCTCACTAACTACAGTCCTCCTGATTGGCTTAGCAGACATAGCAGCCCAAGCAGAACTTGTGTCACAAAAGCTAAAATTCGGCCATGCATTTGTCAAACATGGGAGAAACAGGTGGCCATCTCCTACATGCCAGAAGCTTCCAGCTTTAGCTGCATCTGCTAATTTCCTATAGGACTGGTCAGCAGATGTTTTCAGTAAACTAAAGAGCAAGCTGGATATAGAGCAAGTTAGACCCTACTTCCTTTTACTCCCTTCAAAGCAACGTGACATTATTTTTCTTTTTGATTATGGCAAGAATACTGCACCATGGCTGGCAGAGCTGACTATAAGATAGACATCAACTCCTAATGCTGGAACTGGTGGCACTAGATACAAAACCAATACACTCACAAGGGTGTTTTGGACTCTGCTATTAGATTAAAGACTGTAAACGAAGTGCTTTGGTGTAACTCACACTCACCCATTACTATACTGCTCACATAACTGACTCAGAGGATGAAAGCTTCAAGTGCCTGAGAAGAAAGCAAAAGGTATAATTGTGAACAATACTGCATTACATTAAAAAAAGGATTCCGGTCAACCTCCTGTCCTTTTTTTGCTTAGGACAAACGCCTCAATTCTTCAGTAAAAGGGCTGAAAGAAACATTTGCATTTCTGAACAAAACAATTACACTTTTAAAAAAATTGAGAATAGGCAGAGCAAGCCTACACCTTTAATAGTGCTTTAAGAGGGTTAGGGTTGAGTGACCTCCTCAATCTGGGAGGAAGACTATATCACACTGGAGGGCCCAGTTTTGATCCAAAGCGAGTTCATTTGCCAAGGAAAGCTGAGGATTTTCTTTCTTACAACTTGGAACTGGTGTAAGTAATTTGTTACCCTTGAAACTAGTGGAGAAGATTCAAACAAACAAAGTTCTATGTGGAGGTAAAAAAGAGTAAGTCACTCACCTTCATTCTAAAATGGATAATAGGAATTAATAACCCAGGCTAGTACATCCCACGTTATAACTTAGTATTCAATATGGTATCCCACAGAATTGTGGAAGACTGTATCAGTAATGAACTGGGTGAAAGACGGAATGTAAACACTGTATGGCACAAAATGCGCATGCTTCATCAATTACAAAGTCCTACACCCTTGATTCTTACCCTCCTAAAGGACGGTAGAAAAAGTGACAATACAGTATATCCTCTGCTTATGAGGTAGTTCCATTCTAGGAACCCTCACAAATAGCAAAATTCACAAATGCTTGCACCCATTATATTCAATGGCAGCAATGTGCACATGTCCACTTCAGTGCGTTCACACACACGTCACCATCATTTTAGGTATAGGAATGCAATGCTTTACGTGACTTGGAAATCATGAATGCAGGGATCATGTGCACTGTACTCTTAAATATTTAATACAACATTTCTGGCTACCTATTAGCTCAGAAAACTCAGTGGAAGATTTGCCTTAGGATCGCCATAAATCAGAAACAATCTGAAGGCACACAACAACAAATTATAGCAACTGAAACACATTTAAGGCTTGCAATACAAAGCTGTAAACACTTGGGAGTCAGGATATCTAGCAGACTTCCTCTATGACTTCACAATCGATCCTCACAATCCACAACGGAGACCTTAATGGTTGCTCCCCAACCAACAGAACACCACTGGATGACATCTTGACCTTTCTGGAGGCCATATCTATGCTGTGGATGTTTTTCTCTCTGCAGTTAAGAGGTAGAAATCATGTCAAACACCACATGCCAATGGGAAAAGTATTTGTTTATGCAGTCCTAGCTAGCAGTTACTATGACTCTTTATTTTTTCTAATTGGCTGCTGTAGAATTTTTAAAATGTTTATTGTTTTCACATTGTTATACCATTTTCGTACTACATAAGAATTCTCATGTAAACTGCTCAGAGATTCTATAACTCAACACAATATACATCTAGTACAAATAAATAAACGTTTCTTAAATAGAACTTGCTTTTCCCCCTTCATAAAGAAAATCTTCCTCAGCAACTTCCACAAACAGAAACACTACCATCCTGTGTGGCATTATGGCAGGCTTTCTAAAGTGACCCTCAAACAGATATGATTTTTCTTCTTTCTCTCTCACACTTCATCCCCAATAATGCTCATGTGATGAGGGTTCAATTTTGCTCCTCCTTAAATGCCATCACTTATGTATAGCATGAATGTTCCTGAGGGACTGTGATACAGAACAGAGCTTTCTTTTACTGCAAGCTAAAAGGAACTAGTAGTCTGTTACTATCACCTTACAAACAAAAAGAAGAAAACCCAGCATAACAGCCTGCATCACAAGTCTTCTGCATGTAAGGCTATCAGTCTGACCAAGCAGGCAAAGGTAAATACTGCAATGGACAATGCCACTGAAATACAACTTGTCTATTCTCACAACATTATTACAAAACTAATGGAGAAATAAAAAATATTTTTTAAAAAACCCTAAAGGAGATAATACTCATTCTACACTCTCCTCTTCCATGGACTCTGATGTAACTAAGAGCTAAACAGTGGAAGTAGTTTTACAGGATGTGACCATTCATCTAGTGATTTCACAAAGAAACAGATCACTGTACTCTGAGAAAGATAGGCTGTTTGTCAGAATAATACTTAATGGTATTTACTTGGGCATGTTGCTTTTCCCTTCCACGCTAATTTTCATATTTTATTATTACAATGAAGGAACAACAGTAAAATAGATTTTAAAATAGGGCTGAGTGGTGGTGTTTCTCTGCCCTAGACAGAGACACACAAGTCCTGTGATTTGGCTCTCCTAACAGATTAAAGAGGAATAGGAGCTGGTGTTACTGAGAAGGGCACAGCCTAATTACAGTGTGTAAAAGCAACCAATGACACAGACATGAGAGGGAACCATCCAGTGGAAAAGGAAATTCAAGTTAGAAAATTGAAGAAATGCCTGGAAGAAGTCATGCAGCCAATCAACATCAGAGAAAATACCAGCAGAATCCCAGCCTGCTACGGTTTTATTAAAAAAAGACACCAGAAACAAAACATGGAAGAGGTTCTTGTGGGAAACCAGTACTAGTCAGTGGCTTATAAAAGCAAGAGGGTAAACACAATCAAGAAGGTGCCAAAAGAGGGGTTTTACAGCCATGTCTTTCAAACAAGGAGACTTCAGTCTCAATGAAAAGGGAAATACATACAGAACTAGCTTTTTGGTGATAAAAAAAATTTGAAAGGGATCATGCACCTACTCTGCATGGAATAGATTGCAGACTCAGGCCCTGGACTGGGCAACATATGATGGTAAAGAGCTTTTACCTTAGTTCCTGGAGACCACACCCAGACAAAATAGGCAGTACTGCTCCTGAGATCACTGTGTATTGTAGAATATAGGCATCTAGACAATACTGGGAGAAGCAGTGTGGTGTAGTGGTTTGAGCGCTGGACTATGACCCTGGAGACCACTCGATTCCCCACTCAACCATGGAAACCCACTGGGTGACCTTTGATGCATCACATACTCTCAGCCCTAGTATATCTGTGATAGGTTGGCCTGAAAATCACCATAAGTCAAAAACAATGTGAAAACAAACAACAGGAATACTGGGCAGGATATAAGGATGGGAGGAGGAAAGTGGAATGCAATGGAAATGCAAAACATGCTGGCACGGTTTGAGGTAACAAACACATATCTTAATGGTCCTGATCAAAGACTAGTTAAGAGAACAAAGAAGGTGAAATGTTTTACATCCAAGCAGAGTTAAGCAGGCAAGCACATGTGTCGTGGGCGGGGACAAAGCCTAACTTTTAACTGGGAAGAGTACAGTATCTACCAACTCAGGGAGAAAGTCTGGCCGTGCAGTGTTTTTTAAAAACAAGAGTCTTGGTAAACAGCAAAATCTTTCCGCTAAGCCAAGTAGAATACAGCCTTCTCCCAATCTTTTTTTTTTTCTGAGGAAGACCAAAACGTTAAGGAGAGAAGCCACAATGAAGCTGAGTGAAGAAAAAAAAACCCTACACGCTACATGGTTTGATGCGTGGTTTAGTTACTCCTTTGCCTCCACTGGCACTTCCCTTGTCAATATTGAGGAGTTTGCCCTTCCCAGAGGCAATGAACAAAGTCAGACTCTTCTCTCTGAAGTTTGACTCCTTCTTTGGAAGCAACATCCACCCCAAGAAGCGGCAATTAAAAAGCCATATACCGAAAACCCCAAAACCCTGTCAGAGCGGGGTGGCCCAAATTCACCCCCTCAGGGCGACGTCTGAACCGAGGATTTTCCCGCTCACGCCTCAATCAGTCGGCCAGTCGGCCACCGCGCTTCCCTAACAAGGACGGACGCGGGGAGCGGTGACCGACCGGTGGAGAAGACGCTGAGGGACACGGCTCGGGCCCCGAGGGGGTTGGTGGCGGGGAAAGGTCCTGCCGCGGGGAGGGGGGCTGTTTCCATGACTACCAAGTCCAGAAACCTACCGGAAGAGAAGGCCGCGAACCGAGACGGAAGAAAACAAAATAAACGGCTCCGGCCCGCACCCTCCACGCCCGTCTGTCTCCCCGTCTCTCTCGCGCCACACACGCGCCCTCCGCCCTCCTCCGAGGCTTCAGGACTTATGTTCCTCCGTTCTTTCTTCTCCCCACCGGATTCGAAGAGGCGGGAACGTCGGAAGAACCGGAGCCGGAAGTAAGTTCCCGGGTGCCTTCCTTGCCTTGTCCCGCCCCCTCCTATTCCGCCTCTTCCGGGCAAGAAGAATCCGAGGAGTGCAGAACGGAGGTTCTAAGAAAGGGGCGGGACCAATAGAACGAGGGGGGGGGATTAAGAGAGAGGAGGAGGAGTCAAGAGGAAAATATATGGAACGCTCGCCAGCCTAGTCTTCGGAGGGAAGCGGTGGAAGGAAAGTTCTGCGCATGCGCGCCTTTGGAGAGCAGGGGGGAGAGCGAGAGAGCGCGCGCGCAGTGTCTGTGTGTGTTCTTTGTGTCTGATTTGGTCGCAGCCACGTGTTTCTGATTGTGATAATAACCCGTCGTTTGGTCGTATGGTAATTCTGGCTTTTCTGAGGTTGGGGAAGGAAGGGGATGTCCGCGTGTGTGGCATGCTAGTGGATCTCAAACACCACAGTTAAAAACAGGCACTCGAGAAGATCGGTCTAGTTGGCTCAGTTCAGAGTGGCAGAGATTTGCAAACGGGGCGTGGATGATGGTAGCGATATGACTTCGCCGCAGAAATTAGAATGGTTGCGCTGTTGGACTCCAATTCCCAGGATCCCCTGTGCTGGCTGGGGGATCCTGGGAGTTGCACTCCAAAAAAAGTAAGTGTTAAAAGTTCTGCGTAGCGTCTGTTTTTCAGAGATGGGAACGGGCGTTCTGTTTTGCCATCGAGGGTGATGCCTGCTAGAAAGAACCGCAGGTCCTGTGGATTCGTTGTTCCTTTCATTAGTTGGCATTTGGTTTTGAGCGTTTCAGAAACAGGAAGGGAATCTTTTCCAGCCTATTCTAGAAATCTGAATCAATCAATCAATCAAAAGGTCTCAGATTCAATCACGGCTTGAATCTGAGACCTTTTGCATAGTCTGTCTCTGAGATATAGCCCCTTCCTTTGTGACTGTGTTTCTCAGCGATGCACCTCTTTGTAGAAAATTCGTATAATTTTTTATTATTTTTGTTA
Organism: Cyclura pinguis; assembly: GCA_030412105.1. Taxonomy (NCBI): domain Eukaryota; kingdom Metazoa; phylum Chordata; class Lepidosauria; order Squamata; family Iguanidae; genus Cyclura; species Cyclura pinguis. The sequence continues at coordinate 192,433,879 of CM059600.1, read as the reverse complement.
GTTATTTTAAGGCAGAGCTCTTGTGCCTGATACCTGCAAGAAAGGCTTGTTGAGCACAGTAGTGCTCACTTCTAAGTAAGCATATGTAACAGCTGGGGAATCAATAGCCCTCTTGGTGTTGTTGGACTGCATCTTTCATCTCTCAACAATATCTGGAAGGCCAACTGTTGCCCAAACCTTTGTTGTATTAAAACTGATCTGAATTCTTGTAGCCATCATTACACATGACAGGCAAGAGAGTGATGCTGTCCATTTTGAAGCATGCAGGCTAAACAACTGAATGAAATATGAATGCATTTGTAGTACAGACATGATAGTGCACATGAGGTTGGTTTGGAGAGAGTGAGGCCAAGAATTTCTCAGTGGGTTAGAAATCATTTGCTGTGTGTCACATAACATTCTTTTGTGTGGGTGATTGACAGTAATACATTATAATTTTTGAAAGTACTGACTACTATTAACATGTTGGTCACTTCCAAGTTCTGGTGTGTTCATCTAGAATAACTCCTTTGACTTCCCTTGAGGTTCAGTGTCTCTTTTTTATGAGCAATTTAATGCTTTTACAGGACCAGAGATATCTTGCAAACAGTGTGTCTGACATTCAGTATAATGAAGTGACTTGAGTTTGTATTTCCTGACTATCAAGCTAAAAAATATACATCTGACACAACAACAGGATATTTTTACAAAAATCAATATGTGAGAAGGAGGGAGAGAGAAGGTTGGTATTTTCATTTGTGTAACTAATAAACTTGTACCATGTTGTTTAAATTCAGGGTGGTCTTGGTTACTCTTCAAGTTAATATTTCCATTAGCATTATGTACCATAACCCTATCTATCCACTGAGAAAGTGACAGGAAGTTTAAGCGTTTCTAGTTATAATCAACCTCTAATTACTTAGTTAACATTTGTGATATACAGTTCTGCAACAGCATGGCTCATTTTGCTGCCGAGATTAAATCTGTACTGCATTGATTTTATTTATGCAATACATTTGGACTGTCTTGAATTCATTGCTTTCCTTTTTTAAGGGAGAGGTATATTTCTGTGATTTCCCCTTATACTGGAAAGTCATTTAATATCCTATATAGGACCAGCAGTGCAAAAGAGATTGTCCCAATGTAAAAGAAGTAATCTTGTAATGATAAATTTGAATCCTCAATATAACTTGCAATTGTAGGCCAACATGCCTGGGACATTTTCAGTGTGAGGCCATGACTTTTATATCCACCAATAAGAGAGAGGTACATTGGAGGCAACTGTTAGAGGCCTGACATAACAGCTATAAATATCACACAGAAAGGCTCACATTTTCTGGTTATGTGGGCTCCACTGGACCTCTCTGTGGTAGGGTCCGGTCTCTTTATTTCAGTGTCCCTTACATTTGCAGCTGTTATCTTCTTTTTTACTTTCTACTCATTCTCTGAAGAGAAAGAGGAGCAACCAGGTTAGTGCAATTTCATGTTTTAGAGTTCTTTAATTTATCTGATTAAACATCCTGGGGCAGTCAGGTGCTGTGTCCAGGAACTTACCACTCAGTGGAAGAGCCAGAAATTGGTTCAAATGTCAGTTCCGGTATCCAGTCAACAGTCCAACAGTCTTTTTAGCCTGTCCACGTGCCTTCAAAATCTGTTCTGTGGTTTTGATGACAGTCAAGAGCAGATCAAGTGGTTGCAGGGGAATGAGAGGTGAAGAAAGCCCTGTTGCCTGAGAGGAAGTTTTTTGGGCAATGTTGGATTTCACCCAGGGAGAACACCATCTAGCTTTGGGCCACTAGCTTATAGCCAAATCTACTTCACATGTTAGAAGGGGTCTAGTTGGGAAAAAAAGTTGTAATATAATTCAGGCTAAGTTGTAATATTTTTGTATGCCTTCAAGTGCAGTCGGCCACTTCTGCATGACAAGCTTTTAGCATATGTGAGATGCGTGTTGAAGGTAAGATCTTGTAGTGGTACAAACCAAGTTCCTTTATAGTTACTTCATTCTCTCTGTTTTTAAAATTCATGTATAGATCTATCTTGTCTGGGCAAATGTCTTAGGAACTGTCTGAGCTAATTAAAGCAGGGGTTTAATGCCAGCTCTCTGGTTGGAGCCAGTACACTTCAAAGAACGTAACTACAGAACAGGCAAAATAGTAGTGTATCATTCTTTCTTCAGTGAGCAGAAGATGATGAATTTCACAAATTAAAACAGAGTTCCACGTGAATTCGAAGGCTCACAGATGATTTTGTCTTGTTCTGTGGCCTGAGACTGCAAACCTCTCTACAGTTCCATCATCAGTGCCTCGAGGATGAAGCCATAGATTATGCCAGCCATTCTTCAGGGGAGAAAACAAAGGGCTACAACTCAGTTTATATTAATAGTACTTAGTGGGGCACTGAACCAAACATGGAATGTCAAAACAATCTGTGACTCACAGTTCATAGTTTCAAAGATTTTGATCCCAAGGATTCTGTGAGGGTTAGAATAGGCTCTCCTCCATTCCCTCTGTTCAGATTGACCTGTTGTTTTTTTTTACTCAAAAGAAAGTATGATCAGATCTTTTTTTCCAGCCATTCTGACCTTCCCCAACTTTGCATCATCCAGATGTGTTTGAATTACAACTCTTGTCACCCCCAACTAGGCAAACTGTTGGCTGAGAATGATGGGAGTCCCAACATAACTGAAAGTACAATTTGTCCTATTGCCTGCAGGATCATTTAGAAGAATTTAAGAAAAAAAGGAGGAGGAGCCCTTAGAATTTGTCAAACCACTCATCCATCTAGTTCAGCACAGTGGGCTCTGACTCTTAAGCGATGATGTCAGAGAATCTTCTAAAAGAAGACCTTTAGACTCTATAATATAAAGGATTAGTTTCATTGCTGAACTAGACCTTCCACTCAGTGGAGAACAACCTTACATCTGGTGGTTCTACAGCAGCAATGAAGAGTTCAGACTTCCAGATACCTTTTAGCCTGCACTTCCAATTAGCCCTAGCTTGTATGGTCAGTCATAAGGTATTGTGGGAGTTCTAGGCCAAAAATGTCTGGACAGCCAAAGTTTCCACAACCCTGCTGCACAGGCGAGGCCCAGGGCACAAGAAACTTGCCATTTCAGTCAACTACTTAGATCTCTGAAGAATTAGGATATAGACAAAGGTGATATGTAATAGAGAGGAGTGGTAGTAATAGAATGGGAAGCAGGGTTGCACTGAATAAGTCTGTGCCCCCCTCCAACACTCATTGAAAGCTTCAAGCAGTAGCTGGGTGCCTGGTCTACAGTCTTTGGCATGTTGTGGAGCAAGCTTCAGGAAGGGTTTATACAGCTCTACGTGAATTTCATTTCACCAGTGTACCATTGTAAAGAGTTCACAAGAACATGTGCTATTGAATAGAAATGTCAGGTTATATTTGGCAGGAAGTATAAAGGCTGCCTGACTCAGCAGTGGCACTATGCCTGTTTCCAAACTGTACATCAAACTCTTCAACCTCCAGAGTAGCCTTCCCTAGTGTAGTGTTCCAGTGTAATGGATGGGAACTTGCAATGTTTCCTCATAGCTATGCTTGCTGGGGGGTAGTGAGAATTGTAGGTCCAGTACATTGGGAGGAGAGCCAGTGTGGTGTGGTGTTTGAGCATTGCACTATAAACCTGGAGACTAGGGTTCAATTCCCCACTTGGCCAGGGAAACCCACTAGATGACCTTGGGCACATCACATACTCTCAGCCCCAGATAATCCTGTGATAGAGTTGCCTTAGGGTTGCCATAAGTCATAAATTACTTGAAGACATACAACAACAACACGTTTAAAGGGCATCAGATTTGAATTCTGTTCCAGAATTCAGAATGATGAACAAGGAAGCTACTGAATTATGCCAGATGTGCTTATAATTTCTTCATAAAGCTGCTAATATGCTTAAGGAAGAAAAGGGAAGAAAGCCGCTAGCTATTATGACAAGCTGATCTTTGTTTCCTCTTTGGCTGTGAAAGCAGCCAAAGTCTCCCACAAAACCCACAAAAGCAAATAAACCCACAAAAGCGAACAAAAAATCCCCTACAGGTACCTGTTTTGTTAGTTTGTAGGATGTTAAAGGTTTGTGGGGAGGGGGAAATTTTTCCCCACTTATGAAAATTTTGTTGCTTGCTGAGGAATCATTTTCCACAGGCAACCAGGTAAGTAGCAATTCACAAGGCTACTGTGAAAGTTCTAGCAATAACAGACTGAACTTATCTCTTTTTTTGGTAGAGTTACAAGCTTGGTAGATGAAGGGAATGCTGTGGTTATAGCACATCTGGACTTCAGTAAGGCCTTTGATGAGGACCATGGTATTCTTGCAAACTGGCTAATAAAATGTGTGTTAGACAATGCTACTCTTAGGTGGTTTTGTAATTGGTTGACCAACCAAATACAAAGGGTGCTCGCCAGTGGCTCCTCTTCATCCTGAAAAAAAGTGACTAGTGGGGTGCTGCAGAGTTCTGTCCTATGCCCAGTGGTATTCAACATCTTTGTAAATGACTTGGATGATGGAATAGAGGGCATTCTTATCAAATTTGCAGATGACACCAAATCAGGAGAGGTAGCTAAATATTCTAGAGGACAAGATCAGAATTCAAAATGACCTTAACAGATTAGAGAGCTAGGCCAAAACTAACAAAAGGAATTTCAACAGGGAGAAATATAACATATTACATTTAGTGGTTAAAAAATGAAATGCACACTCGTTTTACCACAGTACGTGTGAAAAGGGTCTAGCAGTCTTAGTAGACCACAAGCTGAACATGAGTAAACAGTGTAATGTAACAACTGAAAAAGCCACTGCTAGGCTGCATCAGAAGGAGTATAACATCTAGGTTGAAGAAGCAATAATACCATTTTATTCTGCTTTGATCAGACCTTACCTGCAAGACTGTGTCCAGTTCTGGGTACCACAGTTCAAAAAGGGTTTTGACAAGCTGAAACATGTCCAGAGAAGGGCAACCAAAATGGTAGAAGACTTGGAAACCATGCCTTATGAGAAGCGGCTTAGGGAGCTGGGTATGTTTAGCCTGGAGAAAAGAAGGTTAATAGGTGACATGATAGCAGTGTTTAAATATTTGAAAGGATGTCATACAGAGGATGGAGCAAGTTTGTCTTCTGCTGCTCCAAAGACTAGGACGTGGACAGTGGTTTCAAACTGCAGGCAAAGAGATTCCATCTAAACATTAGGAAGACCTTCCTGACAGCAAGAGTAGTTCAACATTGGAATGCACTGCCTTGGAGTGTGGTGGAATTTCCTTTGGAGGTTTTTAAACAGAGACTCAATAGACATCTGTCAGAAGTGCTTTGACTGTGTACTGTATTCCTGCATGACAGAAGGGTTGGACTGGAAAGGCCTTGTGGTCTCTTCCAACACTGTGATTCTATATCAGCAACCCTGTGCTGATACCTAGAGCATCTTTCTCCTGTATGTCTGCCCCTCACATTTACCTCTTATTATTTACTACTTTTTATATAGGCTTCAATTGTTGTCTAGTGGAACCCTATACAAAGAGTATGGCATTATTTTTATTAAACCCCTAGCTTATTGAGTGAGTTGTATTTATTTTTTGTGAAAATTATCAGTCAAATCAGTTTAGATCAGGGTGAGTGAAGTGTGGTCTGTTGGCTCCATGTGACCCCTCCAATTAATCCCAAATGTCACCCTGAAATTGTGAAATCATGGCCCCAGAAGTCTGTGAAGACAGTTATTTGTACTTTAAATGTAACATCAAGCCCGTTTTAGACCATGACCATCCACTTAATAGCAAGTTACTTTTTAATGTCCAGTCAAACTTCCAAAGGCCTCTGAGGGCCCATTTTGTCATTTTGGGAGTTATCCCCCCCCCCCGGGCACGAAGGTCTAGAAGGAAGCAAAAATAGCACTGTGTTCTCAGACATTGCTTATCCCTGTTTAAGATACATTTTCTGAGAAAATTTTTGCCAGCTTTTGATACCAGAGGTAGCACAATATTTTGTTCTTTTCTCCCATTTAAAAAGAGATTGCTGTGTTTTAGCATTCAACATTAGAAACGGGGAAGACATGTGACCCCTTAGGTAATGGTAGATTGCAACTTCCGTAATCTCTTAATAAAGGCTATACTTGCTTGAACTGGAAGACCTTGCATTTCCCCAATGCCTATTCAAAAGCATGTACAGGATGCCTGTCCTTTTTCATGTTCTGTTATCTAATGACTCACTCTTTCAATGCTTTCAAATTAAGGACAACTTCCATTAATTCAGTGGGGGTTCTGCTCTTTCATCAGTTTTTCTTGCCTAGGGAGGCTCACTTGGAACCACTTGCACATATGCACTGCTTGCAAAGTGAGCTGAGAGGAGAAAAAAAATGTTAAGCCCCCTGAGAGACCTCGCAAGCAATGATGCGCAGTTGGTCCCAAGAGAGCCTCTTTAAGTCCTTCATACTCTGTACAGTACAGTACATAGCTTCTGCTTTTCAACCAGTTCCACTTTCTGACAGTGCTCTGGTTGCTAACCTGTCAGATAAGTGGGGGAGCCTGTGTGTGTATTTGTCAATCAGCTCCTGGAACCATGCAGAAGTATCTTCCTTAGAACTGCAGGGTAGTCTAGGATCAAGTCTATGCTCTCGTTTTGGTTTGGTTAGTAAAAGGTGCAGGGAAGGAAGTGAGGTTTCTGAACAATGGTGGTGCTTCTGGGATTTCTTTCCATATGCTAGTTGGAGATCTGTGTACTATGGTAGGTCCTCGTTCCTTCCTTTGAAATAATAGTATTCTGTGCACATTAGCGGAGGAAAAGATGGATCTGTGCTGCATGGGGCTGTTTTGACAGTGTGGTGGGAATCCTCCAGTTGTTAGCATTACTTTATTTCAGGACTGCAGCCTTTTGGATGTGGCTTGACTGTACCACCCAACAGCCCTAGCCAGCATAGCCAATGCTGAGGAATTGGGGGTGGGAGATTGCACAGTTTCCCCCTCTGCTTTCTTCCAAGGTGTACTTCAGACACTGATGTGGTTGGGACAAGAGTTTGGGAATCACTAAATCCAAGAAACTGCAGGCAGTTTAATAGTACCTGACAGGTCATCCAAAAGCTTTTCTCACCAAATCCCGAAGGTTGCAGCAGTGTTTCTTCTCAGTGTGGTAGTTGGACTAGTGACATTACCTCCCTGTATCCATAATTGGTGTAGTGGTTTGCACATTGGACTAGGGCTCTGGAGACCAGAGTTTGAGTCCACTCTTGGCCATGGATACCACTGTGTGACTTTGGGCAATTCATATTCTCTCAGCTTCAGAGGCAGGCAAAGGCAAAGCTCACAATTCGTAATTGGTTTCTCCCAATTATGAAAGTTCTCAAGACCATTCAAGGCTGAGCCCCAGAGACATGGTAGTCCAATACAGCTGGAAGTTCCCAAGCCAGCAAAATTTTTGTGTGAGTTGGCAGAACTATAGGTTAGGAGCAGGCAGTAAACTCTTGGAATAGATCCAGTCATAGCCAGAGAAAAGAGAGAATGAGAGAGAGATTATTATGCACTTAGCCAAACAAGGTTAACTCCATAATTCAAATTAAATCCATGGAATATAAGAAGCCCTGTCAAAATAGCCCCGAGGGTATGAAAATGGCCAGCTGTGATCATTCTGCGAGCCAAGAAACCAGTCAGTCCAAGTTATGCAAATATTACTTGCTCTCACAATTCAGTTACATTTGTTCAAAATAAACTCTATTGGATATCAGCAAAAGGGAGTGTGTTTTATTTATAGGAGTCCCTCTCATCCCTGTATCAAGTATTTGCAAAGTACAGCAACAGCAGTGGAGAATAGCAGCATCTACAGCTGTTAAAGGTAGGAGTGTTGTAATGGGAGGGAGGGAGGCAAGACTAGGAGTGCAGGCAGAAGACTTTGCAGAAGCAAAAAAGTCTCTCGTTTTCACCACCTTTGATTCTATTCAATTTCTTTTTTAGTCTTGGTTTTTTTAAAAAACAGGCATTTCCTTCACCCTTTTGAGGGGGTTAGAAATCCTCTCCATTTTAAATTCAGAGCAGAGACATTAGGAATCTGGCTGTATATAGTGGAAGCCATGTGGTAAGCAATCATATTTTGTAATAATAATTTTTAAAAAGCAGCAGATCTTGGAAGCTAGGCAGGCTTGGTTAGTATTTGGATGGAGGACCTCCAACAAACACCAGATGCTGTAGGCTCTATTTCAGAGCACGGCAATGGCAAACCACCTCTCAATGTTCCTTGCCTATGAAAGCCCTATGAAATGTATGGGGTCCTCATAAGTTTACAGGCAACGTGAAGGTGCAGTCACATAAAAGTCCACTGTTATACCACTTGTCTTTATGGTATGAATCAATTGTCTTTCTGAGAGTTTGTTCATTTAGCTGAGGTATCCACATGTTGTGCTCAGGCCCTGGGAGACATAGGTGAGCCGCCCAGCCATGTAGCCTGTAAAGCCATCTAGAGCGATTCATCATCAGTCTTGTGGTTGTGACCTGGAAAGTAAGTATTGGATACCTTGGTTCCTAGCAATGTCACAGTGAACATTCCCTACCAAGCATCTTTCCCATCCTCTCCCACCCCCCAACGTTAGAGAGATGGCGAAAGTACTAACTGCAGTCATGGAGTCTTTCTCTGAGACTGACTTGCTGTATATGAGAGAACCTACATCAGGGATATGGGAAGCATGATGGAGTTTGCCAGGTAATAGGGTGAGCAGAGATGAATGCAGAAAGAAGTTTCAGTATGGACGATGGAAGTCATATGGCCTTGGGAAGGTATTGCCCTATGGAAGTCCTATCAGCCCTGGCTGGTATAACCAGTGCTGGAGATGGTGGGAATTGCAGTTCAACAGCATCTGGGAAGGCTGCACATTCCCACTCCGTAAGCTATATCTATCACTTGCTGCCCCACAAAAAGTCCCCCACTTTTTCTACATCTTTCTCATAACACCTCAGCTAGTGTTCTGATAAGTTGCCACCCACTAACTTCATGCACTTTTGGTTGTTGTGGGTTTTCCAGGCTTTGAGGCCGTGTTCTGTTAGTATTTTCTCCTGATGTTTCGCCTGAGATCCTCTGAAGATGGCAGCAACAGATGCAGGCAAACGTCAGGAGCAAATACTAATAGAATAGGTCTCAAAGCCCGGAAAACCCACAACAACCTATGGATTCCAGCCATGAAAGCCTTCAACTTTACATGTTCGTGCACTTTTTTTTTGTGAGAATGCATGTAAGGGAATTTCCTGGGAGTTACAAACAGGTGGAGTCTCTGCCATGCATGGTTGTGAAAGAAAACTACCAGCATAGATTAAAGTAGCATTTTTGTGGCACAAGCAGATCCACTGCTGTAAACAGACTTCTATTCAGTTTGGTAGTTCTTCACATATGGAAAAAGAAATTTCAAAGCCAGTGGGAAGTGAACTGTTTCATCAGTAGACATATGGCTTCCAGTCTTTGAATATGGAGAAGAAAACATTTACAGGAAAATTAAAATACCTCCAAAATATGTAAGTTTTTATATATTTTTTAAAATAATGTCTAAACTCCCTGATTTGACAGTTAATATGTTAAAAATGTGGTGGCATTTTGGGTGACCTTGGGTGTGTCCCACACTCTCAGCCCCCAGAAAACACTATGACAGGGTTGCCATAAGTTGGAAGGCGCACAACAGCAACAATATTGTGTGTACATATTTTGAATGCTTATTTTCTGTAAGCAAGCAATGTTTTAAATGAACTCAAGCCAAGTGTTTGCAGCTGCTACATAAACAGGCTTATTATTTTGTCTTGATTTCTAAGAAAAAGAGACAGGTTATTTTCTTAAATTGTAATTTCTGCAGTTTTTCTATACTTTTAACAACACATTTGTCCGAAATCAGAGGGCTTATATCGAAGTATACATCTAGAGGATTGCACTCTTAGCTTTATAAATATCTGAAATAAATAGCATTATGCTTACTTGGGTTACTTGCCCTGTCTTTGTGTTAGTTTAAGCAAACTATGTAAACAGTTTTTACATTACCATATATTAAACATCTTTACAGCAAGCCCTAGACCCAAGGAATTACAAATTTTACAAACAACTAGCACACAGGGGAAGAGACAAAAAGAATCTATTGCTAGATAATTCCATAATGCTGACTAGTTTGGGACCCAAATATCTGAAGGAGCATCTCTCCCAATATTAGCTTGCATGGCTTTCAAATTATTTAGGAAAGGTTTTCCTGTGAGCATTGCTGGCACATTACGCAACAATACAGGAGACAACCTTCTCCGTTGTGGTGCTTCCTTTGTAGCTCACCCTTCACCTAGAGCTTCAACTGGTGCCATCATTATTTTCTTCCCAGCCTGTCTCTCAGGAGAGGTCTGGAGCTAACAGATCACTAGGAGCTGTTTATTCAATGAAGCACCAGAGGGAGATGAGAACTTTATATACTTATTGGCAGCCCTTCTTCCTCCTTGCCCTCAGCTGGGTCATTGAGAGCTTGCCTTGCTGCTGAGTGGGCCATTTCTCCCTAACAGACCTCTGGCAGTTGGAATCTTGTAATGCTGGGTTTCCCATTTCCTCCATTGCTCAAGTGCTAGAGCATGCAGGAGAAAAGACTGGTATCCAAACAAGGCTTAGGATAAGGCGTGAAGAGTTACTAGGGAGTCCTGGTGAGATATCCTTTGGATAGGAACCTCCAGGTTGCCCTTGGGCTGCAGCAGTTTTTCTCATCTTTAATTGAAGATTCACCACCCTGCTGTCCCAAGGAAAGTTTGTGAAAAATTTTACCTACGGACTACGATTCTCAGAATCTCCAGGAGTGGCGATAGTGGCTGGAGGATTCTGGGTGTTGTCCAGAAAAGTAACTTGATAGGATCTGGTATTAAGCTTCTTCCACTGAGAAGGTTTTGTCAAGATCTAGCTGAACGGAGTCCCTGCTTTTCAGACAGCAAGTGAAAAAAATCTTTTTATTTGCCAGTGCTGAGGCAGCTGCTGATGTAATCCCTTGATTTATGCATTATGTATTTTATTGTAGCTGTTGGCATTGTTTTATTCTCTTTATTGTTTATTGTGCTGATTTTTAAATAACTCTGTTGATATCATAATCATACAGTGTTACACAAATATTTTGAATAAATAACCTTCTCACTGACACCTAAGAGTTGGAAAGCATCTGTGTATGACATCAGTCCATTTTTACTGCCAGTGCCACGTAACGGATCTTGCACAGGTTCCTTCATAGGGTTTATTTGTATTTGTAAAACCAGAGTTGTTGATTTGAGGGGCTTCGGTCTCTTGTAGTCTTCTTGAAAAACCATAAGGGCGGTATGCAGGTACGTCCATATACCCATAGAACAGATTCCACATCACTCCTATAGTGTCTCCTGGATACACCCAGAATCTTCTCTGGATGACTGGGAATAGTGGAAGAAAGGAAGGTGAAGTTCTTGTTTTCTTTTGGAGAGGGGTTGCTGGTGGGAGACAGGAAGATGAAGTTCCATTTCTAGAGCAAGAGTAGGGCAGCCGTTTTGTCTAAATGACATACCTCTCTGCTGGCATTCCCTCTTCCACATCACTATTAAAGATATAGGAGCCCTGCCCTCCTTTTCATATGGCAATCCTCAGTAGACCTCTGCTTGTTCGCCCTACGTAGCTCATTGTTTCAAGCTGTAAGGACTCCAGAGGTCCTTTCCACAATCTCCCACAAAGGCAGAAGACAGAGGTTTGTGGCCATCTGTTTTTGTAGCGTTTGTGTGATGAACAGAGAATTTAATCCAAAATTTGAAGCCCTCCTGAGTTTTCTGTAGCAGCTCTGTTAACTAAGCATAATGCAACATGATTAGGAGTGAAAGCTGTATTTAAGCAAAAGTAAGAAACTTGAGGACTTTCATTGGCTTTAACTCCCAGAGCCCTTTACCATGGGCCAAGAGTGTTATTTATGGGGCTAGAGTCACCAAATAAATGATATAAATTAAATAAATAAATAAGAATTCTGACCCCGCCCCATGAAATTTTCTTTCAGCTCTGAAATTTCTTGCATTGCAGAGAATGAGAGACTGAAAATCATTTATAACTAGAACTTGTATTTGCTGTGCTGGCATTCCCTCAGTGACTTTGCTTACCCCTTTTCTTTGGATGCTTAAAACTGTATTTCTAAATGCTCAGCTGAAATTTTATGTTGCCACAATGCTAGAAATTTGGAGGCTGAAGGAATTTTTTTTTGTCAGGGGAGCAGAATTCTCACGGGGGGGGGGCAATGCCTCCCATGCCTGCTGCCCCCCCCCCCAAGTAGCTTTACTCCTGCCATTGCCCATGCTTCTGGGAGTGGGACGTTGGGGCATTTATTTAATATATGGAAGGCTGGAGTTTCCACATCCCCAGACTAAAACTTTGGTGCAAGGGTAGGTAACTTGAGGACTCCTAGATATTTTTAGAATGCAGCTTTCAGGATCTATGCTCACTGGCTATGATGACTAGGGCTAGTGGGAGGAAGAGACAGAAGCATATGGAGTGCAATAGCTGCCCATCCCTGGTTTAGTCGGTTAGGATCTAGTAGGGCAGTTTCAAATTGTCAGAGGTGAGAATCGGCTGTTCATATCAATGGGTTCTGTATCCACAGTCAACCAACTACAGCTTGAAAATATTAAAAAAAAAAACAACCTCTGATTTTGCCATTTTATATAAGGGACACAATTTTACCACACCATTGTACATAATGGGACTTGAGCATCCACAGATTTTGGTATCCATGGGGTCCTAGAGTCGAACCATAGTGGATACTGAGGGCCCACTGTATATGTCCCGAAGCTGATTTTTTTAGATGCATGTTCCAGAGGTTTGGGTGTTGGACTAGGATTCTGGGAAACCAGGATTCTAAACCCTTTTCAGCCACAGAAATCTGCTGAGTGAACTTGAAGAAGTCACAGTCTCTCAGCCTCAGAGGAAGGAAACAGACAACCTTCTCTGAATAAACCTTACCAAAAAGACTTTGGGACAGGTCACCATGCATCAGAGTTAACATGAAGGCGTACAAAACAACAGTTGTTGTAACTTGGTGGAAGAACACTGGAGAAAGTCTTCTCTTCTAGTGACAAACTGTAACTTTTGTTTGAATAATTTTTCATTTCCTTCAGTGCCTCAGAAGAATCATCAATATCAGTATGTTAGTAACTCAACTGGGTACTGATGATGAATTAAAAAAAATGTTTGTCTGTTTATTAAATTTATTTAAAGTCATAGTTGGTTAGCTTCATGATGTTGTGCCAGCATGCTGTAGTGGTTTGGGCATTTCACTACAAACCTGGGGACCAGAGTTCGATTCCCCACTTGGCCATGGAAACCTACTGGGTGACCTTGGACACATCACACACTCTCAGCCCCCCGGACCCCATGATACATTCACCTTTGGGTTACCATGAGTCAGAAACGTCTTGAAGGCACACAACAATAATAACTGCTTAACCCTGTGCATGATAAAAAAAATAATATTGGGGAGAAAATGTCAGTCTTTTTTTTTTTTGATGATGATGATGTATGGATGTTTTATAGCAGAGGTGGATGCCTTATGGCTGTCAAGGTGTTTTGAACTACAACTCCTCTAATCCCTTACCATTTGTGTCGTTGATTGAGGCTGATAGGAGTTGAAAGCCATACTCTTTCCCCTGTGGCCCCTTAGAAATGGCCACAGTTGCCCAACATCAGGAAGCATCTTTTTAGAGCAGCTGTGGGAAACATATGGCCTTGCACATGTTTAGACTATGGTTCTCATAATCTCCTAACATTCTGGGAGCTGGAAGTCCAAGACATCTAGACAGTCCATCCATGGTCTAAAATCTGGTCTTTTAACACAACCTGTTGCATTGGCTCTTGAGCAGGAGTTCAGTGTCCTAAATTCAATTGTTAGTCCTCACTAATATACATCAGTTGAATCAATGGGATTTAAAATGTTGACTTACCATTCGGCAGTAGAGTATATCAGTGAGTTTATACTTGTTTGCACCAGACTGGGCTCTAATGAGCTAAAATATAGTTTGCACTTTTCTCACTTATTCCTTTATCCAAGGCATGGTTCTCTTTGATTTTTGCAGCACCACTTCTTGCTTCTTGTTCGACCTTCAGAGTTGAGGACCCGCAGTGTTAGGTCACAGGATTGAAACCATTTATTTTAGCTCCTGGTTATAGTAGATTTTAAATCAGAGGTTGAAAGCTTTTAAACCAAAAGGTAGTAATTCTGGGCAGCATGGAAGGGAGTGACTTTCTTTGCATCCGGATAGCTGTCCTGTGTCAGGGACTTCAGAGAACTCAACTGTTCCAGGAAAATGAATTTTGAATCACTTTTAATCCTGAGACTTTTGCTGGGATCTGTGTGGAAATAGGTAAGCTAAGGAACATTGGAGTGTAAAATGAAATTATAAAGGCGAAAGCGAAGGAAAGTGTGAGAAGAGTTTTTGGAGGGAGTAGGTAAGACTTGGAGCTTTTAAATATCCATCTGTTTCATTCTCCATCCAAAAGCAGAAATAGGGAGGGTGGTAAAATCATGGGTGGCATTCTTCAAGTCATGTAGTACAGACATTAAATTTAAATTACAATTTAAATTTAATTTAAATGACAAATCACAATTTAATGATTTAAAGACAATTTAAAAGTTTAATTTTCCCCTTCAGAATAAAGTTGAATTAGATGTTTTAGCTAAGTCAACCAAACACATTAACTCTTCTCTACCAATCTCCATTTCTCTGGCTGGGACAAACAGTTGGATTTAGGCTGCTGTCTTGAGCATTGCATTCCCATGAATGTCTGTTTGGGCACAAATCCATTGGATTCAGTGAGCCTGGCTGAGCATAGGACTGCAGCCTTAGCTTCCTTTTAAATTGTTATGTAGATTTTGCACAGGTCTGCCAAGCAGACACAAGTCTTCAGTGCAGTGTTTGGTGATTGAGGCCTAAACAAAAAGGGCACTTCTTAATGGCATGAGGGGATGCTTTCGCAACTACTGACCTGAAATCTCCACCACTCATTGCTACTCGTGATAGCTGGCCACGTGCCCCGTGTAGGATTAGGTATGTGGCTGACGCTGCACCAGAGATCATTTACAGGGTGACATTTCCATGCTTCTCATTTATGGGAAAGTGGGCGGTGTGCTAACTTTGAAAGGCAACAGCAGAAGGCTACAAGGAACGCTTCAGATCTCGCAGGCGGTGCAGCCTGTGTGGAGGGGGACCAGGAGGCACTGAAGACAAACAGCAGTTTCTCCATCAGCTTCATTTAAGACGTTCTGTTTGTCTTTTGATTTTTCCAGCCCAGAGAATGGCGCACACTTCGGTAAAACATGAACATGCCGACACTATGGGGGTTGGCAAGGCCATCGCCGTGTTAACATCTGGAGGAGATGCCCAGGGTAAGGAGAGATGGTTACCTTACTAAAGATTTTCATGGCTTTGGGATGTTTATCTTTGTCTGCCTGAAATTCTGAGGGGGAGAGCAATAGAGACCTGTTGCATGGTACCGCCATCAAAAAGGCTTTGGTTGCCCAAATTTCCCTGGGTTCATTGAGATAGCTTAAGATGAACTGGCCTCACTTCCAAGTTATGCTGGTAGCCATGCAGTACAGCTGGGACGTCCACCCTTCCTAAGTGAAGATTTTTTTTTAAGTCAAACATCCAACACTTTCTGTTTCCTTCAATGCTTCTCCATCACTAGGACCCTTACCCCTCCACTCTCCAAAACCCTTATCTTTTTTCAATAGAAGAGTTCTGCTTTGTGAATTTCCAAGAAGCATCTAGCTAGTGGATTAGCAGTCTCCACCAGGCAGATGTTCCTTGGAAATTCACAAAGGAGAACACAAAGGAGATGCATCTCCTGCTGAGAAAGGGACTGTGGTCCAGGACTGAACTGTTACCCTTTTGGCCAAGCTGTCTGGGGATGGTGGGACTGTAGGATGGCAAGACGTTGGGTAGGATGGACTTATGGCCTGATTGTATGTTCTTTTCCTCAATTGCTTTCAATTATTTTGTGTTTCCTTCCCTCTGCTCTCTTCTGTCAACATTTTTTTGTTTTCTTCACAGCCATTCTCTGCTTTCATACTGGATTCTTTTTCTCTTATTATTGTTTTCATCAACCATGGTTTGTTTACAGCTCCCAGTGACTTAGCAAAATGAGCCTTAAGAACACAGATGGACAAAATGTGGCCCGAGATGAATTTTACACTGCTGGATTCCCTCCCTGATTCCTCTATGCATTGGGGGGGGGGGAGTCATTTTCCATTCTTGGGACTGTTATTGGTTTACAGCAACAGAGGGGCCACCAAACCACAACCTTCCCCCAAAACAGAACAGACAGGGATGTCTGACTTTGACTTTTGTGGAGTGATTTTTTATTTGGCTAATTATGGAAGCTGGTGTGACTTGTGGTAGATCTTGGGTACAAGAAATTGGCCCTTGGCTCTTCCAAAGCTGTCTGCACTGCATATAGTAAAAGAATCTTGTAGTACCCTTAAGGGTAAATGAGAGAAAGGAGTTGGGAGCATAAGCGTTCATAGATTGAGTCTGCTTCATCAGATGCAAAAGCTTATGCTACCAACTTCTTTGTCTCAGTTAGTTTCACAGGTGCAACAAAATCCCTGTGCATACTGATCCAGACTAACATGGCCGTGTCTTTGAATTCTACACTGCCTATTACTTACTACCATTGCTTTTCACGTGCTTTGAACTCTTTCAAAGCTCACATCACAGCATCTCTTTTTGGTTGGGCTTTGCTGCACCCATGTCTTTTGAGGGCTGGTGGCCACTGTGGTACCAACAAATGCAGTGAAACACTTTCTCATACATGGTGAGCTGCTCAGCCCAACAACACCTGGAGACCCACATGGTGTGTTTTGGTGAGAAGACATTGTGTGATTCTGGACAGTGAACTAGACTGCTCCAGGCAGAGATATAGCTAAGGGGGTGATGATCAAAATGAGGACATTGTCTCCCCAATAAGTATTCTTCCCCTCTGCAAGAAATTTTTCTTCCATCTCCCAATTTTTAGCATTGCAAAGATTGAGGCAATGAAAATCATTCACAACCAAGAACTCTTCTGTCTGCTGTGTGTGCCTTCTCTTGGTCGCTTTGCCTCCTGCTTTTATTTGAATGCTTAAACTGTATTTCTAAATGCTCAGCTGAAATTTTAAATGACTGTGTTGCCTGGTGATGAATTGGAATTATATGGTTAGAGGCTAAACAGCCATCTGTCGTGGATGCTGTAATTTAAAGACTCTCCTGTTGAGTAGAAGGGGGTTGACTAGATGATTGTCAAGAATTGTGAGATTATATACCATACTTGCCAGCATATTTGCGTATTTGCTGCACTTTTTTCCTCAAAAAATGCCTTCTGAAAATGGGGTGCATCTTACACACCGGCAAATGCGGTAACTCCTGCTGGGGCATAGGAAAGCAAGGGGGATGAAAGGAGTGCTCGCACAAGTGCCTGGGTAGGGAGAAGTCTCCACGCGGAGTCAAAAAACTTTTGTGTTCCTTTTTGTCTGGGAGGGGAGTTCTCCCCACCAAGGCAGAGACAACAGGAATGGGGGAGGAAGGAGCTTTTCACACACACACACACACACACGCACACACGCACACACACACACACACACACACACACACCTCTTCTTGTTCTTTCTGCCTAGACAGGGAGGTTCCCCCCACCCAGGCAGAAACAACAGGAACGGGGGACAGGGTACTAAAATATTTTTTCCTGAAGAATACAGTCTGAAAATAGGGTGCGTCTTATATACTGGTGCGTCTAATATGCCGGCAAATATGGTAGTTCTTACACGGGGAAAAAAATAAGTTATCCCCTCAGACAAATTGTTCAATTTTTTTCTGATGTGATAATTTTCTTTCTTTCTTTCTTTCTTTCTTTCTTTCTTTCTTTCTTTCTTTCTTTCTTTCTTTCCTTCTTTCCTTCCTTCCTTCCTTCCTTCCTTCCTTCCTTCCTTCCTTCCTTCCTTCCTTCCTTCCTTCTTTCTTTACATGGGAACCCTTGTGAATACCTTGTCACAGTCAGGCTCATCACTATGAGTATATAAAGAGAGGATGGGGGGCACATGGCCCTCCAGATGTTGTTGGGCTTGCATGATTCTTGGCCACAGCATAACTACTGATGGTGAGATTTGCAGATCAGCAACACCTAGAGGACACCAAGTTGCTGTATCACACAACCTATGAAATCAACTTTTAAGGATGTATGGATTTATACTGGAGTATACATTTGGGGAGGAAATGTTAGCTGGTGCTTTGGCAAAAATCTCTGAAATGAACATATCTGTACTAGAGCTTTCTAAGTTGAAAATTCTGCATAATTGTATTGTTTAGTAAGGGCAAATATACACAGGATAGATATGAATGGCTGATCAGTTTAACTGAGCATTATTTGGTCTTTAGTTGTCATATTAAGAATTTGGAACTGTTTCACTTGCCTGTTTTGATGAGATGCCCCTGATTAGTGGATGGAAATTCTAGAAGCAGACTAACAGCTGTAGACTGTCACGGTAGTAAAAATGGAGTAAACCAATTATGTATTTATGAATAATGCAAATCCTAGTGAGTGGCATGACACAGACAGGTGGGAGTCTGTCTCCCCAGATTATTTTTCAACTCTAACCCCCATCAACTTCAGCCTACACAGCCAAAGGTTGAGGATAGTGGGAGCTGCAGTCCACCAACATCTGCAGGGATACAGGTTCCTCCTGCCTGGCTAGAGATAGATATTGGAGCTCCCCAAAGACTAGCAGAATTGGTTCTGGGGAAGAGACATTATAGGTTATAAGGTGATCCAGAGGTTGTTATGGAAGGCAGGTGCTTCTTCTGGCTCACTGCAGTCTCACTTCCATCAACAGGTTATGCACCTGACGAGTTAGCATTATGGAACATCCTTCCCCAACAACCTTCTTACCCCCCAGATGGTTTAGATTACAACTTCCATTGTCTCCAGCACTGATGATACTGGCTCACTCTGCTGGCACTTTTCATACCAGATTTCTGGAGGACATCAAGCTAAAGAAGGTGATTGTATATCCTGTGTATTTCTCTCCACGAAGCTTCTCCCTGGGAAGTCCAATTTGCATAGTGGTTTTTCAGTCTCCATTGCAATGACTTAACTGACCATTTGAAGACTTATCTTGAACCCAGACTCAGTTAGTCTGGACTCCACAAACCTTTCCAAAGTTATTCTGAATATAGGTTGTGGCTGGGAGTGCACAAATATGATACTACAGATGATATTGGACTGCAACTCCCATCAGTCCTACCCAGCATAGCTAGATGCAAGGAATTCTCGGAGTTCCATGTCAGCAACATTTAGAGGGACACAATTGCCGTCTTCTGTTTTATTCCCATGGTGAGAGCCATTCTGGTGTAGTGGGTTGAGTGTTATACTACAACTCTAGAGACCAGGGTTCAAATCCCTTCCCAGCCATGGAAACCCATGGCGTGGGCAAATCACACTCTCTCAGCCTCAGAAGAGGGCAAAGAAAAAAACCCACCACGGAACATACCTTGCCAAGAAAACCCTGAGATAGAGTCGCCTTAGGGTTACCATAAGTCAGAAATGACTTGAAGGCACACAACAACAACCAGTCTACAGCCAAGCTCGTGAGGTAAACAACAGTCTGAGACCATGAACGAAAGCAGCAAGAAATACATTCTCACAAGGATCATGTAATTTAACACCCTGTTTCCCCTCTGGCAAGAGACCCAGCCAGCAGGGCCAGTGTTGGAGATGATGGAGGATGTAGGCCACACCACGCTGTTAGTTATTGGAAGTAATGCTATGCTGGAGCAGAGCTGAAATTATGCCAGGAGAATGTGGCTTCCCATAGTGTTGTTTTGCTTTGCTTTGCTTTGTTTTTGGAAGGAGAGATTTGTTGATGGGAAAATGAGCTTCTGCATAGGCCCAAGAAATCTGTTGCTATGCTTGGAACAAAATATCAGATAAGGCATCATCCAAATATTTCCAACAGGAGAAGCTCTGATACTTCGTTCCTTAAGGTGTCATAAATGGCTCCTCTTCTGCTTAATCCTCAAAACAGTTCTGTTTCAAGTTGAGAGAGAGTGATTGGGCCCCAGCTGCATAGCTGAGTGAGGAACTGAACCTGAATCTCCCACGTGCCAGTCCAGCACTCTAACCACTACACCACACTGGATCTCTGCAACCAAAGGAGGAAGTGCTGTGCTTTTTATTGCCTGTGGGTTTGGGGTTGGGTTTCCAGCTTCTCTGCCAGAGACGCTCAGGAATGATAAGTACAGTGTCTTTCTTTGTCCCTTCAAATGTTAAAAAGTGAAGGAATGTGATTCACTTGAGACAGGTTGGACTTTGTAAGGAGAGTTCTTGCAAAGGCATATAAAACACACAGAGTTCAGGGAAAATTCTTTTTTGAAAAATAGCTCCCAGAGTTGTGGCCATGCTGGTCAAAAAGTAACTTTTGCATGATCTTTTTGTAATGCAAAAAGTATATTGTCGCCTTCTCAGCTTTCCCATAACCCTTGTTTTCCTACATAGCCAAAGCAGCCACTACCACCACCACCATGTTATCTCCTGGTAGCAGTCACAAGGTGGGGAGGGGTTTCTGGGCAGGGAGTGGTGTTCAGTTACACCCCCTCTCCCGCTGCAGTGTATTTTGGAGCTAGTGAGCCCATCAGCCTAGCAAAGGGTGCCACAGGCACTTAGTTTAAATGTCAGCCTTTCAAAAATAAAACGTGCGAATCATCTGAGGGTAGGATCAGATACATTGAAAGACTTGTGTGCATCTGAGTGCATTCCTGTTTGGAGCAATAAGACATTACAGCCTCTCAAAACTGCTTATTAAGAAAACAGGGGCTGAGGAAAACCAAGGAAAGGGGAAGCTAAGAGGAATGGTGAGGCTGCTGCCCTTATAGATGTCCCCTGCTGAACTCTCAATGCATGTGTTATAAGTCCTTATTAAGGATGGAATCTGGATTGTAATAAAAACCAGCATTTCTGTTTTGTGTTCACAATGTTTCACATGTTTCAAATGCATTTGCTTAGTGTAATAATTGGAGACCAAACCAGATGTGGTAAGGCCAATACCAATTTTTAAATGGTTTGCTATATTTCACTTTCTTTCTTGCTAGCCTATGGCTATCCAGTGGCCAGAGTAGACATAAATTTGGCAAGTATCTCATTTTCTAAACCTCTGAAGCAGTTCTTCACAACGGCTGTTGTGTTACTTTTCAGCTATACCATTGCTTCAAAGGCATCCTGTTTCTTTTCAAACATTTCAGGGCTTCCAGGAGTTAATGGCAATTGGCATTCAAGGGTGCTGCCAGACACAGGCATTTATGCTGCAGTTGCCATGCTTCACACACAGAATTTTAAGAGAGGTCAAAGTGATAGTGTCTTCTATTTATAACCCCCTGTTTATTGTGTTTATTCCATCCTTTTCTCCCCTACTGAGGAGGAAAAGATGAAATAACTCCCTAAAGACGTAAGACTTCTGGCAGTTCTGAAGCTATGGGAAAAAACTCCACTTTTTCCTGAAAAAAACAGAAATTTTAGGGGACAAAATGAAAAATGCAATATTAGCACTTTTTTAAAGCTTGTAAGTAGCTTTGTTATTTTCAGAACATAAAATAGATTATATATAACTTGCTTTGGCATAAAATTACCATGTTTGATATGCTAAAAATACAGTTAATTCAGGATATAATAACAAATGGAACCTACTTGAAAAAAGAAGGTGTGTTAGAAATGGAGCTACACGGTGCTAAACAATAAGGAACACGTAAACTATATGATTCTGCTACTTTTTAGAGCGTGCAACCCCCTGCCCAAAACCCAGGGGGAAAGCCCATCAACTTCAGTTTGTCTCCTCTAGCTCTCCGTAGTGTTGAGCTGACAAAACCCACTTATTCCCGTAAAAAAATAAGAAAAGGAAACCAAAACCAAGAATTGTAATGTTCTGATATTGTACATAGCCTTACATAAAAGTCTTTCTCTTCCAAAATTTTAGAATAAATTCAGTTCTATTTTTTTGTCTGATTTTGGAGCAGTGAATATATAAACAGTGTCTCCTAAACATTTTATTCACTATTATAAAAGAAAATATTCCATAATCCATTTTTTAAAGAAATCCAGGTAAAAAAATGACTTTGGAAAAAAATAGGGAAAAAACATTTTGCGCCCCAATTTTTTCTCCCCCCCTGCCAATGTCAGGCCTTCATATCTCTAATACCTCCACATCTTTCATTTGCTAGTGCCACGAACCATTCACCTTCTACAAGCATCCTGATTCTCAGGGTCTGACAAAAGCAAGTTTGAGGAGTTTCTTCTTCCCACTTCCCTCCCATGTGCCAATTTTGTCCATAGCAACCTAGTCTTTCTGGGAATGGTCACCTCTGAAGATAACTACATGGTTTGTGACAGGGGTATAAAAGTGAAAGCTAAGGCAAGCCACTGCAATAAAAATTCTGTTCCTCGCACCTGCCTACTAACCTTCTGCCCCAAGCTGTGAGGAGGCTGAGGGTTAGTATCAAAGTAGGTTCTTCTTTTCACACCTCTGGAAGGGGATGCATATGAATATTTATTTAAATTAAAATTAAAATTTAATTTTTTGTTATTTCCACTGATGTAAGAGATATGACTACCAATGGAGCTAAGCCCTACGAGTGTGTGTGTGTGTGTGTGTGTGTGTGTGTGTCTTCAAGTCATCTGTCGACAACTCCATGGCAATTCCATCGATTTTGTAGGGTTTTCTTAGGCAAGGGATACTCAGAAGTGGTTTTGTTAGTTCCTTCCTCTGGAATGTAGCCTGCAGCACCTGCTGTTCATTGGTGGTCGCCCATCCACGTACTAACTGGGGCTGACCACGATCAGATGGGATCTTGTGCCTTTAAGGTATTATTGTTCCTGCTACAAGCTAACCAGAGCGCAAACCAGAAAAGGGCTTAAACTGCAGAATACTTCTTTAACAATATTGTGTGGTTTAATTGTGTTGTCTGCATTGCTTTAGACTACATTTTTTGGCTTGTAATTTTATGAACAACCTGACAGGACTTTCATTCCTCCAAGGCTCCTGAAATCTTCTTGAGCTGATTCCTTGGGGTGAGCTAAGCACCTAGATTGTCATAAGTATTAACATTTCCTAGTGTAGGTTTTCTGAATCCTTATTGCCAAGCTAATATGTATCTGTAATGTTCAGACAGTAAAAGATGAAGCAATCATGATTGTTTACTGCACCTTTAATTTGATTTTTTTTCTCCAAAGAAGTCTGATGGTGAAATGTATGCTTCTCCCATTCTCCTTGCTCTCCCCAACACCCCATCTCCCCAACATGGGACATCTCAGCTTATTTTGAGCAACAATGATCCACTGACATTAAAGAAAATCTCTCTGGATAGAGAGTTTTATATATCCAAACAAGCAATAGTGTAGTATAGTAGTCAAAGTGCTGGACTAGGACTGGAGAGACCTAGGTTCAGATCTCCATGCAATCCAAAAAATTCCTCTTGGCCTGAAGTACTTCACTGAGTTGTGAGGTTAAAAATGGCGGGACAGAAAGAAAAATGTACTTAGCCATGAGGTCTATGGGCAGTCACTGCAGAATCTTATAGGAGGTCCGGATGACATCATTATCCATTTGTAACTCTCCGGTGTTTTCCATTACATTTCCCACCTTTTTTCTTAAGGCAGAAAATCTGTTAAGAAGGATTTGGAAAAGATGGGATAGGCCCCCTGTGTCTTCTGATTGGTAGCACTGGGAGCCTCGTGTCTGGAAGCACTCTGGGCATCCAGGAATTCTGCATGAGCAAGTAAGCAATCAGATTGAAAAGGAGCAGACCTCTCATCCCCTCTTCTGCCAGTCCACTTCTCTTCTGTGTTAGCTACAGAAGACAGCAGGAAGGGATTCAGAATCAACATTAGGAAGACGTTGCTGAGAGTAAAGGCTGTTCAACGGTGGAACAGACTGTCTCAAAAGATGGTAAAATCTCTTTTGCTGGAGGTTTTTAAGCAGGATTGATGGCTGTCTTCCAGGGTGCTTTGGCTGTGGATTTCATGCATTGGCAGAGGGTTGGTCAAGGTGGGCTTTGAGATCCTTTCAAGCTGTGCAGTTCTGCAATTTCACAGAGAAAGCCTCTTCCTTGACCAGAACAAAAACCAAACAGACTGGTGGGGTCAAGTGAATTGGTTTGTTTCTCTGCTGAAACTATTTGGCAACTATTTTTCACAAATCGCCTGTAGTTACTAAGCCTACATTTCCATGGTGGCTGCAGAGGGGGAGCTTCTGTTTGACTCCAGCTGGCATAGAAATGCAGGCTCCTAGCCTCTTACTGGGCTACTCGTTTTTTTAGCCGGGGGGTGGGGAGTGATCTGGCTAGTAAATATTTGTGTGTGTGTCTGAGAGAGTGTATTTTCCTTTTAATGAATTGGAATATCTAGAAGAATATACATACATCAGTCAAATACATCGGTGAATAAAGTAACAAAAATAACAATAACAACAATGGGATGCATTCCATGAGTGAAGCAGAGCATCAGTCTTAATTCCAGTTTCATTGATCATTTGTTTCAGATGAGGAAACAGAGTCCATGTTTCTATTAACAGTACTACATGTTTAAATAGATATATAATAGTAGGAGAACTGGGCAAAACTTTTGCCTGATGATGGTTGAAGCTAGTTCCAATATATTATACCAAATCTGTTTACACTTGGACAATCAAGCCACGTATGAATATATGTTCCTATGTCATCGCATTCTTCCCAGCATTTTAGAGACAGATTTTTAACTATTCTTGACATTTTAATGGGAATATAGTACCATTTATGAATAATTTTCAGAACATTCTCTTTAGCTGCAGCTAAGCAGGACTTGAAAGGAGAGGTAGACCACATATTAGACCAAACTCCTCCTTATATTACTATTCTCAGGTCAGATTCTTGAGATTCTCTGACATTTTGTCTTCTGCTATATCTATGTTCAGTTAAACAGTTGTAAATTAATGAGTCTTGACTCTTTATTTGTTGAGAAGAATAATCATACAATGTTTCAAACAATGTTAGGGGTCTTGTGGTTTTTCCCCTAGACATTAATTTAGAAGTAAAGGAGGCCACTTGATGTAGATGCAGCCAAATGACAGATGTAGGCATGGATTCTAATTAACTCATTCTACTTGAGTCTTAGCTGTTGCTCCTTAAAATAAATTCCGTATCTCATACAGTAGGCCCTCCACTTTCACGAGTTCAGCACTCATAGATTTGATTGTTCATGGGTTATTTTATTTTATTAATTTTTGAAAATAAATCTTACTGTATTTGCTTTTGCCATGAAGAAATATGTTTATTCTTTCTAGGAATCTCTAAGGCCCTCTAGTGTGATTCTGTGGTCCACTTCCACCAGAATTGGACCATAGAATCATGCTGGAAGACCTGGGGATTCCTAGAGAGAACACTGCTCTAGGCATTGCTAGTTCCTCTAGTATGACTCTGTGGCCCCCTTCTGCCAGAAGATAACCACAGAATCACGCTGGAGAACCTATAGATTCTTAGAGAAGTGTTCTCAGAGGGAAAAAAGTAGCATTTGTGATTTTTATTTTTATTTGTGTTTCACACCTTTAACCCCCTAATCTCATAGAAGTGGGGGACTCACTGTATATCCCTTTCCTTTTGCATAACTAAAATTCATGCAGTTTACTAGCATCATAAAATAAAGGATGTAAGGGGAAGGGGCAGATGAGAGAGTGTTCTGATGATAAAATATGTTTCCATTCGTTCCAGATGTCAAGTGTGGTTTGTAACCATGGATTTTTCATCCATGCTCTTTTTTTCTTTGTCATTCTGTCAAATAGTAGTTTAAATTCTAGTGAGAAGTCATCCTGAATTATTCGTGGGTTTATTTACGAGTTACACTTTGGAGAGTATTACAAGCTACAGATCTTGTGTTGATGTCTGACAGTGAAGATGTGTCTTCATCCATCTCCTGGCAACTTCATATCACACACAGGGAAGCATGCAGCCCAAGAATGAAGAATGTGTGACCCTCAAGCTATTGTTGGACTGCAGTTCTTATCTTCCATACCCAACGTATCCAGTGGAGATGAATGATGGAAGGTGCAGTCCAACAACCTCTGGAGGGTTACATGATCTAGCCCTTCTGTTTGTTCAGGGCTACATTCCTCTCATCTATCCATGCCCAAATGGGACTAGTTTGATCCTCCAAATGTTGTTGGGCTGCAGCTACCATTAGTCCTAGCCAGCATAGTTAGTGGTGAAGAATTATGAGAGTTGTAGTCCAACAACTTCTGGAGGAACTCTCTTTGCCTTCTCCTGCTGTATGTTCTGGGCATTAGAAATATAATGGGAAATAAACACATACTAGCCATTCATTCAGTTCAATCCATGGCTGGGAGATCCCTTGAGTCCATTAGGTCTCTTGTACACTTCATGAAGCAACACTCTTTTCCTCCAACAAGATTCCCTTTGCCAACATTAAGCATGTGTTCTCACGCATTTCTGCATTTTGTTTTTTATCTATTCTGAGGGCATTTTAATTCTGGACCATGTGACCAAACCCTCCATTTCTTCTGTCCTGCCACTAATGTTGCTTGCTTTCATCTTTGCACTTGAGATGCAGCCCAATTCAATAAACACATGCGGATCCCATCCTGGGAAGCATTTCTGAAAGATGTACACATTTTTCTTGTTTTGCGTTAGAATCTCCTGTGCATTAATAGAACCAAGTAACATTTGAGTCTTTCCAGATTAATTCTCCCTTCCTACCCATCTCCCATTCATTATATGTTTGTTTTGCACTAGTACAGTCCACATCTAATGGACTTTTCACAAAATTATGTAATGGGGAAGGACCACCATTAACTACAATAGAAATAGCACAGAGAGAGAGAGAGAAAAAAAAAAGAATGTGCTTATCAAGGGTAGTTGAGTTACAAACTAAATGTTGTCATGTATGACATACCATTTCCAGGCGAATGAGACAGAGTATCACAAAGATACAGAGGCAGAGTGACCACTCTGTCAGTTCTTATTTCACTTTGTGCTCTGCAAATGGCAGAGTTTTGGGACTGTATGTCACCGTCAGGAACTTTTCTGTTTCCATGTGAGTTGATCCATTCACACCGCAAGTAATGTGGTGGTAGGGAGAGTATACTGTGTTTAAGGACCCAGAATGGGTGATATGTAGTCATGGTGGTCTAATGTATGATATCAATTTTTCACATAGATACTCAATATGTGCCCCAGTTCCCCAGTCCAGGAGTGTTATTAGATGCCTACATTATTGGATTAAATGACATATAAGGGACTCGTCCAGCAATATGAGTCTGTGAATTAAACCCTCAGGAGTCTTGTTCATCTATCTAGGGCTTCTTTTGTGATTTGATACAAGCCAGATCATTGTTGGTGCTTCCAGAAAGAACGCTTCTTATGCTAACAATCAAAAGATTTTGTGCAGTTATTCCATTATTCCCTCCCAGAAATATTTCTTCTGGTAAGGAAAAAAAAAAGATGGAGGAAGGAGTAAGAAAACACAGGAGGGTTGTGAATGGAATTTGATGCTGTCGAGAGATTCTGTAAAAGGTTCCATGTTTGTATCAAGGCATTTGGAAGATAAAAGCCTTGTCTAGAAGCATCTCATATCTCCATCAATGTATGCCAAAGGAAGGCCCTCTGAAGAGTTCTTGGATGCTTCCCGGAGAAGTGGCTCATTGTTGTTTACACCAAACCACCCTCCAATTTTTATTGTGAACATCAGTGTGATTTCTCTTCTTCTTTGGCTCTGAACAGGCATGAATGCTGCTGTCCGGGCAGTGGTGCGAGTGGGCATATACACCGGTGCCAAAGTGTTCTTTGTTCATGAGGTAGGTATATGTGATTGTTCCTTTCCTTGAGATGCTTCTTGTCATTGAGTTGGGAATGGCGTCTAAGGGAGGAGTGGAGAACCTTTGGGCCTCCAGATGTTTTGGAGTAGAACTCCTTAAATCCCTTACCATTGGTTCTGTTGACTAGGTAAACTGGGGAGAGAGGTATGACATCAAAAACATCTAGAGTATCAAAAGTCCCCCACCCCCAGTCTAAGGTCTGCTTTTCATGTGCCACAAAATGAGGTGGTAATATCCTGAAATAGAAGAGTGAACTGTGCCAGTTCAAGTTGTGGGTTCATAATGGTGGGCCTGGCAGTTCATTTTCAATTGCATTTCCATGTACAAAACTGCTTTCGTGGCATTAAAATGGTGTGCATGAACACACACAAATTCAGAGAAAAAGGTTCCAACCCAACTTTTTCCTTCCTGTACTGAGGTTATGCTTAACAGTGGATTCTTTAAATATAGGGGAAATGTGATATTAAGGAAATGTGACTAACTGCTTTCTGCTTGAAATAGTGTGCCCAGTTCTATATCTTTATTTCCGCCTCCACCTACTGTACAGTAAACCCTCTACATTTGCCAGGGTTAGAGGCACATGACCCCCGCAGAAGTGGGAAAATTGCAAATATCAAAATGTCTGTGTGTGTTTGTGGGAAGGGGACCATCGCATGGTAGGGAGAGCAGGCACCCAGGGCCCAAACTGGGTCAGGAAAAGGAGAGAGAAAGGGGGTGGGTCAGTGTGGTGGCCCTCTCTCTTGCATGTCTTCTTCCTTGAGTGTGTGGGGTGCTTCAGGAGAGGGTTGGTGGTGCTGAGAAATCAAACTGCAAGCCATCCTTAGCTGGGCAGGCAGTGGCTGGTGAAGGAGGAAGAGGACCAAAGGTGAGTTTTTAAAGGGCTGTGCATGCCCTGGTCAAAGTTGCCAAGAAGAAAAAGAAGTGCGGGGGGGGAGCAAGGATTGGAGAAACTCGCAAATAATCAAATCCGTGAAAGTTAAACCAGCAAATGTGGAGGGCCAACTGTTTATGTAAACCCAGCCTTATAATTTTAAACTGTAATCCAGGTTATTGGAATTCTGCACTAGAAAAGTACTCTCTTCCTTCTGTATTTGTTTTGTACCAGGGGAGAGCTACTTGTATTACTTACAATAAATAGTGCCAACTCTGTCCCTTGCCCTGTAGATTTCTATGGTACCATCTAGGTGCTTTGAACATTTTGAAATTGGCTGGATAGGCTTGGGAAGGAGAGCAGTCAAGCATAGGCTAGGCCATGTGGGTTTGCCAGGTTACAGCCCAGTGAACTGTGCTGTTGGTCAGTGGCATGCTTTGCATGCGGAAGCTGACATGGTATCTCTGACACCTTGAGGGCAGTTTGCAGTTTCCTTGATTTCCTGCATTTGACTTAGCAATGGCATCCCAGGGCACACTGGGATCCCAGAACAGCTTGTGAAGTTGGAAATTACCCACACGTTGTTTGTCCCTCAGCATCAATTTGTCCTCACCCAGGTGCTGATTGCTGCTAGGCCAAACAGAACAAGTCAGCATGAGTAACGTAGTGATGGCAGTGTCAAGGCAGCTAACGTAATGCCAGCAGTTCGTACTAAGGGTTTCCTTTGTTGAGGTACTTCCTGTTCAGTGTCCTGAGTTGTGAAAGGAACTGGAAGTATCCTGAGAATTCTTCATCTAAGCCAAATGTAATTCCAACCTGGCTCTGTCCTCTACTGTATTTAGACAGCATCTTATTTCAAGCATTGTTCCACGAGTGCGGTAAACTATTGAGCTATAACTCTGTGTTTCTCACGTTCAGTTGCTTTTGAGCAGAGAGGGCTTTACAAGATTCTCTTTAAATGAACTCTTCTGTATTTCCTTCCCAGGGCTACCAAGGTCTTGTGGATGGAGGTGACAATATTAGGGAAGCAACATGGGAGAGTGTTTCTATGATGCTGCAACTGGTAAGTCAGTCATCTGAATTTCATCCCTTACCATTCCCACAGCTTGTGAAAGGCTTAAGAGTTGTCCTCCACACTTGGACAAATGCTAGTGCAAAGTTTGTCAGAAAGGCCTGTGATAGTACAACATGCATACAGAACAGGGATGAGCAACAATGGCCTTTTGGCTTTGGCTTCATTCATCATGAGCTTCAACTCTGCCCACCAACAGCATGTTACCCCTGGAGGAATGTGCCTTTGGTGGAAAAAGATTGTCCACCCTGATATAGAATTCCAGGCATATTTGCTTATTTCTGTAGCATTGCCTTTGTAATTGTGTTTTGTTTTAAATTGTTTCTTGGTGCCGCCAACTGTTCTTTAATTGTTCCGGGAAAAGCAGAGCAAGAGGTACAGTGAGGGGTAAATAAATTTGTTCAGGCTACAAGCAAATTTACATGCTGGTAGATGCTGTTTGAAACAGTCACAAGTAAACTTACAGGTAGGCAGATACACTTTAAACAGACTGCTGTTTAAAGATGGCTGTATTTTTTTTTCTAAGCCTGTCTGAGAAATTGCAAGGAACATTGTACAAAAGATGACAGCTGTTATGAGGTACTGATGTTGCTGAGTCTGAGTCTCCCATCTGGGATGGTATCTGAGGGTAAAGTACAGAACATCTTGTCTGGTATTCTTGATACCTTCAGAGACCTGTGTTGTGAAACACAGTTTGCACAGATATATATAAGTTGTTTCACATGTGTGGAGAGTCCTGTAAACTGTTTTCAGTTTTGCTGTAAAGTATAGATTCAGTAGGAAAGCCAGGTAGTGGTCTTGTGTTTGGGCAAAAGACAGGATCACTGTTTCACTAAGGGAACTTCATGGTGCTTGTTCATATCTATTGCTTAAGAAATTGGCCTGCAGTTTAGCTTCCTTCTTAAAATACAGCTATAGCATCATAGTTCAAAACTATGATCAAGAGTTGATAGGATGCTGCAAAATTACTTATCTGAGTAGCCTATGGAACACTGGATTTATTTCAAGAATGGAAAGGACTTTTTTTTAATGTAGTTAGACTTGGGTATTCATTATGAATTTGGGTAGCTAATAACATCATGCAGTAAACCCATTAACTTACTATTAGATTTTGTTTCTTTTAATCAGTTAAGAGATCTTCCCCATTCCTGCACAGTCCATAACTGAGATCAAATAGCCACAACGGTCCATTTTACATGCAACAGGTAGGACAAAGAAAGATGGAGTTAAGTGTGATGATGACTTATGTACTTAGAGCAAGGAACAGGGGTTTCCTCCAGGGTCTTTACAGGGAGACAAACCAATTTAATGTTAGGAAGAACATCCCAAGGGAAAGGTCTTTAGAATTAATTTCCATTTTCTTCCTTCCTTTGAAGTTTTCTGGAAAAAAATGGATAAGGATCTGTTGGAGTTCTTTGTGTGTTTCCCAACCTGCCAGTCTCCAGTGTATTTAAGTACAGCTCCTATAAGCTCTAGATAACAGTTGCTTGGAGATCATGGGAACTGTGGTCTAACAACCCAGAAGGGCACTAGGTTGGGAAAGGCTGTTTTAGGCACATGGATGGATAGTTCTTGAGATAAAATGTTAAGAATATAAGAGTTGTCCGAGTGGATCAGAACAAGGATTCATCTAGCCCAGTATTCTGTTTCCAGCACTGGGCAGCCAGATGCCTCCAGGAAGCTCCACCAGGAGGACAAGGAGACAAGGCCCTCCTCTGGTTGGTTTGTTCCCAAAGTTTGATGCTACTATTCTGAAAGATATTGCCTCTAAATATGGAGATTTCACTTAGGCCCGTCAACAGCTGTTTCTTCATTAATTTCCTCAAGTGACCTTAAGGGCATGTACATGGTTTTCCTTTTCCCCATTTTATCCTCACAAGCCCTCTATGAGATAGGTCAGGCTAGGAGAAAGTGACCCAAAATCAGACCGTGAGTCTCATGGTTCAGTGGGCTTTATAATCTGGGTCTCTGATGTCCCTATCCAGTATTCAAACCATGGCGCCCCAGTAGCTTTACAAGCACCCTAGCTGCCTTTCATAAACTGGATGTATTTGACTTTGATATTTCATACTTGCCTAACTGACCTGCTTACTAATGCTTAGAGTAGTTGTCATTTGGTAATATTTGCATAATGTTCCTCATAATCCAATCTTTGACTTTAAACCATACTTATAAAAGGTGGACTGAATGAGAGTTTATTAGTATCAACATATTATACTGAAAATATAAAATAAATGTAGCATATTTAGTATAATGTTAGTATTCCACTTCAGGAAAATACCATAAAACCTCTGAAGGATATTTTTTAAAAAATGAAAACACCACAAATGTCAGTTCAGTTTTTAACATTATTATTTTTTACCCCTTGAAAATTGTTTTTCTCTTTATAAAGTTCATATTGGCCGTTGGCTTTCTGAAGGAGGAGTTCCTGTCACGGGAAAAATTAATGTAACATCTTGACCTTTTCATCAGTTGGGGTCACTGCCAAGGTCATATGTCTTAAGTGTAATGATACCAGTGCTGCTGGGGTCACAATGAATGCCTTGAGACCCAAAATAACTTGAAACTGGAGCCGACCTTTTCCTGCAGCCACACTTGCATTGAAGGGTTGACTGGGAGCTGTTTGGAATTCATCAATAAGATTTGCGGAGGATTCTGGTGCAGCCAAGACTTTCTCTTTAGACAGCCATACCCTTTTACTGTGGTTATAGAAGTGCTGTTATTATTTATATGCAAATCTTTCTTGTAAGGAACTAAAGGCAACAATGAATAGGGTTTTCCTCCTTCCCGCTTTATCCTGTCAACAATTACGTGACATAGATCTGGCTAAGAAAGTGATTGTTCTAAGGTAACTTAATTATTTTCATGGCCCAGTGGAGACTAGAACTTAGATAGTCTAAGTCCCGGTTCAACAATGTAACCAATACATGGTGGTGAAATGAGCACTCCTTAAGTATATCATCTCTTGATGTGGAAACAACATAAGCTGGTTTAAGTAAGACAGACAGTGATCCTGAGAACGGAGTATAAGATCAGGAATATAAACCAAGGAATTATGTCTGAAGGTACCAGGCATTAAAACGGGCAAGGAGTAAAACGAACTAGCTGACTGGCAAAACAACTACAGCAACCCTCCACTTTTGTGAAGGTTGAGGTGCAAGACCCCTCATCCCCGCAGAAGTGGGAAAGCCATGAATAAAAATAAAAATCGTGTGCACTATTTTTTTTAAGCTGAGAACACTTCTCTTGGAATCCCTAGGTCCTCAGTGCGATTCTGTGTTCAGCCTCCAGCAGAAGTGGGCCGTAGAGTCATACTGGGGGACCTAGCAATGTGGAAGTGAACCATAGAATCCCACTGGAGGACCTGGAGATTCTTATAGACAGCATATTTTTTCTGTGGTAGGGGCAAGCAGAGTAAGATTTTTTAAAATTAAATAAAATAACCCATAAATAATCAAATCCACAAGTCTGAACCTGTGAAGGTGGAGAGCCCACTGCGCTTTGATGCAGAAGACTCCTGCTTCAATTCCCAGTACATCCAGAAGGGGCCGACAAAGATTCTTGCCTGATAATCTGGAGAGAGGCTGTTTTCATGGCAACGCTGAGCCAGATGGGCAAGTGATCTGATTTCTGTGCTAGGCACCTTCTGATGTTAATGTCCAGTCGGACTGAAGAACTGCTTCTTTCTTTTTCCACCCTTCCTTGCAAAATCTTTAATTTTTATTGATTTGACAATAAGGAATTCCATCTAGAATTTGTGTGATACATAAGAATTTATATAATTTATCCGTTTTGCAAAACTGCATGTGTGGCTACCTAATATAAGCAGAGTCCTATCTCTGTACATCACCAATGAATGCCAGGTAGCCAAAAATAAAAAGGACTGAATTCTTATGATTTTTTTTCTCCTTTGGGGAGTTTATTGGTCACAACAAGATGGCTTCCAGTCTTCCTGTGTAGTGCAGTGCAGTAGAGGTACAGTGGAGTAAAGTAAGCAGTTCCTTATGTCAGAATCCCTCCTTGCTTTTCTGGAAAAATAACCGCGTGGATCAGCTGTCCTGTGATGGCATGGGGGAGAAAAACCCTTTACAGATGAGCCCAATGGAATTTCTTTCTCTTTCTGTTACTCTCCTGCTGATGGCAGCAACTGGGATAGGTAACCATAACCTTGATTTCCTGTTTCTGCTTCCGCTCTCAGCTTACATTTTCCCCGGCTTTGTCCCCTCTCAGGGTGGCACAGTGATTGGAAGTGCCAGGTGCCAGGACTTCCGCACACGTGAGGGAAGACTGAAAGCCGCACGCAACCTGGTAAAAAGAGGAATAACAAACTTGTGTGTGATTGGGGGCGACGGCAGTTTGACTGGAGCAGACACCTTCCGAGCAGAATGGGGCAGTTTGCTCCAGGAGCTGGTTAAGACAGGTATTGTGGTTGTGCCCATTAAACACTAGGAAGTGGAGCTAAAAGCAGGACACCTATGGGCTAGGAAGACAATGAGCCCCATTTGAAACCTGGTTGTTGTTCCTCCTGCCACTCTAAAGTAGTTGCCCTGCATGATTGTAGGGCTGAAAATCATCCAGTCTTTGTCTGTGTGATTCACAAGCCTCCTTTAAGAGCTGAAGCTCTTAGTCTGTTGTTTTTGGCTTTGATGCCAGGAGAGTAACTCTGTTCTAGGAGTTTAAAGGTCCTTTTGAGAGGGATAGGGCCCAGCACCTTTGGTGGCTTCTTTAAAGTTTGGACTAAAACTTAGATAATTAATGACTCCCATTAGAGTTGTGGTAGAGGAGCTTTAACTCTCCGGCTGTTTTAAATTGCCACTCCCCACCCAACAGGGACAAAGATAAAAGGTTGTAGGAGCTGTCACCCAAAACATCTGAAGGCCCAAAGGTTCCCCTCTGATGGCTTATACTCTGAAAGCTTAAGACCAGTGCTAGTGCAAAATGGTGGACCCTGGACCAGAGGCTGCTGATCTCTGGCAAGACATTTTTGCTTGTGGATCAGGCAGAGCACACTCACTGGTCTTCATAAATGGCCATCTTTTTATTTTTATTTTATTTTATTTTGTTTGTAATCCCAATCAAAAGAGCAGTGCATTGGTCCCTGAAAAAGGAACAGCGTGTGATTAGGGGAAACACGCACAGAGAAGCAACAGAGCAACCAGAGGCACACTGGCCATCTTTTCCTGAGCAGGCTCTGCTTCTTTTAATTTTAGTGGTGGGGGGAGGGTTTTACAGGATACATTTCCTACCCCCTCCTCCCACCAGCCAATAATTAAAACATGAAGAACTACAGCAAAGAAGGTCTGATAGACCCTCCTTTTAATACTTGTGCAAATCTACAGTGGCGGAGCTTGGAGTGTGTGGAGGGGGGCGGGAGGGAGGCAGGGCTACTGCGTGAGGGGCGTGACCACTGTGCGCAGGGGCGTGGCTGTGGCATGCAGGGGTGTGGCCAGGGTGCGCAGGGGCGTGGCTACAGGCTGGGATGCCCCAGAAACATTGCCGCCTGGGGCAAATCAACCCCCCGCCCCCACTTCCCTACATGACTGCAAATCTTTCATTCTTAGTGCCCCCTTCATCATTCAGCCTCTGCCCTGTGTATTTTGTCTCTAGCATGCCATGGCTCTGAGTTCTAGCACTGAGGGGTTTGTCTAAAATGCTGCTTCTCTAAAAGGGGCAGGGGCAGAGAAGTGAATTCTGGAGCTGTTGATAGATCTCTGGGTTATTTATGAGAGGGCGAGAAGAGTTTATGACCCGTGTTCGACCTAACAACTGCACCAGTTTAAAAACTTTGCCCTCTTCATCAATTGTTTTGTTTTTAAAATAACCCTTTAGAGCAGAGTGGGAGAAAGTGTGGCTTATGAGCCACAAGTGGCCTGTGACCCCCCACATATGTGGCCCTCAGAACCCACTGGCAGTCACCTGAAACCCCCTTATTTATTTTTGGGGTGACCTTTGACTGAAAACAGTATCAAAAGACCACCAAAGGATGCCAAAAACATGCAAAAGCATCCCCTGCACAAAATAACTCATTTTTCAACCTTATATCCCTTTCAGATATCATTTTTGACCGATACACAGCTGAAGAAAGAGGAATTTGTGAGATGGAGATAGGTGGAAACCAAGATGGCATAGTGGCTTGATTGTTGGACCGGGACACTAGGAGATCAGGATTCAAATCCCTCCCCCAGCCATGGAAAACCCACCAAATGGCCTCGGGCAAGTCACTGTAGAGGAGGTTAGGGCTGCCTTTCCTTCTCATTGATTGGAGTGGCACCTTCCTTCCCAGTCTGCTATAGCACCCTGCCCCCCTTCTTATACAGCCCCCTTTCCCCTTGAAACCCACCACCTTAGTGTATAAAGAGTAAAGCCTCTCAGTTGTTGGCATAATGATTTACTGCTCTGTGGTAGCATGTTACTAATAAAGAGTACTCTATTGGGTCAGAATGTATAAAGAATATAATCTTTATTAAAATAACAAACAGGGAAAAGGTGTCATAAAAAAATTCCAAGCAATACAGAACTTCAAAAGATATTTAACCTTATAGCTCCCCTCAATATACAGGCACAAAACCTTCATGCTTCTACAGGCCTTTGGCTTCTCTTTTGCTCAAAGGCTTAATTCTCAAGTCTAGGTCACGCCTTCTGACCCAACTCAAAATGGTTTGGTTTCTTCTCTGTCTTCTTCTCTCTAGACCTCTGAGAAAACAACTGTGGTTATTCAGACAACCAACCTGGCTGACTGAAGAGCTATAACTTAAAACTCTCTCTCTCTGGAAATCTCACTGAAGGAATCTGAAAAATTGAAATCACTGTGCCTTCTCCTCCCAAACCTCAGCCCCTCCCTTTCACCAATGGGCTGGGTTTCTCTCTCTTACAGAGCCACTTTGGTTACATGTCAACATGTTGCTAGGGCTGCCCTGCTACTCAGATTAATCACACCGTCAGGCTCTGTCAAAGTCACACTCTCTCAGCCTCAGAAGAAGGCAGTAGCAAACCTCCCCTGAATAAATCTTGCCATGAAAACCCAATTGATAGAATTGCCATAACCTGTTGACTTGAAGGTGCATAAGAGTTGACTTGAAGATACATAACAAACATGTGGGTGCAATATCTTCTGGGGGTTGGGAGGGAACTGGCCACCAGCCCAACTGGAGCAAGATGCAAAATGCTATATCAGGTGGGGAGACTTACATTGAAACAGGAGAGAACCTTTTTCCTTCTAGATGTTCTAGAATTCAGTCACTAGAAACTCCAGTGCACTTCTAGTACAAAACAAAACACAATCAGCAACCCTTCTCAACCCTATTCTCCAAACCTGGAGCACAAAATAAAATACAGTAGGCCCCTGGGTTATACATTCCCAGACTTACTATGGATGACAAAAAAACATGGACAATGAAACGCTATTTGTTTCCCCACAATGAACGATGTAGGTATTGAAACATGTACTCAGTTTGGAGAGGGGGCACTAAAACTTGAGCGAACTTTAGAATCTAAGAGAAAGAAGCCTTTGTAGCCGTTATTCACTGTCCAAAGCCAGCGCACAACTGAATAAAACATAAAAATAAACAACAGTGTGTGGTCCAAAAAGAGATGGGAACAAAATGTTTTCAGACTGTATTTCAACACAGATACCAGTCACGGGGATACAGGGGACCTACTGTACGAATTTCTGTCCCTCTCCACCCATCAGTTTCAATCTAAAAGTGATATAACATTGTTATCTGCTGATATATATTTTTTTTGGCCTTATTCTCTTTCAGGTGGCATCACAGCAGAAGAAGCAAATAGGTCCAGTTACCTGAACATTGTTGGCATGGTTGGCTCTATTGATAATGACTTTTGTGGTACTGACATGACCATTGGCACAGACTCTGCCCTCCACAGAATAATGGAGATAGTGGATGCTATCACCACCACTGCCCAAAGGTAAACTTCGTGCAAAGCTAAGAGTATTTTCTTCTTGGGGATATGGCTCCCCGTGGAAATTCTGGGAGTTGTACTAAGAAAAAAAATGTAAATTTTCCAACTTGCAGGCATTTTTATAGGCCTGTTTTCTGTTCTTCTTAACCATTTTTAAGAAGCAAAGACATCTGGTGTTTGGTTGTAGAATTTTGCAAAATCCTTCGTTTTGCACTAATATTTTTTTAACCCCCCAAAACAAGTTTCTAACTCTTAAGATTAGATATTAAAATGTCTGCACAATAGCTAAGAAAAGTCTTAGAGCTCTTTTGTCTTTTACAAATTACTGTAAATGAAGCAAATACATGCAAACAGTGGCTTAATTTGCTTTATTTATGGAAATTACAGAATTTGGCCTTGTTCAGTAAACAGGACCTAGGACTACACTGGACAATTTGTTCAGCTTACTGTTGAACTACTGCATTTAAAGACCTTTTATCATTAGTTCAGAGAAAGGTGGATCCTGATCCTTTGTTTTTTCCCTCCCTCAAAAGCCTGTAAAATGAAATCTCCCTGTTAGGTGGAGCTTTCAGGTATTTTGGCACCATGGATGAGAACTGAAATGCTACTTCCTCTATCAGCCTAAACATTCTGACATGTACAGGCTTGCTGGGAACAACAAAAAGAGAACGTGCTTTATTACAGAGAACATGTTGCAAAAATTAATGAGGTGTGAGATCGTGTGTGTATAGGGATATTTTCTATGGATAGTTGTGCCTGGATGAAAGCTAAGAAAGGGTTTACCAGTTAGGGCATATCAGAAGGAATGAGAAGAAACACGTAAACATGAAACTAATAGTATGAAGAAAAAACGGAAGTGTATAAGCAAAACACTCACAATGGATGGAGCAGTGTTACAGGGTGAGCACTAATTTGGAAGATATTTTGTAAAATTTAAGCCCTGAACCCTGAATAATAAAAAATAAGTGTGTCTTTTTAAAGTATAAAGCAAGATAGTTCAGATCATGTCCCTGCCTGTTTGGATTGTACTGTTGGTCTTAAGTTGGGAGCCCAGTTGACTAGATGGTGATGAGAAGGAGCTCCCAAATAGATACAGATTGTCTGACAAATAGCAAAGAATCCTCAGTCCCGCAGTGTAAAGAGATTGGGGTGTCAGCAGTCTTTAAGACAAGGTTATGGGATAATGTGCAGATTATGCAAGCAGAAACCAGTCCTTCCCCATACTAAAACCAGTTGGTACAAATCTACCTGTTCTAAGGAAT
Organism: Cyclura pinguis; assembly: GCA_030412105.1. Lineage (NCBI taxonomy): Eukaryota > Metazoa > Chordata > Lepidosauria > Squamata > Iguanidae > Cyclura > Cyclura pinguis. The sequence goes on along the minus strand of CM059600.1, from coordinate 192,394,910 downwards.
GTTATCTAAAAGCAGTATATCAATGTTGTAAATAAATAACATTAGTGGTTTTAATTTGCACTGCCAGTTTTTTTTAAGTCTTTTTTTCTTTACAGCCATCAGAGGACCTTTGTGCTGGAAGTGATGGGTCGTCACTGCGGGTAGGAAACTGCTACTTTCTTAAATAGAATATTGGCTACATTTGGGTGTAATACCAATTCATGGTTTAGCATAATGTGTGTAGTTTCTTTCTGGGATCAAGCTCTTGGTTCTCCCCACTCCTACTCCAGCATAACTATGAGGAGATCAGAAGCTTCTGCTTTCTTTTTAGATTAACCCTGAATAGTTAAAAAAAAGTATGTCTTTTTAAAGTGTGTTGTCCAAACCCAAATGTAGTGTATCTTAACTATGTCGTTATTTGAAAGAAGACAGCTGCATAAACAATGCATAGTTTTTGGTTTGTTTCCACTAACTACAGTTATGGTTAACTGAGAGGGTAGAGTGGGGGTGTTGTGACTTGTCCTCAGGATGCATCTGAAACAGCACAGAAAAGCTTTGACTATGTTCATCCATCACAAGAAGCAGTGATGTGGTTTGCTAAGATCTGGCTTGTGGTGAAACATAAACCCATCTCTTCTAACAAGCCATGGAATCATTGACCAATCACAAGCCACACACAACCCACTGTGGTTGGTGTTTGGTTTCCAGATTCTGCCTTATTTTAAACCATGGTTCAGCTTGATGTTCAGATCTGCAACTATGGCTTGACTTTGGTTTGTTTGCCCAACTACCCACCCTGAAACAAGAGCTTATAAAAAGATTGGGAGAGAAGAAGATATGAAACACTGAAGACGAGTCACTGTTTGGTTGTCTGCTGCGCAATGACTGCAATTAATGTGACTTAAGCAACAATCATAGTTAATACAAACCATGGTTTCCATTAATGTATGAGTATGCCTATTTATTTATTAACACAATACATTCTGCAAACCAGCCATATTTCCATGTAGCAGTGGAATAAATCCCTGATTGTGTGTACATACACAGATGAACATCTCCCAACATAGAATTAGAAAATGTCTTACTCTGTTAGATTTAGAAAAGCGCAGCATTTATGGTTGGAGATAGGAATTTTTCCTGGCATTAAAAACTTAGGGACTTTCACCTGCAGACTAAGAAGGATGTTTTCTTCTTTCTTCCCTATCTAGAAGCCTGGAGATGTTATCTCATGTACTATTATTGTATTCCATTTTACATGCCTTTGTTCCAGACTTAATTCATCTGTTGAAATAAAGGAAGCTCCTCTCAGCTCTGGGGATAACCATGTCTGAATGCCAACCACTGTCAGTTTTCCCCACAGAGAATGATGTGGAGTATTATTTATATATTGTTGAAATTGGCCAAGATATACCCTAACAGTCTAGTCATAGATGACCTTTGATACAGCACTCTACTCACTTGGATTGTCAAAGCACTCCTTTAGGTCTAAGTTTTGGACCAGATCAGTAATCATTTCCACCTTTTCTGTCTCCCTGTAGCTATCTGGCCCTTGTAACAGCCTTGGCAAGTGGAGCAGACTGGGTTTTCATTCCAGAATCTCCACCAGAAGATGGTTGGGAAGATCACTTGTGTAGAAGACTAACAGAGGTAAATAAAATCAAAGCGGGCTTACTGCCTTGCCTTTAAATCAGGGATGGGGCACAGGTGGCCTTCTAGCTGCTGGTAGACTGCAGTGTCCATCAGCCTAGGCTAGCATGGCCAGTGGTCAGGGATGATCAGATTTTGAGTCCAACAACATGGGGAGTGGCACAAATTCCTTAGCTCTGGTTAATTGCTCTCTCCTACATTACCACAACTAGCATACCCATTGCCTTTCCTGTGTATGTTATTTAAAAAGAGAGAGAAATAAAACCAATCTCCTGTGTCAGCATATTGCTGACACACCTCAGTTAGAATTTCCAGATGATGTAACACAGCTCTTCAGGTAGATGTTGAACAGCCTGCGGGAAAGTAGAGAAACCTGCAAGATGCCAAGTCTACCCGCCAAGGGATCAAGCAGTGATCCTCCAGTAGCACCTTCTGGAATTGGCCATCTGGGTATGAGAAGAGCTGTTGAAAAACAGTGCCTCCAGCAGCCAATTGGGACAGCCTCTCCAGAAGGATACTGTGGTCCTGTCAGGCAGATGACACTGAAAGATGCTAAGGGGTCCGGGGAAATCAAAAAGAAGTCCTAACTAGTTGATAGTGACTTCACTAGACACTGCATGCATGCCTTACTTAAGTTATGGCAGCCTTAATGGCTAGAAACATGCCTTTTCAGAATGAAAGCAGATATATCATAGAACACACTCCAGTTCTGCACAATATAGTTGTGGAATTCTGGGGCACAGAATTTTTTTTTTCCTAGCAAACTTTGTTTCCCGGGGTAATGAAGGCAATTCCTCTTCCAAAACAAGCTCTGGAGGCCAGTTTTAATTGATTTTCTTTGCTTCTCTTACAGACAAGAACTCGAGGCTCACGGCTGAACATCATTATTGTGGCTGAAGGAGCCATCGACAGGCATGGAAAGCCCATCACCTCAGAGGATGTTAAGAGTGTGAGTGGCAACAACCCTGTTTCTGTTTGGAGATTCTGGGTTAACACTTTTGGCCTGGGATTGCAAGGAAATGAAGCTCCTGGCAGGGAAACAAAAATGTCTCATTGCCAAGTCAGTGCAGTTAAGGGGGGCAAAGTGTGTGTAGTCAAAAGAAATAAAGTGATCCAGGATCTATACCCAGAATTTTTGAAAATAAATTTTTGAAATACAACTCACGGAAAGTTGTAGTCCAAGAAGTAATATTTCCAAGCTGTGTGTATTCCATATGTATCTTCAAACCAAATATGCATTGACTAGATTAGAGTGTGATGATGTAAGCTGGCAGTAACTAGGACTTTAGCAGTGGATCACTACCTGCCATGCTTCTGCACCAAGGGAGTGTAAATCTTACCAGTGGCCCCACTCTTATCTTAATTTGACCTGTATATTATTTCCAACCAGCTTTTCAAAGGTGCAGGGAGGCTTTGTCCCCTTCCCTTAACTACAGTGTCTTATGATGTAGAGAGATTCTCCCATATGTCGTTGATCTCCTTGATGGGAAGACTGAAGTTACACCAGGGGAATCCTGCTGTTATCACCATCACTGATTGGAAATAAGAGGAGCTTTTCCTATCCTCTGCACCAGTCGGGGAGGGCAGCTGTGGGGTGGGAGGAATCTCTGCTGTCATCTCTGATCAGTGTTTGTCCATCCTACCACAGATGATGATGTGATCTGGCCCAGGAAGGGGGGATGTTACCCACCTCCAGCTCTCCCCTCACCGAAAACTGTACCCCCCCTCCGCCCCCGTACGTAATAGTGTGACTTGCTTCCTTGGGTTGCAGAGATGTCTTCTAAAAAATATTCAGAAGACAGAAACAGGACAGTTGTCATTCACTCACTCTTTTTCTCTCTTTCTGTCTCTCTCTTTCACACGCAGTTTCTCTGTCTCATTCACACACACACATCTTCTATTCATTGTACTTGAATATACTGCTGCTCAGTGCCAGCAGCACTACTCTTTTTTCCCTGGTGCAGTGGATGGCTGAAGGATGATGGGCCTGAGGCTGTGAACTCTTCCTTTGCCAACGTTCGACTGCTGGCATTGCTCAAAAGAGGGTAGCCTCCAGATACAACTAGAAAGAAATAACAAATAAGAAGCAAAAGCACCCTTCAGAATGAAAAAGATAAGCCAACATCCACAATAGGGCAGCATCTTTCTTAGATCAAGTTACATGTCACAAACTAGTGAGCAAGCTTTTGAGTTTTGCAGAACTCTTCATTAGATTTAGATATAAAGCAGATTGGGAGGCAGTGGAGTCAGGAGCAGGGAGAAGAAGCTAGATCGGTGTTAAAATATAATATCAGCACTCCTCACTGTCTTAAGGGAGATTGCATGAGCTGTATATCCTAATCCTAATTCAAATAAGCCAACCTGTAATGAACAGACTACAGTAGAATTTAGAAAGGAAGAGTAGCACTACTTTGGAAGAAATGCACACATATTGTGACAGGTATTCCACATCTGCTGGTTATGAGGTGGGTTGCAAGAGCTCCTACTGAAGGTGAAACCCGCTCTCAGTGCCTATGGAAAATTCTGCCTGGCTCCTAGCTATTATAGAAGGCACAGGCATAACCGTCGCCACTATTGGAGGTGGGATGAAAGAGAATCTGAACTTAATTAGATGGCTTTGACAGGCATATTGGACAATCTAAAATTCCTTTATCTTTGCAAGCATGTAAGAACATGCATGTAAATTGGGACTGAAGCTCAACTTTGCCATTAAAGGAGTGAGCAGCTATTAGAATTCAATTATTACGTCATCTAAGACCACTCTTATTTGATAGGGTGTTGAGACTGACACCTACAGGAGCAGAGGAGGCTGTGTTATATTGAGTCAAAATGTTGGTTTATCTAGCTTGGTGCTGATCTGTACAAATGGCAGTGGCTTTCCAGGGATTCAGAGAGTGCGCTTTCTCGGAAATGCTGTGGATTCAGGACCTACCTGCATAAACCTTTGAGATGTTATCTCCACACTGACTGATGTATCTTTAGTGGACATATGATCTGGAGTATTGAGTTGCCTTTATTTACAGTGTGTAGTGGTGTGAGCATCGGACTATGGCTCTGAAGACTGGGGTTCGAATCCCTGTTCAGCCGTGAAAACCTCACTGGCTGAACTTGGGCAAATCATGTTCTGTTAGCCTCAGAGGAAAGCAAAGGCAAAACCCCTCTGAACAAATTTCTGAACAAAAAGCAAAAACATTAGGATCAGAAGTCAGAAATGACTTAAACACACACAACAATAACAAAACGTTTGCAAAAGAAGAAAACAGGAAGGCTTTTAAAAGAAACATTTCCTTGTTACATCAGTAGATGGCAGTAAAATAAAGACTTTTTTAATTTTAATTTTTTTATATGTTTTTGTTTATTTATTTATTTGCTATAGTTAGACTACTCAAGATGTAGGTAGACTTCTCAACAGAGCTGAATAAGAACTGAGTTAGTATACAGATTACCCTCAATACTATACTGCCATTCCAAGTGTTCTTTCTTTTGTCACCAAGCCCTGTGGTGGTGAGGCTGGAGGCAGAGCCTGTCCACAGTGGCAGTACCCCTATAAGGCCTTGAGTCCTCAACCACTTAACAGAATCAGGATTAGCACAACGTAGACTTTGACACCTGTTCAGTTTCTGGTTGAGCTCCTTGCTGGATGACACCAGCTTTGCGTCTGTTTCAGGGTTTCATCCTAGATTTAACCCCTTTATTTTACCCATATTTCCTTTGAACTGCCATTGGTTGTGCCACTGGTAATTGTAGCAACAGGTATAGGACAACAGCTGTTCCTTTCCACCCAGCCACTACCAGACTGAAGGAAGGGAAAGACAAGGCCACTTTGCACCTTTCTCACTGCAGCTGTAAGGGCTAGAAACATGTTCCTTTAAAAATGAAAACAGAGATATTTGGAATACTGAATTCTGCACTCCATTTCTCCTGGTTTTGATTCTGAAGTGATGACAATGATTACAATGACGACGATGATATAATGTCATTGTCTGTATTTGGTTCTTTTCTTCTTTTTACTGTTTATTTGATATTTCTTCCTCCTGGTTTCAAGATGTGGAATTATGAAACATGCACTATCTCTGTTCTAGCACCTTTACCCACTGGCTATTCTAAATTACAAGAAGAGAGATTCCACCTAAACATTAGGAAGAACTTCTTTACTGTAAAAACTGTTTGGGAGGGTGGTGGAGTTTCTTTCTTTAAAGGTCTTTAAACTGAGGTTGGATGGGTATCTCTCAGGAGTGCTTTAGTTGTATGTTTCTGTATGTCAGAGGGTTGGACACAGTGGTCTTTGTGGCCCCTTTTAGCTCTTTGATTCAATAATTCTAAATTTGGGAAGTGATAATACTGTTTTTTTCTCATCTTCTACAGCTGGTTGTGAAACGCCTAGGCTATGACACAAGAGTTACCATCCTTGGACATGTGCAGCGTGGTGGGACCCCCTCTGCTTTTGATCGTATCCTGGTAAAAAAAAAAAGCCATACAATTCTGTTCCAAATAATTTGCATGTATGCAGTGTGCTTATAACTGTGCTGGGTATTGGGCTAGGAGGTAGGAGACCAAGCTTCTCAATGTGTAGCTCCATTGCCTGTAGCAATGGTAGGTTGTAACCTACTCTTGAATTAACCATAGCTCAGAAGAGTTACTCTTTATGTTGTGGGTGGGTAGAGAGATTACAGTAATTCCCAGGATCTTCCACCACAGGATAGCTATTGGCCATCTTGCCTTGAGAATCTGTGGACTATAGTCAAACAAGTAATTTTTTCAAGCCTTGCAATTAATTACCTGCAAGGAGAAAAAGTTAGATTTCTCAGTATTAACAAAGAGTTTTGTGGCACCATAAAGACTAACAATCTAGCCATGGTGGGTTTTCATTCACTAGAGGGTTAGAATCATGTGTTCTTCCAGATGTTTTTGGACTGCAACTCCCAGGATTCTCCGCAATTAGCATATGCTGGCTAGGTCTGTTGGAAGCTGTAGTCCAACTACATCTGAAGGGCTGCAGGATTTTTCACCACTGCATTAAGAAGAAGAAAAAAAAACACACCCCATTCTGTCATCATGGACACAGTAGTCATAGTGCCGCCAGCTGGATTAAAAACAATGGTAATTCTATATAAAGATGTAATTAAAAATAATACAGCAGAAACAAGAGGTGGGCACAGCAAATAAAAACTTGAGAAAAGTGGATCATTAACCTAAAAACCCCTTGATTGAGCAGGTGATTTGCCTGCTTGAAATGCCAAACAGCCTTAGCTAGGTCACAGAAAACCATAGGAAGATGGGTGGGTGAACGAGATCTCCTAAAAGGATGAGTTTCATAATCTGGATGTGGCCCCAGAGTCGTGTGGGATCACCTGGACTGGAATCCTCTGGGGGCCTCTCAGTTCTCCAAGATTCAAGCAACAACAGCAGCAGTCCTCTTTTCTGCTCTTCGTCTTGTAGGGAAGCAGGATGGGCGTGGAAGCTGTCATGGCCTTACTGGAGGCAACTCCAGAAACCCCAGCATGTGTTGTCAGCCTCTCTGGTAACCAAGCCATCCGTCTTCCTCTCATGGAGTGTGTCCAAGTGGTGAGTATTTCTGGACCTTGTCTTTCCCGCCATGTTGATCCAGGGCTGTACTGAGACATTTTGATGCCTGAGACCAGTAGATGATGCCCCACCCCTGCAACATAAGCATGTGATATCCTAGGCTGGTCAAGTTGTTTTGCAACCAGGGTGGAAATCTCACAAGTGTCTCTCCCCACTTCAGGAGTCCTTTCACATTATACAATTATGGTGCTATGATTTCACTCTAACTGCCATGGTTGCTTACTATGGAATCCTGGACTTTGTAGTTTGGTCAGAGGAAGCTGGGGTGTCAAATCTTTTCAGTAAGAAGTTGTTACCTTTTCTTTCAACAGACAAAAGATGTCACAACAGCAATGAATGAGGGACGATTCGATGAAGCTCTTAAACTTAGAGGAAGGTGAGGGAAGACACAGTGCGGATGCTGACTTATTGGGCCATTGCACAATGTGGATTTTTTCTTCAGAGCTTGGGAAAGTTATGTTTTATGTAATCTTTTAACATTGAAGTGGCAAAGGGTGGCCCTTTAGATGCTGTTGGTCTGCAGTTCCTAGCATTCCTCACTATCAGCTAAGCTAACTAGGGTGGGTGGGAGTTAAAGTCAAACAGCATTGAGAAGGCTCCAGTCTGCCCACATTGGTTAAAACAGCTGATCTGTGGTGTTAACATGAGTTGAAATGTACTTCCCAAAGAGCCTGACCTGACACCCACATCAGGCAACAACTTCACCTTTTCCAAGACCTTTATATCTGCCTTTACTTTAAACAGTTTTTACTCTCAGTGCCATGTATTTAGTGTGCACACACCATAGTTATACCTTATTGTTGTTTGGGCCTTCAAGTCGTTTCCAACTAATGGCAACCATAAGGTGAACCTATCAAAGGGTTTTCTGGAGACTGAGTGTGATGCAGCCAACGTCACCCATTGGGTTTCCATGGCTGAGCAAGGAATCAAACATTGGTCTCCAGGGCCATAGTCCAACACCCACTCAGCTACATCATGCTGGCTCTCCTATAGTTATATGTACATTGTTTTATTGGTGCTGAATTTGAAATTGTTCTTAATATGGAATCACTCTGAGAATTGTTTCTGTTATTGCCTGGTATTGTCACTGTTATAGAATGGCTTACAGATTCTGTAAGTGCATAAAGGGGCCAAAGCCGTGCAGTGTACTTTTAAAAATACCACTCATTGTTTTATTCCTGGTTTTGCAGCTTTGTAAAACCTGTTTTACTAGAAGCATCAGTGGAACATAGAAACAGATGCAGTTGTTGTGGAAAGCAATGGCGAGGCACTCCAGTCCATGTTCATATTCTCTTCAGTATCCCCGCTTATCTCCAGCTTGCTTTGTTTGTTTAATGTTCCATGATGTTTGTTGCCCAAAATCAAGGGTTTGCCTGAGATAGTTTACTGTCTGAGGTGGAGCAACAAACTGTGCCCCTTCCTTGCGAAGTCCAGGCACATGTATCCAAACCTAACTAAGTTATCATGGCACCTGAGACAGAAAATCCCACAAGCGCCTACTGTATCACAAGCCCTTACTCCATCCTTATGGCAATAAAAACACACTAATAAATTAATAATAATGATAACAATAACAACAACACACCATGCTGAGAGCTGCACGGTATAATGGTATGAGTGTTGGACTAGGACACTAGGAGAGCAGGGTTCGAATCCCTGGTTAGCCACAGAAACCCACTGGGTGACCTTGGGCAAGTCACTCTCTCTCAGCTTCAGAGCAAACCTTCTGTTAACAAATCTTGCCAAGAAAACCCTGTGACAGGCTCCCCTTAGGGTCACATTGTAAGGCAGAAAGAACTTGAAAGCACACAACAACAACAACACACACAATGTGCACACAATAATACAGTCATAACTACCAAATCTTCTGGCTGAGGTACCTTTCTCACTCTGCCTCATGCTAGGAATGGCCTTGGAAGAAGCATACAGTTTTGAAGGACTTCCTTATATGAACAGGGATTTTCTGAGAGCTTAATTCCTGGTACACCCCTTTGCTCCAGAAAGTCTCCTGTGGTTCAGAAGGTCTCTGGACTCTAGGAGCAGCTCTGGAAACAAGAGTAGAGATGCAAGGGGTTTGCAATAGAGGTGCCTGAGGAGAGTAACAGATAGTTATAGGCAGTAATTACTTGTAATTAGCCTTTGCATAACACTTTCCAGAGCTTTGTCTTGTTAAAATAACCCTGTCAATTAAGTCAGTGGACACAGGCGTAAGGTTGAGAGAGACTGGTTGCTTTGTGAGTAGAGATGAGATTTGAATTTCTGATTCACAGCTGGGTCTCTTAGAAGCTGCACATCAGCAGCTGACCTAGTCCCATCAAATAATTTGAGGGAAAAGACTGTGGGTTCCTTTTGGATGATGTTAATCCTTGACTATTTTTTTTTCTCACAGGAGTTTCCAAAATAATTGGAACGTTTACAAAATCTTGGCTCATGTGCGCCCACCCACTGCAAAGGTAAGAGTTCAGGACGAGGTGATATGTACACTGAAGAGGGTTCCCAGGCTCAGTGCAGAGCCTGGGAAAGTTACTTTTCTGGATTATATATTGGTTGGAGGATTCTGAGTACTGTAATCCAAAAATTAACTTTTCCAAGTTCTGTCTCAATAGTACAGTACCTACTTTGCCAACAGAACCATCTCTGGCATCTGCTGCGAAAAAGATAAGGTAGGAGATACTTGGCAGTGATGGCAATGGGAGATATTTCTTCACTTGGAGAGGCATTGCCAATCAGAGTACACAGTTATGGACTAGATCAGTGGTTTCCAAACATTGGTCCTCCAGCCATTTTGAATCTCAACTCCCAGAATTCCTGACTGTTAATCAAGCTGGCTAGAACTTCTGGGAGCTGAAGTCCTAAGCACCTGTAGGCACCAAGTTTGGGAGCAACTGAGCTATTATAGTAGCTATCTCTAGCCCAAATCCTGTTGGTGGCTTAGGTTGCTCTGGCCAAGGCTGTTCCTCCATCTAGCCCAGTGCTATGTTGCTCCGGGCAAGGATGGCCCAGGCAGATGTTTTTCTGCATGAGATGGAGCAGCAAATGGCACATGCACACAGATATGCAGGATGCAAGGAGCATAACGCTCAAAAAGAGCCAAGTTACTTTGGTACATGATCCAGAAAAGCCCCTAGCTCTCTCTCTCCTTCTGCGCTAGCACAAATACGGCAATAAAAATTCAGTAGCTAACAATCTGTTGTTTTCAGTGTTTGTTGTTGTGTGCCTTCATGTCAGTTCTGCCTCATGACCATCCTCAGATGAGGCGATCCTAGAATTTCCTTGGCAAGATCTGTTCAGAGGGTGGTTGCCATTGCCTTCCTCTGAAGCTGAGTGAGTGTGACCCACCCAGCAGGTTTCCATGGCTGAATAAGGATTTAAATCCTGATGTTTCAGAGTTCTACTCTTAATACTCAACCACTAACCCATAACAAATCTGTGGTCAGAGGCACCTGCCTAACCCTGCTAAAAGGCTGGGTTGGCCGAGCTCTCTACATCTATGTGTCTGTCCATGTGAGTGACTCTTTACAGTGATCCCAAAGAAAGAGTACCTTAGAAGTGGAGCACTGTAGGTCTGAAACCCTCTCCTTTTTTTTTTTAATTGTTTAACGACATAAAAATACATAACACTTGTTATCCTGATTTCTGGGGGTCCCGGGAGGGACACCTAAATGTGCTCAAACAATGGGGAGGGAATTAGCCAAGAGGACAAGTTGGCAATGCGAGAGGCAGGGTGACGTAGCGAGATCTTCAACCCTATGTCTACGGGGTGAGGCCGAGTCAATGACAAGGCAGAGGTTGAAAATAATAATTGTTTTATTGAAACACAATCAAACAAGTGTATGCAGCACACTCACACAAGGAACTATAGAAATAAAGATAGGAGCAGATAGCGGGATTTTTAGAGGAGGTTTGGTATGGGAAATACTATACCTGTCCTGAAGCCCGGTAAGAAGCAAGGAAGCTGGGGATGGTAGATTCTCAGCACGTGGGACTGAGGGGAAGGCTCGCTGGACAAAGCAACAGCAAGGCGGGATGGAAGCCAAGAGCGATCCGAGGAAGCGCTCAAAGTCAGGGGTTCTTATAGGGAAAATTGTGGCCGCAGGCTAGTCCGTACTTGGGGAAAACAATGAGTTTTGGGCTGGAGACAAAGCCTCCGAAAGGTCAGTATTTTAGATGATTGAGTTATAGCCAGATTGTCAGTAGAGTAGCCAGTATGCAAACGCGGAGTGCTTGAGCGTTGTATAGTCTGCTCATCAAGCTGCCTGTGCAGGGCAGGGGATCTTTTGTAAGTAGTGTGCATACATAATATGGTACTTGCCTTGAGGTCTCCTGAAGCTGCATTCGGCAATGACTGGCCTGCCTAGATCAGGATGTGAATGGTTCGGCTATTGTCAGCCGCGCCTGTGTGCGTGCTTGTCCGGGGGCCTCACAAGCACGTGGAGAGGAATGGGTACAGAAGGCTGAATTGTTGATATCAAATGATATCTTAATATCCCACAAGCTCGGGCTAGAAACAGCGGTGACACACTACAAAACACACAACACAATATCTAATACTAAAAAACCCCATAAACTTACAAACCACTTATACCAAACGTTCTTAATCTTAATCTATTCTACAATTAGATAATAAGTGCTCTCCACCACCGGGACCGTTAGAGATATGGCCACATCCATTCACTTCAAATAGCACCATTCCCTTTCCAAAATTGTAATGATTCTTCAGCTGGTTTATTTCTTTCCCTTTTGTTAACACATAATCAATAAATTCCCCCCAAATATCTATAAAATTGTCTCTTTTTAATTTCCCCTTCGTTACTTTGGTACTACAAGCCAATTTATCATTAATAGCTATATCCCATACCTCTTTATACCATTCATTTAAGTGAGTATCTTGCTTTATTTTCCAGTTCTTAGCTATCCTTAGCCTTGCTGCAGTTAATAAAATGGAAATCAGTTCTCTTGTTGGCCACTTTGTTCCTTATCAAATATTGATAACAAACCTAGCTTAGGATTTAACTGTATGTTTTGATTAGTTATTTCCTTTATTTCTGTAAAAGCTAACCATCAAAATTTCAATACACATTCCCACCACATATGAAAGTAGGAGCCAGTTTCTTGACAACCCCTCCACCATAGGTTAGAATGATTACCATTTATTTGACTCAGTTTTAATGGGGTTAAATATCATCCCCAAACTAACTTATAAAAAAATTTCCGTAATTCTTACAGACATAAATCTCAATATTCTCATGTCCCATATTTTAACCCAATTCTCAATATTTATTATTTCTCTAAAATCCTGCTCCCATTCTATTTTGTGAAACCCTCTCCTAAGTTTGTCCCAATCCCTTTTTGTCTTGCAGAGCGGCTACAATTTGGCCGTGATGAATGTGGGGGCACCAGCAGCTGGCATGAATGCAGCTGTAAGGTCGACCGTCAGAATTGGGTTGATCCATGGACACAGGATGCTGGCTGTGCATGATGGCTTTGAAGGCCTTGCTGAAGGAAAGGTAATTCCATCCATCCATTTTTTTTCATTCACTTTTCTAAGAAGATTTCTTCTTCCTTTCACAACAGTTGTACTGCTGGTTGATTGAGTCATGTTTTTTGCATTGCCATTCTCAAACCGCTGCTTCTTTGCAATTCACACAAATGCACCCTCGTGCTCCAATCCTTTGTACTGAAAATGAACCTGGGAGGGCAGGTGGCCATGCTAGTCTTTAGCAATAGAAACAGCAGAGGCTCTTGTGGCCAACCAGTTTTCCTGCAGTGTGGAGAGGCTCTCCTTCATGCTGGGCCTGACTCTTCCCTTGAGCTTCACAGGCAGGGCATCAATCTGTCAATCAATTTTACCATCCCAAGAGGGAGGGCTAGTCTCACCTTCCCACTTCTGTCCTGCCTTAGCATTGAATCAGGACAGGGCTTTAGCACTCTTGCTAAATTGGATCTGTGAGTGTTGTTTATTTGACATAGGCTTTGTTTGGCGTAACCTTTCATGAACTTCAGCCAACTTATTCACATGTCTGGAATGCTGGCTCACTTGGAAGAACTTGTGTGTGTAGACAAAGCCTGGAACGTTAGAGAACACTTCACATCTCTAACAAAGTGGGCCACGGTGCATTAAAAGTTATGCCAGTGGAGAGAGGGAAGCCCCTCCCCCAGCTTGTAGGCCAAATTTAGTCTACTCAGTTCCTTCATCCAACTCACAGTTTCCTCAGTTGTCACCCTGAAGCACCATATCCTCTGACAGGAGGAGCTAGAGATTTCTACAGCTGGCTTTGCTGTTTCCTTGCCTTACTCATGTTGGGAAAGCAAAGAGGAATCTGGTCATATGAAGGCTGTGGTTTGGGAGCTGGCTGAATCCTGTAGTTAAGGTTCTTGTTTACCACTGATGAAGAATAAAGCTGCACCAGCAACGTTAACAAGACAGAGGCTGGGGCAGTCTGGCTTGTAGCCTCTCAGCTGTTCCAGTGGGTATTCCAGTTCTGAGGTGGGAACGGAGGTACATCCACATGCTGAAGTGCTGTGTGAAAATGGGGATTTGCTTGCACAAAAGGGCATGGGAAACTTCCTTATATGCCTGTGTCTCAAGAGTACAACCATTAGTGTAATCAAGACCTTCACTGGTGTAATGCCCCAAGAGGATTGCAGCCCGGGACTCAGTCAGTTCCCAAAGGATTGACAGAATATTCCTGGGAAGGCAAGTGGGGGAGCAAATTCTACTCAGCCAGCTCCTAAAATGCCAGCTTCCCCATATGGAAAAGCAAGAGGAAGACAGTTACATCAGGAGTCATGACATATCCCTGGCATTGAAGATATGGTTAAGCCGAGTACATCTTCTTGCTAAGACAGAGACTGGGAGAGAACCAGCCTGCCATCCCAACCTGGTTTTACAACCCTACGTTCTGCCATCGTAAATGTGTTAGCTTTTAAGGTATCACACAACTTTTTGTTGGTTTTTCTGTGACAGATTTACCACAGCCTCCCCTTGGGAAACTGAGCCTTTCTCTAATCTCCCTCCCCCTGTCCCCTAATCTCTCTCTTCCCAGGTTGAAGAAATTGGATGGGGAGGAGTTGGTGGCTGGACTGGAAGAGGTGGATCAAGCCTTGGAACAAAGAGGTACAGAGATAGAGGACAGAGAAATGTCTGAGGCCACGCTCTGTGCCAGTGTTGGTTTTAAAGCAAATAAATTATAACTCAAAAGTAGCTAAAATGCATTGTTTGCTAACATTGAATGTTTGGCAGTTTCTTTTGCACCTACAAAGTTTGGCCTTTTTTGAAAGAATGAGGTTCCTCACTGCCACTGCAGGCAGCTCTGTCTGTTTCCACAGGATTCACTGTTCTGTACCTACCTCCTACATGGAAGGAGGTGAACCCAGACCAGCCACTCTTGCAGAGCAGCATCAGGTCCCTTTCTCCAATAGTGGATTCTTTTTCTGTGTCTGAATTGCTGATGATTGGAGGTTCCAATCATACCTTGTTCTGAGGCACAGCAGAATTACTCACCCATAGTGAGTAATTGGAAAGAACAAATCTAGATTGGTGCCCACTGAACGGAAACATCAGACAATCTCCTCTGCAGCATGGGTTATGTTACTGGGTTTTTGCACTAGGAGCAATGGACTATTTCCATCAGATCATCAGCTGAGACCGATGAAAACTGTCCAGCTCCCAAAAGAGACTGAGTGGAAGATGTTTAGAAATCTTTCTGTAAGATGTCAAATGAAGAAAGGAGTGCCATTGCTTTTCTCTGATGCCTCTTATTCACTGACAGGACACTGCCCAAGAAATATTTTGAGGAAATCAGCAACACAGTTGCTAATTTTAACATTCATGGTCTGATCATCGTTGGTGGCTTTGAGGTAAGTCTCAGTCAATTATGGACAAAACATAAGAGGGTAAATAGAGAAGCAAGTCATCCTTTATTTATAATATTAGCAGTTCAGTACTTGAGTGTGTAAGGTTTCAAGCTCCACAGAACTCCTTTCCCAGACAGAGTGTGACAGTTGTTAGCTGTGGATTGGAAGACGCATCCTCTGTCTGTACCAGAGGTGGGAACTCTGCAGTCCATCTGCTTCATGAGGCTTGTTGTTGTTGTTACATGTTGTCAAGTCAGCCTCAGATTCTCACAAGAGAGAATGAGAGATAAGCCCTGGTTATCAACAGCTCAAGTCTTGCAAACTTAAGGCCGTGGCTTCCTTGGTTGAACTGTCTACATATAATGTGATCTTCCTGTTTTCCTGCTGCTTTCTGCTTCCCCTAGCATTATAGACTTTTCCAGTGAGACCTGTTTTCGTACAATAAGCCCAAAGTATGATAGCTCCCATTTAGTCATTTTGGCTTCTGGTATGAATTCAAGTTTGATTTGTGTAGGACCTACCTGTTTTTCTTTTTGGGGTCTGTGGTATCCATAAAACTCTCCCCCAGTACCACATTTCAAATACATTGATTCTCAACCTGTCAGCTTTCATGTGGCTATGGGGAGGATATTGTGGCTCCCTGACATCCTCCATGAGACACATACATGCAACAAAGTTGAAAACAGAGAATAACATAGCCAGAGAACTCCAGGAGCTGCAGTTTTCCACTTAATAATTTCCCCTCCCCAAACACTTCTTGAAAAAGGCTTGAAACATTGAAGAGCAAAAACTGGAAATGATCAGAACATACACACTGCATCACCTCTAAAAATGGGATGACTCTGCTCTTTCTTAAATGAAATGGTCTCTTTTCTTTTTGTAGGCTTTCACTGGCAGCCTGGAGCTGATTGATGGCCGAGCCAAGTATGAAGAGCTCTGTATCCCAATCTGTGTGATCCCTGCCACCGTCTCCAACAATGTCCCTGGCTCTGACTTCAGCATTGGGGCAGACACAGCCCTCAACACCATAACAGCGGTAAGAGGTTGATTGGCACCCCAGCTCGAGTTCAGCCAGTATCACTATCTGCAGAGCCAGCTTTGATCACCATCTAAAGTTGCCTTATTTTCAGTGGGTGGCACACCTGCAACATCAGCAGACATTTCCCCAATGCACAGGAGCAATAGCAATTACTGAAAGAACAACTCTCTCCTCATAGTAGGCCAGCCCAGCTCTGCTGGTCAGGGAGGAGGGAAGCCAATGTCCAATATCTTTGGAAGATGGTGGGCTGAGCAAGGGTGGTCCATTCACATATATAGGGCTGTGTGTATTCAGTAGCTGAGAGTATCTGTTTTTATGTTGATATATTTTTTAAAAAAGTTTCTAACCTGTATGGCTACTAAGTTCTTTAAGTTTAAAGGCTCTAGTCCTTCAGGCTTGAAAGTTTTAAGTGATACCCTGGTGCACATGTCAACAGTAGAAGCAAGTGGCAATTCAGAGAGAATGTAAGAAGACTATTAGGGACAGGGATTCAGTGCATTACACAGCCTCTTGCTATTTTTTACAACCATCAGGAGTGAGGGAACCATCATCAGAGTAGTCCCTCTACTAGTCCAAGTTCCATTCAGCACTGGTGTTGTGTTCATAGTTGCTGTGGCCAAGTTGTTACTGGGCAGCCAGTCTTCTGGTAATGAGTCACTTCATACATAGCCTGGTCCTTCAGCAGCAGACGTGCCATCTGCAAACCCTGAGCATGCTCCAAGTGTAACTCCTTTGAAGGGAATCCTAGAAGAATTTTCCCCATCCAGTCATTCTTTTTGGTTTTTTCAGTCTTCATTCAGACAGGTGGCCACCTTTTCTGTGACATGTTGTTTGTTTATTTAATCCCTAGACTTGTGACCGTATCAAGCAGTCTGCAGCTGGCACCAAGAGGCGGGTGTTCATCATTGAGACCATGGGAGGCTACTGTGGCTACCTGGCTACCATGGCAGGCTTGGCTGCTGGAGCAGATGCAGCCTACATTTATGAAGATGCTTTCACCATCCATGACTTAGAGGTGAAAATCTTTGCCAATGCTCAAGAGACTATGAGTATTTTTACCAGGAACAGGGAAAGTCTGTAGCTCAGTGGAGTAGAGCAGGCAAGGCATGGCATGGCATGGAGAAAATACCAGAATTCATGCCCTAGCATATCTAAGTAGGCCTGGAAAAAGCCCCTGTTGGAAACCCCAGAGAGCGGCTGTCCATAGACCAAGCAAGGGAACATGTGGCCCTCCAGGTGTTGCTGCAACTCCTATCAGCCTTAGTTGGTAGTGAGGGACAATGGAAGCTGCAGTCCAGCACCTTAAAGGGCCATACATTCCCCCTCGTTGCCTGCAGATAATACAGAGCTAGATGTGCAAATACAGTTTAGAAAGTATTACCCAGCTTCCTATATTCTTTATGTCCCTCAATAGCAACCTCACCTGTAGATTTTGGAACAGTAATTCTTAGATTGTGTGCTGAAGCAATACTAGTATGTCGTTAGAAACCCATGCATCATGAGAAATAAATGGACGCAGAAGAGGCTACCAGCTGTATTTCTGTATGATTTACTGTTTGGATCAATCAACTAAGCTAATCTGGTCTGGTCCCTGCATTGGGAATAACTGGATTGTTAATTGCTCCTAAAAGAAAAGCATGGCAGAATTGGCTGTTTCTGGAAAAAGTTGCCAGCTGCAGTCACTTTTAATGCAGAGGGACACAGCAGAATTCCCTGCTTTCAGAAGAAACTGTTTCTTGCCTCCCTGTAGAAGTAATTTGTCTGGGCTTGCCTCTTTAGTCAGAAGGAATCCCTTACATCAGTGACTCATCCAGAAACATAGGAGTTGGGCTTTTTTAAAGAGTAATTCCTACTACTGCATACCTCTGAAAGTCAATTTTTTCATGAATGAAATCATGTGTCCCCAATTTTAATTTGGAGAAAGTGAACCCTCACCAGTTTGGAACCAAATGTTCAGTTAGAGTTTTTTATAATATTAACATCTTCATGCTGTCTTTGCAAATGACCACTGCTGTAAGTGGATTTGGGCCTTCACACAGACTGAGTATTACTAAGTGAGTAGATTTAGCCTTTTTTTATCCGCAGTCCCAAACATGCCATCATAGATTTCAAGGCAATGTTTAAGCCCTCTTTCTCTCCTCCTACCCCCACTGCTGATAATCGTGACACTAGAAGTCTTTTCAAGGGTGCTTTCATACAGAAGACCTGTCTTGGCCATTTGGGCCAGCTTTAATGTTTGGAGCAAAATCTATGTCACTTTTGGAATGTGTTCATGCATAGTTTTACAGAGAGACATCCTCCCCACTTCCTTGCATATGAATTCTAAGAAACCATGTTACTGTTCCTTGGGTTTTTAACAGATGAATGTGCAACATCTGACTGAGAAAATGAAGACCACAGTGAAGAGAGGTCTAATATTGAGGTACCTGCTGCTATTTATCACTTAAACATAGAAAAGGATTAGATGCTTAACACACTATTTCCTTTCTCTTACAAGGATGAAGAAAGACTATTGTATTAAGTGTTTTCTGTCCCTCATTAACAGTATTCATACATGACTTCAGAGAATTCAAGAACATTACACAGGTGTTTATAATAACAGTATTTCAGAATGAAAAGTAAATTGGAGGTTATTAATCCCAAGATCCTTCCTTTAAAATGGAATTGTTTTGGTTTATTTTATTTTTTTGATCTCACATATATCTCCCCTACTTCCACAAAAGCATTTGTGATAGACTAAACGGGAGTCATTTACTGTTAGATTTGCAACAGCCGTTTGAGGGAGGAAACTGATGTTTGTCAAAGTTCATTAATGGGTAAAATCAAAATATAGCTGGGTCAGGAGCAGATACTGGGAACAATAAGATACCTTTCTATAAATAGCCATGAAAAAGAGAAGAGGTTAAGTCAGCTAAACCCTAGGGCCAATGAAACAATGTGGAATTCCTTCCTAGCTCTAAATGCGGCAGCCAATTAGAGAAATAGCGAGGGTTTTCTTAGCACTGTTATAATAGCAAACTTACATTTTTCTTTCTCGCTGACCTCATTTACCACAGTGCTTTAAGAACAGTTTGGTATCTGTTAGGCTGTCCCTCTGTCCTATTCAAGTCATGTTACTACTTTCTTTCCTCAGGAATGAGAAATGTAATGAAAACTATACCACAGAGTTCATATACAACTTGTATTCTGAGGAGGGAAAAGGCATCTTTGATACCAGGAAGAATGTTTTGGGACACATGCAACAGGTATATGTATTGCCTGACAGTCTGAGTGTACTGCTGGTGCCCAAGCAGTAATGATAATTAGTTTCATGAATGAGAAGGAGTTGATCTATGATACCAAACAGATAAGCAGGAGAAAACCCTCTAAGAGAATGGGCCTTCAGTTGGACCCACACTAACCTTCATTGTTTGTAGTATCTTAGTGTAACAAGAAACTGATTTTCTGCTATGTGAACAATGTCTGGGCTTACCAGACATTTCCTCCCCTTCCTTTTAGCACACTAGAGAAGAAGACTGAAAGCTTCTGCTTCCTTGTGATACTCAAATTTGGAACTGTGGTGTGTCTAAACTATAGTCCATGAGAACAATCCAGGATCAAACTATAGTTCTGAACTGTGGCTTGTTCTCACTCCTGCCATATTAGGCGAGCCATTATTTTTCAGCTTCAGCCCAACTTAGCTATTTCTCGTTCTCTCTGTGTCCACCCCCTCCCCCCAGCATCATCTCACACAAGTTCTGAGGGCAGATTTGGAGGGGGCAAGGAGAAAAGAGAAAGAAATAATAAAAAAAAAACTGTCCCGTTTCTTCCAGCAGAAACATAACATTCACAGACATCTTGTCCCCACAATGCTGGGCCCAATTCAATGTATTTTAACTGAGCAGTTGTCTTGTAAGGTGTTACTCTCTGTTCATTCTCAGCAAAATCTGGAAGTTTTTTAAATAAAATTGAGGGAAAATGAACTACATGCATCTACTTAGTGTAGATCCCATTGGGCCCTTGCAGAGTGCTCTGTGTTGCTGTCCGTGCTTATCAGCTCCACGGTTTAACAGCCCCTTTATGAGCTTGTCCACAAATAATGTTCCTCCAGCTGTGATTCTAAAAGGAAACTCTAATTCTTTCTGTACCTGTCACAGGGTGGATCACCAACTCCATTCGACAGGAACTTTGGAACGAAAATGGGTGCCAAAGCAGTGGCGTGGATGTCTGGCAAGATCAAAGAATGCTCCAGACATGGTATGGGGGAAGCTTTCTACAGGAGGGTTTGGTCTGTGATAGGTTAGCCACAGCTGTAGCAAGAATGATGAATGGAACTTTTAAGAAAAGGAAAAGGGGAGCCAACAGAATCTCTTACCTGCATAGGTTGCTCATAATGTTAAAGTTGGCAAATCAAGAAGTAACTACTGCATTCGTTGTATGATAAAAACTTTCAGAGCTGCTTATAGTGTCAGTCACCACTATCTCAAAGTTGCTCACATCTCTCAATAAAACATCCACAACAATCAGGAGGCTGGAAGAGCTCCCCTTACAGCAGGGTGAGAAATCACTGCAGAGTGGTGGGCAGAAATAAACTAATCTGTTCATTCTTAAATTGCTTTGATCACATCCAGACTGGGTAAGTGAGATGCACTGTATGTATTTCAGTGAGGATATCTTCAACACATTTTTGAAAACTAGCTGGTTTAGAATATAACTGCCAGACAGTTAACTGGGTTTGGCTCTAGAGAACAGCCAATTCCCAGTCCCCAAACTCCCAGACAAGAAACATTTTTATTTAATATTTATTTAAGCCAGGATCCAACACATAGGATAGCAGCATGCATGGGTTTTTCTAGCCCCTCTTCTAGTAGCATCTGGTGGTTGCCATGTCAGTGGGGCAATGGGTATGCACCAGATTTTAAACTTTAAACTCTATCCTGAAAAGAGGTTCAGCATCTTGCCTATCTCCTTAAAAGTCTGGAGTAAAGCCTCAAGCAGATTTTCCACCCCACTGACATGGGAACCACCAAGTGCCACCACCTTCTTTCCATTGCAGCCTCATTTCTCCTACCACTCCCAGATCATTTTCTCAGCAGAAGTCAATGTGGCATCAGGGGCTGCCAGCAGCAGCACTGCCCACACTGATGTGCTTTGAGTTGGTACAGGGGGCTCCTCAGATTCCACCCTTAATAGCTGTATAGGTTATCTGGTAGTCTGGGACAGACCCAAGATGTCTGCAAGACCATAAAAATAACTAGGATAGCAGTAACATCACATTAAAGATCAGCAGCAAATATCTCAAACGACTGTTAAAACAAGGCTTCTTTAACCATATGTTTCCAGCAACGGAGCTTTGGGGACATGTCGAGAGATGAAAGTCTAAAAGGCTGGCACCACTCCTGAAAACATCCCTTCTGTTTTTTTTTTAGGCATCAGCCAGGCTCCTAGGAGAGCCAGAGTAGTGTAGTGCTTTGAATCTTGAACTGGGACACTGGAGATCAGGATTCAAATCCCCACTCGGCTTTGGGAACCTACTAGGTGACACTGGGCAAGTCACACTCTCTCAGCCTCAGAAGAAAGCAATGACAACCTGTCCTGAACAAATTCTGCCAAGAAAACCCCATGATAGATTCACTTTAAGGCCTCCATAAGTCAGAAATGACTTAAAGGCACACAACAACAGCAGCAGCAGCAGCAGCAACAACAGGCATTTAGATTGCAATAAAGTAGCAGAACAACTGTGATGCTCTAGGCAGGGAGCAGGTGATGGGTGAGAACCAGACTCATGGTATCATATCAAGCAAACTGGTAATAGTTTATTTTATTCAGGTATAATCTTCCTCACAAAATAAAATCCTTGGCAGGATGCTTACAATGAACACAAATTTTTAAAAATGTCAGAATTCTAATATTTCAGCCATAGATCTTGGTGAGCATTTTTGTACTTTTTTTTTTTAAGGCCGTATCTTTGCCAACACTGCCGATTCAGCTTGCCTCCTGGGCATGCGCAGACGAGCACTTGTATTCCAGCCTCTCACTGAACTTAAACAAGAGACAGATTTCGAGTAAGTGCCTCTCACATCTTCTCAGTGGGTGCAGTCGTTGAGTAAATAAGCCCTTAGAACTTGAAGTGCAATAACTTTGAATCCAACCAATCTGTTAGAAGTCTAAGAATCCTTCTTTTAAAAGTTTCTAGCCCTTTGATTACAGAAAAAGATGGGCTAAGTGAAAAATGTCAGAAGATAACCAGTATGGTTGATGCTTGTAGCATAGCACATAAACCAAGTTCTTTCCATTTCTTTAGTGGACTCGGGTATGTTTGAAGGTGCCAGTGGGAAGTGAGTGTCATAAAGAACAGTGCAAGCGTCTCACCGGTAGGGTTCAAGGGCTTTTAAGGAAAGGGAATTAGGAAGAAACCGCAGATGCAAGAGATTATGAGATGGCACCTTGGCTGAAAAGGCTGTGCGTTTGTGTTGGTCATCCACAGAGGCTACAACACTGCTGTCCCTGGGAGGGTATTCTAGTAGCCAGAGGATCTTTTTTGAATGTATCCTCCTCACTTAACTCTAAACCCAAACACCCAGGCCTTCTCTCTGAGTGTACAGGAAGGTTCATTTCCAGTGTTTCTGTGATGTTTGAACTCTGTCGTCAGAGAGCACAAAAAAGAGGCATTTTCACTGGTGTTCTGGGAAATGTGGATACATAGGATCCAAAGCTCTCTTCAACTTTGATACATCCCCTTTGGGAGAAAAGTGGGATATAAATTCAATGGGAAAAGAGCTAATCCACATCTTAATCTCATGAGAAGCGAGTTATATTTGGCATCACAAAAGTATTTTTCAGTTCCAGTTCTTGGAGCACTAATAACGTAGCTAATGAATGACACTGGTTGCAGTCTTAACCAATTAACGTTTCAGCTAAATAACTAACTTGTCCCGGTTACTTTATTATGACCATGAGAAGTAACTAGGGAAAGGTTGGGCAGCTGCAGCACTCAAAATGTAAGATCAAGGAAAGAGTAACTCCTTTGTGAAGGTCATTACCTTCTCTCTTTTTCCCCAACAGGCACCGCATCCCCAAGACCCAGTGGTGGCTGAAGCTTCGTCCAATCTTGAAGGTTCTTGCCAAGTACAAGATTGAGTTGGATACCTCAGAGACAGCCCACCTAGAGCATATCACCCGCAAGAGAGTATCAGGTGAAGGTGCTCTGTGAACAGCTAATGAGACTGCTGCAGCTCTCCCTTGAATTATGATGCTTAAGGAGATCTCTTAAAATAAATTCTATATTGGCAATACCTTCCCCTGTTTAGCATGCAGCTGTCCATCTAGTGTCTTTGTGTCGATTGTTGGGACTGCATGCATGTCTGCTACAGCTGAAGGAAGCCAGAGACAGTACATCATGATGGAGTTCCATATCTCAGTATATACGTATATGGGCTAAGAAAGAAATATCTATTCTTTATTACATTCTGCCTTAATTTTATAAAGCTCTGGGCAGCTTCCACAGGTTCCTACTGGTCTTCCATCCAGGCACTGGCCAGTCCAGTAGTCCTTTTGCTTTAAGATTATCTGCTCCTAGCCCATTTCCCAAGGCCCTGCAGAGTTTTAGGGTATGGATTTCAAAAGGATTTGAACGAATGGTGTTGATATTTGAACTGACTGAATTTACTATTAGGATGCCTCCTCCCTTTGAACATAAAAGTGTCAACTATCCCAGAATGAATTCTTGGGGCGATTTACAGTTGTGCTTTCATAATTCAAAGTCTTTTAAGTGCTTAAAATAAAGCAGACTGTTTGACCAGAGGTTGTAGTGTGAATCTCCTGTCTTAACAACAACACCTGGTAGTTGCTTCTTGATGGACTGCAAGGATGGAGAGCAACCAACCAATGCCTGTTTTAGACTGTTTTAAACTGGATTGAATGTTGATTATTCCATTCACAACATGGAACTCCAGCCCTGCTGTGTTTTAAGCACCCCCACAAACTATTCTGGAGAGAGGCAGTTAACATGTGAAGCACATAATTTTCCCCCTGGAATGATTATTTTTCACTTAAAGATTTTATGTCCCTTTTTTATAAGTTCAATTACTTTCTCCAAGACTGTCATACAGTAAAGCTTTCTAAAGCAGTCTGCCTACTGCAGTCAGCAACAGAGGCCCTGCTGGAAAAGGAGGAGGATTGCTTTGCCAACTGGGGGTGGGGTGGGGTAGCGTAAGTCTGTCTGTTTTCGTCTGTCTTGTATATGAATGTATCAGTAGACAGAGCCAACTCAGCTATTCAGCTCAATGGTTTGGCTCCTAGTAGGTCAAAGTGCTTCAGTAACTTGTGAGGGTACCAAAGGAAAGCTATGAATAGAAAGGCCTACAGCGTCACAGATGAACACACAAGCCTGAGGGGAACTGGTCTCTGAAAGATGCCTGTAGGGCCACCTAGGTGCACACATTATTTGGAAAGGCTACAAAGCAAAGGCTGGAACTAAACAGCTATCAACACTCCAGATGATTCAGCAGGGGCAGGGTCATTATGTATCCTTTGTTCTCTCAGCTGCTTTTCTTTGTTGGCAAAACCATTTCACATTTGATGCTCTTCCTGTGGCAAGAAGCACATCATTCAAAATCTAGCTGATATTTATAGCATCACCTAGATTTTGCGGGCGGTGGGGCATTCTGCAAAAAGCACATTTATTCATTCTGGGTTTTTACTTAAGGAAGTGGCATATCTTGCACCAATGCTAACACTTGGCTTAAATCCTATTGATAACTGCTCGCAGCATTTCAGGAGGAAACTGGAGGATATTAGCATGAAACATAAGAAGCCACGGTTACAGATTCTGGAAACACAATGAAAAAACACAAGCAATAAAAATCCTGTCCAGTACACAACACATTTAATCAATAAACTGTTAATATCCCACACAAGTAATTTGTGCACTTAATAACTTTCCTCATAGCAACCAAACTCTTAGAAAAAGGTACTCACAGCTTCCAACATGATTTGCTCCTTGCAAAAAATCTGCCAGGGTAGACCCAAACCTATGGGACAGGAGAAACTGCAGGAGAGGAGGATGACCACACTGCACATCAGTTGCTCTTCTACGAAAGATGTGACTATGTGACTCTGAAAGTTGGGGCAACGGTATGGAAGTTGCCTGTGCACGGGGGGGAGGGTAAGTGTCTCCATGAAGGCTATGGCTCTTGTATAAACCTCAGACTCAGAGCCATAAGTTATAAGAGTCTTCCCCATTCTGGTGTCCTTTAGAGTGTTGGACTCTGACTCCTGCCACCCCAGCCAGCAAACCAAAAGTCAAGCTGGCCGAGAGTGACGGGCCCTGTTGTCCCATCACATCTGGAGGGAGCTGGAACTGGGGAAGGTCAGCGGGGAACATGGATTGTTTCTATGATTGATGGGGATAATTATGCCCACACAGCCTTAACTTTCCAGCCAATCTTAATGGATGCATCTCGTTAAGGGATCCTTCCTACAGCACTGAATTTAACTCTTCCATCCCACCCTGTTCCCAGCATCACTCTGCCAATACCAAAGCAGTCTTGTCACCTTGTGCAAGAGTAAGGACACTCCAAGAATTCGCAACAACAGTTATGCTACCAGAAGACTCCCAAAAGTATCTTCTGTTCTAAGAAATCAAAATCCCAGTTCAACCCTCAAGAGAGGGGAGCTGGGTTTCTAAGCAGCACTACTTGGACTATCCTGCCCTTGTTTTGATACAAGAAAAGGATGATTATGTTTTTGAGAGATATGCCTATCTTTTAAATAGAGGGGGAAAAAAACTGAACTAGCTACCAAGAGTTTAAGAACTGCTGGATTAGGGATTTGTCAAAATGTTCAGGTTTAAGACTTGTTTTGGCAGAGACCTGAGACAGCAGCTAGAAAGTCTGTAGACAGCAATATCTGTTAGAAGCCTCCCAGTAACTGCAGGATACAATTATAATTGTAGGTAAAGGAGAAAGACAGTTGTTGTTTGATACTAAGGAACTTGTGCCTGATGGAGGTGGGAGGGGAGGCAAATGCACATTGCAGATTTCAGATGTTTTGGGGTTTTTCTGTTTTTGCTTTACAACTCATAATGTCTAATATAAGTTTGGGAAACACCACCAGCTCTATATGCATAGACATGGCTGTTCAAAAATTTTGTAAAAATCAGCACAGTACCAGGATATTGAAATGGAGTGAAGGCAAACCAGGAAACAGGCTATAAGCCACGACTGCTAGGCTTGATTTAAAAGATTTCAGCATTGCTGGCTCCACAGGACTGTGCTTCTTTAGCTTTAAAGCCAGCATGCATGCATGCATGCACACACAGAGTGTGAACAGCACCTAATTTCTGTATCACTATATACTGTATGGAGTCAATACCTGTACTGAGAGCTGTCTCACTAGGGGTTTCTTTTACAAGGAGATTTAAGGGGGACATCATCATCTACATGCTTCCAACTAGCAATGTTGACTACTTTCGATAAAGAAAGCATATAAGCATGTAACAGATTGAGGTGGGAATATGGTGTACTACTTTAGACTGCCAGTTTTCATATACACACACGCACATGCGCACATACGCACACACAATTCTGAATACTTTGCTTTTTTCTCACAAAATGAGAAACTAGAGCAGCTTAAGAACTTTTTGCTGTGAACTATTAGCTTTCTGTTTGCAGCAAGCTTGTGCTTCTCCCCCATTCACTAATCAACCTTTATCTACACTGAAGTGAAGTAAAACCACCACCACCACCACCACCACAAGACTCTACCCCTTTATTCTGTAACACATGCAGAATGGAGTAAAGTAACAACAAAACCTGATCCAGGAATTTTGAGATAATTCTTCCTGCCCTGCTTAGTTTGGCAATCGTCAGTGGCTAAATATGGGAATCAAGGAAGTTGTGTACTAGAGGAGGTCCCTCTGATGCAGACAGGTGCTGATTAGCTTTCTAGATTCCTTTGTTTAACTCCATCAAGCCACTGCAGCGCCTTGAAAGGCTTAACCTTGGTAGCAAATAGAATGGCAGGATAAGTCTGCTAACTCTTAGGAGCTATAAAGCTAGAAGCAGGGTGATCAGATCATTTGCTATAACAAAATACAGTACAGCTGTAGTTTCCCAGCAACTTAGGCAGCTCTGGGAGAACAGACCTGTGCTTTCTTTCCATTAAAAATTATCAGGGAACAGAAACTGCCTCTAGGATTCTTGGACAAATCTGCTGCAGAAGCCGAATAGCAGTGGTCTTTTTGAGACCTCCCAGCCAAAAACAACTAGAGAATACCTCTTCCAACCTCCTTCACTGGGGAAAAATAATACCATACTAATTGTAGCATAAGGAAAAGTTGAGAGAAATTGGCTGAAGGCAGAGCCAGGAGGATTCACGTTTGTCTGTGAGGTTATAAACAGAGCAGCAATATCTATCCACTTCACTGCTACAGTCAGTGCAAAGTGTCAGGAAAGCAGCTGCACAGAAATCAACCAATTTGCACCATTAACAGAATCCTACAAAGCTCTCAGCTGTCACTTAAGCAGCACATACTCTTTCAGTGATTCAGGCAAAGGCAGTTCTTTCACTGCATCTGGCAGGAACTGCACCCCCAGGCTGTGGCGCACTGCGTAGCGTGACAGTGTCTTTAAGGTGCCGGGAGCAGAGCACAGCGTGGTCAGCTTTTCACACAACTGTGGATCCCGCAGGACTTCGCGGGGCATGGCCCCATTCTTCCTCAATTCAAAGTGTCCAACAGCTCGGTGGAGAAGGTCAAAGCAGGAGTCTTCCCTCTCAGTGCCAAGTCCTCTGACCAGGAGGGCAACCAACCTGGAGATTGGGGTCTGCCCTTTCATATTGACCACCCGGACTTCAGCCCCATATTCCAGAAGAATGCTCACGCTCTCTAGGTTCCCCTTCATTGCTGCCCAGCTCAGGGGGGTGTCGTTGTTGTAATCGAGAGCATTGACAAAGGCACCGCTTTCTAAGAGCGTTCGGACACATTCAGCATTGTTCTTAAAGGCAGCCCAGTGGAGAGGCGTGTCCTTGTTGCCATCCAGGGCATTTGGATTTGCCCCATATTCTAAGAGGATTTCCACACAGGTCTCATCCTTCTCTGCGGCATAGTGGAGGGCTGTTCGGTTGTAACCATCAAGGGCATTGACCTGCAAAAGCAGAGAAGGAGTGCTTCAGCATTAAGGATTTAAGGTGGGGTTGGCAGCTGCAGAGGGGATGAGGGAAATGTTCACCTCACCCCGTTGGGCTGCACCAACATGCCTGCCACAACCAGGAGCAACACTGTGCTGCTTATAGTTTGGATTTCAGCTGATTTTTGTCCTTTTGTTAAAAAAAAGCTTGCTTCTGAAATTATATAGGGTACTTGGAGGGCTGCCTGGTAAAAAGCCTGTGAAAAAAGATTAAATGTTAGGGGATTCTGGGGGCGTTGTGGGCACCATGCAGCCTGACTGCCACATTTTGCCCCCACCTGGTTTAAGGGGCTCAGCTGGACCAGGGTAATGATCAGAAAGGTCCACTTATGAGGAATGAATAGTGGAATCCTTCCGTATTAAATCTCCATCAGCAATCAGGCCAAACCATTTGTTCTTTGATCCTCATTCTTGCAATAGAGAAGGTCTGAATACTGAAAGTTTTTGCTGCTACCATACACTGAAAGTTCAACCTTCCTTCACCATCCTCCTAATGCTGATGCTGCTAAAAACTTTCAGCTGGACCAAAGACAAAGAGGAAAAGAAGAGCATAAAAAGATTTTGTAAAAACGGGCTTCTTTTTCAGAGGCTGTGTTAACTGCGTCTTGCTTGTATAATAAAGTGAAACTTTAGGGTTGCAGGAATATTTCAGTTCTAATACAAATATACCATAACTGGCACTTTTTCATATGCAGAAGAAAAAAGATTTTAAGAATATGAATGTGGTAGAAACCAAAGCTGACACATCCATCTATCAAGGCCCAGGACTTTGAAGTATTTAACTCCAAAAAGTCTGTGTCTGAATCCCTATGTATTCAACAATAGGCACTGTTTATACAGAAATAAGCCCACAGAAGGTCTGAACCTAGCCCCCAGAAGATCTGCAGAAGGTCTCTCCATGCAGAGTGGAGGAGAATCCTCTATCGATTGCTACCCTCCACAGGTGGAAAGAGGAGTACTGTGCAACTTACCCCAATACCCTCCCTCTCCCAACTGGAAAGGAGAGCGCAACTAGAGAAGAAAGGAGCTAATTCTCTTATTGTCAGTTACTAACTGGAGATAACAGAAAAAATGTCCTTGTGCACCTCACAGCAAGTCAGTTATATGGCAAGTACAGCATGAAAGAACTTGTACATGCACAGACTGACACAGGAAAGGCAATTCTGTATTATTCCCAGGACAGAGAAACTGAGGAAATGCATCAAGGAAGGGCCAGATGAACATCAGAGGAGATGGTGGGTCTTGGTGCTGCATACCCCCCCAAATTAGCCAGCCCTCTGGGTTTCCATGCATCTAATAAGAGCACCACGTGGCTTTACAGTTCATGTTGAGGATTTGGGGGATTCATTCCAAGTTTGTATTCCTGTCCTATCTGCATGTTTAGGAACAAAATGCCTCTGGCCAAGACAACAAGGATAACTGTCTTAACTTGGTTTGCCTATCAGCTTCTCAGGGGCCATCTGACTGGCCACATTGTGAGAGAAAGTGCTGAAGGAGATGAAGCTTCACTGGAATCCAGCATTACGATGTTGTTATTAATACCCTGCCCTACCAGATAAGAGCTCAAGGTTGCTAACCATCTACATAAAGTCACAAAATCTAAAAACATCTAAAAATCACAGAATCTTAAATGTGAGGTAGAATACAGCGAGCCCTTCACTTTTACAGGGGTTAGGGGCACAAGATCCCAGCAGAAGTGGAAAAAATATGAATAAAAATAAAAATCATGAATGCTATTTTATTTTACCTAAGAACACTTCTTTAGGAATCTCTAGGTCCTCCAGTGCGGTTTTATGTGCAACTTCTGGCAAAGATGAATCACAGACCCACACTGGAGGACCTAGCAATGCTTAGAGAAGTGTTCTCTCTAAGAATCTCTAGGTCCTCCAGCACAACTCTATGGCAGGATTGGGCCAGAGAATTGTACTGGAGCACCTAGAGCTTCCTAGAAAGAACGTATTATTTTCCATGGCAAGGTCAAATAGAGTAAGAATTTTTTTTTAATGAATAAATAAAATAAAACAAGTGAATAATCAAATCCCCAAGTGCTGAACCCATGAAAGTGGAAGACCTACTGTACAATAAAAACAATACAATTAAGAAGAATAAAAACAAGAAATCACCAGACATTTGTTTGTTCCACCAACAGAATGGTGCTAATAGGTTGGTTTTTTTTCAGTTGGAACCTAAAATACATAGTGTGGTGGACAACCACGTTTCGAACAGAAGGGGATTTCATAACTGGTGAACCACCACTGAGAAAGCTTTGCTGCATTTGGTAGCCCTACAGGGCACAATACTCTAGGACACCACAAGCCAAACCTCCCTGGCTGATCTGAAATCCTAGACAGGTTGGAATTAGTGAAAGTAGTCCTTCAAGTACTTCAGTGCTGAACCATTTAGGCTTTGTAAGCTAATGTGTGCCCCTTGAATTGGGCTGATGTCGCTGTAAAAGTAAGCTTCTAGTGCGATTTGACAGTTCCTCCAACTTTGTTGAAGTTTTGTGTGTGTTATTTTATAAAATGATGGTTTTATTCTATATCAGTGTATTATGCAAGGACGTTTCAAAAATTATAAACCAAAAATGTACAGAGGTAGAGGCTGCTGTCCCCAAAAGTGATCCTGTTTCATGTCTCTTCCTTGATAACATCTGGTTCTACCTATTCTGTGTCCTGATGTTACTACCTGAAGCATTTCTCCTTCCCTGCAAGGAGTAACTGGTACTGTGGAGCAGGGGCAGAGAAATAATGCCGTGGCATCAGGACATGAGATATGCTGCATTACACAACCTAGAGAAGGAGAAGGGAGCTGAAAGGGAGAGTGACCCCTGATTCTGTTTTAGTAATGTACAGTTCCCAGTCCCCAGAGCAGTTTCTCATACAGAATGGAGGCCTTTTTCCCAGCAGGAACAAAAGGCAGTGCAGACACAGAAATCTCTAAGCCTATCTGAAGTATTTTGGATGTCTACCATTATAAGAATTATGTCTTAATAAGAAATTTAAAACAATTAGATAAAACTGTTTTTCAGTGATAGAACAGACAGGCTGTGTCACTCTGAATCGCTTTCCTAAAACCTGCATTTCATTGTTCTATAACTGATCTTTGTTTTCTTTCAGTCAGTTCAAGGTTCAGTGCATGGTGCTACTCATCCCCACTTTATTCTCATAACAACTCTGTGAAGGAGGTTAGGCTGAAAGAGAATGACTGGACCAAAAGTCACCCAATGAATTTCATGGCTCAGGGGGGCCATAACCTGTGTCTTTCACACCCAAGTCCAAAACTGTCACCACTCCATCAGAGTATGTGCCACACTTTGGATGATTATTATTTCCAGTCTGCCCAAATAAGGGTGCACCTAATATGATGGTGAAGGGATGTGCATACACTGTCCAAGGTATTTTCTACTTACTATGCTGTATTTTGGATTACACCAATATAATTCAACTGGATAACTGGGAACAGACACATGTTTTACAAGAGACGGAAAAATGATACTCAAAAAAAAAAATTGTCATGCCTCTGCCACAGAGCTAGCATAACAGCTACAAAAGCTGTCAACCTCAGTTCAGATCGCCTCTGTGCTATGACAACCTCTGGCAAATTACTTTCTCTCCGCCTCATCCTAGCTGCAATACAAGGGTGAAAACATTAAGAAGTCCACTATAAATCCTGTTATGATTGCATATATCACCCTAGAGCAGGTTCCCCAAATTAGTTCTTAAAAGCTGTATTCAAGTTCTTACCTCAGCTCCTTTTTCCAACAACAACTCAATGCAGTCAGCATCAGCAACCATGCAAGCACAGTGTAATGGCTTCAGGGTACCGTGCATACAATTAACATCCGCACCCTAGGGGAATACAGAGTGGAGAAAATGAGGGAAGTTCTGCAGTTACATCTATAGCTGACCATTGTCATAGTCAAATCTTGACAACATACTCTTCTCACTGAAGAGCAAGAGATGCCAAATCAGGATGCTTCCTATCTAAGATAAGCTCAGGGCACAAAACTGAATGAAAAAGTTTAGTTCATACCAGCCTCATTATGTAAACAGTTATTTATTTATTTAAAAAAAAAAAACTTGGAGAGCATCCAATGTCATCCACAAAGATAAAGAGGGTGCTCAGGATGCTCAAAAAAAGGCCTTTATATTTTAAAAAACCCAGGCTATCCTTAGATTACTTAGATTTAGAGACAGTAACTCATTATTGTAACTGCTCCAGAAATTACTCTTATGTCATTTAAAAGCTGAGATAAAACAGGCATGGGCATTCTGACCAATGGGCTGACTTACTACCTATTGAATGGTCTCTTGAAAAGCAGCTGGCAACATCAATCAAGCATAACATGGGACCTCCATTTGTAACATCTGAGTAATTGGAAGCTGAAGTAATCTTAGCATTGCCCTTTGGAGCTAAGTGTTAAATTTCCTTTGAAAAGGAGAAATGTCACATTTAAACAGGCTTGAGGAACAGCGGTCAGGAAATCCTGGGATGTTTGCTCTGCTAATGGACTAAACCAGTTTCCTTTATCTTCCTTCTTAAAAAAGACAAAACTCACACAGATTATTTCTTCCTTCTAAAAATACTTTTTGGTCACAGAAAACTGCATCAAAACTCTGCTCTGTCCAGTATATTTTAAAACTGCTTTCTTCCCTATCAACTATCTTTCATGCACACTATAGAACTAGTTGCAAAAAAAAAAAAAAGTGCTGTCTAATACCCATAAGGCCACCTAACTGAATTCGGACCCAGGCTCAGAACTTTTTAGATTCCAAAATAACAAACTTTCAAAACAAAGCTGAAACACTTCTACAGCCTTATCACATACCCTCCTGATAAGGTCTTCAACATTGTCATGCGGGAAGGATCGGATGGCTGCTATCGTCCTAATCAAACGCTCCGACAAAGAATATTTACTCTGAATGCTCTGCATAATATACCACATACTGGAGCTCAGTTTCTTTGGTTTGCTTCACATGCTCCAAGTTGTCTGGGAGAAAGAAAACAGACATACAAAATAAGGTTTTAAAATTACACTTTCTCTTCCACAAAAGTCTTGGCAACCTACACATGATAATGTAATAGTTTTAAATAAGAAAAGACTTGGCAGCTTACTAGATTACACAAACAGGGAGACAGAAGATGTGGCTAGAAACAGTTCAATAACACTAACGTAACGTCATGTCCTGGATAACTTTTGCTCACAGAAAACACGCAGAGTTAAAGCAGAAGTGTTTATTTGGAGCAAACAAGCAACATCCCGACTTTCCGAAAAGTTGCTGAGACTATCATATGTTGAGTGGTTAGAGGTTTTATACCTTGTCATACAAATTCAGCCACACATTACAATGATTGGTGAAAGTCATAAATGTCACATCATCCTGCCAGAACCAGATTTTTCCAGATCCTTCCCTTGTTTGCCTATCTTTCATCTGGGAGCCAGGACAATTCCTGTCTCCTTAACTTTGAAACGCCCATTCCCACAACACCTTCCTGCTAGTTTCACATTCCCCCCTTCGGATCATTTCCCTCTTTGCCAGATGCAGAGTGACATCAAACACTGTAGCGATTACCCATTTGGCGCCTTGGTATGCTTTCAACCCTACAACTGGATATGTCATTGCAAACAGCAATTGGCAATTGATACATTGTGGTAGTGTTAGCAACCTATAGCTCTGCTTTCATCTATTAGCCTATAATATAACAGATACTATTTCTCAGCCAGCATACTATGACAAGGAGCTGTGCCTCCTGAAACATAAAATATAATTGCTGGCTGACATTCTCCAGTCCATCACTTGGTTACTGGAGCATCAAGCAGTGACTTCAAAGAGCGAAAGGAAAGGAACTTTTCTATCATTCCCAAACCCAATGGAGTTCACCTATTCAGATGAGAGTTTTCAGGTGATCAGCTCTAAGCCTTCTGTGAAATGACATTAAAATCAACAAAATTCACAAAGAGTACTATAAAATGTCAGTTCTGTCAGTATGTTCTGTGACTGCTTTTACAGACCACTGGTCCATGCTGCCCAGTACTGTCTCCTCTGATTTGTGATGGGAGCCCTCTGAAATAGCTTTGAATGATAAAAACTGTGAGTAGGGAATATTTTTTCAGTAGAAATTTTGGAAGACCCGTGAAGGGTTGAAGGGGATCTGAGTGAGTTCTAAGGGGCGCATGTGTTCAGAGTCCCCTCCTTTGCAGCCTTCCACAGTTTCCCCCCACAACTTAAACAGAAGGCATGCCATAATATAAAGTGGAAACTGATGAACACCAATGTTTCCGCCATGCATACCAAGAGCAAACCACTTCTTGATGGCTTCACCAAGAGATGCTGTGTCACCCAGAGATTTTGGGCCAATACTTATAATTATTCTTCAGCTGCAAGATGACTTTCTAGAGCATCCTTAATTGAGGTATACCTGTCAGGAACTGAATTCACACACACAAATAGAACAGTGCATAAACACTATTTATTAAGAGCGTGATACATCGTGCAGAACTTCAGTGAATGAACTGGAGGCAATTAGCAAAATACAAAACATAAAAGACAAAGAGTTCATCTTCCCGCCCGCAAGAGACCTTGAAGTTCTGATGCAGCCTGGCTGTGCTTATCAGTACATTCCTAGCTTTTTGTTTATCTAACGGTCCCTGGTTCCCATACCTTGTTACAAGCAAGCTACTACTTAACTCCTACTACATATCCCATTACTAAAATATGGAGGGCTACCTGAGAATACCTGTACAATGCAAAAAGTTCAACAAACAGATAAGCAGTGCACATGACAGCAGGGCAACAAGACAACTTTTAAAGACATTTTAAGCACATTTTGGAAGAAGAATAAAGCCTGGAAGCAAGATTAGACAACCTGGTTTCAATGTTCCTCCACTCAGGTTGGAGGTAGGAATCCTACCACTGCATCTTAATGACAAACTAGGACTCAGAAACCATCAATTTACAAATGGCTCATGAGGTTACAAAGTTATAGCACCTGCATGTAAGCATCACTCATTCATCATTGAAGGAAATGTGCAAAACTGAGGGGCACAAGGCACAATTTGAGGGCTGTTACTGGTGGCTGAGTTATAGTTTACGGTTATATAGCTGGGGAACCAGGCAACCAACAAAGTATTGGAAATACAGTTGGCCCAAACCCACATTTGTGGGTTTGACTTTCATGGATTTATTTGTGAGCTTCTCCAATCTCTGCCCCACCCTCCACACCTCAGCTGCTGCTTTTCTGATGAAACCTTCCCTTTTGGCAGTTCCATTCAGTCCTCACAGCCCTTTAAAAACCCACCTCTGGTCCTCCTCCTCCTCCTCCGCCAGCCACCGCCTGACCAGCTAAGGATGGCTCACAGCTCAATTTCTCAGCACTACAAACCCTCTCCCAATATTTACATACCCAAGGAAGGAAATGGGTGACAGAGAGGAAGTATAGGGCTACCATGTTGACCCACCCCCCTTTCTTCTGCTTTCCCTGACCTGGTTTGAACCCTTGGTATCCATTCTCCACCATGCTTCATTTTCTACTTTTGCGATGGTCCTGTGTCCCTAACCCTAGCAAATATGGAGTGCCAGCTGTACATGCATCTAATTTTAATTCCTTTTAATTTTAATGGCATGAGTACAACAACTATGAAGCAGAAAAAGAATCCAGTTTCCTTAATCAAGAAAGCCCCATTTGGGTTATGTTGCAGGAAACTCACGACAAGGGGAACTCACAGATGCTTCTTCAAAATACTAACCCAGAGTTATGTCTTACAGCAAAAGGATCATATAAATCCAGGAGGGTATTAATAGTAATAGCCTGAAAACTCCCATTTTTTTTACTATAAATTCTCTTATAGATCCTAAAGGTCATTACGTTTTTGTCAAGGACCTCATCAACCAAATACAGTGAGATCTACAGTTGGCCCTCCGCATTTGCTGGAGTTAGTGGTGCAGAACGCCCACAAAAGTGGGAAAAAAAGCAAATATCAAAATATAACGTGTGTGTCTGTGACTGAGGCATAGTGAGAAGGGTGGGCACCCACAGTGAAACCAGGTCAGGGAAAGGAGAGGAAAACGGGGTGGGATGGCATGGTGGCCCTATATTTCTCTCTCATCCATCTCCTCTATTGGGACAGAGTTTGTGGTGCTAAGAAATCAGTTTGTGAGCAATATTTTGCTGTCTAGGCAGCATCTGGTAGAGGAAGAGGGGGACCAGAGGTGGGTTTTTAAAGGGCTGCATGGCCTGATCAATGTGTTTGAGAAGGAAGGTTCTTCTGGAAAAGAAACACATGAGGTAGGGGGCAGGCATTGGAGAAACTCACAAATGATCAAATCCATGAAAGTTAAACCCGCAAATGTGAAAGGCGGTCTTTATATATTCTCCTAAGCTAAACCAGGAAAATTTCCTCAGGGATACTTTACATTTGATTAATAAACTTTAAAGAAGGAATAGATTTAAATGTATCTGCTTCTAATTTAGATAGATCCAGTGGAGATTCTTCAAATTATGTGTGTATAGACTTATTGTTCACAGAATTTGACTTATGGAAATCCAGTAGGTGACCTTGGGTGTGTCACACACACTCAGCCTCAGAAAACCTTGTGACAGGTTTGCTGTAAGTCAGAAATGACCTGAAGGCACACAACAACAAACTTATACTGACATCCTCACCACTGATTGCAATTGTATGTGATCCCTTATTTTATCATTAAGGTAAATTTAACTCTTTTAAAGGTTGGGAACAAAAAGGACTATATAGGCTACTAGACTTTTGTGTAAAAGCTAAACACAAATCCAGCAAACAAACTCAAGATCAATTAGCTGTAATGAAACCAATGTGGATCCAACTACATCAGATGCTACACTTTATCTACAGAGCAGACATAAAAACACAAGTCTAAGAGTCAGCGTGCTGTAGTGGACTATTGGACTATGACCCTGGACATCAGGGTTCGATTCCCTGCTTGGCCATGGAAACCCAATGGGTGGCCTTGGGCTCATCACACACACTCATCCCCAGAAAACCATGATAGGGTCGCCTTAAGTCACCATAAGCTAGAAATGACTTGAAGACACACAACAACATCCTCTAAGCAAATGTGAAATATTAATTTAAAATTCCCAAACAAACATTAAATGTTTAGTGTCAAAAGATCTATAATCTATTGATTCAATGAACGTACCCAGATACCAAGAGCTTCAAGAAAGTATGGGGTACTGATCTACATATAAATGTGGCAAATGTTAAACAGAAAACATTATGGAAAAGTTTTCTGATGCACTCTATACCTTCCCATATGAGAGAATGTGCTTTGAAAATAATATCTTTTTGCTATCTAACCCCAGTAAAAATGAAATATATAGACACACTGTCATCTAACAAATACTAGAAGAACTGCATGGCACAGGGTACCTATTTCCACATGTGATGGCAGTGTCCCAGTATTTCTGAATTTTGTAAAAAGATATTTATAATAATTAGTCAAATTACAAACCAAGCAGCTCTTGTTGATTCCAAAACAGGACTTCTCTCCATATTTTGTCACAACTGTGAGGCAGTAAATCATTAAGATCTGATTACACTTTTTTTTATTTGCTGCAACACTGGTCATTGCTTGGAATTGGAAAAAAATGGATCATCTCTCAACTGAAGTGCAGCACTAAAAAAATCAGGAAATAATGTTTATGGAAAAAACTGACATCTACTGTACAAGATGATAGAAATGACCAGTCAGAATTAAGTTTCGTTTCAACATGTCATTGTTTTATTAATTTCAGTGGGAAGTGCCCACCTCCTGCACTGTCACATTAGACCCATGGAGAGATGCTTTAGTTGAATGGTAAATGTGTTGGGTTTTTTTTAATACTATGTTTTTATACTGTGAACCTAATGAACCAAACAAAGATTTCATATAAACCTTGAACATCTTACTTTTGGGGAAAATATTATGCAATACCTGGTGAATTTCTTATTTGTTCTGTTAAAAAAAGTTGCATTATGATACTATGTGATATTTTTAATAACTTAAAAAAAATTAAGAAAACAAAACAAAAAGAATTGGTAGAAATGTACCAACTCTTACTTAAAATGTAACGTGGTAACACTACAAGTATTATGTTTTGTTAGTCTTAATTTTATGTATTATTTAGTTTTTAGGTATAACGTATTACTGTTAAAAACCTTTTTACAAATTATAAATGCTCCATTTGTTGCATATTTACTTTCATCAGAATTTAGAAAAGTTATCTTGTTCAGCAATTTTAACCAAATAAATATATTTTATGTTCAATCGAAGTAGCCTGATGATTCACATGGGGATGATGAAATGTATTGCGCTATCTTTGTTTTTACTAATTAATACACATTTGCCATTTATGAAGTAGTCAGGGTTGGTGTTAAGAGTCAGACGGTAGAAAAACAGAGTTGATGCTTTGCTGTACTGACTCCACAGCTTTGCCTATAACACAAACTGCAACCTAGACATATACAGAACTGCCTGAAACATTCTTCCTTTTTGCTTTCACTCTTCAAATGGAGAATAGAATGAAAGAGTACTGTATATAAAATAATAAATGAAGAAAACTGATGTCCATTCCCGGGACAAAATGGGACAAAGACACACATAGTATGGAGGTATGAATGACACTGACTTCTAATGACAAGTGAGAAAGAAAAGATACATAGACTAGTAGCTGCCCAATACTTATCAGCCTAGTTTTCAAAGTTTTAAGAAGCTGTATTTCCTACACACATCTGACCCTAAAATATTCTGAATGAGGGCCATTCTCTAGTCACCACACGCGATTTTCTGTCAGGTATACACAAACAGGGTCTAAATACCCTTAAGTCACCAGATCCTATCTGATCTTGGAAGCTAAGCAGAATCAGCCCTGGTCAGTACCTGGATGGGAGACCAACTATGAATACCAGGTGCTATAGGTTATGTTTCAGAGGAAAGTACTGGCAAAACCACCTCTGAGTATTCCTTGCCTAAGAGAACACTATGAAATTCATGGGGTCATCTTGCCAAGAAAACCTTGTGACAGGTTTGCCCTGAGGACACTATAAACTGGAAAAAAAACTTGAAGACACACAACAAAAACGTTTATTAAAGGTAACTTGACTGCTACAGTGTAATGAGTATGCACTGATGTTCTTCAGAATTCTTGTTCTTTAGATCTAAATATCCAACTTGCAGTGATGTAGACTCGAGCCGATAGGCTCGGACTGAAGTCGGACTTAAGCTGCTTCAGTAACTTGACTCGGACTTGACTCGGCAACAAATGATGCGCTGACTCAACTCAAGATTTGTATCTTTTTAATGACTGGCTTGTCGCCCTTGGTTCAGTAAAACACATTCATCCAGAAACTTTATGACTTTGAACAACATCTCCATTTCTTTTTGCCTACTGGATGCATGGCAATCTGTCTCATGACCAAAGTGGGGAACAGAGGGGAACAGTAAACAGGTTAGGCAATGGGCATGAGGCAGGCTTGAGATCTGCTCAGCAGTCTGTCCCTGCTGCATATTGGAGGAGCTTTCTAAAACTTTTCCTAAGAGCAGAAAAGACACACCCCAGAGTGCAGGGTGCATTTCTCAGAGGGGAACAGCAAATGTGTTAGGCAACAGGCTTGAGGAGGAAGCTTTTGCAGCTTCAGTAAGAGGGAGTAAGAAGGATCCTATTCCCCACTATTCCCCACTTTTGAAGAAGGATCCTATTCCCCATTTTCAAAGCAGAAGGCAAAATCACAAACGTGGAGGCCCGATTCTGCTTAAATTGTTAAAACTGACTTTATTTGGCTCTGCCCAGTAATTCTGGAATTTTGGTTGGGGTATAAAGCTGACTTCCAGACTTGACACTTTACTTGGGAATTGACTTGAAAGTATCTTCAAGGACTTGAGACTTGGAGTAAAAGCCTTAAACATATCACTGCCAATTTGTTCTAAGGAACTTGAAAGCATGTTCACACTATCTGTATAATGTTTCAGTAGCAGATTTTTATTCCAGTATATGGAATAATTAGATTACCAATGCCAGGATGTTAGCATTATCAATACTGCTTTGTGAATAGCCACTGAGCCTTTTAAAAAATTCATAGCCCTGTATTTAAGCATTAGCTCAATCACCAGACACAACAAGAAATTCCATACAAGTGAGCAAGCCAGTAAAGAAGCAAGTCCTCCTACACTTAGCAAACAAATACAGCAGAAATGCTAGAGGAAGAAGGGAGCTCTCTGTTCTTCATCAGCCGGACTCCAGCATGGGGGTGATTTAGGGAAAGGGCACAATTGCAGCAATAACTTTCACAGCATGCAGTTTTAACTAAACGATCACAGAATTGTTGTTTTTTCCCTTTACATTTTACTCCCCTCTAACCTTCTAGCTAATGTGGTCCCCTGTATATCTAAACATGTACAATGCTTGCTAACCTAATATGACACTTCAGGCTCTGTTTCCTGTAAGTCTTAGGCCATTTCCGCACTACACTGTTACAGTGCTATTACTCCACTTTCAACATCCTATGCAATCCTGGGGTTTGGAGTTTAGCGAGGGGCCTTTAGAATTCTCAGCCAAGGAGCCCTTTGGCCTCAGGAAACTACAAACCCCAGAATTCCACAGGATGTTGACAGTGGAATAATTAACACTATGACAGGATAGGGCGGAAATGGACCTAGTATTTAAGGTAAGACTTAGCTTTTTAAATATGTCTGTGTGTGCGTGCACGCGCACAAACACACACACACACACAAAACTATCCTGTTACTTTTGGATTTCAAGGCGCTCCATATGCTTTTCTGTAAACATCTCCAACAAACGGAAGCTGTTATGTCATTTGTACATGTGGATTCTTTAATGTCCCCAGAATCTCCCCCCCCCCCGCCTCCCACAGCAAAAATCTGGTACGAAATTTGGGTGCAAAAAATGAAGGAAAACAAAAAACAAAAAACCCAAAACGCTATGACCTTGAAAGTAAACGCGTTAAGAACGAATTCACCGAACGAGAAGCACTGACAAGAAGCGGTACCACTGGCAGAGGACGCGGGAGTTAACACCTGAACCAAGCGGGCAGGACAGAACTACCTGCCATCTCCGCCCGTTACTTAACTGGCGTTCTCCCCCCGCTTGCTAACTCCTCCGCCGCCGCCCCAGCGGTCTAGTTCCCCCTTTAGCTCACCGCCTATCTTCACTCACCGATCCGGGGACCCTCCACGGCCAGCGCTATACGGAAGTAGACCCTCCCGCCAACCGGAAGTAGATGTACAACCGCGGAAAAGGCTAGAGCGACCGGTTATTTTGTGCCCCAGTAACCTCCAAGCCATGGGGGGGTGAAATTAAAACCGTTTCCTTTCGGCCCCGCCTCCCTCTCTCCACCAAGCGCTTTCCCTGGGACAGGGCTCTTCCAATCACTGCAGAGTATTGGCGATAAGGCCCGCCTCTCGGCCTTCTGCCTCCCAATCCTCCCACCGTTCTACATATAAGGCTTCTTCCCCAGTCGCCTGGAGGGGAGATGGGGGCTTGTAGTTTCCAAGGTGTTTTCGTTTACACGTACTGTCAACGTGGCCAGTTATTGGGGTTATGGGGGTCATTGCCACAGACATTTGGGCGTATCGCGGGTGATTGGTCATGTTGACAATGACTATTTTACTACCTCAAATTTGTGGTGCAAAATCAGGAAGACTACATTCTCCTTCATAAATAAGGAGACTGTAGTCTTACTGATTTTGCACCACAAATTCTATCATGCCAAACCACTGCCTGATGGGACCAAGAGGGCAACGAGTTCATCACTCCTATCCCAGTGATTTATAGAAAGTGTCCCCTTTCAGTACTGTTGCATCTGACCCAGACTAGAAACCTAAATCTGTTAATTAGGAAGAAAAACCCACTAAATTATTCAATAGCGCTTACTTCTGGTTAGGCAGCAGGCCAGGCTTTTAGGTCTTATCACGCAGATATAACCTTTGTTTAGAAGTGTGTTTTCTTTCACACTGGACAGCATATACTATGAAACTGACTCTTATATAACAAAAATAAATACAATTATATTTACTCAGGAAAGGGCCTAAATACCCTAAATCTTAATACCACCAGATCCTGTCTGATCTTGGAAGCTAAGCAGAGTCAGCCCTAGTTAGTACTTGGGTGAGAGACTGGCAACAAAAACCAGGTGTTGTAGGCCACGTTTCAGAAGAAGCTGGCAAAACCACATCTGAGTATTCCTTGCCTAAGAAAACCCTATGAAATTCAAGGTGGTGTTATAAATTTACAAGTGACCCGAATGTGCGTGCACACACCACGTGCACACACACACACACATACGCACTCACACAAAAGCCAGGGTGAATTCAGAAGGACTTACTCTCTAATTAGGATGGCAGCCCAAAGTCTGTGAGGTATAAAAAATAATAATCACCCAAGTCAGGGCTCACCCCTCCTTGTTTTTAGGCAATTTATGGCTTTTCTACGTTATGTCCCCAGATGGCTCCTAGCCTACAAAAATATATACCACAAAACCCAGTAAATCTTACAGCATGTAGCACTCTTGAATGCTTGTTTTGTTGAGCCCCTAAAAGAATTTTGTTATCACATCTCACCTACTAAAATGACCAAGTGGTTAGAATTCAGTACTTTGTAAAAAGAACAGTTATTACATGTGCAGTTGATCCTATGCATAGCAGTGGTGGTGGTGGTGCTGCTGCTGCTGCTGTTGTGTGCCTTCAACTTGTTTGCAAGTGATGGCAACTCTCAGGCAAACCTAACAGAACCAGTGTGGTGTAGTGGTTTGCTCACCAGACTATGAGTCCGGAGACCAGGGTTCGATTCCATGTTCAGCCAACCTTGGCTGCATTACATACTCTCAGCCCCAGAAAACCCTATGATAGGTTTGCCTTAGGGTTGCCATAAGTAAGAAACAACTTGAAGGCACACAAAGGCACACTGGCAAAACTATCACAAGGTTCTTAGCAATTGTTCAGATGGGATTTGCCTTTGCCTTCCTCAGAGACTCAAAGAGTATGACTTGCCCAAGGTCACCCAGCGGGTTTCCATGGCTGGGCAGGGATTTGAACTCTGATACTCAGTCATAGTGCAATGCTCAAACCACCACATCTCACTGGCTATCAACATGATTAGCCTGGTCTAAATGCAGAAGAGTGCAGGCTAGCATCATCTCATCTTTCTCACACCTTCCCACCCCTGTCTCTGTGACTTTCACAGCTCAGTAACATTCAGTGGGAAAAAGTCTTCTCGTCATAGAATTTATCTCATAGGAACTGGTTTATCTGAC
This sequence comes from Cyclura pinguis, assembly GCA_030412105.1. Taxonomy (NCBI): domain Eukaryota; kingdom Metazoa; phylum Chordata; class Lepidosauria; order Squamata; family Iguanidae; genus Cyclura; species Cyclura pinguis. Next base: position 192,351,352 of record CM059600.1, on the reverse strand, counting down.
GAATTACAGCATGCTTCAGTGTTTAAATAAGCATATCCTTGTGTATTTAGTAAAAAACAGCAATTATATTTTCCAGAGTCAAGCTGAAAGTCATTTTGCTTTCTTTCCTGTATTCATTTGATAGAATCCAGACTGTAAATGGGAGTCTCACTTTCCAGTCTGTGCATTAGATGGTGGATCAACATGCATGTGGCTGGAACTTTGGACATGAACACTAATACACTTGTCAAGATCCATTCACTGTTTCTCTGGAGATTTAACTTCAAGAGACTGGAGGGGTGCCAACTTTCATCCATATGTGTGCACTCTAACTAGGTAGGAGTGAGGCAGGTGTCTCAGTGGCAGATGCTTGGAGGTGGCAATAAGGCATCAGAAGAGAGAGATGTGGGCCTCATGGTCTGCCCTGCACCTCCCAGGCTAGTGTGCTGGAGGACGCTGTCTCGGGGCCCTTTCACACTACACAGTTATCGCACTGTGATTCCAATTGCCATGGCTACATTCTCTGGAATCCTGGAGTTTGGTCAGAGGCACCAAAGGAGCTCTCTGCCAGAGAATTCAAAATACCTCACTAAACTATAAATATCATTACTCTATAGGATGCTGGCATGGCAGTTAAAGTTGAACAATAGTGCCACAATTGTGTAGTGTGAAAGGCCCCTCAGGGCCAGGGTCAAAAAAAGGTTTAACCGCAGGTGTTTTTGGTTTTCTCCTTTGCTTTTGTACAAGGCTTAAAAGGCAAGCCTTCACCACAGGCAGCCAAACGCAGCCCTCTGAACCGAGATCTCCCAAGTGACTGTAGTAGGAATGAGAAACCAATGGAAAGGACAGCATAGGAGGCTGGACCTAGATTTAGGTGGCCCCATTGAAACCAATGAAACAAGGAAATATGCCCTAAGTGGCTTTCCTAGTTTCAAGAGGTCTCCTGAAAGAATGACAAAATCTCTGGATCCTGTCTTTACGCACGGAGGCGTCACTTGGGGCACGGGAGGGAGGCATCCTCGCTGCCCGAGATCGGCTTTATCGGAACCCTTCCACACCTTCCTCGAAAGCGCCGAGGAGCACAACCAGGTGCCCACTGCTGATTGCGGCCGAAAAGCAACCTAGCCCCACCCGTCGCTTTCAAGACCTTCAGCAAGGCCCAACAGCCAAGATGACACTCATGTGAGCTGGGCAAGGAGGACGGGATTTGATCGAAAAAGGACCTTCCTCTTCCCAGCGTCCTCCGTGAAACGCTGATGGAGCTAAGCGACAGCCAGGCTCGGGCTTTCTTCGGGCTCGCCACCCGCGGGCGCTGGCAGTCGGGGATCCATCAGGCGGCGGCGGGGCCTCCAACATAAGCGCAGGAGGCTTGGGCAGGCGGCCAAAGCAGCCGAGGCGAGTAGTGCAGGACGGACAGGTGCGGAGGAGGCAGCATTTTGCTAGGTAGGGGGGAAGAAGAGAAGCATCTTTCCTCTGGTGAAGGGGCCCCTCCTTCTTTGAAGCCCCCCCCTTTTTTTAATCAGGCGTATTTTGCTCGATACATGGACCCCGTCGATCGCATGATACGATCGCTCTTCTCCAATCCTGATTGTAATTCAAAATACATTCAGGTAATGGGTATGAAAAGCAAGGGCCTGAACACCATAAAGGCACCAGATCCCATCTGAACTTGAAGGCTAACTAGGGTCAGCCCTGGTTAGTGCTTGGATGAGAGACTGCCAAGGAATACCAGGTACTGTAAGCTGTATTTCCGAAGAAGGAACTGGCAAAACCACCTCTGGGTATTCCTTGCCTAAGAAAACCCTATGAAGTTAATGGGGTTGCCATAAGTTTATAAGTGACTTGAAAGTGCTCACGATCCAAGGTGAATTCTGCAGCACACTGGAAGATAGGAATAGAATTCAATTAATAAAATGAAATTCAATAGAGACAAATGCAAAATTCTACATTTAGGCCACAAAAACCAAATGCATAGGATGATATGGCTCAAAAGTACTACATGTGAAAAGACCTTGGGATTACTGTTGCTCATAATTTGAACCTGAGCCAGCAGTGTGATGCTGCAACAAAGAAGGCAAATGCTATCTTGGCCTGCATTAATAGAAGCATAGTGTTAATTAATAGAAGCATAGTTTCCAAGCTGAGGGAAGTAATCTATTTTGCACTGGTCAGGCTTCATCTGGAGTACTGCATTCAGTTGTGGGTGCCTCATTTTAAGAAGGATACAGACAAGTCAGAGCAAGTTCAGAGAAGGGCAATGAGGATGATAGAGAACAAAATGGAGAACAAAACATAGGAGGAGAGGTCGAAGAAGCTGGGCATGTTCAGCTTGATGAAGAGAAGACTGAGAGGTGACATGATCACACTCTTTAAATCTTTCAAGGACTGCCACAAAGAGGAGGGTGCAGGCTTGTTCTCCTAGGGCGGAACTCAGTCTAATGGCTTTAAGCTAAAGGAGGATAGCTTTTGACTGAACGTTAGCAGAAACATCTTGACAGTGGGAGCAGTTCAGCCGTGGAACCAATTGCCTAGAGAGATGGTGAGGTCTCCTTCTCTCGGTATCTTCTGGACAGCTACCAGCAGGGGACACTCTAACTGGAGCTCTGCACTGAGCAAGGGGGTTGGACCTGATGGCCTGTAGGATCCACTCCAACCCTATGAATTCTATGAATTTCAAGAACCAAAATACACTGCCATACACATTAAAAAAATAGGTACAATATCTCATTCCTTTCCAAAATGCACACTTGCTTGAATCTTTGTTTCAAGCTCAGTTTTTGCCTCCTAAGATCCTACACGGTCTCATGCTTTTTACAAAATGCAGAAGTTTGCGCCAGGTCATAGTGACCACGTAGGCCTGTTTTTTTATATCCCACCCCATATCAAAAGATCTCAAGGTGGCAAATAAGTAAAATTATTTAAAACAAATTTAAAACAGCAGGAGTAACTTAGGTTTGTGAAAGTTTGTCAAACACCATTGTCGTCACTTTATTTCTTTGCAGATCCTTCTAGATTATAAGACAAGAGTTTGGATATGTGAGTCCATACCTTTGATGGAACAAGAGAAAGAAAAGCATGCATCTGATGGAGGCGAACCTGGCAAAATACCAATCCTAGCAGGTCCAGAGACATCAGTTGTTTTTGAGGTGGGACTACAACTAAATTAATCAACAGTTTGCTACTCTTTCTTGACATTCCAAATCTGATGCGCCTGAGGCAGCCACTTCAGTCTGTCAAAAGACTAGTTGGGTGGGTATCTTTCAGTGATGTAGACACGAGTCTATTGACTCGGACTCAAGTCAGACTTTAGTCATTTCAGTGACTCAACTTGGACTTGACTCGGCAAAAATTGTACACTGACTCGACTCGAGACTTACACATTTTTAGTGACTGACTTGCTGCACTTGGTTCAGTAACATAACACATTCATCCAGAAATCGTACAACTTACTGGTCACATGACATTCTGTCTCAAGCACAAAGTGTGGATACATTTCTCAGAGGGAACAGCAAATGGGTTAGGCAATGAGTTTGAGGAGGAGTTGAGGTCTGCTCAGCAGCCAGTCCCCACTACATATAGGAGGAGCTTTCTAAAACTTTTCCTAAGAGCAGAAGGCAAGAGTTGTGCTCAGAGTGCAGGGCGCGTATCTCACGGGGGAACAGAAAATGTGTTGGGCAAAGGACTTGAGAAGGAAGGATCCTTCCTTCTAAAGCTCTTGAAGCTTCAGTAATGGGGAATAAGAACGATCCTATTCCCCACTTCTGAAAAAGCCTCCAGCTTTGCAAATGGGAAATAAGAAGGATCCTATTCCCCATTATCGAAGCTGCAGATGGCAAAATCACAAAAGTAGAGGGCTGACTCTACTTAAATTGTTAAAACCGACTTTATTCAACTCTGTCTAGAAATTCTGGAATACAGAGTATAAAGTTGGCTCCCCTACTTGAGACTTGACTCGAGACTTGACTTGAAAGTATCTTGCAAAGACTTGAGACTCAACTTGAGACTCGAAGGTAGAGACTTGAGACTTGACTTGAGGCCTGGAGTAAAAGACTTAAATACATCACTGGTATCATCTATCTTCAGCTGCTGGTGAGGTTTGGTGAAAGTTGTCCTGTGGCTGGTGGTAACACTGGTGAAATTCAAGGGGCACTTCTGGCCTGTTTAGTAGAACAGTTTCACAAAGAACCTCCTAATTAGGGATCAAAGGATGCCAACTTGGTCTGATAGGGCTCCTGGGGCTTTAACAGCTGCCAGATATGAAGAAATTAAACAAGAAAGGCTTGTCCTTACCTGGGTTCTGTGCTGGGGAAAGTTTCATATGTTCATCCATTTTCAAGATCCCAATTCTTCAAGAAACTTCAGGAAAGCCTCCCCCAACAATTCTTTTCTCATATTTGTTTTTGTGAGGGTGGGCAGGAGGAGACACACATTTTTAGCAGCATGCCAAGATTAGTAATTAAATTACAATTCAATTTAACAATATGCAGACTTTCAAGACAGAACTCTGTACTCCTTACCAGTTTCCAGAGGGGTGACCATGTTAGTCTGTTTCAGTAAAAACAAAACAAAGTGTGCCATGTACCTCAAACATCTTCAGGTTTGAAGACAAACTTCTTATAGCATTTGTTAGTCTTTAAGTTGCTACCGGACTCTTTGTTGTCGTGTTTTTATCCCACTCTAAGTTTGACAAGAGAGTAATGAGTGAGGCTATGTTTGCTACCTCAGAATCCATTTTGTTTCCCACTTCATAATCAATACCATTTCCTGTCTCCCTGATATCCTCTTTCCCCTGTTGATTAGATACGTGTCTTCAGGAGACAAAAGAATGGCGAGAAGAATGAAGGAGGGCCAGCCTGCCCAGAAAGACCCCATTCAAACAGAGCCTGAGACACCAGAAGAGAATTGCCAAGAGAGTATTTTGCACAATGGTGAGCAGGAGAGAGGCTGTGAGAGTCCGAGCAGGCCAGAGATGCAGCCTGCTAGGAAGAAGCTGGTAAGGAGAAAGCTTGGTCTACCTGTCAAGTGTGAGGAGGGCATTTAGCAGTTGAAGGACATTCTGGCATTGCAAAGATCTTCCTCCCATATGAGGCCAGTCATCTGCATTGAGTGTGGCAAAGGCTTCAGCCGCAGTTCAGACCTCATCCGGCATCAAATCACCCCCACATGGGAGAGAAGCCATACACTTGCGCTGATTGCGGCAAAGGCTTCAGCCAGAACTCCAACCTCGTCACCCACCAGAGGATTCATACTGGGGAGAAGCCCTACCAACATGGGGACTGTAGCAAGTGCTTCAGTGAGAGTTCAGCGCTCATCCAGCACCAGAGGACCCACACAGGGGAGAAGCTGTACAAATGCATGGAGTGTGGGAAAAGCTTCAGTGTTAGCTCTAACCTCACCCGCCATCAATGTACTCACATGGATGAAAAGCCCTACATCTGTGTGGAGTGTGGGGAAGGGTTCCGGCACAAGTCACAGCTCAGGCGGCATCAGAAGCTGCATGCAGCATAGCAGAGGGAGTGGGGAGGACACAGAGTCAAATCAAGTAGTACAGTGATAACTGGGGACAATTGTTTGCCATATTAGAACTAGACTAGCTGCGGAGTGGGCAGTTCTCAAGCACATTTTTCTAACCCAGGCTTACTTGGAAATGATGGAACATCAAGACTTTCCATTGATTTAATAATTTATTTGCAATATTCATCTTTTGTATTTAGACTGTACAGGCATACCTCAGCTAGAAAAGCTTCTGACCACGAAGCTCCTTTTTAGAAAATCTTTTTACACCTGCCCAGCTCCCTCTTTTCCTCTTCATCCTCTGTCTAGCTGGATTTTTTGGGGAGCATCAGCATTGGGACGATGATGAAGAGGGGGGCTGGAGACAACTTTGCATCAGTTTGCAGGTGTGTTTCTATAGTGAAAAAATGCAATAAACAGAAGTTGAGCTGGGAAAAAGTAGGATTCTACTCTGGTGGCTCCTACTGTATATATGCATGTGTGCAACACACTAGATAAATAGCGGGTCCTTTACTGAGCATTCTTTGACAGCAGATAGAGAGAACATTGGTCATATACCATTTGGATTATTGTAATGCACTCTGTGTGGGGCTGCCTTTGAAAAGTGCTCAGAAATTCCAGTTGGCCCAAAGACCTGCAGCCTAGATTTAACTGAGGCTGGCTACAGGGAGCACACAACTCCCTTGTTGCAACAGCTCCAGTGACTGCTGGTTGATTTCAGGTCACAATTCAATGTACTGGTTTTGACCTGTAAAGCCCTATGTGACTTAGATCCAAGTTACTTGAAGCACTGTATCTCCCTTTCTTACAACTCTGTGATCATCTAGAGAGTCTCTTCTCCCTGTTGCACTGCCTTATCAGGCTTGTTTGGTGGGAACAAAGGAGAAGGCCTTCTCAGTGGCTGCTCCCAGACTTTGGAACTCCCTCCTATCTTTGCTTTCCTTCTGTCAGCAGGTCAAAACAATTTTGTGCCATCAGGCTTTTATAAACTGATCAGGGTTGAAATTTTAATGCGGTCCGGTGCTGTTTTTAAGGTCTGTATGCAGTCTTTTAATTTTAATATTTTTAATGTTTGTTTTAACTTTATACACTATTTAACTCATTTTAAATCTTATAATTTAATTAATGCTTTTGTACTGTGTTTAATCTATACTGGTTTAAACGTGTTGTTAGCCACCTTGAGTCCCATTATTGGGTGAAAGGCAGGATATAAATGAATAAAATAAATAAAAATAAATTTTAAAAAAGGGTAGAGCAGATAAGCCTGTCTCACCAGCATGTTAAGAAAAAAAAAGCATAGTTCTATAAGTATAGCCACCAAAATGGAAATCACAAGAAAAGTGGAGGCTGGTGAAAGAAAACATCATCCCTAGATGTATTTTGGAAGAAGGTTTCAAGCAGTGCCTAGAAGGTTTAAAATATTTTTGTCTACTTATACCCAACTTATCTGACCTCTGATTCTCTTATTTCACATGTGCATATTGTTAGCTACTGAAACATGTTAAACTGTTCTTTCCCGTGGTCCCTATTCTTTCGATATTATTTCTGCCTTTGATACCAAGTTTTCTATTAAAGAAGGAATGCCCAGAAATACATCTACTTTGTTAACCAAGGCACACCTGTGCAAACTTACTGGGAATAAATCACATTGTTCTCAAAAATACTCCCACCTCGCCTCACAAGGCAGTGAATTAGCATGGCTTCATTGTTCCTAAAGGCTAGAATCTCCTCCCCCTACTGCATTTCATTAAAATATTCATATCCCTCCTATACTTTCAAGAAGATGAACATATATATCTGACTTGCCTTGGCAGAAGTGTATGCCATCTACTTTGTAGCCTGGCAAACAATGGCAATAAAAATCAGATGTGAGCTCGTCTTGTTGACAAATTGCTTTCTGGTGGGAATGACTCTGCCTAGTGATGCATTCCTGTTTATATGGATCCAAGCAGAGAGAGTGAAGATGACAAAAATCCATTTATCATCCAGGTATATTTCCCATTTAAGCAAGAAGATGCATCACTTCAGTGTATCAGTGCGGGACGAACAAGGAGCACTCGTGTGTGTGTATGCACTCTCAGGTCACCTGTTGACTTACAGCAACCCCATGGATTTCATAGGGTTTTCTTAGGCACACCTAGGACTCTATTACACAAGGCAGGTAAATCGCAATTACTGAAGGATACTAACTTCTCTGGCTGGGCCCCATCACATGAGATCATTTCTCTTCTGTTCATCCAGTGTGGGAGACTGTTTAAAAAGTGTTTCTTTTATCAACACACACACACACACACACACACACTTCATTAATTATCTCCTTTGTGAAAGAAATGCTTTCCAAATGGTCTCCAACCAAGAGAACAACAGCAGAACATGTGGTACTGTGGTTTGAGCCTTGGACTACAGCCCTGGAGACCAGGGTTCAATTCCCTGCTCAGCCATGGAAACCCACCGGGTGACCTTGGGCAAGTCCCACACTCTCCGTTGCAGAAAAGTCCATGAGAGGGTTGCTATAGGGTTGCCATAAATTGGAAACATCTTGAAGACACACAACAGCAATTGCTTTTTGCAGTCAGTTCTCCACATTTGCAGGTTTCACTTTTGAGGATTTGATTACTCATAGGTTATTTGCTGTCACCTCTGCTGCCTCCCTTGGCCATTTTTAATGGGGACTGCAAGTGTCGTGAGACTGAGAAACTGAGAACAAGGCTTGTAAGTGCCTATTAAAAATGGTGTGGGGCAGCAGTGGAGGTGTCAGTAAGCCCCATCAGCCACCCACTTCTGCCTTGTGAAGGAACCATGATGCCTCAAAGGAATCCATGGTAGGTTGAATATGGTATTCATAGTTTTTCGTGTGTGTTAAATATGGTTTGGGAGGGCCTAGAGTTATTCACCGTTTTTCCACTTTCACGGAGATCCTATGCCCCTAACCCTAGTGAATGTGGAAGGATGACTGTACTTGCCTTGTGTGATAAAGCACCTGTGCTGCTTCTTGTATGGCAATGCCTAGCAGCAAAAGAGAGGACAAGAAGGATAATGAACTAGCACCACATTTACATGTGCTAATTGATGAGTAAGATCCAGTGCAGTATAGTAGACTATAGTCCTGGAGACCAGGGTCTGATTCCCCACTCAGCTGTGGAAACTCACTGGGTGACATTGGGTGTGTCACAAACTCTTAGCCCAGAAAACCCCATGATAGGATCGCCTTAGGGTAGCCATAAGTTGGAAATGACTTGAAGGTACACAGCAACAACAAAATTGATCAGTAGATCCCACAAGCTAGAGGTCTGTCCATCTTTTATGTACAACTAATTTGACTCAAAGCTCAGTAAGAAAAGAAATATCATCATTAGAAAGGAGACAGCTGTCAACATCACCAAAAATGCAAAGGCCAGATAAAGATTTTTAAATTGCTTGCTTACATGAAAATGTTTTAACCTGGCATCTAATAACCTTCTAAAATTGGCAGTGAGAGGGAGTTCAGAAGAATAGTATTCCAAAACCTGAATGCCATGAATGAAAATGTCTTTCCCTTGTAATGTTTTAGTGTCAGTCCAAACTGGAGCCACTTGTAACAGTGCCTCTCTTGGCAGAGGATCTTAAGACATGAGCAGGCTAAGATGGGAGGAAGCACCCTAATAGATATTCAGGTCTTAAGATGTTTGTGGCTTTAAAAGGCTAGGTACAAGCATTTTAGCAAAGGTCTGGAAGAGAAAAGGTCACCAGTGTGGTGGCTGAATCAGTCAAAATTCTTATTAGCTCTTATCCCATTCAACAGGTACTCTCTACCTGTGAAGCTCTTGCTCCTTAGAACCTATAAGGGGCAGAAGATTTTTTTTGGATTCCCCAAACTGGAGAACAGAGAGCTTGGGGAATATGTGAAAGTAAATACTAATAATAATAATAAGGAGGAGGAGGAGGAGTGCAAAGAAACAGAAGGAAACATCTAAAAAGGTAGAAGGGGAGACCTCTTCCACAAAATCCAAGAAATCAATGAGAAATTTAAATCAAGTGAATACTTGCAATACTTTACTTGATCAGAACAAAATAAAAGGACAATAGAAGCAATACTCTGGTGAAGTATACGAAATATATAAAAGGATGACACATCACTTAAAACAAAATGTTTTGATAAAGAACCTACAATTTTAAAACGTGGAAGCTGCTCTCAAAGCACTTATAGATTACAGGAAAGCCTCTGACTGTGTTGATCATGAAGCTATGGATCACTCTCAAAGAAATGGGAATGCCAAACATTTTATGCTTCTGATATTTAACCTATACTCTGGACAATCATCCATTGCCCATTGCCAGAAAAGAATCTGAAAACACAGAATGGTATCCAACTGGCAAAGGGGAGAGTCAAGGCTGCATTTTATCACCCTATCTGTTTAAATTATATGCAGAATATATCATATAGAAAGCAGGATTAGACTAAGGCCATTTCTGTACTGAAGTGTTACAGTGCTATTATTCCATTTTCAACACCCTATGGCATTCTGAGGTTTGCATCTTAGGGAGGGGCATTTAAAATTTTCAGCCAGAGAGCTCTTTGGCCTCAGTAAACTACAAAGCCCATCATTCCACAGGATGTTGTAACTGGAATAATAGCACTATAACAGTGTAGTGCAGAACTGGCCTCAGAGAAAGTAGACATGAACACTGGAAAAAGGAACATAAAAATTTAACATATGCAGATGACATCACAGTATTAGCAATTATTTATGAAAGTTAAAGATGAATATGCAAAAGCAGGGTTGCAGCCAAATATTGAAAAAATAAAAAATAATGAACACAGATTTACATAACTTTAAAGAAGCTGATGGAGACATCAAAGTCATTAAAGATTTTCTGCAGCTTGGCTCAGTCTTCAGAAAATTACTAGAACATAGAAGGGTAGCTAGGAAAGAATTAAATAAGATGAGATCTTAACTGTAAAGATGTTTCATTGAATCCCAAAGTCAGGATAATCAATGCCATAGCATTTCTTACTTCTATGTACCGATGTGAAATCTGCACAATGAAGAAAGCTGACCGGGGGGTGGAGTGGTGCTGGAGGAGAGTGCTACAAATGCCATGGGCTGCCAAGAGGATGAACACATGAGTCTGAGGGCAAATCAAGCCTAAAGTCTCACTAGAAGCCAACAGGATTAGACTAAGGCTATCATGGTCTGGACATATCATAACTCATCGGAAAGGACAATAATTTTCAGTAAGGTTGAAGGCAGTAGGAACAGAGGAACACTGCATTACAGATGAATTGCATCTCCAAGGAAGGCACAATTGCCCAGAGTTTAAAAGACCTGAGCAGGGCAGTACATGATTGAGGCTTTTGAGGGTTCTCATTCATAGGGTCACTGGAAGTCAAAGCTGACTTGTCAGCAGATGGCAACCACCACAACAACAGATAAGGATGGTATCTGTCATGTTTTTATTGATGTGTAAGTTGCTTTGATTGCCTTTCTGGCTAAAGAGTACTATATAAATGCTTCAGATAAATAATCAGATCGTCGGACTTGAACATGTGTGTTTGTGTGTGAGATTTCGCTCTTATCACCCTTTCTGCTGAAGACACTTATTCTTGGATCTTGCTTAGAATCTGTGTAGTGACAAGGTGGTGGCAGCAGCAGCAGAGGAGGAGGAGAGGAGCCAGGAGAGTGGTCAGCATTTTTACTTAAAAATAATGTCTCTGCAAGTAACCTGCATTTCCTGGTTAGGGGTGGGACTTAGGAGGTTGCTGGTGACAGTGGGGCTCCAAGTCTGCTGGGTAGCCCCATCTGGATATCCTTGTATCTGGGAACTGCAGACATCAATGCCCTTTGTCCAGAAAGAAGGTCTGTCTCTGTTCAAATGGTTCTGAAGGTTCTGATTCCAAGATCTGGAGGGCTGCAGATCTTAGGCCAAAGATCAGTGGTTCTGAGCAGCAGAACTCTTAGGCCATTTCCACACGAGAGGGGAGAAGCGGTTCACTGCATGTCAAGAGCGATGTTTTACACTCTGATTCAGAAACTGTCCTGTCTGCACACTCCCCATTTAAATCATATTACTTTGGAGAAAAGTGGTTGCTGCATCCCAAAAAGAAGAACGCAGCAGTTCAGTTCAGCACAGTTCTATACCTCCTAAATCATTCCTATCATTGCCACCAAAATCTCTTTCTACAGTTCTCCCTTTCTCCACCACAAATAGTTGACAAATCAAATGCCAAATGTGCAATGAAAGGGACTAACTGCAAGGAGATCAGATGTGAACTGTCAAGTCTCCTGCGTTCTCCCACTCACCTGTTCCAGTCCCCTGCACTGCATACAGCAGATCCATAAGCTGTCAAATTGTTGTCAATTGAAGCTGTCAAATTAAACTGTCAAATACTTCTCAAAGCCTTCAGGCTGCAGCTCGCCATTTCCCAAAGTTAATTTCCACTTCAAAGAGAAACAATGTTGCCGTGTTGCAAGTTGCCTCTTTGGAAGTTAATTTTCAAGTCACTTCAAAGAATGTTGCCCTTTCTTGCCTCATGCCTCTGTTTGTGAAGCTCCCTTCCCTCTGTTGGTAGCAGCCGACAGCATTCCTTTGATGAGTGGAGGGAAGGAAATGACAGCCTGGGAATGTCCACTTTTGCCCTGTGAATCGATGTTACTGTTCTGCCCATATGCAAAAACGAAACGGAACTGGTTTGGGAGGTTTGCAGCGGACTTTTTCCATTTTTCACTTTGGGCATTTCTGCACAAGGGCAATACATCGTTGTCAGCTTGAAGTCTTACCATCCCATCTGCATGTTGAACTGGTTTCGCTTCACAGTGTTCCTCATTGTTCTGCATGTTTTCAGCTGCTAACGCAGTTAAGTGCGATGAGAAACCGCTGTATGTGAAAAACAGAAAAAGTCCACTGCGTTTGCCTTTTAAATTAATACTTTTTTTCTTAAATACAAAGAAAGCAATACAATCAGCAGAGATAATGGATGCAAAACTCAAGACTGGGCAACTCTAACCCTGCCTCTAAACTGTGACTGAGATGCTGTTGGATTGCAGCTGTTGGATTGCAGATGCTATTGGATTGCAGCTCTCAGCATGCTGCACCATTGCCTCTGATGGCCAAGTCTGCTTGCAACAACACCTGGAGAGATGAATGATTCTCACCCCTGCTCTAAACAGATCAGAATATGGTAAGAAAATTCTACAAGCCTTGTGCTCTTTTGTGAAATGTGAGACATTATCAAAAGAGGACACTTTCAAACACCTGAAAGAAAAAATGGGGAAAAGAAGTATCTTTGAGGTTGAGCAAAGCAGCCTAGCAGCTACATCAGCCTCCAAGAACCGCTCTGGCCTGCTCTCACATGGCTTTATGGTGTTGGCTCTTTGATGACTGTTTTTTTTGGGGTTTTTTTTATGTTCTGCTCTTTCGATCATTCTGAATTACAGAGGCGTACCTTTTTTTGACATGGCATCTGTTTTTTCATTAGTACTTCTCCTTTTGTCTTCTTGCTCTAGGGAACATGAGGGAATTACAAAACTTGCTTTGTTACAGGAAGAAGGCAAGAGAAGAAGAACTGAAAGACTGAGTTCCACTTTTCAACCAGTTCTGCTTTCTGAAAGCCCTAACCTGCAAGATAAGTGGGGGATGCCTGTAATGGAAGACTGGCAATCACTAATCCTTTATAAAGGACACCCATGCTTCCAAAACAAACAAACAAGCAGACAAACAAAAAACCAAAAACACCTTCAAATTATTTTGAATACTTTGTCCACCAAAATTGCAGGCTAGACCATTCTGACATTTGGCTTAGAAAGGCAGCAATTATAGACTTCAGCACCACACAATGTCATTTCAAAGGTTGTCTTTTAAGTCACTGTTGTTGTCCACCTTCCTCTCTGAGTTGGTTTCTTTTCTTGTCTGTTCACAGCACTTACATGTTGCATTATGCAGTTTTAAACTGAAACTACTTTATAATAAATTAAAACAAACAAACTGAAAAGACCATCAGCCAAGTAACTTGGCCAAAGCAGCATCGGCATTAGTGAGGATGGCACAGAAAAGCTGAGGTGCCACCTAGTGCCAGGTTCTAGTACAAAAAGGTTCCCTGGCAAAGTAACCTGGAGAAGAGTCTGCTCCCTAAACATCTTAAGACATGGACTAGTTAGTATAGGGAGAGACATACACTTTAGGTGTTAATGAGGAGACACCCATCTGTATCTGCCTCATCAGAAAAAAATATCCAGGTGCAATGAAGCCAGTGAAGGATATACTGTTTTATGTACCTGACCATACTGAGCCAGTCCTCCTACCAGGCACTTTATCAAGAATGAAGAAACAGCTCTTTATACTGTAGAAATCAATGTAAGAGAATAGGCCATTGGTGGGAGGGCTGGGGGGGGGTGTTACAAAAGCAAAGGATGGGTTTTCTGGATGCTAAGGTAAATTGTGTTACTTACAGGTTCCAAATGCAGAATATGGCTGATGTCTCCAATCAGCCCTGCATCCAGCACCTCCTAAAGGGTTAAAACCATAAAGCAGATGGTAAATATAGCCACTTATTCGTCTACCCACAACACTGCAACCACTTTCTTTGTGTCATCAAATGCCCAAGGAAGACACTCTTTCTAGATTTTTTAATCTGTGTGTTACAACTCCAGGAAAAGCCAACAGAAATTTTTATATTTATTCTTATATTTTGAAAATCAGAGAGTACTGTCACCATTCACCTTGGCTGGCATACCTTGATTATCAGGATGGTAACGTATGACATGGCACACTGAAAGAATGATGTTGCTGGTTTTACAGGCCTGAACTATTTCTTTATAATCATCTGATCAGCAAAGGGACAACCATGAATAAACAGATCAGCCATTCATAGAATTCATGAGATCACAGAATTGGAAGAGACCACAAGGACCATCAAGTCCAACCCATGTCATGCAGGAATACACAATCAAAGCACTTATGACACTCAGCCATCCAGCCTCTGCTTAAAAACCTCCAAAGGAGACTCCACCACACACCACGACAACATGTTCCACTGTCAAACTGTTCTCACTGTCAGAAAGTTCTTTCTAATGTTTAGATGGAATCTCTTTTCCTGAAGTTTGAAGCCATTGCTCTGTGTCCTAGTCTCTGGAGCAGCAGAAAACAAGCTTGCTCCATGCTTCATATGACATCCCTTCAAATATATATACTGCCATATTGTTACCTTAGCTATTCAAACTGAGACTGGGTCAAAAATTCCTCCCCGCCAAAAAAAAAAAAAAATTCTGAGAATTTTTTCCCCCTTATCCTCTTCTGGCTGGAGATAGAGAGAGGGACTACTTTACATAATCTTCACCAAGTATTTACTTATCTCTTTAGTTGTTTTGATTAATAATCTGCTGAGAATCAAAGTGGCTCACAACAAAAATCAGGTTAAAATAAAAGCACTGGCCTAAATCCTATTTTAGTCCTGACTAGACTAGATCCACTGAATCCAGTGGATTTTTCTATGTGTTATTGACAATTCCACAACTGATGAGATAAGTCTACCGAATCATAGCCCAATACTCAAACCGCTACACCAGGCTGACTCTGAAATGTAATGACTTACATAAAATGCAAGTTACTTTCACATTTGTCACAAAAACAAAAAATAGTCACTCATTACATGTAACAGTATTAATTGTTACTTCCAAGCTTTATAGACTGTGATCGGGGGGTATATACATTCTCAGCATTCTCTTCAGCCAATAAAGCCACATCCTTGCATTCACCTACATGACATTGTATGAAATGACACTAAAGAAGATTTTGGTTGACCTTTTTCATTTGTAAAACTAGGCACTGAACACCCAAGCAGAAAAATTACCAAGTCCATTCTGACCTAAAATCAGTTACATTCGCAGTCTAACCTACCTCACAGGGTTGCTGTGACAATAAAATTGGGGAGAAGAAGAGGGAGAAGAATCCTGCAAGTGGCTGTGAACCCCATAGAGGAAAGGCAAGAAATAAATGTAATGAGCGCTTACCATCAACCATATTGGTTGGGTGAATCTTATGTACCTCTTGGAGTTCCCTTCTGTCTCAGGCTCTAGGGTCAGCCACGCCAATCACCAAAAAGGTAGAAGAGAGCCCACAAAGAATTCTAAACTATGTGCCATACTTCAGTCACTTTCCACATACAGCTTTTTGTTAAGAGCAACGACTGAGATTAAAAAATCCAGCAAATCTATTCTTTTTTGCCCCAGCCAATATAATTTATTGGGACAAAAAAAAAAAAAAATCACCAGAGTCATAAAGTTGGGAAGGACTGCAAAGGCCACCTAGTAAAAGTCCCTGTCATGGAGAAACAGCTAAAGCCATCCAACCTCTATTTAAAGCCCTCCAGTAATATGCATCATACTATTTTCAGAGGAGTTACAAAGCTGAAACACCAACAACATACCCTACTGTCAATAGATTGCCCCCAATAAAGGGGGCACTTAAATTCCCAGTATCAGAAAAAACAAAAAACAAAACACCCAGAATGTGTATATTAAAATTAACCGACAAGCCTAAGTCTAACTCAAAACTAATCTTACTGCTGTCTTTTCACATAAGTTGGCCATCCACATTTGTGCATTTCACTTTCATGGATTTGATTATTTGCAAGTTTCTTCAACCCTTGCCCCCCACCTCAGGAGCTTCTTTTCTGGGGGAACCTTCCCTCTCAGTGGCTCTGATCAGTCCACACAGCCTTTAAAAAACTCACCTCTGGCTTTCCTCCTCCTGCTCCAGCCACTGTCTGGCCAGCTAAGGATGGCTCACAGCCCGATTTCTCAGCACCACAAGCCTCTTCCAATGCTCCCACAAACCCAAGGAAAGAGATGGATAAAGTATGGGGTTACCATGCCAACCCACCCCTTTCCTTCTCCTTCCCCTGACCTGCTTTGGATGCTGGGTGCCCCCTATCCTCACCATGCCTCGATCCCGTTCCCACAGACACAGGCGCACATTTTGGTATTTGCAGTTTTTCTACCCTTGCACCTCTAACCCTACCAAATGTGGAGGCCAACTGCACTAGAATTCCAATGGGTTCATCCAGTGCAGGTTTCTTTGTTTTGTTTAAGTCTTGGTGCATGACAGCAAGAATGTTCAATATGGAAGCCGTGCGTTTTCTAACTTTTTATGTATTGCACATATTCAATGACTTGCTCATTTGATGCTTCCTGATTAAGGACAAGTTCCATTAATTCTAGCAGGGGAGGGGGTTCTGCTCTTTCATCAGGTCTTTTTGTCTACAGAAGCTCACTTGGAACCACTTGCGTGCACACGCTTACAAAGCGTGCTGAGAGGAGGCAAGGTGCTAAGCTGGCTGAGAGACTTTGCAAGCAGAGCAAGTGAATCTTCGTAAGTCCTGTATGATCCCTACAGCACAGTACAAGGGTTCTGCTTTTCAACCAATTCTGTTTTCCGACAGGGCTCCAGTCCCTGACCTGTCCAATGAGTAGGAGAAGCCTATATATGAATTTGATCTGCAGGGTGTCTCACCGACCTTCCACGAGGCTCCTTTTCAAGAGCTGTCCCACTAAACAGGGAATTCACATTTTGCCAACTCTCTCAAGTTCACTGTTTTAAATTAAAAACTCATTTTCTTTTGATAAAAGTGGGATGCTCTGGAGCCCTGACCTAGCATCAGAAGCATAGGAAACAACTTTTACCTTCACGCGAGGGGGATAGCACAGAGAATAAGCAGAACGCCATTTTCCCCGATTCCCAGCACCAATAACCAGAATGCTGATTTGGGGAGACATTACAATCTAGCTGCCCGGAATTAAGGCCAAAAAAGGAATAATGAAAGGGAGCGATTTTGAAGCAATATGGAAGATAGTTGTGGAAAAGGTCTTAGTAAAAGAGGAAGGTGTCAGACCTCCACAAGAAGAGTTACAATTTTGGAAAGTGGAGTAGTTTGAGATATAATTGGCTCTGAAGATGGGGTACACTTCATAGGTTAAATTTAGTTTGAAAGGGATAGAAATAAGAATTAAATTACTAATACTATATTTTTTAAAACGTTAATTATGGGAATAAATAACAACAATGGGTATAATGAGAATGAAATTCAGATATATATAACCAAAATATATAATCAGTATGGTTTATAATACACTGAATAAGTAATATTATGTAAATAGCTTTGGAGAGAAATTGAAATGTAAGCAAAATTTTTGTTGTAACTTTTTCCCTTCATTTTTATGTTTGTCACGTTATGTATTTTTTTGTTTTTGTTTTTTCTTTTCTTATAATTAATTTAAAAAACAATATAGCTGTCCGTCTTGGTCTAGAAAATGAAAGGATTTTTGAAAAACAGCCCGGTTAAGGGAGCCCAATTCTTGGGTCAACCTATTCATTTACAGTGGCTTATTCTGCACGCAGATTCAACCTCCTTCTGATTCTGGCTTACTTTGTCTAACAAGGAGCTATAAGGAAAACTGAAGTCTCAGGTATCAGCTACCCCTTGGAGACCAAGTCCAGTGGCGGAGCAAATGTGTTTTGCACACTGAACGATCCAAGGTCCATCCCGTGGTACATTCAGCTAAAGCTCCTCATTCACTTTAGAGAAACAGAATGCCTCTCAGAGAACAGAAATCCCCTTAATAATATGCCAGGCAGCTGATGAAGTGAGGTCTGCAACACAAAGTGATTGATTGATTGATTGATTGATTGATTGCCAGGGGTGCTCCTCTGTTCACCTCCTTCTCCACGAGAGCCCGTAACCACACTTTGGAAAGTTACTCCTTTGAACAACAACTCAACCAATCATCCAGCCAGCATGGCCTGTGGCCACAAAAAAACCACAAAACATTAGCCACTCATCTATGGGACTCAGTAAAACAGTTTGGAAACATTGCTTTTTTTGGACCACAAATCCCAGGATCCTCCACAGACTCAGTAAGTTCTGGGAGGTGTAGTCCCAAAATGGACACTGGCAAAGGAAATGTGTCCCCTTCTTTCCTTCCGCCCTTCACAGGATCCCCCTCGGGATTTTGCAGCTCTCTGCCTTTGCAGAGAGACTCACCTTACAGAAGCCCTCCCCTCCAGGAAAGCCAAAGCCCGCCCCCTTCCTTTCTCCTCATTGGTGCAGAATTCCTCGGACTCAAAGCCAATCAGTGGGCGCGTCTCAGGGTCTACCGGAGCGGTAGGAAAGATGCATGGTTGTCACTAGTCCACAGCAAAGAAGTGCAGCCGGAGGAGTAAAACCTCGGCGTCTGCGCATGCGCACAACACACGCACTCAGGCTTCGATCTAAGAGAGTAACCAGCTGCTAAGCTGTAGCACAGAAAGGAAGCAGGGCAGGCTTATTGTCACTGGTCTGTTCCTATATTCCAGGCAAAAACGAACAGCTATTACTCTGTGTATATTCAAAAATGCATAGTGCAGAACACGACTTTCAGCTCAGTGCTTAGCTATCCTGCTATGCATGCCAAAAGAAAGCCAGTGAGGTATAGTGGTTTGAGTGTTGAATTCCAACCCTGGAGAGCACAGTTTGGTTCCCTGCTTGGCCATGGAAAGCCACTGGGTGACCCTGGGTGCATCACGTACTTTCAGTCCCACAAAACCTCATGATAGGTTTGGCTTAAGGTCACCATAAGTTCCAAACGAAGGCACAAAACAACAGTACAACAACATGTATGCAAAAGCTTTCATAGACAATATGTCAAACGGGGAGAACCTTGCAGTATGTCGTTGGCAGCAAAACATCCGGTTACAGTTCCAGAAACTAATTAGCAACATCCCTGTAAGAAAGAGAACAATGGAAGCAGTGAGCACATTCATGGTTTCCTAAATTGCAAAATGGCATTGCTTAGCAGACACAGCTTAAGGATACAGACTTAGGGTTTTCATGGCTGTTCCTAGAAAATGCTAATTTAATTTTTTTTTTTTGGAAGTGCAGCATATTTAGTCGGATATATTTCTTTTCGCGATGTATCTGTTAATTAGCTGTACTTCCCCGCATCTCAAAAAACACGACACGGGCCGTCCTCTAGAAATACCCATCGCCCAAACCAAAGTATCTGCAGTCCTTTTACGCTTGACGAGGCCAGAAGTATGGCAGACAGCATTCTCTCCAGCAGGCCTAGCTATGTTGGATTAGAATCAAATTGGGATATTACCATCTAGAAAGCAAAAGTCAGGTCTGAGGGAGCCTGGGGTGTGGCCAGCCTGAGTGACAGGCCAACCTTACCAACAGAGGGCCACCTATTATCCCAAGAGGCTCTTGGTAAGAGAGAAACCCAGCCCATTGGTCTGTCACCTTCTGCGCCCTTAAGAAGGACAGCTTCTTCTGAGAAACAGGCAAATGACCAGACGTTTCTTGGTTCAAAGGCTAGAGGCCAGATTTACTGAGTACAAAAGTATAAAAATATATAAATCTGCTGCAGCAGGGTGCCGGAGGTTCGGGACAAAGGCCAGAGGCTTGGCAAGGCCTTTTTATCCAGGTAAACGGCATGCACACCAACTGCGGCATTTTTCCACCAATTGCAGACCAACCGCCCCATATTAGATAATGTCCAGAGGGGCAGGTAATATGAGGTTTCCTCCAGTTACAAACTACTTTCCAAATAAGGCAATGTCCAGGGAGAGATGCTACAGGTGAGATAGAGTCATGAGTCTGCAGACAGGAGGGACTAGGACTCCTGTGTATGTGATTACCTCCTAGCTTGTAATGGAGGTTGTCTTTCCTTCACTCACAGGTCCGTGGGAGGGGCTGAGCTTTCTGAAGAGGAGTGCTATATAAGAGCATGACTTGCATTTTTGAGGTCTTCCTGCAGAGAAATTTCTAGATAGAGTCTTGGGAAGACGCTTTTCAGGCAGCCAAGGGAAGTTGTTTGAATAGATGGGATTCTCCTAGTGAGAGAGGCAGAGAAGAAGTCAATCCATTTTGAGCTGGGTCAGAAAAGAGGTGACCTAAACTTGGGAATGTAGCCTCTTGAGCAGAAAAGGAAGCCAAAGGCCTGGGCGTGCAGCACAGCTCTGAACCTGAGTGCTGTGTGAAGCTGAAGAAGGTGGTTGAATACTTTTGGCAGTTCTTTTTTTAAGAAAGATTACATTCTATTTTTATAATTTCTGTCTCAGAGTACTTTTTCATTAGATTTAATTTTACGGAAACACACTGCCACAGCTTAGGAAGTGTTTCTGAATAAGTCGAGAGAGGCTTTCCTTCTTAGTCACTAAGGTGGTGGGTTTAAAAGGGGAAAGCAAGGGCTGCAGGCGGAGGGTGGCAGGATGCCGCAGCAGGCTTCGAAGGGAAGCGGCCATTCCAGTCTGAGGGAAGGAAAAGCAGGCCTGGCCTCCTCCACATCGGGCTACTTATATTTTTAAGGAGCTTTACTTTCTCCTATTTTTACATGAACATGCAGGCAAGAACCCAAATCCCATCCTTAACTAATCCTATTCCATCTATGTTTATCCTTGCTGATCTTTATCTGCAACTATTGCTGTCTCATCTGTCTATTCCTGTGCCAATATATCCATACTTAAAGCAATAAATAGCTAACTTTATCTACTTCTCCTGCTGTCCCACTCCACCATCCTGCCCCACTCTCTTCTCCTCTAACCCCCACATTCCACTTCATAGGCCAGCTGGCTTTTAATCTAGTTGAAAAACATCTCACAAAGGGTTGTTGTATTTTGGTTCTCTTGGCGTTAACTGTAGAACTAGACAGCATTTGGACTGAGCTCCACAGGAGAAGCCCTGCCTCCCGTAGAGTAAAACACGCCAGCAAGCGTGAAAACAGCTCTGCCAAGCAATCAACCTGAATCCCTCAAAGCCAAACTTGCTTCGATCTGTTTTTCCAGGAATGCAACTCCAGAGACTGCGGCAGCACTTAATCTAGAGCAAACAGCTGCTAACTCTAATCTTCACTTTTTTTTTTTCATGGTTCAGAAAACTTTTTAATTCAAAACTGGCAATATGAACCTGTGAGGTGAAACAAACAGGTCAGGGAAGTTTTGCAGAAGGAATTATTGTGGTGTGTCTTCATTTCGTGAGATTTACTGATTCACAACTGTCATCCTTACTAAGGAAATTTCGTCCTATTTGGAATGTTGAAAGGTCTTGGGAGTAAATTTAAAAAAAAAGGGGGGGCGAAATCAAACTGGAGAGAAAAGGGAAAACTCAACTTTTTGGCCTAATGTGTACTTTTGAATTTGTCTTATGGTCAGCCTTGGGCACTTCTCATGACTGTACCTGAGTCTCTCATATGTTACCTGAGTGGGACTGCAAGCTGAGTGGGTGACCCCCCCCCGCCTCTTCAATTATGAATTTACAAACTGAACCCAGGCCCATTACAGGGGAAGAGAAGCCAGGGTTTCAGACAAAGGTGGAAAAACATGTCTGAATAGCAGACCTACCTACCCCCTGAACAAGAGGAGAATAAGTTTTACTCAAGAAAGTTCTCAGAAACAAGCCTTACTAGACAAGTAAGGACCTGGATTTTTTTAAAAGCGTCTTTCCCTAGAAATTTTACATTTGGGTCCTGGGTATTTGTTAAAAAAAAAAAAACAAGTTCTTGGGAGTCACAGTGAAGTGGGGACTATTGTTGAGGGTGGCTTCTTGGAGGTCAAAAATGAAAACACAGAGCATCAGAACCCCAAATTTTCATTGCATGTGCCTGGAGGTAGAGCTCACAGAAGAAGCAATTGTAAAACAGTACTGGTGCATGCAAAGCCCGACGGAACATTCCAGTAACTGTCAATCACGTTCGTGGAATGTATTTGTTACATTAAACGAGGGCGGGCGGGCAGGCTTGCTGTCTGCTTGACAGTCTGCAGCTATAGCTCAGGCATGTAGGCACACGTAACAGACACACTTCCCAAAAGGCTGACCTTTTTCCAGTGGTCACAAGCTAGTTCAGTCTGTTCTTCTTTAAACAGAGACCAGGCCTACCTTTTCGGGTAATCTAATGACTCGCTACCAACAACACCTGGGCCCCAGGTGTTCCATATTAGGTAGCTCCATAGGCATGAAGCCAGTTGTAGAGATCAGGATAGATGTTTTGCAGTGGCCTGCAGCATATGGGAGAGGCAGCAGCCATCTGTTTTTCCCATCTAATTTGCTTTTACTGACTTTGCTTAATGCATGTACCAAGGCTTGAGGCCAAATGGGCGGGTAGGGAGTCAGTGTCATCTCGTGGAGGAGCATCTCTTGGAAGTGTGATTGAGAGTAGCCTTGCTTATCGTGGATTCCAACAGCCTGGTTTCTGATTAGCCCTGTTGCATTGTCATACTTTCATTTGCTCCAGGATGTTCATTGCAAACAATGTTTTTTAAAAAAATCTTGAAAAGCAGAGTTTTCCAAATATGATTATACTTGAAATGAAGTATTGGTCTGGGGGTTCTGCTGACACAAAAATTAAATTTAATAGCATGAGGTAGTGTGAAATGAATATTGGTCTATAGGAAATCTTGAAATTACTTTTGGTTTCCCTTGTTGGAATGGAAATACCTGTGGTTTAAGCATTTGATGTCCCAACTCCAGAATAAAGAATCCATACACATGAACTTGGGTTAACTAAGGGTCACCTTTATTGAATTTATTTATTTATTTAGTCATTATTGGCCTGGAGGAAGCAGCAAGAGGATGAATGCGGGTCCAGCCGAGGTTAGGGGGCAAACTGCTGTCCACCTCCTCAACCTTCCCTCGGGCAAACCTCCTGAGCCCGTAGAGCAACCCAGCTATTTAGGTCGCTCTCCGGCTGCTCTAGAGGGGGAGGTATACCCGGGGTAACTCCTGCCGAAGTTGCAGGACCCTTCAGGCAAGAGCTAAATCCCTGGATCAGCCTCAAGGGGGCACCACCTTAATTGCCACCAGGTCAAGTGACTTAAGAGATGGATTCAGAGGCTTATCCTACACCCAAAGTGGGTGCCCAAGGTGGCCACCAGAGCTGGTATTTTACCCCTTACCTGCCATGGACAAGAGACAAGCGTCTGCTTAGTCCCTTTCACCCACCAGGCTGGCCAAAATGGCCTTAACCCCCTGCTGCAATTCCTCCAGGAACCCAGTGATTGCCCTCATCAGACAGGTGTATACTATCAGCCCTGTAGAGACCTTGCTGGCTGAAAACAATTGCAGGGTGAGGAATGTAGTAACCAAAGCCCTCAGTGAGAGCTTTCTATATTTCCTTGTTAACCCTTCTGTGGGCGACATCCAGGCTGCCCATACTTGACAAGGCAATATAGCAGAGAAAATTAGTGAGACATCTGGCCAACGACTCTTGGTGTATTGGAAATCTGCCACAGCCTGAAGAATAAGAGCCTTGCCCTTGAGCAGGCCCAAATGGTTACCACCCAAATGGATGACCGGGACATGTGGAGGAAGCCACGGTGTTCCGTCGAACAAGAGGGGTAACAGGCCGCTCCAATGCAGTCCCCTTCTGCCGAGCCAATTGATAGTTGCCAGTACACTCAGACCAAGCTGGGTGCCCACTGGAGACTTCCGCGCATAACGCTCTGCCCAATAAATCATGCTATGGCCACAGATGAGAACATGGTGCCTGCCTCCATTGGCCCTGCAAACTTCAGAAAAGGAAAAGGCAGGGGGGAGGGAGAGAGGAAAACATCGATACCAATGATAGTCAAAACTTAATGGGGCGGACATACTGTGTGGCTGCAGCAGATTTCCAGAGCCCGATACGCCTTATGGCCTGCTGTCCCATACACATTGCAAAAGCAGTTGAAGCCGCACCTGTGCGAAAAGAGTGAGTGCCAAACTTAAACTCATCAAGATGCAGAATTGCCAGGGCCTTGGTGGTAACACTCCAGAATTGGTACTTGGTCAAAGGGGAAAGATCTCGGTGGCAGAAGAGGAAGCCAGAACTGCTCCCCTTCAACAACAGGTATTTACTCAAGGCCTCAACGGGGCATAGGGTCCTGTCCGCACATCTGCCCAGCGTGATGACAACCTCAACTCCCTTCTGATCAGTTTTGGAACGCCTGACCTTAAAGAGTGGGCTGTTTACTGATAAAGACAAGTCATGAAGCAGGAGTGCTCTGTTCCCCTTGTCTGTCTTAGACACAGCCACTAGCTCGCTGACCTGGAGGGCCTCAAAGAAGGCTGTCAGGGCAGCTGCATGGAAAATTTATTATTTATTATTATTTATTATTATTATGCTGATTCATACACACACCCACATACAACTGCCCATGTCCCAGCCAAACCCTTGAGTGCCTGTGTCAAATACTCTGACATACCTGATCCGCTAATATTTACATATTTAACCAAACGTTACCCTTTTCCATTCTCTTTCAGAATTCTGAAGCATTTTATTCTTTTTTTTAAAATAATTTTCATTAAATTTGAAAAAAAAAATCAAAAATTAAAAAGAAATCTGTACATCTTTTAGTGATACAATATATAGTGGTAGTGTCTTCTTACAACAATTTCACATATGTGCAATATTTCTTCCTAGCTTCCTTATAAAAGCTAATAAATATTATTATTCATCTTATAATGTAAACCTTTTATCTGTCATCCATCACTTCTTATATATTGACCCAGCATTCAATTTATTTTATCAATTAACTGTATTCTTATATCTTATCATTATTCTCATAATTTAATCTAGTTCTAGTTTTTAATTTACATTAGAAATATTTACATTTGTTATATTTATTTGTTTTATGTTTACTTTTTGTCATTTTTTCTTATTTCTTTTACGTAGAGAAGATAGCTTATATTACTTTTTGGTTCAGGAAATAAGCGTTTACAGGACCTCAGTCTTTCGCAATCTTCTCATTAGATTGCCCTCTAAGTCTCTGTGTTAAGTTATCTGCTAACCTGGTTTCGTATAAGCTTTGTGTCCATTGTTCGATGTTAGGTATCTTTTCCTTCTTCCAAAGCTTTGCATACTCAACTCTTGCTATTGTTATCATGTATAATAAAATCTTTGAGTACTTCTGTATGCTTTGGTCTAGTGTGTGCAGCATATTCAACAGATAGATTTCTGGTTCTTTAGAGAATTGCACTTGAAGAATTTCTTCTATCTTCTTATGGATAATATTCCAGTATCTCTTTGCCTGCTTGCACGTCCACCGTAGGTGGTAGGTTGTACCTACCTCCTCTTGGCATTTCCAACATTTCCAGATCCTGTTTTATAAATTTTCTGGAGCTTATAAGGGGTCATATACCATCTGTTAAAGATCTTCCACGTAATTTTCTTTTAGGTTTTGGGCCGCTGTAAATTTTTGTGTGGACTTCCAACTTTTTTCCCAATGTTCTAATCTTATTGGGTGACCAATATTCTGCGCCCATTTGATCATTACATGTTTTACTGTTTCATCTTCTCTCTTGTATATCAAAAGTCTTTTATATAATTTGGCTATTATATGTGGCGAATTTTTTTGCATAATTTTCACTTTCATGTTGTTCTCCCATATTGAATCCAAATAGCTTCCGGTCAATTTGAAATCTTTCTGATAATTGCCTGTAAGAGAACCAACTTAAAGTTACTCCTTCTTTTTCCAAGTCCGATCTGTCCATTATTTCTATTGTTCTGGCAGTATGCTGTTTAATTAAATCTTCGTATCTAAGCCATTTTGTCGTATTCTTCCTCCTGCTAAAGAAAGCTTCCTGTGGAGAGACCCATTTTGGGATTGAGATAATAAATGTTCTTTTATAATTTTTCCAGATTGTCAGGAGGGATCTTCTAATGTAATGATTGGCAAAATTTTTATCTACGTTTGCTTTGTTATAGCAGATATATGCATGCCAACCCATTCGTAGATCGGCTCCTTCTAGTTCAAGTAATCTTTCATTCTTCAAGCTGATCCAATCTGTGACCCACGATAGTGCAGCTGCTTCATAATATGTATGGAGATCTGGTGCTCCAGCACCTCCTCTAATAATTAAATCAGTTAAAGTTTTCCAACTAATTCTGGGTTTCTGACCTTGCCAAATAAATTTGTTTATGTCTTTTTGCCGTTGGTTGAATGGCTTTCTATTAGTTATTATGGGAAGATTTTGAAATAGGTACATTAATTTTGGAAGTACCGTCATCTTAATTGTTGCTAATCTTCCCATTAATGATAATTGCAGTTTTGACCACCCTTCCAAATCCTTTTTTATTTCCTTCCATTTCTTGTCGTAATTATTTTCATAGAGTTCATTATTGCGTTTAGAGATCCATATTACCAAGTATTTTGTCTTTTTTACTGTGTTGAAGCCTGATATCTCAGTCAACTTTTCTTCCTCTTTTTTACTTAAATTTTTGGTTAGAATTGCCATTTTTTCTTTGTTTGCTTTGAATCCCGATAGGTCCCCAAACTCATTCATCACTTTAATAAGATAGTTTATGTTACTTAAAGGTTCATCCAAAAAGATTATCAGGTCCTCTGCAAAAGCCTTTAATTTGAATTGATGCTTTTTCAACTGCAGCCCTTTTATTCCTTGGTCATCTCGAATTGTATTATTTAAAATTTCCATTGATGTTATAACAGTAAAGGGGATAAAGGGCAACCTTGCCTCGTGCCTTTTTTCACTGTTATAGGACTTGTTTTTTCACCGTTGATAATTAATTGACTTTCCTGCTGATCATATATCGCGTTAATCCAAGTCATAAATTTAGGGTCTGTATCCATCTTTGTAAGTACAGCCTTTAAGAAAGGCCACTTCAATGTATCAGACGCTTTTTCCGCGTCTACAAAAACCATTGCTAGCTTTTTTTTATTTGTCTTTCATAATGTTCTATAATATTTATGACAGTTCTTAAATTATCCCTTATGTGCCTTCCGGGTAAAAACCCATTTTGATCCTTGTGTATTGTTACTGAAGGGATTTTTTAAAGTCTTTCCATCAATATTGATGTAAACAATTTGTAATCAGTGTTCAGTAAGGATATTGGTCGATAATTTCGGATATCTGTAAGATCTTTACCTTCTTTTGGGATAAGAGTTATGTTTGCTTTATTCCATGATTCCGGTAACCCGCACACTGTAATTTCATTTATTGTCTTTTGTAGAGGAAGTAATAATTCATGCTCAAAAATCTTGTAATATGTTGCTGGAAATCTGTCGGGTCCCGGTGCCTTATTTTGCTTTAAACGTTTAATTGCCTCTGTGATTTCTACCACTGCCACTGGGCTATTTAGCATATTTTTTTGTTCTTCAGAAATTTTGGGTACTCCGCATTTTTCTAAATAAAGTTGTATTCTTTCAGTCTGTTCATCTGATGATGGGTTAGTATCGAAAGGCTTTTTATAATACTCAAAAAAAGCTTTTTTGATGTCTCCTTGGTGTGTTATTCTTTTATTGCCTCTCTTGATCTCTAGAATCATCTTTTTTTTCTCTTTCCTTAAATTATATGCCAGCCACTTTGATGGTTTGTTGGCTTGTTTGAAAATTTTTTGATGTGCTTGTTTAATTTGGTGTTCTATTTCATCTAAATTCACCTCATTTAGTTGCACCTGCAGATTCTTAATTTTTTTAATAATTTCTTCATTGGAAGGATTTTTCCTTAACTGGTTGTCGACGTCTTTCATTTGATCAAGAATTCTTCTTATTGTTTCATCTTTCTTTTTTCTTATTTCTGAGTTCCATTTTATAAAGTGGCCTCTTATAACAGCCTTACTTGTGTCCCATACCCATTTCATGGACACCTCAGTAGAGATGTTTTCTTGAAAATAATTAACGATTTCTTTTCTTGCTTTTTGGATGTAATCTTCTTTATGTAATATGTCTTCATTTAGTCTCCAAAATTTTTCTGTTATTCGTTGTTTCACCTCTGTTTGAATAGGGTTATGATCTGAACATAGTTTCGGTATGATTTCCATTTTGTTTATCTTTAGTAGGATATTTCTGGAAGCTAATATTAGATCAATCCTAGACATAGTTTTATATCGGTCTGAAAAGAAGGTATATCCTTTCGTATCACCATTCTTATATCTCCGTACGTCTAGTAGAGAAAGTTCGTCCATCATAGTAAAGAAACTTTTTGGGAGCTTCCCATTGTTTCGAGTCTTTTTTTCTTGAGAAGATCTATCATACAATGGGTTAATAACACCGTTCATGTCCCCCAGAAGGATTACGCTGTCTTGGTTAAGTCTTGCAGGTAGTTAGTAATGTCTTGCTGTATTCTTTGAAAGAAATTTCCTTTAGCACCATTCAGTGCATAAGCTCCAACAATAAGTATTTTGCTTTGATGAATAGTAATTTCTACACCGATATATTGACCGTTTTTATCCTTGAAGATTTCTTTTGTGTGGTATTTATTATTTATATAAATTAAGACTCCTTTTTTCTTCTTTTCCTATCGTTGATGCGAAGCAAGTACCAAGTTTTGGATTCCTTGCATATTTCATATCTTGTGTACAGATTCTTACTTCTTGAAGACAAATTATGTCCAGGCGGTGTTTTTCCAGAAAATGAAAAATCTGTCTTTTTTAAAATTCCGAATTAAGTCCTTTTACATTCCATGTTTGAATTTTGATAGTCATTTTATTACTCTTTTAACTTGTTTTATTTGGCATTTCTCAAATTTAATGTTCTTTTTCTTCCTCTGTTCCTACTTCTTCTTCTGTCTCTTTCTCTTCCCCTTCTGTTTCATAGTCTCTGGCACCACATTCTCCCATGTCGCCTTCTTCTACTGGAGTCTCCTTTCTATGTTCTAAGTCTAAGAATGGTTCTTCCTGTTGTTGCTTCTTAACTTCTTCCTTATTTTGTTCTTCTTTTTCGATCGATGGTAATTTTTGGAAATCTTGTTCCAGCCTTTCCAATATTTCCTTTGCTTTATGTATGGAATTTATTTTATAATTCTTCTGTCGGTATTTAAAGAAGAGTCCCTCAAGTTTGTACCATCTGTATCTAATATTATTTCTCAATAAAAAGTTTGCCAGTGGTTTATAATCCTGACGTTTCCTTAGAATCTGATATGGGATATTTTTAAATATTTTTAATTCTGTATCGTCCACCACTAGTTTTTTCTCATAACTCATCTGCAATATTTGCTCTTTAATTATTGTTCTCATAAAGCAGATAACAATATCCCGTGGTAGTTTCCTTTCTCTTGCTGTTCTAGATGATGTTCTAAATATCCAATCTATTGCTCGTTCAATCTTTTCCTCTGGTGATTCAATATATTCCGCCAACAGAAGTATCAATTTCCTGTACAAATGTTCAGAAGTAGAATCCTGTAATCCTCTCAATTTGAGGCATCTCTCTCGATATCTAATTTCTTGAACATCTAACTGGAATTTCTCTTCGTCTTGTTTCTTTCTGAGTGTCTCAACCATGTCTTCAACTTGTCTTGCTTGCTCTTTCAAAGTTTTAGTTTCTCCCTTTAAAGTAGTTACCTCTTTAGTCATGTTATCCAATTTCTTTCCAATTTTATTCAGTTCCTATTTCATATCTGCACACAACTCAGACCTGCTTTCTTTTAGATCTTGTCTTATCTCTTCTTTAAAGTTTCTAAACTTTTCAATCATCTGCATTAGTAATTCATTAGACTGTAATGATAAATCTATTGATGATGTTCTTGCTGGTGTTGTAGCTGTACTCACAGCTGCTGCTACATTAGCTGCCCCTTTTCTGGTTCGTGGGTCCATCATATAAACGTTCTTGTACCACCACTGTCAGATAATGTCTATCTTATATATCTTAAATATTTCAAACTTGAACTGACTAAGCAAATATAACTGTTCACTTATAACCTTAACAGTTTTCTTAAATTAATACTATAGTTAATTCATTAAATTCAATTGAAAAATATATCTATTAATGTAAGCCAGTTTTTATACCAGTTAGTAGTAGTTGAGAGGTTACAATTGTCCTTAGATAACAAAGAATTCTTACATTAACCTAGATATGTTTAAATATAAATATAGTATGTTATAATAAATATAAGTAAGTATAGATAGGTATATAAATGTAACTTAAATATACTTATACCTTTGCTAAACTGATATTATATATCTTTACTCTATATATAAATCTATATTCTAGTCAATCTATTAAAATCATTCCTTCAGCATATAATTGGTTATTCAATAGAAGCTTCTTCTTAAAAATTCATAGTACCATAGAAATATTTTCAATAAATTATGTAAATTTTCTAATTACAGTTAATAGTTAATCTATTCAGTCAATTCAAATCAATGCTACAGTCTACAATTAATTATTCAACAAAAGCTCCAACTTATAAATTCATAGAACATAGAAACATAGAACACAGAAATTCACATAAATAATTCACATAAAGTAATTCTCATAAATTCATACAACCATAGAGATGTTTTCAAAAAATTATGTTTGATTTTCTGGATACAGTTATACAATTAATTCATTTTAATCCATAAGAATATAAGAGTATATTTGTATATATAACTATGTTTAAAAAGGACAATCCAGTCGAGTCTGTTAAGTTTTATGCCAGACTTCTAGTGAGTTGCTATTTTTCCGGAGGGCGGGAGGTTTTCATTGAAGCCTTACGTGACTTAGCTTGAATTTCCCCCTTGTAGAACTAGTTAATTCACAATGCCAATTCTAAGTTCGTAATTTACAATTGTAAAGTTTATCGTTTGAGTCTTTTATTCCTCATTGTATTGTCTCAGAAGCTGGGAAATTGTCGCCAACACAGCCAAGAATCTCAGTGCTCCTTCTGTTTCTATTTTAAAGTCCTGTTTTACTTTGTGTTTGTGTTTTGTGTTTTGCTTTGTTTTACTTTGTGTGTTTATTGTGTATTTATTCTTTCTTTTACTGTTGAAACTTTTGTCTTCTATTCTGTCTCTGCTCGTATCCGCTGCCTTTTCCCCCGTTGCTTTAATCTCAGCCGCTGTTACGATCCGCCATCTTCTGTTCCTCCGTCCCAACTTTTCTCCGCTTCTATTTTCTGTTTTCCTTTCCAAGTAATTTAACTCCCATTGTTCTTTTCTTTTCCTTCTATTTACCTTTATTTACTTCTATTTCTATTTATCTTTAATCTTTAATTTTTATTCTTCATTTTTTGTTATTGGACTCAATAAGCACGTATTCTAGGTCTTTTTTAGCGTGTGAAAAACAGTACTCCAGTGTTCTATTCCTTTTTCTATTCAGTTTTTAAAATCCTTATTGCTCCTTATTACATCGTTGGCACAGCACACTGTAAAGTATCCCCTCACCAATATCAAAGTCCAGATCATTTTTTATTTAGATCTGAAAGCTACCTTCACAGTTTAAAAAGGTTCTTGCTTCTTCACAGTCTTTCTATTGATCGGCTGCCCCAGCATGAACGTGGCTGCTCTCCGACCCCAATCGTCTTCTCCGAGCCAGCTATTGTTGGCTTTTGACGATCGACAGCTTTCTTAGGTCCCCTTCGAGCCCCCTCTGAACCCCCTTTATCGGGGGGGGGGGTTATGGGCCAGTTCCTAATTTTTTTTTCACTGAACCGGCTGTTCCCTGCTGGGTGATAATTTAGTGACCTACGTTGTCACTAAGCTGCCTCATGATCCACCATCTTGAAAAAAAAGCCTTTTTATTTTATTTTACCATTTTATTCTTAAGGGAATATGCTAGTTTTTCAGTCTCTACCATGTCTAACATTTTTAATTTCCACTCATCTAATTGAATATCTGTTTTATCTTTCCAATGTTGTGCATAGATCAACCATGCTGCTGTAATCAAATACAATATCTTCTGTTGTTTTCTAATCTCCCGGTTCTGACCTGATATATTCAATAAGTAAAATTCTGGTACCATTTCAAAATTAACTTTATAAATTTTTTGAATTTCATTGTGAATTCCCTTCTCCAAAACTTCTTAGCCTTTGGGCAGGTCCACCACATATGAAAAAAAGTCCCCACCTTTTCCCCACATTTCCAACACTTTGCATCTCCATTTTTGGTTATTTTTTGAAGTCTTTCTGGAGTCATATACCACCTATGTAACGTTTTATAGTAGTTTTCTCTTAAATATAAGTTTGGAGTAAATTTTATGTCTGTTTTCCACACTTTTTCCAGGCATCTAACTCAATTGGATGACCTATATTTTGAGCCCATTTAATGGTTGATTTTTTTATTGAATCAGATTCAAAATCCCTCTTTAATAATAATTTGTAAAGTTTTGAAATTCTCTTCTTTTGATGTTCTTTCAACAGTTGATCTAGTTCATTTTCCTGTCTTTCAAATCCATATAATTTTTGGTCCACATTTTATATCTTTCTTTCAACTGATGCCAGGGGAGCCAGTTTAATTCATGTCCTTTAGCTTTTAACTCTTCTGTCGACTTCATTTTTGTATTGTCTCTTTCTCATTTTAATATATCTTGATAAGTCAATAACTTTCCTTGTTTCGTCGCTGTAATCTTATCAGCTTCTTGGGGGGATGCCCAAGTTGGGAGTTTTATATAATATTTCTGTTTTATTTGGAGACAGATCTTTAATAAAGTTTTTCGGATGCAATGATTATTAAAATCTACCAAGGTTATCTTTACCTTCTTGCCCTCAAAAGAAAGAGAGGCCTTCCGGTAATTCCCATCTATATCTTATGTTCATATCCTGTAATCTCCTTGTCAGAAACATATATTCTCTTCTGTGCCGCAGTACACTGAACAGTATGTTCTTAAAAATTCGAATTCCATTCTCATCCACTAATAATTTTTCTTTATCTCTGTTCTATCACAAGGTCCCTAGTCCTGTCTTTAGTGAAATACACTATATCTCTAGGAAGGCCTTTTCGTTTCGCTATTAATGATTGAATCTTGTAAATTTTATCAATTTTGGTCTCAAACTTTCCTCTTCTATATCCAATATAGGGGGCCAAAATATCAATTACTCTTTGCTGTAAATGTTGACTTTTCTGCTCTGGAATGCCTCTTAATTTCAAACATTTACTGCATTGGTGTATCTCCAATCTCATTATTGTCTCTTTGTCTTTCTGCTGCTCATTCTTCATATATTCAACCTGTTCTTCCAGTTTCTGATTTTTTCCCCTCACATCGTCAATCTTCTTATCTGTTGTTATTATATCTGAGGCTAATTTTTGCAGGTTTTTGTTTAAACTTTATACTTCTTTCTTCAGGTCTTACTTAATTTCTGCTCTTGTAGTTCTAATCTCTGTTCTTGTTGCTTTGTGTTCTTCTATCATTTCAGCTCTCATTTTCTCCTGCTCCGCTCTCATTTTCTGAAATTCCTCTAGCAACTTTGTTGTCTCCATGGTTTTAGAAGAACAGGTAGCTTACCTGTAAGTGTGGTTCTTCGAGTGGTCGTCTGTGAACTCACACAAATGGGTTTCGCGCCTGTGCAGAAACAGCATTCGGAACCCTCAAGAGCCTACCATTGGCATTTTGGCGGTTGACCCATCCCCTGTCCCCTCAAGGTATATAAGCCCCCGCCTCGTGTAACGATCAGTTCTGTCGCCGCACGTGTGACAGCAACAAAACCATCACACAGCAGGACATATGAGGGGAGGAGGGAGGGGTTGTGTGAGTTCACAGATGACCACTTGAAGAACCACAGTTACAGGTAAGCAACCTGTTCTTCTTCGTGGTCTCTGTGACTCACACAAACGGGAGACTAGCAAGCTGATCAGAAAGGATGGAGGGTATGTCATACTGTTGGACAACCCTCATGTCAACTTCTGACTTACCCCGTTCCTTTTGCTTTCCTTATCTCTCTCTCTCTCTCTCTCTTTTTTTTTTTAAACAAAAGCAACCTGTAAGATAATAAATAACATTTATTGACAAACAGACAGTATTGTCTCCTTCATCCCACAGAGGAAAACAATACAGCTCTCCCAAAACACGCATCATTCCTGGAACGGTTGTCAACTCTATAATGATTGATAAATGTATAAGGTTGAGACCAGGTAGCTGCTTTGCAGACTTCATAAAGAGATACCTCATGGAAAAAGGCCGCAGAAGCTGCCATAGATCTTGTGGAATGAGCTTGTATAGAATCAGGGAGTTTCTTCTTTGCCAGTTCATAAGATAACTTAATGGTGGAAACCACCCATTTAGAGAGCCTTTGAGGCGATACTGGATTACCCTGATACTGAATAACAAACAAACAACTTATTTGAATTTCTAATTGAAGAAGTGCATTGAACAAAAAACACCAATGCCCTTCTGACATCCAAACAACAATACTGGATTACCCTGTTAAGATACTGAATAACAAACAAACAACTTATTTGAATTTCTAATTGAAGAAGTGCATTGAACATAAAACACCAATGCCTTTCTGACATCCAAACAACGCAGAGTTTTCTCCATGTCAGAACCAGGATTTTGCATGAAAGCTGGTAATACTATATCTTGGTTCAGATGGAAATATGACACCACTTTCAGCAAGAATGTTATGTCTAGTCTTAACACCACCTTATTTTTGTGGAATCGCAAATAAGGAGGATCAACCCTGAGTGCACATAGTTCACTAGCCCTCCTTGCGGATGTTATTGCAACCAAAAAGGCAGTTTTCCATGCAAGCTGTCGCATGTCACAGGTTGCCATAGGCCCAAAGGGCCTAGCAGCCAGGTGTTTCCACACCAAATTCAAGTTCCATCCCGGAAGACTTGGTTGGATTGGAGGATGTAACTGTTTATAGCCCTGGTTAAACCTCTTAATCAGGGGGTCCAAAAAACAAGATGGTTTACCCTGTCTTTGAAAATTACATGAAATTGCGGCTAAATAACATTTCATTGAGGATAAAGAGAAACCCTGAATCGACAACTCTGCTAGAAAGGACAAGACATGCACATTGTCACAATCTGTAGGGGAAACACCTTGTCGTTTCAAGTAATCACAGAATTTACCCCACTTATACGCGTAAGACTTCAACGTTGAGGGCTTGTGTGCAGCCAACACGATACATCTTACGGCATTGGGTAGGCTATCTATTACAGTAGATTTCCATGTGGTCCAGCACAGTGTTTGAATGTCGAGGTGGAACATGGTACCGTTGTGAATGCTGAGCAGATCTTGTCTGCACAGCAGCAGTTGGTACCTCCCCTGCAATAACTGAAGTAGATTGGCAAACCATGGTTGCCTGGGCCACCATGGTGTTACAAGTATCGCCTTTGCTCTGTCTTGGCAAATTTTAGCAATCACCTTCGTTATCAAGGGAAATGGTGGGAATGCATAGACCCTCAGTCCTGTCCAACTGAACAGAAAGGCATCCCCCAGAGTTCAGTGTGCCTTTGAGTGTCAGGAACAGTACAGTTTGCATTGGGTGTTCAGTCTCGATGCAAAGAGATCTATGTGAGGAAACCCCCACTTTGCGAACACTTCCTGAATGATGCCCTTGTTGATCATCCACTCGTGGCAAGACCACGGTGTCCTGCTGAGCGTGTCTGCCAGGACGTTCTGGTCTCCTGCCAAATGAACCGCCAAAGGAAGAATTCGTTGTGACAGGTACCACTCCCATAGTTGCACTGACAGGTTCAGCAATGCACGCAACCGAGTCCTGCCTTGTTTGTTTATGTAGTACATCACTGTGGTATTGTCTGTCACAATTTGGATTGATTTCCCACACAGGTAGCGCTGAAACGCTTGCAGTGCCTTCAGTACTGCCATGAATTCCAAACTGTTGATATGGAGGTTCCTCTCCTGAGATGTCCAATGACCTCGTATCGTAAGAGCTCTGAGGTGAGCACCTCAGCCTTCCGTTGACACGTTCGTTGTCACTGACAGTGATGACAGTCGAGGAAGGAAAGGCATTCCTTTCAACACATTCTCTGGTCTTGTCCACCAATCCGGAGATGCGAGGATAGTTCTCAGTACTGTCAGGTACTTGAGATGATGGTCTCGAAGAGGATTGAACCAACGTATAAACCACTGTTGCAGTGGTCTCATCGTTAGCTTTGCATATGGTGTGACGAGCGTAGTTGATGCCATCAGTTCTAGTGCAACCTGAACCGCCTTCGCTCGCACTCTGCAGAGTCGTTGCATGTTTGTCAGACATTGCAGAATCTTTTCCCATCTGTCTCCTTGAAGAAAGGCTCTGCGCTGACTTGAGTCCAATACTGCCCCGATGTATTTGATCTGTCTTGACGGTACCAAGGTTGACTTCTTGTAATTTATCATTAAACCTAACTTCCTTAGAAGACAGATGGTGGTCCTGAGATGCATGGATAGCAGTTTTCGAGAAGATACCACTATTAACCAGTCGTCTTTGTATGGGAACACTATGATACCTTTTTGACGAAGGAAAGCTGTGACCGTGGACATACATTTAGTGAAGACCCTTGGAGCTGTGCTTATGCCGAAAGGAAGGACGCAAAAACGATACACATGCCTGCTGACAGTGAAGGCAAGGAACTGTCTGTGCTCCAGTCTTATGGCTGTGTGGAAATATGCATCCTTTAGATCTAAGGTTGCAAACCAATCGCCCCTTTTCAAGAGAGGCAGGATAGCAGTCAAATTCACCATTCTGAACCTTTTTGGTTGGATACAGAAGTTGACTCTTCTCAGATCCAATATAGGCCGAAGGCCTCCAACCTTTTTTCTTCATCAGAAAATACCTTGAAGAGAAGCTTCTTTTCAATTGAGTTGTGGTGATTCTTTCTATTGCCCCTTTTTGGAGCAGTGTTGATAACTCCTCTTCGAGCTCTGCAGATGGCATAGTTCTCCGAATTCAACCTGTCAGTGGTAGATGGCGAAACTCTATGGTGTACCCATACCTTATGATGTCCAGGACCCAAGAATCTGAGGTAATCATCAACCAAACCTCAGCATGGTAGCTTAGTCTGTCCCCAAAGGGTGGTTTGGAATGGAGACTTAGGTGCTTGTCTGAATGCAAGTTCGCAACAGAAGGGATGTGTTGTCTTTGTTGAAGGCCGGTATCCGTCAGAAAGGTGTTGTGACCTTGGTTGTCAAACCCTACGCTTGCTCTGGTCTGACTGTCATTTCTTATATTGAGGCTGGTTGTACTTTGCAAACGGAAACTTCCTTGTTGGGAGTTGTTGAGGAGTGCTTTGTGTATGGTGAGGCGGAGTTGGGGTCAACGTTCTCCTCTGAAACGGCTGATACCAACGGTATCAATAACCCTGTTGATTCGTCGACACTGCGAGCCCGTACTTCTTAGCTGTTGAACACATTTTCTGGGCATGTTCCAGCTTTTCATCGGTACCAGCATTGAACAACCCTAGCGAATCAAAGAGTAGGTCTTCAATCATCATCTTGGCTTGCTGAGACAAAGCAGATGAACGAAGCCAGGCATGTCACTGAATCGCTTTGGCACCCACCACGGCTTTACTACTACAGTCTGTGATGTGTTTAGCTGTAGTGATTTATTGAGACGACAGGTGGTAGGTCTCACCATATAATGCAGTAGCGGTCTTCTCGGTATCAGGAAGCATTACCAGATAGGGTTTGATTCTACCCCACAAGAATTGTTGGTATGCACGCATGCAGGCGGCATAATTCTAAATTCTAAACAACAAGACTGCATTTAAATACAATTTCTTACCAATATTATCCAATTTTTTCGCCTCACAATCAGCAGGAACAGCATGAAGTCTCTGCGACTGCTTTGACTGGGCCGCATCCACCACAATAGAGTTTGGTTTGGGGTGTTGGACCCATCAGTCATCATCAGCTTCAACAAGACAGTACAGAGTCTCAAGTTTCTTAGATGTAGGCGGTACTGAAGATGGTGTCGACCATGACTTCTTCACTGTCTGCGACAGATACGGAAGCGGCACAATTATAGACGGTACCGGAGCGCGGTCCTGCAAATCTTGGAAGATCAGGTCTTTCAGATCTTTCTTGGGGTCTTCAATTTGTAAGTTCAATGATCTGGCCATTCGAAGAACAAGATCTGAAAACTATCACACATCATCAGTAGGTGAAATTCTTTTGGCAGTGGAGACAAAGTTGGACTCGATATCTAGTCCATGAGATACTGCCAAGGATACCAAGGACTGTACGAATGGCAATCAGATCCGATGATCTCAAGGAGACATAACAATAGACTCTCTTCTTCTTCCCTCTGGAAGGTGTTCTTGATGCCTATCATGCAGGGTTCGATCCTGCCTGGTGGACTTAGACGTGCGGCCAGAAGATGCTATCACCTGCCAACACAGAGGAGTCTTCGACAAAGAACGAGAGCAACTAGTGACACGATGGTACCGTTCATCAGGAACATCTCGATACCTACGATGTCGTTCATATCACTCGAAATTGTCCATATAAGGGGACATATCCCTTGAATCATACGAAGCATCATCACAGTATTGACAGGGAGAGCTTTCTCTATAATGTTGATACCAATATGAGTAAGTGCTGACTGACCAATCGTCCCGGTAAGCAGACCTTGGGGGTGAAGGTGGGGTACGCCGAAGCATTCTGGATAGCTCGGTCAAAGATCTTCTGTGCCCAGAAGGCCTTACAGCAGGAGACAGCACTCTGTGGTCTGAAGGAGGCCAGACAGAAATTTGAGGGGAGGTTTCCAGTATCTCTCCGTCTGAGCCAATACACATCTCCTCGATCTCCTCAGAAGGTATAACTGGTATCCTCGATGTTGAGGGGCCCATACTTCCTCTGAGGTAGACTCTTGAGCAGTTGGCTTCCTCACTGCAGATGAAGAATGTGCCTTAGACTTATCCTTCCTTCTCTGCCTCTTAGCTTCTCTCAAAGCAGTCTCCTTATTTTTCTTCTTCCAGTTCTTCTCCTTCCTAGGCAGTTCAGTACTAGGTGGAGGAGAAGGACGGTCTCGACGATCATCAACATGACCAGACAACCTGATCTCGAGGCCAACGTTGAACGAGGGCCTTTTCCACACAAGGAAATTAAAACGGGCCAGTGTGTCCTATCAGGAGTTCATCTGCACTTTGGAGCGGACCAGGTCCAGACTATTTAGCGTGGTTACACACCTCAGTTTGGTCTAAAACACCCCGAACTGGTCATCTAGCGTGCTAAGTAAAGACCGGAAAAATCAGTCTTTCAAAATTCCGGAACGCACCAATTCGTATCTGCGCAGTTGTGCAGATACGCAAGTTTGCACCAAGGCAAGCCTGCGTTCAGCGAAGGCGGGCTGTGGGCGTGGTCAGCTGTAGCAGTTGGTCTGCCCAAGAAAGGAGAGGAGAGGAATCCGCCATTTTCTCATCCTCGGAAAGCAGCTAACAGTAAAAACGAGAAAACGGCTGCAGGTACGTTGCTTTGCAATTTGTAATTTGAAATTGTAATGATTTCTACAGTGCTCTGCTTACATGTTGTGTGCTCTATGTGCTCATGGTCTGTGAAGTAGTCGTGGAGGCGTGGGGGGA
Organism: Cyclura pinguis; assembly: GCA_030412105.1. NCBI lineage: Eukaryota > Metazoa > Chordata > Lepidosauria > Squamata > Iguanidae > Cyclura > Cyclura pinguis. Next base: position 192,311,696 of record CM059600.1, on the reverse strand, counting down.
TAATGGTTGCTGTACTTTTAGATCAGATTTTAGATTTTTAGATCAGAGCCAGTGCTGCATGCTCTTTCCTTTCATTTCCAAACATTTACCGCTACTCATTATGCCCTCATCCCAAATATCCTCCATATATTCTTGTCATGTAGCCTTGCCTGCAGTGTGGGACCAGCAATACTTTTCCTAGAAAACACTCCTTTCTCTTTCTGGTAATTACTCTTTTTTCCTCTACATAAGAAAAACAGCAGTAACGAAAATCTTCTACTTTAAAAACGCCCTTAAGATTAACATTTACTGGGAACATGGGACTCGGACTGCTTTGTTAATCCACTCTAAAATTCAATGCATGGCACTACAATAATCTTCCCTGCCCCCAGACACCACCCCTCCAGAAAGTTGCCCCCCCGAGGATCGACATGCCCATTTGCCGGGGGAGATGGAACCCACATTACTTTCACAAGGCAGTGCCAGTTCAAAAATCCACCACAGCGCACTAAACCACACTTCCTAGGGCACGGAGGGAGGGAGGGAGGAGAGAACGGGAGAGAAAGAGGGAAAGTCAGGTTTCGTTGGATTTTGGGGGGGGGTTGGGCTGAGACAGTGTGTGTGTGAGGTTGAATTAGGGAGAGTAAAAGGTGGTAGAGAGAGAGAGAGGGAGGGAGGGAGGAGAGAAGAGAGAGAGAGAGGGAAAGTCAGGTTTTGTTGGAATTTTTTTTTCTGGGGCTGGGCTGCTCCCAAAATCCACCACAGCGCACTACAGTACACTTCCCAGCCAACGGATACAGCATCCTAACATAAGGTTCTGCCCCCCCTAGGAACACCAGGACCACCACCCAGGGGGAGAGGGAGAGACAAGAGATTTCTCTAGGCATTGCTGCTCCCAACATCCACCATACCGTACTTCACTACACTTCCCGGCCCATGCATACAGCCTCCTAACAGAAGGTTCTGCCCTCCCTAGGAACACAAGACACACCGCTCAGGGGGAGAGGGAAGGACCATGTCTTTCTCAGGTAAATACCATCCCAAAATCCAACACAGGGCACTGCTATAGACTTCCCCGGTGCCCCCCCCCCAGGAAGCCAGTATTAAACTAGGGGGAAATGGAACGCGTTTCCCAGAAACCAGAAAATGAATTAAGTACAATAGGGAAAGATGTCAAATCATTAAACAAATCCTTTATTATTACTAACATACAACTTCAATTAAACTAAAGGGGGGGGCTTGTAGGGAGAGGAAATGGTTCAGGGGACATTGAAAAAGGAAGGGGAACTATTACTGATGTTAACTATTTACAGGTCTTCAATATTCTCCATTACTATTTTCTTGATGTCTCTTATTTCCTCTCTTATTCCTTCATATGAGTGGGAGATAGATAGCTTCAGGCTAGTGGTCACCCCCGGCAGCCTCTGCTGCACGTTGTCATCTGTGGGGAGAGCCAAAAAAAAAAAGGGATTGGTGAGTTGTGCTATGCATGGAAATCTTCGCAGTAGGACACCAAGAATGGGTAGTCAACTTTACCCCTCATTGGAAGCATGCACTTACAGAGGTTTGTTGTTCTTTCCTCTATTTCTTTCAGGCGGTCCAAGATCTCCTCTGCTCGAGATCTCTTCCACTGACGTCCTGGAGCTACGCGAAAAGTTAAAACAAACACCTAGTGATTTACAATGCACATATGTCGCTGCTTGAAATTTAACGCCTTTGCAACATCCATTACCGCAATCCCCAAAATTATTAGGTTTAGCATGAAGATATACTTGCCAGGTGTGGATGGACCTGGAATCTCCCCACTGGTTGCTCCTTGCCCCGCTGTGTCCTCAATTGTGACCTCCGCTGCAAATAAAATAAAAGTAGCATTAAAATTAAATGTACTCTAACGAATCCTGGGCTGGTTTTCAGTTAGCACACAGTATAGTTCAAAGAACAAAAATACACTCACCTCCAACATCCCGGACACCTTCCTCCGGCAGGTCGATCACGAACCATCTGGGGCTTGAGTCCGAGGAAGACGCTGCAGTAGTTTCCGTTTGTCCTCCTGTGGTTTACATAAAAATATGGAGAAGCCTTTCAAGTTCATGGCCACCATTATGCTTCCAGGTAATGCTTTTGAAAGTAATTGTGGTTCTCCTGTTTCCTGAATAACTGCATTACCTTGCAGCACGCTGGGCCCTGGCAGGTATTCCCCCTCCCTTTCTGTGGTGGAGGTCATGTCTTCAATCATGATGCTCTCCACCCCTTTTGCTGGAGGGTTACAAAACACACAAAAGAGTACTATCAATGGTATAGCATGCTACCCTGACACGCATCAAAAATGCTATGTGCCAAATGCTGGGCACTTTTCACATTTAAGATAGCACTTTCCGCAAAAGTACTCCTTTACAAATCATCAGTCTAAATCAGGTAAAATTGACTTTGCACTACCTACCTTCCCTCTGTTGAACGCAGCCTACCTCATCCGCACGGCAGGTGCCGGTTGGGTCACTTCGTCTACTGCCTGTCAGGATAGCACATGCAGATTTATGTACAGATGCTGGTTGCAACAGAAAGGAGCAGCCTGCTGTGTGGAGAAGGATGATAACAACTGCCAAGATGCAGCTATTCCTGAAATTGAAGGGTTGAAGCATTTACTCATGTCCTCTGCGTCTCTCCCACCATGATGGACAACCCGCTGCCTTCCACAACCTCAGCATGGTTGAGTAGAAAGGTGGTTTTGCAGCGGTTGGGGGTGTCCATTAAACCTTTCCAATGCGTCATAGAAGGAGCCCTTGAGAGCCTTGAATTTCGAATTCACTTGGCCCGTTGTTCCTTGAAAACCCTTGCAGGACAGGCGCTGGGCAATTCTTGCATAGTACTCCTTATTCAGAGTGTTGGTGCTCCGGAGGAGGACTGAGAGTCCGGAGCTGGCTCGGATTAATCCTAGCAGTTCGTGGATCTCACCGTCGCCCCATATTGCTCCTTCTCGCTCCATCCTGTATCTACAAAAAACATACACACATGACCTATTCAAATTATCTCTCCCTCTCCCTCTCTCTCCTCTCTCCCTCTCTCTCCCACCATTTACTCTCTCCAATTCAACCTCACACTGTCTCAGCCCAACCCCAAATAAAAAATTAAAAAACCTGACTCTCCCTCACTCTCTCTCTGTCCTCCCTCTCTCTCTCTGACTCTGTGTCTAACACCCCTTCCTCTCTCCTATTAATACACACACACTCTCTCAGCCCCCCTGAAGACATAAATTACAAACACCTACCTCTCAATCCGCACAGCTACAGCTCTGAAACCAAATGAACTGCAGTTCCTCCGCTGTCCTGTAGGGGCCCCCCGGAGAGATGTTTTTTGCTTCTGCAGAACTGCGCATGCGCGAGCGTTCTCGGCGATGAAACTGCGCAGTTCCTTACTGGGGCAGCCATTTTCAGAGCGGGTGGCGGTAAGCTTTGGTAAAAAGGTTTGTGAGCAACACGGAGAACTCTGAAGAAATGGATACGGATGAAACATCTAGCAGTAATGTTTCCAATTTAGAGGAACGGGATGGTGACCTTAGGAAATTCAAAAGTAAAGGGGGAGGGGTGGCATGGAGACCTTCGGAGGTTAAGGACTTGCTTGATGTTTGGGGGGAAAGACGCTTTCAACAGGACCTGAAGGAAAGCCATAGGAACATTGAGATTTTTTTTTTTTTGAATCCTGCTAATTCTCCAAATTCATTATAGACCTCTATCATTTTTGCAGCACTTATTCTTGGTTCTTCAAGAAAAATAACCAGATCATCGGCGTATGCTTTCAGTTTGTATTCACTCCTTTTTATTTTAGTTCCTTTCATTGCTTCATCCTTTCTTATTTTACTTAGAAGGACTTCTAAAGTTGTTATAAAAAGTAGAGGTGAGAGTGGGCAGCCCTGACGGGTTCCCTTATTTATCTCTGTAGGAGCTGATTTCTCCCCATTTATTAGTAATTGGGCCTTGCCATTTGAATATATTTGTCTGATCCAACTTATACATTTATATCCACAATTTATTCTATCTAATAATTCAATCATGAATTCATGTTCTAAATTGTCGAATGCCTTTTTGGCATCCACAAAGACCATCATACATTTCTTTTCATTATGTTTCTGGTAGTATTCAATCATATTAATCACTGTCCGAATATTATCTCTAATGTGCCTTCTCGGTAAAAAACCGCTCTGATCTTCATGGATTATTTTCTGAAGGATTCTTTTCAGTCTCTCTGCAGTTACACTTGTGAAAATCTTATAATCTAAGTTTAGTAACAATATCGGTCTGTAATTATTTGATTCTTTCGGATCCTTCCCTTCTTTTAATATCAAAGTTATGTTTGTTTCGTTCCAGGAGTTGGGTTTCCCATTAGTATTGATTTCTTTGAACATCTTACGCATTGGCTCATCTAATTCGTCTTGTAATTCTTTATAGTACAGCCCTGTAAAACCATCAGCTCCCGGAGATTTTCCCACCTTTATTCTCTTTATTGCCTCTGTAATTTCCATGCTTGTTATATTGGCATTCAGACTGTTTTTTGATTGTCAGTTAATGTTGTTAGGTCTTGTTTTTCCAAATATTCATCAATCTTTTCCTTCATTTTTGTCCTCGTCCTTTTTTGATATAAATCCTTATAATATTTTCGAAAGACTTTCATTATCATCTTCTGATCAGTAAACATCTCGTTATCCTTCTTTACTTGTAGTATTAAATTCCTTTCTCTTCTTTTTCTCAGTCTGTGTGCTAACCACTTCCCGGGCTTCTCTGGGTTTTCAAAGTGTCTTTGTTTGAGTATTCTTAATTTCTTTTCAATTCCTACCACATTCTCTACTTGTAGCTCCTCTTGTAATTTTTTAATCACCCTCCTCAGTTTTTTATTTCCAGGATCTTTCATTAATTCCTCTTCTTTTCTTTTAATTTCCATTTCCAATTTCTCCATTTTCTCCACCCTTTTCCTCCTCCATTCTGTGTTCCATTTTATAAACTGTCCTCTCATAACCGCCTTCCCGGCATCCCATACAGTTTTTGCTGTTATCCCTTCCGTTTCATTTTCTTTGAAATAGTTTCTTAATTCTTCCTTTGCTTTCATCAAGTATTCTTTGTTCCTCAACAGGAAATCGTTAATTCACCAGTTTAAGAAATTACATTTCTTCTTTGTGTTTAACTCAATTTGTATTGGGTTGTGGTCCGACATTATTCTGGGTAGCATCTCCATGTCCTTCACTATCGAATGTAAAGTTCTGGAGATTAGAAACAAATCAATCCTGGACATGGTTTGATGGCTGTCAGAATAAAATGTGAATCCTCCTTCGTCTCCGTATTTATGTCTCGATATATCCATCAAAGCTAGGTCTTCCATTATTCTGAAAAAGGATATGGGTAGTTTCCCTTGTTTCTTCTTCCCCTTTTGGTTTGTTGTTCCATCTTTTGTTGGGTCTAGTACCCCGTTCATATCCCCCATTATCAAGATGTTATCTTGATTCTTTTCTGTGACATATTTATGAATCTCTTCCCCAATCTTCTCATAAAATTTGCTCTTATTTTCTAATGGGGAATAAATTCCTACCAATAATATCACTGTTTTGGGAAATTGAACTTGTACTCCTAGGTAATATATTTCTTTATCTCAAAACATTTCTTCTGTGGGGTACTTAGAATTAACATATATCACCACACCTCTTTTTTTCTTTTCGAAGGCCGAGATATAACTTTTCCCCAATTTAGGATTCTTCAAGTATTTAACGTCTCTGTCTCGGATCTTCGTCTCTTGTAAACATATAATGTCAGCTTTTGATTTTTCTAAATAATGGAAGACCTGTCTAGTTTTATAGTTGGAGTTGAGCCCTTTTATGTTCCAAGATATGCACTTTAACTTCATTTTCTCAGTCTTGCTCTTCTGTTGGTTTCTCTTCCACTTCTAAACTCTGTTGGTCATGTTCTACTTCGTCATCTTGTTCTTCCATTGCCGTATCAATTTTCTCCTCTGATCTATCTTGTTTCTCCGTGAGATCTTTTCTTCTCTTCTCTTCCACTGGTTTTCTTTTTCCAGTCTCTTCTCTGCTGTCTCTCTTTTTATATTCAAATATCTCTCTAATTTTTTCCATGGTCTCACTGTAATTATTTCTTCCTTCTTTCAAAGATGAAGAATCAGAGGAGAGGGGCGAACCAACAGAGGAAGACACTCAGGAGCCATCAGAACCTGAGCCGTCAGGTTAAGGACACAGGGCTGAGGTAGAGAAATAAAATGGCCAAAGTAGCTTTGCGTAACATTAATTATCACTATCCCTGGATGTTGGGTGGTGCGGTGCATTGAGGAACTCAAGCACGTTCCATGTTTCCCTAGGAGCAGGCCAGGGCGAAGTACTGTGTGATAGGAAATTCCTCAGGTGGCTTGGTTCACCTTTGGGAATTGTAGTGTCTTGCCCAGAGCTGTCTGCTGTCTGCGAGAGAGCGTGGAAGAGATCCTGTAAGTCACACGTGCCCCTAGGAGCAAGCCAGGGCAAAGTACTGTGCAGCAGGAAATTTCTCAGGTGGCTTGGTTTACCCTTGGGAATTGTAGTGTTTTGCCCAGAGCTGTCTGCTGTCTGCGAGAGAGCATGGAAGAACTCCTGTAAGTCACATGTGCCCCTAGGAGCAAGCCAGGGCAAAGTACTGTGCGGTAGGAAATTTCTCAGGTGGCTTGGTTTACCTTTGGGAATTGCAGTTATGGGGGGAGTGTTAAAGGGACACGCACAGTATACAAGTGCAACATGGGGGTTAAAGGGAACCAACCATTACAATATTGAATCGAGTTGGAAGAGAACACAGGGGCCATTCAGTCCAACCCCCTAGCATGCAGGAACACCCTGAAAGTACTCACTACAGATGGCCATCTAGCCTCTGCTTAACCACCTCCAAAGTAGGAGACTCCACTTCACTACGAGGCAGCATATTCCACTTCCGGACAGCCCTGTCAGGAAGTTCTTCCAGAGGTTCAGACGGAAACTCCTTTCCTGCAGCTTTAATCCATTGCTTCTTGTCCTGGTCTCTGGAGCGGCAGGAAACAAGCCCTCTCCCTTCTCTACATGGCATCCCTTAAAAACCCTTATCAGTTTCTTTTTCTAAAATGTAATGTCACCGCCTTGATAACAGCAGGGTGCCATGGGATGTAGACACGGCTACCTTGCCCAATACGTCATCCCTGTGTACATGACTGCATCAGAGACACATTGAAGGAGGGCGCAGAAGTCATGCATACTGGGAAAACAGAGGCAGTAGTACAAACAGAGTGTTTCCAGGGACACATGCCAAAGCAGGAAACACCAAGCCATCCTAGTTAAAAAAGGGATCTCGTAACGCAATACGAACAAATTTGTTTTATTCCACAGGCAAGAAATGAACAACTTACAAAGTGAGGAAACCTGCAACGAGTTATTAGGGTCCAGACTGGGGAAGGATCCTTTGTCTGATTGTAAATGTGTGCCCCCTATGATTTACACTGGTGTGCTACATAAATGCCACAGATGCAGTGGCACTGTTACACCATTATTGAATGCTTTCTTATTCACAGTTCCTCTGTGGGACAATTCTGAGTTGGGGGAAAGTCATTTTCTGTGGTTGAGGAGGAAACCCATTCTCTAAATCATTTGCATTATCCCGAACAGCACATACCTGTAATGATTGAAAATTCCATTTGTTTTCCATCCCCCTAGAAGAACCTTCCATAGACACCCAAACCAGCGATAACACCGTTCCCACAGCGGGAATGTCGCCTAGATCAAGGCTGCAGATGGTTCGTTCCAGGGACCAAAGTGGAAGGAGAAATAATGCCTTCACTATAGCAATAGCTACAATGGAATTTATTAGGGAGCAGCAGGAGCTAAACAGAGCTCAGCGTGCAAGGGAGTTTGATATCCTGATAAGGACAATGGAACGCCATCACCAAGAACTCATAGCCGTTCTGAGAGAGGGAAACGAGGTGTTGAAGGAAATGGTAGCTCTCTTCCGTCAGGATATAGAAAACAGTGCTGAAGAAAGAAGAGAGATAATTTCCCTTCTCAGAGTCTGTGCCACATGTATGACCGCCCTGGTGGCATTATTGGGAGGGGGAAATTCTGGTGCGAGAAGCACGACGAGGCAGGATGCCACTGCAAGCCACACTCCTGCAGGAGGGGAGTCAAGCCACGTCCTTGCCATAGAAAGCACCTCCTCATCCTCCCAAGCACCATGACCAAGTGGAAAGGTTTCCCGCCCAAAGAAAGCCTTTCAGCGCTATAGCCCCTGAGTCATTTCTCCACTAATCCGTTTCTTTATTCCTTGTTTGCCATTTGCATATACTCAGGGTTTGTTTTTGTTTAAAAAATTGTTGCTTGTTGCAGTTGTATTGTTAATAATTGGATCTCCGGACTTGTCCGTATCCTTTTTCTTCCCATTAACGTTAAGTAACAAGTTTAAGATTTCTCACTATTACATTGTTGTTGATATTTATCTGATGTTGCTCACATAGCATGCATCAAAGTTGTATTGTGCAAAAGAACAGCACTGGAAAAATCAAGTTGCTACTCGTAAGCCTTGGGTTGTGGTGCATATTTCTATGTACACTGTGGTTATGGAAATGAGAGAATAATCAGTGGTTTTCAAAGAAAACAAAGGCAATTTTTATTTACAGAAGTCGTTAGTATAGAAACTTTAAATGCATGCAACAAACTTATATGCAACAGAAAACAGAGAAGGAGTTTTCAGAAAGGGAAAGGTGTCTCAGGACAGGGCATAAAAACTATTAACTGTTATTAAAATTATTTACAAAGGGGGGGGTGCTAAACTAGGGGATCTCTACACAGCAAGGCTAAAAAAAGAGGAACAACAAGTTTATGGGAATGCTCTTTCCCTGGTGGTCAAACTGTGATGTGGACTCCACCTCGGGCCTTAAACAGTCCTCGAATCAATGAGGCTTGCTATGGCGGCCCTAACCCTTTCCCCCTCCCTCAGCCTCCTTCCTGATGCATAAGGACGGATCTCTTCCGGCCGACTGGGAAGAACTACTGGTGGTGGTGGTGGTGCAAGGTCTGGGTGCAGGATGTGTCCCTTACTTTCGCAAATGTTGTGTAACACAACACAAGCTGAAATCACTGGGAGAAAGTTCTCCTCAGAGACTGTTAATGGTGCTGAAAGACATCCCCATCTAGGTTTCAGCCTTCCGAAGGCACGTTCTACCACATTCCTGCAACGATTAAAAACCTTGTAGGCAATCTTCATTTGGTCTAGTCATCCTCCATAGGGTTTCATCAGCCACTGTGAAAGGGGGTAGGCTGCATCTCCCAGGATAACCGGCCCAATTTGAACCCCATTGATTGTTATAGTAGGGTTCCCTGGGACAAAACTTCCCGTCTCCATGGCCTGCCACAGGGAGGAGTACCGGAAAACGAACGCATTATGCGTTCTTCCGGTAAATCGAAGAACCATGTCTAAAAACCTCCCCGTGTGATCTATTGTTCCCTGTAGCAGGATGGAGAAGGAGCTCTTCCGGTTGATGAACTCCTCTCCTCTTCCCTTTGGTGGCTGGACAGGAATATGGGTTCCATCAACAGTGCCGATACATTGAGGAAATCCCATTTGATGGAAGCCGTCCATAGTCTGTAATTGTTAATAGAAAAGAATCAAATGTTAATTCCTATCTGTGTTAAAAATGAAAAATATAGTGCAGGATGTTCCATGTCTTCTTAGTCATGCACCCTGGTGAACAACTGTGGCATTGCCAAACATCTTTAAGGGTGTTTTCCATTTGCCCTGTGTTGGATGTTGTTTGTGAGAGTGCCTTTAAGTACTGTGAGTCACATGTCTTCTTGGGTGGTGGGCATGTTGATCGTGGGGGGGGGGGCAGACCCTTTTTGGAGGAGATATATTTTGACCTGTGAAGTGTAGGGTTATGCCTTATGTTGGATGTTGGGTGTGAGAGTGTTTTGATAAATTACTGCATATCGCATTTCCCCCTACCAGGTGTTGTCCCTGGAGGGGGTCAGAACCTTGAGCAAGGAGATGACTTTTGCTTAGATAAATGATAGGTCGTACCTTCTGTTGGCTGTGGGGGGGTGAGAGCACCTTCAGAAAGTACTGCGGGCTCCATTTACCCCGAAAGGTGGGCATGGTCTTCCCAGGGAGGGAAGAAACCCCTGGTGGGATGCTTTTTAGGGCCTGGGAAGTGTAGTCTCATGCCCTGTTTCGTATTTTTGGTGTGGCAGTGCCTTGAGATATTACTGGGATTTCCATTTCCCCCTGGTAGGTGGGGATGATGTTCCTATTGGTGGCAGAACCTTATGTAAACAGGCTGTCTGTTTTCTGGGAGGCGTAGTTTTGTGTGCCGTGGTGGATTATGGGTGTGAGAGTGCCTATTGAAAGTGCTGCTGGTTATATTTACTGCTGGTAGGTGGTGATGGTGTTCCTAGGGGGTGCAGAACCTTTTTTGAGAGTCCATGTTGGTCCCGGGAAGTGTATTGTAGTTTGGTCCCGGGTTGGTCCCGGGAAGTGTATTGTAGTTTGTTTACGGGTGTGGCAGTGGCTCTAGAAAGTCCTGGGCCTTCCACCTCCCCCTGGAACGTGGACATGGTTTCCCGGGGGGGGGGCAGAACCTTCTGGAAGCAGGCTGTCTGTTTGCCGGGAGGCGTAGTTTTGTGTGCCATGGTGGATAATGGGTGTGAGAGTACCTATTGAAAGAGCTGCTGCTGATTCCATCTGTCCCTGTGAGGTGGGGATGGTGTCCCTAGTGGGGGCAGAACCTTCTGGTGTGAGGCTGCGTAGGTCCAAGAAAGCATAGTGTAATGCCCTGTCCCTGTGGTGGATTTTGGGGCTTGCAGTGCCTTGAGAAAGTCCTGTGCCTTCCATCTAGCCCTGGGATGTTGGGCATGGTTTCCCTGGGGTGTGAGGCAGAGTAAGTCCTGGGAAGTGTGGTGTAGTTCCCTGTGGTGGATTTTGGGACTGCCAGTGCCCTGAGAGATTACTGGGCCCTCCAGCTCCCCCTGGGAGGTGGGCATGGTGTTCCCGGGGCGGGGGCAGAACCTTCTTTTGGTAGGCTGCGTCCATGCCCTAGGAAGTGTTTTTTAGTGCCCTGTGGTGGATTTTGGGACTGGCAGGGATAATGTACAGTTTCATTGCTGTGCAAAAGTCATACTCACTGTCCGATAGTCTCTGAGGCAAACAGTCGATGACAGGAGCACATGCTCTATGGCAAGGCACACCTCAACAACTATCTCAGCGACGGTGGAGATCCCCAGGCCAAAAGTATTTGCAGTTTTCCTTAAGATCAGGGGGGTTGTGAGCCACCACACAGTAATGGCCACTCTCTCCTCAACAGGAATAGATTCCCGCATGTATGTGCTCCTTTTTTCCACGTGGGGACGCAGATGCCCAGCAATCTCGAACAGGGTGGCCTTGGTCATCCGAAAGTGATATAGCCACTGGTCATCATCCCATTTGGCCAAAACCTCATCGGTCCACCATGTCCTTTGCATCCTCTCCCGAACCCACCATCTTCTTGGGCGTGGCACACTTTGGGAGCCTCTTAGCAGGGGCGCATACATGCTGAGGTCATCTTCTTCATCATGGACCCATGAGGCAGCAAAGTAAGCCTGACTGTGGGCACTGGCACTGGCTCCTCGTGGGTATCCACCCACCTGTAGGAGCCTGTGCCTCCTGGTTTGGGCTCTGGTCCATTGGCGTTGCAGTGCTGCCATGCCAAGTTCCAGCACAGTTAGAAAAGGTGCCAAGACAGTGGCAATGTTTATGTTCCTCTGTTCCTCCATGGCCAAAGCTAGACAAGGCAACAGAGTAGCAACAAAGAGGATCCAATAGCTAGCTAGCTCTATCAGATCGAGGGAGCACACCTGGCTACTTCCAAACATTTATTTATCTCCAGAAGCTTCCCAGGAAGGAGGGGCCGTAGGAGGGGCCATGGGAAGAGCTGGGGGTGGTATGGACTTTCACAAGTACGCACGTACATAATGACGTATGGAAATAAGCAAAAAAAAAAAAACCAATCACAGCTGGCAGGGGCGGGTTAAGGAGACTATTGGGAGTGGCCATGGGGAGTATAATGTGAAACTATTAACCCGCGCTGCTACGAACCGCCCTGGAACGAATGGCAGAAGGGCTTAAAAGGAAAGTCCATGCTGCTCCGATCCCAGAAGAACCGGGAAGGAACGTCACGGAGCGAATCCTGGCAAAGTGCAGAAAAAGCCGAGATCTCGGTCTCGACGATGGTACGGACATGTTTCGTTGGGAAGTGGAGGACGAAATAGAATGGGCCATCCTGGATGGTAAAGGAGTAGATTCAGCCCGCTTGGGCGGTTCTGAAGCAGTCAGCACATTCTCCCACAATAGAGCTTTCAGCCAAGCGGCCCTATTGTGATGAGTCTGCATCGTAAATAGCTGACAATGACAACAAGCTCCCGTGTTGTGGCCCTCATTTAAACAAAGGAGGCACTTTGAGTGTCTGTCCTTATCAGGTATTTTACCTCCACAGGTCAAGCAACACTTAAATACAGTTGTTGCCATACAACTTGCCGAACAACACAATCCAACAGAATAATCCAAGTCTGATCCGATCTGAAGCTGAAACAACCAGTCCAAAACGCCAGAAATTAGGGAAAAATCCCGTTCACACTAGCAAAGAGGCTCCTATACACTGCACACGCAGCGGATAAAAAGGAACTGACCATTACACGAGGTGGGGGCTTATATACCCTGAGGGGATGGGTCAACCGCCAAAACGCCAACAGTAGGGTCTAGAAGGTTCCGAATGCTGTTTCTGTGCAGGTGCGAAACCCATTTGTGTGAGTCACAGAGCCCATGAAGAAGAACCAGTTGAGCCTCTTCTTTCCCCCGTTGGCAACTGGAGTTGTGTCTGCGTTGTTTTCTTGGGTCCTGTTGCCATGCCCCTTTACAATTTAGAGTTTTCACTGTTCAATTTTCTCCACAGAATACAAAATCTTCATAGAATATCTCCAAATTCTAACTTAGCAAAGTATCAATTCAATATCAAATCAGTACATATGTAATATCACAGTATCTATAAAAATCTTTATAATATCCAAATATACATGTACTTAATATATAGTATAAATACAAATTATGATCTAATATTATGTCTTGTGTATATAAACTTAAGTTCATTAGCCTTCTACTTACTTCTAAATTCCTTTAAGAATTCTTATCAGTTGAACCATTTAATTGTCAGTTCCTTCAAATCTGGATTCCCAAATGTCAAAGCAATCTCAATTCACAATTATTATAGTCACAATATAAACACAACAGCCCTCAAAAGTTCTGTTGCCTCTTCTTTCTTCACCTTTCTTGAAAAGGCTACTCCTCAGTCTATAATTGCAATATAGACACAATAGTCCTCAAAAGTTCTGTTTTCTTCTTGTTTCTTCTCATTTCTTCACCTTCTTAAAAAGGTTAGTCCTCAGCCTGTAATCGCAAAATTAACACAGCAGCCCTCAAATGTCAAAAACGAAGTCTGTTCTTCACCTTTCTTGAAAAGGCTAATCCTTTTTCTATTACAAAAAAAGCCATCTGTTTGCTGGGAAGAAGCCTCTATCGTATACCCTCAGACAGCTTCATTCATACTCAAATTAGTTTCAGTCAACTCTCTTCATCTCTCTTTCTGAGGTTACTCCTAATTGCTACAAAAACTACAAATCATTACAATGTAATTTAAAGTGTTGCAATATTATACAAAGTTTTCTTTCTTCACTTCTTTTGCTGAAGCTAATCCATACAATTCTCCCAGTGGCAAATGCCAAAACTTCAAGTTTATTTCCCCCCCCCCTTTAAACTTAAGAAGGGGAACCTAAAGCTATAAAGCAAAGCTATAAAAACAAAGCTCCCAATGACCTTTCCAACAGTCATCCTGAAACACTCCAGCTGCTGAGAAGAGAGAGGGGAAAAGAAAATAGATAGAGACGAAGCAGTGTCACCACTTCCCCTCAACAAGACAACAACAAACCATCCTGCTCCACCATTCTGTCCTGCCGCCAGCAAAACTTAATCTCCTCTGATCAGGTCTATAATTGATTTAGTGCTTCTTCAACTGGAAACTCTCATTTTCTTCGTTGGTTTAAGAAAGGTTATTTGGTCAGCGCTTCTTCAGAATTCCCTGCTGTGATCTGTTGGCTGTCACTCCGTCCTCGTCCCGTCTGCTATGGTGCGTGCCTCCTGTCTTCACCATCACTGGGATGATCTGGACTTGTGGGCAGCTCCGATCTCCCTACCTTCCAAGGGAGAATTTTTGCGGGTCCTAACTGGACCCCCCCCCGATGTTTCACTCCTGGACCGCAGTGGCAGTCAAGAGCCTCAGGCTCAGGCTGCCTGTCGTGCCGCCATCTTAACCCCCTGCCTTCCTGTGCCCATCCTTCAAGGGCTTTAGGCACCCTGAATTCAGCTGTGTTGTCTGGCATACTCCTGGCTTTAGATATGAAGGCCAATGCTGCCAGTTTGGCATGGATGGTTGCTGGGAGGAGGCACTCCTGAACTAGCCCTCGGTCTGACCTAAACTTCTGGAATTCCCACCCCATGCTCTCATAACTTCTGGTGCTGGTGGCCAACAACAAGGCGATAACCCTGTCTACCTCACCCCTCCAAGGCTCCAAAGCTCCATTGGCATCAGAACGGGATGGGCATCTGCCTCCAGGGTGAGCTCTCCGAAGTGGTCCATCTGTTGGCGGGAGAGAGCGTTTGCTATCCCATTGTCCACACCTGGCATATGAAAAGCTCTGAACAAGATGTTAAAATGCTGGCAGTGTAAAACAAAAAACCTGACTAGGCACATAATTCACCTGGATCTGGATTACATGGAATTAATGACACCTACCATAGCCATGTTGTTGCACCAGAAGTGAACTGCAGAGTTAGCGAGCTCTCTGGCCAAGATTTGGACAGCCATCGCAATCAGGAAAAACTCAGATCAGTCAGAAGCCCATTCTACACCCATTCCTCTGGCCATGTCTGAGCGCACCATTGCCCCCGAAAATAGACTCCAAAGCCTATGGAACCATCCGCATCCGATGACACCTTAAGAGCGTCATGGACATGGAGCTCTTCCCTCCAAAATGAAATGCCATTATGTTCTCTGATGAAATGCTGTCAAACCTGCAAATCTTGTTTGGTCTTGTTGGTTATCCTGATCCTCAGGTGAGGCTCATGCAGACACACCCCCCCCGATGGCCTCACAAAGGCACCTAAGGAATGCTCTGCCTGGAGCGACCACTCTGTATGAGAAGTTGAGGTGGCCAATAATCTCCTGAAACTCTCTCAAAGTGGCCTTCCCGCAGGTAAGGAAGTGGGACAACCTGACCAGCAAATCTTCTACTTGCCTTTTGGAAGTCTGCAAAATTGCTCAACAGTGTCAATTTCAATTCCCGAAAAGACCAGAGATGTGGTGGGGCCCTCCACTAGAGGGACCCAAAGCGCCAGGAGCCTACCACACTGCCCAGATCCAGGCCTCTCTATGAATAGGAAGTCATCCAGGTAGTGCACCACCCCCTTTTGGCTAGACCTAAACTTGAGACCCAGTCCAAAAAGGTGCTGAACTTCTCAAAAGCAGAGCAAGACACAGTACACCTCACTGGCATGGCTCTATCGATGTAATAGGCACCTATAAAAAAGAAACCTAACAGCAAGATGTCTCCTGGATGAACAGGGAGGAGACAGAAAGCCGATTTGATATCGCACTTCGCCAGTTCTGCCCCAATTCCATTTATATGCACCTTCCTACCTGCCATATCAAAAGATGTGTACTGGACTGAGCATAACTCAGGCAGTATGGCATCATTGACTAACTTACCCATGAGGAGTGATAAATGGTGGATCAAACGATATTCCCTTGGTGTTTTCTTTGGTACTACTCCTCGCGGGGAAACCCTGAGGTCCCTGACTGGGGACGATATGAAGGGGCCCAAAACCCTGCTCTGGTTCACTTCCTTCCTGATCTTCTCCCTGACAACGGCCTCCATGCCAACAACAGTGTTACTGCCCTGGCTAGCCCGAGCTTGGGGAATATAAAAACATATCTCTTGATATCAATAATTCGGCTTCACATACCCATTCCCCTCCACGTGCTTGCGAGGCACCCGGACAAGCATGCACACAGGCTCGGCCGATAATCGCTGTAATATTCCAACACAATACAGGCAGGCCAGAAATAGCCGACTCGCAGCTTCAGGAGACCTCAAATGCAAGTACTCAATTATGTATGCGCGCAACTTTCAAAAGATCCTCTGCCCCACGCTGGCAGCTTGACGATCGAGCTATACAACACTCAAGTACTCTGCGTTTGCATACTGGCTACCCTACTGACAATTTGGCTATAATTCAATCATTCAAATTCTGACCTTTCAGAGGCTTTGTCTCCAACCCCAAACCCATTGTTTTCCCCAAGTCCAAACTAGCCTGCGGTCACAATTCTCCTTATAAAAACCCCTGACTTTGAGCGCTTCCTTGGATCGCTCTTGGCTTCCATCCCGCCTTGCTGTCGCTTTGTCCAACAAGCCTTCCCCTCAGCCCCACGTGCTGAGATCCACGCTCCCCAGCTTCTCCGCTTCCAACCGGGCTTCAGGACAGGTGAAGTATCACCCAAACCAACAACTCCTCTAAAAATCCCTCTATCCCACTCCAACCTTTATTTCTCTAGTTATCTTGTGTGAGTGTGCCGCATACACTGTTTGATTGTGTTTTTAATAAAACATCATTTATTATTTCAACTTCTGTGTGCTCGACTCGGCCTGACCCCGTAAACATAGGGTTCAAGATCTCGCTACGTTACCCTGCCTCTCTTATTGCTAGGCAGTGCTCTTGACTAATTTCCCCAACTTATAAAATTGAGAGCGCATATAGGTGTCCCTCCCGGGACCCCCAGGAATCAGGGTAACAACAGATTTCAAGTTTTTAGCAAAGTATGCTTTCCGGACCCCTTGAAAAGTGATACGCAAACCATACCTAAAGCCCTCCCTCAAGTACTCAGTCGCTGCTTTGTTGGGGTATTGGAGGGGCAGTGCCTCCAGTCTGCTTACATCAGTTGGGCTGGGGCCCCTTTGGCAAAGCTTGGCAGGCTTGGCCTCACTTGCCCCCTTGCTGAGCCCCCTGCTGCTCCCTGGGACCTCCCGCACCTCTCCCCTTTGGACATCTGTGACCCCCACAAACTGAGCAGGCATGCTGATAATTACACTGGTGCCGGTTGCATGAACCCTGAGTCCAAAACTTCCAGGACATGTTATTCTGAGCATCCACCTGACCTGGTGCAGAGAGCTTACACATGTTGCCCGCCTGCGCCCGCTGCACCATATGGTTAATATGAAATCTCTTACCCTGAATTGGCCTGGCAGGGGTCATAAGGTTGACCCAAAGCTGCGATTGGACCTGGTCCCATCACAAGACCGGATTAGTAGCCATCCTCATCCTAAAAGCCTTGTCATATAGCAACCAAGCAGGAGCCGCAAAGTCAACACAGGCTCTGTGAGTGATATCTAAATAATGAATGAGGGCATATGCCCTGAAAGGCTGTGCCCTAACTATGATGCCAGCATAAATGCAAAAGCCTGACAACCAGTTATGCCAAGTTCTCTCAACTTTCTTCTTCCTAACCTTCTCCCTCTCTTTGCCATCCAACTCCTGCCATTCCCTCTGTTCTGGTTCCTTAAAAGTAGTGGGAAGACATCAACAAATTCCTCTTTGAGGTTCTTTTCAACAGTGGCATGGGACAGGTGGTTGCCCAAAGGTACTTCTGTGTCTGCAAAAGGAATAGCACTGTATGGTACCCACCCCATGTCCGTGGTAGTGGCCTGCTGTGGCCATCTCTGCCGTTGTTGCACCCCTGCAGGCCAAAAATTTGAAAGGGAAGGTGGCTGATAAACTGCCCGACTACTTTCACTACTAGAGCTTTCAATTGTTTGAAATAAAATTAACTAATTAGCAAATTAATTCTTGCCTTATTAATTCAATTTGATGCCCCAAATTGATTGAAATGAATTAAAAAGACTGAAATTAATTTAATAATCCAGACTGATTTGTTTCCTGGGCTCAATTTGATGTCCTAAGCTTGCCACAGCACATGCTTGCTCTTATAGCATGTAAATATTTATTTATGTAGTGTGTGCAGGTGGGTGTGGCTGGTTAGGATGACAAAGTAAATAGATTGCCATTCTGTGGAAGCAAAGCAAACTTCTCCCGCCACCACACAGTAGCCGCCGATAGCAGCCACCCAGTGTAGGCGAGCCTGCAGGCCCTCCAAGAAGAGCAGGAGAAGAGAGAAAACCTCGCAATCCCTGCCCCAGGCGGACCAGCAGTCATTCTTAGAGACCCCTCCTTGCTCTTACCAGCGGAAAGCGTGGGCAGCAGAACGAGTGGGGAAGAAAAACAAGCACGCAGAGGACAGACCCCACAAAAATGATCCAGCAGAAGCTGCAGCGGGTGCAGAGGAGCAAACAAGCAAGCCCCAGGCGAGCAGCAGGCAGCTCTGGCAGAAGGAGTTGGCGGTTGCCGCAGTGGGCAAGTGGCAAGCCACCCAACGCAAGGCATGAGAGAGCCTTCCACAGGCCACCCAACCCCAACAGCACAGCCAAACTTCCAAATAAAAAAAACACGCAATGGTTAAACTGTGCTCCACCAGCCCTCAACAATCCCAAGTAACCCGGACAAATTAAGAATGGGGGGGGGGATGCGCCAGGGTGCAAACAACAGACGTACATGGGGTGAAGGGGGGGAACGCAGAGAGGGGACCTTAAAGTCTAGCTACCAGCCAGCCGCACCCACAGCCAGGACCTAACCACTGGCCCCACAAGCCCAACCACCCCCACAGTTAGACCCAAAGGCAAACCGTTTGCAGATCAAACTGTGCTAGGAATCCCAGGAGATGATCTCGTGCAGAAGATCCAAAGAGGCCACATGTGAGGTAGGCTGGGGTTAAATAGGCCTTGGCCGCACCTCCATCACATGGTTCAGCCTGGTACCGTCCGTGCCATCTGCCATTGGTGGCCTCTTCCAGGGATGGCATCAAACCCCTCCCTTCCAGGCAGCAACAGCTGCACATGGTCAGGGAGGCCATTTTTTTTTTACTTTTTATAAAAAAAAAATGAAACCCTGCTCTTCCATTAAATTAATAATGGTGTGCTACCTTCTAAATTTGGGATTAACATTCTTAATCTTACATACTTTTCCCACTCTGCATTTAACATATTAATAGCACCTTTTGAGTTCTATTTATGTGCTTGTATAATAAAGCTTTGCATTTTTGATCCTCTGCATCTCATTTCTGACTGCCAAGAAAAGCTACTTGGAGAGAACTCCACACAACAGGATTCCTGGTTCAAATGAGCCCTTAATGTTATGTGCTGTCCTCACCCTGCAGTTAACATTAATATTGCATGCACAACCCGTCCGCTACTTGAAGAAGAGGCATCCAGTCTTGATTTAATGATGCGTTAGCTGGCTGCTGGCTGACCAAAGGGGTTTAGGAATCGACAGGAGCCTTTTCTGTGAGCTAAACTTTTTCTTCTGCTGGCTGGTCCAAATGGTCACCTGGGAGAGCTCTGCTGAGCTCAGACAGCAGAAAAGCTAAAGGAGGGGAGAACAAGGGCTGAATTGTTTTGCAAGGGCCATGATAGGGAGGCAAGAAGGAGCTCAGTTATGGATAAGCGGGACAAAACGTATGCATAGCTGGGAGCCACTGCAGAGGAGACCCAGAGGTGTGTCTGATAGTGGGCTGGACCTGCAAGGCAATGGGCAGCATCACTGGGCCAGTTCAGACCTTCTTTGTTGCCAGTGCAACCATGGAACCCAAAACAGCAACAGCTGTGAGGGAAAACAAGATGTGGCCTCTCAAACAGGGCCCAGTGTCCAACAGGTGAAGGACCAGACCACTGTCAAAAGGCAGAAATTGATGAAATGCAGCAACCAGTCATTTTTTAGCTTGCAAATGCATTTTGGCTGCCTAAAACATAAATAACACACTGTTAAGTGCAAAAAAAAAAAATTGCTTCCAAGTATTTATTCTGTTATTTTCTAAGCCATTCTAAACAGAACCATTCTCTTTTTAAATTTATTTTTATTGTATGGTATATTATACAACTTCATAAACAAACAGTTTCTTCCAACAGGATAAAACATTGCAAAATTCATGAATTAGAAATTAAACAGGTTACACTGTGGAAGCTGTTCAAGTTTAAGACATAAAGGTGACAAATCTACTTGTTTTGTTTAGAGGACTCATATTTTGAAGAGATCAGAGGTTTCATTGTTGGAGGCATTTGGGCCTAAGTTCAGAAGTTATGTCCAGAAGTCCAGATCAGCCATCGCCAACCATTTGGACCTCACGGACCCCTAATCTCACAATTTTGAATCCCAAGGACCAATAACCCATGAATTTTTGTAAAAAGGTACAAACATTTATAAAATAATGATCATAAAACTTTTGTTTTATTAATATGAAATGCACTTGTTTAATTATAACAAAATTATTAGTGTGATATTTGTTGCTGTTTCTTTTAAATAAGTTTTATGGATTCTTGGCTCCAAGGACGTCACTGCAACACGGAGAGCTGTTTGTATTTCAAGCCAACAGCAGTACTTGTTTTTGATTGACTTAACAGATGAGAATGTCTTTTCATACAAATAGGTTGTTGCAAATGGAATCAAAATTTTGATGGCTTTTTCACTCAGCACTGGGTACTCACTTTTAATAGAGAGCCAAAAATGGTGTCTTGATGACGATGAGTGGAATTTAGCTTTGAGACTGTCGTCGGATGATAGATCGATTAGGCTTTCTTTGTCTTTCATGCTCAGATTGCTATCTTCAGTTTTCACCGAAAATGGATCCATTACCCACATATTGCTATTGGGGTCCTCTTCCTTTGAGTAATAATGGCCAAAAGATTCTGTGAGTGAGCATAAGTGCTGTTGAACAATGGTTATTATCTGTCGGTTGACATCCTCCTCTTTCATATACTCATCAAGATTCCGGAACATTTGCAGATTTTCTTTAGCCAACCGCGTTTGCCGCAGCAATATTTTATTTTTTATTTTTATTTTTTTATTTAACCATCAATAAATGATTAAAATATCACCTAGTACAAATCAACTTAGCCTTATATTCTTAGGGATCACAATCAATATGTTCATTTTCTACACATTGTTCTTCTATTTATGTATTATATACACCATTTATCATTTCTGTTATTTAAACCTTTCTTTTCTCCTCTCTGTTTCTACTTCTTTTCCAATCATACCATCTCTCTCTACTCTGTGCATTTCTTTTATCATATTCCTACTTCCTAACTTCACCTAATTCCAATTATTTCTTGAATGTCTTAAGTTTCTCTTCTTTACTATCCCTTTTGGGATTCTTCTCCTATTTATTTTGTTGTTTTGTTTGAATTTGTGTTGGTTACAGCTGATTATATTTTGTTGGCCATATCTTTTCTCTTATTTTCTCTTCTTCCTTTATCTTTATTATTGAGAACCTTTATTTACTATTTTTCCTTACTTGTTTCCTGCTTAAATATGTATTCTTCAATTAAGTTCCATTCATCCTCATTTCGACTTTGAACTCTGCCTTGTATCATCATCGTTAGTCTGTCCATTTCTCTTAATTCCATCAATTTGACAGTCCATTCCTCTATTTGGGGAATCTGCTTATTTTTCCACATTTTTGCAAATATTATTCTTGCCGCTGTAACCATGTATAAAATTATTCTCCAAAATTTTCTCCTTATTTCTCTGTCTATTTTCTGTAATATGTTAAAAAAAAATATTTCTGGCATTAGTGGGATATTTATTTGTAGCATCCTAGACATGATCTCTTGGATTTTCTTCCAGAAGATTTTCACTTGGTCACATGTCTGCCATACATGAAAATAAGTTCCGTTATCTTTGCCGCATTTCCAACATTTGTTTTCTTTTGTTTTATATATTTTGTTTAGCTTTTCTGTAGAGCATCTTTAAGTAATTCTCCTTCAACATTTGTGCTGCTGTAAACTTTTGTGTGTCTATCCAGCTTTTTTCCC
This sequence comes from Cyclura pinguis, assembly GCA_030412105.1. Lineage (NCBI taxonomy): Eukaryota > Metazoa > Chordata > Lepidosauria > Squamata > Iguanidae > Cyclura > Cyclura pinguis. Next base: position 192,289,684 of record CM059600.1, on the reverse strand, counting down.
AGTGTTCTAAATGTATCACATGTCCTGTATTTTGTGCCCATCTAATCATTGTCGCTTTAATTTGCTCTGTTTCTTATTCCCTTTCCATTAGTAATTTGTACAGTTTAGATGTCCTTTGTTTCTGGGACTCCAACATGATTTTTTCAAATAGGCTTACTTTTGCTACAGATTCGAATCCTTCCAGTTTTTTGTCCATGTTGAATCTTTCTTTTAATTGTCTGTATAGAAACCAATGACATTTGAATCCCTCTATTTCCAAACTTTCTCTTGATTTCATCTTGTACTCCTGTTTCTTTTCTTCTATTAGTAAGTCTTTGTACCATATCCAATTTTCTTGTGGGTCTTTCCATCTGCCAAATAACGCTTCATGGGGAGAAATCCATTTAGGAATTTTTCTGTAAAATATGTTCTTAAATTTTTGCCAAATTAACAACAGTGGTTTTCTTAAATAATGATTTGAAAATTCTCTATCAATCTTTGCTTTATTATACCACATATATGCATGCCATCCCATGCGTATACTGGAGCCTTCCAAATTTAGTAATTTTTCTTCTTGGAGTGTTAACCAATCTTTGACCCATGTCAGACCATTAGCATAATAACATATTTTCAGGTCTGGTAGACCAAAGCCTCCTTTCTCTTTTTTCTCTGTAAGTATCCTCCATTTAAGCCTTGGTCTTTTCTTCTCCCAGATAAATTTGGATAATTCTCTCTGCCATTCTTTGAATGGCTTCTCACTTGTAATAATAGGTAAATTTTGAAAAAGTTTAGTTTGGGCAAGATATTCATTTTTATAGCTGCTATTCTCTCCAGCAATGATAACTGTAGATCACTGCAATTATTTAAAGATTTTGTGATTTCCTTCCATGTTGTTTTGTAGTTGTTTTCAAATAACTCATTGTTTCGCTTTGATATCCAAATTCCCAGATACTTGATTTTCTTCTCTGATTTAAATCCCGTTTTCTGAATCAGTTCTTTTTGTTCCTCTGGTCTTATGTTCTTTGTCAAGATTTTTGTTTTGTCTCTATTGATCTTAAGTCTTGCCACTTCTCCAAATCAATTCAGTTTCTCTAGTAATTTATCGATGCTTAAATTTGGCTCTTCCAAAATAATCACCAGATCATCAGCATATGCTTTCACTTTGTATTCATATTTCTTTACTTTACAACCTTTTGTTTCTGTGTCTCTTCTTATCGCACTGATCAATACTTCCAGAGCTGTTATGAATAAAAGTGGAGACAGCGGGCATCCCTGTCTCATGCCTTTCTTTATTTCAAATTGTTTGGTTTTTTCCCCATTGATTATTAAGGAGGTCGTTTGATCTTTGTATATTTCTCTGATCCAGCCCATAAATGTATTTCCAAAGTCTAATTTAATCAGCACTTGGAACAAAAAGTCCCATCTTAAGTTATCAAACGCTTTTTCTGTGTCAATAAAGATCCGTGCTAATTTCTTTTCATTTTTTTTTCGTAATGTTCAATTACATTCAATATCGTTCTAATGTTATTCCAAATTTGTCTTTTTGGTAGGAAACCATTTTGATCATCCTGGATTAACTTTTTTAATATTCTTTTTATTCTTTCTGGTAATATATTTGTAAATATCTTGTAATCGATGTTTAATAAAGAAATTGGCCGGTAGTTCCCTGGTTCTTTCACGTCTTTCCCCTCTTTCGGGATTAATGTTATATTTGCTTCATTCCACGAATTTGGTTTCCCATTCTTTATAATTTCGTTAAACATTTTTAACATGGGTAGTATCAACTCTTCTTGTAGTTTCTTGTAGTATGTTGCAGAGAACCCATCTGAGCCCGGCGCTTTAGTAACGTTCAATTTTTTTATTGCTTCGATTATTTTCATTGTTGTTATTTTAGCATTCAACATTTTCTTTTGCTCTTCTGTTATTTTTAGAATGTCTTGTTTTCCCAGATATTCTATTATCATTTTTTGTCTTTCCTTGTGTTTTTATACTGAAAAGCTCTTTGTAGTATTTATAGAAAGTTTGTTTCATTTCTTCTTGATCTGTATTTTTTTCCCTGTATTTACTTCCAGGATCAGTCTCTTTTCTCTTTCTTTCCTTAGTTTAAAAGCCAACCACTTCGCCGGTTTGTTTGCCTGTTCAAAAGATCTTTGTTTAATTCTCTTCAGTTTCTTGCTTATCTCTAATTGATGTTCTGCTTTAAGCTGTTCTTGAAAAATCTTCAACTCTGTTCTTACTTTTTTATCCGATGGGTTTATTCTTAATTTTTCTTCTTGTTGTTTTATTTTGTCCATGATTTCTTGATATTTCTCCTGCCTTTTCTTCTTAAGTTCTGAGCCCCATTTAATAAAGTGGCCTCGTAACACCGCTTTACTGGCATCCCATATTATCTTCATTGTTAGCTTCTCTGTCATGTTTTCTTTAAAATAATTTCTCATGGCCTCTTTTATCTTCTTGAAGTAGTACTCATTTTGACATAAGTAATCGTTAAGTCTCCATCTCATGTTTTGCTTTGTAGTCTTTATCTCCAATTGAATTGGGTTGTGGTCTGATAGCATCTTCGGGAGAATCTCCATGTCTTTGATTTTATTTTGTAAGCACCTGGATATAAAAAACATATCGATCCTGGACATTGACTTGTGAGTGTCCGAATAAAAGGTGTACCCTGTAGATTCTCCATATTTCGTTCTCCAGACATCTTGTAGTGCCATCAGATCAATTAGCTTAAAAAAAGATTGTGGAAGTTTTCCCTGCGATTTCCTGTGAGATTTGTTCAAGGATCTATCTTTTTTGGGGTCCGTCACCCTGTTCATGTTTCCTAGCATCAGGAAATTATCTTGGTTTGTTTCATTAGTGTAATTCAGCAATTCTTGTTGCAATTTTTGATAAAATTTGCTTTTTTCTTCTATTGGAGAATATATTCCTATTAGCAGTATCTTGAGTTCTTGAAATTGCACCTCCACGCCCATATAATGACCTTGTTTGTCTTGAAATTTCATTTCAGATGGGAATTTCTGATTAATATGCAATGCCACACCTTTTTTTTATTTTGGGGTGCTGAAAAATAACTTTTTCCTAATTTTGGATTTTTTAAGTATTTGTTGTCTCTATCTCTGATTCTTGTTTCTTGTAAGCATATTACATCTGCCTTTGTTTCTTCCACGTAATGGAAGACTTGTCTTCTCTTGTAGTTCGAGTTTAGGCCTTTTACATTCCATGATAGTATTTTAATTGTCATATTTCTCTGTTAAACTCTTTCTTCTTTGGTCTCCTTCAATCTTTTCTAAGTTTCTCCTTTCCTTTTTGTACTTCTTTCTTTTCTTATATATCCTCTTCCTCCACGTATAAGTCTTCAATTTCCAATTCTGGCTTCTGTGAGTCTTCTTCTTCTTGTTCTATTTCCGATTCTGTATCAATACTCTCTTTTTCCTGTCTTCCTTCTTTATTTCAGTTACTTTCGGGATTTTCTTCTTCCTGTTTCCCTTCTTGGTTTCCTTCTCTATCAATGTCACTTCTGTTATTGCCCTTTAATTTGGTTGCATTTTGTAGCTCTCTTTTTAGTTTTTCAAAAACCTCCTTTGCTCTTGTAGTATTTGTAACTTTGTATCTCTGTTGTTTGTATGTATAAGATATCCCTTCCAGTCTTTCCCATTTGTACGTTATTTTGCGCTTTTGGAGTAATTGTGTTAGAAATTTATAATCCTGTCTCTTTTTCAAAACTTCATACCGGATATCTTTAAAGATTTTTATGACGTTGTGTTCTATCTTTAACTGTTTCTCATAATTGACCTGTATTATTTTCTCTTTCATCTTGGTCCTGATAAAGCAGACCACCACATCCCTGGGCCCATTCTTCTTTCTCGCTATTCTTGGGTTCGCTCTAAAGATGCGGTCAATCTCTATCTCCATGTTTTCCACTTGCATACCTATATAGGCCACCAGTGATGGGGTTATTTTCTCATACAAATTTTCCCCAGGTGCTTCTCCAATCCCTCTCAGTTTAATACATTTCTCTCGGTATCGTAATTCTTGTTCTTGATGCTGATCATCAATTCTCCCTGTTTTTGATTTTCTATCAGGATTTTCTTTTCCTTTTCCAACAGTTTAGTTTTTTCTTGCATTTCCTGAATGTCAGCTTTCATTGTTTTGATCTCTTTATTCACATTGTCTATTCTTTTCCCAATTGTTTCTATTTCTTTTCTATTTCTTGTCTGCTTTAATTTCTGCTCTGATGTCTTTCATCTCTTGCCTCATCTCCTGTTCAAGGTTTCTTATTTCCTGCAGTATTTCTGTCATCTGTTGACCCATTTCAGTAGAAGATCTTCTTGTTGGGTCAATATGTTGTATTTGAGTTTGTGTTCTCGCTCCTTTCCTTAAACCAGTGGCCATTTTACTTGTATTTCTTGAATTTTACCACCAAGTGGCACTTCTGAGCTTTATCTGACTCTTTAGTTAACACTTCACAGGTTAACTGAATTGTTTTCTTTTTCTTAATGTTTCCAGCTGTATCTTCACAGTGTTGTTTTCTCTCTGTGTTCCAGCACCAAGGTCACTTCTATCTGTGAAAGTAAATTAATTTGTCACACAGCACTTTTCCATCCACTCTCCTCTATATAACTTTAGCTACCAGCTTTAAATTCTTTCACTATTATAAACAGTTCCTTCTATTATATTTTCTCTTTGTAATTATATTTTATACCTTTTATATTCAATAAGACAGGTAAATTAAATTCATTGCAAAATTCATTAAATCATCTGTATATATCCAACAATCAACTATAATCCAATTAATCAACTGTAAAAATCAATCTGATCTTAAGTATTTCTCTGTAAAATTGTCTATTTGTCTGTATATTTATATATTTATGAATTTATATATTTGTGAATTATATATAAAGTCTAACAATTAATTTCTTAATATTCTTTCTGTCGCCCCCCTTGTTCCACCACCTGTCTTATTTATGTTATACTTAGTTCCAGTTTTTACAGTCTTTAACCTTTCATATTCTCTTCTCAGCGAGCTCTAGCGACTTATATAGCGAGCTCCAGAGGATTCTCCACGAGCTCCAGCTAATTCTGACTCTGATTCTTCACGTAACTCAGTTCTGTCCTCTTCACGCAAGCTCAAGCTTTTTTATCCCTTTTAACCTCTTAATTCTTTTGAGAACTCTGTCCTCTCTGTCTTTCTTTCTTTTCTGATCAGTCTCTGTTCCTTTCCTTCTATTCCAGCGAGCTTCTAGCGGCTTCCTTACCGGGCTCCCTTCCTCCTGCTTATTGTCTCTGATGCCCGGTCTCTTCACGCGAGCTCGAGCTGTGTTGACTGTCCTTTCATTATATGTTCTTTTCCCTCCTTCGGGTTTGCCTAGTTCTGGTTTAGCTGTCCCGTTCTGTCTTTTCCTTCTTCAATTTTAACTTTCCCTTCTCGATAACAGTATCAAAATTTTTTCTTGTCCCACGTCTCTAACCTCTTTTTATATTTTGTTTTATTTAGCGAGCGCCAGTGGATCCTCGCGAGCTCCAGCTAAATTCTGTCTCCATCCTTCCCCGTCCCTTGTCCTTTCTCTATTTCAGCTTCTAAAAGTTTTACTTTAATTTAATCCTTACATTTCCTTACTATGTTTCTGTCTCTCTTAGTCTCTTGATATCATCTTTATGTTTTATTTGATTTTAGTCTCTTTAGCTTATTTACTTTCCTTCAGGTTTCTTACCTCCCCTTCTTCACTGTTCTCTTTACTTTGGTGTTTCAGTTTTCCTTTTCAACTCCACTTATGTTTTACCTCCAGCACAATCCTTTAATCTTTGAGAAAAATTAGTTTTGGACTAGGTTCAGTTCTGATTCTTGAATTAATTTTACAGTCTGCTTTATATTAAAAAGTTTCAGGTGACGCTTTGCTGCCCTGCAGCGACTTCCCAAGCGGACGTGGTGCTTCTCGACCCCCTCACTCTTACCCGGCTTTTGAGCCCATGTGCCAATTGCTCTTCTTGCCTAAAGAGTGGAACTGAGTCCCCGTCAAGCCCCTCTGGACCCCCTTTACCAGGGGGGTTCTTTACCGAGTATAAATCTTCGGCTACTCTGCGTGGGGTGTCAGAAACAGCAGGAGCTACCTCACTGTTCTGGCTATGGCGCCACCATTGAAACCGGAAGCCACAGCAATATTTTATTTTGAAATTCATCCATTTAACTCACAGTGTGAACATGTCCGTAAGCTGTCCTTACAAGAATGTGTTTAGCTCATTTAACAGTGAAAAAATACCTGCCAGTTACGCAAGCTTGGCTAGCCAATTATCATCAGATAAGATATCTTGGAATTTTGAATTATTTTGCTGCTGGAATAATAACAACTTCTTGGCATAGGTCAAAAGTGGTCCATAGCCAAGTTTCTGTTCTTTCTGGACCATGTAATCCACAGCTCACATGAACTGTGCAGGAGTGGAAGAGGAGGCCAGAAGACAGATCAGGGAATTGTAAGCGCAGAACATGGCCAGTGCTATTGAGTGGGGTACACCCTTCATGATGCTTCTCTCCCGAGACTCCAGAGCTCTTCTGGGAATGCTATTGGCAGATGGCCTGCCTCCAGTGCCAGCAACTGAGACCTGTCCAATTGAAATCAAACTATAGGGAGTCTGTAATCCCATTATCCAGTCCTGAAATGTAATGAGCTATGAACATTATGTTAGCTGACAAGCAAGCTAAAACAAACCTACCTATGGGCCAGTCTCATCACCCTCTCACACCTAGATGACTGTTAATAACTGTAACAGCTCCCTGATTATCACACCAAAGACACACCTTCTTGTCCCTGAAAAGGTCAGTCCAAATGACTACTGCAACAACTATAGGAAACAGCTCCAAAAGTGTGAGGTCGTACACAATATTTCCTTGCAGCCAAGTGGTTGGCCATCTTTGAGTACACCAACACCAACCATAATAGATCCCAAAACAAAGGGCTCCCGCAGCATCCAAGCTTACCTGCTTTGGTTGTCCTCAAGTCAGTACCTCAGCCTGGTCATTGCACCATCCAACCTCTTCTGCAAGTCAACATCAGCTGCTGTGATCTGCCTGCTGTTTGGCTAACCTATCCCATCTAAACCACTGGCTTCAACAATCCTTGAGTAGGTTTCTGGCTACACAGCACTGGTCCTTCCTGGAGCACTGGTTGCCATCTGCCCTGCTTGACTGTCATTGTCTGAGGCCTCCATCATATCATCAAGAACTCCAAAAAGGCTGGGGTGTCCTTCACAGGATTCTTGAGGATTCCAGAAACCAACTTTCTTTCCTTTTTTCTTTCTTTGGCTTGAAAAAAAGGTGATCTAGGGAGCCTGGAAGGGTGAAAAGAGCTGCAAAAACAGCCTTTTGGTGGGCTGAACTTTGTCTACTTGGACCTTGAACTCTACTCATTTAGAAAATGAAAAGGAAGACAATTATTCACAAACTTGCCAATATCATTTGAAGTAATTTGGAAATGGTTTGAATACTTTGAAATTATTCCAGATTGACGTCTGAATTCTTTATTTTAGATTCTGAGATCATTTGACTCTGTCCCAGCAGGATCCCAGCCTTTCATCCCCTTCCGAAAGGGGCCAGGTAGTCCTCCTGCTGGTCAGCAAACCTAGCTGGGATTCCTGGGCCTGGTTCTGTCAGGAGTGCAGTCCTCAATACAGGCAGCAATCTCCCAGTGCGGTTCTAGCCAGCAGAAAGCAGACAAGCAGCAGGAAACCTCCTGAGGTGTCAGTGATGCTGGTGGTCTTCTCTCTCTACTCAGTCCCAGCAGGCTTCCAGCTTTTATCCCCTTCCAGAAGGAGACAGGTGGTCCTCATCTGCAGAAAGTTTTCATACTGCCTCCTGCTCCACTCTTCTAACTCATTTATCTGCTCCAGGAGCCAGGTGTCTGTCAGTCAGAGGCACACTTTCAACGTGGCTCAGGCCTGGAGAGAGCAACCTGTTCCTGACTTCCTTCGTGACCAACATTGTCTCTCCTGATGTGAAGGCTGGCTGTGGGCTTGGAGCATATGGGGCAGGTGGAAGTGGTGATCTGAGAGCCGCTAGAACTGTTTTATTAGTAATTTTGGCCTTAATCCTTTCTTTTCTTTGCCCTGCTTAATCAAATAACATTGAGAATGCTTCCCGATTTCTTCATCTGTTGGTCTTGATTCCACTTCCTCTTCAACACCTTTTTTTTATTCCAGAGTAATTCAGACATAGAAAATGTTAAGATGGAAAGAGCTTCTTTACTCTTTGGCAGGCTGAACTTTGTCAACCCTGGCTTTGTTTCCCTACAGCCAACTGCTTGGGCATCTTTGAGCGCACCAATGCCAACCATAATAGACCCCAAAATGAATGTCTCCTGCCACATCCAAGCTTACCTGACACTCCATGCCAGCTCCCAAACATCCTGCCAAAGTGATAACATTGTAATCTCAGAGAAATTTGGACCGAATGGTTAGACCTTAGTGCCTTGTGTGAGTCAAATCTTGTGGTGAGGTACCCTGGTGCTGGCCATGATTCTGGCTAGGCGACTGCAGGTGGCTCCACCAGGTGAAACCGCTTTGTAGGCAAAGTTCAGGTGGCCAAGCAGGGCCTGAACCTCCTTTAAAGTGGCTTTCTTATACTCCAGCACACATTGCAGCCACTCCCTAAGTGCCTCTAATTTATCCGCTGGCAGGAATGACACCCCCCTTACAGAATCCAGTATGATTCTCAGGTAGACCAAGGAACTGGACGGTCCGTTCATCTTACCCTCTGCCAGCGGGATGCCCAGCTCTCTGGCCAGCGCCTGAAAAACATCCAGCAATCTGGCACAATTTTTGGTCCCGCCCCTTCCCACCATGAGGAAATCATCTAAATAGTGCATGACAAATGGAGACCCCACCCTGGTTTTAACTACCCATTCAAAGAATGAGCTGAATGTCAATCAAAAAATCAAGTGGTTGGCCGAGCAACATGAGTCCCAAGTCGGGTGCCTTGTTCCAGGAACTGAACTATGTGGAACAGACTGGCTCACTATCACAGTGAAGATCCGTGTTACTGCCCTGGCTAGCCCAAGCTTTGGGGATATAAAAGATATCTATTGATATCACTAATTCGGCTTCACGTATCCCTTCCACGTGCTGGCGAGGCCCCCGGACAAGCACGCACACAGGCTCGGCCGATAATCACTGTAATATTCCAAAAACAATACAGGCAGGCCAGAAACAGCCGACTCGCCGCTTTAGGAGACCTCAAGGCAGCTAGAAATTTCCCCGAAATTCTCTTAACTGCCACCACCCACTGATTTAACCCACTCTACAACAACACAGTGGGACGTTGCTTGGGGATTCCCGGTCTCTATCTTCCAAGATCCTTCCCTTTCCTCACCCCCCTTCTGAGGTACAAGGAATCCTATCCGCATGTGCACCGAGGAAAAAGGTGTTGGAATGGAGAGGTAACAGAGGCTTTACAGAAAAATATTTATTTTAAACAAGCAAGATAAACAAGAACTAATGCTCATGAAAGGGTATCCCCCCCCTTTCAGGTACACTTCTTAGTTACAAATAATTATAAGTACAAATATATTCTCAGAATCAGCCAAACTGTCCAGAATAAGAGAGTTCTAAAACAGCTATTAGACCATTCTATGCTACTCACAGCAGTTGGTATTTTTGGGGAGAGCCAGGAGGTGGCCCTCTCTGCCTCTAATGGCTTCCCTCACTCCCCTCATTGACTCTCCTAAACTTCTGGAAGCTTCTGTCTTTTCTCCCCCTTGATTGGCTCTGTCATGTGACCTCCAATCAGTGTAACCTAACCCTTTGTGGGCATGAGGGAGAACTAGTTCTCTTAAGCTGTAATACTTAGATAATGGTGAAAACCCCATTATCATACAAGGCAATCTTTCTGAATTGCAGGCCTTACCACAGCTTGCAAATTTATCGGGCTGTACATCTACTACAGAGTCAACAGTTCCAGGATGGGAGTTAGAAACTTCCTGGAGATGTGAATAATACAGAAGATTAGGACTGTTTCTTTTTTGATAAATCTCCAGGACACAGTTGGCTGCTATCAGGATCCACCAGCTGCTGAGGACAATTCCTCGGCAGCTCTTCCCACTGTCACAGATGTTTACTATCGAAGGTATGTCCTGCTGGCTGCTTTGTTCGTGTTGGGCCTCTGGCTTTGAAGGCCACAGACTAGGGAAGAAGAATAAGAACGGAGGTGGGCAACTTGCGGTTCTCTGGATGTCATTGGACTACAAATCCCATCAGCCCTAACCTGTTGTGTGGGATTACTAGAGCTGGTGTTCAAAAACCTCAGGAGGGAGACATGTTCCCCCTGTTTGAATCTGAATATTGCATAATCCTCATCCCAAGCATCTGTGGGACGATGTCCTCCATGTTGCAATGCTGGCAAGTTTGAATATTGGATAAACAACTCTCAGGGATTGTAAAATTGGTGAAGAAGTCTCTAGGGCATCCAGCATTCCAGGACAAGGTACTAGGGTGATCAGACTGCTGTAGTTTTTCTTTCAGTCTTATGGCTTCTTTTAGCTTTATCACTACACGTAGGTGCTATTATGAATATTACTTGTATAAGCACAAATATCAGTATGAATAAGTATCATAAGCAGAAATAACTTATAGGAGGCTCACTGCACACAATTTCTAAGAAATGCACCATGGATCAACTTGGCATCATCTTTTTTTCAGTTGAAAGACTGGGCCACACATTGATGATATATGTTCTGCTAGGAATTGAAAAAGGTCAAAAGACCAGATTGTTGAAAAGTGGACCATCGAAAAGCAGGAGGACAGACACCTGTATTTCACTAAGTAGTCTTGACAGTGTCTCTGTCCTAGGTGTCAGTCTTGAAGATATTGCCAGGAGCAGGTCCAGGGTTCAGTAAGATGGTCTGAAAGCAGTCCACATCTGCTCACTGCAGATACTGCAAAGAAACTCAAGAGGCAAGAAGCAAAGTCTCATTCTTGTTGGGCTCACCCGGGATACCAGCTAACAGGAGGCAAACAGGTCTTGTGCTTATGGTTGACTTGATTCAAAAAACCCCGGCAGAACAAATGCAGCCCTCCTACTCTAGGAAGCCTCCAAGAAGTAGTCCATAGCCAACTTTGTGTGTTTTCTGGACAATATAATCCACAGCTCACATGAACTGTGCAGAAGTGGAAGTGGAGCCAGATGGCAGATCAGGGAATTATGGTACCAGAGACATTTGAGAAAACTTTTTAAAATAGAGTATATATTATATACCTATACTGTATGTACACTACATACATAGAATATACAGTCTATTAGCATAAATAATCACATTTTTGTAACCATCATATAATATGAGTTAAAGAACCTTAGTGTCAGCCTTAATATTTACTACATATTAAATTTCCCTTGGAGCAATTACTGACGTGTGCCCCCATTTCTCCCTTAGGAAAAGACCAGCATCTCTAAATATGGCCATTATTTTATCTTTTAGGTACGTAGTTGATTTATCCATTTCCATCAATTAACTCAATTAACTGGCTTTTTAATCTGGTATCTTTTCCTTTTGCTGCCCACTCCTCGAAATGAAGAGACCACACAAACAGGACTTGGGATGAACTACAGGCAAATTATTTGTTGCTTGTTTAGACAGGAACTTGACCTTGACCATGACCTTGAACTTGACCTCAGTGAGGGCTCCATGATAGCAAAATACTTGGTCCTGAGGACAAACCCCTGACCCTGAGTTGCCACCTCAGCAACCCCCTCTGTCAGGTCAGAGACCCGGGCGGTGAGACAGCCCGGAGAAGGGAGTGGGAGAGCTAGCAGAGTCCTGCCAGGAGGAGTCAAGGAAGCACTTACTCAAGGGAAGTCCATTCACCTAAGCCAGAGCAACAAGCAAAAGCCATAGTCAGAGTTCCAAAAGCCAGGGGTCTGGAGCCAAGAGATCAGTCTAAGGTATCAGGAGCCAGGTGCTGGAAGCAAGGAACAGGCAAGGAGAGGGCATGTAGAAAGTTTGCCACAAGCAAAGGAAAGCTTCCAGGCAGGCAGTTATATAGCACAAGACACAGGTGTGGCTAGTCACTGCTTCTTGAACTTAATCAAGGAAGCCTCCCTTTGCTCAGCTCTGTTGAGTCTCTGCCTTGTTTGTGGGCTGATTGACACAGGTTCCCAAGCATCTTCAGAATCGGATCCCTGTTGCTCTAAAGGAGCAGGCAGAGGAACGTCCAAGCCTGCTTGGTCCATGGCAGCAGGGGGAGCTCTTGAGCTGCAGGACTCATCTCCAGCCAGAGCCACAGGGATCAACAGCTGCTGCTCGTCATCAGCAGCTCTGACAGGGGCTTCAGTTATCACACCCTCTGGAAGTGGTGCCCCACAAAGCCCACCACCTGCCACAGAGCCCAGAAGTGAGGGCATAAAATATGTGGGCCTGCCCCAGGGATGCCGTCCTTCTTCACCCTTCACCCCCTGCCTGACAACCAGGAGAATGAGCTCCAGAGACGTATCCTACACCACCTTGTGCCAAAGGTATACCCTGATGCCTTAATACCCCCTTTCACCACCATGTACAAGGACAAGTGTCCACTTAGTCCTTGGATGCCCCACTGACCGCCAGGATGTTCCTCAGGCTGGTCTGCAAGTTTCAAAGGAAAAGTCCATCTGGTGAAAAGTAAGCCCCATCTGCCCTGTATATCTCATGCTGGTGCCATGTTATATTATGATGATGGATGTAATCGTCAAGTCCTGTCATAGAGCATTGTGAAGCTCAAGGTTGGCTCATCGGTGAGTGCTTTCAATCACCATGAGTCACGTCTCCAGCCCAATACCTTCCTGGGGATCATGGCCAACCACACAATGCAAACGCCAGGCCACTTGGCTTGCATGACCTCCATGTCATGGATGGCTTGCAGGACAAATGCTTTTCCTTTCAACAGTCCAAGATCATTACCACCCAGGGGAATGACCAGCACCTTGGGAGGAGGAGCCCTTCACTCCTGAAACAACAACGGCAGCAACGCCTTGGAGACTAGGATGCCCAAGGGTTAAGGCTCCCACTAACACCACCACACCCCCAAACCTGCAGCCCTGGCAGGGCAAAGCATCTAGCAGCATCCAGTTCAGGGGCGATCACCCCGTCTGATCCTCTCCTGCTCTGCTTGCACCTACCAGCAAAGATGAAGCCTTGCATTTTTTTTTTAATGCAGCCGGGCAAATTGCCCAGCAGCGAGCGGCCCTAGCACCTGCAGGTGCAAGGGCGATTGCTTGGTCAGATCGTGTCCTACAACAGGCCGGCAGGGGATGCGGAGTTGTGGTTCAAAGGTCCTGCCTGGCCCACCCCCCTCCCAGCAGCCAGTGCAACAATGGTCGCACTGGTGACATGGTCCCTCCCCAAAAGGGGGACAGCAAAGTCGCCTACCCCCTGAGCCGCTCAGAGCGCGGGCATGGGGGAAAACGGATTTCCATTCTTTAGCAAACAAACTCTTAGCCTTAGTAATCATATAAAATAGGATTTTCCTCTCTCTCTCTCTTTCTTCTAAGGTCTTAGTCTTTTTTTTTAGTAAATAAAACTCAAGCTTCATTGGGAATCTTTCCTTTATTATTGTAATTTCATTGTATATCATTTTCCAATATTTTCTTGCCATTTCACATTGCCACCAGGAATGATAGAAGCTTCCTTTTTCAGTTTTGCATTTCCAGTATGTATCAGTATAAACTTTATATACTTTAGCTAATTTTGCTGTCGTTTCTTTCCAAAGTTCCAATTGTAGCAAGTGTCCAATATTTGGAACCCATTTAATCATATTTAATCATCCTCCTGCCTTCACTCAGCTTCTCTGCTCTGAAGGAAGGCTTTTAACAATCTTCAGCGTTAACTTAACCCACTCTTATCCTCTTCAGAAGGTACTAAGTTCAATGAATTCTTAAGGTACTAAAGGTACTAAGATTAATAAATTGTAAATTCAATAGAAGAAATCTTACTTTTGAAAAAAGACAGTGGCACTAATGTCTTTTGCCGGCTCCCTGTGTGCTGATCGGCCAGCTCATTGTTTGTGGTGGTGGTGGCCCCCAGACCTTCGTCCACTCCTTCCATGGCTGATTTCTCCTTTCTCCTCCTTCTTCCGATCTTCGGACACTGGAGCCAGATGTTGGGTCTCTTCAATCCTCCCAAGTTCTCTTTGACACTTAAAGAGTACTTTGAGTGGCTTTTTTGGTCTCCTCATCATTCTCTCACCTCAGTCATTGATTGCTACTTCCTGACAATCTGACATGACAACCTGTTGCGCCACCATTACTGTCTCTCTCCATCAGATTCTTCCAGAAAATGCTTCTTGAAGACGAATCAGGAAGAGTGGAGAGTGGAATCAAGTTACTGCTTGGTGGATGTGGTACTCACAAAAGCACAGGCCCGTAGTATTGTTTAGACCTTGTCTGCCCAACTTATGCTGTTCTCCCTCTGAGAAGGTGGGGCAGTAAGGGCTAATACTGCTTTTGGAAAGGTGAACAGGGACGGGGTATCCTAGAGGAAGAATGCAATAAAACACCTCCTGCCTGTTTCATGGGAAGTGGAAAAGCCAGCAATAGTTGCAGGCAGGCAACTGAAATGGGGAGGAAGGTGCAAAGAAGAGTGTGGAGAAATGGCAGCACAATGTCAGAGCAAAGACTACGAAAAAGCTGCTCTGTGCATGTAGGAGGAATTCAGGCTGGCTTGTACAACACTGTTCCCATGGGTGATAGCTCATACGTAGCCTCCCAGATTCCCTCAACAGAGGGCTCTTGAGCAGGTTCTGTTTTCTGCATATTTTTTAGGGTGAGCAGAGATTGCATATGGCTGAAATGATGTGAAGGACTTTCTCCTGAACTCAAGTTGCTTCACATTTCCTTCTTTCACCAAGTCCCTGTAGACTGCCAGGCAGTCCTTTACTGCCTGGAAATCAAGAGGCAGGAAGTGGGTACCAGTTCACATTTAAATAGAAAGGAAAAGGTGAAAAAAGATGGCAGACATCAGGTTGGTCCAGCTTACCTTCTCCTGCAGATCATCCACTTTGCACTCTGCCCATCTCTCTTTGCTTATTTGGTCCTCAGAGGACAGACAGTAGACATTTATCCTGCCACTCCATTGCAGCCATTTCTTTTGACCTCCAATGTTTTTGTGGCATTTGCATCCAAGGGTATAAAAGGGCTTAGCAGATGGTTCTGGAAACAATCAGTGCACTAACAGGAGGCTATCAACTAGGAACCCCTGTGGTTTAGCATCTTGAGAGTCCAAACTGCTCAGCCATGAAGTTTATTGGGTGACTTGCCCAACTAACCCGTGTTTCCCACCCAGAGTGTAGGTGCCACAAGAATGTTGTTGCTTTTAAAAAACTCATGAGGTCGCAACAATCTCATTTTGTTGTGACCTCATGTCTTTCCAGGCTGTCAGCCTGAGGATGAGGCCTGTCTTGGTAGAGGTTTTAGTGGGCAGCTATGGACGTCTTTTTGTCGCAGGAGCAGAGTCAAAATCCTACCAAATACTTAATTTTTTTCAAGTCTGCCTAGTGGAGATACTAACAGTCCAGAAAGACTGTAGTACAAAAGCAACTTGCAGTCTACTGTCAAATGCAGAGGTGGGCAGGCATTAAACTAGGCTTTTCCCTATAACTCACCGTTACCCTGTGAACCGGGGGTCCCGGGAAGGACACCAAAATGTGCTAAACTAAAGTTGGGGAAAATTAGCTCAGAGCACTGCTTAACGTTACGAGAGGCAGGGTAATGTAGCGAGATCTTGAACCCTATGTCTACGGGGTCGGGTCGAGTCAAGGAGAACACAGAAGTTGAAATAATAACTGATGTTTATTAAATACAAGCAAAACAGTGTATGCGACACACTCATACGAGATAACTAAAGAAAATAAAGGTTGGAGTGGTATAGAGGGATTTTTAGAGGGATTGCTGGTTTGGGTGATACTTCACCTGTCCTGAAGCCCAAGAAAATAGAGAGCGAAGCTGGGGTGCAATGTAGCTCAGCACGTGGAGCTGAGGGGAGGCTCGCCAAGCAAAGCGGCAGCAAGGTGGGATGAAACTCGGGAGCATTCCGAGGAAGGTCTCGGAATCAAGGATTTTTATAAGGAAAATTGTGACTGCAGGCTATGCTGTACTTGGGGGAAAACAATAGATTTGGAGTTGGAGACAACACCTCCGAAAGGTCAGAATCTGAATGATTGAGTTATCGTAGCAGTTCTCAATAGAGTAGCCAGTATGCAGACGCAGAGTACTTGGGTATTGCATAGTTTACCCATCAAGCTGCCATCGCGGGGCAGAGGCTCTTTTGTGAGTGGCGTGCATACTTAATTAGAGTACTTGCCTGGAGGTCTCCTAAAGCAGTGAGTCAGCTATTTCTGGCCTGCCTGTATTGTAGTTTGACGGCCGAGCTTGTTTATGTGCTCGTCCGGTGGCCTCGCAAGCACGTGGAAGGGAATAGATAAGTGAAGCCGAATTATGATATCAAAAGGATATCTTTTAATATCCCCAAAGCTCGGATTAGCCAACGCAGTAACACCACTCAGGTCCACCAACCAGCAGCAAATACAAAATGGTGGGTTAGGTAGGAAAGGAGGCAACGAATGACAGAACAAATCGCCTGTTTAATCATTTTTTTAAAAAAAATCTAAAGTAAACACTCTGTTTTAGTTTACATTGCAGAAAGTAATAATTTTCTTTGTTTCATTGTGATTCTTCTGATAAATGGAAGTGCTTATTTGCCATACAGTCCACATCACCTGATCACATGTTACAATAGTAGGGTACTGCATGTTCTCATTCAGAAAGGATTTTCCCAACATCTCATAAGGGAGAGCAGGAGACCCCACAGACAGGCTTCCTTGTGGGCATATAAAATAAAATGAAACCACCTGACTTAGCTGGGATCCCTGTGCCTGGTTCTGTCAGGAGTGCAGTCCCCAATACAGGCAGCAATCTCCTAGTTAAGTGCTAGCCAGTAGCAAGCAGACAGGTAGAAAGCAGAAAAGCAGCAGCAGCAACAACAACGACAGAAGGAGAAAACCTTCTCCTGGGGTGTCAGGGATGCTGGTGGTCTTCTCCCTCTACTCAGTCTCAGCAGGCTTCCAGCTTTTATCCCCTTCCAGAAGGAGACAGGTGGTCCTCATCTGCAGAAAGTTTTCATACTGCCTCCTGCTCCACTCTTCTAACTCATTTAGTCACGCCTATAGATCTGCAAGACGCCTACTTCCATATCGCCATTCACCCCCAGCACAGGAGGTACCTCCGGTTTGCGGTTGACGTGTGCCCACCCTCTCCAACACTGGTTCCTCAGGCACTTCTATCCTCTCCTTGACTACCAGCATCATATGCTTCGGATCCCACATCCTGTCAAGGATTCTCTCCACTGGTGGCTGTTTCCTCACCATCTGCTGTCCGGAATACCCTTTACCAAACCCTGTCCGTCCCTCACTATCACCACTGATGCATCCCTCCTCAGCTGGGGAGCCCACTGCAATCGCCTCTCTGTCCAGGACCACTGGACCGGACTGGAGAAACATCTGCATATCAACGCCTTAGAGCTTCTAGCAATCTTCAAAGCCCTCCGGGCCTTCTGGAAACTCCTCATAGGATGGACTATCTAGGTTCTGTCCAACAACACAACAGCTGTCTGCTACGTCAACCACCAGGGAGACACCCACTCGTCCCTCCTGCTCCATCTTGCATTGCAGATATGGGACTGGTGCGTCCCACTGCGGATTCACCCAATTGCAATCCATCTAGCGGGACAAGACAATGCTACAGCAGACATGCTGAGCAGAGACACAGCTTGCCATCACGAGTGGTCCCTCTCCAGCGCCACTTTTTGCTGGATAGTGTCCCGATGGGCTACTCCATCTGTTGACCTCTTTGCCACTTACCAGAACAGGAAGTGCCCCCGCTATTGCTTCAGAGCCGGCATAGGAGACTGCTCTCTCAGGGATGCGTTCCAGTTTTCCTGGGACAAGGGATTCCTTTATATCTTCCCCCCATTTCCTCTCCTGGGCCGAGTGGTGGCCAAGATTGTCACGGACAGGGCAGACACTGTTTTCGTAGCCCCTTACTGGCTGAGACAACATTGGTTCGGGCGCCTTCTCACCATCTCCTGGGGCCATCGGATGCTACTTCCACGCAAACCCGACTTCCTTTTGCACTCACATGGTCACGTGCTTCATCCAGACCTCCCTGGCCTCCACTTGCATGCTTGGAGAAATAACCTTCTAGACTCTCCTGCCATCTTGGCAGTTCTCATGGCCTCTAGGAAGGAATCCACTTGTAGAGTACAAGTGGCACAAGTTTACTGCCTTCACAGATGCCTGCAGTGAGGCTGCTTCTCCTGTCTCCTTATCAACAGTACTCCATTTCCTCCTGTCTCTATGGGAACAAGGACTGGCCTTCTCCTCTCTTAAAGTCTACCTCTCCACGATTGTTGCCTATCAACCATGTGGCTCTCCTTCCTCGGCTCTTTTCAGAAATACTACAGTCAAGCAGTTCCTCAAAGGCCTTCAACATCTCTATCCTCCTGTCTGTCTCCCCGCCTCTTCCTCCATGGTCTCTGTTTCTGGTCCTTTCCCAACTCATGCGCCATGCGTTTGAACCTATGGCCACGTCTGACAATTGTCTCCTTACTCTGAAGACAGCATTCTTAGTCATTGTTACATCAGCTAGAAGGGCGGGGGAACTGACTGAGCTCTGCTTAGACGAACCCTTTCTGGTGTTTCATAGGGACAAGGTGGTCCTACGCCCAGACCCTTCCTTTCTCCCTAAAGTCCTCTCCGACTTCCACCTGAACCAGGATATTATTCTGCCAACTTTCTATCCTGAACCATCTTTGCCTCTTAAGCGCTCCCTCTGCTCACTCAACGTGCATCGGGCACTGGCCTTCTACCTACAATAGACTTTGACCTTTTGCTTGACTCCACATCTCTTTTGTTTGCTATGGTGGGTGGCATAAAGATCACAAAGTCTCCACTCAACGTTTTTCTAAGTGGGTTGTTCAGACGATTTCACCTTGCCTATGAACCCACCAGGCAACCACCTCCATCTCTGCCTCACACCCACTCTACCAGGGCTGTGGCCTCTTCAGCAGCTCTCCTCAAAGGAGTTGACCTGCAGGAACTTTGTTGGGTGGCTACGTGGTCACAACCTTTGACATTTGTCTGCCACTACCTTCTTGATTCTAGAGCCCGACATGATGCCCCCTTTGGTCGTGCAGTGCTGTCCTCTATCATCTAGGACCTGACCTGCTGTCCAACGGTAAGCTACTTAATCCCCCATCGTGTGAGGCACAGAGACCACAAAGAAGAAGAAGAGGTTGCTCACCTGTAACTGTGTTTTTTCGAGTGGTCATCTGTGCCCTCACACACACCCACCCAGTCTCCCCTCTTTCAGGCCCCTTCCTCGATGGACTTCGAAACTGAGGGAAGACTGTTAGCTTGGCAGGACTGAGCATGCTCAGTACCAAGTGGGGGAGGGGTTCCCACCAAGCTGCTCAGCTCTGGAACTTTCCGAAATGCTACTGCGCATGCGCGAAGATTCCCATTGTGTGAGTGCACAGACAACCACTCGAAGAAACACAGTTACAGGTAAGCAACCTGTTCTTGCTGCAATAGGATGTGCATCTCATGGGCTTGCTTCTTAATGATATTATGAAACTGAACACCCTTCAAATGGTCTCTAAATAACCAAAAGAAGTTATAAAACACATAAAAGCTACTCATATTGTAGTTGCAGTTTTCAAGAAGAAGCAAGTAGAAAAAAATGCAAAGAATAAAATAGTGACACGGAATCTCTGTAGTAAAACTCAGTGGGATGGAGTGGTGATCTCCTTTGAAAGTTTACTAGAAACAAAGAAGCTTGTCAAGAAACAGTAATAGTTGAAGATCTTAAAGTACCCAGGAATGTAAGAAACACTGTTCTTGATGAGGACGACTTCTGGGTTCAAGCTGCAGAATTCCCTGAAGATTCGAAAGCCAATTTCTGCAGCAATCACTCCATCTGAATCAGACAGTTCACTTCTGTCAGAAATTCCTTATCAAATTTCCAAGATAAAAACAACTGTTTTTGAGAATCTCAGTGTTATCTCCACTTAGAAGTGCATAAAAAAGTAAAGTGAAAGGTTTTATTTTAAAAAAAAGGAAGAATTTTGTTGCCATCCAATTCATGCTGCTGCAGATCTGTTGGATCTAAGATTAAAAGGTGGAAATATAAGTGATGATAATACTGCTATTGCATTTGACTGGATTACAAAGCAAGCATCACATTTAGGACTTGATATTGGGAAGGTACTTCCAAATGTTGCAGAATATAGAACATTTTCAGGGATTTGGCCCAGGAATGCAGTCTGTAATTCTGTCAAACATATCCTTCCTGCACGGTCTTTGCACAACACAGCCTCTTGATTCCTCTTGCTTCTCATCTTCTTCAAATTTCTCTATCTTCTGCAGCATGTGAAAGAATCTGGTCTATGTTTGGAAACACTTGCACTAACTCAAGAAATAAAGTGACATGTGAAAGGATAGAGAAGGTTGTTTCAATCCAGGCAAACTTTCGGTTTCTGGAAGTCCATAACTGTGATGATAATGACAAAAATAATGAAGAAGAAGCAGAGCCTGAAACTGAGACTGGTAACTATAGCTCAGAAAATGAGTCTGATTAAATTTCATGCCTATTCATTGAATCTTAGTCCCTCCCTCCTCCCTTCCACACACTTTTCCCCCCTCAATTCTTTTTATAGGAATGGGTGCTTTATGTCTATTTGATACTGTGGAGAGGAACTATAAATAATTTTCTTTGTTACTAATGTTGACAGTTTCTTCTGTATTTATTTATTTATTTAGTCCCTGCTCCACATAAACTAGCAAAACCAAAGAGGTTCCGTACAGTTCAGGAGACTGTTGCTCCATTTGTTACAAACATTTTAAAAAAAAAAGTAAATTCCATATGTAATAATGGTTGAATACATTGTATTTTTAATATACCAATTGTGATAATTTAATGCCAAATCAAATTGTATGTAGTCATATTTTATGTTCTTAAAGTAACAGAGTGATTTTCAATCTGTAAAAAGTGCTAATGTTGCACTTTTTCAATTTTTCAAGAATTTCATTTTTTTTCTGAAATTTTTTTCCCCATGGCTTCAAAATTTCCAGAAATTTTAAATCTCTAGCTTATCCACCATCAATCTTACCTAAAAGGGGCCTCTGTCAACGATGCTATCCCCCCAGAACTCTGCACCATTCACTATGCCTCCTTGGATTAGGCGGTCCACCTAGTGAGGGCTTGTGGCCCTTGGGTGCTCTTGGCGAAATGTGAACCAGTCCCATCGCTTGAGGAGAAGTATAGATGACAGGGTGACCATCTTGAACTTCCGGGGGCAGATGAGGAAGCTGACCGCCCAGAGGTCCAGAATGGGTCGAAGAGAGCTGTCTGCCTTCGGTACAGTGAAGTACAAGGAGAAGAAGCCGGTGGATTTGGTCGAAGATGGCAGCCTTTCTATGGCCCCTTTGGGTTTTTTTGTTTTTCCCCACACTCTTTCCCACATTTCTAATTCAATTGAATGTCCCAAGTTCTGTGCCCATCTAACCATTGTATCTTTAACTACTTCTGATTCCGTTTCTCTTTTCAACAATAATCTATAAAATTTAGAGATTCTTTTCTTTTGATTTTCTTTCATTAGTAAATCTAATTAATTCTCTTTTCTCTCAAATCTGTACAATTTTTATCCATTCTATATCTGTCTCTAAGTTGTCTCCATGGAAACCAGTTTAGTTCATGTCCCTCAGGCTTTAATTCTTCTTCTGTACGCATTCTTGGTTTATTGTCCTCCCATTTCAATAACTCTTGATATGTTAATAAATTTCCTTGTTTTGTTGGGGCGATTCTGTAGGCTTCTTGTGGTGAGGTCCATACTGGTAATTTTGTATAAAATGTTTGCTTTATTTGTGACCAAACCTTCAACAATGTCTGTCGGATACAATGGTTTTTAAACTCTTTATTCACCGCTGATCTATCATAACATAGATATCCATGTCATCCAAATCTATTGTTTGTTTCTTCTATTTCTTTAATAGTTGTATTTTCTAATTGAATCCAGTCTTTGATCCAATCTAAACAACACCCGTAATAATAGATTTTTAATGATGGTAAGTCAAGTACTCCTCTCCCTTTTGCGTCTTGAAGTATTTTAAGTCTGATTCTTGGTTTTTTCCCTTGCCAAATAAATTTTTGTAAGTCCTTTTCCCATTCCTTAAATATTTTCTCTTTCCCTATTATTGGTAGGTTTTGAAAGAGGAACATAAGCTTTGGTAATAAAGACATTTTGAAAGCATTTATTCTGCCCAAAAAGGATAAATTCAATTTTTTCCATTTTTCCGTATCACATTTAAGTTCTTTCCATGTTTTGAAATAATTATTCTCAAATAGTTCTTGGTTCTTTTTCGTCACAATAATTCCTAAATATTTTGCTTTCTTAGTCAATTGATATCTGGATCTTGTCTCCAGATCAGCCTGCTCTCTTTTGGTCATGTTGAGAGTCATCATCATTGTCTTTTCTCTGTTTATCTTATAACCTGCTTTCAATCCATATCTTTGTGGAGTTTCCATCAACACCTAAATTGATTCTTGTGGATCCTCCAGAACTATAATTACAACATCTGCAAACGCTTTTCATTTCAATTCTTTTTTCCCTATTTTCAAATCTCTTATCTGTGTATCTTCATTTATTTTTTATCAGCAAGACATCCAAAACCATTATAAATAATAATGGTGATAGTGGGCACCCCTGTCGTACCCCCTTATTTATTACAAAGCTTGCCATGATATCTCCATTTATGATTAATCTTGCTGATTGGCCTTGATAAATCATCTCCATCCATTTGCAAAAATCTTCTCCCAGATTATATTCTTTCAAAACCCGTAACATAAAGTCCCAGGAAACATTATCAAAAGCTTTTTCAGCATCCAAAAATATAAGTGCTGCTTTCTTCCCCAGGTTTTTATCATAAAAATTCAATCACATCTATGATTGTTCTAACATTATCTGTCATATATCTACCCCAGAGAAAACCTGTTTGGCCTTCTTGAATCTTATCCTGCAGCATGTGCTTCAAATGTTTTACCAGCACTGACGCAAATATTTTATAATCTATGTTCAGCAAACAGATTGGTCTGTAATTTTTAACTTCTCTTTTGTCTTTGCCTTCTTTGAGTATCAGTACAATATTGCAAACTTCCCAAGTTTCCGGTTTACCATATTTCTCTATTTTCTTCAGTGTTGCTTGAAGTGGATGGATCAGTTCTTTTACAAACCTTTTATAATATAGCACAGTAAATTCATCCGGTCCTGGTGACTTATCCACTTTCTGATCTCTTATAGCCTCTTCTATTTTAGTCAGTGTTATTGGTTTATTTAATTGTTCCCATGTTTCCGGCGATATTTTAAGAATCTTAACCTTTTGAAGAAATTCAGTTAGATTTTTTTCATTTCGATAATAAGATTTTATTTCATAAAATAATTTTCCAAAATATTCTTCAAATTTCTGCTTTATATTTTCATGTTGAGTAATCAGCTTCTTCCCATTTTTCAATTCAACAATTATATTTTTCTCTCTCCTCTTCTTCAACTTATATGCTAACCACTTCCCGATTTTATTTGCTTGTTCAAATTGGGTAAGTTTCATCTGTTTCATCTTCTTTTCTATTTCTTCCATTGTGGTCATCTCTATTTCTTTTTGTATTTTTTTTTATCTCCAGTTATAATGATTTCTTCATTGGATTTTCTCTAAATTACTGTTCTTTCTCTTGGAGTTAAATCATCAGCCCTTGATGTTTTTCTTGCTTCTTTTTATTCTGGATTTGTCATTGTTGCATAAAAAAACTTCTCATTACTGCCTTAGATGCATCCCAAACTGTTTTCATCTTCATATCTTCTTTTATGTTTTCCTTAAAATAGTCTTTAAGTACTTCTTTTGCTTGCTCGTCATTTAACAAGCTATCATTCAATTGCCACTGAAACTATTTTACCTCCTCTTATATTTGCAACATCACCGGGGGGTGGTCTGAGATGATCTTAGGCAGTATTTCTGTTACCTCTGATAACAAATGTCTACAGATAAACATCATATCTATTCGAGACCAAGATTGATGCACTTCCGAAAAATAAGTATATTCTTTCTCGTTTGGATATTTAGTTCTCCGTATATCTAAAACAGATAACTCATCACACATCTCAAAGAAAGATTTTGGCAATTTACCTCTTTTTTCTTGATCTTCCTTACTCTGAGAGGTTGTCTTATCCAGTTTGACATCCATGACTCCATTCCAGTCTCCAGCCGAAATCCAATCTTCATACTCATGTTCTGATATTTTTTCTCGCAATTCCTTATAAAATTTTCTTTTATTTTCATTTGGTGCATATACTCCAACCAAGAGAATTCCCCCCCCATTTTTCAGGATTTCAACTCCCAATATTCTTCCCTCTTCATCTTCTAATATTTGTTTCGCTGGGATGTCCTTGTCAATATAAATTACAACCCCCCTTTTTTTCTTCTCATACAGAGAGGTAAAACATTGACCTAATTTGGAGTTATATAAATATTTTTCTTGATTTTTCTTTATGTGAGCCTCTAGTAGAATCGTAATTTGGGGTCTTAATCTTTCCAAATGATGAAAAATCTGTCATCTTTTTGCTTGTGAATTAATTCCTCATACATTTCATGATATTATCTTCATGTTTATTTTTCACTATCTTTACTTCTCTTTTTTCTTTTTCTCTATGGTTCTGCCAGTTCAGACTCTTCTTCAGACATTGGACTAATTTCTTCTGCCGTTGCTGTTCCCATCTGTGTACGTTCCTCTCTTTGGTCCGATTTCTTGTCTTCAGTCCCTGCTTCTTTGGTTCCTGTTTTCAAATATTTTTCCTGAAATTCTGTTGCTTGCTGAATGGAGCTTATCTTCCTCCTTCCTCCCTCAAAGAAGAAGGATAGACCTTCTGGTATCTCCCATCTATATCTTATTTCCTGAGATCAAAGATTTTTTGCCAGGAACTGTCAAAGTCAGAGACCTGGGCAGCAAGCCAGCCTGGAAAAGAGAGTGGGAGAGCCAGCAAAGTCCAGCCAGGAGGAGACAAGCAAGCAGTTACTCAAGGAAGTTCATTTACCAGAGCACCAAGTGAAGCCATAGTCAGAGTTCCAGAGTCAAGAGTCCAGAGATCAATTCAAGGTATCAGGAACTGGGTGCTGGGAGCAAAGTACAGGCAAGAGGAGGGCTCGTAAAAAGTTTGCCACAAGCAAAGGGAAGCTGGGGCAGTTATATAGCCCCAGGCACAGGTGTGTCCAGTCACTGCTTCTTAAACTTAGCCAAGGAAGCCTCCCTTTGCACAGCCCTTTTGAGTCTCCGCCTTGATTGGGGGCTTATTGAACCAGGCTCCAGAGCCTCTTCAGAATTGGATCCCTGTTGCTCCAAAGGAGCAGGCACAGAATCAGATCCTGTTGCTCTAAAGGAGCAGGCAGAGGGATGTCTGCGCCTGCTTGGTCCATGGCAGCAGGGGGAGATCTTGAACTGCAGGACTCATCTCCAGCCAGAGCCACAGGGACCAACAGCTGCTGCTTGTCATCAGCAGCTCTGACAGGGGCTTCAGTTATCACAGGAATGCATACTCTCTTCTGCTTCTCATGATACTTGGCAATATATTCTTAAAATTTTTGATTTCATTCTCATCCACAATTAGCTTTTCTTTATAATTTTGTTCCATAATCAGGTCCCGTGTCTTTTCGCTAGTGAAATATACCCCTATATCACGGGGTAAGTCTCTCCGTTTCGCCACTGGCGATTCAATTCTAAAGGCCTTATCTATCTCATGCTCAAACCTTGCTCTTCTTTGGCCTATGTATGGTGCTAAGATATCTGTTACTCTTTGGTTTCAATTTTCCTCTTTCTGTTCCGGGAGTCCTCTCAGTTTCAAACATCTGCTTTGTTGACGTATTTCCAATCGCATTATGGTTTCTTTGTCTTTTTGCTGTTCTTTCTTCATTTGTTCTACCTGATTTTCCAATTTCTGACCTTTTCTCTAATATCTTCCACTTTTTGATCCATTGTTGATAAATCTGTTGTAAGTTTTTGCAGGCTCTGATTCAAACTTTCCACTTCTTTTTTCAAATCTTTTTTTATTTCTGTTCTCGTTGCCTTTAATTCTTCCATCATGTCATTTCTCATTTTTTGAAATTCTTCACCTGTTCATCTCCATCATTTTGGAGCCCATGGATCCTCTTCTTTCCAAAACTTGTGGTTGAATTTGTTTCTGGGTTGTCTTCTTTTGACCTGCAGCCATATTTTATCTTACTGTTCTTTTTCTACATATCCTTTTCAAACCTTTTATCAAAATAGCATCCAGAACTCTTATTTTCGAAAGTATACTTTTCAATATAAAATCTACAATATATAAATCAACTACTTCAAAACCTCAAATTTCTCTCAAAATATTTCTATTATTTTCTATTTTTTACTGTACAAATTTCAAAATTGCCTTTACTATTCTAAGTTTTAAAAATATGTTCAACAGTTAATTCATTTTAGACTTCATATTTCACCCAAAATTCATCAGAGTTCAAATCTCTTTCTTTTTGTATCCACCCTTTAGATATCTTCACCTCTCTTCTTGAGGCTAATCCATTTCCAAGGGTCAAAGAGAAAGCAGTCTAACACTTAATTCCACAATTAATCCCAATATAGAGCCATAAAAAAATCATTAATGAGTTCATTTATAAGTAAGATAAAAAACAAAAATTCATCCATGTCCCATATTCCCTTAAAAGTTCATTATTCTATTTACTCTTTCCTTTGATCTTATTTCTGCTTCCGAATCACTTTCACTTCAGTTCATTCTTCAAGTCCCTTTCAAGTTCATTTGCTCTTATAATTTCAAACCTATTTTAAAATGTTCCCCAAATTTTCTCTTACCTCTTCACCTCTCTTGTTGAGGCTAATCCTCTGTGAGCCCTTCCAAATATTTCAGTTTCGTTTCAAATAAGAAAAGAACATCCAGATGCTTTTCAAGGTCAAAAACTGTAAAAAATTACTCTCCCAAAACAGACTCCATCCTTGCCATCTTTTCCCCCTTCCAGTTTTAAAGTCTCTGCCTTAATTCCCTTTCCGCTTCCCCCTTTCTTCTTCAGTAAAAGTAACAATTTTAAAAAAGGTACATAAGTCTTGAGAGCCTAAAACCTTAGTAAAAAAACAGTTCAATTTCAGGAATGCTAATTAAAAGTTCAAGCTCTCACTCTAAAATGAGGGGGAGAAGCTCAACCGGGTGCTTCCAAGGGAGGGAAGAGTCACTTCTCCACTCACCGAGTCCGTCACGTCTTTCCTTTTTATTCTGGGCCACGAGTCTCCGCCATGCAATGCAATGCAATCAGGTTTCCAATCGGTTTGACATCAACTTGTTGTTTCAACTGGGTTTTTAAACTGTATCCTTCTTTAAAAAAGGTTCTTGCCGGTGCTCGTCAGCTGAATAGCTGGCTGCGAATCCACGGCATTCGGCTTCGTCCTCCATCCTTTCCACGCCAGTTCCTCCATTTCTTCTTCGCTGGCACCGGGCCGATCCAGGACGTGTGAGATGCACTGCTCCCCCTAACCTTCTAAGGGGCGGTTATTTTAGGGGACCCCAAGGGTCCCCAAAAGATGTTATCTTGCAGGTTCACAGCGGGTAGTCCTGAGCTAGCAGTTCAGGCTACCAGCTGCACTGACATCTTGGCTGAAAGTTCCTCTATCGCCCCTTAGAAAAGGAGTGTATCAATCTCCTCGAGAAAAGCAGGACCGGAAGGCGTGGTGTAGAAGACGCCCAGAGGAGGAGTATTTAGAAACTCGATGGCGTAACCAAGATGGATAATAGTTAGCACCCAGGTGTCTGAAGTGATGGTGCGCCAGGTGTTGAAGTGGCGAGCCAGTCCTGGGGCCTTGGACAGATAGCCTGGAAGATAGAAGAGTGGTAGAGGTGGCGATCTACGAGGGCAGTCAAAAGTGAGACTTTGTAGCGGACAAAGACTTCTTGGAGGAAGGCTGACAGCACCTGAAAGAACGACGAGATGAATAGGCTGGCAAAGAAGATTGTTGAGAGGACCGCCGTGGACACTGTGACCAATAAGAGTAGGAAGAGCACCTCCACAACGAGTGCAATGAGAAGGGCCTCCTGGCCTGAGTCGATGAATGGAGGCCTATCTTCTTTGCTGTCAGGCAAGCTTTCATAAGGTGGTCCATGGCGTCATCTGTGGTGGCATGGAAGAGGCTCTGACCATCGAAGGGAAGATCCTCTATCCTCTTTTGATTATCCTCAGTCAGGCCAGCAGATCGAAGCCACGCAAAATGGCGAACAGCAATTGCACCCACCATCACCCACGCTGCACCCTCAACTGCATGTCAAGAAGACTGAATTTGTTGATTCGTGAGTGTGACAGACTCATTGTAGAATTAGATAGCAGTGGCCCGGTGGTCAACAGGTAGATGAGAGATCAAGGGAAAAAGTCTATCCCAAATATTTCTCTGATATGCCGCTAGGCAGGCTTGGGTGTTAGAGACCCTTGCGATCAAAGAGGAGGTTGAGTAAAACCATCAGCCAAAGATATCAAGGCAATGACCCTCACGATCAGGGGGAGTCGTATGAGCCCTCTTACCCCCCTTTGTCTGGGAGGACTCAACAATGATGGAACTTGGAGTGTGATGATTGGTGAGGAAGTCCACATCCTTACGTTGAGTCCAGTACAGATGTTCCAATCGATGAGGGATCAGCTGGAAGGAGGCCAGCTGAGACCATGGATGTTTGATGACTTCCTGCAAGGCTGGCAGAAACAGAATTGGTGCTGCTGTAGTGGGACGCACATCAACATAGTGAAAGACTGGGTCCTGGACTGTTGGGGCGGGCCAGAAATGTCGAGGACCAAGGCATTGGCCATCATGATGAGGATGTCAGAGAAATGTTTGACATCCTCGGGCGTGGAATCAGGAGTCAGTTCCCCAAACACATGCAGAGGAGAGGTGTGAGTCTGAGGAGTAGAATCGATAGAATCCTCGTCGGAATCATAAGACCTAGACGACAGAGAAGATGGAGGTAGCCAAGACTGTTGACCCTGACTTGCCGAAGAAGCTTCTGGTACAGATGATGGAGCCGGTGCCGAGGTCGGTACCGAAGTCAATACCGGAGCCGGAGCAGACGAAATTGGCAGGATGGCAGAAATAGGCATGACGAGGGATTGTGTCAAGAGAGGAGCCAATGAGGTGGGCGGAGGAAGAGAGGCTAGCTGGTCGTCTGGTGGAGGCCAAGACACTGTAGCGATCACCCAAGGTGGAGACGAAATAGCCCAGTATCAAGGGGAGCGATCACAGGAAGGAGATGTAGAATGTCGGTAATATGCAGACTGAGATTGAGAATGGGATTGAGAAGGGTGGTACCGAGATGGATGGAGGAAGCGCAATTGCGAGCGAGAGCGCGATGGAGACCAGGAGCAGCAAGGTCAATATGGAGACCAGCGGCGAACATCAGGATGGTATCAGTTCCAATAAGCCGGCAAATAGGAGTAGTAAGAACCGGGCTGCTCTCTCCATAGATGCTCATGACTGTAGCTGGCTATGTAAGATGCCAATGAAAAGAGTGAGTCCTCTCTGGCCGATGGGATGTCGTGAGCACCACGGTACCCATTGTCACAACGGCGAGGTGATCTACCTCGATCAACACATCCCGGAGAGTGAGCCACACGCAACTGAGGCCGGTCTCAGGAAAGAGCCTGAGGAGCACCCAATATAGGTGGACATTCTAGCTCAGGATATCCAGAGGTCATTGCCAGAAGAAGGGGATTTTGGGAGGACCCTTCTCCGGGCTGATCCATGGTCACGGGCAGAGAGACGGTTGGGGTAGGCCGATGGTCGGGATCCGAAGCGAGGTCCATTGTTACCAGGACAGACAGTACCAGGAGCTGGAGCGGATCATGCACTGGCAAGAGGGTGGAGCCTCCGCTTCCTCTAAAGAGACAGACTGAGGTTGTGTTGGCAGAGGTGTTCGTAAAGGCCCAAAAGAGGTCAGTCAAACAGCCAACAGATGGGCAGCACGTGAAAGGTAGCAGCGTTTCTCTTTTTTCTTCTTCTTAGGAGCTACGGAAGAGTGATGCAAAGAGACCCGCTTACACTCTGCCAAAGTAGGCAGAGTGTGAGGCTGTTGGGTTGAAGCCAGCTGTGAGTTAGAAGAGGTGTCTCCAGAACTAGAAGATGGCGGAACCATTGGCATCCTTGAAAGCTTTGGAATCCTCGAAAGAGAGGAGATAGGTGGCAGAGTTGACAGAGTCGATATCAATACTGAGGTCGCCGGTACCAAGGATGAGGTTGATACCAACATAGTCGGAATAGAAGATCTCAACACCAAGAGAACTCAAGATGGACAGGCTGACACCGAGGCGGTAAAAAGAGCCGTGTTAGAAGCCGCCTGGTCTTTTTCTCATAGGGTGACCCTACTCCCAGCAATAGGACTTCAAACGGAAAGCCCTATTCTTCAGGGTTTGCGAGGTGAAATCCTTGCAAATAGAGCAGGCCCGAACGTTATGGCCCTCTCCGAGGCAGAACAGGCACTTGGAGTGGGCGTCGGAAAGTGGAACCTTGCAGTCACAAGTAACGCAAATTTGAAGAGAGAAGACATAGGAAGGAGAAGGGGTCCTTACAGTTTTCCTGGAAGGAGAAGAAAAATCTAAAGAAAGTTCGAAGAAGAGAAATGCTCAGCAAAGGAAACCTTCTGAGCTGCTAACTGAACAGCGGACAAAAAGAAACTGAGGGAAGACCGTTGGCTTGGCAGGACTGAGCAGGCTCAGGACCGAGTGGGGGAGGGGTTCCTGCCAAGCTGCTCAGCTCTGGAACTTTCCGAAACGCTACTGCTCATGCACGAATGTTACCCTGAAAATTGGGGGTGTCTTGAGGACACCCAAACTAGGCTTCAAATTGAGGGAATTAGTAGAGCTGCTTAGCAGAACTTGCGAGAGGTCAGGGCAGGGGATCTTTAACCCTATGTCTACGGGGTCAGAACCACGCCAGAGTCAGAGGAACAATCTAAAACAATTTTATTAACTAACAGAGAACGTTACAGACACACGTTACCAAATAATCCCACAATCATACAAGGGCTACAGAAATAAAGTTGGAAATAAGCGATCGGTTGGGAGAGAGGGCATACGGACCTTAGTCTAGACGTCCTGGAGAAAGAGAAGGTTAGCACAGGCTCGGTGTATAGCACCAAGGGGAGGCTGGATCCTGGGCTGGACAGCTGGCCACAGCGGGGTCTCACAGAAGATCGGGGATGCGAGTCGCGTTTAGCTCTCAGCAGTGTCTGAGAGGCTTCAGTGGAAGACCTCGGTAGCAGCAAAACGGGCCCTTCTGTCTGGTCTAGGAGGCTCTCCAAAGAGGCTCCAAAATTGAGGATATTTATAGCCAATTTCTGTCCTCAGGGTGCGTATCGGCTAGCAAAGTGGCGTTAATGGGTGATGATTGCGGAATATAATGTTAGGCAAATATCATGACCTCTCCTCGGTATTGTTTTTCACGGGAAAGTCCAGGTGTATGATAGATTTAAAATTCCAAATTGATAGGCTTTGATTGTCTATCCTCACACAGTTCATCAACGTAGCTTGGGGCTGTGACAGTGTCAATGATTCAATTTATCAATCAAGGAGAGAGTCTATTGTGGCTGCCTAGAGATACATGACTCGGAACAATAGGTCGTTGTCTGCGTTCCCCTACAGCAGCAAAGGGCATTGTTGGTTTTACGAATGTCTAATTCAAAACCAACTTTTTACCTGAAACCGACCTTTGCTAGCCAATATCCAATTTGGGAAAGCCAAGCCAATTTTAGAGGTCCTCCCTTAGGATTACTTTGGGGTGTAACATGAAGATTCCCATTGTGTGAGGCACAGAGGCCACAAAGAAGAATGTGCAGGTACTTATCCATTATGATCTTTCATGCTGCTTTCATATTGCTGGCACTGTCAGTCAGCAAAGTGAATACTTTACCACTGCCACTTTTCTGTAGGACTTCACATGTTTTGCAGCTGATATACTCTGCAGTACATCTGTTCTCTCCTATTTCTCTTTTCTTTAAATTCTATTTTTATAAAAAAAAAGTATACAAAAAAAGAAAAAGGATGAGAATAACATATATCATAAAGTTCGTAGCTGATCAATATCACAAGATTAGTCTTTTTTTAAAAGGTAACAAATATATTTACATTATAGATCTAGAAAATTAATTATGTTTATTGTCGTATATTTAACTATGTATGTTTTTTCTTTTCTCCTTGTCTTAATGACCAGACTAAGGAAGTTAGGTTGCTATATTATCTGTCTCTGCCAACGTTTGTTCAAGAAAATAATATTGATTCTTATTAGAACTCCACTGCTATAATTACGATTTATAATACTAAGAAAAATAGTATCTTTATATTGTGTAAAAAAAATACACTTATTTGTTTGACGCCAATTACCGATATGTAAGATTATGGTTACCTCTTTGGAATCTTACCTCCTGGCCACTAAACTATATCTAATTGTTCCATCCTGCTACCTGTTAGCTTAATTTTATAGTATATTATACATTTATCAACATAATAATTTACTATTTTTCTATAGTATTCTACAGCTAGTAATATTATTGCTATAATCATTTAATGTTCTCATTTAGAGCATAATTCCAATTGCCGCACTCTGTCCCCATTTAGATTGCCAAAGGGGACTTACTAACTTCCAATCATCTTTGAATTTTTTAAAGGTTGAATCAGAAAGTTAAGTCATCAATTTATTGAGTTCAGCCATATCATACAATTTCAATAACGAATCGTCTAATGAGGGTGTAGACTTTTGCTTCCAGTATTGAGCATAGGTCATCCTGGCGGCTGTGATCATATATAATATAATCTTCTGTTGTTTCTGGTCTTGCAGTTTGACTTCATCCAAAATATTTAATAAAAATATTTCAGGTCTTAATGGAAGGCAAATATTAAGAATTTTAGTAATATTTCCATGAATTACTTCCCAGAAATTTTTGGCTTGTTCACAGCTCCACCATAGGTGAAAAAAGGTGCCTTTGTTCTTTGAATTCTTTGTTCACCTTGTCCTTATCATAACAAAAGTAAGCATGCCACCCAAATGCGAGTTTTGCTCCTTCTAAATCAGTGCAATTCCTTCTCTTCTCACATTTATCCATCTGTCTGTAAGTAGTGCAAGACACAGTGCTTTGTTGATTTTTCCTTGCTCAGATTCAATTATGCATTCATGTTCTGACTCCAAAAGAGGCTTGCTCAAAGAATGTCTGCTGGGCAAATGGTATGATGATTTTAATAATTTCAAAGGTTCCTACCAGTATTTATTTTCAGTTACTGAAAATGGCGTTCCAGAAGAATATATTGTTCTTGTAAGAGCTTGATCAATTTTTTTCCTGATCTTCAGGTGTCATCTTGTCTACAAATGAAGTTACTATTTTTTGGATGCACTTGTTTTCAGTATTTGTTTTCTTTAAGCTGCTGCTGATGGGACAACACTTTGTGATGCTGCTGATGTTACAGATGGAGCAGGAAGAGGACTTCTTGAATGAGAATGTTGAGAAAAGCTATGTGCACTTTCATCATTATGGTCCTTTTCACTTAGATCCATGGAGGATTTTTTAATATCTACGGGATACTTATTACATACAAGAATGTGTTTTGTCATCCTGGTAGCATTTGGAAATGCATAGTTCATCTGACAGTATTTGCAAATCACATTTTTCTTTCCAGAAGAACTTGTAATATGAAAATGCCTCCATATACAAACTGTTGGTCTCATCATTTTCCTGAGAGGAACAGGAAAGAAAAATAATGCACTGGCCAGCTTGCAAGAAAACACTTAAGCTATGGTAAACCTTGTCCCAGGGTCTACAACTTTGATATAAAATTAATTTAACCCACCAGAGAGGTCACCCAGATGCGCATGTAGGCAGTTGCGGTCATACAATCGAACGAACCAGGTCAGGCCAGTAAACTCCCCAATCACGTTGCCAGAGGAGACCTCATGTTCTGATAACCCATGGTTGACAAAAGGTCATCAACGTTTAAGGAGTCAACTTGAAGGGAGTAAGAGTGTTCCCAGAAAGTTGGGCACTGGAAGCCATAAAATCTTATCAAATCCATCTTCAGAAACTCATACCGGAGCCTCAAAGCGGAGGAAGATCCTGTTATTTAGATGACACCTTGTTATCTTCCGATATCCAAGAAAGTGCCAGGTGTGGAGTTGTTTTCTTTTGCTATCCCCTTTTAGTCCTCTCCGGGAGAGGATTTGCCTTCAAAGTAAATTTTTCCTACAAATAGTCCTCGTTTTTGGACTAGTTTAGAAAGAGAAGAGAGGAGAAGGGAAGGAAAAAGAGAAGATGCCTCCTGGTCATACCAACTGACCGGTACCCCCTTCCGATAGCCGTGCGATCTCTTCAGCGTCTCTTCACTGAGTTCTGTTTCTTTTGCTGCTTCCTGGACCAAGGACTTCAGGAGAAGGTGCAGTATCGCCCAAACTACGAATCCTTAAACAATCCCTCTATCTTATTTCCACTCTTTATTTCTTCTAGCCCTTGGATGCATGTGTGTGTGTTTGCGTTGATGAGAGCTATTACTGTTCAATAAAGTCATTCATTGGACCTTTTTGTGTGATTTCTGACTGACCCTGACCCCGTAAAAATTGGGTAAAAGATCTTGCTAGGTTACTCTGCCTCTCACATTGCTGTTGCGTGTGCTCCGTTGAGCTTACTTTCCCCATCATTTGGAGCATGCTGAGGTGTGCCTTTGGAACCCCCAGATTTTCAGGGTAACAGGGAGAAGTAAAGAACTAGATTAGGAGTAATTAAATTATTATTTACATAAAGGTTATAAAGAGAAACTAAAGTAGCTAAAACAT
The DNA here is from genome assembly GCA_030412105.1 of Cyclura pinguis. Taxonomy (NCBI): domain Eukaryota; kingdom Metazoa; phylum Chordata; class Lepidosauria; order Squamata; family Iguanidae; genus Cyclura; species Cyclura pinguis. The sequence continues at coordinate 192,254,784 of CM059600.1, read as the reverse complement.
GGTTCAATTTTCTGAAATCAGATAAATTTAACCTCTTAACTTTTAATATTAAATATATGTTCAGGTCCTTTTTGTTGCTCTGTACTTCCTTCCAGTGCTTTGAGGCCTAGTGAACAGAACCAAACAGACCCACCCACAAGCAAAAACAAAACTGAAACCTTCTTTCTTCTGTTGTGACAATAGCAGTGCTCCCTAAAGGAAGAAATGCTTTTTGCTCTTGCACTGGAAAGTTCAGTTTGTAACCTAGGAGTTGCTTGTCCTCAGTGCACATGAATTAGAATAATTTGATATTGTTCATAGTTTTTGGAAATGATTTGGAGAATATATGAACACCTTGTCTTAAACATTTTATTCATTGTGCTAAAATAAAACATTCCATAATCGATTTTCTTCCTTTTTTTAATTTTTCCAATTTTTTGGAAAAAAACAAAAAGACTTCAGGGAAAAAGAAGGGAAAAATGTTTTTTTTCCCTGGATTTTTCTGTTGTTGGTTTTTCCAGGCCTTCATATCTCTAGATAAGCCTAAACTCACCTGGTATTTTCTTGGGGACCACCCCCTAGGAGGAGATGTGAGGAAAGGTTGGACATGACCTGTACTCCAAATAAAATATGTATGATGCACATTGAGGTTTGCACCTGGGAATGACAGTGAATGATGTAATCCCATGTCACTCTAGCTGAGTCATTGTAATATGTAACCAGGGGAGAGGGTTGCATCAGACATGGGAACATGCAAAGTTGGCTAGAGTTGCATCAGCAAGGCATGTATATAAGGGGCTGAGTCCTAGCCAACTGTCCTCTTGATTGTCTGATTGTGCAGCCGGAGGCTATGTCGGATGCATATCTCCACTTGCTGTGGAAAGCTGAAACTCTGTTGGAGTACTATAAATATGTATGTATCGTAACTGAAGAGTAAAAGCCTCCAAGTTGGAAGATAATAATGTGTGGGTGTATTTTTGTGGCCTCAGAGCAATGCTGCTAGTGTTTATACTCTGTTGGGCATGCTTCTAAGCTGTGTGTTTAGTGCTCTGCTATATGGTGACACACTTGACTCTGGTACAGCGTTTTGCCAGAGCTCAGTGAAGGAGGGAAGTGCTAACATGGTTTTTGCATAGCTCCCATCATCCACCAATCCATCCACAGGAGACCCTCAAGTTGCTGAAATGGGGTGCTGTGAAAGGTCCTGCTACCCACTCTGCCTTACATTCTTTTTCTACTTTTTCCACCACTACCCATGACAGATCTCTGGTAGATTTGGGATTGTCAGCTTGAAAAGCAACTCTAGGACCCCCAGTGGGGATCCTGAACCCTAGGGTGAAGTCCTCCTCTAAAAACCTTAGAATCATAGAATCATAAAGTTGGAAGAGACCACAGGGGCCATCCAGTACAACCCCCTGCTATGCAGGAAAACATATCAAAGCACTCCCAACAGATGGCCATCCAACCTCTGTTTAAAAACCTCCAAAGAAGGAGACTCCACCACACTCTGAGGCAGCATATTCCACTGCCAGACAGCTCTGACTGTCAGGAAGTTCTTCCTGAGGTTCAGGTGGAATCTCTTTTCCTGTAGCTTGAATTCATTGCGCCTTGTGCTAGTCTCTGGAACAGCAGGCAACACACCCTCTCACTCCTTGACATGACATCCCTTCAAATATTTTAATATGTCATGTCCCCTCTTAATCTTCTCTTCTGCAGACTAAACATACCCAGCTCCCTAAGCCGCTTCTTATAAGGCATGGCTTCCAGACCCTTCACCATTTTGATTGCCCTCCTCTGGACATGCTCCAGCTTGTCGATATCCTTCTTGACTTGAGGTGCCCAGAACTGGAAACAGTATTCCAGATGAGGTCTAACCAAAGCAGAATAGAGTGGTACCATTACCTCCCTCAATCTAGACACCATACTCTTATTGATGCAACCAAGAATCATGTTGGTTTTCTTGGCTGACTCATGTTCAGTTTGTGGCCTACTAAGACTCCTAGATCCTTTTCATACATACTGTTATCCAGCCACGTGTCCCCCATCTATATTTGTGCATTCCATTTTTTCTGCCTAAGTGTAGGACCTTACATTTCTCTCTGTTGAAATTCATTTTGTTAACTTTGGCCCAGCACTCCAATCTGTCAAGGTTGTTTTGAATTTTGAATCCCGTCTTCTGGCATATTAGCAGCCGCTTCCAATTTGGTGTCATCTGCAAATTTGATCAGGATGCCCTCTATTCCATCGTCCAAGTCATTGATAAAGATGTTGAATAGCACTGGGCCCAGGACAAAACCCTGTGGCACCCCACTTGTCACTGTCACCTTGCTGCTCTCCTGTTAGGTTATAGAGCCAGGACAGAAAGCTGCAGAAGAGTGACTGCAAGCGAGTCCTCCTCCCCCAGTGACCACCCGCCCTTCTCACTTTGTTCCTCCGGTGCTGTTGCTGCTCCCTGTGGAGGCACCCGTGTCTTTCCTCCCGGTAGCTGATCTACTCGTGCGACCTGGCCAAAAAGACTGCTGCTCATATAGGGAGCATGAGCAGGAGATTTTGGGGTTGGGCCCAAGGCAGGTTTCACAGCTGTACTCGAACTTGCATCAAGCCCTTTGACATTTCCCCAGGTTGTACTTCCAGCAAACCCCAATTCCTACCACAAAAAAGCTTCAACCCCTCAACTTTGCTCTTAATGCGAGGGCCGATGAGGACCAGGGGCTGATTTTTTATTTATATATATATATATATATATAAAATAAATAATCAGCAGAGTGTGATCCCTTTCACTATTCTATCAGCAAAGATAAACCAACAGAACAATTTCAGGATAACCCCATGTGACAGGGGCTACTTCTTTCTCTCTCAAATTGACATGGCAGCTCTCCACTCTAAGGCCCCTGTCTTTTCACACAGCTCTGCCTTCCCCCTTATAACGCCAACTTTGTGTAAAGGGTAAGGCCTTCAATGGTTATTTAGAACCCCGTTTCTAGTTCTATGATAGTATGTGTTCTGTGTGTCTTCAAATACTTTGTACCACTCTGACAAGTCAATATTTTGTATTGTAAAAATTTGTAATATTGTATTGTAAATTTGTATCGTAACAATAAACTGTAATATTTGTTAAGATAACATACAAAACAAAGTATTGGAGTATTAGAGTTCATATGCAGATGAGAGTTAATACAGAGTTAATACAGCTCTTCAGAGTACTTTAATCAGTTTCCTTATATCTTTAAACTGTCATATAAACACGAGGATCATACCTTTGGCTACCCTCTCACCAAAGGCTCAACCCCCAATCTAGGTCACACTTTCTGACCGGATTCTATAATGGTGTATTACCTCTTTTGCCTCTCTCTAGGCTTTTCCTGAGAATGAAACCCTTCCCACACAGACAATCAATAATTTTATTATGGTCGTAGACCAGCATGAGTCCGGTATAACAGATAATCTATATCTGAATAACAGATTTTGGCTTAAAATACATAAAATATGAAATGCGTAAAACAGAGTGGCATAAAACACAATGCAATAAATACAATAAATACTTAAAATTCACATGTGGTCATAGTTTAGCTAAAATCAGTTATAAATAGTCCCACGTGTACATTAAAATCCTTTATCTGAGTCAGTATATTAACTTCACTTCTTTATAACTCCCTTGGGTAGCTGGTTCTATACTACTGTTCTCTACTGCCAGTTTGTTATCTGCCCACGAGTGGCAATGGCAGACGCACAGAATCTAGCGACCTTGTTTGTGATATGTGAGTCATGGTCAGCAAGCAGATAGGAAATATAAAATGCTTCTGTTCTGCCAGGGATATTCTGGATGGTAAGTGTAATTAGGGCAAGACGCATCCCTTGGTAAAAAGGGCAGTGTAGAAAAACATAGTTAAGAGATTCTACTGCCCCATTAGCACAAGGACAACTATGCTCATGATATGGGAATCTCCTGTATTTTCCTTCAAGTACAGCAGATGGTAAAGCATTAAATCGTGCCAAAGTAAAAGCTCTCCTATACTTAGGAATTATTAGATTACTAAGGTAATTAGGGTGAGTGAAAGGTTTTGTAGTAATTCCTAAGGCAGGATATTTGGTGACTAGGCTCAAGTGTTTTTGGAACGCTATATCCCTCATGCATTGTTTGATGGCAGATTTGGCGCTGCTGAAGCCGAGGGCTCTCAAAACGTTGGGGGTGAACCCATATGTTAAGTTTTTATAGAATGCCTGCTTCCATGCAGATTGAAATCAATCAGTTAGTGTTAGAGAGGCCAGCCCAGTTGGGCAAAAAATAAGTTTTAGCCAGTAATTGATCTTAAGAATCCAGGCACGAGCCTCAATAGAGGTCAGGCCCGCCTCTAGGCGCAAAACTGCATTAGGGACACAGCAGGGAGTGGCGAATATGTTTCTAGGGAATTTAGTTTGCAGTGCTTCAAATGAGTCAAAATTTTTATAGGTGCACAGTTGTGAACCATAGAGCATTTGTGATAGAACCTTGGTTGTAAACACTTGGATAGCAGAAGGGATATGCTGACCTCCTTTGGTATACGAAAATCTGAACAAAGCTAGCATGCTCTGCTGTGCGTTCTCTACTGCTATTTTCTTCTGCATTTTCCATGTCTCAGAAGATTGAAAAACTACACCAGGTACTTGTAATTTGTGACCTGTTCAATAGGAGTCCCGTTTATTTGCCATTTATGGATCGTCGTCTTTCTAGTAAATACCATCACCTTTGTTTTATTATAGTTTATGGTTAGGGATTCGTTGTTACAATAATTGGCAAGCTTTTTCAGGAGTCCCCTTAAGCCTATTGCCGAAAACAATAAGAGCACTGTGTTGTCTGTGTATAGAAGGATTGATAGGGGTCGCTTAGCTACCTTTGGGGGGGTGAAAACTGGTACCTGTTGGGGGATTCCAGGGGGCATGCTGAACGCCAATATATCCCCCAGAATGCCTGGGCTTCGAAACAGGCAGACGCAAAAACCAACATAGGATTGAAAACCAGACAGAGGCCAGAGTTGAGGCCAAAAACTAAACTAGTGCACTTATTGCAAAACAGCTTAGGTACATAAAGAAGTCAAAAGCTAGGTAAAATCCATCTCGTGTCTCTGCTCTTCTTACAGCATGACAGAGAGGCTTTTGATCAGTCACACAAACAACCTCTCTGACTATCTGAGAGACTTTACTCCAGACCTCTTTCTGGTTGGAATGCATATTGAAAGACTACCTCAAAAGGCGATCAGTGTTTGTGTTTATATATCCTTTCGGTCGTCAACCTCTCTCTCACACTACTGGGCAGGGTTTCTCTCTTGATGAGCTATCCTGGTTGTCTGGCAACCTGTTTCTAGCCTGCTCTGGCACTCTGGATAGACACACCCCAGTTATCTGATTCTTCCATATCTGTTCCATATCTGATTCTTGTGTTCTCTCTCTCTCTCTTCTTCTGTTACAGGTGCCTGTTGGCAGTCCTGTGGTCTGTCATAACCCAGGCAATGGGCACCGGAAGGTAACAGCCATTGTGACCCAGACGTTGTCCAACTGCACAGCTTTTCTCCTTATTACCCAGGTTTCATCTCACTTAGAGTGGTTGAGGAAACAAACAGCAATAGAGATTGAAGATACCACTAATAAGCAGTCTTCTCTATCAGAATGGGAATTATCTACAGCAACGGTACCATCACATTTCACATTTGAAAGAGGAAAAGAAATGTCTTCAAAAGTAGAACAAACTGTAACATCCCCATCAAGACTATTATTTAAACCAACTGTACAAACACATTTAATTAGGCATATAACTGCAAGACACTCAACACTGGCACACTCAAGAGTAACAAAGGTTTCTTTGACAGCGTATAATGTCATTATTATAGCTTCCCCCACAGTGCAGAAATTACCAGATGTAATGCCCACAAGAAGACAATCTGTCCCCCAAACTGCACACCCACTTACAACTACTGGGCAGTCATCTGTAACTTCCCCAACAATTGTAACATCCACAACCACATAGCAGTCATCCACAAAAGTGCAATCTTCCTCTGGAGCTTCTTCTATAACCACACAAACCACTGTAGAAATGACAAGAAGATGGTCACTCTAAGCTTCCCCAAGCTTCAGAGAACCCATATAATAATGCTACCTGCTACCATCCCAAGGAAATCATCCCAAACACCTGCGAGTGATATTAATTAAGGTGTACCTGTGCATTTTGTTTATGTGACTCCCTAGTTCCCTAAGAACATCCTCTGGTCCTTCTCTAGGATTACATGCCCCATGCAGTATACAGAAACTGAAGCAGAGTGTGATAGGACCGACATGGAACAGCAACTCTCCCACCTACCAACTCAGCAAGATGGCAATTTTTTTTCTTTTCTTTTTACTATCTTAATAACTGTATCAATTATAATATATATTACATACATAAAGACATATTGTCATGTCCCAGGAACCAGATAGGACCCTTCCCAACAGCCACAACACAGAGACATGACAGGGGCAATACTTATGGCAGCAAGGGTAGGTAGAAGAGGGAGAAACCAGGAGTCTTGGAGTGTTTACATAATAAGGATTCATTAATTAGGCACACAGCTGTGAAAGACCCTAAGCCTATCTAAAGAGGGACCAGAATGGGAGGAAGCTGTTTCAGCCAACTGTTCCTGGCGCTGGCAGCAACGAGGTTTACATCTGGATTCCTTGCTCGTGCTCCTAGAACCCTTGACCTTTGCTTTGCATACAGACTTTGCCACTGAATTGTTGCTCTGGATTCACTGTGAACTCGGGCTACAAAACAATGACCAGTAATTTGCTAACAGACTAAAACAAACTCTGCTTGTAGCTTCTGGTAAGAAGCTCTAATTAGATAGCTGTAAGCCTTGGCTGGCTGCTGGTACAGGACAGATTGGTTACAACCCCTTTATTTATAACTGATACAGCCATGGAAGAACTGCAGCAACAAAATCAAGTTCTAGTTAACCAAGGAGTACAGCTCTCAACAGTCCAGGAGCCTGTTGAAGCCTGGGAGAGACTGTTTCCTGGTCGGGTGAGGCTGTGTCCTTTTGTAGGGCAACTCCTTGCAAAGTGGCCAGGAACACCTCAATACAAGCATAATCCGTCCTGTCATTGACGCTCTTTTTCCTCCAGTGAGAGATGAGATCAAGCTCTACCCAGCTGCATCAGTTCCTCTGAAGAGACTGGTGATAGAGGGCCCAGGAGGTGGGGGCTTTGTGCGCCTGACTGCAAGGCTCCAGATGGCTGTTGATGAGCAGGCACTGATCAATCAACAGCAGCAGGGTGGCAGATGGGCCAGCCCAAGTGAGTTCATCCAAAATGTCATCTGCTAAGTCTGTCCAGTACTATTCCTGCAAAGTTGCATCATTCCAGGCCAGATCCTGGGCCAGCAACCCAAAAGTAGTGGTATAAGCTGCCACAGACCCCTTTCTCTGCTGCAGGCACCTGATAAGGTGATTAGTAGTGCCTGCCTGCTCTGATGAAGCCAGAAAGGTTAATGAGGAGGGGCTGTCCTGGAGGAAGAAGGGGTCATCCATTTGGCTGTTGGGCCAGACAATAGACTCACTACAAAAGTTACCTTGGTGTGGTCATCAGGGAAATCCTCAGACTGGACACAGATGTATAGCTGGCAGTAAGCCAGGAATGCTTCAAACTGGTCAGGAGTGCCTATAAAATTTTCTGGCAGAGAGACAGGGCACTTGTGTATGGGAGGAGGCGGGAGTCTGCTGCTGTTGAAGCTGATTGAGTTGAGCCTGAGAGAGGGGGGTCTGAGTCTGTTTAGGACCCCTAGTGACCCCAACCGAATCCTCTGCTTGTGTCTGCCACTGTATGGGACAACGAAGGTTCAAGTGGGAGCCATGCTAGACTCTGGGGCTTCCACAACTTTATGGATCTTGCTTTTCCCACCCAGCACCACATGTCAGTGACTGTAGGTGCCTCAGCCAATCGAGACTATTGATGGTCAGTCTTGCGTTCTGAGCCAGTGATTTACCAGATTTCCCTGAAAACCCTTGGAGATCCAGGGCCATATGGAGCAGATGCACTTCTATTTGGTGACTGTGTCCCACTTCCTCGTGGTCCTGGGAATGCCTTGGCTGGCTCAGCATGATCGCCACATATCCTGCTCCATCTCCACTGTTGGCTGGAGCACATGCGCACCACCCCAGAGTCGGACTCCACAAAGCCTTCTGTGGTACTACCAACCAAGTACCAGGACTTTGCAGATCTTTTTTTTAATAATAATAAGAACAACAACAAAACAACAACTACTACTACTACTACTACTACTACTATTATTATTATTAAAAAAGGGAGGGTGAATTTACAAAACTGATAACACTATACATGATACAATACATTTGACCATGTTGTTTACATCATAGACAAATGGATAGATTGTTACTCTGATTTCTGAGGTCCCTTGGGGGACACTTCAGTGTGCTCCACGTGATGGGGAATGGAAACTAGCCAGAGCACAAGCAATAGCAATGCAAGAGGCAGGGTAACCTAGAGGGGTCTTTTTACCCAGTTTTTACGGGGTCACGCCAAGCCAAAAACCAAGCGAATTTGTCTAATAAATGATTTTATTAAAAATAAAGGCTTGCGTACTTACACACTCACTCATTCAAGACCTAGTGAGGAATAAAAAGAGAGGAAAGTGGATGGGTGGGCTTTGGAGGATTACAGCTGGGGAATACTGCACCTGGTCCTGAAGTCCGAGGTCCGAGACAGCAGCGGAGAGAGAGGTGAGACTCAGCACATAGAGGGCTGAGGGGATAACTCAACGGGCAGAGTGACGGTCTCCTGGGAAACTAGGAGCAATCCAAAGAGACGTTCAAAAACCGGGTCTATTTATGGGGGGAAAGGTACCTGGAGAGCTAATCCTTTCCCGGAGAGAACAATAGGTGGAGGGGCTAGAACAAAGCTCCAATATGTCAATGTCCTTTGCCTGATTGGATTTGCCAGGGTTGTCAAAACCTCGGATGTATGCAAATCATCCTCTCTTGATGGGCTGTGTGTCAGATGCGTTAATCTCCTCAAGCCGGCTCCTTAGGGCTGAGGACCCTTTTTGTATTTTATGTTTTACATGTTGGAGGTCTCCTGGGGCTACGTGACTATGGATTTACTGGCCTGACTGGGTTTTTCCTGTTTTCGGCTGTTCGACTGTGCCTGCCTACGTGGTCGTTCGGGGGACCTCTCAAGCACGTGGAGATATTTTTAATATTAAATTGTAGACCCCAGGATAGGGTTTATCTACCGCAGTAACAAGATATCTAAAATGACAAATCACAGTAGTTTCCTCCAAATAAGTTTAAAAAACACACTTATTTGAACTGTTGCTCTGGCTGTCATGGTGGGCTGGCTGTCACGGTGCCATGTGACCAGAAGTTTTCCTTTGCAGACATTTTTGAAAAGAAAGAGGCAGACCAACTGCCTCCCCCCCAAGCGTATGACTGTGCCATAAACATGGTCTCAGGGGCACTGATTGCAGCAGGTCGCCTGTACTCCTTGTTGGAGTCAGAGTTGGCCGCTTTGTGGGACTTTGTAGAACAAAACTTGAGCTGTGGCTTTATTAGGTCCACAACCTCCTCACAGGGGCCCTGGTGTTGTTTGTCTGCAAGAAGGATGGAGGTCTGAGACTTTGCAATTACTACAGACTCCTCAATCAGATTACCATCTGCAACCACTACGGCTAGCACTTGATCTCAGAGCTGCCGGAGGAGTTGTGCAATGCCAGAGGGTTCACCAAGTTGGATCTGCTATGGAGGGGAGGCTGGAGACGAATGGAAAACTGCCTTCCAAACCTGGTAGGGGCACTATGAATATATGGCGATGCTCTTTGGACTCTAACACTCTTTCAGTATTCCAGCACTTTGTCAATGTTGTCTTCTGTTACTACTTAGATCGCTTTGTTATCATTTATCTCAATGATTTTCTCATTTACTTCCCGAACTAGAAAGCTCATGATGCCCACATCAGAGCTGTTCTCCAGTGTCTCTGAGAGCACCGGCTATATGCCAAACAGGAAGAATGTGCTTTTGACCCCTTGGCAGTGGGGTATCGCATATCAGCTAAGGAAACAGAGATGGACCAAGCCATGGTCAAAGCAGTCACCTCCTGGCAACTGCCTCAAAATCAGAAGGAGGTTCAGTGCTTCCTGGGCTTTGCAAACTTCTACCAGCAGCTCATCCCTAACTTTACAATCCTGGCCGCTCCCATCATCAACCTTCTGCAGGGAAAGGCCCCATTTCAATGGACTCTTGCATTCCAGCAGGCTTTCTAGCTACTCAAGGAACAGTTCATGTCTGAGCACATCCTAGAGCATCCAGATCTTTGAACCTGCTTCATGGTGGAAGCAGATGCTTCAGATGTCTCAATTGGTGTGTCCCAGACAGAGCTGGCAACTAATCACGAACAGCAGCAGAGTTTTTACTCACACAGCAAGAGCCAGAGAATGCTCTAAACAGAGCTTTGTTCCTGAAGCAAACAAATCCAAAGGGCAAGTCCAATTCATAGTCAAAACAGGCAGAGTTTCCAGGTAATCCAGATGCAAGAGAACAGCATAGGGTTTCATGACTGAAGAGACAAGTTGCTGATCCTGAAAGGAAGGGCCAGCTGAAACCCTTTTATCTATTGATGCTGTCACCACAGGCGTTCCTTCACTAGGGCTCACTTGCTACTTAAACACACTGAGCGGAACAGCCCCTCCGTCTGCCGGTGTCTCTCTTGCTGGGTAAGTGTTTCTGTTATCTCATCCTCTATTTGTTCCCCTTGCTCAGGCTCCTGTTGTTGTCGATTATCTTCTTCTGGGCAAGCTTCTGGGGAAGCTCCTGCCTCTGGGGAAGCTTCTGCCTTGGACTCAGAATCCTCCTCCTCGCTGTCAGGGTCTCCGAGGCAGGGCATGACAATTGGGGCACTGCTCCTCCAGCCTGCATCAAGAGGGTCACACCTCCTACCATGTGCCTTCTGCTCCTGCCAGTTGACTCCACTAGGAAGGAATTATATTATCTGGGAAAAAGAGCTCCTGGCCATCAAGGCAGCTTTTGAAGTCTGGAGGCATCTGCTAGAAGGGGCTGGCCACCCTGGTGGATGTCATGGGCCAGAACTTGGCTTCCCCAGGTGAAGGAGGACAAGAAGGTGCAGGTGCACCAGGAGTTAATCAGACTGGGGTGAGAGCCAGCTGGAGCCAGTCAGTAGTGCAGTATGCCCGTATGGAGTGCCCAGGAGACCTGCAAGGCCTGATTCATGCACACCTCAAGATTGATGGTTGGCTGCAACAATGTTAAGCCCGGGGCTGGAACTGACCAGTTGCAGCCCCTCCCCAGCATTTCTTGTCTCCACCCACTTTGGAATTCCCACCTGCAGGGGAGCCTATGTAAGCTAGGGATGTTAGGCCTCAGTTGACTTTGGTGGAGAAAGTGTAAAGATGTCAAGAAGGCCAGTGCCTTTAAGGGTGGGGGCCAGCATCATCTAGTAGTCACGTGCCTGACAAAAAGGGGTTCCTCTGCCTGGCAGGGAAATAGAACCCAGACTGTTTTGGGGGGCACTAAAATGGGGACTGGCTTACACTGCTAGTGCCCAGACACCATGCAGCACCCTTTCCAAACATCTGGTGGTGCCTACCACTCTGACACCTCCAGGAAACATTTGGTCCAAACCTGGGCCATGATACACTTGGGGGCTACTGCCAATTTCATGGGCATAGATTTTGCAGACTGCTAGGAGATTCACCAACATCCCCTTCAATCACTCTAGTGGTGGAGACTATTGATGGCCAGACTTTGGCCTCCAGACTGGTGACTTGGACAATGGACAAGCTGCAGGTGCAAATGGGAACTCATGTTGAGAGGGTGGAGTTCTATCTGGTATCTGCACCTTAGTCCCCCCTTGTCATAGGCCTTGAGTGGTTGGAGACCCATAATCCATACATTAGATGGTCCCAGAGGGGAATTACTTTTGGGGAACCAGGCTGCAAGGATCATATGTATTGTGCTGTGGCAACCTTCGCAGCCAGAGTAGAGGGCAGCATGCTTGTGGGACTACCCACAAAGTATGCAGAGTTCACTGATGTGTTCAGCAAAATGGAAGCTGACTAGTTGCCACCTCACTGGCTTTACAAGTGTCCCATTGACCTAATTTTCGGGGCCCAAATTCCAGTGGCTCAGATTTATCCTCTTGACAATCTAAGAAGAATAGAGTAGTACTATATATGTAAGATCAAAATTGTCCCCTAAATTAGTTATTTCAGATGATGAGGGTAGATTTCAATGAGTTGAAATTACTGTTAATGGGGAGAAAATTTTGGTTTTGGGAGTGTATGGCCATATTTTACAAAGGACAATGTTAATTCAAAGGTTGAATGTTGCATTGCCTGAAATGTCTTACAAAAAATTGTGTCTAATAGGGGATTGGAATGGCGTGGTGTCACTGCAAATAGATAACATCTTCAGTGAAGGAGATTGAGAAGTTGTTACTTATGTGAATAATCATTATTGGATGGCAGGAGGAACAATCCACTATGCATGGGTCTTCTCATGCACCAGCTGATAATTCAGGAGCCTTCCAAGTTCTAAACTGTTTTTTTCTGTTGGCCCCTTGCCCTATCCCTTCAGTTTCCTTGTCTAGCTGCAACCTTCTACCTAATGCCTCAAATATCTCTGGTGCTAAAAATAGTGATGGGTGTGGATTGTTCCTCCTGCCATCCAAGAATGATCATTCACATAAGTAACAACTTCTCATTCTCTGGCTGGCAGGAGGACCAATCACTATGCATGGGAAAATCCCAAGCCTTGTTGTATGGGTGGGGTTCTTGAACAAATAACTACACAACTGTCTGCAACACTGTGCGACCAAATGCTGCCTGTGCTGACTTAAATCTGTCTAATTTATAATGTCTAATAAATGTTGAAGGTTCCTTCCATCCAGCCGCATTACAAATTTCTTCCAGAGAAGAAGATACAGAGTAAGCTACCGTAGTTGCCATAGACCTGGTTGAGTGTGACCATACATTTCTCAGTCTTGGTTTCTTTGAGTAATCATAACACAAGTAAATAAAGTGTTTATCCATCTAACTATCACAGTCTTGCTCGCTTTTTGACCCAAAGTCCTAGGATTATAAGATACCAATAATGATCTTCTGAACGATCTTCTGAAACACTCAGTCCTTTTGATATAAATTTTATCAGCTTTTCTAACATCCAACTTGTGCCACTTGCACTTCAACTCATGTTTTGGCTTTGGACAAAAAGTGAGTAAATAAACGTCCCCCACCTTATGAGTTGTTGAAATGCATTTTGGTAGAAAAGTAGGGTCCAGACGTAACGTTAGCCTATCTCACTCAAACTTACACAGATTAGCACAGATTGACAGAGCAGCTAGCTCTGAAACTCTCCTTGCAGAGGTAATTGCCAATAGGAAAGCAACCGTAAAGGACAAAAATCTCAGTGTTGCCTCCTTCAACAGTTCAAATGGTTCTTTCGTTAACGCATTCGAGACTAAGTTCAGATCTCGATATGGGAATCTATACACTATAGGAAATGATGTCAACGTCGCTCCCTTAACAAATCGTTTTACATATGATGTGATGATAATGACACCCCCTTCAAATTAAGAACAACTGATAAAGCTGCCACTTGTCCTTTCAGTGTGTTTGGTCTTAACTCCTTGCTAATTCTGTCCTGTGAGAATCTTAATGCATGAGGAATTGAGATTTCACTGGGTGAAACTGATTTTACCTTACACCATTTCCCGAATACTTTCCATGTTCTGTTGCAAATTTTTTGAATAGATTCTCATCTAGAAGACAAAATAGTTTCCACAACATCATTGGGATAACTCTGATCTGCTAGATATCTCTGCTCAATTTCCACAGAGTTAAGTAAAGCCAATCTGGGTTTGGATGACACACTGGACCTTGAAGTACTATGTCCTTTTGTTTTGGCAACTTTACTGGTGTTTCTGTTGACATTTGCAGTAGCAATGGAAACCAGAGATGTCTTGGCCAAAATGGAATTATTAGTAGTACTATAGCATTTTCCCTTTCGATTTTTAGAAGTACTCTTTGCATTATGTTGATTGGTGGGAAAGCATAATGAAGTCCCTGAGGCCACCGAACTGCCAACGCATCATGAACCTCCACATTTCTGCTTCCATCTATTGAAAAGAATCACTTTAATTTGGTGTTCTCTCCAGAAGCAAACAAATCTATCTGCAAAGGCCCATACTGTCTCCTTATTTGAGTAAATACTTTCTCATTGAGAAACCATTCTCCAGGATGAATCCAATTTCTGCTCAGATAGTCTGCATAAACATTCAGAACACCTTTGATATACACTTCTTTTATTGACTTCACATTCTTTTCTGCCCATTTGAACAATTTGGAAGGCTCTGTCATTGGAGGTATTGAGCAAAAACCCCCTTGCTTGCATCTGTACACCTTTACTGTCATGTTGTCTGTGCACACTCTTACATGATGGCCTCTCACCATCCGTGAAAATCTCAACAACGCTAGATGAACTGCTTTAAACTCCAGGTAATTGATACTGAATTTCCTGTCCACTGCAGTCCACATGCCTTGCACAGACACCCCATTGCAGTGGGCACCCCATCCCATCAAACTTGCATCTGTTGTAACTTGAACAGTATTTACAGTCTGTAATGGAACACCTGGTGCCACATTTCCAGCCTTCAGTCACCAAGCTGTCTTCCATTACATGGAGAGCTAGCACCACTCAATAATTCCTTCTTGTCACTATCGCTAACTGATGAGGAAGCAGTAGACTCTGAAGTGGTCTGGAATTCAACATTCCCCACTGTACTAATTGGGTCATTGATATTAGAGTTCCCATCAACTTTGCCAACTGCATCAGATGCACTGACCTCATAGATCTGATCTGTACCAACTGCTGAGCTAATGTTGATACAACTTCCCTTCCAAGGTATCTATTCTCACCCCTAGATGAGTCAAATTTTTTGTGGGTTCTAAATGACTCTTCTCCAAATTTAGAATAAAGCCATTATCCTGTAAAGTCTGAGTAGTCAGACCTACATCCCTTTTCAACTTGCTCTTTGTTGCTGCCTTCAGCAATATGTCATCTAGGTATGGATTTGGTTGGACACCTTTCAATTGTAGGTAAGCCACCGAGGGAATTAGTACTTTCATAAATACTCTTGGGGCTGAAGCTAGGCCAAAAGGTAAAACCTTGAACTGGAAATGTTGACCTTGGTATTTGAATCTCAAATACCTCCTGTCCTGAATTGCCATTGGAACATGCAGAAACACCTCCTTGAGGTCTATTGAAACCATGAAATCACCCACAGACAAATTGTCCTTTATTGTCTGCAAAGTTTCCATCTTGAATTTTTGATATCTGACATACTTGTTGAGGTATCTCAAATTCAAAACTGGATGGACTTTCCCATTGCTTTTGGGCACAGTGAAAAATCCTGAATACACTCCCAAGGATCTCTGCCTCAGTGGTACCTCCTCTATTGCCCCAATTCACAACAGATGATGAATTTCTTGCCATACAATATCATGCTTGACTCTGTCCCTGGACACTAGTGAGGGAAGGAATCTCCTTCTTGGTTTGCTGTGGAAACAAATTTTGCATCAGCGACATATTTTAATACTTTCTGAATCCTCCCTACTGCCTTCAACATAGCTGACATATCCAAATCCTGAGCCTCCAAAATGTCTTGTGATCACAAAACAGTGGCTCTTGCGAACATAGATGCTGCAACCAAAGTTCTCATTGCTACCACTGCTGACTCATGTGCCCTTTTTAATGCAGTTTCTGCTCTTCTTTCATCTACTTCCTTAAGCTGGGTATCATTTTCCTTAGGAGCAAGTGCCCCTGAAATTAGGCCAACTATGGGGGCATCCACCCTGGGCACTTTAAGTAAATTAATATTCTTTTTAACAAAAGAATATAGCTTAATGCTATTAGCCATAAACTTTCTTTAATTCCGTTCTGACAACTGTTCATTCACAAGTACATCTTTAAATAATTCTGGCATTGAAATTTCTACACTCTGAACTTCTTTCTTTCAAATTACTGATGCCGGTTTAACCAGAGATTCTTTACTAGGTTCCATATCTGAACTTACATTCTGTAAACCTACAGTCTGTAACACTCTTCTCAAAAGACTACAAAAATTCTCTCCTTCAAACAACCTGTCAGACACTACTTCACCTTCTTCCTCTCCTGATGACATTGCATCAACATTTTCATCCACAAACATTAAATCATCATCAGTGTGTTCCTCCACACATTCACTGTCCCCCTGATTTAATCCACGAGTAACTCCATCACTCCTACCTTTCCTTGTTGGCAACATATTTAACATTGACTTTCCTTTGCTTTTCTCCTTATCTAATACTTGACTTGACTTTGTTTTCCTTTCCTTTGAACTACCTTATTGCCCAATCTTGCTCTCTTCGAGCTGAGTGTTCATGTAATAAATCATCTGTGTCCAATTCATTATTCTCCATTTCATTTTGAACAGGATTCAATTCATTAGTAGTATTACATAAATTAATCTGATTATGCAATGTTGAATTCAACTGATTTGAAATAGTAGCATTAGACAAAGAATTCATCATATTTAACCATGTCATTTGAGTTTGAAAATCATTCATGTTAAAATTCAGTACAGGCAAATTCATTCTGAATATGTTCTACATCTGAGCCTGAACTACCTCTCTTACTACTTAATATCTGCATGCAAATCTCACATAGGCTGACTGATTGATTCTCTCGTATCAGAGACCTTTGAGATTCCCATCTCAGTTGGTACATCATGTGTACGCAACAGAGGCATAAACATTTTCTGAAAACATTCTTTAAATTCAGAGGTCATCAGAAAGGGGGTTAAAACAGGCATATTGTCATTATTAAAGCTAACATTTACCACTCTGTTATTGCTTAACGACCCTCTTTGTTGATCTCCCTGCTGAGATAACACCTGAGTGACAGGGTCAGTGTTTACCACTGCACTGGAGAGTGAAGCTAATTTCTGCTGCTCTCCCTGGAATGCTGCAGGAGTTACAGGCTTCTCAATAGTCAGTGTTTTCCCCAAAGCTGCCTTTGCCTCCATGTGCGTCGCTGATGTGCTTCCCCCCTCAAGCTGGCATGCTCCTGGGGAAACTGAACTAGCCATGTAGGAGGAAGTTCAGCCCCCTGCGCTCCCTGTCTGAGTGTCCTGATGGCGTCCAGAAGCCTTTGGAGGCATCTTTAAACACCTATTTTCCAGATGGCACCCAGGAGTTGCATTGGTAAGTTTTGAAGCAGCAGACATGGTTTTAACATGCTTTTTACATCTATGACCTTTCTTGTCATCCCCTTTTCTCTTCCTTTTAATCATACTCACTTTTACAGATTGATTTTCTTTCAGACTGGCTTTACTCTGTTGTTTACTGCCAGCAACAGCTTTAATCTCCTCTGGCTCGCTGATCTGTTTTCTTGGTGTCATCTAGTACACGCTTTATTGTGGTTTTCTGGACGGAAACAAGCCCATCATTGTCCGAGACTCACATTTTTGCAGTCTTCTGGACGGAATTACATTTATCGTCGCCCAACAGCTGCTGACCTGCAGTATTAAGGATGGAATTTTCCATCAAATCAAATCTGCCTCTCATCTCTTCTTTCATTTCTTTCCTGTCTCCTGAAAACCTTTCCTGTTCCATTTTTCCCACTGTGAACTTCAACAAACTAACCACTGGATAGGGCAACAAAAAAACATGTCTGGCTGGGATGCAAGAGACTAAAAACCTGAAGGGATAGGGCAAGGGGCCAATGGAAAAGACAGTTTAGAACTTGGAAGGCTCCTGAATCATCAGCTGGTGCATGAGAAGACCCATGCATAGTGGATTGGTCCTGCCAGCCAGCAAATAAGAAATTTCAAGACCGTTTCGCCTGATGAATTTTTTGAGTTGATGGACAACTTACAGACTACCAACACATGGAGACTCAAGCACACAAATGAGAAAGATATTACCTTTTCTTTTTCTGATCAACATAAATTTTTCTCAAGGTTAGATAAGATGTGACTGTCCAAAACTTGGACAGACAAGATATATAAAGTGGAAATACTCCCAAAGAGTGTGTCTGACCATAATCCTGTGATAATGTACATTAGAAAAACAAGTAAAGAATTCACATGGAGATTAAAGGAATCTTTGATGATCAAAGCAGAAGTACTGTTAAAAGTGAAGAAGGAGAGTAAAGAATTATTTGAAAGGAATGTGTTTGATATTTTTTTTAATAAATATAATCCTAATAATTTAATATAGTATTTAACCTGATTTATGAAGTCTTAGAAACATATTTACACACCTTTTAACTTCTTCTCTTCCTTTCCAATCATTTTTGTTCCTCTCTGGCTTCCTAACTAGATTGTCCTTAAGATAACAGATTAGCTAAATAACTGAGAATCCATTTCCTTTCTTTAACTACATCAGGTTTCTACTGATATTGCCTCTATATATAACATTGAATTTAATACTCTTGTCAAATAATAATATTGTTTATATTACAGATAATTGACATAAGCTACATAGAATTCTTATCTCTCTTCATTTATCTCACTCTTCATATCTCTTTCTTCAGTCTATAAAGCTCGCTACCATCAAATCTCCCCATTTGCCTTTAATAAATTGTGTAAGAGGTTCCCATTTTTTAACAAACTTCCCAAGAGAATTCCCTCTTATTAATGTTGTCATCTTGTCCATAATTGCCATATCATATAGATTTAATTCTCAATCTTCTATGTTAGATATATCTGCTTTTTTCCAATTTTTAGCATAATTAATCCTTGCGGCGGCAGTCATATAAAATAAAATTTCATCATATTTTTTTTCCAATTCCTCTTCTGGCATTCCCAGTAGATACATTTATGATGACATGTGAAATTACATTCCCCAGATTTTTTTGATTCTCAAATGTATTTGTTTCCAATATTTCCTTGCTTTTGGGCATGTCCACCACATGTGATAGAAAGTGCCTTTCTCACTTTTACACTTCCAACATTTATCACTACAGTTGTATATCTTTGCCAGTCTCTCGAGAGGGAGGTACCACCATAGATGCATTTTATAAATATTTTCTTTTAGATTCTGGCATGCTGTGTATTTTAATCTTCTCTTCCAAGTCTTCTCCCAGTTCGTTAATTCAATTGTATGGCCTAAGTTTTGGGCCCAACATATCATTGGTTCTTTGACTACCTCTTTTTCAGTATGCCATCTTAATAAAATTTTATGTATTTCAGATATTATCTTAGATTCCTTCTCCATTAGTAGCTCATCAAAGGTTGTCCTTTCTGTTTGAAAACCATTTATTTTCAATTCCATTTTAAAATTTTTCATTTAATTGTCTATATAGTAACCAATGACAGTTGATGCCTTCTTTTCTTAATTCTTCCTGTGATTTTATTCTGGTAGAGCCGCCATGAATTTTTATTAAGTCTTTATATGTTATCCATCTGTCATGTAAGATATTCTCTTTTTTATAAAATGCTTCCTGTGGAGACAGCCATAAGGGTGTTTTTGGATATATCTTTAGCCTATATTTTTTCCAAATTTTTAATATTGATCTTCATATAAAATGGTTATTAAAATCACTGTGAACTATATCCTTGTTATATTCAATGTAGGCGTGCCAGCCAAAAGCTAAATTGATGCCTTCTAGAGCCAAGAGTCTAGTATTAGATAACTGTGCCCATTCTCGAAACCATTCTAAACAACTTGCTTAAAATCGAGTCTCAAATTGGGTAATGATAATCCACCTCTTTCTTTTGCGTCGCATAAGATTTTATATTTGATTCTTGGTTTCTTCCCATTCCATATAAAATGTGAAATACCTCTTTGCCATTTTTTGAAAACAGATTCCTTGCTAATTATAGGAATAGTTTGAAACAGAAATAGCAGCTTTGGCAACACTGTCATTTTTACTGATGCTATCCACCCAAGGAGAGATATTTTCAATTTTTTCCAGATCTGAAGGTTTTTATTGATTTCTTTCCAAACCTTCTCATAATTATTTTTAAACAAATCCAAATTTTTCTTTGTTAGATATATTCCCAGATATCTTACTTTAGTATTCGTTATAAAACCTGAGTGCTCATCCAACTTTCTTTCTTCATCTTTGCTTATGTTCTTAGTCAAAATATTAGATTTATCTTCATTTACTTTCAGTTCAGAAGCTTCTTCGAATTTCTCCAATATCTTTTTTAAGTTTTTAATTCCTCTCCTTGGGTCATCCATTATGACCACTATGTCATCTGCGAATGCTCGAATTTTAAATTCGTGGCCCCTCACTTTCGCTTCTTGGATTGAAGTGTCCTCTTTTATACTCCTAATCAAGATTTCAATTGTTAATATAAATAATGGAGGGGGGGGCAACCTTGTCTTGTCCCTCTGCAAATTTCTATTCTCTCAGTTTTCTCTCGGTTCATAATTATTTGAGCAGTTTGATTTTTATAAATTGTTTTTATACTATTCAACCATTTATCTCCAACCTGAAATTTATATAGAACTTCAAACATAAACTCCCAACTTAAGCTGTCAAAAGCTTTCTCAATGTCCAAAAATAACAGTGCTAATTTCCTCCCTGGTTGGTGTTCATAGTACTCAATCACGTCCAGAATGCATCTCATATTATCTTTAAGATGTCTGTTGGGCAAGAACCCAGCTTGTTCTTCTTTTATTACATCCTTCAGTATATTTTTTAATCTCATCGCTAATATTGATGTAAATATTTTATTGTCAACATTCAAAAGAGATATTGGCTGGTAGTTCTTCGGTAAGAGGGGATCTCAATCTTCTTTTGGAATCAAATGTGTTTGATAAATTGAATTGGCACTTTCTTTTCCAAGTTACTGAATTGATGAACTGTGGTTCTAATGTATCGACCTGGATCAAATCTATATATTCAAATCAGCCAGAAAGAATAATAGTTAATGGAGATAAGACTAAGGCCTTTTCCACATTACACTGTTCTAGTGTTATTATTCCACTTTTGACATACTGTGGAATTCTGGGGTTTGTAATTTACTGAGGCCAAAGAGCTCTCTGGCTAAGAATTCTAAAAGCCCCTCCCTTAAACAACTATACTATAGCTACGTAGTGTGGAAATGGCCTAAGTCTTTTGGAATTCAGAAAGAGAGAAGACAAGTTTGCCCTCTGTCCTTCCTTTTGTTTATTTTAACAATGGAGGTTTTGGACATTGCAATTAGTCAAAACATTGAAATAACAGGAGTTAAAATCAGAATTTAAACTAAGAGCGTTTGCTGATGACTTGGTAGTTATGTTTCAAAATGGATTTTACAAGAAAAATAAATACAAGAATTTGGAAACTTAGCTGGTTTGAAAATAAACAAGGACAAGACTAAAGTTCTAACAAAAAAATATGACTGTACATGATAACTGAATTACATCTAACTGGCTTTACAATTGAAAAGAAGGTCAGATATCTAGGTATTAACTTAATTATAAATACAAATCAACTGTAAGAAAATATTAAGAATGAGTTGGAGAAGTGGCAAAAATTGATCTATCCTTACTGGGAAGAATTTTGAGCAATAAATATCAATGTCCTTCCGAAGATTATATTGTCAGGAATCTCTCCCTGCCGTGCTGCCACCAGCAAGGGAGGAGGGAGGTCAGGAATACTTTCAGGGAGAGTCTGAATATACCAAACACCAGGAAAACACAAGCTGAGCCAGGTCAAGATCCAGTCCAAAGGTTCAAGAGGCAGACATCTGTCTGGAGGGTTTCAGTGAACTAGAGACACGAAAGTCGTGAGGGCTTGCTAATAATTTTCTGCAAGCAAGGAGCAGCCACGCCGGCAGACTTAAATAGCCACTGTGAGCAGGTGCTGCTTGTTATTGTTTCCTCAGCCTAGTCCATGCAGCCTCCCTTTGAGCAGCCCATTTCAGCCTTCTGCATGATTGAGGGCTGATGGGCACAGCTGGCTGCAACTCCTCTGCATCACTGCTGGTTCCCTCTCTGTCATGAGCTGGCTGGGGCAACTCTGTCTCTGTTTGATCTTCCAGTGCAGGGGATGTTTGCAGGTTGACTTGCTCACTCACTGGTTCGGCCCCATGCACAATCAGTTGCTCCTCAATCACAGCAGCAGCATCTATCACAGATATTTCTTTTCCAGATGATTCCATTTTTGATTAAAGAAACAATATTCAAAATATGGCAAAAATATTAATCAAAATTTCTTTGGAGAGGCAAAAAGCCTAGGTAGTTAAGATTTAAGGTTCTATAGGACCCAAAAGATCAGGATGATCTTGGAGTACCAAACTTAAAAATTTATTTGCAGCTTCGTATTTGACTTGGACTAAAAAATGGATAACGTTAAAAGATAACAAGCTCCTGAATTTATAAGGCCATGACTTACAATTTGGATGGCATTCTTTTTTATGGTACAACAAAGTTAAAGTCAACTTGACCTTTAATAATCACTGTACTTATTAAGGCTTTGGAACAAATATAAATCGAGACTATGTTTAAGAACAACTCTCTGGATTTCTCCACGAGAAGCTTTTTATAGAACAGAAAGGAGAGCTGATCAATATTGGCTACCATATCTTCCTGTTGTAACCTCTGATGGCTTTTAATTTGCACCATGCCATCTGATAAATAAATTAGTTCTTTGTATGTAATCCATTCCACATCACCTCTAAGGCCTTTTATCAAGAGTGCTTCCACAAGGGATAAACAAGGTGGGAATTTGGGGCATAGGTACCTTTTGTATTTCGACCATGTTTCATACAAAGATCTTTGGACCACATGATTATTAAACAATTTCTGCACACTAACTTTTTGGTATTACAAATATGAATGCCAGTTGAAGTGGAGTTCATGGCCTTCCAAGGCTAAGAGCCTTGGGTTGTCCAGCATGAACCATGGTTTCATGCATACTGAGGAACTTGCTTCATAGTAGATTTTTATATTCGGCAGAACAAACCACCTTTTCCTTCTCAGATCTGTCGTTGGTTTTTTACCCAGCCACAAAAAATCTACCAGATCTTTTGTACATTCTTTAAACCATTTTGCTGGAACTGTTGGAATCATTTGGAATAAAAAAAGCGGTTTTGGGAGAATACTCATTTTAGTTAAGGACACTCTTCCCATAAGGGATAGATTCAATTTCTTCGATATATTGATTTCCCAACGAATCTGCTTCCATACAGGTATGTAATTATTGCCAAACAACTGGCTATTGTTATTTGTTATTCAGATCCCTAGGTATTTAACTTCATCTACACATTTTATTCCAAATACTGTTTCTAACTTCTCATTATCTGCTATTCTCAGATTTTTAGTAAGGATTTTTGTTTTCGACTTATTGATTTTAAACCCTGTCAACAAACCAAATCTATTTAGTATTTCGTTTAGTTTGGCAATTTGAGGTAAAGGATCTTCCAAGGAGAGGACCATGTCATCTGCAAATGCTCTATATTTATAATGTTCTTTTCCAATCTTGACACTTCAGATAGAATTTTGTCAAATTTCTCTAAGCAAGACTTCAAGAACCAAAATAAACAACAACAGCGAGAGAGGGCAACCCTGTCTGGTGCTCTTCTCAATTGAAAAGTTTTTGGATCTTTCAGCATTTATAATCAAGTGAGCTTGCTGTTCTGAATAGATTGCTTTGATCCAAGATATAAAAGTCCCACCAAACTTCATCATTTCTAAAATTTTAAAAAGGAAACCCCATCTGACACTGTCGAATGCCTTCTCTGCGTCTAGAAATAGTAAGGCACTTTTTTTCTCATTATGGTAATCTAAGTATTCTAGAATGTCCAATACATATCTTAGATTATCCTTCATCTGCCATCCAGGGGGAAAGCCAGTTTGATCTTCCCTATATATGTCTGCAGCATTTCCTTCAGTCTTTGTGCCAAGATTGAAGCAAAAATTTTATAATCCTCATTAAGCGAAAAAAATTGGTCTGAAATCCGTAGCAGTAAACTTCTCTGTTTCAATCTTTGGAATGAGTGTAATATTCACTTCTTTCCATGTATTTGGATTTATGCCAGTATCTTTGATTGTATTAAATGATCTTTAATTTTTTCATTAGTTGATCTTTGAAATGTTTATAATATTTAGCTGTAAGCCCATCTGGGCCTGGTGATTTGTTTGTTTTCAGTCTATCTATGGCCTCACTAATTTCTACAGCTGATACTGGCTTGTTCAACAGCTCTCTTTGATTTTGTTCCAATTGTGGAAGTGCTTTTGTTTGCAAATATTATTTGATCCTTTTAACATTTTCCGGGTTTTGAAGGCTATATAACTTATGAAAATAATTATGTGAGATATTTTGAATTACTTTATTATCTGAAATGATCCGCTCTCCTTTAATTCAATTAATTATATGGTTTTCTTTTCTTTACAGATTTTATATGCCAACCACCGGCCCAGTTTTGTTTGTTTGTTGATGAACCTAAGCTTCTTTTCCATCTCCTCGGTGGTATTTAAGGACAGCTGTTTTTGTAATATCAGTTTTTTTCACAAATATCTTTGTTCCTTGGTCTTCATTTAAGTTCTTTTTCTAGATTACCAATTTTCTCCACCAATTCTTCCATAGCCTTCCTCTTTTTCCTTCTCCATTCAACTGATTTTTGAATGAAAATTCCCCTAGTCTCACCACCTTTGAGGCATCTCATACTCCTGAAATACCCACTTCTTTATCTACGTTGTGGTTGAAGAATTCTTCTAGTTGGGTCTTACAATAGGAGACATGATCTTCTTGTAATAACATATTCCCATTCAATCTCCATTTCCTACTGTTTGTGCCTAATTCCATTTGAATTTGAATTGGGTTATGGTTACTGAATAGCTTAGGGAGAATCTCTGCTTCTTTGATCAGATGAAGTAAAGTTTTTGAAATCCAAATCATATCTATTCTGGACCAGAAGTGATGTTGGTCAGAAAAGAAGGTGAAATCCTTCATTCTGGGGTGTTTGGCTCTCTACACATCATCGAACTGGAATTCTAATAATTGGAAGCAGTCACTCAGGAGCTTATCAGAGCTATGGGATCTAGCTACCATGTTCCTGTGCAATACCGGGTCTACAATGCCGTTAAAATCACCCAGAAGACAAACATGTTCATAGGAAGAGTTAAGCACAAAATTTCTCAAATCGTTATAGAACTTCCTATTTTCGAGCTTCTGGTTGCATGGCACGCGTGAGCGGTCATTCGGAGTAGCACTGCGCAACTCCGAACCCCCACCTGAAGGTTTCCAGCCAGCTTGAGAGCCATCGGAACCAGCTAGCCATCCCCTTGGTAAGGGAGATGCAGAAGAGGTCCGAAGGGGATCCAGAACTCCGGTGCCGAGCTCTTTCTGCAAGGAGAGAGCAGAGGCACTGTGAAGGATCGTAGGACCACGACGGAACCTCTAGGGTCGCCGTTTTAGCGGTACAAGCACCGACGATGACTTTTAAATCAAGAAGGCGTGCAGAGATTACAATTAGCAACCCGGACCTGCATTCAATGATAGTGAGCTGCTTGAAGAGACCCTGAAGGCTGTGAGTTGGATTGAAATGGCTGACAATTTAAAGCTACAGTAACCGGGTTGGTGAGGGCGAGGTAATTGGAATTTTCCTTTTTCCTCTGTTACTGATCCTTTGAATATAACACTGTTTTTTATAAACACTTATTAAGAAGCTGATTTTTGGACTGGACTGGACTTTGACGAACATTGGAAGGTAAAGATTCTAAGTAACTGATTTAACTTTCTTGTTTAAAGAGACGTCCTTCTAGTTTTGCTTGTTGAGACTGAGAGACTTGTGGATTTACCTGCTGTTATAAATACATCCCTCTGGATTGATATTTCTTTTGTGAACTGGCTTGGATTTGTCTGGATTTCTTCACTTGCCATTTTTGCTGGAAAATGTACTTTGGAGTGGTGGTTTGATGAAGAGGAATCTCCGTGTTTCTTTTTGTTTATTAAGGACTGCGGATTTGAAGTTATTTGATCTATTTGGCACCAGGGTTCTGTCTTTGGATTGTTTTTTTAATTGGACCATGGATTTAAATAGAAATTGATTTTAATGAATTCAATATTGACTTTAAAAGAAGCTGAATTCACGAACTGAACATTTATTTTGAACAAATTCTTCATGAACTTTTGATTTAGAACTCTATAGGTTGTTTACATTTTAGAATTCAAGAACTTTATGAACTTTTCATGAACTTTGGAATTGGACTAATTCAGAATATTATAGGACATTAACACCTAAATAACATTGGCTACAAAATTAATAGACTGAGTTGAACTGTTCATGTGAAATGGAACATTTTTTGTGCTTTTAAGAAGAAAAGATAAGAGGCTCCTGGAACTCCCGCTCCCACGCAGAGAAGTGGCTGGATCCTACGTTCAAGGGTATTGGCAGCTGTTTACTAAGCAGAGAGCAAGCTTTAAAAAGTCAGCCTAGAGTTGGGAGGGGGGAGTTGGCGTGAACTGGAATAAGCTCTGCTTTTAAGGGAAGTTCAATTGCCTATTATAAACAATTCTTCTATATATACTTTTGGAAACATTTACTTTGAAGTATTTGAGTTATAATTTTTTGATTTATATATACAATCACATATATTTAGCCATTTTTTGAATGTATATTTCTCTTGGTCTAATTTAGAGTGCATATAATAAGGTATATGTTGATATAGATAACATTGCTTTGTATGATTTCGTGTTTTATTGTATTTTTTTAAGAGACTTAAGACGATTTTATAGATTTGATAGGTGCCAGGACAACAAAGATACAGGATTCATACTGGGAGTAAGAAGAAGAAGACAGAAGAAAGAAGAAGAGAAAAGGCCAAGATATTTTTGGAAGAAAAAATTTATTGTCAAGAAAGGACTAATGGAACCAAGAACAAGGAAGGGAACGGCGGCGGCAGCTGCAACAACGACTACTCAGTCAGTAAGGAGAACATCAACAGATATACCCCAGAAATCTCAAGATTTAATGTTGCAAATGATGGAGGAACTCAAGAATATCAGAGAGGACATTAGAAAGACAGAGATAGATATCAGACAGGATTTAAAGGAGACAAGAAAAGAGATGAGAACAGATATGAAGCATGAAATTGACAAACTGGGGAAGAAATTGGGAACTTTAACTAAGGATGTTACAAAGATAAAGACTGAGACTAAAGAAATAAAGGATCAAGTTACACAAGTACAAACAGAAATGACTGAAGTAAAGGGGAAGCAACAAGAAGAGAAATTCCAGATAACGTTACAAGAGTTACGATATCAAGAAAGATGCCTTAGATTTAGAGGCGTTCCTGACTCCAGTGGCAAGAATCTATATGAGAAAATGGTGCCGGCTCTGGCAGAATATCTAGACACTGATGAAGATAAGATGGAAGCATGTATTGACAGAATGTTCAGAGTATCCTCTAGAATAGCGAGAGAAAGAAAATTACCAAGAGATATTATAATAACCTTCACCTGGACAGTTATTAGAGACAATATATTACAGCGGAGCTATGAGGGAACATTTAAGATTGAAGACAAAGACGTAAGAATTTTCAAAGATATACCATATCAAATACTTCAGAAGAGACAAGACTATAAACCTCTGGCTAATCTCCTGATGAAGTCACAGATCAATTACAGATGGGAGAAGATTGAGGGCATTTCTTTTACATATAAACAACAGAGATATAGGATTAATTCAATTCCTAAAGCTAAAGAAATGATGGAAAGGTTGAAGAGAGACTTGCAAAGACCTACGGTTGGAGAGAAAGACGAAGAACAGGAGTCTCTGGAAGAAGAAAAAGAAAAAGAAGAAAAAGAACAACAAGAAGAAGAGGTGGAAGGAGAAACAGTACAAGAATAGGAATTGGAAGAGGAAGGAGACCTTGCGGCAGAAACCATACAGAATTAATTGGAAAATTAGGATAAATAAATTTAATATAATAATGTCAAAATGGGGTTAAAAATATACTCTTGGAACATTAAAGGATTTAACTCTGAATACAAAAGAAGACCAATATTTCATCATTTGGAAGAACAAAAACTGGATATAATTTGTTTACAAGAGGTTGGAATTAGGACTCAAGATTTGAAATATGTTAGAAATCCGAAACTGGGTAGTTGCTTTGCAGCTATGATTGATCAGAAGAAAACGGAAGTACTGATATACGTCAATTCAAGATATGGCGCACAACAAAAATTTCAGAACAATAATGGGCGATATTTGGCGATAGAAGTAAATATGAAACAGGACAAGATATTAATAGTTGGAGTATATGCACCCAATGGAGCTAAAGGAGAATTTCCCCCCAAAATACATAATGAGATACAGAAATATGTACAAGAAACAGGAAACGCAAAAGTCATCGTTCTGGGGGACTTTAATGGAGTTATCAATCCAAAAGTGGATAGAACTGTACAGAAATTGGTCCCCCGAAACAACAGTAAATTGCCTAAGAGTTTTTTCCAAATGATGGATGATTTAGATCTTTATGATATTTGGAGATATAAAAATGGACAATTAGATGGACATACATTTTTCTCAGACAGACATAAATCAATGTCTAGAATTGACATAATTTTGACATCTAAGGATTTGATGTTGAAGACAGTGGACATAGATATTCTTCCAAATTTATGTTCGGATCATAATCCGCAACAAATGAAACTCAAGATTATAGACAGAGAGAGGACATGGAGACTGAATGAAGAGATATTTAAGAAGGAGAAATATATTAAACAAGCAAAAATAGAGTTAAATAATTACTTTAAGGAGAATACGACATCGGAGTTACCAATGAAAATAATTTGGTATGCAAGTAAAGCTGTGATGCGAGGAAATTTTATTAGATGGTCTGCGGAAATCAGAAAAGAGAGGAAACAGACTGAAGATTCGATTTTGGGGAAGATGAAGGAATTAGAGAAACAGATGAGGAAAAATCTGACGGACAACAAGATAAGACAACAGATGAAGGTTTGCCAAGCTCAACTAAATCAATTAAATTTGCATGAAATAGAACAACAGATGCGAAGAGCGAGATATACTTTTTTGAGCAGGCAAATAAACCTTCTAAACTTTTAGCTAGTTTACTTCATAAAAGAAGGGTTAGAAATATTATAATGGAGATCAGAATCGGTGATGGGAAAACTACAAAACAAGAGGAGATAAAACAAGTTTTCTATAAATATTACATGAAGCTGATGAGTAGGATTTCCTCAACGAAAAAACAAAGAGAAATGGAAGAATATTTGGAAAAAATGAACAAAATGAGATTCACCAAGGAACAGAAACTGATTTTGAATAAACCCATATCGATGATGGAGATAGTTGAAGCTATTAGGAATCTGAAGAATGATAAATCTCCTGGACCAGATGGCTTTACTGCAAAATATTACAAAATTATGGAACATGAAGTTTCGATACCCTTGCAGAATACAATGAATGACATAAGAAAGGAGGGAATACCCGACACCTGGAAGGAAGCTAATGTGGTTTTAATACCAAAAGAAGGAAGAGACTTTGTTAAGACGTCAAGAATTATAGACCAATTTCATTATTAAATACAGACTATAAGATTTTTGCTACAATTTTGGCAGAGAGACTTAAAAAGGTTCTTCAAAAAAATATACATGAGGATCAGAATGGCTTCTTACCAAAGAGAATGATGCGAGATAATATCAGGACAGTGCTAAATATAATTGAGTACTATGAGAAACATAATGAAAGAAAAATGGCAGTGATATTTGTGGATGCGAAAAAGGCCTTTGATATGATTAATTGGTTATTCTTGAAGACGGTCATTAAACAGGCTCAAGCTGGAGATAAATTTATTTCTTGGATTGAAGCAATATATAATCAACAACAGGCAAGACTGATTATTAATGGAGAGAGAACAAAACAGATTGAACTTCACAGAGGAACAAGAAGGTTTTCCCTTATCTCCGTTGTTATTTATTATGACAATGGAAATACTTAACAACGCCATAAGGGAAGACAAAGCAATAAGAGGACTTCAGATAAAGAAATATCAGTACAAACTTAAAGCATTTGCAGATGATTTGGTTCTGTTTCTAGATGACCCTCTTAGCAGTATTCAAGGGTTGATGGATATTGTCCAAAAATATGGAGAATTTTCTGGATTTAAGATTAACAAGGAAAAAACAGTGCTTATAACAAAAAATATGAAGGAGAAGGAAGAGAAGGAACTTACACATTTAATAGGTTTCAATAAAGGACAAAAAGCAAAATATCTGGGTGTCTGGATTACAAAAAGAAATAATGAACTATTTCAGAATAAGTATGAAAAAAAATGGAAAGAGATAATTAAGGATTTGGAGAAATGGACTCGGATGCGACTATCTATGATGGGAAGAGTGGCAGTGATCAAAATGAATGTACTTCCAAAGATGAATTACCTTTTCCAAAACTTTCCTATTATCACAAATACAAAGCCTTTTATACAATGGAAGAGAGATTTAACCACATTTATATGGCAACGAAAAACGCCAAGAATAAAATGGAATATCATAACAGATTTAGTAGGAAGAGGAGGGTTGGGCTTACCGGTCCTACAGATATATTTCAGGGCAGCGGCATTCACTTGGATAAAAGATTAGATGAATCTTCAAAATATGAGAATGCTGGCATTAGAGGGAGCTGATTTAAGGATGGGTTGGCATGCCTATATGTTCTACGGGAAAGCTGCGGTAGATAAAGATTTTGTGCATCATTTTGCGAGAAAATCATTACTTGAAATATGGATTGACTACAAGAATAAGAACATTAGGCAGCTACCTACGTGGGTCTCTCCTCAAGAAGCTTTCTTTGGAAGATGGACTGATTCAGATAAGTGGCTGTGTTATGACATATTAGAAAAGACAAATTTGAATCTTTTTAAGATGAAATCAAGAGAAAAATTGGAATCAGAAGGAATAAAGTTAAATTGGTTCCCTTACAGACAATTAACTGAGAGATTTCAGATGGATGTGAAAATTTATGGAATAGAACCAAAAGAACAAGGAAGATTATTAAAGCTATTGCAGGAAAACCCACCTCATTTATTATCACATCTATATCAACAGATTTTACACCAAGAAAGGGAAGACGAGACAGTTAAATCAGCAATGATATTGTGGGCTCAAAATGTCGGACATCCAATTCAGTTAGAGTACTGGGAACAGAGCTGGCAACGGACACAAAAATTTACTGTAGCTCAGAACCTAAAAGAGAACTATTATAAGCTTTTTCATAGATGGTACATGACACCAGAAAAATTAAAGAAGATATATAATACGGGAACAGGACAATGTTGGAAGTGTCAGGAGAATGTTCGTACACTATTTCATATGTGGTGGTCATGTCTGAAGGCTAAAAGGTACTGGAATGAAATACACAATATGATATGTACAATAGTGAGGGTTCAATTTGATAAGAAACCTGAACTGTACTTATTAAATATGACACATATGTTAGATGGTATTGCTGTAAAGAAATATTGGAGAATAATATTGTATATGATTACAGCAGCCCGTATTGAATATGCAAGGTTATGGAAAACTGAGCAGATACCTACAATAGAGCAATGGTGGGTAACTTTTACTGAAAATCGGAATGCAGATATAGTCTCTCAGAGATTAAAAGGAAAATCAGATGATGACATTAATAAAGAATGGCAAATTGTTCTGGACACGGGTTGGATGTTGACAGGAAACAATTCTTAATTCATGGTAGCATGTGTAGTTAGAAGGAGAAAATCAGGGGAATATCACGGAACATGTAAAGTTGGGTTGAAAAGCAGGAACTATCTTGCATGTTGCTAAATGTAATGCGATGCATAATGTTAATATGTCAATGAAATAACAGTTAATGAAATCCAGAGAGGAGTGGAAGATAGCTGTAATAATTCGGTAAAATGTACAATGAGAAATGTTTGTTTTATATGATGGAATTACAATAAAATTAATTTAAAAAAAAACTTCTTATTTTCATTAGAATTATGATTTCCTTAGAATTTCCTTAGAATTATGATGAAGCAGTTAAGTAGGTCATGGAACACAGCGCTGGAAGACAGCAGGGGTGTTAGTCAAACCAAAAGGCATCACTCTGTGTTTACAGTGCTAGTATCACTGTCTTCCATTCTTCCCCCTCCTGGATGTGCACCCGATTGTAGGCCTCCCATAAGTCCAGCTTGGTGAAGATCTTAACCCTCGCGGCCTCTTCAAAATCTGTGTAATGAGAGACAATGGGTACTGATTCTGGATGGTAATCTGATTTAACAGGCAGTAGTTACTGCAAAGCCTCAGTTCACCGACTTCTTTTTGATTAAGAGCATGGCGGCATTGGCTGGCAAGAAGCAGGGTTGTTCAGGTTTTTTTACAATGGAGTCCTGCAAGGCTGCCAGTTCAGATTCTGACAGAAGGTAAGTATGAATCATCAGAATCTGGGCCCCAGGAATCAGGTCAATGGGGTAATCACGATTAGGCAGCAACTGGTTGGCTTCCGTTTTACTGAGCACATCAGCAATGTCTGCATACTTTGTGGGCAGGCCAGTGAGTGCACCCCCTCCACTCTGGCTGCCAGGATTGCTGGAGCACAACAAATATGATCCTTGCAGCCTGGCACCCCAAAAGTAATTTCCCTTTAGGACCAGCTGATGTGGGGATCATCCGCCTCCAACAACTCAAGGTCTAAAACAGCTGAGGTGCAGAAACCAGATAGAACTCTGCCTCTTCACCATTCCCATGACTTCCTGTCTGCAACTGCAGCTTATCCATTGCTGAAGTCACCATTCTGGAGGCCAGAGTCTAGCCATCAACGGTCTCCACCACTAGAGGTGGTTGGAGGGGGTGCCTGGGAATCTCCTGTCAGTCCATGAAGTCTGTGTCCATGAAATTGACAGTAGGCCCCCAGTTTATCATGGCCCAAGTTTGTACTGACGGTTTCCCTGACAGTGTCAGAGTGACAGGTAGCACCAAGTGTTTGAAGGGAGTGCTGCATGGCATCTGGACACTAGCAGTACAAGCTAGTCCCTGATTTACTGCCCCCGCAAAACCGGTCAGGTTCTGTTTCCCCACTGGTCAGAGGAACCCCTCTTAGCCATGCACATGGCTGCTAGATGACCCTGGCCCCCGCAGTAGAGGCATAGGCCCTCTCAACATCTTTGCACTTTCTCCACTGACATCAGCTGTGTCCTGACACTCCCCACCTGCATAGGCTCCCCTGCAAGTGGGAATTCCAGAGTGGATAGAAGTAGGAAACTCTGTGGAAGGGCTGCAACCAGCCAGTGCCAGCTCCGGGCTTTATATTGTTGCAGGTGGCCGTCAGTCTTGAGGCATGCATGAATCAGGCCTTGCAGGTACCCCAGGAACTCAGTGCGGGCCAGCGCATCAAGAATTGATTCTGACAGCCCATCCTGAAACTGACCCACTAAAGCTGCCTGATTCCAAGCTAGATCCTGTGCCAGCAGCTTGAAATCACTGGCATACTCAACCACTGACCAGCTCCCCTGCTTTAGCTCCTGTATCTGGCAGTTGGTGGTGTGGGCCGGAACTTGGTCCATATACATGGCCTTGAGCTGTTGGCCAAAGATGGCAAAGTTCTCCAGTAGGTGGCTCTGCTGTTGCACTAACAGTGTTGCCCATTTGGCAGCACTGCCAGAGAGCAAGCTGATAAACCCCACTCTATGTCAGTCTGTTGGAAAGTTCTCAGCCCACAGGCTCATAAACAGAGTACACTGTCCTCCAAAAGCTGGAAAGTTTGCTAGAGTTCCATCAAACTTCTCAGGTCAGGCTGGGGGATCACTTTCAGCAGGAGACTATTGGGTCTGGAGCTATGGCTGCTACAGCAGCTGCACCATGCAGCTGAGCAGTTGAAACTGCAACTTGCTGAGCCAGCTGGGTTCTTTCCATCAAGAGTTGTTTGTAGCCTGCAGCAGGCCTGTAGTAGCTGACAGCTATGTGGGTTGGATCCACGTCAAGCAAGGGTTAAAGGGGCCAGAAACAAATTGTCATAGCTGCTGCTGTATGCTGCCAGGCAACAGAGTGCAGAGCTAGCAGAACGCCATTCGGCAGACAAACTGAGACAGCTTAGCAGTTCAGCAGCGCCTGCCTGTTTAGAGTTAAGCAGAGGCCTAGTCAAAGAGTTGGTCTAGGAGTCAAAAACCCAGTGAGCGTCAAGGTCAGACAGTCTGAGGGTCAGAGAATCCAGGCAGACAGCAAGCAAGGAATCCGTAGCACATGAAGGTAAGGGCACACGTTGTTTCTGGCATTGGACCACCACCTTCTACTTTTCTTAAAAAAGCTAGAGCCAGCTGGCTCTCATCTCAGACTGCTCCCCTCACAGCCTGACTAGCTCCTGGTGCATTTGCTTATCCTCCCTTGAGGCTGCTGTTCACCTGGAAAAGCTGACTCTTGGCTCATGACACTCCTTATCTGGGATTTCTGGTTGCCTTGAGTATGGGCAGAGGTGAAGCGCTATGTCACAACCTGTCCCACCTGTCACTGCACTACAGATCAGGCAGGCACACCTACCAGTTTGCTACATCTCCTGCCTACCTCTGCAGGGCCTTGGTGGCTGGTCTCCATGGATTTTGCAATGGACCTTCCCCAGTCAGCCAGTCATACCACGGTGCCGGTTGTGGTAGACCTATTTTCTAAGATGCCTGATTTCATCCCATGTTTGGTGATGCCCACTGCCAAGGATACCACCCATCTGTTCATGCAAGAGATCTTCTGGCTCCACAGTCTCCCCAAGAGGATAATCTCAGCTTAGGGCCCTCAGTTCACAGCTCAGTTTTAGCACTGTCTGCTTCAACAATTCATCAAGCCACATCTGTTGTCCACCTATCATCCACAGATGGATGGGCAGACAGACTGCACTAATGCCACACTGGAACAATGCCTTCATTGTCTTATAAACTACCAGCAGGACAACTGGACAGTCACTGTTGTTGGCAGAGTTCACATACAATAACTCCCTCCGTGCCTTGATCCAGCAGAACTCTTTCTTCACCAACTCTGGTTACCACCGTCACCTGTTTTCAGCTGTGACTCCTCAGTCCTCTGTCCCAGAGGCAGATCACTGGCTCCAGGAGCTTCAGGCAGTGCAGGCACTCCTCAAGGAGCAATTGGACCAAGCCAAGCAGGACTATAAGAAATTTGCTAATGCCAAGCAGCAACCAGGGCTCTCTCTTAAGATGGAAGATCAGGTGTGACTCTTCACCAGCTACCTGCCCCATCCTTGCCTGTGCAGGAAGTTGGATGTCTGCTTTGTGAGTCACTACCTCATCACAGCACAGGTCAGTCCTTGACTCTCTGGTTGCAGCTGCCCTGTAGTTTCCATATTCATCCCATGTTCCACCATTCCTTCTTGGTCCGAGCCCTAGACTCTTGCCGTGACACAGGAGGGACAGCCCACCCCCTCCAGTGATAGTGGACAGGGAAAAGTGTGAGGTAGTGCAGATCCTTGACTGGTGGAGGCAGCATGGCCACCTACAGTAGCTCATTGACTGGGCAGGTTATGGATCAGAGGAGCACTCCTAGGAAGATGCTGCAGATGTCCATGCCCCCGATCTGGTCTACCGGTTCCATCACTGCTATCTCACCGAGCCAGGCCCTCCTGGTTCCAGGAGGGGGAATCGTGGGGGAAGTAGTGTCATGTCTCCATCCCAGGACCCAGACAGGACCCTTCCCAACACCCACCATGCAGAGATATGAGAGGGACAATACTTAAGGTTGACAGTGTTGGTGGAAAAAGGAGAGCCCAGGAGTCTTGGAGTGTTTATGTAATAAGAACTCTATTAATTAGGCACACAGCTATGAAAGACTATAAGCCTATATAAAGAGGGACCAGAATGGGAAGAAGCCAAGAAGACAGGCTTTCCTCAACAATCCCAGTCATGAAAGCAACCAGGGCTCTCTCTTAACCACTTCTGTCATTTCTCCTGGCGACGTACCTCATCTTCCTACTGCTCCCGTTTGCCCTACCATCAATCTCAGGTCTCTTCTGTGCCATCCTCTTCCTCCTGCTGCTCCTACAAGCAGCGATAATCTTCCACTAAGAAGTCATCCACCACCTCTAAGACTAGATTTTGACTTCAATCACAGATCTCCACCTATGCCAACCTTCCGACTCACCGGCCGTGTATCAACCAGGCTGAACCTTTCCCACCATTATTCCACCTGGCAGACCATCACCTCAGACACCTGGATTCTTACAACTGTTCACCTAGGCTATGTCATTGAGTTCACAAGCCTTCCATCTACCGGTGTTTTTCACTTTACGCCTCCACACTCAGTTCTTCTAAAGGAGATCAGCAACCTCCTGCAAAAAGGTGCTGTAGAGAAGCTTCTGCCATTGGCCAGTGTGACAGGTTTCTTCTCCCACTACTTCACAGTCCCCAAGAAGGACAGTGGTCTGCATCCCATTCTGGACCTTGGCGGCATCAACTGCTTTATCCGTCCTCAAAAGTTCAAGATGGTCACTCTGGCCTCCAGTCTTCCCTTCCTTAGGAGACTGATTTGCCTCTATAGATCTCCAGGATGGTTACTTTCACATTTCAATTCACCCACAGCACAGGAAGTACCTCAGGTTTGCTACCGGCAACTCTTGTTACCAAAACAAGGTTTTCCCATTCAGTCTATTGACAGCTCCCAGAGTCTTCACCAAGTGCATGTCTGTGGTAATCGCCTTCCTCCAAACAAAGAGTGTAATGGTTTACCCTTACCTGGATGATTTGCTGTTGGTGGTGACCTGCAGAAAGCTTTACAGGGACATTCACCTCACTTTGTCTCTTCTCTCCAACCTGGGGCTCAATGTCAACGCTAAGAAATCCTGTCTGGGGCCTACTTGAGTTCTGGATTTCATTGGGGCAACATTGGACTCCAACAAAAGTATGACCTTGCTTCCACTCAACAGACTCCAGACACCGTGCTGATGGACTATCCAAGTTCTATGCAGCTCATCTTCAACTGTCCATCAAATTCAACAGCTCCTTGGCCTCATGGCGGCAACAACAGCAGTCACCTATCTGTCCTGACTCCGTGCCCATCCCATTCAGCACTGTTTTCTCCAGAATTTCAATCTTCTCCAAGACAACTAGTGCATGAGGCTTTGAGTCCCCTCCCCTGTCAAATGTTCCCTCTTGTGGTGGATGTCACGTCATCATCTCCTCTCAGGGATGCCATTCCTTTCTCAGCCCCCATCCATCTCTATCACAATGGATGCTTCCAACCTCAATTGGGGAGCACATTGCAGCACTCTCCTGGTTCAGGGTCACTGGACCATTCTCGAAAAATCTCTCCACATCAGTGCTCCTGAACTCCTTATTTGAGTTTTGCAGGATCATGGAAACTGTAAAGTTTGAAATGAGTGATCAGATGTTCTATCTAAACGCCATTAAGCTTCCTTGGTCTGACTTTCATTCAGCTGCAGGGACTGGTCTCCAGACGTTGGACTGCAAATTCCAGCAGTCCAAGGCCACACAGCAACTGGTGAGGCATACTTAAGTTGCAATCCAAAAACATCTGCAGATCCACATAATTCTCACCCCTCTCCTGGAGGGCCACACTCCTTTCAAGGTACTGGAACTTGGTATACCTTTTCAGGATTAGCAGGTCACACTGATAGCAGAACATTTGAATAGAAAAATGGTCAGATTGTCTCCTCAGAGAATGTTCCTGAATAGAAAGTAAAAATAAATTGATCTATATCCACATTTTAGAAAATCCACTCAGCCTTCTTCATAATCCAGAACCACTCGGATCCTCCTGGGCTTTTGTCTCAAGATCAGAGGGCTGGGCTTTGGCAAAATACAAGCAGAGACTTGACAAGGTGAGGAGAAATCATTATAGAATCACAGAATCATAGAAATGTAGAGTTGGAAGAGACCACAGTGGCCATCCAGTCCAACCCCCTGCCATGCAGGAACACCCTCAAAGCACTCCCGACAGATGGCCATCCAGCCTCTGCTTAAAAACATCCAAAGAAGGAGACTCCACCACACTCCGAGGCAGCCTATTCCACTGCCGGACAGCCCTGACTGTCAGGAAGTTCTTCCTGAGGTTCAGGTGGAATCTTCTTTCCTGCAGCTTGAATCCATTGCTCCTTGTCCTGGTCTTTGGAGCGGCAGAAAACAAGCCCTCTCCCTCCTCTACATGGCATCCCTTCAAATATTTAAACATCGCTATCACGTCCCCTCTTAACCTTCTCTTCTGCAGACTGAACATACCCAGCTCTCTAAGTCTATCCTCATAGGGCATGGCTTCCAGGCCCTTCACCATTTTGGTCGCCCTCCTCTGGACCTGCTCCAGCTTGACCATGTCCTTCTTGAATTGGGGTGCCTAGAACTGGACACAGTATTCAAGATGAGGTCTAACCAAAGCAGAGTAGAGTGGTACCAGTACCTCCCTCGATCTAGACACCATACTCCTATTGATGCAGCTGAGAATTGCATTGGTTTTCTTGGCTGCCGCATCACACTGCTGACTCATGTTCAGCTTGTGGTCTATTAGGACTCCTAGATCCCTTTCACACGTACTGCCATCCAGCCACGTGTCCCCCATCCTATATTTCTGTATTCCATTTTTTCTACCTAAGTGTAGGACCTTGCACTTCTCTCTGTTGAATTTCATTTTGTTAGCCTTGGCCCAGCTCTCCAATCTATCCAGGTCATTTTGAATTTTGATCCTGTCCTCTGGCGTATTAGCAACCCCTCCCAATTTGGTGTCATCTGCAAATTTGATGAGCATGCCCTCTATTCCTTCATCCAAGTCATTGATGAAGATATTGAACAGCAGTGGGGCCAGGGCAGAACCCTGTGGCACCCCGCTAGTCACTTCTCTCCAGGATGAAAAGCAGCCATTGGTGAGCACCCTTTGGGAACGGTCAGTCAACCAGTTACAGATCCACCTGACAGTAGCTCTGTCCAGCCCACATTTTACTAGCTTCTTTGCAAGAATGTCATGGGGAACTTTGTCAAAGGCCTTACTGAAATCGAGATATGCTTAATTGATTAATTCCTCTACAGCCCAGATCTCCTCACTAGGGTTAAAGTCAATAGGCCCCTTCTTCTTGTCACAGTCTCTTGCAACTCCAATGGTCCATGGCGTGTTCTCAAACAGAGTTCCCCCAAGTACCTTCTCCTCTGTGTTCACCTCAACCTCCCACCAGTGTCTTCCTGAGATGAATCCTGCATAGCCCAGCACACAGTGATCCCAGTAAAATTCTGTGGCTTCTCAGTTTGTTTCCAGTATTTCACACTTGCATTCTTTAGATCCTTTGACACCAACATTTCAGTATCCAGAATCACACTCAATGTATCCTGAATTTGCTCCAAACTGGCTTTGTCCAGAGCCTCTTTTTGGCCTTCCACAGCCTTTCTTAGTTCAGAGTTTTTCTGTGAGTAAATTTGCAGTCTCTTGCCCCACTTGGGGGAAAGGTCCATATAGCAGCTTACTGACTTTCTGCTTAACATGTTGATGTCCTGAAGGAGCTCATTTGGGGACTGCAGGTACTTCTCCTCAGTAAACTACAAACCCCAGAATTCCACAGGAGGTTGAAAGTGAAATACTAATAGTGTAGTGTGGAAATGGCCTGAAGATTCAGAGCTGGAAGAGATCCCAAGGGACATCTAGTCTAACCCCCTGCCATTGCAAGAATTCACTGCTAATGCACCCTGTCAGTAGGCCATTAAACCTCTATTTGAAAACCTGCAATCAAGGAGAGTTCATTTAGCCATCATGTCTGATTTATGCCATCATGTCTGATTTATACCAATTTAATTAGTCCATCCAAACTAAAATAATTAACAAAGATTGTTTTGTAATTTAGTGAGAACCCTTATAGAAGGGCACAATGAACATTAGAATCACAGAGTTGGAAGAGACCACAAGGGCCATCCAGTCCAAGCCTCTTCCATGTAGGAATACACCATCAAAGCACTTCTGACAGATGAACATCCAGACCTTGCTTAAAAACCTCCAAAGAAGACGACTCCATCACATTCAGAGGCAGCATATTCCACAGTTGAATAGCTCTTACCATCAGGAAGTTCTTCCTGATGTTTAGGTGGAATCTCTTTCCCTGAAGTTTACTCCATATCCTAGCCTCTGGAGCAGCAGAAAAAAGCTTGCTCCATCTTCAACATGACATCCCTTCAAATATTTAAACATGGCTATCACATCACATCTTAACCTTTTCTTCTCCAGGTTAAACATACCCAGCTCCCTAAGCCACGCCTCATAAGGTATACTGTAGTTTCCGAGCCTTAGAAATAGGACACCCTATTTAGAAAATGCATCTCCATATGAATATAAGATCTGTTTGAAAATCATTTTAGGAGCAGCAGTGATGCTGCCCCCCGACACACAGATCCTCCAAGAAAATTAGTTCCTGATCAGGAACCAGAGCTGGGAAATGTTATTTTTATAGATTTTGACCTTCAGAATCATCCAGCCAGTGGCTATTCTGGCTAGAGATTCTAGGGCCATTTCCGCACTACCTTGTTATAGTGCTATTATTCCACTTTCAGCATCCTGTGGAATTCTGGGGTTTGTAGTTTACTGAGGCCAAAGAGCTCTCTGGCTGAGAGTTATAAATGCCCTTCCCTAAACTGCAAACCCCAGGATTCCATAGGATGTTGAAAGTGGAATAATAGTACTATAACAGGGTAGTGCGGAAATGACCTAGGAGTTTTACTCATAATAAGAAACTTTCCTAAACTCTGCCAGTATGCATACTCTGAAAATGCTGCCTAACACAGTAACCATCTGCTGATATTCTGAAGCTCCCTAGACCTATCTTTTGTTAACAATTGATAATTACAATTTAATTCCTCTATCTGTATGTAAAACCTCCCCCCTGACCTTTTTTGTAATGTATTTGTGACACCACTTTGATGTTTTTACATTGTAAATTACTTTGAACAACCCATTTCGGGCCCAAACATGATTCATAATGCTATAAATAAATGGGAAAAAAGGAGTTCCACGGTCAGCATCATGCAGTGTGGGTTTTTCGGTCTTTGTTTAAGTTGCTTTTTCTCATGTGAATGGTTGTTCTCACCACTTAATGAACAGGTAAACTACATAATAAATCAACTAAAAGCAAAATGGGCAGAAGATAGGTTGGAGCTACAAGATTGTTGGGTGATTTGCTGTCAATAGACAAAAGGTTCTGACTCCCAGTTGTTTAGCAAAGAACAGGTTGCTTACCTGTAACTGTGCTTCTTCGAGAGGTCATCTGTGCTCTCACACAGTGGGATCTTCACGCATGCACAGTTACATTTT
The DNA here is from genome assembly GCA_030412105.1 of Cyclura pinguis. NCBI lineage: Eukaryota > Metazoa > Chordata > Lepidosauria > Squamata > Iguanidae > Cyclura > Cyclura pinguis. The sequence continues at coordinate 192,213,523 of CM059600.1, read as the reverse complement.
GGAAGGTTCCAGAGCTGAGTAGCTTGGCGGGAACCCCTCCCCCTATTTGGTACTGAGCATGCTCAGTTCCGCCAAGCCAACAGTCTCTCCTCAGTTTCAAAGTCCGCCGAAGCAAGGACCTGAAAGAGGGGAGGCTGGGCGGGTGTGTGTGAGGGCACAGATGACCACTCAAAAAAACAGTTACAGGTAAGCAACCTGTTCTTCTTCTTTGTGGTCTCTGTGCTTCACACAATATGAGATTAAGTAGCTTACTGCTCGACAGTGCGTCAGGTCCTAGATGATGGAGTACAGCACTGCACAACCAAAGTGAGCGTCACGCCAGGCTCTACAGTCTCTAAACGGTAGTGCTGGACGAACAGCCACTCGACAAGCAGCCACTCGACAAAGTTCCGTCAGGTTGACTCCTTTGAGGAGTGCTACTGAGGAGGCCATAGCCCAAGTAGAGTGGGCGTGGAGAGGAGAGGGAGGTGGCTGCTTAGCAAGCTCGCAGGAGAGGCGGATTGCTTCCACAACCCACTTGGAGAAGCGCTGGGTGGAGACTTTGTGGCCTTTCTGTCTCCCACCATAGCAGACAAAAATGTGAGGAGTGTGGTGAAAAGGCGAACTTTGTTGCAGTTAAAAGGCAAGTGCCTAGTGGACATCCAATAAGTGAAGAGAACGCTCAAGAGGCGTAGATGGGTCAGGATAGAAGGTGAGGAGGACGATATCCTGGTTCAAGTGGAATTTGGAGACCACCTTAGGTAGGAAGGACAAATCTGGGCAGAGAACCACCTTGTCCTTATGGAACACCAGGAAGGGTTAATCTGCGCGAAGCACAGTCAGCTCTCCTGCTCTCCTGGCTGAAGTCACCACTACAAGGAACGTTGTCTTCAGAGTAAGGACACAGTCATCCAATGTGGCCATGGGTTCAAAGGGGTGGCGCACGAGTTGGGAGAGGACCAAAGATAACAACCATGGAGGGAGAGGTGGAGAAGTTAGAGGATATAGATGGTGGAGGCCTTTAAGGAACTGTTTGAGTGTAGGGTTTCTGAAAAGGGCTGCAGAGGGAGAGTTGCGTGGCTGGTAGGCAACAATCGCAGAGAGGTATACCTTGAGACAAGAGAAAGCAAGCCCTTGCTCCCTGAGAGACAAAGGGAAATGAAGGACCGTCGACAGAGAGGCAGGAGAAGAAGCCTCAGATTGGGTGTCTGCGAAGGCAGTAAACTTACGCCACTTGTACTCATAGCACCTGTGGGTAGACTCCTTCCTAGAGGCTGTGAGGACCACCAGAATCCTAGGAGAGTCTAGAATGTTATCCTCCACGCATGCAGGTTGAGACGAGGAAGGTCCAGGTGAAGCACCTGACCGTTCGAGTGAGAGAAAAGGTCTGGGGCGTGCGAAAGGGCATTCAAGAGCCCTGGGAGATGGTGAGAAGGCATCCGAACCAATGCTGTCTCGACCAATAAGGGGCTATGAGAACAGTGTCCACTTTGTCCACAGCAATCTTGGCCACCACTCGGCCCAGGAGTGGAAAGGGGGGAAAGATGTAAAGGAGTCCCTCGTTCCACGGGAACTGAAAGCGGTCTCTGACGGAATGGAGGCCTACACCGGCTCTGGAGCAGTAGCGGGGACATTTCCTGTTGTGGTAGGTGGCAAACAGATGGGGTGCCCTAGCAGGACACCATCCGGCGAAAAGCCAGGTTGGACAGGGACTACTCGTGGTGGCAGGTCGTGTCCCTGCTCAAAGTGTCCACTGTAGTATTGTATGTAGCATACAGCCATCATGTTGTTGGATAGGACCTGCACCGTCTGTCCGAGGAGTTTCCGGAAGGCCCGGAGAGCTTTGAAGATTGCCAGAAGCTCTAGGGCACTGATATGTAGATGCTTCTCCAGACCACTCCAGTGATCCTGGATGCAGAGGCGACTGCAGCAAGCTCCCCAGCTGAGGAGGGATGCGTCAGTGGTGATAGTGATGGATGGATGGGGTTCGGCAAATGGCATTCCGGAGAGTAGATGGTGGGATGAGAGCCACCAGGTGAGAGAGTCCTTGACTGGATGTGGAATATGAAACTTCTGACACTGGTCATCGAGAAGGGGACTGAAATGTCTGAGGAACCAATGCTGAAGAGGATGGGCACAGAAGCGAGAAAGGTAAGTGACAAAGATTGTGGCCGCCATGTAACTGAGGAGCTGCTGGATTTGGTGAGCGGAGGCGGAGCAACTGTGAAGCACGGGACCTTCACCCGTTTTTCTGGGAAGAACTTCATCGCGGAAGCAGAGTCCAGAGTAGCCTCAATGAAGTTGAGGGTACGTATAGGTTCCAAGTGGGATTTCCTGGGATTGACCTTGAGACCAAAGCCGGAGAGTAGAGAAAGAGTGAGATTAATGTCCCTGAACAGCTTCTGCCTGCAGGACGCCACCAATAGCCAGTTGTCGAGGTAGGAGTACACCATTACGCGCTCGGTATGGAAGCAAGATACCACAGGAGCGAGGCACTTGGTGAAAATTCCAGGAGCTGTGGATAAGCCGAAGGGAAGTTCCTTGTACTGGTAACATCTGTTTTCGATGGCAAATCAAAGATACCGCCTGTGCTGAGGCTGGATGGCGATATGGAAGTAGGCATCCTGTAGATCTATGGACGCTAACCAGTCCCATCACTTGAGGAGAGGAAGGATGGATGACAGTGTGACCATCTTGAATTTCCGAGGCCGGATGAAGGAGTTGACTGCTCGGAGGTCCAAAATGGGTCGCAGAGTGCCGTCCCTCTTCAGAATGGTGAAGTATCGGGAGAAGAATCTGATATGTTTGGTGGAGGGGGGCGATTCTTCTGTGGCTGTTTTGCGCAGAAGCATATCTATCTCCTCGAGAAGAGCGTGACTGGAAGGTGTGGTGTAGAAGATGCCAACCGGTGGAATGTTTAGAAACTCGATGGTGTAACCAAGATGGATAATGGTCAGCACCTAAGAGTCTGACATGATGGCACACCAGGTGTTGTAGTGGCGAGAAAGGTCAGGGGCCTTGGAGGACAGACGGCCCACAAGATGAAAGGTTGGCAGAGGTGGCGACCTGAGAGAGAAGTCAAAATCTAGACTTTGCAGCAGAGGAAGACTTCTTAGAAGAGGCCTGTTGGTGCCTGAAAGAGCAGCGCGATGAAGAGGCTGGAGCAGAGGACTGCTGTGAAGACCACTGTGGAGACTGAGAGCGGTAAGAATAAGAAGTGCATCTCCATGAAGAACAGAATGAATGGGGCCTTCTAGCCTGAGTCAATGGGTGAAGTCCCATCTTTTTCGCCATGAGGCGGGCTTTCATGAGATGGTCCATGGCATCATCCGTGGTGGCATGGAAGAGACCTTGACCATCAAAGGGAAGGTCATCAATCCTCTTCCAATTGTTCTCAGTCAGGTCGGTGGAGCGGAGCCAGGCAAAGCGACAAAGAGCAATCGCGCCAACCATGACCCACGCTGACCACTCCACGGAGTGTTGGGAGGACTGGATCTGTTGATTAGTAAGAGCTACCAACTCATTGTTGTATTGGAGGGCTGTGGCCTGGTGATTATCTGGGAGATGAGAAAAGAAGGGGAGAAGCCTGTCCCAGATGGTACGCTGATAGACCGCTAGACAAGCTTGAATGTTAGAGACTCTGGCAAAGGGAGGAAGCAGAGTAGAAGCGGTGGCTGAAGATGTCCAGACAGCGTCCCTCATGATCAGGAGGAGTCATGTGGGCTTTCTTACCCCCCTTGGTTTGAGAGGGCTCAACAATGATGGAGTTGGGAGTGGGATGGTTGAAGAGGAATTCCACATCGTTGTGCTGGGTGCAGTAAAGGTGTTCCAGACAATGAGGAATTGGGAAGAGTCATTGTCAGAGTCATAAGATGCAGAGGATGGAGAAGTTGGAGGTGGGCAAGGCTCTCGAGCAGCTGGAGGCAAGGAGGCAAAACCGGCACTGCTGTCGGTACTAAGACCAGTACAGAGGCCGACGAGATCAGGAGGACAGCTGGGATTGGAGCAGCAAGAGACTGCATCAGGAGTGGTGCTGTCGAAGTAGGCGGATGCGTAGGAGCGGAGTGTTCCTCTGGTGCAGGCCTAGAGACCACAGCTGTCACAGGCAGTGGTGGAGAAACAGTGCGATATTGAAAGATACGATCCCAGGGAGAACGTGGCAGCGGGGAACGCCAGTAGTAGCCAGAATGGGATCGAGAACTGGACCGAGAACAACGGTACCGGGGCAAGTGGTGGTAGTGTGGTTGAGGCAAAGAACGCAATGGCGACTGAGAACAGTGAGGCCTGTAAGGAGACCAATGGTGATATGCTGGCGAATAGGAGTAGTAAAAGCCGGTTTGTTCCCTCCATAAATGCTTGTGACCATAGCAAGCTATGTAGGAGGCTGAGGAGAAGAGTGAATCCTCCCTGGCCGGAGGAAAGGTTTAGGGACCTTTGTGTTCACAATTGTGGCGGTGGGGAGACCGACCATGGTCCCGACAACTTGGAGAGCGGGACTCATTGCAAGAAGCAGCCCAAGGAGCATCCGAAATCAGAGGACAGTCCATGGCAGGTGGATGAGAGGCCACAGCTGGAGTAGACAGGTCACGTGTAGGCCTCTGGCTCACCTGATCCTGTGGCAAAGGAAAGGTGGTTGGAGAAGGTCGGCACTCCTGATCCAAAGCAAGGTCTGTTGGTACCTGCGAGGGCAGTACCGGGCATTGGACAGACTCTGGTGCTGTAGAGAGTATGAAGGCCTGTCTCTCCTCAAGTGTGACTGGTACAGGCTCGTTCTGTGTCAGTGGCAGAGTGGGTAAGGGCCCGAAAGAAAGAGCTCGAGTGGTCGGCGGACAGGTAACGAGTGAGAGAGAATGATGTTTCTCTTTTTCTTTGGAGCCACCAAGGAATATTGTGAAGAGAGCCACTTTCGTTCAGCCAGAGTAGGGATGGTCCGAGACTGTTGAGCCAAGGTCACCCGAGAAGTGGAAGAAGTGGATGTGGCCTCTCCAGAACCGGAAGGTTGAAGCACCGCCAGCATCTTAGAGAGCTTCCGAATCCTCCGGAGAGAAATGATGGGAGGTAGAATCAAGGAAGAGCCCGATGTCGATACTGGGGGCATCGGTACGGAGGCCAAAGTCGGTACTGAGGTCATCGGTAAGGAGGAAGATTTCGGTACTGACGGACCTCAAGGTGGACGGATCAAAGCTGAAGCAGCGAATAGAGCCATGTTGGTAGCTGCTTGATCCTTTAGGTGAAGAGCTTGCTCCCAGCAATAGGATTTCAAATGGGAGGGTCTGTTCTTCAAAGTCTGTGAGGTAAACTCCTTGCAGATAGGACAGGCTCGGACTTTATGGGCCTTCCTGAGGCAGAACAAACACTCCAAATGAGCGTCAGAAAGCGAAACCTTGCAGCCGCAAGATATGCAAAGTTTGAAAAGTGCAGAAGACATAAGAAGAAGGGATCCTTACAGTTTCTGTGAGGAAATAAGGAAAAAACAATCGAAGACAAAAGAATGCTACTCAGCCGAGGAAACCTTCCAAGCTGCTAACTGGTCGGCGGATGAAAAGAAACAGAGGAGAGACTGTTGGCTTGGTGGAACTGGGCATGCTCAGTACCGAATAGGAGGAGGGGTTCCCGCCAAGCTACTCAGCTCTGGAACTTCCCAAAATGTAACTGCGCATGCGCAAAGATCCCATTGTGTGAGGCACAGAGACCACGAAGAAGAATAACTTTTCCATTTAAATTCTCCTAGGCCATTTCCACACTACACTGTTGTAGTGCTATTATTCCACTTTGAACATCCAGTGGAATCTTGGGGTTTGCAGTTTAGGGAGGGGCAACTTTAGCCTCAGTAAACTACAAACCCCAGAATTCCACAGGATGTTGAAAGTGGAATAATAGCACTGTAACAGTCTAGTGTGGAAATGGCTCTAGTGAAAAGCAGACAGGTTGTGGCATAACCAGGAATGGACTTTTCTGTCAGCTCAATTCATTTCTGCTCTGATGTCACCAGCTCCCATCTGACTGTAGAAGCTGATCAGCCCTTGGATGAGACACCACCAAGGAATACTAGGCTCTGTATTTTAGTACCTATATTTTAGAGGAAGGCAATGGCAAGTCACCTCTGAGTACTCTTTGCCTTAGAAAATCCTATAAAATTAATGAAGTTATTCATTAATGAAATTAGTGGGTTCACTATGGGTCAACAGGCTATCTGAAGGCACATACATACATAATATAGCACTGGGACTTGGGGCGTTGAAACAAATGCTTTATTCTTTTATTCATGATGGCTTCTTTCTTGGTTTCTGCATCCACCTATAATTTGGGACATCAGTTTTTAAAAATTCCAAAACTAGATTTGATGAGCTTGAAGTTTGTCCAACCTTGAACTGAAACATACATGAAAGAATAAAAACACATATTTTGAATATAAATGGAGAAAACAGAACCCTTTGGGTAGATAACACAAAAAATACTGTCATTCCTGCCTCTCGAGCTGCTGCTCTACCATCTGCCTCTCTCTTTACACATCGGCCAGGTGTAGGGTGGAGAAGGATCCTATCCCTTTAACAGTTGTGCAGAAGCAGGAATCCCAACAGGTGTTGCTTGTTACCTGATTGCCTGACAAGCAACACTTGCTGAAATTCCCACTTTCTCACCAGGATTAAAAGTCTAGGAGCCCTCTCTGGTTTTTACTCTTTCAACCCTAGCCAAGCTGCTGTTAAAAGCAAAGAAGCAACTCCAGGAAAAAGATCTCCCATCTCTGTGAATGGCTTTATATTGTGATACTATGAATTAAGGTCTACCAATACCATTGAGTTGTTCTGTATGGTATTCATTTTTCCTCCTCAATCTTCAACTTTCCAACAACCAACCACACATTTTTTGTATTCATAATCACTTAATAGTGTGATGGGCCTAACTATGCTAAAGGCACCAGATCCCTTCCGATCTTGGAAGCTAAGCAGGGTCAGAGCTGGTTAGTACTTGGATGGGAGACAACCGAATACCTATAGGTCATCTTGAGCCAACATGGGATAGTGGTTTGAGCATTGAACTATCACCTTTGGAGACCAGGATTCGATTCCCTGCTCAGCTATGAAAACCCCGTGGGTGACCTTGGGAACGTCACACACTCTCAGCTCCAGAAAACCCTGTGATAGGTTTGCTTTGGGGTCGCCATAAATCGGAAATGACTTGAAGGCACACAACAACAACATAGGCCATATTTCAGAGGGAAAAAATGCTATTTAATTTATGTCATAAATAATAAGTCTTTGAAGGCACATGTAAACACACAATGGTGTGTCAAGATTCCATTCCACGCCAACCGATCCTGCTGTTCTGGAGGAATTAGTGCAGAGTATCTCCATCATCTCATCCTGCCCTTTTATCCCCAGAACAACCTTGTGAGGTGGGTCAGGCTAAGACTGGTCCCCAAGAAAGCATCATTGTGTGGGTTAGAAACCAGGGCCATTTCCGTACTGGACTGTTATAGTGCTGTTATTCCACATCCAACATCCTATGGAATCCTAGGGTTTGCAGCCTTTGAGGCCTCTCCCTAAACTGCAAACCCCAGGATTCCATAGGATGTTGGAAGTGGATTAATAGCACTATAACAGTCTAGTGCGGAAATGGCCCAGGCCTCCCCAGCCTTTTCCAGAACTCTAACCACTAACCTACACTTCCTCTGCAGTAATTATCCACAGTAATGATGAAAATCCTCCGGGAACCTTGCCAGGAGAAACTGCAGTTTCGCTAACAACTTGCCCTCTCCCTCTCCCTCTCTCGACTTCCAGGAAAGTGTGCTAAAGATAGCGGCCACAACCATAGAGCGAGCAGTTCCTCTTTCTTCCTAGCGATCACCAGGAAATACAACAGAGGCAACAAGGGGAGGAGGACTAGGGGATTAAATTAAACTGGGACCTTCCTGTTCCCAGCAGCCCCCTGAGCGAAGAGTTGCGCTTTAGTGCAATAATAATCGCTGCTGAGCCTTTCACCTCTGCCTGGGAAGATCACTCAGGAAGGTTACCTTGCTCCCTTCCTCCCAAAGGCAAGTGAGTTAGACTTGGCGGGTCTGCAGGGGTGGGATTAAGGCAGTGGAGAAATCGTTGCCTGTAGGAAGTAATTCAGAGGACTGGAATCTGGGTTGCGAGCGAGGACGATAGCATTGGATGTAATCTTATCTTTTGACAGCCCCCCTCCCCACGCTTTCTGCAAATGGGCAGCGTTGCTTTGCTTCTCCTCCCCCTTGGAAAATAACGCACGGCTTTCAGCTGATCAGATCTTTCTATTATCACCCTTGGAAACAAGGACTCCCCCCCCCCAGTGCGCCCCCCTGTCTCTCCTTCTCTGACCTCGGTGCAAATTCGCAATTGTTTTCTTTCCCGGGATGCAGAATGGTTTTAAAATTGCGGAATTTCGAAGCCACGCCGCCGCTTTCTGGGTCGTTTCTTCCCCACCACCTGCTTGCTGGCTGCCCCAAATGACATTGCTCGATCCCAAGATGGCCACCCCGAGCTATAGAGAAAGCTGTCATTTAAAAGTTGTTGCTCCTGGTTTGCGGGCGTGTGTGCGCGCAGCCAGCGGCCGTCCAAGGGGATCGGGTTGGAGGCTGCCCGCGCTGAATGAGAGGACGGAGGAACGAGAAGAGATCCCCAAACACAGAGGGTTAACGATCCCAGTTTAGGCTAAGGAGAGACGATTTCTAAAATTCAAAAACAAAATGTCTAGCCTTTTAAAAATGAGTGTCTTGTGATGCCTTAAGGATTAACAGATTTACAGTGAAGTCTTGTGCGTTACTCAAAAGTAATCCCTATTGAATTCAATAGGCGTTGCCTCCAGGTGAACATGTATAGCATTGTAGCATAATCTATTGATCCGAGGCTCCTTTGTTCCTGTATTTGTAGTTTGCTGTCTATATATTTCAGCCATGAAGGGGTTATGATGACTGTTTAGCTTTAGGGGGCTGTTATTCTAACGTAGATACTGTTGTCAGCTTAAAGAAATGATACTGTGATTTTGAAGAAAAGTCTCTAGGTGTCCTAGGCATCCCTCTTCCCCCCGCCCGCTTTGATTCCTTGGGTGGCCAGACAGTTCCTTTCTCCCCCAGGTGTACTGATGGCAACCCTGTCTTTGATGGAATGTTAACAGCAATAATTTGGCTACCTGTTTTCTTGGTAATAGAGCCCACTGGACTCAATGGAGTTTACTTAGGAGTGCGGCTGTTATCCAGTGAAGACTGTGTGTAGGTGCCAAGGCTCCTGTCAACTTTAGGGGACCCCATGAATTTCATAGGATTTTCTTAGGCAAGGAATACTCAGAGGTGGTTTTGCCAGTTCTTTCTTCTGAAATCAGCCACAACACCTAGTATTCATTAACAGTCTCCCATCCAAGTACTAACTGGATCTGACCTTGCCTAGCTTTCACAGTCAGACAGGATCTGGTGCCTTCAGGGATTAACACCTGTATGTTAGGTGTAAACATGTATGTTGGGTCCCTTCAAGTAGTTTCTGAGTTATGCCAATCTCACCGTGGGAATTTTCTGGCAGAATTTATTCAGAGCACATGTACCATTGCCTTCCTCTGAGGCTGAGGAAGTGTACCTTGCCCAAGGTCAACCAGTGGGTTTCCACGGCCAAGCAGAGATTTGAATCCTGCTCTCCCAAGCCAATTCCGCACTGCACTCTTACAGCGCGATTATTCCATTTTCAACATCTTATGGGATCCTGGGGTTTGCAGTTTAGGGAGGGGCCTGCTGGACCATCCCTAAACTGCAAACCCCAGGATTCCATAGGATGTTGAAAGTGGAATAATCACGCTGTAAGAGTGTAGTGTGGAAATGGTCCCAGTGTCTTAGTCCAACATCAAACCACTAAGCCACATGCTGTCTTTAATCAACTGACTGATCAATTGAATTTCCATATTAATAAAGCAGTTATTTTGGGGGAAAAGTGTTGTACTTTTGAAGGAATTATGTATGTAGCAATGATTCACATAGCTTAGTGGCAGCACCACTGCCTTTTGTACAGAATGCCCCAGCATCACCGGCAGAAAGAAAACCAGATAGTAGGCGATGGGAAAGAGCCTTCTCCGCATGAAACCTCTGCAGAGCTGCTGCTAGTCAGAACAGGATTATGATTATGATCCCACCTTTTTCCCTTCTGGGACTCAATGTACAACTAGACTGATTCTGACATATAGCAGCTTCTTTATGCTTTAGCAGCTTCCTTATGTACATCAGAATGATAAATTCACTCTAAAAAATCTTAACACATGTAATTTTATCACGATCCTTTCCACAGGGCAGATGCTGGTAGATATCCAGGGAGAGTCCAGCTGGAACAGGAATGAGTGTCTGGTCACCTTGGTGTCAGCTTCATATCCTCTTCCTCCTGTGATCTTTCCCACAGGGCATATTCAGAGGCAGCCATGCAGCAAAATACAACAAAATCAAAAATTCACAAAGCAGTGATATATTGGGCTAACTCCAAAGTTATTGATAGGGGACAGGTGTTTTCCAGTGGGCTCCCTTTTAGATGCAAAAGTGGAGTGTGAATACTTTTTGTACAAAGACACTTGCTAAGGCTGTTGTGTGTTGTAGTCCAATAACATCTGGAAGTTACATGCTTCCTTCCCCCATCCCTGCTGTAAATCTTATTCCATGAATATAATCTGTGGTCTAGAGCAATGCTGCAGACCAGTTTGGATGAAATTATTATCGCTTAGGGTTCAGTCATGTAACCTGTATACTACTGGGGCTGAAGTCTTGGGATAGGTGAAGTAGCAAGACTGCATGAGAATGTGCAAAATGCCATTCCTCCTAACCAGGATAAGCTCAGCCAGAACCCGTTTATCTGGAACACACTGAGAGATCTCCAAGCACAGAATACCATCTAAGTAAGCTTTAGACCTAGCACTTGAAAACAGTCTTGGCAATAAACCCACAAAATTATTAACCCGCATTGACATATGGTAGAAACACATGACACTGCCAAATACCAAGTCATACCCATTGGTTGAGCTATTTCAGTATCATCTATACTAATTGGCAGCATTTCTTTAGGACTTTGGACAGGAGTCTTCCTTAGTCATACCAGGAGCCACACTGGCTAGGCAGTTGAAACTTGTACTTCAAAAAGTTGACTGGAAGATTCTCTCTCTTCTTTCTTGCTACAGACGTAAGCAGTTCAATCATGTAAGATCAGTATGCATAGTTCCTACCCAATGATATTTTGGGGATTCCTGCTTTGCCAAATTCCACCTGTTGGCAGAAGGGTTGACCTGATACTTCATGCCAGTGAGTCAAGGTTGTTCCGTGCACTTCATTTCATAGATTCATAGAAATGTAGAGTTGGAACAGGCCACAGGGGCCATCCAGTCCAACCCCCTGCCATGCAGGAACACCCATATAAATTTCAGATTTATATTTTTCTATCAAGACTTCTCCTTCGAGTTGGGCATGTTATGAAGGCTTCTGTGATTTTTATTCTGGCACCTGATGTGCCTCTGATGACTTCCAGTGAGACAAGATGTTGGGTGGCATGTACTTGCACTCTCTAATATAGTTAGGAAGCCATTTAAAGATGGAACCAGAAATCCCACAGGGCTTGCGGAGGCGTAGGGGTTCTTTGGACCCCCGTTTACATACAAAGTCTAAATTGCAATTTGTGGCTCTCCAGATGTTTTGGACTGCGACTCCCAGCACAGCCAATCCCTGGCTATGTTGGCTAGGCATTAAGAGTCACCAGCAACCTGCAAAAGGCCATGTGTCACCTAGCTCTGGAATAAGTCTTCACCATTCCTGTAATTCAGAACAAGTAGCTTACCTCCATCATGTAATGTAAGAGGTATGTGTTATTATCCCATTTCTACTGTATGGAAACATATATTCCTACAAAGTATTGAGATTTAAAATACTGGTAGTCTGAATGATCATGTTCTGTTTATGACCATCTGAGGCATCCCTGTGGCATGCAAGGCAGTACAAAAGTGTTTCTTAATAGGTATAGAAGGCATTTTGGCCAACACTGAGTAACCCTACCCATCTGGGCATCAAGGGCAGGTTTTTAAAAGCAGAAGATGTGGTTTCCAAGTACTGTATACTTAAGCCCTGGTACTTCAGCCTGTAGAAGACAGTGAAGGATGATGAATTAGCCAAAGCTAGGTGGTCCTTTCTGTGCTGACATGAACCCCATCGGAAGAGACAGCATGGCAGGGCAGTCAAAGGAGTGGTATTTAAGCCCAGGCTTTAGTTAGGCATGTTTATTTTGTCCTTTAACCCAGTGTTGCTTTGTTTATAGGGTGTTACTAGTTCCACAAACACTTGCAATTTCTCTAACTTCAGTTGTTTCCTTCTCTACAAAACAGTAAAACTCTGGCTTGAAAAAAACTTCAGGATAGATTGTGAAGACTCAGGCATTGTGGTGATTCATGACTCAGATGATGGTGGAATGGCAAGGAGAGTCTATGTAGGTGAGCAGCTCCCATTACAAAGCCATTGAACCTTTAGCTTATTCCACCATCCCTGTATCAAATTATGGCATGCATGCTTCTTTCCCACCCCCATCCACATTTTATCTTCGAAACAATCCTGTAAGGAAGGTTAGACTAAGAGAAAAAATCACTGGCACAAAGCTATTCAGAAAGTTTCATGACTGGGTGGACAGTCAAACCTATGGCTCACAGGTCATCTTTTGACATTCCAACTGATTTGCCATGCTGGATCTTCAGAGTATAGTTTATGTGATCAGCCTTGAAAAGATTTCCTCTTTCATATAGCCCCAACATAACAGCATTTATTTTATCCTGAATAGTAGATTTAGAAGCTAGGTAAGGATTACTTATTCCAGGAGTGGACAAGCTTCAGGCCTGTGCAACCTACTTTGATTTTACCCAAAATCTAACACTACAGCTAGAGGCAGAGTAATGGTTTCAGGGAAGAATGCAAACTCATAAGGAGTAAGAGTGTTTCTGAGCATATGCTCAACCCAGAATATTACTAGACTCTAATCTCCAGCACCCTTCACTATAGGCCATGTTGGCTAGGGCTGATGGGAACTGCAATCTAAAGAACATCTGCAGGCCCACATATTCTTCACCCCACTGTCCATACTAAATATCACCTCAACATTAAAGTATTTGCATATTAACTCTTATTAAAAAGGAGGGGAGGGGGAAGCATGAAGGTAGTGGTCCTGGAGGGAATGCTTATTTTTCCTTCTGGAGTTTTCCTGTCCACAGGAATTGCTGCGTTCCATGTTGACAGAATACCATATAGGCCAGTCAAAACCACACTTGAGGTGCTAGACTAATCATGGGAATGACAGTGTAAATAGTGCAAAAATTAGAAATTTGCAAAGCTCTATAGACCAATGCTGTTTGGAGTATTAGAGCGCAGGATACTTTTGTTATTTTTTTACTTGAGTATTACACAGAGGGATGGCCTTCCAGATAATGTCTGACTCCCACAACTTAGCCAGCATGGCTGCTTATCAGTGATGATGAGAGCCCAACAATGCCTGGATGGCCATAGATTCCCCACCATGGTGATCCAGTCCTGTTCATAAGAGTTGGTGGTTTGCCCAGAGGCGCACACTCCTGCCCTCTGAAGATAAGCCTCCAGAACTTGGTCTGTTGCTCTGCCAGCAGCTGAACTATGTGACTCTCTTCCCCTGCAGATGACAGGAGTGAGGGTGAGGAAGACGACTGCTTGGAGCACAAAACCATCCAGCCAGGCATCCAACACGGACAGCCCACTTGGAAGGCCAGTTCGCAGCAGGAAGGGCCAACCATGGAACGGCAAGGAAGCCTGCTAGCTCCTGGCAGTTACAGCGAGAGCGAGGCAGCGGTCACAGCCACCGTGGTCTCACGCTCTAGCAAGCAGCGTCCCTTCATCTGTAATGAGTGTGGCAAGAGCTTCAGCCACTGGTCAAAGCTGCTGCGGCATCAGCGCACACACACAGGTGAGCGGCCCAGCACCTGCACTGACTGTGGAAAGAGCTTCTCACAGAACTCGCACCTGGTGCAGCACCGACGCACACACACCGGTGAGAAGCCCTACGTCTGCCGTGACTGTGGCAAGAGCTTCAGCTGGAGCTCCAACTTGATCCAACACCAACGGATCCATACAGGGGAGCGCCCTTATACCTGCGGGGACTGTGGCCGCAGCTTCACCCAAAGCAAGAACCTGGCCAAGCACCGGCGGACACACACGGGCGCCCGGCCGTTCCGTTGTCCCGAGTGTGGGCGGGGCTTTGCACACACAGCTGGCCTGATCAAACACCAGCGCCTGCGTCATGACACGGACTCTCCCATTGGCCACCCTTGTCCTGAATGCGGCCAGCGCTTCCGTGCCCCTTCGGAAGTAGAGCGTCACCGGGTTGCTCACCATGGTGTTGCTCCATCTGAGCCCTTCATCTGTGTGGAGTGTGGAGAGTGTTTCACTAAAAACACCACACTGGTCCGCCACAAGCGAGTGCACAAGCCCATTTTTGTGCGCTGAAATTTTTTAGTCCCTTCGTGGGATGGGCATTCTAACTATATCTGGTCAGGTTTGCAGCCTGGGGTCTACAGGTTGGGAGCCAAAGGTGAGTCTCTGACTGCAACCTGTGTCTTGCTCAGCCAGACCAAAGTCTCTGGTAGATCCAGCGTCCAAAACCACTGAGCAGTGACTAGAGATGCAAGGAGGAGGTTGGGCCTCAAGGCTGGACTTCAGTCACATGTCGAGGGACAGAGATTGCTCAGAGGCAAGATTGTGATTGCATCTAGGCAGGACCAAAGCAATTCTCACCTTCCTTTTGAGGATGTGCAGGTCCTGCTGCTGTACATAACACTAAGGAAGGAGTATTCTTTAGTTAGAAGCCACAGTAGAAAGCTACAAGGGGAGGGAAAAAGAGATTCAGAAAAAATAAGGCTTCTTGGCACTTTGGTGGAAGAATGGTCAGTGGAGGGAGTACCTCTCACAAGAGTTGAGTTCCCTCAGGGAAAGGGCAAGGACAGCTGACAAAAAGGAATGAGAGCATAGCTGACATGGGTAGAGAAGATAGGTTGAAATCAACCTTGTGAAATAAACTATTGTGTATCCCCTGTCTCAAAGTGCCAGTCTCTTTCTCTCTCATTAACCATTTCCTATTGCATATATTTCTGACTGAAAGGGGCTGTTAAAAAAACAATAGAAACCTGGTCCACGTGTTACAAACAGAAAATGGACCAACTTCTAAAAAGATGGTAGTTGGTACCTTTTACAGCAACAGGGTATGTAGTGTGACTCTGTGTGTGTGTTTTATACAAATCAGGATGCCTTGGGACTCATAAGTGCAGCTAACTACATTTTTAAAAATACAATTCTAGGCTCTGAGAAGAATCAAGCCTCTAAATCCATATAACAATAGATATAAGCAAATCCAACCAATTTGCTTTAGTTCAGTGTTCACTTCCAGTTTCTAGAAAAGGAATTTTTTGATCGAAAAAGACCACGGAGTGAAATAAAAGGTACAAGCCATATTCCTCCAGGATAACTGGGGATGGGGTGGGGTCCAGGGGGTGCATGAAAGCCTTGGCTAGCCACACTCTGCCCATACCTGACTTAGTGTTATAGGAATGAGTCCGTAGAAGTCTTGTGCTTGCATCCTTTCCACCTACACTGCTTTCCTCCCCTCCTCTGGTATAGCCGTGAGAAACCAGAACTGAAAAGCAAACTTGCTGGATTTGTCCTTTGCATTTTCCTGCAGGAGAGCTGGAGAGAACCTGCAAGCCCAAGGCCAGCCGCAGCTTATTCTTGTTAATGCTGAGCTACAATTAAGTGTTCAAGAAAAAACAAGCCTTGGGCTCCTATGCTCCGCCCCCAGTACTGTTGTTTTTGCTTCTGAAGTCTGAACCAGCCACTGGCCATCTTGCTGGAGATAATGAGAGTTGTAGCCAAACACATCTGGAGGGCACCAGGTCAGTGAAGGTCATGCTAAAGATTGTACTGTTAAGAGTATCCTTTATGTGGAATGATACTCAGGCCATTTCCACACTACATTGTTATAGTGCTATTATTCCACTTTCAGCATCCTATGGAATCCTGGGGTTTGTAGTTTAGGGAGGGGCATTTAGAATTCTCAGCCAGAGGGCTCTTTGGCCTCAGTAAACTACAAACCTCAGAATTTCACATAATATTGAAAGTGGAACAATATCACTATAACAGTGTAGTGCAGAAATGGCCTTAGCCTTGGGCCCTACACCTATTCTTCCTCACATTCATTTCATACATACATCTAATCAAAATGTTATTTGCAATCAGTCCCAAGTAGTTAACTGCTCCCCAAGTCCTTATCTCAGCCTTTTGCAGCAACCTCATGTTTCTGAAGACAAGCAAGGCAGTGCACATAACATTACATGTCCTATAATCTTACCTGTTTATTTTGTAGAATTTCATTTACAAGTAACAAAACTTTTACTGGAATTAGATTACCAGCAGTACAACTGTTCCAGCCACAGAACTACCAGAAGCTTGTCAGTGCAAACAGATGGATTTTCAAGATGTCATCATTCCCAAATAAGGTCCAAACTAGAATTCCACACACATTCAAGCAAACAATTGAAACATGCTTTCCCCTTCCCCAAAAAGCCACCCACCCAGTTGCCTGGAGTGCAGCACCTCGAGGTGCAATATTGGACTATATCACAAAAAAGATGAACCGTAAAGATATATGAATGACCTGTGTTTGCTAAGCCTTTGTTGCTGCTGCCTGTGAAGCCCCTGCTGCTGTTAGCTGCTGAATCTTCTGGCTCATCATCTCTATCACCGCTGCAAAAGAAGAGGCAGAGAGTCGACAATTCAGTCTAGTTGGAGCTGCTAAAATCAGTTGGAAAATGCCAGCTCTAGGTCCTACCTTGCTTCATCGCATGTTTTTCCTGCAGTGCTGGCTGGATTTTCTCTATCTGTTTTGTCAGGAAATCGATCTTCCTCTTGAAAAAGTCTCTGGCATCATCCACTGACTGGAAAATCAAAGGCACCATGACACCTCTGCAGACTGCCAATATGGCTTTCTTTCTAAACCAAGAAATGCCAAGCCAGAAACTTACATAAAGAAGGTTCTTTCAGACCTCCCCAACGTGGATTCCTCCAGATGTTTTGGACTACAATACCTTTATCATCACTGGGCACTGGCATGCTTGGGGCCAAAATATCTGCTGATTGATCAATCTGGCACACCTATGCAGGCTGGCTATCCCCCCTGAACACTTTATATTGACATGCATTATGTATTTCCTCCACAGAGGTATGTGGAATATAGCTACCCTTGTGAAACTCCTTGGGCTTCCTTCAAAATTGGTTAGACATTTTTAATGAGAGAGGCATATCCAATTTTAATCAGTATTTCACTGAAGCCTTATCTCAACAGCACTCTATTTATCCCTATGAAGGCCACTTCATCTCAAATACAGGTAGCATGGGTGCTACCAAAAAAAAAAGGGGAGGGTTCCACAGGAGTGGCCTATGATCTGTTATGCATAGTAGCAGGGTGAATCTTTCATGCAATGGATGTGGAATGAGAGGGGCTACCTGAATAATAGTATCTTTTCCCAGAAATCAGTTCTCCTAATCTAATATTTTTGTTGTGTTGTGGTTAGGTAAAGCACTTTGTACAGTCTCAAGAAACTTTTTCCCGCCCAAACCTAGGACAAAATGGTACCAGGTATTTTTGTTCAAGGAATTGCAAGCCCCCATTTTGTGTCCTGTCCACTATGGCAAAGCATTTTGGGCTTACAACCATAACTTTGCACTGTCCACCTAAAGGACCTCTGAGTACATACTTAACCGATTATGTTTATACCAGATTTGTCAACAGAATGTAAAAGAGCATGATGCTGCATAAGAGAAGACAGGCTCAGTTCATTATTTTATCAATGGATTAAAGTGTCTGAAAAATTAATGCATTTTGACACATCTAAAACGGGCAGGGAAGCTATGACTCTCCAGATTTCATGGTACTCCAATTCCTACCATCCCTCCCCACTGGCTATGCTGGCTGGTGCTTATGTAAAAACATCTCGGTGACAGGCTCCTTAGCCCTCCTTTTGATTCAGACTACTCTGGCAGACTAGCTAAAGCCACAGACCACAACAGTGATCATCAAGCTGAGCTCACTGATGGAGGCTCAGAACACAGCAGACCTCAAGGTTTCCCATGAAGATTAAGTTTGTGTTGCTACTTTCTCAGATTATGGCTACCCTAAAAACAATTTCATATAAATACGGAGGATGAATGCCTTACCTTTTCTACATAGTAACCAGTCCCTACATCTATTAAGACACTGCTAACGTCTGAAAGCTTCCCAGGAACATACATCTACAGGAAAGGTTAAGGAAATGCACAAAAACCAGGAAAAAGATAAAATGAGAAAGGAAGAATTAAATTTACAGTTCAGGACAAAACATGAGAGATATTCAGAAGCCAGGTGCAATGGAGATTCTCAGAAGCATTCCACTTGGACAAAGTGTACAAATGTGAAAGGACAAATCCTGTCCATTATTACAGCTGAAGTAAACATTTTGTTAACTTCTATGGCATAGGTAGGAAATCTTCAGATGTTCTGGGACATTATATCCCATCACTCCTACCCAGGATGACAAATGATAAGGGATTCAGAGGAGCTGAATTGAAAAACATATGGTGGGCCAAAGATTCCCTTCTATGGGATAATTTTACAGAGTCATATAGAAACTTCTTAAATAATAAAAGTACATCACAAAATACCTCAGCAATTCTGTAGATTATAACAAGTTTGGCTGGTTTATCGGTTTCTAGAGGCTATCAATATGTAGGCATACTCAGCCAGGGTCTTGAGTAATGCACCTATCCAAGTATGTACACTGCAGTGAAAAAAACAACTAAAACAAGCATTTCTACCTCTCTAGATCACGGATAAAATGTTGTAAGCGTGCAAGTGCAGAAAAAAAAGAGGCCACTGAGGCTTACGTGTATCTCTGTTAATTGGCAGGATTTCTTTTTTCCACTCCAATTTCTCTTAGAGGGGCATTTTTTGCCATCCCCTTGATGGTAGAAGGCCCCATACACTTTTAAAAATGTTGTTTGAGGCTCTTCAGCGTCTGTTTCAAACCAAAATAAGGGAGTGGAAAGTTATGTTTAGTTTCTTAAAAAAATCTTATTTTGGGCCTGATACAAGCTTGCTTACTGTACCTGTTGCCTTTTAAATGACAATCCCCTCTGGCTTCCTGTGAATGCTTTGTCCTTTCTGTATGTGTGCATGTGAAAAGTGCATTTTTGGTTTATGGAGAGCAGAAAGAGTCCAGGATACCCTACTGGCGGTTGTCCTTTAACCTGTCCTGATGTAAAGTGTTGCATTCCATTGGTGCTTGGGTTGTTTTCCACAGCTGCTAAATAATAGAGCAGAAGGCAGAGAGACCTTACAATGCTAAAGTTTGTAATTCTGACTTCCCAGTATCTTTGATTAGATCTTCCCTGCTGTATTATTAGTGAGCTCTTTGTCAGGAACTGGAGATAACTGTTCACTTCTTTCTTAAGACAGCTCTCAAATATTGTACTTCTAAGCTAACAGGAAAGTAGATAGATTCTGAGAGCTGAAACTGAATTACTTCTTTTAGAGGCAGGCAGAAGATGCCAGTCTCTGATGGACTTGCACTCAACAGTGATAGGAAAAGAAGTGCAAATAAAGTGAAATGGTTAGAATAACCCACACAAATACAAATCACCTCATGTTTCCCTGGAAGTGGTGCAGAATATTTTAGCTTGCTCAGACAGTAGCAGATTTAGTCTGTTCAGTGATGTCACCAGGACAAGGTGGCATCACTGTTATGTAAAGATCTGTGGCCTCAAATAGTAGGTATAACATGTAAAACAGTAATCATTATGAAAAGCAAGTAGTTGCCAAGCAAAGAACAACTGAAGAGACAGACAGAGTGGCTCCTTTCTGGGGATCCCAGTATTCTGTGAAGGAAACAGGTTTTGTTCTTCTCTAGCTCTGTTCTCAGACTGCTTACTTAAAATCATTCCATCTGTTTTAAACAAATGGGTACTGCTTATTTCAGAACCAACAATTTCCCTAAAGAAACCCAGGACAGGGGACACTAAATTCAGTAGCCATGGGGAAAAAAACATGGTGCTGAAGATGAGGCAATATTTACTTTTTCTTGGGTGCAAAAGACTCCCAATTGTCCAAAGTCTTCTACTCAGGAACCTGAAAAGAACTCCAGAGAGAAATTAGAGTGCCTGCTGTTCTAATAACCTTGCACTTTGGAACACATGTGCAAACTCTAGGAAGGAGTGTGGATAGGTGCTCAAAGAGCCTGTTCCCCAAAAGAAAGCAGAGCGATGAAAAGATACAAGACTGTTGGGAGAGGGGGGCACACTGGTTAGAATGGGGTTTGGGAGATCCAGGTTCAGCTTCACACTGAGCTATGAAACTCCCTTGGTGACCTTGCGCCCAGTCAATCTCTCTCAACCCAAGAGAGAGCTTTATAGAGTGTAGCAGAAAAGAAGCCCCATACACCACCCTGAGGTCATTACAGAAAAGGCAGGATATTAATATAATTAATAAATCACTGAATAAATCAACAGTTTGCTACAGATGTACCTAACTGTCAAAGTTACTGATGGAAATGTTGTTTTATGAAACAGAAGTTTTACTGAGTTGTAGCACTCTTAGAGAAAGGATACAGAGCTGGAGAGTGGAACCAGTAGCTCTTTACCTACAGAGGAAAAAAAAATAAAGTTATTTTACAGAAGAGAGAATCTCTAGAACTATCTCACTCCTAAACATAACCTCCCCCGCTGCACAAAAAAGACTTTTCAAGGTGATGCTAAAGCTCAGTTCAGCATAATACACCAACTACCTTTTGTAACAAAAATAACTTGAGTAACAGGTACTACTCCTGAGCTCCTTCAAAGCATCTTTCATGCCAGTGCCTAAGATAAGCACAGTACTGTGTATCTTATTCCTCTTTTGTGGAAAGAAAGTAAGTACAGGAGAAAGGAAAACAGAAGTACTGACCATGAACTCATTTTCTTCCAGTTCCAGGTTCCTGAACACTGAAGTCCTCATAACCCAAAACCAGGTGAACAGAGTAAGTCCCTCCCCAAGTCATTACAGCTGAATCATTTCAGCAAACCAATGAAATTCACAAATAAGCCTACAGATCTCAAATTTGAGAAAAATTTATGCATTTTTCATATATACCATTACTGTAGAGAAGGATAAATTTTACTCAAAGACAGAAAAGGAGATTCTTTGACATAACAAGAAGAACTGAGGACAAGCTTCACTTTCATCTCAAAATTAGAGGCTTCAGGCTTCAATTCAATAACCATTCCTGTGGGAGTCAGGTCAATTAAATTCAACTTCTGAGTAGACATGCCTAGAACTACAGTTTAAAATCTATTATTTTGCATCTCTGACATCACATTAGGCTATATAGCACACACTGCTATTTGCATAGTTAGTACATTATTCAGGAGAGGTTATTCAGGGTAAGAGGAAAGAGATGAAAGGAACCAGGTGGGGTTTCAAGAATGCACAGATTAGTGGAAGATGTTGAACAAGAAGGCATTAGAGAAACAAAAATTCATATCTCAAAACAAGGTCTTAGGAAAAATTAAGTGCTGTCCCCTCACCTACACTTTAATTGAACTAATGATGAACAACAGATCAATTCGAGACATGAAGTCTACTGCCTATAGAATTTAAAATTGTAGGGTCTTGACTTTTTCACATAACTGCTTGTCATACAACATGTTTTGGTTTTCTAGCTGATTCGGAAGATGGGTTAGAATTTACATCTCTTCTCACCACTTTAAAAAAGGCACGTCCATTTTTACATTGCATCTGCTTATTAAAAAGTGTGTCTTTTGTATCATTTGTTCTTGTTGTTCTATGCTTTCATTGTTATAGCTCGCTCTAAGTTCACCTTCTGGGAAGGGGCGCAGGAACAGCATATATATATTTGAACAATAGACAGTACTTGCCTTCATTGCTTTTATTCAAGACAGTCAGACAGTCCTTTGCTTCCACATATTTTGTCTGTACCACTTTAAGTTGTGCAATGGATGAAGAAAGGAATTCCACTTCCTAGGATAAAGCATACAAAACCGAAAATTCAGTAGTGAGAGACCCACAGTCTTCACCAGCCAACTATATGTGAGATAAGCATTTTTTTAAAAAAAACAACCTATTAATTTTGTTGCCACCAGGAGCACTATACTATGAGTATCTAAACCAGAGATGAGAAATGCGTTTCCTTCCAAATGGAAATACTCTACTCATCCTACATCATTGTCTATCCTGGCTACGACTGATGAAAAACCACACATTCACCACCCAGTCTACAAATACAGGATTGGGACAATTGCAATTGTCCCTCTGCATCTACAGGTTTAACATTCACAGACTGGATTATTTGTGGATTATTTGCAGCTGTCTCCACTGCTGCTGTACATTTGTGGTCTCTCTGCAAGCCTTGCAAGACTGCAAGAGACTATAAATGCAAGAGTTATAAATCCCTATTGAAAATGGTGTAGGGCAGCAGTGGAGGCAGTGGCAAGCCTCACCAACCACCTTGCTTCAAAGGCAGAACCAGCTGTTTCCTCACTTGCAGATTCAAATACATTGTGTACTGTATATTTAAATCCATGGTGGGTTGAATCCATAGATCATACTTTTTTGTGTATTAAATATGGTTTGGGGGAGTGGGCCTAGTTGCAGTTTTTCCACTTTTGTGGGGGTCTTACGCTCCTAATTCCTGAAAATTTGGAAGGATGACTGTACTTCATTCCAACAAACGGCTTCCATCAAAAAGCCCTATCAGCTTTGTATGATAGTTACAATGACATCACAGTCACTTGGCAGAAGGGAAAGACTGGATGAAAAAAAGTAGATGGTGTCCGAATGGATATGTGGACCACAGTGTGGCAAATGAGTATGCTCTTTACCCTGGTCAGGTATTCAGACCTGTTTTTTATCTCTTGCTCTTTCTCTCTCATGCACACAGCACACCAAAACTGGGAACAGTCTTACACATTTCACTGTCTGCTCCTCTTGTATATATAGAGAACAATATTCAAACTGATGACACCCATCCTATCTGAAAATAGAATTCCTTTTACTGTAGATAGAAAACTTTCAAGCTCTAAGCCAGCCACGGGCAACCTTTTGTCCTTCAGATGTTGTTCGATCCCAGTACCATCAGTTTCAGCCAGCCTGGCCAACGGTAATGCATGATGGGAACTGGCAGTCCAACATCTCATTACATTTTTGGGGTGGGAAGTATGTGGCCCTCCTGGACGTTTTTAACTGCAATTGTCAGTATCCTTGGTTCATCAATATCTGAAGACTACAAATTTTCCAGCTCTACTTAAATTGCGCTATTCACAAGGCCGAGATTCTTGTAATCTATTTAACATCAGAAATCAAGGAGACTGAAAGTTAAGAAACGGCTTATAACTAATACCTTTTCTCAAGCAGCTATTCCTTATAATAAATAAGAAACAGAACTGGTCATTATCTGAACCATTGGCTTACAAAACAAGTCCCACGCTCTCTTGTATCAGCATAACATGTTGTTTGCCTGACAGTTCAAGCTGTTGGGTTTTAGCAAAACAGCAACAGTACATGGTACTAAGTATGGTAGGGTCCGGTTCCAGTCTTACCCAGCACTTACTCGGAAACAAGACTCATTGAGTCCTGGGAGACTTACTCCCAGGTAACCACACACTGCCCTAAGGCCATTTCCGCACTACGCTGCTACAGTGCTATTATTCCACTTTCAACATCCTGTGGAATTCTGGGGTTTGTAGTTTCCTGAGGCCAAACAGCTCTGGCTGAGAATTCTAAATGCCTCTCCCTGAACTGCAAACCCCAGGATTCCATAGGATGTTAAAAGTGGAATAACAGCACTTTAACACCTTAAGTGTGGAGATGGCCTAAATCTCCAGTTCTGACCCTAAAATGATTTTAGGCGGGGCTCTAGCCATGCTCAGTTCTCCCTTGTGGACAGCTGGAGCAGGAAGGAGGGCAGCCTCCCCATAAGAAGAGGGATGACTCCCTTCTTCTTCTTCCTCCCCGGTCTGCTCCCTCACCTGGTCAAGCTGGTTCTTCAACACTTCCAGTTGCGGCAGGGACAGCTCCGAAATGTTCACCTGCTGCGCCATCTTGGAGGGAGAGGGGCGGAAGCCGCTTCCCTCTTACGCGGCCGCGCTGAGCGCACTGAGCGTCCTCTCTAGCTGGCGGAGTCTATGGTCAATGCGTCTATGTCGGCAACCGGATGCTAGGAGAAGCCACGCCCTATCCCCAGCAAGCGCAAAGGATTGGTTTAAAGGGAAAGAATGCCGCACTGACCTCACTTCCGGTTGCAAATAAGGCTCCGTCTAGAGTGATGGCAAGGTAGAGGTATGAATGCACGTGTTGAAATAAAGTGAGTCAAAGGCGGGGAGATGCTTGTAGTTCTCGGCTGTCGTTGGACTGCGACTCCTGTCATCATTGACCATTGAACCGCTGCGGGGGTTGGGAAAGGTCAGCGGCTTTTAGTGCAATCCTGTTTGTTTAACCAAAGATTGATCCACGTTGAGTCCGATAGGACTTAAGGCCATTTCTGCTCTACCCTGTTACAGTGCTATTATTCCACTTCCAACCTCCTAGGGGATCCTGGGGTTTGCAGTTTAGGGAGGGGCCTTTAGAATTCTCAGCCAGGGAGCTCTTTGGCCTCAGTGAACTACAAACCCCAGAATTATTCCACAGAATGTTGAAAGTGGAATAATAGCACTGTTAACAATGTAGTGCGGAAAGGCCCTTAGTTGACAGTAAGCGTGCGTAAGGTTACCGCCTTCCTCTTGCTGTCCAGGCTCACGGATGAGAGAGCCGGCTTTTTCATTGACGGCTAGACGTCTGTAGTTGGTGTGTGTGTGGTGAGGAAGAAGGCAGGCGGCAGAGAAAGTGCCCTTCAAAGTGCTCTGCTTTGCATAAACAAATATGCACTGTGTAGAGGTTGGAGAAGATCTTTCTGAGCCTCCGGAAAATCACCAGCCTATATAGTGGCTATGCCCTTTCTGCCAGTGGTCAAATTCTCTGTGAGATTTAGGGGCTTGTAGGCCACAAGAGTCACTTTCCCAAGCTTTAGCATATATGTGATTTTGTTGGAAATTTAGGCTGCTATCTTACACGTGCAGTCCTTGCAACTGTGTCCTATTGGAAGCAATTGGTTTTTGTTTCTGAATGGACAGGAAAAGAACCTCACTGGAAGTACAAATGCACTGTCAGTGCTCCTCAAACATTACAGGAAGGCTTTCACCACTACTCCATGATCTTTGTTGACATATTTGTTTGCTCGCATCTAGTAGTGGCAAAAATAAATCCAATCTTGATAGAAGGACAACTAAGTGATGGGAAAATGGGAAAAGCCATCCCATTTCCCCAACAATATCCAACAACGTTTCTGTCTTTGCAGCTACTTCAGTGATCTTTTCAGCCTAACTCGTTACTGGCACAAGATATTTTGTTGCCCCCTTCCCATTTCACATATAAACTCTGGTAATAGCTGAGTCTTCCCCAAAGTAGCTCTCAACCTTTGGTACTCCAGGTGTTTTGGACTTCAGTTCCCATAAGCTACACCCAGCATAATCAATGGTCAGAAATTCTGATGTCTGGAACATCTGGAGGACCAAAGATTGAGAAGTACTATTCCACTGCATCTGACAGCAGTAGGTTCACATAGGGTATGCTATATAGCACATGTGTCAAACACAAGGCCCATGGGCCGAATGTGGCCCACCAGGCCATTTCATGTGGCCCTCGCACCTCTCCTGCAGCTGCAGCACTCCCCCCACCTGGTGAGCCCAATCCCCACATTGCAGACCCCTGGCTGCCGGTATTCTGAAGAGGGGCCCAGCAGCTGGCACTCATAATCTACTTCTACTTCTGACTGCTCCTCTGTCCAAGTCTCCCTGTCAGAGGGTTGCTGTGGGTTACCATGGCAACACTCCACATGGCTTGCAAAAGTTGGACAGAGGAGCAGTCAGAAGTAGATCGCAAGTGCCAGCTGCTGATCCCCTCTTCAGAATACAGGCAGCCGGGGGTCCACAATGTGAGGATTGGGCTCACCAGGTACAGAGAGGGCCTGGGGGGCAGAAAGAGGCACAGAGAGGGTCTGGGGGGACAGAAAGAGGCACAGAGAAGGTCTCAACTGGGACCAAAAAAATTAAAGTTAATGTAATAAACAGTGCTTGGTAATATTAGTCTGATGATTTAAAAAAATAACTGTTTTCAAAACTCATTTTTCAATAAATTGTACAATAGTTGTACACTTGAATATCCACTTGCCATTATTTTCCCTAGACTTCTAGTTTCAGAGCTAGTTATTACTAAAACCACTAATAATCTAATGTAGAGGCAATTATTTAATATGATAAAAGAGTAGATACATTTATATAGTCTTAAGATACAACTGGCCCTTTGAGAGCAACCATAATGCTGATGTGGCCCAAGATGAAATTGAGTTTGACACACCTGTATAAGATGCATGATCGTCTTCACATCTCCTTTTGTGGTCTCCAGAGCTTCCCACCTTGGAAAAAAATTACAAGGAGAGTTGTGCTCCAGGAAGCATGTTTGTCTTTTAACGCAGGGAACTGTTCTTGCTTGATCATTTCTGTTGTCTTAAGAGCTTAGGAAAGTTTAGGATGTATGTGTTGAATGAAGGTCGTCTTCACAATAAACCTTTGTAAAAGGCACCCATTCATGGATCAGTGTTTCTAATTGCAGAAAATGTTAATCTATGCAAATCAGGTAAGGCATGTCCACGTGGCATAAACTCATTTATCAGAACCCCCTTCCCCACCATCAGTCCCACATGCATTGCAGAACCCCTCAAATCTGCCCTCAAGATTTTGAGAACAGGACCGAGACTACAAAGAAGGAGCAGGCAAAAAGTTCAGCTACACTACAACTCACGCAGCAATAAGATGTCACCCTTAGTACTGACATTTCATCTGAACTATCCAGTAATCCTTATGAGGAACCTTCAAAAATGGAATTTCATAATTTCCTATAATTCAGATTAGAGGCTGATCCATATAGGCAAGCCCCCCCCCCAGCAAAAGACTTGCCCAGAAAAAAATCACATCCAACAGTCATGATATCACACTGAGTTTCTCTGTTGAGTAGGCCGGGGTGTGTGTCCCATAATGGCGTGATGTCATAGACATATTGCCATAGTAGGGAGTCAAGTGAGTTCTGGCCTCAAGCGTTGCCTCTTGTCACAAGTCACAGCCCTGTCTTGTATGGTTTACAGTAGGCTGCACACTAGGTCTTTTCATCTTCCTACTGTTCTGGGTGGGCTCTGGCATTAAGCCAAGGCTTACTTTAAGTCATCCTTACAGTAAACGAATGGAGGCATGTAAGTTTACTATAAAGATGAGCATTAAGGAGCTGCCCAGCCAGAATTCATTTCCCATACATTAATAAGCCATTGTGTTTGGGGTATGTGCCTGCTGTTGTGGTGTCCTCCTGCTTTGCTGAACCTAAATTTGGCCATTTTGTATCCTCCTCTTTCTCTCTAACAATTAAGGAAGGCATGGCATAGAGCCCCCATGGCCCTTTTTGTATCCCACAGCCTACAAGAAGTGGAGAAAAGTGTTCAGAAAAAATGTTTCACTGCTTCTGGAATCATTGAGAAATGGGGTTTGGGATATAAATGGGTCACTCACCTATTAAAACTAGAAGTGATTACCCAGGTGCGATTTGGTTTAATACAGTTAGCCCTCCACATTCACTAGGGTTAGGGGCACAGGACCCTCGCAAAAATTGAAAAATTGCAAATGATCAAAATGTGTGTGTTTCTATAGGAAGGGAGCTGAGGCATGGTGGGCAGAACAGGCACTCAGGGTCCAAACCAGGTCAGGAAAAGGAGAAGGAAGGAAGGAGTGTGTTGCCATGGTGGCCCTATACTTCCTCTCTCCTGCCCATCTCCTTCCTTGGCTATGGAGGGGAGCATAGGGAGAGGGTTTGTTGTGCTGAGGAATTGGGCTGCAAGCTGTTCTTAGCTGGCCAGGCAGAGGCTGGTGGTGGTGGTGGAAGAGGGTGACGACAACCAGACATGGGTTTTTAAAAGGCTATGTGGCCTGATTGTAGCCACTGAGAGGGAAGGTTCCCTCAGAAAAGAACTACCTGAGTTGAGGGGGCCGGGTAGGGTTTGAAGAAACTAGCAAATAATCAAATCCATGAAAGTCAAACCTGCAAATGTGGAGGGCTGATTGTAGTATTTTTTTTCCAGGTTTAAAAATATTTTTAACCATTTCTGGGCCTGGTGTAGCTCATGACAGGTTCTGGAGGAAATATCTAGCTCTAGTTTCACCAAAACTGCCCATTCTTGAATTAAGGGAATAAATGTTTAAAACTTATTAAAACTGAAGGCAAGAGACATTGCACTAGCCTACACAGAAACAAAACCACCTCGTTTATTATTTGCTTATCTCCAATCCCTACTATCATTTTCTTGCATTCTTTGCATGATTTTAATAGCTGAACTAGAAATAACCACTGTAAGTGAGAAACCAATTCTCAAGATGTTTTTTAAAAAAAGACTGGAGGGTCATTTTTATAAACAACCCAACACATTTTGGGCTATTTATATAGCTATTTTAAAAAGGAAAATATATCCAGGAATATCTGAAGGGCCACATTTCCATCAGAAAACCTGTGAACAGAAGCAGTTTGGCTAGGACAGAATGAGAGATTTAAATTTAGGATTAGAAAGATCGAACCATCAAAAGTTAGATGTAACTTCTCAAGAAACATGTGCCAATGACAACAGTACATAACCCATGTTCAAGACTGGTCTCTCTCAAACACACAGGGAGAAATTATTTGCTTTAAACTTTATTTAGGTTTTGAAACATTAAAATTCAATAGATTTTAAGAAAAAATTATAATATCATCTGAAATTCAAAATTTGTACATTGTGCAAATGTTACATATTTCAAAGAGCAGCATAGGTAGAAATATCTCCTGTAAAAGCAATACTGGCCTCCAAACAAATATATGGCCAGGCTACTGGTGATCAAACTAGTTTGCTTAGGGTAAGTTTTTATCTTCTGTCTCCAAAAGCAGTTTGAATTTCAAGCAGGTCACAGCCAAGGAAAAATTCATCCAGATCCTTCCAAGTCCCTCCCTTCATACTCCAGATATCATGCTCTTCTCCTGTTTTCTACTGTAGAAAAACTGGTAAGCCATAGGCTATGGGAGAAGCACCAATCATGTATTTGAGTCTGGGGGCTTGACGTGACTGAATGACGTGCTGGAGCAGAGGGGCTCCAGATCCTGCCTTGAGCCAGTTCTTCAGAAGTGCCTGCATGAATCGATCAATGTCTCGGTCAGTCACATCCCAGAGATTACCTAGCACTAGGGGACTGGAAAACAAAGGGTTGGAGGAAAGGAAGAAAATGTTATTTTTATTATATTTATATTCTGTCTTTCTCCCAAAATGGGATTCAAAGAGTCTTCCAATATTGGTTAAAGCTAAATAGCTACAAATATTATGTGGCATAAAAGTTAAAGCATTAAACAAGCAACTTAATTAAGATGCTACTTTTAACACATTAATTTTAAAAACAATTATCACATATTTTAAAAAGAACACACCCATTCATATTCCTCTGCCCCAACTAGTTAAAGGCTAAAAGCTTGTACGCTGTTTCAATAGGAAGGACATGTCAGCAAAAAGAGAACAGAGAGGGGGCCAACCAAGGCTCCTTAGGAGAGAATTCCATAGCCTAGGAACAGCCACCAAGAAGACGCCTGTGTCTTCTCGAAACAAGCTGGAGAGAGGGGTGGGACAGAGAGAAAGCCATCCCTTGAAAATCATAAGACATGGAAAAGATCATATGGGAAAATATATACTTTCAAATACTCTGGGCCAAAACTATATAGGACTTTAAAGGGAATAACCAGCACTCTAAATTGTGTCTGGAAACAGAAATGAAGCTGTTTCAACAAGGGAGTTACATGCATCCTATAAAAAGCCCCAGTCAGCAATCTAGCCACAGCATTTTGGGCCTGATAAATTTTCCAAAGCCAGCCCCACATACGGTAACCCAAAACTGGATGTAATCAAGCCATGTGTCACCATGGCCAGTTCTGACATCTTCAGGAGCAGGCACAGCTGGTATAGTTGTGCAAATGCACTACTAGCCAATGCTGAAACCAGGGCCTCCAGGTTCAGGGCTGAGATTACAAGTATCTCCAAGCTATGAACCTGGGATTTTAGGGAAAGGGTAACCCCACCAGAACAGGTTGAATTCCTATTCCCTGATCTTCCTTCCAAACTAAGAGCACCTCTGTTTTGTCTAGATTAAGCTTCAGTATGTTTCCCCTCGTCTAGTCCACTACGGACAATAGACACTGTTTTAGTACTGAGACATTTAGTACTTTCCTTGGAATTAAATATAAAGGAATAAAAGAGTTGAGTGTCATTGGCATACTAGTGATACTGAACTCCTAAACTCTGGATGACCTCTCTCACTAGTGTCATATATATGTTAAACAGCAGGGGGAACAAAACAGAACCCTGTGGTAGACCAAAGACCAATAGCCAGATATTGATCAGGAATCTCCCATTACCACCTTCTGAGCAGGAAGGAAGGAATGCAGCTACTGCAAAACAGTGCTTCCAAGTCTCATCCCAGAGAGGCATTCTAGAAGGATACCATGGTCAATGATATCAAAAGCTGAGAGATCCAGCAAACCACAAGTCACCTTCCCCAACTAGGCATCTTCCAAAAGTGCTGACTGTCACTCCCAACATCCCAAGACTGCATGGCTAGGGAAGCTTGATCAAAGATGACTGATGTTCCATTTAAATTGCTATATCCAAGATTAAATTTTTGAGGTGAGCTGTTTTTGTGTTCTGAACTGAAACACTGAAAAAGATCCTTTCTGAACCCCACCACACTAGAAAATTTTAACCTACTGCAGTACAGATTAAATTAGAGAACTGGATTGTGCCTGCCCTCCCTCCCTCTCATGAGATCCCATTGCACTGTCAGATAAGGTTGTATAAGGTCTCCTTGTCTTAGCATGCATAGGCTGGGGAACGAAATCTGTATGGCAACTTCCTTTTTTTCAAGCATACTTCACCCTTTGCACAGCAGATTATGTGGAAAGCACTGCCCAAAGACTGCAGCTAACATGCCTCATGGAAGGTTCAAGTTTAGAGGGGAGAGAGAAGACTAACAAGCAAAGCAACTTACCATCCTGCCATGAGGAACTTGAGGACAGGACCTGTTCCTTCCAGATTGCCCTGCACTGCAAGGGCAGCACTGCTGCACCCAAAGAGAAGAGCCACAGACCTGCAGTCCACTTTAAGGATGGAGTCCACAAAACGTGCACCAGCACCATGCCCAGCATAGCTACAGGAAAAAGTAGGGGAAAAAAAACCCTAAGAAATAAGGCCATTGTGTCTGGCAGGACTAGAAATCTAAACATTCTTTCTACTAAAGCCTCAGCTCCTTCTCTATACAAAAGCAGATGTGAATAACAAACACACAAACATCAGTAACCGGAAACAAGGGGTTGCAAAAAGTGCCGATCCCACTTACTTTCCTGATTATCAGACTATTCTTTCTCTAGGAGAAATCTGATATCATTACTAGGCTTCATCACTTTGAACCCACTGCATCTATCAACAGAGGAATGAAGTTTCTGGAAGGATGCACCCCACTCCCCCTTTAAGGTGAAGAAACAGTCTTGACTTCAGCCATCAGATCAGCAGTACTGGGGAGATTGCTTTACACACACAGTGGCCCTGCGGCTGCAAATGGTCACAAGTTATGGGCTGTTAGCCCCTATTATTGGCACAAGTCAGTAACAAGAGCTGCGAGGAGGCCTCCTTCTTCACATGAAGGAACAGCAGCTTGATTGTGAACTAATCCCAGCTTGTATTTAAGATACTCTTTAAACCCTGTCCACTCTTGTCTGGAAAAATGACCTGCCTCCTTTAACTTCTCCCACTTCCTTGAATCTAAGCCCTAGATTTGAAGCCTGAGGACAAAGACAGACCCTTATTCTTTTCCACAATTTCAACAGGGTGGGAGCACAAAAAACACCACTAATGAGCATGCAGAGCTTTCTAGATTGAGTCTTCCTTCTAAAAATATCAAGGAGGAATATCATAGTGTCATTAAGTTCTGCTATGATAAATTATAATTGGCCACAAAATGGTGGAAGAGAAAAAGGAGTCCCATCTTTAAAATGTTTACTATGAACCAAATTGTTTGTTTCTGAAGTCTTATTTTCACAAAAGCACTTCTTGAGTTTTTAAACTTCAACTAAAATAGCTGAAGGACCAGACACTGTTCTGTTACTTGGGCTTCATTTCCTTCTTGTTGCTTCTCTATGCACTTTTGCCATTTTTTTCTCCAGTGACTGCCATGGGCTTTTTTGAGAAAAACCACCTCATATGTTTTGGAGATCTAGATTAACCTCATAAAAACCTAACAGAATAGGGAAGAATATCTCTGCCAGGGCAAGTTGCATCAGATACGCAAACCATTTATTCTCTTTTCAGAGCTGCTGGAGACTTCCCCACTCCATTAGGCAAAGGCATTGGCCTTCAGTTTCTTCACTGGCTTAAAACAGAGTTCCATAAGATATACTCACATGTACAGATCATGTTCTTCAAGGGCCAAGGGTACTTGGTCTGGACCAGGAGTCTCTCCCACCACTCCAGCCCAACCAGGCTCACTAACAGGTGACCAGGAAGAGAAAGTCAGTCAGGTAGTACAAACTTGTTCAGCTTAATAAACTTTGCAAACTCCCATCTATTGGGGGAAACAAGATTAGGGATGTACCTTGTATGAAGGATCCAAGTCTTTTGTAGGGAATGTGCAAAATGACCTATCTGGAAAGTTACTTTTTGGACTACAATTCCCAGAACCCCCTAGCCAGCATCACCAGTGGCTATGGTAACTGGGGGATTCCAGGAGCTGTAGTCCAAAAAAGTAGTATTTCCGTATTTTGGGCACACGTAAAGACATACATTGTACATCTGTGTGCAGGCAACATACCTCTGAAACCAATCTTCAAACAACTTCTCTGTCCCAGGAAGGTTTCCATGGGGGTTCAAGACATAAAAGATCTTGTTACTATTGACACCACGGTTGAGGATTGCCTCTTCTTGATACTGTTGGAAGGTGATCAGAAAGGTGCTTTATTAATTGAAACAGAAGAAGCATGAGATCAAGATTTCAACATGGAAAAAAGTATCACTAGATATGGTCTTGATAAGAGGAGGGCAGGCAGCCTTCAGAACCAGAGCAGAAAACAAATGGAAAGAGAAAGCACACTTTGATGAGAATTGGCTCCTCTGCCTCATGTTTCAGTGTCACAAAAAACTCATTGCCCTCTTCTCATAATTAACAGCAGCCTGCATTGATCCAGCTAAATCTCTGTGGTGGCTTATACAAATTACATAGACTTGCTTGTATCAAGTATCAGTTCCTTGACAGACTTCCCCTTAGGATCAGAACTAGAACTCAGGAACAGGACCAAACGGAGAGAAGGAACAGAAGGAAAGTGAAATGTGAAAGGAGACAGGTAGGACCAGGTCTGGATGATCTAAAAGACCGTATCTCCCTGTACAAGTCTGCCAGGACTGTCTCTTAATTCAACCACTGTTACAGGTCTGTCTGCTGACGATAACAGAAGACCTTCTCCAAGGATGTGGAACACTTTGATAAAAGACTAGACTGGTCCATCTCTGCCTCATTATGTCAGCAGGTAAAGACCTTTTTATTTAAACAGGCTTTTAGCAATAAATTAGTTGTGCAGAAGATTCTTTTAATGAGGGTTTATGCTGTACTTTTACAACAGAACAATGATAATAAAATATCTATACCATTTTAAATTAATGGTATTTTCACAGAACAGTTTGTTTAATTGTTGTTTTTTAGCATTTTTTTTAAAGCTGTACTCTGTTTTATTGATGCTGTGAGCTGCCCTGGGTCCCATGCTGGGAGAAAAATAAATACCAATTCATTGCAAGGGTTCTTAAAAACAAGATTAAGCATATAAATTTTTAGAAGAGTACAGAATAGAAAAAAAGAAAGGAAGGTGCAGAGGTCTCGGCAAAAGCAAGGGAAGGCACTTGGGAAGGAGCTAGGATTTATACTATATGAGATATTTTTTATCATGTTACCCTTGTCTTTCCTGTGCAGTACCAGGAAGTGAGCTATGTTTGGATGTCTCCTTTACTGTAGAGAGAGAGAGTGTGTGAGGTGTTGAAAGTCACTGTGAATTTATTCCTGGATGTGGAGCAACCCATAAACACCTTCTGAGCTGGCACAAAGGAAATAACCCCCATGCTGTGGATTGTTCCTCCATCCGGAGACTAAACAAATACCCCAAGAGTGCACAAACCTGCTTATACTGAGTCAGCTGAAAGTCTCATTTAGAATCAGAGCCAGAAAGGAACCCTCTAGTTCAGCAATGGGGAATGGCACACTAGAGGACTTACTGTGAAAGTCCATTCTTGCCAAGGAGAAGGAGCCACCCATTAACAGTTATGCCACTGCCGAGGCTAGACAAGGTATCACAATACTTAAAATGAACCTCTATCAGTCTTCCTTCACATGCCAAGCCACAAGAAAGAATAGAAAAGACTCTCCATGTCCAAGAAAGGAATTGTCTTGCCAGCTTGGTTGGGGCTGGATAGCTCCTTCTTGGCAAGAATGGACATTCATACTAAGTCCTCCAATGTGCCATATTCAGCCAGCAGAGAAGGAACCATCCTTGTCTCACCCAGGAAAGATCATAGTCTGTCTCCTCTGCTTTCTCTGACTTCATTTCTTTAAAACCTTTTTTCATTCGTTTTTTCTTTCTCAATCCTAAACTTAAAAAAAAGTCCATAGCCTTGGTTCCCCATGTTAATTGTTCTCCCTGGCTAGTCCACTCTCCATTTCTATTGTTTTTCTCTTCCCTTCATGCCTCTCTCAAACACATCTTCAGGATGGGGAAAGTTAAAGCCAAACCAGTAAACCTAGCTCTGCTTCTTGGAGCTCACTTGGCCAAAGACACATTCATTGGGATGTGTGTCCGTTCTCAGCTGCCTCTCCTGTTAACCGCCACACAGACACCAGCACCACCCCTCATGGCAATGGCTGTTATAGAATTGGTACCTCACCATAATTGCTTTACTGGAGTTTAATCTATCTTCATCATTATATCCAAGAAAGAGGGTGCAATCCATCCAGTCTTGCATCTCAAATATGTGAACAAATGTGTAAAATCCAGGAAAGACCACCCAGGAGCACCTTTTCCCAAGGTCTCTTCTCCTGTCTGTGGACCTTTCAGAAGCTTGTTTTTATGTGCCTATCCATATTTCCCCAAGAAAAGTGCCTTTGTTTCTGTTACCACAACACCCACTACCCATTCAGAGCACTTTCTTGGAGTTAGCATCAGCACCCAGTGTATTTTCAAAACATGATAGCATCTGTAGCAGCACTGAAACTACAAGGAATACGTATTTTCCTGTACTTCTATGATCCCCTTGTAAAATCAACCTTCCTTCAAGAAGCCAAGCAAGCAACCAAGCAATCGTCACTGAGAGGAAGAGTCACCTTCTTCCATCTCAGCAACTCATTCGCCTCAGAACCTTCACAAATACCAGGAAGGGATGCATCTCACCTTCTCCAGACAGAACCCATAATATCAAACAGAAAGCTCTGCTCTTTACCAGATC
This sequence comes from Cyclura pinguis, assembly GCA_030412105.1. Classification (NCBI taxonomy): domain Eukaryota; kingdom Metazoa; phylum Chordata; class Lepidosauria; order Squamata; family Iguanidae; genus Cyclura; species Cyclura pinguis. The sequence goes on along the minus strand of CM059600.1, from coordinate 192,177,814 downwards.
AAAATACACAGATCTCATGGCCTTGACACACCTTCTGGGACTCATGATTTCTTGCATCTAATTGGTAACGAGGGCAAGGTTCCATTCTTGACCGCTTCAGTGGCTACTCAGATCATTCCAAGCATTCATTGCCATACACAGACACACATGAGTACATTTTCCCCAGGAGATTATGCATTCCCTCCGTCGGTGGATGAACACACACAGCCTCTCAGAGGGCATTCCCTTATAGGAACCCACCCGCCTAATTCTCACAACAGACATGAGCCCCATGGGATGGAGCACCGTCAGGTTCCAGGGAATGTGGAGTGCAACAGAACAATCCTACAGCAGCTGGCTGGAGCTCTGAGCCATCAGACTAGTGTTACCCTGATTTCTGGGGGTCCCGGGAGGGACACCTAAATGCGCTCAAACAATGGGGAGGGAATTAGCAAAGAGCACTAGTTAGCAATGCGAGGGGCAGGGTAACGTAGCGAGATCTTGAGCCCTATGTCTTCGGGGTCAGGCCGAGTCAATGATAAGGCAGAAGTTGAAAATAATAATAATTGTTTTATTGAAATACAATCAAACACGTGTATGCAACACACTCACGCAGAGAACTATAGAAATAAAGGTAGGAGTGGGATAGAGAGATTTTGAGAGGAGATTTGGTGTGGGAAATACTATACCTGTCCTGAAGCCCGGTAAAAACCAAAGAAGCTGGGGAGCGTGGATTCTCAGCACATGGGGCTGAGGAGAGGCTCGTCAAACGGAGCAGCAGCAAGTTGAGAGGCAAGTCATGAGCAATCCGAGGAAGCACTCAACATCAGGGGTTCTTATAGAGAAAATTGTGGCCGCAGGCTAGTCCGTACTTGGGGAAAACAATGAGTTTGGGGCTGGAGACAAAGCCTCCGAAAGGTCAGTACTTAAGATGATTGAGTTATAACTAGATTGTCAATAGAGTAGCCAGTATGCAAACGCGGAGTGCTTGAGAGTTGTATAGTCCGATCATCAAGCTGCTTGCGCGGAGCAGGGGATCGTTTATAAGTAACGTGTATACATAATGTGGTACTTGCCTTGAGGTCTCCTGAAGCTGCATTCGGCAATGACTGGCCTGCCTAGACTGGGATTTGAATGGTTCGGCTATTGTCGGCTGCGCCTGTGCGTGTGCTTGTCCGAGGGCCTCGCAAGCACGTGGAGAGGAATGGGTAGAGAAGGCCGAATTATTGATATCAAATGATATCTTAATATCCCACAAGCTTGGGCTAGAAACAGCGGTAACACTAGCTCGAATTTAAGTACAACATGTTCGCAGAAAATCTCACATTCTGGTCCACACAGACAACAAAGAAGCCAAATCCTATATCCTGAAGTTGGGATGCCTTTCTTATTCATTTTATAGGGAGGTTCATGTTTTCTTGGATGCCCTGAAGATTTCCTGGCCCCAAAATCTGATGTACACATTCCTTCTGATTCCCCCATACCCAGCATGCTGAGGAGAATCAAGGAAAAACAGGCCTTGGTAGTTCTAGTGGCCCTGCACTGGCTGAGGGAGCCATGGTTCTCCCACCTCTATCCACTCAGACACCATTAATGCTCCCAGCACTAATGGTCCCAGCATTTTTGCATCTTCTCAGTCAAGATTCAGTCTTACATCCAGATCTAGAACAGCTCCATTTAGCCATCTGGTGGTTGAGCGGAGAACAAGGCTAGTCCTACAGATTGGTAAACTGTCTCCTACCATCTAAGCAAAAGTCCACTCTTTGGATCTACAAGACAACCCAGAAGGCTTTTCTGAAGTGATCATGTAGAGTAAATCTATTTTTTTCCTAAACTGCAAAAATTAAGGATATTCTAGAATTCCTACAATCAAGTCTTGACATGAGACTTCAGCCAAACATTCTTCACTGCCAAACAGCAACAACATCCGTTTTATCCTCATCCATCCTCCTTCATCTCACCCTCACATTAGATTTCTCAGAAGGGCAGCTCTCCTCAGCCCTCCTGTGATTCACAAATTTCCCTCCTGGTACCTCCATAAAATGCTCAAAGCCCTATTATAAGCCTCCCTTTGAACCAGTTAGATTCATTCCACTAAGAATTTTATCAAGACCCTGTTTCTGGTTGCAATCACTTCAATCAGAAGGGTTTCAGAGCTCACTGCTCTGCCCATTGCTCCAGCTCACTGTAAATTTGATACTAACACAGTTTCTCTGTAGTTGGACCCAGGTTTTCTACCCGAGATAAACACTATGTTCCATCCTTCCTAGCTCACAGTACTTCCTTCATTCTATCCTCACCCAACACACCCTCTGGAAATACAGTGGCACAAGCCTGCTGTAAGAAGTGTACTAAAATTATCAGGCATACCAAAGCATTCAGAAAATCAAAGGCCTTCTTTGTATCCTTTCTTCCCACCTCACTGGGAATGAAGGTATCCTGCTATGCTAACCAGATGGATCAAAATGTGCATCTTTCTGGCATATGAGACCTTAGGTCTTCCAAAACCATTAAACATAGCAGCACACTCAACTAGATCAGCATCCATGACTGCTGCCTTTTCTACTAATCCACCCCCTAGAGGAAATCTGTAGAATAGTCACATGGGCTGCTCCATCCGTGTTCACTAAACATTATAAACTAGACAAATTTGCCTCAGCCAAAATCTCCTTTGGTAGAAGGGTTCTTCAACAAGTAGTATCAATTTAGCACACATTCTTGACACCTCCCACCCTAATAGACATGTCTGCTTGGGTAGATCCCATTAAGGTATGGCTCCTTCTCTGCTGGCTAAAAAATGGCACATTGGAGGATTTACTGTGAAGGTTCATTCTTGCCAATGAGGAGCCATCCAGCCCCAGCCTAGGTGGCAATACCATAATTCCTTTCCAGGACATGTGGAGTCTTTTGTATTCTTTCCTGTGTCTCGGCTTGTGAAGGAGTGAAGTAGGAGGAGATGAGGACTGACAGAGGTTCATTTTAAGTAATGTGATATCTTGCCTAGCCTGGATGGTGACAGGAGTCTATTAATGGATAGCTTCTTCAATGGCTAAGAATGTACATCTCTACAGATGTTGTTTAACTATAATTTCTATCATCTCCTACTGTGTTAGCTGGGACTTGATGCAAGTTGGGCTCCAGCAGCATCTGAAGGGAGATACATTCTGTACTACAGTCTAGATCAAAGCATTCACCAGCCATGGCCTCTTCCTGCCTCTCCCAAAGCCTAATCCCTGTCAAAAATAGGTAAGAGGTGTACTACTGAAACAAACCTACCTGACTCTATCAAGTGAGGGTCAAACTTCCTGCCACAGAAGAACCAAGGGTACCCAAGTGCCATCTCTTATCCACTCCATAGGGTTTTTTGAAGACAGATTTAGCACCTACTAAAAACTTCCCTCCCTTGGAGACACCACAGAGAATCCAGACACTTACACAAGTACAAGATCTGCTGGTCAATTATGACATTAATCTGTTATCCTATTAAATCCACTTTTTAAAAAAAAATTATGTGGTTTAAACCAATGCCATGGTGAGACTCTTCTGTCATCTCATAAGGCACAGTTTCTTTACCTTTTTTGTAAGGGAGTAGCTAAGCAGGAAACGCAAAGATGGCAACCGGGTCACTGTGTGGGATCTCAAGCATGGGATATTTTCCCAGGGGAGCTTCTGCAAGTGCTGGAAAGAAAGATAGGCAGTTAATTCCCAGTTCTGAACAAGACAGAACTGCTAGAATCATTCAGGTGTTATATGTTAGGTAAATGTCAAACTCATTCGGCAGCCCTGAATTAAACTGAACACTGAAATAAATTCAGTAACATGGGATACGAAGATAAATTTTATGGGCTAAGGTAATTACACAACATCTGACTGACGACTATGACTACCAATCATCCTCTAACTCTTGAAAATTAAGTTGTCTTCAATTTCTGCCATTCAGTGGAATACAAATCCGATTGAAGAGAAAGATAGATATCTCTCTCCTCATCCATAACAACATACATACACAAGGAACCTGGCAGGCTCTTTCTCTCACAAACAATCAGAGAGAAAGAAGCAATAAACTGCCTTCTCAAATGCTTTTTTGAAAGAAGGAGAATGGTGCTGGGAGGCCAAAAGCAGCACCCAAAGAATCACTGTACCTAGGATATACCCTGGATCCAAGAGGTTGCACTGGAAAGGCAACCCAAAACAATGCAGCCGCCTCTTTCACTATGCAAGAATGCTACCCTGGGGCTGCCATTTGGACATCTCTGGTGTGAAGTAGCTACTGATCTTGCTATCTGGAGGATTTGGGGAACTGTAGGCCAAACAAATAATTCTCTAAAGCTCTAAAAAAGCACAGAATATATCTTGCACCCACTTTATCCAGCACGAGGATGACGTGGCCATTCAATGCTGAAGCAGTACTGTCTCCCAGTTTGTCTACTGTCTCCTGTAGAAGGTTCTGTGCTCTCTCAGATTGAACTGGGTTGAGCCCCTGTGCCAGACTCCACACATGTTGTGGAGTTAGAAGATGTGACCCAGTCAGCATAGCCTGTTGGAGGACAACAGAAATTTGATATATGCCATTTCTGCCACACAATCCTCACACTGTGTTGTCTCTTACAATGATATCATGAATAATAGCAAAAAGCATAGATGAAAAAGAACAAAGAGGAAAATAAAGTAAAGAGTTGAAGAACATGTCCTGTGAATGATGATGAAAATCTTTAAAGACAGCAGGAAGGGAGGTAAATCACAGAAACTGAGAGGTTGATACCTACTGAGAATTCTAGGAAGGCTGAAGCAGCAATCCACTAGCTCTGTTAACCCCTTGAGCCAGCAGTTCAGGCCGGAGATGAATGTTCTGATCCATTACCATCATTGCTTTTTCTTCTTTGCTTCAGTTTTATGAAACAGCCTTGCCTGTAACTACTTACAATCTCCCTTATAAAAAACTCAAATCAGAAAAAATGTTCCATTATTTAAAAAACATATGTGCAGCCCTAGGAGGGGTGGACTGCTCCTTCAGTCTTTCTAGAATGACCATTCTCAGTAAGCATCAATCTCCCATTCTCAAGAAGGCTAAAGGGTCAATCCACTATCTCTGAGATGTATATACCCAAGCCTATTCACGTAAAGATGGGAGTGGCTGCTTGCATCTTGAGCTATGGTTTGGAATAGAGTATGCCCAAAAGCCACTTGACTTGATCTAAACTTATCCATTTTGTTGAGGACCCATGCTCCACTGAATAGCATGCTCCCCCAAACAACCCCTGCAAATTCATTGTATTAAATTTTTCCCTACTGAATAAATTCATTGGTGACATATTTGATTGATTAAATAAATCCATTAGAGTAATTAATTCATTTAGATTAATTGCACTGAACACGTTTTATTTAAGAACACTGCCCTGGAAGCACATTTCTACTTCCTTACTAATCATGTCTTTAATTAATTCTTTAATTACAGATAGATCCTGGAACTGCCTGCAAGATTAGGCTGCACTGCATTACCACTATCATATAGACATACTTGAAGTAGAAGCTATGCCGCTGCTGATGTTTAGTTAGGTAAAGCCAAGAAACTCCCTTGTGCTTCTGACGCAAGACTTGGGTTTAAAAGTAACATTTTTTTCCATTCTGCAGAGATAGCACTTCTACAGAGCTTGGCCTGACTTCTGCTGCTTTGTGCAGCTGTTTGTTCAAAACAACAGGCTTCTGAGATTGGCTGGATGCCTTCTTTGGTCCTGCCCCTCCCTTCCAGTTGGAACCACTAAATTCAAAATGGCAACCTGAAGTCACTGCAATGCTAGATTCTAGTGGTCTCCCTTTCTGTGACTTTGGTGAGCCAGACCTCCCTTTTTCCTTTGACTTATTTTTCTTAACCTTTTTAGTCACCAAAGTTTTAGATCTTACCACTGGAGTTTGAGGTTCAGAGTGTGGGTGAAGGAAGAACAGGTTGCTTACCTGTAACTGTGGTTCTTCGAGTGGTCATCTGTGCCCTCACACAATGGGAATCTTCGCGCATGTGCAGTAGCTTTTTGGAAAGTTCCAGAGCTGAGCAGCTTGGCAGGAACCCCTCCCCCCATCCGGTACTGAGCATGCTCAGTCCTGCCAAGCCAACGGTCTCTCCTCAGTTTCAAAGTCCGCTGAAGCAAGGACGTGAAAGAGGGGAGGCTGGACGGATGTGTGTGAGGGCACAGATGACCACTTAAAGAACCACAGTTACAGGTAAACAACCTGTTCTTCTTCTTTGTGGTCTCTGTGCCTCACACAATGAGAAACTGAGTAGCTTACCAGTGGACGGCGGGTCAGGTCCTAGAAGAAAGAAGACAGCACCGCATGACCGAAGTGAGCATCATGCCAGGCCCTGCAGTCACGGTGGTAGTGGTGGACGAAGGTTGAAGGCCGGGACCATGTAGCCACATGACAAAACTCCTGTAGGTCAACTCCCCTGAAGAGGGCTGCTGAAAAGGCCATTGCCCTAGTGGAATGGGCACGAAGCAGAACTGGCGGAGGTTGCCTGGCAAGTTCGTAGGCAAGGTGAATTGTCTGGGCAACCCATTTGGAAAAACGTTGAGTGGATACCTTGTGACCTTTCCGGCGCCCACCATAGCAGACAAAAAGGTGGGGAGTCTGATGGAAGGTTGAGGTCTGTTGCAGGTAAAAGGCGAAAGCACGGCATACGTCAAGCAAGTGCAGGGAGCACGCGAGAGGCGAGGCAGGATCAGGATAGAAGGTAGGTCAAATCAAATCCTGATACAGATGGAAGTCAGAGACGACTTTAGGAAGAAAAGACAGGTCCGGACGTAGGACTACCTTGTCCTGATGAAACACAAGGAATGGTTCATCAGAACACAATGCAGTCAGTTCTCCTGCCCGTCTGGCTGAAGTGACAGTGACCAAGAACACTGTCTTCATGGTAAGGAGACAGTCATCAGACGTGGCCATTGGTTCAAAGGGATGTCGCATAAGCTGAGAAAGGACAAGCATTAGTGATCATGGAGGAAGCGGTGGGGAGATAGGAGGGTAGAGGTGTTGCAGACCTTTAAGGAATTGCTTGACAGTAGCGTTACGGAAAAAAGCTGAGGAAAGAGAACCATGTGGCCAGTAAGCCACGATTGCAGAGAGGTAAACTTTCGGAGAGGAAAAGGCGACGCTCTGGTGCCGCAGTGTCAAGAGGAAGTGAAGCACCATTGACAGGGAGATTGGAGAAGAGGCCTCATTACGGGAGTCCGCAAAGGCTATGAACTTCCTCCACTTGTAGTCATAGGATCTACAAGTGGATTCCTTCCTCATAGCCGTAAGGACAGCTTGGATAGCGGGAGAATTTAGAGTGTTATCCTCCATGCGTGCAGGTGGAGGAGAGGGAGGTCCGGGTGCAACACGTGACCGTCTGAGTATGAAAGGCGGTCCGGTGTGCTCTGAAGTCTCATGTGGCCCTGTGCGATGGCGAGAAGGGGACCAAACCAATGTTGTCTCGGCCAATAAGGGGCTACGAGGACGGCGTCTGCTCTGTCCGCTGCGATCTTGGCCACCACTCGGCCCAAGAAAGGAAACGGTGGGAAGATGTAAAGGAACTCCCTGCTCCAAGGGAACTGGAATGCATCCCTGAGAGAGCTGGGGCCCAGGCCAGCTCTTCAGCAATAACGGGGACATTTCCTGTTCCATTCGGTCGCAAAGAGATCAATGGTTGGAGCGCCCCACTGGGACACTATCTGCCAGAAGGCGGTGTCAGAGAGGGACCACTCATGGTGACATGCTGTGTCTCTGCTCAGCATGTCCACTGTCACGTTGTCCTGTCCCGCGAGGTGAACCGCAATGGGATGTATCCATAGTGGAATGCACCAGTCCCAAATGCGTAGAGCCAGATGGAGCAAGGTGGAGGAGTGAGTGCCTCCTTGTCAGTTCATGTAGTAGACAGCTGTTGTGTTGTCTGACAGGATCTGGACAGTGCGTCCGACGAGGTTCCGAAAGGCCCGAAGAGCTTTGAGGATTGCCAAGAGCTCCAATGTGTTGATATGGAGATGCATCTCCAGGCCGGCCCAGTGGCCCGGGACTGCGAAACCGTGACAGTGAGCTCCCCAACCAAGGAGGGATGCATCGGTCATGATGGTGTCGGATGGGGCTCAACAAATGGCATTCCCGACAAGAGACGGCTTGGGGACAGCCACCAACGAAGGGAGTCCTGTACTGGACGAGGGACCCACAGAATCCAGCGTTGATCACTGAGCAGAGGATCGAAGCACTGGAGAAACCAGTGTTGCAGGGGATGAGCCCAAAGGCGAGACAAGTAGGTGACCGCTGTTGTGGCTGCCATGTAGCCGAGAAGCTGCTGGATCCTGCGGGCAGAAATGGACGGACTGCGCAAGATGTCGGCCGCAGCCTATTGCAGGGTCCGAGCACACCTCATGGGTAGGAAGGCCCTGGCACAAGTGGAGTCCCGAGTGGCCCCGATGAAGTCCATAGTGTGTGAAGATTCTAAGTGGGATTTCTTGGGATTCACCCTGAGTCCAAGATCGGAAAGAAGGGAGAGGGCAACATGGATGTCCTCGTACAGTTTCTGTTTGCAGGACACCACCAGTAACCAATCGTCCAGATAGGGGTACATCACAACGTTCTTCATGCGGAAATGAGATACCACAGGAGCTAGGCACTTGGTAAAGACCCTGAGGGCCATGGACAGACCAAATGGCAGGACCTTGTATTGGTAACAGATGCCGTCAACTGCAAATCAGAGGTACCTCCTGTGGTGGGGGTGAACAGAAATGTGGAAATAGGCATCTTGTAGGCTGATGGATGTGAACCAATCCCAATGCTTCAGGAAAGGCAGAATGGAGGACAGGGTGACCATCTTGAATTTCCAGGGGGAAATGAAGGAGTTCACCCCCCTGAGGTATAGGATGGGTCGGAGAGTGCCATCTGATTTGGGTACAGTGAAGTACTGGGAGAAGCCAGTGGATTTGGCCGAGGGTGCCAGCTGCTCTATGGCCCCTTTGAGGAGGAGGGTCTCGACCTCTTCAAAAAGGGCCATACTGGCAGGGGTGGAGTAGAAGATGCCAAGAGGAGGAGTATTTTGAAACTCGATGGCGTAGCCAAGACAGACGATGGTCAGAACCCAGGAGTCCGAAGTGATCTTGCACCAGGTGTTGAGGTGGCAAGCTAGTCCTGCGGCTCTGGACAGGTAGTCAGGCAGATGAAAGAGAGGCAGAGGTGGCAACCTGCAGGGGAAGTCAAAAACGTGACTTAGCAGTCAAAGAGGATTTCTTGGAAGATGGTTGACATCGTCTAAAGGAGTAACGGGAAGAACCCTGCAAAGACGATTGGTGAGATGTGCGGTGAGAAGAGCACGACCTGTAAGAGTAGGAAGGGCGCTTCCATGAAGAACAGGATGAAGATGGTCTTCCAGGTTGAGCCGTTGGATGAAGGCCCATCTTCTTAGCTGTCAGTCAAGCTTTCATAAGACGGTCCATAGCATCATCTGTAGTCGCATGAAAGAGTCTTTGGCCGTCAAAGGGCAGGTCTTCAATCCTTTTTCTGCTTTCCTCAGTTAACCCAGCGGACCAGAGCCAGGCAAATCAGCGGAGGGCAATTGCACCCACCATCACGCGTGCTGCACCTTCTGAGGTGCTGACACAACAAAATCTGTTGATTCAAGAGAATGACAGACTCGTTAAAATATTGGACGGCAGTAGCTCTGTGGTCATCCAGCAGGTGGGAAAGCAGAGGAAAAAACCTATCCCAGATGTTATGTTGATAGGCTGCCAGGCAAGCTTGAGTGTTAGAAATCCTGGCGATCAACGAGGAGGCAGAGTGGAAGCAATGGCCAAAGACATCCAAACAGCAGCCCTCACAATCAGGTGGAGTCGTGTGGGCCCTTTTGCCCCCTTTTGTTTGGGATGACTCAATGACAATCGAATTAGGAATCGGGTGATTGAATAAGAAATCAACATCCTTCTTTTGGGTGCAGTAAAGATGTTCCAGGGATCGGTTGATGGAAGAGTAGGCATCCTGGAGAGCTTTGGAATCTTCAGTAAATAAGATAACAACAGTAAAGCCGGCGGGGTCAAGGTTGGTACTGATACTGATGGTGTTGATACCGAGGGACAGGTCGTTACCAATAATTTTGGGACCGAGGCAGAGGATGTCATAGAAGGCGTCAATACCGAAATGGTGGAAAGAGCGGTATTGGAAGACACCTGCTCTTTAAGATGAAAGGCTTGTTCCCAGCAGTAGCATTTCAACCGAGAAGCTCTATTCTTCGGAGTCTGGAAGATGAAATCCTTACAAATAGAACAGGCCCGAACGTTATGGCCCTCCCCGAGGCAGAACAAGCACTCGGGGTGGGCGTCCGAAAGAAAAACTTTGCGGCCACAAGACACGCACAACTTAAACAGAGACAACAAAATAAGAGGAAAGAGTTCTTACAGTTTTTTGTTTTAAAGAGACAAGAAAAACGAAGAAAAAACCAAGAATTAGAAGAACTGCTCAGCAAGGAAGCCTTCCGAGCTGCTAACAGGTCGGCAGACGAAAAGAAACTGAGGAGAGACCATTGGCTTGGCGGGACTGAGCATGCTCACTACCGGATGGGGGAGGGGTTCCCGCCAGGCTGCTCAGCTCTGGAACTTTCCGAAAAGCTACTGCGCATGTATGAAGATTCCCATTGTGTGAGGCACAGAGACCACGAAGGAGAATTTTCCCTTTATCTTGCTCTCACTGGAAGCCATAAATATTTTAACAAGGACTTAGCAGTCTGCTCAGTGTTAAGCCTCTCCAGGCCACCTTGAATGGCAGTAATTTCCTTGTTTACATTTCCACATTCTTTTGACTCTATACCCACAAGCTATATGAGTGGTTTTTATGACATTATCATCCTCTGGTGCATTTTCATCTTTTTTTTTTCTGCTGAGGCACAGAGTTGCTCTCTGTTTTCATCTACCTCTAGACTTTTTCTCTTTTTCTTTAACTGATTCTCCATCGCTGTCAAATTTTAACTCCTAATTAATTCTCCTAAATAACTTTAAAATTAACTCTAAAATTAACTGCAGATGAACTAATTAAGGAAAGAAAAACTTCAACCAAGCGTCAAGACAGAAATAAAACTGCAGGAGAGAGGGAAAGAGCAATAGTGGTAATAGATTAGAGCCTTAAACAGCTGGTGTGAGGGGTTAACTGAGAGGTAGTCGATTGCTCCTTTAGCCTTCCTGAGAGAATAACTAAAAATCATGAACTGCAGGGAGGAAGAGAGAAAACATGCATATGGAAATAGGGAAAAATTCCAACAATTAGAGGAAGCTGTCTCTCTTCAGGTTCTGCTTCTAGGAAGCATCTGACTACTGTCTGAAACAGAAGACTGGACTTTTCGTCTGATTCAGCAGATAACCCACTGCTACTTTCATTAAAAGAAGCTCCTCACCTTGAGCAATGACAATTCCACTTCCTCACAGCCACACTCCTTGAGACACTTTTGCAGATGGGCAGCTTCCTCTACCAGGCTGGGGTCCCCACAGGCAGGTAATATGGCACCCTTCCAGCAGCCCAGGACGTGTGTTTCCAGGGACTCCGTCAAAGCCTGTGGAATGAAAGAAGAAGCCCTCAGAAAAGGAAAGCATGCCAACAAGTTGCAATCTGCAGCCAAGCAGGGGTCGAGAAACATGAGAGCCAAATGTATTTGGAGGAGATGCTATTTCCCTACCCAATAAATGCTTATAAACACCTCCATTCAGTCATAGTGGAAGCCAAAACTCAAGAGCAACTGCAGTGGCTTTCTATGGACAGAAGACACTATAGAATATCCTTCTCCACCAAAGAAGCCTACAAAACCATAGGGCTAAAAGTTCACTTCACTTCCTGAGAGAACATGAAGGGAACAATCGGGGGAAGCTGCCACAGTTTGCAATGGTGTAGATGGTCATGGAGGCAGTGGATAGTTTTACAGTGGTTGGAGCCACAAAACAGAGCAGCAGGCATACAGCCAACAGGCTGGTGCTACTTTGGCATCTCTTTTTTGGCTAGAGAAGCCAGTCTTCTAATGCAGAGAGGCACTGTTAAGTGCCTACACCTAGCCGCTTGAGAACTCATATACTTCACCTTCATTCTCTTGTCAAGTGCAATCCGGCCAGTCCACCAGTCTTCCTTCTCAGTGAAATTAGATATCTCTTTCTGCTTCTGTAAGATGGCATCAAACTCACTGAGTGCTGCACTTAAAGACACCTAAGAAACAAAAGGAGCATCATGGGAACAAAAAATTCTTGCCACACATTCAAAAAAGTTGCTGATGAAAGTTTTCCTTTCTGCTACTCTTACCTGGGCATGCATGGTCTGTATCTGGATGGTCACAGGGTCAGCATCCTTTTCCAGTCTTGTCAACAAGAGGATGTCCCCAACAGCATCAGGCTGGATGCTCACCAAGGTCAATATACATACTGTTACTCCTAAGGTGGGGATAGCAATAGCAAAGTTTAAAATAGCAATGCTTTAACTGTGTTAAACAGCCCTCAGTTTGCCAAAGCACAACATGGGCTGATCCTTCAGCTTCTGAAACAGAATCTCTTGCATTCTTTGTGACATCCTCTCCAATCCCCCAGCCCCTTTAAAACAGCATATTTCTATACCTCATTCTGAAAAGTAGTAAAAAGTTTTTGTTGGTTCAAGTAGGAAGAAGAGGATCAATTAATGGATCAGAACCCAGAAATAATCATACAATAGTCTGAGTAATCTAGAGCTTGTAAAAGTTACTTTTTCAGGCTCCAGTTCCTAGAATCCTCCAACCAGCAAGTTGTTTAAAAAAAACCCGACTGTTCAAAGCTCTCATAGTTCACACTCTTGGACCAGACGCTATAGCATTAAACTATGTGACCTTCTAGGTGCTGCTAGATCTGAACTCCCATCAGCCCCAACCAATTTGGCTAGTGATTAGGGATGATGGATGTTGTAGTTTAACATCCAGGAAGCCAGAAGTTCCGCACCATTGACTCAGTTCTTGTTCCCCAAACTTTATCTGTCCCCTAATACAGTATTCTTAGTAAGGTACTGCAAATTCAAGTACCTAACTTGAATTGAATAACTCACTTGCTGTTCAACATTTCAGTGCCCATTTGGACTGCACAATTTATGATCTGAATTCTAGATGACAGAATTACCAATCATCAGCTCATTAAGGGGTCTGTTACAGTACCAAGCGCTAAAGTCTTTTCTGCCATAATAGCATAAATGCCATGGCCCTCAGAAGGGCTCTTAAAAGAGCCAGAGGCCTGTCTCACTGCCAGGAAGGGTGCTGCTTGCTAACCACAGCGCAAGTATCGTCTCCTCTCCCCAAGCAAAGTTAATCATTTACCGTGGGGGATTTGATGCAGCTGTTCTTTGAAGTTCTCAATCTCCAGGTCTGTTGGGGTGAGGCAGTTGAATTCGAAGAGGCTTTCCAGCTCTGAGAGATGCTGGAAGCGAGAATCCCCTTTTCCTTCTTGCAAGCTAAGCACCTCCAGCTGCTTGGTGGCACTAGCCACTGATGCCTTTTTCATTTTGCTAAGGATGAAGAAGGAAGGAGTGATTATGCTGTGGGGTGTCAAAGCATGCAAACAGAGAGTAAGAGGGAAATGACAAGTTATTTCATTTCAGAGAACAACTACAACACCTCCCCACCCTTTCCACACATACCTCAGTTACAGATGCATAAAACAGAACATGTTAAACTCCTGGGGTTATCTAGGCAGTTTTTTTATTAGCATAGATTTTCAAGGGTTTAAAATTTCAAAATTATTAGAATATACTTTCTGCAGGGCTGCCCATGATATTTTGCTGTCTGAGGAAAAAGACGAGATGATTTCCCTGTCTCAGCACACAAGCTGATTGGACTGCCAGTTGAATAATGCCAACAGAATAGCATTCTTTACCAGATTTGAATAAGACAGGCCACAGGGTTCATGTAGCTTTGTCCTCCAACAGAGTGGATTGCCCGGGGCATTCAGGAGGCACAGGCAGCAGACTGCCAATGCAACTCTTCCCCTCCAATATCTGCCTAATGGCAGGGGTGTCCCTGCAAATCTGTTTCACTTATCTGGATGTTACGCTCCTGTTCATAGCCTGCAGCAGATCTGATATGCCAATATTGACTTTGAGGATGGATATGGATCTTTAAGGCAACTTTGAAACTGTGCACTGGGCATGGGCTGCTGACTCTTACAGAACTTGCCCACAGAATTAGCTGCCCACTGCCTCTCTGCCTGATTCCCTAATTGAAATTTGCTCACTCTCAAGAAACTCTATAGGGACAAGAAATTATGCTGAAATCATTTATCAGTAAATTTCCATCCCATGGAAAAATCACAGCAGAGTTCTTTGCCTTTAGATGAAGCTGCTTGCAGAGTATCCAAATGAGTCACTGCTCTGGGTTTATCGCCTTCCAAACCAGTGGCTTTTTCAAGGCAGTAACTCACACAGATGGAGTCCTCTGAAGGTGGCCAATTTTTTAAAAATCTTGTACACCTCGAGCAAACCTTGTGAAAGACAACTTTTCCAGGCTGACATATGCCACGCCTACATCCCCTGCTTTCCCTGGCCTTAGTTCTTACTTGAGTTTTCTGTGAATGACAGTCATTATCTGATGGCGAAGTGTGACAGCAACCGACTCAGACACCAGGTAGGCAGTGCGCAGGGGAGCCTTGCTCCCAATGCACAGTGCCATGAGCTGACAGAGATGGCTGTAGAGGGTACCCGGAGGGTAATGGACAATTGAACGGAAGGCGGTTTGCAGGGAGTCATAGACCGAGTCCATGGACAGGAAGTCTGCAATAGCTGCAATTGAAAAAGAATTTCATGTCACATAATCTATCAAGATGGCAGGTTTCAGAAGACCTGCTTTTAAGGATCTTCCCATATTGTCACTCCCAATCTTTAAGCAATCTTTTAGCTTTCAGCGGAAGGGAGCTGGAGAGAAGCAGATCGTCCTTACTGGCAGGTGTGTCTAAAGAGGTTGCAAGAGTGCTCAAGTTGAATGGGTCTTCACTGCTTCTCTTGTCTACAGTCTTGAAAATCTTCTGGATGTCACTACCAATATCTTTTCGGAGAATCTCCTGGTCATCTTCTGTGTTAAACTGCCTTCTGCTTCCTGCAGTCAAAAGAATTGCGTCAACCATCCATATATTGTCTTTATGATCTGTGAACAAGTCTCTGCCTATGCAGCAGAAGCGCAGAAGGTTCTATTAGGCAGACAACAATCTTCATTATCAAACATGACACCTTAGAATTATAACAAAGGCTTCTGCAATCCAGCACCTCCATGCTGGAGTAGCATGGCCATACTGGCTGGGATGATGGGAGATGCAGTGCAATACATCTAAAGGGCATCAAGTTCAGGAACGTTCCTGTAATTTAAATATAAATATGCAACATCTCAGTATAGTGGATAAGACTAATCAGGTGACCCAAAGGTAAGCATTAATGGACTAAATCCCTCTTTATATGCATGAAACTCATGAAAGGGTATGCCACAATAAACCTGATCAGTCTGTCAGGATACACAGGACAAATGCATCCACTCCTACCAGAACTGGTCACTGAAAAGGCGCATGATTAACTCTCAAAAAGTAACATTTCTGGTCTTCAAATTGCACCTATATACATGAAAGCACATAGTCAACATTTGTTGAAATCTCAGAAGCATGACTGAACTGCTGATAAATGGAAGCAGGGATCTGTTTTTCTACAGAGGTCTTTGCTTCTCCCCAAGACTAGCAGGAGTGGAATCAATCAGGAAAGAAATATTATTCAGAAATTCTGCTTGAAGGACAAAGTGCCCAGAGCCACATGTAGTCAAAACCCTCCAAACTGATACACAGGCACACAGAGACTTAGAAAGGACTTAAAGCAGCCTACTCCAAACTCGTGGCCATCAGCTGTGTTGGACTATATTCCTCATTATCCCCAGTCAGCATGACCAGTGGTAGCCCAACACATGTAGACAGTACCAGGTTGGGGTAATCTACCACAAAGTCTCATACCTCACCCAGCTTCTGTGCCTGCGAAGGTCAAATCTGGGGAAAAGGATAATGCCAGCTTCTAATGCCTCTGAGGTATCTTTGCAAGTCAACTTTAATTCCCATTATTGGGGTCACTGTCCCCATTATTTGCTCATGGAATAGATTTCATGGGCAAGAATATTAAGGTCTTCCTGGTGCCATTCCAGTCTGAGATGGAAGTATTTGGACCTGTTTCCTGAGCAGGTCCTAATCCTACAAAATCCTTATAGGATGTTGTATTGATTATTAAAGGTATTACAAATTCTGGATAGTAAAACTCTTGTTGTATTTATTGAAACAGCTCAACAGTTCTCAGAAAAAGTTCTAGTCTTTGGAAGCCTTCAATGTGTACTATTCTTTCACCAAAGTATAAGCCTGAAGTATTCTAAACTAGCATTTGGTCTTGTGCTGCTCTTAAAGCTACTTCAACCTCTTTGAAAGAACAAAACAAAACAAAACTAGTATATAGATGGCAGTGTACTTTTTCTCAATATCATTTTAATAAATGTGCATTTTCTTTCTGTTGAAGATGTGCACAAAGAGGAACTTTAATTCTTATGCAGCTATATTATCTCAAAATGAGATTTTTGGGAAGAAGTATGGAATGTAAAAGGTAAAAATACAACTCAGCATATTACTATGTTGGGAGAATATTATTATCCTTCATCTGAACAAATAGTTAACATTTGCATCATAAAAATATTTGATCAGTGTTGTTATCAAAATATTACATCAATTTTGTTATCAAGAATGATTGTAACTAAGATATTGAAACATAGTGAGGAAGTGGATCTTTTTACATCATGGAGGAGGCTGTGGGATCTGGCATTAAACAGTGTAAAATTCCTTGAGAAGCAGGCAGGACACATGTTTACTGAGATGTGGTAGCCATTTATTGTTTTTGTAAATAATATATCTGATATCCTGAGACTATAGGGTTTTAGCATAAATACTGGAAAGACTTGTTGCAGGATAATTGTTATTTTACATTACAGAAACCAAAGATTCGGGAATATTCATGGGAAAAGAAATACACACACAGAAACAGCGCTTGAAAACTGATTCTGTATTTGAGACAGTTTCTTTTGAATATTTCCCATTAAAGTCTCACATTTGTACTTCTGCTGCTTTACCCAAGAAGTCTATCACCTAGCTCAAGTATGAGTAACTTCATCAGTAATCCTGAGAGTCAGTCTGCCTCTCTTTTCCTGAAGCACATTACCATGAGAAACTGGCAGCAAAACAGAAAGTTTACAGAAAACCTACACACACTGACAGATATCTACACAAAAGCTCCAATCATCACCCAGGACAAAAAAGAAGCACAATAAAAATGCTGGTAGACTGTGCAAAAAGAATCTGTGAACCCCACCTCCTGAAAGACAAACTGAACCATCTAAACCGGCCTCTACAGGCCAATGGTTATTCCAGTTCAGACATCAGAAGAGCCTCAAGACCTGGAAAAAACCACAGCAGTGAAGATAAACAGCCAACTGAAGGGAATGTGTTTTTACCATACATCAAAGGGGTCACTGACCGTATAGGGAAACTGATGCAGAAACATAACCTCCAAACAATCTACAGACCAACCAAGAAAATTCAACAAATGCTATATTCAGCAAAGGACAAGAGGGATCCTCTGACTTCTGCTGGAGTTTACCGCATACCTTGCAGCTGTGGGCAGGTCTACATAGGGACTACAAAACGCAGCATCCAAGCACAAAAGACACTGCAGACTGATCCACCCAGAAAAATCAGCAGTAGCAGAACATGTTATAAACCAACCTGGACACAGAATGCTTTTTGAAAGCACAAAAATTCTGGACCATTCTGACAACTACTGTGTCAGACTACACAGAGAGGCCATTGAAATCCATAAACACATGAACAATTTCAACAGGAAAGAAGAAACTCGGAAAGTGAACAAGATTTGGCTACCAGTACCGAAGAACACGAAAATCAAGACTCAAAAATATGCCAATGAACACCACCCAGACTCTGGAGGTCCCTCTACAGGGAACAATACAATGGGTTGCTAATGTACTTAACGCACTGTTATGCATATCCCCTGACTAATAATACACCCTGGGAGATATCCCATTTAACAATAAGCCATCACACAGGCCAACTGTAACACATGCAAACTGCTCCCTCCCACCCGGGGACTACACAAGTATATATACCCTGTCTCATTTCCATGCCACCAGATCCTCTGAAGATGCCAGCCACAGATGCAGGCAAAACGTCAGGAGAAAATACTAATAGAACATGGTCTCAAAGCCCGGAAAACCCACAACAACCTATAGAAAGATAATTGCTTGTTTTGAAGGGATTTTTGAGGTGTGCTGCCAAATCTTGGCAGTAGGGTTTCATAAGGGATGGGAGTATTAAAATTGTCTTGTGGCACTACATGCTACCACCTCTTGACCTAATTTGGTTTCTACTTGCAATTTCAGGGTTTCTCAAGCCTACCTTTAATGACATCACCTTCAACAGAACCCCGTAAGACTTCAAAACTGGCCTCAAGCCCTTCTTCAATGGTCCTCAGCAGCTCCTTTTCTTCTTCTCCATCTCTTCCTCCCTCTTCATCCTGGGCTCTGCAAGTGTTCTCCTTACAAGAAGCTTTCTGGATTTCCTCAGGCTGTTTTCCTTGCCTAGTGACTCTCCTGGCACGTGGCCTTCCGGGCCGGGACTTTGCCTTTGCTATCTGAGAGCCATCTTCTGAAGAGCTTGCATTGCACCCTGCCATTTTGGCAAGGTTCATCTTAGATGGCTTTTGGCTAGATGCTGCTGTCCTTTGTCCTGGCCTGCGGGTGGCAGCCATTGGCTCTCTGGCAGTGGAGAACTGGGATCCCTGCCTAGTTTCTGGAGTATCTTCACCGCCACTGTCGTCACTGAAGATGACCTAGGGAAGACAAAGACATTTGCTTCTCTTCTCCTCACTTGTCCCAGAACTCTTGCAATAGCAGTGGAACCCAAAGGTTGTGGTTAATTTTTTAAAAGTTTTAGAAAGTGATCTGGATGAATTAATGGAGATGATAAGCCCACTAACCATGATGGTTATATGCTACATCCAAGTTCAGAAGAAAAATGCCATTTAGAGGGGAACACTAGCAGAAAAGGTCTTCATGTACTACTTGCAAGCTTTCTGTAGATATCTGATTGTTACTTGTCTGACCAGTTCCGCAAATTCCCTAGGCAACATGGTCACCAGCCATGCTACCTGGGAGTTCTCAGAATTTTTAAAAAGTAACTTCTATGTGTTCTGATAGACATTTTTCAGGGAGTACTCTAGACAGACACTTTATTGTGGTCATTGACCAATAAAAATAACGAGCACAGTCATAAAAGCAAGTATCTGAAATCAACAGCTGATAACCATTTGAGAACGGATCTTACACACGATGTAGCAAAATTTAGCTACTTTAAGTATAACAGTTTGTTCCTGATTATCCAACAGGTAATGTAAAAACATCAGGGAGCACTCTGCAGAGCAGTCATAATGCTGTGAAAGAATACTAAAAGATTTTAACTAAACCATCCAAGACATTGGTCACTTTCTCTTGCAAGCTTTTTAGTTTAGATATCAGTTAAGTGAGATTGATGGTGAGGAAAACAAGTTCATTAAAGTGTTGAAAAGACAGGTAATTTTCTCATACACATAATTCTGGCATTTAGGATGACCCAAGAAAGCTGATCTGCAGTAGGTTCAGGACAAGAAGTTATTTTTCTTCATGCAAAATTATCATACTGGCCACTGCTACATACTGGCCACTGCTAAATAGCTGCTAACACACCTTTTCTCTATGAACACACTGAAAGTCCTTTTAAAAAAATTATTACTGTGTTGCCCAAATGGAACCTCCATGAATAGAGGTGGTCACATCAATACCCATCATGATTTGCTTGACGATGCATTAATTTGCCTCACAGTAAGACAGACCACTGTTCCATTTAAAGTGGCACTGTCTACTCTGATGGGCAGCCAGGGCGATCCCAAGTTTTTAGACTGGGGTCTCTTAGCTAATTGAACCTGAGCCTTATGCATACAAAGCATGTGCTCTACCATTTAATTACAGCTTGAGACATTTTTAATTGGCAGCTGCTTAAAACAAAACACTTTAAAAAAAAAGAGCCACATTCTCATTATGCAAGGTAATTTGGAGGTTCTATATATAAAAGGCTTGCAGAATTTAAACAAATCAGATTGCATTTTAAAAAACTGTTAAAATAAGATATTACCTTTCAGACAACAGATTTTTTTTAAAAAAATTGCAAATACAAAAACAGACAAGAAGGCAAATACAAAACAGACATTGTTTGGCTGAATAAACATCTGTAACAAAAATATTTTTTTCTAAAACAGGCATGACCCTGTTTTATATCTATCCTTACCTCTAACCACTGGCCGTGATAGCTGGGTTGATGGAAACTGGAGCTCAATAATACTAGGAGAAGATTCCAAATAAATGGTCCACTAGGAATCAATTACATGCTTTTTTAAATTCCATCAACACTTGTCAACAACTAGAAGATCCAACCTTTGATACATGGCAATATATCTTTTAAAAAATGTGCTACACAATGGCTGCACAATATGTCATCCACAAGGATGACATTTAAAGATGTTTTTTGTTAAGACATATACAGGCACCACCTAAAAACGGATAGTGGATTTGCTTTAGCATCTCCTTTCCCTCATAAGACAATGCACATTTTGGCTGTAGCTTGTTTGATTAATTGAGCAAGATCTCTAAAACTGGACAACAGCACTGCTAGATACAGACATTCCCCTGTCCGCCCCCTTCTCCGGTTCTTGCTAGCTTCTGCACCAGTCATTATGATACCCTCTGTTACCTTAATTCGAGATTTCATTCTCCTGGTCACTTTGGGAGCCTTTGGAAGTTCAGTCTTCAGCTTCGGAGAAGATTCCTCAAAAACCACAAATGGAGCTTTGAGGGCAAGAGTTGGCTTGGCAGTGGAAGACCGGCTTGTTTTGGAGACTGGAAGGGATCGCTGGGCTGGGGTACGGTGTTCTGCTGGGGGCCTAAGAATAACTGGAGGAGCTTCTGAGTCAGAATCAGGCAGTGCAAACACATCATCATCTTTAATCACAGACTGTAGCTTCATTCCTAGGATCCTCTTTGGCTTTGCTTTGGGGGCAGCTCCTACCTGCCTCTGTGTTCTACTTTTTGGGGCTGGTGTATGAAGTTCATCTAATGTCTTCCTTGTTGCTGGCTTCTTTTCCTGGCACCTCTGGAGAGGCAGTGAGGACTTCCAGGACCAAGCACTAGAAATTATGTTGTCTGCACAGCCGTCTTGACCAGAGGCTAAGACAGACATGGTACCCACTGCTTTGGCAAGGAGCAGTCTAGCTCTTTGATATTCAAGTCCAGGCTTCTGTGATCCCTTGGAAGACAGAAAGGTCACACCAGTCTCCAGAAGCTTCCAAAGCTGCTTCTCTGGTCTGTTGTTACTCATGCTTTGTTTTACAAGAGTCACATAGATACAGGCTACCAAATCATCAAGAAATCTGACTGAGGACTGATGTGGAGCCCCAACCTCCTTGTCTTTGCCTTGAAAAATGCCTGCTACCATGCTTGAGATGCGCAGAGCCACAGTGGCACACCGCTGCAGAGCAGCCTCGAGGAGATGCAACCCTTCAGCCCTGTTCCCAAAGGCCAGTTCCCCCTCTGCAGAGGTGACCAGCCAACAGAGGCAGATAGCTGAGAGAACCACATCTGAGCAAAGAGAGCAGCAGCACCCTTCTGGGTGACTCAGAAAGCTGGGTTGCTTCTTCAGCTTCGGCCTCAGCACTGGTGAGGTGGTGAGCGAGTTCCCCTTCTGCATGGAAACAGTGTCAACAAACTCCAGGGACACCTCCCTGAGGAAGGACAGCTCTTCCTCAGAAGACTCCAAGCGCTGGCCTTGAGGCTTCTTATCCCGGCGCCCTCCCTTCTTCGGCTTTATTTTTACATCATCTTTTCTCTCATTATTTTCAAAAACTACAAGTAGAATGGAAAGGTTAGTTTAATGTTTCGTAGAACCATAAGAATTGGAAGAGACCATAATGACCATTGAGTCCAACCCCGTGCCATGCAGAAAAACGCACTCAAAGCACTCCCAGCAAATGGCCACCCAGCCTCTGTTTAAAAACCTCCAAAGGTGACTCCTCTCCCAGTTGTCAAGAAAAAAAATTGCCTCCCAAATGCTCGCTAAGGACCACAAGGACATTTTTCCACATTTCTGGCCCCTCTGGGTCATTTTAGGCCCAGGAAAGTTTTTTTTTTTAAAAGAAAAGAAACTGGAAGTGACTTCCAATCATTTTTTTTAAAAAGCCTTCTCCTGGGTTTAAAGTGGCCGTATGTGTGCATGTCTAAAAATATCAAAAAAATACTTCTAGGACTCTTAAAGGGCACTGGGGGCTTTTTTTTTAATGGGATGCAATGAGAAGGTGCAACCCTCCTCTAATGCAGGCCCCTAGCCTCCCCCAGTTTCCCACCCCTGCTAGAAACCAGTAATTCCATCTCTTTTCTTGGATCATCCTTGCTCTCCATCACTCCACAACTTTCAAAAGAAATGCTGTTGTGAAAGTCCAGGAACATAACAGAGCGCTCACTCCAGATCTTGTCACCCTAGCTCAGAAATCTACCTTCCAAGAAAGAGATCAGTCTACCGTCATGCCTCATGAAATTGAGTCATGAGCACAAGGACTCCTGCTTTCTCTCCTCCTTGCAACAAGCACTATTCTTCCACTCGACCCAGCCTCACCTGTGGTCGATTCAAGAAGGAAAAGGACCTGCTCAAGATCTGAGCGACACAATTCAAGGTCACAGCGCTGTAGTTCCAGGCCACTCTTCAAGACCAGAAAGCGAGCACACCTGAGGGAAAAGAGCAGACAAGGCACATATTTCAGAAGCAACAAGATGGCAGTCTTCATTGGTCTGAGACAGAATTGGTTTTCTCTGTCAGTCAGCCCTTGAAAACCTGTGTCTTTTAAGTGGCATAAGGTACCTGGAGAGAGCCAGCATGGCATAGCGGCTTGGCTATGGAAACCCACTAGGTGATCTTGGGTGCATCACACTTTCTCAGCATCAAATGAAGGCAAAGGCACACCCACTCTGAACAAATCCCCATGATAGGATCACCTTAGGGTCACCATAAGTAGAAAACAACTTGGAGGCACACAACGAAAACATAGATACCTGGCACACCCTGTTACCTGAACCTGTAGTAGTCTAGAAAGGCAGCCCTTATTCACTTTACTTATACAGCTATCATAGCTCTGGCTGTACATGCTTCCTACAAAGAGAAAGGCTTGCAATTAGAATTCCTAGGCTTATATTTTGAGAAGGGGCAGAGCCAACAGGAGTTAATTTTGGTCTTAGTCCAGTCATTAGTCTCAGCTAGAATGGACTCATTGAATAAATGGAACTCATGTATGCATTGATTTACCAAATTCCTGTTGATTCACCAGTCCATCCTATTTGGAACTAACAACTGGTTTTAGGCCTTTGCTCCAGGTCTGTAATTTTCCCACTTACGGCTTTGCTGTCACAAAAAAAAAAGTGTCATGTATGAATATAAGAAAGAGAGGAAAAGGAGATTCTTTACCATCGAATTGATTGCAGCTTCATGGAGATTTTAAGTGTTTCCAGGCAAAAAGCTTTTGCTTCGCTTACAGTCTCAATCTTGCCAAGGAGAGAGACAAAGCTCTCAGAACAAGCAAACATGTCAGCCAGTACTTGCCATTTCTGCACCAGGTTGTCACCTGAAAAAGAAAGGTCATATTTGGAAGATAAACCAATATGCAATTAAGTAAATATGTATTTGTTTAGGTACACATTCAGGGTCACCCTGCTTAAGATTGTAAGAGATATCTTGAGGACTAGATAAGGTTCCTCTTGGACCAAGCTCAGTTAATCATCTGTACTTATTATCATCGATAGATGTATTTAATATCTTTAAAAAAAAAAGAAGTAAAGACATCTTACAAAAAACATACAAAATTTAAAAACACACATTACTATAATCTTTTTTTTAAAAAAAAAAGCATCTGCCTTTCCAAACAACAAATATAAGATCAGTTAGCAACATGTCAATATTTTAAAACTGGCTTATCATACCCTATCAAATGCCTGGGAGGAAAGAAACATCTTAACAAAATGTCTCCTGTTCTCCAGATACCTGTCTGAGGACTAGGAACAACAACCACTGTTCTCTAGAGCAGACAAAGTTAGGTTAGGCAGCATAAATACAGTTGGCATTGCCCTGCAAGTAAAGCAGGGGTGAGAAAAAACAGAGTGTTTGACTGCAATCCCCAGCATTCCTTGTCATCACCTCTACTGGCTAAGGATAATCAGAGTTGCAGTCTGATAATATCTGGAAGGGTACACTTTGCCCACTCTTGAAATAAAAGATTCTCATTTATGGAGCACACATGCTTGGATGGGAAGAAAAATATTTTTTCTATTATCCCCTTTCTTTCATGACAGAATACAGAAGAGAAGACACCATAGCTCAATGGCAAAACTTATCCATGCAAAAGTTTACTAGTTCGATTCCTGCCACACCCTCATCATGAAAGAATTAGGTAGCACAAGGCTGAAACCCTGAAATTGTGGGAAGTTTTCACTAGTCAGAATAAATACTAGGCCCTATATACAAATAGTCTGACCTGCTATAGGGCAGCTTCCTGTGTTTATATTAAGAGCACCAGCTGCTGTCATATTACTTAATGGGTAGTGGTGCATATGCTCAAGTTGGGTCTTTTTTGAGCACAATTTCCTGCAATCAAGGAGCTGAACATTTGTGCCACGTAAAAGTTTTGTGAATGTACGCTTACACTTTTAGAATTTGCATATTATATTTTGTTTCTATTAGTTAAGGGGAAAGGCCTGAAGGCCCACCTTCAGGCCGTTGGCTTCTCAGCAGAGCTTGGAAAAGTTCTTTGTGAGGCCTGCAACTCCCAGAGTAATTTTAAAAGTCTTACTTTCAAACCCTGGTTTAAAGGAACCAGCAAATGGAAGCAGAATTCCAAGTCTGGGCTTCTCGGACCTGTTCAGAGAAAATTTCAGTAATGCAGACATAGCAAGAGTTTCTGCTAACTTCAAATAAAAATAGTCTTTTTTTCTTTTTTGTACCATGATCTACAAATTGATGTTCTGGAACATCTTTAGCAGAGGTGTCACTACTAATCAGAGCGCAGTTCAAGAGAATGCTGCGGTAGAGCCTGTGTGCATCACTCAAAGCCATTTCAGGGGTCTTCCATCCTGCAAAGAGAGAGAGAAAATATACTGTACATTAGTCCCATGTTGCTTTTCAAGCTTTCTAGTTTGGAGGATCCCTCTAGAGCCTTTTTTGGGGAAAAACAGGATATAGTTGAATAAATAAATATGCAAAGATTCAATTATATCTGACAGATTGCTTTACTGTTTAAAGAAAGACTGCCAAAGTCCCAATAGTGCTGCCCTATAATTTAATTAGCAATTTTTCCTTCTGCTTGCACTTCCAACTATATTGGGGGTGGTAGTCAGTATTATCAGAAACTGGGTAAGATGACATAATAATCCCTCCTTGAATCTCAAATGGATTGCCTCGCCAGTCCAGATGAAGTCATAGTTCCCCTGTTGAACACCTGAGGTCTTCAAAGTCTATTCATCCACAATCCATTTGTCTTGTTGGATGTTTTAAAAATATCAGGTGGATTGGATGAACAGCAAGGAGGAGCTGGGTGAGTTTTCCATACCTACCCTGAGCAATGAGTTTTTGCCTCAGTGCCAATGGGAAAATGGAAGGAGGCAGACCAAGATAAGCAGCTGTTAACTGGAGAGCGCTGGCTCGAAGCAGGCACCAGACTTTAGATGACTTCTGCAAAGCTAGGCTTTCCAGAGTTTTGACTAGGAGGAGGAGACCTTCTTCAATCTTTCCACAAAAGAGAAAAAAAGGAGGTAAAAGAGATCAGTTGCCAAGAAGATTGCTTTCTATACTACCAAGTGCATCAGACATTGTTTGTGTAAGACTGCTTACTCCCAGAGAGGGATTTCCTGATATTTGAGAAATGTCTGCAATTCAAAGCATAGCCATGTAGAAAACTAGGACAGTCCAGTACAGCCTAGATTTACTGGAGGCAATAAGAATCCTGATTACTTGCAGCAAGTTTGCTTAGGTAGTTCAATACTGAAGCCCTGTTAAAGGTAGGACTAAATTAAAGGTGAGCCACTGTATGGCAGCATGAACTGTTACTAGGGAAGAAGCTGGGGTCTTTCTTGTGTATACATCCCAATCTCGGTTGTCCTGGAAGGCAGTGACTCACTAGGCTTGTATTTTTTTCTGTAATCAAATAATAGACCCAGAAGAGAGTTTTAGACTACAACACTAAGAATCACTGTCCATACTGGCCGGATGATTCTGGAGCTATAGTCCAAAAAAAGCAAATTTCCCAAGATCTAGAGCAATCTTCCTCCACTGTGGTAGCTACAATTGCAGCCTACAACTGTTTCAGCCTACAATTCCTGTTAACCACAACCAGGATGGTTAGTGGACACGGACAAATTCTAATTGAAAACATATGGAAGGTACTGTCTGAGGAAGCCTATTCTACTTAGCATTATTGCCCTGTTGCTTTCTAGTTTTTGCCTGGTAGAACAGCCAGATTATTACTAAAGCAATACTTTAGTATTCTGGCTTGCTAGTCTAGTGTTATGTTATATCTACAGGAGAGAATGCCACGCAAGATACCTTGTGGTTTTCCAAACACAGCTTGCTAGAGAGGACAGCTACCATTTGGCTCGTCAGCAGGTAAGAATCATTACTGCTGTCTAAGTTTTGCAGGCAGGATTCAGCTTCCTTTAAAATGGTCTAAAAGAAATAGGAGGAAAGACAAAGATGACAAAATTACCAGGAGAACAGGATGCCCATTGGAGCTGTAATAGCAGGTTTCAGTCAGGAATCATCCCACTGACTAATTACCACCTCAGTGGGCATAAGAAAGTTGTCAGATGAATTCTATGGACCCAATACAAGTTTCATATTCTAGAGTTCTACGGTCCACACTGTGGTTTTGCTGTATTTGCCTTCAATGATGCTATCTTAACTATGTTTCCTTAACTAGCTTTAAAAGAGTCTGGGAACCTTATCTAAATGTGCTAGAGGCCCTTTTCCACATGCACACACTTTCATTTAAGACAGACATTTCCAAACTTTTCATGTTGGTGACACACTTTTTAGACAAGTACCATTTCATGACAGTAATTTCAGTTTTACTAGCAAACTGGAGGTTAAGATAACCCTTTAAAAGAGATACAGACACATACACAAATTGTAATAACAAAACGTATGGGGACCCAACATATCTCATGAAAACCTTTCACATATTTTTAAAATATTTGATTTATAAATAATAACATACATTCCCAAAATTATAGGCAACACGCCTACACACTTCAGGCGACACACTAATGTGTCGCTGCACACTATTTGGAAAGCCCTGATTTAAGGTATAACAGGCAGAAGTCCAGGGATAGAGTTCTCTGCCTTAGTTCTCAAATACCGTCCCGAGGGAACCTTGCAAACATCTTGTTACTCCCAGCCTTTAAACAAAACAGTGGGATCATGGGAGCATTCGCTCAGATGATAATGTTCTGTTTGGTTTATCCTGATTTAGTGTGAACAAGTAATCTATCAGTTTGTTCCTTCCTTCTTGCAAGGCCAGAATAAAGGCCTGTTGTTGCCTTAGAAATCCTTATAAATTAGGAACAACAAACTAAGCTTAGATGTCACAACAAGTAAGTGCTTCCTGTTCATTTTACTCAATTGTAAAAGAACAAATGGGCTGAACATACCAGCCTGCTGCTAGTTCACAATGAACCAGGATAAGGCAGGCCACTTGGCTTACTACTATGTTCAAATGTGATCCACAAACTCTTCAGCAGATCACTGGAAGAAATGAATACCGTTGGTAGTGACTGAGTCAGCTTTTGATCGCAGCGAATTTTGGGGCCAATTTTGATTGGCTCTGCTGTGCTTTGCTATTTCTTACTTATTTTTCCCACTTTGACTCTTGTTCCTCTTAAAGAGGAGCGCTAATACATTTGGGGATCTTTTAAAGATACAAGGGAAAACTATACCTACAAAATCAATCAATCTTAGAGAAATCTATTCAAAACCCACATCCCCAGGTTAAGTGTCAGCATGACCCTAAGATCTTAGGAAGACACATCACAATGCCAGAGCCCATGTTCGATAGGGATAATGCCCTAGGTTTGATCCAGATCCAGTTAAAGAGTTTGGTATTAACACTGGATGAAAGACATAGATCCAGATACACACAACAGGCAGGCAAAGTGTGATTACTGTATTTGCTGTCGTACACCATATTTGCTGACATATTAGACACACTGGCATATAAGATGCACCCCACTTTTCAAGGAGTATTTTTCAGGAAAAAAATGTTTTTAGTTCTCTGGTGAGCAAAAAGCACAAGAAAGGAGGGGAAGGAAAGGAGTGTTGCACCAGGAGAGGAGGGGAATGAAAAGAGTGCTGCACCTCCATCCCCACCTTCCTGGTTAGTTTGGGCAGAAACTCCCAGCAGTCAAAATGCATAGCAGAGGAGGAGAAGGTAAGAAGAAACTGTAGAAACATCTATCTATGTTCCTACAGATCAAGGCATCCACTACTCCCTCCCTTCCTGTTTTGCATGGGCAGGGAGAACACCCTTCACTGCCCCTCCCTTCCTTATGTTTTTAGCATTACTGTTTTTGCTGGTGTATAAACCACATCCCATTTTCAGAGGGCATTTTTTAGGAAAAATAGTGTGGCTTATATGCCAGCAAATACGGTAAGACGCACTTTTCCCCTTAAAAAATACCATCTGAAATGGTATGCGTCTTATACGCCAGTACCTCTCATACACCAGCAAATACGAGTAACTCCCGCTAGGGCTAAATGCATAGGAAAGGGAGGGGAGCAAAAGGAGCGCTCACAAGAACCGTCCTCCACCCCCTCTTCCTTCTGTTTTGCCTACCCCTGAGCTGAGCTGGGCTGAGAGAACTCCCTGCAGAGGCAAAATGCATAGGAAAGGGAGGGGGGGGCGAATGGAGTGCTTTGCCCAGGCAAAACAGAAGGAAGGGGAGTGGAGGAAGGCTCTCACGGGCACTCCTGTCGCTCTCTCTCCCTTTCCTACACATTTTGCCTTGGCAGGGCACTAAAATTTTTTTCCTCAAAAACATCTACGCCAGTGCATCTAATATGCCAGCAAATACAGTAACTTGTGAATGTAAAAGAATAGGTCTGGTAAGATAGTTTTACAAGTAACTTAATCTTCACGCCCACCTCAGCATAACTAGGACATTCCAGCTGAAGAAGTAACTTGGCAATTTGGCACAAGGCAGTGGTCTTCCCCCCGGCATCTTTAAGCACGCCAGACAGAGCTGAAATCAGGAAGTAGCTCTCCATGGCCTGTAATGGCTGCACAACACAAGAGGAATAAAGCATTTAAATACATAATGGGTGGGTTGTGAGGGAGAGACAGGACAGTGCAGGAGAGGAGAGACAGCAACTATGTTGTTCTGGAAGAGTAAACCAGGTGTAGTAGTTGTGAGGTCCTCCACATGAGACTTCAACTCCCAGCAGTCCTAGCCAACACATGCCATGGTTAGGGAATGCTGGGTCTAACAGTTGCAGTCCAACATCATCTGAAAGGCCACATGATTCTTTCTCCTGTTGTAAAGACTTGTTCTAAAAATGACTTGTTAGGAATTCTGAAGATGTGTTTTTCTGAAAACAGGTTTTGTGAGTTTCTTTGGGGGAAGTTACACAACTCAGTTCTCACCATTGCCACACTATGAAAATCTCTTGATCGAGAGAGAGTTGGAAGGAGAGAAGCCGATAAGCAACCACGCAGTGTTCTGAGAACTGAAAGTTCAGATTGTTTTGCCTTACAAGCCACCAACATAAATATCACTTGTACTTTGGGCTTCCAACAGTCCAGCATGAGGAGATGCCACTTCCAGCTGGCAGGTATTTCCTAGTGATTTCTTTCTGCAAGAAAGCACCACTCAAGTCTCTTTCCCCTTTCTTCTTCTAAACTGCCTCTACATGATAGTTGGCAGTTCAGACCAAGAAAATTAGAAGTTCTTATCCTCCCACATCAGATCTGTTGGTCTTCCTCATACCATGTGGGTCAATGAAAAGGGTGGATACTCCTGAAGTGCAGCTGCCTCAGTTTAATATCTAGAGAGCCTATATAACTGTATACATTCTTGTTAAGCTGCCACAATTAGCATATTGATCTTTCATAACACATGTAAAAGTTGATGACTGACCTATGTTTATTGCTACAATTTGACTATAAATCTGTGGGCAGAAGATGCCTCACCCACGGATCACCAGCAACTACAAGTGGCAACAGGTTCAGCCTAAGAAATGTGCACCATACTCTTTTCTTTCACTTTACATTCCCCAGTTCTCGTTTGGAGAAGAGGCATCTCACATGTGAGGGGTGGGGGAGAAAGCAAGGTATGTGGGACTCTTATAAGGGAAGAGGGGTGGATTTCAACATGGACACTTAATTCTGCTTCCCCCCCAGTCTTTTTTATGGCAAATCCAACAACATTCAAGTGGGAAAAAGACAAGAAATAGAAGACAAGAAGAAAAGGCTGAAGGAGAACCAAAACCAATATGTAGACTTGGAAACCCAAAAAGGGTGTCCAGTTCTCATTACCTTCCCCATTACTCTGTATAAAGCCGCCATGATGTGCAAAGATGCTGCTGTCTGCTCAATGCTACGAACAGCTTGGATTCTACTTCTGGAGATGAGCTTTTTCCATAAGTCAAGAGCATCATCCAAACACTTTGACTGCACTGCAAAGGAAACAAAAGTGTTGGGCAGGAGAAACTGTAAATCTAATCACTTTCTGTTAGGCCTAAGGCTGGTCAGAACTCGGTTCTTTCTACAGTAGCACACAGTTCTTTCTCCAGTGTCACACACAGAAACCTAAGCCTTAGCCTTCTACCAGGAACCACCGTGCAATTAGAGTAATAAGTTTTTTCACTTGTCCCTTCTAAGCAGCAGAAAGATTAAATGCTTTTAAAGGACCAGATAACTTTATAATGTCTTTTATAATTCCTTTAGATATTGGCAGACTCATAGGCTACAGGCACAAACACAGACGATGTACACCAGGCCAGGTTCTTACAAAGCGTGGTAACTTTGCAAACTGTTTTCTCTGTAATTTTTTCCCACAGAAGATATTGACTCATGCAAGTGGCATACTCCAGACAAGATTTAAAACTTTATATGCTGTTTGAAATAACAATGCCTTAGCCTAGAGATAGGTAAAATGTGAGTCCAGACGTTCTCGAACTGCAAATCCAAGCATTCCTTCCTGTTGGCTATGCTGGCTAGGGCTGATGTGAACTGCCACCCTCCATATATTGTGGACTGCATTTTGGGCACTAAGACAGGGATGGGGAAAGGGTGACAGCCTAAATACCCTAAAGGCACCAGATCCCATCTGATCTTGGAAGTTAAACAGGATCAGCCCTGGTTAGTACGTGGATGGGAGACTATCAAAAAAATAGCAGATCCTGCTGTAGGCTATATTTCAGAAGAAGGAACTGGCAAAACAATCTCTGTGTATTCCTTGCTTAAGTAAACCCTAAGAAATTCATGAGGTAGCCTAAAATTGATAGGCAACGTGAAAGTACGCACATAGGCAAAGAGCAACAAGAGCTCAGACCATGTCTCAAGCCACACTAGGTTTTGTGGGTTTTTTTTTCTTATTTCACAGTGCATCCAAGATTCTTTATGTCAGATATGCTTCCTGGCCACATGCAAGTTGACGACAACTGAAAAGAATTCTTGTGCAAATTTATATAGGAGATACAGGCCTGCCCTAGGAATAATAGTGGTTTTTCTATGCAGAGAATATATACCACACCACTTCTGGTCAGAAATATAGGACAGTTTCTGACTACCAGAAAACATAGATACATAGGAAGTCATGTAAAGAACAGCATGAAGGCAGCAGGGCTTCCCTGCCCACTTCACTGTAAAACATATGAATACAAGAGATTAATCATAAATAGCATGCCAATAATAAATCTGCTCCAAAGGAAAACACAACAGATGTTCTCAGCATTTGGATCCTGGTCCCTTCAATGTGCAGAACAAGATTCAACACAGCTGGGGACCCAAACAGCTCAAGAATGAAAGTGTGTTGGTTCTCCAGATGATTTAAAATCACAGCTCACACAACCCCTAACTATTTGTCATACTGATCAGGTTGACAGGAGCTTTAGACCAAAGACACCTAGAGACCCAGAGTTTCTCCAGCCATCAGGTAGCCACCGTTCTACTTTGTCTCCTAAACTACTTTGCCAGGATGTCAAAGACTCTTTCTCCTGCTATAGGTAGCAAGTGGTCCTTCTCATTTGTGGCACCCGATCTGTGGAAGATTCCGGTGAGAGAGGCTCAACTGGTGGTCACACTGTGGTTATTTTAGAATTTTAGCAGGAGCTGTTTTCTCCACAAGCCATTTTAGGCCTTTTCTCCTGTGGTATTTTTGTCAGCTTTTAAAATTATTATTACTATGCATTATTTCTTTGCTGTGCAGTATTTTAACTTTGCTTCACCTTTTGAAACTGGTAGTGGTCGTGGCTAAGCATACCTAGTTTTGTTTGTAGAGAATTCCACTTAAGGTATGGGGCAAAACAAGAAAGTTCCTACTAGTCTTGTTGTCAGTTACGCTTCTCTATTCACATCACTTTATTAGAGTTTAATAAATACAGTTGTTCTTATACTTCAACAGCAGACCTCCTTACCAGAATCTGCCGATAAGTTGAAGGAAATGCCAAGGTATAGGAATCTGTCATCATGAGACTTATTTTCATATCCCAGATCGTTGGTCTCAAAGCCTTCTAATACTTGGATGTCCTTTTGTCTCTGGGCATTTTTGATCCTCTGTTCCTGCTTGATGCTCTATGTTTAAAAAACAAAACATACAGTCTGTAAAACCTATATGGGACAGTCAGTATTTAAGCAGAAGGATGTTTTGTCTCTCCTGTTCTAGTATAAGCTTGTTATTCTTGTGGAACAAGTGCATGGTTCTGATCGCCCGTTTGCAGGTTGGTTTGAGACGTCTTTTACAGAACCTAGCTAATTACTGTTCCCATAATGACTTAGCCATTAACAAAGATAAATCTAAGGTGGTGGTATTCGGGAAAAGGTCCAAAAAATACAATTGGTTCCTGGAAGGAGTCCCAATTGAACAAGTCAGCTTCTATTTATATCTAGGGTTGTCCTTTTCAAACACAGGGAAATGGACAAATCATTTTAGAAGAAACAAACAGAGAGCTATGGTCAACTCTAATATACTCTATAAATTGATAAACTATAACCACCCCTCCAGTATATCCCCTATTCTAAAAGTTTATAAGGCTAAAATGATGCCTATTCTGTCCTATGGGGCAGAATTGTGGGGTCAAATGAAAGTACCACTTTTGGAGCAGGCACAGAGCTGCTTCTTAAGGAGGATACTAGGAACAGATAAGAACGCTCCAGCTCAAGCAGTGAGAGCAGAATTAGGGGCACATTCTATTCAGTGCCAGATTTTGATAAAAGTTTTTAATTACTGGCTAAGGATCCTCAAAATGGACCCAGGAAGACTCCCTAAACTTTGCTTAGATGAACAGTTGGATCTCCAGCGTTCAAATTCCTGGATATGCCAACTGTTCCAACTAATGCACCAGCTTGGCTTTTCCCCGTCTTATTTATTATCTTGTGGACACTCAGCACAGGAAATATTAAAACAAAGAATTTTGGACATCAGTGCCCAAACAGACATAGCTCTGCTGGCCGGTTCTAAGTCTCTAAATTGGTTAGCCAAAAATAAAACTATATTTGGTCTAGAAAAGTATCTTAGGCTGAACCTAACACAGAGACAGAGAATAGCTTTCACCAGAGCTAGATTTTGAACAACTTAATTCTATGGTAAGAATAGGACGGTTTCGAAAAATTCCATACCACAAAAGAACATGTATCTGTGGTGCACAAGCCATAGAGGATATTGCGCACATCCTGTTTGATTGCTGTATATATACCAAGGTGAGATCCCAATACTTACAACCACTTCTGGTTAGAACGATCAATTGGGATCCAACTGTTAAATTGACCTATTTTCTTTCTGGAGAGAATTCACACTCAGTCCGCAGGATTGCAAAATTTATTACAAAAGCTGCCTACCTGAGAGATCTTTTTATCACACAAAATGGGGTCCCCTGTCATGGTAATGAGCTTATTTAAATGTTATGACTGAATTTTTGTACTCGTCATTTTATCTTTTTTGTTTATCATGTATTTTACCTCTTATATTAAACTCACTATTTATTAAGTTTAAGTTTATATGTTTTAATTAATTTATTAGTTTTATATGGGTTGAGTCCATTTGTGTATGTAATTTCTGTATTTGTATTTTTGTATTATGTATTATATTTTTATTGTTGATATGGTCAGTTGACTAATCAATAAACAATGATGATGATGATGGAACAAGTGAAGACAAGCGACTCTGAAACCATAAGTGAAATTACATTGAGTCGAGGGCACACAGTACAACTATCCTAAGGCAAATGCTGCAGCAGCAGCCAAATTGTAACCCTGCAAACAAAAGTGAAGATTAGTAGCTAAATCATCATGGCAGAGAATGAAAACAGTTGTCAGCTGTGACTGAGTCTAGCAAATGCCTCAGTATGTTGGTTGCCAATGGAGGCCTGCAAAGACAGGGTTAGGGTTAGAAAAGCAATGAAGGCACCCTAGATTACAAACTTCAGGGTTAAGTAACATACATTGATTGCTTTTGTTCAAGTCAACAAAGATTACAGTTTCAGTTGCATAATCCAACAGCTACAGTAGGCCTCCACATTCGCAAGCGATAGGGACACAGAACCCTTGCAAATGTCAAATACTCACAAATAGGGCGCCCTCCCTACAGGCTTATGCCGAGGCCGGTGCACACACCCGGGTGGCGGGCAGGGAGGCAGGGAACAGGCAGTCGCCCTCCCTGCCACTTTCTGCCACCAGTGCAGAAAGCACCCGCACAGACAGTGGTGGAAAGAGAGCAGGGAACGGGCGATCGCCCTCCCTGCACCTTCCTGCCACCTGCCTGGGGCATGCCCGCACTGGTGGTGGTGGTGCTGGTGGAAAGAGCACAGGGAATGGGCAATTGCCCTCCCTGCAGTTTTCTGCCCTGCCGCCCAAAGTGCCCTGCACCCGTGGCCGCAGTGGAAAGAGTGCAGGGAATGGCGATCGTCCTCTCTGCACCCTCCTGCCAGCCACTGCCCACATGCCCCTGCTGGCAAGGGGAGGGAGAGTGCACAGGAGTGCAGATCTTCCTCCCTCCCTGCACCTGGGCAAAAGGCCAGGGAATGGGAGCAGGAGAATGGAGGGGCAAGAGGGCGCCTCATGAAAAATCAAATTTGCGAAAGTGAAACCCGCAAATGTGGAGGGAGAACTTATAACTTTGTGTTGATGTCCATCCTAGTGTTGAACATGAGATGTTACCTGCTGAAATACCAGAATGCCTCATGGTAGCAGCAACTGCATTTGGCACTGTAGACTTGTCTTTTGTCTTATTTCCCTAACACAGAGACACTGTACCATTACTGGTTACTCTAAGGCACAGGTGTCGAACACAAGGCCCGCGGGCCAAATCTGGCCCACCAGGCCATTTCATGTGGCCCTTGCACCTTTGCTGCAGCAGTGGCACTCCCCTCGCCTGGCGAGCCTGGGGGCAGAAAGAGGCACACTTTGGATATACTGACCAATTCTATGTTACTTTAGAGAGGTACAGGGACCATAAACTATGATGAAATAGTCCCCAAATGTCCAAGACAAATAAAGTTTATGCAGAGGGAAGAGTGTTTAAAAACCAGTAATAATTGAATGCAGAGGCAATTATTTAATATGATAAAAGAGTAGATACATTTATATAGTCTTACAGATAAGACTGGCCCTTTGAAGGCAGCCATAATGCTGATGCGGCCCAAGATGAAATTGAGTTTGACATCTCTGCTCTAAGGCATCACCATTCTGTGGAGGTTCTGCATGCTCACACGTACTTTACATAGGATTTATAAGCTCCAATGGAACAAGAACAGTAACAGTGCAAAATGGGAAAGCAATCAGTTTCTTAGATTATCTCAGGTTCTTTTTAGCCCCAAGAGGCAGAGAAAAATTCTTAGTTCTTATGGTTGTAAAGGCATATTTGGAAACCGGTTGGCAATGCTTGGCGAAGTCTTGGATGGGGGAGCTTCTGAAATGACACCCATTATTGGGGCAAGAAACTGTGCACGGGTGCAGAATTATACAAGCAGAAAGCAGGAAGTTTACACAAGTTACACCACTGTCTCCTATGCTCCTGATTTTAGACAAAGATTTTTATACTGCTTTACTTATTGCAACTTACTTCATGCAGTTTGTCCTCAATTGTACAGATGTAAAGCCAGAGGAAGGCTTGGGCCTTATCATCCTGGAGCTGTTCCTTATTCTGTGGAGTCTCTGGCACAGAGTCCAACAACCGCAAGGCTTCATGTATAGCGTCCAGGGCAGAGCTACAGAAGAAAAGACCTCAGTTTAGACCAACTTGCAAAGTCATAATCTGGACTCTTTCTGGATAAACCAAGGATCCTCATTTCTCTGCACCAACGAGCAATGTGGCCAAAGATGGCACAGCAACAGTAGATTTGGAACAACCCTTAAATCTTTATAGCCTTCAAAACTTCAGTTAATAGCATATCATCCTTAAAGACACAGTTTATCCTTTGAATGATTAAGTTAGGGAGCTGTACCCCAACCAGGATGAATCTGGAATCAAGGTTAAAGTCTACCAACTGCTTCCTGCATTCAGTGCAGATTGTTCTGGAATTTAACCAAGTCTTAATGCAGGATGTCAACTTCAAAGCTTTGGCACAATGTTAGAAATATTTTGTTAGAATGTTCAGTAATTTTGTTCAATCATTAAACACAATTTAATGAATTACCTAATGAATCAACTAACTTCACTAATGTTTTCTTAATAGTTGAATGTCATAAGATGAGGTATCCTTAACTATTTAAGGTTATCATTAAATTTAACATTTCAAAGCTTTGAAGGTTTAAGGAACAAACAAGGCAGGTGTGAAGCATGCATGGTGCTCACAGAATGTGTCCTATTAAAAAATCTTCTCCTTCTTCAATAGTAAGGGTATGAGTTAGAAATTACAACTGAAACAGAATTTGGCTAATATAATGGTAAGGCTTCAAGTTAAACTGAGATTTACCTGCGTGGTAATCTTAGATCAGTCATCTCTACTTCTACAGAGTTGGCACATCATTTTGGACCCCAAGGACAAATCACAAGAGAAGTGCTAAACCATACTGCTCTCTACTCACCATTCTGTATGTTCACTGTAGTCATGATAGCACAACACCTGAGCGAGTTCCACCAAGATCACAGCTCGCTTGTGGATCCAATTACTACCTTCTGGACACATATCTAGTAGGTCACAGATTACATTGAAACGCTCTTGGCCAGTGTCTACCCGCACAGTCTTATAGGCCTTGAGTTCCTCCAGTAGTACTTCCACAAGAATCTCAGCATCTAAATTGTAACCTTCCAGGCCCTCCTTCAAAGTTCTGTAATAAATATACAAACTGGTCAGGATGAGCTGATGTTGAGCTATAGTCAAAGCATAACTTTGTTAATGAGTAGGCAAAGTGGAAATTTGGAGCAAATTCCTTCCACTGAGTACATCGCGTAATCCTTCCTTTGGATAAGCCCGATGACAGAAGATGGGGTTTTCAACAAGAAGGTAGCCTGTCTTGTTGGATCAGACCATGAAAATAATTCTGTTTCCAAAACATCTTTCCAGATGCCTCTGGGAGGTATGGAAAACTGCGCATCCTCCTGTTTGGATCACATCTAGCATGCAGAGATTAGCAGTGTCTGCTCACGGAGACTGCACAGAAATTGTTAGACCTATGCTCTGTTAATTCACTCCTATTTTAAGCTAGCATCCACCACCATATTCTGTAGCAGCATATTTCATTAAATAAAACTGCTTGGAGGAAAGGCAAGATAAAATTGTAAAAAAATTAAGTTAATGAAATCTCATTGGGTGATCCCTCGTTTTAGAAAGAATTATATGTCTTCCATTCTTTCTATGCTGTTCATAATTTTGAAGACCACATAAGAAATGTCTCTGCTTCTTTTTCTATACTCACCTTGAACACTTTAGTCTTCCTTCATATGGAAGGTGTCCCCACCCCTTTATCATTACAGCTGCTGTTTTCTGTACCTTTCTCTTCATTCCCAACTACCATATTAGTTTTTGATAATATGTATGTCTGTAGTTCTGATCCCTTTATTTGAAATCAGGCCACACTGTAAGACTTCTAGAGTACATGTCTAGTTCACTATAAGCATCTAAGAGCATATAAGCATCTAAGAGTATGGCCTATGCACAGTATGATACATTTAGGTGGGCAGCCACGATCCCGTATCTGCCACATCTCATGTTAAAATGCATAACAAATCTGTGCTTAAATGTGGCCCTGTGCAGATTTAATCATTACACAATGGTATTAAGAGGTTTTGTTTGTGTAGGTCAGATGTATATATGTTGGACATTACCAGCTGGAAATATGGGGAGAAAGGAGCAGTAATAACCATGCTTCTAATGACACACTATCTTGAGAGGCTTTTTGTGTTCAGAATGACTATGTTTGGTGGATTCTGTTACTCAGAGAAATTCAGTTCCCATTGAGCATAAAATACCAGTGAGAATAAAAACAGTAGATGAAAGACAGGGATTATGGTAACATAACGGACCAACAAGACATTGAACAAAGAGGTATTTAGCAACTTTCTTTCCTAGACATTAATATTAAAGTAGGTGGGTTGTCTGTTTTTATTTTTCATTACTAATTTCATTACTAATTTTTAAACTAATGCACCTTGTTTTAATCCCTGTTGTAAACCACCTTGAGCCCCATTCTGAAGAAAGATAGGATATAAATAAAGAAATTAGGAAGGCTGATCAGTGGGAAGCGTGTGAGCACTGGTAGAGCTTCCTTGTCCTATTGTTTGGCTGGCAGTCGGCATCCTACTGGACCCCCTGCATAAGTAAGGTGGTGGAACATTATGTTCTACCAATGTCAAACAAAATCTTGGCCAGAGCATTCCCACTTTATTCACACACAATTAAGAAAGGGTTCTTTTGTTCTATAGCAGAGTTTCCCCCACAGGAATTGCATAAACATTAATGTGCTTTATTGTTGATCTAAAGCAACAGAAAGTTGACTGTTGCTAAAGGCTGAAAGCCTTAAATGGCAAAGAGTATAACTTTGGCCTCTATTCCTGCTTTCTTCACCATTAGGATGACAGCTAAGGGAAAGTGTTGCTGTTTTTTTTTCAAGACTGTGTTTCCTTTATCCCAATAAGAACAATTGGATTCTTCAGTCTCCTGCATGAAGAAGAACCTAGCCACAGGTACAAGGAGCTGTACTTTATTTTGGTAATTTGTAATCTGCTGTGGTCATCTTAACATAAATCATTAATGAGAGATATTGCATACTTTGTTTTTAAAAAGGATGCAAGATGTTCTGATCTCTGTTTTTATAGTGGAAGAGCAGCATCTGAAGAAAAATTATTTCCTTACACACAAAGGACAAACAGTACAACACAGACTCAGCTGTTTATGCACCACCACCACTATAAAAAAACTTCCACTTTGAAGCATGAACTGGGTAACAGCAATCTACCATTTTAACAGCAACATACTCATCTCTCAAGTCCTTTCTTACTTCAGTCTCACATCATCCACTCCATTTTTGCTGGCATCCATTTTGACTTTGACCCAGGAAGAAACTGGCTCTGCCATGTGTTCTGGAATCTTGCTACAATAAGAAGCCAGCCAGAGTACCACAGTCTGCAGAGCCTCCTCTAACAAGCCCAACTTCCTGTAGTTTTCCACTTGCAGTTTAAAACAATTGTGCAGCTGTGAAGGGGGAGAAGAGAGTTTAGATGGCATAAAATGCAAGCAAAAAGAAAATGAAGGCCTTCCAATCCTCAAACTCTCATTAACTAGGGCAAGAGCTCTCAAACCTCTCTGAACTAAAGTTCAAGAGTTTAAACTGTAAGGCCACTGGGCCACTTTGCCCAATCAAGTCTTCATCAACTGACATCAATTCAAGCTAAAGACTTCCTAAGAATACCAGGCAACCTCAGAGAAAAGATGATGGTATTTGCATTCAGTCTTTCCATCAAGGGAGGTTGTTTGTGTTAGGCAGTCACTGGTACAAGATTAATCCACACCTAATAT
The DNA here is from genome assembly GCA_030412105.1 of Cyclura pinguis. Classification (NCBI taxonomy): domain Eukaryota; kingdom Metazoa; phylum Chordata; class Lepidosauria; order Squamata; family Iguanidae; genus Cyclura; species Cyclura pinguis. Next base: position 192,137,474 of record CM059600.1, on the reverse strand, counting down.
TACACATTCTCTGCCCTGGCAAAGGCCTTCTGGATACCAGTGGAGTGAAAACCAAGAGAGACTTGGAATAGAGCAGGCAGGGCCATAAGAGAGCATTTGAAACATGGGAGAAGGGTCATAACATCAGAAGGTCTAGTGGGAAAAGGTCAACAAGAACCTACAGAAGAGAAGTCTGCAAATAACTAGTTTGAATTGGCCAGTCAAATCTTCAGCTCCAGGCTCTTCTTGTACCATTTTGTCTAAATCACTATGAGAGGTTAGTATCAGGTTGCCATCTTATATACCAGTGGTTCTTAACCTGGGGTCTGGGGAATCTTGGGAGTCCATGGAGCCCTCATAGGGGGTCCATGGAGCCCTGCTGCTGGACAACAACAGCAACAACAGGGATGCAGCAGCGTGTGTGCGTGGATGCTGAAATTACTACCTCATTTGCAAACGAGGAAACAGTTTGAGCATATGCATTGCCACCGCTGTGTCCCTTTTGTTAGGGATGTAGCAGCAGGGAGTGTGGGTGCTGAGGGACATGATGGCAGACACCACCTCCCCACAACTCCAATCCTGAAAAAAGGGACATGGCAGCAGGCATGTGTGTGTGCCCAAGGAGGCCAGGGTTTGAACTCTCACTTGGCCATGGAAACCCACTAGGTGACCTCAGACAAGTCACATTCTCTCAGCCTCAGAGAAAGGCAAAAGCAACAAATCTTGCCAAGAAAATATTCATGATGTGTTTGCCTTAGGGTCACCATAAGTTAGTTTTCAAAGGGGAGAGACATGATGGCTAGAAAGAACCTGCCCCTGTCGGCAGCACTTTGTTGTCATGTTGTGACTTACAGCTTCCCTAAAGTGAAGCTATCATTGGGTGGTTTTGGCAAGATTTGCTCAGAGGGGTATAGCCTTTGCCTTCTTCTGAGGCTGAGAGAGTGTCACTTGCCCATGGTCACCCAGTGTTTGAGCAGGGATTTGAATTCTAGTCTTCAGAAGCCTTAAATAAATAAATAAATTTCTGAATATTTAAATCTAAATTATGTATTTAAATTAATATTTGTATTTAAATCTTGAGTTAAGTCTTGGGGGTCCCCGCAACAAATTGTATTTACGCTGGGTCTCCAGGAAAGAAAAGATTAAGAAACGCTGCTATAAACCAGAGATCGAGAATGTATAGTCTTCCATATTTTGCTAGACTGAAATTCTCATAAACTATCCCCATTGAATATGCTGACTAAGGCTAACTAAATTTGCAGTCCAACATTTGGAGATTCACATATCCATAACCTTCCTATACCCATTTACATGCACGTAACAGCCATTGCATTCAGAGGGCCTAAAGTGTCTGATTAAACAGGCATACGATCAGTTGACAAGAATAATTTGACAAGTGTTCTATCCACCCTACTCAACATGTGTGTGTGTGTGTGTGTGTGAGAGAGAGAGAGAGAGAGAGAACTCCAGCCCAAGGTCCATATTCAATACATTATACCGTATTATACTGAATCTGAGGTCTTTTTCACATCAACTCTCTCTCTCTCTCATTCCCCCGCTTCGTAACCCCTCCAGAAGTTTGATCTATCTCTAACAGATACAACTTATCTTGTCTGCCCAACCCTCCTTCATGCCAGCTTATCAGACTAGAAAGAAAATGCTTGATTACCTTTTCTGTAAAAAGTTCTGGATATTGGTTAAGCTCCTTCTTAGCCAGCCACTTGCAGAAGAGCTCTGCTATGGAGTTAGATTCCATATACATTTTATGACAGTAAAAGCTATATGCCAGCCGTGACACACAGCAGGCTGTTAGGAAAAGAAAACAAAGAATTAAATCAAATCAATTAATGACTCGTCTCTTGAAGATAGCCAACTGATTTTCTATGTATCACTAAACTTCCAACAAGCAGTTCCTTTGCAGGACACCTGCCCCTTCCATTTCTCTACTATGAAGGAAGATGCAAGCCATTATTATATCATGAAGCCCCCAACTCAGTACTCAAGTCTCAGTCAGGGAAAGATTTTAATCAAGAAGGGACAGAAAGGTCAATAGTGTTTGCTCATGAACTCTCATACAAAATAGTACACATAAGAGTCTTCCATTCCTAAGCTCACAGCAACAGCTATGCAGAATTCTACCCCTTCGTTACCTTAGCTGCTCACTTCCATTTGCTTATATAGTGATTGCACACATAGCAGAATTGCACATATAAAAGATTATTTGTGAGTTTCTTCAAACCCGTTCCCCCGCAACCTCAGGTGCTTCTATCCCAGGGGGACTTTTCCTTTCAGCAGCTTTGATCGGGCCACTGAGTCCCTTAAATTGCCTCTGGTTCTCCTCCTTCACTAGCAGCTGCCTGCCCAGCTATCACAGTCCAAGTTTTCAGCACCACAAACCCCCTCCTGATGCCCCCCCACACACAGCCAAGGAAGGAAATGGGTGAGAGAGAGGAAGTATAGGGCCACCATGCTGACCTGGTTTGAACTCTGGGTACCTGCTCTCCCCACCATGTCTCAGTCTCCTTCCCACAGACACACACACATATTTTGATATTTGCAGTTCTTCCATTTTTGCACGGGTTCTGCAGCCCCAATCCTAGTGAATGTGGAGGACTGACTGTAGACTGTTTACAGTATAATTAGGTATACCAGGCAGAGAGGCCACTTTGAACTATTCATGCTGATGTGGCATTTCAAGAAAAAAGTGTTTTATTCACACTAATTTAACTGGTTCTCAACACCACCACCTTGGTCAAGGCATGATAACAAAAAGAGGAGAGATATTGCTATGAGTGTTTTGCTTCTCTACTCTGAGAATTCCTAGGTCTTGGTCATACATTTAAAAAAAAAACCTGCCCTGTGAACAGACAACGGTTTTTCCTAGAGCAGAAAGGCATTTTAGGACTTTGGTAGATACCTCTATGAAAAGAGCCAGTGTACAGCTGTTATGGAAAAGGATGCTATGCTGGAAATAACTAGAAAGGAAAAAGAAATAAATCTCTCAGTCAGCATAATGCTGCTATACAAATCCATGGTGCAACTTTATCCAGAATACTTGTGCTACATTCTGGTCACCACAGCTAAAAAAAAAAAAGATATGGTCATTGTGAAAAGAATGCTGAGTTAGATAGCCCTTTGGAACAGCATGGCTCTTATGTTCTTATAAACCTCCTGACTGAGATATCTGCTAATAGTGACAACACATTCTCTCATTATGAAGGACAATAGCCTCCAAATGACAATACACTATACCATCTACTTCCTGACTCTGATCATAGGACAAACAGTTTTTCCATTTTGTATATCAACCTGAGAGATCCAAGTTTTCAGCTTGTTCCCTTTCATGAAGATCTTCTAGCATGTCCAGAAATCCATTAACAATGCTTTGAAGAGACACCAACAATTTTGGTAGCCCAGCAGCCTCTGACCCCTGGAAAAAAAAAAACACACAAATTTTAGTAAGAGAAATAAGAGGAAGGACTCCTAAAACTGAAGCAACATTTTGCCAGAGTAAGAGGCAGTGACCCACCAACATGATCCATCCTTGAGATGCACTTGTCCTCACCTATAAAGTCTCTAAGTGTCGGGTAGCCCTCCATATTTCAGTATGGGACATGTAGTAGCAGTTAATTAGCTGCCTGCCTGTAAGCAAGGATGGGAACCAGAGACCGTTAGATAAACAAAGCTAGGAATGCAGTACTGATAAGAACTACCAGCCAAAGCTGGCCCTTCAAGGTCTCTTGCTGCGGAAAGGGGAACTTTTGCTTCTAATGTTTGGATTTTGCTAATTACTTTCACTTTGCTCACTGAAGTCCTATACAACGCATCACACTCCTAATAAATAGTGTATTAGCACTGTTACATTTGTGTGTGTGATTTCAGTTCCTGGCGCTAAGATACACATACAGATATAGACCTGGAATAAAGATTGCTATCAGAAACTGAGGCATGACCTCCACCATGGGCACGGTATGATACTGCAGTTTTAAAGAAGAGCTACTTTAGCTGTGTCTCAAATGCCCACACTCTATCAATTGTGGATACAACCTATTATATCAAAACTCCCAAGTGGACTCAAGGATGTTTGCTGCCTTTAGTGGATGTGTGTACACCAACAGCATTACTTTAAGCTAAACAGGAGTAACAGCATAATAAATGAGAACATATTCTTGTCAACTCTGGTTCTTCAATGTCTGCCACTTCTTTACTCTTCCCTCTTAGAATTATGTCCTAGGTTGTTGAGGGAGCATCAAAAGATTATCCTCCTCTATATTAGTGAGGAGGGTGAGAGGCATCAAACAGCCTGACAGTCGTTATTTTTCCTCCATTGTTCTGCTGGCCCTGTTTGAAAACCTGTCCTTCCTGACACTAGAAAACTCTCATGCCTTCCATAACTATAAATAAACACACACTGACAATGTAGTCTAATATCTGGAGAGCCTTATTATCTCCCATCCTTCACATATACAGCAAGTTCCTGCAGCTACAGACATGTTAGTAACTTACACTTGATTCTTGCCCAGTCTTCTAGACTCAGGCTTCCTGTTGCCTGTTTGCCAACTGTACATCCAGTTTTTTGCTCTCTCAGTACTATTACCCAAGCACCTCATCATTTACATATAAACACAGCACACACATACTTGATGGCATGGCAAGATGCTAGGAATTTTCTGCCATGTATAGATTTGTCTCCTAATTCTATTTTGATATTCTGAACTTTACAGAAAAAAAGTTACTCATTGTGGAAGTGCAAGGCTGAGCCATGGCATCTTGTAATATTAATTTTTGCTAAAAATTTACTCCGTTTGCCACATTGCTATTCATCAGATAGTACAGTACATGCCTATTTTCATAAATGGGACATTATGTGTACAAAACAGTGTATGATGGAACAGATGCTAGACGTCAAGTTCAAGTCTGAACTGCCCCTCTCATTTACTGAACCCAGAACATTCTGTTATTTCTAGGGAGCAGTATACCAAAACCCAGTAAACAGAGTCAAATCTGCAGACTACTGAAACAAAACTTCACATTGCTGTCTTTTCTACGAAAGTCCCCTCAGGACTATTGGCCATGCTGGTTGGGGGTGACAGATGTTGTACAGCTCTCTGGCTGTTTTGACTTCTCTTGTCAGAAAGATGATCTAGGATCTAGGTGGGCACACTCCAGAAATCTGAGGGATAATTTCTTTGCCTGAGATCCACCAAGGGCTGCACTGACTCCATTTGTTTTGTTTTTAAATAGGAAAAAACATCTGGAAATATCTAAAAATCTACCTCTAATTTTCTCTTTTAAAATGTTTTATAGGTTGAGCCTCCCTTATCTGAAATGCTTGGATCCAGAAGTGTTCCATATTTTGGATTTCTGCAGATTTTGGAATACAGTACTTTTTTGGAATAGCCTCACATCACATTCATTTGCTACTTATTTTTGTATGAGATGCAGACTCAGGATCTGTGAAATGGTGGGATTCCAAGTGTAGTGCTTGGTGCAAATCCACACCTCCCACCTTTTTCACAGATCCTCAGTGTCTCTCTTTTTGTCACTAGCCACCTGCTTCTGCCTTCAAGGCAGCAGCTGCCACATTCCTCAAATCTGAGAGACAAATGAGCAGGAGCACTACAGTTGCTTCTTCAGAAGTGCGTAGCTGGCAGCAAAAAGTTTCAGTTTTTGGAGTTTTCAGATTTCCAGATAAGAGAAGTTTAACCTGTAAAACATGCAGGGCTTGATTAGAATGCAAAACACTGATCCTGTTGGGCTCCAAGAGACAGTCCTTTTTCAACAACAAAAAACAACAACAACCACAATCACACACACCCCCCACACATATACATGATTGGAGGAAATCGGGGGTACAAAAACAGCCTTAGGAATTACAGAATTCACATCCCTAATCTACAGGACCAAGGGATGGGAGAGAAATGCCTGTCTCTCCAGATGTTGTTCAACTCAACCCCATAATACTTTATGACCCACCATTCTGTGAAAAGCTGATGGCAGGTGCAACTCAAGGCCACATGTTCTCCACTCTTGAGACAGGGGATAAGAGCATTGCCATCCCCAATTAGACCATGGATTTATTTGGGCTGTTTTGTTTACTCTAATGGGCAACAGTACTACAGTACCTCTCTGTCACAGCACTACTACCAGACATTTTGACAGATGTTCAAAACTATCTGGATGCAAGATATGTGCATAGTTACTGATCCATTAAAGAGCCTCCACAAAGCTAAAACTTTAAGGACCTTTGATCCTGAAAAATATAAGAAGATGAAAACACTTTGGTCTTATATAAAGAATTTTTCTTATCTGTTCAAAATGTCATAGAACACGTGCTGCTTCTCCATTTCCCATACCTGTAGAGTCTGAAGAGAGTCATATACTATAGTTGTGTACAACTGGAAATAATGATACATTAGTTTCTTCAAAGCTTGCTTCTGTTTCACATTGTCTGGAGGAACCTGTGCATGAGGTACAACACAGGAGAAGACATGAGTGGTCCCAAGCCAACCCTTGATAAAGGTACTCAGTATTTAATTGGATACAACCCTAATTAAAAAAAATACGCATGAACACATATGATGCTACTTTATGGATAACAAAGGAAAGGGATTTTCTGACCTATTCTGATTTTTTAAAAAACTGAGTTTACAAAGCTTTTACAGCTCTGGGGGAAAGGCAGTAGATGAGAACTGACAGAATAAATGGACAAATAAGGATTCCTGGAATGTAGCTCAAAATTTAGCATTTTGCAAATATGACTACATAACACAGCTTGCAAAAAGTTCTACTATGAAAACTAAGTTTCTAGACCTTATAATAATAACTTAGAAAAAGATGCTTCACTATCTCCCTTCTATCCTCATCTCTTCTACATAAAGCTTCCTAATATTTCAAACCAACCAATTCATCCACCCATGCCTCCATGGGAGAAAATTGGTTCTTAAATTAAAAAAAAAATTGCTTTCCCCAGTAGAGTTCATTTAGGCAGAGGTAAACAAGACAGATTTCAAGTCCTAACCATGTGACTGCTGCCCTTGATATGCTAATCCAGGGTTCCCCAATCCAGGGAACCATGACTTACCAAACTTATCAGCTTGCTAAGCATTCTGAGGTAATGTTCCATGAAGGTAGAGATCCCAAGAAGCTCTTCCAAGTTGAAATGCGTCCATTTACTCTTCCTCACATGTCCATACAAAGAGGTTATGAGTAATTGGCAGCTCTCAGCCAGCAGTTTAAGCAAGGGTTCTTCAACATCTGATGAGGAGTTTATTCCCTCAGCAATCTGGATGAAGAAAGGCCCCACTGAACCCTCAGCAAGCAGCAGCACTCTGCTCACCTCAAGTCCAGCTGAGAGAACATTTAAAGTTACAGTAAACCAATGCTTCAGATCACTGGACCTGCTCACGTAGTTGCTGGATTGCTGGAGAATTTCCCTGCACTCTCTGAAGCACCCACTTTTGCAAAGGTAACGGGACCTTATAAGGTTGAGCTCAAAAACACAGAGGTAGTCCTGGAAGGTCAAAGCTTCCTTCTTGGTCTTCCTTTCCAGAACGGCTTCAACCAGGTGGTGTAAGAGCTGGTCACTAAGAAAACAGGCCTCTTCCCTGCTCAGTGGGCTCTGCTGGGCCTCAAACACAGCAGCTGCAGCTGAGGCATGCCGAGCCACCGTAGAAGTAAAGAATGGAGGCTCCTGGAGCAAGAAAGCAGTAGCATCGTACTCCAGAAGCACCAAGAAACGGACTGCTCGCACACGGGTAGAAAGCACAAGCCTGAGCTCTGCTGGGGTCTTGTCCATTTTTGCCATGGCATCTGTACTTTTCCACAGCACACTGAAAGCACTTTTGGCAATGGAGATAAAGTCATCAGCAGGCACCTGAGGAGGCTGGTACTTTGAAAGGTCTGCATAGAGGAGATCAGCAAATCTCAGGCAGGCATCAGATGGGCCCCAGGCAGCTATGCCTTTCAGCAAGTGATAGAGCAATCTTTCCAAGTAGAGGGGAACGTACTGGAGCCTGGCTGCAACATAGCCATGACAAGCCATTTCAGCTAAGGCCTGGAGGTTTTTGAAGTGTGCAGGGAAGTCTCGACTTTCCCCAAATCTGTGGATGCAAGCCCGCAGGATTCGATCACACACTGTTGTCTGTTTGGAGGCTAGGAGTGCAGTCTCTGTATTTTTTGCTTCAGAGATGAGACATTCCTGAAATTAAAAGCAGGCATTAAATATCAGCAAGCAGCCTTCTTAATCTTTTTTGTTCTTGTTAGTGATAGCCTCTGGGTGTGTAGCAATACAATGCTCATCATCCCCCACTGGCAATAATGACTGAGATAATGGAAGCTGGGAGTCTAGCATATCTAGAGGGCACGAGATTTGGGAAAAACAGAGTAGAGCTTCCCAGAATATTGACATACGGTATTCCCACAAACTTTACAACAATCTTTCCTTGTTAAAGTTGGGTGAAACTGTATGGAAGAACTGTGTTTAAAAACAGAAACTTGCAATACTCCAAACCTAGATTATTGCAATGCCCCAATGACAATCACTTTTCTTCTCCAGCACAAGCCACCCTGGAGGACACACGCTAGCAACCCACAAGGCCCAGGCAACGCAAAAGTCCGACAGAAATTATGAAACCTTCTCTAGGAACCACTATCTTGTTTCAAGAAGTGAAAAGTCTTGGGCCAGCCCTCAACCAGATGTTTCCAGAAAGCCCAGAAGCCATTTGCCTCGAAGTCTACTATCACCGCTAATACCCATTATGGGTCCACCTTCCAGAACTACCCCAACCAACAGGTATTAACTCATCTTGGAACCTCACCTTCAGCTCTGACAACAACGCCAGGGTTCCTTCGGGAGTGCTGGTCTGTGCCACAAAATCTACACCTTTGAGGAGCTTCATCTTGCATCCTGCAGAAAAGGAGCACATGTACATAACTGATTAACCACACATGGAGCTGAGACAGGCATCTCTCCTTTCTCTAATCTAGTCTAAATCTAGTCTCCTACCTCCTTTCCCTAACTTATTACAGTACAGAGCCAATACCACCGTTTTTGGTCACGTACAGTATCTCTTTTATAGGTCCTAGAGCAACAACACTTCTTTATACCCAAGTAGTGGGCTCAATCCTACCTGTGGCAATGGTGCAATGACAGCAGCTAGAAAGCCAGGAAGCCTAATAGACTAAAGACGAAACGAAATTTATGTTAAGCAAACTTTAAGCGACAGACTGTAATGTCTAGACTTAAGCCTCTTGATCTCCTGTGCAAGACTTCTTCTCATGACAGACAGCCAAATCCTTCCCAGCTGCCAGACTCTGCACAGATGAACGACATTTTAGAAGACGCGTCCAAAATAAGAATTGTTCTACTTATATATTAGAGGTCTTTAAAATATACAAAAACACAGTAACCTTAACCTTACTCAAGCATCATGTAATGTCATCCCAAAAAGCTTCAAGCCCAACAAATTTAAATTCATCTTGCCTGCCTCATACTACCCTTCCTGTTCCTTCAGACACTTTGCATTCTTCTGCCGCAAAAAAAAGTTGAAGAGGTGATGTTCTGATTACTGAAACTAGAGTTTAATTTGGTAGGAGTCCCAAATCAGAACTGCCCCATTCCTCTACACACATGTACAAAGACAGCTGTACACACAGAACTTCTCCTTTAGTTATTACTTCCTCCATTGTCACCTTTGCATTTTTAGATTATGGGCCCCTTGGGACATAGGATGTTCTCTGTTTCTTTGTGGAGCACCATATAAGTATATATGTGTGCGTGCTTGTGCTTTCGAAGTCACCAAGGCCCCATGAATTTTCATAGGGTTTCCTTAGGCAAAGGACTACTCAGAGGTGGTTTTCACAGATCCTTCCTTTGAAGTAAAACCTGTAGCACCTGGTATTCATTGGTAGTCTCCCATCCAAGTACTAACCAGGGCTGACCCTGCTTAGCTTTCAAGATCAGACAAGCTCTTGTGCCTTTAGGGTATTTTGAATATATAAACAGAGAAAGCTAGGTAAGCAGTAAATATATTCATCTTATATTTTTCCATGCTATATTTGAAACTAAAATTAACAACCATAAGTGAAATCAGCCTGCAAGGTACCTATTTGTGTAAACAGTTTGTGCACACCAGCTTTTCCTTAAGACAACCTTACTCTTCAGAGACCAGGCTCTTTAATCGCCCAATATCTCAACACAACCCCTTTAGTCCCTCATCACTGACCATATTGGCCATGGCTGATGGACGTGGCAGGCCACATCTGCAAAGCCACAAGTTCTACACACACACACACACACACACACACACAAACACAAACTTAGGCCATTTCCACACTAGACGGTTATAGAGCTATTATTCCACTCTCAACACCCTATGGAATCCTGGGGCTTGCAGTTTAGAGAGGGGCCTTTGAGGATGGCCTTTGAGGCCCCTCCCTAAACTGCAAACCCCAGGATTCCATAGGGTGTTGAGAGTGGAATAATAGCGCTATAACAGTCTAGTGTGGAAATGGCCTTACTTACAAGGACACCGCTCGCTTCCCAGCCAACATACCTGGCCTCAGGCTGCGTCCTACAACCCTTCAACCTAACAAAATTAAAACCGGCGTAGTGTTTTTAAGAAGCCACCACACCACCTCCTGCCCCTCAAGCTTGTAACTTCGCGTCTATAATATTAATAATAATAAATAAGAAGAATAAAATATAATAAATAAGAATAAGCTCCTCCCCTCGTACGGAATTATTAACCCGAGGTCTACTGAAGGAGTTGGAAATGAAACCAAAATCCCCTTTACAGTCAGAGCAGATATTCCGCGTAGCTTCACCTCGAAACAGGCAGCTAACCAGAGGTTCGTCCCCGACCTCGAAGGCCCACAGCGCCCGGCAAGCTGTTCATCTCAGCTTCGCCCCCCACAGCCACCACCCAGTCCGCCCCTCACGTACCCGTTCACACGGAGCCTTCCGTCCCAACCGGCCAAAGACTCCACAAAACCGCCGCGACGGGAAGCGAGGGCACAGGCGGAGGCGGAGCCGGCCCGCGCCCCGTTCAAATCCACGCCCGCGGCCAATCACCGGAGCGCCGTTCTAACTCCGCCTTGTTTCCCCGGCTCCCCGCTGCTTGCTGGGAGCTGACAGTGTAAACGCCCGGTTTGGTCTCCTTACTGCAGCACAGGAGCAAAACTGTTTAGGAAGAATCGTAGATTCGGGTCGCCGTTTTGAGGGGAAAACCTCAATTCCCGCCTTTTTTTTTTTTTGCGGCTTTGAAATAGTCTCCTGAGATGTCATTTTTGCCAAGTTTAGTTAGCTGTATAAACCACAGGCAACAAACGTTTTTAATCTCTTCTTGGTTTTAAAAATGTTTATCCATTATCTTGTTCATAACGTTTTGATTGCAAGGCGGTCAGCTTGTGGCCCTCCAGATGTTACTGGATCGCAACTTCCGTGAGCTCTAGCCAGCTTAGTTAAGGGCAAAGGATGCTGGCAGTTGCAGTCCAACAATATCTAAAGGGCAACAGCTTGCCCACCGCTGCCCTAAAACAAAGGCGGGAAACCTCTGACGTTTTAAACTTCTATAATTGTTGGTTAGGGCTGATGGAAGCTGAAATTCAGACCAACGAGAAGATCAGAAGAAGATCTCACCTCTGTCCTATAAGGTGGGGTAGAAATTATTATACAAGCGGTACATGTACATTTTCCTAAGAATTAATCTCGTTGAAGGAAGTGAAAGCGACTTAAGGAAACATGCATGGGACTGCATGCGCACGTGCATGTTTTTCTGTCGTGAAACAGAGCACGACTCTTCTCGTGCATAAATTGGAAGCCTTCTTGGTGCACTTTTGTCTGTTTGCTACCTGCTGGAGATGTTGTAGTTGAAGATCCTGGACTGATCTGGGGGCTGGTCTAGATGGCCCGTGAGACCCATTCCAGCTCTGTGATTCTACATGCGATTCTACATCTCTCTCCCTCACTCTGAAAAATCAAAATGCCTTGGGACAGCCCTAGTGGGGAAGTCTTAGAAACAACTGAAACAAAGCCAAAGATAGCTGTTGTTTTTGTGTACCTTCAAGTCACTCAAGAGTTACGCCGACCCCATCGCAGGATTTTCTTGGCAAGATTTGTTCAGAAGGGGATTCGCCCTTGCCTTCCCCTGGAGGTTGAGAGAGTGTGACTCGCCCAAAGTTACTCACCCACCCAGTGACCAAGCAACATTGGAACTCTGGTCTCCCAGGGTCCTAGCCCAACACACAAACCGCGGTACCAAGGGCCATTTCCGCACTACACTGTTATTAGCGCTATTAACTTTCACTTGCTATTTACTTTCAACATCCTGTGGAATCCTGCGGTTTGCAGTCGAAGGAGAGGTATTTAGAATTCTCAGACAGAGAGCTCTTTGGCCTCAGGAAACTACAAACCCAGAATTCCACAGGATACTGGCAGTGGAATAATGGCACTATAAAACTGTAATGGGGAAATGGCTCAGGCTGGCTCTACAAATATAGCAAGTTAAGATAAATCCGATAGTCTTCAAGGGGGTGCAAGACTTTGCTCTTTCTGGCTTGACTTCTACTGTACACACCGTATTGCTGTTTTCAATGCACTGGCCGATCCTAGAACAGGAAGAAGTGACATATTAAAGAAGAAAGAGCTGCAAATTAAGTTTGACGTTTTGGCCTCGGCTCTTGGAGTGCATTACTGATCCTGCAGCCAGAGGCCTTAAAACGCATCTTCGGGAGTTAGCCCCATGTCTGTCAGCTGGGTTTTTACAACCAAACAACGAAGCGTAGCCGGGGGGCGGACAGCAAAAGGAGGAGGGAAGGGGAGAGCCGGCGTAGTGTAATGGAGTATAGCCCTCGAGACTGGGGTTTGATTCCCCTCTCGGCCGTGGAAGCTCACTAGGTGATCTTGAGCAAGTCACACACTCTCAGCCCCAGAACATCCCACGATAGGGTCGCCATAAGCCGCAAATGACTTGAAAGCACACAACAACAAGAAGGATGGGACGGAAACGCCGTCTGCGATGCAGAACCAAATTCCTGCATTCCATGCCATCCTATCCACATTTACTGGGGGTAAGTTCCACTGAATTCGGTGTGGTTATCTAGGTGGAAACGTAGAAGGACCGTCCTGCCAGCAGAGCAGTTATTCCGCCCGAGTGGATCTGCAGTCCAAACAAACGTGAGCATTGCAAGTTGCGTAGGTAAGGGCTGGTTAAGACGAGCTCAAAACTCCTCGTTCGGATTCTCACAACCCTGGCTTATAACCACAATGAGGGTTTCTGGCAATACACTAGCTAATAACTAGTATGTCGGCATTCTGGGTTCATCTGTAAGCTGCCACCGTCAAACTTTGCAGTTATTCATTAGCAACAGACTAAAGCACTTTCCCGTCAACTTCGAAAGCAACCTCGCCCCCGTCTCCTTAATCTATTGCTCCAGTACTAACACTCCCCCGAACGTCTGGCTGGCGGCACCTCGAAGTCGGACGGAATCCCGACGTAAGGACGAAAGTGAAATCATAGAGGCCGTAGGCGCGGCAGCACTGCGCACGCGCAGCTCGCCTGCGTGCCTGCTTTGCCGCCCTCCCGGGAGCGCGCCTTCCCGGCGCTGCCGTTCGTTGCGAGGACCGCTGTTGGGACGCGATGGCCGCCTCCGCCGGCAAGACGCTGCAGCCGGTTACTCACGTCGTTTTTGACTTGGACGGCACCATCCTGAACACTGAAACCCTTTACACCCTGGTGTTAGAAGATCTCTGCGGCCGCTATGGGAAGAAATTCACGTGGGACCAAAAAGACGTAATCATGGGCAGAAGGGAATTGGAGGGACTGGATATCCTGCGAAAACTCCTCGACATCCCCTTAACTGCCGACCAAATGATGTGTGAAGTCGCCAGGAAGAAAAAAGAGTTATTTCCAACCGCGGTAGTATTGCCAGGGGTTGAGAAACTGGTCCGCCATCTACACCAGCACAAGATACCCATAGCAGTGGCATCCAGCTCCCTTCGAGAGCCCTATGAAATGAAAACGGGCCATCTCAAGCCTTTGTTTAGTTTATTCCATCATATCGTGTTGGGCGATGACCCTGAGGTGCAAAATGGAAAGCCACACCCTGATATTTTTTTAATCTGTGCCAAGAGATTCGACCCTCCAGCATCTCCGGCCAAGTGTCTTGTTTTTGAAGATGCGCCCAATGGGGTCAAAGCAGCGGTAGCAGCCGGGATGCAAGTGATCATGGTCCCCGATGAAAATCTGAAGAACGAACTCACTAAAGATGCAACCCTGGTACTCCGGTCTATGAGTGACTTCAAGCCAGAAATGTTTGACCTACCAAAATTTGACTGAGAACTGTTCGTGCCTCTCCTATGAATTTAGCTTTCTCTGTTGGATGGAATTCCTTTTAGTAATTGTCCAAAGAGTTCATAGCCCCTATTGTAATTATATGCTCAGTTTCTGTAATGAAAGTTTACTTCTGTTCAAATCCACACGGCTGTTAGATGGAAAGATGGGCCTTCAATCCTGAAAAGTTCACAAAGTTAAACATATTCTTCACCTAAATCTAGTTGTTAGTCACAACTAGAATACACCCACTGAATTTGTGGAATTACTTAAGGGTTTATTTACCAATTAAGTAATTATTCAGTAGCTCTGGTTGACAGTAACTGTTGGATTTAGGCCATTTTGTGTATAGTAACCAGAGATACAGTGCAGCTCCACCCAACACAAGTTTTTTCTGTCCTTCATACTATTAATTAATTAATTAATTACCTCACAGCCTGCTTGGGCCCCTGATGAGACATACAAAAGATAAAAAAATTCTTAGGAAAACAGTTTTAAAAAGCACCCACAAGATAGTAATAACTGCCAATCCTGGTTTTAAGAACCAAAAGCTACATAGATAAATGCAATTTGGGATTGCCTAGCAGAACCTCAAAAGGCGTAGAGCCATGCTGAGTTTCCCAGGAAAGGATTTCTACAACCAAGGTGCCACTATAGAGAGAGACCTGTCTTGCTTACTCACCAACTTTGCTTCCCAGAGTGGGGAGACAGACAACAAGGTTTTATGCACAGGATCTCAAAGTCAAATGGGAGGAAGCTGATTGTAATCACAGACATTTTACTAGCACATAAAGGGTGCCTGTCAAAATGATTTTCAGTTTTCGTGTGTTTCACCATCTTGAATCAGACAAGATACAAATTTGTCTTCAGATGATAAACTTTTAGTGTATATGGTGTGTCATTATTATATATAACATGCAGAAATGTGGGTACTGAAGGCTGAGTGCCTCTGAGCCTCTGCAGAGTTCCATTTTTCATTGGGAAAGAGGAGAGGGCAATCTTACCGTTGGCAGAATAAGGGAACTGATTTGGATGACAGGAAAGGCCAGTGTGGTATAGTGATTTGAGCATCAGACTATGACCCTCAAGATCAGAATTTGAATTCCCAGCCATGGAAACCCACTAGGTGATCGTGGGCAAATCACACTCTTTCAGCCTCAGAGGAAGGCAAAGGCAAAGCCCTTCTGAACAAATCTTGCCAAGAAGATCCCATGATAGGTTGGCCTTAGGGTTGCCATACCAAATACAGCAGCAGAAAGGTCAGCAGGTTGTTCCCTGTTTAAATTATGACTAAAGATTATTAGTACCAGAAATGGGAAAAGGTGCTTCAGTGTTTTTCTGCCACAGGTGCTATTTTTTCCCCCATTCATTCATTCCATTTGTTGGGTGCTGTGCATCTTGACTTGGTGGGGGAGTGGTAGAGGTACCATTTTTTAATTTTTTAATCTCAGTTAGATGGCAAAATATCTTTGGACAGCCTTACACTTCAGAATGTGTACTCAAGAGCAATACACCCCTTTTAGACAGTGTGACTAGTTGCTCCCATGTCAGTGATGTTGTGAATCCACTCCAGGTTTTAATCCAGGCTTTAAAGGAGTTCTCTAAGGTACTGAACTCTGTTCATAAATGGTTTTAGCACCTTCGACAGTTCCCTTAAAGCTAGCCAAAGCCTGGAATTGATTCACTGACCCACCAGCGTGGGAGCCACCAGCTGCCACTGTTTTTGGAAATACAGAAAGTCTTGATACATCTGATAGTCATCAAGGTGCCACAAAACTCAGTTATATCTGATTAGATTTAAAATGTAGATGTCTAGACTATTCTGGAATGGGATACAGCAACATTTTAAAAGAGAAAGAGCAGGACATTCAGTTTGGTAAATCGGCCTCACCTACTTGTGAGTGTGCAGCTTGTGCAATCCAGGGCCTCAAATATTTCCTCAGGAGTAAGCCCCACTGATTTCAATGTGGATTTTACTCCCACCAAAAATAAGATGACTATGTGTGGCACAGAAGAGAAAATCCATTTTGATTGTTGAACAAAATGTCCAAATCACAGTCTTGCACACCATAAGATGCAATCCCACACACATTTATTTTGGAAAAAGTTTCAATTCAATTGGGGCTCACTTCTACATAGGCAGGTATAGGACTGCACTGCCCATAGGGGAGCCTTTCAGCTTGAAGTCAAATGAGTGGCACTTAGATTTGGGGTAAACATGTACATTGTACATGTATATTGCACAGGACAGTAGTGGTCACGGGAAGATAAATAAATATTTTGCTTCTCCAGCTCTCCATAACACTGACAATAGCAATAAAGGTTCTTGTTGTGAGCATCATTAATAAAAGAAGATGTGTGTGACACCAGGACTAAATCTAAAATGGTCAGTGAGATGCTGTCTCTTCCCTAGGTCAGGCTACCCACAGCCAGCCTACTCCTGACTGCCTCCTTACTTACAATTGGTCTGTTGTGTGTCATTAGCTGTTAGCATCCATCTAAGGAGAAACCACTTTAGATTTCTCTGTCCATAAAGAACCAGTGTGAGCCAGTGTGGTATTATGGTTTGAGTTATGTACAGTACTTGGGCACCAGGAGTTATTGCTGTTGTTGTTGTTGTGTGCCTTCAACTTGTTTCCAACTTGTTGTGATCCTAAAGCGAACCTATCATGGGGTTATCTTGGCAAGATTTGTTGCCAAGGAGCCCAGGGTTCAAATTCCTGCTCAGCCATGGAGATCTACTGGGTGGCCTTGGGCAAGTCACACATTGTCAGCCACAAAGGAAAGCAACGGAAAACCTCTTTTGATCAAATTTTTGCCAAGAAAACCCTGTGAAAGGTTAATCTTAGGGTTACCTTAAGTTGGAAACAACTTGAAAATATGTAACCACAAAAAAAGAAGCACTGAGAAGAAAAAGAAAGCTCAACAGGCTCAATTAGTGGACTCAGGGAATCAGTTGACTTGTTCAGGGCTCAGGAGGGCAAAAGTGGGATCTACCCAGTGCCAATAAGCTTGTGTGCTGGTGCTCTGGACTGGGACATTGGCTAGGAAGCTGCTTGTACCTTCAGTTTTGCCTTGATGTGTGAAGAATCCTCCTACTCCAGCTTCTATCAGTTAAGGAAAGAAGAAGAAACATCTGGTTTATTTTACTGTGAAATTCAGGAGTGCAGATCAGGAAAGCTTTATTTGAGGGACAACATCTTGTTTTGTTGTATTTTGGAGGACAGCGAGAAGAAAAACACTTGAAGGTGATTGTTTCACTTTTTGGTGACAGGAACTATATTCTTAACTGTGTACAGTAAACCTGCAAGGAAGTTAGGAAAGAAATTACTAAAAAGAGAAATGTAGGAAGGGAGGTGGAGGATGGGAGGAACCCATGCTAAACTCCTTATGCCCAAGTCTTTAATATGATATGTATATGCAGACATATTCGTGAATGAAATGTTGCTTTTGTTCATTGGAAATTAGTCACAGTGCACTCCAAAAGATCTCCAAGGCCATTAAGAGAATATATCAGATTCCCATGCCAAAAATCTACTTTCCAGACCTGTTTTAAAGATGGGCCTACTGCTTGATCAATGTATTCTAATACTGCATTTGTTTGACTTCAGTAAAACTTGTAAGATTTGAGCATGCTACAGTTACAGGCAAATAAGTCTACATAACTGTCTATTTTATTTATTTATATCCCATCTTTCTCCCAATGTGGTGTTACCCCAAAACGCGGGTGATGCAGAGGTCCACTCACGATGCCAGTACCTCCGTAAAACAGTGGGGAATTATTAGCTCAAAGAGGAGGCCTGTGAGAGGATGACAACCTAACGAGATCTTTTACACCTTTGTTTACCAGCACTTCTGCAGGGAAGAACCAGCCAGAGATCCAAAAGTAAGCTTAATGTATTTTATTGGGGGAATTACTCACATGCAGAAGATCCAAGCAATCACACAATCATACAAGGCTAACTGAATGAAAAGGGAGGAAAGTTTTCAATAGAGAGATTTTAGGGCGTAGTGTGTGATATTTACCAGTCTAGAAGAGCAGCAAAGAAAGCAACGTGGCTTAGACTTGCGACTAAGGACAGTACACAATCAGGAATCAGAGCAGCAGAGTGGCAACCAGCAATCAGTGTACTGTGAGTTGACTGGCCAGAACTTGGGATTTAAATATGCTATTTCTGTCTAGAGGGCAAGGGTGTTAATGGCTCTCCAGCCAAGTAAATAATGGAGTTCACAGAGTTCCAGAATGGATTAATGGTCTTGGCGTTAGGTGACAAAGAGCTAATGGCTGTCCTGATAGCTCAGTACTTGTTGGACAGGTTTTTGGGACAAAGAAGAGGTTTGCTTGGTCAGAGAAAAAGGAGCTAAGACAATCAGCAGACTTGTGGGAATCTTCCAAATGCTGTTGTCTCAAAAGGTTAAGTTGTTAAGGCTAACAGGAAGCCTATTATCTCGGGAATTTCCTGGTGATTTCCTGACTGTGATCTGGCTCTACATGGAGGTCTTTTCTGACCTAATGCATGTGTTTGGCCAGCCTTTTCCTCTTATCTGGCCTGGCCGTACAGCCATAGCAGTGTATGTTTTATAGTTATGCCAATTAATATATTTTGCCAATGAAATCATATTTTGCCAGTTAAACCATATCAAAGTGTGGGGTTGTACAGCCTGGTAACAATTGAACCCAAGGTGGCTTACAACAGGCTAACAACAGATTTCTCTCTGCATGTTAATTCTAACACTGGACAGAAGCTGTGTGAGTTTGATGCAGCTATGAGAATCAAGAGCCTGGCAATGACACCTTAAAGGCCAAATGCTCATATCCCCTCCAGAGCAGTGATTTCCTACAAATCATGCTGAAGTTTTTTATCTTCTACTGTTCAAATTTCATTTTCTCTTCTATGAGACTTACAACAGGCCTTGTACTCCAGAAATCTAATGATGTAATAATCTGCAGCTACAGTTATTACTAATTTTAGAAAGATTATTTAGTTGGATCTATAATGGTAGATTTTTTTTTCTTTTGTCTTTTTCTCTTCATTACAGTCAAGACTGGAGGGAAGGGTCAGAGCCCTATTGTATATTACTGTAGTTGTATGTCTCCACTTCTTCTTTTCTCTTTTCCTTTTCTCTGTCCCTTTCATTTTGATTACATATTTTGATTGTAAATTAGATTGTGCTAAAAAATAATTTTTAAAAAGTTTTTTAAAAAGAAGGTCAATTGTGACAAATGTTTCTGCAGACATCCTTCTCTCATTCTTGTTTTCATGTGAGATGGGGCAGGGAGCTGTGTAATTTGAATACACAATACCCCTACTCCTTGAATATATAATATCCCTATTTGTCACCATGCAACGGCTAGAAACGTGCTAGAGGCCACACTTTTCCTCCCAGCAGAAAATCAAGTACATGATGTGGAAGCTTCCTGAACCAACAAAAAAGACTAGGTTTCAATTTAGTTAGATGCTAAACGCTGAAAAGTTCTACTACAGTGTCAGGGGAAGAGGAAGGTGACAAAACCAGAATTACCATAGTTAACTCTGTATACTGTTGACTTTGGCTTACTTCCACTTTGCCCTACCATTCCTAATAGACACCAGATGCCATTAATTTGCAGGGAGAATGATCAATTGGCCTTTACGTTGACCCAAACAGACCTTTTGATTGTTATTGATGAAACAGAGTTCCACAGCTTCGGCCTAATGTCAGAATTAACATGACGATGTGATGTTGTTACACTGCTGTGCCAATAGCAGAGTCTGGATGGTGGCACCTTAATGTCAAACAGAATCCTGAATAGCATTTGTGGAGTAACATGAAATCATAGAAGCTGTCAAGGCAACAGAAGTGTACAGTGCAACTAGGTAGACTATAAGAAATCAGTCCACCCTCTTCTGTCCACCCTATGACTTCTGGCTTCGTGGCACCTTGTTTACTGTCCATCACAGGGGTCCTAGTTGTTGCAGCATGACGGCCACCTAAAGTGGCAAGCCACTGCAGCCTGTCACACATGTCATTTTTGACATGGACGGCACCCTTTTGAATACTGAATCCCTTTACACCATTGTTTTCCAAGAGCTCTGTAACCGATTTGGGAAAAAATTCACTTGGGAGGAGAAAGCCATAATCATGGGAAGAAAAGAAGCAGAAGGCATAGAAACAATTCGGCAGATTCTTGACATCCCCCTAACTACGGAAGAAATGATTTGTGAAGTTGCCAAGAAGAAGAAGAAAAAAGGATTATTTCCAACAGCCTCACTGTTGCCAGGTGTTGAAAAACTGGTCCACCATCTACACCAGCACAAGATACCCATAGCAGTTGCTACCAGTTCTGCTTGAGATTCATATGAAATGAAAACAGGCCATCTCAAACCCTTATTTGGTTTATTCCATCATATTGTGTTGGGCGAAGACCCAGAAGTGAAAAATGGAAAGCCACACCCTGATATTTTTTTAATCTGTGCCAAGAGATTCGACCCTCCAACATCTCCGGCCAAGTGTCTTGTTTTTGAAGATGCGCCCAATGGGGTCAAAGCAGCGGTAGCAGCCAGGATGCAAGTGGTCATGGTCCCTGATGAAAATCTGAAGAAAGAACTCACTAAAGATGCAACCCTGGTACTCCGGTCTATGAGTGACTTCAAGCCAGAAATGTTTGGCCTACCAAAATTTAACTGAGAACTGTTCATATCTCTCATATTTAATGTATCCTTCTGGAGGAGGAGTTCTTTTTTAGTAATTAGTTATCTATCACTGACATGGCTGATAAACTGTACTCAAATTATATGTTCTGTTTCTGTAATTAAAGTTTACACACTAACTTTTTTATGCAAAACTACCTGGGTGATAGATGGAATGATGGCCTTTGTTATACTTGGATTAATGCTCACCACATTAAAAATAGAAAATATGCAAATCTATCCTAAGATGATACCTTTCACTACAGATGTTGAGTTGCTAGGGGTGCCTGAATCCTGCTGGTATACACGTTGGTTACAATCCTGCTGGTACACTACACTGGCATAACTATGCTGAGGTGACAAGCACTGGGGAAACAGGCCACACGGAACTGGCAGATGCTGCCTGCCTTTCCTTGTCACCATGGCGTGGTTCTGGAAAAAGTCTAACTGCTAGCACTGTCAGAGCCAGCAAGGTGTAGTTGTTGAGTTCTGGACTACAATTCTGGAGACCAGAGTTCACCTGGAAGCCTAAGAGTTCACCATGGAACCTTTAGACAAATCCCACTCTTTCAGCCTCAGACAAAGGCTCTGAGAGCCTCCCTCTGAATACATCTTTCCAAGAAATCCCCATAATAGGTTCATCTTACGATTGCCATCAGTCAAAACTACATAAAGGCACACAACAAACTATCATAGTGCAGCTACCGCTTCCAGCCATAGTTTGCATGCTATTACCTAGAACTGAGTGCCTCTGAGCATCTGCAGAGGTGGCTATGCTCTTGGGAAGGAAAAAAAGACCAACTTATCAGAGCAAGGTAGCCACCACAAGTAGGTGTTTTGGGGAATCAGAAAGGGATTTTGAGTAGCTTTGCTGTTCTTGGGATGGCAGGAGGATCAATCTAATATGTCTGGCTTTGATCCCTCGAACCAGCCCAATGCAAGAGCCTTCCACATTCTAAACTGTTTTTTCTGTTGGCCTCTCATCCTATCCGGTCCGTTTTTGGCATTGTAGTATTCTTCCTGGGATGAAAGGGTGTGAGGGATTTTCTGCCACAGCTGCCAAAATTATTTGGGTATTCCGGACCTTGACTTGTGAGGATGGTGAGAGTGCCACTTGCTACTCTGCTTGAGTTGGTGAAATGTTTGGGCAGAGCTCTATAAAGAAGACTTTCAAAGGGGCAAAGCACCCCTTGAGGAACATGCCTTATGCTAAGATCACTGGTTCATTGTTTACACCAGGGGTGGGAAACCTTTGCCCTCGGCCCACATGTTGCTGGGCTTCAACTCCCATTATGCCCAGCCACCATGGTGAATGCTCAGGCATGATGGAAAACGCACCTCCCTCTTCCAAGGTCTACACCAACTGACAGGAACTTTCTCAGGACTTATAGCTGAAGGGAGCCATGCACACATCTTGAAAAATGAAGTACTACCAAGAGAATAAAAGCAGAAATGATATGACATTTATGATATAAAAAATGTTTTGCTTCACAAGGTTGATGTAAAGAATACCAATAAATGTGAAGAACTGCTTTAAAGATATTATATACTGCATTAATGCCAAGTATTAATTGAGCCACAAGGAAGTTACATACCTACATCCAAGAAGGCTCATGTAACTCAGTGAATTTCCTTAAAAAACAACAACAACAATTTTTGGTTTAAGGGCAAACTGCGTTTGATTTAAGGATGTAAGGTAGGGATGGGAATATTTTGCCCTCCCAAATCTTTTGGTGTGTGACTTCCTGGTCAGTAGTAAAGGACTACGGACATTTCAGCCCAGAACATCTATACAACCAAATATTTCTCTCTGCAATTTAAGAGAAGATATAATGCACTTACAATTTATTTGTGAAAAAGTAAGTACTGTTAAGGCACCCTTTCTTGACATCCACAGCATAGAAGTGACAAACTATCTTTTTTATTGTGCGGCATTAAAACTTATTTGTGTCATTTAGGGTCGCCATCCATTAATAACTGTCATACAAAAATAACTTTAGATGGTTATTGTAGGTCTCTAAGCAGGCCATTCCCCTAATCAGTGAGATATCTACACGGTTAGTGTTGCCAAGTTGGCAGCATCCCTTTCCTGAAATTTCAGGGCCAAAGCCAGGGCCCAGGTGGTGGCTCTGTGTGATGTCACACAATCAGGCCCTTGTGAAATCATACAGAGGTGGGTTCTTACAATGCCAGAGCTGCTTCTGGGATAGCTGAATGTGGAAACAGCTATGAGGGCAATGGGCCCAGAATTTGGGTAAGACATAGCTAACCAGGAAATATTGCAATTCAGAGATGGAGGAAAAACAAGAACAATGCATTTTTCAATTTTCAGATCACAAAATGTGCCCTGCAGCTTCCACCATTCTTATTAGGGATCACATTACACATGGCCCTGACCTACTAAAACATGTGGGAGGTTAATTCCAGGCCATCACATTGATTCTGTGAGGGCTTGTACAACAAGCATGCTCACGAATTGGAACATGGGTACTCCATTCTCTACATTACTCTAAATGACACAATGGGTTTAAGTGCATGCATCCATCATCTTTCTCCTCAGTCCTCTTCTATCACTGACATTGCACAAACACAACATAAAGGCAAACACCTTCACGGAGAGTCAGAAGGCCCTGGAGTCAGCTGGGAATGGGTCGGGATGAGTATCCAAATTTCAAATCCCATCTCATATACCAAAATCAAACTTCCTCCTCCTTCACAGCCACTTGTCCTGAGATTCAGCCCCCTCATCTGGACACCCAGATAAGTTACAACCATTCCCTGAGATTTCATCCAGCACCTTGAGATCTCGCATATCTGTCCTAGGTACAAGGAAACTAATTTTGAGGCGAAGAGCATATAAAACGTAGCTTCTTATTGAGTTCTGTTATGAATGTTCATGCAAATACGGAACTGGGACCTTCGTAACCAATCTCTGGCATCTTCTAGTTTCTACTGTGTCACGTAAGAGTAGAACCAACTTAAAACATTTTTGCTGCCTGAGGCAAAGAATAAGAGAGCACTACCTTCAATTTCATGTACAAAAGCTAACTGGACAGCAGCTGCATCTTTCACACTGGCAATCTGACTGTGTTCTCCACTGCTGCAAGGTAGCTTAAGGGATGCAGATCAAACCACGTGGCATTACAGGTCTCTTGTCCCAATAGCTTGCTGCTGCATCACAGCATCTGCTGCCTGAAGCAACAGCTTCACTCTGCCTAATGGTAATAGCTGCACTGTGTAGGGCTGGCTTGCTAATTAGGCCCACGCCAAAAGGCAGGTTCAGCTGCACCACGTATGAAGGAGGACCTGACCTCCTTGACTCATGCTGGCAAGATGATGGGACTTCAAATACACAGATACCTCCCCCACACAAACTCCAGACATGTAATGCCTCATGTCCTAACATGTAAGGTGTTATATCACTGTGCATTAAGACAAGAGTGTCCTTATTTCTAACATGAAATAGTTATGTGTGGGTGTTAAGAACTCTCCAGAACAATTGCCACTAGCATGAATGCAGGCTGAGCATTCAGGTTTGTCAAGTATTACTGCTCTCACAGCTTTCTCCATACTACAGTGATACTAACTGAGCAGACAAATTTCCAAGAGAGGTGGTAGAATTTGGCAGCTTGCCACTGCAGAGAGACAAGATTGCCCTACATTTGGAGCTCAAGCTGGAGTGGGAGAGCATATTTTGGAAGACAGAGATTGAACCTTAATGGTTAGTGACCATTAGAGTAGACCAATTGAATCAACTGTTGAATGGTAAATCAACACTTAGGTAAATCCCATTGTTTAGATGGGTCAACTAATTTGCACTACTGAAAACACAGAGGCCAAAGGAAACTGTGGTACCTGGAGTCTTTGTGGAGATTGTTCCCACAAGAGATCACTGCCCTAAGTGGTGTTTTAGGAAGAAATGAACAGAACCTGTTCTTTTTTCTTATGCCATTACTGTAATGACCCAGTCACAGGTTCAAACATTGCTGCTTACTTCCTCAAGAGCCAGCATGGTGTAGTGGTTTGAGCGTTAAACTACAGCCCTGGAGACCAGGCTTTGATTCCCTGTTCAGCCACAAAAAACCCACTGGATTATATCGGGTGCGTCACGCACACTTAGCCTCAGAAAACCCTGTGATAGGTTTGTGTTAGGGTCACCATTGGTCAAAGTGACTTGAAGGCACACAACAACAACTTATTTCCTCACGTGTACTAAGATATAGAGAAGAAGGCAGGAAACCTTCTGCAATTTCAAAACTTCAATTTCAAAAATGCTATTGTAATTGAGGTTCCCCCTCCACACAGTCCTAGGTCATTAGTGCACCTCATCTTATTATTAATTACATGTCCTGCTCGTCCTATGGTGAGCTCAAGGCAGGATAACCTCAGAGTCATGTCTTCCTCCTCACTTTATTCTCACAACAAACCTGTGAGGTAGAACAAGATGAGAAAGAGTAACTGGTTCAAAGTCACACAGTGAATTTTATGACATAGCGAGGACTAGAACCCATATCACTGAAGTCCTAATATAACCACTGCACCACATGCATGTATAGTGTTTGTAAGTTTTGTAACTAGCTACACATGCAGTTCAACGGGCTAGTTAGCTTTGTTGTTGTTTTTGTGTGCTCTGAAGTCATTTCCGACTTATGGCAACCCTCAGACAAACTTATCACGGGGTTTCTTCCCATGATTTGTTCAGAGGGGGTTTGTCTTTGCCTTCCTCTGAGGGTGAGAGAGTGGGACTTACCCAAAGTCAGCCAGCAGGTTTCCATGGCTGAGTGGGGATTTGAACCCTGGTGTCCAGAGTTTTAGTCCAATGCTCAAACCACCACACCACACTGGCTCTCAGCTTGGTGAACTTATGTATAAGGCAGCCTGTCCACAAAACACTGAACAGAGAGTTGGCTCAGGGTTAATGGACCAAAAGATGACAGAAGGTCTTTAGGACCCAGCCTGTTGAGAGGAATCCTCTGGGTCCCCATGAAATGCTGCTGCTTGCACTGGCAAAGGGATCAAAATCTTCCATCCGGCCCTGCTCAGCCTGAGATATGTTAATGGTTTGCTCATCACTCTGCCAGAACTCCAGGTGACATTAACTTCTGGAAAGGATTAGCAGGTGCAACCCCTGCATTTGCTGCTGTAACTAAAAAATAAAGATGAGTCTGCAACAATTAACTTCCAATCAATGGAAGACTTCTTGAGAGGAAAACTACCAAGATCTCAAAAACCCAAAGAAAGCTGCTATTCCCTTCTACTGAACAGGAGATTGGTTAGAAACTTATAAAGTTGCTTCCTATCTAGAAAAGGTTGAAGTCAGTTTCCTGAAGCAGCAAAATTTCAGGTTTTTAAACACCATGAATGGAGGCAGGGAGTGGAGAAGAGAAACTGGGGAGTGGTGTTGGAGATGAAGAATGTAGGAGATGCAACATGTGAGGAAGAGAACTGGAACCAGGATCTATAGCAGAGGCAGTCAACTTGTGGACACCCAGATGTTTTTGAATTACAACATACACCAACCCTCACCACCTTAGGCAAAGGGGAAGAAGGATGATGCGAGTTGCAGATCAATGACTTCTGCATAGCTATATATTCCCCAATTCATGTCTGTAAGGAAGGACGAGTTCATGGCTAGAACATTCCTTTTTAAAATCTCTATCACCTTCTGCTCTTTTCCCTTTCAAAGTACACTTAATTGTGCATGGGATAAAAAATCAGCAGGAAGAACAATCATAGTTAACTAGTTCAACCAACACTGGAATAGCAAGCAAGTGTAGGCACATTATTAATTAGTACAGCTATTATCTTAACAACTAAATATGCACATATTTGCTTATCCATTTCTACAACAGTCCTACTGAAAGCAATAATTTATGAATTCACTTTTAGAGGAAGCATATACATGTCACAGCAGGTATCGTTTTGGAAAAGGTACTTCCTTCTTATGCATGAAAGAGAGGAAAATGAGGCCTGCATGCTGAAAGTTTTTAATAAATTGGTTTTTTCCCCAATGAAACCACTAAATTAGCCCTTGCCTTCTTTAACAGATAAAACTGCATGTATGTTTCTCAAAAAAAGGCAAAGGCAGCAAGAAGTGACCATATTTTATTGGGATAAGACATATTCATGGAAGTCAAATTTATTTTAAGCTAGCTAAACTGTACTTATGAATACAGCAAAGCCGGGGGGTGGGAGAGAGATGAACATTGCTTTTATGCTCTCGTGAGTTTTGCAGCAATGTATAGCTAGCCACAGTTGAGAACAAAATGCTGGGCTAGAAAAAACTTTGATCCAGGACCATTATGCGTAAAAATCATATCCTATAGTGGCGTGAGCAACATGTAACCCCAAAGATAATTTTTACAGCCCTCCCAAAAGTACAGCATTGAAATTTGGCAACAAAATACTGTAGGCTGTCGAAGCTGACAGAAAATGCCCTTGTTGCCACGAGTCTTCCTGGCTGGTCACAGAATTTCAAGCCTATACTAGAGAAGTTGTGGCCAGGGCGGTGCAGGCAGTGTGAAATGCTGCAGTTGTAGATTTCCTGAAGCAGCAGAGGGTTAGACTAGATGAACTTTTGAGGTTTCTTTCAAAATCTATTGTGCCTGCAAGCAGATTACATTACAAACCCAGATATACTACGAATGTGTGTTTCACGCTGTTCACTAAAAATTCCTTCTACCCCTAGCTTTTCTAGTTGCTTAGAACATTTTCATCCCGACTTTCCAAGTATTCAAAGTGGTTAACAAACACAGCACCAAGCCACACATTCTTCTTTTACTCTTCTGTGCAAATCAGGGGGTGGATAACTGGTGCTCCAGATATAGCTGGAACTACAACTCCTACCACCCTCTCACCATTGGTTATGCTGGTTAGACCTGATGGGATGTGAAGTTTAACATCATCTGGAGGGCCACAAGCTGCCACTCCAGCTTACCTGGAGCCAGATATTACAGAGGGAATTCCTTAAAAACATGAAATCAGAAGAAAAAGACATTCTTATTCACAGCAATACTGTAAAATAGATGAGTAGTATAACTGCAAAGAGTTAAAATATGAATTGCAAAAATCTGATACCTGACATTCCAGGAGTGTAGAAAACTGATATCTGTAATCAAAATATTACAGTTGTCCAATACTTCCTAAAGTAACACCATACATCTCCAAAATTAATACCAAGTCAGGAGAGAAGTGTTACATGTATTTTTTTTTTATTGTAAAAGAGCAGGAGGTTCAGCAACATAGAATTTGGCTGACATGGTGATGTAGTTCAATACTGACAATGGATGATCAATTGATCAACCTCCCTGCTCATTTTCTAAAAAGACGCCTGTGTCCTTTTAGCCCATGACCTGCTACCAGTATCCAGGATGAAATGGTAGAAAGCAGCTCCCTCCCCAAGTTTTGCTAGTGGAAGTCACAATGTCTCAAAAAGTCAGTAACTCCAAGTTGCAGAAAAGAAAAGATATGCTTGCCACAGACTCAATCAAGCCCGGTGTGGGCTGTCTTTACTCTGCACTCCCGTGCATGTGCAAAGGGGACACACAGGGCTCAGCAGAGGCTTGGTTCTCTTTGCAGAGTTCTTGCCTATATACAGTTCCTGTGCTATGATGTGTTATGGACAGCTGGCTAGAGCCAGAGTATCATCTCCCTCAAGGCTCCACAACACACCACAATCAGAGCTCAGGAGAAGGGCTCTCAGCCTGACCTGACGGACTCGGCAACCGGAGCTCTGTGTTGTTACGGACCACGGTGAAGAGGCTTACAACAGCCAAGAGGGCCAGCACCATCATGACAGAGCAGATGGTGAACATGTTCCTCGTGCCTGTCTTGTAGTCACTATCATGGAGAATGAGCAGGCCCAGACAGGCCAGTAGGTTCAGTGGAACACGAAACCAGTGCATCACACCCGCCTGGTCCTTCTCAGGGATCACTTTCTGCCGGAGGAAACCCATCGAAGGGAAGTAGAGCCCACAGGAGAGCTCAATGAGCAGGAAGGCCAAGAAGGATTCTGAAGGGTTCTCTTGCCCAGGATTGGTAGAGAAAGTCAACATGAAGAGGGAGAAGAACACCATCAGGACTGAAAGGGAAAGGATGTGCATGGGCTGGAGGTGATACTTCTTGGAGGTGGCAATGCGGTAGAGTGATGAGCCCACCATGCTGGCTGCCATGAAGCTGGAGAAGACGATGCCCAAGGGTGGGTTGTAAGGATCCAGGACAGGAGTCCAGAGGAAGATGAAGATGTAGATGACACTTTCAAACAAGGCCTGGATGGTACCCAGGAGCAGGACACGGCGGTCAGAGAGGAGGCACTTCAAGCCATCGGTGCAAGTCCTGGACAATGCCCTCTTCTTGCCGTAATTTTCATCCCAATTCTTCATAGCCAGAACACCAGCCAGCATGAGGAAGGGAATAGAGACCATGAAGGGAGCCACGGGACCCAAGCCCAGCCATTCGGCAAAGACGTTGGCTACCACCCCAGCTCCCACAGCAATGATGCTGTTCCAGAAGGCAGCCTTGGAAAATGTTGCTGGGATCCACTCGGCTGGGAAGTCATAGCGCTCCACGTGCTCATGCACGTACCATGCCTCAAAGGCAGAGAACAACAGGGCAGTGGAGAGGCCACCTAATATCCTCCCAACAATGAGCACAAAATAGTCCCAGGAAAGCTTAGTGAGGCAGCAGATGGAGTAAGTCAAGGAGAAGAGGATGCAGGATTTCTTACGGCCCAGGCGGTCCACTAAGGAAGTAGAGACCAGCCCAAACAACACACTTGAGGCAAAGCCACACACATAGATTATGGCAATTTGGGCCTCCAAGAAGTGATAGTGCTGGTACAGTTTGTAAAGATATGGTCCTTGCAACCAATCAGCTGCAAGAGCCAAGAAGTAGACCTGGTAATAGTCTAGCTGGAATCGCAGGAAGGCTGGGTTGGAGCAAGATCTCCCCGTGAGCTTGGAGCGGCAGGCGGAGAACTCCAAGCTGATGCATATCACAAGGAGGAAAGCAAAAGCGACATAGGCAGCAATCAGCATGGTGCTTCAAATCATCATGTGTGTCTCCTGAGAGCAACTCCAACGTACCTGAAAAAGATGAATGTGTGAGACTTTCAGAAATCAGGTGCACTCTTCTTTCTAAAGGCTTTCCCCACGCCACTTAATACATGTTCCTGCACATACCCGCGTTTGACAAAGGCACCCAAATTTGATAAGGCCCCCTAATTTTAAAAATAAGAAGCTATGCACATTCAACATGTTTGTTACAGGCTTCCTGCTTGATCGCCTGCAGCAAGTTAAGAATCACATCCAGAAAGCAAAAAGTAAATATTTTACAAATTGGGAGTGGGCAGAATAATTCTTCTCTGACGGCATGGTGTTCCACATATTTATACTGCATTTGTATTCACAGGTATACTGCAGTTAACAAAGTAGATGTGTTCCTGTACATTACTTCTTTAACGGAAACTTTGGTACCAGAGGCAGGTATAACATGGAAAGAACAGGCATAGGCTCCTATACTACAAAAAGGAAGAGCAGTTCAATATGTTTCAACAAACCTGTTATTCAAAACTAACAATATGGAAATAAGAAAGGTTAGATAAGTCAGTAGAAACATTTTGAACCTTCTGAAGAACACCTGATAGCTTCTTCCAATATGCATCCAAGGTGGGGGGGTTTTTTGGTTTTGTTTTTTTTTTTGCTTTCCTTCATCAGTCTTCAATTTCCTTATGATTTTCATTTTGGTGGCCAAGTTTATAGATTTATCTTTTTTTTTTAACATGCTGGATGTAGCTAGTAAGGCAGGCTTATCTGCTCTGCCCTGTTTTCTCTGTTCTGCTGTTTGTTCTCGTTCAGTAAAGGATTCTGGAGACAGCTGCTATATACCCTGCCTGTTGTAGGGAGCACACACAGCTACAGTAGGATCTACTACAGCAGAATCCCATTTTTTCCCACTTCAAGTTTTATTGATCATTTGCTGCAGACAGGATATTGCAACTTGACCCTGAAAGTATATGTTTCAGCATTCACCTTCACCATCCTCTTAATTCTGATGCTGCTTTAAAAAAAAATCAGCTAGACTAAGGATGAGGAAAAAAGAGGGAGCTGGGCAGCTATAAAAAAGTCTTTGTAAAAAGGAGCTTTTTTGTCAGAAGCTTTGTTAACTGAGGTATGCCTGTATATCAGTGAGCTATTTTTACTATAATTTCTAACTTAACCGTGTTTTATTGTTTTTCATTGCTCTTAGTTGCCCTAAGTGTTCTGCATATATCAGAAGGGTGGAATACAGAAATAAATATTTATGCTTATAATAAGCAGCTGTGAATGCTACCATTTAGCTGCAACCACTAAGCAGAATCTCCCATCCAAAGCTATATGACTTTGAACATCAGATGCCTAGTGCATTCAACAGGGGTATAACTCAGTGACAGAGCACATGTTTTACATGCCGAAGGTCCCAGATTAATCCTGATGCCCCCAAGCAGAACTGAAATGTTCCTGATACACTAAAAGGATGCCAGTCAGAGTTGGCAGTACTGGGTTAAATGGATAACTGGTTGGCTGCACTTAGGACAAAAATGCTTTTATAGTAAAACATATAACATCATTAAGATAGTTGGAAGTCAATGTTAATTGTTCTTTTCCCTCTCTCTCACTCTCATGTTTCTTTTTTCTTTGTTTTTCTATTTGTGTTGAAAAGTTGCTAACAAAAACATAAAAAAAAGAGAAAGTCAGACTAGACAACCTGTGACAGCCTTTATTTTCACAAGTGATTAACATCAATATTTGTAGGCATGTAATGCCAATTTTAAAAAGCCACCTAACTACCACTACTAGTTACTTAACATACTTGAATAACATACCTCAATTTATTTAAAAGATTGGTTGTTCTGTATATATTATTTTATGCTTCAATGTCACCTTGAAAGGCTAAGTGTGACTGTTTTGGCCTAGACTAGAACACCAAAAATGAAAGCAAAGGCAAAGATATGGAGATTAAATACAGATGACTACAGGAGAATACTGGCTGATAGTGAATAACGCAGTGAAAGCAATTACCCAAAGTTTCACTCTATGGAGCAAAGAAAGAGGCTGCTCAAGGCTTTGTTCTACAACAGTCCATAAAAACATTTCAAAACATTTTCCTTCATCCTCATGAGGAATATCCTACTTCAAGAAAGCTAAGACTTTGCAGATTATCCAACTTCATTCACACAGCAGACTCTTAAGGTCTGACAGAGATAAATATATACACTCCCTTCTTTTCTCCTGAATCAGTGTTTCCTCCAGTACACCCACAGTGAGACCTACTGAAATGTCCTGTACTGCCTGAAACACACCATCTGTCTTTTCCATGTTGCCAGGTAACTAATGTCTCTGGGGAATCAAATGTGCAGTAGTCTTTTCAACTGTGTGGTTGGTAAACTGCTGTGTAAAACTGACCACAGTGTCAGTAAAGATATTAGCCCTGGGATATGTTCCTGTGCGCTTTCCAATCATTTCTGACTTTACGGTGACAGTAAGGTGAACCTATCACAGGGTCTTCTCAGCAAGATTTGTTTAGAGGGGGGTTGCCACTGCTTTCCCCTCGGGCTAGTACAGTGTGACTTGCTTAAGGTTACCCTGTAGGTTCCCACTACTGAGTGGAGATTTGAACCCTGGTCTCCCAGACTCCTAGTCCAACACTCAAATCTCTGTACCATACCGGCTCCCTTGAAGCCCAGAATGGATAGGAGGAAATCTGCAAGAAACAGAAAGAAAGATCACAGGTCCTGCAGTGATCTAGAGGTTATTAGAGGATGCTGAATTTAAATGTTCCTTGTACTGATTTACCACACAAGCAGTGAAAAACAAGATCTACCAGCTGAATTAACCATCTTTCTTCTACTACCACTATGAGGGGAATCAATAACATTTCTTAAGCACATTTTTGAGCCTATAATTAGGATGCGTCTACAGCTAGGGGAGGGGGGAACCTTAACTTAAACTTACACAACCAGTGTGGTATGATTGCACTAATCTTGAATTACAACTTCCACACAATCCTCTTTACAACTTGAATGTTCAGTTTTTGGCTCTTACATGCACCTGAGTCAGACCCTTACCTAATCAACACCTCAGCTTAATTACATAGAAATATTTATAAGGAAAAGCAGAAAGTGCTATTCAGACTTAAAAAGTCCAGAAGGGGATTGGAAATATTTATCCTATTGTTTTGCTTCACTCATCATTCAAACTCATAATTAGTTCTCACTAATCCCTGAAAATGATTTCTTTACAGGTGCAGCACCTATCATATCTAGATTTTAAAGTTACACTGAACTCTTTATCAGCTTCATGAACCACTGGACATTAGAAGATAATTTTACTCAGACACAGATTTGGTGACAAATCTGTGGGCCTTAGACAGATAATATTTCAGCTTCAGTTCCTCAGTTTTAAAACAGGAATAGCCGCCCAGCTCATATGAATGTTAAGAAGGTGGAGGAGGTGAGAGCATTTTCCTTTTGTGACCATTAAGCAGCAACCTTTTGAGCTAAGAAAGCCTAAAGCCTGACTTTTACAGGGACATTCAGGGAATGTGTGAAAGTCCAGCTAAAGTCAAATAATTAAGTATCTTAAGCTCTTCAACTTTTTAGGAAATTTTTCTAATAAAAAAAGGACGCATTGCTTGTAATACACACCTTAAAGAATAACTACAGAACAGGTAATTCCAATATCACGCACCTGAAAGCAGAATATAAAGCATGTCTACCAATTCTCTCTCTCCCCCTTCCCCCTTCTGCCCCTTTCCCCACTTTCTCTCCCTCAGACACAAACCTACCCTCCCATGTCGAGAATGCAAAGCTGCATCGATGTCAAGTGAAAGGCATCTCGATTTAGGGAAGGAGGTGTCACTTTCCACTTCCTACGTGTCCATTAAAATCGTCAGCACCTTAATCGGAGGTCCCCCGTAAGAGACGCAGGCTGGAGATCCTGTTGCTTACTCCCAACTAGAGCAGACTCACTACATCAGTTGTCGCTTAGTGAATCAACACGTAAGCAAATCCAACTGAATCAATGGTTTTCTGGTCTTGTCAAAACTAACAATATTTTGGGATCCCCTCTCCACTACTAGTGTACTAGTGTATACTCTCCAGCAGTGGCCCTGAGAAGGCAACACGTCCTTTTTACTTCCGATCCCCATTTCTCGGAGACTTAGCCCCCTCCGGCTCCTCCACCCTCGCCCTACAAACTCCTTTGTCCGGCTCAGGTTCTACCAAGCCAGAACTCTCACCCCCACCCCGGTCAGCTTTCGCAAGAGCTCCCTCCGACAGCCTGCCTAAGGCGGCAAGTCGACACACCTCGACCGTCTCCATCCCGTTTCAACCCATTACGCCCTTCGAGACGAACTCCGCCCAGCACCAACCTGTCCAGCGGCGACCCCTCCGGTCCGCTCTCTGGCGTCCCCTCAGCTCGCTCGCACGGCACATTCAGCGGCTCGGTTCCGGTTCCGGTTCGCCAGACTTCACAGAAGCGTGCAGGGAGCCACCATGCCTCCCGTCACGTGAGAGGAGGCCGCCCGGCTGTCACGTGGCACCGAGGCCTGGACACCCCGCGCCCGGCCTTTGCGCGGTCCTGCACTCTATGGGCCTTTCCGCACTACACTGCTATAGTGTTGTTATTCCCCTTTCAACATCCTGTGCAATTCTGGGGCTTGTAGTTTACTGAGGCCAAAGCGCTCTCTGGCTGAGAATTGTAAATGCCCTCCCTAAACTGCAAAACCCAGGATTCCACCGGATGTTGAAAGTGGAATAATAACACTATAACAGGCTAGTGCAGAAAGGCCATATGTTGGGCTCTTTCCGGGCGGGGGGTGGTGGCTGGGATGGTATTTTGTAAAGGGTGTTTAGGTTACAGTCTTCTCACATATTAACTAGAACCATTTCCGCACTACAGTCTTATAGCGCGATTATTCCACTTTCAACGTCCTATGGAATCCTGGGGTTTGCAGTTTAGGGAGGGGCAGGCGGGACTTGCCTCCGTGTAAACAGGCGTATGCTTGTGTGCCTTCAAGTCTTTGCCGACTTTATGGCCACCCTAAGGCGAACCTCTCAGGGTGTTTTCTGGGGGGTGAGAGTGTGTGACTCGCCCAAGGTCACCCAGTCGGTTTCTATGGCCAAGCGAGGAATCGAGCAGTGATTTCCACGGCTTTCCTAAACATGCCTATAGGATCGTTTTTTTTATTCCACCTGCTCTTGCCCACGGCTGCAAGCTTAACATTTCCACTCGCATTTCCGCAGCAACTCCGTGTTGGCAGCAGGCGGAATAAAAATACGACCCTATACGTATGTTTACAGAGCCAGCGTGGTGTACCGGTCGGTGTGAGTGCTGGAGTACGACCGTGGAGATCACGGTTCGATTCCTCGCTTGGCCATGGAAACCCATTGGGTGACCTTGGACGAGTCACACACTCTCAGCCCCCAGAAAACGCTGTGATTGCCGACTTAAAAACAAAAAACAAACCTGGGGAACCTGTGACCCTTCAGATGCTGGTAAAGTCCTGCACCTGTCACCCAGCGCTATTGACTAGACTGGTAAGGACCAACGGCAATTGGAGTCCGAGCACATCTGGACAGCTACAAGTCTTCCAAGCCCTCTGAAAAAAAATTGCAGTGAACAGTGAGACTGAATTTACTGCTGTAGGAGAATGTGGTGGTAGGATGAACGGGACCAGTTGAGACTGTAGGACAAGGAGACCACCTCTTGATTTGCCAAGTCGGTTGCAAACAAAACTACCAACATCAGGGAAAAGGTTACTCAACTGCTGTAATGTTCTGTTTCCAGAGGTTCAGTAACATGTTATGGTCAACTGTAACATAATTGTACAATTTCTAGTAAAGCACCAATTTAGTATGTAGCCAGAGGATGTTCTTTGATGAGTGAGCAGGGGGAAGTTCATCTCCTGGAATTGCTGTAGGAGGTGATTTGCAATGGATCTGCAAAGGTATCTGACTCCTAATTATTTACCCATAGCAGCAAAATGACTGAGGTTAAGAAATTTAAGAAAACATGGGAGAGGTGAAACAGCTAAAAAAACAAAAATAAAAAAAAACAAAAAATAAAACAGGACAGTAGAAGATTGATTGGGACAGTTGGAGGGTGTGCTTGAGTGACTATTTTGCAGTAAGTTTCAGCAGATGAACCTCAGTGTTCAAAAAACAAAGCACAGCCCTGATCCCACAAGCCTGTAGTATCCTCTAGGAAGTAAAATACTCAAATATATCTGTAAAATTGGGGTGGTGGTGGTGGTTGTAACCTTACCCCAAGAAAACTGGAGGATTTGCATTATATCCATTGAGTATTAGAAAGCTGTTTTAAATCTATAGGTGTTTATGTACTTTTAAATTAGATAATCCTGTCACTTGAAGTTCACATGAAGGTCAGTGTGTTTCAGTCCTGTGTGCTGTTGTATCAAAGACCAGAAAGACAAATATGCACCATCTATATTCAATGCTCTGAAAATATCACTACTTTCCCTACAGTTGAGTGTGAATTATACAAGTGTATTAACTAATTAGGTGTCTTTTTGGACATATGCTTGGATATGAATGTCTATGCCTAAATCATTATTATATCCTTTGTATTCATCCTCTTCAACTCCCCCACTTCCTCATATTTGCAATTAAAATAAAGTCCCCTTCCTTCATCACCACTTTCTCCTCATTGCCTGTAAGTCATTTAAGACTTTGAGAATTAATACCAGCAGTTTAAATCGGGCTCAGGAAACAAATTGAAAACCAGTGTGGATTATGAAACACTGGCTTAATTTCGTCACATTGCATTGACTGGTCACAGTTTCCAATTTCACTGTCCTGTTCTGGAGCAACTGAAGTTTCTAGATAATTTTCAAAGGTAGCTGTGAATATAATAGGTTGCAATAATCCAAAGCATAATGTAGTATGTGTTTGTCTTTTCTTTATCTTTGTATTGTGTGTCATTATTCTAATATAATAGAGAAACACAATAAATTAATACATACGTACAATAGTACAAGACACCCTGATTTCACGCTAATTGGCTATACAATGTACCTTACAAATATGTTAATACAGGGCATTTTAATTGTGCAACTTTGTACTTCTAGAACTGATACAACTCTTTTTAGCAGTCTCAGTCTGTTCTTTATTTGCTTTATTTATTTGCTGCAGCCTCTGGATATTTTCTCCAGTACATCTCATGATCGTTCTTTGTTAGCAGAAGCCAACCAGATTTATAGGCAAAGGAAGTATGAGCAGTAAGGTATATCCATTAAAACCCATGAAATTTCTGTATAGGATTGTATCATTTGTCTTCCTAATACATCCCCAACACCATCTTATAAAGAGAAGAAATGGTTTTCTAGTCTTCCCTTCTTTTTTCTATTTAAATGGGTGTTGGCCTTAACATTCAAAGTAGCTAGACTGGTGTTTCCTTACAGATTGTCAATTTATTGTCCTTTCCTCCATAAATCAGTGAGTGGAACCTGGAATACTGGTGATATATCGCCTGAAAAGAGAATCCATATAACTGTAACTAAGTGTGTGGTTATGTTACTGTTGACCAAAACAATGAAATATCCAGTATTGGCTGATATGTTGGGAACCAAGAGGTGCCTAGTTAAAGCTCCTGAGGTCTGTAGGCCTGTGTGGAATTCTGCTGTTCCCTTTGTTGCCACCATCTGGGTGGACTTTGACTTACCCCAACCACTCCCACCAACTGTGAGGGCTTTCCCTTATCCCCACCTTTGCCATCAATGTGAGGACCTCCTAGAGGCCCTTGTTCCCGAGCGAGACTTTATCTTCTATCCCCACCAGGCACACCACTGTTTATTAATTGCTACCACCACAGAACACCATGGCCATTTCTGCACTACACTGTTATAGCACTATTCTTCCACTTTCCACATCCTGTGGAATTCTGGGGTTTGTAGTTTACTGAGGCTAATGAGCTCTCTGGCTGAGAATTCTAAAGGCCCTTCCCTAAACTGCAAACCCTATAGGGTAGTGAAAGTGGAATAGTAACACTATAACAGTGTAGTGTGGAAATGCCCCATGTCTGAATTCAAACTTTCCAATATGTAGCATTCCTGAATGCAAAAGCATATAATGCAAAAATAATAATTTCTTAAAACAGAATTTGAACATAATAGCACAGATTACTTATTTAATACATCTAAATCCTCTCTCTCTCACTCTCTCGCTCACTCATCTCCTAACTCTGACCTTGACTCTTACTTTCCTAAATAATCAGACTCTTAAACCCTACTTCCCTAATTCCTAAACCAGACAGACTACTCTCTCATTCTCGACCCTGTCACTTAGCCTTTTCAAAATCTCCTCAGTCATTCCACCAACCACTGCTCACTCCCAACATTCCATTCTCTCACCCCATTCCTTCTAACATCTAATATGCAGTGCATACATCATCATCATCATCATCTATACAGTGCCATCACTGTACATGGTGCTTTGCAGGTAAAAGAACAGCCCTCAGACTCACATAACTATATTACTTTAATATCTATTAAATGATACAACATTTTCCCCTGAAAAGTCCACAACATCACAGAAAATCTTCAATCCAGTTGCATAGTTCCTCCTGGTATTTTCCTGTAAGATCTGAAGACAGGAATCTGTGAAATATAGTCTTCAAGAGCTGTCTCTCTGTCTTCTGAGTGTAGTCTGACTTATTCTTGATCTCCTCATTTGTTGGCCTCTTTTGTCTTGTTAATACAAAATCATGACAGCATTGTTTTCGAGCCTCTGAATGGCAACATAACCTGTACTATTGAGACTGTGTAGCAAATGATTTTTCGTTTGCTGATTTCTACAATACAAAGAGTGAAGGGTCTGTGTAACAATCTAGTCCAGGGTTACAGTCACCTAGTAAAGTACATGCAGATTTATTCATCCTTGAGCTTTGAGATTTTGTTTATTTGTTTACAAGTGCATCGTTTGGATGTGTACTACAAAGTGATGGTTTTGTGTCGATGCACTAACTAATGTGATAGTGGCAGTATGCTGTGAGTTGTGGGCAGCAGTGAAAAATCCTGCAGATCACTACAGAATTGTATCATGTGTTTGGATTTGGTGGAGCAGAAAGATAGGCCTGTGAAGCCACACACTCTTCTGTCTGGCTTAGTGTGTGGCTGGAGAGAT
This sequence comes from Cyclura pinguis, assembly GCA_030412105.1. Lineage (NCBI taxonomy): Eukaryota > Metazoa > Chordata > Lepidosauria > Squamata > Iguanidae > Cyclura > Cyclura pinguis. The sequence continues at coordinate 192,098,313 of CM059600.1, read as the reverse complement.
TCCCAATAAGTGATTTATGCTGTATTTTGTGTGTGTGGTGTGTGCACGCTTTTAAGGTGCCTGTTGACTTATGGTGGCCCCCTGAAAGGTTTTCTTAGGCAAGGAATCCTCAGAGGTGGTTTTGCTAGTTCCTTCCTCTGAAATATAGCCTATAGTACCTGGTATTTTTTCATGGTCTCCCATCCAAATACTACTCCTGGATGACCCTGCTTAGCTTCCAATATCAGCCAGCATCTGGTGCCTTTAGGGTATTAGGCCCTCTCAAGGTATACTTCAGGTGATTTGAGTTCTTAATTTTTCTCTAGAGGAACAAATTCTGTATAATAGATGACAACCTTGTTTGATAGAATTGCTACCCTTTGATGGACTTGTGGAAGCCATAGCCTGAGAAAGAAAGAAAGAAAGAAAGCCCATGTCAGTGGGGTTTTTTTTGATGATGATTTCATGTACAGCCTTATGAAACTGAGCTATGATCTAGTGTAATTTCCAGTAATGCAGAGTCTATGGGCCTGAAGTTAGAGGCCTGCAAGCAAGGCAAGCAGGAGCTATCTAACTGGAAGAGACCAGCTTAGCAGCAAGGGCCCAATTGCTAAATCATCTGGAAAGCTGTACAGAGCAGTTGCTAAACCAACTCCAACTGTGCAACAACCTGTTTTTGCTAGGTCTTGCAGCAAAGACAGGAACATTAGTAAAAGAGGTCAAAACTTGATTGCCAAATCTAACTTGTTTATGTTATTGTTGGGTGGAAACTTTAGTATGTTGACTTGCTATTAGGTTGAATATTCTTGTTAACATTAAAAGCTGTAAGACTGACATTGCCCATAAATGGCACATTTTATTATTTGCTCCTTCAAGCACGCTCAGTGGGAAGTTTAAAGCTGTCTTCACACCATGCAATTATAGGCTTCCCTCACTTATCTGACAGGTTAGAGACTGGAGCACTGTCAGAAAATGGAATTGGCTGAAAAGCAGAACCCACGTACTGTATTGTAGGGAGCATGAAGGACTCATGAAGGCTCACTTGCGGCCAACTGCACGTGTGCTGCTTGCAAAGTCTCTCAGCCAGTTTGGTGCCTTCCCCCCCCCAGCTTGCTTTGCAAGCAGTGCGCACATGCAAGTGGTTCTAAGTGAGCCTCTGCTGGTAAGAAGAACAGCTGAAAATGCAAGCAGTAAGAGTTTAGTCAATATAGATCATGCTTCTCCAGCTCTTCTCCAGTCTACCCTGCAGGGATGCTAGAGATTCAGTGCCCTGGACAGTTCAATTCATGGAGGGTATTGCCTTTTAAATGTCTAAGTTAAAGAAACTCTCTCTCTCTGTCTTTCTGCATTTGCTTAACTAAAGTTCCTCCATAAGGCTGTTCCTGTTGTAAGCCCCTTTTCCCACTTAAAATTATGCTGATATTAATTGGAAAGTAAATGCCTAAGATCTCAGCATCAGTTCCCAGCACTGTTGTTCTCTGTAAAATATTTTCTATACTTCATTGCTGACTGAATACATGAGTGGTTTAGGTTTCATTGTTGATTGTCCACCAACAGTTACTTTATTAGCAACTATGTATCCAAACTTTGGTGCTGGGAAAGTACTGATTCTTGCACATGTGTGGAATGCTTTATGAGATCATTGTTGTCTTAACCTATAAAAACTCCTCTTTTTAACAGGAAAGGGCCCTTGTCTCTGCTCATGCAAGTAGTTCTGACCACATTCTTCCCGGGGGTGGGGTGAAGTTCCTATGGCTAAAGTTGGGGATCTTTCCATGCTCATTCAGGGCTCACATGTTGACTTACTTAGGGTAGTCTGTGGTGGAGCTAATATTACAGGTCTGGCCCCACATTTTTGTTGGTTCAGGAGTAACTCTAACAATAGAGTCTCCTTTGAATTAGTGGAACTTGTCCTTAATTTGGAACCATCAAAAGAGTGGGTCATCAGAAAATGGTACAACAAAAGGTGGGGGCTTCCTGTATAGCACTTTGATACCATTTAAACTGCCATAACTCCATCCTTTGGAACCCTGCTGTTTGTAGTTTTATCAAGCATTTAGAATATTCTCCTGGGGAGCTCTAATAGGATGAAGCCTGGGCAGTTAAAGTTGTATCAAAGTGTTTTAGTTATGCAATTGTTATTATTGTATTATAGTATATTATATTATAGTCAGCCCTCCACATTTGTGGGTTCTACTTTTGCGGATTTGATTATTCACAGATTAATTGCTGTCACCTCTGCTGCCTCCCTATGCCATTTTTAATAGGGGCTGCAAGCCTCGTGAGACTGAGAAACTACAAACAAGGCTTGTAAGTGCCTATTAAAAATGGTGTGGGGCAGCAGTGGAGGTGGCAGGAAGCCCCACCAGCCCCTCACTTCTGCATTGTGAAGGAACCCTGATGCCTCAAAGGAATCTAAGGGGAGTTGAATATGGTGATCCTACTTTTTGCGTGTATTAGACATGATTTGAGAGGGCCTAGAGTTATTCACATTTTTTCCACATTCACGGGGGGTCCTGTACCCCTAACCCTAGCGAATGTGGAGGGATAACTTATATTATATTGGTTTATGTGGTTTATTGTGGCACAATGTAACTAAAAGAACAACAAAAAACAGCCCTGCTAAAGGCATACAATGTTTTACACACACACACACACACAGATACACACACACGGAGAAGAGGAATGAGTAATACAAGCATAGAACTATACAATACAATTGTAAAACAAATCATCCAGTAAAGCAAATTGACAATTACATATAACCAAATTATGCTAAGATTATAAAACAATACTAAACAAAAATATAAACCAAACTACATACTTATTTTTTCATCAAACTCAGGCTTAAACTAACTGCTATAACAACATCAAATGCTCCATTCATATCTCAGTCAGGGTACAGAATTGTCCTATTTGACGTATTTATGAAATTTAAAAGCCTTAAGTTTGTACAACCAAAATTATGAATGGAACATATACTAATGAAGGTCCTGCAAACTGCTGCACCTTGTGCTATCTACCCACGTTATCTTATTTTTGCTATCTCAGAAGTAAAGGAAGAATGAAAACATGAACTACAAATATTGTAACAAAATAAATTGTTTTGTTTGAACAGAAACAGGATAATGCAATCATGGCCTTAAGGACAAGGCAGGCTGCATATTTGCATCCATATTTGCATCCAAAGTTTAATTCAGGGTTGAAAATATTGAACTCTTCAATACCTCCTTAGATACATCTTTGGCATAGATTGAGAGTATATGACTGGCCCATGGTCATTCATTGTTGAGTTGGGACTAGACTGGGCTGTCCAGTCAGAGGCTTTCTTGTCACCACAGCAGCTCTCTTGTCAAGACTCAAACAGCCTCTGGAGGGAAAAAAACAACAGTTATGTCATATGCATAATATGAAAGAGATCTAAGTTGCTTTTTTCAAACTGGCATTTTCCGGATGAACACAAATCCCACAAACTGAGTGCTGCCTGGGGCCAGGTTGGGGAAGTTTTTAAGACATGGCATGCATCAACCTATGTAGAGTTTTGCCAGTGATTTCTTCTTTTCTTGCCAGTCCAGCTGTCCCTGGAAATGTGCATAACTGTTCACTTACCCTTCCAGCACTATGGTTTACTTAAGATAGAATGGGACAAAACTCAAGCAGTTCCTTAAAAATACCTCTAAAGATTTCCAGAAATGTCCTTTAAACTAGAATGCATTACTATTTGTAAACAAAAGCTTGATAATGCCATTGCTATTTGTTGTGTTGCTTTTGAAATATAACTCTATGCTCTCATTATTCCCTCTCTCCCTCAAAGTAACATGTTGTAGGTAGCTGGATTATTTTGATTTGCTCCTTCGGACCTCTGATCAGAAGAGACCGTGGTGCTAGATGCAGTGTAGTCATGGACTTGTCCTTGGTTTCAGAGCTTTGGTGGAAGAACGCCTTGATGCTGTCCGCTGAGCACTTCCTTTTCTAATGGTCACATCTGTCTAGATTTACTTATATCTTCATTGCTAGGATCCACAAAGAATTGTGTAGGGTTGCTGTCACTTCTTCCTCTTCCTTTTCTGAGTGAGCCTGGTTATGATGCAGATCTCATGATGGCTAGTGGTTTCTATTTCCTTGAGGTGGTGAATACACAGTGTATTTTAATCTGAACTTTAAATGAGTTAACCAAGGGTGATGGCCTGTAGCCCCAAAACAGGTTTAGCACCTTGACTAGCTCATTTAAAGTTCTGACAAAGATCTAAAAAAAACCCACACACACTATATAGTTATGGTTCTGTTATTCCACTTTCAACATCCTGTGGAATTCTGGGGCTTGTAGTTCACTGAGGCCAAAGAGCTCTCTGGCTGAGAATTCTAAAGGCCCCTCCCTGAACTGCAAACCCCAGGATTCCACAGGATCTTGAAAGTGGAATAATAGCATTGTAACAGTGTAATGTGATAGTGCCTCTAGTGGCGAATCATTGTCCTACTGACATGGAAGCCACTAGTTGTTATTCTCTGTCTCCTGAGTTAGGACTGGGGTGCTGTGTCTTTTCATATAGACCGCCTTGAATCCTCATTGTAGAAATTAACTCCCTCTCGTCACAGCACGTACTCGGGCCTTCAGGGATCACGTTCTCTACCCTGAAACCCATCCAATTTAGACTCCAGATTCTTGAAGATCCTGCAAATTATGAGGTTCCCATTTGAAATTTCATGTGTGCTGTGAAATCACTAACTACCATGACTCCATGCAATGGAATCTTGGGCCTTTACAGTTCTTGGCCTGAGAACTCCATTGGTGTCTCTAACCAAACTTCAAACCCCAGGATTCCACAGGATGCAGCTATGACAGTCAAAGCAGAATAATAGTGCTATAACTGTGAAGTGTGAAAGAGCAGTAGGCAACTATCTCGAGACAGAGTAGATCCCCCTCCCAGCCCTCAGCAGGCTAGATATGAGGAGGGTCACATGCCTTGATTGTTATCGTATTTGAATCTGTTCTTTCCCAGCTTGATTCATAGACAGAGGCAGGTAAGAAATAAATATGATGGTGTTGGTGTCAAACACTGGGTCGGGTTTTTCCATCCAGTGCTTCCGCCAAAAACCCAGGTTTGTTCCTTTTTAGTCTTCCCTAGGAGGAAAGGCCACCTTCACTCTTCCTTCCTCTTCCTTTTCTGGAGAAGGGAGAAAAGCAGCAAAGTACTTTCAGCTTAAGCTTATAGAGGCCACTTGGCTGCTGCATGCAAATACTTGATGAGCGCAGCTGGCTTCAGAAGGGAATCTTCACTTCCTTTTGTCTTCCCAATAATTGGAGGCATAGGGCTTGCTGAAGTGGGAGTGGAGAAGCCTCCCCAGAATTTTTCTGGTCCAAATGGGGAACTTCTATGGGAAAGACTAGATCCATGGGCCAGTGGTGTCCTTCTCCTGGTCTAGCTAGTCTTCAGGGTGTCAGTGCTCTCCCTCAACCTTAGCATTCCATCTCGTGGTATAGGGCTAAAAATACTCACCTACTTTACAAGGATAATCATAACAATACCATACAGGACCTAGCTAACCGTGTCAGATTTTGGAAACTAAGCAGGATGAGGCTTGGTTAGTACTGGCTGGGATACCACTGAGGAATACCAAGAAGCTCCAGTTAGGAAAGAATTCTGTCTGAAATCCTGCAAAGCTGCCAATAAAGTGGCAATACTACACTAGGTGAGTTGGTTCTCTTGTTGAATATGAAACAGTTCCCTATGTTCCTGTGTTCCTAATTAGTGATAGAAATTAGGACAGAAAGATCACAGAGCAGTATGTTCTGAGTATTCTAGTATTAGATAAACACAAAAGTACTGTATTACTCTTTCTGCCAGGATTTAGTGTAAGGCTCCACATGTGCAACATTATGATCAATGACTACACAAAAATGCTTTCTTTGTGGGAACTCTGAAATGTGTGAAACAGTATTCCTTACCTTGTTCTTATTGTTTTGTCCCTTCAAGTCATCTCTGACTTGGCAACAGTAAGGCGAACCTGTCACGGGGTTTTCTTGGCAAGATTTGTTCAGAGGAAGTTTGTTCTTTGCCTTCTTCTGAGGCCAAGACAGTGCGATTTGCCTAGGGTTATCCAGTGAGTTTCCATGGCCAGGTGGGGATTCAAATCCTGATTTCCAGAATCACAGTCCGTTATACTACACTGGCTCTCTCCACGAATAATTATCAGAGCAGAAGAACATAGATAGAACTGAGACCTTACTATTGTAAAATTTTAACTTCTACTTTTGCGCACTAGGTGGCAGAAAATACACAATCAAGTTAGCTAGGTCAACTTCAGTGTTTTGTTAGTATGAGGTGAAAAGTGTACTGGGACAGAGGCTATATAACTGTCTTGGCCTTGGCTATACAATAGTTGTACTTACGAACTGGTATTGATCTGAAGCATGCATAACACACATCTAACTTTTACTTCTCTGAATAAATATGGGAATTCATGCTGGTGTGCTTCATTTAGTTCCCCCTGTCCTATCTTGTTCTTGATTGCAATAAAATTCATCTATGAAAGAAAGTCCAGTAACCTGTAGATCTTGCTAATCATTTTGCCTGGCAGCTGTAATTGCTTAGCTGCCTAACAGGCAAAAACAAAGGAAAAACAAAATGGCAATCCCAATTCTAACCCATGGCTCTGTGACCTCCATTGCTGAGCTGGAGCATTTTCTCCCTTTAGTTTAGTGCTTACATGTGTGGGACAGCTATCTTTCTTCTTCTGTCAGTATCATAGGCCACCACCAACAGGCTACTAGACAGGCAGAAATTCAACATGTTCATGTTTTTCTACAGAGAACTAAGGATTGTTGCATTTTTGTCTTCCACCCGTCTAAAGACAGTTTTCTACTCAAGAAAAAAAGTTGTCAAAAGTGGCGATATATGTCTCTGAGTGTGTGCCCTCCTTTGGGAGGTGACATGAGTAAATTATGTAAGAGAAGGGTTTTTTCCCCCTCCATTATGCTTCTGGGTAAACTATGGGGTCAACAAAAGACATAGTTCTACCCAAATGAAGAGAAAGATCTTCTGTTAACTATTTTATATTGGAATGACATGTAGAAAAAAAGCTTAAATCTCCCATCAGAAACATTAAGATGAAAGAGATGATTTAGAAATATATGAAGAAGAATTCTGTGAAAACTCAAGGTCTGCATGCTAAGTGAATTCTTACCCTAATGGGATGTTAGCATTAAGCTTTGTGCATTTCATTGAACAAAGTGTAACCCCTTCTTTCTGATCTGTGTTATGACCTAATGCTTCCTCTTCAAGTTTACAGAGCTAATATCATGCTTGCATGCCCTTACAGTGCAGTCTTCCCTGATCTAATGCCCTTCAGATGTGGTGGACTACCACTCCCATCCTTCCCACTGAAGATGATGTGACTTGTAGTCAAATCTGTCTACAAGGCACTTGCTTGGGGATGTTTGATTTAATGCATATAACCTCCCAGTCCAGGAGTCTGTATACTTTCTACATTCCATACATCCTGTACTATGGGGGCTGTACTAAATACTAAATACTAAAGAAATGCACTCTCAAACAGCAACAGGGAAGAAGGTTCAGGAACTTGGCAGGAGCCCAGGGACAATGTGTACCAGATCTTTGGAAGCCACTAGGAGCCAACAAAGGAAGGAAGGGGTTAGGTAAGGTTGCTCAGTTCTACAACCACTGCAGCAGCCTCCAGCATTCATGCCTGACCCAGTTTTACACTCTGTGGCCCAGATATATTTAGAATCCTCCTGTAGAGTGTGACATGACAGGCATGCTCAAGGCTTGGATCCTGCAGTATCTGCAGTGGAGGGGGGGTAGAGGGTGGAATGCCCCCGCCCTCTTTGCATCAAGTTCCCAGGTGAAGGAGAGCTGCTGTACAGACATGTTGAGATCAGGCTTGCTTTCTACCAATATTCAAAAAGAAGTGTCAGGGTACATGCAGCTGTTGTTGAGAAATGAGTCCAAAGGGTGTGGAGGGGAGATAGGAAAGACCATTTGCTCTGTGACAGAATGCATGTTCCACATGCAACATCTAGATACAGTTTTCCAAATCTCCATATTGGACTAGCAAAGACCCATGTCTGAGAGTGGTTGTTACCAGTGTTATAGACAGGAGAGCATACCATGAGACAGCTTCACATGCTCCGCAGCCACAGAACTTAGGATGGTTAAACCTGCCAGAATTCCACAGCTCAGACAAGCACATGTTTTGCATGACAGAGCCTGTTCAGTCCTGCACATCAAGAGGTGATGCTCAAAACTTTAATGCTTGTGTTCATGGGCTGCATACCTTCTCCTTATCGCTGATGCAAGTCCCTGTACATCCTTGTCACAGAGCAGATAGAGAGGAGCACATTGTTGGGGATATGCAAATACCCTTGCTAGTCTTGCTGGGGCCACCATTCATCCCTCTTTCCTTCCTCCATCTATGAAGGCAATTTGTGTCTCTCCAGAGCTGTTGAACTGCACCTCCCATCAGCCCAACCCAGCATGGTCAGTTGCAAGAGGTGTCAGGAGCTCCAGTTAAAAACATCTGGGAGGGCTACACATTCCTCAACCTGGGCATGTGGCTAGATGTTCTTGCAACTCCCATCGTCCCTCACCACAGAATCATAAAATCACAGAAATGTAGAGTTGGAAGAGACCACACGGGCCATCCAGTCCAACCCCCTGCCATGCAGGAACACCCTCAAAGCACTCCCGACAGATGGCCATCCAGCCTCTGCTTAAAAACATCCAAAGAAGGAGACTCCACCACACTCCGAGGCAGCATATTCCACTGCCGGACAGCCCTGAGTGTCAGGAAGTTCTTCCTGAGGTTCAGGTGGAATCTCCTTTCCTGCAGCTTGAATCCATTGCTCCTTGTCCTGGTCTCTGGAGCAGCAGAAAACAAGCCCTCTCCTTCCTCTACATGGCATCCCTTCAAATATTTAAACATGGCTATCACGTCCCCTCTTAACCCTCTCTTCTGCAGACTAAACATACCCAGCTCTCTAAGTCTATCCTCATAGGGCATGGCTTCCAGGCCTCTCACCATTTTGGTCGCCCTCCTCTGGACCTGCTCCAGCCTGACCATGTCCTTCTTGAATTGGGGTGCCCAGAACTGGACACAGTATTCAAGATGAGGTCTAACCAAAGCAGAGTAGAGTGGTACCAGTACCTCCCTCGATCTAGACACCATACTCCTATTGATGCAGCCGAGAATTGCTTTGGCTTTCTTGGCTGCCGCATCACACTGCTGACTCATGTTCAGCTTGTGGTCTATTAAAACTCCTAGATCCCTTTCACACGTACTGCTATCCAGCCACGTGTCCCCCATCCTATATTTCTGTATTCCATTTTTTCTACCTAAGTGTAGGACCTTACACTTCTCTCTGTTGAATTTCATTTTGTTAGCTTTGGCCCAGCTCTCCAATCTATCCAGTTCATTTTGAATTTTGATCCTGTCCTCTGGCGTATTAGCAACCCCTCCCAATTTGGTGTCATCTGCAAATTTGATGAGCATGCCCTCTATTCCTTCATCCAAGTTGTTGATGAAGACATTGAACAGCACTGGGCCCAGGACAGAACCCTGTGGCACCCCGCTAGTCACTTCTCTCCAGGATGAAAAGCAGCCATTCGTGATCACCCTTTGGGTTCGGTCGGTCAACCAATTACAAATCCAACTAATAGTAGCCCTGTCCAGCCCGCATTTTACTAGCTTCTTTGCAAGAATGTCATGTGGAACTTTGTGAAAGGCCTTACTGAAATCGAGAAATGCTACATCTACAGCATTCCCTTCATCTATCAAGCTAGTAACTCTCTCATAAAGGGGGCTGGGGCTGACAGTTGCATTCCAGCAACATCTGGACTCCTGTTGTTATGTGCCTTCAAGTCATTTCTAACTTATGGTGATCGTAAGGAGAACCTATCATGGGTTTTCTGGGGCTGAGAGCGTGTGATGTGCCCAAGGTCATTCAGTGGGTTTGCATGACCAGGCGGGGAATCAAATCCTGGTCTCCATGGCTGTAGTTCACTATGCTGGCTCTCATCTGGGCTCCTACAGATTGTTGGATTTATATTCCGCTCTGTCCCATGGGCTCCAAGCAGGGTTATCTTTAAATACAAACAAACTCTTCTGTCACCCAACAGGCTCTGGCTTGACTTAAGTCATCAAAAAGACTTGAGGAGGTAAAAAAAGCCCAGTGATTTAAAAATTGCCATTTATAGATGTACTAGTGTAGATACCTGGCATTGCCCAGGATTTTATTTTCTCATAGGTAATCCTTGTTAGAAGATTTGAGATCCAGTGTCTCTAATTCCCCAAACTGTCTTGTCCAGTACCTGTAACTTTTCTCCATATTCCCCAATCCAATCTGTATTCAGAGTTATTAACATACACAGATTGGTTTCCTGAAGGAATACACTGTCCTCCTCCTTCCTGCTAGGCCTCATCTCCATAGCAACCAGCCTATTCAAGATAGTCCCAGTTGACTGAGGCCCAAGAGCTCTCTGGCTGAGAATTCTAAAGGCCCCTGCCTAAACTGCAAACCCCAGGATTCCATAGAATCTTCTTAGGCAGCCAATCATATGAGTTCTTCGCCTGACACAGCCAATCATATGAGGCCTTTGCCTGACATAGACAAACTTTGACTTTTATATATTGGATAATATTCAAACAGATTTTGGACATTCATATCATCCAACACTATTATTGTTATGTGCCTTCAAGTCATTTCGGACTTATGGTGACACTAACATGGACCTATCATGGGTGTTTCTTGGCAAGATTTGTTCAGAGGTGTTTGCTTTCTTCTGAGGGTGAGAGTATGTGACTTACCCAAAGTCACCCAATGGGTTTCCATGGCTAAGCAGGAATTTGAACCCTTGTCAGAGTCATAGTCCAGTACTCAAAGCATTACACCACACTGGCTGTTAACACCCAATACCTTGACCTAAGTGAAAGCAAAACAGAAATATGTAAGGAAATGAAAATAAAATGGTCAATAGATCCATGACTATGCTAGCTAACATACAATAATCCCTCCTTTTCAGCAATGTGTTAAGCCTAAGTCTATCTGATGTAACTCTTTGTTGTATAGCCCAGCCTACACATCCAGCCCTCACGGAAAGAAATGGTGGCTTGCTGTGATGTGTGCTGGGACTGCCTTTGAAGAGTAATCTAAAACTTTTATCTTTTCTATAGAACACAGTGTGACTGTTAACTGGGAGCTACCAGTCTCAGCATACTTTATAGCTCTTAAAAATATCTTCATATTGACTCCTAGTTTGTTTTATGGAGGAGTTCAAATTGTTCATCTCAACTTGTAACTCTCTTCATGAACTGCAGCCATGGTATATTAAGGAACACCTTCTCCCATATAAACTATATCTGACTGTTTCTTAATAGCCCCTTCTCAGCTCCTGCTCTGCCTTCAAAGGACAAGTAGGTATCTTTTTTTGAAGTGACCCAATTTGTGCAATAGAACCCCTTCCTTAGAAACATTTGGTCAGTGCTCCTGTTACTGCCCTGGCTAGTCCGAACTTTGGGGATATTAAAGATATCCTCTTGATATCATAATTCGGCTTCACTTCTCTATTCCTCTCCACGTGCTTGCGAGGCCACCGGACAAGCACGCAAACAAGCTCGGCCGTTAATTGCCGTAATATTCAAACTACAATACAGGCAGGCCAGAAATAGCTGACTCACTGCTTTAGGAGACCTCCAGACAAGTACTCTAATTAGGTAAGCACGCAACTTACAAAAGAGCCTCTGCCCCACGCTGGCAGCTTGATGGGTAACCTATACAATACCCAAATACTCTGCGTTTGCATACTGCCTACTCTACTGAGAACCACTATGATAACTCAATCATTCAGATTCTGACCTTTTGGAGGGTTTGTCTCAAACTCCAAATCTATTGTTTTCCCCCAAGTACGGCATAGCCTGCAGTCACAATTCTCCTTATAAAAACCCTTGATTCCAAGACCTTCCTCGGAACGCTCTCGAGTTTCATCCCGCCTTGCTGCCGCTTTGCTTGGCGAGCCTCCCCTCAGCTCCACGTGCTGAGCTACATCGCACCCCAGCTTCGCTCTCTATTTTTCCAGGCTTCAGGACAGGTGAAGTATCACATCACCCAAACCAGCAATCCCTCTAAAAATCCCTCTATACCACTCCAACCTTCACTTTCTTTAGTTATCTTGTATGAGTGTGTCGCATACACTGTTTTGCTTGTGTTTAATAAACATCATTTATTGTTTCAACTTTTGTGTGCTCCTTGACTCGACCCGACCCCGTAGACATAGGGTTCAAGATCTCGCTACGTTACCCTGCCTCTCATAACGCTAAGCAGTGCTCTGAGCTAATTTTCCCCAACTTTAGTTGAGCACATTTTGGTGTCCCTCCCGGGACCCCCAGTTCACAGGGTAACGCTCCACCTTTCTATCTTTTAATGACCAAGCTAAATTTTTTTTGTATTCCTAAGCATTTAATGGATCTTTTTTAAAAAAAAAACATGACCCCATTGCTGCTGGTATTTCTTTAAATACTTCTTACTGTTTTGATTGATTTTTACTTTATTATAATTTTTCTTCCAATTTTGTTAGCCAGGAAGAGAGAACCTGTGGTCCTCCAGAAATGGTTAGACGACTTCTCCCATCAGCCTCAAACACTATGCCAATGGTCAGTGACAATGGGAGTTGTAATCCAGCAACATGTGAAGGACCATAGGTTCCTCACTCTTGTTGTATATCATTTTGACGACTTGTTAGATGAAAATGGTGTGTGTGTGTGTGAGAGAGAGAGAGAGGGAGGGAGGGAGGGAGAGAATTTATCTAATGATCATCATCATCTTTCACCTATCTAGGCTCACACTGCATGGTTTAGACTCTTATGGCTGCTTTTCCTTTAGTGCAGGGTGCTCCAGATATAGCTCATGTCACCCCAAATCACTGAGCATAAAGATGAAGGTTGATGACTTATAGAATCCAGCAATATCTAGAAGACCACAGGTTTCCTGTCCATGCCTTACTCTGCCTGATGTAGTGGTCCACAGTATCAATTTTCTTTCAGTTCCAAAATGTAAAGCATTGCAGTAACTTAAAATTTCAGTTGAGCATTTAAAAACACAGTTTTAGGTATCCAAAGAGAAAGGGGCAGACAAAGTTACCAAAGGAATGTGAATACAGCAAATTTAAGAGTTCTAGGTATGAACAATTTTCAGGGTGTTGCTCTCTGCAAGGATAGAAATGTGACAACTGGATGAAAATATATATTTATGGGGGTTTGTGCAGAATTCTTATTTGGGAAGGCAGCAACCTCATGTTGCTACACCCCTGTCTGAATATCAATTGCTGGAAAATGCAAACAGGAAGGTGCTATTGCAAACCTCATTCCGTGTGAACAGAATTTGGACCAGATCGATGGGCCACTGACTTGATCCAGCAGGACTCATGGGCTTATGAAAGTGGATCACAACATATTATTTTGCCTAGGGCATCAAAACAAAGAATTTTGTCCAGCCATCTGGCTCAAAATTAAGTTGGGAAAGGATGGGGGAAATTTCAGAGAACATTTTTATTTTATGCTAGATTGGTGTTATTCCTTGTTCTGCCTAAGTCTTTGGGATGCAGCAGGCCACAAATGAACACCAAACTGTAACAATTTCATTCTGTCTTAATTCTTGTAATTATTATTTGCTAGATTTACAGCATATTCCTCCCTTTATCCAGTGATAAGGTGGCATACATAGTTCCCTTCTTTCCTACGTTATCCTCACAACAACCCTGTGAGGTAGGATAGGCTGAAAGAGTGTGATTGGCCCATAATAAGGGACTTGTTTTGTTTTTGCTAAGCAGGGACCACTGTGGATCTTGCAAGTCCCAGGCCAACACTTTTAACTGCTGCACTACACTGCCTTACTGTTTGAGACACAGAACCTCTGTCTGTTCAGAAAAAAAGTGGCAAGGTCCATTGGGCTCTGGTCTACAGGAGAGAAACAAAAAGGAAGGAGCCTTGGCTTCCAATTGCTCTGCCTTGTGTTAAGCAGCCCAGGGAGCCTTGTCCGCGTGCTGGCTCAGACAGCATTAGGAGCGGGTGCTCTTGGCCTTAGGGAGCTATAAATACAGTCAAGGCGGCTGCATCCCGTGGGCCCGCCGGCCCTTGCCTGTCCTAGAATCCTCCCTGAGCAGGGACGGCTCTCAAGAGGAGCCATGGGGCTTTCCAGCTGGGTGTTTTGCTTTTGCTCCAGCAGCAGAGAGCTACCCTGACTTGCTTCCAGCCCTCCTGCAACTCCTTGCTCCCGGGAGGGTTTCCCCCCTCCCCACCCTGCTTTGCCCATGTGTAGCATTGGCTGCTGCCCCCCACCCTGCCCCATGTGCTGCCCTAGCTGTCTTCGGCCCCCGTGCCCTGCTTGTTGCCCACCTCCTTGCTGCTCTGTCTGCTGCCGCCCTTCCTGCTGCTTCTGCCCTTCCGCCTGCTGCCGCTCGCCCTGCTATTCTGGCGGCTGCCGGCCCCCTGTGCTGTGTTGCCACCCTCGCCCCTCTTGCGGTGGCTTCGGCTTTTGCCCTTCTCCCCCAACTTGCCCAGCCTGCCGCCCCCCTTTTCGCTACTGTGCCCCTTCCTGTGCAGCCTGCCGAAGGCCAGGGGCTCGGCTCAACACCAAGTGAGGGAGTGCGACTTTCCCAGATGCCTCTTTCCTTCAGATGTCAAAAGCCCCAGCCTGATGGGTCTGGCCCAGCTCAGCTACTACGCTGCCCAAGCAGCTACAGTAAGTAACCTTCGTTTCCTACTTGCCTCCCAGCATGCCTTGCTGCCTTAGCTAAGAAAGTGAATGGGGGAAGCGAATTGAGGAGGGTTCTGTTTGGATGCCGGGAGGGTGTGAGGCTGGTCCAGATTAGGTGGGCAGGACAAGAAGATGCAGAATCTGGTGATGTCGTATTGGCCACTTTTTCCTCCTTGATCTCCCTTGCTGTAATCCCTCAAATAATAATCCCTTGAGATCTTTCAGAAATGCCTGGTAGAGATCAGATGGTGCAGAAGAATACCAAAAGGCTACTAGGAGCTCTGTTCAACCTCCTGAACCTTCCTCGAAAACTCCCTCCCCCACTATGCGCTTCCCCATTTTTCTCCATTAGCCATAGCACAAGCAAAAATGTCCTTGAACCCTTGCTGCCTTCGTGTGGTGAAAACACCCTCTTCAGTTTTTCTGTGTTTTGGCTTTTGTAGGGGATTGAAGTCTTAAGGTACACAAGAAGAAAAACTCTCTACCAAAGCCTCTATCATAGTTTACCCTGGGGAGAATGGGATTGAGAACATAGCTGTTACTCCTGCAGGACTGAGTTTATGGGGAGACCCAGCACCGCCAGTTGTCAGACCCAACAATTCTTTAAGAAGTCCTTGACAAAGCGAGAAGCACCATTCACAGAGCCCTCTGCCACTTGGTGGGAACTTTCTTCATGTGGCAGTTCTGGAGCATAAACCTGTGAGATTCCTGACAACAGTGGCTCCTGATTGCCCAGGAAGACTATCTCAAAAAGAAAGGGCTAAATTTGTTACAGAGGACTGTGGGAGGGGAGGGGAGGGGAGTGATATGACTAAGCATAATAACTGCTTAGGTAACGTTTTATCAGTAACTTTTTATTTCTGGACAAGGGCGCTTCAGGAGGAGCCTGGTATGCAAGACAGCACAGAAAGGCAGATTTGCCAAAGTGAAAGGAAGTTTTCACAGACTGATGTAGCAAAGATCAAACCTGAACTGTGTTGACAGTATGCAGCTGGTCAAGGGCAGGCAATCGTAGAAGAGCAGTGAAAGGTACTAATATAGTTGCCTAAGCTATAGCGCAACTGAAAGAATATAGAGGCAGAGAGCTCACTAAGAATGGGTGTGTAGAATATGTGAGTCTCCAGATGTTGCTGCACTGCAACTCCTGTCAGCCTATCCTATATATGCTTCTGTACAAAGTTATGGGAGTTGCAATTCAACACCATCTACAGAGTTATATTACCTATCTCTAACCTAGAAAATTGCAGTACTTTCAAAGTAGCAGAAGCATTATCGTTTCCCCAGTATTGTTTCGTACTTGGTTGCAATACCTTTTAAGATGTACCTATTATTGGATTTATCCCTGTGGAAGAAATTGGGGTTCAGAACTCAAAACTTCTGATGCATTTTCATAATTTTCTCCTATACCCCAGTCTTTGAGAATTTCAATAAAAGTAATATTCTGTGAGAACACTGGAAAATGTTATAGAGAGGCTAAGGTTGCAATTTTACTCAAAAGAAAGCTCTGAACACACTTGTATTTTCTTTCAAGTCTACAAATAGAATCTCTTTCCTGTTTTTGCTTCATAATATTGTTGTTAACTGCCATCAAGTCAACTCTGATTTATAGCAACCACATGAATGAAAAACCTCCAGACTACTCTGTTATGAATAGCCCTGCTCAATCTTCCATACTCAAGGCCATGGTTTCCTTGATTGATTCTATCCACCTGGAATACAGTCTTTCTCTTTTCCTTCTGCCTTCTACCTTATAAAGCATTACTGTCTTTTCTAGTAAGTCATGTCTTCTTATTGTAAGTCCAAAGTATGATAGTCTCAGCTTAGTCATATCGGCTTCTAGGGAGACCTCAGGCTTGATTTGTTCTAGGATCCATTCAAAGAGTTGCATCTCCCTTGCTGTGAATCTAAATGTATGGCCAACTTCCAGGGGTCAAAACTGGCAGGCAGGTTGTTATTAATGTGGACTACTCACAGCAAGAGGGCAAATTACGTTTTCCATCCATTATCACCAAAATATCCTTAAATGCAAACTCTTAGAAACTTAATACCTACTTAGAAGGGCCTTCTGTGTTCTGTGTAGCTTACTCCTAAGCAAATGCACATAGGAGTCTTGAAGAAGTCATGCAGTGTCAATGCATCCTGACATTCCAAAACTCCTTAGACCTTATGCAAACATGTTCTCTTTAATGTTAGAATGTATAGCTGTTTCCAAACCAGAACTCTTTAGTCTAACCAATTTTACTAAGAAATGTCCTGATGAGTCTGACAGTATCTAATTTCTGGTAAATGCCTCTCTTACTACATTTCATTTCATTCTTTGCTGTATAAATCATTGTAATAAATGGCATAAAGCATAAAGTTGAGTCTAATGCAAAGCACTCTCTCCAGTGGGTCGCTGTGAACAAAGTGTGCTGTAGTAGTTTTGGCCTAGAACTTGGGAAATTCAGGATCTAGTCCCCACTTATCTATGCAACTCTCTGTGACCTTGGGCCACAGTCACTTTATCACAGCTGAACCTACCCATAGGAATGTTGTGAGGATAAAGTAGAAAGAAGGACTGTCATGAAGGCTGCCTTCATCTTATTGGAAAGCCAGGGCTACTACTCAGATTGAAAACCACCTAGGAAAAATTCCAGCGGTCCCCAGGTAGGGCAAGGAAAAAATCCCTTTGAGACACTAAAGACTTACTTGCTAACTGTCTGAAATGACAATATCCAGCCAGATGGATCAGAATTCTGAGTCAATATAAGACAGTTTCCTATGAGAATGTAGGGTCTGATCAATATTTTAAAACTCTGTTTTCCTGTTCCTTGTTTGTTTATTTCAAGTACTTATTACTCTCATCTCAAACCTCAGCTAGGAAGAATCCAGGATTTGCTTAAGGATCAATAAAAATAAGACAGTCACCCAACTTCAGGCTTACAATCTAAAAAGACATGGTACAAAAAGGAAGAAGGAATGGGGAAAAGGAAACAAGAAAACCGAGGCATCAGTTCTTAATGTTGCACAGTACTCGTAATAACCAGTCACAATGGAAATGGGATACTCGCTGTTCCAAAACAGGGCTTGGCAGATCTCCAAGAAATGCCTGCTAACCTGGTTTTCCTCAAAATGGCTGTCATGCAGCCGGACATGTTTGGGATCAAATTGGAATCTCCTGGCTTCATGTCACCCCAGCCACTGTAGGTGAGACCAACAGAAATAGCCTCAAAGGGAGAAGGTACTTCTTTACTGCCAATGCCTCATTATTTCCCTGGCGAGGCGGTTAGAACTGTTGGGAGCAAGCAAAAGAGGAAGCAGCAGCTTTTAAAGATACTGGGATAAGGAATGTAGATACACCATTCAAGTACAACAGCAAAAATAACTTTCTCAAAAAAGGATTCTTATCCTGAAGGAGGGGTGACTGCTCATTGGCAAGGAAGAGTATCAGTAACTAAGGCAACACAGAGATTTAAGAGTGTAGCTGCACTATCCAGTTATAGCACCTTGATACTACTCTTTAAATCTATGCACTGTTTTCTTTTCCTTTATGTTTTAATGGGTTCTAATTTTTGATAGTTTAATTACATTTTTAATATCTGTATGCTGTAAATTTTTAGCTGTGTTTGTTTTAACTGTTATTAATCAACTTGAGTACCAAACTGGAAAAAAAATGGAATATGAATAAACAAGATTGTTTTATAAGTATAACAACGGCCATGACTGCACCTTATAGAATTCCAGGATTTAAGCAGGGTATTTAAATACTTTGCTAGACAACTCCAGCAGTGTAATTCAGAGTGCACTAGAACTCTCTGGCACAGAATTCTAAGTACCTCACCAACTACAAAACCCAGGATTTCAAAGGACAGAACCACGGCAGCGAAAATGCTGTTAAACCATAGGTAATACAGATACACTCATTCACTTGAATCCTACTGATTCAGTTGTTGAATGGTGGATCAATACACAAGCAAATCCCATTGATAACTGCTAGTTGAGAGTAGCAGTAACATTTATGGCTTATTGATTGGCAACCTCCCACCTATTTCCTTTCTTGCCGGTGGTGCCTTTCCTACACTTACAGAAGTCCCACGAGGAATTAACGCTCCAAAACATCTTACTGGGAAAAAAAAACCCTATTCGCCACACTCCAACACCCCAAGAAGTGTTCTGTGCGGTTACTAGGCGGACACCGAACTCGCACCTTTCCCCCCACTCCCAGCGCTGAAAAGAGACGATGGGGAAAACCGGGCGCGCTGAATTCCTGCCTTGGGGCCATTTCCGCACTAGACTGTTACAGTGCTATTATTCCACTTTCAACATCCTATGGAACCCCGGGGCCTGCAGTTGAGGGAGGGGCCCCTCCCTAAACTCAAAGGCTTCCCCCTGAACTGCAAACCCCAGGATTCCATAGGATGTTGAAAGTGGAATAATAGCACTATAGCAGTCTAGTGCGGAAATGGCCTCAGAATGGCTGCCTTAGCAGGGAACAGGGAGTCTGCACAGCGGCTGAGCAACACCCCCTTTCCTTGCCTTTCCTTTGCCAACTCAGCCCTCGAGGCGTGCGCTTCTACGAATACGCAGGTCTCCCCAGAGTTACAGGGGGCACGCCGCCAAGCGCCGATCTCCAGCTCTCCCGGGAGGCGAGGAGGGGCTGCTGGCATTCCCGGCTTCCCCCTTGTTCTCCTCCCGTCCTCACATTGCCCCTGCTCATGTGCGGCGGCGGAGTCACGCTGCGTCGCGCCCCTCCCCTCCCTTGCACATGGCTTCGCCTCGTTAATCCTGCGCCGCCCGGCCGTATCTGTGCCAGCAGCGCCCGGAGGAATTAGCGCCATCGCCCCGGCCCGCCTGGGGTTGGCCCGGGGGGCCGGAACAGCTGGGAGAGTTAGGCTTACCCTGATCCGTCCTTCCCGGGCCTGGCGGGCGCCGAAGGAAAGAGGAGCAGAGGCCGGAGCTGCTTCGGTGCCGCTGGGGCGGGGGGGGGGTCGTTCTTTGTCGCCCCCGCGCCCCCGCCGCACGTGCGGATGCAGCTAATCGCGGTTTGGGAGGTCGTGCCTCTTTGTCGAGGGCGGATCCAGGGAAGGAGGATTGAGGGCAGCGAAATCTCCCCGCTTAATCGCTCCCTTCCTCCCCCGAGGTCGGACTGCAGTAAAAAAGAAAACAAGGCCACGCTTGCCTGGGTGAAGGCCGTCGTGTTTGCACCCTCGGCGATATCTGCATGTGGATCAGTGTATAAAAGGGGCGAGGGGGGGGAGAGAGAGAGGGGGGCAGAGGGAAAGATGCGAAGACTCGGCCCATTTCTGCACTAGACTGCTGTAGTGTTATTATTCCACTTTCAACATCTTATGGAATCCTGGGGTTTGCAGTCTAGGGAGGGGCCTTTGAGGGCTTTCAGGTCCCTCCCTAAACTGCAAACCCCAGGATTCCATAGGATGTTGAAAGTGGAATAATAGCACTATAGCAGTCTAGTGCGGAAATGGCCTTGGACGGATTGCCCCTCCTCCGATGTGTGGGACTGTTTGGGTGTGACAGAGTTATTTTTTAAATAGCTGAGTGCCAGGGTTCAAAGTCTAGTGAACTCTTGTCACCTGCACCTTTCTGGTCTATTCCCTATATAACTTTGGCTTGTAAATACACACTTTAAACACCTGGTCTGACTTGTTTGCAGGGTGCTCGTTTATTTTAAATCTAACTTTTTATTTCACATGTCCTTATACCAACCTTTTTTTATATTCCCGTCGGCGTCGCTAGTGTTGTATCATTAAGTATCTGGGTGGGCATTGGAAAGTTTTCTGGGTGGAGCAGACAGGCAGGCTGTTTTTACTTAGGGAAAGCATCCTGCATGTTTTTGGAGACATTTTCTTGACACATGAGGAAATTCTGGCCCAGTTTTCAAGGAGTGTTCCAAGATGGAATATTAAGCTGTGGGACTTTGTCAATGACAAGCCAGTGTGCTGTAGTGATTTAAATGTTGGACTAGTACTTTGAGGGACCAGGGTTCAAATCATTGCTCAGCCATGGAAACCCACCAGGTGACCTTGGACAAGTTATATTTTCTCAGCCTCAGACTGTGGCAAATCTTTTCTGAACAAATCTTACCAAGAATTTTGCCAAGAAAGCTGTTGGCATCAACATACATCAGAGTCAATCTGCAGTTACATAATAAAGGTTGTCAGCTATGAAAGGGATTCTGCATATGCACAGAGGCAATCTAGGATCTGGAAATACTGGTGTTACAAATGACATTTGAAGTCTGTAGGTGAGAAGAGGAGGTCATTTGCCATAACAGCATTCATATAAGCCAGGGCAGAGGAACCTGTGCCCCTCAGAGATTGATGAATGATCCTTCCCATTGATCCTTACCTTTGGCCAAGCCAGTTGGAGTACATGAAAAAGGAACTCAAAAATGAAGGGTCATTTGTAATAATGCCCATTTTGTGAGCTGGTCATCTATATTAGCCTGCGAAATTATGAGGAAAGTCCTGCTATTAGCTAGCTTGTTTGTATTTAACCTCCATTGACTCTTGTTCTAACTGAAGGAACAACACAAGTTCCAAGACTTGATATCCAAGTGGATATCAGTGACCATGTGTACTGGATGTTTGGTGAACCTCTGGCCACCTGACAACATAGTAACAGGTGAATGGCTTGCCAAATGCTGATATGTCCAAGCAGGGGATTTTTAACAGCAAAGATATGTATCTGCTCATTGTACTGTAATTAATTATGTTCAAGAAGTGAGCCACAGATGTAACAAGAAATACCACAAAAGCAGTGCTCTGACTCCCTGTTCCTGCTTGAAAACCACAATTTGGAGGGCAGGGCCATGATAGAAACCAAACTTGTCACTCTTCCTCTGCATTTTTGTGAGCCAAACCTTGTATCACAGCTTAAGAATCCCCAGAGTTCCAGATGTTGTTGGACTCCTTTCCCCCCAGGCTCTGCCCGCTGGCTAACCAATAGCAACCATAAATCACCAACACCTGGAAGCCTATAGACCTAAGTCCATTGCTAGGTCAGGGATATAGAACCTTCGGCTCTAGATACTTTTAGCATACATCAGCCCATTCCAGGATCTGGATTAATAGCTGTTGTTGCCCAATACCACCTAGAGGGCCACAGGTCTGCACCCCATAGCTGGGCATTTGATTTCTACCCGAATGCCTTTGTTGAATGGGGAAGAGGAAGTATGGGTCCTCAGTCTGGATGATGATGATGATGATTTATTTCATTTATATGCTGCCTTTCTCCAAGAATGGGACCCAAGGCCCCTCCCAAAGAGAACGAATTGGAAAACCTTAACAAAATTTAAAAACTATTACACTGCATTAAATAGTATAAAATCATTTCAAACACATACAATTAAAAATAAAAAAGTTAAAAAATAATACACAAATCCCAACAAGAAGCTTCTTTGTTTACCTATTTAAAGCCTGCTTAAACAAAAAGGTCTTTGCCCAGCCAGCAAAAAGGAAAGTGGGGAATGGTGCAGCCTAGCCTCCCACAGAAGGGAGTTCCAGACAGTGGGAGTAGCCACTGAGGAGGCTGTCTCTTGTGTCTTTCACCAAGCCACCCTTTAATGGTGGCAGGGCCAAGAGAAAGCCTTCCTCTGTAGATCCTAAAATTCTTGCAGATCTGTGTGGGTAGTTAACAGTCTTTCAGACAGTCTGGACCTAAGTTGTATAGCATATTATAGGTCATGACCAATGCTTTGAATTGTGCCCGGAAACGAATCAGTAGCCAGTGAAGCTGTTTTAACAAGGGAGTTATATGCCCCCTAAAACTGGCCCCCATCAGCATTCTGGCCGCAGCAGTTTGGACTGTTTCTGAACAGTTTCAAAAAGCGGACCCGTGTTGAGTGTGTCACAGTTGGCTGAATGAGATATAATCAAGGCATGTGTCACCATAGTCAGATCTGATATTGCTAGCGCACTAGCTTTAGCTGTGTAAATACCCTCCTGGTCACTGCTGAAAGCTGGGCATCCAGGCTCAGAGCTGAGTTCAAGAGCACACCCAAGCTGCAAGCTTGAGATTTCCGGGGGAATGTAACTCTATCCAGCACAGGCAGAGTCCTTATTCCCTCATGTGCCTTTTGACTGACCAGGAGCATGTCTATCTTGTCTGGCTTAAGTTTCAATTTGTTTGTTCTCATCCAGTCCATTATTGACAGCAGGCATTGGTTTAGGACTGGGACTACTTGATCTTAACCTTGCAGTGAAAATGAATGTCATGTTAGACCTTCAGGTGAGTTCAAGCTCTTTACTGCAAAGAGGAAGAGGGAGTGTTGAAGGGATGTCACGGCATCAGCTAATTACTGTCGCCACATCTCATGGCCAGTTCTTTTCTGAAGAAAAGAGAAGTTGGGATGGGTGTTTTGTGCAACTCTAGACCAGGTCGGTTAGGCTAATGGGAGAGAACTTCCCTGGTGCAATGCTTCTCAAGCTATTTGATGTTATGCAACCTCATTCCCCTTGCCCCAACATGCTAAGGACAAGAATCATATTTGCACCATACTATGCCAAACCACACTCTGTTTTTAAGTCTGTTTTTAAAAGTTTTATATTCATGTGTGCTTAATTTTTTTATTGTACAATACCTTGGGAGCCCTAGTGTACTGAGACGAGATGCATGAGTACTTTACATAAATAATCAGTTTCCTGGAAACTCACTGTGGACCAGCATCTGATGGCTCACAGACTAGCACTGGTCCACAGACCACCATTTTGACTATCACTGCCCTAGTGGATTGTGCCTAAGCCAGATCTGTATTTATATAGCAGGTGCCTTACCTTGCTGCATGCTAAGATCTTCTCTGTTCATATATAGACCCACAGTTTGGAAACATTACCTTTTTGAACTACAACAGCTGGCTGGAAAAATTCTGGAATTTGTAGTAGCAATTTTTCCCAAGCTCTGAATGGACCCGCCCTCACTTCTCCTGAGGTTCACATGGGCTTTTTCTCTGGCTGTATACTGACTGATCTAAATCTGATCGATGACAGCCTAAATACCCTAAAGGCACCAGATCGCATCTGGTCTTGGATGATAAGCAGGGTCAGCCCTGGTTAGTACTCGGATGGGAGACCACTAATGAATACCAGGTGCTTTAGACTATATTTCTAAGGAAGGAGGTGACAAAACTCTCTCTGAGCCTTAGAAAACCCTATGGAACCCATGGGTTCATTGTCAGCAGGCAATTTGAAGGCACATACGCTACTGATTTATGCTTTCCCAGTGTAATTCTTCACTAAATGTTCTCATGCATTCACAGTGGGGCCCACTGTGAACACACAGTCCATCTCTTCCAGTGCAGAACAATTTAAAAGAGACTAGGGCTTTAGTAAACTAAATAAATGTTCCTTCTTCAGTGTGCTAACTGGGTAACCAAAGACCCCACCTTCTGCCTTTCTCTTTAAACTTTTGTCTTGGCAGTATGTTAATAGTGCACTGCACTGTCCCAGTTTTTCAAAGTAGGAATGTAGTCCTATTAATAGCTGTTGTCCCACTTTCATATTCAGCAGGGTCTTTCTCTGAGTCCTAGTGGATAAACTCCTGGCTGGCACACATTTCTCAGTTTTAACTATTACTTCCACAGGGGTAGGAAGGTGGGGGGTGGAAGAGGGATGGACCAGCCCCTCTCTCCATAACTCCTTGATTTAAACCAAATAGTGTATTTAGACATTAGAATATTAACAGTGGAACAAAGGTCATTTCCAGATCATGGTCCTATTGCTACAGATCAAAGATACTGGAGTGATCCCATTTTTTCCTCCTTTATGGATTTAATGTGGGAAGGAGGAAAGATGAATCATAGAATTATAGAATTGGAAGAGGCCTCATGGGCCATCAAATCCAAATCCCTTCAAAAAGAAGCAAAGACATAAGAAAGCATTAGGAATGTCTCCCTCCCTTTCCAGTTTGTGAGATAGGCAGAACAATTTCATGATATAAGACTTTGCTGGGAGCAATGCAAACGCACATTCAGGCAGTTGAGAAAAGATCCATGCTAAGCTATTAGTCACAGTGGTGACAGAACCTTGAGCTTCTGTATACCTCTGAACCAGTTTTGCTGGACAACATAAAGCAGACGTCCTACTGCCTTCATGAACCAGGGCTTCCCAAGAGGTGTCTAGTTGTCCACTGTGGAAAACTGGATGTTGGGGAAAAAGAGGAATTTGGTTGATTCAGTGGGATTTAGACAACATTCAGAATCCGGAATAGGTTGTGCCTCTTGTGCACTACATAGAATGTCTAAAAGATGGCTTCACAATGAGGACAAGCTAAAATGTCCCAGTTCTGAATCTCCCATCTCTAATAGAAGGGCTGGACAACTTGTTGTACTTCAGAGTATAACTGGAATATACTTCCCAGCATCCTTCACCACTGGCTAAGGCTGATGGGAGTTGCAGGCCAACATATGGAGGTCCTAAAGTTGGCCACCTATCTTGTATAGGGAAGGAGACAATCTAGCTCCCTCAGAGGCTGGGCATGAACATCTAGAAGCATTTTGGGGAGGCCTTTGTTGTTTAAACTGATATGAAGGAAATGGAGGGCAGTTTTTAAGGTATATAATCCATAAATATATTTTTAACTGGTTGCTTTCAGTTGGGTGCTTTTTAAAGTGTTGTTAGTTAGTTAGTGAGATAGGAAATCAATGAACTCACTCAGTGCCAGAACTCCCAGTGTTTTGGCAGCTGGTGGTTCCAATGTTAGTAGGTTGATGAATCTGGTCCAGGTTTTAGTCTTAACTTTAAAGGAGCTTCCAATTGTGCTGAAGCCATTTTGAAGATGAGGGTGGGGTCAGCATCTCAGATAGCCTTTTTAAAGTACACACTAAACCCTGGAACCCATTCAATGCTCCACTTGCTAAGAACTCACCAAAAACTGTCAGGCTTGTGGAACTGCAACTCTCAGCATTCCTCACCTTTGGCTGGGGCTGTTGCAGTTTAACATTTGGAGGCTGCCTGAGTCCTACCCACCCTCATTCTAATGGCAATGGAATCTCCATTAAATAAGCTCCTTTCTGTTAAGGGGGAAAACACCAAGCCATGTACAATGATTATGCCATACATATAAATAAATCAGCACCTCCCAAATCCTTTTTTTCCAGTGCCAGGATGCAGAATATAATACCCACGATCCTGGTTAAGAATTTAAAAGCCCCACTGACTTCAAAGGCAGAGGCTTCAAGCAGAGGGCTTAACTCTCCCCTTGAAATCTATGGGATGTAAACCGTGACTGGATCCTGTCCACCTAGTGCCAAGTCCGGTAATATCTAAGTGGGTCCTTCCCTTCATCCCACCTCATTGATACAAGCCAGAGAAACTCAGCAGGTGTAAGTAACTTTCTTGGGCATGACTTTGTTAAGGGGCGGGGTGGGGGAGGGATAGAGCAAAGAAGCCCTATGTTTCGCAGGCAGCCAGTCGGGACAGGTAACCCCCAAAGCCTATAGGAGGCAGGAGAAGGGAATGCCTCTGAGCATATCGCGAGTCCTCAACCCTTTGCCAGACCCCCAAGCTCATCGATTTTTGCCGTACTCCTCGCCCCGCCGCCCGAGATCAGCAGTGCAAGTGTAGCTCCTTCCTTTAGCAAAGGAGGACCCGTGACCCCCTTTCCTCTGTTGACAATACAACAGCCTGGGAATTGCCGCTCGCCGATGTCCCACATGGGACGGTGCCAGCGGGAGGGGAGGGGAGGGGAGAGGACGACTCTCTCTCTCTTTTCTCTTTTCTCTCCTCCCTCCTCCCAAAAAAAGGGGCCGTCCCTGCAGCCTGTGCGGCGATCACCAGCAAACCCAGCGAAAAGCCCGCCCTCCTCCGCGCCTCTCTCCCCGCTTTTCCCGCCTTCTTCCCTCCCGCGGCCCCGCCTCTTAGGGCCCATGTGCGGCCGCGGCGCTGATGTCATCGCCAAGCCTGCCTGAAATGTGTGTCAGTGGGGCATGCCTTTGATTCTGTCACATGCAGGCTACACATGAGCCAGCCGCGCTACGGCATGCCAGGGCCCGAACTCCCCCGCTCCCTCCCGCCGAGGTAACCAGAGAGCGGCTAATCCCCGAGTGGAGCGAGCCGGGGCGGGGGGGCAAAAAAAAAAGCAAGCGGCAAACAGCAGCAACCCTCACCCACGTATATAAATACAAACCGAGGGAAGGAGGAGGGGAGAAAGAGAAAGGGAGGGAAGCTTCAGCCTAGCCTTTTTTTCCTCTCTCTCCCTCCTCCCCCCCCGCCCGCTTCTCCGAGCTTTTGCTTCAAAGCACGTGGAAGCGGCAGTCGACAGCAAAAACACTTGCCTTCTGGAGCCTTAAACCCATTTTGCACCGCAGCAGCTCCACAGCAAGCGAGCACGCACGTCCACGCGTACCCAGATACATGCACACATACCACATACCACCGAGGAGGGAGAAAGCGAGGGAAAGCCGCAGAGGGTTCCCTGCGTAGAGCATCCTCTTCCCTGCTCCCTCAGCGTTTCTGGTTATTTATTTATTTCTGCCCTCTTTGGGAAGCCCAGTCTCTCTCTCTCTCTCTCTCTCTCTCTCTCTCTCTCTCATACACACACACACAAACACCACACACACAGGAGCAAGCCCCCAGTTCAACGCGCCCAGCCGCCTTGGCGCGCTTTCTCCCCCCCTCTCTCTCTTTTGCAAGCTGAGAGCCGCCTTTATAGGTTTACGACGGGAGCAGGGCGCTTCGCGATCAAAGAGGCACAGCATGGATAATAATTCAGGTAAGGCGCCGATCTTTTCGGCTCTCCTGCGAACTCTCTTTTTTTTAAAACAGCCTTCCTCCGAAGGATTTTTCTTAAGCCTGAGATCCCTCACTTATCTGGAAGTGAAGGGATGATGTGTGCGAAAAGAGGGAGGAAGGGAAGAAAAGGAGCTGTGTAGCCCAGAAGGAACGGGCTATGCAACCCGTTAGCAGCCAGTTTCCTTTGCATTGTGGTGTATTTTCACAGGCGTTTTGTGAAGGGTTGTTTTGGGGCGTTCTTCTCCTCCTCTTTCGTAAGATTCTCAGCCCTCTCCTAGTATCCTTCTATCTTGTTGCTACTACAGATCCCAACCCCAGAAGGCATGCATAAGTCGAAGTCTCTGGGATTTAATTCATTTCCTTTTTGAAACAACGCGAACAGAAAGAGATCCTCGTGTGTTATTTTTAGATAGTTGATATTTCCCTGCAGCATATCTTTCTGGTTTTGGCATGGGTTTGTAAAGCGGATTTTTATTGTTAGTTTGCGTGGTGGGAAAGGAAAATAGAGAGATGATTTTGGAAGGATGTTAGGAGGATGGTTGCAAAGTGGAAAAACAACCAGCCTGAAACAGAGGCACGAGGGTACAAAGAAAGAGGGGTGAAATGGTTATTTGGTGCAATGTTGGCTATAGTTAGGAGGAGGCTACAGCTCTTTGGCTGGGGAGACTGGGTGGCGTTGGAATGTGTGCATAAAATTACGACTTGTTTAGAAATGAACAGGAACACAGTGTCATTGGTTTGAATCACATGAGTGCCACTGGGTTTGTACACCTCAGGAAAAGAAAAGGAAGCCCAGCAACATTTGACAGATGATTCTGGAAAAATGCTACTACTCTTTTTCTATTTTCTCTTTCACCCAGTGTGCAAAGATGAAATAGCAATTGAGTTTATAGCCAGCCTCCGTGTGTGTGTGTGTGTGTGTGTGTGTGTGTGTGTGTGTGTGTGAGAGAGAGAGAGAGAGAGAGAGAGAGAGAGAGAGAGAGAGAGAGAGAGAGAGAGAGAGAGAGGTTAAGTGGTGTCAGCAAGCCCCAGGAGGTTACATAGTATTGAGGAATGTGACAGAAGATGGTAGGGACAGATTTACTAAGTGGGCAGGTGAGTTTACCACTGAG
The DNA here is from genome assembly GCA_030412105.1 of Cyclura pinguis. Lineage (NCBI taxonomy): Eukaryota > Metazoa > Chordata > Lepidosauria > Squamata > Iguanidae > Cyclura > Cyclura pinguis. Next base: position 192,069,730 of record CM059600.1, on the reverse strand, counting down.
TAATCAAAAAAATGTTGGTGGGACCAGGTAAGCCACTGTTCTCAGGTGAGTCGCTGAGGTGGTCCACAATATGTGGACAATATGATATGTGGTACCTGGGCAGTCCTGAGATTACCCACCCAGACTGACACTGATAGTCTTTCTCAACCTGGTGCCTGTAGGAGGTGTTGGACTATGATGTCTATCATCCCCCTGAGCTATGGATGATGGGGTTTGTAGTCTGATACATCTGGTATGTGTCAGGTTGGGGAAGACTGTTGTACTGAGTCTCAGGCAAAGGGCTTTCCCATCTTCAGTTCTCTTTACTGAAGATGGCAAGGATAAATTGGTGGATCTCTGATACGGAAATCCTTGGAAATAGCCTCCTGTTGGTGGGAAGCTATATTTATTCCACCGCTGCATCACATGCAAGTGCAGATGCTGGTATCTGTCTCAGTTAAGCATTCTGAGAATATCTGCTTTCTGTTTTTGTTTCTGTATTATTAAAGGTCACATTTCTGTCCCTTAATGAAATAAAGATTGGCTTGACCCAGTAAAACAGTGCTTGATGAAATGTCAGAAGGAGGTTATAAGCAAGATTTCCAGGGATCAGGAGGTAGAACTTTAGTGACCTGCACAGCTCTTTGTGTGTCATTTTGATTAGCAGAAGCAGAATAGATGCAAATAGGTGCAAAAGCAAATAGATGCAAATATACTGAATCTGTAAAATTTATTCAACTTATACAGTTCATCTTTTTGTGGTATAGATTTGGTTTAAGTGTTGGAATAGAACCCTGGGAAACCAGGGCTCAAATGTGTATTCAGCAGTGGAGATGTGCTGGGTGACCTTGAGCAAGTCACACTCTTTCAGCCTCAGAGGAAGACATAGGCAAACCCCCTTTGAACAAATTCTGCCAAAAAAACCCTGTGATAGGTTCACTGTAGGGTTGCCATAAGTCAGAATGATCTGAAGGTGCACAACAGTAACATCTTTGCACAGAATTTTATTCTTTCCATCATTGGTTCATTTACTAGTTCATTCTTCTCCAGTCTTTTTTTTTTTTTTTAAGTGCAGGTTACACACAAACCTGGCCTTAGCACATCCTTATTTCTGGGTGAGGACATCATCCAATGCTGGGAATCTCAGGTTTGCAACAAACCTCTGGATCATGAAAGAAAACTTGCACAGGAAGTACTCACTTCTGCACAGTCCTTTTAGGTGACACCATGGCCCTGACTAGAGAGAGATGAAGGTTTTAGAGTGCAGGATAGGGGAAGCATTTCATAGCATTAGAGAACAACAGATCTTTCATTATCCCCCAGAAATTCCTCAGTGGCTATGAGAACCTTGTGTGGTATACTAGCTGAAGAGTGGATCAGGGTGATAGAGGTTCAAATTTTGCTCAGTAATAAAGCCACCCAGATAGCCTTATGACCCTCATATTCTTTCTCAATCTCTTTTATCTTATAGGGCTGTCACGAAGTTAACTAGAACAGCTCCTTGCCTTGAGCACCTTAGAAGAATGTGTAAATAATACTTCTTGAATTTTCTTGGTACAATATGCAATCCAGGCTTGTTCTGGCCTAAAGGGAAGGTGTGAGATCTATCATTATCCTGGGATCCTTTGGGACAGTACCATTAGTACTGTGCTTTGTCCACATCTGCATTCAGATATGCCACCATAGTGGAGTTTGATGCAGTCTGCATTCTGCAAGGTCATGCAGTGACATCCTAGAAACCCATGTGAAAACTGTACTGTGTAGCTTAACATCCTTATATTGTCATCCAGAATCTGGAGAGAGACATATCTTTTCAATCATAACAGAGCTAGTTGTGAGAGACACTGCTTTCTCCCATCGTCTGCCATGCTCTGGTGTCACAGTAACACTACTGTAGCACAGTTGTGTTATAATTGTGTCATGACTTGTGTCTGACACGATGCTCCAGTTTCAAACATGCACAGGCATTGCTGTTGTGTGTTACCATCCTGTTTGTGTTATTCTGATAACAACATATAATTTTTATCAAATGCCTATAGCAGTGCGTGCGTGCATGCATGTTGAAGAGAAATACAACTCAGTGCTGGTACCATTGGAGAATTGGGTATTCTCTTCTAAGAAGATCTTGGAGCAATTCTTGCTAGAGATTGAATGAGTGCAAGACTATGTATCTCTTTCTTTAAGGCAGGGAGGACTGACTTCTGTGTTGTCAAGGCATTCACTTCTCCCAATAGTGGTGTAGGAGCTGCCTTTTTGTATGCTAATCACACAAAATGATCTCCTGAGCAGAGGTCAGATACCGCAATAAAACTGGTATACCTTCCAGTAAAGCAAGTATGGGACACCTGTGGCCCTCTAGATGCTATTGAGCTACAGCTCCACTTACCATTGGTCATGCTGTCTAGGGCCAATGGGAGTTGCAATGCAACAGCATTGGGAGGGTTACGTGTTCTGCACTCCCGCACTAAGCGTTTTGGAATGCTTTACCATATTGTTATTCTTCTAAGCTGTGTTGTTATTTACATTGTTTTTATTTATCTAGGGTTTTTTTTAAAGTTAACTTTATTTGGCATGTGTGCTTTTAATTATAGGATATTTATGTCACCTTTAACCGAAATCAATCAATCCTATAAAACTAAATGTATTTGGAGTGGACTGGTTGCCATTACATCCAAAACCCAAGCGGAGGGATGTCATTAAAAAGCAGAGGATTTTACAATGTAAACACATTTTTCTTCTCCTTACAATGGCGGGCAACCATTTTTTGTCATTTTAAAAGCAAACAACTTTTTGAAAAACTACTTCTGATTTGAATTTCCCCAGAAAGCCGAGTGTGGCCTGTGGGCCACCAGCCAGCTATTTCTCCCTGCTAAAAGGCATTCAAGGTTGCCTTGGTGAGATGTTGGCTCTCGCCTTCTGCTGACCACATGGACCAGCGTCCATCTACCTAATCCGTCTGATGGGAGTGACATCCTTGTCAGGTCCCTCACTGGGATGATCCTGGGTATGCCTGCATGTGACTTGGTGCTTGCGTGGCGCTAACCTGACTGTGCATTCTCTACATTGAGCCTGCAGCCCTGAATGACAGCGGCACATGCCTGAGGTTTTCTCCAGCTAATCGCTGCTTGAGGGAGATTGCTGGGTGACTCAGAGGCCACCAAGGAGGAAAATGTACAAAAGATACATCTTCATGCAGTGCTCAGGTGTGCTATTCTGAATGCGAGTGAGCCAAGATAGAAACATCTGCCGTGCGACCGTTTCCTGATCTGCATTCCATTTATAATGCTGAGTCTCCTCATCTCCTCCTCCAAATGGGTAGCATCCCATCTCCTCTGGTGAATGTGAAGTTCATGGTGTGTGACTCGAATTTGGTTCTACCTAGGCTAGCCTGGGACGTGTCTATGTCTCTCATGCTTTTTGGATTTGCAGCATGCTGAGCCAGAAACCTGTGAAGCAGGAGGGATGCCTCATGGTCAGACAATGAGTGAACTAGTGCAGCAGATGTGGGGCTCACGTGGTATCTCCATTTCTGTCAGTGTCAGAGGTGTTAGGAGAATGGGCACAGCTCAGTGGGAGAACAGATGTCATGATAGTTGCAGTGGTAGAAAAGGCACAATTATGGGTCTTCCTTATGCTTGTCCTCTGCTAGTCTCCTTTTCTTTGCTCCTTCTTCCCTCACCTGTGTGACATACCTCAAGATCTTGCCACAACAGAAGAGGCAAGAGGGCAGACTGTAGGACTTCAGAAGGAACCTTTTCTCCTGCTTTGGAGCAGAAGCTGCTGTTCAGGATAAAAGAGGGCAGCAATTCCTTACTTGCACAGGAAGTGAGTTCTTGCAAAGCCCTCTGCAGATCTAGTCGCCCTGCTCTTGCAGAGCTTACCTTGACTGTCCTAACTATTGAAGATAAATGGTGACAAATCCTGACTCATTGTCAGAGGTCTTTCCGTAATTGGCACTTGCAGAAAGCAACAGGTAATCCTCTATCAATCACTGTTTCACCTCTTGGTTTTTGCGTGTCGTGTAGCTGTCGAAAGCAGAGAGCCTCTATCCGTTTAAAAAAAAAAAGACATTCCCTGCTGTCTTGCATGCAGTGGAGTCCTTAAACATGTACAGCCTGGCCTTTTTTTGGTATACTTTCTACAATCCTTGATAGAGCTGTATGCTTAGAATCTTCAGGAAATCAATCAAGAATTAGAACTCTGAAAAGCCGCATGAGGTATGTTAGCACCACTGGAGCATTGACTGTCCTGCCCACTAGCAGGGAAAACAAGCAGGTAGCTAATAGAGGACAAGCATACAGGATTGATTACTGCATTGCCATCTTTAGTTTGGATGAACTTTTTTGAGAGGTGCAACAGCATTTGGAGGAGGTAAACAGAGAAAGCCTTGGTGTGATTGTCAACAGTTAGATAGGTCTGTCTGCTAACCCAGGGTGAAACACATAGGTAAGAGGGGGTCAAATTGTCCTATTGCCTTTCCTTTTCCTCATTTGCTGCTCTTTGAGGCTGAAAGCTGCAACCCTGTGGGATGCCTCTGTTAAAAAGAGGGAAGAAGGAAAGAACAGTGCACCTTTCTGGCAATTTCTGCTTGCCCCTTGAAAACGGGGGATTTTGGAGTGGAGCAAAAAGGTTTCTTGCAGTTACTGACATACCAGTTGTCGGGAGGGCGGCAGATTTTTCTTAGGAAATGCTGGTTGCCTCTTGGGGAGTTCTGTGATAAACAGCTGGTGGCTGAATTTTCAGGCCTGCAAAGCAATTCTACTTGTCTGCTTTGGTGTGACATTATTCACTTTTAAATCAAGGTGCGGGCACTTGTTTTGCACACAGTTTCAGTCCTGAGGAACAGAAACAGTTCTTTTAAAACTTGAGGTGGGGTCAGAGTTAATTCTTTTAATGCTCTTTTGATGATTACTTCCTACTCAGGAAGTTTATCACAAAGTGTATCTAATTGTGATGTGTATGAGATGGTAGGGCATTGAATTGTTTAGCAAAACACATTTCTGACCTAGCCTAGGATCCAAAATCTGGAGAATATAGTGGTTCCTGACAACACAGAAATCAGTGGTAACCAAAATGTGTTATAGCCATTAAAGGAGATTCAGGGTATTTCATTGAAGTCCCCTCCAAACCACAGACAGGCAGATTATTTCTTCCCTTTATATGTTGCCTATAGTTTTCTGTTTTGCTATTAACAAGGAAAACTGATCAGTTTACAGTGCTGGAATGAGGGTTGACAGAAGTTGCATTGCTCAAACACAGCTATTACTCTTCCCTGATGCCAGATAAATATCTGAATTAAATTGTCTCATCATCACTTGGCCATTGTGTGCACAAAGGGTTCTTCAACTTGTCTTGAGGTTAATTGAGAAAGCTCACTTGAGTCATGGGGTTCCAAATAGGAGCCCATATGCGTAAGATGTGCCTAATGTATGTCCACAACTTTGTTTCCTACATTTTTATGAGTGTTTGAAAACCTGTCTCATTGGCTGTGTTATTTCGGGCAGGCAGCCAGTGACCCACTGCTGTGTTTGCACATCCTAGTCCATTTAGAGATATCCAGGTTGCAATAATCAGTGGTCTCCACACACAGCACTCATCTCATGATGAAAATTAGCTGGTGTTTGGCCTTTCGCCCACAGACACCCGATCACGCTGCATGCCTAAGATAGCACGTTCATAGGGATCTGGTTAGCCCCTAGCTAGTGAAATGCAGTAGATATCCAGTACTGTGCAATAAATACTTCTGAGAATAGCAAAAGGCATTTTGCTTTTCTTTATCAATATAATTCAGCTTCTATCTGAATTACAGGATAAGGACAGACAAGGACATTTGAGAAACCTTTTTAACCTTTCCTCTGAATATAAAAGTATCTTTTCCGCCGCCTTCTTGTGGTGGCATGTGTTACAGCTGACACTACAGTGGTTAAGGTGGTCAAAGGCAATAGCAGATGAAGCTCCTGTTGTTACAGTAGTTGTGTGGGAGATGGCATTTTGGCAACTGCAACTGCAGAGCATCTCGTCCCTGTTATAGGATATGTGAAGGTATAGGGTCTCCATATGCTGTTGCACTACTATAGCTCTGGAGGAAAGTTTCACATTTGCATGTTAAAAAATGGGAAATCAAAGGCAATTTATTTTGTGGTCTGTCTGTTTTCTGCAGCCCACTCAAAGGCCCCATACCCCTGCCTCTTTATAGAAAACTCCTGGGATCCTATGAGCCAGATGTCATTTGAGGGTGGATGGAAGCAAACCTCCTGCACACAGATCCCTCCACCAAGGCTGGTCCTTGTGAACAGCAAAGCTGCTATTCACTGTCTTTGGGCAATGGGAACAGTGGAGGATTGTTAATGGCATCGGATATGCTAGGAGTTGGATAGAGAAAGGACTCAGCTGCCAGTGTTATGGCACCTCTATTACAACACTAGGGGAGAAACCTTTTAAGTCTGTGTATTCTAATAGTAGAACATGAGAAGAACTATGCTGGGTCAAAGGCCTATCTAATCCAGGATTCTGTTTATGCAGTGGGCAACCAGTTGCCCCACTGGGAAGCCCAAAAGTAGGGCAAAAGCACAGCAACTCCATCCTTCTTATGCTCCCAAGCAGCTAGTGTTGAGAGGACTGGTAAACAGTTAGAACACAGGAATGAGAGTCTGGTGTTGAAAATTTATGGCAGACACGGGCCAGAGAACTGTGGCCAAACTCTGCTCCAGCTTTTGTCTTACTGTATTTAGAGATAAGGTCCCCTGGTCAAATATTCTGACGTTCAGTAAGAGATATAAAATGGCAGTATTTGAGTCTTGTGCTTTCTGAAGTGTGAATTAGCTCCCCAGTAGTCTTGGTGCTTAATTGGGAGGGTAGGAATGGGAACAAGAGTCCGAAAGAGGAATAGAGTGAGATGGGAATGTGGTGGAAATATTTGTACCTCCTCTTCTGCTGCAAGAGACAGATCAATAGGTCTTACATAGTGTATTGGTTTGACTGATGGACTATGGCTCTGGAGAGCAGGGTTTGAATCCCCACTCAGCCATGCAAACCCACTGGTTGACCATGGGCAAGTCACATTCTCTCAGCCTCAGCGGAAGGCAAATGCAAAGCCCCCCTGAACAAATGTTGCCAAGAAAACTCTGTGATAAGTTCTTCTTGGGGATCACCAGGCACACAACACAACAACTAACAACAACAGATGTTTTGATTAATTCTAAGTGCATGGTGGTACTGCAGACTTATACTGGCTGGATACTAGCTTCACCATTATGTTGTCCTCTGGTGGTGAAAGCGCAGAGTGGTCAGTGGTAGAGAGAACACTTCAGCTCATCTTATTAAACAATGCATCCCAGTGTTCATTAGGGGGAGAGAAAGAGTGACTATTAAAACAGGCAAAGCCTGAGGGGTTATAAACAACTAGCTATTACATCATACTTTCTAACATTTTACAGTTTAAAATAAGGCCACTCTCCATACCAAGCACCCTCTACCTGTTTTTGATAATTTACTGTATGCAGTATCCATTGTTCTGTTCTGGCATGGAGAGGGTGTGTTAGACAGAGAGGTACTTTTGGGCATCAGTCTCAGTCTCAAACAAAAATGAGAAACCAAGACAAAGTTTGTTAATAGTCACTCACTTGTGATGAGTAAGGAATGAGTCTGGGTGACAAGGCAGGAGAGGTTTGTAAGTGGAAAGAAAATTGCTTTTTTTCCTTATTCAATAACTCTCTTCTTTTGATCATTATTATCCTGGTGTAATGATTTGATCATTGGACTGCAGCCCTGGAGACCATGGTTTGATTCCCTGCTCAGCCATGGAAACCCACTGGGTGACTTTGGGAGCATCACACACTCTCAACCCCCAGAAAGCCCCCTGATAGGTTCACCTTAGGGTTGCCATAAATTGGAAACGACTTGAAGGCACACAATAACAAACCTTGCCCTCTTGCTCAGGTTGAATGCATTTGCAGTAAGTGAATTGACTTTCTGCAAGCCTGTCTTGGTTTCCTGTTCCTGTTCGTGACTGTGAGGAGGAGTGGGGGTTCCCTGCCAGACTCATGCTGCTGGAAAGTAGGTAGGTAGTTCTGCAGCAACAACAGAAAGTTTCTCCTTCCAACTGAAAGCTGTGCCACCTCATCCTGCCCTTTCTCCTGTTGCGGTGACTTTGACCTACTTTGCTGTCTGCAGGCATCGATGGCACTTTCTCAGGTGCCAGAGAGACTGAGATCAAAGTAAAATGGATTGCAGCAGGCAGGATATGCTAGGCTAGGAGCATGAAAGTGAGGCTTAGATGGGATGTGAATCTGCTGCTTTCAGTTGCAGAGCGGACAGGCTCTCTGCTGGAGATCCTTTTCCTTTCTTGCTAGGCAAGCATTCAGGGATCAGAAAATAGTTTTGCGTGGGTAGGGGCAGCGGCAGAGGGAACAAAGGAGTGGCAGTTAAGTGCCCTCCACTTTGATACTTGCACCCTCTGGGACCAAATCTCATCTCTTGAATAGAAGATATTGTCTGGCAAATATTTGACAGTGTCCGGTGTAAAAAACTGGTTCTGAGATCCCTGATACAGTTTCAGCTAGGTTTGTTGCAGGGATGGGAACTATGTGACTCTGCAGATGCTGCCGAACTACAGATCCCAGCAGCCCCTAGTCAGCATAGTCAGTGGCAATGCATGATGAAAGTTGTAGTCTATGGGCCTTTCGGCTGTACACTGTTATAGTGCTATTATTCCACTTTCAACATCCTGTGGAATTCTGGGGTTTGTAGTTTACTGAGGCCAAAGAGCTCTCTGGCTGAGAATTCTAAAGGCTCCTCCCTGAATTGCAAGCCCCAGGATTCCATAGGATGTGGTTGAAAGTGGAATAATAGCACTATAACAGTGTAGTGCAGAAAGGCCCTGCATCTAATAACATCTGGAAAGCCACCTATTTTCCACTGCTGGTCTGTTGAGCGTGCTGCTAAGATTTACAGATACCACTGTTTGGAAAATTTACTTTGTGAACCAAAGTTCTCAGAATCTTCCAGCCTGCTTGGCTACTTGCTGGGAGCTGTTACCCAAAAAAGTAACTTTTCCAAGTTCAAGACCAAAATTAGAAGACAGTGGCTTGAGGCATGTTTCTTAGGGTCCAAAACTGCATATCATTACATACAGACACTCTTGAGATCTGTAGGTTTTATGCAGAGTAGCTTTGGGAGGGCACAGTTTGTAACAAGGAAGAACAAGGGAGGGGTACCCAATCTTTCTCCCACTTCCTCTGCTGTTGCAGCCTCCCACCATTTTCCTTACCTTACCAATGGGATGGTGAATTAAAATATCTTTGGGGAAATTGTATCACAAAAGCAGTAACTAGAGGAAGGTTACATATACCTGCCACTTCTCCACCTTAAATTAGCCTCTCCTGAAGCTGCATTGCTAGACTCAAGGCTGGGGAAAGTATGTTCATTTAAATGTTGTTGGATTACAGTTCCTGTCATCCACACCATTGACTGACTGTGCTGGCTAAGACCGATTGGAGTTGCAGCCCAACAGTATCTGGAGGGCCATGCAAATCCTCACCTCTGGCCTCAGTGAAACTGCAGTTGTCAGGATTTTATTATACATGTTTACATATGACATCATTTAGCAACTCTGCTCACTTGTCAGGGTTTTGTTTTGTCATACGCAGCTTGATTTCCAAGCGTGTCACATGGACCACAAATCTATCACATTGCTCATCTCATTTTTGGTGTGAACGGCACTGTGAACCAATTCATGTGGCCCATTTTTGAACTTCTTTTGAAACCAGGTTAATGGAAATGGTAACGGCAGCTGCAAAACAGTCATGCTGATTTAAATGTGCTTGTTGCTTAGGTGGTTCATTGCAAGCTGAGCTTGCCAGTGACCTTGCAATGTGCAGTTTGTGAAACTGCCACCCAGTGTAATTTGGGACTAGTCAGAAACATGTGAACCAGACCCCAGTTTAAATCAGGTTAAATTCCCACAGTACTCACAATCAGTTTGGTTTTAAAACAAAGCCAAATAGATTTATCTGAAAGGGCCTTTCTTCTCATAATTTCACACCATGGTCATAGCTCAGTAGTCTAGCAAATACCTTATGCTTTTATACCCATGTATAATCTACAACATTTCTGGGTAGGTCTAAGGAATACTTCTCTTTGAAACCCTGGAGAATCATTGCCCGATAATGTAGCCAAAGAATACTGTGCTGGGTGGTCTGACACATTATAAGACAGGGTCCAGTGCAAGCTGGTGTTCTGTGGAACAATAGGAGATAAATACTTATTGGGTGAGTTTCAGCCAGAGCTCACAAAAGTTTCCTTTGGGACAACAGCTCATAGAATCCCAAAGCTAAACTTCTGTGTGGGCCACTTCACAAATTCCTCACACAATTGAGAACATTTCTGATTTGGATGGAAAGAGAAAGATAACTTTTGGGGCAGCAAAGGAAAGTGGGCTGTAGAGTGGAGAAGAAATCAGAAAAGTTGTAGAGTGGTTCAGCAGAGCTTTGCAGAATTACTTTTTTGGATGACATCTCCAGAATATCTCGATCAGAATGGCCAGTGGCTATACTGATTTAAGGATTCTTAAGAATTGTAGTTCAAAACAAAAAACAAAACCATCCCCCTGCCACAATTGTGGTTGGGAGTAGGGGAGGCAGTCCTTCTTTTTCCAGTGTTGACCTGGTCTTTAGAACAAACAAACAATCTCTGAATATCTGGATACTTCTAAACATGTCATTTGGGTGGGATGTTTGGTTCTGTTAATGTTCTATCCCCACATCCCTCCCCGCTCTTGGCTTTCACTTGCCCATCTTCCCTCTGGCTCTCAGTAAAGCAAATATCTTTGAAATCACATTCGGCATCTTTATTTCCCAAGCTTTTTGCCTATTCTGGGAGCGCTACTGCAGCAGTTCCAGCAAGCCCAGGGATGCACTCTGATTTGTTTAACCTACTTAAAGCCAAAAAACTGAGCCACTCTTTCCTCTCCTCCCCCTCCCACCTCTGTTCCACTGATGAAGGAACGTGCAGGCAGATTAAAGCCTGCACGAGTAGCTAGTGTCTCCTGGCAGACTTCAGCTAAGACCCTAGCTAGACTCGTGTTCCATTTTGGGTAATTTATTTATTGGCACATTCCTGTTTTGCCCTCTTCCCATTAGGTGGGCATCTTTCTTTCTGAAGATATGCTGATTTTAAATCATGGACAGCTCTGTGTGGCGGCATGGGGGTGAGGGGAAGGAACAGGGCAACCTAGGTTTGCCTTCTGTATGATATCAATTTTCTCTTGGCTGCTTTTTATTCCAGGCTGTTGGCTCCCAGCTGGATGATAACTAACAAGGCTGGACAGTGAACTGACTGCCATCCTGAGGTTTTGCCTTCCAGATGGAAGGGTGCAAGTTGTGCACTTGGCCCAAACAGATGTTGGGAAATTTACTTTCTTGGACTACAGCTCCCAGAATCTGCCAGTCACCATGACCATGGCTGGAGGGTTTGGGCAGTTGTAACTACAGTAGTCCAGGTTTGAGGTCCAGCACAGAGGTGTTTGTCTAATAAGAGCAAAGCCTTATTACTGATCCAAGGTTGTGTTGGAAGATCTGTCTCTTCATAATGAGACTTCCATGGGGTCCACGGAAGTGGCTAAGTGATTTCCCCACCCCGTCAGATTAATAGTGTCCCTCAGAAGGATTAAGGGTGTTTTGTTTTGGGCAGGAACCACTTTCAAGGATAGCACAGGGGTGCTCTTGAGGGTTTAGAGGAGCTGCAGCATAGATAGACAATAGCAGTAAGACAGGCCTTCCAGTGCTTCATTGGAGAGCGAGTAGGAAAACACAACCTTGCAACTTATATGGATGTGTTTGAAGTGGGTTGGATTTCAGGCTGTTGTGTTCAAGGAATGTACCAATGACAGAGAGCTGTAAGCAGTTATCTTCCCTCTGCAGAGCGTCACCTATCTCAGTATCGAGAGGCTATTGAGATATGTTTGATGTCTGTAGGAGGGGATCATCCCAGGGAGGTGTCCACTGTTTTCTGCCTTGTCTCTGATACAGTATAACGAAAGTGGCCATTTGCCCTACTTTGGCAGTCAATGTTTTTCCCTGACTGCCATAATTCCTATTTGTCTGACAGGGAAATTGAGGTTCAGAAATAATGGCCAAATGTACTTTGCCAACTAAAACCAATTTATTGTTTAATCTTTCTTGTGGAATTTTGGAGCAACATTATTAGAACTTAGCACCCATTTGGGGTCTTACATTCAGAATCAAGAATTTCCTTGTTAGGAATTTGCTGGGGCTGTCTTTCCTGTTGACTGGCTTTGCAAGCAAAACTTGAGCTGTTAAAAACACCTTTCCTATTTAGCTGCAATCTTTAGTCGAAGGAGGTAAAGTAGAAAAAAAATATATGCAAAGATCAGCTTCAAAATGATTTTGATAAGTACATCCCAAATAGGGTCACTGCTTACATCTGCAGAGAGAGCAGAAAAATTGGGTTTCACCAGTTTTAAAAAAATAAGAAAGAAAGAAAAGCAGAGGGAGTATTGTGGGGGAAGGGGGAGCGAGGGCAACGGCTTCCTGGCCTAGATTCTGAAATATACCAGGACTCCCCCGAGCTGTTGACTGCTTCAAAGGCAGCACAATGCCTGCCAGGGAAGAGCTGTTAGATTTGCCTTTGTCAGGTGAATCCAGGTCACCAGGTACAAGCAACTGCTGCGGCTGTCTTCAGCACAGTGGTTCAGGAGAGAGCCTTGGAATGATTTCTTTGGCGCCTGGGAAATGCAGACTGCAGCAGCTCCTTTTTGTCCTGTACACACTTAAAGTGGCACAGGCAAAGCCCATTCTCTGTTTGCTAGAGGTTCAAAAGGATTGCCAGTGTGAGCTGTGATTGCCTCTCCTCCGAACACCTCTCCATCCCACCACCCACAGTTCTCCCCACAGAGAGAGAGAAACCAACTGCAGTGTCAGCAGCAGCATGGAGGCTGGTGACAGTGCTGATGGATGAGGCAGTGTACAACATAGTCAGTCACCCATAAAGCCACTTGGAGGGGAGGGCTGGGTTGGGCTCTGTGTGGGGGTTGCTGCAGTTGCTGGTACCACATTTGCTAATTGTGCTTGTTGGGGGCTGCAAATTGCTGCCGTGGAATAAGCTTCTGATTTTAAAACTTTACAGAGGGTGGTGGAGTATCTGAAGCTGTTAAAGTGCTGGTGACTTCTGTTCCCATTTGTCTTCTGCTGCCCTCATATGAAGCATTTCACCATCCTGGTTTTCAGATCCCAAACTGTATGCAGGCAGTTGCAAAGTGGTTCCACATGACAGGACCCCCCCTTTTTTTTCATTTTCCAAATCTGTCATTTAAATGGAAATGTTAGGTTAGAATGTATGTTTGGCACTGTTCCACTTTCTGCCCCATATAAACAATGTGAACACATGCCACAGGGAGACGCTCAAAGCTGTTTCAGTGCCAGGGACTAAAATGCCTTTACAGTGGGGGTGAGGAATGTGAAGCCCACCAAAGATTGTTGGACTGCATCTCTCATCAGTTGTAGTCAGGACAGACAGTGGTTAGAGGTATGATGGGAGATGTAGTTCAGAAACCTCTGAAGGACCAAACATTATCCACGTCTGCCTTACAGTATGTACTCTCTCCTACACTGTACACGTTCAGTGCTGGTTTGACTCTCCCTTAAAGGCATCCTGGAAACTGCAATTTTTGTGAGGCAATTTAGAATTCTCTGTTAAGACCCAATCTTTGCAATAAATGACAATTTCCAGAAATCCTTGGCATGTGTGGGGTGGGAGTGAAGGATGTTAATGCAAGCTAAAGTGCTTTAAAATTGGGCAAAGATTGCTATGCTAGCAACCAAGGTTGCAATCTAGCAAAAAAATTGTTATCCAAGCCTCTCAGGCTGCCTTATACTAGCTCAGATTTTTTTTAATCATCTGGTCATCTGTTCTGACCAGCTTGGTTCCCCAGGATCCCAGAGAGTCCCCCCCCCCGCCAATCTACTACTGCTTTTGTTTTGTTTAAAACAAAAGATAACAGGGATTGGACCCAACTCCTTGTAACTCTGCTACTGAACCCATTAAGAATCTTTAATGTGTGAAGCAATCGTGGCCTCTTGCTAAGATATAAAAACAAATAGACCTTGTAGCCTTGTAAAGGTATTAAGGATAAAGCTATACATTTACACCACAGAGGCGGAGTTTTTGTAAATATTGGTATGCTGCATTTTCATCTTGGGGTTGTTTGGTCCTCTTTCCCCTACACTGGCACAGCTGCAGGTGAGCACCTGATCAGATAACATGGTCAGGAACAGAAGCATGAATAGGGGTGTTCAGGCCTTTTCTGTAGGGCTTGTGCTTGGGGGCAGGTATCCCATATGCTCTCCTGGCAAGGTTGTAAAACTCAAAAACTCTCAGATACCCAGACAGCTCTTGATGATGTAAGATTATCACAAGTAAAAGTGCACTGGCAGTTAACTTCATGGGTATATAGGTAATCATAGCTGCAGTTTCCTCTATTGCTCTCACTACCTTCCTTATAATTTACGTTTGAATGCTTTGGTTTTTATGTGACTAACTTTTGATGACATCCCTCTCCTGATCTTTGCATGCCTCCTGCCCATATGTGCTCCCCCCTCTTTGGGTTGGAGGATCGTTAAACAATACTGTGTTTACAAATTGCCAGCTTTATAGCCCAGCAGTAATTTTGCTGGGTTGCAAAACAGCAGAAGGGGTGGGGTGGGAGAGGCCTTTGTAACCATTGTGTAGGAAAAGAAGTTGCTGGCCATCCCTCTCTGGGATGTGGATATCACTGAGGCTGCGCAATGCCAAAAGGTTAGGGGGAAGAGAGCCCCACATGAATGTCTATGAGTAAGGGCCACATCACACACTCTCAACCCCAGAAAACCCCATGATAGGTTTGCCTTAGGGTCACCATAAGTCAGAAATGACTTGAAGGCACACAAGAAGAAGTAAGGATGGGTGAGTTCAGTTGAAAGGAGCATATTCAATATTACTCTAAGTAGCTGCTTTGGGAAGAAGCTTATGAAAGTCTGAATGAAGGGTAGTGTATGCAACACAGGAAATATCTTTTCCAATCATGTAAATATGCCACATGTCAAATTCAAAGGAAGAGATGGTGCTACTTAATTCCGCTTTGTGCTTTATGTATGAAAACCATTGTGGCTTTGGTTTGGTTTTGCCTTGTGTGACTGCTGAGACAGCAGCACACCACAGCATGGGTGAGATAGGCACAACTGCAGGCCTGTCTCTTTGACCTACTTCCTGCTGCATCTGTCAAGGTGCACCACAAACCCCTATTAACTGTTTTTCACTTGGGGCACCCTTGCTGTTTGGTCAATAGTGTTTTCGACCAGAGGTTTTCAGTATTATTTCTTTGGGAAACACTTTCTATACCAGCCCATACTGGTATTTGTATACAAAAAAAAAAAAAAGAGGGCACTGTGCTTATTAAATATATTTGGAAGATGTGTATTGCTAGAAATTGGATAGAACTTATATAGGTATATCCATAGCCCAAAGAAGGGTTGCCCTTGGGTAAACTTTAGGGAAGTTACTTTTTGGATGACAGTATCCAGAATCCTCCAGGCAGCATGCCCAATGGCTTTGCAGGCTGGGAGATTCTGGGATTTGTTGTCCTGAGAGAGAGAGAGAGAGAGAGAGAGAGAGAGAGAGAGAGAGAGGTTTTCCAGGTTCTGATGAGAACCACTAGAAAGCTGTTAGGTACATGCCGGGCTTCTGGAACTCTGTATCCCACTCTGTGATGAGAATGGTGTGTGTGTGTGTGTATGCATGTATGTAAAGCAATGTTGGGAAACAGGATCTCTGGATTCTGCCACATGTCCTCCTACTTATTCTCATCATGCATGCTCAGTAGGCAAATGAGAATTACAAAACAAAACACCAAAAAAAACTTGAGAGGGGTACTGTAATTCCATTCTAACTCTTCCCTGTTTGCACCTGCCTTCTCGACAAGAAATCATGCTCAGATATGTATTCCTTCTTCCAGAAGCTGTTGTCCACTCAGAGAACAACGTAGTCATATATAAAGCAGGGCAGCACTTCTGAGTACTGCAAATGCTGGGTTCTTTTGGACCAGCAGAGGTTTAGTGCCTTGGAACTAAGGTAAGTCTTTGTAGGGTTCAGACAGGGCTGGGCAAAGTGCAGTCCGTCAGATTGATTAGACTGCAGCTTCCGTCAACTGTAGGCAGGACAGCAAATGGTGAGGAATGCTGAGTTGCATTCCTGCAACATCTGGAAGACAGCACTGTGTCTGTGCCTAGTTGAGATGAAGTACCTCATTGTAAAGCATATCTGAGGAATCTTTCCCCTTGTTTTTTAGTTGTATCCTGTACCCTATCTTCAAAGTGTACAGGACAGATCATGATGTGTAAATGAAGCAAATGTGTTTGGAAACACAGGAATCCTACAAGCATGCTCTGGAGAGGGGAGATGACTAGTTACAGCTAGTTACTCATTTCACAAGCTCAGGTTCCCTTAACATGTGAAGGGGCGATCTTCACTGACATAAGATTAGCATCAGTGAACTGTCCAGTGACTAAGGTTCTTGTCATTTCGACTGTTTGGCTCTGAACGTGTAGTAACACACAGCCACTGAACATGTGCAGAGAGCCTCTCCTTTGCCGAGTAACTGCGACCAAGGAAGGCAGACAGAATGGCCTTGGCAGTTAGTACAAGGCTTCCTTAAAACCACTCTTAGGAGTCATGGTTTGGAAGTCGCAGCCCTCCTGATCCAAGGTATATGTTTGCAAGAAGGCGGGCCGCAGCTGTGCAAAGAGAGGGCATTCAGTCTGCACATGCTCAGAGCCCCTGTTTTTAGGGTTGTTGCTCCAAGCGTTCCAGGCCGTGCGGGAGGAGGAACGCTAAGTCTTGTCTGAAATGCAACCCTGGCGCAAAGAAAAGGGCCCGTCTCTCCCTTTCTGTCCACCCCACTCAGGGCCTCCTGCTCCTCCTCCTCCGTCCTTCGGGACCCCATCTCTCGCTTTCCTCCGCTTGCTCCCGCACGCCTGGCCTCGCCATCCCCGGCGGTTCGCGTGCAAAAGAGCCCGCCGCCCGCCGCCGGAATTATCTGTGCCGCCCGGGCCATGTGAGCAGCGAGTCAGGTGTCTTCCCTACCCCGCCGCCTTGGCTGGGCTCCAGCACGTTGCTTGTTCCTGACACTCGTTCAGCGGCGAGCTGGAGGCGGACACGTGAGGCGCTGACCCGATTGGAGGCGAAGCGGCGCTGGGAAACCGGAGCCCTTTCCCTCCTCTTCCTCCTCCCGCCCAACATCCCCCCTCGCTCTCGCCCCCCTCCCTCCCCGCTTCCACCGCGGTCTTTTCTCCTCCAGCTATTGGCAGGCGCTAAAAATAACAAGAGGTTGTTTTGCTTCTTGACACAGATTCGACGCCAAGAGTGGGGCAATTCTAGGCATCTTCCGCCTAGGACAGCCCTCTGCCGCCGCCGCCGCCGCCTCCTGCCCCATTGCAAAGGGGCCGGTCAGGCTTCAGAGAAACTGTTTTAAAAGCCGGGATGATGGAGTGGAGGGCGGGGGGGACGGGGACGGGGACGGGGAGGTCAGTGGAGGGAAACATCTTTTTTAAGGTACTGGTTTTTTCCCCCTTTATTGTTAAAGGTTGAAATGCTAGTGCTGGCTGATGGATTTTTGGAGCTATATCCCTCATTTGATGTATGACTAAACAGGGATGGTAGTGCAGAGGTAAGACAGGGGGAGCCCTGGGCCATTTCTGCACTACACTGTTATAGTGCTATTGTTCCACTTTCAGCATCCTGTGTATCCCTGGGGTTTGCATTTAGGGAGGGGCATTCAGCCTTCTCAGCCAAAGAGCTCTTTGGCCTCAGTAAACTACAAACTCCAGAACTCCACAGGAGGTTAAAAGGGGAATAATAGCACTATAAAAGTGTGGGGCAGAAATGGCCCTAGGTTCAGCTCATCCAGCCTGAAGTTCCTCTGGGGAACTGGGAGCCTGAGCTAATTCACAGAGCATCTTTTGAACCTGAGGTGGTTCACAGGTTTTGTTTGAGGATAAAATAGTGCTAGGGAAAGGGAGATAAATCAGCCTATGTTGTCTTATGCTCCTTGAAGAAAAGGATATAAATAAAGCTTTTTGTTATTTTCAAATAGTGTAAAACCTTCTGTGACGAGTTTCAAACACGTTAGAAACAGAAGTATAAACCACAGCCTCCTGTACAGAGACTTATTTGAAGCAACTATAGGCTACAGAGAAACTCTGTACAGATAGAAATTGCAGAGTCTCTTCTCCTTTCACACTTGAGCCCATTAAATAGCAATGGCTGGACAAGGTATAGAACCTGAGGCTGGTTGTTGTATATACATTCACTCAGTGCATCTGGCCCACAAAACTAACTCGGTTTCCTTCCATTCCATGCTGATAGTATCCTTGCCAAGATTGCCAGAAGTCTTACAGTACAATCCTGTGCATACTTACTCAAAAATAAATCCTATTGGTTTCAGTGGGACTTGTTTCAAGTTAAATGTAGATAGGATTGCCCCAGGAGAATGAGGGAGGAATGAAGTGGCAGACGTGAGATGGAAGAGCGGATGGAACTGTATAATATGGATGGTACAATGAATGCCATTTTTGAGTGTTAGGAAAAAAAACAACCCTTCCTCAAGAGTAAATGGCTAGTGTGCAAGGAGCCAACTGTGCTAGGACCCTCCCCCCCCCCAAGTATTAACTTGTAGATTTTCCTTTTGCTTTGACAAATTACCTGTTCCTTTCAGTTCAGTTTGAATTAGTTCCCCCAGCCAATGTCTGCTTTTAGCGGGCTGGGGGATGAGGGATGTTTGTATTTCTTATTTTTCTTCTTAATCTGTATTGTAATGTCATTCTTTTGTTCAGTGTAGTTTACACTGTAAATAGACAAGATGAAGGATCTTTAAATCCCATTGATTTGTGTAGGATGTTCTTAATTAAGCATATGGTTAATTTCTGTATTGGAAGAAATGGGACTTAAAAGTGGGACTTTGACTGAATCATACATTCTGTGTGTGATGTTAAATGAAATTCATACTTAAAGATTATATTCTTTTAACAATATGTAAAAGGAATAGATTTCTTAAAAACGGTTGGGGCACCATTCTGATTGTGGTAGCTAGAGGCATGCAGGGCCATAGTGTGGCTATGGGCAACCAATTTTCAATTTATCTGCATTACCCAAAACATAGCATTTAATAACACAGGGGCCTTGGGTTTTTTACTCACTTCTCTGTCAATAGTTTTGAAGCATAGCAGGTATCCAAAAATTATGGAGGAGATATAGGTTGATCGGGGCCAGTAAAATGTGTCTTGTTTGAATCACTGTGCCAATGCGTTTTGCTATCAGTACTGTTGATCAATTGGGCCGTTCCACTCCTGCCCACCCCTTCTACCCAGAAATTTCTCCTAGGCCACTGGAAGTATTAAAAAGAGATGACAAAACCTGATGTGTGACTCATGCTTCTGGGTCTCATTTTGAGCATAGAAATTTGCTGTTAAATCAGACCATTGTCCTCCTTCTGGGTGGGGTGGGGGCAGCTTTCAGGTTTCCAGGATCTAATTTTTTCTCTCCTAGAACACCAAGATCCATGAGCTGGAGCCTTGTGCAAAACACATCCATTTGAAATTAAAGCGGTCTGAGCCCAAGGCTTTGTTTTCAGTGCCAGAACTGAAGGGAGACCAGTCCTTCCACATACAAATCCACTTCTGGCAACTCTCGGCTTTTGTCATTTCAGCAGTAAAATAAAAAGAGTGAGGGAATCATTTTACTATTGTTAGAGAATCAGAACCCTTGGCAAATTACTGCAGGTCACCCACAGATCTTCTCATAGATCCATTATTACCCTGTGTACATCACTGTTTGACCTCATTTAGTCTATCTATCCTGACTGGTAGTGGCTCTCCACAATTTTCAGCAGAAGAATCTTTTTTTGTTGTGCGACTTAGAGCTGTTTCTGACTTATGGCAACCCTAAGGCAAACTTATCATGGGATTTTCCTAGCAAGGTTTGTTCGTTGTCTCCTCTGAGGCTGAGAGAGTGACTTGCCCAAGGTAACTCACTGGGTTTCTGTGGCCAAGTAGGGGTTTGAACCCTGATCTCCCAGAATTTTAGTTCAAAACTCTGACTGCTACGCCATCCTGACTCTCTCTTTAACTTTGTCCTTCAGTCAGAGATCAAACCTGGAATCTGCCACTTGCGAAGTATCTGCTATGCCGCTGATTTATCTCATCTCCAAGTTGTGAGATTTACTCTGAATAGGAAAAGAGAAAACACACATCTCTCATTCAGATGATGGCTAGAAATACAAGAAGAAAAGCAAATTGCTTGTGCTTCTTGTCTTGCAACAGCATCTTTAATATCCAAAGTAGTCCCAAGGTGCTGGGCAGAGAGTGAAAAAGTTTTAGCTCATTGATCAGTACACTACTGGCAATTCAAACCAAAATGAGAACCTGTTGAACTGCTTGCTGAGGACTGGAGCAAATATGTGCAGATTGAAGTGTGTGTGTATGTGTGTGTGTGTGTTTCATTTGAGCAATTAATTTCTCAGTTTGGAAAGGCCAATAGCGTAAAAGTTTGAGATCCCCTTGATTCTGTCTCAGAATATCTCTCAAGTTGGATGTTCCATTGGCAAAGGGCACTGAGTGTGTTCAGTGCTGGGTACAGTCTGCTTTCCCAGAGGCCAGAAGTGGTTTTAAGGCTGGCAGTGCTTGCAGCCTGAATGAGCTTTTGTTGCCCTTATAAGCCTCACAATGCCCACAAAACAAAACCAACCAACCAACCAACCAAACAAACAAAAAACCATAAAAGAGAGGCGGTTTATTTTTGGCACATGTTTTTTAAGGCAGGGGGTTTTGCAGGACAGAGTTGAGTGATGATGATTGGTCCTTGCGGCAAATTAAACTCATTCTGTCACTGAAAGACAGAGAGAACAAGAGTGTGGAGATGTTTGCTTGGAAAGTACATCTCTGCTCCTGATGTAGGTCACATGCGGATGTGTATGTGGTGTGCAAGTTCAGGCACGCTCGGCAAAGAACTGAGGGAGTGGGTAAGCAGGAGTGTGACTTCCACTAGGCTTCTGTGTAGTCCACCTTTACAAAGTTCTCACACAATTGAGTATATCTCACATGGGGCTGGGTGAACTGAGCTGGGGAGGAGAAGACGATGGACCAGAAAAGGAAACCAGCAACACACAACTGGATGAAGAAGATCAGAAAAATCAGGGAAAGATGTAAGGCTGGGTTAAAAAGAGGGCTGTCTGTTGGGGAGGGATGCAACTTACAGTCTGGAACAGTAATTTTGTTGGACTATGACTCCCAGTATCCTCTGAGAGTTATAGTCCAACAAACTGACTTTTCCAAGCTTTACTCTTGCTGAGTGGTTGGGCATCAGCTCTACACTTTGAAGTCCCAGGTTCAGTCTCTGGTATCTCCAGTTAAGGAACATTCAAGTAGCAGGTGGCATGGTGGAAGACCCTTTTTTATCTGAAACCTTGGAGAGCTGCTCCCAGTGAGAGTCAAATATACAGTGCTAGAAGGACAAACAGCTTGAGTCTCTTCCATTATAATAGCCTGCACAAGAAGCCACCCGAGTGGGATTTTAGTTGCACAGACTAGCAAACAACCCTGAGCCAGTAGCCTTTAACACCTGACCTAACCTAATTTTGTTATGACTCCTGGCTCTTCTGTAATTTTTGCTTTGGCTAGATCTTACTGCACAGGCAGAACACCATCCTGAAGCCCCTCTCATTTCAACTTCAGGACCTGTTTTCAGTCCTGAGCTCTGACAACACAGAGGAATGCTTATCAAGCCCCCCCCCTCCAAATACTCTTAGGGAGGCCTGCAATGAACTAGCCTGAGAAGCCCTGTTCTGACCCCAAAGGATCTCTTTTGCATCTGCAGTGGCATATTTTGGAGGTGTATGTGTGTGTGGGGGGACAGCTTGGTGATACTGCCTCTTCTTCCTAGAATGGCTTTCAGATGGACGCTTGGGCTTTGAGCCCGCGGTATATGTGCCATCCATTTGCCCTACTTTTCTGCAAGCACGTGCCTCTTGGGCCACATTCCCTGCTGTTTCCCTGGTTTCATCCTGGAGCCACATGGAGGCTGTGTGTTTTCAGTCTGTCACAGGCTTCACACATACAGGCATGGCTGCCAGCTGTACTGCAGATCAATGCCATGGCAAATGAGAGTTTTTGCAGGGAGCTGTGAGAGGGAAGCAGAATAGAAGGTAGAATTGTTTACAACAGCCAGGATTCCTTTCAAGGCCAGTTTCCCCATTTCTTCTTCTCTGACCTCCACATGCTGAGTTTGGCAGGTCACACAGTTGGCACACAAAAGCCTCCTGGAAAAGCAAGAGCATTTGTGCTATCTATTCAGGACAAGATTAGGAATGGTGGCTTTAAGACATCACAAGAAGGTTAGATGTTGGATAAATGCTGGAAGTGCAATTTAGTCTTGTTAAAAGAGTTTTTAAACAATGGGTTTCAGAGTCAGATAGAATCTACTCTTAGTAAGAGAAGTTCAGCAGAGAAAGATGCAGCTCAGTTAGATCCACAGAATTACTCTGCTTGGAGATTTTTAGAGAAGGTTGTACAGGTTGGCACCACAGGGGTTTGACTAGATCACTGTTCCTTCTGGACTCATGAGCCTCTTCCAAATTTTGATTCAGGGTGAGGATCCACTTTTAACATTTTTCCTGGTTCTTTCTCATTCCCACCCTACCTCTCTCCCAACACCTGTTGGCTATTGCCAACTGGCAGCCAGGGAACTGGAACAACTTGTTCACATACTGGTTGCCTACGCCTATAAGTAAGGTGCTGGGACAAGAGGCAAAAAGGTATCCATATATCTGGTTGATTTGCTCCCCAGGCCAGTTGCAGCCCACCAGCCATGGTTCATAAACTTCTTGCTTTTGCCTGGCTGGCTGGCACTTGCAGTAACAGCATGAATATCTGGCTGGTCACATTGCCTACCTCATGGGCTGCCCAGGGCCTGGTGGGTCAGAGCTTGTGGAGGCCTGGCTGAGAGGAGTGATGGGATTGACAGTGGTGTTCTCTGTGGCTGTCTTCCCTTGCAGTATGTAGCTTGGCTTCTTTATGTGAGCTGTTAGGAATCACTGTGCTCTAGCTGTCTTTGAGGAATGTACATTTACCTCCTTGTGGCCCATTTGGGCCTGAGTTCTGTGGAGTGGAGCATTAGTTCTGCCATTGGGCAGAGTTTAGACTGTATGTGCTTTTAGAAGTCACAGGTCTTTTGAGTCTTTCAGCTATTGCTGGTTGGCTCAACACTCACAATGCTGAACAAGAGATGCCTTTGCCTGGGTGATTTTCAGAAAGTTTGGATTGTTTAGATTCATGCTCTTGGGCTACATCCACAGTTCCTGCACTTATCTTCTCCTTTCTTCTTTACTCCTTCTCATCCTCCAGGTGGTGTGATACTGTATGTGGGCTCAACAGCTGGATCCAGCCCCACTCCAGGCAGCCCTCCCAGTGGATATCTGGTGCCTTCACCCCAACATTCGCTGCCCTCCTCCTTGGAAGAGCTGACCCTTACTGAGATTGGGGCCATCAAGCCTCAGCGGGCCAGCTCCCCTTCCTCACCCAAGGTCGCCTTCCAGTTCCCTGAAGGGATTCGCTACCCCAACAAGGGCCAGTCGCCCCCAACACAGAGCAGGGTGCCTGCTGCCAAACAGAATGGAGCCACTGGCACCTTCACTAGTAAGTAGCTTGAAGTCCTGCCATCTTTTTTTGTTCAGTGGAACTGGGGTCAGAGGTGGGAACAGAGGTAAAGGGCGGCCATTGGTAGAATGAAAGACAGAAACTAAGGACCACCCCACCTCCAGTTTCTCCATTCTCTGCTTTAAGAGCAAAGGCAACAGGATGGGTGAGGAAAAGGGTTGCCTGGTCAGGACTGTCCCTGGTGCACTGAAACCTCACAGGGGATGAGCCCTGATAATGTTATAAGGGAAATGTCACCAGGAGAAGCCTTAGTGATATCTTTAAGCATTATACCTTAAGCTTCAACTGCAATTGCACAGAACTGAAATGTACTGAAAAAAACACCAAGTCTAATAAATAAGCAGAAATACGCACACAGCTTTCTAGAAAGGGCTTTCACCCAGAGATTCCTCCTCTTTCTTCATTGTGATTACTGGAGAAGAGTCATCAAGAGGTCTGAGATCTGGGAACCCTAGCAAGTAATCACCTGCTACGGGAGCTGTGGTCATGATTGTGATCCATCAGCTAGGATGTCCCCTCAGCCATGCCCTCACTGTGTGGCTTTAGACAAGCCATACCTTCTTTTGCCTCAGCCCCTCTGCCTTTTCTCCAGTAAGGAAATAATGGCAATCTACCTTACAGGATTGTTGTTTGGGACTTAGAATACTTTTGCAAAGACTCCAGAGGTTTCACATGTGTCCTGTTGTGTATGCTAAGTGCTGTGAATATTTTGAACCCCTTATAGAATGGTGAATATTGTGGTCCTCCATGAAGAGGAGAATCTGTTCCATTCCTATTCCTGCTCATTGTATTGTGCTCCCATTTATTGAACTAGCTAAGTATTGAAAGTTGCTTGTGTGAGGGTGAGTTTGAAGCCAAACCCTGGAAGGCACAGATCTCCCTAGCTGAGACCTTAGAATCTGTTGCATCTCAAAGGCTTAAGACTTGAAGCAATCTTTTTGTTTAATTTAAGCAGAGCATGCAACCGGTAGCCCTGGAGATGTTGCTGGACTGTAGCTGCCACCTGCCCTAACCAGCATGTCCAAGGGTGAACCAACATATCCAAGGGGAAGTAGTTCAACAGCATCTGTCAGGGGCACAAGTTGGCCACCCCTGATTTAAATTACCTGATGTTGTTCCCCATTTTAAAGATGGGAAGAAATATGTTTGATTCAGCTAAAACTCTACCTTGAACCATTCTTATCCTTCTGTAATGTGGACCTCAGCTTCTGTGGGGCTAAAATTTTTAATCTGGCCATTGCTATGCTGGCTAAGGATGTTAGAAGTCATAGTTCAATAGAACTGCAGGACACAGGTTGAGGATGGCTGTTGTAAGCCTTTGGGAATTTCAGGTAAGAAAGAATGAAGCAGAGATGCCTGGCTTGGTGGAAAAACTTACAGAATGCTTTTCTCCCCCAACAGAGACAGGTGGTATGGTGTTGCTCTGCAAAGTTTGTGGTGACATTGCATCAGGCTTCCACTATGGTGTCCATGCTTGTGAAGGTTGCAAGGTGAGGTTTACTCTTTTCTTCTCAACCCCATTTTATTTTATATCAGGAGTTAGGAGGACTAGAAACTATTGGAATTTCTGTAGAAAACACTGAAGCTAAGATTCTCAGGACACTGAATTTGGTATTGAGTATCAAATTCTGCTCTCATACAGTGGAATTGCAGGGATTTAAGAACACACAACTCTTGCTCTTGGGGTGTTATATATATTTCTGGGCTATGTAGTGATAAATCTAGTTCTCTACAAATTCTGTTTTAACTGCTTTGTTTCTTCAGGTCACTTTAGAAATCATTAAGCCTGATTCTTTTTCTGCTGTTCCTGAATGGTATACTGAAATATGCCACCTGGCAAAGAATTGCAGGGTCATGACAGTAATAAAAATAGTCTGAGAACATAAGAGATGCTTTAGTTAGGAATTTTTCTTTTCACAATTTGTGCCTACTGTGTAGTCAGCTATCCAACTGGCTCCCCAGAATTCTGGGAAAATAAAATCATGGTAGCTTTCCTAGAATTAATTATGATTCCTTTGGCCAAATTTTAGAAGGGGATACGTGCATCATTTCAAGACAAGGAACATTTTCCATCTTAAATACAACTCAGTTAAAGCCAAAAGTCCAGAATAAGTGTGGACTCTTAGTCTTGTATGTATTGGCTCCTCCTGTTCACTGACCTAGTCCTAATCTGATTTGGTTCACCAGGGATTCTTTCGCCGGAGCATACAGCAGAACATCAACTACAAGATGTGTGTGAAGAATGAAAACTGCATGATCATGCGGATGAATCGCAACCGCTGCCAGCATTGTCGGTTCAAGAAGTGCCTGGCGGTGGGCATGTCAAGAGATGGTGAGCATTTGGGCAAGGCTAGACCCTGCTTTAGATGGATGAGAGGCCTCAAAGACAACTGTAATGAATATCTTCAAGTTGACAGTGGAGCACTACAGATCTGTCTTGATAACAGGCCTTCTTTTGACTTTCTTTTGGGTGCAGTAGAATTAATTGAGCAATGTTAAAGTATGCTGAAGTATGCTTTCCTCAATGGCAGAGTGTTTGTTTATTTTATTGATTAATTGATCAATTTTTAAATAGCCCAATAATCAAAGTACTCTGGGGCAGTGTACAAATCACAACCTATGTATAAAATTGCAGTCAGACCATAAACAAAGAAACCATACAAATGCAAAATAAAACCAGCACCTGTAGAACATAATATAACCAAAAGAAAAGCTGGTTTGCTAGCCTGTACTAGGACATTCTCCCAAGGAATGGCACCTGAAAATGGCTGAGAAATAAGAGGTAGGGAGTAGGTGAAATGTGAGTGGGTTATCTCCTAGGGATGCTCTATCATTAATGTGTGTATGCATGATCATGGTGCCTCCCCTGCGAGGTAAATATGCAGTGGGGCAAACCTGAAAGCAGAAACAGCTGGCAGCAGCTGCTGCCGCCGCCTCATGAGGGTACAGTGTCAGCAAATCCTTAGTTGATAAATGGAACCCTGGGTTGATTTATGCTTCTGAGCCAAGATATCCAGAGCAACAGAGATGTGTGTGGGAGGAGTCACTCATGCCTGGAGAGGAAGCAAGTATCTTTTGATTAATGGTCACAGCAGCTCTCCTGAGGACATGATAGATGTTCTCAGAAGCCTGAGAAGCTGGTTGCTAATTTTGGCTTTGCAGGAGCATCATGAATTTCGGAGCAGGTTTGAATCTGGATTCCCCTGGCTTTTCAGGGGGAAGAATTGCGCCAAAAACCCAGCAATTGCTACCATCTTCCGAGTAGCAAAAACAGCACTGCGCACTCATGTGTAAGGTAGAGTCCCTGATTTGATTACTGCCTGCCTAGTCTGTATTCTTTTAGGTGGATTTGCACTGATGTGGAAGGAACAGGCAGTTGTTTTTATCTCTCCACCTTAATCTATCACTTCTAACAACAGTGGCAGGGAAAATTTGAGGGACTTCAGTGTTTCTCACAACAGTGTAGGAAAAGGAGAAAAGCTGGCCCTGATGAAATTCCCCATTACTACTGATTAACTGGCTATTGCGTTGGCCCTGATGAAATCCTACATTATTGCTTTTTAAAATGATTCTTTCAAGCAGCCCCTCCCTGTGTTAAGATTTTCCTGCCATTTTTCTCCCTGCTGCAGCTGTGCGTTTTGGGCGCATCCCTAAGCGGGAAAAGCAGCGCTTGCTTGATGAGATGCAGAGCTACATGAACAGCCTGAATGAGGCTCCAATGGACGTTGGCCTGAGCCCGGAGACAGACAATGCTCCACCACCCAGCCCAAACGCCCAGGAGGAGGAGGCAATCAATGCCATCTCAAGGGCTTACCGTGACATCTTTGTGAGTGGCCAGGATCGCCTCGGCAAGTGCGGTGGATTCCTGGGGAGCGAGGCCTGTCCGTTGACCAACTATAATGAACAGCAACAGCTTAACAACTCTTATGGCTATGGGCAGCAGTATGAGTCAGCTACCCTGCGTCTGTCCAACTACAGCCCTCAGGAGCCACCCAGTTATGTGGACAACAGTCCCCGTTGCTTTGGCAATGAGATCTTCCAGGCTCAGCAGGCTGGCTACTTGCACAATGCTGGACGTTACCCGGCCTTTGAATACAACTACCCTGAGGCAAATCCCCCAAGGGGCTGTCCCTGGCGGGGGACAACCAGCAGAGGCATTGTAAGTACCTGATAGATTCTATATATATTCTAGTGAGAGCCCACATGATGTAGTGGTTTGAGGGCTGGACTAGGACGCTGGGAGACCAGGGCTTGAGCCCTTGCGTGGCCAGGGAAACCCACTAGATGACTATAAAGCAAGTCCCACTCTCTCAGCCTCAAGAGGTGGGCAATGGCAAAGCCCCCTTGAACAAATCTTCTTAAAGAAAACCCCATGAAAGGTTTGCCTTAGGGCCACCCAAAGTCAGAAATGAGTTGAAGGTACATGGCAATGACAGTATCTTCTGGCAGATAGGTTTATTTTGATGGCTGTGTCCCTGATTGCTGAATATAAAACCTCTGTGTTGAAGAGCCCAGGTGGTGCAGTGGTTAAATGCTGGAACTGCAGCCACAGTGTTGTGAGTTTGATCCTGCAAGGCTCCAGGTTGACTCAGCCTTCCAGTTTTCTGTAGGTTGGTAAAATGAGTACCCAGCTTGTTGGGAACAATTAGATAAAAAGCATTGTAAACCGCTTAGGGCGTGCTTAGCACTGATAAGTCCTATAGAAATGTAACTGCTAACTGCTAAGGGGCAATATACCTTTGATTCCTACAAAAGTTCAGAACAAGCCTAAATGTTTGGTCCTCTTTATCTTGCCCTGTTTCTTAGTGTTCTCCCTCGCTGGGTGCTTTCTGTCAATTCCAGACCTGGTCAGTGGTCCTCTTAAGGATAACAAGGCTTCCAGGGGTATTGTGTAGCTTCTGGGTATATCTCATTTTGCAACTGGAGCATTGACTGAACTGCAGCTGAGGGAAGCCTGCAGCTTGCAACCTTGGTTATTTTGCTGCAGGACCTCCAGCAGGAAACTCAGTGTTTTCAAACCCTTGAGTTCCCTCTGGTGTAAAAATGATGGTACTGCAGTGAAAATAAACTACATTGCTTGCTAGTAATTTTTAAATTTGTGAACCAGTTCAGGAGCCCAGTTCAGAAGCGTGGTAAATGTAACACATAAATATTAGGCTTCCAGACAACTAAGAGTCCTAGTAATTTTCTATTTTAGATCATATCCATTTGAACCGAACCAATAATATTCAGGGAGGTAGTATGCA
Source organism: Cyclura pinguis (assembly GCA_030412105.1). Taxonomy (NCBI): domain Eukaryota; kingdom Metazoa; phylum Chordata; class Lepidosauria; order Squamata; family Iguanidae; genus Cyclura; species Cyclura pinguis. The sequence continues at coordinate 192,040,749 of CM059600.1, read as the reverse complement.
TTTCCTGAGAACCAGCGTGGTATAGTGGTTTGAGCATTGGATTACGACCCTGCAAACCAGGGTTTGATTCCCCACTCAGCCATGGAAACCAACTGGGTGACTTTGGGCTCGTCACACACTCTCAGCTCCAGAAAACCCTATGATAGGTTCACCTTAGGGTTGCTATAAGTTGGAAACAACTTGAAGGCACACAACAAGAAGTGTGCATTTCCCCGGCCATGAACCCACAGGTCTGTACAGCTCCTTCTTTGTCTTGCCTTGATACAGAAATGCTATTCTGACGTCCGCTGACATTCCTCACCCCTCAATCCAGAAGTGCAGCTGGAATGTGCAAAGAAAGCAATGCAACTTTGATGTTGTAACAGTGGAATTGTACCACTTCATACTGGAGGTGGAGGAACACACGTTCTGAATGCTTCCTTATGTTAACAGTTGTTTTTTTTTGAAATCACTGCAAGCAGCAAATAAGCATGTATTATGTGGGCAAATGCTTCTAATCCAGCCTGCTTCCTACTGGTTTTTATATCTTCAGGGAGGTTTTGTTTTGTGTTCCCTCATTTCAGTCCAAACTGATATGGTCCATTCTGCTGCCTCTGGACCCTTCCACCTTGTTCCTGCCTTGTTCTGCTGCTAGAGCTAACTGCTTCAGAATTGCATCTGCTAATCTACATTTACTGTTTGGAAGAGTACTCCTCACCCCTGTCCTGACTTTGCTTTGTAGAGTCCAGCTTTCTGCTATGATGTACCGGTATCTACTAGCCAATAGCCATGTGCAGATCAGACAGCGCGTTCCTTAACAGAGTGGGCTACCTTATCAGACAAAGGCAGCTGCTACCCCTAAAATAAAACAGCTGCAGATGGTTTAAAGCAAGACAAGATATTTTACCTTGGGTCCTAGTTGCTGCAAAGGACAGTGTAAAGTAAGAGGATAGTTAGATTGAACATCACTTCTCCCCAATTTTCCAGAGAATCTGGTGTAATTTTCAAAAGAGTTTGAACTCAACTTTTAAATCTTTTTGTGGGACATTTCTAAACACCAAGCATTTCCAGATTGGTTGCGATGCCAGCAGATCCACGCTCACTATCTAATTTGCTGCAAAAAACCCGTTTAAGTGATGATAGGGAACTTGACTGATCCAGTGAGCAATGAGAGGACTCCTCTCCATGTCTTCTCCTGAGCTCAGTGCCTCAAGATTCCCCTTAGCCAGGATGTGTTGAAGTATTTTGGGACCTGTAGCCCAAAAAGTAACTTTCCTAAGCTTAGCCCCTGTCCTTCCTTCAAGCCACCTGTTAAAAGCTGTTTCCCCTCCCAGCAGGATTCTTGGAAGTAACTCCACAGGAAGAAAAGAAATACAGATAAGCAGAGGTGTGTGCTCAGAATGGTCAGGCAGAAAGAATTGTTTTTTTTGCACTTCCGTGTCCCCCTACCCATACCTTATTTATACCACCCCGGTATTTATACCTTATTATTAAGACAACTACATGTACCCTAGTTTTGGACGAGTTAGACTATGTTTTTTGATTATGTGAACCATACCTCATGAAAGTTGGGGTACAGGACATTCTTTAAAACAGATGACTGTCTTTGTTAGAACTTCACTGTTGTATGGGGTTCTGGTTTGACCCACTTTCCTTTCCCTCTCCCTTCCCTGTTGCAACACAGGCCTGTCCTCTGAATGCCACCCCCTACTGTAGCAATGGCAAGAGCAGTCAGCAAGTGTGGGAGGAGTTTTCACAGTGCTTCACGCCAGCTGTCAAGGAGGTGGTGGAGTTTGCCAAGAGCATCCCAGGCTTCCAGTCACTCTGCCAGCAGGACCAAGTTATGCTGCTCAAAGCAGGCACTTTCCAGGTCAGTTGCTCTTGCTGCGTGTTTCTCGTGGATAAAGCCAGAGTACATTCTTTACTTGGGCAACCTAAATTCTGTGCAAAGAATAAATTATGCAGATTGAGCCAAGCTGCTCTTAAGTCAAGGCTGGATTTTATCCAGAGGTTTTCAGTTTTGGGTCAGAGCTGGGATGTCAGATGGCAAGGACAGAGAGAGCAAAAGACCATGGTATTTGCGGGTAGCCTTTCTCGCAGCTGTCGCTGAGGGTGTAGCTATGTGTGTGTGTAGAAGGCAAAATGAGGGCACTGCCCCTCAAAGAAGAATTCTGGCCCCCAATTAAATTTTCACCAGTGCCCAAATCTTTAGTGTTGCAGTAATTTCATACTTCAGTTGAGCATTTATAGACACAGTTTAGGCATCCAAAGAAATGGAGACAGGTAGTTACCAAGAGAATGCAAGCACAGCAGATGCAAGAATTCTCGATGTGAATCATTTTCAGTCGCTCACTCTCTGCAGTGCTAGGCATTTGGGGACTTAAGGAAAATTCCATTTGAGGGGCAGAATTCTAATTCTCATTGGCAATGCCCTCATTAGCCCCCCCCCCCCGGCCAATATCTGCAGCACTGGAAAAATTTGCTTTTTCTCTCCCTCAAATGAAAATTTGCAGCATCCCTTTGTGAGGGTCACACTCAGACATGAGAAATACACTTGCCTTTAACTCAGGGGATAGTAAATTTTTCCATAGTTTAACCATGAATTACTTGAGGTGGAGGGGTTTATTTTATTTCCCGGTTTCTTTGCCCAGATAGTGCTAGCTGACCTTGAAGAAATGGCAGTGCCTCATCCTTTTCCTGCTCCTTCCCTCTCCAGGTGCTGATGGTGCGCTTCTCTTCCCTGTTCAGTCCCAAGGAGAAGGTGGTGACCTTCCTGAGCGGAGAGACATACTCACTCTGCAGCCTGCGTACCATGGGCATGGGCTCTCTCTTGGATGCCATGTTTGAATTCAGTGAGAAACTTAGCTCCCTAGGCTTAGATGCCCAGGAAATGGCGCTCTTCATGGCTGTGGTCCTTGTCTCAGCAGGTGAGTACGTGACTCTACCAGGGGATTATGGTTTTGTGGGGAAGGAGATGTGTCATCCTAGCTTTGACAAGAGCTTCTGGAAGTTCAGTTGAAGCAGAGATAAGTTAAAAGGCAGCCCATTAACCGAGGGCTGTTTTTATGGGCCCTTGTGCTTCCCAATTTTTAGCCAAGGTAAGAGTTCAGTTGTTCTTCCACAGTCCTGTAGGAGTTGTGAGTAGCTGGAGGAATGGGTGACGGACAGGCTTTTTTTAAGCCTTTCTTCCAACAATTAGTGTGTGTGTGTGTGTGTGTGTGAGAATTCATTGAATAGTGGAAATAACTTCAGATATTTGCGGGGGAGGGGGAGGGAGTCTCTCTGGGTCTAAAAGATGCCTAGGGCAACCTGAAAATGGTCAGTCCTGTGCCCTAGAAACTTGGGCAGGAGGAGTTCAGTTGGTCACTTAAAAAAAAACTTGATAGCTGAGCATATTTTAGTCTCCTGTTTTGTTCTTTTAGCTGAAGATGAGGGAGAATTTTAAATAAGTAACCTGGGACAGCGTCGCTGAACTTGTGCAGAGGGAATTTCCTTCAATGCTGAGTAATGCAGCTGAACCACACACACCTGGGATTAGAAAGCAGGGCTTTCAGGCAGGACTTTGCCTTCATGACCTCACTATTTTCATATTAATCACTGAATGAAGTTACATTCATGCTGGTTATTCTGATATTGGCTACAACATACAGTTTTCAGAAAATCCCATTTTTAAAAAAGAAAAAAAATCTACTTCTCATAGTAGGAAGATTGAAAATGTGTGAGAAATACCAGGTGGAATTTCAAACATCCAGAGGTTAGTTTAATAAAGTTTCCAGTTGCAGGGTGGTAGTGGTGGGGAAGCAATGGGCTCCTTGCCTTTCCCTTCTTACACATAGGGCCTTTCCACACTGCACTGTTATACTGCTATTATTCCACTTTCAACGTCCTATGGAATCCTGGGGTTTGCAATTTAGGGAGGAACATTTAGAATTCTCAGCCAGAGAGCTCTTTGGCCTCAGTAAACTACAAAAACCAGAATTCCATAGGATGTTGAAAGTGGAATAATAGCATTATAACAATGTAGGGCAGAAAGACCTGTAGACTAAATCAGGCACATTTAAAAGAAATGGTGCAAATTAACTTCCATAATGTATACAACTTGCACATTCTATCTTTTCTTGGTTTGAAATTTAGGACTAAGTATGGCACCAGATTTTCTTTCTTTTTTAAATGTTTAATTGTATTTTATGCCTGCATTGTAATGTCACGATATTTCTTGCAACCGAGTATGATACTGACAATCAAATAAACATTGTGCCTACTTTAATTCCTCCCTCCCCATACATTTTCTGAGGAAGTAAACCCCCAGAAAAGCCCTCCATTCTCCATGGCCTGCTTCTGTCAATTTTAACATCTTTGCTTTGATCTTCAGATCGCTCTGGCATCTCTGACGTAGATGCTGTTGAAATCCTTCAAGAGACTTTAATCCGGGCCTTGAGAACTCTAGTAACTAAGAAGCATCCTGATGACTCCACACTTTTCCCCAAGCTGCTTCTTCGTCTCCCTGACCTGAGAACCCTCAACAACCAACATTCGGAGAAACTCCTTGCCTTCCGGATCAACCCTTAAGTCCACTGGACCAGTTGCTTAAGCCCTAAGAGGTTTAGAGGAAGAGAGGCGATCAACCATCAAGCAAATTTAATGCATTGGAACTAAATTTTGCTCTTGCAAGAAGATGGCGACAATGAGAGAAGAGAAACAGAAGGGATCCGGCAAGGGCGGGGAGCACATACCCATCGCAGCTGGGATCTGCTAGAGCAGATCCCTCCCTGGTGAGGCGATCAGATGCAGGAAGAAGGGTCTGCGTTTCCCAGATAGCGCTCTCCGTGGTGCTGTGTGGATTGAAGATCATTTCTTTGCTAGAGGAGATCAAGCAAATGAACTGGACACATTGACTGTGTTGTTTTTAAATGTGTGTGTACATATATATATCTTTCCATAAGATCTTGTCTTGATGTTGTATTCTGTATATAAGGACACCAGGCATATTGTACATACTAATTAACATTGGTAGCTCTTGAGGACAGGAAAGTGCAGGCCATCTTGATAAGGCAGTTATTGAAACGTAGTTTCCTTCCTTAATCTGCATGCTACCATTAGCACCATGAATCCAAGTTTTCCTTTTTCCTTTCTCTTTTCTCTTCTTTTCTTTGCCTCTGTTCTCTTTAATGCTTTTTCCTGAAGAAGGAATAAATGCACATGGGTTAGGTGCTAACACTGTATCTTAAAACATTCAATATATATATATACTGCAAATTTTACTGGATAGGTGTTAGATTCAGATGTGTAGAACTACTTGGGTCAGTTTTTCACCTTCATCTCAGCCCTACTAGTGGGGCCACAATCCTCTTTTTGTCTTGTCTGACGTGAGTGTCTGTATCTACATAGTACATATAGTATATATATATATATATATTTTGTAAATGCTTCAAACAAACACACAAAGGGGCTTCCACCAGTTTGTAGGTAGAGTTGCACTCTCTGAGGTGGCCATGACATGCTGTCCAGGCCAAAAGTGGAGGAAGGATGTGGAGATGCTTAGCTGGATTGGAGGGCAGTTTCTCAGAAGGAGCAAATGGAAGGACCGCAAGAACCCTTGTATGTATGTTTGGATCCAGGCTTTGGATCATCTAGGTTCTTTCCCTTCCAAGGAAGTTTTACAAGAAATGAACAACAAGTTATTTCAGCCATTTGGAAGAAAGGGCTAAGCAAAGTAAACACTCCTAATGCCATCCTGCCCAATCTTACCAGTTTCTTCCGGGCAAAGGTGCTTTTATTTTTTTTTTCATGAAGGATGAAGCTATGACTCTTTCTTGGGGTTCTAGTATCCAGCATCCCATCCTTTCCTCTAGATCTCATCCCCTTCTAGGACAGGGCATAAAATCCCCAAGTCCTGGCTGTTTCCAAGCTGCCTTCTATTACATTCAACCCCATCTTTATTCCAGAGTTCCAAACGTAATGCCAGACTTCTGGCCAACTACTTTTTTCTAATAATCAATAGATTACTTTCCTCAGAAGGGAATAGAGAGTAACCTGGAAGAACTCATTCCAACTTCTTCCTTATTCATTATCCTTGGGGCTGTGTGTTGTGCGCACTTTATAATAAAAAAATAATATTTTTTTGAAAAGCAACCCAGATTTCTGTGCCAAGAAATGCCTAAATCTGTGTGATCTGGATAAATTATGCAAATTTAAGCAAATATTTGTTTATTCTGCATAATTTATTCTACTTCCAGTTGTCTTGAAAAGTAAGGAGGCACAAGAAGCTACACAGGACACTGGAACTCTCTCTGTGGATCTCTGGAAATTCATCTGAGACCTCATCTGGACTTCCCACTGCCGAACTGCACGTGATGGTGGCAGAGCCATGTGTAATGTGTACTCATGCAGTTTAGAGCACCACCAGGCCAGATAGGAAAGTGGTATGGAATACTGAGCCCTCTCGCATCTGCTGTTCTTAGCTCCACAGTTCATTTCTCCCAACTTCCGGGCTCCTCCAATACCAGCTGAGAAAAAAGTGCCTGAGGGAAAGATCTGTGGAGAGGAAAATGGCAGGCAGTGGGTTGGGAGTTGCGGGGGGGGGGGGTCACTACCTCTTACTGTGTGCCCTTGCAAGTACTTTAAGTTATACCTTACTTTTTTCTGCTCTAAATGTGGCTGTAGCACACTTTTGGGAGGGGAGGGGCAGGAAATGGCTGTGTCTTCATCCTGTGCAGTTTGGGACCTGGGATTTTACTTGGCAAAGGCCAACTTTTAAAATACCTTTTCCCCTTGGCCATAAAGGCTATAAACTTGTTTTTGTTATTTTTTTAAAAAAATAAATAAAATGGAAGCTGAGATTTGCAGAATGCTGAATTCTGTGCCAGAGTCTAAGTTCCACACATGGAGGATAATGGATTTGCAGAAACATGGATTATACAGAGATTTGTTGATCCAAAAATATCAAGAACTGGTTTTCTCAGCTGTCATATGTGAGATCATATATATATATATATGTAAGAAGAAACCAAACGTGGGGCAGAGGGGGAGGTTTGTAGAGTGAGTGACCAAAAAAGTAGGGGGGCAAACTACCTTTTCTCCCCCATAGGCTCCCCCAGTTTTCCATGTTGGCTGTGGCCAGCCCTGTCCTGTTCTCTGCATTGGTACATATCAGGGTTTTGTTCATCCCGATTACAGGAGCTCTCTCATGGCACGTTTCGATCACCCTCCTGTGTTGCATGACGTGGGTAGTATTTGTGTTCTTTGCAGGGTGGGAGGGACACTATTGCTGCTGCTGTTCGACACTGCTTTTAAATTAAACCAAACATTGCACTTTCCTTAGAAGTCTAGAAGAAAAAAAATATATGTATGTTTATAACAAAGAGTTCCCTCCCTAAACCAGAGTATATTTGCTGCAAAGGGAAAATAGAGAGGGTTTTACTTGCTGCTGCTGCTGCTGCTGCTGGGAGTCCAAAAGACTCACAAAAGATACTGACAAGGAAGAAAGAGATAGAGAGAAAGAGAGTTTATTTTTTGTCTAATATTGAAGTGCAATAAATACATTAAAAATTAAATGAAATAAATACTTAACAGTGAGACAAGTGTCTGTCATTCTTATTGTCAGCCAGGTTCCATGTTGATCTGTACTTCATACTTTAATGATGATAGTGTCAAGCCTTGAATTTCAGACAATATAACTTTGACCAGACCAAAAGCTTACACAGTCCAACATCCTCTTTCCTAGAGGCCAGGCCGGTGCAAGGCATCTGAGAAGCTTCAACTGGAACGTGAACGCAGTAGCTTTTCCCCACTGCTGTTGCCCAGCAGCTGGTACTCAGGGACATAGTGCTTTGACCTGGAGGCTGAATACAGCTGTTGTGACTGGTGTCCACTGCTCAGTTGATCACGAATGTGTCTAATCCCAAGGGCAGAGAGAGACACTTGGACTGGAAGAGCACTGGGGAGATGACTATGACGACTAGAGAGTCCTATGCCAGTGGTTCTTAACCTGGGGTTTGTGGATCCCTTGAGTTCTGTGAAGCCTTCACAGGAGGTCCACACAGAGTTATCATTCATCCTAGAAAATGGGGAAAATCCCAGATTTAAGGGAGTAAAAATGCCCCAGCTGGTGGATGCAGCATGTGCCGAATTCCTCAAAGGTGGTAGTGATGATGAATGTGACAGCAATGACAACATACTGTGCTTGAGGCTCTCGTGCCAGAGAGCCCAGAAGATGGGAAGGCGGGAGAACCCAGAAGATGGGGGGAGACATGCACCTAGGCCTTGCGTAGGGAGTGCGGCAACACTGCTTGAGCCCAAGACCAGGCAGTGTGGTGGAGCTTTGCTTCCAAGTAATCACAAGAATAGATGGGAGTCCCTTTACTCTTGTGGCTGGTTTGAAGCAAAGCAGTGAGGGTCTCAGTGCTCCTTTGGCGGAAATCACAAAAGAAACACCATTTTCTTCTGAAGAGGCATCAAGAGAGTAGAAAAGGCAGGTGCTTTCAAAAACAGCACTTGCCACTGTACTCTCTCAGTGCTCCTTCAGAGGGAAACAGCATTTCTTTCGCACTTTCCTCCAAAGCAGCACCAAGACCCTTACTTTCCAGGCATTGCTTTGCGGGAAAGAAAGGCCAAAAGAAGTGCAGTTTCCCCAAAGGAACATCAAGAAGCGGGGGGGAGAGAGAGTAGGTACTTCTTTTGGAAGTATCTAATCTCTTGGTGCTACTTTGGAGGAGAATGACATTTTTTTTTTGTGCTTTCCCCCAAAACAGCACTGAGATCCTTTACAGGTTATGATTTGGTGGAAAAGGCAGAAGAAATTATTCTTTAGGCCTGCCTCTCATTCATAACCTTCCTTTTAGTAAATTCTAGTTTACTCTACTTTCCTGACACTTGAAGGATCTCAGCATACTACTCCATAGACTATTAACAAGCCTCCTTTCCTTTGCATTGTCTACTGGAAGAAAAAAGGATAAGGGTGAGCGACCGATGAGCAATTATAAACAAATATTTGAATATTTAAATCAATATTTGAATATTTAAATCTAAATTTAAATATTTAAATCTTGAGTTAAGTCTTGTGGGTCCCCAGCAACAAATTATATTTACAGGAGGTCCCCAGTAAAGATTAAGAATCACTATTCTAGAGCAAGGCCATTTCCACAGTGTTATAGTGCTATTATTCCACTTTCAACATCCTATGGAATCCTGGGGTTTGCAGTTTAGGGAGGGGGCCTTTAGAATTCTCAGTCGGAGGGCTCTTTGGCCTCAGTGAACTACAAACCCCAGAATTCCACAGGATGTTGAAAGTGGAGTAACAGCACTATAACAGTGTAGTGTGGAAATGGCCCAAGTCAGCCAAGGCAGTATAAGACGTTACCCTGGACTCTTGGCAGGGCATGGACATCACCTTCTGAACTTCTAAACATGCTAGTTGTTCCTTGCCGCTTGTTGCTAACAAATGAAGTCAAGTAATAAATTAGCTCTGATTCCAGAGGTCCTTAAACGTGATCTAGCTAACTAGATAGGACATTACATCACACTGCTATTTGATTTAGGTCTTTGGCTTCATCAGCACAAACAAAAGCAAACAGTAGGCTACTTAACAGCAGTCTTAGATAGACTGCTTTGAAAGTTATTCAGAATTTCTTTTATTTCTTCTTTTGTCCACATGTTGCCTCTATGTATGTGATGGCATTCCATTAATTAGGGGTGGGAATCATGTCCTCGAGATGTTCTTGGGCTGCAGCTCTGACCAGCATAGCCAGTGGTGAGTTGGGAGTTGTAGTCGGACAGCTTCTGGAGGGCCACACAATTTCTGTTCTTGCACTAAATTGAGAGAATAATGCTTTGTACAAGGATATTCCAGAGCTGTTATTTTCAAGGCATGCAGCTGTCACCTGGTAGACGATAGAACAGACCAACATAGTCACGAACATCTTCAAAATAATGATTTTGCCCCAACAGCATCCAGTATTCTTCTGACAGATCAGCACATTCAGTACTCCCTTTCCTGCCTCCCTCAAGAGGCAAGCTAAGCTGTCTTATATGAAGCATGAGGGGGAAACATGACTGAGGCCTGGTGCACCTTTTCGCCATAGGAAACACTTCATATAGTTCAGTGTTTGGTATGCCTCACTCAGTTCTGAAAATGATTGCACACCCGGTCATTCCAAAAATTCTGTGTCTGCCTTTACTCCAGCAGTGTGTTACACTGAAGTAACTGCTCCTGCGATCACTGAGGAAACATTAAAATTGTTTTCTCAGTCAAAGTATACCTCATATGTCACACTGCACTAATCAATACTCTAGGCATCCTGCTCCTTCATACATCCACTCCTCATTTCTGTGAGAAGATGGGTGTGATTTTGGGCTGTGGGTGCCACAGTTAACACAGGATATTGACAAACTGGATTGTCTCTAAAGAACGGCAACCAAGATGGTAAAAGTTTAGAAAACCAAGTCTTATGGGGAACGGCTGAGGTAAAGGGTCAGAAACCGAGCCCTGTGGGGAATGGTTGAGGTAAAGAGTCAAAAACTGAGCCCTATGGGGAACGGCTGAGGTAAAGGGTCAGAAACCGAGCCCTGTGGGGAATGGCTGAGGTAAAGAGTCAAAAACTGAGCCCTATGGGGAACGGCTGAGGTAAAGGGTCAGAAACCAAGCCCTGTGGGGAATGGCTGAGGTAAAGAGTCAAAAACTGAGCCCTATGGGGAACGGCTGAGGTAAAGGGTCAGAAACCGAGCCCTATGGGGAATGGCTGAGGTAAAGAGTCAAAAACTGAGCCCTATGGGGAATGGCTGAAGTAAAGGGTCGGAAACTGAGCCCTATGGGGAATGGCTGAGGTAAAGGGCCTGGAAACTGAGCCCTGTGGGGAATGGCTGAGGTAAAGAGTCAGAAACTGAGCTCTATGGGGAATGGCTGAGGTAAAGGGCCTGGAAACTGAGCCCTATGGGGAATGGCTGAGGTAAAAGGTCAGAAACTGAGCCCTATGGTTAATGGCTGAGGTAAAGAGTCAGAAACTGAGCCCTATGGGGAATGGCTGAGGTAAAGAGTCAGAAACTGAGCCCTCTGGGGAATGGCTGAGGTAAAGAGTCAAAAACTGAGCCCTATGGGGAATGGCTGAGGTAAAGAGTCAGAAACTGAGCCCTATGGGGAATGGCTGTGGTAAAGGGTCAGAAACCCAGCCCTATGGGGAATGGTTGTGGTAAAGAGTCAGAAACTGAGCCCTATGGGGAATGGCTGAGGTAAAGAGTCAGAAACCGAGCCCTATGGGGAATGGCTGTGGTAAAGGGTCAGAAACCGAGCCCTATGGGGAATGGCTGTGGTAAAGGGTCAGAAACTGGGCCCTGTGGAGAATGGCTGAGGTAAAGGGCCTGGAAACCGAGCCCTATGGGGAATGGCTGAGGTAAAGGGCCTGGAAACCGAGCCCTATGGGGAATGGCTGAGGTAAAGGGCCTGGAAACCGAGCCCTATGAGGAATGGCTGAGGTAAAGGGTCAGAAACTGAGCCCTATGGAGAATGGCTGAGGTAAAGGGCCTGGAAACCGAGCCCTATGGGGAATGGCTGAGGTAAAGGGTCTGTGAGGTAAAGAGTCTGCAAACCAAGCCCTATGGGGAATAGCTGATGAAACTGGATGTGTTTACCCTGGAGGAAGGAAGACTGAGAGATGATTTGACAGTTATATTAAAATATCTAAAACGCTTTCATGTGGAAGATGGAACAAGCTTGTTTTCTGTTCTTCCAGAGAGTAAGACTTTTGCCAAAAGACTCTACCCCAAGGAAGATTCGGATTATTAGGAAGATAAGAACAATTTGGTGATAGATGGGGCTACTGTGAAAGATGGTGGACTCTCCTTCATCGGAGGTTTTTAAACAGAGGTGAGATTGTCAGGGATGCTTTTGCTGTGGATTCCTGAATTGGCTGGGTGGTTGGACTACATGAGCCTTGGTGTTCCTTTCATCTCCATAATCCTTTCGTTTTTTTTTAATATTACACAGTAATTCCTCCCAACACCCACGCAGAAACAGCCTTCTCTTTTTTAAAAAGCTGTAATTACCAATCTTCATCACTAGAGGTCAGTGAATGCCACTATAATCCGACTTCAACCTCCTTTCCCACCCCCTTCCAAGAACGACTCCGGGGCTACTTTCCTGCTTGATAATAGGTTTGCTTTCGGGTCTCCCTAAGTCAGAAACAACTTGAGGGCACACAAGAACAACAACAGCAACCTTGCCTAAGAAAATCTTATGAAATTTATGGGCAACAGGCCACTTGAAAGCATAATCAGTCAACCATCCATATCTGTGAATTCTGTAACACAGATTCAACCAACCAGGGCTTGAAAATATTCCAGAAAAGGAAAACAATCCAAAAAGCAAGCGTTAGTCTTGCTATTTTAGATAAGGGACACTGTTTTACTACACCGTTGTACATAATGGGACTTGAGCATCCAAGAATTTTGGTATCAATGGCAGATCCTGGAACCAAATCCTAGTGGACCCCAAAGGGCCCACTATACATACACAACCATGATATGAGATGCACTGGGAGGAGGGGTGCTCTGCCAGAATGAGACAGGTCCCTGGGGTGTCTGAGCTGGGATGTCATGAAAGAGCAACAAATGTTAGTTGTACAGTTAAGGGCCTTTCTGCCCTACACTATTATAGTGCTATTATTCTACTTTCAGCCTCTTGTGGAATTGTGGGGTTTGTAGTTCGCTGAGGCCAAAGAGCTCCCTGGCTGAGAATTCTAAAGGCCCCTCCCTAAACTGCAAACCCCAGGATTCCAAATGGGGTGCCATTTGCTTTTTCATATCAGTCAATAATTATCAAGTGTCAGCCTTTTTTCTGTACACATCACCTCTCAGCTCTTGCTGTGTGTCTCTGCCATTCAGTTTTGGGATAGCGCAGTAAATGCAAGGAAAAGAAAATTGGTGATGAGGGGCACTACTACATTGAACCTTAGTGACTAGTGTCAGAGACTCATGACCGTGGTAGTCATAAGAGCCTAAAGTTCAACCTGGGTCAGATGCAAGGTCAATCTAATCCAGAGACCTGTTTCCTAGAACGGCCAATCAAGTAATGCACAGAAATTTTCAAACATGCACCCTGCATTGACCTGCCTTCCAAGTCACTCCTTCTTTTGTAACAGAGGGAAACAAATTGACCTACTTCTTCCTACCTGTCACTAGAATGCCTTGAATTAAACAAAACAGTCTGATTGATCTGGTACATGTTTGTAAAACACTCTTTCAGGCCACATTAATCAATTAATTGGTCCTTGGCACACTTAGTTGGGAATAAGCCTTACAATGGGTCTCTCTCTCTCTCTCTCTCTCTCTCTCCCCTTCCCTCTCTGTGTGTGTACATGTGCCTTCAAGTCACCTGTTGACTTATGGTAACTCCATGAAATTCACTGAGTTTTCTTACTCAAGAAACACCCAGAGATGGTTTTCCCTGCAGCATCTGGTATTCCTTGGTATTCCCGCATCCAAGTTCTAGCTGGGACTGACCCTGCTTGGCTTCCATGATCAGACAGGATCTGGTGCCTTTTAGGGTATTTAGGCCCTACACGGCGGATCTTACTGCAGAATAAATATGTTGCCCTGCTTGAACTTTAGGACGAACTGCATGTGCTCTGGCCTCTAGACATATTGCTGGTGGCAACGCATGTGAGGACTTTTTCAGTGGTGGCATGGTGTATATGGAACTCCCTGCCCCAAGTGGTCAGGTCAGCCTCTTTGTCCTGTGTTCCTCTGACAGTTGTAAAAATATCTCTTTAAATGAGCCTTTGACACTTTGCTTATTTTCATTGGTGGACTGTTATTTTAGGCTCTTCTTTTTGCTGCTGCTCTTAGCTTTTTGTAAATGTATTTTAGTAGATTTTTTGCTTTTTAAAATATTTTAAAATCCACCTATTCTTTTTTTTCCCTTTTTTCCTTTCTTTTTTTTTGTGGGGGAGGATGGGTGAAAGGTCTAGTATGTAAGTTCCTTGAATAGATTATAAACATTTGTTTTTTGGGGGAGGAGTTATAGCTATAACCCTAATCACACTTCCCAGGGACACAGTGGGGTTACAATAGAGTGGGATTGCACAAAAACCTGTTCAGAATTATACTGCAAATATAGATGCTGTGAGCCATGATTGCACCACCCCAGACTGTGCTAGGAGTGAATAGAAGTGGTTTTGAGAGCCAGCCTTGTCTCTTAAAGGGTGAAAAAGCTTTCCTCTCTGTTATTTTTGTGCATTCCTTCAGAGCTATATGAGTAATCCCTGTTTTTGTGTCTCCATCAACTGCCAGTCTCAGAGTATGGTGCCACTTTCTGCACACGTGTCTCATTGCTCATCAACACCCTCACCCCACTCCCCTAGTTATCACTGCAATCTGGCAAGATGCAGAGACGTATATTTCTGCCTCACCGTGGAGGTAAGGCCCCATTCCCTCAATAGACCTGTTGTTTCTAGGCCGCCTGCCTTGGCCCTGCAGCCCCCAGAATCACCTCAGCTTGCAGTAACCAGCCATCTACTTTGTTTGACTTGAGACTGGGCCAAGAGGCTTGGACAAGGCAAGAATTGTTGAGAGATTTGGAGCTCAGAGAAGAGAGAAGGAGGCAAGTCTTTTGAATCTCGACTACTGAAGCTTACCTTCTCTTTCCTCATCTGGGGCCTTTTCTACTACCCCAGGACCAGAGGCAAGCGGAGTGTGGGCAACAGGGCAACAGAATCTTAAGTGCAGAACTTAACTTGCATTGAGTAGATCATTTGAAATACTTCCTGTATGAGAGCCACCTACTCTCCCCCTGTCACAATTAGGCAGGGACAGTCCCAATTATTTTTCTGTGCTCCTACTTTCTCAGCTGCAGGCACATGGGATATTTTTAAAATATCCCAGTTTCTCTCTTCCCTCTCCCCCTTTTCCGCTTTTTCTCTTTGTCCTCAGTATACTTCAGTTGGTGAAAACATTTCAAAAATAGTTTATACTCAATGACTTCATCAGAGGGGAAAGGAGGGGAGGGATAGAATGTTGCCCTTCCTAGTTGTTGTGTTTTCAACTTACCACAACCAAAAGGTGAACCAGCACAGGGTTTTCTGGACCTGAGAGGACGTGATGTGCCCACGGTCACCAAGTAGGTTTCCATGGCCAAGTGGAGAACTAAATTCTGGTCTTCAGGGTTGTAGTTCAGTGCTCAAACCACTATATCACACTGGCTGTCCCCTTCCCAGTAAGCTCAGGCAAAAGCAAACAGCTACAGCCTCTCCTAATTTGTCTGTTCTTCCTCATTAGTAACTTGTTTGGGGATATGTTCCAGTTTTTCTCTGTGAAATGTTGGAGGGTATGATGTAGTGATTAATGTGTTAAGACTAGGACTGGTCCAGGACATTTTGCTGCCTGCAGCAGAGCAGCAAAAGATATCCCTCTCACAAAAGTCAAGGTGCATAACATCCAAGTTCAGCCAAGTTATCTTGGATCCTGAGGCAGAAAATCCCACAAGTGATATGACACTGGAAAAATCTGCTGCTGTGCACAATGAAGGAAGCATATTTATGATCTGGGCCAATACTGGGGAGAAGATTCAAAGGGGATAAACTGAGCCCCTATAGCAGCCTTCCCCAAAATGGGATCCTGCAGATGTGGCAGACTACAACTTCTATCACCCATAGTCACTATGATTGTGACAGACGGTGTAATCCAACACATGTGCATGATTGCTCCGCTGTGGAAGGCTGCCCTAGCACCTCTACGTGTCTGTCTCTATATAACTTATGCAATCCACTGCACGTGGAAACAGAGCACAGGCATGCCCTGGGGGGAAGATGAATAATGAAAAGGAGCCAAACCACACACTGTCAGATGTCGAGAGGGTGATACTGCAGTGAGACTGATTTTTAGCTGATACGAATATGTGGGCATCCTGACCAGGGGCATTCTGGGAAGCTGTAATCCAAAAATGTCATTTTCTCCAACCCTGCCTCTAACTGGGTAAATCTATGCCAGTAAAGCTATGCCAGTAAAGCTACAGTAAAGCCATTTCAGAATCCTCATGGACGTTGTAAAGGATGCTAGGCCTTGGCTCCTGCATAACGTGGACTGTGCTGGAAGCAAGACCCAAGTATCCAGTTTCTGTTCTCAGGGAGAGTGGCTGAGAGGGTTGCCAGAATAAAAACTGGAGATGGCTCCTCTATCTTTAACAGCTGTGCAGAAGAGAGAATTTTAGCAGGTGTTGCTTGCTACCTGGTTGCATGATAAGCAACACCTATTCATATTCCTTATTCTACACAACCTTTAAAGGTACAGGAGACCTCTCTAGGTTTCACTGGCAGCCATAGTGTCTGATGCTGTCTTTCAACACAAACTGTGCATCAGTGCTCTCTCTCTAGAACATTACAGGTGGTGCCAGCAAGTGAGGTGGGAAGGCACAGTTGATGGTGGGGCTTTCACATACACAGCCAGATGAGAGGGAGAGGGGGGAGTGGAGGTGGAGCAACAAGGTCATGCACTGTCTGCCAAACAGAAGCTCTTGCTCCATCTCCTCCCAGACCACTGCTTGTTAGAGGTCAGATGTCTATCCAATAATTCTTGGTTCTCTTAAATGGTTCCCCAATGGCAAACTGGGATATTTTAAATGCAGCTGAAAAAATGGCATGACAGAGATTAACTGGGACAGACCCTGCCAAATTGGAACAGTTGGACGGTATGTATCAGCTGCACTTACAGAATGTTTCTCCTCATATTTTAAGTTATGATTTTTCCTGCATCCTAATAGCTAGACAATTGAACGGTGTGAAATGATCAGGGTTGAAGAAATTCATTGGGATGGTTTGCTGCTGCCTAAGGCCAGTTCTGCCATTAAGCAGCATGGGGTGAATGCCTCAGGCAACAAATGCTGTGGGGGGGGAGCAGTGCCAGCTTTCTAGTTGTGACTCCTGAACTCTCTTTTTGGAGCTTCCAGGACATATGGGTATGGATGCCGCACTCACACATGTTCAAACCACATAAATTAACTTGCTGCCTCCATCTCTTCCCAAGCCACTGCTTATTAGAGGTTAGATATCTAGCCAATAATTCTTGGTTCTCTGAAATAGTTTCCCGCTGGCTCATTTTCACATTGCCAGGAATGGGAACTCCTCCAGACCCAGATGCCTTTGCTAGAGTCCTCACCAGCACTAGACTTCCTCCCTTTCTTGGTCACCCTTAAGGCTCTGATAGGCCCCCAGCCTGGCCTAGGCTTCTAACTGGCTGGGAGCCCAATACAAACTTTCTAGAAAAGGATCAGCCCCAGTCCTGCTCATTAAACTTAGAGACCCAGTGAAGCTGCCTTGAGCCAGGACTTCTCCTACTTCACCTCAGCTACCTCTATGACCCACAAATTCCACCCACCCATTGCCTGTTCTGTGCTCTGCTGCAGGAGCAGACTTCTCAGTGTGTGATCCCAGCTTGTACTCTCTCATGACTACAGAATTTACACTTCCCTTATGCTGAGTCAGATATGTCACCCAAAGTTAATTCAAGAGACGTTGCTGCCTGAAATTAAGGGCAAGATGTTTAATCTCCGCCCCCAGTCCACATACAGAATTTGAGTAGACTGGCAGCCATATCTTACTTTGGCACTGGCAACAGAGTAGCATCCTCTGCCACATCAGAGGGCAGCAGGTTAGGTTAGGAGACCCAGGACAGGTTGTATGGGATACACTGCTCTGTCCTTCTACAGAGAACAACACCTGTTCCCACCCCTCAGCATCTGCTGGTTGATACTCTCTGGTGTTCCCTCTCTCTCTCCTCAGCAGTTCCCCATCATCACCACTCAGGCTGCCACTCAGCAGAGCAGACTCCTCTCAACCTTTCCACCCTGGAGAAACCCTTGAAACAATTTTCAGGTCTCAGGGAATCTTGACATAACAATTATCATATCTACAGGAAGAAAAAAATTTATTTTTCCCCAACCATCATCTCTTATGGACCCCATGGCAAGTCCTAGGGTTTGTAGGAAATCCTGGTTAAGAAACCCTACAGTAGACTTCAAAGAAGTTAGCCATGTTAGTCTCTTGCAGCATAAAAAGGTGGAAGGGAGGAGGAAAAAAGAGAATGTGGCAGCACCGTTAAGACTAACTAGTTTTCATTTTAGCATGAGCTTCCATGGATATAAACCCACTCCTTCAGAGTGATATGAACCATATTTATTGCTTTCACATATCAACACTAACTGACCACTGTAAAGACCTGAAAGACCTGCATCACCTTGCCCATCCCTTTGAATATTAGGGGGCTGAAAGTGTGTGATGCACCCAAGGTCACACAGCAGGTTTCCATGACCAAGCAGGGAATCGAACTCTGGTCTCCAGGGGCATAGTCCAGTGCTCAAACCACTGCACCATGGTGGCTCTCCTACATTCCTACAACTGTATAAATGGGAAGCTTTAATTTCTGAGGCTTTAATATTGCTCTGTCTTGTATTTGAAGAAGTGGCTTTACATCTATGAACACTCATGCTAAGGTATAAACCAATTAGTCTTAAAGGTGCTGCCACATTCTTTTTTGTCTTTTCTTCCCCCTCCCTTCCTTCTGCAGTAGATTCTCACTGGCTGGCCTGGCTTATAATATGTAGAGGAGTTCATTGAAATGTTTGTACATTCAGGTTTCTGTGTTGCCTTAGCATTGCAACCAACAATTTTTAAAGCCAGCCACGTGGGATTCTTAGACTTCCGCTGAGATGTTTGTTTACTTTACAGGCAGGGAAAGTTACTAGTAAGCCAGAGCTGTGTCCATTTACCTCAGTGACCTTGCTTGTTGGAATATATTTTGGTCCCTAGCCTAGGACGTTGTGAATATTTCTTCAGGCTTTACTCCAGGATTTTAGGGTGACCCAAGTAATATGCCACTAGAAGGCTCTGCCTCAGTGCCACTTCAAAGGTCTGTTTCCCATCACAGCTCTGTATATGTGTGTGTGTGGGGGGGGCATGCAATCTACAAGAGAAAGGCCAGACATAAGATTTGATCCTTAATGTTCCCAACTAAAGGATAGGAGGTAGATCATTGGTAGAACATCTGAGGCCTATTTCAGGATATGTTGAATCTCTTGTATATCCCTTTAAGACACTCTCACAGGACAAATCTTCAAGTAATGAGAGCGCGTCACTGCTCCTCAGGGCTGGCCCTATCATTAAGCCTAGGCAGCTTGTCTCAAGTAGCTGATTTTGAAAGGACAGCAATTTTTAAGCTATTTGATATTGTTGTATTTTACTGCCAGGAAGGGGGAAAGGTGCTGCTCAGATTTTTTTCCTTTGGTGTCAAAGTGACTTGGATGGCCAAGACAAAGAAACCAACAAGATTACGCATCATTTGGAGCCAAACTAGGTGTGATGTGTTTGAATGCAATTAATATGCATGTTTTTTAAAAGTAAATTGCAGCTGCATGAAGACTGTGCAATCATGGGGTTACGGAGGTGGGGAAGGAGAGCTTAACAGCATCATCATCACTACCATGCTCTTGACCAAAATCACTCCCCTGAAACTGCTATTTGATTATGAAGGACAGCCACTATTGGCAGGGCACATATGGCCAAGGAACATCAGAATACAGTGAGGAGGGCAAAAGTTATTAGTGAGGGAGAACAGACAAGCCAGGAGAGGCTGTAGCAATTTGCTCTTGGCCTGGGAAGGGGAAGATTCTGTCCTTTCCTCCCTCTTCACTCAGCTGAGTGCAAACTGCTTTTGCATTTTGAACCCTTCTGCAGCAAGTGAACTAAGGTGACAGCAAAGAGGGAAGATGGAAGAGGAGAGACAAACCAGGATATTCTAAGAGCAGCTGAAAAATGGGATGACAGATTAATCAGGACAGTTCCAGCCAAATTGGAACAGCTGGATGGTATGCATCAGTAGCACATACTGAATATTTCTTTCCATTTTTTAAAATATGATTTTCCTGCTGCCTCTTTATAGCTAGACAATTGAAGGGTATAAATTGTTAGGGTTGAGGGAATTCACAGGGATATGATGATGTTGCCCAAGGTCAGTTCTGCCATTAAGCAGAATAGTGTGATTGCCTCAGGCAGCAAATGCTGCAGAAGCAGTGCTAGCCTTCTAGTTGTTCCTCGTGAACTCTCATTCTGGATCTTCTAGGGCACATAGGTGTGGATGCCATGCCCACGCTTGTTCAGAGCTGTGTAAATTAACTTGTTGCCTCATATATAGTCGAAATCAGCACCCCATTTTAAATGGTGAAGTAAGTCAGCTTCCAATGCAGTCAGTTTCTGTATGTTATCTCAGGGATGAGTGGGGAGAACCAGCTATCCTGCCCTTTGCCTCAGGCAGCAAAATGTCTTGAGTTAGCCCTGATGCTACAAAAATAGCTTGTGCATATGTATCTCTCTTGTAGGCTCTATTTCAGAGGAGACAGATTTGCAGAAGGACAGCAAGTGCTGAGCTGTTGGTCTTCTTGTTCTTTGCAATGTCAAAGAAGGCTGTGGCTGAGCTTATATAGTGCTATGAGTGATTTATATCTACAAAAACTGCAGAGGGGAGAGGCACTAGAAGAGAGTTATTTTTACAGTGAGCTATGGGGGCAGTTCAAATTATGTAATGTGAAGGTTCATGTGCCCATCCAAAGTTAAAACAACTTTGCCGTCTGTGAGCTGGAAGAGCAGAGATCATTAAAGTCTGCTCTGTGCATAAAAGGAGCCAGTAGTCCATGCTCTCTGCTGGTCTCTTCTGCAAACTTTTCCAGATGCCTAGTTTCTCCCCCATCATATTCTCTTTCCAATTCACATCTGCAAGTGGTTGAAAGGCAAAGATCATCTGTGTGGAGTGGTGAGTGGGCATCAAATTTCCCCCTTCCTCTCTTTCCATTTCTCTCTCCCCACTCCCTGGCACACCGATGAGTCCAAGAAGTTAAGAAAATCCTGGCACTGCAGGGAGGCTGGCTTCCATCTTCAAGTTGTATGTCAGCACCTGGCTGATTGAGCTGTATCAACACCGGCAATGTTCCTTCCTACTCGCTTTTTCATGCCTTGCCACCTTTCCCTGGGCCTCAAATCTTGTCAAATATCCTTCCCTGGACCCTGGTTAAATGCAAGAAATACCGAAGACTCGGCAGTGAGGATGCTTCATGATGAAGCTTTTGTCATGTCGTTACCCTGCCTCAGTCATGGAAGTGCCTCACAGAGCTTATGAATTTTCTTTTTGGGTGATGGCTCCCAGAACCCCCCCAGCCAACATGGCTGTCTTTTTCATTAGTGTGTATGCACACACACATACACAATATCGAGGAGGGAAAAGACAATACAGCTGCATAGTATGGCCATTTCTGCACTACACTGTTATAGTGCTACTATTCGACTTTTAACATCCTTTGGAATCTGGGATTTGCAGTTTACTGAGGCCAAAGAGCTCTCTGGCTGAGAATTCTAAATGCCCCTCTCTAAACTGCAAACCCCAGGATTCCATAGGGTGTTTAAAGTGGAATAATAGCACTGTAACAGTGTCATGTGGAAATGCCCTTTGAGTCTTCCATCTGCAAAGGAGCTGTAGAGAGGAAGGCATGATTCTCTGAGGTAGAAGAGAAATCAAGCCTGGAGACAAGCATGCTATTTTCTCTGTGCAAGCTGAAAAAGAATTTGAAAGAAAGATTGCTGCTCATTTACACTTTAAGTGAACTCTTGTCTGTTTGAAAAAGCCTGACTTAGCAGGTTTTGTATTGTTTCAAAAACCTGCCTAACCTGTTTAATCAGAGGTAATACTGGACTAAAAAGAAATGGTTTTGTATACACACTGCGGGAAGCAATACTTAGTCTCTTAAACCACTTTCCTTTCAACTCTCTTAAAAGCTGTCTGTATCCCAACCAAAGACTAACAATGTTTTAATTGTGAAATTGCTCTGATTCATTCATTGAACTTAAGAAAATGTGTGTATGTGTCTGTGTGTCTGTGCAGACAATAATGTCTTTCACTTTTATTCCTGTGGGGTTTTACCAATGTGTCTTCCATCTTTTTTTCTAACATCTTTACCAAAAATCCATTAAGGAGGGAAAGATTCAATAGCTACACAGTGCATTTTGACTGAAAGCTTTAGAAGCTGTCTGTCTGGAGCCACTCCAATTGTGTTTTTACAAGTGACACTTTGCATACTTGGAATTTAAATGCCTACCCTAAATAGAAAGGGTATGTAGTTGTTAAAATGGTGTTCTTCTGCATTCCATACAGGGCTGCCTTATGACATTTTGTGGCTTGAAGTGGAGCAGTGAGTGGTGACTCCACCCATCCAAGTCAAGGTGTGTAGAACCAAAAGCCGGCCAACTGATATTACCACTGCTTGTCACTACACTAAAAATGCAACAATAACAAATAACTAAAAAAAAAAAATACTACTCTTTCATGTCATCCCAAATCTTCTGCTTGAGGTGGCTGTCTCACCCTATCTAATGGTAGGTCCATTCCTGATTCCTTACCATATTAATTTTGTTCACCTATATGCACAAACAAGTTGATGAGAATATTAAAGGTAGCATCAGGATTCCATGAAAATGGCCATACAAAGGTGATTCTGATGTTGCCTATATTCAGGCGTGTAGTTTGGGTGGAAGGAAATAGGAGAACATTGCCCCCCAGATAAAAATCCTGTCCCCTCTGAAGTGAAAATTTTCCTTCAGTCCCCAAGTTTATAGCATTGTAATAACTTAAAACTTCACTTGAGCATTCAGAAATAAAGTTGAGGCATTCAGACAAAAGAAGCAGGCAGTTTCTGAGGGAATGTGAACAGCAAATGTAAGAGTTTTAGGTGTGAAGGATTTTCTCTCTCTCTCTTCTATCTAGAACCACTAGAAATTCAAGGCTAAAAAGAAAATTTCATTTAGGGAGGCTTTAGCCTCAATCTACTGGAAAGGACAAGATTCTGCCTCCTCCTTTCCTTCTCCTTTGCTGAGTTAATAGAGTAAGAACTATAGTTTGCAGCAACTGAAGTAAGCTAGGGACAAAGAGTGGGTGAAGAGAAAAAAAACCTGGGACATTTTAAAAGCAGGTGAAAAAGTGGGATGATGAGGAAATGGTTGGGAGTGCCAAATCAGCATGGCTGTAGGGTATGGTTACCAACTTTATTGACCTCTGTTGCCAGCTCTGAAGGCCAGGGTATATGAAGGTAGGCTTGCTGAAGGAGCTTTCTAACATAAAAAGGTTAAAGGAAGGAGGAAGTGCACCCTGTGGGCCTCATGGACCCCAACTACTTTGTAGTGACCTCAACTCCTCTCTGACATCCCACGTGAAAAATTATGAACCAATACCACTTAGAGTGATGTGTCTACTCCTAAGATGCATCTCAAGTCCATATGCATGCACACAAACATTTTGCAGAAAATCCAGGAAGTAGAAACCAAAAGTAGATTCCCATTCACCTCTGTTCTGTTTTTCAGCTGATTTTTGGCAAAAACTTCAACAGAGGAGCCCACTGTCAGGGTAAAAATTGGTTCTGGCCTCTGTTGTAATTGCCTATCCTCGAATTAAAGAATGAGAGCCAGGAGCATCTGCAGGGAGGCTGGTCTGGAATGTTTCTTGACTGCAGTGTCCTTTGAGTATGGTAATCAGTGGTGTGATAGACCCAGGGCTCTGCTAAAGTTGTAAAATTTGCAGAAATTTTGAAGCCTGTTGTTGTTGTGTGCCTTTAATTTGTTTCTGACTCATGGCAAGTCTTAGGCATACCTATCATCGGGTTCTTTGGGGCTGAAAGTGTGTGATGTGCCCGAGATCACCCAGTGGGTTTTGTTGGCTGAGCAGGGAATCTAACCCTGGTCTCCAGGGTTGTAGTCCAATGTTCAAACCACTGCACCACACTGGATCTTGATATTCTACAAAGTCTTCCATAAAAGTTTACTTGCTCCATGACTATCAGAAATAATGCAGGGAGAGTAAATACAGGAACACTTTGTCTTAAATGTCTTAAAAGAAAATATCCCATTGTTATCCCAAAATGTGGGTGACACAGGGGACCACTTGGGATGCCAGTACCTCCACATGACAATAGGGAATTAATTAGCTCAATTAGGAGGCCTGTGAGAAGGGGATAACCCAATGAGATCTTCCACCAATGCTTATGAGGTCCTTGCAGGAAAGAACTAGCCAGAGATTCCAAAACTAAAATGTGTTTTATTGAAAAAGGTTGATCACAGACAAGATCCAATCACTCACATGCTTATGCAAGAGCTAACCAAAAGATAAAGGGAGGAATGTTGTTGATAGCAGAGTTTTAATGTGGTTGATAGCAGAGTTTTAGGGAATGAGTGATAATTACCAGTTCGGAGAGCAATGAAGAAAGCAGCGATGTGGCTTAGATTTGTGCTTAAGGACAGTATGTCTTTGGGAATCAGAGTGACAGCATGGCATTCAGCAAGTGAGATACTGCATCTGAGTATCCAACACAGAGGTTTTTATACCCAAAATCTGCCTGGAGGGCAAGGGTGTGAATGGCTCTCTGGTCAAGCAAACAGTGGAAGTTTAGATGTGGACAGTGGGGTCTGGACAGGGTTAATGGTCTTAGTGTTAGATGACAAAGAGTTAAAGACTGTCTTAATAGCTCTGTTATGGTGGACAGGTAAAGGAACAATGAAGGGAAACATCCAGATGCTAGGAAGAAGGGCTAAACCAATCAATGATTTGGTGGGAACTTCCTGTTGCCATTGTGTGGCAGCAGACATTACAGCTTCAGCTTAAGCCTATTATCTCTGTAGTTACCTGGTGGTTATCCTGACAATGACCTCGGCTATGCCTAGAGGGGATCTCTGACCTACTTAGCAGCACAGGTGTTCAGCCAGTATTTTTCCTCTGCCCAGTTTGGCCTTACAGACACATTAGGGCCCATTTTATATTAATACCAATTAATGTATTCACCAGTTAAACCATATTAGGTCTGGGGGGTTGTGTAGGCTGGTAACACCATAATACATGTTGACATTTTCCTGGGAAAAAGTGGCTTTGGGGAAAAAAATGAACAAAAATCCTGAATTGTTCTGATTTTTTCCCTAAGTCTTCATATCTTTTGGCCCATGGGGTCAAAGTGACAAGATCTTTTGATTGGCAGAGACCATGGCATCATCTGCTGCCATCCAATCCCTTCAGGTTAGATTGTTCCCTCTGAACAAGATGGATTTTCCAAGCAATAGTATATTGTGAGCTATCCTTCCTACAATGAAAAACACTGGGGCTCAGGCTGTATGTGTGTTTGTGTGATTTCTGTGCATATGAGAGATTTGGTCTTGACTGGACAATTAAGACCCATTAGTCTGAAAAATGGTGTGCTCCTAGTGGAGATGAAACCCAACTATAATTGCTTCAGCTATTCCTGATATGGTTTAACAAAGCTACCTGAATTTTGGGATTTTCTCTGGTAGCCTGGCTGAAGCCTGCACTTGAAAATTCCAGCTGCTGAACTTCAGAATTTACAACCTCACCACTGAGGGGCAAGACTGAGATGAGTCCTCTGCTGACAGTTGATCCCCACAGTGGCTTTATGCTCCCTTATGACTGCCACAGAGTCTTATGTGGCCTTTTTTACTTTTTGGAAGATGAGGCGTTGGCTAGCAGCCTCAAAAAGCAATTCAGGCTTCAAAAGTTGGCTTAAAAACCACAGAACTATTTCCTTCACCACCTCAGCCCCACCCCTGATGTGTGGTGGTGTGAGGATTTATATGTTAATCCATCACACTCAACATAGAAGCCAGGAGTAGATTGTCCCCTACGTAATCTCTCTGCTGGGAACCTGCCTTTATGGCTCTTTGGGCCGATATTGGGCCATAGATCTCCATCGAGCCGACAGGCCTTTCCACCCCGCGGGCCATGGGCCTAGCTAATGAAATCACGAGCTGGCACAATGACTTCAAATGTGCCTGAAATAAATTCGATTTGGAAAGATGAAGAAAGTCTGAAGTGAGCTGTTTATAGAAGAGGACTGAGCAAAATGGGCTGGCTTCTGGGAAGGATCTAATCCAGTTAGCGCTCGTGAAGGTGGCTCTGATGCGTTTGGAAAAGAAGAAGACAGGGCACCTTGACTCCCAAGTCACACGCAGGAGGTAAGCGATCAAGCAGGTTCAGACTGTGGGCACCGGCTCCATCTCAGAACTATGAGCGAAGGCTCTGCTTGCTCCTGAAACGGGTTGCCAACGGCCACTTTCAGATTATCAGGAGTGGCAGTTTTTATAAATGGAAGCAGAACTTGGAAAAGACTACTTTTTTTTTTTGACTACTGCTTGTAGAAGTCGCCTTCCCAGCAGGATCATGTTTTGCCACCTCCCTGCCCCTTAAAAAAAAAAAAAAAAAAACAGCTTTGGGATTTTCCTCCTCGACTCAGGGTTGTTATTTTACCTGGTTAGCCAATTTTTCCTCTGATTCTAGGCCCATTGCCCTCAGACCTGTTCCCCCAGTGAGTAACTATAGCTCACCTCTCAGCTCTTGCTTGATATCACAAGGGCCTGCCCGATATGACATCACAATGCCCTACCTCTGTGACATCAGAGAAGCTATCTGGTGGCGTCTCGTTGGGCCCTGATGTCTCAAGGAATGGGATGCTGCTGACCTGGGAAATGTATTCATATCTCTATGGGGCTTAGCTCTCTTCTCATAGTGTTGGTTATCTACTCTTTATGTTGTAGCATTTCTGTTTGTAACCATCATTGAACACTGGAACCCAATCGATGTGTGTCATCTTTTAAAACACCATGACAGTGTTGAATTTTCATGATGGGGTCTCTTCACACAACACAGTTATAGCATAATCATTTCACTTTAACTGCCATGGCAGCCACCTGTGGAATGCTGGGGGTTTGTAGTTTGGTCAGAGGCACCAGAGGAGGAGCTCCCTAGCTGAGGATTCTAAATTTCACATGAAACTGGAAACTTCAGGATTCCACAGGTTAGAATAATGAAATTTAAAGTGGAATCATAGCACTGTAATTGTGCAGGGAGATTAAAAGACGATGGTTAGCTGGCAACAAGATGAAGCAGCAAATGGACAATATAAGATAGCACAGGGACAAAAACCCAATGATGCTATTAGAACCAGAATATTAATGGCTGGCCCTATGAACAGCAGGGATCTCAAAGGCAGTTTTCAGAAGACATTTTTGAAAGAAGCAAGTATCAGGTTTTAAAAAAAGCTTATCATGGAAAAAAAAATCTATTCAGATCAGAAGTACTATACCAAGAGGAGCAGGTTTTCTTATGGGGGTGGCAACCTGCTGGCCCTCAATCAAGAATATTAGACATTTTAGCCTTATAAAAAGTTTTCTTTAAATAAGTTCTCCTTCTGCAATCACACTTCTAAATCACCAAAATACTCAAGGGTGTGACTTAGTAGGCATATATATCCTGGACCAAGTAACACTATCATCTCTAAAACCATTGTGTAGGGTTACATTTTTCAGAATACTCCCTACATCATATTTGCCCAGCATGTTTCCATCTAGGCCAGTGGGGTGAGAGCTTCTAGCATATTCCATTTCGTGCTATACTACATTTCTATTTGAATGAATTTGTAATTTCAAATGTGGAAACAGTATTTGGAGATGTATGTATGTATATGTCCCTTCAAGTCGCCTCTTGACTTCTGGAGACCCCATGAATTTCATAGGGTTTTGTTAGGCAAAGAATACTCAGAGGTGGTTTTCCTAGTTCCTTCCTCTGAAATTATAGCTTACCGTACCTGATATTTATTGGTGGTTTTCCATCCAAGTGCTAACCAGGGCTGACTCTACTTAGCTTCCAAGATCAGATGGGAGTTCGTGCCTTTAGGGCATACAAGTTTACAGATTCTAGTCTCAACCAGTATAATTCATAAAGGACTCTGTTACATGATTCCAATGAGCCCTGAGATATGTTGCCTCAACACATCTGCTTCCAATTTGTACAACAGGCCCTGATGCCCTCTTGATGGTTTAGGCTGCAACTCCCATAATCTCAGAGCAAGCATAGTTGGCAATGCAATTTGTGGGGATTGTAGACCTAAGCATTTTGAAGGCACCAGGCCTCTGTCTCTCATGGTGAGAGGATCCTATGATGACTGTCTTCTTCTTAAGGCAGCTTCTTGCACTTTTAAAAGTGGGCCAAAGGGTTGGATGACTTCTTTGTCATATGTCTAGAGACTTCTGCAAGCAAATTGAGGGATGCCCATTGTCTGAGCCCACAATGAAGAGTTGCATAATTTTTTTTCCCACCATGATCAAGTGGCAGGCTAAATTTAAAAATAAAAAAAGCTATGCTCCAAAGAAAAGAGGCTTTTGAATGCTGGTGAGTGCTTACAATATATTGACAACACTACTTGGATTGTTATAACGTATAAAAAGTAACAAAAGTTCCTTTCTTCCATCCTGAATGTCCAAGAGTAGGCCTTTAGAAAGTGCGTAGACTCCTCATCTCATTTTACCCTCCTGCTACTGAAATCTAAAATGGTGTCCTGGCATAGGAGTATGGGAAGCCCACTGAACAAAAGTGACCATGAGTGAACAGGAAATAATTTTTATCAGGACATCTTCCTCCTTGACTGCAGAGGCAAAGAGGAAGATTTCTTCCACACTTAGGAAAACATACCCTCTAAGCGCCATGATTTGGTAGAGACAGACAGAATTAGTCCTCTGTCATCTCACTTTTAAAATGCCCCGGTTTCTCTCTCCTCCTCCTTTACCTCTTTGTCCTCAGCTTACCTCCATTTCTGAAAACTGAGTTCATAATACAAAAGTAGTTTGCACTCAGTTAACTCAGCAGAGGAAAGAAAATGGGGCAGCATCTTGCACCACCCAATCAGTTCAGGCAAAAACAAACTGCTGCAACCTCTCCTAGCTTGTGTGTTCTTCCTGATTAATAACTTTTGTCATATTGCCTATGTTGTGATGTTGCTTAGCAACATATATCCTGATTTTCAAGTGTGAAATGTCATGGGGAGCAGGGACGGTATGTGAAAAACTCAAGTCAACATTATTCCACCAACCTTAAAGGGTTAGTTATTATTGTTTGGTAGCTGTGCTCATTCATCTTGTCCTCCTCATCATCTCCCCCTTCCCTCAAACACACACACAAAATGTAGAAAGTCCAGGGCATTAAGCTAGGTCTGTAAATGAAGCCCCTCTTCCCATATGTCAACCTTTGATTCGGTCAGGGACCTCCCAATGACCTCAGCCCTGTCAGGACAGTAAGACTTAACTCATACAAATGGATGGAGCTCCCGCAGGTGGCAACATCCCTTGGGATCCTCCAGGTAATCCTATTACGCATTCATTACCTGGGAGGCTCCCGGCAATGGACTCAGCTTGTCCACAATATCTGATGCCATAAAAAAGACAATCAATCCCACTATTTGCTCATCACCACAGCTGAGAACTGGAATCCTGCAAGACTGGACTTCAAGCTTCTATGGAACTTCTTGCACTGGGGTTGGAGGTCTCTATAATATAGATGGATAATGTTGCCGCTCCATGAGGAGTTCAAGTCCATAGGTTGTTCTTTGCAGAGCATGATAATAAAAAGGATTTTAGAAACCATGGTGCCTTTTCTGAGTTGGATTGGCACCACAGTTAGCTGCAGACTATGAAATCTGCATGTGCAAGGTTCCAGGTCCAGTCCTTGGCCTCTGCACTTGAAAGGTAAAATGTCAGGTGATAGGAATGATGTCTGTTCTAAGAACTGCAAAAGGTGCTGCCAGTGAAAGCAAACAGTGCTGGGCTTGATCGCAAATGGAAAACTTCAGTCCCCCAGCTGTTTTGTACTTCAGCTGCAATAATCCCCAGCTTGCATGTACAATGGTAAAGGGCAGCAGAAGTTACAAATCATCTGGAAAGCCCACCCCTGGCCTAAATGGACAATAGCCCCATTTGGTCTAAAAGGCCATTTTTATTTTTTGTTGGTAGTAGCTCCCCCTTCTATTTCCAGAAAATCTGTAATAGAAAGATGCTGTGGGTTTTATCTCCCTACACGAATTTTTAAAGGGAGTCATGAATTCTGCATTGAAATAAAACAAGGATCACTTTAAGGACTGAAGGGAAATTGCATGCAGAAGCAGAATTCTAATTTGGGGGACAATGTTCTCATTTTGCCCTTCCTGTAGCTACACCTCTGGGTCTTGGGGGAATCTCATTTAAAGAGCAAAAACATAAAAAAAATACAGGGAGTTAATACCCTTCCCTTCTCACACAGGTTAGTTCTGCACAGTTTGTCACCTTATGGATTTTTCTCCCAACTGCCTCTAGGCATGAGGAAGAAATTTATTGGACTCACATTTTAGTGTGGAAAGACCCATTCTGCACCTCCCAGAACTGCCAGTGGAACAGAACGCACTTTGCCTTGGAACTCCATACATTGCTAAGACTTAATGATGCATTTTGGAGGGGCAAAGCACATATGAAGCTATGCATATATGTGTAAAGCACACATGACTAAAATGTGCACATTGAGGAAAAAAATAAGCATGTTTTACACAATGGAAAATACATAGAATAGATAATGCCTAAAGAAAATGCATATGTTAAAAATATGCAAGAAATCACACATGAATATCTATGTTAAAAAAAAAAAGTTAGGCTGATTTGAGATGAAGACAGAATGAGAATACCAGTATAAAAATGAGAAACAAAGAGAAACAGAAAGATATATAAAATCATAGGAGGCACCATGTTTATCAAACCAAAGACCTATCTGGTCCAGCATTTTATTCACAGAGTGTCTACTTAGTTGTTCGTGTGTAGCCTGCCAGCAGGATATGACTGCAACAGCCCCCTCCACCATGTATTCCCCACCAACTGGTATTTATAGAGGTGTAGTGGCTCTGATGCTGGGTGTGGCATATAGCTGGAGATGACATATAGCCATTGATGGCTCCATCATCCATGAAATTATTCATGTCGCTTTTAAAGTAATTTATGCTGGCACCTGTAAACTATTTCCTATGGCACAGATTAATTATGTGTGGCCCTTCTTTATATCTGTCTTGAATCTCCCTACCATTTAGCTTCAGCAGGTGATCCCAGATTCTAATATTACAAGAGCAGAATAAAAGCTTCTCCCTCTTTCTTTTCTTCGTGTCACAATTAATAATATATATCTTTACCATCATATATATCTTTTTCTCCCCTATTTCTCCTAAGAAAAACACTCCAAAACATTGTAACCTTTCCTCATAAGGCAGTTGCTTCATTCCCTTAATCATTTTGGTTGCCCTTTTCTGAATCCTTGCGAGCTCTAAGGTATCCTTTTTTAGATATAGTGACTAGCTCTACACAATCTTTCAAGTGTGTTTGCACCATAGACTTGTATAAGGACAGTATGATACTGGCAGTTTTATTTTTGATTTCCATAGAAATTATGTCCAACATGAATTCCCCTTTCTTACAATAGATATTTTCATCAGCTATCTACCATAAACATAAGATGCCTTCCTGGGTCAGTCATTTCCAGCTTAAGACTCCATCAGTGTATACTTGAAGTTTGGCTCTTTTTGCTCTATTGTGCATAATTTTGCCCCAATATCACTTTACACTTGCTTATAAGTAATCTCTTTTGCCACTTTACTGCCATTCTTGCAGTTTGATGATATCCCCCTTTTTTTGTTCTTATGTTTTACACTGTGCTGTTGTAGAGTGCTCAACTGGGCCTTGGAAAATCCAGGTTCAGGTCCTCATGGAGCCTTGAAGCTCACTGAGTCGGTTTCTGTTTGTCTAACCTACATCACAGGGTTGTTATGAAGATAAAGAAGAGAGAAGAAGAAGAGCCATGCATATTCATTCTAGGAAAATTAGGATATTGATATAGCTAATAAATTAACAATTAATATTATTAATTATTATTATGAAATAACTGTTTGCCTAAGACCACTTAGGACTGAGCAAGGACAGGAATTCTGTGGGATAGAGGGATAAACTTGGAGGTAAAATAGAAAGCTTAAGCCTCTGCTTTCCTTCCAGCAGCTAGGGAATCCTGAAATGAACCTCACTCAGGCTGATTATTGGATCCTGATAGGCAATCTTCAGAACAGCTAGACTTTTTCTTAACCCTCAAAAGTTTAAGAAACTTTATGCCATTTACTTGTTCAGGATTTTTGCCCTGATTCAAAAGAAGCACAGGACATGCCTCCACGCTTTGGAACTGACTTATGTTACATGTTTTCCACAGCTACCAGCTTGGGGCTTTGTTGGTAGCAACAGAATTCTGGAGTGGATGGAACATTATTTCTAGCTTGATCTTCTCTGCCATCTTTTCTTTTATGCTGTGAAGCTAGGATGGGGTTATCTTTCCTCTGATGCCAGCCTCTGTGGCTTCTTTGCAACGCCCACTTGGCCCAAAAGGGAAACTGTGGTCAAGTTTCAAACGTCACAAGTATTTGTGAGCGTCAAAGGCCCATTGCAAAAGACAATGCAGCCAAACAGATGTTGTGTTTAACTTCACTGTTCTGAACTGTCCCTTGAGGGAGCACTCCGTGCCCCCTTGTGGTAGGTAAAAGGACTGTGCCAATTCATTATAGAACCTTCTTCTGGACTCTGGCAGACCTTCTAGTTTATCCTGGCTTTGTAGCTTCTTGTTTGAGCTGACGGGAAAGTTTTCCAAAATTCCTGGTCCAGCAAGCAGAAGAGGATATTTCAGAACACACTAGCAGACAATCAGATTCTTTGCTTGGGCTGGTTGTTTCTGTAGCTTGATAATGGCTGCATTTGGCTACATTCAGCTGGCAATAAGTTTCTTGCAATATCTCTTTTGCAGGCCTAAATAACCTAAAGGGGCTAGATCCCATCTGATCTTGGAAGCTAAGCAGGGTCAGCTCTGGTTAATACTTGGATGGGAGACTGCTAAGAAATACCAGGCGCAGTAGTCTGCATTTCAGAGGAAGGAACTGTCAAAACCACTTGAGTATTCACTGCCTAAGAAAACCCTATGAAATTCATGAGGTTGCCATAAGTTGACAGGTGACTTGAACACTCATACACACAGACCCACAGATGTGCATTAGCCATCCTATCCTAAACATTTGGGGCTGGCCAGAGTCAGTTTCAACCTGAATATATATTATTTGGTTAAAATCTTATGGAGACTGCAATACTCTACTCAGTTATATGGGACTGAATCCAACCGAACTTATTAATTTAGTTCTGAGTAGATGTGCATGATTGTGTTGACTACAAATCAGTGAAATATGCTAGAGGAGATGTTCAGTATTGTTTTACTGTGGGTTTTTTTGGGGGGGGGTAGCTAAATGAGAACATCCCTCATTCAAATCAGAATTTGGTAACATTACATTTTTAGATTACAACTCTCAGAATCTCTCAGCTATCACGATCATGGTGGCTAGACATTTTCAGGAGTTGTAGCCAATGAAAGTAACTTTGAAAACTCTGATCCAAATCTTGCCTGAACTCTGTGGATAGACCAGGGAACTTTCTACCTCTCCGGATCACAGCTGGATTGTGAACCCCCCAACAGCTGGCATAGTCATTGGTGAAGAATGCTGGGAATCACAGTTCAATAACTTCTGGAAGGCTGTACAGTTTCCATTCCTGCTTTTGTCTTTTAGCTGGAGTGGTCAGGGGCAAAAAAGGAGCAGTTGTGTTGGCACCACAGCTGGCCTGAGGAGGTGTTTTGTTGCCTGGGGTGAAAGATAAGCATTTCCTCCATTCTACAGAGAAAAGCAGATTAGATTACCTGCTGAATCTCAACTCAGTACTGCCAGAGGGACAACATTCAAATCAATGCCACATCTGAAGGGACAGAAGTACATTGGCACACATATCTCTGTCTTCTAAAAGATGGAAATGGAGAGGAACCTCAAAGAACATTCAGGGGTTTAATACCCCCTCCAACATCTGCTGCATGAGGCCCTTGCCCCACTGCACCTTATAGTAGAGCTGGCCTTTGTTCCGCCAGCTACATCTACCAAGATCATCACTTCTGCACAGCTGTTTAATGTGCAGAAGCTCCTGCTCTCTTCACCTGGCTACTTTACTTCTAGCTCTCCACCTGCCTTTTTAAGAATACTGCCATACTGCAGAGCAGGAGTGGGCAACTGTGGAAGGCTACACGGCCACATTGATCCTTCGGGAGATCTTGGAGGGCTGCACCTCCCAATCAGTCCTACCTCCACCAAAAAAAAAAAAAAAAAAAAAAAGTTTTTGTGCCCCCAAATGCACTTTAGGGAGCATGGGGGGCATTTTCACCATGCTTTTTGAGTCTTCCAGGGTTATTTCAAGCCCAAGAGAGACTTTTTTTTAACAAAAGGAAATGAGTGGAAGTAACTTCCTGTTTACTTCCTGCTTCATAAAAGGTTTCTCTGGGGCCTAAATTGGACAAGAGGGGCCTAAAGTGTGGTGAAAATGCCCTCCACATATCCCAGAAGGCAGTTTGAAGCAAAACATGTTTTGCAAATTTTTTTTGACCCTTTGTGGCCCTGGGGGCTAAAAATGGCCCTGGTTGGCTGTGTGCAGCCTGTGACCCACACTTTGCCCACCCCTGCCACAGGGGAATGTTATGAGTGTTACTGTGAGAATATAGAATATATAAAAAAACTGTGTGAGCGGTCATCAGGTGTTTTGTTACCCTGATTTCTGGGGGTCCCGGGAGCGACACCTAAATGTGCTCAAACAATGGGCAGGGAATTAGCACAGAGCACAAGTTTGCAATGCGAGAGGCAGGGTAACGTAGCGAGATCTTGAGCCCTGTGTCCACGGGGTCAGGCCGAGTCAATGATAAGGCAGATGTTGAAATAATAATAATTGTTTTTATTGAAATACAATCAAACACGTGTATGCAACATACTCACACAAGGAACTATAGAAATAAAGGTAGGAGCAGATAGCGGGATTTTGAGAGGAGGTTTGGTATGGGAAATACTATACTTGTCCTGAAGCCCAGTAAAGCAAAGAAGCTGGGGAGCATGGATTCTCAGCACGTGGAGCTGAGGGGAAGGCTCGCTGGACAAAGCAACAGCAAGGCGGGATGGAAGCCAAGAGCGATCTGAGGAAGCACTCAAAATCAGGGGTTCTTATAGGGAAAATTGTGGCCGCAGGCTAGTCCGTACTTGGGGAAAACAATGAGTTTGGGGCTGGAGACAAAGCCTCTGAAAGGTCAGTACTTTAGATGACTGAGTTATAGCCAGATTGTCAATAGAGTAGCCAATATGCAAATGCGGAGTGCTTGAGAGTTGTATAGTCCGCTCATCAAGCTGCCTGCGCGGGGCAGGGGATCTTTTTATAAGTAGCGTGCATACATAATGTGGTACTTGCCTTGAGGTCTCCTGAAGCTGCATTCGGCAATGACTGGCCTGCCTAGACTGGGATTTGAATGGTTCGGCTATTGTCGGCTGCACCTGTGTGCGTGCTTGTCTGGGGGCTTCGCAAGCATGTGGAGAGGAATGGGTAGAGAAGGCCGAATTATTGATATCAAATGATATCTTAATATCCCACAAGCTTGGGCTAGAAACAGCGGTAACAGTTTTACTTTAAAGAACTTTGTCCATATCTACTTGTCTGTCTCCCGAACTACTGAATGTTTTATAGCCTCTGTTCATGAAGGGTGCTGACCTTGCCTTTTTAGTTATTTTTACTATATGTATCATTTTAACGCTATAATAATTGCATAGCACTTTTGAAACATAATGGTTCACAAAGTGCTTCATAAATATAAAACCAGATTTATAAGGGAGTGACAGGACAACAAAAGGTCTGACAGAGTATATCCGGGTATTGGAGAAGTTATTTTTGGTTCTCCTGTTGGTCTGTGTGTGAATTCCTTAGGTAAATGAAATGCATGTCCCCTTTCACTGTTAGTCTTTGGAATACTGAGTGGCTTTGAGAGTTTCAGATGAATTTGGTTTGGTAGCCAACTATGGTGAATCACTGAACTGTGGTCAGCAACTGGTAGCCTTTAGGATAAATGTGACCCACAAAAAATCACCAGTAGGCTTACTACTTTCCTATACTGAACCAGTCACTAAAAAAAACCTTTGACCCTTGCGAAAACCTTCTCGTGGCTGTTGGGACACCAAACCACATTCATTTGATTCTCAGACCAACAGCAAAAGGAAAGGTACATTTCACTTTCCTCAGGAATTTTTTTTAAGCCAGCGTGTTTCACAGACCTTGCAGAAACACACTGGCTGGCTCATCCATGTGCTTTTTCACACTGACTCTCTCATGTTTTAGCTGGCCATTGTATGGCAATCTGACAATTTTAGACTTAATTCATCATGGCAATGGTGGCATAGTCAAATGAAGAATAAACAGGAAAGAATGACTTATCTCTATTTCCATTTACTCCCCATAGAGAGCCATTTTTGTACATTATAGGTAGCAACAAAAAGTTCCATATGGAAAGGATTCACCATTCTGCTGTTTACACTTCTGGTATAATGTGTCAGAAATGTTTTGTGGTAAAATGCACATGATCCAAGAGGAACCCCTATATTACGAAGCTCCTGTATCTTGCGCACATTTGTGCACTGAAATACACACGAGTACGTATACCAGCCACAAAGA
Source organism: Cyclura pinguis (assembly GCA_030412105.1). Taxonomy (NCBI): domain Eukaryota; kingdom Metazoa; phylum Chordata; class Lepidosauria; order Squamata; family Iguanidae; genus Cyclura; species Cyclura pinguis. Next base: position 192,004,312 of record CM059600.1, on the reverse strand, counting down.
CTGATAAGGTCTCCATGTGTTTGATGGTATCTTTACCAGTGGAAAATGCTCATAAAACTCCTTGGTAAGAACAGTAGCAATAACTTCAAAACAGTAATAACCTTAAAACAGATTGCTTCTAAGGCCTTTTACTGCTGTTTTTGACTTTCCCTGGTTTATTTATCTTGAAAAGAGCATATTCTCCTCCCCTCACACATGATACCAGAACCACAAAACATAGAAACTTCTAGTGCTTTATAGCTCAGAACTGGAGCTTGACTGAAAAACCAGTTGGCTTCTTTTGTATTTGTTTCGAGCATGGTTGCCAGGTGAAAAAGAGGGGGCGGTGGTGGCTGGTGGCTGGTGGCCTCTTTCTCAGTATGTTTGGGAAATCTGCCCTGCTTTTCAGTCTAAATTTGAAAAGAGCTAATCAAGTCATTGAAACTTTTTCATGAATAGTGTTTGGTACCTTGGGTAACTCCTTTAAAGTTCAGGCTAAAAGCTGGAGTGGATTTACTGCCGCAATGATATGCAAGCCATCAGCCATCACTTGTGGGTGCAGGTTCAACAACTTGTTTCTAGGATTTATGGTCCCCACTTTTCCATTTCCCTTTATTCCACTTTATGAAATTCAAAAGCAGAAAAATAGGAATTTACATGCTCACTCTCTCTCTCTCTCTCTCTCACACACACACAGCAAAGTCACACTGGATTTGAATATCCAAGAGAGGAACATGGCCCAGAGCTTCCAGCAGACAATCTTATGTTTTAACCACAATACCCACTATCCCATGAATGCAAAGCCACCCTCTTGATCACTGGAGTCAACAGGTAAAGAAGGAAATCCCTGGCATGTATTTCAAGTAGGATCACATGAGAGCAAACCATTGTAGTAAGACAAAATGTTACAAGTTTGGAGAAGCAGAATAGAGGTGATCACTGAGATAAGGTACCTCTAGTTGCCCAGGATGTGCCTGTGTTTCATGCTTCCAGTTGTATATAGCTGCCAAACAACCCAGAGAGGGATTATGAGTCAAGCTGTGGTATCTGACAGGCAACTGTTGCAGGAGGCACATTTTGGATACCATTATGTCTGCAGCAAAAGGAAAAACAAGGAAATGATAGGGTCGCTGCATGGAGAAGATGGCCAATTAATAATGGAGGAAAGAGAGAAGGCAGAACTACTCAACACTTTCTTTGCCTCAGTTTTCTCCCAAAAGGATAGAAGTACTCAACCTGGGGGATGGGGAGCAGGTGGGGAAGGGGGGGAAATGCAGCACAGAATAAGTAGAGAAGTAGTACATGAATATTTGGCTAAACTAGATGAATTCAAGTCTCCAGGGCCAGATGAATTACACCCAAAGATATTAAAAGAACTGGCAGAAGTCATTTCTGAACCACTCGCAATAATCTTTCAGAACTCTTGGCGAACAGGAGAAGTCCCAGCAGGCTGGAGGAAGGCAAATGTTGTCCCCATCTTCAAGAAGGGGAAGAAAGAGGACCCAAATAATTATCACCCAGTCAGCCTGACATCAATACCAGGAAAGATCCTAGAGCAGATCATTAAACAGTCAGTTTGCAATTACTTAGAAAGCAATGCCGTAATCAGTCAACATGGATTCCTCAGAAATAAGTCATGCCGGACTATCTTATCCTTTTTTATGATAGGGTTACAAGCTTGATAGATGAAGGGAATGCTGTAGATGTAGCATATCTTGACTTCAGTAAGGCCTTTGACAGAGTTCCCCATGACATTCTTGCAAAGAAGCTAGTAAAATGCGGGCTGGACAGGGCTGTTGTTAGGTGGCTTAGTAATTGGTTGACTGACCGAACCCAAAGATTGCTCACCAATGTCTGCTTTTCATCCTGGAGAGAAGTGACTAGTGGGGTGCTACAGGGTTCTGTCCTGGGCCCAGGGCTATTCAACATCTTCAATGACTTGGATGAAGGAGGGGAGGGCATGCTGATCAAATTTGCAGATGACACCAAATTTGGAGGGGTTGCTAAATACCCCAGAGGACAGGATGAAATTTCAAAATGACCTTGACAGATTGGAGAGCTGGGCCAAAGCTAGCAAAATGAATTTCAACTGAGAGAAATGTAAAGTCCTACACTTAGGCAGAAAAAATTGAATGCACAAATATAGGATGGGGGATGCGTGGCTGGATAGCAGTGCATGTGAAAGGGATCTAGGAGTCTTGGTAGACCACAAGCTGAACATGAGTCAGCAGTGTGATGCCGCAGCCAAGAAAGCCAACATGATCCTTGGTTGCAATAGGAGAATGGTGTCTAGATTGACGGAGGTAATGGTACCATTCTATTCTGCTTTGGTTAGGCCTCGTTTATAATACCGTGTCCGGTTCTGGTGACCTCAATTCAAGAAGGATATTGACAAGCTGGAATGTGTCCAGAGGAGGGTGACCAAAATGGTGAAGAGTCTGGAAGCCATGCCCTATGAAGAACAGCTTAGGGAGCTGAGTATGTTTAGTCTACAGAAGAGAAGGTTAAGAGGGGACATGATAGCCATGTTTAAATATTTGAAGTGATGTCATGTTGAGGAGGGACAAGGAGCAATGGATTCAAGCTGCAGGAAAGGAGATTCCACTTGAACCTCAAGAAGAACTTCCTGATGGTCAGAGCTGTCCGGCAGTGGAATATGCTGCCTCGGAGTGTGGTGGAGTCTCCTTCTAGGTTTTTAAGCAGAGGCTGGAGGGCCATCTGTTGGGAATGCTTTGATGGGTGTTCCTGCATAGCAGAGGGTTGGACGGGATGGCCCCTGGGGTCTCTTCCAACTCTATGATTCTATGATTCTATGATTCTGTTAAGGCTAGTACATGAGAGACAGAGTACTTCCACATGGAAGGGTTACAAACTGACCATGATGTTGTCTGGAGCCCGTCTAAAATTCCGTGAAGGAGCCAGGGGGATTCCACAATAAGGAGAAGAAGGATCTATAAGATAGTTCCGAGCCTTAGAGGGCAATATACACTGCTCCCATTCCCTAAAATGACTTTGTGAAGAAGACTGCAGATGTTATGTCTTAGGGCAGCCCAGTGGCAGAGCTTGGAGTGTATGGAGGGGGGGTGGGAGGGGGCGTGGCCATGGCATGCAGGAGTGTGGCCATGGTATGCGAGGGTGTGGCTACAAGCTGGGATGCCCCCAAAACATTGCTGCCTGGGGCAAATGGCCCCCATCGCCCCCCACCCATGTGACTGGGGCAGCCCAAACATACAGTAGGTCCATGGTGTGCAATTTACAACATGGGGGGTCATGTTCCATTCTGTGTGGTCCCTGTAGCTGGTGGGGCCCCATCCACTTTAAGTTGGGCTGCAGAGTTAAAGAAGAAAGATCCCAATGAAACAGAGCCATAAAGAAAAAGGAGTCTTCGCAGAAAGAGTGCTTACCTCAACCATGAGTGGTCTTCCTTCCCAGACTACTATTTTCTCACCTCTAGTAGAGGCAGAAAAACCTGGTGGCAACTTGCTTATGTGCATATGTTGATGTTGTTGTTGTTGTGTGTATGTTTTGTGTGTGTGTGTGTGTGTCCGTCCCTCCGTCCGTCCGTCTGTCCGTCCATCCATCCATCCGTGACACTATCCCACACCTAATTCAGCCCTTGAAGCTGAAAACATTTGCACATCTACCTTAGATGATCTCAAATCTCTTTCCTGACCCTTTGCTTTCTTTTTTATTTTTTTTTGCCTTGCTGGTTTAATTAAGCATAAAGTAAAACTCAAGGTTTCTTTCTTGGCCCCAGCCCCAGATTGAAGGATGCAGATTCTCAGGAAAGCAGAGATTTCATCAACTGCTGTGGATAACAGTAGAGAATAATCCCCCCTTCCTTCCCCTTCCATCCTCGCTGCTCGTTCCACAAATCAGCCTGCAATTTTCTCCTGCTGACAGCCATGAAGAATTCTGCCACTAAAGAAAGAAACAAAATAAACACGACCCTTGTTTGAGGAGTAGGCCTGATAGCATTAATCAGTTAAGTGGCGTGACCGCTTGAGGAATCCATCAAGCACAGGACACAAATGGGGAATTTTACGCAGAACTGGCCCCTCTCTGCTCTCGTTGATCCCCATACACTGTGGCAAAGCTATAAACCATCTTTATATGACTTTATAGGAAACAGGCAATGCGTTTATGATGATGTTTCCAAACTGATACAGGATTTGCCTGTATTGTTTTGGGAAGAAAAACAGTTTAAATTCACCAGGGTAAGGAAGAAGGTTTTAAAATTCCCTTTTAAATGCTCCTAGGGTGAGTTTCTCTTTTGGGCACCAATGAGACTGGCAGCTCCAAAGAGAGTGCTGGGAGACACAGTATCAGGCAAAAATATTCTCTATTGTAGTATGCTAAAATGGAGAATATTTTTGCCTGGTGCCGTATCTTCCAGCACTCAACTTTGAGTTGCCTGTCTAATTTAACATGCTAAAACTGAACCAGTGTGGCATAGTGATATGAGTGTTGGATTAGGATTCTTGGAGAGCAGGATCAAAATCCTTGCTGGGCCATGGAAACCCATCTTGAGCAAGTCACATTCTCTCAGCCTCAGAATATGGCAATGGCAAACCCCTTCTGTACAAATTCTGTTGACAAAACCCTGTGCTACCTTACGGTTTCCATAAGTCAGAAATGACTTGAAGACACACAGCAGCAATATGCTAAAGCCCAGCCTGGTGCTACCATTAGTCACAGTGAAGCAGCTGCCTTGGATAGCAGAGTTTGGGTAACATGAACGGACAGCAAATGGTTAGTTTTAAATAGTTTCTTATTGTATTTTTTTTTTTTTGTGCCAGAGTGGGGAAGAAACAGTTGCAGGATTTTCTGTCTCCCGTGCCAAAAGAACTTGGCTGACTTAACATGGGTGAGTAGCCCATTTGCTACTCAGGCACCAAAATGTTATGGACAGGCCTTGGCTTTGATGGTAAATTTCAAACTTGAATTCTGCCACATGAGGAGAGTCAGTCCTGCAAGTTCATCCACTGCACCGCATGAGTTGAAATTCTGGCCTTCAGAAGGTGAAAAATAGATTGGGATCTACTGATAGGCCTGTGTTTGATTTTCAGTAGACTCCAGCAAGACCTTCTGACTCCCAATTGTATAGGAAGACTAACAACAGAAAGGCCTGGCCCTCTCCTAACAATCCTAAACACACTTAATAGAGAGGGAACATCACAGTTCTAACTGAAAGATATACCAGCTTTAGGAGTTGGCATTAAGCCCAAGTCTTTTCTGCCAATAGAAATATCCCTCTCCTGGCTGATCTCGGAGATCTGCTGAAGAATGATCTCTTGGCAGAACTGTTCCGCTGGTTAAGGGTCCTGGCAGAAGAGCCAAGAAATGGGTGGGAGCAGAGAAGCAATGTGAAACAAGAGCTGTTATACCAGATCCAAATCTCCTCTAGCCAACATACAGTTAGGCCAGATTGAGTATTGTCCTAAGTAATTCTCAGCATTTCTAGGCTGAAAGGGGTTCAACACAACTCCAGCTGTTCTACTGTGAAGCCCTTGCCACTTTGCCAGTTAGTGCATATCCTCTAATATTTCACAGAGTGTGGTGAAGAATGCAAAAGTTATTAATGTTAATAATTTACACATGAGCTAGGAGAGTCTCCAGCAATTTGCTTTTGCCCGAGTCTACTGGGAATGGCAAAATTTTGCCACCTCCTTTCCCTTCCCCCTGCTGAGTTAATGGAGTGCTAATTACTTTTGCACTTTGAATTCAGTTTTCAGCAGTAAGCAGAGGACAAAGGAAGAAGGTGGGAGAAGGAGGTAGAAACCGGGACATGATAAAAATAGCTGAAAAATTGGGACGGCAGAAGATTATTTCAGACTGTCCCTGACAAATCGTTAGAGGGTATGTTAGTCTTGTACTCAAGTGCCCTTTCTGCACTACGCCGTTACAGTGCTATTATTCCACTCTCAACATCCTATGGAATCCTGGGATTTGCAGTTTAGGGAGCAGCACATTTAGAATTCTCAGCCAGAGAGCTCTTTGCCCTCAGTAAACTACAAACCCCAGAATTCCACAGGATGTTGAAAGTGGAATAATAGCACTACAACAGTGTAGTGCGGAAATGGTGCAGGTCTCATTGAACTCCAGAGTATTTACTACTAAGTCAACAGGCGTAGCTTTGCACCGTGAATTGGGTGAAGAAAATTTAGAGGAAATCCTGGAGTAGTAGAAAGGACTGTGGTCTCTGGGCTGCTCATGTGTTCCAGAATTCAATTTGTGTCTAAACCCCTAACTCCATTATTTTACAGCTACCTCTAGTTGCTGGATCTCAGAGTAGATTCTCCAAGCCTGAAGGGAAGGGCCAAACCTTTCTTGGTCAAAAACATTTTATGTCCCAAAGGCTGTACATTCAATCCTATAATCTTCAAGCAATGGCATAGATAATGATGGAGCTTAGGGCTGAAGTCTAGGGCTCTACAGGGCAGAGTTGTTTTAGAGAGTAACAAGACTAATGATGGCTACTATGGCAAATAGGCGTGCTGTAGGAAATAGGCATGCTTGGTCACATCTAATCATTGTGGCATTTATTTTCCCTTTTGAAAAGAAAAAGGGGTGGCTAGTTGGGCACACACAGGGTTACAGGTGTTCATTTTATTATTGATACTTGAAAGTATATATTCTTCTTTTCTGTAACAAAATTCCCAAGTAATTGTGATTAGCATCAGGGCAGCAGAAGGAAACTTCATTTAATTCCTGTAGTCATTAGTGCAAATGAGTTTACAGTATTTAAAATGTGAAACTGAACCAGCTGAAAGTTTTAATTGTATTCAGTGTTTTCAAATAGCACTTTTGTTTTATTTTCTTTCTTTTAGGGGAGTATAACATATCAGAAAAGTAGAAGCACTTCTAAAGCATGGAATAATGGTGGAGGTGGTGGTGGTGGTAGTAGTAGTAGTAGTAGTAGTAGTAGTAGTAATAATAATAATAATAATATTTCTTAGCTGCCTTTCCCCAAGGTTCAAGGCAGGGTACACCATGTCAGGAAAGGTTGGACAGAACCTAAGTCCAAATAAAATATACATGATGGAAATTTAAGTTTTGCACCTGGGAGGACAGTGGATGATGCAATCCCATGTAATACCTGCATGAGTCATTGGGTTGTGTAACCAAGGCAGGAAGGTTGCATCATACCTCTAGCAAGGGCTGCTAGAGTTGCATCATTTAAGGGGGTGTGTTCTAGCCCTTTGTGCCCTCCTGTTGTCTGGAGAGCGGCCGGAGGTTATGTTCTGCATGCTGTTGAATGCTGAATACTCCATTGGAGAATTGTATATACTGTATGTATTGTAACTCAAGAGTAAAGCCTCCTGTTGGAAGATAACATTTGTGTGGGAGTATTTTTCCTGGCTTCAGGGCTTTGCTGCTAATGTTAAACACTCTGCTGGGACGCTTCAAGCTGTGTGAGTAAACTCTGCTGTATGGTGATTTTTAAACACTTGACTCTGGTGAACTGTCTTTTTGCCAGAGCTCAGTGCTGGAGAGAAGTGCTACTGGGGTTTTTGTGTAGCTCCCATCATCCACCTTCCCTCTGACACACCATAAATTAAAATACAATTAAGAACACATAGAATGGTTGCATGAGTAGAAGAGGAGAAATGTTAGGGTACCTCTAGACAAGCTTCTCACTACGCCACCATCCTGCATCATTCATGGAAGCAGAGCACCAAAATGTTACTGTTTGGAACTACCACTCCCAGAATCACCACCTAGCACAGGCATGCTGGCTGAGGAGTACTGGGATCTGTAGTCCAAAAAAAATAACTTTCTTAACTCTGGTTCAGCAAGCATTGTCTTTCACTTATAGCACCCTTGTGTGTTTCCAATGGCTTCTTTCATCTTGCTGCATGCAGAACAACCATTAAAGAACTGGGTGGGGGAGGATTTGAGAGGCTATATATATATTTCCCACTGTCTATCCAAAGATCTCAGGGGAGTGTACAATAAAACAACACAAACAATTTAAAAGAAAGTAAGCAGGAGGAAAAGGCTATGCAATGCTGTTTATTTGACAGCAGAGAACATCCTCTGTCTAGAAAGTACACTGAGGGCCTTTCTGCACTACACTGTTATAGTGCTATTATTCCACTTTCACCATCCTGTGGAATTCTGGGGTTTGAGGCCCAAGAGCTCTCTGGCTGAGAATTCTAAAGGCCCTTCCCTAGACTGCAAACCCGCAGGATTTCTTGGAATGTGGAAAATGGAATAATAGCACTGTAACAGTATAGTGAAGAAAGGCCCTCAGTTTTATGCATTTCAACTGATGTAATACACCTACCCAACCCAGAGCCCTCTCCCTCCATTAGACCATTAAGTCCAAAGTCTAAAACTACCTAGCTGCATCATGGCCTCCAGATAGGGTTGGGAAAGCCACATGTTAAAAACCCTGGAAAGAGTGTCAGAGTGTAAGCCAGAGGTGGGGAAACTGTGGCCTGTCAGCCACATACACCCCCACCCCCACCCACCCCCCTTACAATTTATTTTGGAAATGTTTTTTGGGATTTTTTATCCTCCAAATATCCCACTTCTGATAGCACTGCAGTAGATAATACTGAGTTAGGTATTTGGATCTGATTTAGTCTTTGAGGCCTCTTCCTATGTTCCTTGGTCTGCCTGCCTATGTGCCCTCAAAGCAAACTTGATACTCTCCTTGTGGCTACACCTTGGATCAACAGCGGCCTTCTTTGCCAAATCTACCTTTTTAACTAAAGAATCCTCCATCTTTACTCAACTTTGATGGACCTCTGATAAACTTCTCAGAAACCTTTAAGTTCCCCAGAATACAGTTTGAGAGAAAAACCTCACAGCACTGAGTGGTTTGTGGTGGCACTGATGGCTGAGCTAACCTCATACTGCAGTGAGAAAGGGTAGGCAGAAGGGCTTCTGCTTGCATACTGGCTGATAATTCAATGTGGACAGGATTTGCTTGATTAATTTGCTGATTAAATGATGCAGCTCTGCTAAGAATTTCTGAGACTGGGGTGGAAGGCAGTACTTCTGTCTCTAAAGACCTGTGGCTCTAAATGCTATTCATGTTACATTCAGGAAGTAATCCTGCAGATTTTTTCCCCCTTTCCTGAGAAGGTTAGTAAATGGTCACATAATAAAGTTTCATGGCTTCCCAAGCTGTCCGAACGTTATTTAAAAACAGGGTTACAAAACATAACTTAAAAAAAAAAGAGTTTGTTCCAACAATTCACAGATGAAAACTGGGACACATATAGCCAAGCAACATCAGAGGGAGGTCAAGATAGCAAAAGTTATTAAGGAGGAAGAACTTACAAACTAAGAGTGACTGCAATGGTCTGCTTTTGCCTCAGCCTACTGGGAACGGCAAGACTCCTCTCTTCTCTCTCTCCCTCCCCTGACTTAACTGTTAATTACTTTTGTACTTTTCAGCAGTTGAAGTAAGCTGAGGACAAAGGGGGCAAATGTGGGGAGGAGAAAAAAAACTGAAAAACTGAGATGTTCTAAAAAAGCTGAAAAAGTGGGACCATGGAAGATCAATTCAGACTGTTCCTGCCAGATTGAGACAGTTGGAGAATATGACATGGGGCATGTAGGTTCTCTTACCAGATCTTCTCCTACTGCTGTAATGGACTACCTCACTAAAGGCAGAAAATGAGAAAAAAAGCTGCTGGTTTAGGCAGGTTGCTCTTGGTGATAACTGAAGATCAGAAGGTACATCTTCTGCTACAATGCCTTTAGCTTCAGAAATGTGACATGCAATATTTATACACAAAAACAGGGACCTATTGGTATGACATCTTTTTTCTCCTACTACAAGTCACTTCATAAACTTTTCTCTCTCTGGTAGGAGAAGTTTCCAACAAAATGTTTGTGGAAGACTTTTTGAGTGGCCAGTTGTATTCATTTATTCATCTTTAGAACAACAATTTTTTTTCTTTGAAAATTGAATTTTGTTTTATTGGCAAGCTGTTTGGGAGCTGCAAGAGCTGAGATTGTTACAACCTGGGAAAATGCCCAAGGACTTTCATTTCATAAACACTTTAATAGAATATGGTCAGAGGCACTTCTAGGAAAAAAACCAGCCAGCTGTTTTCATAAAGCAAGAGGAAAAATAAAAGAGGACAACTTTGAAGCAAGCTGGTAACCATTTTTAATGTATTTTCAAGAACTGAATGCTTAAAACAGACCTTTGATTAATCAATTGCAGTTTTGGTGTCGTAAATGTTGCGAGCTAGAATGGTGTAGTGCTTTGAGCATTGGAGTACAACTCTGGAAACCAGGGTTCGATTATCTGCTTGGCCATGGAAATCAACTAGGTGCCCTTGGATGCATCACACACACACAACACACACACACACACACACACACACTCAGAAAAACCCATGATAGGTTCACTTTAGGATCACCATAAGCTTGAAAAGACCTGAAGGTACACAACAACAACAACAACAACAACAACAGATATTAATACATTATCAAAACAGAGCAACTGGTAATGGACATTCTATGGGCAAATGGATGGATGTACAGATATTATTTGTAGGTGATTTAATGAAGTATGACCGTATTTGACTATTGTTATACAGTGGCCCCTTCACATTTGTGAGGGTTTGAGGTGCAGAACCCTCACGAAAGTGGAAAAATCGCAAACAACTCCTTCCCTGCAATTCCCCTCCCATTTCCTTCTGAGGGCCTTTCTGCACTACAGTGTTATAGTGCTATTATTCCACTTTCAACATCCTGTGGAATTCTGGAGTTTGTAGTTTCTTGAGGCCAAAGATCTCTCTGGCTGAGAATTCTAAATGACTCTCCCTAAACTGCAAATCCCAGGATTCCATAGGATGTTAAAAATGGAATAATAGCACTATAACATTATAGTGTGGAAAGGCCTTCGGAGTCCCTCCTCCCACTTCCTTACCTTTTGCACTGGCATGCGAGGCTTCCTTCTGTGCATTGGATCCAGAGGCAAGAGAATGGAAGGTGGGAGCTCTAGAGGAGAGAAGGAAACAGCATGCTGCCTTCCCCCCATTCCTTTACCTTTTGCCTCAGCGTGAGTTCTCTATGCCAAGGCCAGAGATAAGGGAGCGAGAGGGAGGAGCTCCACAGGAGAGAAAGAAGCAGCATGCTGCCTTTCCTCCCACCAACCATTCCCTTACCTTTGCCTCAGTGTGAGTTCTCAGATCTTCCTTCCTTCCTTCTTTCACCTTCCCTTCCCTTTTGCCTCAGCACGAGTTCTCAGTGCCAGGGTCAGAGGCAAGGAAATGGGTGGGGGGAGCTCTTGAAGGCAGAAGGAAAGCGTACGTGTGCCTTTCCTGGGTGCACTTGCCTTCTTTCTCCGTGCTGGCAAAACACAAGGGAATGGGAGGAGGAGAATGGGGGGAAGGCACAGACACCTTGCAAATAGGCAACTTCATGAACATCAAACCTGTGAATGTGGAGAGAAGACTGTAATTATATTGTTAATTTTAGGGGATTGGGTGATAGGGATTGGTTTGCTTCTCATTGCTAATTGGAAAAAGAATCAGTACAATAACTTGTTTCCCTCACTGCTGGGCTGGACCAAGATATTTTGCTTCATGAGGCAAAGAACAAGATGGCCCCTTGGCCTATCTCCACTGAAGAAATAAAAGCCAGTGAAACTGGCAATTTAATCAGGCATCAGTATTCTGGGATGGAACAGCTGATGGCACCAGGGCAGGTTAGGGGATGCAGCAGGCCAGGTCACTTGGCATGCAACTCTGTCCTTCAACATCTTGCTGCTGCCCTCCAGCATCTGCTGCCTGAGCCACTTTCCCTGAAGGCAGGACTGGCCCTGTGGCACAAGGATATTTTTTTCAATTGATGATTTTCTTCAATAACAGATATAAGGAATAAGAAAAAAAGATACAAGTAGTTATATCATAACATAAAAACACTAGCACAGATAATGTAAAATGAATGAAGGTAGTTTCTCCACTATGTGTGACTGGAGATGTGCTTCAGAGAGTCATAAGGATAATTTCCAGAATCTGAGCAGGAGTCAAGGAGTTTTTTCAAATGTGTTGTCGTTACTGAGTCACTTGGTTAAACTGATCTGATGGCTTAGTTTCTCAAAAAGAGAGATGCTCTATACCCTGTCTAACCCAGATCTAAAAGCAACAGACCTTTTAACATCCCCCAGAGTTTTGCTATCTCCATGTGAACCACTCCAACCTTTGTGGATATTATGGTTCAGCTTAGCATTGGGTCATTGGTAAACTGAGAGTAACAACAAATGTAAAAGCCAAGATGGTGTTTCTCTATTTGTTTACATTTTGACTTGAAGATACACCTTCGAAGCATTGTTGTTGTCTCCCTTCAAGTCATTTCTGACTTATGGTGGCCCTAAGGCAAATCTATCACAGGATTGTCTTGGCAGAATTTGTTCAGAGGAGGTTTGCCCTTGTCCTCCTCTGAGGCACAGAGAGTGTGACTTCCCCAAGCTCACCCAGTGGGTTACCATGGCCAAGTGGGGATTTGAACTCTGGTCTCCCAGTGTCCTAGCCTGAAACTGAAACCACTACACCATGCTGGCTCTCTCATCAAAACATAATTGTCCTAAATTATATTATCAACAGCTAAGAACATTCCTTGGCTGCTGGAGTGTATGGACTGGCAACCATACAGTTTAATTTCATGTACCTTCAATCAGGAGCAAGTCATAATGTGTTCAGAAAGACTTAAATATCTCATGAAAAACGTGCCTAGGACTGCAGACCACTTCAGGCTAAATCCAATGGTTAGTTCAAACTAGAGTAAACCCATTAAACTAATGGAACCTATGTGAGTGCTGACTTTAACTAATCCTGTTAGTTCAATGGTTCTGTTCCAGCTGTGATTAACAATTGAATATAGACTTCTGACTCCAATGAGGTGGGAATCAAAGTCTTCTAGATACTAGAATCATAGCATCTTAAAGCTGGAAGGAATCACATGATCTATCTAGTCCAACCTTTTGCCATGCAGGAATATGCAACTAAAGTACTCCTGAAAGATGCCCATCTAACTTCTGCATAAAGACTTCCAATGATGGAGCTCTTATAGCTCTTACAGTAAAGAAGTCCTTTCTAAAGTTTAGGTTTAGTTCCAGCCAGTGATGTATTTAAGTCTTTCACTCCAAGTCTCAAATCAGGTCTCAAGTCGCTCCTTCAAGTCTCAAGTCGAGTCTTAAGTCCTTGCAAGATACTTTCAAGTCAAGTCTCAAGTCTGGGAGCCAACTTTAGACTGAAACCAGTATTTCTGGGCAGAGTTGAATAAAGTCACTTTCAACAATTTAAGTAGAGTCAGCCCTCCACATTTGCAATTTTGCCATCTGCAGTTTCAGAAGTGAGGAATAGGATCCTTCTTACTCCCCTTTCTCAAAGCTGGAGGCTTTTGTGTTAAGGGGCATAAAAGACTCTGCAGCTTCAGAAGTGGGGAACAAGATCCTTCTCATTTGTGAAGCTGGAGGCTTTTTCAGAAATGGGGAATAGGATCCTTCTTGTTCCTCATTACTGAAGCCCTAAAAGCTTTAGAAGGAAGGATCCTTCCTCCTCAAGTCCATTGCCTAACATATTTCCTGTTCCCCTCTGAGAAATGCACCCGGCACTCTGGGGGCATCTTGTCTTCTATTCTTAGGAAAAAATTTAGAAGGCTTGTCTGCTATGGAGAAGGGACAGGATGCTGAGCAGACCTCAAGCCCATTGCCTAACCCATTTGCCGTTCCCCTCTGATAAATGCACCCACACTTTGGACTTGAGACAGATTGTTATGTGGCCAGTGGCCAAAAAGAGATGGAAGCATTGTTCAAAATTGTAAGACTTCTGGATGAATGTGTTATGTTACTAAACCAAGGGCAGCAAGTTGGTCACTAAAAAGATACAAGTCACGAGTGGGGTCAAGTCAGTGGTTCATTTATTGCCGAGTCAATTCCAAGTCAAGTCATTGGTTCCAGCAGCCCCAGAGCCACTGGTGAGGAACACTGCAGGTGGCAGTTCAACAACACTGACAGGACTGCTTGATTCCCACTTCTGGACTACAGCTACTGCTTTTAAAATGTAAATTAGTAGAAAGAGTGTGACAGGTGTTGTATGAGAACAGCACCAGTGCCCAGGTCAGAGAGTTTCCATCCTCAATCAGATAAAGAAGACAGGAGTAGAGCAAGAAGTCAGGTGACTGACAAATAAAGGCAGGATGGAGATGGTCAGGAATGTAGGCAAGGTTTGGGTAACCTCAAAGCTTGGGAATGTTCCTTTGGACTACAGCTCCCAGAATCCCCAGCTAGTATGGCCTTGGGTTGAGGTTAAGTAGCATTTTCAGGTGTCTCTTAATATAAGGGATGTCCTTTATTTCAGGGTCAGAAAGGTTGTTCCTTATGGGACTGCCAGGTGTCTCTTACTCTAAGGGATGTCCCATATTTGAGGGCTGGAAGTCTTTTCCTTTTATACAGACTGAACTAGATGCCAAAAAGTCCTGTATTTTGGGCCATGATCCTTTCACAAAGACAGAAAGGTATGCATCATGGACAATATGGTAATTTTTTTGAGGAAACACATGGCCAAGTTAGCTGAAATCAATGCTTTCATCTGGTATTTAGGTAGAACCCAAACTCACTCATAACTACTTTCTGGTTGTCAACTCTGCCTGTCGTGAATTTCAACTCCCTCTTATTGCTGTTTTGAAAACCTGGCAACACTAAGGTTATGGCCGGGGGCACTTAGGGAACCTCTTCAGTCCTGCTTGATGGGGAGGGAGGAGCTCTACCTTTGCTCCAGTGAGTGCTGATGCGTGAATGAGAAGCAGCTGTGCTTTTTTGCACAGGGCAGATCTGCATTAATCAACCTGTTCAAAAGTAATTTGAGCAGTGGCCCCAAGAGGGCTGAAAAGTTAGAGGCAGAAGCTAGGAACCTCCAGCTGTGCCCTGGATGAGCCCAAAGTCTTGCTCACCAGCTGTTTTTCTGCGGGGGAGGGGGAGGGGATCTGGTTGACTTTAATAGGGTCTCATAAATCCTGCTGGTGTCACAGGCACATGGCTACACCTCATGCAAAGACAAACACAGCTTGCCACCTTTAACCCTGCTGCTCATGGGAGGAGGAAGGGCTGCCGGCAGCATTTGTACTAAGGCACCATGGCCTCAACCCCAGGTAGGAGAAAATGAGTGGTACTATCCCAAAGGCACTTCTACAAGATTTAAAGGTTTTAAAAAATATGTATTTAACATTAACACCCCACCAATTCTGGCTTGCAGTATATCCTTGGTATGGTTTATGATAAGTGTTGGATTATGATCTGTAGCCATACAGTGTATCACTCTTGGTGATGCTGAGAACATCTAGGCATGCTCCAGAGATTGGGAACATGTGGCCCTGAAGCTGTTCAACAGTAAATTCCATTAGCAGAGTTAGGAGAGCTAATAGTGAAGTGTGAAAGGAGGCGGTGATTCAACAATACTTGGAGGGCTACATCTTTTCTTTTTCTAATCCACTCAGTATATTGATGGGAGACAATCTAGCTCACCATATTAAATTCTATGATGGAAGAAAAAATGTAAATGTAAATGTAAAAAAAAAAGAGCACATGGGTTTCTTCATCTACATGTCTTGCATTTAGCGTGTGCTTTGTTTTATATTGATCATTAGAAGGTAAATACAGGGTAAATTTGCAAGTCTGTTTGCCGAGGCATATGTCTCTTAGGACGTTACATTGGTGGAGGAAAGGAAAATTAATTGTAGAAAACACTCATTGTCTATAACATCTAGTTTGGCTCTAAATTTGAATCAAATGCAGAGTATACCCACATGATGAAATTACATGAGAAAGATTGCACATTGTGTATTCTTTGTTAATTGCTCGAGATAAAATAATACCCGCTGGTTTCACATGAATGTGAATATGTGGAGCACAATTTCCATTTCACATATAGACAAGCATAGTATGGTAGATTCACCTAGAATAGTAAGGGATCAGATTTTTTTTTCTCTGACCCAGAAAGTGCAATCCAATTTCTGAGCCCAGACTGAACAGGGCAGAGGGAAGGTTGGGCCACAAGGAGGCAATATTAAACAGCTGCAAGGACATGCACATACACACACACAAGGAGGGATGCCTGTTGCCTATTATTTTTGAAGTTTTTTGACAAAATATATCACACAACAACAAGTTTGAAATATGCATTCAGTTTTTTATGCAGACCCAGTGTTGCCCTTGGACACTGAAGGGATGTTTAAAGCCTCTACTCCTTTCTGCAGGACTGTAAACCTCACACAGCAGAAACCCATGCCTTGCTCACAACTTGGAGCATTTTTTAAAAATAGAGTTTTCTGATTATTTGGTTTAGTGTTTTAAAAGTAATTAATTGTCATAATTAGTTACAGTGTTATTAAAGTAGTTTGTTGCTTTACTTAAGTCGATTTTTACTTTTGGGGGGGGTTTACTTTCCTTTGGGGGGTGGAATCTTAAGCCTGATAAGAGAATGGCTTATACATGAAAAATTGTCTACATTTGGAGACATTTGGAAAGTCATTTTTAAAAGTAACTAGAACTCGTTACTCATTATAGATTACACCAATGAAGGAACACCATCTTCAATGTTATATTTCTTTTAAAATGTCACTTTGTTTTAACTATGTATAAATATTAAAAGCAGCACAAGCTGTATTAGCATTAGGATGGAAAGATAAAACAATTTGGAATATAAACAAAGCTGATAAATACCTGGCTGAAAATTTATTGTTCAGTATTTTGAGGGAAAGAAGATTACAGTTTATGGGAATACTGAAGGAAGGAGGGTGGAAATCAGGTTGAGAATTATTGCTTATAAAGATTAAAGAAGATATGGAGTACGGTGAAACTAATAATGTAATCAAATCCATATCCCATATTCAGAATGAAGATTTTTTCTATACGAGAAGAATTAAACCTCTGCAAAGCCATTAGGGGGAGGGGTGGGGGGATTATACTATTTCTGAAAAGCAACGTCTGTGATTTGAATGTTAATCTATTTTTGTAATTTAATCTGTAATAAAAATATATTAAAAAAAACTTTGTTTTAACTATGTTAAGCAAAGAATGAGTTATTACAGGTAATGTTTTTCAGTTTTTGTAACTTGTTACTTCAACCCTTGCTACTGTTGATGTCAAAGGCATACAGAATGTACAGATGAGGTTCTATGGGTAAATCTCTTGGTGATTCACATTATATTGACAAGGGTTTCTGGTTCCCAGTTGTTGAATGTCAGCATGGCTTTTTTTCTCTAATAAATTAGACTATTGAAATGAAGGCAACTTGGGGGTAACCACGGACGTTTGTGTAAGCTTGGTTCAGTTCTGGTGCTGAAGACCAATGCCTTAGCCCAGAGGGCACTCAGGTAGACATTGTTCTTTCATGGCCAGTCTGACTGACTTTCTGGGGTGGGAAACTCCACAGATCCAAGGGACCACTTTTCTGTCCCTTGGCCCTCTGGGGGCCACATGAACTGTCAGAATTTTTTAAAATGGCCATAGCTGGGTTTGAAAAATTGACTTTGAAAAACAGAAAATATTGAACAGTGCAGGGATTGCCTGTAATATATTTAAAAGATATACTGCTGTTCCTGAAGTTTTATGGGAGAGGCAATTCAGCCTTGTGGCTGAGGGGAGGAAAAGAGCATCAGGGAATCTGATAGGGTTGAGGGCCCTTTCCCCATCCTGCTCTAGTTAGAGGATCTTGGGGTACTAATAAAAATAAAGTAGATATGAGAAACCTGAAGATGGCATAGTCCTGGTGTACATTGCAACTAAAATTGTCACGTGATTTTTTTTTTTAAAGACTGTTTTTAAAACATTTGACAAATTGTCAGTGTAAGTGCCTTTTCAGATAGTGGGACTAAAATAAAATGTTAAAATAATTTGCAACTTAATAAATAGAAGGAAGGACATTCTTAATCATTTCTTTTTCTTCTTTTGCTCCTGGAATGACCAACACCTAAAAATATAGTATAAATAAAAGCGTGCCTCATGTTTACAAAGCCAATGGTTCAGTTATTAAAACTGTCTTCCACTGAGAAACTAATTTTTCTGTCTAAGGTGAAAGACAAGACAGCAACTTGCTTGTTCATTTCTCTGATCAAATTGGCAACTGGATTTTAGGGACATGAGAATAAATTTATATCAATGAAAAGGTGTTGGGAAAAAGGCTATCCCCTGTATCAATATTTTGATAATATTGGACTATTCTCTTCAGGTTTTTTTGGAGTAGAAATGAATATGTTATGAAATATTATCACGGTTCTCCTGTTCTTGTCTTGTTTGACTGTGAGCACTCTCGTAGGACTTTCTAGCCAGCAATCTCTTCTGTAAATTATAGCATCTCACTGAAAATACTGGCTTGTAGTGGTTAAAATGACGCCTTTTCCATATAAGGTTGCCAGATCTCAGGGCCCTGGGCTTGAGTCTCCAATTTTTGTGGGTCATCTCCAGGTGAGAGACAAGGGTGCAAATTCTCCAGACTTAGGGGGCTCAGCTCCAGGCAAGAAGAAAAGGCTGCATGCAGATCCCCAGCTCAATTAGTATGGTAGAACTTTGCAACAGTTTGCCAGGCTTATTTGATTGGATGCTGCAACTTACAAAGGCTCTGGTGCTGGGGAAGGTGTCTATGTATTTACTTCATTAGCTTTCTCCTTCCTTCTCATTGTTGTGCCAGGGCTCACCGTCTTGGCTAGAAGCTAGTAGACTGGATTAAGTGTTCCAGTGTTCCTTATGCTATCTCCCTAAGTAAATGAGAAGGAATAATCCCCTAATTGAGAGCTGGTGTAGCGTAGTGGCTTGAGCATTGAACTACAACCTTGGAGACAGGGTTTGATTTTCTACTTGGCTGTGGAAGCCTACTAGGTGACCTTGGGAACATCCCAAACATGCTCAGCCCCAAAAAACCTAGTTACAGAGTTGTCTTAGGGTTGCCATAAGTTGGAAACAACTTGAAGTCATACAGCAACAACAAATTCCCGCATTTCACCTTGATCTGAAGACAGCCCTTTCAGTTAAGATTTTTCTCTGAATTCCCAAACAGGAAAATATGTTATCTTAAACTCTGTGTTTTAACAACAAGCTCTGAGCAACTGTGGTTGATAGTTGGTAGTTAATGCAAAACACTTGATAACCTCACCGCTAGGGCCCTTTCTGCAGGACATTGTCATCCTGCCATAGGGACAGGAGAAAGACAGGACTGGGATGATAGCCCTTTCTGCAGGACGTTGTTGTCCTGCCAGAGGGATAGGAGAAAGATGGGACCAGGACAATACTTATGCACAGTGTTGTTGTGGTCCCATCCTCTTCCCATCCCCAGGCAATGTGTTTGCACCGCAAATCATTGACAGGTTTTCCTAATTAATGAAGGTGATTGTGCCACTATCCTGTCCCACGCCTGTGCTTACCTGGTGTGTGGAGGCCCTGGAAGCATAATGGCTATACTGCAGCAGGAACAGGTGGTGCCATTGCACTTCCTTCATTCGCAGAGGCAGCTGGTGCAGAGGGGAGTGCTCCTGTCACACTCTCCTCCTGGCAGAAACAATGCCGGGACTCGCAGCGGATGTCTCTGGAACAAGGTAAGTTGTGGAAAGGGCCTAGGTGTCTGGTTTTGGTCCTGAAACTTCCAGGCCAGGGACAATCCTGAACTGACAACCCTACTCCATTACCAAAGTTATAATCTGCTTGACCAGCATGGCTCTATGCAACGTTTTCCTAGTAGCAATACTATTATTCCCAGCGCCATTACAGCCAGGTCAAGGGGTTGCCTGTCTTGAAGGCACATGTCAGGCAGTGAGGGGGGCAGTCCTCCTTGTCTTTTTGCATTGTAATCATGGGGCCACTCCCACAGCATCTGCAACACTTTCCAAAGGGTGTGACTGAAAGAGGGTTCCCCCCCCCCTTTTAGGCAGTTTCTGCCCTTGGTTTATCTGCCTTGATTTTGCTCACTCTGCAGCTAGAACTACCACCCTCTTCTTCCCCCATACGGATGCATAAGTATAGCATGATTCTGCAAAACAACAACAAAAAAATTCTACTCACTTTCACCCGTCCTGTGACGTATTTTGAGGAACCTACTCAGCTGTTTCCGTTTCTGAGGAAGTCTAACATGAAATGCCTTTAGACCAGCACCCTCCACCCACCTCTGTGAGCAACAGATGATTTTGAAATCGAAAAACTGCTGCGCTCTGTTTTCAGCTCTTCCCCAGCATCTGTGCCAGTGATGGCCAAATTGTCTAAGCTAATCAACAAACACTACAAAAGTCTAAGCCAAAGTAATAACCCATGCAGCAGAATGCGAACACAGAATCCTGAGGTGGGAAAATGGATTCTGCCACTCCAGGCTGCAGGTGGAAGGATATCATTTTAAAACATTGCTTTATAATAAGCTCTCGCAGTAAAAAGAACTTGCCGTATGAGGAACAAAATGTCTAACAAAGCCATTTCCTGTGGCTCAAGCCTTCCATTTGTTTACTAGCTATACTTTTTCATAGAGCAGGGGTGGGCAACTGTGGAAGGTTTGTGGGCTGCACTTATGCCCCAGGAGACTATGGAGGGCTGCAGCCCCACTGTACCCACTCCTGTGCAAAAAAGGAAAAAAGGCCTTTTTTTGCCCCCAGATGCCTTCTAGGAGACATGAGGGCATTCTCACCATGTTCGAGGACTTTCCTAGGCATCTACAGGGTATTTTTTTAAAAATTTTGCAAAAACTTGTTTTGACTCTGGGAGTCCAGTGGGCCTCCAGATGTGTGGGAATGCCTGCCATACTGCTTAAATGTCATTTTGGGAGATGTTGGAGCAAAAAATTTGACCCCAAAGGACCACAAAAGCACCCTTCAGACTACAGTTTGCCCACTCCTGCCAAAGAGGATAAAAGGCCACTGTGATTCCCATTTTGGTAACATCCAGATTAAAATATTTATCCCAAAATGTTAAATTGCTACTGGTCTTGTGGTTTGAACAATCTAAGGCCATTTCCACACTAGACTGTTATAGTGCTGCTATTCTACTTTCAACATCCTATAGAATCCTGGGGTTGCAGTTTAGGGAGGGGCCTTTGAGGTCCCTCTCTAAACTCACACGGCCCTCACAGGGCAGGTCTTTTGGCACATCTATCCGCTCTGTGCCCCTTAGAATTGGCTACCTGAAGTGGCTGCCTCACTCTGTCTAACTATCATACACATTGTTTGATTGCTTTTTAAGTTTATATACCACTTTGCTCCTAACATCAGACCCAAGGCTGTTTACAAAACAATTTAAAACAAGATTTAGCTAAAACTGATGATTAAAAAAAGGTTTTAGAAGAAGAAATAAGCTGTTTTAGTAATACACTATTATTTTTTAAAAGCATAAAGTCATCTAAATATGTAATAGTAAGTATAAAAAATACAGCACCACCCCCTTCTGCATAACCAGTTCTTTCTCAAAATCCTGTTTGAATAAAGAAGACTTTACCTGCTAGTAGAAAGAAAGCAGAAAGGGAACCAGTGTAGCCTCCTGTGGAAAGGAATTTCACAGCCTAGGAACAGCCACCAAGAAGTCCCTAATACATGGCCTCAGTAAATGGACCTGTGACAATGGTGGGGCCAAGAGAAATCTGTCCCCCACAGATCTTAAAACACAGGTAGGTTCAGGTAGGGTAGTTACTTTGGTACATCCAGATCACAATTTTTTTCAGAACTTGGAAAAAAGCAGGCCTGGATTGTAATGGAAAACTGTTCGGAGGCCCAAACAAAATGGATGCTTAATGAACTGCACTGGAGAGCTGAAGTCCTTTCCCTAGAGCAACAACACCGGAGCTTCTGTCAGTCTTTTGATCTGGATGGTTTGCATGTTTCCAATTTATTCTGAGCTTTTATCAGTGTTTACCCTGTTTTATCATAGAATTATATTTTGTTTAAAAAATGCAGTAAAATCAGAGGTTGGAAAAAAATAGTGACATATTGGATTACCTGTAATCAACACAGTCCCTACTTACTAAGTATAACTGCATTTTATTATGCTCTTAACTTTATAAGATATGAATTGATCTTTTTTGCAGTGTAACTGTCAGTTTTTAGTGACTTTTACAGTTGCAGGAATATGGCCTCATGAGATAATGGGGGGGCAGATATCATATAGTTCAAGTGCTTGTGTTGTGTTGTGGTGCTGAGGCAACAGCAAGCTGGAAGCAAGGTAGGGGAGGGGAATGTGCTTTGTACCAAAGGCTGGTAGCTTTGTGGCATTGATTTTTTTTTTTCTAAAAGTATCTCAAAAGAATATATTTCAATTACTTTTGAGAAATGGAAAAGCAAAAGTTAGTTTTAATTTTTTTAAGACATCAAGGGAACAAACCAATAGTTTAAATGATCAATAGTTTCAATGATTTAGTCCTCCCTCCCCATTTGCGTGTTTAATTTCTGTGAATTTGATTATTCATGAGTTGCCCACTTGCCTCCCCTCATCCTCCCCCTCTCATTCTCTGGCCTTTTGTCCAGGTGCAGGGAGGGGAAAGATCTTCCCTCCCTGCACTCCCCTGCCTTTCGCCCACGTGATTGCGCTGGCAGCAGCCAGCAGGAGGGTGCAGAGAGGAAGATCTTCCCTCTCTTGCACTCCCTGCCCGTCGCCCTCGCGATTGTGCCAGCAGGAGAGTGCAGAGAGGAAGATTGGCCCTCTTCTGAACTCCCCTGCCTGTTGCCTGTGCGATCACACTGGCAGTGGCAGGCAGGAGGGTGCAGGGAGGAAGATCTTCACCCTCTTGCACTCCTCTGCCCGTTGTCCGCATGGAAAAAAAGGAAGGGAGCGTGAGCAGCAGACAGGAGAGTGCGGGGAAAAAACCTTCTTTCTCCTTCACTCTCCTCTTGTTGCCCACACAGGAGTGCAAAAACAAGGCCGGGCACGAGGGCAACAGGCAGGAGACTGGAGAGGGGAAGGATTTTCCCCCTGCACGCTTCTGCCTTTCCCCTGGGTGGCAGCAGCTGAAAGAATAAGCGAGGGGGGAGTGCCCACTGGGGGGGAGTTATCTGTGATTTTTTGACATTCATGGGTGTTCTGTGTACCTAACTCTCATGAATGTGGAGGGCCTACTATAACTGTACCTAAGTATTTTCAGAAGATAACTTTCCAAAGTCTGAGGAGGAAGAAATGGAGAATGGTATTAAAGAGGAGATCTGTCTTACATTATTTGTATAGCTTTAGCATAGTAATGTCTGCTCATGATTGCTGGTGACTCTCCAGGGTCTCAGGCTGACAGAGGTCCTTCCTATTTCCTATTGTCTGATCCTTTTTTCCCTGAACTGTTTAGAGACTTACATTAAGACCTTGATTACCAAGGGCATTAATTTTACTGTTCCTGAGGCATGATGAGAATTTCCTATGCAAAGTGGTCTGCACAGTTTTCCAAACTTGTCCTTCCCACTGAAGCCTTTGAAAACCTCTCAGGAGTGTTGTGGGATGCTCCTCATCAGGCATGGGCTGTCACTTTGGATTGCCAGATCTCAGGGCCTGGCTCTGAGTCTCTAGTTTTTATGGGTCATCTCCAGGCAGGAGACAAATACACAAATTCTCCAATTTTGGTGGGCTCAGTTCCAGGCAGAACCAAAAGACTGGGTCCAAATCTCCTGCTCAGCTAGCAGAGCAGCTGCTTGCCACAATTTACAATGATTAATTGATCTGTGGCTACCACTTAGAAGATTTTTCATGGTAGGAGGAGTCTGTGTATTTACTTAACTAGCTTCTTCTTTCCCTCTGAATTGTTGTAGTGCCAGGACTTACCCTCTGCTCTGCTCTGCATCCACCTTCTGGCTAAAAGCAAGAGGGCTGTATTAAGTGTTTCTTATCCTGCCTCCCCATGCAGGTGAGCAACTGTGGTTGGTCCTTTAATCCATAAAGCTTACTGACATGGCCAGAGGCCATCTCTGGGTCTCATAGTTTGTCTCTGAAAACTCTGGGCCTGGGAGGATCCTGAACTGACAATTCTAGTGGAAGAAGGGCTGCAGTTGGACTTAGTGATCACTTAGAGGCACCTAGTGTGAATGCATAGAAGCACAAATGTATCCCATTTGGATTTTTTTTTTAGTAGTTCAATGTAGTGATATAGTTAGATAAGCAGAGAGCCAAGGGTTAGAATGATGGATTAGGACTGGGGAGATATAAATTTAGATTCCCACTTACTCATCGAGCTTCTTGGGTGGGCTTGGACCTGGAACTATCTTGACATAACCTACCTGACAGGGTTGTTGTATAGAGAAGGACCACATATGTTCCCTTGAATTCTATGGAGGAAAGGAAGGATGTAAATGTAACCAGTATTAATGAATGCATATTAGACTGTGGACTTGATGATGATACAGGAGCTCCTTCTTTTAGACAGTAGTGTATATTATTTCACTGGTTTCAAAATGTGGTATGCAATTGAGGACTTCTGGGGCCCTTCCTACCCATTTGGTTGAGTGGGCTCTGGAAATGTGCCCCAAATTCTTGCCTGAATAGTACCACTGCTTTCACACATAACATGCAAACCTATCATTATTGAAGGATCTCTCTCCCTCTCTCCCTGTTTCTGCTTTTGGTTTTATGTAAGGAAACTTTTCAGCATTGCTATGTAAGATAGGGGTGGGCGATCCATTTGAGTATGGCTCTGAGCCATCCTCCTAGACTGTCTGCAGACTCAGGAAGGAAACATTGCATCGTTTCACCCTTCACTTGCATCTGGAAGAAGTTGGGGTGGCGGGAGAGAGGCATTATGCTGTCAGGTTAGAATGATGAGCTTAACAACTTCTTTATAGCATTCAAAACTTTACAGCATTCCAAAGGAAATTTGGGAGCCACTTCAGTTCCTGAATGCCACTATGAACCCAAACTGCTAAATCCACTCCGTGGTTTTGGAAGAACCTAGGCAGTGCTTGCTGTACCATTAGGCATAGGGAGGCAGCTGCCTCAGGCAGCAGATGCTGGGGGGTCATGAGAGAGCAGAAAATGGTTAGTTGTTTCATTTCTTGTTGTCTGTGAATTTTTAGTGCTAGGGACAAGGAGAAGTATTTATGAGATTTTCTGCCAAAATAACTTCGATGGTTTGCATACCACTGTGCACCTTTACCTGGATGATTGTATTGTCTCAGGCAGTAAAATGTCTTGGACTAACTGTGGTCAGAGGTGATGAGCTTGCCACTGCTGAAGTTTCATAATATCAGCTACACAGCTAGAGTAGGAACGTCTGTCTATATACCTCAGAAGCTTTATCAAGGTGGCCCCTTGTAATCCCCATAGTTCATGCATGGTTCAGGCTTGCCAGTTGTTTCTTCTCATAATGGATGTCCCTTGTTTGAAGTCCAGACAACTTGTCTCTCATTGGACTGGCAGATGTTCCCTATTGTAAGGGATGTCCTCTATTTTAGGTCTGGAAACTTTTTCCTTTTCTATTGATAGAACAAGAAACCAAAAAAATCCCATATTTTGGGGTAGACTCTTCCTAAAGGCAGAAATATGTGTCTTATGCAACTGATGAATCTGATTAATATATTCATTTTACAGAGAAATGCATGGCTAAATTAGCTGAAATCAATACTTTAGTTTGATATTAAGGTAGAACACAAACTTTTAAAAAGCTGGTTCCTGATTTTCGACTCTGCATGTCATGGATTTCAGCTGTCTCTTATTGCCATTTTGAAAACTGGCAATACTACCATGGTGTGTAAACTATACTTATATTGCTTTCCAACACTTAAACACCTGATCTCTTTCTTTCCATTTTCGGAGACACTGTGGGCCTACTGTATGATGATTCCAGAAGGCCAGAGTCTCTAATAGGCCTTTTAGAATGCGCTTATATTTTAGGAGAGAAGTCTGTGCAGTGTCTTTGATACTCAGTCTTACTGCCAAAGGACAACTCACTGTGTGGGGCTCTATTGTGATATAGCTAGCCCTCTGTAAAGTTGAAGGCTTTCATGGCCGGAATCCATAGGTTGTTGTGGGTTTTCCGGGCTTTGAGGCTGTGTTCTATTAGTATATTCGTATTAGTATTCCTGCAGGCAAAACATCAGGAGAAAATGCTAATAGATCATGGCCTCAAAGCCTGGAAAACCCACAACAACTATAGCTAGTCCTTTGTTCAGTACTTGACTTTGCAATCTATACTGTGGATACTCAGTTACAACCCTCCACCCAGCTTCCTCCAGTCATATTATGGGCATTAATTGTGCCAGTGGAGCAGAATGAATTCAGTGTTTATGCCATAAATTTTATGTCCTTATTGATGCAAAATCCTGAATATCTAGTAATATTTATTCATAAAATAGAAGTTGAAACCAGGTCATCGTTGCTAAATACTAGTGTTCCATAATACTAAATGAAGAGAAGAGAAGTAACAGAATCATCTTATACTACTCTGGAAAAGGAGATACCAGCTGCTGTACTGGCTCATCTAGGGTGTATATTCAGCCCAAGAAGGGAGGAAGAAACAAGAAAGCTAATACCAAAGATGCCTAAAGATCACAAGCATGCAATATCTTATGGCACAGGAGTGGTGAATTTTTCTTTCCTGGGGATCTGCATTCCCTCTGGGGAAATCTGTTTGGAAGGGTTACATGCCAGTGGTGAGCAACCAAAAGTGAGCAGGAGCAGAATCACACGTGTGTGTGTGTGTGCGCCTTCAAGTTGCCTGTTGATTTATGGCAGCACCATGAATTTCATGGGGTTTTCTGAAGCAAGGACTACTTAAGAGATTTTACCTTCCTCTGAAGTACAGTAGCCCCTCCACATTCACGAGGGTTAGGGGTACAGAACCCTTGTGAAAGTGGAAAAATGCAGATAACTCCCCCCAACGATTCCCCTCTCATTCTCCTCCAGAGCTTCCTCCCTCCCATTCCTTTGTCTCTGGCCCTGCTGTGGAGTAGGGGAGAAAAAAGACAAGCTTAAGGGCTTACCAGTACTTTCCCCTCAGACAGAGAAGAGGGGACTTAGGGAGTTCTGATTACTTCCTGCAGCCATCTTGACAAAGGAGCACCTGCCCAATCAGCAGTCAATACATGCAGAATGTGCAACCACATGACAGAGAGGCCATACCTTTAGCAATGGGAGGGGGCTTTGCTCATCCCAAAGGAAAAAAAAAATCCCTCCATTTTAAACACAAGCCTGGAGTGAGAAACTCAAGGGATGGGAAGGGGAAAAGAGAGGGGGAGGCAAGCAAGCACATGCCTTGCAAATAATCAGATTTGTGAGGGTCAAACCCCTTAAATGTGGAGAGAGGACTGTATAGCCTACAAAACCAGATATACACTGGCAGTCTCCTGTTCAAGTAATAACTAGAGCTGACCCCCTAGCTTCCAAGATCAGACAGGATCTGGTGCCTTTAGGGTATTTAGGCCCTCTTACTGTCATGTCCTGGATAAGTTGTTCTCCACAAACTTCCCTCAGAGTTAACCAGCAATGTTTATTTGTAGCAAGCAAGGAAGCAAGCAAGCAAGCAAGCAAGCCAGCAAGCAAGCAAGGCAACACATTTCTTTTGAAATTGCTGAGACTACAGTATACAGAGTAGTTACAGGTCTTGTACCTTATCATACAAATTTGGGCATGCAAAGCTGTGACTGGAGAAGATAATACATTTCACATCATCCCACTAGTTTAGACATTTTCCGAGACCCTCAGTGGTTGACGTATCTTTCACCCTGGAGACAGGAACAAATTCTTGTCTTGTCTTTGAGCATTGCTAGTTGCCATACTTCTGATACTTTTGTTTTCTTACTCTGATTTTCCCACCCTTGCCCAGATACATTGTAGCAGTGAACATAAAGCAATTAACCATTTGGTGTCCTGAAGTACCTTAGCAAACTTCAACCAGATACATAATTGCAATCAACAATAGGCAATGGATACTTTGTATAGCACTCCAGCAGATTTTTAACAACACCTAAGCTAGCAGATCTATTCTAATATATATTCTAATACACATCCTGCAAATACTTATGACAGGAGCCATGCACCCTGACACTTAACATCCATTCTTTTTTGTCTGTCTCTCATTCTCACACACAGCCTATCCCAGCTCACTCTTTTTCTTCCTGTTTTCTTCTTTTTCTTCCCTCTTCAATAGCTGTGAAGGAGGAGTTTTATTGCTAATTGGGGTTGCCAAATTGAAAACTGGAGAGGGATCCTCTCCCTTTAATGTTTGTGTAGAAGATGGGATTTCAGCAGATGTTGCTTGTCATGCTGCCAGGGAACCAGGTGGGGTTTTGTGTAGCCTTTGGTCCTTAAAACTAGGGGTGGCTGGTCTGGCTCTTTAAAAAAACAAAAAACAAAACTTTCTGTGGTTTTAAAATGATTTTCAAAGAGTTTTTCTAGTCTAGTTTGATGTGTAATTAATATTTTCAGTGTTTTATGCATTGCATATCAACTTCATGGGAGGAGATGCAATAGATATATGCTTTGAATGAATAAAGAAGTGTTTGCTTCTTACTGGGCAATAGAGTAGAATAGAGCTCTCACCCTCTAGTTATAGTTGGCATCCAGTTTTGATCAGCCTCTGCTAGCCCTGCCAATAACGAGGGACATGCATGATGGGAACAGTAGTTCATCATTTCTGGAGTGCCAGAGGAATCCCACTTGAAGTAGCAGAGCACATGGCATGCATTTTTATAAATAAAGGGAAAATCTTGTACTCCTGGAAGGGGACTGGAATATTTGAGAGAGCAGCACATCTTCTTTCACCCCCTAGGTGCGTCTTTTATTTGGTACGTGAGGAGAAGTGAGGGGAACTGCTGTGATTTAGGTAGCAGGATGCCAAAGTTGTGGTTTCAGATGCTGCTTCTGCCAGACAGAACCACCCGCGCAGTAAACTGAAATAAATAACTTTCATTTTCGGTTCTTGATTGGCCCATGATTCTGCCCTACCCCCTGCAACTCTAATCTGTTTTGATTAATAGCTAAATCCTAAACCTTGAGTTAGAGGCTGAGGGAGTAAAACAAAGTTGTGATGGAGACTGAAGAAACTACATAAGACTCTGGCTATTTAACATTTTCTTTCAGATGTCTAAGTACTGTCAGCTGAAAGACAGGGGAAATCCTGCTAGACCACAGCCTGGGTGGTGGCGGGCATTCCAAATCTCTCTCTCTCTCTCTCTCTCTTTTTTGCAACAGAAGAGGCCTGTGTGCTACGTGCAGCCAGGAGCAATAGAGACTACCGTGTTGCTCAGATTCTATGTCACCAATGTCTGTGTATGTGTTCTTTCAAGTCACCTGTTAACTTATGGCAACCTCATGAATTTCATAGAATTCTTCCAGTCTTACAAACTTCCTTCAATTCCAGTGTTGGGTGCTTAACTGAATGTTCATTTTCCTTCAAACGTATTTTAAATATATATTTTTTATATATTACTCTGCTGCTTTGTATATATTTTATTCTTACCTGACACATAATTTCAGTTTTTTATACTATATTCAATATCTTTCTGCCAGTGTAGTCATTAGTCTTTACACTTATGATTCCTTTACCATGTTACTTAATATATGTTGATTTTATCTGTATATATATTTATATTTGTCTGTGTCTATAAATTGTCTCTATCTCATCATCATTATTTTTTAAATTTATAAAGTAATCTTATTCTGCCATTCCTATAGTTACTTGTTTGCCACAGAGGAGAATAGTAGTCAAAAATCTAAGAGTCAAAAAGAGACGTAAGGGATCCATGATAATATCTGGATCTCCCAACATCCTAAAGTTACCAAAGGGCAGACACAGTGTGCTCTGAATGTTAAATGGAGCAACACTGCAAGTGGTGGTGGTAATTAGCTCCAATATACTGTTTTCTTGGTGTAATCCCCCCCTACTCGTGTTGGAGTTAATCTCACTAGAAAGACATAAGTGCAGTGCAAGGATTTCTGTCTTTTTACTCTTTTTTTTCATCTTACAAGATTTCAGCTTTTTAGAAAACAGAGCTGGCTTTTCGTTGTTGTTCCAAATAACTGGCAAAAAAGACACAGGGCAATTTCACAGTAAAAGTCTCCTCGAAAGCACCCATAAGGTCTTGATTTCATTCAGTTTATCCAGTTATAGATATTACTCCACTCATATCTTTCCCACTTACTAAATCTCCATCTGAAAAATTTAATCATGATTTTAAACAATTCTGACAGAAGACACACTGATTAATGTTTGGGGTACTGATCAGCTCAAATGTAAATACAGTCAGCCCCCCATATCTGTGGTTTTTGTATCCACAGATCTGCATTTTTTGTATCCACGGCTTGAAAATATTTTAAACAAAAATCCAAAAAAGCAAGCTTTGGTTTTGCCATTTTATATAAAGGATGCCATTTTACTACACCATTGTACATAATGGAACTTGAGCATCCATGAATTGTGGTATCCATGCGGAGTCTTCAAACCAAATCCTGGTGGATACTGAGGGCCCGCTGTATTATATTTTACAAGGAATGTATCTCTGGTCAGGATTACATTTCAACATTGCTTTTCAGAAAACATATATGTGATACCTTTTGCTTTCTTATTTCTATGTGCTAAGGAAAAAAATTACTTGGCAAATTTTGTTCATTTGTCACAGCTTTATTATTTTCATGGGTTTTGGGAACCTCTTAAATAACTATATCTTGTCCTTCTTTTAAGAGTTAGCGAAAAGTGAGGATTTTTTTTTAAAAAAGAAGGAAAAAAGAACTTCTAGGCTGAAGAGTCTCACAAAGGACACCCGCCTCAGAAATACCTGTACTCTGGCTAATAGTGCACATGCTGATAGTGAACTATCTCTTTATTCCATGACACAGTTGGAAGGATTGTAGATTAGAAGGAAGATCTGGCCTGTCTTTCGATCTTCAGTTGTTTTTAAGGGATCCAAATTATATTGTAGCAGCCTCAGGGTACGCTCCTGTCCTTGGATCTATTGCTTGTAGGTTGTCCCTCATTTTTAGTGCTGTAACAAACCTGTGAAGGAGGATAAGAAGAGGCAGGTAGTAGCCCAAAGTCAGGGAATCCCTGTCGATCTATTTGAGTAAGGAGAGTACATTGAAGAAACACTGCAATGGAAAAGTGAGGGCCAAACTACATATGAGACAGGAGATCTGTGCTTAGATCTTCTGTGGGCAGCAGGGCTGGGGAAAGAGTCTAAAGCAGCATTAAAGATGAAGGCTTATGGAAGGGCATTAAACCCTCTTTTTGATATTGCTATCTATCTACTGTGGAGCTAATAATAGTTTGAGAAGCAGCATTCTTTCCAAGTGAGGGCATAGTGGTAAAGGGTACTCCTTTCTTGCCCACACTATGATGCCAATCTAGATCCCACCCTGCCATGACTATCAATCTGTAGAAAGAAAAACCACCAGAGCAGGGTCATTGATATACTTGGTATCACATACCTTCCAGCTGCTCTGGTTTGGTAAGGACAGCCTGAGTTAATATTCTCCTATCCCACTTTTTCAGCTGCTTTCAAAATACCCTGGTTTCTCTATCCCCCTACTGCTTTACCCTTTGTCCTTGATTTACTTCAGCTGCTGGAAACTGAGTTCAAAATGCAAAAGCAGTTTGCAATTAACTCAGCACAAGAGAGAGAGAGAGAGAAGAGGAAACAGAGTCTTACCCTTTCTAAACTCAGTGTGTAAACTCCAGGATTTCTCTGCTTAAGAATAGTAGTTTGGGTGGTTCTTCCTCATTAATAACTTCTACTCTCTTTTTGCCTGGCCACTGCCTTTTGACCACATTCCGGTGTGGCTCTGTCCCATGTGTTCCAGTTTTCACCTGTGAAATGTTGGAGGATATGATATCACATCCCTAGCTTAACCCTGTTGCACCTTCATTTATAACTTCCTACAATTTGTGAGCCATCAGGTAGCCCATTGGGCCACTGGTTTTCAACCATCAATACTCCAGATGCTTTGGTTCCCAGAAGCCCTCGCTTACATGGCCAAGAGACAGGGATTCTGGGAACTGAAATTAATCCTATCTCGGTAACCAACAGCTGAGAACCACTACACTGAGCTATGCACAGTATATCTGGCAGCTTAGCATGGGCATAACGCTACCTCTCTCCACTGCCTGCCTGCAACTGCACAGACAAGAGGTTTATTAAGCACATGGCATTCACGGCTAGTGTGCTGCCTGCATCAGATTTTATGGGCCACCTGCAGTGCATGCAGACCTGATTGAGAAGGACACGCAGATGACAGAAAGACTAGCTGCTACTATGAAAGGTCCTGCTGACTGTAAACATTTCCCCTCGGGGGCCTTTCGTGTGTCATTTCATGCCAGTGAGAGTACCCAGATTCTGTGTGTTCTCAGGCCTGAGCAAACCACCTACCCTTACCACTTCCTCTTGCCTGATGCCAGATTGCCATAGGCTGGAACTTGTGAGCGCTTCAGGAATGACAGTGCCATGCTCAAAGAAGTAGGTGGACCTGCCTGGCATTGGTAATAGTGAGAGTCTCTGTTTGACACACACAGTGTTGCTCCCAGCCAACTGCCTTTTAGAGTCTGTTAGGAGATCAACAGTCTTAACAAGAGATGGAGGGAGGGAGGGAGGGAGGGAGGGAGGGAGGAAGAAAGAGGGAGGAATGCATAACTGACAATCACATGCATGCCAGCATTTCACAGATGATAGCATGGACAAGGTATACAAGTTATTAATCAGGACGAATGCACAAGCTAGGAGAGGCAGCAGCAGTTTGCTTTTTCCTGAGCCTCTTGGGAAGGGCAAGATTCTGCCCCCCTCCCTCCCACTCTATTAACTGAATGCAAACTACTTTTGCACTTTGAACTCAGTCTGCAGCAGCTGCAGTAAGCTGAGGGCAAAGGGGGAAGGTGGGAGAAGAGAGGAACTGGGACATTTTAGAAGCAGCCAAAAAGTGGGATGGCAAAGGATTAATCAAGGCTGTCCCTACTGAATCAGGACAGTTGGTGGGTATGAAAAATTGGCAGAGAGAGGCCTGTCAACTGGTGGGGATGTTTATTGGCTGAAGTAAGCTGAGGACAAAGGGGGAAAGTGGGGGGAAGAAAGAGAAACTGGGACATTTTCAAAGCAGCTGAACAGGGAGGTTGACAGAGGATTAATCTGGACTGACCCTCCCAAATCAGAACAGTTGGAGAGTATGTGATCATGTGGCTGATCTGGACTTAAATCAGAACCACAGACACAGATTAGCTCCTGGTTATCCCCATAGCTGTTGATACTTACTGTTTTCCTGGGGCTGCAACCTCTATCTGAGCCTTTTACATTTTATACTAAATCCTGGGATGGTAGGGAGAGCTCCATTTCCAGAAAGCGAGTTGCTTATTTACAATCTTGTGCTATTCCATAGATGTCACACTGACGTTGAATCAACTGATGGGGAAGAGATCCTTGCTGGTGGATTTGCTTTAGGCAACTATCTTGGATTTCTTTGGGAAGCAGCTCTGGACTATGGGCTGCATTTTATAACAGCAGGGATGAGTTCTTCTCAGCTAGCAATTTTGTACCTGAGGAAAGACTCCAGCGAAAGATGAAAGCCCTTCCGTGTTGGCTGTCTGCAGGCTGAGGAATATTAATTCATTATTTGTGTATTAATGAAAACATTTGTAGTCCACTCTACATGAGATATCGTGTTAGGGTATGGTTAATAACACAGGGGATAACACCTGGCAGTTAGTAGTAAGTGATTCTAGGAGTTGAAGTTCAGAACACCTGGAGGTTCAAAGTTTTAAGTTTTTTTTGCAAAAAAATCTGTCAAAAATCCACAAAATATGTTATCAGTGTTAAAGGGTTAATTCTCCTAAAGGTATATTGCCACAAAACTTGAAGATCCTGCACAGAAGCTATTGTGCAGGAAATACCGTGGCAACTGGTTTGAATCCAAATCATGCTATTCTAACAGTTTGGTATGACTTGAACGGTCCTAGCTTCATCTTACGGAATCCTGCAGTTCATGAGCTGTAGTTCCTTTAGACTGTTGAATACTTCAGGTAAATGTCATGCATTCTGTTTCAGAAATGCATGCCTTGTAACACCATGGGCCCTTTGAAACTATATAGTTGTAGTGCTATCATCCCACTTTAACAGCCACAACTGCATCCTATAGAATCTTGGGGTCTATATTTGGGTCAGAGGCACCAGAGGAACTCTCAGGCTGAAGAGTCTAAAGGCCCCTTCCTCAACTGCCAATCACAGTTTGAAACCATGGCATTTAAAGTGGAATGATAGCACGATAATTGGTACTGTGAAAAGGCCCTTGTGATGGCTGTTTCTGTTCCTGCATTCACTGCCCTTGGGGCACAGTGGTTAAATGCCGGTACTGCAGCCACAAGGTTGTAAGTTCAATGCTGCCGGGCTCCAGGTTGACTCAGCCTTCCATCCTTCTGTAGGTCAGTAAAATGAGTACCCAGCTTGTTGGGGGCAATTAGCTTACACATTGTAAACCGCTTAGGGACTGCTTAGCAATGACAAGTGGTATAGAAATATAACTGCTATTGCTATTGTGCCCTAAATACAGTGGGGCTTGAGTTGCTGATTATGACAGATTTTAGCACTCCCCACAATCTGCATGTTATTCTTTTCTCCCACTTGAGATGTGATAAAGTTGTAGAGTGGGTGTATGGTTTCCCTCTCTCCTCGCCACAAACTTAACGCCTTCCTCTGTGTGATCCTCTCCCGATATCCACATTCCCCATCTCACACATTATTTCTATTTTGAATATTCTATTTAATTTTTTAAAAGTTGTTTTTTTTTCTGTATAGTCATAGTGCTAAAGAGCTATAAGGCTACAGCACTATAAATCTAAAAAGAAAGCAAGGAGGGAAAGTATTGTTCTACCTGATAACCAGATATGTAATGAAAGACTGCAGGTCAGTAGAAAACCTCTGTGGCAAACGTCATACCCCTGTCTGAGATGTCATCAGTGGGTTCATTCAAAAATACAGTGGAAGGAATTGAGGCTATGGGTACAGGTGTATGACATTTATTGTGGCCTATATTGTAAACTCCTGGAATAGGAGAAAGAAAAAAAAATCACCTGCTCCAGTGGGAATAAAGAGTTGTGGCTGGTACAAGAGGGAGGAGGAACAGGACAGTAAGAATGTCATATGGATGTTTACACACCCACCCACCACAAAAGTGCAGCTAGAACTCCTGTCAAATTCCTGCAGCTTTGGACACTCTGGAAGAACCTTCCTGAGAATTCTGTCAAGAGACCTCTAAGGCTACAGTTTAGAAAAATGTACTAGAGTCTAGCAACTAGACAAATCCAAGTACCTTACCAAACTACAGATTCCAAGATTCTGCAAGCTGTTGCCATTGCAGTTGGTATCAAACTGTTACAATTGTGCTGTGTGGTACCCCTATGCAGCTCAGCATCACTTTCATACATGCCTCTGATTTCTCTCCCATCCTCCAGTAATAGTCAGTGACTTTAGCATTTTGTCAGGCTGCAGGCATAAGTGCAGTGGAAAGCTGCCTACTGTACTGCATTAAGAGCTGAACTAGATGCAACAGTAGTTGTCTTAATGCAGGTAACAGATCTAGTTTTTCCATTGTAAATAGTAACTGTGGAGGGGTTAGGGCTAGCAGGATCAGGACTGTGTGGGGTTGGGTATAACTATTTGTGCCACTGGGATTCCAATTTAATACCCCTATCTGTTAGCTTAGACCAAAGCCTCTCCTGGTTCTACAGGAGATTTACACACTGGGCTGGGATAGGGGTCTTTTCATTAGGATTGTGGTACATGAGTGGGGTGGGGATGAAAGTTCTATCATGCCATCTGCTGTGGTCCCAGTTCTAGTGGTCTCTGCTCCTCTACAGCTATTATATTGGAAAAGCCAGACATGTCTCATTGCTAGCTGGCCTTCTGAACTGATTGATAATTAGCTGTTCTTCTTCTATCTTGAAAGCATGCTTTACTCATTAATATGTGTTTTAAATAAATATCTCATGCTGTTACCCAGAAAGTAGAATTCTAGGGTTCTCATGGTTGCCATGCAATGGCAACTAATAACATATATCTTTGATCACGTGTTTGTAAAACATAACAGTTACCCTGTAAGTCCATGTTATTTAAGAACCTGACAAATGCATGCTGCATCTGTTTGCGCATGATCCAGCATCTTATTATTATTACTGTTTCTTTTTAAATCTAGCAGCTGACAACCCAGTTGCAAGGGAATGGCCATAAACTATGTTTTAGAGTGTGTGTGTGTGTATGTTCCCACCCCTAGGCCTTTTTGCATTTCCATAATGGTCTCATTCACTCTGAATCCATACAATGCAATAACCCACTTGTTGCATTCCCATCACTTCCAACTCATTTCTCTGTAACTTTTCTGAACTGATTCGAGAAAAAAATTCTGCCTCATTTGCCACTGCTGTGGGAGCATTTCCAGTATGAACAAGTGATGTGCTATTGTTACACAAAATAGGTGGAAGTGGGTTTGCCTGCAAAACCAGCCTAGCTGTCCCTCAGTCCCACCCCATCCCCCTTTTTTGCATAATTTTCTACCATTTTATGCTCTATTCATTGCAGGCTTCACCTGCCTCAACATGGTCACTTTTCTGCAT
The DNA here is from genome assembly GCA_030412105.1 of Cyclura pinguis. Taxonomy (NCBI): domain Eukaryota; kingdom Metazoa; phylum Chordata; class Lepidosauria; order Squamata; family Iguanidae; genus Cyclura; species Cyclura pinguis. The sequence goes on along the minus strand of CM059600.1, from coordinate 191,967,848 downwards.
TTTTTCAACAGTTTTTTTTCCTTCTGAATTTTCTGAACTTTCTTGCGGTAGTTTGCCATTTTGATTCCCACCTCCAGAAATTTTTCAAGTACTGTGTAGCTATACACAAATGAGTACTCAAGATTGTATGTATGCTTGTTTTGTAATTTTTTCCTTCTTTCTTTCCCATCCCTTTTTTCTTTATTTCTTTTAAACTGTAAGCCTGAGAAGTGGGATGGTCACACAAGTGATCTTTATAAACCTCTTCGGGAGCCTTGTGACTAAACAAGGTAGGAAACATGCTTTAAAGAAAGGAATAGTATAGATTTATTGTTCTTTGTGTTTTATGTATTGATTCAAGGGTGCAACTCATGCAGCCATCTAGAAGTTGTTGGGCTGCAGATCCAGCAACTCCAGCAGCATCAACGATGGTGACGAATGTAGTCCAACAATATCTGGAGAGCTTTATGTTTCCCAGTCCTGCATTAAATGTTTGGCACAAAGAGTATGCAGGCACTCACACAGGATAAGGTATGTCATGGAGGCACCATCACAGTGTAGAAAACGGCAAGGTTGTCCCTTGAAAAGTACCATTATTGATCACTGCCTGCAATGCTCAAAGCAATGCACTGCATAGGAAAGTTGCCATGGAGGCATGTAGTTGCCTACATGACAATTCAAGAGAAGAAAAAGAGTAAAAGATATCTCTGAAGACAGATCACTGAAGCCACTGAACCTGTTCACTTCAACATTGCCAAGTGAAGCTGTGCAATATTTTCAGTGTAAAATGTTTGATCCCTATGCAAATAAGGGGCAGCCCCACTTTAAAAAAAAAAGCCCTGTTATTGACTTGTTTAGTACAAGAGGCCCACAAATGAAACCGTGTTATATTTATGTTATATAACCTACCTGGTTATATTTATGTATTGTGTTAAGTTTGTAGTGAATGTCACTTGTTACTGCCGTGGCTAGTCCGAATTTTGGGGATATTAAAAGCTCCCAAGATCAATATCCTCTTGATATCACATTTTGGCTTCACTTCTCTATTCCCCTCCACGTGCTTGCGAGGCCACCGGACAAGCACGCAAACAAGCTCGGCCATTAATTGCCGCAATATTCCTGAACAAAACAGGCAGGCCAGAAAATAGCTGACTCACTGTTTTAGGAGACCTCCAGGCAAGTACTCTAATTCGGTATGCACACAACTTACAAAAGAGCCTCTGCCCCGCGCTGGCAGCTTGATGGGTTAACTATACAATACCCAAGTACTCTGCGTTTGCATACTGGCTACTCTACTGAGAACCGCTACGATAACTCAATCATTCAGATTCTGACCTTTCGGAAGCTTTGTCTCCAACTCCAAATCTTTTGTTTTCCTCCAAGTACGGCATAGCCTGCAGTCACATTCTCCTTATAAAAACCCTTGATTCCGAGACCTTCCTCAGAACGCTCCCGAGTTTCATCCCGCCTTGCTGCCGCTTTGCTTGGCGAGCCTCCCCTGAGCTCCATGTGCGGAGCTACATCGCACCCCAGCCTCGCTCTCTATTTTTCCGGGCTTCAGGACAGGTGAAGTATCACCCAAACCAGCAACTCCTCTAAAAATCCCTCTATACCACTCCAACCTTTATTCTCTTTAGTTATCTTGTATGAGTGTGTCGCATACACTGTTTTGCTTGTGTTTAATAAAACATCATTTATTGTTTCAACTTTTGTGTGCTCCTTGACTTGACCTGACCCCGTAGTCATAGGGTTCAAGATCTCGCTATGTTACCCTGCCTCTCGTAACGCTAAGCAGTGCTCTGAGCTGATTTTCCCTACCTTTAGTTGAGCACATTTTGGTGTCCCTCCCGGGACCCCTAGTACACAGGGTAACACACTTCAAGAGATGAAAGCAGAAGTGTAAAACATCTCCAGTCATTTTAGTTTTCATGTATCTGACATGGGATACCACTTATGAAAATGAAGGGTACCACAATCCATCTTATGAATTCTCCGGAGCAAAGCCAGTTGAAATTCATAGGAGAAATACAAGAAAACAGCATACCCTCCTGCCTACTTACTTTGGCAGGGGCAGTCATGATTAATTCTCTAATATCCTACTTTTTCAGCTGCTTTCAAAATGTCCCCAGTTTCTTTCTCCTCCTTCCACTTTCCCTCTTTTTCCTCAGCTTAGTTCACTTGCTGCCAAGTGAGTTCAAAGTGCAAAGGTAGTTTGCACTCAATCTACTAAGCAAAGGGAAGAGGAGAGGGTAGGGTAGAGTCTTGCCCTTCCTAGTAAGCTCAGACAACAGCAACCACTGCCGCCTCTCTTAGTTTGGGTTTTCTACTTTGTTTGTCCTCTTGACCACACTCTGACATTATTTGGCCACATGTGTCCTAGTTTTCATCTGTGAAATGTTGGGGAGTATAGAGGACAGTAGCATATTTTAGTTGGGCTTTTGCTGAAGAATGATCCAGTGTATTGGACCCCATTTCTTTCAGCTCTTGATGGATTGAATGTTTCAAATTCAGTGGAGAACCTTTCACCTTCATTGACACTTTCCAGATGTTAACTGGTTTCAGCTCTCACAATCCCTTTCCGTTGGACATTTTTCCTGGGCTGGATGAGAGTGATAGGATGAAACATTTGGAGTACTAAATATTCTCTCACTTTTTTAGATACTGGGTCAGCCACTTTGATTTTCCCCCTCTAGGCTGAGATTTTCCCTTGCCCTGAATTCAAGTGTGGTTGTGGCGATGAAGAGTCTGGAAAACATGACCTGTGTGATTCAGTTCACTACCCACTTTAGGTTTGAGATTTCAGCAGGATGCTGAAATCTCAGTATGTCTTGTCCCTCAATGAGAAGGAAATACATCATGCTGAGTGGTTGCTAAACTACACTTCCACCCCTTGTGAGCATTGCATGTACACACCACTAGATATGCTGAGAGATGACTGTGTCTTTTAAAATGGAGAGTGTCTGTTATAATTGTGACATATGTCACTCTCTCCTTTCTTACCCTAATGATGGTTTTATTTATCTGTTACACCCCTTGAATTAAATCCTTTCGGTAGATGAGTGACACCCACCCCCAGTCATTCAGCCTCACAACACAGTCTACTCAGTGCATTAAATCTGGAACTCCCCTCCCAGAGGAGTCAGACTGGCACCTTTGCTGCTATCTTTATACAATCAAGTAAAGAAGTTTTTGTTCAGTCAGGCCTTCAATGTATGATTATTTGTGGCCTCTCTGATAGAATGTGGTGGATACTTGTGCTGCTGCTGAATATCTGAGTTTTTAGTTATGTATTTTAAAATTGTTTTAATTCTTTTTGATTGTTTAATTATGTTTTAACTTTTGTATTCTATGGGTTTTAACTATGACTTTTTACTTGCTGTAAGCTGCTTTGAGTCCCAACCTGGGAGTATAAATAAAGATAATAATAAAAATAGTAGTAGTACTTCATTTCAAGAGAACAAAGCAGGGAGACAGGCACATCTCCTGGCAGATAGAGAAACAGCTTCAGTTGCATAGAATCATGTATTAGAGTTGGCTTTGTAGACCATCAGTTTCAAAACAGAACCTCAGATGGAAACCTAGGCTGAGTTTTTCCCCCTGCAGGGCATGTTTAGCTTTGTGTGTGCCAGGGCTGGATTTATTGGAGATTAAGAGCATTAAAGATGCACCCTCTGTTCAAAAACAACCCCACCCCAAATAGCTCACACAGTAAGGCGGGAGAGGTGACAATATTTATTAATTTTAATAATACTTGCACATTTCTTCACATTTTGGATAGACAGAATTTGACACTTAAAAGATTCAAATGTTGGAGAAAGTAAAACTGACTGCCTCCTAGCACACTACCCTCTTAGAGCACTATATTCCACTTCACCTGCCATGGCAACATCCCATGGAATCCTCGGATTTGCAGTTCAGGGTGAGGGATTTAGAATTCTCAGAGAGCACTTCGGTCTTACTAAACTACAAATCCCAGAATTCCACAGGATGTTACCATGGTAGTTAAAGTGGAATATAGTGCTATAATAGTGTAGTGTATCACAGATTTAATCTTCCAGGCCCAGAGCTCTTGCTTATCTATGAAAACTCTGGGTTTGAATCTCTGCTTACTCAATCATGTAGGAGTTGGTGTTGGAGTCTCCATGGCCTATGATGCTGGGAGACTTCTACATCCATACTGAGGTTACTGTGGTGGAAGTGGCTCAGGACTTCTTGTCTGCCATGACAACCATGGGTCTGTTCCAAGTGATATCTGGCCTCAGTCATGTTGCTGATCACACTGTAGACCTTTTTTTCTGTACAGGATGGGATGATAGTGCTCTGGGAATGGAGGAGCTTTCTACTTTTCTATTACCATGGAGAAGGGGCTCAATGGCAACCCCTGTTGTAGCATTCCTTAGTGCTTGATCATTTATTAGAGTTCTGACTGATAGTTTTTGAGGAGGCTTAACTGCATAGGAGTCTTTGTGATCCAGTTTTACCTGATCATTTCAGGGAGGGGCTCAGTCTGCTCAGCCTAGTTCTTTGGGGGTCAGGCTTGAACTCCCCCTGCTCTCTGTCTCTGGGTCCATCATAGCAGCTAGATTGCTGGAAGGAACATCTTATAGAAACCACATGGCTTCAGTTTTAAAAGGACTTCCCTGCCAATGGGTGCGTTCTGGTCTTTAGGCAAAGTACTGGTGATGACATTTACAGCCCTAAATGGCTTGGGACTTCTGAAGGAGCACCCTTCCCCATATACTTCTGCTTAGGAATGGAGGCCCTCTTGGAGTAAGACATCCTCTGTCTCTTATCAGTGAGAGAAATACATTGTGTGAGGACATGTGGGAAAGTTCCTCTCTGCTGTGGCACCACAATTGTGGAGTGCCTTCTCCTTGGAGGCATGATTGGGGCAGATATTTGCTGGCTGGCTGGCTGGTTTCCTTCCTTCTTTTTTTTTGGTGTAAGAGTAAAACATGTCTTTCTAAGCCTTTGGGGGAATCTAACAATTTTTGCCCAAAATTTGTACATGTTTGAAATTCCTTTATTTTGCTTGGTAAATTGTTTAATGTGCTTTTAGATTGTTTAAATAGTTCCTCATTATGTTAAATTCAAATTGTTCTAAATTCTTTGATATTGATTTTATATCACAGTCACGATAGAAAGATTTTTAGAAATTGTTATGAGAGACAAAGTGAAACTGACAGATGTTTCCATGCCTAGTGGTGAGAAATAGTGATTTTATAAAACAGTTGTGAAACTCTCCCAGTAGTCTGAGGAGAAATTGCTTTGCAAAATAACTCTTTCCTCCTTCTGCTTTCTTAACTACCTGTAGTATCAACCACTGTTTGAAGTGTTGTTGGCTGTTGTTAATGATCATTAGTTTCAATTGCTTTGGAGGCTGAGTGCCTGGCTTTTTCAGTGTTCACGTTATGTATCACTTTCCTCACATTATCCATCAGTCTCAGTTGCCTTAGAGACCATGTCTTTCCTGCCAAATAAACTACTCTGTACAAATGAAAGAATAATTGGGGTGCCTCCCAGGCCACCCCAAGATAAATTTTGTGTGAGCTCCTTTACCCAATATGTTAAACCATCCTAAACGTTTCCTCCAAATTTGGTAAAAATGTGTCCAGCCATTACATATGATGCAGTAACAGATAGAAGAAAACATGATCTATATTGTTATAGCAGAATGTCTAAAACATAAATTTTTGAATTCAGATTATCTGTTAAAAGCAGTGTTGCAAAGGTGCTAGAAACAAGACTGGGGAATTTTTTTTTCCTGTTTACTTCAGATCTTGGAAAATTTATTTTTCAAATAGAGAAATATTGTCAGATGTGGTATTTTTTTTTAATTTGAACAACATGCTCTGAGCAACTTACTGTATTGTACCTAATGAGGTCCCCAGGGCCTCCCTTCTCCTTCCCCTGTGATATAACCAGGGGCCATTCCTGGTGCTAAGGCTTTGTCTCTGAAAACTAAGGGTCTGGGGTGCTTCTGACCTAGCAATCCATTAACTGTCCTATGCACATCCCATCCTGCAGTCAAATGTAGCACAATTTGGAATTCTGATTCTGTAGAGTGAATAAAAGAGCATAGTGCCTCTCAGGGTACCTGACTCAACCATGTGGACCCTGGTTGTTATACTTTAACATGGGATATTCACATACCTATCAATGGAGGCAGGGATTCTATTTTGCACTAATGCATTAACTAATGTAGAATATAAGGGTTTGGTTTGGTTTTATGCTACACTTTCTCTCACACACATCTATGCATGCACACTGCCCCAAATAGAATATCTATTTTGCAATGGAGAAGAAAGGGAAGGAAATTGCCCAAGGTCATGTTGTGAGTCAGTGGCAGAACTCACAACAAAATCCTGTACTGTACTTCAGCACCAGAATCTAGATAACAATGCAAATAGCAGGCCTCAGATACCAACCACCTGTGAATTCTCAGCGCTGGGAAAATCTTCTGCCTGAGACCATAGAAAACTATTGACAGTGAGAGTACTGAGGCAGGTGGACTGCAAACCAGCCTAAGCAACAACTTATTGCTGTTTTCTCCTCCTACAGCACGGACAGGGAATGTATGGCCCTTTAGATGTTGGTGAACTGCAGTTCCTATCACCTGATCTTTGGGTACAGTGGCTAGGACTGATAGAAAATGAACCCCAGAAACATCTTGAGAATCATATATGTTCCATCCCACACCAGTTTTATAGGATGCTAGTCTTTGCGCTTATGCAACAGGGCTTGAGAAAGCCTCTTAGTGCTACAACTCTATTCAGTAAGTATTTACTAAGTAAGCTCCACCAAGTTCAAATGGGAAGTTACTTCCAAGTAAACGTGCATACTGGAATCCAGCTTAAGAATGCCTATAAAACATATAACTGGAGCAGTAAGGCTGTTGCGGAAGGACACTGACTATATTTAGTTCAAATTACCACCTTTTCCCCATGGCAGTGATTCTCCTCATGAAGCTGCCTTCCCTTTCCTCTTGGCTGCTACAGTGGAAAAGAGGTGCTAAGTCAAGGACTAATTATGTCATTACTGGTGGCTTTTGGATGGAGTTGGGTATTCCCTGCAGTCAGTGGGGAAGGCGGCAGCCCCCTGCTTTGTTTGTGAGGTGCCTGTGATAATTATATTGCTTTTGCAGCTAATCTCAAACATAGGATCTTGCTTTATACTGAGTCAGATCCACCTGTCCAAATAGTTCCGACCTGCTTGCACTGCCAGCATCTCTCCGAGGTTTCTAGTGGACTTTTTTCAAGCTGTACCTGGAGATGCCATAGATTGAACCTGGGAATTTCTGCAGGCAAAGTGTTTGTTTGACCACTGAGTTACAGTCCTTTCTTCTAGTAAATATGGCCAGTATTCTATGCTACTTAAGTATAATGTTTTGTATTCATGAAGGTGATTTAGTTATAACTGTGACTCTGTTGCCATGATTGTAACACCCCCCTCTCTAAAGCTGCTTTACTGCGCATCAGCTGCATGAGAAGAAGAAGGTCAATTCTGCCGGTGATTGGACACAAATGAATGACATTCCCACCCCCTTACAGGGGGCACTGGCTCAGAAGAGGTGAATTATTTAAATCAGTGGCGTAGCTTGGCGCGAGCGGGGTAGGGGTATGGGGGCAGGGCAACGGCATGTGGGCACAGGGCGACAGCATGCGAGGGCAGGATGGCGGCATGCAGGGTGGTGCGACGGTGTCTGGGAGGGCAGGCAAGGAGTGGCGGTGCCCTCAAAAAAGTGCTGCCCGCGGCGCACCGCCCTCCTCGCCCCCTCTATCCCTACATCACTGAGTTAAATACACTTAACTAAGTAGATGACACAGAATGCTGGCGCATGACTGTGTTTTCTTCTTAGACTCTATTACTGAGAAGTGGTAGAGGACTGGGAAGACTGAGTTCAGAATTTATTGGCTTGAGAAATGTGCTTGTAAGGCATCTTTCAGTTTTGTTGATTTATTTTTGAATTAAATTGTTAAATGATTTTTTTTTTTAAGAAGGGAGATCTTTTGTTTTGCTTGGTACCATTGTTTTATTTAGTAAGACTATTTATTTTGGTTCTGGCTTAGTATTGTTATTGCAAGGTTTTACTTATACATTAATATTGGACTGTAAATTAATTGTATTATATTTTATATGTTACTTTATTACTGTACTTTCTCATTATTTCTTGTTTTATTAATTTATATCTTGCCTTTCTCCTGATAATGGGACTCAAGGCAGCTAACTATATATTTAAAACAATACAAATTAGAAACAATACAGAACATTCATAAAAGTATAAATATAAGATTTAAAAAACAATTCATGAAGTTAAAGCACTACTCATTAAAAATAATAAAATGCATTAAAAGACTATACAAACCTTACAAACAGAACGACACAGCATTAAAAGCCCCAAACTAGTCAGTTTGTAAAAGGGTAAAAGTACAAAAATATTTTGACCTAATGACAGAAAGGAGAGCAGGGATGGAGCCATCCTGGTCTCTCAAGCAAGGGAGTTCCAAAGTCTGGGAGCAGCTACCAAGAAGGCCCTCTCCTTTGTTCCCACCAAACTAGCTTGAGAGGGTGGTGGGACAGAGAGTAATGTCTCTCCCAGTGACCTTAGTGCTCAACTGGGCTCATGAAAGGAGACAAAGTCCTTCAAATAACCTGGGCCCAAGTCATATAGGGCTTTACAGGCCAAAACTAGCACTTTGAATTATGTCTGGAAAGTGACCAGCAACAAGCAGAGCTGTTGCAAAGGTGTTGTGTTTTCCCTGTAGCCAGCCCCAGTTAACAACCTGGCTGTAGCTCTTTGGGTCAACTGAAGTTTCTGAGCCCTTTTCAAAGGCATGTAGAGCACATTACAGTAGTCCAAATGGAATTTAACCAAGGCATGTACCACTGTGGCCAGATCTGACTTCTCTAGGAATGGGACCAAAAAACCCTGGTCCCTACTGAAACCTGGGCCTCCAGGCACAGAGCAGAATCCAGGAGTACCCCCAAACTGAGAACCAGCAATTTCAGAGGATGTGTAACTTTGTCCTGTGCTGACAGCCTGCCAAGGCTCCACAGCTATGTAATCAGCAGTAACTAGCAAACAGCTTTTATTAAAGCAGTCCAAGAGCAGTCCAGAGCTACCAAGTCTGAATTTACTAAGACTCCAAGAGGAGAGTGTCCACAAACAGAATCTATAGTCCAGGCAAAGATCCAAGTCCCAAAGAACATGAGCAGAGAATGCAGGAGTCAGCAAGGCTGCTGCTGCTGCCACCACCAATGGAGTCAGTAAATTCCAGCAGCCTTCTACCTTCTTGACCTCTGATTATATAGGCTCAGTGTCCTGGTCAGCTGCAGCCTAATTAAAAAGCTGTTCCTTTTCCACCTGCCCTGGCTGCAGTAAGTACTGCCTCTCTCATGTCTCTAGGGTGTGGTTGTTGGGAAGACTCCTGTCTGGGTCATGACAAACCCCATCTAACACAGGCTGAATCCCTATTCCCAAATCTGTCTTTCACCTGACCTGGAGCACCTCTGTCTTGCCTGGATTACACCTCAATTTGTTTGTCCTTGTTCAGTCCATTAAAGCTTCCAGACACTGGTTTAGCACAGGAAAAGATTCCTTGGAATTAGGTGGAAAGGAGTAATAGTGCTAGGCATCATCAGCATACACCGGACCCCGAAACTCCAGAGAACCTCTCCCAGTGGTTTCATGTAGATATTAAATACTATAGGGGACAAGACAGGCTAATGGCCAAGTAGTCAAGCTGGAATCCCCCAGCACCACCCTCTGAGAGTGCCCCTCCAGGAAAAAATGGAGCCACTGTAGAACAGTGCCTCCCAGTGCCATCTCAATGAGGCAGCTCAGAAGGATGCCATGATTGATGATATCAAAAGCTGCTAAGAGCTCCAGCAGAACCTGCAGGGACATATTCTGCCTCTCCAGTCCCCTGTGTAGGTCATCCACCAAGGTGACTAAAGGTATCTCTGTCCCATAATCAGATCTGAAAGCAGACTGAAATGGATCTAGATAACCTGCCTCATCCAGGAACCCGTGGAGTTGAGAAGCCACCACATGATCTAGTACCTTATCCAATATAGTAGGATCCAGAGAAAGCTTTTTCAGAAGCAAGCTTACTGCCACCTCCCTAAGGTGTGTTGGGACCGCGTCTTGTTGTAAAAAGGTATTAATCACTGCCCTTACCCACTCAGCCAGTCCCTCTCTGGCCTGTTTAATAAACTAGAAAGGTCTAGTACACTTGTGGTGGCTCTCACCTCTCCAAGAATCCTATCCACATCCTCAGACTGCACAAATCGAAAAGTATCCATCAATGCTGGACAAACAGGGATCAAAGTTACATCCACCAGAACTGTATCAACTCTGGCATCTATGTCAGAGAGAATCTGACTGATATTGTCTGTGAAATGGTGGGCAGATTCTTTGCAGAAGGCTGTTGAATAGCTTACATCATCTTTTTGGCCAGATCATAAATTTCTTCGTATGATTTTGTGGTCTACTTTAGGCACGTATACTTGGAAAGCCAGGATCCAAATAAATTGACTACAGTCAGCCCTCCCTATTTGCTGAGTTAGGGTTGCAAGACCGTTGCAAAACTGGAAAAATCATGAATATCAAAATGTGTGTGTGTGTCTGTGGGAAGATGGCCAAGGTGTTACCCTGATTTCTGGGGTCCCTTGGGGAACACCTCAATGTGCTCCACGTGATGGGGAATGGAAACTAGCCAGAGCACAAACAACTGCAATGCGAGAGGCAGGGTAACCTAGTGGGGTCTTTTTACCTAGTTTTTATGGGGTCAGGCCAAGCCAAAAACCAAACGAAAATGTCCAGTAAATGATTTTATTGAATAGCAGTCTCATGCACCAACGCACTCACGCACACACACTCCCAAGAGCTATTAAGAAACAAAAAGAGAGGAAATTGGACAGGGGACTAGTGAAGGTGCGTAGTTGGGGGGATACTGCACCTTGTCCTGAAGTCCTGGGAAGACAGCAGAGAGATGAGACTCAGCATGAGGAGGGCTGAGAGGATTACTCAATGGACGGAGCAACGGTTTGCTGGGAAGACCGGGAGTGATCCGAAGAAACGCTAAAAAACCAGGACTATTTGTAGGGGAAAAAGTACCTGGAGGACTAATCCTTTCCTGGGGAAAACAATGGGTGTTGGAGTGATAACGAAGCTCCCCAATGGTAATTTCCTTTGCGTGATGGGATTGCAAGGTGTTGCCAAAGTGTCAGGATCTTTGGCTGTGTTTGTTTGTGGTGCGACTTCATGTAAATGGTCCTTGCTAAGTCGGATGTTTGCTCAATTTGGGGCAGACACTCTAATCCCCTCAAGTCAGCATCTCGGGGCTAAGGACCCTTTGTTTATTGGGGGTTTACATACCTTGAGGTCTCCTGGGGCTACGTGACTAGGGATTTGACTGGTTTTTGGTCATTCAACCATGCCTGCCTACGTGCTCGTTCAGGTGACCTCTCAGGCACATGGAATCATGTTTAATATCAAAACTGTAGACCCCAGGCTAGGGTTTTTCCAGTGGAGTAACAAAGGCAAGGTAGGCATAGCGAGCACCCGGGATCCAGACTAGGTCAAGGAAAGGAGAGAGAAAAAAGTGGGTTGGCATGGTGACCTTATACTTTCTCTCTCATGCCCATCTCCTTCCTTGAGCGTGTGGGGGCTGGCCAGGCAAGCTGTTGGTAGAGGAGGATGAAGAACAGAAGCAGGTTTTCAAAGGGCTGAATGGTCTGATCTGAGAAAGAAGGTTCTCCCAGAAAAGAAGTGCCTGAGGTAGCGGGGCAAGGACTGGGTAAACAACAAATAATCAAATCCATGAAAGTGAAACCTGCAAATGTGGAGGGCCAACTGTATATTGTGCTGAAACTACTGTTGATGTTGTTGTTGTTGGTGGTGGTAGTGATAGATTGTGTGGTGAGCAGCAGCCTTCCTTGGCCAAATTTTGAAGACCAAGGAGCAGATACTATGTCTGGGTCAAGACTTGACAAGACTGTAGACTGCAGATGGGGGTTTGGATATGACCAGATACCAATGGATTTGTCTAACAGGATTGCCACCATTTTCTGGGGGAGGGTTATGCTCCTGTGTCTTTTAAAAGCAGCCAGAGATAATGTGCTGGGGAAAACATCATTTACTTAAATCTTGCTTGTTTAGCTTTTGCTAAGGCATAGAGCAGGGTTGGAATTCCTCACCATTGACTAAGCTGGCTACCCTATGCACACACACGCACACACACACACACAAACAAAACAATTGGCAGTCACGTAAGGGGGGAAGCTGCAAAACATCGTGATTTGGAAAAAGCCAGGCTGTCTTTTGTCTTCAGCTGTTCAGCACACTGCTAGGTATCTGGTGAGAGACAGCAGAGGAGCAGGATTCATGGGGAAATAATGAGGCTTCATATGATACCACAAGTTGCACGTCCACATTGTGTTCTGTGCTTCTTTCTTGCAAGCTGTTCACAGAGCCTCATAATCAATGCTAATCCTCACATGAAATTCATGAAAACCATGTCCCCTAGCAAGATTAAGTAGTACATGTCAGTACACACCAATTACAGTTCAGAATTAGACATTTTACTCCATACTTGGAAGTAATAATTAGTGTGACTTGCTCTACTTTTTGAACTCAGTAGACTAGTTACCAAACTTTCTTTTCTTCAGGGTCCCTTTGCTGTGAGGCTTTGTCCAGTCATGGAACCCTTGTTCTGGGCAGAGTTCTGAATTACAGAATGCACTTCCCAGCTAGCTCTCAAAAATGACAGTGAGATGGACTGTACTGCTACAGAATGTGCCAGTGGATGATCATGGTAAGATAAGGTTTTATAAGGGATATTATACATGGGAAAAAGACCTTGTTAGGGAAAAGGTTAGTCCTGAATTTCTCTCTTGGACATCTAGTTCCTAGTCTCTCTGTATGGAGGATGCTATGAACTATCTGTAGAATGGAAATATCGTGCCTAACATGAAAGCTCCATCTGTGTTTGTCCAGGGCCTTTCAAGTGTGTATGCCATTATTTGACAGTATCGGCAGTCAGCTGTCTGATGAACACGCAAGATGTTCCTCATGAGTCGAACGGTAGAGAAGCCTGGTTGCAGGGTGTGGGAGGAGATCAGAGGATCATGAAGTCAGCTGGGACCAGAAGAGAGGATTTTGCCTGCTCTTTCAGCTATAGGAGGTCCTATGCCCTTCTTAGACCCTACACAGCCAACCTGCATAGCCTATGTGACCAAGCAAAGCTAAACATAAACTAGGGATGGAACGAATCCAGAATTTTCCAAATCCGAATTGGGATCTGAATCCCTGGAAGGTTCTGGGAATCCATGAATCTCATGAATCTTGAATCTTTTGAATCCTTTTTTTAAAAAAGGATTTAAAAGCAAGGGAAAGAAGGATAATCTTGGGCAAGACACACTCTCTCAGCCTTAGCAAAAGCCTAGGCAAAGGCAAACCTCCCTCTGAAGAAATCTGGCCAGGACAATTGTCATAGTTTTGCCTCAGGATGTCCCCAGACTGAAAATATCATGAAGGCTCTTTGTACACAGACAGTAAAATGTGGATTAATTCCACATTTTCATGCCTGTGTAAACAGGACCACTACAGTACAGAGCTAATCCAGGTCAAAACTGGCTTTCCTTTGCATAGTTCCTTCTGGCATCCTGGGGTTTGTAGTTTGATTATGCACCAGCACACTTTGTCAGAGAAGGCTGTCATACCTTGTAAAACTAGAAACCCCAGAATTGTATCTGAAAGAGCTTTGCAGGTGAGCTATGCAAAGGAATGTTTCAGCTGTCCTTGAAATCTCAAGCCTGTAGCTTCCAGTCAAGTGCTGAACTTAAATATGAAATGTTCAATTTAAATATCTTAGAATACAATCCTAGATGTAATTTGTGAAATTGTTAGCAAAGGCCAATATTACCCCTAGGGAAAAATTCACCTACTTGCCATCTCCCCTTGTGTGTCTAGTCTCCCAAATTTTCAGGCATCCCAGTCTCCCAGGTTTTCAGGCGTCCTGGTCTCCAACAAACTGTTTGGGTGGCGGATTCAAAAGATTCAGTTTGCCTATTTTGGCACGGGATTCGGATTCCTGAATCTCGAATCCCTGCGAAGGATTCGAGGATTTGAGGATTCGGATAGCCCATCCCTAACATAAACCATTTGTTGGGTTTCCACCAGCCCCCTCTTCGGCCTCTCACATCTGCTTCATCTGCAGACATACTACTCAGGTTTGTTCTGCATGTGGTGAGAAGTTTAATCTTTCCCTATTGGTACTGCAGGTCAAGCTGCTGTTTAAAAGGCATGAATGAGGCCTGGCTGGTTTAGCCTAGAGAGCTGGCCACACTAGACACTAGCCATATTAGCTGGATTATTAGTGCTTCAGTTAGTGCAGCTGTTCCAGCCCTCTCACTGGTTAAGCGCCCAGTGCTAAAGAGAAAAAAGATATTGTTTGTTACCTTGTCTCCCCCTTGTTACTTTTAGTGTTGCCAGCTCAAGATCATCTCAGGCCCTGAGGTTTCTGGGCCCAAACCTAGGAATGGCCCCTGGTAATGTCATTAAGCATTATGCATCAAGTACCAACCACAATTGCTCACAGTTTGTTATTCAGAAAGACACAGAGAGAGAGAGAGACAGAGAGAGGGAGAGAGAGAACATATTTTCTTGTTTGGAAATTAAGACATAAATCTTAGCCAAAAGGGCTCTTCCCAAATGAAGGTGAAATGAGGGGATTATTCCTTCTCACCCACTTATGGAGATGCGATAAGGAACATTTGATCTAGCCTCTTTGCTTCTAGCCAGAAGGTGGATGCAGAGCAAAGGGTGAACTCTGGAAGTACAATGACTGGGAAGGAAAGAAGAATCTGACTAAAGAAATAGACAGTCCTTCTATGGAAGTTGCTGCAACAAATAAATTAATCCTTAGATATTGTAGCAAGCTGCTGTTCTGCTAGCTGAGATAGAGATTTGTACCCAGCCCTTTCATAGAATCATAGAGCCAGAAGAGGCCTCTTGGGTCACCAGGTCCAAACCACTCCTATCCCCTCACTCAGTGTAGGCTCTTCAGCTAGAGCATCCCCAGCAGGTAGCTGTCCAGCCTCATCTCCTCTCTAGGCAATTGGTTCCATTGCTGAACTGCTCTCACTGGCAAGTTCCTTCTAAGGATCAGCTGAAATTTACCCTCCCGTAACTTAAAACCATTAGACATGGCCTTACCATCTGGGGCAGCAGACAACAAGCCTGCACCCTCCTTTTTGTGACAGCCTTTGAAGAGTGCAGTCATATCATCCTTCACCCCTCACCAAGCTGAACATACCCAGCTCCTTCAATCTTTCCTCATGTTTTGTTTTCTCTTATTATCTTCTTTGCCTTTCTCTGAACTTGCTCCAACTTCTCTGTATCCTTTTTAAAATGAAGTGCCCAGAACTGAAGGCACTACTCCAAATGAGGCCTAACCAGCGCAGAAAATAGGGGGAATATTACTTCCCCCCGCTTTGAAGCTATGCTTCTATTAATGCAGGCTAAGATTGATAATAGAGTTTGACTTCTTTGCTGCAGTGTCACACTGCTGACTCATGTTCATCTTATCATCAACAATGATCGCAAGGTACTTTTCACATGTAGTACTGTTGAGCCAAGTATCTCCCATCCTATACCTGTGCATTTGGTTTTTGTGGACTAAACATAGAATTTTGCATTTATCTCTGTAGAATTTCATTTTATTAATTTCAACCCAATTTTCTTGTTTATCAAGGTCCTTTTGAATTCTCTCCCTGTTTTCCAATGTGTTAGCTACCCCTCCCAGTTTTGTACCATCTGCAAATTTGGTAAGGATTCCCTTTATCCCATCATCTAAATCACTAATGAAAACATTGAAGAGTGTCATTCGCAGGACGGAAACCTGCAGCACTCCACTTGAGACCTCCTTCCAATTTAAAGCACGGCCACTGATGACGACTCTCTAAGCATGGTTTCCCAACCAATGATGGATCCATCTGATGGTGTTTCCACCTATTCTGCATTTAGTCAGTTTTCTAATCAAAATATCATGGGGGGCTTTATCAGATGCTTTGCTGAAATCCAGATAAATGACATCCACTGCATTTCTGCTTGTCTGGAACTGAGCCCACCTGAAGTTGAAGAATTTGCAGCTTCCTCTCTCTCTCCTAAGGATGATCCATGGAGACTGGAGAGTCAGGACTAAGCCCTGAGATCTGGCAACTCTAGTGTTGATTGGTGGAGTTAAAATGCATGGGGTCGAGCTGATAATCTTACTGAAATTCGGATGAAATGGATTCACACATGAAAGTTTCTGTACTACTGTCCGTGCTAGTTGTATGTTCATGCAAGGTCTCTGCCACTGCTCCTAGAATAGGTCACACACATAAAGAAAGAAGGTTCTGTTTCTGGAACTTCTCCAGAGCCCCAGCAACCACCTTAATCGGGACTGGAGCCCAGGAGCTACATATTCCTAGAGTGTTTTGCTCCCTGGAAAGTTGTCAGGCACCTGGCAAGCCATTTAATTTGTAGCCAGTGGGGCTGCTTTTGGGCACAGTGAGATTGCAGATTGTACAGTTCTTTTCCAGAGCACAAGTGCTGAGTGAGAGAAACCAGGGTGGAAGGGGCATTTGACCAAAATGCTGTGGACAAGGCTGGACGGTGCCAACGATGCTGGCTGTGTGGGTTGCCAGCTCCTAGCAAAGGGGGTGGAACGGTTATTTTATTTTCTCCCCCCTCCCCCCTCTGCCCTCCCCAATCAATCAGTGAAGCAGTTTGCAAGCCTCGACAGAGGCTCCTTGGGAGGTCTGTGCTCACCCTTTGAAAGCTGCATCTGGCTGTAGCTGTGTGAGCAGCTGCATGGGGCGTGGCCCACCGGGGGAATGCGTTTGTTCTTGGGAATCGGGGGGGGGTAGTTGGGGCTTGTTTTATAACATTTTTTAACACCCCCCGCAAGGCAAGTTCCAGGTGAGGCTACAAACTTCTCTGCAGAGGCAAAGCAGAACAGATGAGAGAGACTGGTTTGTATCTCTCCCTCCCCATCACTCCCTGTGTTAAAAACAACAGCAGAACTGATAAACGTGTATCCAAAAAGGCCCAAAACTGAAAGGAAAGGGACAACAGTGGGTAGTGGGTGACATCGAACATCAGAAGGCAAAGACTGGGAAGCAGCCAAGACATTTTTTGGCCTGAGGGGGGAAAAAGATGGCCCCTCTCCATTTCCTGTATAAAACCTGAAAACCTGACTGCACTGGCAGCTGAATCTTGCTTATGGCAGCAGAATGGCATTCTCCTGAGGCCAGCAGACTAGTTTAGGGGGCTGAAGGAGGATAAGTTCCTTAACCCACATAGCTCTGCCCTCCAAAAGAAAGAATTGGCTGGGGGGCTCAGGAGGAAGAAGTATGGAGCTGTCAAACCTCTCCCCTATGACATCTGCTGTCTTGAGGTACTTGTCTTCTGCTGCCTCCTGCAAGGGCCAGCCACAACAAGGGCAAGTAATCAGCCAATGAGTTCCACTCATTCAACCGGGGCAAACTTAGACTTGTTATCAAATGGCCAGTTTGCTGCAGCCAATCCTTGTTCTCAGACACATGTGCTTGCAGTTACTTGCAGGGGTGTATTGAGGTGTAGCGGTTTGAGCATTGGACTATGACCCTGGATATCAGGGTCCTTACTCAGCCTTGGGAACTCACTGAAACCTTGGAAACCTTGGGCACGTCACATACTGTAAGCCCACAGAAAATCCTGTGATAGAGTTGCCTTACAGTTGCCATGAATTGAAAACTACTTGAAGGCACACACAAACCAACAACAACATTGGGGTACAACCCATGTGGAGGCTGAAAGAATGAGGTGGCATTATGGCTGCATCTGATCTGCATGTATTCAGTTTTGTACCTCCACATCCATGTCTTTTGTCCTATTTCAAGATGGAACCCCGTATCTCAACCACGTGGGGCCTTTCCACACTACACAATTATAGTGCTATGATTCTACTTTAACTGCCATGGCAACATCCCATAGAATCCTGGGATTGGCAGTTTAGGGATGGTTATTTAGAATTCTTAGCTTTCAAGCTCTGGTGCCTCTCCAAACTGCAAACCCCAGGATTCCATGGGATGCAGCCAGGGCAATCAAAGTGGCTTCACAGTTTTATAATTTTCATGTGTGAAAGAGCTCCTAGAGACAGATCTCTGCACATACAGTTCCACCTCTAGGGCATCTCTGCAGATGTCCTAATAATGCTTGAGATATGGTATACTTGGAAACACTGTATTTCTCACATTTGCAGTTGACATGCTTGGGAGTTTAGTTAAACCATTTCAGGTGCACAGCTCATGAATATAATGTGTGAAGTGGCTTTATGTGTCTGCTCCATATGTGGATGGGGCCTGAATTATGGGATCCAGTAGGGAACTGGCCGAGGCTGCAGTCTTGTCTATCTGTGCTAGGGAGTAAGTCACATTAAACTCATGAGACTTGGTTGAGTAAACATGTAGAGTATCATGCTGTTACGCTTCTTGCATGTGGCATCTCTTTTTTTTACATCCACAGGACACAGGCTTGAGCCTGACTTATTTCTACAGCACTGTAGACTGAGAAAAGGGCTTTGCATTGTAACTATTTTATTGTTTTTTATTTATACCCTGGCTTTCCTTGCAAAGAGCCCAGGGTGGGTGACACAGAAGGCACACCAGAACAAACATTAAAACCTATAGTTGTAAAACCACAGAGATATAATAAAACTTAATAAAACCATCAGAATCAACAGCTAAACAAATTTAACCTTTGTTTATTCCCCCAAAACTTGAACTAGTAAAGGGATTTGCAATTTGCCCTACAGTGACAGCAAGGGAGGAAACCTGGTCTTCATTGGGAGATAATTCCATATGGCCGCTGAGATTGTCTTTCCATGTATGTTTGGAAGGGCATCATAGAGAGGGCCTGCCCATCTGATCTTAAATCCTGGTTGGTCACTCCTAGGGAAGGCAATCCATCAAGTATTTGTACCTGGAGTCATTTAGGACTTTGTATATTAGCTCTAATGCCTTGAATTCAAGCTGGTAGCTCACTTTGGGTGACTGCAGATATTTCAGAATTGGTGTGAATGCTCACCTCTCACTTTCCCTTTGGGAGCTGCATTCTGCACCACCTGTAAGCTCTGGACTATTTTCAAGAGAAGCTCCATGTAGAAGGCATTATAATAATCAAATCGGAAAGCGATCGGAGCATTGACTACTCTTACCAGGTTATCTTGGTCCAGAATGGCCATAGCTGTCAAGTTGTAGCCGGCCATAAACATTTCCCACCAGTGACACTATCAGGGCCTCCAGTGACAGGTTTGACATAAACCCTCCAAAATGTCACAGATGAAAACTGGGGCACATGTGGCCAAGCCTCCCTCACCAGCTTCATATAGATATTAAGTAGCCTGTGAGCCAGGAAGAAGCCTCATGGGACCTCACAGTGCAACTGTCGTGAAACTGAGCGGAAATCTCCCAGTGCAGCAATCTGGTAAAGTTTGTATACATAGCAGTAGACCCCACTTGAGGGACTATACCATGGTTCAGCATACCAAAAGCTGCTGAGAGGTCAAGGAGAATCAAGAAGGGAGCATTCTCTCCTATTCTCTCTCTGGGAAAAAAAGGCATCACTCAGGGGAACCCTTCAGTTCATCTGGGCCTGAAGTGAGACTGAAATGGATCTAGATAATTACGTTGTTCATCTTGTAACAACCCTGCAAAGTAGGTTATTAAGCTCCCCATTGTATAAATGAGGAACTCAAGTAGATAAAGAATTACTTGCCAAAAGCCACTTGTGCCTAGACAGGGACCCAGCCAATGAGGGGAAAGAAAAAGAGCTTAGTCTTTAGAGTTTATTTTACTTCCTAAGAGCTACATTCAATACTCTGTACAAATTACTAATCCCTTTTCAGATGTTTTAATGTGTGTGTGATGAATGTGAGCCAGCATGGTACAGTGGTTTGACCAGGGCTGGATTCCCCACTCAGCCATGGAAACCTTAGGCACATCACATTCCCTCATCCTCAGAATACCCCATGATAGATTTGCCATAGGTTTGCCATAAATCAGAAACAACTTGAAGGCACATAACAACAACAGTGATGAATGTGTGTCTTTGGGGAAAGGGGATTCCATATAGGTGGGAGTGGAACCTGCTGCCCTTTTTACGTTCATTAACTGTACATGTCTTAAAAACACCTGAAAAAAGGCTAATGCCACAAAGCGAAGTCAGTGGTTTGGCTTACAGTATTCCTCCCCTAGCTTTCATCCCTAAAATTAATGGCATGAGTGTGGGTGGGGTTGGCAGGGACTCATGGAGCCACATCATGGTTTAAGATTCCAAATAGGGATGCCAGTTCAGGATCGTCCCAGGCCCTGAGGCTTATAGGGCAAAACCTGTGACTTATAACTCTAGCACATTGCATTGTTATAGCACTATAACTGCCATGGCAACATCCTATGGAATCCTGGGATCTGCAGTTTATGGAGAGACATTTAGAATTCTCAGCTGGAAAGCTCTTGGGCCTCACTAAACTAGAGACCCCAGGATTCCACAGAATGTTGCCATGGCAGTAAAAGCGGAATACAGTGCTATAATAGGGCCCCTAGGAGCTGCCCCCTGTGATGTCATTTAGCACGACACATTAGAGATCAACTCTAGCTCCTCTCAACTTTTCATAAAACACACACAGGGGAAGGGAAGGGGAGGAAAGCATATTTTTCTGTTTGGAAGTTAAGACAGAAATCTTAGCTAAAGAGGTTGTTCCCAGTCCTTCTCACTTATTTAGGAAGATGGTATAAGGAATCCTGTTTCTACCCAGAAGGTGGGTGCAGAGCAGAATGGAGGGTGAGCCCTGGTACCACAACAGCTGGGAAGGAAAGAGGAAGCTTACTAAGTAAATAGACCCCCTGAAGAGTTTTGCAGCAACAAATGAATTGATCCTTGGAAATTGTAACAAGCTGCTGATCTACTGGGTGAGCTGGAGATTTTCACCTATTCTTTTCCTCTTACCTGGAGCTGAGCCTGGAGGATTTGTAACCTCATCTCCTGCCTGGAGATGACTCATGAAAACTGGTGACTCAGGGCCAGGCCCTGAGATCTGACAACCCTAGTTTCAGCAGATTTTTTACTGAAATGAAAGTCTGGGGCAAAATACTGAAGTGGGTTTCGCCCCATAAATAAGGGAGCATGAATAATCACATCAAGTATGGGAGACAGAGCTCCCCCGAGGTATGAGTTAATTGGAAGAAAATGGAAAATAGAGCTCTACATACTAGAAGGGGACAATTTAACTTCTCTGGCTCTCTCTGTACTCCCACAAGGTCCGCTTAACGTGTTAAAGACCACAGGTCTGTTTAGCTTAGTGCTTTGGCCCTATCAATAATGGACAGAGAGATGCAAGCTCACAGGAACATGGAAGGTCATGGCTGCTGTCCCACCATGATAGTTGCATAGCTTCAAAGAATTACTGGTTAGAGCTATAACTCCCAGAATCCTTGAGCCTGTGAGACCACTTGCTTCTTTCACAATGTGATAGACTTTTACCATGATCTTGTTAATAACTAAACAGTAACTAAACTAAACTTAGCTGAAAATCTAGAAACATGAGCTTTCTTAAAATAAGGAGATAAGCCCCTGTACGTGCATGTGTGTACACACTTTCACATACATATCCTATATTGATTTTTTAATCATTGTTACCAGATGGAAGAGCAGAGAATTGCAGCAGTGTTCTCTCTACTGTACAAGTATAGGATGATTTTTTGTGCAATTTTCAACCAATATGCACATCTGGGGCTTCTTTGGAAAAAAATTCATTTGCAAAAAATGCTCATGGCTTTTTCTGCACAGAAATTATGCAGATTTTTTTTCTTTGCCCCAAGAGAAAGTTTGTTTTTTGCACAAAAAGCAGCATTTTTGCAGAGGAAGCAGTATGTGTGCAAGAAATACTGCTTTTTGCAGAAAGCAAGCTTTTGTGCAAAAATACATTTTCAGCACAGAAAAAAATGTTTTTGGGCAAATGAATTTCTCAAAAGAAGTCCTAAAGTACAAAGGATTTTATGGCTGTTCTTTTCCTCAACAGGCGGTTTCATGTACTGAGGATATAAAATATATATTGAGGATATAAAAATTAATGAGTATTTTTAAATATCTGTACACACATATGCACACTTATTTTAAAAAGTCACTGAAAGATTGCTTCTGTCCTGTTCCCCCCGCCCTGAGTTTATATTATTTGCTCTCTTGACTGGTCCAGGAAATGTAGAAAATTAGTCTGATCAGGACTTAAGTCAAGCTTACTCTAAATGCTTCGCATTCAATGGGTCCTCAGTTAGACATAAATAATACTGATTTCAGTGGGCCAGCATGGTTTGTAGTGACTTGAACTTTGGACTACGACTCTGGAAACCAGAGTCTGAATCCTCATTCAGCCATGGGAGCCCACTGGGTGACCTTGGGCAAGTCATATTCTCTCAGCCTCAGAAGAAGGCAAAGGAAAAGCCCCTCTTGTCAACAAATTTTGCCAAGAAAACTATGTGAGCTGTTTGCCTTAAGATCACCATAAGCTGGAAACTGTGAAGTCACAAAACAACAATTGTATTTTAAGCGATGGATCTCTCCAAGAACTGCACTGTTGCCATGGCTCACTGACATAATATTACAGGATGTCCAGAAGACATTGGCCATTTCCGCACTATCCTGTTATAGTGCTCTTATTCCACTCTCAACATCTTATGAAATCTTGGTGTTTGTAATTTAGGGAGGGACTCCCTAAATTGCAAACCCCAGGATTCCATAGGATGTTGAAAGTGGAATAAGAGTACTACAACAGGATAGTGCGGAAATGGCCATTGTCTTCTACTTCTAACCCTCCAATATTTCCCCCCTACTTTTCCCACCTTTGTCCTTGTCAGAAGAAAATCTGTTAAGAAGGGAAAGCTGGAAAAGATGCACATTGATTTCTAGTTGCTGGTGCTAAGAGCTGCCTGGATGAATAGACCCTAAATCTGACTCTAGCCCAATGTCACACCCAAACCATGCTGTTCCAGCAATTATTACTGCTGTTCTTCCGAGTGCTACTTTGCTAATATATTTTACTACTTTGTGATGATTTTTTTTCCTTTGATTTATTAATCTCATTAAACCCTTATTAAAACATCACAGACTGGCAGGTGAGGCTTTGCTTGTTGTTGTTGTGTGCCTTTATCTCAGCATGAGATCTGAACTGGCACTGATTGACCAAGAAAGAGATCCTGGGATTGGAGTGGATATTGTTGTTGCTGTGTACTTTCAAGTTACTTCTGACTTATGGAAACCCTAAGTTGAATTTATCAGTGATCACAGGGTTTTCTTGGCAGAATTTGTTTAGAGGGGGTTTGCCCTTGCCTTTCTCTGAGGCTGAGAGAGTGTGACCTGCCCAAGGTCACCCAGTGGGTTTCCATGGCTAAGTGGGCATTTGAACCCTGCTCTTCCAGTGATCTAGTCCAACACTCAGATCACTGCACCACACTGGCTTCCCTGCCTCCCATTTTATCCTTCCTTCAGCACAGTGAGGTAGTTCTGGCTGAGGGAATGAGATTAGCCATTAGTAACTCCCCAAAAAATGTGCCACTGAGTGAAGAGCTGAACTTGCATCACCCTAGTCTAAATTTGATATTGTAATCCCTATATTAGGGATGGGTAACTTCTGGTTGGTTACGGTTTGATTACAATCAGCTGCATTGGTACCCTCAAACCCCTGCGGGATATGCTATTGCTGTGATTAGCCAAAAGATAACACAAATTTGCTGTAAGACAAGGTCTGTATTTCCTGTACACTTTGTTTTTAAGAAAGGTGCTGTTCACTGGACTACAAGTCAGGGCCCGACTAAATGGGAGTGAGACAGATATATTTATATTTGCTGCCCTGTTTGCATATGAAGGGCTGAAATGACATATGTGATGGCAGACAGCAAAGTCATCGCCTTCCCATCCTGTATCTGTGACTATACGCCACAACTGGGAGCACTTGTCTCTCCACCCAGTCTGCTCAGAGATGGCAGAGTGAAGGGGAGGCCTCACAGGCCAGAGCTTAGAAAGCTATGCTTAGATTGTACTCCTTTGGCACAAATGTCTGTTCCTAGTGTTATGTATTTGTGTAGAGCAATATACATTGATGGTGAAATAATAACAATAATAAAATTTTAAAAGAATATAATGACATCCTGGTGATACCATTCTCTTACTGCCCAGGAATGAATGGCTTCAGCAGGTCCTTCTATTCCTGTTGCTTAAAAGTAACACTCCACAGTCTGGGAGTGCTTATGGAATTTTCTGCATTAGGTGTTAAAATAACATATTAAAGAAAGTAATTACAGCAAAATGACAATGCACAGAACCCTACAAAAGTAATTTTATGAATAGAACAGGAAAATCAAAATACGAAGAATACTAGCTCAGAACATAATATTACAAAGGTTACAAGTTGTGGTACTCTAGTTAGTTCTGCATTTGTAGATTCTTATTAGTTATCCATATTGGCTGCAAATACTGTTCTCATTTATCATTCTTTTTAATGCTCTTTAACCCCCCTTTGCCTATATTTTTGTCATGGTCTTTTGTGATTTATGTATCTGTGCTTGAGACCCTTCCTTTCTGTATTTGTTTTGTGTCAAAACAACATGGACAGCCTTACTATGCACATTGAGTTGAGAGAGTATTGGACAGAGGCACCCTTTGCTATTAATGCCTTTGGCAGCAGACTGTCACGGGTCAGCAGCCTTGCTTCCACTACTAAAGTGAGTTGGGCTGGGGAGGCCTCCTGAAGCAATGAAGAGTACTGAAGTAAGGCATGGGGATGATTTTTCTCCTTTCACATTTCTTGTTTTAAAAGACCAGACACCCTTCCCTATCTATTTTACTTCCCCGGTTGTGAATGGAACAGATAGATTAACAAACTAGCATAGGTGCCTTGCCATGGCTCATTCAGCCCTCTAGGGTGTGTGGATGATCAATTCCCACATGATATTCTTAGGTACACACAGCTGCAGAAAGTAAACTGTGACCTGTCATTGAAACAGTGACCACAATCCTGCGAAGGAACTGTGAAGCCTGAAAAGGAGTCAGACAACTGGTCCAGCTTTTCCTATATTGTATGTTCCTCTTACTGGCAGCAATTCTGTGGGAAGTCTCAGGCAGAGGGAGGAGCATTTCCTAGCAGTTGCTGCCTAAGATTTTTTTTTTCAAAGTGGTGATTTAATTTGGGGGTTTCTTCCTGTAAAGCACACACTTTGATGCGAAGTTATTCCTGCTTATGCGCATGATGGCAGCATGGCATGTGTGTAGAAGAAATAGGAGGCCCCACACCACGTGAGTTTCAGGTAAGACCCTCCCAAGAGATTTGGCTTCCTGAGACAAAGCACCAAAAGATACCACCACCTCCCCCAAAAACACTACTTCAGGATGCATAGCTGACAATAGTCAAGTTATTTGGGGTACCTGAGGCAGAAAATCCCAACACTCCCTCTACTTTCTTCCTGAAAGTTTTAAAAAAATACAGTTAAGTTACATAAATAAGAATTTACTACCTTTACATGATGCAAAAAAATCTACTGTCTGAGGTGGCTGTTTCACTGCCTAATAATAGGGCTGGCCCTGGTTTCAGACTGAGGGCCACTGTTAAAGTTCTGTTATTCCACTTTCCACATCCTATGGAATCCTGGAGTTTGGAGTTGAGGGAGGGGCCTTTGGAATTTTCAGCCAGAGAGATCTTTGGCCTCAGGAAACTACAAACTCCAAAATTCCACAGGATGCTGAAAGCAGAATAATAGCACTAAAACAGTATAGGGCAGAAAGGCCCTGAGTGAGATGGTTCCTGAGGAATGTCTTCATTTCTGGCCAGTGTAGCAGTCCAACAAATAATGGACCAGTACAAGCACTCTTCAGGTGCTATTTCTGAATAGGAGGTGTAAACAAATGTAAGGTGCATGGCACTGATATACGTGGGTACTGGATCTATCTCACCCTTCCCTGCCTTTGGCACCAGTGTTGCCTAGTTGAATGGCAAGGTCTGGAGTGGGGTTCTATGCACAATAACTTGAGGGCAAGTACAACTCTCTGAGCACTCAGGAAGGGCCGCTGTTTCTTCAGGGGCTGTGAGCATGGAAGAAAGAATTTCTACCTACATTCATGGAGAAGGTGAGGGCGGAGGCAGCAAAACCATCTTGTATAGCAGGAGGAAAAAGGTTACTGAAGATCTGAGGACCATACCTGCCCTATCTCACCACACCTCAACCTCTACGATCATTCCCTCCCAGTTTTGCAAACCAGAAAGGACTGGATTCTGGAAGGCTTTATAGAAATACTCTTTGGGGCCCAAACAAAGTGTGGGCGATGGTGGTGGTGCAAGCAGAAAGGCAAATAGTATTTAAATGGAGAATTGTGCTGCCAGGATGTGCAGTTCTGGATGTGCGTTTCTCAATTTTTTTACTGGAAAATGGAGTGGTTCCAAGGGACAGCTAAAAGACCCCCAAAGACTGTGTGTGGACCTCCCAGCCCCCATGGTCCCCACCAGCACTGCACAGAGACGTTGGTGGCAAGCAAGTAGACACAATCCCATACCTTTTACACATATGTACATATCTTGTTCATGTATAAAATCTAAACAGTGTTATATTTGTTGTTGTTCTTGTTCTTGTTGTGTGCCTTCAAGACATTTCCAACTTATGGTGACCCTAAGGCAAACCTATCACAGGGTTTTCTGGGGGCTGAGAGTGTGTGACATGCCCAAGGTCACCCAGTGGATTTCCATGGCTGAGTGGGGAATCAAACCCTGCTCTCCTGGGTCCAGTACAGTACTCAAACCACTACACCACACTGGATCTCTAGTGTTATACTATGGACTGGTATATTACACATCCATGACCATCTCGTTTTCTTAAAACCAACAACACAGCAATGACAACAACAATGTTGTCCTAAGTTGATGGGGTTGCTACAGTTATTATGAAGTACAAAACAGTAACTGCAACGTTCTAAAAACACACAATTTTAGTACAGTGTAATCTTGCACATGTGTATATACTTAAATGTCATGCATTGCAATGTGTAATCAGCAGTCTCATTTCAGCTTTGCAGAAGAATGGGGGACATGATTCTGGATCCCTCTGCCACTGATATCTGAAGTGGTACTCTTGATTGTCCAGTAAAGCCTGTGTATTTTTAAAATTACCAATAGTCTTCAATCTTAGGCATGCTTGTGCATGCACACTATAATGTACTAATTACCCCGCTAAATTCAGTCAGCCTTACTTCTGATTAGATGTATTTACGACTGGGTTGTAAGTAATTTAATTTAATTTTATCTTTGCTCCGAGTACATATGATAAAACATGTGCCTTTCAAAAGCTGTTCAATTATAAAACTTTGAACATTTGACTTCAGGGGTTTTTCAAGGATAACACTTGCCAGCTATTCCCTTTTTTTTTTTTTTAAATTGGCCACTCCTCCCGTGTCTTTAACAGCAATCTGATCTGTATATATAATCAGGGTTAATAATAAAGCTTTTCATTATCCGATGAAAAACCTCTCCTGCTGACGGGTTCTGAAAGTTCAACCTATTGCCAAAGGCACAGGAGAAGGCAAGGCCTTCCTTTTTGAGTCAGTTGGCATCCCTGTCCCAAGGTCTTTATAGTTTATAAACTCACACATTATGGCATACATTGGATAGCTGGTTCCCTGGGCATATGCTTGGATTGTGCTTTCTAATGATGGCCAGTTTTACTTTTCTGTGGAGCTTTGGTGCTGTAATCTGAGGCTTGTACCCTGGATTATCCCAGCTGGGGCTTGGACTGACAGAAATGCTCCCAGGAAAAAGAGGCTGGGCCTCCCGCCTCCTGCCAAAGGCACAGGGCAGGTTATAATATCTAAAGTTATCATCACCAATGCTGTGTAACAGGTTAAGGTGAGAGCTGGTGGTTTGCCAAGACCACCCAGTGAGCTTCATAGCAGAGGCTGGAAACATACATTACATGCAAATGGGCATAATAATATCTACAAGTTTGTTTCTTCTCAGCAAAGCAGATTTGGAAAGAGATTATTATGAAGCAGAGAATCAGCTAATGGAGTGTGTGCTTAACCCTTCTTCATCCTGCTGCCTTTCATCAGTTGCTTCCCTTGCCCACTTTCTGAATGGAAATTCTGAATGCATTTCCTAGGAAAATATGTGGGATCTTTTAGGAGAAAAATTGCTGGGGAGAGTGGCAGGGGAAAGTTGTGGAGGAGGGTTATCTCCTTTCCTCCCCCTTACTGTGCAGCAGGAGTCAGTAACACAGATATACCAGGGTAAAATGCACTAGCTGGCTGAGGTCAAATTGTACAATAGGAATCAGACGGGGAGGAAGGGTAACTAGATATGCAGTTGCTCCTTTCAGCCAATTATGAATTGAACGTTATATCAAGCCTAGGCCTCACAACTGGAACATTTTAAAACAATTTTCAAATGATAAATTGTGCTTGCCTCCCTTGTACCTCCCATGTAGACAGAGCCACTACAAGTCTAATCTACAGAGCAGAAGGGGAAACGTGGCCCTCCAGATGTTGAACTGCAACTCCCATCCCAGGCAGCACACTCCATGAAAAGGTACCATGACAGTTGCGGTCCATCAATATCTGGAGGGCCACATATGCTGCAGAGAAGGCTGTGTGACCTGCCCACAACTTCATCAGCTATCTTCTGAGATGCTTCCTGTTTGTTTTTCCATGCCCAGCAAATCCAGGACTGGGCAGTGAAGCTCTGGTTTCTTTCTGAAGATTAAAATTAAACTCCTGGATAATTCCTGGAAACAAAACAGTGCAACACTGGCAGGCTAACTGCTATCCCAGTTCTGCCAGGGTCACCATCAGCCAACTGCCCTGTAACCAGAGACTGCTTGCTTACCTCCATAGCTCCCTTCCAGTTTTGAACCACTGATGTGCAATTCTGCTGCTGCAAAACCTTGCATGTTCTATAGGATGAATAAATCATACCCTCCAATATTTCACAGATGAAAACCAGGAGACGTGTGGCCAACCAACATCAAAATGTGGTCAAAATGGCACATGTTGTTAATGATGAATACACAAGCTAGGAGAGGCTGCAGCAGTTTGCATTTGCCTGAGCCGGGGAAGGGAAAGATTCTGCCCCCTTCTCTCTCCCAGCCCTGTTGATTTTATTGAGAGCAAACTCATTCTGAAGCAACTAAGGTAAGCTGAGAACAAAGGAGGAAGGTGGAAGAAGAGAGGAACTGGGGCATTTCAGAAGCAGTCAAAAAAGTGAGGTGGCAGAGGAGTAATCAAGACTGTCCTTGCTAAATCAGGATAGTTGGTGGGTATGATAAATTGTGTGAGAGAGGTCTGTCAGCTGGTGGGGATGCTTATAGAATAGTGACAGTGGAGTTTCTCCCAACTGACTTCCATGCTTGACTCATTGCTCCCAGGCTTGCTAAGTGTCCCATCCTTGCTCCTTTTCATAACACAAGTGATGTGTTTGCACTGCACAATTACAGCACTTTTATGCCTTGGTAACTACTGTGGCTCCTCTCTGTGGGATCTTGGCATCTGTGGTTTGGGGAAGGGCTTAGGATTCTTTGTGAGAGAGCTATAGCACTTTTCTTCCTGGGGGATTAACTCTTTCTGGCAGCAAATTCTAGATTATAAGTTGCCAGATTCCATAGGAGAAAGCCATGGTAATTAAAGTGCTATCAAACTTTTATAGCTGAAAAGTGTGGAAACATCCAAAGTGTCGTGGGGGCTAGATATTCAAATATGTCTGAGATGAGGATGGGGATTGGATGGTTGCTGAAAACCAAAGGACAAAATGATATTCTCCTGCACCTAGAGCTTGGAAAAGTCTACCACATTGGCTGAAGGATTCTGGGAGCTGCAGTAAGGTTTCTAAACTTTGGCCCAGAAACAGGTGGCTGGGCACTTCCCAAGTGAAAAGCTAAACAAGGCGAATTATCTGCTCTACACACACATGTGCACACGCATGCACACACACACACCCCTACACAGAGAAGTTTTCCAACCCAACGTTCAGCTCTGCACTCAAAACAGGGAGGGAGAAGATCACCAGCTGAGTATTCACTGTATCCATAGCCTTGCCAATCTGCTATAGCCATAAGAAATGGCAGTGGATTGAATTTTTCCTTTTCTCCTTCTACTGGTTCTAATGAGAGGGAAATAGCTATAGCCCTTCAGTGTGGTATTACAGTCATCCCTCCACATTTGCTAGGGTTAGGGGCACAGGATCCCCGTGAAAGTGGAAAAACTGTGAACAACTCTAGGCCCACCCAAACCATATTTAACACCA
The DNA here is from genome assembly GCA_030412105.1 of Cyclura pinguis. Lineage (NCBI taxonomy): Eukaryota > Metazoa > Chordata > Lepidosauria > Squamata > Iguanidae > Cyclura > Cyclura pinguis. Next base: position 191,937,513 of record CM059600.1, on the reverse strand, counting down.
AAAAAAAGTATGATCACTATATTCAACCCACGATGGATTTCTTTGAGGCCTCAGGGTTCCTTCACAAGGCAGAAGTGAGTGGCTGGTGGGGCTTCCTGCCACCTCCACTGCTGCCCCACACCATTTTCAAGAGGAACTTACAACCCTCACTCACAGTTTCTTAGTCTCACGAGGCTTGCAGTCCCTATTAAAAATGGCCTAGAGAGGCAGCAGAGATGATAGCAAGTAATGAATAATTAAATCCGCAAAAGTGAAACCTGCAAATGTGGAGGGCTGACTGTATTGTCAGACTTGTTTTTCCTTACTTATTACACTGCACAGTTGTTCTGGGTTGTTCTGCTTGGCTGTCTTGGAAATGTGCAAATCCGCGTGTACTCCTAGGCCAATCACTGAGAGTAGTCAGAGGTCTCCTGGAGAATCCCAAAGGGAGGAGCAATGAAACCACACCCACACCCACATAGTGGGCACACTATGCTCCTGATATCACAACGAAGCAGAACAAAACCCAAAGTGGTTACTAAATCATAGCAGGATATGGGGTCATTATTAGCTTATTTCCAGTGGGAAAATTATTTCCAAATGGCCCAACGGTAGTATAGTATGGCACAGCACTGGGAGAGCCCCAATGTCATGTGATAACTTCCAACCAAAGATGTGATTAACACTGTGAAATTGTGGTATAACAGTGTTGTGTCATAAGTTGGATATATCAGGGAAATAAGGGATTTTGTGCTTCTTTGGCTGCCTCAACACACCTGGATTCTCTTTTCCTACATCGAACCCACTAGTACTACATTGCTGGTAGAAAAACGGTGAAAGCAGATTTTTAGTGTCATATGTGCTGCTTCGCTAGTGAAACTCTGTCTCTACTGGTGATGCTGGAGAAACATATCCTCTGCCTTTCTTATTTAGCTTAGGTTTCAGGGCCAACCCTAACATTAGGCAAAGTGGGGCAAGTGCCTCAGATGACAGATGCCTGTTCATGAACTTTTGTGTTCTCCACTGTCAGAAGAAAGAGCTGCGTATGCCTCACAACCAATCCTTGGTCCCGTAAACTGAGGCCATTTCCGCACTAGCCTGTTATAGTGCAACGATTCCACTTTCAACATCCTCTGGAATCCTGGGGTTTGCAGTTTCGGGAGGGGGCCAGCCTACCCCTCCCGAAACTGCAAACCCCAGGATTCCAGAGGATGTTGAAAGTGGAATCATCGCACTATAACAGGCTAGTGCAGAAATGGCCTAACTCTGCGGCCTCAAATGGGATGCAAGATGTTGTCCCATTACCCATGTTGGGGGAAGATTCAGCTTCTGTATATGAACTGCAGTGGAAATCCCATCTTGATTCTTTCTTCAGACTAGAAAATCGGTTTGGCTGGTCCTCACAGCTTTGCCTTCTTACTCTCCTGTCTTTACAGAAAGAGAAAGTAGACAGAGAGATTCTGCGTAATTTGATGCTTCTGCAGGTGTTCCAGTCCAGTGCTACTCAGAGTGGTGGTCTATGGGCCAGGGCCAGTCCATGAACTGTCAGCTGCTGGTCCATGTCAAGCTTCCAGGAATGAAAGAAACAGTTGTAGCTAACGGGGACAAATAGGGTATCAGTCCCTGGCACATTCAGGGGAAAAAAATTTGGCGGTCCTCCACATCAGATGGCCTAAGCAGCACTGCTTTAATCTATCTCACAAAATCTTTATAAGGCATTTTTTCCCCTCAGCCTAACTCTGTGCTGTGGTACAGAGGCCTGTGCCAAAGCAGCTAAATGTAAATTTGTGAAAGGCAAAAGTAGAAATAGAGCCATATAGTTCTACTCGGCTTGCTTTTAAAAACCATGGCAACCCCTCCTTATTACCTTGTATTGTGTACACACAAGTGTGTGCCAGGTGGCGTATAGTGGCCTCAGGGCCTTATTTCCAGCTGATTGTTTTTAGTGTTAAAAATAAAAAAGCCCATTTGTGTTAGTTGTTGAAGAAAAATCCAAGAGTCATTTTTTCAAGATAGTGCCATAGTGAGCTTTTGTGCATTTTAATAGCATTCGACAGGCAATATTTACTGGGAAAATGCAATCTCTCCCCATTCCCACCTCAAGTATGCCTCCTGTTATGATTTGTGTTGTGTGAGCACATGTGTAATATGCACTTAGGCAAATGTTGCAGGCTCCTACTGGATGGTGCTTGCATTGCAAGTGATAGTGTTTGGAAAGCTCCAAATCATGGCCAGTCGTAATATTGAGGAGGGGGAGGCAGTCAGCTCAGCCCACAAATATTAGAAGGCAACCAGCAAGATGTTGGAAAAGAGAGAGGGAGATGCATGCCACATGATTTTCCCTGTCCTTTTTGCCTGTATTGGCCCTGTGTTGTCCCATTGCTAGTACTGAAGAAAGATTCAACTGCCAGTCCAAGTGCCTTTTTATATGTGAAATGGGATGGATGCCCTCTTGTCTTTTTCCTCAGGCTTCAAAATATCTTGGGCCAGCTTTGTCAGGAGTAGCATCTGACACAACTGCCTGTCCCATCTTTCTGCTATTTTATGCCAATTTCTTAAGTAAGAACACAAACAAAAGAGGTTTGCTTGTTTTTTTAAATTTTGCATCTTAGGACGCCCTTATAGGGCCATTCAAGGAACAGCTAATTTCTTTCAAAAGGGAGTTAGCACCTTCGTACCTTTTGTATTTACGCTTCTATTCTCTGGACCTTGAGTGTAGCAGGATGTGTGTTTCCCCTCTCCAGCACTACAGAATACATACTATTTGTATCCAGAGATGCTGAAAGTAGAGCCTTCTTACCCTCTGACATTTCACAGATGAAAACTGTGGCATATGTGGCTGAGCAACATCAGAGTGTGGTCAAAAGGGTGTGGTCATGCAACTAGAGAGTGAAAATTGTTAATGAGGAAGAGCACACAAAACTGTTACTTTTAAGAAGAATAGCCTGGAATTTATGTACAGAGTTTGGGGAAGCCTGCAAAAAAGCCAAATCAATAACTCTAATACTCTGTGTATATGCATAGGGTAATTAACAATAAATGTAATATATTATTCTAACATCAAAAAGCTTCTATCAGACTCGCTCAAGATTACAGCTTTCCCTCAGATCCACTGTATGAACTCTGTGTGCTTCAGCTCCACTGCAAACTATAGATCATGTCAAATCTCAGCTTACTGCTAATGTAACAGTCATGTGGTCAGTTTGAGGCAATTGTAGGTTTTCAGCCTAACCTACTTCTCAGAATTCTTCTTAGTATAAAAATGGACTGGGGAAAAATGATGTGTGATACTTTTATCTCCAGGAGATAAATGGAATTTAATTAGTTAAGAAAGACACAGTTAGAAAAAAAGATGTTTGTCATAAATAATTACAGTGTGCCCACCATATCTGTAGGGGTTCCATCCCAGGAACCCCCATGGAAAACAAAAGGTTTGAAGTGTCACATCCCATTATAGTCAACGAATGCAACATGTGCACCTTTATGACAGCCTGGGCATACATCCACCAAATCCATTGACTCTAATGGAATGTGATGCTTCATGTGACTTCACATTTGTGTGTGCAGAGGTCACATGAAAGAAGGGCTTACTGTACATGCATTGCAATGGCATTTTAGAGTGTGTCAGACTATGCTCCTGTACATATTTACATAGGAGTAAATCCCACTGAACTCAGTGGGACTTAGTTCTGAGTAGATACATGTATGAGTGTGTTACTGGAAATGGAAAATTGCTCTACGGAAGAAAAAAAACCCCTCTCTTAGTATATACACAGTAAAATCTTTCCCTATATCCAAACTTCACAAGTTACAGTTTATTTGCTGTGATACTGTGTAGCCCTAATGAACAGTGAGGATAAGTAAATCCAAAGAAAGGTGGTAGAGAGAAGAAAATTAGTAAAACTAAGCTTTAAAATATACCATTTTTGCAAATCTCAAAAAGCAAACAAAAATGAGAACTGAAAGAGGAAAAGAATTTAATTGCTCCCTCCCACCCAGGGGACTACACAAGTATATATACTCTGTTTCACTTCCATACCACCATATCCTCTGAAGATGCCAGCCACAGATGCAGGTGAAACGTCAGGAAAAAATACTAATAGAACCTGGCCTCAAAACCTGGAAAACCCACAACAACCGATGAATTCAATTGTTCTTTGCATAATTCATTATACTCTACAGTATTGATCCTGAAGGGTGTTTTTTTTGGGGCAGGGGAAATCCTCGTGTCTGTGTGAAAGAGAGATTGAGAATGTATCTGGTGCACAGTTCTGGGGGTGTTGTAATTCAAAGGGGTATCATCAACCAAAGTTCCTCTTAATTGACAAAGCTTTCCTTTTTTCTTGCATATTCCTTTTTCTTACTTCAAGAAGCAGCTTGGATTCACACACACACACACACACTCTTTTCCAAACCAAGGAGACACTACAGCAGCTTGCTTTTGACTGACCCTACTGGGGAACGCAAGACTCCACTTTACGCCCTCTTGCTGAGATAATTGAGTGCAAACTGCTTTTGTGCTCAGTGTACATCAGTTTACATCAATTTAATTAAGCAAGGACAAAGAGGAAAAGCAGGAGCAGAGATAGGAAACAGGACATTTTAATAGTAGCTGAGAAAGTAAGATGCCAAAGGATTAACTGGGGCCACCCTTTCAAAGTTGGAAAATATGAAACTCTATTCATGAATGCTCCTGTTGCCACCTGAATATCTGAGGCTGAAAAATTAGAGAAGAGGCTGAAGATAGAATCAGCAAAAATGATTTTCCCTGTCCCTATTCCCACTCTTAACACCAGCATGAGTCTTTCCTTGATTGGAGACCTTTCTGCTTCAAGGGAAGAGAACTTCATTTCACAGGAAAGCAAGTCTGGATCCAGGTTATTTCACCTAACTGAAAACTCTTTCAGCAATGCATTTCTGACTTTAGAACACAGTGCCCATGTGCCCTCTTTACAAGTTACAATCTGTTGTTTGAAGGGCTGTCAGGGGACCATCCTCCATTCATTGCCATTCTCTCTTTGAAGGACTTCCTGGCCCAAGTTTCATATAAAGAGAGGAGAGGCCTTGACAGTGCCAGTTAACACCCAAGCAGACTGAAGTAATGAAGTAAAATGAAATGATGAAATTTGCATCTAATGTCTGAATTAGCATGTATAAATCTTATGCAAATGAGTGTCCTCTTTTCTGTATTTTCCCTTATTTGCCAATGTACAGATGGCCAAACAATTTAATATCCTTTGTATAGCATTAACATTAGCAGTCCTGGCCCTGCTGTATTCATTCGTTCATTAATTCATTCACTTATTTATTCACTCATGGTATTTTTAAGCCATTATTAGGGCCAAGCCTTCAAAAAGTGCTTTGAATCACACCAACCATTCATGTTTTTAAAGAAAGGCAGAGGCAAAGATGGAAATTTTTTTAAAAAGAAAGTCCTTCTGAAGGCTTGTTCTGAATGGGCTAAGCACCATTCAATTAGAACTGTGAAGCTACCATTGAGAAGTCCCTGTCTTTCGTGCCTGGCACATCTAATAAATTTTCCCAGTGGGCATACAAGCATGACTTCCCAGTGTGCTTTTGAACCTAATTCAAGGTGTTGCTATTAATAACACTAATGCTTTGATTTGCATCTGAAAGAATGCTGGGAACCAATGCAGTTGGTGCAAAAATGGTGTTAGGAGTTCAGACTTGCTGTTCTCCATTAACATCTGGGTGGTTAATTTTGCACCATGTTAAGTTTCCAAACCATCCTCAAAGATCTTCCCGTGCAAAGTTGTGAAATGCATTGTAGGATGTCTGTGTACATGCTGCAGTTTGGCATTCACTTCAAGTAGCAATACACCTAAGAAAATGGTCACACATTAAACATACAGTTGGGCTGTAGTTTTCAGGACAGGGTACAGAATTAGATAATCCCTTAAAATGCAGCACCTCAGCAAGGGAAGTAGACAGTTGGTGGCCCTGAAATCCCTTCTTTTTTCACTCTCCTAGGACATGCCTTTGAGAAGTGCAGCTGAAAGTGCATCTTCTTATGTACAGCACTCCAGTGGCTCATGTTCCACCAATACCAAAGGTGCCATTTGCTTGCGGCTGCTATATACTTTGTGGTTGCTATACATTGGAGTGTGTTTGTCTGCTGCCATTTAGCTGGATGGTGTATCTACAGTTGGGTGTGGCTCTAGTGTAAAATGAGTGGGGAAAGACTGAAATGTTTTTCAGCCTGAGACAAAAGACACAATGATGTCTTTTCCATCTTGTGCACACAAGTCAACCAGACTAGCCACTGAGGCCATTTCCACACTAGACTGTTATAGCACTATTATTCAACTTTCAATATCCTATGGAATCCTGGAGTTTGCAAACTATGGAATCCTGCATCCTGCAAACCCCAGGATTCCATAGGATATTGAAAGTGGAATAATAGCGCTATAACAGTCTAGTGTGGAAATGGCCTGAATCTTATTTCTGTGCTGCCTAATTTAGTGCAGCAGGCCAGCTTAGGTAGGCAGGGCAAAGTGTGTGGTGCACATTCAGCTCCAAGACCTCATCATTATTCCACGTCCTCCAGGATCTGCTACCTGAGATGGCCACCCCACTCTTCCTAATGGCAGGGCCAACTTAGGCAGCAGATGCTGTATGGGTGGGACGTGGTGGTGAAGTGCTGGAGGACAGAGGTGGGGGACTGGTGGCCTGGACGTATCTCCTCAGCTAGCTTGATCCCTTTAGGCAAGGGATGGGCAACTGGGAGGGGAGAGTCCAGAGGGCCAAATTCTTGCTCCTGGGGTTCTTCGGAGGTTGTATGGCTTGCCAAAAACAGCCACAAAAGGGTTGGGGACAGAACTGGAACTGGTCAGAAATCCATTTCTGGTTTTGAAAACCAGGTGTTTGGAGTGTTATATAATGGAGGGGCACCTTGCAACCTGTTTAAAAGTATAATTCCCATTTCTGGAGGATTCTGCATACGTCAATTCATCCTTTGGAGGGGAGACCAGAAAATTTAAATCTGGAGAGTTTAGAGGGGTTGAGGGTTGCAAAAATATCTTTGGTGGGTTGAATGCAGAGCTAGGGCTGCACTGTTCCCACTTCTGCTTTAGAAGGGCATGGTGAATCGCCACATCGCCAGTGTGAATTTAAGAGTCCACCTCCAGACCCAAGAGCTTTTGTCCATGGAATCAAGCAGGTGAATATTGTTTTTGCCCCAGGCAGCAAACTGTCTTGAGTGTGCCCTAAACTGAGAAAGAGGATTATCAAAACATTGGGGTTTCAGAGGAGAAAAAATGTAATTGATCACAAAAAGCATAGGTTGTAAAATTTGATTTAAAAAAAAGTTACCCTGCTGACAGAAAAAATTAGTATTTCAGTTTAAAGTTTCCAAAAGCCTTTAGTGTAGCTTTCCTCAAAACTGGGCTGGGATGGTGGGAGTTGTAGTCCCATACAGGGCCTGAGGTTGGGAACTACTTTACTGGAACTACTAGGCATCCAGCAGGCCCCAAGCAAGTGACGTGCTCATGCCACTTGCTTCTTACCCCACTGTGAGGAGCTATTTTCTCAGGCAATGTTAATACAAAGGTACCTATTTTTCATCTGACACACACTGGAGGGTGTGGCTTTGTTGCTGCCAAATTTGGCATTTCTTTGGCAAGGCTTGGTGTGTGTGGGGTGGGGTGGGATTGGCACATTCATAGCCCTTTGGGTTGGGAAAAGATACTTGCACAGCAAAGGGTTTATGATCATAACGGCAAGGAGTGATTAGTATGCTGACCCACAGACGTTGTGATTCTAAACCACCAAAGGCTCAGCTGATTCCCTTTTGATTTCTGTAAGGTTTTCAATAGACAGGGTCCACATTTTTCAGAGCTTCATCACGTGTTTCTATCATGATGGGAAAAGGGCAAGATACAGCTCGAATAGCCGTTTGTTCAGAGCTGCTCAGGAATATGCCTAGCTGATCAAGTTTTGGATATAATGCTATGAGCGGAACACACACTTAGGCCATTTCTGCACTACACTGTTGTAGCGCTGTTATTCCACTTCCAACATCCTGTGGAATTCTGAGGTTTGTAGTTTACTGGGGCCAAAGAGCTCTCTGGCTGAGAATTCTAAATGCCCCCTTCCTAAACTGCAAACCCCAGGATTCCATAGGATGTTGAAAGTGGAATAATAGTGCTATAACAGTGTAGGGCAGAAATGACCTTACTTAGGGGTCAAGCCTCACTGAACCTGGTGCTATTTACTTCTACCAGGTACATACTGTGCAGAGGATGAAGACACAACAACGTTGCCACTCGAAGTTCACTTACCTAGGAAAGTTCTATTACATATCCTCCAATGTTTCACAGGTGAAAACCAGGACACATGTGACCAAGCAACGTCAAAGTGTGGTCAGGCTGGCAAAACTTATTAAGGAGGGAGAACTTACAAAATAAAGAAGGCTCCAGCAGTTTACCTCTGCCAGAGCTTTTGGGGAATGGCAAGATTGTTCCCCCCTCCTTTCCTCTCATTGCTGCTGAATTAATTGAGTGCAAACTACCTTTGCCTGTGGAACTCCGTTTGCAGTAGTTGAAGTGAGCTGAGGACAAAGGAGGAAAGTGGAAGAAGAGAGAGAAAAAGCAGGTGAAAATGTGGAATTAATCATGACCTTGCTTGTAAAATTGGAACTGCCAGAGGGGAATACTGTTAGGGACAGGGGAAAACTCTGGCCCTTTCCGCACCTTACCTTTTTCCATCGCTGGGATGCGGGGATCACGCGAGCAGCATCCAGCAAGAGGCTCTCGCACACCTGCTGCTTCAGCTCCACACGAGCTGCCTGGTCACACGAGAGCCCCGCCTCTTCCTTCTGCAGTGCAGCCTGGGAGTTTCCCAGGCTGCGCTGGGGCAGGAAGCGCAACCGGTGCAGCTCCGGAGGCTCCGCACGCCAGGTAAGTGTGCGCGGGGCCCGGGAGCAATGCACGATGGCGCACCATTTTCAGCTTCCAGACGAAAATGAAAAGGTGCATGATTGGTGCCTGATAGCCCCTGGAGCATCGCGCGATTGTGAGTGCGTCATGCAGATTGCTCCTCACAACTGTGTGATGCTCCAGGCGCCCTTTCACATGGCAAATGCAGTGCGAAAAGGGCCTCTCTTGCAGGTGAATGTGACTGGAGTTGGCTTCAATGTGAATGTGTTGTTCAAGGCAGGCAGGGCAGTGATCTTCTGCCTCTTCGAGTGCCAGTCTTCCAGTCATGGATAAATGAATAGTACTTGGAGCTGGAGCCTGGAGACTCAGAATGAACAATTAGCACCATTTGCCATGTTATGAACCATAACAATGTTACCAATCACATGCTTTTTGCATATAACCATGGCTGAATTTTACCATAATGTGAACCACGCAGCAGGCTGATCCTATGTTCTGTATGCAGTCTCATCCTAGGCTTTGCTGTGAAGCAGAAGGAAATCATAAGATCAGGTGAGAAGTTTGAAGGGTGAGCATTTAGAATGCATCATCTGGTTTCCTTTGCACAAATACTGTGAGATAACTACTACATTTCTCTGCACTGGGACAGCAGGTTTATTAGGACCGGCTGCTCCGACCTGTGCTTAGTCTTGAAGAAGTGAAAGGGAACTTTGAGTTCTCCAGATATTTTTGACTTCAGCTCCTGGAAACATCAGCCAACATGTTCAGTGGCAAAGGATCGTGGGAGTTGTCATCTAGAACATCTGCAAATTTCCCACTCCTGGTGTAAAGAAACTTCCATGATGCAGTTGCCCTATAATCATTATGATGTGTGGCCACTGGGATTTTGAGTGGGAAAGAGAGAGGGCATGGCTTTCTTCTTTTCCCCACCCCCTCTTTCTTTTTGTTTTTAAATGATGCACCAGAAGAGATGGGATGCTGTATTTCTGGTCTGCCTTTGGAAAATTTGTGCAGTATTGGCTTGTGGTTAGGGAATGTAACTCCTCACTAAAGTTTCTTCCTGAAGTTAGCAGTGGGTAGTTTCAGCAATTTTCTTCCTACTGTGAGAAAGTCTCTGAAAACCACAGTTTTTTGAAGCCTATTTGCAGTTCAGGATATATTGTGTGCAAAATTCACACTTGACTGTTTTGTGCAGAAATCAGCATTTCAGGAGACAGTGTTTTCGGCATGGAAAATTCTGCTTTTTTGTGCAGTAAATGCTGTTTTCTGTACAAATCAACCATGTGCAAATTTCAATCAGAATAGATCCTCAATTACAGCATTTTATGTGTGGAAAATAATATTTCAATGCAGACATACTATTTTCCCACACAGAAAATGCTGTTTCCTGTGCAAAACAACCATGCATGAATTTTTCACAGAGTAAGCCCAAAACTGTGAAGATTCTCATCAGTGCCGGATTCTTATCAGGGTTTCTCAACACTAGAAAAACACTTGTTAAACCATTTTCTAAATATTTTCCAATATTCTTTCTTTCCCTACTTGTGGCTTCTGTATAGCTGGGGCAGTGAATCCATTAGGATCCATTAGGGAATATGGTTCAGCATTTTGGATAGTGCCTTTAAAGTTCAGACTGAAGCCCAAAACAGATTCACTGGCCCACTAACATGGAAGCGACTGGTCACTACTAGATTTGCGAGAGTCCTCTGTCAATTGATTTCTCCTTCTTTTGTGAATCTCAAGGTGTGCTCCCCAAGATTGAAATTTCTGAGATTTTTGTCATCTAGACTGTTATGCTCTCAGATGCTAAAAGGAAAGTGATTAAGGAACGGCTTGTAAATGACATGGCCATCCCAGACCTTGGAGTGCTAATATTTAAAAGTAGCTTGCTACAGTCATAGTTCCAACTCTAACTCATCTGCCATAGTTAAGTTAATGTTATAGCTGATTTTTTTTAAAAAATAATTTTTTATATGCCTGATTTTCAGAAGTATCTAAATTAGTTGCTTATATGTTATTATTTTTTAACCTTCATGCTACAAACTGTGAACAAATTCTTGTCCACCACTTTGTTTTCTCAACACCGATAACAGAGCACAAGGCAACAGCTTAGGGACCGAGAAAAGGAACCCTCACTGGGATAGGCTTCCTGAACCATTTAATTAAGACCATGGCCTTCAAAGACAGAAGAACCCCCAAGAAAGCATGGCAGGGTAACAAATAGATGATATTGCTGTCTGAGCTGCTGTCCCCACTCGAGCTTGGAAATATGATTCCAGAAGTGTGCACGTTAACATTAATTTCCCACATCCCAATAATTAGTTGCTTATTACTTCTTGTAGCTAATATTATTACTACTATGTCACCAATATGTTACTTTCTGTCTGCACGTTAAAATCACTTAAAAATGACAAAACATGCCACTGAATACCTCCAAATACCCCCTAAATTACTGCTCAATAATATTTTTAAATAAAGAATAAACATTGCTTGTTAGACTCAAAAACCGAGGAACCGTGTGGTGTAGTGGTTTGAGTGTTCAACTCCAGGGTTTGATTCTGTGCTCAGCCATGGAAACCCACTGGGTGACCTTGGGTGTATCACATACTCTCAACCCCAGAAAACCCTATAATAGGTTAACATTAGGATTTCCATAAGTCGGAACTGACTTGAAAGCATACAACAACAACAACAACAACAACAACAACAACACAACCTTGTTTTTTTAAGTAACGTTGTTGGCCTTTATTGCCTACCAAAATAACACATCAGCATAGTTTCCTGTGACACATTACATGCTGGTTCCCCTCCTACCTTAGTAAAATTCCATGCATGAAGCAGGATGGTTGTACAATAAAGGCCTTGTCAAGAAGTACTGTTATACAGAGGTACAGTGAGTAGTGCCCTCTGTGTTTGGATACTTTGGACTCACAGAAGTCTTTAATTTATTAATTAATTGGTTAATTTTTGTTCCTTGCAGCATGCCTTCAGTCTTCTCAAGGCCATCGAGTGCATTCATATGCACAGTTTGGAAATCTCTAGTCTATGTCGGGTGGGGGAGGCTAATGAGTCACTGTGGATATAAACCATTATATGACTTTGCATCCACACCGCACAATTATAGTGGTTTGATGCCATGACTCTGTGCTATGGAATCCTGGGTTTTGTAGTTTTACTAAAGTACTGAAAAAAAGTTGTAGTGCTGTAGTGCAGAGGAATGGACTACCACAGTGCCACTCAAAGTGATGGTCTGTGTTTTGGTGCTGTTCCTTGAGCCGTTGGCTGCCAGTCCCTGAGCTAGTGGCTGCTAGACTCTGGCAGGTTTCCAGGAAAGAAAGAAACAATTGTAGTCATTGGGCCACAAACAATTTTAGCCAGTGGGCACAAATATGGAAAAAATAATAATTTCTAGTTCCCCCTTATCAGCTAGCCTGAAAAGTACTGGACCAGGGCTCTTTAGGGCAGAATTTTAAGTACTTTCCTAGACTATCAGGATTCCATAGGAAGTAGCCATGGCAATTCAACTGGGTAACAAACTGATGTAATTCTGCAGTGTGGATAAACACAGTCTTTATGCCTTTCAGTTCCTGCTCTTTGTGTGTGAAAAAGAAGAATGATGAGATATTAGGAACACTTCACATTTAAGGAAAAGTGTAGCTCTTTTTCTTTCTAGACTGCTTCTGCGACCCCTACCATTTGGCAGAGGAAGGCATCCACCTCAGGCAGCAGATAGGTGGGAAGAGGACTCCACAACAACAGTCCCTTGGCTGTTTCTCATGTTTCTCTGACTACTCCTTCCAGCTGGAGATAGGGCTATGTGTGACACACCCCCTATAAATTGCCCTGTTGTCTTCCTCCGTGGTGGCTGGTGTTATCCCAATGCCAGTATTCAACCAACAACCTACCCAGCCTCTGTATGTGGAATAGGGGAAGGGGTGCCATGCTGTCCTCCACCCCAGATCAGAATATCTTTGGGGCTGGCCCTCCGTGCTATCATATGCCTCACTCCCCCTGTTCCTAGGATACCTTTGTCCATTATAGAGAGCAGAGTCCCAAGGGAGGGCCTTGGGCATGGTGGGGAACATGCTCCTTGTGTAGTCTTGCTTCCCCCAGATCACCATTACTGTTGCCCACTGGTTTATCCTGCCTCTCTATGTCTGATCCATATCACAGTCAGAAAAGATTGAGCAAGATGAGTGGAATTAACTTGCTGCTCTTTCTCCTTCCTCCTGTCCTTGAGATGGACAGGTTGAAGGGGCAAAGAAGGAGAGGGCAGCAGGGAAGGTCCCAGGGCCTCTGGGGTTGGGCAGTGAGCCCTTTGTTCAGGCACAAGCCTTTCCAGGGGTTCGACAGCTCCAACTCCTGATGCTGGCTATGGCTGTTCAAGAAAGCAGAGAACTCTGGGATAATTTGATGTGTCCCTTACATTGAACCTAATCCCACTGTCAGATGGGAGGGAGCAGAATATCTCCGTGGGTTTCAAAGTGTGTTTGAATAGTTCAAAAATAATGCACGTATTTCAGATTTTATACCATGCCTAAGTGCCCCTTCATGCTGTTTGCCTTAGTTAATTTAAATGCAGCCTTCTTCTTTTATGGTGCAGCTGCCTTTGAATCCTAGAAGATTCAGTGCCAGGGCCATTATCTTAGGCAGTTTGCAGAGCCCTTGGCAATGCTGAGTCCTGCGCAGGTCCTCTGTAGGCACTTCTGCGTAGGTGCCTAGCTGCTGGCTCCAGCCCTTTCCCTGGCTGCTCCGTTTCCCTGTGTTCTTGTCCAGACCCTGGCCCTGCAACCTTTTCCACTGTGTTGTGCCATGTTGGCGGAGCTCCGATCTGAAAAAAGCATTGCCCGTCTCACACACACATGCTATATAGCGGGTTCACAATGAACCATTCAGTCTGGATTCAGATGGGGCTTTGAAACCGGCCTCCCTCCCTCCCCGCTCCCTCTTCCTCCGTCCCTTCATCCCACTCCCCAGCTTTCTGCTGCTACTGCTAGCCTTGTCCTGCCAGAATCGGGGGTTTGGCACAGATTATTATTTTTTTTGAAAACCACATTCCTGTGCAATTCACTTGTGGAAATTCTCCCCTTGGGAAATCTGCTGCCAGGTTTTTAATAAGAGTGTGTGTAAGCGTGTACGTTTTTCCTTTGCACTGAAGCTACAAAAAAAGTCGAGAGAGAGTTTGAAATCCAAGTTCCAAGGCTATGATGCCTTCCATCCCGATTCCACCCCCCTTCCCGCCACTTTTGCTTCCATGCTCACTTTCAGTTTTACCCCTACTGCCTTCTCTCTCTTTTTCTCTCTCAATCTCTCTCTCTTTTTGGGGGTAAATGTTTCATTCTACAGTGCTGTTCCTTGCAGCCACACCCTGGGCTGTGCTGAGTTAGCTCTTGCCAGTTAAACCTGTTTATAATTAGGAGCCTCTCCCAGCAGTTTACCAGCTAGAGCAAAACTGCCTTCTGAAAGACAGAGAAAGGAAGAGAAGCTTCCCTCCACCCTGCTCTGTGCTCTCTCCCTCTCCCTTAAGAAGGCCCAGTTCAGATACCAAGCTTTTGCATAAGTGGGTTCTACATGAAATGATCAGGCATGCGCAACGTGCATTGATTCATCAGAGAAATGTACTCATAACCTATATGGCATCTGGAATGTGTGTGTGTGTGGGGGAGCTTTTGCTTGGGCCCTCCGCCTTATCGTTCTTGCAAGCTGCATGGGCCAGGGCACCTGTGTCCAAGATGCAAGAATCCTCTTGTGTATCTGTACAGCAGATGTGCATGAAGAGTTTTGGGGTGGGTGGGTGGAGTGGCTTGCTGTTCACCAGCAGAGTGCGAGGCAAGCACACTCTTTGTTCCAAAAAGATTCGTGGGCCTCCTGTCTGAACGGCAGAAAGCATGCTATAGGAAGAGATATTTTATTGTGCTGCAACCCAGACATGTTAAATTGTTCATACAGGCAGGCAGGCAGGCACATGTTAAAACTGGTTGGCAGGCTGAGGTAATCTCTACATTAGGAGCAGGAATATGTCTTCTTGTGCTGTGACAGATACTCTCCAACAAAAATGTTTGGCGTGATATCCGAAGGGTGTGTGTGCATATGTAGGAGGATAGCTCTCATTCCAGGGTATATCTTCCCCCGCCCCATTTTTAGGGTGCTTCAAGATAAGGCTTTTCTTACATGATCACCCTACCTTTGGATTATATTGTCCTTACCTGTAATTCTAATATTCTCCCAGCAGTGCTTCCATCTTTTTTCTTAATGCAAAATATTAGGGTTTATCATATGTTCTTCTTATCTGAGACATGTCATCTTTTTTTCAGAGCTAAAATTCCCATTCTCCAGTTTCTAGGATATGTCTTCTTTTTCAGATTTAAAATTCCTGTCTGGGTGGATTTTTAAAATGTCCAGGTTTTCTTACAAGGACTGTAAGAAGTGGGTGATCAGTTTGCAGACCTCTGAAGAGGTTAAAGCAGGGTGAGGTAAGCCCCCTGAATCAGCCAGCCTCAGCTCATGGGGGATACCAAGTGACTCAGTGGCTTCCACCAGGATTGGGGCTGCTTCTGTTGTCATCACCAGGGCTGCCATCCTCCTCTGTCCTGAAGGAAAGATGTTGGAGAGGAGAAAGGTGCCTTCTTGTCACTGCCAGGATGATGCCTGGCCGCAAGGAAGGTCTGACTCAACTAGGAAGGTCTGGCTCTTCTTGCAACTGCCTGGAGCCATTGGTTTGAAGTGAGTGGTTGGCAGATATGTCCTCTGTTTTGCTCCTCAAAATATAGTAATCCTAAGAATATTCACCGCAAAAGAAACAGCTGAAGAGCTGTGGTGTGCAATGCCTTCAGAGCACTAGCACTTGGAGTCCTCTATCTAGAAGTATGTTTAATCATGGATTTTGATATCTCTCTCAGCTGCTGCACTAGAATGAGTTCTTTCCTGTTACTTGCCTCTTTTGGTTCTTACAACTAGGATCCCATCCAGTTTGGGGTCATGCTGTGAACAGGATAATGGCATAATGCCGCAGTCACTCAGATCTGGCTATGTGATGATGTCACAAAGGCAATTCAGAGAGAAAGGAGTGCTTGCTGCTCTCAATATACAGCCATTACTACTACTACTACTATTATTATTCTGTGGTTTGAGGAAAGGAACCACAGATTAAAATACAGCAGTAAATAGACACATGACACAATTAAATACGTGAACACCAATTAAAAATGCATACAGTTAAAGAACATAACATCAGTTAAAAAAACATGCGTACACATTAAATTCACATTGTAAAAACTTGCAGTTTAAAAACTATCTGGATAGGCCTGCTGGAAGAGATTGGTCTTAAATGCTGTTTTAAATGAAGACAGTGTATTCAGCTGCAGGAGCTCTTCACAGTTTGGGGGTGGCTGATGAAAAAATCCTCTGATTAACAGTTGTCAACTTAGTGCTGGCTAACTGAAGTAAAAGCCCCCCAGAAGACCTGAGTTTATGGGTCAGATTATATGAGATAAGGTGATCTCCTAGATAACCTGCCGCTGCCCACCCCACACTGGGCCAGTAAGGACCCTGGTGGGGGTAGTGGGCGGCGGTAGGTGGGAGGGGGCAGTAGTGGGCAGGCTGCTGCTGCTGCCACCTTCGCATTGGGCCGGGAAGGACCCCGGCAGGGGTGGAGGGACAGCAGCAGGCCAGGCCCAGGTGGGAGGGTGGGGGTTTTTTTTGGCTTATTTGCACCCCCTGGCATTGGTACCCAGGGCACGCACCCCATTTGCCTCACCCTAGATATGCCTCTGCCAATCTAGCTGCCATGTTTTACACTGATTTACGTTTCTGAACTTCAGAACAGAGGTAGCCCAATGTACAGTGCATTGCAGAAGTACAGCCTTGAGCTTACCAGTGCGTGTACCACCATCTTTAGTGGTAGAAGGGGTGCAGCTGGCATATCAGCCAAGGGTGATGGTAGGCACTCCTGGCCATTGTATCTATCTGGGATGTCATTTGGAGCAACTGATCCAGGAGCAATACAGTCTTTCAGGGGAAATGTAACCCTATCCAGTAGTAATTGACACACCTCCAGTCCCAGGTTTCCCTGCTCCAATTTGGCTGTACAGTGCTGTTGCAAAGCCTATTCAGATTGCAGACAGGAAGTACTGCCCTTTCTTTGAACAAATACCGGAGACTGAGACATATTGGAAATTTCTGAACTCTGAAAATTTGTTGTAACCTCTGAAAAATTACTAAGAGAGAGAAAACACATTACACAAACAAGATAAAAACACTAACTGTACACCATCTGGTTTGACTTAGTGGTTGGTATTTTTTAATGTGCAGAGTACTGTTTTCTCCCGAGCCCTCATACAATATCGTGCAGTGAGAAAAATTCAGATTCATGTTCGGATTTGGAACGCAACTCATTAGTTTATGAAATTATAACTGCAATTGGCTGCAAATATCGAATGAAGAATCCTAAGCTGCTTACATATCCAATTGCACATTGCACTATAGCAAAACACACCTTAAAGAGCCACAGAATATGCACAAGGTACAGCAGTAGTGATAATGAGCTGGCATGGAATTGTTACTGCCCTGGCTAGTCCGAGCTTTGGGGATATTAAAAGATATCCTCTTGATATCACAATTCGGTTTCATTTCTGTATTCCCCTCCACGTGCTTGCGAGGCCACCGGACAAGCACGCAAACAAGCTCGGCCGTTAATCGCCGTAATATTCCTGGACAATACAGGCAGGCCAGAAAATAGCTGACTTGCTGCTTTAGGAGAACTCCAAGCAAGTACTCTAATTAGGTATGCACGCAACCTACAAAAGAGCCTCTGCCCCACGATGGAAGCTTGATGGGTATCCTATTCAATACCCAAGTACTCTGCGTTTGCATACTGGCTACTCTACTGAGAACCTCTGCGATAACTCAATCATTCAGATTCTGACCTTTTGGAGGCTTTGTCTCCAACTCCAAATCTATTGTTTTCCCCCAAGTACGGCATAGCCTGCAGTCACAATTCTCCTTATAAAAACCCTTGATTCCGAGACCTTCCTCGGATCGCTCCCGAGTTTCTTTCTTTTTTTTTAATCATTTTATTCAAAAATTCTCATTATAAAACATACATATTTGATTGTCAGCTTCATTGAAATATATCTGATCTTCCACATTGATCTAGATTTCATTTTCCAGATTTCTATGAGCTTTAGGTACTGTACAACATTATACTGTTAGTTTATCTGATAGTTCTGACATTTCATTCTTCATATTTCCGCTTCTTGATTTATATCCTGTTGCCCTCACGTAATATAACTTTAATCATGAATTACGTATTTCCAGCTGTTAAAACCCAGCAATTACCCGTTACAATTTGCCATTCTTTCTGTATCTCATCGTCTGACTTCCCCTTTAATCTCTGGGAGACCATGTCCGCATTTTTATTTTCAATAAGTGTAGCCCACCATTGTTCTATTGTGGGATCGCTCCCGAGTTTCATCCCGCCTTGCTGCCGCTTTGCTTGGCGAGCCTCCCCTCAGCTCCACGTGCTGAGCTACATCGCACCCAAGCCTTGCTCTCCATTTTTCTGGGTTTCAGGACAGGTGAAGTATCACCCAAACCAGGAATCCCTCTAAAAATCCCTCTATACCACTCCAACCTTTATGTCCTTTGTTATCTCGTATGAGTGTGTCGCATACACTGTTTTGCTTGTGTTTGTTTAATAAAACATCATTTATTGTTTCAACTTTTGTGCTCTCCTTGACTCAACCTGACCCCGTAGACATAGGGTTCAAGATCTCGCTACATTACCCTGCCTCTCGTAACGCTAAGCAGTGCTCTAAGCTAATTTTCCCTACCTTTAGTTGAGCACGTTTTGGTGTCCCTCCCAAGACCCCCAGTACACAGGGTAACAGAATATTGCAAAGATGTCATAGGGAGGGGCCAAGGCATGCCTTGTGTTTGGCATCTCCACCATGGCCACTTAGCAGCAAGAGACAGCAAGAAAGGAAACATCAATCTTCTATCAAGGTTATTATGGTATCCTCAAAAAATTCTAATTTTAATTCTTACCATTTTTCATGGAGTCAGTTATAGTGAGAGGTGGGCAGTGGTGGTCCTCTGGATGATTTTGGACTACAGCTCCCACATTACCTCATCATTGGCTATGCTTGCTAGGGCCCAGAAGAGTTGCAGTCGAACAATATTTGGAAAGTCATAGTTGTCATTCCCTACTGTGAGCAGGGTCTTAATGTTGGCTTCTTATCTGCTTTGACAAAGAAGAGAAAAGTGGGATATCTGTTTAAAACAAATATTGTTTCAAGAGAAGTGTCATGAACTTTGTTGCTGTTGTTGTTGTGTCCCTGCAAGTCACTTCTGACTTATGGCAACCCTAAGGTGGGCCTGTCACATGGTTTTGTGGCAAGATTTATTCA
Source organism: Cyclura pinguis (assembly GCA_030412105.1). Lineage (NCBI taxonomy): Eukaryota > Metazoa > Chordata > Lepidosauria > Squamata > Iguanidae > Cyclura > Cyclura pinguis. The sequence continues at coordinate 191,918,231 of CM059600.1, read as the reverse complement.
GAGAGGGGTTTGCCTTTACCTCCCTCTGAGGCTGAGAGAGTGTGACTTGCCCAAGGTCACCAAGTGGGTTTCCATGGACATTCCATGGGAATGAGCAGGCATTTGAATGCTGGTCTCCAGAGTCATAGTCCAATGCTTAAACCAATACACCACACTGGCTCTCTCATGAACTAAAAGACTTTTTTTTAACAAATATTTTGGACTACGTTCTCAAAATGATGTGAAGGAAGCTGAATTCTGACAGAATGATACTAGTGATCATTAGATATTAAGCATTGTTGTGAGGTATATCTTTAAAGTAATATGAAGTATTTTCAGATGGGTTGGTTTTGACTAGGTAATTAGGACCCATTAGTTTGATGAAAGATCTGCTTCTGTTGAAGATGAAAGATGGTTTGTTGATATGCTTAATATAGTTGTCTGCGTTTTTGGACTTTCTTTGATAGTCTGGCTATGTAGACCGTCGTGAGGAGTACATTACAAGTCAAGTGGTAATGATGGATTCTGGAGGGTGTAGGCTTACACACAGGAGAACTCAGTTGACATTAGCACTCTACCCTACATGGAGCTGGACCTTGGAAACTTAGACTGGGGACTCTGGTAGATCTCTAGGCTAGCATCCGCTATTTGACATTTAATAGCAGCATGATCACAGGCAATTAGAAGACAATAATGTTTCTGTCCATACCCTGAATATCTGTGGTTTACCTGCACATCAAGATGCTGTTTTTCAAATGTGGGGAAGGGGGAGAAGCCTATATTCTGTAACTATCCTGCTCTGACAGGGAGCTCTGGCTCGCCTCCTATGCAAATTGTTAACCAAGCCCAGGCCTGTTTAGCTTTGATAAATGCTGCGGCATCTGGTATCCCCAGGACATGTAAGAAGGGCTCTGCTGGATCAGATCAAAAGTTTGTTTAGCGCAGTATCCCCTTCTCTACAGTAGCGAATCCAGTGCATGTGGGAAGCCCAGAAACAGGACATGACGGCCATTGCCCTTTCCTGCTACGGATGGTCTACACTGGGCTTGGCAGCTAGTGTACAACTGGGACCACTTTTCAGGCTGGCCGAGTGGTAGAGGGCCATGCATCATTGTTTTTGTTTTGTTTTGTTTTTAAAAGGTTTTTGAAAACTTTTTTAAAAAGTATATACTGACTGTATGCAAAATAGATTAAAAATGAGCAGACATTAAGGAAAATTAACTCTTAATCAAATAGCCTTAAATTCATTAAACTTCTCTCCACTCATTATTAACAAACACAGTTCCCCTACTCATACTTGATTGCATTCCATTTCTGTTCACACATGAACATTTAAAGTGCTTGACTTTAATTAATGTATTAATTATTGATATCAGACTAAAGGGAACTATTTACTACCCCATTAACTATAATGTATTTAGTGCCTTTTCCCATACTGCATTTAGTGGTTTCTGGCCAAATTCTGATGGCAAAACGCAGTGTCATTTTTCTTTTTGGAAAAAATTCTAGGGAGCACTTGAAGCACTGCAGGGCTGCAAAGAAAGGCTTGGGGGTACATGCAGCCTATGGGCTGCACTTTGCCCATCCGTGCCATTCAGGTTGAGATACTTTGAAGGACTTGCCAGTATGGGCAGGCTGGACAGTACCGCTCAGTATTTCTCCCACATTACCATATTAGAATCACCTTCTCCATGGGTTGCCAGGTTGTGACCCCAAAAGATCTCAGGGCCTGGTCCTCTTCTGTGTTCCTCAGAAGGAAGAATCTCAGGGTGAGAGCACTGCCTTGAAAAATCTGTATCTCTGTTTTCCTCATTTCTTAGACTTTTTTTTTAATGACTGACTTACTCTGTGCAGCTGTGGTTGTTGCTTAATGTATTCATGTGAATGATGTCACTTTACAACATCACATTTGTAACATCGCCAGGGCTTGTCTCCTGTGATATCACACATCCCTAGCTCTCAGGTTTTGGCCCTGAAGTCTCAGGGCTTGGCATAGCCCTTACCTGGCAGCCGTAAACTTGGACACGGACACACACACACACACACTCCACTTGAATGCCTGTGCCAGCAGGATGCTCAGCAGCTTCACTTGTCCATCCTGTCCCCGCAGTGTGTTCCTTTCATCTCTCTCCCCTCCCACAGAGCCTGTGTGGCACAACTGGAATTCCTGCTTACTATTATAGGCAATGAAGAGGGTGGATGAAAAGATGAGAAGGGAGGGAGGCAGGAGAAGATACCACTGCTCAGCCTTCTGCTTGGGAACTGACATCTCTGGGAAAGTGCAAAACCTGCCCATGACACTCCAAGTTTTTACAGAAGAAGCTAACAAGAAATATCAGAGTAGAACCAAGAGTCTGGCATCAGTAATGAAAGTGTGAGCCACCCCCACCCAGCAGTCTGTGGAGACAGGAGAGTTGCCGGATATTTTTGGTGCTTGCTGCCAGGCAATGAAATAATCTGTCCTCATCAGGAAACTATGTCCTTTTGTGAATGTGTCTGCCTCTGCCCACCAGCCGCTTGCCATTCAGTGAGGAAGAAGGGGCTGCTCCTGCAAACAAGAGCCTTTGCAGACATTCAGCCCCCACCCCTATTTAGAAGCAGTGGCAATAGAGTCTCTCTTAGTCCTAGCCTAGTATCACCTCAGGTTCTGCAATGATCATACAACAAGAATTCATGTGCATTGGGAATAGAGTTTTGCTTGGTACGAAGAAGTTAAGTTTTGCTGTGAGCAATAGAAGTCTATTTGCTCTTTTAATATGTGCTCTAATACTGGAGAGTGGGGTGAGGTATGTGTCGAGAAGTATGTTGATAAATATTGCAGAGGATTTGTGCAGGAAAGAGAGTAGCTTTGCTCAACTTGATAACTCCTTTTTTCTCTTCTTTTAAAAAGCTGCCTGAGTGCATAAGTGAAGTTTCTTCAACTTAAGCACTAAAAGTCCCCCGCGCTCTCCTAATTCAGAGAATGCAAGTATGTGAAATTGTGTCATTAGTTAATAATAAGAGGTAAAATCAGTGACATTACTGGACCAGTATTGCTGTACGGATGAGGAACAGGAGAGCATGTGGCACTGGGATTTTCTCATAGAAGAATTGATCTGCTGGAGAGCCCAGAGATCTAAGGCAGTGGTTCTTAATTTGGAGACCCATAGGAGGTCCACAAAGCCCTATTGCTGGATATCACCAGCCGCGATAGCAACAGGGACATAGCAGCAGTGTGTGTGTGCACCCAAACTATGACTCTGGAGACCAAGGTTTGAATCCCCCCTTGGCCGTGGAAACCCACTGGATTATCTCAGGCAAGTCACATTCTCTCAGCCTCAGAGAAAGGCAAAGGCAACAAATCTTGCCAAGAAAACCCGCATGATAGTTTTGCCACAAGTCAGTTTTCAAAGGAGAGAGACGTGATGGCTAGAAGGAACCGCCTACTGACAGTGGCACTTCGTTGTTGTGTGCCTTCAAGTTGTTTATGACTTCTGGAAACCCTAAAGTTAAACTTATCACAGTTTTTTTCAGGGGGGGGAAGGTTTATTTAAAGCAGGCTTGCGTTTACCTTCCTCTGAGGCTGAGAGAATATGACATGCCTATGGTCAGAGAGAATGTGACATACCCAAGGTCACCCAGTGTCTGCACAGGGATTTGAATCCTTGTCTCTAGAAGCCATTAAATAAATAAATAAATAAATAAATAAATAAATAAATAAATAAATGTATGTATGTATGTATGTATATTTGCATATTTAAATAAATATTTGAATATCTCAATCTAAATTTAAATATTTAAATTTTGATTTACGTCTTGGGGTCTGCAGCAACATATTATATTTACGGAGAGTCCCTGGTAAAGAAAAGGTTAAGAACCACAGATCTAAGGGGTTATCATCTTGCCTCTGGGAAAGAAGTGAAGTAACAGCAAGGCTTTCAAGTTTTACACTAGTTTGCGAGAGGCTACTATAGTGGAAAGCCAGAGAATGCCGGGAAGTAATTAAGCCATTCAGCTGAGTCTGGATACCTTTTTCCTTTCCTTTGATGAGGTTCCCATGCCACCTGAGGCTATTTAAATTCAAATGCTTCTTTGCACTTCTAATGAAAAGCTATATTGTGCATTTCAGCCAGGCTGAAGCTCTCTTTTGAAAAATAAAACTGAGTAATAGTTTGTGTACTGCCTAAATACCCTACAGGCATCACCAGATCCTATCTGATCTTGGAAGCTAAGAAGGGTCAACTCTGGTTGCTACTTGGATGAGAGGCTGTCAAGGAATACTAGGTGGTGTAGACTATATTTCAGAGAAAGGAACTAGCGAAACCACCTCTGAGTGTTGCTTGCCTAAGAGAAACCTATGAAATTCATGAGGTTTTCATAAGTCAACAGGCAACTTGAACGCCCATACACACACAAGCTTGAACCTGTGTGGTAAACAGTAAGTAGACTCAGTGGTGCTTATTTCCAGGTAACTATGTAGGGAAGTGCGGCCATGGCCCATAAACTTAACTGTGAGACTTTATTAGTGATTTGTTTACTTGTTGGATGTCAAAGTGTTTTTATGATGGAGTTTTTAACCTGAGTGCTAACTTCTTTGACTTCAAATAATGGAAAGGCAGGATGTGTGTATTTCCTGGGGGCATGACTATTGCCAACTGGTGCCAGTCTAGCAACCATGAGATGCTGGTCCCTGGGGAGTATCCAGATAAGAAAGAAATGGCCCCCAATGCTATACCTGTCCCTGGCATACCTGGAAAAAAAACATGATTAGGAAGCCTCCCACATTAGATAGCTTGGGAAGCACTGGGCTAGCTGAGAGGCTAGCTGGGTACGATCCTTGCTTTACCACTTGACTTTTTAAATGAAAATGTGGTCATTTCCACACTGTTATAGTGCAATTGTTCCACTTTCAATAGCCTGTGGAATCCTGGGGTTTGCAGTTTCCTGAGGCCAAAGAGCTCTCTGGCTGAGAATTCTAAAGGCCCCTCCCTAAACTGCAAGCCCCAGGATTCCACAGGATGTTGAAAGTGGAATAATGCCCAAATATATCGAGAAATACTACATCAGGAGAGGCAAGAAGAAACAGTAAAGGCAACAATGATTTCATGGGCACAAAATATCGGACATTCAATGCAATTAGAGTCTTGGGAGCAGAGCTGGAAAAAAAACACAGAAATTTACAGTAGCACAGAATTTGAAAGAGAACTATTACAAGCTATTTCATAGATGGTACGTGACACCAGATAAATTAAAAAAGATTTATAATACAGGTACTGGACAATGTTGGAAATGTCAGAATGAGGTCGGTACGATATATCATATGTGGTGGACATGTCCTAAAGCTAAGAAATATTGGACTGAAATACATAACAAAATATGTGCATTAATGAAAGTACAGTTTGCTAAGTTACCAGAATTGTATTTGTTAAATATGACTGATGTATTAGAAGGTACTGGTATAAAGAAGTACTGGAGAATATTACTGTACATGATAACAACAGCTCGTATTGAATATGCAAAGATGTGGAAAACTCTGCAAATACCCACATTAGAACAATGGTGGGGTACACTGATTGAAAACAAAAATGCTGACATGGTCTCTCAGAGATTAAAAGGGAAATCAGACGAAGAGATACAAAAAGAATGGCAAATTGTAATGGGTAATTGCTGGGTACCATCGGATGGAAATCTGTGATTCATGATTTAAGATAAATTATGAGGGGGCTACAGGATATCATGAAGCGGTAATATGGAGATGGAAATGCAAGAATCAACAAGTAATAATAGCACTAAAATGTAGTACGATATTTTAAGCACGTTAAGAAATATTGATAATGAAATCTAGATCAGTGTGGAAGATCAGGAATATTTCAAATAAGTTGACAGTTATAATTGTTTGTTTTATATCTGAATTTGAATAAAATGGTTAAAAAAAAAGAAAGTGGAATAATAGCACTATAACAGCGTAGTGCGGAAATGGCCTTTGTGTCTGTTTGGGAAAGAGAAAAAGAAGTTTGTGTGTGTATGCTTGTATGTGTCTTCTGTCTGTCTGTCTGTTTAGACTGCCATGACTGTCAGCTTGCGAACTGTCAGTCATGAAATCATCACAGTCTAAAAGTCTAAACTGAGCAGTGAGGTTGTATCAGTCTTCCTTAGCACTCCTTAGGGGGTGAGCCATATGTTCAGTAAGGATGTTGTCACACTGTTGTCTGAAAAGGATGTGAAGAGCTTAGTGAGGGACAGGGGAGCTATTTCAGATTTCAGTAGGGATGGACAACCACTGATGTGGAAGATGAGGATATGGAGGATGAACTTAATTTACATCCCACCTTTCTTCAGGGGCCTAAGTACTCTAAAGTCACCAGATCCTGTCTAATCGTGAAAGATAAGCAGGGTCAGCCCAGGTTTGTACCTGAAAGAGGCCAATGAATACCAGGTATTGTAGGCTTTATTTCTTCTTCATAGTCTCTGTGCCACATACAAATGGGTTTTGCTCCTGCTCAGAGACCTCCGTATGGAAAATTCTAGAACTGAGTAGCTTGGCAAGTGGCTCCGCCCCTCCCACATACCACGCATGTCCAAGACCACCACACTACTGTCCCCTCAGTTTCTCTTCATCCGCCAACAGAGTAACACCAGTCAATCATCTGGGCTGAGTAGATCTTTTCTGTTTCTTATTTTCACTCCCTTTTTGCTCTCACTGCCATATCCTTCTTGTTCTTCTCCCTTTCTTCCTCTCCATAAAAAAATTAGTAAATTAGTAAAAAATGAAACCCTTTTCTTTACCACCTTTTTGTCTTGTCCCTTTGTTCTCTCCCCACACCTGTTTTCATCATACACCTTCCTTGCCACTTCTATGGCCTCTACCTCATTATTCGAAATCTGTTTGACCTGCACCCAAAAAGTCTTTTTCTTTTTCTCTTTCTCCGAGATGGCTATTGCCAGTGCCCCTACTGTTTGGATGGGACCCACATAGTGTCCAAGTGTTCACCCCACAAACTTTGAAGAACAGAGCAAACCACCTGAAATGCTATTATTGGGAGCAGTTTCTCCAGGTGGTCACCTGGGCTGCCTCCAGCAAACTGCTGCATTTGGCATTGGTCTCTCTGATCGAGACTCATAAAACCATGGTGCTGATAATGGCATCTGTCTCGACAGTCTTTTTGCCTCCACCTCAAAACTAGTACTGATTGTGCCTTTGGTCCCTATGGAATTGGCTGAATCATTCCTCGGTCCCAAAGCTGCTGTAGCCCCAGCAGAGGGAAACCCTTTGTTGGCAGCTAAACAGAAGGACAAGTTGGGCCAAACAAAGGTGAGCTGGAAATGCCATGCGTCTCCTGAGCACTCCATGTTGACCAAAGACGAAGACCCAAAACAGAAGAAGCACTTAAAGCACTCCAAACACTGGTCTCTTGCCATGTCCAAAGTGCTATCCAGTTTCTCAGTGGCCTGGGTATTGGCATCTCTTCCACCACCTTCAGTGCTGATGGACACTCAGCATTCCCCATCTGTTCAGGAAGTTGAATCTGTCCCACCAGAACCTGTGCTAACCGACTTGCCTTTACATCATTATTCTCCGAGGTCTGGTGTCCTGCTCAGTCCAGGTGTGAGAGATCCTCCTTTTGGTGGGAACACTCCGACACATCATACTGAGAGAGGAAACGTCGGTACCAAGAGGACTCGTCATTCATGTCAGTCTCATACACTGATTGGTACTGACATGAACACCTATGGAGAGAACATTCAAGTTCGTATCTCTTTTATTCCTCCTCCTACAGAGACCACTACCTCTACCATGAACACTCTTGGTACAGCTATTCATCTTGGTACCATTATTGAAATCCAAACCTTCCTGCACTGCTTTCCTCCCATGTCTCCAGTCCATCTAACCTCCTGACAGCAGTGTGCTGTAATGTCACATCAACCGCTGTTGGCCTGGCTGCATCATCATGCTCAGACTACAGCATCAGCCACTGTCTCTCTTCCACCTTTGCCTGCCACTTCTGACCTCCACCTTTGCCTGCCACTATTTGCCTGCCTCCAGCCCTGGTACCATCTGTGGCCTCAGTCTCTACAGGTTCAACCTTGACCTCTGCCATGTACAGCGTGTTGGTTTCAAGCATCCTTTGTTGCCTGCCATCTTCTGCAATTGCTGCCTCTGTGCCATCAACACCCTTCTTGGTACCGTCAGCTATCATGGCTTCCATACCTACTGTAGTTGCTGTACTCCTGCCAATTACCTCTGCTGACTCTTCTGATGGGGAGTATAACTCTGATCCACCATCTCGGGGGTCCCTGTCTCCACATGCCTTTCATTCTGTTGACATTGAGGACACTGTTCCTACCCTACCTCCTGAGGATGTGGAGATGTTTTCAGACATAATCTTCAGGATAAGTAAGTGCATTGGCATAGACCTAACACCCCCTCCAGCACTGATTGCAGAGCCAGTTTTCCAGATGGTAGACACACAAACTCCAGCCTCAGCTACCATCCCATTTGTTTCTGGGTATTCCTTGCTTAAGAAAACCCTATGAAATTCATGGAGTTGCCATAAGTTGACAGACAACTTGCACATACACATACATTTTCCTAGGACAAGATTAAAGGTGGCTTACAACAAATTAAAATAAAGAACTGCTAAAAACTATTTGTACAAAAGCGTGTGTGTGTGTTGGGGGGGGGAACCATTCTATTAAAAACCAGTGATGTATTTAAGTCTTTTACTCCAAATCTCAAGTCAAATCTCAAGTCTCTACCTTCAAGTCTCAAATCGAGTCTAAAGTCCTTGTCAGATACTTTTAAGTCAAGTCTCGAGTCAAGTCTCAAGACTGGGAGCCAACTTTGCATCCCAACCTGTATTTCAGAATTTGTGGACAGAGTCAAAAGTCAGTTTTAACAATTTAAGTAGAGTTGGTCCTCTACTTTTGTGATTTTGCCATCTGCAGCTTCAGAAGTGGGAACAGGATCCCTTTTTCTTCCCTACTATTGAAGCTTCAAGAGCTTTAAAAGGAAGGATCCTTCCTCCTCAAGACCACTGCCTAACACATTTTCTGTTCCCCTCTGAGATATGTACCCTGCACTCTAGGCATGAATCTTGCCTTCTGCTTTTAGGAAAAGTTTTAGAAAGCTCCTCCTATGTGTAGCAGGGACAGAATGCTGAGCCTCAACCCCACTTCAAGCCCATTGCCTAACCCATTTGCTGTTCCCTCTGAGATATGTGTCTGCACTTTGGGCTTGAGACAGATTGTCATGTGACCAGTAAGTTGTAAGGTTTCTGGATGAATGTGTTACGTTACTGAACTAAGCGCAGCAAGTCACTAAAAATATGCAGGTCTCAAGTCGAGTTGAATCAGTGTGTAATTTTTGCTGAGTCAAATCCGAGTCAAGTCACTGAAGTGACTTAACTCTGACTTGAGTCCGAGTCTATCAACTCGAGTCTACATTACTGTTAAAAACCTAGTGTAAACAGTATAAAACATATTTAAAACAATAAAAAAGATAAAAGCACCTCACAACCCATTGGAACCTCCTTGTGACACAATGCACTTACAGCCAAAGACCTCCCTAAATAAAAAGAGCTTTGACTGCCAGCAGAAAGAGAGCACAGAAGGGGCCAACCAAATCTCCCATATGAGAAAATTCCACAGCTTGAGTGCAGCCACCAAGAAGGCTCTCTCTTGTGTCTTCACCAAACATGCCTTAGATGGTTGTGGGACTAGGAGAAAGTTCTATCCTACAGATCTTAAAACTTGAGCAGGCTCATATAGGGAGATCCAGTATTTCAGCTAGTCTGGACCCAAGCCATATTGAGCTTTAAAGGTCATAGCCAGCACTTTGAATTCTGCCTGGAAATGGACTAGTAGCTGGTGAAGCTGTTTCAACAAAGGAGTTATGTATTCTCTGTAAGCAGCCCCGGTCAGTAGTCTTGCTACTGCATTTTGGACCTACTGAAGTTTCTGAACATTCTTCAAAGGCAGCTCCACGTAGAATGCATTATACTAATCCAACTAGGATATAATCAAGGCATGTGTCACTATAGCCAGATCTGACATCTCAAGGAATGGGCACAACTGCCATCCTAGTGCTGGCTGTGTGAACATACCTGTGGCCACTGATCAGAACTTTGTGCAGGGCAGAGAGAAATAAAACAGTGCTGAAGCTGATCACAATGGGCTGGAAGATGGGTCAGGGTGATACTGTCTATGAAATCTCTGAACACCCTTCACCATTGGTTATATTGGCTTGACCTGCTGGGAATTATAGGCCAGAACGCCATTATGGCTCACTCCTGCTTTGACCAGAGATTGTTGAATCCAGAATCTTCTAAATGAAAATTACGTGAAGTTTCGCTGAGTTATGGCCCTTCCCCTTTTCTTGACTAATTTCTTTGCCCAGAAGAAAGAATTCCACCTCATGGGTTTGTCTGACCCCCCCCCCCCCGTTTCTGATGCTGAAACCCACACCTCTTGATTTTTCCCTTTTGGCCATAAATCTGAATGAAGACCAACACTGTCTGGAACCTAAAAGGCCATGGCCTATGGTGTGCTGTGTTCACCATCTGTGAAAATGTCCCAGTATGGAAGAACAAAATGAAGGTATACTCATTTAGTTCTTATCCTCCAGTGCCACACAGCTCTTTAATAGCACCATCTGTTTTCTTTCTTTCTTTCTTTTCATCCTTCCTTCCGTCCTTCCTTCCGTCCTTCCTTCCTTCCTTCCTTCTTTGGTGAGGAATGGGGGCTGGGAGAGGGGTTTTTGGCTGTTGTTGCTTCCGAAATATGAGTTCACAGGCTGGCACATCAGGGCTGTATATGTCAACATGAACTTGTTAAAATTAAGAGGCACAAAATGGTATCCTATATGGGGAAACCTTTATATATTTCAAATTTTATGAATATGATGGTGGAACTGAACATACATGAATACACACACACACACACACAGTTGGCTCTCCGCATTCGCAAAAGTGGAAAATTCACGTATATCAAAATGTGTGTGTGTCCATGGGAAGCAGGACAGGAGAATAGGCTCCCAGAGTCCAAACCAGGTCAGGGAAAAGCGAGAGAAGGGGGACATGTCTGCATGATGGTCCTACGCTCCTTCACTCGTGTTCATCTCCTTCCTTGTGTGTGTGTGTGTGTGTGTGTTGGGGGGGTTATCAGGAAGGGTTTTGTGATGCTAAGAAATCGGGCTGAGAGGTCTCCTTAGCTGGCCAAGCAGCGATCGATGGAGAAGGAAGAGGACCAGAGGTGTGTTTTTAAAAGGCTGCACAACTGATCAAAACTGCTGAGAGGGAAGGTTCCCCCAGAAAAGAAGTGCCTGAGGTGGGGGGCAGGGTTTGGGGAAACTCACAAATAATCAAGTCTGTAAAAGTCAAACCCACAAATGTGGAGGCCCAATTGTGTGTGTGTGTGTGTGTGTGTGTGTGTGTGTGTGTGAGATGACATCCACATTCCCATAGTCATTTGCTTAGGAGCAGTGAATAAAACCAGGACATCTGAGTAACTGCAAGCCTTACAGTCCAAATTCTGAGAAAATCCCTACCAAAACCCAATGTATTTTATATATTTTATTTATTGTCTTTCCCCCCACTTAAATACAAAGCACATATTGACTATAAAAAAATATAGATGCATAGATTTGTTTCATGGCTCAGCACAAAAGCCTAATATCTGCAACTGGACTACTGAGAGTCAGAACTTGTCATCCCATTTAAAAATTTGCAAGTTCGAAAAGCTCAATAGTCCTTCCTTCTGAAGAATTAAAATATCCTCTCATAGAGACTGTAGCCATCATTTTAGCAGTGGTTATTTGAAATGTGGGAAAGGGTGGAATTTTCATGTCATCATCCCCTTTACCAAAATATTTGCTGGCAGTTTTTGGTCCGAGCAGGAACGAGTTTACCCCATCATTTTTCTTCTGATTGTTGGTATCACGTGCAGTGTTCCTGGGGTAATAAAGAACATGTTGCATTTAAGAGAGGAACTGGGTTGTGATACACATGTCAGGAAATAATCTTATCTATGTGACTAATCTGGTATAATATATATCAGTTCCTCATGTTCTGTCACAGTCTAAAATCTATTCAAGGATTCTACATACGGCTTAAGTAAATCCTCAAGGAAAAATGGGGATGAGAGTGTTAGATCTGCTGCTCTCCTTCTATGTTCTGTTACTCTCTGCATGTGAGAGGGAGCCCCCCAGATTGGCCAAAAGACTTGGGATTGGGCAGGAGTTGTATCTGTACTTATCAGGATTAAAACAATATCTATAAGATATATCTCCTGTCTAGGTCTACTTCTTGTGAATTTTTGGAAATAGCTGTGACTTTTTAATCCCAAGGGCAGAAGGTTGTTTTTTTTTTCCCATCTCAAGAGTTTTTACCCAGGCAAGGGTAAATTCCCATGTCTGTATCCATGTTCTCAATTTGTCCTGTATTTCTGGATGGTCTCATTTATGATATGTTGATTGGGTTTATGACCTTCACTATGGAAGTTTTCCTCTGACCTTCCTTCCCTCATTATATTTCTGGTTTCCATATTGAATGTTTCATCTTTTTTTCCCCTTTACTATTATAGTGCTAAAGTGCAATAACAACAATTTTGAAAAAAAAAAAGGTATGAGATAGGAACATGGATACTAGGAGAGAAGCATGGGAGAGTTGTTGAATTTACGGAGGAGATGACAGAGAAGAAAATGCTGCCCGCACTGTAGTTAACCACACCTCTGTCAGGATGAAAACAGTGGGCAAACCTGTGGTGTATTTAGGACATGACTGGATGCAGGAACAGTATCAACCACTGCAGGGTATGAAATCCTGAAAAAGAATATCCCAGTATTTACTGGAACTATTGGCCCATCTGGAGGAGCCCTGGTTTTCTGGAAAGGGAGAGTCTCTCATGTCTATAGGTGTTCTCTCTTTGACTGGGAACCCTAATTTTCCAGTATTTCAAACCATGGAGCGAACTTCCACAGACAACATTTGTTTATTTCTTCAGAAATTCACCTTTCCCATGTAGAGGGTATGGATGAAGGCCTAAATACCCTAAAAACACCAGAATCTGTATGATCTTGGAAGCTAATTGGGGTCTGACCCAGGTTAGTACTTGAATGGGAGATGGCCAACGAATATCAGGTGCTGTAGGCTCTCTTTCAGAGGAAGGAACTGACAAAACTACCTCTGAGCATTTCTTGCCTAAGAAAACCCTATGAAATCTATGGTGTCATCATAAGTTAACAGGCAACTTGAAGGAAGATACAGACACACGTAGAGGATGATGGAAATGGTAGCTGAGAGGCTATGCTAGTGCACTTATCCTCCTCATGTATTTAGTCTATTCCATTTCAGAACATCTGAATACTGTTCCACTTCAACCTGAAATATTACCAGGACGAGTGATACAGGTAAGGAGAGGACTGGTTTTCAATGCCTTGGGTTAGTAGGAGAAAGAAGTGGTCTAACTCTCTCCCTCTTCAACCCTATTATTCTTTTACTCATATTAACGAATGATTCCATTTCATTCCAATGAGGGAAAATAAAACATTGCATTTAGGATTGATTTTAGGAGAAGGGTCAAAGTTGCTGACCATAGAATTGCAGGTCTACAGATTCTCCTCCGACAGCTGATTGCTGCAGGGGAGTGTGTGTGTGTGGGGGGGATGAAGCCACATAATGAACAAAGTGTGGGCAACCTGTGGCTTCCTGATGTTGATAGACTTCAAGTGCCATCAGTGCTACTGGTAGAGCAGATGGATAGTGAAGGGTGATGGGAGCTGCAGTCCAACAGTGTCTGGAGCATCAGAGACACACAGTCCCTTTCCCAATGATAAAGAGTCCTTCTCACCTTCCTCCACTCCTGTGATCAATGACATGGCTCCCTCATTTCTTCTGTTCCCATCCACTGGATCTTAGTCCAGGTTATAGTAGGGCTTGCTACTTTCTGATGGCTTTTCTGTGTAGAAGCATGTAATAGTAGGCATAATAAGGGAAAGGTCTCTTGTGAAAGATTGAATTAGGTGGAACTAATTTGGTCTCGAATCCTCACCACTGTTTTGTTTCTCTGTCATCTTTAGGGTCCTTCTCTGAACTCAGTTCTGTTTGGAAGGTTGGGTGGAAAAAGCAACATCAGCTAGGTTAAGAAAGAGAGAGGCATTCTCCCTTCATGCCCTGCCTGTAGGCTTCCCACAGGAGCATCTGGTTGGCTGCTCTATAAACAGAATCTTAGACTATAATAGAGCTTTGGTCCGATCCAGCACAGCTGTTCTTATGTTCTTAGCCAGAGCTTGGAAACGTGACTTTAGAAAGTATGCTATACCCAATTCTGGCAGTTATTGTCCTAAAAAGGTAATTTTTCCATGCTCTCCATTTAGTGCTTTGTAGCTCTTGTGGCCCATGGTCCCATCCTACACTGTAACTAACAGAAGCAAAATAAATTTTGCAGAATAAATAAATGTGCAAATTGTGCAGATTGCATGGTTTGTTTAAATAATTAAATGTGATAGCCTCTGGCTTCATGAAAATGGTGTGTATTTCAATTTTATGTAATCCTCATCTACACACTAGATATACTGTATCTTTGTCCATAACTGCAGGCCACACGGGAAAAAGCTAGTGCTTATTACCCATGTACTAGAATATAGAAAGCTGCCTCATACCTGGTTAGATTCTTTATCCCTCTGAATCAGTATTAGGTATTCTGATGGTTAATAGCTCTCTAGATCTCAGGTGGAACATCACTTGCTACCTAGTCTTTTTTCACCTGAGATGCTGGGGTTTGAACTTAAGACCTTCTGTATCTAAAGCAGAGGTGGGCAACTATGGCTGTCTACATGTTTTTGGACTGCGGTTCCCAGAATTCCTCACCACTGACTGTTGGCTAGAGCTGATAGGGTCAGTGGGCTAGAAAGTTCTGAAGGGCTATAGTTTTCCTTCAGATTCTGTAGCATAGACTTTGCTACAGAGTTAAACCACCCTCCTTTCATTTTTCAGAAATATTTGATGGCAGGTATTTATCCTGAAGCTTGAAAGCAGATAGTCCCTGTCTCTTTCAGCTGAGTACTTTGCACATTAGATGTTTCATGTCTTCATGTAAAACATATTAGGTGTACACTTCAAACATATAATTTGTGAATGTGACAAATGCACACATGAAATTGCTCACAAAGGAGCTTGGACTGGCCACAATACCAGGCAGCTGTACACTTAATGGCAAACCCAGACTTGTGCTCTTGTGAGGTGTAAAATCAGTCCTCCTGCCTCTGAGTAATGGCTCCTCTAAATACCACTTCTGTTCTTTTGCAGGAGGTGTGATTGCTCCATCACAATTATTTGCCTGTGTGAAGATCTCAAAAGAGAAAAGAAGGAGCCTGTGGCTAAATGTGCACCCAATGGCCACAGTGGCAACCTATCACTGACCACACATTCTTGTGCATTTGTGGGTGAATGCTGAGTCACCAGCTCCTGGAGAACACTGCTATACCTTCAAGGTTGTGTTGTAGAGCAAATCTGAGCAGATGCTGCTTGTCACCTGGTTGTCTGACTAGCAACACTTGCTGGAATTCTTTCTTCTACGCAACCATTAAAGGGACAAAAGTTTTCACTTTGGCAATCCTATCCTCCTACCCATTATTCACCAGTAGCTGGGGATGTGGAGTCTTTGGCCATTTGGATGATTTAGCTTTGAGCTCCCACAATCCCTTTCCATTTTCCATGCTGAGTGTGTGTGTGTTTTGGGGGCGGGAGATCAGATTTGAAGTCCAAATGGTCTGGAGGGTCAACGATTCTTGATTCCTTACTCCTGGACTAGGAAGTTTAGGGAGAGTGAAGATGCCCATGTCTTGCCTATAGATGCCATGTCCTGCCTATGTAAATCAGTTCTGGGATCCATGAATCAGAGTTGTATGTGTGCCTGAGTTTTACACAGCTGTGATTCATAAAGTTGTTTTTACCCCATTCCTTGAATGTGAATTGTGTTCTTAAAAAAAGAAGAATGATCTGAGACTGTGAACATTG
The DNA here is from genome assembly GCA_030412105.1 of Cyclura pinguis. Taxonomy (NCBI): domain Eukaryota; kingdom Metazoa; phylum Chordata; class Lepidosauria; order Squamata; family Iguanidae; genus Cyclura; species Cyclura pinguis. The sequence continues at coordinate 191,902,260 of CM059600.1, read as the reverse complement.
GAAATGTGGGCAGACAAGAGGAAAGGGAGTTTTCTGAGCGTGGATGCTTCCATCCTTGACTATGAGGGTGTCTGTTCCTCTAATCAGCTGCCCTTGTGCCACAATGCTTGTTCTCAGGGCCCAGCCAGTACCTGGCCCTATTAAGCTTCCCAGATCCCATCCTGCAGGTCAAGAGACTTTGGGGCAGGGATCAGACTTGGCCAGGAGCCTGGCAGGCGTCCTGCTGTCAGGCGGATGATTTACATAATGAATGGCCTTTTTGTTCCAGCAGCACATCCCCTCAGGCACTGCTGTAGAGTGGAGAAGAAGCCCATGTTGATCATAGCTTGTCCTGGTAGGCCTCATGTGGGCTCTCATTGTATAGCTGTCTCGTGCCCTTAACCCTTTATTCAAAAGAAAGGGGCCTGAAAGGAGAGGGGGAGAAAACAAGGGAGGGAGGAAACTAAGACCCCCCTCCCAGCATGCCTGTCCTTCACAAGGAGCCATAGCTGGCCCACACCAAAAGGCCTGAAGAGGATGTGTGACATAATCGGAGATCTTTGCCCTGAGCCGCCTTCTGTCGGAACCTTGTCCAATTTCACACTAGGCTAGGACTGGAATCCACAGAATGCCCTGTATACCCAGTGAGACCAAATGTGCCTTGGCCTTTCCAGTGCCTGTGTGAATAGGAAAAAACCCAGGAGGAAAACACTCAGAAGTGTTGTTTAAAAGGAGATGATTTTTTAAAAAAGGTTTGCTCAGTACATTCTGAGTTGTCACTCTTCAGTGAAGGAGATTTCAACTTTTTTTTTTATTACTTCATGATTTTTTTTAAAAAATCATTTTTCTTACCTTAATAGATTAGGCCTTACACCCAGATGTATAGATCAGTGTGCTGTAGTAGTCTGAGCATTGGACTGAAGGCTGGAGTTCAGTTCCCTGCTTGGCCATGGAAACCCATCAGGTGACCTTGGATAAGTCACATATTCGCAGTCCCAGAAAAAACTGTAATAGGTTTGCCTTAGGTTGCTCTAAGTCAGAAACAACTTGAAAGCACACAACAGCAATAGATCAGTGGGAAATGGCCTAAATACCCTTTAGGCACCAGAACCCATCTGATCTTGGAGGCTAAGCAGGGTCAGTGCTGGTTTAGTACTTGGATGGGAGACTGCCAATGAATATCAGGTGTTGTAGGCTATATTTCAGAGGAAGGAACTGGCAAAACCACCTCTGAGTATTCCTTGCCTAAGAAAGTCCTATGAAATTAATGGGGTCATCATAAGTTGACAGGTGACTTGAAGACACACACACACACACATACACACACAGATCAGGCTTCCTAAAACTTATGTCCTCTAGCTGTGTTTGATATCAATTCCCACCATACTCATGCTGACTGAGCTAGTCAGGAATGATAGGAGCTTTAATCCCAACACAAGTTATACTGTATATATTAAGATGACACTGCAGTTTCTAAGCAACAGTGGGGTTACAGTCTTAATATGCTCAAAGGATTCTTAACTACATGACACATTCTAGACCTAAGCCCTAGATATTGTCCATTGATCCCAGAGATGAGAAGGAAGATTGAAATTTTCCAAGGGAAGTTTGGGAAAGTTACATTTTCTTTGTTGAAAGTGATCTCAACACAAGGCGCTTCCTTCCTTCCTTTTTGGTGATAGTTAATAATTTCAGCAGCATCAGTGCTCAAGCAAGCTTACCCATGTCATTATAAAATGAAGAAATCACAAAGTAATCATGTTGTGGGGAACCAGGAATGGAATGGGGGGTAGATGGGAAGAGGAATAAGAGCCTGACACATGGTGTGTTGCCAAGCAGAGCAGGGTGTGAGCATACTGAATGAGGGACTCTTGTGTGTGTTGGAGGAAGAGTGTTTGGTTACACAGCATGTAGGGTGGGTACGCTTCATTTCTAACACAAAGCCCTGTGCCTGTATGTAAAGAAGAAGAAATGTATGTGAAAACTGTATCTTTCAGGAACAGAGGGAGCTGCTTTATACACAGTCAGGTCATTAGCCTATCTAACCTGTATAGTCTATACTGACTGGCATCACGTCTCTAGGGCCCTTTCTGCACGATGACAGCATCCTGGCATGGGGATATGAGAGGAGCGGGACCATGACAACTCTACCACATGACATTGTCACAGTCCCACCCTTCTTGCGTCACCAGCTGGTGTGATTGTGGACTATATCGTTGACAAAGAAACTCCATCAATGATCTGCGATTGCATGAGCCTTCCATTGCAGCCCGCCATGCAGAAGGGCTGGAACCGCAATCTCCATGCTTCCTCCCCTACTGCAGCATGGGAAGAAGGCTGGCTGCAGTCAGGAAGGACAGAACGTGTTCCTCGTGCTCCCTTCCTCAGGTCACGTGTGAAGAGGAGCATTGGGAGCACATGCTCCCATCCCAGCAGAGGCGCTGTCAGGATTGTGATGGGACTGTGCGGGAGAGCATCCTCACGTGGAAAAGGCCTTGGTTTCAGTCTAGATTCTTAGTTCTACGTGGAAATCCCTAGACTTATTCCCTAGTGGTCTCACATCCAAAGAGAGCTGGCATGATGTAGTCATTTGAGCAGTACACTACAACTGGAGACCAGGGTTTGATTCTCCGCTTGGCCATGGAAACCCACTGTGTGACCTTGGGTGCATCACACACTCTCAGACCCAGCAAATCACATGATAGGTTCACTTTAGGGTTGCCATAAATCAGAAATGACTTGAAGCCACAACTCACATCCAAGTACTAAGTAGGTCTGACCCTGCTTAGCTTCCAAAAATCAGATGAGATCTCTCTGAGTGTTCAGGGTAGTGTGGTGGTTTATTCAGTCTTTCTCCTATTTTAACAGAGATGTATATGCAAAAGGATTTGCCACAGGCTGAGCCTCTGTGAAGCAGGCTGCTATTGTTATCCCTTGTTGTAGAGACAGGGAGCAGAGGCTAGCGGAGGAGTATGATTTGGTTTGTTAACTGTAGAACTGGGTATGAGCCCAGGTCTGAGTTTGATGGTCTATTTAGTGCCATTACTCCTTGTTCTGTGCTTGGAATAGATTTGAGTTTTATACCCCTGCCTGTTCTCGAAATCTGGCAAGTCAAGAAGGGTTGTGGATCTTTAGAGATATTGCTGCTGAAATTTCCATTGCTCAATAGCTGCCGGTGGAACAATGACTATCTTCTGAGCAGTTGTTGTTTGATGTTATATCTCCTCATACAATCCTTCCCTTCCAGCTGAATTCAGTGATTGGCTGCCCTTCATTCTGTGAGGCTACCTAAGTAGGAGCAATAAGAAGTGACAATAATAACATACCTTCCAACTTTTTACAGATGAAAACCAGGAAACCTGTGGCCAAACCACATTGGAGTGTGGTCGAAAGGGTGTGGCCAGGCAACAAGAGGCAAAAGTTATTAATAAGGAAGTATGCACAAAACTACTATTTTAAGCAGAGAAAGCTAGGAATTTATGTACTAAGTTTAGGAAGAACAAGACTTTACCCCACTGTTCTCCTCTCCCTCCTGCTGAGTTAACTGAGTGCAAACTATGTTTGTATTTTGAACCAGCAATTGAAGTAACCCAAGGACTAAGGGGAAAGTTGGAGGAAAGAGAAATTGGGATGTTTTAAAAGGAGATGAGTAAGTGGAGCAGTAGAGGATAAACTGGGCTGTCTGTGCCTAATGAGGACTGCTGGAGAGTATGTAGCTCACCTAGCATAGCTACAATGGGAAATCTTCACCTGCAATGGTGTGTTCTCCCGGTGGAAATCTGTTGGTGATAGTGGTGGCGGCAATCTCCATGGAGCCAGCACAGTCCAAAGGCTCTTTTCTCCTCTACTTGGGGGCCATAGCTTCCTTGCTTGGACAGGGGTACCCTTTGAATGTGCAGGTCAGGCAGGAGCCATAGTTCTAAAGGGCTCTTCAAAGCTAGAAAACTTATAGTGGTAGAAGATGCTGATGGGCATATTGGGTGCAACATTGGGAGAGGTTGCAAATTGCATGTAGATCATGACTTGCCGTCTTCCTCTCCAATACATCTTCTTCCTCCTGCTCCTCCACCTCTGCTTGTGCCATCAGTACACATGGTACTTTACAAGATATGAGAGGGTGGATCCCTTCCCCGGGGAGCATACAGTCTAAAATTCACCACAGGGAAGACCACAGATGAAGGGGAAAGAGATAGTTACTGGAGTAAATAGTGTGTTGGGGGGGAATAGGTATTAGAGTTCACCAAGTTTATGGGTGTACAGTGAGGACAAAGGGGTTCTGCCAGAAACCACTGAGAAATGGTAGGCTTTTTTTTAATTTATCAATTTTGTATTTTGTATTGTATACATGAAAGTTTATTGTCTTATCTTCCTACACTTCTACCTAAAATCTTAATATTAACATAAATGTTACCAGTTATTTACGTACTTCAACCGTTGTCTTTTAATAACCTTCACTCCAGGTCCCTATGTAATAGATATTCTATTAAGTAACCTTAACACTTTAGTACGTGTTTTCTTAAAACCCTTTGGAATATGATAATGTATTTTTCCCCAACTACTCATTCTCAAATGCTCTTTATATATTAATTATATTTTGTGTTGGAGGTAATTAGAAATGGTAGGGTTTCTGAGAAGGAATTTACGTGAAACAAGGGAAGTGACATCATGGAGGCCTTGTGAGAAGTAGTTCTAAGCATGAGAGGCAGCAAGAGAGAAAGCAGTGAGCCAATTAATGGTGGTGGCTTGTGGGGAGCTGTGGGCAGCCGTGCTAGAGGAGTGAAGATGGCAGGCAGGAACGTAACAAGATATGAGAGAGAGAATCCGTGGGTGGTGCGTGAGGGCAAACCATTGTTTCAAACCATAGAATTCTTTGAAACTATAATGCAAAGTCCTTTGTTTGTATGCTGAAACCCACCGCCCATGCGTTTTTCCATAAAGCACGTGATTGCCAAGATTGCCAGCTTTTTCACAAGCATCCAGGGAGTGTTGGGGAGGAGAAGAAGCTTCTGACAGTGAGTGATATTTTCCACTTTTTGGTGCACCACTGAGTACAGATAACTTCGCTAACATTTCATATTGGCTCTGTTTAATGACTGCAGTGTGTAGCCAGGCCATGAATATCGTATTATTGAAGCTGCTATGAGAGCAAGAGAAATGGACCTTGGTTGGGTCTGGGTGACCTGAGTTCAAGATCAGTCCTTTCTAAAGATACTGTTGGGCTCTTTGCAGGTCTGTTTTCTTGGGGCTCCTTTCCATGCGGGGCTTTGTGTGACTGACAGGGTTGCCAGCTTTTCCATAACCCCTGACTCAGTGCCTTCTTAAACAGCACAGCATAAGAGAAATTGCTGCTATCGTTGTTGTGTGCCTTCAAGTAGTTTCTGGCTTATGGCGACCCTAAGGTCAATCTGTCACAGGGCTTTCTGGGCCTGAGAGTGTGTGCCATGCCCGAGGTCACTCAGTGGGTTTCCATGGCCAAACGAAGAACTGAACTCTGGTCTCCAGGGTCATAGTCCAAGACTCAAACCACTGCACCACTCTGGTTCTGATAAAGTAGGGGGAAATCCTCACATCTCCTGGCTTCATGTCTGGTAAGGTTTATTCTTGTAACCCATCTGCGCTAGGCTGTTGCAGAAGACAGAGGAGCCAGATCATGAAAAAGGGTTGGTAACCCTGGACTGGTTGGGAGTCTTTGTGAGGTATGTGTTTGCTTATTGTATTTATATTCCATTTCTCCTCCAATGAGTTTATGGTGGTTCACCCTTTCAAGTTGTCCCCACAAGAACCCTGGAGGGGAGGTTACACTGGGAGAGAGTGCAATTAGCATGAGTTTGACAACACATCTCCCAAGAGCTATCCCATTACTCTCTAAACACTGGCTCTCATTGTAGCTCCTTCTGTTGTATAGGGTCTCCCTACATCCCTGATTGGTGTGTGTGTGTGTGTGTGTGTGTGTGTGTGTGTGTAAAGGCAGCTCTTTTTGTGTGTATATATGTTGAGACTTCTTGCTTTATGGGGCTGCATTTGAATGAGACTTCTCAGGGTTTCCTGTGTGTGATTTGTGTGCCACGCATGTTCTGTGCCTGCGATCGGGTGTGACTCCTTCTGAGAGACTGCCTGTACTGCTTATGTGCTGTGCCTCCCCATCTTGAATGGATTAGGCATCAGTGACGCCAGCTGAGCCCAACCCGGCCCCACACTTCCCTTGGCTGACTGGAGAGGAGGAGGAGGCGGCAGCGGCGGCGGCAGGGATTGGGATGGGGATGGGGGGAGGAATCAGGGGTGCCGTGCCTGAAGATTTCCTGGCACTCTTCCACTGTAAAAACATCAGCTGCTCCAGCAGCCTCCCTCAATGTGTTCCACACCAACATAGCCCCTTTTTGCCAGAGTTCAGTGCCCAGTTCTGCAAAGGCAAATGGTGCCTCCTCCCTCGCCTCTGTGGTTTTCTCCACAGCTTTGAGATTCTGGGGTAAAAGAGCCAACAAACAGGCACACAGGCTTGCCTCTCTCACTTTCTCTCTCTTTCTCATTCCCTCCTTCCCTCCCTCCCTGCTCCCACAAGAGAACTGAGCAGATTGAAGGCAGCTTTGCTCTGGAGTTGCCAATTTAAACTGTTTTTTTAATATATATATATATATATATATATATATATATATGTGGGTTGGTTTTAGGGAGGCAGAACATATCTCTCTGTCTATTTTAAAGCTTGCCTATAAGCAGTATAGCCATTTACTGAGTCTAGGCAGACTCTTATGGGCTGTTCTCTAGAGGCCTAAAGTGGGCTGGATGCATAGTGCCAATGGGCCAGGAAGCTGGTTCTCTGTTCCTGGACCGGGTAAAGTAAAATGAGATGCTGGTAAAAACAACTGGAAGAATTGTATTCAGCTGTACTCATGTTGGCTGTACAGCAAAATACAACAAAATCCAAAATCCACAAAAAACCAATACCTTTACTGACTGGCCAACCAACGAAAATGAAGAAAATGAATCTTGTAAGCTTTCAAAGCTTCACTGGCTTCTTCATCAGGCAAAGATGTTAAAAATCATATTGGAGAAAAATCTGTGAAGAGTCGCAGACCCAAATTCCATCTTAAATGTTACTCTGTTATCAGTTCAGATGGTATCGAAGGATTTCAGGACAGGCAGAGGTCATTCCTTCTTGGCCATGTGAGGACCAGGGACAAAGGGCAATAAAAGACAGGTAGTAAAATTTAACTCCATTAGCAACAGAAAAGTAACTTCCTTTGAGATCCAACTGTCCCTGTCCTGTACAAAGCGAACTACTCCTTTCCTAGTCAGACAACGCTGGATTTCTCAAGAAGTCTCTATACTGTTAAATCTGGAAAACTTTTAGGTGCTGTATAGGTAAACTTACCAACTGTAGACCAGCGAAAGAGTTTTACCTTTGTTGAAGGTAAAAAAAGAATAAAGTCCCAGATCGTTGCTCCTCTCATTAAAGTTGTTTTTGATGAAGATGCCAGTGAAACTTCAAAAGCTTACATGGTGCATTTTGTGCATTTTGGTTGGTCAATAGACGTATCACTCTTTTGTGGGTTTTAAAAAGAATTGTGTGCTGTTTTGGCTCATAATAGTAAATTGGAGGCCCCCACTTCTCATGATAAAATTCACAATTGCAATCCGATCATGAGAATGTTGTTTTAGAACAAATAATGTTTTCCAAGCTTAATGGTTTTTGTGCATTTCCAGTGTTCCTTTCTTGTGCTGGACCAGTGGATGGCAGGAAGTTTTAGGAACTATTTTTGTAGGTAATAGTAGATTGACCAAGATTTCTGGCTCACAATTGTCTGATAATTCTGAGAACCAAAAAATTTTCGTGCTTAAGTTACTGGAAGTAAGGGGAAGCATGGAGAAGGAGACCAGAAGGAAAATTTTGTTTCAAAGAACTTGTGAGCATGGTTTTAGTGGGTGTGTATGTGCATGTGCCTTCACGTTGCCTGTTGACATAAAGCAGCCCTGTGAGTTTCGTAGGGTTTTCTTAGGCAAGAAATACTCAGAGGTGGTTTTGCTAGTTCCTTCCTTGTAAATATAGATTACAACAGCTGGTATTTGTCGGTGGTCTCCCATCCACATACTAACCAGGGCTGATCCTGCTTAGCTTCCAGGACCTGGTGCCTTTAGGGTGTTTAGGTCCTTTCTGTGACCACTAATTTCAGTGGTAAGCATTTGTGCAGAGGCACCCTTTTCCTTCAATATTCAGTATTTTCTCCTGCTACTGCTGTGTGAGCTGGTTGGTTCCAGTTGGTAGACCTCAGGCTTCAAGTAAACACAAGTCTGCCCACCTTTGTTGTGTAACAGCATTTTAGCAATCAGGTAGGAATCATTTGGCCTTTTAGGTGTTGCTGGGCTGCAGCTCCTAGCATTCCTCACAATTGCCTATGCTGGCTAAAGATGGTGAGAGCTGAAGTCCAACATCTGCAGGGCCAGATGTCTCTCACTGCTGCCTTATAGGATCTTGTAAACAAGGATGATGGGTCCTTGCATGGTGGCAGTTTTAGGTGAAATTTTGAGAGGAAGAGAAGGAACAAAAGGTAGAAAAGAGACAGGAGACTAAGAAAGTTATATGTCCATAAGAGTTGTCAGGCAGTGACCCAGACAAGTAGAAGACAAGGTAGGCAGTTAAAGCTGCCATTGTCCGTTCCTTATTCTGGTTGTTTTGTCTGCCCCCTCCCTTTTTGTTGTCGTTGTTAGTTGCCATCAAGTTGGCTTTGACTTATGGCAATCCTGTGCATGAGGGTGCTCCGTGAGTCCTAATCATCTACAACTCTGCTCAAGTCTTGCAAACTCAGGGCTATGATTTCCTTGATCAAATTAATCCATCTGTAATGTAGTCTTCTTTTTTGCTACTGCCTTTCACTTTGCTAAGCGGTATCATCTTCCCAATGAAGCATGTCATCTCATGATCTGTTCAAAGTGTGATAGCCTCAGTGTCTGGTGAAACTTCAGGCTTGATTGCTCTTTACATATTTTCCAATTTTTCTGATTTCGCAGGGATAATTCTGATTATCTTTTGTTTTCCAGCTTTTTCAGCTGCTTTTAAGATGTCCCAGTTTCTTTCTCTTCCTCCTACTTTCTCCCTTTGTTCTCAGCTTACTTCTGTTGCTGCAAACTGAGTTCAAAGTCCAGAAGTATTTTGCAGCAGGGAAAGGAGACGACAAGACAAAATCTCTTCCCAGTAAGCTCTAGCAAAAGCAAACTGTTGCAACCTCTATGCCATCTTGACCACTTTCTGATGTTGCTTGGCCACATATGTCCCATTTTTCATCTGTGAAATGTTTGAGGGTCTGCATTAATTTGTTCCAGTGTGTAGTAATGCCAATCCTCTTTGTTTCATGTGAAGGACAGGCTTAAATCATCATTCTCCGGGTTGTTAATCTAAGCCGCTTGGAAGCATAGTGTGTGTGGTGCAAGTTTAGATGGGTCTTCCCATGTTCCGTCATTAACACTCACAGACTTGATGTTGTTGTGCCTGCCTTTTCCCCTGCACCTTCAAAGGGTGCCCAGTGCGTTGGAGCAGGAACAGGGAAATACTGAGTACAGTGGCACTGGAAAGCATGAGTTAAGGGCAATGTGAGCTTCAGCATCATTCCTCATCTCTAGGAGAACCAAAGCCAGATTCACCTAGGTGAATCAAAGCCAGAAAGGAAAGGGACAAAGAATAGGGCCACAAGAGCTGCTTAGCAGGAGCAAAGAGGGCTCAAAATCATATCAATCCACCCCACTTGCTGTACTAGTCAGTGGGTCATTGTTGAGCTTATGTATATGTATAAGGCAGAGCCATCAAAAACTTGTTTGTCCCTGCCTCTGGCTCTTTAGCTTGAACTGTGTTGTCTAATCCTATGGGCAACTGGAGCACTGATGACTCCCCCAGCTATCCTTTGTATATAAGTAAACTCCTGGTTCTTTGCAACCTATGGTTTTATGAAATCCAGGTTGAATCCCAAGCCACCCTTTCTGAACAGAGAAACTGCACCCCATCATTTTCTACCCTCCCTCCCTAGTGTTGGGAACAAAAGAGGGGTTTTATGTGCACTTTGCCTAAAGTCTGTGCTTAAAAATTCTTAATGTGCGGCTGACAGATGAATTCTGCATAGGATTCCAGGCTGAGAATGAGTCACTGAATTGGCCATCACAAAGATCATTTTCTATAAGTGCAATCCAGCACACAGTTAGACAACTATGTATTGAAGTCATATTTTTTCAGTGTAATTTAAAGTATCCTGGATATGATATTTGTTTATGTAAAGATATCTGTCCCGGCCGTCTCATGCTGTGGAGTACAACAACATCGGGAGTGGTAGGCACAGATGTGAGAAACCAGATTCATACTCCTGCTCAGCTGCAGAGCTTTCTGAATCTGAGGGTGGTTGTGAGATAAAATTTTGATACTTCTCTGAACTCTTGTTGAAAAAGCAAGATTTTAAAAAAGAAAAACATGACAGCTGTATTAAGCTAGGATCTTGGGATCCTCGTCCAAAAGCCTGCCACAGAAAGTTTAACATTGGAAAAAAATTCTCAGCCTGGAATTTGTTTTATGTGCCAGAATTGAGTGGTACCCACAGCCTTTACATACAAAAATCCACCTCTATTTTGTTATTGTTATGCCTTCAGAGTCCAGCTTGGAGAACTGTAGTCGTAGTTGTTGCTGCTGCTATTAATGTTAGCAACTGGGAATCAGAAATCCTTGGGGATCAATTACAAATCATGCAGAGATCTACCCAGAGACCCCAATCCTCTTCTCCCTGTCCCCTTTTAAAAACAGAATGTAGCCTTTTTTGGGATGTGCTGTATAGTTGGGTGGGAGATGCCAAACTGGATTTCCAGGAGTGCCTCCTCCACAGATGGGGGATTACGAACCTCCTTCTACAGTGTGGTCTCTGGGCCAGAGAAAGGACTTGTGTTCTGCAAGATCTGATTAAGTTGGGCGTCCCACAGAGAAAAGACAAGCTCTGTTGCCTGTTAAAGCTATAGCATATTTTTGTTTTCACAGTAAATTGGCCTGAACTTCACGGTTCTGTCACGGCCTGGGACTGATGCGTTTCATGTGCCTCTTACAGTCACGGTTGGGTCTCTTTAATCCTGCTGTGCTGAAGTCATATGGGGACAAGGAAGCAAGGGTGGGCATGCCAGGCTCTCATCTTGGAGATGCTCAGTAACCGGTCAGAACTCCTTCTTCCCACTGCCACCAAAAGATCTTCTCATCAGAGGCTATTTTCATCTCCATGACATGCTGGGGGCTGTTTGTGTTACAAGAAAAGGCTGGCTGGTTCATTATGGGGAGTCTGTCCCTCTCTGATCAGACCAACGTACAGAGATGTGAGCTGAATGCTCTACTTTGCCTGATGTGTCATGTGCTGAAGTGGTCATGGGGCTGATTCGCTGAAACTGGAATCCACATTTTTCATGCTGCCTCCTGTTTATTTGCTGTCTGTATAGCAACATTAGAAATAGTGTACAATTACTTAGGGTTGATGTGCTTCAAAGCGGGGATGGGGAACATGTGGCTCTCCAGATGTTGTTGGACTGCAGCTTCTATCATTCCTTGGCAATGTCTAGGAAGCTAGGGTGATGGAGTTTTCCAGTAACACCTGAAGGGCCATGTGTGCTTCCATGTGTGCCTGTGGTAGTAGTTTTGTGTCACTAAGGTGGAGCTTCTCTTACTGCTTCTGGTAAAGGCACTACTTGGTGACCTTCCTTGGCCAATGAGGACACAGGTATGTAGTGGTCAAGACCTTGATTCGTATCCTGCCTCAAGCCATTTCTCAAAGGCTTTTCAGAATGTGACCTGTGGTGATCTCAGTACATGTTAAGAGCATTTTCTAGACCATTTCACCATTGAAATCATTGGTAATAAGTTAAGTGAATGTACAGAGCTGCTCACCTACTGTGTCACTCTTGGTTCATCTCACCCAGTTCTGTATACTTGGATCATTATGGCTGTCCATATTAGAGACCTTTCTAATCCCACTGCAGTTCTATTAAGGACAAATGAGGGGAACTGAACTGAAGACCTCTGCATGCTTTGTCCAGGCTCACTTACAACCAACTTTTAATAACCACTAAGTACTCTAGAAAGTGCTGCCTTATTGGTGTCATAGCAGAACTGACATCATCCTTTTCAGGTACCATTTATGGTCTATATAGGGAGAAAGGCCGAAGCTACCTTGAAATTGTTGGCTGATGCCATTGCGTGGCAGGATGTATGCAGTGGTTCACTGAGCAGATTGAGAAATGATGTTCATTCTATCATAAGTATTATTTTTTTTAAAAAATTATTATGAATGATTGTTCTCCCCGAATAAACCAATGAACACTTCTGCCCTAGGACCTCTTGATGGGAGATTGGGTAGAATAGTCACCTGATTGTTGCTTAGTTTCAGTAGTTTAATAGGCCACCTATGACTGAATGGATCGCAAGGCTTGTTTTTCATCTTTTGGTTTCCAGCAACACTTCATCCTTTTTGAGAAGGGCCTAACCAGGCAGCATGCCATCCACGCAATTAGCAATGCCATGAATTGCTTTTTTAAAATTATAAATTGCAGACATGTGCCTCCAGTGTGAATCAGGAAATGGGTATGGGAGCGTAGGAGTGGGGTTTAACCCTTTGTACCTTGTTAGGTCTCAATCCTGATTGATTCCTCCTTTCCTGTTCTTTATCTAGCTTGAGGTGGGAGAAATGTATGCCTCCGGAAGCATTGTCCCCCAATGCAAATAGGAGGTGATCACACGCCACACTCCTGATCTAGAATAGGGGCCCTGTGCCTGCTATTTCCTCTTTAAAAACCATTCATATAGTTGCTAATTGTGTGGATGGTGTCTTGTCTGGTTTAGTCCTACAATTTAATTCACTTGGGCAAATCGTGTGAGTGGAATCAGCTTGGCTCAACAAAAAGAAGACCAGTACTTTTACTGAGCCTGTCTGTCATTTTACTAGACAGATTTAATTCCTTGGTCTCACCATTGAAATTTTAGAGCAAGAATACTCCAAAGTAGACCAAGGGCAGCTTCCGAAGTTAAAGGATATGTAAGCCACTGGATGCTCTAGTGATAAGCAAGTACATAGATTAGACTTGCCAACCTATTGCTTGTGTAACCAAAATTTGTACCTATTGTCTGTATAACAAGGGCCATTTCCGCATTAGACTACTATACTGCTATTATTCCATGAGGCCCCTCCCTAAACTGCAAACTCCAGGATTCCATAGGATGTTGAAAGTGGAATTATAGCACTGTAACAGTCTACTGCAAAAATGGCCAAGGTTGAAATACATTTGGCCCTCCAGGTGTTTTGAACTACAGCTTCCAGAGTCCCTCACTGTTGACCATACTGACTGAGACTTCTGGCAGATGATGTCAAAAACATCTGGAAAGCCACAGGTTCCTCACAGCAGATCTTATACACACACCCTATTCCAAGTAACACCATAGTGGCATTGTTCAGATCGCTGTAAGGGCCCAATGAATTGCAGAGGCATTAATGTAGTAGAATTTTAGGGACAGACCTTGTGGTGGCTTGTGGTGCTGAGGCTGGGAAAGTGGTCAACCTGTTCTTGTTTTTAGTCTTTACTCTAAGCGAACTGAGCCAAAGTGATGAACCAATCTTTAGGCTATGGTTATGGTATAAAACCTGGAACACTGGACTGAATTTGCATTGCTTAGGTGAGACAATTGGATGTGGATAGTCTTCCATCTGTGAAGTGGACAAAACTGCTTTAAAAATACAGGTCATTAGTTGTCAGTGCTTTCCCATTTGTAAAATAAGTATACCAACAGTGTGGAATGGAGAGTCTTGATTATAGTGAGAGCTCAGAAGAAAACTGTGCCTAGATAGGTGGCTGTGCCATAGTAAGTTCAGTATCTTTGCTAGGCCCCTGCCAGGCCACTGTCAACCCAGTGTTGAAATTAAAAAGAGGAACATCAGAAGCCTAACAACAGTGCAAGAGATAAATTGGAACCTGTGTAGGGTATAGAGGGAGATGGGAGAGCCACAGATGCAGCTACCAGCCATGCACAGAGAACAGATGGGTGTCAGGAACAACAAGAAAGGCTAATCTTCTTGTTGGAACAGGCAGCCGCTAGCTGATAAGCCTGCAGCATTTATCTGGGCAAGGTGGGGGGCAACCAGTTCAGCTAGGATTGCTCAAGCCTATCGTACTGGCTTGGAGGGAGGATGCCTCAGTTGTGCAGTCCAGCTGTCAGCTGAAGAGGGCTCAGCTCTCTACCTTCCCTGTGCACAGATCATGAGGCTGAGTGAACTGTGCCGAGGCAGAGGGCTCTTTCCCCATCCCACCTCCATCACATAGAGTTGGGGTGACGGGTGTCTGTGTAACAAGGGCAAGGCACAAATAGAAAACTCTTTGGTAAAATTGCTTTGAAAGTGTGGGTTGCGAAGTAGTAATGATGACACATATTCCCATGTCAGGTTGATTTCTGGTTCCCTTCTATGCACATGAAGCCCCAATCAATCAATCAATCAATCAATCAATCAATCAATCAATCAAGTCAATCAATCAGCCAGCCAGCCAGCCAGTCAGTCAAGTAAACAGTGCTAATGAAGAGGTGATGGCCATGGGGAAAGTAGAGCATTTCTGCTAAAAGACAGATTGAGTCTTAGGCCATTTCCACACTATACTCTTATAGTGCTATTATTCCACTTTCAATCTCCTATGGAATCCTGGGGTTTGCAATTTAGGGAGGGGCATTTAGAATTCTCAGTCAGAGAGCTCTTTGGCCTCAGTAATCTACAAACCCCAGGATTTCACAGGATGTTGAAAGTGGAACAGTAGCTCTATAACAGTGTAGTGCGGAAATGGCCTTAACTCTCCACCATGGTTGAGGAATTGGTGGACCTTCCAGTGTTTCTGGATTGCACCTCCCATTACTTCTCCCCATTGGCCATGCAGGTTGAGGCTTCTGGGAGCTGAGGTCCAAGACCTTTAGAGCAGGGGTAGGAAACTTCTCTACCTCACCCTGTAGGCTGCCCTGGTGCTCTTGATGTGATCAGAAGTGATGACTCACTTTTGGTCTCCTGCTTTTGTTTTCTCCCCAGTTTCAACTGATTTTTTCAGACCGTTTTTTGCTATGTTTGTTACTGGGGCTTGGGGCTTGTTGGGGGCAAAACTGCCATGTTCTGCAATGGTTTAGGCCCATTTGGGAAGAAAACATCAGCTGCAAAATGAGGGCACATCCAGACTGACTGAAAAGTCCCAGACTTTGTTTCTGTTCTTTCCAATTTTATCTGGGTTAAAATACACCAACCTGGGGAGCTGGTATAGCAAAATTTCTGACTGGAAACCAGGACTTGATAAGAAAATGTTCTAGAATAAACAAAATATGTATGGGTCTCCAAAATAAAATCAGAAAGAACAGGAGCAAAATCTGGGATTTTCTAGTCTTTTTAATCAATCTGGATGCTTCCTTAAGGATTTTTTTCAGTGGGGGGGGGGCTGATCCTTGGAGAGGATCATAGACTAGGGTTCCAAGGGCTGCACTTTCCCCACCCCCACAGTAGAGGCCCAAGGATTCCTCATTCCCTGCACTGTCTCATCATGACTGGAGACTGTATCATAGAAAAGAGGCTTCCGCAAATGCTTTCTTACCAGGTTAGGTTGGCCAACTTTTCATCATCAACAGGAGGCTCTTCAGACTCTTGTTGGCATAATCAGGAATTAAGGTCCAAATTGCAAGATTCATGATTTCCCTGGCCTGAAAGTTAGTATGAGTATAAAACTTTCAAGAATGATAGTTGTGGCAATTTCTGGCAATTTCTGGCAAATTGAACAGTGGCTGTTTCATTGATAGCTGTGGATGGCATAAGTCAAATGTGAGGAACTCTCCAGGTCTTGAAGGGCCAGATTGCCTCCTCCCTCCACAACCAGATGTGTAGGCCTGATAACTGTGGTTAGGGGTAGCTTCAGCCCTTGGCCCTTCTTCTGTCATCACCTAGCTCCTCACCCTATGATCCATTTTTGCTCTCCATACAAAGTGAGACAGCAATTCCATGCTTCTTTGCATAGAGAAGATACATCTGACACACTTAGCTGTCTCATGGTACAAGGGGTTTCCCAAGGAAATCCCTGTGTTATTTTTGGTCCGTGACTGGAGATAACGCCAAGGTTCCTGACTCCCTTGCCTTCCCAATTGGGATGACAATTAGGGGAAGAAGCGTTCCCCGTTCTTATCTCCAGTCACTGATCCCATTAATAATTGCCATGCCAATGGGGATTATCTTGGACTGTTTGACTTTTCGCTTATACTAAAATGGAAAGTGGCACATTAGTTCTCAAATTTCCTACCACAAGACCCATAAGATAGTGATGATTTGCATGCTAGTGATCTCACGTACAGTCCCTAGTGTCTCTAGGCGAGTCTGGGAAAGACTTGCAGCTGAAATTTTGGAGAGCTGCTGCCAGTCAGTGTTGGCAGTATTGATGTAGGTGGAGCAATGGTCTGACTTGCAATAAAATCGACTTCTATATTCTTAACTATTTCCACACTGATTTCTCTTGCCAAGGCATGCGGAGAGAAACTACCATAGAACCCCTGCATTTTGCAAAGGATTTGGGGATATATTAAGCAGTACGCAACACATTTTTGTAGTCACCGAGCTGATCTCTTGCTCCAGTCAGCTCAACCTGTAAGAACTGAGAGGACATCATAAAACACTCTCTCGGCAGCTACTCCTAGCTGGTGGCACCGGTGGAGACAAGTAGCAGAAGGCAAGGAGTCTTCAAGTGAAATTTGTTCCCCATGAATGATCTTCTCTCTCAGGAACTTCTCCCATGAAGCTTTTTGGAAGGACAGGTTTCCCTGTCAAGTATTTTGAAAACTTGGTGCAACTTCTAAAGACACTTGAGTAGCACTCTTTCCTGGCCGCCTCGCAGGTCTTCAAAGGGACACGCGCAAACGACCCAGACTTGCTTTAAAGGATGGGGAAGAGTTAATTTTAGGATTGGTTTCTCCTTCCTGATTTTTGTTTCTTTTTTTTAAAAAAAAAAGCTCAAAGAAAACAAATCTCTGTGTTTGTGTTTTATGAGCGAGTGCGCCCAGGCGCACACAAACGCGTTGATGTTCGTGTCTCCGTAGGTGAGGTCCAGGCTGACACATCCCTCGTCCCTCCACAGGGCGAAGGCAGCGCTGGGCTCGGGGACGCTGGAGCGGGTCCTCTCTCCTGATGTCAAGTCCTTTTGACAATCTGACAGACGCCCGGACTCGGGGGGGAGCGGCGGCGGCGGCGGCAGGAGCAGCAGCAAAAGCAAGAAGAGGAGGAGAGAGAAAATATTTTCCGTGTCTTCGCCTGAAGTCATTCTGTGGTTTTTGAAAAAATGTGCTGTATATTTTCAGGGCTGCGTCACATGATCTGCTGGGGTTATGAATAGCCGAGTATAATGATTTCTTAGTGAACGTTAAAAAAGAGAGAGAGAGAGAGAGGGAGAGAGAGATCCTCAGCGAGAAGGAGCCTCACACTCGCTCGGGAACAGCAGAGAGAGAGACGGGACGTGGAAAGTTCCCCGGACTCCAGGTGTCCGTCTGTGCCTCCCCCGCCCTCGAAGCCGGCTCAGGCAACCAGGTGAGGGGGCAAGGAGACCCCGGGCCTGGGCGGGAGGCGGGAGGTCAGATGTGGGGCTTGACATCTGGATTCCCGTTCCTCGACACTGAGCCGGCTTTGGGGGGGACAGCCCTTGCTCTGTCTTGTTTCTTTTCACTTTCTGAGGCCTTCGAGTGGTTTTTTTTTTTTTTAATTAAAACTTTTTGGGTGTCGCTGTGAGTCTTGAGAAGGGTTGTTTGGGAGAGGGAGGAAGGGAAGGAGTGAGGGGAAAAAGAGAAACGCTGGGCTCATCGATGAGGGGACAGATATGTGGGCGGTGGAGCAGCCCCACACGTGTACAGCGGTGCTTGTGAATGCTTGAGGGGACACGTGATGGGTCTGTGTGTAAGTCCTGAGGAAGTGGCCAAGGCGGGCTTGTTGAAAGAGAACTGCGAGGTGCGTCCGTGTGTGTCCGGGGTGGGTATGGTGGAGGCTGGGGTCTCCTCGTCTAGGTAAGCTTGGGATGAGTTGACTGGAACAACCCAAAGCTCCCCGCTGGCCTTTCTCTTTCCTCCGCCCCTTGGCAAACCCTGACCTCCCTCAGAGCATTGAATGACATCTTTAATTCTGGGGTGTACTTTAAAGGGACTGTTGCTTCAGGGACTTGTAGCCGTGGAAAGATGCTGAGAAGCCTGGCCACTTTTAGTGCTTGGCGCGACTGTTGCCTCCTCAAACTAAGAGGGCGCAGCAGGGTGGATAGTTATCGGGGGGGTGGTATTGTGCATGAAGCGGGAGAGGGTTGTTGCTCTTTTACCCCATCTCCTTACTTTTGAGCATCTCCTTACTTCTTGAATCCACGATTCACGCTTTGCGGAGGCAGAGGTTTGAAAGCACATAGAGCTGGTGGCAACGGCAAGGAACACGGGTGGAGGAAGGAAGACTCTCTCTGCATCTACTGTTGTTAGGTTCAGTTGTGGGGGAAGGGGTGTGGCTGCCCATACCACCCCAAGGGAGAGTGTTTGGCATGTGCAGGATTTTGAGGGAGGGAAGGCTCTCTAGGTTTTGGCAGGAAAAGTGTTGTAGTGGGTGGCTTTGGACTGGGTGGGGCATGAGAACTCTGACCCTGCTCTCCAGACGTCTGGTCCATTTTAGGAACATGGTACCCATCAAATGCTTACCTTTTGAGGCTTCTTTTGAAGTCCTTTGGGGCTGAGCATAGCCCCTGCACCCTGCCTCAGTTGTTTGCTACAAGGCTGGATAGTGTTCAGTTGTATATCCTGACTTGGGCCTTCCTAGTCAAGCAAAGCTGCCACCTGGAAAACCATGGCCAATAAACATCATTCTGTGACACTGAGCGGATCACACACTTTCAGCCCCTGAAAACCCTGTGATAGGTTCACCTTAAGGACATCATAAGTAAAACGAGTAAGGACACCATACGTAAAATAAGTAAAATAAATTTTAAAATAATAATAAATAAAATAAAATTTTAAATAAATTTTATAAATAAATAATAAAATAAATTTTAAATTTTAAAAACGATTTGAAAGTAGCACAACAACACAACAACAACAGCGAGGAAAAGACCGCTCTGATTCCACATTGGCTGGGCGATTCCTTGAGAGTGAAGAAGAGAGTGAAGAGTGAAGAAACCTTCCCACAATCATAGATCCATCCTTGCCCCAACTTTCCCATCCATTCATTTACCTTTGACTTGCTCCTAAAAAGCATACTCCATGTTCTCCCAGAGAAACCCCTAGTTTATATACTAGTTCACACCCACACCTACACATCTGAAGCCATCTTCCTATCTCAGTCCTTCCTGCATTTTTCTTCTGTGTGCATCAAGCCTTTTGTCGAACACACCTTGAGTTGCTTACTGGCTTAGTCTTGGCTGATGATTGTGGTAGAATGGCATGTATCTGTTTTGTTCTGTTGTATGGGCAATGGCTCTTCTTATCTTGGTGATCTTCTCTAAATGCCAGCATAGGCGTGGATCCCAGTCTTAGGCTTAAACGCTCAGTTAAAGGACATGGTAGTATAGAAGATTCTCAAAATAGGAAGATCTTGAGGCCTGTAACAGGCGCTGATTGAAGACAGGCCTAGACATCTCTCCATTATGCCTCTGTTGGATCTTTATGTACATTAACATACTGACTTATTGATGTTAAACTTCTAGCTGGAAAATGGCACCCAGGTACAGTTTGGATCTTTTAAATGAGCACCCCCTAAAGGAAAAATTGAGGATTGCTACCTGAGTTCAGTTTATTTTCCAATGTAGCCCTGTCTTTTAGTTTGCTATGTATCTGAGTATCTTCTGTTGTCTGATGAGGCAGGGTCGGACTGTTCTCCCCAGTGCAAATATAGGGAGGCAAGAGGCTACAGATATAAAAGTAGTTGGCTTCCCATGCAACAAGAAGAGCAGCGCAATGAGTTTAGGTCTAGATTTTGCAAATTGTTCTGACAAAATTGTACCTTGCGAATGTTGCATGTAGGTGAAAATTGATTCCTCTTGCTGTGCCTATCTGGTGTCTCTTTGGTCATAAAATAAGACTACCTTGGCTTCTTCTCCCACTAGCTTGTTTGCTTGGTGCAAAAAGGGAAGCAGAGTGTTTTTGCCATGACCTGTGAAAATAGCTATCTGGAGATAGAACTGTGAGTGTCCTTCTGCTTCTGGATTGAGGCCTCCTTCTCCAGAATGTAGTCAAGGTCCAGGAATGAGACATCCTGCAGATCTCTTGATCCTGAATGCTTTTATTTTTGATTCAATGGGACACATCCTTCATTTTACTTGCTAACAAGAATGCTTGCCCAAAAACAAACGGTTAAAAGATATAATTAAATTGAGGCTTGTAAAGAGCATGTTGACTGGTGGCTGTTGGTGAGTAAAAACTGAATCGAGGCAACACCACACACACACATGCACGCGCGCGCGCACACACACACACACACAGACTTATACAAACATGTATGGTTGGTCAGCTGGGTCAATAGTTTTTGTAGTTTTATGTGCAAGATTAGACTGACTCCAAATTGTTCTTCTCTTGATATGCCTGTTTAATTTGTGGCCCAATATTGATCACCTACAATACACAATACACAGTGATAGGCCTTTAACTTATTTTTATGACCTTACCTAACTCAGAGCAGTATACAGGGAACAGCTATGCTCATTTTGTTCCTCACAACAGCCCTGATTTGGTAAGAGATACTGACTGGCAGAAAGTGATCTAAAGAGTTGCATGGCTGAGTGCAAAACGGAACTGTGGTTTCTGTCCAGCTCTATAGGTGTGGTAGTCCTCCTTTTCCTGTAAAATTGGGCTGGATGGGTGAAAGGTCAAAGTGCAGCCAATCAGCTACTTGAATGCAATTCCCATCCACACAAGCACAGCATAAGAAATGATGAGGAATGCTGGGAACTGATGTCCAGCAATAACTGAGAGGCCATACTTTGTCCAATGTTAAAGGGACTAGTTGGGCTATATATAGCCCAATAGCTTTTGTGTGGCACACAGGCTACCATTGGAGTCTTCTGTTGTCCTCTCCCTCTCTATGTTTGTGTGGTCTATCTGATCCAACTTTACATAGCTTCCAACTCCATGATTCTGTGATTCCTAATTTTTATTTTTATTTTTTTCCACTCTCATGATCTTGATTTGTTCTTGCTTATTTTTAGTATTTACCTTCCTTTTCAAGTCTTATTATTTCTGACTTTGTCCTGTCTTTCTAAGGTAGAGTAGTTAAGCTAGTGTCCTCCAGTTGTTCTGGATTATAACTCTCAGATTCCTTTCCTGTATATGCTGTATATGCTGGCTGGGATTTCTGAGGCTTGTACTGCAAAATACCTGTAGGCCATGAGATTGCCTTGCTGTTGTTGTGTGCCTTAAAGTCATTTTGAACTTATGGCAATCCTGTCACAAGTTTACTTGACAAGTCCAGAAAGGGTTTGCCTTTGCCTTCCTAACTTACAATGGTTCTCCATGGTTCTCAGTGGAAGAATCCTTTTTTAGTTGTTCTTATGTGACTTCAAGCTGTTTCTGACTTACGGCAACCCTAAGGTGAACCTATCGTGGCAAGGTTTTGTTCAGAAGGGATTTACTGTTGCTTTCCTCTGAGAATGAGAGAGTGTGACTTACACAAGGTCACTCAGAGGATTTCCATGGCCAAGCAGAGATTCAAACACTGGTATCCTAGTCCGATGCTCAAAATCTGGCTCACGCTGGCTCTGCTTTTCCTGTAAAATGGGGGTGGGCAGATGAGAGGACAAAGGACAGCCAGTTACCAGATACAGGATTTGCAAGAGGAGCAGGATTGCCTACCCTGATTTTAAGCATTGATGGCACAATTTCTTTTCTTTTGGGGCTACTATTTGACCTCCTCTGTAGAAGCTCCATTCTTGAGTCATCCGAATCACTCACTGTAACAGAAGCCACAATTTTGTTCAGTTGTCCAGTTAGAATGTGTGTATGAGTCCCACAGCTACATTGTAAACTCTAAGTGACAGCAGTATGTTCTTTTGTTATTCTGCATATCACCTAGCTCACTGCAGGCAGTGAAGGGTTAAACCTCAGTAGTTATCATGTTGATCATTGTTGTAGTAAAATATCTCCAAAATATGATGGAAAGGTATTATAACCAGTTGGAATTTGGTGTAGTAAAATTCTTGTACATAATTCTTACTGTTCTACACCCAGGTCATGTCTCCTTTTGTTCTTTGTTTTAAATAGTTTTTAAACAGTACAATTAAAAAGAAAGGGGGAAAGAAGAAATGAGAAAATAAAGGGAGAAAGGGGAAAGTAGGTAGAATACTCCTGCACCCACTTCATGTCTCATTATTTATATGCATATCCAAAGTTTTCAGAACTTGACTCCAGTTTAGATTGACTAATA
This sequence comes from Cyclura pinguis, assembly GCA_030412105.1. Lineage (NCBI taxonomy): Eukaryota > Metazoa > Chordata > Lepidosauria > Squamata > Iguanidae > Cyclura > Cyclura pinguis. Next base: position 191,879,848 of record CM059600.1, on the reverse strand, counting down.
CTTTCCAAAGAATCAAGACATACATTGGCTAACAAAGCCGCTGACAAAGAAGCTTCTTTTACAGTTTCTTATGGCTGTGCAATCCCTCCCATCACTTTTCTTCCTTTTTCTCTGTCTAGCTAGAAGTTTGTTTGTTTTTAAAGTATTAGTGTCATTGCAAGAATGGTGAAGGGGGGCTGCAGAAACACAGGCTTTCAGTGCTGGGTTGCTGCAGCATGTCTGCATAAGCAGTGCCATAAACCTTGAGCTGAGAAAGAATGGGATTCAGTTCTAGTTGTCCTACTGCAGTAGGGTGCACCTGCTTGCAACAGGCCAGCTAAAGATCAGCTGTCTCCAGAATCCCTTACTGAACATGCATGAATGGGAAAACAGAGAGAAAAGGGGACAGCAGATTAGCCTCATTTGCCATCTATCCCTAACAAGTTAAAAAAAAAAAGAAGCATAGATCTGTAAGTCTGGCCACCAGAATGGAAACCATCAAAAAGGTGAAGGCTGGGGCAAGGAGAAGTCATTCCTGGATGCACTTTGGAAGAAGCCTTCAAGTGGTCTCTAGAAGGTTCAAAGAATTTTTTATTACTTATGCAATGCTTACTTGATTTGAGTGTTTCATTTCACGTGTGTGTATGTATATGTGTGTGTGTGTGTGTGTGTGTGTGTGTGTGTGTATCTATCTATCTATCTATCTATCTATCTATCTATCTATCTATCTATCTTGTTTGTTTTGAAATAAGAAATTTGCTGAAAGATGTTGAACTGCCTTCCTTTTTTGTAATGGAGGAATATATCCCTATTCTTCCATATTATTCATGCCTCTGGTACCTATTTTTTTGTTAATGCCCAGAAATGTATTGACTTTGTTAACTGAGATGTAGCTGTAAAGTGGACATTAGACAGTGGTTTGCAAACTTCTTTTTACCAGGGAAACTTTTCCTATCAGTTTTTCCACCACGGTACTTCTGCCCATTGCAAAGGATTTTGGGAAATGTTGCAGAATACATTGTAAGATTAGAGAGGGCGTGAGTGAGACCTTTTGTGCCATAAAATCAGAGATGGGAAAAGTTGCCCCCCCCCTTTTTTTGTACTACAGTTCTCAGAATTCACAGAATCCGTGGCCACTGGCCATGCCGATCAAGGAGCTTTGAGAACTATAGTCCAAAATGTCAGGTCTCCCAAGCTCTGCCTCAAACTCTTGCCCTGTGCATGATGGCTATGGGCAAACTATTTTCCAGGGAACCTTTTTCCCATCATTGATTGTGGTATTGAGAATACCTTAAGCTGCCCGTGAAGCTTCAGAGTTTTCTAGCACATATTCTTAAAGTTGCCTTCTCTAGGAATAATTGCCATCCAGACCAGATTGGCTCAAGACATTCTGCTACGTGAGGTGAAGAGCCAGATGATGCCTTCTGCCCCACTTTACATACAGAAAGATGACTGGACTGGCAATTGAATCTAACAGCCTAGTTCAAAGAGCTCAAGACTGGATGTGTGATTCATAGAGTACCGTTGGCCTACAAGGCAGTATCTGGAGAGTTTAGGAGGAAAAGTTACAATGTTGGCACCTCTGCACTCTCTCTTCCAGCATTTGCCATCTGAGGTGTTTGTCTCACTCTGGTTAATGATAGGACCAGAACCTATGACCAGCTGCAGTTTTGATGTCACATAAATAACTGTAGGTGAAGATGCTGGAACTGAGATGGAGATAAAGTATGCTGCCATTAAGGGTGGCTTTTGGCCTCTGCAATAACAAATTCTCGTGCCCGGGGCACTGGACGATAGGAACCAGCCTCTGTTACTCATGCGTAAATTCCATTCGTTGAAAGTGTCACAAGGATAGGACTCCTGATATCGTCGCAGATTGGTGGAATGCAGGCTAGGGGTTTTTCTTTGTCCCACCTCCATCACTGGTGAGGACACAGCAGAAAGCCTACTTGGTAGCTAATCCTAGGTGGTGGAACTCTCCCCAATAGGAGGTTTGGTTGGCTTCATCTCTGCTTTCTTTTCACTGGCAGGCAAAGACTTTTTAATTTTAACAGTCTACAGCTTTTAGCTGATTGGAGAAGAAGAATTTTTTAATGGGGTTGGCTATATTTTTTTTTATTTTGCTTTGAATGCATTTTGAACTGTTTTCAATTAATGTTTTAATTGGATTGTTTCTTTAATGTTTTAAATTGTTGCATTATATACTGCTTTTGCTATATTTGGTTTTAATTTAATTTGGATACCATAGTGGGACAGTTAGAGAAATAGAGATTGTGTTTCTTGAATCAAAGAAGCCAGGCCTCTCTAGTTTCAAAAAATCTGGTTTATGACTTGCCCTGAGTCATTGAGAGAAATGGCTAGTCTGATGCTATTGTAATTTCTGGCTGCATGGGAAACAAGTATTTTCTTCCAAAGTGCATAACTTTCTTTTGGTAGCTCATTGGGTCCCATTTAACTAGGTTTCTGTATACCCAGTGAGTAGGAGGCAAACTGGCGTAATAGGAATGGAAGCTTTCAATTTTTTAAAAAAATCCAAGTTTCTAGCCCTTAGGATTAAAGAACATGGAAAAGTGCAAGTAGCATCTTATGAAGTTTATGAAATAAAGGAAGTGTCAGTGATTGAAAAATAGGGCATTACTGCTCTTTACAGTCCTTTATCCTTCTGCCATAATTTACCGCTCTTTCTGCTGAGCTCCTCTTTGGAGTCCATGCAAAATAAGCAATGCATGCAAATAGACTTAATTTGCATAATTCTGCTGGCTGAATTTGGGTTTATTTGGCGAAGACACAGCTCCGCATATCACTGTCCTTTCTTTGGCCTCTTTTTCTTAGCTGCTCTTTTGGCAGATTTCTTCTTACCAGCTATACTGCTAGGCAAAAAAAGAAAAAAAATGCATGCGGGGGGGGGAGAATTCTAGCCAAAGAAATTTGGGGGCTGGCCAAAATAAAGTTTACGCTTACTTCCCACTGCTGCTGAACAAGATAGTGAGCTCAATCCAAGGTCTGGAAAAACTATTTTGAGGACTGCAGCTCCCAGAATCCCCCAGCCAGCATGGCCCCTAGCCATACTGCATGAGGGATTCTGGGAGGTAAAGTCCAAAAAGGATTGCTCCTCTCTCACAATATGTGACTAAATGCATCAGTCACCAGTGTTTTAAGTTCAGACCCCCTCCCATTACAATAGACACAGTCCTAAAGGGGGCAAATAATAGTAGCTGGTCCATCTCTTTGATTCCCTTTGATTGAGAGGTTACAACAGAAAGGCTTCAGTTTTTTTTAAAAAACTTATATGATTGTTTTTATTGAGAGACTTCTGTTTTTTTTTTAAACATGACTGTTGTCTTTATGTTGGTTCAGGGAATCCAAAAGTTGTGGGATTTGAGTGGGAAGGAACTTCATCCAAGACCTGCCCTGTTCCCAGGAAACAACCCAGCAAAGCTGTTAAGATTTACTTGCCCTGCCCGTTCTCCTTGTGATTGTAAACTAAAAAGGTGGCAGGTATTAACTGGTGGAGCACTGGGGAAGGCATCATTGTCCCTGCACAAACATTTTGCTGTGTCCCTTCATTTGAACTATTAAAAGTGTAGAACTGAGATCTTGCAGAAGGATTATGAGCATGATATCCAGAGGGTTAAGGTAATTTGGCCCCCTAAAACATGTGGGTTTGAGTAGACTTCTTGGAGACATACCCAAAGCTTGTCTCTTTGGTTGTAGGTTAGAGAGGTACCTGCTGCAATAGACTGGAGAAATCAAAGTCCATAAGAGATAATTCTGAGCCTAAGTACTTAATGAGTCCAGAAATATTGACACATAGTGAGTTGAGACACATTTCAAAGATACCTGTAGGTTATGGTAAGGGCAGCTAAGGAATAAAATTATGCACAGACACAGGACAGGGAATTATACTTGGGATGTCTCCAGACAAGACTTTTATGCTGCAATCTTCTTGCCTTATTCACAGACCTTTATGGGAACATGGGTCCAGATGGATACTGCCTTTCATATGTAATACTCCTGTGGTTTTTCACTGTTTCTTCCATCATTTTTAATTCCACAAAGAACTTGGTTAAGGAGGAAGTGATGGAATGGCTGCACAAAGTCTTTTGGAGGTTGGCAATTTAAAAGCCCTCAACCTGGAAGTACATTTACTTTTCTTATTTTTTGATTGTATTGGTCACCCAAAGGCCACTATACCAAACTAAAAGACATATTCTCCAACATTTTGCAGATACAAACTGGGATATGTGTGGCTGAGCAACACCCGAGGCCAGGCAAGAAGAGGGCAAAAGTTCTTAATAAGGAAGAACACACAAAACTACTTTTTGAAGCAGAGAAACTCTTCAGTTTATGTATTGAGTTTGTGAAAGCCTGAGAAAATTAAAAACCTAAATGAACTAACTAGAAAGGGAAAGACTTCACCTCCCTCTTCTCTCTTCTCCTCTCCCTCCTGCCAAATTGATTGTGCACAAACTACTTTTGCAATTTGAATTCAATTCGCATCAATCTAAATAAGCAAAAATGAAGGGCAAAAAATGGGAGGAGAGAGAAAGAGAAACTGGGACATTTTAAAAGCAGCTGAGAAAACAGGACAGCAGAGGATTAATTCAGGCAGTCTCTCCCAAACTGAGACAGTTGGAGGATATGTAAAACATACCTGGAAGACACTGCTCTTCTCATCCACAAATCAATCCATAATTAGAACATGGACTGTACAAGGAAGGAGGTTGATATAGGAGGAAAGGACAGTTAAGGAGGGAGAGGACAATATGCAGTCTACAGGCTACATTGTAAGGCCATTTCCACACTACACTGTAATGGTGCTATTATTCCACTTTCAGCATCCTATGGAATCCTGGGGTTTGGAGTTTAGGGAGGAACCTTTAGAGTTCTCAGCACAGAGCTCTTTAGTCTCAGTAAACTACAAACCCCAGAATTCCACAGGAGGTTGAAAGTGGAATAATAGCACTATAACAGTGTATTGTGGAAATGGCCCAGGGCATGTGCACACCCTCCCAAATAGTTCTTTCTGCTACCACAGAGTTCTGCTGTTTTTGCTCTGGTAGAAATGGTACCAGCAGAATGGGAAAGCCAGTGGTACAAGGTTTGGAGGTAGTGGAAGTATGGCCCTCTGTGTGAATGGCAGGAGCACAGTCTGCCCCCCACCCCTGGTAAATTTTACACACTGGCTAGATAGGATCTGGAAATCACCAGAGGTAGATGGATAATAGGAAGACGAGGTAGGGAAGAGAGCTGGGCTGGAGGCACTGCAAGCACTTAAATCAGTCTCCTTGCTATGTATATGAAGTTAACCTTATCCTACTATGTATAGGAAGCTGACGGTCTTTTGTAAGCTTCCTTGGGAAGGCTTTGCGTTGAAAGGTGGCATAAAAGTAGATTGGTAAGGCAAACAAGTGAACAAGTTCTGCAGCCCCAGATATAACCTGATCTTTGTGTTAGAAGAAGTTAGGCTCTGGGCTTCTTCAGTTTCTGGGATGATTTGTGGTAAGCAGGGAAGTTATTGTATTCTTAATTAGAGTTAAGCTGTACCCACAACTCTTCTCCTGGGGTCATTATTAAATCTGACCTCTGCACTAGCATACATAATCTTAGTATGGTGGTTAACGAGACTGTGAGTGCAGGAACTGGGCATTCATAGGAAGCAGGATTATTGCCTTCAAAAACATGAAGCCTTCCATGTGAGCCATAGATCTGTGCGGTAATATGGCCCTCAAGGAAAAGAAGTAGGTATTTGATGAGATGCCCCCTTCCTCCTTTTTAAACTGTAACACAGCCCTGGGCTAAGAAACTAGAATGGCAAAGTGTCTATTGACACACACGCGCCCGCTTGCACACACAGAATACAACCACTGTTTGGCTGAATCGTCTTGGCTGCACTTGGAATGAAATGGCCTATAGTTTGTGTGGCATAGCTAAGGACTTACTTTGGAAAGCTGGTGGGTAATGGCTTGGCGCAGAGGGAGTCAAAACTGTGTCGTGTCATGGTATTTTGCAAGTTAGGACAAGCTGTAGATCTGGGCTCCTTCATCAAGGAGAGTACAAGAAATGGAAAGCTCAGAAGTAAAACAGGAGGCTAGAAATCCAACACATATCAGGGAAGGAGGCAGAAGTACCAAGCAATGTGCCAGTGCAGATTTGGGACTGCTGCAGAAGTAGACAAAAGATAGATAGATCCATAGGTGATTGGCAAGGGTTACTAGTTCCCAAAAGTTTTATCAAGCAACAAATATAACTTTGTGTGTGTGTCTGTGTGTGTGTACATTCTTGCTCTCTCTCTGTCTCTCTCTCTTTCATATCATGGACCTTAAGAACATGGCCTTGTTGTCTGGGGATGATAACAGCTGTAGTCCAAAACATCTGGTAGGCACTGGGTTGCTTTGTTGTGGTAAAGCATGAAGACGGCTGTGGGGGAAGCCTTCATTTTTTGTATATCCTAATATGCAAAGGCAGCTAGTACTCTGAATTCAAATACAAGAATTTTCCTCTGCCTGGTAAAGTTAATACCCAACCTGCATGGTCCCCTATTGTGCTATTGGACTTGTGCAGAGATGCTGTCCCAAGGAGCTTGCAGGGCATATAGACTGAAATCTCCAAAAGGGTAAGGGGCTGAACACAGCTGTTCCCACCCCCCTTTGGGTGAAGACTGCTGAAATCCTTTTGATCAGCTCTAGAAATGATCTAGCAGTATTACTCCAAATGTAATGTCCTTTTGTTCTTCTGCTCAGGAGAAAAGAAGCAATTGATTTGAGAAGTGAAGCTGGCTGTGCAGAACTATTATTGGCTGATTATGTCACCAAGAGACCTCCCTCGATTCCCAAAGCAGTGGTGCTCTGTTAAAAGAACTTGCCATTAAAAATAAAGTGATAATTTTAACAGGAATAAGGAATTCCCCACCTTTGATGTCCCATTATCTGGCAACTCACTCTCTTGGACCTTCCAAATTAAGGATATGTTCCATTAATTTGAGGGGGGTTCCGCTCTTTCATCAGCTCTTCTTGCCTATGGAGGTTCACTTGGGACTGTCTGCACACATGTGCTGCTTGCAAAGTGAGCTGAGAGGGGAGGAAAGGCACTATGCTGGCTGAGAGACTTTACAAGCACTGCGTGAACAATTGGTTCCAAGTGAGCCTCTGTAAGTCCTTCATGCTCCCTAAAGAACAGTAAATGGGTTTTGCTTTTCAATCACTTCTGTTTTCTGACATTGCCACAATCCCTAACCTGTCAGATAAATGGGGGACTCCTGTATATGAATGTTCAGGTGGCACTTCTAAAACAAGCTGCTCTCCATTTTTAACATTTACTTACTTGATCTATTCCATTCCATTCCATTCCATTGAACTGGCAGTGGGAAAAGACAGGTGGCTGAGCCAGCATTTAGTTTTCTGGAATGTGTGCCTGTCATTTCAGGTGGGAAGCTGTGGGAAGCTGGCTTCACCTTCTGACTGAGGCATGTGTTGTGACTTCTTTTTAAATATCTCGCTCTCCCACTGCAGTGTGTGGGCTTTGTGACCATTGGCTCAGCCCCAGTGGTGGGGATCTAGCCCACAGTTCATCATGTTTCTAGGTAGTATTATGTGCAATCCTGCATATAAGCTTCTCTGGCAGCAGTAGTCTCAAATACAGAAAATGAACACAGAGTTACTTTCTAGAACTGGGCAGGTGGGTAGGGAGGGTGCCTTCTGCCCTCAACCTAACCTGGCCCACTGAAGCTTAGAATCTGGCCTGAGGAGGCTCTGGGTTCTCCTACCTCTCGCCTCCTTGTAAGACACTGGCAGGGGGCAGGGTAGAGGAATCTCTATGGTTATCTATCATCAGTGAGCAGAGATAACTGAGGAGATTCATACTGCATGCTACTCATTCTTCCAGTCAGGTGCTGCTTATTCCACATGGTTGGATGTACTATTATAAACAGTGGCTTGGTGTCTTTGTTTCTCTTTCTCTGAGTGACTGCTGCGTGCATGTCTATACAGGCAGTGATGTGGCTGCTATCACCATAGTCGAACCTAGGTCTGATTTGTAGGCCTCCAGCACGGCATGGTCCCGGCTTGTTTACACTACATGTTTAGACCACTTTGGGAGTCATTTTATATCATCACGTGCTAGTCTTCCCCAAATAACTGTGCGCATTAGTAGTTTTGTAAAATGCTAAAGCATCTTTCCCTGTGATTTCTAGTGCCTTTGTAGAAGTACAGTTATCAGGGTTCCTCAGTTGGGAGGCAGATAAGCTAGACAAGGATAGAAATTATTTAAACCAGTAAGGCAGATGCTCATTCAGAACATAAAGACCCTACAGCATCTGGATAAAGTTTCCAGCTGGAAGCACATTGTCTCCAACCAGTCTCCTTATACAGGGTTGGCCTAAGATATTTTGCTGCCTGAAATGGAGTAGCAAGGGGTGCCTTCCACCCACTCAAGTCAAAGTACGTAGTACCTAAAGCCAGCCAAGTTATTTTTGCACAAGGTGGAAAATCACACAAGGGCCCTTCCTGGCAGTCAGTTAATAAGTTAGACAACCAACAATTTGCTGTCCTTTCCTGGCACCCATGATCTGCTGCCTGAAGTGGCTTTCTCACTTGACTAGCTCTGGCCAAAATCTGTGTAAAGGAGCTTCTTCACATAAGCTAGAGCTGAAGAGTGGCATGACAGTGGATATAATTTTATGAAAGGCTAATGGCAGAGATGGCATTATAATGATAGTAATGATTTGTGTGTATGGCACTCTTTCCTTACAATTTGAAACTAGAGTTGCCAGTTCAATATTGTCCCAGACACTGAGATTTCCAGCCTAAAACTTGAAATCTAGGGATGGTCGCTGGTGATGTCATTAAGTGTCATGCATTGACTATGAACCACAGTTGCTAACAGCTGGTCATTCAAACACACACACACAAAGAGCATATGATCTTGTTCAGAAATTAATACAGAAACTTTAAGGTGAAATGTCACTTCTCTAGGGGGATGGGATAAGGAACCTTTAATCTAGCCTACTTGCGTTGAGCCAGAAGGTGGATGCAGGGCAGAGCAGAGGGTGTGTTCTGGTGCTACAACAACTGGGAGAGAAGGAGGAAGCCAACTAAATAAATATATACATCTTCCTGGAGAGTCTATTGCAACAACATATCAAGCCTTGCAGATTGTTGCACGCTGCTGCCCTGTTTGTTGGCATGGAGATTTGCACAAAGTCCTTTCCTTTTGTCCAGAGATGAGTTCCCCCCACCTCAAAAAACTGAAGAATTTGCTCCTTTGCTTCCTGCCTGGAGATGACCCATGAAAACTAGATATTCATGGCCAGGCCCTGAGATTTAGCTACCCTGTTTGAAACTTTGTTCATGAACCAGTGGTCATTTAGCTCATTAACAATAACTGCTGTAGTGCATGGTTGCATATGCACACCAGCAGATAAAATGGCATGTATGTGTGAAGAAAATTAACATGGAGGCTACACAGAGTTGCAGTGGGGTTAGCTCTTGCCCTACAATAAGGGTGAGTGAAGATGTGCACTGCTGTATTGTGTGCCTCACACAGTCAAGTAACATGCTCATTCCCTCCCATCCCAGCTCAATACAGGCAAGGTTGTTCCACAGTCCAGCTGTGGCCCCACCTCTCTCCTTTTGCCGCCCACATCCACACAGGACTGCCTGGTTCACACGCCAACTCTCACTTCCCCATGGTGTCCCAGCCCTGACTCACCTCTCTCCACACCCCCAGGGCCTGTGAGCACAACACCTCTTGACAGGATGGTGTGAATGCTGCATTGTCAGTTGTCCTAAAAAGTAGGGGTTTGGAGCTGGGTGTTGGCTTTGACATTTCTGGTTCAAATCCAGCCAAACAGGAGGTGGCAGAGAGTGTTGTATGGTTTGGGGAGCGAGTGGGAGAAGAATTCCAAGATAGAGAGAGTGTGTGTGTGTGTGTGTGTGTGTAAGAGAGAGGGGGCTGAGGTTTCCTCTGCCAGGGTAACATTTCTGGGAAGTGTGGGCATGAGGCTGGGAGAGTCAGCCAACCCTGTGAACCCTGTGAGCCATCCATATCTTGACTTGGGAATAATCAGCAAAACAACCTTGCTTCCCTTGAGGTGTTGGACACCACCCTCTTGGCTTCCAAAGCCACCGGACTGGCACCTCCTGTTTCCATGCCTTCTCTTGGACGCAAGCCCAAGGGAGAGGGAAGAGTGCTCACCCACACATGCTGGGTGAGCCTGCTCATATCCCAGCTGGCCTGTGAAATCCCTTGTTTGACCCTGATGTAAGTTTGGAACTTGCCATACCAGCCTCTTTGCTTGGCTGACTGGGCCCACACCTGCTGTGAAAGATGAGCTGGGAAGATTTTGGGAAAAAATTATTTGGGGGGACTACAACTCCCAACCCCTTGGCCAAGTAGACTCCAGGACACTCAGTGGCTATGATGGCTGGGAGCTGTAGTTCAGAACCCAAGTTCTCCAAACACTGACTAGCCCAGGTTCTGTGTTGTCGTGACTTCTGCCTTGTTTCTTTTTACTTGGGAGAGGTTGGCATATGTGCCCTTAAAGGGCAAAAGAGGCACTCAGCATGAAATGAGTGACCTTTTCCAGTACTGTTGATAGAAAGTGAGAATTTGATCTGTATTTCTAAGGCCCAACTAACAGGGTACTTCTTAGGTGAAATTGTCACAGCTGAGAGACTCTTTCACACATGAGGAAAGATGATGGGGATATGAAAGGTGGGTAGGGCCCATAGGGATCCATATATTCCTAACTAGGCAAATAGCATGTGGAGTGGATGGTTTTAATCAAGAAAACAATAGCGGGGAGGAGAAGAGGTTAAAAATACCCTCTAGTGTCATGTTCCCAAGCTAAACGCCTTCCCTCCTCCAGCTGCTTTCAATAAAAGTTTCAAGAGAAAGGAAGTCTGAAAATGTATCTCATTTGTCCCTTCTTCACCCTCACTTTTTGTGTTGCTTTTTTCCATGAGGGCTAGAAACTTACATTTAATGGTACAGGCTTCCCCCACTTATCTGACAGGTTAGGGACTGGAGCACTGTCAGAAAATGGAATTGGTTGGAATTTGGAGCCCATGTAGTGTTCTGTAGGGAGCACGAAAGACTTACGGAGGCTCACTTGGGGCTGACCGCATGCACGCTGCTCGCAAAGTCTCCCAGCTGGTTTAGCGCCTCCCCCCCGCCCCTCAGCTCACTTTGCAAGCAGCAGGCATGGGTGACTGTAGGCAAGAGGAACTGACGAAAGAGCAGAGTCCCCATCAAATGAATGGAACTTGTCTTTAATTAGGAACTGTCAAAGGAGTGAGTCATCAGATAATAGGGTGTCAAAAGGTGAGGGGCTTCCTGTATACCACAGATATCAGATTTTTTTTTCTTCTCCCTGAGAATGTTTAGAATATGAACGTAGGGGCTGTAAGTTCAATTTTTTCAGGTTTGTTTTCCTCCACTAGCAGGGAGTTGCTTGAGCACAGGAGGACACAAAGTTCTTCACGAACCACAATTACTATTTTTGTGTTTCTTTTTTGTTACTGTGGATGGGGTTAGTCTTTTTAGACATCAGTTATAGAGTCCTGACTACTGGAAAAAAAGAATAAATATTTCCTGGTTTCTTTGGGATGGTTCTTAATAAGGAGTAGTTATCTCTTTTCTTTACATTTTCCAGAGAAGTTGCAAGTCAGAAGCAGATTGTGCAGTCCGAAGTGCTTGCCTCATGATATGCAGTGATCTCTTGCACCATCAGGGGGTTGTAGAACAGATTTCAACACTGCAATACACTATAGGTACCTGTTTGTTTCCCCATAGGGTGTATATAGCAGCATATATAACGGACAGCTGGGATAATTGGACAATGTCAGTGTTGGAAAGCAAGAGTAATGGCTCCAGAAATCATTAGATCATACGCTCCAGCTGTCTGTCATCCCACTTTTCAGCCACTTTTAAAATGTCCAGTTTCTCTATCCTTTTCCCCGCTTTCATCCTCTGTCCTCAGCTTACTTCAGTTGGTGCAAAATGAGTTCACAGTACAAAAATAATTTGTACACAGTTAGCTAAGAAGGTCCCCTTCTCAGGAGACTCGGGCAAAAGCAAACTGCTGCGGCCGCTGCTACCTTGTCTCTTCTTCCTCGTTAATAAATTTTGCCACCTTGACCAAACACCCAACGTTGCTTGGCCACACATGTCCTGTTTTTTGTCTGTGAAATGCTGGAGGGCATGCTGGATCTCTTGGGATGGGAGGTGAAGAAACATCAAGCTGAGAACCTCCATAATCCAAAATGGAGTAGGTTTGGGGGTTTGCAAAAATTTGCCAGGAAAGCTAGCCCACATGTCAGACCAGGCATGCCCATACACAGGCGCTGGGACCAGGGTGCATTCATACTCAGAGGTCCCATTCTAGCCAGAGTCACGGTGCACTGCTTCACGTTCTGTTCCTATATTTTCTGTGCTCCATTATTTCAAGGCTTTCTCGCCCAGATTGCAGCGCATCCCACCCCATTCTCTTTCAAAGTTTTCTTGCCTGTCTGTTTCCACCATACAATCTGGCTTGGCTTGAATCGGGGTGGGGTGGGGTGGGGGTCTGCTAAACCAGATGCCTATGCTGAAATTTCCCCTCCCCTCCCCATGCTGGGGGAATGAGGGGTGCGAGGTGGGGGGGGGAGGTGTGACAAGGCTTGCTCAGACTTTCCTGCCTTGCCGTCTGCAAGACAGGCCTCAGCTTGCTAGTCATAAAAAACGTGAGCTAATTCGGTCATGGAAAAAGGTTTGGGATTTTCCCCCCCTCTTCTGTCTTTCTGGTGGAAATACCTTAAACATAAGTGTGATATTCAGGCAGTAAATGGGGGCTTTGTTCACAGGCTGGAGCCAGGAGGCCAAGGGGAAGGAGGGCTGAAGCTAAATTCCCCCCTCTTCACTCCACATACTTATTTTCTTTTTCCCCTCCTCAAATAAAGTCCCTCAAATGTGAAAGCTCGATAAAAACATAGACTGGAAGATTTTGGAAGACTGCAGATGGGGTTGAGTTGGGGTTGTGGAAACAGCAAAACCAAGGGAACCTATTTTCTCTCTCAACACTGACTCCAAGCCCTGACTGTATGGGTCATCAGGGTTTTGCTCTGGAAACTGTTGTCAGGGCTTCAGCTCAGTGATGAAGGGAGAAGGTAGGACAGGTATGGAAAGTTTTCCCTGTGCTACTTGACAACTTTAGCCATATTGGCAGAGCAAGGGAGTCTGTTGCCACCATACATTCTGGAACCAAATGTTAGGACTTCCCTTACCTTACAACATTTTACAGATGAAAACTGGGACAGGTGTGGTTCAACAACATCTCAATGTGGTCAAGATGGCAAAAGTTATTAGTGAAGAACAACAGACAAGCTAGGGGAGGCTGCAGCACCTTGCTTCTGCCTAAGCCTCCTGGGAAGGGCAAGATTCTGCCCATCTTCTCCTGTCCTTCCTGCTGAGTTAAGAGTGCAAACTACTTTTGCACCTTTAACTCAGTTTTCAGGAATTAAAGTAGCCTGAAGACAGAGAGGGAACATGAAAGGAGGAGAGAGAAACTGAGACATCATTGAAGCAGTTGAAAAAGTAGGACAACATAGGATTAATCAGGACTGTCCCTGCCTGAAGGTTGTGACTTCCAAGCAGACCCATGTCACAGAATCATAGAAACCCCAGAGGCCATGTGTTGCGGTTCTTTGCTGATGCAGGAAATCTAACTTTAGCATCTCCAGTAAGTGCCCATCCAGCCTCTGCTTTAAAACCTCTAACAAAGGAGAGCTCTCAGTCTTCTGGGGCAGTCAGTTTCATTGCTGAATAGCTCATACAATCTCAGAACATTCTTCCTAATGTCTAATCATCATGCCCTTTGTTGGAAATTGCACTAGATGTTTGTACAGAGAATTCCAGGTGGTTGCTCCGAAGATTTGTATTTGGTAGTTCTGTTATGTACTCCTTTTACAATCGTGCTCAGCATGGAACTTGTCTTTGTCACAACAGTGGCACGTATCATCAGCATTTTCATTGTGCTATACCCACTTTGAGAGCCAGTGAGTATAGGGGTTTGAGTGTTGGACTAGGACACTGGGAGACCAGAGTTTGAATCTCTGCTCAGCCGTGGAAACCCTCTGGGTGACCCTGGGCATGTCACATTCTCTCAGGCTTAGAGAAAAGCAAGGGCAAACCCCCTCTGAACAAATTCTGCCAGTAATACCCCATGATGCTTTCCCTTTAGGGTTGCCATAAGTCAGAAATGACTTGAAGACACACCAAAACAACAACATCTACTCCATTCTCAAGATCTCTTTCTTGGTCAATCAGAGCCAGTTCAGATCCCAAGCTGAGACGTTTTGCCCCAAGGTGCCTGACTTTGTGCTTATATTTGACCCCAGCTGCCCTTTTAATGCCCATTCTCTCAATTTTGAGAGATCTTATTAGAGATCATCACAATTTATTTTCTTGTCTCTTCAACAGTTTAGCAAACAAGGCCAGCTCACTCTTCCGTCCTGATTCCAGATCATCAAATCAACTTTAGGGACAAGTTAAAAAGCATCAGTCCCAACAGAGAATCTTGACAGACTCTACTGTTTCCATGTCCCTGTTGTATTAAATCTGGCCATTTATTCCTCTTCTATGATTTCTTTTCTTTAACCTATTACCAATCTGTAAGAAGAGTTATCCCTTTATCCTATGATTGCTTGGGAGGTTTAAATAAGCAGGGTCTACAAGATTATCCTTTCCCACATACCTAGCTGCACTGCAAAGATTTTTAAAAAGTTAATGGTTTTACAGAAGCCATGTTGATTCTTTTTGAGCACAGCTCAGCCTTTCTGTATGCTTGTTAGTTTTATCTTTAAGACTCTTTTCACCAGTTTATCCAGAACTTACAGTAACTATGTCTGCCTGTCTGTCTGTCAGTCCACCTTCATGTAGCCCATCAACTTATGGTAACACAATGAATTTCATACGGTTTTCTTAAGCAAGGGGTACTCAGAGGTGGTTTTGTTAGTTCCTTTCTCTGAATGATAGTCCACAATAGTTTATACTGTCTAGTATTCCTCGACAGTCTCCCATCCAAGTACTAATCAGGGCTGACCCTGCTTAACTTCCAAGATCAGACAGAATCTGGTGGCTTTACGATGTTTAGGCCTCTATATTAACCTTACTTGCTTGCAATTGTCCACATTGCCTTAGATCCCATTTTAAAAATTGATATTATACTAGCCACCCTCCAGTATAAAATCCATGATTAGGGACATATTACATATTTTTGTTAGAAGATCAGCAGTTTCACACATAAATTATTTAAGAACTTTTAAATGGAGTCCATCTGGATCTGGTGATTTTATTTGCCTTTTTAAGTTGCCCATTGGATCTAGCTCTTGTCACCTTTATTTGTTTTACCTTCTCCAATGCCCTTATTTATAGGATATAAATAAATATAAATTATATTTATTTCTATTTAAATATACATTAAAATATGAATACAAAATATTAACATAAAATATAAATAAATGTAATTTCTGGCATGGCTAAATATCCTGCATCTTCTGGACTGAAGATAAATGAGAAGAATTCATTCAGTTTCTCTGCAATTTTCTTATTCTCCATTAGAATTCCTTTCTTGTCCAGTTGCCTTCTTAGCTGATTTTCTGCTCCTGGTAATTCATGTGATTAGCAATAATATGATATGCTCCTTGACTGACTGATTGATTGATTGATTGCATCCATCCATTATGGGCTTCTTGCATATCATTTGTGCAAACTTGTATTCCATTTTGTTTTAACTCTTTGGGCAAACTTCCTTTTCCTGAAGGAAAACTTGTTTTCTTTCATAACTTCCCTCACAGTTTAAGTTCTAGCTAAGCCTGTATTATTGTGGTATTGACTAAACCCCCTCCTGGATTTTTTAGAAGTCTGACAACATGGCTGCACTGAATTTTGGCTTTTTGTCATGTGGCAACAGATGTCTCCCTATTTAAATATGTTTTAAGAATTTCAGTGAGGTTGCCATCTTCAAACTGTTCCACAGAACTTTAAGGTTCCTTGGAAATCTTAACCAGAGATCCCTCAGGCAAAAAATCAGTTATGATGGACAAGTTTCGCTCAGAAAGAGAAAGCTTTCTTCCTATTTCCAGATTTACCCAGCTAACGAAGAGGTGCTCTTTCAGCTTGGGACAGACAGGGCAATGATGCTCCTCATGAATAGGGTACATCCCAAAAGATTTCTTGCCTTTCAATCATATTTTTGAAACTATTAAATATTCCCTATTATGGTGATTAACCAAGCTCATGACTGTGAATGAAACACATTCAGGGTTCTTCTGTACTGTGAAAGATCTGGATTTAAATGGCAGATAAATGTTCAACTAACAAGGTTGGTTTCAGTTGTCTTCTTGTTGGTTTGGTAGCCATTGTAGTTTTCCCAGTGAAGGCAAAATGGTTTGGTTACAAAGTAAAACCCTCTATCATGTCTACTGTTTTGTCAAATCAGGGGCGGGCAGGTGGAGGAGATGAGGAAGAAAATGGTATGATGGATCTTTGCGGCCTGCTTAGGACTGGGCCTTTCAGGAATCCCATGTGTTTTAATTGTGGACATGCCTGTTAACTAGCTGGCACTGTGGTGATGGTGGTGGATTATCGTACTCTACAATTAAAGCTTTAGTTGATTTGTTGGTAATTGCACCTGTGGTAATGAGGTAATCCCTACTATATAAATTGGGAATGCTGCAGCATGAGGCAACATTGTGCTGATGCCACTCACGAAGTCCAGCAGACTTCGGGCAGCAGCCAGTGTTGAGATGATTGACGCTACCTTGCTTTGAGTAGCTGGAGCATGCTGGGTGTGGGTTTTGACCTATTCAGATTTGGGACTTTGGAAAAAATGTCAATTAATTGGTAATGCGCAGGACTGGCCCTACCCTTTGGCAAAGTGAGGCAGCTGGTTCAGGCAGAAATGCTGGAGAATGGAGAGAGGCGGCATGTTGGAAGTTGCTGTGTATGTATGCTGTCTCCTCTAAGCCAGTTCTTCTCAGGCTATCTGATGTGGGAGACCAACAATTATTTTGCTTCTGTTGTGCCAGGGACTGGCACCATATTTTTGTCTGCTGGCTAAAACTGCTTTTTTCTTTTCTGGAAACTTGCCAGGGAGTGCCATCAATCCAGGGACCACTATTCTGCTCTATACCCTCCAATGGTCTTGATTTGGCAGGAGCGTCCTGATTAAATCCTCTGTTGTCCCACTTTTTCAGCTGCTTTTAAAATGTCCTGATTTCTCTCTCCTCCAACCATGCCCCCCAGCAGGTTACTTCAATTGCTGAAAACTGAGTTCAAAGTGCAAACGTAGTTAGCACTCAGTTAACTCAGTAGGAACAGTGGGGGAGAGGAGAAGAGGGGGCAGAATCTTGCCCTTCCCAGTAGGTTCAGACAAAAGCAAACTGCTGCATATCATATGTGTTATTGCTCATTAATAACTTTTCCATCTTGACCGTGCTGTAACATTGCTTGCCTTTATATGCCCCGGTTTTGATCTGAGAAATGTTGGAGAGTATATTGTTCTAAGCTAGCTGGTTCCCCCAAATGCAGTAGAAGAGGAAGCTTTCTTGTCACTACAGTTAAAGTGAAGTTCAACAACCAGTTCGGCCAGCTTAGGATCTAGAATTGGAGCGTGGGTGGTGGGGAGTGCCGCTTTGTTCTTCACTTCAGGCAGAAAATTGCCTTTAGCTAGTCCTGGTAACATTTCCCACTGACTTATGTTGGCTACTGGGTGCCTTGTTTGCAGTCTTTCACAAAAGGGAGGAAGAGCCAAAAATGGGGACAGAATTATGTGGTATGATGGGGTGAAGTAGGGTGAATGTAAAGCAAACACGTCTCACACAAATAGCATTGTTTTTCCTGCAACCTCAGAAACAGCTGGGCCATCTTGTAGTCTGCAGCACCTAAACCTGGTGTTTTGATGTGGCCTTTCAGGCACCAAATATGACTCCATAACACAAAGTGCCTGGCTAGCATCCAGTATATCTCAGTCCCCGCCACAGAGCTGGCTGAAGTTGTTTTCCTACACTAAGCAAAATAATAATATTAATTTTTTCTGCTGCCCCACTCATTTTGTCAAACAACATGGGGGTGTATTCTGTCTCCAGTGGCTTTCCTGTATCTAGTCCCTTGTTCCAAAAGAGAATGGAATAAGCACCTAAACCTGGCATTTGGGAGCCCACGGAGCTGGGATGTATCCATTGTTCCAGAAGTCTGGACTTGGGAGGGGCAACTACATTCCACCACTTCCTCAAAGCAAAACTCTTGAGCTTGAGGATTTGTTTCTGTCTCAGCTGTTTGAAAGCCAATCTGGGAAAGCCCCTTGTATCTTGGAGTCCAGATATTTGCAAAAATTAAGGTGGCTTCATGAAGTCTGCATGGGTAACAACTGCATTTTATATTTTCAAAAAGCAAGGGAAGGGGGACTCAGTCATCACACATTTATCCCAACAGTCCAAGGTGTAATCTGAAACCCGCATGACACCTAGTGCAGGCTTAATCCATTTAAGTCTGGGCTTCTTCCTCTATTCTGTGCTAAGACCCTCACCAAGCACACTTCATGACTTCAAATCGGGTTTTTATTCTTGCTCTTACACACACACACACACACACACACAGACACAGAGAGAGAGAGAGAGAGAGAGAGAGAGAGAGAGAGAGATGGCACTTTTTGTAATATTTCCTTTGATGAAGAGATCTGGAGATCTCAGAGTCTTGTTCGCAATTTTATGGATGTACTGGGGTGATCCTGATGAAGGACTGTGGACTTTGAAATACCCAATAAGTGGCTTTCTGAACAGTAATTAGCAATAACGATTGCATCACCTGGGAAGAAGACATTGCATTTCCCCACATACCTATAGTACTTAATTTGTGAGTGCTTGAAAACTGTTGTATCTTAATAAGAAATGAGAAGAGGTGCAGACTCTGTATGGCTTGAGGGAAACACATGCACATTCATGGCACAAAAATGCCAGAGGTATAGAAATGCCCCATGACTACATCCAGGTTCATTTGTTGCATGGTTCCAATTGAAATGTTTACAGTGCACTTGTCTTGCTCCTTTCTGTGTCACTGTACCACTCTAGATTTTTTCTTCTTCTTCTCTCCATACCCATTGGGCTGCAGAAGCTACTGTCCTGTTCCACTGAATGTGTGAACATGGACATGTTACCTACTGGATGAACTCTGAGAACATATTATTAGTTTCATCCTTGTGTCAATCTAGCATGATGTAACCATGCAACATTTCATTTTATTTTATTTTATTTTATTTTGAGAGCAATATCCCTTCCCTGCCCTGGGGGCAGGTTGCGTTCTATTCATATCTCATCCTTACAACTGTCCTGGGCATAGTTTAGCTTGGCAGCGATCTTGCCCAGAAGTGGCAAATGAACCTGTGGCTTAGTTGTAATTTCAGCATGGGATCATTGCATAGTTTTCCAGCACTATCGGCTTAATCACACTATCTGATCCTCCAAATGCAAGCAAAAAAGGAGGAGGAAATGTTAGGTGAGAGATTGCAATGTGTGGGGATATAACTGGGCTCTGTCTTTATTTCTGAGGTGATACGAGCTGTAACTTGATGTTGCTTTTACCTCAGTGCAGCCATTGATTGTGTGCATCTGCGTGGATTTGGGTAGAGCTGCGGCAATGCTGAGAGGAGCACTTAGTGCTTTTCCTCTGTAAACTCCATTTTGGAATTGCATTTAACTATTGTACAGACTTCATGGCTACAACATCTGGCCTGATTTTGGGAGTTTTCTGTTTCTTCATCCTTCTGTTAGTTGTGTGTGTGTGTTTTTTTTTGGTACCACCTAGCCTGATGTTCAGGGGAATCCAAAAGCTTGGACACATTAGGGGCTTTCTGATTGGTCCTAATGAAAGTATTACTGAAATGCATTTTATATGTGTGTGTGTGTGTGTGTGTGTGTGTGTGTTTATGTCTGTGTATATATATGTATGTATGTATGTATGTATATGGATCAGCATGGCTAGCTTTTTCCTCCCCTCTTTCCTTCCTGTTGAGTTGTTCCTCTGTGCATATGGACCCAGGTATATTTTTCTTCATGGATGGGGAAGCATCTTTGGCAGGGACACTTTTGATGCAAAAGCCAATGCAATTCTTGGCTGCATCAATAGCAGTATGGTGTCTAGATCGAGGGAGGTACTGGTACCACTCTACTCTGCTTTGGTTAGACCTCATCTTGAATACTGTGTCCAGTTCTGGGCACCCCAATTCAAGAAGGACATGGTCAAGCTGGAGCAGGTCCAGAGGAGGGTGACCAAAATGATGAGGGGCCTGGAAGCCATGCCCTATGAGGATAGACTTAGAGAGTTGGGTATGTTTAGTCTGCAGAAGAGAGGGTTAAAAGGGGATAGCCATGTTTAAATATTTGAAGGGATGCCATGTAGAGGAGGGAGTGGGCTTGTTTTCTGCTGCTCCAGAGACCAGGACAAGGAGCAATGGATTCAAGCTGCAGGAAAGGAGATTCCACCTGAACCTCAGGAAGAACTTCTTGACAGTCAGGGCTGTCCAGCAGTGGAATATGCTGCCTCGGAGTGTAGCGGAGTCTCCTTCTTTGGAGGTTTTTAAGCAGAGGCTGGATGGCCATCTGTCGGGAGTGCTTTGAGGGTGTTCCTACATGGCAGGGGGTTGGACTGGATGGCCACTGTGGTCTCTTCCAACTCTACATTTCTATGATTGGAAAGACATCACCATGGGGAAAAGGATTCCTGCTCCTCCACTCCCTGTTTTCGTGGCAAAATTTCTTCAGAATGGGTTTGCCTTTGCCTTTCTCTGAGGCTGAAAGAGTGTGACATAGTTGCAGTTTTTCTGTTTAGGTGCACTATGTCTTGTACCTCTGGATAGGTAGTGCTGCCTGTGATGCACACATGTGCCAACATCCTGTTTTCTTGAATGTCTGAATGCCAGTGTCCTCTTCCTGCACATTTTGGAAACTGAAGACTGTATGAAAAATGAAACAAGGTGGATTAATGCGTCAGTGGGGTCTGAGCACAAATGGGATCAAAGTAGACTAGCCTTCTTCAACCTGCTGCTGTCCAGATTTTTTGAATTAGAGCTACCATTGTCCCAGCCAACATCACCAAATGTTGAGCTGGCTAGGGATAACAGGAGGTGTAGACAGATACATTTAGAAGGCAGGGAATTGGAGGATACTGGACAAGAGAGAACAATCTTTGTTCCTCCAGAAATTTCCCCATCCTTTTCTCTGTATCTGTTTCTTTGGTTAAAAGCAGGAATGGAATAGCAGGGAAAGTATTATTGTGCAGCGCATTTAGCCATAGCTTGGAATTCTTGTTCCTGGACTCATCCTCTAGGGTATGGGCTGGAGAAAACTGGCTTTCTCTCAGCTTCATGATTATGGGGATAATGTAGTGCTGACTTGTATATCAGGGGATGTTTTGAAGGCAAACATGAGAAGATTGGAGGATTTTGCTCATGTAGGTCACCACTTCTCTGGGTAGAGCAGGAGGTAACAGGATACTTTTTCAGTATCTTTCTGTAGTTTTCCTTCTGCAGTTCACAGGATCATGTATTGTTCAGGTCTGTAAAGAAGGACCTAGTTTCTGTACTCCATAGATTGGCAGAGTAGCTCCCCTGCGGATTCACTGTACAATTAACTGTGCATTCTTAGTAATGTTTTTAAGAACTCTTGAAATATTTCTGTTCTCAAGAACTTAAAAAATCAATTTTGAAAAACAAATGGACACTTTACTTTTGTTTATCAAACATTTTTGCAGACGGGAATTGACGGAAAGCTGTAAGTGGTAAGTAGGATCGCTGGGAGAAACTTTGAAGGTGGAGAAATGATAATCTGCCATGCATAGTGAAAGCAGTGTTGTATTTGTGGTTTTTGAACCACAATCTGTGTGTGTGTGTGTGTGTGAGATAAGGTTGATAAGGTTGTGTTGTTGGGCTGTTTTCCCAAGATAAATCTCTGGAAAAACTGGTGTATCAAATTCTAGCTGCAGCAGGCCTCTTGAATAAAAAGGAACTCAAATTTCCTAGGATGTTCTGGGCAGTATCTGAAGAGATAATGTGAGAAACCTGATGTATCTGCAGGCTGCAAAGCAGGGATAGACAAATCTCTCCATTGTGATTTCTTTCAGTTTCTAATTTTTCTAGGTTTAAGTTTGGTTTGTCCTGAAGTTTAAGGATTTTTTAAAAAATGCACATTGCATACACATCCAAGTACCTTTGTACACACTCCTAAGGCACACGTTTCTGTACACCATTTTACCCAATATGCACATGTTTGCAAGCAATTTTCCATATAATGTGTTTCTGTTAATAAACACATTTTTGTGTACTCTTTGTCCAACATACACATTTTTGCATGCATTTTATAAATTTCACATCTCTATTGTAAAATTCAGAGAGGTATGAATGTCAAAAGATGTAACTGAATATCAGTTCACATATTTGTTCAAAAGTGCAAAATTGAATAAGTTTACATTATAATGACAAAGATTTTTCTTCTATATCCTTGTTATTATTATTGTTGTTATTGTTATTATTTATTTATATCCTGCCTTCCTCCCAATTTGGGATTCAAGGTGGCTTGTATGTGTATGTGCCTTCAAGCTGCCTGTTGACTTATGGCATCCCCATAAATTTCAGAAGGTTTTCTTAGGCAAGGAATACTCAGAGGTGGTTTTGCCAGTTCCTTCCTTTGAAATATAGCCTACAGCACCTGGTAATAGTTGGAAGCTTCCCATCCAAGTACTAACCAAGACTGACCCTGCTTAGCTCTTAAGATCTCAGTGTACCTTCTTCCTAGTTTGCTTTTTGTTTTTAATTCCTATGCTGTTTTTTTAATGTTTTGTGTTATTAATTTTGTTCTACTTTTTTATAGTTTTAACAGCCTTTTAGCATGTATAAGTTGTGAATGTTAACCATGTTTGTTTTCTTATCAAGGTGGATTACAATAGATAAAAACACATAATTAAAATTCACAAAATACAAATATTAAAAGATTATTAAACCATTAAAAATTAAAACAAACAAAAACATAAAACTATTTTTTTAAAAAATAAAAAGAAGTGGCACAGGAACTGAGAACGAAAAACCAACAAGGAGAGCTGAGATTCACAAACAGCTCTATGTCTTGTCATTGTTCTCTGCATTTTTTAAACCAGAGAACTGTGGGTGCTTATAACTGATGCCAAGACCACCTTTCTATCTCTGATTTGATTTATTGTAAATATAGTTTATAAGGCAGCTGACATGGGAAAGCGGTCTTTTACAGTTTTAATACAAACCTGTAGAAATGTTTTTAATTTTAAAGATTTTCCATACCCCTGTGAACAGATGTGGCCTTGAATTGTGTGCAGTATGGGTTGCCAGCTGCCATTTTAGGTGTTGTAAAATGTAAAATTCAGCTTATTTCCTGGAGGCATAGAATCTCTTCTACAAGAAAAGGGTGTGAGTGTTATATCTAAGCAGAAAACATTGGATCACAGTATGGATTATTATGACTCTCTTGAAGCTGTGAAAAATTCATCATTCAGTATTTCTTCTGAAATAGTCTCTGCTTGACCAATGAGGGGGCATTGTTAGTGTAAGAAAATGCAGAGGTGACTTCCATGAAATTTTATCAAATTGGAAATTTAGTCAAGGAATGAAGCACAAGGATGCAATTACGCAGGGATCTGGTGGGTTGGTGAGATTACTGCTACTCAAAGTGGTGGTCCTTTGGTTGCTGCCAGTCCCTGGAGAGTTTTCAGGAAAGAAAGAATTATGGTGGATTGGCTACATATTTTGCTGATCCCTGACGCACTGGAAAAATCCAATTGCCGGTTCCCCATATGAGATGGGTTGAGGAACATTGGACTAAAAGACCTAACAGTACTGGACGCCTTAGTCCAGTTGCTTTTCCTAGCTTTGAGAGAAAGAGCTGGGTTTACGATATTTCAGGATTGAGAGTGGGACCTGGGATGTCTTGTATGGTTTTCATCTGAAGAGTATTTTTACTTACAGATGCATTCTGTTCTGCCAAGGGCAAATTGACCTGGGTTATGGCACTAAACACTGTGCAACTATTCACACAGAACCTCTGTTTGGCTTTCTGGTCAGTCACTGAGAAGCACCTGGGTGTTCTACAGAAAGGTTCTTCCTCTTGAATGGCTCCTTGCCACAGATCATCTTGTACACTCAATCCTTGCTTGGACCTAAGCCAAAAGATTGCATACAAGTGCTTTGAGACCTTCTCTGCACTTTTTTCCCCTAATGAGGCAAATAGCAGCTTTGGGTGGATGCAATTATATGTCATTTATGTCAGGAAGATGGTACGGGGGCTGGATTTTTTCCTCCAACCAGGTAAGTGATAATTACGACTCCTAGAAGCAAATCAAAGCAAATCTCCTTGAATGCCCTATTTTTTTTTCAACCTCTTTATGCAAATATGCTCTGAAGGAGCACAACAATGGCTTGTAAATGGATATCTAGTCCATCACATGTTCAAGGATGGAAAAATTCTACCTTCATTCCATCAGCCTTTCATTATATTAGGAATGTCCAAATAATTGATCCATTTTCTGTTACTTCTGCTGCAGTATCAGTGATCTGGTTTCACCAGTGGAAGTTCTAGCAGAGGTACTCTGGCCACCATGGCTGTTAACAAAGCTTTGAGATCAGTTTTGATTATTTCCAGTATATAGTTTAGGTATTGAGACTGAGAGAGAAAACGGCGTACCTGAGATGTGGCTAGAGCCACATTCTCCCATCTTCAAGATTACCACATATTCACTGGACTACATCGGCTCCTGGTTTCTGAAAAATGCTGCTATACATTTGCTTTCCCTTATCTGGCACACTCCAGTAGCAGAATGAAACATCCACTTCCGTCGGCTGTACTGGCTGGTGTAATGATGGCTTTTTGGGGGTGGTGGTAGAATGCATTTTAGACTCACCACTGGAGACAAACTTTTTTTATTTCCCACACTAACAACATTTTCATTTGACATGCAGGGTAGGAGAGAGGCTCACGGGCTCATTTTTAACTATTAATTTATTTAATTTATATCCTTCCTTTTCCCAATATGAGACCCAAGATGTCTGGTAATACAGTTTAAACCAAAATGCAGCTAAAGCAGCACACTTTTAAAGAAAAGAGACCCCATTAAAAGACCATTAATTTTAAAAAAGTTTTAAAGCATTTAAAATATAATGATGAAGATAAGAATACAGCACTCCATTAAAAGACCCTTCAGCAGTAGTTATCTTTTGTAAAAATCGTAAATGGTATCATTTGAGTCATTAGGTACATATTTTTGGCTTGAAGTGAGGAAGAGGTCTCAAGGAAATGAAAAGTGTCTCCTGATTTGTCTTTTCTCAGCTTTGAAGATTTTAGAAATGTAATACCTGGAACTAATAGTTTCTGAGTGTGATGATAAGAAAAAGCTCAGCTAACTCCGTGTACTAGTAACTGGACGCTCTTGGAGTGTGCTCTATAGAGAGACTTCTCTTGAACTCTATCCTCTTTGGTACTTCAGTAGCATTTTCCTTTTATTTGGGACTGTTGGCTCTTCAGACACACCTAAACAGGCAGCATGATCATTAAGCATCTGTTGTTATGAGGGCTGGAAACAAATGAAAGTAAAGGTTAAAAAACAAGGTAAAAAAGTGGCTAGTTACAGTGACAGCTATGTTAGTAATCTCGGGGATACACATTTTAATCACTTCTTGATTAAAGCTGTAACTCAGTTGCCAGAATAATTTGCCTTATCTACTGTTGGGTGCCATCCAGGCATTAACTGTCACCAGGCTTAAATACCTGCTGCTTGCTGACTTCCAAGCTGAGGAGACCTGACTTCTATCTTTCTCAATGGGCATCTCATGATCGTGCACTTTACCAGTCGGTCTTTATATATTTAATTTCATGCTGGCGTTATTCATCTCTTTACACTGAAATTTTCTTTGTTGGACCTGGGGTGGGGCGGAGTTGTGTGTCTGGGGATTCTCAAGACTATCTCAGACCCAGCAGCTATGACAGAAAAACCCCGCATTTTCTGACTTAGTATTACAGCATAAGGCAACATTTATCTTTCCTGCACTTACATAACAAATGCCTCCTTCCTGAGATTCTCTCTGTGTCCCTAGCAGTTTATGTACTTTGGCTCCTAGAACCTGGTTTGAAATCCAAACCATGTTAACTGACTCAGGCGACAATCAAAACATTTAACTAAACAATGTTAAACCTGTCTGCTTTGTTAGTCACTTGCATATGTGTGCCTGTCTATATCTGCATAATATATATAATATATATGCAGCCAGATCTTTTAGGACTGCTGCTCCCATCATCTCAGCATGATTGATTGATTATGTATGTATGTATGTATGTATGTATGTATGTATGTTATATTCCACCTTTCTTCTGAGGTGGGATCCAAGGCAGCTTTGCTCTGGCCCTGGTCAGGACTAATAGGAATTGTGGTCTTGCAAAATCTGGGGAACCCCTGTATTGCACTTAAAAATATTCTTCTCTAATCTGCTGTTCTTCTTTAATTACTGAGGTGTGTAGATTCTCGGTAGTGAGTGATTAAGGAAATGTACTTTGCACTTGCTCAGAGGTACTACCATCTGTTTACTTCTGCACATTCCAGTGTAGAGCTGTAGCATTCAATGCAGATGCCAGCTTGAGCACTTGTGAGCTCTGGCACAGGTCATGCTCTGCTACCACATAACTAAAGGACTATACACTGGTGGTAGAGATTATCTTCCACAGATACAGAAGGTCCAACTGCAGGCTCTGCAGTTTCTGGTTAAAGGGTTTCATTCAAGCCTGAGAAAGACCAAAATCTGAGACTCTGGCCCTTTTTGCACGGCATTTTCCATGCGAAAGAGGGCCTGGAGCGTCGCACAATTGTGAGGAGCGATCCGCACGATGCACTCACAATCGTGGATGCTCCAGGGGCCGGCAGGCGCCAATCGCACACCTTTTCATTTTCGGCTGGAAGCCAAAAATGGTGCGCGATCACACATTGCTGCCGGGCCCCATGCACAGTTACCTGGCGTGCGGAGCCTCTGGAGCCGCGCCGGTCGCGCTTCCTGCCCCAGCACAGCCTGGGAAACTCCCAGGCTGCGCTGCGGAAGGAAGAGGCGGGGCTCTTGCACAAGCAGGCGGCTCGAGCAGAGCCGAAGGACCCTGGACGCGAGACCCTCTCAGCAGAGGCTGCTCGCGTGATCCCTGCACCCCAGCACCTGAAAATGGTAAGGTGCGGAAAGGGCCTTTGGGTTGCTGCTGCCATGGAGGGAACAGAGCAGTACTGGGCTGGATGGACCCCATAGCTGGTTCAGCAGAAGGCACCTCCACCTCTTCATAAGCTTGCTTCGCTTCCCACATTTAGCTTAAATACTCTGACCAATGGTGGCCCAAATAACCTAAAGGTGCATCTTGGAAGCTAAGCAGGGTCAGCTCTGGTTAATACTTGGATAGGAGACCACCAATGAATACCAGGTGTTGTAGGCTGTATTTCAGAGGAAGGAACTGGCAAAACCACCTCTGAGTATCCCTTGCATAAGAAAACCCTATGAAATTCATGGGGTCAACATAAGCTGACAGACAACTTGAAGGTTCGCATGCATGCGCGCGCACACGCACACACACACACACGCTCATTGACCAGTAGGTTCCCTTGACTATACCCTGACATGCTGATTTACAACTTCACACCATGTGTTTGAAAGCATAAGTTGAATTCAAATCCCTGAAGCCTTCTAGCTTAGCTACTTTGTGTCTCCAACAAACTTTTGAGGGATCTTCCTGATCCTGAGTGATTTCTCACTCCAAACAATATTTTCCCCGTTTTTGGCTGTGGGGACCATTAATGGGAGAGAGATTGAGAGAAAGGGAGAGGGAGAGGGAGAGAGAGAAAAAAGAGAGAAAGATGTCTGGTAGTAAGGAAAGGGTTAGCAACTGGTGCTGGCGGGCTCAGGAATGTGGTGCTGCCAGTCAGGGGAAGGCCCTTGCTCCCAGGTGCTCAGCCCAAGAACTTCTTCAGGGATTGCTTTGTTTTTATTGCTCAAGCTTATGGGCTTGTTCTTGTATAAGATGGGTTGGGGAGCCAGTTCCTGTGTTTCACTCTCTGTGGGTACACTGAAGCAGCCACACCCATGGCAAGCATCTTCTAGCATTCTACCTTGAGCTGGGAGGTTGAAAACAAGGGGTGTGTGTATGCATACCTATATGGAAAATTAGGAGGAGAGAGAGAGGTTTAGTGGTTAGAGCAGTGGACTAGGATGAAGGAAATCTGGATTCAAATCCCTGTTTGGCTGTGAAGTTCACTGGGTGAGCTTGGGCCAGCCACTCTCTCTGTTCTGAAGAGAGGGGAGGGGGACCATGTATGCCACCTTGAGCACCTTGGAAGAAATAAAAATAAAAACATACCTGCATACATTTGCACAAACAAGTGTGCATAATGCAGCCCCTAATATGTGTATGCTAGTCCAAACCTCAGTGTACATGCCTGCTAATAGCTACTAAAACAGTTAGCTGCATGTTGTGACACAGAGTAGTTGTGTTCACATGACCTCATCATGTGTAACTTCTGTACAGGTTAATGAGGTGTGAGTAACTTACACTGCAGCATTCACAGACTCTATCCTGACTCCCTCTTAAGATCAGTGAGGTGACATGGACATTTGCTAAATGTCTTTTCTGCTGTTTCTAGTACTTCCTTGTGAGTGTAGCTCAACCTTTGCTAACCTAATAGTGCCAGAAATGCTGGATGACAATTCCCAGTGGTTGCTGCTGGCTTCCTTGTCAGTGGGGACAGACATCTGCTTTTTCTTTCAGTCTGAATGTTAGGAGTTATCCAAAGTGCTGAACTCTGTCCCCAAAATAGATTCAGCACCTTGGATAGCTTGACTACTGTTTGAACTAAAATCCAGCACAGATTCCCTCTCCTACTGACAGGAAAATCATTAGCTGCTACTGACAACTCCCCCTGTCCCCAGCCACCATATAGGAGCTGTAGTCCAACACAAGTGGAGGGTTCCACCAACATGCGGAAGGCTGGTCTAGCTGAAACCACTTTAATCTAAGCATTGGCAGCAGCTGTCATAGAGTTGCTTCATAGAAAGAAAGCATTAGCTCACTTTAGGATACACTGTGGAAAGGACAAAGGGAGCTTGCTGTGTGTGTGGCTCTGTGGACAGTGCAACTCAAGAGCTGGGATATGTACTCAAGTCAAAATGTGGAGCCAAGCCTTAGTTTTCAGTCTCAGGATCAAGGCAGAGGATTTTTAATGGAAGAAAGCAAAGACAAGGGACAGGACCAGAGGAAAGAGCATCAATCTATTCATCTGCATGCTGTAACATTTGCAAACCCCGTAACACAGTTACAGGTAAACACAGCTGCCTAAGCCAAGTCAAACCAGAAGCATTCACTGTGCGGTCTTCAAGTACATACAAGAGGCGCACAACAAGGAAAAAGACTATGTGAAGTGTGTCAAGGAGTCTGGCGAGCGGGATTAAATGCACCTAATGAGAGTATGTGCTGGTGAGCAACACAGATAGTTCCCACAAGTGTCACACACTATCATTCCTGGAAGCATGACCTCTTAGTTTGATTTCTCTCTTGTCATATTTTAACTCCATACAGTGGTGGAAAGCTTCTGTTCTTACATACATTTGCCTTTTTCTGTCTGCTTTTGAGCCCTTGTGGAATCAGTAAAGCCCCTGGTTTCATAAGAAAGAGCTTGATGAGATACCTTATATGAGATTATGACATCCGTAATTGTCTGTCTCCTTGACAGCAGCCCTAGTTTTAGCTGTCTGTTGAGATGCCTTGACTGCTAAAACCTAGTCTTAATTTTCTTAGCCTTGGTGCTTATGTGCATAGCTCATTCCACTAAGCAGTGCGTTGCTAGTAATCCTATCCTCTTGGTGTTTAATGTATACTGTGACTAGGCAAAGAAGCTTATAATGAAAACCTTTCCAGCTATCAAATGCCCTCTACAGAAAACCAGTTTTGTTTTTTTTTAAAATCCTTTAGGGCAAGGGTGGGAATGTGTGGCCCTTTAAATGTCAATGGGTGCCTGCTGCTCTCTTCACCCTTCCCCAATGGGAAAACTGGCAAGTGCTGATAAGAACTGGATTCTGACAACATCTGCATCGTTGCACTTTCTCCAGTTCTGATTCAGGAGATAAAATAGGGTCACTGATTGAGAGCAGAGCTAGGTTCAGTACTGCTACAATCACCTTGCAGTTTATTTAGTCAATGTGCTAAATTCCTTGGTGTGCATTCCTCCACCTCATTTCCTTCCCCAAATACTTGTAGGGGAAAACATGCATATATCTGCCCCAACACACACCCAAAGTTAATACTTGGTGAAAAGTACAGCTACAGACCATACAATTCACATCCTCAAATATTCACAGTCCACGCCAGTTTGTAATGATAGTTCCATGCAGATTTAAATCAGCATTTCCTTTTATATTTCCATGTGTTTACCGAGATGCTGTGCAGCAGAGCAGGGGCAGGGAATATGTGATGTTACTAGATGTTACAAGACTGGCAGTCCCATCAGCCCTAGCTAACTCCCACCTGCCCTTTGCCTTGTTCTAAATAGTCCTCAAAGCAATGTCTAGAGGGCCATGCACATTCCTATCCCAGCAATAAATCTTCTCAGTACCTCAGGAGAGGTACTGGCATACCTCAATTAACAAAGCCTCTGACAAAGAAACTTCTTCTTACAAAGTCTTTCTATGGGAGCCCAGCCCAGCCCCTTCTTGTCTTTGGTCTAACTGGAGTTGCCCCCCTACACATTGGCATTGGGAGGATGGTGAAGGAGGGGTGAAGAAAGACAGACTTTCAGTGTTGGGTTGCAGCAGTATGTCTGAAGTAAACAGTGCAATAAAGCTTGACCTGGGAAAGAACAGGATTCAGTTAGGCTTAATAGTGCTAATCCACTTTTTATGTTACCTTGAAATTCTATAGGGATGTTATTCAGGTTGTATTTTTGCTTGATGTTTGGTTTGGTGTTCTTCTTTAGCTTTACTCTAATTTTTTATGTCAGCATGGTCTTTACTACAATTTGCTCCTGATCCTATTTTTGCAGAGAGAATGGACTTTTCCATCTTCTGCTTTCAACTGTGTAGTCTTTTTGTTTTCCATATTGGCCATAAGGTGATATCCATGTACAGTGGGCATTCCTTATCTGCTACCTCTGTGTGCACAATTTCCAGCTCACGTGATGTGTTGTGTCCCTATACCTAAAATGGCACTGACATATGTGCAGATGCACTGAAGCATCCGTGTACATGTCATCACCATTGAATATACTGGGCTACAAGCATTCATGAATTCCAGTATTTCTGGAAGTTTCTGGAACAGAACCCTCGCATATATGGAGGGCGTACTGTATATAGTCACCTGCTTGAAGAATGTGTTTGTGATAAACAAGTTGCTGGCCTTGCAAAATTCAGTCAGTTACTTTCCTGTTTCATATCTTGATCCTAGGCCAAATTTTCCAACAATCTTCAATTCTGCTGTTTCATACTTTGCATTTTCTTTGTCTATGATTAACAAGAACTTCTGTTTTGGTGTGTGATCAATTTCCTCCTGGACTCCAGCACAGAATCTTTCAATTTCTTGTTCTTCTTCTGCCTTTTCAGTTGGAGCATAAACTTGGATTATGGTTATAGTGATAGGTTTTCCCTGAAGTCTTATTGACATGATTTTGTCAGATTTTGCATTATATCCTTTGACTGATTTTGTTACATCTGTTATCACTATTAATGAAATCCCATTTGTTCTTTGATTTTTATTTCGTGAGTAAAACACTGTGTTATCTGACTCAAAATGTCCCATTCCTGTCCCCTTTAGCTCACTCACTCCAAGTATTGCAATGTTTATACATTCCATTTTTTGTTTTGCTATGTTTAATTTCCTCATTTCACATTTTTTACATTCCATGTTCCTGTAATATGTGCTGTGCAGCTTCAGACTTTCCTTTCACCTCTGAGCACATCAGCAGCTGAACATCATTTTGGTTTGAGCCCCATTGCATCATTAGCCACAGGGCTACTCTTGTCCTCTGCTCTTTTCCAGTAACTTGTTAAGTGCCAACCTGGGAGTATTATCTTCTGGCACTATCTCTTATTTCACATTGAATTTTCTCATCATAGAGTTTTTGTGGTAAAGTAGGGATGGGACAAATCCAGGATTTTCCGAATCCGAATCTGGATCTGAATCCCTCGAAGGTTCTGGGAATCCATGAATCTCACGAATCTCGAATCTTTTGAATCCTTTTTTTAAAAAAAGGGCTTAGAAAGCAACCTTTAAAAAAAAATTTAAACTTTTAAAAACTTTTTTTAAACAGAACTTTTTTTAAAAAACCTACTTTTTGGTTGGTGGATTTGAAAGATTTGGTTCGCCTATTTTTGCACAGGGGTTTGGATTAGTGAATCTTGAATGCTTGGTGAGGATTTGAGGATTTGGTTGGCCCATCCCTAGATAAAAGACATTCAAAAGAGGTTTACTGTACCTCCTTCTGTGCAGTACTGACAAGTATTAGCTATGGTGCCACTGCCATTGTCTCTGAGAGATCCTCCACCAGTATCACCCACCCATTACTGCTGCTGCCCAGTAGCTGTTTGGCACATTCAGTCTGGCTCCTCAACAAAAGCCTATCTGACATAGGAGACTCTACCAGCAGCACCACTGGTATAGCATTGTCTCTTGCCTCCCAGGAGCACCCAATCCCATCACCACAGAACAGTATTTCCATTGGTGAGAGGCTCTTTCTTTTTGCAGAAGCAACTGAATCCCCCCTTAATAGATAAGAATGGGGTTAAAAACTAAAATATTTTTTGAGACCTGAGGTCTACATCTTGGACGATTCATTGGCTAATGATGTGGTGGGCTTTCATGTATTTCCCATCCATTTTTGATGTTGTTGAGAGTGGGCAGATAGAAAACAGAACAAGGGCTTCTGCACTTTTAATAGCTGTATGGAAGAGGCAGTTTTGGCCTTTATGCTGCTCTTTTGTATCTGTCCATCCTAATGTTGTCTGGAGGCAAACTTTATACCTTTTACATACTTTTCACAGTTGTGATCTTTTTAATTATGTATTTTAAAGTACTGTCATGATATATGTGTATTTTTTAAGTACTCTATGAGGCACCTACAATATAGAACATCCATACTTTATGCACCCCTAAAAAACAATATCCTCCAGATGTACTTATGCCTGTGTACTTCAGAGCTACTGTCCCGTGTGCTTTAAGCTGGACATATTCCCCATTGACTTCAGTGGGATAAAAATGACTTGTGTGCATGACCGTAGTCCAAGTTTGCACCAATGTGGAACACACCAACTGGCTGCAGTTCATACCTCCTTAGCTGGTAGTGAAGAAATTTGATGAGATTTATCTGAGTAGACATGTATAGGTTGGTGAAAGCCACCAACTTTCTTGTTTTGCACAATTTTATTGCGTTTTGTACAAGGAAGTTGAAAATGAAAGAGACAAAATGTACATTCTTCACTAGAAGCATATAAATTTGTGCTTTACATCTGACTGTAACAATTAAGGCTGCAACTTATCTTTGGTAAACTGATCACCTCATGACTGCAGCTGCATTTTTGATGAAGGCTAATATTAGTTGATGTGGTTACATGTTGAGAGCCTATTGGCTTATGAAGCTATTTTGAGTGGTGTTACACCAAAAAGGAGCAAAATAAATATTCTGTAATACGACTTCTCGTGGTTGCAGTTCAGATCTAATGACAACCAGCTATGAACTCTGGCCATATGTGAGTGAACAGTGGTGAGTTTTGGCCTCATGTACTCTCTTCTTCCCTTTTGTTGTCTTCCAGGGAGAGAGAAGCATAGTTTGCTGGTTGATACAAATCCCAGGAATCAGGGCTGTAAAATACAGTGTAATTTTGCTTTGGGATACTGCTTTGTTGCATTTGGACACATAAGTATACTCACATTGAGACATTGCTTATCTCCCTCTTGGTTTGTTGCTCATGCCATAAATTGCACAGTAGATAACCAAACAAACCATGGTTTATTGTTTTAGTTTCTTGTTTCTCTACACTTTTGTCAGTGCCTCTTTCAGCTGAATGTCTGGAAAAACAGGCAAGGAATAAACTATAGTTGCAAGTTTGGATGGCTGTCACAAGTCATAGTTTGAATAAGCCAAAGTTTGTAAGCCAAAAATAAAACATGGGTTCAGATTATGGTTTGTGGCTATTTGACAAATCAAGGCTTGTTAGCAGAGATAGATTCACACATCACAATGCAGATTTCAGTAAATTATACCATGATGGGTGGGCATGGCCATTAAAGAACTGTAGTCTTCTGCTTATCAGAAACAGAAGATTTTGCTTTTATATTGTAAAATTAGCAACCTCTTATATATAATTTGAGATGAGTGAGAGCAGTTGGGCTTAAAGTTGCATAATATTAGGTCCCACCCTCACAGTCTTTCTCAAAACATGCTGATGGACAATATGTGGATTCTAAACTGCATTAACAGTTATAGTTTTAGAATCAGGCACCAGATGTAGTTCTATATTAGCTTGTATGGTGTATAAGCAGAGTACAGTAAAGTTACCATTTTGTACTACAAATCCTATTCATGTTGTCTGGAGGATTCTGGGAGGTGTAGTACAAAAAAAATCTAATCTCCAATTTTAGAGTATAAGGAACTTTGAGCAGGAACGTTTGGATTAAAATCTCTGCTCACTGATTTAGTCCTCCTCTGTTTTCATTCTGTAAAAAGAAATAACTGAGGTGAACTTTCAGGGTATGAAATGGTGGAAAAAAGAAACTACAAAGCATTGTTTGTGCCTTCAAGTTGACTGCCAACTTACTATAAACCCTGTGACTTTCATAGGGTTTTCTTAGGCAAGGAATACTCAGAGGTGGTTTTGCCACTTTCTTCCTCTGAAATACAGCCTACACAACCTGGTATTCATTGGCAGTCTCCCATCCAAGTACTAACCAGGGCTGACCCTGCTTAGCTTCCCAGATCAGACAGGATCTTGTGCCTTTAGTGGTATACAAATAGTAATATTTAAGAGGTTGTCTTCCGTTGCTAGTATCCCAGCCAGGGATGACTTTTTACCACAAAGTTAGAAAAATAGTGCTCCCAGGCATGACCTCGTTGTAACCTGAAGGCCCAGAAATCATGTTAAAAGAGCTTCAGTTGTCCTAATATTATGATTGGGGGGAAGTTGGGGGGGCACTGGCCCAACTTTTGTGGTTGGAAATGCTGTAGCTCAGTCTCAAATGGAAACAAAAAGAAATGTCTCTCAGGGTAGGCCAAATTCTTTTTATTGGAGAGCTTAACTTGCCCTTTAGGTGCTCCCCCCTTTAAAAGACAGCATTTTTAAAAAGACTGCTGTTACCTTCCTCCTTGAATGGCCTTTGCATGATATGTGTTTAAAAGGGTGTGTGTGAAAAATAACCCTACAAGAACTCATTCCATTGTGGGCACTGAAGTGCATGGAAAATGTAGGTCGTGGCAGCTTAATTTTAGAGGATTTCAGCGCCCCGGACCATGAGCAATGACTCCCTTGATGCTAATGTTTGTATATTTCTTATAAACACCTTTTCCCATAACCTTTGCCCGCTAAGTGCCAGCTCAAGTCTTTCACACAATCCTGTCATTGTGTTGTTGTCCTTTTTTTCCTGTAGTCGTTAAAAAAAAAACGTAAAGTGGAAAATACATGTAGCTTTTTCCACCTTGGAATAACTTTTTTTAAAGTCATCAAAACCACTGAATGGCTTCTATCCAAATTCAAATTCAACCCCCCCTAGCCCCATCCCTTCCTTCAGCTCCTCACAAAACCAATTTTTCCTCCCCACCTCTGCTACGGAGCCTCAGACCACTCCAAAGACACTGTAGACAGCATACCCATGGGGCTTTTAATTTTTTCTCCCCTTTCCCCCCTTTTCGATGGATTTATTTTCGATGGAGTGTAGCATGCTCAGTGTTCCTTTACTGCTTGTGGCTGCCAGAATGCTCTGGATAGGCCAGCAAGTTGAAATTAGAGATTGTTATCAAAAGAATGAGATCCAGCATGGTATAGTGATTTGAGTCTCTACAAGACCAGGGTTCAAATCCCCAGTGAGCCCTGGAAACCCCCTGGATCACCTTAAGCAAGTCACACCCTCTCAGCCTGAGAGGAAGACAATGGCAAACCTTCTCTGAACAAATCTTGCCAGGAAAATCCTGTGATAGGTTCACCTTAGGGTCATCATAATTTGGAAACAAGTTGAAGGAACAAAATCACAACACATAAAGAAGAACGGGTTTGGGTTTTTTTTGCATGAAAGAACCCCACAGACTTGAAATCATAAGTCAGAAGTATAGCAATTTAAAAATTATGTGCATTGGATGAATGGGCAAACAGGCATTATTTTCCTAATGTATTCCAGGTATCGAAAGTAATGTAATACAGTACTTTTATTAGGAGCAACTGGAGTGTGGGGTGGGGTGGGGGCAGAGTTTGTATTATTTTGGCAGGGACGTTTGATTGCAGAGAAGAAGAGCGTATTGGTAGACATATGTTGGCAAAGAGAAACAGCAGGCACTGTTTCATTTTAATCTGCGCCAGGTTGCTGTGACTCTCACCACAGAGTGTCTTCTTAACAGGGCTTCCTGGTTTGGTGGAAGACAAGATTGGGCTTGGATCACAAAAGACTTCGGCCCATGGCTCTGCTTAGGCTTGGTTATGAATCAACCGTTCTAGTCCTCAACATGCCTAGCCTACAGCAGAGTTATTGGGAGGTTAATGATTCTTGGAGCAAGTTTGAATACATTTGTAATATCTATTTATTACATGTTTATCCCAAAGAGCACAAGAGACACATATAGTCACTTTTCCGTTTTATCCCACACAATAAGTGTGTGAGGTTGGGTAGATTTAGAGTAAGGCTAGGCATCATTCAACCCATAGGTTGCATGGACACACACACACACATACATGCTATGCTACACTACAAAAAGTATATTTTTGTCAAAAATAAGGGCTCTGGAAGTGGGCTTCTTGTTTGAGAGGAGACACATGCTTGCCAGAAACTTCTTGGAGTGTGATTCATCTATACACCAAAGTGCTGGCTCCAAGATTACTTTGTTTTAATGCAAAGGTGCACTTCAAGAAGACTGCGAGTGCTTTCTTCAAACTACCAGTTGGCAGTGCACTCTCACTGTGGGGATATGGGATTCAAGTACATGCATTGGACCCTGAGTCTGCTACACACCTGGATGAGAGAGAGAGAGACAGAGAGAGAGAGAGAGAACTGGGCAACTTGCCTACAGTATCCCAGTTAACTTCATGGATCAGCTGGTGTTTGTAAGGAGAGTCTCTCTACTTTCAGTGCAGCACTTGAAGCACAGGAAAAGGCTATGGGTCTTGCCCATTTCTTTAAAAGCAGTTTGTATTCTGAAGGCTTTGGGTTGCACTGCCTTTGAGAGAAGCATGCCTTTACCTCTCCCCCCCACACCTTCCCCACACCAGGACACTGTAGATGGCACACACCACAGGCTGGTAGCCCATACAAATTACCTTAAAAATGGAACCCTAAAACTCTGTACTCTTTTTGATACTTAATTACATAAGATCTTGCAGTGACCTCTAGCAAAATTGCTTTAAAGAATATCAGGTAATAGCCAAAGTGTTTCTGCTAACAGCTGTAATAACTATAAAGGGAAGCTCCGTGTTTAAAAGTCGATGGACCTGTGAAGGCTAGGAAACAGGGGCAAACAACAACATACTGTGCCCGTTGTGAGCATCCTAGGGCTGAGGTTGTAATTAACATTTGGTATTAGCATCTTCCACAACCTTGTGTCTTCATAAGCTACATCCAGAGCTTGTAAGCAGGGTTTAGTCTAATCTACAAGGGCTAAAAACGCATTTCAACCCCTGTGTTGACACATGGGCCATTTCTGCACTAGACTGTTATAGTGCTATTATTTCACTTTCAACATCCTATGGAATCCTGGGGCTTGCAGTTTAGGGAAGGGCATGAAACTGCAAACCTCAGGATTCCATAAGATATTGAAAGTGGAATAATAGCGCTATAACAGTCTAGTGAGGAAATGGCTATATGTTCACTAGCTCCTGGGTTAAACCCTTACTTTTTCCTGTTTTCATGAGTTAAAATTGGGATAAAAAGGACCGCCCTTTGTGCTTATTTTTCCCCTGTAATTTGTTGTTGTTGTTGTTCTTTTAATGTGTTGTCTACATCCTGATTTATTGTCAATTTTGAACCTCAGCAGGGGGCAGGCCAGGGGAGTAGGGATAGCTTAATTTTTTTTTAATTGGGAACCATCATTTTCTTTCTTTGCTGCCCAGTAGCTTGTGCTATACTACGTACTATTTGCTTCAGACTGGTGGGAGGACAAGGAGCACAAACAACAATGGGGATTAGGTACAAATGTGCTGCTGCTTTGGGATGATTGAGGGGGATCAGGGGCTGGCTGGCTTGTTCTGCTGCTGCATCTGGAAGAAAATCCAAATTGCCCCCCCCTCCATTTTCTTGCCAATGCAAAAGGAAGGCTACCTGGGAGTAGTTCCGGCTGAAGTTAATGGGACTTACTTCGGAGTAGAAACGTATAGGCTTGTGATGTGTAAAGCAGAAATAATGCAGAGGGGCATGTGCAAATAAGGTAGAGATAAGGCAGTGAAAACCCTATGATAGTTTCACCTTAGGACTGCCATAAGTCAGAAGCGACTTGAAGGCACACAACAACAACATGACGGTGTTTAAAATAGAAATAAACTTACTGCGTATGAACAGTTTGACAATATGTTCAGATTTGTGCACCTCTGCATATTTAAGTATAAATATAAATAAAAATATTTCCTGGAAAAGTACACAGGGCACATTTGAGGGATTAAAAAAAACAACAAGGTGGCAACTTATTATTCCATTCCTTGTACCAAAGACAATAGTGTATTTCATGCTAATAAGAGACCCACAGGTAGCTGCTGGCATGCACCCTTACTCCAATTTTACAGATGTATGTGGCTTGCAAGACCAGTTCAAAGTCAGGCTAAAACTGAAGCAGATTCAGGAGAGGTGCAGAATATGGTGTCATGTGGATTCTGTCTTTTATGCAGCTTCTCTTTCCCATCTTCTGTTTCCTCACTGATCCATTAGGGAAAGAAAGGGACCTTTATAGATCACTGTGTGATGTTCTTACCTTGGCCATCTACTTCTATCTTTTTTTTAAATATCTATTTGATGACCAAGGACTTAAAGTATCTGAGGATGGCAGGTATTATTTTCTAGAAACTGCTACCCCTATTCAGATACCAAGATTCCCATTGTGAGTTCTTGACTCCCCCCATCCCAATCTCTTTGCAAGGACAAGTTTCCCCGGAATGGAGGAAGGACTCTAAAAACTAATTAAAACTAATTAACTATAGTGTAACCAGCATGGTGTAGTGGTTTGAGTGTTGGACTTGAATCTCCAGTTGAACATAGAAACCCATTGGGTAACCTTGGGCAAGTCATGCTGTCTTAGCCACAGAGAAGGCTAATGGCAACCCCCCTCTGAACAAATCTTGCAGTGAAAATCCCATGATAGGGCTGTTGTAGAGTTGCCATACGTTGGAAACAAATTGAAGGAACATAACAGCAACAAAGTGTGGCTAGGCCCTGTAGTGTTGCATAAGGCCCAAAGACTTGGTTTCTTCCCTGTGTGGACATGTCTTTGACCAGAAATGAAAGCCTGGGCTTTAGAATCGGGAGATAGCTTGACAGAGCTAAAAGCCTGCCATAAACCTTGATCTTCTTGTTCCCTTTTGACACAACCTTTCCCACATGAAGCTTTTTCAAACCCATTTCTGTAGATTTGTTGTTGTTGTGTGCCTTCAAGGCATTTTCAACTTCTGGCAACCCTAGCATGGGGTCTTCTTCACAAGATTTGTTCAGAGAGGGTTTGCCTTTGCCTTTCTCTGAGGTTGACAGCGTGTGACTTGCCCAAGGTTACCCAGTGGGTTTCCATGGCTGACTGGGGGTTCAAATCCTAGGCCATTTCTGCACTACACTGTTGTAGCGCTATTATTCCACTTTCAACATCCTGTGGAATTCTGGGGTTTGTAGTTTACTGAGGCCAAAGAACTCTCTGGCTGAGAATTCTAAAGGGCCCTCGCTAAATTACAAGCCCCAGATTCCACAAGATGTTGAAAGTGGGATCATAGCACTATAACAGGGTAGTGCAGAAATGGCCCTAGTCTCCAGAGCTGTAGTCCAGTGCTCCAACTACTACGCCATGCTGGCTTTTAGGCATCCTGAAATGTGTAGTTGGGTTCTCTCCCTGAATTCACCCTTTCCCCACACTGCAATCTCTTGTGCCTCCTAGTACCTAACGATACAAGAGACATGTACAGAAGAATCTCTCTCCAGCTTTCTCTTTTACAGAATCACCCTGTGTGCTCCTCATGTGGAAAAGCTATCCCTCTGCAGTATCTCCCAGCTTCTCACATAGCCTTCACACGGGCTCCTTTCCTCAGCTTCCCCTCCCCACCCCCCCCAACAGAGAGGCCAGATGCCCTATTCCTCAATTACAGGTCCTCCTCTAATGCCTGTTTCCACATTCTGCCTTCTCTTGCTAGGATGTGGTTGATTATTTGGGGTCCCTGCAGAAACTGATGTGTGTGTGTGTGGAGAAGTAGGAGGGAACCGGAAATTTGCTTCAGCTGAAGGAAGGACCAGAAAGGGGCAGGGTGGTGTGTGGGTGGTTGGGGGAAGGGAGGAATTTGGTATTTTACCAAAAATAAAGGCTAGACAGATGTGTTGGTGCAAGGTGTCATTTTGAGGTTAGTGTGAGATGAATGCCAAAGTTCAGTCTGTTGCCTCTGTCGGCTGTGCCATTCCCGGCCTCTTTTTTAAAAAACCCTCTTTGCTTAAAATTGGAGGCTCTTCACAGGCAGAGACCAGCCACCTCTGTATGTGTGAGAGGGAGCAGCGCCATGTCGGACACAGTAATACAAAAAAGGCTTTGAGAGGAGATGGCTCCAGGCTGCTGGGAGCTATCATGTTAGGCGTTCCAAAGAATTTAGCGGGGATTTTTTTTTGGTATTTTTTTTTTAATTTCTTTTTGACAGAACTGGTTTCTTAGATACGCGGCCCCTCCCCTCATCATAGAAATATGGAGACATTAATAAGCTCTTTTGCCCATGAGGGCTAGGAACAATTAAGGAGCCTGGGAGAACATATGGGTTTCAACGTCTCCATGTTGGACGTATCCCAAAAAAACGAAGGAGCCCCGTTTGCGTGACCTCGCTATGACCCCCACACTCCCATCCACGGATGGGGCAATCCAAGGGCCAGGTTCCTTCTAATGGCGAGGGAATCGAGTGCATGCTTGGAATTAAGTTGAACGCCGGGATGGTGTTTTGAGGGAGGCCAGAGCCACGGCTGTGGGGAGGGGGAGGTTTATTGATGTTCCCCCACCTGAAAACATTCCCTTCTGTGAAACTCTCTCCCCACCCCTCGACCCCACCCCTCCCTCCTCCTTGAAGCCAAGGTGCCCCTGAGCTCGCTGGCAGCAGCCCGCGCTGTTTTCTTTCAGTGGGTTTCTTTTTCCCGGTTTCCGTGTGCTTGGACACCTCGGCCTGACGGCGCGTTTATTTTTGGAACACGAGCTTCAAGAGAGGCCCTCACATATGGAAAAGTTTACGGAAATGAAGCCTTTAAGTTAGCTGCTCGCTTGAAATCTCGTGGCTTTAGCTGCTCAGGACACTTGGCAGAACCCACGGCAGCGGGGCGGGGAGGGGGGCGGTGGCGGAGTGGAAGGGGGGGCGACAGAGCCGGACCCGTTTTAAAGGGGCCGCGCGCAAAACGCTGCGCCCCCCCCCCCAGCGCTTTTGTGGACGGGCAGAGTTGGCTGGGACAGATACAGTACTGTAGACATTTGAAAACCAAAAACCGGGTGGGGGGGCTCTTGGCTCGGTACTTCTGTAGGACCCTGCTGTGAGGAGGCTCCACAGCACTGGAGTCCAAAAGCGTGTGCGTGTTTCTCAGTTTCACAATAGTGGGCTATTTCACTCCCCCACCCGGGGCCATCCCACCACTGGCATTCTGTGGGAGAACATGGTGGAGGCAACTCATGCCTCGCCTGTGGTACTCGTCGCTGCCTTAGCCCCCTCAAGCTGGCCTCATACTGGGGTGGAACCACGTCCCCCTGGGAGAAGAAAAATGAAAGCTGTGGGGTGGGGAACCTAAAAGAAAAAGCAGGGGCACAAGGCATAGGCGAAAAGTGTGCGCGTGTGTGTGTGCGTGCCTGCGTGCGCGCGCGCTCATTAAAGAGGCAAGGGTCGGGTATAGGGAGGGGAGAAGGTGAAGAGTGAGTGATGGGCCGGGGGGGGGGGCGGTAGGGGGTTAGCTCTGAAAGCCAGAGACACAGAGTCGGCAGGAAAAGGCGCTGCCTGGGCTGTTGTAAATTAGGCCTGTGGTGTTGGGTTCCATGTGGAAGATGTGAGCTCACATTCTACCCCCAGGGTGGTACAGCCCCAGCCAAGCGCTGGCAGCAAGAACATAAGCTCCATTTATCTGGGAACCTGAAATGACTCTTGATTTAAATCATATGGTAAAAAGCACCCGAAGAAGAAGGAGAAAGGAGGCGGGGGGGGGAACTCGCCTGCTTTTGGAGATGGTTCAAAAGGGAAAAGACGCACACGCCCTCGTGCAGAGCAATGCTTAAAGGGACAGTGCCTCCGTTCGCAGCTTCCTAGGCAGGCTGGAACGGCGAGGGGCGGGGGGGGACGCTAAACCTGCCCGAGCGGCTCGGTTGCAAGTTGTCCTTAGGTGGGTCTGGGGATTGGGGCCGAGTCTAATGGAGCAGCTGTTTCTGCCGTTAGGAAACCAGACTTTAAATTGCTTTGGGAAGGGAAGAAAGTACGTCAGACTAAAGATCTAATATCGGCATAATAAAAAGGGTGCGAACCCGAGGGGGGGGGTCGCCCTAAGGGGCGCAGCTCACTGGCGGCTTGGCGCTGGTGGGTGAGCATTCCAATCCTCCAGGCAGAAGGGGTCGTTTCTGTTGTTCTGCGTTGGGAGAGGGGGATAAAATCTCAAGTTTTAAACCCGAGTATTTGGAGGACAAGTACATAAGATGCATTTGGGTTATGGTTTGTCAGAGTGGTGTGTCTCTCTGTGTGCCGAGAAGGGTGACTAGACAGGCTTCAGTGGAGGTTGACGGGTGTGTGAGTGTGTGGTGTGCGTTTAAGCCTTCTGAGTTGTTCTGGTTTGCTGTCCAAATCGTTGTAGTCCATCCTCTGTCCCCTGACCCTCGTCTAGTTCTCTGGAGGCTCACCACACAATTCAGGGCTCAGTCCCGAAACTTTTATCTCCTCAGTCCCAAGCCAATTCCTGAAAAACATCAAGTGATATGTACCCTTGATCATGTGCTGAATGCATCTCCCTTTGCACTGAATTACCAGACCCACACACAGCTGGGATTTGGGGGTAGAAACCTTGTTTCCCACCAGATTTCAGCAACAACAACAACAA
Source organism: Cyclura pinguis (assembly GCA_030412105.1). Taxonomy (NCBI): domain Eukaryota; kingdom Metazoa; phylum Chordata; class Lepidosauria; order Squamata; family Iguanidae; genus Cyclura; species Cyclura pinguis. The sequence goes on along the minus strand of CM059600.1, from coordinate 191,836,343 downwards.
TTATTTGGCAGTTAATCCCAGCTCATGTCTCTGTTCCTTTCCCCAGTAGGTTCATTGGCTTCCTTCTTTATAGGCCCTCTGTGCATGACCTTAAAAGCATTCTCACATGAAGAAATTAAGTAAATGAAACTTTAACTGATATGAGAGTGGATGGTGCAAAACCTCCATCTGTTAAATTTCAGTAGTTTTTAAAGAGGCATAATAATGGTAAATGCTGTGTGTTTTTCTGTAAATAAAAAATGGGCAATCTTACTCTCAAATTTCAGTCTCTATCTCATATGCTGTAAGTGGCTCAGTTTGGTGGGGGCCATCCCAGTTAATCCTCTGTTGTCCCACTTTTTCAGCTGCTTTTAAAAGGGCTCAGTTTCTCTTTCTTCCTCCCATCCTCTCACTTTGTCCTCAGCTTAGTTGAGTTGCTGCAGAGTCCAAAGTGCAAAAGTGGTTTACACTCAATTAACTCAGCAGAGAGGAGAGGAAGGGAGGCAGAATCTTGTACTTCCCAGTAGGCTTATACAAGAGCAAACTACTGCAGCATCTCTTTGCTCTTTTGTTCTTTCTCGTTAATAACTTTTGTCACATTGGCCACGCTCTGATGTTGCTTGGCTATACATGTCCCTGTTTTCATCTGTGAAACATTGGAGAGTATGCCAATTTCTTACCCTTCCCACTTTTCTTTACGTGTGCAAAGAATGCTGCCTTACCTTGCTGCAGCGTCCCTTCTCCATAACTAATATGTATGTTCCCAACATTTCTCGATCTAAGGCTCCTTTCAGAGCTTCGGTCCCCACCATCGAGCTATGCCGTGGTTGGTTTCACTCTGATAGTGTTTAATCTACTCTTCTACATTACTGGATCTATTACCATTTCATTCACCTCCACCCTTCTTTAGTCTCTTGTGGGACTGACAAGCCTGGAAAGAAGTTCCTTCTTTTGAATGTAAATTATTATAGTTCGACCTCTGCTGATACATGCATTTTTGCTCTTGGGAGGAACATCTTCCATGAAAATGGCAAAGATGGGAAAGCATAATCAATTCCACTGTATTTTCCCCTTTCGAAGGAGCAGCCTTATATGAAGGAGCTTTGGTAACTTTATGTAGAGGAAGATGCTTCTCCTGGCCTTTCGTTCTCCCTGGATTGCAAATGGTGTTATGTTGAAATTAGTGGCTGCATACACCAAAGAGCCATGGTCATGGGTGAATCTATTAGCCATGGGATAACCATGGTGCACCTGTTTATTGTGATCAAAGAGATGAATGATTATAATTGGAGGGGGGATCCTAAAGGTGTACAAATCTATAGGGAAAACCCATGACTGTTTTTAATCTATTGCTGATTGACATGTCAAGTGCAATGAGTTTGCTTTAAATAAACATTTTTGCTTTCTAAAACTCTGATATGAGAAAATTTAATGCTAGCATTTTTGTCTGTTTCTAGCACATGCTCTCAACTGTTGCAGAAAGGCTCAGAAGTGTTTTCAATGATGTGTGAAATAGGTTTAAAACTCAGAGATGAGTCTCCTAGCTTGTTTGAATGATCGTTAGAAGAGAACACAAAGCCGCAAAGAGCTTGGAAAATTTAGTTTTGAGGGGCTAGAGCTCTCAAAATTCCATAGCCAGCATGAGTTGGAGAGTTGTGGTCTAGAAAGGTTTTCCAAGCTCTGGTCATCTTCTGACTGACATGTGGGGTGCATATGGAACTTTTCGGGGCAAACCAATCTATTCTACTGTGGTTATGAGGCAGGGAGGCTCAGTCTGTCTTCCAGTTTGGAACCATATGTACGTCCAGCCTTGATCATTTTGTTTGCCTTCTGACAGCTGCGTTCCAAATGTTAACTTATTAACTGTTTTCTGTTCAGTATCCTTTTTAGCTTATTGAGAACACAGTCCTGTGTACACTTTGACTCTTGGAAAAAAAGGCATCCTGAATACAGTGAGACTGACCTCTGAGGAAAGCACATGCATTGTGTTTGAGAAAGGAACTGGCCAAACCACCTCTTGAGTATTCCTTGCCTAAGAAAACCCTGTTTAATTCATGGAGTTTCCATAAGTCAACAGGTGATTTGAAGGCGCGCTTGCGCTCTCACACACAAACACAGAAAGAAATGCTGAGGTTTGAAAATGCTGAATTAGTAGATCAGCTCTGAGGCTTTGCTTGTGGTACCTCCTGTAGGTTAATGAAAGTAAGCACGTTATGGATTCAGCTGGAAATGTAATAATATTATAACTTACAGTTATAATAATGTTATAACTTACAGAGGTGCAACACAGGATTTTAAATGTGTACAGTTTGGCTTTAATCAAGTAAAAGTGTTTTGGTTTCCAGCATTGTTTTTATGGATATGATATCAGTGAATTCACGTATTAAAATAGCTATGCTGGCTATACTGTGTAGGTTCAGTCTGGGTCAAAAATGTTGGTGAATGTGATAAGGAGATGAGAAGTTTCTGATCTGGACTTTGATCAGAAGGAAAAAAAGTATATTTACTTTTCTTGATTCAGTGACTGAGCAGAGGCTCAAGTTCTGGGCATCTCCAGCTAATAGGCCAGGTAGCAGCAGATGACAGAAAAAAAATCTGCCTGGAGAGATTCTGCTATACTGCTAGTCAAAGGCAGACAGTACTGGGTTAGATGGATAAATAGTCTGAGGTTAGATGGATAAATAGTCTGAGCTGGTGTAAGGCAGCTCCGTCTTCAGTGGACTGTCACTGAAAGCATAACCTCTTTAAAGTTGTCTTGCAGTTGTCTGGTCTCTTCAGTGAAGGAGACAGTTTCTTCAGTGTTACAGTTTGATACACTGTCAACCCTCCACATTTGCAGGTTTCACTTTTGTGGATTTGATTACTCATGGATTATTTGCTGTCACCTCTGCTGCCACCCTATGCCACTTTTAATAAGGACTGCAAGCCCCGTGAGGCTGAGAAACTGCAAATGAAGCTTGTAAGTCCCTACTAAAAATGATGTGGGGCAGCAGTGGAGATTGCAGTAAGCCCCACCAGCCACCAACTTCTGCCTTGTGAAGGAATCCTGATGCCTCATAGGAATCCACAGTGGGTTGAATATGGTGATCATACTTTTTGTGTGTGTTAAATATGGTTTGGGAGGGCCTAGAGTTATTCACAGTTTTTCCACTTTCACAGGGGTCCTTTGCCCCTAACCCTAGTGAATGTGGAGGGATGACTGTATTAGTTGCGTGTTCACTGTGCCTGGTTCAGTCTTCCTCTTTGTCCTCAAACTGTCTTTCTCGATAGTCCTCTTAAACAGAACTTGACCTGAATCACCCTAGTCTCACTTGGCATCTCCTTTATTATAATTACCTTGTGGTCATCATTATCACCACCATCATCACCATTATCATCATTGGTTGGAGGTGGAGAAAGGACTTTTCTATAACAGGCACTTTTTAGAGCCCATATAAGGTGCTGTTATGCTTCTTGGGTCCTTTCACAGTGGAAGGTGGGTAGACCACACAATTTCAGTAGCCAGGAGAAGGTTTTGCATCAGTACAAAACTGCACTCAAGTGCAGTGCTTTACTTGAGGGAAATCTCCTGTTGAGATGAGGGATAAACTGAGTAAAAGCTGTACCTTTGTGGTAGAACGTATGCTGAACCTAGGAGATTTTAGGTCTAATTTCTAGCATCTCCAGATAGTTCTGGAATAATCTTTATCTGGAAATCTGGAAAATCACAACCTGCGAGTGTAGATTAAGTAGTATTGAGCTAGATAGACCAACAGCTTGACTCACAATAGGACTTATTCCTATGTTTTTAAACCTAATTTCTGCAGCTGAAAAAAAATGTTTTTTTGGGAAGGAGATGGCAGAGAAGAAGATTTTGCTGCACCTCAACAGTCTTGCTGTTTGCAGTCTATCTGTGGCAGTCAGAGGCTGCACCTGGGAAGTGAGTCTTCACTTACCTGTGTTCCCTTCCTTCTCTGGACCTGTGTCCTGAACTCCATTTTATCCTTTTAGTGTTACAAGGTGTCACACCTTGTCACCTCACTCTGCATTGTGCCTTCTACTCTTCCTTCGCTGCTGGAACCCTTTTCTTTGCTTCAACAGACTCTCCATACCCTGCCTCCATAGCAACAGGATCAAGTCTAAATGCCTCCCTTCCTTCCTTCAGAAGAGGAGGTGGGAATGGTGTGGCCCTCAGATATTGTTGAACTTCAGCTCTCAGCATTCCTTACCATTTATGCAGGCTAGCGCTGGTGGGAACCGCAGTTCAACAGAATGCCCGCTCTTGCTCTGGAGGATCCTTGACAGTGATGGGGAAAAAGAAAATCTTGAGGCCTGACTTCTCTGCCTATAACTAAAGGATACTGACATCATTTCATGTGTCCTTTCTTCTCTCTATGTAGGACTGTGGAACAGAAAGGGGACGGACAGAGAAGACACCTTTCCCTAAGGCTGAAATTTTGCATGGACTGCAGCCATGGGACCATCTGCTGGGAAGAGTGACAGCACTGAACAGATTTTCTAAGAGGACTCTTGGCACACACTCTCTTTCTCAGGCCAGTTCTCCCCTGTGTCATCAGCTATGGCAGGAAACAAGGAGAGGGGCTGCTCTGGTGGAACTCCTCTGGCTCATGTGAATGGTTTCCCTCCTGCTGTATACCCTTTTCCTTTCCCCAACCCACACTTCGAGATGCTTACTAATGGAGGTTACTTCCGGAGCTATCCTACTGACCTGCCCAAGGAAATGGCATCACTGTGTAAGTATCTAGAAACAAAGGGATGTCTGTGGGGGTGAAGCTGGGGAGGGGAGGAGTGGTGGAGGATTGAAGGAGTAGAGGGCTGGGGCTTGATGCCAGAAGGGTAGAGTTGCCAAATTAATTTGAGAAAAATGCGACATCCAAAAGTTCTTTCCAGTCTTACGGGTGTGCATCTTTGTGACCGCTGCACATGTGTGGTGAAATAGATAAAATGTGGGGAACAGGATTGCAGGGTGACCTGCTGCTGCCTTCTCCAACTGTGGTCCTTCTGGATGTTATGGACCAGAACTGTCACCAGCCCCAGCCAGTGTGGCAAGTGGTCAGCAGTGATGGAAGTACAATCTAAAATATCTGGAGGGCACCATGTTAGGGAAGACTGAACAGTTCCAATTATAACTTCAGGTGCATAGAGGTGTTGTTGGATTCAGAGTGATTTCTCTCCTGATTCCTAGAATGAATTTCCTGAACTATGTCAGTGCTTCCAGACTTTTAAGGTATTGGGATTTATTGGCCGAACATATGTAGATGTCACTGGGTTAACCTTATAGGATTACCCCTGGCATCTAGCAAATGAATGTTTTGGATCTCAACATGGAATTCAGACTACATCTTCACTGTGAGTTCTTGGTAGACATTTCTACAAGGCAAAGTAGCCTCATTGAAGATCAGAATTATGTGAAGATGAAGTTTCCCCCATAATGAAAAATCTTCAGTCAGTGGATTGAGACAGAAGGTGGCAAATCTTTGGTCTGAACATGTGAATTGAATTATTGGCTAGAGCTCTGAATCATTTCTGGAAACTGATTGGCACCCAGTGCAGTTCATAAAGGATAGGCTTTATGTGCTTGTGGCTGCCCATCTGACAAAAAAAGCATTATATCCTATTTTATGAGTTACAGCTCAGGGACAGTACCATGTAGAGTACATTGCTATAGCAAATCCTATGGTTTAACAAACCATGAGTTGCCAGTTCCTTGTCAAACAACCTGGGAGCAGGATTTAAATATAAGCAGGTCTTCTAGTACCCAATATGGAAGCATGGTTAGTATAAGTGCCTATCAAGATGGTAGTATCTAATTGTCAATTCTTCTTTGTTGTCTGACCATCATGAGGGAGGGGCAATAGCTCAGCAGCAGAGCACACACTTTGCATAGAGAGGGTTTCATACTCAACCCTTGGCATCCCGGATAAGGAATAGGAAGGAATCCTGTCTGAAACTCCCAAGATATGCTGCCAGCATGGTCTATAATACTCTGCTAGATGGATCTGCTTGACTCAGCATAGGACATCTTCCTATGATTCTGTGAACCTAGTGTAAAAATCTTACTAGTCAAAGGCTATTTTTTACTGCTGCATAGTAGAGTTGAATGACAAACCAAACCGAATACAGAGGATAAGGAAGGTTTGGCTGCAATTTGACATGCTTGTCATGGCACCACTGGGCACCCAGAGTTGGACTAGAATCTGAGCACTGGCTACTGTGTAAAGACAAAGACTCTAGAATCCAGAATTATTACCAGATTAGTAGGAAGCTGGAGTCACTAAACAACATAGAGCAATTCATGCAACCATACTTTGTCTGCTACATAGCAACTTTCACTATACTATTTGATTATGTTAGTTTGATTAAGTTAAATACCCCTCTGCAGTTACTCTAATTAAAAAAACAAAAAACACAAACTAAGAGATTTCCAGGGCTGGCTGTATATGTGTGCATGTGCAGAAATCTGTTCTCAGACATGAATATTTTGGGGAAATTCAGTGAGTGCTGTGAATCAGCCCACATAGGCTCTTGATTTAGAGCTAGGCCTTTCAAGAAGCTCTTCTTGTCTAGACCCCTTGTAGCGTTGGTGGTAGGGACCTGGACTTAGCTTTTCAGGGGATCTTGGAAATCACACTTTATAAGATACTCTGTCCTAGTCTCACTGAGGGGACTCATGGGCAAAGTGCTCATAATGGAGGCACTCAGAGCAGTGTGTGCGTGCATGCATGTGTATGTAAGCACACGTGTGTGTTGATTGTACGATAGCACTTTTGAACTGGAGTGCACAGGAGTGTCATGCCCAGGGTTTGTTGGGTGTGGGTCTCACCCGTTTCTCCTGGTTATGTGCTCTGTTCTCCACACTTTGGGGCATGTTCCGACCGCTCTGCCCTTTCCCGCCCCAGGGTGTGCCCAGGCTTGGTGCCAGACCTCCAGGCACCACTTGGCTCCACTCCTCCCGCCTGCCAGTGCAGGGACTGAAGCCCTACATGTTTTCTCAGGTGCGAGTTCCAACACGCCGAAGCAGCGTCCCCACGCTGATGGGTTGTCAGTTAATCAGGCTACCAGTTTGCAGCATGTCTCTGGTGCTTCAGGGCTGTGTGCATGTAACCCTCCATCTACTTGGGCTGTGGCCTGAATGGGAGGAACCAGAAAAGAAAAAGATGCAAGAACTGTGCTCCTTCCTTCCACTTCCTGGATTTTGCTGCATGAGTTTGGGTCCTTCGTTTTGGTCTGTTCATAGTATCTTGAAGCTTCAGTCATTCCCCTTGGTTTTCCTCTCTCAGCAATGCTCCTGTCTTCGAAGGCTTCTTTTGCTTCAGCTTTGCCAACAGCAGCCTGTCCTGCCGCCCCTACACTGCTATCATTGCAAATATGTGTGCCTGATTGACTGACTTATCCACCAGGGGGCATCCTCAGAGTACATGTGATGAGCCAAACTGTGTTCTTTTTAATTATATGATTTCTAAGGAGTGTCTAAGTTACTTCTGGAGAAATCTTTCATCAGCACTTCACACATGAGGTGTAAATTGACTTTGCTTTTGAAACTGTGCCTTGCCTCAAGGTTAAGCTTCCCCAACTGCAGCATGCTTTTTTTAAAAAAAGAAATATTGCTCTGACAGATTCTCTTCTGCATTAATTCTCTTCTGTGACACACACACATATCTAAAGAAATGGTCTTTTAGGTTTACCCTAAACTGGTCAGATTGTTTGCTTTAAATTTATTTATTTTCTGAACTCCTAGGCAGGCAAATCAGATAGAAAACAAGCAAATCCATGGGCTGTTTCCAGTTTTAGGTGTGTGAAATAGGGTTGGATAGAAACAGACTTCCCTATTACCACAGGAGCCCCTCCAGACCCCAAAACTGCTACACAGTAGGACAGGAGACCCTGTTGAGTGGGGTGAGTTACGGCTTTTATGTGGAGGAGAGGGTTATTCTTGAAAATTTAGCAGAAGTACTTTCTATGAGGAAGGCTCTTCTGTCCAGAGAAAGCAGAACGTGGAGCCAGCCTAGATTGTTCAGAGCTCAAAAATCTGAAACAAGCATACAACTGAATATCAGCACCATTCTTATTAGGGTTGCCAGATTGAAAACTGGGGATGGTTCCTATACCATTAATGGATGTGTAGAAGAGGAAATTTCAGCAGGATTTTCTTGTCATGCAACCAGATAATAAACCACAGTTCCTGAAATTCTATCTTCTACATAACCATTAATGGTTCTAGAGCTGTCTCCAATTTTCAGTCTGGCAAACCTAATTCTTACAGAGTTTCAAAAAGCTTCTGAAGAGGCCCTTATTTTTCTTCCTCCTAGTGAGGCCCAGAGATTAATCTAGTGCACATTTTGAGTTGTGGTGCTGCCAATGAGAAGGCCTTGCATTTCATCTTAATTGCTTTACTTTATAAAGAGATGGCATATGCTAGCAAGGCCATCATTGTCAACTGAATAGAGTACCAAAGAGTATATGTTCAGAGAAGTGTTTCCTGAACCAAGCAGGCTGATAGTCATTTTAGGGCTTTAAGGGCAAAAACCAACACCTTGAAATGGGTTCAGAGAAGTGCACAACCAGTGCAGACATTTTAGTGTGACATCATGTGCTCTGTGAAGCTAGCACCACCTAGTAATTAAGCTGCAGCTTTCTGTTTTAAAGAATATTCTGAGGAGAAGTCCCAGGTAGAGGGTATTTTAGTAGGACAAACATGAAGAATATCCTGTTGAGAAGCCGGTTCCTTTTCCTCCATGTGTGCCATGTCACTTGCATCCCTGCTAAACCCAGTAAAATGTACTACTAGCCACATCTGTCTCTTGCAAAGCCAGAAGTTCTTCCAAGAAATAGACTTTTTCTTTACAAGGGAGCATGACCCTGGCCACAGCTGGTACAACTTTGATTCCTGCATCAAGAGAACCACCAGTTTTCATCATCCCAGTCTTTTCTCTGTTCAACTTCACCCCATTGATCACTCAGTGGTCTCCAGGCATCTCTGCTAGGCTGCTACCAATAGTCCTGGAGCCAAGGAAAATGAGAAAAAGAGCTGGGTATCACCATGTATTGATGATATTACTCCAGAGTTCTGGATTGTCTTACCTGGCTATTGCATATGAATCTGATTGAGCTCTAGAAGAAGCCACATAATGATTTCCATAGAATGGGAGCATGTTCTTTCAGGAAGTACTGAAAGAGGAAAGAATGGAACTCCTACAGAGTGGTTTTCCTTCCTTCCATACCCTTGGCTCCCAGCTTAAGAGAGTTGGTTGCAGTTTGGTGTGAGCTTATATGTTGGAGGCAGGTAGAGAGTCTGCATTTTATAGAGGACCTCTATGAGAGTTAAAATATAGATATCTCATTGAATACGCCAGGTTAGAGAACCTTTGTCTCTCCAGCTGATTTGGTCTGTAATACCAAGCAGCCCCACCCAGCCTGCACAGTGGTAAAAGACTGGAGGGCTAAAGATTTCCTGTTCCAGTATATGTAATTTTTCCCAATGCATTGTGAGGCCAAGAGAGTGGGTGCACATGGTTGTACTTATGTTTGTCTTTTCCTGCATGTGGGTTGGGGAGGGTGGACCTCTGAGTGTGCATTTTTTCCTATGTGCGCATAGTGAGACAATACATCTGCTTGAAAAGTAAAGTGTAAAGACAGGAAAATAACACTGGATAGCATTAGCAGTTCTCATTATAAGGATGTCAGAAAGAAAAGGAGGACCAGCCTGAGACATTTCTTTGCCTGAGGCAAGGGACCAGATGGTACTTTCTCCCCCATTTTGTGTACAGAAATGAACTGGACTGAGTGATCACCTGATCTAACCTCCTTACACTCTTCCCTATTGCACCTGAAGGTAGCAGGCTAGTTTAGTGGGCATGGGTTGGACCACATGGCATGTAAAGCTCTGTCCGCCAGCATAGATGAATGATTGGGCGCTACAGGTGGAATAGTTTGTGGCGGAGGGGTGCTATTATTTTTCCTGGCAACCACTGCATGAGGTAGTTCCCTTTGTCTGCCTAACGATGGAGCTGTTCTTTTAGGGCAGGGAAGCGGGCTATGATGGTTCCTCCTGTAAATCAGGAAGAGAAGAACAATAGATTCAGGTAACAGGAGGAAAGGATTCCTAACTCATCATCAGAGCAGCTCTGCTTTGATTTGAAAGAATTGCTGAAACAATTTCTCTTGAACTTGCTCTTGAAAACCTTCAAAAGACTTTAGGCTGATGGTCTTCTGTCTTAAGGGTGGGGAATGAACTAGACTAGCCTTCCCCAGCTTGATGGCCTCCAGACAAATCAGTGGTTGCTAGAGGAAATCCAAGCCTGAACTCTCCCTAGAAGCCAAGATGACTAAAATTAGACTGTCATAGTTTGGACATTTCCTGAGAAGACACGACCCCCTAGAGAAGACAATAATGCTTGGTAAGGTAGAAGGCAGTAGGAAAAGGGGAAAGAAAACATTACCGATGGATAGGCTCAATCAAAGAAGCCATGAACCTAAGTCTGCAAGACCTGAGCAGGGCTGATGATAACAGAGTGGCTTGGAGGATCACCATAATCTCATTCATAGGGCCACCGTAAGTCAAAGTCGACCTGATGGCAGGTAACAACAACGAGATGTGTTACACTACAACACCCAGCACCTCTGGCTGGGGATGATGTGCACTATTGTCTATTTCATCAGGAAAGCCTGGACTACATAGGCCATTTAATTTCAATCAGATCTACTGTTCTCCTCTTCCACTATTCAGTATACAGTGACTACTTTGGGTTGGAGATTCCGGGAGTTTAAACCCAAAAAAGCAACTTTTGAAAGTTCTACTCTTGCTCTGCCGTCTGCTGTGTTTTGTGCTTATCTTTGTGGGCTCATGGCATTATAGCCGTTCTCCCTCTAGTGGACACTGGTGGAACAACCAACGTGTTACCTGTTCTTTTCAGAGGGCTGTTAAGTCTGTGGAATGCAGCCGCTCTGCTCGCTGCAGCATTTCTCTCTCCAGTGACCAGAAGCAAAGGAAGAGGGGGCTCTTGTCCTTTTAACAGCTGCATAGAAACAAATAGCATAAGCAGCTACAGGTTTTCTTAGCCCTGTACATCAAGTTGCACCTGCCATAATTCCTTCTTCTGCACTTTTAATAGTTGTTAACAAGTGTCCTGTTTTCTTTTTGTATCTGGTCATCTTTGGTCAGGGGTGGTGAACTTGTGGCCCTCCAGGCATGATGGGAGTAGTAATTGCTCAGCAATTTGAGGACTGAAGGTTCCCCACCAGTGCCCTAACTGTTATTAACTTGGCAGAAGTGACCCCCAGCAAGCATTTCCTGCACCACACCCAAAAGGGGTTGACTGGTTATCTCCCTTTGCTCCAGGACACTGAAAGCGTTTGTTCAGAATCCTGCTCTCATAGGGCTGCCTGGTTGTAACCCAAAGCAGGCAGTCAGCCAGGGGCATATCTATCATAAACAGTGCCTAGGGCAAGTGTGGAAGTTGTACCCCTACCTCTGGGGCCGCCGCTGCCGCCTCCTCCTCCTCTGCCACTTCCAGCACTGCTTTTTTGTGCCCACGCCCCTAGCATTGGCACCCAGGGCAAATGTCCTTCTTGTCCCACCCTTGATACACCTCTGCAGTTAGCACCATACAGCCTGCCATTTTCTGCCCCATAGTGGCCTCATGCCTTTTCCTTGGCTACCATGGAGAATACTGGAGAGCCTTGGGCTGCATCCCATGGATCAGCAGTGTATTTTTTACAGTTCCTTATGTAGCAGGAGATGGGTCAGCTGCAGCTTCTTCTGCTTGTTTTCTGTCGCTGGTCTCATTGACAGCCTTGCTTCCCTTCAGGGTGCTGTACATCACAGTTGGAGTCCAGCTTGTGACAGCAGAAGGGGAAAAGGGGGATTATGTAAAGGAAACCTGGCTTCCTTGTTTCCCGATGCACTGGGTGATTTAAGAGTACAGTGCGGATCTACAGGTGGCAACATTATCTGCACTCTCCCTTGCTCCCTCCCACAGTCTGGGTGATTGGCAGGGAGAAATGCAGGAGGAGCAGAGAATGTGTGTGTGCGTGCGTGTGTGCGTGTGTTCACTTGCTTGTGTGTGCACTTGTTCATATTTTGTTGCTTGGCACACTTACAAGTGTGCCTCAAAGTGACCCATAGTGCTACTCAAGGAGCATGGCTGTCTCCGTGAGCTCTGTGGGGTGGGTATCCAATCCAGATTCAGCATCAGCTTCAACTTCAGATCAGGTGATGAAGCTGCCTGTTGGCACTAGTGAAACATGCCTTTATGCTTCCTTCAGTTGTACCCATAGGCAGAATTTACGTGGCTCTTTGATGTTTCCCCTGGTTATCAGAGGCAAAGCAAATGGTGCCAAGCATGTGAATCAGGGTCATTTTGCATATTGCATCCATGCTGATAGATTCAGGTTATCTTTTCATTTGATTTCTCTCTACCCTCCATCCCAGCTTTTTAAACCGCAGTGTCAGTATGCCCATGCCAGTTTCCCTTCAGGGCCCTCTCCAGTTTTCTAACATGACTGAGCTCATCCTCTGCTCTTCTTCTTGGACTCCTGCCTCCCTCTTCTTATACCCATGTACTCTCTCTCTCATTCTTGGCACAAGATTGTTTCTATCTAGGGTCCTTTCACTTGGTGGGGAGGGTAGAGGGTCAGGTGGTGGAAGGGAGTGTATCCTGACATTGCAGAAAAAGATGGGGTAGAGGGACTTTGCAAGCAGCAGTTTTGTCAAGGCAGCTGAGGTAGGCAAACCTTCCAGCATTTCACAGATGAAAACCAGGATACACGTGGCCAAGCAACTTCAGAGTGTGAAGACTGCAAAAGTTATTAATGAGGAGCAACCCACAAGCTAGGTGAGGCTTTTGCCTGAGACTACTGGAAAGAGCAAGATTCTCTCCCTCTCTGGATTGATAATATGCAAACTGTTTTTGTCTTTTGGACTCTGTTTGCTGTGATATAAGCTGTGACTAAAGGAGTAAAGTGGGAGGAGAAGAGAGAAACTGGAACATCTTAAAAGCAGGTGAAGAAGTGGAATAATAAGGATTAATTGGGACTGTTCCTCCCTAATCGGGACAGTTGGAAGGTATGACTAGGTGGAGAGTTTGGGCCAAAAGCAGATGGGTTGCCATCGTATCTAGCATGGCTTCTTCGAGCCTAATGCCTCCAGTTGTTTTGGATTCCAGTTCTCGTGAGTCATGGTAGCTAGGGCTGATGGAAGTTGTATTCCAAAACTGGCCTGGTTCTATGTGGATGTGAATGGATTCCCCATGCCCAGGATTCAATTCAAAACAGTGAGGCTGCTGTCAGCTTCAGGGCACCTCCTTAGAATATGTGAGGAGATAATAAAGAGAGTGCTTCTGACCATGTGGAAGGTGCTTCTGCATAATCATCACTATCACCAAATAACCACAGTCAAGCCCTGCATATCTAGAGGAAAGACAACAAGCATCCAGGGCCAGAGCACAAGGCTTCTCTCGACCAGTTTGAGCCTTAGTAATCTGGCTTTTTGAAACGAAGCAGTGGACTCCCTTTGCTCCTTTCCCAGCTAGCAGCCTACTGAGGGCCGTGGCTGTGCTGGCCGCTCACACTGCTAAGCCCTCCTTGTCATGGGCCCCCCATTATGAGTGCTGAGGCCTATTTTGGCCCATGCTGCCTGAAATGAATTGGGACTCCCTCCTGGCCAGCTGAATGAGCTGGCAGGGCAGCTGGAAATAATTATTTCATCAAGGAGAGAGAGCAAGGCCCAAGCAAAAGGGAGCGGTACTGTCAGTTCCTCTCCCGGCTAAGCGCACCCCCATCTTTTCTCTCTGACACCTCCTGCTCTGAGGCCATTGGTCCTCTAAAGTTTGGCTGAAGACTGAAGAACCCCTGCTCAAACTTCTCCGCTCTTAGCCAGAAGTGAGGAGGAGCTCTGGATTCTGATAGCAACACAAAAAACAGTTGGGATGCACAGAAGGAAGGGGGGTGGGAAGGAACACTGATTCTGGTTTCCATCCTGAATTCACATCCCTCACAGTTTTGTTCTCTGCAGCAGCCTGTACCTGTTCCCCACAGAACTACATTTTCCTCATGTAATAGAATCTGGAATCTTGGAGCCTGAGCTTCCAACCTGCTTCCTCTTCAGTATTTATTCACATGTTCAAGTCCCTGCAACTATCCGAATTAGGCAGGGATAGTCCTGATTAATCCTCCTTTGTCCCACTTTTCCACCTGCTTTTGAAATGTCCCAGTTTCTCCTCCATTAACTTTCCCCGTTTGTCCTCTGTTTACTTTAATTGTTGCCAACTGAGTTCAGAATGCAAAAGTAGTTAGTACCCAGTCAACTCAGCAGGGAAGAGAGAAGAAGAGGGAGTGGAATCTTGCTCTTCCCCGTAGGCTCAGGCTAAAGCAAACTGCTGCAGTATCTCCTAGCTTGTCTGTTCTTCATTAGTAACTTTTACCATCTTGACTGCACTCTTGATGTTCCTTGGCCAGACACGTCCTGATTTTTGTCTGTGAAATATTAGAGGGTATGCTCTACTAGTGTGGAAAATGCTCTTCTGAAGGCCAGGCTGAAGTTGCCGTAGCCTTACAGCTGGTCTTTCATTGCAAATTATTCTTCTCTAAGGGAGCAGCACTCTGCAGTTGAAAAACCATGGGGAGAAATATACTGAATTCTTACCTTGCCACTGTTACCCTGTGAACTGGGGGTCCCGGGAGGGACACCAAAATGTGCTCAACTAAAGGTGGGGAAAATTAGCTCAGAGCACTGCTTAGCGTTACGAGAGGCAGGGTAACGTAGCGAGATCTTGAACCCTATGTCTACAGGGTCGGGTCGAGTCAAGGAGAACACAGAAGTTGAAATAATAAATGATGTTTATTAAATACAAGCAAAACAGTGTATGCGACACACTCATACAAGATAACTAAAGAAAATAAAGGTTGGAGAGGTATAGAGGGATTTTTAGAGGGATTGCTGGTTTGGGTGATACTTCACCTGTCCTGAAGCCCAGAAAAATAGAGAGCGAAGCTGGGGTGCGATGTAGCTCAGCACGTGGAGCTGAGGGGAGGCTCGCCAAGCAAAGCGGCAGCAAGGCGGGATGAAACTCGGGAGCGTTCCGAGGAAGGTCTCGGAATCAAGGGTTTTTATAAGGAGAATTGTGACTGCGGGCTATGCCGTACTTGGGGGAAAACAATAGATTTGGAGTTGGAGACAAAGCCTCCGAAAGGTCAGAATCTGAATGATTGAGTTATCGTAGCGGTTCTCAGTAGAGTAGCCAGTATGCAAACGCAGAGTACTTGGGTATTGCATAGTTTATCCATCAAGCTGCCATCGCGGGGCAGAGGCTCTTTTGTGAGTGGCGTGCATACCTAATTAGAGTACTTGCCTGGAGGTCTCCTAAAGCAGTGAGTCAGCTATTTTCTGGCCTGCCTGTATTGTATTTTGAATATTACGGCTATTAACGGCTGAGCTTGTTTACGTGCTTGTCCGGTGGCCTTGCAAGCACGTGGAAAGGAATAGAGAAGTGCAACCGAATTAGCGATATCAAAAGGATATCTTTTAGTATCGCAAAGCTCGGACTAGCCAGGGCAGTAACAATCCCCCCCCCCCCGAAAATGGACGATGTTGGGGACAATGTCGGACATTTTCCAATTAAAAAGCAAAAATCAATTTAGAGCGGAATAGGGGCTTGCAGGTTGGTAGCCGTATCATTCCTCAGGAAAGGGAATTCCGGGAAGAGCAAAGGATTACTATCTTATAAAGACATTCCTAACTAAAAACCTAAACCTAAACACACACACACACCAATGGCAATAATGCAATAATAAACAATTAAACAATAAACAATGTCCAATGTCCCGTCAATAGGGAACTGTCGAAGAAAGAGCAATAGAAAATGCAAAATGAAGCAATCAATGAAATACAGTAAGTCCAATGCATGGTCTGGCAATGAAGGCAATCCAATGAGCCAACAGTTCAATGTGGAAGGAAAGTTCGTAGTCCGGGGGAGGTGAGGTGCAAGCAAAAGTCTTGGCACCCCCCCCCTCGCAACAGGAAAAGTCTTTTTAGCTGGAGTGGGCGAGCAACGCGTAAGTCCATCCAGGCAACGGAGCAGGAACAACAACAAAATGTCCAAGTCGGTGCAGCTTGGCTTGCTGCAAGTTCAGGAGCAAAGAGTCTTTGCAGAATTTGGAGCCTGGAATAGTCCATAGGTTTCAGCAAATGGTAGCAGGAATGGCAAGAAGTTCGTGGCACACGGAAGGCTGCATGGTCACCTTCCCTCACAGTCACGGGTGTCGTCGAAGCACCAGGAATCTCCAAGTCTCGGCCCTCAGATGGAGTGGCAAATTTCTTCATCACCCCCGCCCCACGGTACTCGGGGGCAATGGTACGACCTTGGAATCTTCCCAGTCTTCTGGATTAATTGACCTATTAGAGTTTTAACAGAAGAACTGACATGATTATTATCCAGTGTATACCATTAATGCAAGTGGCCGGCTCAAAGCCTACTGGGAATTCAAATTGAAACTGAGTCATCATGACTGAAAAGACTAAGAGTCCACGGGGACATTTTACCTTTTAAAGACACAAAACACGTAAAAAGAAAGAACTAATTACTTAAACTCTACCAAAACTAACAAAACTATTTACATGGCGGGACTATTTACAGTAACGGGGCGCAGAGGGGTCGCCACTCCACCTCTATTCCCTTCAGACAGTGGCCGTTCAACCATTGTCGAACGCCTCGTAGATTGAGACGAGCATCTCGGACCAATTAATAGCTGGCACTTCCTTGCGACTCAAGGAAGTCTGGCAAATCATGGAGCTCACATTGGGTCTTTGAACGCTGGGATCTTCTGGCTCGGGGATGACCACCGATGCAGGATCAACCGGCTGACCCTTCCATTCTTTTTGCAGGGTCTCCGGAATTACCGGCAGGAGTGGCAGCGCTCGCTCCTGGTTTGGGACCCTTTTCTCCAAGTCATGGAGGAGGCTGGTCTTGGACTCGTATGCCTCCTGGAAAACTGCCTCTCCAGGTATGATGGTGACCAAGATGGAGCCGTAAACTACCTTGGCCCCTCTCATGATCACCAGTGTCACAATTAAGATGGTGCCGTGGCCCTTAAGGACAAGACGGCCCCAGAACGTCTGTACGGAGGGGGAGGCAGTAGCCAAATTCACCTCCGTGGCGCAGTTAGGTTTCATACTGGCTGAAATCTCCCTGGCTGGACTGCAGTCAAAGGGAGTGTGCATGGTCCGTACAGGGTGTGCCAGGGTGAGTGCCTTAGGTAGCCTGTGCTCTGGCTGGGCAGGAACCTCTTGCTGTTTAAATCCCCAGTCTCCTTTGAGATTCCCCTGAAAGATGACATGGAGAGGAAGGACTCTCCTGGCCAAGGCTTCAAGGAAATCCGGGGGGAAACTGCTGGTTTCTAGCGGAGGGCTCAGAGCAGGGATGATGGAGAGCTTAGGAAGCTTGGGGCTGGCTTCCCCTGGCTGTGTGTCCTCCCTTTCCTGGCTCTCACACATGCTGGCAATGTCAGACTTGGTGGGGGCTTCCACGTCTCCCGACTGAAAGAATAGTGCTTCCTCCTGAACCTTAGCCTGGTGCGATCCTTCTAGGTGCTCTGAAAGCACTATGGTCTCGGAGGTGGCTGGATTCGCACTCGGGGCTGAGTCAGGAGAAGGTGCAGTCTGCCTTGTTTTATTGCGCACTGAGCGCTTGTGTCCTCCAAAGGACTTAGATTGGGTTTCCCCCCCGCCATATCCAGAAAGCTGGACATGCTTGGGTGTGGGTTCACTGTACCTCGCAAGTTTGGGGTGCAGCACATTGACTGCTGCACCAGAGTCCACAAGAGGGGTGGCAGGAGTCTTATCCTCTCGGTCCCTATGCCTGCTTTCACCCAGAACCTTCCCCACCTGTCTGGCTTCAACCTAGCCACAACGTTGTGGGGAAGCTTCCTGGACCGAGGGCACCCCTATGCTTGCAGATCCAGGTTAGGGTAGTATCCAGCCGGAGGTGGGCCGTCTGTTACGGCCTGGACCGGCTGTTTACTTCCCGCCTGAAGCTGCTTGTCTAGAGCTTCCAAAAGCTCAGATGTTGGCTGCTTATTGAACTGGCTCATGTCTAGCCCGAACCTTCTGAGCATGCCCCAGACTCTTACTCTATCCCAGGAGTACGTCTGGGCCGTGGGATCGTACCCACCAGACATCTCTTGAGGAGAGCCCGAGTCAGAGAGCTGTTTGGGGGCAGTGGGCTGCTGTAGGGGACTTCCTGCCTTGCTGGGCTGGCTGCGGAAATCTCTTCCCTGCCACTGCCTGTTGTCCTGTCTGGGAGCTGAGCGCGGATTCCAGTTCCCTCGGGGAACCGAATTTGGCGCAGTTTTCCAGTGTTGGGAATGGGGCCCATAATTCGAGTACGTGACCTCGGATATGGGTTCCCAATTCCTGGGTTCCTTTCTATGTGTCTTAGTGGGAAGTTTAAGGGATCCTGCCTTGCGCAGCAGGTCAGAGATCCATCGGAGGTTGTTCCCGAACTCCTCCCAGTTAGTGGTGGCTGGATCCACCAAACCTAATGCCATCTTGATCTCATGATTAAGACCTCCATACAGGAGCATCTTAAATTCGAGGCCGTTAAAGTCGTACCCACGGGGTGTCAAGGGGACCTTCTCGGCCAGAATGGCAAGGAGCTGCTTCCGTGCCACGTAGGCCTCAGGGTTCTCTCGAGGACCCTGTTGCTCCATGACATAGAGCACACCTGCACTCTGTCCGGGCCACAAAATCCTCACTACCTCTCTCATCCAGTTGTGGGCCTCGAGCCTAACCAGGCCTGGAGCCGCCACGGCTGACTCAAGAGTAGGGAGTTCGGAGGGGAACATGCAAAGTCGGGCCAGTTGGGTCAGGTCCTGACCATTGGCTGTCGGGTGAGAATGTATCACCGTGTTTAGCCACATGATGCCGGTGGACCGATTTAATGGACCCAATTGGTCTGCAATAGCTTTGGCCTCAGTAGCACGCCAGGGGACCCTAGTCTCTGTGACCTGCGTCTCTTGCGTCTCTTGCCTGTCAGAACTGCCTTCTCCAAGGGGGGTGGTCCGTCTAGTCATGGACCTAGTCTCTACCGGGTGGACTGGCACCTTAGGGTCACTCCAGTCTGGATTGTGGGGAACGGTTGCCTGAGCATCCTCCAGCAGTGCCTCCCAAGAAAAGTCCTCAGCGAACGTTGGGAGCAGCTCCGGGCACACAGCCGAAATTAAGGCTTTGCACGTTTGGAGCTGGCTCTCCAGCACAGCAATCTGTTTCTGGCAAGCTACATGGCTAACAGCCTCCTGCTGTTCTCTCACTTGCCCCACCATAAACTTGGCCGCAGACCAGGCATGATCCAGCTCTGCCTCTAAGGCATGGGCTTTCTCTTCCCATGTTTGCGCCACTACTGTGATGTTATTCAGCTTCTGGGCAGACGCCTGCATTACGGACGCAAAAGTTACTTTGTCCGCACGCAACGTCTCAACCTCGGCTTGAAGCCGGCATTCTCTTTCTCCACACTAACTTCTCTCTGGTCTCTACCAGGGCACTACTAGCATCTCTGGGCATAAGCCAAAGTCCCCAAGCGGCCAAAGCGTCCTTAGACAGCCCGAATGGGTCCTTTGATTTACGCGCCAGGGTATACGCTTCCTGGAGTGTGGTAAAGGGATCGGCCATCTGGAAGATGGTGTCCTTCCAGGGGCATTTCCCCTTACTCAACACCCATCTTTCTAGTTTACCTCAGACCTCTTCCTCCAACATGAGGTCCTTGATCGTGACCTTGCTACTCTCTGCCATTTTTCAACACAAACCACAACTGTCTCTAACACTACCTACAAGCTACAAACTACAAATCACAAACTACAAACGGGACCAGGAACTGGAGTGATGGGAAGGATCACCTAGACCCCTGGGGGACTGAAGGAAAACGAACTCTGCGGAACTTCTCTAGGAAAGAGGGACGGGAACCTATCTCCAGCCTGCCCAAACGAAGTCACTTTGGTACTCCCAAGCCCAGTTTTCCACCTCGACAGCACTGGGGACCAAAGGACGAGGAAACGGTTCAGGGACAGGGAGGTCACCTAGACCCGGGGAACCCTCAGGAGTACTCCGCCTGCCTGAAGGGGGGAAACGAACCCAGTGGAACTTACAGCGCCGCCTGGCCAAGCAGCGGGGGAAAAGGGCAAGGAGCCAAAACTGAACCGTTCCTAACTGGTTTTCTGGGTGAGGGGTACCTTCCTCTACCATGGGCAAAACTTCTAAACCCTAGGCTAGGTTGGGACTCACCACCCGCATCTAGTCGGCTAGCCAATCGGGATGCACCCGAAATTACACAGCGGGACGCACTCGTGCTTCACAACTACTAGTGGGATGCACCCGCACTCTCAAAGCTACCCAACAACAACAACTGATGGGATGCACCTGTATACAAATCTAAGGGGGGGGATTTCTTCCCTAAGTGCTATTTTGCCTTCCCACTATGGTGTTGGATGAGTGTA
The DNA here is from genome assembly GCA_030412105.1 of Cyclura pinguis. NCBI lineage: Eukaryota > Metazoa > Chordata > Lepidosauria > Squamata > Iguanidae > Cyclura > Cyclura pinguis. The sequence goes on along the minus strand of CM059600.1, from coordinate 191,815,883 downwards.
GACTGTTCCTACTGTGCTAACACTCTAACACTTCGGATCCCAGCCCACGATAGACCCGAAGTTAGGGATGTGATTCCCAGGACAGCTTGTGCACACCCCTTGCTATCGGACGATGGTTCACTGCCTAGCACTAGTGACCACGCCGGGGCGGCTGACATACACAAACCAAGCAAGAAAGGGGAACAGATTTCCACCCAGATAGAATAGCTCTAGAGCTCAAACACACAGACTTCTCACACACACGTGTTCCTGCCTAACAGTGCTCTAATGACTTGACCGACCGTCATCTAAGTCAGTACCAGCCTGATTTGAGGAGGTTCGCGACTCCTTCTCAAATTAGGGGGTACCGGGGTTGCCCGCGTTGCTCCACCACTCTGTTACCCTGTGAACTGGGGGTCCCGGGAGGGACACCAAAATGTTCTCAACTAAAGGTGGGGAAAATTAGCTCAGAGCACTGCTTAGCGTTACGAGAGGTAGGGTAACGTAGCGAGATCTTGAACCCTATGACTACGGGGTCGAGTTGAGTCGAGTCAAGGAGAACACAGAAGTTGAAATAATAAATGATGTTTATTAAATACAAGCAAAACAGTGTATGCGACACACTCATACAAGATAACTAAAGAAAATAAAAGTTGGAGTGGTATAGAGGGATTTTTAGAGGGATTGTTGGTTTGGGTGATACTTCACCTGTCCTGAAGCCCAGAAAAATAGAGAGCGAAGCTTGGGTGCGATGTAGCTCAGCACGTGGAGCTGAGGGGAGGCTCGCCAAGCAAAGCGGCAGCAAGGCGGGATGAAACTCGGGAGCGTTCCGAGGAAGGTCTCGGAATCAAGGGTTTTTATAAGGAGAATTGTGACTGCGGGCTATGCCATACTTGGGGGAAAACAATAGATTTGGAGTTGGAGACAAAGCCTCCGAAGGGTCAGAATCTGAATGATTGAGTTATCGTAGCGGTTCTCAGTAGAGTAGCCAGTATGCAAACGCAGAGTACTTGGGTATTGCATAGTTTACCCATCAAGCTGCCATCGCGGGGCAGAGGCTCTTTTGTGGGTGGCGTGCATACTTAATTAGAGTACTTGCCTGGAGGTCTCCTAAAGCAGTGAGTCAGCTATTTTCTGGCCTGCCTGCATTGTATTTTAAATATTACGGCTATTAACGGCCGAGCTTGTTTACGTGCTTGTCCGGTGGCCTCGCAAGCACGTGGAAAGGAATAGAGAAGTGCAACCGAATTAGCGATATCAAAAGGATATCTTTTAATATCCCAAAGCTCGGACTAGCCAGAGCAGTATGACCACTTTCACCCTAAAAGCCCCCTTCCCAGAAAACTTCTTCTGAGAGTGTGTGACATGCCCAAGGTCACCCAGTAGGTTTCAATGGCTGACAGGGAATCAAGCCCTTGTCTCGAGGGACATAGTCCAACATACAAAATTATACATGATGCTGGCTGTTCTAGAACACTGATACTGATAAAAATGTAAGGGGCAGAGTTAGAGAGAAGTGGCTGAGAGGAAGGGTTAAGTACCCCCATTTATCCTGTAAAGGATGCTTTGTAATTCTGGGGAAAGGGCTATCCAGATAGCATTGCAACTGGCTGCACTGTCATATGTAGTCTTGCCAGTGTTCCTTCCAGCAGGGTAGAGGGAGCTAGAAATCTATATAAATGGAGGAATGTTATCTGTGTATGGACGAGTCCTATGAGGGAACCACCCGTTTGCTTCTTTCCAAATAGGAGCTGACTGGATGATGGGCAGAGAGGTGTCTGCTCCTGATGATAATGAAAACATTTGACAATAAATTAAATTTAAAGAAGATAATTTTGAAAAAGTCAGTGTGTAGAGGCAAGAAAAAGTACAGTCCATTTTGTGGTTACTATGGTTAATAAAGTGAATACTTATGTAGTGATGTGGGAAAGTGCTAATTCTGGAAGGAGCAAACAACACAACAGTTAAAATAAAATAAGCTTCTAACTAGTGGCATCGTGCAGGAAAAATATATCTGCCTTCACTTTAGCATGGGTACTTGGCAAATGTTGCTTGGGTCAGTGGCACAGTTATCTGACACTCAGCACTCTCAATGGCAATGGATGAGCCTGGCTGTGCAAGGGAGAAGGATCACATTTAACCAGCAGCATCAGATTGCCATCTGAAATGCTAGAAGAAGGAACTCATCACCACAATGGACACATGGCTGAGAGGGAAGTCTTCCTTATCTCTTGCAGCTGAAGAGTTCCAAATGGGGTATCATTTCTCAAAAGGAGTAGTCTTTGCAACCCTTTGTCAAGCCATATGTGGTCTGCATGGAACCAGGGTTCTGGTTCCAAGAAAGCAAATGCACTATGATGCAATATAATTTCACAAACATTCAACAGTACAGCAAATTATTTGTATGTGAATCTCCCGTCTGTCCTCAACATTTCACTCTCTCTCTTTTTCAAGATTCTCAAGGAGTAGATAATGCAAAAGACTGCTGCTTCAGGCAGCCAAATACATGCTTCCTTCCAGCCAGCCATCTCTTCCTTCCTCTGTCTCTCCCCAGTCTGGTATCTTTGAGGTGTCTTGGACTCCAACCTCCCACGGCCAACATGCCCTGTACTTGGGGATCATGGGAGTTGTAGTCAGAAATCAGGTGGGTGCCAGGTTCAGAAATTCTGCAGTAGGCTATTAGAGAAAATAAATAGTCTGGCTTGTATAAGGCATTTCCTTATATTCCTTTCTTTGAACTCAAGATGATTTCAAGGTGGACCACAGTTGGGGCTAGGGGTGTTATGTGGTTGAAACATTAATTGTTTTAGAATAATCCTCCAAATGTCTGCATACAAAGAAGTCTTCTAGCCTACTCCTCTAGACAACTTCTCTCATAAGAGCAGGAGAGGTATTGTCAGAAACTGAAGTTGTACAGGGAAATATATACAATGAGTATAAGCAATACTGAGTGGCAGAGGAAGAAAGAGACCCAAATCCTCCCTGTCATCTCAGAAACAGAAGAAACTTCTGCACAAAGTTAAAAAGATTGGGATAGTTGTTTTATGGGACTACAGTTCTCAGAATGCCCTTGTCAACATGGCTAGTGGCCAATCTGGGTGAGGGATTCTAAGAGTTGTAGTCCAGAAAATGGACTTTCCCAAGCTCTGGTTAAGGGTCGTTCTGACAGCTTCTCCCTCTGCCCTCCTTGAGTGTTTGACCATGGGATTTGTAAGCAAAGCTGGGCAGCAGAATTCAAATGTTTTTGGCCACCTGGCAGGGTCCTCTCTAAGGGTTATAGGAAGGGCTATACCTGGATGCAGCTGAAGGGAAGAGGGGGAGGAGGTAGACAAGGCAATGGAGAGAGATGATGGGCCAAAGCTATGGACTGAAAGAGAGAAGGGGGGTTTGGTAGCCAAAGGAAAGAAAGGTGGGGCAAAGCGAGCTGGGAAGGGTTGTTAGTGTTGTTACTCACCCATTCAATATATTTTCTGACTTTACAGCCATGTTTCCATGTACATTCTCTCCCATGGTGTGTACATCTTGTTGGGTAAATAGTACTGCCCACAGCTAGGCACAGGGGTGAGTTTCTGCCAAGATGAACCAGGCTGAGCATCTGTGCTTCAGCATCTCCTTAGTTACACAAATGCATTGGCTAAATAGATGCCTGTTTTCGTTTTACATTTCAGTAACTGGGCCAGACATTTAGAAGTGGGGCCTGCTGGATGTTCAGACCCATCAGATCAACCCCAATCATGGTTTTCTTGTGCTGCCCATGACCTATAACTATTAGGTGCTTTATTTCCTTCCCTGAGTTCCTTGCCTTGCTTGTCATCTCTAAGCTCTGAACAGCAGTGAGGAAGCATTGCAGCAGCTGTCCACAAAAGCCGGCCTTGGCTCCTGACTAGGAAATGTGCTCATGGGGGAGGCCGAGATTTCCACAGCTCCTAAAAGTGCTGCACGCCCCTTATCTCCATCCCTGTTTAATAGTGTTCCTCCTCCACATGAGGCAGCTACTGGTGCTAAAGGAATGGGAGAGGCATCTGGTTGTACACTGCTCTCCTCCACAGGGTAGCATCCTGCAGCCAATCAGCAGGAAATGATGAATAATGAGTCTCCAGGGCAGCAAGCTCCGAAGGGCAACTGAACCTGATTTTATTGTGCTATGCCTCCGCACCTTTGTGACAGCCATGTATTTATATCATGCCTTCAGCTTTGCTATTAGTGTGGAGTGGCTTGTGTTCTTAGCTAAGAGCTGCTAAAATTGGGGCTGGCAGAAGCTAAACTAGCCAAACTTTTCTTTTCTTTTCTTTCTTTGTATGATTCCTTTCTTTCAAGGAAATCATTTGTTTTTCTGTTGGAACAGGGGTAGTACATTTTTGTAGCAGTGAAGCTAATTAAGTATGAATGATTAAAGCAACCATCATCATCTCTCCCAAGTCTGGCAAAAAGTACTCACCTATGAGAACATTGCAGCAAGCAGAAATGATGAACAGTGTGTGTGTGTATTTGGAAGTATGTTTAGTGAGGATATTTCTCCCAGGTCCTGTACACCTTTAACTTGAGAGTAAACTGTCTTGGGGGCTAGGCCTAGATAGCTTGAAGGAACCAGATCCTGTCTGATCCTAGAAGCTAAGCAGGGTCAGCCCTAATTATATTTGGATAGGGGATGGCCAGAGAATACTAATTACTGTAGGTTGTATTTCAGAAGGCAGTGGCAAACCGACTCTTGAGTATTCCTTGCCTAAGAAAACCCATGAAATTTACAGAGTCACCATAAATTGACAGGTGACTCAAAGGCTTGCACACACGCATACACACTCACACACAATCACTTTCTTGTACCTGATGGGAGTTAACTTTTTAGTAAACATGTATAGTTAGTAAACTTTTTTTTCCTGAAAAAACTTTATCCCATGCCCGTACACTTCTCTCTGCCTGAAAACAGAGCACTGATAATGTTACATTTCATTTACCAAGTAGTATAATAGAGCAGCATTTTCTGGCAGTCTTTGAATCAGCCATTCTTGACTATGTGGTTTTGCTGGGAAAGTTTAAAACACACTTCCCCATCCTGACATCCTTCTGAATTGGACCACAGTGCCCATTGCACCAGCCAGCATGACTAGTGGAAGGTGATGACAGTTGTAGTCAGTACTTCTGGAAGATACCACGGGATAGAAGGCTGGTGCAGGATAGGTCAAGACATGTCTGTCTTGAATTGTAGACCTTGAAAAACAAAACCATTGAGATGTCTGCTCCTACTACTCTGTACCTATTAGATAGTAAGAGCCCCATGGAGCATTCCACTCTCCTCCTGCTTTGTTTGCCATTGTGAGAAGATTAACATAATCCCAATAGAAGAAAAATAAGGATAGAAAAAACATAAACATCAGATACATCAGGCCTGATATATCTGGTGCTACAACTATTGTCCAGAAAACTCAGTCCCATCTCTTAGGGTAAAAGGACACAAATATATTCAATTTAAATCTGATGTCTCTTTTGTGAAGAGGAAATGCTGCTGAAAAAGAGAGCTAGTCAGTGGTGTGCTGAATAAAAATGTGTGTGTGTGTGTGTGTGTGTGTTTTGGTTGGGGGGCATTGGTCAGGGCAAGTACACAGCTTTGGGTCTTTTTCTACGACAGAGCAGTGACATCATAAAGCAGAGTCACAAGGTAAAAGATAGACCTTTTCTGTTCTGGCAAGTGAATGAGGCAATCATGAGGCTTTACAGGGGTTTGTGACATTATCATAGGCAGGGAAGGCAACCTGTGGGGGCCCCTCCATGTTTTTGGATTGGAAGCTGTGGCGGGTGGCTGGTGTAATTGGAGCAGCGAATCTGTTCCAGCCTTATATTTGGATTTTGAAGGAGCCATGCAAGGTTGTCAACCTATTTTCATGGGTGGGTTCCAGCATCTTGGATAGATCTTCTAACATTTTGATTAAAACCTAAAAGTCTGCTCCACTGATATGGGAGCCACTGGCTGCCACTGACTGGAACTTCCATCATGGTTAGTTTGTGTGGACAGTGTTGACGGATGATGGAAGTTGCAGCCCAACAACATCTGAAGGGCTACACATTCCCCATCCCTGGAACAGAGGAAGTCAGGAAAGGAGGTGAGTTCTCCAGTCAGCTGATATTAATAAGTGGGATATAATGCTACGTGAGAGCCAGGGTGGTGTAGTGGTTTGAGCACTGAACTACAAAACTGGAGGCAAGGGTTCAGTTTCTCATGTGGCCATGGAAACCCACTAGGTCACCTTGGGCACATCAGACACTCTAAGACTGAGAAAATCCCGTGGTAGGTTCACCATAAGTTAGAAACAACTTGAAGGCACACGAAAACAACAACAAACAACAACAACAACAAACAACAATGGTGCTGCATGGTGAGAGTGTGTGTATCTGAATTTATTTTTTTAGAGACTTGTTGAGGAGAGAGACTGGGAGTGCTGCCCTGATGGGTCCGTTCTGCACTTCAAATTTACTACTACACTTACTGCTTACAGTTTACTTACTACTGTGTGGGAATGGAGAGGTGAGAAGGGGGTTCTTCACCTTTCCCAGCTGCCATTTCTTCCTCTTCAAAATACATAGCCAAGTACTGAACCCTTTTGCAGGGGGAAACAAACAAACAAACAAACAAGGCTCTGTCTGGGATGTGATTTAAGCTGCTCCTCCTAGTCCCAAAGTGGCCATGGGGTCCTTGGTTATACATGTCACCCTGTAACATGCGGGGGGGTTAGGGTAGGGCACTGACACTGGGAAGCAATATATAATGAGTCCCCCGTGGTTTTAAGGAGAACATCTATTCTGGGAAAGCAGATAGGAAATATAAGTTTGTGAGTGTGTGTGCATGAGTGTGTATGTATTAGAATCTCATCACTAGCTTTAATTTTTTAAAGAGCATTCTCCCTCTGCTCCATCAAATCTCAGAAATATAAGAGACCCTAGGTTCTCCCTTGGACATAGCATGGCAAAGAAGGCTAAAGCTTTGCTTTTAAAGCTTCCTCCTTTGGGAGGAGCTGTGCCCACTGACCCTGCAGGAAGTGGTTTGGGTGAGTGGGCTCCAGAGGAAAATGAAGCCCTCCTCATCCTCTGCTCTGTTCCTCCTCTTTGTATTCTCACCCTTGGATTGTGAATGTTTCCGTGTGTTTATGGCATCAATTTGGCTGGAATGCAGGAAGGTGCCTGAGGCTGTTCCCGTCTCCTCTGCTGGCTCCAGAGAGAATCAGGCAATACGCTCCCCCATCCCTCCCACCCACTCTCTCCTTCCTTTTAGACCTGTGGACTGTGCGCTGAGCAAAAAGTGAGAGCCAGAGGGGGCATCCTAGAAAGAGAAAACCATCGCCCCACAAGAAGCAATGGAAACCATCTGGTTTGGTTTCCTGTCTCAGCCAGAGCCAGCCCTACTATTGGGCAGAGTGGGGTGGTAGGTATAAGGAGGTGAACGTAGGAGGTGGAAGCAAACTCATGGAAGGAGAAATACGTGTGTGAAAAAGCCTGTTCTGTACTACATTTGAAATACTGTGTACAGTTATAGTCACTCACCTGGGAAAGGGTATCATAGAGTGAGAAAGAGAGAGCCAGTGTGGTGTAGTGATTTGAGTGTTGGGCTATGACTCTGGAGACCTGAGTTGGAATCCCTGCTCAGCCACAGAAACTTGTTGGGTGAGCTTGGGCAAGTCACACTCTCTGAGCCTCAGAGGAAAGCAAAGGCTCTGAACAAACATGCCAAGAAAACACTGTGACAGGATAGCCATAAGTCAGAATTCACTTGGAGCCAAACATCAGCAAAGCTGGAAAAGGGGGAGAAAAGGGAAACCAAAATGATTCCGTGCAAAACCTGGATGAAGAAAGGTTGAGCATTTGGGGGTTGTTTAGCTTGTGAGGAAAGCCTGGTAAGAGGAGGCATGAGAGAGATAAATAAAATTATGTACAGCATGGAGAAAGCAGACTGACACCCTTTGCCTGTAATGTTAGAACCCTGGGTCATCCATTGAAGCTGAATGCTGGAAGATTCAGGGCAGATTTTTTTTTAAATGCTTCTTTGCAGAGTGCATAATTGAACTATGGATCTCAACATCATAATGACAGTGATGGGTGCCAGCTTAGACAATTTTGAAAGAAGACTGGAGAAATTTGTTGTTACGGCCACTGATGGTTATTAGTCAGGATAGTTATGTGTCATTTCCAATATGAGAGGCAAAATATCTCAGTGTATTGGTTGCTGGAGAGTATAAGATGGAGAGTGTAGTTACATTCATGTCCTACTAATGGACTTCCCATGACAATGTTGTCAGCCACCATGTGAACAGAATACTGGATTAGGTAGGATGTCAGTCCTATCCAGCACGGCACTTTGGATGTTCTCATGCTCCTTGGATAAGTGTAGACTTGAATGCAGGTCTCCCTGGTTCCAGTACACAGGTATGGATTTCCAGAATGCTTGTTAGAATTAATGGAGCCAGTTGAACAAACTCATGCGTTTGTGTTTGCATTTATGTCTGAAGTCACCCATGTGCTCATGTGAATTGATTGTGCCAGCCCATGTGTGCAGATGTCTGCAGTATGAATTGTGGCAACAAAGCTCAGAAAAAGTCAAGCTGCAGGTACAGGGCCTTGTGCAAATTTAAAGAAGTTCAAGGGTGGTGACCATGCCTTGGCAGTTCAAGTCTTTTCTTCCTGTTTATCCTTTTTCCCAGGGATCCAGGGGGCTGGATGGAGATCAGAGATGGGAAATGTGTAGCCCTCCAGATAGTGTTCAACTGGACTTGTTATCATCCCTCACAATCAGTTTTGTGGCTAGGACTGGTGGACTTACAGTCAAACAACCTTTGGTGGCAGTGACAAACTGCTGAGCAACAAAGTACAACACAGAGAACTGCACTAAGCTGAAGGACCAAAGAGAGGGAGTAGCTCGTTGACAGAGAACTGAATGGTTAGGCAAAGGCTGCATATTTGTAGCAGGGGAACATGCAGTTGCAGAAGGGAAGGTATTGTTTGTCCGTACAAATATGGCTCTTCCAAGATTTCGGTAGCTTTTAATGATGGTTTTGCCCAAAGCTTTTTGGACAACAGCTCTCAGCATGGCTGGAGAATTCTAGAAGCCGTAGCCCCCAAAAGTAACTTCTCCAAGTTCTGCTTCTCCTTGCATATGTTTCCTCTGTCATCTGATAAGGGGAAGGATGCAGGCATAAGCTCCACATAGGCAGCAAATGCGTTGGCTGCCACCAGGTGTCTTTGAGGGTGCGGTGCCAGGGATTTTGCAGTGCCCAAGCCTGGATCCTCACAGCTCTGGCCAGCAGAGGAAGCTGTCAACATTGCTGCAACAGGAAACAGTTGTCAGCCGCTCCTCTGATGGGAACTGAAGAGTTGTTATGCCCAGGACCTGTTCCCACAATTGGAACTTCCTGACTTCACTTAATAGGGCTCACACAATCTTTTTTGCTAGAAAGATGCGCTGGACGTAAAGGGTGGGGGTGGAGATAGGACTTCATTAGAACATCCGGTCTCTTTCGCTCACCCCAGGCCAGGAAGTCCCAGGCATAATGGGCTTCTAGGCAGAGTGGGTGTCATTGAGGTAGTTCGGCTGCGGAAACACAAATGACTCTGCTTTGCAGAAGTATGTGGCACACAACTGTATGCAGAATGTGATAGGACAGAACAGTTATCAGAAAGACGCACACGCACACACACACACACACACATACACAGAGAGAGAGAGAGAGAGACCACAGCCATAGTAAAACACCCCCTCCCTAAGCTGCTACACTCCTCCCTCCACATTTGTAGGTTTGACCTTTGCAAATTTGATTATTCATGAGTTGTGCGTATGCCTTTACCCTCCCATTCCCCTCCTCCCTTTCCCTCATATTTTGCCAGGCATTGAGGAGGAAGGCAAACACTCCCAGGCAAAAGACAAAGAAATTGTGGGGGGCGGAGACATACGTGCACCTTTCTTCTCTGCCTCTGGTGCTTCCCTCTTCCCATTGCCTTGCCTTTGACCCCAGCACTGAAAATGAACGTGCACTGGGGCACAGGTGCACTTTTCTTCTCTGCTTCTGGCATCCCCACTGCCATTCCCTTGCCTTTGGTCTGGGCATGGAGAATGCATGCCAGGGCAAAAGGCAAGGGAATAGGGAGAAAGGCATGTGTGTGCCTTCCTTCTCAGTGCACAGCGTTCCCCCTCCCATTCCCTTGCCTTTTGCCCAGGCGTGGAGAAGAAAGGTTCAAGTGCTGGGGCAAAAGGCAAGGGAATGAGAGGGGGAGCATGAGCACGAGTTATTCACAGTTTTTCTACTTTTGCAAGGGTTCTGCACCCCTAACCCTTGTGAAAGTGCAGGGGGCAGTGTATATTGGAAAACTTCGTCAAGGAGGAAGGATTCAAATTAGCCCTTGTGGAACTGTCTCCCCCCTCCCTCCTGCTGCTCTGTAACTCCCTTCACCTCATGCATTAGGCCATTGGTTGAGTATACTCAACCAATGACCTAATGCATGTGGTGCATTAGGGGGATGGGAGTTGTAGTACAACATGTCTGGAAGGTGCCATGTTGGGGCACACTGGTATAAATACTTTTATTCATTAAAAAGAAATCTTATGCTGCAACATATGAAAGCAGATTCGGAAGCTCCAGCCTTCCCCTTCACCCAAAACTCTCCCAGCATCCCAGCAAAAAAGTGGGAGGGGGAAAAGAATTTGCTTGATTTTACATAAACAACCTGGGCTTAAGCAAAACGAGGTTCACTCAAGTCCATTGGTTTCAATGGGATCAGGGCATGCCTGACTCTGCAGAGCAAGTGAGCGAAGGCTTTATGGTATGGTAAGGATCCAGCTGTTTCCATGGGGCCAGAATGGGATGACTCATTAAAGGCAATTTTGAAATATCAGCATCAGAAAAGGAACAAACATTTCTCTACAACCCAGAAATTACACTTTGTTTTCACCCACTCTGTTGTCAGAGCTCAGGAGAAAACAAAAAACAAAAAAACTTTTTTGACTACCAACTCTCAGAACCCCCAGCCAGTATGGCTGGGGTGATGGGTTCTAGGATTTGTAATCAAAGAAGTGACATTTCCAAGTTATGTTCTTACCTCACAGTCTTAATGTTTCAGTGTCAGAGGAAGGAAGTTCCATCATCTGGTTCCAGGGAAGACAAACAGTTCTGTGCTAGCTGGATGAATGCTGTTGGCTGTCAAGGCTTAACAGTTAGGTGTAAGCTCAGTACAGTGTATCTGTCTTGCTTTAGCACTGTAGGGCTATGGGATGGAGCAGAGGAAACCAGCTACTGGAGAACTGGTTAAAAAGAAAAGGGAACCTACAGAAAGCCAGTAAGTCCAGGGTAGACAGCTTGTTCCAAAAGCTGTCAGAGCGCCATCAAGCCCTACTTGTCCTGGTGCATGCTGAACCAGAGCATGCAAAAGTTAACTTTTTCGGACTTCAGCTCCCAGGGTCTTCCAGCCAGCATGGCTGCTGGAATGCAGCTGTCTTGTTGCAACCATCACCCATCCAACTGGCTCACAGACAGGAGGCTGGCAAATATAAAATGTAAAACAAGGTAGTCATGTTGTTTGCACTTCATGTCTCAGGATGTGGGTTTTTTTTTTTTTGCATTCTCCTGCTAACTGGTTCTCAGCTTTTAAAGTTGGTTTATTCTTTCTTGTGCTTTAGTTTGTCTACATTCCCCCTCTCCACAGACACGTGTGAGTCACAGTTTGGAGAAGTCTTGTCATTCAGTGTTGGAGCACATGCATAGCATCTATTTAACCATGGCTTTGGTTTGGGGAGATATCTCCAGTCAAAGGATCTCAGATAACACAGCTAGGAAGGGGCTCTGCCTGAAACTAGGAAGAGCCAGAGCCATGGCTAGTCACAGTGGATTGGACTGGATAGACCACTGGCCTAACTCAGAGCTTGGAAAAATAGCATTTTGGTTTATGATTCCCAGAATCCCTTAGCCAGCAGGGGCTTCACTGTGCAGTGAAATGAGGTAACATTCCCAAGTGTTGGTCTGACCCAGCATGAGTTGACTTCACATGATTTGCTTTCTGCATCTAAGGAAGAAGTACAGTTGGCCCTCTACATTTGCTGTTTTCATTTTCATGGATTTGATTATTTGTGAGTTTCTCCAACCCCTGCCCCTCCCACTTCAGGTGCTTCTTTTCTGAGGGAAACTTCCATCTTGGCATCTCTGATGAAGCTGTGCAGCCCTTTAAAAATCCACCTCTGGTCCTCTTCTTCTTCTGCCAGTCATTGCCTGGCCAGCCAAGAATGGCTCTCAGCCTGATATGTTGGCACCACAAACCTTCTCCCAAAGCCTTCCTACACTCAAGAAAGGATATGGGCAAGAGAGGAAGTATAGGGCAACCATGCCAATCAACCCCTTTCCCTTTCCTTTCCCTGCCTGAGTTTGGACCCTGGATGCCTGCTCTCCCCACCATGCCTGAGCCCCCTTCCCATAGACACACACACACACACACACACACACACACACTTTGACATTTGCAGTTTTTCCACTTTTAAAGGGGTTCTGCACCCCGAACCCTAGCAAATATGGAGGGCTGACTGTACATTGTAGGCACCATCACAGGGGACTTCCAGCCAGCAGGGCTCCTACTGCTAGTAATCAAAAGAAAAACCAGAACTATTTCTACCTTAATAGATTTTCTTTAGTAAGAAAAATGACAGAAGCAGCCATGGCGAGTTGCAAGAGGGTCATAATGTGACAATGATGTCTGAATCCCCTGCAAAATTCTGTGAATTGAGGCAAGGCAATTGCACTGTAAAAAGCCTTGCCCTTCCACCTTTATCTGCCCCCTACTAGACAGCAAGCTCCATTCAACTCTATGGGACTTCCTTTTGAATGGACATGTGTACAGTTCCACTGTTTGTTTCCTAGGTGCCCAGAATTGTTTTCTTCTACTAACAGGCATGGCTCTTCCTCTGGTGCAGTGAGGGCATGATCTTGGTCCCCTGGGTCATTACAACAATACTGTAATTACGCCCCTTGTTGATACATGAAGCCATGTGTGTTGAAGTTCCAAATGTCTTGAGATGAAGTCAGAATCAGTGTGGTGTATTGGTCTGAGTGCTGGAGTTTAACTTTGGAGCCCAGGGCTTGAATCTCTGCTTAGCTATGGAAATCAGCTGGGTGATTTTGGTAAATCACACTCTCTCAGCCTCAGAGGAAGGCAAAGACAAACCTCCTCTGAACAAATCTTGCCAAGAAAACGCCGTTAGAGCTTCACCTTAGGGTTGCTATAAATTAGAAACAACTTGAAGGCATATAACAACAACACTATCTGAAGTAACTGACCCCCCCGCCCATTTACAATTAACCTCTCTCTTGATCATACCTCCTTTCAAGCTGATAATAACTTGGCTTTTCTTTTGCACCTCATGAAAGGTTTTTGAGTAACTGCTCTCAATTTCTCTCTCTCTCTCTCTCTTTTTTTTTCTGGTCATGCAGAGTTGAAGCCCCCTTCTCACTGATCCCAATGCAAGTTTCTACTGAAAGATGGAAGTGTGCTGTTGACGCTGCAAGGGATCAATTATGCTTTTTAACTAGTTACTTTTCTGGATAAAGAAGGCAGAGCAAAGCACATTCCAGTAGCAACTTGGGGCATTTAAATTCATTTTTAGAATTAATGTACTGGCAATGTTTCAAGTTTTAATGCTCTTCTGTGATCAGTCCTATAAGATGATTCCTGTCCCCCAGCCCTTACTACACAAGTAACAAAATGTAACAAGAAAGTGATGTGCTACGTTTTTCTAACTTTGTAAGAAGTAACAGCAACAAATTACTTTTCAGTCGTGCTAATAACAGGCACAAATTACTTTTCCAAAATAACTTTCTAAACTCCTAGGGAAAAAAAGTCAGTGGTAGCCATTTAGAGCCAGTGTAGTGTAGCAGTTTAAGTGCTGGACTACGACTCTGGGAGACCAGAGTTCGAATCCCTGCTTGGCCGTGGAGACCCACTGGGTGACCTTGGGCAGGTTGAACTCACTCAGCTTCACAGGAAGGCAACGGCAAACTCTCTCGGAGTAATTCTTGCCAAGAAAACCCTAGGATAGGGTCACCTTACGGTCACCATACGTTGGAAATTACTTGAAGACACACAACCACCAGCTATCTTAACCATAAAACAAAATCCAAATTCCAGAGTTTCACCACAATGTGTACTTTGGATTTTGCTTCCAAACTCTAGGATAGATACAGGAAACAAAGCTATCTGAAAAAGGCCTCGTCTTTTGGATGGTCTCTGATTTGCAGGCAATGGGAGTGTATAGTTCCAAACAACAGAGCCTGGCCAGAAAGAGGAAGAAAGGAAAAGAAAAAGAAGGAAGAAGGAAAATGGCAAGGTTAAGAAGGACAGATCAAACTGGGCAGCGCAGAGAACTGGCTTCCTAGCCTGTCCTTCCTCTCCTCCCATGCCTCTCATGTTAGCAAGAGCCTGGTCGGCTGACTGTGTGGGGAGAATGGGGGAGAGCAAGTGAGGGAATGTCTGCTCTCACTGGGCTCCCGCTCAGCTCAGCCCAGCCACAGAGCCTGAGCCCGTGCAGAGCACCTTCTGGTTTGAATTAGCAGGCAGGCGGGTCAGGCTAATTGGGACCTTTCAGATCCCGCCAGTGCAGGCGAGAGGGATGCAGGGAAAAAAAAATCCCTTGTGGGCCAGAGTCCCAGTCAGGCAAGGAAAAGCCACAAGGCAGGGAAAAAGGGGGGAGCAGCTGCAGGAGGGAGTCATGTATCAGCTCCAGGCTTGAGACATTTGGGAAAGGGGCAGAGAGGGGAAGGGACAAGAAGCAGCCCCTGTAGGCATGTCGGCAGAAGTTCTCTTTGGTTTATTTTCACAAATTGATTAATACCCAATATACCTTTTATAATAAATTACCCCTTTGTCCAAATGAACCATGCAGTGCCTATTATTGGGTGGAGAGGTGCATATGTGTGCACAGTTGTTCCTTTTTGTTAAAAAGAAAACTCCACCGTACACATGTCAAGGACCACTTTGGAGAAGATAATTTGGATTCTTTAATCTGAATTCAGAAACAAGCTGTTGTGAGCATTGACATGTAATGTTGGCAGCTGAGCAGAGGGTATGAAGAAAGACAAGATTCTCAGGCTTGAGATGCAATCATGATTTAGTGGTACGGATTTCTCCCAGTTCTAGACTTTTGTTATAGGCTCCAAGCAACCTTCCATACCTGGCTGGGTATCCGAATCAGAGCTGGGGAAAAGTACTTACTAGACTACAATTCCTAGAATCCCAAACCACTGCTAGGTGTGGAATTCTGGGGCATGTTGCTCTCCAAAAGTAAGTTTTCTAAGGTCTACTGAGGATAATTAGTTCATTGGGGGCCTGATCCTCTTTCCAGTAAGTGTTTCTGGCTGTGGCATGATGTGGTTTGCAAATCAAATGAGCATTTCTGTTCTTCTGGAAGTTTTGCTTTGAGATATTCAGGGCTACATAAATCCTTAGCCTTTCTCTTTCCCCAGCCTCCAGTTTCCACCCCCACAAACTGGCACAGAGCATTGCTGGAGGTGGGGGTGGAATCTGCTTATGGAGGAATTCACTGAATTCATTTGTTTATGTTAATGCATTTAAATGCATGCAAATCTGACGCTGTTGGCTGATTAGCTCAGTTTTAAAACAAAATGCCAGCCTGTTAAAAATCCTAGTTTTCTATCAGAGTTCAGAAAAGGAGCTTAAATGATTATGATTATGATGATGCCAGTTTATAAACTCATCATTTGCCAACCTGGTGGTTTGTTGGATGTGTGGAAAGGATCTATGGGACTTATGCTAGTCGATGTCTGTGTGCTTATTTGCTAAAAGCTGTGGGGCACGAGGAGGCTGTGGAAAAACTGAGCAGGAGGAACGAGAGGGAGCAAGGGCCTGGCTTGGCTGCCGTGCTGCTGCAGGCAGTGAAGGGAAGGGAAGGGCTGCCATGGAGCTGGGTCATGCGGAGGTTACTGCACCCAAAGGGGGTTCTTGCAGAGTTCATGCCGCTGGCTCGCTCAACGCTCGCTCGGCCTCTGCGCTGGAAGGAAAGGGAGAGGCTGGGGGGGGGGAGATGAGGAAAGGGGGGAACACAGCCTGGCCTGGCCAGCTACTGGCAGGGAGCCTGGTCCAACCAGTGGAGAGAGACAGAGAGAGAGAGACAGGCCTAGCCAGTGAGGGGGAAGCCTAGTTTAACCAGTGGGAAAAATTAATGTTGGTTTGTCCTCAGTCAGCATGGGGTGAAGGAATGAGGTTTGGCTCAGTTGCAGCAGCAGTGGCGGGGGGGGAGGGGGGCAAAAGGAACAGGGCTAACTCGGCCAGGAACGAGGGAGGTGCAGTTGTAGGCATTGTGCAACACAGCTAGCAAGTGTGTATGTGTTGGCCTGGGGAGCAAACATAGGACAGGACAGTGGGGGTGCTGGGCTAAAAACACTATCAGCTAGGCAGAGGGACAGTGTATATACTTTTCAGAGTTTGGAAAAGTTATTTTTGGGCTGGGGGCTGCAACTGCCAGAATCCTCAATTACCACAGCTGTGGTGACTAGAGGATTCTGGGATATGTTGTTAAAATGTCTCCCCAGATCTGGTATGCTTTCTACCTGAGTCTCCTTGCCTCAGTCTCTGTGGAAAAGCCAGGCTCCATCAAATGAGTGATGGGGGAGCTCAGCCATTATGGCCAAGAAGGCAACATCAGCACATTTAGCTTCCAACCAGTCTTACCATTCACACTATTGAAAAGTGGCTGGTTCTTACTGGACATGATTCAGAGCCCATTATGGATCAGAATCGATGGCACTGTCAAAAAAAGAAAAAAGAAAAAAAAGTTGAGCCTAGTCCTGAAAGCAAATGCCACATTGGGTGTATAGACTGATGTTCAGAAGGTGCCTATACCCCTCCTCATTTAACATTTATACAATTTTAAATGCCTAGAATAAAGCTGGGATGACCTGTGGTCCACTAGATGTTGTTGAACTCCAATTCCCATCAGCCCTACCCAGCATGGACATTAGTGACATATGATGGGAGTAGTAACCATCAACATCTGGAAGGCCCCCAATTCTCCACCTCTGGCCTAGAGGCTCAGCCTGAGAGATGAGCTGCCTTAACCAAACTTTAAAGAATAGGTTGCCATTTGTGAACCAAGCTTTCTACTTGGACTGGAAAGAGCTTATTCAGTGGCTGGCAGTGTCCAGAGGGGGAGCTCTTTTACCCAATAGTTAGCAGAAGGGATTTGTGGCACCTTAAAGACCCCAGAGATTTCATTAAGACATGACTAGACTAGAGTACATGAGGTGGAAATTTGTGCATCTCTTTCTGCACATCTGCCACTGTGTTGTCAGGGCCCTGGGGAGAAAGTCAGCTCTGCCAGTCCAAGATACATAGCTCATGTCAGCATTGCTGTCAGCAAGCCACTGGGCATGGCCTGGTCTAGCTGATAACTAGTCTATCATTACTAAGGCCATTTCCACACTAAATAGTTATAGTGCTGCTATTCCACTTTCAACATCCTGTGGAATCCTGGAGTTTGCAGTTTAGGGAGGGGCCTTTAGAATTCTCAGCCAGAGAGCTCCTTGGCCTCAATAAACTACAGACCCCAGAATTCCACAGGATGTGGAAAGTGGAATAATAGCACTATGGCAGTGTAGTGTGGAAATGGCCTTAATTGCACATATAAACACTTCTAAACAGAAATTCAGAGGTGACAGATCAGAATCTATAGGTAGTTCTCCAAGTGATCTGCAGTAGATCAGCCAGTTTCTTTGGCTCCCATAACAACTGAAATCTGTAGATTTAAATCCCTTTTCTGTAGTAATTGAAATGTAGATTGGTATGCACGACCTTTCTGTGGTGATGGGATTGGGTGCTCCAGAGAGGCAAGAGACAATGCTATACCAGTAGTGCTGCTGGTAGAGTCTCCTATGTCAGATAGGCTTTTGCCGAGGAGCCAGACTAAATGTGCCAAATAGCTACTGGGCAGCAGCAGTAGTGGGTGGGTGACACTGGCGAAGGATCTTCAAGAGACAATGGTAGTGGTACCATAGCTAACACTTATTAGTACTGCACAGAAGAAGGCAGTGGTGAACCATTCCTGAATCTCCCAGGTTGGAAGGCATTCAACAAGTTGGAGGAAGCCTCTGGGAAGATGAAGGACAAGTATGAATAGCACTGTGGCTAGTGATGCAACTATATTCAAGCAGAAAAGATGTTCAGTTGCTGACAGGCTTAGGGATGAAAGAAAAGTCTGGAGCTGCATAACACATATTATAGGAACATGAAATGTAAAAAGCATGAATCAGGGTAAAATAGACACTGTAAAAGAAGAAATGGAACACATAAATGTTGCAGTATTTAGGGTGAGTGAGCTAAAGTGGATGGGAATGAGACATTTTCAGTCAGATAACTGTGCAGTGTTTTAGTCAGGAAATGAAAATCTAAAAAGTGGGGTGGCTGTAATAGTGAGAAGAAATGTAGCAAAAGCAGTCAAGGGATATAATGCAAAGTCTGACTGAATAATATCAGTAAGAATTAAGGGAAAACCCGTCAATATAACCATGATCCAAGTTTATGCTCCAACTAAATTACAGAGGCAGAAAAAGAAACTGAAGGATTTTATGCTGGACTCCCGCAGGAAATTGAGCATACACTAAAAAAGGTCATGTTGGTAATCATAGGTGATTGGAATGCAGAAGTAGGAAAGAGCAGAACCGAACATTTTGGGAAAATCTGCCCTAGGATTGAAAAATGAAGCAGGAGAGCAACAGATTGAATTTTGTGAGCCTAACAGTTTGTTCATTTCAAATACATTATTCACACAACCAAACGGGCAACTGTATACATGGACATCACCTGATGGCCAATACAGCAGTCAGATAGACTACATAATTGGAAGCAGAAGATGGAGAGGCTCAATCCTCTCTGCAAAAACAAGATATAGAGCAGACTGTGGCACATACCATGAACTGCTCATATCAAAAATTAAAGTTAAAATACAAAATACAACCTGAAGAATATCCCTGTAGAATGTAAACATAACATAAAATTAGAATTGCACTATCAGGCCTAATTGACTGGGAGCCAGAAGAAATCTGGACTGAAGGCAGAGACATTGTGAAGGAAGAATGCAAAAAAGAAACTATCTCACCAAAAAGAAAGAAAACTCCCACTGGATGACAGATGAAACTTTTTAGAAACTTAAGGATAAATGAGAAGCAAAAGTAAAATGGGACAGAAATAGTGTCAGAGTCCTGAAAGCAGCTGTTCAACAACTTGTGTGTAGGGACAAAGAGAACTACTGTAAAAATCAAGGCAGATAAACAGACAACTGCAACAAAAAAGATAAAACAAGTGATCTCTTCCACAAGAACTGAGAATTCAAAGGGAAATTTAAACAAGACCAGGCAAGGCTGCATTTAATCACACTATCTGTTAAATTTATATGCTAAACATATCATACGCAAAGCTGGATTAGACTTTGAGGAAGGAGGTTTAAAAATTGGAGCAAAGAACATCAACAATTTAAGATATGCAGATGACACCATACTACTAGCACAAAATAGCAGAGACTTAGAATGACTACTGAAGTAAGTCAAGGAAGAAAGTACAAAAGCAGGTTTACAATTGAACATTAAGAAAACAAAAATAATGTCCATAGATGAATCATGTAACATTAAAGTAGACAATTAAGACATTTAGATAGTCAAAAATTTCCTATAACTTAGCTCAGTTATTAGTCAAAATGGAGACTGCAGCCAAGAAATCAGAAGATAACTAGGATTGGAAATGGCAGCTATGAAGGAACTATACAAAATCCTCAAGTGTACACATATATAATTGACATTCCATTGTATTTCCCATTTCTGTGTGTGGTTGTGAAAGCTGGATTGGTAGGATAGACTGATAGGAAAAGAAAACAACAACTAATTTGAGATGTGGTGCTGGAGAAGAGTTCTGCAGATACAGTGGACTGCTAAAGAGATAAATGAGTGGGTCCGAAAACAAATCAAGCCTGAACATACCCTAGAAGTCAAGATGACTTGACTGACGCTGTTGTACTTTGGCCATATCATGAGAAGACCTGTGTGGAGACAAGAGACAAGGCCTTGCTTTTTCTTTTCTCAGACTGGAATGGCAGCTTTCCCCCAGTCTGCCAAAGCACCTTGCCACTTTATACTCAGTTCTGGCTTTCCCTAGAAACACCCCCTTGTATAAACAGGGTATAGCCTTTCAGTTGTTAATTAAAACTCTCTTAATGATTTATAGTAGCTTGCTTCTGGATGATTACAACCACTGAGAATCATTCAGTTGAGACCAACCTTATGAAAAAGAATAGTATAATCTTTACTAAACAGCAAAGAGAATAATGTTTTGTATGTATGCCTAAGTTCAAACAGATCTTCAGAGTGTATTTAAACAGTTTATTAACTCTTTACAACAGCATAAAGGCACCTCTCTCTCTCTCTCTCTCTCTCTCTCTCTCTCTCTCTCTCTCTCTCTCTCTCTCTCTCACACACACACACACACACACACACACACACACACACAGAGCACTCTGGCTTCCCTCTTTGCCATGACTATGTTCTCAAATCTAAGCCACTCTTTCTGACCAGATTTAACAGTGGTTTGATTTCTCTTCTGTCCCTTCTCAAGGCTTTCCCTGAGAAAATACCCATCTCATTCAGCCCCCTCTCTGGCTGAAAGATTCATCCTTTGCCCTTGAAAGTATGATTCCTTAGCCAGTGTGCCTTCTATAAATACATTTCCACTCAGGCTTCCACCCGTCCTTCCCTCTAAAGGGCTGGGCTTTCCTCTGAGGTGACGATTCTGATTGCCTGGCAACCTGTTGCTCGGTGGCTTTTCTAGCACTTGGGACACCACTCCCCGTATACTCTGTCACAACCTGAATCACTAGGAAAAACAGTAATGCTAGGTAAGGTAGAAGGCAGTAGGAGAAGAGGAAGACCATATTACAGATGGATAGATTCAGTCAAGGAAGTCAGGGCCCTGAATCTGCAAGGCTGAGCAGGGCTGTCAATGACAGGGTGACTTGGAGATCTTTCATCCACAGAGTCGCCAGAAGTCAGAATTCACTTGATGGCAGTTAACAGCAGCAACAACAATGTAGATGAGCCTAGGGTATATATCTTATAGGGTTAAGTGGATATTTGGCTCCCTCCAGTGCATTCAGGTTCTGTTGGAAGAACTTGAGTGTTTGAAGTCCTGGACTTACTTACCTGGTGTGTGGCAGGGAGAGGGGGAGACTTGCAGGGCCAGTCAGTGGCAAAAGATGTGTCCTATAATGACCACAGTTGCGGCTTCACTGTTGAAATTGTGTTGGGGAGGAGGTATGTCCTGGGTGTGTGTGGAGAGAGAATTTGAGGCTTTTATGTGTGTAAGAGATACCCCAGTGGTGCTCCTTTGAGAAAGTGTTAGCTCCTTGGGCATGCTTTTGTGAAATGTATCAACATGCATGTGAGACTCAAATTTAAAACTCAATTTACATTTTCCTTTTGTCTTTTGATCACTGTTGTTGGATTATGTGCTACAGGCTCACCTTTTTTCAAAAAAGCTACCATTCAGACTAATACAAAGTATTTTTGGTTTAATTTGCCCTCTGTTGCCTGCTGGAAGCCTTCTAAATTCTACAGTTGGCATGCCAAATGTAATAACATTTTGCTCAGTAATATTACCCTACTTTGGAATATGGTATCTATGTGTGAGGGACAGATTTTTTTTTTTTTTTTTGAGGACAGGCTTGTTATCTGTGGCAAGTAAGAATCATCTCCAAATAATCAGTAGGATTACGATTTTTTTGATGGTGTGTCAGCAGTCCATGAAAACCTAGGCTCTAATAAATGTTTTAGTCTACAAAGTGTTACAGAAATTTTGTGGGTCTTTTTGTGGCAGTAGACTAACACCCTTCTGAACAGCTTTTGAACCCTTTTGAATAGCTGGGCCTTTTAACAGGTTTGATCTGCAAGAATTAACAGGCAATCATGTTTATTTCCATGCTGGGAAAGCGTCACCTGTTGATGTTTACAGATCAGGCTTTGGCTGCATTTGCAGGGCCAAATTAGTATGCTGGTCTTCTGTACTGAACAGATCGAAGCAGGGATTTTTTTTTAATTCACGCAGTAAAGTAGGGGCACAATCGCTCTGCTTGCCCTCATGCCCAGCTTGCAGCTCTGCCCACAAATATTGCATCACTGCAGTGCTGCTGAAATTGCAGGGGTGTAGCTAGAAGGAGCAAAATGAGAGCATTTTCCCCCAGTTAGAATTCTGCTCCCCATGAGATTTTCTTTCAGTTTCCAAACTCTAGCATCAATATTAAACATACCAAATGAGTATTTAGAAGTACAATTTAGGCATTCCAAGAAAGAAAGGGAGACGAAGTTACCAATAATAAACATTCTAGGTATGGATAATTTTCAGTGTCTCACTTTCTGTAATGTCAGAATTTGAGGATTGTGGGAAAATTTCATTGGTGGGAATTCTTATTTGGGGGCAATGCCTTCATTTTGTTCTCCCATAGGTAAAGGGATCTGTGTGTGCCTGCCTTCATGCTGCCTATGGATTTATGGTAACCCCATGAATTTCGTGGGGTTTTCTTAGGCAAGGAATACTCAGAAGTGGTTTTGCCAGTGTCTTCCTCTGAAATATACCCTACAGCACCTGGTATTCATTGGTGGCTTCCCATCCAATACAAACCAGAGCTGATTTTGCTTAGCTTCTAAGATCAAATAGGATCTTTAGGGTGTCTAAGCGTACACAGTTTGAAAGTATGTATGGAAAGAAAAAAAAAAGAGAGAGACTATAACCCTGAATGTTGTAAGATATGCGTTTGCAATGATATTTTGGATGTTGTTCATTTTGTGAGATACAGTTATATGCAGAGGCCAGCAATGTGGATACTTAAAACATTACAGCCCTTCAGTCACATCATCAAATTCAGACCCCAGACACTGATTTTGCACGCACTAATTAGATTAAGGAAATGCAGGTAATAAATGTACATCTATCCTCCTAGTGTTTTTTCACTGTCCTGACTATGTGACCAAAGAAAGCATGTTATGGTGGAGTTCTAAAGTCCTCTCCTACAGTTTTGGATTGTTTCAAAATAACCAATTGCTGCTAGCCTTCAAAACGGAATTCCCATACCAGCCATAATCTCCTATGGAGGTGAGTACCCAACTCCTTCTCAGTCTTTTAAGTTGCTTAGGAAGGAAATGGTCTGCTGGGCAGGACTGAATTTGTCCTGTAATGGTCAGAAGAAACCCATTAGATCCTGTCTAAAGGGCTAACATGCTTTTCTGTCCATGGAGAGAAGCTCTGTCCCCATGGGATGGGGGAGCCATCTCAGATGCCCCAGTTGTGCCTGACTTGAAAGGTCAGCAGGCAAAACTGCATGGTCCTGATATTCTTGATGCTAGTAAGGGTCAAAATGGGTAATTCTGGAAGTGGGAGTGGCGGTGGTGGGAGCTGGCTTTAACAACTTCTCACCATTGCATCCAGTTGTGGGTGATTCTCCACTCTGTATGCTCATGACCTCCATATCCTCTTGAGGTTGCACTGGGATTCACGTTAAGTGGTCTTGCAGGTACAAATTCTGTACAGACACCCACTGGCTTCCTCCATTCATTGGCCTCACTGCTGGTTGGAGTCTTGAGTAAACCCATTGAACCCATTGTTGAGAGGTGAGTCAACAATTAGGCAAATCCCAGTGATTCAGTAGGTTTACTCCAGTAGGGCTATTCATAGTATTCAGGCCATTATCTCCTAATACCTTTCAGGGACTCTGAAAAGCAATATAGAAGGACACCCATTTCACACCCATCCTTATGGGTGAAGTAGGTTTGCCAGTTTGAAAACTAGAAGGGCCAAGGGCCTAAATACGCTAAAGATCCTGTGTAATCTTGGAAGCTAAGCAGGGTCAGCCCAGATTAGCACCTGGATGGGAGACCACTAATGAATGCCAGGTGCTATAGGCTGTATTTCAGAGGAAGGAACTGGCAAAACCACCTCTGAGTATTCCTTGCCTAAAAAGTCCCCTATGAAATTCATGGTGTCACCATAAGTCAACAGGCAACTTGAAGGCCCATAACACATACAAGCCACCTTGAATCCCCAATTGGGAAGAAGGCAGGATATAAATATATATGAAGTCCTGGGGTCACCATAAGTTGACAGGCAACTTGAAGGCAGGCAGGCAGGCAGGCGCGCGCATACGGGCACGCATGCACACACTCTCACTCTCCTGTCCCTTTAATGGTTGTGTAGAAGAGGGAATTTTAGCAGGTGTTGCTTGTTACCTAGGCCATTTCCGCACTAGACTGTTCCAGTGCTATTACTCCACTTTCAACATCCTGTGGAATCCTGGGCTTTGCAGTTTAGGGAGGGGCCTCAAAGGCCCTTTCAGGCCCTTCCCTAAACTGCAAACCCCAGGATTCCATAGGATGTTGAAAGTGGAATAATAGCACTGGAACAGTCTAGTGTGGAAATGGCCCTACTTGCATGACAAGCAGCAGCTGTCTCAATTCCCTCTTCTACACAGCCATTAAGAGTACAGGAGGCTTCACCAATTTCTATAATATGGCAGTCCAAGGGTGAGGTGAGGATTCTTCCTAAGCCACAATCCGCACTGGCAAACACTGTTCTGGGACAACTGAATAAAGGAGCAAGAAGTGTTCGGTTTCGCGAGTCTTCCGTGAAATTCCCTCCCGAGACAGTCAAATCAGTGCCCGCCTGTCGCTGAATCACTCTGTTTGTGCGCGTTTCCTAGGTCCCCCTCGGAGTGTTGCCGTCCTTACCCGCGTAGGTTGCTGTTGCGACGTAGGACCAGATTTTGCGTGTGCGTGTGCGTGTGTGTGTGTCTCTGTGTTTCTCTTTTTCTACCCCTCCCACTACGCCCCGCCCCCTTTCAGCGCCAGGCCCCGCCTCCAAGCTCCGGAGTCCTTAGCCGCTTTCGCCCCCGAGGTAGTGGCTTCCAAAGCAGGCAGGCAGTCCGGAGCGATCAAAGCGCACGGGGATTCCTTACGCGTCTGACTTCTCTCCCGGCGTGTGCGTCGACACGCGTGGAATTTGGGCGCGCGCGGCGGGGGGAGGGAGATCGCAGCCGAGGCAAGCTGAACCAAGCCTCCCCACCCACCCGCGGAGCGCGCCTCTCTGCTTCGGGAGGCGCTGAACATTTTTGGTCTCTTCCTGGATCCTCGTCATCGCAGCATTATTATTTTTATTATTAGCAGCGGCCGGCTTGCCGGTGCCATCGTTACTTTCGTTATCCTTCGCCCCGTTCCCAAACCCGGCTTCCTTTCTCCTCTCCACTCTTCTCCTCCGGAGCTGGGGTGCGAAGATGTACGACTGCATGGAGGCGTTCGCTGTCACGCCGCGGCAACTCTACGATGTTACCAACCGAAGCGCTTGCATGCTGCGGAAGTCGAGTCTCAGCCCGTGCTTCGTGGGCTTGGATCCCTTCGGCTGGCCTCAGCCTGCCAGCTTGCAATGTAGGTGCCCGGCGGCGGCGCCGATCCAGCTTCGCGGTGGGGCTGATGGATGGCTTTGCTTTGGGACGGCGGCGGGAGGAATGGGGGGGGACGGCGCTCCTTCCTGGGTGGGTGGTTGCGAGGCGGGCGTCTTGGGGGGGGGCAATTATTGTCCGAGTTTGGCTTGTGTTGACGTGGGTGGGGTTGAGGGAAAAGTTTATTTAAAGAAGACCGCGCGTGGGCGTCGAGCACGGGTGGATCGGCGGGGCGTCTTTCTCCTAGGGGGCGCTGTGTGGGTGCCTTTTGCGTATTGGCTGATCGGTGCCTTCGAGTTCCAATTTTCCAACTTTTTTGTTTCCTGCTTTGGAACTTTTGCGGTTGCAAAAGAGGAGGGACGGAGCGGGCTCGAGTTGGCGGAGCGGGAGGGAGCGGAGAGCGGGCTGCGACGGTGCTGGGTTGTTTGCCCGCCTGTTTCCCGACAGATTTCTTCGGCCCTCCCCCTCTGCTTGTAGGGGGGCGATTGCGTTTTATTTCTTTACCTCCAAATCCCCACAGTCTTCCTTTAAGCTCTTTACTAATCTGAGGATGGACTCTTTACTCGGGCCATTTCCGCACTAGACTGTTATAGCGCTTTGATTCCACTTTCAACATCCTATGGAATCCTGGGGTTTGCAGTTTAGGGAGGGGCCGCACCGGGCCCCTCCCTAAACTGCAAACCCCAGGATTCCATAGGATGTTGAAAGTGGAATCAAAGCGCTATAACAGTCTAGTGCGGAAATGGCCCTTGTCTCGGTTACAGGGAACCCCGAGAGCGTGTGTGTGTGTCTTGAGTGTGTGAGAGAAATACCTTTGGGTTGGGACTCTTTGTCTTGATGTGGAAGCGCGTTATGAGGCGTGGGTGGCGGGGAAGAGTGGACTTTGAGGGTTTTTTTTTTTTGCGACCTGAGATGTGGATGGAGAGATGTGGGGGTTAGGGAGGGGCAGGAGGGAAATGGGACCTGCTTTGGGGGAGACCCTGCGAAGTTTGCCCAGGGAGCGGGCCGCCGAAGCGGGGGAAGGAGAGGCAGCGTCTCTCCTTCCCGAAGCCAGACAGCTGAGGCTGGATTTTAACTTGGTTTCTTCCAGCGTGGGAGGGGGTGATCTCGACGTTCGTCGGTATCCCACCACGAAGTGTAAATAGATCGAGAAGCTGGGTAGTCTGGAGCTCGTGGAAGGAGGCGATGCAGTGCCCTTTTAATTAATTAATGAATTGTATGCGCGAGAGGAATCTGAAAGTAGGACTCTGTGCTTGGGGAGTGGAGCGGGGGGGGGAGAGATCTGTCAAACACCCAAGGGTGTGCCCCAGCGGGTCAAGCCTTTCCATTTCTCTGAGCAGCTGCCAGATCGCTTCCCTCACTCTCTGCCTTCCTTCCTTGCTTTCTGGCACCCACCACGAGTGTTTACAACTTGCAGAAGAATAAGGCTTTGATTTACACTTTCGTACGCCCCGTGGGAAGGGGGCGGGTGGGTAGAAGCATCACCTTTCGTGGTAGTAGGGGTGGGGGGGTGCAGTTTAGAGTCTCATTCTTCTTTCTTTTCTCTCCCTCCTCCGCCCAAACCCGGGCCGATGGGAGCTCTCTTTTCAAAGCGGTTTCATTTGGAGCGGCCCCACCCCAGCCCGGCTGCCAAAGCGCTCGCTAGAAATGTGGCACTTTAACTCTTTCTCCGACGCCTGGAAATCGAAATACTTCCAGTCTAGATCTCCGGCTGAGCCGAGGAAGGACTCATTCCACTCGGCCACATCGCCTCCACGCCCCCTGCCCTTCCATGAGGTTCAGAGGCTCCAGGAGGAGAAACGCCTTCCTCTGGACTCCTGTGGGCGCAATAACAATAAAGCCAACAACCGAGGTGTCGGGCGAACTGAGGGATTTTCATTACAGAGGGCTGCCCCGTCTGAACTGGAATCAGGACTCGATTCGGGATTTGTGTTTATGAGGACAAGACTTGGAAACACGTTAAAAGATTGAGAGAGTGCCTCTGGGCATGGACTGAGTGCTTTTTCTGCTGCGGTAGAATAACCCTTGCTAGACGCTCCCTTCACCTATGATATTAGGGTTTCCAGATCATAGGAGATGGTTCCAAGTAGGCGGAAGATACCACGGCATCTTTCTTTCTTACAAGTGAATCACTGCGGCTCTCTGCTTCGTTAGCTCACAGTGCTGCGGTTTCCACTTGTGTCTATGCATAATTTGTACCACTGCTACTTCTGAAGCCTTTGGCACCTACAGGTGTGCCAGGCTCTCTTGTGCAGTTAGAACTGATTTGGTCTTTCTCTCTCTGTCTTCCTCCACCCCAAGGCCTAGTAAGAGTGCAGAGTAAAAGGTCAGGAAAGGTCAGGAACTCACAGAGGAAATAGTGAGGTTGGAGTGATGGTATTTATTCTGCTTATTCTGCCAAGACTGCTTAGATGGCTCTCCTCATCCCTACTTTGTCTTCATATCAGCCCTATGAGGTAGGTCAGGCTGAGCGAGAAAGAAATGGGCCCAAACAAATTGCATGGCCCAGGAGAGACTAGAACGAGGATCTCAGGCCACATAATTATACAGTGCTATGATCCTACTTTAGCTGCCATGGTTTCATCCTGTGGGGTCCTGGGATTTTCGGTTGCAGGAGGACCCTTTAGAATCCTCAGCCAGGGAGTTTCTTCGGTGCCTCTGACAAACCCCAGAGTTCCATAGGAGGTTTCCACAGCAGCTAAAGTGGAATGATAGCATTATAATCTGTGTAGTGTAAAACGGTCCCTAGAGCAGCTCCCTAACTGCTGCACCACACTGGCAGGTAAGCTGGAACTATTTTCCTGGCACTTTTGTTTGTTGCCTGCATTCCTTCCCTCCCCCTCATTTCTGTTGTTTCCTGGAGGTATCACCAACACCTACCTCTCTCGAACAGTAATTGGGACCTTTTCGGTGAAGTAGCTGCAACAAGAAGGGGAGAATGGGGCATCCCTTCTGCTTCAGACCCTTGTAAACATCTCTTGTTTTATGTCTCCTCTGCCTTGGCATCTCTGCTTCCCTTCCTCCGCCCCACTCTCAGGCTAAGAAGGAAATGCAGGCAACAATCAGGAGAAAGTGGCAGGGCTGTTTTCTTGAGTGCTAGCAGTCAAAGGGGGACTGTGGAATAATGAGAACTTAGAGCAGGCCAGCAGCAGATTTAGAATTTTCTCCAGTTGACCAGAGAGTCTTCTATATGTTGGATGAGGCTTCATTACTAATTTTCTTTTTAGGCCAGTGATGTGTGGCAGATGACTAACACAGATAGGCATGTGTGGTCAGGCAAATGGGTACAAATAAAACTGAGGCTAGTAATGTTTGCCTGTCTTGTTTGCGAGTCTGCTTGTTTGCAACCTTGCAAGCTTGCTTGGTGTTTCAGCCCCTAATAGTAAAGCCTGGAAGCTGGCTTGGAAAACTGGGCCTTGATAATTAAGGCCGTTTCTGCACTAGACTGTTATAGCGCTACTACTCCACTTTAAAATAGCATAGCCATTTTAAAACAGCATAGCTACTAGACATACTCAATCTTTAATGATGCATTGGGGTAGGAGGAGATGTTACCCCCCCCTTAGGGTTTTTTTTAAAGACCATTTCCACACTAGAATGTTATAGCGCTATTATTGCACTTTGCAACATCCTATGGAATCCTGGAGTTTGCAGTTTTGGGAGGGGTCAGGATTCCATAGGATGTTGAAAGTGGAATAATAGCACTATAACAGTCAGTGCCAAAATGGCTTAAGTCCTTCTGAAAGTGAGAATATGGACATATTTGTATCTATAGGCTAGCCTGTGCTGAGCATGTCATCTTCCAGGCAGGTGCATTACCAGGCCCTCGTGTAATAGGCCACCCAGTCTGGTAAAGCTTATCTTCATATGAAATTAGAATCCTTTATGAGATAGAAGTAAGCCGATAGAGGTCATGTTGCCAGTGACGAGAGGTTTCTGCAATGTCAAGAAAGTGTTATGTTTTACCTCTGCAGCTCTTCACTCCATAGTACTTGTCATTCATGACAATCTTCTGAGGTAGGTTGTTAGACCTAAGTAAGCTTTGTGGCTAAGCAGAGGTTTTGAATCTGGTTCTGTCACAACTAAGTGGAACAAAGCCCTCATCCTAGGCAGAGTAGTAGAGAGTGAGGAACACAGGTCTGTCCGCTGACTTGTAGGAGGCTGAGGTGGGTTCATTGCATGCTGAAAGACTGAATTGGACTCATTGGCTGTTGAATTAGACCACCATTCATCTTATCTATGAATCTTTTTTCCACTTCAAGAAAATTGTAGGTGGGGTTTTCCATATTCCACAGTTTTCTGTTTCTGTTGCACAGCACTGAAGTTTCTAGTGGTTAAAGATTCTTGAGAATCTCTGCTTTCATTTGGAAAAAAAAAAAAAAAGCAGAGTGTGGCCTTTAAAGTTGCAAAAACTCATCCTAGGTTGATGAGTTAGGTTTGTGCTGCACTTGTGATATGTGCATGATATAGATGTATGTAACATGGTCCAAATCAAGAAAGCATGTGTGAATGTAGTTATTTGTTTACATAAACATATTGAAGCCTATGTTTGAGGTGAAGGAATTTGTGTCATGTGCTTGTACCAGAGTGTAAGCGTAGCGAGCATGTTGAATGACGATGTGTGGGTGAGGTGAGAGAAGTAATGTAATGTGTTGAGTATATAAGCACTCTGTGTTGTTGTGTGCCTTCACGTCATTTCTGAAATATGGAGATCCTAGGGCAAACCTGTCACGGGTTTTTCTGGAGCTGAGAGTGTGTGACACACCCACGGTCACCCAGTGGGTTTCTGAGCAAGGAATTGAACCCTGGTCTCAAGGGTCGCAATTGAACACTCAAACCACTGCCCCACGCTGGCTTGGGATGTGTGTATTTGGCAACGTGTGCTCTCTCAGTGTTAGAGGAAGGCAATGGCAAATCCCTCTGACTTAAAACTCTGAGATAGCTTTGCCTGAGGATAGCCATAAGTCAAAAATGACTTGAAGGCTTACAACAACAAATGCATGAGTACAGAGCTAGCCCAAAATATTTGCCTGCCTCGGTCCTCCTAGCATTCCCCGCACAGAATCCAAGTGGAACTGGTAGTAGAATCTTACTTCAGCACTGGCAATGCGACGGTATCCTCTTACCACCGTGGGAGCAGCAGGCTAGCTTTGGGAGTCAGGACAGCTTAGTGGGAATGGGGAAGGTTGATTTCCTTTGTAAGTTACATTTTTCTCTTTCCTTTGCCCTGCGAGCATAGTGCTGTGTGTTTGGTGCTCTCCTCCCTTATCCTGACGACAACAACCTTGTGAGGTCGATCTGGTAGAGTGAATATGACTGGGAGCAATTTCACACAGTGACGTGCATAGCTGAACACAGTCTAAAAGCAAGATCTCCCTAATCCCAGTCCAGAACTCTAACCACTACACCACACTGGCATCCCTGAAAGTGTAGTGGATCTATGCTGTTAATGGTTGGAGGCTACCCCATCTACACCCTGAGATGGCTGCTCCACTTTTTCTCCTGGTAAAGCCAGGCCTGTGTATGTGTATTTCCATGTGGGGGACATGCTCTCTGCTGTCAGGAATGCCATTGCTGAGACAAATGGCTTCTATAGCATCCCAGCTGCAAACATTTTACGGCTGGTTATAAATGGCTTGTTTGAAGCTCCGGCAAGGCAAGGGCAGGAATTTCCTCAATTTCAGCAATTTAGGCTTTTAAAGCCCTCCAACAACCCCTGCTCCTCAATCTGGGTTATGCTTGGTTGAAGAAACAGGGAACC
This sequence comes from Cyclura pinguis, assembly GCA_030412105.1. Lineage (NCBI taxonomy): Eukaryota > Metazoa > Chordata > Lepidosauria > Squamata > Iguanidae > Cyclura > Cyclura pinguis. The sequence continues at coordinate 191,784,648 of CM059600.1, read as the reverse complement.
TGATTTGGGAAGCACTGATGGACCTCTTGCTCTGGCTCTGCTGGGGTTGGGCTGGGGGCTTGTAGCCTTCCTCCCGAATAAAACAAAAGTGTATGCAGTGTGTGTGTGTGTGTGTATGGGGGGCATGACTCGTAGGGCTAAAAGTGCCCTGCAGCTGCTGATGGCATCTGGGAGAAGGGTTGATCAGTTCCTTTCTTTTGCTTGCTTAATTCTTTGCTGGCAGCTCAGAGATCACTGGTGGATCAGTTGCAAGAGATGGGTGGACAGATAAGAGGCACACAGAAGTGCTCAAAGAGACACTTTTAGACTTGGTGCATATCTTTTAAACCAATTCGTATGGAGGAGCCCTAGCTTTGGCACAGATTACATTTAAAGTTGGCTTGGCTTTGAACAAAGACATTCTTCACTTACTCCAGAGACAAGAAAGCATCAGCCCTCCAGATGTCAATAAACTGCTGTTCCTATCATTCTTTATCACTGGCCACGCTGGCAGGGGCTGATGGGAAATAAAGTCCAGCAACATCTGAAACAGGTCCCAGACTTTCCAGTTCATATGTAAACCCACTAGAAAATGCATCCATCAGGTTATTTTGTGTGTGCGCGCGTGTGTGCATGTGTGTGTGTGTAGAGAGAGGGAGAGAGGGAGAGAGGGAGAGACAGACTTCTCTTCTTTTGCTTAGCCCTACAGATTAGTGTCTGGTGGGACATGAACTTTGGAAGTCACTTTGATTTTCTGTCTGTCTGTCTGTCTGTCTGTCTGTCTGTCTGTCTGTCTGTCTTTCTTTCTTTCTTTCTTTCTTTCTTTCTTTCTTTCTTTCTTTCTGTTAGTTCAGATTCTAGTGGATGTCTACAGTGCTATGCCTTTATTACAGTGCCTTTCCCTTTAGTCTTTGTTGTTATGTCTCAAGTATATGACTAGATATCACTGGCATTCAGGTAACTAGACTTTTTAAAAAACTCATTCAACAGGCAAATGAATAATTTATAAAAGATCAAATTTGAAACTTTTTTTAAATTTCATGTTATCTAGTTTGCACAATTCATACAATTTGGGGTAAGCTATAGACTCATAACATTATATTGTATGATGATCTAAAACGTGTGTGTTTGTTTTTTAACAAACAGATGTACAGATACAAGAACAATCCCACAGTTTGAAAACCGTAACTCTGGCTGATATGAGCCACTTTAAGCCTAGCATGACTTTACTAGCTTCTTGGTAAGAGGGAATCTTCTAGCAGGATTCCACAGCTAGAAACTGGGTTTAAAGATGGCTGGTATAATGTAATAGGTCTTTATTTAAAACAGGGGTGGGGAACCTTTTGCCCTCCAGATGTTTTGTCATGCAAGGGCCATAATCCTTTACTGTTGCTCATGATCACTGAGGCTTCTGGGGGTTGAAGTCCAAAAATGAAGGGGGCCAAAGTTTCCTCACTTCAGCTTTGAAGAAACAATTTTAAAAAGAGGATAATTTGTACATGTAAGATTTAGCATACTAGGAGCTTTGTTTTAACATCTTAAGAGCCCTGGAGCTGTATCTATGCTGCCCGTGTTGTGTACAGTATTGGTCAGTCCTTTCTAATTTGGTGCTCTTCAGATGTTTTGGGTTCAGCTCCCTTCATTGCCATCCAGTGTGGGTGTACTGCAGGCATCAACCTATTCCCCCACCATACCCGACAGGCCACACTCACCATTTGCTGCCCCACAGAACCTCTTTCTTCAGCCTTATGTTGGCCAAAATGGCAATAAGAAGTGACTTAACATCACTTCTGTTTGCTTTTTTTGCTGATGAATTGTTGCAGAAAGAGTATTTGGAGTGGGGTGGGGAAAGCATTGAGTGCTTGGGGGGATGGGAAGTGTATTTTATGGGTTTTTGGCAGGTTTCAGGGAGTTTGGGAGGTTAGGGCAAAAAAATTCCCCAAATCCTGCTCAGAAATGGCATGCCCTTGGGGCACAAATGTTGAGAGGTGAGTCCAAAACATTTTGCTGCCTGAGGCAAGATGAACAAGATGGCGCCCCTGACCGTTCCATGTACAAAAGCTGACTCTTTGTTGCTGATAATGGAGAGCATTGTCTCCCACATGTGAAGGTAGAAGGCTAGCTTCAAGGGCATAGGGCAGGTCTCAGCAACAGCTCTCTGCTCCCATATCTTGCTGCTGCCTCCCAGCATCTGCTGCCTGAAACACTTACCTTACTCTGCCTAATGGTAAGGCTGGTCCCGTGAAAGATGCATGAAGTTTACTGAGCATCTTGTGCTATTGCCCTTTGGGATCTAAGGCCAAACAAAGGCTGCATCTGATTGGTTGCTACGTTATTCTGTATCCCTGTTGTCAGCTGCTGTAGGAGGGGAAGGGGCGGAATTACCTTGTTCTGGGAGAAAGAAACAACTTATATTGGTCCTAGGAAGCCCTATGCATTTCAAAAGGCATCCAAGCCCCTGAAATCTAAAAAAAAAAAACTCAGCAAAGAAGGGAAAATATTTAGTACTGTGATTGAAAAGTGTGCTAAGAATGAAAAATCCTGCAAAAAGAGAAACATCATGGTAAACTACTTGAGGACTGCAGATCACCCTTTTGTCCTGCCTGCTATGCTTCATAAGCAGAGTATAGATTCTAAGGCATGTGAGTATCTGTGGAAATCTGGAAGTAGAACATGACAGAGCTCAAAAGCATGAAGTTATTATTTTTTTTATTTTACCTCCCAGGAGACCCTGGGGATTATAGTCCAAAAAAGTAGCTTTTCCAAACTCTGGAGGGCAATGTGATGGGGAGCTCCTAACTTTCCTGATGGAGCCAGGACTGCCCGCTGAGTCTCCAGCATTTCTCTACCCTTTGTATTTTGGGTGGGCAAGTTCTGTATCTCCATATGTATCTCCCTCCATATCTTGAGCAATCCCCGTCCCCCTGGATGTGGGATAGTTTGTAAACACAAGAGAAAGAGACAGAGGGCCCTTTTTGTTTCCTCTCCTCCCCTTGGTGGCTCCAAGCAGTTATTTGGGTGTGTACAGAAGCTATTTAGAGAGGATTAAGTTAGGACTAAAATGTGATGCTCTCCAGGAAATGACAGGCCAGATAACAGCCTAGCTTGACAAGGGCCTCAGAGGAACCTTGCCTTAGTTTGTCAGTGGTTTCTGATGCTGCTCTGATAAGCAGGACCTCTTTTCTCCCTCCCTGTCCAGCTGAGCTAGCAGTCCCAGGCTCTTTTGCTGCCTTTCTGGATGATAGCACCCAGAAACCCTTGGCCATGCTACCTGAGTTTTTCTTTTCCTGGGAGCTGTTATCCAAAAAAGTAATTATTCCAAGCCCTGCTATTCCCTGCAGTGGAACTGAAGCAGGATCTGGTTAATGCTGGGTTTTTGTAACTGTAGGACGGGGCCTCCTTAAAGTATAGCCAGTTGCTGAGGAGGCCCACATTCCTCCCAGCTCAAGTTATTTTACTGGGTCAGATTACTGAGGCTGGTTGAGCTCAGCAGCTCTCCTCTCCACTGGTGATGCTGGGAAGCTGAGATACATTTCTGATTTTGTATGGATTTATTTAGTGTTTATGCTCCTTCTTTTCTTCCCTGATGTTGCTTAAAACAGACCATCAGGGCATGGGCCTGTCTTTTGATTCTGGAGTTCCTTGTCAGTCAAAGTCTCTGATGAGACTGACCGCTGGCAACTAAGCAGCAGTGTCGGCCGGCCATACCATTAGACAAAGGGAGGCAGCTGCCCCAGGTGATAGATTTGGGATGTTGCAGAAGTGTAGCAACTGGTTAGTTATTCACTATGTTGTTGTTCTATTTTTACTGTCAAAGAGATAGCAGAGACACTTGGGGCAGGGGTTCTTCCTCACATCCCAAAATAACTTGGCTGCTTTTGAGTACTTGCATCTGTGGGGCAGGATTTGCTCTCTGCCTCAGGCAGCAAAATAACTTGAGCCAAAACACTTGGTCTTCATAAACCTTAGGCAGGGGGTGGTTTCAAACAAGGGACTCAAGGCAGTGTCCTTGCTTGGGGAAACTGTAGGACCAAATGGTTAAATCTTTACTCAGTCAGTCTCTGCCGCCAGTGTCTGTGTGATCACATGCAAGAGGCTGCTCTGGGTTTCATTTTCTCCCTTTCACAAAATGCCAGCCTCAATGAGATTTAATTAGTAACCAGATGTACCATATTCAGAACAGTCCATCTAAAAGTCACTTGCAAGGGATTATTATCCTTTTCTGCTCTGTAGTGAGTGGCTAGATTGTTAGACTGGGACTTGGTTTGATGTAGTTTTCAGTCTCTGCTGAACCATGAAACTCACTAGGTTATTTTAGGGCAGCCACTCTTTCTTATCCTGGCCTCCTTCACAGGGTTGTGAGGGCAAAGTGGGGTGGTGGTGGTGAAGGAGGAGAGCTATGCATGTTGCCCTGAGCTCAGCAGAGGAAAAGAAGAAAGGCAGGATATAAAAGTAAGAAATAAATATCAGTGACAAGCACCCGCCTCTGATGCAAGCAGGTCCCTGAATTCCTTTGCCGGTTGCTCCTTCTGACAGGTTTAACTGGCTACCCACACAAGGAGGATCCTGCAAAGGCCAGAGCCAGATCTGAGGACCACATTGGTTGGCTGCAGCAAAGATCCAGAGAGACCGGGATCACTTCTGGTATTGGAAGCAAGTTCTCTTGTCATTTGTGGAATTTATTATCAGTTTCTAAGCTTAGTAGATTATCACTGAGTAGCAGTTGGGGGCATTCCTTTACAACCTTCGTCCCTCCAGGTGTTTTGGATTGCAGTTCCCATTCTCTCTGGCTGTCAGCTTATGGTGACTGGAGCTGATTGAGTGGGAAGTTCAACAGCATCTGGAGGGATCTGTTGGGGAAGAAAAAGATCACTGAATTGGAAGCGTGGCTCTTTTGAGCCTCTGGGAGGATCTCCCCTAATCCTTGTCTGTTCACTAAGTATCTAGCGGACAGTCTTCCAATTTCTGGAGCTGATCAAACTGGCCTAGATATTTTTGAATTATAGCTCATGATTTAATAGATGTGCTGAATAACTTTGTGGAACCCAGTTTCCAGAATTGGTCATCATGATCACAGCCAGGCAGTAAACTCTTCTCTGTTTAAGTATACCCTTATCCGTCCTAATTTTTGTACCATCAGGTCCTGATCCCTGGCTGTTTTGAGGTAGATGACTCTTAGAGCTAATCAATCATTGCTCTTCCTCTGTAAACTGCAAATGACAATGCAAATGAATTTCCACACTCTCACAGATGTATTGCACTTTTCTGTATATTTATCCTACTGCGTTCTGTTCGAACCCAGTGGCCATCGCAAGGCTGCTTTGGGTGGGGAAGTGAAAGGTCTGATTCAGCTGAGAATCCACTTAAAAAACAAACAAACTGAGCAACCAAGCAAAAACAGTAACTACTGAGCAGCCTTTAGAATCAATTTTAAAAAATCAATTTATTTAGCATTAAACATTTATTTACACATGATTGTTCATGAAATGTCAAGAAACAGGGTTTAATATCCATTTTGGATTGGAAGTGTAGGTTGGAAATGTCCGATGAGGCAAGAGACATGCAACTAAAATGGTGATTACTAAAATGGCATGTTTCTTTAATTTAAAATTATAGCCATTGCAATACAGTACTCTTTCATTTAGGCACTATTTTAGTAATTTTTTAAAATTCGCACAATAGCATTTTAGCATTAAATAAAAGATCAGTTAAAAATTACAGGGCTATAAAATGGTGTCTGAATGGTTGCTGATCTGTGATGAGTACATTTCCATGAGATGTCTCTGGTCATGTCAAAATCACATTTATTTACACTGCCCTTCTCAAAATCCAAACTTCTCAGTGAGAAGACAGATAGAAAAATAAAAAACTGAAACGATTACTCATGTATGATAATGTGTGGACTGCCTGTAAAGTGTAAGTGAACAATGCACAGAAACTGCACGTTGAATGCCAAGTGTAGAAACAGTCTGATTTCAAAGAGTACAGAATCATACTTGGGCTAGATTCTGCTCTGCAGCAGGGGTGATGCCTGGTAGATTACTAGGAGCAATTTGATAGGCAAGAACTTGCTTGTTCAAGTAGATAAGTACACCGTAGAGTTACTAAGGATGTACGCACATAGACCCAGGAATATTGACAAAGAAACTAAGATCATAATAAATTATAAGAATGCAGAAGTAATATAAAACAGATATGCGGTCAAAACTTCTTGACCTCTAGAATGCTATCCATGAATATATAAATATATAGTACACAGAACAACTGAGGAGTTGTTTTATGCCATAAGAAGCTGCCCTATGCCAAGTCAAACCATTTTTCCTATTTAGCTTGAACCTGGTGCTGCAGGGATGGGAACCTCCTTCCGATGGTTTAGCCTGTCGCCCCACAGTCTCTTAGTACTGGCCATGAAGGGAGGGACTTCTGGAAGTTGTTGGCCAAATGTTCCCCATCCTTGGTCTGTGCTGAATAGGGGTGTGAAAATCTCAGTCTTGAATTTACTCCATTTATGCTAATCTTTGTTTTATATCCGGTTGTAAGCCTGTTTTTTTCCCTGTGTGAAAATGTGTACATAGTTTATTAGAAAGTTTTCCTGATGCACACAATTCTTAATGCATTCACTTCTGTGAACACACATTTCTGGGAATTGTCCCAGCAACAGATGTCTATCTGTGTGCTCTTTTAAAAGATACATAATTTTAGTTGAGTGCATTTATTATTTGTGCTTTATTCAAAATGGAAAGTAAGATTCTAATGCTTGTGGTTTCTCCCCAGTGACAAGAAACTGAAAGATCACACTCTGATTAACAGTCCTGAAGACCACAAATCAGATAAATTGACTTTAAAAAATAAGCCAGTTAATGCACATTTCTTTCCTATCCGTAACTCTGACAGACAGAAACTTTCCAGACTTTCAAACAAAGGTCTTTCCCAGTCCTACCTAGAGTGGCTGAAGAGAAAGATGGAATCTTTTTTCATGCCAAGCATATTCTTGTTTACCACTGAATTTACAACACTTTCCCAAGATCACTGAATAAGGAGCATGATTCTTGAGTGGTTCTTACTATGGTAAACCAGTTAGACCTGATTTACACATTAGCTTTGTGCCTTTCCCTGTCATCTTATCAACTCAGTTGTATGTAACATGTGAGCAGCCTGGATCACATGCTTGCTTCCTCCCCACTGCAAACTGAGTGCTATAGTTCCATCGAACCGCTGTTAACGAGTGAGGGAACAACCCTGTGATGTAGGCCTCCAGCATAGCACGGACTTTTGACACACTGCTGGCATACCTCCTTTAACAAGGCCTCTAACAGAAGCTCCTTTCTCCCGGGTCTTTTTACACCTGTTCAGACCCTCTTTTCTTCCTTGTCCTCTGTCTAGCTGGAAGTATTTCAGCAGTATTAGCTTTAGGTGGCTAATGAAGAAGGGCTGGAGAAACACAGACTTTCAGTATAGGGTTGCTGCAACATATCTGTAGGAAACAAAGCTTGAAGTGGGGAAGAGTCTCTTCTAGCCTATCCTGCTGAATCCGTTTGTGCCTGGCTACTATAGGCAAGGTAAACAGCAGCTGCCTTCAGAATCCCTGAGCATGCATGAACAGCAAAAGAGAGAAAAGTAGAGAGCTGATAAAACAGAGAGAGAATGGAAGAGCAGATAATCCTGCTTTACCAGATACCCCTTGGAATGTTTAGGGGGGAAAAAAAGAAACAGCGACAGATTTTGGCCACCAAAATGGCAAAGCATAAGCAAAGTGGAGGCGAGTGAAAGAAAACTAATCCCTTAATGCATTTTAGAAAAAGCTTTTAAGGCTCAACGTGTTTTTGTTTCCTTACTTAGGGGTTTACCTGGCCTAGTTGTTTCCTTTCACCTGTACATGTTCTTAGCATTGGATTAAGAAAAAAATGCTGAAACATGTTGATCTACTCTTCTTTTTTGTGGCATAGGAAGGTATCCCTCTTCTTTCCATGTTCCATTTTTGCTTCTATTGACAGATTTTCTATTGAAGAAGTAATGCCTAGGAAAGCATATCTACTTCATTAACTGAAGTATGCTTGTACCTGCGCCATAGCAAATCAGTCATGATAGGGGAGTGGCGGACATCAGTCGTATTGCAAAGATTACATGCCAGGGCCTTGATCTGTAAAGCACCCCGGCTGCTTTTTTACTGTTAGCTGCTTGATAGACTAAAGTGGGGTGGGCAAAATATTGCCTATAAAACCTAGGTCTCTTTTGTAGTCCTCCCTAGAGCCCCCTGTGGCCCTAAACATTGAGCAAAAATGATCAGTTGTCACATCCAAAGATCTTTGGAGGAAATGTTTTTTTTCAAGAAATACCTCACAGAGCCTCTGACCCTCACCCCAAACCGCCTAAATCTCAACCACGCATAGAATTCCAGTCACTTTCAGTTACAATTTTTAGCGGGAGGCACAGAGCCCCCCCCCTATAGTTGCACTCCCCTTGACTCAGGTCTAAATACAATTCACCTCAGCTAGAGAAACCCATTAAATCCATGGGATTTACATAAGTGTTGATTCAGCACTTGATTCAATAGGTCTGGTGTAGTTAGGATCAGGAAGGTAAACAATATTTGTAAATTCCCTATCCTTGACAGAACAAAGGTGTCTTTCTGGATCTCAGTGTGTTATGGGAATGTTTGTGCATTTTACAAAATGGTTTCTCATATTTGAGACTGGTGCAAAAAAAGTCATTTTTACTGTACATACTGTTTTTGTGCGCAAAATGCAATGTTTATTTATGAAAATATGGTGTATTTCACAGACTACAATATTTGTACAAAAAATCTGTACTAAAAGGCAATGTTTTTGTGAAAAACGAATCTTTCACAAGGAAACCCAAAATATGAAAAATTGTTTAGAAATACCTAAACACATGTAGCCTCACCAAGAAAATAGAAGCATGTTGAATTTTTTTTTTTTTTTGTCTTCATATGGGTAGATCTGATAAGCAAGGATTTACATCTCTAGCTGGGGCTAGCAGTCCCATTTAGACCCAAGATTATTTTATTGCTCCTTTTATTCTTTTTGCTAGTGTTACACTTGCTGACATAAGAGTGTGTGTGTTTGTGTTTCATTGTATATATTGCCACATGAATCAGTGGTGAAAGGCTGGTTAAATATATAGTAAACAAATAATTTTGGCAGCATGCATCCACTTCTGGTGAAATCCTGCCAAACTGGTGTCCAGATGCCAGATTCTTATGGATGATAGCACCTGTCTGTCTGCGAGGGCCTCTCCCTCTGCAAACAGTGGCCACCCATAAGCTGGTATGTGAATCCAGTCCATCCACCACCACCCCCTTGCAGTAAAATACAGCATGGTACTCTGTACAAAACTGGCAGAGGGTGGAGAGGGAGGCATTTTGCTTTTTTCCATGAATCCTAAGAAAAATGACTCAGTTGTAGCTTCTACCCAGCAAAAGCTATTGGGGGCGGGGGTCGAATACTTTTGGGCTTGGGACCTCAAATGAATGGGTATGTGAAAAGCAGCTATACTTAAGTTACCAATTTAAAACAGTCCAGATATCTAATGAAGACTTGCATTCTGTCGTGGTAAGTTAACGTAGATTCCAGTTCTGGGGAAAGTCAGGAGGATTTGAATGTACCGCAGTGAGTGAGTATGTGCTTTCAGGATGTCTTGCTGCCTTATGGTGACCACATGAATTTCATAGGGTTTTTCAAGGCAAGGAGTACTTAGAGGTGGTTTGCTGTTGCCTTCCTTTTAGATATAGCCTACAGCACCTAGTATTCCATGGTGGTCTCCCATTCAAGTACTAACCAGATCTGATGACAGGCAGCAGATAAACACTGAAATAAAGAACACGGAATCTTTAGATCTTTGCTCTAACTCAGCACTTCAGCCATACTCGGAACATACTGTGTCAGGAAGTCTGAGCTTCACGGAAATGCAAGACTACATTGCCATTCATTTTGTTCTAATAAGACACCACCAGTTTCTTTCTCAGCATATTAGCTGCCATCATGACTTCTACCTTCTGGTGGAGATCCCCCTTGTCATTCCTCCAGGAAGCCAGGGTGAACTGGTAGGACGTGTGGGGCTTCAGGTTGGTGATGAGCTTCTTGGTAATCCAGCTGTCCACCTCAGTCTCCTGACCAGTGTTTTCTTGTTGGGTTTTGTATGGAAGTATCTATCATAGTGATGGCTAAATGAAACTTCCATATTCAGAGACAATATACCTCAATACCAGATGTTGTAGACAAAGAGTGTACTGCTGTTTGTCTTCCTGCTCTCTGTTTCTTGGCCTCTTAGAAAGCTCTGACTGGACTAACTTGGCCAGATTTTCACAATGAGGAATTCTGATCAGACTCACCCCACCCACTGCCCTTCAGATGTGATCGACAACATCTTCCATCATTACCAAACCAATACGTTTGGAACACCCCACACTGGCAAAGGTTCTCTTAGAGCACAGCAGGAGCTACATAGCAGAATATTTGGTGTGATATTTAATCCAGCACTAACTGGGGTGGGAGGTATAGCTCAGCAGTAGAGCAGACAGCTTGCATGTAGAAGCAAGCTTGATCTCTAATAATATGATAGCTGGAAAAGGTTCAGGTAGCAGGTGATGGAAGAGCCTCCACATGAGATCTTGAAGACCCTCAGCTAGTCTAAGTAGACATAGTCCAAAAAGTAAACTTCGTCAGTCTCTACAGTGAACAGATTTTCCTGGTATATAGCAACTGCCTGTGTTCTTGCTCCTCAACATCTGGGTTGATATTTGAACTCTCATTTTCTTATCCAGTATAAGGATATGTATCTTATTTTGTAACGGAATGGCTATTTGGTTTTTCTTTTGTGTTTTTTTGGTGTCTGAGAGAATACACCTGGACATAGACCCACTTCCAAAAAGGTACAGCAGGATGAAATCAAATTATCATTATTCCCATGTGAACTTTGCTTTCATACCTGAGTAAATAAAATTTAGAACCAACCCACATGTTACAGAATTCTGCCTTGTTCTGCGTCAGACTGCTTCTGCAGGGAAAGGAAGTATCTTTCAATGTCTGCCAATTTAAGAAAAACACACTCTACTTGTAATAAAACAAGCCCATTAGGCAAAGAGCCGAGCCTGGAAAAGTTACTTTTTGGACTATTCTTGCAGAATCTCTCTCAACCAATATGGTTACGGCCTTCAAAACGGGACTTTTGGGATGACTCCTAAAACTCCCCAGTCAGCATAGCCATTGGTCGTGCTGGCTGTAGATTTTTAGAAGCTGTGATCCAAAAAAAAAAAAAAAGGAACTTTTACAAGGTGTGGAAGGATTATGCTACGCCTTTCTCTCTGATGTGGTAATTGGCTATATGCAGGAAGGGGTTTTTTTTTTTTGAAAAAAACATAAGTGTTAAAAAATGCAACTCCCTCCCACTTACAGGCTGAAGCAATACAATCCAAAATTCTATCATCTTACTCTGCAGAACTGAAGATGGGGCTGTGAAGCACTTTCTCTGGTCTTGCTGGCTGGAGAAACATTTGAGTCAGAATGACTGTTGTTGTTGAGCTCCTGGCGGCTGCATATTTGGATTTCCTGCCTTCGTTTGTTCCCCAGAGGGACAGGGCTGAACGCTTCCCTCCACTCCCAGGGGCCGATGACCATATTTCATGCTGCTTGTCCGGTCTTAAAGAAGGTGCTGCTGTGGCCTCCTGCCCTCTGGGAATGTGTTTGGGATTGTTCCCTCTGTCAGAGCATCAGATGGCTGTCAGCGCAGGGGGGATTTATAGCCCCAGCGGCTCTTCCCTGTGTCCATGGAGGCGGGAAAGCCCTGTCCTGGTGTGGAATTTATTTCCTGCCCTCTGCTCCCACCTGTTGCAGAACACCCTCTTTATCTCGATTAATGACTCCTCAAAAGCCTGACGGCTCAGCTTCCGGGCGGCCATTCCAGGAGCTTTGGGTGGCCTTGGCTTTGGCCCTTTGGCCACTGGCGGGGTGTGCTTGTTCCATCCCTCATGCTGTGCGGCTCCAGGCGGGCGAGCCAGGTGCTGTCAGATGCAATAAAGGAGCCCAGGAAAACAAGTCTGTTCACTGGCTTGGAGAGATCAGAGACCTGTGCTGGGCTGCCTGGAGGGGCTTTGCTCCTTTGCAGTTTGCAGAGTGTTGAGGCAAGTGAAGGGCACTTTTCCAGAGGTGTTATCCCAGTCTACATTCAGCAAACTTAGGAAGGGAGGGAGAACGAATAGGGACAAGGATGTGACCCTTGTAATGCATGAATTGTTCACTGTAAAAATACAGCCAGTACTATCAGCAGTCTGTCTGTCTCATGTGTTCCAGGTCCAATCTGGTCTTGGCAGCTAAGTGCAGTCAGCCCTGGTTAGTGTTTGGGTGGGAGACCACCAACAAATACCAGCTGCTATATTTTAGAGGAAGGAACTGGCAGAACTACCTCTGAGTATTCTTTGCCTGAGAAAACCCTGTGTAATTTATGGGATTGGCACAAGTCCCCAGGAAACTTGAAGGGACATACAATGGGTGTTCAGTTCCAAGACACCTCCCCCTCATGGGTGCCAAAAACATGTATGATCATTTCCCATATTGTTAAATGGTGTTGCTGCGCCCATGGATGCTTCAGCGTGTCTGTGCACGCATTCCCATTTTATAGATAGGATATGATGGTCCACAACCAGTGAAAGTTGCAGATCTGGAGGGCTCACTGTACACACACGCTGCCTCATATATTGCAGTCTGCCATGCAAAGATTAAACATGTGCGGTAGGCAGCTGAAACAATCAAGCCTTACACTGCAATACTCAGGTTTTAAAAATTCTGTGTGAAAACTGAAGTCTATGTGGAAAAACTTAACTTTAAAATGTGGTCCTTCAGATGTCTTCCAACCTTCTTGGAGTTTACACAGGGCTCTTTCAGACTGATTAAAAAGTCTCATATTTTATTTTTCTTCTTTCCAATTTTATGCTGGGTTAAAATAAACTGACTTGGGAAGCTGGTTTAAAAAGTCTCTTATCCTACTAGGAACTGACAGAAGATATTCTGGGATAAATAAAATATATATTAACCTTCAAAATAAAATCAGAAAAAGAATAGGAACAAAATCTGGGATTTTCTGGTGGATGTACCCAAAGTCTCACATTTTAATTGTTTTATTAGTTTGTTTGTTATGTCTCTGTTCCACTCTTCCTTTTCAGAGCATAGGATGGAGAACCTGGAGCTCCCAGGAGCATGCTATTTAGACATCAGTCCAATCTCCATCTCTCTTAGCTGTATGTTTTATTGCAGACCAATTTTCTCCTGCTTTTACCTATGATCTTAGAAAGCAACTGAGGAACTGAGCTAGTACTGAGATACAAAGCTACATGAGGAAGCAGCCTTGCAGAAAGAAAGTGTGTTTGTGGTCAGGGTCTGAGTAAGAGATTCCTGGAAACTATACACAAATCACCTTCTGTTCCACCATAAAAACAAAGTTGCATGATGTAAATGAGAAGAGGCAGCCCCCAACTTGGTGCTCTCCAAATAATTTGGACTTGATCTCCTCTCATCTCCAGTCATTATGACAGTGGGGTAGGGACAGGGGGCAGTGATGGGGATGGTGCACCCTTGACAGCAATTTTTTTGGGGCACCACAGCTCCTTGCTTGCCCTGCCCCAGATGCTGTAGCTCTGCCCCATATGCTGTAGCCCCGCCCCATACACTATAGCCCTACCCTCACATGCCGTAGCCACTTCCCCACTGCTCTGGCTGCCCCCCCCCCCACGCGTGCCAAGCTCCACCACTGCATTATGATCAGTGCTTAGGAGTGCTGGGAGCTGTAGTCCAAAAGATATGAAGAGTACCAGATTGGGGAAGACTAAGGTAAGAAGTAAAAATAAATAAATACATTGTTGTTGGTCTTAATAGTCATTTGTGGTAGTGATGCAGCTTTGGATTTGTGGCTTGTGAAATTGCCCTGTGTTTGGGCAGAAGATCCAGCAGGATACAGTGTGATTTGACGTGTATGAAAATCGTTAGATGTGCAGGTATCCATTGTGCCTTTTTTCACCTCTTGGGGCAAGCTAATGCATGTACCTTATTTGAGGAAAGGGTTCTTCTGCAAGACTCCTTTTTGTCATCTTGGGTTGCAGACACACACACACACACACACACACAAGCAAAATGCTCCTTCAGTATCTGGGACCAGCATCTCAACACTGTACCCTGCAAGTGTGCCTGACAAGAATAGTAGGTTGGTATGCAATCCAAAAACAGATCTATTCACAAATAAATCTGCCAGTCTGCCTTTTCAGTCACCAATAGGCTAGGACTGTTGTACCTTCAAGTCATTTCTGACTTATGGTGAACCTAAGGCAAATATATCATGAGGCTAGGATACTTAGTTGTAATTAATGTGCTTTCATTATGTGATGATGTGCATGGACAATATGCAGTGTGGAAGGAATGCCATGGGATAAAGAGCAGGAGTTTGCTTTCTGTGCCTTAGAAATGAAGAATAGACTCCACTCTATATTTTGCCTGTTTCAGGACTGATCCCAGAGGCAAGGTAAAGTGGTTTCAACACTCTGTATCAGCCTTCTTCACAAGCTGGTACCCTTCCAGGTGTGTTTGACTACAACTCCCATCATCCTGATCCAGCATGACTATGCTTGTGGGGGACAGGAGAATTTGTAGTTCCACAGATTTGGAAGTATGCTGGCTTGGGGAAGAGTGTGCTCTGTATTGCCTCTTTCTGGAGAAATGAAGAGGAACAAATTTTCAGGAGTCATCCTCTTGTCCTTTCCTTTAAGTTACTCCCAAATTTACCCTGGAGCCGCCAGCCTTGGTGTAGTGGTTTGAGCACTGGACTACAACTCTGGAGACCAGAATTCAAATATCTGCTCAGCCAGGGAAACCCACTTTGGGCAAGTCACATTCTGTGAGCCTCATGGAGAGGCAAAGGCCAAACCCCTTTTGAACAAGTCTTGCCAAGAAAACCCCATGATAAGTTTGTCTTAGGGTCTCCATAAGTCATAAACTACTTGAAGGCACACAACAACATCAGAAAGAACTTTGACCCCTTTTGATATAGCCTCCTGGTATGTTCCCTCACATATATTAAATGTATCCCTGCTCCCGCATTTCACATATCATTTAAATTGTGTCATTTTAAGACAAAAAATAAGGGGGGAAAGCCCCTAAAAATATGTATAGTGGGACATGTAGGTTTGAGAAAAGAATTGGTTAAGGAATTGTTAATTGTCCCTGAGCTGCTGCCCTGTGTTTGGAGACTAGTACCTGTCCACCCATTTTGCATTTTTCCAGCTTTGGATGACAACTTGCCAAATGAGGACCAATTTTAAATTTAATTTGGCCATGGAACACAAAAGACTGAACACAGTGCTGTGAGTGGAAGCAGTCAAAAAAGCAGACCAGCATCTGTTACGTGAACATTGTAGGATGCTTTTTATCTACTAAATTTACGTTTTTGCTTTTGGTCAGGGATTTTTAATTGTTAGATCCATTTTTTTTGTGTGTGTGTTTTTCCATTTCCCCCTCTCTAATTTGTGTGAGAGATATTAGCACTTAGCTTACCTCTTGCAAAGTCATTTTTGCTTCCATCTTGGTGGCTTTCAAAAAATGATTTACAGCCACCTGGGATTCCTTGGGACAATCCAGAGCTGCTTTGATGAATGAGAAGGAAGGAAGTCTGGCCCATCGTGATTTCCTATGCAAAGGGGATTGGCAGGGTGGGCATGCTTCAGAGCACTCTTGGCTCATGTAGGGCAGGGTTTGGAAGTAACCTGTTGTTGTTGTGTGCCTTCAAGTCATTTCTGAGTTATGGCAACCCTAAAGTGAACCAAACCCTCGATTTTCTTGGCAAGATTTGTTCAAAGGAGGTTTGCCTTTGCTTTCCTTTGAGGCTGAGAGACTGTACCTTGTCCAAAGTTATCCAGTGGCTAAGTGGGGATTTGAACCCTGGTCTGCCAGAGTCCTATTTCTAAACCAGTGCACTGTGCTGGCTCTGAAACATTACGAGTTGCCTGCAGTGAATGCATAGGGGATAACAAGGACATGTTCACATCCATTACACCCTTATAATGACTGATAATGTCATCCCTTTCCATGCACTCAGTTATATTAATTATTGCTTCTTGTTACATTTTGGGAACTAGAAATGCCTTTGCAAGCATGGATGTCTATATCTGAAGCTCTGTAAGGCAGTTTATATACAGAGTTTTGTATAAAAAATAATTCTGTAACTTGATTATCATTTTTTCACCATTTGCCTTTTAAAGAAAATGATGTTATTGGGTTTGTTTTTTTGAAATTCCTTTGTTTGGTGCAACTCCACATGAAAGTTACCTATCCAGAAGACATCCCTACTTGTCCAACTAGCTACAAAGTTGTAACTTCACAATCACCTGTGCCCCTAGAACTGTGATACTGAGGAGCAGGTGTCTGAAGTACAGTCAACCCACATTCACTAGTATTGGGGGCGTAAGACCCTTGCAAAATGGGACAATCACAAATATCAAAATGTGTGTGTGTGTCTGTGGGAAGGGGGCAAGGCAATGGAGAGGAGAATGGACATCCAGGGTCCAAACCAGGTCAAGGAGAAGAGAGGGAAGGGGGTGGGTGAGCATGACGGCCCTATACTTCCTCTCTCATGCCCATCTTCTTCCTTGGGTCTGTGGGAGGCACTGGGAAAAGTTTGTGGTGCTGAGAAATTGGACTGCAATCCATCCTTAGCTGGCCAGGCAGTGGCTGGTGGAGGAGGAAAAGAACCAAAGGTGGGTTTTTAACAGGCTTTGGAGCCTCCAGCAGCCTGATTGGAGCTGCCGAGAGGGAAGGTTCCCTCAGAAAAGAAGCACCCTGAAGACAGGGGGTTGGAGAAACTCACAAATAATCAGATCTGCCAGAGAGAAACCTGCAAATGTGGAGGGCCGACTGTACTTACTCAGTCCTATGTATGGTTTGTCTTTAAAAAAAAAAATCTCTACACTCAAATGAAAACAAAATTGATACAGTCCTCAAACAGATATTTGAGATGTTTTGCAAACCTTCACATTGAATCAAAAAGATACTGACCAAAACTATTTTAAAATGAGTGAGAACAATAACTTGAAGTAGGATAATTTCCAGTCCACTGCATTTTCCCCATAAATCTTTTCTTCCTGAACTACTGCTGCAGATGTAGTTACCTTGAAAGGTACCATATTTGTCAGCCTGATCTTATATGTGTTTACTAGGAACAACCCTATTAGTTTTTCAGAGGAATTTACTCCCAAGAAAGCGTCATCCTAAAGGAGAGAGATAAAATGTTGACTTAAACTGACTACTTTCTTTTTGAATAATTATCAGGTGTCCGAACAAATACTTCTTCCATATGTTTCAGATCTTTTTAGTACAAAACCTTGCTTTGACTGTCATTTGGTCCAATATAGAACACTTTTACCATTGCCAGTCATTTCTGTTGGCCTCTAATAAGGCCTTTAATAAAATATTGTGCCTTTAGAAAGAGATTTATATATAGATTTATATAAGGTAGAAGGCAATAGGAAAACAGAGAGATGGCATTTCAGGTGGATAGACTCAATCAAGGAAGACACAGCCTTGAATTTGCAACAGGGCTGTTGAAGGCAGAGCAACTGGATGTCTCTCATTCATAGAGTTGCCGTAAGTTGAAATTGACATCGTTGACAACAACAATGCTTCTTTCTCTCAGTCTCTTAAATAGAAGCTTTACCTTGTCAATTAAATAAAGGTATACGAGTTGAGTTAAAAAGGGAGAAAAACCTGATCCTGTTTCACTTAGGAAGCATCTATGAGTCCACTACCACCAGAACCATCTGCAGTGAAACGTTTACATCCGTCTCGATGTGCCACTTGTCTCTTATAATGCAGTGTCCTTTCTGTACCTGAGCTTTATTTGTCATTTCTTGCTGCATGGTGAAGTCTCGTGTGAAACAAAAATGTTTGCACAGTGCTACATCAGTCAAAAGAAAGGCACCACTTTACCCAATTTCTGTCTTCTTGGTGTAAGAAAGAAATAGAAGCTCACCCAGACTCCATTGGGTGCAAGGTCTGCTGGTGATATTGAGTCCCTGATGGGACTATAGTCCATTTGTGGGGAGGGGGGCTATGAGTGTGAGAGTGTCACACAGAGAGAGAGAGAGAGGTCAAGATCTTGCATTCTTTTCTCTTTTATCCACCTCTTTTAATTCTCACCAGCTTTCATGACACAGCCCTCTATGTTTATGTGCTCCTTTCAGGTAAATAAAGGCCTTCCACTGAGATCTAATCACCTGGCTGGGCCCCCTTTTGTGTGCTTCTATCTCCTGGCCCTGAGGAGTCAGTCATGCACTGTTGGAGCCAAGGGAGCCACTTCCAAATGCCTATTGTCTTATCTGAAAGAAGAAGATAATGGCAGAGCCCTGAAATTCATGAGCTTCTAATTGCCTTTTCTTCTCTGCTGCTGCTGCTGCTGCTGCTGCTGCTGGCTTCATGGGGAGGCAGAGCTCTAGGGAGAGGAGGGAGCAGGCGCTGTCGCTGAGAGCCTGCAAGTTGTTTCCCACTAACAGCAACTGTAAGGAGACCCAATCGTGTGGTTTTCTTGACAAGATTTGTTCGGAGGGGGTTTGCCTGCACCTTCCTCTGAGGCTGAGAGAATATTTACTTGACCAAGGTCACCCAGCGGATCTCCATGGCCAAGTGGTAATTTGAACCCTAGTTTCCAGAGTTATAGTCCAACACTCAAACCACTGTACCACAACATACTAAGCAGGAGTTCAACAGAGAGAATACCTAAAAATGTTCCTCTTCTTTCTCCTGAAGGAAGGTTTGGTGCATGAGTATATATGCGTGTGAGTGTAAGAGAGAGAGAGAGAAAATCTACTACATAAAAGTCAAAGTTTGTGTGTTTGCTTGTCTGTGTCAGGGGAAGGCCTGACCTCACATGATTGGCTGCCTCTGGAATCTTGGGATTTGCAGTTTAGGGAGGGGCTGTTAGAATTCTCAGCCACAGAGAGCTCTTGGGCCTCAGACCGGTTGCAATGGAGATGGGGCCTAGCAGCTAGAAGGAGGAGCACAGTGTATTCCCTCAGGAACCCAACCTTTGTATGTTAATAACTCTGAATACAAATCGGCTTGGGGAACATGAGGAAAAGTTATAGGTACTGGACAAAACAGTTCAGGATCTCAAATCTTTCTAACAAGTATTACCTATGAGAAAATAAAATACCGAGTGTACATGTTCATACTGAAATACAGATCATGACCAGGAGAAAAGCCATTATGGCAATCTAAATTGGCTTGTCCAAGAGTAGTTCATGTAACTTTTAAAAAACTTTCTAGAAGGCTTCAGTAGTTTTATTGCATTGGTGTAACCTCAGTTGTTCTCTTTTTACAAGCAAAGAGCTGAGATAGAGAGTGTATCAGGTTGTTGTGTACTTCCAAGTTGTTTCTGATTTACAGCAACTCTGAGGTGAACCCATCGTGGGGCAAGATTTATTCAAAGGAAGTTTGACACAATTGCCTTCTTCAGAAGTTGAGAGTATGTGACTTGTCCAAGGTCACCCAGGAAGGTTCTGTAGCTGAGAGGGGATTCGGACCTGGTCTCCCAGAGTCCTGGTCCAACAGTCACACCTCTATACTATACTAATTCTCGGTGTACCAGGACTGGGCCTGAAAATGGATGCAGTTCAAGGATTTACTACTCCAGTTGAAAAAAGATGAAGCTGTAAGGTGTTGGAAGGGCATCAGAGAATTCAGGCTTTGGTTCCTTACTTCACTTGTTATTGCTGTAGGTTTGCTAGAGTGAAAACTAGAAAGGATTCTTGTACATTTAATGATCATGCGGAAGAGGAATTTTCAGCAGCTGTGGCTTGGTTATGTGACAGTCAACACCTGCTGAAATTCCCACTTTTACACAACCCTTAAAAGTACGGGAACCCTCTCCAGTTTTCAGTCCAGCAACCTTACACTGATGGTAGGTACTCTTATCTTTACATGTTGTCTCAGCAGACTGAACTCTATGCATCAAGGATGCCATTCACACTGCAGTACCAACCTGCTTGATTACCAAAGGCCAGCTCCTGCAAAATCTGTTTTTGGTGTAGGACTGCATGCAGGCTTCACTTTGTCCATACCTGCCTTGTGTAAAGTTATAAAGCTCTATAAAGCCCTAATGTAGGAAATGCGTTGCTTTTGTGAAGACTCTGTTGGCTTCCCTTTTCCTGACTGCTGCCTGGGATCCCTGCCTGACTTTGTCCATGTGTCTGCCACGGCTCCTATAGCCTTCTGTTGCTGCCTCATCTGACTTCTGCCTCCTGTCTTTCTGATGTCTGCCTCCTCTTAAAATGGCAGATGCCTAACAGAATGGTAGCCACAGGCTTTCAGGCTCATAGAAAGCAGTGCAAGCAGCTCACACAGCCTCCCTCAACCTGGTGTCCTCTGGAGGTTTTTGACTACAACTTCTGCTGTCCGCAGTTCTTGGTCATGCTGGCTTGGGCTGATGGGAGCTGCAGTACAAAACGTCTGGAAGATGACGGGTTGGGAAATGCTCCAGAGGAAGGTTGTGGACTGAAATGAAGGCCCCATTATTGGAATACCGTATTTGCTGGCATATAAGATGCACCAGCATATAAAATGCACCCCATTTATATGCCGGCAAATACTATTTGCCGGCATATAAGGTGCATTGGTGAATAAGGTGCATCCCATTTTTAAACAGTATTTTTCAGGGAAAAAAAGTGAATCTTATACACCAGCAAATAGGGTAAATGTGGAAACACCATGGAGAATGCTTCCATCTATCCCTCCAAGATCACTCTCCCTGCAGCTCCACAGAACATGGCTGCTGGTGAAGTGGCAGTGAGAGGTGAATTGCTTGCTTAGTGGCTTGAGGTCTGTCACCTTTGAAGAAAGCTAACTTGAAATCTGTAGCTTCTGTTAGCACTGACGCCTAGTTTCACTGCCACCGGCCCAGGGTGACTGAAGGCAGAACTTGAAAATATTCAGACTCTTAGTCAGGTAGGGTTATCAGACTGAAAACTGGAGAGGACTCCTGTACTTTTAATGGTGTATAGAGGAGGGAATTTTATCAGATGTTGCTTGTTATTTCATTATGTGACAAGGAACTCTTGAAGAAATTCCTTCTGAGTGTCTGTGACTTCAACTTCCCTGTTGACTTATGGCAACTCCATGAATTGCATAGGGTTTTCGTAGGCAAGGAACACTCATGAAGGTCGTTGTGCCAGTTCCTTCCTCTGCAATATAGCCTACAGCATCTGGTCCTCTTTGGCAGTCTTCCATCCAAGTGCTAACTAGGGCTGACCTGCTTAGTGTCCAAGAGCAGACAGGATATGGTGCCTTTAGGGCATGTAGTATTAAGCGTGCAGGAGCCCTATCCAATTCTCACTCTGGCAACTCTAGTCATGAGCCATAGTTGCTTGTGGAGGACATTGTTCCAGAAGCCAGAGCAGCATCTGGCTCTCTGCCAAGACTTTAGGCTTTCTGAGTTCCTTCTCACCAGAATTCACTGTAGTAAACTTACCTTGCCCAAAGGCTAGGAATGAATCAGTTGGAACTTGAACTCTGTGCTGTTAGATCCTTGGGCAGTTTACAGTTCTGTAGCAGCTTGTGTATTCAAGAGTTCCCTTAAGAGGCATCACTTAGAAACTGTTGCCTAGAGAACATACTTAAATAAGACAGCATCCTTCATAATCTTATAGGTCACTGCCTGAGACAAACAAGTAGTTGTTCCTCACATAGTGCGCCAGTGTGATTCTGTGAAAAGGTGTTAAGATGTGAAGAGAAGAGAGAAGGGAAAAGTCACAGTCAGTCTCAGTTCTCCATTGGCATTACTAGAAGACAGAGGGGTATGCTTTTCAGGATTATGATAAGAAAGGAAAGGTATATATGCAATATGTACCCACCAAATGTGAAAAATGCAAATAGTTTGTAGAGTAATGGTCTAAACTGCATTGCTACTATCAGGTAGAGTAGGCCCATGGAATGGCATTGATTCGGTTGTATACTCTTCTTTGAACTAGCAACTGGGTATAGGCCAGTTTTAAACAAATGAATGAAATAGCAGGAGAAACCATTGCAGATGCAATGTTAATGTAGCTGAACCTAAAGCGTAGAGGTTCCTGTGGGAGAAGGGTTGTGAGCCTTTAAAAAAAACACCTGAATGGTATAGATACCTGATTAGTAATTACTTTTTTAAATAAGCTGTAGTTGGAAGAAAAGCCAGAGTGGTATGGTGGTTTAAGCGTTGGACTCCAGGAGACCAGGGTACAAATCCGTGCTTGGATTGCCTCAGAGACCGGTAATGGCAAACCTTCTCTGAACAAATTTTGCGAAGAAAAGCCTATGCAAGGTTTGCCTTAGGGTCAGCATAAGTCAGAAGTGACTTGAAAAGCACACAGTAACAACAACCATTTGAACAGATGATGGGCCAGCAGCCTGTAGTTCCTGGTGGTCCTTACACCACTTGTTCCAACATGAGCCAAAATAGAAAGCAAGGGTTAGTTCAAGCCCTCATCCAAGTGTAAACACTTTAGATACTGGTCATCTACTTACTACCTGCTCTTATTTGCCTGTGTATTGGTAGCAGAGTGCAGCTAAGGTGTTATGATATGGAGACAGCTCTGCTAAAATTTCTGTCAGTTATATACTGAGAAAGTGCAAGATTTAAAGAAGAAGAAGAAGAAGAAGAAGAAGAGCTCTTGACCTGAATCTTGGGTCTTACGCGGCTGCTAAGGAGAGAGCTCTGTTAAGGCCTCTGTCATTGATCACATATTGAAGAAGAGGTAGCCATTTAAAAGAGCCCATGTCTTTGCACCTATGGGGGAGAAAGCAGCTCATGTCTCCGCTAAAGTGGAGGCGCTTTGGAACTGATGGAGAGCTCGGGGACCAAATTGGGTCCCCAAATGTCAGCTAACTCCCCTTTCTTATTGGAACCACCAAAGTTTTCAGCCCAATTGGCAATCTGCACTCCTGTTGTGTGAAGAAAGCGAGCAGGTGGGTGATCAGGATCTATGATGTACTGGGCCTTTTAGCACAGCTTTGAGTCAGACATTCTAAGTTGGCGTCATTCTGTGAGAAAATGGCCCACTATGAATCAAGAAACTGGTCATAAGTGCCCCTTCAACATTGTTGTCCCATCGCTGCTGAGAAGAGAAACTGAAAGCCCCTCCCTCCACAGGTGCCTGAGAGCAACAACCTCACACTTCATGTAGCAATCTTGTTTGCTACTCACTTTAGTCTAGGGTTTTTGCAGCAATCAAAACATTAACAGCATGCATGCATCCCTAAACACCTGTTTATAAATGCTGGGGGAGCCACAGCTCAGCCATGGCTCTCAAGTATGCATGCCTGGGTGTTTCAGGACACTGGACTACATTGGCCACAGCTACCGTGTTTGCCATGGGAACCACTGGCATAACAAAAGCCTGCCTGCAGCAGACAGTGATTGCCATGTAAAAATGTAGAACTGCTCTGACTAAATTAATGAATGCTGAACTGCAAAGAAAATGTAAAGCCTTTTGCAGAAGGAAAATTTTTAGTTCCAATGTGAAAACAAAAATGCCGTGTTGGAGGAAGTACCAGTGATGCTGAAGGAATTTCCTGTGAGTCCCTCCTCTAGGTGGGAACACTGAGGCCACTTGTGTCTGTTAGTCTCCAAAGTGCATGTGTGAACTTTGTATAGGAATTTCTTTTGTATAGGGAGAGACTTGGGGCTTGGAGAGATTACTTCTTTGGATTACAGCAGTGTGCATACCTTACAGTATGCAGGCTAGGAGATTCTGGGAGATGTAGTCCAAATAAGTAACTGCTCAAAGTTCTGCTGAATGTAGTCATTGATCTGTCTCCCTCAGTAGTGTCTACTACCCTGCTTGGAAGGAGCTTTCCAATATCTCAAAGACATACAGCTGCTTACAGTTCTTGTTGTAGTCATTCTTTTTTTAAAAAAAATCTAGACAGGCTGGACATTGAACCTGAGACTTTGCGCATCCAGTACATGTGTTTTACCAGTGAGATAGCGGCTGTCCCATATTTCCATATTTTTTGAGAGGAGAAGCTTTTAAACTGATAGACGTGTTAGTCTTTTCCAGCATCAAAAGGAAACAGGGCTGCAGAGAGAACTCAAGCATCACCTTTAAGGCTAACTGATTTATTTTTGCATGAGTTTTTGTGGATTTCAGGCTACTTCTTCAGAGGCACCTATTCAGTACCACATGAGCTTTTGTGGATTTCAGTCCACTTTTTCAGATGCACTAATGTACTCCATCAATGCATCTGAAGAACTAGACTGAAATCTGAAGACTGAGTAGATACGGTGTGTGTGTGTTTCATTCTCAGTTGTATCCATGCACAATCTCCATACTGTTCTTAGAACAATGGGACTTGGTGGATGGAAAAAATATTGTTTAACTAGGGGCTGTGGATTTCAGTCAACTGCTGCCACTGTTGATCAGCTGTTAGGCATTGAGAGCAAACAGCTGGTTGGTGCAATCAGTTGTCACCACCAAAAAAGCTGACCAATGCAAGTGCTGACAAACACTAAAGAAGGTTGCTGCCTTGAAAACAAAGTGACGTATGGACCGGGGAGGGGGGGGGATCTTTCAGATTCCTTGATGTTGGGATCACCTTTTTAAGAATGAGAATTTGAGGTACCTCTGTGATCACCCACCCTCTGTTGCTGAAATGCTGTCCAAGTTACAGTTCCAATTCAGAACATATCCACAGCTTGGCAGTGTTGGACCACATGCTCACAGACCACAACCGAATGCAGAGATTTTCAGGAACTGTGCACTCTGTACTGCATTCCCGTGGTTTTTCTGCAGAATCTCTACCAGTGAAGAATCTGGTTCAGCATAGTATTTGAGGCTCAGAGAAGAAAAGCTGTTGCAGTGTTATTTCCTAGCCCAAGGCTGTCAGCATTAGTTTGTTTATTGTAGAAAGTCGTTTATAAGGGTGAGGGAAATGCATAAATGGGCTGTTATTGTCATTCTTTGAATATTCATCAGGGGCTTGTTTTGTCAGGGTGGGAAGGCTGAATTTGTTTATTGTTGGGGTCAGTTATAAGGGGCAAGCACAAGAGACGTGATGGCGGTCGAAGGGGTTTGTGTATACTGGTTATCTATTGCAGTGGAGTGGCTGCGAAGTGCTGTTTCCCCTTTTGCAAACAAAGCTCATGCTGGAGCCAGGATTGGGAGATATTCGCAGATAGTGGGAAGGTGAAGTTGGGGGGGGGCAGAGAGGAGAAGGCTTCTGGACCCCTGCCTGCCTGCTCAGTCACAAGGGCTCTTTCATAGGTTGTTGTTGTCTCCATTTGCTATCATGTGGGCTTCATCTTATGGCCTTACTATTAATAGGAGGCTTCCAAGAGTCCCAGTCTTCAACCAGACCTGCTCAGGTCTTGCAAGCATGGCAGGAAGGGAATTTCTTACACAAACATTGAGTCTGGGTCCCTGCCCCACTCTAAACAATTCCATTGGGTAAAAATTCGTATCAGCCAGACCTTGTTGGCTATTAGACATTCAGTAACTTCCAAACAAAGCAACTTGTAGTTCAGTATTCTTTTTCATCACTGAACAATCTCAAAAGAAGGCTGCCACCTTCTTCTTAATGATGTGAACAAACTGAAGGACCATCACTTGCAAAAATTACTTTTTTTGGACTACAACAGACTGGCTGGGGAATTCTGTAAGCTGCAGTTCAAAAGAATAATCTTTCTGAGCTCCGACAAGAACTGGCTAAACATGAGCATGTGGCAGTGAAAAAGATTGTTAGTAGCATTGCAACTAGAAAACAAGAAAGACTTGGCTAAGTTTTGAGACCAAAGTGTTGATAAAATGATCAAGATAATGGAACTCTCTTTTAACTTTTTATTTTAACTATGTTGCTATGCAGCCAGAGTCCACATGTTGGCAAGGGAGAAAAGGGTCCTTTCTCTCCAATTTAGTTTGAGAAAACTGGGAGGGGACATGGATTGTAGGATTTTTTACAAGACGAGAACTGGATTCAAAGGCTATCCATATTCCAACCCCCCACCCCTGCCCCCAGCCCTACAGTTTTTCCTAACCTGCCTTTCTTTTGGAGAGGATCATTCCTTTCTTCCCTCCCCCAGGGAAGGGGATTAGGTTACACAGCTCTGGTAACAATTCCAACCTGTTTGGCCTGGAATGTGGCATTTAGGGCCTTGTCACAGGAAATTCAGTCTGTGTTGAAAGCTAGAATTGCAAACAGTTTCATGCCTTGCCTGGGTTGGGGGTGGTGGAAAATGCTGTTGGAGCTGAAGGAGATCTGTCCAGGCATGGGTGGGTCATGGTGAGGGCAGGAGGCAGGGAGATTTAGGGCTAAATCTTTAGTTGATATGCAACTTTATTGTATGTGTTTGTTAGGCAATATGGTACTCTTGGGCTGTTATAGACTGTAGCACACTCAGCCACAGCTAGTGGTCATGATTTGTGGGAGCTGTAGTCCAAAACATTAGGAGGGTGTGAGGTCACCTGCCCTTCAAGCGATGAATAGTGAGTTACACCCTCTTCTGTAATACTGGCTGTCCAAACTGTAACTACAGTCATCCCTCCACATTCGCTAGGGTTAGGGGCACAGGACCCCCATGAAAGTGGAAAAACCGTGAATAACTCTAGGCCCTCCCAAATTGTATTTTAACACACAGAAAAGTATGATCACCATATTCAACCCACTGTAGATTCCTTTGAGGCATCAGGGTTCCTTCACAAGGCAGAAGTAGGTGGCTGGTAGGGCTTACTGCCACCTCTACTGCTGCCCCACACCATTTTTAACAGGGACTTACAAGCCTTGTTTGCAGTTTCTCAGTCTCAGGAGGCTTGCAGTCCCTATGAAAACTGGCATAGGGGGGCAGCAGAGGTCACAGCAAATAATCCATGAATAATCAAATCCGCAAAACTGAAACTCACAAATGCAGAGGGCTGACTGTATTTCCCTCCCACCTCTCCTCCCAGTAGTCCCTGTCATGTATCTCACTATTGCTAGAGTTCTTCCCACTGCTTGTTTTGGCCTGATCCTGCTTGGTAAAATGTTGGGAGGTGGATGTGGAGCACCTGCGTTCAAGATCCTTCTGAGATGTCAGCTGCCCTTCAGCGAGTAATTTTCTTCTTGACTCAGTTTCTCCATCTGTGAAAGAGAGTAGGAACAACAGTGTTTTCAGAGGGGGATGGTCCTGTGTATCTGGGAGAGAGAAGCTGTGTCTAAATTTAAGTGCAGTGCGGAGAAAATGGAGACTTTCTTCTCTCACAGCAGTTGAACCCAAAAACTGAAAATGAATGAGAGAGAATTAGGACAATTTATAATCAAACTGTGGCATTCAATACTATGAGATACAGGAACTGAAGAAAGTTGTCTTTTTGGACTGCAATTCTTACAGTTTTCCAGCTGGCATGGCCACATTGGGTATGCTGGCTGCAGGATTCTGGGAGTTATCAGACCAAAAGTAACTTTTTCAAGCTCTGCTTAGATATAGGGATGGTTGCCAACTTGGATGACTTGAAAAGGGAAACTAGATAATATCAGGGAAGATAAAGCTATTAGTGGCTACGAGTCATGACAGCTACACATTGCCTCCGCTATCAGAGGCCACCGACTCTCACTACCAGTTCCTGGGGAATGTGAGAGGGAAGGTACTGTTGCGGTTGTGTCCCGCTTGTGAGCTTCCCATGGGAGCATCTGTGTGGCACCTCTGGGAACAGAAATGCTGGACTAGATGAGGGAGGGGCTCTTAAATTCTGGCACAGAGCATTGTGCTGCTTACAGATTCTTGACATCACCCAGTAAGCTACATGGTTGAGTGAGGATTTGAACTGGGCCTCCTCTAGTTTTGGGGCCCAATGACTCCTAGCATTCTTCAGCCAGAGGTTGTGCTTCCTGGGGGATTCTGGGAAGTGTTGTTCTCAAAGTTATGTTTCCAAGGCTTGGTCTACTCAGACTCAGACAGGAGGCATCTAGTCCCCACGGTCACAGAGTTGGGAAGGGACAGTTTTATTATGCCAGGGTGGTGTTATTGTGCTGGAGTTAGACTAACACCACCCTGGCATAATAAAACTGTCCCTTCCCAACTCTGTGACCTTGAGGACTAGATGCCTCCTTTAAAAAGAAGAAAAGAAATGAGAGTTCAATTTGTTCTGGGCCAGAGACAGAAAGTCCAGATTTCCATGTGACATGCTTTCTTTCTTTCTTTCCCTCTGCAGCGGTGGAGACCCAAAGCACCAGCTCAGAGGAGATGGTGCCCAGCTCCCCTTCTCCTCCCCCACCCCCACGTGTCTACAAACCTTGTTTTGTCTGCAACGACAAGTCCTCTGGCTATCATTACGGGGTTAGCTCCTGCGAGGGCTGCAAGGTGAGTTGATGGGAGCCTTTGCTGGGTTGGTTCCCCCGCTTTCCAGCTTCCAAGGTGAGCTGGAGGGAGGGGAGATGCTCTCCCCATCCGCTACCTGGTGGTCTGGCCTTCTCGTGGCTCAGCTCTCCAAACTCCTGAGTTCAAGAAGGCGTCATGCCTGCAACTGTTCCACCAGGAGGGTGTGGTTGGCTGCTTCACCCAGGCCTCCTTCCTCAGCGAAAGAATGTTGCAGCAGGGAATTCCAAGCCGCTGTGTGCCCACACCCAAAACAGATTATGCAAGCAAGATGAAATGTACAAAACAAGCAAATATGTGTCGTTCCAGTTGTGGAACCTGGGTTCTCGGTTTTAGAGGCTCTGCCCGCATTTAGAAAAGAAGAAGAAAAAAAAAACACAGAATGCTACATGATCCCCTAGGAAAAGCAATGAGGAAGAGGTAGCCTTCCATATGTTGTTGAATAGGACTCCAACTCCCATGATCCCTCAACCTTTGAGTAAGGCAAGTGTAGGCAATTTATTCATTGTATTTATTTCTGTCCCACCTTTTTTCAAGCCCTGCCATTCAAGGTCATTCATAAAAGTTAAAACAAATACAGCCGAATGTTCACATCATACGGATGTTAAATATAATTAAACTATTGATAGAATTAAAGCAACATGTCTGTTTATGTGCCTTCAAGTCATCTATCGACTTATGGCGACCTCATGCATTTCATAGGATTTTCTTAGGCAAGGAATACTCAGAGGTGGTTTTGCCAGTTCCTCCCTCTGAAATATAACCAACAGCATCTGGTGTTTGTTGGCAGTCACCTATCCAAGTACTACCCAGGGCTGACTCTGCTTAGCTTCCAAAATCTGGTGCCTTTAGGGTAAACAATGCAGCACATTGTCAAAGGCCTTTTCCCTTGAGCAGGCAGTTCTCAGAGTCCTGATGAAGCAAAAAGGTGCCAGTCTAACCTCTCTGGGAAAGGAGTTCTGGAGCCTGGGAGCAGCCACTAAGAAGCCCTCTCCTGTTTTCCCACCAGATTACCTGTGAGGGTGATAGGACAGGGTGAAGGGCTTCCCCAGAACATGGGCAAGCTTATATGGGAGAATACCATCCTTCAGATAATCTGGAGGCAGCCTGTAGCCCTCCAGATGTTTGGGCCTGCAATTCTCATCAGCTCCAGTCAGCATGGCTAGAAAGGACTATGGGGGCTATACTCTGAAGGACCAGAGTTTTATCACCTTTGCTTAGCTCAGGGCCAAATGCATTGCATTTCTTTAATCTGTTTGCTTTTTGTGGCTATTAAATAGGAACTCTGTGTGTGTGTGTGTGTGTGTGTGTGTGTGTGCGCGCGCCCAAAACCCTCCACCCAAGGACTGCATTCCTGACAAAAATGTCACTCCTTTAAAGGCTATTAGCTATAGAAGAAAGCTGCTATAGAAACCAATATTGGCACTGCTTGGGTGAGGATACATGTGCCACACACAATTTTTATTGGGATCATGGTATGGAGGGAAAGCAGGGGTGTAGCTTCAGGAGCTGGGGAGAATGAAAGCATTGGCTTCAGAATAAGAATTCTTCCCTTTCCCCATGAAATGTTTAGCTTTGCAGAGAGTGAGATATTGAAAATCATTCCCCCTCAGAGCTTTTCTATTTGCTGTAGAATGCTATTTGCATTCCTTTGCGAATGTTGCCTGCCCCTTTTTCTTTGGGTGCCACAACCGGATTTCTGAATGCTTAACGGAAGCTATTGCTGTGCTAGAAATGCTGAGACTGAAGGAAGGTCTCATTGTGGGGTGGGTGGAATTTTTATTTGGGGAGGCAACACCCTCGTTTTGCTTCCCTTCCCAAGTAGTTACACTCTTGGGGGAAAATGAAACTCCAGCACTGCAGTTCTCATCCCACTTCCCTAACCTGCTCCCCAGAGTGGGAATTTATCTAACAAAAATGAGAGATGCATACAATGTGATCTCATTCATCATGTCTTTTCTGTTTTGTCCTTTGGTGCTGGAGCTTTTTCCATCAGTACGACACAGTCGTATTTAACATTTATATAGCACTGGGCTGTGGACTATGTGGCCCTTTCTGAGGTTGCTGGATTGCAATTCCAATCAATTCTAGCCAGCATAATCAGGGTGTGAGTAATAGTGGTAATTTCTGTTAACAATGTTTTTAGGGGAGGGTGTTCCCCATTCCTCATATAGCCTTTGAAACATTATCTTGTCAGTCCTTACAGTTGTCCATGGAAGACAGGTTGGTATAGCGTAGGTGAGGAGTGAGGAAGCCAAGTGATGTTAGCTTGCCTACAACTATACAGTGACGAATGGCTGCAGAGCCAATATTCAGACTCACATCTTGGTGATTTGCACACTTAGTCCTACATTGCACACTTAGTCTGCTCCAGGACTGAAAAGCCCATCATCCACCCATCCATCCATCCATCAGCCCCAACCATACTGGAGGGACTGATAGGAGTTGTAGTCAGACATCATTGAAGGTGGTATATTTGAATCATATAATCATAGAAACATAGAGTTGGAAGAGACCAGAAGGGCCATCCAGTCCAACCCTCCACTGTGCAGGAATGTACAATCAAAGCACTCTCAACAGATAGCCATCCAGCCTCTATTTAAAATCTTCCAAGAAAGAGCTCCACCACACTCTGAGGCAGCATATTCCACGTCAAACAGTTCTTACCATCAGGAAGTTCTTTCTGATGTTTAGTTGGAGTCGCTTTTCCTGCAGTTTGAATCCATTGCTCCGTGTCCTAGTCTCTGGAGCAGCAGAAAACAAACTTGCTCCATTTTCTATATA
Source organism: Cyclura pinguis (assembly GCA_030412105.1). Classification (NCBI taxonomy): domain Eukaryota; kingdom Metazoa; phylum Chordata; class Lepidosauria; order Squamata; family Iguanidae; genus Cyclura; species Cyclura pinguis. The sequence continues at coordinate 191,753,517 of CM059600.1, read as the reverse complement.
ACATCTTTTCAAGTATTTATTTATTGTGACAATACTAGTTCTTTTGTTATCATTGACATATTGCTATTTACCTTCCAGTCGATTATGACTTACGGGATCTTATCGTGGGATTTTCTTGATAAGATTTATTCAAAGGGGATAGATGAAGGGATTGCTGTGGATGTAGCATATCTCGATTTCAGTAAGGCCTTTGACAAAGTTCCCCAAGACATTCTTGCAAAGAAGCTAGTAAAATGTGGGCTGGACAGGGCTACTGTCAGGTGGATCTGTAACTGGTTGCCTGACCGTTCCCAAAGGGTGCTCACCAATGGCTGCTTTTCATCCTGGAGAGAAGTGACACAGGGTTCTGGAACTTGGATGAAGGAATAGAGGGCATGCTCATCAAATTTGCAGATGACACCAAATTGGGAGGGGTTGCTAATACGCCAGAGGACAGGATCAACATTCAAAATGACCTGGACAGATTGGAGAGCTGGGCCAAAGCTAACAAAATGAAATTCGACAGAGAGAAGTGTAAGGTCCTACACTTAGGCAGAAAAAATGGAATACAGAAATATAGGATGGGGGACATGTGGCTGGATAGCAGTATGTGTGAAAGGGATCTAGGAGTCTTAATAGACCACAAGCTGAACATGAGTCAGCAGTGTGATGCGGCAGCCAAGAAAGCCAACACAATTCTTGGCTGCATCAATAGGAATATGGTGTCTAGATCGAGGGAGGTACTGGTACCACTCTACTCTGCTTTGGTTAGACCTCATCTTGAATACTGTGTCCAGTTCTGGGTACCCCAATTCAAGAAGGGCATGGTCAAGCTGGAGCAGGTCCAGAGGAGGGTGACCAAAATGGTGAAGGGCCTGGAAGCCATGCCCTATGAGAATAGACTTAGAGAGCTGGGCATGTTTAGTCTGCAGAAGAGAAGGTTAAGAGGGGACATGATAGCTATGTTTAAATATTTGAAAGGATGCCATGTAGAGGAGGGAGAGGGCTTGTTTTCTGCTGCTCCAGAGACCAGGACAAGGAGCAATGAATTCAAGCTGCAGGAAAGGAGATTCCACCTGAACCTCAGGAAGAACTTCCTGACGGTCACGGCTGTCTGCCAGTGGAATATGTTGCCTCGGAGTGTGGTGGAGTCTCCTTCTTTGGAGGTTTTTAAGCAGAGGCTGGATGGCCATCTGTCGGGAGTGCTTTGAGGGTGTTCCTGCATGGCAGGGGATTGGACTGGATGGCCCGTGTGGTCTCTCCCAGCTCTACATTTCTATGATTCTATGATATACTTGTCGCCTTCCTTTAAGGCCGAGAAATGTGACTTGTCCAAGCTCACTCAGTGGGTTTCCATGGCTGAGTGGAGATTCAAGCTTAGTTCAAAGAAGCAGCTTTGTCATGTTCTCCATAGAAGGCCTAATGGCCTGACTCTATATAGGGAGCTTCACAAGATTAAATATCCTGATGTATTTACATCTGTAGATTCCTGGTGGATACTATCATAGATCTTAACTCAAATGCTGGTAAGCAGTAACAGGGAGACAGTCCTCAGGGCTGCTAAAATGCCCGACACTATGCAGCGGCCTCGGGGTGCGGGGAGCACGGGTATCATCCTTTGCTGGTACTATTGGCATTAAGAAAGCAAAGAAAACACCTTCACAACTGGAAACTAAAGTTCTTCTTTTAATTGGAAAGGAAGCAAAGTTTTGAAAAAGCTACAAGAATCTTTCACACCAGCGTTGGCTGTGGATATTGGGAACTAGAGTCTGAAAATGGAAAACAGGCTTGGAAAGCAGCTTGTTAAGAATGGTCTGTGGGGGGCATCATTTCTCTTCTTTCTCACCCACCCTGTTGTCTCTCTGTCTCTCTCAGTGTTTCTGTCTCTTTGTGACCTTCCTTTAGGGCTTCTTCCGCAGAAGCATCCAGAAAAACATGGTCTACACCTGCCACCGTGACAAAAACTGTCAGATCAACAAGGTCACCCGCAACCGTTGCCAGTATTGCCGCCTGCAGAAGTGCTTTGAAGTTGGCATGTCCAAAGAAGGTGAGCAGCTCCCCTGGGACTCCAGCCCCGGATCTAGCTTGGAGGAGGATGTGTGTTTGGGTCTCCCTATGACCTAGAGGAAAGCCAGAGCTGGGGTGATCATCTCCAGCTTCTAACTCAATTGAGGCATCTATTGCTGTGTTTTCCATAGCATGTCAGGGATGCTGCATGGAGCCCTAATCGACATGACTAGAGAAGGGGCCAGGGTAGCTCTGGGGAACATTAGGCCCCCTTGATGTTTTGGACTACAGTCTCCAACTCCCTTACCATTGGCTGTGCTGGCTGGAGCTTCTGGGAGCTGAAGTGTAAAACATCTGGGAGAGAAGTGAATTGGCAGAAAACTGGACAGGAAAAGGTAGAGGCTGAGGTAGTCTGGGAAGTGCTCTGGGAGAGAAACGGGTTGGGGAGGAAGATCCAAGAGAGTAAAGGTATGCAGCGTGATAGGCTGTTGCTCCAAGCATCATGACAGTGTGGCCGAGGGAGGTGTGGTGTAGATAGGGAATACAGAGGATGAAGGGTGTTCAGAACAGCGTTAAGAAAAGCCCTGCTGGATCGGGCCAAAGGCGTGTCTAATCCAGCATTCTGTTGCCATGTGATGGCCAGCCAGATGCTTCTGGGAAGTCCACGAAATGGGCGAAAGAAAAGGCTGCCAAGTGGCAATTGTGGAAACTGTAAAAGTGAGCAAATGAGATTGGAATAGTCTGAGAGCAAAAAAAGACGAAGTAGGAGGGGATGTTGCTGGGACCCCTCAGAAGGACCAGTATGTCCAGTTCCCACGCCCAATTGCGGCGTGTCTACTTTGGAAGCGTAACCCTACATGTAGGGACTGCTATCTGTATGCGACGTCTGGGGCTGGCCCCACTTGGTCTGGGAGAGGATTTGAGAGGAGAGAGAAGCATGCCAATATTCGGTTCTGATGCATGCGTTTTCCTGTTTGGAGCAGCTGATTCAGTCTTTTTGCTGGGGGTGGGGTGGGGTGGAGGAGGTTTTCTGTCCCTTTAAGAGTGCTGTCAGCTGCCCGGCGTTTCAGAGACAGAGTGCCTCTCAGCGGCTGTTGCTTTTACTCCCAACTGCTTAGGCATGTCTTTGCGCTGGCCTGGGCCAAGGCTCACATTAATCACCATCTCTTTAAGAGCCCCTAATTAGGGACGTCTCTGTCTCAAGACCTGGCAGTTTATTTCAGAGGGCCTGTCGCTTTTACTGGGGAGGAGGGTGAAGAGGATCAGAGGGATGGGCATATGTATACGAGGGGTGGGGGCAGGGGGTGGAAGAAAGTCGTCCCAATGAGTTGTCACTACAGAGACAGGAAACGGGCGGCCTGAGGGGTTTGGGCAAGCAGAACCCCTCCTCCCTTCCCCTCCTTATCCCACCAAGACTCAAATCGGATTTGGAGATGGGGGCAGTTGTTTCAGGAACCAAATGCAAGGAACCCATGGCTTTGGGAGACGGGGAGCGGGTTGTCCTCTCAGCGAAATGTCTTCCCTTAGACTTTGCAGACTCTGTGCCTCTTTTACTGTATGTTTTTCTACAAAGCGAAGGCATTAGCAATCGGGTTGCTGTGGCAGTTCTCCCCTTTTGTGTTTTCTCTCTCTCTCTCTGTGTTATTCGTTCTCTGGAACGCTGCATGGCTTGGCTGGCAGTCCCCCACCCACCCATCCCACCCCCACCAGCATTGTGCTGACTGTGGCTATAAGTGTATATCCTGCCGATTGGCGTATCCTGTTCCCAGATCCCTGGCGCTTTATCCTGGGGTGAACAGGAAGGGCAGCCTGGGAAGGCTCAGGCCGAGGAGAGTGCACACGCAACCCCGGGGCCGGGACTCCCGATAAAGGAGGGGTGTGCTGGCAGGGCTTGTGGTGGAGGGGTGGGGGTACTGACACCCCTAATTGTGTGTGTGTGTGTGTGTGTGTGTATAACGCGTCTCTCCCTACACACACACACACACACGTGGGCGCGCATATGCCAATCCCAGAGAAAGTCCTTTTGAGGAATCGGTGCAGTCATCTCATCCGGATTCCTTGCCTGGAGGGCACTCTGACTCTGGGTTTCTTGTTTTCAGACATCTGGAACTAGTTGTTCAAGCAATGCAGCTGCTCTCCTTGCTGTAGCATGCTGTGGTCTGCCTGATTTGGGAGGCGCTGGAGAGCCCTGCCTTGTGTCCCAAGCACGGAAACTTTTCTTTTAAATTGTAGCTCCCACAATACTCCAGCAAGAATGGACCAGTGGTTATGCAGGCTTGGGGATTTGAGGAGCTGTAGTCCAAAACAGTAATGTTTCCAGTCTTTGCCTGGAACAAGGACTCGAACTGGAAAGATGGACTTCTTTTCCCTTCTAGACTGTTGAGTCTTCCTGGACAAAGAAAAGGGCTTTCCTTCTATGACCACATGAGGAAGACTGCAGCTTTGAAACCAGGAATGGAAATTGTGCAGCCTTCCACATGTTCATGGACTGCAACTCCCAGCTTTCCTCACTATTGGGTATGCTGGTTAGGACCAATGAAAGTCACAGTCCAACACTGGCTTCAGAACTGCTGATGAAAATTAGAACCTTTGTTGCATCCTTGAACAGGCACTGAAAAGCCAGATGAATGAAAAGCATGATTTTGGCTTCTTAGGGGTTCAGTCACAGGAAAGCCTGAGATTGCAACTTTTACACATAGCAGTTCATTATAAATTGTTCTTTAATTACTCTAATGATAACAGATAAAACAAGGTAGGCAGTAGAAAGGATAAGCAGATAATCTTAATTCTGTTTCTTAATCCATAGTCCTGATCAGTGACAGGTTAAAAATTGTCTCTCCATAAACCATCCATCTTCTTTCCACGTCCAGACTGCCTTTTACATTTGATTGGATGTGCAAAGACATGATTAACATTTACAAAGAGCTAATGCAGCATCCTCCAGCCTGGTTCCTGCCATGTTTGCTGTCTGGGGGTAATGGGAAGTGCATTCAACACATCTGGAGACCAACCATTCTGTGATGGCTGATAACAAATCTACACTGTGCTGTTTGGGCTAAATGGTTATAAAATAAGCCATTAATATTGTGCTGCCTCTGTCAAATTTGTGTGGGGTTTTTTTTGTTTATTTTAAAAACATGCTTTGTGATTTTTGAGGTGAACAGAATTAGTGTTACCTTTAATCCTTGATAATTTCTCATTGCCCTTCTCTAGATAGAGAAATAACTGCAGTCATGTCTCAGAGGGATGTTGAAACTACCAGAGACAAATTAAAAGGTTTATTTAATCTTTATCCCACTTTTCTTCTACTGTAGATGTGAATGTGGGAAGTCTCCAAGTACAAGTGTCCCCTAGTATTGAGCAAACCTAGACTGTCCTTAGCTTCAGCAAGATGCCTGCATTCTGGGCTTTCAAAGCACTGTCATGGGATATGGGCACAGCAGATGGTTAAAAAGCAAACTAAGAATATCTCTTTACTTTAAGGGCTGTCCAGTGCTGGACCTGGCCTTGGAAAGTGGAAGACTCTCTGGCCATTTCCGCATTACACTGTTATAGTGCTATTGTTCCACTTGCAACATCCTGTGGAATCTTGGGATTTGCAGTTTAGGGAGGGGTATTTAGAATTCTCAGCCAGAGAGTTCTTTGGCCTCAGTAAACTACAAACCCCAGAATTCCACAGGATGTTGAAAGTAGAATAATAGTACTAGAACAGCGCTGTGCAGAAATGACCTCTGTCTTTGGAGGTCTTTGAACTGAGGTTGGATGGGCATCCTTCAGGAATGCTTTAGCTTTGGATTCCTGCATGGCATGGCATTGGACTAGAGGGACTTTTTTGCCTGTTATAACTCTATGATTCGGTGGTCATTTTTGTTATTTTTATTACTTTTATTTATACCCCATTTTTTCTGCAGGTTGGGATTCAAAGTGGCTACAGCAATTAAAAAGACATAGTTAAAACCCACATAATACAAAAGTTAAAACATAAATAATCAAAAAGAATTAAAACAATGTTAAAATGCATAATTAAAAACTCAGACACTCACCAGCAACACAATATCCAGCACATTCTATCAGACAGGTCACACTGAATGCCTACCTGAATGAAAAAGTCTTTACTTGATTGAGGAAAGACAGTAGTTAGGGTGCCAGTCTGATTTCTCTGGGAAGGGACTTCCAGAGCCTGGGGGCAGCCACTGAGAAGGCCCTCTCCTGTTTTCCCACCAGATGTACCTGTGAGAGAGGGGCCTTTCCAGCAGATCTCAAAGCCCAGGCTGGTTTGTAAGGGAGACTGTGGTCCTTGGACCTGAGCCATGTAGGGTTTTAAAGGTCATCATCAGCGTGTTGAATTGTGCATGGAAACAGACCAACAGCCAGTGGATCTGTTGCAACAGGGGAGTTGTGTGATCCTTGTAGCCAGCGATCTGACTGTGGCCTTTTGGACCAACTGAAGTTTCCGAACATCCCTCAAAGGTAGCCCCACATAGAACTCATTACAGTAATCCAAGGAGGATGCAACCAGGTCACATGTGGCTGTGGTGAGATCTATGAAGATCTTATGAATTCCACACTCTCCAGATGAAAGAAGCTAAACAGGCTCTCAGCTCCTTTGTTGTAGGTCAGTGATACTCAGAGTGGTGGTTGCTGGACAGGTGCTGGTTTCTAGACTAGTACCAGTCCCTGAAGAATTGATGGATAGTCCCTGGCAAGGTTCCAGGAAAGAAATAGTTTAACCCAATGGGCACAAATTTACTGTTCGCCCTGAGAAATTGGGGGGAAAAATTTCTAGTGCTCTAGATTAAGGATGTAATTCTTTACTAAGATGCTTCTTGAAGGTAGCAAAAAATAATTTCAACAATTTTCTTCCTTCTATGGGAAAGTCTGTTAAAATTACATAGTTTTTGAAGACTATTTGCAGTTCAAGAGTTACTCTGCACACATGGTTGTTTTTGTGCAAGAAACAGTACTTTCTGTGTGGAAAATAATACTTGTGTTCCTGTGCAGAAAATGTTGTTTTCTGCCCAGAAAATACTGTTTTGTATGCAAAACACCACGTGCAGATTTTACAGAATAAATCTCCAATTGCAATATTTTCTGTCCAGAAAACAGCATTTTTATGTGCAGGAATTAATATTTCTGTGTTGAAATATTATTTTCCACACAGAAAATGTTGTTTCCTATGCAGAAAATGTTGTTTCTTACAAAAAACAACCACATGCGAATTTTGTACAGAATAAGTCCCAAACTGCAAAGATTCTCATCAGTACAAGATTTTTCTCATTAAGATTTTTCAATACTTGAAAACATGTTTTCTGACCATTTCTCAAATATTTTCATATATTGTTGCCATCCCTACTCTAGATGTTGTCTCTTCATGTTTAGTATGCACATGCTGAAAAGAGAATGCTGGTCGGTTCAGAAACTGACAGGCCAGAAAAGCAAGATGGGCACTATTACTGAACCATTTTGTTATCAAGGACTTGTTATTGTGGTTGTCTTTGTTGCTGCTATTGTTGTGCATTCAAATTGTTTCTGAATTATGGCGACCTTAAGGCAAACTGGTCACAGGGTTTTGTTGGCAAGATTTGTTCAGAGGAGGTTTGCCTTTGCATTCCTCAGAGGCTGAGAGAGTGTGACTTGGCCAAGGTCCATGGCCAAGTGGAGATTTGAACCTTGGTCTCCTGGAGTCCTAGTCCAACACTCAAACCCTCAACTCCACAGAGGCTATCGGAGCCTACAGCAGCAGAATTTGGAAACCTTACTTTTAAACTACAACTCTCAGAATCCCCCAGTAGTTTGAATGGTTGCCGTGTTGGCATGGGGGTTCTGGGTGATGTCATACAAAAAGGTTATTCCCATCCCCATCCCTGTCTGACCAACAGGCCTTTGTACCTCATGCCTAAAGCAACCCATTGGCCATGTATTACAACCAGGGACTCAGAAAATCCTCTTGGTTCCCCCCACTGCTGCTTGAGAATGCCAAAAGGGAGTGTTGGAGAAGGTTGACAGGGATCATGGCCTTGTCACTGGAGAAGCTCTGACCTTGGTTATTGTTATTCCCCAGGGAAGGGGAAGCCGATACCTTTTAGCTACAATGAGCTACAACCATCCCCCTCCCCTTCACCTCGCTTCCCAGGCTGCCCAACCGCTCTTCGGCTTTCTGTCTGGCTGTCTTGGTTGTTCCTTCCCGTTTGCCTCTGGTTGAATCCTGTTCTCACAACTATCCCGTGATTGGTGCATGTTTCATGTTGAGGAATTTATTCTATAGCCTAAAGGGCAGAGTGATCTTGGGATTTGGAACAGATGACCTCCTCCTCATCCCAGGCAAAAAGTAGTAACAGTGTGTCAGGTGCATGTAGCACAAATGAGTGGTTTCTCTGTTGACCAAAGTATGGGGAAGGGAGAAGCTGCATTTGCTGAAATTGTCTCTGCTGAGCATCCATTAAAGGCAGAGGGGCACCCCTGAGAGAACACTGAAAAGGCGAATATTGTGGCACGAGGAGTAGTAAGTAGCTCAGTGGCAAAGAGCACCTGCTTCATCTGGAGAAGGTTTCAGGTTTAATCCTTGGTATCTTCTGCTCAAAAGGTCTCTGGTAGCAAGGTGAGGGGAAAGACTGTTCTCTCCTTGAACCCCTGAGGTGGTGCAGCCGGTCCAGGTAAACCGTATTGGATTAGAGTCCTGTGGCCTGCCAGATGTTGGATGGTGAGTCCCATCAACCCTAGCCAGTATAATCAGTGGTGAAGAAGCCTGGGATTTGAAGTCCGACAACATCTGGAGGGTGATACAGTTCCCACCTCTGGGATAGATGGAGAACAACTCTGACCTGTTTGTGCTGTGGTATGGATGCTTGTTAGCTGAGACATTACTGCAGCTGCATATAACCATAATTCACTGCCACCTTACCTCTGCCTGAAAAGGGCAGCATTGGAAAAAGTTGCCTATTTTTGGACCAAAGTTCTCAGAATCTTCCAGCCAGCATGGCCAAAAAGGTAATTTTTTTCAAGTTCTGATCTCCCCCACCTCCTACTGCTTTCCAGGGCTGCCAGTATCTCAATTTCTATAGCTCTTCCTTAACTTTTCACTTACAGTGGAGCAACACTGTAGCTGAGACTGGAATATTGGCAGCCACAAGGAGCCAAGAAGGAGGCAGAGAAAGAGCAGAGAGGTCTGAGAAGCTCTTGAAGGAGGCTTTGTAGACTCGCTCTGGCCCCTGCGCTCATGTTAAAAAGAGCAGGGCTCTAGAGCAGAGCATGTAGTGACCTTCCCTATGTTTTTGGACTGCAGTGTCCACCAGCTCTGCCCAGCATTTCCAGCTTGCCACTGTGTTGTCCAGGGATGATTTGGCAAGGAGGTATATCTGCGTGCACCACGTCCAAGACTCAGTGTTTCAGTCTTTTCCCCTGCAAGATGTAAATTAATCCTTGGACTTCTTTATGTTGATGTGATCCCCGAAGAGACTGCTGGTCGGTTTTAGGACCTACGTCATAACCCCTTTTCTCCTTATTTTGCCCTTCTGTGCTTTCAGCCGTAAGGAATGACCGTAACAAGAAGAAAAAGGATGTGAAAGAGGAGGTGGTGGTGGATAGCTATGAAATGACACCTGAGCTGGAAGAGCTCATCCAGAAAGTCAGCAAAGCCCATCAGGAGACCTTCCCTTCCCTCTGCCAGTTAGGCAAATATACCACGGTAAGGGGCCATGGGCTCTCTCTGGCTTGGATGTGATCCCCATGGAAAATAATAAAGATTGATCTTGGAAAAGTTATCATTTTTATATGATTCCCAGCCTTGTTCTGCAGAATGATTGTTAGTTTCTTTTTTTATTTATTTTTATTTCTTTATTAAGTTAAAATATACATAATAAAAAATAGGAAACAAAGGAAACCAACAATTGTAAACCATATATAAACATAAATATACTTTCTATCAAGAAGTTCGTCATGTTTATATAATACATTATAAATATAAATACATTATATAATACATTAACTGTTGCATATCTCCTTTGAACTTCCTCCTACCTACTTCTTGGGTAACTGTAAATGGTGATTTTTTAAAACCCCCACTAAGGTCTTTTTATGTGTACAGGCCTGTTATTTCACTGTCTTAAGACAGATTTTTGTCCCCTTCTTTACTACAAAGTCAATTCAGAAACTGAAGACCTCATTTGTTAATTGTATTTTTTATCAGTCAGTCTGTCACACATTATTGTCTATTTCAAGAGGCAGCACGTTAAACCACTGTGATGTAGTAGTTACAGTGTTAGATTCTGTCTGAAGACATCCTTAGTCTGATTTATCACACAGGGCTGATATCAGAATAAAGTGGGTAGAAGACATCTGTATCCCTACTTGACCCCAATGGAGGAAATGTGGAACATTAATGTAATAAAGAAAGAAGGAAAGAAAGCTTGGCATCTCTGTTGTGGGGAACCCAGACAAAATGATCAAGCATAGTATCAGGCTTGTTACCATGCAGGCCATTAGAGGCATATATTAAACCATTTCATCAACATTAGACTGATTTGAACCTACTTTGAATCAATACCTGCCTTGAGGTGTGTGAGCATCCCGATTTATAGGTCTGCAGCTGGTACCCTGCAATGCCCAGCTGGCCATGTTCTCATCTACAGTGCACTGCATCAATAGTGCCATCACTATTTTGTGGTTCTGGTTATTTAGGAGGATGGGTTTTTTTCAAAAGAAAGAGGGAAAGGGAAAATGGCAAAGAGAGGAGAAGATAGTACCAAGAGAGAACAAAGAAAGATTGCTCTATACAGTACTAATAGTAGTAGTAGTAGTAGTAGTAGTAGTAATAGTATTGCACCTTTCAGTGTTGGAGCTAAAATGGAAGAGTTAAAGACGACTGTCCAGTTTTATTCCTAGCACCAGCCTCTTCCAGCAGACTCAGTGTAAGGAACCAAGCAGAAAGAGTGACTGTTGTTAGGAGTAATTCAGTGCAACAACATCCGTTGGGTTCTCCCTCTAACTGAGTGCATATGCTCACAAATTATGATGTGAGGGTAGCAGCAGTCGTATCTGATTTCTTGTCTTTTCTCCCTTCCATCCAGAACTCTAGTGCAGACCACAGGGTGCAGCTGGACCTGGGGTTGTGGGACAAATTCAGCGAACTGGCCACCAAGTGCATCATCAAGATTGTGGAGTTTGCCAAGCGTCTGCCAGGGTTCACCAGCCTCAGCATTGCTGACCAAATCACTCTGCTCAAGGCAGCGTGCCTTGACATCCTGGTGAGGGGCTGAGCTGCAGCAGTCAGTGGCTGCTGGGGATGAAAAGCTGGGGGAGTAGGGTGTCTGTATCTGGAGGTGTGAATAGGGATTGCACTTACAAAGGGCTGAGTGGACTCTGAAACCCAAACAGCTATCACAGGAATAGAATCATAGAGTTGGAAGAGATCACAAGGGCCATAGAGTCCAACTCCCTGCCATGCAAAATGGAACCACCTGCCATCCAAAATGTAACCCAAGGGACTTGATTTTTTTCCAAGGTTTCCGAGTGGTGCAAAACTATACATAGACCTGAATAGCTATGCTTCTGTTAACGGGGGTGGGGTGGAGTGGCAAAAGAGCCAAACACGGTGGTGGGAAGCCCCACTCTTTGTCCTTTCAGTTCTGTCTCTTCACTGCTCGGGTTTCACCAGCCATTTTTCCAAAACTTTCCAAGACTACTGGACTAGGGTTAAATGCCAAAACATAACTGAAAGGCTGAGATTCTGTGGGTACTGGTTCATGCTCCTGTGCAGAGTCACAGAGCACATGATGCAACCTTTCATGCAGACATAGATCCACTTTCAGTAGATCCCTGTCCCCTCAGCACTGTTTTTGACCGTCTTCTCTATCCTTCCCATCCTCAGATGCTCCGTATTTGCACCCGCTACACTCCAGAGCAGGACACCATGACCTTCTCAGATGGGCTGACCTTGAACCGTACACAGATGCACAATGCTGGATTTGGGCCCCTCACTGACTTAGTCTTTGCCTTTGCTGGGCAGTTACTGCCTCTTGAGATGGATGACACAGAGACAGGTCTGCTTAGTGCAATCTGCCTCATCTGTGGAGGTAATGCTGAATTCGTTGCACACACCACAGTCTTTATGTTTAGTCTTTCCCTTATGGGCTGACGATAAGGGTAGCCACCTTGTCTCTTTGAGGAGAGGTCTCTGATCTCTGTGGACTGGAATACTTGCAAGCAGAGTTTATGGAGATGCTTGAGGAAGCAGATAAGTGTGCTGGCTGTGACTATCTTCTTTTGCCTAAGTGGGGGCAAGTTTTCTGCAACAGAAATATTAAGATTACAACACCAATATTCTACAACTTGAGGGGGGTGGGAATTGCAGACTGGTACTTCCAGAAAGTGGGAAAGACTGCTCTAGATGAGCACTCTATAAAAGTGGTACTCCATGGTCCAGTGCCTATGCACAGCCTATTACTAAACAGTTTGCAGGAAAGGAAACTGTTATAGCCGGTGGGCATAAATATGGTGTTGGTATCTGGCTTATTGGGAGAAAAGCCCTGCTGGTCCCTAATGTTAGATAGCTTAAGGATCACTGTGCTATATCTTACAACAAGGAAAGAGAAGGAGGCTTTTAAAAATATCCCTCACTTTCTCCAGTGTGGGACCCAAGGCCACTTAACAGCACAGATTAAATCATTTTCTGTACCATGTTCATGTTTGGTATCTAGTTACAATATTATGTGCGTCCCAAATTTTGCAACCAGAAAGGCCAAAATGATGCCAATTTGACATATATGCATAATTGCTCCAAGGGTTGCTCTGTGAGGATTGCTTGTTGGGGACCAGGTTTGGAAAGGTGCCAGGTGTTGGACTTCATGGGTGCTGAGTTATCTCATGTAATAGCGGGAATCTCTAATTTATGCATACATTTGTTTGTCAGACTTTAAGATTATGTTTCCTACTAAAGGATATGGCAGCATATAGAGAAAAGGAAAAACAGAATAAAACTCTGACCAAGACACAGTTGAAAATCCTATCACATAGCATTAAAAGCAGCTATCTGTTCACAGGGCATTGCAAGAAGAGAAAGTTCTTTAGCGATCGGTGAAATGATTATAGCTAATGGACCATCCACTAGGGAAAAGGAAAGGGCTGGAGCTTGAAAAGCATAGCTCTTACATGAAAAAGCGTCCCAGTTCAGTCTAGCCTGAGATTTCAGAGTTCCTGATACTGTCAACAGGGCATGTCCAGATGGACTGGTGATCCAACCCACCATAAGGCACCGTCAGATGTTCTTGATTTCCTTTAATAGATTCCCTTGAGTAGATATACGTTCCTTGTTAAATTGCAACCAAGCATGCATATCTCCTAAAGGCGTATGGCTCTAAAGGGCAGGCAAATGAGCCTGATGGTTCCATAAGAGCGAAGTGGTGTAATGTGGTTGTCTGTGTTTCCTGACTGTCATATGACACTTGGTAGGGATGCTTGGGGAAATGGACAAGGGTGTGTGTTAGGTGTCAGGGTAGTCTGCAATCTATGTTATGCAGTGCCTGTCCCACTGATAACCAGAAACCCCATCTGGGTCCTCTCTGCTGCCTTGAATATTTCAAGTTTCTCCCTTTAAGCAGAAAACCTTTCCTTTAGGAACCTTTCACTGAATATGAAAGCTGGGATTATTTGCAGAAGATTACATGGCAGAAGTATGTAGATTCATCATTGCTGTTTTACAGCTTCTGTGATGCTGTAACTTACTTCTGATGAAAAGATGTATTTATTACATTTCCTGCCCCACCTTTCTTTGGAAGAATGAAGGCATCCTAAAAAAGATGAAGCGACAGAACAAGTGCAAACCAACCCACAAGCACTGATCCATGACTTTCTCTTCTCTACAGATCGAATGGACCTGGAAGAGCCAGAAAAAGTGGACAAGCTTCAGGAACCACTGCTGGAAGCCTTGAAGATCTACGCTCGCCGACGTCGGCCCAACAAGCCTTACATGTTCCCTCGCATGCTGATGAAAATCACTGACCTACGAGGGATCAGCACCAAAGGTGAGCACAAAGTTGTCAAGACAGTTTCTGCAAACAGGAGGGCAGGCAGGACCACTGAATGTTATGCTCAGGAATTGAATATATGCCATTTTCTGTGGAAACCTGACAACCAGTGGATGAAACATTAAGTGGCCATCCAATGACAGAGATCATTCTGAATCTCTCTGAAGGTGTAAAATGAACATGTTGAATCATTTGGGATGGCTTTTGTGTCTGAAGTCCATCACGTGCATGGAAGGTGTGGTGCTTATCAATGAAATTACAGCCGACCCTAGATCAGCTACTTACTTAAATATACTCTTAGCCAAGTAGCATCACCTAGCCCAACTCCAGCACCCCAGTCCTGCTTTACCAGGCAGCAGTTGCTGCTAGCAATGGACTTCTGTTCTCCTCTTGGTCAAGGTGCAGCATACTGTTGTATCCACACCCTTCCCTCCAACATGCTCCAGTGCAACAGTCAGAAGCAGGGTCCCTGTTGCAGTTCATCCTTGTACCAGAGATCACGGGGAGGAGGGGTTGGAAGTGTCAGTATACTATGCCCTGATTAACAGCGAACAGCCAGCTGCTGCCCAGTAAAGCAGGACTGGGAGACTTTTACAATCATGCCAACAGTACCATGATTGTGAGTGTGTAGAAACTGTGAATACCAAACAGTTAACAGATGTGTAATTCTAGATTACGAACCCATAACTGTGATAGTGAAACCCAGCCAATGCTCTTTAAACAGGCACACCTTCAGGTCTGACCTCCTTATCTCACAGTGGAATTAATTAGAACCAAAGACCCTGTATGCACAGAGTTTCCCACTGGAACTGTACTGGTTTTTGTGGTGGTGGAACCAGCAGCAGAAGCAAGAGGAGGGATGGAGATCTTTTTGGTGGCTACAGAAACAATGTGGCCCCTCCTCTTCCACAAGCAAGAGGCTGGTCCTGGATTAATTGCAACAGCTCCTCTCATGTGTCACTGAGCTGATCCCTAGCAAAGCTTGTGGCACAGCTATTCACATGTGCTTTCTTGCTGTGGTAATTCCATCTCCTGATGGCTACCTTCTCCTTCACGGTGCAGTGGTTAAATGCCGGTACTGCAGCCACAACATGGTGGGTTTGATCCTGCAGGGCTCCAGGTTGACTCAGCCTTCCATGCTTCCATACGTTGGTAAAATGAGTACCCAGCTTGTTGGGGGCAGTTAGCTAAACACATGTAAACTGCTTAGGGAGTTCTTAGCGCTGATAAGTGGTATAGAAATGTAACTGCTAATGCTTCGTCTCCCCTGATGCAATAGGTGCTGAACGAGCCATCACACTGAAGATGGAGATCCCTGGCCCCATGCCGCCACTTATCCGAGAAATGCTGGAGAATCCCGAGATGTTTGAGGATGAGCTGTCACAGCCCCCGCCGCTGGCTGAACCCCCCAACACCGAGGAGAGCCCAGCTGACACCAAGAGCCAGGAGGAAGCCCCCTAGCGTCTCCAGAGGGACAGAATCTAAGCTGGGAAAGGCCGTTGGGGTGTGGGGAGTATGGAACCCCTTTTACATTGTATCTCCTCCGTCCTTCCCATTGCCTATTTTCTCCAGAACTCTTTTTTAAAAACACAAAAAATTGCTTGCCTTTCCTGCTCGTGGCCCATCTGCCAGAGCTGAGTGTAATGGCAACATGCAAGACCAACGAAGAGGTGCCCTGTTCCCCTCTCTGCTATGTTTGGTGACTTGTGGGGGTAGGTGGCCTCTTGCCTTAACCCTTTTTTCCCCTGTGAGGCCTTGGATGTATATTCTGAAGCCTTTGCCACCACCCCTCCAACCCTGAAGCTTTGCCAAAGTCTGCCTGATTGCCTGCCCGGCTGAGTCGGGCTCTCTCAAGCCAAATATTTAGGACCTGACAAGTCCCCAAGGGGCTTAAGACTTTGAGAACTCTCCCTTTCGGAATGGGCTAAGCTCCAAATGTGCAATTCCCCCGGCCCTTCTCACCCGTAAGAAAGAAAAGGGGAGAGGGGCACATCAAGAGTGGACAGAGAGAGACTCTGCAACAGATCTGGACCCTCTTGAGCAATGGTTCATACCTCCTTCCCTGGCTGGAGGTCAGCTGTATTCTTCAGCCTCCCAAGCCAAGAATGCCAGGCATCTGGGACACTATTTATTCACATTTCTGAAGACAAGGGGGATGCCCTTCAGCTGCCAACACCACCAGCATACCCCACCACTGACCCACTGCACACCCAGGGAACTTGGACCAAGGACGATGGGGTTATGGGGAGAGTGAAGTCAAGAGGACTTCAACATAGCACATCCCTGTTGGGGGCTTCTTTGGGTGCCCATAGGGTTAAATATCCATCTCTTGCGGATTCCAATGGGATGTCGATTTGTGTGCGTGTGCGTGCGTGCGTGTGTGTGAAAGGGAGAGAGTGAGAGAGGAAGGCGTGTTGTCGGTGGGGGGGGGAGTCTTTTTTTTATAAGCTGTATAAACTGCTAATGTTTTATTGTTTGAGGCAGAGATCAATCCCATAGTGGGATTTTGAGTTGGAGTGGGGGCTGGCGGTCCTTTCACTGCTCCCCCATTCCCAAGGCAGAAGGGGTATCAGGATGGGGTGGGGGGGAGAATACTGTATCTGTTTTGCTTGGGATGCTTTTGACCTTGGTGCTAAGGACTCTGGGAAACAGACCCCAAAGGACATTAGATGCCAAAGATGCTGAGCAGGGAGTGAAGGTTAGGAGCGCAGAAGGCAGGCTCGGGATTTTAGGGGGCCTCCTCTGCAGCACCCCCTCCCCATAAGAAGCCACCTGTCCTCCACAAAGTCTTTATGGAGGTGGTGGCAACAGAGGCTTACCTTCACTGGTCTTTAACTCTGCTTCCCCAGCACTTTGATGGAGGGGAAGAGGTGGACGACTTCTGCAATAGGGAGCTGGTTCAGCTTCCTACCCAGCCCTCTCCCTTGCTCCCCGTCAAAAAAATCAAGGAGACATGCTTTGCTTCATCATTGCAATTCCAGTGGACCAAATAAAGAGACAGTAAATGCTTTTTCTTATTACTAGAGGGCAGAAGTCTTGCAGAGGGCTTGGTGCTGGTGCTGGTTTCACTCTCTGTGTTTAGTAATATAACATGAATGAGACCCTAACACTACGGGGGGGGGGGGTGGATCTGACATCCCACCATCCTCTTTGCTGATGTTTCACCATTAGCAGCTGCTATTCCATTCCCCCTTGCACAACCTTAAGCAGGGAAGAAAAGCACGCAGCCCCGTCAGCTGCAGGATTTTGGAGGAGAGCATTGGCTGTCCTACAGCAGGATGGGGTGGAGAGGGCCTGCCTTTTGACAGCCTCTGGTGGGACTTAGGGTGAGAACTGAAGCTGCTGCTGCCCCCTGCTGGCCATGGATGGGGCAACACCTTGGGTGGGTTTATTTATTTGCCTATGTTTAAGCCAGGGAATGGGGAGGGTGGCGAGTTACCTCTTCACCCCACGTGAAGTAGGCCCTAGGGGAAACTGTACCCCAAAGAACAGGAGCTCTGCTGAACTGCTTTAGTTTCTTCCCCAGATGTTTTAAGCTGCCAAAAATGAAATAAGCAAATGCCTTAGGCCTTAAAAATGGGGTCTGTTTGCTGGGGATGGTGGGAGGCACGGGATGGAAAAAAGGGTGAAGCCCTTCTGTGATGTTTACAGACCAGTGTTCCATGGTATTTTAGAGGAATCTCTCCTGCCCCTGCGCTCCCAGCTGTGCCGCAGAAGAGGGGGCTTTTCTATTTTTGCAAAATAAATTCATGGAAACTGAAATGCTTTTTGCAAGCTTATTTGTTTCTCAGCTGGTGCCTGCGTTGTTTTCACATGGGAATAACTCAGAATTCATCACAGGCTTTCCTAACCAGGAACCCACCAGATATTTTGAACTATCCCTACCATTGTCCCCATGGCTATCTCAGAGGGTTCTTTCATCTCCCCCCCCCCCGTCCCTATATAGTTCAGAGGAAGACAATGGTAAACCACCTCCTGAATAATCCTTGCCTAAGAAAACGCTATGAGATTCATGGAGTTGCCATAAGTTGACAGGTGACTTGAAGGCATGTACACGTAACTGCATGCACACAGAGTTGAGCGTTTCTGTGCTAGACTATTCTGTAGGTTTAGTTCTATCTATATTGCTGTGTATGTTGTGCTCTCCAATTGGTATTTGGTGTTAAATTACAGCAGTGTGTTTGCCACTGTTTCCACAGTGTGACCATTTCTGTCCAAAAGAAAAATGGTGGCCTATCATTACCTGTTTTTCACTTTCTCCCTGCATCCCATTCCACTGTTGGGAGAAAACACTGTAGTTCATCTATACTTCATCCTTTCCCAGACTCCCAGTTGTTTTTGGACTATATTTCCATTATCCCTATCTTGCATGTGATGCTGGGGGATAAAAATTGTGGAGGGGGAAGCACAACTCTGAGAATTTTCCTTTAGAACAGAAGCAGTTGTGTCATCTGCCAGAGCAACAAGGTAACCAAAGCGTTTTTGTCACTCTAGCAAATGAAGTGGAATGATAATGAAGCTGTTAAGTTTTGCTATATATTTTGTAAGAAATTAGGAGAGTGAGGAAGCAAGCAAGAAGACAAAGGCTGGATTCTTATCTTTGATGGAGTTCTTACTTTATTCAAGGAGTCTAAAATTTAACACACATACAAGATTTTTCAGTGTTCATATTGAAAGGTAAAGGTTGCATTTCATTTGGTGGGAACTCTTTTGCTAGAACTCCGTATGTACACAGCAAGCGCTGCTCCCAGATAAACTACACATAGGATTACAATCATGTTGAGCCCAATGAATTGGGCATTATGCTGTGAATGACTGCATTTTGACACACATGATCATCATGAACTTTGCACTTCAGAAACTGCCACACCATCACTGGGCAATATTGTTCAAAACCAGGTTGGGGAAGGCAAATAGCCCTCCACATGGGAGCTTTGAAAGGAGTGAGTATAATGACACAAAGTATTTATGGTTTTTAAAAGCTTTGAAGTATTTCACATCTATTAATCTCCATATTTGCTTGTAAGGGAATCTCTTACTATCTATATATTGCAGAAGAGAGATGGGACTGATGCTAGGAGACGATTACCATCACCGTGTTGTTGTTATCTTTATTTATACCTTGCTTTTCTCCTTGAAAGGACTCAAAGCAGCTTACGAAACTTAAAAGGGAACATAGTTAAAACTATATCTTACGAAAGTTAAAACACACATTTAACGGACAATAGCAATTAAATCGAAATTAAAACAATATTACAGTACATATTAAAAACAACATACAAAGAACAACAGCACCTTTCTTCATACTAATTATGTATTGAATTACATATTAAATGCTTTCCGAAATAGGAATGTCTTTAGTTGTCTCTGGAAGGTAGGCAGGGAGGGTGTCAGTCTGACTGACCTCTCTGGGAAGGGAATTCCAGAGCCTGGGAGCAGGCACTGAAAGGCCTTCTCCCATGTTGCCATCAGAGGTACCTGTGAAAGTGGTGGGACAGAGAGAAGGGCCTCCCCAGCAGATCTCAAAGCTCAGGTTCATTCATAAGGAAGAATACAGTCTTTCAGATAACCTGGACCTGAGCCATGTAGGGCTCTAAAGGTCATCACCAGCATGGTGATGGTTATTACCGTAACATGACTTCACAGCAGAGGAGAGACTGAGGCTGAATTCAGCAAATCCTACTTGCTTTATATGTGTGTATTTGAGATTATCTCCTAGTTTGCAACCACACAGCTGTGGGCATACCGCTTAAATAAGTACTTGGGGAATATACCTTTGCTTTTCTTCTTTCATTAAGTTACTGCCTACTTGCTTTATATGTGTGTATTTGAGATTATCTCCTAGTTTGCAACCACACAGCTGTGGGCATACAGCTTAAATAAGTACTTGGGGAATACACCTTTGCTTTTCTTCTTTCATTAAGTTACTGCCTCCCCTGGCACAAGCTGTTTGTGATAAGCATGGGGGAGAGTAGAGTTTGACTTATGGCAGAGATGTGGAACAGTTGGGCCATGGGCTTCATGTTATCCTCATACACCCCTGGTTTGCACCTTCTATGATCCTGTTACAGCCAAGGAGTTACTGATGCTACTGCACACCACTGAAATCCTGCAGGAATCAAGCAGTTGCTCTGTCCTGCTTTCTCTCAGGGCTCTGGGGTGTGGGAGACACTGTGGCAACCTCATGCATCATGGAGAACCACTGCACTTGCCGTGGCAAGTTGAACCGGCACTGGTGGCAAATGGAGCACCAGTGCAGCACGCACACATCCAACCCTGAGAAGTTACCCATCTCTAACTTGAGGCAACTCCCAGGCAAATGTAATTGTAGTTTTGTACTTTTCCAGCAGGTGGTGCAAGTGATTCTACAAAGACGAGTTTCGTCGGTTATCTGATTCCCCTCAAGCTGAGCAGATGCTTATTACATATTGCATTCCCAAATAGGCTACAAGAGCAGTGTACATTAGAAATGGGAAAACTGTGTTCCTGTGTGAGTGCTTAAATTTTTCTATACCTAATGATTCTCCTCTACAAATCCCTCCCTCTGCTGCTGAAAATGTGCAGTCTTCTCTGTCCCATCTGCAGGCCATGCTCTTGACATAAGGATAAACATTAAAATGGGTGGTATCTGTGGCCACAAAAAGGCTGAAACCCAGCACCTCTGCTCTGCCTGCTTCTGCTCTGCTGGTAATATTCCTCTTGCTCCTGCAGCGACATGCATACTTTGGAAGCCGGGTACAAACTAGAAGCAACACACAGCTAGACCATGTCCCTGACTTTCTTATGCTTAGATTAATGGCAATCTCATGGGCTGAAGCAGTTTTAACAGAAGGTGTGTGACTAATCCTTTCTCCCCAGCTCTCCCCCATTTTAAAATTCCTTTCTCCAGCAGCGTTTTTCTCTTTTCTATCAATATTTCTTTAAATAAATATAAATATTTTTTTAAAATATTTTTCTTTAAATATTTGAAGGGATGCCATGTCAAGGAGGGATTGGGCTTGTTTTCCACTGCTCCAGAGACTAGGACAAGGAGCAACGGATTCAAGCTGCAGGAAAGATGATTACACCTGAACCTCGGGAAGAACTTCCTGACGGTCAGAGCTGTCCAGCAGTGGAATCTGCTGCCGCGGCGTGTGGTGAAGTCTCCTTCTTTGGAGGTTTTTAAGCAGAGGCTGGATGGCCATCTGTTGGGAGTGCTTTGATGTGTGTTCCCGCATGGCAGGAGGTCTCTTCCAACTCTATGATTCTATGAGTCTATGATTCTCTCAGACAATTTTTTAAAAATGTAAGACACTCCTGTTCTTAAGAGAAAAGCAGCTGGCAGAGCCAGGAGTTGAATAGAAAACCAACAAGATGTGAGCATGGCCCCATGCACCTCACACTAGTTATTTAGAAGGAAATTCAGCAAGAATTCCTCCTTCAGCATAACTATCGACGAGGGCAGATGAGCTGAAATAAAATCCACTTGAACATTCCAAAGGCACCAGATCCCTTCTGTTCTGAGAAGCTAAGTAGGGTCAGGTCTGTTTCCTGTATGGATGGGGGATGGCCAAGGAATATCAGGTGCTTTTGGCTATATTTCAGAGGAAAGAACTAGCAAAACTACCTCTGGATATCCCTTGCCTAAGAGAATCTTGTGAAATCTATGGAATCACCAGAAATCAACAGGTGATTTGGAGGCAGGTTGTTGCTGCGTCTCTTAGGCAAACTCAGTCACAAGGTTTTCTTGGTAAGATTTGTTCAGAGAGGGGTTTGCCATTGCCTTCCTCTGAGGCTGAGAGAGTGATTCTCTAAGTCACCTGGTGGGTTTCCATGGCCAAGCTTGGCAATTCTCACTCCTTTGCTCTAGGACACATTTATTTGTCTTTTTGGCAGTCCATAGTACTTTCCTCCAGAACCACATTTCAAATTAGTTGATTCTCTTACCTGCTGATTTCTAGACATCAGGCAGAAGTAAAGAAGCTTTTGCCCTGCAAATGTCTCTATAATCTAGAGCTTTCCCAACTTTTCATGTTGATGACACACTTTTTAGACATGTATCATTTTGCGACACAGTAATTCAGTTTTACTAGCAAACCAGAGGTTAAACTAATCTCCAATAAGAGATACAGATACATACATAAATGGTAAATAACTGAATGAGATAAGAAAAGAAGGTATACCAAATACATGGAAGGAAGCTAACGTAGTTTTAATACCTAAAGAACGAAGAGACTTAACCGATGTCAGAAATTACAGACCTATCGCACTTTTAAATACAGACTACAAGATATTTGCTGTTATTTTAGCTGAGAGAATTAAAAAGGTTCTTCAAGATAACATACATGAAGACCAGAATGGATTTTTACTGAAGAGAACAATGCGAGATAACATCAGGACAGTATTAAATATAATCGAATACTATTAAAGACATAATGAAAAGAAATTAGCTATGGTGTTTGTCGACGCGGAAAAGGCTTTTGATATGGTCAATTGGGCATTTATGAAGACGGTTATTAAACAGGTACAAGCAGGAGAAAAATTCATTTCTTGGATGGAAGCAATTTATAGTCAGCAAATGGCAAGACTGATTATTAATGGAGAGAGAACAAAACAGATTGAACTTCATAGAAGAACAAGACAGGGCTGTCTGTTGTCGCCTTTTTTATTTATAATGACATTGGAAATTCTTAATAATATCATATGGGAAGAAATTACAGTAAGAGGAGTTCAGATAAAGAAATATCAGTACAAGCTTAAAGCATTTGCGGACGACCTGGTTTTGTTTCTAGAGGATCCTCTCAGCAGTATACAAGAATTGATGAATATTATTCAAGAATACGGAGAATACTCAGGATTTAAGATAAACAAGGATAAGACAGTGTTTATAACAAAAAACATGAGAGAGAAAGAAGATATGGAGTTCAAACAGATAATGGGATTTAATAAAGGACAGAAAGCAAAATACTTGGGAGTTTGGATTTCCAAGAGAAACAATGAGCTTTTTCAAAATAACTATGAGAAAAAATGGAAAGAGATATCTAAAGACTTAGAGAAATGGACTCAAATGCAATTATCTATGCTGGGAAGAATGTCTGTTATAAAAATGAATGTACTACCAAAGATGAATTATCTTTTTCAAAATATTCCTACTATCACAAATGCTAAGCCTTTCATACAATGGAAGAGAGATATAGTTAACTTCATATGGCAAGGCAAAAAACCAAGAATAAAATGGAAAGTCTTGACTGACATACCAAGAAGAGGAGGCTTCGGATTACCGGACTTACAAGTATACTTTAAGGCTGCGGCATTCATTTGGATAAAGGACTGGATGGATTTACAAAATATGAGAATGCTGGCTTTAGAGGGAGCAGATTTAAGGATGGGATGGCATGCCTATATGTTCTATGGAAAAGTGACAATTGATAAAGATTTTATGCATCATTTTGTAACGAAATCATTATATAAAATATGGAATGATTATAAGAATAAGAACATTAGGCAGCTACCCACCTGGGTCTCGCCTCAAGAAGCTTTTTTTGGAAGATGGTCTGACACAGAGAAATGGTTGCGATATGAAGATATATTGGAGAAAACAAATATGAACACAAATACAAATGTTTTTAAGATGAAATCAAGAGAGAAACTGGAAATTGAAGGTATAAAGTTAAGTTGGTTTCCCTACAGACAACTATCAGAAAGATTTCAGATGGACGTGAAAACTCAAGGAATAGAACAGAAAGAACAAGAGAATCTGTTGAAGCTTTTACAAGAAAATCCACCTCCTTTACTTTCACATTTATATCAAGAGATATTACAACAACAATATGAGGATGAGACAATTAAAATAGCAATGATACAATGGGCACAGAACACTGGACATCCAATTCAGTTGGAATGGTGGGAACAAAGTTGGCAACGAACAAAGAGGTTCACGGTAGCTCAGAACCTTAAAGAAGACTACTATAAGCTTTTTCATAGATGGTACATGACACCCGAAAAATTAAAGATAATTTATAAGACGGGTACAGGTCAATGTTGGAAGTGTCAAAAGACTGCAGGCACACTATTTCATATGTGGTGGACATGTTCTAAAGCAAAAATGTATTGGAATGAAATTCATAAGATAATATGTGGAGTATTGCAGGTTCAAATTGATAAGACTCCTGAAATGTACTTGTTAAATATGACACATATGTTAGACGGAACTGTGGTAAAGAAATATTGGAGAATAATACTGTATATCGTCTCGACTGCCCGTATTGAATTTGCAAGGCTTTGGGAAAGTGATATAATACCAACGACAGAACAATTCTTGTGCACACAACTTCTTCCTCTCAAAAAGAAGCATGTGTGCATACATCAGCCACGGCAGCATGCATCTTTACTATGTATCACACAATGCTAGATTTTTGCATTCAGTTGAAATACTTCTGAGAGACAACCAGAAGAAACACTTGGTCTCTCTTGTATATTTAGCAGCTACTTGATACAGAGAAAGTAGTAAGTGAAATTTTGCAATAACATGAAAGATAATCAAGGTAGCTTGATGCAAAAGAGAACAGCCCCTTTAACAGTGACTGAGAGAAGGGAATTCCAGCAGCTCGATTTTGTCATAGAAGCTGCACCTGGTTGTGAAGGGAGGGGCTGGGGAAGTCTGGTTGGTGCTAGCCAATCACTGCTCAGGGAAGGCTGTACAGGGAGCCTAAAGAGGAGAAATGATACAAAACTGAGGCTTGTCTCTGTCAGAAGGTGCATAGGGGACAATATGGTTTAAAGATAAGGAAGAGATTTCAGAGAGATAGGAGAAGATGGAATAGCGATAAGAGAGTCAGAGGAAAGAACTGACTAGGGTATGGGGGAGCGGTAAATGATTTAGTAGTTCAAGGGCTAGTGTATTATTTTCTTGTGTGTTAATAAACTTCCATTTGTTTGTTTTTACCATTTCTTCTGTCTGTTCATTTTAAAGTTTGTGGAGGGCCTGGTGACACTAACTACCTAGAACCCACCAAAATAACACAGCCATTGGTCCACAATGGGGTGGGGGTCACACTGAGGCTCAAGTGCCTAATCCAGGAAGGGTTTAAGAGGGGGCAAGGTGAGTGACAGGAACCCCAGTTTGGAATTGTAGGTCCAGCCTGGCAAGGGTTTTTTTTCACACTGGCTTAATCCCCCCTTTCACAAAATTGTTAAAGGAGCAGGGCCTGTATCTTCATTTACATCTAGGCAGCCTCCAGATAATAGAACATATGCCTGCACAGCTGTCTGGTATTAAAAGCAAAGCTACAGTGGCTAATTGAAATATTTGTCATCTTAGCAACTCCTCCTCAAGATTCTGCATTGATATATAAGCATTAAATGGGTGTAAGAAGGTAGTGTGGAGTGGGGGGAGGGCATATATTTGGATTAGGGATGGGTCAACTGAATCCTTGAATCTTCAGCAAGGATTCGAGATCAGCGAATCTGAATCCCTGCACCAAAATAGGCAAACCGAATCTTTCAAATCCACCAACCAAATAGTTTGTTGGAGAACGGGATGCCTGAAAACCTGGGAGACCAGACACACAAGGGGAGATGGCTAGTAGGTGAGTTTTTTTCCTTGGAGTAATAATGGCCTTTGCTAACAATTTTAGAAATTACATCTGGGGTTGTATTCTAATATATTTAAATTGAACATTTAATATTTAAGTTAAGCACTATTTTCTGTGCTGAAAATCAATGGCATGTATAAATGCTGAGGTCAATGGGTCTGACACCTATCAGAAGTAGTGGGGCAGAGGGCAAGGTCACACAATCTCATCCAGTGATTGCGACATGTAGGCCAGTGTACCTCCTTCCACAAGACCAGTGCCTGGCTTGTAGCTAGAATAGGATGAGAAGTGAAACGTCTGTCATGGTTTCTCATGAGCACATGACAAACCGCATGTAGCAGAAAGGCAAAATTGTTTTTAAAAATTGGTGCCTCTGGGACCCACCGAAGGCCTGATTGGCTGGAAGTTACAGTCTTCTTGAGATTTCAAGGACAGCTGAAAGATTCCTTTGCATAGCTTACTTGCAAAGCTCTTTCCTACACAATTCTGGGGTTTGTAGTTTTACAAGTTGTCACAGCCTTCTCTGCCAAAGTGTGTTGGTGCATCATCAGACTACAAACCCCATGACGCCATAAGGAGCTATGCAAAGAAAATCTAGTTTTGACCTGGATTATCTCTCTACTGTAGTATGTGACCCATTTATGCAGGCAGGAAAATGTGGGATTAATCCACATTTTCCTGCCTGTGTAGAAAGGGCCTTCATGTCATTTTCAATCTTGGGAGATCCTGAGGCAAAACGATGACAATTGTCCTGGCTAGATTTCTTCAGAGGGAGGTTTGCCTTTGCCTAGGCTTTTGCTAAGGCTGAGAGAGCGTGTCTTGCCCAAGACTATCCTTTTTTCCCTTGTGCTTTAAACCCTTTTTAATAATAGGATTCAAAAGATTCAAGATTCGTGAGATTCATGGATTCCCAGAACCTTCCAGGGATTCAGATCCAGATTTGGAAAATTCTGGATTCATCCCATCCCTGGTAAGGATGAATGAATAAAACATGAAAATTACCTAGATCCTAGAATACTGTCAGAACTAAAGAAGTTGTTTTCATATTCTTCTTAATGTTAGAATTTCAGCCAAAATACTTGAGTCCTGGAAACAAAATTATACTTTCAGTGCCTACGAATGCATATGCACATGATGAGATACAAAGTGCTCGAGTGATGGTTGAATCCATTGCTGTGAGACCTGGTTTTATGGCTGCTTCTCTTGCAGCTGTTCTAAGCTGCCCAGGAGCCATCCAGGTTTTGGGCCTTATTCAGAAAGGTCAGCACTGGCAGAGTTCCCATACAGTCTGGAACAACTGCCATAAAACGGAGTGTGTATTCACTGCCCCATTAGCAACTGATCCACCAGCCAGCCCTGATAAGGTATCAGTGCTTCCAGATGGAGCCCTCCTACAGATATTAATGAAAAGCCAGAGTGGAAATACTCCATGTGTAAAATTTTGTGAGCGAAATACAACACACCTGAAAATATCCCATGTTCAAGATAACTAACAAACATTATTTCTGGAAAAGAAAGTTACCAAATACACAGTTTTTTGTTCATGAAAGTGACTACTTTTACCACACACTGGAATTCCATCTATAAACCAAATTCAATCCTGAAAAAAATTATAGAGAGAGTACAAGAAGATCTGTGTTTTAAATAAATCTTTTGACTACACTGGTCATGCATGTGACAGCGGAGCCAAAGAGTTACTAAAAGATAATATACTCCTATTATTTTCTTTTCAATTTGTATGAATCTGTATGGCAACGTTGCCCCCATCCATGCTTCCTCTCTTTAACAAGCACTTATACGGAGGGTTTGATATTTATCTAATAAATAAAAGCCAAAGTTTGTCTGTTTGTCTATGTGAGGCAGAGAAGACCTCATATGATTGGCTGTGTCAGGCACGAAGACCTCATATGATTGGTTGCCTGAGAAGATTCTATGGAATCCTGGGGTTTGCAGTTTAGGGAGAGGCCTTCAGAATTCTCAACAAGAGAGCTCTTGGATCTGGCCGGTTGCTATGGAGATGAAGCCTAGCAGCAAGGAGGGGGGCAGTGTATTCCCTCAGAAACCAAATCTCTCTGTGTTAACAACTCTGAATACAGATTGGATTGGGGAATGTGGGGAAAAGTTACAGGTACTGGACAAGACAGTTTGGGGAATTAGAGACACAGGATCTCAAATCTGTGTATTTCAGCTGCATCTAATTCCTAAGGTAAGGTAATTCCCAAGGTATTTCTAAGAAGTATTACCTATGAGAAAATAAAATCCTGGGCAATACTTGGTATATACGCTAGTTATCCATAAAATAGGTTTGAAAGGAATCGTAAACACCATCAACCTCAAACTGCTGACAACAGTCACATTAGTCAGTTCCCCATAAATCAACCAGTGCTATCCTCATCTTTCTTCAAGCTAAGTGACAAACGTTTGAGAAGTTCATGGTTGCATACTCCTGAGTTTCCAAGTCCATCTTTTGGCCGTCACACTGTAGCTGCAACATTTACCAAATGATATTGGACAAATCTCTAACTGTCTCTCACTCTCTCACATACACTCATTCATTCTTGCCCAGCATACGTCACAAATTCGTTGTAAGAATAAACTGAGAGTGAGGAAGGAGAGTGCGCCACCCCAAGCTTTTTCAAAGAAGAACATAATATATATGAATAATTAAAATTATGAGAGGCAGGGCTGCTTGATGAGTCATCACAGCAGCCAAAATTAGTAATGGAAAACAGAAGTTTAAATTTTAGCAGTCCAGCATATCTTGCCTTAGGCATGCCAGTCTCCATACAGTAATGAAAAGGGAATAATATCAAGAGCTCCTGCTTCATTTATCTGTGCTGCTGCTTCACCCGGTGAGTTATTTCTTGAACATGTCCATACTTTGTAGGTAGAAATTAATCACAAGACTGAATCACTGGAACAACCAATCAAATCCAGCTTGTGGATACTGGATGGTTTAACACTGGCTGAGGCTGACCCTTGGTCAGGGCCACAGCTAGTCTTCCTCACAAACTGAGGCTTTGCAGGAACTCGTTTTGTCTCCTTACCAGCCTCTACTGCTGGTTATGACTGCAATCCTATATTCATTTACCTCGGAGCAAGCTCCATTGATTTTATTGAGGTTTAATTCTGAGCAGGTATGCCTAGCTAGACTTGCACTGCTAGTCCCCATAAATAGTTACATCAGAAAGATATCAGCTGAATAAAGGCTGCTATGATGAAGACCAGAAACACGTGTTTCTCACATGTATGGCACGCAGGTTCCTTAAACCATCTCTCCCCAAATTGACACCTTCAGTATGTTGGACTGCAATTCCCATCAGCCCACCCACAGTGAATGGGGATGATGGCAGTTATAGTCCAACACATCTGGAGGGTATGGAGTTGAAAAAGGTGACTTTAAATAAACATTTAATTTAAGAAGAATAGTTGCAAGTGAGTTTATGCAGGCTATATGAAAGTAAAAAAATAACGGAAAAATTATATACCAGGTAAAGTTTGTGTGTGTGTGTGTGTGTGTCTGTGTATACACACACAAAGTTGAA
This sequence comes from Cyclura pinguis, assembly GCA_030412105.1. Classification (NCBI taxonomy): domain Eukaryota; kingdom Metazoa; phylum Chordata; class Lepidosauria; order Squamata; family Iguanidae; genus Cyclura; species Cyclura pinguis. Next base: position 191,724,393 of record CM059600.1, on the reverse strand, counting down.
AACTTTTGTGTGAGCATATCTATGTCTACACACAAAAGTTTTCAACAGGCTCAAAAATACCCCCTCAAAGTGTACACTGTTATAAGGAAGTGAAAAAATAGCTGCCGTTTATTTCTTTCCAACGTTCAGTTTTAATCTGTCACTTTACCAATACAAAACAAAACTAGGTTAAAAAACAACCAACCAAACTGTCTTGAAACACGTTATGGTGCTAGATATGTGTCTGACTTTCCCACTTAAATTAACAAACCTCTGCACATCTGCTGGGGTGGCCACTGGGTAAGTGACACATGTTTGGGGCACGAAGCATTGCTCTGCTCCCCGGAGACACACGCAGCCCCCTATTCCTTTCTTTGGGGCTTCTCCCTGGCTCCTCTTGATTTTAAGGGAGCAGCACGGCTTCCCAGGATGAATGGAGAAAAGCCGCTGCCACTCTACACAGCCGAGACAAGGCTCAGAGAGGGTGAAAGCACTGCAGAGGATTTTGGCTTTGTCTTGAATGGGCATTCAAAACCTATCCACTGTAATTCTTAGCTGAGATGAAAGCTGCTCTGTGTGTGTGTGTGTGTGTGTGCGCGCGCAACCTCAAGTCACCTGTAGATTTATGGTGGCCTCGTGAATTTCATTGCATCTTCTTAAGCAAGGAATACGCAGAGGTGATTTTTGCCAGTACCTTCCACTGAAATATAGCCTACAGCTATATTGTATTGCTGGTGGTCTCGTATCCAAGTACTAACTGGAACCACAGTCTATCTGTCATGCTATTGGCCTCAGGGGGGAGAAAACAGCTTTGTCTCCCTGCCCCACTGCCACCAGCCTGTTTCTCTCTGTAGTTCGTTGCGGCGTGCATTCCACTCACTTCCGAATTACGGCGACTCTAAGGCAATCCTATCATGGGGCTTTCTTGGCTAGATTTGTTCGGAGGGGGGGTTGCCTTTCCCATCCTCTGAGGTTGAGAGAATGTGACTTGCCTAAGATCACCCAGTAAAGTTCCATGGTTGAGTGGGGATTCAAACCCTGATCTCTCAGAGTTGCTGTTCCTTACCTACTCTCTTTACCTTGCTTACCTACTTTCTTACCTACTTCCAATCTACTCTCTTTCCATTCGCACCTACACATCTTTCTTTCTTTCTGTACTTCCAATGTTTATCTCGACACTTTTTCGGAATCCCAACCTTTTCCACCTTTATTCTTCTCTTTCTACCTCCCAAATATATGCACTGTTCCCCATTTTCTTGCTCTCTTCCTCCAGCTTTTCTTTTCTATGGAATTAGAAGAGGGGAAAACCTCTTTTAGTCTCTATGGCTATGAAAGTGCACGTATGTGCCTTCGAGTCCCCTGTTGACTCATGATGACCTCCATGAATTTCATTGGGGTTTTTTTAGGCAAGGAGAATTCAAAGGTGGCTTTACCACTCCCCTCCTCTGAAATACACCCTACAGCACCTGATATGCATTGGCAATCTCCCATCCAAGCACTAACCAGGGCTGTCCCTGCTCAGCTGCCATGATCAGAGGGGATCTAGTGGTGCCTTTAGGGTATTTAGGCCACAGACTGTGAAAATGCAATGGGGCAGTTTTGAAGCGATCTTGAAACATCTCAACAGTTTGTTGTCTACCTAAACTCCCTGCGTGGTTTTGTAGTCAGCCATAATAATCACAATTATGGTTGTGAAAAGTGGGACTTTAAAAAAGCAAAAAACCCCAGCAAGTATGAGGAAAAAAAAACCCTATTGTGGTCAAAAGATTACTGTCAGCTTTGAGTAAACACGGAAGAAAGCACCCCACCTCCTTGATATTATAAGCTAGTATGCTCTTTCTGTTTCATCCCATGAGACCAAAGTTTCTGAGGCAAAAAAAAAAAAAAAAAAAACATTGAGAAAACTTGGAGGTAATTGCCAATTCATACACCTTGCTTTTAACTGCCACCTGCCTAGTCAGAGTTGTTAGATCTGGCCTTTTTTTTTCCAGCTATTTATTCACAGAAGGATACTTAAAGTTGGCCGATTAGTCCCAGGGATTACTCCCCCCTTGAACTCATTCAGACTTACTTTTGAGGAGATGCGTTAGGCTTTATAGGTTGTTAGAGTGACATGTGGACAGAAAGAATCTGCTCATCCCAGAGAAATTAGTGTTGTGGATCATAAATTGCAGAATTCCCATCACCACCGTGGTCTCTGGCCATGCTGGCTTGAGAATTCTGGGAGCTGTAGCCCCAAAAAATAGTGGTTCCCAGCTCTGGCTTATCTTTTCAAACAATGTCCTGCCACCATTGAGAGCCAGTGTGATTTGAGCATTGGGACTATGACCCTGGAGGCCAAGGTTCAATACCCACTGGGTGACCTTTGGTATGTTACACTCAGTCAACCCCAGAAGCCCCTGTGATAGGTTGGCCTTAGAGTCACCATAAGTTGCAAACAACTCGAAGATGCACAACAACTGCGACATCACCACAGCAGTTGCTGATGTTAAGGTGGGAATCCCCCGCCCCAGGAGCTCATAAAGGAAACAATGATCTTGAGACAAGAACTTTGAGATTTTGAACAGACAAAGCTATGCTTTTGTAACTAGAGACACTCTTCTTCTAAAATCAAACTCTCCTTGTTCAAATCAAAGCTGTCCTCGCAAACAGAAAACCTTGTGTTTCTAAAAACAAACCAAGATGGCTGGATGGGGCACCTTGTCCTCCCTCCCTGGCTATGGAGTTGACCTCAACTGCTGATCTGATTATTTTTATTAGTGTATTATGAGGTCCTTTGCTTGCATCACAAAGGCTCAACTGGCTGAAGTGATGGCTTGTTTTGTAGACTGGATTGGCAAAATCACCTGCTGCCTGTTATGTCAGATGTGTTCACACAAACACCCTGTCCAGATATGCAGCTCATATTATCATTCATTCCTACCCACAAAGAGCTGGGATGGAGAGATAATGGCTGCTCCAAAGCAACGGCCCTCCATCCTGCCATAGGGCTCTAGCTGAGAGCTCCCCTCCCTCCGAGAACCAACTGCCTTTTATGAGGCCCCCAGAGGAAAAGGAAGCTGCTTGTCCTTCCACTCTGCTTACACCCAGCTTCATGAGCTGCTGAATTTTGTTTAGAACTATGGTGACCACTCATGCATCACCACTGAAAAAAGGCATCATGAGAAAAAAAGAGAGATTTGCATAGCATCTGCATCTGCTATTTTTATATCCATACAGGGAAATTAGACCTAAATGCCACAACCTAGATAGATATTCAGTATGTTTCAAGATCGTGAATGAAGATTGGTCTGGCATGACCACTCTTTCTTCTTTCTTTTAATGTTTCTTTATCTTTAACCCAGACTTTGGACAGCCCTCCAAATGGTGGCTATCTTTAGATCTCACTGGAATAGCCTCCCTAAGGAATTCTGCCTGGCATTTCTTATGAACTACTTTTTGATGTTAGGTCTCTCTTCTGGCCAGCATTTAGGCTGTGATTTTTAAAAAAGATTATATATTTATTTCTGCTTTCCTCTGTTCCCCACTTGGCTATTGGTTTGGCTAGGAGAGCAGGACTCAAGGAAGGAGATGTGCTGTTCAGCTTCAGTTCAGAAAGAGAGCTGGAATGAAAAGGAAGCATTGTGTTCATGGGGCAAGACTTAGGACTTTCATCTTGAATGGGATAATAATTTATTAAAAGGGCCTTCTTAGTGGCTATTCCCAGGTCGGTAAATTCCCTCCTGGAGAGACTAGGCTGGCCCTCTCTATGCTCTCCCTCTATCAGCGGGGAAAGACCTTTGCATTCAAACAGGCATTGTATGACTAAATCGTGGGGGAGGGGGGCTGTATTTTTTATTTCTATTATGTTTTTTAAATGCTTTGTATATTTTTCAAAATTAATTATATTTTAGTATGATAGCTTGATTGGGTTTAACTGTTTATCATCATATTTTTAGTTCTGGATTCTTTTAGGCCATTTCTGCACTACACTGTTTTAGTGCTATTACTCCACTTTCAGCCTCCTATGGAATCCTGTGGTTTGCAGTTTGGAGAAGGGTATTTATAATTCTCAGCCAGAGACCTCTTTGGCCTCAGTAAACTGCAAACCCCAGAATTCCATAGGATGTTGAGAATGGAATAATAGCACTATAACAGGGTAGTGTAGAAATGGCTTTAAATTCTAAATTCCTTGTAGTGGTCATACATATTTGTATTTATCTTGTATTTTTATTTAGGGCCTTAGTGTTTTTATAAGAATGACTGGTTTTCATAGCTTGAACTTTTTCTTTTCGCTAGTGTGTGACTGCCTTGTTGAGAGCATCGAATTTTGAAGAAAATGTATGTGTGTTGTATTCCTTTTGTGACATGTTGTATTGTTGCTTCTGTTTTTCTTAACTAATAGGAAATCTTTAGAAAGTGTTGTTTTTTGCCATATTAATATATCAAGTGGCCCCATGTAGGGCAAGATAGTGGTATGCTTTTGCTATTTAAGTTAGGTTTGGTAATGACACATTTGTTTTGGTTGTGCTTTTTATAGATCACTCTAAGAGTATTTTCCAGTTGGGTGGTATGTAAACTGAATGAATCAACAAAAGACTGACAATACCCTTGGTGACAGTTCTCTGTAAAAGCCACCCAAGCTAGCAACTTGGTTTGCTTAGTTCCTTGTCCCTCTCCATGCTGTTTCCTTTTATTCAGTGTCAGGGATTGTCTGATCACTGATCTTTCTCTGAGAGCATGTTTGGGCTAAAAAGAATGGTTAAAAAAAATACTTTAAAGAACATACTGAAACTGAATTCAGGTTCAAAAGCAATGATCTGTCCATTCCCTCCCTCATTGTTTTTCAGTCCTCTCTTTCATCACTCTTTAATTTCAAATCATAGCTATTTGGGATGGCAAATTACCTGTATTTCTGATATACAGAAATAGAAAATGGGGAGCTTTCCTTGGCATGGAGAAGCACTGATGGGTAGAGCTCCACCCACTGAATTTATGCCCAACTGTGCATCTGTCTTGATGTTCATCACTCCTGAATTAGCTATTTTTTAGTGCCATTTAGCAGTGGTTAGATTTGGTCACATACATAGCATCATCATACGGCTGGACTGTGGTTTTTTGCTTCCTGAGGGGAGGGCTAAGATGGGTGGCATCTCATGTCAGTAGCCACTTACAACAGCTAAGTCGGCAGGCATATTTATCTTACTGCGACACTAGGGATGGGGCAGCATTTTCCTTTTTTTTTTTAAATCATTTTATTCCATTTCACACTATAAAAAACATACATAGTAGCTGACAGTTTACTTGACATATTTCTGATCTTCCCCAGAGATCTAGTTTTACATACTATTTTTCAGATATATAATACTGTACTACATTTTACAGCTATTTTTTACTCATTGATTCTTGCCTTTCCCTCCCGTATTCCCGCATCATGATATATACCCTGCCGCCCATTTGTATCTTATCTTACATCATGAATAACCAATCTCCATCTGTATACCCAGCAATTACCCACTTCCGTTTACCATTTGCCATTCTCTTTGTATCTCTTCGTCTGATTTCCCTTTCAGTCTTTGAGAGACCATATCAGCATTTTTATTTTCTATAAGTGTACCCCACCATTGTTCCACTGTAGGTATTTGCTGAGTTTTCCACAACTTAGCATATTCAATCCGAGCAGTTGTTATCATATAAAGCAGTATTCTCCATTGTTTCTTAACATCAACATCTTCTATTATATCAGTCATATTTAACAAATACAGTTCTGGTGTCTTAACAAATTGAATTTTCAATAATGCACAAATTTTATTATGTATCACACTCCAATACTTCTTAGCTTTTGGGCACGTCCACCACATGTGGTAGATCGTACCAGCTTCTTTCTGACACTTCCAACAATGCCTATTACCTGTTTTGTAAATCTTTTTCAATTTGTCTGGTGTCATATACCATCTATAATAAAGCTTATAATAGTTCTCTTTCAAATTTTGAGCTGTTGTAAATTTCTGTGTTTTTTGCCAGCTCCTTTCCCAAGACTCGAATTGAATTGTATGTCCAATATTCTGAGCCCATAAAATCATTGTTGTCATCACTGTTTCTTCCTGCCTCTCCTGTTGTAATATTTCTTGATACACTTGAGCTAATAAGTGAGGAGGGTTTTCAAACAGCCATTTAACTACTCCAGTTTTCTCCTTGTGTTCTATTCCATATGTTTTAGTATCCATCTGGAACCTTTCAGCTAATTGTCTGTAGGGAAACCAATTCAGAACTATTCCCTCTTGTTCTAATTTTTCTCTTGTTTTTACCTTTAAACTACTGGACGCTGATCTCTCCATTATGTCTTCGTATCGCAGCCATTTATCTGAATCTGTCCATCGTCCAAAAAAAGCCTCTTGAGGTGAAACCCAAGTGGGCAGCTGCCGTATGTTTTTAGTTTTATAATCTTCCCAAATTTTTAAAAGCGCTTTCCTGATATAGTGATGTGAAAAGTCTTTATCTATTTTTGCTTTATCATAAAACATATAGGCATGCCAGCCCATTCTCAGGTCTGCTCCCTCCAATGCCAGCGTTCTCTTATCTTGTAGGTCTACCCAGTCTTTTATCCACGTAAAAGCCGCAGCCTTGTAATATATTTGAAAGTCTGGTAGTCCCATTCCTCCTCTATTTTTTAAGTCAGTCAGGTTGTTCCATTTTATCCTGGGTTTTTTCCCTTGCCATATAAACTTGGTTAAATCTCTCTTCCATTGTATGAAAGGCTTCATATTCAATATTATAGGAAGATTTTGGAATAGAAACATCATTTTTGGCAAAACATTCATCTTTATTACAGCTATCCTCCCCAACATTGAAAGTCGCATCGAAGTCCAAGTTTCCAAATCTTTTTTTATTTCTAACCATTTTTTTTCATAATTATTTGTAAATAATTCATTATTTCTTTTTGCTCTCCAAATACCCAAATATTTAATCTTTTTTCCTTTATTAAATCCTGTTTTTTGCACCAGTTCCCCTTCTTCTCTTTCATTCATATTTTTAGTTAAGAAAACTGTTTTTTCCTTGTTAACTTTCAAGCCTGAGAAATCTCCATATTCTTGCACTATAGGGATGGGGCAGCATTTTCCAACACACCAGGTACAGCTTAGAGGACTTTAAGGGAGACCATAGCGGACTACTATGTTGTCCCCCTGTATTTGTTGCCTGAGTTGCCTTTTTTTTCATTCTGCAAAATGGTAGAGCCAGTCCTGCATTCACAAGTGCTCCTATTTCTATCCCTGTGCCAGAAACGTCTTCCTCTTGTGATTTCTCCCAGTTTCCTTATCTTTTTCTCTTTGCTTCAGCTCTTAGCTCGCTCTGTGACTTGCCTCCTTGCCTTCCCACCTGCAGCTCCTCCATTATGTGACGTTTTGGCTTCCTCTCAGCCATCAGAAGAAAGAAAAGATGTCACTCCCCCAGTAGCAGATCTGAGCGCAACAGAGGAAGTGTCTGGCCAGCCGACTCATTGCTCCCTTGAACTGGAAACACCCACCAAGAAGGCTTGGGATACTAGAAGCTTTCCTTTTCTCTCTAAGCTTGCTTGGGTCTAAATAACACAGTGATCAGGAAGAAGTCTGCAAAGACACAAGAGGGTAAGCTGCCCTGCAAAGAACTGTCCAAGTTTGTTTGTGTGGGAAGATGGCTATATGAAAAATAGGTCAGGGATCCACTGTCTTTAATGGTGTGTGAAAGAGGGACTTGCATGACCAGCTACACCTGCTGAGATTCCCCTTTCCACACGATATTTGAGGTGCAGGAGGTAAAATGCAGGAACCTGGATCTGTTTTACATGTGGCCATGCTATTGACTGGTGTGAGATACGAAGCTTTTTCTTGAGCTGTGCATTGTAGGACAAAGGGACAGGTTTCTAAGTGAACAAAAAAGAATGTTCAGAAAAGGAAAACAATTCATCAAGTCTGCTCTGCTCAGCTTTTAAGATCAGTGCCTTGTGATGAAATCCAGAAATGCAGCCCCTTCCCAGAAGAAATGTTGTGCAGCTAAATTTGCACTCGGAGCTGCAACTGGTGGTGTAGCAGTGTAGTCGACTGTAGTCAGTCAAAAAGTTGGGAGTGCTACAGGTGGGATCTCTTATCGTGAAGTTGTGGATCTGGGGTGGACTTATCTTTAAAGAACTGTTGAAAAACTATCTGTTCTCCCAGACATCTAGCCTTGCTTTCCCACTCCCTCTGTTTTGTGTCAGATTTCTCTTTTCTTTGAGACTGAAAACTTGCAATGTTTTCAGGCACAATTTAAACCTTACTGTTGTATTTATTCAATATTAATATATAGGTGTGCTGTGTCTGTCTTAAAAAGAATTAGAAACATTTATTGGGGAAAGGTCTTGTTGCAGCTGATAGGAAGAGGCAACTTTCATGTGTAAAGCCTGTATAATTTCATGCTGTTTGAGGGATTCAAAGAGTTGTAATCTAAAAAAGTAAATTCTCTAAACTGTGGATGAGAAGCCACAGGCAGATGATCATTATTTTTGCATTACAAGATGAAGTTTGTGCCTGTGAAATTCTCTAAAGCTGCTGTGAATGCTGGAGTTGAGAATCCAGCAAGAATCTGTTAGATGCATAAAAATTCACATAGCTCATGCCCTCCCTAGTTCAGAATTAACTTAGCAAAAATTGCCCTTTGTGGGTATTTAATTAACTGTAACAAATATCATCCCATACTTTTTGTTGTGGTAGTTGTGAACATGTATTAACAATATAAGAAGAGCACTGCAATCTTGTATTTTACGTTCCCAATTGCCCTGTGAAGTGTATCCAAATAGTCTCCATTTCGCAGATGATAAACTGAGGCTAAGATTGGACAATCTGCCTGAGGCTTTGAACTTAGTTAAGTAAGTGGAAAATTTAAGGGTTCAATAAATCAATGAATCAAGGCATACAAGAAGCTCATTACAGAGAGGTTTGATGCTAAGTGTCTAGGACTGAAATCCAATTCCTTTTCTGCTGCAGTTCTTATACTGTATTTGATACAATTTGCTCCACGGCTGCCACCTCCGGAAGTCTACTACTTTCATTGCATTCAGTTGATTTGCACCTTAAGCGTCTCCTCTTTTTTGTGGCTTCTTGATAAACATAGTGTTTGCCTTCTTTCCAACATTGTTTTCCCGTAGTATCATCTCATTTTACAAATATGCCTTGTGAAGATATATAGTTTTTTGTATTTCCTGCCACTGTGATTTTAATGTTGTTGCTGCTATTGTGTACTTTCACGTAATCCCCCACCTATGGTGACTCTAAGGGAAACCCATTTCAGGGTTTTCTTGGCAAGATTTTTTTTAGTGTGGGTTTGCCTTTGCCTTCCTCTGAAGCTGAGAGAGTGTGGCTTGTCCAAGGTCACCGAGTGGGTTTCCATGCCTGAGTGGAGATTTGAACCCAGAGTCTTAGACCAATACTCATTACTGCACTGCCAATTCTTCCACTTACCAGAGCTGGGACTTCTTTAAGCAGATCACCATCTTCTTTTACGGCTTAAAACTTTGAGAAAACATAATGAAAATCTCACCTGCGTTTATTACTTTGGGCCATGATCCATGTGTGGAGAGGTAGGTGGATGTTCTTATTAGCTGCTGTGGTGGCCACTTCAAACTAGGTGTCTTAAGTTTTGAACTTTAAAATGAAAAGTAATTTAAACTGCTTTGGAAAGCCTCAGTTCTTTGGAATTGCCCCTCCCTGTCAGACTAAAGTTGGAAAAGCACTGGAATGCATGATAATCCATGAATTCTTTGTATATCTGTGCTTTCTTTAATATTGGAAAGGAAAATTATGCTATTGTTGTTGTTTTTATGAGGGCACGTTTCTAAACCTCATGGCAGCAGAAAACAAGTTTTATCAATTCTTGCCTGAAAAAAAATCAAGGAGGAAGGTGCATATATGTGTGGGAAAAGCAGCCTTACAATCCTGAGGAACTCCTCCTTCCCTGCTGTTTTCCATGTCAAAGGTACCTTCCATACCACATGTATCTCAGCTGCTTTGCCAAATTCTGTGAAGGACTATACAGTCGGCCCTCCACATTCGCCAGGGTTAGAGGTGCAGGACTCCCACAAAAGTGGAAAAATCGCAAACATCAAAACGTGTGTTGGTCTGTGGCAGAACTTGCCAAACTTTTTATGTTGGTGACACACTTTTTAGACATGCATCATTTCATGACACAGTAATGTGATAAGTAACTCAATAAGTGAAGGGAGCCCCTCCACCCGAGCCTGGCCTGCTGCTGCCCTCACAGGGTCTTCCTCCGTCCAGGGCAGCAGCAGCAGCAGTCGTGGGAAAGGCAGCCCCTCCACCCCGGCCCCGGCCCGCCACTGCTGCCCTCACTGGTGTCTTCCTCGGCCCAGGGCGGCTGCGGTTGGCAGTAGAAGAGGCAGCCCCTCCACCCAGTACGTTCGCATGACACACCTGCACACTGCAGACGACACGCTAATGTGTCACGACACACAGTTTGGAAAGCTCTGGTCTATGGGAAGGGGGCTGAGGCACGGTGGCGACAGTGGGCATCCAGGGTCCAAGCGAGGTCAGGGAAAGGAGAGGGAAAGTGGATTATAGGGCTACCTACAATTCCTCTCTCTTGCCCATATCTTTCCTTGAGTGTGTGTGAGTCATCAGGAGAGGTTTGTGATGCTGTGAAGTCGAGCTGTCCTTAGCTGGCCAGGCAGCAGCTGGTGGGGGAGGAAGAGGATCAGAGGCGGATTTTTAAAGGGCTGTGCAGCTTGATCCAAGCCTCTGAGAGGGACGGTTCTCTTGGAAAAGAAACACTTGAGGTGGTTCGGGGCAGGTGTTTGAGAAACTTGCAGATGAATCCATGAAAGTGAAACCTGCAAGCATGGAGGGATGACTGAATTTCTCACTTTGTTTAATGCAAGGATATTTTGGTTCAAATTAACTGGTTTCATCCGTTCTTTCTAGACTATGGAATCTGGGATTCTTTAACAGTAGGGGCAAGCGTAATCCAAGCTTGTTGAATCTAGTTTATTTTTTACTAAAATGCCAAGATCCACCAATCAGAGCCAGATGCACATGAGATATAGCATATATTTGCATCTCACAAAGAAACTTGATATTACACAAAAAACTATGGAATCCTGGGATTTGTAGTTTGGTGAGGCACATAGAATTCCCTGCTAGAGAGTTTCTCTAGTGCTATAGTTCAGTGGAAATGGATCAGTGCTCACTAATGCCAGAGAATTCTAAGTTCCCTACCAAACTAAAAATCTTAGGATTCCATTAAGATTGAGGAAGGGGAGTTAAAGTAGTATAAGATTATAGTCATTGTGTAGCATGGATACATTTAAAGAACACAGTGCCTCTGATCCTAGGACAGAACAAAACTGGGCAAAAAGCCAGTCCTCATAGAAGTCCACTTGAGGCAGTGCAAGCCACCTAGAAAGGAAGGTGAATGTCTGTCCACACCCAAACCATGCTGGTTGACACTGGGTGTCTAGCCACCAAAACGGAAAAGGAGAAGACCCACAAACCCCACAATTACAGCCCCTCCCTAGTTTGAGCAAACAAATATTTCATGTAAAATATGACCTGACTAAAAACGAGACAGCTGGCATAGAGAGATGAACTTCTAACAATCCGGAGGAGAAAGCGTTATGGTCTTTCACAATGCATCATCACATACTGTGCCAGGCTGCAGCCCAGCGTGCTGCTATGCATACAGTTCTACCTACACATCAGAGGAAAGTACCAGGCATGCTTAGTGGTTTGAAGTTCTACATTATTTACTTACTCAAAAACATATAAAATATTCACATTTTATATAGAGACTTTTATAGATGGTATAAAAATTTAGGAGGAAAAACCCTAAAGCCCAAGTAAATCAAATAAAAATAGTGCTCTGAGGATCTGTTGAGGAGTGCTAGTCTGTGACGTGTCTCAATAGCATGCAGGAAAGGGAGAGAGAATTACAGGGCTGTATATTCCTATAACACAGAATTTCCAAAAATGAAATTAAACAATTTAACGCAAACACATTACTATTAAATTAATCTGTATTAGTGATATAAAGTGTTTTCAGCGTTTTCTGTTCTGTCCTCTCTTGTTTTCCAAACTGTGTTACAAGAGATCATGGATTTGATAAAGAATGCCTATAATCCTAAAATACTGTTTTATCATCTTCCTAGTTATTTGTCTTTGTCTCTGATTGTATATGTTGATGTTCTGCCCTTTGGTGAAAAGGGTATTATAAATAAACGTTGTTGTTGTTGTTATTATCACTATTATTTAATGGTGTGAATTCCAGATTTTTTAAAAATGTATGGACATCAGTTATTTGAATTTAAGTGCTTAGCAACATGCTTAAGTGCTATTGATTTTCAGAGCACTTCAGTTTGCTTGATACTTGTTGGGTAATAGAGGGATATACAGTTGGCCCTCCGCATTCCCCAAGGTTAGGGGCACAGGAGTCTCGCAAAAGTGAAAAATTCGCAAATATCAAAATGTGTGTGTCTGTTAGAGGGGGGGCTGAGGCACAGGTGAGGAGAGTAAGTGCCCAGGGTCTAAACCAAGTCAGAGAAAAGAGATGGTTGGCACAGTGTTCCTGTACTTCCTCTCTCTTGCCCATCTCCTTCCATGGGTGTATAGAGGGCTTTGGGAGAAGGTTTGTGGTGCTGAGAAATCAGGCTTTGAGCTGTCCTTGGCTGGTCAGGCAGTGGCTGATGGAGGAGGAGGAATGGAGGCAGGTTTTTAAAGAGGTTCACAGCCTGATTGGAGCCGCCAAGAAGGAAGGTTCCTCCAAAAAAGGAAGCACCTAAGTGGGGGGCAAAGGGTTGGAGAAACTTGCAAATAATCAAATCTGTGAATGTCAAACCCGCAAATGTGGAGGGCTGACTGTACGTGCATTTGGTAACCTACACCTGAAAAAGTGAACTCAGGCTGTTTCTGCATAAGACTGTTCTAGCGCCATGATTCCACTTTCAACATCCTATGGAATCCTGGGGTTTGCAGTTTAGGGAAATCCCAGGATTCCATAGGATGTTGAAAGTGGAATCACAATGCTATCACAGTCTTGTCTGGAAATGGTCTCAGTCCCCTGAAAAGCATTAAAGTGATCTGACAGATCTCTCTGTGCCAAATAGATGTGACAGCCTGATAAAAAGAGATAACGTAATTCATGATTACTGTATGAATCCACTTTTCTGTCTAACTGCAGTGTGCTTTCAAAGCAGATTTTCCACTGGCATAAAGTGGGAAATTATGTCCCCACACTAAAAAAAAGAAGTCACACACAAAGTAATTTGCTACTTGCTTACACCCTGTTTCAGCACTAGTTTCTCCCTGGGTAGTCAGCAGTATTTACCTACTGTACAGCTGGATTTCTGCTGCCTCATCAGACTTGTGCTATTGAAATTGGAAGTACTTTTTTTTTTCCAGGCTAACAATAATTCAACAACAACAGTATTCACATCCTGTCTTTCCCTCACCCCAAACCAGGACTCAAAGTAGTTCACAAATGAAAACGGGTACAATATAGCTTAAAGTATACAAAAGGATAACACAATATAGCTTAAAGTATACAAAAAGGTTAACATTAAAATATAAACTGACAATAACACTAAAAACAATTTAAAACATACAATTTAAAATAAGAAAAAGCAGTTTGAAAACATTACAGCTAATGCAGTGCAGCACCCCATTAAATGCACTTTAAAAAACATTCTCTTCTCAAAAGCCTGACAGAATTAAAAAGCCTTTGCCTGCTAACAGAAGGTCAGCAAGGGGTGAGGGGCTAGTGTGATCTTCTCAAGGATGGAGTATCAGAGCCTAGGAGCAGCCATCGCTATGGAAAGATATGTCAGCCAGATCGGCGAGACCAAAGTCATGTCTGACTTAGGTCATAATTCTAACTTCTAATAGTACTCAAAAGCAGACTAGTACTCAGTGGAGCTGTTGCAGCAAGGGAGTTAGCAAAAAGTTATAGCTCTTTGGACCAACTGAAGTCTCTGATCACTCTTCAAAGATGGCACCAAGTCGAACATGATAAAATAGCACAAACAGGATATAATTAAGCCATGTGCCATCGTCTCTCCAGGAGTGGGAGCAATTGGTGTACTTTCTTTAACTGTGGAAGAGCACTTCTGGCTAGCATGGTGATCTGGACCTCTAAACCCAAGACTGAATGCTGGAAAACACCCAAACTGCAAACATGCACCTTCAAGAAGAATGTAAGTTGATCTAGCTAAGTCTTTATCCCCTGATCTGTCTTTCAACTGGCCAGGAACACCTCTGTTTTGCCTCAATTGAGCTTCAAGTTGTTAGCCCTCATCCAATACATTACTAATATCTGAGGAATTTAGAACTGAAACAGCTTCCTTGGAGTTCAGTGGAAAGGAGACACAGAGCTGAGTGTTACCAGCATACTGGTATCAGCATATTCCAAAGCTGTGGAAATCCTTCCCAGCAGTTTCACATATATGTCAAATAGCGTATGGGAGAAAACAGAGCCCTGAGGGACTCTAGGCCAATGGCCAAGGAGTCAAACAAAAATTCCCCGGCACCATCCTCAATTTCATCTCTCCAAGAAGAAGTGGAACCACCATGAAACGGTGACTCTAAGTTCCAGTCTGAGGAGCCAACCCAGAAACACACCACGGTTAACTGCAGTGAAAGCCACTGAAAAGTCCAGCCAAACCAAGAGGGACATAATCCCCCTGCCCAGTTCCTGATAAAGATCAACCACCAAGGCAACCTAAAGCTATCTCCATCCCAAATCATGCCTGAAAACATATTGCAGTGGATCAAGACAATCCATTTTATCCAGGAATCTTTGGAACTTGGAGCCAAACACACACCAAATGGAATGTGGGATGCTAGATGCTAATTATCCAATATAGAGAGATTCTGAGAAAACATTTGTAATGGAAGTCTTCTCTTAGGTATGTTAGAACCCTGTCATGCTGTAAGGAGGCATTGACTGTTTCTTCATCCCTATCCCCAGAGCCAGGAAGGCCAACGCCACACATGTGGTGGCTCTCCCTTCTCCAAGATTCTATCCACTTCCTTGGTTTCTACAAACTGAAAATGATCTGGACAAGCAGAGGCCAGGGTTATATCTGGAGTTACATCCTGACCAAAGTAATAGAATTCTAATGACTCAGATCAACTCTGCTGGACAGATGTCTGCAGACCTGATTGTGGCAGAAAGGAATAATTTATTTGCTGCTCATGCTGCCATGTAATAGATCTTCAGATAGCTTCTAATTATCTTCTAATCAGATTTGCACTGACTTTTCCATCAACATCATTCTAGTCTCCATCTCAGTAATTTCATCACCTACAAAAAGGGACACTTGGGAATGATTGTGTCCATCTCCTTGCCTATTTCCCTCTTCTAGAGGTCAACAAGAGCTTCAACAAAATCACCTGCTAAGATGACAGGAAAATCCCTCAAAGCAATATGCAAACCACATGGATCTATCAACCTATTTGGTTGGACCATCTTAATCAGTTCTTCAACCCTGCAGCACCTAGAAGTCTAAATTCAGTTTAGTAGTAATTTAGTAATAATCTGTTCATGTAGACAGTCTATCATTATCATACCATCCAACAGAGCAACAAAGTCCAGAGTGTGCCCTGCAACATGGGAAAGACCTACGGCTATCATGGAAAACATGAAGTCCTGAGACACTCCTGACAGACAGTCTCAGTATGGATATTGCCAAGCCAAAGGGGACCACAGCGCCACCTCTCAGACCACCCTGCATAGCTCAGGGGGGGAGATTTTTGAGCAACAGTATACCAGTTTAACCTCTCTGCTCTCCAGTTCTCATCGGCTGCCAAAGAGGGAAACACCGAAGGTGAAGATGAGAGAGACTAGTCTCTTCTAATGAGGTCTCTGAGATTTGAGCCTGGTAAGCATTTCCATCCAGCATCAGTCCTGGGTAGTGTCTGTTTTCCCATTCACTGACTTGGCATTCTGCAGCAATTTTTTTATAATACGTCTAAAGCTTCTGCAAGTGTTTATGCATGCTCATACTGTTATACATTTCTGTTCTAATGCCCTGTCTCTGGTGCAAGTGTCTATTTTACCGTTACCCATTTTTCAGTTGCTCATTTATCAGATTTTGAGCTACAGAAATGTGTTTTTTACCACATGTTTAAAAACAGCCAACTTCCTTTGTATGGTGTTCACACTCTTTCGTGTCTTTCCGTCTATGTGGGCTACTTTAGTTTCCCATAACAAAAAAAAATCCCTTAAAGATTTATTCAAATAGACAGTCTTTTCTTTTTAGATAACAGATGCTGAAGGCCGAATACCAAGATTTAATTGTGCCAAGACACTCACAAAGACAGTCACTTTGGAGAGAGATGCTTGACAGTGCAGATGTTAGAGCTCGAGTTTGGGGTTGATATCTGGATGCTATGCAATAGATCAGCAAGAATTTCTGGCTACAGGTTGTCTAACAGAAGCAGCAAAAACATGTCTCCTCTCCTCTTAAATAATTTGTGGGTGGAAGAACTATGAGACTCATTCAATTCTGGTACTTAAAGCAAACTTCTGGAAACATTTTTTAAAAATATTCCTCATGGTTGTTTTTGTTTTGCACCTGGTTGTAGTTGTTAGTCATGAGGTTCTAATAAATAAGAAGAATATGAATTCCATAATGTGGTTTACAGTATGTACACCCATTTATTTTTGCCTTGCTGTTGTATCTGGTTGAAAAAAAAATTGACCACAAAAATTCTGCAGAGCCCATTAAAGAGGACAATTGAGAACCACGGTTAACGTTTATACTCCAGGCAACAGATCCTCTGTCACGTACTAGCCCGCTGTGTGTGGAAGTTTCACACCCTCCTTCTTTTGTTTGTCTGTTTATAATGCTATGGCAGGTGTGAACTGAATACTGTAGTACAGTACAGACACGGTGTAACCACATATGAGTCCCAGACCAAAGTGGGGTGGGGGTTGAGAGAGAGAGACAGGGAGGGAAGTTAACACAACAGAAAAGATTACTGTCTGTTTTATTTCTTTAGATGGAAGCATCTTATGTATTTTTTTAAATTTATACATTGGGTATCTTCATTGTCTCACTATTGTGTGACAGCCTGTGTAATGGGAAGCTAAATGCCATGAACTGAAGAGGAATTGCACTCATCCCACTTAGATGTTTGCACATTTTTTCATTCTTTCTCTCTTTTATACACATCTTTTTTCCTTATTTCGAGGAACATAGCCAGGTTAGTCCGTTGCAAGCAAAACCAACAAAAAGTGTTACAGTGCCCTAAAGACTAACTCATTGTATTATGGTGTAAGGTTTTGTGGAGCACAGCCCATTTCAACACATGTCTGTGGTAAAAGTGGTGCATGCAGTGAAGTGGACTATACGGTGACCCCTCCACTTTCATGAGGGTTCAGGGCGCAGAACCCTCGTGAAAGTGGAAAAACTGAATAACTACCCTCCCCATGATCCCCCTTCCATTCCCTTCTGGGGCTCCTCCCAGAAGTGAAAGGGATTTCACTTGCCTTTTGCAAGCTGGGGCCAGAGGCAGGAGAATGGGAGAAGGGGACTCCAGAGAGAAGGGAGGCTTGTGTGAGCTTCCTCTGCCTTAGTCCCTTGCCTATTGCCTTGCTGTGAGTTCTCAGCACTGGGGCCAGAGGAAAGGGAATGTGGGGAGGGTCCGGAGGGGAGAAGGAAGGCTCTCACATGTCTCCCCCACTTTCCTCGCTTTTTGTCCATGCGCTTGCCTTCCTTCTCTGCGCCTGGCAAAACACAAGGGAATGAGAGGAGGAGAATGGGGGGGGGGAGGCATGCACATGTCTTGTGAATAATCAGATTCAAGAAGGTCAAACCTGTGAATGTGGAAGACGGTTCGTAGTCTCAAAAAGCTTCTGCCATAAGAAAATCTGTTAGTTTAAAAATGCCCCAAGAGTAATTGATTTTACTATTCCCAAAGAAGCCTAGGTTTCCTTGACTCATGGTTGTTTCCTCCTTAACTCTTTTCTCCGAAACTTCCTTCTTTTAATCACTTTTTTCCCAGAGAATCCAAAAGAAACAATCTATCCAGAGCATCCAGAGATACTTGTTTTGTCTCAACCACCTTATCCGTGGTTTGTTTCCCACCCTACCCTTTTTTTGCAATAAAATGCAACTCTAGTAGCAGTTAGTGTAAATGGGCGAAGTGATGTTGATGCTTTGAAGTGCTCGTATGCTGTTAAGGACCCACTTTGGCACTACCTTTCTGAGATGGTGGAACTGTGTACTGGTGGTAAGTTCTCCCATTTTAGGTAGATCTTTGCTGAGGAGCCAGACTAAATACGCCAAACAGCTATTGAGTAGCAGCAGTAGTGGTTGGGAATGACCCAGCTGGGAGATCTCTCAGAGGCAAGAGCAGTGACACCATAGCTAACACTTGTTAGGACTGCTCAGAAGAAGCCAATGTAAACCACTCCTGAAGACTTCTGCCTTGAAAACCCTACATGAGAAATCCAAAATGAAATAAGAGTGCCAGAAGATGAGACTCTCAGATCAGATGGCATTCAATGAACTACTGGGGTACAGCAGAGAGCAAGTATGAATAGTGCTGTAACTAATGGACTCAAGCTGAAAGGATGTTCAGCTGTTGACATGCTCAGAAGTGAAAGAAAAGTCTGAAGCTGTACAACATGTATAGGAAATAGAATATGAAAAGCATGAATCAGGTGAAGCTAGACTTTGTTAAACAAGAAATTGAACACATAAACATTACAATACTCAGGGTGAGTGAGCTAAAGTGGACACGAATGGGAAATTTTCAGTCAGAAAACTACAGAGTTTTACTCAGATAATGAAGATTTAAGAAGAAATAGGGTGGCATTAATAGTGAGAAGAGGTGCAGCAAAATGAGTCAAGAGATATAATGCAAAATCTGACTGAATCATATCAGTAAGATTTCAAGGAAATCCCATCAATATAACCATAATCCAAGTTTATGCTCCAACCTCAGAAGCAGAAGAGGAAGAAATTGAATGATTCTCTGCTGGAGTGGCACAGACCATGAACTGCTAATATCAAAAAGCAGAATAAAGCTAAAGAAGATCACCAAATGGATTATTGTGTCAAAATGCAGCCTCAAGAACTTCCCTGGCTTGGAATGGCTACTGAAGAAAGTAAAGGAAGAAAGTACAAAGGCACGTTTACAGTTGAACGTTAAGAAAACAAAAATAATGTCCATAGATAATGTACATAACTTGGACAGAGCTTGGTCCAGTCATGAATCAGAATGCAGGCTGCAATCAAGAGAACAGAAGAAAACCAGGACTTGGAAGGGCAACTATGAAGGAACTAACCAAGATCTTGAAGTGTACACATATATCATTGAATGTCAAAGACATGCCATTGCATTTCAATTTCTATGCATGATTGTGAAAGCTGGACGGTGAAGAAGGCTAATAGGAAAAAAATCAACTCATTTGAGATGTTGGGCTGGAAGAAAGTTCTGTGGATATTATAGACTGTCAAAAACACAAATAAAGGGCCCGAGAGCAAATCAGTCCTGACCTGGATCTTGGAGGTGGGGGAAACAAAGCATTCCTAGACAAATTGCTGCAGCAGTGGCCACCATTTTGGCTAGCGTCCACAGTTCCCACAAGTACGACACACATAACAGATGAGTTTCTCAAGTCCTTATGTTGCTCTTCCCTCTGTCTTTTTAGTAGGCCAATATTCACAGATGCCAACATATCCTCCAACCATATATGATTTGGCAGAGAGAATCCCAATCAATCCTCCATCATCCCATTTTTTCAGCTGACTATAAAATGCCCCAGTTTCTTTCTCCTTCTCCTATTTTCTCCCTTTGTTCTCAGTTTACTTCAGTTGTTACGAACTAGCTTCAAAGTGCAAAAGTAGTTTGCACTTTTTCCATCTTGAGCACACTTGATGTTGCCTGGCTGCTTCTGTCCTGATATATTAGAGGATATTGGTCCACGGAGCTCCGGCACCACCTGGGAATGGGTGGGAATAGTGACTAGGCCTTAAAACCTCTTCATGCATAAAAATCAAATTTACTTCTCCAGAACTACTCACTCTGAGATTTATTTCCCAGCTTGGAGATGCAGAGAAGTATAGCTGTACCCTAAGACCTGGCGATCTATATGTAAAACATTACTGAAGCTCAGCAATGTTGGATCTGTTCAGTTCTTGTTTGGAGATTTACACATATTTCATTGAACTCCAAAACTGAAAACCAAGGTATCAGTGAGACTTTCTAGGTGTTTCTGTACACCTGTTCTAAAAAGTACAGTCAGTGGATTTTTTTTTTCCTGAGACCTTTCCATGGCAAAGGCAGAACTACACTAATGTTTGGTTGACTGTTTTGCAAAGGAAGGGAGGGACTACACTAAGATAGGCTTTGTAATCTTGCAGTGTTCAGTGTTTCTTGTTACATCTGGAGTTTCAATTTTAAATTGGACACGGAATTCCAAATTGTGAAGTTAGGCTAAGAAACTGCATTGCTAGGGCTCCAGGAAGAAACATGTGAAGGAACCATAAAACAGTTTCTGGACCAAGTATAGGTTGGGTTGCTCCTAAATTACCATCTACCGTACTGATCAGCAGCCACATCAAAGGTAGAAGGTTTAACAGTTGGTTCACTGAAAAAAGAAAAAGAAAAGAAAAAAGAGATCAGATACTATCTACACTGTTTCCAGGAACACTATAGCTAGAAATATGTAGGGTGGAGTGCCTTATCTTTTCACCTTGGAATAAAATCACAGAATTAACTTTCATGCTATTTCCCACCACTGGTCTCTGAATGAAAACAGCACAAAATGACTGTTAGCTCGTGTATGCGGCTCAGCTCACTTCTTCTTTCAAAGGGATGTTTTTTTTTTATCAGTTCTTGAGAAACAGCCTTTTCTGTAGAAAACAGAGTTTTGAAATGCCACTGCAAAAACAGCATTTCACAAAAGGTATTAAATTTTCCAGAGCATCACTCACATGCACATTTCATTATACGTTGCTCAGATGGTTTGAATATTTGAAGGACCTTATCTTGGACCAGTTAGGAGTGGAAGCACATGCAGCTGATCTCAGAGCAAGGAATCAAAACCCTCACAGTTTCAGGGTAATGTGCTTGACCATGGTGGCATTTATGATATATGCAAATGTTGTAAACAGGGGCTACAATCGAAAAGCGTATTCAAAACTGATTGCACATTCCAGGCCATGTAGCTCTTGCATTTACATTTGTAACTGATTTAAGTCTCAAAGAGTGGGTTAAAGAGTAATGTTTTTCACAGACCTGGCCAAGAAAATCAGCTACTGACTTCATAAAAAGCTGCATTTACTAGTTCAGTGTATCAATCCGTATAACCAGTAACTGACTAGTTATGGTTTTTCTCTGGATCACAGAGGAAGTTTAGTCATTCCCTACAGCAGCTAATGGTTTGTTTTAATGAGAGGTGCCAGGGACTGAACCGGTCATCTTTTGTACACAGGGCACAGTTGATACTCAACCACTGAGCGATGCTCCCACCTTTGCCATCCGGATAATAAGCCAAAGACCAAACTTTTCTTTGGGAAAGGAAAATAAAACAACTCTTGCTCACTTCCTCCCTCTCTCTGTCTCTCCAGTTGCCCTAGGTAACAACTCCCCTTTTGTTTTCCAGGTCATGTGTCCCATTGGGTGCACTGTGAGACCATGGTTTTTGCTGATGCTTCTAGCAGTGGCATGTGGAGAGACGTCACCAGATACGGGTAAAGTGAAGATGTGTGTGTGTGTGTGTGTGTGTGTGTGTGTGTGAGGAATTTGGCACATATTATAAACTGTCTATCAGCCTCCTCAACCAGTTACCCTTTAGGGTGTGCCAAGCCTTTATGCTGGCTGGGGCAGTTGTGGTTCGTAGTCCAATACTTCTTGTCAAGTTGGGCAAGACTGCTCTTGCTGTGAGCCTTCAAGTCATTTTAAACTTATAGTGACCCTTGTTGCTGCTTGCCTTCGAGTCCTTTCTGACTTACTGTAAGACAAACCTAGCACAGGGTTTTCTGGGGCTGAGAGTGTGTGGTGCACCCAAGGTCACCCAGTAGGCTTCTATAGCTGAGTGGGGAGTCAAACTTTGGTCTCCAGGGTTGTAGTCTAGTGCTCATACCACTATACCACACTGGCTCTCAAGGTGACTCTATCACGGTGTTTTCTTGTCGAGGGCTCTCGGGGGCTGAGAGAGTGTGACTTGCCCGAGGTCTCTTAATGGGCTTCAATGCGGAGCTTTGAATCCTGGTTTCCCAGAGCTCTAGTCCAACACTCAGACCTCTACACCACACTGGCTCTCAAGACTGTTCTATATTCGTTTTTTCCCCTCAAGAATAGTTCTTTTGTCTTTAAGACAGTTCTCTGTGTGTCTACTAAGATGTGCCCCTGTATTCAGTGAAGCTTACTCTTTAGTAAAGTGTGTATGAGCTGGCAACCTTGTAATTGGTCTGAGCCTGGCGCTTTATTTGATATCTGGAGCCAAAGGCTTCTATGGTTTCAGAGGGTTTAGTGAGCCAAGAGAGAGAAACAATGGAAGAGAAGATGGAGAGAAATGAGGAAAAGACGTTCTACAAAATATAAGTGATTTCTCAGATGTGTCAGCATGGAAATTTTTTTCCAGGAAGTGTGGTCTTGGGAACAGGAAACAGGGGAACAGGCAAAGCAGGAAAGCTTGCAAAAAGGAGGTCTTGTTTAATTTTGGCTTGGCTTATGGTTTATGTACCATCATTTCTGAGAGAGTGAGATGGCTTATGTCATATTCCCCAACCTGACACCTTCCAAATGTGATAGGACTACACTTCCCATCATCCTCAGCCAACTTCACCAATGGCATGAACATTTTATGGCTGAAAGAAATTAGGGGCAGGTGGATGGAGCATTGTCATGCAAATTCTCCTAGTTCAGTTTTAAACTAAGGAGAATTTAAACTAGTATATAGTTTTGCCTTCCAGGTAATGAACGTTGTTGGCTTTAAGAGAAAGGAAGTGGGGATGGAGAACAGGGATGAAACAAGCACCAGAAATTGGTGTTTAGCATGATTTATCAGAGAATTCATGAATAGGCTGAAGAATTGGAAAGGAAAATCAAACAAACTGTCCCACAAGTAATTCAAATTTGCTTACAACAGCTAGACAGTGATGCTTCAGCATCAGATGGTCAGCGTAGGACTATGTGCCTCCTCTGGGATATATGCTTGGGAAATAAGAGAGCTAGGAGAATGGGAGGAAAGGGAAGACAGAGAGAGAGGGAGAGAGAGAGAGAGAGAAGCAGGCAGAGGTCTGGAATTTGGGGCTGCAAAACAGCCTTGGGGAAAACATACTTTGTCCTTCCTGGATCTGTTTAAAGGTTGCTGTTGTTGTGTGCCTTCAGGTCATTTCTGACTTTTGGTGACCCTAAGGCAAACCTATCACAGGGTTTTCTGGGGCTGACAGCGTGTGACACACCCGAGATCGCCCAGTGGGTTTCTGGTCTCCAGGGTCATAGTCCAGTGCTCAAACCTCTACACCAGGTAAAGAACCATAATAAAGAGAAGACAGAGGGGCCTTGAAGGTGCCCATGGACACATAGCACTGGTGATGCAGACTGAGGCCATTTCCGCACGAGGTTGATGCATCATAGCAGCGTCAAATTCTTACCCTCCTGTCTGCACGTTAAACCATTTTAGTTTCATAGTTTTCCTTGTGGTTCTGCACATTTTCAGCTCCTAGAACAGTTCACTGTGGTTCACTGTAATGCGAAACGGCTGTATGTGAAAACCGGAAAAACTCTTATATAAATCTTCCAAACTGGTTCTGTTTCGGTTTTCACCTACATGCAGAAGTGTAGCATCAATTCACCTCGCAGAAGCAGCTGGCTGTGGGTGTTCCCAGGCTGTTCCTTTTGTCATTTCTGTCCCTCTCTCTCTCCACCCATCCAAGGACAGGCTGCCATCATTATTGCCTTCCTGTGTTAAACAGACAGCGGGAAGAGAGTGGACCTGGTAGTTGACTGTTAAAATGTGTTTTTTTCCGTGTATCAACGAACACACATTCCTACGCACAAACGTAGCAGCACAGAAATGTGTTAAAAATGTGTGTGTGTTTTTTAGAAGCGGACCAATCAGCGATGGTGAGGTGGGGTGAGGGAGGGGAATAGGAGTGGCCAGGGACCTGCTGTGTGGATGCAGCAACCGCTGTTCTCTGCGGTAGTACGATGTAAATGTGGGGGTGCAGACAGCACAGTTTCTGAATTTCTGAATTCGGTTTCCAAATCGAGTATAAAGACACCACTCTTGACACGCAGTGAACTGCTCCTCCCCTGTCATGCGGAAACAGCCTAAGCAGGAGGTACACAGATCACCTGGTCTCAGCCTTCCTCATTCTACTAAGATGTGTTCCATTCTTATTTAAATAACAGCAGTTTCTAAATTTGCATCTGTACTTAGAAATGAGCACAGGCAAATCTGTCTCCTCTTTTGTCTTCTTTTTTTTTTTATTTTTTGAGGTAAAGCATCTCCTTTCTCTCTCTCTCTCTCTCTCTCTCTGTATGTCTTTTGATCTATGCATATGTGGTTGCCCTAGTCTGGGATTGGGCAGTACAGAGATTATATTCACCTCTGCTTTCTTTGCAGACTCCTGTTCACCACGTCCCTCCTGTGATGAATGTATTCAGTCCCACCCCACCTGTGCCTGGTGTAAACAACTGGTAAGTCCCCAGGCTTCTGGACTGCCATTATTCCCCCCCCCCTCTTCAGCATATTTTACTCATTTCAGGGAGTATTCAGGAAGCTTTTAACTTGGGACTGATATTAGGGTTGCCAGGTCTGGAGTAAGTCGGTCTTGCAATTTCGGGGCCAAAGCGTGAAACTTAGGCCATTTCCGCACGAGGGAATTAAAACGGCGCAGTGTGTCCTCTCACGGAGGTCGTCTGCACCTTGGAGCAGACTAGGTCTGGACTACTTACCTCAGATCTGCACCTCAGTCTGCTCCGAAACGCCCCCAACTGGTCCGCCAGTGTGCTTTTTAAAGAACAGTAGAAAACCGTTCTTTAATTTTTTGGAGTGCGCCATTGCGTACCTGCTCCCTTGTGCAGATTCGCAGGCTCGCACCAATGTGAGCCTGTGATCTGCGGAGGGCAGGCTTTAGGCGTGGTGAGCTTTGCAGTTGGTCGGGACCCACGAACAACCGAAAGTCACCATTTTGGAAGCCGGAGCAGTGCGGATCTAAGAAAGACCTCGCACTGCTCCGATTCACCCAGGACGAGACGAGGAGCCCTGCGGAAGGGCTTAAGGGACGGTCCGTGTTGGTCCGTGCCCAGAAGATCCGGTAAGTACCGGCACGGAGCGATTCCCTCGCCTCGTGCGGAAATGGCCGTAGAGATGACACCGTGTGATGTTGCAGGAGGCAGGTCTGTGTGATATTATAAAGCATGGTACATTAAGCAATACTCACAGTTGCACAGAGTATGTCGTTCAGATTAAAAAAAACAGCAAGTCTTACAAATGAGGAATATACACACATACACGTATACACACAGACTTCTCAAAGCAGGGCTCTCACCTTGAGATTCTTCCGCACTCACTTGAAAACTAGAGAAGAGGGACTAGGCCCTGAGATCTGGAAATGCTGACCCCGAGAGTGTAAGTATCTGACTGTGATTCTTTAGTGTTTAGAGAAAGGTACTCTGTACATGTTCAGCAACATACTTCTCTGGTCAGCTAAAGATTTCTGGAGAGAAAAAAAAATATTTCTACCCTCCCCCCCATGGAATATTGCACCCTGCAACTTGGTTTGCTTGCTTGACTTCATTTGAAGCTTGTCGCCAACTTTCTGTGTTGCCCTTCCTCCTTGCTGTTGGTACAGTGTGACCTGCCCTGTGTGTAACCTTGATGGGTTGGAGAGGAAGTATCTTGAACACTGTGTTTGGATCCCAGATTCTACCGTTCTCCTGGCCAAGCTGCCATGTCCTTTTTGGCAAAGAGACAAGTTTCCTTGAAGGCAGCAGAAGCACAGCATCCGTCTCTGTAGGCGGGGACTTACAAACCTACCCTCTGATTCACCCCTTGCCCTTCTCTTTCACCCCAGTTTCTCATACAGACTTTCTCTGACACTGTGTAAGAAGGAAAGCATGTATTGAGTCAGCAAGAGTCAAACAGTCGCTACCTACCTCCAGCACCGTGGAAAGACTGAGGCTACTGAAGCTGTGCTTTTGTGCCTTTTTAAACCTCAGCCTTCAAACTGAAGAACTGTCTTCAGACCTCTGATCTCATTTGGTGGAGGTTCACTTCAACAGTGGAAAGATGCCTGGAGAGCAGCACATTGATTTTTTTTTTTAATTTACTTATATATTTATTTGAAGCCTCAGCAGGAAGTGGAAACAATCTTCCTTTCTTGAGTCTTCGTTCTCTCTTGTTTGTGTTCCATCCCCTCCTATAACTCATGCTGACTCTTCCACTCACACCTGCCATAGTATAGCAAGAGAGAGCCCGCATCATGTGGGTGTTTCAGTCATAAATTTGCCTTGCAATTGAGGAATTGCCACTGCCCAATTTTAACCATTTAGCAGGGCTTGGCTGTTTTAGAAGTTCACCACATTGCTGTATCTCCATTCCTTGAGGAAGCTGCTGATGTTAAAATTTGGTTGTTGTGAAGCTGTAAAAAGGTACAAGGCCTGTGATCAGAGAAGGGAAAAAAGGGGCATTTAAAACAAAGTAGTGTAAGAATAATATAGTCAAGATTTTCGTTTGTTGAGTTGTTCAAGCAGCTATGTAGATACTTCTTTGTGTGTGTGTATGTATGAGGAGGGAGTGCTGCTCCTTAACTTTTTTGACTAGGCCCATGTGTTTAAAAGACAGACATGAGATAATATAAGAAAAGTTATCTGTGAATGTGGAAAGTGTGTCTTTATCTCTGAGCAACCACAATATGTGTATGTGCTTGAAACTGACAACAGAGCTTCTTTCTCAGGTTTCAACACTGACTTGACATTTCTTCTTCAAAAGAGAGGGCTAGTCTAAATTTGGGGTGGTTGAGGGCAGATTTTAATATCCATTCTTCCCCAGCCTGGCATTCTCCGGATGCTTTGGGCTTTCACTTGCATTAGTCTCAGCCAGCTTGGCCAATAATCACAAATCATGGATTGGGGAGAAGGCTGCTTTCATCTGTTATGTTGCTCCAATAAGACTTATGCTGATGCTCTGGACCTGCTTGTTCCAGCCCTTAAGGAAAGTCCAATGTTTGACTTCCCAAAAGGCATGGAGCTTGGAAAAGTTACTATGGAACCCCAGAACATTCCATCCTAGGGATTCTGGGAATTATAGTAAAAAATAATGTTTCTACACTCTTGGAATGGCATCAACTGGAAGGCAAGTGCTTTCTGTTCTGCTAAAAAAAAAAAAAACAGGCCATGAACCTCTAATAATATTCCTTTGTTGGTTCCTCTGTAGCCTCCGTTTTCTCCAAAATGGCAGGCTGGGTGAACACATTTTCAGCAAACAGTCTCACCTTCTCCCAGTAATTTTTTGCTGCTGTTTTCTGCAACAGATTAGTGATTGCCCCTTCCCATTCCTCCACATAGTGGGTCCCCATTCACAGCAAACCTCACTGTGTGAAAAAGAGAATTAACCTGCGAGCAAAGATAAGCACAGCTGCTATGGCCGGAAAAGGTACCATCCCAGCCATGGGGGAAGAGCTGTTCACCACATCCTGCCTGGTTGGTTGAGTTGAGGTTGGAGTCTGATATGATGAATTGCATGTAGAACTGCTCCAGTATCACTTTCATTACTGTATGTTGTGTTGTAAGACCTGAATTTGAAAGATGAGGAAGAACACCACAATTAAGCAGTGATGGAAACGACAACAACAATGTTGTTTAGCAATAACCCCACCATCCTGCCAAAGAGTTTTCTAAACATGTACAGTGATCAGATGCATTGTGCTTACGAGGAACCTACTTATGGTGGGCTTGACTGCACAGTGAGATATGTGTTTCTTTTGCTTCCTTGACCTCTCCCCCAACTGTCCTGATATGCCAGGGACAGTCCTGATTAGTCCTTTGTCATCCCATTTTTTTTCAGCTGCTTTTAAAATGTCTCTATTACTCTCTCCTTCTCCCACTTTCCCCTTTGTTATCACCATGCTTCAGTGACT
Source organism: Cyclura pinguis (assembly GCA_030412105.1). Classification (NCBI taxonomy): domain Eukaryota; kingdom Metazoa; phylum Chordata; class Lepidosauria; order Squamata; family Iguanidae; genus Cyclura; species Cyclura pinguis. Next base: position 191,696,312 of record CM059600.1, on the reverse strand, counting down.
ACAAACTGAGTTCACAGTGCAGAGACAGATTGCACTCAATTAACTCCATGTGGAAAGAAGAGAGGAGGGGATGGAATTTTGCCCTTCCCAGGAGGTTCAGGCAAGAGCAAACTGCAGCACTCTCTCTCCTAGCGTGCATGTTCTTTCCCATTAATAACTTTTGGCATCTTGCCCACTGCCTGGTATTGCGTGGCCACACATGTCCTGGTTTTCATCTGTGAAATCATAGAATCATTGTGTTGGAAGAGGCCCAAAGGGCCATCGAGTCCAACCCCATACTCAGTGCAGGATCTCCAGCTAGAGCATGAGGCATTCAGTTCCTTATCATACTATGCTGTTACACTGGATTATACCTCTCGAAAACCACTTCAGCTGTACTTGCAATGGTAGGTGTGCATAACACTCTTGCCACATTTGTGCTATAATAGCATGATTTGCACATTTTTTTAAAAATCTGCACTGATGCCTTTAGCAATCACCACCCTATATGTGCTGCCTGATGTGTGTGTGTGTGTGTGTGTACATATATATATCTGTAATAAAGTTATTACGGCACAACATCATTACAGCACACGCATTGCTGCCCAAATCTCTCATCATGAGAGGTGGCACAAGAAGAGACACCCCTCCATTTTTTGTGTCTTTCTCCTGTGAAATAGTGCATATCACACTATAGTAGTCTATTGTTTTGGGCTGTCCTGTTCAAAACTGCTTCACTCATAGTCATTAAGCTGTAATAACGCAATTACACAATAGCATTACTGCGCACCCATCACTGCCCAGATCTCGCATAGTGAGAGATGACACAGGAAGAAAAACAGACCATGCTATCCCCCAACATTTTTGATATTTTTTTCCTGGGAAAAACAAAAGTGTTTATCATGCTAGTTGGTTGTTTCAGATTGTTCTAGTCAAAACTTTCATTTGTACTCAGACAGACAGACAGACAGACACTTTATTTCGGTCATTGACCAATAAAACAATAATAAATACAGAATAAATACATAAAAACTAACAAGGACAAATAACAAAATTTAAACAACTCGCATCAGCCACTATTACTATTATTAACCGTTTGGAAACGTATCTTACACATAATATACAAAAACTTTGCTACTTTGAGCATAACAGTTTGCTCCTAATTATCCAGCAGATGGCGTAGATAAAAACCATCAGAATGTCCTGGGAATTGGATTAGTAGAGGAGTGAACAGCTCTTGTCGAATGTCTCGGTAAAACTGACAATATAGAAGTACATGAATTGTAGTTTCTACCGCACCGGTATTGCAAGGGCAAAATCGCATCTCATAAGGTATTTTCCTATATTTCCCTTCGAATATCGCTGTGGGAAGAACATTAAATTGAGCCAATGTTAAGGCTCTCCTAAATTTGGGCACAGTGACGTAGTATAAGTATGCGGCCGGTCTAGAGATCATCAGTTGATTATTGGCAATCATTTGTACTCATGTAACACAATTGCAGTATAACTTCATAGTTCTATTACACTATTCCATTAAAAAAATAAATAATTGTTTAAAAAAGTAATACTCTGGTATGTGTTATCACAAGAAAGCAGTGGAATAATCTTTGGAAAGCATCCTCATATAGTGAAGGCATCTGAATAATGGCTTTAAATGGTTAACAGGTCAGGATTACAGCGTTATTGCACTATAACAGCAAACCATTTATATATATATAAAAGGAAAAAAAAATCTGAAAAGAGTTTCAAGTGCGTAGACCACAGAAAACAACACAGTTACTCTCTTCAGAGGTTTTGTCCTCCCTACCCAAGCACCGGAAGTAGTCTGAGGTTTCTCTGGGGAAGATTTGCTTGGGAGTCCCCAAGGGAGGGACAGCCAGACCACACCCACACCGTACCCACTTGTTCTGGTAATGTGGTAGAATGAGGCATCCGCACTCAAACCGGATACTGAGTTATAGTGGAAAGAGGTCATTTTCAAGCATGAAAAAAAATCACATTCCCAATGGCTGTACAGAACAACACCACTGAGAGAACCACAACTTTGTGTGATGAGGCTGAGACAAAAACAGGGTCAAACCACCTCGATGATAGTATAACGGTGTGGTGTGATAAGGAACCCTGGAGAAGGGCCACCTCTGTAGGCAATTTGTTCCATTGCCAAACCACTGTCTCTATCAAAAAGTTGCTTCTAACGTTCAATCGAAATCTACCCTCCTTTAAGTTAAAACCATTAGACCTAGCTCTAGCCTCTGAGGCAGCAGAGAACAAGCCTGCACTCTCCTCTTTGTGGAAGCCCTTGAGATATTTAGAGTGCAACCATGTCACCTCTCAATCTTCACTTCACTAAGTTGAACATGCCCAGCTCCTTCAACCTCTCCTTATAGGTTTTGTTCTTCATACCTCTCATCATCATTGTTGCCCTTTCACGAACCCTCTCCAGTGTGTCTATATCCTTCTTAAAATGAGATGCCAGAACTGAACACAGTACTCCAGACGAGGCTTGACCAACGCAAAATATAGCAGGACTATTGCTTCCTTTGACTTGGAAATTATGGTTCTATTAATAGTTCTAAGATAACATTTGCCTTCGTTGCTGCAACATCTCACTGCTGCCTCATGTTTAAATGTTGGAGGGAATACCTTGAGGTTTACCTCCTTCATGCTTAAGTCACCCCTGGGCATTCACTTGCCCCCCCCCCCATTTCTGGGCTCCAGCAGCCCAGAGGGATGTTCAAGACAAATGGTAGATATGGCTCCTTTTCCTTGCTCTTTTTCCTGCTTTTTTTTTGCCTGGAGAAGGCAAGGGAACAGGACAGTGATAGCAAAAAAGAGGAGGAAGACCAGCAGGCTCTAAGGTTGGTAGTGGGCCAGCAGGCTCTAAGGTTGGTAGTGGGCCTCTTGCCCAAGATGTCTGTCTTGGCAGATGCCAGTGATGCTGACACCTGACACCAGTTCTGATAAACTAGGGTGTGCATTCTTCTTTCTGTATCTAAGAAAGACACTACTGTGCGTATATCTACCCCCTAAGCATGCTTAGCTTATTTGTCTCAAAGGGATGGTAGTTAAAAGACAAGCCTATGTCAGTATAATGCAGTTGGACTTGTCTTTTTTTTTTTCCTGCTTACAGAAACAGGAAACTTCTGCAGTTCAACTGATATCTCCCACCCCCCTTTTGCATACCTTATCATTGGGGTAGTGGCAGGAAGATATGGGATGGAGAAAACAGAAGTGGGAAAGAGCACTGACTATTGTGGGAAAAGCAAGGAGTTTCTTCAGTGGCTCACATGAGTCAGGCACTAAGATTAATTAGGCATGTGCTATTTTTTCAGGGAAAATAATGTTTTGGGGGAAAGTACAACTTATTGGTTGTGTTCCATAGTGTGCATTTGTTTATTTGAATAATTGATCCTTTTTGCCTGGTCGAGAATTGGGCCCAGGATGATAGACAATGCAGCTATGCAGGTACAGAAACTCTTGGTTGTTGAGACTTCTTTCTATACCTCCTGTCTCTCTAGCTGTTAACACTTCACCAGGTCCCCTCTTGTCAAAGGTGTTCTGTAAGTAGAGGGAAAAGTAGTCTGTTCTCATTCATTTTTTTTAAGTTGGTGAGCTTCCAGAGCATGAAAAAGTGATCTCTTGGGACTACAAGTCTCAGAATCCCCCAGCCAGCAAATCAATTGAGGGATTGGGAGAGCTGTAATCCAAAAAAAATAAATTTTTACAAGCTCCCATTTTAATCTCATGAGTTTTTAGTTTATTGATCATATGAGAAAAACACAGCAGTTTTAAAGGCCATATCTGCACCACACTGTTATAGTGCTATTATTCCACTTTCAACATCCTGTGGAATTCTGGGGTTTGTAGTTTACTGAGGCCCAAGAACTCTCTGGCTGAGAATTCTAAAGGCCCCTCTCTAAACTGCAACCTTCCATAGGAGGTTGAAAGTGGAATAATAGCACTGTAACAGTGTAGTGTGGAAATGGCCAAAGAAAAAGATATATTTTTTGTTTTTAGACGATATGAAAATATCACATCAGATTTAATCTTTGGAAGAGGCATTTCCTTTTTTCCTCACGTACAAAATGGAGCGCCTTTTCTAAAAGTCTATTTGCCACCTTCGGTTTCTGTTAAGTACTTGTATTAGCTTAAAATGTATGTTTTTAATAAATTGCTGATCGGTGTAGCTGAGAAGCACAGTTTAGTTAATCAAGCTTTGAGTGGCCAACTACGGAGGACTCAGGGGCTAATATCCCAGTCCCAGAAGGTACTTTAAGCTCCACCAGACCTGAAAATGAAGCTCTGTTGCTGGAGCAATGCCGGAAACTCCTCTCCCCCTTCTTTCTTAGGATTTTGTGCAATCAGGTGAGTCAGATGCAGGCCGCTGTGCCCCTCGGCTGGAGCTGGAACATCGCGGCTGCCACCCAAGTGAAATCATGGATCCTCATGGCAAGCAGCATGTACTGGAGAACAGGCCCCTGAGTAACAGCACACAGCATCAAACTATTACTCAACTGGCGCCCCAAAAAATTGCTCTGCAGCTTCGGCCTGGTACGTCCTTCAAGTGTAAAGAATAGTCAATGACTTTGGGGGAGGGCACAGGGAGGAGGAGGTCTGTTTCACCAGGATGATCCAGACTGAAGCATTCCCCTGCCCTCTTCTTCTGGAGAAAGTTTGCATACTGCCTGTTTTAGAGTAAGATCACGGCAAATGCATATGGACATGACATCCTGGAATTTTGTTGTTGTTGTTTTTGCGTACCTTCAAGTTGTTGCCAACTTATGGTGACCCTATGGCAAACCCTATAATGGGGTTTTCTGGGAGCGTGTGTGTGTGAGTTGCCCAAGGTCACCCAGTGGGTTTCCATGGCTGAGCGGGGAATCAAAACCTGAGCCCTTTTTGCATGGCATTTTCCATGCGAAAGAGGGCCTGGAGCGTCGTGCAATTGTGAGGAGCGATCTGCACGATGCACTCACAATCGTGTGATGCTTCAGAGGCCGGCAGGCGCTGATCGCGCACCTTTTCATTTTCTGCTAGAAGCCGAAAATGGTGCGCGATCGCACATTGCTCCCGGGCCCCGCGTGCACTTACCTGGCGTGCGGAGCCTCCAAAGCCAGGCTGGTCGCACTTCCTGCCCCAGCACAGCCTGGGAAACTCCCAGGCTGCGCTGCGGAAGGAAGAGGTGGGGCTCTCGCGCGAGCAGGCAGCTCGTGCAGAGCCGAAGGACCCCGGATGTGAGAGCCTTTTGCCGGAGACTGCTCACGCGATCCCCGCTCCCCAGCGCCGGAAGACGGTGAGGTGCGGAAGGTGACCTGGTCTCCAAGGTTATAGTCCAATGCTCAAACCACTATACCATGCTGGCTCTCTGTAGGAATTTAGGAATATGTGTCACTGACAGTACTCATATTATCAATCTGTAGATAGTAAACAGACAAGCCCTTTGGGAGGGGCATGATAAATATAAGTTGATATGAACATTAGGTCATATACAACTGTAGAGGAATTATATCGTAGCAATCTTATGTTTTTCTCATTCATTGATTTAAAAAAAAATCTAAGATAGTCTGTCCATTTGTTTTGTGTACCTATTGGTGGTTTCAATGTTGTTCGATGTTGTTTAGAACCTCCTTCACTTTGGGGTGAGATTCATAGTTTGGATATATGTATAGAAATGGGCTGATCTGATTCATTTTATTTAAAACATTTTCATAATACTAGATTTCAAGGCAAGACATGACGTAAAATGTATGTAGCTTCTAACACCCAAATAAGAAAATGGTAAGTAAAATCGACAAAAACTGGCTTGATTTAAATTGGTAACATTTCTTTAAAAGCTTGAGTAAAGGAAAATGTCTGGGTGAAAGTCTAAGGCCATTTCTGCCCTACACTGTTATAGTACTTGATCCCACTTTCAACACCCTGTAGAATTCTGGGGTTTGCAGTTTATGAGCCCAAAGAGCTCTCTGGCTGAGAATTCTAAAGGCCCCCCGCTAAACTGGAAACCCCCGGATTCCATAGGATGTTGAAAGTGGACCGATAGCACTATAACAGTGTAGGGCAGAAATGGCCTAAGTCTAAATGAAATGATTACATTGTTGGAACCAGGTAGAGTTTTCTCTGGGGTGGCTTCCATAAGTTGGGTACTACTGCCCCAAAGCCATCTCTTTTGTAGCTCTAATGGAAAGTGTTAGTCGAGAAGGGCAAAAACCTCAAGTAACAGGCAGGCTGATATAGAAAAAGGTGTTTGGGTACTTGTATGAATGTTCCATCATTCACAAGACTACCACATGGATAGACAATAATACAGTACGGTAGCATTGTTATAGCATTGGGTTCCCTCTTTTTTTGTGCAACTTATTCCCTCCTTCCTTCCTTCCTTCCTTCCTTCCTTCCTTCCTTCCTTCCTTCCTTCCTTCCATCCTTCCTTCCTTCCTTCCTTCCTTCCTTTTGAGCCCACAGGGGAGGAACAGAGTTTTACCGTCCACTTCAAACGAGCTGAAGGTTATCCCGTTGATCTGTACTATCTCATGGACCTGTCCTACTCCATGAAAGACGATCTGGAGAACATCAAGAGACTGGGGAGTGACCTACTGGCTGCCCTGCGCAATATTACCACCTCTGCAAAGATTGGTATACAGACCTGTAGTCAAAACTCTTATGGTCTGTGGGGTGGGGTGGTATTCTATAGGTATGGAGTTAAGTCAGACCAAATGAGTAGAAATCTACTTCAAAAGTAACTAAGCTGGTATGCTTCAAGTATGGTTATTTAACTTTTTAAAATAGTTTTTTAAAAGGTATAATAGAACTATAATAAATAGATAACTTTATGGGCCAAAATTGATTCTCCACCTCTGTTATCCATATTTCGTAGAAGTAACCGATTGTAAGATTACAGCTTCTGGACATGAGCCAGTCAGACATAAACACTTCTAACAGTTCAATTCTAAGTTTGTTTCCTCATAATTAAGTCTCATTGAGCTAAATAAGGATAACTCCCTAGCAAATGTGTTCAGGATTATACTGTATATCTTGTTGATTTCAAGAGTAAGATAATTCCTCTGTGCTTAATTTGCCCACTGAAATCTGTTAGACTTCAAAATATTTACCTTTTTAAATTTGATTGTATCCTTATTAGGGTTGGAAAGAGTATATGCCTTATTCATTTCCTGCCCCCACCCTCAAAAGCATATTTAGAAACAAAAGAAACCAGATTGGGAAGAATAATCCAGTAATGACCATTTTGCTCAGTTTTTGCCTGGTATTTGGACATCACAAAGTTTTTAAGAAAATTATTCTGGATAGAAACATATGTGGGTTCTTTGTACCACATTCATGGGGTTTTGTTACCAACCTCCCCTCCATTCTTATTTGCAGAAACACTGTTCTAGATAGCCACATGTTTCCTGCACAAAAAAGCAATCTTGCACAAAAAAGTTGCATGAAAATGATCCTGCAAGTGAAAAAAAAAATCCTTTACCAAAACTCCACATGGCTATTTTTTTTGTTTGCAAGATTCTTGCGTTTTGTCCAAGATTTTCTTTTGTGGGCAAGAGTGCTGTGTTTGGATAGAAAACAGCAATTTTGAACCAAACCAAACCAAACCCTGCACGGGCGGGCACGCACGCACGCACGCACACGCGCGCGCACACATTTGGCTATCTGGAAACAGTGCTTTTTGGTCGTATTCCCACCTTCTACAATTCTTATGCAAAATTACCCACGTGTTTTTCTGTGCGGAATAATTTCCTGAAAAGGTTCTGAATGTATGAATTCTCAATGAGAACTGCACAGAAACATTTTTCTTCACAGCTGGGGGAAATTATTTGTGAAAATTATTTGACAAGTGAAAATTATTTGTCCTCATTCCCAACACTTGAATAGTTCCATCCCTAAGTACTACTTTCATCTTTATTCTTATCCTAATATTTTTTTAATGAAATTGAAAAATTTGATATTTCTGAGTGGGACAGCAGCACGCTCCCAGACCACCCCGTTCCATTTATAACTCTTGTTGGTGTGAATTTGTGAGCTGATGGAGAGATGAGGTGTTATGGGATTTTGTCCAGTGAAGAAAAAGGAGGGATGACTGTAAGCTTCCAAACAGCCAGATGGGCTGAGGAAGACCCCGAAATCTCTGCATTGCAGGATTTGGCTCTTTCATTGATAAGACAGTGCTGCCCTATGTGAGCACAGCACCTTCCAAGTGGAAGAATCCTTGCCCACATTTAGATGAGGCCTGTCACTCGCCATTCAGCTATCAACATGTGCTGCCACTCACTGACAACGCCAGCGAGTTTGAGAGCAGAGTCAGCCAGCAGCACATCTCGGGCAACCTGGACGATGCTGAAGGAGGTTTTGATGCTATCTTGCAGGCAGCCATCTGTAAGGTGAGAAGATAGCAACACTATGTATATAGCTGTAAAAGCAGATATATGATTGCATGTAGTTTCCCATAACAATAATGGGTGCAAGCTTCTCGTGACTAATTCAGTTTCCATTGATTTGGGAGGGTCTGTTTTAAGCGTGACTAAATGTAGGTCTAGCTTTAGATCTTAAATTTGTTTGTTTAATTTAAAAACCCCCCAGCTAATCTCACATTTTTGTTTCAGAAGTCTGAATACTGAATTCTAAAAGCAAACATTGCCAGCAAAACTCAAATTCTGGAATTGCTTAATGAGGCAAATCTTGTAAATTTTGTCCTATTTTATTTAGGTTCCGTAACTAGGCAACTTGAATCTCATGCAGCATTTTGTGCACAGATAGAGATACCCCTAAATGAATCTGGGTGTGGTGGTCTAACATGTGTGAACTGTGTAGGAAGGCTTGCGTGTGTGAACTATGATGTTACTTGCTTTCTTTTCCCAGGAGCAGATTGGTTGGCGTGAGGTAACAAAGCTACTGGTCTTCACATCAGATGGTGCTTTCCATATGGCCGGGGATGGGAAGCTGGGTGGAGCCTATATGCCCAACGATGGGCACTGCCACCTGGATACCAGTGGTCTATACACTAAGAACCACCTGTATGTAAGTCCTTCTTGGTCCTTTTGAAATACAGTAGTGAGTAGAGATTACTTTGGTGGACAAAGAATAATGAGGAATGACTTCCATGGAAGTGGCGGCCAAAAAACTCAGGACACACTGGTTGATTATGGTTTTACAAAGCTTTCACTATAGCTTTCAGAACGCCCCCAGTAAGTATGGCCAGTTGTCCAAATTCTGGCATTAGATACATTGAGACAGTATAGAAATCAGAGGTGTATCTAGAGTGAGGCAAGTAGGGCACGTGCCCCAGGCACCAATGCCAAGGAGTGCGCAAAAAGCCGTGCATGTAGCGGTGAGGTAGGGGTAAGAAGGTAGAGGTGCAATTTCCATGCTTGCCCTAGGCTAAATACACCACTGATAAGAATCATTCTGTAATGACTGATGTTGGAATTTTGAGATAAAAAACAGATGGCTTTCCCTCATGGGCAACTGGACCGAATAAAAAGCACAAGGGGGAGGGTTATTGGGCTATATGGACTGCTTCTGCCACCATTGGCCACAATAGTAATATCCCCATGCTATTGGTATAGAGAAGTAGAACTTCTGCTTACAAAGAGATAGACCGCCCCAGACTGTGGTCCAGTGAGGATCTCTCTGTGCATGTTGCAGTTCTGGGTGTCTGCATGAGTAGGTACAATGAACCTTTTCCTATGATTTCTGAACATGCAGAGATCGAGGAATTATTTCCAACCAAAGCAACGGAAAAGGTGTAACTATGGCAGGGACTAAGTACAACTCCACTCCCATGCTCTTTCACCATGGTGGCAGGGTGAATTTTCTGAAAACATTTGTCAAATATTTTTGTGCCAACCCTGCCAAAATGCTGCAATGTGGAGTCCTTCTGTTCAGGATACTCCATGCCTTTCTTTCTCATGTTCTGCGATTTTAAAACAGCATAGCTACTAGGCATACTCAATCTTTAATGGTGCATTGGGGTAGGAGGAGATGTTACCCCCTGTTAGGGTTTTTTTAAAGGCCATTTCCACACTAGGATGTTATAGCGCTATTATTGCACTTTGCAACATCCTATGGAATCCTGGGGTTTGCAGTTTTGGGAGGGGCCGGCCAGCCTTCTTGAAACTGCAAACCCCAGGATTCTATAGGATGTTGCAAATGGAATAATAGCGCTATAACAGTCTAGTGCAGAAATGGTCTAAGTTTTCTCTCCCCCCTCCCCGTGTGTGTGTGTGTGTGTGTGTGTGTGTGTGTGTGTGTGTACTCTACTTCAAGCCCTACAGGTTCCCTCAGATTACATAAGGATCTATACTGACAGAATTAATTGGCTATTACTCTATAGCAGGGATGGATCACCTTTGGCTCAATTTCCACAAGAGAGCCTGGCTGATGGCAAAGATGGCTGCAATTGGAATCTTCCCAAGTGCAGCACCTATAGTTGGTATTCAGAAGTATCCCATGGGTCATCATCTCTCCTTTTCTCTTTCCCCTCACTCCATGTCTTGTGTGCTGTTACTCCTTCTTCCTCAATTCAAGAAGGATATTGACAAGCTGGAGCATGTCCAGAGGAGGGCGACCAAATCGGTGGTCTGGATGCCATGCTTAGGGAGCTGGGGATGTTTAGTCTGCAGAAGAGAAGATTAAGAGGGGTCATGATAGCCATATTTAAATATTTGAAGGGATGTCATGTCGAGGAGGGAGTGGGCTTGTTTTCCGCTGCTCCAGAGACTAGAACAAGGAGCGATGGATTCAAGCTGCAGGAAAGGAGATTCCACTTGAACCTCAAGAAGAACTTCCTGATAATCAGAGCTGTCCGGCAATGGAATCTGCTGCCTCGGAGTGTGGTGGAGTCTCCTTCTTTGAAGGTTTTTAAGCAGAGGCTGGATGGCCATGTGTTAGGAATGGTCTTCCTTCATGGCAGGGGGTTGGACCAGATAGCCCCTATGGTCTCTTCCAACTCTATGATTCTATGATTCTGTGATTCTCTCTTCTCAAGCAGACATCTTTCCTCTATTTCAGTTCTGGAACTAAATATGGCTATGTGTACCATAGACCACTGCAGTGACCTTAACAAGGCAGACATAATGGTGGCCACAGTTAGCTCTATAACTGAAAGACACTAAAGGGGAGGAAGCAGGTGGGGAAGGAAGACTAGGGAGAGGGAGAAGTATATAAGGCTTCTGATTGGCTATTTCTGAGTAGCCAATCAAACAGTGCTGCATCTTTCTCTGAACCAGTGATGATTTTGGAAGTAGCATGGATCATGTAGTCTTTACAACAAAGCTTTGACTGTTGATGAAGAGGTGTCTTATGAAAAAAAAGTAAATGGCTTTTCTGAAGACACCTGATTGGCTTCCGATGGGTATCAAGACTCCTCTTGAAGTTGTTTCAGGCTCTTTCTCTTTGCAGGACTACCCCTCAGTTGGGCACTTGGCAGAGGTGCTTTCTAAAGCCAACATCCAACCCATATTTGCTGTGACTGGTTCCAGGCTTCCCATGTATGAGGTGAGTGCTGAGCTGGAAAGGAAAGAAATGGAAGGATTTGTGAGGATGTGGGCAGATGGATTTACCTCATTCTCTCCCTTTCCTTTCCTCTCTAGGAGCTGAGCAAGCTAATTCCCAAGTCAGTGGTCGGGGAACTAAAGGAGGACTCTAGCAATGTGGTGCAGCTCATTACGGATGCCTACAATGTGAGGAGGATCAGAGATAGCAATTTGGGCAAGAGCCTTTGGGAGGTGGGAAAGGCCCCACAGAGCACAGCTAGGACCAGGGAAAGAATGGACATGTGGGCTACTGTGGCTTAACTCTTTTCTAGAGCAGAGATACAAAATCAATGGCTCTGCAGATGTTGCTGGACTGTAGGTCCCATGATCCCTCATTGTCAGCTAAGGTTGAATGGAGTTGCAGTCCACTTAACTTTTGGAAGGCACAAAGTTAGTCATGTCTGCTCTGGTGTGTTTCAACATGGGGGGAAAAATTGTACTCTTCCGCAGCAAATGTTGTTCTCTTGTTGTTTCTCTTCTCCCATGTTATCTTCCATCTGGAGCCAGGAATGCATTTTCTCTCTATTTGATTGGCTAGTTCTCCTGGGCACTGCTTAAAAACTCCTGAAAGCTGGGCATACTAGACTGAGTCATAGGGGTGGTGCACCTGATCCAGAGCTGGAGGAAATTGATCTTTTAAGGCTTCTTGTTGTTAATTAGTGTCAAGTTGGCTTCCTATGAATGAAGGATCTCCAAGGCACACTGTCATCAGCAGCCCTGCTCAGATTCTACAGAATAAGGGCTGTGGTTTCCTTTATTGAATCTGTCTACCTGTAATGCTACCTTCCTCTTTTCCTACTGCTTCCCACTTTACCAAGTATTAATATCTTTTCTAAGGAGTCATGTTGTCTCGTGATATGCCCAAAGTACAATAGCCTCAGTTGGTCATTCTGACATCTAGGGAGAGTTGAGGTTTGATTTGTTCTAGGACTATTTATTGGTCTTGTTAAGAGTCCATGGTATCGGTAGAACCTTCATGCAGTATCACATTTCTATTGCGTTGATTTTTTTCCTATAAGTTTTCTTCACTGTCCAGTTCTCGCAGCCTTGAACAAACTATTTGGACTACAACTGTTAACAACCACTGAGCAGCATGATCACTGAGTATTAGGGGGATGCTGGCGGGAGGGCAGAGTTCCCTCTTCTTCCTTCGTCTGCTCAAGCAGATTAGTAAATTTATGATTTTCTTTAAAAGACTATGATAATAGTAGTAAATAATAGTAGTAACAGGAATAACAGTAATAATACAATTCTTGACCAGCTGGTTTTTAAAAGTTCAGTGAGTTTCACACACCAGATCTCACTATCACAGCCGTGTAAAGTAGCCTAGTGTGATTCGCTTCTGAGGCTGAAAATGAGTGGAAACAACCCATTAAGCAAGTATCTAGGTTGGACTTTTCTGAACCACAGAATTCCCTATCTCATATTGCATTCTCTTAAGAGTGATATCACACTTGCAAGAGGGGCGCTGCTGCAGTGCTGCAGCCTCAGAAGACATAAGAATGAGCTCTCTATAAGTCAGGCAAGATACTAATTGTAGTTGTTTCTACAGAGCCTGTCGTCCACTGTGAATCTGGAGCACACCTCAGACCTCCCTCCTGGTATCTCAATTGCTTATGACTCGCATTGCAGTGACTCGGAAACATATGGGCGCACAGAGGGTGGGGAATGCTCTGGTGTGCACATCAACCAGTTGGTGAGTGCTTAGCTCCATGGCTTCCATCGGTTGCAAGGGAGATGTTCAGTCCTTGTACAGGACTGGACCAACTGGAGTGACTAGTGGTGTTGGGGAGCCATTTTGGAATGGGTGGGGACAGATGCCATCACCAGTCCTTTGCAGGCCAGGTGACATTGTTAGTCATGCCCAGACCCACTGATGTCCTTAGGTACCAGGGTCAGATTTTCCACTTCACGTTTCAGCTTTGCATTTCTTCCCTTTTGCTTGCATCGGATGTAGATTGGAAGAAGAACCAAGCCAGACAGGGGAGAGGGGAACCCCTGCTATCAGAGACGGTGGGGATTCCCTTCAGGGCAGCCCAGGAGGGTTTGGGCTTAGAGGAGGTGGAGCCCACAATGGATGAGACAGGGTTTTCCTGGAAGCATCTCTGATACTAATGGGTAACTTCTCCTGATGTGAAGATGAATAGTATTGCTGGCTTGATTTTCCTCTCATTTGTTCATTTTCCATAGGTGCAATTCACAGTGAGGATAAAGGCCACCAGTTGCCTGCCTGGGCTTGGGAAGGTGGTGCTACGAGTGCTAGGAGTGAGTGAGGAGCTGCAAGTAGACCTGGCAACAGTGTGCCAGTGCCAATGTGAGGACACCCAGCCCTACGCAGATCACTGTTCTGGTGGCCACGGCAATCTCACCTGTGGTGTCTGCCGGTATTTATTTCTCACAACCTTTTTTGGAAAAAAATCCTTTCTATATAATTTTTTAAGTGAAAAAAAACAACTTCCAAGCACATAACAACAAAACTGTAATCAAAAACAGTACAATCAGAACAAATCAGAAATTACAATTAAATTTTTAGAAAAACACTTTGAACAGCAGTGTCTTAACCATTCCTGCTGGGTGAAACCAGTTTAAGCTTCTCACAGAAAGGAGAGAAGAAATGTTGGTAGGCTGACTTCTTTTGGGCTGTTCCAAAGGACAGCTGTGGACTACAAGTCCCAGGCTGACTTGGGATGAGGGAAGTTGTCGTAAAACACATCTAGGGAGCACCCATGTGGGGAAGGCTGCCACAGAACATTCCTGCATTTGAAAATATCCAACCCTCCTTGTGCTGGTTCCAACACTAATTGTTTTTCAATTAGCTGATCCTAAATTTTTGTATTATTTGAGGAAAAATAGTTGCTCTGTCCAGCTTTCAGATCTCATTGTTCAGACTTCTAGAAAGCTCTGTTCAGTCTGATTCTTCATCTCCCCAACATTAGTCTGCCTTTCTTTCATTTCTGAAAAGAACCAAACGTCTTTGTAATTCTTCAGAAGGAAGGTATTTCAAACTCCTTGATATGCTGTTTGCTCTTCGGGGTGAAAGAAGGCAACTAAGCTTCTTTGGTGAAGAAAAGATTCCTTTAAAGCAGGGATGGTAAACCTTGTGGCCCTCTAGATCTAGCTGGACAGCAATCCCGTCATCCTTTCTCATGGGCTAGGCTGCCTAGGGCCTGGTGCAAAGGAAGAGGGGCTAGAGGAGATGATAGAGCAATAGGCCTGATACAGTTTGTTGAGGAAGTGAGGAACTAGCTATGATGAGACTTCATAAGCCCAGAGTTCAGTTCAGCAGCTCTCTTTGACTCCCTCCATTATCCCTGAGAATCTTTGCTATTGTTCTAGCTGCCAAGACGATCATGTTGGTCGGCTGTGTGAATGCAAGCAAGAGGAGCTGGTTGATCCAGAGGCCACGTGCCGAGACGTGAATGACACAGGCCCTGTGTGTAGTAGCAAGGGCCAATGCGTGTGTGGGAAATGCCAGTGCAACGCTGGAGCAAGTGGACCCCTTTGCAAGTGTGACAACACGGCCTGTGAAAGGCACAACGGACAGCTCTGTGGAGGTAAAAATAATGCAGTACCATATGATAAGGTTGTCTCCTTTTGGAAATTCTGGAGGATATAGTCATTAGCTGCACCAGTGGAGCACCAAAGAGGGCACTGACACTGCAAACCAATATGTGTCTACTCACATGAAAGCCCCACTTAATTCAATTGGACTTATGCCAAACTAAGTATGTACACAACGGGTAGGCAGCTCCCCTCAGAATGTTTTGGGGACAACATCCCTACATATACCCTGTTCCTGAAGTTGCTGCTGCTGCTGCTGCCAAAATTCAGAAGAGGTGTGGGGCTGGAGAGAGGGCCATCTTGCATCATGCCCTGTGAGAGCAAAGACCACAATGTCTGTTACAGTTTTTCAGCCCATCTGAAATGCAGATCGCCAGTAGCACAACAAAAAAAGCAGTGGAGGGAGGGGCAGACAGTGAGCAGCAGAGGAGGTAGAGATACCTGTCTAGGGGGAGTGGTACTGTTGGGAGAGATAGCAGAATATACTTTAAGAGTATTTTTTTCTGGGTGGGCGATGCTCCTTTTGGTTGCAGCATCAGGGCTTTTGTGCAAGAGAGAGTATGGGTCGGGGCAGGTGTCCTGCATATTCCCATGGAGGGTTACAAGCACACCATGAGCCACCCACTTTGTTGTACAGGCTTGATTGGTTTACTACCATCAAAGTATCCTCATGGGTGCTTCCATTTGTTTCAATGGGTTGGGAAGTAGTTCACTAATGCCCAGTGCACAGTGTGTACTGTAATGCATGAAAAGCACAGAATGGGGAATGGAGCACAGAATTCCACTTCGTGAGATTCTCAGCTTTTCTTTAAAAAAAAGTAAGAGAGTCAGCATGGTATAGTAGTTTGAGTGTTGGACTACAGACTCTGGAAACCAGGGTTTGGTTCCCTGCTTGGCCATGGAAACCCACTGTGCGACCTTGGGTGTCTTACACACTCTCAGCTGCAGAAAGCCCCATGTTAGGTTTGCCTTGGCGGTCATCATAAATCTGAAATGACCTGAGGGCACACAATAACAACAAGTTTCTAGCCCGTAGGATTGCAAAAATGTACTTGAAAATGGCCTTCCTTAATTTGGTGTCCTTCAGGCATCTTCAGCCACATAGCTCATCTTACCTGGCTAGTGAGCGTTGTGGTTGGGGCCGATGTGAGGTTGTAGGCATCATGATGCAAAGGACTATGGAGGCTCTCTGCTCAAATATCCACAGCCCGTCACACGGCTGTGGAAGGAAGTTTGTGATACTGAAGGGAGTTTGTGATACTGATTGAAATCTCCCTTCCTGGTAGGCAATGGGCAATGCAGATGTGGCAATTGTGAATGCCATCAAAACTACACTGGCAGTGCCTGTGAGTGTAGCCTGGATACCAGCGGTTGTACGTGGGATGGCACTGTCTGCAATGGTCATGGGAACTGTGTCTGCAACAGATGTCAGTGTGATGCTGGTTGGTTTGATAGCCACTGCAGCCGCTGTGCTTACTGCCAGACACCCTGCGAGGAGCACAGGTGAGACTGGGGCATGGGCTTGGGTGAACAGGTGGAATTGGAGGGGGAGGGGAGGGGGTGCAAGCCTCAGCAAGTGTGTGCCTCGTCGACTTCATAATCGATAATGCTGAAAAATGGTCAATAAGCTCTGATTTCTTAGATATTGCTGTTAATTGTGGCCACATTGCATACAGAGAAGAGCTGGCAACCCCCAGAGTTGTCTTCCACTGCATGTTTTCGCATAAGTTTCAGAGGATGTCCTCAATACATAGTTTGCTATCCCTTTTAAGGAACACACAGTTAACCACAACTGTCATCCTCTATGCTGGCATAGAATCAGAAAAGACCACAAGGGTCATTGGGTCCAACCCCCTGCCATATAGGAATACGCCATCAGAGCATTCCTGATAGATGGCCATTTGGCGTCTGTTTAAAAACCTTAAAGAAGGAGACTCCACCACACTCGGAGGCAGTGCATTCCACTGTTGAACTGCTCTTACCATCAAGAAGTTTTTCCTAATATTTTGATAGAATCTTTTTTTCCTGAAGTTTGAAGCCATTGCTCTGTGCTCTAGTCTTTAGAGCAGCAGAAAACAGGCTTGCTCCATCCTCCATATGGCATAGGAGGAAGCAGTGTGGCAGCAGGGACTGCAGGCACTGGGACAACAGCAGTGGAGACTGAAGTGAGTGCTGGGCCCACCAGGAAATAAAGCTGCCCTTCTGGCTCCTCAATTACTTGGGAACTATCAGAGTACTTATCTCCTGGCAGGGATGGCTTTTGCTTGCACTCCCCATTTTTTCTGGAAAAAGTAACTTGTGCCAGCATGTCACTAACAAGATTTCAGCCATATGGACCATCATGTGCCTTTGATCTCCTTTAGTGCAATTCAATTAACTGCAGCGCACATTGCCTCAAACTGTTGGAATTGCCTTAATTGGCAATTAAAGAGTAGGAAAAGCATAAAGACGTCTTTGTGCTTTCTGCCGAGGCTCTGAAATTTAGTGTGGAAGAGGGAAGCAAGTTTCCTTTCAGTGGAGAAGGAATGGCCCTACTGATGGTTGTGGACGGAAGCTTCATGATCCCTCATTGTTAGCTATGTGGCCAGGGAGGAGAGAAGTTGTAGTTTAACAATATCTGAAGGGCTACAGAAGTCCTGTACTGGAAAGAATGTTCTCTGGACTCCATAAAACAGACCTGTAGTGCAATTCCCTTTGAGATATCCCGTGTATTGTAAGTGAAACACTGTCCACTGAATCCTTTTGTTCTCTAGACACAGCTCCCAAAACAGGGAACCCCCTATCCACAGTTTGAATGGGCTGCCTGGCTCTGATCTCATGTATCTCTGTCTCATAGGGCCAAACACTTCCTTCTTGGCAGGGGGGGTTGTGGCTGGGGGCAAAAGCTCTGTGCAGCAGGGGGACTGGAGTGAGCAAAGGCACAGGGTGAAGTGTTCTCTGAGGGCTGTCCTTTATGTTGGCAGGGCCTGCGCAGAGTGTAAGGCCTTTGGTACCGGGCTGCTAAGTGCGAACTGTAGCACAGCCTGCAACCAGACGGTGAGAGTGATGGCAACATCCACTGTGAATGAGAGATGGTGCCAGGCAAAGGCAGAAGATGGCAGCCTCCTCACCTACTTCATTGAGAGAGATGAGACAGGCAGGGTCACCCTGCTGGTGAATAGCAAAGAGGGTGAGTAGAAAGGGAGCACAGAAGAACAGGTGGGAGCATACATGACTTTGAACATAGTTTGCGAGAGGGAGGGAGCAACAACTGGGCAAGGTTGTTACTTTCCTTTCCTGCTTGTGGGCATCTCAAAAGCATCAGATGTTGGCTGCTGCGTGGACCAGAATGCTGAGATGGAGAGGGCTTTGGTTTGACCAGCTTGGCTGCTCTTAGGTTCATGTGAACACAGTGGGCTGCTGTAGGCAAAGCACAGCTCGCTGGCCACACAAAGACCCACTTCCACTTCTGAAAACAAAGCCCCCTCCCTCTACCTAAAACAGTCCAAGAAGGACCAAAACCATGATGAAATTGAGCACCCCCCCTCCATGTTTACTTAAAACAGAGTTTCTCAACCAAATTTCCATGGAACCTGAAGGTTCCTTGAGAGGTTGCTAGGGGTTCAGCAAGTGATTGTGATTGAAGAAAACACATTTTTTTTAGCTGTAAATATAATAATTTTTATGTAAGGTGCTCCTGAGACCTGAAAATTATTTCAAGGATTTCTCCAGGGTAAAAAGGTTGAGAAAAAAGGCTGACTTATGGGGCATGACAGGCTTTTGTTTGTCTTTCAAAATGGGAGTAGGGGGAGGTGCAGCTCTCCAAGACTGGCAGAGATGTGTGCAACCCACAAAGCTTTGGGAAATGGTCCACTCCTCGAGCAAAGCAAGCAGGTTATGTCTCAAGAGTCACCTGAGTAGCAAGATAAGGAGGCTGTGCCAGAATATGACAATATATGCTGCCCTAATTCTTTAAGAGAGATCTATACGGAAAAGCAGACTTGTGCCCGATTGGTGATTAGTTCAGTGCTCCATCTAACGATCACTGAACTGGCAGAAGCTGCCATTTGATGCTCTGCTTCCTATCCTGCAAGTGAGGGGACACCTAAGGGCTGATGAACTGGTTCAGGCCAGGCCAGCTCATCACTGGCCTAAGCTCTTCCCTGCAACATAGTCCACGTTCCTCTTGCACAGATGCATGGCCATATGTACACATCTTCCAAAAGTAGGCATGCTTGTGCTGCAATTAGGATTTTTAAAAGCCTGATTGCAGCAAGGGATGGATATTTGGCGGGGGGCATCTTGTACTGCTTTACTGCTTCATTCTGCCTAATGTTAAGAGCAGCCCTAAAGACCTGGTATAAGGTGGTGGCGTAGGCACGAACATTAACAAGTAGCAGGCACTGTGTGAATGTCTACAGGAGTGGGAGTTGTGAAAGAAAGAGCTGAGTGAGAAAATATCTCATAAAGAGCCTGCTAGGACAGTGGGTTACCAGCCCAAGGGTTCTTCAGCATCTTTTTCTCTACCTTATCAGAGACTACTAAACAGACGTTCAAGCTGGTACTGGGCCTGGCACTGGGGCTTGTGTTACTGGGTCTGGTCCTCATTGTGGGATACCGCATTGTTGTGGAGATCTATGATCGCAAAGAGTTCAACCGCTTTGAAAAGGAACGTAAACGTGCCAAGTGGAACGAGGTCAGTGCTCCCAGATTTTTGCCTTTTCCTTGGCCAAGCAAACTGCATATGCTCATTCTGACTTTATTTATATGATGCCTTTCTTCTAGCATGGGACTCAAGAAACAGCAAAGGCTAAAAACAAGATAAAGCTAAAAACTGGATAATAAAAAAAGTTAAAACACAATTGAACAAGTTATCATATTACAACACCATTACATTTTTTAAGTGTAAAATTGTTTAAAAACCTCACAATGAAGTTAAAACCACAGTGCATACACCGATAAAAATAGACTCTCTGCAATTGATTAGTCTTTTAATGTGTGTTTGAAAGGAGAACAGAGAGAGGAACAGTCTACCCTCTTGTAGAAGGGAATTCCACAGCCTGGGAGCCACCAAGAAGTCTCTCTCCTGTGTGTGACGGGAAAGATCCTACCTGCTCCTTATCTACCCAGGAAGCAGCTGGGATCAGCTAAGCTGCCACCTCTTGTTATAAACCTATGCTGTTTCTTTAGAACACATGACATTCGAACTTTACACTGACAAGGAAGTCCAGAAGATGAAAGTCTACATTACTTGGAAAGCCAGAAACTGTACATAGATTTCTGCATGTTACGCCTTGTCTGACTGTAAACCTCCCTTTTCCCCTAAATTTCACTCTTTAAGACCAGTACTTCTGATCAAAACTTCTCAGAGCATTAATCTTCAACCTTTTTCAAACGTGAGACGACCCTTCATTTAAACATTCATTTAACATCTACCCTTTAAAATGCATAGTACATACTTATTAGTAGCGCTGCTATTGTGACCCAATAGTTCTCCTTCCTGTAGAACAAAGCAAGTAGCTATACCTGCTGACTGATACAGACTGGGGTGTCACAGTGAAGCCATCTAGGCACTGTTGGACTGCAACTCCCATCATCCCTAGCTGGCATAGTGAATGGTAAGAGAAGCTTCAAGTTGCAACCCAACATTGGGAAAGCTGTACTTTGCCCACCCTGGCATAGACAATCATATAGTGAACCTCAGTACATTTTAATGCTGTTCAGTGTACCACAAAGTTATGGATATTTAATTATGCAACATTCTGGAAAAGTGCTTTTAGTATAATTTACCTCCATTCTCCCAAGGTCAGTCTTTTTGGTTTACAGTCAGCCTTAGCTATGTTATCAGGACACATAACTATAACCCCCAAACCCCTCACATTTTCTCAGCTGCAGCCCCATTCTACACCTGGACATTTCCTGGTTAGTGAAGAGCAGAGGAAGAAGCAAAGAAGCATCCAGTTGTTTTCCTATAGCTAGAGACACAAGGATACAAATATGTAAAGACCTCCCGGGGTTTTCAGCAAGTTCCTGCAGATGTTGTCATTGCTCTGTGTCCAGCTGTAAGAAATATTTGTATACTTGTCTGCTGCTGTCCACCAACCAGGACATGGCCAGGTTTGGGGGCTGCATCTGAGAAAAGATTGGCTTGTGAGGGAGATTTTGGTTCTTGCACAGTCACTAGTGAACTCCTGCCTCTACAAATGTAGATTTAAAAAAGTGAGTTGTGATAGCATTGCAGCTTAGCACCTGTGAGATTCTATGTTTGAGTCAAGACACTGGTGAAATCCCATTGATTCACTGGGTTTACTGTACCTGGGACAAACAACAGGATTTTGGCCAATACATAAGCGCCTCCCAGCACTGCCCACTTTTCCAACTTCCTTTTACAGGTGAACAACCCGCTGTTCCAGAGTGCGACCACCACGATCATCAACCCTAGGTACAACAACTAGAAGAATCAACGGAGGAAAATAAGGCCAGTCGCACCCCTCCAGCAAGCCACTTCCATCAGGCTTTGCATCTTCCTAGCTATCATCCAAGAGTCATTCCATCAGGCTCAGGAACTTTGAAATTTTAGAATTTGTTATCTTAAGGTTTTTTTTTCCTACCTCCTTTCCTTCCCATCACTTTTTGTGTTGTTTTGATTGTAAGCCTGACTGCAAAGGCTGTATTTTTTGTTGTTGATGATATACAAGCTGCTCTGAGTCTTCCCAGCTGTACAGTGGGTATAAAGGCTAGCTAAACAATGCACTGAAAACACAACCTCAAATGAGACAGAAGGTAGCTGCTGGAGACCCTGCTGGGCCAGAAGGACCTACATGTGCATCCCTGTTTAGGTATGATGCTGTGTGGCCTTAAGGAAGTCCTAATCCCTTAGTTTGTCCTGATAACACAACCCCCATTGGTGAACAATTTGAACCAGCATACTTCAATAGCTAATGGAAATCTCCTTAGTGGTAACCAAATAAAGGCATTTCTTTGGCATTATGTTGCACTCAGATTTTTCAGTCCCCTGTCTTTGCTTAAGTGGGACAGACCAGGACAGAGGAGTACCTCAATCTATTTATACAGCCTTTCACTCAACATATTTATGTCCACTTACCTATGTAGCAGGGGCACAAAGAAACCCTGTTAATGAATTGTGAAAATGCATTAACAGGACACCACTGAGAGTGCCCGATAAAATGTGCATTGGTGCCACCGCACATCAGTCCCTTTGCCAGCTCTACTATGTAGTTATGTAACAGCAGCCCTCTCCTGGATGTGGACACTGCACATCTTCACAATTCTAATTCCTGCACATGCAAGTCCACTTATGAAAACGTAATTCCCATACAGGATTTCTGCTGAGAGCTCTAGTGGTTTTTCTGTAAACAATGTAATGGAAGTAGTATCTGAGCTAGAATCATGTATCTTAAGAAGGAAACCACTCTCTCCTGATATTCTTTGGCAGTAGTCACTGTATATTTCCTCTGAGGTAGGTAATTCTACTGGGGCTTTGAATGACAGCAGCAGTGCAAATCCTATGCAAGGGCTGACTGAAAGAAGAGTAGACTGGTGAATGTTTCAGGAAAGGAGCAGGCTGACTCCACTTCTATGGAGTTTCATAGCCCACTTCTATATTCCAAGCCATGGAGTTCGGTTTTTACTGGAAGAATCACCATGACAGATCAGTCCCACGTCAAGCATGACCATAATATTATTTCCAGGCATAACACCCTCCTGGGATCACACAATCTCCCAAATACTTCAAAAGAAATTCTTAGCAGTTATCATGGATACCAGCTGTATATAAGCTACAAAAAAAAAAGGCTAGAGCAAAAAAAAAATCTTACTGAATCTTCTCCCCAGGAAAAATATTGACCCAAACATTTGAGATTTTTAAGAGAACAACAGCCTCCAAGATGTGTGTGAAGTTTTAATGTACATTTTGCTAAAAATCCAATTAAACTAGTTTGTCTAGACTAACTATAGCCATTTCCTATTCCTGGTAGCAGACTGGTCCTCCCTGTACCATTGTTCTCAGTTGTGTTTTCCTTTTTCCCTTGGGAATGACTTGTATAACCATGGGGTGGGAATGTGAAAAGTAAAAGTCTGAATCCAGAAAAGGCTGGGGTGACATCATGACTGCCAGCAGCAGAAACCACGTCCCCATGCCCACCACCAGAGCACATGTATTTTGTCTTTTAACAGTCAAAAGAAGTCAACCCTTTGAAAACCCATACAGGAGGGCTGTAGCTCGACGGCAGAGTACAACATGTTTGGCATGCAAAATGTCCCAGCTTACCTCCCAGGAAAAAAAAATTATGGAAAACTCCTATCTGGAAAAGTGAAGAAGTGACAAGGAAACTGAGCAGCCTTCCAGATGCTGTTGAACTGCAGCTCTCAGCATTCCCCACCACTGGCTATGCTGGCCACAGTTGCTGGCAGCTGTATTTTGACAATACCTGGAAGGCTGCTCAATTCCTATCCCTGATACAGGCAGTACCAAGATGGACTGATGACCTGTCATTGACTCCCTGTAAGGCAGCTGACTTGGTTCCAACTGAGTCAGCTTCTAGCTGTACAGCCCAGATCTGTGTTACATTTTGGGGTCATTCACTTCCAAGTGTAGTGGAATGTAGGGAACTAGACACTGAGTGTACAATAATAAAATCTCTGCCAGATATGAGATGAAAAACATGAAGCTGAGGTGTAGGTGGCAGGCGATGAGAAAGCACATTTTATTTCAATACCCTAAAAAAAAATCACAAAAAGGAACAGACACCACACTGTAATGGTAAAAAGATACAAGTTTATAACATCTTATAAAAACTACAGTTTAACAGTGATCCTGCCCTGGGGAAACACAACCCTGTCCCAATTCCCTACCCCATAACAAAATATGTGAATTAATGGGAAGGGTGGGGAGGAAAACCATTTCTTCAGGGAAAAAAAAAACGCCATCAGACTTTGATACTAGGCTAGAGCAAAAGGTTGAAACTGATCAATTCTCTGTTCAGCTGGAAGTGCTAGACTTTTCCCTTTTCTCTCCATGAATGAAAGGAGTGTATGAAAGCTGATACAAACTGTACACAGATACTCTCAGTTTCTCCCACCTCAACCAAATGTCTGAATCAAAGCCAGCGTTATCTCCAGTCATTAGGAAGCAGTTTAAGGCAGCCTGTCACACACAGGGGACAGCTGACAGGTGAATTTTGCACACAGGCCACCAAAAGGAGAACAGGGGTTTCAACATGTTCCAAGCCATGTTGGCTGACAGGTGGCTCCCAAATTCCAAGGAGGAAGGCTTTTAGGACAGAGACAAATGCAGCTTTTCCTAAAAACTTTCCCCAAATGAACATTAACGGTAGACCATTACAAAAAACACCTTGAGCTAGGGGAAGACTGTGAGTGACAGTTCAACCACAACATGGCGCATGCTTTCAAAGCACTGATTTTTCCTCAACAACCAAGAGAGGAGACTCCTGCATCAACAGGGGCAATGTCTGCATATGAGTTTGTGTGTACAAGCCAGGAGAACAAATTCCACAACTTATGTGGAGCCCAATTTCCAAGCTAATTACTAAGAATTGAACCATTCCGACCAGTTAGCTTTTTGCTAAAATCACATCTGTGTGACCCTGCAAATTGTACCAGCACCATCAAGGACATTTAAAAACAGACAACCACGTTACTGGTTTAATCTGTAAGAGTTTCTTAATCTCACTTTCCTCAACCTTCATCATGTTACAACTTTCTTTTGATACCATCACCTCTTCATGCTATGATCTGAGTGAACAAGATTAATTTTGAAACAACTGTGACTCTCGGCGCCTCATCCAATGTTAAGATAGTGAAATTCTGTAAATTTCACCTTTGTTCCTAGTCAGTTTCACCTCTGCGTCTCCAAAGAGCAAGAACCCTTTTGTAAAGACACCCATTTCCCATGGACCACTTCCAAAAAGCCCCAACCTTTCCTTGGTGCTGCAGTCAATTTACTTGATGCAATCTCTTTTGTCATTTAATGATGATTTTGAAGAACATGATGTATGGGCTAGCGTCTTGTTGGTTAGTCTCCAAAAAGTAGATCTATTCAGTCGACTGCTGAATGGAGAGTCTACTTTAGTCAGGCCTCACAGCAGGATTGAGGACATTTTGTTTAAAAGATAACTGTTGATGGGTTCCATTCACCATTCCATTTCAGTCAGTGACTGAGCAGAAGAAGTCATACATCTGACGGAAGCAAAATTTCCTATCCACAGAATGCTAGCATGTTGGAAAGATTAGGCTATACGCAACTGCTTGACATGCCAGTTTTCTGTGTGCATCGCATAATTTTTTCAGTAGTATAGATTTTTTTAAAAAAAAAATCATTCTGCCATATCATGTCGTGGGAACTATAGCCTGAAGTCCTCCTAAAACATACAAGGAAGATCCATTTTAAGTTCTTTCTCAAAGCATCTTGTTCCTGGACATGTGAAATCTCTGCAAGCCTTTCTGAAGGCATTATCTTTACTTGAGGAACATGAGATATGTTTTACAGAGTGAACAGTCCTGCCTTGCAAACACATCCCCTTCATGGCTGAGGTGGATCATAGCTTAGCAGGCAGATGTGGTAACCTGCAGTGGAAGATGAAACAGAAGGTGCCTGCATGCCACCTGCACAAAAATAGTGGCTGCAATGGAAAAAAACAGGAAGCCACCTTCTCCTCCAACAGCCAGCCATATTTTCTCTACCACCTACTCCTTTCCTCATGTTATCCAGGTTCTGAGAAATACCTCAGCAGCAAAAATGGTGTACAAGTCATCTGAGGCTAGACCTACCTCACCTAGGAAAGGGTAATGCCAACACTTTAATATTTAGCACCCTTCAGAAAGTTGTTTTCTTTTGCTAGTGTGTTCAGTGAAAAACTAGACTGAAGGTTATCAGTCTAGTTGTGTGCTAGCCAAATGTCAACAGCAGGCTGAAGACCCCTTCCTTTCACAGCATATGGTGTTGCTGGCATCCCATTTTTCTACAAGCAACTTCACTGCAGGTATACTTTAAAACCTCTCAACTTTGTAGTACAAAAGTCACACATGCTTCAGCCAAATGTAAGCCATGATAGCACAAACAGCACCAAATGGGTCTGGCAGCATGGGATTCTTTTCCTAGGAGACCTGAACCTGCTAAACAAGGAAATAACCAGCAAATGGGAATATGCTTTGTAATGTGATGCCTTTAGTACTATTGATGAATGTGCAAAGACTAGCCAGAAATGGATGCAAACAACAGTGTGATTTTCCTACTTGAAGATTTGTCACAATTTAGCACAACCTGTACCCCTTGGAAATGTGACACAAATGGATTCCTTCTCTACTTTCTTCCTAACTCCCTGTATTTTCACAAACATATTCTAATGCACAATTCTCTTTCTTCCCTGTGGAGTAAGCAGACCATAGAAATTTCGAAGAAAGCCACACAGTTGCTCCCATTTCTGTCTATTTGCTTTCTTTTAAAAAAGAGTGCCCACTTGCTATAACTTTTTCCCAGTCCTATCGAAATTCTCAAGAATTTTCCTTAACAATCAGGCATAATAATCATTTAGCCCAGTGGAATGCTGGGTAAGAGATGACTTTACTAACTTGAGCTAAAACTGGCCCTCACTCTTCATTAATAAAATGTGTTTTGTGCGTAATAGCGGGAGTGAAACAAACCTGGCTCTTCCAATACAATTTCTCATCCATGTATGCTTCAACAAACAACAGGAGAAAGCAGCCTTTAAGCTTTGAACAGTAGCATATCTTGGCTTTAAGATGTGGCCTGCTCTACAGCAGGATGGGTAGACCCACACCTTACCCTCTAGGTGTAAGTGACAGAAACTCTCTCTCTATTCCTAGTAGTTCCTTCTACTCCACCAACTAGTATTTTGCCCACCAGGCAGCCAATGCTACCCAAATTCTAAGGCCTGCTTAAATAGTATGGGAGCACCCAAGAAAGTAGGGGAAGCTAAGCAGATATGGATTGGAGAGCACCAGAAGCCTCATGTAACAGCAGAATATTAACCATAATAGAAATATGTATTTTTTTTAAAAAGAAAACTTCTCCTATATGGCACTCCAACTAAAATTTAGATTGACTACATGATGACAAGGGAGTCTACTAAAGAAATTTGCCTGGGGAGACAGCAGTTTGGAAAAGTACCAAGAATATAAAAAAAGGATATTCTCTTCAAGTTGAGAAGTGCCGATTTTCAGTTTTGCGTAGAGTGCAGCACCTATCATTAATAGACTCCATCCTCTTGCATGACTGTACCTTTGCAGGAAACCTTCCTGATCTTAATGTTCTACCTCTCTATTTACACACCTTTTCAGTAGCACAGGTGGAAAAGAAACCTTCAGCAGCTTTCTCAGTTCTAGCAACACTCTCTGGGGAAAACCAGTCCTCTGTTGATCTAAGCCTCAAAACCCTGGTTTGCACTGGCAAATGAGAGGGAATCAGGACCCAACAGAAGCCTGAGAGAAATTACTTCCAAGGCGGGGGGGAGGAAATGAGAGGACAAATTCTGGTATAAAGCAAAAATTACACAGTAGTTATCTCAAATGCCAGTGTCCATTCATAATATGTTGGGTTCAATGGCAGAACTGGTAGAATATCAAGAATATTCTAACAGAGGGTAACAGCACTGGCCAGAATTGTATGTACGGAATCAGTCTGATTCTTTTGGAAACAGCTTTCACTTTCAACAGCAGCCAAGAGCATCTTGAGACATTTTCTTCTTACAAACTATGCCTTTCCAAAGACCGAGGTAGGACTTTGTTTGGCCAAAGGCAGCATGAACTGATTTAATAGAGCAAAGAACATGGCTGGACCTTGGTTTCAAAACATCTAGTTCATACTGAACAAAGGTGGGGGAATGTGTAGTTCAGCCCCAGACAGCACAGTTGCACCCCACATCTGGATGGCCAGATGTTCCCTGTCTTCAATATAAAGCCTGAACTATCATTCCTTCTTTGAGACTGGTATATTTTGGGGGCAAGGGGTATATTCTCATCTGACAAAATTGTGAATTCTGCATTAAAAGGGCATTTAACGGAGTGGAGCCTGAAAGCATGGATCTTTACAAGGAAGGGGAGGAGGACAGGAACCAAGCTTCCTATAAATGGTCTCAAGTTTCTTCCCTCGCTGGAAATAACCAGATGTGTCCCTCCAGCCAGCTGGATCTCATTCAG
This sequence comes from Cyclura pinguis, assembly GCA_030412105.1. NCBI lineage: Eukaryota > Metazoa > Chordata > Lepidosauria > Squamata > Iguanidae > Cyclura > Cyclura pinguis. The sequence continues at coordinate 191,668,056 of CM059600.1, read as the reverse complement.
TTGTTTCTCCTTGGATCCTGCCAGTAGTAACATCTGAAAGGTAGGCTTCTGCAGTACTCAGGGGCATATGCCATCTGCTCCAGCCCTCGTTTCTCAAAACTTAAGGTCATGAAAAGAATCACAAGCCCAGATACTGCAGCAGGAGTAAAGAAAAGAGTTCTGGCAAAATTTAGATGAGACGCACTCCCGTTACTTCTGAAATCAAAAATCTGCTAAGAACCTTATTTTATATCCATTATTCTCAGGCCTCGGCTCTGTAAAACAGTTTGGTGCATGATTCTTTACTCCTTTTTAATTTTTCTAATATATATATATTAAAAAGGATCCACCTGTTCTTCTCCTGTCATCTTTGCAAGCACAAAGGTTGGGCAAGCTGGTAGACCTCTAGTCAATCAAGAGCATCAACTTCATTCACAGGACTTGGAGAAGGCCCAGCCCTCCTTCTCAAAAGCATTCCTGAGGCAAATGGTGATAAATGTTTGTTTTTTTAAAAAAGCACACTCAAAGTATATCCAGAACTGCAACGGGGGGCCCCTGGCTGGTAGCCGGCCTCTGTTTGCCCTCAATGTATTTACAGTGTCAAGACGTCGTCTGAAACTCTGTGCCCTGCTTGGTCCCATCTCTTCTACAGCAACAGGCCTGGCAAGCAAACACAGTGTGAAAAACAAATGAAGAAAAAGACCCACAAAGAATCCTCCTGGCTTTCCAGCTCTTTCTGAATCCCTCTTTCCAGGCCTTCTCCTAAAGCAGCAGCTGTGAGTCAGAGCCTTTGCTTGGGCAACCTTGGCACATTCGTTTGTGTCTCAGCAGCCGGTCTGTCCTCGAGAAGCTCTGAAAGAACAGAAAGAGGAGAGAAACATATCAGAACAACTCTCACAAGCAAGCAATACAAGAGAGTCCACCTAGAACCAGAGGAAAGCCTAAGGAGGTTCTGTATTAAATATGGATATAGACATAATGCTTAAACATGCCTTATTTTTAATTTAACTACGGAAAAGCACTGCATCTGAGCTAGAAAACTGCAGCCAAAGAACTAGTTAATCAATTCAAGTGATGTGTGAAATTCAGCCACCACCTCCACCTTCCCGGCCTGCAGGATGACAATTCTCAATTCCGTACTGACAACAGAAACCACAATTCACACAATTCCCTCATAATCTTTTGACTTCTTTCTGTCCTTCCTTGCCTGCCTGCCTACCTTCTTACCACTAGTACACAGCCTCTCCTGTCATCAGTCCCAACTGTAGTTCTGCTCCTGTCCTACATGCTCCCACCTTTCTCTGTGTGGCCACCACAATCTGTAGACTGCTTTTCAACCTACTGACTACTTTGTCTCAATTCTTTTAGCCATCCTCTTTCTTAACCAGTTCCTCTAACCACTTCTCTTCCTCCCAACACAGTATGCAGTCTTTTAATCACGTCTTTAAAACTTTCTTTACAATTAGATCCATTTTGCTGTCCCTCCTTATCTCCTCAAGTCTTGTTCTTCCCTTACCCTTCATTTGGGCTCTCCCTCTAGCTCAAACTATTGCCTACTCTGCATCCATCCTTCAGCTATTTTACCTCTTATCTTCGTGTCTCTTAACTTACTGTTGCCCTGGGATATCTTTCACGTCCCCAGCTGAAGTGACAATTCTCATTTCCCCCACGGAAGCTTGCCTGTGAAGTGTCCTAAAAGTTCCATGGGCAACTAAAAGTTCTGTGTCACCAGACACCACGTCAACCAATCTCGGGATCTGGTGCCACAGTCACAACTAACTACAGAGACATAAACCAGGTTACAAAAACACAGTCTGGGAGATCACAGTTTGCAAACTGCGGTTTGATACAAACATTACATTTGTACAGAGCAAGCCACAGTAAGGACAGTATGCCTCCCTCTTCAACTTCTTACTGCCTGGAAGACAACAGCTTAGATTCTACTGGTGTGTCCCTAGGCAAATCTTCCAGAAGAAAGGCTTAGCCAAACCACATTTTTGTTGTATCTGGCATCTTAACTAAGATTAAGGAAACAAACTACAGTTAGCGTGACTAAGTGTTAAATCTGCAATGGGCAATAGGCTCACTGTCCACAGAGCATTAGCATTAGCACCACCACATACAGGCATGGAAAAACAAAGGCAGTTTGGAAGAAAAGAAATGGTCTGTACAGGCACAGATTAACAGTCATGGGGTCAGTCACAAGGGGCCATCTAGAACCTTTATGCCAGGATTGCACGAATTCCATGCATCAACACAACTGCAGATAAACTCTAGTTTCTAGTCCCTATGGTTATGAAGAAAAGTTTGAATGCATATAGAAAATATTTTGTGAAATTTCAGATTCAGTGTACTAAATAACTCCTTGTCCTCCCTGTAACCAGGAGACCAAAATATGCAAATAGACTACAAATTTTTCTTTAAAAAATGCAAATCATATAGTTTGAGTAAAGCCTCACTCTGTGATTAATTGATGCCCCACTCAGTCCCCTCCCCACCTCCTGAATAATCACTCAGGATCACAAATTTACTCCATGGTCATAAGGACTAGTATGGGGACAGTAAAAGCAAAGCCTACAGGCCACATGTGCTCTCCAGGACAACCCCTAATTCCCTAATGCTTGCCAATTTATAATTATAAAAAAATAAACACAGCAAACACAGCAATTTTGCTTCTCTCCTCTGCCATGACTCTTTTTCAAATGGCTGAAAATGGGTTAAAACACAAACCAGAACTGATGTAATTTCATTTCTAGTTCACCCATGCAGCCTGCTAGAGGTAGGACTAGGCCCTGGCCCTGGGGCATTTGACCACTTCAGACTAGTATATTAGTCTAAAGTAAGTCCCAAAATGGTAGGTTTCCATAATTCCGTGGCAGATTCCATTGGCCTTGGCTAAGAATGCCACAGCTGTGTAGGGTGTACATAGCTCCAAGTATAAGCAAGTCAAGGGCTAGTAAGCTCAGGAAGAAATGCTCATCCTATCAAAAACAGAGTAATTTACACAGGTGGGAGTTGCTGCTTCCTTTTACTACAATAGAATCAGGCAATATTCTCAGGAGCCTCTCTTACAGGGAAGAACTGCCCAGCCCTAGCCTTCTGTACCCATTCCAAGTCAAAGGTCAACAAGAGAAAAAAGCCTGCCATATGTCACATAAAGGTGTTATTACATCCCACCTACCCGACTACAGGCAAAAGCAAGGTGGCAGAGGCATTACCTGCAGGCATCGCTCACACTGGTATGGCTTCTCCCCACTGTGCACACGTTTGTGGCGCTCCAGATGGTATTTCTGGATGAAGCGCATGTCACACACATCACACTCAAATGGCTTCTCACCTGCATGAGGGAAGAAACAAGTGCTTTGCAAATGGAAACACACTCCTTCTTTACACAATTAAGGTGTTTATTGGTGTGGTACACTGGACAGTTTAAAACCAACAATGTATCATTCAGAACAAAGCAAGCAATCTTTTGTTTTCCAAATTACCTTCTCATCTTCTTTTGTTTCCTAGACCGAGACATCAGATATAGAAATCACCAAAACCTAATCTCATCCAAAGACAATGTTATCCATCACACTGATTAAATCATACAAGCCATACCCACGTGCCACAAGCCATAAGTGATTTAAAAAAGCCACAGAGATGCTTACACAACAAATTACTCACAATAAATTCCCTGAGCAAAGCAAGTCACATGCTACAGGAGAGGGCAACCCTGTGCCCTGTGAGTAATCAGACTGAGGAGTTGAAAAGGAATTCCTTTTCCCTGACATATTTATTACTCAGCCTTGAAAGTCACATCAGTACAAAGATACAGATGACCAAAACCTCTACTGGGCACATCTGAAAGGGAGAAGGGCCCTCTTGTGGTACAGCAAAGACAGGGCAAGTGATCTGAAGGATAATTTAAAGCTTCATTGCATAAGAGACCCAGCATAGTGTAGAGGGCTGAGTGTTGGACTACAACCCTGCAGACCAGGGTTCAGTTTGCTGACCAGCCATGGAAACCCACTGGGTGACTTTGGGAGCATCACACACTCTCAGCCTCAAAAAACCCTGTGATAGGTTTGCCTTAGGGTTGCCATAAACCAGAAAATATTGGAAGCTACACAACAACAACAAACACTGCATAAGGTGAGTAAATATCAAGGAGCCCCAAGTATCTAAAGGAACTATGCTCCCCCAAGCAGACCTAGAAATAACTTGGGCATCCAGAGACTGTTCCTGGAAGTGGAGGTGGGCTTCTGGGAACATCAGGCCTGGGAACATCAGATAAATGAACCTTTCCTCATCTATCTTGGCATTGCCTGAAAACTCCTTCACTTCTACCTTTCAGACAGATGAGCTGGGACACTTGCAAGGCAAAGCAAGGTGCCAGATTCTTAGCTTGTGATGTCAGAAAATAAGCAGCTCAGGTAGTATACATAGATTCCAACTCAGCCCGACATTGTAGTTTCACATGCAGACCCACACTAGTCCGAGCCATATTCCACCACCGCAGCCTATGAAGGTCTCCCACTTGCCCATTCTGCACCTCATGGATGGGATGGGAAGGACAAGGGATGCACCTGGAGAAGCATATCCAGACATGAAATTATTACAGCACCATTGAGAGCTGCAGGGATCCTCTACTGGTCTCAGTGATGGTGTAATTATTTCACATTTAGCTACAGGGACACAGTCAGAAATTGTTTTGATCCTGCCTGCTCCTCACAAGGGGCAGAATAGCCACATGCACAGATGGGCCCAGAGGCTGTATGATAAACCAGAAAGAGGGCGACCTTTCATCATTGTGAAGAGAAGAAAAGAATATCAACCCCTACAGCACCCAGAAAAGGACATACGCAGGTACAAGGGAAGCTTATACGTGCATAGTCCCTAACAGGATGTCAGCCAAGATTGGCAGGGGAGGCTTTCACACTTTGCACCCATCACCTGCTCAGTTACCACAAATGGCAGGAGAATCTAGCTGCCAAGCTACGCACCCTGCCCTCTTACCCGTATGGATGAGGATGTGCCTTTTGAGGTGGTAGCTGCTCCGGAACGCCCCAAGGCAGTGCTCACAAATAAAGTTCTTGGGGATCCGGAGTTGGAAGGATCCATTCTGCTCAATCACCACCATCTGCAATTGAGGCATATACTGTTACTGCTGCCTTCTTGGCTAATGCATATGATGCCCATGCAGGTCCTTATTCCTAAAGGATAGGTTTGTAAGAGCATGGCAGCACCCCTTGGCCCAAACTTCTCCACTCAATATAGGATGTTTCTTCCCCCTTCACTTATTGCAGCTCACTACTGGTCCATATAGGGGTTGCTGGCCACCAGATGCAAGAGTCTGAGGTTTTACATAAGACTGCACTGCCTTTTTTTACTGTCTCGCTGGAGTTTAATATATCTAGACCATCCTAATTTATCACATCTCTTGCACAGTAAAGCAATCCATCATACGCTGCAGTGCTGCACTTGAGAAGTCTTACACATGGGCAGAAGTTCAAGACTCTGCTCACTGTGCTTCTAAAGAGGATTTAGAAGACCAGGCCTGGTGAATCAAAAATCAACTTTATTTAGGGTAGAAATGCATTTGTGTCTCTCATACAGACAGACCAGAATCTGGAGAGAACAACAGCCCTGAGCCACAAGTTCTTACATTCTAATATAGTTTTCTCAGGGTTGCAAAGTTACTACTGCCAAGCACATATGCTGGGACAATTCCATCAAACTAATGAATTCAATAAAAGTCAAAACCTCTAGGCATCGGTAAGGAAAGGGGTGGCTTGAGAGGCCCTAATGTCAAATTGTATTATGATGTCTTTTCTTTTGCACGGTTGAAGGAATGGATATTGCTTAGAGATGTAAGTCTCTAGGAACTTGAAGGCTATGATTTAAGATTTGGTTGGCATGGTTATCTTTTTTCTGAACTTATATTACTTTGATTGTAAATTAGATTACTCATGTTAAAAAGTTAATTTAAAAATGGGTTAAAAAAACTTCTAAGCATCAGTTGCCTCTTGCAAGATAAAACAACCATTCCCTATCTGTTGCTACATAACCTACTCCCCAGACTTATGGATCAAAATATGCTATCCAACCTTTACAGTGTCAGCCTGGCCTTTTGGAAGAACTTTCCTAGCACCGGGTACATAAATAACAGAGATGTAACAGCGATTTTTGTTCCCCCTTCATTCTCAGTTATTTAGATCTAAGTTGAAGAACTTTGCAGATTGGCAATGGGTTCTTCAAATGTTGACATGGGGCAGAGAAACGGATTATTACAAACAGAAGATGGCTGATTTTTATTTATTGATTTTCAACCACATTTGCTGTGCTGGGTAACCTCTGACAAACCTGTCCTACCTCTAGTCATCTACTTTGACATAGCAAAGCCTACATTCTGTGGAGTACACTTCAAAACAGCACTCCTTTGTATGAAATCAATGTCTTAAAGTCTGGAAGGACTCCTAGGTTCCTTATCAAACCATTTGGAAACACAAATTATCCTCTGCCACTTGTGGAGTTCACTAGAAAGGACCAAGAAGGGTAGGTTTGGGGGAAAATAAAGGAATTTTTGGAAGTTTACTGATCCAGTAGTATTAAACCTAATTAACCATGTTTCAACTGAGCCTAACAGAGCATCCAATATTCTTATAGCTTACTAGAAGGTATCTACCAAACCTAGGATCCACCTCCACAGGACCTCAAGAAGTCTTGTGTTTCACTGGGCAGATGGTTCCACAGCTACTAGTTTTAAATGGAGGATAGATAACATTTGCTCACTAGAGGCCAGAGCAGAGCAAAGAATGTACTTCTCATTCCTTGCTCTGAATTTTACAGTACAACATAACCCTGATGTCAAGTTAACACTTGTAGAGTCACGTAGTTTATAATAAGGGCATATTTGTACAAGGATTAGTTATGATTCAAATGTTCTGATTCAGCACATTGCCAATAACCACAACAAGCCATAGGATGATCCCTTACTAGGTCTACAAAGAGAAGACATAAAGTCCATACAATCACCTGTTCATAAGTTAGGAACTGAGTGTTCCTCCAGATGTTGTTTAATTGCATCTCCCAGCAGGCTTAGCTAGCATAACTAATGGTGGAGAAGGCTGGAAGCTGCAGATCAAGAACATCTGGCATACCACACCATTCCTACCACCAACATACAGAAAACAAGGACAAAACACAGTGCAATATAGCACTTCCTTCTTTTTTGTTACTACTTCCAGTCTAAAGCTAACACACATACTGCAAAACTCTTCTGTTTCTTATTTGTTGACAGGAAGGGGCTTTGCTAATAAGAACGTTTTCAACCACCCATCTGGTAAGGATGTTAACAATTAAAACTATGACCTGTGGATGGATTTACATCTCCCCTCCTCCTGTGGACTGGATCTACAGTTTGATAGTGCTCCTAGCCCTGGACTTGCTGCTGGAAGTCCAGAGTTAGACACTTAGTAATGATATAGTTACATCCATACTGAAGATGACAGAAGGGTCCCCCGAAAAAGGCTTAGGAACACACACCAATGGAAACGCAATGGCCAGAGCAATTACAGAGCAATTCATAATATACCAATTTAAAATATAAAACTGATTTTTGTTTTGGGACACAATTTGGAGTATAGAATATAAACTCTAAACTAAATGTCTGGGGACCAGGTGATCTAGATGATGAAATGGGATTAGGTCATCTGAAGCATGAATTTACTCATGCGCTGCATTATGCTCCCAAGGCTCTGCTCCACATTTCACCACCTTCATGGACATGCACAGGGAGATGTGAAATCAGGCCTTCTCAGCACTGACACATAAACTTGTGGATTGCCCTCACTCTGCTCACCAAATGATATGATTGCTTCTGTCTTCCGAGATTGTATGCCTTTAATCTGTTTAAGCCACATGCTGTGGTGATTTTTTTAAAAAATGGACTCACTGCTGTTTTAATGATTTAACTGATGTGTTATTTAACTGACACATTGTTTCTTTCCCTCTTTATTACAATGTATTTTTATTTTTAAACCAGGAAGTTGTCTTCTGGGGAACAAAAGCAGAATATAAATTTTCTAAAAATGAATTAAAATACTGCTGTTTAACATATCCTAATGAATGGCCCACTTCCAACTGAGAAGTAGTCACTATCCCCACAAAAGTGTGACAGGGGAATTGTCTGGTGGCTTCGCAGAAGCAGGGAGACCATTCCAGGGAAGGCGAGAGCTTAGCCAGGCTGTATGATGTAAGATTACCTGCCTTTTTAAGGGACTTTTTAGGTGGCGATCCTTCTGTGGTTTCCTCCTCCTTCCGGCTGCGGGATTTCTCACTTTCCTTGCGATGACCCTGGTAGATGGAAAGCAAGATATGGGTCACAACAATGCACGTAATTTAGCTTAGAACCCTACATGCCAAGTTTCCTTTCCTGATTCCTCTGCTTCATCACCCACTGCCAGGATGGGAAGAGGACACAAAGAAGAGCGCAGGGAGCAGCAGACAGCTGAATATGGGCTTGCCCGTACCAGCATGTCCGGCGCACCCCCTCTCTCTCCGTTCTCCACCTGCTTAGAGCTTTGCTTCGGCATCATCTTCTTGCTGGCAACAGTCGGCACAAGGCAAACCCCAGAAAGTCCCTCGCAGGCCAGAAGACTTGCCTGCAAAGAAATAAATACAAACTGAGGAGAGCAGCTAAATACAATTCAAGCTAACAAGGTGATGTGAGAATGCATCCAGGCACTCTTAAGCTGTGGGGAGCAAGCTTGCATGTGCATTGCCTTCTGGGAGTAGATGTTTACTAACAGAGCTTATCAGTTAAAGCTACTGGCAACTGATACAGACCAGTCTTTGGAGAGCAGAGTGGGATTAACTTGATGATTTCCAAAGCAACTTTGTACAGACACTAGACTTTTTGCTGGTTCAAATGTCAATATGCATCAAAAGAGATCTGAGTAACAGTATCTTCACACACAGCCACCTAGGTGTATCCTATGTAACCTAGCAAGGATTCCTAACTCAGCATTGGTGGTTGTGTGGCAGGCAGAAGTGGAATCATTCAAGCCTCCTCAGGAAAATAAGCTAAGACAAGGAGACCAAGTAACAGCACTTCTCTTCCTCAAAAATTTAGAAAAAAGACTTAAGGACTACTTTTAACCTGTAGTTTCCTTCCTGCCATTAAAAACATGTACAAGGAAATTCTACATTTTTAGGCTACTACAAATATGAGACCCAAACAGCTTTGGACACTGTACTTTTAACAAGCTACTATTACAAAGATATAGATATGAAGACCTTTGTGGGGCTACTTCCCTATGTATTTTTTTCTTTAGATTGGAAGTACTCCACAACGAGAGACAAAGAGAGGTCGTACCAAAAGGTTCAGGAAGAGCTGATCAACTTGAAGAGAACTGTCCCCACAGCACATCTTTGAGGGGCCCATTTCTCATTTTTTAACTAAATATGTGCACTCAGAAACAATAAATTAACACTGAACACAATGCTAGTTAGCCTATTGTTAAAGGAAGAGTCACTGTTGTGTACTGGACAGAAGCCTGCACTACAGCCAGAGGAACCTAGCATTCAGTCATTTCCTCCCACATGAATCTATATTACAGGGTTGTTGTTAGCACACAGAGAGCCATGCTGATCCCCTTATAGCAGAGATGGGTAAATTGCAGCCTTCTAAGGGTATTTTGTGGGACTCCACCCACTCCAGAACATTTTATTCCTTAACATCCTCCAACATTCTGGTTTTTTAAAAATAGTCCTAGTCACTTCCTGTTTTAAGAAATGACTTTTCTGAGCCTAAAACTGCTCAGGGGGTCCCAAAATGAAGCAGAGGACAAAAACATGGCAAAAGTATCTTGAAGCCCCCAGGAGGCAAATAAATAAAATATTGGGGCAAATAAATAAAATAAAATAAAATAAAAATTTAAAAAGGTTTGTTTGTTTGTTTTTTGGAGAGTGGAGGGCAGGAAACCAGAACAGCCTCCAACCATCCCTAGGCCACCAATAACTTCTAATAGTTGCCCATTCGCACCTTAGAGGAAGAGTGAGATAAAGATGCAGTAAAACATGTATGGAAATACGTCATGTGTAAAATTCCCAAAATTCTTCAGAGGTTTCAATAGGTTTACTGCCACTTCTTCCTTTAAAAAAAATACTGAAAACTTTTAGGCAACCACTTCCTTCATTTATATCATGACTGGAAATCATTTGGACCTCCAAATGTTTCTGGACCACAAATCCCATCTGTTGTAGTCAGCCAGCCAATGAAAAAGAAGGCTGGGAGTTGCAGTCCAACAACATTTGGAGGGCTGCGTGATCCTGACTCCTGATTTACAAGTATTAAAACCAAGTCCACCTCAGACTGTTTCCTTTCTGTGTCATAGCCCACATAATTAAGGATAAAGCCCCCTATCCTGCCTCTCTTGCAATGGAGGGTACCTGACATGTCCTGCAAACAACATCATGCCTGCAACATGTTTTTGTATGGCATCTTTCACTGAACCACATGTAGGTCCCACCAGGCTTAGAATACTGGAGAAGACCAAGTGAAGACAAAAAAGCATAGCAAGCAAGCAAGCTCAGACAAGTGACCCAGCATCTTTCTCTTTCAAATCAAAACCTACCAATTATGCATACAACCATCTAGGCTCAGGGACAAAAGAATGATAAAAGTGACAGCTCCGCTCTCACTGAAGCTGGTCCTAATAAGGAGGCCAACCACTTCTTTCACACTCTCCTGTCCCATTCTCCAAGCATGGTTGTGAGGAAAGGGTCAGGGAGGGCCCAGCACTCCACGCTTAGGAATGCCACCCAATGCAGGAAACCCCTGAGAGATGAGCAGTTTACATTACAAAAAACAGATTATCACCCAGGGCCCTTGGCCGCCTCCTGTAAGGATGAATTCCTGTTGGAACAGGATGGGAGAACTGGGGCCTGTTACCTGAGCCATCGCGTTAGTCTGACAGTCCTCAAAACGTAGGTTACGCCAAGTCCTTACGCTTTCTCTCTCTCTTGGCCCAGGAAAGAATTTTACGATTACAAAGCTTTTTCAGTAAATCGTTTCTGCGCTGGTCCCGTCCAATACCTTCCACTTTGTTGACATCTTTCTGGAGTTGGAGAGCCCAGAATGGATGTGCAGCAAGTTTCCCCAGCCTTGTGTAAAGCTGAGAAAAGTTAAAGACTGTGCTGCTCTTGAGGATGAGTCACCCTAAACCTAAATTCCCCCTTCAGGATGGTCCTCTGTGGAGAAAGGATGCTGAGGTCCTCACGCAGCTGCCACAGTAGCCCTGTCTCTTCTCCCGCAAACTTCCACCTGTGGGTTAAGCCAAAAGAAGATTAATTGATCCACCCATTTAGGAGGAGAAAAAGAGAATAACCCTTTCTTCTCTTAACAATGGACTGTAATACTGAAATGACATACAGGACTCAGTGTAATCAAGCTATCACTGTCACATTGAATGGTTATCCGTAGCCTCTCTAGTGTTTCACATACAAGACACGGAGCACATACGACTGACACAAAACAGTAAACTTGCACAGTGTTGGCACTGAAAAGAGAGCCGAAAATACGGAAGAGGAAAAGATTAAGAGGACTTAAGGTTTGTAATAACAGAAGTTCAGTTTTTAACCAGAATAAGATACTTATTCTAATGCCTTACTCTAGTATAGCAAAGATACTTGCTCAATAATATACTTGAAAGTCCTTTGACTGAAATGCATTAGCATTTTTCATTAAAAAAAGGGCTAATGATTTCTAATATAAGTAGTTCAGTTGACTAGAGTCTCATATAGAGAAGTCATTTCAATTTCAACTAAAATAACATCAAAGAATCTGGGCAATGATCTTCATGGAAGTCTGATTTTATCTCCAGCACTTTCTAAGCATTTTTGCTTAGGTTGGGTTCTACACATTATGCAATAGCCAGAAGGCACTCAATGGTTCTTGGCAAAGATTGATACTAACAGCAAGCTGTTTCCTCATACAAGAACAACAGCAAAGCAGACTTTATAAACAAGATAACTGATTTTACTAGAGTAGTTCTCTTTAGTGTATTGCAGTCAAACTGATGCCCTCCCTATGTTCTGAAATACAGTTCTAAGCATCCTTGATTAATGGCCAAGATGAAAGGAGGCATAGCCAAAAAAATATTTGGAGGGTACCAGGTTGCCTAACTTGTTTTAGTACATGCGTAAACACACAGTACTTCCAAGTTGCTATGATCTACAATTACATTACAACAGATGTGGGAATCATAAGCCCCTTCAGATGTTGTTGGACTTTAAATTCCAGCAGCTCTAGCCGGCATACCCAGCGTTAAGAAATGCTAGGAGTTAAAGTTCAACAACAGGCAGAGGTCTCCTTGATTCCCATCCTTGCATTACAACATGCATTCGATAAACAGTTCTGTGTGAGAGTCCTTCACAGTTTGCAAAATTCAACTGTGGCAGATCAAAAAGAAGCCTTCACAAAGACTACAATATACGGCAATTATAACATGCAAAGAGCTGCCAATACACATGCTGTTTGTCACATAAGCGCAGCAGCCAGGTCCCAGTCCCATGGAGCTATCAGACTGAATTCCATTAGTGTGGTGGGAGTTCCAGGATCGGAAGGGAGAAAAAAGGGGGGAGAGAGAAACAGAAGTAACAAGCAAGGTCACCAAAAGTTTTTAAAAAATGTTGCAATCAATTTTGGAGTAAAGGGATGAGGCAAGGGCTTCATGGTTAAAATAACTTTTCAGAAGGGATCTGAAGGAAGGGGTGTTTCTAAGAGATGGTCTGAGAAGGTATTCCAGGCATAAACGAGCCACACATGTGAAACTTTCAGTGTACATCCATATTATGTCACCTTGAACACAAACTTACATGCATTATTACAACTCCTGCAGTACTTTATGTACAGAAATGCTGTCCTACAAAGGAACTTAATGTGATGTGAAGCACCCTTAACTATGACTTGTTTTTCAACCTATGGAAACTCACACGAGAATAAGGAGAGGGAAAGGGTAAACTCCACATCTGAATGCCACCATGAGCTCCTTGGAAAAACACAGAAAGTGGAGTGATAAAGTTAAGTCACTTGTCCATGCAGCCCACTTTCATTGAGTGCAAATTCTCTAGTTTTAGGCAGAGTCTTTCTTAACTCTAACTGGAGAGTCAGGCATCAAACCTAGGACCTTCTGGGATGCAAAGTATATACTAAACTGGTGACTCACAACTCTTCCCCATATACATCTAAGGAATAACGATACCAATAGTATTTGTAGATTGCTTTAAAGTGCAGGCGTGGAAGGTGTCTATGCAAGTGTGTGAGGCATGTATTTCTACACTGCAGAGTGGAAAGTCGACTTGAATCCATCTAATGCAAGGACAGGAAATCTTTAGTCCTCCACGTGCTGACTACGAGCCCCCCCCAGCACAGTTATAAAGCCAAAGATCCTCCAGTCCAGTGTGATGAGTTAATGCCAGAAGTCAGAATCCAATCAGAAGTACTTCTGTTCTTAGGATATATCAACACTGCAGACCTAACAGCAGTTTGACACCACTTTGGTTGCCATGGTTCAGTCCTATGGAATGCTGGGATTGGTAGTTTCGTGTTTTGCTGTAAAAAGAGCTCTGCCGCCTCATCAAACAACAACTTCCAGTTTTCTGTAGGACGGAGCGACGCTAGCTAAAGCGGTGCGCACCCGCGATAATCCTGCAGCGGTGGTGCACCCTTAACAGACGTCATCGCACATGTGACGACTGCCACGCCAAAACAAAACGCGACTCCCCCGCCGTGGGAAAAGTGCCGTGAGCGAGGCCCGGGGCTCGCCCGCGCTTAAGCCAGCGGGTTCTCCGGTGTCGGGTACACACGGCAGAGCCACCCCTCCCCGTGCTGAGAGGACGGGGCAGGCAAAACTCGTCGCACCCCGCGGGGGGCCCAAAAGGCGAGGGCGGCCCGGGCGAGCGAGGCCAAGCGGGAGCCCCAGGGTGGCGCAGAGGGGAGCCCCTCTCCTCGCCTCGCCTCGCCAAGAGCTCGCAACCAAGCGGCGGCGGCGGCGGCGGCGAAGTCCCGCGCGCCCTTGCTGCGCTCGAGCCCGGCGGCGCCAGGCCGGGGGAGAAAAAGAAAAATAACAGAACACAACCGAGTCGTGTGTAGGGGCGCGCGCACCCTCGAGGAACCGGCGCGCGCCTGCAGAAAGCCGCACCTGACTCCGCTCCCGTCACTCCCGCTCCCTCTTTTTCTCGGGAACAGAAATGCGAGCCCCCGGCGCCGCCGCCACTGCCGCGGAGCCCTCCCGGCCCCCACTGCCACCGTCGTCGCTGCCTCGGAAGCGGAAACGTCGGAGCCCGGTACACACAGAGAGCAACAACCGCTTCCGCCTGGCAGCGGTCGTCGCCGCCGCCACTACTACCATACCGCCGCCGCCACCCTCATCCCCGCCACCGCGCACGCGCCTACAGAGTTGAGTTCGTTTGGCCGCCATCTTGGTAAGGGGCAGAGGAGGGATGTTACCAAGGTGATAAGACAAAGTAAAGCAGTGTAGCCACTAGGCTCCCTCTTGATCCGCTTTGGGTTGTTGCAGCAGCTTTCCCCCACCTGATGCTTTTCTTCTACCTGTGTTGGACCGCAGCTCCTATCATGCCTCACCAGGGGGGCTATTGGCCATGCTGATGGAGTTTATAAGAGCTGTAGGTCAACAGAAAGAGACGATGAAGAAGGGCTTTTCTATACGCGCGACCACTAGAGGTTGTTTTGTCTTTTGGTTAAAATATATTAGGAAAATAAAAAGTACAATAACATTTGCTACCATACGTTTAAAATTAACGTTACTAGTAAACTATATATTTCTCTACCACCCACTCTATTCATTTTTATTCCAAGGTTAATTTATTTCTAAATAACCACAACTGTCTCCACCCTCCTCCTGCTAGTGATGCTAGGGCATATTCGGGCTAAGGGCAGAACAGGGTTTCCAAAAGAACAGTCATGTTAATGTGTTGCCCAGAACAAAACAACCACCAAAAATCCTGTGATGCCTTGAAGACTTTTAAATGACTATTGCCCAAATCATTAGATACAAGCCAGTGCACCCAGTTCATCAGATACAAGCCTCTCCAGGAGTATGAGCTCTTCATTTTTCCTGAAAGAAATTATAGGAGATTAGCACCATGGATCTCTCCATGTCTGGTTTGGAAGTTAATGCTCATTAGCTGTCGTATCCTGTTTTGTTTGAGAAAATCATTAACCATCATTAACAGTTGTAAAGTCGAAGGCTTTCGCGGCCAGAATCCATAGGTTGTTGTGGGTTTTCCGGGCTTTGAGGCCGTGTTCTGTTAGTATTTTCTCCTGACTTTTCGCCTGCATCTGTGGCTGGCATCTCTGAAGAATGCAGGTGAAAAGTCAGGAGAAAATAATAATGGAACATGGCCTTAAAGCCTGGAAAACCCACAACAACCCATCATTATTAACTATTGTTCAGTTTCTCCTTATTACTTTCTCTGGGATGTTCAAATGTTTCTCACATTGTGCATCACTTTCAGTTGTCCTTGAGAAAACATGCCACTCCTTCTGCAGGGTTTGTATGTGCCAACAAACCTAGAAGTTAGGAATGGAAAGTAGTGTATTCTGAGGAAGTGGAATTCTATACAATGAATTTTCATCTAAAATATTTTTTTTTATGTATTAACTGTTCACTTAGTGAACCGTGTCAAAAGGCTTTATGTGTAAAAGAATTTGAGAGACTGGAGAGCCCCCCCGCCCCCCAAAAAAATCCAAAATGAATTTCAACAGGTATTACACTTAGGTAGAAAAAAATGAAATGCAAAAATAGAGGACAGGTGACACCTGGTTGAAAGCAATGCAAATGAAAAGTATCGAGGGTTCTTAGTAGACTCGAATTTGCACATGAGTCGACAGTGTGATGCAAAAGCCAAAAAAAAAAGCCAATGCAATTTTAGGTTGCATCCAGAGGAGTATAATGTCCAGATTAAGGGAAGTCATAGTACCACTCTATTCTGCTTTGGTCACACCTCACCTGTAATAAGTTGTCCAGTTCTGGGCACCACTGTTCAGGATGGATACAACAAACATCTGAAACATGTTCAAAGGAGAGCAACCAAGAAGATAAAAAGTCTGGAAAACAAGCCCTATGAGGAATACTTTAGGGAGCTGAGTATGCTTACTGTGGAGATGAGAGCACGACTCACAAAATGGAAGATTTCAGCCATTTCGTGAAGGCAAGCAGGTCATATACTGGATGGACGCCCACCAAGTCTTCCGCCTTCCTTAGCTGGCACAACATTCCATTCTCCAAATAAGGTGAAATTCGGATCTTGACCTAGGATTGGCCAAGGCCCTGATAAGAAGTTTCTGTTTTCCTATAACTGCCTGCAAGACAATGGGATGTTTGCCCCTCCTTTGACGGCACCCGTGCGCACATGATTTTCTGTTACTTTGTTTTCTGCAATAAATTTCAAACTCCTTAATCAAGCAACGCTGGCCTCTTTGTCTGTCTCTCCAGCCTCAAGCTGTGGCTTCTTGAGAGTGTGAGCTAACAGAGAAAAGAAGACTGAAGTGATATTATAGCTGGATTAAATAAATAGCTAGTGGGATTTCATGGACAAGATGGAGCAAACTTGTTTTTTGCTGGTCCAAAGACAGAACACGAACTAATGGATTTGCATTACAAGAAAAGAGATTCTACCTGAAAATCAGGCAGACTTTCTTGACTGTCTTAGAAGATGGTGCACACCCAGGTGCGCACCACCAGCACACTGGCATCTGCTTCGGCTCACTGCTGGTTAAAAAGGTCCTGCAGCTGCAGGTCAGGCCGGACATGGCCCGCGTAAGCTTCCGACTTCCACCTCCCAATCCTTTTGATGGTTGCCGCAGGGAGACCACATGTGGCCACCTCAGTGGCAGCCCCATGCGGAAGGAGTGGCTGCCAAATTCAGATACTGGGAGCCCTGCTTGGCGAAGGGCTGCCTGTAGGACAGCAATGAACTGGAACCTTGTAAGCAGGGAGTGGTCCTGGTGGATAAACAGAAACCTCTAATTACCTTGACAGGGCATAGAGCATCCTCCGCGAGGAGGTGGAGCCGGATGAAGGCACCCATGGCGTGCTGGTCGCACTTGGACCGCTGGACCTGGATGACAAACCTTTCTCCTGGGAAGGAGATGTTGTCCACCTGCAATGTTCTGGAAGACCTGTCCCACTTGGAACCCACCACCAGCTCCCTGGTCAGCAGAGCACCAAAGAAGGCCAAAATGTAGGCTGTCCTGAAAAGCTGAGCCTCGAAATGTGAGACACACATGGAAGGAAGCTGGTGGGAAAGCAAATTCAGTAGTTGGAAAGACAAGGGCCTCCTGCTGTCTTTTTCCTGTGGCAGGAGCCACCTCCAGCCTTCAACTGCCTTCTGGACCACGAAACCGGCAGACAGGTCTGGAAGTCTGTTGGCTTTGCTGAAAAAAGAGATTCCCACCAACTGAACAGACATGGAGCGGGAGGCCATACCAGTGTCCTTCAAGTAAGCCAGGAATTGAAGAAGCTGGGGCTCTGGGACTGGCCAGTCATCTGCGTAGCCCATCACGGCGCGGAAGTTCTGGAATCTGTCCATGGCTTTGGAGTATGCCTTGAAGGTTGCTGGGGCTATGGAATGTAGAATTCCTTGGATTATGGAGCATTCCCAAGCTGCCAAAGTTCTTCTGGAAATGGCGCCAGCAGTGGGTCTGCATCTGGTGCCAGTGCCGGGAACCTGTCTTCTTGGAAACAAGACAGAGAGTCTGCAATCCTGTTGTGTAAGCTTGGAACATAACGGGCTGAGAAAGTGATGTTAGCAGCCAAACATTCCAGCACAAAATGCCTGACCAGTACCATGACCCAGTTGGACTTGGAGGACTGTCTGTTGATGACAGCCACCACCGCCTGGTTGTCACACCAAAAACAGACTTTTTTGTCGCAAAACCAGTCCACCCATATGCACACAGCAACCAAAATGGGAAAAAATTCCAGGAATGTGAGATCCCACAGTAACCCCGGTGTTCCCAATGTGCTGGCCAACTGGTGGCGTACCAATGACCCTGAAAATAAACCCCAAATCCTAGGCTACCCGCTGCATCTGACTGAACCTGGAGGTCAGAGCTCGGCTCCAACACCCCTTGCCACACCGAAATGCTGTTGAACTTGTTCAGAAAATGAAGCCAGACTGTGAGGTCCTCTCTTACACCCTGCGTGATGCGGCTGCGGTGATGGGGGCACGGACACCGGAAGTGACTCTGGCCAGACGCGTGCAGAAGACCCTGCCAGGCGATACCACTTTGCACGCAAAATTGAGGTGCCCCAATAAAGATTGGACCTCCTTGAGCGTGGCTTTTTTTTTACACCCAGTGTCCCCCTAAGACGCTGTTGCAACCCATCCAGCTTGTCACTGGGCAAGCAAGATACCCCCTGCACACAGTCCAACAGGATACCCAGGTAGACCAGAGAGGTGCAGGGCCCCTCAGTCTTTTCATGCGCGAGAGGGATGCCCAATTTGGCCGCCAAGGCCTGAAAATGCCCCAGCAGCCTAGCACAATCATCCTGGTGAGCCCTGCCCATCATGAGGAAATCTTCCAAATAGTGGGTGATGAAGGGGGACCCCGACCTGCAACTGACTGCCCATTCAATGAAGGTGCTAAAGACCTCGAAGGCAGCACAGCTAACGGAGCATCCCATAGGCATGGCCTTGTTGTAGTACCATGCCCCCTCAAACTTAAAACCGAGTAGACAGTGATCCTCTGGGTGGACAGGGAGGAACCGGAAGGTGGATTGGATGTCACATTTTGCCATGAGGGCCCTGGGGCCACAGGCCCTGATGAGCCAGATGGCCTGGTCAAAAGAGGCATACCGTACAGATGCAAATTCAGGTGGGATGGCATTGTTGACCGACCTTCCCCAAGGGTAGGAAAGGTGGTGAATGAGCCAAAACTCGCCAGGAGCTTTCTTGGGAATCACTCCGAGGGGGGAGACCCGGAGGTTATGGAAAGGGGGTTGAGGGAAGGGGCCTGCCACCCTACCTGCCAGGCACTCCTTCTCAATCTTGGATGCCACCACGTGAGGGAGTTCTCAGGCCAACCTGAAGTTGCTGGAATCCAACGCCAGGCAGGGGCCCAGAGCCAGAATCTGAAAGCCCTCAGTGAAACCCTTCCAGATGAAAGTTGCAGCCTCCTGATCAGGGTAAGTGTCCAAGAGGGGGAGGAGCGCTGCTAGCTGTACAGGGGTGTGGGCCAGCAGGCCCTTACTGCTTGGGGGTTCCCGAGCTGGTGCCTCCATCCTGTCTGCCCCCCGTGGGCAAGGGGGTCCTGCCAGATCAGGGGCCCGACTGGCCACCCCCCGGTTGGGGGCAGGAGTGCCTGAAATGGGGACCGAGGCGGGATTTGCATTGGTGTTTGAACCTGCAGCAAGGATGCTGGCATTTTCCCTGGTTGTATTCCCAGCAAACTAGCTTCCTGGCATCTTTTTTCCTGGACCAACGGGAAAGCCTGGGGCCCTCAGTTCTGCCCTTAATGTGAGATTCCACAATGACCAACCAAAGTTTGTCTCTGATGAGATCCTGGCGTACCTACTTTGGGATGCCCTCTTCCTGAAAGTAGAATCGTATTCAATGGCAGCAGCGTCGCCTGCCAAGGCACGTGCCTTGAGGATGTTGCCCAGGTGGTTGGACAGATGCCACCCTCTGTCAGGATAGGCTGCCTGAACCACCCCCATGAAAACTGTGTAGCCCACCAACCAGTTGTCAAATGACCTCTTGACAGAGGCTGCATGGTCCTCCTTCCTGCATTTTTAGGGGGTGCGCCCTTCCTTGTTCTCCGGCTTGAGCAATTAAAATATATCAACAAAGTACCCGTCAAGGATGTGCTCCCTGATCTTTTTGCTTAAGTGGAGGCCTGGCGGGTCCTCATGGTCCCCGTAAGTTGCCTGGGCAGACGACTCTTCAGGTTGCACCTGACCCACCCAAGCCGGAGAAGGAACAGGGGCACCAGGCTCCACCCTGCACCTCCTTCTGATGGCCCACACAGGGAGTCCAAGAACGTGGGCAGCCAACTGCCAATAATCATTGAGGTGCTTGTTGGAAGCCCCAGACTCACCCGCGGATCACGCGCTGTCTGACTCGCTCCTACTCAACCTCCTGTGCCTCTTCCTTCTGAATTTCCTTCCTGTTAGCCTGCTGTGGCTCACGATGCTGACACTTGAAGCAGAAGAGCTGCTGCTGCTGCTGCTGCTGCTGCTGCTGCTGCTGCTGCTGCTGCTGCTGCTGGACGAGGAGGATGGCTGGCACCTACACCTGGCACCACACACTGCTGGTTGCTGTGGAGGAACTGCAGCTGGGGCCAGGAGAGCTGCCACCAATCTGGATTCCAGGTGCTCCATCCTCTCTGCCAGCCTTTCTAGAGACTGTGCAATGCCATTGAGAACAGCATTGCCAGTGGACCTGGCTGGTGGTGCTGTGGGTCCCCTGGCAGGCTCTTTTGAGGTCTTGCGGCTTCTCGAGGACCTCAGGTCGGCCCAGGACTTGTGAGCCTTGCCAGCTTGGCCTCTGATTCTGGGGAGGGGTGGGTCTGAAGCTGCTGCGGCCACTTGGGGGGCATGGTGTCAGCTGAGACTGCCTGGGGCAGGAGGGCCAGGAGGCCAAAAGTGGCAGAGATGGCCGAGGCCAAAGGCCTGCCAAAGCCAACTGTGGGCACAATGGGTTAGTGAGCGGGGGGAGGCCAGGCGCTGGGCAGTGGACTGAGGGAGGAAAATGCGTTCGCCCCGTAGGATCCTGACCAGGCTAACAAGGGCTCAAGCGTGCTGACAGCATCTGGGTGCTGTGGGTGAAGCTGAGTAGCCCTGAAAAGGACTGGGGAGTGACCAGCTCTCCGGAGGCTTCAGGGCTGCAGGCCCACGTGGCTGCTCATGCTGCCGCCACCACTGAATTGGACACTTGTTGTCCGAGTTCACAGTGCTTGACGACGATGCCTGCTGCCACCGCTGCTTGCTGCCACTGCTCACCCTGCCTATCCTTCACGTTTGCTGCCGCTCCCCACGTGCACTGCCACTGCTGTCATTCACCACTGCCTAAGCCGCCTGTTCTGCCGCCGGAATGCTGAGTGTGGAGCTGCCTGGCTGGCAGTCCTTAAAGGCTCCGCAGGCGGACCTGAGTGAAGCCCGTGAGCTTCACTCATGCCCGCTCCCCTCAGCCAATGGATTCAAAGCAGGATGTCTTGAACCCATTGGCTGCCCAGGGAACAAAAGGGGAAGTCCAGGCATGCACACCACACCTGCCCGGACTTGGCCACCTCCGCTCACTGTACCAGAAGGGCCTCAGGAGGAGAGGGAGTGCGCCCTGACCCGCAACGGCACTGACCGGTGAGTCGGTCAGTGCTATTATAATAAGATGGAGGGCTGTGAGGGCACCTGTCCTCTTCCTTGTTGGACTACAGGGCCCTGATGATCCCTTTTCATTCATTATATTGGAGACCTGGACTGATGGAAATTGAACTTGTGTTGGGCCCCAGTTGGCCATCTCTTCGGTAAGTAGTGTTGGAGAAAACATGTTTGCACATGACTACACAGACGCAGGCAAACTATGACAGCATCTTAATTTTTGTCCTTTGTTTATTGGATTGTTTTCCAGTTTCTACCCTCTTCCAGCATTTTGTACTCCATTTCTCTTGCACTGAATGCTGTACTCTTGCAAATATGTATTGCATGTATCTATACTGTGTATGTATGGAAGCCCCATACATTTCCATAGATAAAGTCAGGAAATGTATAAACCATTGAAACACTGCTAATGATAGTCTTGGCTCAAATAATTAGAACTGCTTCTTTTGGCATCTCAAAAGAATACCAACATGTGCACCACCTTCAGTTTTCAGGGCTAAAAATACATAAACATGCCAATCCATGAAAGAAGTGAGTTTTCTTGCTTACTGTGCAAGATTGAGTGCAAATACCTCCACTCCCACAGAGTGTAATGATATTTGTCAGGAACACAGGTCACTCCTTTTGTACTTTGTCCCTGAAAACTATGGTGATCTGAGTAGGACTGAGCAGGTAACCATAGCAATTGGGTATAATGTTCTTTCTCCTCCTGTGACGTGGGAGAACAATCCCTTTTCAAACGGAAATAGTGTTCACTACTGAGCAGAGTTAGTGCTGTACGTGATTTTGACTGTCCAAAGAAGCGGAGTTAATGTTCTGCGTGGAGTAAGCCCTCTGTGCGTAGCCATGGAGTCTTTCTGACAGAGAGAACCTAAGTTCCATTTGACAGGAGAGAGGAGGGTTGCTTGACATCCAAGAAGTGGACTCTCACAGAGACAAACTACAAAGAGGTCCAGCCAAATGACTAACACCACTAGCATAAAGGAATCATCAAGATGTAAACAAGGCAATAGGGAGGTGAAAGTAGTAAAAAAATTGATGGTGTGTGTTTAAGGCAGTTTGTACTGCAGTTAGAGCAGTATGTATGGAATGTGGTATCCTTGATCCAGAATTAATTATTCTGAAAATCCCAATTTGAAAGGCTCTCTTTAATGCAGTTGTTTGGCTTCTGTAGATGGAAAGATTAGTTTTAAAGTGCTGGCAGGGTTGAAGTGGGCAGGGCTGAACAATCTACCCAGCGGTTAGAGAACAGGGAAGGAAGGAAGGGATGTATGTTTTTGCTTGTTTACTGCATTTATATATCACCTTTCTCCTATTTCACTGAAAATGGTTTTCTATTTTAAATAACTGTACTATTGTAATAATTTCTTCTCTTAGTAATGGAGTGGGGTGTGCCTGTCCTTACTGTGCAGCCAAAATGGTACCATTCATGAATGAGAGAGGTACCATCAGATTTTATGGGAATCCCAAGATCTGCGGAATTGCACAAGTAACTTACCTAAGGGGAAACTTCAAAATAAGGCAGTGAGGCCTGAGTGTGTTCATTGGCCAACAATTTGTGATTATATGTCAGGCAAAAAGGAAATGGACTGGAATTACTGTCTTGTTCTTGTCTAGAAAGGCAGCATGCATAGGAAGTCATTCCAGGACATGGCCTTCCTCTACTAAATAATTCTATAGTCAGTTCACCCAACAGTGGCTTTTAGGAAGATAGTTTAGAAGGGGAAGAAGCTGCCGGGGGAGAATTTTCCTCATGTAAATTACATGTTTCTCCCCCTCTCACTGAGTTGATTGGTGCTTTGGGTGAGTGGAGAATGGGTGAGGTGAGGGAGTTCAGACTTCTTCATCTGCCTGTGCTGAGACTGGGAAGATGCTGGGATCTGGAAGTGTTGTCTGTCTATGTGAGTGTGTGTGTTTATAAGAAGGTGATGATGCTATATGTATGTGGGCAAGATCCTTGACCCAACATCACCATTACCACATGAATTCCCTGGGGATGAAAAAAGGTTGCATGCCCTTGCTCTAAAGGAGGAACGAGAAGCTCACAGTTCTTCTGATATTGCAGAACTAACGTTTTGATCATCCTGTTTCTTTTGGTTGGAAGGAACAGGTAAGGTTAGTATTGGCTCATTGCCTATCACCTTCCCAGTACCTTTCTGCCTTTGCACCTTTTTTTTTGTTATTTGCCTTGTTATCAAGTCAGCATCAGCTTGGTGACTCTATGAATAAGAGCCCATGTCATCCACAGTCCTGCTCAGGTCTTGCAAACTTGAGGCAGACGTGACTTTCTTGATTGAATGAATCCATTTGGAATGTGTCTTTCCTCTTTTCCTGCTATAAAGTCGAAGGCTTTCACAGCTGGAATCCATAGGTTGTTGTGGGTTTTCCAGGCTTTGAGGCCATGCTCTATTAATGTTTTCTCCTGACGTTTTGCCTGCATCTGTGGCTGGCATCTTCAGAGGATCTGGTGGCATGGAAATGAGACAGAGTATATATACTTGTTCAGTCCCCAGGTGGGAGGGAGCAATTTGCATATGTTACAGTTGGCCTGTGTGATGGCTTATTGTTAAATGCAATATCCCTCAGGGTTGTGTTGTTAATCAGGAGATATGCATAACAGTGTGTTAATTACATTAGCTACCCATTGTATTGTTTCTTGTAGAGGGACCTCCAGAGTCTGGGTGGTGTTCATTGGCATATTTGTGAGTCTTGATTTTAGTATTCTTCAGTATTGGTAGCCAAATCTTGTTTACTTTCCAAGTTTCTTCTTTCCTGTTGAAATTGTCCATGTGTTTATGGATTTCAATGGTAGTAGTCTGTGTAGTCTGACATAGTAGTTGTCAGAATGGTCTTTTCCTACTGCTCTTTTGGTAATACTGATTTGATATTTTGCTCTTTTGACTGAATCATATTTGCATTTATACTCTGCATAGTACTAGCATATACCTAGATTCTGCATCACAAAGGATTCTGGAGGCATTCCCAGCTGTAGTGCTACCACTGAAAAGATGAGATGCTATATACTTCAGCCAGTTTCCCTATATTTATTTAAAGATGCAGACCTATTTGTGACCAATTTTCTATGGCACTCTGTCATATCTTTCTCACATCAGTCAGCAGAGCCCACACCTCTCTAGAGAAATGTGATATATGCCTGCAGGAGTAAGGATAGAAGAAACTTTTTTTAAAAAAGGTGAGAGTACCCAGAAATGCACAAAAATTGTTTTTATGATATGTGTTATCAAATCAGCTTTGACTTATTGTGACTATCAATGAGAGACCTCCAAGAGACCTTGGTATGAACAACCCAGCTCAGGTCTTGCAAACTCGGGACATTAGCTGTGGCTTCCTTGGTTGAGTCAATCCACCTGTAGTGTGGTCTCGCTTTTTTCCTTTTGCCTTCCACTTTGCTGAGTATTATAATCTTTTCCAATGAGTCATGTCATCTCATGATGTACACGAGATATACAACCGTCTCACTTTAGTCATTTTGTCTAGTATGGAGAGTTCAGGCTTGATTTGCTCTTGGACCTGTTTATTTGTGTTTTTGGCAGTCATGGTCTCTCTCTCTCTCTCTCTCTCTCTCTCACACACACACACACACACACACACACGCACACACTCATTCTCTCTCCCTCCTTTCCTTCCTTCCTCCCTCCCTTCTAGAATTATTATTAATACTATTCTAGACTTTTCCTTCTGCAGCATTGTGTGTTCACCCATCAGCCTGATGGAGAACTGGGGAGATTGTAGTAGTTTGGTCACAGTTTTATAAAACTTGTTGTAATAAAGAAAGTACTACCTAAAGCCAGCATGGTATAGTGGTTCCTGATTATGTTGGCTGCAATGGCTCGGAAGGACTGACGACAGTTGTAATCCAGCAGCCTCTGGAGGCTGACAAGTTCCCCACTCCTACTTCTTAAATATATGAATATTTAATAAAATTTTATTAACTGTTGGTTTCTTCCCTTTTGTATCATTAGTGAAAATTATAAACACTACAATACAGCAGGGAGTGCTAGGCCTCTAATTTAGTGTCACCAAAGACACTGGAGGACTACTGGTTCCTTTTTTGAAGAAGGTGCTGCCTTTCCCAAGATAATCCCCCCGAATGGAGTTCTCATCAGAGGCCCTTTCCGCACCTTACCTTTTTTCGGTGTTAGGGTGCGGGGACTGCATAGCAGCCTCTAGCAAGAGGCTCTCGCGTCCCCACTGCTTCAGCTCCGCACAAGCTGCCTGCTCCTGAGCAGGCAGCACGAGAGCCCCGCCTCTTCCTTCTGCAGCGCAGCCTGGGAGTTTCCCAGGCTGCGCTGGGGCAGGAAGCGCAACCGCCGCAGCTCTGGAGGCTCCGCATGCACAGCAAGTGCGCGCGGGGCCCTGGAGCAATGCAGCCAAAAATGGAAAAGTGCGCAAGAGGCGCCTGCCCTACCCTGGAGAGTCACGCAATTGTGAGTGCGTGTGCAGATCACTCCTCACAATTGTGTGATGCTCGAGGGGCCCTTTCACATGGCAAATGCCGTGCGAAAAGGGCCAGAGACGCAATCTGGGAAGTAGGTCAGATTGCAATATTTGTCTCCAGTGTAACTTTGAGAATACCTGACACATTTCAGAAATACTCTAAAATGGCTTTGCCTTTTGGGTGTGATTTGAATACATTTCATTTTGTCTGTATCTGCAGGGAGCTTCTTTAGAAGGTACAGCTAACAATGGCAGAAGATGCTCTGTCACATCCTGGCTTGGACAGAGAGTCCGGGGAACAGTTCTTGCAGGAAGCATTCCAGATCATGATAGAAGAAGGTGTGAGAAAGGGGATGGATGTCTCTGAAAAGGTAAGACTTCCAAGAGCTAATTCTTGCAAGATAGTCACTATACTTTCCACACCACTTCCACTGGGGTAGGAATGGCCAACTTCTCTGGTTGTGAGGAACACCACAGAGCTGGAAAGTTACTTTTCAAAAATAATGAGTTATAGTACTGTTCAATGAACACGGCTCCAAGTATTTAAAAAAATTCTGCTCCCTCATTATTCATATGTAACTTAAATAGTTGCCTTTTTAGTTGCTTTGAAAACACAATAGAATACTGCAAGCTGCGAGCCTGTGATAGAAAACAAATTTAAGTAGTTAGCCATATGTACACTGCAATGTAGAAGTAACTATTGCAAGCAAGTTTATTATTACGGCAAAAAGCCAGCAATAAGTAACTATTGAGAAGTAGTTGCCACCCACAATGTAAAAGGCAAGGTGACCTCTCTTTAAACTGCAATTGTAATTAAACTTAATTATGACTTAATAATTAATTTATTACTAACCTAAGGGGAGGATCAACCGTGAGAGGGAGCAAAAAAAAAAAAAAGTGAGATTCTTTTATACCCAGAGTGATGGAAGGCTGTTTTTGGTCAAAAAATATAAACAAACAAACAAACATTTTTGCAACTTTTTTGTGATGTGCTGTGGAGCTCAATCAGTCTCAGAACAATCTCGGGGGCTTTATACAACTCATGGGATGCTCTTTCCCTTCACCTGGATTAGACAGAAGTGGCAATCTCCTAACATAGGTTGTTGTGGGTTTTCCGGGTTTTGAGGCCTTGTTCTATTAGTATTTTCTCCTGACGTTTCGCCTGCATCTGTGGCTGGCATCTTCAGAGGATATGATCTCCTAACAATTTGTCTTGAACTCTCCAGTTGTCTTCCTCTGTTGGAAAGCAGAGCTGTGTGTCTTCACAACCCATCTTGGGCCTCCTAAACCAGCCTGCTTCCCTCTGTTGTGCTGGGGGACACTATGCTCTCTGCCAGTGTTGAGTCCTGTCAGCTTTTTTATGAAGATGGTATGGAATTCATAGACTCATAGAATCATAGAGTTGGAAGAGACTACAGGGGCCATCGAGTCCAACCCCCCGCCGTGCAGGAACACCCATCAAAGCATTCCCAACAGATGGCCATCCAGCCTCTGCTTAAAAACCTCCAAAGAAGGAGACTCTACCACACTCTGAGGCAGCATATCCCACTGACAGACAGCTTTGACTGTCAGGAAGTTCTTCCTGAGGTTCAGGTGGAATCTCCTTTCTTGCAGCTTGAATCCATTGCTCCTTGTCCTAATCTCTGGAGTGACAGAGAAAAGGTCCGCTCCCTCCTCAACATGACATCCCTTCAAATATTTAAACATGGCTATCATGTCCCCTCTTAACCTTCTCTCCTGCAGACTAAACATACCCAGCTCCCTAAGGCGTTCTACATAGGGCATGGCTTCCAGACCCTTCACCATTTTGGTCGCCCTCCTCTGGACACGTTCCAGCTTGTCGACATCCTTCTTGAATTGAGGTGCCCAGAACTGGACACAGTATTCCAAATGAGGCCTAGCCAATGCAGAATAGAGTGGTACCATTACATTCCCTCGATCTAGACACCATACTCCTATTGATGCAACTAAGAATTGCGTTGGCTTTCTTGGCTGCTGCGTCACACTGCTGACTCATGTTCAGCTTGTGATCTACCAAGACTCCTAGATCCCTTTCACACATACTGCTATCCAGCCACGTGTCCCCCATCCTATATTTCTGTATTTCATTTTTTCTGCCTAAGTGTAGGACCTTACAATTCTCTCTGTTGAAATTCATTTTGTTAGCTTTGGCCCAGCTCTCCAATCTGTCCAAGTCATTTTGAAATTTGATCCTGTCCTCTGGTGTATTAGCAACCCCTCTCAATTTGGTATCATCTGCAAATTTGATGAGGATGCCCTCCACTCCTTCATCCAAGTCATTGATGAAGATGTTGAATAGCACTGGGCCCAGGACAGAACCCTGTGGCACCCGACTAGTCACTTCTCTCCAGGATGAAAAGCAGACATTGGTGATCACCCTTTGGGTTCGGTCAGTCAACCAATTACAAATCCAACCAACGGTAGCCCTGTCTAGCCTGCATTTTACTAGCTTCTTTGCAAGAATGTCATTGGGAACTTTGTCAAAGGCCTTACTGAGGTCAAGATATGCTACGTCTTCAGCATTCCCTTCATCTATCAAGCTTGTAACCCTATCATAAAAAGAGATAAGATTAGTCTGGCATGACTTATTTCTGAGAAATCCATGCTGGCTTTTAGTGATTACAGCATTGCTTTCTAAGTAATTACAAACTGACTGTCTAATGATCTGCTCTAGGTTCTTTCCTGGAATTGATGTCAGGCTGACCGAGCAATAATTATTAGGGTCCTCCTTTTTCCCCTTCTTGAAGATGGGGACAACATTTGCCCTCCTCCAGTCTGCTGGAACTTCTCTTGTTCTCCAAGAGTTCTGAAAGATTATTGCAAGTGGTTCAGAAATGACTTCTGCCAGGTCTTTTAATATCCTTGGATGTAAGTCATCTGGCCCTGGGGACTTGAATTCATCTAGTTTAACCAGATATTCCTGTACTACTTCTTTACTTATTCTATGCTGCATCTCCCTTGCTTCCTCATCTGCTCCCCACACCCCAGGTTGGGTACTTCTATCCTTTTGGGAGAAAATTGAGGCAAAGAAGGTATTGAGTAGTTCTGCCTTCTCACTTCCCCCTGTTATTAATTGGTCACCTTCTCCATGCAGTGATCCTATTATTTCCTTGTTTTTCCTTTTGCTGCGGACATATCTAACACAGCCCTTTTTATTGTTTTTGATGTCTCTGGCAAGCCTGAGTTCATTCTGTGCTTTAGCTTTTCTGACCTTCTCCCTACATCTCCTGGCTATTTGCTTGAATTCCTCTTTGGTGGTTTCCCCATTTTTCCATTTCCTGTATATGTTTCTTTTAACACTTAGCTCAGCTGAGAGTTCTTCAGTCAACCATTCCTGTTTCTTTAGACACTGCCATTTTTCCTACTTATTGGCACAGTTTTCAATTGTGCCTTCAGTATCTCACTTTTAAGAAACTCCCATCCGTCATTTTACTCCTTTCTGTTTTAGTGTTCTTGATCACGGGATTTCAGCAAGTAACTCCCTAAGTTTAGAGAAATCAGCTTTCTTAAAGTTTAGGATGTGTGTCTGGCTACACTTGGCTTCTCCTTCCCGCTGAATGACAAACTCCAAAAGAGCATGGTCATGCCCTCCTAAGGATCCCACTACCTCCACCTCATCAACTAGGTCATCCCTGTTGGTCAGGATCAGATCTGAAATAGTTGATTTTCCTGTCGCCTCTTCCACCTTCTGGACGAAGAAATTGTCTGCAAGGAACCTGTTGGACCTTGTGGTCTTTGCAGAATTTGACTGCCAACAAATATCAGGATAATTGAAATCTCCCATTAACACGACATCTCTCCTTTTTGAATGTGTAGTCATCTGCTCCAGGAAGGCCTCATTCAAGTCCTCAGGCTGCCCTGGAGACCTGCAGCAAACCCCCACAATCACATCTCTATTGTTTCTCGCTCTCTTAATTCTCACCCAGATGCTCTCGACTTGGCTTCCCAGATTTAAGTCATGGATCTCTTCACAGGTGAAAACATCCTTGACATATAAGGCTACTCCTCCTCCTTTCTTGTTTGGTCTATTTCTGTGAAATAGGTTATACCCCCCTATTCCTACATTCCAATCATGAGGTTCATCCCACCAGGTTTCAGTGATGCCTATTAAATCATATTTATTTTGTTGTACTGAGAGTTGGAGTTCATCTTGCTTATTCCCTATGCTCTGTGCATTAGTGTAGAGACACTTAAGACGATGTGCCCTTCATGGAATTTCTGTACTAAAGTTACTTTTGCTCTCCCTGTTGGTCTCTAGTTCTACTTGGCCTGCCCTATCTATATCATTTGGGCTATTTTTCACAGTACTCACTGAATTCTTGCCCAGAATAATACTATCCCCCTCCCCAGTCAAACTCAGTTTAAAGACCTCTTGATCTGTTTTGCGAGACTGTTAGCAAAAATGTTCCAGCCGGCAGTTGTAAGGTTCAGGCCATCCCTTGCCAGAAGACCATCTTCGTGGAAATGGAGGCCATGATCCAAAAATCCGAATCGCTCCCGGTGGCACCATCTTCGGAGCCAGTTGTTGATCTCCACTGTTCTTCTTTCCCTTCGTGGGCCATGTCCTTCCACCGGGAGAAGAGATGAAATGACAACCTTGCTATCTTGTTCTTGCTATCTTGTTCTTCAATTCAGGCAGCAAAATGTTTTGGGGCCAGTTTGAATGGTTGTCTCTTTCTGCATAAAAGCACTGCTCTTTATCCCCTTAGTTATTATATTTTAGTATTTTTATTGCCAAAAGTTACAACAGCATGACATCATCACTGTGCCAGTATACACCAGCATAAGTTGTAGTAGTGTTAGTATATAGGATTTAATAACAATCCTGGAGTCATCCAGATAGCATAACTTGAAGGCAGGATTGCATTGTTGAGGTCTTCTTAATGAATATGCGACCTCGCAGTTGACTTTTATAATATGGTTTAACCATCCTGTATATAGGTGTGTGATTGGAAGGAGCCTGCGGAACTGCAACAAATTCTGGACCTGGATCTAAGAGACAGCGGGGAACCAAAGGAGAGGTTGTTGGAGCGTTGTCGGGACGTTATCAGATACAGTGTGAAAACATGTCAGTATTTTGCACTGCCAACTAACTAGGAGAGAGTTAATTTCTTTTTCCAGAGCTGTTTGTGAGTGAATATTGTTCCAGTTTTGCTTATATTGTTCCCATGGCCTGTTGAGAGACTGTGATCCCTCGGTTTAGCTGAGTCTGCCTTTTCTAGGTTTTTTTTAAAATTAAGAGCTGGTCAACGGTGCAACTGACTACCTCAGAGTGGGATGCATGCTGCTTCTTTGGAGACTTTTAAATGGAGATTTGAGGCCTATCTCTTAGGAACACTTTAGCAGTGGAGTCCTACACTGGCAGAGGGTTGAGCAAGATGGAGCTTAAGGTCATTTCCAGCATTGTGGTTCTATGATTCTAAATGTATATACCAAGAAGTTACATTTAGAGGGAAGGAAAAGGTCCTTGCATAATTTAAGGCCTTGATACACCCCATTTCTTTTCAGGTTAAAAAGCCATGTGACAAGTAACTAGATATTTGATCCGGTTCTCAGATTAAATAACAATTTAACAGATAAGAAGTAACCTTTGAGTCAGTATCCAGCACTTTAAATCCACCTTTCTTTATCTTTAAAATACTGTAATAAAGGAAAGAGAATTCATACTTCCTTGTATGGCCCAGTGACTCAATATTACTGAAATTGTGAGCCAAAGGTTGTGACTAAAATGGCCTTGAATTCTTTGGAAGGGGTAATGTTAGATCTTCCAGGCATTGTTAGATTGCATCTCGCATCAGCTGTAGGCAGCACAGACACTGGTGAGGGATGAAGGGAGCTGCAGCGCAACATCTAGAGGATTACACCTTTGCCATTCTTTCCTTAGGAAACCATTCTTCAGCAAGCAGAGAGTAGCGTTCAAGTGATTATAGGTAAACCAAATAGTAAGTGCTGCTTAGATTTGCTTTCAGGAAACCAGTCATAGAAATAGAATCATCGAATAATAGAGTCAGAAGAGACCACATCAGCCATCCAGCCCAACCCCCTGCTATTCAGGAACACACATCAAAGCACTGCCAACAGATGGCCGGCCAGCCTCTGTTTGAAAACCTCCAAAGAAGGAGACTCCACCACACTCCAAGGCAACATATTCCACTGCCGAACAGCTCTGACCATCAGGAAGTTCTTCCTGAGGTTCAGGTGGAATCTCCTTTCCTGCAGCTTGAATCCATTGCTCCTTGTCCTAGGCCCTTTCAGCAACTCACCTTTTTGTGGAGCTGGGGTGTGGGGATCATGTGAGCAGCCTCTTGCGAGAGGCTCTTGCGACCCTGTTGCTTCAGCTCCACAGTCGCTGCCTGCTCGCAAGCAGGTAGCGCGAGAGTCCCTCCTCTTCCTTCTGCAGTGCAGCCTGGGATTTCCCCAGGCTATGCTGGGGCAGGAAGTGTGAGCGCTCGGCTCTGGAGCTCCGCACACATGGCAAGTGTGCACAGGGCCCTGGAGTGATGCGCGATCATGCACCTTTTTCGGCTCAAAGCCGAAAATGAAATAGTGCGCAATCGATGCCTGCCAGCCCCTGGAGCGTCGCGCGATTGCGAGTGCGTCATGTGGGTCACTCCTCGCAATTGCGCAATGCTCCAGGGGCCCTTTTGCATGGCAAATGCCATGCGAAAAGGGCCCTAGTCTCTGGAGCAGTGGAAAACAAGCCTGCTCTCTCCTCAACATGACATCCCTTCAGATATTTTAACATGGCTATCATGTCCTTTCTTAACCTTCTCTTCGGCAGATTAAACATCCCCGGCTCCCTAAGCTATTCTTCATTGAGCATGGCTTCCAGTCCTTTCTCTTTTACTCTATTTCACCCCATCTTGTGCAGAAGGATGTGTTCTTTACTTTTCTACCACAAAAGTGGGCCATATTCAGAAGAATGATAGTGCTAGATACCTGATCACAGATCCAAATTAAGTTCAACTCAATGTAGCTGATCTCTGTCTCTCCCTGTCTCCCCCCATCCCCAGGTCATCCACGCTTTTTTAACCAGCTGTTTTCAGGGCTTGATCCACACGCTCTGGCTGGACGCCTCATCACAGAGATGCTCAACACCAGCCAGTAAGTGTTTCGCACTTTCTTGTTACGCTTGGTGGTTAAAAAAAAAAAGAAGAAAGAATGAAAGAAAGGAAGGAAGAAAGGAAGGAAGGAAGAAAAAGAAAAGAAAAGGGAAAAAAGTTACAGAGCTCAGCTATGATCATATAAGGACATTGTCATTATTCTCTGAATTGGAGATAAACTGTTGGAATGATGTTGTGAAGGACATTGCTTCATATTTTGGACTCCCACATTTATTTTGTGTTCTGCTATCCTGAGAAAAGGTTTGGCAGAATTTTGAAACAGATTAAGAACCTGCCAGACTTTCTATCAGAAGCAAAAGTGTGATGGGTGCACACACATCATGAACCGTTCTTCTTTTAGGCAACTTTCAACTTTCTAATACATCTCCATACAATATAAATTATCTGTCCTCATCCATGGTCCATGAGGGATGAAGGTGTAGGGTTCCTCTGAGAATGAAGTGTGTAAACTACAGATGGGAATCATGCAGCCCTGCAGATGTTGTTGAACATCAACTCTCATCAGCCTTAGCCGAGGGTGAGGAATGCTGGGAGTTACAGTCCAATGACATCTGGGGGGGCTGCATGGTTCCCACCACTGATTTACAATAATACTACCAACCAGCATCTTCCTGCTAATGTATACTGCAGTCTGGGGTGGGAGATAATGAATGTGATATAAGTGTATTAACATTCTCCTCTACAGTGCAAGTGACAACCAACGAAACAGGGCAACATAATTCTTATATGGATATACCCTACTGTTCTTCCGGGAAGCTGAAACTGGTGTGCATAGCTCCCACTTTTCCGTTTCTACTTTATCCAGTCTAGAAAACCCTCTGAAGTAATTTAGGCTGAGAGATTGTGACTGGCCCAGTAGCACCCAGTGAGCTTCATGGCTGAATAGGATTTGAATGTAGATCTTCTCCTTCCTGTTCCTAAACTTTAACCCCTCCATGATGCTGACAGTCAGCAGGAAATAAACCCTAATGTGATGCTTGCACCCTGAGTCCTTCAGATACAGGGCAAACTAAAAGTATCTTAATAAATAAATAATGCCACTGCACACCTTTCCAGTTTAATTGCACATTACTTGGAATCTGCAGGTTGATAACCCTCCGGCATCACCTGGTAACTTGTGGTCTGGGCCTAGACTCTTTTCACGCTCATGGGCTAGAGAACAGTGTGTGTTTATATTGGCTTTATACCTGTTTAATAGTGATCACTTTCCCTCCCAAAAGAATAATCAGAATTTTAATTTAGTTAGGATGATAGGAGTTTTCTCTAGCCCACCTCTTAAATCTACAGTTCACAGGATTCTCTGGGGAGAGCGATTGAATGCTATTCCTGTGTAAGTCTGTGAGTGTCAGTATGACTTATTGTTAAGTGAGGTGAAGATGGGTAGAGGCCACAGTTGTTTTTTCATTCACTGCACCCATTCTGCATATCCTGCCATGAGACTCAGGTTACACGTAAGGAGCAAATCCTATTGAATTCAGTTGGACTTGCATCCGTGTAAAAATGAATAGGAATATGATGTTTCCTTTGTTGTGGAGATATTCATTTAGATCCAGAATGCCAATTGAACCTAGTTTCTGTTGAAACTAATAGAGCATGCTAGTAACAATGTCAGTCCTGTTTATTTTCAATGAGAATTACATTTTAGTCTGAGTCCAACACACTGCATTTTCAGAGCACTACAAACAAACAAACAAACAAACAAACACACCCACCAACATTGGTGTCTGGGAAAATGGAGCTGTCCTCTAATCCCAAGAGTACATCTGTCACTTTCGTGAATATTTATACGAAATATGATTGTGTAGGTATCACAAAAAGCAACTATTGGGTGCTCCCCATGATTCACTTTGTGATGAATGATGCAGCTCCCCCGACATGTGCTAACATGCTTTGTGAACTCCTTTTCCCAGTTTTAGCTGACATCTTAAAATATTTTCTATTGGCTATGCTGTTGAGCAACTCTAATGATGAAATTCTCATCTGTTGTAAGTTTTAGGCAGGTTTTTTGAGTATGGGCCTCCAGATAGTGTAGGACTACAACTCTTAGCATCCTTTACCAATGCCTATGCTAGCTAGGACTGATGGGAATTACAGTCCAACAACTTGTGGAAGACTGCACATTCCCTTCATTTTTAAACTTTTAAACCTTAAATTATTCATAAGCCTGCCAATTTCCTGCACCCAAGTGTTCACATGCAGCTCTTGATTTGAACCCCTAGTGCTGTTCTTTGGTGAAGCTTTCAAGACTGAAGAGTTTCCAGTTGTGGTGGTGAAAAACAGATGCTCATCAGTTCTTCTGTTTTAGGTACACTTATGAGATTGCCCCTGTCTTTGTTCTGATGGAGGAGGTGGTGCTGAAGAAGCTTCAGGAGCTGATTGGCTGGGAAAAAGGAGATGGAATATTCTGTCCAGGTATGTCAGCTGCCCTCAGAGCCACATGGTGGTATTTCTTACTCCACTGTTAGAGTTCATATCTATGCAAAAATTATACAGGTATTACACAGTTAATGAAGTAAATGTGTTCGTGAGCATCCCTTCTGTTACAGAAAATGTGGTACCAGAGGTAGAAATAACCTGGAAAGAATAAGGATAGGTTCCTATGCCGCAAAAAAGAAGAGCAAAAAAAAATAAAATAAAAAATGAAACAACCAGGCCAAGTAAGCCTTGCATAAATAAACTAAAGCATTTTGAACCTGTTGAAGACCACTTGAAAGCTTCTCCCAACCTGATCCAGGAACTTTTTAAAAAAACTTTCAATAGCTTCCACTTTGCTTGTGGTTTGCTTGTGGCTTCTTCTCCTTCTCCTTCCTCTTCCTCTTCTTTTGCTGTTCACACATTCTCAGCAAGGAGGCAGCTGCTGCTCACCTTCTCTGTTGTAGCTAAGGACATGTAGCTGCAGTTGGACTGACTACTGCAGAATCCCATTCTTTTCCAACTCAAGCTATATTGCACTCATTACTGCAGATGCATTTCTGCAACCAAACACTGAAAGCCTGTTTTTCTCAGCCCTCCTTTCCATCTTGCCAGTGGCCATGCTACTAAAAAATTCCAACTAGAAAGAGGACAGGGAGGAAAAGTATAGGTGGATGGACATAAAGATTCTGTTAAAAAGAGCTTCTTGGTCAGAGGCTTTGTTAACTGAGAAATGCTTGTACTGTGGTTTACTTGGTGTCCAAGTGAAGATGATTTAGTCTATCTGCTCTGCCTACATCATTTTGCACTGAAAATATCATGGAATCTCACCACCATAAATCCTTACCTAACCTTGATTTTCAATATTAAAATCATCCTGTGTAGGTGATTGGGAACAACTCATCTTTTTATTCTTTATTTTCTGCTTTGGTGCTTTCAGATTAGTTCTGACCTGTATTTTTGATGCTCTTAAGTTTTTGGATTCATACTCTTGTCTTGCATTTCTGTATTCTTCTTCCCCACTAGATGCATCCTACCCCTTTGCAGTGCAAAACTGAATACACAGAAATAAAAATCAATATGTGATATATTGAGATTTTGGGGGTCTTTTTCTGTGCAGGGGGTTCTATCTCCAACATGTATGCCATGAACGTGGCACGCTACCACTGCTTCCCAGACTGTAAGGAGAAGGGATGTTGGGCGCTACCAAAGCTGGCAGTCTTTACATCGCAGGAGGTATGGCCTTTTTCAGAAACAATTTCTGGGGAAAGTTTTAGCCCCCAAGATGCTTTGGAATACAACCCCTATGATCCTTTTTCATCAGCCATGTTGGTCAAACAGGGTTGATGGGAGAGTTTTGAGTGGTGTTAACTCTGATCTCTTTTTCTGGCTTCCCTTCCAGTGTCACTACTCCATCCAGAAGGGAGCAGCTTTCTTGGGCATTGGCACAGACAATGTCTACCTTGTTGCAGTGGATGAAAAGTGAGAGCTTTCAAATCTAGAAGTCCTTGTGAGGTTTGTGGTATTAGTGGAGCAACTAATCCAGCAGCCACCTATCCTAAGCAAAGATACTTTTCTTTCAAAGTATCTTTCACTATTTCACTCCTTGGCATTTGCCTCTTCAGACTTTTCTGGGAAATGTCTAAGAAGAGAGATTCCACAACTCCTCTAGATTGCTTATTCCATTGCTAAACCACCCTGTTCATTTTTAGATCCCACTCCCAAGTAGTATATAAGGGAAAATCCATATGCAGGGCTCCATGTTCTCCATGCTTCCATTAATTATACTCTGGAAACATAGGAACTTGTAAAAAGCACAGAATATAGCTTCCTGTGAACCTCATGCTTTCTTTTCTTTATTTTAGAAAAGCAAAACCTAGGTCTTTAACTTTAAGGATGGAAATGCTATTTATCCCAAGCAGTCTTCTACCCCCCCACCCCACAACACCAGAGTGTTAGAGTGACACTTTAAATCTGGGCTCAGAGTTACGGCAAAGGAGTGCCTAGGTAACTATCTCACTTTGTTATATGACCTTTCAGTGTAAGGGTAGAACAGAGTTGACACAGATTTCAATAAACCCCGGTGTGGTTGCATGAACCAACCTTGAGCATGACTGAAGAATTCAGTCATGTATGAACCCTTGCAACAGTAACTGTTGATCTGCACAAGCAGCAGAATCACGTGGGGCAGCTTCTTATGGATTATACCTTTTCAGACTGCAAGGAGAATCTTTCCTTGAATGCTTCCCTATGACAGGGATGGGACTTGGGAGAAATCTCCCTGCAGACGGAAAACTAACACTTCAAGGAGGAGGCTAGCCTAGAACCTTTTCCCTTGATGATGCTGGTCTTTTGCATGCGGGGAGTTTCTCACAGGGGACCATTCAAACATAAGATGCTGTACTTGCAGACTGAAAGAGTATAATTCAGGAAAAAGCTGCATCACATGAGTCAGGTCTAAAGGACGGTATCTTAGGGAGTAATGGCAGGAAATGACATTCATGTCTGGTGTGGGTCACTTCAGTCACATCTTTCTTCTTTAGAGGAAAAATGATCCCTGCTGACCTGGAGAAACAAATCAACCAGGCCAAATCTGAGGTAGGTTTTCTCTATGGCGGAAAGAAATGGGGGCAATTCTGAAGAGGTTCATCCATTGCTCTGCTTTTAAGGATTAAGCATGTTATAGGAATGTTCCCCACCTCAGCACTTGGCAGTGTTGGTAAGAGAGCTGGGATGTGACGTCATCATGTTAATTGTTTGCCTAACCCTAATGAGAATCTTTGGGATAGAAACACTGGATTTGATGCTTTCATATCATACATTTTAAAACTGAACATATCCAGGAAGACACATGGGACAAGGGGGAATATTGATTGGTGGCAAGTTTTGTTAGGCAAAGCCCTGAATTTGCCTGCTTTCCAT
The DNA here is from genome assembly GCA_030412105.1 of Cyclura pinguis. Classification (NCBI taxonomy): domain Eukaryota; kingdom Metazoa; phylum Chordata; class Lepidosauria; order Squamata; family Iguanidae; genus Cyclura; species Cyclura pinguis. Next base: position 191,629,751 of record CM059600.1, on the reverse strand, counting down.
CAGACATCTACCTTTGTTATTTTTCCCCTCCAGAATGCATTTCCCTTCTTTGTCAATGCCACCTGTGGCACTACAGTTCTAGGAGCCTTTGACCCCGTGGCTGAGATTGCAGAAGTGTGTGCAAGGCACAGGATCTGGCTCCATGTGGATGTAAGTACAGTATATTGAGCTGAGACCTTTACAATTCCTTGAGGCTAGAGGAAGATACCTGTAATAAAAAGGGGAAGTTAGTTGCACCTGTAAACTGGAGAAGGGAAAGTGTGGCTTTTTAGAGGTTGTTGGATTGCAACTCCTATAATAACCCACAATTGGCTATTCTGTTTAGAGGTGATGCAGTCTGGAGTCCAACAGCATCTGTAGCCCCAGTTGCCCAGCACTTCTTTAGACCCCAAATGCCAACCAACTACAATGTTGAGAGGCACAAATGGCCACTTCTGGCCCATTGAACATAATCTAAAGTGTCACACACGCTGTGCTCATTATGTACACTAGCTTTTCACATCCTTTGACTGCCATAGTTCTATGTGCACGTTGCCAGATGCTCCTGAAACAGCACTGAGGGTAGTATGAGCGACTGAGTAGTGGAAAGGTAAAATCAGCTGTTTTAACATGCAAACGCAAAAGAGCTTTGTCATGATAGACATAGATTTCCCTGGATGGTATACAGTGTATAGTATTCATTGGCTGCCTGTTCAATGTTACCTCTCTTTCAGTGGTGCTTCCAAGAGGTAAAGATGTGTCAGAATTCAATTCTCCATAGATTTTATTGACAGATAGATTGATTGGGGATCATCTAATAACTCTTTTCATATCTGCAAGGCATTTCTCATGCAGAGACACATCAGGCACCCTTCTCTGAGAACAAGGAATTATTTTGTGTCTCTTTATTGTATTCTATATGCACACTTGATGCAGAGATGCAGCAAACTAACCTACCACAGTAGAAACTGGTGAAGAGCCAGAATTGTAATGCTTAAGTGAGCTATAAACGGATATGGCTGGCATCCATTTTGGGTGGGTGCCAACGGTTGAATCTCTGCTATCAAAGAGTGTTAAAGGAGGTGATGAATAGGTTTGGAGGGACAAAAGATACTGATACTTGTGGGGAGGAAAGCTTGAGAAAAATAGACTGTGCTTACATAAATTTGTTTTGGTACAAAATTCCGTATCTTGATAGAGTTGGCCTCCATTTTCATGGGTTCAGCATTTGCAGACTTGATTCTCATTGGGTGATTTTATTTTATTTAGTTATTTTTTAAAAAATCTTACTGTATTTGCTCCTGCCATGGAAAAAATATGTTCTCCCTAGGAATCTCTGGGCCCTCCACTGGAAGTGGACCATACAGTTACACTGGAGGACCTACACTTCTTTAGATATTGCTAGGCCCTCTGGCATGACTCTGTGGCCCATTTCCACCAGAAGTTGACTGTAGAATCATGCTGGAAGACCTAGAGATTCCTACAGAAGTTTTCTCAGGTAAAAAAAAAAAGCATTTGTGATTTTTATTATTGTTTGCATTTTTTCCTCTTTTGTGGTGGGGTCTTGATCCACTACCCCCACAAAACTGGAGGGCTGACTGTATTTTCATTTTTAAAAAATACACATCCAATTTTTAGCCCTCATGCCTGGGGTGATGAGTTATGCACACCTACTTACTCACACATGTTAAAGATGCTTGAGCTGTCTTGGGGAAAGGCATTCTAAGACAGATCAAACCCACAAATGAATTAAGGCTCTCCTTTCATAATCCAGAGCTGATTGGAGCCTCTTAGAATCTTTCTCAAGCTCCACAAACACTCTTCAAATATGTGATCATACAAAACACTGCGTGGACATTCATTAGGCTAATATGTGGTGGTCTGTGGTGGTCTGTGAACCAGAGCTGAGTCTACAAACCATTGGCTGTTGGTTTACGCTGTTTCCAGGGAAGAAACAGAAAGAAATATGGCGCACATTGGAGGGTGGAGGAACAGCTGCTGGTCCTTGGCATCAGATTGCTGAAGAAGTACTGCTTTAGGCCAAGTGCGTCCTTGGACTCATTTACCCCTTTTAATTCCCTGTAGGCTGCATGGGGTGGCAGTGCCCTCCTCTCCCAAAGACATCGTCACCTTTTGGATGGAATTGAGAGGTAGATGGTATTTCTTGTTGGGGTTATGTGGGCTATAGGAGCATATCAGTGGACTAATATAGCAGAGCTGGTAGGCTGGAGGCAACCAGGGATGGGCTGTTGAAGTTGCTCAGTCTGTATACCTGAGGAGCCAGTCTTGAGTCTCAGACTTAATGGGAGCAGTTTGATTCCTATTGGTCATTTGTGTCGTGTGATCCGTACTGAGCTGCGAGCTGCAGTATTACCTATACCCATTTTTAAGGCTGCCTCAGCAGTGCATCAAACAGTAGATCAGCAGCTTCCTCCTCTGGGAATCTGATACAGCACTGCAAAGAATAAAGATCTTATTACTTGTCCCTGGTGAACACATCCCACTGATGTCTTCTTCTCTTTTTGCCTATGAAACTGCTAGTTCAGACCCAGGTACCTTTAACTGATATCTGACTAAGTAAACAAATCATAAATAATGGGTTACTTTTGGGGGTTGGGTAAATGAGGAGAGAATGTGGCTACATTCCAAAAGAAATATAAAGGGTGAGATTGATGTTGCTTTTGCACAGCATGCAAAGAGCAACATTTCACTGTTGGTTTTTCAAAATTGCCTTTAGAGAGCATTTGAAGGCGTTTAAGAGGTGTTTTAAGTGGAATTTCTCAAGTTTTATATGAGAGTGGGAACTGTGTGGTCCCTAAGCTGCAGAAGAGCCCCTGGGCAAGTTTAGTGCAGCTCTTGAGACCCTTGTCTCAAGGGTCCCGCCGCCCATTGTAAATAGGTCAAAACATTTTTTGTGGGTCTGTAACCTGCTTTCTTGGAAGACTTCTCCTACTGAAACAGTCCCCAAACCTTCAAATAGCCTACAAGGTGACCAAAACTGATGTGTTAACACTTCAGGCTATACAAAATGGTGGCCATGATGATGGAGCTTAGAAGGCCCTGGAAACTAAGCAGTATGACCTTCAGCCTCTAGAGTGGGCCCACTCTTGTTTTGTTTCATTCTGTTCTCAAGCATGAGGGCTTTTTTTTGTTAAGTAATGAAAAAGTAACAAAAAAAGTGAGGCAATGAGCTACTTTTTCAAAGATTTCAATGAGAAGCAACTAAGTAAATCATTGCTGCTGCAGCATGCGTTACAGAAACAAATTCCTTTTTAAAAAGTAACTTTCCAATGTTTCTCCTGAATGCTATCAACCTGGGAAATGTTCTGGAAAGCCAGACCTAGGGCCTGCCTTTGTGACAGGCTAGAACTGGGTAATTCAATCCTGACATGACTAAGCCAAGGGATTAGAGGTAGGAGATGCAGTCACAGAGAGGCTGGAGGTCAGGCACCAGACCAGGGAAATATGGATGGAAGGGCAGAGGCAAGAGACCTGATATAGATGGGCTAAAGATCTGGCACAAAACAGGCGAAGCAAGAGAGCTGGTATTGTTACATAGTGTGTAGTGCTGCTTGGACTGAAGGACTGGCCTGGACGGAGAGGTTATTATAAGGCCTTATGTATATGCTTTGGCATATCAGGTCAGCCAAGTATCTTCATTACACAAATCACCTCACAGCCCAGTTCTGCAGCCTAGAGGGCCTCTTTGGCCATTGAGGCCCCTCTCTAAATTGCAAACCCCAGGATTCCACAGGATATTGAAAGTGAAATAATAGCACTATAACAGTCTAGTGCAGAAATGGCGCTTATCTGAAGCCCTTAGCCTGTCTGAGAGAGACTGGTGGTGGGAGCAGCATAGGCCAGTGGAAACCACAGCAGAAATATTCCTTGTGGAAGGCTACTGTTAGCATGGTCCAGTCATGATAAATTATGGCATTCACATAGGCATGCTAACTATTCCAGGTAAATGTATGTACATCCTAACACAGAAACACCAGGGCAAGTTTGCATATCTGGTGTTGCCACCTAAAAAAGTTTGTCAGCAGTCAGTGGTCAGATGGTGGGGAAACACAGACATAATTGATATATTTAGAGGCATTCACAAAATTAATCCAGGATTGTCAGCTCCGGCATGTGAATCTAGGCAGTTGTTTTTGGAGAACGTTTGGCAATCTATTCTGCTCCTATTTCTCCTCCTGCCCTTGTTGCCTTGCCTCTTTATGTATCTATCTTAGGATCTTTGGAACCAGTGTGTGTAATATTTGAATCAGGCTCCATAACACTTGTTTGTTTTTTCCCATGCAGGGCAGATTCAGTGGCTTGGAACCCCCACAAAATGCTTATGACTGGGCTGCAGTGTTCTGCCTTCTTGCTGCGAGATAGCTCTGTAGGTATTCAGCATCCCTCCTTTCCTGCTCCGGGAGTACAGCTTTCTTTCCTCTGTAAATGTAGGGACTGGGGAATATTTCAGTTTAAGGAATCTCTTCCGCAAAATTGTGTTATTGAAGGGCATCAAAAAGCAATCTAGTTCAACTCTCTGCCAAAAAATCAAGGTGACTTGATTACAGTGGCCCCTCCACTTTTATGAGAGTTTGGGGTGCAGAACCCTCGCAAAAGTGGAAAAACTGCCAATAACACCCCCCACAATCCCCCTCCCATTCTCTTCCGGGGCTTCCCTCTCCCATTCCCTTGCCTTTTGTGCGCCAGGGCCGGAGGCAAGGGAATGAGAGAGGGGAGCTCTGGAGGGGAGAAGGAAGGTGTGCGCAAGCCTTCCCCTATTCCCTTTCCTTTTGCCTTGGCATGAGCTTTCAGTGCTGAGACAGAGGCAAGGGAACGGGAGCAGGGAGATTTGGAGGCGAGAAGGAAGCCGTGTGTGTGCCTCCCCCCATTTCCTTGCCTTTTGTCTGGGTGCTCGCCTTCCTTCTCCACTCCAAGCAAAATGCAAAGGAATGAGATGGGGGGAAGGCACATGTGCACTTCACAAACAGTCAAATTCACAAAGGTCAAACCCACAAATGTGGAGGGAGGACTGTATACACAACGCATACAGATTTGCAAAGTTCACCTTATTTGTCTAATTTCTTGTAAGTCTACTAGCCACTGGAGGAGAATAGCTATACAGAATGCTGGAAGTCCCATACACTGATCATAACAAATATAGCAGGCCCTCCGCATTCGCGAGGGTTAGGGACACAGAACCCTTGCGAATGTCAAAAAATCACGAATAAGTCCGCTGGCCTGCAGGTGGTGGCGGGCACGCCCACATAAGCAACAGAGCACAGGGAATGGGCAATTGTCCCCTCTGCAAACTCCTGCCAGCCACCCACGCTGCATCCACACTGGCCGAGGGAGCGCAGGGAATGGGCAATCGCCCCTCTGCATCCTCCTGCCAGCCACTGCTGTTGTGCCCCTGCAGGCAAGGGGTGGGAGAGTGCAAGGGAGTGAAGGTCTTTTCCCTTCCCTGAGGCTGGGCAAAAGGCCAGAGAATGCGAGGGGGAGAACGGGGGGGACGGGGCAAGCAAGTACCTTGCGAATAATCAAATTTGCGAAAGTGAAACTCACAAATGTGGGGGGAGAACTATACTACTGAGTTGCCCTTTAGCTCTAAGGTTTTGCTCAGCATTGTCTGCACACTTGATTGCAGTCATTAGGCCTAGAGACATAAAAATAAAGTGATCCAAATAAAGTTAAGTCAAAATGAATGTAATTTGGCGTTTATCAGATTTTCTGCTTGTGTAGAACTGCTTGAATACATACAACCCTAGTTTTATTCCTTTGCTAAATTTCCATGGGCTTACATAGACTGAACACTTCCTCCCAAGTTAGCACAGCAAGGTTCCATCTCTAGTTTAGGATTAGGATGTCTCAAGGGCTGCCTCAAACTATACGAGTTTGCAGTTGGTTACTTCACCATTGCCATGCCCATATAGTGGAAATGAGATCTGCCTTGCTCTTTTGCTATTATCATTCTGCTGTCTTGCAGTGTTTTTAGTCTTTTGTCAAGCAGCTAGCATGTCAGGCTCTTAATGTTTAAAATTCAGCAGTTTTTTAATTTTTCAGATCTGTTGGTTCCTAATATTTTTGTTTTGTTGTTCTATCTTATGTATTTATTCATTGAATTGCTGTTGTAAGTGCTTTGAGCACTCTGATGGAGAAGCAGGTTGTACATGTTTCAAGTTTAAAAGAGAAAATAGAAAGTGTTTTTTTTAAAAAAAATTTTTTTGCCCTCCGCTCACTGACAGGGTCTACTGCAGAGGTGCCACTGTGCTAAAGCGACCTACCTATTCCAGACTGACAAGTTCTATGACACTGCCTATGACAGGGGTGACCAAACCATTCAGTGTGGACGCAAAGTAGACTGTCTCAAGTTGTGGCTGATGTGGAAGGCCAATGGTACCAAGGCCTTGGAGCAGAGAGTGGACAGGGCGTTTACCTTCACCAGGTGCGCATTGGAGGGGAAGGTGTGGGTGTGATGTCTCTCTGCAACTTGTCCTTATGCAAACCATGCACCGGGTATACAGCGAATCCTTCCATTGCTTTGCTAGATAGGGGCATGGAAATCCAAAGTGCAAAACACATCTCCCCCTTCCCTTTTGGTATTTTGTGCTGCTACTTCATGAGTAGAAAAATAAGCCAAATCAAATGAAGCAAATAATTTTGTTTTTTAAAAAAAATATGTTCACTTTCAAACAAGACATGTTAGGAGTACATACTTGATTTAAAACAAGTTCTCACTCCAGGTGGTACAAATCTGCTTTAAAACAAAATGCACACTTTCCACATGCCTTTATAACAATGAGAATGGAAGGATAAAGGTGGGATATAAATATTTAAATAAATAAATAATAACCACTTACATTGCAGTGCCACTGAATTTCAGCAGTGATGCAGTACAGCTCCTGTGGGTTCAGTACGTGTGAACCCACTGAAAGGTGGCTTCCCTGATGTAAATCATCCCAGTCTCCAAGCATTCTCCTCCTCTTTTTAGGTATCTGGCCAATGAGATTAAGAAGCGGGAAGGTTTTCAGCTGGTGATAGAGGTAAGACGTCCCTGACTTCTAAGACTTAAGATACATCAGATTTAGCATCTGTTTTCAGTGGTAATACACAAATCTTCAGATACATGGAGGAGCATGAAAAAGTAGGCCTCTAGATAGACGGAGAGTCCCATTAGTCTCACCAGTGAGTAATCTGAGACTGCTGTCACACACAGGAAACTGTCATATTGACGCACATCACCCATCCATCTCCATAAGCTCACAGGGTCATTTCTGAATCCTCCTCCTTCTTGAGATTCTTTTTTGAAATATCAGGAATTTTCTTCTGAACATTCTGCATGCAGGAAGCAAATGTTCCTCCACTGGAATTGTGGTCTCTCTCCAGTATTGGATTAGGCACTTTCAAACAAGTTTGGTTTTTCTCCATCAGTTGCCATTTCTCCAGTCAAACTCAGTTTTGCTGAATTGTTACTTCCATTAAGACATTTTGCACAGAAGATTTAATATTAAAATGTATGTACAGAGATGGAGATTGACTTAGTGAGTGTATAAACATGTTACTGAAATGTACATCCAAGGCCTAAAACACTGCAAAGCAGACAGGACGGGATGGGAAAGAACTCTGGTCCCCAAAGCTTTTTGAAAAATGTTTTGTTCCTCTTATTTCTTCCAGCCTGAGTTCATCAATCTTTGTTTTTGGTATGTGCCACCTAGCCTGCGGGGAAAGGAGGGTTGTGCTGACTACTTTCTGCGACTAGGAAAGGTAAGCATTGAGAACTCTGAATGGGCTTTTTAGAGTCGCTCCTAGAGTCTCACTCTTCCATTCTGTAAAACTAGGTTACAGAAGCTATATGTGTTCTGTTACTGCAGGGTCAGGAAACACATAGCCCTCCAGATATTGCTGAACTGCAGTTCCCAGCAGCCACAGCCAATATAGCCTATGGTGAAGAATGCTAGGAGCTGCAGTCTAGCAACACCTGGAGGGGCACTCAGTTTCCCCATCCACACTCTATTTAACTACCGCAGTTGCCGGCCTATAAGACGCACTGGAGTATAAGATGCCCCCCATTTATGTACCAGAAAGTACTATTTGCTAGCATATAAGACACATTGGCATATAAGACGCACCCCATTTTCCAACAGTATTTTTTTTGAGGAAAACAGTGAGTCTTATATGCCAGCAAATACAGTAATTGGTATGATGGTCACTGGTTTTTAAAGTGAGCAAGAGAAATACTGAACACACAAGTTCTATCAGTACCTAATACCCATGATAAATCTCTGAATATGTGATGATGACAAATAAAGCAAAGAGAGAAGCCTGTGATCATCTCCTCATGCAGTGATTCCCAGACACTGCTTGATTACAACTCACATTAATGAGAACCCTTGGCTGTGCCAGATGGGGGTGATGGGAGCTGTAGTCTAACAAAATCTGAGGTCTTAAATGTGGAAACCACTGTTCTTATCATTGGTTTTCCAGAGGCTTCAGCTGGCCTTGTGCTAAAAACAGGAAGCAGGACTAGGTAGCCCTTTGTTCTGATGCAGCACCTCTCTTTTTTCACTAAGCAGTAAATGATAGATGATGCCACTGTGTGTGTGTTTGTCAATCCTCAGTGCATTGGTTTTGCTGACTCTTTGTGCACAGTGTTTCCACATAGCTGGAGAGAAAAACTCAATCAGCCATGTGGTATAGATCAAGCACACATTATCTATCTATTCACATGTTTGGAAGATACTTCATTATGTTTTATACGTACCTAAGAGGGCAACCAAGTTTTTACATGTGCTTTCTGCTTCCCCTTGGTTAGGTTGCTCCTATTATTAAGGAGCGGATGATGAAGAAAGGCTCCATGATGGTGGGCTATCAGCCACATGGCAACAGGGTCAACTTCTTCCGCCAGGTTGTCACCAATCCAGCTGTCACGAGAGAGGACCTGGACTTCTTTCTGGATGAGATTGAGAGGCTTGGCAGGGATCTGTAGCAGCTAAGCTGTGTTTCTTTGCTCTTCTCCCTGCAGCCCAGTGCTGTGGACTCTTCTGTGACAAAGATGGGGTGGGCTCCCTCTGAAATCTATAAGCCTTCGTATTTTCTCTTTCAGTGTTCATGATTTTCACAAACTTTGCAAAAAATCAGCAACACCTGTGGCTGCCTAGTAGTTTTAACTTATTCTTCTATGGTCAAATCCATTACATTTCAAATAAACACCACTATTCTTCCCAGGGTATCTGGAATACCTTCCACTGGGCCTTTGTGTCTCCTTTTCTTCAGACAGCAGCAATGCCAGAAAGAAAAAAGTATGGCTAAGGAGCTGTCACAACTGAAGGGTGAGATGGTAAGGTAGTTTTAGGTGGCTAAAGGTTGTCATCTAGCTTGCTTGCAACTCTTTTTTCTTTTTTAACGGAACGGCTTTTGAAAATGTTTCTTCCTCAATCTCCTTGGTGAATTCTGAAACTGAAGAAGACATGAATATACCAAGAGATGTATTACAAACTTCAAGCACTGCACAAACATTTACTTGTCCCTGTGGTTTTTATTACTGATTTGTGCAACACCACCAGTGTGTACATGGCAGCATACACAGTTCCACAGGAACCAACTCCTTGCCCCCAAAAACCTAATGGTCTGTACCCCTGAGGAACTCACAGTCTAAAGTAGACCATGAAGAGAACATGGCTAGGGAAGGAATGTGAAAACTAAATTGCCCACATTTTCTTCTGTAAAATTGGCCATATTTTTCTTTCTTTAAAGAACTTTTCACTTAAAAAACCTTATATCATAAATGGAGACAGTAAAAAATATTTTAAAATTTTTGCAAAAACAGGAGCACATCTAGAGTGCAGCAAAAACAACATGTCATATATATGTGTGTCCACATACAACAAGCTCCAGGGCTCCTTCAGGCACTCTCTAAGAGGAAAGCAAAAGCGTCATGTTCAAGCTGAACCCCTTCCTGGTTAAGGATGCGGTAGAGCCCGGCTGCAGTGGCTCTTTCCCTCTCACGGTTCCTCCAATTCAAAAGCATGTAGAAGGCTCTCATGACCGCATTGTTGGGATTGTCTTCTTCAATCTGCTCCAGGAGTGAGTTTTCAGTCCCCAGGTATTCTATCCCAATCTGCTTCCATCTCCTGCCCATGATTCTGGCCAGCCTCATCAGCTCTGCATCTGAGACCCGCCTGGACTGCACTGGAAAAAAAAATTGATGGGGAAGGAGATGGATAAAAATTAGGAGACATTTTAGAGGTAAACAGCTGCCTTTTTTTGTTTTTTTGCAACCTTAGTAAGGTGGTACTTGTCAGAAATCTTACGTTTCCTGTGGTCTAAGTTTGTAGATGAATAAATAACTCATTGCTTGCCCTAGTCTCTGGGAATAAAGGAAGCCAAGCGAGGTAGATTTATAAAAGGAACCTTTTCTGCTGTTGTTATAAATTATCTTAATAGTTTGTTGTATTGATTTTTTTAAAAATTAAGACTACAGCAAAATATATCTTTTGGAGGAAAAAATGAATTATTTTGATGGGAGGTGCTAGGGACCATCTGTCTGAAAGCACCATAAAGCTAAAACTCAGATCTTATGGCTAGTTACTTTCATAACTTTCGTACCCTCTTTCCTCCAGCTTCTTCATAAATGAACCATCCCACCTGACAAATGAGTACAAGAGACCCTTGTTTACCACCTTATGACACTTTGCTTGGCCCCAATAAATATAGTGGACAAATCTGAATTTAGAAGGGGGCTTATGGACCAACATATACCTTATTTTTGTTTTCACTTTTCTGCAAAGTGTCAGCGACATATAGTGATGTCACAGGAATGGGCAGTCGTGTTAATGAAACCGTGGTTCTCAAGTTTTGGTCCTCCAGAGAATTTGGACTCCAGCTCCCAGAAGCCCCGCCAGCAATGCCGACTGGTAAGGGAGGAGTTTTGCAAGTCCCAACACATTTGGGTGGCCAAAGGCTGAGAACCACTGTCTTGGAAGGCAGTCCCCGGCGGCCCCGTTGCTTGGGGTGGCTGGCTCAGGGTGGGCCAGGCCCCGACTTGCCCCTCTCTCTCCTCACCGGGCGCTGCTGCTGCTGCTGCTGCTGCTGCTGGTGGCGGCGGCGGCTGCTCCGCTCTCCGGGCCTCCTCGTCAGTCCTCTCGCTAACGCGGTTCGCCCCTTCTTCTTCGCGCCGGAGATCTCGGACCAGATCCATCCTGGGCACCCTCTCGAGGATCTCAGCGGCCACCTCCAGGGCTCTCTCGGGAAAATACTGCATGAGGAGCTCGGCCAGGTCGACCGGGGAGACATTCTCGAGCCTCCCTCGCGGGATAGCGGAGTCCAGGTAGAAAACAAAAGAGCGGAGGTTGTCCCTCGTTAGTTCCTGGAGGCTCCGCAGCAGCCGCTCCCGGACATCCATGGGCGCCTCTTTCCCCCCTTCGGAAGGGCGGCGGGCAGCAGGGGGCCTTCAGGATAACGGCGGCGTGCCCCCCCCCCAGTTATCGCGCTTCCGATGTCGCTCAGCAGAAGGAGCAGCCGGGGGAGCGACAGTCGCCCAGGCGCGGCCGAAGCCGAAGACAAAAGAGGCGCTCCCTCCTTCCCACCCAAGGGCCGCTTTCGCTTTCGGGTCCGTTTCGCGCGGGAAAGTGTGGCGGGGGAGGGGGGCGGAGATTGCAGAACGGGCTTCGGTTTCAGGAAGAAGGAAGGAGAAAAGGCGCCAAAAGAGGGGGTTTGAAGCAGCAGGTCGGCTGGTCGGTCTTCAGTGGAGTTTCCCTCTTGTTGACTTTGCCGTCTTGTGAATTCACTGTATCTTACTATCCCCCCATCAACAGTAATCTATTTCCGTGCATGAGCGTGGAGAATCCCTGGCGCGGAGTTTCTCAACCGGGGTTCACTGGAACCCTATGGGTCCGCGAGAGACCGGGGGGGGGGAGTACACTTTTTCAGTTGCAGATATAATAATCTTTACACAGGGCTTCCCTGAAAATTACTTCACGGGTTCTTTCAGGGTAAAAAGGCTGCCCTACCAGGGCCTTTTAGCTCTACACTGTTTATAGTGTTATTATTCCACTTTCAACCTATGGAATCCTGGGGTTTGTAGTTTGGGGAGGGGTTTTTCTAGTTCTCAGCCAGAGAGCTCTTTGGCCTCAGTAAACTGCAAACCCCAGAATTCTGCAAGACGTTGAAAGTGGAATAGTAGCACTATTAGAGTGTAGTGCAGAAGAGTGTTAGTATTTGTGTCTGTGGGCACAAAGAAGCATACTAAAATCCATAGATCGGGCCAAGAGTCACACACTTTTATAAAAAAGAAATGTACCCAAATATCCTCATGCATAAACTCTCTCATCCTAAAGATTTCTCTCCAAATTAAGTTAGGTTATATGTGTGCGCTTTCTGTGGAAAAAATGGAACAGAAGTTTATCTCCATCTTTGTTAATTCTTGAACCTGGGATTAAAATGTGGAATTTGCTACCACAACACAGAATGCTGGCCATCATCCTGGACAACTTTAAAAGGGGATTCATGAATGATGCTAGTGATGATAACTATATACCCCCTTCAGTACCAGAGGGACTGACCCATTACGTACCATTAGCTGGGGAACATGAATGGGCAGTGGCAGTTGCCATCATGTGCTCCTTGTGGGCTTCCTACTGGAGTGTGGTTGGCCTTTGTGAGAAGAGAAAGCAGTGGATTGCATTAGCAACAGGACTGAAGGGGAGACCCTGAAACTGGAACACCTTCCTGCAGCAGTGCCCAGTGGGAAGAGGACTAGAGGGGCCTTTGGCAGCCAGATCTTGTTATGCACTTTCTATTTACAACCTTTAGCTCGCTTCAGAAAAACACTGATTTTCTACAGGGTTTTTATGAACCTGGATCTTCTTGGCTTGGGTGTGGCTGGTAAGTTCATTGACACTGGGGCAGTAAATCCTCTGTGGGTTTTTGTTGAGACTGTGAAGGAACTGTCACGCCCAAAATATAGCAGAGATTGCTCCCACAGCTTTGGAAGTGTGCCCAGCAACAGAGAATACCTTAGCAGCAATGCACTGTGGCTAGGAAAAACTCACCCACGCCAATTGTTCTCTTCCATCAAGGAGGCAATTTATTCTTCAGTTACAATGTGTACATATTTACAAGAATCTCCAGAAGGCATTCGAGCATCCTTCTGCTTGCTCTTTCTGACAGAGCCTCCGGCAGCCACGTCAGGCACCATGTGCAACTTGCTGGCTAGCTCTCAGCTACATTTATACTCACACTAGCTGATGCAATCCTGCCAGCCTTTGCATTCTCCCCACACCTGATGCAACCTTCTCCCCTGATTGCTCATCAGCATGACTCAGCTAAAGTCACATGGCTCTCCACAGGTGCACTTAACGACCCACATCACAAAATATTTTCTACAGGTTTGGTCTAACCTTTACTGACAGGAACTACATAAGGCACGGAACCTTATATATAAAATATGTTTCACACCTTGAATAATTCCTTTAAATCTCAAACTGGAGCTGTTTCATAATCCCTCCAGTGTTGTTGTTGTTGTTGTGTGTCTTCAAGTCATTTCTATCTTACAGTGACCCTATCATGGATTTTTGTGACCAGACTTGTTCAGCGGGGGCTTCTCTTTGCCTTCCCCTGAGGCTGACAGAGTCTGACTGATCCAAGGTCACCTGGCAGGTTTCCATGGCCAAGCAGAGGTTCCAACCCTGTCCTCCACACTCACAGTCCAATGCTCAACAAACCACACTGGCTCTCCCACCAAGTACCATTGTTCCTGCATTATCACATATCCCCATTCATGTGTTATTAATCTTGGAAAACGGCAGCTACAGAATGCATGCAGCAGAATGGACTGGTCTACTCAAGTTAAATGTGCTTCTTCTTTGCATTAACACATACAGTATAAAGATTTCTTGGTACATGTGGGTTTTTTTTTAATGGAGTATGTAAGCCACGGAATCATAGAGTTCAAAAGGATCTTGGAGGTCATCTACTCTGACCTCCCTATTCAGTGCAGGATGCAGCTGAAGCACCCCAAACAAGATGGCCCTCCAGTACCCCAGACAAGATGGCTCAGATATTTCCAGCAAAGGAGAACCCAACACCTCCTAAGGCAGTCTGTTTCACTGTTGATGGCAGATCCTAGATTGTAAATTCAAACAGCAAATTTTCTGAGGGGAGAATCAGAAGCAGCAATTAGCCTGGTGCTGAGCAGAGACAGCTGTAGGATCCACCCACGCTCATCAGGTTCACTGGAAGGGAGGGAAAGGAAAATGGTGGGAAGGCAATAGGCTCCCCATTTCTTCAAACATGTCCAAGGCTGCCCATTTAGCCATTCAGCAGTCTTAACCTAACTCTGTGAGCCAGCCTGGTGTAGGGGTTTGAGCATTGGAGTATAACCCTGGAGACCAGGATTCAATTCCCTGCTTGGCCATGGAAACCCACTGAGGGGTCTTGGGTGTGTCACACACTCTCAGCCCCAGAAGAGCCCGTGATGGGTTCACCTTAGGGTTGCCATAATTCAGAAACGACTTGAAGGCACACAACATCCTAATTGCCCTTTGAAGGAGGACGGAAGAGAAGTTTCCCAAATGTTTTTCTCCCTCCCAGCCCCTGCTGCTTCTCATGGTCCAAAATACTCGCCAGGATGGACTGTTTTAAAGATTGACATATCCAGAAGTAAAATTATCTTCCCGAAACATTCATTCAAATCTGCTGCTTCTTTCTACTCCCAGAAACGAGTGAGACCAGAACAGCAGCGACTCTGCCATCTGCCCATTCTCCCCACTGCTGGCGCACACGTGATGTGGGGACTTGGCATGACAGAGCTCTTTCGAGCTTCTTAGGGGTGTGATTTGTGCTCGCTGAGAGTCCTGAAATCAAATCCTTAATAGCAGCAACATTGTGAGGTGACATCCAATTGCTCGCTCAGATTCGGGCACCTTGGAGTTATGTTGGACTCTGTTTTCACCTACTGCTGCAGTGGCATTATATGAAATCTGCCACTCATAGGTCAGGAAAAGTTACTTTTTGGACTACATCACCGCAAGTCACCCAGCTGCTGTGGCCATTCGTCATGAAGCTTGAGCAGTTTGGGTAGCTGAAGTCCAGAAAAGTAATTTTCCCAGACACTGACCCCAACCATGTGACTTTAGGCCACTTCATCAAATACATGAAGTGCTTTACAGAAAATTCCTAACTAACTAACTAATGGGGCAACAGAACTGAGGTGCTATTTCCTTCAGACATTTTGGAAAAAGGGGAGAATTTTTGGATTTGTAGATTAAAAACTTTAACACTACATGGTCTCGATTTAGAGGATCATACAATTATTTACTAAGATAATTATGAACATAATGTTCTAAACTGCCACCTGCTATGCAGCTCAGTTTCTTCTTCGGCAACTGAAGAAGGTGGAAGCTGAAATATTTTGCTGTAGATATATGTATATTAAAATTTTGCCTGTTGATCACTTCAGTAAGTATGTGTACATGTATATATGTGTGTATATATATATGTGTGTCTGTGTGTGTGTGTGTGTGTGTGTGTGTGTATTCAGTGATTAATTACGTCCTTCTGGGATCAAGGACGAACCATGGAGAAGAGAAATTGGTTTTTTTTTAAAAAAAATCTCTCTCCCTCTCTCTCTCACACACACACACACACACAGACCCTTGCATACATACCTATAGTGGATCCTCTTTACCCATGTCCTCCACATAAGTGATTTTGAGCAACCACGGAGCGTGGTATAGCTAAAATGGAGGCAACATGAACTCAGGTGTGCTGAAGATTTGCACGCATATTGTTGCCATTTAACATAATGGGGCAAAAGCACTCAGGATTTTTGTGATTTGCAGGGATTCCTGGAGCTGAACTCCATATATGTGAGGGTCCACTGTATATGTCTATGTATATGTATTAATGTGGAAACACTGCCCTAGCTTAATTCCTTACAAACAAAAAGGACATTATACTAGTTGCATTTTTAAGTCCAGATCTTAGGCTGGTCTGTGTCTCTTTCTTCACAACAAGTAGCCAGTTCCCTGCTTATATCCAGATTGTGTCTGTTGTTAAGAAGAGAGTTACCTATGCTTCCCCCAATGCCTTTTTCTCACTGAAGCAGTTTCGAGGCCTTTTCTTGGCTCCCCGCTTTTAATGTTGACAAGTAGCAGCTAGGATAGATGGTGATTTTCAACAGAGAAAGGAAAGGTTTAAACTTTCAGTGATGTTCTGGACTTATACAAAAATGTTGTTGTGTTTATTAGAGAAATTTTAAAAATATTTTTATTAAAATTTTCCATATTTGCAAAGATTAAAAATAACTTCTCACACACTCCACATACATAGAAAGAAATAACAAAGATAGCATAATGTTAATCCTCACACCTTAATGACTCTTTACAAATTTTCTTTCCTGTATGGTAATATCCTGTTATCTTTTACATTGAATACTGGACAAGAATTCTATAATCAAAATCAATAATCACAGTTTCTCCTCTTTCTTTTTTTACATACTCTAGGAAAGGCTGCCGTATAATCAGATATGATTCTAAACTTCTACCCTTTAACAAAAATGTTAACTTGTCTAACTGAGATAATTCCATTAGTTTTTCTATCCATTCATCTATTGTAGGGCCTTTTTTTAACTTTTCCACTTTTTTGCCTAAATCAGTCTTGCTGCTGTTGTCATGTAACATAACAATACATGATTATTTTTCTTCTACAGTATCCTCATAGTCCCGCAGGACTAATAATTCTGGTCTGTGCCTTAATTTGTTTTTCAAGATTCTTTCAATAACATCGTTAATATTCATCCAGAATTTCCTTGTTCTAGTGCATGTCCACCACATGTGGTAGAAAGAACCCATACATTTCTCACATTTTCAACATGCACTTTCAATACCTTTCTACATTTTGGATAATTTAACTGGTGTAATTTACCATCTAAAGATCCTTTTATATATATTTTCTGTCAACACAGAACAAGTAAATTTCAACATTTTGGACCAACAGGTTCCCATTTTTTAGCTGGATGTTGTGGCCTACATTCTTTGTTCATTTCACCATACAGTCCTTTATCCGTTCTTCTTCAGTACTAAATCTTAACAACTGTTTATAGATTTTGGAAAATAATTTTGTATGACCAGCCTCTATTAATTTCTCAAACTCTGATTTATCCTTACTCCATCTATAATTTTTCATGTCCTCTTTCCACCTTGTTCTGATTTTATAGTAGGTTAGCCATTGCATTTCATGGCCTTCTCTTTCTAACTCTTGGATATTTTTAAATCTCAAGGCACCATGATATTCTTGAAAAATGTCTTTATAGCTCATCCAGTTCTGAATATTATCTAATTCTTGTCTACAAAATGCCTCCTATGGGGTTAACCACCCCGGGGTTATTGGACAGAGTCTCTTTTTGTATTTTTCCAGTTTTTAAGCAGATTTTATCTAACTGAACGGCAGTTAAATTCACCATTGACGTTTTATTTTCCATATCATAAATAAATGTGCCAGCCAAATCTCAGCTCACGTCCTTCCAGTTCCAGCAATCTTCTATTTTCCAATGTTGTCCATTCTTTTATCCAAACAATACAGGAGGATTTGTAATATAATTTTAAATTTGGTAATCCTACTCTTCTTTTCATGTTAGCATTGGTCAATAGTTTCCACTTGTTTCTCGGCTTTTTATGCAGCCATATAAGTGTGTTTAATTCACATTGCGATGTCACAAGTGGTGTAGTAGAGAAGATTACTGGAAGTATCTGGAATGGAAACAGCCTTGAAAGAGCATTCATTTTAATTGCAGAGATTCTTCCCATCAAAGACAGATCTAGAGTTTGGCATTTTTCCAAGTCTTGCTTTATTCTGCTCCAGACCTTTTTACAGCTACTGTATTCTTGAATAATGGCTCATTTTTGGTGGTCAAATTAATTCCTAGATATTTTAGCTTCTTTATCACTTCAAAACTTGTTTTTCTGGTCAATTTTTCCCCCAGGTTATTCATATTTTTCATCACAATTTTGATTTTATCCAAATTAAATTTGAAGCCAGCCAATCTATCACATCTTGTCAATTTTTCCATCAGATATTCTATTCCACTTAAAGGATCTTCCAATGTAATGACAACATCATCCACAAAAGCTTTCAATTTGAATTCTTCATTTCGAATTTTAATTCCTCTTATATTTTTATCTGATTGTATATCTCTATTGAGAATTTCCAAAACCCTGATAAATAAGAGTGGAGATAGCAGGCAGCCTTGACTTGTTCCTTTTTCTGTCTGAATGGGCTTTGTCAAATTTCCACTTACTATTAAATTAGGCTTTTGGGAGGTATAAATGGCTTATATCCAAATACAAAAATTATCACCCATCTTAACTCCTCTAAAAGTCTTAGTAAGAAGGTCCAACTCAAATGATCAAATGCTTTCTCTACATCTAAGAAAATTAAGTCTCCTTTTATTTCTATGTGGTAACTCAAATATATTATAATATCACTCACAGTTTTAATATTATTCTTAATTTGTCTTCCAGGGAGGAAACCATTCTGATCTTGATGACTATAACCCTGTAAAAATTCCTTTAATCTATTAGCTAATATCATAGCAATACTTTTATAATCTTCATTTAAAAGTGATATTGGTCTATAGTTTTTAATTAGGGTAGAGTCTTGATCAACTTTTGGAATCAGTGAGATGTATGCTTCCTTCCAACTATCAGGTATCCGGTGACTCAGCAGAATATTATTTATAACTCTTTGTAGAGGTAAGACCAACTCATCTTGAAAGTATTTGTAATATATGGCTGAAAGACCATCCAACCAGGAGATTTTCTCATTTTCAGTCTACTGATTACTTCTTCTGATTCTTTAATACTGACTTGTTTAATCAATTTCTGGCTTTGTGATTTTGTTAGTTTCATTATCTCCTGTTTTGAATTAATTCTTACATCTCTTCTGAAATTTTCCTTTCCTTGCATAACATCATAAAATAGTTATAAAATAGTTTATTAACTACTTCTTCTTTACTTATAATCCTATCTCCTTTTTTCAATTTCAGTATCAACTAACTTTGCCTTTCTTTCCTTAATCTGTAGGCTAGCCACCTCACCGGTTGATGGTCAATTCAAAATTCCTTTGTTTCAAGAAATCTAATTTCTTTTTCATTTCTTCCACCATTAACATTGACATTTGCTTCTGTAAAAACCTTATTTACATGATAATTTTCTTATTGAGTGAAGATTTTTTCAATCCCTTTTCTTTTTCCTTTAATCTCTTCTGTTAGTTTCAACCATTTTTGTTGTTGCAGCTTCTTTTTTTCAGTGTTCAACTGCATGAAATGTCCTCTAATAACTGCTTTTCCAGCATCACAAACCATTTGGATTTCAGTGTCTTTATCTAAATTCAGCTCAAAGTATTCTTTTAGCCCCTTTTTACATCTTTTGATCACTTCATCTTTATATTATGACTCATTTAATTTCCATCTGAAAGTATTGATCTTTTTCTTAATGACAACACTGGATTGTGATCTGACAAGGTTTTACATAGAAAATCATCGTTAATTCTGTTGACTAAGTTTCTTGAAATGAGAACTAGATCAATTCTTGGATGAGACTTATGAACATCAGAATAAATCTAAATTCTTTCTTGTTTTCTTCTATAGCTCTCCAAGAGTCTATCAGTTGTAATTCTTTCACGATGTCAAAGAAATCTCTTGGCTGCTTTCCCTGGTTCTTCTTGATTTTTTTCCCTGAGACTCTGTCCAATAGGGATTTATCATTCCATTAAAATCACCTAACAAACACTAGTTTTGGTATTCATATTGGGCCAATTTCTCTCTTAACTCTTTATAGAATGACACTTTTTCATTTACTGGTACATAAACACCCACAATCAACATTTTACATATGTCGATGTATACTTCAACTCTCACATAGTGACTTGTATAATCATCAAAAGTAGCTTTGGATCTAATTCAGGTTTAACATTCATCACCACACCACTCTTGCTATAACCCCCTGTTACCATACCTTACACCCCCATCCTGCAGGATAGCAAGATTGGTGGGGAATATCATTTTTATATAAATTGAACATATTTAGGGCTGGAAAAATACATGACAGAAGCCATGCTGATCTGAGACATGCCAACGCTAGGCAGAGAGCTGCCATCAGGTCAGACCAGCCTGAGACATGAACAGGCCATGAAGTTCAGACAGGATTAGGTGGAAGACTCTGGCATTAAGGAGTTCAAGCTAATCTCTCCTTTAATTGCAACTCTTTGCATTCCCAAAAGAAGCCTGGATATGACAGTCAGAGACCCTCCCATTCAATCTTACCCAGATACCTTTCTTGCACCCCCCCACCAGTCCAGTCCAAACTTCAAGGGGTAATCCTGATTCCCATATATTCTGTCATTCTTGTGCCAAAGCAATATGCTATTCCAGAACCCTTTGGTCAGTCAGTCCCTTGAGAAATCTTTGCCAGAACACCCCTTCAAAGTGGGGAAAAGGTATTGAAACCCTATATTTTTGTCTCAGCATTTTGTAACACCTTGGATTGTAAGCATACGTGTCAGTTTTGTGTTACCCTCAGATGCCTGTCTGACCCTCTCCGCTGCATTTCTTTTCTTCAGGACTGGTAAATATCACCCTCTTCCCTCCCTAAATTTTTCTCTGTCCAACCTTTTGCTCCTTATTTTCCTATAGCCTTGTGTTTGAGTGTTTGATTTCGTGTGTGTGTGTGTGTGTGTGTGTGCTTGTTATTTCCAATAAAGAATTTTGTTTATTTTTTTTAATTTTATTAAGTTTCACAAATAAAAAAAATCATCTCAAATTGTACTTTTACATGTAACGTTTTTGTTCTTCTACTCTGATCTAGTTTTCATTTTCTAGATATCTACTCACATATAAAAAATTATGCCTCACAATTCCATGTTCATCTTACGTGTTTGATCTTGCATTTCTCTCATCAACTCCTGTTATGTTAGTTATTCCCCTTTAATTTCAACCATAATTCAGATATTTTCACTTCGCAGTTCCCAGCAATTACCCATTACAATTTGCCATTCTGCTTTTATCTGATCGTCCAATGTCCCCTTTAATCTTTGTGAAACAATATCCGCATTTCTATTCTCAATAAATGACCCCCACCATTGTTCGATTGTGGGTATTTGCTGAGACTTCCACAATTTGGCATATTCAGTTCGCGCTGTCGTTATCATGTACAATATTAATCTCCAATGCCTCTTAATATTAGTATTCTCAAGAACATTTGTCATGTTTAACAAATAAAATTCAGTTTTTTTTACAAATTGAACCTTCAATATTTTACACATCTTTTTATGTATTTTACTCCAATATTTCTTTGCCTTGGGACATGACCACCACATATGAAATATTGTTCCCACCTCTTTCTGACATTTCCAACACATTCCCGTACCTGTATTGTAAATCTTTTTTAACTTTTCTGGTGTCACGTACCAGAATGTATGAAACATTTTAAAATAGTTCTCTTTGAGATTCTGAGCCAAATTTTTGTGTCCTTTTCCAGCTCTGTTCCCATTCATCTAATTGAACTGAATGCCCAATATTCTGCGCCCACAAAATCATTGCAGATTTCACAGTCTCCTCCTGTCTCTCCTGTGTTAATATTTCTTGATATATACGGGCTAACAGATGCGGTGGATTGTCAAAGATCCATTTAATCACTCCTGTCCTTTCTGTGGATTCTGTTCCATAGGTTTTCAAGTCCATCTGGAATCTCTCATTTAGCTGCCTGTACGGAAACCAACTTAATGGCAGTCCTTCCTGTTCCAATTTTTCTCTTGATTTGATCTTATAAGCATTTGTCATTGTTTTCTGTAATATATCCTCATATCTTAGCCATTTCTCTGTTGCCTTCCATCTTCCAAAGAAAGCTTCTTGGGGGGATATCCACATGAGTAGCTGCCTTATGTTTTTACTCTTATATTTATTCTATATCTTCAGAAGCGATTTTCTGATATAGTGATGCAAAAAATCTTTGTCAATTTCTGCTTTATCATAAAACATATAGGCATGCCATCCCATCCTCAGGTCTGCTCCCTCCAGTGCAAGCATTCTTGTATCTTGTAAGTTAATCCAGTACAGTTTGTTAATAATTGATTAGCAATTAACACAGTTACATACCTAGCCCAGGCAATAATGTACTGTGTCCATGATAGGTTAATAAACCCTTTTTATTTCATTCTAACTTACTAAAAAATAGAAGACTAACCTCTTTGTATGGCAAAAGCAGCCCGTAGTGTCACTAGTCCAGATACACCATCATGAAGGGTGGGACACCAGTGCCTTAAATAGATCTTGCAAAGGGGAACAAATTTGCAAGACTAATTTAAGGTAATTATACTCTGCCTTTCCTTAGATAAAGCTTCAGAGAGTGAGAACAAGAAACTCCTGTTGCTCCATCCGTCTCTGCCCACAACCCTTGAAACATCAATCAAATCATTTTCTACTCTCCATTCTGTCCTGTGTAATATTCTTGGCTGAACTACAAGCTCATTCCAAAGTGCCCATGGTTTCAGAGACTGTGTGAGATGGTCACTGTTTCTGAAGTATGCTGTGTAGTTTATGTGGATAGGAAGAAGGCAGAGCCTTCTATATATGGTAAAATATATAAAAATATGATAAAAAGATAGGCTAATACAGATTGTGAATAGAGGGAGATCATGGCAAAAAAAGAAAAAAACTCCCCCTAACACCGGTCTCCATCTGTCTCAGCTAGATTGCCGAAAGAAACGGAATGAAGCTGCAGAGACCTTGCATCATCCCTGCCTTGGCAGGGACTTTCCCCCAGCTAGGCACTTGTGCGAGCACGCCTTTCACCCCCCTCATTTAAGCGCGCAGGAGTTACTGGTAGTTCCTATGTGTGGCCCCTAATCCCTGTTTCTCTCTGCCCTTGACTGCTGCAGGGACCTCCTTATGCAGCCACGAAGTGGCTCAGGTGGGGCAGTATTACATGAGGATGAGCATGAGATATCAGAAAAAAAATCCATCTCCTCCCTTCCCTCAACTGGGTGAGGGGAAAGACTTGAGGACAACAAGCACCCTTTTAGCAAGCCAAGGACATGTGGAGAGGGTTGCACATACGTTCACACACTCAAACCCATCAGACAACAATACGCCCACTTGTTCCCTCTTCTCCTGCGGGAATGCCACATGTCTTTTGGCTTGCCCCCCCACCTGAGGTGCATGTGTAAATACACCATGCTCTTGCTCTTACTGGGAACCAGTCCCCTCCCTTTCAGTTTCTCTGCCCCCTCCTTGGGTCTTTCCAGCAGCTTTGCACCTGCTCCCACTGAACTGCCCCTCACCTTGACTGGCAGCTGCAAGGAGGATAGATGGAGCTCAGCCGAAGAGCCGGAAGTGCGGTCTCTTCTCTCTCTTCTCCTTGCCTTCCAGGAGGGGAGAGGCGCGGGGCAGGGGTACAGAAACCAGGTGTGGAGAGGGAGAAAGGGAAGGAAGGAGGGGCAGAAGAAATATGGACAGGGAGAGGCTTGGTGGAGCTAGAGCAAGGTGGGGGAGGTTAGGGCACGGCTAATGGTGGTTATACATTCAATTTTCAGAAGGCTTTTTTTGCAAAAAAGTATGTCTTATATGCCAACAAATACGGTTCTCTAAGTGTTGAATGGAAATGTTACTTTATTATATGTAACAACATTAATTTTGTTAAAGCAGGAAGAGTTACTTAGAGTTAATTTTATAATACTGTATTTACTGCTTGTTGCTGATATATAAGAGTAGGATTGTTAAAGGATATTGTTTATATAACTGGAGAAGTATATATTTCTAAAAATAAATAATTAGATTGCTTAGAGATGGATTATTAATAATTAAGTGAGAAATATCAAGCAGTCTTTAGATGTCTTCAGTTAGTGCTTATGATATGTTTTAGTTTATTATTTGCTTTTAGCCCATATATTAAGCAGTAAACTTTAAATGTAATATTGTTCTGGATTACATTATATAAAGGTTACAATTGGATTTATATTCACTTGTTTGCTCAAGGGTGGGAACCCTTTCTCTTCTCTATTTAGGTTTTGTTAGAATAACTATGTTAGGGTGGATTATTTACTTGCTCTTTGGATTAGTGTAGGTTATTTTTCTAAAGAATAGTTTGTTAGGATTTGTTTTGTATTTCTGTATCTTGTTCTATGTTTGTCTTTTGTATTCTTATTTTTTGTCTTTTTTCTCTTCCCTTTTGTGTTCATGTCTTTTATCTTAATAATAAATAAAATTAAATGAATTTTTAAAAGGATGTAGTGAATCACTTATTTAATTGAAAAAAGATGTAGTTAATACACATTTATTCTCAAAACCTGTATTAATCACTTGAAACATTCATTATTAAAAACAAACAAACACAGCCATTTTAAGACCAGAGCTATAGTGATCTCATGTTGATTTATGCTCCATAAAGCTAGGTAATTCAAAGTTAAGTCTGATTCCTTATGATCAAGAATGATGTTATTCAGTGTCACAAATTGTGCTGGCTTACAATTTGCCTTTCATTCAACAACATTTTGTCCAGTTGCTCAGAGCCAAATCTAGATAAGGAGGAACCACACCACTCATGTTTATGTCTGTGCCCATTTTGAAATGGGTACCTCTTTCCCAATGAGATGCATATCCATACCTTGTTGTGCCATATTCATTTATGATGACAATCATGATTTCCATTTCTTAGATCTATTTGGATTCCTAGAAACCACACTGTACTTTCTTGCCAAAACTTCATGCTATGACTGTGAAAACATCAGCCCCATTTTTTATCCACCTCTTTCTATCTCTTTGTATTAATGTTTCATATGGAAAAACATCAAACATGGCACCACTATATTGCAAGTTTCAGTGACCCTCCAATTAGTTGTAAAGCAGGAAAAAATGGGAAGGAAGATTCACAAAAGGAAAGCTCCTATAGCATGGATAGGCATGGTTCATGTGTGGTCTATTTCTGTATCCTTGCAGGCCATGCCCACTTTTTTTCAGTCGAATTTTGGCCCCAAATGACTTTTTTTTCATGTTGTGGGGAGTGAGGGTTTGGGAGAATATAGGTAAACTGCCATTCCACTTGTTGAGAAATATTAAAAATGAGAGATTGGTAGGTCTCCCAACCAGCAGAACATTTAGTAAATGCACAAACGGAAGTTGAACAGATTACCAGTCCCACTTCTATTGCTCCACCCCAGACACACTTAATCTAGCTCAAAATAAACACTAACAATTTGGTTAAAAGTATGTAAAAAGGATTTACTCACATAATCTTGTGCATAGTTTACACAGGTTCAAATTCTTGAAGAAAGGTAAGAAGAAATTAAGCAGTCACACGCTTGCAGGGAAGCAGAAGAACAATAAGGGAAGAGGGAGAGAACATGCAAGGGGAAGTGGGTGTTGACCAAACAACAGGAAGTTTACTCTAGGGAGTCCCCTCTATGGCTACAATAAACATGCAAACTAACTAGGCAGTTAACTAAGTATGCAAAGATTGCCACTCCCAACACCACATGCAGTGGTTTGCTATATTTTCCAGCTGTTTGGAGAATAAAAGTTGCCCAGAAATATGTTTTAAATTGTTTTCTGGTGGCTTAATTTTGGTGGAGAGAAAATCTCAGTAAATCCTGGGAGGCATTCCCCACCACGACCTGCTGAGACTTTACCTGTTATCCAGGAATTCTCAAATATTATTGCCAGTGGCTCTTAGTGCAAGTCCTTTTAATACCCTTGGATGTAGTTCAGCTGGCCCTGAAGACTTGAAATCATTTCTAGTAGGTATTCCTGTATGATTTTTTTCACCTATTCAGTGCTGCATTTCTTCTACTGCAATATCTGGTCCATTTTTTCCATATTAAGCACTGTTTTCCTTTTGGAAGAGGACCAAGGCAAAGTAGGTGTTGAGTAATTCTGCCCTATCATTTCCTTGTTCTTTCTTTTGCTACAGACATAATCAAAAAGTACATTTTATGGTTCTTAATCTCATTAGCAAGCTTGAGCTCATTCTGTACTTTAGCTTTTCTGACTTTCTCCCTACAAGTGCTAGCTATTTGTTTGAATTCCTCTTTGGTGATTTCCCCTGTTTTCCTTTTCATGTACATGGTCCTATTAAATTTTAGCTCAGTTGAAAGTTCTTTAGATGTATTTGTTAGAGTCTCACAAACTAGATCAGGAAGGCTTTAAACTGTGTTACAAAAGTTTATATAGAAAGATAACATAATGACAGAATTTAGACAGTGGGGAGTTACTACATATAAAACCAGTAGTAAATAAACAGTTGTTTCCAACATTTCAGTAAATATTGCTTCAATTAAACAGTGACATCTGCAATGAAGTAACATAATACCTGTCAAAGTCAGAGACCTGGGTGGCGAGCCAGCCCGGAGAAGAGAGTGGGAGAGCCAGCAAAGTCCAGCCAGGAGGAAACAAGCAAGCACTTACTCAAGGAAGTTCATTTACC
Organism: Cyclura pinguis; assembly: GCA_030412105.1. Taxonomy (NCBI): domain Eukaryota; kingdom Metazoa; phylum Chordata; class Lepidosauria; order Squamata; family Iguanidae; genus Cyclura; species Cyclura pinguis. The sequence continues at coordinate 191,603,304 of CM059600.1, read as the reverse complement.
AGAGCACCAAGTGAAGCTGTAGCCAGAGTTCCAAAGCCAAGGGTCAAGAGTCCAGAGATCAATTCAAAGTATCAGGAACTGGGTGCTGGGAGCACAGTACAGGCAAGAAGAGGGCTTGTAAGAAGTCTGCCACAAGCAAAGGGAAGCTTCCACGTAGGCAGTTATATAGCCCCAGGCACAAGTGTGTCCGGTCAGCGCTTCTTAAACTTAGCCAAGGAAGCCTCCCTTTGCACAGCCCTCTTGAGTCTCCACCTTGATTGGGGGCTTATTGAACCAGGCTCCAGAGCCTCTTCAATCGGATCTCTGTTGCTCCAAAGGAGCAGGCACAGAATCGGATCCCTGTTGCTCTAAAGGAGCAGGCAGAGGGACGTCTGTGCCTGCTTGGTCCATGGCAGCAGGGGGAGCTCTTGAGCTGCAGGACTCATCTCCAGCCAGAGCCACAGGGACCAACAGCTGCTGCTCGTCATCAGCAGTTCTGACAGGGGCTTCAGTTATCACACTACCTTTCTCTTCTCCTCCCACCTGTGAATATGTGTCCCTTTCATGAAGGCAAAGCCTTTAATCATTTTCTCAATTTTAGTTAGACTTGTCATACACACTTTGCTTTTTTCCAGAAGCAGACACTTTTTCTGTTAACAGGAATAACTTCTTTTCAGTATGAAAATAAATTGCTCACACTTTCAGTAGTCTGTTTATTGTCTGTAGTGTTCCTCACTGCTTTTCTCTTGATATCTCTTGAATAATTTCTGCAGTTTTCCCCTCAGCCACATCTCTCCAAGTTCAGCATTTCACCTGCTGAAGACATTGATTGCCAAGTTATTTTTCTCTCCTGCCCCAATAAATTATTCTATTCTCCCAACCCCTTCGAAACCAAACTAGTCATTTCAAGTCCTTTATAAACTGTTTTGTGACTGGACACATCTGACATGAGAACCATTTTGTCAATGGGCAAACCTCTCTATCGTACCAGCCATTTTTGTGAGAGTACCCAGGACCTTCTCTGTTTGTTTCCCATACAGATGTCCCAAAAAGTCAGAGGCCCGCTATTTTGGCCCTCAGCTCTTCGGAATTAATTTTTTAGAATTCATTTTTTGCATGAACAATCTAATTTACAATCAAAGTAATATGCAATGAAAAATAAAGAAACTGAAAAAAGAAAAAGAGAGAGGAAAAAAGAATACAGCTAATACACAGCAGGGCTCTCACCTCCCCAATCCTGATGGTAATGAAAAGAAAAAAAAATTAATTACAGATCTAATTAAATAATCCTACTAAAATTACTAATAACCATAGCCACAGATTACTACATCAGTTTCCAATCTTTCAGAAACTCTTCAGTTGGGTTATGCTTTAGTGTTCACATTAATTTGGCCATTTGGGCTAACTCCAGCAAACTTTTTATTTTTTTAAAAAAAGTTAAGTAAAAGGAAAAAGAAAAAGAAAAAAAACTCAACAACAGAATCCAAACATACAAAACAACAAAGCAACAACAACAACAACAAACTGCAACATCTTAATCTAGACATAACTAAAACAAATGCTAACAAAACGTAGCTAAAATTAGTTCCTGCCCTTGTTGCAAACAGTTCCTACTACTTAAACAAAAACACCTAACTATTAAGTCATTCATTTTATGCCATAATTATTGACTGTGGCATACCACTTATCATTTTAATTATTTACTTACTTAATTCCTCAAATTTATAATTCATTATTACCTTACTTGAAATTTCTTTATAGTAATGACCAATCATTGAAAGATTATAATTATCTATATAAAAAGAATTAAAACAACAAACAGAATACATCTTTTAAATCTACTTTTACACTTCTCACGTAGTAATATTAATTTTAACTACCAAAACCTATTGTCATCAGATTGTCTTCACTCAATCAACCATTTCTATTCAAGTTAACTCAGCAACCTTATCAATCCATTCTTCCATTGTTGGTGATTCACTCCATTTCCAAGTGTGAGGAAACAATATTCTTGCTGCTGTTGTCATATTTCAAAGAAGTAACACATATTACTGTTGGAAAATTCCAGCATTCCCTCCTCCCCCTCTTGTTCTAGGACAAATGGGGCTCAGCTGGCATACAGTTTCTTTTTCCTTTGCATGTCAAAGCTTTCTGTGTTCTTACCTGAAGACTCACTCTTGCTCTTTATGCTATTTAAATGCATGGCTATGGTATCTAGGTGACCAGACCATGTAACCTAGGATAGACCCTGGGGTCATTGGCCTTACAGTTTGTAACCTGAAACTGCTTGCCTTGTTTTGCTTTCTAAGTCAGTCTCAGTTCACAGAAGCCACACAGAGATTGGGACATGCTTTTTTCTGCTACTCTGCTAAAAGAAGGCTGATTCCTAAAAGTTTTAGCTTTCATAGAATTTCTCCAAAGGGCTAATACCCTGGGAAACTCTAACTCCCAACATTTTACTCTCCAGTTTTTTATTCATAACTCCAAACAAAATAATTTCTGGTAACATTTTAAAACTACCTTTAAAATGTTGGGGATTAATTCTCTCAGAGACTAAAAGGGAAATCGGACGATGAGATACAAAAAGAATGGCAAATTGTGATGGGTAATTGCTGGGTACTGTCATATGGAAATGAGTAATTCATGGTTTAAGATAATTTATGAGGGGGCTACTGGATATATATCATGAAGCTGGAATATGGAGATGGAAAAGCAAGAACCAACAAGTAATATTAGCAGTATAATGTAGTACAATAATATAAGCATGCTAAGAGACATTGAAAATGAAATCTAGATCAGTGTGGAAGATCAAAAATATTTCATTTAAGTTTACAGTAATAATTGTTTGTTTTATATTTGAATCTGAATAAAATGATTACAAAAAAAATGTTGGGGATTAACACATAAATCTTAGAGCAGTAACATTTTGCTTTCTTACATGTCCACCCTATATGAAAAAGAAGCCCTCCTTACTTTGACATCCCCTACATGGGTTTGAAACATTCAGAGATATTTTTCAACAACTTATTTGGGGTTAGACACCATCTATATATCATCTTATACAGGTTTTATTTTAAGTTACTGCACAAAGTAAATTTTATATCTTTGGACCACATTTTCCTCCATACATCCATATGGACATTATGCTCAAAGTTTTGGCCTGTACTCTTTTACAGGCTCATCTTCTGTCTCTAGTTTCAATATCTGTTTTTTAATTGCATGGTCATTGTCTTCACACAACTCTAAATAAAACTCATTTTCTCTAAGCTCTGTGGCAGCATTTCTCTTGTCTTGATCAAATCTGTCCGTAAATTGGATATAAGCAAACCTATTAAGGTCTTTGCTTTCCTTAAAAATCGTATCTCTTCATTTTAAAATTCTAGCTATCTTGTTGAAAGTACAAAATATCATCATAGAGCAACCATCTCCAATTTTTACCCCATTCATTCTTTATAAATACTGCTTTGCTGTAACAGAGGCAGATTGGATTCCCAGTTTGGGAGAAACATGGCAGTGGCAGCAGCTGGGGGGATGTCTTTCCTCTCAACTCACTCAAGCTCTGAGATCTTTTTGTTTATTTTTTTGGTCAAACTGGATTTTAACTCCCTTCTCTTTTTAGCCTTCCCACATCCACAAAAAGAAAGGGTTTCTGTGAGGAGGGGAGCAAATACACACCAGGCTATCCCAATTGCAGCCTGCCTCTTCCCCGACCGCATACTCTTTTCTCCCGTCACTCCAGCCCAAAGAATGCATGCATGGTGGCCAGAGCTTATCATCACCTCTGCTGCTGTGTTAATGCAATGGATAAGCCTGAACCCGGGGTCTACAATTTAATATAAATTGGATATTAAAAATATACCCCTCCATGTGCTTGAGAAGACCCTGGATAAGCACGCACACGGGCACGGCCAAATGGCTGAAAAATACAAAGAAAAATCCTGGTCAGGCCAGTAACTTTCCATTGCACTGCTTCAGGAGACCTCCAGGCAAGTACACATTGAAACACAATTAAGTATGCACCAAGGACACAAAAGATTCTCAGCCCCGAACTGTCAGCTTGACAGGATTAGCGCTCCTGACTACACAAACTGTCAAGCGCGGCCCATTTGCATACTGTCAGGGCTATTGACAACCCTGACTAAAACCCATCAAGTCAAGCACTGACCTTTGGAGGCTTTGGCCATTTCCGCACCGGGCTAGTAAAACGGTGCACAGCAACCTCCAGCGGAGGTCTTCTGCACTGTAGAGTGGACTGGGGTTGGACTACTTTCTGTAGTTCCATACCTCAGTCCACTCTGGAGCAACTGGAACTGGTCGCTCGGCGTGTTTTTTAAAAACCTCTTTTTAGAGGTTTTTAAAAATCACGGAGCGCGCAACCCCGTGCCGCTCTGTCGCCCGGCTCCGGAGCAGATTTGCAGGCGTGCGCAAGTGCGTGCCTGCAGATCTGCCGGGGGCGGGCTTCTGGCTGGCGAGCTTCTCCGGTTGGTGGAGAGCCTCCACCAACCGGAAGCCGCCATTTGGGACGCCGGAGGACTGCGGAGCAGCGAATTCGCGCTGCTCCTCATGGTGACGGACTCGGCCGGCCGGAAAACAAAACCGGTAAGCTCTGTTTTCGGCCGTTCCCCCCCCCCACATGCGGAAAGGGCCTTTGTCTCCACTTGAGAACCTATTGTTCTCCCCGGGAACTGTCTACCCTCCAGGCACATTTTCTCCTATAACTACCCCCAGTTTTCGAGCGCTTCCTTGGATAGCTCTTGGCTTCCTCTCCACCTTGTTGCTGCTCCATTTGCTGAGCCTTCCCCTCAGCCTTCACGTGCTGAGCTTTACTGCTCCCGACTCTCTGGCTCCATTTCAGCTTCCCAGACATCTGGATCAGGTGTAGTATTCCCTCGATACCCTCTTGAAATCCCCTATCCATTTTCCTCTCTTTATTTTTCTTAGGTCTATGTGAGTGAGTGCGTAAGTGTGCAGTGATGTAGGTTTTAAACAAAGAAAATAATTATAAATTAATTTTGTCTGGGTCTTGACTCGGCCTGACCCCGTAAAAGTTGGGTACAAGGTCTTGCAAGGTTATCCTACCTCTTGTGAGTGCTAGGCGTGTGCTTGGTCCAACTTGGAAATCCCCTTAAAATTGGGAGCAGACTAGGTGTCCTCTGAGGAACCCCCAGAAAATTAGAGTAACAGTTGCCCCATGCCATTTTATTAATAGGGACTTGATCATCCACATTTTTTGGTATCCATACAGGGTCCTACAACCAAATGTCTACAGATAGCGAGGACTCACTGTACTTCATATTTCATATTACTCACTACTTTATAATCCTGTATTGCCTTTTGCTATCTTTGCTATCTTTTTTAAAATACATTATAGATTTGATTTACTTTTGAATGTAGTTCTGGATCAAAGATCATTTTCTCTTGCTCATTGGAGCTAGAACATTGGGCTGTTCTTACCCATAGTCTTGGGATGTGCAAGTTTGAGCATTCGTGACTGTGTCTTGTCCCATATCTAAATGGGTGGTCAAGTTCATTGATGTACCGAACCATCTGCGCACACATTGCTGCCATCAAATATATTGGGACATGAATATTCATGAAATTTGCTATTCATAGGGGGTTTCTGGAAAAGAACCCACGCCAATATGGAGGCACACTGTATATGCCAATGCTGGTGTAAAGAAAAGGAACCCAAATTTTCACCCTGGAACTATTTTGGGTCCTTTTTTCAGTAAGAAGAAGAGACCAGGAGTCACTAAGTATCCACCTCCAGTTTTAGAAAAAAGATTCTCCTTGACCTAGAATTGCCACTGGGGCAGGGAGAACATGCCAATAATGCTCCCATACCACCTGGAAGGCATTTGAATGTAAACAATTTCTTAACATGGGGATAGGAAGTTGGTAAGACAGATAAGCAAGGATGAAATGAGTTCTCAAGGCCATAAGTCAATGAGATAAGATGTTGTAGATGAAACACTGTGGCCAAGACTCTCTTTCTCAGCATAGCAAAAATATATGCCAGTACAGGTTTGCTGAATCCCACAGTTGTGAAATCAGTTATCCAATAGCATCATGGCTCAGTTAGCTCCCCCCGCAACACCAAGTCAAAATGAGAAAGAGGACTATGTCTGTGCTTGCAAAATGATTGCCTGAACTAGTGTGCACTTTCACAGCCTCTGAGAAAGTACAGCCACTTGCACAACTATTTTGATCCTAGTGTCTCCTGTCAAAAGATTTTAGCCTGTGTAGGAACAGATGGAAATGAGACAGAAAGGCAGAAGGCACAGTTAAAGAAGGCCAAAATCACTGAGGAAAGAGGAGAAGGGCTGAGGAGAACTGAATTGTTTAGTATCAGGTTGGAGCCTAGGGACTGAATTTGGGGCACAAATTTTTTTGTAAGTAATTGATTAAATTATGCCCCCCAGTTTCTACTTTCTCTGCCTCACAAGGACATAAACAATCACAATATGGTGAATTATTGTATCTTCCCTTCAGTAGTGCAGATGGGAGCACATTGAACTTTGCCTGGGTAAATGCTTTCCTGTATTTTGGGATAGTTAAATTGATCAGATGATCAGTAGGATGAAAGGCTTGCCCTCTGTCTTTAAAAGCTGGGTAAATGGAAGCTGCACTTATGTAATTTTGCAACTCGATATCTCAAATATGCTGATATATAGTTTCTTTTGCTTTCATATAACCCATGGCAAGAATGGCATTTTGTGAGAATCCTAGCCTTAACACTTTATCTTCAAATGTCTTTTCCACCTTGTATGAAAAGGATCACTTAGAGTCAGAGGGGCCAGGCCTTTAGGCATGAATAACATTTTTAACCAAAAATTTAACTTATAAATCCATATCTGACACACAATAGAAAGTTGACCAGTCTCTAGTCATACAAGTACATTTGACACACAGCTCAGAAGACAAAGAATAGTTCTCAAAAAATTTGTTTGAACAGATTCTAAAGCCACAACATTGCTAAAAACACCCACTTGTCCTCCATATGGCATTTGTGGTAAATTCTTGGTGTTGAATACCTGAATTGCTGAGGGTACATGCTGGCCTCCCTTGGCACAGAAAAATGAAATTAGTGAGTTATAACTCTGTTGTACATTGGCTATGGTATAAGATACTTGAGCTCTCTAAGATTCAGAAAATTGAAAAACTACTTCCAAGTACTTATAGAATTTAACCTGTTCAACTGAATGATTGCCAGTGGTGCTTACACTGTTTTCAAGTAAAAACTAAGACTTTAGATTGATCATAATTGATCACCAGCTGTTCAGTGCTGCAGTAGACATCAAGCACTCTTAGTAGCCATCTCAGACCCACACATGAAAGTGACAGAAGTACTGCATCATCTGTGTAGAGTAGAATAGATACAAGTCTCCCTGCCAATTTAGGTGGATGAGAATCTATTTCAGATAGTGTCTTCAGATAGTGACCAAGGAATTAATATAAACATTGAACAAGGTTGGGGCAAGAACACAGCCTTGTTTTACTCCAGTATGTGTTGGTATTGACCTGGTCAAATGTCCTTCATGGTTACATCTCACTCGCAGATATGTTTTGTTATGAAGACTGCGAATGAGAATCAACAGACTCCTGTCCATATTGGTAGCCTTAAGTTTGTATCATAATCTATCTCCTGGAATCATGTCAAAGGCAGACTTGAAGTCTATGAAGGCTGTGTAAAGTACCCTCCTGGGAGAAAAGGAATATTTTTCTAATGTCTTTTTCCACCTTTCTAATAAATGCTGTAATACTAATCCCTGATCAACTGATAAGCATCTAGACCTGAAGCCTGCTTGCTCTTCCTCCAGAAAATTTTCTTCATCCATCCACCTTAGTAATTTCTGTAAAAGATGACTAGCATATAACTTGCTAATAATGCTTAACAAACTGATTGGTCTATAAGTGGCAGGATCTGATTTTTTACCTTTTTTATAAATACGGATGATTATTGCAAGCCCCCAATCAGGTGGAATGCAAGCAGTCCGGTCTACACATGTAAACAGGATAGCTAAAACTGGTGCCCACCACTCCAAATTTGACTTGAGCAGTTCAGGGGGTATATGATCACTACCAGGAGCTTTGCCAATTTCAGATGATAAAACAGGGGACCAATCAGGAAGCCCTTCTAGGTCTTGTGGAGTTAGTGAACCTCCAGCTTGCCTACCAGCATACATAGTGCTGAAATATGATTCCCAGGTCTTCACAGGGATTTGAGAATCAAATCCATGTAAGTTGCTTTGCCAGCCCCAAGACACTATTTTCCAGAAAGTAGCTGAATTATGGGTCTGTGATGCAGCAATCAACTTCTGCCAATTCATTCTCTATGCCTGTCTCTTTTTTTCCTTGATTAAATTTTTATATTTCTTCCTTAACAACAGCGATTCTAAAGGTAAAGATGCCATATTCAGCTTCCTGTATAGTTTATATTTTTCAACTAGAGATTTCTTCATATCTAAACATTCTTGGTCAAACCAGGGTTTAGACTTGAAAGAATAGATATGTTTTCTGGGAGCATTATTACATAACAAACAATTCTGCAGGTGTACAATTAGATTCTGATACAAACATAAAACCTCTTTTGGCGATCTTACAGATAGAAGGGGGTGTTTTAATCTAAGACAGCTTATTGAGTAAAGGAGATTGGTTGAGGCTTGCTCTAACTTAACATTCCATTTAACTCAACCCAGGTTCAAACTCAGCATAAAGATCTTGTGCCTCAAGATTTAAAGTTGCAATTAAAGGGAGATGATTACTTTCAGTACGGACATCCACCCTGAAACTTGAGACCAGGTTTAATAAACTGTAAGATACCATTAGGCAGTCAATCGTTGAAGCCCTAGTGCCAGATGTAAATGTAAGTTCACCAGATCTAGCTCCTTCAACCCCACCTTCAACCCCATCACTAAATCTAAGTTATTTATCATTTGCAGAAGGCACAAACCAGAAAAATTGTATACCATGTCTTTAAATTGCCTGACAGGTATCAGATTACCTGCTTCTGCTTCAGGGAGGTATTCACCAAAATGGTTATAAATTGTTTCATCATTTGAACACAATCTGGCATTGAAATCACCTGCCAAGATCACAAGTGCTTCTGGGTGCATGACAGATGTTTTATTAATAAATTCTTGTAGCCTTATCTACCTATCCTTAATTTGCTGTCCTTGAGATAATGGAGGAAAGTAAACATTTATTAGCAACAATGAGAGTCAATACAGTTATATAACCAGAGCAATCGAAATATTAGGCAGGAAATCAGTGTCAGAGATTTCAACTCAAAGCTTGGTAGAGATCTATATGCCAAGGCCTCCCCTAGGGCGGCCTCCTCTTACACTAGGGTCTGCTTTCAAGAAATGTGTCTCAAAACCATTTAAATCTAAGCTATCACACTCCCAGGTCTCTTGGAGAAAAATTATATCATAACTTCCAGTAAACTCACAAAAGGAACGGTCTGCAATCTTACTATGCCAGCCTGCAATGTTCAAGGACAAAAATAGCAGCTGACGAGTCTGATAAATCTGATGTGCTAGTTTGAATCAATCTGAAGTATGAGGAGATCTTCCAACATGAGGTTTTGGAGGGCTTCTCTTCAAAGCAAAACCTTCCCCTTGGCCCAGAGAACACAGATCCAGTTTACTGACAGTAAAATTTGAGATAGTAGTACCAGGTCCTTGATTTTTTTTTAATAATCATTTTATTCAAATTCAGATATAAAACAAACAATTATAACTGCCAGCTTAATTGAAATATTTCTGATCTTCCACACTGATCTAGATTTCATTATCAATATTTCTTAACATGCTTAAAATATTGTACAACATTTACTGCTAATATTACTTGTTGATTCTTGCATTTCCATCTCCATATTCCCGCTTCATGATATATATCCTGTAGCCCCCTCATAATTTATCTTAAATCATGAATTACAGATTTCCATCTGATAGTACTCAGCAATTACCCGTTACAATTTGCCATTCTTTTTGTATCTCATTGTCTGATTTCCCTTTTAATCTCTGAGAGACCATGTCAGCATTTTTGTTTTCAATAAGTGTACTCCACCATTGTTCTATTGTGGGTATTTGCTGAGTTTTCCAGAACTTTGCATATTCAATACAAGCTGTTGTTATCATATACAGTAATATTCTCCAATACTTCTTTATACCAGTACCTTCTAATATATTGGTCATATTTAACAAATACAATTCTGGTGTCTTAGCAAACTGAACTTTCATTAATGCACAAATTTTGTTATGTATTTCACTCCAATATTTCTTAGCTTTTGGACATGTCCACCACATGTGATATATCGTACCGACCTCATTCTGACATTTCCAACAATGTCCAGTATCTGTATTATGTACCAGGTCCTTGATTATCTACTTTGTTCTTTAATGAAACACTGCACTTTACTGGGCTGTGATCATTGTCGTTGGGCCATCCTGTAGTTTCAGCAGCTTCTGCAGCGTAGTCTATAGAATCCAAAGATGTGTTTAATCTGTTCACATTAGAGACTAATGGTTTGACAGTATTATATAAAGATAATCCCATGTTGGCTGCTTTTTGTGGAGAACCTTGTTCCCGTTCTTTGAGCTCTCTCATTGTGAGCCAGGCAGCTATCGTAGCCATATTTGCCTCTACAGGGGGTTGCATGGGGGTGAAATCCTCAGAGATACCTTTCATTTCATGCTTATAAGAAAGTAGATTCATTTCTGCAGTAACCTAGTGATAGTGGATGATCGGTTTCTCAACCCAAAGTTGTAGCTTATGGTGGTATGACTTGTGAGCTGCATTTGGAGTCTGATAGTCTAAACTTTGCTCACAAGAATCTTTCTGCCTCTTCATCATACTTGTCAGATAAGAACACAAATGATCAAGGCTGGACATCATTTCATTCTGGGCCTCATGAGGCAGGGCATAGAAGGATGTTATTAGGTTCTTTTCAGTATTATCAAAGGGATCATTCTCCAAATTCATCAGGTGCAAGGGCCCAGGGGTCTCAAGACATTGTTCTTTGGGCTCTGGTCATCCAGATTTCCCCCTTCAGAATCAGTGTACACTAAATCTTGGTGAGCTGCTTCACCTTGAGATGTTTTTGAGGATGCTACTACTTGTAGAAGTAATGATGCTGGTGGAGCCAGATTTTTGAAGAATTTTGAGACTAATATGCTGGTTCTCTTCAGGTTTTCTCTATGTTCATACACCATCTTGGTGAATCTCCATTCTTGGAATGTGACCACTGCTCTGGCATGTAAGCCATCAAAGTATAACTGCTCCACATATACTAGATTTGCATTATTCAAAATACCAGGAATAAATGCCCTTAAAATATTCCAAAGATGGGCTTTACGCTTCTTTTGTGGTAAGATTCCCAGAGGCTTGGGGTAGTTTGACAAAACTAACTTATTTCAGATTAGCATCAATTTCCAACTCCCATCTGAAGAGATCGTCTCCTGAGTTGGTTTAGTGTTGGCTTCTGACAGAACATAAGACCAAGGATCCTGAATTAGAGAATCTGATGTGGAAGTCTGGTTTGGAAAAGTGGAATGGCAAGACAAAGTTTAGGAGGCTCTTGCTTTGTTTCCTTCCTAACTGATGACTTCTCAGAATTTTGATTGGGCTCCACAACTGGACTACTGTCAAGTAGATTAAAAAGCTTTCTGAAATCCATTTTTTGTGATATACTGCCTTGAGATTTTTGACATTTTTACTTTTCTTTGTACTTATGACCTCTCTTCTGCATTGATTCATCTCATGAGCTGTATGAGTTTTCTTTGTTGGTTTATTTTTCCTAATTGAGGAGAGTCTGTTGATGTTCTTTTCAGCTTTTGTGGCCTCTTTGTCAGACTTTATCCAGGAGGTTTTGCAAATTTCTACCAAAATGGTAACAATTTTATTACAGTAAGATACAAAAGATTTTATATTTTCAACATCCTCTGTTAATAATACAAGCCACTTTGCAACTAATGGGCTCTCCTCATTTATCTCAGAGAGCAGGCAAAAGGGCTCTTTTTTTGTTACATTAGCATTGTTTGAAGAAAACTCTGAAATTTGCTGTAACATTAATTCCTCCACTTGGTCAACAAGGGTTAACCTAGGAGTTACTGGGCTCTTTGCAGGGGACCACTCAGCAGGTGGGCTAACTAGACTAGCGTCTTCCTTGTAACCTTCAGTATTATCACAGAGAGACTCTTTAAGATTGATATTGGAATCTGAGAGCTGCTGTTTCTTGGCTACCTCCTTGGATTTCTTGTTTGTGTAGAACAGAGTGATTTTTGTTTGAGCCTTTGCTTTCTTTGGAGGAGGATTCGTAACAGACGGGGTAAGTGCATGAATTTTATAACCACTCCAAGTCATCATCATATTCTTGTTTCCTCGTTAAGTTTTCTTACTGTATTTTTTGATTAGATTGTCAGCCTATGAACCACTGCCAGCAGCCAGCCAGTCAGCCACTATAGCTCCGTTTAGCCTTAACCTGGAACGTCCTCCATTTCAGTCCTTTTCACTTGCAACTCTATGACATAAAAGAATCCACTTACTTGATTTACTCCCTCTGTTTTGTTTTGTTTGCACTTGTAGTTGTAAACGCTCAGTTACTTAACTCACAGGAAGGAAAGGGAGGAAAATAAACAGAGATAAAAATAAAAGGGCAGAGAAATGTGGGAATGAAGTCAAATGCATCTAGCTATGCCGCCCAACATCCAGGGTTGTGAGTTCGATCCTGCTGGGCTCCAGATTGACTCAGCCTTCCATCCTTCTGCAGGTCAGTAAAATGAGTGTCCAACTTGTTGGGGAAAAAATAGCTAAATACATTGTAAACAGCTTAGAGAACACTTAGCTAATAAGCACTATAGAAATACACATGCTATTGCAGAGTACCACTGCTTCCCAGACTGTTAGGAGATGGGAAGTTGGTCACTACCAAAGCTGGCAGTGTTCACATCGCAGGAGGTATGGCCTTTTTCTGAGACAACACTTGGGGAAAGTTTTAGCTCCCAAGATGCTTTGGAGTACAACTCCTGTGATTCTTTATCATCATCCATGCTGGTCAAGTGGGGCTGGTGGGAGAGCTTTGAGTTGGTGTCAACTCTGATCTCTGATCTGATGGCTTCCCTTCGCATCCTTTGACTACCATAGTCCTGTGTACACATTGCCAGATGCTCCTGGAACAGCACTGAGGGTAGTATGAGCAATTGGGCGGCGGGAAGGTAAAATCAGCTGTTTTAACATGCAAACACAGAAGAGCTTTGCCAGCATAGACATAGATGTCCCTGCATGGTGTACAGTGTATAGCAGAGCTTTCCAAATTGCATTCTGTGACACGTTAGTGTGTTGCCTGAAGTGTGTAGGTGTGTCACCTACAATATTGGAAATATATGTCATTATTTATAAGTCATATATTTTTAAAAATATATGAAAGTTTTTCATGAGATATGTTGTGTCCCCGTACATTTTCTTATTAATGTGTCTATATCTCTTATAAGGGTTAGTTTAACCTCCAGTTTGCTAGTAAAACTGAATTACTGTGTCATGAAATTATGCATGTTTAAAAAAATGTGTCACCAACATGAAAAGTTTGGAAAGCTCTGATGTATAGTATTCATTTGTTACTGCCCTGGCTAGTCCGAGCTTTGGGTATATTGAAGATATCCTCTTGATATCATAATTCAGCTTCACTTCTCTATTCCTCTCCACGTGCTTGCGAGGCCACCGGACAAGCACGTAAACAAGCTCGGCCGTTAGTCACCGTAATATTCCTGGAAAATACAGGCAGGCCAGAAATAGCTGACTCACTGCTTTAGGAGACCTCCAGGCAAGTACTCTAATTAAGTATGCACGCCACTTACAAAAGAGCCTCTGCCCCGCGCTGGCAGCTTGATGGGCTAACTATACAATACCCAAGTACTCTGCGTTTGCATACTGGCTATTCTATTGAGAACCGCTACGGTAACTCAATCATTCAGATTCTGACCAAACCTATTCATTATCTCTTTTCACACTATTTGATAGCAGAGATTCAGCAGTTGGCACCCACCCAAAATGGACACCAGCCACATTTATGTATAGCTCACTTCAGCACCTATGGAGCCTCCATTTTCATGGGTTCAGCATTTGCAGACTTGATTCTCATTGTGTGATTTTATTTAGTTTATTTATTTAATTTACTATATCTGACTCTGCCATGGAAAAAAAATGTTCTCTCTGGGAGTCTCTAGGCCCTCCACTGGAAGTGGACCATAGAGTCGCACTAGAGCAGGGGTGTCAAACTCAATTGCACAGGGGGCCAAAATCCAAAACACACTTTAGGTCGCGGGCTGAACAGGATAAACATTTATTGAACACACTAAAACTAAACTTTTAAAACTTTAAAACTTTTAAAACTTAACTTTTTTGAACATAAATATGAATAAAAACAGACAGGAATATTATTCCGGAATAAATCAACTCAAACCTTAAATAACTTATAATATTTTGCTCTCCATAAAAATATATCCTGTCTAAATTATACAAGTTAGAAATAAAGTGAACGTTAAAAGAACAAACATTCAAATTTCTTTACTCTAATGTCATTTTATATAAAAAATAAACTTAAATTTTAAATATCCCAAAAGATTTTGCTCTCCATAAAAATATATCCTGTCAAAATTATAAAAATTCAAAATATGAACATGCTGCATAACAAAACCTGGAAATATAAATAAAATTTGTGCTTTTCAGCAATAACAAATCAAATCATTCAGTTGTCTTTGCTCTTATGTCATTTTATCAGAGCTGGACGCCTGGCATCTTTTTTTGGCAACAAGTTCGTTTATGTTTGGTGTGAGGTTCTGTGTTGTGGAGATTCTCAGGATGGACTGCAGGTGCTCATCAGTGAGACGACTCCTGTGTGCTGTTTTGTTAGTCTTCATCACTGAGAAGAGCTTCTCACACAGATATGTGCTACCAAACATGCACAAGGTTCGAGCCGCATGTAGACGGAGCTGGGGCATTTCTGCGGGAATGGAGTGAATAAACTGTGCGGGCCCTGCAGTGTCGTACTTTGCCTTCAGTGTGCCATTACACTGCAGCTCAATCAGCTCCATCTGAATCTGCACAGGTGCAGTTTCCACATCGACGGCAAATGGGTTGCGAAGCAACTCAAAATTCTTTTTTTGTTCTTCAAAGTCACCAAAGCGCCGTGCGAACTCAGTGCGCAGTGCGCTCAGTTTATCAGCAAAGTGCGTATTTGGGAACACCGTTGTGCCGACTTGGTTCAACATTACTTGGCAACAGGGAAAGTGGGGCAAGTTGCACTGGTGCATTTGTGTCTCCCATAAAAGCAGCTTCACTTGAAATGCCTTCACTGCATCATACATGTCAGTGATCATGCAGTCACGTCCCTGGAGCTGGAGGTTTAAGGCGTTGAGATGAGCTGTTATGTCAGCCAGAAATACCAACTCGCATTTCCACTTTTCATCCCTAAAATTGGTGGAGTCTTTTCCTTTACTGTCCCTGAACTGACAGATTTCGTTGCTGAGCTCAAAAACTCTGTTGAGAACTTTCCCCCGACTTAGCCAACGCACCTCTGTATGATAAGGAATGTCAGCAAACTCTGAATCTATCTCCCGCATAGAGGACTGAAAATGCCGGTGATTTAAACCTTTAGCTCGGATAAAGTTTACGGTTTGTGTTACAGTGCTCATTACATTGTCCATCTTCAGGACTTTGCCACATAGTGCTTCCTGGTGTATGATGCAGTGATATGCCGTTAACTCACCAGTACAGTTCTCCTCCTGCATCTTTACTCACATCCTTCCCACTAGTCCACTTTTTTCACTACACATAGATGGTGCTCCATCAGTTGTAAGTGCAATAAGTTTGTCCCAGGGCAGTTTCATGTCGGTTATACTTTGACATACATTTTCAAAAATGTCTTTTCCAGTCATTGTCCCGTGCATCGATTTAATGTCCATTATTTCCTCTGTAACGCGCAAATTGGAGTCCACTCCACGGATGAAGATGGCCAGCTGTGCAGTATCAGTCATGTCAGTACTTTCATCCACAGCAAGACAGTATGCAATAAAGTCTTTGCTTCTTTCACTCAACTGTGTTCTTAAATCAGTGGCCATCTCACAAACTCGATCAGCAATCGTATTTCTACTCAGGCTTACATTTGCCAGCATCTGCTTTTTGTCTGGACATAAGACGTCAAACACCTTGATCATGCAGCTCTTCAGAAATTCTCCCTCGGTAAATGGCCTGGCTGATTTGGCGATCTCCTCTGCCACGATAAAACTTGCTTTCACAGCAGCTTCACTTTGTGATTTTGCACGGGTAAAAAATGCCTGCTGAAGTATCAGATTCTTCTTTAACTCTTCTGCTTTCTGTATCTTCTGCTCTGCATTCAGGTCTTTCAGGTTATCCTGATGTTTTGTCTCACAGTGCCGTCTTAGATTAAATTCTTTAATTACAGCCACATTAGCTCCACAAACGAGACACACGGGTTTACCGGCAATGTCAGTAAACATATACTCAGCCTCCCATCGGTTTTTAAAGGCTCTGTTTTCAGAATCAACTTTTCTCTTCAGCATCGTGAGGGCTAGCTTCGCAATAACTTGCAGCATCATAAGCTAGACTTGATTAACGCGGGAAGTGTTCGGCAAGGCAGCTGAAGCGCTGCATTATGGGATCTGTAGTTTATTGTGTTACCAGCGCTTCATATCGCCGGGCCATTAATAACAATAATATATAAAATGATCTCGTGGGCCAGATATAATTACACGCCGGGCCGGATGTGGCCCGCGGGTCTTGAGTTTTACACATATGCACTAGAGGACATACAGGTTCCTAAAGAAAACATTTCTTTAGGCAACAGAGAGGAAAGTGGAGGGGGGGAAGGTCTTTTCCCCCACACACTCTCCTGCCCACTACCTGCATGCCCTTCCTTCTTTCTGCTCACCCATGAAAGCAACGGGCAGGGGAGTGGAAGAGAAGGAATAGTTTTCCCTGCACTCTCCTGTCCGCTGTCTGTGCACCCTTCTTTCATTCTGTGTGCCTGGATGGGCAACAGGCAAGAGAGTGTAGGAGAGGGAAGATCTTTCTCCCTGCACTCTCCTGCCCACTGCTGCCAGCATGCCTTCCCTTTCTGCATGGGCGACGGGCAGGAGAGTGGAGGAGAGGGAAGGTCTTTCCCTCTACACTCTCCTGCCTGCCACCCATGCACCCGCCCTTCTTTCTCCGCGCCCACATGGGCAACAGGCTCAAGACTGGAGGGAGGGGAAATCTTTTCTTCTGCACTCTGCTGCATTTTGCCCATGTACCCTGCCTTCTTTCTGCACACCTTCGCAGGTGACAGGTATGGGACTGGAGTGGGAACCCCGCGGGAGAATGGAGGGGGAAAGGCCTCACCCTCTCATTTCCCCTGCCTGTTGCCCATGTGCACTGCTTGTTTCTGCACACCCACATGGTGATAGGCTGGAGAGTTAAGGGGGAAAGTCTTGTGTGCCCACGAACCTTTCCCCCTCATTGCACCTGGGCAAAAAGGTCAGGGAATGGGAGGAGGAGAAGGGGGAGGCAAGTGGGCACCTCACGAATGATTAAATTGGCAAAGGTCAGACCCACAAATGTGGGGGGAGGATTGTACTGTTTTTACCTAGCACTGTAGTGGCATTATATGAAATCACCCATTCCTAAGATGGAAAAAGTTACTTTTTGGACATCATCTCAAGTCTTCCAGCTGGCACTGCCATTAGCCATGGAGGCTGAGCAATTTTAGGAGCTGAAGTCCAGAAAAATAATTTTCTCAGACACTAATCCTAACCACGTGACATTAGGCCACTTCATCAAATGTATGAAGTGCTTTACAGAAAACACCCAACTAACTAATGGGGCAACACAACTGAGGTGTGGTGCTATTTCTTTAAGACATTTTGGACAAAAGAGAGAATTTTTGGATTTATACCACATGGCCTTGATTTAGAGGATAATACAATGTTCTACTAAGAATGCTGATAACATGATGTTCTAAACTGCTCCCTGGTATGCAGCTCAGTTTCATCTTTGGCAACTGAAAGAAATATTTCACTCTTTATATATGTATATTTAAGTTTTGCTTGTTGATCACTTCAATAAGTATGCAAGGATATATTCAGTTATTAACTACAGTCACTTCTCCACATTTGCAGGTTTCACTTTTGAGGATTTGATTATTCATTGAGTATTTGCTGTTAGCTCTGCTGCTGACCTATGTCATTTTTAATAGGAACTGCAAGCCTCATGAGACTGAGAAACTGCAAAAAAGGCTACTAAGTAAAAATGGTATGGGGCAGCAGTGGAGGTGGCAGTATTATTATTATTATTATTATTATTTTATTTTTATCCCGCTTTTCTCCCTGAGGGGACTCAAAGCAGTAAGCTCCAGCCACCCACTTCTGTCTTATGTGTTGGGGACGATAGGAGTTTCAGCCCCACGGAAACGCAGCAGAAAAACCAGAGTTCAGTGAGCCAACAGCAGCAGCCTTATTCCCCAGTAAGGATACTCACACACAGAGGAATTTCTTCCAAAACAGGAGGCACTTTATCTTGCAGCAAAGTTCCGTTATATACAAAACATAGGACAGACGGACAAAAGCTTGCACCAGGCACCAGTTTTGGTCAACAGACAAATGCATACTGGCGTTGCTTTGTTATATACATATCTACAACCAATCAGGTAGAGGTTTGCACACCTCCCTCTACCATCTGCACATGACCCCAGTTTCTTATGCAACCTTGCAATTACCCACAGCTGGGGCATGATGCAACATCTTTGCAGTGGGCTGGTCATTTTCCCAGGGTTCCCTGCCTGGAATCCCTGACATTATGAAGGAACCCTGATGCCTCAAAGGCATCCACAGTTGAATATGATGATCATGCTTTTTTTCTGTGTTAAATATGGTTTGGAAGGGCCTAGAGTTATTTATGTTTTTTCACTTTCACAGGGGCCCTGTGCCCCTAACCCTAGCGAATGTGGAGGGATGACTATACATCCTTTTGGGATCCAGGACAAACCTGGGGAAGAGTTTTTGGTTTGTTTTTTAATCAGACACACACATATACATATATACCATATATCTACATACAGTGGACCCTCCTTACTCATGACTTCTGCATAAGTGATTTTGAGTAACCATGGAGCATTGTGTCCTATACCTAAAATGGTGGCATCATAAACTTGGATGCACTGATGCATCAGCGTGCACTTGCTGCCATTTAATATAATGGGGCACAAGCATTCACAATTTTTTTTTTTTTTTTGCTATTTGTAGGGATTTCTGGAATCAAATCCTCGGAGGTCCACTGTATATGTATATGTATGTGTAAATGAATTAATATGAAAATATGTATATGTATGTGTATATGTATTGATATGAAAATACGTATATGTATGTGTATATGTATTAATGTGAAAACACTGCTCTAGCTTAATTCCTTACAAATAAACAAACAGGGCATTATACTAGTTGCATTTTTAAATCCAGTTCTTGGGCAGGGTTGTGTCTCTTCCATCACAACAAGTAGCCTAAATCCAGATTGTGTCTGTTGTTAGGAGGGGAGTTAACTACACTGCCTTTAATGCCTTTTTCTTACCAAAGCAGTTTCCAGGCCTTTTCATGCTACCCTTTATAATGGGACAGGTGACAGCTGGGATAGATGGTGATTTTCAACGTAGAAAGGAAAGGTTTAAACCTTCTGTGGTGTTCTGGACTTATGTAAAAAGTTGTGTTTATTTGAGACATTTTTAAAATATTTTTATTAAAATTTTCTAAATTTACAAACATTAAAAATGACTTACCTCACACTCTACATATATAGAAAAAATAACAAAGATAGTATAATATTACTCCTCACACCCTAATCACTCTTTCCAAATTTTCTTTCCTGTGTGATCATATCCTATTATCTTTTACAATAAATACCTGACAAGAATTCTATAATCTAATCAAAACCAACAATCACAGTTTTATCTCTTTCTTTTTTTACATATTCTTTGAAGAGTGGCCATATAATCAGATATGATTCTGCACTTCTACCCTTTAACAAAAATGTTAAGTTGTCTCACTCTGGCCATTTCTGTACCACACTGTTATAGTGCTATTATTTCACTTTCAACATCCTGTGGAATTCTGGAGTCTGTAGTTAGGGAGGAATATTTAGAATTCTCAGGCAGAGAACTTCTTGGCTTCAGTAAACTGCAAATCCCAGAATTCCACAGGATCTTGAAAGTGGAATAATAGCACTGTAACAGTGTAGTGTGGAAATGGCCTCAGATAATTCCATTAATTTTTCTATCCATTCATCTATTGTAGGGCTTTTTTTTTTACTTTTCTATGTTTTTGCATAAATCAGTCTTGCTGCCGTAATTATGTAACATAACAATACATCATTATCTTTTTCTTCAGTATCCTTTTAGTCTAGTATGTTTAATAAAAATAGTTCTGCTCTGTGCCTAAATTTGTTCTTCAAGATTCTTTCAATAACAATATTAATTTTCATCCAGAATTTACTTGCTTTAGTGCATATTCATCACATGTGGTAGAAAGAACCCATACATTTCTCACATTTCCAACATGCACTTTTAACACTTTTCTACATTTTGGATAATTTAAGTGGTGTAATGTACTACCTATAGATCATTTTATATATGTTTTCTTTCAACACAGAACAAGTAAATTTCAACACTTTAGTCCAAACAGTTTCCTATTGTTTTAGCTGGATATTGTGGCCTACATTCTTTGATCATTTTATCATACAGTCCTTTATCTGTTCTTCTTCGGTACTAAACAGTTTATAGATTTTGGAAAGTAAGTTTGTATGACTAGCCTCTATTCATTTCCAAACTCTGATTTATCCTTACTCCATCTATAATTTTTTGTGTCCTCTTTCCATCTTGTTCAGATTTGATAGTAAGTTAACCAAATTGGGAGGCTGTCCAAATCGGGAGGCTGGAATAAAATCTTGAGTATAGTTGTTGCCATACTTTTAATAAAGTCTTCCGGATGCAATGGTTATTAAATTCTTTGTTAACTGCTAGTTTATTATAACACAAGTAACCATGCCATCCAAATCTATTCTCGTGCTCTTCTAAGTCATTTGTTGATGATTTTTGTAGTGATTTCCAATTTTGAATCCATTCTGAGCAACATGCTTGATAATATATTTTCAAGGATGTTAATATTGTACATGATAACGACAGCTCGAACTGAATATGCCAAATTGTGGAAGTCTCAGCAAATACCCACAATCGAACAATGGTGGGGGACATTTATTGAGAATAGAAATGCGGATATTGTTTCACAAAGATTAAAGGGGAAATCGGACGATTAGATAAAAGCAGAATGGCAAACTGTAATGGGTAATTGCTGGGAACTGCCAAGTGAAAATGTCTGAATTATGGTTGAAATTAAAGAGGAATAACTGTAACATAACAGGAGTTGATGAGAGAAATGCAAGATCAAGCACGTAAGATGAACATGGAATTGTGAGGCATAATTTTTTATATGTGAGTAGACATCTAGAAAATGAAAACTAGATCAGAGTGGAAGAACAAAAACATTACATGTAAAAGTACAATTTGAGATGATGTTTTTTTTTAATTTGTGAAACTTAATAAAATTATTTAAAAAAAATATTTTCAAGGATGGTAAATCCAATCCCCCTCTTTCTTTACTGTCGTCTAATCTTTTGAATCTTATTCTTGGCCTTTTAACTAGCCGTATAAATTTTGATATTTCCTTTTCCCAGTCTCTAAATATTTTTCCATTTCCAATTATTGGCAAATTTTGAAATGGGAACATCATTTTCAGTAATAATGTCATTTTAAAAGCATTTATCCTTCCCAAGAAAGATTCAGTTTGCTCCATTTCTCCATTTCTTTTTTCAATTCTTTCCAGACAATTTCATAATTACTTCAGAACAATTCTTGATTCTTCTTTGTTATGTGAATTCCTAAGTATTTTATCTTATTAGAGGATTGAAAACCTGATATTTCCTTGAATTCAGTTTGTTACTTTTTCAACATATTCATAGTCAACATCATTGTCTTCTTTTTATTTATTTTATAGAATCATAGAAATGTAGAGTTGGACGAGACCACAGGGGCCATCCAGTCCAACCCCCTGCCCTGCAGAAACACCCTCAAAGCACTCCCGACAGAAGGCCATCCAGCCTCTGCTTAAAAACCTCCAAAGAAGGAGACTCCACTACATTCTGAGGCAGCATATTCCACTGCCGGACAGCCCTGACCATCAGAAAATTCTTCCTGAGGTTCAGGTAGACTCTCCTTTCCTGCAGCTTGAATCCATTGCTCCTTGTCCTGGTGTCTGGAGTAGCAGAAAACAAGCCCACTCCCTCCTCTACATGGCATCCCTTCATATATTTAAACATGACTATCATGTCCCCTCTTAACCTTCTCTTCTGCAGACTAAACATACCCAGCTCTCTAAGTCTATCCTCATAGCGCATGGCTTCCAGGCCCCTCACCATTTTGGCTTCAGCTTGACCATGTTCTTCTTGAATTGGGGTGCCCAGAACTGGTCACAGTATTCAAGATGAGGTCTAACCAAAGCAGAGTAGAGTGGTACCAGTACCTCCCTCGATCTAGACACCATACTCCTTTTGATGCAACTGAGAATTGCATTGGCTTTCTTGGCTGCCACATCACACTGCTGACTCATGTTCAGCTTGTGGTCTATTAGGACTCCTAGATCCCTTTCACACGTACTGCTATCCTGCCACGTGTCCCCCATCCTATATTTCTGTATTCCATTTTTTCTACCTAAGTGTAGGACCTTATATTTCTCTCTGTTGAATTTCATTTTGTTAGCTTTGGCCCAGCTCTCCAATCTGTCCAGGTCATTTTGAATTTTGATCCTGTCCTCTGGCGTATTAGCAACCCCTCCCAATTTGGTGTCATCTGCAAATTTGATGAGCATGCCCTCTATTCCTTCATCCAAGTCATTGATGAAGATATTGAACAGCACTGGGCCCAGGACAGAACACTGTGGCACCCCGCTAGTCACTTCTCTGCAGGATGAAACACAGCCATTGGTGAGCACCCTTTGGGAACGGTCAGGCAACCAGTTACAGATCCACCTGACAGTAGCACTGTCCAGCCCACATTTTACTAGCTTCTTTGCAAGAATGTCATGGGGAACTTTGTCAAAGGCCTTACTGAAATCGAGATATGCTACATCCACAGCATTCCCTTCATCTATCAAGCCAGTAACTCTATCATAAAAAGAGATAAGATTAGTCTGGCATGACTTATTTTTGAGAAATCCATGTTGACTTCTCGTGATTACTGCATTGCTTTCTAAGTGATTAGAAACTGACTGCTTAATGATCTGCTCCAGGATCTTTCCGGGTACTGACGTCAGGCTGACTGGGCGATAATTATTTGGGTCCTCTTTTTTTCCCTTCTTGAAGATGGGGACAACATTTGCCCTCTTCCAGTCTGCTGGAACTTCTCCTGTCCTCCAAGATTTCTCAAAGATTATAGCAAGTGGTTCCGAAATGACCTCTGCCAGTTCTTTTAATATCCTAGGATGCAATTCATCTGTCCCTGGAGACTTGAATACATCCAGTGTGGCCAGGTATTCCTGTACCACCTCTCTACCGATTATGTGCCACATTTCCCCTGCTTCCTCCCCTGCTCCCCAACCATCAGGTTGAGTGCTTGTATCCTTCTGGGAAAAAACTGAGGCAAAGAAGGTGTTAAGTAATTCTGCCTTTTCTCTTCCCCCTGTTAGTAATTTGTCATCTTCTCTGGGCAGCTACCCTACCTTTCCAAATTCTGTAAGACACTCTTGCAATTTCTGTATTGATTCTCTTGGTTCTCCCAAAAAAATAATTACATTGTCTGCGAAAGCTCTCAGTTTTACTTCTTTTCGCTTTATCTTCAGGCCTTTTATCTCCTGTTCGTCTTTTATCTTCATAATCAGAACACCCAAAGCTACAATAAATAGTAATGGTGATAACGGACATCCTTGTCTTACTCCTTTTCTTGTATCAAATTTTCCTGTTGTGTCTCCGTTAATCACCAATCTTGCCGATTGGTCTTGGTATATCTTTTCAATCCATTTACAAAACACATCTCCAGAATTGCTTTCTCTTAGTATCCGTTGTAAAAATTTCCATGATATATTATCAAACGCTTTCTCTGTGTCCAAGAAAATCATTGCTGATTTTTTCACTGGACTTTTGTCATAATATTCTATTGCATATAACAGTATTCTCACATTGTCTTTCATATTTCTGCCTTTTATAAACCCGGCCTGCTTTTCTTGAATTTTTTTCTTGCAATACCTTTTTTAACCATCTTGCCAGCACTGTTGCAAAGATTTTATAATCCACATTCAACAAAGAAATTGGTCTGTAATTCTTTTTCTCTCTTTTCTCTCTTCCTTCTTTGAGTATCACTACTATGTTTGATGTTCCCCATGTTTCTGGTTTTCCCTCTTCTATTAACTTTGCTATTGTAGCTTGTAAGACGAAGGTCTTTCTATTTCATCCAGTTCTGAATATTATCTAATTCTCATCTATGAAATGCCTTCTGTGGAGATAGCAGCCTCGGAGTTATTGGACGGAGTCTCTCTTTGTATTTTTTCCCCAGATTTTAAGTAGATTTCATCTAACTACATGGCAGATAAATTCAGTGTTGACTTCTTCCTTTCCATACCATAAATAACTATATGCCAGCTGAATCTCAGCTCGTGTTCTTCCAGTTCCAGCAATCTTCTATTTTGCAATGTTGTCCATTCTTTTATCCAGACAATACAGGAGGATTTGTAATATAATTTTAAATTTGGTAATCCTAATCTTCTTCTCTCTTTAGCATTGGTCAGTAATTTCCACTTGTTTCATGGCTTTTTATGCAGCCGTATAAATTTGCTTAATTCCTTCTGCCATGTGACAAGTAGTATAGTTAAGAAGATTACTGGAAGTATTTGGAATAGAAAAATCAGCCACGAAAAGCATTCATGTTAATTGCAGACATTCTTCCCATTAAAGAAAGCTCTAGAGTTCACCATTTTTTCAAGGCTTGCTTTGTACTGGTTCAGACCTTTGTATAGCTATACTTGAATAATTGCTCATTTTTGGTAGTTAGATTAATTCCTAGATATTTTATCTTCCTTTTCACTTCAAAACTCATTTTTCTAAGGGTTCCAGCACCTGGTTGCATCAATGGCAGATACGATCTAGCAAACTATGCTAGATCGTGGTCCCCAGAAGTGTTGTGCCTGATAGGGGACTCCCCCTATGAAGCTAATGGACTCCTCAACTCACAAGGAGTCCAAAGACTCTGTTGATCCAGGATTGGGACTGGCAACATGTCTGCTTGGGAACAGAATGACTACAGCAGGTCCTGAGGCTCTGGAAGAATCATGCGCTTTGGTAGAGCCAGGGAGGTAAGGACTGCACCCCCCACCCATATGGTTCCTACATTCTCTGCATCCAGACCTCTTGTTAAGTATGTAATTTTATTTCTAGTGATTTTGCTTATAGAAAACAGGAAGCCCTTAGCAAGTGACAATTGCAATTTTTGCCTATTTGCTTTGAAGTCTTCTTGCATTTTATTTAAAGGGACAGTACAACTTTTTTGAATTGGCATCGGAACCATGTATGAGTTAACTTTAAATACTCAATCTTTCCTTTTTTTTCTGTCTTGTTTGTTACTGTTGTTTTAGGGACTTGATTAATTTTATTTTTTATTTTTTATAAGTTTAGATGTGGAAGTGAATTTTGAACACTTTTTTCTTTTGAATTTTTAAAGGACTGACGGCTTACTTTTGATCTTGGAAAGTTTGTGTTATTTGATTAGCAAATGGCTCTGTCTCTTCTTTGGATTTTAATACTGAATAAGATATGGTTTTTGCTAACAAGACAATCAAATTAGACAATATGAAGTTGAAATTTTAAAGTTACTTGCCCAGTTGAATTTCCACACAGTTTTGTTTTAATTGTAACATCTATGGGAAAGTTTACATGGAATGCTGTTCTTATCTACTATTTTGAGAACATAGCTTTATTGTTTAAGAAATACAGGGAACACTGAACAAGAATTAGCATGGCTACAATTGCGGATTGTGACATTCAAACCAAAAAGGACTTAGACAACTTTGAAGATATACTGGAATACATTTTGCATTTCCTGGATGAATTTAGACAAGCTGATTTACGTACTGAGAAAAAGTTGGAAATGCTCTCAGAACAGCTGTCACAACTCTCTCAAGAGCTAAAAGATAGACTTGATGAAGACAAGGATTTTAAATCACAGCAAATGGTTGAGATGATAGGCTGGCAATCTGAGCAAAAAGAAGTCACCAGACAGTTGCTACAAGAGATGACCTCTAACTTTGAAATGCTTCAAGGTGAGAAAAATATACAAAAAGTGTTGGAGAGAGCTAACATAGCTGGTTTGGGAAAGAGGAAAAGTACAAGAGATATCACAACTTTACAAGTAACCTGGAAGTAAGATATCCAAAATTAGGGTGATTTGACATCATTTTGGAGAATTTATGACAAGTGTCCTGTTAACCTACAGGAAGATTTTTTTCTGGAAAAAAAGAGAATAACAACTCATTGATGGACTTACTGGTGGTTGGGTTTCCCAAGAAAAATGTTCTTTTCAACTGGATTAGACATGAAGAAGTAATGTTTATGTACAAAGATGAGAGACATAGATTGCACATGATTGCCCTCTTACATTTCTTCTGAAATTTTCCTTTCCAGTTATAGTTATAAAAGTTATATAGCCATAAAATAGTTTATCAATTTCTTCTTCTTTAGTTATAGTTCTATTTCCTTCTTTCAATTTCAGTATCAACTTACTTTGTTTTTTTAGTTCCTTAATCTGTAGGGTAGCCACCTCCATGGTGGTTGGTGAATTCAAAATTCCTTTGTATCACAAAATCTAATTTCTTTTTCATTTCTTTCACCATTAACACTGACATTTGCTTTTGTGAAAGCCTTATTCGCATGATAATTTTCTTTTTGGCTGGAGGGTTTTTCAATTCTTTTTCTTTTTCTTTAATCTCCCCTGTTAGTTTCAACCTTTTTGGTTTGTTCAAACTAATCTCTCCTTTGGTTGCAGATCTTTGCATTTCCAAAACAAGCCTGGATAAGACAATCAGAGACTCTCCATTTTATCTCACCCAGATACCTTTCTGCTCCCCCCAGTGGCATAGCTTGGCACAAGCGGGGTAGGGGCAGGGGCGGGCAGAGGTGGGGTGATGGTGTGTGGATGTGGGGCAATGGTGCAGGGAGCAGGAACAGTGCATGGGGGTAGGCAAGGAGCGGTGGCACCCCCCAAAAAGTGCCACCCAGTACGCACTTCCCCCCTCCCCCCGTCCCTATGTCACTGGCTCCTCCAGTCCAAACTTCAAGAGGTTATCACTGTTCCCATAAATTCTGTCATTCTGGTGTCAAATCAGTCTGCGATTCTGGAACCTTTTGGTCAGATCAGTCCCATGAGAAGGCTTTGCCAGAACACTCATTCAAAGCGTGGAAAAGGATATTTAAACTCTGACTTTTTGGCTCACCATATTGTAAAATCTTGGATTGTCAACATGGCTGTCAGTTTTGTGTTACCTTCCGATATCTATCTGAGCCCTTCCACTGCATTTCTTGTCTTCGGGACCAATAAATATCACTCTCTTCCCTCCCTAAATTTCTCTCTATCCAACCTTTTACTCTTTATTTACCTATAACCTTGTATTATTCTCAAGCGTGTTTGATGACAAGACAGAGTTGCACGATTCAGGGTGTCTGCTAGAATATTCTGGTCTCCTAAAATATGGATGGATGTGGCCCACATACGTCTTGGTATGCACCAATTGTCAGGGTTAGCAGGAACTGGCTCCTCTGAGCATATGCAGAGTTCAAACAGTGAAGCACGGCTTTGCTGTGGCAGAGGTATTCAGTGAAGCAGGAAAAAATTCCAGAGGCTCATTAAGTGAGGCTTAGAGGCAGATTTATTGCCGCACGCTAAGATAAAGGCTTTTGACAAAACATTCCAGAAGCAATTATGTCAGAAAAAACAACAGAAGATAAACCGGCAGCATCTCCCCTTACAAGGCATAGACTGTCAGCAGCATGAGAGGACCAACCAGAGGAACCTAACTGATGATTTGTGAAGGCAAACACCAGCCTTTTTAAGTCTCCCTGTCACCCTGAACAAGTGGGGTGACCCAATCGGCGTTCTGGCGTGTGGCCTTCCCCAGTACAAGTTATAGTCAAAACAATCCTGATAACCTTGCACCTGCTTGTCTGGTCACATCACCTCTTTCTCTGCTGTCCACTTAGAGGAGACTATGCCTGACTCAGCATATATCCTTGACACCAGTCACAAAACTGTGAGATGTATAAGAGTGCTTAAGCAATTCCTGCCTTGCTTGTTGAGGTACTAGAGGTGCTGTGCATTGTTCAGAGATGTTGGGAAATACCATCCAGATTTGAAAGAAAGGAAATGGCTCTACTGGACTGGCTTTGCCCTATGTGTGCAGAATCTACTGTTTTCATCTCCTCAGACAATTTGAGAGTCATTACTGGTACCCAGAAAGTAATGAGCAAAGGTCATATTCAAATCTAAACAAGAAAGTAAAACTAAAATCGGTATATGAAGACGTAATAAATGTGATTAAAATTATATCCCAGCTGTCTGAAAAAGCTTTTTGGTACAAATGGGGTCT
The DNA here is from genome assembly GCA_030412105.1 of Cyclura pinguis. Taxonomy (NCBI): domain Eukaryota; kingdom Metazoa; phylum Chordata; class Lepidosauria; order Squamata; family Iguanidae; genus Cyclura; species Cyclura pinguis. The sequence goes on along the minus strand of CM059600.1, from coordinate 191,574,607 downwards.
GGATCCTCTGTCAGCCATTTGGGGAGTGGGGGGATGGGTAGGTTGTAAAATCATGTGATTCACAATAAAAGGAAAAAAAGGGGGGAAAATTCAAATCTAAACTTTTGAATCTCCATAATATAACATTAAGGTCATCTTAGCCCCTCCCAGAAGAATCATAAAGTCACAGAATTATAAAGCTGGAAGAGACCACAAGCGCCACTGATTCCAACCCCCTGCCATGCAGGAGCACTCAAAGCATTCCTGACAGATGGTGCTACCAGGCTGTACACCCCCACATTTTGATATGGTCTAATTGGCAACATATATTAATTGGCAGATGTGTTGGCATAAAATATAAATTATAGTTATGGCTGGCAAGGCCATGTGGAAAGGGACACTGGCTGGGAGTAGGTCAGAGATGACCTTAGCATGGCCAGGTCAAAATTTTTCTGAAATTAGCCAAGAAAGCCTGACTTAATGGCTCTGAGCTAATCCTGTCAACTGTCAACATCAGAAAACAATTAGGTGCCCAGGACCTCTACTGTGTGCATATCCTACTGCAGCTAGCCCAGAAACCCCCCTCTCAACTAAGACATTGAAACCAATCAGTCCATTCCAGACCCATTGTCCACAACGGGTTCCCTTTGCCTTGCATCTGGAACCTTCACTGCCACAGACTATTTTCAGGGTACAAATACCCCTGATTTCAGGATGCTCAGTGCAGTCTCTCAAAGGTCTACCCGTCACTCTGTCCGTCTGGCTCCTGAATGAGAACTGTCCTTAGGTCATACCTAAGCCAAAACAAATTTCTGCTCTTCAGCACTCTTCTGGACTGGAAATTATAAATCCTCCCAAATCCCTCAGCCTCTCTATAATTTTTCCTCTCTTTCTCTTTCAGTTAGCTCTTGTGCGAATGCTTGACTGTGTTACTGCGGTAGATAATCCTATCCTGGGGTTTACAACTTAGTATTAAAAATATCTCCACATGCTTGAGAGGTCCCCCGAACAAGCACATAGGCAGGCACGGTCAAACGGCCGAAAACAGGAAAAACCCAGTCAGGCCAGTAAATCCATAGTCACGTAGCCCCAGGAGACCTCCAGACATGTAAAACATAAAATACAAAAAGGGTCCTCAGCCCCGAGGAGCTGGCTTGAGGGAATTAACGCATCTGACAAACAGCCCATCAAGAGAGGATGATTTGCATACAGCCGAGGCTTTGACAACCCTGGCAAATCCAATCATGCAAAGGACGTTGACATACTGGAGCTTTGTTCTAGCTCCTGCACCTATTGTTCTCCCCGGGACAGGATTAGCCCTCCAGGTACCTTTTCCCCCATAAATAGACCCAGTTTTTGACCAGCTCTTTGGATCGCTCCCAGTTTCCCAGCAGACCGTCACTCCGCCCGTTGAGCTATCCCCTCAGCCCTCCACGTGCTGAGTCTCATCTCTCTCTCCGCTGCTATCTTGGACCTCCGGACTTCAGGACCAGGTGCAGTATTCCCCAGCTGTAACCCTCCAAAGCCCCCTATCCAATTTCCTCTCTTTTTATTCCTCGCTAGGTCTTGAGTGAGTGAGTGCGTAAGTGTGTACATGTGCAAGCCTTTATTTTTAATAAAATCATTTATTAGACAATTTGGCTTGGTTTTTGGCTCGGCCTGACCCCATAAAAACTGGGGAAAAAGACCTCGCTAAGTTACCCTGCCTCTTGCATTGCTATTGCTTGTGCTCTGGCTCGTTTCCATTCCCCATCATGTGGAGCACATCGAGGTGTCCCCCCAAGGGACCCCAGAAATCAGGGTAACAACTGTATGTATCTTGTGTGCATGCATGAGTGCATTCCCTGATAAAAACACATTTTTAGCATACTTTTTAATCTTTGGCTGGCTTTTGCTTGGTCTGACCCCATAAAAATTGGGCACAAGATCCTGCTGGGTTACCCTGCCCCTCATTTTGCTATAGCCAGTGCTCCACTAATTTCCCCAGCCTCTACATTTTTGGAGTGAATCAAGGTGTCCCCCAGGGGACTCCCAGAAGTCAGGGTAACAATGGCTGTCCAGCCTCTGTTTAAAAACTCCAAAGAAGGAGACTCCACCTCACTGTAAGCCAGCATGTTTCACCGTTGAACTGCTCTTACTGTCAGGAAGTTCTTCCTTTTCCTGAAGTTTTAAGCCATTGCTCCATGTCCTGGTCTTTTGACCAGCAGAAAACAGCCTTGTTCCATCCTCCATATGACATCTTTTCAAATATTTAAACATAATCATCATGTCGCCTCTTAGCCTTCTCTTCTCCAGGCTAAACATAGCCAGGCCCTAAGCCACATGGTTTCCAGGCCTTCCACCATTTAGGTCACCCTCCGCTGGACATATACCAGCTTGTCAATATCTTCCTGAACTGTAGTCTCAGAACTAGACACAGTATTGCAGATAGGTTCTGACTAAAGCAAAATAGAGTGGTACTATTACCTCTCTTGACCTAGGTACTATACTCCTATTGATGCAGCCCAGAATTGCATTGGCTTTCTTAACTGCCACATCACACTGCTGACTCACATTCAGCTTTGGTCTACTAAGACTCCTAGATCTATTTCAAATGCACTGTGGTCAAGCCAGGTATTACCCTCTTATATCTGTACATTTCATTTTTTTCTGCCTGTGTAGTAAGTACCTTACACTTCTCCCTGTTGAAATTTATGGAGAAATACAAGGTACTACACTTGGGCATAAAAAAATGAAATAAAAAAAAGTGATAGAGCCTGGGGGTGTGGCTAGTAAAACAGCCCTAGTAAGAGAGGGCGAAGTAATGGGATTGGCTCTGTCTGAGAAAAAAACCCAGCCCAAGCAAGAGGGAGGGCTGTGAGTGAGACAGCAGAAAGCATATATACCGGGAACATGATTTGGAATCTAGTTTCCTTCACAGAACTCTAAGTCAGGGCTCCCAGTCAACCAAAGGGCGTTTTCTGGGAGAGGGTTATCTTCTCAGTGGCCTAGTGGCAAAGGAGAAACCAAACCACTTCTGAAAGGGTCAGAAAGTGGAACCTTGAGTAGGGAAACAACAGCAACTTCCCTTTGTGCTAAGGGAAGCCAAAGGGGTGTGTGTGAAAGCTCTGTTGGTGAACATTGTGTTTTGAAGGAATGAGTTAAATATCTTTAAGAAATTGTTGTTTTGTTGGAATACTTTGGAAATCACAATACCTTTCTCCTTGTTTATTATTTTAATAAAGATTTCATTCTGTTTTTATAACTACTGATTCAACAGAGTATTTTCTTCATTTTTATTTTTTATTCTTTATTTATTCTTTACTTTCTTCAAAAATATTGAGTATTTTTAAAAAGAGAAAAGAGAAGAAAAAAACAAAAAGAGCAATGTAAAATACATAATATACAATACACAATACAAATAAACATAACATCAAAAAGTAACACGGTAACATACCTCCTTAAACTATCTAAACTAATCTAACAATTGACAAATAAACAAAATAAAATCTAGACTATCAAATACTAATCACAAACAAAACAAACATTTAATACATATAATAAAATGTGGTTCCTGCCCCAGCAATCAACTAGTCATAGCCTTTTATTTAAACACCAGTGTCATAACTCTAACCCAAACTAAAGTTAACATTTCTACTTATACTTAAAATAAAATAAAATAAAAATTCTAGATTAATTTTTAACTAGTATATATACCCGGCATTGCCCAGGATTTTATTTTCTCACAGGTAATACTTGTTAGAAAGATTTGAGATCCTGAGTCCCTAATTCTCCAAACTGTCTTGTCCAGTACCTGTAACTTTTCCCCATATTCCCCAACCCAATCTGTATTCAGAGTTATTAACATACAGAGGTTGGGTTCCAGTGGGAATATGCTGCCCTCCTCCTTGTTGCTAGGCCTCATCTCCATAGAAAGTGGCCTATTCAAGACAGACACAGTTGACTGAGGGCCAAGAGCTCTCTGGCTGAGAATTCTAAAGGCCCCTCCCTAAACTGCAAACCCTTCTCAGGCAGCCAATCATATGAGGTCTTTGCCTGACACAGACAAACAAACATACAAACTTTGACTTTTATATAGTAGATAACATGCTACCACAGGTTATCTGGGTCTGTCTGTGTCTTGGGCCAGCCCAAGCAAGGCTTCCTTTACTTTTCCTCCCCACATGTGATTAAAAAAAAAGAGAGATGTCCCCTTGAATCCAGGAGACAGCCCCCAAGTTAGGAAAGTGTTAAATACAGATGCCCACAGACTTGGAGAAGCGACTGATTCCCCTAGGAGAAGAAAAGAGCCTGCTTCAAGACACAGACTTGCAGACCTGCACCCCAGAGAGAAAAAGACTGAAAAGAAGGAGCCTGGAAGAATGCCCAAGGAGAGACTTGGTGGAGACAGACCATAAAGAGCCTGGAAGTATTACAGTGAGTCCCCCAAGAGAACAACCTGCTGCCGCAATCTTCAGCCACCAAACCAACTGGACTCTTCTTCTTGTTGGAGGGTGACAGAAGTCACATGTGTGTCTTAGTCTGCAATCTCTTATAGTTGCACACTTTTTAGCCCCCATATTTTGGTGAGGGGTAGTTTTTTAGCACCTCTGCCATTTTCCCCCTTTTCTTTTGAGAAACAGCCTGTATTGAATACAGATTGTTCAGATGAGTCCTGCTGCTAGGTTTTTCTGTCTTTTAATAAAGACATAATTGTTTGTGTTTCAAAATCAGCTTTGTCTTCAACATGATTTCCTTTTTCTTTCCTTGTTATTGAAGCTACTTTGGTTAATTGTCCATTTTTAAAACCTATAGCCTGTAATATTCTGCAGGGAGAGAGAGTTAGAATCTGGGAGAGCTTTTCCCCAAACCAGTAAACCCACTGCACAACTCTCATCATAGTTTATTGTTGTACAGATGTTATGAAGTAGGCGTTATTGGGTAAGGGTGGCAATAAGCCAATAATCTATGTATGGGAACAGGATGGTATCTTGTTGACGTACCAAGCAGCCACAACCACCGTGCAGTGGGTGAAAACATGTGGGGCAGTGCATAAAACTAAGGAGAATTCCAAAGCAGTATGCTGCCCTTCCCACAGCCAAGGGAAGAATTTTTTGTGGGAAGGCCTGATGGCAATGTGAAAATATGCATCTTTCAAATCCAGGGTGGCAAACCAGTCTCCCTTCTGCACGAGGTGGAAGAGAGTGGCCAGGCTGACCATCTGGAAATACTTGGGTTGAATGTAAAAGTTGATTCCTTGGAGATCTAGTATCAGACACAGGCTGTCATCCTTTTCTGAGACTATAAAGCACCAAGAGAAGAACCTGTGGTGCAGAGGAGGAGGAGCAGACTGGATTCCTCCTTTCACAAGCAAGGACTTTACCTCATCTTTGAGCATGGGAGAGAGTCAAGTGACATGAAGAATGGCAGAAGGAGGGATCCTCTGGAATTCTACAGCATAACCTCTTTTGATGATATCTAGTACCAAATGTCTGAGGTGATGGAGGCCCAGGCTGGGTATATCTGCTGAGCCGGTTGCCAAAGAATGGAGCACTGGCTGGAGGAATGGAGTGTTGGGAGTGGCAACCTTTGCATGCTTAATTAACTGGCTAGTTAGTTTGCATGTTTATTATAGGCATAGAGGGGACTGCCTAGAGTAAACTTGTTTGGTCAACACTCACTTCCCCTTGCATGTTCTCTTCCTCTTCCTCTTTTGTCTTTGCCTTTTGTCCTGAAAGCATGCTCTGAGATCTCCTAACAGGGATTATTTTCAGCAAGGATATAAGTGTTTAATTTCATCTTACTTTCTTCAAGAATTGAACCTGTGTAAACTATGCACAAGGTTTTGGTAGTAAATTTTTCATATTTTTAACCAAACTGTTTGTGTTTATTTTGAGCTAGATTAAGTGTGTCTGGGGTGGAGATGATAAAGTGGGACTGGTAATTTGTTCAACTTCTGTTTCTGCATTACAAAATACTCTACTGATTGGGAGACTTATTACTAAAAATCTCTCAATTCCCCAACATGGAGATGGATACTTTGTCTGTAGCAGGGACATTGTCTTGAGAAGAGTCAAAGACAACATTTGTTGGGTTCTTGCTGGGTTGAGAAGATTCATATTGAGAGGCAGAAGACTTATAAAGTACAGAGGGTTGGAGTGGAGTCTGCCTTTGGTGCTTGCTGAAAAGCAAGCTGTTTCATGGGCTTCCAGAACCAAGACTCAGACTCTGACAGCAGAACCTGTGGAGCAGACAGTACCACCACCCACCCCAGAGACAGAATAGGGGGCAGTGCCAGCCCCAGCAGGGAGCTCTGCTCCTTCTGACATGGAGAATGACTTACCAATACCCACTTTTGTCCAGCATAGACACCAAAAAGGACTCCTATGCCACTCTCAGCAAATTTATGCCGAACAACAATTAATCAAGCACCAGTTGCACTGAGCTCTGAACCTATGAGAGCCGAGCCATTCTCCTCCGGATCTTGTTGGTGATTAACTGACCATTTCTCCTGTTGTGCTTCTGTTTGTTTTCCTTGCCTGTTGTTCTTGCCTCTAACTTATGTTTCTATTGCCTGCCTCTGATTTATAGACCTTGCTGAGACTGTTGTTCTCATTTGTAAGACTGTTTCTTTGCTAAAGTAAATGGACTAATTACTTTGCTGCCTGAACCTCTTGGTGTATGTGTTATCAGCTGCCTTTGGCTGCCGGCCCAGACCGAGCATGGACATAGTGAGCTTTGGCATAGTAAAAAAACAAGAGTACCTAGACTTCACTGTTTGAGCTTGTTGCTGAAAAATGAATTTCTTGGCAGTAGTCCTCATTTGTATGTTCCAGCTTGTCATCTGCTGTTGTATGGAATAGACTGCCTTCATCAAATAGGCAATGTTCAATGGTGGATTGGCTCTGTCGAGACAGGCCAGAAGATCTCAGCCATGGATGTCTGGGAGTAGCCCCTGACACTGCCAAGGCCTTACTGCTAGAGTCCACGATGTGACAAGCAGTGGTTATTTACTGGGAGGCCATTCAATGAGTTTTGACATATAACACCAAGGTGACTCATCCATATTCCTTGGAGAGTGGTCCAGCAAGGGCTTAATTTTAGTCCAAATGACCTGTTGGGAGGTGCCCATGCAAGCACTATAGTTTGTGATGCAAAATAAGAGTGCAGCATTGGAACAGAGCTCCTACCCATCACATCAAATTTCTTCCCTTCCTTGTCAGCTGCTTTTGTGAAAGGTGAGATTGGGCCACATCCACAATGATGGAATTGGGCTTGGGATATTGCAGCAACCGCTCAGCACCAGCCTCTACAACTTTATACAATGCTCAAGATCTTCTCCCGAAGGAAAGCCTTCAGCCTAGCAGTGAGGTTTCTCCTGCTTTGAGGCATGAACAACTGACTGTGCTGACACAATCTGATCTTATGTCCTTCACCAAGACAAAGGAGGCACTTAAGAGTGGCCATTCTTCTCAAGAATTTTTCATCCACAAGAGAAGCAGTGCTTAAAGAAGGCTGCGGAGGCCATAAAATGGTGGGAGATGCACAACTTAAGCCAGCCAGAACACCACTGCCCCAAAAGTGTGAGAAGCAAAGTGTACAACAGTCCAAGTTAAATAGCAAAGACAGTCCAACCTTTTGCTGTGCCAAAACACAAACCAAAGCCATGAACTGATATCCAAGAATGATTATACCAAGGACTGTAAGTTCAAACTAATAGCTAACAGAAGGCTCCTGACTGACATTGCTGCCATGGCAGATGAAAAGGAACTGAGTGTTTTGGCAGGAAAGGGTGTGCTATTGGCATTCAGGGAGTAGACGGGTTTACCACCAAAACACATGTCATACTACTCTAGAAGTTTCCGAAAGATGCACTGCAGATGCAGATGACTCATTTTTGTAACTCATAGAGACCATGAAGAAGTGTTAAATAAGTAATTTGTAACTTTTTGTTGAATTTCTGTGTAATAGATTATTTTTGCATAATACGCTTGTGCATCTGAGAATACTACATATGGAAAACTGGATTGCTTGAGTTCAGACACACCATGTCCGTGGTGACAGCAGTTATTTAAAGATAGTGGTGTCCAGAGTAGAGATTAGATAAATAAATTCTTACACAGGAACTATGAAGAGATCTAGAAGTTCCCCACATTTGGTGCCATAGCTAGGAGAAGTGGAGGTCCTCACATATGGTGCCCATGGTGGGACAGGTAGATGACCCTCACACTTTCTCACTTACACTGGTTTCATTGCTGAGATTTGGGGATGGGTGTAGCTGTCAATGTGTTTTTCGGCAAAGAAAAAAATGCTGAGTTTCAAGCACTGGATTAAAAAAGCAAGTGTTGTTTTTTAAAAAACTTTTTATTATTTATGTATATTAGCAGTTCAGTTGTGCATGATTCAAGTGATACTGAATTTTGGCACCTATTCCTTCTCCAACTGAGACAAATGCTAAATATTTGTATGTACGTGTGTATGTGTGTATTTCTATACATGTGTGTGTGTGTGTGTGTGTGTGTATAGTGTGTGTGTGTGTGTGTGTGTGTTCCTGTATACTCATACACATATGTGTGTTGTGTGTGTGTGTGTGTGTAGGTTTATACTCATTTTGTGTTCCTGTGGCCCTCCTCCAGTTCTAAAATTTAGATTGTAAGCATCTTGAGGCATCTGTTTCAGCTTTTAAGCTATTTGCAGGGAGAGAGCCAAGCAGGATACTATTCTTTAAGCTATTTGATTTCACCTTTCATGTTTCTCTGTGCTGAATCTAGGGTATTTTGGCAAAAGGTTTACTGATATATTTTAAAAAACTACACAGTCTAGATCAAGCGGATAGGCTGAAGCTGTGCAAACCAAATACAGATATTCCAAACATATAACTTCAAATGTTAGGAGCAAATAACAAGGGATAAGTGTTGCATTCTTGCAGTGCTGAGAAACTTGAGTTAGTGTCAGACTAGATTAGACACCATTCTCACAATTAGAGATCGCATGCAAGGCCTTTAAAAGTAAATTACAGGTGTGCCCCTCTCCTCAGTCCAGACAGAGGCATGGGAGGAGAGGACTTATCCTATGATTCCCAGTATAGTCCTAGTTCCATCCCCTGGCTCCCTCAGGGCGGAAGAGACCATCTTGTCTGCATAGGCAAGTTTAGCCTCAGCCTCTGAAGCTGCAACTTCTAAAGTAACTTTCTTTTTGTTGGCTTATTATCTAATGGAACACTATTGTTGAGGAGTAGTTTTCTTCCCACCTGGCACTACATTTTGTGTCTGGGAAGAATACTAAGTTTTGGAAGATTACTGTAGTTCATATCATTTGTTTTGCTACATTTGTGATATTTTATATTTTATATTTCATCTGTATGATAGCCTGGATTTACATTCCTTAATTCCCAAAATATTTTTTATTGTGGGCTAGCACTATACTTGTTAACTTAGTTTCTAATTTATTTATTTAAAGGTCCCCTGAGGTATGTTTTTAGAGATTTATTTATTTTTGAGTTTGCTTTAATAGTTAGTGTGCACTTTTTGCCCTAACTCATAGAGTATAGGCCATTTCCATACTGGGCTTCTGAAATGGTGCAGAGTGACCTCTGACGGAGGTCTTCTACACCCTAGAGTGGACTGGCGTGGACTACTTTTTGTAGTTCCACACCAGAATCCACTCAGGAGCGGCCGGAACTAGCCGTGCTGAGTGTTTTTTAAAAACCTCTTTTTCGAGGTTTTTAAAAAGCACGGAGTGCACAGCCCCGCGCCGCTCCGTTGCCCGGCTCCAAAGTGGATTTGCAGGCGCGCGCAAGTACGTGCCTGCAGATCTGCCGGGGGCGGGCTTCCAGTTGGCGAGCTTCTCCGGTTGGTGGAGAGCCTTCACCAACCGGAAACCGCCATTTGGGACGCCGGAGGACTGCGGAGCAGCGAGCTCGCGCTGCTCCACGTGGCGACGGACTTACCCGGTTTCAGGTAAGCTCCGTTTTTGGGCATTTTCGCCCGTTCCCCCCCCACACATGTGAAAAGGGCCATAGTCTATGTTATATTTAGCTGTTTATATCCGTTTGTATAAGGGTCCTATTTTATTGCTTTAAGAAATTATGGTTGTCACTAGGAGCCAATCGGGTCTTTTAAAGAAAGTTAGAAAATCTTCCAAACTCAGTAAAAATACCACTCTCAATTCAATCTGGCCTTTTATTAAAATAAAGAGAGGGAATAGAGGCAAAGTGGCCAGGTATTTAAATGAATCGCAAGACAAAGAGAAAGAACATCAGGGTCTGCAAGGAAAGTCTCTAGACATAGACCACACTGAGAATACTACTTTTGATAATTCTGTTACTACATCTAATTTTGAACCCCACTTAATTTCAGAAGCACATAGTCCACCCAAGAGCACGGTTCAGGCCCCCAGTCCGAGTTCGAATTTGCTTCTCGAATCCAAAAATGTGGAATTAGACTCTAACAAGGTCTCTATAGATGTCTCTATATCTTCAGATCAGATAAGTGCCCCCCCAAATAACGAGGACGATCTTTTATCCTTCTTTGAAAATATGCCATCCCTGGAAATTTTACGAGAAAAGGAAAAGAGGGCACTGGCAGATTATCGTAAGCATAGGGAAACTATCTTCGAACAACTTAGTGCCATGGAAGTCGAATTTCTTAACCAGCAAATGAACCTGTGCCCCTTAGTACATCCTGATACGGATCAAAAGATGCTAAAAGAGAATGAGAATGGTCATTGTTCAATTTTATTCAATATGTTAAAAGACCAGTATGATTTAATAACTACTATCAAATCTAACATTGATGTAATATGCTGGTCCATAGGGGAAGGGATATTACAGGTTGCCCCTCCAAAAGCCCTAGATCTATCAAATATAAATATTGATACAGGCCATCTTGATGATCCTTTACTTCAAGATGACACTAAGTCAGATCCAGTTGTTTTACAGTTAGATAAAAGATCTAAGAAAAAGGGCAAAAAGTGAAAGAAAAAAATTAAAAGGAAAGTCGTCTGCTCAAATTTGGAGAAGGAACTATTTAAAACTAGAAGGGTAGTAAACTTTAATTTTAAGAGACTGTTTAACCTTTTAGACAGCTCATCGAAGACTTATATAAATTCGGGACGGACAGGGGATATAACAGTACATACTGTGAAGAAAGATCATAGAGGAAAGCTGTTGGCAAAACCAGCAAGTCCAATTCAGGCAGACTCAAATAACCCTTTAGGTTGTTTGATGAAGGGCAAGTTACCAGATAAATCGGAGGAGATTGGTAACAATAATATGGCCCAGCCGAATAGAAGGGAAAACAAGCAGAACTCATATGCCCCTCAATTAAACCCCAGTATTCCTCCTTTAGTCCTTAAAAGATCTCAACTGGTTTTTATCAATTATCCCAAACCATATGGCTTTATTTCTCAATCTTATAGAAAACTCCATTTCCTCCAACAGGCTAAAGCCCTGGGGATATCTTTTCTAAAAGAAGAGGACATAGAGAACATCCAATATTTATTTTATAATTATTTGACGGCCAGAGCTTTAATAACTTTTAAGGACGATACTACAGCTCTAAAGCTATATAGCCTAAAGAAAACGTTTCTTCAACAACGTATAGAAGTTACAAGAGTTTTTTCCCATGTAGCACCATACCCTTTATTAGTAAATACATCAGCCTGTAGAAAAAAGTTACCATCTGAGAAATCTGGTAAGATTGCTCAGATAGCTGAGGAAGTTGATTTAATCTGTTTAGATGATATACAGCCAAATTTTGAAACCTCTCACGACATACAGAATTCCCCAGATAACGTACTAGTGGATGAAACGCATGAATTCAGCTTATTGGAATCATTCACAAGACTTCCTCTTTTAGATAAATTATGCATCATAGGTAGATTGAACTCGCTTCAAGCCGGGTTGAATAAATTATGTGAATCTGAGTATATAGCTGATAGTATGATTACACAAGTTGATGAGCCGGTCGCTACCCCTATTAACTGTCCGGTGCTTGATAATGATGATAATTTACATACTAATTTCTTGTCCAATAACTTTAATATTCCTAAAACAGGTGATATTAGGAGTTTCTTTAAAGTGACGGATATCACTAAAACATCAGCAAATTATCTCCAATCAAATCCGATATCTATAGATCCATCTTGACCTTTTATAGACTCACTTAAAATGCTCTCTTGGAATGTAGCAGGATGGTTTAATAAGTTACAGGATGAGGATTTTCTAAAATATCTGCAGACACATGACATTATTCTTCTCCAAGAAACATGGGTTCCAGATGGATGTATCATAAACCTTCAAGGTTTTACTTCCTATACCATTCCAGCTAGGAAGGTTATGAAGTTTGGAAGGCCCTCTGGAGGGCTTGCTATTTTGATTTCGACCTCGCTTAATGCTGTTATTTCTCAATCCCATTCATTAAGTTCTTCTAATTTTTTAGTCTTAACAATCTCTAATATACTCTCTGAAATATTGTACATTATTTGTGTGTATATCCCCCCAGGTAAATCGGGCATTAAGGAACATTCACCCTGGGATAAACTGAGTCAAATTCTGGAGGAACTAGATACTCTATCCCCTAATCCTTGGGTGATAATAGGAGGAGATTTTAATGCCAGGATTGGCTTGGCTTCTCCTGATAACACAATTTTTGGATTATGTTTGGATAATGTGCCAGAAATTTCCCACAGGGTGGCTTTGGATACAACTGTTAATACCTCTGGGAAACATTTTTGTGAAATAATAATCAAATACAATCTTCAACTCTGTAATGTCATGACCTAGGAGACCCAAAAGGTTATTATACATTTATTTCTCTTAAAGGACATGCTAGTACTGTAGATTATTTTTTAGCCACCAGCCCTGTTCCTATACTTCGTGACTCATTTGTAATAACGCCTAGAGCTGAAAGCGATCATCATCCTTTAGAACTGCTTCTGGTTAAACCTGTTCCCTTAATCACCCCCAGTAGAGAGGATGGGTCTAATTATTTGGTCCTGGGAAGCAGGCAATTGAGGTGGAATGAACAGCTTCAAGACAACATTGTTAATATCCTAGAATCTCCTGAATTTGTTAGTCTCAGAGTGAATGTACTCTATAATTCTGATAATGTCATTGAATCATACGAAATCTTATTATCCTCTTTAAAGCCAATTCTGACGTCATCCTCTATTCCTAAAATTCTTAGGTTCAAACCCCAGACGTGGTTTGACAAAGATTGTCGTAAATCCAAGAAAGCATTAGCTAAAGAGTTAAGCAATTTAAAAGCAAAGTCCACAAAGGAAGCTATGAAAACACAGTCACATATAGCACGGCTGAAAAGTGATTATAAAATATTGTTAAAGGAAAAGAGATATAATTACTATGTAACGCAATGGAAAGAATTAGGCTATGCAGCCTCCCAAAAAGATTCACAGAGATTCTGGGATATTATTGCACAAGCGACCAGAAGGGTAGATTACTCCCTGGAAGCAGTTATTCAAGCTAATGTATGGGAGAAATATTTTGCTAATATGTATAGTTGTAAATTTATTTCACTCCCTCAAATACCCCTTCCTAACTTATCTAAACTTCCAGATTGGTTAGAGGTCACTCCGGATCGGGTTAAAAAAATTATGGCCAAACAATCGTCTAATAAAGCTCCTGGGGAGGATATGATCCCCATGGAACTACTCAAGGTAAAACAAGAATATTGGGCCCCTGTTTTGGCCAAGTTGTTTACATATATAAATAAATCCGGATGTATACCTGAGGGCTGGAGATTGAGTATCATTGTTCCTATACATAAAAATGGAGATAAAAAAGATCTTGCTAATTATAGGCCAATTAGCCTTTTAGATATTCTCTCCAAATTGTATGTGCGTTTTCTTTTGGAACATTTGGAGGACTGGGCTGATAGGTTAAATTTGATATCGGAAACCCAGGCTGGTTTTCAAAAAGGGAAATCTACCATTGATCTGTGTTTTGTACTTAATTTTTTGATTTGTAAATATACTCTAAATATGAAACAAAAACTTTACGCTGCTTTTATAGACCTAAAGTCAGCTTTTGATTCAATTTCTAGGGACTTGCTATGACATAAACTTGAAATCGCTGGCATTAATTGTCATCTCTTACATCTTGTTAAGGCTCTGTATACTGACACCTCAATACAGGTCAAAGTTGACCTGGCAGGCCATCTCACTCAGAAGATAAATACTTCTGCTGGTGTCAAACAGGGCTGTATTTTGGCACCCTTTCTGTTTAATTTTTACATCAATGACATAGTAAAAGAGTTAGAGCGCCTACAGTTCACCCCAGTTACTATTCTTGATCAAAAACTTTCTTTGTTAATGTATGCAGATGATATCATTCTTATATCTAGAACCCAAGTGGGCCCGAGACTCTTACTTGCCAAGCTCTTGTCATACTGTAAGAGAAATGCCTTAACAGTAAATTATAATAAAACTCAGGTCATGGTGTTTGGTAAGCATCCTAAAATACATACCTGGCACCTAGATGAGTATATAATAAAACAAGTGAAGACTTTTAAATATCTGGGCATGACTTTCTCAGAGACATCCTCTTACAAATAACATCAGGTAAACATTAAAATGCAGGCACATAGATCAGCCAAAGCAATTTTGAGCTTTGCTGCTAATAGGGGAGGGAACCTTGTAAATCCAGCTCTAACTGTTTTTAAAGCTAAAACGTTGTCACAGATTCTTTATGGGGCAGAGATCTGGGGCACATCCAAGGTTTCTGGCTTAGAACCAGCTCAGAACTACTTTCTAAGGGCTTTATTAGGTCTTCCTAGGGACACCCCTACTGCCATGATCCGTTTAGAAACCTCTGTTCCGACCTTAGAAAGTCAAATAGATAAAAGGTCTCTGTGCTACTGGTTTAAGGTTCAAGAGATGCCGCTTTCCTGACTCCCCAAAAAATGTTTGTTGGAACTCAATAATGCGTTACTTGTCAAAAATTGGGTACATGCGGTAGCCCAATTAATTATTAAATACAGGTTCTCAATTGAAGACCTAAAAGGACTTGATCAGTTTGCAAGGAAGAGATTAATTAATAATACAATACGGGAGGTTGCTATGCTTGCAGATTTGCACACTCTCCAAGGTTAACCGTGTGCTCCTCTATATTATAGACTTAGACAATTCGGTGACCACCCTGACTATTTTAACAACTTAACTTTTATTCAATTGCATCGTGCGTTCACAAAACTAAGACTAAATATGTTTGAGTCATCTGAAAGAGATGGGAGGCTTAATAACGTACCAAAAAACCTCCACAGATGTTTAGCTGGCTGCCCTTACTCAGAAGACTTAATCCACTATTTAGTCTGTTGTCCTTTGTACAGTGGTCCAAGGGAACGATTCATTTCACCGTTAATTCGGAATAGATTTTTCTTGAACTTTCAAGAAATGGTTCTTTACCTTCTAATGGACACAGACAAATATGTGACTTGGCGTGTGGCTTTATTTGCCACTGCTGCAAAAAAATTAGAAAGAAACATCTGGCAGAGATAGCTGTATCTTGCAATGGTGACAATTTTATATAAAATGCTTAGTTTCTGACCCTTTTTGTGATTTTATCCAAAGTGTACCATCTATGTTAAGATTTTTAACTGTAAAATTTTATAGTTTGTTAACTTGTATTTTTGTATTTTTAAATGATATTGTTGTTGTTTTGTTTTATTGTATTGTTCAATTGTTTTACTGTTGTTTTTGCAACGGCCATTGGCCAAAAGCAATAAAGTAAGTATGTAAGTAAGTAGTCCCATCCCCCTTTCCAATTCAGCTTTTGTTAGATGGTGTGAAGGAGGTTCCAGGAGAACGCAGAGGAATTCCTCAGGGCCAGGAACAGGATGATCTTCCCACAAGGCAGAAAGAATGATGCAGTAGGCCTCCACCAGGAGGGTCTTTTCTGAGTAAGGTTGTGATAGGAATGTGGAAGGTGGAGAGAGGGTTTTTCAAAAGGTTTGCTGAGGAGGTTGTGGCCTAGGAATAGCAGGACCAGGATCGTGGGGTCACTAGTGTCCAGAAAGTCCTCTGAAAGAAAGAAGGAAAAACAAGGACAACAGTGTGTCAGTGATGGGAAGAACATCCATGAAATATGGATTATAAACTCGTTCAGGTAAATTCTCATGAGTCAGTTGTGTTTTTAATGTCCTATATTGCTCTGAGTAGTATACGGGGTGTGTGTTTCTCATCAAAGAAAAAGTGACAGGTAGCCCTGTATCAAAACCCTCTGCTTTACTGATGTACGTGCAAAGTAAACACTACTGTCTTTTTGTCTTCCTGCTTTCCGGGTTTACTGCCAGACAGGACTTACAACCTCCCATGATTGCACTTTGCAGAGCCCCCACATTTCTTCTCTGCTGTGGGAACAGAAAATTACCATCAGGCACAGCACTGGACGGTCCATACCACCACCAATATCCTCTTCTCATGTGCATATGCATATCCTCTGACCTCTTTCCAAGATCTATCCTGGAGCTTCTTTCGTAGTTCACACTGGATTCCCTGGCCAGACAGCCCTGATAATTGTGATGTGTGGTCTGGCGCAGGGGCCAGAGCACATACACCTCCAGGGAGGGAGTGTTGGTGGGCTGCTACTAAGTTCTCATGCCCCTGTTTGGTAAAAATGGGGGCATATGTGCATACGCTGGATCAATAACATTGTGCTGTGTATGTTTTCAAAAATCCTGAGAGGGAAATGGGCGAGGGGCAGAAACATGCTCCCAGTGAAAGAGGGTGGTGTGCTGAGTGCATAGCAGGGTCACATTCGACCTTAAAATGAACACTTCTGTGAGGAAAAAACAAGAGCATCAAGTTCTATAAAAAAGCAAACAGCCATATTGCTGTGGAAATGGAACATGCTCTTGTCTCCCTGCCACTTATTAGTCGGGCTGGAAGGTAAGGAAACACAGAGCAACCAGTGGTATTCAAAATTGCACCATTTTGCCCCTCACCCAGGGACAAGGAGCACAGGCCTTATTCCTTCCACTTTGAAGCAGTGAAGAACATAACAAACCATGTTGCTGAAAGAAAACCACTCAAATTCTTCTCAAAGATACATCCCAAATAAGGGAGATGGCCCTGCAGTATCCAGTGACGTGGAAACCTCTTCCTGCCAGTCAAGGGTGGTGGGTTGTGTGCTGAGAGGGCACCCCAACCTACTCCAAAATCCATCCTTGAGCGGAACAAAATGCCTCCAGTTTGTGAAATACAAGTACTGCAGTAAGACTTGGAAAGATAGCTATTAGTGTTGAGGATTATAGGGTCAAGCACAAACAGGAGTCACACGATGCCCCAAAATACGTGCTCGTGCAAATGAAAAAAAAAAAAAAATAGCAGCCATTTTCTCCAAATTAAATAAGTTCTGCCATGGCAGCAAGGAAAGCTGTTCCTCTTGCTCACAGATGGTAGACTGTGTAGAGGAGGGGTCACACTTTACCGCACAATGCAAGTTTGTGCAACAAGAACAAAAACTGAGATGGGTCACATGTGTAAAATGGGCTGTCATTTGAAGAGTGAAGCATCCAGGGTCTTGGACATCTGGTGGTCAAGGGAATTTGGATGATCACAGAGAGGGGTCACCCTTCACCCCGAAAGGAAGATTTCCATGAAAAATGTCCACCCTGCAGAGGGAACACACAAATGGGCCCCCACTATGCAGGAATAGGCCCCAGGGAGGGAAAGGAGAGAGGGCGCTGGGAGCCTAGGAAGATAAAACATCTGGGTGAGAGCTGGGGACCTGTGGGGGCTCATTCACCTGACACTGCAGGGAGGGGGCGCCTTCCTAACTCACAGACATTCATTGGTTGAGGTGGAGGGTGGGTTAGGCTAGAAAGAGGAGGGTGGGGCCAAATGTCACTTTTCTTTTGATGAGAAATACCCCCTCCCCCATGTTACTTCTCTGTAAAGTGTATTGCACCGCGTGGACCAATAATGATGTTAGAGTAACAGCATGAATCTGTTCATTGTATATTTCATACTGAAGTTTGATTCATACATTCATGGACACACACACACACACACACACACACACACTATAACTGCTGTGAACAAAAACTTTCCACTCTGAAGTAGATTTCTCCATTCAGTTTGCACTGACATGCCAAGATCCATCCCTCCTGCTCCTGCTTTAATGCAAAATAACAAACCAAAAGCTTAATGCGGGTCTTCCTCTTTAGCTGATCTCTGAGGGAAGAGTTCTTTTGATTTCCAAGAAGAAATTTCAACTGAAATTGTAATTTTATCATTCCTTTTACCTGTAAAAACAGGGGCACCTAAAAGTGGTATCAAAACCCATGGCATCTGTATTCTTAGACTAGATGTTCTGCTATCCTGTGAGGTTTTGAATTTGTTTATTCATGTATGCAATTTGGATCAAACGGCACCCACCAAGCTAAGACTAGTTGCTGCAAGTCTTAACAAAGACAGGAATCTCAGTGAGATTTACTGTTCTTGAAATGCCCTGTCTGTAAGATCATAGCATAAATACATGAGTAGTGTGGCTTGTCTGTACACTAACTTGTATATTACACACATACAGGGCAGGAGATGTTTGATTTATAATACAAGCTAGCAAGAGGGAGGAACAGAGGACTTGTTCTGTTTCCATGAGGCAACAGGCTTACCTCCTGGACTGGGCAGTGGAGTTGGGCATACCATTCTTGGTACAGCAGGCTGAAGAAGATCGCTGCACCCACCAAGAAAATTGCCCAGAATAGGATGTTTCCACTGGATCTGCTTTTCATACTACTGAAGGAGGTGATAATGATGCCTGTGAAGAAGAATTGCAGGGAAGAGATTAGTTGTGCATAGTTCAGAAGCTATCTCGAACAAAAGAACTATCAGTTCTGAGAGCTCTTTCTCTGGTGCTGTTTTGGACTCATGTCCTAAAAATATTAGAACATATCAGATAGTATGTGGCATCATGCAAAAGTGTTTTATAGTCCAGCAATCTGTTTACACAGTGGCCAGCAAGTTATGTATAGGAAAACCACCAAGAGATTACACGGATGCTATTGCATATTTATGTTTTGGGGTACTGTGAACATGAAGAGACTGCACATGAGCTGGATTTTCTGTAAATCATAAACCTCAGATGTTAAGATGGATTTTTGGAGCTGTACTGAATATGAGAAGTTAGGATTTGTCCTTGAGCAATGGATGGGATGGGAAGAGAGCCGAAAGGAACTTATAGGATACACCCTTCAATACAGAGGCAACGAGGATGACCCAACACTTGCATTATTCTGCCTTAGAAAAGTTTTCTGTTAAAATTCTCAAAATGGGGATTTACCTCTGCCCTGTGTGGCAGCAAATAATGCAGAATAAATAGGACAGAGCCAAGAAATACATTTAATGCCTTTTCCATCAAAACACATCTTTATGAATCTTGTTGTCTTTGTTTTTCACACCAACAGTGTTATGATCTAGAGGAGGTTTATGACTGCCTTGCGAGTCTGTTTCTGTCATAGTTGTTCAAGGTCCTGTCACAGATGTTTCTCTGAAATATTGCAAAATTGATATATTACCAGCCCCATACCCCCTGATTTGATATGGTTTAATTGGTGAAATATGATTTCATTGGCAAAATATATTAACTGGCATAGATATAAAATGGATGCTAATGTGACTGTAAGGTCAAGCCAGGCAGAGGAAAAACACTGGCTGAACATGTGTGCTGCAAAGTAGGTCAGAGATCCCCTCTAGGTGTAGGCAGGTTATTGTCAGGACAATCGCCAGATAACCCCAAAGATAATAGGCTTAAACTAAGCTGTAATGTCCCCATTGTCAGACAACAGTGACAGGAAATTTCCACCAAACCATTTTCAGCCCTTCTACCCATTGACCTGTGCATTTCCCTCATTGTCCCCACACCTGTCCACCATTACAGAACTATCACAACAGTCAATAACTCTTTGTCACCTAACACTAAGATCATTAACACAGTCCAGACCTCATCATCCATTCTGTAACCTCCATTGTTCACTCAGCTGGAGAGCCATTGACACTCTTGCCCTCCAGGCAGGCATACCCCCTCCCCCCAAGTTTTGAGTGGTCAGGCACAGTATCTCACTTGCTGAAAACCTGTCACTCTGATTTCCAAATGAGTACTGTCCTTAGGTGCAAGTCAAAGCCACATTGCTGCTCTCTTTGCTGCTCTCTGGATTGGTAATTATCACCCGGAGCCCTGAAACTTCACTATCAATCTTTCCTTCCTTTTCCTTCAGTTAGCCTTGTGCGAGTATGTGAGTGTTTGGACCTTGTGCACGTACGATTGAATTATCTTAATAAAACTCATTTTACTTTACTTTTGGAATCTCTGGATAGTCTCTCCCTACACGAGATCCTAGAAACATTGGTGGAAGATATTGTTAGGTTACTCCCCTCTCAGAGATCTCCTAATTGAGATAAATAATTCCCCACTGTCATTTGAAGGTACTGGCATCACAGGTGGATCCCTGAGTCACCCATGGTTTGAGGTAAGAGGTATACCATCTATGAATCTGATACGTTGTTGTGCGCCTTCATTTCTGACTTATGGTGGCCCTAAGGGAAACCTTTTATGGGTTTTCTCGACAGAGTTTGTTCAAGGGGGATTTATCTTTGCCTTTATCTAAGGGTGAGAGAGTGTGACCTGCCCGAAGGCCCCTAGTGGGTTTCCATGGCTGAGTGGAGATTTGGACCCAAGTCTCCAAAATCAAACCAGACTGTCACACTATACTGTTATAGCACTAATATTCCACTTTCACAGCAATGAAAACACTCTGTGGAATTCTGTGGGGTTATACTCTAGTGAGATCGAAGAGCTCTGTGGCTCAGAGTTCTAAATACCTTTCACCAAACTTCAAATTCCAGGATCTATACAATGTTGCCATGGCAGTTAAAGTGGAATAATAGCACTAGCATGAAAGTTGGCTTACAGATTTATGATGGCATGATTGGGAAAAATTTTGAACAGATTAAATTACATTCCTTCTGCTGTGAGAGTGAAAGTCTACAAGACATTTTATAATTAAAACGGAAACGACAAAAGAATTGCTAAGGTTTTGATATAGTAACAGATCTATTTACACTTAAATGTAATTGAATGAACTAACAGGTTAGCTTGAGAGGTTGCAGGTATTAGCTATCTTTCTGTTTGGCTTCTAATATTTTAAGTGGTTTAAGTGTAGGTTGATGCTTTCTATTTTCAGCTAGTCTTAATTTTATTTCTGTTTCCTGTAACTTTCTCTCTTAAAGCCTAAAATAAGCTCACATTTTTAGAATAAAAAATATTCCTCTCTCTTCCTTGCTTCTTTCCTTCCTTCCTTCCTTTCTGCCTGAGGAATCCTTTAAAGACTGTTTGGACTTTAAAGATTTTTTTTTTCAGCCGCCATCTAAGACTTCTGAATCATCAACTGGAATAGCAACCATTTCTATCATAAAATGCTTAAATTTATTAAGGGAGCACTGACCTACTGAGACAGCCAAGATCAATAATGTGAACAAGACTGGGTAGAAGAAGCCAAGGCACAATGTGAGGACATATTCATGGACAACACCTGAAATAATGAAGACAGACAGCACTGCCACAGTCGGAGCCTTCCCTTTGAATATCTAGAAGGCAAGGAGAACAGGTAACTCATACAGTGAAATCATACAAGAAGCATTTATGCATATGAGATGAGGGAGAGTGGATGGTTATTTCAGGCTGAAAGTGGATTATCAGGACTGGAGAAGATGTGACCTGCCAAATACCCTTGGCTGCAGATGTTATTGGGCTATAGATGCTACCCTGATCATTGGTCTACTTGCTTGGGGCGAATGGTGTTGAAGTCAATAAACATCTGGCAGAACAACATCTGGAGGGCGGCAGGTTCCCCACCCCTGCGGTATGTGCCATTTATCTCTGTGTCATCCAATTGCCCAATCAACGATCCTATCAGTGAGTTTTTCCCAAGCTTTACTTACCCACAGGAGGTCCTGATAGATATAATAGTACAGCCAGTCATGTACTATCACATTCCATGTCCGGTAGTATCCAGCGAAAGATGTGGAGTTCCACCAGTCCTAGGCATGGTGAAAAGAAAAAATGAACAACTACTAGTTTAGACAGAGGAGATGCAGCATTCTGTAGACTGATGTGGCCATCTTCCCCAATATCTTCTTGACCACACTCAATTTTGTAACCAGGAGGGAACAAAATGATCCCTAGTCTGTATTCTAACTTGGGAACTGTGCCCTGCTCCATCTATAAATGCTGTCTCTCACCCAGGCCTATAGCCAGTTATATCAGAGGACATCTTTAGTAGGCATCAGCCATAAATTCTATGCCATATGTCCTCTAGCTGGCCCTGCCACAAATTATGGCTCCTGCCCATCAGTTGTCATTGCCCATCATACATCAAAATTTGTCCTTGTTTCTTATTCTCTTTTCTTTGAGAGTGTGAGTGTTTGACATTTCTTTTCAAAGTGTGAATCCTAACATCTACAGGGAGCCAAATGAGCCACCAGGCATGTGCAGATGGAATGGAACATAAAGCAACCCATTTCCTTCCCTGGAATCTCCCCAAACCCCTGAAATTACCTTGTAGAATGTACGATCAGCAAAGCGCAACATTTCTGCAAAGGCATTATGCCAACAGTGGAAAAAGCCAAAGAAGCCCACCAGCGTCCAATAGAATACTGTGGGGACAAACGGAGCAAACATTACTCTCTTAGACTGGAATATATTTTTACAGATATGTTACAGAATTGGGCAACGCTGGAGGAATATACACTATATCTGAATCTGGAGGAATTTACATCATTGTCTCTCAGGTTAAAATCCAAGGAACTTCCCTAGTCCTTGTGATGTTACTCTTTTCTTCCACTGGGGCACACCTTGGAACACAATATAGGAAGACATGAGGTTATGGTCCCCACACCCAAACATGCACACAAAATTTCCCTTGAGCTTGGGACTGAAGGAAATGGGAGTCCAACAATGTCTTGATCTTCCTCACACTACTTTTAGACATTTTGGGTTGATACATTTCTTTTCTTCTTCTGTCATAACATTACTTACCTTGTTTTCATAAGTTAACGGAGGTTTGTGTAATGTTTGTTTGTTTGTTTAATGACCCATTGTACCCTAGCTTGTCCAGACTGAAATATAGGCCAGAGTTTAGATCAGGTACGGTGACCATGGAGGTAGGAGGGGACAGGATAGATGTTTGGCCCAATATCAAATCTATGAGTATTATTACCACAAACAGCATGGATACATAACTTCAAAGTTTTGAAATATCCTTAGCACTTTTTCCAGGAAAGGGAGGAGAAGCTACAGTGAAGCTGACTGTAAGTTGCAGTCTAACCCTTGTTTATGTAGAAACAAAGTACCTAAAATTCTCCCTCTCTCTCTCTCTCCCTCCCTCCCTCCCTCTCTCTCTCTCTCTCACACACATACACACACAGAGGAGGAGGAGGAGTTGAGAGAGAGAGAGAGAGAGAATTATATGATGTATGTAAACAGTGAAAATCCATTTCAAAGGCTTCAGTAAATAATAGTGTGATCCTTATCCCTGTTTGCATTAAAATCCTTCCTCTCCCAAAGAGGAAAAAAGACCCAGTAAGCCCCAGATTATCCAACTCCAGCTCCTTAGGGTTCATGAGGCACTGACTACTTGTAAGACTGTCTTTCTAACTATAAGGACTGGAAATCTGCTTTTAAGAAACTGAGATTTATGATATATTTGGAAAACTGGTGGCCAACATGATATTCTTCAACTTTGCTTTGTGTACACAAGAATTAAAAAACAGAGCACGCAAGTGAGACTTGGAGAATGTGAGTGGGACAATGGAAGCAGGAGCAGAGGGATTAGTAGATGTTTGACCCCCTTATAACAAACCTCTGAATGCTATTGCTAGAAACAGCATGGATACATAATTTCAAAGAGTTGCAAATACTGTTTAGTTGGAAGTGGGGAGAAGCTACAGGGTTGTTGCTGGTGGGTCAAGATGGAGATCGAAGTGAACAAGCTTCCAGCTGAGAAAAACCTACACCCCTGACTTCTTCCAGTTGAGTACATCTCACCTCCATCATACAAACCAAGCCACTGCTCCATCCACATACCTGGCAGTATTGTATTGAAGACAGAAAGCACCAGAGTTTTCAGGGTGAAGGGGTGCTTATACGTGTTGCTGAAGACAGGGATACAGAAGCACTTGAAAATCACGGACGTACAAAACACGCAGCCAAGGAACTGTGTGATAGAAGGAGAAATCTCGATTTCCATGTGTAGATGTACTTCAGCTTGGGATGAACACCAGGGCAGGAGTCGCCAGAGCCTTTACAAAAGTATCTCCCAGCTGTGCTTGAAGCAGCTGGATCCGATGGGCTCTTCAATTTTCCACAATGCCCCTCTCATGGCATCACTCTTAGCTAGGATGCTGTGCGAACTTTAAGTGGCTGTCCTTTGGCAGCCACTGCTATTTGGAGAGTTGTTGGTTACCAGGATCACTGTCATGTATGTTTTCCAGGGCACATCAGCAGCAGAGGGGCCCTAATTGATAATACTTTTGCCCAGGGCCCCCTCAGACCTTGAGTCAGATGGGCTAAGGCCCAAGGGGTTATGGGGTGACCCTGAATGTTCTCTTAACCGAGAGATGGGTATGGAAACCTTGTTTGGTGTCTCTCACCTTAGCAAAGTTCTCGATGACATACCTCCAGCGAACACAGGGTGTCCTATGAGTAACATGAGGACAGAAGTAAACATTAGCTGAGAGTTTCTTCATTTCAAGGATCACTTCCGTTTGTTCAGGCAGCCTGTTGAATGGCTGACATTCTGTACATCTCTCCCTGCCATTTCTGCAGAAAATATCCAGAGCAACACAGCAGCTCTCTCCTCATGCTGGCTGTGGGTGATGGGAACCACAGTCCAGTCCATCTGCAGAGTGCCAGGTTTGGAAACACTGCAGAGTGCATTCTGAGGCTGTGTCTCTCCATACTTCCCCCATTCTTGATGCCATACTCCCACACACACACACCTTTTAACCAAGGGATCATTGTACAGAAATTGGAGATCCTAGATGCCACTAAAAACTAAGGGGGTATGTGGAGAGGACTCACCTTGGGTAGCTCTCTCTGTAGATCAAAGTAGGGCAGAAGAGAAAATATAAATAAGTAGAGAATTGAGGTGGCCGCATCTTCCCTGGAAGGGGAGAGAAAGAATGAAAGGAGCAGCAAAGAACACGAAAGAAGAAACAAAGAGACATGGGTTCATCTGGCATATGGAGAAAAGGCATATCCTGGACCAGGGCTGACAATTCTATCTTACGAGCACCTCCTGCTGAAATTCCCTTCTCTGGATATTAAGAGTATGGGAACGCTGTCCTTTATTTCACCTAATGCCAAGGAGAAAAAGGAGCTACAGGCACTGGTAATGAGATGGGATTCTTTTTTTCGTGACAACCCTTCAGGGGCCCCAAATCAAACTCACCTTCATTTGATTTGGCCCAAAGGATGGGGGGCACAGTTTCCCGAAGGAAGGAATAGCTTTTCATCAGGAATCGGATCTAGGCAGGAAGGGGAAAACAAATTTTGACACAGTGTGTATCTGAGCCTTACTGTTATGTAGATGGATCTATTCTCTCCCTTCTGGTCTCTTGGTTACTGTTTAGCTCTGGCACCTGTTTCCCAACAGTGATCCCTTCACACAATGCCAAACACTCATAGCTATAGCAGTGCTGGACTAGTATACAAAGCCAATCTATGGCCCCCCTCCTTCTGTTCTCACCAGTGAGCTGCAAACAGGAGCACAACCATTTTCACAGAAGTTGTCTTTGAAATCAGAGAGGACCTGCCCAGTCATTTCTGTAGAATGATAGGAAGGCAGTTTTCTGACATGACTTCTGCCCATATATAAGAATAAATGTTGATATCATTGGATATATATATATTCTTTCTTGCAGCCTGTTAGTGTGCTAGGAGTCTAAGATTTGGGCATTCAAACGTACTGCTTCAGCCAAAATTGCTCCAAGATCCAGTCCTCCCCAATAATGTCCTCTCTCTTGCCCATAGGAGCTCCTCCCCCCATTGACCCATATCCTAATGTCACACCTGCTCGAGGATGATGATGAAACGGGAGGCAGGCCCCAAAGGCTGAGAGATGACAGTATAGACAGGATAGAAGCCCAAAACGGTGGCATGGGAGAGCAGCAATACCACCGCTGCAGTGACTGTGAAGAGGGTGGGGGACTGGACAGTCTCCAAGGAGCTGGCCCAGATTTGTAGGAGCTTGTAGGGCATTAATAAGGTGTAGAGGAACATGACAAGCCAGGTCAAGAGTGCCATGTGTAGCTGTCCAAAAGCAAAGATAAATAGCTCAAAATCCAGGACAAAGCTGTGAAAGACAGAAAGGAAGCTGTGAGCACACAACAACCAAATCCAGGATAATCAAGGCAGAAGGACCTCAGTGGAACATCATGGCAGGGTACTTTTAGCCTCAAGAAAAGGAGTATACACCCAGGAGTATTATTCTCAGTACCAGCATGACAACATGTAGTGCCAGTGCCACTCTGTCTTGCATCCAAGGCAGGGCCAGCTACTTCCACCCACTCACCCACCCTCAAAACTGCTAACTTCAGTTTTCGAGAGCTGATATCTTGTAGAAATAATAAACAGCACAAAACCTGAAAGTCCTAAAATTATTTTAAATTGCATGAGTAAGTAATACGTGAATCCGATTATCTTCTCAAAAGCAAAAGAAAAATTTTTAGTATACATTTTGAATAATTTTTTGAACTGTGATGAATTTAAGTCTTTTAAAAGCTTCAGTTTCAGGCACATTAAAGTCTCTCTTTCTGTGCCTTTTCTATTATTATTATTATTATTATTATTATTATTATTATTATTATTATTATTTACTACTACTATTTTCTGTGTTCTTTATTAATGGTAGGGAGAATATCAGATCCTAAACCTCTCCTCTACAGTAGGAGTGGTAGCTCTACAGTGCTTTAGCATACGATGCAGGAAATTCCTCAGTCCTGCTTGTGAACCATACCTTCCTTTATCAAGGAAATCCACAATGACTGTCTGGAGAGTAAACACACAGAGCACAGCCACAAAGAAGTTGTAGATGGTGTGGAAATGTTGTATTTCCAGAAGCTCACTGCAAGGGAAAGGTAGAGAGGAATAAAGTTGTTTTGAGATCAGCTTTTGAGACTGGAGATTAAAGGGTTGAATTTAGTTCCAGGACAATTTTATCAGGTTCCCTGGTTGCTCTCATGATACCAGATAAATGCATATTAGAAATGAATCCCTTGGGTTTGCCTTGTGAGGATAAAATTATTTAAGATTGCTAGAAGAAAAACAAATATTTATTACTTCATGACATACAGAGTACAGTCCGCCTTCCACTTTCTTGGGTGTAGGACCCCAATGAAAGTGGAAAAAACGCAAATATCATAAATCCTCCTAACCATATTTAAAACACACACAAAACAACCTGTACTGGTAAGGTGTCTGGGCCTGGCCAGGTGTGTATTCCCTCCCTCATGCAGGTGGGGGGAGGGTGATGTCTTGGGGGAATGAGAGGAGGGAGAAAGGGGAAGCATGTCTCATTCCCTTCCTGCCCATGTAAGCGAGTGAGTGAGTGAGTGAGTGAGTGAGTGAGTGAGTGTGCTCTCCCTCCTCCCATCCCATCCCCTTCCCCACCCATGTGAGTGAGGAAGTAAGCAAACATGCACCATCTCTCCTCCTATCTTATTTCCTTCCCCCCTCCTGCCTGCTCAGTTGAGTGCACACATGCACGCGTCCCCCTCCTGCCCCATCCACCTTCCTGCCTGCATGAGAAAATGCCTTCTCCCTCCCTCCCTCCTCTCCCATCCCCTTTCCCCCTCCTGCCCGCACATGTGGGCAAGTGAGCAGATGAATGTACGTGCACCCTCCTCCCATCCCCTTCCTCCCAGTAATCTGTGAATAATCAACTTCATGAACCCTTAACCTGCAAATGTGGAGGGCTGACTGTAATTAAAAACATAAAACAGATTGAAGAATCTGTGTAGAACCTTGTAGTGCTGTGTAAACCATTCTGAGAAGACTTTTATTGTTCTGCAAACCTGGGGTTCCTCTCAGGCTGCTAATCACCTCCCACATGTGTATATGGATGGTCCCAGTTTCCCCACATGATGACAGATTATAACTGTATAAGGAGTATAATTTACTATTACTGTACTGAATAGATAGGAATGGCCTGCAATGCCAAAAAGGATAAAAACCAAAATAGAGAGAGCAACAGAAAGAGCTGTGGGATGTGGCAAACCCCTTGCAACTGATCAGTTAAGGTTGATGGCAAGGAAAGGAAAAAGAGCCATGTGGCAGAGAACTAGAGAGAGCCCGCTACCACTACTGCGGTAGTGCGCCATGCAGAGGTGAGGGAAGATAGTTACAAGGGTATGTGGCAGGTCTCAGAAAGCAAGAGAGGAACTGTCGGGCCACAAGGATGCAGCCTACAAGACAAAACTTTCCCCTGTGTTTGTGTATCATGTATACTTGAGTGAAAGTAACCTGTCCAAGGTCATGCAGAGGACCTATTGAACTCCAGGGTCACTCACTGTATGGTGTCCCTGGTATGACTGATCTTTCCTGCTGAGGTGGAAAGGACAGAAAGACATACTCACTCAAGCACAGACTGGCATTCAACAAAGACCTTCTGCTTTCTCAATACTGGGCTCTTCTCTCTGTGGGATTTCAGGACAAGTCATGATTAGTGCTATTTTTCAAATTCTGAGAGATTCTTGCCCTTAGTGGTCATCTATTTGCCATCATTCCACTGGGTGCAGTGGACAGTGGGGTCCACTCTGTCTGTGGGAAATTGGCTGCCCTTTGTATTCCGCCTCTCCATGAATTTTTCAATTCTAATTCTTTTTTATTAGAATTATTATGTGACTTTAAGAACCAGGACCTTAATTTGCTTCTTTTCCTCTTCTCTCCCAGGATTTCTCTTTGTGTGTTTTGTGTCTATGTGTCTCTGCATGTGTGTGCTCCTCCTCATTGCTCTGGTAGGCAGGAAGTAGACTTTGAGTGAGGGAGCAACTCCACTGGAGGGAGCAACCCAAAAATCCCTGGGTCTAGTTCCTGCCTCTGCTCTGTGTAGGCTGACTAATATCTCATCTCTTGCCATTTTCATTCAACTTTATATTTTTTTTCCTCTTCATCTTCTTTATTCTGCCTGTTGCCTTAAAAAATTATTCTTCTTACTGCCTATACTATTCTCTACTATATCTTTTACTATCTTCTCTACTTTATTCTAATCAATCTATTTTAATGAGGGTGAAGCAGGCTAGATCATAATTAGCATCATCTGCATGGTTCAATCAAGTGAAATTGAAGATAGCTCAGCGATGTTAGGAGACTCTGCTTTGTTCCACACCACAAAAGGGGTTGGAGTCTCCAGTCCTCTAATGGTGGAGTGCAGTGTCAACAGGGGGACAGGAGCACAATTGGAAAAGGGAGATTCCTCTATTCTTGATCAGCAAGCACAACACTGCAAATGCCAGGCCCATGTTGAGTCTCGGAACATGGCAAAAAAGGTGGCAGCAAAGGGGGTGAGTAGTAAACCAATTTCTCCTCCCCACCCCCACCATGGTTGCTGGAAAAGCCTTGTCTCATGAAATTCGTCAATGGCTGCAGCGTCCTATAATGCAGAAGTTGTCAGGAGCCTCAATATCACAAGCAGCAGATTCCTGCTTGGGCCAAAGCCCTGCCCCTTCCTGTGCAATCTGAGCATAATGAGGGAAATATTTAAAAAGAAAATGAAGGGCTTGTCTAGACAGAGAGAGTCTTCCTTGTTTCCACCATCTTCTCCTTAATCTCAGGAGTCCCTGAGAATCCCTTCAGAATCCCTCAGAGGGAGTGTGGCCTCTTCAAAACAAAGCATCACTGTCATTCCCACCATTTTACTAAAGGCACCAAAACTGAACCAAAACTGTGTCTTAGACATTTTAGAATATTTAGAACATCATAGTGAGATTGTGCTTGTATTTTTAGATACTGAAAACACCTTTGATAATTTGAATTGGGACATTTTATTTGGAGTTTTAGACAAGATGTGCTTTGCTGATAACTTCATTACATAGATTAAAGTAATTTATGATACACAGAAAGCACGGATTTTGGTCAATGGTGAATTGAGTGAACCATGTGTTATTCAAAAAGGAACAAGACAAGGGCATCGACTATCTCCTTTGTTGTTTATTTTAGCCCTTGAAGTCCTGAATAGGACAATAAGACATGACAAAAAAATTAAGGATGTAGGAATCAAAAAGAAAATATATAAATTGAGAGTATTTGCAGATGACTTAGTGATTGTGGAGAATCCTTTGGATAGCATAGAAGTGTTGTTGGAAATACTAAAAGAATTTGGAGAGTTGTCTGGATTTAAGATAAATAAACAAAAGATGATAATGTTAAAAACAGGAGAAAAGAGGATTGAACGCAACCAATGGATAAGTCAGGTTAATAATTGAGAAAAAAGGTCTCAATTTTTAGGTATTATTATACCTTTGAAGCTGAAGGCAATACTCCTAGCATTGTTAGTTTTCCATCATCAAGTCTGATCTGAATAGATAATGGGACAACAATGGTCCATGAGAATCACAAACTGGAGACATGCTCATGGGCACTAATGTTGGAAGCAAGGAGGCTGCGTGTGTCTAAAGAGAATCTTCTATCCCTAAAGGCAGAAGATAAAGGAAGAATTAAATACAAAGGCAGACTAGCTCAGCAAGATGGATGTTGATCACATGGAGTGGCATCTTCATCAATGAGTGTTTCAGATGATTGTGCAGTGGTTCTGGGTGCCACAGGTGGACCTGTTTGCCTCTGCAGTCAACAATCAGGCGCCCAGGTTCTAGTCTCGTCATGACTCAGGGAGTGGAGAGAATAGGTCCACTGAATGTGGAGTGGCCTCAGGGACTCCTATATGCATTTCTGTCAACTGCCATGATAGTCAGATGACTAAGAAAGATAAGAAAAGAAAAAGCAGACTTATTATTGGTTTACCCCATTGGCAGAGAAGAGCTTGGTTCTCAGAGATCTTGATACTGTGCCAGGGATGCTTCAAGTTACCAACCGAACAAAGACACCTGTGTCACCCAGATCTTGAATGGCTCAACCTCCACAAATGAAAACTGGGCAGAAAATATTACTGAGCTTGGCCTTGCATGAAATATGGTGGAGCCAATAATTAATTCAAGATGTCTGTCTACTAGAAAAATGTGTGAGTACACATTTAGAGCATTTGTGAGATGGTGCAGGAGAGTGTCTGGACTACCAGTCTGTATCAGTCAACACTCTGTGACTATTCTTGCAGGATGATTTGGACAACAGTCATCTGCCAAACATGCTTAAGAGACAAGTTTCAGCAATTTCTTCTGTGCTTCTTCTCAGCCATTCGAAGGAACTGTTTTCATATCCTCATGTACAGCATTTTCTGAGAGCTGCATCATAGTTAAAACCACCAACAGTCCTCAGGTATCCTAACCGGGATTTACAGACAGTTCCAGCAGCATTAATGAAAGATCCTTTCAAACCAGTGATGGAGTTGTCCATTAAATTTCTCACAGGGAAAGTGCCATTCTTTACCGGTATTACATTAGCCACAACAGTATCAGAGTTGGGAGCTCTTTCAGTTCAGAATGAGTTATGCATATTCTGTGAAGTCTCTGTAGTGTTAAGACTGGACCCTACATTCATGCCTAATGTCATAGATCTCAAGAGATAGTCTTCCCATCTTTTTGCCCTAATCCAAAGAAGAAGTTAGACAAGGCTTGGCACATGCTGGATGTGCAAAGAGCACTCAAAATATATATCAGTTGTACTCAGCAGTTCAGAACATCAAATTGTCTATTGTTGTCTTTTCATCCAAGATCAACGGGCAGGAAAGTGTCATCTTCCAACCTGTTAAGATGGATCAGGGCCTGTATCATGACATGCTACGCCAAGGCTGGGGTGCCGCTGCTGAAGGAAGTTGCCGCTTACTCAACTGAAAGCACAGTTTCTTCTGCAGACTAGCTATAACTGCTTCCATGATAGACATATGTAGGGCAGCAACATGGGTCTACTACTTCCACTTGGTACATCACTACCATATGTATGCCTTCAAATGGGCAGAGGCATTGTAGACCCATACTGCAATCTGTAGTGTCTACTTAATTAATATACCTCAGTTCCCCCATGCATTGGTTTACCGCTGCAAAAAGGAAGATAAGTCACACTTGTGAGATGTTTATTTTAAGCAGTGGAAGGGAAGCATCTTCCCTACTCAGAACTGAGGAGGGTATTTTGCTTAGTATTGCTGTGGGTAGTAGTAGTGAAGTTTATGCTCTATACTTGATTTTTTTTTCTCCGTACTTTCCTTGACTGCCGTTCTAGTTATCTTCCTTCTGTCAGCTATAACATGACTGAAGGATTGTGGGGGTCGCCCCCTCTAGTGGTGGCTCCCTTAAAGTCTACTTCCTGTCTACCAGACCAATGTGGAGAAACAACTCATGACAGGATGTTTCCTGCTCTACCACTTGAAAGAAACATCTCACAGGTAAGGCCAATGTTTCTTTTTGGATGCTACATTTGTGGGCAGGGACTATATTTTAATCAAGAAGTGTTATATTTAGAAGTTGATATGTTTTAGACATCACTGGCACTTGCCGTGGTTCCTGTTTCTCCTTGGCTTGCCCTTGTGATCTCCTTTGCCTCATGCCTTCATTGGTGCCCATCTTCCCTGGCTCCATGTTGGTACTGAATTTAGAGCTGCGTTCGTTGAGTTTCAGTTTGACAGTTTGACCTCCTTGTCAGATGATTCAATGGACAAGAGTGGAACAAAATCCTCACCTGGAAGGAAAAAATTGCAGCTCGTTAGTGATGAGATCACCCCATAAGGTTAAATTGAGACCTCAAAGCCAGCCTCTTCACTTTGACTGCCAGCTTTTACCTCTGAATTTGGAAACGCTGTCTTTGATGAAGAATATTTATCAGGTATCTGACCACTGAGACAGTCTTTCTTTTTCCCATCTTTAAATTGAGAGCACATTTCATTTTGAAAGCTGAAACTGGTATTTATTTATTTTAAAACATTTCCATCCCTCCTTCTGACTCCCAGAAAGTCTCTAGTGAGGCAGTAAGGCTCCTTCTCAGAACCTTTTCAGAGGAATTCAAGTGCCTCAGTGCAGCCAAGTTAGGCAACAGTTAGGGGTTGTGCAGCCTTTGTTGTTTGTTTTTGTGTGTGTGGGTGTGTGGATGTGGATGTGGATGTGTAAAATCTGCCTGTGTCCAGTGCTTAGATCAGAGCACTCAAAGTCAGGGCCAGATCCAAATTGTTGACTCCCCCGCCCCGGCCACCAAATGATTTCAAGGGAAGCATTATTCCCTTCAACACAGTTTGAAATCCTCTTCCCCATTTCCTGGGGTGTCTCTAAGTCCCATCCATGCAATTTTATTTCAGAGTTTGTGTATGCAAGAGTCAGAATTGCTCATTTGAAGTAAACAAAAGCAGGTTTCCTAATTCTCTTGGTGGCTAGAATTCCCAGGTCTGAGGGCCTGGCCCTAAGTCACAGAGCCTTGACCGGTTTCTCTAATCCTCAGGGTGAGGGAGAGGATTCTCACAGTGACTGCCTTGAGAACTGTGTATACATATCTGCTTTCTCCACTTGTCAGACTTGATGTTCCGTATTTGAATGGTATACTCTGTGCATCTGTGGCTGATGTTTAAGGTATTATACCCTGTGACGTCACCAGGGGGATACCCTTGTAACATCAGAAGGTGCTACCCTTCGGTGTCAGGTTCTTCTTGCTACCACATGAGCACTTCCAGCAGCTTTTCCCAACTAGGCCCCTTCTGGGTTGTTTGGACTACACCACTCCATGATCCTTAGCCACTGGCTGCGTTGGCTGGGGCTCATAGGATTTCTAGTCTGAAAACACCTGGAGTGCACCATACTGGGGAAATATGATAGATGTATCAAGGTGGGGGTGGGCAGGCAGTGCACCCCAGGCAGCACATTTTTGGGGCTGGCACCGGGCCACCCTCCGCACTCTGGCAGAAGAAAACTCCAGACGTCCCCCAAGTGAAAAGACAGACACCTCAGGTATTAAACTGGCCATTAATCTTTGATTTGTTCTTGATGAGCCCCAGAGTGGGAGGTCTGTGTGTCCATGAGCACCAGCAACTTCACTACAGTTTGGAAGTGTGAGCATTAGAGATTTATGAGTAGCCACAACATATGGGGAGTATGGGGAGTGGAGCTGCTGGTGGAGAAATGGCTGAAAGGCAGTCGGAGTGTCTGGTGGAGAGACCGCTCCCTCCTTCCCCAAAACACGTGGGGGAGGCAGCAAGGAGGACAACAACACCAAGGTACCTCCTGTTGTCTCCTGAGGAGAGACTTCCTCGCTTTTTAGCATCCAGAGGTGTCGAGCTACACAAGCCCTCTTCTATATAGACACATCTTGTTCCAAATGCAAGACTGAGGCAAGACAACAATGGCTAGTGTCAACTGCCTGCCTTGTTTTGCAAATTGCTTCCAGTCCAGGGAAGAAAATGAGGGGAAAAGGGAGAAGAAGGAAGGTTGAGTCATACTTTTCCAGAACTAGTGCCTAAGGAATGCCTGCCAGAACGAAACCTCCCGGTGTCTTCACGCGCCTCTCCCTCACCCTCCTGTGCCTGCACCTTGGTGATGAGAGCAGCAAGGGGGCTTCCTTTCCTTCTCTCTTTCTCGAGGAGCCTCCTCGAGCTAGCAGTCCGAGTTGTGGGCTTTAAAATGTGCACACACATGCACATGTTCCTCCATGGCGGCAGCAACAACGACCCACACTCGTTCCTTCCCCTGATGCTTGAAGAGCTAAAGCAATTCCCTTTGGTAGCTCTCATCTAACAGCATGTTCAAGCCATTGAGAGAGAAAGAGAAAGTCTGTCTGTGTCTGTGTGTGTGCATGCGTGTGCAGGTGCTCACTTACAGAAAAATAATCAGATAATTGGAAATTCTCATCCCACCTCCGAAACTGGAAGGAGCTAAGCCCCTGAGCCTCCAAAGAGGGAGGGAGAAAGAGGGGGCCCTCTCTGCCATAGGAATGCCAGTGTGCCTCTGAGCACATGCAGAGTACCCCCTCTGAGCGTACACGCCCAGAACCCAATCACCCAATGTCAATTGAGCAGTTTTATTTGGTATTTTGGATAGGTACTCCTTCCCCTGAGAAAGCGGCAAACTCAGAGACCACCCCAGTGGCAACAGCTCTAGCTATGTCACTACTGTGTTTTAAAGAACATATGGGTGAAATTCAGTGGATATGATGAATGTCACTGCTGTCACATCCTGTTTGTATTTAAAAAGTCATATACGTTATCTTTCCAAAAGACTACAAAAAGTAGTGCACCTTCACTGGATCTGATGCCCTCTCAGTGGACTGAATTTGGACTCTAACTCCCATCTATCCAGCCATTTTGGGTGATGAGAATTCTTGCCCAAACAGCCGGAGGGCCCCAGTTTGTGGACACTTTGCTACTTAAATTGTTCATGGATTTCTCCTTTTCTAACCTGAATGGTAGTCATAATATTTTCCTTAAGAACTAAGTCTCATCTATTTATAACCACTGAACTACAAGGAATTGTGGACAGTTTCCAGATCTACACAATAAATGTCCCACCTGTCACCAATAGATATAAATAATTTATAGTGGCTTTCTTGAAGAAAGGTTTTATTATTCCCAATCAAAATGGCATCTCTCTAAAAGGATAATAAGTAACATATCATTCCAGCAATTAGTATTTCGTATTTCCTCTCAAAAAGATTTCTCCTTACAGCAACCCAATCAGCTGTCTGCTCTCATATAAGGCTGCCTAAGAGCAACCTTTGCCTTAAAAGCTGAGATTCAAATCTTGGTGGAGTTTTGAGATTTAAGTAAGAGATAATGCCTTAAATAAGGATAGTAGTACTCTCCCACCATGGCACAGTCATCTACAAATAGATCTTCATATTTAATATCTAATACTTCATTCATATCTAATACTTTCATAATTCATATCTAATATTTCATTGAAGCACAGAATGAGCCCTGCTACCATGTAAGGGAAGCAGGAGAGTTTGACTCAGCTTTACATGCCAGGAAGCTTAGCAGGGGTGTCTTAATGTGCAGAGACACACTGCATGCCTGTGAGTTCCTTGCAGATACAAGCATTGATACTGATCCAATCATACCTGCACACATGCACGAACACCTACTTTGCTAGGAAGTAACGATCAGCCAGTTGTCTTTGTAGCCCTTGGCTGGGCAAGGGGGAAGAAGGGGAGGCAGCGATGTCAATCAACACAGGGAGGAAGCGAGTGCAGCAGAAAATCCTAGTTTCTGTTATTTCTCTTTGCAACTGTTATTTTGGATATTTGAGACATATTCCTCTTCCTCTTCTGCAAATTTGTACCCTGATATTCATTTTTTAAAAGTCTTCGTTGACATAATAGGGAATGTGTAAGTTTTCTGACTTTATCCCAACAGTCTGTCATGACCCGATCTTGCATATAAGGAATAAGGAGGATTAGACACCATCAGCTGGCCCAGCAAAGAAACAAGGATCAGCACAATAACTGGCATTGGCTGAATGAACCTAGAGAAGCCATCAGCATTCCTCTCCTCTTCTCTTTTCTGTCTACTGTGACAATGCTGACTATGATGACTATATTCAGATCATCCACTGGAAGTTGAGTGCATGGTTCCTGTTGGAATGCACACTACCTTTGCCCCTCCAAAGAACATGTTGAAAAGGTTCTCTGGAATGACATCTACTTCACAGTCCCTGTGAAAGTTAAGTGTACTATTGCCAGGATGACTGCATTGCTCTTCACCACCTATGAGGACATACTGCTTTCTTTTTTCTGGATTGCTTAAAACAGTGTCAATGTCAGGTGGCAGCTTAAGCAGAAAACGGAGGCAGGAGCCGACTTGCATGGCTTTTAGTGAGAAAGTAATAAAGTAAACAAGAGGTTACATCACCCAAAACGAACAGAGGTAGCAAACTCAACAGCTAGGGTCGTCCTGGAACAGACAGCACAGCATGCAGATTTCCCGGACGGAAGACGGTTGTTGCCCCGTGCCCAACTTCCCCCAGCGTCTGTCTTAAGTACCTAGTCTCTAGCCCAGCTGGGGCTGGTCAAACGTCCATTGGCCCAGCTCACAGCTGGAGGCCCTCAGACTTCAGACGCTTCTCTTGCAGCGGCTTCGATCTGTGCCCTACCTCCTTCTCCTGCCACCTCTGGAGGAACGTGGGGGAGGGTCTGCAGCAAACTCTTGGCTGGAATCAGGAACAGCCACTTCTGTCGAGCCCGAAGCACCGGTCTCCTCTGCTGCAGGTACTGGCTCGGGGACCGCTGTTGGGTGGCTGGCAGGCCCCTCCCTTGTCCCTGCAGGAGCCCCCTCTGCCTCCCAGGGATCCACCCTGGCTGGGGTTCCCAGTCTAACTCAGAGTCCCCGTCTGAGTTGGCAGCCTGCTCAGCCTGGCTCATGACAAACAGTATGAGTATGTACAATCTTTTTGAAAGTTTCTATTGCTCCTGATGAATGATTTTTGTCTGGATGGAACTTCAGAGCAAGCTTTCGATCAGCTTTCTTCAAGTCTTCTTCATTGGTATCTTTGCATACTCCAAGGATCATAGAATCATAGAAATGTAGAGTTGGAAGAGACCACACGGGCCATCCAGTCCAACCCCCTACCATGCAGGAATACCCTCAAAGCACTCCCGACAGATGGCCATCCAGCCTCTGCTTAAAAACCTCCAAGGAAGGAGACTCCACCACACTCCGAGGCAGCATATTCCACTGCCGGACAGCCCTGAGCGTCAGGAAGTTCTTCCTGAGGTTCAGGTGGAATCTCCTTTCCTGCAGCTTGAATCCATTGCTCCTTGTCCTGGTCTCTGGAGCGGCAGAAAACAAGCCCTCATTATTTTTATTTCATAATAATTTTTACATTTCTTTATATAACTCGTTCGCTTTTTCTGGTCTTTTGGTAATGGACCCATGAGGTCTATTCCTGTACATCTGAAAGGCTCACTAATCACAAGTGTAGAGCATAACTGTGCTTTGGTCCTGCTTCTTCCAGAACCCATTTTTTTTGACAGGTGTCACAAGTTTTACAATCTGAGCTTATTTGCTGACCTGCTTTTGGCCTGTAAAAATTCTGGGTTACATATTGTGTAGTTCTGGTAATTCCTAAAACCCCTCCAAATGAACTTGCATGGGACATTTC
The DNA here is from genome assembly GCA_030412105.1 of Cyclura pinguis. Lineage (NCBI taxonomy): Eukaryota > Metazoa > Chordata > Lepidosauria > Squamata > Iguanidae > Cyclura > Cyclura pinguis. The sequence goes on along the minus strand of CM059600.1, from coordinate 191,536,393 downwards.
CATCAGTTTTTCCTCTGTAGGCAGAACTGTCTTTGCATGCCCTTGCATGTTACAATGATGCCTTAGGAATTCACAATATAATTTACCCTGCACCACTACATAAGTACATTTCGACAGTTCAGATGGATTTGAACTAATCATTTCAAACCAAGGTTTTAAACTCTCGTATAGTTTTTGTTGTTTTGCCAGCTCAGATGAAGTTTGCTCATTAAATGAGCACATCTGAATAAAATCCCCTTGCACTTCTTGTGCATCAGTGTCCTTATGATTATCCAGTAGGGTAAGAATTCTCTCACTAGGCTCCTCCTCCCTTATCACTTCAGGTTGAGCAAGGTGTTCTTGCTGTGTCTGGTGACAGGTAGTCACACAGACACACTTTAGCTGTGTGGCAAGATCATTGCCAATTAAACATGGGGCTGGGATATCAGAGCATACCGCTACTTCCACTCCTTCCCAGCCTTTATACTAAAGGGGCACCAAGGCAGCCATCAGGTAAAACACTGCTGACCCAATCCTTTAAAAAAAAAACTTCTCTTAAGGTAAAATATTCTTTTGGGGTTTTAAATGAGGTTGGAACACACAAATTTGGGAACCTGTATCTCAATCCCCAAATCACTCTGTCCTGAACCTCCAACTTTTCTCCATACTCCTCAGCCCAGTCCGTATTCAGAGTAACAAATGTAAAGTGTCTGGTTTTTCCGGGGAACCAAAGCTACCTCAGCCAGGCCAGAAGGCTGTGTTTTCATAGCAACCTGCTGGCTTGCTTCAGCTTGAAGCTTAATGGTTAACTGCGATGGTTAAAGTTCTGTTACAGAATAAGACTGTATGGGCACTTCAGTTTGCACCTTTGAAACTTTTCAGGGCAGTCAGATTGAAAATATTGTGCTTTTCCATATTTAAAACAAGTTTATTTTTCACTTTTTGGTGACTGAACCCTTCTGGCAAAACCTGCATTTCTCTTAGGCTGCCAGGGCTTAATTTTATCCTTGTCAGCTACTTTGTACTGGAAGAGTTGTCAGCTTTTATTATTTTTCTTTTGATAAACATGAGATTTTGGAACTCCCTTATTGTCACTAAATGATCCACTGTTCCCGCACCTTCATTAACTGTCTATTATAGAATTGTTTCAGGCCAATTAGATTTTATAAGTCTCCTTTTATCTTTATTTTAGAGCCAATAATCAACCACTCAGCAAATGAACCAATCTACACCTCAGCTGGGTATAAGTTTCCTAAGCTTTCTTTCTCAAATTGTGAAATTCTCTTCTATGATGCTCAGCAGTTAGCCCAAATCTCTCTTTAAATTAATCATAATTTTGAGCTGCTTCTGCTATCTCCACACATATTTCAGCCAAACCTCCACTTATCTGAGACCTGATATAGTCCATCCTCTCCTCAGGACTAACACTTAGCTCAACACAAGCCCTCTCAAAACAAATAAGAAGAAATTCCACATTATCCCCTTTATAATATTTGGGAAATCTTTTCATGTCAATCTGAGGAGCTGTGTTAATTTCATGACCATTTCTTGAAGAGTTTGTTCTTAACTCTAACTCCTTTAATTTTAGCTGATATTCTTTCTCAAGTCTTATAGCTTCTAATTATTTTTGGCATTGCAGTTCATTTTTCTTAACTCTTAACTTTTCTGAACTTAAAGGCAACCATTAGGAGGATTCAGTCCTCACTGAGCTGTTCATAGTAAGGCAAGGAGGTATGTCTGGAAGCTGCTGAAGCAAACAGCCGCTGACATGTCCCAGTTCCACCAGCGCTCCATGACCGTGTTAATAGATGCTCTCATGAAAATGCAAGGCAACCAAAGCAGAGATTCACAACCTGTAGACACAATCAGACAGGAACAGGTCATAAATAGTGGAGCAGCCCCAGATCATCTCCACCGACTCAGGCACTTGCACAAACCTAGTGTCTGACAGCATTGTGCTTACTGGGCACAGAGGCAGTTCTCACCAGGCTGGGATAGGGGAAGGAATCCCTGTGAGTGTGGGTAGAAAACAGACCAAGAATGTTGTGTGGGAGAATCAGGAAGAAGAGGATACACAGCAAGTGGAAGCTACACCCCCACCTTTTGGACTAACAATATTTAAGGCATTTATTTATCTCTTGACTCACTAGGATCTCTGAGGTCCCTTGACCTGTTCATTACTCCGCAAAACAGAACAAGTGCTAAAGTGGTTATAGAGAATGTTGTATAATCAACTTCATAATACACAACTCTGGTGCTTGTGATTTTTTTTAAAGGAAAATCAGAATCTATGTACTTTTAGGAGGTAGCAATAATTATGAAAAGCAACTTAGATAAGCAGTTTCAAGATGTCGTTGTCTTACATACATTCACTGGTTGGAAAAAGGTTTTAGCTCTTGTACTATTGGCAGCACTGTATGCAGATGGAGCCAGCAAGCTGTACTGCTGCTTTGGACTGATCTTTGACCATAAAGATAAGAGAATCCAGAAACTGACTAGTAGCTTTGGCAAACAGCTAGAAGTTTAGAAATGAATAACAGGACAAAACTTGCAAGATATCAAGAGCTCTGAATAACAGGAAACCAGCTAAGTAGAGCAACAGAGATTCGCAGAAATAGGGGAGCAGGTGCAAGTAGGTGCAAGAGTGCAGTTAGCTCAGCTTGGCAATCTGAAGGGCTGAAAGGTAGCTGAAGCAGTCCAAACTAGGCTGATGGGGGAGGGAGCAAACACAATAACTGAACTAAAATTACCTAGCCTTATTAAGCTTCTTTGTAATATTGTCTCACACCTCCAGGGTGGGATTTGGTATTATAATTTAGGGCCCTTATAATTGCATGCGCAGTGCTGGCGGCCGGTGACTGTAGTGGTTATCTCTGTCATCACAGAAACACAGAAGCATCCTAGAAGTGGAAGAGGCTCTCTGGGCCATCAGGGCCACCCCTAGCTTAGTGCAGTAACCCCAGTTACAATGCCCTCAGCAGATAGTTGTCTGGCCTCTTTCTGAAAACATCCGGAGAAAGAGACCCCCACTCTCTAGGAAACTGGTTGAACTGCCAAACTGCTCTCACTGTTGAGAAGTTTCTTCTAATGTTCAATTGACATCTATCCTCCTATAACTTAAATCCATTAGATCCAGTTCTACTTTCTGCAGAGCAGAGAACACACTTCCTCTTTGTGGCAGCCCTTGGGGTATTTAACGAATGCAGTCATGTCACGTGTAAGTCTTCTCTTCAGGCTGAACATGCCCAGCTCCTTCAACCTCTCCTCATAAGTTTTGTTCTCCATGCTTGTTATCATCCTTGTTGTCCGTCTCTGAACTCACTCCAACTTGTCTATCTCCTTCTTAAAATGAGGTGCACAGAACTGAATACAGTACTCCAGAGAAGGCCTGGCCAGTGCAGAATATAGGGGGACTGTTAGTTCCTTTGACTTGGAATTTAAGGTATCCTTTTATGAATATAGACTAAGATAGCATTTGCCTTCTTTGCTGTAACATCACACTGCTGCCACATGGTCACCTTATGATCGACAATAATCCCAAAATCCTTTTCAAATATATTTCTGCAAGCCAAATATCCCTCATCCTATACCTGTGTACTTGGTTTTTGTGGACTAAATGTAGAGTTTTGCATTTCTCGGTTTATTTCATTTTATTAACACCAACTTAGTTTTCCGGTTTATCAAGATCCTTTCTAGGGATGGGACAAATCCAGAATTTTCCGAAGCCGAATCCCTGGAAGGTTCTGGGAATCCACAAATCTCACAAATCTCGAATCTTTCAAATCCTTTTTTAAAAAAGGGTTTAAAAAGCAAGGGAAAGAGAGATAATCTTGGGCAAGACACACTCTCTTAGGCTTAGCAAAAGCCCAGGCAAAGACAAACCTCCCTCTGAAGAAATCTGGCCAAGATAATTGTCATAGTTTTGCCTCAGGATCTCCCCATGAAGGCCCTTTGTACACAAGCAGGAACATGTGAATTAATCCCACATTTTCCTGCCTGTGTTAACAGAGCCGTGCACTACAGTAGAGAGATAATCCAGGTCAAAACTGGATTTTCTTTGCATAGCTCCTTCTGGTACATGGGGTTTGTAGTTTGATGGTGCACCAGCACACTTTGGCAGGGAAGGCTGTGACATCTTGTAAAACTAGAAACCCCAGAATTGTATCTGAAAGAGGTTTGCAAGGGAGCTCTGCAAAGGAATCTTTCAGCTGTTCTTGAAATCTCAAGCCTGTATCTTCCAGTCAAGTGCTGAATTTCAATATTAAACGTCAATTTAAATATCTTAGAATATGGGACTTCCAGCAAGATGTCGGCACAGCTGGTAGCCTGAACAGCTTGCTCAGGACTACTGCTGCGAATCTGTAGGGAAAATCATCTCCTGGGGACCTTGTGTCCCTATTGAAAGATACCCTCTTAGCAGGTAGGGGGTGCGGAGCAGATCACGAAGTCCCAAGTCTTCCCAGTGCCAGTAGAGAGGGAGAGGAGATACTGGCGTGAATGGGATGGAGGACACAGCAAGGCCACAGATTCGCAGCCAGGAAAACTGATCAGCGCTGGCGAGAAACCTTCTTTTAAATATGAGAAGGGACTGAAGAAGAAAGCATCCAGTTTGAATCTGCAAGGTGAAGAGAAGCTAAAAGGTTGGAATATAAAAATTAATTTCTGCTCGGGACAGAGAAGTACAGAAGTCCGGAGGTGCGGAGGTACGGAAGAGCGGAGCGACCCTGGGAGAGAAATGGAGGATGCAGCTGGCTCGGGTGACTTTGGTGAGAAGTAAGACTTTCACTTCTTTTTTCCCTGATAGTTGAAGAAAATTCTCCCTTCACGTTCTGATGCAAAGGTACTTTTTATTTCTGTTCTTTTGGGAAAACTAATATTGACTATATCCAATTAATACGTGGAGCTTAATTTAAACAAAGTGAAAGGAGGAAAGGGAAAGCAGATGAGAACGAGGACAATATAAATGGAGAAGACTAAACAGAGAGATAAATGGAGGACATAACAGAGGTGGTTTAGAGATCAAGAGGGGGAAAATAATGGAGACTGTACCTTTATAGTTTTTTACCTTATGAATTGAAACGGATTAGGCTCTAGGAGAGAGGTGAATCATAATCATAATCATAATCATAATATAAAAAAATCCAGATTTGAACCCTGTTTTGGTTGGTTATGACTTTTAAAATGGCTTTTAAATTGGATTAACCCCAGGAAGGGAGGTGAAGCAAAAAAGAAGGAACTACTGATTGTGGAATTTTGCTTGATTTATATTGAAGAAGCTAAAAAAGAGAGACTTAATAACTGGTGGTTTTGAATGGAACACATTTGTTAGCTTGGTCACTATCGGTTAACTGGATTAACCTCAAGAAGAGAGGTGAAGCTTTTAAAAGAGAAAAGAAAAAGGAAGGAGCTTGAATCTGGAAGAATTTGGAGTGGACAGTAAGAAAGAAAGAAAATGGATATGGATATGGATATGGAATGGAACGTTTTAATAATATGAAATGATATGATTTGAAATATGAATTTTAAACCTGTAATGAACTAACTGTTGGTTATATTACAAAAATAATAGAATAGCGGAGATAAACTTCAACTTTTTCCCCTCTTATTAGAATTTGAAATAGATTGATAGATAGTTAAGATTTAGATAAGCTAAGATATTATTAAATGAGTTATATACTGTGGATGATTCATTGAAATATATTGTGGAATATATGTGTGTGTATGTGTGTGTGTGTGTATATATATATATGTATATATATATGAATATGTATATATATGTATATATGTGTGTGTGTGTGTTATTTTGATTATTTTGAATATTTGCTACGTAACCAAAGACTTGATAAGGGTAATGTAGATAAAAACAAAGAATAAGAGAGGGAAGATATGGCAACAGGTCAAAAGAAGACAACACAGACGCAAATCCAACCACAGGTTCTAGGAAGGAGAGGATTCACAGGATCTAAAACAATGGAGATGAACAGACTGTTAGAAGAACTGCAAAAAATGAAGAATGATATGATGGAAGAACTAAAGGCAACAAGAACAGAGATAAGAACAACAAGGGCAGAAATAAAACAAGATCTGAAAAAGGAAGTGGAAAATTTGAATCAGAACTTGCAAAAACTCACAACAGATTTATCAACAATGGATCAAAAAGTGGAAGATATTGGAGAAAAAAGTCAAAAACTGGAAAACCAGGTGAAGAACAGATGAAGAAAGAGCAACAAAAAGACAAAGAAACTATAATGCCACTGGAAATACGTCAACGGAGCAGAAGTTTGAAATTGAGGGGACTCCCTGAACAGAAAGAGGAAAATTTAAACCAAAGAGTAACAGACATTCTTGCACCATACGTAGGTCAAAGAAGAGCAAGATTTGAACATGAAATAGATAAGGCCTTCAGAATTGAATCGATAGTGGCTAAGTGGAGGGATCTCCCTCGAGATATAGTGGTATATTTTACCAGAGAAAAGACACGGGATTTGATTCTGGAGCAAAATTACAAACAAAAATTAAGAGAGGATGAGAATGAAATTAAAAACTTTAAGGATGTACCACCAAGTGTCATGAGAAGCAGAAGAGAGTACGCACTCCTGGTAAAAGATCTACAATCAAAGAGAATAAGATATAGATGGGAGATTCCAGAAGGCCTTTCTTTCTTTTTTTGAGGGGAGAAGAAGGAAGATAAAGTCTGTTCAGCAAGCAATTGAATTTCAAGAGAACTATCTGAAAACTGGACCTACAACAGCAGGGACTGGTGATAAGAAACTGGATCAAACAAAGGAAGTTACAAAAATGGGAATGGCAATGGCAGATGAAACAAGTCCAATGTCTGAAGAAGAGTCTGAATCGGTAGAACCAGAAGAGAAAAAGAAGAAAGGGAAGTAAAGTCAGGAAGAAATAAATATGAAGATAATAACATGGAATGTACGAGGAATAAATTCACAAACAAAAAGATGACACATCTTCCACTATCTAGAAAGATTAAGACCCCAAATCATGGTATTATTAGAGACTCATATAAAGAAAAGAAAAGTACTTATGTAATTCTAAATCAGGCCAATGCTTCACTTCCCTATATGGGGGAAAAAAGGGGGAGTTGCAATTTATATTGATAAAGATATCCCAACAAAACAAATATTGGAAGATGGAGAAGGAAAAATACTGGGAGTTGAAATTTCGAAAAATGGTAAAAAAATATTTTTAGTCGGAGTTTATGCCCCAAACAAAAATAAAGGAAAATTTTATAAGGAACTGTGAGAAAAATTGTCAGAATATGAGGATGAAGATTGGATTTTAGCAGGAGACTGAAATGGAGTCATGGATGTTAAATTGGACAAAACAACCTCGCAAGGCAAAGAAGATCAAGAAAGGAGAGGCAAACTGCCAAAAACCTTTTTTGAGATGTGTGAAGAACTATCAGTATCTGATGCATGGAGAATCCTTTACACAAATGTAAAAGATTTTACCTTTTTTTCGGAAGTACATTAATCTTGGTCCCGAATAGATATGATTCTTACCTCCAAACATTTGTTATCAGAGATAAAAGAGATAGAAATACTGCCTAAGACCATCATCCAATGATGTTGCAAATGCAGGAGAAGATTAAACAGTTTCAATGGCATTTAAACAATAGTTTATTAAATGATGATGAGATAATACAGCAAGCGAGGGAAGTTTTAAAAAATTACTGTAAGGAAAATATAAAAGGAGACATGAAGATGAAGACGGTCTGGGATGCATCTAAAGCAGTGATGAGGGGATTTTTTATACAAAAATGACAAATTCAGAATAAAAAAAGGTGAGAGAAACATCAAGAGCTGATGATTAAACTCCAAGAGAAAGAAAGAGAATTCAGAGAAAACCCACTGAAGAAATCATTACAATTGGAGATTAAGAAAATACAAAAAGAGATAATGATGAATACATCTGAGGAAATAGAAAAAAAGATGAAACAACTGAAGCTGATTCAATTTGAACAAGCCAATAAAATTGGGAAATGGTTAGCGTATAAACTTAAGAAGAAGAGAGAGAGGAATATAGTAGTTGAACTGAAAGATGGGAAGAAGATGATTACACAACATGAAAAGATAAAGCGAAAGTTTGAAGAGTACTTTGAAAAATTATTTCATGAAACAAAATCTCCCCATCAAAATGAGAAAAACTTGAAAGAATTTCTCTCAAAGGTTAAGATCCCAAAAATACCGCCAGAAAAACACGTACAGCTAAATAAACCAATAACACTTAGTGAAATAGAGGAGGCTATAAAAGATTTGAAAGTGGACAAGGCACCAGGCACCGGATGGCTTCACTGCATTGTGTTATAAAAGGTTTGTAAAAGAACTAATTTATCCATTTCAAGCAACTTTGAAAGAAATAGAAAAATATGGTAAACTGCAATCCTGGGGAGAAGCTAATATCGTATTGATACCTAAAGAGGACAAGGACAAAAGAGAAGTTAAAAATTATAGACCAGTCTCTCTGTTGAATATAGATTATTAAATAATGGCGTCAGTGTTGGCAAAACAATTGAGACATATATAACAGGACAAGAAGGTCAAACGGGCTTTCTCCCAAGTAGATATATGAAGAATAATGTGAGGACATTTTTGGACGTGATTGAATATTATGATAAAAACCCGGGGAAGAAAGCAGCACTCATTTTATTGGATGCAGAAAAGGCTTTTGATAATATCTCTTAGGTTTTTTTGCATCGGGTTTTGAAAGAATATAACCTGAGAGAAGTCTTTTGTAAATGGATTGAGATGATATATCAAGATCAATCAGTGAGGTTAATCATAAATGGAGATACTATGACAAGCTTTGTCATAAATAAGGGGGTACGGCAAGGGTGCCCTTTATCACCATTATTATTTATAGCCGTACTAGATGTATTGTTGATTGCAATAAATGAAGATCCACAGATAAGAGGTTTGAAAATAAAGAAAAAGGAAATGAAATTTAAAGCATTTGCTGATGATGTAATCATATTTCTCGAGGACCCACAAGAATCAATTCAGGCGCTGGTGGATATCCTACAAAAATATGGACTAATGGAAGGTTATAAGATAAATAGAGAAAAGACAATGATGATGACATTAAATATGCCAAAAAAAAAAAAAAAAAAAAAAGAACAAGCTGATTTGGAGGGAAGATCTGGATATCAACTAACTAAGAAAGTAAAATACTTGGGTATTATTATAATGAATAAGAATCAAGAATTATTTGATAACAATGACCTGAAGACATGGAAAGAGATTAGAAGTGATAGGGAAAAATGGAAAAATTTAAACTTATCTCTCCTGGGAAGAATAAATGCTTTTAAGATGTCTTTACTGCCAAAGCTTATGTTCCTCTTCCAGAATCTACCAATAATAGGAAGAGAGAAGATTTTTAAAGAATGGGAAAAAGACTTACGAAAATTTATCTGGCAATGGAAAAAACCAAGAATAAGATTTAAAATTTTACAAGACCTAAAAGAGAGAGGAGGATTTGATGTGCCATCTTTAAAAACCTATTAATAAGCATGTTGTTTGGACTTGATCAAAGACTGGATACAAGTAGAAAACACAACGATCAAAGAATTGGAACAGATAAATAATAGGTTTGGATAGCATGGATATTTATGCTATGATAGAATAACAGTGAATAAAGAGTTTAATAATCATTGTATCCGGAAGACATTATTGAAAGTTTGGCTAGAAATAAAACAAAAATTTTATAGAAGACTTCCAGTGTGGACTTCACCTCAAGAAGCATATAAAATTGCCCCAACAAAACAAGGGAATTTATTAACATATCAAGAGTTGGTGAAATGGGAAGGGGATAAGCCAAAAATGTCCACGGTAGAAGAACTAAAGGCTGTGGGACCTGAACTAAATTGGTTCCCATGGAGACTGTCATGAGCCAGGCTGAGCGTGCTGCCGATTCAGACTTGGACTCCAATTTAGACTTGGACTCCCAGCCGGGGGAGGATCCCTTGGAGGGGCCTTTGGGAGAGGGGGCTCCTGCAGAGTCTAGGGAGGAGTCTGCCAGCGACCCCACAGCTGTCCCGGGCACGGATCCCGAGCCAGTACCTGCAGCAGATGTTTCTGCTCCAGAGGCAGAGACTAGTGCTTCTGACTCAACAGAAGCTGGTGTTATCTGACTCCAACCCGGAGTTTGCAGCAGACCCTCCCCCCACATTCCTCCAGAGGCGGCTGGAAAAGGGGGTGGTTTGGAGGTCTCAGCGGCTGCGGGAGAAGCGTCTGATGAATCGGCCCTGAAGTCTTGAGGGGCTGCAGCTGTGAGCTGGGCCAACAGACATTTGATCAGCCCCAGCTGGGCTAAAGACTGTATTTAAGACAGAAGCTGTTGGAGTTGGGCACGGGGCAACAACTGTTTATCAACCGGGAATCTGCGTCCTGTGGCATGGGCTTTCTGTTCCAGGCTAAACCTTGCTGTTTGGGTTTGCTGCTCCTGGGACTTGGATGTTTGTTTGGGTGATGTAACCTCTTAATTTCTTTATTACTAAAGCCATAAACTCAGCTCCTGCCTCTGTGTCTGCTTAGTCGCTGCCTGACATTGACAGAGACAACTTAGAGAGAGATTTAAAATGGATCAAAAACTGTATGGATCTGAGAGAAAAGAAAATGAATTAGACATACTGATGAAGGGTAATCAGAAGAAAAGAATCTCCAAATTTTATAAAGTATTGCTGAAAAGAGAAATGGAATCAGAAGTAGTTAAAGATACAATGGGTAGATGGGCACAGAATATTGGACACTCAATTGAACTAGAAACCTGGGAGAGAGTATGGAAAACTGACATAAAATTTACACCAAACCTAAATCTAAGAGAGAATTTTTGTAAAATGCCACATAGATGGTACATGACCCCGGAAAGATGACAAAAAATAACTAAAAATGGAAATGCAAAATGTTGGAAATGTGATGAAAAGGTGGGGTCTTTTTATCATATGTGGTGGACCTGTAGGATAGCAAAAACAATTTGGAAGGAGATACATGATGAAATTCAAAAAATTTGTAATTTGAATTTTGAAATGAAACTGGAGTTTTATTTGTTAAATGTGTTAGGGCAACAAAGCGAAATAAGATGTCATCAGAAGACATTATTATATTTAATAACTGCTGCAAGGTTGACATATGTGCAATATTGGAAAGAAAGGAAATATATCGATATAGAAGAATGGAAGGTAAAAGTTCTGGATATGGTTGAAATAGAAAAACTAACATTCTCTTTGAAAAACAAACGTATCCAGAACTTTGAGAGGGAATGGAGAGAAGTTTTGAACTGGATAAAGATATAAAGGTGTAAGGACTGAAAGAAAGAATAATGTAATCGTTCTTTTTCTTTGTTAAACAGAAACTATGTATGTAGGCAATGAAAATAAGCAGATTCAACTAGGAAATGTAAGCTTGGAAGTGGGAAGGGGGGGTTATTTTAAATTTAAATTTTCAATAAAAATATTTTAAAAAATAAATAAATAAATTGGAATACAACCCCAGATGTAATTTCTGAAATTGTTAGCAAAGGTCATTATTACTCCAAGGGAAAAGGTCATGTACTTGCCATCTTCCCTTGTGTGTTTGGTCTCCCAGGTTTTCAGGTGTCCCAGTCTCCCAGGCGGCCCGGTCTCCAACAAACTGTTTGGTTGGTGGATTCAAAAGATTCAGTTTGCCTATTTTGGCACAGGGATTCGTATTCACAAATCTCGAATCCTTGCCCAGGATTCAAGAATTTGAGCATTCGGTTGGCCCATCCCTAATCCTTTCAAATTCTGTTCCTGTCTTCCAATGTGTTAGCTAGCCCTCCAAGCTTTGCATCATTTGCAAATTTGACAGGGATTCCCTCCACCCCACCATCTAGATCACTGATAAAAATATTGAAGAGTATCTTCCCCAGGACAGAATCCTACAGCACTCCATTTAGGACATCCTTCCAATATGAAGGACAGCCACTGATGACAACTCTTTGAGCAACTGATTGCACCATCTGATGGTGTTTTGACCTATTCCATACTTCCATACAGTTTGCTAACCAAAATATCATGGGTGACCTTAACAAATGCTTCGCTGAAATCCAGATAAATGCAGATAACTGACATCCACAGCATCCTCACAATCTACTAAACTAGTGACTGATTTTAAAAAAAAGATATAAGGCTAATTTGGCAGGATTTGTTCTTGACAAAACCATGCTGGCTCCTACTAATCATTGCACTGTCATCAAGATACTAGAAATTAATCAACACAGTCATTGTACATACCTAGCCTAGGCAATAATGTACTATGCCCATAATAGATTAATAGACCTTGTTTCTTTCATTTTAACTTACTAAAGAATAGAAGACTAACCTCTTTGTATGACAAAAGCAGCCCACAGTGTCAATAGTCAGCTGTCCTGGATACACTATCATGAAAGCCGGGATAGCAATGCCTTAAATAAATGTATTCTAAGATATTTATTTATTTTTTAAAATATTTTTATTGAAAATTTAAGGGTAATAAATTTGCAAGATTAATTGAAGGAATTTATAACCCACCCTTTCTTACATTAGGCTTCAAAGACTGGGAAAATGAAGCCCCAATTGCTCCATCCATCTCTGCCTACAACTCCTGAATTGTCAATCAAATCATTATCTCATCTCCATTCTGTCTTGTGTATACTCTTGGCTGAATGCCAAAGCACCCAGGTTTCAGAGACTGTGTCAGTCACTGTCCTGAAGTGTGCCACGTAGTTTTATGTGGATGGGAAGAAGGCAGAGCCTTTCATATATGATAAAAAAGCAGGCTCATGTAGATTGTGAGTAGAAGGAGATCATGACAAAAATGGAAAAAGCTCCAGCTAAACAGTTGTCTCCACCTGTTTGGCTAGATTGCTGAAAGAAATAGAATGAAGCTGCATAGGCCCTGCTGATAATTTGTGGATAACAACGTCACAAAAGCTCTTGTCTGACTTCCCCTTAGCTGGAGTGAAAAAGCAAAGCTAAATATTACTTTAATCATTTTCCTTTCGAACTCAGTATTGACTGGCTATTTCTCTTTATTTACAAAAAACAGCAACTGAGCACACCACCCACCCAAAAAAATCTGGGCAGGGAAAGTAATGTGATAGAGACAATTTGACCCAGTCCCTTAAATCCTTTTTCTTATTGAAAATCACCAACCAGCATTAGCTTACTTACTTACTTACTCTTTATTATGGTCCAATGACCCAACAATACAGCAAAGATACAAACAAATAAAATACATACAAATCAAATCAAAGCACAATAGATACTCGGGCAGAATGTAGATATAAAATGTAAAAACTAATTAAAACAGTTCAAGTAACCCAAATAGTTTGTTGGAGACCAGGACTCCTGAAAACCTGGGAGACTGGGACACCTGAAAACTTGGGAGACCAGCTTACGGTTGTAATGTTGGCACAGATGGCAGCCTGAGTTGGACATTCCTGGGCTGTCGCTGAACCCGAGAAAGGAAACATCGTAAGATCCTTAAAAAGGGGTCAAGGAAAATCCCCTTGGGAAAGGGGTTCCAGGGCAGCTGACGGCGCCAACAACTAACCCAGTGATGATGAGGCAGGAGAAGAAGAGTCGTTAGTGGACGGGATCAAGTTGGTGGAGTGGACACCATCGGGCTCAGTCCAGGGAAACCTGCCTAGCACCAGCAACAACTTTGTTTTTAAACTTACAAACAAGACTGTGAGTACCCAAGTCAAACTGACATCTGAACCTAAGAGTTAATCTCCCCCTTAACATTATTATAACAAAAGCAAGAATTAATACTATAGATAATGTCAAAGGGAAGGAAATGTTAGAATAGTCCAATGACAAGACATGTGCTGGCGAAACGAAAAGACAAGCTGAAAGGGGAAAGAGAAGGGGCTAGAGATAGAAGGAAAGTAAGCAGGACTGTTGATTTGGATATTCGAATATATTTGGACATTGGCGAATTTAGGAGATCAAGGACTGATAATTTCATTAAACTTTAAAAATCTATTGGAGGAGACTTGTTGGATTTATGAGAGTGGAGTAGAAGGCAGCACGTAGACGGTTGTAATGGCGGAGGACTAGCAGAAGCAGCAGACTTAAATGAAAGTAAAAGAGGAAGAAACGATTACTGCTGTCAGGTAAAGTTGATTTTGAAGAAAAAATACACAAAGAATATAGGAGAAACAATTTAGGAATACAAGAACCAATATAAAATAAAGAAGAAAGGCTATAAATAAAATATTAAAGGGAAAAAGAGACATGGACTTGGATTAAAGTTTGGGAACTGTAGAGAAGAGAAAGAAGGAGATCGGAGACTGAACGACAAGGGTAGTTTGGAACATCAAAAAGGAAAAAAAGTGTTGTTTAGATCTCAAGGGTAAAATTATTGAAGATATTTTAAAATTGACATTAATGATGTTAAAGACATTGATTGAAAAAGAGGAGAAAGACACAGGAGAGATCAACTTTGAAGAAGGAAGGAAAGGAAAAGAAAAGAGAGAGAGAGAGACAAATACCCAGCAATGAAAGAGGAGGGAAAGCAGAAGAAATGACTGAAAGAAGTATATTTGAAGTTATTAGTGACGGTGGTAGAACATATTAGAAGGGAACAAAAGGGAGGAGGTGAATTATTGTGAAGGGAGGGAGTAGATAGGAGAGGGAGTAATCACTCAATATAACTTTAGTCAGTGCGTGTGTGAATGAGAGTGTGTGTGTTGGTGTGTGAGAGAGAGTGGAGTCCTTAGCCAAATAAGACATTAATTAGAATAAATTGTCTTATGGGATTGTCTATAGTCAATTACAGCTGAAAATAAGTATACAAATTACATATTTATTCTTATTTCTTATTTTTAATGATGCTATATATATATTAGTATTTAAATACAAAATTAATTATATTATAGATATATAATTAAGGTTGCTTCTTTTCTCTTTTTTTGCTTATATAGACCTAAATACAATTTATAGTATCATATATCGATAAGGAATTAATTTAAGTGGATTTGAGGCTTGTCACAGCTTATAACAATCTGGAAAAGTGGGGGAATTAATATGAAGGGGTATTGAATATATTGTATTGAATATTGAATGTGTTGAGCTTGATGTTGTATTGACCATATTGAATATATTAACTTGATGTTGAATTGAATATATTGGCTCCTAAAGGAAATTAGTATTAAGTGAATTAAACGGATTAATTGCAAGTGTAGTAAATGAGAAAATAGGAAAAGTAAGGGGAACAGATGAACTAGCCTAAGAAAGAGTATATTATATTATATTTCATAGACACACACTTTGGGAAATAGTCATTGTAGATACATACATTTTGTTAACATTTTCTAATTACATTTATACTCTATAAATTTTCTACATTTATAAAAGTAATATTAGGAAATTAAGAAAATAGTAGAATAGTAGAAACAACAGAGATAAACATTGGAATACTAGTAGCTAATTGTAGATTGAAGAATAAATACAGTCTTTCTCTAACATACAAATGATGGAGAAGCAAACACTAACAGACTCTTGGAGATCTCTACATTTAATGGATAAAGACTTCACCTTCTTTTCAGATGTTCACCAATCATCATAGAGGATCGACATGATATTAGTATCAAAGAATTTACAGAAAGATGTGAAGAAAGCTGAGATCCTCCCAAAATTGATGTCTGACCATAATCCAGAAACTATAACCTTTAGGGAACTAAAAAAACAATTTAACTGGAGATTAAATGATAATCATTTAAAAGATGAAGAGATCATACAAAAAGCAAAAGAAACTCTGAAAAACTTCTTCCACGAGAATATAAAAGAAGACACAAAAATGCATATAATATGGGACACAAGTAAAGCCTTTAGAGAGGCTTCTTCCTCCAACAACAATATTTGCAAAAAAGGAAAAAAGAAGAAAAGATCCAGAAGTTAATGAGGGAGTTGCAAAACAAGCAAGAGTAATTGAAGGGAGACATGGATAAGAAGAAGATAAATTATGAGATTAAAATAATTCAAAAGGAATTGTCCCAATTGACAACGGAAGAGATAGAAAAAAAATTGAATATTTGAGACTTAACTATTTTGAACAGGCTAACAAAGCTGGAAAATGGCTGGCATATAAATTGAAGAAAAGGAGGGAGAAAAATCTGATCACAGAGGTAAAAGAAGGGGAAAAAATTCACACTGACCAAGAAAAGATAAAACAAAATTTTGTTAAATACTATTCAAACCTATTTCAAGAGACAAAAGTCAAACTTTTCACAAAAACAAAAGATTGAAACATTTCTAAAGAAACAGAATATAAATAAAATCAAGGAATAACATCGTAAACAGTTAAACTCCCCAATAATATTAAATGAAATAATTGAAGCTATTAAAGACTTGAAGGAAGGGAAATCCCCAGGCCCTGATGGTTTCACAGCAACAGATTATAAAAAGTTTCAAGATGAATTGGCAATTCCTTACTTCCAGATGATAAAGACAATCGCAACACAAGGGAAATCCAGAACCTGGGGAGATTCAATCATAACCTTAATACCAAAAGAAGGAAAAGATCTTAAAGATGTAAGAAAAAATTACAGACCAATTTCTTTATTAAACATTGATTATAAAATTTTTACAACAATACTAACAAAAAGATTGAAAAAGATTCTACAAGAATATATCCACAAAGACCAACCAGGGTTTCTACCTGGGAGAAACATGAAACAAAATATAAGAGCAGTGTTAAACTGTATAGAATATCATGAAAAAAAACCAGGGAAAAACTTGCAATGATATTTTTAGGTGCTAAAAAGGCATTTGACAACATCTCTTGGAGATTTATGGAAAAAATGATAGAAGAATCTGGCTATGGTGAGAATTTTAAAAAGTGGATAGAGATCATTTATCAAGATGAAAAGGCGAAATTGACAATCAATGGGGAACAAACAAAACAAATTGAAATATCGAGAGGGGTGAGACAAGGTTGCCCACTCTCCCCTTTACTCTTTGGCCCTTTCCACATGTGGAGGGGGAAACGGGGGAAAACGCGCTGAAACAGAGCTTACCAGCAACCAGGTAAGTCCGTCCCCGTGTAGAGCAGTGCGAGCTCGCTGTTCCGCAGTCCTCTGGCGTCCAAAATGGCGGCTTCCCAAGGTGCGGATGACCTCCGTCAGAGGTCGCACTATGCCGTACTACTTACCTCGCGCGGAAAGGGCCCTTATCATGTCACTGGAGATATTGAATAATAAAATTCGAGAAGACTACCAAATAAGAGGGGTTAAAATAAAGAGGAATGAACAAAAGATTAAAGCATTCATGGATGATATGGTATTACTTTTAGAAGAACTAAAGAATTCGCCCCATAAGATTATGGAAATTCTTGAAGAATATGGTCAAGTAGCAGGCCTCAAAGTGAATAAAGATAAATCGACAATATTGACAATGAATTTGTTAAAAAAAGAGGATGAAGAACATAAAGCAATATCAGGCTTCAGTGTTGAAAAAAAGATAAAGTATTTAGGAATTTACATAATGAAGAAGAATTCAGAATTATATGATAATTATCAGAAAATATGGAATCAAATAAAAATGGATTTACAGAAATGGAATAAATTCAATCTGTCATTACTGGGATGGATCAACACAATAAAGATGGCAGTATTACCCAAACTTATGTTTCTATTTCAAAATATCCCAATAATAAATAATGATAAACCTTCACAACTTGGAATAAAGAATTAACAAAATTTATCTGGGTAAAAAGAAAACCAAGAATAAAACTGAAATCATTACAAGACAGTAAGGAATGAGGAGGTTTTGGATTACCTCATTTCAATGTCTACTATCAAGTCTGCTGCTTAGATTGGATCAGGGAATGGATAGATTTCAAAAATAATAAGCTACTGGACTTTGAAGGTTATAATATAAGATTTGGCTGGCATGGTTATCTTTGTTATTGAAAAACAGAAGTAAATAGAGATTTTAAAGACCACTACCTTAGAAGATCCCTAATAAGTGTTTGGAAAATTATTAATAAGAAATTCTACAATAAGCTACCAACCTGGATGTCATCACATGAAGATTTCAAAATAATGGAAACAAAAACAAGAGAGCTGCTAAGATATAAAGATTTGCTTAAATGGGAAGAAAGGAAACCAATGATGAAAACCGGAGAAGAACTAAGTGATCAAAATCACGAATTAAACTGGTTCCCATACAGACAACTAAAAGAAAGATTTACAATGGATAATAAATTCTTTGGATTTGAAGAAAAAGAGAATAAATTAGACGAAATTCTGTTGCGAGACCAAACTAAAAGAATTTCTAAACTATACAAAGTGTTATTAACGAGAGAATTAGAATTAGAAAAGATCAAAGAACTATGATAAAGTGGGCACAAAACTTTGGACATAGTATAGAACTGACCAAATGGGATAAAATATGGACTAAAGATATAAAATTTAGACGATACCTGAATCTAAGAGAAAACTTTTATAAAATGATGTACCATTGGTACATGACACCACAAAAATTGAAGAAGATAACTCATAAAGGGAAGTGGACAGTGTTGGAAATGTGGGAAAGTGATGGGAACGTATTATCATATGTGGTGGAGATGTCAAATGGCAAAGAAATATTGGAAAGAATACACGATTCAGTTACAAGGATTCTGAATATAAAATATGAAATGTCTCCAGAAATATATTTGTTGAGCATAATTGGACAAGAAGATTGGAGAACAAAAAAGAAAGTCATACTTTACTTAGTCACACCAGCAAGGTTATGTTATGCACAAGGTGGGAAAAGAAAAGAAGCACCCTCAATAGAGGAATGGAAACTAAAAATGTCAGACCTATTGGAAATGGAGAAGCTGTCAAATTCAATGAAAGGAGCTTCAAACCAACAGTTTGAAAGGAATTGGAAGCCGTTATAGAGTGGATAAAAGGAAGGTATTTACAGTTATAGGATAGATAATAAGACAAGTTTGATTTAGTAAAGAGTGAGATGAACTGAAGATTTACAGGAGTGTATTAGAGAAAATGTATTAGATCATTAATAATAGTCAGTATATAATTAGACAATTAAAATTTCTTTGGCTTCAAGAACTCTAAGTATATAACAACATAATCTAGACACACAACAATAAAAAGACAATACATAAATTGTAGGTTAGGTTGAAACATTGGAAAGCAGGTTAGACTTGAAAAAAGCACAGATAAAAGGATAGTGGGTAGAGGGAAAGGGGATGGAAAGGGAGGATGGCATGAGAGCGAAGAAGGGAGGGAAGATAAATTTTGACATAAAAGATTAAAGGAGGGGAGGAATTTTGGAGAGAGGGGAATTGAGGTTTTATACATTCAAATATTTGGTAAGATTTAATTCTCAATAATTGCATTAATTGCATGTAGGAATTTGTATATTTTGATAGATGAAATTAATTGTGTAAACAATGTACTAATGAGATACATGCAATTTAATGTTTGGAACTATTTTAGTAAAAATGTCTGTCTGTCTGTCTGTCTGTCTGTCTGTCTGTCTGTCTGTCTGTCTATCTATCTATCTATCTATCTATCTATCTATCTATCTATCCATCCATCTATCTAAAAACTTGGGAGACCAGGACGCCTGAAAACTTGGGAGACTAGATACATAAGGGGAGATGGCAAGTAGGTGAATTTTTCCCTTGGAGTAATAATGCCCTTTGCTAAAAATTTCAGAAATTACATCTGGGGTTGTATTCTAAGATATTTGAATTGAACATTTCATACTGAAGTTCAGCACATGACTGGAAGGTACAGGCTTGAGATTTCAAGGACAGCTGAAAGATTCCTTTGCAGAGCTCCCTTGCAAATCTCTTTCAGACACAATTCTGGGGTTTCTAGTTTTAGAAGGTGTCACAGCCTTCTCTGCCAAGTGTGCTGGTGCATCATCAAACTACAAACTCCACGATGCCACAAGGAGCTATGCAAAGAAAATCCAGTTTTGACCTGGATTATCGCTCTGCTGTGGTATGTGGCCCTGTTTACACAGGCAAGAAAATGTGGGATTAATCCACATTTTCCTGCCTATGTAGAAAGGGCCTTCGTGTCATTTTCAATTTGGGGAAATCCTGAGGCAAAACTATGACAATTGTCCTGACTAGATTTCTTCAGAAGGAGGTTTGCCTTTGCTTAGGCTTTTGCTAAGGCTGAGAGAGTGTGTCTTGCCCAAGATTATCCTTCTTTCCCTTGCTTGTTAAACCCTTTTTTAGAAAAAGATTTGAAAGATTCAAAATTCGTGAGATTCGTGGATTCCCAGAAACTTCCAGGGATTCGGATCCAGATTCGGATCCAGAAAATTCTGGATTTGTCCCATCCCTGGTTTCTAACAACAAAACACAATTTGGAACACAACTGGGGATTTGAAGGAGGGCCCTCAAAAACATTGCCTGTGCTAGTCTAACTTGGGTGTTAGTCCATCGATCCAAATATTAGAAGCATACAGCAGTTGGGCAGCTGTCTTAGCATTAAATACTTTAATAGCAGATAGTATATACAGGCCCCCTTTGGTGAAAAAGAAGCACAGAATGGCTGATTGACTAGCTTGTGCTTTCTGGCAGATAACAGATCCTGTGAGTAGACCAAGACACTGTGTGATGAAATGTCAACCCCAGATATTAGAAGCTTCAGACTTGTTCTAGAATATGCCCAGCAAGTGACCACTGATGTTGGGGAAAATTTATTCTCAAAAAACAAGACTTTAGCTTTCCCATAATTGATTTTTAGGTCATTTTGTGAGCAATAATTTAGAAATTTCCTTAATAAGTGGTTTAAGCCTGATCTAGAATGTGAAATAATAGCAGCAGCAGCAGCATAGAGAAATATGGGAATTTTCCTGGTACCAAGGTTGGGCAAGTGTCCATTGGGGTCCATCAAAGTATCATCAACATCATTTATAAATATATTAATCAAGGTTGGTGCAAGGATACATCCTTGTCTGACTCCTCTGGTCATAGAATTTTCTCCAGAAAGCTGTCCCTGGTTGCTACATCTAACCTGTAACTTGCTATTGCTATACAAGGCCTTGATAAGGCAAAAGAGTCTTTTATCAGCCAAAACATTATCCAGTTTCTCCCATAATTTGGTTCTGGAGATGGAGTCAAAAGCTGATTTTAAATCCATGAAAGCATCAAACAGCTTACCTTGTAGGAATTTATAATATTTCTTGAGAAGGTGGAAAAGAACCAAACAATGGTCAGTAGTTGAATAGTTCTTTCTAAATGCTGCTTGTCCCTCTGCAATAGTATTATTTTACTCCAGAAAGGAAGATAATGTATTTCACAAATAGCGTGCGTATAATTTTCCCATTATGGAGAGCAAATTGATATGTCTAAAGTTCCCTGGTACACTTGGTGGATCTTTCTTATAGATTGGTATTACAATAGTTTGCTTCCAACTAGAGGGAATTTTACCTGAGTTATTAATCTCAGTAAAAAGGGCAGCTAAAAGTGTTGCCCACCAATGTTGATTTGTTTTGATAACTTCAGAGGGACCATAGTCAATACCTGGGGCCTTACCATTCTTAAGTTGGTGTATTAAGTCAACAACTTCATCAATAAACACTGGGTTCCAAATGGGGGTAGCAGAAATAATGGCATCATAAGCATTATCAAAAGCTGATTCAAAGCTGCCAGTATCAGTAAAGATAGAGCTAAAATGATCCTCCCACATCTGTGCTGGAATCACACAACTTGGGACTCCGGAGTGGGAGTGTAGGGCTCCTGATAAAACTGCCAAAAGGTTTTAACATCATTATTAAATGAAGCATTCAGCAGTAGAGACCAAGTGTTACATTCATGTTGTCATTTCTCATATGCTAATAAGATCTTGTATTTCCCTTTTAGCTGAAAGTAAATTGGAGGCAGGTGACTTGACCCTGGTTTTCTGTAACAAACATAGGAGTCTCTTAATGCTCTTTTCTTTAGCTGGCATTCCTTGTCAAACCAAATGGGACCTTTTGACTTGTTGACTTGCACAGGAATAACCTGATTTAGCAACATAGGTTAGATCTTCCTGAAGAAGATGAATTAGATCTTCATAGGCCTCAATAATAGATACTGCTGGATGCTCAGATAATATTACTGATCTCAGCAGGGTTAATGGTTCTGAATTCATTCTTGCCTTCACTTGACTACATATGTCAGCTGACCACTTGGCTCTCATCTTGTGTGAGCTCCCAGTGGCAGCATTTGCTAAGTGACTTTGGGTTAGTCGAAATTTAGATCCTTGCACAAGTATGGGAAGAATTAAAGGCTGGTGATCACTATCTGTTTTGGAACCGATGCAAAAATGATAAACTAATTGGAAGGCATTTCTAGAAACCAGGGCATAATCCACCCTACTGGAACCAAAAAGGCTCGAAAAAGTGAATTCACCCCAGCTATCTTTAGAAGCCACCCCATTTAGAATAGATCCAGTCTAAGCTGGAGTTGGGCGAAACAAAAACCAGCAAAATTTGATTTCAGATCTTTTGAGTTTCTGAAAGGAACAGACCTATTATCCCTTAGTTCATTTAAAATTGGGTATTTGTCTTCTAGCTCAGTATTATTGGGTCCCATTCTGGAGTTCAGATCTCCCATAATATATACATACGAGTTAGACAACTTTATTAATAATGAGAAAAGGTAATTCTCTACTTTGCACCAAGTAACCTCAATCTGAGCTTTACATTTAAGTGAGGGGATATAAACAGTCACAAAAATAAAGCTACTGGTATTAAGACATAGATGAATTCCAAAAGCAGGTTGTTCACTCTTTTCTAATACATTTACCTTGGCCATCAGTGAGGTTGACACCAAAATTGCAAGACCACCCCTAGCATGACCTTTCATGCTTCAATGTATAAGTAACAAAACCATTTAAAAGAATAGTATCCATTGCCCATGTTTCCTGCAGCAGAAGCACATCAAAAGAGGAAATATATTGACTAAAATTGCTATCTCCACTTTTATTGGCCCAACCTGCAATATTCCAGGAGATAATCCTTAAATAGGAATCCTCCTGGGGCCACAACCATCATTCTACAGGGCTAATCTGATCTAGAAGACTCTCTTCATCCCTCCTAATACACGCATTTACTGATGCTTTAGTTTTGGGAGTCAGCAAAGGTGATTGAGAGTCAATATCAACATTATTGGACGGTGGAGTCACTTTTTGCAATCTAGCAGAACTGAGGTTAGTGCTGACTCCTGCTGACTGAAGTTTGGGAGGAGCAGACATTATAGCTCTTGTATGGATTATTGATGGTAATATGGTTATCCCTCCACATTTATGGGTTTCACTCTCACGGTTTTGACTATTCACGGTGCCTTGCCTCCCCCCATTCTACCCCTCCCATTCCCTAGCAGGGGGTACAGGAGAGTGAAAAGAGAGGAAAGACTGTTTCCTCCCCCTTGTGATCTCTGCCAGCTGTTGTGGGTGTGATTGTCCCAGTAGGGGATGGGTGGGAGAGTGAAGGGGAGGACAGATCCTTTCCTCCTGCTCGCCATGTCCCCACCCGCAGCTCTCCGAGCAATCGCCAGAGCGGCAGCGGGGAAGGGGGGAAGATGATGAGCGGCAAGAAAAGATTTTTCCTCCTGCTCGCCATGTCCCTGCCTGCAGTTCCCCAAGCAATCGCCCGAGCGGTGGGGGAGGGACATGGCGAACAGGAAGTAAAGATCTTTTCCTCCCACTCACCATATGCCCTCCCATAGCTCCCTGAGCGACTGCCCAAGCGGCAGCGGGGAGGAGATGGCGAGCGGTGAGGAAAAGATCTTTCCTTTCCGCTCACCATGTTCCTGGCCTCAGCTCCGGTGCAATCTGCCCAACTGTGGGGGGGAGAAGGGTGAAAGGGAGTATTTTTTTCTCCCCCTCCCAATTCCTGCCTGCTGCTGGTGATGGTCAGCATGGGCACGTGGGCAGAGGCCTGCAGCAGAGTGCAGGGAAGGAGGGGTTCTGGGGGGAGAAGTTATTTGCTATTGTTTCACTTTTGTGGGGGTTCTCTGCTCGTTTCCCCTGCGAATGCGGAGGGCCGACTGTACAGAGGAGAGATTTGGTTCTGGAGGTATGAAGGATGATTTCCCTGGTGTGTCTTGATCAAAAGTAATTAAATCAAGAGATTCTGTATTGACATTGGGCCCAGCATCCAAAAGATGGTCACAAGATTGATATATTTCCAGCCTAGATTGTTGGATATCAAGAAGTGGCTCTTGCTCAAAACTGCACAGGTTAAAAGACCTTGTCTCAAGCTGGTGTGATCTCACAGGCAAGTCTTTCTGAACTAATGAACTGTGCTTGGAAGAACTATCAAATAAGATTTCTTCTATTGCAGCCACATCAACTGGGAGTACCTCAGGATTGGATTTGGGGTCTGTAAGACTGGGCCGTTTAGTAAGGCAACTTTGAAGCAGGGGAAGTGAAGCTGAACAACTCTTAATAGGGATTAATGATCTGATACAGGAGTCTTTGAAAATCTGTAATAGAAAGACCCCAAAAGCATGCAATTGTATTCATTTCTTCATTAGCAAGTTGGAGATAGTAGATCTGGTGAAACGTAACAGAAACCTCTTATAAGCAGAGCAGGTAAATAACAATTCCACAGAAGACACATAAGAGAAGCTGATGTTTAACATCTGTCTGAGGTTCAGATTAGCCCTGAACATCAGAATGGGATTTGGCCATTAAATGAATAGACATCAATCACAGCTTGAAATCGCTGTAAAACCAAACCACAATTATTCTGCTGTGAAACTATTTTATCTGAACCTCCTGAGTTACAGCAAACATCTTGACTTCTTTTGATAAGTGGATGTGATCCATTCGTAGTATCTTGGGAGGGAAACAATGGAGGATTTTCCAGGTTTCTATGATCTGAGTGCTTCTGTGTAGTCAAGGATGCCGATTTAGATAGAGCTCAGCACCAAGTCTAGTTTAGAGCTAATTAACTGCAATATTTGCGCAGTTAACATACATTGTTCAAGTACTAATTCTGCATAAGGCTCCTTAGAATTTTCAATATCCACCGAGGTGGAATCAGTGGAACTTCTTGGTATAATGCCAGCATCTCCAAGTACAGGCTTACTTTCCTTAAATATAGACTCACATTCCTCAGCAAGAGGTCCATACCTTTTGATGTTGTAATTTCAGCTGCAGGGAAGGGTTGCTGTACTGTGAAGTCATCCAGTTTACATTGTTGAGAACAAGATAAGCTCAGATTTGGAGGTGACATGGTCCTTTTCCTCCTTGAAGTCATGGGTAATGACTCAACAAAGAGCAGATGCAGCTTCCATCGATGAATAGCAACATTCTTATAAAGGCGGCAGTAATCTTAGCAGGAATTGCTGCAAGCCAGGCAGACTGTAATTGTATCAGCACTTGGCAGCCAAAATGTCCAGCAAAATAGTAAAACAACAAAATTAAGAGGTGCGAGGCAATAAAACAATAAGATAGTGATTAAAGATGGTGATTAGAACTAGTAATAAATCAAAGAAACCAGAGACTCTGGCAGAGCTACTACTGCCATCAGGTTGCCATCTTGGCCCTGCCCCATGTCATTTATCTCAGCGTTAGCTGATTTGTGACACATTTTTTTAAAAGGTTTTTTTTTTAAAAAGGGGGATTTCAAAAAAGTGATTTTTTTAGCGCAGAAAATGGTACAGGAAGAAGGGGTGGACATAGTCCTATTCTGGTTTACGGTTTGAGGTTGGCCACTTCTTGTAAAGTGAGACATGAGGTGCATCCAATTTGATTGAAAAGTCCCAGATTTTGTTCCTGTTCTTTCTGATGTTATACTGGGTTAAATTAGATTGACTTGGGGAGCTGGTATAAAAAGCCTTTGATTGTACCAGGAGCTGGCAGAAGATATTCTGGCACAAACAGAACATTCTTTGATTAAAAAAATCTGGGATTTTCTGGTCTTTTTAATTAGTCTGGATGGGTCCCAGTGTTTGGTTTATAAGGAGTTAAAGCAAAAGTGATTTCACAGAAAAAATAATTTTGAAGAAGAATATATGAGGTAGTACTGAAAAAGCGGTCTGAACAGTATATTATAAGCTTAAAGTGTTTCTGTGTGGCTAACACCTCCATACACCAGTACATGGTTCTAGTGACTGAGGCATAGCTTCATTTTTGCTTGTTTTTTCAATGAGGAAAACAGTAACAGCCTCAATATTCTGAAAGCTGATTTCCTAACAAAACTTCAAAGGCTGAAGTATTGGTTTAACCAAAAGCAAGTTGGAAATGTAACAGAATGAGGAATTTACAAGATTACTTGCCAGGCTAAAGGTCCTATATGTTAGTACATCTCACGTAGCCTACGCTTGGAGGGATGATGGGAGCTGTATTCAAACACATCTGGAGGGTGTCTGGAAACTGATATTTTCATAAACAGTTTTAAAAGCCTTAAACAGCACTATAGACAAGTTTGTTTGGAATCTCAAAAGGATGTAGTTTCAAAGTGCACGTTTATTCTCAAAATCTGTATTAACCACTTGAAGTATTCATTACTAAAAACAAGCAAGCAAACCCAGCCAGTGATGAAATGACCTCATGTCATTTTAAGACCAGTGATGAAATGACCTCATGTTGGCTTATCATCCATAAAGCCAGATAATTCAAAGCTGAGTCTGAATCCTTAGGATCAGGGATGATGTTATGCAATGTTATGCAATGTCGGAAACAGTGCTGGCTTTACAATTTGCCTTTCATTCATTGTCTCAGAGCCAAATCTAGATAGGAAGGATCCAGGCCACTTATATTCGTATTTGTACTCATTTTGAAATGGGTACCTCTTTCCCAATGAGATCCATATCCATATCTTGTTGTGGCTTGTTCAGCTATGATGACACTGATTCTGTCCCACTTCTTACACCTATTTGGGCGCC
Source organism: Cyclura pinguis (assembly GCA_030412105.1). NCBI lineage: Eukaryota > Metazoa > Chordata > Lepidosauria > Squamata > Iguanidae > Cyclura > Cyclura pinguis. The sequence goes on along the minus strand of CM059600.1, from coordinate 191,509,541 downwards.
TAGCAACCACACTGTACTTTCTTGCCAAAACTTCATGCTGTGACTGTGAAGACATCATCCCCATTTTTATCCACCTTTTCCTATCTCTCTGTATTAATGTTTCATATGGAAAAACACCAAACGTTGCACCCTTTTGTTGCAGGTTTCAGTGACCCTACAATTAGCTGTCAATAAAGCCAGAAAAAGTGGGAAGGCAGATTTACAAAGGAAAGATCCTAAAGCATGGACAGGCAACAGATTCTGTGTGTGTGTGTGTGTGTGTGTGTGTGTGTGGTCAATTTCTATATCCTTGCAAGCCATACCCACTTGTTTTCAGTCAAATTTTGGCACCAAATAAGACTGTTTGTTCCTCTTGGGGCAGATGAGGGTTTTGGAGAATATAGGTAAACCTCCATTCCACATGCAGTGGTTTGCTATATTTTCTAGCAGTTTGGGGGAGTGAAAATTGCCCACAAATATGTTATAAATTGTTTTCTGGTGCTGGGCTTTGGTGGAGAGGAAATCTCAGGAACTCCTGAGAAGGGCCCCCCCCACCATACTTGGAGCTGCTTGCACGCTCCAGACCAAACCTTCCCCAGCTTTGGTTTACAGTATCAAGTCTGCCTCATTAGACATTGTGGAATGTCTCCATTTTTTTCCCAATACTTTGTATAGACAGTCCTGCTGCTGGTAATTGAAGTAATTTCTGTTGTGCTGCTGCTGACTCTGGATACATACTGCACCAGAGAGAATGGATGGATGATTTGGAAGGTGCATAGCCTAACTGGAGGTTTTAAATAACTGAGCAGTTGTGCAGATAAGATGATCAATATCATAGCTTACCAAGTCATGCTGTCCAGATATCTCTCCTGTACCTTTACCTCCTGATAAGCACAGAAGTTGACAGCTGTCCCAGCAATTGCACAGCCACTCCTGATTAATATTTTTAAATTCCTCTGACTGTGAAAAAAATTCCTAAGAGGGTAAACCGCTATTATATGTCCTACAGAGGTGTATCTAAGGAGCGTGCTTCTCTTTTTATGTTTGTACTATCATGTTTGTAATCAAATGAAAATATGCTGTTATAGTATTGCAAGTTTCCTATCTGATTACTCTCAATGACTATATTATCTAGTCTCTGGGTGTGTTTTGTTTGCAAATAATGGGACTATATAGCTGATATCCTTTTGTTGTTTTCAGAATGAGCAGTTCACTTGTATGTGAAGAGATGGGAGTTTTATGCATTTGGATGGACAGAGGAATAGAGAGAGCTGATTAACAGCTGAAAGTATGTTCTAGCCTACTGATCCAGCAAAGTCACATTAGCCCTTTTCAGACGTTCAGGTTTTCCTCTGAATATTCAGTGAACAGATACAGTACAGGAGATGGCATCTCAGTGGCAAACTTTTAGGTATTTTTCCAAAGCTCTGCTTCTACCTCCCATCCCATGGAGAAGTGCCAGTGCATAGCCAGACAGAGGAACACTATGGAATGCTGAGTGTGCCTCCCTTCCTCCTCCACGTGCATGATCAGGAGGGCCAAGCATTTGAAAAGGGCTCTGAAATCTTCCATGTTCTCTAATCCAAAGGAAATTAAGCCTGCAGGACTGTATGTTCTGTATGTATGTGTATCTTTTCCTTCTTGTGTGGTTGGTAACCTGCCCTACCCTGCCCATTTGGTTAGTTCTACATGTTACAAATTTCTGGACATGAAATCCTGTCCACTATCCAGTATTCATAAGCCTTGGGAACACGGCATGATTCTAAGAAGCCTCATAGCCTTGTCACTTGCAGCAAGTGATCATTGAATTAATATTTCCATCTTTATCTGTTTTACAGAACTTTATTTTTCCCCAGCGAGTTATGTGTTTAATTTGCTCAGTCTGTATTGGACAGCTTTTATCATTCATGAGCTGTTAAGGACAGTGATTCTGTAGCTTGTTAAAGACTAAATATTTTTATTTGGCATAAACATCTGTGATGAGCAGCTCACTTTATAAAATGCAAGGACTGTTGCTACAATGGGCAGATTATACACCTACTTGGGTGTGTGGTTGGGATCAATGTTATGAATGAGATGAGAAGAAAGTGAAATTCAGAAAGGACAATCATTACCTTAACAGTAATAATTAGCAGCCAGAGATCACCTGAATGAGACAAAAGGTTTTAATTAAAACACTTAATCAGGCTTTTTGTGCTAGAAGATATCTCTCCTAGTTCTTTATGGTTGTTAAATACAAAGACTGAATTAAGTAGGCATAGACAGATGAAGGTGAGTGTGTTTATGGAATCAAGGCTGGATGTCTGGCTGAACTGTTTGTTCAGATGCTTCTGTGTCTGTTTTTACTTGTTTGGGACTATATGCTCTCCCTGAGCACATGGTATAAATCGACAAGGCTTCTGCTGTGAGGAAGGGAGTCACTCACTGACTTTCTGTCCTTTAAAGTGCCACAAAGCTATATATTTTAATTCAAATACTGACTGGAAGTTACTCGGAGATTCTCCAGTTTGTGGTCCTTATCACACTATGCTGTTATATCGCTGTTATTCCACTTTACTTGCCCTGGCTGCACCCTGTGGAATTCTGGGGTTTGTAGTTTGGTGAGGCACTGGAGCTCTCTGGCTGGGAATTCTAAATGCCTCCCCCTAAACTGCAGATCTCGTGGTTCCAAGTGATATTGCTATGGCAGATAAAGTGGAATAGTAATGCTATAACAGTGTAGTGTGATAAGGGTGTGTGTTTCATAATAAACCTTAGAAAGGCCACAACTGACCAGCCTCATCGATAAAATTTTCTGGAAGGGAAATCCAGTCCATTACAATCTGTGGAGGTTCCATGATCATCACAGTTCTTAAAAAACATGTAGTCTTTGCACTTTTAGTGAGTGTGCTCATGGAGTTAATTTCTCCATCTTTACCATAGCCTTTTTGTTCACTAATTTATCACTTTGCAGTAACTTGCTCAGTGTATATCAGCCTGTTTGTCATTGATGAGATAATTGTCAGTTACAAGCAAATTCTTTCGATGTTACAAACTCTTTTATAATATTTGCTAATGCCTAATATAAGTATTGTGTATATTTTTCTTCTTGTGTGGTTGGTAACCTGTCCTGCCGATTTGGTTAGACCTACGTGTTACAAATTTCTGGATGTGAAATCCTGCCCACTATCCAGGCTGCATAAGCCTTGGGAACAAGGTGTCATTTTAAGGCCATTTCCACACTACACTGTTATAGTGCTATTATTCCACTTTCAACATCCTGTGGAATTCTGGAGTTTGCAGTTTACTGAGGCCAAAAATGTCCTTCCCTAAACTATAAATCTCAGGATTCTGAAGGATGTTGAAAGTGGAATAATAGCACTATAACAGTGTAGTGCAGAAATGGCCTAAAAAGCCTCATAACCTTGTCACTTGCAGCAAGTGATCATTGAATTAATATTATAAGCCCATGTATAAGCTCATTCTTTCTTGTTAGCATATATTACTGTAGAGCTTCCAACTCTCAATGCAGTTATTGTCTTTTTTTCCAGATTCTTCAATAACTAATCCCTCCTCTGAGTTAGAGTCACTGGGACAAACCTGAGGACATGCACTACTGTCAAATCAGTCCACTGCCTGGACCACAGGCCACTAATGCTCACCACCAAACCACCACAAAAACATATGAAAGGAAAGTTTACTGTGATGTGGTAACACCCAGGCTGATCTGTGAAACATTTGCTTAGGACATTGATACATATTTAAAGTGAGGGATGCTATGGCTCAGGCTTACCTAGAAATTATACCTTCTGCCATAAAAGCCCTTGTGTCATCCCAGAGGAGTTCACCTTTGACAATCCACCGCATCTGTTAGCCCTTATATATCAAGAAATATTAACACAGGAGAGACAGGAGGAGACTGTGAAATCTGCAGTGATTTTGTGGGCGCAGAATATTGGGCATTCAATTCAATTAGATGAATGGGAACAGAGCTGGAAAAGGACACAAAAATTTACAATGGCTCAGAATCTCAAAGAGAACTATTTTAAAATGTTTCATACATTCTGGTACATGACACCAGAAAAGTTAAAAAAGATTTACAATACAGGTACGGGAATGTGTTGGGAATGTCAGAAAGAGGTGGGAACAATATTTCATATGTGGTGGTCATGTCCCAAGGCAAAGAAATATTGGAGTGAAATACATAAAAAGATGTGTGAAATACTGAAGGTTCAATTTGTAAAAAAACCTGAATTTTATTTGTTAAACATGACAAATGTTCTTGAGAATACTAATATTAAGAGGCATTGGAGATTAATATTGTACATGATAATGACAGCGCGAACTGAATATGCCAAATTGTGGAAGTCTCAGCAAATACCCACAATCGAACAATGGTGGGGGGCATTTATTGAGAATAGAAATGCGGATATTGTTTCACAAAGCTTAAAGGGGAAATCGGACGATCAGATAAAAGCAGAATGGCAAATTGTAATGGGTAATTGCTGGGAACTGCCAAGTGAAAATGTCTGAATTATGGTTGAAATTAAAGGGGAATAACTGTAACATAACAGGAGTTGATGAGAGAAATGCAAGATCAAACATGTAAGATGAACATGGAATTGTGAGGCATAATTTTTATATGTGAGTAGATATCTAGAAAATGAAAACTAGATCAGAGTGGAAGAACAAAAACATTACATGTAAAAGTACAATTTGAGATGATTTTTTTTTATTTGTGAAACTTAATAAAATTATTTTAAAAAAAAATCCCAGAGGAGTTCAAGCTAGCCCTGTTTAGTTACTGGATAGGCAGAAATTTCAAAAAATTGCTCAGCTGCAATACCTCCTTTGAAAAATAGTATGCACCAAAACTCCATTATAGATTTCTATACAAGAAGCTTTTTTTTTCCAAAACCCAAAAGAGAGATAGTGTAAATTGGTTGACATACAAAGATTTAGGCCATTTCTACACTGCCCTGTCATACTGCTATTATTCCTCTTTCAACATCCTGTGGAATTCTGGGGTTTGTAGTTTACTGAGACCAAAGAGCTCTGGCTAAGAATACTAAATGCCCCTCCCTAAACTGCAAACCCCAGGATGCTTGAAGTTTTGTTATGTATTGTCTGTTTTTATCATTATTGTTATGTTTTCTTAGTTTGATACATTGTTATGTAGTGTTGCTGTTTGTTTTTTAAGAAAAAATTCTTACCAAAAAACCAGTAGTTTCAACACACATACACACACAAAACCAAGCTTCTTCAACACTATTTAGATGTTCTTACAATCCTGTGTTACTGTGGTGCATAGTCCGAACCTGAGGTCTACAAAATATGATTTTATATTACAGAATTGGCCATTCCAAACTGCTCCCTGCCACGTGCTTGCAAGGCCCCCGGACAAGCAAGCACATGGACACGGCCGTAAAAGCCGAAAAATACAAAAGAAACCCAGGCAGGCCAGTAATTTTCCGGCATGCAGCTTCAGGAGACCTCCAGGTAAGTATACTTTAAAATTACATTAAGTGTGCACAAGGCATACAAAGGATTCTCTGCCCCAAACAGGCAGCTTGACGAGATTAGCGCTTAACTGTCAAGCACTCTCCATTTACATACTGTCTGCGCTATTGACAGCTCCGTCAAAATCCAATCATGCTAAAAACTGACCTTTCGGAGGCTTTGTGTCCAGCCCGAAACTCATTGTTTTCTCCGGGAACGGACTACCCTACAGGCACATTTTCCCCTTTTGAAGAACCCCTGATTTTTAGCGCTTCTTCGGATCACTCTTGGCTTCCATCCCGCCTTGCTGCCGCTCCGTTCGCTGAGCCTTCCCCTCAGCTTCCACGTGCCGAGAACCTCCGCTCCTACAGACCTTCTTCAGACCACCTGGGCTACAGGATCAGGTATCATATTTCCCCAAAAACTCCCTCGTAAAATCCCCTATCTACTTTCCTCCCTTTATTTTCTTAGGTCTGTGTGTGTGAATACGCGAGTACGCAGTATCTCTCAGTTCCATGTGAGTGAGTACCCAAGTGCGTTGTGACTTTATAAATAAAAGAAACAATAATTAGAACTTTATTGTGTCGTGTTCTTGACTCGGCCTGACCCCGTAAACATTGGGTAAAAGATCTTGCTAGGTTACCCTGCCTCTTGTAGTGCTACAGTTTGTGCTCTGGCTAATTCCCATTCCCCATTATTTGGAGCACATTGAGGTGTCCCCCACGGGACCCCAGAAATCAGGGTAACACCTACCTAAGAGCAACAACATGTTTGTTTTTAAAATATCCAAACCATTCTGTAGCTTGTTAAAGACTAAATATCTTTATTTGGCATAGACATCTGTGATGAGCAGCTCACTTCATAAAATGCAAGGAGTGTTGCTGCAATGGGCAGATTATAGACCTACTTGGGTGTGTGGGTTGAAGATGTTATCAATGGGATGAGAAGAAAGTGAAATGCAGAAAGGATAATCATTACCTTAACGGTAGTAATTAGCAATGATGTAGGCTCTAGTTGATTGACTTGGACTCAAGTCTCTTCAGTGACTCGACTTGGACTCAACTCAGCAATAAATGATGAACTGACTTGACTTGAGCCTTGTATATTTTTAGTGATTGACTTGCTGCCCTTGGTTCAGTAACATAACACATTCATCCAGAAATCTTACGACTTTGAACAATGCTTCCATCTCTTTTTGCCTACTGGTCACAAGACAATCTGTCTCAAGGCTGAAGTGTGGGTGCATTTCTCAGAGCGGAACAGCAAACAGATTAGGCAATGGACTTGAGAGGGGCTTGAGGTCTGCTCAGCAGCCTAACCCCGCTGCATATTGGAGGAGCCTTCTAAAACCTTTCCTAAGAGCAGAAGATAAGACTTGCCCCCCCAGAGTGCAAGGTGCATTTCTCAGAAGGGAAGAGCAAATGTATTAGGCAATGGGCTTGAGGAAGAAGGATCCTTCCTTCTAAACTTTTGAAACTTCAGCAATGGGTAGTAAGAAGGATCCTGTTCCCCACTTATGAAGCTGCAGACTCTTTTATGCCCATTGGAACAAAAGTCTCCAGCTTTGGGAGAGGGGAGTGCTATTCTCCACTTCCGAAGCTGCAGATGGCAAAATTGCAAATGTGGAAGGCAGACTCTGTTTAAATTATTAAAACTTACTTTATTTGACTCTGTCCAGAAATTCTGGAATATAGTTTGGCATATAAAGTTGGCTCTCAGACTTGAGACTTGACTTGAAAGTATCTTCAAGGACCTGAGATTTGACTTGAGACTTGGAGTAAAAGACTTAAATACATCACTGGTAATTAGCAGCCAGAGATCACCTGAATGGGACAAAAGGTTTTAATTAAAACACTTAATTAGGCTTTCTGTGCTAGAAGATATCTTCCCCAATTCTTTATAGTTTTTAAATACAAAGACTGAATTAAGTAGGCAGAGATAGATGAAAGTGAGCTTGTGTTTATGGAATCAAGGCTGGATGTCTGGCTGTTCAGATGCTTCTGTGCATGTTTTTGATTGTTTGGGGCTGTACGCTCTCCCTGAGCACATGGTATATTTATACCATGTGCTCAGGGCTTCTGCTGTGAGAAAGGGAGTCACTCACTGACTTTGTTGGGGGCTGACCTAGCAGCCATTAGGTATATATAGCTGCTGCCTCGGTCTCTGGAGCTTGACAGAAAGGAAGAGGAAAACAGGCATTTTGTATGGGTATTTCACAAGGGAGTTTGAAGGGAAGGCCTGAACTGCTGTGCCACTGCCAAGGTAGGACAACTGAACATGGATGGAGAGAGCTGCTGCAGTGACTGAAGCATCTGCGCCATGTTGGTTTTTCTCGTCAGATGATGTGTAGTGCTATGTCTGCAGCAAGTGCAAACTCATTGCCTTGCTGGAAGAAAAGTTGCAGCAGATTGAGGCCTATGTTTCTACACTTCAAATTACCCTGGAGGATGAAACTTCCTTCCTTCCTTCCTTCCTTCCTTCCTTCCTTCCTTCCTTCCTTCCTTCCTTCCTTCCTTCCTTCCTTCCTTCCTTCCTTTGAAATAGCAGACACAGGAAGCAGTTACTTGAAAGAGTACAACACAGAGAAGCACAACTATCAAGAATCATGCTGCAAGTTTAGAGCTATGTAATCAATTCCATGCTCTCTCCTTAATCCATGTTTATTGGCCTAGGCACAGGAACAACATCCTCATTTCTCAGAAGCCATGGAGGATTCCATGGATAGAAGGGCTCCTATCAATTCCCAGAAGAAGAGGAGATGTATAATGGTGGAAAGTGATTCTATGCTGAGGGAAAAGTAAGCAGTGATGTATGGGCCTAATGAGAGATGTTCCATCTGCATCTATGGATGAAGTTCCACAATGTAACTGAGAGGCTGACAAGAATAACCACATCCACCAACCATTATCCTTTCCTTCTGATCTACATTGGAAAATGACACTGCATGATATAGTCTTCAACATATTTCAAAGGACTATGAAGATCTGGATAGGAAGCTAAGGACCTTGAGGCACAAATTTCTATTTCATTGCTCTTGCCTGATGTATATGACCCAAGAAGAGAGAGGAGAATAACAGGAGTGAACTGGCTCCATAGATAGTGCTGTCAGTAATGTTTGGCTTCTTGGTCTTCATTTTCACCTGGGAGTTGTGCTTCACAGCAGTGGGAAAAAATGTAGAATTATAGAACTGCAAGAGACCACAAGGGCTATCCAATCCAACCTCCTGCTGTGCAGGAATACACAATCAAAGCACTCTCAGCAGATGTCCATCCAGCCTTTGTTTAAAAATCTCCAAAGAAGGAGGCTCCATCCTATTCCGAAGCAGCATATTCCACTGTCAAATTCCTATTACCATCAGGAAGTTCTTCCTAATGTTTAGATGGAATGTCTTTTCCTGTAGGTTGAAGCCATTGCTCTGTGTCCTAGTATCTGGAGCAGCAGAAAACAATAACTTAGATAACCAAATCATATCAATCCTAGACCAAGACTTATGCCTCTCCAAGTAAAAGGTGAAATCCTTTGAATTACCGTACTTATATCTCCAAGCATCTACTAATTATTATTATTATTATTATTGTTTATTTTATATAGTGCCATCCATGTACATGACACTTTACAAAATTAGAATACAACAGTTGACATAGATAAATATATAATAAAATGAAAGTAGAAAAAATACTAATGCTAATATACTAGTATACTAATACTAATATCTCTGTTAAATTATTAAATAGTTTTTGTAGTTTCCCTTGCTTTTCCTATCTTTTTTAAGATGATGGTAGTGTTGGGGTTCCTATCCAAAATAGGATCAACCACACCATTCCAATCTCCCATTCAGATCATCTCCCGGTAGTCAAACCAATTGTTAAGTCTAAAATTTTCCTTAAAAAATTTTGTCTATTCACTGAAGGAGCATAAACTCCAGCTAATAGTATTTTTGAATTATCTGTTTGTAATTCTACCCTAATGAATTCATCCTTCAAGTCTTTCAGAATTTCCTTACCTTTATACTTTTTGTTAATATAAATGGCTACCCCTTACTTCTTTTTTCTTGTTAGATGATGCAAAACAGTTACCTAATTTATTATTGGTTAAATATTTGTAATTCTTGTCTAGCATGTGTGTTTATTGAATACAAATAACGTCAAGTTTCTGTCTTTTGAGATAATGGAATGATTTTTTCCTTTTAATCAGAGAGTTCAAACCATTAAAATAGTCTGTTGGAATGTAAATCATAGAATCATAAAAACATTTCTATGATTCTATGATTTACATTCCAACAGACTATTTTAAAACTCATCTCTTAGGAGAATACTAATCTTCCTCCAACCTACTTTTAGTTTAGTATTAGTTGTTTTCCTATTCACTGTTCACATTGTTGGTTCAACCTCCTTGCTCTCTTTTTTAAAGAAAAGTTCCTTTCTCCTGATCTGAAACTCTATTTTCTTTGCTGGTTTCTTCAGTTTCTTCTGTTTCTTCTTCTTTCTGTTAGTAAAATCTAAGTTGGGATTCACATTCCTTCATTTCTCTAGAAGAATCTTTATCTAATTTCCTGCTTTCCTCTAAACTATCAGCTTCAGTATTTACCGAATTATATGTACCACCATATTTATTCAAAAATTCCTTTGCCTTTTTTATTGTGGTTATCCGGAATCTTCTATGGTGAATTGTGAAAATGACACCTTCTTGTTTCCTCTATTGATACCTTATTTGTTTATGTCTCAAAAACTGTCTCAGTTCAAGATATTCTCTTCTTTTGTTCAACACCTCTGGTGGGATATCTTTAAGAATTTGTAATTCCTTCCCATTCACAATTGTTTTTATAGCTTTGCTGAAGTATTAAATCACTAACTCTTTCTCAAATGAAATAAACAGCTGTGTCTCTGGGAAGGTGCCTCTTGATGGCAAGGATTTAATTAATCCTATAAAGTTTATCCACTTCCAAGTCCAGTTGACCCATCTCCCAGCCAATAAATTCAGCCAGAATATGTATTACTGTTTCCACTAGATTTTCTCCTGGTTGTTCCCTTAAACCACAAATTTTCAAGGATTTCCCTTTGAATCTTAATTCTGTGTCTGACTGGAACTTTGTTATTTCCTCTTTGACTACTTCTTCCAGTTGGTTAGCTTGTTCCTCTATCTTCTGTACTTTAACTTGTAGTTCTTCTGTTCTTTTACTAATCTCTGTCATATCTTTGGTAATTGTTTCCACCTTTTCTCAAATATCTTTCAATTCATCTCAAAGATCTGTGTGAATTTCTGTTCTTAAATCTCTCATCAGATCTATCATTTCTACTCTTATCTGCATACCAAGTTTCTTGATTTCTTCCACCACAGCTGTGTTGGATTGTGTAACTTCTTGTTGCAGATCCAATGAACTACTTCTCTGTGAGAGTACAGTCGCTTTCCTGGTTCTCGCCATCATATCAAACTTCTGAGACTTATTCCTAGAACACTTGACAATTCCTTATATAATTTATATCACTATGTCTTAAAATTGATATAGCAGTCTTATTACAATACCTCTAATCAAATTGATCAGTTACTTGCTAAGTTATCTAGGCTACCAGGCAAAAAAACTTGTAATCTACTATCTAAATATATAAAGTTGTTAATATAAGGTTACTTAATTAATTATTTGTTAATTTTAAGAACTATTTTAGAATTAAAATCTAGTCCCACTACCCTTCTGTTGTCTTGTTATCAGAATTTGATATACCCGTTGTTATCAAGCAATCATAAATATATTTATAATTATAATTCTGACAACTAACAATGGTTGCAAATGTAATTAATATTAGTTTCCTAATTTAGCAATCAAGACAGGAGAATATCTTCTATTCAGAAAAATGTATTTTTTTAAAAAAAATAGAATTTCAAAATTTTGAGAATTTAAAAATTTTAAATTTGAAAATCTATAATTTTAGAAAATTTTGGAGAAATTATGTAAACTATCAAGTGGTACTACCCCTCAGAAAGATTTATGAATTCTATAAATATGAAATATTTATCATACAACTGAAGACTCAATACAAAGTTAGTGTTGAATCACTTAACATAAAACAACACCACTTTAATCTGTTTAGTTAATGTCTTCCTGCCTGCCTTCTCTGGGCACTGAGCTGTTATCGCTGTATTTCTCAGTGTTCTCAATGTCTCTGTCTTCCCAACTCTATTGAACACCTGAAAGTGAGATCAACTTTAAGTGGTCCAGTCCCAATGTCTAGAGTTGTATTCTTTAAATTCTTTAATTATTCTTAATTCTTTAATACTGTGATGCTGATTCAAAAGTCTTCAAGAGCCTTACTTATTTGGTTTTAGCAATCCAGGTCCTTTAGCTATGTTGCTTTCTTACCAACATCACTTCTTTCTTAAACAGTCCTCCCCATCAATCTCCAAAACAGTTAATCATCTCCCAAGTAGGTCACCTTCTCTATAGCCCTCTACAGCTCGTTCATTCAAGCCACTCACTCCCCACATCTCCTTTCTCCCTTCTCTGTTCTCTTTTGTTTATCAGAGATGATCTGAAATTCTAAAAGTCCCAAAGCCAATTCAGTTTAGTATTAGTTGATCATCTTACTGATCATCTCTCTCGAAACTAGTAAGAATTTGCTTACCAATTGTGGAGGTAAAATAAGAAAAAACTTCCACAAATGGGCATTGGTGGCACTTGGTGCCAATTGCCAGCAGGTTTTAATGAGGCAAAGATTGGTGTCATATGCAAATATGATAACCATGTCCTCTATTTGATCATCCAAATTATTGATAAAGACATTGAATAGCAGTGGGCCCAGGACAGAAGCCCATGTGGGACCCTATTAATCACTTCTCTCCAAGATGAAAAGGAGCCATTGGTGAGCAACCTTTGAGTTTGGTCATTCAACCAATTACAAATCCACCTAAAAGTAGCATTGTCTAGCCCACATTTTATTAGCTTGCTTGCAAGAATATTATGGGGAACCTTGTCAAAGATCTTACTGAAATCAAGACATGCTATATCCACAACATTTCCTTCATTTGTCAAGTTTTAACACTGTATTTAAAAAGAGAGAGAGATTAGTCTGGCACAACTTGTTTTTGAGAAACCCATGTTGACTTGACATGGTATTTCTTTCTAAGTGCTTACAGACTGTCTGTATAATGACTGCTCCAGAATCTTTCCTGGTATTGATGTCAGGCTGATTGGGTGGTAATTTCTTGGGTTCTCTTTTCTCCCTTTTTGAAGATGGGATACAATATTTGCCCTCTTCCAGTCTGCCAGGACTTCACCTGTTCTCTGGGAATTCTCAAATATTATTGCCAGTGGTTCTTAGATTACTTCTGCAAGTTCTTTTTAACACCCTTGGATGTTGTTCTTCAGGCCTGGAAACCTGAATTCATTTTGAGTAGTCAGGTATTCCTGTATGATTTCTTTACCAACTCTGTGCTGCATTTCCCCTACTACAACATTTGCTCTGTTGTCTCCAGGCTGGGCACTGTGTTCCTTTTGGGAGCAGACCAAAGCAAAGAAGGTGTTGAGTAGTTCTGTCTTTTCTCTGTCTCCTGTTAACATTTTGCTCTATTTGCTATATTGGACCACATTTCTCCCCATAATTACCTATGGATATTATGCTCAAAATTTTGGTCCCACCTTATCATATACTCTTTTGTAGGCTCATCTTCTGTCTCTAGTTTCAAAATCTGTTTATACACTTTTTAAATTGCATGGTCATTGTCTTTACACAAATCTAAACAAACTTATTTTCTCTAACCACTGTGGCAGCATTTCTCTTGTCTTGATTAAATCTGCCTTAAATTGGATATAAGGAAACCAATTAAGATCTTTGCCTTCTGTAAGAATAATCTCTCTTTGTTTTAAAATTCTAACTATCTTGTTGAAAATACAAAATCTCATCATAGAGCAACCATCTTCAATTTTTAACCCATTCTTTCTTTATAAATACTTCCTAAAGCTCTTGAGTGGATAGCTGTGGAAACAGCCCATAACAAGCTGCCATAAGCCTGAGTCTTAGATGGTCAGATAGATCATGTGTCCCTTACACTCTTTTCTCCCACCACCCCAGCCTGAAGAATGCATGACTAGTGGTCAGAGCTTATCATCACCTCTGCTGCTGCCCAGTGCCATTTTATTAGTAGGAACTGAATCATACATATTTTTTTTGGTATCCATACAGGCTCCTATAACCAAACCTTTGCAGATAGTGAGGACCCACTCTATTTCATATTTCACATCACTCACTACTTTACAATTCTGTATTGTTTTTTCCTATCTTGACTATCTTTTTAATAAATTTTAAAATTGAATGTACTGCTAGATCAAAATTATTTTTTCTTGCTCATTGGAGGTACAGTGAGCTGTTTTTGTCGTGGTCTTGGGATGTGCAAGTTTGAACATCCATGACTGCGTTTTGTCCTATACCTGAAAGGGTGGGAATGTGCACATTGATGTAGCAAAGCATCTGTGCACACGTTGCTGCCATTGAATATATTGGGAGATGAGTATTCATGAAATTTGCTATTCATAGTGGTTCCTGGAAAGAACCCCCACAGGTATGGAGGCACACTGTATATACCAAGTTGGTGTAAAGAAATGGAACCTAAATGTTCACCCTGGAACTATGTTGAGTCCTTCTTTTAGTAAGAAGAGACCAAAAGTCACTAAGTATTCACCTCCAGTTTTAGAGAAAAGACTCTCCTGGGCCTAAAATTGCCTCCAGGGGAACGTGCCAATAATGCTTCCATACCTCCTAGAAGGAATTCTGAAACAAATAATTTCTTATCCTGGGGAAAGCAAGGTGGGCAAGACTGATGAACAAGGATGAATTGGGTTCTCAAGGCCAGGAGTCAAGGAGATCAAATGCTGTGAATAGAACATTGTAGCCAATATTCTGTACTTTTTCAGCATAGCAGAAATACATGCTAGTATAACTTCGTTGGATCCCACAGTTGTGAAATCAATTGTGCAATGGCATCATGGCTCAATTACCTCCCCACGCACCAAATCAAAAATGAGAAAGAGGTCTATGTCTGTGCTTGCAAAATGGTTGCCTGCACTAGTGTACACTTTCATGGCCTCTGGGAAAGTACAACCACCTGCACAACGATTTTGATCCTTGCGTTCTGCTGCCAAAGGATTTTAGCCTGTGTGGGAACAGTTTGAAATGAGATAGAAAGGCAGAACGTACAGTTAAAGAAGGCCAAAATCACTGAGGAAAGAGGAGAAAAGCTGAGGAGGACTGAATTGTTTAGTATCAGGTTGGAGCCTAAAGGGACTGAATTTGGGGCACAAAGGTTTTTGTAAGTAATTGATTAAATAAGAAGACAGATTTCTGGAGTGGATGAAGCAAGTGTTACTGCCCTGGCTAGTCCGAGCTTTGGGGATATTAAAAGATATCCCTTGATATCATAATTCGGCTTCACTTCTCTATTCCTCTCCACGTGCTTGCGAGGCCCCCGGACAAGCACATAAACAAGCTCGGCCGTTAATAGCCGTAATATTCAAAATACAATACAGGCAGGCCAGAAATAGCTGACTCACTGCTTCAGGAGACCTCCAGGCAAGTACTCTAATTAAGTATGCACGCCACTCACAAAAGAGCCTCTGCCCCGCGATGGCAGCTTGATGGATGAACTATGCAATACCCAAGTACTCTGCGTTTGCATACTGGCTACTCTATCGAGAACCGCTACGATAACTCAATCATTCAGATTCTGACCTTTCGGAGGCTTTGTCTCCGACTCCAAATCTATTGTTTTCCCCCAAGTACGGCATAGCCTGCAGTCACAATTCTCCTTGAATCCGAGACCTTCCTCGGAACGCTCCCGAGTTTCATCCCGCCTTGCTGCCGCTTTGCTTGGTGAGCCTCCCCTCAGCTCCACGTGCTGAGCTACATCGCACCCCAGCTTCGCTCTCTATTTTTCTGGGCTTCAGGACAGGTGAAGTATCACCCAAACCAACAATCCCTCTAAAAATCCCTCTATACCACTCCAACCTTTATTTTCTTTAGTTATCTTGTATGAGTGTGTTGCATACACTGTTTTGCTTGTATTTAATAAACATCAGTTATTATTTCAACTTCTGTGTTCTCCTTGACTCGACCCGACCCTGTAGACATAGGGTTCAAGATCTCGCTAAGTTATCCTGCCTCTCATAACGCTAAGCAGTGCTCTGAGCTAATTTTCCCCACCTTTAGTTGAGCACAATTTGGTGTCCCTCCCGGGACCCCCAGTACACAGGGTAACACAAGGTTGTGGGAGGCAGTGGTGACTGGGGACACAACGGGGCTGAAGAGGGCATAACAAAAGTGGGTTACATTTTCTTAGCTGTGCTGGTTGGTTTCAATTTGACTCTTTTGCAAAGAGACATTTGGCTGCTTCTAGACAAAGCTTTTATTCTGCAGTCATGTTGCTTTGTTCATGGAAATTTATATTTTATATTTATATGCTGGGAAAAAGCAACTGTTTCTTCAGTCTGTGCATCTTTCCTCTTCTAACTGCTGTGGGGAATGCAACTGTATGAATTCACAGCATGCGGATGGGATAATTCCTGTGAAATTAAAAGTGAGGAATGATATGATCCCAGCTTAACCTTACACATCTGTGTCTTATTCCACCATCAATTTTATTTTCCCCCTCTTCCTTCTTAAGAAGCCAAATACTACCAGAAGTACTGTAGCACTTCCACAATGCTTTAAAATAGAAATAAAAATAAATGTGAACAACTTCACCCACTAATATCTATGATAAAGCTTTGCCTTATTATGAACTATTCTTTAAAAATTAGGATGTGCTTTCCGTCTGCTGTGTGGTCAGGTGACATGGGTGAATTCAATATTAATCAGGTAGTGAATTTGGTGCAGATTTTAGTCCAAACTTAAAAGGAACTATTGGATATGCTTATCTCTCTTTCTCCCAAAAAGACTCACCTTAGATTGCTCCTTTAAAATTTTGCCAAAAACTTGGAATGGATTCACCACCTCACTGATATCAGAGCCACCCATGTCCCCTGTTCATGCTACAAGTCGTTAACATTTTTTTGCCATCCTTGTTTTGTTGCAGGTTGTGAGACTTTTCTTTCTTTTCGGATGCACATGTGGACATATTTTGGTATAGTCTTTTCCTATTCACTTTTCTTAATGGATACATTTTATACACATTGCCCCATTTGCAGAGCTGTGTTTGTGCACAGTTTTCAGACACAGCGAGCCTCTTCTCATGCAGCCTCCACATGAATAAATGCAAGGTCGCATGGAGCATTACATCCCATTATAGTCAATGGACACACTGGGTGCATCCCTATGCTGCCTCAGGCATGCACACATTGCATCCATTGACTATAATAGGATGCAACACTTCCATTTTTTGTTTTACATGGGGGTTCCTGGAAGAGAATCCCTGCGTATACAGTATTCATTTCTAATTATGTATAATTCAAAGGGGGAAAAAAGCATGTTAATTATGGTTTCATCCTGATGACAAGAAAGTACAAAATCATTTTGTAGGCCGCAAATTGGATACATTTGTAAAAAGAGAGAGAGAAATATTAATCTCTTTCTTATCCTTAGCAGAAGTTTTTTTAAAAATTTTCTAGCTGCTATTGTTGGGAACAATGCACTGCATGAACTGACAATGGCAGAAATCTAAATCTAACATAGGAATATGGCATGTATCAGGTCATATAACTGTTCTGTCTAGCTCAGAGCTGGACAACCTCAGCCCCTCTAGATCTTGTTGGACTGTAGCTACCATCATTCTTTCCCAGTGGCTATACTGGTTAGGACTGGCCAAGGATGCAGTTCAACAATAACCAGAAAGCCACCATTTGCCCAGGGCTCCAATGATTAGCAGTATTTCCTACAACTTTTTTCCTAGTCATCCATGGAGATATGAAAGATTCACCTGGGATCTTCTTCTGTATGTAAAGTGTGTTTTCCACCACTGAGCTCTATCTCTTCTCCTGATTTTAATGATCTAAAGTAAGACCTTGTGTTAATTCTATAATAATCAAATATTTGAGATAATTTCTAGTCTAGCATTCTGAGTGCTCACAGCTTTCACTCCATACGTCAACTAAGACATTGCTTCCAAGTTTCAAACTGTAGTCTTCCTCAGATATATGGCTGAAGCTTCTCCTCTACTTTCAGCAATATTGGTAAAGCATAATATCATATGCTTTGGAATATTGGGAAAGAAATATCTGCTGTAAAATGCTATACACAAAGGTGCAGATAGGTTTCTCCAGTGATACCTTCATGGACATACTGGAATTCTGAAAGTTGCAGCCCCCTCCAGAGTAACTTATCCAAGGTCTAGGTATAACCCAGTATATTGGGGAGGATAAAGTATAGCCCACAGGTCACATGTGGCCCCTGAGTCCTCTAAGGATCAAAACATTTTCTTGTAATTTTTTTCAAAATTACCCAAAGTGCCCTCTGAGGCCCAGGAATGCCCCAAACATGGAGAAAATGTCCCATGTATTCTAGAGGACATTTGAAGGTTCAAAAGATTCTTTTGTTTTGTTTTGTTTTGTTTTGTTTTGGTGGGAGCAGGTACAGTGGGGAATGTGGCCCTCCAAGGTCTCCTGGGAGGCTAATATGGTTCCCAGACTTCCACAGTTGCTCACTCCTGCAGTATATCAAAGGATTAACTGTGCCAGGCCTAGCATTCATTCATTCATTCATTCATTGTTCTTTTGGCTAATTAATTAATTAAAAGTACAACATCAGCTAAACATCACTGCAACCGGTATGTAACTTAGTGTAATGTTGCAAACACAGGCCGTTTCCACACTGGGTTATTACCGCGGGTTATTGTTTTGTAGCACTGAACTGTTCTGCATGTGGGATCGAATTAGCTTCACTTTATTTTCCGTCATTCTGCATGGAATCCCATGATAATGTTGCACCATGTGGTAGGAAAGTGCATTATTTGAAAACTAGAAAAAATCTGATTCATTGAAAGAAATTCAGATTTTTGCAGTGATGCAGAAATGTAAATTTGCACCAATGCGCATTGGTGAACAGCGGAGGGTGGGCTGTGGGCAGGCTTACCTTCTCCAGCTGTCCCCACCTAGCAAAAGACAGGCTGGTGCCATCTTTGGTTTTGTTTAGCAAACTTCAGAAAATGGAGTAACAGACGGAACATGGCACAGGTATGTTAAAAGGAGAAGGCTGTTTTCTATTTTTCATATTTTCACTCATAAGGTATTCACTGTTCTTACTCGGCATGGAGAGGAAAATAGTGGTGGAGGGTAGGGATACTGGTAGCTCTGGTTTTTATCGGGATGCAGTGGAGGATGATCCTTCCTTTCTCTTTCCCTAAATCCTTCCCCCCACCCTTTCCCCTTCATCCACATTTCTTCCCCCTCCCTCATCCTCATTTCCTCTCCTCTCTAAACTCCCACAGGGCCCTCTTTCCCCACAAAACAGCTTACACTTCCTCAGTGGAAGATGGGCCCTGCAGTGCCTTCTCAAAAACCCTCTTTCCCCCCTTTTCCCATTGGGCACCTTTCTTCTCCTCTCTAAACCCCCGCAGAAATCTCTTTCCCAACAAAATGGTTTCTACATGTTCTCTCTGGGGACAATGGGCCCTGCAGTGCCTTCCCCAAAACCCTTTCCCTCCACTTTTCCCCTCATGTACCTTTCCTCTCCTCTCCAAATCCCCATAGAACTCTCACTTAACACACTCCTCGCGCTCTCCTTGGGGATGATGGGTCCTGCAGTGCATTCCCAAAAACCCTCTTACCCCCTTTTCCCTTCATGCACCTTTCCTCTTCTCTCCATACACCTACAGAACTCTCACTCAACACAAAATGGCCTTCTCACGCTGTCCCTGGGGACAATGGGCCCTGCAATGCCTTCCCGAAAAACCTGTTCTTCTTCCTTTTAAATGCAGAACATCAGTCGAAGAAGTGTATTAAAGGGCCAAAACATCACACAAAGGAGGAAAACTTTATAGTATGAAAGGGAAACTTATTTACAAGAAGGAAAAAGGGGGGGAATGAGCATCATAAATACCAAACATCAAAAATGCAAAGATTTACAGGAAAGGCAAACAACCAATGCAAGAACTATTGCTGGGCGCTCCTCATTTCCAGCACGGCCCTCAGACCCCTTATTTCCCTTCTGACAGTCTCAAAGCATTCAGATAATGCCACTTGGACCACCGTTACCATCTTGTAGATGGAGCACAGAAGGGTGTCATCTGCAGGAAAAATCAAAGAGCAAGTAGTCAAAATTCAAAGAGGTAGTCAGCACATGCCACTGTCATGTTCCAAGTGAGGCAAGGACATAGTCCCTTTTAGTGATATTTTTCAAAACATGGAGGCACTCACAAAGCTTGGTGCTGGTTTCCTCAACTCACTGCAGCCGCTCAAGGACCATCTCTTCCACTGAACTCTGTCTATGGCCCATTTCCATACCTGTGAAAGAAGAGGCATTGCAGTTGCATGTACATTAGGGCAACATGGTCACAGCAAGTAGATCCCAGGACACTACAAAATGGTAAAATGGTGAGAGCCCAACGATTGTCCTGCAACGTCACCACACTTACCAACCCCAGTAGGTCCTAAAACGTCTTCCTCCAATGACACTTCCTCCATTGCAGGTGATCCTTGGCCCATGTCTTCAGCTGGAACATCATTAAATTTCAAAGGCATCTCAGCAGCTTGCTGGTGACCACCTAGACATGGATGGGGGGGGGATACTCACTACCTCTGTGTCTGTCTATCCAGGAGGGATGGTCCACAGCCTGCCAGAGCCTTAGTGTCATGCAGAAGAAGGGTGGACGGGCTTCTTGGGGTGGGTGGTCCAAGGAGTTCTCCATGGCATCATAGAAGTCACATTTTATAGCTTTAAACTTGGAGTTCACCTGCTGAGCCGTTCTTTGAAAACCTTTTCTGCTGAGCCTATGTGCTATTCTTTCATAGTGCTCCTTGTTTGGGAGATTGATGCTGCGCATTAGTACGCACAATCCGGAGCTGACAACCACAAGGGATAACATTTCCCTTATCTTCCTGTCTCCCCACACAACATCCTCTTGCTCCATTCCTATCTACAGTCAAACACACACAGGCAGGGTCTCTCTCTCTCTCATACACACACACACACACACACACGCACACACTAGCAAACAAACACACAGACACAGTAGTCTCAAAGGCAATCACAGCAATCACAGTACAGACAGGGAAGGAAAACGCTTCACAACACCACTAGGGGAAAAAAAATGGGGATCAGACAGAACAAGAAGCACAAAAACAGAATTCCCACAGCCACAGACACGGCCCAAACACTCTCTCCTCTCCAAACTCCCAACTTTCCCATGCCTCCGCAATGATTCCTCTGCCGGCCAGTAGGGGTCCTCAGTTCTCTTTGTGGGCAGATCATCACCAGTACACAACTGTTAAGGTGCGTATGTACGTAATAATGTCATCAAAACAGAGCAGGCACCATTTTGAACTCAATGCAGTGAAAGTTGCAGGAGATTTATTACTGGAACCAAACGCTCCTTAAAAAAGTAGTAACAAACCTTTTTCTTCCTGTGAGTTCGAGTGAAGTGTAATGGAGTCCGAAGCCCACACAGTAAGGAGCAAAGGGAGAGGGTAATGTGGAGACTGTCATGCCCTGCCTTGGAGACCCTGGCAGGGAGGAGGAGGAGGAGGAGGAGGAGGAGGATTCTGACTCTGAGACAGAAGCTTCTCCAGAGGCAGGAGTTTCCCCAAAAGCTGGCCCAGAGGGAGATAATAGACAACAACAACAGGGGCCAGAGCCAAGGGAACAAATAGGGGAAGACATATCAGAAACACCTACCTTGCAAAAGAGACTCCGTGAGAGGGATGGCCTGCACGACTCAGTGCATTTAAGTAGCAGGCGAGCCCTAATGAGGGAGCACCTGTGGTGACAACATCCATAGATAAAAAGGATTCCATCTGGCCTTTCCTCCCAGGGTCAGCAACTGGTCTCTTCAGTCCTGAAACCCTGTGCTGTGCTCTCAGATCTGGTTTACTTTGGAACTCTGCTTGTTTGGATTCACTCCTTGGATTTGTTTGCTCTGGACTTAAATTCAGTTTGGGCATTCTTTGGCCCGGGCTGCATGAGTAGGAATTGAGCAGCTGCTCGTAATTTATTACCTGCTTAGCCTGAGACATGACAGAGAGCTTCCGGGGATAAGAATTTGTTGGCCATCTGGGGAGAACAACGTTACCAAAGTGATCTGAAGGCAAGCCATAGAAATATCAAGATTTTTGAGGATATAACAATGGAGATGCGAAGAAGGGGTCACAAGAGATCTGCTGAAGAATGTAGAACAAAAATGAAATCTCTAAAAGAATATAGAGAGGTTGTTGTGGCAAACAGACAGTCAGACAAAGGGCCACATGGCTTTTTTTTAGAACTTTGACAGGATCCTGGGGGCTGACGCGAGTGCAGTTCCCCCACACCTCCGCAGAAGCTTGAATGTGTCCATGGCAAAGAGCGCGGAAGTGGCAATCCCAGAGAATTCCACAGCTCAACAGCAGAGCCACGCTGCATCAGAAACAGCCATAGGAAGTGGGCTGACATTGCCAGGTGGAATTGGAGATCTAACATATCACAACAGAGATGAGACTCAGTGGGCAAAAGTCGATCACTTTTTTCCCTCTAATTTTACGGGAGAGAATGCAGTGGAAGGTTTTGAAGCTTTGGATGAGAGCAGCATAGATCTGTTTGAGGCCGGTACAGAACTGACAGGTAAGCCAGTGGGGTGGTGAGGAAGCCATGACCGGGAACCCATTCACTTCAAGAGATGTAAAAGTTTCAGGCGGTAACTAGCATGTAAAGTGCAAACACTTCTCTCTATGCAGGGAGTGAAGCCAGCAATGTTGAGATTTCTCGAAGTGGCACTCCTCTACAGGGTGGCGGAAGTCCATCAGCCTCAAGTGAGTATCAAGGTAGACATCTCCAGATTACTTATCAGAATACATCCCTGCCTCTTAGTGTCAAGAAAGGTCTCTCAAAGTACAAGTGGGACAAACTGAAATCCATAAGTATGCACTCTGAGGAGGATTTTAATGCATCAGTGTCAAAGGTTACTTCTGTACTGGAACAGCCTCCAGAAGTGCGTTCCATGGTCCTGTATGGGAGATGGACGTTTGCTGGAACTGAAAGGCAATGTCCACAGTAGCCAGCTGTTATACTATTACTTCTCTTTCCACAGCCCTATGGAAACCCATCTTCCCATCTTGGGGGGGGGGGGCTCAGAGGCCACTCTCAAAGGCCCTTCCCCAATCTGCCAAGCCCAGGATTTCATGGTATGTGGAAAGAGGAATAAAAGCAGCACAGTAGGATAACATGGTAGCGGCCAAAGTCAAGGTTATATGGGATAGGCTAGACAGGCGCAAAACTGTGAACACCATAAAAGGAGTCAGCAGGTGCCAAAGTAATTGGAGGGTTAGGCTGAAGAAACCAGCAGTGCTGTAGGCCGTATAGAGAGGGCCAACAAATGCAGGGAATAATACATGATTGGCTTAAAGCACCTTCAAGGTTTTCTAAGGGGGTTTTGCAAAGTTTAATTTCGTACAGAGCGTGGGGTTAAAGTCATAGTGATAGTGCAAGGAAATTGCAACAAATGCGGCAGAACAGACCAGGCAGGAATGGCGCAAAAGGAAATGGAACAGGAAATGGAAGAAGGGGGAACCCACCAAAGACGAATTTAAGCAAGTAGCCAGGAGATGTGGGGAGAAGGTCAGAAAGGCTAAAGCACAGAACAAACTTAGGCTGGCCAGAGACATTAAAAACAATAAAAAGGGCTTTTTTAAATATGTCCGCAGCAAAAGGAAAAAGAAGGAGGTGATAGGGTCGCTGCACAGAGAAGATGGTGAATTACTAACAGACATAGTTGCTAATTGAGAAAATGGAGTTTAGAGAAAAGGCAGAACTACTTAACACCTTCTTTGCCTCAGTTTTTTCCCAGAAGGATACAAGCACTCAACCTGGTGGTTGGGGAGCAGGGGAGGGAGCAGGGGAAACGCAGCACGTAATAGGTAGAGAGGTGGTACAGGAATACCTGGCCACACTGGATGAATTCAAGTCTCCAGGGCCAGATGAATTGCATCCTAGGATATTAAAAGAACTGGCAGAGGTCATTTCGGAACCGCTTGCTGTAATCTTTGAGAAATCTTGGAGGACTGGAGAAGTTCCAGTAGACTGGAAGAGGGCAAATGTTGTCCCCATCTTCACGAAGGGAAAAAAAGAGGACCCAAATAATTATCGCCCAGTCAGCCTGACATCAGTACCCGGAAAGATCCTGGAACAGATCATTAAGCAGTCAGTTTCTAATCACTTAGAAAGCAATGCGGTAATCACGAGAAGTCAACATGGATTTCTCAAAAATAAGTCATGCCAGACTAATCTTATCTCTTTTTATGATAGAGTTACTAGCTTGATAGATGAAGGGAATGCTGTGGATGTAGCATATCTCGATTTCAGTAAAGCCTTTGACAAAGTTCCCCATGACATTCTTGCAAAGAAGCTAGTAAAATGTGGGCTGGACAGGGCTACTGTCAGGTGGATCTGTAACTGGTTGACTGGCCGTTCCCAAAGGGTGCTCACCAATGGCTGCTTTTCATCCTGGAGAGAAGTGACTAGCCGGGTGCCACAGGGTTCTGTCCTGGGCCCACTGCTGTTAAATATCTTCATCAACGACTTGGATGAAGGAATAGAGGGCATGCTCATCAAATTTGCAGATGACACCAAATTGGGAGGGGTTGCTAAAACGCCAGAGGACAGGATCAAAATTCAAAATGACTTTGACAGATTGGAGAGCTGGGCCAAAGCTAACAAAATGAAATTCAACAGAGAGAAGTGTAAGGTCCTACACTTAGGTAGAAAAAATGGAATACAGAAATATAGGATGGGGGACATGTGGCTGGATAGCAGTACGTGTGAAAGGGATCTAGGAGTCTTAATAGACCACAAGCTGAACATGAGTCAGCAGTGTGATGCGGCAGCCAAGAAAGCCAACGCAATTCTTGGCTGCATCAATAGGAGTATGGTGTCTAGATCGAGGGAGGTACTGGTACCACTCTACTCTGCTTTGGTTAGACCTCATCTTGAATACTGTGTCCAGTTCTGGGCACCCCAACTCAAGAAGGACATGGTCAAGCTGGAGCAGGTCCAGAGAAGGGCGACCAAAATGGTGAGGGGCCTGGAAGCCATGCCCTATGAGGATAGACTTAGAGAGCTGGGTATGTTTAGTCTGCAGAAGAGAAGGTTAAGAGGGGACATGATAGCTATGTTTAAATATTTGAAGGGATGCCATGTAGAGGAGGGAGAGGGCTTGTTTTCTGCCACTCCAGAGACCAGGACAAGGAGCAATGGATTCAAGCTGCAGGAAAGGAGATTCCACCTGAACCTCAGGAAGAACTTCCTGACGCTCAGGGCTGTCTGGCAGTGGAATATGCTGCCTCGGAGTGTGGTGGAGTCTCCTTCCTTGGAGGTTTTTAAGCAGAGGCTGGATGGCCATCTGTCGGGAGTGCTTTGAGGATGTTCCTGCATGGCAGGGGGTTGGACTGGATGGCCCGTGTGGTCTCTTCCAACTCTACATTTCTATGATTCTATAAAAAGAAGTTTTTGGATGCAAACCAAAGCCTGAATGTAACCCTGTAATGCTACTCGGTATCACAAATTGTCCCTCTCCATTGCAGAGCATTCAGTGGAAGGATGTAGATCCACAAGTACTGTTTCCACCACTGCACTGTCACCAATGTCAAGGTTGAGAGTGGCATGTGCAAGAGACCAGTCTGGGAGGAGAAACGATGGCACGGCAGAAGCAGTTGCTATGATCGAGCTAATTAAGGAACAGCAAGAAAGGAACAGGGCACGGCGCTCCAGGGAGTTCAATTCCCTGGTGCAGACAATGCAAGAGAGGAACAATGCCCTGGTGCAGAAAATGCAAGTGAGGAATGACAACCTAAAGGACATGGTCAACCTTTACAGGATGGACCTTGAAACCGGACTGGATGAAAGGTGTGAGATTACAGCCCTCCTGCAAGCCAGTACTACAGCAATGAACACACTTATTGCTACCCTGGAAGCAGCCGTACCCAGAGGCAGCGCAGTTCCCGAGGAGGATGCTGGCTCAAACAGATGCTGAGCAGCAGCAGAATCACATTGGCCCAGAGCTGAAGCTTACCTGGCTTGTTCACGAGTGGGACATCCAGGTGGGAAGTCACCACACCCCAAAAAAGCATTGGAGCATTATAGCCTTTAACAAGGCAAAATTAGTAGTTTACTTTTACCAGCTGCTGCGGAACATTTCTTTGCACATACATTCTCCTATTGCAAGCCTGACTGTTTCCTACCCACATTATTATTCTGTTCTCCCTCTACTTTCACCATCTCTTGGAATAGTGGGGTTTGAATATACCAGAGGCAAAACAGCCCTGTGTCAGAGATTGCCAAAGCCTCACGCAATGAGAACACCGTGATACCATCAGATGATGTAACCGGAAGGATAGCACAGCATGTCCTGGGATGTGTAGATTTCCTACTTGAATATGTTTTGGAAGTTATGTATTGTGAGTTTGTCATTTGTTATAACTGATAGCCTTACCCCAGGAACAGAAGTTATACCCAGGGCACTGCATAGTCTTGAAGGCTTTTTCTTTGTGGCTCTCTGCTGAAAGACACTGTTGAAAGCAGCGCCACCACTGTTCCAATGCTCATTAAAGCATGTTTCTTACCTCGAGATTTTCCCCTGTATTCTAACAGCTTCAAAACTATGAACACAAACAGAAAGCATACACAAACACTGAGTTTTAGGATTAAGAGAAATTTATGATGTAACTGCTGAAAATGTACAGCCAGGGAATCAAAACATCACAAACTTCAAAACATAGAAAAGGGAGGGAAAGAGTTGTCCTGGAAAGCACTGCTGGCGCTAAGAGGGGAGGAACAGTGGCAGAGGAAGTAAAAAGGGGGAGAAGGTTTTTGGGAGTAGACTGCTGGGCCCAGGATGAGAGGAACTCTTCCAGGGAAAGGACAATAGAGTTGTACTTTGAAATGACCAGAAGGCCTATTATCCCCAGAGGGAGTTTATGCCACAGAGGAATGCCAGGTGGACTATGCAGAGCAATTGGTGGGCTTGCACTGTTCAGGGCTATGGTCGCTCTCACCCTTTCACCCTCCCTGATCCTCCTTCCTGATGCTTATGGCCTGATGTCTTCAGGCGACGGAGGAACGATCACAGATGATGATGGGTGGAGGTCAGGGTGGAGGATGTGTCCCTTGGATTCACAAATGATGTGAAGAACCACACAGTTGGACACAACGGAAAGGAAATTCTCCTCTGCCACAGTTAACGGTGCAGACAGGCAGCCCCATCTGGTCTTCAGCCTGCCAAAGGCTCTTTCAACCACATTTCTGCAGCAATTGAAAACCCTGTTGTAGGCCTGTTTCCAAGCACCAAGATGTCCTGCATAGGGCTTCATGAGCCACCTGGAAAGAGGGTATGCTACATCAACCAGAATTACTGGGCCAACCTGTACAGTAATGTGGGTGCTATCCACTGCCTCAATGCACTGGGAGAACCCCATGTCCATAAATCCATCCATGATCTGCGGGTAGTAGGAAAGGAGAGCAAAAGTTAGTTTACAGAGGTTTTGACACTCACATTCTGTTGCATTTGGAAGTGGCAAGGCCACTAGATGTAACTGCCATAAGAAAAGCAGTGCTATCAGCAGGTCACTATCAAAAGTAGTCAAGCAAAGCATGATCATAATAATGATCTAGCTTTCCAAGGACATGGAATCATGGTCCCCATTATGTTCCCTTTTATTTCCCCCAAGCCACTTGGGCATTGCTGTCTCTACCAGCATATTTCTGCAAAGGCCTTCCTTTGAAAATGCAAATATGGGGTTCTGAATGGATTGTAATGATAAACCTTTATATTTCCAGTTAAAGTGCCATGTTTCCACCATATGGTACCATGGGATTTGTATCTTTGGTGGGGACATTCAGAAATCTCAGCCAGAGAGTCCCTCAAATGCCTTCCCCAACTGCAAACTTCAGTACTCCTAAAAGGCTGCCATGGCTCCTAAAGTGAAATTCTGGGGCAGAAATGTTTTGGTTTTATAAGGACATATGCTCTCCCCACCAGGGATCCAAAGTGGCTTACAGCAAGGCTTAAACAAGCCAGTTATGAAAACCTAATGAAATAAAAGTAGAAATAATGCCAAGGTAAACATATAGAAATGTCATTAATATTAAAAGATGGAAAATCACTTTTACATAACAGTAAAGATTGCAACATAGTGAGTATCCTTAACCACGTATGTCTGCAAAGGCCTTCCTTTGAAAATGCTAATGTGAGTTTTTGAATGGATTGTGGAAATAACTATACCAGTGAGTGGTAAATGCAAACTCACTCTGCAGTAATCTCCTAGGCAAACAGTAAAAGGCAGAAGAACATGCTCTATTGCAAGGCACACCTCGATGGCAATCTCTGCAACTGTGGAGATTCCTAGTCCAAAGGTGTTGGCTGTCTTCCGATAGTTGAGGGGGGTTGCGTGCCACCACACAGCTATGGCTACTCTCTCCTCCACAGATATGGGTTGTCGCATAACGGTGGTCATGTGATGTAGGTGGGGATGCAGATGGGCCACTATTTCAAACAGGGTCGCCCTTGTCATTCTAAATTGGTACAACCACTGGTCATTGTCCCAGGAAGCCAATACCTCATTAGTCCACCAGGTCTTCCATGTACCATCTCGAACCCACCATTTCCTGGGGTGTGGCACACTGTCCAAAGAGCCTCTACTCAGGGCTGCACACATGCTGCCATCATCAGCGCAATCAAGGGAAGCTCCCCTGAGGTGGCTGGCTCCTTGTGGGTAACAACCGACCTGCATCAGCCTGTATCTTCTCATCCCGTCATCGTTCCATTGCCTTTGAAAGAAGGCAACGGCAAATCCCAGTACAGCCAAATACTGCCACACTGTCGTGGCAACAACTCTGAGCCATTCTGGGTCCATTCCAGCGGGTGGCGGGGACACCAGGGGGTCAGAAAATACTGAGAACAGACTACGCGGATCACAGCAGGTAAGACAAAAATGGCCCCAGTTACTCTACAAACGGTTCCCAGTAAGGCATGAAAGTAGTACTTAGTATGTACCTATGCACATACGTACAAATGTAACAACCCAAAATACCAAAAAAAAAAAAAAGCCAATTACAGCCGCCGGGGCAGGGTGAGGGGAATCGGGGGAGTGGCCAGTGACGAGGTAGTAAGGATGCATGAACGCACACTCCTCTCCAGGAAAACGAATCAAAACGAGGGGCTGTAAGGAAAACAATCAGGGAAAACCGCCGTATTTGAATATGGTAATAAACGGCATGAACGGCTTCTCGCACCGTGTGTGGAAAGGGCCAATACTTACAGCTTTAACAGTGGCTGGAAACTGTGTAAATTACAGGCATATCTATATTAACAAAATAGTGACTGTGAGACTCCTTTTTACTTTTACTTACTCCTCTTGCTTGCAAGTTAGACTAAACTCCATTGTCTCAATTAGCAACTATGTGCATGGCCTTTTAAAAATAAATTACAGATATGCCCCCATCCCCTGATCTGACTGAGACCATGCATGGGGGAAGGAGAGGATTTGCCCTCTGACCTCCAGTAGAGTCCTAGTCCAGCCCCCCCCCCCGCCACTATCTTTCCAATTATCTTTGTATAGATGAAGCGGAGGAGGTTCCAGAAGAAATTCAGAGAAAGTTCCTGGGACCGGGAGCAAGATGATCTTCCTGAAAGGCAGAAGGAGTGATGCAGGGTACCTCTGCCAGGAGGGTTGTTTTTTTTTTTGAGTAATGTAGTGACAGAGGTAGATCCAGAGAGCTTTCCAAAAGGCAGCTGTAGAGGTTGTGGCCTAGAAATAGCAGGACCAGGAACGTGGGGTCATTTGGTTCCAGAATTTCCTCTGAAATAAAGAAGAAAAAGCAAGGACAAGAAAGGGAAAGGTCACTCATGAAGCAAAAAATCATTTAGGATGTCAAGTTAGTTCTGGAGACAAATAGCAACAAGGTGCATAAAACACCATTTTCACTTTAAATGTCTTTTCCAGGAAGGTGCCATCTAGATGTTTTGAATTTCAACTTCCATGATTCCTTACCTATAGCCATGAAATGTCATCAGGCTGGAGAAGGCTGATGTGATATACCCAGGGCATTCAGGAAGGTTATAGGCAGTAGGAGAGATACCTGGAGTTTATGTGGTCTGAATTTGTGTCCATGCTAAAACAAACGACTGTGGGCATCTTGCCCATGGGCCTCTCAAAGTCCTACAGCCAGTTAGGACAATACAGAATATGATTCAAAAAATTCTGAAATGTGAAATCAGTAAGCGTCCTGAATTATTTCTACTAGGAATCTGGTGAGAAGACACCAGCTATGACAAGGAACATCAGAAGTTGCTTCAATACATGTTACTGGCAGAGAGGCTAGTTTACACAAAGTGTTGGAAGAAAATGAAAATCCTATCTACGACCGAATGGTTTAACGGATTGAAAGCAATAGTGGAAATGGACAAACTTACAGCCAGACTAAAAGGTGTACTGAAGAAGATTTTGTTATGGAGTGGAATTTTTTAATTGATTATTTAAGAGAAAATGAGGATGAATTGATGATTTTAGAGTTTTGAACTTGCACCTTATATCTTCTTTTTTTATGTTCAAATGTTCATTTGTTCTGCTATCATGTGAATGGTTCTATGGAAATCATAGATGACTTTAATTTGTTGCTATACTAAAATTTCTTTTATATATATTATGAATAAATAAGGTTATTCTAATGGAACTAGAATTAATTACCTAAGAAATAGAACAAGTTTACTATGAATGTTTTAAATACACTATTTTTATACTTAAGATTAATTAATTTTGATTTGTAATAATCAATTAAGTAATAATTAAATTTTTTGGGGGGAAAGGTATTTACCAATTAAGTCAGAATTAATATTAATAATTCACCTAAGACTACAAAGCATAGACCAATTTAGCAAGTTCATTATTACTTCTCATAGAAATAAATGTAGGCAACAAATACTAAATTCAGTTATAATTTGTGATTTATCGGATTAGTAGCTACCGTAGGATTACTCCTCATTTGCAGCACAGACAGGGACCATTTTTCTAGATAGGTACAGTTAGCTGTTTGTTAATGTAGATTGCTACTTGTAGTTTTGTTCTTTGTTGGTATTATTATCATGTACTATTTTGTTTTGTGGATTGTTGTCTTTTTTATATACGCTTTCTTTTTTGTGGTCTTTTTTTTCTTTTTTGTGGTCTTTTTTTGTTTTGTTTATGTTTTTTGCTTTTATTCAATTAAAAATAAATTTTAATAAAAATCCTAGAGCCAGTTCTGAGTTGTCCAGATTTGAAAGAAAGGACTGTCAATTGCTGTTAGGACATGGTGGCTACACAGAACCTGACATGTTAGAAGCAGAATGCTACTGAATACTAATTGTTCTGAGGAGCAGGAAAGTAGGACAGCTTTAGCATTTATTTACTGCTTCTGGGATCTGGATCTGAAACCAAGAAACAACAATTTAACCACTGTGGAAAGCAGGATGTTCTAGTAGATGAGCCATTGGTATGTTGCAGCAGGGTTTTACTTATACTCTTCAGAGCCTTCTGAAAAACACATGCGCACGCACACACGCACACACACAAACACAAACACACACACACACACACACATCTCTATCTTTATCTTTCTTTCGCTGTTGAAATCAGGACTGTAGACTTGGGCCATTTCCGCACCAGAGTGGAGAAGCATTTCACTGCATGTTGTGAGTGGTGTTTTTTAACCCGACTTACTCTGATTTTACCAGATTGTTATCTGCACGCCCTCTGGTTTCTGTTGAAATAATGCAGTGAAAATCGTTTGCTGCTTCCACTCCGTCAATTCTGTGAAACTCCCATCCTCCTCCCATTGCCTCCCTTGCTCCACACCGCCACCTCTAATTGGTCAATTTTTTTTAAAAAAAACCCCCGTTGCTACGTATCAGCGGAGGTACTTTAGTTTGTTCTTACAGAAAACAAGCCCCCACCTCCGGTTCGCTACTAAAATTACTGTGTCACAAAATGATGCATGTTTAAAAAGTGTGTGACCAACATGAAAAGTTTGGAAAGCTCTGGTCTAGATAGCCAGAAATTGAAAAGCAACCATCGCGAGGATCCCAACATATTTCATTGTATTCCAGTGCCCGCCCTGTGTCAGGGATTCCAGGCAGGGAACCCTGGGAAAATGATCAGCCCACTGCAAAGATGTTGCATCATGCTCCAGCTGTGGGTAATTGCAAGGTTGCATAAGAAACTGGGGTCGTGTGCAGATGGTAGAGGGAGGTGTGCTGAAGGCCATGTGGTTGTGGCAAAAGAACAGTCTGAGAGTGGTGTGTGGTTGCTAGACAGTGGTGCAACTCACCACATGGTGAATAATTTAAAGCTGTTGAATGATGTTGCAAATGCAAATATAACAGCAATTTCCCTTGCAGATGGGGCACCAAGCAAGGTACAGAAGATGGGTACTGCATATGTGCCATGCTTTGGTAAATCATTCAATAATGTGTTGTGTGTGACCAACCTGCAGAATTGTTTTTTGGGTGTCTCCCAACTGACCAGTGAGGGTTACAAAGTGGTGTTTGAAGGGGAGAAATGTACAATAACTGAAAATGGTATGTTTTGTGCAAAAGGGGTGAAAAAGCAGGGGTTGTACCACATGTTGCCCAAAGGAAAAGTGGCAAATGTTAACCCATTGTGTAACAAACCTCTACATGAAAAGTGTGCACATTATCTCCACAGAGTGATGGGACATGCCAGCTACAAAAGTTTGCAGGAGTTGGCAAAGGTATGCCCTGGGTTACAAGTCAGAAATTGCCCTACGTTTCTAGATTGCTCTGTATGCAAAAAGGTTAAGGTAAAGGCTTATCCCATTGCCAAGAAAAGCAAGTGTGTCACCCACCATCCTTTTCAGGTTGTACATGCAGATTTGGCTGGGCCGTTTAAGCCAACTGAAGGGCAAAATAGGTATGTCCTGGTAATTGTAGACAGACACACCAGGTACTCCTATGTCTATCTACTGAAAGAGAAAAGTCAAGCAGCTGAAAAGTTCCAAGAGTGGGTGAATGCTGTTGAGAGGGAATTTCCTTACAAAGTAGCTAGTCTTGTATCAGACAGAGGGGAGAATTCCTGTCCAATAGCCTGCAAGCCTGGATGCATAAGAAAGGCATAAGGCATAAAACCACCAACCCCGCCTCTCCCGGGGAGGATGGTCTTGCAGAAAGAAGAAT
Organism: Cyclura pinguis; assembly: GCA_030412105.1. Taxonomy (NCBI): domain Eukaryota; kingdom Metazoa; phylum Chordata; class Lepidosauria; order Squamata; family Iguanidae; genus Cyclura; species Cyclura pinguis. Next base: position 191,476,762 of record CM059600.1, on the reverse strand, counting down.
TGGGCTGTTAAAACAAATGAAGGACTGTATGATGGAGGATGCCCAAGCCCCAGCAGGACTTTGGGGAGAAGCAATAGTGACAGCAAACTACCACTTAAACAGGATGTGGAGTTCAAGTGTGAAGCAAACTCCATATTACCTATTGTATGGTAGAGCGCCAAACCTGCAGCATCTACGCATTTGGGGTCAGTTTGCTAGTGTGTATATTCCCCCAAGTTTCAGAAAGTCTGGAGAGGAGAAATCTAGACAGTTACGCTTTGTGGGATATGAAGGTAACAAATATAGATTTCTAGATCATGCTGGCAAAATAGTGTATTCGAGAAGTGCAAACTTTGAAATCCATTCAGGATGGGATAGACTGCACTGTAACCAAGAAGTTTTGATTCCCCTGGGTAATAGTGTGAAAAGTGGGAAAAGACTGCACTGTGATCAAGAGGTTTTGATTCCCCTGGGGAAAAGTGTGAAAAGTGTTCCCGAAATTCCTGAAAATGGAGGGGCAGTAATGTCTGATGAGGAAAAAGACAGTGTCCCGGATACACTTGAGTGCTCTGAAAATGGAGGGGCAGTGATGTCTGATGAGGAAAAGGACAGTGTCCTGGATACACTTGAAAGCTCTGAAGATGGAGGGGCGGTGATGGCTGATGATGAAGAAGAAAGTACTGAGGAAAGTACTGAGGAGGAGAAGCCAGAAGTCTCACTCGACGTCGCACGAAAGAGTTCAACACCGCCACCTAGTGCTGAACCTGCGTTTATGGTCAAGCAAGAGCCTCGCACTGAGGTCAGAACTACTTCCAGAAGTGGTTCCAGTAAAAGTGGGTCAGGAAGTACCCAACTTGCTGGGTCAGGAAGCAAAGTTATGCTTATCCCTAAAAGGTCAGGAGGAGGGTATTTTGTTGTCCCGTGTGACTGAAACAGAAAACTTACAGTGTAGGACTACATTGGGGTGTAGTATCAAAATGTGAGGCAAATGATCCAGGAAGGGATTTTGTGCTTGCGGTATTGTCCATCTGTGGATCTGCTCACAAAGGCCCTTTCAGTAGTAGGCCATGAGAAGATGGCAGGTGAACTGGGCCTTGCCACCAGAGTGTAAGGTGGAAGATGAATTGTACCCTTGAATGTATGTACTGTATGTATCATATAATATGTATTGTATGACATGTATGGATTATGAAAATGTCCTACACAGTGGCCTGACCATTTTGGAGGGGATTGTCAGGGATTCCAGGCAGGGAACCCTGGGAAAATGATCAGCCCACTGCAAAGATGTTGCATCATGCTCCAGCTGTGGGTAATTGCAAGGTTTCATAAGAAACTGGGGTCGTGTGCAGATGGTAGAGGGAGGTGTGCAAACCCCTACCTGATTGGCTGTAAATATGTATATAAGAAAGCAATCCCCAGTATGTATTTGTCTGTTGACCAAACCGGTGTCTGGCGCAAGCCTTTGTCCGTCTGTTCCATGTTGTGTACATATCGGAACGTTGCTACAAGATAAAGTGCCTCCTGTTTGGAAGAAACTCCTCCATGTATGAGTATCCTTACTGGGGAACAAGGCTGCTGCTGTTGGCTTGCTGCCCTCTGGTTTTTCCGCTGCATTTCTGTGGGGCTGAAACTCCTATCATCCCCCAACAGTTTGAGGGGCAGAAACAGAAGCGGACAGAAATGACGCCAGGGAAAGGTGTGAACGCCCACCGAGAACCACCTCTGCGTAAACACCTTCCGTATGTTGTCAGAAACGCAGCCGAACCAGTTTTTGTGCTTTACACAGGAGTTTTTCTGGTTTTACAATACATCAGTTTTACATCGATAGTAATTGCGCTAAGAGCGCCAGCCGTGCGAATCTGCAGAGGAAACACTGATACTAACCAGTTTAATATGCAGACATAACAGCAAGAATACAATGCCAGTGTGATGTATTGCCCTTGTGCGGAAAAGGCCTTAGGTAGTGTGTGTGTGTTTTTGAAAAACATTACTCCTTAAAATATAATGCAACTAATGGAGAAATAATAATATCAGAACAAAATCGCGGTGATAATATAGGTATAGCTATATTTATACTGATGTTTTATTTACACATTAAAATCCATTCTACCAGTTATAACTGTTGTGAACACTCAAGTCCTTAAGGAAATTCCTCCATATAAGTGTACAGTGAGTACAAGTTATATAGATCCATTACTCCTGTGCCTGATTTAATGCAAAATAACAGCCAAAAGCTGAAGGTAGGCTTTCTTTTCTAGCTGATATCTGGAGATGCAGTTCTTTCGTCTTCCAAGATGAAATTTTAATTGATTTTTTTTTAAAAAAATTAGCTTTCCTTTTAATTGTAAGAAGCAGGGGCAACTGAAAGTGGTGTCAAAATCCATGTCAATATGTATTCAGAGATTGGATATTTCACAGTCCTGATGGGTTTTGAGTTTGCCTGTATATGAACATGCATGTAATTGGTTTCAAACAGCACACATCAACTTGCCATTGATTGCTGCCACTCATAACAAAGGCACAAATTCCCACTGAGAGATTTACTACAAGTTCTTCTCTCATTTACTGAAATGCCCTGTTTGTGAGATCATGGCAGAAGTACATGAGTAGTAGTGCTTGCCTATGTGCTAATTTGTACATTTCACAGACAGAGGGTAGGAAACATTTTATCTGGTGTACAGGCTGTTAAGAGAGAGGAACAGACAACTTGTTCTAATTCCGTGAGTCAGTATGCTCACCTTCTGTGCTGGACAGTGGACATGGGCATACCACTCTAAGAACTGCAAGGTGAGCTGAAATGCTAGACCCAGCAGAAAGCTCATCCAGAGTAAGATATTCCAGTTGGGCCTTCCGTTCTTGTCACCGAGGGCACTGCTTACTATCTCTGTTAAGAAGAATGGTGGGCAATTAGTTGTGCATAATGCAGGTGACATTGGACAGAAGGGACCCCTGCACCACCTGGTTTTGAGAGCCACCCCGTTCAACAGTTTCTCTTGATTTCCATGTTTAGGAACTAGAGCAATCCCTGTTTGCTGGGGCACCATCCATCACCCATTAGAATTGAAAGTAATTTCAATTGTCTTCAGAAAAAGTCCATGTGAGGGAAACAACAAGGAACACAAACTTGCTTATAAGCAGTGCAGGCATACACTAAGAAAGGAATAAGACAAAGAATCTGTCTTTCCATGTATTTTGGACTACTACTGTCACAATATTTTATCATTGGGCATACTGACTTATAGCTTATGGAGTGGGAATCCAAAATACCTGGTAAGGACAGATATTCCCTGGCATAAGGGAAGGAAAATGAATACTGAGATCTATTTTGCTAGTAACAACGTTAAAAAATTAAATATAGGAGCAAACCTTCAAACAGAAGTGTTAGACCATTAAAGAGGAAAAAGCATCTGCAGTAAAGGCTGCAATTTGTTACTGTTGTATATATGCGTGCACACACACATTGTACCCAAATAATAGGATGCACATTTGGATTCCTCTGTGACGCACAGAGGCTTTACCAGTGGTGAGAATATATGAGCCAGTGTATATAGTGGTTCTGCAATGCAGCCAATATCTCATAAAGATGTGATTGATGTGATGTGCTTAAAACTGAAGAATTTTAGCCCCACATTCTGCTAAAACACAAATAAATCCTAAAGCCACTTTTAAAAAATAGCCCAAAGGTGGGCAAAGTGCATCCCTGGGCTACATGAGACCTCTAAGGCTATTTTTGTGACCCCCAAGGCCCCCAGAGGTAAAAAAATACTTTTGCTTGCTCCAGTGTGCCCCTAAATGCATTCTAGGGGGTGGGGAAGGCATTTTCATAACTTTTGAAGCCCCCCTGGCCCTTCCAGGGGTAAAAAAATAATATTTATACAATTTTTCAAAATATATTTTTTGCACTGAAATGACCAAAAATGTCCACTGGGGGCATGGGGGCCTTTCCACCACATTTTGCCTGCCCCCCAGCCAATTTAGGCCTAGGAGAACCCTTCATTGAAATCTCAAATGTGGAGGAAAAGCCCCTGTACTCCCTAGAAGCAGTGCAGGGTTTGCACTGTATCTGTTTGCCTTCTGGGTTGGCATATTGTTTTGCTACTTTTTCCTCACTTCTTTATCCTTTCCTACATTTTCTTTTCTTTTCTTTTCTTTTTTTTTTTGCATTTTGTACATGACTTTTCTCCCCTTTTTCCTCAATGCAAAAATAATTTTATCTGAAGCCCTCCTGGTTGTAGATGGGGGAGAAAAGCAAGCATGTGGATGATAGTAACTCACTAAGCAGTTTGGACTTCTTTTCTCCACAATTGCACCATTGCTTTCCACATCCTTCTAAAAATAGCAGCTGTGGATTGTTGCATGAGGTAAGAGGACTGAGCCTACTTGATCATTCTGTGATTTAAGTGAAGTTGCGGTTGAATTTATGGGCACAGGAGGGTAAGTGGATTGTTCTTTCTGGTCAAAAGTGGATTGTCAGGACTGGGGAAGCTGTGGCCTGCCAAATGTCGTTATCTGGAGAAGTTGTTGGGTTACAGACACCACCCTCCGTGATCTTTGGGCTACCTGGTTGGGGCTTATGGGGCTTGAAGTCAATAACATCTGGAGGGTGGCAGGTTCCCCATCCCTGCTGTACATGTGCCCATCTGTCTCTCCTTGTCTATTCCCCAATCAGCCATCCCATTTAGTCTGTTTTTCCAATCTTATCTACCCAGAGGAGGTCCTGATAGATATAGTAGTACAGCCATTCATGTACCACCACATTCCGTGTCCGGTAGAATCCAGCAAAAGATGTGAAGTTCCACCAGTCCAAGGCAGGATGAGAAGAGAAAAGGAAAACAACTAGTTTAGACAGGGGGAGATGCAGCATTCTGCAGGCTACTGTGGGCATCTTCCCCAGTATCTTCCCACCCACACTTAATTTTGTAGCCTGTAAGGAACAAGATGTTCTCTCGCCCATATTCTAACTTTGGAATTGTGCCTTGCTCCTTCTACAAATATTGTTCCTTGCCCAGACCTGTCGCCAGTTCTATCAGAGAAAATCATCAACAATAGAATCTATGCCATATATATGTTGACCCTGCCACAGATTATCGCCTCTCCCTGCAGCTGTCATTGCCCTTTATACATTGGATTTTGTGTTTGCTCCTTACTTACTTACTTACTTACTCATTTATTTATGCTTGGGAATTTGAATGCTTTCTTTACAAAATGTGAATGCTAACATTGACATGGAGCCAAATGAGCCACTAGGCACGTGCAGATGGAACATGAAACAGCCTGGCCCTTTTCCTGGAACCTCCCCAATCCCTGCCATCACGTTGTAGAACGTGCGGTCAGCAAAGCGCAGCATTTCTGCAAAGGCATTAAGCCAACAGTGGAGACAGGCAAAGAACATCAGGAGCACCAAATATAATGCTGTGGGGACAGATGGAGAAAACATTAGTTTCTTAGATTGCATAGAGTGCTTCAATATATTATTACAGACATGTTAAATGATTATGAAACATTTGGAGCATCAAGATCTGCCATAGCTTGATAAACAATACTGGATGACCTGAAGTTATTCTGATTACTCCCCCTCCCACAAAGGCACACAGAATTTTGTTTTAGCTCAGGCCTTTAGAACCTCAAGGAAACAGAGTCCAATACAATTCGATACCACCACCACCCCTCGCATTCTTGTTTTAGAAATCTTTGACTAATTATTTGCTCAGCAGATAATTTTCCTGTGTGATACCTGGTTGTTTTAACAAAACATTGTAGCCTAGATTGTCCAGGTTCAACTGTAAGCCAGTGGTTAGATCAGATAAGGAGGCTTTGAAGGCAAGACGGCACAAGATAGATGTTTGATGCCCATGTAATGAATCTATGAATGACTATAGCTAGGAACTGCATGGATATATAACTTCGCAAATATACCTTAGCACTTTTCAATGAAGTGAACTGTAAGTGGCAGTCCGAGCTATGTTTATGTAAAGTACCCAAAAATCTATGACCTATTTAAACAATAACAGTGTATCTGTTTCCAATGTTTCAATAAGTTATAGAGTAATCCCTACCCCACCCCATCCCTCTTTGCATTAAAAACCCCTCCCATTATGGAGCAAGGAAGGGGAAGCTTATAGTGCACTCAACCTCTACGGTCTGACCACTGGCAAATTTAGAGCATTCTACTCTGCCTCATTAGATTTCATGAAATGTTGCCAACATATTTGCAAAATTGTCTTTGTAAGTATTGGAAATCTGCTTCCTAGAATCTGATTGCTATGATATAATTGGAAAACTGGTCACTGACATCATATTCTGCCATTTCCTTTGTTTATACAAGAATGTGGCTTATATAGTCCTGAAAGACAGGCAAGGCAGACTTTGAGAAAGTGAGTAGGACAGTGGAGGCAGGAGCAGGATTATTATAGGCTGCTACTGGTGGGTTAAGATGGAGACCAAAGTGAATACACTTCCATCTGAGAAAAAGCTACACCCCTGACTTTTTCCAGTTGACTACTATGTCTCATCTCCATTGCCCAAACCAAACCATCCACATACCTGGCAGTGTTACACTGAAGACAGAAAGCACAGAGTTCTGAGAGTGAAGGGTTGCTTGTTCATATTGCTGAAGACAGGGATACAGAGGCACTTGAGCATGGATCCATAAAACACATACCCAAGGAACTGTGTGATAAAGGAGAAAACTCCATCTCAATGTGTGGATGTGCTTAAGGTAACCATGTCAGGGTTCAACAGAACCTTTAGAAAAGTACTTCCCAGCTATGCTTGAAGTAGCTGTTTCTTGTGGTCCTTTTAATATCCCACAGTGCCCCTCATAGCATCACTCTTAGCTTGGGCATTGTGGGAACTTTAAGCAACTGCCTTTTGGCAGCCACTGCTCTTTGGAGAGTTGTTGCTCACCAGCCCCACTGTCATGTAGCTCTTCCAGGGAACATCAGCAGCAGAGGGGCACTAATAGATGATACTTTTGCCCAAGGCCCCCTCAAAACTTGAGTCAGGTGAGCTGAGGACCGAGAGATTATTGAGTGACCCTGAATGTTCTCCTCACTGAGAGACGGGTATGGAAACCTTGTTTGGTGTCTCTCACCTTAGCAAAGTTCTCCAGCGACCACATGGTGTTCTATGAGTAGATCGTGAAAACTAGGTATTAGTTGAAAATTTCTTCATTTCAAGAATCACTTCCCTTTTTTGGGGAAGTCTGTTCAAGGGTTGGCATTCTGTACAGCAGCCATCCCCAGCCATTATTGCAGAAGATACCTAGGGCCATGCAGCAACTTTCCCCAAGCTGGTTGTGGATAATGGGAACCACAGTCCAGCCCATCTGCAGCATGCCAGGTTCAGAGACACTGTATAGTGCATTGTGAAGCTGCACCTCCCCCCTCAAATCTTGATTTCACCACCCTTTTTTGAATAAAAGGATCATTGTACAGCAACTGGAGATTCTAGAAGCCACCAAAGACTAAGAGGTTATGTGGTGAGGACTCACCTTGAGTAACTCTCCCTGTAGATCAAAGCAGGGCAGAAAAGAAAATACAAGTAAGTAGAGAATTAAGATGGCCACATCTTCCCTGGAAGGGGAGAGAAAGAATGAAAGGAGCAGCAAGGAGCACCAAAGAAGAAGAAGATAGATATGGGTTTGTCTGGCATGCGGAGAAAAGGCATATCCTGGGATCAGGGCTGGGAATCCTATCACACAAGCACCTCTTCCTGAAATTCCCTCTTCTGTTCATCCATTAGGAGTATGGGAACCCTATTCTGTATTTCACCTAGTGCCAAGGGGAAGAAAAAATGACAAGCATTGGAAACCAGGTAGGATTCTTTCTTTTTCAATAACCCTGGAGGGGACCCAAACCAAACTCACCTTCATTTGATCTGGCCCAAAGGATGAGAGGCACACTTTCCTGCAGGAAGGAATGGCTTTTCATCAGGAACTGGATCTAGGCAGGAGGGGAAAACAAGTATTGACTCAGTGTGTATCTGAGGCTTACTCTTATATAGATGGATCTGTTCTCTCCCTTCTGGTCCCTTGGTTATGTTGGAAAATGCAGGGGGGCATGCTGTAGCTTTAGCATGACCCACAATTAAATTGTCCTTAAAAGCAAAACAAAATACTTGTTCGGTCCCATAAAACTGCCAGTGAATGAGGCCAGCCGGTTTGACTAAAACCTACAGTTTATTGAAGAGAAGCATGAGTACATAATCAGCAAATCTATGTAAATCTATGTAAAATCCATGTCTGAACACAGACAGCAACAGCTAAGAGAATACATGAAGAGAAAAAATACAGAAAGAGACACTGCCTGTTTTCAGGCTGTTCTTAAGTAGAAGCATGTCAACAAGTTTTCACACCATGGGACAGGGAGGTTCGTTAGACTAAACACACCTTTGTTATGAGAGAAGAAGCTGCAGAGATTCTCAGGCAAAACCTTATCTACTTGAGCTGGGAACAGGGACCTCAGCAGACAGAGGACAGCGGAGTAAACAAGAACACAATTAACCCTTAACACAGACAGAACCGTCTTGGCCTGCAAATGCCAACAGGTTACAGTTTAGCTCTGGCACCATTTTGCCAACAGTGATCCCTTCACACAATGCCAAACACTCATAGCTGTAGCAGTGCTGGATCAGTATGCAAAGCCGATCTGTGGGCTCCCTCCTTCTGTTCTCACCAATGAGCTGCAAGTAGGAGCACAGTCATTCTCAAATAAGTTGTCTTTGAAATCAGAGATGACTTGTCCAGTCATTTCTGAAGAGTGACAGAAAGGCAGTTTTCTGACATGACTTCTGCCCATATATAAGAATAAATGTTGATATCATTGGAGATATTTTCAGTCATCCTTGCAGCTTGTCTGTATTCCAGGGCTCTGTGTTTTGGGCATCCAAATGTACTGCTTCAGCCAAAACTGCTCCAAGATCCAGTCCTTGAATAACGTCCCCAATCTGGCCCAGAGGAGTTCCTTCCCCCCCACCCCTGCCATTGACCTATATGCCACACTTGCTCAAACATGATGATGAAATGGGAGGCAGGCCCCAAAGGCTGGGAGATGACAGTATAGACAGGATAGAAGCCCAAAACATGAGAGATCAGCAATATCACTGCTGCGGTGACTGTGAAGAGGGTAAGGGACCAGAGAGTCTCCAAGGAGCTGGTCCAGATTTGTAGGAGCTTGTAGGACACTAATAAGGTATAGAGGAACATGACAAGCCAGGTCAAGAGTGCCATGGGTAGCTGTCGAAAAGCAACGATGAACAGCTCAAAATCCAGGAGAAAGCTGTGAAAGACAGAAAGGAAGCTGTGAGCACACAACAACCAAATCCAGGATAATCAAGGCAGATGGACCTCAGTGGAACACCAAGGCAGGGTACTTTTAGCCTCATGAAAAGATGCTGGTGACATGCAGAAATATTAGTACCAGCATTCCAACATGCCAAGTGCAGAAACAGGTGGCCTGCTTTCTGCTTGCTTTGACCGCCTAAGCCACAAGGTGACCAGTATGTTACAGTGGGTGCTGTGAGTCTACTTGGTCCTCTAAAGCATCAGATTGTGGCCTGACTCTTCAATACAAATAGCTCATCAGTAGAACAAAGGCTAGCCAACTCTTCTCCACCAAAATAACACTCCTGTCATGAACTCTCCTGGTCAGATTGCTTTTAGACACTGTTCCCTGGGTGGGTGGGTATGTATGCATATGTGTATGTGCCTTTATGTGATGATCTTGGCCTTCTTTTAAATCTGAAATATGCAGTGCATAAACTCCAGTGAAAAAAATTATAACAGAGTTCCCTATTTGCTCAAAAGGCGTAGGGACAGAGATAATTGTTTAAAGTATGCTTATCTCCACTGTGTGTTAAGTTTCTGTTTTCGTCTTCTTTGGTTGCTCCCCATTTGGAATATTCAGGAAATTCTGAAGGCATTCCTGGGGTCTCACAGCAACATTCCCGTGTCAAATTCAAACTATAACAAGTGAGCTGGGGTGTCCCTTCCAGTTGTAAAATGACGCACACTACAGAGGTGTATAGGCATCTTTGCTTCAGTTGCCAGCTGGTGAAGGGAAGCAGCACCAGCTCTGCCATTAAGCAGAATTGAGGAGGCTGCTTTAGATGGAAGATGTTGTGAGATGATGTGCTCCAGTGAGGAGCTGGAAGACCAAACTGGGTCAGCCATGTATCTTGGCCTGAGCCCCTTAAACCAGCCTGCTGTGCTCAAGTGCAGAGCAGGATTTAATTCCCATTAACGGTGTTTCAGTAAGATGCAGTTATTGATCTGCCTGGCTTAAGTATGAGGATTAGGAGGTAGAGTAGAAGTAGATTTCTGTCCAAGACCTGGGGGAGCAAAATATCTCAAGCTGGTCCTGAGCCTGAGAACAGGAAGCTAGGAGAATCCCAGTGCCAATTTGAGAGCTGAGGCTCTTGGGAACAATGCCCTTACGGGGACTCTATCTCAGAGTGGGACAATTTGACTGCTTCCCACTCTGCCAATCTTGTACTGGGCTGCAATTTCAACAGCTGAGAGAAGATACACATATACATTCATATACAAGTGGCAGTGTGCCTTTATGTTTTCAGAAGTAGAGGGCCAATTTCCCTCTCACATAATGTTTTGCTACATGTAATACCCACCAATCAGTGTTTACTGCCTAATTCAATCAGTCTGCAAATCTTCACAGTCACAATACAGGCTTTGGGGAGATCACTGTTTCTTCTCTTATCATCTGTTTTTTGGGGATAGGGTGGGGGAAGGGTCTGATACCACGTAAACTCATGAAAACTTCTAGAGAACTCAAAAGCTTGCACACTTTTATGACCTGTTTGTTGGTCCTAATAAAGCTACTGCCTCAGTGTGGGGTTTGGACTTCTTTTCTGATTGAGCAGCATCACCATCTATTTTTTTTAATAACTTTTTCCAGGTTTTATCATTTTAAAAAATACCCAAACCTCTCCTCCTCTGGTAAGCAACTTTACAGTGCTCTAGCATGCAATGCAAGAAAGTTCTCAGCTCACTTGTGAGCCATAGTGTCTTTTATCGATGAAATCCACTGTAACTGCCCTGAGAACAAAGATATAGAGCATAGCCACAAAGATGTTGTAGATGGTGCGGAAATGTTGTACTTCCAGGAGCTCACTGCAAAAGAGAGACAGAGAGGAGCAGAGTTGATCATGGACGGATGAGTGGATGTATGGAAAACTGGAGATTAAATGGTAGAATTTAGTCCTGAGGCAATTTTATCAGGTTTCCTTTCAGCCCTTGTAAATCCATATAATGTATATTGAAGATGATTGCCTGGAGTTGTGAGGAAAAAGAAATATTTAGGATTGCTAGAAATGATAAGAAAAACAGATATGACTTTATGACATACAGAACAATTAAATATAAAGCAATTAGAAGAACTGGAGCAGAACCTTTAAATTATTCAAACTGGTTTAATTGCAAACCACTCAGAGATTTTATGATGTTTTGGGGGGAAGAATAGATATGCCTTAAATAATAACCTTGAAGACTCTGGGAGACCAGGGGTTGAATCCCTGCTCAGCCACGGAAATCCACTGAGTTACCTTGAGTGAGACACTCTCTAAGCCTCAGAGAAATGTAGCGCCAAACCCCTTCTGAAAAAATTCTTGCCAAGAAAATTCCATGATAGATTCAGCTTATGGTCACTGTTAGTCGGAATCAATGAAGGCAAGAATAACTATGTAAGCCACACCATGGCACTTCTGTTATGTGGCGGTGATATTATGAGGCAAAAGCTGTGTTGTTACCAATAGCAATAGCATGTGTATTTCCATACTGCTTATCAGCTAAGTGCTCTCTAAGCAGCTTAGAATGTGTTAGCTAATTGCCCCCAACACGCTGGGTACTCATTTACCAACCTGCGGAAGGATGGAAGGCTGAGGCAACCTGGAGCCCAGCAGGATCGAATTCACAACCTTGTGGCTGCAGTACTGGCATTTAACCACTGCACCACCAGGTGTTGTTGTTAGTAGCTCTGTTATTGGGGAAATGTGCGTTGTAAAAGAAAGCAACAGTTCTACTGGTAGGGTCTCCCAAATCAGTAAGGCTTTTGCAGAGGAGTCAGACTGAGTGTACCAAACACCTCAGTCAATCAATATCAATAAAACTGGAGTAAAAACCCATCAATAAAAGTATAATCCAAGTTTGTGTTCCAACTATAGAAGCTAAAAAGGAAGAAATAAAAAGAGTCTGTTTTATTATCCAGGAAGAAATGGATCACATACCAAAGCAGGACATATTGATAATCATAGATGACTGGAACACAACAGTAAGAAACAGCAGAATCAAACATTGTTGGAGAATATGGCTTAGGCTCAAGAAGTGAAGCAGGAGAATGACTTACAGAATTCTGTGAGGCCAACAGTTTGTTAAGTGCAATTCTGCAGGTAACAAATGAATGCATACATGGATATCTCCCAATGGCCAACATAGAAATCAAATAGATTACGTAATTGGAAGAGAAGATAGAGAAGCTCCTTTCTCTCTATAAAAACAAGACCAGGAGCAGATTGTGGCACAAATCTGTATAGTGGCCCCTTGACTTTCACAAAGGTTTGGGGAGCAGAATCATTGCAAAAGTTTTAAAAAGGCGATTAACTCCCCCACCCAATCAAGAGAGCTCTCCTCTTCCCATTCCCTTTCAGGGCTCCCCCCGCCAGCCCATTCATCTGCATTTTGCCTGGGCATGCTGTCTTCCTTCTAAGTGCCCAGGCAATACACAAGCAAATGGGAGAGGGCAGCTGTGTGCCTTCCTCCTCCATTCATTTATGTTTCACCCAGGTATGCTCCCTTCCAGGCACCTGGGCAATAGGCAAGTAAATGAGAGGAGGCAGCCTCATGTCTTCCTTCCCCATTCACTTGCGTTTCCCCTGAGCTTGCTGCCTTTCAGGTGCCCACGTGATAGGCAAGCAAGTGAGAGGGGGCAGCCACACATCCAGAGAATGCATACACATGTGCTTGCCCCTGCCCATTCAACTGCATTTTGCCTGGGTATGCGGCCTCCCAGGCACCTAGGTGATAGGTAAGTGAATGGGAGGGGCAGCAACACAACCAAAGAAAGCACATGCACAGTGCTGCCCCCTCCCATTTACTTGCCTTTTGCCCAGATCTATGGAAGAAAGATGTGTGCCCAGGCAAAAGGCAGGAGAATGGGAGGGGGAGAAAAGGGGCGGCAAGCGGGTGCCTCATGAAGAATCAAGTGTGTGAAGGTCTAACCTGCAAATGTGGAGGGAAGACTGTAAAGCTAATGAAGTACACTAAATCAATCTTGTGCCAAAATATAAGAACATCTCTGTAGAATTTAAAGCCTAATTGACTGGGAATCAGAAGAAGTCTAGACTAAAACTGAGGTCATGATCAGGTTAGAATACAAAAAGACACTATCTGTGGCCATCGAGAAGGAAAACCCTCATTGAATAAATGATGACACTGTTCATGTAGTTAAAGACAGACAAGAAGTAAAAATAATAGTTGACAGAAATAAGGCCAGAGTCCTATATGGTCTGTATGTTCAGTGATTTGTGTACAGAAACAAAGAAAACTATTGTAATAATCAATGCAAAGAAACAGAAAAAGAACAATAAGTAGAACAGGAGACCTCTTTTGCAAGATTTGAGAAATTAAGAAGACATTTATGTCAAGAATAAGGATGGTATATAGGGAGCAAACTGTCTGATGATCACAAATAAAAAGAGGATAGAAGCAATGCACTTAAGAACTATAGAAAAGGGATGAAAAGATGACTGGCTCTGCCAAGAAAAAAATCTTTTGACAATAAACCCACAATTAGAGAATGTGAAATGGAAAGGACTCTTTAAATACTTGAAATAAATAAGCATTTCAGTTTCTATGTATGGATGTAACAGTTGTACAGTGAAGAAAGCTTCTGAGAAAAACTCTTCTTGTTTGAAATGTGGTGTTGGAGGTGAGTTCGATGGATACCATGGATTGCCAAAAAGACAAATAAATGAGTCTGATCGGAAATAAGACCCGAACTCTTACTAGAAGCCAAAATGTCTAAGGTGAGGCTTGGATATATCATGCAACCACATGACTGACTGAAAAAGGAAATAATGCTGGGAAAAGTGAAAAGCAGTAGGAAAAGAGCTGGACCACAGTACAGGTGGACTGATTAATTCAAGGAAACCATGGCCTTGATTTAATAAGATCTGAGCAGGGCTGTTGACGACTAGCATCCTTTGAAGTTTCTCATTCATAGGGTATTGCCATAATTCAAAGATGACTTGATGGCAGATTACAAAAAAATGTATAAGCCACTTTGAGACGTTTTTTGTTGTTGTTCTTGTTTTGCAAAGTTTTAAGCTTCTCTCAGGCTGCTAATAACCTTCTATGTGTGGGTGGTATCTTGTTTGCTACAAAACAGTGCACAGTTGCCATATGGTTTGCTGTTAGTGTATGGAAGACGTAGAGGTGACTTGTGAGCAGCCAACTTGTTCCCATTCTTTTATTCCAAACCTTCTATGCCTCCCTCTGCTTGCTGAACACCAGAACTGAATTTCTTAATATGGATAGGCTCCTCCACAGATGGCACTGAGAAATGAAGTTCTGAGCTGGTGGCGGAAAAAGTAACATTGCTTTGACCTTGCTACCATTACTGACCAGTTGACTTCACAGGAAGTACATCTGAAATAGTTCAATAGCCTACCGTTTAGGTAAACAGCACTCTGCCAGTAGTAGGCAGCCTGTGGAACACACGTAGTCCTGAGTTTAATTTCTGGTGCATAGCCAGAGACCAAGAGGCAGGGGGGGGGAGGAGGAGGAGAGGAAGGTGACAGAGAAAAAAAAGACAAAAGGTAAAACCTTTTGTCATTTTTCTCCCTTTTGTCAAAAGGGAGGCAAGGAAGAAGTGGGGGAGCCTTCTTGTAAGTGATAAGAGCTGATCTTTGAGAACAGCAGAAAGGGAGGAACTGGAATTAACAGAGCAGTAAAGGAGAGATGGTACCCCTCAGCAAATGATCAGACTTCCTGATAGAGAGTGTGTGTCTGCAGTGGAGCATCTGTGGCGATTAAAGAGTAAAGAAGGCAACAGCTAAGTAAACAAAGCTTTATTATAGGAACTCCATTCTAAGATAGGAAAGTTACTGGGTGCTTTCTAAGCGATCTGCATTCTAGGGAAAGAGTGGGAAGAGAGAGGAGAGGTCGATGATAAGAGGCAGGGAAGAAGGGAAGGACACTTTGGGACACTCAAACCAGCTAGCTTTATTACTGCTGCCCACTGTGAGGGATTCTGGATTCTTCAGTGCTAACAGTTGTTGCACTTGTAATACTTCCAGTAAGAGTGACCTGTCTTTCCTGCAGCAGCCTGCCCTGCGTGTGCATGTCAGAAAAAGAAGGGGAAGGAAGTGTCAGTCCAAGAGGATGTAGCCCACAAGACAAAAATGTTTCCTGTGTTTGGGTGTCCTATATGCTGGAGTGAAAGTACCTTGTCCAAGGTCATATGGGGAGCCTGTTGAACTCTAGGGTCATCCAGTTCATACAATGTCTCTATTATGATTTATCTTTCCTGTCAGGGCTGGGAAAGACAGAAGGACATACTCACTCAAGCAAGGACTGGCTTTCAGCGAAGACTTTCTGCTTCTGCAGTGGTAGACTCTTCTCTCTGTGGGATTTCAAAAGAGGTGTGATTAGCATTATTGCTCTGATTCTGATGGATTCTTGCCCTCAGTACTCATCTATTTGTCACCATTCCAAAGAGTGCAGCAAACAATGGCACCCACTCTGTCTGTGCAAGACTGTCTGCCTTTGATGTTCCTTCCATCCCTGAACTTCCATCCCTGATCCTTCTATTAAAACTGTTTTTTTTAAAATTAGAATTACTATGTGACTTTAAGAAATGTTGTCTTAGTTTACTTCTTTTCCTCTTACCAGTTTTTTTTTTTACTTTTGGTTGTGCTTGTGTGTATCTTTTAGATTGGTGGTTCTTAACCTTTTCTTTACTGAGGACACCCTAAAAATATAATTTTTTTCAGGGACTTTCAATATTGAATTAAGCCTTAAAATAATCAAATATTTATTTATTTATTTATTTATTTATTTATTTATTTATTTATTTATAGCTTCTGGAAGCTATGGCCATTTCCACACGGGGCGAGGGAATCACCCCGTGCTGGTACTTACCGGACTTCTTGGCTCCACACTTGGGTCCAGGCTGGTCCGGAGCAGTGCGTGGCCGCCACTCCGCACTGCTCTGGGGACAAAAATGGCAGCTTCCGCTTGGTCGAGGCTCTCCACCAACCGCTGAAGCTCGCCAGCCTAAAGCCCGCCCCTGCCAGATCGCAGGCTCGCTCTGATGCGAGCCTGCAAATCTGCACCGGACCACGGGCACGGAGTGGTACACTCTGTGGTTTTGAAAGACCTGTTTCGAGCGGTCTTTCAAAAGCACACTGGACGACCACTTCAGGTCGTTCAGGAGCGGGCTGAGGTGCAGAACTACAGTAAGTAGGTCCGACCCAGTCCACTCCCAGGTGCAGACATCCTCCCTGGAGGACGCTCTGCACCGTTTCTTTAAGCCCATGTGGAAATGGCCTAGGATTCAAATCTCCACTTAGACACTGAGTGACCTTTGGCAAGTCACATTTTCTTAGCCTCAGAGGAAGACAAAAGCAAACCCCTTCTGAAAAAATCTTGCAAAAAACCCCCAAAACTGTGATAGGTTCACTTTAGAGTTGCCATAAGTCAGAAATGACATGGAGGCACACAGTAACAAAGTGCCACTGACAGGGGGAAGCTCTTTGTAGTCATCATGTCTCTCTTTTTTGACAACTGACTTATAGTGACCCTTAGAAGTACCTATCATGTGAGTTTTCTTGGCAAGATTTGTTGCCTCTGCCTTTCTCTGAGGCTGAGAGAATGTGACTTGTCTGAAGTCATCCTGTGAGTTCCCATGGCTGAGTGGGAATTCAAACCCTCGTCTCCAGAATCATAGGTCTGGGTGCACGCACATGCCTGCTACCATGTCCCTTTCATTGGGGATGCAACAGCAGGGGTATGTGTGCACATGCCTAAGCTGTTCCCTCATTTGCAAACAAGGGAGCAGTTCCAACACCTACAGCCCCCGCCCCCCACTGCCACGTTCCTGTTGCTGCCGCTGGGAATGTCCAGCAGCAGGGATTTGCAGACCCCCAGGGGTCCTTGGACCCCAGGTAAGGAAATACTGTTTTACATTGTAAGCTCAGACAGGAACTATATTTTGATTAAGAAGTGTTGTATATAGAAGTTGTCACCTTTTAGAAATTATGAGTACTTGCCATGGTTCCCGTTTCTCCTTGGCCTGGCCTTGTGATCTCCTTTGCCTCATGCCTTCACCAGTGACCATCTTCCCTGGCTCTGTGTTGGGACTGGATTTAAAGCTGCATCCATTAAATTTCACTTTGATAGTCTGGCTTCCTTGTCAGATGATTTGATGGACAGGAGCGGAACAAGTCCTCACCTGGCAGGAAAGAATTACAACTCGTTGTGATAAGATCACCTCTATCAGGTTAAATTGGGACCACAAAATTGGCTACTGCACTGTGACAGTTTCTCACCTCTAAATTTGGACCAGCTGTCTTTTGTGAAGCGCTGTAACTGAATTGTATTTACCAGGCTTTTGATAATGGAGGCATTCTGCTTTTTTTCTCTTTCTATATCAGTGCATTTCCTTTTGAAAGCTGAAAATTGTATTTCTTTGATTTAAAACATTTTCATTTCTCATTTTCTTCAATTAATTCTTAGTTTGATAACAAGTAAATAAACAAACAACTAAAAGCATCCTTCTGCATCCTAGAACACAAAACCAGCATCAGAAAGACACAAGACGTGGCAACAAAAAAAGTTTACAGTTTTAAACAGTGAAGACTAATTAAAACTACAAGTTAAAATTAACATACTGATTAAAAAAGGAAGTATTTTCCGACTCCAGAAGGTCTCTAGTGAGTGCCTAGGTGCAGCCATGGACTGTACTGTCCTCTGGTAGTTGTCGGAGTTTGTGTAGCCCCTGGTGGATTTTGGTGTGTGTGCATGTATGAGTGAAATGTGGCTCCTGGGTTTGGAAAAATTGCCCACTTGTGTCATAAACTATTTAGGCTTTTAAAGATCATCACCAACATTTAAAATTGTATCTGGGAATCCACTGGAACTCATTGTAGCTGTTTCAACAAAGGAGCCACATACTGACTGTATATATCCTCTGTTAACAGTCAGCCTTCTGCATTGTAGGCAAACTGTAGTGTCTGAATATTCTTCAAAGGCGGGTATATATAGAATGCATTATGTTACATAATGCATAATATTATATGCACACTCTCCAGAGGAAATATAAGATATGTATCACTTTGCCAAGAACTGCTCTTTACACCACCCTCAGCTGGACAAAGTCACTGCTGAGGTCTGAGTATCTAAGGTCAAGGCCAGATGCAGATGACCCCTTACCCAACAAATAAGCCTGTATGCCACCTCACTTAGAACTGGTTGAATCTCCAGTTCATGGGTCAGCTGTACTGAACAAGACATCACCATCTTGTCTTTAAAAAAGAAAAAGATCATGGATGGGTTGTGGCACAGACTATGACCTGCTAATGTAGAAAAATGAAGAACATGAAGTCAACCATAATATAAAAATACATTCTTAAAAAAAATTTCTATAGAATTTGAAGATCATGTAAAGTCCAGATTGGCACTACTAGACCTAATGGGTTGCAAACCAGAAGAACTCTGGATCAAAACCAGGGACATAAATAGTAGGGAAAGGACTCCCTCAGTATCCACTTGGAAGACTCGTGGAACTTTTCAAATGGTTAAGGGAAGATGAGAAGCAGAAGCAAAAGGTGAAAAACCCTGAATGTAGCTGTTCAATGACTTGAACATAGGGACAAAGAGAACTCTTATTATAATCAGTGTAAAGAAATAGAAGAAGACAACAAAAAAAGATAGAACTTAAGACTTTTCCACAAGATTTGAGAAATCAAAAGGAAATTTAAGCCAAGAATATGAATGAACATACAATCAAGACTAAATTAAAAAAAAAGGATGGAAACTATACACCAAAGAGCTATATAAAAGAGGTGAAAGAATGACAGATTCCTTCAGTGCAGCACTTTTAGAAGACGAATGTACAATTTTAGAAAAGGAAGCTGCTTTGAAAGAATTTTGGAGAAATAAATCACCAAGAACAGATGGCTCATCAATTGAGCTATTTCAACTGAAAGAGACAGAATCCATCAAAATTCTGTAGAAATTTGCCAAAAAAATATGGGAAAGAAAACAACAGCCCATTGACAGGAAACGCAATACATTAAAATTCCTGAGAAACAGGACACCAAGAATTAGAGATACCATAAGACCATTGCACTAAACTCACCTGCAGGCAAAGTATTCAAGATTCTACAATAAAACATTTGTCATCTATGGTGCAAGAAATGCTGGATGTCCAAGCTGGATTCCAAAAAGGAAGAGTTACTAGAGGTCATATGGGAAATGTAGGTTGGCCAATGGTACACACCAAAGAATTTCAGAAGAAAATCAGCCTGTGCTTTTTAGATTACAGCAAAGCCTTTGACTGATCACGAAAAACTATGGATCACTTTAAATAGTTATGCCACAACATTGTCCTGGTAAAGTATAATGTAAGAATAGTGTATGGAGAAACAGAATAGTTTTCTATTGGCAAGAGGATCAGACAAAGCTGCATTTTGTCACCCTGTTTATACACAGAGCATACCATGTGGAAAACAGAATTAGATTCAGAGGAGGGAGGTAAAAATTTAGGAGGAAGAATGATCAATAACATAACACAATATTACTAGCAGAAAATAACAAAGATCTGGAATGACAGATCTGGAGAAGACGAAAGTCCAAAAGCAAAAATGAAAGCTGAATATTAAGAAATTAAAAAATAATGAGCACAGATTTACATAACTTTGAAGTGGATAATGAAGACATAGCAATAGTTAAAGATTTACTATAGTTTAATTGCACAAAAACGGAAGTTGAACAGATTACCAGTCCCGCTTCTATCACTCCACCCCAAACACAATCTAGCTCAAAATAAACACAAAAACACTTTTGTTAACATATAAAAGAGTTTACTCACAAAATCTTGTGCATCGTCTACACAGGTTCAATTCTTGAAGAAGGTGGGAAGAAAATTAAGCACTCACATGCTTGCTGAAAATAATCTCTGCTAGGAGATCTCAGAGCATGCTTTCAGGACAAAAGGCAAAGACAAAAGGAAGGGAGTAAATGGCAAGAGAACTGTTTTAAGAACAAAGAATGTGTACGTGCTGGAGGAAGAGGTGTTGACCAAAACAAACAGGAAGTTTTCTCTAGACTATTTGCATTTCTGCATTGTACTGTTATAGTGCTATTATTCCACTTTCAACCTCCTGTGGAATTCTGGGGTTTGTAGTTTCCTGAGGCCAAAGAGCTCTCTGGCTGAGAATTCTAAATGCCCCTCCCTAAACTGCAACCCCAGGATTCCATAGGATGTTCAAAGTGGAAAAATGGCACTGTAACAGTGTTGTGTGGAAACGGCCTATGTCTCTATGCCTACAATAAACATGCAAACTAACCAGCCAGTTAATTAAGCATGCAAAGGTTGCCACTCCCAACAATAGTAACCAGCTAAAAATTACTGCTATGCATAATCTAGAACTCATTCTCAGCACAACCTGTGGTTCACTCATGTGGGTCTGTGTCAGAGCTGACCAAGGCCATTTTGTGCTCTGAAGCAAAGAACAAGATGCCATCTTGCCACCCAGTCCACCATTCCATATACAGAAGTTGCTGGCAGTTGAATGCTACTTCACTTTGGTAGCAGGGAGGAGAGTGCAGAGCACAGTCTAGTAGAGTGATAGCATCATCATCATCATCTTTATTTATATCCCGCTTTTTTATTGGTAAGGACTCAAAGTGGTTTACAATACTTCTTTTTTTAAAAGACACAGCATTATCCTCCAACTCCCCCCATTGCTCCACATCCCAAGCATCTACTACCTTACACAGCTGCCTCATTCTGCTTAATGGCAAGCCAGCGCTTACTATTCTGTTTTCATGGCCAGCATGGCACAAACATGTATGCTTTTGCTTTATTTTGTAATGTGTAATGTCTTTGATAATTCAACAAATTATGTGGATGTTTTGATATGCTTATGATTATGTACACATTTATCTTGCCATATGAGAGATGTACAGTATTCATTCAAAGTGGCTGTGGGAGGTAGGGAGCATTCTGGGTGGGAGAGAAGGTGGTTAGTAGGGGGACTTTGCTTGTGTGTTCACTGTCTCCGTTCCTTGCTCCCTCTTTTGCCTAGTCTGGTGTGTGTGTTAACTTGGTTTGTTTGGGTATGGTAATTGTAATGATGTGTTGTTTTGGCATTGTAAGCAATTAAATATTTTAGTGGAATTAATATTAATGTGAAGCTGCCCCAAATTCATATTAGTTATTTTGCCTATAGCTGAGGAAAAAAGGAAATGTGACATTTTTAAAAAACCAAAATCTAGGGCAACATTTCCCATCTTCTATATTATGTGCTAAAAAAAAAAAGCAATTAGAAGAGAAGGCAGAAAAATAATAAATATGTTGGAGTAGAGATGGGAAGACCTCGATCAAATACTTACTCCATTTTTCAGCCCACTGGATAAGTTTTTTTGACATTTGCTATCTCTCAGTCTAACCTAGCTGGCAGGACCATTGTGAGGATAAAATTCAAACTGGGATGGGTAATATAAATACATTAGCAGATAAACAACAACAACAAAAAATCAGTTTTAGCTAGAAAATATCTGAGATTTCATCTACATGTGAAAGCTCTTATATACTCTAATGTATCAAGGGAATACCAAAAATGCCAAGCAACAGATTTCATATTGCTCTAAGTTCACAACCAGCCAAAAATGCTAGAAGCATTATAACCAACCAATCTGCTATTTAACCACTAGAGGGCAAGAAAAACACAAGGTATGCAGAATATTAGATGGATTTAATCCTTCACAAGGTATCAAAGGCCTTTACATGAATGAATGAGAATTCATTTCAGCTTGTTTTGATCAGAATTTACCCAAATGTGCAAAGTTCATATGTAAGAGAAGCAGAAAATGATAGATTAAACCATCTTCTAGGAGTGTCTGATAATTTTGTTTCAGTTTAATCTTGATCAGTTTCCCTAAAATTAGCAAAATTCAGTTGTGAGAGAAAGCGAATTGTACAGATTTGCATGACTCTAAAAAGTGCAACCCTTTAGTGCCTTTGGTGCACAAATAAATGAGAATTCAGAATTGTGCAGCATTGCTATCAACCTAAGCGTCACAGAAAAGTTAGGTCTGTGTGTGTGAGAGAATGGTGCTTAAGTACATAAATAAACAAGGAAAACTTCCCTCTTTGGGAAGGTGACGTGTACTAGTTCCTACAGTGGCAGGCAAGTCTCAAGTGGAGGTGGGGGAGCAAATGCTACCTGGCTACAGAGGACATTTTTTTCCCCTGTTCAAGTACTGTTTTTGTTCTAGTTGTCAGGTTAGGGGTAACTAGGATGCAGACCTTACTTCCAGTCTGTTCCATTACATTATAAAGTTTTTCCCCTTCCACAAACACAAACAAGTTCTGCTGCTTAAAAAAAATTAAAGAATGAGTGACATTAAACTGGAAATCAAAGGAAAAAAAAGCTTTCGAACTAACTAATGGCAGTTCATTTTACGTCATTGATATCCAAGCAGTCTCTAACATGTAGGTTGAGGAGGTTAAAGACTCTCATTGTTGTCTTCCCAGCACATCTCACTATGGACAGTGTACTCCAGTACCATCACTGAATTTGTTGATGTCTCTTCAGTTCTGTGCCCATGACAGCTTTCCATGACTGGCCCTGGCTGTATTTTAGGAGTCAGAATATCAACAATAAGCTCCAGCAATGTCTTTAAATTAGTGTTGAAGCTAACTCCTTATAAGCAGCAGTTCCCTGGGTCTGTTTTAGTAATTAAGCATGTTTGTATGAGTAGACGAGACCATCAAAGGAGCCATGATGACTCATTTTACAAAACCTTCACTTCCTGCTTGAGGGCTTCCCAGAGGCATTTAGTTGGCTGTTGGACTCAAAATGCTGGATTATTTAGGCCTTTGCTCTCATCCAGCAGGACTTTTCTTATGTTTTTAACCATCTGCCCTGATTAGAGAAAGCTAAGGACAATGGGAAAATGTAGACATCTCTTCCTCAATATGAGGTCTCAGAATCTTCCTTCAGATGTCACCTGAACACAGGGGATCCTGCTATTGAAGAGCCAGCTGGTCTGTTCAACATTGTGTACTTCCTGATGTCCACATACTAAGCATCTATATCTCCATTTGGAAAGTCTACATGCATAGATTTCCAAGTTCCAGAGAACCTTGATCATGAAAAATTCATGTGTGGATTGTATGGAAGTTGACATAGTCTGCATACTCTTCCCTGACGCAGATGCCCATCTTTGGAAAATGGACATCAGAGCACAGAGTGAGGGAGCCATGCAGTGTCAGCAATGGAGCCAGCAGTGCACCTTCCTGTCCAATTATTGTGCAGAGCCAAGTTTGGTCAGACAACATAAGGAGGGGCCTGTTGTGTGTTTGCCAATGGTCCAGTCTTCTTGAAAGTGCCTGGAGAGGTCCTGCCCAGAGCTGTGGAATTTTGTAAATACAGACAGGATAAACATATATTACCTTCTTACTAGGTGGAAAATGTGGAGATGGCTGCTCATTTGGTTAATAAATACTAAAGTACTAAAAAAAAAAATCATTAAAAATTTTTGCATGGCTGATACTCTTCTTGCAGTTGTGGACTTAATTAGTTGCTACAAAGAAGGCCAGCCACTTTCTCTGTCTCACTCACCCATTTTCTGCCATCCCCTTCAGCCTTCCTTATTCTCCATCCAGGGAGCTGGCAGTGGAGGGACACCTCACTCTTGACTGAGAGAGATCTGAAGGTTCATTACTTGCAGGGGGCATTTGAAAGTTCCAGATAACCTATCCCCTCTTCTAGACTTATGATCAAATAGGTCCCAGAATGGAAGGCCACACAAGGAAGAGCAAACTCAGTTTTTAATGAGTGATATTGACAAGAACAGGGAGCAGAGTTAGCAAAGCTCCCATTGCAGCCCTGTCTCTAAATGCATTCATTTCCTTTCTTCCAAATAAGATTTAAATTATACATGGACAGGTACCATTCGCTGCACTGGGGAAGAGTCAAGCATGATACGTTGAGATCCCACTGTGAGAGACCAAAACCTGCTCTCAGCATTGCATAGCAGGTACTCTGTCCCTCACTGGCAAGGATTCTAGCAAGAGGGATATAAAAAGTGTCTTTGTGTGCAGAGTCCACAGAGATGCACTGAACCCCTAGATATAACCCTTTCTTAAACACAGAGAGAGAGAGAGAGGGAGAAAGAGAGAATACTCACTTGCAGACATATTCTGTCCCTCTCTCCATCTATTCATTTTATGGATGTCACTTTTCAAGGAAGTAATGATTAACCCTGTTGACTTTGCAGCCCTTTGCTTGGGGAGGGGGAGGAGGGGAAACAGTGGTGTCAGGCAATGCAGGGCGGAAGTGGGTGCGGCAGAAACAGCTGCTTGGAGAACAGGACTGTTCAGAAGTCACAAACCATGGACAGCTCCTCCTGAAGGGGGCTTGCTTAATTGCTCTCTTAGGTCCTGCTCAGAGCTAGAGTTCTGCAAGGTGACTGCAGATTCCCCAGGGTGGTGAGTACTAAACCTGACTTGATATGTTCTTCACAGTGCATGGCTCCCTTCCTGCCTGCTCCATTCTTGTTTTCATATTTACACAACTTTACTGCTCTCACAGAACTCCAATGGCACCTTGTCCTCCTCTGTCGAATAGGAAGCTTACATCCTTGAAGTATTGTTTGTTTTCTGGGCAGACATCCCTTCTGTGTTATTACAATAAGCAGTCTCCCTGCCTTTTCAGAGAGACAGATTCTGTCTGTAGGAAATCCCTATGTAAAGTCTGTCTTGTTTCTAACTTTGAAAGGAAGTGTTAAAAGCTTGTTTTCTCTCCCATTTCTCTCCCCACCTCCGGTGTTTCTTGATGAGAAGCCAAAGTCCTTGTATGGAGATACTTTGTTAAAACAAAGATAACTCCTTCTGTTTGAATACATGGAAGGAAAGAAAAGGAAAGAAAGAAAGAAAGAAAGAAAGAAAGAAAGAAAGAAAGAAAGAAAGAAAGAAAAAGAGTGAGTGAGTGAGTTGCGGGACAGATTTGTTAGGAAAGAAAAAAAATATGGAACTATACTGTGCTATTTCTTAGGAATCAGATATTGAGGGTTAGGTTTGCGTGGATATGATGCCGTATCCCCTGGCACCAACTCTGCTCACTGCACTCTGGGTTTTTTTTCCCACAGAGACATTTTTCTTTGCCATTGTCTCAGCTACTGATGAGGATTTTTTTTCTTGGGCAGTTTATAGGTAGAGCCCAGGATGGCCAGTTAATGGTTCGTTAGTGGGCTATAGGATGGTATTTGGAAAAAAAAAACCCTCTCAAATGATTTGAAAGAGACAGCTGTCATCAGATCTTGAAGTTGATTCTCTTCCTGTTGAAGGAAAATGTGCATCTCTCTCTCTTCCTTGCCCTCCGAGTAATTTGTAGTTTTTAACAAATGCAGGGCAGAGGCAGAGAGAGGTAGGTGCACTGTGATTTGATTGAAAGCATTTCAGGTTGCAATGATATCGCTCTCTAGGGCAGCCTTTCCCAACCTGGTGCTCTTCACATGTGTTCATGTGTATCTCCCATCATCCTGAACCAAATGACTTCAAGAGGTCTGATTTGGGTCAAGGATCTTTTTGGCACATACTGTTTTACCTCACTGATGTTCACTGTGTATATCTGTAAACAGTAGATATATCATTAAAATGTCCTGTGTTTGTTGGGTTCTCTCACCACAGAACCAAGGGAGAATTCTCCCTGGAACTTATTGGAGAAGTGAGGAAAGTGCAACTTTATTCTGGGATTCTATTCTGGGTCTTGAAAATTCTTCCTGGAGATGAACCCCAATGAATGCTGTAAAAAATGTAAGCATGTGTCTAAGACGCTGCCTGCTGTACAGACAAAGGAAGGTTTATTTTTGCATCTCACCTACTGGAAGATCAGATGTGGCCCAGTGGTAGAGACAACAAAGTTAATGAGGGTTTAAATACCACTGTACCACAGATGAGAGTGTGTACTTTTTGCACATAGTCTCTTGTAAAAATAGTCTTTCTCCTTTAATTCAGTGGGACAGGCAAGGGCCTACAAGACACCTCACATTTGGCAGAGTGAGGCACCCACCTAAGGCAGCTGACGCTTGCTAGTTGTGTGGGATGGTGGTGTTGCTGTGATGAGGTTTTTGAAGACAGAAATACATGTGCTATGTGGCTTGCCTTTCACCCCCTAAGCTTAATGTGATGAAGAACCTCATAATATTGCAGTGGCGGTGTGCCTTCAACTCATTTCCAATGTATGGGGACCCTAAGATGAACCTATCATGGGCTTTTTTCTGGGCCTGAGTGTGTGTGACACACCCAGGGTCACCCAGTGGGTTTCCATGGCTGAGGAGGCAATTGAACCTTCGTCCCCAGGTTTGTAGTCCAACCCTCCAACCACAACACCACACTGGCTCTCTCACATTGCTATTGTTGAAGTAAGATTCAACCACCACACCAGTTACATTCTGTATGTGGAATGGAAGGCTCCATTTTGCAAATTACCTTGGGCAGCAAAATGTTTTGGCCCAGCCCTGGCGACCTATCTTATACGGTTAAAAAGATGCAGTAATTTTACAGATTAGAACAGCAATGTCTGCTGTAACCAAGAACCATTATACTATTTTCAATTTGTTGGGATGAAGTAATGATAACAAGCAACCCAGTCCCATGCTAAGGTAAAAAAAAATATATGTTTAATAGTTGAGCTAAATCTGGCCCCACTGGACTTTTATCTTGGTTCACTTCAGACAAAATATTCAATTTCTCTGAGCAGGAAGTCTTTTCCTACCACTCTTGTTTTAAATACTCTAATTTCCTCACTAGCCATTGTCTGCAACCTAGCTAATCACCCACAAGGCTTCCATGACTGCTCTTGGGAATCATTACGATTGCATGTTGTAAGAGTGCAGGCATGATGTTTAGTCTTAATTTGTGTTTTTCAAAACAAGATAATTTCCCTTTTGGACCAGTGAGCCACTGTAAGGCTGGCCAGAATTATTGTCACAGTCATGTTGCCAGGGAAGTTCTCGTGCGCTGCCTTCTTTCCTTTTACTGGCTGGTTTCAAATACACATTTCTTTTGTCTAAGACAAAAGAGCCTAAGTGCAAGAGCCTAACAAAAAGGCTCTTACCAGGGCTGGACCAAAACATTTTGCTGTCTGAGGCCATGAGCAAAATGGCCTCCTTTCTCTGTTCTATTAACAGAGGGAGACTGAACTGGTAACTGTATAGTGGTGGTGAAACAGTAGTGTTTCCTGAGCTGTCTGGTTTAAGGGGCCCAGGGCAAGTTGTATGGGATGCATTGTTCTGTCTTCTAATATAAGGAAACAGCTGGGGAGACCTCCAGGCTGTTGCCCAGTATCTGCCTCCTGAAGCAATGGCCTCGCTCTGCCTAAAGGTGGGGCTGGATCTCTCTCTCTCGTCCTCTCTCCCTCTCCTTTTCCCTGCTCCCCCCTCAGGCCACAAACATCTATCACGCCTGGAAACAGGATAGAAAATGGGCATAGGGCCATCAAATCTGCCAGTGGTGTGTACTCAGTGCTCTCAAATGAGATTTGTTCTTCTCAAGGAAGTTCAGAGGCTTTTCCTTAGGTTAGAGAGGCTCATATGACCCAAAATGAAGAACCCCTGGTAGGAGCCGTACAACCAGGTAGTAAGATAGTATTCTGTCAATGGCTTAAACCAGGGATTGTTTTAGGCAAGGATTTACTTATTCATAAAGTGAGGGTTTTGGAGGGTTTGAATCATAATAGGTGAACTCTGGTTTAACAATACCTGGAAAGT
The DNA here is from genome assembly GCA_030412105.1 of Cyclura pinguis. NCBI lineage: Eukaryota > Metazoa > Chordata > Lepidosauria > Squamata > Iguanidae > Cyclura > Cyclura pinguis. The sequence continues at coordinate 191,448,768 of CM059600.1, read as the reverse complement.
CATGCACACAGTGAAGCTACTTCATTCCTATTGACATCAGTGGGATTTAAGCAGTATGACCATGTGCATGATGGAGCCTTGGATTTCATAACATCATTGGAGATGAGAAATGGGTAATTATAGTGGGCCTGAATGCTATTTTTCTGTCCTGAGAGCTCCCATGGAGCTGCGTACTGCTGCCAAAAATACCAAAAGACAAAAAATGGAAGTGGCCAGAAGTTAAACTGAGTTTTGAAAAACAGGCTTTTTTTTTAACATTAAAAAGTGTTTGTGGGGAAGGAGAAATGGAAACATATTTAAAAATGAATTTTCTTCCATTGTAGCTACATTCCTGGACCAGGGGAGATGTAATCTTTTTGAGCCCTCATGCTTGTAATGAATGGGGGCAACCGTGAAATTCACTAGCCTTCTCCATTCTTTCTCTGTTTCTTCTCTCTGCCCTCTTCCTGTTTGGCCAGTGGTTTACCTTGACAGGGCCAGATGGATCTCTTTTGCCATATGTCTGAACCTGCGTACACCTTATCTGTGTACACCTGGATATGGTAGCCAACTTGCGGTTAGGCGGTAGGATAGATAGGAGCTGGATGGTACATGGATTGTGGGAGGGGTCATGATTCAATGGAACAGCCAGCGGTTTGAATGCACAAGGTCACCTACCCTTGGGCCAATGCCTGATATTGCCTGTTAAGGGATCATCAGAGGTTTCACGCTTAGGAGAGATGTGGGAGGAGTCATAAGTTAATGGTAGAGAATCATAACATGTTATTTGCACATGTATCATGTCTAAAGTTCAGGGGACTGGGAAAGATTCCATTTCAGACCTCATCTGAGAACACTTGGCTAGATAGGCCAATAGTTTAACCGTCTTTGTGACCCTGCTTTTTTCTCCAGCGAGGCCGAATGACCTCCTCTCAGCTGATTATATCAAGTCAGTACACAAGAGGAAAAACGACCTGAATCCATGTGAGGCTGCATAAGTACTGTGACTTCCCTACGCAGGGAAGCTATCTCGTGTCTTGGACAGGATTTGTGTCACCCTTGTAGTCCCCAGAATGTTAAGCTATAGCTTTTAAGCATAGCTACACGTGTTTCTCTTGCAGACTAGATATTGACTTCCTCATCCTTCACCCCACCTCCTGGACTGTTGATGCTGAAGGTTGCTCCTTTCCGATGTAGATTTTATTTGAGTAAGGTTGATAATGTTATTGAGATTTTACGGCTGTGGTACAGAGTCCATGGACAGCCCTCCTAATCAAAGGTGAAGTCTTTTATGAAGTGCTATAAAAACTGGGTGGAACTCCTGCTCCCTGGTATTTCAAAAGTAATTGATAGCATCTTGAACTCTTGATCTTAACGGTACAGAACATTTAATTACAGGGTTGATTATTATATATAAAAACTCAGGCTTTGGCATGAATCCAAAGAATGAGGTTTGTGTCACTGAGATAGTGTTGCTTCTGAACAATGACTTCTTCCTTAGGGCTGTTTAAGATGTTGCAGAATTCTCATACAGAAGTTGCTATTGCTGTGTAGGGAACAGCATGCATCTTGTATAGCTCCTCACACATGACAATAGGGAGCAATTTTATTCTGGCTCCATGAATCTAGCCTAGTATTGCCAACACTGATTTGTACTTTTCAGGGGTTAAAGCAAGATCCCCGCCCCCCCTCCCCCCAGTCTACATGCTGGAGAACTGAACATAGGGAATTCTGCCTGCAGAGTGGGTGATCTTCTACTAGGCCTGGGCCCCCTCCCCAACAAGGGTGTGGCAGGTGTACCCAGCATCTTCTATTTCTTTGCAGTTTCCTTTTGTGATTATCAACATGTAGGTTACATGGTAAGTCCATGCCAAGACTTTTTGCTGCCTGAGGTGAAGCAGAAGATGGCATGCCTTATCAGAAGCTGGCAGGATTGGCCACTGAAACTGACTTCAGCACTCACACGATGGTAGTGTCCTCCACTGCTTCTGAGGTTCAGACTAATTTATTGAAGGGAGGGGAGAAGAGCTCTGGCCTGCAAGGGGGAAGCTTAGGAGAAGTTGGGGAGTTCGAGAGAAAAGTCTGGCTGTTACTTCTGCCTTCTAGTATCTGTTGCCGAAAGTAGTTTCCTCACTCTGCTTGATGGCTGGGCCGGCACGGAGTTGCTCTTCAGTTCCCACATAGGATTTCTATGAAGAGCGAAGTGAGCTTTCTGTGAACTCTGCTTTACCACATCCATCTCTGTTTTGATTACACTTAGTTTGTTCTCACTGTCCTTGTGCAGTTGTCTTGTGGTTTGTCCAATATAAGCATGCTTCTTCATGTTAATGGTGAGGAGCACCATCAATAGCAGAATATATTCTTCTCACAAGATCCCAAATTCAGGACTTAGCATCACCTAATGAAAGGATCTTGGACTGAAGTCTTAGACACAAGAAAAAAAAGTGGGTAGCCAGTGGTGAGGGATGATGGGAGCTGCAGTCTAACAACAAGTTAGACATTCCACAAGTCATTGGAAAATTGAGAAGGAAAAAGGATGTTCCACTGAGAGAAAGAATGAATTTTTCTAATATGAGAGAAGTTTGCCTCTGTCTGAACCACAGTCACTGATTGTTTTCTGTCAGCATTGAGGCAGAGGAAACTTGACTTCAATTAAAGGAAGAGGAAAGATTTAGGTAGCACAGTGGCAAATTTTCCTACTGATAAGAACACCTGTGAAGTAGGACAAGCCTAAAAAAGGAAGTTCTGGTTTTTGTCCTTGAGGAGTACTATAAATAAGATTAATGAAACAGCAGAGAGAAATGCTTCAGGGCAAACCACAGGCAAGGCACCATCCCCCCCACCATCAAAACTGCTCTCCTGCTACTTCTCCTTTGGACACAATAGATTGCATATAGACCTAGTTAGCCTCAGAGCTGATCACAGTATGACTACATGAACTTTTTATAGTGAGGAATGTATTCTGTTTCTTATGCAAAGCAGACCTCTTGGAGTGGAAATACAAACATCCAGATTGACTTTTCTCGATCCTCCTTGATGATTAACCCAGCGTTATACACGTTTAAATTTGTTTTGCCTTTATTTGAAGCACATTGCATACAAATGGTTACTTCTATATTTAATCTTTTGTCTAGCTCTTTATCATCCAGATCCATTTTTCCCTATTTTTAGTTGTTTAGTTACTCAGTATCTCTCTCTTTCTTTCTCGTTCATTATAGGGCACCATATTGTTCTGTATCGTAAATGAAAGTACATTAAAAAAAATTTAAAGAAATATTTTAAAGAAAATTGGACTTCAGTGCACATTTAGTATATTAAACATAGTTGCATTGTTGTCTTGTTCTGTTAAACAGAAGTATAGTTAGGTGCTTTATTGTTTCCTTGTCCTGTTAAAGAGAAGTATAGTTTGGTGCTTTATAAGAATAAACATTATTATTTAATGTGACCACAAATATTCAGCTATATAAATTGTGGTACAATGCTGGACAGTGACTAAAATGTTTTTGGGGTGAAAGGAATGAAGTAGTAGAACACATACTTTGAGTGAAAAACATCCCAGGACTATTTCACTGACACCAGCCTTCCCTAACTTGGTGTGCTGATGATGTATCATACCACAGGCCCCAGATTTCACAGACAGACTAGCCATGCTGCATGTGAACAATGGGAATTGTAGTCCAGCACTTATGCATGGTGTCAAGTGGGGGAAAGTTAATAATACTGAAGTAGATAGACAAATGGCCTGTACAGCATAAAGCAGTTTACAGTGGTGTCTTACTCATGTCCACTTGGAAGAAAGTCTACTTAAGGTCAGCAAAATTTGCTCCCAGATAAATATAAGGTTATAACTGGGTTAATCTTTTTAGTGGATGGGGCTGATACTTTACAGTCTCCATGAACTGACATTACATAAAGCTGCAAAGAAATGTTGCACAAATTTGATCCAATTTCTAAAATTAAAAAATATGATTTTTTTTGTTTAGCATTTTCAAATGCATGGCTTTTGCAATGTTCAGGGATACTATTTAAAAATTCAAATGTGCATTTTTAAAATGAAAAGTTTAGGGGGGGTGTATTGTATATTTGAACAGCTTTCCCATCCCAAATTGTTTGACTTCTGATTTAAACTCCACCATGCTTCAGATTTAGGACTGTGAGGGAACTACAAATTACATTTAGTTTCACCATTTCCTCCTCTGTATCTACTCCCTCCCCAGTTAGAGTGTGTTTGTAAATACTTTGTAGTATGAATAGAAAATAATAAAGAGCTGCTTTCTCCCAATGATGACTGTCTTCTCCTGAAAATGTAGTTTCAGCACTCACCCCAGTCCATGTAATCATTTTTAAAAAGCACTTCAAGAGCTATACATAATTGTGAAGCAGACTACTATACTGTTAGTCAGATTGTTGACTGAAAGGAAAAGGGAACTAACAAGATCTTTCTCTTGGCTTTGCTTGACAATCCCATACGGATTTTGCTTAGCAAAGCATTTAGGTGCTCTCTGAGTTAGCAGAGGGCTATTAACCCTACTCAGGGCTCAGCAAGAAAGTCTGCTAAAGCTGTATCAGCAGCAGTTCTGAATGAGAGTTTCCTCTAGGCAGAGTCATTAGCCTGGCCATGGACAATCTTTATGACCATAAAGATGAATGGATTGGATTTGTCTTTGGCAGCATCATAGCACAGACAGACAAATAAGAAGAAACACGTAACAGATGGTTAGTGATATGTGCATTACAGAGAACCTAGCTCAAAGCAGAAACTGGCTTAGATGAGCTAGGAGCCAGAATTCTTGGACTGCTTTCATTTCCCTTACAGATGCTGTAGTGTAGTGGCTAGAGCACAATGTTGTGCTGAGTAATGCAGTTTTTCTTGTTTGCTGGGACTTATTTCCTTGTATTATGTTCACAGAATGGAAGGAGAGCTGATAGGCTTTCAGATCAAAACAGAGCTATTGCCTTTGCTACCTCCTGCTGCCAGCCAATGAAGCTGCTCTAAGCACACCTTGTGAAGAAGCATCATCACAGTTGGGGATTTCTTTGAAGATCCCATTACAGCTTCTTGGCGTTCTGAAGAGGTAAGGTCTTGGAAAGCAAGAAAATGCTTCTCTCTTCAGATGTTTGTAGAAATGAAGAAGAAAACTTCTGGTGTAGCAGCATTTTATCCCATGATTTTCTCCTAGGGGTCTTTAAATTGAAAATCAGTGTGGCTATGATGGTTATTAGAGAGCAGAACTGCAAGCAAATAGACTGAGTTTCAAATACCCATTCAGCCATGAAACTCATTAAGGGATGCTAGTGCAGCCAAACACATTCAGTCTGTCTTCATAGCTGCTGGCACTGCAGGCAGGCAGTACCAGAAATGGGGTGGGGAAGGTGAGCAAATTAAAGAGAAGCGAAATTGGAGTTTGACTCAAGCAGCAAGCAAGAGTGCTCCAACTGTTTGGGTGCTTAGGGCACTCCCCTCCATATCATCCCTGACAACTCCCCTCCCATATGGCAGTCATTTAGACTCCCCCTGAGCCTAGTGTGTAGAGTGAGTTGCCACTCCGCTGCTACATCTTACTTCTGACAGTAGGTAACAGTAGCTAGCATCCTTTCCTCATGTCTGTATTTCTGTATTTCCAAAGAGTTTCTGGGCACATGTGCAGAATGTCTCAAATCTTTCCTAACCCTGAGGACAGGCAATGAGGGAAGGCATCAGGAGGAACTACTTTCATTGCCAAACAGATACTATAGCGAGCCTCTATCAGAAAGGATTTAACTGCTACAGGAAACACTATGTAACACTGCAGGCAGGCAGCTATGCTGCTGTTCTGGTTTATTCTGGAGTCACAGTATTCTTTAGGCATCCATTTGGCTCTGATTTCTCTGAAGTAACTTGACGGTTATCTCTGGTGGGCTTGGCCAGTGGCAGGCGACAGTAGTGTTTATCTCAATCTATACAGTAACCCTACATGCATTGGCCAAGCAGCAGCCACAGAGTCCATGATAGATTAAAAAGCCCAGGATTCACTGACATCTTCTTTCATTTTAAAAGAAGAAGCCTAACTTCTTCATATGACAGCGGCAGCCCGCAATATCACAAGCCAGCCGTCATGAAGGGTGGGATAACCATGGTTTAAACATATCCTGTGAGTAGCAAGATAATTTTGCAAGATTAAGTGAAGGAACTGATAGTCTGCCCATTATTACATCAGACATCAAAGACTAGAAGAGGTCTAGTTCCACTTCTTTGACCCACTCAGTCTGTAACACATGGATTAGTAGGCAAATCATTTTCTTCTTCCTCACTTCACCTGCTCTCTGTATTCTTATTTAAATTCCAGGCTAACAGTTAACTGTCATTTTTTTCAGGGATGGCTTCAGATGCTATTTCTAAAGTGAGATGGGTGGCTGTATGAAGCATCGCCTTCTTGCTGTTGGCATCTGGACTGTGGAATTTTTTCCAAAGGCCATTTCATTCTGTGGTTCAGACCACAGGTTAAAATCTTGTTTTAAGTGGTATCTGGAGTAACTGAAAATTGGTTATTGCTGTTGCTTTGTCAGCTCTTCTACTTATTACCAAGGAGCTTAGCCTTGTACTCTTTTAAAGTATCATCCTAGAATAGCCTTCTGCAGCCTAGTGTTCTCCTAGCGACTATGGATAATGATCAGACATGATGGGAAATTACACACCTTGTGGGCTGCTATCCACAAAAGCTTGTGCCAGATAAAACTTGTTAGTCTTTAAGCTTCCATAAGACTTTTTGTTTTCTCCAGTAAGTGTTTTCTTGCACTTCAAGTGTTAAGAATATTTTAAATAGGGTGTAAGAGTGTTGGTGTTGCTGCCTTAAGTTCTGGTTCAGGGAAATTTGTGCACTATAAGCTTTTGAAAATAAGGTAAACAAATAAATTAAAGGTTTGAGAGAAAGAGATATACCATTCTAAGTTCTTAGGAGGAATAGTGGAATGAAAATAACATGAAAAGAAAACATGAATGGGAGAATATGGTTGTTGTGATAGCCTGTATCTAAGCTGTATAGCGCATTTTCACAGGTATGACCAAGATGCAGTGATGAGAAAAAGCTTCAGCTGTGTGCTGGATATGTAGTCTTTAAGGACCCAGGAGCCAGATATAGCCAAATTACTAGAATCGCAGTAGAACTTCACTGGTTGCCTATTTTGCCCTCATTTCATATTTTAAATTTCCTAGAACCTACATATCTTACTTATTCTCACATCAGGTTGCCTGCCTCTTAAGATCATCTAATGACAGCTTGCTTCCAACGTCTTTGTCATTGGAAGTGCCCTGCGTAAAGGCAAAGGAGATGGCTTTTTCTATCATGGTGTGTTAGCGTGAGTGCTCTGCACACGCACATATAAGTTTTGAGGCTTCTAAGAATCATGCTTTGTTTGGCTGTGCAAGTTCTATAGTGGGCCTGGTTTCAGTCCCAGGATGTTGTAAAGGCTTTGACTAAGCAAATTTAAGGTTCTAGAGTTTCAGGGAAGAAAAGAGAAAGAAAAACAAATTCCAAGGCGTTAAGAGACCAAAGAAGAGAAAAAGGAGTTAGTTGATGTTTAGAAGCATGACCCTGTTTCTTTCCTGGTCTTTCTTTGACCTTTTCTTCTGCTTATTCTTGCTCCTTCACTCATCACTTACCAAGCAGGAGGACATTTCTCTCTCTCCCTCATTCACCTTTAACTATCTGAAAAGTTTAGGTGTCCTTTAGAAGGCAGTACCATGCAGACCTGTCTGGAGAAACTGTTATTCTGGACCTGAATGCTGGTTTCAGGGAAAGTTAGGTGAATCTGCCACCTGGTGAATGAAAATGGTATTGCAGGCTACAGACAACAGACAGATATTTAGTTAACCAAAATTAATTAATCCATTTAAAGCCCCCCAAATAACCCAATGTGCACTCACTTAGGGTCCCCATAGTACCCAGACCAAGTTGCATGTGTTAGGTTTCATGGTTTTGGAGCTCTGGTGGAAACAGACATACATTAAAGAAAACTGAAATTAGGTAATTTCAGATCCTGGACTTACAGGTCTTACAGGGACCTTATTGGTAATGTAATACTTCACTGACTTTGAAGCATAATAAACTGGACTAGCTGCATTTGGAGGTCTTCCTGCTCATTCGGTTGAATAAAGCTTTGGATCTCTACCAATACATGTGAAGGCACCACTGATAATAGCACAGAACCACTGCAGAGTGCTTTTAAATGTTCAGAACCATCTCATGGATTATCTAGATGTGTGAGATGTATAGTGGCTTGAGTGTTGAATTATGGCCTTGGAGACCAGGGTCTGATTCGCTGCTTGGCCATGGAAATCCATTCAGTGACCTTGGGCACATACACACTCTTAGCCTCCAGAAAACCCCATGATAGGCTCATCTTTGGGGTTGCCAAACTACTTGAAGGCACACAACTACAACAACAATTCTCCCAACCCTGTCAGGTAAGTCAACACTATTTATATTGCAGATGGAAAGGAATGAATCTAAAAAAGGATGGCTTCCCTGAAGCCACCAAGTGTAATCATGCCAGAAGCAAAATTCATATGAGGGATTTCTGATTTGTAAACTCATTGCCTTATACAATAATGGCTACTCGGAGGTAATAAGTGATTGAGCAGATAAATAAGTGGATATAGCATTTTAGTTTTAACCAGTACTTTAGAACAGCACTTGTCAGTCTCTTCCTCTCAGGCAACCTTACCTTATTCTTAAAAAGGTATCTATGACCATTATTAAAATGTTTTTATTACCACGTCTGTTTTTTTCATTTCAGACAATACCTCTTTTCCCTCCTAAGACATATTTTTTATGTTGGCAATGAGATATTGAATTTTTTATATTTCAAAGTTATACATCCAGATTTACCAGAAATGCAAAATTTATTAGAGGTAAAAATGGGAGATTGGTGATACCACATGGAAAGGTATTTTGATGCCTTTCAGCTAAATCAGCCAATTTTTTTCATGAAGGGACACCAATTTGTGTAAAAATGGAAATTTCTGAGGAAGATACTGAAACACTTCAATTGTTATGTATGCAATGAATGAAACAAAAGTGTAAAAATATTCAAAACCCCTTTCTTCAAACTGCAAGTCAGGTTTGGAAGAAATGGCAATCAGTATTAGCACTACCTACATCTCCACTTTGTCCATTCATATTTCATCCAGAGTTTCTATTTCCAGATAAATTTAATCAATTTAAAAAATGGGCAGATAAGGGAATATACTAGTTAAATGATCTCTTTGTACCAGGTAGGCCTTTGCTGAAAGAACAAATCAGGCAAAAATTATACTCTAACCAACCTTCTTGGTATCAAATAGTACAACTTATTTCCTTTTTAAAGACAATTTCCAAACAAAGTTGCAATCCTAGATTGCTGACAGCATATGAGTATGCTTGTTTAGCTCCTTCTTTTAACAGCAGAGCAGGAGATATTTATGCCTGGTTGATAGATTATTCTTATGGAAATGGATTATATGCAAAATATACATGGAAATTAGAATTAAATACAAAGATCTCAGAGGAGGTTTGGAAGCAAATTTGGAGCTTCCCTTCTTTTAAATCTAGATCTGCATTGATTAAAGAATGCTCCCTTAAAATTATTCTATTCATAAGTGGTATTGTACCCCAACACAAATTGCAAGAATTTTTAAGAACACCTCTTCCATGTGCTGGAGAGGATGCCAGGAAAAGGGAACATATTTGCATCTCTGGTTTTACTGTCCAAAGACTTCTCAATTTTGGGCCTCAGTTTTACAAATAATATCTAGTATGACTCACCAGAATATTAGAATGTGTCCAGCACTGGTCCTATTATCTATATTCACCAGTGAGAATAGTGACTTAAAATATAGATCTTTAATAACGTTTTTTATAGCCCTTGCAAGGAAAGAAATTGCACAGAATTGGAGAATGGGGAATTTCTCACTGAATAAGTGGTGGAGTAGAGTTTGGGATGCAATTCTGTCAGAAAAATTTTCTGACCAAGTGCATTTTGGAAATACTTCACATACACTCTTTGAAGAAAGATGGTTCCCATTCTTGAAGTATATAGATTCCAATAAGTTAATTCAAGTTCCACCATTAGAGGGGCAAATTCTCAGAAATGATATTTTGTCTGGATGAATATGATTGGATATGTGTTATTAAAATGATGTTGTTATTAAGATCATTATGCCATGTGTTCAAGCAATCAGGATATAACGCCATTGTTATTGTTGCTGTATTATTGCCATTTGTATTTTATTAGATTTGCAATTTTTTTGCCAAATAAAATGAAAAAAATGGTATCTATGAGCTGTATCTGTCAGAATTTCCGCACTAGCCTGTTACAGTGCTATTATTCCACTTTCAACATCCTATGGAATCCTGGGGTTTGCAGTTTAAGAAGGAGCCTTTGAGGCCCCTCCCTAAACTGCAAATTCCAGGATTCCATAGGATGTTGAAAGTGGAATAATAGCACTATAACAGGCTAGTGCAGAAATGACCTATGAGTATTGCGGGTAGGATACAAATTCATGTGTAGTAATATCTTGCCAATCAATTTGTAGCTTTTAAACAAAAACTAGATGAATTTATGGGGATTCATTCCAGGAGAGTCAGTACCAGCTTTTCAGATTTCATGATGGGAAGGCCTTTGTGCTGTTAGAAAGGTCATTTGGATTTAACATGTTTGTCTCACTGTCTTGCAGGTTGGCCTTTGTGGTTGGAATTCCAGTTATTCTTGAGTGATGGAGTCCATTGCTCTCCTTGAAACTGCTGGGGTAGGAGACCTAGTGCTGCTGGATCCACTGACAGAAGACACAATTATGCAGAACCTGGAGGAACGCTTCCGGCATAAGGAAATCTATGTAAGATGCATTGGGAGAAGTAAGAACTTATTACTAGGAGGGAGAATTTCTACTCCAGGGTGGGAAGATGGAGGACCGAGAAGCAGGCATGGTAATGGGATGACACATACTATTCAAGGGGAATTCACTCTCTTAAAAAAAAAAGAAGACAAAGAGTTACATAAGGTTTGCATTTTCTCGTCTTTGTGTATAGATGCACAATTAGACTCAATTGTTATCATATAAATAGAAAATACAATGTATCTCATCATGGTGGAGAAGATGGTGAACAGGTGACCTGTGAGTCTAGTGTCTAGCTTCTTACTGTGGATAGAGAACTTCAGGGCCCCTCCTTCCTTTTCCTTCATATGGACCTTACATTTACATTGGACTTAGAGGCTATAGCTCTTCAAATGTAGCAGAGGTAGAGGACCTTGGCCCTCCAACTGCAAACCCCCAAAGCACTAGCCACTGGATCCAACAGTAAGAGATTATGGGAATTGTCACCCAAAACATCTTGAGCACCAAGGATTCCCTACCCATGAAACAGAAGATTTCTTCAATATGGTATGTAGTGTAATTCTATCTGTGTGCACTCACAAATAAGGCCCATTGCGTGTTCAGTATAGGTTATTGCCATGTGATAGGCTGAGCAAAGTTAGGCTCTCTAGATGTGTGACTGCAATTCCCATCACCCTTTTCCACTGGTAATGCTTAGTAGGGCTGATAGTTTCATTCATCAACATGGGAAAAGCCACTGTGATTATTAAGGACAAAGGGACCTATAGGTTGGAATTCTATGGGTGCTCTCTGCTAGCATGGTGATCCATTACAACAGCATAGTTCATCCTTAGCTGGGTTACACAGTGGCAGACAAGAAGGTATTGTGGCCATCATTAGAAGAGGAAGACTACCTGCTGCAGGGAGCCTGTTTCTCCCGTAACAGGCTTTGAGGGGTGACGGGAGGGTGGGGTACTTGAAGCAAAATGTGCTTTCGAAAGCCTGGGTTAGCACTGGCTTGGCGCAGGTGATTTTGGAAAACCCATTATTAAGTGCAGTTTTAGCACTGAGGAGTTCTTGGAAAGTGAGCCCTGGAGAAATAGGCTGGTTGATGACGATAACAATGAACAGTGTCTGTGACAAATATACCCTTTACTTTGTGGCCACTTTGCCTTTGGCCTTTTTAGTCAGACCTTGAAGGTGTCACTAACATTGCCTAGAAACCCAACAAAATCAAAGCTATGAAACAAAAAAGCTGTTATGTTGCTGAGGGAGGGAGGAGCACAGCATTATTGGATACCTCCAAACTTTTCCCCAGTGCAAACAGCCTGAATAATGAAAGAGCTGAAAATTCTGCTGCTCCGTACTAGATTGGTAAATGGGGAAACAACAGCCATCCAGAATTTGATCCTGGATAAGCATTCTGATCTGGCCTGTATTACAGGGATATGGCTTGATAAAACCATGAGCGAGGAGCAGTTTAGTCTCTCTCAGCTATGCCTGCATTGGTTTTCTGGGCTGCAGCAGCAGACAGACCCTGGCAGTGGGAACTATAGTGGTCTGTCATGGATCTGTCGTTATGAGGAGTCCTATTCTGCAGTCTGAGTATTTGCATCTGAATGTGAGTGTCCAGGCCAGAATAGTAATTCTCGGTTGCATTAATAGGAATATGGTGTCTAGATCGAGGGAGGTACTGGTACCACTCTACTCTGCTTTGGTTAGACCTCATCTTGAATACTGTGTCCAGTTCTGGGCACCCCAATTCAAGAAGGACATGGTCAAGCTGGAGCAAGTCCAGAGGAGGGCAACCAAAATGGTGAGAGGCCTGGAAGCCATGCCCTATGAGGATAGACTTAGAGAGCTGGGTATGTTTAGTCTGCAGAAGAGAAGGTTAAGAGGGGACATGATAGCCATGTTTAAATATATGAAGGGATGCCATGTAGAGGAGGGAGTGGTCTTGTTTTCTGCTGCTCCAGAGACCAGGACCAGGAGCAATGGATTCAAGTTGCAGGAAAGGAGATTCCACCTGAACCTCAGGAAGAACTTCCTGACGCTCAGGGCTGTCCGGCAGTGGAATAGGCTGCCTTGGAGTGTGGTGGAGTCTCCTTCTTTGGAGGTTTTTAAGCAGAGGCTAGATGGCCATCTGTCGGGAGTGCTTTGAGGGTGTTCCTGCATAGCAGGGGGTTGGACTAGATGGCCACTGTGGTCTCTTCCAACTCTACATTTCTATGATTTCTAGTAATTCTGTCAGTGTATTACCAGGTTGCTGCACAACACCCTTTTTCAGAGCTATCCAGGGTTGTCTCTTGTGATCTCAGAGTCCTCACAACTTCTTGTCCTGGAGGACTTCAACATCTATGCCAAAGGTGTCCAGCCAGTAGTAGCTCAGGATGTGATGGCCTCCATGGCAATAATAGTTCTGTTTCAATTCGTATCTGGTTACACTCATCCAGTAGACAATACCTTGTGTGTGTTTGGATGTATGGGCATGCACATGTTTGACTGAAGGGGAAGATGGTTATCTGGAGGACCTCTGCTGCTTGTCATACTCAGATCCCTAGCTGGTGGGATTTAGGTCAACTGGGAACTGGAGCCTCTGCAAGGGTGGTGTGTGGATTTTGTTCATGCAAGAAGGCTGATGGATATGAATTGATTGGGAAATTTCTTGTCATATTGGCAGGCAATTCCACTGGTGCCTTAGTTAACCTCTGGAATAGAGAAACTGCATAGGCAGTGGGTGCAATCATTCCTGAATAGGAATGTAAAGAATACTTGTTCTCATCCTTGACAAGAAAGCCTCTCAGCTGTTGAAAAAATTGGCAGCCACTACAAAATAATTTCCCACTCACAAAACAATTTCCCTCTCACCACTACTTTTAAAATCGTTATCACCACCAGTGAAAGCAGTTGTACACTGTGCAAAATGACTTTTATTTTTTTTGCAAGAAGTCCAAATATTTGAAAAGCGGCTGGATGGCCATCTGTTGGGAGTGCTTTGATGTGTGTTCCTGCGTGGCAGGGGGTTGGACCAGATGGTCACTGTGGTTTCTTCCAACTCTACGATTCTATGAAAAATTATCAAAAATGTGCGAAACTTCTTCTGATCTTATCAATGAGAAGATAGCTTTAGTAATACATTGCTTTTGCATGAGAACAAAATAAACTGAATGTTTGCATCCCTACAAGATTATATTCCTGGATCTGACAGATTACTTAGACCAATTTCAGTCTGGCTTTGGACTTGGTTGCAGGGCTGACATGGTTTTGGTTGCTTTAGTGAATGAGAACAGGACAAGAGCAGTGTGTTGATGTTGTTTCTGCTGAGACAGAGCAGCTTAAAGGCTGTTTCTCTTGGAACTCCAGAGGGTGTTGTTTTCCTCTGTTCTAAAGAGCCATGAGAATCATTCTAAAGGAGGGCACAGAAGGCAATTGCTGCCGTTTCACCTATGCGGGGCCCACAACCACACTGGCATTGATGCATTGTTACCATCTCTTTAATTTCAACATCTTGTTTTTTTGTGACCTGTAAAGCCAAAGACATAGAACAGCCATTAATGTTGGTTTGTCATAACGGCATAAGCAAGACAGTTGCAAGTTGCAGCCGCTGGCAGTGTTAACCAGTAGCTGCTCAGCCTGATCATAAGTATTCTTACATTATTATCTTTATCATACCCCTCTGTTTTCCTTCAGGAAACCCTCTTCTATCTCTCAGTGTTATCCTCACAACAACACTGTGAGGTAGGCTACGCTGAGAGTCAGTGACTGGTCCAAAGTCACCCAATGAGCTTCTTGGCTGAGCGGAGTCCAGAACCTGGATTTCCTGATTCTCAGTCTGACACACCAACCACTATATCCCATTGAACCCACACACACTACAGGACCAAGGTAAAAGTTGCGGAGTTTTATAATTAGGCAAAGGCTGTGGAGAAGCTTTGCAGGAGTTACAGAGGTATAAAGTGGCAAGAGCTTTGGAGAGAGAGAAAGAAAGAGATTGATCACACAGAATATACAAAGAATATACATGTGAACAATTGCCGGCCCTTCCTTCACTGCTGAATTAGTACATCCTACAGAGTAGGAAATATTTAAAATATGAAAGACTCTGAAGAAGAACCCTGTCTGAGTATCCTAAAGGCACCAGATCCTTTCTGATCTTGAAAGCTAAGCAGGGTTAGTCCTGGTTGATACTTGGATGGGAGACTGTCAATGAATACCAGGTGCTGTAGGTTATATTTCAGAGGAAGGAACTGGCAAAACCACCTCTGAGTGTTTCTTGACTAAGAAAACCCTGTTAAATTCATGGTGTTGCCATAAATTGGCAAGTGACTTGAAGGTTCATACACACGCACATTGAAGAAGAAATCCCTGGGGGTGTGGTATGCACAGGGATGGAAAAGGGTGGAGGCTTCTTGCTGTGGAGAGCCTCCCCTCAAAAGACAAACAGATGTCAATTCTACCACTGCAACCTGCCAAATTAGTGGTCTTCCTGTAGAGAGGTTAAAACAAAAACATTGAAAAGAGGCATTGGGGCAAAACAGAAGGGAGCTATGCTAAATGGTTAATTTTGGAAATCCAAGGATTAATCTGATGAAAGACAGGAAATTTTGAAAAATAAAGGGGAAGTTGTTGTGGACAAGTTGTAGAAGAAATACACATCCACACTTCCACTATCACCCAAACAGCAGAGAGGCTAAAAGTCATGTAACCCAATATTCACAACTGTGGTAAGATGTGAGCAACCATGTACACACTTATATGTAAGTAAAACTTCTTGTTCTTTTAGAACACACATTGTTGAACATCATTCTTAATTTAAACATAGAATATTAGATGCCCTTTTAGTTGTTCATACACTTGAACAATTGTGTTGTGGGTTTTTTCAATGGTTCGTGTTTTTTATAACAGGCATTAGGGTTATTTGGATGTTTAATTACTTTGGGTGATTCACGTGCTTTCAGCCCCAGAAAACCCCATGATAGGGCTGCCTTAGGGTCATCAGAAGTCAGAAATGACTTGAAGACACACAACAACACGATTGCTTTTTAACTTTTGTGTTTTGTGAATTTTTAACTATTTTTTTTTTAGTCTATTGTAAGCTGCCTTGAGTCCTGAACTTGAAAATAGGTAGGATAGTTGTTATCATTATTAGTGGTACCAAGGTCACTGAATGTGTTTCCATGGCCAAGCAGGGAATCAAAACCTGGTCTCCAAGGTTTTAGTCCAATGCTCAAACAACCACACCATGCTGGCTCTCCGTAGTACTGTGATTTAAAAGTTGTGGTTATTGAGATTTATCCCCATGAACATAATTGCTTAAATTTCAACAATACTTTAATAGAAAGGGAAGTCCAGTGGATCTTTAAACTATTAGCCTTCATGGGCTGACTTTGGCCATTTCCGCACTAGCCTGTTATAGCGCGATGATTCCACTTTCAACATCCTCTGGAATCCTGAGGTTTGCAGCTTCTGGCCGGCCCCTCCCAAAACTGCAAACCCCAGGATTCCAGAGGATGTTGAAAGTGGAATCATCGCGCTATAACAGGCTAGTGCAGAAATGGCCTTTGAGTGTGAGCTTATTTCATTTTTAGGAAGTCTGTCTCTTTAACAGCTTCATCAGATCATCTTTCCCAATGTATATAATCCAGGTGTGTTTTTCAGGTTTTTTCAATGTTTGTAAGAAGTGCCCAGCTGTTTCTAATTTGTCTCTCCCTGATAGCAGGTAACAGGAGGTATACCAACAGTAGTATAGGAGTGTCTATGTGTATAACCATCTTGTCCCATTCATTAATCAGATGAGAGTAGGCATGTTAAACTTTGTAATATGATGCAGAAACAAGTTTTCAGCCAGATTAGTTATAACTATATTTGGCTTCTATAGCAGTGTGAAGTTCCTACAATAGGAGCAAGAGAGTATTATTTGTTGCTGTATAGCCTTTTTGTTTAAGAGTATTGGCCGTGGACCATTTTATATTCTAACAACCTGGGATCAAAGTAGTTTGTACATGTCATGTGGTGATGATGATGTATTTTGGAGAAGCTAGTGTGAAATCTGAGGACATTAATACACAAAACAAATTTTTATCAGAGTCTTGTATTCTATCCTTCATTACGTTTATGATCTGATCGGAAATGAATATTCTGTTTATAATTCACTTTATACATTGTATGCAGCCTATATTAAGTTGGCTTCTGTTTGTGCTATATTCATTTAATTAATAGATTAATATAACACAAACAGAAGCCAATTCAATGCAGGACTCATACTATATTTGGGGCATAGCACAAACAATATAGTACCAAAAGAAGCCAGCTCAACATAGACTGAATATGATATGCACATTTGGAATGACATGCTTTTTAGCTTCTTGATTGGTCCACAGATGTAACTTTGTCCTTAGTGAATTTTACTAGTCACCAAAACAGTAGCAGAAATGGTAGACCCATGATGGAAGCGAATCAGGTGAGCTTTGAAAATGCACTGAGAAAAGTAATGGCACCCATTAGTGGGAGCTTAAATTTCCTGGGTTATTGTGAAATAAAAGTAGTGCTGGTTATGATGGAACTGTATTGGTTAGAACTTGGCATTCATGACATGAATTTTGAATAAGAAACTACAAAGAGCTATGAATGATTCATCCCCTGATGTAGCCCAGTTCTTTGATCAGGCTTCAGAGGCTCCTCTTATGAGGATTGCAAAACAGAAACCCAACTAGAAACATGAGCAACATGGGTGTGTTTGTAAGGCGGTTTAGATGCACCTATCTGTAACATCGCAGGCTGTGTCATGACCAAATATTTCTGCCAATGAACCAAAATGTATCACTGTTATAAAGCATCACAGCTAAGTGTTTTGCTCCCCCCTGCAAAAAAAACAAAGGGGGGGAATATAGCAGTGTTTGAAAAGGAAGGCAACAACCACCATCATTAAATAGCATAGGCTGCTGTGGTACACACGTCTGGAAGAGCACTTAGATAAACATCAAAAGTAACTGGGGATGTGTTTCTGTGGTTACACAGAAATTGTGGATCTCTTTGAATTACTGGCAAGACTGGACCATTCTTCCCAAAATCAGAGACCACTGAAAAGGGGTATTGTGGCAGCTTGTCCAGACCTTCAGATTTCTCTGTCCTCCAAACTAAAACATATTATTCCTTTCTTAAATAATGCAAATAAATGTGATGGATCTGAGACTACTGCACATAGTACTTTGAAGCTAACATACAGTAACAACCTGGTCTGTGTCTAACTGCCAACTTTAAAGGGTGAAGGAGAAAGAGAATTCTTCAAATTAGCCTTTACAGTCATCCCTCCACATTCGCTAGGGTTAGGGGCACAGGACCCCTGTGAAAGTGAAAAAAACATGAATAACTCTAGACCCAAACCATATTTAACACAGAAAAAAGTATGATCACCACCATATTCAACCCACCTTGAATTCCTTTGAGGCATCACCCTCAAAAGGTCAAAGTGGGTGGCTGGTGGGGCTTACTACCACCTCCACTGCTGCCCCACACCATTTTTAAGAGGGACTTACAAGCCTTGTTTGCAGGTTCTCCATCTCATGAGGTTTGCAATCCCTATTAAAAATGGCATACAGCAGCAGAGATGACAGCAAATAATCCATGAATAATCAAATCAGCAAATATGGAGGGCTGACTGTATTAACAAATAAGGCTGGCTCCACAAAGTAGAGTGAAGACTGTTGCCATAATTTGTTTTATCCATAGAATGAGATCTGAGAGAAATGTCCTCTGATAATCTTAAATCTGAATTGGCTGACAAGAACAGCAGAGAGGAATGAGATGATGTTTTAAATGTTTGGTTTGTCATTGTGCACAGATATTTTCTTTAGCTTCACTCATAACATTTTGACACCTTGATGTCAGGTAGTTTTGAAAGTATTTCATGCATATTCACTTTTTTTGGGTGAGAGGAATAAGGGCTCTGACACAAAGTGCTGTGAGAGAGAAGGTCCTCAAATTAACATTGTGCCTTGGAGTTCTTTGGCTGTGGAGACACCATTTTCTTAGACTAGTTTGCATGCCTAGTAGCCACACTTATTTTGTAGCCAGAACTTCCTGCTATGACTAACATGAGACTGTTGTTGAACACTTTAGTCCCATGTTGCCACCTCCTCCAACTGTATTAATGTTTGATCAGTAAGAAAGCCTGACAGGGTATGAATGTGTTATGCATTCCATTTTTTCTACATTTAGCAGCCAGCAAAGCAGAAGGGAGGAGGCAGATAGATTCATAGAAGGAAAGATCTTGTAATGGATGTTTTGCAGAAAAATGTGGTGTCTGTGACAATTGATAAATGTCAAGTCTAATATTAGGGGGGAAAGCACCAAAGTCTCAATACCATTATTGCTGGTTTAGAAGTCAAGGATAAGAAAAGGGTGATCAATGCTTGAAAATAATCAGTGGTTGGAAAAACTCCTTTGAGGAAATATTACACATTTGGGGCTGTTGATCTTAGACAGAAGGTCAGCCCAGGTGACATGACAGAGGTGCATAAACTAATGTATGGTGTACAGAACATAGATAGACCTCTCTACCTAATTTTGTAACACCTGATAGAGGAGAAGGAGGAAACATGGACCTGATGTCTTCATCAACAGCAGCAGAAGTCAGAAATAACATAATTCTGTCACACAAATAGGTGGTTTGGGGGAGGGACAAAGCACAATTCAGTTCTTTTGAGAACTGAATTTGACCTATTTATATTACAGAATACATTAGAAGTGGCAGAGCTATTTACATACATTCACATACCAAGAAAATATGATGTATCTTTACATACCAGAGGAAAAGCACTGGAGTGCATTCTCTGGTGTAAAGCAAAGGCAAAATGAAGACAACTGTACAAAGGGAGACAAAGGTGTCAGAAGAAACCAGTATCTTCTTTCATCTCTCTTTCTCTCCATCCCCCCGGCAACATCTGGCTGCAGTAAGCATGTTAGTCATTCTGTCTAAATACTGGAACCTAGGGTCATCAACTGAATCCGAAGGGTAAATAATTCAGGACAGATAAATGTCTTCAGGCAGTGCATCATTAAATAAAGAATTTAGCACCTCAAGATGACCTCATGGTCACAAACTTGAATGGTTTTCAAAGGGGATTAAACAAACACACAGAGGACAAGGTCATCAGTGGCTAGAAATCATGATGACTGTATACCTGTCTCCAGTATCAGAGGCAGTATGCCTCTGTGCTACAGTTGTTGGGAAACATATGGGAGCATGCTGCTGCACCTATGTTGTCCATACAAGCTTCTTATATGGAGCATGTTAGTTGCTGCAGGAACAAAACGCTGGACCAGGTAGACCTTTGGTCTGAGCCAACAGGGGATTCTTTGCCAAGATAAGATATTGTCTAAAGGAAAAATGAGATCAAAACTGCAAAAACCTAAACAAGAAAAAGAATTCCACTTCTTTTTCCTGTTGAGTTTGCAGTTTTGGTCTCAACAAATAGAAAGAAGAAAAAGAAGAAGGGCCTGAGAGAGAAGCTTGGACAACTGGGATAGACGTGTTCACATAATTCGTTGCTTGAATTAGAAGAGAGCCAGACAAGGCACAGATAACTTCCTCTGCCCACCATATTAGCAACTGTTTACAGAATATAGAAGCCGGGTAGTGGTGCCAGTGCCACGATCTAGCTAAATCTAGGAGGGATTCAGGACTCAGGAGATAGAACTTATGAATTGGACTAAGGCCTCCTATCCTTTCCCATAATGTACACACTGCGAACATTTTGTTGGAATCTTAATAGTAATATTAATCACTGTCTCTCCCCCACAGACATACATTGGAAACGTGGTGATCTCAGTGAACCCATACGAGCCTCTGCCCATTTATTCAGAAGAAAAGGTAGAAGAGTATAAGGACTGTAACTTTTTTGCTGTAAAACCCCACATGTAAGTGAGATACAGAGGGAGCAAAGTAAAGGCCTCAAGCTGATGTAGCTCTGCGGAATGGGATAGAGTGGGTGCCGGTAGAAAGCAAGCCAATCATCCTAATGCCTCTGTTGTGTTTCCATTTATAGCTATGCCATTGCAGATGATGCTTATCGCTCACTGAGAGATCAGGACAGAGATCAGTGTGTTCTTATCACTGGCGAGAGCGGGGCTGGCAAAACAGGTGAATTCTTCATGGGGTTGGGATATTGTAAAAGCACACACTGTGCAGGAATGGTACAAATGGAAAGGAAAGATAAACGATGCATTTAAAGCAGGGAAAGAAGCAGAGCTAAGGAGGAGTTCTCCTCTAGCCTACATGGCATGAATGTGGTGGTGTAAGGTTTGGCTTAACTAACAAGATGTAGGCTTCTTACGTGGATGAAACAGGTTTGTAGAAGCAGCAGAGGTAGGGAGCACAAACTGAAATCAATCTGTTGAATGTGTTATTACATACCTTTAGCAGGACTGGCTGGTTTTAGTACAGCTATTTTGTCTACAGGCTTTAAAAGAGGCTTCTATTGTGCATTTACTCTGCCTTGTCCATAGATGTTTTAATTTTTTAAGTGTAAAATATTTTATTTGCATGTTCTTTAACAAAATGCCATAGAATTGTATATTACAATAACTTACAATTACAATCACAATAACTTAGAACAACACAAAACGGAAACCAGAAAATTCTGTCCTATTTCCTTGCAAAAGTTACAGTTAACTGTATAACTGTAACAGTTAAACTGATATAATACCCCAAAATTCAGATAATTTTTATTACAGTAATCATAATGAGGTGTAAAGTGGCACATCCATAACAGCTTTACTGTTCTAATACTTAATAAACAGGCTCCATTTCTTGTTGGTTTCTTTATCTTACTTTGAATATATTTGTTAACTTCACAAAAACTGTACTCTGCATATAAAGAAGCCGGTCTTCCAAAGAAGTTGGAATAGTTCTCTTCTACATAGCCAATTGGTCAGCAGTCAAATATATTATAATTTCATGATGAACCACATGTTTAACAAAACTCAATAACAAAATTACGTTATCTAGAGGCAGAATATAGTGCGTCCATTTCTTAATTTCTTTAACAACTGAATTCCAGTATAAGTCTGATAACAGAAAAGATACAAAAGACACAAAGCAGACCTGTTCTAGGCTGCTTACAACCTCTTTATAGATTTTACAAAGTCTAGCTGGAGACTGATACCAAGGAAGCATCATTTTAAAGAAACCTTCCTTGAAAGTTCATACAAATGGAATTCTGTGGCACATTGTTACTAATCTAGTTCCATACTGTTGTTGTCATTTCCATTATAATTCCTCAGTCAAATGACTTGATTGACTTAATAGGCCTTGGGTCTTCCCATACATTATCAGTCTTTCAGATTTTATTCTCTCTCTAATTGATCTGTATTTCAAGAACAAATTGTGGACCACATATTTAATCTGTAGATACTGAAAAAGATTAGCACACAGAGGAGTTGTTTTATTAGTAGTTAGTCATCCTTTCATCTTTAAATATATTTTTAATTCCCACCAAGCCTTTTTTTCCCCCTTCCCATACTTAAATATTACCAAAAAAAAAAAAAAAAGTCTTATTTGCTAGCTTACTGTTGCAGTATAGTGTAGTATGTGGAAAAAATCCCGTACATACTATGTAACCTATTTCAGGCATCCATTTTACTGCGCAATAGACTTTACTACAAAACCACAATATATTCTTTAACTAGATGGAGACATGCTATCCCCAAAGCCACATTTGTCCACATTTGCGGGTTTGACCGACTTGAATTTCATTATTCATGAGGCACACACGTGACTCCCCCCCCTTCTCCTCCTCCCATTCCTTTGTGTTTTGTTGAGCGTAGAGAAGGAAGGCGAGCTCTCAGACAAAAGGCAAGGAAATGGGGGCAGAGGAACAAGCATACCTTCCTTCTGCCCTCTGGAGCTCTCCCTCCCATTCCCTTGCATCTGACTGTGGCGCTGAGAACTCGCGCTGTGCCAAAAGGCAAGGGAATGCGGGGAAGGCTTGCATGAGCCTTTCTTCTCCCCTCCAGAGCTCCCCGTTTCCATTACCTTGTCTCTGGCACTGAGAACTCGCACTGAAGCGATAATAGTAGTAGTAGTAGTAGTAGTAGTAGTAGGTAGTAGTAGTAAATTTTATTTGTTACCCATCTCTTCCCAAGGCAAAATGGTGGTGCTAGCCTCATGCAAGCCTTCCTTCTTCACTCCAGACCTTCCCCTCCCATTCCCTTGTTTCTAGCCTGGGAGCACAAAAGGCAAGGCAATGGGAGCAGGGGACCCTGGAAAGGAATGGGAGGGGGATTATGGGAGGAGTTATCCCAGGTTTTTCCGCTTTCATGAGGGCTCTGCAGTCCGAACCCTAATCAAAGTAGAGAGAACAATGTACTGTAAATGAAATCAGTTAAATCTTCAGATTGTAAGTAATCCAGACCCCTACATGACAGAATCCTATTTATGATGGAAATCTGTTGAACCGTCTGAACTGGGAGTGATTCAGACCCCTAAATACTTACTAAATACCACATACCTGTCCAAGGTACGAATATGAACAGTGCCCTATTGTCAGCGTATAAATTTAATTTGAATTCTTTATGTCTTATCCTTAATTTTTTAAAAAATTTTGAATTTCAGAACCATTAGCCGAATCATATTGCTTTAGCTAATGGCTCAACAGAAAGTACACAAGGTCAGCGGAAACAGTACGAAAAACCTGTTTCTCTTAATTTCTCTGTAGAATAGACATAAATCCAAACTAAATCTATTAGCTAGGATATGCACTATTCAATTTCAATAAGTCATTCTAATTGAGCCCATATATATAGTGTGCATTCATATCTATCTAATACCAGATATAAGTATTTTAATTCCAGATATTCAAAAGCTTTTCCTAATCTGAGAATACCTTACCATAAGGTTGTTTAGTTGCCTTAATATGGTAAAGTACATCCAGTAGTTTCCTTACTTTACTGGAGTTTCTGATCTTTAATAAACCATGTCTGATCTTTGCCTGTGCACTTTCCTACTACTGTGTTCAGCGTTTTGCAGGAATTTTTGTTCATATCTTAAAATCTTGAGGTGGTATGTTTAAATGACTCTGGATTTGTTAGATTGTTAACAAAAAGAGTTAAGCACCTGAGATTATTTCCAGATAAGGCTTTTATTTTTTTAGCCTACCGTTTTGATGGAATTTTACAACAGCAGATGCTGTTGTTATTTGGTGTAAGGTTGATTTTAACTTACAATGACCCATGAATGAGAGATCTCTATGAGCCCCAGTCATGAACTGCCCTGCTTAGATTTTCCAGACTCAAGGCCAAGGGCATTTGACTGAATCAATCCACCTGTAGTGGTATCTCTCTCTGCCTTCCACTTTACCAAGCATTGCCAACTTTTCCAATGAGTCATATCATCTCATGTCATGTCCAAAATTTGACAGCCTCAGCTGAGTCAACTTTGCTTCTAATGGGATGAGGAGATGTAACCTTTCATTTGTAACCCTCATATGTTTTCTTAGGTCTTTTCACATAGACTTCTTATCTTTCCTCACCCCACATACATTCCCATTTTCCTCATCCATACAGACTGCATTGTTCCCTGCTGAATTTTCCCCTCTCCACCTAAAATCACACAAAAGGTGCTCACAAAAATTGTGTATGCATCTCCCAACAAAGAAGTCTGTGGAGTGCAGCAAGAGCATAGCTAATGTGAAGAGTATCCAGCCTGACTGCAGTTCTACTCATTGCTGTTCATTATTTTTTTACATCCATCAGAGGCCAGCAAACTAGTGATGTCATATGTGGCAGCTGTATGTGGAAAAGGGGAGCAGGTGAACCGCGTCAAAGAGCAGCTGCTGCAGTCCAACCCTGTACTGGAAGGTATGTGTCTCTTGCTTCCTTCCTAGGGAATAGGACAGAAAGAAAGCCAAGGGGGAATCAAGGCTTTCTGCAGTTGTTATTTGTTACATGGGAGAGATCCACATATCTTTATTCAAACCAGAGTTTGTGTTGTGTTGTAAAAGCCATCCTATTTTTCCAGCACTCAAAACAGCAACATTTTGTTGCTGGAATGATACAGACATTGTTCACGGTCTCTGTGCACTAAACACATTGGCTTGTTCTGTACCCACTCAGTTATTGAAAACTTCCGTAACTAAAAAGGTCTTTAAGCAGGGACCCCAGTCATACTATAATGTGTACGTCCAAGTGAGGCATCTGACAAAGACAGAGAAATGGTTATGAGACCCATACCTCTTAGGCAGTCAGCTTCAGCAGATGTGTTTTCAACCTGGCCAGTAAAACCTGGTTCAGTGTTTCAGTTTTGCAGTCTTACACCTTTGACATTATTGAGGCATTGGAGTTACCAGTAACAAGAGTAATTTGTCCTTACCAGCTAAAGATATGGCTCCACTGCTCGTGTAATGCATCTTTCACCTGTGCACTTTCCCAAAGGGGATTGTTTCGGACTGCAGCCTCCAATGCAAAGTTCTGGTGGATCTACCCTAGCAACTCAATATCAAGCCCCACTTCTCCATTGCCTGCCATCTACATTCCGATGGTCAGACTGCATATCAACTGTGCTCTGCAACAATATTTCCACTGTTATTCCATCTATCAGCAGGATATCAGGGTTAAGTTGCTGCCACTGGCAAAGTTCACATACAGCAACTCCCTCCACACCTTCACATAGCAGATCCTGTTCTTTGCAACCTTGAGCTTCTGTTGCTGCATGTTCCTTGCCATTTCCTCTAGTTTTCTGTACCTGCTGTTGACCACCTTCTGCAGGAACTACAGGCAGCAGTGTCACTTCTGAGCAAGAAGTCAGATCTGGGCAACTAGAAGTAGAAGCAATTTGTGGATGCTAAGAGACAACGAGACTCGCCACTTAAGATAAAGGGTCGGGCCTGGGTTTTGACAAACCATTTCCAGAGTTGTCAGCCCAGTCAAAAGTTTGATGCCCATTTCACTGGCCCCTACTTCTGTGGCATTCCGGTTGCAGTTGCCAAAAAACTTCCACATTCAGCTGGTATTTCACCATTCTCTTCTAGTTCCTCTGGTGGACACCCACCCGGACCATATAACCCTTTGGTTCCACTTCCAGCAGTACTGGTGGAAGGGGAGGAAGAATTTAAAATTGTAGATGTGTAAGATTCTGTCTTGTACTGTGGCCAATTGCAATACTTCATTGGCTAGGCAGAATATGACAGAATACTGTGGCCAATTGCAATACTTTATTGGCTAGGCAGAATATGGGTGGAAGGAACACTCATGGGAACATGGTCAAATGCCCATGCACCCAAATTAGTGCACCAATTCCACCATTCTTAGCCAATTAAACCAGGACCCTATAACTTAGAAAAGACAGCCATGGGGAGGGGGTAGTGTCATAACTCATTTTGTAGAATCTGACTCTGAACAGTTAGATTTTCAGAACCTGGATATGAGTAGATATACATGAAGAAAAACTTCAGATGGGTGTGCCCAACACCTCAGCCAGATATGATGGACACCGAAAAGACACCTCTGTTGTTTGCAGCACAGTAAAAAAACAGCAGTACCAGAAGAGTTAAATGCAGAAACTTAAATGAGAATAACTGAGCAATTAACCACTTGACATCTCAAGATCAAGCAGCTATCTCCTGGCAGGAGAGGAAAGTTCTTGTTGAGTACAACCATTTATTTACCTAGGATATACAGCAGTCCCCTGTTATATGCAGTTTTGCTTTCCACAGTTTCAGTTACCCATGGTCAACCTCTTCCCTAGCAGACTAACCTCTCTCCCACCTTTTATCCCAATCTTTCCCCCAGCATCTTGGTGACAGCACCCATGTGGCCTACTCTGGCTCCTGCCACCCACATCTTGCCTTCCTGCCTAGCTGCCCCACCACCCGCCACTTTAACTGCCTCTCCACCAACACTGCCGCAGGAAATGGCTCTGGCATTAGTGGAAGTAGCCTTCTAGCTTCACAGAGACCATGGAGAGGCTTCATACCGTCTGGTAGTATGAAGCCTCTCTATGGTCTCTGAGAAGCTAGAGGGCTACTTCTAGTGATGGAAGAATCAGTACTAGCCGCAGTTTCAGGCATCCATGAGGCATCTTGGAGCTTATTCCTTGTGGATGACAGGGAGCTACTTTACACTAGGTGCTCTTGGATTTTTTTCAGATACCTGTACTGCCCTGTTGTATGTCTCGTCTTTTCCTTTGAACTTTGTTATTATGACTTCTGGTTCCTTATAATGGGTTTCAGGAAGATGAGATCTAGCTACTTTGCCTCCCTTCAGCTTCAGAGGACTCCCTAGACTACAAGCATATCACCTGGACTGGCTTGACTCACCCCTGATTGCTCCCCCCTACTAAAACCTACCTTGCCTGCTTCCTCTAGGGGTAGGACAGATACAGCACATGGCTTGATTTGCTCAGGGAAGAGCCTTACTCCCCTTGGATCAGATGACCAACATAGTTCAAATGGTTCAATAGATACTTACTGCTCAAAGAAACGTACAGCCTATAGTTCAAGTGGTTTAGTGGATGCTTACTGCTCACGCTGTCCAGGTCCTGTTGTGGCTCATGGTATCCATAAAATCAGCCACAATTTACACTAGGGTTGGGCAAAATGCAACCCATGGGCTTGATGTGACCCTTGGGTCTCTAAGTACAGCCCCTGTCATCCCTCAATCCTGCCATTTTTTTAAAAAAGAAATGAGCTGATTTTGGGGTGATTCTTTGGCCCCAAAATGGTCCAAGCCCCCTAGACCAACTACAAATGTGTCAGTATGCTTCCCTAACCCCCCAGAGCTCCCGGATCCCCAAGAAGAAGAAAAAATGACTGAACGTTGGCCCAAATGGTGGCTCAAAATGATATATCACTTCACTTGCACTGGAATGTGGTGGTGCAGGTCACTGAGCAGGCAAGGGGTAGAAGAGGGCTTTACCATGTTGCTGGCAAACAGCTTGATCTGCATGTACAACAACCCCAGTTACAATGCCGAAAGTCACAGGTTAGTTAGGCTGGAAAAGACATCTACCTGTAGTTTTTTGACAGTCAGAGTACTAAGGTAGAAAACCAATGGTCTGACTCAGTATAAACTATATGATACATGATAATGTCACATTTAAGTGGGATTGTTTTTCTCCTTTTATTTTGGAAATCTGCTGACTTGAGTTATAGCCTTGGTGAACAGGTTTTTTGAACTTGTTTGCTCCTAACGGTAGTTTATCCAAACATCCTATGTGCCATGTAGGCGCACGACAACTATTACACCATCATCACTGTAATCTGTTCCCACATGTGTAGCAGCTTCAAGTGAGATACTTTGGACTTAATTCAACAGAATTTTTACTAATTAATATGTATTGCCTCCACTATTAAGAAGTCTGACATTTCTATAATATTACTGCCAGAAATTAGAACAGGGATAAAGATGCCTGTACAGTTTTTTTCTGGATTAAGAGTATACGCATAAAAATACCTATGAACTGTCAGGGGGATTCCCTTATTTAAAAAAATCACAATCAATCAGATTTCTTCAAAACTGTTTCTGAACTCAAAATCATTACTGGGTCCAGGCTTATGCTAGAACTTATCTATCAGTCTATTGCGTTCTCAGTTAAGTCATGTGAAAGGAAGTCCTATTTTCTGAGTCTTCTATACATTTTATTAAGGAGTTATAAATTTTAAAGTCTTCCATAGTTGTCCACTCTGATTTACAACCACTTCAGGATGGGTTCGGAATGACTTTTTTTCACCAAAAGTTGGATCTTCTGCCTGTCTTCCCCTTTCCCCTTAAGAAGGTGAAGGATTCCCTAAAATGGTGGTCCTCTTTTCTTTTTTTTTTAAGAACCATTTGTTCGCATTGCATTCCCAATATGGCTTGTTGTTTTAAAAGCTTCCCCTTTCAGATATGGGGCTCACTAGGATTTTTCACATGTTTGGGCAAATTCTAAAAGGATAGATTGTTCAGGTATTCACAGGCAACACCACTGTGATATATTATTTGAATGAAGAGGACAGAACAGGACACAATTTCTTCTTCTCCTTGAATTCTTCTCTTTTATTTTTTAATTTATTGATTTTTAAATCACATAAAATTTATTTCAAAGTGAAGGGTACTGTACATTTAACAATTTCCAGAATATATACACATCCGATTCCTAAAAATTGTCTCAGTTTTTTTATCCCCTATGTACTACTTCGTCTTTACCAATTATTAATTAAATAAATATTGGCTCATCTTGTAAATCCAGAGACTACAGCTTAATCTTCCAACACCGTAACTGATATAGTTTCCCATCTCCTTTCCAAATAATTGCAAACATCTTCCCACGCCTTCTGATATCTGTTCAGAGATTTATCCTTTAACAATGTAGACAGTTTATCAATTTGCATCAAATCGTAAATCTCATACAGCCAGTCATCTATCCCTGGCACCTTCTCTTTTTCCCACTCCCCAGCAAATAACAGTCTAGCTTTAGTTATCAAATACAACAAAATTTTCTTGTTTTGTTTTCCAATGTATCCTTCAATCATGTTGAACAGATAGCACTCAGGAAGCAAAGGAAAATTTTTGTTAAACATTTTTGAAATTTCTAAGTGAATATTCTTCCAAAATATTTTTGCTTGTTTACAATCCCACCAACAGTGGAAAAATGTTCCTCTTTCTGTTTTGCATTTCCAACACTTCTCGTTATAACCTTTATAAATCTTAGCCAGTTTCACTGGCGTTAGGTAACATCTGTTAAACCTTTTATAATAATTTTCTTTAAATGTTTGACATCTTGTGAAATTCAGATTTTTCCAAGTTTGTTCCCATTATTGTAATTATGCCCAATATTCTGAGCGCATTTAATCGTAACGTTTTTAATAACCTCTTGTTCCAATTTCCATTTTAATAACAGTTTATAAAATTTGGCTATTATCTCCTACCTCTAAAATTAAGTCAAAATCTGTCATCTTATCTATCTTCCCTCCCTGTAGTCTTGGTTAAATCTTGAAAACAGACATGCGTGTAAAAACCATGGACAGACAATCTCCTCTTCTGATTGTTCCTCCCTTTTCTTAAATAGAGGTCTACCATCTTTGAATTTTAGCAATTCTTTGTAAGGCCAGCATGTTTGAGATCTAAGCTCATCTAAGTGAAAAGCTTCTATAGGAGACATCCATAAGGGCAATTTGGGACGTAGTCGATATTTATACTTCTTCCATATGGAATACAAGGTTTTCCTTATAAAATGCTCAGAAAATCCTTTCTGTGGTTGATATTTCAGATACTACAAATATGAATGTAGGCCATTTTCAATACCTGCTCTTTCAAAGATTAGAATCTTGCTATTATCTAACCTTATCTAGTCTGTAATCCAAAGCAGGATATTTCCATGCAAGTACAATCTAAGATCAGGAAGTCCAAGACCACCTCTTTCTTTGATGTCAATCATGGAAGTCCATTTTATTCAGGGTTTCTTCCCGGCCCAAATGAAATTAGTAATCTCTTTTTTCCAGCGTTTGAAAACATCAGCCTTTATTATTAATAGAAGATTCTGAAAGAGAAAGTTAATTTGGGGTAATAACACCATCTTAATGGCCGAAATTCTTCCCAGCAACGAAAGCTTTAATTTTTCCCAAGATTCCATCTCTTTTCTAATCTCTTTCCTTTTCTTCTTGTAATTATTATTAAACAGACCTTGGTTGTTCTTTGTCAACCAAATTCCTAAATATTTAACCTTCTTTTCTATTTTAAAATTAGTCTTCTTTGAGAATGCCTCCTCCTCTCCAAGTGTCATGTTTTTAGTTAACAGTTTAGTTAGCATGTTTTTTCTTCATTGATTTTGAAACCTGCTACATATCCAAAATCTTCTAAAGTTTGAGTCAAACAGTTGAGAGAGTACATTGGGTCTTCTAGTATTATGACAAGATCATCAGCATATGCTCGAACTTTCAATTCTGTCTTACCAATCTTAACTTCTCCATTGTTTTGCCTTTTTAGGATCAACAAAATTTCTATAATAATTAAAAAGAATAACGGTGAAAGAGGACAGCCCTGTCTGGTACCTCTTTTAATCTCGCAAGGTTCGGTTTTTTCTGAATTAATAATTATCTATGCGTTTTGTTCAGCATATAGTGTCTTGATCCAATGAAAGAAATTATTTTCCTGAAAGTATAGATTTATTTGCTGCTTAATTTGTTGAACTGCATTGTTATCTTTCAAAATATTGTCGTTTACTCTCCAAGAAAGTCCAGCTTTATGCTCTCTGAGAATTAGGATAATTGAGTTATGGTCTGAGAGAGACTGAGGATGAATTTCAATTTTCAGGATTTCTTTAAGCAAATTTTTCGATGCAAAGAATGTTTCGATTTGAGACTATGATTTATGCCTTTCCAAGAAATACATGAAATCTTTTTCTGTGCCTTTTTTATATCTCCAAACATCTGCCCATATATATTCCTTCATGTAATTTAGGAAGTTTTTAGGTAGTTTCCCTTGTGATCTTCTAATCTTCTCAGATTTTCTATCCAAAGTTGCGTTCAACACTGCATTCCAGTCTCCCATCAGCAGAATATTTTCATAATCATAGTCTGCAACAGTAGCAAACAATGTGTCAAAGAACTGAGACTTATTATCATGAGGGGTGTAAATGCCAGTCAACAAGATCTTTGAGTCTCGGAATTGAATTTCCACCCCTACAAAATTTCCAAATTCATCGGAGAATACCTCTTTAGAGGAGAGATGATTATTAACATACATCACAACACCTCTCTTCTTTTTCTTATAGGCAGAGAAAAAAACATTGTCCAAATTGGGGTTTGTTATATAATTTACATCTTTCTGTCTGATATGAGATTCTTGCAAACAGGTCACATCATATTTTCCTTTTTCTAGATAATGAAATATTTTCTTTTTCTTGGCCAGTCAATTCAGTCCATGAACATTCCAACTTAAAATTTTAAGATCCCTCATCATTAGATTCTTCCAGTATCTCTTCTCCTTCTTCTATAGTCTGGATGTTCTGATCTGAATCTCTTTGTTCTTGTTCTTGTTCATCTAAATCACATAAAATTGATTGCTGTGTTTGTTTCTCTTTAGTTGCTATCTCTTCTGTCTCTCCTCTTCTTTCTTCTATCTCCTGTTCATCCTGTTCCTCTTGCTCATCTCCACCTGAGTCTTCATCTTCTTCCTCATGTTCTTTATCTCCCCTCATTGCTGGTTGGCTCCTAAAAAATCTTCGAATCTTTCTTTCTCTATATTGAGTTTGCTCCTGAGGTTCTTGTTCTCTGTACTTCCTGGTTTCTTCCTTTAGAATTTCTTGATTCTTATCTATAAATTCCTCTGCTTGCTTCTTGGAGGTTATGTTAATTTGTTTCTGCCAGAAAAAGAAAGAGAGGCCCCTCAGGATCCCCCTATTTATAATTAATTCCAACTTTCCTAAGCCTTTATGTTAGGGGGGTATAATCTTTTCTTGATTGGAGAATCTGACCAGGAACATCTTTAAAAATTTGGATCTCTTGATCTTCAATGTAACTTTTTTGTACTATCAAATCTTTAACACGTTGTCTTAAAAAATAAACTGCAATGTCTCAGGGTAGCTTATTCCTTTTTGCTATTGGAGAATTAACACAATAAATCTAGTCTATTTTGAGGTCCAGTTCCTCCACAGGCCATCCTAAAAATTGTGCAAGTTCAAGTATCACGCGTTCTTCAAGGTTTTTAAATTTCTTCTCCTTAAGCCCTCTTAACTTCAAGCATTTTTGTCTATATCTAAGCTCAGATAAGTTATTTGTTGTAACTGGCACTTTGTATCTTTAATATCTGTTCTGACCTCTTCAGCCTCTTGAATCTTATCCTCAAAATCTTGGAGTTTGGTATCTATTCTCTTTATTTCTATTCTCATTATTTTGAATTCTTCTTTCAGACAGTGTATTTCTCTTCTCAACTCTTCCTTCAATTCTACACAAGTTTTCTTAAGCTCTTAAGTGATATTTTCAGTAAACTTCATTTCTTTAAGCATTAAAGACTCTGAAGTTGAAGTGAGTGTTGACGTAGAAGTTGATTCAGGTAGAGATCCTCTTGCCAGGTTTTGAAGTTTTGCTTTAGTCCTAGTTGTAGACATCTTAATGCTTCTTTTGTTTGTTTGTTTGTTTGTTTCCTTTTTTTCTTTGTCTTCCTTTCTTTCTTTTCCTTTTCCTTACTTTCTCTTTTTCTTTCTCTTATTGCCAAAGAAAAGTACACTAACACAAATCTCAGTGAATTTCCCGAGTTTCCATTAACAATATTTGAGTTCAATTATTCTTAAATATAATTCAAATATATTAATATTTAACTTCAGATAATATTTTACAATTCAAGTTGATATTTCACAGATCTTAATTCTTAATAGAATTGTTAGTAATCTGATTATATTCTAAAGAGCTTATTCAAACACAATCTTATATATCATCAAATAGTCTTCTATTTCAATAATGCTATATAAATTTCTCCAAATACACATGTGAAATTAAAATGAAACAGATGAAAGTATCACCAACTATTTCCTTATCTGCGTTGTAGTTTGTGTTATCTAATAAAGTTGATATTATCACCAATATTTATTTATAAATATGGAGTTAATTCCTCTCTAAAAGCTCTAAATTCCTAAGTCCTCTCTAAATCATCTCTAGATCCTCTTTGAAAAGTTCTCAATAAATTATCAACAATACAAACTATTCCAACCAGTTTTATAATCAATCTTATGAATTATTATAAATTAAGCAGTACTAATCAAATGTCCATATCAAAAATTAATTTGAAATTAATATCCTTATCAAAAATCAATTTAATACTTATCTTGAATTATTAGGAACTGAATTAAGATTATCAGCAATATTAATAGTGGACAATAAGATACAATATTAATATTAATTCATGAAATCATAGATTCTAAATTTCTAAAATTCTCTTGATTCTAAATTCTTAACTCCAAACCCATGAATAATATGTATATGATATATATTTCTGTATGCATATGTATAAACCAGAAGGTGGCAGTATTAGCCCAATCTATTACATTATATTCCCCTGACAGGGCTATTAAAGTTGGAGAAAAAAGGGGAAAAAATAGCAACAGCCTTATCTCAGCTGTAACCTTATTGGCAAAAGTCCTTGAGATAGTCTAGGCTTAATCTTGTGAAGCTGTTATCTTCTCTGTGCCAACACAGAATCTAAGTGACCTTGGAGAACTTCGTTGTAACTTTCAGACCGTCCCGCAAGCAATTGTAAAGATTTAATTAATGTCTATCCAGTTTCACCATGAAAGATCCCATCAAGAGGGCAGCTCCAGACTTTTATATGGTTTTGTAAAGTCTTATAACACTAAAAAAAAAAAAAAAAAAGTTAATCTCAAATTCCACAAAAGCACCATCAGTCTTTAAACACAAGTTAAAATCTACCATTAAATGAGTTCTTGCAATAATAGTCCTTAGCAGAGACTTAAAAGCATACAGGAGTGCAGCACAGTATATTCAACTGTTATATCTGTTGACGATCAAAAAGTGGAGAAAAAGGTTCAAGAGTTCCAGTTTCTAAATTCCAAAGACTTAAATTCCGAAGATTATAACCAAGTCTAAATTAAATCAAGTCACATCCCAGTTCAGAAGGTCTGTATCAGGAACTCAAAAATAGAGCAATAATATCAAAAACACGAAAATAGAAAGCCGGCAATTAGCCAAGTATCTCCTCTGACACGTGATCCCGCTGTCTAAAAAATAGTCAACATCCAAGTATTCAGTCAGCTTAAAAATATATACAATCCCCTAACACACAAGGGGGGAAATATGATATCCAAATAGCTATCCAGGTGAGAAAAAAAAACAAAAACAAACTTCGATCCAGGAGGATGTCAAATAATATCCAGTACTCTACTGGCAGCTAGGGGATGAATGATAGCAAAGCTTCAAAATTAATTCAAAAATAAAGTCTAGAATGGTGAAGGAGAAAAATACTCCCCCCAAAAGATTCTTACTAAGATTCTTACAATTAAAAACACAGTGGCAGGTGCTTGAGTTGTGATCCGGGGAGAAAATTTACCCGGTCTCACTGGCTATCCTACCGTGGTTTCGGCAGCTCCCGAGTTCATCATGATTGCTCCATGCTGGATATCCTCAGCTAATTAAATTAAATTTTAAAGTCCACTTTCTTCCAAACACTTAGACCATCTCGGAACTCTCCGAGCACCAGAATCCTCTTCACTTCTTGAAGAGAATATCGAAGGGCTTCAAGATTTCCTGAAACTGAAACTGCAGTTAACTGCAGTTTTGGATTGTAGCCTCCGAACAACAAAGGAGGGACAACCTACTGCGCCACCATTACCGTCTGGCGTTAAGCCTGAATTCTTCTCTTTTAAAAGTCTTGAAACGTACTGCTTATGCATGCTGTCTCTACTTTCTGGTTCCTCTGCGCTAGATCTCTTTCAATCTGGATTTCACCCTTTGCACTCTGCAAAGGCAGCTCTTTTGAAGATCACTGATGATCTTCCTCTTGAATAGAGGTCAACATACCTCTATTCAGTTCTTATTGTTCTTCATCTTTGACACAGCTGATTATGTTCTTCTGTTGGTTTCTCCTTGTGATCTAGGGTTTACTGATTCTTTTCTCAGTTGGTTTGCAGGCTGGTCATTTAATGGAGTGGCTGGAGGTGGTGCATCATCTTATTTCCCCCCTTTGGTTATGGTTCCATAGGATTATGTTCTGGGTCCTTTGTTCTTTTGTCTCTGTAAACTATCCTTGGGTATTCGTATTGATTCTTACAGCCTTTAGTATGCATAAGTAGTCTTTATGCTGATGTATCTTTCCACTGCAGAAGTTTCTCCTGAACATTATATTATAGCATGTCTCACAGCTATTTCAGCATGGATGCTTTATCTTTGCCTGAAACTTAATATGGCAAACACAAAATTGCTTATTTTCCCTTCTGATTCCCAATACAGTACATCCACTATATATTTGACCTCTGGATCTGTGATTTCAGGAAACAGTGGAGCATCACGTCCTAAACATAAAATGGTGGTGATGTCAATGCAGATGGGCTGAAGTGTCTGTGTAACATTGCCACCATTTAATAATATAGGATGTAATCATTCACTTTTTTCACCATTCATGGGTATCCTGGAGCTCAACCCCCACCTATATGGAGGGTCCACTGTATATATTCTTCATTCCTATTAATAATGTTCCTCTCTGCTTTGTGGAAAAAGCACATAGTCTTGGTTTATTTTAGATGAAAAAACCTCAAACTTTATTGACCAGCAAGCAAGTTAAACAACATAAGCATACAAACAATATCAGCGTACAGATGAAACCTACTAAAGTTTATGCTGCCTAGAGAATATAAAGATGGATTTCCTTACCCAAGCAAGATTCCTTCAATCAGCTGCCCCAGGAACCCAGAAAAAAGCAACAGAGGAGATCCCCTTTATGTAGCCACCAGTGCATGGCACTCCAGCTGTAAGTCTGTGCTGAGCTCCAAGAGAGATCACAGTCTGGGGGTATTTATACCCTTAGTCTGAGAAGACTTGGCCATCTGTCATAGAAAATTTGGGCTTGTTTACAAAGTCATTAATTAAGTGGACACCTGGGATGAGCTAAACTCCTTTCAACTGTCAAAGTCATCAATTAAGTGGTTGTCTTTTAGGTTCCTCCCAGCACCCATTGTCTAGCACTGATTATCTATTGATCCTGAGTCAGAAGCTGGTGCCAACTGGCAGATATCACCTGCCATTTTGTTTTGTCTACTGTTTAAGCTAACAAGCATACAGACTCCTTGATCTTTTGAGATCAAAGCAAAATACAGAAACCAAAGCAAAAGATAGTGTGCTTAATTAACCAGAATTCTTGGCAAGTAGCATAGAAAACTTAAAGCATGGAGAGATAAATTGAGGTCAGGACATTCCTTACACCTCCTCAAGAGTCCAGTCGTTTCCCATACAGCCACACAAGGATCTTTTCTGTGGCAATGCATCTATCAGCCAAGAACAACATGATTGTGGATGTTTTTAGCAGAAGTTCAGCAACATCTCACAAATGGATGTTGGTGGTGCCCCTAATACTTTGGCTGTTTTGTGGGGGGTCCCAACACAGACAATTCTTTG
This sequence comes from Cyclura pinguis, assembly GCA_030412105.1. Classification (NCBI taxonomy): domain Eukaryota; kingdom Metazoa; phylum Chordata; class Lepidosauria; order Squamata; family Iguanidae; genus Cyclura; species Cyclura pinguis. The sequence continues at coordinate 191,411,865 of CM059600.1, read as the reverse complement.
GCCTCTTCAGAGAATGCCCTCTGTTGAAAGTTTTGTTCTAGAGGCTGTAGGGCAAGACTATCATTTGGACAGTGCTTCTTAAGCTATATGATGTGGGTATTCAGAAGGGTTTTTCTCCCCCAGTGTACTTTTGTGAGCATCATATTTGTGCCCATTGACTATAACTGTTTCTTTCTTTCCTGGAAACTTGCTGTTGATTGGCAGTCATAGAACATGGAATAGTACATGGAACAGCATCAGTCCATGGACTGCCACTTTGAGTAGCATTGCATTACAAGAAGCATTCCTATAAAGGCTTTCCCACATCCCCTCTGCTTACAAGAAAAGTGGCAAAGATGGAAGAGAACAGTACCAGTTGCATTCTTGTCATTTCCCATGCAGCTGAGGTTTGCATCTCTTACAGATGTGGCAACTCTTTAGCCCACTTAGTGAAGATTCTGTTCAGCTGATTGCTCCCACCAGAGGTAATTGTAATACTAGAGGGTGGCAGAGAACCAGCCATAAACAAGTGTTATACAGATAAACTGAAATCCTTTGTGTCATTTTGGTAGTTCAAGGTCTGAAAAATCTGATATGGGATTGCAAGATGTTTTATGTTTTCTGGCTTGTCTTGGGTCAAAACACTTGTCACTTTCTTCACTGGAAGCATATCTGGTTACTCTCACTGTATATGCCTCCTCTCCTTTGGGTACCTTATGTTTTCAGTACCATCAAGTAAAACTGTTCCTTTAGGACTTCAGCATTCTATGCCTAATTAGATGCCCTCTTCTACAGGTTGGAATTTATTCATGGTTCTGTCATCCATTACTAGTAAGCCATTTGAATCTGTAGCAACACTAAGCTTGAATTTATTACCTTTTCAATTGCACTTTTTGTGGCAGTGTTATCAGTTGGACATCCAAGTAAACTAATGACACCACATTATGATCAGTAGTTATCTTCTTTTCCACAAAGATAAAGTTATTCTCAGACCAGATATCTCCTTTCTTCTGTACATAGTATCATCCTTTCATCTTCTACAAGGCATCATCCTATTATTTTTTTTTATCTGAATCCATCTAAGCCTAGGGAATCCTACCACTGCATTCCCTAGATGTTAAACAAGCTCTGGCATTTTGTGTGGAAAGGGCCAATGCTTTCCATTCAACTTTTAGGCTTTTTTTTTTTTGTCTGCTGCTCTGGACGGTGTAAATGTTATCTCATTTCAGCTCAGCACCTACCTAAGTAGATGGTATGCTGAGTTAAACTGGCTTGTCAACTGGCAAAGAAACTATTGAATCTGAGCCTATTTGCAGTTACTCTGCAAAAACAATAGTTGCTTCCACAGACTTCCTACACAGAATAGCTCTGTAGGTGGTCTCCTATGCTGCTACATGATTGCAGCCGTCTATTTTCATCTGCTTGGTAGTCAGTAGTAGAAGAGATGCTGCTTTCAAGGTAGCAGTTTTGCATTCACCCTGCTAGTGACTGGTGCTCCCACCTCAGCTAATTTAGCTTGCCAGTCTCCCATGTGTGTGAGGTAGAGAGACCATAAAGAAGCAAAATGGGCCACTTACCTGGCTTTTTGAGTGGTTATCTAAAAAAAAAAAACACTCTTCTCTCCTCTAGCAGCTTGTCACTGGCTATGTTTTTTTCTCTCTCTGGTTTTGGGTGCTGTGGTATATTTGAAACTGAGGGAAAAGATGGGAGCCTTGCCTGGACATGAACATTATCGTGCGGGTATACCTGAAATCTTCTTTAGTTCTAGAACAGGAGTGGACAACTGCACTTGAGGTGTATGTATGTTGAGAGGGCAATTTTCTGTCCCTAGGACCCTTTAAGGTCCAGATGGATTGCGGAAGTATAAAACAAAGTAAAACCCCAAAACCTAGAAGTAGTGAAAAGTTCACCTCTGGTTTTAAACAACAGATATTGTTTTTTAATGCTAAACAGTGCATGGTCATGAAACCTTAAAACTCATACAGAGAGAAATTATCTTCTGTGTGGTTTGGACCTAAGCTGTATAGGGCTTGTTAGATCATAGCCAGCACTCTGAACTGTAGCCAGAAATGAGCTGATAGCCAATGAAATTGTTTCAACAGAGCAGTAATATGTTTCTTGTAAGCCCAGTAAAGCATGCTAGACACAGCATTTTGGACCTACTGAAGTTCTGGAAGAGTTTCCAAAGACAGACCTATGTGTAGTACATTACAGTAGTCCAAATGGGCTGTAATCAAGGTATGTGTCACTTTAGCCAGATCCAACATGTCCAAGGATGGGCACAGCTGATGTGTTAATTGTGTGCAAAGGCACTCCTGGCCACTGCTGAAACCTGGGTATTCAGGCTGATGGCTGAGTGCGGGAGTACATCTAAACCATGAACCTGAGATTTAGGTAGAGCGTATCGCCATCCCATGCAGGTTGAATCCTTACTCTGTGATTTGCCTTTCAACTGACTAGGAACACTTCTGTCTTCTTTTTTTCCCCTTTGGTAGCTTTTGGGAATGCGAAAACCATACGCAATGACAACTCCTCACGATTTGTAAGTATTAAGTGGGGTATTAATGCTTTGTGGTAGAGTATGTAGGATCCCATTTTCTTGGGAGAATGGACATGTCATTGTTAACATCCGGCAAAAAAATGGAAGCAGAGCTTCTGTGCTAAACCCAGCCTTGTGCATCAAAATTCTGCATATTGTGTCACTTACTCTGCTTCTGTTCCATATGGAAATTGACAAAGAAATTGGAAAATGACACACACACACACACACACACACACACACACACAAAATTGGGTTTCTGAGATTTAACCAGTTGCCCAATTCTGTTTTCACAACCCTGAAGACTAGAAACTGGTTTTATAGCTAAAAGGAAGGTGAACAAGCTGAGATTCCCAGGAAGTTTAATTCTGCACCTATTTTTCCAAGTGAAATCACAAAATCATGGAATACAGACATGCCTTTCTTTCAAGGGTGGCATGGGAATTTGCAGGAGACAGGGAGGGAGGAGGCGCCAGCAGATTTTCTGACACATGACATCAGCCATCTATTGTAGCAGGAGACCACTTCTTATGGAAGTATATCAGGTGTTAGACATGGGAGGGATTGAGCCTCCACCAGGGCTGTACCTACACAGGGTGTCACCCACACAAACTCCACACTTGCTGGGAAGAAGTTCTAGAAGAAAAACATGCAATTGCTATACTATTGTATGTTCCTGTCTGCATGTGTCTATTAGGCCATAATAAAAGAGACTGTGGGAGAAATTTGAATGAGTCTCCCACAATTTTTTAAAATGGCAAATGCAGTTATGGAGCAAGGAAGATCTACAGTTTTCATTGGAACAGAGGCTGTGAGATGTAGAGGGTATTTGATCAGTTATGATCCCAACTAAAGCTGCTACTGATTCTGTAGAAGAAAACATACGCATTTCATGTAGTTTGGCCTTGCCTAACCTTTGTTTCCTGTAAGTTTTGGAAGCCCTCATCTCCTTATCTGTGCAGTAACTGAAGCGAAGATAAAATTAAGAATAGAAGATAAATGTTCAGTAATAGGATGACCTAGTTGTGTTTTTCAGTGATTGATTTGCTCCAGCTGCTTCCCACTTTCCCTACTGATAATCCTTTCTTTCTAGGGCAAATACATGGATATTGAATTTGACTTTAAGGGCGATCCTTTGGGTGGTGTTATCAGCAATTGTGAGTATGACTGCCAAGACTCATAAGAGGAGGGGGCACAAGCATACATGCATCCTTCTGGCTGTTTGAAAGAACTGAAGGCTACAACGCAAGAGGTGGCAACTGGCAGGGATTGGGGGGAGGCTATATTGATCCCCACAGGACCCTGAAAGGTGCCACTCCCCCCCCAAAAAAAACATGGATGTGATTTTTGGTTTCACTCCCAAATTGACTTTCCAAAGGGATGGTACTAGCCATTTGCTATATTCCAGGGAGCCACTTCCTGCTTGGAAAAGAACTCTGTCTGGGCCTTTAAAAGATGAAGGGGCTCCAAAAGATACCCATATGCAGCAAAATGGCCAGTAGGACACCCCAGAGGGTTTTTCAGGTTCCATTGACCTTATTGGTGGCAAAAGAAAAAGGGTGTTAGCCATTTGTGGGCCAAAAGCTGGGCCCCATTTTGGGGTGGGAGAGATAGAGCTGACAAGGACCTCTGGGGATCACAAAAATAGACATAGCTACTACATAGCACCTGTGGGTCACATTTTCCCCATCCCTGCTGTAAAGCAGAGTCACAGAAAGGAAGTGTCTGCTGGTATTTAGTGTGGGACAGGATCCCCTAGGAGTTAAAAGAATTGCATTGGATGAGGCCCTGAATTGCAGATATGAATATTTTTCTGCACCAAAACTGTAGATTTCCACCCAAATTTAGCTCCATGTTGGTGTTCTAGGTATGGGTAAAGTAATGGTGTAAGAATAGGAAATAGGGATGAGCACATTGGGTTTATCCTGTTTCTGTCAGCATGTTTGTTCCTCTCCATGTACAGGGAAAGACTTTCTAAAAGAGAGAACCTCGATAACCCAAGGGGACTCTTTCTGTGACGTGCAGTTTACAGACGGAAGGCACTCTTCTCTTGCCTACAGGGGAGGAATACTTAGTATATGCCTTACAAGATGACAGCTTAAATTGTGTTGCTGCTCTCTCAAATAAATTATGAAAAACCCAGAGTCATAGATTTGAAATATTAGCTCCAGACTGTGAAGAAATTCTGCTTCTGAGCAGTGCAGTCATCACAAGAGAGTCATTTAAAGATCTATTATGGCCTCATTATAATGAAGAAAATACAGTATAATGTAAGAAATTTACAAGATGAAAATGTTAGAAAGTGACAGTGGAGATGGAAAAAACTGACAGGAGCCATCAAGGGAGTGTTGGAGAAGAACCAGCTTGACCGAAGAATGGAGATGGTATCTAGACTTCTTCACATTCTGTTGATGGTTTGCACCTGTTGTATCTCTTTCACATGGGACATTCATTAAGAATGATTAAGATCTTAGCACTGGGTTTCGGATAGGTGATTACTATCCTGATGAAAGGAGTGCTCCAGATAAATGCTAGAAGATGACTCATAGGACCAAGATAAGGCAATTGTGGGTTAGAAAATGAAAGCTGAGATGGAGAAACCTAACAGTCTTCCATCATTCAACACTTTCTGGTCTCCTCATCTCCATTGTTATTTTCTGACCTAAGACTGCTTTATTCTAGTTACAGCCAATCATCTTCCGATACTAGATCTGGTTGCATTCAACCCCCAAGGTCAATTTTGAGCCCTCTGGGGTCCCTCAGGATTCTGGCTGATTCCTTGTATTTTTTAAAAAGGGCTCTCCTGAGCCTAAAACATCCTAGAAGTGGTCAATAACATGGCAAAAATCCCACCTCCACACCACAGGGTAAAAAATATTTTATCATGGGGGGGCAGGAGGATATGCCCTCAGAAAGATCCTGTAGGGTATCAAGGTTATCTCCCCAATCCCTGGCAGCTGCCCATCCTATTTTAGGTTGTGAACACCTCAGTGCAGTCGGAAACCTCAATCTGAATAACAGTATAGCTGCTTGACAGGTATCGCACTACAAATTTACAAAATGCTTATCCGTTCTAAATTGGCTTCACAATGGGATTGAAGCAGATATCATCAGCCTTTATTGCAGTTCACAAACCATAAGGCACAATGAAGCAGATATGTGAATGTGCTCTGATTTGTGTGATTGTGACGAGGCCTACTTCTTTCTCTCTCAGACGGGTATGGCAGCTCCCCAATCTGATAAGGCGCCCTGTCACTTCACACACAACTCTGTCTCCCCTCTCCCATAGCACCACCTTTGTGTAAAGGGTAAGGCCTTCCGGTGGTTCTTTAGAACCCCTGAGTAGTTCTACGGTAGTGTGTTTCTGTGTCTTTAAATGCTGTATATTACTCAGCCAAGTCAGTATTTATAAAAAATAAATTGTGATGTTTGTTAAAATAACATACAGAACAAAGTGTTGAGTTCAGGTATAAGCCAAAGCTAATACAATACTTCAGAGTACTTTTAGTCCGTTTTCTTATATCTTTAAACTTTCGTATAAGGCAAATAACATAAACAGCACTTTAGCTGCACTCTGATCAAAGGCTCAACCCCTAATCTAGGTCACACTCTCTGACCAGATTCTATAATGGTTTCATTACTCTTCTGCCTCTCTCTAGTCTTCCCTGACAATTAAACCCCTATACCACTCAGACAACCTCCCTGGCTGACTGAGGGACTTTGTTCCAGAGCTCTCTCTGGCTGAAGGATTGACAATGACAATCAGTGTTTGCCTTTTTATATCTTTTCCTTTCTGCCACCAGCCCCTCCCTTTCACAAATGGGCTGGGTTTCTCTCCTGAGTAGCTATTCTGGTTGCCTGGCAAACTGTTGCTAGGCTGCTCTGGCATTCAGGATAGCCACACACCCCAGATCTCCTTCACAGCAATCAGTTAAAATAACTGGTCAGTATGTTGGGGGAAAAAGGCTCCTGTGAAGTCTTTCTTCTCATAATAAGACAAAAAATTATAAAATTGTAAATAATTGTAAAAATGCTGTAACTTGCTATAAATAGTGAAATGCTACAAAATGGCAAATAATTATAAATTATATTTATAAAGCTACCAGCAATAGGTACTGGAGACAGTATTGATGGTGGTGTCCTGTTACACGTGGTAGGCTTGCAATTTTGGTCCAAAGGGTGTTGTGTGGAGCACAGCATATAACTGGCCATAATATTCTTATGACACTTGTTGTGGGACCCTTCTCAATAAACCGAAGTGCTAACGCTTCCTTACTGCTCAAGGAGCATGAGTTTCTTTGGGAAGCAGTAAAGACAGAGACTGCTAAAATATAGATCTCGGACCAAAATATATCAATAGCAAAATGGAAAGTGCAGCTTTGATCTGTGGCCCTGATTGGAAAAGTCATGAAACAACTTCAAGCAGAACAGTGATCTCAAGGAAAAGACGCTTACAAGGCAGTATGACATGGAATAATTAAATTATGATCAAAAGAATAAAAACACGGACTGGCTATCTCAGAGTCATGGTGACCTCTGTAATTTATTACAGTAAAATCAAATAGAATGAAACAGATCTATTTTCTCACGTAAACAAAAATAAACCGTGAGGAAGCGGAAAGGGAACACATAAAGGGACTACTGTTAAATATGATCACCAAAAAGTTGTTGATGGAAATATGCAAGGGGAAGAGGCAAGGCTAACATGCTCATCCCTAATCCGCTTGCACATTTACAGTACCTGTATTTAGAGCACCTAAATGAGTCTGCTATGTAGGATATGGAACTCTCTGCCCCAGGAGATTTCCTTACTTTACTTGCTTTCCTGCACCTTTAGTCATTAATTAGAAGCAATAATGCTATTAGGTACTTCTCAGTAGAACTTTCTTGGAGAATTTATCTGCATTATTGCTGCTGCTATTAATGTTTGTGGATGTATTTGTTTGCAGTAATTCTTAGCTGTCAGATAACTAAGATGAGAGAATGGTCTTGTTGGTTATCTGTGCTTTTGTGATGGCTGCTAAAACTGAGAATCCTTTTTTTCAAGTGAAGGATGTGAAGGAGTCGGATGGAGGATGGTTCAGCCCTTGTCACTGTACCAACGTTTCTCCAATCAGCTGAACTCCCCCTAAAAGGCTTTAAAAATAAAGGTAGAGGTGCTGGGCTTAGAACAAAAGTGAGCACAGCAAGCAAACAAACAAACACTTCAAAGACTGAAAAAGACATCTGACAGTAGAATCTGGTTGAAAAACAAGGCCTAAATCCGACTGTTAGTGCCAACTAGTGTTAGATGCATTGAATCAATGCAATTTGTATAGCTGATGGATTATCGTTCAGTGATTTATTCAGTAGGTCTGCTCTAGCTGAACTAGCAATCAGATTTAGGCACATATACTTAGAGTGTGCTAGGCCCAGTGTTAGCACCTGGAAAGTCCCAATGCCCTGCTAGGATCCCAAGGCTTCATTTGGACTTGAGTTGCTGCATACATTTGTCTTGGGGCGACGTTAAGCTGAGGGCTCTAGGCTATAGTGAAAGATGGAAATGCTACCTCCTGGTCATTGGAAGGCACTTTGTCCAGTACTAGCTATCTCAGAGATGGAGCGGGCCCTCAGTTAAGGTCTACCAGCATCTTTCATGGCTGCCTGACCAGGTCTAATTAGAGTAAAGAGAGAGCTTGTATCCTAAACTGAATCTGGCCTGGAACTCTTTCACATTCCTATTATAGTAGAAGTGTGAAGATAACAGAGAGTGGACCTCTAAATATTGCTGTAGCCCTATGTGTGTGTTAGAGCTAATGACAGAAAGAGCTGCTTGAGCAGAAGAATGAACTTTAGAGTCTCGGATTTCATGGCTTAATTTTGTCTCTTGTCCTTTAAAGCTTTGCATCTTTTCCCCTTCTCCTCTCTCCTTTCCCTCCCTCCCTGGTTTATTCTTAGACCTGCTGGAGAAATCTCGAGTGGTACATCACATGAAGGGAGAGAGAAACTTCCACATCTTCTATCAACTTCTTTCTGGAAGTTCTGACCAGCTGCTCAGTATGTTCTTCATGCTTAAGAGTTCCTTTGCTTACATAGGGTTAGGATTTGGGACTCTACAAAGTGGAGAAAGATACAGAAGAGACTATTGGAACTGAGGGAAATGCAGAAAAGGCCAATTGGTAGATCATTTCAGCACCTTTCAAGTGTCATCAATCCACTGAAGTGTGATTACTGAAAAGTGGTGGGTGGAATTGAATTATGAGAGTTAGAAATAGATCTGGAGCTTGAAAGGGCTGAACCCAGAACCCATCTAAAGATATTTATTAGGCCAATTTCCCAAAAATCTTTGTCCCATGAGACTTCCAACAGATAGCTCAGAACATTACACAGCATAATAATGTCAAATCAAGCTGGTCAGATAGGAAACAATTTCTGTATTGTAATAGTTGTGAGTGGTGCAGCAAATGACTGCTCCTGAAATTTCCTCTTTGATTTTGTCCCATCATCATCATCATCATCATCATCATCATTATTATTTAAGATTACAGATTTCCTGTCCTCTGACATATATGCAAAGAATTCTGTGGTACATGTAAGACTAACAGATTTGTTAGTCTTAAATGCGATTTATTAAACCAATATTCATGGATTATGATGGTTGCATGGAACATCATGTTAATGTTTTGGGTGTTTAACTGTAAAAAGCCATTATTTGCAAAAGTAAATTGCACGGTATCTTTGGAAAAATCAACAGGACTTCCTGAAGAATGCAATTCTGTAGCCCAGAGCTTTCCAAACTGCGTGTCATGACACATTAGTGTGTCAGCTGGAGTGTGTAGGTATGTTGCACAAACGTAACGGGTGGAGGGGCTGCCTCTCTTGCTGCTGTGCTGTGCCAGGCCTGGATGAGGAGGCTGCCGCTGCTGCTACCCTGGGCCCAGGAAGACCCTAACGAGGGCAGCAGCAGTGCTGGGTCAGGCTTGGATGGAGTGGCTGCCTCTCCCACCCCCACCACTGCCCTGGGCTGAGGAAGACCCCAGGTGGTGGTGGCGGGCCAGGCTCGAGTGAAGGGACTACCTCCACTTACTGAATTACTTACTGAATTACTGTGTCCCAAAATGATGCATGTCTAAAAAGTACATCACCAACGTGAAAAGTTTGGAAAGCTCTGCTGTAACCAGTTTCTGAAGAGTAAGCTTCACTGAAATGAGGCTCACTCAATGGAATTTATTTTTGAGTAAATATGAATAGAATTGTGCCAGAAATTCAGCAAAGATATATGATGCTTCTCACACCTTTAATGAAAATATGTGGCTTGGTGGATGAATTTTTGGGACTGGAGAATGAGGAGGACATCATTTCCTCCTGGATGTGGAGGAGTGCCTGTGAAGAAAGGCAAGGGGGAAAAGAATTAAAGAGACTGTGATGATGACCACAGTTCCTTCTCTTCAACAGAGCAATTAAAGTTGGAGCGAGATTGTAGCCTTTATACCTACCTTAACAAGGATGCCTCAAGCCTGAAGGGTATGAATGATGCAGCCAACTTCAAAATTGTTCAGGTATGAGCTGTATTCTGGTGGGTCTGGGATGTGAGTTGTATTGATCAGTGAAAAGCAAAATACCATCCTATGTATTGTAATAGCGATATGATTCTCCAGGCTTAGCTCCTTAAGTGGCTGCTGTGTTTGCCTTGTATTAATAGAAAGCAGAAATAGAAACATATTCCAAAGGGAAAAACCTGTAAAGGGGAACCTCAATCCCCAAAACAATCAAATGAGGACTAAGCGTGCTCAGTGGTCATAAAATTCTGATTGACTCTTTGGCAGGGGTGGTGCAGAAAAACAAGGAGGAAGGCCATGGGATGGAGTATTCTTGGAGACAGCATGGCTAGTCAGCTAGCTTGCTGGAACCCTGAACAGGATGACTCCTCTTGAGTGGGAGGATATACAGTACTATAATATTATACTGCAGATGTTCTTTTAAAAGTACATTTTTGTGAGCCCACTGAGCAGCCCTATAGAACCTGTGGAACTGTGCAACCCATATCTCTATTTCTTGCCACTCTAGTCCTTCCTACCTCACATCCCATTTTTACTGGGGAAGCCTCACTGGATTTTGCCTGTTTCCAGTACTTTCTTACAGGCTTGGCTTGTGTCTTGAAGGAGATAAGCTGAAGATCTTTATGATGTTTAATACTCCATCCTGATTTTGTTTCCGTGAAGGATGCAATGCAAGACATTGGCTTCTCCACATCGGAGGTGATGGCAGTGCTAGAAGTGATAGCTGTTGTCCTCAAACTAGGCAACGTGCAGCTGCGGGAACAATTTCAAGCCAGCGGGGCAGAATCCTGTGGTATCCAGGATGACAAAGGTCAGCAGGGTGGGGTGCATCATATCCAGGTTTACAGGGAAGCCCAGTCCAAGCTCAGTTGCACCACTGCTTTGGATTTTGAGAATGTGATCTTTCCATCCATGTATGGATGCCTGCAGCTTCTTGCCAATATTCTTATTTCTGTACCATGCTGGACAGACAGAGATCATGGTGCCACCATTGGTTTAGTTTTGTTAAATAGATTTGGAATGCAAGGTGCCTGATGTGAGAGAGCCTGAAAAGGGAGAGAGACAGAGACATCATTCGATTTACATTTTGCTGATACAACATTATTGAGATGTGTGGTTTCTTTCAATAGACGTAGATGCACAAAACGTCTACTTCATGAATGCCAACATCTAGTGAGCAACATGATAGCATCATATCTAAGCTTCATCAGCCTCAGAGCTCCCATTGATATGGAGGGGGAGTAGATTCTGTTTCATCAGATGCTAAAAGAGAGGAGGAATGAACAATGAACAATAGCCAATCACACGTTCTCCCTAAGGAGTTGCCCTTTGGTTTCCTTACTTCCTTCTTTTCCAGATTAGGGACTTTGTCTTGATATTGTTGTTGTTGCTACTAATATTTACTTATTGCTACTAGCTGTTATTACTAATATTTACTTATTACCTGAGTAAAGTCCTATCCAAACATAACAAAAATTGGCACCTCTCCTTGTTGCGAACAGTTCATATTACATAAACATTTACACCTATTAAGTCATACATTTTATTCCATAATTATTAACTGTCGCTTATCACTTATCATTTTAATTATAAGTGTTAAGGAACAGTTAATAATTATGGGACAAAATAGCTATTATGACTTAATAGTTAGATGTAAATATGTAAATGTTTATGTAATATGAACTGTTCATAAGTTCATAATTAATTGTTAACTTATTCTAGATTACTTTATACTAATGATCAATCATAAAAAATAATAATCACCTATATAAAAATAACATTTTAAAACAACAAACAGAATGGATTTTCTAAATCTACTTTTACACTTTTCATTTAGTAATATTAAAGCTTTACTCTAACTTTTAATGTTAGTGGTCCATGGTCTGTGCCACAATCTACTCTAGTCTTGTTTTTATGAAAAGAGTGGAGCTTTCCCATCTTCTGCTTCCAATTACGTAGTCTGTTTGATTTCTGCATTGGTTACCTGGTGATACTCATGTACACAGTTGCTTTTTTGATTGCTTGAAGAATGTGTTTGTGATGAACAAACCTTTCAGCTCTTGAAATTCAGTTAGTAGTTCTCTTACTTCATTTCTTGATCGTAGGCCAAATTTTCCTACAGTCTTTGATTTTGCTCTGTTTCCTACTTTTGAATTTCAATTGCCTATGATTAATAAGACGTCCTGTTTTAGTGTGTGATCAATTTCCTCTTGGACTCCAGTGTAGACTCTTATCAATTTATTTTTCTTCTGAGACTGTAGTTGGAGCATGAACTTAGATTTGGTTATACTGATGGGATTAATTTAGATTATGGTTGTCCTTGAAGTGGTGTTGATATTATTCAGTCAGACTTTGCACTATATCCTTTGACTGCTTTTGCTACATCTCTCTTCACTATAAATGCCACCTCAATTCTTATTAGATTTTCATTTCCTGAGTAAAACACTGTGTAATTATCTGACTCAAAATGTCTCATTCCAATCCACTTTAGCTCACTCACCCCAAGTATTGTGATGTTCCATTTCTTGTCTATTTTCCTCTGATTCATGCGTCTTGCATTCCATGTTTCTATAAGATGTATTGTACAACTTTGGACTTTCCTTTCATCTCTGAGGACATCAGCAGTAGATATGTCCTTTTGGCTTGAGTCCAGTTACAACATTAGCCACAGTGCTACTTGTAGTTGTCCTCTTCTGTACCCCAGTAGCTTGTTGAGTGTCATCTGACCTGGGAGTTTCATCTTCTGGCAGTATCTTTTGTTTCATTTTAGATTGTCTCATCATATGGTTCTCAAGGTAAAAGATAATCAAAAGGAGGTTACCATGCTTCCCCTTTGCACAGTACTAACAAACGTTAGCTGTGGCACCACTGCTGTTGTCTCTAAGAGATCCTCCACCAGTGTCACCTCCTCCTCCTCCTGCTGCCCCAACATTTGTCAAACATGTATTTCTCAGGTGGCTTGAGAGCAGAGTCCACATGGAATGCAGGGCTGGCCCTACCACTAGGCAGAGTGAACCACGTAGTAGGTTACAGCTATTTGGGCCACTTTGTTTGCTCCATGCCTCCTAAGGTAGCCTACTATTCTATGTACAGTGGAAGATACTGCCCATTTTTCCAGAGTTGAAGTAAATTTGGCCTTCCAGTCTGGTCAGGTACCTGTCAAGGGAGGAGGACTTATCTTGTCCTTTGCCTTTGACAGCAAAATGTCTTGGGCCAGCACTGACAGAGAAGGCACAGAGGGTGGGTACTTCTCATTTCCCCACACACCAGTTTTCTCTATGAAAATGAATAGGAAAAAGTGTATGTGAACAGGCAGAAGGCATTTTGTGTGTGTGTCTGTGTGTGTGTGTGTGTGTGTGAGAGAGAGAGAGAGAGATCAGCCCTGATCACATCCACCATCTGCCCATGTCGTGCCTCTCCCCAGGCCCTCTGTCATACGATCCCAATCACTACAGGCAACCCTGGTGGGGGGAACAATTGCTCACACATCTTGTAGAGCCTTTCCTCAGTCTTGAATCTCTCTGTTCTGGTCCCGTGACTTGTAATATGTTGCCACTGTCAGGAAAATACAGTAATGGGAATTTTGCTTTCTTTTTTTAATCTCCACCCCTGCATCTTGCACATTTACAGTAATACGAGAGATCTGTCAGCTGATCCAATTGGATGAATCTGTCCTGGAGCAAGCTTTCTGTTCTCGCACAGTGGAGACCAATCAAGAGAAAGTGGTAACAAGCCTGACTGTCCCACAAGTGAGTACGGGCAATAGGGAGGCACATACACACATGCATATACTTTTTTTTTCTATGTTGCTGATTCCCATGCAGAAATCTTAGCTGTGGAATGCATTATGGTTTTCTTCAAAGAAAATACTTCACAGAGACTCAAGCCTATCTTCTCAATCAGTTCAGTGGGAAGTCAAGGGTAGAGGCAGTCAAATTGGCTCAAGTTGGCTATCATCACTTCAATAGTCTGGTGGGCCACACAGATTGCCTATTCTTTGCAAGAGTTTGCTTTTGACATGCAACTGCAGATATGGAAGCACTAGTGCAAATTCATTTTTACTAGTATAAAAGGTTGGCCCCCAAAGTACAGGTATCTTATGTTATTCTAATGGCTTCAGGGAGCAAGGCCTTTTTACTGGAGGCAAACTGTTGACTGATTTATCCCCTCAGGAGGTCCATCCGCCTCATCAAAGTCAATTAAAACTGATTCAAGTTTCATTGTTCCACAGAATCTTTGGAGAAAGTGGGATGGAGAGCTGAACAGGATTTAATTGTTTGCTGCTGTTTTCTCTTTCATGTTTTAGAATGTTTGCAGCTATTTTAATTTTAATGTGTATTGTTTTACTTCTGGTGCTTTGTTTTAACTGACTTGCATTTCCTAGGGAGAGTTATAAGCTGTTTTGTGGACTTCCAGGGAAGGGAATAAATTAATTAATAAGAAGCTGAGTTAAAAATAACCCAAGTGATCCAAGCAGTAGAGGGTACCAGTAAATAGAGCCTCAGCATTTACTTCCTGCAGTAGACATTTCTTGTTCTAGGTTTCTCACAAAAGAAAATTTGAATCCATTGGGTTAAATAGTCTTTCCCGTTCACCAAGCTTAGAAAACCTGGCTTTTGTAGATAGAGTACTATCTATAATAATAGCTATACGTGTGGTATATTTTTCTGCCATGTCTTGTCCCTCCAAAGACTTCTGGGAATTTTTGTAGTATAGAGCCAGTGTGGATTAGTGGTTTGAGCATTGGACTATGATTTTTGAGACCAAGATTTGAATGCCCACTCACTCATGGGAACCCTCTAGGTGACCTTGGACAAGTCACTGCCTCTCAGCCTCGGATTGCAAACTCTCTCTGAATAAATCTTGCCAAGAAAACCCCATAGTAGTTTCATCTGAGGAAACAACTTGAAAGCACTGAACAACACAACATTAGCAACAGACAATAATCAGAATTTTACTAGTGATGAGTAGGTTCAGACTAGTTTAACTAAGTCCTATCAGAGATCTGTAAAATCTCCCACATATTGGATCTGACCACTCCACTTCAGACCTTCTGAGTGCTTTCCGGGCCTGTGGTTACTACTTTTGCCTAGAGTATTCAGTCTTACTTAGTATCAGTGAAGCCTCTCTCCCCTTCCCCATTATTAGCCCCCATGTGGCAGTGCACATTCAAGAAAAAGACTGTCAGGAAAGTTGCTGAGATTTAAATCTCCCCAACTTTGTAGTGAACCTATTCTGGACCACGCTCCACACACTGAACTGGATTTTTTTTAAAAAAGGAATTTTAGCTCCAAAGTGCACATTTAAGGTATCAGCTACATTGTAATGCAGCTATTGAATCATAATATACAGTTTAGCACAGTGCAAGTCAAAGTGGTCGTCCATAAACCGGTGCCAGTCCATGAGCCATTGGCTGCCAGTTCATGACAAGTTTTCAGGAAAGAAAGAAATCACTGTAAACAGTGGGCACAAATATGGTCCTGGTCCCTGCACATTGGGAAAAACTCTGCTAGTCTGCTACATTAGATAGCTCCCAAAGCATTAGTTTAGCTTTTAGGTTTCTGAACTGACTATATTTCATGGTCTGACCATATCTGTCTTTGTTCCTAGGGGTACTATGTGCGGGATGCCCTAGCAAAGAACATGTATAACCGACTTTTCAACTGGCTGATTAACAGGATTAACGAGAGCATCAAAGTGAGTGTGTATGGTGGCTCTGATTAAAGGCATTCTCCAGATCCCCTTTAGCTGCATTTGCACAGCAGTAGACAAATAGAGTTAGGTATTGCTGAGAAAGCTATCAATTGAGAGACATATCTCGTTCCTATCACATTTAATAAGGGTGGATAAAAGAGTCGGTTGTATCTATTCTCAGAAGATTGAGAAATGTAAATGCTTTCAGGACATTTTAATCCAATGCAACTGATAATCATCAGATCTCTGTTTCCTCAGGTGACAACAACTGAACGCAAGAAAGTGATGGGTGTTCTGGATATTTATGGTTTTGAGATTTTTCAAGTGAGTGGCAGATATTTTTCTTAACTGTCTTCCTAAGAGAAAGATTTGGTAAAAGACTTCAAAGTTGAGGTAAAGCTCATTCAGTACTGGTGGGACTTTAAAATGTGGTGTGTCTGAATTTTAAACTATAGAACATTCAAAAAACCTGAATTTATGATGTGCAAAGAGATTGTGGTGGGTGTCAGGACTGGAGGAGGTTGGCAGAGTCTTCCATGTAGGACAAGACTCAAATATATACATTCCTTAGCCCAGAGGTGGGGAAATTGTCACTCCAGACTTCAGCTCCCAACAGCCTCACTCAGCATGACCACTGGAAGTTCCAAAACATCTGGAGAGGTTCCCCAGTACTGCTTTACCCAGTATCCTTTTGCTGTCTACATTTCTCTTTGATTCCTTCCTCTTTGCAGGACAACAGTTTTGAGCAGTTTATTATCAACTACTGTAATGAAAAGCTCCAGCAGATCTTTATCCTGCTGACCCTGAAAGAGGAGCAAGAAGAGTACATCCGGGAGGTAGATTTTTTTCCCCTCTAGAAGCAGATTTGGTTCATATTAATGGTTTGTGCAATAAAATAAAATAGTGCATAGCTGGAAATGGATAGCTATTAAGGATTTAGCATAAAGCCAGAAAGAAATGGGACGTGTATTCTACAGGATAATGTAAACATGGCATAATACAGTTAACAGAGTCATTTGTATACACTTTGCATATATATAGGTTTTGGGGAAAAAATTACAGTCTTGGTTTGTGTAATATATCAAGCCGTCAATGAGTGTAGAACAGACCCTGGTTATTTAGAAACAAAAGATGAGCCATTTCCTTGCTTACAAAAGATAAAGCCATTAGTGGTGATTAGTCACGATGGCTATATGCTGTCTCCAGAGATATGCTGCATACCTGGGAATAACTGCATAAACAAGCGGAAGGATACTCCTGAGCTTCTGGGATTCTTGAGCCATCTGACTGATGACTACAGGACCACATAGGCTGTTGGTCTGATGCAGCACACCTTTTCTTATGTTCTTAGGAACCTCTTCCATACTGACCTGAAGCTTTCATGAAAGACTTGCAAGTGAGGCCAAGTGATTTCTCTTCTTTAAAATAGTTGAGCTTCATCACTGTTGGTGTTATCGATGTTAACATTGGCACAATTGTCTTGGGCAAACCCTTTCAGACTTCCCACTTCTTGTATTATGGTTCTAGTTCCTAGTTTGCAAACATCCTTCTACATTTCTTTCATTTATATCACTGCACTGTAGGAGCTAAATAGGGTCAGCTCTTGTTAATATTTAGATGGGAGACTGCCAATGTAGGCTATATGCTGTAGGCTATAGTTCTGAATGTGGAAGGAACTGGCAAAACTACCTTTGAGTGTTTCTTGCATTAAAAAACCCTATGAAATTCATAAAATTCAATTCACCATAGATGACATGAAGGCACATATAACACATACCAAAGTAAGAACTTAAAGCCAACCACAAAGCTAGTGTTTAGCTTGTATTGGTTTCCCTTGACACTTCTGTGTGGGTGGTGCATTCCATGATGAATCTAAATAAGACCTGGACTGAGGAGTCTTAGCTTCATGGTCCTTCAGACAGCAGTGTATGTTACTACCCTCCTGGCTATCATTCCATGTTTTACAACTGCTGTATTGCAGAAGAAGAAGTGACAGATTTTTTTTTTAAAGTCTGGCTACATTTAGGTTGCATTTTAAATCCATTTAAACCATAGCACCCTCATGCTTACAGCAATAACACGGTTTGGTGTTCTAGTACTTAAACATGTTTACTTCAGAATAAGCAAATAGGAGAAAAGGATATATTTTCAAAGTGAAAATGTTAAATGGAGTATCTATATCTAAATATACCTGGACCATAATTTTTAAAAAACAACAAGAAAAAAAAATACTGTGTCACACAGTCTTGGCCCCAGCATGCGCATTCCAGTCTGGGTACCAATGCCTGGACCATTTGCCATTCTCATTTTGAGCACACACACCTTGGCTCCAGAGTCCAGCCTTAGTTGCATCACTGGGTGTGTTCTTTACTCATCAGACAGCATGACAACTTTTCACAATGCAATAGACGAAGTCAGTTTGTGTGCTGTGCACTGTCCTTCCATTGATGATCTAATGTCTTTCTTTTCTTCAGGGCATTACTTGGACTCATGTGGACTTTTTTGATAACAGCATCATCTGTAATTTGATAGAAGATGTAAGTTATTTTCAGAACATTGCTGGATAAACTGGAAGCAGGGGTGCAATCTCATATCCTCACATACACTACTTGTATAGCCATATTTTTCTTCTAGTGCTTGGTGTTGAGGTGTTGGCTAGGGTGTTGAGCTTGGATTTTGGAAACCTGGTCTCTACAAATTATTGAGTACAGATTGCCTTGGATCTTAAGGTATGTTAGATTAAAGATGGACATGGATTAAAAGTTTCCTATATCTTGTCTGTTTCAGTCCCTCGAGGACTTTGTAGGCTATGCCAGCATTCAAGGCTTGTCTGGCAGTGGCTGAGTTGCCTAATAATGAAACATGATAACGGCAGAGAAAAATACTCATTGAAATCTGCATGCTACCTTCTTCCCTTCTACACTCTGCCCTTTCAAGTTGGCAGCTGGGACAAATGTCCTTTCTGTCTGGATCAGGACTGAGGGGGGCAGCAAGAACTGCCTTATAACTGCTCCCTCTATGCCCAGAACACAGGTGGTATCCTGGCCATGCTGGATGAAGAATGTCTTCGCCCTGGGAAGGTGAATGAAACTACTTTGCTCAACAAACTCAATGTCACATTTAAGGATCACCAACGCTATGAGAGCAGAGTTACCCAGAATGACAAGCACAAAATGGATGCCAGCTTGTCCGCAAACTGCTTTCGCATTCACCATTATGCTGGCAAGGTAAATGGTCCTGGGAGACTTTCAGCAGGAAGTTGAAGGTAGCAAAGTACCATTCTCAGAGTGTAGTGGGTTACAGTATTGTTTACAAAAGTCAAACATATTTCAGAGGCATTATTGTTTGAGTTACTTAGGCAAACTGCTACTGTACAACAGCAAGGGCCAGTGCCCATGCTGGTTGGGGGGATTCTGGGAGTTGTAATGTAGAAAATCTCTTCCAGACTCTGGGGCCAGAGCAGATAGAGAAGCATCCCAAAATGGTGGAGCTCTCTTCTCACAAACATTCACCAGATTTTGAGTTATGATTATCCAAGGCATTTTGGTGCCTGAAGCAGAAAACTGAAACATTTCCCCTCCATCTTCATTGCAAAAAAGAGATAATAAACAATACTATGTCCCCGCCGTGGTGCCCTGCAGTCGGTTGCCTGAGATGGAGTCCTTTATAACCCCAAGAGCTTTCAGTTGTTAAGAACTATCGAGACTATAAGGTACCTGTTGATCCATATATTATTAAACACTAAGTTCCTCTTTATTTTCTATTGATATGCACCCAGTTCCATTAAGACTGTGCAGCAGAGGCAGGAAACAATGATCCTAAAAAGACCCACTTAACTGAGGAAGCAAAGCTGTGTTCAGAGCTTAGAAAGTTACTTTGTGAAAGTAATTTGTTTCTCCTACTTGTTACAGTGTTTTACAAATAATCCGTTGCTGTTACATATTACAACAATGTTGAAAAAGTAACTTGTCCTGTTCATTCATAGCCTTTCTGTTATTTTCTGGTGGTTTTTTTGTTTTGTTTTGTTTTGGTTTTTTTTGAGAAAGAAAATTCTGAGGATTTATAAGACAATGGAATAAAATTTGGAAAATTTATATCAAAATACCTCTTAACATGCCCTTGAAAAAAATTACTTATTATACCAGTAAAGTAATTCAGTTATGTTACTTGTAACTTTTTACTTCCAGGCTCTTTCTGTGCTCTTGCTGCCCCATTTCAGGCTTCACATGTGGCCTTGGCAACTGAATGCTTCTTCCAACTCCCACTCCCAATAAAAAATTTTAAAAAGAGAAAGAAAAATTCCATCTACATATAAATTAGATATCAGGGACAAGGAAAAATTCTAGTGTAGTTCTACTTGCTCTGTGTGGAGGGGATTCTTTTGCATAGAAAGCCATTCAGTTTTGTGCCAAGCATAAGCTATTTGCAGCTAAAAGTCTGGATATTGGTTTACCAGTTCAGGGAGAACCAAGTCTGAAACAGCATGTATGACAAAATGTGGTGGTGAGTTTCCACTCCTTGAATTAAAAAAAAAAAGGGATGGGCTATCCTACTGGAAAAACTGCAGCCTTTAAAAGCCTTTAATAGTATTTCAGCAAAGTTAAGTTTGAGGAAGTCACTTGGGAACAATGAATTAATTGGTTTGTGGCCAAAATATTTGGTTTCTGTCTTGAGATTACTCTGTTTCACATTCTGCTTGAGCTTTCCCTTCTTCGTGCCCCCCAATATATCAGCAGATAAAGCAAAAAAAAAAAAAAAAAATGGATGTGAGGGATGTGTCTGAGACTTACTAATCCATTGAATCTCCTCCATTTCAGGTGACTTACAATGTGGCTGGATTCATAGAGAAGAACAATGACCTGCTCTTTAGAGACCTGTCACAGGCCATGTGGATGGCCAAGCATGTGCTGTTGCGTGGCCTATTCCCTGAAGGGGACCCCCAAAAAACCTCACTCAAACGTCCACTCACTGCTGGTTCCCAGTTCAAAGCTTCTGTAATCACCCTCATGAAGAACCTGTACTCCAAGAACCCTAATTATATCAGGTAGTGTGTATATATGTGAGGAGGATGGATTTGGGCTGTATTTGAATTGTGTCACTTTTGTTGGCTGGAAGGGATGTGGGAGACTAGCAGTCTTACTCTATAAGGCTATTCTTATATTCCCTTTTCTGCCAGGTGTATCAGGCCGAATGACATCCAAAAGCCTGCTGTATTCACAGATGCACTGGTTCGGGCACAGGTGCGCTACCTTGGCCTGTTGGAGAATGTGCGTGTTCGTCGGGCTGGCTATGCCTATCGGCAGGCCTACGAGCCATGTCTGAAGCGCTACAAGTTACTATGCAAGGAGACCTGGCCACAGTGGAAAGGAAGTGCAAAGTATGTGTAGAGGGAAAATTTATTCCTTGAGGGCTCAAAAAGTTGATTTAATTATACAGTGCTAACTGGACTCTTTCCTAGAAGCCCCGAGTCCATCCTAAACAGGTAATTAAATTGACCTTACATAGAATTCTTCCAAAAATATGGAGTGGCAGCATACCCACCAACGTTTCACAGATGAAAACTGGGACGCTTGTGACCAGGCAACATCAGAGTGGGGTCAAGATGGCAAAAGTTATAAATGAAGAAGATCAAACAGTACCACTCAGGGACATTGCGTTAGGTATCTTCCCTGAACTGAAGATAGAAGGCAATCTCTAACTTATTATGAGTTTCTCAAGAAAAACATATTTTATTCCCAGTGAGAAGCAAACCTGCTCCAAACTTCCAGTCATCTGGTAATATGTATTGAAAGACAGTGAGATGCCTTACATGTCCTTTGCGTTTGTTTTTAAAATATTAGCCCAAGATGCTACACATTTTCCATGTGTAAATATATGCAAGCATAGTTATGCTGGGCCCCGCACATGTGCATCCAATTTGCAGTGGGCACCACAGCTTAAGCTCACCACTTGTACAACTGTTGATTTGAAGTGGAGAACCACAGTTTTGGCTTAATTTGGCCCCATAGATGATTCCCTTACCAATTGCCCTCCAAACTAATTGAGAGTGAGCCCAGCACTCTGTAGATAATTTCTGATTGCTTTCCCATCATCTTCTTCCTGGTACAGGGATGGTGTTCATACCGTTTTGAGCAGTTTGGCCATCGACCCAAAGGAGCTGGCATTTGGACACAAAAAAATCTTCATCCGAACACCAAGCACAGTAAGCTGATGGTGTTAATCTGGGCTGGGTATAAGGGGGAACCGAGAGGAGAGGGCTTTGTCTACTAGCTCTCCAAGAGTGAAGAGCAGGAAAAATATTGCTTCTAGGATTGTACCAAATATTATCTGCTTGAAAGTAGCAATTTGAATGAGGTAGAAGCTTCTGCTATAAAATATTCAGACTGCCATATTCATGTCTCCCACTACACACCCATTTTTTTCCATAGGAAGGATTATAATCTTTATGCTTAGCCTTAAGAGTAAATAGCAATAACATATAAATGTGTCCAAATTATACTTTGTAATTATGTTTATCAGCTGCAAGTATTAACTGTTTTACACAAATGGTTTTGGTAGTGCCAGAAATTCCTTTCTTTGTCCAATGATCTTTCATCATCTCTGCTTTCAAAAATGTTGCTTGCCCACTGCTGCCTGTAATACAGTGTCAAATCCACGTGGCTGTGTAGTGTTGCGATGTCATTCACTATTTAATTATTGGCTAGATCAGGAGTGGGCAAAGTGAGCCCCACAGGCTGCATGCATTAAAAAAAAAAAATCCTAGCCCTAGCAGCTGTGATATTAGGCAAAATGTGAAGGTGCTTCTCTGTGAAATTGTTCTACAAGAAACAAGTCTACCCTCACCTTTCAGGCATGAGGGAAAAGAAAGTAAGCCTTGCATGCAGAGGAGATGAGCTGAGGAAGGGAGTACAAGAGAAAGAAGAGTGAGCAGTGCAAAAGTGGAATGCAAGAAAATAGGGACGGGGTGCATTGTGAGATTGTGAGGGGACGGGAGGGAAGGAGTAGAAGTGGAATGAATCCTGTGAACAGGAACACACAAGAAGCAAGAGTAGGGCACAATGCAAGAGCTTGAAGTAGGTGAGGGAGGAAGCATGAAAGAAGAGAAAGAGAGTGATGTAACTGGTGGCATGTAAGAAGCAAGGGAGAGAAGCATTGTTAGGGTGCATGTGGGGTAAGAGAGGGAGGGAAGAATGGGTGCTGCAAGCAGCATCGTGTAAGAATTCCAGAGCCTATAGGTCAGGATTTCTGAAAGGAAGCAGTGGCCTGACATCAGAGAATAAATTCTGTGACCAAAGAGAGATTTGAACTTAAGTCTTCCTGTTCCAAGGTCATCACTTTCAACATTACTTCTGCGCTGGTTTTCTCGGTTCAGTTCTAACTGTTCACAAATGGTATGATGGTTAAGAGATAGTGGAAAAAGCAAAATGCAACAATTAATATGCTGAATTTGCATAATTTGAATAATTTTCATAATAGGGAAAATAAATGCCTGGATTTCATGAAGTGGAATCTGGCAATCCTAACTGATGGTTTTTTTAAAAAAACCTGGTTTGCCCCAGAATGCCTCCAAAAGTTCTCTAAGAAGCATCAACGAATTCTTGCCATGTTTTTGGCCTTTTGGGTCATTTTAGGCCCAATTTTAGGCCCATTTTAGGCCCATTTAAAATCAGGAAGTGAACAGGAAATGACTTCTGATTACTTCCTGTTATTGAAAAAAAAAGCCTTACTTGGGCCTAAAATGGGCTAGGGGGACAAAGTCATGGTGACAATGGCCCCTACGACTCCTAGAAGACATTTGTGGGAGGGCATAGTGAAGGGTGCTGGCCTCCAAAGTCTCCTAGGGGGGCTAATGCCACCCACTAGCCTCCCACAGCTACCCAACCCAGGGTGGAGTTGTAGAAGAAACAACAGTTAGGGAAGGGGTAGCATAGGTCAGCCCCACAGTAACAAGAACTGGAAACATGAACAGCAACTGAAAAAAAAAAGGAGTGAATATTTGCACACAACATGTACTCACTTTTTGCACAGTTGTTTTTTTTTTGTGTGAACAAAATCTGTCCTATTTGTGTACACTATGTACACTTTTGTACTTGGTTTTCAAACTTTAGACTTTGCTTGTGTGCATTCTCCCTGTTAGCTAAAATATGTTTGTGTTGTGCACATCTGAATTGTGTGTGTTTGGCTACGTGTACTTCTCAAATGTGCATATTTCAGATGTGCCTGCAACCATCTAATAATGTGCAGTATGGAACATAAAGTGTTCAGTTTACGTTCAGTCCAGGAAGCACAGAATGGTAAAAATCCACAAAAAAAATCTGCCAACGCATATTCTTTCCACATCCCCCCCAGTATACGATTCTAGATGAAGATGAAAATGGTTGACTGCAGACTCTTTCACCAGTTGCACCCTATATTCCCAGTGGAATAGGCCAGAACCCTGAGATGGAAAACAAATTCACAACTGTGAAAGCCTTTAGTTAACAACAATGTGATGTGCTACTACAGTTTTCACAGGAAAGACTAATGAACAATTTGATCCTTAGTTACACACACTATTTGTGACCCACATGTTTGCTGGGGACAGAGGAGAAGCTGATTGTTTGGGGCAGTCATTGTAATTTACACTGACATTTATTACCCAGTTTAAAGCAGTGATGGGTTTGCCATGTGTGGATGTGTCTGTGACATTTTGCATGGGAGGTTGAAGAAGAAACTCTCAAGTCCTAGGGTCATGCTTAATCTCATGGGTTCATATACAGTACAGCAGTGGTTCTTACCATGGGTCCAAAGACCCTTGGGGGTCCACAGAGCCTTCACAGGGGATCCTAGCCCTGCAGCTGTGACAGCAAGAGGGATTTGCCCAAGACTACCCAGTGTCTGAACGGGGATTTGAATCCAATCTCCAGAAGGCTTTAATAAATAAATATTTGAATGTTTAAATAAATATTTGACTATTTTAAATATTTAAATCTTGAGTTAAATTATATTTACTAAGGGTCCCCAATAAAGAAAAGCTTAAGAACCATTGCAGTAGAGGTTTTAAGAAACATCAATAATAAGGTGAAACTTGATCAGGGAGAATTTCCTGTCTGCTCAGTTCTGACTCAGTACTGCTACCTTTTCAACCTTGCCCTTGCAGCTTTTTGAACTGGAGAGGAGAAGACAACGGCGAGTGGAGGAGCTGGCTGCCCTGATCCAAGCTACTTTCCGGGCATGGAAATGCCGCAAGCACTATCTAGAGATGCGCAAGAGCCAAATTGTTATCTCTGCCTGGTATCGGGGCCACACAGTAAGATGCAGATATAAACCCACATTTGAATTTTTGGTTTTAGACTTCCAGAGCCTCTTGTTCTCTGTGGCTGTTACAGAAATTGTCAGTAGTGGAGCAGTTTAAAATCTTTTTTTGTCATGCATCTGTGAGGAGAGTGGGCTCCTCTGTTGGTTATATGGTACTTGGCTGGCTTATGAATCCCATATGGTTTGCCCCTTTAGTTCCCAGGCATGTGCACCAGCCAACCACAAAATTTGATAGTGGTGGTGGGGAGTGGTTTGCTTCTCCTTACTCTCTTCCATGGTTGTTTCTCTCTCTCTCTCTGCAAATTTGTATGAAAAGCATATATGTAAAAGTTGATATGTCCCTAGGCTAGGTACCCGCACAATTTCAGAAAGACAGGTCCTGGTGGTAAGGAGTTATGATGGTTGAAATACAGCTTGGCAATGTTGTGTTTTCTTATTAGTTGGCATAAGTGTTACAGAAAGTGGAAGAGAAATGGGGGTGGGTGATGGATGCATTGGAGAAACAAAGAGCAGAGGCATATCTAGGGTGGGCAACTGGGCCATGTGCCCCAGGCGCCAATGCTGGGGGGGACACAAAAAGGCCAAACCCCCTCCCACCTACGCTTGGCCCACCGCCACCCCCCGCCCACACTGGGGTCCTTCATGGTCCAGTGCAGGGGGCAGCAGCGACAGCAGCAGCCTTCCCGCATGTTGCCGCCCACCACCACTGCCCCACCCACCGCTGTCCCCCACCCACTGCCATGCCCCTGCCTGCCACTGTCCTCCAACTCCACCAGGGTCCTTCCTGGCCTGGTGTAGGGGGCTGGCAGCGGCGGCAGCGCCTAGGAGCGCAACTTCCATGCTTGCCCTAGGCACTGTTGGCCTAGATACACCACTGACAAAGAGACATGAGCATTCAAACACCCGCTACTGTACTCTCCTAGCTCCTGCAGAATCCACCTAAACAATTTTAACAATCCTGCTCATGGGAGAGATAGCCAGCAAAGAGTAGTGGACACTGGTTCAACTATGTGATATATTACTTAAGCATTAGAATTGGAGAGCCCAGGTAAAACCATTTTTCTACTAAAAGACCTATACTGTTATTATTTGGAAAATTTGGAGCTGCTAATCACAATACAACACTTACTTTACTCCTTTGCCTTTCCTGGTGTTTTCCCTAAAAGGAAAGCCTGGGGGAGAAATATATCAATTTTGGGCATGCTGTCTTGTCTCTGTGTCCTCTAGATCAAAATTGCCAATCTTCTGGAGTGTTCAGAGTGAGATGTGGTCTGCTTGGAGAAGGGGTTCCTTTCTGACATCTCTTGAATCTGTGCATATCAATCTGATCTATATTTTTTTAAAAATTCCATGCACCCTACTACTATTTGCTATACTGAAACATATCAGCAAAGCATACTTAAGTTCATTTAAATTTACTAAATGGTTCTGCCTCCTATGGAACTCTAGAAAATAGAGTTCTGGGAGAAAGACTAGCAGTTTCTATCAGAAAAATCTCAGCATCCTCAACAAACTACAATAACCAAAATTCTTCTGGAGAAGCCATGCCAGTTAAACCAGTGTAGAACCAAGTGAGTTGCAGTGCAGATCACCCCTAATTAGTGACTTCCTCTATGAATTTGGAAGGCCTCTGTTTACTCGTGAGAGTTCTTTACCTGAAGACCAGAAATGAGAGGCCAGACCCTGAGACCTGGGAACTCCAATTATTGGTGCAGGAGTCTTATCCTCTCTTGCACTAGCTGCAAAACCATAGCATTTGTCTCACAACAGTATCTGCTTCTTACGCTGATTCTCTGAGGTCCCTGCATACCAGTTGTCTGGTTTGTGCTAAGGTTAACATTTTGTTTTGCAGCAAAAGAAGAAATATGGGAAGATGAAAGCATCAGCTCTTCTTATCCAGGCCTATGTCAGAGGCTGGAAGGTGAGGAATGTGCAAAGTTAGTACATGCAGCTCAAAAACCAAATACGTCTTCAGTATTATTTAATTTGTTTTTACTATTCCATTGAGTCTTACGGTACACCAGACTGATAGAAGAGTCTCAGATTTTATTCTTGCTCAGTCCAGTTTCATACTAGGGTAAAATAAACTGACCTGAGGAGCTGACTATAAACAGTCTCTGATCACACTGGGAACTAATAGAAAACATTCTGAAATAAGTAAAATGCATATGGGTCTCCAAAATACATAAAATCAGGAAAAATAGGAACAAAATCTGGGACTTTCTGGTTTTCTTAATCAGTCTGAATGCACCCATAATCATTCATTTCTGCAAGAAAATATTCTAAGAGAAACACTCCTCAGTATCCAGTCATTTGGGAGGTTTGTGTCACTTCCAGTCAGTGTTTGAGTGAAACAATGGGCCTGCTTTAACAGATGTATGCAGACGTCAGCTTCACTGGTCACCTGCACCAGCGATACTGTGGAAGTATGCCTCCCAACAGGGATACTGCCTTGTTAGTACAAGGGCCCAGAATACAGCAGAGCGGGATGTGTGGGAGGGATCAGACTTAGGCCATTTCCGCATGGGGCAAGAGAATCGCCCCATGCCGGTACTTACTGGGCTTCTTGGCTCCACGCTTGGGTCCAGACTGGTCCGGGGCAGTGCGTGCCCGCCACTCCGCACTGCTCCGGTGACAAAAATGGTGCCTTCCGGTTGGTCGAGGCTCTCCACCAACCGCTGAAGCTCGCCAGCCTAAAGCCCACCCCCAGCAGATCGCAGACTCGCACTGGTGCGAGCCTGCAAATCTGCACCGGAGCGTGGGCACGGAGTGGCGCGCTCCGTGCTTTTGAAAGACCTGTTTCAAGCGGTCTTTCAAAAGCACGCTGGACAACCACTTCGGGTCGTTCTGGAGTGGGCTGAGGTGCGGAACTACACTAAGTAGGTCCGACCCAGTCCGCTTCCAGGTGCAGACATCCTCCCTGGAGGACGCTCTGTACCGTTTCTTTAAGCCCATGCAGAAATGGCCTTAGTTGGCATCCTAGACTCTCAGATTTTGTATTCATTCCCCACAAACATTGTATTATGCTAGTAAGAGAGTTGCTGTTAGTTAAGGTAGGCCAGTTGATAATGGAAAATCAAAAACCACTTGTCCCCTGTCTCTGAAGCTGTGACAACAAAGCACAGGGATCAGGCCTCCACATTTGTGGGTTTGACTTTCACCAATTTGATTATTTGCTAGTTTCTTCAACCCCTGCCCCCACCCACTTCATTCACTTCTTTTGCAAGGGAGTGCTTCCTTTTGGTGGCTCCTATCAGGCTATGTGGTCCTTTAAAAACTCACCTCCAGTCCTGCTCCTCTTCCACCAGACACCGCCTAGCTTACTGAGGATGAATTGTAGTCCAATTTCCACAAAAACTTTCCTGATGCCCCCATATACACTCCAGGAAGGAGATGGGTATGAGAGAGGAAATATAGGGCCACCATGCTGTCCCACCCTCTCTCCCTCTCCTTTCAATGACTTGGTTTGGACCCTGGGTGGCTGTTCTCCCCACCATGGCTCGGTCTCCTTGTCACAGACACACACATTTTGATACGTGTGGTTTTTCCACTTTTGTGGAGATCCTACACCCCTAACCCTAGCAAATGTGGAGGGCCAACTGTGTATTGCAATGTGAGGGACTATAAGAGTGAACCCACCTTCCTCTTTTCAAAGGGACCCTGGTGAATTCTCTCCTTCTCTTTTCTCCCCC
Source organism: Cyclura pinguis (assembly GCA_030412105.1). Taxonomy (NCBI): domain Eukaryota; kingdom Metazoa; phylum Chordata; class Lepidosauria; order Squamata; family Iguanidae; genus Cyclura; species Cyclura pinguis. Next base: position 191,383,126 of record CM059600.1, on the reverse strand, counting down.
GGCATCTGCTCTCCAGTTGTTCCTGTCTGCACACATCTCTGGGTGAATTCTGATGACTGTATAATAATAATTACATACCAAGCAATTATTACATGGTTCTCTTGGAGACTGCAGCTGAACTGCAAGAGGGGGAAAACAACTTGTCTCTGCACCCTGGCATGGCACAGCATAGCTGCAATCCACATGTTTAAAAAAATTCGGTCTGTCAACCATTTAAAGATTATTTTAGTTCACTAGTTGCCAGCCATTGATCAACCATTGATTGATAAATTAAATTTAAATACTGTTATTAAACAGTGTTTAATATGCTATATATTAAATGCTGTTATCTGGCATTATTTTTCTATGTGAGTCTATTGTAGAGGTGCCTTTTTTGGGATACCAAAGAATATGGAAGCTAATATAGGCCATTTCCACACTAGACAGTTATAGTGCTATTATTCTACTTTTGATATCCTATGGAATCCTGGGGTTCGCAGTTTAGGGAGGGGCCTCAAAGGCTCTCCCTAAACTGCAAACTCCAGGATTCTATAAGATGTTGAAAGTGCAATAATAGCCCTATAACAAGTCTAGTGCGGAAATGGCCATAGTTTAATAAGCAAAGGCTGCTACTTATTGTTGGTAGGAAATGCCAACTCTAATACTTCCTTTTTTCAAAAAGAAAGTAGAACTATAATAAAGCTGTGCCTTTCTCAGACGTACAGGAAGAGAAAAATCACCCTTGCTGATGAAAATTGCCCTCTTCCAATTAATCAACTTAAACCTTTTGTTGGTTGATCTGCTGCTTTAGAACATTTCACTCCAGGTGGGAAGGGGTTTTCTTCTCTGAAGATTGTGAATTTTCCCACTGTCGTTGGTTGTACTCTGCTTTTCTTTTTTCTGGGCTCCTCCAGGGTTCTTATCTACCCCCTCCCTTCTTCCACAGTCTCGTAGGCTCCTACGGGAACTGAAGGAACAGAAACGGCAGATTCAGGCTGCCACCATCATTTCTGCTTGCTGGAAAGGTTATCAGGTAACAAATATACATTGGCAATATGTGTATCTGATAGGCTAGATCCAATGGCCATAAGTACCACTGCTGTTCTCCTCATTTGTCTGCTACCTGTAGCTAGAATATCCATCAGTATGTTGTGATGCTTACTCTCATATCATTCTTCCAGGACTGAGCCCATAAAATGGTTCTTTCTCTTTTCTCAGAGTTTGAAATGTAATTTTAAAAAGTAAAAACGTATTTTAAAAAAGGTACACTGCTACTCATTATTCATTATTTTAATACTAACACATTGCTGACATGTCATTTTTTTACTTTAAAAAAACCTTTAACATGTCATTTTTTTACTGTAAAAAACCTTTTTAAAAAGGTTTCCAATCCTTCAAACAACACAAAAATTTTAAAGTTCTTGAAGCAACAAGTCAGTGTTACTTGTTGTATGTAAAATATGTTACTCATTGTCATATTGCTTTAAAAACTAATTACACTAGTAATGACATCAGAGAAATAATGTTGTTACAGACAGCGTAATTCCTTGTAGCACATTACCTCCAAGATCCGGGGTGGGGGGTTCTCCCCTATATAGGCCATCTTGTTAGGGTTGTGTGTTACACAGAGGTGTAGTTGGTTGATTGGTTGACATAAATTTGTATCTGAGGAAAAAAACATTATAAAGAAAAACATACTTTTTATTTTTTTAGATAAAGAAGGGAATTCCCTCCATGCATACACATACCCTCTTTTTCATCTGATCCCATACATATAGTACCTCATTATTCTGGAATCTATTGGTGGCCTAGTCAATAGCTGGGTGTGTCTGCCTCTTCTTGCATTCTTGCTGTGTCTCAGCTCCTAAATCAACTCTCTTCCAAATATCTTTCTGATGAGTAAAGACAAAGGGTATACCAACAGTGCTGATGAATTGATATTGTTCCAGTATCAATTCAATTGTCATGGGAAGAACTCAACCCAAATCCACAACTTGTGTTCTTTGAGAGCGCTGTTTCCGCTAGAGACTTAGCCCTACCCCTCTGTTACTCATACTACAATTCCCATAGCGCACTGTGGACTGACAATTAATATGGCCACTTATGAATTGCCAAAAAAGATGAAATGCATCGCCGGAAAAGAGGGCAAAACAGATATAGATTTGCAAAGAAGGTGCATGTGCTAATTTTTGTGTGTCTTGTGTGTCTTCAAGCCATTTCTGGCATGCGGTAACCTTATCACCGGGTTTTCTCAAAAAGATTTTTTTCAGAGGGGGCTTGCCATTGCCTTCTTCCTCTGTGGCTCTCAAGGTATGACTTGAGTAAGGCCACCCAGAGGGTTTATGGCTGACTGGAGATTTGAAACCTAATTTCCACTACACAACTTTGGCTCACACTGCTAATGTTTAATATCAGTATAAAAGCATCTCTATAACTCTATATAAGTCCTTATATTTCTAACCAGAATTGCATATAGGTTTGTAAGTAAATAGGTAAATGCAAATCCACATAAATGCAACAACTTAGGTAAAAATACAGTACATCAGAGCCATAGTAGAGCAGGGACTAGGCTGTTCTATAGGTACTGTTGATTGGCAGCTTCAAGGCCCCTCCCTGTTTTCCTTTTGGATTGGTCTTTGAGTCAGACCTGGACAGGACAGCCCTTCAGATCAAAGATGTCTTCAAATAAAGGTCTGTCTTCTGAGACAGCCATTCAGATGGACCTTAATGTCGAACATACAATCAAGGTAGGGGGAACGCCTGTTAAAATCCATTTCAGTCTGGATGTAGACTCATCCAAGAAGAAGTCCAAAGCCAATTTCTTTTCCTGTGTATAATTTCTTTGACTGCTTCAACTCCCAGCTCTGAAAAGTGATGTTTTTTTTTCTTTTTCAAAAAAGGTAATCAATGAAGGAATTCACTAGCAGCTAGTGATGGTGTGTGGAGGAGGCAGGAGGGAGGGATGAGTGCTCTTCCTGCTTCTTCGCAAGCATCTGTTCTAGCAGCAACATCTAGACTGGAAGTTTTGCTCTATTGTTTTGCTTTATGCTACCAGGCTTTTACCACCAAACTCTCCTGATTTGGCAGGAACAGCCGTGGTTAATCCTCTGACATCCCATCTTTTCAGTTGCCTTTAAAATGTCCCAATTTCCTCCTCCCTCTCCCACTTTCCTCAGTTTACTTTCATTGCTGCAAACTGAGTGAAAAAGTAGTTTGCACCAAATTAACTCAGCAGGGGCAGAGGACAAGGAGGGAGCAGAACCCCGTCCTTCCCTGTAGACTCAGGCAAAACCAAACTGCTACACCTTCTCCTTACATTCTTGCTCTTTAATATCTTGACCACACTCTGATGTTGCTTGGACATACATGCCCCTGTTTTCATCTGTGAAATGTTGGAGAGTATGCAGGCTCTAGAACAGGCTTACAATAGGCCATGAGAAGATTCCATGTTTCCCAAAGAGTTTTTACATTGTAAAAGTACATGTCTAACATGCATGCAGAGCACCAGATTATGAAAGGTTAGTTGCAGATTCAGTCTCTGCTTTCTCACTATTCAAAGAGATCCAAAAAGGTACAAGGTATAGACAGGACTCTGCCTCTAGCTTTGGACACTACAACTAATCTGATCAGACAATATGGGGGAAAATAGACCAATGGTCTGGCTTGGGAGATGGCACTTGAAGGTTGTGTGTGTCACTTAAGCTTTGTTGTGTGTGTCACTTAAGCTTTGAAATGTTGCTAAACTGGGTTTTCATCCCCTCACAGACACGGAAAGAATATAAGAAATATTTCCGCTCTGGGGCATCTCAATGCATCACCCGCTTTATCTACCGGAGCCTGGTAAGTACATTATTCTTGGTAAAGGACAACAGATATAGTGAGCTAAGCAAATACAGTGAGCAGAAATAAAGTACGTTCTTGCTTATGGACTTCCCATAGGCACATAGTTAACCACTGTGAGAAACAGAATGGTTGCCTGGATGAGCCAAGAAGAACTGTACCAATCTGGTTCAGTACAGTTCTTCTCCTGTTCTTAAGCCTTGGAATGAAGATGCTGAATGTGCTAAATGAACCCTTTTTCCCTTCTAAGAGGACAGTGGTCATCACCCACTTGTCTTGAGGTGGGAAGGTCAAGAAATGTAAATACTGAAGTATTGTTATGGTGCCAATATGTGCAGGTATTGGATTATTAGCTTTCTGTATGTAAGGAAAAGGTAATCTCAGTGTTTACTTAGGAGAAGGGCTGTAGATCAGGGAAAGAACATACAGTCTGCTTGTGAAAGATCCCAGCTCCTGTGTTTGACAGAGTTAGAAAAGACTCCCATCTGAAAATCTGGAGAGCTGCCTCTGCTCAATGTGTACATTAGCTTTTCTTTAACCATTCCCTCCAGATGTGTTAGAGCACAAACCCCATCATCCTCAGCCAGCATGACCATTGGGCAATGGGTATTGTAGTCCAATACATTTGGAGGATATCAGTTTGTGGAAAAATATTGTAGACAGTGATGAGCAGCATGGGGCAATGATGGCTTGATTAGGTATAAAGCAAGTTGGCAGCTTCCTGTGTTCCTAGCCTGAAAGCTATGATCTAAGATCTTTTGAAAGCACATACATGAAGATCTCCTTTAGGCTACACTTAAATATTTGAATGGATGGTGGTGTAGAACAGTGCTACTCAAAATGGTGGTCTATGGACCAGTGCCAGTCTGTGAACCATCAGCTTTCAGTCCATGGCACATATCTAGGAAATATAGAAACAATTATAGCCAATGAGCACAAATATGGTGCCAGTCCCTGGTGTGTTGGGGGAAAAATATCAGTTCTCTTTTTGTCCTTTCAAATTCTCTTTTCCATCCTTCCCCACCAAGGTTTGAGCAGGCTTTCTGGGTTTTGGGCAGCTGGTGGCGGGGAGGAGGAATGTCACTCATTTGACATTATGTACTCCATTAAACATTTATTTGTTGCCGTTTCCCCCGTTAACTTGAAACACAGATGGGATCAGTTTTTTGACACAAGGTCCAGCTGGCTGTGGAGTTGGATAAAGGCTGTCTCACAGTCACTGTGACCAGCACAGGCCACGAGGCAGCCTTCATGGCCATCTTCTGTTGGGAGCAGAAAGAACCATTTACTAGCTCATGATACTCTGAGGAAAATTATGTATCTGACCAAAAAATTGGGGTGTGTGCACCATAGCAGGGTCACTTCTCAGACCATGGGCAAATTCAGTTTGATGAATCGTTGCATTTCATTAGGCTGTTTATGGTCTGTTCTGTACATTTTCTTACTTGCAATGCACACGTCCTTTTGACCCATCCAGACTGATTTCCTGATATAGGCAGATTTTTCATATCATATCAACTTTGATAGTTTAAAAGTAGTTTAAAAATCTAGTGTGTTCTTGCACTTCAAACTGGCACCTTCACAATGGGCATGTTTTCCTTGTGTCATAGCAACAACAATATAGTTGCAGATGTGTTCTCCTGCAACAACTCCTCTGAAACCCCACATACCTTTCATCCATTTTTCTGCTGTTGCTTGTATTGATTTCCATTCATCTTGTTAAGAGCAATTGCATGGCACCAGCGTGACAACAAACTGTAGTTCCCCATCTAATGGTGGTATTTGGGCACATGCTCGAAATTTATGGAGGGCCAAGGACAAAGACAGTAAACATAATATTATATGCTACGCATCTTAGCACCTTAAACACAGCCCAGTGGCTTCAGACAGTGAATCAAAGAGTAAGGTCTACAGCCCTTTACACAAATGGATGAGATCCTCCTTCTGCCAGAGGTCCAAAGGAAAACTCTTCCATAAATGTGGAGCCAATGCTGTGGCTTGCAGCCTTGACAGAGCTGTGTGCATTGGTGGAACAAATAGTAATCCTTTACCTGTACAATAGATCTTAAATTCCTGGGTGGAGCATACCATACAAGCTGAGGTGTGAGGTACTGAAGAAGGTTAGAATGCAAAGCCTTGAATACCAGCCTTTCTCAACTGTTTTACCCTGGAAGAACCCTTGAAATAATATTCTGGTCCCAGTGAACTTCTGTAAAGGTACTTTATGTACACATAGCTAAGTAGACAGGGGCTAAGAAACCCTGCTAGTGAATTATGAAGGTGCATATTGGGACACTGTCCAGAGTGCCTGATAAGCATCCATATAGGATACACATTGGGCACTTTGTCAGCTCTGCTACATAGTAATGTAATAGCAGCCCTCTACTGGACACAGACATTAGGAAACTACCCAGTTCTAATTCCAGCATATGTAAGTCCACTTACAGAGATGCAACTCAAATGCAGTTGTATATCTACAGCTATAAAAAAAAAAGTTTTTTCCCCCAATCACAATCATCAGTGAAAAGCATAGCGACCACTCATGGAACCCCCAGGATTCCAGGGACTCCCAACTGAGAAACCCTTGCTTAGATCTTAACTTTCAAAGGCATAGCCCTCTTCAGCCCATTGTATAAGGAAAGACATGTAATTCATAGAAACTATTAATGAAACAAACTTTTTTCCAAAATTACTGTAAGTAGGTCCCTGTAGTAATGCACACATGAGTGCATAGCTGATGTACCTAGAATGTACATTAGACCAGGTTGCTCTGAAATGTGAAAGTTTTTTTCCCCCCAAAGTGCAAAAGTGGCCAGGGGTGGTACAAAAAAGGAAGAGGAGAGATGACTGAATTTTTTTTTTCAAAAGGAAAGGTACAGGGGGTCAGGGCAGGGACAGTGAAGTGGGAGGGAGGAAAGGTAAAAAACAACCAATGGATGTAAATGTGGAAAGGGTCCATTGTGATGCAAGAAAGAATGGGGGGGGGGGATGAATCCAAGTAGCATGGACAATTAAATTTGGAATGAATTAAAAATTAGGCACCGTGGTATGCTATGACTTGAAAATATGTTACTGAACAGTGCCGTTCCCCCCCAAAAAACCACATTTTAAAGGCACCCATATAAATCTTCCCCCACTTAGCCAAATAAATAGGGAAATGAGAGCACTAGAGGGCACTCTTAACAAGTCTTGACTGTTGAGGTAAGGAAAAGGTTATTAACTACCCTCAGGTTACAGGGTGCTGTGGAAAGTAAGGAGAAATTGCAATTTAGACTTACTGGGCTAACGTTCACAAAACCGGGCCTGCAGGTGAAGATGAGATGACTTTCTGAGTGCTGAGAATCTGAACTTCTTTCTCTCATAAACAGCCTAAATTCAGGTTGAGTAGCCAAAATTCAGGTTGGGGAAAGGTGAAACTTGATAGATCTTCCTACTTCTTCTAGGCATAGGTGAGAATTTCATTTCAATATGCTTTTAATCAGAATTTCCCAGGAAATAATGTGTCAGAGAGTGAAAGTGACAGATTTGCCCAGCGTTCGTTTTGAAAATGGCTAGATTCAAACTGGGGCTCATACCTTTCTCCCATCATCCTCTGCACTGTCTTTTAGTCCTCTTCCCTATCTCAAAACATTTTTGTAAAAGTCCTTACAAGCAGCGGAGGTGTGATGAGGACAGCTCTTTCTGGCTGCCAGTGAGCATCTTGTGCAGCTGGGGATTGAGAGGCTGGCAGGCAAACTTTGCCAGTCTTCAGCCATACTTAAGTTGTATGGGTAAACTGAGCTTCCTGAATGTTTCCTGTCAAATATTTGAAAGCCCTTTGGGAGATTGTTAAAGTGTCTGATAGGAGAACGTTCAAATAGTCTAATGAATGGGGAGCAGATGGGTGTTACTGCTGCCCGTAGCTGCTGACACTTTCTGCATTTTCCCCACCAAGTCCTAAAACAGCATTAAGCTTTTGAGTTAGAATAGGGGCAACCAACGTTTGTGTTTTAGGGAGTCACTCTTTATTTTTCAGACTCTGACCCTCAGAACACTTGGTAGCCAGTTCTGCATTGCCAGCTGCAAGGGGTGGGGGGGGAGAGAGAACACAGATTTGCATTAACAATTATGCCTGCTAATGTAGTATTGTATAAATGCCACTATGGAAATTATGACCTAAATGAAAAGACAATGTGACTCATTATAGAGTGGAGAACCGTGCCCAGGTAGTCTGCATGCCTGCACAGTCTACTGTCTACACGCTAAGTGGTGGTGGTGGGCACCATCAAGACTCCTTTTTCTTCAGGTTCTTTATCTTTAAAATAAACTTGGACTTGCCAACTTTTCAGATAGAGGGATACCCTTAAATTGAGGGCTGTGCTTGTAAATTAGGACCTATGATCACCCTAGCAGGATGGAAGTGCATTTTGTCACATAGCCTGAGTCCTCTGAGTGTTATCAGACTTTGTAACAAACCCGATGCCACCCTAACCACAAAGGCTTGCTGGTTAAGAAGTGTATACAGTGCCTTACAGAAATATTCACACCCCTTTGACTTCCACATTTTGTTGTGTTACAACCTGGAATTTAAGTGAATTTAATTAATACTGTTACCACTTAATGTACACAAGATACTGAACACCATGAAAGAGCAGAATATTTTATGATTGTGAGACAAGAGTTAAGTAAATGAAAACAAATCAACATTTCTTGGAGAGTGTATCTGTATATGTGAATATTTTCCAAGGCAGTGTGATCTGTTTTAGAGAGATGATACAGAAAGCCCACTCTGTATTTTTTAGACTAGAGGAAGTAGCAGTCATATGTTTCCTATAAAAGCAAAAGGCTTTCACCTTATCATGAACAGATGATTCACTTTAGTTATCTGTGTTTTGTCCCATGTGTCCCGTCTTACAGGTGCAAAAATTTCTCTTGAATCTGAAAAACAACCTCCCTTCCATGAGAGTGACTGATCAGTCTTGGCCCGCTGCCCCATATAAATTTCTCACCAACACCAATGAAGAACTGAAGAAGATCTTCTACCATTGGAGGGTAAGAGGGAGATGGCTCATTCCATTCAGTCTTCTTCCATCATCCCATCTTAGGAGGAAGGTTGGGTATAAATTCAATAAATCAATCAATCAGTCAATCAAGAAACTGAATTTCAAATAGCTAGTAGCCTGGGAGTACACAGGGCTGCCTGTATGTTAGGGCACCAACTATGGTGGACTTGAATATATTATGCAAATTAAATGTAAATTATTCTGTGTGGTAGCTAATAAATGATGATGTGATGGAGGGATTGGAGCAGCAGAGGAAGGGAAGAGATTCTTTTTCTCTTCACTTGTTTCTTTACTTCTTTCATTCTCAACATCTTTCTCTACCAAAGAAACATCTGCTCCTTTGTTGCTTGCTGGTGAACTATGGTTCCTTCTATCATGTCTCACCACTGGCTACGCTAGCTATGGCATCTGGGGTTGTACGCCAGCACTCAGGTTTCTCTGGGCTAAACTGTATGTTCTCTTAAATATGTGATGTGCAGCTCACCTTCTGTTTCTTTTTCACTTGGAACTAAGTAGCAGCATCCTGATCCAGATTGGTACTTCCAGGAGGGTATGGGAGGATACAGGAAGTTTAACCCTTCTCCTCCCATCTGTTCTCTCCCCCTGCCCCAATTTTACTTCCTCCCACACAAGGGCCAAAGAAAGGGAAGAAATTCTCCATTAGCACTAGTGGAGCCATTCCTTCTTTTCTTTTCTTTTCTTTTCTTTTCTTTTCTTTTCTTTTCTTTTCTTTTCTTTTCTTTTTGCTCCTATCTGAGAAGGGGAAAATTTAGGGCAGAAGGAACAGTGCACTGGTTTAACCTTCCACTTGCACACAGTGGTCCTGATCTAGATTGGGGCTCCACCTGCTTTCTTGGAAGTAGAAAAGAATATGAGGTGCAACAATACTCTGTGTATAGATTAGCACTCCTCCCTTTTGTCAAGATGAATCACATGCATACTCATTTGCTGACTCCCAGTGTTGTGAACACTTTGGGTAATCCAGCATCAGAGATGATCTCCAAGACCAAACAGAATTCAGAGGAGCCTTGCTGGTGTGGATGGATGGTAACATTGACAGGTCATGCCTGCTGAATATTATTTGGCAGTGGAGATAGGAAGGGAGAGATCACTAAGAGCTCAATTTAATCTAGGGTAAAATTTTCCAAAAAGAAATATTTGTTTTGCCCGTATACTACCAGTATTAACTTTACAAGCCAAGAACTTGAACAGCAGCACATAGAAGGCCAGGTGTAAAAAAATGCTGCACATGAATTGGCATGCCACAAGCGAAGTGGGCATAGCCAGTAGTGAGCAGCATGTATGTAAGAGCACAGCTACTACCACTGTTTTGTCTTTGCTTTATCATGGCCAACATAGGTGGTGAAGGTAAAGCAGATCACAGCAGTGTAAGAACTCTATTTGTCTCAGATAAACCATGTGACACACCAGGCCATGACACCATCAGGGTAGACTATGGGAATATATCTTTCCATTCAGCCATTTCAATGTTGAGTAGGACACTTCATGGCACCTGGCATGCTTTGTGGCCGAATCCAGTCATGGGGTCATGATCTGGGTGTATATACATTAGACCGCTTTGAAGAGGCCTTTGCAGTCAACTTGTCTGTAATTGCCCTGGTTGCAGGGAACACTGGCAGCTAGCCTGTCACCTGATTGTCACCCCTGCAGTCTTCTAAATGTGAACAGGTAACTATGACCCAGCTCACCTCTTTCCAAAGAAGGCCAGGCAGATTTTCTCTTGGTCCAGGCATAGAGCTGGCACTGTCATTAGATGAACTGGGATAGCTATCTCAGATAGCTGATTCTGGGCATCATGAAAGAGTAGCAAGTTGTTTTCTGAAACTTCTGGCATTATTTTCAATTAACATATTAACGTATCAATAAAACTTGAAGAAAATAAATCTCCCCCCCCACACACAAAATGTTCTTTTCCTTTCTACTATAAACAAAAAATGTTTATTTTTGTGTTGTCCTATCTCTTCTCCATCCTTACTTTTCTGGCACAGTGTAAGAAATATCGGGATCAGCTGCCACCCCAGAGGAAAGAAGCCTTACAGGACAAGCTGTGTGCCAGTGAACTTTTCCGAGGCAAGAAAAGTTTGTATCCTAAGAGGTAAGTGTAAAGGCAAGAGTCAACCCTTTCCGAGCTGAGATGGGGGACTTCCTTTTCAAGACTGGTGTGAAATTACCAAGTTAGTCTGTTTCTTGCCTTCCAGCCTCCCACAGCCTTTCCGAGGGGAATACCTGGGTCTGAAGGAGAATCCCAAATATCGGAAGCTCCAAACTGCAGCTGATGGCAAGCTGGTTATGGCTGAAAATGTGCAGAAAGTCAACAGAGGTGATGGAAAGGTGAGAAAATGTCTTACTTTTCCCATCTGGTTTTTAAAAGCAAGATCAGGGTTATTTGTGCAGGGAGAGAAGGACAGAGAGACTTTTTGCAATTTGCTGCTATGGAAGAAAAATTGCCGCCTCTACTGACAAATGGGCAGTCAAGGCAAAACTTACCCATCCATAAACCCCAAGCAGCATGTCAAGTGATGAGAGATTATAAGAATGGTAGCACAGAACATCTGGAGGTTTCTGGGTTGCCTGCCAAATAATTTCTTAAGGGATTTAGGGAAAACAAACAAACAGGGCCGTGCTTTTACATTTGGTTGGCTCCCCAACCATAGTGGTAAATGAATATCTCCATGTTCAGAGGTAGCATGCTTCTGAATACCAGACACCGAGTGGAGAGAAACTATAAGTAGGACATTATGAAAGAAGCAGGACCCCGTGCTATCTGGAGCTCAATCCTAGAGCTGCAAAGTTCTCCTTATGTTTTTAAGATTCAGCCTGAGGTATGTTTATATGTATGTACAATTGGATAACAAAAAACAGATAATAGCAAATGCTTTTTTTCTTCTCCAAATGAGATGAATGATATCAATGGTATCAAGCCAAGTATATAGCTCAGAAAGAAGGCCATGAAATAGGACAGAATTTTAGAATCTAAGAGAAAGCAGGCTTTATAGTCATTATTTGTAGTCCAAAGCCAGTGCACAACTGATTAAAAACATAAAAATTATTAACAATATGTGGTCAAAAAAGAGAGATGGGAATAAAATGTTTTTGGACCTTGTTTAAGCATAGATACATGAAGTTACCTGTTCCAGTCACTTGGATACAGGGGGCTTATTGTATTTATGCCCTATCTTTCTTCCAGGGAAGGCTGTTAATAGTAATTTAAAACAAAATTAAAATCTTATTTTACCATTTTTTTTAAAAAAAAATCCTGCATGGTCTTTCCATGTTATAGTTATGATGCTACACAGTGAATTCCAGAGCAATCCCCCCCCATCCCTAGTTGCCAGGTAACAACCAATGCAATCAGTGGGGCTGTCTTTTCCTGTCACTTGGGAAGCAGCTGACTGCCATTTCCACCCCCTCCCATGAGCAATTTCCAGTTTGAAACACAGAAGAAGGACCTCTGTCACAAATCCACCTCATGCTAGAGATCACTTGCACAGAACAGACTCCTGTCAAACGCACCAGTTGCTTCCTGGTAAGTGCAGATGGGGGGACTTTCACAATCCTTACATAGCCGCTAAATTACGGGCTAAATAGGGACTGTGTATATGAAACAGTCCCAAGTTCATAACTCCAGGTTATGCATTTGCAACTGCCATACAGGATTCTGGCCTGTATTATTAAAAAAACACAGTTAAAAACACATCTAAAAACATATTTACTAATAAAAGATAAGAAATATGGCACATACTTTACTCATAATATTGTTACATAATTTAAGTCTTCAAGACTTGCTTGAATAAAAAGGGCTTCATCTGCCAGTGGAAAGAGATGAGAGATGGAACCAGCCAGACCTCCTGTGAAAAGAAAGCCCGCAGCCCAGGACCAGCCATAGAAAAGGCTCTTTCCTGTCTCTTCACCAGATGTGCCTGTAAAGCTGGTGGGGCCAAGAGTTAGCCCTCCCCTGCAGATCTTTAAAAAACTCAAGCTGGTTTGTACAGGGAAGTTATGGACTTTCAGATAGTCTGAATCCAAGCCATGTAGGGTTTTAAAGGCCAAAGTGAGCACTTTGAATTGTGCCCGGAAACAGACCAGCAGTCATTGAAGTTATTTGTGGGGTGGGGGGTGTTACATGATTCTTGTAACCAGCCTTGGTCAGTAGCCACAGCTGATGGCAACACTCAAGATGGCAATTTTTCTTCCTCTCTCTGTTCCAGGCTTCTCCTCGAATCTTTGTTCTTACCAAAAGTCACATCATTTTGGCCGATCCCAAAGCTGCACAGCCCAAAATGGTGATCACGCTGAGTGACATAGACAGTGTCTCTGTCAGCCGCTACTCAGATGGCTTTTTTGTTCTTCATATCAGAGAGGTAATGGAATATGGGGGTGGGGGACAGCAAGAAGAGAGTGTTGCTACCCAAAAGTCTAGACAGGGACGTCCGACATGGCATAGAAATTCACGGAGATAGTTTGTTCTTCTGTAATCCTCTTTGAAATCACTGTGGTGTGGTAGAAGGTTGAATGAATGGGAAACTCTAACATGTCTGTTTTTAGGTGTGCCACTTTACTGGGCCCAACTGAAATTAATTTCACACAGATCTGGAATTTGCAGTATTTGTTTCATTTTCAAATTTTGGTGAACTGTAATGAAAGATACTACTGCTATATAATCCACCCCTCACTGGTGTCTTTGGTACCAGTGGGAGGACAACACACATTTTGCAGTTCAAGCAAATATCACTGGGTGCATGTAAACAAGTTGGTTATGGCTTCAGAAAGTCTTCCAGGAATGCTAATCACCTTGTAAACAAGGTGCAAGGCACCTTAAGGTCATTCTGTGCCATGGCAGCCACCATATGGTCATGTAGCCCATCAGCCTCTGCATTAAACTGTTCTGATGCAATGCTATGCAGCTGGGAGGTGTAGGCCTTGCTGGGCACAGCTGATCTTATTGCTGAGTAAACTTGCATGGTTTAGTTTATTAAAACACCTAAGTCATCTAACTGATTGATCAATGAATGGCACAGAATCCTTCCACTTCTTGCCTCTCCATGGACACTACTTCCATGGACAGGACTTGTTTCTGGTCTTGGACCCTGGTGTAAGAGACGACTGGTAGGACAGAAGCAGTCAGCATAGGAAGAATTTAGCTCCATGCTCTCACCCATCTTTCCTCTGCCTGAAATCATCCTTCCTGTCCTTGACCATGGCGGGAGGAAGAATTACCCTTACATTAGCAGTGGAGGGTACTCCTTCTCCAAGGACTCAACTGCAGCTGGAACAAGTCCAGGTATGCTTCCACTGCTGATCAGAAGGCCAAGGAAATAAAGCTTTGCCAGGCAGGTTCTGCCTTTGACTGATGTGCACCAGGGGAAGCAGCTGAGCAGAAGGAGCAGCCTCTTCCTATAAGTACACTGGTAGAGACTGCTGTGAGATCTCAGCTATAGACTGCATAGGCATTGGTTAGCTGAGCTGACAGAAGGAAGCACTGAATCCTGTAAGCCATGATAATGCCTCAAACTGGTTGCACCTTCTTTTCTAGTCTTCCACAGCAGGCACCAAAGGCGACTTTCTGCTTAGCAGTGACCACCTGATCGAACTGATCACTCGACTCCACCAGACCATGCTGGAGGCCACAAAGCAAAAACTGAAACTCCAAGTGGCTGATGAGTAAGGACAGAATTAACAATATTGGGGGGAGGGAAGATTTCAGTCAAGTACTGGAACCCTTATTTAGATGTTTGTCTTTTTCTCTGTTGTCATCCACAGCCCAACTTTTTATTTGAGGACATTGGCTAAAGCTGTGTCCACATATGCACAAATCCACCAGTGGGTTTTAGTGAGGTCACTGGGTGGGCAGAAGGTAGATCTGAATCTGCTGTTAGATAGCTGGATGATTTGCAGTAACTCAGCAAGGCTTTCCATCTTATGTTTACAATAGCAGCAACAAAATGACCCCCTACAACACAGAGCTGATGTCAAGAAAGTTTGGTAACCTGGAATGAACTTTGGCATGCAAGAGGGGTGGGTGACACATGGCCACCTGAAGCTTCTCCTGTGGCCTCCAAGGCTGCCCCAGGCTACTTTCCAATGGCTGCCCTCTTGCTACCCCTGTACAGGATGTGCTGAGACAAATCTTTGTTGAATCCGGAATGCTAGGGAAAGGGGGATGTGCAAGGAAAGTCATCCCCACATGGCTTCTTTCCTAGCACAGTCCCTGGGAGGAGAGTGGCCTAACAAAGCCTCTCTTTCCTCAGAACAATCTTGAGGAATTTCATTGTGATCTGAGGGAGACTGCAGTTTCATCCCCATCCCGGCATATTGAGCAGTATCTTCAGGTGGAAGCAAAGTAAAAACTTCCCTTCTACCCAAGAAATCTGCATTACCCTCAGTGGGGTGGGGCATTTCTGCTGAGTGGGAATGAAATAAATTCTCCTCCTCACCTCAGTGATCTGCAACAGAGTTCTGTATTTGTCTGCATGCATGGGTGAATGGGCCCCCCTCAACCCACGTTGCCTGCTTTGGAGCAGAAGGTATTCTGGTATTCAGAACAAATTCCTACATCCATGTTGTTGTTGTTTTAAATCTATGCAAGTCTGTATCAACATTAAGAGGAAATGCAGAATCTACAAATCTGAAGTTGACCTAACCCTGATATAGTTCTCCTGGTGCCATGTGGGCCATTTGTACAATAGCTGTGCTTTGCTAAAAATATTTCAGTATTTGTCACCCTCACTTTCCCCACTTAAAATACAGTAACAGGCAACTCTGTGAAACATTAGCTGAGGCTGTTAGAACAAACCTCAGCATCTGACCATCCCCACAAATTATTGTCACCTACAGCATATTATGCATAGGGCCTTTCCATACTACACTGTTAGGGTGCTGTTATTCCACTTTCAACATCCTGTGGAATTTTGGGGTTTTTAGTTTACTAAAGCCAAAGAGCTCTCTGACTGAGAATTCTATATGCCCTTCCCTAAACTGCAAACCCCAGGATTCTATAGGATGTTGAAAGTGGAATAATAGCACTATAACAGTATAGTGTGGAAAGGCCCATAGAAAAAAACTTGCAGTTCTCTGGATAGTAACAGGATAAAAGTTGGTTTCACTACAAAGAACACCTCTTGTCCCAGTAAAGAAGCTGGTATAGTTAACATCAAATCTAAAACTATCAACTCTAAGCACTTATAGGCACTCAGAAAACCTTGCACTGAAATACCCACATCATAGAAATGTTGCTGCAGCGTAACTGAGGGTTACCTATTCCACTGTAACCTTTCAGTCTGTTTGGCTTGACGTGAGGCCTGAAAGCCTGCTAAACAACCTTGAACTCTGCAGGACCTTCTCTAGATAAGTTAGTTCTGGCATCTTTCTTCTTTTAAGCTGATAGTTGTTTTGTCTCTTACAGGTTTGTGATGAAGTTTAAACAAGGCAACATTGCTGTCAAAGTGGTGGAGACTCCTGGGAAGCAAGGCACGGTGCCAACCTGCAGGAAGAAAGGCAGCCATAGACTGGAGCTGTTGGTTCACTGAGGTGAAGCAGGACATGGAAATACTGCTTTTCCAAAAGCAGCTGTACTGGGTTCCTGGGGAACCTGGAGCTGGGAAGCTGTGATTTATATTTGAACCACAGCCAATTTCATTTCCTTTTGGTTTCTCCTCCTATTAGAATCTTTCCTTCAGGTACATCTATCTGAACTATATTCAGAAACCAACTGATGCCACATGCCAGTTTCCCTACTGTAGATAGAAATGACAGCTTGGGCCTGGTACTTTGAGAAATGACATCTCCCCTAGAGAAGCCTTAATTTGGGAACTTGAAGGAGAGAGAGACTTAATAAAACACCCAAGGGAATGAAATGGCATGTCTGCTTCATTGAAAGCTAACATGAATTTTTGGCCTCCAAAATCTTTGGGAATGCTGAACAATCACAAGTCTGTGCTCTCTTGAAAAGTGTAGTCATCAGGTGCTCTACTTAGGGTGGGTGAAAAGTGAAGTTGCCCCTTATTCTCTTCTTCTCCCCACCTTATCCATGCTCGTGTTGACAGTGTGTCATCAGCCTGTATGTAACTATTCCTCAGGAGCAATTCTATCTGTGGTTGTTTCGAGACAGAGAAAGTATTTGGGGGAAAAAAGCATTAAATTTTCTTTTGAATCCTGCATACATAGTAAAATGCTCTCTGAGTTTTGCCCCAACCAGAAAATAATGTGTATAAGTGTGATTTCCCATCCTGTGAAAAGTTCATTACAATAATGAACTTCATTATTCATTAAAATAAATTCATTAATTAAATGACTCATTTTTTTTTAAAAAAAATCCTTTGCCTTAAGGGTTAGAGTAGAACAATTGCAGCAGGGATTGGAGATGAAACAGTAAAAACTTCAGACAGTTGACATGATACCCAGAGTACACCTACACTATAATTTTCAATGGGTGATGAGCCTGGGGAATTTGCAGACTCCTTCAGGATGTCAGCAATGCCCACAGAAGCTCTGCTGTTGCCCTGTATGTCTCCCTGATTGCACCCAGCCATCCAAACAAAGGAAAGGAATCAGTCACACATGTGCAGCATAACCACTTTTCTAATTTGAAAATTTGAGGTAGGAGATAAACAGTTTATAAAATGGACTCATGCAGCTTCTGTTCTTTTCATTTAGTGCAATCATGCTTAATCAGTACTATGAAAGGCTTTTAGTTGGACTCATTCTTACAGAGTGATGAAAACAGTGGTGATGCAACAGTGTGTAAACACCAGCAAGAGCTCACAAGGGACTATATGTGAATGCTGAAAGTTCCATTTATGCTAACATTTTAGGACAGAGATGGTAGCCTAGCTTTAGATGGGAGCCAGATGCTGAGGACAGTCCTGGCCGCTGTTGTCAGTGGGGACCAAGGCAAAGCACTGGATGGATTCATGGCTCTTCCGCCACCTTCCCTGTGTGACCTCACGATCTTTTCCCAGTCAGGCAGCATGTGCTGAGAAACCAGCAGTTTATAGGTAGTGAGAGTGGGGGAATTCATCCCAGTATACATAAGTTTTCCCCTTCTTATTCCTTAACTTCAGAGAGCCAATGTAGTGTGGTGGTTTGAATGTTGGACTACAGCTCTGGGAGACCAGAGTTAGAATCCCCACTCAGCACAAAAACCCACTGGATGACATTGGGTAAGTCACATTCTCTCAGTGTCAGAGGAAGGTGATGACAAATCCCCTCTGAACAAATCTTGCAAAGAAAATCCCACAATAAGTTTGCTTTAAGGTCATCTTAAGTTGGAAATGATGTGAAAGCATGCAACAACATTCTTTAACTTTATTGTCATTTTGGTGCCTAGTCATCCAGTCTGGAAAGATCAATATACAGTCCTTCATGACTCAGTTGGATTTTTAACCATCCAGAATCATTTCAGTATCTTGTGCCCATTTGGCCACCCCACTGCTCACTTAAGATCATGTATGGAATGCCAAATAATGCCACTCTCATTTCATTCAAGTCTTTTTTTTTTAGTTCTCTCCATTGCCAAGAGGTGCCCTTTTCTCATTAATATCTAGTTCATCTATGAAAATGACTCCTTCTCTTATTTATTGTATTTATATATAAACTTTCTGCCAAGCTGGTTTACACTTTAAAATAAAGGTAATAAACAAAAAAGCCAAGTAGATTTTACAGGTATATCAAATGCTCCATTTCAAATGATTTTTTAAAAAAAGAAATATCTATTTCCTGCAGGATGGCAATAGCTTAACTCTGTGAAAGTTAAAACTCCTCATTCTTTCAAATGGGAAGGTGGACACTAGTATAACTATCTCTAACTCAGAACATTTCAACCTTGTCTCAGCAAGAATACATGCCCCCTCCTGAAGGGTATCTCAGTCAAAGGGAATGATTAGGACATCCAAACTGCTCCACAGAGAAAAGCAGGATGTGTTACACATTTTTAAAAGGCACAGATAGGTTTGATTTTGAAAATTCCTGTAGCATATCCAGTACAAAATGTACAGGGTATAGTCTGTAAACCATAAAAAACAGTATGGAAGGAACCTATGGACTTGAGTGACATCTGCATATCACTTTTCCTCCATGCCATTACACAAGACTGCAACTATTGTTCTGATTATAAAAAGTAAAAAGCAAAGGATGGTCACCTTGCATCTAAATGCTACCATAATGTTTAAAAACATACATATAAAAAACAAAAACCTGTATGATAGATGAACTCTGTGTGAAACCATGTCGCAACCACAGTTCAAATGCAGTATCGTTCTTCATCCTTACAGAAGCAACCACTATGCCAAGCAACATGAAACTGGCACCAGTGGTATTTTAAATAGAATGGGATACAGCCAGACATGCACAACCACACTGAAGTGAACAAGAGCCACATAAAAGCATAGCAGAGTATCTTTCCTGTTCCTTTCAGTTAATTCTTAGGAGAAGGATTTCCTGCTGGACTGGGACCTCAGATAGTAGGGTGGTAGAGGTAGGGGCATTTGCCATTTGGACTTTTCACCTGACCCTGAGCTCCAGCAATGGCATAAGCCAATATGAAAAAAGAAGCCTCACTGTCTGCAGTTGCACAAGAGCAATTAATAGACAGAGACCAAGCTCTGAGACAGAAAACTGACAGTTCAGCCCATTACTATCTGCTGTTAGAGTTACTCAAGAAGAGATCTACATGAGACACTGGAGAGTTAAACAAGCAGCAATAAGTTAGATAGATAATGGTTTAACTTGTCATAAGGCAGCTTTGTGTGTTCGTGTTTTGAGGCTAACTGAGAGGCAGAGCCTGGGAAGGCACTGTCTTCTCATTTCATGAAAAGTGGAAGTTAAGAGTACCACACCTGAGGAAATTCTGGGAATAGGGGGAGCACAATACTAGTCCAAGATCCCCTACAATAAACTGAAGCAGGAAGGGAGGCATAACCCAGTTTGGAATATAATTTAGAAAGAAGCCCTAATACACCAAGAGAAGCAGGGCACCTCCCACAGAACTCATGTGCAGATCAGAAATTTGTAAAAGCCCTATCTTTTCTTCTTATTATTTTTTTTAAATCCTCAGGGCTGGCAAGATTACCAGCCCACAGCATCACTAACTCAACTCTTTTTATCCAATGACATCACTTCCTAACTGGCCTGTGCTGGTTTGGGATAAGACCAACCAAATATCAGATCAAACACCCGTGATGGCATGTAGCTCACAGGGATATAAAAGAGCTTGGCATCCCAGCCGGCCGAGTAGCGCGTGCGAGGGTGCACAGCTGTCAGGGCATGTTCCATGCAATTGGTAACCAGAGAGAGGTTGCGATCGCAGTGGGCTTGCATCTGAGTGGTTCCCTTCAGCACTGTAAGGCAGGGGAAAAATAAAGGCAAAACAGGTCAGTCACCCTTTCCACAAAGTGTATGAATTAACTCTACAATTAATTTGCTCATTTCCAACCAAGCTACAGTGTTGTGGTCTCCTAGCTCATGTACTGGCCCTTCTAGAACAGAACAAGGGGATATAAGGCCCACCCAATGCTATTGGACTGCAATTCACATCAGCCTTAGTCACCACAACTTCTGATGACAGATGAAAGGAACTGCAATCCAACATGCAGATGCTACACTTTCCTCATCCTGCTTAATAGTTCCCCTAAAGTCCCTGTTTCAGTTTCTTGTCTCTGGAGCAACACTGAAGATGCTCCTAGCAGTCCTGTTTTAACAGTAGCACCATGTCTGTGGAGCTTCCCACTGGAGGTTTTATTCAGCTAAGACAGGGAGGGGGAATAATTGGCCCTCCATATGATGGAATTCACAACTCCCATTAACTCTAGGTAGCAAAGCCAATGGTGGAAAGATGCTGGAATACACAGAAATACCTGGAGGGCCAGTCAGTCCTCATCCATGTCTTGAAAGAAAGCCATTACCAACACAAAGCTGTTACAATACTTTGTCTAACTCCTTCCATCCCTGTCACTGCAGTCTTCTTTCTGAAAGTTTATCCAGACAGCAGTCTTGAAGAGAAGAGCATGTATTCTGAGCCCCGTTGTTGCTGGCAGTCTGCCCACACTGGCAATGCCATTGTTTTGATATTGCTGACTGTTATTTTTGGGTTTATTTGCTATTTGTTGCTTTATAGTGTTGGGTACTATTCTATTAGTATTACGTTGGTGCTTTTAGGAGATGCAACATATTATTCAAGTAACAAACAATATGGTAAGTCAGGGATGGGCAACAGCCCCCCGCGTCCCCCAGTTTCTCTGCCGAATTTATTTTTCCAGCTCTTTTGTTTGCAAAGATAAGCATGAACTTCTGTGGGCAATTCCTGAGGAAGTTTTGTTAAGTATATGTGTGGGACACACAAATGCAAGCTGAAATCCTCTATGTGGCTTATGGTGAAATATGTTTTTGGATGTTCTTCTAGGAGGTGCCCAATATCTCCTTGTGCAAAAGCTTTTCAACAGCAGACAGTACTGGGATGCATTCAGTGGCTGGAGGATGGGACAAATTGCACCCTGCTGCTGCCCAGTTGCAATTGCATATCCAGGGAAAATGAAGTAGTCTTCACTCTCCCAGACCTGCCAGAGACCCAGGAGGACACCCAATGTTCCTCCTTCACTGGTTACTCAACAACACCTGGGTTGCTCAGATACAGTACCACCTGCCCAGCCACTGACCACTTGCATCTGTGAATCCCAATGCCATCCGGTTTCAGCTGCATAGCCAGGGAAGAAAAAGCAGCAGCTGCTCTCTGCACCTCCAGCTCTTGTGAAGCCAGTAAAAACAGTGGTGGTGTTTTATTCTCCACCAGTATCAAACAAGATCTTGACTGCGCTATGCACAATTGGTAAGAGTAAGGGACAAGAAAAGAGACAGACCCCTAGTCCTGCTCATATACGGAAGCATAAGTGGTGACACAGTGTCTCTATTCATTTTGTTTCTTTGTTATAGAATTGTAGTTAGTTTTCTGTTGAAGATTATTTATTTTATTAATCTTGAGATCAATCTTGGCTTGCCTGGGAATAAACTCCACTCTGTCCAATAGGATTTGTTCCCAAAGAAGCCTGCTTAAGATCCCTTGGATGCAAATGCCATTCATTGGACACAGTAGAACTTACTTCCAATTAAACGTACACTGGACCAGACTAACTATTGGTATATAGAAGAAGAGTTATGTCTCAGAACAATGTTCTGTTTGTTGGTGTTCCAAAAGTCAGCAGAACTACTCAAACTCTTTGAACCTATGTTTAAGAATAGAGGAGTGAATTATGTAGTCCTCTGGATATCATTGAACTGTAGCTAGAAACCTATTAGCAACACAGGCAGGTATAACCCCCTCAGTATCTGCTTTGGAGAGTGTTGCAGAAGAAGGCATACTCTATCTCCTTGTGGAATGCTCCATTGTGGAACAGCAGCTGTAGTGCTTGAGGTTGCAGCCCCATCTTCTCACCCACTAAACAGCTGCAAGACTGGGCTGGGGCATGTCCCTGAATAACATGGGCAGCAGTATGCTGGAGCCACAAGCTGCTCTTTCTTCATCCTCTTTCTGGTCAGAGGGTGCCACCTTGCCTGTGTGTACAGCTGATTGGTAACCATGGGAATAGAGCTGCACATGTGCACATACCCAGGTGGTTGCACGCTTAGGGAGCACATCGGTAAGAGGGAGTAGCCTTCACACATATGCATAGATGATGGCATGAGACTCAACTCCGCTAAGTGCTTATTGGATCTCAGCTGTAACTCCCAAACCCTCTCACCTTTGGCTATTCTGGCTTGGGCTGATGGGAGATGCATCTTAACAACATCTGGAACGCAACACAGTCCCCACTCTTGGGTAAGAGACATTAGAACTGAATGCAGCTTAAGACAACCAGGGGGTATTACTCACTTCCTTGAACATACGACTCCCCATATGCTTTCTTGATCTCATCTGGGAGCCTCTCCCAGTACTGTATGAAGTTGTCTGTCAATATTTTCTCACTTGTAATGGCAGTTTGGAAGTAGCCTGGCTCTATTATACAGACTTTTACTCCAAACCTGGAGAGCTCCAATCTAAAAGAAGGAAAAGAGGAGAAAACATCTTCAGGTTGTTCAATGGTAAAGTCCTTCGTGGTCAGAGCAAGGGACCATCTAGTTCAACATCCAATTCATCCTCTGTCTCTTTGGAGGTTTTATTTAGCTATTGTAGCCAAAAGCCATTGACAAACCACAGTCTTTGTGCCTCCTCAAGTAATCAAGAGGAATGGCAGATGACCCTGCTATACTAAAGCAAAGTGGATATATGGCATTATGTACATTTGTTGGACTGTAGCACCCATAATCCCTAGCCAGCACAGCCAAATGGTGGAAACTGCAGTCCAACAACATCTGCAGGGCAAACAGTCCCTAAACCTGAACTAAATTTTGGCAAGAGTGGGAAGAGGCAGCAAAATCCACCTCAGAAACATACTTGCATTGTTTCCTCTGCTGACTCTCGAAAGAACACAAGGAAATTACCACACAGTCCTTAAGTATCAAAACCATTTCCCATCTGTTGACTGAAGGGCTCACATTTTAATTGATTTCACATTACATGGTAGCTAAGAGAGACAGCAGCAAGTTACCAGTTCCCATGTCTGTTATGAATCCCTACCCAGTAGCTTGGGCAAAACGGTTCCCACACCTTCTGACCTGGACCTGCAACAAAGAGGTGGATAATCTGGATTTGCAACAAAATGCAGATAGAGATGACCAAAGTGCAGCTCTCCTGGATGTTGTTGGACTGCAGCTCCCACCTTTCCTCACTGCTGTCTCTGCTAGACAGGGCTGATGGAAGCTACAGGCTATCAATGTCTGGGGGCCACATTGTGGCCATTCTGGTGTAATTGGAGTGCTCCAGTTCAGGAGTTCATATATTCCATTGTACTCTACCATTTGTATTGTCCAGTCCTTTCCACACCCACATACAACTACACATACTGGCAGCCAGTCAGCATTCTGGGGCACCAAACATCCTGTGAGCTATTTTGGGGGTTATATTTTGGGGATTCTTTTCTCTTTTGGTATCCCAAACTTGGGCTCCCAAAACTATCAATACGTCTTTCATGTGTGGATGACACAGTTTTGGTTACAGGAAGATCCACACTTCGACAAGGAGTCTGCTGTTTGTATGTGGCAGGGATAGGCAAGCTGGTGCTTTCAAGATGCTTTGGACTACAACTCCCATCAGCCCAGGGTAATAGCTAGGCATTATGGAAGTGGGCTCCAACATCTGGAGGACTAAAAGTTCCTTCTCTTCTCCCAAGCTTGCTTTGTATGAAGTCTTTAAAAATGTGATCTAATAACCAAGCATTAACTTCTACTAACAAACTGTGAAGTCTAGCGCAACAGTGTCTGTGAGGACAGTGCGAGGACAACATATTCTGTGACTTTATCAGATACATAGATATTTTCTGACAAAACCAATATTGGATAGCACAAGCTGTTAACATATGATTGAGCACTTCTTACAACCAACAATTCAATTGATAACTCACAAACAAGTTTTCGGGTTTTTACACTTTCAAATTTCTCCCCATCACCCCCTACCCACCAAAACAAGATACATCTATTTTTATATATTCTCAAACAATGAGCAACATTACCACTGTGGCTTTCTAGTACAAATGTGAGAAAAATGAAGATTTCCAAGCCTATTCTAGTACCTCTCCCTCTTTCTAGGAAATGTTATTACAGTAAAGAAAGAATGACCAGTGGCACCTTAACCCTTTTCTATGTGGCATGAGATTTGTAATTCCTATATATACTTAATAGAGAACAAATATCATGGAATTCAGAGTTAAAACACACCCCATGTTAAATATAAATTATTAAAGAAACTCTGTTTCTTTCATGAAAACATGCAATGCCCTAATGTGGATCAAATCCACTGTGCACAGAAGCACCAATGGAACACCCTTTTTAACTAGGGTGGAGAATGAGGGGAGAAAGGTTTAAGAGAAGTTTAAATGTGGTGGTTCCAATCCAAATCAGGGCCCAACACATTTACTTTTAAGTAATAAAGGGAGCAAGAAGGGAAGTTCATCTGCATGCAAAATAACAGTATTTAGTCCAGCCCCTCAAATGTGCACAGATTCAGCTTGTAAAATGCACAGAGCCTTTGTTTAATAAGGGCTTTTCTTTTACTAGTTGAAATGCTGCCTTTGGCTTTTAAGTCAAAAAGCAAAGATGACTGAAGAAGCAGCAGCCAGCCCTCCACATCTGCAGGTTTAACTTTCATGGATTTGATTAATTGCAAGTTTCTCCAACCTCTGCCTGCTCACCTCAGGCACTTCTTTTCCTGGGGAACTTTCCCCCTTGGCAGCGCTGATCAGGCTGCATGGTCCTATAAAAATCTGCCTCTCCTCCTCCTCTTCCACCAGCCACTGCCTGGCCAGATAAGGACAGCTTGCATCCTGATTTCTCAGCACCATGAACCTTCTTCCAATGCCCCCTCCCCACACACACCCAAGGAAGGATGAGAGAGAGAAAGTATAGGGCCACCATGCTGACCTACTCATTTTTCCTCACCTGGCTTGGACCCTGTGGGTCTGTCCTCTCCACCATGACTTGCCCCCTTCCCACAGACATAGACACAGACACACACACACACTCTTTGATATTTGCAGTTTTCCTACTTTTGCAAGGGTTCTGCACCCCTATCCCTAGTGAATGTGGAAAGCTGACTGTAGTCTGAAGGAACTTGAATTACAGTGACCTGGACAGCTTTCTGCATCTTCTCCAAAGCCATATGAATTTGAGCAATCAAGTCACCACGCACTGTAATGCAACATTTAAGTGAGGGTGCGGAATCTTTTTCTGTCCAAGGCCATAATCTGTCACGGCTTATCTGTCAGAGATTAAACACTAGTAGCAGGTGGGGCCAGAGCCATTCTAATTTCTTTCGCTGCTCTGCATACTCTCTCCCCGCTTTCCTCTCCAATTCCTCTGCCTCCCTGCTTGATGGGGGCCTTATGAAGTAAGCCTGAGAGGCACTGGTTGCCAGCTCCTGATTTAAAGCCTTCCTGATGTACAATGAGCTTCACAAGGGCCAGCATAACATGAAGAAACAAGAGACCTAACAAACTGGCTATTTGTACACTATGATGTGCTTTATTTATGTAAAGTTACAGCTTACCTTCTCACCGTTTATATAAACATTTCAAAAATTGGGAGAAAAAAATCCTCACTGAATCCTCATCACCTCATTCATTTACCTGAAAAACAGGCCTGCATTTTCACACATGCTAGAGGACTTAGGGTGGGGCAAGGGGTTGGTGGCATGTAGACACAAAGTCTGGCTCTCAAGCCAGCCTCAATAGCCCTGAGCCAGTCTGTAACCACCCTGGTTGAGAGTGTGTACAAGGGCTTTAAAGTGTAACTAACTCACATCAGGAGATGCTGGATACGTGCCTTTAGCTTACATCATAAATCTGTTTTGCACAGAGAAGGAGCAGTATTTGTGCCAACAGCATGTCTCGGTACAAATGCAGCAATTCAAAAGACAGGAATGTTGAGTGTGATCTCTTGGAGCTGTTACTGTTCAACAGAACTCAACAGAAAACACACAGAGAAACAGCAACATGTTGGATCCAGGTTCAGTCCTACTTAGTAGTCCCATTTGTTTCAACAGATCTGTTCCAAGGATGACTAAATCTGGATCCCACTCAGTAATGGCTGCTTCTCTTGAACTGATGAACCTGGACAATGCAGTGCTCAGCTTTTTAAGAGATTTTTTTCACAGGGACATGGAAGACTTCAAAGAGGGCATTTTAAAATCATATGAAAGAGCATTTTTCATCTTCATTTTGAATAAACACTCATTTATTTTAATGCAGAAATGCCATGTATTATCTCCCCTAATCCTTGATCTAACTTTTGCTCCCAGCAAGTCCACAGAGTGTTCTGGGTGAAATTTGAAAGTGGTGAGCCTCATTTTAGAATCTGCAGGCCCTTCCTTCTCATCACATCTCAGAGACAACATGCAGAAGATATGAGTTCAAACCTCAAGTCTCCTGCCCCTTCCACTCTCCCCGCTCCTTTTAAAAATCATCTTGCCTGAAGAAGAGATCTGAGACCTCAAAATATTACACAGATCTTTCTACCAGTTGGATCAACAGATAGAAATATACTACAGATCATATATTTTAAATAGTAAATGACTAAACTTTTTACTTTAAAAAGCTATATTTAAATCTGCACTTTTCCTCAAATTTCCAAGGCAGCGATCAGGCCCAGGTAGGAGAGGGATACCTTTCCCCACCCTAGATAGGCCTCTGGGTACTGTGCATGCCTGATCAGTTGGAAAGAATGGACGTTAATGGATGCAGCCTGTGGCAGCTCCTGGTAGATGAAAATTTCTCCCAGGGCCCTTGGAGCTTGTACAATCCTTTTCTAAATTACAGATTTATCAGTCCCAACAAAGTTACTGCTTAACTGGGGATTTTAAATTGCTAATCTAACTTATGTGCCAGTGTGAAAACTGCTTAGGCCTCACCTGTGCAAGTGTTACAAACTGTAATCTGCAAGTACCATTAGGAGCACATGTGTTAGCCCTGAAGCTGGATTTTCTAATATTTTCCAGCAAGTGCTGTTTTGCAACTTTTTGTTTCGTTTTTAGAAAACTGCATCCGCTCTCTGAGGAAATGCCTCTCCTTGGGCAAAAATGGTTGTAGCCAATGCTTTGAAAAAGGCATCAACTGATAGCAGTTACCTGAGACTGTCTGAAAAAGCTTCCACTCCAAACTTTGAAGGACAGTAGCCACCACCAAAGAAGGATACACGGCCCATTACGCTGGCAACATTGACAATTCTCCCCTTGGCTCTTCTCAGCAAAGGCAGCATGTGTATGGTCACATCAAACACACCAAGAAGGTTGATGTCTAAGATCTTCTGGAAATCCTGCTTGGTAAGCCATTCATTGGGAGCAGTTGGGACTGAAATGCCTGCATTGTTCACCAACCCCCATAGCCCTGGTGGGACAAAACAGAGGGCAAGGTCAGAGGTATAACAGAGCCCCATCCTAACAGTCTTGCCCCTCTGGAGCACAACCCCCTACACAAACACATTCAGCAAAGCACAGCTTGATCAGCAAATACTGATCTGGCAAACAAAGTCCTTTTTATTTAAACAAGCCTTTAGTTCCTCAATCACAAAGCAGAAGAGTGTTTTCAACATGGTGTGCTGTTCTTTTCTCTTTTAAATTATTGAATCAAATTAAAATTGTTTTAATTGAATTAATAGTTTTTAAACTTTACTAAAATAAGATATTGGTTGAATTTTGTTTTAAATTGTTGGTAAGCCACTTTGGGTTCCATGTCAGGAGAAAGGTGAGACATAAATTAAATAAACAAATAAAGAGTACAAACCAGAGACCGTCCAAGGCATGTTGGTGCCTAAGGTACAAAATCCAAGCAGCACTTCCACAAAGAAGAAGAAAAAATGCAGCCCCAAACTGACAATATTCAGCCACCCTTTGACAGTACTCCACGTGTGCTATTCTAGCCCTGCAGCCCACTGGAAGTTTGCACAAGTAAGAAAGGAAGACAAAGAAAACTTTGAAAAAGACACTGAACATCAGTGGTGTGCTGGCTGGGGAGATTTATGGTTGTATCATTCATATATATGTAGTATCCAAAGCTGTAGTACAAAGAAAGTATAGTTTCCAAGCCTGGTTCTGGAAAAGTGGAGAATAAGTCTTCCTTTCTCCTCATGTGTCTTTATCAATTTATCTAATATACAGTCATCCCTCTGTAGCCATGGATTCTTCACCCACAGATTCAACAAACCACAGCTTGTAAATATTAAAAATAAACATCCATAAAAAATCTTTCGAATTGTTCACCATTTTATATAAGGGATGCCATATTTACTACGCCATTGTATATAATGGAACTTGAACATCCATGAATTTTTGTATCCTGGAACCAAACTCCAGTGGATACTGAGGTCCCATTATAAATAATAGATAGACAGATAAACTATAGATAAAATACATTTGTGTTTGTAGTCTGTGCATCTGTGGGTTTCACTTTTGCGGATTTGATTAATCACAGATTATTTGCTGTCACCTCTGCTGGCCCTCTATGCCAGTTTTAATAGGGACTGCAAGCCTCTTGAGACTGAGAAACTGCAAATGAGGTTTTTGTTGAAAATGGTGTGGGGCAGCAGCGGAGGTGGCAGTAAGGCCCACCAGCCACCCACTTCTGCCTTGTGAAGGAACCCTGATGCCTCAAAGGAATCCATGGTGGGTTGAATATGGTGATCATACTTTTTGTGTGTGTTAAATCTGGTTTGGGAGGGCCTAGATTTATTCACAGTTTTCCCACTTTCATGGGAGTCCTGTGCCCCTAACTGCAGCAAATGCAGAGGGATGGCTGTACTCACCTATTTCTTAGACTGATTTACAAACAGAGTGTTACATATGAAACACTCTGTTTGTTACAAAACAAAATGTTTTGGCTCCAAGGCAGCAGATTAGTACTCTGCCTTGGATGGCTGTTAAGTATGATGGTATGCTTGAAAAAACAACATATCCATATAAGAGGCACATACTACAAAAAGCTTTGAAAACTGCAGAGCTTTCAAGGATCTTCTCACAGTGGAAGGAAATATAGTCAACATTTTTTTCTTTTTTTTAAATCATTTTATTCAAATTTCACATATAAAACAAACATTATTAGTGTTAATTTACATGAAATATTTTTGATCTTCCACACTGATCTAAATTTCATTTCCAACATCTCTTAACATAGTTGTATCAATGTACTGCTTTACGCTGATAATGTTACATGATAGTTCTTGCATTTCATTCACTATATTACAGTTCCATGGTTTACATCAGTAGCCCCCTCATCAGTTATCTTAACCATGAATCACTCATTTTCATTCAACAGTGCCCAGCAATACCCGTTACAATCTGCCATTCCTTTTTGATCTCATCGTCTGTTTTCCCCTTTAGTTTCTGTGAAACTATATCAGCATTTCTATTTTCCACAAATGTTCCCCACCATTGTTCTATTGTAGGTATTTGCTGAGTTCTCCAAAGCTTTGCATATTCTATCCGGGCTGTTGTTATCATATAAAGAATTATTCGCCAATATTTCTTTACTTCAGTACCATTCAAGTACCTTTGTCATATTTAACAAATACAATTCCGGTATCTTGGCAAACTGAACTTTCATTATAGCACAAATTTTATTATGTACATCAGTCCAATATTTCTTAGCTTTGGGACATGACCACCAACCTCTTTCTGACACTTCCAACACAGACCGGTACCTGTATTGTAAATCTTTTTTAATTTATCTGGTGTCATGTACCATCTTATGAAACAGTTTGTAATAGCTCTCTTTCAAATTCGGGGCAACTGTAAATTTTTGTGTCTTTTTCCAACTTTCTTCCCAGAATTCTAACTGAATTGAATGTCCTATATTTTGAGCCCATAAGACCATTGCTGACTTGATTGTTTCTTCTTGCCTTTCCTGTTGTATTATTTCTTGATATATATGTGATAATAAATGAGGGGGACTTTCAAATATTTGTTTGAAAATATTTTTTTTCTGAAGAGAACAAAATTTGTGAAGATTTATGTCTCTAACACAAAGCTGCTTCTAAAAAGCACTCAGGAATGGCAGTAGGTATTCCTGTGTCAGAGATAGTGCCCCAGACTTTCCAGAGGTACAGGTCAGCAATGACAACACTGGGGTGGATGGTCCAGCCATCTGACTCAGCATAAGGCATCTTCCTGTATTTCTAAAGGTAACCTGTTCTTTTTAGCCAGAGGAGAGCTGCTGGCTCAGGCTCAAAACAACACACAGAATCTTAGACTTTCTAAATTGCACACTAACCTTTGTCTCCGACAATACCCTTCACCCATTCTGTTGCTTTGACCACACTTTCAGTGCTGGTGACATCCACGAGGGTGGTCTGCAGACGTTCTGATGTTGCCTCTTTCAGTTTCTCTGCCCCCTGCTGTGTGAGGCAACCTGCCAGGACTCGAAGTCCCCGTGTGTCTAGCTGCTTGGCCAGCAAATTGCCAAAGCCAGAATCACAGCCAGTTATGAAGACATATTTCTCTGTCAGATGGCTCAAGATCTGTTTCTCACGGTACCATCGTAGTAGCAGGTAGAGGCCCAGAAATACTGCCAGGTAGAGCCACATGACCAAAGATTGCTATGGCTGGAAGAGAATGATGAGGTTAATGAGATGTAATAGTTTATTGACAGGCAAGGACAGTACAGTCTTGGAAAGATTTAACATAATATAGCAACTAAAAGACCAAGCTATACATCTCAAGTCCACAATCTGAATTTTCCCTCTGCCATAAATCTCGTATAGTGTAGGGCTAGAGTGTTGGACTATGATCTAGAAGTCCCAGGCTCTAGTCCCAACTGAGTCAGGAAGCCCACTGGGTGCTCTTGGGCCAGCCAGCCCTATCTAACTCATAGGGTTGTTATGAGTCATAGGAGGAAAAGCGGGATATAAAGTCGACTCTCCACACGTCTGGATTTCACTTTCATGGATTTGATTATTCACAAGATTTTCCAACCCCTGCGTCCCGGCTCAGGCACTTCTTTTTCAGGGGAACCTTCCTTCTCAGTGGTTTCAATCAGGCTGTGAAGTCCTTTAAAAAACCACCTCTGGTCTTCCTTCTCCTCCACCAGCTGCTGCCTGGCCAGCTAAGAAAAGCTGTCAGCACCAAAAACTCTGTCCTGACACCCCACACACACACTCAAGAAAGGAGATGGGTGAGAGAGAGAAGAAGTATAGGACCACCATGCTGAACCATCTCCTTTCCTTCTCCTTTCAATGACCTGGTTTGGACCCTGAGTGCCTGCTCTCACCACCATGCCTTGGCCCTCTTCTCACAGAGACACACACACATTCACTCTCTCTCTTTGATATTTGCAGTTCTTCCACTTCTGTAAGGCATCATGTTAACCCTTGCAAATGTGAAGGGCCAACTGTAAACGTAATACATATATTTATGCCAGCAATCTGTTCTTAGTTCCAATACTTCAGTAACATGGTACTCACCTATCTTGTACGGCTACTATGACGCACACAGCAAGAATATTGTTCCATTTATATCCAAACTTTCTTGCAAGGAGCTGAGGACAACACTCATGATTTTGTACTCACATCACCTTCAAGTCATTTCTTACTTATAGAGACCCTAATGCAAACATATCATAGGATTTTCTAGGGCTGAGAGTGTGTGACATGCCCAAAGTCACTCACTGGGTTCCATGGCCAAGTAGGAAATCACACACTGGTCACAATCCAATGCTCAAACCACTAATGGGGTGCTGGGCCTGTCTGTGTGCTACATATAATGTAAGAATACTGTGAATAAGAAAAAAATTGAATTTTAAAAAATGGATTGGATTAATCCTTTTTTTGTGAAATATGCTTTGGGAAATGAAATAATCTGCTCTAAAACGAAATATCTCAATTTAAGAGTAAGATATAGTTGCATAAAGTCACAATAGCTTAAAATTAAATCTATTATCCAATATGTCAAGTTTGTTCTTCCTTCACATAAAGGAAGAACTACAAGGAGTGGAGAGAGGGAATATTTTATAATCAAACATTGTTAAGATGCATTATGCTCTACTGCTGCAAGTTATGTGTCTTCATTAGCGGCCAAGTAAAGAGCATGGTCATTTAGCTTCCTTGTCATATGAACAGTGTTCCAGGGTCCTCAACCCCCCCGCGCCATATGTACGGTACTACAATTCTTATCCTTCCCATATCAATAGGTCTACCAGTTGGGCTGATGGGACTTGCAGTACAACATATATAGAGAGGGCAAGCCAGCTACCAGTCCTCGTTCCTGATAAGTTCAGAGCACTCAGAATAAGTGTCCTTGAACAGTATTGCCACAAGCCTACTGAGAGCCAAACAGAAATCAGAAATTTAGAGGATTGTCTTCCTTTATCTCTAAGCCTAGTTCTCTAGCACAAAAGGGCAACTGGGCGGCATGGTCAAAGGTCTTAGATTGTATTCTTTAATAGCTTAAATGCTCAGTTAATGAAAGTTGTGCATTAGTCAGTAGCTTTTACACGAGCAAGAACACATAAAATCAAAATGGAAATCTCGTTTTCAGAAAACAGACATCTTCTGGTAATTCAAGTCATCCTTGATTTGAGATCAACCCACCTGGCATTAGATGAAAGCCTTTGCACAGACCCCTTGTTCTGACATGGGATTCACACTGCTGGCCCAAAGAAAGGAAGGGAGTGGGAAGCAACTGCAAGAGGCTGGAAGACCGGGCTGTGTGCAGAACACACAACATTCCTGCTGCCATCAGTAATATTCAATTGACAATGCAGTCCATAAACTGGGAGTGGATGCATTACCTTGTCCTCTCCCTCAGGTAGCAAAGAGGCTTTGATCAGTCTTGGTGGGCTCTACCACCTTAGGCAGAATGAGCAAGACACTGAGGGTATAGTGCAACCTGTTACTTAAACTTTGTTGTACAGCATTTGCTGGCGTATAAGACCCACATTTCCCCCAAAAAGTGCTGCTTGAAAATGGAATGCGTCTTATATGCCAGTGTGTCTTACATGCTGGCAAATACTAATACATATAAATGAGGTGTGTCTTATACACCGATGCGTCTTATACGCCTGCAAATATGGTACTTTTCCTCCAGAAAAAAGAAAAAAGGCCGCCTCTAAAAGATTGGGGTTTTAGGCACCTAAACAGACAAGTGTCTATGCGTGTGTGTGTGCATGTGCTAGCATTTGTCGCTCCATCACCAGTTGCAAATTGACCAGAAGTAGCTGCAAGTCCATGCAACTTCTTTTAAGTGTGACACTTGCAATTTTGTCTTTGAGAGTGAGTTGTAGCAGCAAGAATGGGAATGAAGAACCTATGGCTTTCTAGATGTTGTTGGTGTAAGACCCAATTCTCTCTCCCTCCAGCTCAAGGGCGCCTGGGTACACCTCAGGTGTGAGTCAGGGAACCAGCAAAAAGAGGTCCCTCCTCTTCAATTTCCTCCCTATTTCAATAACTGTGTTTAAGTAATTTTGCTTCTGGGGAGAGGGTTCATAGTTTTCATGAGGTCCCCAGAGGGGTCCATGATCCCCTCAAAAGTTAAGAACAGTTAAGCTAAACTGTCCAGCTAGGATCCACAATATCCTGGTTCAAATCCCTCTTCAGCCATAAATTTCCCCTTAAGCCAATTGCTCTCTCCCCCATGTCTGCCTCACTAAATTGTTCCGCAAACAGAGAAACGGAGTTCCCTGGAGGGAGATAATAGTGCACACAGAACACATCACAGTTCATTATGTCTGCATAAAAAGCCTTCCTGCTGCTCTCACACTTTCAGAAGAGTTTAACAATGTGTCTTGCCGCACCTTAAATCCTACAGTTTTGTTAGCCATACGCTTCCGTGGATTACAGCCCAGTCAGCAAAAGCTTTTCATCTGTCAAACCCCCTTCATCCTGAAAGGGCTGCGAGACTCTTTGTTGGCATGGCTGCCGGAGACTGACGCGGAGGAAAGTTTGACAAAAACTGATTTTCAAGGGCGTACTAAGAACAGCCAGCGCGGTGTAGTTGTCTGAGCGTTGGACTACGACCCTGAAGACCACGATCCGATTCCCAGTTTCGCCATGAAAACCCACCGGATGACCTTGGGCGCGTCACACACTCTCAGCCGCAGAAAACCCTGTGACAGGTCCCCTTGAGGGTCGCCATAGGTCGGAAACGACTTGAAGGCACACAGCAACAGGCTTTTTTTAAAAAAAACAAACAAACACCCTAATTCAAATAACAGCATTTCACATTTTTTACATCCACTTACCAAGGAGTAAGCCCCTGAACACAGCGGGACCGCACTTCTGAGGAGACACGGCTAAGATGGCTGCACTGGTAGCCCAAAGAGGCCACCGCTCAATGTCACGGCCTCACCACGACTCCCTCTCCCTACACCCGATTTCGCCCGCCCGGCTGATTCTTAACCGCCGCCCTCGTTCACCATGGGAACACCCGGGGAACTCCTAGCTCACTCTTGGCAAGCCTTCCCCGAAGCGTCCCCGCTCCCGCCCTTCACGCCGAGCGACACCTCCGCCCTTTTGCTCTTCCCCTTCGCCTCAAAAGCCTCCGACGAGGCGAGCGCTTTCCCCGGCGACGCTACACAAAGCGTTCCTCGGTCTCCTCGCAGGCAAAATCCCGCCCGCCGCCGCCGCCGCCTCCGTTTAGAACTTTTGTTTATATTGCTGAGAAATGAGGAAGTTCCAAAACAAGGAGGGATCTCTGAGGACGCTCAGAAGAGGCGGCACGTCCCGCCTATTCGCAGCCTGGAAGAAAAGAACGGGCGCGATGGGAGAGCGAAAAGGGGTCCCTGCTCTGCGGCGGGAACGTGTCACTTTCCAAGACTTTAATTCTCCCACCAGAGAGGGAAAACGAGAAACTCCCGCCGCCGCCGGCTTGGATAAGCAGGAGTGGAGCGCTGCCGTTCTTGACGCGTTAAGTTCAGCCAGGATTTTCTTCCAAAGAAACCTCAAAAGGTTGGAGCTCTCAATCAGATGGAAGCAGCAAACGTTTTATCCAGAAAAAGAGAGATTGAGAGAGAGGGGGGAGGGAGGGGGAGAGGGGGCTTTCTCCTATAAAACCCCGTCTATGTCGCAATGGAAACACACAGTTAAGAACTTTATAGAGGAGGAAGAACTTTGAACTGAGGGTTTTGCTACATTTATTTTTTTTAAAATGACACTGTTTGCTTTTGCAGACTGTTTATGGGGAAAAACATGAGCAACCTGTAATGGGAAATAAAACTCCTATCTGGCAGTTGGATATTATTAATAGGAACCAGTGTGGAGAAGTGGTCTGAGTCCTGGACTATGATTCTTGGGAGACCAGGGTTCAAATCCCCACCTG
Organism: Cyclura pinguis; assembly: GCA_030412105.1. Classification (NCBI taxonomy): domain Eukaryota; kingdom Metazoa; phylum Chordata; class Lepidosauria; order Squamata; family Iguanidae; genus Cyclura; species Cyclura pinguis. The sequence continues at coordinate 191,347,369 of CM059600.1, read as the reverse complement.
CCTGTGGAAAAACAAACCTTCTGGGAGACTTTGGGCAAGTCACACTTTCTCGGCCTCAGAGGAAGGCAGTGGCAAACGGCTCGGAGTAAATCTTGCCCAGAACAGCCTGTGATGGGGTTGCCTTGCGTCTCCATAGGTCAGAATGGACTTGAAGGCACAGGACAGTAACAGACCAGGTGCAAACCGCCCCACTCCAAAAAGTTTCAAAAACTATGTTCCCAAGCTTACAAATTTTTATTTTGGGGCTGTAGAATAGGTGCTGTGGAATAGCTCCAAAAGGCAAAAAAAAAGGAACATATTCAAAGGTTTCCTGAATTTAAAATTTTAACCAAGTCACTCAAGGGACTGAGTCAGCTTCTCCCCACCTGGTGCCCCCTGCCACAAGTGAAGGACTTTCATCATCCCTCACCCCTGCTTGGCTCACTGGATCATAGTAGCTCAACACACCTGAAGGGACCTGTGGGGTTGAATACTCCTCACTTTGCTTCTGCCTCCTCTATTGTGGTGTTATACTGAAACAATTCATTAGAAAAACGGGGAAGATGTGTTGTCTGAAAAGAGGTACTGAACATTCCATTCCTAAAAGCAGTAGTAGTAATTGCTGCTTTCAATTTTCAAATAAAAAGGCCTCTGTAATATTAGCCATTTTTAGTTTCCTTTCCTCCGTGAACCGAAAGCTCTGACTATAGTGGATTCCTGGAACTCTCACGAATAACAGGATTTGTGAATGCTCGTGTCACATTATACTCATGGTGGCAATGTGAGCACGCACCTGTCAGCACACCTGTGCACACATCACCACCATTTTAAGTATAGTAACATTATGTTTTGCCAGAATTCATACAAAGATCACAGGTGAGGAAAGTGTACTGTACTAGCAATTTGAAATTATGGTTTATACTTTTATCACTTTTTTGCAAAGATGCTCCAAGTTATAGAATATGTCTGTTTTTCATAGGACCTGATTTTGTGCACCTATGTGTATTATATTTAGCATGCTTTGTTTTATGATTGATCATTGAAAGGTAAACATGGGGCTAATATGCAGGTCCAATTGCTGGAACATATTGCCCTCAGGATATCCCACTGTGAGAGAGGAAATGGGTTAATCTTAAGGAAAACACATTTCCTTTAATATCCAGTTTCACCCACAGAAAATACTTGTTTTGATCTCAGTGCTTAAGTACCCTCCCTGCCCCATTCCTTTTTTGGCATGGTTGTCAGAAGATCAGTTTAAACTGGCCACCATTTGTTGTTACATCTGAACCAACAACTATGGTTGATTTAAAGTATGGTTTAATTTAAAAGGTCAGAAATCACAGCTTCATCTTGATTGGTTTCAATAAATCATAATTCAAACCAGTTTGATCAGGTTTTGGATGAATTGAATAAGAAAAACCAGGCTGTATCAAACCAAAGGCCACATATCTAATATAGTCTAGTACAGTTTCTTGCTATTCATAGTGTCCAACCTGTGCCATGTGAGAAGCCTATAAGCTCATAAACTCATAATCTCTGATACAAAAAGTCAGATGATCTTTGATACTAGAGTTAATATACAGACATACTTCAGTTAACAAAGCCTCTGATAACAAATTCCAACACAAGAGGGATTAGGACTTCCTACCCACCCTAACAAACTACATGAGATGCACAGACCTGGAAGTGGCACACAGCTCACACAAAATGGAGGTTAAGAGGTTCTACCTTTACTTTCCCACCACAACCCTAAGAGCTTCTGACTTGGTGTATGTGTTCCTACTGTGTCTTTGCCCTAACACTTCAGATCCCACACCGCTAGACCCAAGTTAGGGAGTGATTCCCAGGACAGCTATGTGCCCAGCTCTTGTGATCATCTATCGTGGCTGATTTTCAACCCAACAGTAGCCCTTTGGCTCAAGCACACAGATTCACACTCACTTGTGTTCCTACTGATTTGTCTGGGATTCCTACAGACTCCCTACATCTGTTTCCTGAACCACATGCGTTGACTCACAGGACAGAAAAGCAGGTTGATGCCTCTGTTACTCCACCAATCTTGTTACCCCACAATGTGGGTGACTCAGGGGTCCACCCGCAATGCCAGTAGCTCCGTATGAGCCCTGCGAGAGGTTGGGTAACCTAACAAGATCTTCCACCAATTTTTACAGGGTCCTCACAGGAAAGAATCAGCCAGAGATTCTGAAATAAGCTAAAATGTGTTTTATTGAAATGTTCAATCATGCATGCAAAAGATTCAAGCACTCACATACTTGCACAAGAGCTAACCAAAGGATAAAGAGAGGAAAGTTATCAATAGTGGAGTTTTAGGGAATGGGCAATAAATAACAGTCCAGAGAGCAGTGAAGAAAGCAGCAACATGGCTTAGACTCACACCTAAGGATGGTACTCATTCAGGAATCAGAGCAACTGTGTGGCGTTCAGCAAGCAAGATACTGCTCTGACCACACAAAATGTCAGAGGGCAAGGGTGTAAATGGCTCTCTGGCCAAGCAAACAATGGAGGTTGCAGCCTGGGAAATCAGTGGTTTGGTGGGAGCTTCCCGTCACTATTGTAATGTAATAGATCACCAAAAACCAAGGCAAACAGAGTAGGAAGCAGAACGAGTTTATTTTACTACGCAGGGTCTCAGCGGAATGATTTCCAAAATCTGAGACCCTGAGCTCAGAGTTAATTGTCCTTAAATACATTCTAACAAGTGAGCACAAGAATAACACAAGGAGCGGTTACAAATCACCAATTGACAAGTTACAAAGGTTACAAATACAGAGACCTTGGATTCTAGCTTTCAAAGTGACGGATGCTCCAGCCAAGGGAGTACCTAACTCCCTCAAATGTCTCACAGTCAGGCACATACCTAAGGCTCCTGATAAGATAAGAGTGCATCTGCTATTTTCTTCTATTTTCTAATAAAGCAAATGCAATTCTAAAGCCTTAACCCTTTCATTCCCCCCTTATATGCCAAATTCATAGCAATTTGAAGCATATATTGCTTAAGCTTGCTTTTGGGCCATAACAGCATAATGGGCTGCCTTTCCTTCCATAGCTTGAGAGAGAGAAGCGTGTACACATTTCATAGCACAAGAAATACATACCATTATTAAAAATCCTCCCACCAGCAAAAGTACAACACCCAGAAACAGAGTTATCAGCCAGCTCAGATCTGGCAACCAAGAAGTCAGCCAGTCCCACGGGTTGCTAATGCTGCTGTCATTATTTTGGATTATCCCCTGTAAGTGTTGTATTTCATCTTCTATAGTCTTATTGAGATCATGGAAGGCAACTTTACATCCTCCTTTGACTATATTGCAGAATCCCCCTTTCCTTGCTAACAGGTAATCCAGGGCCATCCGATGTTGTAACAATAACTGATTGAGCTCTTCAATTTCCCGCTGGAGGGCCTGTACCAGTCTCCCGGTTGCATTTATGGTTTTTTCCAATCTACAGGTCAATCCTATTATGCTCCTACGATTTTCTTGAGCCACAATTCCGGGATAGGATCCCAAAGTGAGGAGTCCTGTGATTGACCCTCCAGCTACTCTGCTACCTTCACTATTAGATAACTGTGGCCCTATGATGACTAGATCCTCATACTGGTTACCTAATGGCCCCACTAGGTGCCGCTTCTTTCTTCCACCCCGGTTTGTCTGCCCATGTTGGAAAACCTGAACAGGTAGAGTCATATACCCAATTCCCACACACTGGTAAACCCCTGGGTGGTAATTGGTGGCCCAGCCATTAAAGTAAAACCATAAGTTTGGATCTCTAGCCATCAATCCAGAGCAAATACTGCCTGATCCTGTAAAATTAGGAGTGAACATAGGATATTCTGGGTACAAATCTTTAAAGCTAGTTTCATTTAAGTCTGTCTTGAATTGATAGGAACTATTGTATGAGCCGTACAAATAGAATCTGTCATTACATGTTGAGTAATTTCCCAACCTATTATAAAATGGGGTGTGTTGTATGTACCCTTTCCACTTAGAATTCCAGCTTCCACTATGACGACAACAAAAACACATTCCGGGGGAATAGGTATAGAATTTCAGTCGCCTAAACCGGGTTCTGTTTAGGATTCCATCCACTTTAGCAAACATGTTGGGACTTCCCATTAACGCCGACTTCAGGGCTCCTACAATCACTCCTGGTTCATTAATGAGGGAAGGCATAAAGCCAAAATCTGCTACTGTCTGTGGGTGTTCATAGATCAGAGTAACATTGGGTACATGTTGTTGGAACATGTGTGCAGCATGCTGCTTAAACCAGTTAGCCTCAATTACTTCACACATCATGCCCCACACTCCCATCCACACTATCCACTTCATCTTCGGAGTCAAACAGGGGTCCAAATCTACTTATCCCACACCAGTACCTTCTATACATATACAAGAAATACACCAGAGCTAAGATTCCAAAGAGTATACACACTACTATGATTATTAGTTCACTAACATGCATTACTTCTAACCTTTATCCGTCATTGGGGATCTGGCCGTGCGTAGAATAGTCAGCCTCCGGAGTGACTATGGCAGGGACCAGTCTCAATCTTCTTCCGCTGCAGTTGCTAGGTCTGACCGTACGTAGAGCTACCAGCCTCCAGACATGTGGCAGCAGTAGGGTCTAGCCTAGATTTTTCATTCACCTGTTGCAGATCTGACTGTGCGTAGAGTGGCCAATTCCCTGGTATGACCACAGCAGAGTCTAGTCTGAATCTTCTCTCCCCCCTTTTCGCCTAGACAATTTCAGTTTCAGAGGGTTCTCTTGTGATGGAATTACAGTCCAATCAGTAAATGCCCTCTTTACCCTAGTGTAATGTATCCAAGGTTTCAGCCCTGCTACCTTTACTGCAGTTGGGGTAACTAACAGCACCTGGTAAGGTCCTCTCCATCCTGGGGATAGAGGATCTCCCCTCCAATCCTTAACCCACACCTCATCCCCAGGTTGGAAGGAATGTGCCTTTGTGAGGAAAGGAGCTCGTCTAACCTCTAAGGCATGAGCGTTGACCTTCTCTAAAGCTTTCCCAGTGCTTGCACCTCTTCTTGGAGAGTCAAATTTCCCAGTTCTCGAATGACCCCTCTCAACCCTTTCAGGATGGCCGGGGGTCTTCCATATAACATCTCAAATGGAGTCAGCCCAGATGTCCGATGAGGGGTGCACCTGATTCTCAGGAGTGCTATTGGGAGCACATCCAACCATTTGAGCTTAGTTTCTTGACACAACTTTGCAAGCTGAGTTTTCAGTGTTCTATTCATCCTTTCCACTTTTCCAGAACTTTGGGGCCTATATGCACAGTGCAGCTTCCAGGTGATTCCTAAAGTCTCTGCCAAATTCTTAACTACTCCGTGCACAAAGGCTGGGCCATTGTCGGATCCGATATGAAGAGGCAGTCCATACCTTGGTATTATGTCTCCAAGTAACGCCCGTACTACTTCCTTTGCTTTCTCGGTTCTGGTAGGGTATGCTTCAACCCATCCTGTATAAGTACACACCATTACCAACAGGTACCGATATTGTCCCGTCCGTGGCATCTCTGTGAAATCCACCACTAGGGATTCAAAGGGAGTAGATCCTTGATGTTGAATTCCCTCTTCCAACCTAGGCCCTTAGCACGGGTTGTTCTGAGCGCAGAGTTGACACCTTGAAGAAGCTAGCGTGGTGTATTGGCTCATTCCATCTATGAATACGTCCTTCATTAATAACTGGGCTAACACCGTCTTTCCCAAATGCGTGGCTTCGTGCACTTTCTGGACAACTGTCCATCCCAAGGATTGGGGTATGTACCATCTTCCATCTGGCAGGACCCACCATCCATCTCTATCACTTACAGCTTTCAGATCATTTTCAGCCCTTTCATTCTCTTGTTGGGTGTACCTGGGGGTCTGGTCACCCAACGACACCTGAAAGAGTGGAGTTATCAACTCTTGGAGCAAACCCTCTGCCTCATATTCCAGTTCCCTCTCTGCGGCCTTCTTTGCAGCTGCAGCTGCCTTTCGGTTTCCACAAACCACCGGATCATTTCCTTTCTGATGTCCTCTGCAGTGGATTACAGCAACCTTGCGAGGGGCTCACACGGCTTTTAATAGATGTTCTATTTCTCTTCCATACTTGATCTCCTGTCCCACAGAGTTGATCAGTCCCTTCTCTTTGTACAAGGCGCCATGTGCATGCAGAGTAGTAAAGGCATACTTTGAGTCTGTATATATATTCACAGTAAGCCCCTCGGCTAGTTCCAAGGCTCTAATCAGGGCTATAAGTTCTGCCTTCTGGGCCGAAGTTCCAACGGGTAACGCTCTGGCTTCTATGATCTTATCTGCTGTGACTACTGCATATCCGGCCTTCCGCTTTCCTTCTCGTACAAAGCTACTTCCATCTGTGTAATAAGTAACATCAGGATGAGACCATGGGGTGTCTCGTAGATCTGGTCTACTTGAGTATACTTCATCCATAGTTTGAAGACAATCATGGTGTGCCAATTCAGACTCTACAGGAAGCAGTGTTGCAGGATTCAAAGTAGTGCATGTTTCCAACTTTACTCTAGGGTTCTCATACAGCATTCCTTGATACTTGGACATTCGGCTATTTGTGAACCAATAATTGCCTTTGTACTCCATTAAGGCCAACACAGAGTGTGGGACTTTCACTATTAGATTCTGACCCAGGGCTAACTTGTCTGCTTCCTTTATCAACAAGGCAGTTGCCGCTATTGCTCTTAAACACCCAGGCCATCCTTTAGCGACAGGTTCTAGCTGTTTGGAGAGGTATGCCACAGGGCGATGCCAAGATCCCAACATCTGCGTCAATACTCCCACTGCTATTCCTCCTTTTTCATCAACATATAGAGTGAAAGTCTTTGTCACATCAGGCAGACCCAGCGCTGGAGCTTCCATCAGTGCCTTCTTTATCTGCTCCCAGGCTCTCTTCTGTTCTTTTTCCCACACAAATTCAGACTTCTCCGGACCCTTGGTGGCTTCGTATAGAGGTTTGCTCATCACTGCAAAGTTAGGAATCCAAATTCTGCAAAACCCAGCTGCACCCAAGAATTCTCGCACCATCTTCCGATTCCGGGGCTCAGGCAGAGCACACACGGCCTCCTTTCTTTCTCGGCCTAGCGCTCGCTTCCCTTGAGTCACTTGGAATCCCAGATATCGCACTTCTGTCTGGCACAACTGGGCCTTCTTTCTGGATACTTTGTAGCCCGCTTCCCACAAAAGCTGGAGCAATTCCACTGTAGCCTCTATACACTCTTTCTCACCGTTGGCTGCCAACAGCAGATCGTCCACATATTGCAGCAGAACTCGTTTTTCGGGCTCAGATCTGAACCTTCTTAAGTCCTGGCTGAGGGATGTCCCAAAGATTGTTGGTGAGTTCTTCCACCCCTGCGGCAAGCGAGTCCAGGCTAATTGATTCTTTTGGCCTGTAACAACATCTTCCATCTGGAAGGCAAAGATTTCTTGACTTTGAGGGGCCACTCGAATACAGAAGAAGGCATCCTTCAGATCTAACACAGTAAAGTGAGTAGCTGTGGATGGAACTAATCCCATTAAGACATATGGGTTAGGCACCACTGGATGTAGGGTGACTGTAGCCTCATTTACCATTCTTAAATCTTGAACTGGACGATATTCCTTTGTTCTGGGTTTCAGCACAGGGAGTAGTGGAGTGTTCCATGGAGAACGGCATTCTCGAATTATATTATACTTCTTCAACTGGTCCAAGTGTTTCTGAATCCCTTCCAGGGCTTCTCTGGGCAAGTCATACTGCTTTACACGAATGGGAACAGCATTTGGCTTCAGTTCTACTACTATTGGGGCCACAAATCGGGCTAACCCGGGCGGGTTATCTTCGGCCCATACCCCTGGGGGTCCAAAGGTAGTGGATTGTTCTTGACAAAGCATGATCTGATGCCTTCGCCACTCTTCCTCCATTGGATAAGTGACTGAGATGCTCTTTGGTCCTCTGAAGTTTACCTCCATCATCCCATCCTCTTCAATGGAAATTTGGGCTCTCAGCTTAGCCAACAGATCTCAACCCAATAGAGGTATGGGGCAGTTTGGTAGATATAAGAACTGGTGAGTAACTTGGTGCCTTCCTAGATCCACAATTCTTCTTTCCAAAAGTGGGTGTTTTTCTGTTCTTCCAGTGGCTCCCACAATTCTTATGGCATTTTCAGTTTTTGGGGCTACCGCTGAATTTAGGACGGAACGGGCAGCTCCCGTATCCACCATCATGGGGATGGCTCGGCCCCCGATTTGTGCTGTGGCCATAGGCTCCCCGGGGCCGAGAGCAAGGGGCCCAGTCTGTCCTAATCGTAAAGTTCCATTCCGGCCAGTCCGACGAAATCCTCGAATCCTTCATCCGCCTCTTGCTCATATCTTCCATTCACTACTCTTCCTCTTCCTCTATTTGCTCCTCTTCCCCTTCCTCGTTCCATTCCTCTGCTTCTCCCCACTCCTCTTCCTCGATTTGCCATCCCTCTCTGCCTAGGGCATTCACTCTTCCAGTGCCCAACCTGTCGGCACAGAGCACACTCATTATGTCTCAATGGAGGCCCACTTCCTCTTCCGGCTCTCCGACCTCTTTCCCTTGCTGCCAGAGCCGCAACCAATAATTCCGCTTTCTTATGCATCCGTCTGTCCTTCTCCCGTTTCTCCTCTTGATCTCTATTCACATACACCCTCTGAGCAATTTCCAGCAACTGGGTCAAATTCATTCCTGCAAATCCCTCTTGTTTTTGGAGTTTCTTTCTAATGTCAGGGCAGCTTTGGGTCACAAAGGCCAAATTCACCATCTGTTGGCTACCTGGATCATCTGGATTCACGGGAGTATACTGCCTATAAGCATCAAGCAGTCTCTCCAAGTATGCCCCTGGGGATTCGGTAGGTCCCTGAAGTATCTCTGATACCTTAGACATGTTAACAGGTCTCTTCATTCCCTCTCTCATGGCTTCCACCAATAGAGCTTGATAGTCAGTGAGCATAGTCATCTGTTCAAGGCGGTTCAGGTCCCATCCTGGTTCAGCTAAGGGAACCCTGCCTCTCACCCAGTGCTCAGGGTTTGCCTCTCCAGGAGGTACCCTGTTTCTAGCTATCCGCTCTGCATGCTGGACTATTCTCCTCCGCTCTTCAGTGGTGAACAAAATCAAGAGCAACTGCTGGCAGTCCTGCCAATTGGGGACATGTGAGGCCGTGATACTGGAACAAAGCTCTATTACTTCCTGTGGCTTGTCTGTGTAAGTAGCGTAATGTGTTTTCCAATTGAGAAGATCGGACGTGGTGAAGGGAGTATATTGGTAACTCTGAACCCTCCGGTAACCTTCTTGTTGGTCGGGGTCTGCCATCAATTGAGCAACTTGTCGCAATGGGGCAATTACATTTCCATGTTCCCCTGATTCATTCTTCTCTTTCTGAGGCTTGGTCTGTTTACTCTTGGACTGTTTATTCTCAACCTTTTCTTTTGGTTCATCTTGTCCAGGTCTAGATCTGAGTCTATCTGCGTAGGTGCCCCCCTTCTGGATCTGGGCAGCCGGACTGGGATCCAGCTGCTCCCCTGCCATTCCCTCCTCATGGACAACTGGGCTTGAATCCTCCAGATCCCCGGCCATAGCTTCCTCCCACTCCGGGGGGTCCTGTTGCAAGGCTTGGGCCGGCGGGAATGAAGCTGGCTGCGGCGGGGGTAAGGCTAGTGGTTGTGGAGCTGGTTGTGCTGCCGCCTCTGCCAGTGGCGGTGGGGCTGGCTGCACTGCCACATACGGTGGAGGGGGGGCAGTGGGCTCTTCCACGGCTGAATCTGGCAGAATCTGTCCCTTTCCAAGCTTTCGTCTAGTCCTATCCTGCCTCACTATCATAGCTTTACAAACTTGCTCCTGACATTTCTGCAACCAAGGGGGGTTTTGTGTAACCACTGTGTCCCATGAATCTATGTATGGATACTGATCAGGATGGCCAGGCTCACCCACCACTACTGAATACACTGCCCTGATCCGAGCGGGTTCCAGGCTCCCCTCCGGGGGCCACCCCATGTTGAAAGAGGGCCACTCCACCTCACACAAAGTCCGTAAGCGTCCTGGGGTCATTGGAGGATCCCCATAATCTCCACTGAATCCTTTCTTAAAGTTCTTTAACATACAACTCAAAGGGGTCTGCCGACTTTGCCTCCCTCCCATTTCCTCCCAATGTGGACAAGACACACTAGGAAAAGGGGATTCAGCCCGTGGGTAAGGGGTCCCATGTGCCAACACAAAGGGGGATAGACAGCAATCGATACGTGCCGACTCATGCAGCCGGACGATCAACGGTCTGCAATGAGAAATGTGACACCTTGCACGCCTCCTTCCACACATTCACACCAACAAACTACCTCCCACCTCCTGTACCACAACCAAAACCGACCAACAAGCTTTGCGGCTTCACCCACACAGCAGTGGGGTACTAGGGCAAAGCTGAAAGGGGTTGATCAGGCCCTTCTTCCCCCCGAGTTTGCGAGGAGGTGACTCACCAATAGTTGTGGGAGGATTCTGCTTTCTTCTGTGCCTCCGGGTCCCTTGACTGGCTGGAGCACCGTCACCACAGCTGCGGCCCCACACCGAGTTGATCCTTCTGACAAAAGAAAGTCAGGGGCACCCTGGGTCGCATCGGAAAGAGGCAACAGCCCCGGCGCCCTGGCGTCCGCCAAAGTGGGCAAAAAGGCCCCTTCTTTCCTGGGCGGTGCACCAGAAAATGTAGTAGATCACCAAAAACGAAGGCAAACAGAGTAGGAAGCAGAACGAGTTTATTTTACTGCGCAGGGTCTCAGCGGAATGATTTCCAAAATCTGAATCCCTGAGCTCAGAGTTAATTGTCCTTAAATACATTCTAACAAGCGAGCACAAGAATAACACAAGGAGCGGTTACAAATCACCAATTGACAAGTTACAAAGGTTACAAATACAGAGACCTTGGATTCTAGCTTTCAAAGTGATGGATGCTCCAGCCAAGGGAGTACCTAACTCCCTCAAATGTCTCACAGTCAGGCACATACCTAAGGCTCCTGATAAGATAAGAGTGCATCTGCTATTTTCTTCTATTTTCTAATAAAGCAAATGCAATTCTAAAGCCTTAACCCTTTCAGTATGGCAACAGAGACATTACAGCTTCAGCTTAAGCCTACTATCTCTGGAGCTACATGGTGATTATCCTGACAATGACCTCGGCTATGCCTAGAGGGGAACTCTGGCCTACTTCGCAACACATAGGTTCAGTCAGTGTTTTTCCTCTGCCCAGCCTGGCCTTACAATCTCATCACAGTCCATTTTATATCAATGCCAATTAAAGTATTTTGCCAATTAAATCATATTTCACCAATTAAACCATATAACATCCGGCGGGTGTGTGGACTGGTAACAACGGAGTACATGTTTACACTCAGTTAGGTAGCAGTTGTGCAACACCAGCTTGTTAATTAATTCGGACACTGCACAACCCAATGTGCAATGTACATTTTTGTGCAACCATGAGAAACGTACACCAATGTGCAATCTGCAACCACGTAATGGGAGGGAAGATAGTGACAGTATGGTATAATCTGCTCTAAGGAGCCCTTGTTTTGTTTTGTTTTGCTTTTATTATGGTTTGTTCTGCCTTGGCTACATCTGGCTTAGATGGGGCTGCCTTTGAAAAGTGCTCTGAAACTTAAGTTGGCCAAGGAGCTGCAGCCAGATTGTTATCGGGGGTGGGCTACAGGAAACACAAAACTTCCTTGTTGCAACAGCTCCACTGAGAGCCAGTTTGTTTCCAGGCTCAGTTCAAAGTCTGGTGATAACCTATACATTCCTAGAACGCTTGGGTCCAGGCTGTCTGAAAGATTATTATCTCCCTTTATGAGCCCATTAGAGCTCTAAGAGCTTCTAGAGAGGCCTTTAGCTCTGTCCCATCACCTTCCCAGGCTCCTTTGATGGAAACAAGGGAGATAGCCTTCTCAGTGGCTGCTCTCAGACTTTGGAACCCTCTCCCTAGGGAGGCCAGGATGGTCCCATCCTTAGTCTCCTTCTGTTAGCAAGTCAAAACATTTTTATTTTTTTTATTTTTTTGGTATAATTTTTATTGAGAGTTTGTCTCGAAAATAAACCCCCACACACACTTCCATGCTTAAATCTTCCAGTTGAACTTGCTTATTTCCATTCCATTACAAACATAGTTTCCATCTTACAGAGAGAAGAACAGTTACATTATTTCTTCTTTGATTTCTCATACATTTATATCCTTACCCAATCCAATACTCTTTTCCATTCTTTCTCAAAGTTCTGGATAGACTTATTCTTCAAAGAAAATGCTAACTTTTCCATCTCTATCATATCCAGAACTTTTAACTTCCATTCTTCTATATCAATATGTTTCTTTTCTTTCCAGTGCTGCGCATATGTCAACCTTGCTGCAGTTATTAGATATAATAATATCTCCTGATGACTTCTTATTTCCTTTTGTTGCCCTAGCATATTTAACAAATAAAGCTCCGGTTTCATTTCAAATTTCAGCTTACAAATTCTTTGGATTTTGTCATGTACCCCCTTCCAAATTTTTTTTGCTATCCTACAGGTCCACCACATATGGAAAAAAGACCCCATCTTTTCATCACACTTCCAACAATTTGAATTCCCATTTTTCGTTATTTTTTGTAATCTTTCTGGGGTCATGTACCATCTGTAAAACATTTTATAAAAGTTTTCTCTCAAATTTAAGTTTGGTGTAAATTTTATATCTATTTTCCACACTCTTTCCCAAGTTTCTAATTCAATTGAAAGTCCCAAATTCTGGGCCCATCTGAACATTGTATCTTTGACTACTTCTGATTCCATTTCTCTTTTCAGCAATAATTTATAAAATTTGGAAATTCTTTTCTTTTGGTTATCTTTCATCAGTACATCTAATTCATTCTCTTTTCTCTCAAATCCGTATAGTTTTTGGTCCATTCTAAATCTTTCTCTGAGTTGTCTCCGTGGAAACCAAAGTCAAAACATTTTTATGCTGTCAGACTTTCAGAAACTGACTGGGGTGGACTTTTAAAACTATATGGTCCTGTTTTAACATTTGTATGCAGTCTTTTAAAGAGTTTTAATGTTTTTAATGTTTAATGTTTTTAACTTCATACATTATTTTTTTTAAATAGCTTTTATAGTTGTACTTTTATTGAAGCATTTGTATAGTTTAATCTGTATTGTTTTTAAACATGTTGTTAGCCACCTAGAGTCTTATTGTGAGAAAGGTTGGATAACAACTAATGAAATAAACAAAATAGTAAATAAAATAATATTTCACTGTTATGTTGCAGCATTTTACTGTTTTGTCTCCTTTAGCACTGCAGTGCTTTGCATGTTTTGTTTTATATTATCCTTTGTTTTCACGCAATTTGCTTGAGTATCTGGGTTTTTTTGTTTTTTTGTTTTAATTTTTATTTTTTTTATTCTATGCAGCTCTCTACCTCACCCTGTTGACTGGCTAGTTCAAGTGTAATCACTAAACCTCTGAAAGCTTGTATATTTTTTTTTCAGGGGCGGGGGAGGAATGATAAGGCATTTTTGGAGTGTTTTGTGATATAAATGCCTACCAAGAAGAATCCTGACAGCTTCAAAAACACATTTAGGAAAAGAACAGTAGCTCCAGAGAAGGCAGGCTGTTTGAAGAAGAAAGTATAGAAACTGGGCAAAGAGCAAGGCCCCAAGAATCTGAAGGATCCTGTCTTGATTCAAGAAGAGCTTTCTTAGAGATTGTCCCAAACACCGTCCTGCAAGCATGTCCAATTAACACTTGTATGCATTCATATATGTGCTACAGGAAGTGCTACTGTTTTCAGAAGAAGCACTTGGAGAGGGGAAGAGAGAGAAATGTTTGAGCTTGTACCAAGTTTGAACTCGCAGCAATTCCAAGTAATGGACTAGTACAGTTATTTGGAATTGCTGCGAGCTCAAACTTGGTACAAGTTCTTCTAAAAACAGTAACACTCCCATTAGCACATATATGAAGGGAAATGTATGCATGTGTAACATGTCAACCAGATTCTGTACATTCTGTACAAAAAAATGTATTTGCAATACTGTATTTACTGATTCCTTTTTTTAAAAAAAACTTTTTAACTAGAATTTGAGTATCAAGATTGTATGACACAGGCCCTTTCCGCACCGGGCTATTAAAATGGTGCAGAGCGACCTCCAACAGCGGTCTTCTGCACCGTAGAGTGGACTGGGACGGACTACTTTTTGTAGTTCCGCACCTCAGTCCGGTTCAGAGAGACCGGAACTGGTTACGCAGCGTGTTTTTTAAAAACCTCTTTTTAGAGGTTTTTAAAAAGCATGGAGTGCGCGACTCCATGTCGGTCCATCGCCGCGCTCCGGTGCAGATTTGCAGGTGCGCACAAGTGCGTGCCTGCAGATCTGCCGGGGGGGGCTTTAGGCTGGCGAGCTTCTCCCGTTGGTGGAGCCTCCACCAACCAGAAGATGCCATTTTGGATGCCGGAGCAGTGCGGAGCGACGAGCTCGCACTGGTCCTCGTCCCAATGGACTCGCCCAGACACTCAGGAAATCCGGTGAGTCCCGTTTTCGCTTGGTTATTTTCCCACATGCGGAAAGGGCCACAGAGAAGCTTTCACTCATGATCCATCTGAATGAGACACCCAATAGGAATTCCTTGAAGAATGCCTTGGTATGGATCTGACTTAGCTATTGGTTTGTATGTACAGAAGCCATACCACAAGTGCTTTTTGAGTCATGCTTTCCGTCTTGCAAATCCCCCTTTTCCTTCTGTCATTGGCCAGGAAGGAATTCTAAAGCAAAAATTCTGCAGAAAAAAAATCTGCAACATTCTGAAGAACAGAATTCTCTGAAATTCTGGTAGAAGTGTGTTTTTTGCACACACATACCACTTCCTGTCCAGTAATGTCAGGGATCCTGACTACACCTTTCTGATGTCATCTGTCAACACCACAGAAAATAAACACAAAAACTAGGGCAAGGGTATTGTAATCATAGTTTGATATGCTGCCTCAGGCAGTGTGAGATTTTGCATTGGTCTTGTCTGTTTAGAAGCGGTGAATATTGAATTAGAATCAGAAACATTTGCTAGAGAGGAAAAAAGTTCAGAAGTCGCTATTAACAGGATTCGGTAGGAAAGATGCTCTCCCCAAACGTGAACTCTGGCTTCATTCTAATAAGGTTCAGTTCAATGTGTGTTTGCTTTTCTTGCTCATGCTCTTCGCTAATCATCATTCATAATCCTTATTGTGCAATGCCGCCACATACATAATAACTCTGTCATGGTTTTAAGTTCAAACAAGGAAAATCAATAGATGTAAGAGGTGGAATGTGCCACAGGCACTGGGTCTTGACCCTTCTTCCATTATCTATGCCAGTGCCGGTCCCCTGCTCTCCTGCATTGAGGGAGGAGATTACAAGGAGATCCTTACTTGCATTCATTTAACTCTGGGCAGGAGTCTCAGTGCAAAGAGAAGCACCTTTAAAGCAGGGTTTCTGCTTTCACGAAAGATTCTAGACACATTCGAACAAGACCATCAGTGGTCACTGCAGGTATGGGGGGCTCAGGGCCATCTCCCTTCCAATGGGCTGTGATGGTTTTCTTTTTTACTTTTTTACTACTCTTTTAGTTTTCCACAATTTTTTAAAAAAGTCTTGGGGTATGCTGGGGAACTTGTGGAGACAAAATCACTGTTGTTTGGATTCATTTTGAGTTCTGGGGGAGGGGATCAGCTGATTTTTTTAAAATGGGGTATCTGGGATATTTGAAGATTTCAGGTGCAGCAAATTGGGGCCCCAAGGGACACTCTCCTCAGCCCTGGATTAGAGTGTTGGACTAGGATTGGAAGACCCAGATTTTACACTTTTTCTCTCTCATCCATCTCCTTCCTTGAGTGTGTGTGAGGCATCAGAAGAGGGTTTTTGGTGCCGACAAATTGGGCTGGCCAGGAAGCAGGTGGTGCAAAAGGAGGAGGAGGAGGACCAGAGGTGGGCTTTTAAAGCACTGCGCAACCTGATCAGAGCCACTGAGAGGGCTCCGATCCTGGAAAAGAAGTGCCTGGAGGACAGGCAGGGGTTGGAGAAACTCGCAAATAACCCAATCCATGTAAGTCAAACCTGCAAATGTGGAGGGCTGACTGTACAGTGGGCCCTCAAATATCTGCTAGGTTTGGTTCCAGGACCCCAGGGATACCAAAATTCATGGATGCTCAAGTCCCATTATGTACAATAGTGTATTAAAATAGCATCCCTTATATAAAATGGCAAAATCAAAGTTTGCTTTTTGGAATTTTTTTTAGGGAGGAGGAGATATTTTCAAAAAAATGGTTGATTGAATCTGTGGCTACAGAATTTGTGGATACGGAGGGCTGACTATGTAGCTTTCCACTTTACTTTAAAGTAAGCACAAGTTGCCCACATCTGGTTCGGGCCAGCACACATGAGCAAGAGACAGTTACACCTTCTTTTCCTATCTGGTTTTAATCTCCCTGCCCCCAGCACAGCAACCTGTCAATATAGTCATCTCCTCATTGCTTTTAAAATCCAAGCGCTGTTTCCATATGAATGTTTCTGTGTGTGTGTGTGTGAGAGAGAGAGAGACAGAGACAGAGACAGACAGACAGAGACAGAAAGAGAGAGAGAGACAGAAAGTGAATGAGCGAGGGAGAGAAGGAGGGACGGAGAATTTTATAGGAAAAATTTAGATGGGATAGTTTTTTAACATCCCCATTTGGGCTCAGGTCGTGCACACTTGGAATAAAACAAAAAGGGACATTTAACTGCAGGCTACATTTTTGATGTGCTTTGTAGTTTCACTTTTAGCCAGCCACTCCTACAATATCTTGTAGCAGCATATTCTTCAACTACAAGTGTAATCACAAAACCTCTGAAAGCTTGTATATTTGGGGGGGGGGGCAGGAGGAGAAATGATAAGGCATTTTTGGAGTGTTTTGTGATATAAATGCCTGCCAAGAAGAATCCTGACAGCTTCAAAAACACCTTTAGGAAAAGAACAGTAGCTCCAGAGAAGGCAGGCTGTTTGAAGAAGAAAGTATAGAAACTGGGCAAAGAGCAAGGCCCCAAGAATCTGAAGGATTCTTGCCAGGATATGTCATGTTATTCTGATTTGTGTGGAAACACACCCTGCCACTTCATAATTGCAAGTATCTTTAGAAGAAATCTGAGTGTGGGAAGAAGCAAAACTGATCAGTCTTCCCATTCTTACTTCAAAGTAACCACAGAGGTATGTTTCACAATCTTGAGTTTGTTACATAATATAAGAATCACAATCTAATAGTAACCAGTAATGAGGTATATTTCTTTTAATCCTGCAGAAGTATGCTATGAATTTCTCTGTGGGATTTTGATATACAGGACAGTGCAAGAAATAAGATGTGCCATGTGTTTCTTGGGACCTGTTTTATCACCAGTCTAAGAATGCTATGGATACAATCTGAGAAAAGCTAGTTTATAAATGCAACAACTCACAATGAAGCAAAAGTAAGAGTTTGTAAGTAGCAGTTCTTTCATGATCTATTTTAAATAAACAATACCATTGTTGAAAACTGTAAAACTGATCAAGTTCTTTGTTCTAATAATTGACCCCTCTGTACAACCAATCTCTCAAGTTCATTTTACCTGCAAAAGTACCACAGATGTCAAGTGATCAGTTTTCTAGAGATTATCAGCTCTTGATATATTTTAGTCCAACCTCTCTTCTTTACTTGTTTTCCCAAAGAGAGAAAAGATGTGGCAAATAAAAATGTGTGGCAAATAGTTTGACTGTTCCATGATAAACACGTTAATCCAAATCCACTGAAAGTCCTGCATCTAACTTCCAACTTGCTCAGAAACTTTCCACTGTCCTAAAAAAAACACTGTCAGTTTTTTTAAAACTCCAGGGGCAGCCCTTTTGGGGATATCCATATTGTTTTCAGCTGCAGGGAGTAGGCTGCTTAACTCTGTTGAAGTTAGAGCTTGGTATCTCAGCTAGCAATTTGAAGTTAACGCTATCTGGTGGGCATTTTGTCCCAAAAAAAAAACAATAGTGGTTGTGTTTAGAAATCTGCATAAGTTTGAATGTTCCAGTACAACCTACTTTTTTGATTACACAGGAAGCTGAGGCAAAAGCAATCTGTTCACAGCCTCTCTACTTTCTCTGTTCTTCCTTGTTAGCAACTTTTGCCATTGTGCCCACACTCTAATAGTGCTTGGCCACATATGTCCTATTTTTCATGTGTGAAATGTTGGAAGGCATACACTTGTTGCAAGTTCTGAATCATCTTCAAGGGCAGCCTCATACAGAATACATTACAGTAGTCTAATGAGGAGGTTTCCAATGCATGAACAACTGAAGCTAAGTTATTATCCACATTTGGAAATCTATGGGATTTAGCCTCTCCCTGTTTATGCTTTAGGGCAAGGGAGGGCCAATATAGATGTTACTCCACTGGAGAAACCCTATCCCGGGGTCTACAATTTTAATATTAAAATATGATTCTGTGTGCCAGAGAGGTCCCCCGGATGGGCACGTAGGCAGCAATGGTCAAAAGACTGAAAACCAGGTCAGGCCAGTAAAATCCCCAGTCATGTAGCCCTAAGAGATCTCAAGATGTGTAAACCCACAATAAACAAAGGGTCCACAGCCCCAGGAAGCTGACTTGAGGGGATTAGTGTGTCTGCCCCAATCTGAGCAAATATTCCATCAGGCAAGGACCATTTACATGAAGTCACACCACAAAACACAGCCGCAGATCCTGAGACTTTGGCAATCTCGTCATGCAAAGGAAATTACCATGGTGGAGCTTCGTCATCGCTCCAACACCCATTGTTCTCCCCAGGAAAGGAGTAGTCCTCCAGATACTTTTCCCCCTACAAATAGTCCCAGTTTTTGAGCAGTTCTTTGGATCACTCCCAGTCATCCCAGCACACCGTTGCTCCATCCATTGAGTGATCCCCTCAGCCCTCTCTGTGCTGGGCCCTACTTCTCTGCTGCCTTCTCAGACCCAGGACTTCAGGACAAGGTGCAGTATTACCCCAACAACACCCTCGTCAAAACTCCCCTGCCCAATTTCCTCTCTTTTATTTCTTAATAGCTCTTGGGTGAGTGTGTGCATGATTGCGTTGGTGTGTGATATTTTCATTCAATAAAATCCATTATTTGGCAATTTGGTGTGGTTTTTGGCTTGGCCTTGTTACCCTGTGAACTGTGGGTCCCGGGAGTGACACCAAAACGTGCTCAACTAAAGTTGGGGAAAATTAGCTCAGAGCACTGCTTAGCATTACAAGAGGCAGGGTAACTTAGCAAGATCTTGAACCCTATGTCTACGGGGTCGGGTCGAGTCAAAGAGAACACAGAAGTTGAAATAATAAATGATGTTTATTAAATACAAGCAAAACTGTGTATGCGACACACTCATACAAGATAACTAAAGAAAATAAAGGTTGGAGTGGTATAGAGGGATTTTTAGAGGGATTGTTGGTTTGGGTGATACTTCACCTGTCCTGAAGCCCAGAAAAATAGAGAGCAAGGCTGGGGTGCGATGTAGCTCAGCACGTGGAGCTGAGGGGAGGCTCGCCAAGCAAAGCGGCAGTAAGGCGGGATGAAACTCGGGAGCGTTCTGAGGAAGGTCTCGGAATCAAGAGTTTTTATAAGGAGAATTGTGACTGCAGGCTATGCCGTACTTGGGGGAAAACAATAGATTTGGAGTTGGAGACAAAGCCTCTGAAAGGTCAGAATCTGAATGATTCAGTTATCGTAGCACTTTTTAATAGAGTAGCCAGTATGCAGACGCAGAGTACTTGGGTATTGCATAGTTTACCCATCAAGCTGCCATCGCGGGGCAGAGGCTCTTTTGTAAGTAGCGTGTATACTTAATTAGAGTACTTGCCTGGAGGTCTCCTAAAGCAGTGAGTCAGCTATTTCTGGCCTGCCTGTATTGTAGTTTGAATATTACGGCTATTAACAGCCGAGCTTGTTTACGTGCTTGTCCGGTGGCCTCGCAAGCACGTGTAGAGGAATAGAGAAGGGAAGCCGAATTATGATATCAAGAGGATATCTTTTAATATCCCCAACGCTTGGACTAGCCAGGGCAATAACAGCCTGACCCCGTAAACACTGGGTAAAAAGACCCTGCTAGGTTACCCTGCCTCTCGCATTGCTATTGCTTGTGCTCTGGCTAGTTTCCATTCCCCATGATGTGGAGCACATTGAGGTGTCCCCCAAGGGACCCCAGAAATCAGGGTAACATAGATTACATGTACACCCCTGCACATTTTTTTCAGGCCTTCATGAATCCTCAGTTTGGTGGCACACTGCTGAAATTCAGTGAAACAACAATGATTGAAAAAAACAACAACTTATTTTTGCTTAAAGACAAGATACAAAGAGAGTCGATGCCTTGTTTTAAAGAACAATTGCACTCCCAGAATCTCCCTGGAAATACAATTCTCTTTTAAAACAAGGATGTATGCTCCCTTTCCGCCTTGTTTTCAACTGGAAAGGGGGCACTTGTTCACTTCCATTACTTTATTCTGGTGGTTCATGAAGCAGCAGGGTGTGTACGACCCGTGGCAGATTCAGGGAAGGACTCACCAAATTGCCCACCCCTGCCTTCAGGCATTTGAAATGAAATACTATAGGAGAATTGACTTTTACTTGTCCATACAGCTCTCAAGCTTCTTAGAACCTGTCTTCACATTTTAAGAGCGGCATTAAAAAAAGGGGGGGGCTGGCATATACATGACTCACTGTAACAACATTTCTATTTCATAATATAGGAGAGGATTCCCCCTCCCCCACCCCACCCCAGTATGGGAGAAACTCTACCCTGGGCTTTCTATTCATAATGACTAATCTCCACAGAAATCACTTTAGAGAAGCTTAAGCAGACTGTGAACTGTGCAGTAATACTCATGGCCCGTATGGGATTAAATATCTTTGCAAATATGAGGAACAGGTATTGGCCCAGAAGGAACACCCCAATTCTCTATATCCAAAGTTCAATATTACCCACGGGTACCCCTCCACCCAACTTAGATGGCTTGGATTAGATCACCTTCTTTCTTTTTATTTTATTACAGAATATCACAGAATGAAATAAATTAGCTGATTAGAGATTTCTCTTGTCTTATGTCGTCCTTTGTTTTGCAGAAGCACAATGTTGTCAGCATCAATACTGGAAATATCAGCAATAGCAGGAGTGTAGTTACTTTCCGTCCTTGTAATGAACTACTGTCAGAAAAAAAAATAGCAGTTATAGCAATTACATTTCTATACTGCTTATCAGTGCAACGCACTCCCTACGCAGTTTACACTGTTTTTTAGCTAATTGCTCCCAACAAGCTGGGTACTCATTTTATTGACCTACGGAAGGATGAAAGGCTGAGTCGAGCTGGAGCCCTGCAGGATCAAACTCACAATGTTGTGGCCGCAGTACCAGCATTTAACCGCTGCGTCAAACAAGGGGAGATTGGCTACACTCAGAGCCAGCCCCACCGTCAGGCAAAATGGGGAGGCTTATGTGTCCATATGTATTTGCCTTCAAGTTGCCTATCAACTTATGGCAACCCTATGAGAACCAGCATAGTGTAGTTTTTTAAGCATTGGACTACATCTCTGGAGAGCAGGATTTGAAACCCACCAGCTGACCTTGGACAAGTCATGCTCTCTCAGCCTCAGAGAAAGGCAAAGGCAAACCCACTCTGAACAAATCTTGCAAAAAAAAAAACCATGATAAATTTGCTTTAGGGAAGCCATAAGTTGGAAATAACTTGAAGGCACACAACAACAATGAATTTAATAGGTTTTCCTTAGGCAAGAAATACTTAGAGGTGGTTTGTCATTCCCTTCCTCTGAAATATAGCCTGCCACACCTCGTATTCTTTGGCAATCCCCCATCTGAGTATTAACCAGGGCTGACCCTCCTTAGCTTCCACAACCAGATAGGATGTAGTGCCTTCCCAGTATTAAATGGTTAATTATTTATTTGGTTATGGTTGCATTTTTACTCTCAGGGATGTTTCATGTTCCAAAATAACCTGGTTGGCTTTGGGCATTGTGTACTAATGCATTTCTCCAAGAAGGCACAGTATACCATGTGCCGCATAGAAGCCACAGGGCAAAAGTCTATACTTCTGGCAATTAGAAAACTAAAACACACCAACCAGCAAGACTTTATTCAAAGAAAGAACAAGCTAACTTTCAGGTTCATTTGTATTACTGGCTCCCCCTAATGGTCATGAATGTTTAACATTATGAAGTTTATTAAGTTTTCTTCAGCTAGCACTAATCAATAGGATTCAGGGTGTGTAGGCAGTGCAACATTTTTCATAGGTCATTCTGACATTTTCAGTCACTAAGATCCTGACAGTATCAGTCAAGATACCACCAGCTGTCTAGCCCACTGAAAAGCAGTAAAAGCCTGAATTGTAGAGTAACTGTCTTTGTTTTAGGAAAGCAGAAACAGTTATGGAAAGCTTTATCCCCAAGGTTCATATTTGTGTGTCTCTCCTCAGGAGGCAAATTGTAAACCTCAGAGTTACCTGCAGCTCCCAGGTAGTAATGCTGGTTTTAGGAGCTTTGCTATAGTACTAGTTTTAAGACTTTTTTTTAAAAAGAAGCCAGTAATTTGCAGGATCAGATATTGTCCATGAAGGTTATATTACCTCCTGACCAATGTTTTCCCAAGTGTTAAATTTACTTTCCCTCCACAATATATTCCCCTCTGGAAAAATGTTGCACAGGTGGATTGGGGGACCCTGCACACTCAGCAGAAAGGGGGGAAAGTGAAGATTTTCCCTGAATTTTGTTATTTTCTTTCTTTCTTTCTTAAATTGAGTTTTCACCTCTTTAGCTCTGCTTTTTCACTAAAGGACCACATCCATGGCCCTCTGTTCTGAATATGGGTTCTAAATATGGGAAACTGCACTATGCAGTAATGTCAGAATCTCTGAGCTGCTAAAATCATATTCAAATTGATCCTCTAACCCAGTCCACATTTAATTGCTTCAAGAGATTTCAACAGAATCCCTGTAAGTAGTAGAGGGATCAGGTTTTGTGCTTAAGTGATGAATCACTCCAGATCTTGAATATCTTTAACTGGATCCTATTAGATTCCCTCCCCCAAATCTGGAAGATAAAAAGGAATACAAAATACTCCTGAAGGGAGAAAAATTGCTTTTCAAAATCTAATTTGGTCGGATGCAGCCCAGGCAATGGAGCTTGAGGATCATTGGAAATAATAATGTTGTTACTCCACTGAAAAAACCCTATCCCAGGGTCTACAATTTTGATATAAAAATATGATTCAATCTGCCTGAGAGGTCACTCAGATGGGTACGTAGGCAGCAATGGTCAAAGATCAAAAACCAGGTCAGGCTGGTAAAATCCCCAGTCACGTAGCCCCAAAAGACCTCAAGATGTGTAAACCCACAATAAACAAAGGGTCCTCAGCCCCAAGATGCTGACTTGAGGGGATCAGCGTGTCTTCCCCAAGTTGAGCAAATATTCCATCAGGCAAGGACCATTTACATGAAGTCACACCACAAACTAACACAGCCAAAGATCCTGAGACTTTGGCAACACCTTGCAATCCCATCACTCCAAGGAAATTACCAATGTGGAGCTTCGTGCCCACTGCAACACCCATTGTTCTCCCCAGGAAAGGATTAGTCCTCCAGGTACTTTTCCCCTATAAATACTCCCGGCTTTTGAGCATTTCTCCAGATCACTCCCCGTCACCCCAGCAGACTGTTGCTCCGTCCGTTGAGTGATCTCCTCAGCCCTCTCCGTTCTGAGCCCCACTTCTCCACTGTTTTTCCTGGACCAAGGACTTCAGGACAAAAGTGCAGTATCACCCCAGCTACACCCCTTCAATATTCCCCTATGCAGTTTCCTCTCTTTTGCTTCTTAATAGGTCTTGAGTGAGTGTGTGAGTGATTGTGTTGCTGCGTGAGACTTTCCTTCAACAAAATCATTTATTGGACATTATTGTTTGGTTTTTGGCTTGGCCTGACCCCATAAAAACTGGGTAAAATACCCCACTAGGTTACCCTGCCTCTCGCATTGCTATTGCTTGTGCTCTGGCTAGTTTCCATTCCCCATGATGTGGAGCACATTGAGGTGTCCCCCAAGGGACCCCAGAAATCAGGGTAACAATGTAATATATAAAAGTCAAAGTTTGTGAGTTTGTCTGTGTCAGGCAAGTGAAAAGACCCCATATGATTGGCTGCCTGTGAAGATTCTATGGAATCCTGGGGTTGGCAGTTCAGGGAGGGGCCTTTAGAATTCTCAGCGGGAGAGATCTTGGGCCTCAGCCCAGTTGCTATGGACACGAGGCCTAGCAGCAAGGTGGACAGCAGTACATGTCAAGGTTGTTGTCAGGCAGGCAAAAGTTTTCCTCTGAGTGGATGGCAGAGGGAAGAGGCGGTGTGGCCAGACAGCCAGGTGCAAGGCCAGCAGGATTCTTATGGCTATGTCTTGTGTATTAGGGAAGGCCACATGCCAGAACACCGATTGGGTCACCCCACATGTTTCAGGGTGACAAGGTAGCATAAAAGGCTGGTGTTTTCCTAGACCAGCTGCCAGTTAGCTGCCCTAGCTGGACCTGCCATGCCATTGGTAGTATACTGTTTGTAAGGGGAGATGCTGCCCGATTTTCCTCCGTTATCTTCTGTTTTTTCTCCTTGTCTAATTGCTGGCAAGCTAGCATGTTTTTTGCTAAGTCTTATCTTAGAGTGTGGCAATAAATCAGTATTCTAAGCCTAACTAATGAGCCTCTGGAATTTTTTCTGCTTCACTGGGACTCTCTGCTGCGGCAAAGTCTTGCTTCACAGATAGCACTCTGCTCATGCTCAGAGCAGCCAAATCCTGCCAACCCTGACAGGTTATGGGCCCAGCCTCACTCTCCTGATGTGCCAGAGGGTCAAGTGGACTAAGTGAAGTGCCAGTTCCCCTCTGCAGCTGCCTGCTGAGAGCCTGCTCGAGGACGGTCTCTGGTAAGTGAGAGTCCTGGCATAGGAGGGCCTGGAAGGCGAGAGAGGCTGCAGGGATGGCATCCACAGGGAGTGCGAGTCTGCCCCTGGACAGATTGAATGAGAGAAATGATCTCACTTGGGCGGTGAAGATGGAGATGTATCTGTGGAGAGAGGGGTTGTGGAAGGCTGTTGCTGATCCCCTAGTGCCTCCCCTCAGTGTAGCAGATGCCAGGATGGAAGAGAAAGCCATCAGTAACATTTTTCTGGCTTTGGAAGATAGCCAGGTAAACCATGTCAGGCACCTCACCACTGCACCGGCATGTTGGGACATTTTGCGGGCCACGTACATCTGCCCTATGGCTGGGAGTAAGCTGTCCCTGTTAAAGAGGCTCTACAGGGCACAGCTGCAGCCTGGTGAGTGCATGCGGGACCATCTCCAGCATTTGACCTCCCTGTTTGTTGCCTTACAAGAGAGGGGGAAGGAGATCTCCAAGCCTGACAGAGTCTACTGCATACTGAGCTCCCTAGATGCAAGCTGGGATGTATTCGTGGCTACCATCGAAGGCATGCCGGAGCAGGACCTCACCATGCAGTATATTTCTGGGCATCTGTACGAGGACGAGGAAAGGTGTGCTGAGAGGAGCTGGCAAGAGCTTATCAACAGGAGCAGCAGTGGTGGCAGAAAGAATGCCAAGGACACTGACTTTCCCCAGACTGAGTCTGAGTCTACCGAGAGGGTGAATGCTGTGAAAAGATGTTTTCGGTGTGGATCCACGAAGCATCTGCAGAAGGACTGTCCAGACAGCAGAGGCAGTGTGCCAAAGACTCAGGGGAAGAGAGCCAAGGACAGAGGGAGTCTCTGGCCGGTTTCAGCCATGGTTAAGGGCTGTGAAACCCAAGGGGCTCTCTGGCTGCTAGATAGCGGGTGTTCTCAACATCTGGCTAATACCAGGGATATGTTTAAGACACTGGGCAAAGCAAACATTGACTCTGTTTCCCTTGCTAATGGGTCTAAATGCAGGGTGGAAGGCATGGGGGAAGCCTTTGTTCCTGCTGTGGGGAAATACCTTGACAATGTGCTTTATGTGCCCTCGTTACAGTTCTGCCTGCTGTCAGTATCTGAGTTGGCACTGAGTGGGCATGACATTCTGTTTTCTGGAAATGTGGGTAAGGTAATCAGAAATGGGGCTGTGTGTGCAGTCAGTGAGCTCAAAGACTGGCTGTATAAATTCTTGCCAAAACAGAACACCCACATGGCGTATAGCAATAAGCCCCAGCACAATAATTGCATCCACCTGTTGCATAGGACGATGGGGCACGCCAGTTTCCAAGTTCTAAGGAAACTGCCTGAGTGCTGTAAAGACTGCAGAGTTAACCCTTGTGATGCCTTTTTGGACTGTGCTGTCTGCAAACAGTCCAAATCTAAGATGCAGCCATTTCCCAAGTTCAGTACCAGGGTATCTATTTTCAGTTGGTGCACTCAGACCTCATTGGTCCCATGCCCAAGTCTCAGGGTGGGGCACGGTATGTGATGCTCCTGGTAGATGATGACAGCAGGTACACATTCCGCTATCTCCTGAAACAGAAATCCAAGGTGTGTAGAGTGTTTAAAAATTGGTGTGCCTATGTGGAACATCAATTTGGGCACA
Organism: Cyclura pinguis; assembly: GCA_030412105.1. Taxonomy (NCBI): domain Eukaryota; kingdom Metazoa; phylum Chordata; class Lepidosauria; order Squamata; family Iguanidae; genus Cyclura; species Cyclura pinguis. The sequence continues at coordinate 191,320,747 of CM059600.1, read as the reverse complement.
AAGTTAGGCTCTCCAGACTGACAGGGGAGGTGACTATTTGGCTGGGAGTTTGCAGCACTGGTTAAAGAAAAAGGGCATAAATCACAGGTTAACTGCCCCCTTTTCTCCACAGTAGAATGGAGTGTTGGAACGTAAAGGGGCCGTGATCCAGACAATAATGAGTGCCTTGTTGGCAGACGCTAACATGCCTCAGAAAGCTTGGGTTGAGGCAATGCTTACTGCCAATTACATTCGTAACAGGCTTTGGAACTCTGTCATAAAGATAACTCCCTTCGAAAAACTGTATGGCAAGGAACCCTCTGTTGCTCATATGAAAGTGTTTGGGAGTTATGCCCGGGTACACATTCCTAAAGCCCAAAGAAGAAAGCCCAAAGCCCGCAGGTTGAGATTTGTAGGGTACTCCGGAGGAGGATATCACTTTGATCTCTGTAATGGAAGGGTGGTGATGTCCTGAAATGCTCAATTTGAAGAGCACAGTAATTGGAAAAGGGTGCATGCAAATTCTGATATGCTTCTTCCAATTAGTGATGAAAATGATGCTGAGAGTGCAGCACAGCCCTCTCCTGCAGCCAGCCCTTCAAGGGTTAAGCAGGAGGAGGAGACAGAAACTGAGCTGGGAGAAGTGGCTCAGAGTGCAGAGCAGTCTGATGGGGAGGAGAAACCTGGCCACAAAAGAGGCAGATCATCTGATCATGAGGGGGAGTTGCAAATACCAAGGTGATCTGAGAGGAAAACAAAAGGCATTCCTCCACAGAGATTTGTGGTGCAAAACAGTGTGAGGGTATGCCAAGTTTCCTGCGAGCCTGAAACCTTTGATGATGTTCTAAGTTTGCCAAAGGCACAGGCTGACTGCTGGTTTGATGCCATGGGCCAGGAGATGGAGTCCATGTACAAACATGGGGTATTTACACTGTGTAAGGTGCCAGATGGCGTGACTCCGGTAGGCTGTCAGTGGGTGTACAAACTCAAACCCCTGGCTTCAGGGGAGATAAAACACCAATCCAGGCTTGTGGCTCAAGGTTTTTCACAAAGGAAAAACGAGTCATTTGACCAAACTTTTGCGCCAACAGCGAGAAGTGAAAGTATCAGGCTGGTGTTAGCTCTGGCAGCACAGAGAAATGTTTTGGTACACCACTTTGATGTCACAACAGCCTATCTCAACGCTGAGTTGCCAGAGACCATCTATATGCAGCAGGCACCTGAGTATGAAACTGGAAAACCAAATCTGGTGTACAGGTTAAACAAAGCTATCTATGGGCTCAAACAATCTGCCCGTTGCTGGAACAAGTGCCTGGATGGTGCTTTGCAGGGCTTGGGTTTCAAGCAGAGTGTAGCAGACCCATGTATGTATACTAAAGGGTCTGGGAAAGACCAAGAAATCCTGCTAGTCTTTGTTGATGACTTGTGTCTGGTCACAACAACAAAGGAACAGGTCACAAGGTTTGCCAAGGAACTGGGTGAAAAGTTCCAAATTAAAGACCTGGGTCCCATCAAACAGTACCTGGGTATTGAGGTACAAAGAACAGAGAATGGTTTTCTGCTTAGCCAGAAGCAGAAAATATTGCAACTGTTACAAAGGTACAACATGCTTAATTGCAAAGGTGTGCAAACCCCCATGGTACAAGGGTTTACAAAGTCTGTGGATGACAAAGCGTTCCCTGACAAAGAAATGTACCAATCTGCTGTGGGATCTCTGTTGTATTTGGCTGGGTATAGCAGACCAGATTTGTCCCCCGCTGCTAACATTCTAGGCATGGCAAGTTCTAAGCCCACACAGCAACATTGGCAGCGGATGAAGAGAGTGTTAAGGTACCTAAAAAGCACTCTGGAGCACTGTCTGTGTGTGTCACCTTCTGGGAAACCTGAATTGGTTTGTTACTGTGACAGCGATTTTACTGAGGACATGTGTGACAGGAGGTCAGCCTCAGGAATCCTAATAATGTACAGTGGCACACTGGTGCACTGGAAGACTAAAAAACAGAGTTCTGTGGCCACTTCAACTGCGGAAGCAGAGTATGGAAGCCTCTCATATCTGTGCAGCGAACTGACCTGGTACACACAAATGGTGAGGGATCTCGGTGTGGACATACCAATCCCTATAACAGTATTTGATGATTCCCAGGCATGCATCCACATGGCCAGTAATGGTAAGACCAGAGGGCAAACCAAGCATGTAGATGTCAAATACCAGAATGTGAAACAAACAGTAGAGAGTGGGGTAATCAGATTAGAATATTGTCAATCTGAGGAGAATGTGGCAGATGTGCTCACAAAAGCACTCACCACTGGGAAGCACTGGGACATGCTCAGGAAACTGGGAATGGTTGAGCATGGAGTATAAAGCTGCCGATCCACTACACAGGAAAAGGAGGGGTGTCAAGGTTGTTGCCAGGCAGGCAAAGGTTTCCTGTGAGTGGATGGCAGAGGGAAGAGGCGGTGTGGCCAGACAGCCAGGTGCAAGGCCAGCAGGATTCTTATCGCTATGTCTTGTGTATTAGGGAAGGCCACATGCCAGAGCACCGACTGGGTCACCCCACATGTTTCAGGGTGACAAGGTAGCATAAAAGGCTGGTGTTTGCCTTGACCAGCTGCCAGTTAGCTGCCCTAGCTAGACCTGCCATGCCATTGGCAGTATACTGTTTGTAAGGGGAGATGCTGCCCGATTTTCCTCCGTTATCTTCTGTTTTTCCTCCTTGTCTAATTGCTGGCAAGTTAGCCTGTTTTTGCTAAGTCTTATCTTAGAGTACGGCAATAAATCAGTACTCTAAGCCTAACTAATGAGCCTTTGGAATTTTTTCTGCTTCACTGGGACTCTCTGCTGCAGTGAAGCCTTGCTTCACAGATAGCACTCTGCTCATGCTCAGAGCAGCCAAATCCTGCCAACCCTGACAGTATATTCCCTCAGAAACCCAACCTATGTATGTTAACAACTCTGAATACAGATTGGATTGGGTAATATGGGCAAAAGTTGCAGGTACTGGCCAACACAGTTTGGGGAATTAGAGATACAGGATCTCAAATCTGTGTATTTCAACTGCATCTAACTCCTAAAGTAAGGTAAGGTAAGGTAATTGCTAAGGTATTTCTAACAAGTATTGGCAATGCCAGATATATACGATAGTAATAACAACAACAACAACAACAGCAACAACATTTATTTATAACACCCTTTCTACCAAAGAGTGGAACATCAAACATATACAGTCAGAGACAAAGACAATAAAACATAACATTATAAATATGTATAAAAAACCAAACATCCTACCAGCCACTATCAATCCCAGGACTTTCAGGCCCATTCTCAGTTTTGGCATGAAGCCCTGCAGAACTGATCTTGCCCCAAATGGCCTACAACATATGTCACTAAACTGCCATCATTATGACATCTTTAATAATCATAATTCCAACATAAAAGGCCCAGAACTCTGCCTTGAGTTAAACCACTTAGATCTGTGGTCACCAACTGCTGATGTCAAAATAACAAGTATAATAGTGTTACATAGGGGGAAAGATGGAGAAGAAGATGGAGTCTGTGGAAAAGTTCTTTAGGAAAATTTAAATTGCTATGCCGAGTTTGCAACTACATCAACTTGACAGAAAACACCCCAGCGGGCTGGAATCAAAGTATAATAATCCCCATATATCAAAACAGTGTTAGATTTTCCCATCAAATTACAGACCGATTAGTTTTATAGACAAAGTGGCAAGAATATATACAGGAAGCTCTCACCTTTTTACACCCTGTTAAAGTCTTTTGACGTTTTCAAATTAAAGACAAGTTCCATTAATTTGACTGGAGTTCCACTTTTTCATCAGTTCTTCTTGCCTACAGAGGCTCACTTGGAACCACCTGCACATACGAGCTGCTTGTAAAGCAAGCCGAGAGGAGAAAAAGGGCACTAAGCCAGCTGAGAGACTTTGCAGGCAGCACACGCATGGTCAGTAACAAGTGAGCCTCCATCCTTCATGCTTCCCACAGTACAGAACATTTGTTCTGCTTTTGAACCAGTTCTGTTTTCTGACAGTTCTCAAGCCCCTAATGTGTCAGCTAAGTGCTGGAAGCCCATACCTGTTACCTCTTAGGCAAGCTAATTGGTCCAGAGACCAGGACAAGGAGCAATGGATTCAAGCTGCAGGAAAGGAGATTCCACCTGAACCTCAGGAAGAACTTCCTGACAGTCAGGGCTGTCCGGCAGTGGAATATGCTGCCTCGGAGTGTGGTGGAGTCTCCTTCCTTGGAGGTTTTTAAGCAGAGGCTGGATGGCCATCTGTCGGGAGTGCTTTGAGGGTATCCTTGCATGGTAGGGGGTTGGACTGGATGGCCCGTGTGGTCTCTTCCAACTGTACATTTCTATGATTCTATGATTGGGCCACAGAAAATAATTTCTTTAATGAAGAACAGGCAAGATTCAGGAATGGATATTATGAGTACACTAGTGTATATACCTGGCGTTGCCTGGGATTTTATTTTCTCATAGGTAATACTTGGTAGATTTGAGATCCTGTGCCTCTAATTGCCCAAACTGTCTTGTCCAGTACGTGTAACTTTTCCCCATATTCCTCAATCCATACATTATGTTATTAACATATAGAGGTTGGGTTCCTGAGGGAATACACTACCCTCTTTCTTGCTGCTAGGCCTTGTCTCCATAGCAACCAGTTAGGCCCAAAAGCTCTCTGGCTGAGAATTCTAAAGGCCCCTCCCTAAATTGCAAATTGTGATTCCACAGAATCTTCACAGAATTGTGATTCCACAGAATCTTCACAGGCAGCCAATCATACAAGGTCTTCTCACTTGACACAGCCAATCATATGAGATCTTCTCTGCCTGACACGGACAAACAGACATTGACTTTTATATATTAGATAAATGCTCATGACATAGGAAAGACCAACTTTATGCAGCATTTGTTGATCTGAAAGCTGTGTCTGACACTATTGATCATGAGCTTTTGTGGCTCAATCTATCTAATACCAACACTGATCATTGCCTTTTGCTCCTTGTTAGAACATTCTCTACTGATACCTCCCTGAAGGTGAGATTGTCCTCACTGAGATTTCTTGTGAAATCTGTTCCAACAGGGAGTGGGTAAAACAAGATCACGTATCGATACCTTTCATTTTTAACTTTTTCATTAACAATATTGTGTTTCACATGAACAACGATAAATTCTTTCTGCCATCAATTTGTAGGAGGGAATTCCCCCTGCTTCTATATGCACACGGTACTCCTTCTTGTATCCAAGTACTAACCAGGCCCGACCCTGTTTAGCTTCTGAGATCAGACAAGATGAGAGCATGTCCAGGTGTATGGCCATAACACCCTGAACATGCTCGATCTTATCTGATAGAATCATTGAATTATAGAGTTGGAAGAGACCACAAGGTCCATCGAGTCAACTTCCTGCCATGCAGGAACACACATTCAAAGCCCTCCGGCAAATGGCCATCCAGCCTCTGCTTAAAAACTTCCAAAGAAGGAGACTCCACCACACTCTGAGGCAGCATATTCCACTACCGGACAGCTCTCACCATCAGGAAGTTCTTCCTGATGTTTAGGTGAAATCTCTTTTCCTGAAGTTAGAATCCATCTTGAAAGCTAAGCAGGGTTGGGCCTGGTTAGTACTTAGATGGGAGATTGCCTGAGAATACTGGGTGCTGTAGGCTTAGCCTATGGCCATACTACCCTGAACACTCCTCTCTTATACTCAAATTGGACTTAGAAGACTGCTGGCTAATCTGGATAGACATTGTTCAGCCAAGGCATTGTCAATCAATTATGAAAAGACCAAAGCTGTAGTGGAACTAAGAAGCACAATGGGGGAATTGGGCAAAATGAGGTAGAACAGGTGATCTTATATCATTACATAGGTATGTTATTTGCCACATCTGGCTCATGGCAACCAGATGCCCAGTCTACAAAACTCAAGTCTGAGTTTTTTAGGCCCTTTCTGTATGGTGTGGGTGCCCCACAATTGGGACACGATGGCAGCACTCCATGGGTCGTGCTTCTGTACAACATTGTCATAGCCCTGCTGCCATCTTGTCCCCATGAGTTGCATGTGGTATTTGAAAAATGGAAAAAATCTGTTTTACGGCTACCATGCGCAGCACTGCCTCCCTTCCTGGCCATGCAGAATGTTATAAGCACACTGGCGATGTTTGCTTCCCCAGTGCAGCAATGGCAAGTGCCCAGCTGCGCTGCAGAAGGAAGAGGCAGGGCCAGCTCACTCCCTTTCACAGCGACCTGGTAAGGTGCGGAGGGGAGCATTCCCGGCATGCTCCCTTCTTGCCAGGGCTGCAGTGAAATGAAGCAATGGACCATCACCATGCAGAAATGGCCTTAAAAATGTATTTTTTCCTAGAAAGATAATTTATGACCAAAGAAAGAGTTCAAGTTATGTGCCAATGGTATGTTTTTATAAGACTTTGCCTCTCTCACTTCAGTTTAAATCTCCCTAAAGTACAATTTACTTAGATACTTTCCAGGACTACCTGTTTAAAAAGTTTTATTTAAGAAGGAAGCTAATGTTAACTAGGTTGCAGCTAATGCCTTCCACAATTCTGAACAGCTGCTTAGCTAAGCTCCCCTATCATTTATGCAACTGTCACTGTGGTCTGGATGAAGTTGAGGAACTCTTTCACTATGTATTCAGTTGTCCTTTGTCAAAAGGAATTACAGAAAAATACCTTGTGGGTTCTTATCTATTGAAAACAATTGGTCTCTCTGCCTAAAAATAGAATTTTTGCTTTTAAATAAAGGCCCTTTTCACACGTGGAGGGGGAAACGGGCGAAAACGCCCAAAAACGGAGCTTACCTCCAGCCGGGTAAGTCCGTCGCCACGTGGAGCAGCGCGAGCTCGCTGCTCCACACTCCTCCGGCGTCGCAGATGGCAGCTTCCAGTTGGTGGAGGCTCTCCACCAACCGGAGAAGCTCGCCAGCCGGAAGTCCACCCCCGGCAGATCTGCAGGCACGCACTTGCGCGCGCCTGCAGATCCACTTTAGAGCTGGGCGACGGTGTGGTACGGGGCTGCGCGCTCCGTGCTTTTTAAAAACCTCTAAAAAGAGGTTTTTAAAAAACATGCAGCCCGGCTAGTTCCGGCCGCTCCTGAGTGGATTCTGGTGTGAAACTACGAAAAGTAGTCCACGCCAGTCCACTCTACGGTGTAGACGACCTCCGTGAGAGGTCGCTCTACACCGTTCCCCCCCCCCACATGTGAAAAGGGCCTAAGATTCTAGTATTGTTGAGGAATTCCAGGGGGCATGCTGGAAGCGAGCATTACCCACAGCTCTCAGGGCAGCCAGAGTCCTTAAAGAAACAGCTTCATCCTGAAAATCCAGAGAGAGAGACCATTGAATTCACTAAAACTATGTTTATCGCAAAGCTAGAATACACGAGAGAGTGTAGCAACTAGGTAAAATCCATTCTCCAGTCTGTGTCTGCATACCAAGCTGACAGGCAGGCAGACAGAGACGGTTACAGGCTGTGAACAGCAAGTAAGCAAGCATATAGACAGAACAGAAACTCTTTAGACTAAACAACCTGCTAGCAGCCATGGGAAGAATCAGACAGCTCAGAATGTTTTCACTCTACTCTTTGGAATTTCTCACAGCTGTGTGTGTGAACCCTTATCGGTTCCCATGGCAAGAAGAGCTGGGGAAGGAAGAAGACACTTAACCCTTTAGGCAGTACAGAGCAGTTACACTGAACACTCCTCCTCTTGTTTCGCAGCGAGCTCGCGTGTAGGAGCTGTAGGACCTCTCATCCCCATACGGCTAAGCAGTTGAGTATGTTTGACAGCAGAAAGAGCTTTTGCAAATACATCAGCCAAATTTTCTTCAGAAGCACAATAGACTAATCGGATAGCATTGTTTTGAACAGACTGTTTTACATTTTGATACCTGATGTCCACATGTTTGGTTCTGGACTTGATCCTGTCACTGACAGCTATTTGAATACAAGCTTGAGAATCACAGAATACATTGACTGGCAAATCAATGGGTATGTTCAGATCTTTCACTAACTGTTTGAACCAAACCAACTCATTACACAAAGCAGATAAACTCGCAAACTCTGCTTCAGCAGCGGAAATCGCCAGGGTACTCTGTTTTTTAACTTTCCAGTAAACCAGAGCACCACTGTACTTCACAACATAGCCAGAAGTGCTTCTCCGATCTGACACGTCCTCTGCAAAGGCACTATCAGAATAGCAGACAATTTCTGGCGTTTGAACAGGAGTGATACTTAAAAGGTGCCATGGATCACTGTTTGTGTATCTCAACTCTTTTTACATCTTGCCAGTGGTATTGAGTAGGCTGAGAACTGGCCCTTCCCAATATGTTTACACTTAGGGCAATGTCTGGACGACAGGACTCAGCTAGATAGAGAAGACTCCCAATCACAGATTGATACAACTTTTTTGTCTGAAAACAACACATCTCCACTGTTTTTGCAAAATCCTTGGATCATTGGCATTTTTACACTTTTACAATCAGTCATGTTACATTTCTTCAGCAATTTTACAATTTTCTGTTTCTGGTTCAGTAGGAAACTACCTTTGGTTTTCTGTATGGTTATCCCAAGGTAATTTTGAACTGGCCCCAGATTTTTGATCTGGAATTTCTTGCCTAGTCCACTGGCAAAATCCTGCACTTGTTTTTGCATGTCACAGATCAAACACAAATCATCAACATATGCCAAGAGGATTTCTTGTTTTTTCCCTGTTCCTCTGAGATACACACAGGGATCAGCTTTGCTCTGTTTAAACCCACATTCCTGCAAAGCTTTGTCTAAACACATATTCCAACAACGAGCTGACTGTTTAAGACCATGCAGAGATTTATGAAGTTTCCACACCTGTGTTTCTTTTCCCTGATGAAACTCATCAGGCTGTGTTAAGTAGATTTCCTCTGGCAAATCAGCATTGAGATAGGCAGTTGTGATATCAAAGTGTGTGACCAAAGCATTTCTCTGAGCTGCAATGGCCAACACCAACCGAATGGACTGCTGCTTCACAGTCGGAGCAAAAACCTCATCAAAGGATTGCTCATCTTGGGCAAACCCTCAGGCCACTAGACGAGCTTTGTATTCTACTTGCCCATCAGCAGTAGTTTTTAGCTTGTAGACCCACCGGCAATCAACAGGACTGACACCCTTTGGGAGTTCACACAACGTGTAGACTTTGTGCTGGGTTATGGAATCAATTTCATCCTGCATTGCCTGCCACCAGGGCGCAGCCTGGTTTTTTGACATTTTCTCCACCTCAGCAAAGCTGGCTGGCTCACGATTTACTAGACAGGCATGCACTGCAAGTGAAGTGGGCGTGTAGCGTTTTGGAGCCTTTCCCTTCGTTTTGCTCTCTGACCACCTGGGAATTTGTGCCGGCTGAACTATCTGACCGGCATCATCATCAAGGCTGCGAGACCTCTTTACAGCTTTTTTCTTTCTCACTTCTGTGCTCGGAGCCACTTCACCCCCCGCAGCCCCCTCCTCCTGCGCTGGCTCTGGCTCAGGCTCAGCCTTAACCCTTGAGGGACCAGGAACTGAGGAGGCAGGTTACTTTGGGCGAATGCTAGGCTCACGAAAGACAGGAAGGAGAACTTCAGAAGCAGCTTGAACACGTGACCAGTTTGCGTATTCCTCAAAAGTTGCATTCCTAGACACCACGCAAAGCCCACTTCCTGCATAAAATCTGTACCCCTTACAGTTGGGTTGATACCCCAAGAATCTCAGGCATTGAGCTTTTGGCTCTCCCTTCCTCCTTTGACTCTTAGGAATATGAATCCAGGCAAAACTGCCAAAGACCTTCATGTGAGCAATGGAAGGCTGCTTGCCAAACAGACGCTCATACGGGGTGGTCTGGAAGATGAACTCCAAAGCCTGTTGTGAATGTAACTGGCAGTCAGAATTGCCTCCCCCCAGAAATTCAGAGGCAAATCTGCATCATTGAGCAAAGCATGTATGAGAGTTTGCAGCACTCCAGCGGTTCTTTCTGCTACACCGTTTTGGAAACTGGCATGAGAGGCAGTGGTCCTGTGCACAATGCCCTTGCTTTTGAACCACTGTTGCAGACCCTCAGCCAGGAATTCTCCTCCACGATCTGATTGGAACGCCTTGACCTTGCATTCAAATTGTCTCTCAACATACGCACACCAGTTCTTAATTATTTGACACACTTCGGACTTTTGCTTCAGCAAATAACAGAATGTGTACGTGCTGAAATCATCTACTAACAATAGAAAAAATCTAGCTCCCCCCAGACTGTTCTGAGACATGGGACCAACTACATCAGCATGTACAAGTTGGAAAGGAGCATCAGGAACCTGTGAACTGGTTCTGGGTGCAGGAAGCTGCATGGATTTAGACTGTTTGCAAATGGCACAGTCAGGAAAAGTAGCACAGGACTTCAAAGAACACCCCTTGCAGCTGTCTGCTAACTGTTTCAACACAGGAAAGGTAGCATGTCCCATCCTTCTATGCAACAAGTGAATACAGTCATCATGTTGCAGTTTGTTATCAAAAACAGTGCAAGCACTGTATCTGGGCTTGAGTTTGTACAGTTTCTCACTCAACTCTGCTACAGCACAAACAGCCCCATCTTTCAGTACTTTGCCCTCATTCTTTGTGAACAAAACTTCAAACCCACTTTGTGTTAACTCTGAGACAGAGAGTAGACAGAAACCAAGGGAAGGCACATACAACACATTATCAAGATACATATCTAGAGTGGGTACATAGGCAGACCCCACTCCCCTGACCTTTGCTTTAGTCCTATCAGCCAGGGCAACAGTAGCAACACTGGCTGGATTCAAGCACTTGAACAAACCTTCACAGTTTACCAGATGCTGAGAGCAACCACTGTCCAGCAGCCAAAAAGCCTCACCAGTGTCCCGGCAGCTCTCAGAAACCACACAGTCTGTTGCAACGGCAACGCGTGGACAGATCCCATGACCTCCTCCTCTGAAGCCTCTGCCTCGAGCACCTCTCCCACCTTGCTTCTCCAGCGGACAGTCCTTCTTGAGATGGGAGGTAGATCCATAGCGATAGCACCTTCTCACAGCATCGGCTCTCACCAACCCCTCTGGCTTGGACTCACACGCCTGGGCAGATTTCCGCCCGGTTCCTGGCTCTGCAGCAGCAGGTAGCTGGGGAGGTTGCTGGGCACTCCTCTGGGCACTCCGCTGGGCACGTTGGTCTTCTTCTTCCAGCAGACAAGTAGTTACATAAGACACAGTCAGGGTCTGCTCAGGAACAGCCTCCAAGGTTGCCACTATAACGTCCCAACTGGGATCCAGAGAACACAGGATGCAGTAAGCCTTGTCAATCTCAGTCAAAACTCTCCCTCCCTCACGCAGGGCAACAAAGATTTCAGCCAGTGTCTGCAGATGCTGCTTAACTGACATGCCTGGCCTCAATTTCGCCTCACACAGCATTTTCATGAGTGACAATTTACTGCCTGCAGTTCTGCGAATATGGACATCGCGGAGAGCTACCCAACAGTCTCGTGGATTATTTAAATCACGGATGTAAAACAGCTGGTCGTCTTTCACAGCTAGGAAAAGAAGCGACATGGCCCTCACTTTTTCGGCTTCAGCGGCATCTTTAGGGAGGTCTGGCGGAACAGAAATAGCTCCCCAGACATCTTCCCCATGAAGAAACATTTCCATTTTGACCGCCCAGGTCAGGTAATTACTGCCCTTTAGCCTTGTCAAAGGCAAACTACTCACTGGCTTAAACGCCATAGTTGCTCAGCCCCCAGCTCCAGGCACTCACCACCAGCTCCGGGGATCACCAGCAGACGAAACGCAGCTGCAGACAGGCACCATCCATCAAAACCGGCCTCAAGAACACTTTGGGACAGCAGGGACGCGCAGCGGAAGCGTGCTGGGCCCATAACCTGTTGAGGAATTCGAGAGGGCATGCTGGAAGCGAGCATTACCCACAGCTCTCAAGGCAGCCAGAGTCCTTAAAGAAACAGCTTCATCCAGAAAATCCAGAGAGACAGACCACTGAATTCACTAAAACTATGTTTATCGCAAAGCTAGAATACACGAGAGAGTGTAGCAACTAGGTAAAATCCATTCTGCAGTCTGTGTCCGCATACCAAGCTGACAGGCAGACAGACAGAGACGGTTACAGGCTGTGAACAGCAAGTAAGCAAGCATATAGACAGAACAGAAACTCTTTAGACTAAACAACCTGCTAGCAACCATGGGAAGAATCAGGCAGCTCAGAATGTTTTCACTCTACTCTTTGGAATTTCTCACAGCTGTGTGTGTGAACCCTTATCGGTTCCCATGGCAACAAGAGCTGGCGAAGGAAGAAGACACTTAACCCTTTAGGCAGGTACAGAGCAGTTACACTGAACAAGTATCACTCGAAGAGCTGCAACTTTCCTAACGGCATTTGCTAAAGCCCATGCAAGTTATTACATGACATTCACCAAAGTTTGAAATTACCGCACTTATGGCTTCATTTTATATATTTTAATTCTTAGTGATAAGCTTAGTAGTATTAGAAATTCTGTGTTATCTTTTATATTTTAACTTTGTTATTTGATTTTTGTATAATCTCTTTGTTTTTACACTGTGATGACCTATGGTTATAAGGGATTAAAATTTCAACAAAGGATTGAAATCTCACTTTTAATCAACATGTGACTTTAGAGAACATCTGTCATTGAGCAACATCTGACTTCAAAGACATGTAAAACTTAACAGGCCCAGGACTGCCCTGGCTTCTGATCAGAAGATAACAGTCTCCAAGAGATTTGGGACCTACCTTATAAAGACCTTTTTAGGTGTTTGGTATTTGAAGTATGTGCGGAAGGGTGTTTTGAATGTAGCATGCTGTGTTTTTTTAATCTTTTTATTATGTTTAAAATGTGTTTAAAATTTTTCTAATGATGTGCCTTTATTAACAGAATTGTTTGGTTAGTGGGTTTTTTTTTTTAACTTTGATAAAATAAGATTTTGGCTGAGTTTGTTTTAAATTTTTTGTAAGCTGCTTTGAGTTTTTTGTCTGAAGAAAGGTAGAGTGAAGATGCCAGAGTAAAGACTGGGAAGGGCTCCTCTATCTTTAACAGTTGGGAAAAAGAGAGGATGTTAGCGAATGGTGCTTGTCCTGCAACCAGGTTACAAGCAACAGCTGCTGAAATACGTTCTTCTATACAACCCTTAAAGGCAGAGGAGCCCTCAACAGTTTTCACTGTGGCAACTCTAACAAACAAACTACTTCTTCCAACCTCTGCATCAAGACCAAAAGCATCCTTCTGCTACTCTTCAAAAGACCTGCTAGAAGAGAGCTTTCCAAACTTTTCATGTTGGTGACACACTTTTTAGACATGCATCATTTTTTCATGTTGGTGACACACTTTTTAGACATGCAGCATTTCACAACACTGTAACTTCAGTTTTACTAGCAAGCCAGAGGTTAAACTAACCCCTTATAAGAGATACAGACACATACATAAACTGTAATAACAAAATGTATGGGGACCCGACACATCTCATGAAAACCTTTCGTATATTTTTAAAAATATATGATTTATAAATAGTAACATACATTTGCAAGATTGTGGGCGACACACCTACACACTTCAGGTGACACACTGATGTGTCCCGGTACAGCGTTTGGAAAGCCCTGTGCTAGAAGGAGGCCTCCTGAGCTTGCCAATGCTACAAAAAAGGAGGTATGAAACATTTACCTGGAGAGAGAGAGAAGCTCCGCCAAAATCATTACACCTTACTCCAGGAGTCTCAGGCCTTATGACACAGGAGACCTAACAGTCTTAGAAATAGGGCCTAGGAAACCAGGGCCTAAAAATAATGAAAGTAAGACAAAACCTTTGAAAACCTGGCAGATGGAGCCAACCTTACCCAGAATTCATTCCTCCATTTGAACTGTGTTTGAAGCTCTGTCCCATCTTATCCGGCTTAAAGATTAAAAAAAGAGAGAGCAAGGAAGACGAGGGAGAACAAGGAGCGACCCTTGAAGTTGCTTAACAAGGTCTGGGCAGCAGACAAAACTAATACCTAGGTCGCCTGATCATAATCGTCCATTCGTGGTGAGATCTGTTGCATTTGTTTATAATAATCCTTTCTGAACGGGCATCTATACATACAAATTAGCATTTGAATTTTTTTCGCATTGCATATAGCATGTGTGTATATTATTTCTTGACTTTTGGGGACAAAATGGTTAAGGCCTGCTGTTTCAAACGGGGCCGCTGTGCCAGCAGAAACTCTGATCTGCCGCAGACATCAAGGCACTCTCTCCTCTCCAAAGCTGACAAGGGAATTAATTCCCTCCAGTTATCATTTTTGCATTAAGCTCATTTTCTTATACTTGGCTAAAGTGTCTCTCTTAGAAGGGTTATCAAATCTTAATTGAGGGATTGTAAGTGAAGGGAAATCTATCTTTCTCCCCAGACAGGCTGCTCAAGCTTTTCTGTATAAAAACCATTGGTGCCTTGCTTAACGGAAGAAAGAAGGAAAGGAAAGGAGTGGGGAGAAGGAACGCAACTAGCTCTAACCTCCAAATATCGATTCTTCCTCTGACTTCCTTTAGGGCAGGGATGGGCAACCGTGGCCCACCAGCTGTGATTGGTGCAACTCCCATCATCCCTCACAATTACCTGGGGCACCCAGGGTGGCAAGAGCTGTGGTCTAACAATATCCAGCTGGCCAAAGTTGCCAGCCCTTGCTTTAATTGATATGTATCCATAATTCTAAAATAGCCGAAATGCTCTAAGAAGCTGCGAATGCTGGGAAAGACCGAAGGCTATTTAAGCCAGTGCTATGTGATGTGAGTTACAGGCCATTTTTCCTTCCAGTGTTTCAGGGACTGGTATCATATTTGTGCCCACTGGCTATAACTGTTTATTTCAGGAAAACTCCAAGAATTAGCAGCTCATGGCTTATGGCTCTGCACTAGTCTAGAGATCACACTTTGAGTAGCACTGATTTAGGTCACCATCTGCCCAAAGGGCCATCTACTTGTGTAACAGAAGTATGGAAGAGAAGTGTAAAACCCATGGCTCTCCAGATGTTGTTTGACTTCAAACCCCATCATCCCTGGCTGCAACCATTGGCCATGCTATCTGTGGGGGATGGGAGTTGGGATCCAACAGCTGGAAGGCCACAGGGTCACCATCTCAGGTCCAGAAAATGACTTGGAAAAACAAGGTGTCTGTTTACTGTCAAACCTCAGCAGGTCTGTGTGCGTAGGAGGCAACTTGAATTGAATCCTAAGTGTGCAAGCCATTGTGTACTGTTTCGGGGGGAAAAAGAAAAGAAGAAAGTATAAGTGCCGTAAATAAAGTAAACAAACCCATCAGAAACAATCCAAATTTGTCCATCAGTATGTGCTACCGGACCAGGAAGGTTGTGTTGTCAGTATACAAAGCACAGAGCCAGTGTGGTGTAGTGGTCTGAGCACTGGACTATGATTCTGGAGAACAAGGTTCAAATCCCTGCTTGGCCATGCAAACCTACTGAGTAACCTTAGACAAGTCACACTTTCCCACTCTCATTAAAAAAACAACAACACTATGATAGGTTCATCATAGGTTGGAAACAACTTGAAGGCACACAACAATAAAAACTACATATAAAACCCTAAACAGATTGGGACCTGGTAAACTGAGAGACCATCTTTATTTGGTCCTTGAAATGATGTGAGGAGGCCATCCTAGTGGCCCCACACATCATTTTCTTCTCTTCTCAGTGGTCCTTCTTTCCTTCCACCCTATTCAGGCTACCACTTCCTTAACTGTCCACCCCACCTCCCTTACCAGGAAGCAGGACTGTCTTTCTATATGAGTTCTTTATATATTTAACCCTTTAAAGAATTTCAAAGGGGAGAACTAAATGGAGCTGCCTAGAGGCCCTCCAGAGAAAGCAATAGGTAAGCCCCACTGCAGCTTCTTGATGATGATTTGAGAACCTTAGAGAAGCCTGCCACTTAGTGGTTGTTGTTGGTACTGTAGGCTACGGTCAGATTTTAATTAAATAAAATGAATTCATCAATTTTAAGATAAAATAACATATACTTTAAAAATAATACCAAGGTGTGCACCACTGGGGTACCCTTAGTATTTCTGTGAAGTTTTAGGTGTCTGAGTTCAGAATATTTGGGGTTTTGTGGAGACATACAGTCCCTTTTACTATTATAGATCATGGCTATTAGACTATAGATGTTACTAGACTGCAAAACCTAGGATTCCTTACCGTTAGCTGTCTGCCTAGAAATTTCAGCTCAACAACATCTAGAGGGCTGTACTATTCCCATCCCTTTTGCAGATCTCAGTACTATAGATTTGTTTCATTTTTGTTTTATGGTATATGTTTTTGGATTGTTGTTCACTGCTTTCAAATCTTTATGTTTTATAAATACTCGTAAATAAATAACTGAGCAATGATGTCCTCTCCCCACTCCCATTTTGTATATGGGGTTTCTGTGCCTTTGGGAACTGAAGGTCAGATGTAACACTTTTCCGTCACTGTATTTCTCTACAAGTCAATGCTTTCTGTTGATTTCTGCCTGAAACCCTGCTTAAGCATCCTTCTGTTCTTTCCTCCGGGCACTTAATTAGAACGTCTCTAGTTTCCCATCTGTAGGATACTGGAGCGCCTGTAAACATGTATGTTTTGACACCTACCTGAAAAATATAGGCAGAAGACGGTTGAACTATTTACCTGCTGCTGTGTCTTTAACAGCAGCTCTGACACTGTGATCATGTAGTACTTTCCAAATTGCTGTTGAAGACAGAGGCCGTTTCCACCCTACACTGTTACAGTGCTATTAATTCTACTTTCAGCATCTTATGCAGTTCTGGGGTTTGCAGTTTCCTGAGGCCCAAGAGCTCTCTGGCTGAAAATTCTAAAGGCCCTTCCCTTAACTGCAAACCCCAGGATTCCATAGGATGTTGAAAACTGAATAATAGGACTGTAACAGTCTAGTGCGGAAATGGCCATAGAAGCAGGCTACAATGAAGTCATGCCCTCCAACATTTCACAGATGAAAATGGAAATACGCATGGCCAAGCAGCATTAAGAGTGCAGTCATGATGGTAAAAGTCATAAATGAAAAAGAACACACAAGCTAGGAGAAGCTGCAGCAGTTTGTTTTGGCCTGAGCCTACTGGGAATGGCAAGATTCTCCCTATTCCACCCCTCTGTGTGCTGACTTGAGTACAACCTACTTTTGCACTTTGAACTCAGTCTGCAGCAGTGGATGTCAGCTGAAGACAAGGGGGTAATGGGAGGAGGAGGGACAAACTGGGATAATTTAGAAACAACTGAAAAAGTGGGACGACAGAGGATTAATTGTGACCGTACCAGCCAAATCAGGACAGCTGCAGGATACATAAAGTATCCTGGTCAGCAGACAATCCTACAGCACTTTGCTCTATATACAGTAGCAGGAGCCTGAAATTAAATTAAGGGCACCATCTTCCACCTGCCTTAGAACTTAAACTGATTTGTGGGGGCTTAAAGATACAGTAACAAGTTTGCTTTGGTCAGCTCTACTTTCAGAGCAAGCTGAACCAACAAGTGCCTTTGTGCAATAGCAAAGGATGACCAGGAGAGGGCAATGTCTTATTAAAAATAAGACTTGGAAACTCTCAGCATAGGATTTCTAAAGCTTTCTTGCTTTAGCGGAGGGCTGTTACTCAGGGCCTTTCGGCACTACACTGTTATAATGCTATTATTCCACTTTCAACATCCTATGGGGTTTTAAGGTTTGCCATTTAGGGAGAGGCATTTAGAATTCTCAGCCAGAGAGCTCTTGGGCTCAATAAACTACAAACCCCAGAATTCCACAGGATGTTGAAAGCAGAATAAAAGCAATATAACAGTGTAGTGCGGAAAGACCTTCGGTTTTCTTTTCTTTTTCTTTTCATTTTTTTTTAAATTAGTATCAGCAAGATATTTGAAAAGGCTTCAAATTTAAACTCAACCATTGGATTTGCCTCTGTGTCCGTGATCCATCAAAACAGCGTATACAAAAATTATTTAAAAAGAACATGGCTCCCATCCTCTCTATTTTACCCCACAACAGCCTTGTGGGGTAGACTTGACTGAGATTTCAAGTGACCTACTTAGGGTCACCCAGTGAGCTTTCATGGCTCAGTGGAAAATAAAATCTTGCCCTCCCTTTTGGTTCTTTTTATCTTTAAAAAGAACCATAGTAAAAGCACTGCTGATCAAACCAGGTCTAGTCTCCCGCATCTACCAGTGGTCATTCCTTTGCTTCTAGAAAACCCACAAGCACGGCATGAGGTGTAGTGGTTAAAGTTCTGGACTGAGCCTTACCCCTTTGTTTTTAAAAGCTATTTGATCTGCAGACATTATTAGGTGATAATACTAGTCCCCATGCCACAACCAGTGCTGAAGATCTGCATGCTGGAAAATGGACTGACATTTTTATATCTGTCGTTGTATGCTGGCAGGACTCACAGGTTGTTGGCTCTACTCACTTTACCATTGTCCTTACCCAGTTTGGAATATTGCCACCATCACACACCAGTTCTAGATCTTGAAATTCAGCCCTTGAAATCCAGCCATTGGGTTGGAAAGGATTCTGCCTTAGCAGTTTGATGCAAATACATCAACAGGTGAACTGTTGGGACTATAGCTCCTTCAGTTTCTTACAATTGGCTGTGCTGGGGAGAACTGACAGCCATTAGGCAAAACATCTGGAGGGCCAAAGGATCTTTCCCCCCCACTGTTCTTTGGTATTGAGGAGAGCATGGTTACCTGCTAATGTTTCTAGATCACAAATTGCTTAAAGGCAACAGGACACAAAGTGATAAGAACAGCTCGTCTCTCATAAATCCATATTACTGAGGTTTTTATCTCCCCCAGTAGATGTTTCTGGGGAGTCTTCAGCAATAATGACGACGAAGATTCCTGCTTTTTTTTATTTCTTCTGAAATCACCACTTCCTGTTTCATCCTATCAGAAACTAATTAGGGTCAAGCCTCGTTGCTAATTGGATGGAGAACTGCCAAGGAATACCAGGAGTTGTAGACTATGTATCAGAGGAGGGCAATGGCAAATCACCTCTGAGTATTCCTTGCATAAGAAAACCTTATGGGGTTACATAATTTAGCAGGCAACCAGAAGGCACATGCACACATACAGCACTTGTGTAGCTTGTGACCTAGAAGTTCTCTTTTAGCCATTAACATGCTTAATAAATTGTTGATAGAAACAAATTCAGGGAGGGTATTTGTTAAATGTTTTTAAAATGCCATCTACTAAGTGATCGTTATCAGAAAAAGTGACAACAGGCTTCTTGATCCATTAAGCTCTGCCACTGACTATGACCTGGTGACCAGGGTTGGATTCCCTCCTTGGCCATGGAAACCCACTGAGTGACCTTGCATGCTTCACACATTCTCAGCGCCAGCAAAAACCCTGTGATAAGTTTGCCTTGGGGTCACCATAAGTTGGAAATGACTTGAAGGCAGACAACAAGAAGATGGTATCTCTGCAAGTGGAGCTCAAGCTTTCACACACTATTAAAGGCACCAGAGCCCTCTCCTCTTCGTTTTCTGTTTTTGTATAGCCACACTATCATCAGGTGTTGTGGCAATGTATTCTGTATGCTTACTATTTGTTTTATGAAAAGAGACTTCCTTTATCAGCCATCTGTTTCACTAGAGTGTTTACATTGCACATGTGAGTATAATTTCTGTCCTATAAAATTAAAAATAATGGCCCTCCTTCTGTGCTGATAAAAACTATCAGATGTAAGAGACCATCATCCCCTTTTCCTCCAAGCTGTGATGGTTCAGTTTGGTATTTCACATACTGAGTTTCTCCTGGGCACTTTCCATGCTGTGTGGAAACCCTGCTGTTGCTTTTTTAGAAGGCCCACACAACTCCCCTTCCTCTCTCCCAGAGGGTGAAAGCCAACACCACATCCCAGCTGTGCAAACCGTCCTGACTCTCCTCCCTCCCACCTTATAAAGGCCACCTCCCAGAACTTGTTGGCTCAGCAAGGACAAGCTTTCCCAGTGCCGTGTTTGTAGTTGGCAGCGTCAGCTGTTCACAGCCAAAGGGAGTGCAGCTAAGTTGGGCAGGGAGACTCCAGGGTACCCTCCTCATCTCCCACTGGGCTTGGGGATTTGTCTGCAGTGGGCTGCCTCATGCCTGCGTCACCCGCCCTCTCCCTCCCTGTGCCAAGGAATTGACAAAGTGCTGATGGCCATGTGCCACTGCTGCCTTTCAAGTCCACGCTGTCACTTTTGCATGGGGTGTCTCCTTGCTCTGCCTTTGATGAGAGACAGAGCGAGACAGAGCGACCCCATTGTGTCATGTTGCTTTGCCTTCAGCAAGCAAACTGGGACACTCCCCAGTGGGATAAGCATTCTCCCACATGGCTCCTTGTGACCACCATCAGCATCTTTCACGGTGGGTTTCCATGTGACCTCCAGTTCCTGTGCCTGGGTCATCTTGTGGCTTCTGAGCAGCTTCAGCGTTAGCAGCTAACCTGCACATGAATTTCCCATCTCTGCTGGCATTTGGCCTCCATCTGTTCCTGTGTCGCCTGGGTCTCCCTGTACTGCTGCCTTCATCATCTGATGCCCTCTGGCCTTTCCTGAGACTGTGTCTTCATGTGACTGGGAACAACCTACTTGCATTCTGGATTTTACCCTGATGTTGGGCTCAGGTAAGAGATATGATGGCAGTTCTCCCATTGGTGTTTTTATGATGGCTATATAGTTTCAAACATTCTCCAGGTATCACTCTTCCCCTGGGGTATTAAACCAACTTTTGAGACAGTACAAGCTTGTTTAATTGTTTCACTATTTAATCCAAAGCAGATCACTAGTATTTCTAGCTCAGGTTGAACTGCAACTCCCATGAGCCCTAGCTTGCAAAGTTAATGTAGACAGACTAAGGGGCTGCAGGCTAAGAACATCTGGAGGGCCACAGGCTTCCCCAAACCTTTTAGATCAACAATGTCAACATGGTGGCAGTGGCTCTCAAGGGTTTCAGATAGATCTCCTTCTCTGTTTGCCTGATCGAGAGATTGAACCTAGAAGCACAAACATGGAAAGCAGTTGCTCTGCTCTTAACTATGGCTGCTTGGTCTGTGTTTGTGTTAGAGCTTCAAGTCATCTGGTAATACCAGGAGATCATAAAAATCTCCAGTATCCTGAGTGACAGCATGGATACCTCTGCAGCAAGTGTTAGCCCTCTTGATGTTTTCACCTGGAACTCCCATCAGCACCAGCCAGCCTGGCCAATGGTAAGGAATTGTGGGGGTTGTAGTCCAAAACACATGGGTAGCCAGAAGCTATTCTTCCCTCATCTATAACTGCCCAGCACTAACTCTCTATGATTTAGGCCAGGCAGTTTCTTCGATCTGTGGCTGCTCTATTCCCAGGATATGTTTTTATATCTACTAGTGACCTCTCTGTTGCTCTAGGTGATTTTCTTGCTAGCTCCAAATCACACAAGTCTTGGCTTTCCCTTTCCTCAGTGGTAAATACAATTGGCAATATCTGTCTTGTCCTTCTCCTGGGTGAACACTGTTTCTTGCAAAAATTAACTTTTGGATGAAAATTCTCAGAATTCCACAATCAGCAGGGCCATACTGGCAAGGGAGATTGTGAGATATGTAGTCCAAACAAGGTCAAATTTTGAAGCTTTTGGCTACATGTTCCAAATAGCTTTATTAGGTCAATCAGATGGGCACAAAAATCTGGAGAAGCTTTTGAAATGTTCATATCTCTGCATCAGGCAAGGTATTACAAAAAAGCAGGTTGGAGGCAGAGGAATTTCTAGGAGAATTCTTCTAGAGGGTAGATGGAGTGACAAAGCAGAACAGTGGTGTTACCCTGATTTCTGGGGTCCCGAGAGGGACACCTAAATGCGCTCTCAATTATATGAGTTGAGGAAATTAGCCAAGAGCACAGCCTAGCAATACGAGAGGCAGGGTAACGCAGCGAGATCTTGAACCCTATGTTTACTGGGTCAGGCCGAGTCAAGGAGCACACAGAAGTTGAAATAATAAGTGTTGTTTTATTAAAAATACAATCAAACAGTGTATGCAGCACACTCACACAGATAACTAAAGAAATAAAGGTTGGAGTGGGATAGAGGGATTTTTAGAGGAGTTGTTGGTTTGGGTAATACTCCACCTGTCCTGAAGCCCGGTTGGAAGCGGAGAAGCTGGGGAGCGTGGATCTCAGCACGTGGGGCTGAGGGGAAGGCTTGCTGGACAAAGCGACAGCAAGGCAGGATGGAAGCCAAGAGCGATCCGAGGAAGCGCTCAAAGTCAGGGGTTTTTATAGGGAAAATTGTGACTGCAGGCTAGTTCGGACTTGGGGAAAATAATGGATTTGGGCTGGAGACAAAGCCTCCGAAAGGTCAGAATTTGAATGATTGAGTTATAGCCAAAGTGTCAATAGGGTAGCCAGTATGCAAACGCGGAGTGCTTGAGCGCTGTATAGTCAGATCATCAAGCTGCCAGCGCGGGGCAGAGGATCTTTTGAAAATTGCATGCATACCTAATTGAGGTACTTGCCTTGAGGTCTCCTGAAGCTGCGAGTCGGCTATTTCTGGCCTGCCTGTATTGTGTTGGAGTATTACGGCGATTATCGGCCGTGCCTGTCTGCGAGCTTGTCCGGAGGAGCTCGCAAGCACGTGGAGGGGAATGGGTATGTGAGGCCGAATTATTGATATCAAAAGATATCTTTATATCCCACAAGCTCGGGCTAGCCAGGGCAGTAACAGTGGTACATAATTACAATTTGGGCACAGCACACATCTGTGTAATTTTCCACATGTCTGTTCACACACACTTTTTGTGGCTTAGGTCCTTATCACACCATGCTGTTATGCCAGGTTATACCATTCGAAAACTGCTTCAGTTGTACTCGCAACAATAAGTGATTGTTGCTGCTGTGTATCAGACCCCTGCTACATTTGCACTGTAATAATGTGATTTGAACAGTTTGTTTTATCTGCACTAATGCTGTTATCACCATCCGATTTGCACCACCTTGTGCTTCATGATTGGTTTGATTCAATTTTTTAAAATAAAAATAGTCGTAATAATGCTATTATGGCACAACATCATTATGGTACACCCATCACTGTCTAAATCTCTTATGACAAGAGGTGGTACAAGAAAGAAAATGGACCACACCCTCCCCACCATTTGTGATGTCTTCTTCCCATGAAAAAGAAAAGTGCTTATCACATTAGTCTATTGTTTCAGGTTGTCCAGTTCAAAATTGTTCCGCTCATACTCATTAAGCCATAATGACACTATTACAGAACTACATCAGAATACCCATCACTGCCAAGATCTTTCACTTTAAGAGGCCACAGAGAAACTCAGCAGAGAAGAGAGTAGGAATCTTTTCCTTCCCTGCAGGCTCAGGCAAAAGCAAACTGTTGCAGCCTCTCCTAGCTTCTTCCTCATTAATAACTTTTGCCATCTTGACTACACTCTCATGAGGCTTGGCCACAGATGTCCTGGTTTTCATCTGTGACATGCTGAGGATATGAAATTTTAGGGCCACGATTGCCATTAAATAGAAGGAAGCAATACATCTTCCTTCTGTGGCAATACATCTGAATGTCGTGAAAGGGGCAGGAGATTGGCAACTAATTCATGTGATAGTGCTTTTTTTTATTGCCAGTGTACAAAGAAGTGATTGGCCTTATGTGTGAAAAATAGCTTGGATAACTTTTATATTTCCCTGATGTGAGCGAATAGGTGGTTGATTGTCATTTTCTGCTCTGCTTCAGGCAGTAAAATCTTTTGAGTCAGTCTTGTAAAATCCACTAGATTTTATTGTTCATTCAACTAATCAAAACACTTGATTTTTTATGCTTAATTCTGAGTCCCCAAACAGAAACTGAAGCCATTTCTGCACTATACACCAGTAACATGTTGTAGCATTACCATCCTGGTATTGCCATTCATGGGATGCTGTTGGGTTGGGAACACTCTCTTCCGCACCCTTCCGCCTTAAGCGGATGAGTAGTGGTATTGCCACCAGTGTTCCCTCTGCATTACAGCATTCTTGGCCACTCCCCTGCCCCACTTTCACCTCGCTCCACCACTTGTGATTAGTGCTTTTGTTTCAGTTTTGTAAGCCACACTAGCGCAGCCACATTGTAACCTTATGACATGCCAGTACACTAGTTCCGTTTTGCGCTATAATGCAAGATGTAGGTATGTCTGGCTGCTCATCCTCTTCTCTTTAGCTTTCTCAGCCTCCAGGCTGAATTCCTCCTTTGGGAATGACCTGGTGTGGTCTGTTTTCCTCCGTGGTTAGGGTTAATGGTGCAAAGTGTGGCCAGGGCTAGGCTAGATCTATTTCTTAGAAATGCAAGCATTTTCCCTAAGGCATGCAGCTCAGCTCCAGGGTTGTCTACACAGGAGCAAGCCCCCATGTGTCCCTACTATCAGCTCCAAACCACAGCTCAGTTCCACCAAATAGCTTCCTAGGCAGTAAACAAATTTCACTTTTTTCTATTATTGGCCTCTCTGCTAAGTCTCTATATGTCGAGCTGCTGTTAAAAACAGAAATGTAGTGCCTGTTTTTGTGTTTTGTTTTTTGTTTTGTTTGTTTGTTTTAAAGGGGACAATTTCCACTTCTTCCTTAAAAAGGAGAGGGGGTTAGTGGGGCAGAGAGCAAGTACAGTACTACTGTTCCCCTCTGCAGACCCGGTTGAATAGACTGCTTCTCTCCACCCCTTGTAGTTTTAGTAATGGTGTAAGTGGCAGGCATTCAACAGGTGAGGCTCTTCAAGGTCATGGAGGTGCTGTTGAGGAGACCTTAAATTTTGAGCTGTTATCCTGCTGTTAAAAGCAGAACAAGTCCTTCCTGTAGAAATGAGGAGAGAGTATTGACAATCCCCCATGAGATGCCTCTTTGTTCTGTGCCAAGGTAAGAGATCTGCTACTGCCTTTTCCTTTGGTTAAGGACACCTTGGCTTCAGGGAGAAGCAAATGACCAATGGATCTCATCCCAAAGAACAGCGGTTCAGAGATGGAGTGTTTGATGCTGCAGTTAACATGGGTCATTTGGGAAGATAGTTGTGAACATATCCTGAGATCAATTCTCTTGTTCTCTTTCTCACACACACACACACACACACGACACTTTCCTAACCAGCTGTGAATCCTCTATCAGCATGTCTGGAACGCCTCAACACTTGAAACACCGCCTCTGAAGTCAAAATGAGAAAATCCTGCCCTTGCTGTGTTTCTGACAGTGGGAGACATTCTCTTTGTTTCTGACAGTGACAGGGAGAGAAATGTTTACAGCAAATTTGCCAGCAGGGGTGGAGGGGACAGACAGAAGCACCCTGCTTTAAGAGGTGACATGCTAAGCAGGGCTTCCTTTGAATCACAGAAACCCCAGAGCTCAGACTGGCATGGAAACAAATGATAAAGGTGCTTTTGGGCATGTGCAGAATACCTTGTATAGAACCGTTCCAGGACAAGACTTGGACAGGGGCAGGGTTTTTGAGGAGGATTCCAGGGATTCAAAATAGTGGATGATATCTGTTTATTTACAAACATGCAAACTCAGCAGTAAGAGGCTTAGCAAGCATCCAGATCGACAAACTGCCGGCCTTCAAGGCAGCATCACTTTCCCTTTGGCAGCCTTTCCCCAAAAGACTGAATCTTGCCCAACCAGCAAGAAATTCAGATAGTTCTGCCTTGCTAGCCTCGTTGAAATTACCAAACTTTTCTACAATCCACAGCCTAGCAGACCTAGCGTATTCCAGCTATTATGTAAATAATATTTGCAGTTTTTCTCATATTTAGTAATACAATTTTGTTGTCTCCAACACGGCCAAGATTTTTTGTGCATTTTAATTTTTGATTCAGTGGGGTACTTTGTCAAAACTTTTGTTGAGAAAAAGATATTGCATTTTTTGTAAGATATGTTTTGTGAGAAAACATGTATATTAGCAAGATATAATGTTTGATTGCACAAACAATATTTTTATTTTTTTTTAAAGTCTGAAATTTTTTAAAAAATGAAAAATGTGCAAAGCTCTCTTATATTCTTGTCTAGAGTGGGGTTTTTTTTTTGTTCTTGTGTTGTGGGAATTAAATAAGTGAGGATGTACGTTCCTAAGTTCCTTGCCTAGTAGCCTCTAGCTGTCCAGTGAACAGTGAAAGTCTCTGAGATACTCACCTTGTCTGACCAGCAGAATTTTCATTATCCCTGCATACCCTCCAGCATTTCACAGATGAAAGTCAGGGGTCATATGTGGACAAGCAAGATCACAGTGTGGTCAAGATGATAAAAGTTATTAACAAGGAAGAACACATAGGCTAGGAGAAGCTGCAGCAGTTCACTTTTGTCAAACCCTCCCTCGAAGGGCAAAATTCCATCCCATGCTGTCCTCTTCCCACTGCTGAGTTGAGTGCAAACTACAGTTGGCCTTCCACATTCACTAGGGTTAGGGGCACACGACTACTGTAAAAGTGGGGAAAATGCAAATGAAATGTGGAGGAGGGAGGGCACCAAGGCATGGTAGGGAGAGTGGGCACCCAGGGTCCAAATCGGATCATGGAAAAGAGAAGGCAAAAGGGTGGGTTGGCATGGTGGCCCTATACTACTTCTGTCTCACCCATCTCCTTCTTTGGCTGGATGGGGGGCATTGGAGAGGGTTTGTAGTGCTGAGAAATTGGGCTGTGATCCATCCTTAACTGGTGGAGGAGGAGGATCAGAGGTGGGTTTTTAAAGGGCTGCAGGGCCTGATCAGAGCAGCCGAGAAGGAGGGTTCCCCCAGAAAAGAAGTGCTTGATGCGGGGGAGCAGAGATTGGAGAACCTTGCAAATAAACAAAACCATGAAATTCAAACCCATAAATGTCGACAGCTGACTATAATTTTGCACTTGGCTCTTACTTTGCTGCAGCTGAAGTAAGCTGAGAACAAACGGGGCAAGGGGAGGAGGAGAAGGAGAAGAAAAACGGGGACATGTGAAAAGTAGCTGAAAAAGTGAGAGGACAGAGGATTAACCAGGACTGTCCCTGTCAAATTGGGACAGTTGGACAATATGTGTCTGACTCATGGAGAGAAGTAGAAACTCATCCACTAAGCCAAGTAAAACTTCATCTGAGACAGAGCTTCCTTGGTGCTAGGGCCACTTCTCCCCTTCAATGTGCAAAAGCTGATTTGCCTAGCAGGTGAATCTGTCTCTTCCAGATTTATGACGGGGGAGCATCTTGCACCTGAAGGTAGCAGGTTAGGTAGCTGGGCAAAGAGGTGGCTGCTTAACACAAAGCTCTGTCTTCCATCACATAGCTGCTGCTCCCACCACCACCAGCACCTCCCCAGCATCTGCAGCCTAGGGTGGCTGCCTCACTTTGGCTTGCTTACATCCTAGCCCTGCTTAGAACGCAGTGATGGTATTCGCCAATGGTGTATCTAGGTTGAATACCACCTAGCGCAAGCTTGGAAGTTGCACTCCTAGGTGCTGCTTCTCCCGCTGCCCCAGAGCCGAGGAAGACCTCAATGCGGGTGGGGGGTGGCAGCGGGCCAGGCCCAGGGGGGAGGGTGGGGGTGTTGGTTTTTGTGCCCCCCTGGCATTGGCACCCAGGGCAAGTGCCTCAGTTGCCCCACCCTAGATATGCCTCTGGTATTAGCTAAAATAATGATGAATGCCCTCTTTTCATACCACCTGAAACGCAGCTAGTTCTTTTGTCTGTGGTAAACACTGCCCACCTATCCCCTTTCATGTTTATATATGTGTGTGTGTGTATAGCACACTGATCACAGCTTGAGTTGTTGTTGCAGGTTCAATAGTTGTGCAAATATTGTGGGTTTCTGTTTTCCGGTCCCTGTCACACCACTGGCTCCAACGTCTATCCTATTTTGCTGAATTTAAGAACAGCCATTTGAATTCATTTTTAAGAACTGAAAGAGCTGAATATCCCCTGATGTGCCGTTTGTTACCCTGATTTCCGGGGGTCCTGCGGGTCCTGATCACTGAGACAGTTATTTTAAGTTCCGGGGGGTCAAAATATAATATGGGGAATGGAAAATTAGCTTGAGCACAAGTTGGCGAAGCGAGAGGCAGGGTAACTTAGCAGGATCTTAAAACCCAATGTATACCAGGTTAGGCCGGATCTGACACCAAGCAAAAGATTCAATAGATGATTTTTATTTTATTTTTATAAAAAGTCAGTCACTGCGCACTTACGCACTTTCACACTCACTCACACGGAGCCTAAAAGAAATAAAAGGGAGGAAAATTGATAGGGGTTTTTAGAGAGGGTTTCAGGGTAATACTCTACCTGATCCAGACGTCCAGAAAGACCAAATTAAGGCAGAGAGTGGAGAGCGGTGAAACTCAGCATGCGGGGGGGGGGTGTTTGAGGGGAACATTCGGCAAACAGAGTGACGGCAAGCCGGGAGGCAAACGAACGCGATCCCTCGAACCACTTAAAACAGAGGGTTTTTATAAGGAAAAATGTACCCGGAGGGCTAGTTCTTTCCCGGAGAAAACAGTAGAGAGAGGGGCTAGATCAAAGCCCTCAACGATGGAGATCTCCGTCTTGATGATTCATGATGGTTCGTGAATGATTTTGCCAGAGCTGAACAAAGGCACTGGCAATGTGGAAATTGCCCTCGCTTGGCAAGCTGATTGTGATTCTATTGAGCTACCATTTCGGGGCAGGGGACCCCTTGTGTGTTTAATGGTTGGACTGTCTGAAGGGCTCCTTGGGGCTACGGGACAGGTTAAGTCACCGACCAGACCGGAATTTTCCTGACATTGGCCGCTCGGCCGCGCCTGCGTACGTGCTCGTCCAGTGACCCTGTCAGACGCGCGGAATGATTTCTAATATTAGCCATGTGGAGATATCAGTTTGATGTTGGGACGTAATAAATTGTAGACCCCAGGAAAGAGAGCCGTTGACCACAGTAACACGTTCTAGCAAGAATGATGGGCTTTGCCCAGCAGTGAGGAAACTGTGGCCCACAGGCCTCACGTGGGTCCCAATGTGGAGACCTTGAGGGTCCTCATGTTCCCACCCCTCGTAACTGGTGAGGGAGAAGGGTAAATGTTTTGCCCTAAAATGTCCGGTCGCACTCTTCATGCTTGGAGCTGTTGTCCATTTTGAGAAGTGCTTGAGGCCCCTGCCTCTTCTTAGGCTCACTGAGGTCTTCCTGTCACCTACTGAGGCATTTCTTCAAAACAGGGAGTGATGCGAACAGGAAGCCCAATCACTGCCTGGTTTGAAGAAAGTCCTACATAGGCCTAAAGGTAGCTTAGAAAACACCTAAAATGTACTAAATGGGAAATAGCACTTCTAGAGGCTTGAGAGGGAACAGCAATGCCCATTTGGGGGCCAAAATACTTCTCAGCTCCCCCAAAATTGGGGAAATGGAGAGCAACAGACCTCCAGGGTTGGTTCCGTGGGGACCGTTATGGATCCTCAGTCGCAGGCAGCTTCCTGTCCCTTTTAAGATAGGCTGCAAATCATGAGTACCAGCCTCTGTTACCCTTTCAGCAGCCCTACAAGGCAAGTTTGTACTTAGCCCATAATTGCAGGTAGGAGGCAGTTGAAGTCAAGAAAGCTGAGAGGCTTGCCTGGTGAGTTCATGGAACTGAGATTTGAAGAGGGATGTAAATCTCTGCTTGATCATTCTTGATTTCAAAAGTTTACTCTTCACAGGACAAGCTTAGAAGAGGTTGTGTTTTTTTGCATGATTAATTGTTTTTGCATTTTTGTGAAAAACTAATTTCTCTCCCAAACACCTTGGTTTTCAAAAACCTTTGAAAAAAATTGTCACACAGAAAAACGGTGTACCACTGTTTTCTGCACAAAATGTTTTGTGCAAAAGTAAAAGTTTTGCACCAAAAAATAATATTTATTCGAAATCAAGCTTTTGTGGAAAAAGTGATGGTTTTTAATTTTTAATTTGTTATATTTATTTATTTATTTAGCCCCCAAAAACCCCCTCCAATCTCATGGTGGTAGACCATTTTCTGATGGGGTATCTCAGTCTGTTGGGCTGCATGTTCTCATGGAGAATGAGAATATTTGTGTGCAATCTTTACTTCCCTAGATTTGAACTACAGGATTTGCAGCTCAGAGGTTCCTCTCCTGTTGAACTAAAAATAAACCATTCTGGGTTTTCCTTTCATCAGCTGCAGAGGCCTCAAGCAATTAGGTTGAGCTAGCCTAGCCGCACACTCATCTGGAATGTAGCAAGAGTGCAAGACAATGTTTTTGCAAGACTCTCTTTGTCTGCATTATTAAAAGCCACATTCATTTCAAGTGTCATTCAGAAAAATAATTTTTGGATTCATTTTTAATGTTACTTCCATCTTGTGATAGTCATTTTGGTTTTCTTTAACTTTTAAAATAATTTATAACGGTGGCTGCCATCAGAGTGGATTATAGCAGCTACTGCTTTGAATGCCATATGGCCTTCCAAAAATGCCTTGGATGTTGCCTGCTTCCAAATAATTTTGGAACAGAGGGAATTCTTTGCCTGTGAAAGGTGATAACCACAGCAAAAACTGATGGCATCTATTGGTGGCACCATTTCTGCCTCCACAACAAAATGCCTCAGTTATTTGCTGGGTATCTTGGAAAATAAAATAGTCACCAATAACAGCAAATGCTGCAATCAATATGTTGTTTCCTGGTGTGTGTGTGTGTGTGGCGGGGGAGGCTTCTCTGAAGAAGCGGTGATGAAGAGGAACAAAGTAATGAAAACAAAAGCCATGCGTATTATGCCCTCCAGCAGTTCCAGTTATTCCTCTGATTTCCCTCTTTTTCAGCTGCTTTTAAAATGTCCCATTCTCGTTCTGTTCCTCCTACTTTCCCCCTTTGTCTTCTGCTTATTTCAGTTGCTGCAAACTGAGTTCAAAGTGGAAAAGTAGTTTGTACTCAATTAACTCAGAGCAGCAGAAGATGAGGAAAGAGCAGAATCTTGTCCTTCTCTGTAGACTCAGGCAAAAGCAAACTGCTGCAGCTTCTCCTAGATTGCCTTTTCTTCCTTAATAACTTTTTTCATGCGTCCTGGTTTTCTTCTGTGAAACGTTGGAAGGTATGTCTTACCTAGCATTTATTCGAGGCATTCATCTGAGTACAAATAAAAATTGAACTGCTTGACTCTCAATGCACCTCAATTTTACTCTCATTCCAAAATGATCACACACCCCTGATGGGAGGTGGGGTTTACAAATTATGAGATGTGACTGTTGGGTTAATTATGACCTTACTATTTTTCATTCTATAAAATTATTAACTTTGAAGGAAAACAGCCAAGATTCTTGCCTGCTTGGAAGCAAGCAAAAACATAGCCCATATTCTGTAGTTATTACTAATTCCAAGCAGAAATGGAAGTTTAGAGTGAATTCTGGCTCCAGTCAGCCTGCTGGCCTTCCATTCACCTTTCTTGAATCTCAGGCTCTGCAGCTTTGCATCACAGGAGGGACCTGGGCCAGCAATTGGGGCAGGCCAGAGTAGCTCAAGAATCCCAAACTTTGCAGCCTGTAAATAGTGCTGGGTGATTGGTATGTGGGCAGAGATAGCTCTGGCTCTTCCCCATCCTCCTCAGTAATGAGGTAAGCCAAGACCTAAGTCTTTCCAAAACTATCTCATTGAGAAAGACGCCATCACTGTTACTGATCCAGGCAGTTTTATTTTTCCTTATCCAGGCCAATTTCATTATGGCTTGTTCCACCCATGGTTTCATCTAGCATTAAGCCACCAGTGTGTGTGTGTGTGTATGTGTGTTCATGGGTTTCATTTGACAAGAGAAGACTATGAACTTGGGAGCTAATCTGGATCAAATCAGCACTTTTGCATTGTCCTGCCAGCATAGAACAAGACTCATTTAGTCTGTCATTCATTGCAAGATTCCTAGCTAGCAGCCGGTGCTAAGTAAAATTGACCGGTCATTAGTGTGTGGTATACCTTCTGTCTACAGGTTTCTATGGAGATTTTACAAATTGTGAAGAAGAAGAAAACAGGCTGTTTTGGACAGCTTTTCCAATCATGCTGTCACCTGGGCAATAAAACCTCTTTTCTGTATAACTATGAAGAAACAAATGTTCTTTCCCATCTGCACGCCTTGTATGAGAAGCATCCTTCCTCCATCTCAAATGATGTGGACTTCAGCATCCATCATCCCCCACCATTGTAGTTGAGGAAGATGGGAGTTTAAGGGCCTTTTGCCCTATACTGTTATAGTGCTATTATTCCACTTTCAACATCCTATGGAATCCTGGGGTGTGCAGTTTATGGAGCGGCACTTAGTATTGTCAGCCAGAGAGCTCTTTTTGGCCACTAAACTACAAACCCCAGAATTCCACAGGAGATTGAAAGTGGAATAATAGCACTATAGCAGCATAGTACAGAAATGGCCACAATTCAAAACAGCTAGAGAACTCTACCTCGGGAGAGACTGATGTAAAATGTGTTTTAAACTGCTCCCTTTGCTGCTGCTAATCACTGACCCACCTTTGACTTGAGTGATCACTAGAGCCTCTACGATAGCAGGGAAGCAAACAGCAGTAACTCTGGCAGGGTGTTGACCATGAGGTTTTAATGCTGATACATCCCATCTGCTGGGCTCTGTACCATACCTCAGCAAAGGCACTTCTGAGTAGAACTACTAATACTCAGAATTGTATTTCAGAATATAGGAAAGGAGATTCCAACTAGGAAGAACGTATTTGTAAGAGCTATTTGATAGTGGAATTGAGTGCCTCTCTGTCTTTGGAGATCTTTAAACAGAGGTTGGATGGGAATCTTTCAGAAGTCTTGTAGTATGTATTCTTGCATGGCCTGGAGGTGGAGTAGTGACCCTTTTGGTCCTGCCCAAATCTATAATTGTGGGAGTCATAGCCTCCCGAAAAGCAGCATGCCTAAGTGCTGTCCTCCCTTCCCAACAAACTCCTTTCCCAATATAGAAAAAAATAGAACCCACATGTTCCAAATTTAAGAATTGGCATCATTTGGGAGCATTTTTTTTTATTCCAGGGAAACACAAAAATGACCTGGGGGTATTTGCAACCCACAAGCCACATCTTGCCCATTTCTGATCTATGGCCAAGATCCTCTACACTTTTAGTGAAGCATAAATAAACACAGGCTCAATTGTGTGTGATCCCATGTTGGGCAATAGGGCCATGGCCTTGGTCTCAGCCATTGGGCAACCATTGACTACAGCCCTTTACGCACGGCATTTACCGTGCAAAAGGGCACCTGGAGCATCGCGCGATTGTGAGGAGCGATCTGCACAACGCACTCACAATCGTGTGACACTCCAGGGGCTGGCAGGCACCGATTGCACACCTTTTTATTTTCAGCTAGAAGCTGAAAATGGTGCGTGATCGCGCATTGCTCCCTGGCCCCAAGCGTAACTTACCTGGCGTGTGGAGCGTCCAGAGCCGCGCCAGTCATGCTTCCTGCCCCAGCACAGCCTGGGAAACTCCCAGGCTGCACTGCGGAAGGAAGAGGCAGGGCTCTCGCGCGAGCAGGCAGCTCGTGTGGAGCCGAAGGACCCGGGATGCGAGAGCCTCTCACTGGAGGCTGCTCGCGCGATCCCCGCATCCCAGCACCGGAAGAAGTTAAGGTGCAGAAACAGCCTAGGTGTTATTGCAGAATGATTAGCTGCACTTACACATCTACTGAGAAAGAGAAACTGCTTAAGCAACAATTTCCAGACTGGCATAGTGTTCCAATGGGATTCTGATGAATGACTGCAATCCTCAGCAGGCTTACTAGAGAGTAAACCCCATTGAACATCTTGGGATTTACTTCTAAATACGCATGCCTAGGATTATAAGGTAAATCTTCATCTGACAGAGGGGAAATGAGAGACAAATCTCTTCTTTTATTTCTACTCACTTACTATTCCAAGCAGGATCCAGGCAGTCAGAAAGGGATGCCGAGCTGGGGCCTTATTGCGATTCCTGCCCCTCCCTTTACATACCCTCCAACATTTCATATATGAAAAATGAGACACATCTGGCCAAGTAACAGTGTGTGGTCAAGATGGCAAAAGTTATTAGAAAGAATACACAAACTCTGCAGCAGTTTGCTTCTGCCTGAACCTACTGGGAATGGAAAGATTCTGCCCCCCCGCCCTGACTCCTCTCCCCTTTCCTGAGTTGAGTGCAAACTACTTTTGCACTTTGATCTCAGTTTACAGTGATGGAAGTAAGCTGAGAACAACGGGAGGAAAGTGAGAGGAGGAAAGAGAAACCAGGACATTTTAAAAACTGTTCTAAAAGAATTTTAGAAATGAATCAACAGAAGATTAATCAGGTCTGTCCTAGGCAATCCAGGACATTTGGAGGGTATGCTTCTGGGAGATTTCTGTACCTTCTTATGTGGGCATAAGTCTGACTTGTTCTATTGAAGCAATGGGAAGATTGTGGCTCATGGATGGCACACAGTTTCTCCCCTCAATAAGTCTGCTTTGGTGGCCCATCAGTACCTTCCTAGAGTCCCTACAATGACCCCCCGCCAGAGATGTTTTTAAAAGGGGAAAATCTGTTCCTGGAGGCCCCCCAAAATTAGTTTTGTATGAGAATATGGCAGAGAATACTTATGTGTATATGGTATGTGCCTTCAAGTCGCCTCTTAACTTATGGGAACCTCATTAATTTCATAGGGTTTTCTTAGCCAAGGAATACTCAGAGGTGGGCTTGCCAGTTCCTTCCTCTGAAATAAAGCCTATAGCAGCTGGTATTCATTGGCAGTCTCCCATTCAAATGGTAACCACTGCTGACCCTGTTTAGCTTCCAGGGTCAAATGAGATCTGGTGCCTTGTTTAGGGTATTTAGATTCCAGATACAGAGTACCTATACCTATATCTGCCTCTCCAAATTAAAAAGTGAACTTTGACCATTTCTAGTTGTTGCCTATAATTTTACCAGATTTCCAGGCCTGCTGCAATCTGTGGACATTCCTATGGGTAAAACATTGGACCTTCCCAAGTTGTCTGGCCTGGTCTGTTGAATCCTGTGAGACTTCTTTCTAAGTAGGTCTGCTAAAGGTCTGTGCTGACTATCAGGGTGGAATGGAAAATGGCTGTGCTTTTCCTTACTCCATTATCCTATGAGGAATGCAAGAAGCGGTGGCGGGGGGGGGGCACCTGGTCCCCTAGGCATGGGGGAAAGCCATTTTCTCCTGCTGGTTGATTCTTCCTGGAAGGTCTAATTGATTAATAATATGAAAAGGAATAATAATTGATACTCTGGAGAAAACTCAATCATGATTGTGAGAGCTTATCGACATCATCAGGGGTACCATAGGGTTCTGTCCTGGGCCCAGTGCTGTTCAATATCTTCATCAACGACTTGGATGAAGGAATAGAGGGCATGCTCATCAAATTTGCAGATGACACCAAATTGGGAGGGGTTGCTAATACGCCAGAGGACAGGATCAAAATTCAAAATGACCTGGACAGATTGGAGAGCTGGGCCAAAGCTAACAAAATGAAATTCAACAGAGAGAAGTGTAAGGTCCTACACTTAGGCAGAAAAAATGGAATGCAGAAATATAGGATGGGGGACACGTGGCTGGATAGCAGTACGTGTGAAAGGGATCTAGGAGTCTTAATAGACCACAAGCTGAACATGAGTCAGCAGTGTGATGCGGCAGCCAAGAAAGCCAACGCAATTCTTGGCTGCATCAATAGGAGTATGGTGTCTAGATTGAGGGAGGTACTGGTACCACTCTACTCTGCTTTGGTTAGACCTCATCTCGAATACTGTGTCCAGTTCTGGGCACTCCAATTCAAGAAGGACATGGTCAGGCTGGAGCAGGTCCAGAGGAGGGCGACCAAAATGGTGAGAGGCCTGGAAGCCATGCCCTATGAGGATAGACTTAGAGAGCTGGGTATGTTTAGTCTGCAGAAGAGAAGGTTAAGAGGGGACATGATAGCCATGTTTAAATATTTGAAGGGATGCCATGTAGAGGAAGGAGAGGGCTTGTTTTCTGCCGCTCCAGAGACCAGGACAAGGAGCAATGGATTCAAGCTGCAGGAAAGGAGATTCCACCTGAACCTGACTTAGAAGCATTTAAGAACAGAGTGCAGCTTAAAAAATATATTTGTACAAAAGTTTAAAAACAATTAAACAGCAGCTAAGTGAAAAACATAAAGTTAAAACAACATAAAACACAATAACCAAGGCAACAAATGTTATTTAAATTATTATTTATTTAAAAAATAATAAAAGCACAGCCTTGTTAGGAGCCCTTTTTGCCACATGAATTTTAAGCCATGTGGGTTCTTTTAGTGTGGAGTTCAACACAAAATGTACAATTCAGGAGAGAGAAAAAAGGATTGTGCAGTTTGAAAACTGATAATGTACAATTGGAAAAATGTGGGAAAAACTGGAGTGCATTAACTGTTTATTAAACGTTTAAATGGCTGTACTTTTGGGCAGTCTTGGTGAGAATGAGAAGATGACAGTTTTGATAGTACAAATGGGATGAGGCAACAGAAACAGTTCTTGCATTGTGGTGTCAGTGAGTTGGGGTTTACATTTGTGCAGGGGCTGCTAGAACATCCTTTTAGTTAATGAACTAAGGAAGATTCATAAATAAATGGTTGTTATATATAGGGAATGGCAAATCACCTGTTTTCCTAGGCAAGGGTTTCCCTTGCCTAGGAAAACCCCATGAAATCCATGGGGTTGCCATAAGTCAACAGGTGATCTGAAGGCATATACACATAAAAAGTAGATGAGAGCTACTGATTCGTCCACAGAAATTTCCTCTGATACAAGGTGTAAGTAAGGACGAAAGTATGTTCTGTGCTTGTTTGCTCCCTCCCTTTTTTAACGAGGAGGATTTGTGCGATTGGGATATCTGCTTTGGAAAACCCCTGAGCTAGTGGCTCTGGCTCAGTCGGTCTCAGTACTGGCCAAGAGTCAGGAGCATTAGGAAGAACTTCTCCATGGTAAAAGCAGTTTGACAGTGGAGTATGTTGCCTTGGAGTGGGATGGAGCCTCTTTCTTTGGAGGTTTTTAAACAGACACTGGATGGCCGTCTATCAGGAATGCTTTGATAGTGGATTCCTGCATGGCAGAACGGGGCTGGGCCCAATGGTCCTTGTGGTCTCTTCCAGCTCTATAATTCTATACTTGTCCTCCATTGAGTATATTTTCAAAGCAGGAAAATCAATAACTAAAATTCTTTCTCATGAGAGACTGAAGTGGATAGATCAGGGGTAACTAATCACTGATTCACTAGCCACACTGAGCAGGCAGTAACAAAACAGGTAGAGCCTGTAAATGATTAATTGAAAACACAGGAGCCCTGAAAAACCTCAGTCACACTTTTGCCTGTCCCCAGCAGAACTGTGGTGATGTTTGTTGCACAAACTTTGTCCAGAAATCAGGTCTGGGGAAAAAAAAGGAGGGGAGGACAAACAGCTAACACTGCAATGCTGTGATTATCGAGTAGCAGTGCCATCTGGACTGTCTGTAGAAAATGAACAATCAAAAGATACCAATAAGAATAAAGAAAAGGATATAGTCTAGAAACAGATATTGGCTCTTTCGGCACTACACTATTATAGTGCTCTTATTCCACTTCCAACATCCTGTGGAATTCTGGGGTTTGTAGTTTACTGAGGCCAAAGAGCTCTCTGGCTGAGAATTCTAAAGGCCCCTCCCTAAACTGCAAATTCCCAGGATTCCACAGGATGTTGAAAGTGGAATAGCACTTCTGACAGTGTGGTGTGGAAATGGCCCTTGTATCTCTCCTTTCCCCCTTTTTACCCTTTGCTCTTTTGCATGCCTTCTGGTTTTTGACTAAAATGAGACTGGCAAGAGAGGGAGAAATGGGAAATTCCAGGAGGGAGTGATTCCCAGCTGCTAGAAGGGGCAAGAATTCTAGATTTCCCCCATCCCCATATCCCTTCATTCTCACCCTGTTTCTGGTATCTTGTGTCAGTCATAGTAATCCTGCAAAGAATTTATGTGCATAACTTTGAAGCCTGCTCTGCTCTTCTCATCTTCCATTGGCTCTCCTACCTGGTGAGGTCATAATGCCATGACAGTGATGCCATCTCTCACTGCTGGTGCTGATGAGCCTGCCTGTGATGTCACTGAGATAGATGATGAGTAAATGTAGGGCAGTAAACAAAAGAGCAGCTTTTGACTGCAGGCTCCCGGGAGGAAGATTAACTAGGGCTGAGAGAGGCTGGGAATGTGTCCGGCATCCATGAGGGATGCTAAATATAGGCAGCTTGGCGAGGGAGGTATTCGCGGCTCTTTAATGAGGGAGTGGGAGCTGCAACCTGGGACTTTGCCTGGAGAATCAGCCAAGCTGCACCTGAGCCATGTAAATCAATCCTCTCCCCCAGCTGACATTGCTTCTGGTGCTTCCTGCACCAATAAAAGTAGGCTCAGTAATGTTGTGAGCATTTCCCCCTGAACGATGCATCATTTGATGGGATCTCCTCACTAAGGGCCTGTCATAGTGATGACTTTCATAGTGAGCAGGTTTCCTGTTTCAGCAGTTGGGAGTCCATGCAGTAAAAATAGGCACTTCTTGTTTGTTCTGAAATATTTTGATTCATTCTTTCCACCACATTTGCCCTTGAAGTGGCCTTGCAAATTCAAGTTGAAACCATAAAAAAAGAAAAAAAAGGGCAAACAGCATGAAGATCAGTGAAATGACTGGGACAAACATCGGATCAAGTAGACCAGTACTGACTTGTCCCAGCTTTAGGACCCTTTTGCACCATGCAATTATAGTGTTATGATTCCACTTTAAATGCCATGGCAACATCCCATGGAATCCTGGGATGGACTTTGAGAGTCCTCAGCTTGAGAACTCCTCTGGTACCTCCAACCAGACTACAAACCCCAAGATTCCATAGGAGGCAGCCATGGCAATTGAGTGGAATCACAACGCTATAACTACGTAGTGTGAAGAGGCCCGTATTGTGCTAATGGCAGTATGAACTGATGGTATCAAGATAGGTATTTTTAAAACTCTCAAAGCATGGTTTTCACTGACAATTAACAAGGGTTAACACTCTGTTAACAACAGAGTGATTACAGGCATGCCTTGCTAATACGGTGGATTTTGTTCTAGCTATAAAATAAGCAGCTTCTTAATATGGGAGATAAGATCACAGCCTTTTTTCACTTGCCAATGCATATAAAAGCCTAACAGCATATTGACACTATCATTTATTAAGTGTGCAAGACGTCTAGGCCTATGTAGGGATTGTGAATATGTAATAGTCACGAGTCCGTAACTCTAGGTTGCCCATTCATAATTGCCATAGAGGATTCTGGCCAGCAATATTGTACAGCACTATATAATTGAAAAGTGCTGTATTAGTGAGGTGTTCTAAAATAAGGTACACCTTTATGAAGAATAGTTAAAACAAATCCACAGTAACAAACTACAGTCAGGAAAGAATGCCGTTAACGCAAGTAATCTGCTAAACTCAGTTCCATGGTGCAAAGCTGCATGTGCCAATTTGACTTTGTTAACTTTAAGTGTTATCTGACTGTGGGCAAA
The DNA here is from genome assembly GCA_030412105.1 of Cyclura pinguis. Lineage (NCBI taxonomy): Eukaryota > Metazoa > Chordata > Lepidosauria > Squamata > Iguanidae > Cyclura > Cyclura pinguis. The sequence continues at coordinate 191,281,225 of CM059600.1, read as the reverse complement.
TAGATGGTTGAATGCCTTTCTTGTTCTGCTGCAAGTAGTAAAACCCCTTGGACCAATGCTGTAAGATGCACTAGATTTTATTGTTAACTTCATTCATTTAACTAATCAAAACTACTGAAATTTCATGCTACATGCTGAGTCCCCAGACAGAAACTAAGGGCCCTCTGTACTACACTGTTATAGTGCTATTATTCCACTGTCACCATCCTGTGGAATTCTGGGGTTTGTAGTTTCCTGAGGCCAAAGAGCTCTCTGGCTGAGGATTCTAAAGGCCCCTCCCTAGACTGCAAGCCCCAGGATTCCACAGGATGTTGAAAGTGGAATAATTACACTATAACAGTGTCATGTGGAAAGGCCCAAAGTCTTTGGAGTTTTGTCAAAATTTGAAATGTTGTAGAATTTAGTGTGTTTTCACTTTGTGGATGTTTCTTAATTCTGGGATGCCAGTCATAGGTAACCTGTGATATGGCCTGAGGTTAGTATTCTACCTAGTTATGTGCATCTTGTAGGAAGGGAAAAGAAACAGTTAATTAATAAATGAGTATCAAATAATATTTTTTTAAAAACGAAAGTGACCAGAGTTACCAAATCCTGCAGACTCATGGAAGTCACAGAGTCCCTGGAATATTTGGCATGTACCCACCATGAGAAGAATTTTCAAGTGCCTGGATGGGAGCTATTTGATTTGGTCCAGTCCATTGGTGAGAACAGATCAAAATGAGTCCTAAAGAGGGGGCCAAGAGAATGGTGAGGATAGAGGAAATACTAGAGGAAAAACACTTACCAGGAAGAGGAAGGAGTAGTATGTTTCTCTATCTGAAGGACTAACTGAAGGCGGAGGTCAGGGTTATGTCCTCAAAAGCTCCTCAGAGAAATACAAGCAGGAGATGAACAGAAGTGGGGAATGTATGGCCCTCCAGATGTTGTTAAGATTCTATAAGCCCTTAGAATCCATCAGCCGTCGCCTGTCTATCTAGTGATGAGGGATGACTGGAGTTGCAATCCAACAACCTTTGGAGGGTAAAGTTACTCATCCTCACAGTAGAAGGGTTAGTATGACGTGACATAGTACTGTGAACAATCCAGTGCTTACTAGATACGTGAAATTACTAATAAAAACACAGGTATTGGGCTGAAATTATGGATTCCATAGGACTTTTGAAGTTCTTTTACCTAATCTTACCACACTTCCATTGGTGCTCATTGACCCAATTTGCATTAAACATTTCCTGCTTTCAGTGTCACCGTATCCCTCCCCATTAGCATAGATAATATTCCCCAACATTGTCTTTCATGGATGCTGGCCCACGTTGTCTAGTTTATGAGATTCGGATGCAGTCCTGTAATGATTTGGCTGATATGACATTCTGAAAGAGAGAAATCCATCTTTCCGCACATCTTTCTGCCCACCCATGCTACTATGGTTTCTTTCACACATAGCCCACTTGCACTTTGTAAAACAGACTAGGATTAGAGGAAGACTTTGTCAGTTTTAAGTTCAGTCTTTACCCATTCCTTTCTTTGTCCTTTTTACAGGACAAGGGTCCATGAGGAAGGATGGGGAAAAATATCAGTGGAGTAGGTGATCAGGTAATGCAGAAGGGGACTTGCTGGGCATGTCTTGATAGGATTGCATCTAAATTTAATCACAGGGCAGTATGGGTGTGTCTATATATGTGTATGGTGTCTTCTTATATCTGCCCTTCTGAAGCAAAAGAAAAGAAGCCCAGAGCTGTGGATGATATTAATAAGGCTCTTCTCTAACCTATCATTCTCACCAGAAACCTGTTGCAGACATCCATGGTGAAAGAAAAGGAGAACAAATTCTTTCAGTTGTTTTCTGCCTTCCAGTCATTTCCAATTTAGGGTGAATCTAAGTCAATCGTATCACAGGGTTTCCTTGGTGACATTTATTGAGAGGGAGATTTGCCATTGCTTTCTTCTGAGGCTGAGAGAATGTGACATGCCAAAGGTCACCCAGTGGGTTTCATGGATGAGTCACAGTTCAGATCCCCCCGAGTCCTATTCTAACGCTCAACACACTACATGACTCTGACTTACTCGTGAATTGAGTAGAAGAGCACAAACTAATAGTGATCAAAGAACCACTAAGCTACAGGAAGGGGAGATTAAAATATGGGGAGGTATTGTCACATATTTGTAACTCCGTAGAAAAAAATAGTAAATGAAGAACTAAAACTGCACTTCAGATAAAATGCATTTTGTGTTTGTAACAGGTGACATACACAAAAACCAGAGGACAGTTTGAAGATGAACATGTATCAGCCTTTTTGCAATGTCCAGCAATTGATTAAAAAAACTGGATTGGATACAAGTACATTTCAAACTGCATTTTGTTCTGTCATTGATGCCTACAGTGGAAAGGAAGCTGAGAAAACCACTTGTAGTGGGCTGTGCGAAATAAAGCATTCCTTGTCAGAGAAGAGGAGAGGACAGCCAAAGCATGCCAAGTGGAAGGCCCCAAGCTAGATCCCTGGCACCCCAATTAGGAGCTCTTGTGTGACTAGCCTGTTGGGGGGGGGAGCCCTGCTGAAGCACATGGAGAGCTGGCAGCATTCAGAACAGGCATTACTTTTGCAAGATGGGTGGACGTGTGCTCTCCCTCAGCATGAGGCAGTTGATCATCCTCCCCTTAAATAGGTACAGCATAATGGGGTGGACCTGGAAACTCAGCAAGCTATATGCAGATGTCTTGCCTTGTAATCCTAGATCTGGACATGTGGACTGTGATTCACCACTGAAGGCAATGAATTCTCTATATGTTGGAAAAGCTGCTCTTTGGGCTGGCTGAGGGATTCTGGGAACTGTAGTCTAAAAGTTAACTTTTCTGATCTCTGATTCCAATCATTGTCATTCCTGTAACTAAGAAATGCAATATCCAGTTAAGTTTTGCAGTCTCTATTGTTCAATGTAAGTGGTATCTTAAAGAAAATATACCTGTCTTTTCTTGTCTGGATCTTGAGCAGATACTAGCTACTGCATCCAACCAGGTGTGTGGAAAGCTGATGTCACTCTAGATGCACAAAGGTGCCTTAGAACAAATTGCTGCCTGAGGGAAGAATCAAAGTGGCTCCCTGCTCCATCCCACATATAGAAAACAACTGCGCTTGTAGTTCATAGAATCGTAGAGTTGGAAGAGACTACAAGGGCCATCCAGTCCAACCCCGTTGAAATTTACTTCTGGTAACAGGGGGAAAAAAAACACAACACAGAGAGGCAATGGGCTAGTTAGTGGGAGTAGGATAGCCTGTAGGGTACGCTCAGCTCTGTCTTACAAGATTTTAAAAAATGGCTGGTGTGCCGGGGTGCCCAAGAGGAATTGCTAGGTAACTGTTACTGTTGCCTCCCAAGCATCTGACCCCTGAAGTGGTTGCCCTGACTAATGGAAGGGCTGGTCCAGTCTTCAGCCTGTTATGGAGCAAAGGTGCCCAGGGATACAAACACGCTTTTTGTTGTCCCACTTTTTCAGGTGTTTTAAACATGCCTCAGATTTTCTCTTCTCCCCCCACCTTCCTCTTTTGTCCCCAGCTTCCTTCAGTTACTGCCAACTGAGTTCAAAGTGCAAAATTAGTTTGCACTCAGGCTATTTCTGCCCTATACTGGTATAGTGCTATTATTCAATTTTCAACATCCTGTGGAATTCTGGGGTTTGTAGTATACTGAGCTCAAAGAGCTCTCTGGCTGAGAATTCTAAATGCCCCTCCCTAAACTGCAAGTCCCAGGATTCCATAGGATGTTGAAGGTGGCATAATAGCACTATAACAGTGTAGTGTGGCAGTAGCTTCAGTTAACTCAAGAGAGGAGAGGAGGAGGCAGAATGTTGTCCTTCCCAGGAGGCTCAGGCAAAACTGATGCAACCTCTCCTAGCTTGTCTGTTCTTCCTCATTAACCTCTGCTGTCTTGACCACACTCTGAGGTTGCTTGGCCTTGCACCTTCCACTTTTCATCTGTAAAATCTTGGGGGTATACCTTCTATCTGCCGGAGCCATTGGTTTTAATGCATATAGGGAAAGAGGCTTCCCTCTTTCTAGACACTAGAGGGCGCTAAAACCTTGTACACACTTAAGGATGTTTTGAACATTGGACAGAAACAAGATTCATTTTGCACCATCAGCTGCTGGAGCATAGGAAGAGGAGGGGGATATATTGCATCCATAGCTTTTTGTGTCATTTGGGGATAGGCATCACCCCATAAATTTGCTTGATATCCTGTGAGGGCCAACCAGCTACAGTAGCTTGAAAAGGAGATCAGACATGGTTGCGGAGAATAAAGCTGTACAGCTGACAGTGGGTACACTCTGGAGAGCAACAGTGGGAGAGGGTGCTCTTATCCTTATGTCTTGCTTCTGAGCTTCCCAAGAAACAGCAAGAACCAGGATGCTGGTCTTTTGGTCCAGTCCTGCAGGGTTCTTCATACATCAGGATGGGCAGTGTGGTTTTTCAACTACTGTTGATTTGAAGGTCCTAAAGTCCTTTATCATTGGCAGTGCTGGCTGATTGTTGGGGTTAGTGGGAGCTGGAGAGCTCCAGTTGATTTGCAGTCATGCATAATGCATACATACAGACCCCATTTGGGTTTTAAGTGCTACCTTCAACTATTTAACCCATTGTGCTTATTTTAGGCATCCCTAGTTCCATAAAACCCCATAAAATAAAGACTCATGTGGATGGGATCCCAATTCTTCAGAAGACAGCACCCACCTTGCCCAGTTGCAGAAAATTATTCAGAGAATGCAATTTGACTTTATAAAAAAAAGAAAAAAAGAATGTGAAGACTTTCATCTATGCCTTTGGAGCCTGGCAAATCCAAAGGGCTGCAGCCATGTTAGTCTATTGCAGACATGGGAATTATGTGGGCTTCCAGATGTTGTTGGACTGCAACTCCAGCATCCCTCATCACTGGCTATGTTGGCAAGGGTTGATGGGAGTTGCAGACTAGCAACACCTGGAGGACTGTATGATGCCTTTCCCCTGGTGTATTGCAGCAAAACCCAGCAAGAGTCTTGGGGCACCCCAAAAACTAACAAAATGCATTACAGCATAAGCTTTTGTAGATCTTTTTAGGAAATTGAGTGGTGTGAGCACCCAGTTTCTGACTGAAACCTTCCTTTCCACCAATTCCTTTCCAGGAATGGTGCTTCCACGATTTGATTTCAAACATTTGCCTGTTTTAATGTCGCTCAGTGTCTTAGTCTCAAAACATAATAGTGTTTGAAGTGACCCGATGTCATAATGGCAAGCAGCATTGCAAGATGCAGCTCCTGGACAAGATGGAGAGTATTTACAAGCACTTGCAAAGGGCTCCTAAGAAATGAGCTCCAGCATCAGCTATAAATCAAGTAGATGCCAGCAGCTATTACAGGCAAGGCATGCCTATCGCTGCATATTAGCTGGAGCCAATTTCTTCAGCTTAGGATGAGAGAAATCTTCTCAGCATTAGTTTAGTGGCCTTGCTGTCATCCCCCCAAGAATTAGGCTGAGAAGAGTTTGCTCCTTAACCCACAGTACCTGGCAAGCATCTCTCTTATTGGGAAGCAAAGCAAAGCCTAGGAAAATTCTTCTTTTGCCCTGCAATTCCCACAATACTCCAGAAAGCATGGCCACTGTGCATGGGAGTTGTGGTCCAAAAGAGATTTCCCCATTCCCACCCCGCTGTCCATGAAATGGCATCTCAAGAGGGCTATGCTTTAGCCCGTGATTGCATGACAGGAGGAACACCTGAGAGGCAGAAGCCAGGTTCAAGAAACAGATCAGGGGCCTGTACAGCGGAGTGAAAACTGCTATGATGTGTATGGTTCAGCCCTGTGTTTGATGATTATAGTCGGCCTCCCACATTCACTAGGGTTAGGGATGCAAGCCTCCTGCAAGTGGAAAAATCACAAATATCAAAATGTCTCTGTGTGTCTGTGGGAAGGGGGCAGAGGCATGGTGTGGAGAGCAGGTACCCAGGGTCCAAACCAGATCAGGGAAAGAAGAGAGAAACGAGGTGGGTCGGCATCTTTCCTCTTGCCCATCTCCTTCCTTGGGTGGGTGGGGGCATCAGGAGAGGGTTTGTGGTGCCGAAGAATTGGGCTGGGAGCCATCCTTAGCTGGCCAAGCTGGTGGAGGAAGAGAAGGACTGGAGGCAGGTTTTTAAAGGGCTGTATGACCTGATTGGAGCTGCTGAGAGGGAAGGTTCCCCTGGAAAAGAAGTGCCTGGGGTTGAGATGGAGGGGAAGGGTTGGAGAAACCTACAAATAATCAAATCCATGAAAGTGGAGAGCCTGTAATTGCAAATTACAGCTCGCAGAGTTCTTCTGGAGAAGTCAATTATTGATTGATTGATTGATTGATTGATTGGTAGTCTGTGTAGATCAGGTTGGGCATGTGTGGGACCCTTCATATGTTTTCAGACAATTGCTCCCCTGACTGTGCTAGCTAGTAGGATCTGTCCTATGCTTTCATTTAAACATTCCTAGTGTGATTCCCCTCACAGAGGTAAGTTTCACTGAGTTCACAGAGAAGTGGCTGGGTATAAATCTGCACGGAACCCACAACCTCTGACCCTGAAGTCCAGATGTGTGTGGGAGGGGGTGGATGGCAGTTCCTGCCATGGTGCCTGGTTGCTTCCATGCAACTGAAGTGGGGAATTTGCTTGAACTGATCTGTCCAAGGTCCTCGACCACGTGCCCCAGATGGGTTCATTATCGTGGGCAGGTCCTTAAAGGCTGGACTAAAATCCAGAGCAGATTCACCACCCCACTGACATCGGAGCCAGCAGCTGCCGCTAGATTCCTGATTTTGCGAGAAGAGCTCACTGCACATGCTCAGAGGCATGTTAAGAATACCAAGTATTAATGCGGCGTTCTAAAGTGTTCAGCGTGCTCCGGGCAACAGATACCAGGTGTTAAAGAATTAACTGTCCTGTCCCATCTACTTTGTTACGACTGTGGTTGGCTTGTGGGCAGGGGGCGGGGGAGGCAGAGGCGATGGTGGGAGTTGCTCATCTTGGCGGCCTCGTCCCCTTCCCGCGCGCTTTGGCTTGCGCCAGCGGGACGCCGCGGGCCTCGCTCTCCGCTCTCCCTCCGCGCACGAGAGGCTGCTGCGCGATCGGCCACCAGCCCGTGAATCGGGCGCCAGGCCGGCCCTGGAACCAGCAGCGACTTCCGGGCTCACCGTTCCCACGCTCCGCTTACGGACTTCCGGGCGAAATCCTAAGAAGTTGTGCGGGAAAGGTGGTGGTGGTGGTGGTGGTCGGGTCTACCCTAGTGGTGAGAAAGGCGAGTTCAGTTTGAACCTGGTTGGTTTTCTGGTGGCTTTGCCGCTTGTCTGCGCAGCGGGCTGTCCCCGGAGGTACACCTGGAGTAGGCTCCAAATATGGATCGCCCCCTGGACCTTTTCCCGCGGACCCGGGAGGGCTAGGAAAAGGGAGCGGAGGCGCCGTCGGAAGAGGCGATCGCAGAAGGTGCGAGAGCCAAAGGACGGGGCGGGCGGGCGTCGTCAAATTTCCCTGATGGTGTGGAAACCTAAGGCTGGCCCGATGGGGCAGCGGGCGGGAGGCGCGGGGGGGGGGCGGCGGGGGCGGCGGGCCCTCCTCCGCCTGAGCCGCGCAGCTGACGGCCGGGCCGGGTTGGGATCCGGCTCTCAGGTTTCCCCCCTCTCATCATTACATCCATTAAAGTCTCGTTCAGGCCAGCGCACAAAAGGAGAGAACAGCAAATTAGCAGCGAGCTATTGAGCACGACACGGCCCGGCCTGCATTATTAATGGCACGGGAGAATGGGTAACGCGAGCCGCCCCGCGAGGTCGCCGGCGAAGGCGGCCGCGGGTGGGGTGGTCGTGCGAGGCAGCTGCGCCTGGGGCTCCTCCTCTCCTCACCTGCCGGCAGATCCCTGGCTGTGGCCGGCGGCCGGGGCGGGGGGTGGCGATGCTGGACGGGGCGCGCTAGTTCTCGGGATGGTTCTGATGTTCTTGAAAGAGGAAAGGGCAGGGGGCCCGGATCAGGTCAAACAGACCCGCTTGAGAACATTTTCTTTTAAAATGTGCGTCTCTCCAAACGCAGCCTCGGATTCCCTTTGCCCACTGTCTAATATTTAAGTTGGAATTCACCGGTCTTCTCCTGCATGTCAGCTTTTTTGGGACGTTAGAGAGTTTCTGAGCATGTGCGCAGGGCCTGGCAGGCCGGTCAAGGTTGGAATGAAGAGCGGCTCACCATTTTTAAAGAATGGTGCCGGACCATGTGTGTCCAGATGTTTTAACTAAATAAGTTTACTTACTAATATAATAAATCATGGTCTCTTTAGAGGGCTTGCCTGTTCCAGCAGCCCCACAGTTTAGAGGACACTTCAAATCTGGGTCCTCTTTTATCAAAGACAAGCTTAGATGCACCCACAAACCATGTTATCTGTGGCAGCAGCGCAAAGCAGTGAGCACTGTGGTGGCATCTGGTTGTTCTAAGCTTGGAGAGCAGGCCTCAGATCAACTAACATCAAACTGTCTTCCTCTCCAACTGGACCTGTTACTCTCCAGATGTCCTGCTTTGGCAGGGATGGTCCTGATTAATCCATTGTTGTCCCACTTTTTCAGCTGCTTTTAAAAGTGTCCCAGCCTCTCTCTTTTCCCACTTTCTCCTGTTGCCCTCAGCTTGCCTCACTTGCTGCAAACTGAGTTCATTGTACAAAAGTAGTTTGCATTCAATAAACAAGGGGGAAGGAGGGCAGTGGGGCAGAGCCTTGCCTTTCCTATTCGGCTCAGGCATTGCAAATTGCTGAAGCAGTTTTTCTTCATCAATAACTTTTGCTATCTTGGCCACATTTTCATGTTACTTGCACACGCATGTACTGCTTTGACCTGTGAAATGTTAAAGAGCATGCCTTCTATCTGCTAGGGCCATTGGTTTTAATGTTTGTACACTGCCTCCGAGTGCAGTGGGGCCTCCTTTGGAGGTTTTTAAACAGAGGCTGGATGGCCATCTGTCAGGAATGCTCTGGAGCTGTATTCCTGCATGGCAGAATGGGGTTGGAGCTGATGGCCCTTATGGTCTCTTCCAACTCTACAATTCTGTGATTCTATGAAAGTGGGGAAATTTGAAATGCTGGAGGGTATGTTCTCATATGAGAATTCTTCTCAGTGCCATCACCTTATTTATTTATTTTTGAGAGATTAGGGAAAAAAATTTTTTTGGACTATAACTCTCAGAATCCTCCAGGCAGCAGGAAATTTAGGAGCTGCAGTATCAAAACAAAAGGACTCTGTTTTATACCAAAACTGATGTGTGTGACTTTCTGTGATGGACTATATTTCCCCCTGATGTTTGTCTCATGGGAATGTGGGAACCTGCTTTATACTGGTTCTTTTAGCTCAGTTGTGTCTACCCTGACTGGCAGAGGCTCTCTAGGGTTTCAGGTAAGAGTCTTTCCAGCTCTACCTGGAGATGCTAAGGACTGAACATAGAGACCTCTTGCATTCTGTGCAATTGAACTTCCCCAGACTCCATTAAGATTTATCCAGTTTTGCTGGTGAAGCTTTTGTTCCTCTTTGTTCTGACCATTTCTGTTCATCAGATATTGAAATATTTGAGCATGTAAATGTCTTATGCCTGAATTTATCCAGTGCCCCACACTGCTGTTCCTTCCCACAGAAGAAAACCTTGCCAAGTTGATTTTGCTACAAATACATTAATGCAACCTCCCACCTCAGTCTTCTTGTCAAACAAATGGCTTTCAGAAGAGATAATGTAGAAAGAAACCACGTTGTAGCTTCAAAGGATATGAAGAAGAAAAACTTTTTACCTGTCTTCTAAAGCTGCAGGCAGAGATGGGCTCAGGCAGGCCTGAGTAGAAGAGGGATTCCAGGGTAGAAACAGACATGGCTTCCTTCCTGGGGTCCATCCCAACATCCCAACATCAGTCTAACATCCTGAACAGCTGGGATGCAAGGCTGAGTTTTACCTCCAGATCTTGAGGAGAAGTAAGGGTGGGATCAGGATTTATGCAGGTCTTAAGGGGCAATTCTGGGAGGTTAGGGGACCCTCCAGGTGCTACATAAACTGCCAAAGCGATACAGAGATAGATCTGGAGGTAGCTAGAAGTTTAGTTTTAGGTTTTGGAAAATGGGCACTTGTTGATGTTAAAAAAGGCAGGGAGCCCTGACAACCTATGTAAGGTTGCCCCTCTTGAATTGCTTCCAGGAGAGGCAGAGAAATTTCTTTGGGGGGGGTGTGCAAAAAAAGGGTAGTTCAAGGACCCCAGAGGAGTCCAGAGCCACAAAAACAGCTAAGGAGAAGCACATCTTCCAAGAAAACCCTGTGATAAAATCATAGAGCTGGAAGAGACCACAAGGGCCATCCAGTCCAACCCCCATGCAGGAATTTACAGTCAAAGCATTTCTGACAGATGGTTGTCCAGCCTCTGTTTAAAAATCTCCAAAGAAGGAGACTCCACCACACTCCGAGGCAGCATATTCCACTGTCAAACCGTTCTTACCATCAGGAAGTTCTTCCTAATGTTTAGGTGGAGTCTCTTGTCAAATCGTGGAGATCTGGGCCAAGCCAGGGCTATGACAGATCAGGTCTGCTTTAAATTCGCCCCTCCTGGAGAAGCAGCACCCTTCTATATTTTTATCACTCCCTGGTTCCCTCTCCACACTTATATTTCTCTTCTGCTTTCCATAAATCCACACCCTTGTAGATACAGGGCAAAGCATTTTCAGGTTTGTCCCAATGAATGTGTCACTGGTGGTAGCATGTGTAACTGATCCAGATCAAAGAGACACTTTGTGGAGACTGCTCTTTAAAAAAATATAATAAAATCTTTATTGAACAAACTAACAAGGAAAAAGGTAGCAGGCAATTAATGGTTATCAAACAGCCAAACCACTTTTAGGTTTTGACAGCAAACACTTCCCCAATTCTCTTACTGTCAGTCTCTCTCCTCTCACTCCCAGATAGAACTCTCTTTCAAAATTTCTTTTTCAGTTATTTAACTGTTATGCTCACTCTCCCATCTAGCCCCTCCCTCTGGCTAACCAGGTCTATAGTCAGCAACCAATCAATTTAAATGCCCTTTGCTGCTAGGACAGCACTGTAGACCATGCCTCTCTTGTCACATCTCTTTTCCTGAAGTTTGAAGCCATTGCTCCACATCCTAGTCTCTGGAGCAACAGAAAACAAGCTTGCTCCATAGGGATGTCTTAGGGTTGCCATAAATTGGAGCAACACATAATTTCTAGAATACTATCCTGATAGTATTGCACTTTTTAATGTTTATTGTTTTACAAAATTAGAACTAGGATCTAATGGGACTTTTGATGCTGGACTGCAAATTCACATATTGTAAATGAGAGTTATCTGTCACCCCTGATTTCAACAGAGAGTAACTCAGGGAATGACCATGCTCATGGCCATGCCAGCTGGGGTATTCTGGGAATTGTAGTCCAAACATTTTTTCCCCAAGCTCTATTATTGCCTGTATGAGTAGACTGTGCAAGCTGAAAAGATGAGGAAAAGGTTTAATGGGAATTGATTTTCAAATATGTTCAAGATTTTTTTAATGGTTTTCCCCTCCCTTTTTGCTTCAGAAAGCATTCTATATTTTCTCAGAAACTCCTTTGGGAAAACGTTTTGTTTTATCGGAGCCCTTTTTATGAAAGCTCAGGAGAAAAAATAAATGCAGCAGAGTGACCCGTGCATCAGCTATAGTTTCTTTTTATGCTCTCTTTTGGTCAAAAAGCAGTCCCAGGGAGCTCACAAAACTGTATAAAATACAATTTCGAAACAGATAAAATAGAAGTTGTTGGTGCTGTGTGCCTTCAAGTCAGTTCTCAGCAAGATTTATTCAGAGAGGTTGCCTTCCCCTGAGGCTGAGAGTGTGTGACTTACCCAAAGTCACCCAGTGAGTTGCCATGGCCAAGTGAGAATCTGAACCCTGGTCTCCCAGAGTCTTAGTCGGACACTCAGACTACAGTATGACACTGGCTCTCATAAAATAAAATTTATATACTCTGAACACAAACTATCATAACAAGTATTTAAAACTAAAAGAGAAAGGCCAAATACAGCTTTATTCATCCCCCAAAGCAAATACCAATCAGCAAAAATGTTGAAAGAATTCTGGAATGACTCTCCTTATTCCTTAGAAATCCCCTCGACAGCAATGGGGCAGAGCAAATGGAACAACTTGCCTTTGAGAACAACAGCAGTCTCTTCCTGCTTCATGCCTTTCCCCCTGACCTGAACTTCTTGTGAAAAAGGATAAGCCACCTAGTTCTTTTGTCCTGAAAACATACAAGCAAGATGGACTTTAGGGAGACAATTTGTGGTTTTACAATGAAAAAAGCCAGAAAGATGAAGCTTTTGCCTGAATAAATTGGTCTATTCATAACATGTTAATAGCTCCATTTGTCCACTACAAATGTCATTACAACTTTAGATGAAGGATAATTTGGCTCTTGTCTTAACCAAAAAAGATGAAAAAAAATGGGGGGGGGGTTGAGGATATGATAGAAAAACACCCAGTGTTCACGATGGTGTAATTTCAGAAACATTTATACACACACATACACACGGAGTGTTTCAAAATGAAAGTAGGGACTTCTTTTTCCTGAACTCAGAGATTATTTGTATAGAACCAGGTAATCATGGCATGTGTGCAGAAACGAGCCCCTATTTACAAGTTTGTACTGGACCTCCCCCCACTCTGAAATAATTGGGCCCTGTCTTCTTCCTGTCATGTGTCCCTAACTTGATGGGTACATAATTACTAATCAATATCTGAAAATCTGTGACAAAAATGACAGCTTGAGGTCCTCTTCTGTCTTATGCTACCCAGTCCTGTCATCCCAATGAGGTATCTGCTCAAGGTAGAACTACCTATCATGTTGAGTAGTTATTCTGCCATTTCAGATCCTTTTCTGTTTTACTCTATGGTAAACCTACTCACCCCTGATCTAGATCAGTACCAGTGCACACAGATGAAAGGGAGTTTTAAATCTCTAGCCCAACCTGGGTTTTTAAAATGAAAATGTATCCTTTCCTGTGTGAAAGCTTTCTTTAAAAAAAGAAAAAAGAAAGAAAGTTGGTACCTCTTGCCTTGTGAAATGTTCCCCCATCTCTCGAGCCCTGGAAACTGAATATCCACTCGGGCAGCTGTAACCCAAGCTCCCACTGCCAATGGGACGTGAGGCTCAGAGGACACTTTCAAAGTCACTGGCTGCATCAGGAACAGAATGTGGCGGGGGGAGGACAGGGGGGAAGGAGAAGAATCTCAGCCTAAGACATTTAAAAGTGATGAAACCAAAGGAGCCAAGGAATACGAGGATCCACATTTTACCTTTATAGGCAGTGGCCACTCGTATACCTCTGAGTGTTTCCGCTGCCCAACCAGCAGCGAAGGCATGAGAGTTTACTTGAAAAGAAAAGAAAAGAAAAGGGAAAAGTCTGCCCTAGAGATAGTTATGGAATGTGCCCAGTCCTCACATTGTGAAATAAAAAGTTCTGAACCATCCACAGCTGTGTGCATTTGGAGACAACACATACTAAAAATCTCACATCATACCACACTTTGCAAGATGAACTTTGTGAGCCAAGGGAAGCCACGTTTTGGATCTTACAAAAATTAAGCTATTTTACATATAGTTGTGTTTGGAGAATGGTTGTATTACAAATTCTACTGGTAGCTATGGTGGAGAGGCAGAAAATGCTGTATTTGGTTACTACCCACAGTCCTGCTCCTCTCTCTGGCTTCTCTGATTCCAAAAGGCATCATCTGTTCATACTTGTCCCATTTGTCTTTCTCTCCCTCTCTGTCTTCAAATTGGTATCTACAGATGTGCAAATTAGAAACTTCATAGAAAATCTCACATTCTCAAATTACATATTGAGTCATACCCCATATGTCTGCTGCAATCACAGTCAGGGAAAATAAGTAAATACAGTGGGCCTTCCCTGTGAACACAGATTCTGTTCCAGGAACCCTAGCATAAAACTGTGAATGCTTGCATCCCATAATACCTAATGGTGGTGATGCATGCACAGACCCATTTTATATACAGGAACATGACACTTAGTGTGAGATGGAGATTGTGCATGCAGACATCATGGTAAGATAGGACCCACTGAACAGATATACTTCAGTTAACAAAGTAGATGTGTTCCTGGGCATTCCTTCTTTAACAGAATATTTGGTACCAGAGGCAGAAAAAAAATGGAGACAATAGGGACAGGTTCCTATATTTTTCTTGTGATTTTGATTTTGGTAGCCAGACTTATAGATCATAAGTCATGGGATCAAATGCTGTTTTGTGCTGCTTTTGTGTGTAGTTAGAATCATAGAGTTGAGGGAGAACACACGCTCCAGCCAGTCCAGCTGCTGTTTACCTTGCCTCTTGTGGGCAGGCACACATAACTAAAGTAGGGTTGGCTACAGCAGAATCCCATTCTTTCCCAATTCATCTCTATTGTATTGTTTAGTGCGGACATGCTATGTTTCTCCAGCCCCTCTTCACCATTGTCTCAGTGCCGATGCTGCCTATAAACATCAAGCTAGACAGGGAACAAGGGGAAAAGTGTGAATGGGTATAAAAAGACTTTGTAAAAAGAAAGTTCTTTGCCAGAGGATTTGTTAAATGAAGTATGCCTGTATCTAGAAGTTTATCTTCCAAGCTTTGGTATGTCTTTCCCACTACCCTGTCCTTTCACATGTAATTTTATATTAATGTTTTATATTATTGTTTTGAAATGGAAAAACTTACCATTAGACAAAGTTTCATACCAACATATTTAAAACCTTCAAAAACTCTGCATTACCAAATGCTGTGGCAAGATTGTCTCCATTTCATCTCCTTCCATCCCAGTCCCAAGCCTAAATCAGTGCAGTCTGTGAGCTGTGAGGCACATGCATTTATGCGTGTTTGCTTACTCTCAGCTCATATTTTCTGGGGCTTTCAGATCCCTGTGGTGCTTCCATTGGCATGCTGCAGGCCTAGGTGGCTGGCTGCCTTCCTTCTGCTTTGATCTGCTTCCTCTTCGGACCTGTGACAAAGATAAATGCCAGTAGGCAAGTTGTATGCCTTTGTTTTGGCTTTGTCACACTTGGGAGAACTTGGTCTGGCTCTCCCCCACTCATATTCCATAGGGAGCTGAATTTCTAGCAGAATTTGAGAGCTGACTTGTATAAATGTACTTTCACAATAAAAACACTTTTAAAGACATGCCTTTAAAAGTTCCCTCTTTTGGATTACAGCTCCCAGAATCCCCTGTCCAGCATGGTCTCAGGCCACACGAGCTAAAGTATTCTGGGAGCTGTAATGCTAAAAAGGTAAGGGGACTTTTTCAAGCTCTGTATACCCTTCTCTTACCATGGGGCTTCCAGGGCTCTTTGTTTTCATGGCATTGATATAATCCATGCTTGGTTAGCAGCAATTCTGTAAGATGAAACAATGCTCAATAATAAGTGGGAATGCAGTTGTTACTCAGCGTTTGCTGCCAGAGGCAAGGAAGATCAAGGGGTCATGGCCATCTAGTGTACAATACTTAGTATGCTACTTGCTTCACAGAAGAACCATATCTACACACTGTGGTAAGCTGGCACAACTTCTTTGGGTCAATATATTCACTGCTGGATAGTGTTAGCACAGGTGGCTAAAATAACCAGAAAAATGAGAGTTTAATGTGACACCAGAAACTGGGATGCTGGTTTGTTGTGCATTTTACAAGCCAAAGTCATAAATCTTAGTTTGATCTTGGCTTACATATCCTGGTTTTTTTTAGAACAGTAAGCCAGGATCTTGGCTTTGGACATCACAGTATGGTTTTGTTTTCTGGTCAGTTTAGCCACTTGCATAAATAGGAGCTACCAAGCAGGAGCAAAGGGTAACACCAGCACACAGCGTATTTATAGTAAGGTGGTCCTTATCAGACTCCTTGCTTCCAGTTATGTACAAACACATCTGCTTCATTAGCTACAGAAAATTAAATCAGTATCTGTGATCATGCACTTATTGTACTTGTAAATAATGGAATTATGTCACACAAGCATTATGAGCCTATAAGAAAAGTATTATGCAATCGTTTTGACTTTATTCTCTGTGTAATTAGAATACATCACACTGTCTATAATGTGTGCATAAAGCAGAACCACACCTTTGTATTCTGGCCATACGTATTCATAACGAGTATATAAAGTTCTCAAAAGGGACTCAGATTGACTGTATAAAAATGTAAAATAAACTCATAAACTCAGAATGTAATCGTGCAGAATGTCCTCAGAATGTGTGTTGAATGCACTCAGAATGCCCAATGTGTATATAACCCCTTAAGAAAGCACTCAGAATGCATGGACAATACACCTGGAATGTGGATAGTATGCATTTGGAATGCACTCAGAATGAGTGTGGAACACATGTAGAGCAGCATCCATAACAAATGCTTAGTGAATGCCTAGTACTCTCATAATGAATTTAGCACAGCCTTCTCTTTCCTAACCCCATCTGGTTTCTTCTCGCTTTCACCTTCCACTGCCCCCCATCATTGTCCTTCGTTTGCTTTTTCTACTGAGCCTTCCCACTCTCCTCCTGGCCAAGCGTCGGGCAGCATCACTGGATGATTTATTCTGCAATTACTAGACAGCCTGGCCACTTTGACAAATGGCTGACCATTTCTTCCTCACAGAAAAATCTGGGTCTCATACAGACCCAGGAGACCCCAGTAATGCCACATAGAATAGACAGTGAGAATTGTGGGCATAGACACCAGGTAGCCATACTCAGTATCAGTCCTTAAAGCCACAAAGCTTCCAGACATGATGGAGGAACTCTAGGAAACAACCAATCCCTCTATACAAATGAAAGAGGGAAGAAGAGGGTGTATTTTGATCTCTATGAGTGTACCGGGGAGAGGTGAGAGAACAGGCAAGTGCATGTACCTGTTTCCTATGTCCTTGCTGCAGCACTTGCTTGGAGGATAATGTTAAAGCCATGGTAAAGATGGGAACTACCTCTTTGACGCTCTCTTTTTTGAACCTTTCCACAACAGCCTTTTTGTATTTCTCAGAACTAATGAAAGTCTCACCTGAGACCTGCTGTTGTGTCAACTATACCAGCTTCCCCTGAGGTTGTGCTTCTCAGATGAGTTGGACTGCAACTCCCAACAGACCCAGCAACCATGGCTAAGGGGTGTAGGAGTTGTAGACCGACATCATGTCGGGAACTGGTTTGGGGATGGGTCCTTGGTGTATGTGGCATCTTATGGGACAAAAAGAAACCCCAACAGGTCCTTGCATTTGACAGAATACTATTTAAGGCAGGGGTGGGAATCATGTGGCTCTCCAGATGTTATTGGACTGTATCTCTTATAAACCCTAGCCAGCATAGCTAATAGCAAAAAATGGTAAGAGTTGGTATCCAATGAAACATGGAGAGCTTCATGATTCCTACTCTATGATCTAAGGTACACAGTGGGGAAAACAAATAGAGGGAGACACTCTGTAAGTGAACCTGTCTACTGACTTTATCACGTGTCCACCTGTATGCTATTCTGTGCACAGAAATCTAAGTTAACTTGCTTCTTCACGTCATAATGTAATGAGGCTTAACATACATTGGCTGGCACCCTCTTGGTTATTAACTGATGAAGTAGACCTATTCAATCAATTGTTGAATGGTGAGTCAAAACATTAGATAAATCTAATGGAATCAGTGAATCTACTCTTGTTGTTGTGTGCCTTCAAGTCATTATCTGACTTATGGTGGCTCTAAGGAGAACCTATCATAGGGTTTTCTGGGGCTGAGAGTGTGTGACATGCCCAAGGTCACCCAGTGGGTTTCCATGGAGGAATCAAACCCTGATCTCCAGGGCCATTGTCCAATGCTCAAACCACTATATCACACTACTCTAGTTAGACAAAAGTAGGATTTAGGCCATAATTGCTGATATTCGTAGAAGCAAAGTGCCATCTTTATAGGCTATATATGGAAGGAGTGTGTGGGCTAAACCCCCAACTTGATGCACTTGATGGCCCACAAATCATCTGCCAAATAGTCTTAAGGCTACAAATACCACCCTGGCCATTTCTTCACTACACTGGTATAGTGCTATTATTCCACTTTCAACATCCTATGGAATCCTGGGATTTGCAGTGTAAGGAGGGCCCTTCAGAATTCTCAGCCAGAGAGCTCTTTAGCCTCAGTAAACCACAAGGCCCAGAATTCCACAGGAGGTTGAAAGTGGAATAATAGCACTATAACAGTGTAGTGCAGAAGCGGCCTCTGTTCCTGGTCCCATTTCACTGCTATTTTGTCCATGTTCATGCATGTGAGCGTGAGCAAGCGTTTGTCTAGAAACAAGTGCTGTGCTTCTGTTTTCTATAAACTCTCTCCTTCACCTCCAGTTGCTGATTTCTATGTGGTAATAAAACCAGCTGGAAGCTGCACATCATTTTCCTGTTGGTAGACGAGTGCTGTCCAGTCTGAAAACTTGCCATTAAACCATCATGGACCGATTTAGTAAAAGCTACATTAATGTCACCTGAACCCCTTTGGACTCTCTTGTCAGATTTCCCCAGACATCTGCTTTTCTTTGCTCTCCCTCTCTCTCTCTGGGACTGTCTGAGGGAAATGATGTGGCCTGGTTAGATTCAAAGATTTGCATAGTAACTTGAGATTTCTGAAAACTCTAGCACTGTGTCATAGCAGGAATCTCTCCTTAGCTCCCGCACTGAGACCAATTTATGTGCATGTACGTGTTCTGGGAGAGATTTTAAGGCTTCCTACATTCTCCCTCCACCAGAGCAAGAAAGTCAGCTGTGCTGAGTCATAGTATGTAACTTACTCCCTTACACAGAAGCTCCTGCATCTAAAGCATCCACTTACAAAGGCCCCCGAACATAGTGAAAGGAAAGAGGCTGTCAGCAGCTGTTGGGATTCCAGCTCTGCCTGCCAGTGAAATGCAGAGCATGTTAGGATGCTGGGGCTGGATGCAATGGTGAAGAAGCATAGCTGGGTTTACCTGGGCCATCACTGTTGTTTTGGCTGAGCTCACTGAGCGGATGAGGCTGCAGTGAAACCCCTATCTGCTGCTACCCTTTTTATAAAATAGATAACAGAATCTGAGGCTTGCCTTTCCATTCTTCCCCAGTCACTGTTGTCAGGTAATCAGAATAGGAAGGAGTTGCTCTCAGTTGGCCAGCTGCAGCTAATGGGCCAAAGTACCGAACTTGAAAAACTGTCCCTCTTTTTTGGACAGTTTTCAAATCTCGACAGCCAGCATGTTTGATTCTTTTTCTGTTAGTGCCTAGCATGGAATGTGTCTTCTCCCTCTGTCCCCCCAGCAGCCACACTCTTGTTCAATATTTTCACTGAGACATCCAGCACAGCCCTAAGATCTCTCCATTTGTCAGTTTCTGTCAGTTTCTCCCATCAGTCTAAGGCCGTTTCCCCACTACACTGTTATAGTGCTATTATTCTGCTTTCAGCATCCTGTGGAATTCTGGGGTTTGTAGT
Source organism: Cyclura pinguis (assembly GCA_030412105.1). NCBI lineage: Eukaryota > Metazoa > Chordata > Lepidosauria > Squamata > Iguanidae > Cyclura > Cyclura pinguis. The sequence goes on along the minus strand of CM059600.1, from coordinate 191,261,731 downwards.
TCACTGAGGCCAAAGAGCTCTCTGGCTGAGAATTCTAAAGGCCCCTCCCTGAACTGCAAACCTCAGGATTCCATAGGATGTGGAAAGTAGAACAATAGCACTGTTAACAGTGTAGTGTGGAAATGGTCTATGTGTAAAATTTGGACCTGTTTTTTTAAGTTCCAGTTAGGCATTAGTTTACATACACTGCATCTTATTTGCCATTTTAATGCCCAGTCTCACAGTTTAGAGACATCCTTTTAGAGTTCATTCCAGTTTTGTTCTCACCATGTTAAATCATTTGGTACCATGAGAAAATCTGGCCACCGTGCAGCTGATCCCTAGTTCTAGTTCATTAATAACGCCATTTCCGCACTAGACTGTTACAGTGCTATTATTCCGCTTTCAACATCCTATGGAATCCTGGGGTTTGCAGTTTAGAGAGGGACCTTGAGGCTCCTCTCTAAACTGCAAACCCTGGGTTTTCATAGAATGTTGAAAGCGGAATAATAGCACTATAACAGTCCAGTGTGGAAATGGCCCTGTTTATTACAGATTCCGAGGTGTACCCATTGCTCATATTCCAAAAAACTGCCCATTTTTCCTGCTTCTTGTTGTTTAACCAGTTTCCAGATTGGAAGAGGACTCCTCTTGTTATCCCATGGCTCAAGAGTCTTTGGTGAGGAAACTCTTCAAAGCCTCTTGAGTCTCACTTTAAACAATTTTTACCAAATCACTTCTACACATATATTTAAGATGTTTCCAAGGAACACTAACAGGTTAGTGAGTAAGACTTATCTTTGCAGAATCTATGCTGACTTTTTCAGCATAGATTTCAGCATGACTTTTTACCTGGAAGAGATGTTAAACTTGCCTTCATGTAATTTCCTGTAATCCATCTAGATCCCTTTTTAGAAACTGAGGTTACGTTGGCCACTTTGCAATACAGAGGCTGATTTGATGGGTAAATTATATATTTTAGTTAAGTTATATATTTCACATATGAGTTCTTGATAATTTTTGAAATAGATGCTGTTTGATACTGGTTTGTTTATTTGTTTTCAGTTTGTCAATGAGGTCTAGAATTTCCCCTCTTGTCACTACTATTCAGATCAGCTTTCCAATTCTTTCTTCCTGAAAACATCAGTGCAAGCATGGACTATCTGTCCGTGCGGTCTCCCCAGAATGACTTTAATTTCATTTCCGTTCATTAATTCAATTCCCTCCCTGGCATATTTCAATAATTCTTTATTGTTGCCCTTAATGCCATTACTAACATGCTCTCAAAATTATTTCTTTGCATCCTTAATTGTCTGCTTATATTTCCTTCGTGCAAGTTTGTATTCATTTTTGTTCACCTTACTTGAGCAAGACTTCCAGTTTCTGAAGGAGTCTCCTCACAAGCTTCTTTCACACTGCTTCTTTTTCATGATTAAGGATGGAAAGAATATTTGTTATCATAGTCAGCCCTCCATATCTGCACATTCTGTATCCACAGATTCAACCAATCACAGCTTTAAAATATCCCTCCCCCCAAAATATCCAAAAAACAAACTTTGATTTTGCCATTTTATTTAAGGGATGCCATTTTACTACACCATTGTATATAGTGGGACTTGAGCATCCATGAATTTTGGAATCTGTGGGGGCTCCAGATACTGAAGGCCCACTGTATTAATCCCCATGTTGAAAAAATGGGTTCCTGCCAGTCAGGAGACCCCACCAGGAAGAATAATGGATCAGCATGTGTCTTGCCTAATTTTCTGTCCCTGTCCAAATATCCCAAAATGTTGTGGAGGAATTATTCTGCCAAGAAAAACTATGTGAGTTTTGTGCAAAACTTTTTTCTGCGCAGAAAACCTCACAGAATAATTCTCCTGCAATTGTTCCTCAAGATGTTTGAATACGGGGAGAATATTGCAGGGGAATGTTTGTATTCCCCGGCAGTAGCAAGAAAACTATGGTAATTACTCATCAGTTCATTCAAGGATGAAACACTTGTGGATTTACATCCCTAGTCAGGTTAACATCTTGGGCCTTGTAGTAACTCCCCCAAGCTGTAGTATATATTTCAGCTGATCTTCAGTTACTGTGGTTTTGACTACTCGCCCCTCCCCACAATATTTTGGAGAGAGTTAAACCTCTCAGTTGATTCTCCCAACTTCCTTGATGCCTGTTCCCTTGCTATGTTTTTATAGAATTGTACTGTTTGGAGCAGGTTCAGCTACACTAGGTCTTGGACAGCAGCACATGGGTCAGTTCTGTGCTTTAGGGCACATTCAGAACATCTAAAAATGTTGTTTTTGTGTGCCTTCAGGTCGTTTCCAACTTATGACAACCCTATCACGGGGTTTTCTGGTACCTCCTTGTTAAGAGGTACCAGAAGTAAGGAGGTACCAGAAGTTATTTACCCAGTAGTTAAACTTGCTCATTAATACAACACAGTCTCTTTGGGATTCCACCCTGATTTCTCTTACCATCTGAAGATCACCATGAGCAGTGTGTTAAGGGGGATGACAGCATGTTCCCAGGACTAAATAATATTTGGGGCCTCATGTTGTCACCCACAGTTATTCTTCAGAGGATTCTGCACCTGTTAAAGTTTCTAGATTGCTTAACAACATACTTTCTCTCCCATACAGAGCATTTCCACATCTGGTATATTCCTGTCATACCTGTACAGTTTGTAAACAGAAATTATCACATCTCACTTTTACTCTCTTCTCTATCAGATTTCTGTTATGAACATTATATCCATATTTTCTTGTAAACCAAATACTCATACTCTCCTGGTTTGGCCCATAGGCCTCTGGCATTAGCACAGCAGCTCCTATACTAGGTCTCTCTCCCTGCATGTCTCTGGCATCTGCCTTTTCCCCCTTAGGGCTCTTTGCATGGCTAGCCTGTTTTGCTGTATATGGTCATGGGCTATTGTTACTTATACCCATACCCACTTGGAACATCTTTGCCTTTATTCTTTAGGGATGATTTAATTCAAATCATATGCTTCTCAGTTCCTGGCCATTTTCCCTTGGGGTTCACTAGAGAAGTTTGATTTGCCGCTTTTTAAATGTTAAATGCCAACATCCTGGCTCCCTTCTGGGTTATAAATCTTTTACCTATTTATTAATTTTAATATAAACAATACAATACTATCCAGGCTCCATTCTGATTGAAGTGGATCCCATGCCTTCTCTAGAAGATAATCTACTAAAATATTCCTCAGTGTCTTAACATGTCTGAACCCCTCCTCTCTGCCCCACTGTCTCACCCAGACATTGGTCTACTTGCCAGCTTGTGAACTAATATACTGGTCTGTGACCATAATAAAGTTGAAAGAAAGAAAGCTTGTGAACCAGGCTGCACATAAAAGAAAGCTATTTTGGAAGTACTGGCTTTTAGCCACCTATTTAGCAACTGAAACCTGGTTTCCAGGACCTCAAGATGACTCCATTTCCCTCTGTTATGGCTGCCAACCTGTATGATGATCACTGGCTTTACCTGAGCATTAATATCTCCACGATACCAACAGTCTGTTCACATAATGTGTGGTGTCTGCAGTTTGGGTCCCAGGCAGTCTTCATTACAAACTACAATATGTAATTATCTGTACAAAATACAATATGTAATTATAATCACAATTACAAACTTTCTATTTTTCTGACAATCATATATCCCACTACCACAAGCCTACAGCAGAAAAGGATATCTGTCCGTCTTCCAAGAGACAGGTCTCTTTTAAATGCCTACTTAGCAACTTAAGCTTGGCTTCCCAGCCCCCACAATGACTACATTTCACCATGTCATTAAGGTCAACTTGCACCATGACTACTGACTCTACCTGAGCATTAACAGGTGATGTGTGGTATCTGCAACCTTTGTCTTGGGCAGGCTTCACTCCAGTTACAAACACTAGGTCTCTAACAATCAATTTCCTTCTGTATCCTGCCTCCCAGAGGTCTAACCTCAGCACAGGAGATGGGCAGACATCAGTCTGCCATGGGATAGGTTCCTTTTGAGGAGTCACCTCCTCCGTCCTTGGACTGATGCTTAGGTAGATCATGGTCTGAATTGGAGAAACAGCTGTCACTAATTTGGATGAGCCTTCCTTCACCATTAAGACCACAGGCCACCCTCGGACTAATGTCTCCTTTCCTCAGGGCCTAGTTTATTTGCAACTGCAGAGGAGGTGCCACTCTGGAATTGGGATAAACTGGGATCACAACCTGAAGATCTCTTCCATCAGCCTTCTTTGGGATGGGCATCAAGGGAACAAACTTGCTGTCTGGTGACGAGCTCATTACACCAGACATATGCAACCTCTGTCTAGAAGGGGCAGTCATACATCTGGACACGGTACAGTACACTGGACGACCCCCACAGTGATGTACCTCAGCTCATCAGCAGTAGCCTCTAGTAAGTGGAGACAATATCAGTCTGAGATTCCTTGAGAGTTTGTTTTTCCCCTCAGGGGAATGGAATGGAAAGGATTTTGTTGTGTACTGCCCCTCCACTATTTCAACAGGTAGAAACCAGGACACATGTGGGCAAGCAACATCAGAGTGTGGTCCAGACAACAAAAGTGATTAATAAGGACAGCACACAAGCTAGGAGAGGTTGCAGCAGTTTACTTTTGCCCAAGCCTTCTGAGAAGGGCAAGATTCTGCTCCCCTCCCATTTGTGGAGTTGAGTGTAAACTACTTTTGCACTTTAAACTTAGTTTGCAGCAATTAAAGTAAGCTGAGGATAAAGGGGGAAAGAAGGAGGAGGACAGAGGGAAACTGGGACATTTTAAAAACAGCTGAAAAAGTGGGATTACAGAGGATTAATCATGACTGTCCCTGCCAAATTAAAACAGTTGGAAGGTATGAAAAGGCCTCATGAGATAGATAAGTACATTAATTTTCCTTTGGGGGCAGAAGATAGGAAAAAGAAGTTGACTGTCTTCATCATCCCATTGAAGATTCTTGGCCTCGATTAAATTTTACCTTTCATTAATTTAGACGCTGCTCTAGGTGTTACTCTGTGTTCGAGGAGGTCTTCAGTAGATGGAAAACGTTATTGAAAACCTCTCTGTTTCCCATGTTCAATAGGTTTAAAGGGATTAAAGAAAGGATGTGTGTTGACCTCCTTTGGGTGTGAAAGAGCTGAGTCACTCAGAACTTGACTCATAGTATACTTCCTACAGTTAAATTTTGACTTTTGTTTTAAAAAAAACCCTACATTAACTTTTGACTTGGGTTGATGTTGGTATTTAAATGTTAGATTTTGAACTGCAGTTTAAGTCATAAAGACCGGGACTAGAGTAAAACTGAACAGAAAATTCAGCTTGTGCTTTTTGTTTGCAAGAAGAGTTCTTCTCTACTGAAAGATACAGAAAAGGCCAATTAATGGGCAAGAGACGGAAGATCCCAGGGCACAAAGGCTTAAGAAGTGTGGGCCTTTTTATTTAAAGTAAAAAGATGAGATTGGGAGTGCTACGTGAGAATGTTTGTGTAAATCTGAATGGGGTAGTAAAAATGGATTAGGAAGTAATTATTCTCAGTCTTTCCAAACACTAATGAACCATTAGGTGAAACTAATGTGTTGAAGTCTTCAACAGTGAACAGTAGCCAATGTATTCTCTGTGGAGCATTCAGTTTATCATTCAGTGTGGACTCTGCAATAGACAGCATGAAGCTCGGTGTTGTCGTGTATATTCAAGTCATTTCCTACTTCTGGTGACCCTGAGGGGGAAACAGCCATGCGATTTTCTTCCAAGATTTATTCAGAGGAAGCCTGCTTTCCTTTGAGGCCGAGAGAGTGTGACCTGTCCAACCTCATCCAGTGGGTTTCCATGATTTGAACTCGAGTGTATAGAGTTATAATCCAGCACTGAAACCACTGCACTAGACTGGCTAGCCTCCCACAAATTTGCCTGTTCCTTTCTAAAGTTGCCTAATAGCTTAACTACACCTTACACAGCTATGTGTGTTTTTAAAAACTGTGGCTGGGAAAGTGCCTTTGGAGCCTTGCAGGGTACATGGGAGGTAAGGCCACCGTTTGTGTATTCAGGGAAGTTTGGAGGAAAGCAGTGGGCAGGGAATGGGGTTAAGCCTTGTCTATGCCTGCTTCCTAACAGCTTCTCAGTTCCAGCTCCCTTTCCCCAATGTGGCTTTTCCTCCGAAAGGCCAGCTCTCAGCCTTGTGTTAGATGTGCGTAGATCCCTGTGGAGAGAGGGCCAAGGGGACAGACCAGGCCTGCTTTCCTTTTTTCCTGTCTGGAATAGCAGCATCCCTTTAACCCTGCTATACCATCCTGGCTCTTTCCCTTCCACTTATTCAAACCTGCTCTCCCTTTAAAACCACCACCTTAGTGGATAAAGGGCAAAGCTCATCAGTGGTTATTCAAGAAAGATTGATAACCTGTGGTAGCGTGTTGCTTTAAAAATAAAACTGAAGAGAATACTCTGTTGAGGCAGAAATTATAAAAATAAAATGAAATCTTTATTAAAATAACACCGGGGGTGGGGAGTATGGGATATTTTAAGAATATTTGAACAAGTCAGTCAGTCAGTCCATCATTTATTTATTACAGTCCATAGATCCATCAAAAGAAGAACCTGAGAATATATCAGGACATGTGCGAAAAATCTGAGAGCAGAAAATCGGAACAGTAAGACAATCATGATCAACTGTTAGTGAGCTCTACTCCTGGCCACCTCTGTGAGAAATTTGGCAACAGCCAGAGTCACTTTTGAGGACTTGTCTTCCAGCAAGAACCTGATATAGAATTGATCTGGTTTCTCTGGTTTCTCTTCGGATTATATAAATCTTTCACCACAGCATTCAAGAGCAGAGCTTTTACACATACACAGATCTTTGGCTCTCCTTGGCAGAAAGATGTGTCTCTGAACTCTGAGTCCTACTTTCTGACCCACTCAGAAGTCGTTTTGTTTCTTCTTTGCCCCATACTAGGCCACTGAGAGGACAACCCTCTTTCCAGACAACCCCCTTAGGTTGACTGAAGGCTCTGTCTTAAAGTTCTAAGAATGTCACTGAAGGAAGCCAGAGTCCAATTCATCCTCCCTGTGTATATGTCTTCTGCTGTCTCACCCACAGTCCCTCCCTTTTACTAGGGCTGGGTTTTGCTCAGGCAGAGTCAATCTGGCTATATGTCCACCTGTCACTGAGGCAGCTCTGCTAGCTGTACTGGAACTTGTTACTGCCCTGGCTAGCCCGAGCTTTGGGGATATAAAAGATATCATTTGATATCACTAATTCGGCTTCACATATCCCTTCCACGTGCTTGCGAGGCCCCCGGACAAGCACGCATGCAGGCTCAGCCGATTATCGCCGTAATATTCCTAGACAATACAGGCAGGCCAGAAAACAGCCGACTCGCCGCTTTAGGAGACCTCAAGGCAAGTACCTCCATTAGGTATGCGAGCAACTCTCAAAAGATCCTCTGCCCCACGCTGGCAGCTTGATGATCGAGCTATACAACGCTCAAGTATTCCACGTTTGCATACCGGCTACTCTATTGATAAATTCGGCTCTAATTCAATCATTCAAATTCTGACCTTTCAGAGGCTTTGTCTCCAATTCCAAATCTGTTGTTTTCCCCTAAGTCCGACCTAGCCTGCGGTCACAATTCTCCTTATAAAAACCCCTCACTTTGAGCACTTCTTTGGATCGCTCCCGAGTTCCAGACCGCCTTGCTGCTGCTTTGCTTGGTGAGCTTCCGCTCAGCTCCACGTGCTGAGATACATCGAACCCCAGCTTTGCTCTCCATTTTCCTCCGGACTTCAGGACAGGTTTCATATCACCCGAATCAACTATCCCTCTAAAAATCCCGCTATCCTACTCACACCTTTATTTTCCTTAGTTATCTGTGTGTTTGTGTTGCATACATTGTGTGCCTGTATTTAATAAAGACTATTCATTATTTTCCAACCGGTTTGCTTCTTGACTTGGCCTGACCCCGTAGACACTGGGTTGCAAGATCCTGTTAAGTTACCCTGCCTCTCGTATTGCCAACTTGTGCTCTGAACTAATTTCCCCAACTTGTAATTTTGATAGCAATTTGATGTCTCTCCCGGGACCCCCAGTAAACAGGGTAACAAACTGTACTACCAGTTCCAGTAGTACATAGAAAATTTTAGATTCTGGATTTTATTCAGGTAGTCCACTTTCAATCAAAGTATGGTAATTTTGTGGTAACAGTGCCCCTATTCCCTCCATATGGCTGAGGGATTCTGGGAGCCACACCCCAAAAAGGAACTTCTCCACATTCTGCTGTAGATAGCCATATGGATCACTTCATTTACTTCAAAATATGGCAAGCCAACCCTGCTGCCTTTAGGAGCCTGGGCCTTCCTGCTCTTTCTGCTGAAGGGGACGTTGGACTTGCAGCCTGAAAGGCTATCTTTGTAACACCTGTGAATAATTCTGCCCTGAAGTACCTTTGAGAAGAACTGGCCCAATTCATGGAAGGGTTAGCTTTGTAAACACTACCAGCCATAGCTGAGAAAAGGAGGAGCAGATTTGGAGCCTGGATGGCTACAACTATCAGCCACTGGGGATAAACACCAAGGAAGGCCCTGCTTGGTAGCTTCTAAAAGGTGCAGATGATGGGATATAGGGAGGTAGACTGTTTGAAACTTCAATCTAGTAATCAGCAAAGCAGTTCTCACACTCTTAACAGAGTGGCAGCACACCTCAGTTTGAACATGCTGTTACCTCTCTATCGACGATTCAGATCTTCTCTGGGTGTTACAATGATGGATCTATCATGTTTAAAAGAGGAAGAGTGTTGCTGTATGGTTCCGGAATGTCTTTGCCCCCCAGCATTAAATCATTATGCATAGCTGCATTTGCAGGAGCAGATTAACCTGAGTCCTAGTCTGTACTTATTTCAGGAGTAGGCTGTGAGTGTTGCAATTAAGTGAAGCTTTTGTAAGCATGTCTGCACCTGTCTTTGTGCATGAGCTGACATACAAGCTGGTAGCTGTGAATGGCATTCAGTTACTCAGAGATGACTGAAGCATTTTGGCATTTTGTATGTGTGTTTTACATAAGACTCAAGAAATGCCTGAAAGAAAATGTCCCCCGTGATCCAGTCTTTGTTAAGACCCCACACCGAGCATGCAAAATGCTTCAGCTGTGTTCAAACAAGAGGCTATGCCATTTACATGCATAATCAACAATTTCTGCATTTTTGTTCTTATTCTTCTGTTCTCTCTATGGGCTGATTCACAGGATCACACTGGAGCCAGATGAAGCACTGCAAGGCAACTTTTTTTTATCAATGTTCACATGATAAAGTGGATAGTGAAACTGTAGGCTTCAGTGAACTTGTAAAAGTAAGGTTTTTTCACTCCTTCTCCATTTCCCCCTCTCCCAATTTCTTCACATGTAAACTTGCACCAGGGTCTGGAGAGCTTTTGTATAAATATGTTTCCAGTTGAATTTAAGGAAGAAAGCCAACTAGCAGTGAACCATCCTCCTAAAAATGGCTCTGTACAGAGATTTTGAGAGCTATATTAAACATATAATTAGGAAGGCTGTCTGTCTTTTTAATTAATAGCAGGCACACTGGGAGATTTTAATGGGGATCACAATAAGTGGACAGAGGAGGTTTAACCCACTTTGTTGTTCCTGTTGTGTGCCTTTAAGTCACTTCCGACTTATGGCAACCCTAAGGTGATCTTGCCATGAGGTCGTCTTGGCAAGATTTGTTCAGAGGGGAGTTGTCTTTACCTCCCTCTGCAGCTGAGAGTGGGTGATTTGCCCAAGGTCACCCAATGGTTTTCCACAGCCAAGAGGGAATTTGAACCCAGCCTCCAGAGTCCTAGTCCAACACTCAAACCACTAACTACTCCATGCTGGCTATTCCTTGGTGAAAATAAATCTCTGATTGGCACCACTGGGAACATTTTTTCCTGGAATAACACTGAGAATAACAGGGTTTTTTTTTTCTTTATAAAACACTATGAGGAAAGTAAGCTTACTCTCCATAAGCATTGTGATCCTGATGAACCCCATCTCTATGCACCTGCCTTCCACTGAGAGAGAAAAAAATGTTTCCCAATGTACAGGCTTCCTCTGTAATCTGAGCCCAAGAGTCAACCTGAACTGATGGACATTCTGTATTTGCTGGGCAGAAACCAACATTATCCTCCATACTCCATCTCTGTTCCAGGCAACACTTCAAGTGATGATTTCTGGCTATAACATGTCCTTGTCAATGACAAAGAACGTAGGTCTGATGCTGCCTCTAACAGAGTAGGGAGGGTCTTTTCTACTAGTACCAAACTTCTCCCCTTTCATCCATGTCAACATTACAACAGCAAGACATCCACCACTGCCTCCTTTCCTCTTGTGAGAGGAAACTGGGAATGGGCGAGTGGTCCTAGCTCTGGCGTCCAAGTGATAGTAGAATCGCCATACTGATTCACCAACTGCTTTCATTGCTGAGGGACCAGAAACCAGTGATTATTATCAAGACTTAGGTAACATGGAGGATTGACTGCTCTGATGTCCATTATGCGGGGCTGCCCTTGGCAACTGTTCTGAAACCACAGTTGGTGTAGAATGATGCAACCCTCCAGTTATCTAACATTGATTGTTGAAAAAATATTAGATCTGTGCTGGAGAAGCTAGCAAATTGCTATAAAAAACCCATATATTCAATATACTTATGGAAGTGCCTTCTGTTTGTTAAAACCTCCAGTAGGGGCCTCTTAGTACTTTCTGTTTGTGGAATCTGTTAGATTACAGAGTAGGACCTCTCCAAACCTCCCGCCCCCCAGCTGTGTAATTTTCTTCCCAATTAAAGTCCTATGAGATTCTAGGAGGATAGCAATCACATAAGTGTTTCAGTAGGACTGTATTAGTGAATCAGAGGTTGATTCTTATAGTGTTTTGTCACGATTAGGATGCATTTTTAAAAACTTTTATTGCATACTAAATGTTGTGCTTTGCAGCCTTGTGTCTCCTTTTGGGGAGAAATGGAGGCTGGGAATTCATAGTTGTGAGTATCCAAAGGCCTACTATGTACATGACCTTGTGTCTCTTCAGAACAGCATTTGTGTGGCCACAGCCGTTGTGGGAGAGGTAGGGACGGGAGGAAAGAGCTGTTCTATATCCTGCCCCCACCTTATTCCACACATCTGCCGTGTTCCTGCCTGAGCCTGCTGTTCTGCTTTGTATCACAACTGCCTCCACACCCTGGCCCCAAGCCTGTCCCACGCTACAACCGTCTCCACTCCCTCTCAAGCCCATCCTTCTCGCAGAATGGAAGAAGTTTACCTATGAAACAGAGGAGCTGGAATTTCTGTGTTACAGTAAGCTTTGCTAGCATGAGAGAAAGCAGCCCAAGTTTCACTGAACTCTTCAGCAAGAACAGGAAATCTCAATCACTCCTTCTGCCCATGTGACCTTCTTCCTTCTTTTGTTCCTCACAAAAGTTGATTTGATAGGAGGCACTGCCTTATTAATTTTATGTTAATTACAAGGACTCCAGCAGGCAGATCCAAAACTGGTGTAGGGGATAGACAATCAAGGGAAAGTGAAGCTACAGGCAGGTGCGTTCCTGTCAAGAACTTTAATACAGCAGATGTTTTTCCACACAGCCATCTGCCTTAGTGACGCGAAGGGCTGAGTCACTATTATATATGGGTACCTGGTTTTGCTCTTTGTCTCATCACTTAGTGACATACTGTAGAATTTGTGCATACTCCCAATTCAGTGGTGTTTTGTTTCAAGGGATACGGGAATCAGCTAATATTGTGGTTAGCATGTTGGAATAGATTTGGGGAGAGCAACTGATTGAAGGCAGTTTGTGGCTCTAAAGGGCCTAAATACCCTGCAGAGACCAGATCCTGGAAGCTAAGCAGGGCCAAGGCTCATTATAGTTGGGTGGGAGAGAGACTGCCAATGAATACTGTAGGATGTATTTCATAGGAAGGAAATGGCAAAACTACCCCTGAGTATTCCTTGCCCAAAAAACCCTCTGGAATTCATGGGATCACCAGAAGTTGACAGGCAACTTGACGGCACATACACAGATAGTGAGTGACTTTGGGCTAGTCACTCCGTCTAAATGTAATCCACTGCACAAGATTGTTTGTGAGGATAGAATATGTGTGTGTTTGGGGGACAGGAGAGGACAATGAGCTTGTATATTTCTCCTGAGCTCCTTGGACAAAGGATGGAATCTTATATTTGTTGTTGCATGTCTTCAAGTCATTACTGACTTATGGCAACCCTAAGGTGATCCTATCATGGGGTTTTCTTGGCAAGGTTTGTTCAGAGGGGCTTTGCCAGTTCATACAGACAGCAAATTTGCTCTCCTAATTGTGGAGCTTTATATAGTCCAGACGCCAGCACTACTCATGCAATAAGCATGGAATGCGAGCTGATGATTTGAGTGGAGAAAAATCGAAAACACAGAAGGAGAAGAAGAAAGAGAGGGAGAGTATGAATGGAATGGAGAACCTTGGAAGACAGCGTGAACAGTTGACTAAAATTCTGAACATGAGAACACCATTCTGCAATGTTTAGTTGCAGATGCCGCTTTTAAATCTCAGCATGTAGCAATTGTTTTGTAATGGCGTCTCCACAGATCAAGTAGGGCTGCCAACTTTTCTTCTTACCAGTTTTACTTCAGTACCCTTAACAGCTCCATGACAAAATATAAATCCAGCAGGGGAAGGTTTTCCCATTGCTGTATCTCCTTTGCATTCTGGGAAAAGCTTCATTTACTGAATTTCTGCTTGTCATGCAGTTGTTAAAACTGTGGGATCCTTGCCAAGAAAAGAAAGAAAGAGTTGCCAACCCTATTATTGAGCGGTGATGAATATTTATGTACAAACTTATCATAACATACATACCCATTGAGATGACTTCCAGAAGAGAAGCTGCGTTTAGCCGATTGCAGCACCCAAGAGTCTTGTGGCACTGTAAAGAATGACAGAGGTATTGTGGCATAAACTTTTGTGAACTGTAATCCACTTCATCAGATGCATGTCATGTCATCCAGATGTCCAATGTTCAGGCAAAGCTTATTGGCCACACTGGCTGTAGGGTCCCGAGAGTTGGAGTTAAACAATGTACAGTTGACTCTCCATATTTGCAGGTTTGACTTACATGGATTTGATTATTTGCAAGTTTCTTCAACTCCTGCCCCTCCACTTCAGGCACCTCTTTTCTGGTGGTACCTTCCCTCTCAGCGGCTCCAATGAGGCTGTGCAGTCCTTTAAAAACCCACCTCCGGTTCTCCCCTCCTCCACTACTTGCTGACTGGCCACCTAAGGATGGCTTGGAGCCCTATTTCTCAGTATTGCAAACCTTCTTCCAATGCCCCTCAACACCACTGAAGGAGATGGGCAAGAGAGGATGTATAGGACCACCATGCTGATTCCTTCTTTCCCCTCCTTTCCCTGACCTGATTTGAACTCTGGGCGCCCACTTTCCTTATCATGACTCAGCCCCCTTCCCACAGACACACACACATATTTGGTATTAACAATTTTTCCACTTGTGCTCCTAAACCTAGCAAATGTGGAGGCCCAAATTTACATTTTCCAAGCTTTGCCTGGATTTTTGTAGCTAGAGAGAAGGGAGTAGCCCTTGTTTCCAGCACCTGGGAGGTATTCGGTCACCTTACATCAGAGCTTCCTGAACTTTTCATGTTGGTGACACACTTTTTACACATGCATCATTTCATGACACAATAATTCAGTAACTAATTTAGTAAGTGGAGGCAGCCCCTCCACTCACGCCTTGCCCACCATCACCCTTGCCAGGGTCTTCCTTAGCCCAGGGCAGCAGAGGCAGCCTTTTTACCTTGGCCTATCCTGCCGTGGCAGGAGAGGCAGCCCTTCCACCTGTTAAGTTCATGCAACACACCTACACAATGCAGCCGACACCTAATGTGTTGCAACACACAATTTGGAAAGTTTTGCCTTGCACAATGACCAGGAACCTGACTGGAATCTGCTATTTTACATCAAGAAGTTTCAGTACAGAAAAACTGTTTGTCCCCTCGGATGTTTTGGAGTACAACTCCTAACAATCCCTTGCCATCGGCCATGCTGGCTGGCGCTGAAGTTCAAAATGCACACAAGGCCAAAAGTTCTCTAACCCTGGTGCTGATGCTGAGAAATGGGTTGTTCCAGACTTAGTCACAGTTAAAGAAGTTTCTCTCCTCCACCTGGTTTGTCAAAGCAACAGCAAAATAGCTCTTCGTTTTGTGCAGTAGAATATTTTTGAGGCACTGGGCAATTTAAAGATATGAAGGCCCATGGGAAAAAACTGGGGAAAAAATTGGGGAAAAAGGTTTCCCTTCTTTTTCCCCTAAACCCTTTTTTCCTTGAAAAAATAAAAAAAAACAGATTGTAGGAATTTTATGCTATATTTACTACTCTGTTATATACAACATAGCTCCCAGTCTTCAAAATTCTGAACAGTCAGAATTTTATGAATGGATGCATATTTGTTTCTTGTTTGTTGCTCTTATTGTGCTCATATTGTGTGAGGCTGCACTTCTGTTGTAGGGACAGGGAGTATTCCCACAACTCAAACTGTACTATTTTGAATACAAGAAAATATACTTTTCCCCCCAGATACCACAATTGTTGCTGCTATGATTACCATGTGGAATGGGATTGCATAAATGTCATGTCAACCTACTGGACATCTCTGATGCAATCAGGAATGAATTATATAGCATGTTGCCCCAAGCAGAGGCATTTTTTTTAAAAAAAACTTTCTTTTTTCATGGTCCAGGCTTCTTCAGTGGCAATGGGCATCAATTCTCTGAAGATCTAAGTGTAAGAGCACATACCCATATGTGTGTGTGTGTGTGTGTGTGTGTGTGTGTAAAAATACCAAATGACTCCACTGCTTCTGCTTTCATTCCTTCTGGGGCTCCCCACTTTCTGTTTCCATGCAAAATTGAAGGAAATTGAGGGCGGGAGATGCCACGACCGTTCTTTTCCCCCTTTGGAGCTCTCTCTTTCCCCTTCTGATGCAAAATGGAAGGCTAGAGCCTCCCCCCCCCCACACACACATTCCCTTCCATTTTCCCTCATTGTGAGTTCTTTGTGCCAGAACAAAATGCATGGGAATGGAAGGAGGAGAATGCGAGGGGAAGGCATGTGTGCTCACAAATAATCAAATTCACAAAGGTCAAACCCATAAATGCAGAGAGAGGACTGTATTGGATTTCAGCCCCCAGAAGATCTTAGCTAGTATAGCCAGTGTGGAAAGGAATTATGGAAGTCATAATCCAAAACATCTGGATGTCCAAAGCACTATTAATGAGCATCTTTTACTGCTCCATATTCCAGCATGTGTGTCTTTCTATGTGCATACATACATCTGTGTCTATGTGTTCTTCCAGATATTAGACAGCAAGGGAAGGGGAGGTATATAGTTGCCAAACTGATGCAATTTTAAGATGAACTCCTTGGAAAATTTAACGGGTGCTTTACCCTTCCGACATAAGAACAGCCCCATTCACAAGAAGTCTGAAGACCAGAGTTCATTCCACATGAGAGCTATGGGTTCCAAGTGAGATCTATGGATTTTTTATTGTTCCCCTCAATGAGGAGCTGAATCCAGATAACCCTAGGTTATCATGCAGTGTCTTGCCTGATGCTGTGATCTAAAGATCTCAAATGCCGGCATTCAGCTTTGTGCTTTTCTGTTTGAAGTTAGTAATAAAGAAGTCAGAGCCAGTGTGGTGTAGTTGTTTGACTGTTGGATTAGGGCTCTGAGAGTCCAGCGTTCAAGACTACAATTTCTGGCTGAGAAGAACTCATGATAGGATTGCCGTAAGTCAGAAACAACTTGAAGGCATACAGCAAGACTAAAGAGGTTCTCTTTATTACCACAACATTGGTTCTGGATTTTTTCCAGAACATGGCTAGCTTTGTTTCAATACCAGATTATCATCTTAATTTGTATTTAATATGTGGAATGGTGGAAGAGTTGGACTGGAAGAACTGCATGGGAAGGATTGCTTTGATGGTGCTACAGCTCCAATGCATTGGAGAGATGGGCTCATGGATCTCCTGACAGCCGATCTAGCTTACTGGTTGACCTTGGCTAGTCACTGTCTCTCATCTCACATGAAAGAATGAAGCACTAGACTCCTGTATACTGTCCTGAACTTGTTTGAACCAATATAAGACTGGACTTTTGGACTGGAGTAATGTAGGGTAGGATTGACTTCTGTCATGATCTTCTACCCTGATACCATTAAGAGGACCTGAATTTGCACATTTCCTTCTTCCCTTGTTATTTGCCCCCGGTTGACTTTGATGGAGGCTGTCATACTTTGGCCATTACGAGAAGACATGACTGACTAGAAAAGACAATAATGGTTGGGAAGGTAGAAGGCAGCTGGAAAAGAGGAAGACCGCATTATAGATGGAGAGACTCAGTCACAGAAGACTCATCCCTGAATAGGCAAGACCTGGGCAGATTGTTGCGGATAGGATGAGGTCTCTCATCCACAGGGTTGCCATAAGTCGAAGTCAACTTGATGGCCATTGTTAATAACAACAACAACAACAACAACAAATTAGAGGCTTTCAAGACACTCTGTGATTAACAGCCCTGTTAAAATCTGACAAAATCTGGGCTGTAGCTTCACTGATTCAATCAATTCACCTGTAATGTGGTCTCCCTCTTTTCCTACTGCCTTCCAGTTGTAATCTTTTCCAGTGAGTCATGTCATTTGATGATATGCCGGAAGTAGGGACAGCCTTAATTTAGTCCTCTTCTAGGGAGAATTCAGGCTTGATTTGCTCTAAAATTAATCCATTCATATATTTTTTCAGTGATCCACGGTATCCACAGAACTCTGCTCCAGCACTTACTTCTTTGCTCTTTCCAAATCCAGTCTGGACTGTCAGTGTCAAATTGTTGTTATTAAAAATGTTAAAACAGCATCAAATGTTTGGCTGGAAGAGGTCCATAAATCTAATTAGCAAGGAAACTCATAAAGTGAACAAATACTCACTAATGAGGTAGTAAATAAATAATATCAGAGTCCTGTGTCACCTTATGCCGGGGTGTGAATCCTGCAGCCCAAAACCCTCTTAGCTAGCAGAGTCTGGGAATTGCAGTCCAACAACATCCGAAGGGTGCCCCAGTGTGCACTTTATGATAGCATGATGACATTAATAAATACTGTAATTTCCACTTTACACCTTCTGGATCTAAGGCGAGAACTTGTGCGGTGTGACTGGGGAAGGAGCATAGAAGACTTTGCTGATTAATTCACATCTTCCACAGTTCGAACTCCCTTCGGAGGCTGCGGTCCTCCTAGCTCGCTTACTCGCCAGAGAAGACCCCCTCTCTCCTTTCCCCAGATTTCTGTGCACGTGTGAACAAGCGCCTCCGCGGGGCTGTCCTGCCTCTCTCCCTGCAGAGGTTCGAGCTGTTTGTGCGCGGTGCGTGCGCCCGCTTCGCAGCCTGCCGCCTCCCGTTCGTCCCGCGGGCGTGCGGGCGTGCACGCGCGCCTGCTTCTCGCCGACCCCGGCGCGCGCGCCCGCAGCGCGTGCGGCCACCGAGGCACGCCAAAGGTGCGCTTTACCTGCCGCCACTGCGGAGAGGGAGGGGACGGCGTCGTCATCGTCAGCAACCAGCCACGCTTCCAAAGGGGCAGCAGGGTAGAAGCAGACCCCTCCCTCTCCGTACCCCCCTCTTTTTTTCTTTTCTTTTTTTTTTGGCGAGCTGGCTCCAGCCCCTTCTGATTGGGCGCCCGAGTTGGCGCCGTGGCCAATTGAAGACCGGAGGGGGCGCGCGCGAGCGAGCGAGCGAGCGAGCCAGCCAGCCAGCCAGCCAGCCAGCCAGCCGGCGGAGCGCGCGGGGCGGCGGGCGCTCCTGGATGTAAGAGCCAAGGCTGGTGCTTCGCTGCGCTGACATTTTTTGGCTATGCCTCCTCTTACGCGCGATCTCTCGCTCGAGAGTGCTGCCGTCGCCGTCGTACCCGGGCTCCCCGCGCCTCCGCCACTGCCGTCTCGCCTAGCCCGCTCTTAGCACCGCCAGCACGATCAGCCAGCACCACCGCAGCGGACACGGGGGAGGAGGAGGAGGAGGAGGAGGAGGAGGAAGAGGCGGCGGCGGCGGCGGCGGGAGCAGCGAGAGCAGGAGCAGCTCCTCTCGCCTAGGCGGCTGCGTTGCCTGCTGCGCCGCGGCCAGACGCAAGGTGCTGCTCCGGCAGCTGGAGCAGAACCAGGGATGATCCTAGGTGAGTGAGGCTGCCGTGGGCTTCTCCCTCCCGCCCTTGCGCCTGGGTCACGTTCGCTCCCTCGCGGACCCCTTGTCCCGTGGAAGACCCCTTACTTATTTGCGATGTTTGCTGTCTCCTTCCCTCTCTTTCCCTTCCCTCCCTCCGGAGAAAATATAACCTTCCCCATTCATCGCCCGCTCGGGACAGCATCTCTGATTTACTCTGCCAGCCTGGGAACAGAATAGAAAGACCTCTATAAAACCGAAGGTGGTGGTGGGGATGGTCGGTGTCTGTTCCGTCCTTTCTGTGCTCCGAGTGGCGCTGCCAGAGGACAGGATCCAGCCTTCCCTTCCCAAAATCCAGACGGAAAAGCCAGGAAGACCGTGTGAACGCCGCCGGGCTGCGGTCCCCCATCCGAGAGGGTGCGGGATGAAGGGCAATATCCCTGTAAGAGAGCGGGAGAGAGAGAGGTTCCCCCATGCCCTCCCTCCAAGTATAGAGGGGGAAAAGGGTGGGGGGAAGAGTTCCTGGAAACCTGCCATCTTCCCCGTAGCGGTCCCTCGTTTGTGCCTTGAGGCCCCCCACCCGAGGCAGCTGAGGTCTGCGTCACAAGGTGGAAGTTATTGAACTGTTCAGAACAGCGGGACTTGGGGGAGTGGGAAGGAGGAAATGAATGAAGCGTCAGGACGATCCAGGTTGGCGATGCAGTGTGTGTGTGTGGGGGGGGGGGTGATCACACGCCGGAAGAGGAGTACGGGGGATGCCAACTCCACGATCGATCTTTCTCCGTCTGTGGACACCCACCCCACGGGGAAAATAGTTCAACTGGAGAAGCCCCCCCCCCGACCTTGTCTGCCTTGCTGAGGGTCTCTCCTTTTCTCCCCCCCCCCTTCTCCGGTGCTGCCTGACTAACAGATGAAGTCTTTGGGGTGGTGGTGGTGGTAGAGGAGAGCTGGTTGCCAGGCAGGGAGGAGATTGGCAATGGTGGGGGGCGGGGGGCGGGGAGGAAAAAAGAGAATAGATGAATCCCTTATTTTGACAAACTGTCTAAAGCTTGAAGCATCAGTGTTGACCTAGATCTCTGTGCATGGCGAGGGAGGGGGTTCCCGCACGCAGCCAGACGCTCCTCCTTTTTCTCCTCTTTTTTGCTCCTTCTCAAGCTTTTTCCTTTCCTGTTGGAGGGGGGGAGAGGCCTGATAATTCAAGCAGACTCCTCAAATTGGAGGGCTTGGGGACTGTTGGTGGGTGGGTGAGTTATCTTCTTTCCTCCATCACCCTGTAAGAGAGGTTTGAGTTGAATGCTGGGGAAGGAGGGTGAGCTTGAGTTCTTGTAAGCAGGATACAAGAAGCAGCCTCAAGGTGAGGGGATGTTCAGGGTTATTTACCACAGGTTAGTTCCCCCACCACCACCACCCTTTGGTATTGTTGCATCCTCTCCATCCCAGGAGGCTAAAGGCTGTTTTCTTTCCACATGTCTAAAGGGTGGGAGGGAGGATTTGGGCCCATGCTAGGGACTGTGAGTATCAAACTGGGTGCTAGGCCAGCCCTGTCATTACATAAGGGATGGCTTGCTAGATGTTGTTGTTGAACTGTAGTTCATATAATCCTTCACCATGGGCTGAGCTTAGCTAGGGCTGTTGGGAGTTGCAGCCCTACCACATCTGGGAAGCCAGATGTTTCCCCATTGCTGTATCAGATGCAGAGAGGTGGTTGCTTTGGGCAGCAGATTCTGGGGTGGGGGTATTAGGGGGCTGAGTTCAGCATTGCAAGCAGCCTGCCCTGGTTGGCCTTGAGCCACTGTGTTCTCCAGCTTTGGCCCTCTATGTGTTTTAGACTTCAGCTCTCAAAAGCCCCAGTTAGCTTGGCCAGTGGGAAGGGATTCTGGGAGTTGAAGTCCAAAACCAAAAGAGTGGGAGAACCATTTCCTTGCTGCCACATTTGGGGATGTTGGCCCATCACCAGTGTCAAAGTCAAATTCACATATCAGATCCTCTTGCCTTCTTTAGAGAGAAGAGCACTCTCTTGTCCTTTGCCTCAGATAGCAAAATGTTTTGGGCCAGCCCTACAGTTCTGGACTGCTTGATTCGAATGCAAAGGACATGATTTTGTGTATGCAGTGGAAGAACAGTTCTTTTCTCCTCCATAAGACCATTCTGGAGGGTACCACGAAAGTGCAGGAAGGGAAGGATCCCTGTGGGCAGATGAGCCTATGAAGTTTCCAGGTGGGAGTAGGCCCAGGCTGCAGAGCAGGCCTAGCTGCATGCATGCATGTATGTGTATTCCGTCACTTATTTATAATTGTCTGTAGAGACAGACTGGGCAACTGCCTCCAGTGCATGCTTCATCTGTTTCATATGCCTTGGAGAAAGAGGAAGGGAGAGAGAGGAAGAGAAAAAGAGAGAGAGTGAGAGAAGGAAGAAGGAATTAGTTCAGGCTTTGAAGGAGGTGCACACAGAGGAACCCTGTCTTCAGCTGGGTGATATTCTACCATCCCACATTCCAGGTAACATAATTAAGAGCTTTTTGATCTCCAGTGCATTGGGGCACAGATGGAGTTTGTAAAGTGATGGAAGTAAGGAAGTGACAGGTATCAGAAATGAAAATGAGAGAGGGAAAGAGAACAGGATAGCATTTTGGGCAGTTGTTGATACTGGGCTTCTGATGAGACTGCTCACTGGTTGATGGGTGGTTGGCGTGGAAGGGAACAAAGTGTTAATTTGCTCCAAAAGAAACTGTGGCTGACTGTGGGTCTCACTAGCTTTCCTGGGCTAATGATGACCTCCATCGTATGCTATATAAGAGAGACCTTAAGACAGAAATACAACTAAAACCAGAACAACTTCAGCTTCCCTACATGATGTCCTTCAACTCCACCTTTCTCCCAGCTGTTTTCTCACTCATGGATACCACATCTAGCCCTGTAGGTGCCCATCTTGACCTTACACATAGATTCTCTTTCTCTCCCTGGATCTCCTCTTCCAGATCTCTTTCTAACTAGCTCTCCATTGTGCTTTGGGCCAAATCCACCTTGTGATGGCAAATCGACCTTCATAATGCAAACATTCCCCATCCTTGCCTCACAACTCCACACTGCCCGCTGGCCACGTCCTCCTGATCTGTGGGAATCAGGCAGCATTTTTTTCCCTCCCTGCCTCCATCTCTGTGGATCCAGACTGCTGCTGCTGCTGCTGCTGCTTTTGCTTCCTTGGACATGTCAAAATCTTTTATCGCAGAGTGGGCCTGAGGAGGAAAAGAATTCTTGCTGGCGTGGCTGTACTGATCTGATACCCTTGTCGTAGAGACCTGAGAATCACCTGTCTGCCCTATTGGGCTCCTTGGATGAGATGGCCTCCTAGCTTTGCAACCCCTTCTTTCTGTTCACAAACCTAGCACTCATATTTGAGGATTGCAGCCTTCTATTTGACCGCTGTCTGTTACCTGTTTTGCTGTCCCAGTAATAGAAGAGCACGTGCATAGATATGTGTGTGCTGGAGTGAGAAAGGCTATTAGTGATCATGGATGGGGAAAAGAGAGAAGAGGAGCTGGTTGTATTGCACTGTTGGGCCTTAAATGCAACCTGGAGTTTCTCCGGGAGCAGTCCCTGCCTCGAGTCTGTGCATACTTCCCTCCATCCCTCTCTTTCTCCCATGGCTACTTGCTTGCTTTGAATTCTCCACTTCATCTCAGCCACTCCTCTGTTTCTCTCTTCTGTGGATCTCTCTGTATTACATTCTCTCTCTCTCTCTCTCCCTCTCTCTCTCTTTGCTTCAGTCCTGGGTTACAAGCTGCCAAATAGCTTGTGTGTGAGAGAGACATGGAATGGGGCCAGAGTCCCGGGTATTTCCCAGGTAGGTGCCAGACTTGCCCCTGGAGTGGGGAATACCCCACAGAGATTATGTGGCATGGCACTGTGACCCATGGCTTGTTTGTGTTTCATCTGTGGCTGATGGATGAGATATTTGTGGTCAACTTTGACTTATGGCAACCCCCTAAATGAGGGGCCTCTGGGTCACCCTGTTATCAGCAGCCCTGGGCAGGGTGAGGTATAGGCCTACTTAATTTTGTTAGTGCTGCCTCCCCCTGCTATGGAAAATCTTGCAAAGTCCAGCTGAAGTATTACAATGGAGATGTTTCTAAGTTGAAATCCAGCTGTTTTTCAGAGTTTGACCAATGTGTGGTGCAACCTGGGATGCAAATGTTTTCAATTTCAGCACAGTCATGGGTTTTTTGGTTTTGCTTTTTTTGGACAAATTGATTTTGTTGTCCCACATCTGTGAAAATAGGAAAAGAGATCATGATCTGCCATTGGGAGGATTTGAAGAGGTAGATGGCAAAGCATGTCACTTTTTAAAATATGGCCAAGACTAAGGGAGGGATGACAAAGGCAGTTCTGCAGGTGCGCGTGTAGGCGCATGCACTCCAGTGATAGCTCCTGGAAAGGATGGTGGGAGCAGTCAAGGAGCAAGGATAAAGTGCAGAGGCATTGCGGGGACAAGGGGGCCTGCTGAAATTAGTGTGTCCAGCAAGAGGCATTCAGAGCTAATGTGTAACTGGGGTTTTGGAGCATGCAGGCCGGGGTGGTTGTAATGCTGGTGATGTGCAGTCTGTGGCCTTGTTTAAGGGGATGGGAAGCCACTGAGCAAAGTCTGATAACAGCAGGACCAGGGGAAAGCAATGCGTGCACCCAGGGAGAGGATCACACAGAGTGATGAACAATGACAGCAGTGAAGTGGGAGAGAGGAGGGAGGGAGGGATGGAGGGCATAGGATGGAATGCCGTGCCGAGAGGGTGATCATAATGCACTGTGAAAAGTGGTGATGGAAGTCCTGTGAGCAATGTTGGTGCCTGGCAGGATAATTGCAGTGCAGCAAATCTGCCCACTGTCGTTTAAGTGTACTCTTGGGAAGGCAAGGGTTAAAGTTCAGTCTCACCCACCCCACCCCTGAAAAGAGCACCCTCATGCCTTTGTTTGTGTGTTTATTTATGGATTTATCATTCAGCCTGAGCTGTGGGGAGCCTTTGCTACATGCTGGTTTGCTGTTCACCCATTAGATTGAACTCTGTATGTTTTATGAGTTACATTTATAAGGTAGGCGTATGTGGCTCTCCCCATCTTCATCCTCCACTTTGTCCTAGAAACACAATCCTGTGAGGTAGATCAAACCGAGAGAGGATGACTGACCTGAGTTCACCCAGTGGGTGTCATGGCTCAGTGGGGACAAGTCCTCATTCCAACAGTTTTATACTGCCATGCCACACAGTGATGCTCTTTCACGAGTAAGTGCATTTCATGGTGTGGTGTACCAGTGCATGGGAGCTTGACTTGAATTTGGCCCAGCTCACTAAGACTGGCAGGCTAAACTGGCCCTGGCGCTGCTCACGCTTCATTTCCCCTGCCCAGTTCTTTGACCAGAGCTGCTTTGGACATCCTTTGGCATAGCTAACTAGTTAATGATGATGATGATGCCAAACACTGAATGTTTTCAGGTTGCCTTACAAGCTGGGTCTTGTTTGGCTTGTAATTAGAATCAGAACTGGCTTCTTGCTTGTTTGCCTCCCTTTCTTTCTTTCTTTCTTTCTTTCTTTCTTTCTTTCAAAAGATGAGAACTATGATATCCTTTTTGAGGATGTGAGCAGAAAGATGGCATGGGGCCTGGAGAGAGGGAGTGATCTAAGAGCAGAACCAACAAACACAGCAACATCCTAGCTCTTGGTTTGGAGACAAGAGCAGGGGGAGCAAGGTTTGGGCACTTACATTCTTCAACTAAGGCCTTTGGCTGGCAGAGCTGTGAAATAAATATAGCTCATTCTCTGTCAATTTGGATCATCCCAGACCAAAACTGAGAGCTCAGCTTCCTGCCCTGGAGGGAGAGGAAAAAAGAGCTTCAGCAGAATCAAGAGAATAACCCAGGGATGGAGTTTTGTAGGGGGAACCTGCCCAGCCCAAGTGGTCCCAATTCTTACCTTGGCAGAACTTCTTGTTATACTCTGAATATGAAAATGTCTGTCTGTCTGTTGTCAATCTGTCTTAGAGTCAGGCTCTGCTATTTTTTTTTTCTCCACATCAGCCTGGCTTCCAGTCAGCTTTTGAATTGTCTTTCATGACAAGCAAAGAAATATGGTGTGCCACAAAGTGCCTCCATCCCTGGGGCTTTGCAAAAACTCAGCTGTGCCATCGTGAGCCTAGGTGTGTTCATCTGGCTTGAAGGACCAGTGGTTGCCATGGGGGCTGCTATCAGCTTTTGCACACTGGATAGGCTTGGATCCAAATCATTCTTGATACCGGAGCTCAGTTTGCAGGGTCTTTCCTGCTGAATAGAAAGGCCTGCTCCCTTTCGATCGAGTAAGGGTGGCTGCCTTCAACCTCCAGGGCTATTCTTTGCTAAACTTGGAGACAGTTCTGAATCCATGTTTGCTGTTTTCCTTTGCAGGGGATTACTCCCCCCCAATGGATGACTAGGTTTGTGTGCAAAAATTAAATTATATTTTTTAAAAACATATAAAAAATTATATTTTTTAAAAGGCTCCCCACAGCTCAGGGATGGGTTGGCACAAAGACAGCAGAGGGATGAGGTAAAACAGGAAAGACAGAGAGAAGAGAAGGGGTGGCACAGGAAAAGAAGGGATAGAGTGGCATTGAGATACAGAGAGCAGAGATGGGATGACATAGACTGTGTGTTAAAAATTCTACAATGCTGCAGGCTCCACCCACTGTTGGCTCTGTCTCCTTTTACTAGTAGCATTGGTCTCAATCTTTTCATAGAGAAAATAAAGGCCTAAATCTCCTAAAGTCACCAGATTCTGTCTGATCTTGGAAGCTAAGCAGTGTCAGCCCATCTTAGTACCTGAATAGGAGGCCGCCAACAAATACCAGATGCTAAAGGCTATATTTCAGAGGAAGAAACTGACAAAACCTTCTCTGAGTATTCCTTGCCTAAGAAAACCCTATGGAATTCATGGGGGTACCATAAACAGAGAGGCAACTTGAGGGCATCCACCCTCCCACCCATAGAAAATTGTTTCCCAACTCTGTCCTAAAGACTTGGCTCCCGTGGAGCCCTTTCCTGCTGCAGAAGATTCTGGGACATGCTCTAGAGGGTACATTTGGTTCCTGTTGGAAGGCCAGGAATTCCTGGATTCCTGGCCTTCCCTCTTACTTCATGTGAACAAAGAACTCATTCATTTGCACCTGCCTAATGTTCCCCTGTGGCAATATGTTGCAAGACTGGTGATGTTAGGCCAGCTGTCTTGTGGGGAGTCCTGGCAGTCATTTCCAGGCCTTTTGCTGAGAACCTCTGGCAAGCTTCCCAGGAACCCCAGAGTAAGGGGCCTAAGTCATTTTGTCGCCTGAGGCAGAGCAGCAGGTGATGCACCCAGTGGCCCAGTTCGTGGTGCATCATACCCAAAGCCACCCATCTTGTTGCTGACAAGCACCTTCCTTCTACGACAGAAATGCAATAATAGCAAAGCGAATACACGTGACCCTCCACATTTGCTAGGGTTAGGGACACAGGACCTTTGCAAAAGTGAAAAATTCGCAAATAAAATTTGTGTGTCTGTGGGAAGGGGGCTGAGGCACAGGTGGGGAAAGTGGGCATCCAGGGTCTAAACTAAGTCAGGGAAAGGAGATGGTTGGCATGGTGGCCCTGTATTTCCTTTCTCTTGCCCGTCTCCTTCCTTGGGTGTGTGTGGGGCACGGGTACAGGGTTTGTGGTGCTGAGCGTTTGGGGAGAGAGCCATCCTTAGCTGGCCAGACAGAGACTGGTAGAGGAAGAGAAGGACCAGAGGTGGGTTTTTAAAGGGCTATACGGCCTGATTGGAGCCACCAAGAGGGAAGGTTCCCCGCAAAAAGAAGCACCTAAGGTGGGAGGGCAGGGGTTGGAGAAACTCGCAAATAATCAAATCCGTGAATGCCAAACCCACAAATGTGGATGGCTGACTGTAGCTATCAATTTGCTGCCTGTTGGCACCCATAGCTTACCTGAGGTAGCTGCTATCTCCTTCTCCTTATTTTATTTATTCATTTATACTCCACCTTTCTCCAGTAACGGGATTCAAGGCAGGTAGCAACATGTTTAAAAACAATACAAATTAAAAACTGTACAAAATCATTAATAAAGTATAAATATAAAAGTTACTTTAAAAGTGATCAAACAATTTATAAAGTTAAAACATTAAGCACATTAAAATTCATTACAAGACTATATACAGACCTAAAAAACAGTACTGTACAGCATTATAACCCTATGCTTGTCAGTTTCTAAAAACCTGATGGCATAAAAGTATTTGACTTGCTGAGGGAATGAGGGGCAATGATGGCATTCCTGGGGAGGGAGTTCCAAAGTCTGGGAGCAGCCACTGAGAAGGCCATCTCCCTTGTTACCAGCAGATGAACTTGAGAAGGTGGTATGACAGGGCCTCTCCAGATGACCTAAGAGCTCCAGTGGATTCCTAATAGCAGAGCCAACTCTACCCCAGAGTTTACTGGAGCAATATCTGGACACCACTGCTGTAGGTTCTGTGATTCCTCCCACCCTTCCCAGGCCATTCTTTTTAAAAAGCTGAATGCTGAAAGTAGAATCAGTTATACAAGAATAAGTCAGAGCATGCAAATCTACTTTATTCCAAGATATGAATTTGGCTTTGCTGTCAATTTGAAAAAAGAAAAAGGATTTATTCGTTGTGGAGTCCTTGGGCATGTGAATGGAATTGCAGTAAAGATGTGGCTGCCTCTGTGCTTTGCTACATCAGTTCTGTGGGGGCTGTAGTAATCCCACAGTTGCTAAGTCCAGCCAGACAGCAGGGTTAATCGAGGATACAGATGGGATCCCCAAGCAGCTCTGTCTGAAGAAGACCCTGGCCCTTGATCTGACTTGTGAAAGCTGCTGCTGCTGCCTTCTCTTGTTCTCTTTTCAAGCCATATATGCCATCAGGAAGCCTGTGAGGTTTAGGTGGGTGGGTTGGGATGTCAAGGTCAGACATGGTTTCAGATCACTAATTTGTTTGTGGCTCTCTGAATGGCACTAGCTCTTGCCCAGAGTTTCCCATCGATAAAATGGAAGCCCTAGTGCTCTGTCATTCTTCCCATCTTGCCTTCTAAGCCTACGGTGAAGGAAAATAAAACAGCTGAAAAAGTGTTTTTACTTATTATTACACACACATGCGCGCGCGTGCACGCACACACACACACACACACTGTGTAAATAGTAGCCGTGCCTTTTTTTTTTTTGTCAAGACTTAGATTCAGAAGTGTTCTGATTGTGACTTCGATTCAACTGTATCGGTAGGGTAGTGGGCTTCTGAATTCCACAGAATTCTTTCATCAGAAAAAAAAAATCCTGTACACCTGCAAGGTTTCTTTTATTTCCTGTCTGCACAACTGAACTGAGAAAATGTGCAGTTTAGGCATTTTGTATCCTGTCTGTATTTAAGGTAAAAAAATTTTTTTTAAAAATGAAAATATCCCACACTATACTCCTGAAACTCTTCCATTGGCTTTATGTGTGGAAGGAACTGAAATTCTGAGGCAGCTACAGCTTGGATGCAGGGTGGGTGGTGGACTCACCCATTCTCATCTCTCCTGAGTACTGTTTTGACTCAGGCAGGGTGTTGTATTCAAATGATGCTGCCTATAATTGGCCTCCCACATGCACCTCTTGGAGCTGGGAATGAGACTTGGCAATCTTGATCCCCAACGTTCCAAGGGATTATGTGACCCCAATATTCTAAGTGATTACATGATGTTTATGTAACTCCTTTTCCACACCCACTCCCTTTTTTTGCATTCCCACACTGTGTTGTGTTATCTGTTCTGCCCCTGCCTCTGCTGTGAATATTCATATGCATTGTTCATTTGCAACACTGATTTAATTCTGGGCTTTTGAATAGAGTTCTGATGACTGAAAGAAGGCTCAGCAACCTAGTTTCTTGTCCATTTACCTTTCCCTCTTCGTTCTCTGTCGCAGTCTTGAAGTGTGGGTGTACTTTGGAGCTTGGAAGGTTTGCTTGGTTTGAACTACTGCTTCTAGAATATCTCTGCCACTGTGGCCACTGTTGTAGTCCAGAAGGGTAATGTTGCCAGGCTTTAGGTTTTGTAGCAACAATTGTCAAAATAGTAGAATTTTCTCTCCATTAACTTCCACCTAGGATGAAGGACTCTTTTCTGTATGAATTTTGGCAGATGAAATACAGTTTTAAGGCATTCTTTGGAAGGATTTGGTAGAGGAACCCCCCATCCTCCTTAATCTATCTCTGCCACAAGAGTTCCATGGTCCAGATGCTATAAACGGGCTCAGTTGGCACTGATTCTTGCGTTCAGAACATGAGCCCTTTCAGCTCCTGCTAAAATTCTTCATTATGCTGTCCAAGGCACAGTGAGAGTTACAATTGATTGATCTTTAGAAAGGGACACGGTGAAGTCCTACTCCAATTCCACAACCATGAGCTTTCCAAACCTCAAGGGCATCTGGAAGAAGAAGAGGTGGGTGTCCTGAAGGCTGGGCAAGTTCACACAGTGTCTTCATCTTTTCCGAAACAGGGTATGTTTACCATGTAAACATGGTATATAAGTGTAAAGCATGAATATTGTGAAACACACTTGTAAATGGTCAGCTAATATAGAATTGTCCATCAGAGAACTAAAGTGAGCTGAGGTGGGAGTGACCAGCTTGTGGCTCTCCAATGTTGTTAGACTAAAATTTCTCATAATTCTTAATCATTGGCAGTATTGGTTGGGATTGATGGTAACCAGAGTTCAGCAACATCTGCAGGGCCAGAAGTTGCTCACTCTTGGACAGAAACCTTATGTTGAGTCTGCACTGGATAGTGGTAGGAATAAGATAGGTCTGGATATAATGTTATATCTCTTGCAGTAGCTTGGCATAGATTTTGATTCCCAGTTGGATTAAGATGATGACGAAGATGATAATAGCAAAACAATTCCTCCTCAGTGTACTTTAAATAAGAGTGAGAGAATATAGCCCTAAACCCATGTTGTGGTTTCCAAGGTGCCCCCAGTACCCCAGTTTAAGAAATTGTTCAAATTCTAACAAATTTGCTCAAAAACATGGCAATTTGAGTAGATTTGCCCCTTCCCTGATGGTCCCCAGAACCTTTGAAAAAAAAAAGCCCATTTTCAGCAAAAATAAGAACAGGAGGTGATGTCACATTGTTTCCAGGTCACCTGGGACACGTGGGTGTAGCCTGTGGGGGGAGGGGGGTCATAGAAGTGAAAATTGGCCCCCGTCCTCAATATAGTTGCCCACCTCCAGACAAAACTGTATGGCAGAAGTTAGTTATATGACAGAAATAATATATAGTCCTCCCTCAACATTTGGAGGTTTGACCTTTGTGAATTTGACTGTTTGCGAGGAGTGTGTGTGTCTCCCCCGCAATTCTCCTCCTCCATTCCCTTGCATTTTGACAGGCATGGAGAAGGAAGGCAAGTACCTGGACAAAAGGCAAGGGAATGTCAGGGGGAGGCCTGGAAGGAAATGGGAGGTGGGTTGGGGAAATTATTTGTGGTTTTTCCACTTTCTTGAGGTTTCTGCACCCCAAACCCTCAAGAAAGTGGAAGGGACACAACTGTGGAGACCAGGGTTCAGTTCCCTGCTCGGCCTGGAAACCCACTGTTACCTTGGGTGTGTCCCACATTCTCAGCCCCAGAAGCCCTCGTGATAGGTTTACTTTAGGGTCACCATAAATTGGAAGTGACTTGAAGGCACACAACAATTTCTCAGAAATAAGTCATGCCAGACTAATTTTATTTCTTTTTATGACAGAGTTACAAGCTTGATAGATGAAGGGAATGCTGTCAACATAGCATATCTTAATTTCAGTAAGGCTTTTGACAAAGTTCTCCATGACATTCTTACAAAGAAGCTAGTAAAATGCGGGCTGGACAGGGCTACTGTTAGGTGGATTTGTAATTGGTTGAGTGACCGAATCCAAAGATGCTCACCAATGGCTGCTTTTCATCCTGGAGAGAAGTGACTAGTGGGGTGCCACAGGGTCCTGGGCCCAGTGCTATTCAAACATCTTCATCAATGACTTGAATGAAGGAGTAGAGGGCATGTTGATCAAATTTGCAGATGACACCAAATTGGGAGGGGTTGCTAATATGCCAGAGGACAGGATCAAAATCCAAAATGACCTTAACAGATGGGAGTGCCAGGCCAAAGCTAACAAAATGAATTTCAACAGAGAGAAATGTAAGGTCCTACACTTAGACAGAAAAAATGGAATGCACAAATATAAATTGGGGGACACGTGGCTGGGTAACAGTATGTGTGAAAGGGATCTAGGAGTCTTGATGGACCACAAGTGAACATGAGTCAGCAATGTGAAGCAGCAGCCAAGAAAGCCAACGCAATTCTCGGTTGCATCAATAGGAGTATGGTGTCTAGATCGAGGGAGGTACTGGTACCACTCTACTCTGCTTTGGTTAGACCTCATCTTGAATACTGTGTCCAGTTCTGGGCACCCCAATTCAAGAAGGACATAGTCAAGCTGGAGCAAGTCCAGAGGAGGGTGGCCAAAATGGTGAAGGGTCTGGAAGCCATGCCCTATGAGGAGCAGCTTAGGGAGCTGGGTATGTTTAGTCTGCAGAAGAGAAGGTTAAGAGGGGCATGATAGCCATGTTTAAATATTTGAAGAGCTGGCATGTTGAGGAGGGATTGGGCTTGTTTTCCGCTGCTTCAGAGACTAGGACAAGGAGCAGTAGATTCAAGCTGCAGGAAAGGAGATTCCACCTGAACCTCAGGAAGAACTTCCTGATGGTCAGAGCTGTCTGGCAGTGGAATATGCTGCCTCGGAGTGTGGTGGAGTCTCCTTCTTTGGAGGTTTTTAAGCAGAGGCTGGATGGCCATCTGTTAGGAATGCTTTGATGTGTGTTCCTGCATAGCAGGGGGTTGGACTGGATGGCTCCTGGGGTCTCTTCCAACTCTGTGATTCCATGATGCTAACAACAACACAACCAAAAAGCGGCTTTTTGTGTGGAAAGAATAGGAGCTTTGTGCAGTTTTAATAATTCAGGACAAATATCTAGACTCTGGATTCTTTAATTCCACTTGACTTTGTTTTTTGCCGGGCTCTGATCGACAGATCTTGAGGTTCCAGAAAATGAAAAGAAAAAGCAAATTTTACAAGACTAAACTCATCCAGTCTATGACCAATATTTCTTGTCACCGCATGTGCAAGTGGAGCCCTGAACAGTTGATTTCTTAATGGAATCTTGAATTTGGGGGGCATAGGAGGTAGAAACTCCTTGACAACTGGTCTAACTTCTCCTCAGAAATGGGAATGCAGAGTCCGACAGATTAACTTGTGCAATGCAGTCTCTGGTGTGATGCAAACAGAGAATAGGTACTTCCCATCTATGCTGTTGTAAACTCACAACCAAACTTGATTTGAAAAAAAAACCTGACACAGAGACCACCAAGACAAATTGGGGATCATAGTATGTCCTGAGGGGTATCTTTATCCTTTCACCCAACCTCATCCTGATTAGAATCATAATCTCTCCTCCTTCCCCGCCCCCGGCCACTCCATGCAGCAGGGGGAAAACTCTGCTTGTTGTTTTCTTCTCTTTGCAAATGGCAGGAGGGATATTTCTAATCAGGATTAGAAAGGGTTAAAACACCTTTGGTTGGCAGCCCGGTGTTAAGGCATGCCATGTGGGACTGGCCGTATCATTAGGCAGAGGAAGGTGGCCATCTGAGATAGCAGATGTTGTATACTGGGAAATTGTAACAAATGGCTGGTTATTTACTTTGTTATTACTACTTTTCTTTTTTAACTGTTGGGCATAGAGAGGGGTGCCTGTGGAAGTTTCTGCCTCATGTGCCAAAATATAAAAAACATTGTGACAAAGTTCAGATGACTTCAAGATACCTTAACGGTAACTGATGTCGTTTTAGAACTTTCTGCTCACATGTAAGTTGGGTTCAGTGGTGTATAATCCCAGGTAAGTGGATGTTAAGGTTGCAGATAGGCACAACTATGGGTGACTAGTATTCTTCCATCTTGTAAAGTGAAGTCGGAGCCATGAAGGCTTGGGCATATTTAATCTAGTACAGTGAGCCCTCCATTTTTGCATGGCTTAGGTGCATAAGACCCCCACTAAAATGGGAAAAATATGAATAAATATCAAAATCAAAAGTGCAATTTTTTTAAAGCTGAAAACACTTCTCTAGGAATCTGTGGATCCTCTAGTGCAGTTCTGTGGTCAACTTCTGTTGGAAGTGGGCCATAAAGTTACAGTGGAGGACTTAGCAATGCTTATAGAAGTGTTCTCTCTAGAAAGTGAACCATAGAATCATGCCAGAGGACCTAGAGATTCCTAGAGAGAACGTATTTTTTTTCTGTGGCAAGGGAAAATAGAATAAGAATTTTTAAAATAAAATAAAATAAACCATCTATAATCAAATCCAGGAGTGCTGAACCTGTGAAAGTGGAGGGCCCACTGGAGTCTTTAAGTGGACAAGATATTAATTCATTTTCTTCCTGCCTTACTCCCCATCCTCCACATAGGAGGCAAACATTGGCAGTCTTTATGATTATATGTCTGTGAATCAGTGCAGATTCACAAATCGTTGGCATGTTGGTTGATTTCCCAGTCATATTTACAAGGCAGGATGTGTGTGTGTGTCTGCAAATTTTATGAATGCTGTTTCCATTTGTTTGCTACAGTTTTCACACAAGATGCCATGATAGTGTCATTGTTAGTGAAGGCCTGAACAGAAAGTCTGGCCATCACAACCTTAAAGTTTCAGGGCATTCCCCCCATAAAAGGCAATAGCAAGGAATCAGGTGCTCTCTTTCAACATGTGGTCTTCGCTTCGGCAGGGTTGGTCTAATAATAGGTTGACGTTCTCCTTTTTGATTTATTGGATTGCCAATGAAAAGAGCTTCTCAAATTCAGCTCTGAAATCAGAAGAGCCCTATTTGTATTGTGGGCTTCACTTGGCCTGGGATGGGAATGGGGTCCCAAGGCAGCTCCTCTGGTTTTGTTCTCTTTTTTTCTAATGTTTTGGACCAGATCAGGAAAGCATTATTTTGTGAAATGTTCTTTTATGACATTTTAATGAGGGGGGGAAAAAAGACCGTAATGGCTTTTTCCTGCATTTCAATATTTCCCGGTCAATCTGCCCACACACACACACACACACTTTCGCCCAGAAAGCCAAGGAGAAGAAAACTGTTTCTTTATCGTACTGTGTCATTTCT
This sequence comes from Cyclura pinguis, assembly GCA_030412105.1. Lineage (NCBI taxonomy): Eukaryota > Metazoa > Chordata > Lepidosauria > Squamata > Iguanidae > Cyclura > Cyclura pinguis. Next base: position 191,228,299 of record CM059600.1, on the reverse strand, counting down.
TCAGTCTTTATACTTGAAGAATCTAATTCCAGTCTAACTAGAAGTGTTATTTTGTTGTTGCTGTTTTAAAAAAAATAGTTATCTTATTTATCAAATGACAGTTTGGCCCTTCCTGATATGACAGCCAGAACCAAATCCTAACTGCCAACACAGAAATCAATTAACATTTTATTAACTATTCTGTCAGTAGAGAGATCCCTGAGATTGTATTTTGAAATGCTTTGGAGATGAACATCTGAAAATGATGTCTGTACTGGAGCTTCATACTGGTTTGATAACCATTCCTTCTCTCCTCACCAAGAAACCCTGGAATTATAGTTAAGTTGAGAAATACTCTGGATTTCTTAATAAAATTCCCAGTGCTCTTAGTAAACTGCAGTTTACTGTTCCTTCTTTGGAAGAAGCCATAATAGAAAAAAATGTAAATGAGTTATATTAATGATACACTTAGCATGTGCCTACTTACATTTTAAAAACAGAAAAGGTAAATAGAAGTGATTCTGTCCCCACCCCTTACCTTCAATTTTTGTAACATGAAGACATGCTGTTAAGAAATTGATGGTTATATGTTGGATGAAGGACCTCTGTGTAAAGGAAAAGCTTTTCTGCTTCCATGATACATGCTCTATCAAATAAGATGAAAAAGAGAGTTTCCTAAAAATACAAAACAGGAGATCTAAAATGGGGGATGTGACTGTGAAGTTACAGTTTCTGTCACCAGTACTCAGTTTCTGGTTGCTTCTGTATTTCTGTAATTCTGTAATGTGGCAATGTTGTGGAAACATATGTGACTTTTATGACCGAGCGTGTGAATGTTTAAAATGAATGTGGGGAAAGTGTGTCCTTCTGGATGTGGTTACTCTGCAAGTCCTATTATCCCTGCCAACATAGACAGTAGTGAGGGATCATGGGAGCTGCAGTCTGACCACATCTCCCATGCCTAGGGTAAAGTTGTTAAATCTGGTCAGTAGTATGGAGTCATTGAGGTGGCTTTTTTTTTTTTTTGGCACTATGTGTCCTTGTTAGATCTTAAGTTAAATCCACTTGATGGTGCCAGCTTGAAGCAGAGGCTGTTCCCGGGGGGGGGGGGTCAGTTTCTTTTCATGGTTTTTGTTTTCTGCTTCTGGGCTCCGATCGTTCCTCTTGCTCTTGCAGGATGCTCGAGGATTTTGACCGGCCCATCTGAATGAAGGATCCCAGCTAAATCAGACTTCCCCCTCCTCCTGCTCCTCCCCTTGTCCATGCTCTCTGGGTCTATGAGCGTCTGAGCCAGGCGCCCAGCCGGCCTTTACGTAACCAGGTATCCACAGCTTTAGTGGCTATTTTTATCGCCTGAGCAGGATCTCATTTGTGGGCTGGTTTGTAACAATTGCCCAGATTTTCAGCTGTGGTAAATCTACTCTGCCTCTAGAGATAGCAAGCCTTGATGCTTGGCTCTGCTCTGTCCCAGGAAGGGAGGGGATCCGTTCCAGGCATTGCCAACCCAGCTTGTCATCGACTTTGCTGCGACCTTCAGTTGTTGGGCCCACACTGCAGTGATGCTGTCTGCAGAGTTTAGCCAGGGCTGTAATAGCAAGCTGGATCCCAGTGTCCTGGGAATGCTCTGTGTACGCAGCCAAGGATTTCAAAGCCTTTCCTGCAACAAGAGAGTCATAAGCACATACACAGTTCTCTCAAGGGCTGCTTAACAAGGGCAGGAGCTTTCTGGTTTGGGAACTATTTTTCTTCCAAAGGACAGAACAGATTACTTCAGACCTAGAACATTTGGATTCATATCTGTGTCTGTCTAGTGGATGTGCTAATTTCCATGTCTTTTCTACTCTGTTCCTAACTTGTAAAATGAGAATAATCAACAGTGGGACTCAAACTTTTCTGAAAGTCTAACCTACTGGCCAGATCAACTCGAGATGTTTGTGGCAAATTGTGGGAAGGATGTTGCAACAAGGTGAGGAAAACCAGAGGCTGAAATGCTGACTGGGGTATTCTGGGAGGTATAGTCCAAAAACAAGTCTTTATGTTTCTCAGGAAACTGTAGGCGGTAGTATTCTTGTCGTCATTATTGGCTTTCTGTGAATAGCATCTCAGGCAAAGCTGTGGGAATAACAGTAGGATCAACAGTGAGAACTGTCAAGTGTATTTAACTTGCATGTGTGTGCATACCAAATGCTGTGATCATAATAATGTCTAGCATTCACATACTGCATCACGTACAATATTGCAGCAGCTTTGTAAAATAGGTCAGTGTTGTTTACCTTTTTATTGCTTACAAGGTGCTGAAGTCAAAGGAAAAGGGACTAGACGATGGGTATCCAGTAAATTCTTGGTAGGAAGTAGGATTTGAATTAGGATCTTCCTGACTCTCTGTCAGGAACACTCTCTGTCATTGCACACCTAACCTCGGTCAGTTGGGATGGCTGTTTTCTTCAAATTGGAGGCTGGTAGGAGTGTCTCTGAGAATATGAAGAATGTCGTCTCTGTGAACCTCTTACAAAGGAGTCATAATAATGCTCAAGCACAACTGTTTTTGTTGGTTACTGATGATTATCAGGTTGCTTCAGGCTGCCACGCCCACCTCACTTCTTGTAAATTAATGTTTTCCCTTCAGCAGACTGTACAAAATAACTTTCCACCCTTTGGTTATTGAGCTATCAAATATACCATGGTTTCAGTTTGCTTTGTCCTGCTAAGAAAACTGGAGAACTTGCCTCATCCGACTCCAATCGAATGGTCCCAGCCCTGGGCTGCCTTCATATTATTTGATTATAGGGCAGGAAACAGATAGGCAGGGAGGTAGGACCACATCCACAAGTGGATAAGAAGGTCCTTTATGGGAGAGCTTTGGGCATGGATTATATGCAGAAAAGCAGGAAGTGCACCTGAAATGCACTTCCTGTATTTGAGCATAGTCTTGGCCTTCAGTGTCAGAGTACATTACCCACTGCATTTTTGCTCACATGTTTATACTCACAGTCACTCTTCATGTGCAGTTGTATGTGTTGTACCCATGTTGGGAGTGCATGTCCATGTCCCTTTGTGGTAGAGAAGGACATGTTCAGGCATTCCTGCTCCTTTGAGTATTTCCTAATGTGTGAAGACTGCTAGTATTTGCTTGCTGAAGACAACTTTTAGGTCCTACAGTATTAAAACTGTGAAAGAGCATTCCATTCCATCAACCCAGCCTGTGTTCTGATGTGATATTTCAAAACGAATGGAGTTGTTTTCAACTAATCTAGGATTCAAATCTCTACCTCCCAGGTCTTACTTCAGTACCTATTTAGCCACTAGACCACAGAGGTAAAGGGAGCGGAAGATGCCTTTTAGTTGTGCAAGTGGCTCAGGGGCGTAACTATGCAGGATTGGGTGGGCTGGGTCCCCAGGACTGGAAGCTGGTGGTACCTTTTGCCCCACCCCATTTCCCACCTAGCCATGCTTCTGCCAGTTCTGTCTCTGGTGTCTCTGCAATTTCTCCCTTCCCCTCCCTTAGAGGCCTTTCATTTCCTGCTTCTTCCTTTCCAGCATCAGTAGCTTTAGCAGTAGCAGAGTCCCTCCCATCTCTCAGTGGTCTCTGGCAGGCCGGCTACCCCTATCCTGTCTCCTGAGGAAGGGCCTGTGGAGTAAAGCTGGATAAAGCTACCCCTGTGCCCCCAAGCACTAAGCTGTGCCTCTGAAGTGGAGAATCACTGAGCCACTAAAAGCTGCGTGTAGTATAGATTATTCCACTTTGTGCCTGCAGCTGCATTTGTACTACAGATGTAACTGAGGATCTCGATGAGATTTGGATCACATATCCCAGAGGATCACCCTACTGCTGCTCAATTATAGATGGCTTCAGCCTGCCATTATACTTATTCTTCCGGTTTGGGGTGTTTGGTACCTAGCAGGACTGGCCTGCCTTGCCTGTTATATGAAGTATGTCAGTGTACAGTGTCTCCAGAACACCTTGCTATGACCATACTTCTGGTGCGTGGAGCCACACTAGTATGGTTTGGGCTGCAGGTGTCATTGGGCAGTGGCTTGGGCTTCCTTTCCACCTGCTACAGGGCGCAACATGGCAGCCATTCCTGAAGCAGCAGTTTTAGCCCACATGACTGTGTGGAGATTGTCTTCTGGGTCAGCTGGTGGATACCAATCTGATGTGAGGCTTCACTCTTTCTCAGTTTTGTACCTCCTTGGGTTTTTATCCCAAACAAAGACTGGATTGAGGAACTCATGCTCCTCACCTGCATTCCCTGCATTCCTTTTTGCTGGTGGTGGTGGGGATATGGATACATAGCAGTGCAACATAATTTCACTTGAAGACATTAGATCTCTTTTATGACCTTTTTGTATCAGATCATATCTTTCTACCAAAGAGCTCACAGTGGTGTATATCTGATGATCCTCATCTCGATTTTCCTCATCTCAGCTTTCCCGTGAGGTATCTCAGGCTGAGAGAGAATGATTGGTCCAAGGTCACCCACTTAGGATTTGGACCCAGGTCCTTACAGGCCTAGTTTAACACACTGACCATTGCGGCTGGCTGTCCTATAGGTAACAAAACTCTGAAATACTCCAAAACATCATCTAAAATTCTAGAAAGATATTTTAGTAGATTCCATGGCCGAAAAGATTCAAGGAAACCGTAAAAATAGTACTTATACATCCTAAGATCTGTTACATTGCACCAATATAATATGAAAAGTAGTGATACCTGATTGTAACTTCTTCTCTCTGTTTTTGTGCATTGAGTTTTGCGTATGTCATCGTTGATTTCCCCCTCATTTTCTCATTTGTTCTCTGTTTTTAATCTACTAATATATAAAAGTTAACGTTTGTTTGTTCGTCTGTGTCAGGCGAGAAGACCTCATATGATTGACTGCCTAAGAAGATTCTATGGAATTGTGGAGTTTGTAGTTTAGGGAGGGGCCTTTAGAATTCTCAGCCAGAGAGCTCTTGGGCCTGTCTTGAATAGGCCAGTAGCTATGGAGATGATGCCTAGCAGCAAGGAGGAGGGCAGCGTATTCCCTCAGGAACCCAACCTCTGAATGTTAACAACTCTGAATACAGATTGGATTGAGGAATATGGGGGAAAGTTACAGGTACTGGACAAGACAGATCGGGGAATTAGAGACACAGGATCTCATATCTTTCTAACAAGTATTACCTATGAGAAAATAAAATCCTGGGCAATGCCGAGTATGTATGCTAGTAATATAATAAAACCTTAAAATTTATTAAAGGCATTTAAAAACTATGACTTAGTCTTAGAGTGACAAGCAGCCTTAGGAACTGGTAGTCAACCCTTTAGCTGCCAACAGTTGTTCTGCTCAAAATCCCCACTGCCACCACCAAAGGCTGCTTTCCAGTCTCTCTGGGCTTTGAGGTCTATAATGATTCACTTGCATGCTCTGTGTAATTTACCTCTTGACTGAATTGTGGGATGATTCAGGGAAAAGAGGCAGCAGGAAAGCATCAGCACCTTTGTGTGTGTGTAATAGATCAAAGGTGTATAATAGATCAAAGGTCAGTGTGTAGGTTTTAGGGGCTGGAGCTAGCTCATAGGAGGTTTCTCATCTGGACTCCATCTTCAAGTTTTTGTGATTTGTTTACATTGTGACTGCTATAGTTCCTCATATCCCTGCATCTATGCATGTAAAGCCAATTCGTACAGACAGCTCAGCTGAGATATTACTGACTATATTTATACCCCTTTCATTCCTTAGGGTGGAATAAGTGGTTCCCTTTCCTTTTTTCTGCCAACTTACATGGTAGCATAGGCCGAGAGATAACTGTGCTGGGCTTAATGTCCCCAAGAGGGCTTCACAGTTGAGGAAGGTCTTTGAACCCCACTCATGCTTGTCTTATTCTTCCATCTCTCAGCTAGGACTCCACTTTGGCAATATGTTCTCATAATTGCGTTTTAAAAGTTTCTGGCCTTGCTTTCAGGCCTCTCACAACCACCCTGGCCAGGAGTGATTCTAGGATTAATTCATTTGGGTGGTGTGTAGACCATTATATTTTATTCCTGTTTCTGGCCAGACAATTCCTGGGGAAGGAAACCTGGCTTCAGACTTACTGGCAGGAAAGCTGTGCCCTTCTATCTCCTGGCACCTCTATGCTGGGCTGGATGTAGGAAGATGGAAGCTTTTAGGAATGTCTGTTTCAAATCTCAGTCCTTAATCATCTGCATTTTTTTTAAAACTTGACTGTTAATATGCTGTGATTTGTGAAGCTGAACATTCTTTGCAGCCACATCTGAGAAGGGGAGAAAGATGAAATGGGACATAATTTTTCAGTGAAGTGGCCACCAGTCTTTTGTTTTGTTACCCTCTGCGATCACAGCTACTACTACCACTTTAGCTAATGCTAGGAATAGCTTCACCTGCTAAATCAGGGATGGGAGAACCTTTGCCAGATGTTACTGGACTACAACTCTCATAATCCCTTACCTTTATCTATGCTGGCTGGGGGTTAGATGGGAGTTACATCTGGAGGGCCACAGGTTTCTTACTCATCTGCAAAATATTTACTATTCTTTCATAAAGTTCTCCCTGTCTGTGTAAAGGTGGTCCATGGTAACAATTCCACATGAATTTTATTTCACCGATGGAGACAGATCCATGCTTACGAAGTCTCTGGTCTTCCACTGGTGATCTCTGTCTAGGCCTCGCCCTCCAAGTGTTTTGCCAAACTCTGTTCTCTGTAGAACTCTCTTCTACTCTGTTCTGCCGAACTCCCTTGCTTTTGCAATACCCAGCCATGTCCAGTTCTAGAAACCACACAGGTATTTCTCCCCACCCCTTTCTCCATGCAAACCTGTTCTTAGCAGGTTTATTTATTATATGTTCCTTCTTTCCTCTGGTGAACTCAAAATGGCATGTGTTACTCTTTCTGCCCACCCTACTCTATCCTTGCGACAACTCTGTTGGGTAGATCAGACGGTCAAAAAGGTAAGAGACTGGCCCAGAGCCATCTAGTGAATTTCTTGGGCCAGTTAGGACTTCATCTTGGATCTCCCAAATCCCACTTGAATATTTGAACTGCTATACCACATTGGATCTTCATGGTATGAGAAATAGCAGGTTGTCTTCTTACATGTTTCTTTGCTTTGCATATGTATCCATCTCTGTGGATGTTTTTTAGAGAGAAGATTTACCTTCTGGTCAAAGGCCTGGAGACCCTGGGAGAGGGACTGAATCTGACAAACAGGGCACACTCTCTCTTCTAACTGGGTTAGCAATAAGATTAGCCAGACCCCAAGATTTTAGGGTGGAAAACTTGAACCAAGGGATGACCCTTTTAGGGCTGTAGCATAGCCCCTGGTGATGTCTTTAAGCATGATACCTTAAGTGTTAATGGTAGCTGCTCAGAGTATAGCGTTCAAGTAAAAGGCACCAAGTCTAATAAATGAATAAACACCCACCCACCCCCACAGTTTTTTAAAGGCAATGCTCTTGCCCTGAGATTCCTCTCCTTTGCTCTGGGGGCTTGAAAAGAAGGGCTGGCCCTGAAATTGGGCAAACTGGTTAGCAAGGCTGAGAGTGGACCAGAAAAGCACTAGAAAAATGTATTGTTAGAACATAAATGTTAACACTTAGGCCATTTTTGCATTACACTATTCTAGTGCTATTATCCCACATTAAACATTCTGTGGCATTCTGGGGTTTGTCGTTTACTGAGGCCAAGGTGCTCCCTAGCTGAGAGTTCTAAATGCCCCTCCCTAAAGTGCAAACCCCAGTGTTCCATAGGATGTTGAAAGTGGAATAACTGCACTATAACAGTGTAGTGCGGAAAGGGCCTAAGTCTGTATAGTCCAAAAAGGTAATTTTTCCAAGTTCTGCTCTTACCCTTTTGCAGACTTAGCGGGCTTAGTCTATAGAATCATAGAATCATAGAAATGTATGCATATTCCACTGCCAGACAGCCCTGACTGTCAGGAAGTTCTTCCTGAGGTTCAAGTGGAATCTCCTTTCCTGCAACTTGAATCCATTGCTCCTTTTTCTGGTCTCTGGAGCAGCAGAAAACAAGCCCTCTCCTTCCTCTACATGGCATCCCTTCAAATGAAAGTTTATGCTTTCACTCAGTTAGTATCAACGGTGCTACAACATGCTTTTGCTTACTGATCCAGACTAACATAGCTGTGTCTTTGAACTCTTTAAAGGTGCTACAAGATTCCCGCTTTAAGAGAGGCAAGGCTACGTATGCTGGGCCTACTACCATTAGCCATCCTGGCTAGAATATTCTGGGAGTTGTGGTCCAAAAAAAATTACTTCTGCAAGTTCTTTAAGTTCTGCCACTTCCGTCGCCAGCTTTCTTGTGCCGAGTGGGGAAGCCTGGAGCAGGCTTCTACTTGTATTCTGCTCAAATTCTCTTGAGCACAAGGAGAATCCTTTGAACAAATGGAGGCCCTGATAAAGCAGGAGCCTCAGGCACTTGGAGATTTCTGTTTGCATTTTATGCCGACATGAATTGAAGCCCCCTCCAGACTTCCCTGTTCAACTCAGGAAAGTTGGCAACACTGGAAGAGGAGCCAACACATCTGTCTTGATCAGAATTTTACTGAGAATTTTGCTTTTTTGGATTGCCATTGCCAGTGATGTAGACTTGATCAAGTTGGACTTAAGTCATTTCAGTGACTCTACTCGGACTCGGCTTGGCACTAAATGATGCACTGACTTGACCTGACTTGAGACTTGTATATTTTTAGTGACTGATTTGCTGCCCTTGGTTCAGTAACATAACACGTTCATCTAGAAATCTTACAACTTTGAACAGTGCTTCCATCTCTTTTTGCCTACTGGTCACATGACAATTTGTCTCAAGCCCAAAGTGTGGGCACATTTCTCAGAGGGAAGCAGCAAACAGGTTAGGCGATGGGCTTGAGGTCTGCTCAGCAGCCTGTCCCTGCTGCCTATTGGAGGAGCCTTCTAAAACTTTTCCTAAGAGTAGAAGACAAGACTTGTCCTCAAAGCGTAGGGCATGTTTCTCAGAGAATACCAAATGTGTTAGGCAGTGGACTTGAGGAGGAAGGATCCTTCCTTCTGAAGCTTTCGAATGGGGAGTAAGAAGGATCCTATTCCCCACTTCTGAAACAGCAGACTCTTTTATATCCGTTGGCACAAAAGCCTCCTGCTTTGGGAAGGGGGAGTAAGAAAAATCCCATTCCCCACTTCCAAAGCTGCAGATGGCAAAATCACAAATGTTGGAGGGCCAACTCTGCTTAAATGGTTAAAACTAACTTCATGTGACTCTGTTCAGAAATTCTGCGATATAGATCGGAATATAAAGTTAGCTCCCAGACTTGAGACTTGACTTGAAAATATCTTCAAGGACTTGAGATTTGAGTCTTGGAGTAAAGAGCTTAAATACATCATTGGCCATTGCGAGACTCCCCGAACCATTGTGACCATTGGCCTTGCTGATTGATGGATTCTGACATTTGTAGTCCAAAAAGGGAACTTTTCCAAGTTTCCTCTTGCCATATTCCATTTAGCCTATTCAGGCATTACACCTAACAAGTACAGCAAGTGACCTGAGCTAAAACACTAATATAGACTTGGTTCACATGTAGCAACCCCTGTCTGATGTTTAATTTGACCATTGTGCTCTGTTGTGTTTCCTCCTCTCACACACATATAACGTCAGTCTTCCAGAGTTTGTTAAGTCAGTTTCCCAGTACTCCTTTAGTCCTAAGTCGCAAGCTTCAATCATAGTCAAAACTTAAATCACAGTTTCCTAGTTTAGATGCAACAGTAAACTCTGATTTAACAAACACTGGAAGCCTTATGTTAAGGTATGCAAGCAAAATGAGAATAGGCTGAAAAGAGGGACATAACACTTGCATTTGATGCAGTAAACCATGGTTTACAGAGCTGAGATATGAGACTGCCACATCTGACTTGGGCCACAGGCTGCTTGTACAGCTTTTGATGTTGAGCACAAAAACCATTTCTGAAAGAGTGTGGGCAATGACTGGTTGTAATTTCAGAAGATGGGGTGGGAGGAGGAATTTCCTAGGTCTTCCACAGTGAAGGAGAAAGAGCTCCAGGGCTCTGCATATAATTTCATATGAATTATAAAGTCTGTGCATGTGTATGCAGTGCACACTTGCATAATACATTGGATTTTCAAAATCAGTACTCCGTGGCACAGAATGAAGTACAGATTATATGCAGTCATGGGCACAGCTTTGCAAGGTTACTTCAGGATACTTGGGAGGCTTTGGCTGTATCTGTGCAGGATGTCTCAGGAACTTGAGAATCCACTTTCAGCATAGCTGGTCTCCTACACTCCTCATGGCATTGTTGCACTGCTAGAGATGTGAAGGCTCAGTGTTGGTTGTAGAGGGGGACAGAGGCACACCTTTTTCTCTGATGACTTTTTCTTTTTTTCCATCTAAAATACTAGAACTTTGGGGATACTCATTGGAAAAACTGTGTTGTGAATTATTTTCCCTTTTGGAATGAGTGAAATGCTTTTAAAGACAATATTTTTTTACTTAAAATGTATAATTTGCGAGGGAGCCTGCACCGTTACAGAATAGTAATTCCTGTGTATACAGTCAATATTTCTGTGTACTGTAAAGATTAATTTAATTTCCAGATATGCTGATTATCCTGGTTATTGTGATTGCATGAAATCATTTCCATCCAAGCAGTATACTTTCTTCAGTTTAGTGCAAAATTCTTGATTTTGGTTTTCAAATTTTGTTTTTTCTCTGTTTCTTAGATGCCAAAAATGAAAATACGTGTTAATACATATCCTTCATTTTTGCTTTTATAAAGTAATTAAATTTTTGATGCTGAAACCCTGGTGCTTACTTGAGAATAAGTTCTACTAGACAGAGTTTCTTGAGTAAACATGCATAGTATTGCTCTGTAAATGTCTTAAACATCGTAATTAGTGCAATAATATATTTTGAGGGTTTTTTAAAAAAAACTACATTATGTTAAAGCAATAAAATAAATTTAGGCTTGTTAAGAAAGGAAGTGTTGCATAAACTGTAACTCTCCTCCAAATTTGTGGCGGGGGGGGTGTTCTCAGGAGGCAGGAGGAAATGATCCTCTTCGCACTGGCTTCAAGATTTCTGGAAACGGTTCATCTCTGTGGACAGTTTTGGCTCCTTTTTCTCTGTTCGTTTTCTCTCCTTCATCCCAAGCATTCCAGAGGAATCTCCCATCTGGGCCCTGATTATACAGTCAACAACACATGTGAAAGTTATTGATATACAGTAAATCAGCTGTGTGTACTTCATCGCATCATTTCTTTGGCTGGGAAGCAGAGAGATGTTTCTAGCACTTCCAGTTTCTTGCTAAAAGACTAATATACAGTGGTACAGGTCCCCCAGTCCTGCTCCCCAAATGTTAACAATTGTACTGCTGTACAAGAGGAGGGGGCAAGAGAACATGAAAGAAGGCTGTGTTCTCCTGCCATCATTAGAGAGATGATGACTGATCCCTGAGATTTTCCATGCATCAGTTTTCTGTGCCAAGTTGAAAAAGGGCAAAGGCCCTTCCTCAAACCGGTGTCTTTAATAAAAAAAAAAAAAAAAAAATAGGAGAACAGCATCAGTTCCTGGTGCTGATGAGACAGGCCAGGGCCACTTTTTACGTTACTTTTCTTGATGGGAAAAGCAAAGACTGTATTGGGAGGAAAGGAGAGAAAGCTGAGAATGGCTAGAGCGTGTGCTTGTGTGAGTAAAATATATTGTTTGCCATTATTCACTCTCTGTTTCATATTCAACAGATGTATCCTCCACTTAGACCCCGATCCCAGAAATCCATGATAGGTTATTAGGTTAACCAAAAGGGTCAAAGAAATGCAAACTTTTGAGATCTCCAGATCTCTTCATCAGGCCAGATATAACCGCAGCTGGCACAGGGAGGTAAAACTCTGAATTATCATGGCAGTTTCTGTTTGCAAAGTGTCTTTTGATAAACTGAAAGAGGAGGGATTTGCAAACACTGAAAGGAGCCACTGTCAGATGGTGTCGTGTCTGAGGAGGGGATTAAGGGGTTTCTTCTATTGGTGAGTGTGTGCATACCTCTGTATGTGCGTGCATGCACATGTACATGTTTGCAGGTCAGGTCTGGGTGACATTCCATGCAATTTATAGAGTAGGCTATTGGCTTGGAAAGCTTATGCCATAACAAACTATTAAATCATTGGGTGCTAATGTCCTTTATTCTATTTGCTAAAACAGGCTAACATGAATATTTCATTTGGAAATTTTTTAGGTGGCTCAGTGTTGTTGTTGTTTTAAATCAGGTTTTGTTTTGTTTTGCTTTTAGTGTTCCACACTTCTCTAGAATGTCTGCTGGATGTTAGCAACAGTCATGTTCAGAAAGTCATGTTGAAACATGCACAGACTTCAGATCAGGATCTTGCTCTGAATGATCCCCCAATTACAAAAATAAATTTTCTCACCAAGCCATTTCTGCCAAACATCCTGTTTGCTCTTGGGAGGCAGTCATGAAAGCCAAGAACCTTTCTCATTAGTAGTAAATCAAGAATGGCACCTGTTCCTTATAGACCCATTCTGTAACAAGTTTGGGAAAATCTGGTGACTCCACGGTGTAGTAGCTAGAGACTTCTGTTCCAGCCACTCTGGTATATTTTCCAGTGTGTTGGGGTGTGTGTGTGTGGCTTTGTCTTTAATAATGTTACTTGAAACGTTAATTTTTTGGACTACAGATCCTAGACTAGCGACTAGTCCAGCTGTACCCATTCCTAGAAACATCTGATCTGGCAGCAGTGACACCCATGCCATATCCTGTTTGGGTAACTGTAACACACATTACTTGGGTTTGCCTTTGAAGAGTGTTTGGAAGCTTCACGTGGTCCAAAGAGCAGCAGCCAAATGATTGACCAGGGCTAGTTATAGGTAGTAAACGCCTCCTTTGTTACAGTAGCTCTCCTGGCTACTGGTCTGCTTCTAGGCACAATTCAGAGTACTTATGACTTATAAACCCTTATATTACTTGGGTCCAGGTTATCTGAAGGGCTATATTCTTCCGTATGAACATGCCTGACTTTTGCAGTCTTCTGGGGAGGGCCTTCTTCTCATCCCTCCAACATCACAGGTACATCTGCGGAGTGCACAGGAAAGGGCCTTTTTTGGTGGCTTCTCCCAGCTCTCTGAAACTTGTTTCTTAGAGAGACTAGATTGGCATCTTCCATGGTGCCCTTCCAGAGGCTGGCCCTGTTGAACTAAGTGCTCATGGGGAAAAAGCTTTTAATAATGTGCTCAATTTTCAGTATTTGTTGGGTTTTTTTTAATGGGCGTGTTTTTAAATTGCTTTTAATTCTATTGGTAGGTTGATTATGTTTTCACTTTTGTCTGATGTGAATGTTCATATTTGTTTTAACTTTTTTAAATAATAGTATTCAGTGCCAGCATAGTGTAATGGCTTGAGTGTTGGACTAGGAGTCTGCGAGACCAAGGTTTGACACCATGCTCAACCTTGAAAACCCATTGGGTGACCTTGGACAAATCCCATTCTTTCAGCATCAAAGGAGGCCCATGGTAAACCCCATCTGAACAAATCTTGCCCGGAAAAAACTATGATAGGGTTGATATAGGCACACCACTAAATCAGAAACAGTTTGAAGGCACGCAACAACAATAAAGAGGTTGCCTTTATTACCACAACATCAGTTCTGGATTTTCTTATTTTTTTTATTTTTTGCTTGTGGTCAACATATGTAGCTCTATTTTTAATAGATTATCTATGTGTTATGCCCCAAGAGATAAAGAGCAGCTAAGAAAAATGAGTGGAAGATTTGCAGTGGGAGACCTGCACAAGGAGAATTGCTTTGTGGATGCTGCAGCTCCAACAAGATGGAGAGACTGGCTTACAGATCTTCTGGCAGCCTATCTAGCTTACTGGTTGACATTGGCTAAGTCACTCTCTCTCAACCTGCATGAAAGAATAAAGCAGTAGACTCCTGTATGCTGTCCTGAACTTGTGTGAACCAACATAGGACTGAACTTCTGGACCAGAGCAGTGTAGGGTCAAACAGGACTTTAGTCATGACCTTCTACCTTATACCACCAAGAGGACTGGAAATGTCTTGAAATCACTTAAAAACAATTCTAAGACATTGCCTTATGTTTTAGCATAAAAAAAGATAAGAAGAAATCCTGTAGCATTTTTGGGACTGAAAAAAGGGAATATCTAGCATCTGCTTTTGTGGACTCCAGAAATCTTCTTTCTTTCAGTTAGTGTCAAAGGTGATATGGGATTCCTTTGTATCTTTTTTATGCTGTTTCACCTTTTGAAAGCTGCCTTAGTCTTATGGGTGGAGAAAAGGCAGCTTGTAAGAGAATAATTATAAATATTTACTAGTGTAGTGACACTGGATCCCACAGTTTTGTGTTGGAATGTTAGTTATGATGGCCTTGAGCTCACCTGTTGTCCAAAAGGCAATTCCATACACCAAGTCAGGAATGAGAGATAGGACTCTCTCTATGTGTATGTGTTTGCAGAGTGAGTGGCTGCACCAGGGGCTGCACTTGTTCAAAATGCTCCACAAGGATCCTGGCTTGCAAGTTGTAGTCCAAAGAGCAACTCTTCCAAGCTCCGGTATAGGAAGGAAAGGAAAGAGCTAACTAACCCAGGCTTCCACCCAACTTGAATAGATGGCAGAACCAAGGACAGAGCAAGCATGAGAAAACTTGGGCAGATGCGATGGAACATAAGTAGGGCTTTAAGCACCATCAGATCCTTCAAGGATTGTTTTCTAATCACAATGGGTTGTTTGCAGATACACAGTTCCTCAGAAAGCCAGCATGGTGTAGTGGTTTGAGCATTAGATTACAACCAAACCAAGTTTGGACTTCCCGCTCAGCCGTGGAAACCCACTGGGTAACCTTGAGTGCATCACACACTCTCAGCTCCAGAAAACTCCATGATAGGTCCATCTTAGGGTCACCACAAGTCAGAAACAACTTGAAGGGATACAACAACAACAGTTCATCACAACTTCTTGCCAAAAACAGGTTTTGCTTCTCATTTTGAAGGAAGTATCACTCAACATATGCTGGTCTTGAGCCAGTCTGGGTAGATGTGAAACATCTAGAAGCAGTATAGTGTGGTTGGTTAAGACTGACTGACTAGCATTGATGGGATCTGGGTTCGACCTTAGGTCAATCGCAGAGATAGAACGGGGGGGGCTGCCCCCTCATAAGAATCCTGCCCCTACATGAAAATATTCCCCAAATTTCTAGCATTTCAATAACTTAAATTTCAGCTGAGCATTTACAGCTTAATTTAGACAGGCAAAGTTAACCAAGGGAATAGAATGTATATGAGAATCTAGATTTGATCACTTTAAAGTGTGGCAATGCTAGAAATTTGAGGATTGAAGGAAAATCTCATTGGGGAGGCAGAATTCTTATTTGAGGAGCAGTGCCCTCATTTTGACCCATTTTAGCTACACCCCTGGACAGTTCCCATCGCTCAGCCAGCCCTACCTCACTGGGTTGTTATGAGGATAGTACGGTGTTGGTAGGGAAAAGCCATTTATGTCTTCATGAGCTACCCAAAGGAAAGGTGGCTCACTCTGACAGCAGACTCAGCTGCTGAGTGCCAGCAGGATTAGAGCCAAAATGGGGCCACTGAGAAACAAGATTAGTAGGAATCTCGATGCCTAGGGAAATAATTAAAAAAACATAGGGGAGGGAGGGGAAACCGCTACAGAATAGCCCAGTCAGAACAAAGCATGCCCAATGGTCACAGAAGGCAGAGTATCTTGGCAGCTTTTGTGTTTTTGTGTGTGTGTGTTGGGGAAAAGCTGCCTCAACACCAGAGTTGCAGGGAGGGCTGTCTAGAACCCTAAACTGAACCATACTGGAGGTTCCTGTTGGAAAGAAATAAATTATCCATTAAATGTGGACAAGATCTTGGTGGTATCTTCACCCAAGCCGAGGAAGTCATATCAACAGATGTCTTTGCAAGTATGGGATAGTTAACAGCTTCACTTTCTATGCATTCACTTCTGACAAAGGGATGGGCAGCAATCTCTCAGTCTGGGGCACCAACAGTTCTGAATATGAGTTGGAGCTCAGACTGTTAGAGCCTGTATATTCTTTGTATGGAAATTATTTCACATTACATAAACTGCAAATTAAAATTTCAGTGACTCAGGCCTGCTTATAGCCCATGCTCACTCAACATTCACTCTGATGTAGTGTTGGCTTGGGATCTGGGATGGGGGGGAGCTTGGTTCAGCCTTCCAGTGAGTCATGAAACTCCTTGAGTGAGTGCTTGGGCTTAATCTGTCTCTTTAGACTAGCTTACATCATAGAGTGGTTGTTGGGAAGGTAAAATGGACAAGGAGAGCCATGTATACCACCTTGAGCCTCTTAGAGGAAAGACATGAAGTAGACGGAACTTCTGGCTATGTGAAACCTGGATGGAGTTTCTTGATGAGGTAGGAACAGGACCTAATTTAGAAACCCTGTGACATCAGCCTGGATTTTCTCTCTCCCCACGCATAGCAAATGGTGATATGAAATGTTTTGGGGGTTTTCATCATGCAGTTACTCTCCCTCATTCATGGAAACTTACTAGGGGTCCAAATGACATCTTCTTCAGTTTGTGGTCCTTCTGTGTTTTCTAGCAACTCTACCATCTTTTATTGGACCATTGCAAAACTCCCACCTCATTAAGAAGGGAAGATATGAGTTATTGCATCATGCCTTTTGATTGACCTTGATCGGGGGCCCTTGTTTGTAAGTAATCTTAAGTTCTGAATTGACACTGTTTCTTGAAAGGTCTGTTAGAATCCTTTGCTACCAAGTGCTGGTACAAGTCAAGCATATTGATCTCAGGGGTTGAGAGCGGTTTGGGAGGAAGAGAAGAGCACAGGCATCTTGATTAGGGTTCTCATCTTTTGCACTGGGTGCCTACTTCATGTTGTAGGGTTTAGATCTGGCCAGTTACCGTGTCACAGATGGTTGTGCCATGAGCGCTGGGGGTGGATGTAATGGATAGAGCCAGGCAACGGTCACCTTCTACCCTGCAACTGGCATCATCTGGCGCCTTGGCTGCCCTTTGCGCTTGTCGGCTGACTCCAACACATGCTGGATGCACTTGTGATGGTGATGGTGGGAGTGGAAGTGGAGAAGGGGAGGGGAGTTTGGGCCATAGCCAGGCACCTGCTGCTGGGGGTTTAGACTGAGAAAAAAAACTTCAGCTGCTAAGAAGAACAAGAGGAAGAGGAGGAGGAAGAGGAGCTGATTTGCACTGTGCTGCATGTATGTAAGTGAGTGCAAAGATTCAGCTTTGTTTAAAGCTCTTGGCAGTAATACCACTGGGGGATGCTTAGCATCAGTTATCTGTCTGCCTCTGCATCCAAACACCCAACTTCTATGTCATCCTAGGGGATTCTTGGAACTGTGGGACCTGTGTTCAAGTTACTGCTCTCCTATCATCCTGGGGTGATCTTGGCCAAGTGAAAGCCTCTCCACTGCCTCTTCTGGTGTTATCTTAATGCTCAGGAGTTTGTTGCATGAATGAAATGCGGACTGCAGGGCCTGCCATATTCTCTAAGTGCTCTCATGATAATTATCTGCTTTTGGTCCTATATTTGTTTTTGTAGAGCTGGGTGTTTCATTCCACCTGCAGGAACACAGGGGTGCCATGATTTCCTGGTCCCTTATATCAGCAGCTTCTAAGGCAAGTTCTTGACAGCAAATATGGATTTCCCAGATTGCAGTGGGGCTCATCATCCTTAGTACTCATTGGGTGAATCATACTAGATAGACCAAAACATGGTGCACCGTGCCCCTCTCCCAAACCTTGTATTCTGTGACCGTCTGTTTGAGCATCTCTAACTTGGCACTGCCTGTCTGCTCAAGGGTCAACAAAGTACCAGTCAAAATGTAAGCGGCAACGATGATGTACTCTGCATTTTTCATGGGATATTACTAATTCACATGTGGTTTTGGGAGTTCTCATAGTTTAAGGTTTCTCATCATCTGGTTATAAAGGTTATAGGTCCAAAAAGTGAGAGGCTGGCTTGGCCTGTCAGATTTTAAGCTTACTTTTTCATATCCTTCTCTTTGCAAATAATGTTGTCCTCACCTTGCCCTTCCCAACTGCCTTACGGGTATCTCACTATTAGATCTCCCCCTCTTCCTCTTTTGCATTTGAGACATGCCCACCCACATGGTCATGAATGTGCCTGTCTTAAAAAACACCCTTTGCGACATCATCTGATGCTGCAGGGCTTTCTGCCCACCTTCTAAATCTGTTTTATCACAGTTGGATGATGAAATCACCTAACAGAGAGCATGTTTTCCATTTACATAACACATATTTGATTGCTTCCCTTAGTTGCAGGAATTGTGGGTTGTAGGAACCAGTGTCTCTTGGCATTGGTCTTTGACCGTGCAAGTTACCAAATGAAATTCTCCAGTTCACCCCACCATAGGCCATAAAGGGATGAGAATGCTATCACATACAGACTGCAATGTGGGATAACATGCACATCTGATTATAATTCAGAGAAGTGACCATAGCTCAGTAGTCAAGCACTTAGTCAATAAGCAAAGAGCCTCAGGTTCAGTCTCCAGGTAGAAGAACATCTACAGTCAGCCCTCCACATTTGTGGGTTTGACCTTCATGAAACTGCAAAAATTATTTGCGAGTTTCTTTAACCTCTGCTTCTCAACCTCAGGTGCTTCTTTTCTGGAGAAACCTTCCCTCTTGGCACCTCCGATCGGGCCACACAGCCCTTTAAATACCCACCTCTGGTCCTCCTGCACCCCTAATCCTAGTAAATGTAGAGGACCAACTGGAGTAGCAAGTGATGGGGGAGAACTACTGCAGCTGGTTGGAATGGACAGTGGTGGCCTAAATCAACAAAGAGTTTGCCCAAATATAAAGAGCAGCTCTTTAGATTCCTCTTGTATGTGTATGTCACCACCTTTCCTCCAAAAGTTCTGGTACAGTATACTTGGGCCAATCCAGTTTTTTTTTCCAGTGATAATGGGTGAGAGGTGATGGCTTACCTAGAGCAGCACAATGGTTCAGCAGGAATTTGATGCTTAGTCTCTTCAGTCCAGCACTTTATTGAGTGGACTATTCTAGCTGAGCTGTCTTCAGGATCTCAGCCTCAGGACACAGTACAGGAACCAATGAAGTGCATCACACTACCAGGTTCATTTCAGAGTTGATAGCTCTTGATCAGGGTTGGAGAGGTCCCAAGATCCCTCATCATTTGTCTGTGCTGGCTATGGCTGATGGGAATTGCAGTCCAACAACATCTGACAAGCTACATGTTTCTTAGCCCAGCAAATATGTCTGTTCTTCTCAGACTGATGTGGAAATCCAGAATTCTTTTTTTTTTTCCTAATGTGCCGGGAACTGCTTTATATTTGTCCCCATTGGCTGCAGCTGATTTCTTGCTTGCTTGAAAGTATACCGTGGACCGGCACCTGTCCACAGACCACCATTTTGAGTAGCCTGACTCTAGATGATTCATGTGGGTGAAACAAACCATTCCCTGGATCATGTCTACTCAGTATGAAGTCTTATCCTGCATCTAGTTCCTGTGGAGGGGGGGGGAATAAATGCTGTGACCTATATAGATTATGTAAATTGGGAAAATCTACGTGAATCTGCCTTATTTTACATAACATCATCTTCTAAATGAGTTGATGACCAAGAAGGTATACAGGCCACAGAAACTACTCCAGACTACTGGAAATTTGACTGAAAAATTGAAACCAGAATCTGGCTGGCCATTGGCTAGGCATTTTCAGACGTCTCATGGTAGCTATGAGCAATGGAAACCTCATTTTATTTTATTTTTTTACATTGAAAACCTCGGGATGGTGAATGTTGCACCTAGTGCTGAATTTTCCCTGTATATATATACTCATGTAAGAATACCAATAACGCTGGTCATACTTTGTATATATTTGGCAAACACATGAAATCTTTTGGTGACCAGCTGATTTGACCCGAGTAATAAGAAAAAAACGCTTCCTATAAAAAGAAAACATTTGGCGTCAGGAAAGGAGATTTTGATTAGACTTTAGAAAGAACTTCTTAATTTTTGCCATCAGGCAAATGCTATTCAGCAGTGGAATAGACTGCTTTGGATGACGGAGAACTCACTGCCATTGGAGGTTTTTAAACAGAGTTTGGATTCCCACCTCTCAGAGATATTTTAGTGGTAGACTTCTGTCCTGGCAAAAGTTTGAACTAGATGGCTCTTAGGATTGCTTCCAGCTATATGATTCTGTAACCAAAGAGTGCACATCTCCACTGATCTTGTGTAAGGGAACATTTATTGGACTGTACAATTCTTTTTCCTCAGTACCCCCACCATCCGCTTGGGCATTTCCTAGGAGATGGGGAACTTTAATGATGTCATAACTTTAGGGGGAACAGGGAAACAAAACCTTGCTTGATAACAGTGGGTCTCCAATCAAGGGGACAAAAAGAGAAATTAGAAGATTCTTCTGACTGGTATTCATAGGTCCATCTTAAAGAATTGGAATCCTTGGCACAGCTGTCCTAAGGAAACTATTCTGATATTTTACAGTTCCCTGGTTTTTTGCCAGCCTGTTCATAATTGGGCAGCATGGCATTTACTTCCTGGGAAAAGGGACAAAATCTTTTTGGTAAATTTGTGACTGAGGAGGAATTCCATCTGCTGTTCCATCACCCAGGGATAGAAACATGCAGGCCAGATGGACTGGGAGGTAGTGGCTAACAGTGGTCCAGAGCAATTCCTATGGGAAAACCTACCTGTGTTTTCCAAGTGAGGTCTTACACATACAAATCCAACATCCTGACTTTGCACCCTCCCCCAGCCAGCTTTCTCTTCAACTCATTGGACTTTCCTTTCCAAAACCTGGGTCTAGAACCTGACGATCGCTGTTGCCAGACCTCCTCAACAAGCTGCTGCGTTGTGTTCCTTCTATCACAAAACTGTGTCTGCTCTTCTCTGCTTTGGCCATTTGGGCACAATTAGAGGCATCTTTCTCCTGTGTGCTCCTTTTCATACTGCCTCTCATGTCACAAGCGGCTATTCTTTCTCCCTCTCTCTCTTTCCCCCACTCTCTTTTCTCTCGCTTCCCCCACCTTGCCACTAACCTTGGTCTCCCCCTTAACTGCCTCCTCCACACCCCTGGCTGCTGCAATGGCAGCAGGAAACTGGGCCAGATTGTCAGGACACATCAGAGTCTCTTCTGCCTCAGTGCTTGCCTGCTCTGCACGCAGCCATGGCTGGATTGGGTTGGGAGTGAGAAGAGGAGGGGGGGCACGCCTGGCGTGCCGGGCATCTAGAACAGGAGGAGGAAGAGGAGGAGGAGGGATCTCTCTCTTTCTCTCTGTGTCTCTGTCTCTCTCTCATATTGCTCAGACATAGACATAGCCAAGCCTCAAGGCATGGGAGAGCTCTGTGTGGGTGGCCAAGTGATGCATGATGTGGGGGCTGATTCTGTGTTGTTTCAAGGCTGCAGTGGAGCTTCTCTTCCACAATTCCCAAGCCTTGACTCAGGGAGCTGAGAGTTGACTGCCCGGAGGCTGTGCTGAGCCAGAAATTTAAGGGGCACCCCAAAAGCCCTCCCTCTTATTTAGATCTCTAAACCTTAGAAGCAGGGGAGGGCAGTTGTGTTGAAGGGAGAAAAGAAAGGTCACCAGCTCAGCATCCCACAAATCCCTTGAATCATCAGTTCCAATAGATTTATCAGTTTAATCAGCTTCATCCTTGTACAGATGCCTGGGATTGGCAAGGGAGACTGGAGAGAGTGGTATGCATATTCTCTCCTTTAAGAAGACAACAAAAAGCCAAAATGTGCACCAAGATACTGAATAACTCTTGTTCCAAAAGAGTAAAATCTACGAATAAATGATCCAAATTAAGGAGGTTGACATGCTTCAAGTATCAAGTATTGTGTCAAGATAAGTTGCAAACTGTGATGGGGGTCACCTGGATTGACACTCTAAGCCCTGCTTGGAACCAAAAGTTTATTCCTATAGAGGAGGATTGCATGTTTGCTTATGGTTTGTTAGACTGCAACTCCCATCAGTCCTAGTCAACATAGTTAATGGTGAGAGATGCTGGGAGTAGCTGTCCAATATCTGGGAGGCAACACTATTCCCATCCCTTCTCTCGTTCTTTTAATAACTGTTGAGAAGGGAGAATTTGGGTAGATGCACTCTTTTCTTCTACTGCTTCGCCAGTTATGAGATACAAGCTGCAAGCACTGGAATTCTTGCAGACATCCTTTCTGCTTACCAGGCAGTCTCAGTTTACCAAGGCTTAGTCTGAACCAGTGACTATCCAACCTTGCTACCAGATTTTAATGGCAAGGTTTAACACATTACAGTGATAAGGTGTGCTTTTGAACATGTGCAAAGTGCCCCTTCCTTATCAAGGAGGAACTTAACTAGCCTCCACTCACATGGGGAATGAGCTAAAATGGGTGTTTCTTTGCCTAGAACTGGCTCCCAGTTATACTTTGTGTGTATGTGTGTGGTGGTTTGGAGTCTGGACGACAAGGATGGAAATCATGCAGCCCACCAGATGTTGTTGGCACTGTCACTCATGATGTTCTTCACCTTCACCACTGGCAAGATTCCCACCCTACTATAAAGGTACTGCAGATGAAATGTCGTTTTCATAACGAAGAAGCTGTTGTGCAAAAAATTTCCTGTTGGTGGTACTGTCCATATCACCTATGATTTTCTCCTGCCTAACCAGCACTGTTCAACAGGTGGATGTGCCATACTTTGTTAGGCTGAGGGCCCAGGGCTAGCAATGAATTGCCGACAGTGCAGCTCTTTTTGAGCTGCTCAACTCACAAAACCTCTGAGCATGCGAGTGTTTGTTTTTTCCCATCCATCAATTTGGAGCAGATTGCAATTATTATTCTGTGCTGAGAACAAAAAATCTCCTAACATAGTATTATGATATTAATTTTCATGGTATTAATATTTTGATTTTATGTTTGCATCTCTGTTCAGTTTGATCAAAGAAAAGATGGGCTCATTTGCCCTTTACTAAGGTTGTCAAATAAGCAGAAATAACTGGCCAGACCAGTGTTTCTGCTATTAAAGAGGAGCCTGATGGGCTAATGTTGGGAGAACCCAACAGTGAAGGCTTTTCGCAGCCTGAAGGTACAGTGCTCTCAGCTAGCTTGTGTTTGTGCATCAAGCTGCTATTAAAGGTATTGCAACTATATATGCCCCACCCTCATTACCTTTCTGCATCTCTGTGAATCAGAGGGTAGCCAGGAACAAAAGAGAAAAGGGGTCTTGTACCTGCACCCTCCTCAGTTCTACAGAAGAAGAGATTTCAACAGGTGTAGCTTGCATGACAGGAGGCACCTGTTGAAATTTCTTCTGCACAACTTGTCAAAGTGTGGGAGCGCTCTCTTCTTTTGAATCTCCTCAATGTCTCCTACTCAAGGGGCTTGGAAACATAAGGCTTTTGCCCAGATGATGTGCCACCTTCATGCAGGCTGGGATGTCTGCTCTCTGATTTAGAAACCAGACCCTGCTTATCTGTATTGTGTGATATGCTTACCATAAAAGGTTAGTTTAGCTCTGGTCCCAGAAGAGCCATAAATATGGCAGTGGTAATTTTGTACTGTTATTTTGTCATGCTTTTGGAGACAGTGAATAGGGAGACACACTACAACTCAGCACACCTAATTAAACTGATTGGCAGTGTATTCAAGAAGGTATTTCATATACAGTGTGTAGTAGACATGGAGCATGCTGCTACAGAATATACTGTTTGGGCCACTACCTTAGATGTCCAATCTTCTTTTAATACCCAGTTTGTGGGGATTGATCCACCCATCGTATTAATGGTGAGAACTCAATTGAATCACTTACAGAAGCAGTATAGCTTTCAGTCTCAGTTGCTGAGAAGCGAATTAATAGGAGAAGGCTGTTGTGTTCATGGCTGACACATGGGCTTCCCAGAGGAACCTGGCTTGCCCTGTTCAAACAGAATGCTAAACCAAGATGGACTGGGTCTGTTCCAACAGGGCTGCCCTTATGTTTTGTACAGTCCTTGTGCGTCCTTCAGTGGTGCCTCTCATCCTGATCGAATGAAAATGATCTCTGCAAACATGCTAAGACAAAGCAAAGCAAGTGGCTGGGTTATATTTCCCTTACTGTATATTTATCAAATTAAAGTTTCTCTTCCCTTTGGAACAGTTTCTGGTGTATGAAAGTTGTGTTCATCCATTTCATTAAAAAAGCACTTGTCTTTTGGCATTGCAAAGATTAACAACTTTTATTTGTCATAAAGTGTGTGTGATGTAGTGGGCTGTAGTCCATAAAAGCCAGAGTTTGGAAAAAAAAATCCCATTTTTTCCTACTATAGTTGCCAAAATTTCCTTGTTAGTATGGCCAACAGCCTTAATGGTGGGGAGCAAAATTCTGGGAGCTGTGGTCCAGAAAAGTAACTTTCCTGAACTCAAGAAAACTTGCACCAAATAAAATTTATTAATTCTTAAGGCGCTCCTTGTTTTTGTTCTCTTTGTACTTTTCAATCCGTAGCATAAGCCTATAGCCATCTTTTTTTAAAGGC
The DNA here is from genome assembly GCA_030412105.1 of Cyclura pinguis. Lineage (NCBI taxonomy): Eukaryota > Metazoa > Chordata > Lepidosauria > Squamata > Iguanidae > Cyclura > Cyclura pinguis. The sequence goes on along the minus strand of CM059600.1, from coordinate 191,203,753 downwards.
CCAATTTGAAGTGTTTCATTGGATGATGCTAAAAATGCTTGCCCAGGCAAGATTCCTCTGTGCTTGCTCTCCAATTCAAAGGGCTCTGAACTGTTGCGCTGCTCCCTACCCACTTCATGTGTTTTGCAGCTTATGGCCTGACTTGGAACCCCTGCTGATGTGTGAACTGAAGGTGAAAGAGCCCGCTGCCTCTGCCTTCCATTAGCAGTCTGTGTGGATGAGAGAGAAAGAAAGAAAGATTACTTCATTTTACCCCTTTCTCAATTTTAAATATGGCCCTAGTTAAAGGTTAGTGACTGACCCAGGGGTGTAAATTCTCCTATTGTTTGTAGTGGGAAGTCAGCAGCTTCCCCTATCTCTTCCTCCTGTAACAGCGTGGGAATAGAGCAACTTTCCAAATGTTGTTGCACTGCAACTCCTACCTAGCATAGCCAATGGTGAGGCGTGTTGGGCATTCAAGTCCAACAACATCTGCAGAGCCACATAATCTGTTCTATAAGAATGAAGCCTTTTTTAAAAAAAATTATTAAGCCGCTTTGAGTCCTTACCAGCAAATAAATAAAATTGATGATGATCCTGGTGGTGATCATAATCATGATGCAGCCTCCTTGGGACCCTTTCACACTAAGCAATTATAGCACTGTGATTCCACGTTAGCAATGTGGCCACATTCTATGGGTTTGTAGATTTTTTAGGCACTGGAGCGCTCCGACTGAGAATTCTAAATGTAACTTTGCAAACTACAAAGCCCAGGATTCCATAGGATGGAATCATGGCTGTGAAAGTGGAACCTTAGTGCTCTATGTGTATAGTGTAAAAGGCTCTTTTGGCAAGGAATGAGAAATGTGCCATCCCTTCAGAGGCTGTGGGACTGCAACTTCCCCCTCAGTTCTAGCTGCATAGCCATTGAGGGATCATGGAAACTGTAGTCTGGCAACATCTAGAGAACCACATTTCCCCTCTCTGCCTTAGGACTAAACTAGTTATTAAAATGAACGTACTGTGCCCTCCCGCCCTCCCTCCTTCCAGCCTGCCCTCCCTCCCTATATATATATATATATATATATATATATATATGTATGTATATGTATATGTATATATGTTTTAAAATTAGTGTTAATAGTCACAGGCTGTGCCTTTCCTTGGGATATGATGTTGGACATCCTCCCTCCCATCATGATATGGATTCTTCTCCCATGGCTTCTGTTTGAAAGTATTTAAATGGAAGGAGATGTGGCCACGCATCCATCTTCTAGGCCTTCAGTTGAGGAATGCTGATTAAATTTAAGTGAATGGTCTTCTGCCTCTGCAGGAGCAGGGAATGAGACTAAAAGAGCAGTTTGCCCAGGAATCATAGAGTCAGAAGAGACCATAATTGCCATCAAGTCCAACCCCCTGCCATGCAGGAACACACTCTCAAAGCACCCCCAGCAAATGGCCATCCAGCCTCTGTTTAAAAACCTCCAAAGAAGGTGACCCCACCACAGTCCAAGACAGCATGTTCCACTGTCAAACGGCTCTTATCATAAAGAAGCTCTTCCTGATGTTTAGGTGAAATCTCTTTTCCTCTAGTTTGAATCCATTGCTCCATGTCCTGGATTGTGGGGCATCAGAAAACAAGCTTGCTCCATCTTCATCATGACATCCCTTCAAATATTTAAATGTGGCGATCATGTCACCTCTTAACCTTCTTTTCATCAAGCTAAACATACCCAGGTCCTTAAGCTGCTCCTCATAGGGCATGATTTCCAGACCCTTCAACAATTTAGTCACCCTCCTCTGGACAAGTTCCAGATTGTCAATATCCTTCTTGAATTGTGGCACCCAGAACTTGACACAGTATTCCAGGTGAGGTCTAACCAAAGCAGAATAGAGTGGTACTATTACTTCCCTGGATCTCGACACTATACTCCTATTGATACAACCTAGAATCGCGTTGGCTTTTTTAGCTGGCCACATCACACTGTTGACTCATGTTCAGCTTGTGGTCCACTAAGACTCATAGATCACTTTTACACTTATTGTTTTCAAGCCACATGTCACACATTCCTGTACTAGTGCATTTAATTCTTTCTTCCTGGATGTAGCACCCTATGTTTCTCCCTGTTAAAATTCATTCTGTTAGTTTTTGCCCAGCTCTTTAATCTGTCAAGATCATTTTGAATTCTGATCCTGTCCTCTGGGGTATTAGCTATCCCTCCCAATTTGGTGTCATCTATAAATTTGATAAACATGCCCTCTATTCCATCATCCAAGTCATTGATAAAGATGTTGAATAGCACTGGGCCCAGGACAGAGCCCTGTGGCACCCCACTAGTTACTTCTTTCCAGGATGAAGAAGAGACATTGGTGAGCGCCCCTTCCATTCGGCTGGTCAGCCAATTGCAAATTCACCGAACAGTAACATTGTCTAACCCACATCTTACTACCTTGTTTGCAAGAATATCATGGGGGACCTTGTTCAAGGCCTTACTGAAATCAAGATATACTACATCTACAGCATTCCCTTCATCCACCAAGCTTGTAACTCTATCCAAAAAGAGAGAGAGAGAAATCAGATTAATCTGCCATGACTTGTTTTTGAGAAACTCATGTTGACTTTTAGTGATCATGGCATTCCTTCCTAAGTGTTTACAGACTGTCTGTTTAATGATCTGCTCTAGCATATAAGAACTGTGAACTTGCATTCAGGTGGTGCTCAAACCTGGATTTCTCACCAATTGGGCCAAGTACTTCATCCCCGGCAATGCGCTGCCCTTGGCTCCATAACAGAAGCAGAACACTTGCTTAGACATCTGTCTGTGTTCTGTTGTAATTATGCTTGGTTATTCTTAGGTTATGATTTTTTTTTCCTTCTTGGCTTAGGAATCTTGTTGTATAGCAAACCTTGAGTGAGGGGAGAGGTGCTTCATTTTAGCTTAAGAGACTGATAATGTGTGTGAGAGACAGACAGACTGTGTGTGCATGTGTAAGAGCGTGGGAATGAGTGATAAATTCTGTGGCAGAAGTTCTGCTTTGCTTACTTCACAAGGTCCTGCCACTAAAGAGAGCGGAAGGCCAACTGGGGTGGTGCCTGTTGGCAGCCTTGGTTATGGGCAGGGCTCCATCTTGCATCCAGGCCAGGGCAATTTGCTCTCAAGGACAGGAGCAGAGTTACACTGATTTTGTAGAATAAGATGTCATTGCCAAGGTGCACTCTCTAATGTCATTGCTGCTGATGTGTGAAAAAGATAAATCTGTCAGCCTTGGCAGTGGTCAGGAGGTCACCCTGCATTTATCATCTTTCTCTCTTTATGACTTCAGACTGTTCTGGTCTCCCAGATCCCCAAGTTGTTGTTGGGGGGGGGGGTGCGTGTGTGTATACACACATATATATATACACGTGTGTGTGTGTTTTAAAATGAAAATATGATTTCATATGCGAGGTAAAATTGTCAGAATGGAGTCCATGCAGTCAGACACTGAAGCAAGGCTGTCTCCGTATAGAAGCAGAAATTGCAGCGTGCAGTTATTATTGTTACTATATTTATACGCAGCTTTTTTCCCAATATGGGGACTCATGGCAGTTTACCACTTAAAAAACTAAATACAACCAAAAACATACAAAAAGAACATGAAAATAAAATTAAACTATCAAAATGTTTGAAAACTATACATATAAAAATAAAATACTATTAACAAGATAAAAACCCTTTAAAACAATTAAAGCTCCCATCAGCCCAAGGCAGGCTAGATAATGGTGAGGGGTAATGGGAATTTTAGGTCGATGAAATCTGAAAGCCCAAAAGTTTCCCATCCTGGTTTCAAATGTGGTGCAGAACTGTGGGTATGAATGTAAAGAGGTGAGTTACTGTCTCATGAGGTGAAGTTGCCATCTTAGGAGATTTACCTTGAGAGTCTTTATGGTAGGGGTGGAAAAAGTCTGCCCTGCCCAAATATTGAACTCCAGGCTCCCACCATCCCTCACCATTGGCTGCAATGGCTGGGGCACATGAAGATTACAATCCAGCAACAAATGGATGGTCACATCATCCTGACCCGTACTTTAGAGTAGAGGCAGATGTTGGCAGTCAACCATCAGCTCTAGTCAGGATAGCCAATGGTGAGGAATGCTGGGAGCTGTAGTTTTACAATAATCTGGAGGACTCCTGCTCCTGTTTTAGAGGTGGCGAAGTAGGAAGCAGATGTTCTGATCTGTAACACATACTCTAACAAGTAGTTTCAGAGCTTAGAAAAGTTGCTCTCTGATACTATGGCTTCCAGAATCCCACAGTCAACATGGCCATAGTCATGCTGGCTGAGGGTTTCTAGAAGGTAGAGTCCCCAAAAGTAACATTTCCAGGCTCTGGTTCTCCTGCCCAAACTCTCTTGAAGAAGTATAGCAGTGCTTTTTTTTGCACCTCCTATTCCTGTTTCAAAGGCTTTGGGCAAAATCTTGGATTCTGAGTAAATTAATTAGCAGAGGGTTAGCTGCCATTCAGATTTTAAATACAGGCAGCAAATGGGCTAGAGTGATCTCTGCCAAGTGACACCCAGGCCAGAATTGGTTGTGTTACAGCATTATACTACGTGAGCACTGAAAGTGGTACTCGTCACAGAATTCAGCATTCTAAGAATCTTATATTTTGCCTATTTCTACATACATAAGTATTTCTGTCTTCTGAGACTGTGAAGATAACTTTGAAAATCTGTGCATATGTATGCATACCTCTGTATGTGTGCATGAGAGAGAATGAGAGAGAGAGAGAGAGAGAGAGAGATGGAGGGAGAAAGAAAGAGAGAAGATAAGCACTGCTTGCTGAAATTTCAGAAGTCTAGAGGAAGGCTAAGCAGAACAATTAATCAGGGGATAGGCATAAAACTACAGAAAGTTTAACCGAGTGGCTATACTATTGAACTAAAAGCTGCCATTGGCCCTTCTTGCTCAATGGGCTCAGATTGGGTATTGTTCTATTCCACTGGGCCATTTCTGGACTATGCTATTAGAGTGCTATTATTCCACTTCCAACATCCTGTAGAATTCTGGGACCTGTAGTTTACTGAGGCCAAAGAATTCTCTGGCTGAGAATTCTAAAGGCCCCTCCCTAAACTGTAAACCCCAGGACTCCATAGGATGTTGAAAGTGGAATAATAGCACTATAACAGGGAAGTGTGGAAATGGCCTTGGCTTTTGCCTGCCATTGCTATTTGAGTTACAAATTTTCAAGGGAGAATTTTTGTCTCATTTATATTCCAGCCTGAGTTAAAATTCTACTAGGAAATCAACTTGTGGTGATGTTGCCATTTTTAAAAAAAGTCATGTGAATTAGTCCAAAGTGTGGTGATTCTGAAGTGCAGCTTTCCCCAGATTAAGTTCTTTATGTTTTAGGATACAGATCCCATCATCCGTCTTCTACCTGACGTGGTGCGAATTGTTGTCCAAATGCATCTGAAAGGCACCAAGAAGGGAGAAACCAATATAGTATAAGGAAGGCTAAAATTCTTCCTGCTGTCAGGATTTTAGTATACTTTAACCAGAAATATTTTGTAGTCAGAATTTTTGTTTCTTCTGCTACTAACTTGCTTACTTCAGTATATCTTCCCACTCACCTGGAGGATGTGACTTGACTCTTTTTGAAGAACCCTGTGGTAGAGCTGACCTTTAAACACCTCTTGTAGTATCCCTGTTCCCTCTTGGCAGCACACAAACAGGGGACTAGTGGGTGTCGAAGATGGCTTCCCCATTTTTATCCCTTTCAGCTCCCTCGTTTTGTGATGAGTTCAGTCAGCCCGTGTTTTCCTCTTCATCTTTGGCATGGCTTTCAATGATAGGAGCCTTTGTTTTGGAGTACCTGCCACAGTTTTGGGTGGTTGTTTTTGCGGGTATTGCTGTAGTGTAGTGATGATATCCAGGGCTCTGTACAAACCTGGCTTTGCACTTTATTCCCTGTGACCTTCACGTCTATTGTTTTAGTTGCGGTTTGGTAATTTGAGCGTCTCTTGGTCCTGAATGTTTCCTGGCCTTGCTGAAGAGCAAGCAAGCATGATGGGCAGATAGAGCTTTTGCTGCCTGCTCTGTCGTCTTCTTCTTCTGTCTCCGCACAAAGCTAATCTTTTTAGAAGGCGACTGGAAGGGTGCTGCATGCGCTGGGTCTGCAGAGGAAGTTCTGGGGCACTGATGCCTCTGGGGCTGCGGAACTGAAACTCAAAACTCCTGAATCTTTGGGTGTATAGAGAGAAGGTTAGTGTGCTGTGGGAAGGGAGGGCTAGACTGAAACATTTGGGTGCTATTCCTTTTGCCCAGTTGGTTGGCTTACTTCATGTGAATTCCCTGGACTCCCTCCTCTTTCAGTTTCCCTGTGGGTCAAGACCAGCAGCGTCAATGCCTGATGTCTTTGTGGGCGCCTACACATTCTTAGGAACAGAATCTGACCTTCTTCCATTCGATGTGTATCCTAGATAATTATTGCCTATTTACAGTGGGGAAGGGGGGGATGAAATGGAGCTAGCAAGAAACCTTGACCAAGCGTTCTCCTTATTCAGCCAGCTTTCTTCCAGTCTCTCACTCGGAGAGGAGTGGCTTGAGATATACCATTCCACAGCCAGCACCTGGTCTCCCACAGACAAAGGGCTTTTGTCTCACCTGTCTTCCCTCCTCCCTCTTGACCGCACTGTGACCTGAACAATGGCAGCAAAGAGTGTAGCCCCTCTAAGGTTTGCATTTGGTCCCAGTCCTGAGCAGCAGCAGCCCAGTGGACAGGAGAGGAGCCACTAATGGAACGTTAGGGTTGCAGTTTGTAGAATGCAAAGGTGCAGGAGAACTGTACCCTTCAACCTCTCCCCACCACCCAAGGAGTTCTGTACTTCTGGTACTTTATATCCTGTCCGGTGTTATGGGAGAGCAGGCTTTAAGTTCAGACATATTAGAGGAGGGCGAACTGAAAACTAGAGACAGCTCCTGTTTCTTTAATGTTTGTGTAGAAGAGAAATTTCAGTCGGTGTTGCTTGTCACACAATCAGACAACAAGCAACACTTGCTGTGATTCCCTCTTGAACATAACTATTAAAGGGACAGGATCCCTCTCCAGTTTTCAGTCTGATAACCCTAGAGGAGGGTGTTTTTCTAAAGCAGAGGGGGGATGTGTACAAGGATATGCAACACCACCCACATCTTTTTGTCTAGGTCTGTGTTGCCTGTAAAACTAGGAATTACGAATGTGTTTATATGAATGTGCATCTCTGATTTTGATGTTTGAATGTGCCTCTACAGGGTGAAGGGTATCAAGGCATGTTATTGATACAAAAGGATCCTTTTTTTCTTTTCTTTCCATGATACATCTTGCTGTGGTTATGTGGTTGGGCCTGTGAGTACACGGAGGGAGAAGTGTGGTTGTTTTGTTCTACTTTGTGCTACACACAAGAGTAGCCTATGCTAAGTGGCATGCCTCTACTTTTGTGTGTTCATCAATCTGGCAAGGGAATGTGGGGGCTTTGATATGTCTGTTCACGAGCATGCCTGTTAGGGGTGAAAAGATATGTGCATCCATGTGAGGGTGGCAGAGCGAGCGCACTGAAAGGCTTCTCTGATTTCAAGCCTGACTCCTACCTCAGCTTTTTCTAAGCCTCGCATAGCCAGGGCTTGCTAAGTGCTCCCCATTTTCCCTGCTCCTCCCCTGTAAGCCCAGAGACAGACTCAATTATGCTTGGATTTCATTTCAGCTAGAGCTTTTCATGCCAAGACCCGCCTCGGAACGAGACACAGTTCTCAGAGGTGGCAGAGTGGTGGTGTGAGGGGATGAACTCTCAGTAAGAGAGGAGGCCAGGGGAGGCCCCAGGGACATGCTGGGAAATCTGGTGTGGTGAATGGGACTGTGACTCTGCCCTTGGCGAGAGGCTCTGCCCTAGACCGGCAGCAGGAGAACGCTGTGTGAATGGACTGTGGAGAACCTGTGGGGTTGAGTGGAATGGATTGAACACCTTCAGTGTGTGGGTGGGGAGGTGAAGCACATTTTAATGCTTCCTTTTGAGAGAAAAAACAGGCTTTTGAAGAATTACTTGGTTGAATTGGAACAAACTCAGCGAAAAACAAACTCTCACACACAGGCATACATGTAGCTTCCTGCAAACAGAAAATCAGCACGTCAGGCAAAGGAGTAGGTTAATCTCTCTCTCGCTTTCTCTCTTTCTGCAATGCAACAGCTTTTGCCATTCTGTTTTTGCTTGCAGTGATTTTCTTAGACAAGTTTCCAGAGAGGTAGCTATGTTTGTCTGCTGCAGCAAAAACAACAGAAGAATAATGTGGCACCACAGACCTTTCAGTTTCAAATACTGTAGTTTAGTACAGAAGTTCTGTTCCATGCATGGATCAGGCCCTTGTCAGCTATGTTAAAGTGCTGTTGGGAATGGGCCTCCTGTGAGCACTAGCCAATGGCTATTATTCTTAACATGAAGATCCAGGCTAGCTCCCAGGTGAGATCACCAACTTGCAGTATTCTGCTTCCTTAAAAAAGTATTTTTGGGAGCTGGCCTGTTGTGATCTCTGTCTGACCTTGGTGAGAGTCACTTTATGTCTTTGATTCTTTCTTCTTCTGTTTTGATTTAACTTTGCCAAAGGCTTGCAGAAGTTCTGGGAGAATAATCAAAAGACTGAGAAGAAAGAAGTTTGTTGGATGATGGTGACAGGATAGATCCTAGCTATTGGAAAGATAGTGTTTTGGACCCCTACTTCCTTGTCTCTGGTTTGTCACTTTTTGAAATCCTGACCAATGATCCAACCATAATTGAGGATCATTCATATCCTTAGTTGCCTAGTAACTGTAACATATTTTCTCTTGGTTTCCCAAATTGTTTTGCAGTTTCAGGTCCCTTGATGTGGGTGCACTATAATTCTTATTACCAACAAGCATAGTGGTTGAGGATGATGGGAGTTTCACTCAAACAATATCAGCTTGCAGAAAAAAGCCACCAGATAATGCAAAACACAGGTGGTGAAGCAACAGGCACAGTTCCTCTTTCAAAAACAAGGTCTCAGGGCCAAATGTGTCTTTTACTCAATGGATGGACTAGTCCTGGACCAAGAGCTAAGAGCTGTTTCGTGTTGTGGTGCTAGAAATTCTTTATTCTCCAATGTTGCCTATTATCATTCTAGAAACATCCAGTGTCGTAACGGCCATCTTCTTAAATTCCAGGCATTGCAACTCTGAAGTATAGGTTATTTTCGTTGAGTTTTTGATGCAGATGTCCTGCTGTTTCTTGCTGTAGTTTCCTGCTGTAGGACAAGCAACGCCTTCCTGCTTCTCTGCATTCCTTCAAGCATGACAATCTTTTAGGGATCCAGAAAAGTTGGTTATGTCATGAGGCCAGATGCTAATGAGCCCTGGATACTGAAACCAACTCAGCGCACCCATGCTGTAGGGAAAGAACCCAGGAGTCCTGGCTCACAGCTATCACTTGTGCTGTCTGCTCTGATCTCTCTCTCTCTCTCTCTCTCTTTCTCTATATGTGTTGAGAGAATAATTGTCCTGTCAGACTCCTTCCTTCTCTTCATTTGTTGATCACCTACCATCCTCCCGGGAACCTGAGAGATGGTGACTCAATTGTGGGGGTGGCAGTTATCTCTTTCCTGTCTCCTGCAAGGCCACCTCTTATCTGTGGTCCTTCTAGCCCAGCCCTCCCTCTCCTGCATGCTTGCCCCACTTTTGAATACCGTTAATTCGCTGTGCTTTTTGGAACCTGTTATGGGAGGCTGAGGAAGAGAAGGCAGCTTCATGGTGGAGGTGGGTGGGGGGGAGACAGTGGTTGTGGTGGTGGGGGCTGAGGATGATGAGAGAGGGAAAGAGGAAGGAAAAGGAGGAACTGGGAATCACCATGTGCAGTCTGAGCTATTTCAAGCATTGTCCTTTTTTACATAACCACTGTGCACTTTCCTGCATATGCAAGCAAGCGGGTGGGTGAGGGAAGCCACCAGGAAAAAAGGCCAACGGGCGGGGGGGGGGGGCTTCTGGCAGGTAAAAACAGCGTTCTGCACACCTTTCCCCCCTGCCCTTACCCCCCAAAAAATCCCAAGCCAGACATTAGCCAGGACAACTGGCAGGGCTGTCATGCCTGTCTTATTTACTTAGTTTCTTGACCTTCTGGGATTTTGTTACTAAAGCTCAGTGGCCTCAACATTTTGCTCTCTACTTCCACCACCACCCTGGCACCACTGCACTGCTGTGTCCCTGCCTCTGAGCTTATGAAATGCTTCCATAGCATGCTGCACAGTCAGAAGATACCAATGGTAAGACTGAGTTTGCAGCTGGCCTTGACTCTGGGAAAGCCTCGCAGCTGACCTTGACCCTGGGAAAGCTTCTCCCGTGAGGGGAGTGTTTGAAAGAAGCATAGAAAAACTGCTCCTTGTAAAATTATTCTTCCGTCCCACCACCACACCTCCTGCCTCTGAGCTTATTTAATTCTCTGGAGGGGTGGGCAACTCCCTCCGTCTTTGGTGGTCCTCGATATTGAAGCGGAAGTGATTGATGGAGATCACTCTGGCTGCACTTGTATCACCTGCCAGTTTGAGGAAGAAAATACAGGAAAAAATAGCACAGAGTTTTGCAACTTAGTAGGAATCAAAGGCAAGGACAAGAATGCAGATAAAGTCTGGAGAAATGCAATGAAATTGAGACAGGTTTTCATATCCCTGTCTATGTGTTAGAATTGCCCTTAAGGCTTTCTCTTTATTTGAGTGTGGCTGTACCGTACAGTTACAGCAGTCTGACACCACTTTTAAGGTTATGGCTCTAGCATGTGCATGCCTGGGATCTGTCATTTGGTGAGGTACTCAGAATCCTCGGCTAGCCAGCTAAGAACGCCTAGTACCTCAGTGAAAACCAAATCCTAGGTTTCTGCAAAATGGGGCCATGACAGTTTAAAGTGGCATCAGTCTGCTAAAACTGTACAGTGTAAGCACACTCTCTGAGTGCTTTTCCTTAGTTGGTGATTTAAACTATCCAAGGAAGAGTTTTGCATATCTTCCTTAAAGACAAAAATTGGCCACAATTGACAGTTAATAAAAGGATGTAAAAGGTAAGCAATGGGCTCTTGAAGAAAAGGAAAAGAAAGGCACTGAAGTTTTTGACTCTTTTCTTGGTTTTAGAGAATAGCTTCAATGGGGAAAGTTTTTGGGCCATGTTCCGTATAAATTTTCTGATGCCCTACATAAATGAAGATCTGATTGATCATGTTTACTTGACTTACAAACAAAATTAAGAGAACTACATCATGTTATTTTCACATGCTGTGTAAGTATCTCAGAGGTTTTCCCCAGTAGCCCAAAGCATTTGCTCTAAAATATCTCATATGGTAGGGTGGAAAAGAATCAATAAACTGCGTTTATTGTGGTTTAACCAGACGACCCTGATGCTAAGCCAGAGCATCAGAGCACTCCAGCATTACCTGAGTCAGGCTTCCCACAAAACAAATGTTTTGGACCCAAACTCCCAGCGTCCCTGGCCATTAACCATGCTGCTTTAGGCTTATGGGAGTTGTCGTCCAAAATATCTGGAAGACACCCAGTTGAGGAAGGATGCCTTGAAATTTGCTGGCTGCTGTTGAAAGGACAGAAGGGATGGTGTTTTATATTCTCATTCTGGGATTTCTTGTTTGCTTTCCTTTTCGAATCTGTCCTATGACCCCTAGAATGCTTTCTTGGGGACCACAGGGTAGTAACTTAAATGTTCTCTTTAAACAAAGTCAGAGTTTTACTCTGTGTGTGTGTGTGTGTGTGTGTGTGTAGTATTTGTGTTCTTAGGTATAACAGTATGGTGGAATGCAATTCCTGGTGAGAAAAATCCTATGGGCAGATGGAGAGTCCCCTGCCTTTGGCAGGGCCAAAGGTGAAAGGTAAAGAGAAGCATTTTTAATGGTTTCCCTTCTTACTTTTCTGTCATTTTTTTTCCTCCTTTTCATTTTCCCTCCTTCCTTCATTTCTTCAGTGGGAAGCAAAATAAACACTCCCACTCTAAGGCTGGAGAATTATTTGGCCCTTGTTGGGGGAAAGAGGATCCAAGGCATTGTCAGAGCTTCTCCCCAACATGCTGCTCCTGAACCTGGGGGCAGCCATGGCAATGAAGCCTTCTGTTGCCATCCAGAGAGGACTGTCAGCTGGGGCAAGTTCTATCTCTCTCCTCCCCTAGCAGGTAGAAGGAGAAGCCTGCCACCTCCAACAGGCTCCCACTAGAGCATGGACCTCCTCCTTAGATCATTTAACCTTTGCAAAGATAAAAAGTAAAGGGGGAGAAAAACCCTGAAGGCACTGCAAACTTTCAGCATACTAAATGTTGGCTTGCCCAGAGAACGTTGTGTTAGATGTATAGGTATTTCCTAGGTATAATGAATTACGAATTGAAGCTTCCTAGCTTCGTATAGAATCCAATGTGCATTATGGTACTAATAAATTAGACAAAGCACTGCTGTTTTGTAAATGGGTTGCTTGTTTGGTTTTGTTCCGTAGAAAAAATAACTGTTTTTTTTTTTACCATTATGGCAAAGCAGAGTCCTAAAAGAGTGGGACATGAGTCTGTTAGCTAATAATTTCTACAGAGAGAGGAGTTGAAGGTTATCTTTTCTTGAACTGGTACCCTTTGATCTTGCCCCTAATCCCAGATTTTGTTCTTCAGTGGCAAACAAAAATCACTCTTCACAAACTCAGATGCACTTTCTGCTTTATCTCCTGTGTGGATGTGTTCTGGACTTACATGTGTACACAAACATCTTGGGCTGATTCTCTGGTGTAGCAGTGTGAAATTGTATGCTTCAAATGGCCTTGTGGGGTGGGGAATGGGATAGATAAAGGCAGTACTTCTTAGCTCATGGTACAGCAAGACTTTTTCAAGCAAGCGTATGTAATAACTGTGTGGTCTCTCCAGGTTTCATTGAACCACAATGCCCCTATCCCTTACCATTGGCTGTGCTGGCTGGGGTAGGGAAGAGTTGCAGTCTAACAGAATCTGGGAGGCCATGTTTGTCCCTGGCTTGAAAGTATTGGTGGTCTTAGGCCAGCAATATAAGTATCACTGTTCAATATTCAGCACTGTGCCACATACTAGTTTGAATTCTGTTCTATATGAGCTTTTGAAGAAGAAATTGAAAGGTCAAGCAAATGCTACCTGATGCTTGAAGCATTACCTAAAATTAGCTACCATGTTAGAGCTAGTCATGACTAATATCTTAACGTTGCTATTAGCACATTATTTTTTTAAATATGTTTTTATTTCATTTTTTGAAAAGTTTTTGTAAATAGAAAAATTGTGAATATTCATCCCCAAACAGCCTACTCCAACAAATCAATGTTTCTTGTAATCATCTAAAATCATCACACCTCAGGATTGAACTGTGTGGCAGGGAGGGAAGGCCATTGTTTATCCCCTTGTTAATCACAGAAGTAATTCATTGTACGTAATGCAGTTACCTTAACCCATTACTTCCTAGCTCTTATCAAGGGCTTATATGATGGTGGTGGAGGAGGTGGTGGTGGAATCACTCCTCTGAGCTGATCATTGTATTGTTCACATCATTTGTTCTGTATCTGATAGGTAAGGCAACGTATCTTTTTGTTGTGTGCCTTCAAGTTGTTTCCCACTTATGCTGCCTAAGGCAAACCCATCACAAAGTTTTCTGGGGCTGACCGTATGTGATGCACCCAAGATCATCCAGAGGATTTCCATGACTGAGTGGTCTTGAATCTTGGTCTCCAGGGTCGTAGCCCAACGCTCAAACTAGTACACCATACCTGTGTTCTTTTCAGTGAGCTTTTCAGCTGAGGAGATGCATTCCTCTTGGGATGCTGGGTGGGCATTCCTCATTTATGGCACTTTGCCATCTCCAGCACCTGGTTCTATCACCATTCACTTGTCCAGGAGAGTTGACCCAAATAGTAAGGCCATATTGAATGTGACTCAAAGAAAGTGATGTGCAGTGTTTATGCTGGAGAAGCTGGCCTGACACGAAGCATTTTGATCCCTCAGACAAAAGACAAGAGAGCAGGCTGATTGGATTGCCAGTAAATACAGGGAAAAAGACAGCCTTCCCTAGTTTAGGGGAACAGCCTCACAGGCACGTGCTGTTTACCATTCTGTCCTCCTATAGAGGGGAATGTCAAAGAGAGGCAGAAGGAAGGGCCAAGCAGCAGCAGCAGCAGCCCCCAGCATCTGCTGCTGGAGGCAGCTGACTCATTCTGCCTGATGATAGGGCCGGCCCCTGTGGAAGGAGCCATCCTCAGAAGACCCAGTCCCCTTCCCATCCACTGACTATCTCAAGTGACAGATTTAAGGTTCCGGAAAGGCTGATAGAGTAAGAGATAGGGTGAAATTCTTCTGCGCAAACCTGCACTGAGCACTAGCATTAATTTCAGCAAGGCTTTCATGTGAAAAGTTCCCATGGGGCTCTGCTGTCATATGTATGAATGGACAGCAAAAATGCTGTTTAGAATTAACTACTTTCTGGGTACCAAATTGCTGTGATCCAGTTCTTGTTCCCTCAGGATCTAAACAGCCAGTCTCTTCAAATTCTTAGGTATGTGAGCAGGGAAGGACGGGATATGTCCCCCATTTTCAGCATCAGATTTCATGTTTTTAAAAAAACAGACCTAAAACCCCAGGTGGCTGGCTGCTGGCATTTTTCCAGTCCCCAGTCATTGTTCTGAAGCGTCATTCCTTCTCTTCCTTACTATACACAAACCCAAACACACGCGCACCCTGCTGTCGACACCCACACAAATTTGCAGTGCCATCTTTTATTGATGTTCTGCGTGGCCTCGTTAGGGGAAAAAAAACATGCTTGTATTAACACAGGCAGATGGTTGGCTTTTTAGCTGCTGATGGTGGGAATGGCGGATAGAATCTCAAACTCCTCCACATCCAGGGAAAATTCCCTTTTCCGCACTGAGATCGTTGCACAACTGTTGGCCAAACTCTGTGTGGAAGTGGCCGTGGGCAGTCATCTCCTGCTTGCCCTGAAAATCCCCAGTTTTTGTTTTTCTAGATGTTTGTCACTGACATTTGCTGCAGAGCCTTATACCAACTGGAAATTTCCATACAACTCTGCCAGTATCTAGGAAAGCTGTAGAGAACTTGTGGCCCTCCTGATGTCTTGAACTACAACACCACAATCTTTTGCCATTGGCTGGAGAGATTAGGCATATGGGAGTTGTAGTTCAAAACTTCTGGTAAGGTTCTCTGCTGCTGGTTGAGGACTTTCACAGATGCTGAGCTCACAGCATTCCTGCTCTGCTGTGTTTTAGCCACTGCATAACCAAAAGGGTATCCACACTGCAAAACTGTAGCAGTATGATACCACTTGAAGTGTCAATAGCTCCATCCTATGGAATCCTGCAATCTGTAGTTTATTGGAATACTTAAAATTCTCTAGTGCTACAGAATTAGTGCTTTTTGACAGAGATTTGTAAGTACCACAGCAAACTGTAAATCCCAGGATGCCTAAGATGGAGCTGTGATAGTAAAAGCAGTATTAAACTGCTATAAGTGTGCAGTGTGGATACACTCCAAAACTGCCAATATAAAAGTGAAGCCACAATATCCCACTGTAGTCAAACAGGTAAGGAGGAGGAGTTTTTCTCTGGGGCAAGGGAGGTATCTGTAAACATCTGATTGGATGCTACCCAAATGCACAGTGCCCCTTAGAGTAAGAGTGTGGTCTTAAAACAGGATTATGAGGGAGTGAGATCGATTTAATATAACATAAGGGAAAATGGAGAAGACTGAGTAGATGATTTCTACATGGAAGAGGTGCTGAAAAATAGGGCCTTAACCAGAGAGTCTCTCATTCCTTCAATATGTTTAAAAAGTCCAGGCAAGTTCACCAGCTTCCAGCCAGACAACCTCCCCAGAGCCATGACTGCCCTCTTCCCCTGCCAGTCAAATTACTCCCTTTCACTCCCAGCTGAGTGGGGCTGTTTGGGATCTTTTAATGGGGGAATAAGGATTTAAGCCTTTTTTCAAATGCACTGTACAATTACTTCAGATATCCCTGGGATGAGCATCAAGAGTGAACTGGGTGGAACTAGTTCCAGAATGAAGACTTTCTCCATTTAGCAGGGCACACGGCAAATAATAATAGCACTGGAAATATTAGGTAAGGGCATTTGGCCTCTTGGCTCGGCTGCTGTGCTCTCTCTCTCTCTGTCTCTGTGATTTAAAAACCAGAAGGGCCTTATTATCTCCCTGTCTCCCGGAAAGATCCTCTAGCTCCCATTCTGGAGCCTTGCCACTCTGCTGCTGGGTAAAAGTGGATGTTAAGCTGCTTTAAGCCCTTGCGCCATCCTAGTGCTCCC
The DNA here is from genome assembly GCA_030412105.1 of Cyclura pinguis. NCBI lineage: Eukaryota > Metazoa > Chordata > Lepidosauria > Squamata > Iguanidae > Cyclura > Cyclura pinguis. Next base: position 191,187,444 of record CM059600.1, on the reverse strand, counting down.
AAGCAACTGTGCCAGGGACAGGCCAGACACGGCAAGGACACAACAGAGCCTTAAGAGTGGCAGCTGGTTCTGGGTTGGTCCCCCCCACCCCGTCTGGACTGGAGGGACATGAGGACTCTGAGACAGGTAACGAATGTACCTCTCTGAAGGAAGGCTCATACCGTGTTTTGCTCTGTGTGTGTGAGTAGCTACTTGGAGGGGGAAACTATGTTGTCTCAGCTAGAGAGTCTGAGAGACTCTGAATATTTATATTAAATTGAAAGCTTTGATGGAATTCTGTGATTCTTCAGGGATGGAAAGAGTAGTGTTGCTCTGTCCTGAGAAGGGGAATGTATACCCTGCCAAAGCCACTTGTGGCCCACTAGGACCCTTTCTGTTGCCCCCCCCCCAGTTCACTAAGGGGCAAAAATTTGTGGGGGAAGTTCCCCAAAAATGCCTTGTGGAGTAGATAGGAGAAAACTTTGGGGGCATCCTGCTCTCAGAGGAGGCCTTTTATTTTATCTTTTTTTAAAAGGGAGTGAACTGGAAGTTGATTTCCTGTTATAAGGAATTCTAAAACCGTTAGAATAAGCTAAGGAAGCTTATAGCACAGGTTAAAACAAAGTACAGCTAAATGCCTTATTGTGAGATACCATTATTGTAATTCCAAATATTTTCAAAATATTGGTTTGATCTTGAGGTAACAAGACCCAACAGCTTTACAAAAGACCTGCTCCTGGTGAAGACAGAAACTGTTAGCATTTGTTTTAAGTCAAGACATCTGCCTGCATTTAGGGGATTTCCATCAGGGTGTTGCTACAGAGATTGTCCTAGTGAGGATCTACATTTCAAAATTTACCACTGTTCCACTGAGCGTAACGCTGAAGCAAGGCACTCTCAGGAGTCGGAGTGGTTGGAAGGAGCAAACCTGCCCCAAAATCCCAACAGCTAGGCAGGGGAACATGTGGTGTGTCTCTTGGATTACAACTGCCATTGTCCCTAACTGTTGCCATGCTGGCTTGGGGTTGATGGGAGCTGGAGTCGAGCACCCTCTGAAGGGTCACAGATTATTTTATTGTGCATTGGACAAATTTTAAGAGGCAAGCCCAGAAGGCCCTCTGTGAGGGTTAGAAGGAAACACTTTCCGTTTGGGGGCAGAATATAGGAGGAGAAGTTGGAGACTATACCTCCTGCTCAGAGGCCAGGACAGTCCTGGGCTTGTTCAGTTAAGTTATACATTCCTTCAAGTCAGATGTTAACTCTGTGCTCCAAGACATTTACATCTGTGAGGATAATTGTGGGGTTATGCCCCATGTTCACAACCCCACCTCTGCCCTGCAGTGGAGACGGGAAGTTTCACCTTGCCCTGATTGGCTTCCTGACAACTCTTTATGTGATGTCATGGCTTCATCATAAAGCCACTCAGGGTGAGGACAAAGCAGGATACAGAAGGGTTGGGGTAGCACTGGTTGGCTCCCAGGACTTCTAGGAGTGCTATCACTGCTACTGCCCACACTGTGAAACATACAGCATTCTTGGACAAACAGTAAGCAGAAGGAGGTTTTATGAAATCTTTCACCCTTCTATCCCATCCCATCTGCAGACTTCTTTGCATTTCTGCGAACGAAAAGTCCAGAAAAGACTTTTGTGTCAGATCCGTTTGAAGCCTCTAACACATTCTTTAAAAACATACGGTCAGCCCTCCACATGTGCTGATTTGACTTTCACGGATTTAATCATTTGTGATTTTCTTCAACCCCTGCCCTCCCCCACCTCAGGCCCTTCTTTTCTGAGGGAACCTTCCATATTAGGGGCTCTGATCAGGCCACTCTGCCCTTTAAAAACCCATCTCAGATTCTCCTCCTCCTCCACCAGCCACTGCCTGACCAGCCCAATTTCTCAGCACCCCAACCCCTACACATGCCGAAGAGAGAGGAAGTATAGAGCCGCCATGCCAACCTACCCACTCCTTTCCTCTCCTTTCCCTGACCTGGTTTGGACCCTGGGTGCCTGTTCTCCCTACCATGCCTCAGCCCCTTCTCTCTCACACACACACACACAGTTTGATATTTGCAATTTTTCCACTTTTGTGAGAGTCCTGTGCCCCTAAACCTAGCAAATGTGGAAGGCAGACAGTAGACCATAGGATTGTGCTGGAGGACCTAGAGCTTTCTAGAGAGAACACTTCTCTAGGCATTGCTAGATTCTCCAGCTTGACTCTGTGGCCTGTTTTACCAGAAGTTGACCATAAAACCATGCCGGAGGACTAGAGATTCCTAGAGAAGTGTTGTCAGGTTAAAAAAAAATCCACAAATTTTATTTTTATTTGTGGGTTTTCCACTCTCATGGGGGTCTTCTGCCTTTCACCCCCACGAAGGTGTAGGTCTGACTGTACTTTATTTAAAATTCTGGAAGAAGTGCCAGCAGGACTGCACTGCAAGTGTACTTCCTCAGTGAAGATGGGTAAGTATGGTAAGACCTCTATCCTCCATCTTTGAGATTCCCTTTTATCTGTGGTAGGCTTGGCTTAGAAGAGAGGCTTGTAATTCATGCCCTTCTGTGAGAATTGGTATAATGTGCTGCTTCAAACTTATCATGTTGGCAAGCTGAGGTCCTTGGGTGCCTGAGGTCTTGGAGGATCTCCTTCCCACTGATGCTGAATCCCATGATATGTATGAGTTGTGAAAGTTTGGAAATTCCCCATGGGTTTGACACCACTTGAAAGTGGTCCTTTTGGCAATTTCTGCATGGGAACCATGATGTTTGCGTCAGCCCTTGGCTACTTTTTCACTCAGAGCAATAATTTGTTATTTGTCAGGGCGGCATACACGGCTCTTCTCCTCCCTAGTTTATCCTCATAACAACCCTGGCAGGTAGGTCAGGCTGAAAGAGAGTGACAGGCTAAAGGGGACTGGAATCTGGCTTTCCCAAGTGCCCTTCCACACATACAATAAGGAAGTTCCGAGTCTGTTGTAGTCATTTCTGGGGTATCTCTTTCAGACTACCTGTAGACCCAGTTTCATTCTGATTCGTGGTAGCAGTGATTGCCTTGAGAACTTCGCACCTAGTACAGTGTCTTGTCTTGTTTTCCCTGTCTCTACATGTTTGTACTAAACTAGTCAAGTGGTAGAATAGCAAGTGCACCCCTCTTCCCAGTCAAAATTTATTGTGCCCTAGGTTTGTTGAATAATTTTGGCTTCTGGGGCAGAAAGCCATGTGAACACACTCTTTCTCATCCTCCGCCATCACACCGCAAATAGCTGCCTAGGACATTTTCCCCATTCCTCCCAATAACTAGGCTGGCCTTGGGCAATACCAGAAACAGTAGTGTAGAGAGAAGCATCTGACTGCCACAGGAGTGGGCACCTTTGACATTCCTGGTGGTATAGCACCTTCCACAGTCCCTCTCCACTGGCTATGCTAGTTAAGACTAATGGAAGTTGTAGGCCAAAACCTCTGGAGAACCACTGGTGCTCACTCCCAGGACTAAAACAACCAACCAGGAGCTGAGGAAGAGGAAGGAGGGGAGGGGGCAAGACTCTTATGGGAGAAATGTGTAAACTTTGGGTCCCTGAAGGGACTTGAAGGTGATGTGGGAAAGGCATCTATTTGGAGTGTGGGTACACATTGGTTTTATCCAACAGCTTCCTCAGGTCAAATAGGTTTTGCTGGGGGGGGGGGTTAATTTTTTTTTTAATTTACTTGGTTAATGTATATCCCGCCTTTCTCCCATCATCGGATTCAAGGCAGCATACAACTGTTTAAAAACACTAAACTGAAAAGAAACCCTCTCAGGGCTTCATGCAACTAAAAAGAAACCCTCGTAGTTCAAAAGTCGAAAGACACTAAACCAAACCTCTGTTTAAAAAACACAAGTTAAAAACACAAGTTGAGAGCAGTTTTGTAAAAACACATTTAAAACAGAGGTGTGGAGAAGAAAATATTTGAGGAGAGGCTGAAGGAGCTGAGCATGTTCAGCCTGGTAAAGAAAAAGCTGAGGGGCAACATGACTGCACTTATTAAATACCTCAAGGGTTGCCACAGAGAGGAGGAGGCAGTCTTGTTCTCTGCTGCCCCAGAGGATAGGGCCAGGTCTAATGGTTTTAAGTTACAGGAGAGTAGGTTTTGGTTGAACGTTAGAAGGAACCTCTTGACAGTGGGAGCAGTTTGGCAATGGAACTAGTTGCCTAGAGAGGTGATGGGGTCTCCTTCTCTGGATGTATTCAGTGAGAGGGTGGCAGCTACCTGCTCAGGAGGCTTTAGTTGAAGATCCTGCGTTGAGCAGTGGGTTTGACTTGATGGCCCATGAGGACTATGACATAACAAAAGGACTCTAGAACTATGACATAACAAAATAGAAAAATAGCACCACCCATTAAAAGTTCCATCTGCCACCATGTTTTAAGAAACCAAATAGCTCCTTAAATAAGGAGGACTTTATCTGCTGGCAAAAAGTCAGCAGGGAGGGGGCCAACTGGACCTCCCTGGGGAGGGAACTCACTGAGAAGGCTCTTCTTATGCAGTCTCACCGACAGTGCCTGGGATGGTGGTGGGACCAAGAGAAGACTCTCTCTCACAGCTCTTGAAGCTCAGACAGGCTTACATGGGGAGAGAAGTTGTTCAGATAGTCTGGACCGAAGTGGTGTAGGGCTTTAAAGGTCATGAAACAATCCACAAAATGTTTTTAGCTCAGGTGAACAGGAAATCAAATGAGGGTATTTATCACAAGCAGTGATGCTGCTTTCAAAACACTTCTAAGACATGTTAAGAGAGGGACATCTCTCTTACCATTCAGCCTTCCTCATGACCGGGAAGGCTGCTGCTTTTGACTAAGGCCATTTCCACATGGGCTTAAAGAAACGGTGCAGAGCATCCTCCAGGAAGGACGTCTGCACCTGGGAGCGGACTGGGTTGGACCTACTTGTAGTTCCGCACCTCAGCCCACTCCCGAACGACCCGAAGTGGTCGTCCAGTGTGCTTTTGAAAGACCGCTTGAAACAGGTCTTTCAAAAGCACGGAGCGCGCCACTCCGTTCCTGCGCTCCAGTGCAGATTTGCAGGCTTGCACCAGTACGAGCCTGTGATCTGCCAGGGGCGGTCTTTAGGCGGCGAGCTTCAGCGGTTGGTGGAGAGCCTCAACCAACCGGAAGCCACCATTTTCGTCCCTGGAGCAGTGCGGAGCGGCGGCCACGCACTGCTCTGGACCAGCCTGGACCCAAGCGTGGAGCCAAGAAGTCTGGTAAGTACCGGCACGGGGTGATTCCCTCATCCCATGCGGAAATGGCCTAAGAGAGAACTGCTTTTCTCCATAAAGTACAGTCAAACCATTGTCCAATACCATGGAGGCCCAGTTTGTCCATTGTCTTTGTGGTATGATGACTGCCAGACACTGTGGGTGTATACACACTGTGTAATTACAACAATTTGATAACATTGTAACTTCCACTGCTCCATTGTATGGAATCCTGGGATTTTCTGTGTAGTGAGGTACTCAGAATTCTCCAGTGCGCTATAGCATTGGAGCCCTCCAAAAAAACATTCTAAATACCTTATGAAACTACAAATTCCAGAATTCCGTAGGTTGAAACCATGATAATTAAAGTGGTACCGAAAGGCTATAATTGTGTAGTGCAGATTCCCTTTATGTACACATGTTTTAAAGCAGACATGAGGAAAATTTGGTCCTCCAGAATGCACTCCCACATTTCTTTACTATCACCTATGCTATTTGGGGACTTCTGGAGCTGAAGTCCAAAATGTCTAGAAGGCCAGATATTTCTCTACTTAAGTTTTAAAATCAGTCTCTGCAAGGAATAGTACAAGTAAAAAATGCTGTTGTTCTTGTTGTTTTTCTTGTCAAAATTTCCCAACAGCAATAGTACCTGAAACTGAGAATCTCAACTTTCATATGTTGAAAAGAGTCTTGGGTGGTGGAATACATATTCCCATGACTGCAGTCCTTCTGGTTGTGAGGATTCCCCATCCATATCTTGTCTCTGTTTTTGTACTTTATGTTGAAAGAGTACGTCCTGTATTGCCGTCCATTGAATGAAAGAGCACGGAAACATGGTCATGGTGGTGTGTATGTGTATGTTTTGCGTTTGTTATCTTTAGTTCCTCAAATCCTGGTGTATCAGAGCTTCCAGAATTGCACAGTACAATATGATCCCTGAACAGTTTCTCTTTATTCCTGATACAGAACTTGGAGGTAGTGCATTAGAAGTACCAGCATTACGGTAAATGCTGGTATTTCTAATCATTTTTGGTACCAGTGAAGTACCTCCTTTTTCCATTTTAAAGTTAATACTAAAATATTATTTTTGTGGAATCACAATAAGTAGTGTTAACTGTTATTTAAAAATAAATGTTTGGCATTTTAAAAAAAAATTCAATTTTTTTCCTGGTTTTAAAAATAACATATTCATAGAGAGCTGATGTAGCATAGTGTAGAGTGTTGGACTGCAGTCCTGGAGAACAGGGTTTCATTCTATGATTGGCAATGGAAACTCACTGGGTGACATTTGGTGTGTCACACACTCTGAGCCCCAGAAAAATGGCATGATAGATTTGCCTTAGGACACCAGAAATGACTTGAAATGACTTGAAGGCACACAACAAAAAAAGGTATTCCCTTACTGATTAGATACAGAGGGTAATGTTATGAGCAATACAGTGATCAGCTGAAGGCTCACAAGAACAACAAAAAACTTGCCTAAGAAGACCCTGTGAAATTCATGGGGTCACCGTAAGTCAACCGACAACATAAAGGTTCATACCGACACACAACACATTACTAATATATCACTTCTTGAATTCTTAACGTTAACCAGCTAATTAATGTTAACATGTGTTCTTTTAAAACAGCGGCTAACACTGACATGTTTAGCCAGTTTCACTGATGTTTTCAGACTCTTCAGGGGAGCAATCAGAACACTGGCCAATGACCATCCCTACCACCCCCTCCACCACACAACAATGGGCTTTGTTTGCCAGTGTCGAACTGGGAGTCCAAAATGGATGTGAAGTGATTTAGTAGCAAACATCTCCCCACTGTTGTTTCCAAGCTGTGTTACTTGACTTGGTACTCCGACCAGCTGAAGGTGGCATCAGTACAGGGTAATGACGGTGGTGGTAGATAGGACTTTGCTGTCATAGCTACAGCCCAGTTGATAGTGGGTTTGCAAGAATGGTGAAAATTTCCTGTATTTTGGACCCATCAGGAGTCATTTACATTTATGCTCTGAGCAGAAGAATCTAGATTCTGTGCTCGGAATGCATAATGCAGATGACTAATATGTCATAGGCAAATTGGGGCCATCAACCAATGTTAAATTATTAAGCAATCAGTCAATCCAATTTATCTTGTGTGTTTCAATACATTTATGTACTTTAGGGTGGGGATCATGTAGCTTCCACATAATGCTGGACTACAACTCTCAACTGCCCTCAGCCAGCATAGCCAATGATGAGAAATTATGATAGTTCTGGTCCCTATACCATCTCAAGGGCCAGATATTCCACTACAACTCTCAACTGCCCTCAGCCAGCATAGCCAATGATGAGAAATTATGATAGTTCTGGTCCCTATACCATCTCAAGGGCCAGATATTCCACACCATGAAGCCTCTGTCAAGGTGACTGCTTGAGGTTCTTGAGAGGAATGTTGCTGTTTTCTTCTTAAGTACATTGTAATTTTATGGTGTTCTGTTCTTTGCAGTTTTTTACAGCAGTCAGGAAGAAAAGTAGTGTTTAGAGATGGGTTTTCCATTTAATATGTTAAAGCCAGAATCCTGCTGCTTCCTCTATGTTGATCACATAGAGATGGGCTCTTATAAAGCTCTTGATATCAATGATGGTTTGTTGTCAGGTTTTTTGATTGATTGGTGGAGGGCCTAAGTTGATGGTGGTAAACTTTTACTCGCATTTTTAAGTGTTCAGTTGGTTTTTATCACTGCAATTAATCATTTAATACTTGCAGCTCTGCAGCAGCTTTCCTTCATTTGCATAAATGTGCTGCATTAGCTTGTCTTAAACATCTGTACAGGTGACTATCTGGAACTGTATGTAGTATAAGCTTAAAGAAGGGAGGAGTTTTGCTACCAAGCAGTCCTAAATTACACATCCTGAAAAAATAAAAATTCTGCCCTAGAATCCTATAGAAATTATGCAGTTTCAGCACATTTGCAGACTGTCTTTCTGTTGTTTTACTCTGTCATTGTAACTGATGATCTTCTAGCACAGCCCAAATGTATGAAGAATAGGAAATTCTACCTTAAGTTTTCCAGGATTCTGGATGGTTAGGGTGCTGGTGGTGTTCCTGGCCCACCAAGAGCTACTGTACCTCTCCCAACTTTTTGTGGCTACTACACCTCCTTCCTTTGGTGTCACTGTTCGTTGCAGAGTAATTTTCATTTTCCCTACTAACTTTGTTTATTCTAAGTATATATTGGGATTTTAAAAAAATCTGTAAGTGCACATTTCATAAGGAAAACAATTCAAAAATGTGTACTTAGATATGAAACCCTAAGTGAATTCTTTAATTTTTTTTAAAAAATGCACGTTGATACAGAAATCAGACCAAACAACTTTATGAATGTGTGAAACTGACATATACCAAGAATAAGCAGGTTAACATAAATGTGGCTAAGGACTCTACAGTAGCCACCAAGGTCAGTTTCCAGTATCATAGTTGTGTTTCTCAGGATAGACTATGGGCCTTTCCGCACTACACTGTTATAATGGCTGTGATCCCACTTTTAATGTCCTACGGAATCTTGGGGTTTGCAGTTGGGGGGGCATATTTGGCCTCAGTAAACTACAAACCCCAGAATTCCACAGGATGTTGAAAGTGGAATAATAGCACTATAACAGGCTAGTGCAGAAATGGCCTGTGGCTGTTATAGTGCTATTATTCCACTTTCAACATCCTGTGGAATTCTGGGGCTTGTAGTTTACTGAGGCCAAAGAGCTCTCTGGCCCCTCTCTAAACTGCAAACCCCAGGATCCCATAGGGTGTTGAAAGTGGCGTAATAGTACTATAACAGTGTAGTGTGGAAATGGCCTATATCTAATTTTATCTAATTCAGTTTCTCTTGGTGGTGAACAGGACATATCATTTACTAGACACCGCACTGTTGTACAAGCTGCTCAGGGAATTAAAAAACAACGATGTGGTGAGATGGGTTAACACCCTACATGGGTTTGGTGCTGTGTGTATAAAAGATGCAAAAAGTGGGACTGAAATGGACACTCCACCATCATCGCCAGGAGTTTAGTCACTTTCTGACAATTTCACCTTACCATGAACTGTCTTCTCCCCAACTTAGTGCTGAGGGAAAGAGAGAAAGAGAAAGCATGCCGGTTTCACCTCTGCTCTTTGCAGCCTTTGCAACAGGCGCTAGATAATGTGCAATTACCACTGAACTTTCCAGGCCAGATGGCTGGCTGCACAAATGGTTATGTAAGCAAGTGTGGATAGGGGAAGAGAGAAAAATAGCTCTTTTTTTGTGGTAGGGGAAGTATGCAGATTTATGCAAGTATTGTCTAGAAACTCTGCACGTATCAGCTGGTCCTGTGTAGAGATTCTAATAACGTATGTAGCTCAGTGGAACCTTGTGGTAGTAAACCCCACAGAAATAACATATCCAATTCCACTCATCTGTGGATTTTGGTCTAGTTTGCTTCTGTTTTAGTGTGAAATGGCTCTTTGGTATGGAATTGCATATCAGACTGCAAAACAGGATGAGTTTATAGCTAATGAGCCAACCTATTTGCCCTGAGCAGCCAGTCATGGTCCCAAATCTAGAACTTGGAAAACTTTTTTCTTTTTTTGGACTACAGCTCCCAGAATTTCACTAGAAAGTGTGGCCAGCAGTTTACAGTACTCAAGATACATTTCTCCACACAGCACAGCTAAGTGGAGGTGGGGTAAGGAGCCCTTGAATGCCTTTGCAAGACATCATATTTAAGAAAAAGAACCAAGCAAAGAACATTTGAAAAGTGAAAATGAATTATTTTAAAAAAGAATAAGCCAGCAGATAACATTCCTAAGAATACGGTGAAAATAATTTATAGGTATTAGCAGCCCATTAAGAACCAGTGAGTGATCATTGTTTTGACTACACAAGCTTCATGCAGCCTTTGAGTCTTGAGATCAAGTGACATTCTCGGTTGGCTTTTTCACAAGTTTACCAAATTATAAATTTCTTTGTAATTAGAATGGGGAGAACATGGAAGTAAAATGGAGAGTGAGAGAAACCAAAGAAGACAGGTTGTATCCACGTTGCAAAATTGTATTCAGTTTGATATCAGTTTAACTGCCATGATGCAATTTTGTGGAATCTTGGGATTTATGGTTGGTTGGGAGGCCTTCCTCTGAACTACAGCACTACAGATTTCTGGCAGAAAATTCTGAGTACTCCCTTAGCAAACTACAAATATCAGGACTCTATAGGATGGAGTCATGGCATTTAAATTAGTATCAAAGTGTTATAACAGTGTAGGGTGGATACATCCACAGATTCTTTCTTCCAGGCTGAGGACCTAACTCTTAAAGACATGGGTTTGAATCCTTGTATGTTTAATGACGTTAATTCTGATTCAGGATGGCTGCCTCTTCATTTTCCCCCCAGGAAGCTCGTCATCTTTAGCAGCTACAAAGCAGGCAAGGTCAACAGGGTCCTCTCTATGCCAGAAAGTGCTGTACCTGTTCAGTTTGGCCAGTGTAGATGAGAGAGGATTTAGTGTTAGTGTCACCAACTTTGTAATTTGAGACGGAAAGAACATGAGGTTTAAAAAGACTGCAATCCCAAAAAAAGCAAAAAAAATGGATGGCTGTTCCTCCGTCCTCATATACTGCACCACAGGCTCTTGATGCTTCCCTTTGTCTCTCCTTGCCTAGGCAGCCTGAGCCGGGCGGGCCCAATCCCGGCCATCCTGCGCCCGCCGCCCGCCATGATGCAGCCGCCCCTCGATCTCAAGCCCTTTCTGTCGTTCCCCGTGGAGGCGCAGCCGGCCGTGGGCCTCTTCCCGGGTTTCAACACGGTAAGGCCGTGGCTGCTTCCGGCCCAGGAGGTGCAGGCTCGGGTAGGATTGTTTGTATAACTCCTCCCCATTTTTCTCCTTCTCTTCCTCTGACCCCACCAGAGCAAAAGGGGCCTCTGACTTGGACGTCTGGCCCCTGGGAATGCCAGGTGAGGTATCCAGGGCACACGACCTGAGGGGGGCTGGGGGGGGCGACCATGACCCTGGCATTCCCAGCATGCAGATCCGAGCTAGGGAGGATGGCTTTCTTGATAACATGCTCCAACGAGTTGGGCCTTACTTCTTAAAAAACCAAACATCTTAAATTCTTTTAAAGACTATTTTGACAATGAGAAACACATCAGTGCTTATTACCCCCAACAGTTCACAGCTGAAAACCGGGACATGTGTAGTTAAGAGGGCAGATGTTATTAATGAGGAAGAACACACAAGCTAAGAAGGGCTGCAGCAGTTTGCTTTTGCCTGAATCCACTGGGAAGGGCAAGAGACTGCCCTCTGCTCTCCTCTTCCCCTATTGCATTAATTGAGTATGAACTGCTTCTGTACTTTGGACTCAGTTAGCAGTAACTGAAGTAAGCAAAGGACAAAGGGAGAAAGTGGGGGGAGGAAAGAGAAACTGGGAGATTTTAAAAGCAGCTGAAAAAGTGGGATGACAGAGGATTTTTCAGGACTATCCCTATCAAATCAGGACAGATGGACAGTATGCAAACATCATCAAATCACCTGTAATAATCTAAGTAAAGTGTTATATGTTTATAATATAATTTCTGTTGTTAGTTCTTCTGTTTCTGTAATATAATAATATCTGCTCTACCAAAAATGCCATAGATTATGTGAAGGTCCATCTCTGGTATTCACTTCTTGAAAATCTGTTAAACCAGAGGCACCTTATTTCTTGCTTGTATGAAATATATGTGCCTGTCTTACCAAATGCAGAACTTGGAAAATTTACTCTTGGGGAGGCTACAGCTCCCAGAATCCCACAAGGCCACTGTCTATGTGGAATGTACGATTCTGAGACTTATGATCCAGGTTGATAAAATGACCAGGCCCTGATTCAAGCAGTTGCACACACCGCAGAGTGCCTGGCCAAGTGGGGAATGGTTGTCTGTCTCTCTCCACCCAGGCCTGCTGTGGGATCTTGTGATGGCAGCTTGGTAAGTGTTGGGAGTTCGGGTCAGTTAAGGAAAGAAGACTCAGGAAATTTGCTTTGGAGCTTACTGGCTTTTTAGACTGTGGTGGTGGCTCTCTGCCAAGACACAGGCTGTCTTGTCAGCCCTGTAAAAAAAGGCATGGATGGGAAGGAGAATAAACAGTGGCTGGTTGGAAATGCGGGGTTGGGGCGGGGGGACATAAGGATGCAGTCTTAAAAGAGAGATGTTGAAGCAATGAAATGCACTCCTCAGTGCCCCTGATGTCCTCATTCTGTATCCATTGAGCAGTATATCCCTTGCTGTGCATGAGCTCCTCTGATCACTGAAATATGAAGCATCGCATAGGTATTGGTCAGTGTTTTGCTGCTTCATTGAAACTTCTGGTCCCCAAGAGCAGCTTTCAGAGGATTTGGGATGATTGTGCTCAGAGCTTTGGTTAGGAAGCAAGACTAGCACATCTCTTGTGGTCAGATGCAATAATCTGGCTTTTTCACAGTTCTGTGGCTCCATTGCTGCAAGGGTAGAGGGGGCATTGCCAGCCATGTGGCAGTGTGATGGCGGTGGCAGTGGCAGTGCTGTGTTCCTAGTCATTTGGTCTATTTGCCTGTGTTGGAGCACCCTCTGCTGGTAAAAGTCAGAAACTAGACAGCCACTGTGTGGCCAGGCTGCAAAGGGAGTGCAGGCAGGTAAGGTTCCTTTTGTGACCTGATAGGTTTTTTTTTTTAATCCCATCCACCTTCCTTCCAAAATGAAATTTTGACAACAGCTTCTCCAAAAGGAGAAAAATTAATGGATATATAAATATTAGCTTGACAAGCTGTAATAAATTTAATCGGTAGACCGACCCTCATAAATTATAGCTGAAGTTTTCATCTCACAGAGTGGCAAGGGGAAAATGAGGTTTTTTTTTTTTTTTCCAGCAGAGGAGCGAGGGGGAGGGGGAGGGGCTTAAACTCTGTGCTCACTTGTGCTCTCCCCATAACCAGCCACCTTATACTCACACACTAAGGATGTAAATCATTGGCTATTTCATCTTTAAGGGATAGCAAAATAAGATAAAATAAAAGTCAGATGTTTTGCCATGGTTTTAACATTTTGACAATTTTGTAATCTGTAGGAAAATAACAAAGGCTTGATTTTAAAATGATGATTTGCTATGGGAGACTCTTTTGTGAAAATTTTTTGAAGGGCTGTGTCACAAAAAAATCTTTGTGAAGGGCTGTGTTTGCAAAAAAAAATTTTTTTTTGTTATTGATGATGAAGAGAATTTTAATGAGGTGAAGAAGAAGAAGAAATCATTGGTGTTTTCATTTGTTATAGAGGGGTGAAATATCTTGGAAAATTATTTCTTCATACTTTCTGACCAAGGAACTTTTGTGAATGTTCTTTATAACCCGACCTTCCCCTGCCCCCTGTTCCTAGTGCCTGTTTGCCCCCTGCAAAGAAAAGAGACTTCTCCACTGTGAGTTATGCTCATTGATTTGCAGCTTCTTAGGCGACTTGTTCCTGATGCTGAAATGTTGGGGGTGAAGCCAGTGGTAAGCAGGACCACCCCTCTTCTCTCTGTCTTTCTGACATGGCTTTCTCTGTCTTCCTCCCTGCCCAAAAGTCTGCTGGGAAAGGCAGAGATCATTCTTGCTACTGATCATCCATTGGAGGCTTTTGAAGTCAAGCTGAAAACTGGTTTGCACATCCTCCACCAGTGTGCTCTATAGGTTGGACAGGGAAATGCAGGTGCAACTCCAGTTCCCTGGCTTCCAGCAGTGAAACTCACTGGATGAGTTTGGGCTAACCTCTTTCTCCCCTCGCCTTTCCCTCTGTGAACTATCTCACTGGGTTGTATCTTGTTCTGGGCGTACTTCCAGGCCTCCCAAGAGTTCTTTTGATGCCAAACACTAACAAAGACTAGTGCTACATCATAAGCTTTATTAGTGGCAAATGATGAAGCAATGCAACATTTGAGCCCTCCAACATAGGAGCATTCCAGCCCTTTTGTGGGTGGGCTCCTGCATCCCCTCACTGGCAATGGTAAAACTGGGCCGCGGAATTAATTCTACCTAAACTATCCCCAGCTAACAATCAAACTCAGTCCCCATCACTAGTATAGGGGGAGCCTGGGTTATGGTACATCCCTGAGGCTGAGAGAAATGGCCTCCCAAGATTTATATAGTGCATAAGCAAACAAAGAAAATCAAAGCACAAGCATGACCCATCACTCCCCTTCCCGTAACTATGAGAACCATAGTGGGATAGCAACAGAGAAAAAATCCAGTCCCCTAGCCTTTTTCAGCCTTCATATCTTTTCCCAGTCGCAAACTACCAAGCTGTGTCAAAAGTATTTAACAAGGACACCAGTACCAGTTGGCTCTTTATCTACACTGGACAACTGTTAACTTTTGTCATGCTAACAAAGACTCTAAAACCCATCTGCCTGGTGGAAGAGGCCCAGTTCACTACAGATTGTATACAGGATAAAGTGGGGAAGAAGAAAGACACATATACTGTCTTGGGTTTGTTGGAGGAGAGGCAGGATGTAAATGTAATTGGCCTGCAAACAAACAAACAACATCAGCAATGTGGGTTGGATCTTGCTGGTTTAGCTATTTAGCTCTTGCGTTGTGAGACAGGTGCCAACAGGGGGAGCTCCTGTCCTTATGTCCTGTGCTGGGATGCCTGGTGTTGTCCAGTCCTAGCTTTCTGTGATTGTGGCAGCCCAGGCAGCAGGGAAACAAGGATGGCCAGAGAGAGCAACTGGGTGGCCATCTATCCCAAGCTGAAAAACTCTAGTTTTAGATAGTCAGGGTTCCTCTCATAGAATCAGAGAAATGTAGAGTTGGAAGAGACCACAGGGGCCATCTAGTCCAACCCCCTGCCATGCAGGAACACCCTCAAAGCACTCCCGACAGATGGCCATCTAGCCTCTGCTTAAAAACCTCCAAAGAAGGAGACTCCACTCATTATTAATAGCAAAAAATTTGTTGTGTTAGCATCAGAAAATAATAGCTACTCAACTTGCAGTGTGGAAAAGCTAAAGTTTTAGGCACTTTTAGTTATCTGCAGCTGGGACTTCAGAGATCCAGATTGAAGTTGCTAGTGGGCCAGGAAATTCACTGTGTGGCCATTGGTCAGTCATTCTTTCAACCTGGCCTACCACCTCACAAAGATGTTGTTCCTCTGAGGATAAAGTGGGAAGGAGGAGAACCATATTCACAACCTTTAGTTTGTTAGAGGGAAGACAGGATAGAAACATCAGACAAACAACAAAATAAAACTTGTTGTTTTTGTTATCATATTCATGTTGACAATAACTGCATGAGGTATGTTAAGCTGTAAGAGTGTGCTGCATAGCGACCTCTGAACATCCCATGATGAAGTTTGTGCTTGTCTAAATTTGAACAGAGCTTTCTCAGCTCAAAACTGATGTCAGACCCTGCCTCCGCACTTAAACAACCACACTAAATACCTTGTTCTTTTTTATCTCCGTGCCTATCTTAGCTAAAATAACTTGTTCTGATCCTATGTATGCCTCTCTTTTTTGTTCTCTTCCTCTCTTGAAGACCTTTTACTCTGCAAAGTATTTGTTAAGTCTTTCCAACCAAGCTTTACCATAGTAGAATGCAAAATAAGTGTTTTGGAAATAAATCGTGAAATCTGGGTGGCAGAACCTGTTTTCTGAAGTTACAGATTATTACAAATTTGGCCTGATTTTAAATGTGCATGGAATGTTTCTACTTAAATATCATCTAACTTTCTTTTTTAAATGTTGCGGGTGGACAGTGGCTCTCCTTTTCTTGTTACCAGGAATGTAACGATACTACAGAATATCCTTGAATGTGGCAAGCTGAATTGTCCACTAAACCCATTCCAGAGACACCCACAGCTGCCCTGTAAGGCAGGAAAATGTGTGGCTCCCAGCATTCCTTACCATTGACAGTGGTAGTTAGGGCTGATGGGAGTTGCACTCCAACCACATCTGAAGGGCCACATGACCCCTACTCCTCCCCTTTGGCACTTCCATTTAGGTAATACACCAGCTGTGGGATCAACTGAATCCAAGTCAACAGGGCCGACTCTACCCATAGCTAGAGTGAGGGAACTGCTTCAGCGAGCCACCTCAGCTTCCTTGTGAACTTTATGGATAGCCTTCTCTGTCAGAGGATAGTAGTAGCATATGCCACAGAGACTGCCCCCCTCCACAACAAGCCTGCTTTTCTCAGGTATATGGAGGGAATTACTCCTCTATCACCAGCATTGAAGTAAGTTTCAGCTGCCAGTCCTGTTGGCTTCTGTACATGAAATTAGGAGTGGGAGCTATCTTGTCCTTCACCACACAGGCAGCAAAACATCTTGGGGCAGCTTGGTACGTCAGCCAGCATACCATTTGTTCCCATCTTGTTACAATAGCTATGCCTTCAGAAAATTAGAAGAACCATTAGGAGGGATCCAATCATTTATTATTATGCTACATTTGGGACCAGACCTGTTTGTATGCACATACCTCATTCAACCTATTTGGTCAGTGCAGCACCCCATACGTGTTGGACTACAGTGTCAACCATTCACAGCCAACATGGCCCCACTGAATGAGAATAACATACTTGGATGGCGGCAGCTTGAGGAAAGGTGCCATAGCAGAATTGTTTTTCTTCCAGATTTTAAAGAAAATTGGGATCATGACTTTTAAAGAAATGCTTGCAAGGCAGAGTTCCCACAAACCTCCCTTATCACTCCAGAGCTGATCTGATGAAACTATAACATTTAAAATTCCTCCATGCACTACCGTTGCTATCATTACAAAAACTGTCTCCTTGGTGGTATTCGGGAGTATGGTCAATGACAAATTTGGCTCAGGCAGCTCCTTGCCTTCCATCCTCTCCGTCTCTCCATCCAGGAAAGCCATTGTCTTTTTCTTTTTCTTTTCTTTTCCTTTTTCCTCAACTGTATGTACCCTTGGGGCTTTGTTGAGGGCCCCATAGATACACACACTATTCAGGACTGTGCCTGTTATTTCCATTAGTGTTTATTAAGAAAGCCATAAGAGGCAAAATCAAGATGTTCATGATTAGGCCAGCATCTTAGCCAGTGAGCTTTGTTCTTATGAATACCTGTCTCAAAATAAAATCCAAGTGCCTCTAGTAGTCCTAAAGTGGGATTGGCTTGTTTCTTGGACTCCTCAACTCATGTTGGCCCATTCACTAGATCTGTGTTGGTAAAAGCTAAGACCCTTTCTTCATTTCCAACTAGGTGTCCTGCCCACTCTCTAACTGGGTCAGAATGGTCCCAGGTGGAACCTTCTGCCTGAGGATCAAAAATGCACAGGATGCAGAAGATATGTGATTAGATGTCCCGCAAGGAGAACCAGTCTGGTACCGTGGTTTGAGTGTTGGACTAGGACACTGGGAGGACAAGGTTTGAATCCCCACTTGGTCATGGAAACCTGTTGGGTGACCTTGGGTAAACCACACTCTCTCAGCCTCAGAGAGGGACGAAGGGCAAACACCCTCTGAACAAATTCTGTCAAGAAAGCCCCATGACAGGTTTGCCTTAGAGTTGCCGTAAGTCAAAAGTGACCTGAAGGCATCCAGCAAGAACAATCCAACAAGAGGGTTTTGTTCTTCAATCTAATACTGTTGTAGGAGAGAGGGGATTGTGAATTTGATTGGGACAGTTGTATGGAGGTAGTGTGTGTGTCACCATTTTTTCTGCATTTTTTCTACTACCCACAGCCACACTTAACCCAAATTTGAAATTAGTTGATGCTGGAACAACAACAACAACAACAACAATCTGCTTCTCTACTCCCCATCCAATATTTTGAACATGGAAAACCTACTCTTTTTTTTTTTTTGGTTGTAACTCCCATAAATGTCTCAGCCAGCATGGACGTGGATTTTGGGAGTTGTATTCCCCAAAATAATTTTTCCAAGCTCTGCACATGTGTACTATTTATTTATATTTATTTGTTTATTTATTACAATATTTATCTCCTGCCCTATATACAGAGATCTCAAGGCAGCTTACAATAAAATTAATTTAAAACAATAAATAGCAACAATAGTTTTAAAAGATTAAGAATATATGAAATAGTTTTATTCCTTAAAACTAGATCATTTAAAACAATGTAAAACAGTTTTCAGTAATATAACCATATGACATATG
This sequence comes from Cyclura pinguis, assembly GCA_030412105.1. Taxonomy (NCBI): domain Eukaryota; kingdom Metazoa; phylum Chordata; class Lepidosauria; order Squamata; family Iguanidae; genus Cyclura; species Cyclura pinguis. The sequence goes on along the minus strand of CM059600.1, from coordinate 191,169,110 downwards.
CATCCTGGATAAAATTAGTTGGTCCCAAAGGCTTTAATAAAAAGCCGAATTTTGACTTGGTGCTGAAATGATCCCAATTTTGGTGTCAGGCTTAGCATACCTGATAGCAACTTTTTGGTTTGGGTTGATATAGACTGGAAGAAAATGTAGCAACTTCTCGGCAACTGCATAATTCAAAATAAAAAGTCAGAAAGACCTATCGTAGAGTACCTGTGATGTGGCTGCTGAGGACAGCTGAACCCTGAAGCAGTCTGCCTTCCTATGCTTCAAGTAGGTGGGGAACTTGATGTCCTTGGGTGTGAAAGTAAACTAAAACTATTGTTATTTCTCCTTCAGTGTCTTTTCATCTTCTCCTTAAGGCTTTCCTGGAAATATGACTGTCTCACGTCTAGGGTGTACCCAAGCACACAGGCTTCAGTACGTGTACATGAGAAAAAGCTCAAGCATTGCTCTTGGCTGTTCCCAGGAACTGAATGTTTTGCTAGCCTGAATTAACTTCAGGGCCCAACCAAACCGTCTCCCAGTCTTTGCTGACAATGACAGTGGCCTTACCTTTTTTTGTTTCTGCAGACTATTCTGCCAGCTCTCTCAGGCACTCTTCTATCCCATGTCACTACCCACAAATATTGTCTGTCCTACCTTCCAAGTCTGGGAAGAGATGGTATTTTGAGCAGCAACCTCCAGAATCCTTCAGCCAGTATGGCCAGTTTTCCAAGCTCTGCATAGAACTGCATATCTAGGGAGCAGATTGGTTGACAACATAAGAAAAAAAAACTTGAGTTAGGCAAAAGTTGACCACCTGATACTCTCCAGGTATTTAGTTGACAAGTTCCATGAACTCAAGCCAACAAAACAATTGATCAAGTATTATGGGAGATGTAGTTAAAAAACATTTGGAAGACCCAGCTTGTCTGTCCTTAAATGAACGGAACAGCAGTGCTTGGCGCCTCCCCCTACCAAAGAAGAAAAGGATATTTAAATAGGACAGGGGAGAAGGTCTGGGCAGTGGTACATTCCAACTATGCTTTGTGTGTCATAGCTGTTGGAATATTAGAATCATAGAATTGTAAAATCATAGAATCATAGAGTTGGAAGAGACCACAGGGGCCATCCAGTCCAACTGCCTGCCATGCAGAAACCCACATCAAAGCACTCCCAACAGATGGCCATCCAGCCTCTGTTTAAAAGCCTCCAGAGAAAGGGACGCCATCACACTCCAGCATATTCCACTGCCAAACAAGTTTGACCATCAGGAAATTCTTCCTGAGGTTCAGGTGGAATCTCTTTTCCTGTAGTTTGAATCCATTGCTCCTTGTCCTAGTCTCTGGAAGCTGGAAACATGGGAGGGTCTAGGTTCAGAAACTCGCTGGGTGACCTTGAGCCCAGTCATTTTCTCTCAGAATGATCTACCTCACAGTTTAGTTATAGAATTGGAAGAGATCACAATGGCCATTGAGTCCAACCCCCTAAGTTATGGTGGTAAGGATAAAGTAGCAGGGAGAGGGAACCTGTATATGCTATCTTGAGCATAACAAAAGTCAACAAATAAACTTGCAAATAAAATCTTAGGAACCACAATTCCTGAATCTCTGCTCCTGACTCTTAAGATGAAACAGATGCTGGCATGAGTAAAGTTGATATTGGGATTGGCACATTGGTCAGTTGACCCGTCCAAGACTGTCAATATGCTTTGAAGCTGTGATGCTGGTGATGCTTGGAGAATTGCCCTGCTGCTATGTTGCATTAACTGCCTTGAAAATGACATTTGATAGGGAGGGGTCCCAAAAAGGTATGTCAGATTGCTTTAATTTAAAAAAAGAAAATAATTATAACTGGAGGCTGATGCTAGTCTTCCAGGATAAAAACCAGAAAGAACTGTTGAGTAAATCATTCATATTTTATATAAAGCTTATCTACCATTGTCTAAAAGTTATAATGATTCACTGTCATTTTTGAAAAGCTAATTTGTTTGTTTGCTGCCAGAGTTAACTCTTAGACTAGGGAGGTGAAAAAATATAGCCTTCCAGATTTTGTTGAACTGCAACTCCCATTATCCTTCATCCTTGTTTATGCTACTTAGGGGCTGTTGAGAGTTGCAGTTCATCAACATCTGAAGGGCTATGGATTGTCCATCCCTGTGTTCAAGCAACCCAGATGGGGAGGGAAATTCCATGGCAATTCTGAAATCCAAAGCTGTGCCACTTCACTGGAGCCAAGATGGAAAAGTATCTATGGTCTGTCTTAAAAACCCAACCAGTTCCTTTTTTCTCTCTTGCCCATTTTGGTTAATAAGAATGGGATTCAATATGCCCTCACCAGGGTTGGTATAGATTAGGGCAGCGCTTCTCAACTTTTGGTCCTCCAGGGGGTTCTTTTTTATACTTCAGCTCCCAGAATCCCTGACCCTTGGCCATGCTGACTGGGGCTTCTGGGAGTTGAATCCAACAGCATCTTGAGGACCAAAGGTTGAGAATCACTGGTTTAGAGCCATTTCAGAGGCCATGCTCAAGGAACTAGAGATTTACAGGCCCATGGCCCTCTCTTCTATACCCAGTTTTCAGAGCTAACACTGGAATAAAGCAGGTGTGGGCTTGGGGAGGTGCGGTTGCCTAGTGCCACGGGACCTGTAGCATAAGGCCTTTTTCTCTGCCCACAGAGAGACAGCTCTGTAGCATCTACCATCAGTTACGCTGCCCTCTTGAGGCTTACAGTGTATTTTTTTGTTCTTGCTCTGATAAAATTGTTTTTTCTTTTTAAAGACCCAAACTTTGATGAGTCCATTTGCCATTTTTTGCCAATTTCTGGTTCACTTTCTGTTTTTAAAAAAGGATCTGTTCTAGCTCTAAAATGCCCTCATGTGGAGATGTTCCCCATGCCCCCAGGGGACATTGCAGGATAAAAAAAAACTGAAAAAAATTACATCATTTTTAGGGGTGTTGGCGACCTCAAAAATGGATGTGTGGCATCCATTCAGCCATACTTTTAATGAGAGTTAAAAAAAAACCTCTTTAAAAATAATTCAATTCCAAGCCTCAGGGGATCAGTTGTTTTTATTTAGTGAGTTACGTTTTCATTCTGCTTTTCAAAGAAGTATTATCTCCCTTACTAGCTCATATCAACAAACAAGCAAAAAAATAAGGAAGGAATGAGACACAGAGTGACAAACTAAAATGTCCAAGAATGTAAGTGGGGAGGGCAAATAAAGGTGGGCAAAATGGTTTGACTGCAACCCTTCTTAGCCTTAGCCAGCATAGAGTGGAAAGGGACGCTGGGAGTTACAGTGCAACAGCATTTGGAGGGCCAGAGGATGGAGACAAGTTTGATAATACCAGAGCAAAGTGTTGCAGGCAGCTACACTGGGGTCCAGGTGATTTTTTCCCTTGGTATTGCAACTCAACCAGCAGCCTTTGGTCCTCTAGTCAGTGCGCTTTCCTCGTGCTTTCCAGTCACAGAGCAAGTAGTAAGTGGATGGTCTGCCTGCCTTTGGGTCCCATTACTATATTAAGATAATTCTTGATTTAGCCCAATGCAGTTTACCCTGTCCTTTGAAGTATAAGATGTGGCTTGATGGAACTGCCCAATAGTCTTCTAAAGGAGGGCTGGAACACACATAGTACTTTGGATTTCAACTCCCATCAGTCTTAGCCCATATAGCCAATGAGATGGGATGATAGGAGTCACAATCAGGCATTATTGGAAGGGCCATACCTATAGTCTAAAACATTGGGCAGTGGGTCAAATGTTTCCCAGTCCTGATTTAGAAACTGCAAGGCACCAAGAGGGATGGGGCAGATGCTGCACCCCTGGTCTTTATTGATCCGTTCACTTGTCTTGCTCTCCATCCCTGCTGTAGATCAAAAGTAGAGTCACTTTCCTTTCTGATAAGGCTCTTCTGCATCTAACAGCTGCACATCAAAGGCAGAAAGATGAATCAGTGGATCTTTACCTAGCATAGATCTTAAAGGATGGCTTAAGCGTCGTCTGTGTAATTTTGATTTGCAAAGGTGATATTAAATGCTGGGAAGGGAGCAGGGAGTCCCTGAATCTGTGAAAGTGTGACTCTTAGGTCTCTTTCACATGAGAGAATTATAGTGCTGTCCTGGGATGGGCAGTTTGTTGTTTTTGCTGTTGTTGTTGTGTGCATTGAACTAGTTTCCAACTTATAGCGACCCTAAGACAAACCTATCACAAGGTTTCCTTGGGCTGAGAGTGTGTGATGTGCGCAAGGTCACCCAGTGGGTTTCCATGGCCAAGCGGACAATTGAACCATAATCTCCAGGATCTGTAGTCCAACACTCAAAACCACTACACTACACTGGCTTTTAGAATTCTCAGCCCAAGAGCAACTCTGATGCCTCCAACCAAACTACAAACCCCAGGATTCCACAGGGCAGAAACATAGCAGTTAAAATAGACTCACAGCACTATAACCTTGCAATGTGAAAGAGGTCTCTGACTGGTTAGTTGGAGGGGACAAAATGGCAGTATGACTGTAGTGTCATCCCCCCCCCCGCCCATGACTCACTCAGAGTAAGAAGGCTGTGGAGCCTTGGATGCTTGTGAAATTCCCTCAGTAATTAGATATTGAAGAGGGAGGAGGGGCCTGCTGTATTTATGCAGATCAGATGTGGTTTGGATTAGCTGTTCCATGCGTATTAGGTGTCTCTTGTTGGTGCATCGAAGATGCCTAACAAGATTATTGCTATGGTACCACATGTCCCAAACATAGTTTGTCCAAAGAGTAGCAGACAACACTCTAATGCATTCCACAGCTGGACAAAATAAGGGTCTCTCTTCTGTTCTGGGACACAACCATTACTATCAGTCAGTGCCAATGGCTGACCTAGCCTAGTTCCCTTCCATCCTGCCCTGCTCTTTGGGGCACAGAAGAGCAAGGCAAGTCAGCCAGCGAGCAGAGTGCTGGCTTTCTGGGTACTGGCTGCACCTGCTGCGACAGAGTGACAGCAATTCAATCCGGCACGTGGCTCCTTCATTCGTCCCTCCAGCTCTGCATCAGAAGCACAGGCCCTTTTCTCAGAAATGCTCCGAGTGGCCGGTTCCAGCAAAATGATTGGTGCTCACACAACAGCTCCTTGAAGTCAGCTTGCAAATCACATGCAGGTGAAGAATGTTGCATTGAAAGGCCTGGCGTCTGTCAGCTGAGTCATGATATTTTTCATTGATGAGTGGTCTTGTGTTGTTATTGTTGTTTTTAAAAAGTGATGACCTACCCAGCCAGAGAAGTCTTCATACAGCACAAACACCTCCATGTCTGTACCTTTCTTGCAAAACTCCAAAAGAAAGCCTGGGGATGAGAGAAGGAGTTGCCAAGGGAGGAAGGGTTTCTCTTTCAAAATGCAGAGTGGCTTGGACCCAGTTCGCACACAGACAGCAGAGGGGTGGTAGAACTGCTCCTGGGCTGTACAACACATGCTGGTGAAGAACTGTATAGCCCAGAGGCTGGGGAAGTGCATGGCTCTCCAAATTCTGCTAGGCTATGGGTCTTTCTGCACTACACTGTTATAGTGCTATTATTCCACTTTCAACATCCTGTGGAATCCTGGGGTTTGCAGTTTAGAGAGAGGCATTTAGAATTCTCAGCCAGGGAGCTCTTTGGCCTCAGTAAACTACAAGCCCCAGAATTCCCCAGGATGTTGAAAGTGGACTAATAGCAGTATAACAGTGTAGTGCGGAAAGGCCCTACAACTCCCAAAATTCCTCACCATTGGCTAGCTAGCTAGGGCTGATGGAACTTGCTTTCCTACAACATCTGGAGAGTCACACATTCACCACTCTTAGTATATGTCTACCTGCATTATGATTTTGCACTGAGCTTGTGCTAGTGAATGTCAAGTTTCCAGTAAAAACAGGGTAACTCTCATAATCCTGAGGTTTGCCCTGAACTTGCCTGAGAACAGTGCATCATGGTAAAGCTGGCACATCATGAACCAAGGGCAGGGTTACTGCTGTTTGGCTCTGCAATCACACTAGCTATACAGAGAATTACCAAGTCTTTTTCCAGAGGCTGATTGCAAAGAGGCAAGGGCAAGCTGCAGTGAGTCATGCAGAGATACAGTGGGCAGCTTCTTTGGCAGATAAGGCTCATTGGAGCCTTGTGTTTACTGAATGAACCTAGTAATAATCTCTCAATGACCACTTAATTTTTGAATGGACATAGGTTCATTCAGTAAAATGGAAGCCTCATTCATTGATAAATATGTCCATTCAAAAACTAATTTCTGACCACTAGTGACAGTTTAGACTTTATTTTGGCTCACAGCAGGCATGGAAAGGTAGTGTGGGTAAGGAAGGAGGTGACTGTATGTGGAAAGGAATAAGGGGATGGAGAGCACAGCTATGATGCGTCTCCCGCTGCTCATCAGTTGCCTAAAGATTAAGATGCAATCTCTGCTTTTCAGCCTGTTAAACCTCTTGAACATCAGAAGGACTTCATAATTAGAAGGCAGTGGGGAAGCAGAGGCTTTGGATTGTATGCAAAGCAGGCAAAGAGGTGAGAAGGTCTTAGAGTTGATGGTGTGCATGTGTTGCCCTGTAAAGGAGGGCATCCAAGCCTTTAAAAAACAAACTTCTTTTACCAGTTTTAACAATACGGAATTTAACAAAGTGTTTTGGGGAGTACTGAAGCCTGAAAGAAGCCAAATACTTCAACTCTGCAGTCTCTTGCAGTGCAATTCCATACATGTCTGCTTGGAAGGGGAACCCCCACTGATTTAAATAGAACTCATTCCCCCAAAAAGCATATTTAAGATTGCAGCCTTTATCCCAGGTTTGAGGGATTTGTCTGTCACTGCCATTGGTGAGGGGAAAGGCTCTGCACATGCTTAGTGGCCTCCTGCCCCTATTATAATGTTTAGAGTGTTGGCACTGAAAATAATTGGGGGAAAGGAATACTGAAAAACAGCTAGAGATGTGCTATGAGCCAGGAACTCCATTTTGAATCCCAGAATCATTTGGGAACCTTACACATGCCACTAGACTCCAGCCTCACTGCCTGCTCCCCAATCCGCCGCATTAATAGGATGCATTATTACTACTGGTACAACCACCTAAATAGCCTAAACTCACCAGTCCCATCTGATCTGCCCTGGTTGGATGGATGGCCTAGGAATACCAGGTGCGGTAGGCTATATTTCCGAGGAAGGAACTGGCAAAACCACTTTTGCGTTTGCCTCGCCTAAGAAAACGCTGTGAAATTCATGGGGTCGCCATAAATCGACAGGAGACATGAAGGCACGAATGCGCAGGCTCTCGCTCTCTCGCACAGACACTAGTCTTTCTTGGGTTGCTTGTAAAAAAATCCCAGATTTCTCAGATCGAGATAACGGGCGGGGGGCTTTCAGGGGTGAGGGGAGAGAGGGAGACTGTGCTGACTTGCAAAGAAGGTATTTAAGTGTCGAATTAATACTTGTGCTTACTTTTTAAAAACCGTTTATTCCAAAGTGGATGGCGACGACGAGTGCGGCAAGCCCCAGCGGCTCTCAGGGCGGGCAGTGCACTCTGTGCGTGCCTAGAGGCACTCCTTCCTTCCCACCCGCCGTTGCGGAGAGGTCCTCTGATCTCTCGGCCGGGACGAATTCCGGTGCCGCGAGCTGCGGCGCGAGCGGGCCAATCCATCACTCCGGCGGTGCCGGGCAAGCGCCTCCGGGGTTTACAGGATTAGCCGGGGTGACGACGAGTGCGTGATTTACAGATAATAATTCATTTCCGCTCCCCTCCTCTCCGGCGACGGTTCGTGGGAACGGGAGGAAAGGGCTAGGCTGCCGGCCGGCCTCCTGGCTCTGGCCGGTGGGAGCGAACGAGGCTCCCTCTGCCTCCTCGCTCCTCCTCCTCGGCCTGGGAAAGAGGAGGAGGAGGTCGGCGCTCTGCCCGCTTGCTCGCCGGGATGCGCCGGCGGCCAAATCAGCCCGGGTGGGCAGCGCGGTGAAGCCGCACGGGGTAAGGCGAGCGGGCGGGCGGGCGCGCGGTTGCGCGCACTGATCCGGATTAAGCGGGGAAGGCGACGGAGGGAGACCCGGGCACCTGACCGGGCATGTAAGGAGATAGGCTATCTCCCCGCTCCCGCGCGCACACGCACACACACGCGTCAGTTTTAGCCACCAGGTTATGCTACACTGCCTTCTCTTCGGATCTTCTTCTTGGAAAATCGTCTCGGCCGCCCGTCTTCTCTCTTTACTTCGGAGTAGTCGTCCCCAGCTCGCACTTTTATCTCTCCAGCCTCACTCTCCCTCACATCGCTTTTCTCTGAACTGAGAGCAAAAAAGTTTGGACGCACGGATGAAAGAGAGGGAGGTAAGCAATGGAAACCCCTGGCCACCAGGCGCTCTGCGCCCACACCTTTTTTTTCCTCTAGCCCTAAGAGCACACTTAAGATGAAACGGGAAGCCGGGAGAGACCTCGTGTCAGTTTTGCCTTAAGTTTGAGGCTCTGGTGGAGGGGCTTTCCCTAGCCTAAGAGGTGTCCCCGATCCTTTCTGTCCCCAGGATGGAACATCCTTGCAGAAGTCCTGGCCTTTTGGTTTACTTGTAGCCCACTTGCTTTATTCTCCAGGCCTGGGGAGAGCAAAAGCCTTTGTCATCCTCGACCACTACTACCTTCTCCTCCTTTTCCTGGCCACTTAGAAATGCACCTGGGAAGCCTGCATCCCACTGCTGTCTTTCTCCAGAATTTGTTCTAGTTCTTTTTTCATTCAGCCAGACACTGTTGTAAATTGTTTCTAAGCTGGTTCCTTAACAGGGGTCTGATAGTGCTGGTTATGACCTGTTGTGTGCCTTGCAGTCATTTCTGACATGGGAACCCTATCGCAGGCTTTTCTTGGCAGAATGGTTTTGTGGAGTTTGTCCTTGCCTTCCTCTGAGGCTGAGAGAGTGTGACTTGCCCAGGTACACCCAGTGAGCTTCCATGGCTGAGTGGGGATTCAAACCCTGGTCTCCAGTGTTGTCTTCCGATGCTCAAACCACTGTACCAGGCTGGCTCTCTCCTATATGGCCCAAGCTGTTTGAAGGGCCGTATGAGTCTGGCTGAGTTTTACAATCTGCAAGAGAGGTGCTTCTCTGTATCCCAGCACCTTCACGGACAGGATTGGTGGAAACAAGGGAGAGGACCTTCTCTGTGGCTGCTCCCACACTTTGGACCTCCCTTGCTAGGAAAGTTAGGATGACCTCTTCTCTGCTGTCTTTTCAGTGGCAGGTTAAGGCCTTTCTATTCCAGCAAGACTGTGGGAATTGGTTGTTAACGAGAATGGCTTTTTATGGTGTTCTGCTGTTTTGTAATGTTTGTTTTAAATTTAGATTTTTAAATGGTTTTAATTCTGCTGATAATATAATACTGTTTAAATTTCTATCTACATGTGTTTTTAACTGTATGTGCCTTTCTTGGAATTTTTGACTTTTTATAAGTCCCCTGGATCCCAGAGTGAGAGAAAAGTAGAATATAAATAAAGTGGTGGTGGTGGTGGTGATGATGATAATGATGACAACAGAGATCTCTGGGAGAAGAGAGAGGATTTCATGATTCTGCCCTCTTTATCAATCTCTCTCCATGTTTGGCATTATTCTTGTTTTATGCAAGGCGGCCAGAGGGTGGCACTGGAGCAAGAAGTGCTGTAGTGACCTTTATTTTGGGATCTATATCCATTTTGCTAACTATTGAAAATATCATCTTGGGCAGGTAGGACTATTGTGGTATCGTCTCATCTGCATCTGCTCCACTCCTCATTGCCAATTTCTTTTAGAATTTTTTTTTCTTATTGTTGTTGCTGTTGTGTGCCTTCAAGTCATTTCTGACTTGTGATGACCCTATCACAAGGTTTCCTGGGGCTGAAAGTGTGTGACACACCTAAGGTCACACAGTGGGTTTCCATGGCCAAGTGGGTCGTAAGGTCATAGCCCAAAGCTTAAACTACTATACAGGCATCCCTCCACATTCGCTGGGGCTAGGGGCCCAGGACTCCCGTGAAAGTGGAAAAACCGTGAATAATTCTAGGCCCTCCCAAACCATGTTTAACACACACACAAAAATATGGTCACCATATTCAACCCCCTGTGGATTCCTTTGAGGCATCAGGGTTCCTTCACAAGGCAGCTGTGGCTGGCTGATGGGGCTTACTGCCACCTCCACTGCTGCCCCATACCATTTTTAAGAGGGACTTACAAGCCTCATTCACAGTTTCTCAGTCTCATGAGGCTTGGAGTCCCTATTAAAAATGGCATAGCGTGGCAGCAGAGGTGACAGCAAATAATCCGTGACTAATCAAATCCACAAAAGTGAAACCCGCAGATGTGGAGGGCTGACTGTACTACGCTGGCTCTCTTTTTTTATATACATTAATGTATATATACATTTATAGAGTTTTTAAAAAGGACACTGGCATTGTAAAAAGTAAGCAAAACATCACATAGGGATTTCTTTCCATAAATCCACATTAAAACTGGGGAGGGGAGAATCAATAATAGAGAGTTTGAGGACAGAGGTCTTAGAAGCCTCTCTTCTCCTGCTCCTCAAGTTGGAGCATTTGTGGCAGGTGGATGTGTGTGAATATCCCTACCCATTATTACTTGCATGGAGTATTTGGTGCCCATCTTCCAGATCAAACAGATGCTTAAGTGTTGGATCCAGTGACTGCCTAGGTAATTTATTAACTTATTTTAAAATGGGCAATACTGCCCAGGCGATTTATTAACTTATTCAAAATGAGCAATACTGCCCCTCATCCCAAGAGTGGCCAACAGCAAATAAATCATAAAGTATGGAAGCTCCTTTCCCCTCCTTCTCTTTAAGTGAGAAGACTTGTGCCTTCAACAGCTGAAAGTCAAAAGTCAGCCTTATATTGGAGATATTACAAGCTTAACACACTTGTTGCCTGGAGGACCTAGAGCACAGTTTCTGTGTAATTTTTAGCAGTTGGGCAAGAACCCAACCACACTTATGTAGAAAAACAACTAGGGCTCATGCTGTCTCTCCACCCTCTTTTTCCTCCCCTTCTTCTCAAGTAATCTTGAAAAATTGTATAGCACTTCTTTCGGGACTGGCCTTGCCATTGGTCAGAACAGAGCAACCCCCTCAGGCAGCAGACACTAATGTGAGTTTTCTGGAAACAGTAGGCCTGGAAAGTATTTCCAGTGCTCTAAATAATGCTATCTGATTTAGCATGTTTGGTTTAAATCTTTTAACCAAACATATTCAATGCTATGTGTGGAAATTATTTGATTGGAATATATATAATAAAGTAAAAAGAACAACATATATTTCCCTTATATCTAACAAAAAATTCCCGCACCTGGAAGAACAGGGGTTTTTTTAGGACACATACCTATATATAACAGTACCTGATATAGCAACAGTTTAACTTCCTTTTGCTGAAGTGTAACCATGGTACCTTCAGGTTTACTCACTCATTCTCTGTGCTACTTATCAATTCCATTTCCAGTTGAGAAAAAGCTGAGTCAGTACAACTAAATTGAACATACTGTTCACTAGAAGATGGAGGTGAGTCTGTGGGTTCAGGCACATTTTGTCTTGATTACTTTTACTTGGGCCTGATTGAGAAGCAAGAGAATTAGTGAAGTAGAAACAAGCTTAGCAGTACATTCAGTTGTTAGTCTGTTCTTCTGAGCTCCAGGGTCTGTCAAAGCTTGTTTTAGAAGAATAACTAGAAGTTCGTGTCCTGTGTTTAGCCCATTTAACATGACTGATTGTAGTATAACAGCACAGAAAACTGTGGACAGACAGGCAGATGCACAAACACTATATGTATGTATGGAAAATCTTTTACAGAGAAACATTGCATTAGAAATACACACTACATCTCTGGCAGCAGATACTGTTGGGGAGGATAGCAGCACAGCATTAGCAATCCCTGGACTAGTCCTTCTGTGTTTCATGGCCATTCCCTTTTTTGGGAGTACAGAGCTGTGTCTGCCACCTGGTCTGACCTGTTGCTGTATCTTCCTTGGAGATACTAGTAGGACTGGAGTGTTTGGGGAAAGGTATGACACACCTGCAGCCCCCTTGGTGCTGCCCCAGCTGCTTGCACTGAATAATTAGAGTCTGTAAATAAGGCAGGCAACAGTCTGTGACCACTGGAAACATGGCAGTTGTACAACCAGTGAGAGACATCCAAGCCAGTTCAGAGACTTGGCGCTATTCCTGAATCCAGACTACTGTGTTCATAGCAGCCTGTATGCTCCACCCATTTGTGAATCTGGGCTCTGGGCTTTCCATCTTCTATTCTGAAGGCAACCTTGGAACAACAATTAACAGTTAACTCAAAAGTGACCTCCTTTGAAGATGAGCTGTTCTCGCTCTTGCATAGTCTAAAAGTAAAACATTTCAGAATATCATATTCCCCCAGTTTGAAAGGGCATGCTTTAGCAATCAAAAGTTTGGGAAATACTTCTTCCCAGCAAGTATCATGCATCTCACAAATCTGAGAATAAAAATTCAGGTATACCAGCTTTAGCTTTTAGCTTGTCTTATGTCTTTTTGTAGATCAGGTACACAGGTGGAAGGCTGTAGAAGGTGGCTCTGGTCTTCGTCCAGAAAAGGAGCACAGAGATATCCATTCCCTTTTTAGAATACGCATTGCCTTCAAGGCCCTACTTCTCTTCCAAGCAGGGAATTCTAATTCCTTGACAACGTGTTTTATTTGGGACTCTTTTGCTTAAAAAGTAAGCACACTTCTTGTTTCCAGTACCTTATTTTCACAAGGTTATGCCAGAGGTGCAAACCTTTCAGAGTAACATCAGGGACATTCTGTTTTCAAGTGGGACAGATTGCAAATTGCCATGAGAAAATTTAGCGCAGTTGGTGCAGGAAGAGCAGAGTGTGCTGTGCTGAAATGGAAAGGAGCACTTTTTGTTCATCTTTGGAGAATCCATGCCTTTGTGGAGGAACACCCATCGTTTGTGTGAATGCATGCACAGCCTGAAAAGAGAGGCACAATGCCCAGGGGTTGACTAAAGTGTGAAGTATACAGCAGCGCGCTAGCTCTTGCTGAGATAGTGAACATGTGTCTGTTTTTGTGTGCCTTCAAGTTATTTCCTACTTATGGTAACCCCAAAGTGACCCTTTTTGTTCCTGTTTTCTGGGTTTTCTGGGCCTGAGAGTATGTGATGCACCCAAAGTCACCCAGTGGGTAGACCATAGTCCAGTGGTCAAACCACTACACTACACTGGTTCTGTTTTGTACCACTGCTGATTTCAGGGGAAGGCACATGAGACTGAATTCACCTTTGTGTATGAAAAATTCCCTGCATAATAGGAAACTAGCATGCTAGGCAGAAGCAGGGTTCTTCTCGCCTGATATGCTGGTTTTCTATATGTGGGGAATATTTTTCTAAAGAAGAGTATCCAGTCACATGACATGCTTTACTTCTGTTGTTGTCCTTAAGTTTTAATGCTCCATGTTTCTTACTTCAAGGATCTGTTCCATTTGTAAGTCTAAAAAAGATTAAAATGAAGATGGGAAAATGATGCCCTTAACTTCTGTCCTGGGTTACCAGAGTCAACTGCAAAGACCAGGGCAGCTATTTATGGCTTGGGTATTATTTTGAGCTGTTATCTGCTGAACGTGGGATTTCTGCTAGTTGGATGTCATAACAAGATGTGGTTACATCCCCACCCGGTGGGTGCCAGCTCTTTTGCTCTTGAATAAATACTGCAGGCTGCCTGCAGCCAAGTTCAAGGCAGACCAAGACGATTGCTGTCTCCTCCTGATGGGCTTTCTTTGCTTGCTTGTTTGTTCTCAGAATGGGGAGGGTAGGAGGTGGGGGGCAGGAGAACATTGGGCTCTGCCAGCTCTCCTAGGAGAATCTTGCAGGGTTGGAAGAGCCCAAAGACATCTCATAATGAGGCATGCTTCCCGACCTGGAAAATCTTCTTTCACCAGAGGACATGCAGCTGCTTCTGGGGAGGAGCTCTCCAGGCAGCGTATATGTACATGGTGTGTGTGTGTGTATAGCAGGCAGGCGTACTACTTGCTTATGCAGCAGAGTATCAAAGAGAAGCAGGCGCCAGAGTCCCTAAGAACTCTCCTCCACCCTCTCTCTTTACTTTGCTCCTGGCTGAATTGACAAGAGGGGCCAGGCTTTGAAGGCAAGAAGTACGGGGCTCAGTCTGGCATTCAGAGCCTCAGTTGGCACACAAGCCTGTTGCTTGGTTCATCTGATTCCCCATTAAAACAGTAGCTGAATGAGATCCTTACTGCCCACGGCTGCACGTGTGCGCCTGGATTTCCAGACCTTTTGGAGGGAGTGGCAGCTGGTCAGGGGCCTATCCACAGCTGCCCTTTGCACAGCACTGCAACCCTGGCTTGAAAGTAAGGATTTGGGGACGAGAGGTCTGTGTGACAACCCATGGATGTGAGAAGGAAGAGTGGGACCTTGGTGGTGGTTGCGGTAAGGGGTTCTGATTGGTTGGGGCTGGGCTGAGTGGTATAACAGATTCCCAGCCTACTAGAACAGTGAAAGGACTTAATGGCAGATTTGAAAACAGTTGAGTCTGGGAGTGCGAAGATTCTAAAAACTCTAGATCTCTTGTGTTCCCAAGAGGGTGGCTTCCTTATATGGCTGAGCCGGACTTCTGTGTTCAGTTTTTGTGAGATTCAGCAGAATGGTTAATATATCAGTATTTTGAGGTTCTGCTCTCATCTCTGGACGAAGATGGAGCTGATTTGTTATTGTGTCTCTAAGTATATTATTTGAGATAGTGAGAGGCAGTCAGGATCACTGGGTTCTCTTTTTCCCTCCCCAAGATTGCTTGATAATGATAAGTCCAGCCTCCCTCCCCAGTCATATAGCCTCTCCGACACATTCTCTGTCAGGGTGGTTTTCACTGGACATTTATGTGTGTGTGGAGGTGGTAATCATTCCAGATTAGCTAGCACATAGCATCATACTGATATTTGCTCCATGTGGTATTTCAGGGAAGTGGGGACTAGTGGTTATAGTCAAGCAGGGACATCTAAGGGCTAAGGTCCGCAGATTTCATTCACAGCTAATGAGATGGATTTTGCAGGCTATTGTAGTAGTTTGAATAGGGGAATTCTCATGTGGAATGGTGCGATTCTTTATTATGCTTTCTAGCAATAACAATGATCATGGTGAAGTTATGCTCCTGTAGTGTATTCCATGCTACTTAGACTGATTCCAGTATGACTGTAGACCCTATCTCCTTGTAAAAGAAAAGTCTGTACCGGGAATGGGGAACCTTTGACCCCCTGGTGTGGTTGGACTGTTAAGACCCATCAGCCTTATCCATAAAGGAGAAATGAGGATTATATTCCAGCAACGTCTGGCGGGCCACAGGTTCTGGATGGGCCCCAATGCTTGTAATAAGGATTGGGTAGAGGCCCCTGTAGCAACTCTGGCTCCGTGGAGGTAGCGATGGGTATTCTCTTTTTTCCTATGATTGCCAGCCTTGGTGAGGGAAGGCGGTGTTAGCTGTCAGAACAGGATTTAAAAGCAGGCTGCCTTGTTGGGATGAGGGTTGGGGCGTTAGGAACACTCACCCTCCCTTCTCAAGTTGGGCCTCTGCAAAAATGTGTTGCTGACTTGGGGAATATGCTGTATTTGCACACTGGCTGTTATTTGAGTCAGGGCATTAGCTGGTGCATAGGCCGAGATGAGCATATGCCTGGTAGAACAGGAGGGAGCACACTGGCCTCAGCAGCTTCAGGATTGTGCCTTTTGTTTTAGGGAGTCTGGAAGCCACTCCTGCCCTCCTGGTGCCTCAGTTTCCCCACCTCTGTTGTTCCATGCCCTTGCGGCATGATGTTAAAGCTCGCAGAGTATGAAAATCAATGGTCAAGATTGGATTTCAGGACAGATCTTGAAAGAATGGGCTGAGCTGGAGCCAAGCCTGAAGTCCAACTGGCTTCTTCTAGGGCAAAAGGAAACTATGCAGACTTCCTTCACTTTCTTGGCTCAACAAGGCACTGTGATGATAGGCCGTCTGCCAGACTCTTCCCAGTGGGAGAAGTTGCACATTATCCCCTGCAGTCAGTGATGCTGACACGGAAATATTCCAAAGCACTGCCCCATTTGGGAAGGCATTGTTGCAAGGACTAGGATAAAGGGAAAGATGGCAGTTGTGCTTTCGTTTTCTGTGGCTCCTACTCCAGCTGGTGTTGGAGAGGCATAAGGGCCCTTGCTACAGCCGGCTCAGCCTGATTTGGACTGTTCTGGACGTGGATTTAGATTTAATCACAGATGAGTTAAGCACAGATGGAACCCAGGAAATAATAACAGAATGCTTCTGCACATGTGCAGAAACACCTTTGCCTTGCGGTTGAGCAACCAGTGATGCACAGCCCTGGCTTTTAGCTCCAAAGTGGTAGGACCCTGAAGCACTTGGCTCCTGATTCTGTTCTGAAAAATTCTCATTTGCTGAGTAGCAGTTGGTGGTGCTATGAAACACCCATGACTCATAGTGATACTGGAGGACCATAAGCCTGAGATTGACCCCCTGGTGTCTGCTTCTCAGGTTAGAAAATGCAGCTTCAAGACAACATATCCCTCCCTCCATTTTTTGTATTAACCACAGAGTCCAAATGCCTTGAACAGTAAGATTGTTTAGTCTTTCATTTCTGACAAGAGTTTGCTTAAGCCTCATCTTTTTTTTTCCAAAGAATTCCCCTGAAAGGCAGTTCCAGAATGATCCAAGGCCTGTTATTCCATTGCTGAGTTGTTCCATTGTTTTTGCTGTTAGATCACAGAGATGGAATTTGTATGGGAACGGATGGATCAGCCTGTCCAACATTTTGCCCTAGGGCAGAATGTCTTCTCCCTAAAACGTCTCCAAAAGATGGCTCATCTAGTTCTCTTACCAGCACGCTAGTGAGGAATGACATTTCTGTCTTCCTTCAGTGGCTTATGTTGTTTTGTTAAGAATATTATCCTATATCAGGAAAGCATCTTTTATAAAACCAAGGAGAGTGGGAAGGTTTGGGCAGAAAACATCTTAGCGCATATCTGTTTTATAGATTTAAACTGGTGTAATACTAATTTCCCTATCTGGGGAACTCCAAGAATTGTGATTTTCAGAAGTGAGGTAAGTATGGAAGCAGGACAGAAATTTTTGTGTTGCTTTCATCAACGTACAGCCCTTCATATTCTTTGGAGGAAGCTGTGATAATTATGGATCTTAAAGCAAGCCCTAAAGATTTTTTCTTGTTGTTTGTCTTCAAGTTGTTTCCAACTTACGGCAGCCCTAAGGCAACCCTATCACGGGTTTTTCTGGAACTGAGAGTGTGTGACGCACCTGAGGTCACCCAGTGGGTTTCCATGGGCAAGTGGAGAACTGAACCCTTGGTCTCCAGGGTTGTAGTTCAGTGCTCAGACCACTACATCACACTGCCTCCCTAAAGATTTACCCTGGACTATAACTGAGCTAGGATTCCATTGGGTTCTTTGGACATATAGTTCTGTCTGTCTTTAACTGTTAACTTTGATTGTCATTCTTGTTTTTTGTGTTACATGGTGCCATGGGAAGGTATAAATTAATAAGTAAGTAGTTCAAATTGATACAAAACCAGTGCAGAATTTTGTACAGCAGATCAACCCAAAAGTGATAGGTTTAGTACACAAGGTGTGTGAGAAGTGGACAGAGGGACCACATTATTACAGTTTATAGACTGGAAGAACTAGGTGTGTTTAAGGTAGTATTGCCCAACTAGTCCCCTTCCCTGCAGGATTATGATGGCCCTAGTCCAATGTATCTGGAAGGCTTCAGGTTGACCGGGAGGCTAATTTAAGTTTTGGATGTTATTTACAAAGCAATTGCCTGTTTTATGTCTTTTGATCTATGGTACCACAATTCAAAAAGGATATTGACAAACTGGACTGTGGCCAGAGGAGGGTAACCAAAATGGTAAAAGGCCTCGAAGCCATGCCCTCTGGGGAGTGGCTTAGGGAGCTGAGTATGTTTAACCTGGAGAAGAGAAGGTTAAGAGGTGACATGATAGCCTTGTATAAATATTTGAAGGAATGTCATATGGAAGATGGGACAGGCTTGTTTTCTGCTGCTCTGGAGACTAGGACATGGAGCAATGGATTCAAATTACAGGAAAAGACATTCCACCTAAACATTAGGGAGAACTTCCTGTTCAACAGTGGGATACACTGCTTCAGAGTTTGATGGAATCTCATTTTGGAGGTGGGGGTTAAGCAGAGGCTGGGTGGCCTGGTGTGGTGAGTGCTTTGATGGTGCAATCCTGCCTGCCAGAGAATTGAACTGGATGTTCCTTGCGGTCTCTTCCAACTCTATAATTCTATGAACTATGTTGTACAAGTGGGAGAGCTCTTGAAAAAACAGATACAACTTGTACTTGATCACTAATCCCACCTCACGTAATTATACCATCATCTCCCAGCAAGCTAGTGGCATTGATGCTGTAACTGTACTTTATCCTGACTGCCAGAAAATTTGCTTAGATTCACCTCTCTCTTCTGGGATTCCACTTGGCCATAATTAGTTTTCCGCTAGAAACCCAGAGAAAAACCCAGAGAACTATCCTATGTTTACTCACATTTCCATCTAGATGAAGATAGGATTATTTTTTAGTTGTTAGACAGTTTGCTAATTGAGACAGTTTGCTATAACAGCCAAAACCTCTTGCTGATTTATTGCAGATCACCCACAGAGAGCCTCTGGGAGACCTAGCTTCTGCCACATGTGCTCTAACACAATACATATCTGCCTATTGGAGAGTCTGTTCTAGCTGATTTCCTACAGTGACAGTTGGCTGCACTAGTTGATCCTTCTTCTGCTTCTGAGTGCACTTAATCTTAAATGTTGCTAAGTCCATACCATTGTAACATCCATCCTTCCATTAGGAAGCCAAACATCCCCACCCTCTCAGGTGTACGTAGCTGCTGGAGCAGAAGGCATGAACCAGGAATTCCTCTCCTTTGTTTTCCAGTTGTCAGTTTTTAATAGAAAACTCTCCTAGGAATCTGAACTGCTGCAACCTGATGTCGTTACTTCACAAGGATGGCCTGTGGTGGCATGTCTACCGTCAAACTTCTCATTAACACGTGTGTGTATGTGCCTTCAAGTTGCCTGTCAACTTATGGCAGCCCATGAATTTCATGGGGTTTTCTTAGGCAAGGAGAACTTCTGTGATTATTTTGCCCATCCCTTCCTCTGAAATATAGCCTACAGCACCTGGTATTTATTGGTGTGTCCCATCTAAATACAGTCATCCCTGCACACTTGCTCGGGTTAGGGGCACAGGACTGTTACCCTGATTTCTGGGGTCCCTTGGGGGACACCTCAATGTGCTCCAAATAGTGGGGAATGTGAATTAGCCAGAGCACAAGCTGTAGCACTACAAGAGGCAGGGTAACCTAGCGAGATCTTTGACCCAATGTTTACGGGGTCAGGCCGAGTCAAGACCACAACACAATAAAGTTCTAATTTTTGTTCCTTTATTTATAAAGTCACAGCGCACTTGCATACTCACACAGAACTAAGAAATAGTGCACACTTGCGCACTCACACACACAGACCTAAGAAGATAAAGGGAGGAAAGTAGATAGGGGATTTTAAGGAGGATTTTTGGGGAAATACAACACCTGATCCTGTAGCCTGGGTAGCCTGAAGAAAGTCTGTTGGAGCGGAGATTCTCAGCACGTGGAAGCTGAGGGGAAGGTTTGATGAATGGAGCGGCAGCAAGGCGGGATGGAAGCCAAGAGCGTTCCGAAGAAGTGCTCACAACCAGGGGTTCTTATAGGAGAAAATGTGCCTGTAGGGCAGTCCGTTCCCGGGGAAGACAATGGGTTTCGGGTTGGAGACAAAGCCTCCGAAAGGTCAGTATTTAGCATGATTGGATTTTGACAGCACTGTCAATAGCGCAGACAGTATGCAAATGGAGAGTGCTTGACAGTTGAGTAGTCAGAAGCGCTGATCTCGTCAAGCTGCCTGTTCGGGGCAGAGAATCTTTTGTATGCCTCGTGCATACTTAATGTAAGTTTAAAGTGTACTTGCCTGGAGGTCTCCTGAAGCTGCGTTCCGGAAAGTTACTGGCCTGCCTGGATTTGTTTTGTATTTTTCAGCTTGTTTGGCCGTGTCCGCATGCATGCTTGTCCGGGGGCCTCGCAAGCACGTGGAGGGGAGCAGTTTGGAATGGCCAATTCTTTGATATAAAATCATATTTAGTAGACCTCGGGCTTGGACTATGTACCACAGTAACAGGACCCCCATGAAACTGGAAAAACTGTGAATAACTCTCGACCCTCCTAAACCTGTGCCATTTTTAATAGGGACTGCAAGCCTCATGAGACTAAGAAGCTACGAACAAGGCTTGTAAGTCCCTATTTAAAATGGTGTGGGGCAGCAGTGGAGGTGGCAGTAAGCCCCACCAGCCACCCACTTCTGCCTTGTGGAGGAACCCTGATGCCTCAAAGGAATCCATAGTGGGTTAAATATGGTGATCATACATTTTTTGTGTTAAATATGGTTTAGGAGGACCTAGAGTTATTCATGTTTTTTTCACTTTCACTGTGATCCTGTGCCCCTAACCCTAGCGAATATGGAGGGATACTGCAATGACCTAGAACTGCCAAGTTTGCATGCTGTCACTCTCTCTGTGTGTCTGTGTGTACCAGGAGCAGCTGCTAAGCCCATTATTACATCATCAGTCTATGAGGTCACATGGCACAATAGGTGTCTGCCATCCCTTTCCACCTTCCCCTAGCTGTTAATATTCACTGAGAGCAATATGTCTGGATTTAACAGTGCAACCACACTGGCTAATACCAAGTGGGATCTCTGATGCTCTTGTGCCCTGCCCCATGGGTTCCTGAATTGTGTGTTTCATTGGTAAAATTGTACCTGGGCTCAGTCAAGGAGTCCACCAGCAGATCAGTGCTGTGACCATCCTGCTTCAGGTTAGTGCTGTCACCAGGATGACTGTTCATTTGCTGTAGATTCCCCTTTGAGGCTATTGCATTTGTTACTAGAACAGCAACAGTTACATAACAACAGGAGAGGAAAATACCATATTGGGGTAAAGGAGGGTTTTTGGAAACATCATTAAAAGGTAATCATCTTTTGACAGAATTAATTCAGTTTCTATTGGGTACCAATCCTTTCTACTGCACATTTTTATTTCCTCCTATTCTCCTGTGAGTTGGTGAGATATTTCCTATCCTTTGTGGTGAGATGTCAGACATTTTCTGCACTACGGTAGCTATGAAGCACTATGGTGCTTCTTGCATGGGCTTTAAAAATAAAGAAGCATCAGATGGGTCGTTTGCATCATTTTCATCAATCAGCCAGTACTTCTGTACTTGCTGTGTGCAAGCACTTTGATTTTCAAAGGAAAAAAACAGCAGTATTGGGCAGAAATATTTTTGCACAGTTTATAAAATCCTGACAAAACATAGGTTATCTTGTTCTCACACTGGAGAAGAGAACTCTTGTGAAGATTGGCAGTTTCTCAGCAGGTTTTCTCAACATGTTCAGACAACTTTTCTTCTCCAGAATGAGAAAGTTTATGTTTTTTTCCTCTTTGATATCATTCTAACAAGAGCTAGTCAGTTTTGCTTTGTGGGCCAGATCACTACATAACCTCTGTAGACGTATGGTCCTGACTAACCAGCTGGTCAAACATTGTCACCTTCAGAGTTGTAGGGGTCACTGGGTTGGGCACATATAATAGGAGCAAAACAGGTATGGTGTACGGTTATGCCATGCAGCCATCTGTTCCATCTTCCCTGTTCCTTCTGTGCTTCACTGCATTACTCTCTGTAGCCAGGTAAAAATGTTTTCTCTCTTGTAATAGTGTATTGTTGTGAGCTATCCATTTTGTAATCCAAATGGTGACTTGAAGTTTACTGAGTGATTAAGAGCCACTGAAATAATAAAAGACCTGCTTGTGGTAGAGGGGAAAATTGCTTGAACTGATTTGTTGGTACGGCTCAATAGGGCTTGCTTGCTAGGCTCCCAAGTACTGTCCTTGGGGACTTAACTTATTAGGATTCTTATAATGAATGCCAGTGCTTCGGTATTTACCACTACACCAGTAGTCAGCTGAATAGCCAAAGGACTGTCAATTATTTTGTTGCTGTCACAAATGGTGTCATCATGAATGGTATTGAGGGAGAGCTCACAGAGAGCCCCTTATAGAGGTAGGTGTTGTGACCCACTGTATCAGTGTGTCTCAAGGGCCACACTTAACTTTTCCCTTTCAAATGCATAGTAGTCATTAACTGTTGTTGTTGTTGTTGTTGTTATCATATTTTTATCTACCCTACCTTCTTCCCAATTTAAGACTCAAGGTGCCTTACAACGGTGAAAATAATCATAGTTAGAACTGACAGCATATAAAAATTAAAGTTGAATCTAGTTAAAATGAAAACTATTTTAGAAAATAAAAACCCAGCACATTATACAAGGCCTACTTCCTCTTTAAAAAAAATCAGTTCTCAAAGGTCTTGTGGAATAAAGAGATCTGTCTTCACCTGAGTGTGGAAACATACTAAGGAGAGTCGCAGTCTAATCTCTCTGGGAAAAGAGTTCCACAGCCTTGCGGCAGCCATGGAAAAGGCCCTCTCCCAAGTTCACACTAGTTGACCTATGAGGCTGGAGAGGCAGAGTGAAGCAAAAGAAACAGAGCTTGGGGGGGGGGGGACAGTTCCCAGAATCTCTAGTCAAAATGGCCATGTTGTAGTCCCTAAGAGGAACTTTTCCAAGCTGGAGGAGAAAGTCAATTGGCCCCAGTGACCTCACAGTCACAGAGAATCTTGGCCGCATAGATCTACATGACACTTCCTGGGTTCTGCTTCTTGGCCACACTAGAGCAGTCAGAGAGCCAAGCTTTATCAGTGGTTAAACCAATGTAGAGATATAGAAGATTAGAACAACAAAAAAGAATGAGAGACTTCTTCCACAAGATCTGATAAATCGAAGGGAAATTTAAACCAAAAGTGGGGCTTCTATACAACCAGCAGGAGAATACATTACATGACAAAGTACAAATAAAAAGACAGTGGAAATGATGCACCGAACAACTGTATGTAAGGATGACAGATTCCTTCAAGGAAGAACCATTTGAAGATGAACCTACAGTTTTAAAAAGTAAAGTGGCAGCTGCACTAGGGAAATATAAAACACCAGGAGCAGATGGCACACCAATAGAGCTACTTCAGGCTACAGAGGCAGAATCAACTCTAGTTCTAAAGAAAAATCTGTGAACAAATGTGGAAAGCAAACCAATTGCCCAGGTTGGAAGTGCTCAATATACATTGCAGTCCCCAAGAAAAAAGATATCAAGGATCACAGTAACCACTGGGCCATTGCATTAATCTTCCATGCAAGCAAATTGATGCTCAGAATTCTATAATGACTTTTACCATACATGGAGAGAGAAATGCCAGATCTTCAAGCTGGGTTCAGAAAAGGAAGAGGCACTAGGGATCATATTGCACACATAAATTGGATGATGGAGTACACCAAAAAATTTCAGAAGAAAATCTACCTGTGCCTTATAGATGATAGCAAAGCCTTTGATAGTGATCATGAAAAACTATGGATCACTCTTAAAGAAGTGGGTGCACCACAACATTTCATTTTCCTGATGCTTAATCTATACTCTGGACAAGAGGCTACTGAATTCCTGAGAATATGGAAAAAAGGAAAGGTTTCCAGTTGGCAAGAAAGTCAGGCAAGGCTGCATTTTATCACCATGTCTAGCAGAAAATAACAAAAAACTTGGAAAGATTACTGAAGGTAGTCAAGGAAGAAAGTGTAAAGGCAGGTTTACTGTTGAACGTTAAGAAAGCAAAAATTATGACCACAGATGATTTACATGACTTTAAAGTAGACAATGAACTCATTGAAGTAGTTCAAGCTTTTCCATACCTTGGCTCAGTCATTAATCAGAATGGAGACTGCAGTCAGGAACTCAGAAAAATTAAGCATTGGAAGGGTAGCCACAAAGGTACTGGACAAGATTTTGAAGTGTCAGGAAGTTAGGATCATCCATGCCATCATCTTTCCAATTTCTATGAATGGTTGTAAAAACTGGTCAGTGGAGAAAGAAGCTGATACGAAGAAAATCAGCTTATTTGAAATGTGCTGGAGAAGAGTTCTACAGATACTGTGGTGTGCTAAAAAAGACAAATAAATGGGTATTACAGCAAATCAAGCCTGAATTCTCCTTAGAAGCAAGATGATTAAACTGATTGTTGTACTTTGGCCATATCATGAGAAGACCTGACTCACTAGAAAAGACGATAATGCTTGGTAAGGCAATAGGAAAAGGGAGATAGCATTAAAGGTGGATAGGCTTAATTAGGGAAGCCACAGCCCTGAATCTGCAAGACTTGAGCGAGGCTGTTGATTATGGGGTTACTTGGAGATCTCTCATTCATAGGATTGCCATAAATCAAAGTCAGCTTGATGGCAGTTAACAACAACGCATTGTTGGCTGATCATAAAGGAGAGAGGGAGGGTTCTTTGCTCCACAGTGGTACAAGGCAAGAAGCAGTGTTCACGCTCATCTAAGAGGAGGCAGCCCCTGCCCAGCAACTAGGACACACTGCAGCCAGACCTTAACTATAGTTATGTATGCAGGGTTTAATTCCATTTTTAAAAAGCTTTTGTAACTGTTTGTGCTGTCTCTAGGGTTCTGGGATAAAAGCCAGGAAGAATTCTTGAAATGCCTTGGTCATTTATATTCATTTAACTTTGCATAACATTGTTATGAAAAGTAATAATTGCAGCGACTGAGAATCTCATCTTACCAGCACAATGGTTAACTGTTTGTTTTCATAACAGATAAGTATTTTGCTGTTGGTTACAGTTTTAATCCCTTAGTATTTGGACTAATTAGCTATTAATTTGACCAATCAATTGACCATCCTTAAGTAATCCTGTGGTTTAAGAACTATGAAAGGAATCTACAGGGAGTGTAGATGTACTTTTAAAAGACTGAAAATTCTATTTACATATCAGCCAGAGTCGGGGAATGCTTGCTCCTCAATACATTGAAATACAGCTGCCATCATCCTTCATCACTGGCTAATTTAGCTAGAACTGGTGGGAGCTGCAGTCTAATGCCTGGTGGTATAATGCTATACTTTCCCCATTCCTTATATAAGCTTTTGTAGACACAACCACCTAATCATAGGCATCTAATGATGATAAATTGGATAGATTTCATAGGCACTTAAGCAATTTCCATTGGAATAAATGGAACCAAAAATCTACTTAACTGTAGCTGTCTCATACTCTTTTTGGTCACCGTACATGCAAAACACCACCACCACCCATGATTCATGTTTCACTCCACCTGTTTAAATCATGTTCCTTCTCAGGAACCTGTTCCCTTCAGCAACATATTTTCAGCACTATGAATGCATTTGAACTCTTATGCTGATCCATAGCCGCTAGAAACAATACTTAACTCATGAACGCTCAGAGTCCCAGGATACTGAATGACTGGTGTCTTAGGGCCTTTCTGCACTACGCTGTTATAGTGCTATTATTCCACTTTCAACATCCTTTGGAATCCTGGGGTTTGCAGTTTAGGGAGGGGCATTTAGAATTCCCAGTCAGAGAGCTCTTTGGCCTCAGTAAACTACAAACCCCAGAATTCCCCAGGAGGTTGAAAGTGGAATAATAGCACTATAACAGTATAGGGCAGAAAGGCGCTTAGTTATGTATGCACTCAGCCCAGCCTTAGGTACACAAGCTTCAGGGTTTCTTGGTTTTGGTCGCTGTTTCCTTATTTTGAACCAGCTGCCTCTTCTGCAGAAGTGGCCACAGCCTGCACATAATCAGAGGAGGTCAGTGTCTAAAAGGAGCCCTTTTCCATCCGTCTTGTTGAGAGGAGGCTGTCATGACACTGTGGGCCTTGAGCAGGGTGGTATCTGTTACATGCTCTCGGCAGAGGGAATGGAAATGTTAACAGGTAGAGTGACAGGGCATGGGAGCTTGCCAGTATCCCTAGGTTGGTAAGGCAGGGGCCAGCTTGTCACAGACTAGGACTCCTGGGTTCTTTCTGTCCTCTTTTCTTTGGGTAGAGAGTGGCATCTGGAGCAGAGATACAGCAGTTCTAGATTGCTGGGCTGTTGCCATGGCCGAAGCCTACCTCTCAGTGACCTTGGATAACCAGCAACTTGGCTTGCTATCCCATGACTTCTCTGGCTCAGACCACAGTGAGCGGGAATCAGTGATCGATCTCCTGACTTAAAAAATAAAATAGAATAAAATGGAACTTTGCACCAGTCACAAGGGAATTCACGTTGATTAGAGTGGCACCACCGTATATGCGGACTTCCCCCTTCTCCCCCAACACATATCAGTCTAAACTGTTTTTACCACCTCTCTTCCCATGTTGCCATTAGCCCCGTTGGAGTAAAAATGTAGATGATCATATTGTTGCCTGGCTTTCCAGCTGGTGTGTGAGGCAGTGTGTATGGGAGAAGGATACAGTCTTTTTTTTCAATGAAGTTTTATTTAAATTTTAGAAATAAACATAAAACACATATAAACTATACAGAACATACACCCAACCAAAAATACAAAGCAATACACAGCCTGAAAAACTACTGAACACTCGTATATTTAAACTATAATTCAAAACTTAACTAAAATAAACTAACAAAGAAAACTACAACTATTAAAAATTGGTTCCTGCCTTTGTTGCAAACAGCTGCTACTAACTAAATGTACCTAACTTCACATCATTACTTCAATTCAAAATTAATTTGTTGCTCACCATATTTATTACTTTATGCCAAATACCTACTAAAATTTATTACTTAATGAATTACAACATCTAGAACTAGTTATTGTTTAAAATATGAGTTGTAGGTATAATTCTTTTATTTTAAAATTAAATTACCC
The DNA here is from genome assembly GCA_030412105.1 of Cyclura pinguis. Taxonomy (NCBI): domain Eukaryota; kingdom Metazoa; phylum Chordata; class Lepidosauria; order Squamata; family Iguanidae; genus Cyclura; species Cyclura pinguis. Next base: position 191,142,239 of record CM059600.1, on the reverse strand, counting down.
TAACTATTAAATTCCAGCTTATACATTTAGAATATTACTAACAGGATCATATTATTCAAAGATAATTAGTTCTAAGATTTTTCAGTACAGTTTAACTATGCTCTTTGAACTAAACCTTACATTTGATATACTTAATATTAAAATAGCAATGATCTAAAGTTATCTAATGTCTTCATAGTACCTTTCTCATAATAACAGTAAAAATAAAAATCCGAACTTAAAAATAACATACAAGTTCAAAATCCTAGAATCATCAATTCACCCTCATTTTCTCTTAGATAGTCAATTAAAAATTTCCGTTCTAAAGCAAACTCTTTTCCTGTATGAGGAGAGGGATACTGGGATAAATGGCAGTAGAAGGAATGAGCGAAATGCCTCCTCTTGTAGCACCATTTCTGCACTCATGATCCAAGTCCCTTGTGGCTGATCGGAGCTTCAGAAGTGTTCATTCCCTGGACCCCCCCCCCCCACTCCACCCCAAGCAGAAAGGAGCCAGAGAAGCCAGAAATACTTGGATCGATACAGAGACATGCGCTGGCAGAGCAGGCCTGCAAGTTGCCGTTTGTTTGGGCTTGCAGTCTACGCCATCAAAATGTGTCTGGGAAGGTTACACATTTATTTAGGATGAAGTATTTTTTGAGCTATCACAGCAGGTGTATTTTTTGAGCTATCACAGCAGGCTGTGCCTAGCTCTGCAGTCGGCAGTACTCAAACCTGCGTGCCAGCAAGTCAAACCCTGTACCTGTGAACAAATCAGCCATTTCTTTTCCTTTGTATCAGGCACCATGTTTGACTTGTTTCATGCTTACTTTTAAGAGTACATAGTTGTATGTGGCCTTGCGAGAAATCATTTCAACTCAGCAAACTCCAATAACAACCCTTCTTTCTGCTTCAAGGGTTTGGGAAGCAGCATGTTGCCATTGCTGCAACAATGCACATTATCAGTGCTAGGATGCAGATGCCAGATGCCACCTGAACCTGATTGGCATTGAAGGTAGAATTAGTCTTTTCCCTGCTTCAGCCTGGAACTGGACTGCCAACGGGGGTTGAGCTCTTCCCACCAAACTCTCTTTGGGATCAAGCAAGGAGTGTGCGTTCCTTAGATGTTTGTTATTTATTACATTTAGGCCCTTTCCGCAGGAGGCCTGTGTCACGGCATGGGGACAGGAGGGGAGTGGGACCGCAACAATGCTTCTGCATGATGTTGTCACGGTGCCATCCTTCTCCCGTTGCCAACTGGCGTGATCCCAGAGTAAATCATTGATGGGATTTCCCCATCAGTGACCCCCAATTGCATGACCATCCCAAACTTACCTGGCCTGCAGAAGCCCCAGAAGCAGATGGAGGCACTTCCTGCCCCAGCACAGCCTGGGAAAGAGGCTGGCTGTGCTGTGGAAGGAAGAGGTGTGTCCATGGTGCTTCCTTCAGCAGGGAGCCAGCCAGTGTTGATGAGAGCATTTATGTCTGTGCTCTCATTTCAGCAAAGCTGCTGCTGGGATGACACAGGAGACCCGAAAGCTGTGGAAAGAGCCTCATGCTCTGCCTTTTGCCCCCTCCAAAATGGGACTCAAGGCTTGTTGTTGTTGTTATTGTTGTGTGTGCCTTCAAGTCGTTTTCGACTTGGGGAGACTCTAAGGCAAACCAGTCACATGGTTTTCTTGACAACTTTTTTCATGGAAAAGGTTTATCATTGCTACCTTCTGAGGCTGAGAGAGTGTAATTTGCTCAAGGTCACCTAGTGGGTTTCCATGGCTGACTGGGGATTCAAACCCCTGTCTTCCAGTGTCATAGTCCAGTGTATAAGCCACTAAACTACACTGGCTTCGGAACTCAGGGCAGTTAAAAAATATATAAAACAAGAACAATGTAAAAACTTAAAACAGATTAATTGGAACAAACAATTTTAAAAGAAATTAAAAACAAATCAGTCTTTAAAAAGGTGCCTGAATTAAAGAGGTTTTTTGCAACAACGCATCTGAACTGCTACATTTTTAAAAAAATTTTAAAGTCTTCACCTGTTGCAAGGAGGACAACAGAGAGGGTAGCAGCTTAAGGCCCTGTCACGCTATGCTGTTATAGCGCTATTATTCCACTTTAATTGCCATGGTAGTATTGCATGGAATCATAGGATTTGTAGTTTAGGGAGAGGCATTTTAGAATTCTCAGGCAGTAAGCTCCAGTGCCTCCCCAAACTGCAAACCTCCCCAAACTACAAATACCAGAATTCCACAGAATAATGTCATGGCAGTTAAAGTAGAATAGTAGTGCTATAACAGTGTAGTGTGATAGGGACCTTATAACCTTTCGTAGAAGGGAGGTCAGAGGCTTTGTGTAGCCACTGAGAAAGTCTGTTCCTGTCCCCACCAAAGTGTTTCTCTTGGTGGGAGGAGCACCTGAAGGAGCCTGGGCAAGCTCATGTGGGAAATAATGGCTTTCAGACAGCCTGGACTCCAGTGACATAGGCCATAGCCGTTGATTTGAATCATGCCCAGAAGCAGACCAGTAGTCACTGAAGCTGTTATAACACAGGAGTCTTGGTCTCCCTGAAAGTGGCCGCAGTCATGGACTGCAGCGTTTTGGATGAGCTGAAATTTCTAAACACTCTTTAAAGGCATTACCACATCGTGTTCCTTGCAGTATTTGAAACAGGGTGTAACTAAAGCATGCATCTCTCTAGTTGCTTCAGACATCTTCAGGAATGGATGCTTGTTGGTACACTAGCCTTAGTCATGCAAAGTACATGGAAACCTGGGCATCATTTATACCTGAACTACAAAGCTGAGTCCTCAAGGGGAGTGTGAGAGATCCCATCCATCATAAGCTGAACACCTGTTTCTGGATCTGCCTTTCAATTGACCAGAAGAAGCTTCAATTTCTTCACCCCTATCTAGTCCGTTACTGATGATAGGTACCAGGTCAGAACTGAAACAGTGGAAAGAATAGACAGAGATGTTGTAAAACTAACATTAGCCCTAGCTGGTATAGTCCATGGTGAGGGATGATGAGGGTTGCAGTCTAGGAATATCTAGAGGACCATCAAGATAATATCCTTGGTTTAGGCATTCACTTCTCCTTACTGATCCTGGGGAAGTATACAGCTGTGTTCTGAACCCTGGGGAAAGTGCTGTCTGGCTGCATCTGCCACTCATTCATCATGAAGATAGGCATCATCATCTTCTAATGCAGCCTTCCCCAATCTGGTGACCTCCAGCCTGTGTTAAACTGCAACTAGGTCTGGACTGATGTGAACTGGGAGCCCCAACAACATTTGTAAGGCCAAATGTACCCTGGGTGCATGATGATTTTTATAGGCAAGTAGATATTTAAAAAGTGAACATTCTGCTAAGGACTCCACGAAAGTCAGTCATGTATACACTCCAGTCTCAGGATATTTTCCTCTCTTTCGGGACCTTGCCCGGCCAAGCATTTCAGTTGGTTTATGCTAGCATGGGTGCTTGTCAGTGGTTAGGGGCTGCTTTGGCCCTCCAGGAGACCTTGGAGGCCCACATCACCCTCCCCTGACCTGTCCAATAAAAGAATGCATTTGTTTTGCTCCAAAATACCTCCAAAAACACTGTAGGGCCTGGCAGGGGGCAATTTTACTATGTTACCATCCGCAGCCATGGGAGATGCAGGAGAGGCTTTTTTGAGGTGACCCAGAAGTTAACAAAAATGGCCCAAGGAGGCCAGAAGCATGGCAAAATTGCCCCCGCCCCTCATTTGCCCTATTGGGGCAAATAGATTTATTCAAAAAATATTTATGATCATTGGAGGGCCCTAAAATTAGCCCCAGGGTCACCTGTTACCTGCCTTCACATTCACAAGTGGTGTATGTTTCTGAATCCAGTTGATATGGGCAACTGCTGTTGTTCTCATGTCCTGCTTGTAGCCTTCTCAGTTGGGTTGAGTTGGTTTCTGGGAACAGAATGCTGAGCTAGCCAGACCTAGGAGGACATCCCTCACTTGTTCAACAGGTTAGGGACCACAGCACTGTCAAAAAGCAGGAATCATCAGAAAGTGGAACCCCAGAACCCAATATTACCTGTATAAACACAAAAATAACTATAGAGATGCATTGAGTGCAATTTCTAAAAGATTCGCTGTGCATCTCTTAGAAGTTGTATGCAGTGCATCTCTTATGCAGTATTTATAACCTTGTGCTACTTTTTCTCTTAATCAACTTGATGCCCTGTATACAGGCTGAACAAAACAATGGCACCGAGTCAGTGGAGAAAGAAAACAGTGCATGGTTGTTTTTTGACAATCCACTCTTTCAACCCTTTTTAATTACCATCTGAACACGTATATTTGACAAGAGCAGACTGCACATTGAATCTATGGGTTGTAGTCACAATTGAAAAGGGTTGAAAGAGTGGATCATTGAAAAGCAGACAGGCAAAAAGTGAGAGATGCCTGTAGTCTGATTCAGCCGGGTTTGTTCATCCCATGCTGTTGGCATAATCCCTTGTCCATGCCCACCAACTCTCTCATGCTCAAGTCTCACAACATGAAAGCCCGTTCTACAAGAGGTGTTACAAGATACTTTTTTGGCAACTTTTCCCTCAAAGTTTCCATAGAGGCAGAGTTTCATGTAGTACAGGAAACAACTGAATTAATTTCAAGTAGCATTCCGGGAGAATATGTAGCTTAAAAAATTAAAATCACAATGATCTGATGATACACATTACCTTGTTTCTGTGGTTATGTGTATACCTGTAATGCAGCATGTGAAATAATGTAGCAACTGAGTTATGATCCTGGGGAAAGAGTGAGAAAGCCATGGCAGTGGGATTTGTATGAGCTTTCTTGCAGTATTTTAACAGTGCATTCCTATAAATCTCTATATAGAAGTCATCCCAAGTAGGCAGAGAAGGAAGGAAAGAGGCTTTCAGCCAAAATAGATGTGTACTATGTCACTGTGAAGACATTGTGGAAATTGGTGGGCAGTAGGTCATACCATATAAAAGCAGCCTTCTCTAATAAAGGACTATAGGGGCATTCAGATGACCAACCTGATGCTCATTCTTCTCTCAAAGCTTTTAGCCATGCTGTCCCTTTGTTTCCCATTTCAGTTCTGCAAGATGCTTCCCTCCTCCTGTATCTCTTCTTGGAGAGCTACCTCCTTAGCCAGACCTTTCTAGAATCTTCTTGGGCTACTTTTCCCCGACCTCTCCATGCCCTTTACTCTTCTGTACTATTCTTATGTCACTTTGTCTTCAGCCTCTCTTAACATGAGGCAAAACCTTGGACAGCAAATTTGGGGCAGCAATATCGAATGTAAATCTGGCAAGAGATGGTTTGATTCTATCAAATTTCTCATTTTCCCAGGGGCAAATTTGTTTTGGCTCATATCAGTCTGCAAATGAGGCCAAAATTCATTGTTTACCCATATGTTGACATGAGAAGTTGTGCATGTTTTTGCTAATGGATGTATTTTAGGTGCACTTTTCCTCAAGCACATAATTTTTGTGTTTTCTTTCCCTTAATATGTGCATTCTTGTGCTGTGAGCCGAAATGTAAAATTCTGGAAAGTGTGGGTTTTGATGGTGTGTTTGAGTTCATTTATAGGTTTGGCAGGTCCAATTTTTGAAAATCTGTTCCAGAAAAATGAGCCTGAGAAATTTCTGCTGCATCCCTAGCTCTGACTCATGGTACATATTCCACCAGGAAGTGATCCTGTATGGGCTTTCTAGAAACTAATGGGAGCTGATGCACAGCAGTGTACCCATTTGATGAGGGGTGTGGGGGACTGCCATTTGGATTCACTGCCCCAGGCACCAAAAGTGCCTTGGGTTATGTCTGCTTAGTCTCATCATCCTTCTCTGGTTTATTGGTAGTGAACTTCACAGGCTCTTTGAGCAGGAAGGTCTATCAAGTTTGTGTTCTGTACAACACCTAACCAACCTGATGAAGCTGAATCCATTGGTTAGCAGTAGCATCAGGGCAACAATTGGCCCTCATCCTATAATTAATCCCTGCTACATCACCCTTCCCTGTTCTTCAGAGAGGTGATTTTGACAGCGGCCAGCGCTGCAAAGGGATCGATACTAGTTTCCAAAGTCACCTTTCCTGGCACCCTGCCGACTGCAGTGACAGCCTTCTTCTTTGAGCCCTCTCCCCTCTATGAGCTGACCTTGCAAATTCCCTCGCCTGTCCCTGTTCTCCCCTGCAAGTATGGGTTGGATTTGCATTATCTTGGTGTGTGTGTTCACAACAGTGATTGCTTTTATTGTCACTCTCTGTATTGGGGCATTCTTAAAACAGTTGCAAAACACACACATCACCATTCTGTTTTTTTCTCTTCAAAGCCAATTGTTTTGCTGTTCCTTCTCAGAACAGTGGGACATTCCTAATAGCTTTTGTGGAGTCAGTCTCCCCTGGACAAGAGATGTAAATGCATTAAAAAAAATACTGTGCAGCTGGGTCATATCAAAGATCCATCTCTTCAAAATATTCTTATCTCTAGTGGTTGCCAGTCTTAAGGCCCAGGGAAGCTCATATACAGGGCAGGAGGTTATGGCTGTCCTGTTACTTGTCCTCAGCTTCAGACTGTGAAAGTTGAGCTCCAAGCAATCAAAATTTATAGCCAGTGACAGATAACTTTATGGAATATAAATCCTGTCCTTTTAAAAAGCAAGTATGCCCCTGGCCTTAGTGATGTACTGTAGCAATTAGGGCTTTCAGCCAATGAGACAAGAGTGTTTAATTGATCAGTCTTCTGCCTTTTAATGGATTAATCAATTGCATTTAAATAAACTTGTGTATTCCCATTATCACACTACAGTTGTAAAGCAGAACTTGCATATTGGTGAATCTGTTGGCCTGTTTGTTTTTTTATTTCAGGGAAAGCAAGCAAGCAAATTTAACCATCCATTGTTAAAAAGGAAAGGCCATCTCTCTCTTTCTCTTTTGCCCCATTTCATTCCCTGTTTGAGTAGCACGCCAGCACAAAAAAAAGCCTCAAAAATCAAACAAGTCTGCTCTGCGCACGCAGCCCTCCTGATCAATGAGTTGAAGTTTTAAGGCGTTTTGTAAGTTTAAACTGTTTGAAGCTCAAAGAACTACAGTAGTAGCAAGCTTAGGCCACGTACTTTAAATGTGTGTTGTGTGATGAAAGACTTTCTCTTGTCATCCTGAATCGAGTGTCAGTTGGCTTCGTGTGACTGGTCATGAGTTACCATTTGAAGAGAGAGAGTGAATATTTTTCTCTCCCCCTCCCTTTGGTCTTACTGCTTTCTTGTGTGGCTGTGTGTCCTTGTTAACACTCCTTAATGTTCCCCTGGGGTGAATTTGTGGTCATCAACATCAAACACAACCAAAAGAAAAGGCTTTTCATATCATCTACCGTCCTTTAAAGGGAAGCTGTTTGCACTTGTTGTGGACTAATGGAGCAGGGCCAAATCACAGGCTGCGAATATGCATATGTGACTCAGTCCTCAGTTAACCTTTACCCCTCAACAGCTCCAACCCCTTAGGGTCACGCTTAGGCAACAGGTTGCTGTTCTCCTACTTGGGTTCCCTGGTGACTAGGGACATTCAACAGCACTAAAATGGCATGTTCATTTCGGGTTGCCAGAGTGAAAACTGGAAAAAGCTCCCGTCCTTTTAATGGTTGTACAGGGGAGGGAATATCGGCAGGTGTGGTTTGTTCCCTGGTTGCATGAAAAGCAAGAGCTGCTGACATTTCCTTCTTCTAACCAATCTTTAAAGGGACAGGAGTGCTCTCCAATTTTCAAACTGGCAGCTCTGTGTTTAATCCAAAAACGATATTTCTATAAAACTAAGCAATTACAATGTTATTGTAATCAGTGTTCTTGTTGTTATAAAAGTGCAGTTTGAAAAGGGGTTGGTAGTCCAGCAGCCAAGAAAAAGGGCCCAGAGCCTTGTGATTCAGCATCTGCTTCAGATGTGTAATGGGAGGGGGAACTCCAGTCCGTGGGTTTATTTCAATCCGGAGTATCCAGCTGAAGGATGTAAATCAACAGACATTGAATCTCACACATGAGAATGAAAGGTTTCAAAATGTTCTTGTTGTGTGAGATTATGAGAAGGTGGGTTTGTGGTTTTTTATTTTGTTTTGCAAACATTTTCCAGATTTTGTGAAACTTCTGTGAAAAATTTGTCTCTGCAAAAACAATTTTTTTTTCTAACCTGGAAAATATTGTCTTATGCATAAAATGATTTCTGACGAAAACTACCAGGAAAAAAAAGGTGCTTCCCTTTTCACTCTTGCTCCATGACAGAAAATCCTGCAGCTGTTGACACTTTTTTCCCATTTTTTCCTATCTTAGTGGGGGTGGCTTGGTAAAACAGCAACCCTTTTGTCTCCAGTGGCCCTTTTTCTCATCAAGCGTGCAGGAATGTATCAGTGTTCTTTACATTCCTCACCCAGGGCTTTCCCTGCCCTCTCCTGAAGCCGCGACCCCAAGCATTTGGGAGACTCGGCCTGCCCTTTCTGTTAGAATCATGGAATCTTACCATTGGAAGAGGCCACAAAGTTAATCTAGTCTCACCCCTTGCCACGCAGAAGTAGACAACTAAAACACTCCTGAAAGATGCCCATCCAACCTCCATTTAAAGGCCTTCAAAGAAGCAGAATCCACAACTTATTCCACTGTCAAATGGTTCTTAAAGAAGTTCTTCCTAATATTTAGATGGAATCTGTTCATGAATTAGAGGCAGCAAGGACTTCTTTTCCAGCTCTTAGCTGATACTGCCTTGCAGGAAGTGCTTTCAGTGTTTTCAGGAGGCTCTCGCAGATTTTAATGGCAAATGTTTTACTTTTCCTTCCCTATACAGGGAAGGAGGAAGTGAGGATCTAGTTCCCCACCACAGTGCCCGCCTGGCGTTTCTGCTGAGAAACTTGGTGATATCATGGGACATGGATACACCTCTGACAGTATTGTCAATCCCTCTGCTCCCTGAGGTCATCCGACCTGCAGAGGGCTATGGCAAAAGAGAGGGAAATTTAGCCCTCCTCTGTGAATTAGTTCCTCCCACTTCTACTTTACCCTATGGTGTCTCCAGTTAATAGTACTTGAATAAGTAAAAATTAGGAAAGAAAGATACAGTTTGAGATTTTGGGGAGCCACTGCTCATTAAGGCAGGGCTTTCCAAACGGTGTGCCACAACACATTAATGTGTCACTTGAAGTGTGTAGGTGTGTCACCTACAATCTTGGAAATGTATGTTATTATTTAGAAATCATGTATTTTTAAAAATATATGAAAGGTTTTCATGAGATATGTTGGGTCCCCATACATTTTGTTATTACAATGTATGTATGTGTCTGTATCTCTTATAAAGGGTTAGCTTAACCTCCGGTTTGCTACTAAAACTGAAATCACTGTGTTGTGAAATGATGCATGTCTAAAAAGTGTGTCACCGACATGAAAAGTTTGGAAAGCTCTGCATTAAGGTTTAATTCACAAACAGACAAATTTGGGGACATTGGGGAAGCTGATTTCTTGTACTTTCTGCTTCCCCCATGACATCTCAATTGGTCAAACAATGGTACCTGCTTCAAATCATCATTTTGTATTCTTGTTTGGAGTAACTCTTCGGTAGCATGCCCAACGTGGACTTCAGAACAAATTGCGATTACCAGTACAAGCCAGGAAGGGCATTGTTTTGAGAGGAGAACATATGGTCTTGATGACAGCATAACTAAGCCATGGGGAATGGCAGTTGAACAGTGTCTTAGTATTTAGTACTGAGCAGGGCAGACCTTTGGGTCTCACCTTCTGCTATTAGCCAGCCCCATATGGCATTTGATCACAAGACAGAATCAGTGACAGGCTCCACCCTTAAGTAACTTAATTAATTAATGAGCAAATAAATCTTAGTCTCTTCTGAGCAGCTCATAGCCCAGAACCACACAAACATTCTCTGCTTTAGCTTTCAGCGGTTTCTTTCATTTCTGAGAAAACTGGCCATTGCTTATAGAGCAGTACTGTGCTAGTGGAGGGATTATGGGAAGTGTAGTCCAAGAAAATAACCTTTGTAAGATTTCCCATGATTACTCAAAACTGGCTGAAGAGATCTCTCCATTTTGTGGGCATTTACTTAATACAGTTGACCATGCTAGATTTCTTTTTTCTCTTCTACAACATATGAATGTCTACAAAGTGATTTAGATTATTGTTTTAATTGATAGCTTTATAGTTTAGTATAACTGTAGTATGTTTTGATTCATTAAAGTGATTTTGTTCTGAGGATCTGTCAAAACCATCAAATAAAAAAGGAGTGGAGGCTTCATTTGGCCCCCACCCAACCCCAGGAGACATCAGTGGGCTGGATGCCCTACCAAACATTGATTTTTTTTTCTCTCAGCTTCCTTATAGTGGGCATGAAGGACAATTTTACTATGTTTTGAGGTCCCTTGGGACATTTTAGATCCAGGAAAGGTCTTTATTAGAACAGGAAATGACCTGGAAACTAACTTTCAATTCATTTCCTGTTAGATAAGGCTTTTACTGGGTCTAAAATGGTCCAGAAGGGAACAAAAATTACTTCCAATCTTCCCTAGAAGGCATTTCGGGGCAAAAAGGTTTTCCTTTTTTTTTTTTCCCCAAAAGTTTGCACCTTGAGGGATCCTAGGATCCACACTGCCCCCACTACTGAAATTGAGCTTTGGTAGCAGAAGTCCACTGTGATTTTTAAATGGTGATTTCTCAGTGAACCAATCTTTGGCAGTGATGTATTTACGTCTTTTACTCCAAGTCTCAAGTCGAGTCTCCACCTTCAAGTCTCAAGTCATGTCTCAAGTCCTTGAAGATACTTGCAAGTCAAATCTCAAGTCTGGAAGTCAACTTTATACCCCAACCAAAATTCAGAATTATTGGACAGAGCCAAATAAAGTCAGTTTTAACAATTTAAGCAGAGTTGAGCCTCCACATTTGTGATTTTGCCATTTGCAGCTTCAAAAGTGGAGAATAGGATCCTTCTTACTCCCCATTACTGAAGTTTCAGAAACTTTAGAAAGAAGGTTCCTTCCTTCTCAAGCCTGTTACCTAACACATTTGCTGTTCCCTTCTGAGAAATTCACCCTGCACTCTGAGGGCAAGTCTTGCCTTCTGCTTTTAGGAAAAGTTTTAGAAGGCTCTGCTGATGTGCAGCAGGGACAGACTGCTGAGCAGATCTCAAGCCCATTGCCTAACCTGTTTGCTGTTTCCCCTGAGAAATGTGCTCACACTTTGGGCTTGAGACAGATTGCCATGCATCCACGAGGCAAAAAGAGATAGAGGTGTTGTTCAAAGTCATAAGGTTTCTGGATAAATGTGTTATGTTACTGAATCAAAGGCATCAAGTCAGTCACTAAAAAATATACAAGTCTTGAATCGAGTTGAATCAGTGTATCATTTATGGCCGAGTCGAGTACGAGTTGAGTCACTGAAGCGACTTAAGTCCAAGTCTATTGATTTGAGTCTACATCACTGATCTTTGCCCTTCCAGAACTCTAATTCCCAGATTTATTTGGGAAGGGACAAACTAGGCGAGAGAATTGATCTGGTAGACGTTCTCATCATAGTTTTACTCCAAAAGTGGAATTTGGATTTAGTGATGATGATAATGATGCACCCCCCACCTCCAAATTGGAATGTGATTATAATTCTCATTATAGCTCAGGAATAACTAACTCATTTTTGTAGACATTATACACCCCAAAGTGTAATCCACACATTTCTTTGTTAAAAGTAAGTATCAGCAGTGATTTTATGGTCTTTTTACAGAGGCCATTTCCTCACCTTACCTCCTTCCGTCATGGTCCTGGCATCATACCAGCAGCACCTTTGCCAAGATGGGAGCACGATGTGCACCTGGCCGATGACCTACGGAAGGGAGCACGAGCGACACAAGCATTCCTTCTGCAGTGCAGCCAGCCTCTTTCCCATGCTGCACTGGGGAAGGAAGTACCTACATTGCGTTTCGGCCCATTCCACATGGCCACCAGCAACGGGAGCATTGAGCAATCATGGGCCGTTAATAGATCTTTCCAGTAATGAAATATCCTGCGATTGTGACAAGTGGATGTGTATTGGCAGTGAGACCGTGACAACATCATGCAAAAGCATGACTCGTGGACTGCTGCCGACACATCTCCATCAAATGGAAATGGGCTTCTGCAAATGGAGCCAAACTTGGTAGCACGAGCATAAGGGGCTTCGGTTTATCTACACACTGATCATGTGCGTTCCACTTAATGTTCTCATGTTAAATGCTAGTCTGTCTTAGTCAGCCCTCTTCTTCAGACTCAGGTGACTTTCCTTGTTATACTAAAAAGTTACAGGCTATATAGACTATAGCTTGTGCCTTCAAGGTGCCTGTCAACTTATGGTAACCCCCTGAATTTCATAGGGTTTTCTTAGACAGAGAATTCTCAGAGGTGGTTTGCCATTTCCTTCCTCTGAAATAGAGCCTGCAGCACCTGGGTATTTCTTGGCCATCCCCCATCCAAGTACTAACCAGGGCTGATCCTGCTCAGCTATTCCATTGTAAAAGCACTGTTGGTCACATGGCACCAAAGATGGGGCTTAAATTCTGGTCTTTTAGCTCCACATACAGACCATACTTCTGTGAGAGCTGAGCTACCTATTTAGGAGAATTGCATGGAACAGCTCTTTCTGGATTGTACCACTTCAGACCAAGCGGAGGAATTATATATTTGAATAATTCCCTATAGGGGTAATACAAGGGAAGCTCATTGAACGCAGAAAACAGGTCAAGGAAAAGTCAAGGCTCAAATATTTTTACCTCATAGGGTAGTTTTCAGTGTTCTGAGGGAACCAGGACATTCGCCTTCAGTCCGGAATAGTCAGATATACTCTGAATGCACCAGATTCCATCAAATCCTGGAAGCTAAGAAGGATCAGGCCTAGTTAGTTCTTGGATGTGGAGCCGCTGAAGAATACCAGATGCTGTAGGCTATAATTCAGAAGAAGGAACTGGTGAAACCACTGCTCAGTATTCCTTGCCAAAGAAAACGCTATGAAATTCATGGGGCTACCACAAGTCAACAGGTGACTTGAAAGCACATACACGCACGCATAGGCACACACACACGCAAGCAAGTAACCCTCGGGCTGTATATCTCAGTTCTAACCGTGCTGTTTTATCTAAGAGATGAGGCTAAGTCTGCAAGCCATTTCCAGCAGGATGTAAACTGTGTTGCATTCTTTCCCTCCGCGTCCCTCCTGTGAATCTTGCATGGTCCGGGCCAGCACAGAATGGAGTGGGAGCTGTTTAAACAGCTGCCGCACCCTCTCGCTATCCTCCCTGTCCCCATGGAGGTGTGTGTGAAGTGGTTCCAGTTTATGCTGAGCCTTGGGGCCTGCTAAGCCGCTCTGTTACTGGCTGGGCTGGGAACAGGATACACACTTTATTTTAATTTTTTTTTTAATTTTTCTGCCATGTGTCTTCAGAGCAGGGCGGCTCCATTCCTAGAGGGCTGGGAAATTCTTGTCTCCCTAGCAAATGCCTGGAAAGGCCTGTGGGGCTTGGCTTGGACCCATTTTGCTCATCTACTCTGGTGACCTCCTGTTGCTTGGCAACCTTCAGGGGAAGTGGGAATGTTCAGATACCTCGGGGAATACTCTGGCTTCCTTGTCCTCTGCTGCCTCTACAATTCATACCTGATCAGACTGGAATTCCTGTGGTACAGCAGACTTGCAAAAATATAGCCCGAGATTTGTGCTTAATCAGGCAGGTATGCTTAGTCACATTCCCCAGTGGGAAGCCCACAATAACACTCACCTGATGGTGTTCCATTGTTATCGTTCTTGTGTGCCTTCAAGTCATGTCAACCCTACGGGAAACCTATCATGGGATTTTCTGGGGGCTGAGAGTGTGTGATGTGGCCAAGGTTACCCAGTGGGTTTCCATGGCCAAGGGCAAAGCCAACCCCTGGTTTCCAGGGTCGTAATCCAGTGTTCAAACCACCACACCACACTGGCTCTCAGGTGTTTCATAGCAGCTGGTATAGAGAGCCATTCGCCACTGGTACATGACAGGATACACATCCATCAAGATTAGCAGCCGTCAGTAGTATTCACTGTACATGCTAACATAAGCAGTCAGTTTGGTTTAACAGACATAAATGTGCTTTAGCTCCTGTTGTGCTTTCAGGACCAAACAGAAGAAACACAGAGCTCTCAGTAAAGAAAAAATATTACTGTATTTGAATTGTTTCGTGAGTGGACTTCTACTAGGAAGCCGTCACTGTATCAATTGCTTTTCGCATATGGATGGAGTACAATCAGACGATTTTTTTTTCCCCAAGGCATCCTGGTAGAAAATTGCCATAGCCACCTACCTGGGGATGTGGCTTAGTTTCCCTGACAATGGCAATCCCCCAAGTTGGTGCCCCCTAGATGCTTTGCACTGCACCTAGCATGGTCATGCTGGCTAGATGGGTGATGGCAGACCTGTAGCTGAACACAGGTGAAAGATCCCAATTTATGCAATATTGTCCTAGGAAAATACAGTTAACCATTTAGCATGCATCTATGGATACAGATATATTTCAGTTAACAAAGCCTCCTACAGTGAAGTTAAAAGGCTTTTTGTACCTGCCTAACCCCTTTTCTGCCTCATCTTCTGTATAGCTGAAGAGTTTCTTTTAGCAACATCAGTGTTAGGAGAATGGTAAAGGAAGGCTGTAGAAACAGACATTTGGTGATGTGTTACAGCAGTAAACAGTGCAGTAAACAAAGCTTCAGGTGGGAAAGTGTTGAGTTCCACTGCAGCCTATCTTACTGTACCCATCTGTGTCTTCCTATAATAGGCAAGGTAAACAGCAGCTATCTCTGGCATTCCTTTCTGAGTGTGTGTGAACAGCAAACCAGAGGGAAAATGGAGAGCAAATAAGCCCACCTCACCAGCTACCTCCAATAGGTTTAAAAAAAAAAGTATAGCAATATAAATTTGGCCACAAGATAGAAATCTTAAGACAAATGGAGATGACAAAAGAAAAAGCCATTCCTGGGTGCTTTTTTTGTAAGTGGTCTCCAGAAGGTTCAAAATGTCTGTGCTTATTTACAGACGGCATACCTGACCTGTTTGTTTGTTTGTTTTCAGGTGTTTTTGAGCAAGGTGTTTGCGGAAACACCATCACCATCAGTATTATTTTTATTACTATAATTACCTTTGTTTTCTACCCTGACTTTGCCCTAAAATTGAGACTTCAGGTGGCTTACAAATGTTGAACTACTATTATTTTTCTTGTAACATAGGGACCTCTCCCTATTGCTTCCGCATTATTTCTACCTGCAGTACCAAATTTTCTGTTAAACAATTAATGCCTAGGAACACATGTGCTTCATTATCTGAGATTGTTGGGGATGATAGGAGTTTCAGCCCCACAGAAATGCAGCAGAAAAGCCAGAGTTCAGCGAGCCAACAGCAGCAGCCTTGTTCCCCAGTAAGGATACTCACACACGGAGGAGTTTCTTCCAAAACAGGAGGCACTTTATCTTGCAGCAAAGTTCCGTTACATACAAAACATAGGACAGACGGACAAAAGCTTGCGCCAGGCACCAGGTTTGGTCAACAGACAAATACATACTGGCGTTGCTTTGGTATATACGTATCTACAACCAATCAGGTAGAGGTTTGCACACCTCCCTCTACCATCTGCACACGACCCCAGTTTCTTATGCAACCTTGCAATTACCCACAGCTGGGGCATGATGCAACATCTTTGCAGTGGGCTGATCATTTTCCCAGGGTTCCCTGCCTGGAATCCCTGACAGAGATATGCCTGTATTGCATGCTAGAATTCTCTTTTGCCATTTGGTGGGGTGACAGACTCGACCAAGGGCAAGATGACTTACCTCAGAGTGTTGTGATCATCTGTATTGGTCTTGTGTTCCTCCTCAGTAACATTCCCTGGAGCTGATGATGATTGTGTTAAGCAGTCATTTAACCTTTCTCATAATCCAGGGGAGTGTGATGAGGCAAACTGGCTTCATATTTAAAACAATGTGTGTTTGTAAAATAACAATATTGTATACATCTTACAGAATTGGCCAGTGGAGCTTTCTACCACAAGGACAGAGAGGCAGTGCAACTTATATTTTAAAGGGACTAAACAAATTCATGGAAAATTGGAAAAGCCAACGGGGCATGCAGCGTAATGCATTTAAGGTGTCTTTAATGAGAAAGCAATCAATATTTTCAGCACTGAGATCCCTAACAGAAACAGGAGTTCATAGAGTTCAAAAAAACCTGGTGCGTGTTTTCCATGCAGTACATTTCTTTTGCAAATAAAATTCCTGAACCTGGTGGACCTCACAGCTAGACCTAATTTGTAGTTAATAATGAGTCTCTTCTCTAAAATGGTTGGTTACCTTCAAATAGAAATAAATGATATACCTTTTGGTACATCAGAAATGTTGAAAGCTAGAGAAGAGAATGAAATGTGCCTCTGTGTGTCTGTTCAGACATTTCTTTGTCCATGAAGTAGGAGTGAGAAGGGGCCTGAGGTTCACATCCTTCTCATTTCACCCCTTTCATTGTGAGTTGAAACATGCAAAATCTCACAATCTTGTATTTCCCAATTCACTAGTTACCTTCTGCTTTCCACCCAAAATCAAAAGGACAAGGGAGGGAAGCATCCAACCTTGAGGCCTGTTCTGGAATAGAATCATATCACCTTGAATCCCAGGTGTCAAGTAATGTGTGAACAGGCCTCTTGTTTCCAATTCTTTAGTGCTTGTTACCATAGCACTACCAAACATTGTTGAGAAACCACAAGCAAGGGAAGACTTTCCTAAGGATCTGTCCAGAGACAAGTTTTTCTATTACATTTGGGTTTAATTTTAATTTCACTCCTCAGTCCCAGAGCAAATCTTTCTGTGCTTTCAAACTTGCATATATATCCCTTCCCTGGAACAGCACATCTTAGTTTATTGTGCTTTTTTCTCTCTCATAAAAATGGAGTTTATGCAATTACATCATACATAGCACATGCCACTCCATAAATTTAATCTAGTTTGTAAAAAAAAACCTGTGAATGGAGGAATAGCAGTGGGCTCTGGGTTTATAGATTATCCAGGTTTAACCTCTGCTAGAATAAGTGGACAGATAAAATTAAGAAGATTCTTGGTATGCTGGGGCCAGTCATCAATCTGCCATGAGAACACGCCTGAACAAAAACACTCTGATAATAGAGAAAAGGCTGGGCAGCACTCAGCTGGAAGGAGGTGTGCTCTATGACACCTGTATAGGCCAGAGTATTTGTGCAAAAAAACTTGTACCTTTTTTTTTAAAGATAAGAAACATATTTCTTTTTGTAAGACATTCTCAAGCAATGGACACTTAGAAAGAGATCCAGAGTGAAGTGTGCACTACAATGCATAGCTTCCTTAGAGGAATGAGTGGCAACTTTCACACATTAGGCTAAAATTTCATGATCATTGTTCAAGTGGTGGAGGATTGAGTGAAGGGGAGGCAGTTTGTCATACAGAGGAGAATTTTGACAAATGTAAAGTTCTGCATTTACATTACAAGCCTGACTGAATCAAGAGCTCTTTCAGCCTCCTGTGTGAAATGTCCCTAATCTGCAGCCAGTTCAGATGGACACAAAAAGGCAAAGTGATGCTCTTTCCTGCGATACAGCATTTGGGCCAGGCGCTGGACTTGGCTGTTATATCTGAGAATCTCTGTGTGGTGTTCAAATTCTGCCTTCTCCTACATGCCGAATCTCTCTGTGATGAAGTGTTTGGCGCTGGGCTTCACTCCTGGCATTCAAGCCGCTGCCTGTTCGCAATTTAGATTGTAATCACAGAAACATGGCCAAACAGGCAACCAAGGCTGGGTCCTGCTCCAGCTTTGCACCAAGAAGTGATTAATTGTGCTCTGCGTTGCCAGGTTTCTTGCAGGGAAATGTCTAGCCAATGAAGTGGCTTCTTGTCCCAATCCCAGCTCAGTTGTATTTCTGTGTTCTTCTGCAACTGATGAAAACTTTCACTTTGCTGACAGTGGTTGGGAGCAGCATGCCAGAAGGCAAGGCTGGGAAACCCCGGGCCTTCTAGATTTTGTTGAACTTCATTTCCCTTCGGCCATAGCCTGCATACCCCAATGGTAAGGCATGATGGGCACAGTAGTTCATCAACATCTGGAGTGCTGAGTGTTTCCAATCCCTGCTATGAGGTCTAGCTACTTGTGGGTTAGAAGAAGAGTCAGGAGTAAGCAAAGTTCCAGGACAGTATCTCAAAGATCCCAGTAGCATCACAGACTGTGCAGTTTGACAAGGAAGAGTTTGTCTCAACACAGAGTCATCCAGCAGAAAGTGCAAAAACAGGATCATAGAAGCCATCCAGGGAGGTAGAATTTGGATATCGGGACTGGAGGGAGAGCTGGTTTTCCCAAGATACAAGTGTGTGGAACAGATGAGTCAAAGCAGTAGCCCTGGAAACATCCAGTATCTTTGACCTTCTGGCTAACTGGCTGATTTCAACATCAAACTCAGCCAGAGCGCTACACGTCTAGTCAACTGGGCCAGATGCGCAGTCAGTCGTTCAGTGCTCTTCTTGGTGTCAGCCTCATGGCTCATTACAGAAGAAAATAGATGGGATCCCTGGGGTGAAACCAAGTAGGAGATTTTTGTTCCCTCCTATAGAGTTCACATGCACAGTTCTATTGAGATTATTTAACATACACACACCCTTTTCCCGTGTCCTTTGCCTCCCTAACCTGAATGAGTGTTTCATGCTGAGAGGAAGGTAGGATCTTCTGAAGCTCTCATAATCCTCTTGCAGTGTAGAGTGGCGTGCCTAAATGATAATAATTGGTATTCATACAGTGCTTCAGAGTGTTCAGAGCACATCACATGTTACCTCAGTAATCCTTGCAAGCAGGCAGATGACTATTACACAGAATCTAGAGTTATGGAGTCAAGAGTTTGGGGGCTCAGAGTGGGGGGACCTGAATTCAACTCTCTGCCCACTGGCCTCAGATAAGTTCCTCTTTCTTACCTAGGCAATTTCCACACTACACTGCTATAGTGCTATTATTCTCCTTTCCTTTCTCCTTGGTGTTCCTTTCACTACCACAATGTCCAGGAGTCTGTTCACACTACACAAATATGGCACTATATTCCATTTCAACTGCCATGACAACATCCCATGGAATTCTGGGATTTTTACTTCAATGAGGGACCAGAGGAGCTCGCTGGTTGAGGATTGTGAAGGCCTACCTGCTTCCACTGCCAGTCCCAAGATTCCATAGGATGCAGCCATGGCAGTTCAAATGGAATAACAGTGCTACAGTTGCATGGTGTGACTGGTCCCCAGGCTTTTTCATGGTGCAGACACAGAATCTCTCACATCCTGGACATAACGGAGCAAGCATTAGCACTTCATTCAAGCCCTTTTGCTGTTTAGCAGCCTAAGCTAAGTGCCTAAAGCAGTAAATCTGATTATCATATCCACCACTAATGTTGACTTTGTACACGCGTGTGTGTGTGTGTATACACCAAATTATTTGTTGATGTTCAGTGGTATTACGAATTCTGATAGCCTGAGGTGGATTACTTCACATTTCACTCAGCCTAATGCTTCTCATCTGGAACCTGCTGGGTTACAGACAGCCCTTGAAAAAAGTTGCTTTTGAGAAGAGTGAGTACAGCAACAATGCTGAAGAAATCCATAAGTAAGCCATGGTAGGATGATGCTCTGGGACTTGTTCGCCATCCTACCTCTGGTCAGTTATGCATGGCTTCAGTGTGTTTTTATATCAGTTCTTCTTAAAAGCAGCTTTCCTGGTTCTGTGTGCAGGAGCTTCATGCTCCTAAGGTGAAGAAGCCACGTATATTCTAATGCCAATGCCATTAAACATTGGGTTTAGCTCAGGTTGGCGTTCAAAGCAAGCTTGAAAATGCTTGAAACAGTCTTGCAAAAAGTAAAGATAGATTCAGGTTATGCAGTGTTGTGTTGACAAGTATGCATAAGACTACATTGCCAGTCAGTAATGTAGCTGAAAGTGAGCATCTGAGGGCTATAGGCTGTCATACACTGAGAGGAATATATGATTTGAACTTTAGCTGCCTCATTAGGCAGAAATAGGCCTTAGGTCAGGGATGGAAAAATCTTTCACCTTGCCATTGTTTAGGACTGCAGCTCCCGTAATCCCTTACTTTTAGCCATACTGGCAGGATGCTTCTAGGAGCTGATGTCCAAAACATTAGAGAGGCCAAAAGTGCATCACCCCTGCCTTCAGTATAGTAGCTATATGTTCACTGACCACAATACCTGTCTTTTTCTTCTGCTCTGTTTTTCCCTGGCAGATGGACCCGGTGCAGAAAGCAGTGATCAATCACACCTTTGGGGTACCTGTAGCCAAGGCCAAGCGCCCCATTATCTCTTGCAATGTCTGCCAGATCCGCTTCAATTCTGAGGTGAGTCTTTGGAGGAAATGGCAAAATCAGACTTCAATATCTTACAGCCTTATGCTGTAGACAGTTCTTGCTGGAGTGCAAGGCTTCTCTGACACGGTGATCAAAGCTTAGAAAAGTTTCTTTGTTGGACTACAGGCCCAGAATCTCCCAGCTATGGTCCTGCTAGCTGAGGCAAACTTTTCAAGCTCTTTTCAAAGAAATAACTCCTTTAGTCTGTTTCAGTATAAAAAGAAAGGGGGAGGGGAGAGAAGTTTTGTAGCACCTTAAGACAAACCAATTTATTTTAATGTGGGCTTTCACATTCCACTTTGTCAGGTGCATTGATGCTATGATCTGGTGGTAGTGGGCCCTCTGGAGCACCAAAAATGTGCAAATAACCCTTTGTAGAGATACATAGAGTAATGTTGTTCAGTTTACATGAGAGATGTGAGTCATCTGGCCTGCTGGAATTTTTTTTTCTGTCTGTACTTTCTAGCATACCTCATCACTGGCTATTCTGGCTAGGACTGCTGGGATTTGCAATCCTCTAGAATCTCAGGGGGGATAATTCTGACTCCTGAAATACATGCTTCATATTTAAGCGAGATTAAATATAACCCCATACATGTGTGTAAGAAACTGGAAAGGGAACTACCTTTGTCTGGAATAGGTTTGGAGACAATAAATTTATAAGGCAGGGGTGGGAATCATGTGGTTTTCAAGTTACTATTGGATTACAACTCCCATTAACTCTAGCCAGCATAGTCAGTAGCTAAGGAATCCTGGAATTTGGACCCCACCAACATCTGATGCCCACTTCTTTGGATGCAAAGACCACATTGGTCATGGTCCAACTGCCTTCCCCAGTGCAAGATTTTCTACATCAGATCAGTGCACAAAGCAGAGATAAAAAGAGCAAAGACATCAACAAGATGCATCGTGTTATGAATCTGCAGATAAACATATATAAACAGATGGCACTGCCATATGTTGATTCAGACCAGTGGTCTGTCTAGCCCAGATCTGTCTTGACTGGCAGAGGCTCCCTAGGGTCTGGAGCAGAAACTGTTCCCTATGCCTGTCACTAGATGTGCCCGGCGACGTTTCTGAGATAATCTGCATCCAATGTATGTGCTGTTTCTGCTTCCATTCTGATTGTACACGATGGGGCAAAGAACATATGCTGGAGTTGGGGATTAGTTATGAGTTGCTCCTTAATTGGCCTTTAAAAAGCCTCTTAATTGTCCCAGTGTCACTTTCTGTTCCTGCCAGGTGGAAATGGGGCAGGTTGTGATGATAGATTTCTCCTTTCTCAGTCGGTCTCTCTCTCTTTCTTTTCATACCACAATGAAAAATTATGTTGGAATGTTTGTACAATTAAAAATGTGCTGTCTGGAAAATATATTCTTGAGGACAGAAAAGTGCGACATTCCTATTTTTTTAAAAAAAAGAAAGAAAGAAAGAAAGAAAGGAAACAATGAGAGGAGGCCAGTAGCTAAAACTCTCCTCCTCCAGAGAACAGACAATTAAAAGAGGCTATTCAGAGAGCAATTAAGAAGCGATTTATTTCTAATTCCCCAGCTGAAGCCAACAGGAAGTGATAAAATAGACAGAAACTGTAAATGGGAAATTTTTCATTCAGAGCAAACCTGGGAAGCCTTACTAAAGCTTGCTTTGACCACACTGGACAGATAGGCTGGTGCTCTGGTTATGTTTTATTCCCCTCACTCCAAACATAGGGCCTTTCCGCACTATCCTGTTATAGTCCTATTATTCCACTTTCAACCTCCTATGGAATCCTGGGGTTTGCAGTTTAGGGAGGGGCCTTTAGAATTCTCAGCCAGAGAGCTCTTTGGCCTCAGTAAACTACAAACCCCAGAATTCCACAGGATGTGGAAAGTGGAATAATAGCACTAGAAGAGTATAATGCAGAAAGGCCTGTAGTGTGCATGAGCAGGTAGAGGGGAGTCATGAAATGAGATGATTGCATTTAACATGTGGATTGCAGCAAGTCAAGAGCAACATGAATGTTCTTTTGCAAGTGAGTGAACACAAAAATAGCAATTCCAAAGAAAATGGCTAATGTGGAAGCATCCCTGGTTATTGGAATGGCTTCCTGAAGAAGTCTTGGGGTATAGTTGGACACCTTGAATTGGCCACCTAGCTGAGCTTTTAGCATGCTCAGGGAAACTCTCTCTATTTACAGCTCAAAATGTCCTTGGTGCAGTTCTGTTCAAGCATCATTTCTTAGGCTGTAGTTTTAGGCAGGGATTGGGATGGTGCTCCTGCCTGCTGAGAGTGAGAGGCACTGACAGGTATTCAGGGAAGACAGCTAAGCTGAGAGTAGGGGTCAAAGGCATGTAGGCTGAGGCCTGCTCTTTGCTTGACCACTTCATTTATATTTTTTTTCCTTTGCACAGAGCCAAGCTGAAGCACACTACAAAGGGAACCGCCATGCCCGGCGAGTAAAGGGAATTGAGGCAGCCAGAACGCGGCAGAAGGAATCAGGATCACGGGAGGGAGATAAGCCTGGACCTGTGGGCAGTCCATCCTCCAGCACTGGAGAGAGTGATTCTGACCGCACAGGTAAATGAATGTTTTCCTTAATATTCTTGCCTTAGAACTTGAGGGCTTCCTGGTGGTTGAGGGAGGGGGGCAGGCTCATTCTGTGGCCTGAGGTGAAGGACAAGAGTATGCTTCTCCTCCCAGAGTTCGCACAGAGAAGCTGACTGGAGTCACCGCTGAATGTTGATTCAGTTCTAACAGCTGAGGAAAAGAGGCCAGTTTAGAAAATCACAACAGCTCTGTGGCACATACAGCAGTGTCTTCAAGAAGAGGGGAAGTTTGGGTGATTTGGGAAAAGCAGGCCTCTGTGCCCTCCACCAACTGTTGCATGAACTGCTACTTATTTTGCCAGTAATAGTCTTCTCTGTGTGTGGGTGTGGAGGTATACTGTATTCTCAAACAGAACAAAAGTTCATGAACTTGGGAAACGCTTAGCAGTTTCAATTTGCACAGGGGTTTAACTCCAGAACTCGCTGCCTGAGCTCTAGAACTTCCAGGACACAGCTCACATCATAGATGACATGATGTGTCCCTAAGTGTGTGGACAGCATGTTTCTTTTGCCACTGAATGGAATTAACCCAACCCCATATTTTTAGGAACTGAAAAGGATGGTCTGAAAAAAATTCTGGGCAGATGAAGATGCTGTTCTCCACATACTGCCCCTTGCCAGCATGGAGAGTGAAGCCGTTTCCTTTCTTGCAGTGCTACTAGCTCTGGGGAAGGTGTGATGAGTATTGGGAATTCTGACTGGGAAAAAAAGATGGGGCACCAGGCATTGCCTGTGTTCTACCTCATTAAAGGGCCCAGTAAGACGCCAGCTGTATCCTGCATCAATTACAGGACAGAGGGTGAAACCTTTGCGCTAAAGGTAGCGGGTGGGGAGAGGAAGGCTTGATCTCACATCCTGTCTTTGACATCTTGCCTGTCCTCCCCATCCAGGGAACCTGAGCCAGCTCGTCAGTGCGGTTGGCGGCTGAGCAAGCGGGTAATTAAATAGCATCTAATTAAACATTGATTACGGCTCTGGTGGCCGATGGAAATGGAGCTGTAGCTGTAGCCAGCACCGCTTGCCCTGGGGGACGCTGCCTCCCAGCTGCAGAGAAAAGAGTTTCATCACTAGCAAGGTTACTACTAAGTACCTTCCTCCCACCCCGAACACAACCTCTGATACAATGCAGTGACAACATGAATGTTCTTTTGCAAGTGAGTGAACTCACCTTCCTCCCCTACAAGGTTACAGACAAGCATAATATCTAATCTAGGAACTGTCCCCCCTCCCCGTGTATACACATATGTTTTAAGAGAAAGTAGCAGAAGAAGAAGCAAAACAACAACAAAATTAGGGCTGATCACTATCTTAGGAGCTCTGAAAGGCAGAGGATGAATGTAACATGAACAAACACTTTCCAGGTAATGAGAAGGATGGGAGAAAAGGTGTCAACTCAGCAAGAAGCTCTTGTTTTTAATGTCAGAAACCTATCCAAAGCTGAGAGAACTTAGTGTGCCCCAGAAAGCTGTCTTTCTGTACTGTGCCTTTGTGTTTCATTGTTTACGAGAATAAGAGATGACCCACCTTAATAAACTATTAGGCGAGACTGCATCCTGTCAGTATCTGTATGAAGATACAGGCAATAAACTATACATTAATATATTGTAGGGTGGCTAGATCTCAGTAACTAGTCCTGAGTTTCCAGTTTTCATGTGTTATCTCCAGATGAAAGTGCAAAGTTCCCAGTTTTGTTGGGCTCACCTCCAGGATGGAAGAAAGGGCTGTGTGCAAATCTTCAGTCAACTAGTAGAGTAGCAGCTTTGCTAAGGCTTATAAGGATTGCTTGATTTGTTGCTCAACTTGCAAAGACAAAAGACTTTCCAGGTAGTCTGTATATTTTTTAGTTAGCTTCCTCCTTCCCTCCCCGTCCTTGTGGTTCCAGGGCTTACCCTCTGTTCTGTGCTGCATCCACCTTCTGGCTAGAAGTAAATTGGCTAGATTAAATGTTCTTTATTTTCACAAGTAAGTGAGAAGGAATAATCCCCTCACTTCACCTTGATCTGAGAACAACTCCTTTCTGTCCTGATTTCCGAACAGGAGCGTGCGTGTGTGTGTATGTGTGTTTGAATGACAAATTGTGAACAACTGTGGTTGGTACTTAATGCACAAGACTTAAAGACATCACCAGGGTCTGTCCCTAAGTCTCAGGTTTTGACTGGCTAACCTCAGGGCCTGGTACAATCCTGAACTGGAAGCCCTCGTATATCAGTATCTCTTATGCATAGATGCACCTGGGAAGCAAGACAGTCTATTTAATAGGGTGAATTTGACAGTAAAAGGAAGGCATCATGAAAACAGGAATAATGTATGAGTTAACCAACTACAATAGAACTTAATTAGACTTCAATAAATGTAAAGGAGATTCAACCACACCCAGTATTTCTAGCCTAGTGTTCAATCTGCATAACATTGCCTGTGAGATAATTACTGTTTGTAGCAACTTAACCAACCCAGGTCACTATTCCTGCCAAAAGAAATGATGTCACATCTGACACTGAACTCCAGTTCAGCAGCCTCGTAGTCTGTCTGGTGCGCCTTAACATACGATGTTCGTTTTGGGATGGTGACCTTGCCAAATCCTAACATAATTGATTTGTAAGACACTTTTGGCATGTTCTTAGTTCTTGAATGTACAACAAGCTCTGAGTTAAGTAAGTCCTGTAAACTATTACAGCTTTTCTAATTCAAACTGAGTTAATTTATATGTGCTTGCTTTGCATAGTGTACAGTCTGGAGAGGTCAATTCTTTGTAAACATACAATAGTAAGAGGTGGTCTGGAGTCTTTTAATCATTCTCTTCATTCTTTGTAAAAACATCTTTCAAGGTAAAAGCCTTTCTGGGAGTCTAAGATATGTTGCTGTTGCCACATGCTTTCCAGATGGATTTGGAATGTCTCTGGAAACAGCTCTGGATGATCAGTATAACCTTTCTGAGGGCTACGTGGGAAGAAAGAAAGAAAAATAAGAAATCAGTCTCCATTGACATATGGGAAAGCCATCTTTGCTTCTGTAGAGCCCCCTGGAAATGAAATTTTGTGATCCTGTAATGTAGGCCCTTTTCGCACAGCATTTGCCATGCGAAAGGGCACCTGGAGCATCGCGCAATTGTGAGGAGCAATCTGCACGACGCACTCACAATCACATGACGCTCCAGTGTAGGGCAGGCGCTGCTCACGCACTTTTTCATTTTTGGCTTTCAGCCAAAAATGGTGCGCGATCGCACATTGCTCCAGGGCTCCACACGTACTTGCCATGCATGTGGAACCTCTGAAGCCATGGCGGTCACACTTCCTGCCCCAGCGCAGCCTGGGAAAATCCCAGGCTGTGCTGCAGAAGGAAGAGGCAGGGCTCTCACAACTGGCTCAGCTCTGCTGTTCATCTGAGACAAGTATTAATGTAAATGGAATGCACAAATACAGGATGGGGGACATGTGGCTGGATAACAGTACATGTGAAAAGGGATCTAGGTACAGTGAACAGTACACGTGAAAGGGATATAGGAATCTTGGTGGACCACAATCTGAACATGAGTCAGCAGTGTGATGCGGCAGCCAAGAAAGCCAATGTGATTCTTGGTTGCATCAACAGGAGTATGGTATCTAGATTGAGGGAGGTAATAGTACCACTCTATTCTGCTTTGGTTATACCTCATGTGGAATACTGTGCCCAGTTCTGGACACCTCATTTCAAGAAGGATTTTGACAAGCTGGAACGTGTCCAGACGAGGGCAACCAACATGGTGAAAGGTCTGGAAGCCATGGCCTATGAGGAGCGGCTTAGGGAGCTGGGGATGTTTAGTCTGCAGAAGAGAAGGTTAAGAGGGGACATGATAGCCATGTTTAAATATTTAAAGAGATGTCATGTCAAGGAGGAGCAGGCTTCTTTTCTGCTGCTCCAGAGACCAGAACAAGGAGCAATAGATTCAAGCCGCAGGAAAGGAGATTCCACCTGAACCTGAGGAAGAACATCCTGACGGTCAGAGCTGTCCGGCAGTGGAATATGCTGCCTTGGAGTGTGGTGGATTTTCCTTCTTCGGAGGTTTTTAAGCAGAGGCTGGATGGCCATCTGTTGGGAGTGCTTTGATGTGGGTTCCTGCACAGCAGGTGGTTGGACTAGATGGCCCCTGTGGTCTCTTCCAACTCTATGATTCTATGATTCTAATCCAAAATTATTACCAAGTTCTGAGAGAAAGAAGAGATAATCAATCAAATAAATAAAACCCTTTTAAATAGCAGAAGCTGATCCTAGAATGTAGTAGCTCTTTATAATTATAGTTACCAAGATTTGTTTGATAGTGGAACAGGCTGTCTGCAGCGATGGTGAGATTTCTTTTGCTGGAGATATTTAAGCAGACGTGGGACAACTGTCAGATTAGGGACACTGTAGCTACAGCATTCTATGCCACAAACCTTGTACTAAGCAAAGTAGTTGAAGTAGATGGCCTCAAAAAACTCTTCTCCTTTTCAGTTTTTTTACCCTTTCAGAATCTATCTCCCTGATCACTACATGATCAACAGCCACCTCCAGACACTGGGAACAAAATGCCTTAGATTTCAGATTAGGGAATTAAGGGTCTTTAAAATAAAAACCTAGTCACAAGTGTGGTGTGAGATATGTATGTGCATTACTTTGCATTGCTTAGCTGTCTTCCTTCTTTCTGTTGTTTCCCTCCAGAAGCTTACAAAAACAATTAAAGCACACAAAATAAAACCAGGGTCTCGGAGCCACATGAAACAACTAATTAAGACCAATCCATTTATAGCAGCACTTTTGGCATCTGTTGGGGGCCTATAAATGCCAGCTTAAATGAAGAAGGTTTTTGCCAGACTCCTGAACGGCACCAGCAAGGAAGCACAGTTGGCCCCCTTGCAAAATGGGGCCGCGGTTGGAGCAATCTAGCATTTGTTGTCTTCACACACTTTGAGAAGCCTGAAAAACTTCAGGTCTTGTTGTGTCAGAGCAATACTGTTGTGCCAGAGGAATACTGGGACATGTTCAGTTTTTTTCTCTCTCTTTTTCTCTCTCTTTTTTTTTAATGGTTGAATTGTGACCCCAACTGCAATCCTTTTTCACTTCTGAATCAGTTTGCATTTGCCAGCATAACATACAACCAGAAATAGAGGTTTCAAGACAATTGTGGGAGGCATGGAACTGTAGTTGAGTAGGAGAATATCTGCTTTCCGGAACTCAGAAAAGTTACTTTTTTGAACTAAAATACCCATAATCCTCCAGCTAGGTGGAAGTGTGCTGTGTAGTGTGTACTGTTCCCATTTGCTGCAGAAGATGGGTGGGAAAGGAGTGCAGAGTAAAACTCTCTAGCCAGAATGGGGGATTTGAAGAGAAAATCATCAGTATTAATCTACGAGGAACTTAAGTGTTTGTGTGACTGTGAGTCAGTGAGTAGAAGACCCACCTTAGGCTCCTTCCAAGCTTAAGGCCTCATGTAATACATCCAGCTGTTTTTGTCCTTTATGTATCACATTTTATCCCATCTTCAGCACAAATGATCACAGCCTGCCCAAAAAAAGAAGTTACAAAACAATACTATCAGCTGATAAAAATCAATACAGTAACTAAAGTCAACCAGTAAAACACAATGAATAAATAAATAAGGGAGAGCCAAATTCTCAAGTGAGTTTAAAATGGGCAAGCAATGTCTTCATTAGTTTGTATCTGTTTGTGAGGACAAAGATGTGTGAGAGGTAGAAAGTGGGGAGGGCAAAAGGCTGAGCCCTGGTTGCTCTTTGATTTTGACCGTACCAGCCACTGGCATGTGGCCCTGAAAGGTTGTTCATGAGGGACCTCGATCCTCAAAGTGTATAGGGCCTCTCACCCCAGTGTAATGTGTGAAGGAACCAGAAGAAGAAGGCAATATTATTTAGGTCATGCCCAGGTGGCTCTAATAAGAATTGTACTACATAGATACATTAGATGAGGCTCCTGCAGTACAAGGAAACTTAGTTCCTCTCAGTGCTTCCTGGACGATAGTCATCTGTAGAACTGACCAGAGCTGGCTTGTGAACTGAGTTGGACGACGTAGACCATATCTCAAAATGGTAGCAGAAGGCAGTCCTCTCCCTTGCTCAGTCTGCAAACCACCCATAGGACTGATGCAAGTTCAGCTGCCTATGTGACTAGTTTCCCATTTTAGAAAACCACATAGTTCAGGGGCCCAGGCCGTGCTTCTTCTTCCACACTTACACTCATGTAAACATGCTTTGACCAGTCCAAAAACTTAACATTTTCTTCCTGTGTATCTTGGAGAATCCATATAGGTGCATTGCCTTGCACCAGATTGGATGGGTTCAGGGTTGTGTTAGGTTTGAAATGGAATCCTAGGTCATCTTACCTGGGGCCAGCTGAATCTTTGTCAAGAGCCAAGACTCTTTCTCTTATTTCGGGGAACACTATCAACCCATTTTTTTAAAAAGTGTTTTTAGAATGGTGGTATACTTCAACTGGAATCTCCAGTTAGAACCGAGTAATCCCTGATTCACATTCCCACCCAGCTGTGAAATTCACTGGATGAGATAAGGCCAGTCACACACTTCCTTAATTTAATTTACCTAATTAGGTAGGGTTGTTATGAGGATGAAGTGGGGAGCAAAGAATCACATGCACCCACTTGAGATTCTTGATGGAAAAGTGAGATGGAAATGTAACGAGCAAGGAAGTGTCCACATATCACAGATGTGAGAATCCTTGGGTACAGAAAAAGTCCTGTTTCTAAGAGATTAACACATGGAAGTCAACACATCTTCCCTATTTCAGTGGGTTCGTTTGTGTTTATTCAGCAACAGCATTAACCATGGGACGAGGTGCATCTTTTTTTCTTTTTAACTATGCACTGTATATTTTTGTGAAGTGGGTTCAGAATACTTTAGTCTGTTTAAAGAAAAATAAAAGCAGGCAGCTGTTTAATAGATGCTCACAAAATGCTCACATTTTAACTTCCTGCAAGGTGTCTCTTAGTTGCCCTGCAGTTCTGTCAGTCCATTGTTGGAAGGGTTTGTAAGTGCTAGGAAATGCCTTGGCATAGATATTGTTTTCTTGAAGTGTAGCACTTATGGGAACAGTTACTCAAGGCTCCTGTTTTCTGGCCACCAATGACCTCAGAACCGTATGCATCTCCACCCTCCGGTCCCCCAACAAGACCCTGCTGCTTTTACTGAGAATACAGGCTTTGAGAAGGGATGGAGTGGCATGAAGTGTGTCTAAGGTGACTCACCAAAGAAGGGTGTAACTAGACTTGAGCTTGTGATGTTGTCATAACAACCCTAGGCAGGCTTCCAAATTCATGTTCGTGTTCAACACTTTAAATACTCTGTCCCAGAGAAACCAAAGTACCACCCCCAGTAAAACCAATTCAAACTAGGTAAGTCCACAGGATGCATGTAAGCCTTGTTTTCTTAAAGTGGCTGAAGTAACTCACTTTTGGTCTGAACAAAACTTTTAAATGCAAAATTTTCCAAGGAGCAAAATTATCCAAGGAGTTCCCATAGCCCTGGTGTAATTATGTTTAAAATACATGCAGATGGAACAAGTGCATATTCTTTCTCTCATGCCTCCCCTTCCTCTATTGTCTTACTTGTATAATTTATAGATTATAAGGTCTTGAAGCAAGGAACCTTTCATTCATTGTGAAGTGTTGTGTACATTGATGCTGCTATGTAAATAATGTTTACAGAGTTAGCGGTTCCCTGCTAAAGGTCAGGAAGTCCTTCATAGTTTGGGAGAATATGGTACCTCTTTCAGTCCCAAAGGCAATGTGCTCATTGATTGTGTGAGCAAGCAATTTTCCCAGAAAGAATGGAACCTATATACCCTGGGGCAGCGGGCAAATTATGACACTTGCCCTACATGTATTCCCTGACACTGTTTTTGCATCCACCATGACTGCATTTGCAGTTTATTGTCATAAAAAAGCAAGCAGTTTGGTCCTTTAAAAGATTGCTCATGGAAGCTTGAACTTTGTTTTGAAGCCAACTTGTGCTTCCTGGCTAGGGATTTTACCTTGCAGACATGCGTATGCTCCCCAAATGCCTTTCAAAAGTTGGGGGTAACTAATTTTTGACACTAGAAGTGGCAAATTTAGTGGCAACAGGGTGAATGTGCCCCACCCTGGAAATCTACCCACCTTTGTTTCAAGGCTCAGCAGAAATGAGAAACCAATATGGTCAGTAAGTAGGGGACCAATCTGTCTAATGCCTGTTACATGACTAAGGCTGCAGTCCTGTAAGTTCTTTCCTAAAGTAAGCTTCACTGAATATTGAGAACTGTGAATATATATAGAGAATTACACTGAGAGTCTCACTGATTGAACTAGTTGGGAAGAAATAGTTGCAACAAACTTAAACTCCATTGCTTTCAGAGGTCAAGGCTAAGTTTAGCTGGATTAGGACCACAGTTTGCCAGCTTTTTCTACAGCAGGCCAGTTCCTGTACCTTTAACAGCGACTTGTTCCAGAGAAATTCAGTAAGTAAACCTTTACCTGTGACTTTATTTCTCAGCTGCTTAATGTCCATATGTCAGGCAGCTGTTTAAAAGCATCAGCCAGTAAGAAGATGGTAAACCCCACTTAGAGTTAAACCTGGAAATCCTTGAGCCAACACTTGGAGGAAAATAAGGTTTGTGGCATAGCTGAAGGCAAAGTTGCCAACTCCTTCCTCCAATTTCTGGCAGTGCTTCTGTTCTTGATAGGCTGATGTTTAGCAGAAGCTTTTCCTGGTATAGAGATGAAGTGATAGGAAACCCTTTCTTTTTTGAGTTTTAGCCTACAAGGCAGCTGTTTTAAAAGTTCAGGAGCTGGAATGGTAGAGAGTCAAATAACATGAAAGAAGTTAAAATCTCCAGAGCCCAGGCAAAATAAAATTGGCAGCCCTTGGTGCTCTTCTGTGAAAAACGTTACCTTGGTCCCTACCTGCGAAAGTTGCTGTTGTGTGCCTTCAAGTCGATTCCAACTTATGACTTAAATGAAAGTATTTACCATAGTCCAGGGGATAGCACTCTTTCTGATTAAGTGAACCCAAATTCTGTGCTCAGAACGCCAGATTTAGCTAGCTGAATGAGCCCTGCTGTTGTGTATGAATCAAGGTGTCTCCCCAACACACACACTGATAATTATTACTTACAGGTTAGCTATAAAGGTGGAACAGAGATAGGAGTTAAATACTGTTACCTGATCTTTTTAACCACTGGAAATCTTGTTCAGCTCCCTTCTGGCTTTTGAGACTAGGCCAAGAGCCACCTACACTTTTCCTAGCTTATCTCCACAACCTTCAGGACTAGAAACTTGGTGTGTGTGTGTTTTAAATTAAATATGGAATGATCAGGGTGTCGAAGAGGGGACCAAATGTTCCACATTCAGTGCATAACAGTGGCAGATATGCTGTATCCACACAGAATTCCCTCCATTTTGCCAGCATCACTTCCCTATTTTTGTTCCTAGCCCTTAAATGGCTTTAGTATAGTACCTTGAGAAGGAACACCATGGAGGAAAGGGGCTGCCACTGGGATAGGATGCCTGCCATCCAGCGTCTGTTCCTTTCTTCCACATTTCTCCTTTTCCTGGAGAAAATGGACAGCAAAAGCTCAGTAGGATGAGGTTCTTCTTTGCTTGTATATGAATAGAAACCACATGCTGGGTTGGCAAGTTCACAAGTTCTGAACTTCCGGAGGAGGGGGTTGCCATATCGCCTGTTCATGCACGCAAATAAAAACAAATGAAAGTGGGATATGTCAGGAATCTAGCAACAGCACCAAAGCCAAACCCTTTGTTTTCTGGATATGATCATAGCTGTGAAATAAATAAAGTTAAGGTTCATGGGAAAAGGAGGTGGGGCAGTAGGGAGTCTGGCATGCTAGCCTTCATAGGAGTGTGAGAGCAGGGTGCCATGAAGGATTACCATTTAAAAAAAAAAGTGCCCTCTGAGTCTGTTTCTGCACCTTTTACAGCAGCATGATCCACACAGACGTGGTGGTGTAATTTTCTCCCCCATTTATCTTTTGTCACAGAGGGCTTTTGCCATGTCAAGCTCCTGCCAAAGACAGAGGAACAATGCTAGGTTCTTGGTTTTTTTGTCATTTGTAACAGTGACCCTTTCCCAACCCCAGAAGTAGTTTCAACATCCTGCCTCTACAAATCTGGAATCCAGAGTCAGGATTTCCAGGCGGGATTTAGCCACCAGATGCCATAGCGGGAGGCAGATGCAGGCTAGATGGGAAATCTTTTGGCTCACAAAAGTGTCCCCTTCTCTGCAAATCAAGCCTAACCCCACTCCTCTCTGATATTAGCAGAATTTCTAGTGTTATTTCCAATCAGTGATCAGGAGAAAGTAATCAAAGTCTGTTCTGCACACCATACTCCTCTCTTTATGAGGATGATAAATAGCAGGTAAGACAGGCAGACCACTCAGCAAATGCTTGGAGGAATGTTCCCACAAATGTTGACCAGTTCCTTGGAGCACCCCTTGTTACCTCTGATCACTGATGAGGAACAATAGCAGTGATCTTGTGCAGCATGCTGCTCAACTCTCCGGTCAGGATGAAGAACACGGACCAGGGGTCCTTTCACATTGCAGAATTATAGCATGATCATTCCGCTTTAACTGCCATGGCAACATCCTGTGGAATCCAAGGATTGGCAGTAGAGGGAGGGGCCATTACAATCCTCGGCCAAGGAGTTCCTCT
Organism: Cyclura pinguis; assembly: GCA_030412105.1. Classification (NCBI taxonomy): domain Eukaryota; kingdom Metazoa; phylum Chordata; class Lepidosauria; order Squamata; family Iguanidae; genus Cyclura; species Cyclura pinguis. The sequence continues at coordinate 191,108,561 of CM059600.1, read as the reverse complement.
GGAGCCTCCAGCCAAACCCCAGGATTCCATAGGATGCAGTCATGGCAGTTAAAGTGCAGTCATAGTGCTACGACTGTGTACTGCTTCAAGGGTCCTACATGTGCCATTTTGGTGCACAACCTACACTTCAAAGATCAATTTCTCAACTTTTTTCCCATTTAGAAGCCAAGAGAGTCTTGGATCTCAGTGTCAATCTCTACATAGAAAAAATGAAAATGGTTACTGGAAAGAGGACATATTGATGATGTTGGGGGTGAAGTCCCACTGCCTGATGGCTTCCAACCCACAGAGTGATAATGGGGGAATAATAATAATGATAATAATAATAATAAAAAAAAAATTATTTCTATCCTGCCTCTCCACATGGATCAAGGCAGAGAACAACATGAATACATTAAATACATTAAAAACATTAAAACATACTCAATCCTCCCCACCCACCAACTCACCTAAAACAACCCCTTAAAACACACAACAATTTACAGTCAATCAATTGTCTATTAACAAAACAGCAAGACAATTGATGGGAGGCAATGGAATTCTAGTCTTGGAAGGCCTGTCGGAAGAGATCAGTCTTGACTGCTTTTTTTAAAGCAGTCAAGACTGGTAATATGCCGGGTCTCCTCCGGCAGACCATTCCATAACTTGGGGATATGACTTCCTCCTACTCCACTCCTGCAAGATAAGGTAGAGCTCCCAGACTTTTAATAGTTATCAAGGATCAGTTTTGGCAGCTGATGTGGGGCTACAGGGGTGTTAGAGCTGGGGTGGACAACTGCATTAGTTCTGGAGGCCAGTTTTCTCCTCTGAGAGCCTCTGTCAGAAATACATCCAAAATGAAGGAGTAAAAATCAGAGGTGGCCAAGAATCCATTTCTGGTCTTAGAAGACTGGGTTTATTTAAAATGTCAGACAGTTCTGAGGCCCCCTGCAACCTGTTAAAAAGAGGAGTTGACACTCCCAGAGGCTTCCAAAAGAGCCAATTTCCCCATTTTCGTTGTTATTTTATTTTAATGTGTTTGCTTAAGGAATCACACACACACTCCTTTTCACCCTCTCTTTTTCTTCTTTTTGGACCAGAAAAAGGTCAGACTGGGAAGTCTAGGGGGATCAGGGTACTCCCAAAACAGCCTTGGGGCTGTATATAGTCCCAGGGCCTCCCTTGGTCCATCCCTCTGTTATGAGGTGCAGCTGCCAGAATTCCTTATTTTGCATAACTATAGCAAGTTCCCTCTATCATCTGATCATGCCAGCTTAAACCCTAAGCACTCCTCTCCATTTAGAGAGTTCCCTGTTGATTTTTCCCCCCTGGATCAGTGGTATTCTCTTTTATCTTGTTGATCAGCTGTTTCCAAGTTGAAAGTAGAGCTGTGTTTCTGATGGTGGAACTGGTTCTTTCATCTGGTCAGGAGTGAAGGCCAGGTGCAGGTGGCTGAACTTGTGTTTGGGCCATGTTGCTCACCCTCCCCTGTGAAGAAAAGCCCAGTCTGATACCAAAGCACTTTGCTCAGGAGCAAGCTAGGCTTGCAGGGCTGTTATCTCTGCGTGCTGCATTTGGGAGTCTTTTCTTTCTGTTTTATTTTTGTAATGGTGTTAATGAAATAATGGGGCAAGGAGGAGATAATTTGGAGCACATGCCTGACTCCTAAGCCAAGTTGCTGTTTATTGTATTGACACACTGATCTTGTCTGGGCTGGGCTGGGCTGGGCTGGGCTGAGCTGAGCTGAGCTGAGTCGAGTCAGTCCCAGCTGGCATTTACGCAAGCCTAGAAACCGTCAACAGCAAAGTCTGATTCCAATTGTTCAAATTTGGGTCTAATAATAGCTGTCTGCTTCAAGGCAAATACGAGCAGCAACTGTGATCCCATGGCATTGTAATAGCATGCAGAACACTGGCTGGGGAAGGAAGACACAGGCAACTCCGTTTTAACTCAGGAGTCTCTGCAGGCAGGTTTAATTTCTAGGGGCCATTCACACTACATCATTATAGCACTATAATTCCACTATAATTGCCATGGCTATGCAGTCCTTGAGTTTGTAGTTTGATCAGACATACCACAGGAACTCTCAGGTGAGAATTCTAAAAGCTCCTCCTTCACCTACCAATCCCAGGTTTCCATAGGTATTGCCCTGGCAGTTATACTAGAATCAGCGCTGTGAATATATAGTGTGAAAGGGACCGTGGTAGAAGGAACTATAGCCTGTAGTGAAATGGCCACACCATCCCCACTAACAGAAAATCCAGAAGATGTGTCTCTGTGGTAGATATGATATGCAGAGTGCCTGTTTCCTGCCAGGGATTCTGGGATTTATTGTCCCGGTCACCTATAGCGAAATATTTCTGCTGTGGAATGGGAACATCTGCCATTTCCACTTAGCAATAACAATTACATTTCTATACCACTTTATAGCACCAAGCACTCTCTAAGTGGTTTACAGTGTGTTAGCTAATTGCCCCCAACAAGCTGGGTACTCATTTTAGTGACCTACGGAAGGATGGAAAGCTGAGTCAACCTGGAGTCCTGCAGGATCGCACTCACAACATTGTGGCTGTAGTACCAGCATTTAACCACTGTGCCATCAGGGCTCCTTGACCCAAGGCAGATTTTGGGGCCCTGGGGACAGGAGAAGATATCTGATAGGAAACTGTGACCACTTTGGTTTGTTCTGAAGAAGCATCCCTACCTATTTGAGCAGGGCTATTCAGAGGAAGGAACTGGCAGAACCACCTCTGAGTATTCCTTGCTTCAGAAAGCCCTCTGAATTCATGAGGTCACCAGAAGTTGACAAGCAACTTGAAGGCACATGGACACATACTTTCAGATTCTCCTGACAACCCAAATTGAGGAACCTCACTGCCTCTGAATCTGGAAATTCCACATAGCTATCATGACAAAAAAGCCACTGATAGATTGCTACAGCCTCCGACAATCTTCCTAATCCCCTTTTAAATTCATCTTAGCCCTTTGGCCATCAGCACATTTCATGGCAGCAAATTCCACAAATTAATTACGGGATATCTTAAGAAGTGCATAATCACCCTTCAGAGCCTTTGTCTCAGCTTCAGAGCTGAGCCTTGCAACCTATTTTCAGTGACAAAGCTCAGCATGTGGATCATGTAAACAGTATTATGTGAGCATGATTTGGGGCACGTTGTCAGTGCCTGAACAGAGCAAGGTTTCACCACTGCTGGAACCTCACTGCAGTTTCTAGCCTACCCTTTTCTGTTGTTTTCTGAGCTCTGGGGGATACTGGTACAGAGAGTGTAAGCAGGGGTTTTGTGGAACTAACTTGAGTACTATGGCTGAAGAATCAAGTTCTCAGCTCTTTCTCAAGGTCTGGCAGAGCAGTAGAGCATATTGGTAGATGAAACAAAGGAAGAAGAGCCTAGAGGGAAGTCAGGCCTTGTGATCCCATTAACATTTGGAACCAGGAACCAGATACTTTGTATAAATGGATTCTGAATTCTGCAGAAGTGTCCTTATTTGTAGATCAGATTTTTTTTGTCTCTTCTGATCAAAGTTACAGCTTGCTTTGCATCAGAGTGGGTAATACTTTCCCCCTTTCACTTATCCCAGAAAAGAACAAGCTTGTCCTTAAAAGGCTTCTTTTTCTGGGAACTAAGTCCCTCTCTCTGCCCTCTTGAAGGCTTACAAACCCCACAGCCATGCAACTCAAAGACACAACAGACGAGGCTCAAATTCCAACAGAAGCTGGAAGCTGAAAGCCCTGGAAGCCTGGGTTCATTCCCTTCCTGCTGATGGGACCCAGCTGGCCGGAGAGATGCAACCAGGGGAAGTGCATCCAAAACAGCATTTTGGATGGGCTACTTGTGCTTGGCTGGTCATACAGGGGTGTGTAGGGTCAAAGTCAGGGGAAATTGACAGGAAGCTCCTTTGAAAGCAAGAATGTACTACAGGTCAGCATTTCCTGGGCCTGTCCCCAGATCCTGTCTGTACTTGCTGGCCATGGCTTGTATTTCCACTGGACGGTTGTGACCCTCTCTTTTGTGAACTTTGTGCTTAACTTTGAACTCAGTGGAAGAGAGTCAAAGGCGACTGAGTTTTGTTTAGCTTAGGTTCACACGTCTGCAGCTGACCCATCTGTACTAAGTTACAATTTTCACCTGTCATATTTGATGCAGAATAAGGTCAATTCTATCTATAAGTAAAGCTTGCCAGACCCATACAGGTTAAGGCAACTGGAGGTTCAGAGCTGCCCACGACATTTTCCTGCCTCTGGTAGAGAAGCAAATGGTATCACTTACTTACCCAGGGTACATGCAGCCAAGTTCTTTTGGCACATTAAACCTTACCACACTGGGAGAAAGGTGGGATATAAATAACCGGAATACATGAATGAACAGAAAATCCCACGGGCGTCTCTCCATCTCTATGGCAGTAAAAATGTGCCAATAACAAATTAAGTAACAATTTGATGCTGTGTCATCATACCTCTAGTCTGCTGTCAAACGCAGCCATCTTACTCTGCTTTATGGTAAGAGCCAGGCCTTCAAAGGTGCAGTATGGGGTCTTGGCACAACAAAGCGGCAAAGGCAGTTCAGGGTCAAGAAATAAAAAAAAAATATACAGGTTCAGGCAAGAAGAGTCTAACTTCAGATACATAGTTGCAAAGAATGAACTTGGCTAATTGGAAAGAATTCTTGGTATTGCAATAGATAGCTCAGATGAAGCACAATGAAGGAAGAGTGAAGCAAGCAAATCCCATGCTAGAGATTATTGGCAAAGGCATTGAAAATAAAACAGTGACCACCCTAATGCCTTTACATAAACATACAGTGCAGCTGCACTTGGACTGTTGTATATACATCTGGTCATTCCATCTCACAGGGAAATCGTGGCGCTAGAAAAAAGAAACAGAAATAAACAGGAAGTCTGAGTGCTTTCCTTAGGAAGAAAGCCTCAGAGCTGAGCAATCTGGTGGCCTCTGGATATTTTGGGGTACCCAATCTGTAACCTGGAAATCCAGTGGCAAGTTCCAGCCCCAAATATCTGGAGGACACCTGCAGCCATTTTAGTTGGGGAAGGGCTGTATTTCAGAGTCAAAGGTGCAACTATGCCAAAGATTAAATCCCAAGCATCTCAGGTAATGCAAACTTTTGAGGAACTGATGCCAGTCACTGGTAACAATGTTGGGCTACAATCTAACCACTAAATGGACCACTACTTGGTGTAAAGCAGGTTCCCTGGTTTGCAGGGTGGGGCTAAGGGGAATTCGAAGAGATATAAGGTAAAAGTTTGTAAAACTGTGTATGATATGAAGAGAGTAGATAGGGGAAAAGTTATTTCTCCCACAGTGCTAGAAGAACACAACGAAGCTGATTAGTGGAATAGGCAAAAGGAGCCATTCCTTCAGAGGCATCATTGAGTTAGTGGAATTTGCTGCCACGCAATGCTAGGATGGGCACCTTTTTTAAAAAATTATTGTTAAAAACACAAAAAATAAATACATAACATTCACAATTCATTCATAACTCATTCTGTTCCACATACATTGACTTCCTCCTAATTAGGCTTGGTAAAAAACAATCTATAAATTTTCGTATTTATTTTTCGTATTTATTTTTCTATGTTTAAATCATTGACTTTATCCAATATACATTGAAGAATTTCTTATCTTATATACAAATTTCATTTTGATGTTACACATGTTTATAGACGGTCTAGTTTTATAACATTATGTTCCTTTTTCTACAATTTCTTTTCTTTAAATTTGCTGTCACCAACTCGCACCATTGATTCTTCAAATAACATATTACCATGTCCCAGTCTTTCTAAAATTTAGCTACAGTCTCCTCTTTAATTAGGCATGTTAAGTTATCCATCAACATCATATCAATCAATTTTATCACCCAGTCGCTTCTTGTTAGTAGTGTATTTTGTTTCCATTTCTGAGCTAATATAATTCATGCAGCTCCAGTCATATAAAATATAATTTACCTGTGTCTCATTTCTAGATTATCTTCAACCATTCCTAGAAGATACATTTCTGGTATCATCTGCATTCTAATATTCAGATTTTTTTTCAATTTCTATATGTATAGATTTGCGAAGTTTCTTAACTTTTATGGATGACCACCAACAATGGTAAAATGTACCTCTCTCTAATTCATACTTCAGTAACTAGGGTCGTTTTTTAAATACATTGTAGATCATTTGTCTGGTGACAAATACCATCTAAAATGCATTTTATATAAATTTTCTTTGCCATCTTGCAATAGTGTATAATAATAAATTCACAGCAACAACAACAACAATAATAATAGTAATAATAGTAACTATAATAATAATATAATTAGACACTATAACAATAGTGTATAATAGTGTATGCTTCATCCTTTTAGCCCATGTTTTTTCCCATTGTATCATTTAACTTCGGTACCCTCTATTTTGGGCCCATTTGACCAGTTTTTCTTTTACAGTTTCTTCTTCAGTATCTTATTTTAATAATATTTTATATATTTTAGATAATGTTTTACTATTTTCTGTAGATATTATTGTTTCTAATTCAGGAGGATTTTCCTGAATTCCGTTTAATTTTATTTGTATTTCTCTCTAAGTTGTCTGTATAAAAGCCAATGGCATCATTTTGAATCATTTTGAATTTCTTCTTGTGTTCTAATGTAGTAATTTGCTTAGAATATGAGGAGATTGATGGGCACAGTCTTGGGTGACTTTAAAAAGGCACTGGATAACTTTTTTCCTGCTAAGCATAGGTTGTTATTAATTCAGGAACTACTAGCTGTAATAGGACGCCAGATCCTAGTTATTTCTCTTTGTTCATAGATATGTTTGCTTGTTTTCTGGACTTCTTGTACACACGTAGGCAGCTCCTGTAGAGACAAAAGGGTGTTTGACCTAGTGGTCTGATTCAGTCTGGCTATGTTCAGTGTTCATGAAGTTTTTTTGGGGGGAGGTTTATTATTCAGTGAACAAATAAAGTCTGTAGTAGAGGTTTTTAGGCTTTTATTTTTAAAGAAATATTCCATGTGGAGCAAGGAGGATATAACGGGCAGGTTTAAACCAACCAAACCATGCACAGTGTTCTTGATGTCAGTCAGGACTGCAAATGCTTATTGAATGTAATCTGTAGTTTAGTTCAGAGTACTGTAGTTGCATGTAGGAGACTGAGCTTTGATTTGAATTCATTCCACAATCTCCTATTGTTGATCCCACCTTTTATAGTAGGTATGCTATTTCCTTATCACAGCTAAGTTAAAACCAAGGATTTCTCAATATTTTGTAAGCAGCGATCACTTCTCCACAAGGAAGACCCAAAGAATGGCCTGAAACTGAGCTACAAAGTCTCCTTTGCCAGGAATGGGTGTGTCAATCTACAATTTTTAAATCTCTAAAGTCTTCAAAATGTCAATCTTAGCTCAGATTTCACTTATTGAAAATAATGGAAGGCAGATCCAGGCTTTGAAAGCCATCAGGCAGAGCAGTTCTTGTACATTTTGTCTCATAATTTTGGCTCTAAAAGGCCTGCAGCAGCTTCCCTCAACCTGATGCCCTCCAGATGTGACAGACTATAACTTTTTAATCCCATCGTGGCTGGAAGTGATGGGAAGAGTTGTATTCCCAGCAAATCTGGAGGACAACAATTTAAAGACAGCCGCCTTAGAGAGGTTTGCTTTATTTTGAATGAAAGATGGAAATCCAGGCCAGTTAAGAGTGCAGATGGGCATCTGGTTGCATGTCTAGAATCGGAGTAAAACCTGTTCAACTTGGCAGTGAGATAAATGCATGTTCTTCCCCTAAGTGCAGTTGGTGGACCTCAAGTTTGTAGGAGAAAAAGAAAGTAGATACCAGAAGTCTGAAATGTCCCCGTACCTGGTTTACTTCTTTCTAACTTGTCTACCCTGAACCCTGAAACATCAGAATGCAAAGAACATGAAAAGAGCCCTGCTGGATTAGACCATGATCCATTTAATTCATTATCATGTCTCCAACAGTGGTCAGCCAGATGCCCTTGGGCAAGTCTCAATCAAGGTGTAAAGGAAATAACCGGCTGTCACCAGTCTCCCCCTCCCCCAGTCCTGTAACTAGAATTTGGAAGTCCCTGGATGTTACCTATAGTTCATGTGTGTAGTACAATACATCCCCCATATCCATGTGACCAGTATATGCAATTTCACTTACTCACATTGAAACATGGTCTGAAAGTATTAATTTGAATTTAATTCAAATTAAATAGAAATTGAAGTAATAAAAGGAATTTGGATTTCATACATCCCCACATACATACATACATACATACATACATTCAGACATGTGGTCTCATGCCGTACACTATGCCTCTCAGTTACATGATCTTATGCACTAGAGTGCTTGTGTAGAATTCTTGTGCTTGTACAGTACTGTACAGTAAATGCCTGTACAGTGAAATGCTTGTGCTTATAAAGTGCTTCTGCCTGTTCGGTAAAGTGCTTGTATTGTTAATAACGGCCCCAAAGCACAGAAGTGGTGATGCTGGCAGTCCTGATATAAGAATCCATAAAGTGCTTCCTTTAAGTGAGAAGGTGAAAATTCTTGACTTAATAAGGAAAGAAAACAAATCGTGTACTGGGGTTGCTAAGATCTATGATAAGAATGAATCTTCCATCCATGAAATTGTGAAGAAGGAAAAAGAAATCTCTGCTAGTTTTGCTGTCACATCTCAAACTGCAAAAGTTACCACCACAGTATATGCTAAGCGCTTAATAAAGATGGAGAAGGCATGAAATTTTGACTCAAAAACGTGAACAGAAATTAATTTGCATTCAGATCAATGTGTTGTACCACAAATCCTCGAGGCTATACGAACACAGGGCAGCAGGGCATCCCCTCAAATGAGTGCCATCAAGCCATTTACTGCAGGTAGGAGATGATTGCACAGATTTAGGAACAGGTTTGGACTTAAAAATATAAAACTGAGTAGAAAGACTGAATCTTCCAGTGAGGCAGCAGCTGCCACATTTTCGGATCAGTTTAAGAAGTTGATTGAGGAGAAAGGATACCATCCAGAGCAGGTGTTCAATTGCAGTGAAGCCGGGCTCTTTTAGGAAAAAAAATGTCCAGTAGAACCTACATTCATAAAGCTGCAAAGGCACTATCAGAGCATAAAGCATGGAAGGAGGGATTAACTCTGATTGTGTGTATCAACTCTGCAGGACATATGATAAAGCCAATTGTAATGTACTAATTGCAGAACCCATGCACTCTTTAAAAAAAAAAACTTTGCCCATGTTTTGGCAGCACAGTAAGGAAGAACGGGTGACAGCCATCTTGTTTACAGAATGGTTTCACCAGTGCTTTATCCCAGAAGTGAAAAAATATTTGCAACAGGAAGGTTTAGAATTCAGTCCTATTATTAGTCGACAGCATACCTGGCCATCATGAATATGTTTGCTATGAAAATGAAAATGTTGATGTTGTCTTTACAACCTCATTGATTCAGCCTCTTGACCAGGGCATCATTCATTTTGTCAAGGGCATGCACACCTGCCTGATATTTGATCTCATTCTATCAGCACATGATACAGGCCCTAATGTGGACGTGAGGCAGTGCTGGAAATCCTCCACTATTGCCAGTGAAGAACATTAATCAAAGCTGCAGTGTGCGATTTAAAACCAGAAACTGCAAATGCCTACTGGAAAAGCTTATGGAGTGATGTTGAGGGTGATTTTCATGCCTTCCCAGAGATCGCTAGAGAAGTCAAGGGAATCATTTACACAGAAAAAAAAACCACTTGGTTAAGAAGAAATGGCTGACTTGCTGGATGAAGGAGTAGAAGGAACATATTGACAGCCATGAAGAAGTGTTAACCAATGAGGAACTGGAGGAACTTGTTAACATATCTTCAGAAGAAGAGGAAGAAGAAGAAATGGAAGCAGAACCAGCAATGTGAACATTAGAGAAAATTGCTGAAGTGTTTCAAATTGCACAGACATTAAAGAACAAAATTGTGGAATACTATCCTTAGATGGAATGCAGCATTGAAGTCACTTGTATGGTCCCCAAAGGGTTATGACCTCTGCAGCAATGCTTTCATGAGTTAAAGGGACAACTTCTAATTACAATGTTCTTCTAAAAGGTTCCAGCAAAAAAACAAAAAAAAAGCTTCAGAGAATCCCCAAGTATCAACATTGTCTGCTCCTGACATCAACATCTAACCTTAACATAGTCCTGTTATTATAATCCAGAGACATCTTTTGATGATCTGCCTTCTGACATATCATGAGAAGGTCAATATTAGCCTAATGCTACAGGACTGAGATGCTGGCATTAGGCAGTACTGACGTTCTGCATATAAAAACATTTTGTTCTTTTTTGACCACACACTGTTCTTAATGTTTATGTTTTTACCAGTTGTGCACTGACTTTGGACTGCAAATAACAGCTACAAATCTTTCTTTCTCTTATATTCTGAAGTTCTGTCCAGTTTCAGGGCCGCCACTCCAAGCTGTGTACGTATATCACTACCTGCATCATTCATATAATTGAATGTTTGCTATTCACATCTTTCGGTATCCATTTTAAGTCCAGGAATGTATGCCCCCACAGATATCATCATCATCATCATCATCATCATCATGTTTATTTATAGCACCCTTTACACCAAAGGGCAGAACAACAACAACATATATAATCAGGGACAAAGACATTATAGCAATAGCATGTACATTTCTATACCACTTATCAGTACAAGCACTTTCTAAGCAGTTTTACAAAGTGTGTAAACTAATTGCCCCCAATAAATTGGGGGACGTACTGTAATTTCCTATGACAGATTTCCCCCCAGTGTGTTTGTTGAACCGGTAGATGGGGTAGTGGCATTGAGGCACTCTTACAAGCTCCTCAAAGTTGAGGAGGGATCTCCTTGTAGCCTGCTATGAGCAGAGCTCTATACTTCAGTGGCACACTACCTTTAACTAGGCCCAAGGAAGAAGGAAGTGAAGGGGGCACTATGACTCCCAGAGTTGCTTCTGTGATTAGGCAGCACATGCTGGGGTAGACAGAGAGTAGTAGATGACAAAATGGTGCTTGTCACATGGTTGTTTGTCATGTAGCCCTTAAGCTAACTTGCTATCTTTAGATATAGCTGAAGCTAGTTTTCCAAGACCATGGCTGAAGTCAAATTCTGCTGCCAGTTTGGTCAGTGAGGGTAAGCAAAAGTGTGTCTTCTCCTGTTGCCATTTTGAGAGTCGCTGTAGAAGAAAATTGAGATACTGGGCTTGGTGTGGAGGGAGATGGCCCACAGGGGGACCAGGGAGTAGCTGACCCCCAGTCTGCACAGTTGCCCACTGCTGCCAGAAGTGGTGGGGGAAGGAACAGGCCATCTTACCCTCCACTTCAAGCTGCCAAATATAGTGAGGCAGCCTTACCAGCTCCTTGGCAGAGCAGTCTTTCCTGTTGCAGAGGGGAGAGGAACAAATTCATAGTAAAAATAGGACTCTGTTTTCATCAGTTTCTGTCACTAGGATGGGTCAGTGTGCGTTTGTGCATTTCCAACATCCTTCTTTAGTGAGGAAGGCCTGTCTACTGAAGAGCAAAAGCACTACTACTGCCATTTTCTCCCTCGGGACCAGGTAACTATGATGGGTAGGTCCTTGGATGGAGAACCCATGAAAGGGGAAGAACACTCTCATGCGGTTCAGGCTAACATTGATCCTCTATATTCATGCATGGAGAATACACAAAGAAATCAAACCCCACTAGGGCCAAAAAAGAGAGAGAGAGAGAGAGAGAGAGAGAGAGAGAGAAGCTTGTGCCTCCCTAGCCTAGCCACACACACCCAAGCAATAGTAGGGATGTTGCTCCATGGCAGTTGCCACTAGTCATAGCCAGCATAGCTAATGGTGAGGAATCAGAGAGGTTGCTGTCTGACAATATCTGTAATACTATGGGTTTCCCTAGTCGAGTTTTAAACTCACCTGGTAGAGTGTTGTCACCACATGTGGTGGCAGTACATGGGGTCTATTATGCATTGTGTGAAAAAGTCCTTTTTTCAGTCTATGGCTGATTAATTTAATTGGGTGACACAAGAATCTAGCAGTATGGAAGGAGAGGAAATATCTCTCATTACTGGACTTACAAAGTGACAAAGAACTTCCCCCATCATAACCATTCCTTTGAGCTTCCCAGAAACATATGGCAGTGGCCACTGTTGGTGACAGAATGCGTGACTAGGTTGACCTTTGGTATGATGTAAGGAGGCCAGCCGTCTGCTCTTTTGAGTGGAAACGGAGAGCTAATCTTCATAGCAAAGTTGCTTTTAATTACTTGGGACTAACAAGAGAAATCAGTACTATTTATAGATGCAAGGTCACACTTCATCTCTGTAAGCCTGAATCCTCTTTTTGTGCTAGAAGTTTGCAGACTCGGTGCTTAGGGACTCCAGGTGACTCATCAAAAACCTCTATAATTGGATCGTTTTCTCCATGTCGCTTGCCCAAGATTTTTACATAGGCTGTGCTTTGGGGTTTCTTCTTCAGAACACACCATTGTAAGGCTGGCATCATTTCCAACTTGCAGGTTTTTAACCAGTACATGAATATCAAAGTGACAAGCTCTGAAAAGTAGCTGAAAATCACTATTGTATCTATGGGTGCATCCAGACAGAGGGCTCCTAATACTACTAATCAAAAGGCATTTTGTTTTCATTTTGTATATTGCTCCTTAACAGCCTCTTTTTTTTTTGTCCTGAGCAGAGAAAAGATGGAGAAACTTAGGAGGGTCACAAGATGGAAGATAACCCACGCACTCTCTGTAAAATTTTGTCTGAGGCAGAACAATTGCAGGATTAAAGGTTTTACCTAAAACACCCTATGAACAAGTAAGGGATTGACAGAGGTGTTATAAATCAAGGTTCACTCCAGTAAATATATGAGTATATTTGAAAATGTCCGGCACCAGAATGTGACAATCAGGTTTTGTTTTTTTGTTTTTTTTTAAGGGGTCTTTTTTTTCTTTCTTTTTTTTAGAACCAGAATGATCCAATGATCATCTGCCCTTCTAAATCACGTTGTGTTATATAGTCCTCTTTCTAAAATACTTTGCTTGGTATCCACCCTGCAGGGGCTGATGGGTAGCAGAACCATATACCCTTCGGATCAAGCGGTAATATGGAGGGGGCATATTATATAACTGGAGGTTTCTGTGAGGCTTGAGAGCCTTGTCTACCCAGCGGTATTTTTGTGTTGCAGAACCAAACTTGGAAGCACAAGAAGAGTCCCCTGGTGAAAACAACAACCTCCCCCACTTGCTCTGAAATTAGGAAATCCTTCCATGCAGAGAGTGCACAGCTGGCTATTAACTGCCTATTATGTTGCCTGCCAGGGAGAGAAGGGAGATGAACATTGATGGTACTCCTGAGTCCTTTCCAAATGTCCAGATGGATTTGTCTTTAGAACAGGATGCCAGTTTTTCAAAATACCTGGTCTGTAGTGCATGTAGGCAGGGGGTGAGGGCAGAATTTGTAGCCTGGTCATTTTTTATTTTAATTTTTTTGAAGCGTCAGGGTAAAGATTTTTGGAGGGGCTGAGACGGACTGGTGAGAGGAAGCAAGTTAATGTAAATGTTAATGTACAAGTTAATGCAATGTAAATGTGGTGGTGAGGAGAGCGGAGGCCACAGCCCCGCAGCTAGGAATTCTGCCCCTAAAATGAATTTTTCCTTTGGTCTCCAAATTTCTAGCATTGCGTTAACATTTCCACTGAGCCTTTAAAAATAGAGGTTAGCCATCCAAAGCAAAGGGGCAGCCAAAGTTACCAAGGGGAGGCAGACACAGCAAATGTAAGAGCTCCAGGTATGAATGGTTTTCTGTGGCTCTCTGCAGTGGTAGACATTTGAGAACTGGAGGAAAATTTCACGTGGGGCAGAATTCTTATTTGTAGGTGCAATGCCCCCTCATTTTACCATGTAGCTACACTGATAGGAGAAAAGCATTTAAAAAATTCCCTTTCCAGCTCAAAGTAGCTGGTTGATTAAGCAAAACACTTGATATTGAATCCGAGGCCAAAATATTAAATGGAATGGTAAAGTGCTTCCTTAAGAGTGAGAATAGGGAATAGAAGGAGCTGAACCTCACCATGACTTGGGACAACCTAGTGTTTCCCTCTGGTGTGTCTTATATGTGGGAGGGGAGGAAAGTGCAAGGACCACCCAACCAGCTCCAACAGGCTGTTGACTGTCTCTAAACCAGTAGTTCTTAAGCTTTGGTCCATGGACCCCCTGGGGGCCGCAGTGTTCTCATGGAGAGGGCACAAAAGTTTGACGAAATGTTATGAGCTTTTAAAATAGGAGGAAGGAAGATAGACAGACAGACGGACGGATGGACGGTCATACATTGATCTCAAAGGGCAGGAGTCTTTTGCCAGTAACAGACATCATTTGTACAAAGTTTCATAACAATATCTCAAACCGTTCAAACTTTTTAAAAAATATTTGATTCACTTTAAGATTTGAAATCTTGAGTTAAGTCCTAGTGGTCTGAAGCAACAAAAGATGTTTAAAGGGGTTCTGTGGTAAAGAAAAGGTTAAGAACCACTGCTCTAAACAGCATCGCCTGCCAACAGCTTTTTATAGAAGCCTCTGCTTTTGAGCACATGGGCTGGCAACTGGCAACCCCCTTTAGCTACTACCCCAAAATTTTACAAAATGTCCAAGCCAGGTCTTTGCTGTAGTGCTGTGTAGTTTAGCCCAATCAACCAGGGAAAAGGAAGCAGGAAGCAAATAGATAAAGAGGCTCTCCACTCTTTGCAGGATGATTCTGCAAAACCATTCTTTCCTTCATCCTCTGGACTTCACATGCTTGTCTTTTTGTCAGTTTTAATATTTGCATTCCCTTTTTACAGAGGACCCCAGGAACTGTAGTTCTTGGCCATATGTGCTGTTGCAGTGAGAGAATTCAGAAGAGAATTCAGAAGCAGATATATTCAAGGTGCTGTCTTTGAGCCAGATATTGATCTGAGGCTGCATCTTCTCTGGTGAAGGGACAGGTTCGTTTATGAATACATCTGCCTCTGCACCTTTCTAGGGAGTATTCAGTACTGTATTTGCTTTAAGTCCCTGTTCAGCAAAAAGGGTTTCTCGCATATAGATTATCCATTAATAGGCTGAAATAAAAATGGGTGGTTTATCTGGAAATGAACTGAAAGGAGGTGCAGTTTGCCTTTTGCAAATATTTTTTGGTGACAGAGAAAAATTGCCCTCTTTCAGTGATTTTTTCAGAGACTGTAACAAACAGGGTAGGTAGAGACTATTGGCTGTTCGGAATGAGGGCAGTAAGTGAGCCCATTGACTGGGATCGCATATGACCGGGGCCAGGGGCACTGTTGTTGGCTATCCTAGCACTCCTATTTAGTTCCATTTAAATTGATACAATTTTCCTCACTTTACAGTTGATTTTGATTGCCCTCAGTGGCCTAATTATATGACTAAATCTGATTGGTCTTGTTATACCATGAGATCATCATGTTTATTATACGATCCCTGATAGGCTTGTAACGAAGGAGAAATATTCCTTACTATTTTCAGCAGAAAGAAAAACCTGGCCTCATTATGAGTGTGAACCATAATGATCAAAGATGTGTGGGAAAAGGATGGGAAACATTTTGGTCACCTGAAAACATAGATTTTTTTTCTCCAAATCTGAAGCTGGAGGGCATTTAATGCACAGCCCTGACACTGACATGCTAACTGTTGTTTAGGTATTTGTTTGGTACCCACTCCTCTGTCCCTTTCCCTGCTCCAAAGAATTAAGAAAAAATGTTAAGAAATAAGAGATGTATGGTAAATATTTTTAGTATAAAAATGCTTGTGCCCCACTTTACTCGCAGTGTCTCAAAGCAGCTTACAATAAATAATGCATCATAATGCAAATAGGGTGTTTTCAACTGTCATCATATACTTTGAACTTCTTCGTTTTACCATTCCCAGTGTATGCGCTCAGTGCATTTTTGCTTTCAGTGGTTTGGTGTTAGCTTCATTTGCCATAGTTCAAGAACTTCCAGATACTGAACTTCCAGCTTCCACCTGCATCTCTCTTAGTACTTTCTGGCTTGGAAGGTGAAGGGGCTGGATGGATACTGCCTGTTGGACAAATGCCATACTCTCTTTGCACAAATTGTGTCCTTCTGCTCCTCATTCCGTTAAAGTGGGCAACCTAGAGGTCCTGATTTCTGTTGACTAAATATAAATATAAATCTGATTAGAATCTGTTGAAAAGGCTGGGGAAAATCCCTGATACCAAATATGATAAAGTGGTTAATGTATGTTAAAAGGTTACTAACCCGAGTTAAATGATATTGAATGTGCATACCAGCAGAGATCAGGAAGCTGTCCACATCTGCAGACAGAGGCTACACTTTTAAGAACTGTTGAATGGGACCACTCAAAAGCTCCTGGCTGTTCTTAATTATTGTCACTGCCAACCTAGCCTCAGCACCTCCACCAAGCACTCTGCAACTAGCATTTCAAGGATTCAGTGAGATGACCTCTGGGGACTGCCTGCAATGAAATTGCCTCCCATCCTTAAGTCTGACTAAGACTTCTGCTATCTACATCCTGTGTGACACAAATTTCCATACATTCTCAGATTTGCCACATAAGCTTCAGAAATGCAATATTTGAGGCCTGCTGTGTCATCCTAAGAACTGTTGCCCCAAGAGTGCTCTTCTGTTTCTTGTTATGGGAAGAAAATATTCAAAATGCCTGAATGGAGTCTGAGGGAATTTCCCAGCAGTCACTTCTCTTTGCCACTTCTGCAGATAGTATTTAGATATATATAAACTTTAATCCAGGGTGGATAAAATGCAGACCACAGGCTGCATTTAAATTTATATTTTGCTTTGCCCCCCCCCATGACTTCAAGGGAACATGGGGACAGTTTTGCCATATTTTTGAGAGTCCCTCACGCCTTTTAAATCCAGGAAAACCTTTATGCTAACAGGAATTACAGTAGCCTCTCCACATTCAGAGCACAGAACCCTTGTGAAAGTGGAAAAATCATGAATAACTCGCCCCTGTCCATGTGACCCCCTCTCATTCTCTTCTAGGGGTCTGGTGGGGGAGCCTTCCTTCCCCACACCTGGGCCAGAGGCAAGGGAGTGAGAGGGGGGAACTCCAGAGGGAGAAGGAAGGCGCATGTATTCCCCCACCCCCATTGCCTTACCTTTCGTTCGATGCAAGTTCTCAGCGCTGGAGCAGAGGCAAGGGAATGGGAGGGGAGAGCTCCAGAGGAGTGAAGGAAAGCATACGCGTGTCTGCCCCCCCCCACCTTACCTTTTGCTTTGGCATGCTTTCCTTCTTTCTCCACGCTGGCAAAATGCAAGGGAATGGCAGGAGGAGAAAAGGGGAGGGGAGGCATGGGTGCCTTGCGAATAATTAAATCCGCAAGAGTCAAACCCACAAATGTGGAGGGAGTACTGTAAATAGGAACTTTACCTCTGGATCATTTCCTGTTGTACAAAGGCCTTCCCTGGGTCTATAATGTTTGAAGAACCAGAAAATCTGGCAAAAGTGTTCCCATGCTTGATTAATTCATTGGAAGGCAGTTTTAAGCAGTTGGCCTGTGTCTTGAAAAGAGATTTGCTTTATTTTTGTACCTCCAATGTGTATTGCATTTACAGGAAATAAGGTAGGAGAAGAAGAAGAAGAAGAAAATGTTACTTGAAGTCTTTCTTTCTAAGAATGAGTGGTAGCTTCTATTTATTTCTGTTCTTCATTATCTTCTTTGGTGTTTGAGTGGTAGCTTCTATTTATTTCTGTTCTTCATTATCTTCTTTGGTGTTTGCATTCACATTTGCTTGATAAAATGTTTTAATAATCAGTCTTGGCAATAGAATAATTTATGCCACACCATTGCTTATACAGTATATATGCTTGTGTACTGAAAACAGAATTAGGATCTTCTGGGTATGGAATTGCATATGAAAAAAAAAATAAATTTTTAGCAGGCAATGTCTCTGTCTTGCTTGTCTTGTTTTCATAAAGCAAAAGAGCCCATAATCTTGCCCCACAATTACAGTTTAATTTTAAGCCAGGGCTCAGCTCTGGAACCTGTTTTGAATGCCAGCACTGAGATCTGAAATATGCCAAGTGAGACTAATGCATTATTATTGGTATCTGCTACTTAGGAAAGATAGATTCCCAGCTCTCACTGCCTTGTTTTTCCTAGACTTTCTATTCTGCAAAGTGAAATGTGGAACCAGTCAGTGTTTTGTAGGCGAACAGGACATATCTGTCAGCTAGATTTTTTTTTAATGAATTGTGCATTTTCAAGATGGTATTAAGATGCTTCAGTGGTCCATTTGTGCTGGAGCTGTAGAAGGGCACCTTAAAAGGTGTAATTAATATTAATAGCACTAAAGAAGCACTAAATCTCCTGAATTCATGTATGCTCAATATTAAAAACATACACACCCTCATTTTTTCTCTCTTTGCATGAAATTCACCAACAGTGGAAGTAGAATCTAGACCTTTCAACTCTCAATCCAATATTCTAGCCTCTATATCTCAGTTTCTGTAAGAGGGAACCTCTGGGAAGTAATAAGCCCTAAAACATGTCGTTTTGATCATGACTCTGTGGAGACAGTTGACAAGAATTAGTCTACCTTTCAGGAGCATGAACACAGAAATGGTCCCCATGTATTTATCACTATTCAACTTTCTGAAGAAGTATTTTTTATGTTTAAAGGAGAAGGAGAGTCCTCTGCATAGTTATTTTATATAAAGTACAGGTAACACTTACCATGGCTTCAGATTTTATGAAAGTGATTGGTGACTCCTCTGGACCACTTGTTATCAAGGCATTGTTCTGAGAGAGGTGATATCCAAAGTCTTATATTGGTCATTCCCCATCTTTTAATGAAAAATTGAATAAGACTTGTCCATTCTGACAGTTCTGTGTCAGTGAATTATTCTTTTGAATTAATCAGTAGCACAAATTAATACCAGTTGCAATGTCCAGTTTCAAAGGCAAATTTAATTGTTTTCAGGTGACAAACAGCTACAGTTTTGCATCATGCTTGTGGAACAGAAAATAGGGCTTGTCTCCCACCACCTCCACAAGGCAGCTGGAGGTCTGGGAGGACAATCTCAGCAATTGCCTTCAGAACTGTGGGTGCAGAACCACTGCTGGATACTACCCATCCCTGGCCCCTAAAAGACCGTGGGTAACGTGCCATTGCAGAAGAAGCTGCCTTTATC
Organism: Cyclura pinguis; assembly: GCA_030412105.1. NCBI lineage: Eukaryota > Metazoa > Chordata > Lepidosauria > Squamata > Iguanidae > Cyclura > Cyclura pinguis. Next base: position 191,089,351 of record CM059600.1, on the reverse strand, counting down.
CAGGGAGGTACATAATACCTCCTTCTGCAAGGTCACAAATGTTACATACACTAAACAGATTCGAAGGGCTCATTCTGGCTTGTGAAAGCTGGTTTGTTTTTGGGGGGGGCAGGGGATTACGAAACAGCAATCAATAAGGCGGAATGACTCCTGGTTGCAGCTAGGTGAGCCAGTGCAGCCTAGTGCAAGTCTGGATTAGCCAGAAATGGCTCTCCAACCCTTATGCTTTAGGCAAGGGCACATTCTAAGGTTTTCAGGCCAACATGAAGCTAGTGGTTAGTTTCAAAACACCAAGGGATGTAGAGCTGGATTGGAGGCAACGTAGCACTCCCAGGATTGTTAGGCACAACTCCCATCAGCCTTAAACTGGCACCACTAATATTAAAGGATGATGAGCATTACAATCCAAGAACATCTGGGGGCTACCCATTCCCCATCCCCAGTGAACACACTCATTTTTCAGTGTGTTTCAGGTGTGGCCCTTTGTGGTGATGAATTGGTATGCTGTGTAAGGTCAGAAACTATCTGTTATATTTTTGCTTGATCTCTGGTTTAAGCTCTGTAACCGAAATGAGATTCTTTGGCTGAGCCCCAAGGAGCTTTAGCCACATCCCTGCTTTGAGCCTTGTTTCTTCTCATTTCATAAATTCAGCATTCACTAGAGGGCAGGGATGGGAATTGTGCAGGTCTTGTTGGACTGTACTTCCCAGCAGCTCTCACAAGCAGGGCCAATGGTAAGGGATGCTGGGAGCTGCAGTTCAAAAACAGCTGAAGAGCTGCACCCGTCCCCGCCCCTGGTATAGACTGTGTTGTTCGTGTGTTCCTGACCCCATCCCTGATGCCTTGTCTCTTTTCCGTCATGCAGCCGAGCAGCTGAACGGCATAGGGGGTTCAGGGACGGTGCTCCCTGTGCCTGCTCCTGCCTCTCCAGAGAAGCAGCCCTGCCTGGCGTCTCCACCAGTAGCAGCAGCAGCAGCGGCAGTGCCCCACTCCGCCCCCTGCCCAGAGCCGAGCCAGAGTTCCAAGAGCGGGGCTGCCTGGGGGAGCAAAGCAGGAGAGATCTCAGCAGCGACTGCAGCACCGGCCACTTCAGGGGTGGCTCCCCAAAGCAATGGCAGCACCAAGCCTGATGAAGAGAAGGCCAAAAAGCTGTTATACTGTGCACTCTGCAAAGTAGCCGTCAATTCACTGTCTCAACTTGAGGCCCATAACAAAGGTAATTTTGTTTGTATCATGGGACGGGTCTTGGGGCAGTCACAGACAGGCTCTGTTGAAGATCTAATTAGAGCCAAAGTCTCCCTTACTGTACAATTCAGCAGCTGCTTCTTCTCTGCAAAGTGCCCTTGGAAGGAGGTGATATGCAGCAGAAGAGGTTCTGTGTGCTTAATCCTTCTCCCACTGGACAATTTTGAAACTATCCTTTTCATCCCCATGGTGTTGGGATTTTTTTTTCTGACAGGCTTCCAGAGCCCAGGATCTCTGTAAGCATAAAAACTGCTTGGTCGTGGGGAGTTTCATGTAAAAATCACCTGGCATAGGAATATTGCCCCCCTCCTCCAGCTTTCCAGTTGCAAAACATCCCCCCGCCAGGGTGCTTTACAAAGGAGGTGTGGCCTTCAAGCTGAACTGTGTGGTAACAAGTATTTTGAAGCAAAAGTTAATGTTCTGTATTATTTGTCAAAGCTGTGACAACCAGCCACATGTAATCTATGTGAAAAGAAAAGAAAAAACCCCCCACAATCTTCAGGTTTAGTACCCAGGCATTCTATACTCTGCATCAAGAAAAGCTGACTCTTACAACTGGTATCTTTTGCAAATTGAGCAAATCTGCATCATTCCTCCTCCTAATTTGTTCTAGTTTGGCTAGTCACACAGCAGGGGAAGGAACTATGTTTCCCACTTCAGCCTCCTTTTCTCAGTTTTTAATAAGCATCACCTCCACATGCTTTCAGGCTTAACTTTATAGCCATGGCATCATTCAGTTTCTGAGAGGTAACTGAGCAGCACTAAAAGGCAAGTAGAATATGTAAACAAATTTCTTTTAGACTGCAATATTTTGTACTTACAAGTGAGATTGAAAAACTTCCTCAGATTTTTCCCCGTTATGAAAATATGTGCTCTTTTTATGTAGTATTTGTACATCCTATGAAGTGGTTTCAGAAATTATTAAGTGCAGAAATAATATTGCGGGGGGGGGGGAGCTTTGCATGAAAGTAGCTTGGTTTTGTGCAACAAACCCCCACAGTTTTTGCACAAAGAACCCACATGTATTTCTGTATAGAATAGTCTCATAGGGACAGGGGGGCGTGGGACGTGGTTCACGCCGGGTGGCAATGTTTTTGGGGCTTCCCGGCCCGTAGGCACGCCCCTGCACACCCTGGCCATGCCCCCACGTGCCCTGGCCACACACCACAGCCATGGCCATGTCCCTTGTGCCGTAGCCCTGCCCCCTCCCACCTGCCTCCCCACACTCCAAGCTCTGCCACTGGTGCAGAATAATTTCTCAACACTTTGGCATGTGCAAATTGCAGGGAGAAATTACACAATTCTTACCACTATGTTACTCTTGACAGTCAGTTTTCCTAAGTGCTTGGAAACCCATTTTTTAGGCCAGGAAATAAATAATGGTTAATATTTTTTCCATCTCTCTTGCAATCCCATACATAATTAACTCAGAGCTTTCTTGTGAGTAGGCATATGTAAGATTGCACCATTAGTGTCTGAAGATGAAGCGATTGCTTCCTTTAATTCTAGGATAAACAGTGCCAGGAATAAAGAAAAAACATTCCATGTGAGGGCTATGAAATAGTAGAGAGATGGACATGTGTTGTTTGGGTGTGCTGTATAGCTCACAAAACTTAGGAGGGGTGTCTCTTTTGCATAGAACTACCCTAATGACTGCTGCACTCTGCTTGACCTTACAGCCACTGCTGTCTCTCTGTTGTACTCTTCTAATTCTTGGACTCCAGTTCCCAACACTCCCAGCCAGCATAGCCCATGTTCAGGGATCCCCATCCCTGCTTTATCAGCTACGCAACAGGCAAAAATTCAACAGGTATACCTTTCCCAAATGTAGTAGTACAGAGCTGCGGAAAAGCTACACAATCAATTTTTGCCTCACGTAGTTGCTAAAAGCACAGGCGCTCTGCCCTGACAGCTCCATTGTGCAGAGCTTCCTTCTCCCTCTACCCTTCTCTGTGTCCAAAACTTTGCTACTTTGCCTCCTTTTCCCATAATGCTGTGCATCTTTGGCCTTGTAGCCATGGTAACAGTAGCAAGAGCCTTAGGTGTGGCTACAGAGCCCCTGTTGGCAGCAAGACAGACTTTTTCCATGGCGTGAGCTCACAGGCTCAACTGCTTAAGCCTTCTCTCTGGAAAATCGGCATGTTCCCCCGTCTTCCAACCAGCTTTCCAGGTCCGGAGAAGCAGAGGCAGAGCCTAGGATATATAAAGCCTAAGTGCCTTCCTTCTGTTCTTGAACGCAGTTCTTCCCTTCCGCAAACCACGTCTTCTTTCACACTCCAGCCCCTTTCAGCCTGCCCTCATTTATCTTCTTTTGCATCCTAGAATCTCAGATTTGGCAGGATCACAAGGGCCCTGCAGAAATACACAACTAAAGCGCTTCAGAAAGATGTTCATCCTACCTCTGTTTAAAGGCCTCCAAAAATGGAAATTTCATCACCTTCCAAGGCAGTCTATTGCACCGTGAAACAGCTCTTACAGTAAACAAGTCATTCCAAATGTTTAGGTGGAGTCTCTTATCTTGTTATTTGGTTCATGATCCAGTCTCACAAGTTCACTCAGTCTTCTGCACAATACCCCATCATGTCACCTCTCAGTCTTCTCATCCCCAAGCCAAACACACCCAGCTCCCAAAGTCTTTTCTGATGAGGCTGGTTTTTCATACCTTTGGCCATCTTGGTCACCCTTCTCTGGACATGTTCCAGCTTGAACTGTGGTGCAAAGAACTGGATGCAGGATCCAAGTGAGTTCTGACCACATCAAAAAAGAGGGCACTATACTTCTCTTTATCTAGAGACTATACTCGTGCTGATGCTGCCTAGAATTGTATTGGTTTTTGGCTGCCACATCACACGGTTGATTCATATTGTGGTCTACTAAGACCTCTAGATCTTTTTTCCGCATGTAGTGCTTTCAATCTAGGGATTAACCATCTTATACTTGTGCATTTAATTTTTCCTGTCTAGATGTGTTTTATACCCTACATTTATGCCTCTTGAAATTCACTTAGATTAGGACCAGCTCTCCAATCCATCAAGGCCGTGTTGAATTCTGAGCATGTCCTCTGGGGTATTCACCGTCCTCTGCCAATATAGTTTCATCCTTATTAACATCTAGTAGAGAGTTGCTGTATGATTAAGCTCCCCTTAGGGGCAGCTGAGGAGCTGTGAAAGAAGTTTAGAAACCAAAGTTGGGTTAGAACTATACAGCAGGAGCCGTATATGTAAAGTTAGCAAAGACAGTGGTCCCTTCTGCATGACACAATTGCAGTGCTATGATCCCATTGCAGCTGCTTTGGCTGCCTCCTGTGGAACCCTGGGATTTCACATTTGGCATTCTCAGCTCTCAGGCTGAGAATGCCAAATGCCCCTCCCTCAACTGCAAATGCCAGAGTTCGATAGGTTTCTGACATGGCATTAAAGGAGAATCATAGCAGTCTAACTGTGTAGTGTTGAAAGAACCATGTGGCAGCATGTTGCGGCCTGACCTAAGACAGTTTGGTGCCTGAGATGGAAAATCCAAGCAGAACATCTTTTCTTCCCCACCTACTCCTCTACCAGTAAATGTATAAAATAAGCAACGGACAACTTGCCACCCTTAATTGCAACTCAATTTAGTGCCTGAAGGGATTGCCTCACTCTGCTTGCCAGCCAAGCTAGCTTTCTGCAGAACAATACAAGATGTGTGAGGCAGGTCTGTGTAAGGCACGTCAAATTCCATGAGAGGACCTCTTGAGAGATCACAGCGCTCTTAAAAGACTTTAAATCTTTCAGAAACCCCAAAACACATGCAGATCTTGCAGTGGCAGGCCAGACACTGCGAGATGAGAACTATATCCACCTTCCCATTTGCAGGTCCTTTCTACCTACCATCACCTCTCCTCTTTTCAGTCCTCATGCACTAACTTCTAACAGAGAGACAAGAGGACACCAGAGGGATGAAGAGGAGGAAGAGCAATGCCATGCCAGCTACAATCCCAGTAGACAGACTCCCTGGCTTATATGTATGTAGGGCCTGATTGCTACATACATACCAAACGTTTGGAGTTGGTCTGGTGGGAGCACAGCTGGTGCTTGTTCTCAAGTACAAGATTTGGGGTGTCACATATCACCCCCTTATATAACTGGACTTTAGGACCTGAAATATAGGATGTGCCATTGAAAATGGGACCTTAGCAAGCAAGTATGTGTTGGCAGGGCTCTGTCCTCCGTTTTGTCAAAAATCTAATTGTTAGATGTTCCATAGCATGGAACTATTACCCAGAAAAACTTGTTCTTCACTGGGGATCAGTAACAAGAGAAGAATTTGTTAGAACAAGGCTGGATGATGCCAGGTACCTTACTGAAGAAGCCTCAAGCCTGGTTGAGACCACATCAGCAGCAAAGTATTCAAGGCCTTGTCCTGTACTGAATCCCGATAGCTCTCTCCTTTAAAATCCTTTTAAAATGCCACTACTGCTTACCACTTCTATAACATATTTCAGTTATTTAGAGGACTTAATGTAGACTACACATACATTTAAAAGCCTTTTTAATTAAAGTGTTAGAAATGGCCAGGTATCTTTCTATGGAAATCAAAAAGCCAGCACAATTTCTTCAATTTGGTCAAATAGTGAGTAAGGGGTGTTAAGCCCTTTCGTGCCCATGTTGTTTTTACCTCCATGAAGGTCCTATTTGCTTCAGGTAAGCATAGCAAACAGCAAGTTGAATGTAGAGAGAAAGAGTTGTACTCCCCTCTCTTGCTCCAAAAAGTCCTCCTCCAAATCAGAGAACCCTGTGACTGGTTTTTCTAATGAAAGAGATTTGGCCACTTTTGAGCACATTAGTTAAAACACCTTTTAATGCACTTTTTAATGCAATGTATAGTTTAGTCCTAAGGAAGGCTTGTTTCAACCCTGTAAGGAAATGTTATTACCCCCATACTGTAGACTAGATGACAGGGCTGAGGTGAGGGAAATGTGGCTTAATTAAGACCACGTCATGGTATTATGTTTTTGTTTTGTTTTCTTACAATAAAAACTTTTTTAAAAAAAGACCACCTCATGAGTGAGTTTATGACTGAGATGAGATTTCAACCAGGAATTTATTCCACAACTAACATTCTCAGCTGGCATATTCTGTGCTTTTTTGTGTGCCTTCAAGTTGACTATGGCCATTTCTGGACTAGACAGTTATAGTGCTATTATTCCACTTTCAACTCCTATGGAATCCTGGGGTTTGCAGTTTAGGGAAGGGCCTTTGAGGATTCCATAGGATGTTGAAACTGGAATAATAGCTCTATAACAGTCCAGTGTGGAAATGGCCTATGACTTATGGTTACTCTACAATAGGGATTTCTAGGCAAGATTTATTTGGAAGAGGTTTGCCATTGCTTTTCTCTGAGATTGAGAGAGTGTGACTTGTCCAGGGTCACCCACCAGGGTTCCATGGCTGAACAGGAATTTCAACGCTGGTTTCCCTGAGTCCTAGTCCAAATCTCAGATCACTGCAGCACACTGGCTAGATGAACACTTTCCCACAGCTTCCAGAAACAGCTATATGTAGAACTATGGAGGTGCCTTGTACCACATCAGAGTCAGACTGTTAGTCCATCTAGTTCAGTAGCATGTATTCTCAGGCAAAAAAATGGAAGGGACCAGGGAAAGAATCTTTCTCCTCACCTGCTGTTTGATCTTTTTAACTGGATATATCAGGGACTGAACATCAGACCTTCTGCACATTTAACCTTGAGCTATGCTTCTTCTTCCTTGAAGGGCCAGTGTGAGATTCAGAATACTTTCTGAGCTGCAGAAGATTTTAATGCTGGCACAAGATAAAGTGCGTAGTACTTTGAGATGTTGTGTAAAAATGTGGCTAATGTCATTTTTCTCTGAAGATGAATAATGTGTCTGCATAGTGTTTTCTGCAGACTTAACAAAAGCAAAAAATAATACTGGGTGCAGAATTCAGCATCCAGAGGATCTGAGTGTAAAAAAATAATAATAATACAACCTTCTAGACTTTATGGGCTTACCAGTGAGTGAGTGATATCTGTGTTGTCATAAAAACCTTCGGCAAATTTTAACAGGATTTCTAGCTCCCAGAAGACACAATTGCAATATGCTGGATAGTTCTTTACTTTTGTCCATGCGTAGCAAAAGCAGAATAAATTCTGAAAGTACTCTAAGCAGATCTGTTTAATTTGTGCAACATTTTTAGAACATAATTTGAGTTATTTCCTTCCATTCTTGTGCATCAAGTCCACACTTGCCTTTATTTGTCCAGGGTATCATAGAATTACTGTGTCCCTTAATCACACCTTGGATTAGAATGCTGTATTGTGAAGTGATTTTTTTTGGCCATGTGTAATGTCCACATACTCCCTTAATCACACTTCCCTATGTTATGGGAAGCTATTGTTTCTTAATTAATAATGTGAGTTGATGGATCTTGGTTTTTATCTTCATAAAAGAAAGGTGAAAATCTGGATATTCCACATGGCCATCCTAGAGGCCCATTCACACTGTACAATTATAGCACTTTCATTCTGCTTTAACTGCCATGGCTGCCTCCTATGGAATGCTGGGGCTTATAGTTTAGGCACCAGAGGAAAGTTCTCCAGCCAACGATGCTAAAGGCCCCGCCCCCAACTGCTAACCCAGGATTCCATAGGACAGAACCATGGCAATTAAAATATAGCACTATAATGGTGTAGTGTGAAAGCTCCCTAAGTCTCTTCACTAAATATTCAGCATTTAAAGAAAGCCTCTCTAGCCCATTTGCTAAAATAAGAGGTGGAAAACTTCCATTCTGATGTTTTGGACCAGCTTGCATTACCAATGGGTAAGGGATTATAGGAGCTGTAGCCCAAACTATTTGGATGGGAGGGTTCCCTATCCATGACTGAAAGAGATGTAAGGAAGAATACGATACCCATAGCCTCTTACTATCAGCCATGCTGGCTGGGGCTGTGGACTTTGCAGTCCTGTCATCCTCTGGAGGACTGCAGGTTGCCCGGCTTTGTTCAACTCAGTGAGCAGCTCGGTAGGATATAGACCTGCTCCTGCCAGCAAGTTTTGGCCCATATTGCAAAAGCACTGGTGCTTGTAAATATATTAAAATGATACTCAATACATTTTACTGCAATTTCCAAGGAAAAATAAATAACTTTATTACATCATTAGAATTTAGGCTTTTGTCGTTTTCCGGAGACTCGCGAAAGGCCCTCGGCATACCCCTAGGCCTCGTCACCACCACAGTTTTTGGCTACAGGCCTGACCAGTTTTAGTGCACACTCAGTTGATTTTTCTCGACATCTGCCAGCTGTCCAGTTTGTTATCCCGCAGTCTGATTTGATCTGATAGGCCTGCCTAAGGATCCAGAGCCCTGGCATGTGTTATACAGTTGTCATGGATGTGCACCAAGTTATGAGACTAAAGGCCTCATAACATCGCTGGGAGAGTGGATGTGGTTGTGTTCCATGTCACTTTCACACCCTGACAGCTTTGATCCCTTGGGCTTCTTGGGGTTTTCCTTGAACTTGAAATGTAATTGACACAAACTTGATATCTAGCTATTTTAAAATGGCCTTGACGCTTATCTTAAGACATGTTCCCTTGCCCTCGAGCCACAGCCATTTCCTTCTAAACAAGATTGTGAGGTTGATGAAAAGTCAAGGTTGCTGTTCTTGTTAATGTGCCTTCAACCTACAGCGACCCTATTATAGGGTTTACCTGGCAAGACTTATTAACATAGAATCATGGAACTGGAAAGGGTCCTGTGGCCCATCACATCCAATCTCTTGCTCAGTGCAGGATCTCCAACTAGAATGCCCCCAGCGGGTAGCTGTCCAGCTTCTCTAGGCAATTGGTTCCATTGTGAAACTGCTCTTGCTGTCCAGAAGTTCCTTCTAATGTTCAGTTGAAATCTACCCTCCTGTAACTTAAAACCATTAGACCTAGTTCTGCCCTCCGAAGTAGCAGAGAACAAGCCTGCACCTTCTTGTTTATGGCCTTATGGTGCACAGCCCTGACAACTATATAACACATGCCACGTCTATCAGATTATTCAGAAGAGGTTTGCTATTTCTCTCTTCTGAGGCTGAGAGGGTGTGGCTTGCACAGGGCACCCACTTTGTTTCTATGGCTAAACAGGAACTCAAACACTGGTCTCTCAGGCTCCCACTCCAACACTGAAAATACCAGTTTGGCAGGGACAGTCCTATTTTTTCCAGCTGCTTTTAAAATATCCCAGTTTCTCTCTCATCCTCCCTCTTTACCCCCCAGCTTACTTCTGTTGCTGCCAACTGATTTCAAAGTGCAAAAGTAGTTTGCACTCAAGTAACTCAATTGCACGGAGAGGAGAGGAGAGGAGAGACAGAATCTTGCCCTTCCCAGTAGGCTCAGGCAAAAGCAAACTGCTACAAGCCTCTCCAAGCTTGTCTGTTCGACCTCATTAATAACTTTTGCCATCTTTACCACACTCTGATATTGTTTGACCACACATTAAAAACATGCAGGTCAGAATTTTTCCCTTCCCTAGTCAGCTGGCAATCCTACTCGTCAGTTTTACAAGTCTGTGAAATACGGAGAATTCTAATGATTTGTAACGTGGGCAGATAAGATAAAGATTGCAGTCAGGTTTTTCACAGCCTGGCTCAATTATTTGTTTACATATTACTGCATTTCTGTTTACTGATATAGAGTGGTACATGGTGAAAAAAAAGAAGCAATAAAAATAGCATCTAGCCAGTATAAAAAGTAAAACAAAGCAAAGCATACTGCCACTGAAACAATGTGAAAACAGACAGTTTACGTTAAGTAAGATCATTCTGTATCATGCCCCATTTGCCAAACAGCTCTTGGGTGGAAAAATACTGCTCTTTGCTGGTGGACAGAACTAAGGGAGGGTACCTGATTAATTAGCCTGGAAAGTTGGTTCTATGAAGAAGATGCCACCAAAGAAAAGGCCATATGCTGAGTGTCTTCCCAGCTTCATCTTATTTTGGTCAGCTTACACAGAACATGCAACTATAATTCCTGTGATTACAATTAAAGTACAACAGTAGAGAATAAATTTTTGGTTTGTGGAGGGCTAGATTCTCAGTTTCGCGTGAAGCACTCTTTCTGGAGGAGGCATCCAACAGGGAGCACTATTAAGGAGATGTCTTTGCTCGACAAACCTTTCTCAAGAGGGTACTTGACGCCTTTACTGTCACTGAACCACTTCCTGCTCTCTGCTTAGGTACAAAGCACAAGACTATCCTGGAAGCGCGCAGCGGCTTGGGGCCAATCAAGGCATATCCACGCCTGAGCCCCACAGCTGGAGGAGAGCCAGGCAGCCAGGACCCCAGTGCTCAGGAGAGAACCTTCCACTGTGAAATCTGCAACGTCAAAGTCAACTCGGAGATCCAGCTCAAACAGGTGAGGGTCCTAGGCACAAGATTAGGATAATGTTTCTTTTTAAGGGGGACTTCCTGGCTCCTAGGAAGCAGGAGTAGCCAAGATGGTTATGGAACCAGGGCTCAGCCCTGAATGCCTCCCCCACACATACACCCTTACCTGGGTCAGCTGTCAGCTATGAGTTAGCTGCTAAAGAAGGCAGTGCCTCTGAGACAACACAGAATGTCTGGGATTAAAGAGTACAAGCTTTGTTGTGTGTCAAAGGACAGAGATTCCAAGATATCCTAAGACCTGTATCAAGATTTCTTACTGGCGAAGTACAAGCTCTGGCTGTAGCCCATTGTGGATGAGTCAGCCCACTCAAGTGGCAAGAAGGGTCTGACCTAGTTCTCTGAGCTGAGCCAGAGACCCGATCTAACTCATTGTTATTTATTACTATTATTTTATTCATTTATATCTTGCCTTTTCCCTAATACTGGGACTCAAGGTGGCTTACAATTTTTTAAAACTAATATATTAAGAACACGGGAGGGACAAAAAGCCAGTAAAATTTATTGTGAAGGAGAGTGATTAAAAAGCAAAACTTAGTATTTCTAAGTTCGTCCTGGATCCTAGAAGAATGCAGTTAATCACTTGATGTTTCTGTGTGCCTTCAAGTAGTTTCTGACTTATGGCAACCCTAAGACTGATAGGTTCTATCACAGGGTTTTCTGTGGGCTGAGAGTGTGTGACATGCCCAAGGTCACCCAGTGGGTTTCCATGGCTGAGCTGGGAATCAAACCCTGGTCTCCTGGGTCATAGTCCAGCGCTCCAACCAATATACCACGCTAGATCTCTAGTTAATCACTAGAATTGATTGATTAATTGATTAAAGTGATTAATAAACAGAACTGAAAAATGCAAAATGAGCAAAGTGTTTCAACTTCTGCCTTTTGTATATGTGTATATGTGTTAAAAACAGTCCATAGAGTATATCCAGGGGACACATAAGTGCTGTCATGCAACTTTTGTTCATTTCAGTACAGTCTGTGCAGAAGGAGTCCCTGGTGAATTATGCTTCCTATTAAGAGTGGGAGTAGAGGTGGGGCCAGAGATTATTTGGCCTGCCATTGGGATTTTCTGCTTCAGGCGTCAAACAGTCTTGGACCAGTCCCACACCGGAATGTGGGCTTCTGCATCTGTATGTGTGTGTGTGTGTACTATGTCTGCTCATAAAGCATTGCAAGCTCCCAACTATCTCCAGAAGTGGTTCCATTGAGCATGCCGAGACCACATTCTTGTGAGTTTTGTGCCCACTACTGGATTGGAGATGGCAGCAGGCATGGCAGGGAGGTCAAGTCAGGGGGGCAATATCCTTCAGAGCTCGCAAGCATTTCATCTTGTTCTTCCTCTTTGGTTTCACAGCACATTTCCAGCCGACGGCACCGGGATGGAGTAGCTGGGAAGCCCAACCCCTTGTTGAGTAGGCACAAGAAGCAGCGTGGCATGGCAGAGCTGACGGTAAGTTGAGGCAGACATTTTCCAGGGTGAGCAAGGAGTTGTATGCAGCTCCTTGTCTGAATGTAGTGGAGCGCACTATTACCTGAGAGGGCTTGATAACTGAAACCCCATCAAGCTGAACAAGTAGCACGGTGAAGGCTGCTTTTCAAATCCAACATTAAAAATTCACATCTTCGAGAAGGGGGCATATTTTTAATCATTTTGTACTTCTCTGAAATATCCTTTGAGCTGTAACTCATGAGTTTCCCAGCTGAAAAGAGATTTGAATCTGGATTTGCTATGCTGATGCTCCTGTCTTCCTTCGATTGATCTCTTCCCCTCCTTCCCTCTTTTTCTCCATTTGCAGGGCTCTCTGGCCTTCCCCAAGGAGCTTCCTAAGTCACTGGCAGCCGGATTGCTGCCCAATCCACTGGCTGTAGCGGCTGCCATGGCGGCGGCGGCTTCCACCCCGCTGACGCTTCGACCAGCCCCAACGCCCCCACTGTTGCAGGGCCCGCCTCTGACGCACCCGCTCCTGCGCCCAGCTCCGGGGCCTATCCGAACTGCACACGGACCCATCCTCTTCTCGCCGTACTGATGCCGCCCGTCCGCCCACCTGCCTGCCACAGTCCTGGGACTCCTGGCACCACTGGATCCGCCCCCTTGGCAACTAGCAACCAGTCCTGGCAATGTCACACGGCGTCCAGTCCCATCTGACGGGAGCACCATGCTCCTTCCTTGCCCGTTTTTTTTTTCCTTTTTAACTGGAAATGGAATTCTTTTTTCTGAAAAGAGAAAAGGGACAATCCCACCCTTCCGCATACACACACATGCACGGCCCTGCTCTCAACCCCGATCTGGGGCCCCAGCCAAATCTGCACAAGTGCTGGGCTCTCCCAATGGGCTGAGCTGAGGTGTGTTCTTTGTGTGTGTCTGTGTGCATGTGTGTCTGTGTGTGCACATGTGCGTGTGTCAGTCACATCTCCTGAGGTACGAAAGGGTTGGGGAGCGGCATGGCCTCTCCAGGACTTTGCGGAGCACTGAAAGGGGAGGCAGTTCTGGTACCTCAGGGACTGATCAGCAAGCCATCTCTTTCCATCCCAGAGCTAGGGGAGGGGCGTGCTCCCCCCTCCCAATCATACAAGCCATTATCCACTTGCACTGAGAGGTGGGGGTGTGTATGTGTGTGCGTGTGCGGGACAGAAGATAGGGTCTCCATTCAAAAAGAGCCCCTACTGCAATAATGCTGGCCGGCACCTCCATGTACATATCCCCCGCCCCATTTTCCCCACTTGCCCTTCCCTGTGCTGGCCCCACCCTCACTGCGCTTCCATGCAATGGGGCCCTACCCCTGCCCCAGCAGGGCCCCTCACCGCTGCACCTCGACAAGAGACTGGCAGAGCAAGTACTGTGCTCCCATAGCCCTCCCACCGACCCTTCCTCCTGCACTAAGAGGCAGATGGACCAGCGGACGTCCACCGATTCAGTTGTGGTTGCCCCACCTGGAGGAACCAGGAGGCCTCCTTCCTCTGAGCTGAGACAAGCACTTGACCCCATCACCTAGCCCGGAAACAAGGGCATGGTCAAGAGTACTGCTCCGAGAAGAAGGGCAGGGATCTCTCCCCTTAAGAGTCACTTGCCTCTCTGTCTGTTTCAGACCTTATCCTTTGGGTTATTTGTGCTGTTGCCATGGTAGCACAACCTCTCTCTTTCACCTCCCCCTGTGCTGAGTCTACATAGCATGGGGTCCCATCCCTCCCCCCCCCCTTTCTTGAGTGGGTGGGACATTAACCAAGAGGCCAGGTTGTTGTTCGTTTCCTGGCGACTAAGCAGCCCCATCCTCCCAAAGCCCAAACTCACCCAGAGTACATAAAATTCCAGATGCTTGTCAAATTCCCTGGCACACATCCTAGTTGGCGCCTAACAGGGAGTGTGTGTGTGTGTGTGTGTGTGCACATTTGCATGTGTTGATTAATGGAACAATGGAGTTTTTCTCCCTCCTCTCTCTCTCTCTCTCTCTCTCTCTCTCTCTTTCTCTTTCTCTTTCTGTCCTGCCCTCCCACCTTCTCTCTTTCTTTCTCAAGCGCACACACATACACACAGATGCACAGATTCCCATCTTCCCAAACAGAGGTACGATGCAAGGCTCCGGACAGAATATCCCAGGGAGGAAGGTCTTCCATGCCATGGCCGATGCACTGGCCACGCTACTCTCCCCCAACCCTCTGCCCCTTACAAAACTGTGACTGAAGTTCAGAGCAATAGAGACACTGGCGTGTGGGGGAGGAATGGGATTCTCCTTCGCCCCCCAACTGGCATGAATCACGCCAGGCCTGCCCCGTGTTACCTCAGTCCTTGAAGCCTACAGGGCAACCTGTTCCTTTCCGTCCTTCCATTCTGCCCGACCCCAGGTGTCCTGTTCACCCCAGAGTGTCTGTCTCTCTAACCACCATCCGTTTGTCCATGCTAGACTTGCCCTGCCCCACTCCCTCTCTCTCTACTGCTGGCACCAATGCCTTTCTGCTTCATCCCACATAGCACCTTTTATTCCTCCGCCCCCCCCCGCCTCTCCCGCCCTTGACAACAATAAAAGAAGTGATAAGGCTCACTTGCGCCTGCATTCAGTCTTTGTGTCTGTCAGGGATTTCTGCGCTTGGATTGGGAGCATCATGGCTTCAGACTGCAATCACTCCCAGTAAGCTAGAGTGGACAGTGTGTTCACTTAGGATGCAGAAGGAGACAGGGATATGGTCCAGGAACCTCTGTGTTTGTCAGACAGTCTGAAGCTACCGGAGTGGTGAAGCCAGGTATCAGTATTCGGAGCAAGAAGTGTTGCTCTCTGCCTTTTCCATCTCTACAAGCAAGTGTATTCTCCTTCCTCGAACTCCACTCCACCTCAGAGGTCTTAGCTTGAAAACAGGCTCTCTGGGTCTCAATTCAGGTACAGCAGTCCATAATCCCATTCTGTTCCTGATGGTGTCACTGTGCAAAATTCAGTAAACTCAGAGAGCCCTGGACAATGTATGTGTCTGGGCGGGGGCAGTGAGATTTCAGGGAAAGAAGTGTTTCCTCCCTCTCATTTCAGTCCCTAGCAGCCCATTTGTGGACGTCTCAGTGAAGAACTTGTATTGCTTGCAAAGCTGCTAAATGGAGTTCAGGCAAGATTGATCTTCCTGCCCAGTTCTTAAAGTTTTAATTGCTACTATCACTAAATTAGGGACATCAGTGTTAAATCCTTCTGTTCAGATTTGTCCAAAAAGTGGGAGCAAAGGATTCTAACCCCCCAAATGTGATTTCTTTTATTGAGGGCCATTCTGCATGATATGATGTGAATGGGCTCATGATGGCACAGATCCAGACTCTGCCATTCTAACTTCTCAGAATATGTCTGTAGCATATGCAAGAATGTGCATGCACTTGAAGCACTGTGGTTTTAATTGGCGCAGATCACTGCTCACTGATGTGCACTCATTCAGACTGTTAGGTGTGAAATGACTCTCAAGGAGAGAGGTTTTGACAGGTCTGACAGCCTCCATCAGGGATGGAAAAAGTACAGCCTTCCAAGCTGTTGTATCTTCACCATCAGGCTGGCCAGAGCCGATGGGAGTTTCTGTCCAACATCTGGAGGGCCACCCCTTCCTACTCTGAATGGTAATCTGTCATTGGCAGCAAATTTTGAGAATTTTGAATTTTGATTGGGAGTAGGACCCATGGAGCAGAGTCAGCTAGGAGAATCTCTCATACCAGTGCTGCCCAGATTAACAAGAACATGATGTTACGTGGAGTTTGTTTCATTGTTGCTTATGCTGGAGAATTTCCCACGGGATACTGTCTTTTTACAGATAGTTCAAAGTTGCTTATTTGGATTCTCTGCCTGAAAATGGGCCAGCCCTGCAAACAGCACAGATTAGTTCAGGTTTTGCACTGGTTTGCTTCAATTCTTGCTCACTCGCATGATTAATCCTCCTTTTCCTTTTTGAGCAAGCAGGGACAATGGATTATGGATTGTACTGGGTCCAAGTTTCCATCTTAGCAGTTGCTATCTCCCTGCAGTTCATGTGACACCAGCCTGGGCTGGCCCAGAGGACTGGGGATCTGTGTTGGCTGCATGTATAAGTCACATCATACGCAGGGGTATTCCAAAATCATTTTCTCAGGATGCTTGATATGCAGCTGGCTGTATAATGTGCAGGAAGACTGGGGACTCTCAGGGAAAGAAGCTGTCTCTGGGCCTTTGACTTAGTACTAACAACAACAAAACACAACCTTTTGTTGAGGAGCGATTTTCCCTTTAGTTATGTCGTGCACACTACTGACTCCCAACAGCAGGGGGCAGAAGAACACGTGCTTCTGTGCAACGGAGGATATTATTATTATTATTATTATTATTATTATTATTATTATTATTATTATTATTCCTACCACAGGAGAACAGCCTCTTTTGGTGGATCCAGGTAACAAGGTTGGAAGATTTCTTACAATGTTCCTACAGTGGGGCGGGTTCTGTGTGGCATTGTCTCAACACTTTCACTCAAAAACCTATGAACTTGTTGGTGGACCAGATTCCTTGGACTAGTGAAAAGTGGATTGCCTTGACCTAAGCATTCAAAATGACATGGAGCTCAAGGTGAGACAGACTTCAAAGCCATAGGTAGATACATATACAATTTTATGAAATGCCTGCACTCAACTTGTGGTAAAAATTTAATGACAGGGTGATGCAGACAACTGACTTAGCAAGTGGTCAGATGCCCGTGGCAGTAAGTTAACAGTTGACTACAGCTCACATGTTTCCTATGTCAAATGATGTATCAGAAAGTAGAAATGCCACGGCGCTAATGTAAGAATTGCATTACACAAGCAAATACGCACACACTTCTAGATTCCCAAAGACAGCAAGCAAGAGGGAAGGGTGGTCAAAGGGAACCCCGAGGTGGCTGGGCTGAAGATGCCAATCCTGTATGCTACAGACCACTGCCTTCAAGCAATTAAAACTTTGCCAGGTGTGCAACTGACTGTGGCACTCTCTGTTGCTAGATGAGATGGCACTAGCTTAGGTGGCTTTTGACAGGATTATACAAATTCAGGGATTTACTATATAACTGGACTTCTGGCCAGCTAAGCAGGAGCAGGCTGAGCCCTGAGGAAGGTCTAAAGGAAAGGGAACAGGGTGACAGGGCTACTTAGCCCTTAGCAGGATTTTTATTTTATTTTTTATTTTATTTTATTTTATGGCAGAGCAGGCATTCCAAATACAGGCGCCAGAAGCTGGCATGCAGGTTGTTGCTAAAATGTACTAATAGTGACAAGGACAGGTAAGTTCAAACCAGCAGAATTCCACATTCTTTTCCTCCAAGGAGGTCTGGGTTCAAATCCAAGCTCAGCCCAAAGTTTGGGACTATGATCAGGGTTCAAGAAGAAGAAAAACTGCCTCCTTCAAGGAATCATTGAGCCTCTGCCTTGCTCAGTGTTGTCTTTTTCCCCCCTGGACTGGTCACTCTGATATCAGTGAGGCAGTCAGTCTGTTCCTGCTTTTAGTCTGAAATTTAAACAAGCTATCCAAGTTGCTGGACATGACTCCAAAAAATGAGTTTCAGCACTTTGGACTGCCTCTGGGTTCACTGCCACCATGCTGCTGCTGCCTGGATGTGGACCTTGAGATTCTGTTCCACAGTGGGAGGTGGAGCAGCTGCTCCCATCTATTCACTTTCACCCTTTCCCGCATGTGTGGTGCCTAGCAGAGTTCCCAATAGGGAAGCTGGTAAGGGACAGGAGTGTGTAGAATAATGAGCAGTAGTGGCTCCCGCCGGCTGTCACTTTTTAGATGTTGCTGCACCCCAGCACCCATCAGCCCCAGCCAACATGCCCAAAGGATTTTTGTAATGGGAGTTAAAAGCCTAACAGTAGCTAGAGAACCACAGCTCCCATGCTGTTCTTGTAGCCTTACCTTTCCTCCTTTAAAAATATGCTTATTTAGCACAGTTCCTCTCACTATTGCTAGCTTCTCTCTAAGGGAAAAAGAAAAAAAGATTAAGTATAATCATCCCTCCAGAACCCTCGTGAAAGTGAAAAAAAACCATGAATAACTCCAGCCTCCCAAACCACATTTAACACACAAATAAGTATGATCACCATATTCAACCCATCATGGATATCTCTGAGGCATCACAAGGCAGAAGTGGGTGGCTGGTGGGGCTTACTGCCACTTCTACTGCTGCCCTACATCGTTTTTAATAGGGCCTCATTCAGAGTTTCTTAGTCTTATGAGACTTGCAGTCCTTTTTAAAAATGGCCTAGAGAGGCAGCAGAGGTGACAGCAAATAATCCATGAATTATCAAATCCGCAAAAGTGAAACCCACAAATGTGGAGGGCTGACTGTATACTATATTAGAAAGTGCCTCTTTGCATGTACAGAGTACATTTATTCAGTATTTGGGAAGGATATCCTCCCCTGCCTCCATTAAGGAGGTCCAGCTCCAAGAGAGATGGTTTGCAAGCCTATGTCTAGGGCATACGCCCCATCACCACTCTACCACCACCACCACCCCAAAACAAAGCACTGCTGCCTACAGCTTTCCTGAGAGCTTTCTGAGTGCATTGTCCAAAAATGCTTTTAAAACTTGTAAAGCTGATACAGCTCGGGGTGGTGTTCCTGTCCTGCAGCTAAACTTTCTTCTGCCAGGATTCTTTTCTGACCGTATCCAGTGAGGGCCAAACAAAGCAGGAGGACACTCCAGATTTTCACACAACTTTCATGCTGTCACTCCTAGTCTCTCACCCTCCCTATCTCCACCTGCTGAACTTTCTAGGCCAGAAAGGAAATGTAGTTCAAATACCCGTTCTCACATATCCCGATCAATTCAGACAGCATGCCTCAGCCTTCATGCACGTGTTAGATCTGGCGGAATAGAATATGCTTGCAGTATTCATCTGCAACCAGTTCTTCTCTCTCACCATTCCTTGGGGATTTTTAACCAAGCAGTCCTCCTTCCTGAGAAAAGTTCAAGGCTGCAGACATGCATTTATTTGCAACAGGCAAATGATGCCTCATGTTTGCCTTAACTGAGGAACAGAGATCTTCTGTGTGTAGACACTAATTCTGTACAGGATCTTGTGCTGAGTTCTATCACATACAGTTGCATGAATGTTTACCATCTGTATGCAACAGAATGCCCCAGTCAGCAGTGGGGTTTCCCAGGTATGTATATAAAGTAAAATTATATGTGTGCATTAATCGTTCGGCATATGCAGTGACTCAGGAATAAAGCAGTTTTGAAGCAGCAAACAGCCACGTTCTGCGTTGGATCTTTCTCTTCCAAAGGCAAGAAGATATTGTAGCACCTATCCCAATGGTGTTCCCAAGCGCAGTCCCTTCTTTAGTATAAAGCAGGGGTGAGGAACCTCTGAAGATGACGGACTACGTGATCTCTCACCATGGGCTATGCTGGTTAAGGCAGGTGGGAACTGCAGTCTAACATCTGGAAGGCCTCCAATTTCTTATCACTCCCTTAGCAAATGAATGGATAAGATTTCATTCTGATGGAGAATATCCAATACTGCAATTTGGGTTACTTTTGTGGTGAGGAGAGTACTTGTTTTGTCACATACACACAAAAACTGGGGGGGGGCACAATCCCTGTGGGCAACATTTCCACAAAAATATGTACATGACTCAGTTTCCACTAAGGGGCCATGTGGTATGAAAGCTCTACACACATATGTGCGCATACACACATCTGCCACCTATCAGAAGGATGGACAAAGAATGCCAGGTGCTATAGGCTATATTTCAGAGAAAGGTAATGGTAAACTACCTCTGAGTATTCCTTGCCTAAGAAAACCCCATGAAATTCATGGGGTCACCATAAGTTGACAGGCAACTTGAATGCACATACATAGCCACCAAATAGAAAGTGGCCTCCTTACTGCATTGTTGCAATGTGTGCAGCTTTTGAAAGGGCCACAGCCCCACAGCAGCACCCCTTGTTTGTGTGCAGAAGGTCCCAGGATCAAACTCTGGCAGCTGAAAGGTCATATAGCAGGCTGGGTGAAAGCTCTCTTCCACCCTTTGACATTGAGGAGCTCCTGCCAGTCCAAGTAGGTAACCTATTACTGGGCTAAACAGAACCAGACCTGACATAAGGCAGCTTGCTACGTTGCTCTGCTTGAAGTCACTGATTTGGGAAAAAGGACTACGGCTCAGTAGTACGGCATGGCAGCTTTGCATATTCAGCTGCTCAGATTCAGTTCCTAGCCTCTTCAAGTAGGCTAGGAAAGGCCACACCTAAACTCTGCAAAGCCACTGCTATCCAACATACCATACTGAGCTTAGTGAGAGCAATGGAAAGTTGCTTTTATGGACTACCAGTCCCAGAATCTCCCTGCCACCTTGTGGGCGATGCTGGTAGGGTAATTCTGGGAGCTGTAAGCCCAAAATGTAACCTTTCCTAAGTCTGATTTCAGTGGACCAAAGATCTTGTCGGGTATAAGGCAGTTTCAGCTGAGCAAACAGGCCAGTCTAATGGAAGTCACTCCCCATGTCAGCCACTGACTTTTACCTCATTGTTCAACTTGCTACACATGTATTTGGATACAGCTTGAAAAGGCAGCAAAAAGCAGAACAGTATAGCCTACTATCTGGATCTTTCCTATATACCTTGGTGGCGGGGAGGGGATAAAAATCATTGCACTGTAATTGCTCAGTAGGTGTCAGATGGTGAGAGGAATGCAATTAAGAACTCAGGAGATTCAGCAGAGGCAAAAAGCACTGAGAACTCAGATTCTGTCAAGCAAACATCTCCATTATGCAAGAAGAAAGGCCTAAGAAAGGGCAGTTTACATGGGATGTGATGGCCTGCAGCCAAATCAGCCCTCCAGGCAATAACTGGATCAGTCCGTTCTAGCTCCATATCTCTGGGTCACTGTGATTTTGATCAAGCGATTCAAACCCAGCCAATGCAGAAAGGTTGTGATGCTGGCAAAGACAACATCAAACAATTTTAAAACCAGTCTGTGTAATCTGCGCATTTTGCAGAATTTGGCACTTAAACCAGGATTGAGCATTTTGCTAGCCTTCAGCGGAGGAGATGTTCCTCCGCTTCTTTCTTTTTAAGAATTATATTTTCATCTTTTGAAAACACGTCACATTATAGGAAAAGGTTTCTTTCCAAACTTCTATCATCACAATGACTATGCCAATACAATATAATTCTGTTTTTCACAAAGTTTACAGAAATAGCAAAATCCATTCCTTTGTGATCTTTTATCTGATATATCAAAAGGATTTTTTTTCCCCCTCATTGTTGCAGGCAATCATTATGGCTTTCCAGTGAGGTTGTTAATTCTATTTTGTAACAAAGATTTAATTGCTCCTTGGATGCAATGGAGAAAATAACCCAAAAGCAAGGTTTACAAATGCACACTGATTGTGTGACAATATTCACAAAACTGGCCCAAGAAAT
Organism: Cyclura pinguis; assembly: GCA_030412105.1. Taxonomy (NCBI): domain Eukaryota; kingdom Metazoa; phylum Chordata; class Lepidosauria; order Squamata; family Iguanidae; genus Cyclura; species Cyclura pinguis. Next base: position 191,067,789 of record CM059600.1, on the reverse strand, counting down.
TCTACCGCCTGAGACAAAACAGCAAATGGTACATGCGCGTGTGCACACATGCACACACTTTGCGTTAAGATGCATGGTACATAAGGCACTCGAGGCAGAAAATCCCACATAATGTTCTTTCTCTCTATGCAGTGTAAAAAACACAAAATATTAAATTAAAAAACTAAGAGTTTGCTGCCTGAAGCACCTATCTCCCTCTATCTAACAGCAGGTCTGCTCTGAACATGTTTAAACTTAAGAAGAGCCCCACCATACATGATTAAACTTTTTCTACTGTGTGACATTTCCAACATATGAAAGTGTCAAACACATTGTTTAACCTTGCAGTCAAGCCACGTGTCAACAACAAAGTTATGCCGAATCTCCCCTGAAGACGAATGTCAACCAGATGGACGAATGTAAAAAAAACTGAATGATTTGTGAATTATCCCTCAAATGTTATGTAATATATCCATGCTTGTATCTTTATACTAAAGTTATTTACAAGAGTCTTCCATAACTGGATCTGAGATTACTCATACTGTGGTAAACAAGCACTCATTCTTCCTACAGGTTTTTCCCCAAAAGCCATCACATTGTGTTAAAATGCTCAACTGATCATATATCACTAATTCCTGAAAGACAACATGGAAGGTTCAAAAACACACATTCTAGGGTGACACCTACTACTGTGATTTCAAATTAGCTCTCTTTCAGGTAATTCCAGCAACTCTTCTGGGGAAAATGTTTGGTTTTGTTTTGGTTTTGCCACCAAGAAAAGCCCATTCCACTGCTGTCTAAAATCAATATAAAGAGTCATATGAAGAGAGCCTCATCTACTTCAATTTATTTTTGTGGTTTCCCAGGGTTTCAACAACATTTGCTTAAGTAACATTTGCTTCTTGCAAAGAAGCTAGTAAAATGGGGGCTGGACAGGGCTACTGTTAGTTGGATTTGTAACTGGTTGACCGACTGAACCCAAAGGGTGATCACAAATGGCTGCTTTTCATCCTGGAGAGAAGTGACTAGCGGGGTGCCACAGGGTTCTGCCCTGGGCCCAGTGCTGTTCAATATCTTCATCAACGACTTGGATGAAGGACTAGAGGGCATGCTCATCAAATTTGCAGATGACACCAAATTGGGAGGAGTTGCTAATACGCCAGAGGACAGGATCAAAATTCAAAATGACCTGGACAGATTGGAGAGCTGGGCCAAGGCTAACAAAATGAAATTCAACAGAGAGAAGTGTAAGGTCCTACCACTTAGGTAGAAAAAATGGAATACAGAAATATAGGATGGGGGACACGTGGCTGGATAGCAATACGTGTGAAAGGGATCTAGGAGTCTTAATAGACCATAAGCTGAACATGAGTCAGCAGTGTGATGCGGCAGCCAAGAAAGCCAATGCAATTCTCGGCTGCATCAATAGGAGTATGGTGTCTAGATCGAGGGAGGTACAGGTACCACTCTACTCTGCTTTGGTTAGACCTCATCTTGAATACTGTGTCCAGTTCTGGGCACCCCAATTCAAGAAGGACATGGTCAGGCTGGAGCAGGTCCAGAGGAGGGCAACCAAAATGGTGAGAGGCCTGGAAGCCATGCCCTATGAGGATAGACTTAGTAGGTATGTTTAGTCTGCAGAAGAGAAGGTTAAGAGGGGACATGATAGCCATGTTTAAATATTTGAAGGGATGCCATGTAGAGGAAGGAGAGGGCTTGTTTTCTGCCGCTCCAGAGACCAGGACAAGGAGCAATGGATTCAAGCTGCAGGAAAGGAGATTCCACCTGAACCTCAGGAGGAACTTCCTGACAGTCAGGGCTGTCCGGCAGTGGAATATGCTGCCTCGGAGTGTGGTGGAGTCTCCTTCTTTGGAGGTTTTTAAGCAGAGGCTGGATGGCCATCTGTCAGGAGGGCTTTGAGGGTGTTCCTGCATGGCAGGGGGTTGGACTGGATGGCCCGTGTGGTCTCTTCCAACTCTACATTTCTGTGATTCTATGATTCTAAGCTTTGCACTCCCTTTAATCCTTGTAAAGGAATGGGGACTGACATTTGTTTCAACCAAAGACAAACACTGGATTTACTTTCAGGCATGCATACACAAAGCCAATAATTTTGAGCAGACTCATAGAAGACTGGGAGGCACAACACAACAATTTTTTGAAAAATATTAACATCTCCCCAGCAAAAACTGTAACTCAAGTAGGTATTCTTGGCCAGTGATTAATCTGTTTTCCCCAGACTCTTCACCTCCTGGTAATCTCCCAACTGGTGGGGAGGCGGGGGGAATTGCTGTGAGGCAGGAGTAACAATTTAATAGATACAGCCATTTCAGTAAAACAGCCAAATTGCAGTGATCCTAATGAACCAGAAGAGTCATAAACCTCTTGTTTTGTTGTTGTTGTTGTTGTTGCCTGCAGCAATTGTTACAGACACTGTCACTGTGGCCGTGGTGCTTAAAATGCCCCAGTCTGACAATCTACAAGATGAATGGGCAGAACAATATTTGGGAATCCAAGTTTGTTTGATGACATGAGCATTTCCTAAGTCCTGCAAGGCTCCCATTTAGTCAGGAAGGGGAGAAATCTTCACATACACACATCTTCTTTATTTGGCAGGTAGCTGGGATTTTTTTTTTTAAATCCGATTGGCTCTAATAGGAAGGAAGATAACTTTGCTTTTTTCCTTCGTCCCAGGGGCGTATCCTCTACTAGATGAAAAGATCCCAGATTTCCTCCTCCCCTTCTCTCTCTCTCCCTCTCTCTCTCTCTCTCTCTCCCTCTGTCACACACACACACAAACACACTGACACCAGAACGCAATCTTTTTACCTTTAGCACAAGCCAGAGCGGTGCATGCACAATGGCAAAACCACCCGTCAAGACAAGAACCCTGTATATGATTGCCTTCTCTAAAGTATTCCATAGCCAGTGGGACAGCCTCCCAAGAACTGTAGGATTACTCCTGGACTAAGGAACCCACCAATTGTCCTAAAGACAATGTCAAATTGTCTACACACATGGATAGTCTCACCGCATTCTCTCCTAGCTCTGACCACTTCCGCCCTACACTGTTATAGTGCTATTATTCCACGTTCAGCATCCTGTGGAATCCTGGGACTTGCAGTTTAGGGAGGGGCCTTTAGAATTCTCAGCCAGAGAGCTCTTTGGCCTCAGGAAACTGCAAACCCCAGAATTCCACAGGATGTTGAAAGCAGAATGATAGACCTGTGACAGCGTAGTGCAGAAATGGCCTTAGACTAGTGTTGGAGTACAAGGCCATTTCCGCCCTATACTGTTATAGCGCTATTATTCCACTTTCGGAATCCTGGGGTTTGTAGCTTAAGGAGGGGCATTTAGACTTCTCAGCCAGAGAGCTCCTCATTAAACTACCAACCCCAGAATTCCACAGAATGTTGAAAGTGGAATAAGCACTGTAACAGTGTAGGTCGGAAATGGCCTCTGTCTCTTTAATAAAATGACCGGCTGTAACTGTGCTTTCATCCAAAGCCAACAACATGGTGGACAAAGTCTGTGATAGCCTTGCTTCATTTTGTGAAACTGAATTTATATTTTGGTGATCAAAGCTGAATGTTCGAAGTATGTCTATGCTCTTGTACAAATACAGCTAACGCTACTGAAAACTTGTGCACAATTCCATTGTTTATGGTATCAGTAGGTCATAGCGTCGCTTATAGTATCAATTGCCCTTCTACCATTATGAAGAACATAATGCAGAAACAGACCAAAAAACTATCAAGTCCAACAACTACTTCCTCCATGGTCAGTTGAATGCTCATGAAAGCCATCTAGCAGGTCATAAGTGCAACACCACCTTACAGTTCCTGAGCCAGAGCATTTAATATTTGGAGGGCAACTTTCTACCTGTAAGAAACTTTGCTTTACTTGAATCAGTGTAATAAAATTGCTCTGAAAAATTACATTTATTGGGTACAATCATATTCACTATTCACCTCAAGTCAAAGCAACATTTTGAAAAATTCATCTGGATAGGGGCTTCCAAAGAAAGAAAGAAATCTAGCCATAAGAGCATTGATAGCAGGAACTTTGTTATTTATTTAGAGTCTTCAATCTGATTTATTACCTCTTGATAGAAAACCAGTGCCTTTCATTCTTTGCTGTCCCTGAGCAAGAATTTTGAGATCTGAAGTTTTTTTTAAAAAGAAGATATCTAAGCTACTGGAAAATTTTTCTGTTTACTGGAACTGCCTTTTAAAATTCTAGTTAATATGTTTTGCAGTTTTAAGTACTTCACCAAAGAGCCTCTTGATTAGAGAAAGAATAGTTTGTTTTCACTTTCTTGCTGGATGAAATCGTAACAACTTGCCTGATTTATCTTCTTCTTCAAAAAATGTTTTTGTTTCAGATATCGTTCCAATTTCAAAAGCATCAATTCAGTCTACTTTCTTCCAAGTGCCCCTTTGTTGACTACAATTACTGTCCAAATAATGTTGTTTATATTTCTTTTCTAAATACTCTGTTTGTATTAGCAGTACATCTACATTCTATCATTTCTATTCTTACAGGATAGAGCAGTAACCAGAGCACCACTAATTGCAGATTTAAACACAGCCCACAGGACTATCCTACCACCTAGAGCTCCATTATTATGAAAATAGACTTTATTATCATTTGCAACTCAACCTCAAGCAAAGTGATCATAAAGCAAAAGAACATTTAAAGGCCAAGCTATCTTCCTTGATTTAGCATTAGTTTTTGCATCAGCACAATTCAGTAAAGGCATCTGAAAAACAGCAACAATATTATCTAACTTTGCCTATGATACATGGTTAAGACAAAGTCAATGTACTGCAGATAGAAACTATTTTTATTCACATAAACACTGGCCTTCAATCCAGGCTGCTTTTTTAATCCCAAATTTCCAGTCCTTTGCATGTAGTAACAAACTTGAAAACATGTAGACAATGCTGGGAGAGGTAACTGGAGACCACAAAAGGTTAAGAGAGCAAAGGGCTGCAACTTAATACTATAATACATCTGGGGTAGGAATCATCTGGCCATCCAGATGTAGTTAAACTGCAGCTTTCAGCAATATGTACCACTGGCTAAGCTGCGGAGGGTTGCCAGAAGCTGCAGTTTAATAATGCCTGTAGGGCCTTTGGATTCTCCCCCCTTGCTACAATTTTTTCTAGCCCATGTATTTCATGCATTCCCCCCAACTCCTTTTTCTGCCCCCTTGGGTCAGAAATATTTGTTGCAAAAAAAATTTTGCAAAAAAAAATTTCACAAAATTTTTCAAAAAACAATTGCTCTGAAATGTTTCATAATATCCACTGGGGGTGTGGGATGCATTCCTATCACATTTTTGTGGGGCCCCCGGGCAATATTTGAAAACCAAAATAAGGTTAAAATGCCCCCATAGAAGTGTTTGAGGGTAATGTTTGTTTGTTTGTTGTTTTGTTTGTTGGAGGAGATGCAGCCCCCAAGGCCCCTAGGGAGTTTACTACGGCCCTATCCATAAGTTTCTTCCCTTTATCCTTCTGTTAGCTCTTGTGCGACTGTGTGAGTGTTTAGATCTTTGTGTGCATGTATGAAGTTTTCAGTAAAACATATTTTAGTTTACATGTGAAATCTCTGGCTTGTTCTTTCCTGTGTGACCCCATAAACATCGCTGGAAAGATCTTGTCAAGTTACCCTCCTCTCACAGGGCTCCTAATTTTTGAGTTAATTAATTCCCCTCTGTCACATGGAGGTACTGGCATCACACGTGGACCCCTGAGTCATCCACATTTTGGAGTAGCAAGGGTCATTTCCGCACTACACTTTTATAGCATGATTATTCCACTTTCAACTTCCTATGGAATCCTGGGGTTTGCAGTTTAGGGAGGGGCCAGCTGGCTCTGCTCTCTCTGCATGCCAGCCCCTCCCTAAACTGCAAATCCCAGGATTCCATAGGATGTTGAAAGTGGAATAATCACGTTATAAGTGTGTAGTGTGAAAATGGCCAAGGTCTTGCAAATTCCAGGCTACGCCTTCCTTGACCTGTAATCCACTCATCCACTTTTCCACTTCCTCCCACTATGCAAAGGAATATCACCTTTTCTGGTAAGTCATGTCATCGCAAGATACGTCTAAAGTTATTCCTGTCTTTATTTGCCACTATTGAGTAGGTGCTCTCTCTCTCCTGTTCCCCTGCCTGATTTCAAATGACAGAGAAAAATGTCACCCATAGAAAGACTTCTGAGTCAGATGTACTTTGGATAGGTACTGGAAGAAACCGTCCTTCAGGAACCCTGGTCCCAAGACATTTAGGGCCTTGATGGTTAAGGCCTACACTTTGGATTGAATCTAGAAGTGCACTGAAAGGCGATCAGGTACGAGTCAACAGCCTATCAAAATCTTGTGTGAAAATGGTTAGCACCCCATTTCTTCATTGGAAAACAGTATGGGAGTGGGGATATATAAAGCTGAGATGCAGGGGATGAGTTTAATTCTCTTCTTCCTTCTCTTATCAGCTTCCCACCCTACCCAGCTAAACGACTTTGTTCCCATAGGGCTCCAGATAATCATTTGTAAGGTGATTACAGGTCTACAACCCCACAGATGAGCAATGCAGCTTGGGGATGGAGGTACAAAAGGAAAACTGGTTCTGAGGAAAGGGTTTAACACTCCTCTTCCCACCCACACCCATTGTCTCCTCCTGGCACTGTTTTGTGGAGAAGCGGGGCTAGTTGTTTTTTTAATATATATCTCACTCATATTTGATTGTGGCCTTTAGACTTAACAATAATAGCAACAATTATGTTTATTTACAGCATCCTTTTCACCAAAGAGCAGAACATCAACATATGCAGTCAAAGGCAAGGACAACAAAGCATAGGGCCTTTCCACACTACACTGTTATAGTGCTATTATTCCACTTTCAACATCCTATGGAAACCTGGGGTTTGTAGTTTATGGAGGGGCCTTTAGAATTCCCAGCCAGAGAGCTCTCGGACCTCAGTAAACAACAAACCCCAGAATTCCACAGGATGTTGAAAGCAGAATAATAGCCCTATAACAGTGTAGTGCAGAAAGGCCCATAGACTGGACTTCTTCAACCTGGTGCTTTCTTTGTAGATGTTTAGACTAACAGTTCTATTAACCTTGGCCACGGGACATGCTGGCAGGGGCTAGGTGAAAAACAAGACATGCAGATGGCAGAGATCCTAGGATAAAGATTTAAAATTCACTTTAAATATAGTATTGAAAGAGAATTACTATAAAATGTTATATCAATGATATATGACACCAGCTAAATTATTCCAAATATCTAAAAAAGAAAAAGGAACTTGTTGGAAATGTAAAGAAAATAGAGGGTCATTTTTTTCATATATGATGGTTGTACCTAGAGGGAAAGTACTAGAAGCAGATGCATACAATAATATCAAAACTTCGTGATACTCAATTCAAATTGAAACCAGAGTTATATTTGTTAAACATGATTGATAATTATTCAATGATTAAAAAAGAATTCTAAATTGATATTATACTTGGTTACATTTGCAAGACTAAACTATGTGCTAAAATAGAAAACTAGAGAGAAACCCTCAATAGACAACTAGCAGATAAAAGTAATGGATATCGCAGAGACAGAGAAGTTAACAATATTAATAAAGGAGAAATCGGTACAACAATTTGAGTGTGAATGGAAGCCAATTACATTAAAAATTGGTGGAAGAAATGTTAAAATGGGAAAATTTGTAAAATACTTGAGATACGCACATGTTGATTTTTTATGTGTTTAATTAATTAAAAAAAAATAAAAAGAAATCAAACCAGGACAGGCCTCCTCTAGCTTTAATAGTTGTTGTTGAAGAAGGAATTTCAGCAGGTGTTGCTAAAATTACCTCTTCCACCCAACCTTTAAAGGTACAGCAGCCCTGACTGGTTTTTTGTTTGGCAATCCTAGGAAAGCCTTATGGGAGTTACAGTCCAAAGCGTGCAGAGGGGAAGACTGACCTAGTGGATAACGCTGTGTCTCTCTTACATTTTATTCTCCTCCCCTGAAAGAGCTGGATGGTGCCTACAGATTTTGCTTTGTTGAATTTATGCAAAGGAATTAAAGAAACCCCCAAAGATTATTTAAAAAAAACAAAAACCAAGGCTTTGTTGGCAGTCAGAAGAAACATGCAGCTGTGTTCAGCTGTAGCACCCAAGCAGCCAAGCAGAGGATGGGAAACTGCAGAGAGAGTTTCCTCTCAAAAGCATCCCCCCCAGAACAAGGGGCCCCAGTACACACCAGGTCTTTTCTGAATCAAACTGTCAGCAGAGTAAAGATTTTGTAGAGATTTTACAAGGCAGCTATCCATCTTAACAAAACTCATTAGCAGATGACCCTACCGATTTCAAAGCCAAAAAATCCCCAAAATAAGATAAAGAGTGCAGTATTTTGACCCAAGTGATACACTGAGAAAGCTAAATGAAGGTAACAGTTTCTCTCCAGCAAAAAATTCCATTGAAATCAGGAGACAACAGCAGTAACCGGAAACAGTGAACTCTCTTTTTCTCATTGGGGATGTGTTCAATTAAGATTCCACGTTCTTAATTGCTTAATGAATGGATCCTTTCAATCCTCGCTCTCATGAACTCAGTAACCCATCCCTGGGTGTACAGAAACGGTGGGGTGGGGAGGGCTTTTTGGACTGGTTTCAGAAGCTCCAAAAACTGGTCCAGTACGCAGTCATCTTGGGGCCTAACCAGGCAAGAAAACAAATCTGGAATGGGGTCTCTAGAGTTTACCAAATAGCAGCCACAGAGAAATGTATGTATAAAGGAGCGGGAGGGAGGGAGAGACAAAAAGAGAGAGAGATTCACAGTGCGACTGTTTTCCAAGGCCATTTTCCTGCTGATGGAAGTCACCCGCCCACCCACACGAAGCTGCTAATTGCTCCACGAGGGAAAACATCCACATACAGCTTATGGTCATAAACATTCAAGTGTGGGTAAAGTGTAGCCCTCACAGTTGTTTTTGTGGCCTTTGACTTCTGCAGACTTCCCAGAATCCTTTTTTTCCGGATTTTAAAAAAGGTAAAATTTCCCGTCCTAGATGCCTTGAGGAGCAGCAATTCTCGTTTTAAATAGCATGCAAATCTATCCCTTACACTCTTTGATATTTTAAGAAAAAATACCAGTTTTTCAAAACCAGAAGTGAACTCTGAGCCACTTCTGAGTTTCATTCTGTATTTAATTTTTTAAAAAATATTGAATTTAATTAGCTTTTGTTTGTATTTTTTTTTTTTTACTCCCAAAGGTCCTGTGACAGAAAATTGGCTTCTTGGCCAACCACAGGTGCCCATCCTGCCTCAGTAAGATAGTACTAACAGGAGGAGGTATTAATCATCATTAGAAAAATTAAATCTCTTCTCCCCAAGAGCTGTGGTCCAAAACTACTCTGGACCTTCCCCTGAATGACTGCTCTTAGGAGAGCAGATCTCTCCATCATCCTGTCTATATAGGTCCTCAAAGGTATGTCCCACACTGCAATGAAAAGACATTTGCTACTATATAAGTGTGGATAAATCTGCAGTATTAAATTCCAGTGCCATGTTGTTGCATTCTTGCTTGGGAGTAAATATTCCAGCCACTACCAGGAACAGGATGTTCAAGGGCTTGTTCATCATTCTTCACAGGATGAAACTAAGAGAATCTCTAATCTAGTGTCCTCCAGAGGTTGTTGGACTACCACTCCCATGATCCTTCAATATTGCCCATGTTTTCTGATGTTGATGGGAATTTTTCTCCAAAACATTCAGAGGGCACCGAGTTGGGGGAGTTGTTGTAAACTAGCTTTCCTCACCTTGGTACTCTCCAGAAGGTTGGAGCTACCATGCCCATCATCCCTGGGCAATAGCCTTCTTGTCAAACTGATGAAAGGCATCGCCCAAACTGGAGCTACCCAGTTATCTCCTCTAGACAAACTGATTCCTCATTTGAGAAAATTGCCCTTGGAATGCAGGATACAGCGGGTGGTGCAATTGAATGTTCCTCCACATTAAAAAGGTTGTGGAGGCTCCTTCTAATGATAAAACTTGATGCCTTTCATGTGTATGCAGGGAATGCTTTGATGCAGAAGCAAAATCAACAACATTGTCTCCAAGACACATATCATTCTTAGCCTTATTGGTGGTCTTTGGGGGCAACATCCACAACCTCTCTCAACACCCACTCCATGTCTTGTTCCTGTCTCCACCAACATCACAGCACCACCACTAAAATGACAGCAGAACTTTGCACTTTTTCAACAGGGAGTCCTCTGAAGGTGGACTTCCCTCTCCAAAGCAGAGAGCTGGGTCCAGCTGTCTTTTTACACTATAGCCAGCCTTCTAGAGGGGATAGGCTTACTTTGTCACATGCTCCCCCCCAGCTTTAACTACTTTGTACAGAGATCTGCATTCCAGTCACCCATTATGTTTTCAGAAATGGGGACCAACCAGAAAGCAACATACAACCCAGGCCTGGAAAGTAATGCCACTAATCTGTGCTATGCATAGTGTTGTGCCTCAAGCTGGAACTTGCCCAGGAGTAACCAGAATAGCAGACATGTTGCCAGCTAACCTTTTTTGAGAGTAGAGGAAGACTAGAAAATATTCCAAACTTCATTAACTTTAAGCACTTTCAAATTCTTCAGTCAGGCTGACTGGTACAATAACAGAGAGGATGGGTGAAGAAGGCTAAATATTGGGGCAGGTGTTATAGCCATGAGCTGCCTAAATATCTGGTCTGATCTTGGAAGCTGAGGAAGGTCAGCTATGGTTAGTACTTGGAGGAGAGACCGTCAACAGATATTCAGTACTGTAGGCTATATTTCTGTCAACAAATAGTACTGAAGGCTAAATTTCCAAGGAAGGAACTTGCAAAACCATCTCTGAAAATTCCTTGTTCTAAAAAACCTGATGAAATTCATGGGGTCACCATAAGAAAACTTAACACACACACACTGGTCATGTGGCCTGCATTATAGACTCAAAAGACAGGTGGTTGAATGGCTTCACCTGCTTCCGCAGGTGCAGGGATGGGGTTACGTCTAGGATTTGGGGCAGACTCAGAACACAGTGTCTTGCAGGGTGACCAACTACAAACAGGGCAGAAGACATTGCAACATTTGAACATGCTAAAGCACTGGCACATTTCAAAATGATTCCTCTAATTTAAATAGAAACACAGTGCTTCTCAACCAACTGGAAAGGACTGTGACCTTCATGTCTGCCTGCTCAGCCTGCTGCCCAAGAGCTCATTGTGGGTGGGTGTGCAACTTCAAGGCCCCTCCATGCTTTCCTTCCTTCTTGTTCTGCAACATCATTCAAATAAAGACAAGGACAGGATAGTCTTTCAAACAGAGGTGACCTTCAACTAAAGTACTGTCTTTTGTAATGTAGGACATGCGGCCACCACTGTCACCCACCCACGCCCGGTTTGCAGCATGTTCTTGCAGCTGTTGCAATGTCTTGATGCTTCGGAGCTCCCTTGTGTTTATTTTGCAAGAACACATATTTATCTAGAGCTTTGCTGGACAGCAGGGAGCGGTGAAGAACAGGCACTCTATGTAAACAGACACGAACATCAGTGTTGTTCTGCTGTGCTTACTGAACCAGCAGGGATTTCAAGGGTGAGGTGCCGGTGCCTGACAGATTGCAGAATGGACTCGCCCCAGCCTAGGCAGTTTTGTAGCAAGGGGTTTGTTCACCCAAGGCTGCTGGTCCCCGTCATAAGGGTGATCAAGTATTTGCCTCTTTATTATTTTGTAAATACAGTCAGCCCTCCACATTCACTAGGTTTAGGGTACAGGGCCCCCACAAAAGTGGAAAAATGGCAAATATCAAAATGTGTGTGTGCGCACATCTGTGGAAAGGGGGCTGGGGCATGCTGGGGAGAGCAGACACCCAGGATGCAAATATGGTCAGGGACAGGAGAGGGAAAGAGGGTCGCCCTATACTTCCTATACTTGCTCTCCCTCACACATCTCCTTCCTTGAGTTTAGGTGGAGGCATAGAGATAGGTTTGTGGTGCTGAGAAATCAGGCTGCAAATCATCCTTAGCTGGCTAGGCACTGGCTGGTGGAGGAGGACCAGAGGCAGGTTTTTCAAAAGCTATGTGGCCTGACTGGAGCTGCCAAAAGGGAAGGTTCCCCTTGAAAAGAAGCACTTGAGGTAGGGGTTGAAGAAACTCACAAATAATCAAATCTATGAAAGTCAAGCCCACAAATGTGGAGGGCTGACTGTACCATTCCTGAATCCCTAAAATGTCAGTCCCTAACAGGGAAAGGAGTACGATGGCCAGCCTTACCTAAGGCTGCATGTGTTCTACATTTCATTCAACATGTAGTTAGGTGATGCATTAGTTTTAAAACACACATTTTTAAATAGAAGCTGTGGGAGGTATAATAATAAGAATTAGAAAATTGGGACAACAGTGAAAAGTAGAAAAAGTTTCTATCTTTTCCTATCATGACAGAAAATAAAATCCTAATGCATATTTCCTCCAGAGCTACTGTTTGACACAGAGAGTTTTTCATCTGTGCCAAATAACAGCAGCGTGCATGTGTGTGTTGGGGCTGTATTTCATCAGAATTTTGAGAGTGGTGGATGAGGAAAGAGTTAACCCCACCCTCTGCATGCACATATACTGTGATCCTAATTTTCATTGGGCCTACCATATCTGCTGTTTAACAATTTCTTTTTTTAAAAAAAATCATATTTATTAATTTTAATATAGACAAACTAATTCAGAACAGGATAATCAATGTTCAGAAAAAAAGGGAAAAGAGAAAATGAAAAGAACTATACATAAACAATATACAGTCAGCCCTCCACATTTGCAGGTTTCCCTTTTGCGGATTTGGTTATTCACGGATTATTTTCAGTCACCTCTGCTGCTTCCCTGTGCCATTTTTAATAGGGGCTGGAAGCCTCATGAGACTGAGAAACTGTGAACGAGGCTTGTAAGTCTCTCTTAAAAATGATGTGTGGCAGCAATGGAGGTGGCAGTCAGCCCCACCAGCCAGCCACTTCTGCCTTATGGAGGAACCTTGATGTCTTAAAGGAATCCACAGTGGGTTGAATATGGTGATCATACTTTTTTGATGTGTTAAATATGGTTTGGGAGGGTCTACAGTTATTCAAGTTTTTTTTCGTCATTTTCACAGGGGTCCTGTGCCCCCAACCCTAGCGAATGTGGAGGGATGACTGTATTTGTTATTGTTGTGTGCCTTCAAGTCGTTTACAGCTTATGATGTCCCCAAGATGAGTCTATCACGGGGTTTTCTGGGTCAGAGAGTATGTGACTTGCCCAAGGTCACTCAGTGGGTTTCCATGGCCAAGCAGGGAATGGAACACTGGTTTCCAAGGTCATCGTTCAAGGCTCAAACCACTGTGCCACACTGTCCGAGTTAAAGCTAAAACTAAGCTAAACTAAACTAAAACTATAACTTATTTTCATTTCTATTTTTTAATTCATATTTATTAATTTTAATACAGACAAACTAATTCACAACAGGATAATCAATATTCAGGGGGAAATTTTTTAAAAAAAACACTATTATAACAATTTTAAAAGAATGACCACAGTGCTAAGCTTAGCTCAGTACAATATGTAATATGAGCTTGAGTAAACCCAGCAAACCTGTTCTTGATCTGCACCACATTGGACCTGGAGGACTAGCTGCATAAATGCTTTTTCCTGTGCAAGGGGAAAATCCATAGACTTCACTGTTCCTCAAGACTAGATATGGCTTGTATTCTCCAATAAATATCCTTGGTAGCATATAGATTACCTGCTTGCAGTCTTCCTGAATATGATGTCATGGATTTTATTTCTGTTTCAGTCGTATTATTTCTAAAATTGCACCTATGCCTATAAAATGAATGCTATGTGCAAAATCTATGCAAATCCAATTCTTCTTTCACTCTTCATTTTTAGCAATGTGGCCATCCCCACATATGTATCGCCCTGTGACAGCTGATTGCTTCAGTGCAATTCCAGTAGCTCCAGTTGAGCTTAATTATATTAGATCAACATTATTGTGTATGATTCATTACGTTAAAGAGTCAAAGAAAAATCCCTCGTAGTCCAGCTTGTAATACTATTAAATTTGCCCATGTTTGTGGTCCCAAGTTAATTTCATATGGACAAATATGCTACTAAAGTGAACATGACTTATTTCTGAGTAAAAACATGTAGGATTGTGCTCCACACCAAAGGATTATGCTTCTTCACAGATGTACCTTCACAGGAGAATTAAGGGGCTTTTGGCCCAGGTTGTTCAACCAGAAAATAGTAGGTGTCATGGAAGAAGGAAGAGCTACCAACTATGTCAGTGCTGACAGATAAGTAAGACTATAAGTTAAGTAGTTTAAAACATAGCCTTATAATGTGCTTTCCCCATGATGCAGGATGGTACTGATGTTACAAGGGATTTTGCCCATCGTAGCTGCATATGAAGGCTTGCATATGAAGGGTTGCCAGACTGTCAGGAAAAAGGCAAAGGCCTGGCCTGTTGTTATGTATTAACAGAGGTTTTCTACCCACAAATCAGCAGGTGAAGATTTTCATAGCACGGGTTCCCTGCTCACAGTTACCAATCCAGCTACTGTTAAAGGGGGCAGTTATAGAGAGTGCTTCAAAAGTTGCCAGACCTCATGGAAATTCCCATATTCCCCAGATTGCTAGGTTGTTGTTTTTTTAGCTTGAAACCTGAATTTAACCCTTATCCTGTGACCTTGAATTCTTAACATTGTTACCCCAATACATGGGTGACTCAGGAGGTCCACGCGTGATGACAGTACTTCCACATGACAATGGAGAATTAATTAGCACAATAAGGAGGCCTACAAGGGGGGGGATAGCCTAATGAGATCTTTGACACCAATGATTATGGGGTTCTAGCAGAAAATAACCAGCCAGAGATTGCAACATAAGCTAAAATGTGTTTTATTGAAGAATTCAGTCATGCACACAAAAGATCCAAGCACTTGCACACTCGCACAAGAGCTAACAAAAGGATAAAGGGAGGAAAGTTGCTGATAGCGCAGTTTTAGAGGATAGACAATAATTACTGATCTGGAGAGCAGCAAAGAAAGCAGCAATGTGGCTTAGGCTTGCACCTAAGGACAGTACTTGTTTGGAAACCAGAGCAACAGCATGGTATTCAGCAAGTAAGATACTACATTGAACCGCTCAAAGCAGAGGGTTTTTATACCCAAAATCTGCCTAGAGCGCATGTGTGTGAATGGCTGTGTGGCTGAGCAAACAATGGAGGTTGCAACATGGATAATGGGGTCCAGATGGAATTAATAGTCTTAATGTTTGGTGATAAAGAGTTAATGGCTGTCGTAATAGCTCTGTTATGGTGGACTGAGAAGGGAACAATGAACGGAAACATTCAGGTGTTAGGAAGAAGGGCTGAAACAATCAGTGGTTTGGTGGGAACTTCCCTTTGCTATTGTGTGATATCAAAGATGTTACAGTTTCAGCTTACGCCTATTATCTCTAGAGTTACCAGGTGATTAGCCTGATAATGAGCTTGGGTATGCCTAAAGGGGATCATCTGACCTACTTTGCTGCACATGTGTCCAGCCAGTAACTTCCCTCTGACCAGTGTGGTCTTACAGTCACTTCAGGGTCCATCTTATATGAATGCTAATTATTGTATTTTGCCAATTAAATCATATTTTGCTAATCAAAGCATATAAAGTCTAGAGGGGGGCGTGCAGACCACTAACAGCAGAGCTGCCACATAGTTCCACTGCTGTTTCTTCTGTGTCTTTCTATATATATACTATATATAGAAGTTAAACAGGCAAAGCTTTCCCACCCATTTAAAACTTTTGTATTAGGAAAAAGCTTTGCCTGCTAACACATCAGGTTCATGTTGCTCTCAAAAGGTACAGGGCCAGAGTCATAAGAGAAAGAAAGAAAGAAAGAAAGAAAGAAAGAAAGAAAGAAAGAAAGAAAGAAAGAAAGAAAGAAAGAAAGCCAGCCAGCCAGCCAGCCAGCCAGCCAGCCAGCCAGCCAGCCAGCCAGCCTCTAATCTCTGCCTTCTAATTCCAGAAAAGTGTGAATGACATTTCACTAATGCAGGAAGAAATGCAAATGATGTGCATGCACAGACACACACACAGACACACACACACACACACACACACACACACACACAGGGCATTGTATCCATGTTGTTGTTGTGTGCCTTCAAGTCATTCCTGACTTATGGAAAACCTAAGGCAAACCCATCATGGCGTTTTCTGGGGATGAGAGTGTGTGATGCACCCAAGGTCACCCAGTGAGTTTCCATAGCTGAGCCATGGGCTGCTGGGTCATAATCCAGTGCTCAAACCACTACACCACACTGGCTACGTACCCAGTCATTTGGGCATGTAAAAATACTGTTGCTGTTGCTGCACTGTTGTTGTTAGAACTAACAATGAACGGTTTTTGCCTAACAACCCAAATCAGCTGTCTGGGATAGCCTTATCACCCAACTGGATGGTAGACATGGGAGGACAAAGGACATGGCCCAAAACCAGAGACACTTATTAATATAGCAGATGGTTAAGTGGTGAGGCCTTCATGTAAGCCCTTGAGCTGAGGCCTGACTCAAGCAAAGCACTCTAAGAATGCTTTACTAAAACACAAGCCCTTAACAGCCACATACAACACTCCCTGCTTTGTCTTTTTCTTGTGCTAAGCCTGTGGCTGTGGTAGTCTGCTATGACATGGTTTATTAAAAAAGCTTCTTTCTCTCGCTCTCTCTTTTCATGTGACAGCCACAGCTTTTGTATACCAAAGACTGAGTGAGAGAGAGTCATGTAAACATCCCAAGACCTGCAAAAGATAAACAGCTCTCCCAGCCAAAAGGTCTCCACCCATCTCAGGCCTAAACCACAGGCAACCAGCTGGGACCAGCTCTTAATATGTGTGTGCGTGTGTGTTTGGTTTGTTTGTTTTTTCACAAGATGAAGCAAGACAGGGCCATTCTCGGAAGATCTTTGGCTCTACTGTAAATGCTGTTTGCTGCAATCGTTGCAAAACAAGGCTTGTGTAGGTCTATGGTGGTACAAAAGCTTCCCTCGGAGGGCATGAAGAGAATGCTTCAGAGAGGGTCACAATTGTGACCACAGGGAACAGTGGGCAGGCAGGTAGAAAGCCACCTAAGGTGGAGGCCTTCATCCATCTTAAGGCAGAATGTCAATTGATTATTCAATTATGCACTAGGTTATCAATCAGGTCTTTCGGCGAGATATAGCTGTAAATCTTTTGGAAGTGCCTGCAAGGGCCATGTAGTCCAATCTCTGCCATGCAGAAATACACAACTAAAGGACTCCTGAAGGACGTCTGTTCAACTTTTGCTTAAACGTCTCCAAAGAAGAAGATTCCACCATCCTCAGAGGCACTCATTCCAATGTTCCGCTGTCGAATAGTTCTTACAGTAAACAAGGTTCGACAGAATCTCTTTTCTTTTAATTTGAACCCATATAATAATGGGGCACCAACTGACGTCCCAGGGAATGGCTGTGCTTCTTCTAGTCTTCTTCCATGGAGGCAAATGTCAAGGCAAACTGTGTTGCTGGTGAAGACAGTTTGATTTTTGCCTATGAAATGAATTCAAAGTCTAGACAGCCATCTCTATCCTCTTCCAGCTCATGCTAGGACTCTCTGGCTGAGCACAAAGTGTGCTTCTATATGCACTGCGCTTGCATATACATCAGTGCACTAGAAAGCTAGGAGTAAGAGGAAGGAGCCAGTGGGAGCATACTTTTGCAGCCATATGCCATTTGGATCATGGCTTCTCAACTCTCTTCTTGCAAAAACAATGGGCAGCACTGGTGCACAGTGTGTGGGGGGATATCCTTGTGGGCTACTGGTAAGCCACCAGAAGCCACAAAAGCACTAACAACATTAATAACTTTTTGCCATCTTGATCATACGTTGATGTTGCTTGATCAAGATGGCAAAAAGTTGTTAATGACAAAGAACACACAAGCTCAGAGAGGCTGCAGCAGACTACTTTTGCCTGAGCCTACAGAGAAGGCCAAGGTTCAGCCCCCTCCTCACTTCTCCTTCCTGCTGAGCTAACTGAGTGATAACTACTTTTGAACATCAAACTCAGCTTTTTGCCGCTGAAGTAAGCTGAGGACTAAGGGGGAAATGGGATAAGGATAGAGAAACTGGGACATTTTAAAAGCATCTGAAGAAATGGGACCAAAGAGAATGAACTGGGAGTATCCCAGCACAGGGACAAGGAGAACTACTATAATAATGCAGACAAATAGAAGGTGACAACAAAAAGTAAGAGTATTGGAAATGCAATTCACAGGAGGGGTCTTTTTATCACTTATGGTGCACTTGTAGGAAAGTTAAGAGATTTTGGCTACAGATTAATGGGGAAATACAAAAGATTTTGAAAATGAAAATTTTGTTTAGGCCAAAGCAATTCCTTGTAAACATGCTAGACTTAGAAGATAAGGTGGAAAGGGAAAATAGAATATTGTTAAGGGTTATATGATCACAGTTGCCAGGATAACTTTCAGGAAATATTGGCAACAGAGATCTATTCATTTGATGCAAGAATGGTTAGAAAAGATGATGGAAGTTGCTAAAGTAGATAAATTGACTTGTTGGCTGAGAGGAAACACTGTACAATCTTATCTCAAAATTTGGTGTCCTTACATATTATATTATATTACATATTATACATGAAGGAAATATTTGGCAACAATTTTCAGTTAGGATTTGATAAGCTTTAGTATACACTTATCTCTGAGATTCAGAGTTAAGAGACTATATAGAGATTTTAAAAAGGAAAGGATTTTCCCTTACTTTTTTTTTTCTTTTTTGAAAAGGGGAATAGAATGATCTTTGTTATACAACAGATCTCAGAATGTATAGGAAGTCATAAGGAGACGGGGAGGAAGTTTTTTTTTCCTCTTTCTTTCCTCTTCTGTTTTTTTTTTTTCCCTTTCTTTCTTTTCTGGTACTTTTATGCATTACTTGTTTTTTTTTTTCTTCTTTTCTTTTCAAGAGTTCAACTTCTTTTTCTTTTCTTATTGATATTTGTCAAAGTTTTGTTGGTTAAATGTTAAATCTTCATAAAAATTATAATTAAAAAAAGATGAAAGAATGACAGACTCATTTTCTAAAACTGGAGGTTTATCTTCATATGATCCTTCCTTGAATTAATCTGTCATCCTGTCATCTTTTTCCCACGCAAACAAAGTGATGCTCAAAATTCTATAACAATGACTTTTGCCATATATGGAGTGAGAAATGCTAGATGTCCAAGCTGTGTTCAGGAAAGGAAGGGCACTAGGGATCATATTGCAAACAAACACGGGAAAATGAAGAGCATCAAGGACTTCAAAGGAAAACCAGCCTGTCCTTTACAGATTATAGCAAAGCCTTTAATTGTGTAGATCACAGAAAAACTAGAGGCTGCTATTAAAGAAATGGGTCTCCCATGAGATTTGATTGTCCTTTTTAAAATAAGATTATTAAGAGTTTTTCAAAGTGCAATAAAAATTACAGATAATTTGATAAAAAGAAAAGTAGGATATAAAAAGAAATACAGACAAAAAGAAAGTTTAGCTTCCAACTTTGTCATCAGCGGTGATATGTACAAATAATATAATCAAACCTCTGTCCCTCAAACTATGTTGTTTACTTAATTCAAGAACCAAATCTTACTGGTTGTCAAAACCAAAAGTTGCCAAATCATTTTTCCCCACAAAAAGTCCCATCTTGCAGGTCCCATCTTGCCTGCAAGGGTGTGTGGGAGGCCATTTTGGGTGGAGGGAGACTTCTGGGAGGGTCTGGAGGTAGAGGGAAAGGCGCTGTAGGGGCAAAAGGGGGGCCACAGGGTTTGTGAAAATTACTGCAGGTCCCATCCACACATCCTGATTTCTTATTAGAATGCATCCCCTCCCCTTGCTGCCAGGAAAGGTGTGTCACAGGGCAAGTTGGACTAAAATGGAGAGGAAAGATGCAGGAGGAGCAGTGGGTTTCTCCTGTGTAATGCAGGGCCCATGATCCCCATAGAGAGTGTACAGGAGCTATTTTGTGGGAGGCAAGTTGGCTTTGGGGGAGCAGAGGGAAGGTGGACCAGGGCATAAAGGAGGGGGCAGAGGGTGCTGGAAGGCACTGAAGAACCCATGTTCCCCCTAGGGAGCATATAGGAGCCATTTTGTGGTGGGGGGGTGAGAGAATTCTGTGGTGGCTTGCGAGGAAAGTAGAGGAAAGGAAAACAAGGGGGGAAAGGTGGTGGGAGAAGTGTGGATGAGGGGAGAATCGGGGGAAAAGGATTTAGGGAAACCGAACGGAAGGCCCATCCTCCACTGCACCCCAAGGAACACCAGTACCCTCCAGCACTGTTTTCCACTCTCTGGCGAGTAACAACCCCAAACACTTCACAAAAAAATTCTGACAAATAATATATGTATAAAAAAATATGTTAGAAATAAGAAAAAGCTTTTTCATTAGAACAAACCTGCTGTGCTCTGTTCCTTCCGGGATCTCCGCTTTCCAAAGTTTGCTGAACAAAAGTTTGCTGAACAAAAGTTTGCTGGACAAAATTGTGACGACCTAACCTTTGCTGGGCAGGAACAGCTGGAGAAGGAAGTGGGGAGGGGGGAGAGGTGGTCACACCCACAGCCCGCCTCTTGCTGGCCAAGTAATGTGAATCGGTGTGAATGTAGATATCTGCATCAGTGCAAAAATGTGAATCGGATTGGCTGTCAGGAAATTATCTGGATTTTTTTCTGGATTTCAAATAATATGCTCTCCCACCACATGGCGGCACATTATCCCAGGATTACATGCAGAATGACGCAAAATAAACCGAAGCGAATTCGCTCCCATGTGCAGAACATTCAGGACTACAACGGAGTAACCCACACTAATTTCCCCATGTGGAAGAGGAGTTTCCAATCTTTTAGAAATGTTTCTAATAACTTTTCTGTGATCAAACCAGATGATTTGTCTATTTCTGCTAATTAAGTCAATTTCAACAACTATTACTCCCTAGCAGGTAATACTCAGTTCTTCCGTCTTTGCACATACAACAGTCTTGCAGCCGCAATCATATACTGAAGTAATTTCCCATGACTGTTTTCCAACTGTTCATCTATGAGTCCCAAAAGAAAAAGTTCTGGTTTTAATCAGACATTAACCTTTAAAATCCTCGGCATCAAAATATATATTTGAACCCAGAAATTTTTAGCCTTTTCACATGTCCATCACATATGGTAAAGTGTCCCTTCTTGTTGGTCACATTTCCTCATACATTCTAAATAATTTCTGTGATACCATGTACCAACAATACATCCTTTTGTAAAAGTTCTGTTTAAGATCATAACATAACGTAAATTTCAACCCCCTTGACAACATCTTTTCTCATTGTTCTATTTGTATATCATATCCAAAATTAAATTAGCCCATTTTACCATACATTCCTCCACTTGTTCATCTTCCATTTCAAATTTAAACAAAAGTTTGTACACTTTACTAATCATGTGTTCATCATCTGTACACAATTGCAATTCAAATTCTTATATTTTTTGCTCAAAGCCATAACTCTCTTTTTTCCTATTTTAAATCTTTCAAAAAACTGTTGATAGGAAAATCATTGAAAACCAAGTTCCTCTGCAAGTAACTGCTCCTCCAATTTAATTTTAGATTCTTCCTGATAATTCTCCAAGAGATCTTGATAACTTAACCATTTTTCTTTGCCTATTATTTTCTATAATGAGCTTCTTGCACTGAGACCCATAAAGGCAGTGTCATGCACAACCTAGGTTTGATTGTACTGATGCGTACGTAATCTGTACTCAGAACAAGAGCCTATTGTCAGGACAGAATACGGAGAAACAGAATGGTTTTCAATTAGCAAGGGGATTAGGCAATGCTGCATTTTATCACCCTATCTGTTTAACAGGTATGCTGAAAATAACAAACATAAAGCAGGATTAGACTCAGAAGAAGGAGGTGTGAAAACTGGAAGAAAAAAACACCAACAATTTAACATATGCAGATGATACCATACTCCTAGCAGAAAACAGCACAGACTTGGAACGATAACTGAAAAAAGTCAAGAATGTGCAAAGGCAGATTTACATTAAATAACAAAAATAATGACCACAGATGATTCATATAACTTTAAAGTAAATAATGGCCCTTTCCACACTAGGCAATTGAAACGGTGCAGAGCGACCTCCGATGGAGGTCTTCTGCACTGTAGAGTGGACTGGGGCGGATATGTATATAACAAAGCAACACCAGTATGTATTTGTCTGTTGACCAAACCTGGTGCCTGGCGCAAGCTTTTGTCCGTCTGTCCTATGTTTTGTATATAACGGAACTTTGCTGCAAGATAAAGTGCCTCCTGTTTTGGAAGAAACTCCTCTGTGTGTGAGTATCCTTACTGGGGAACAAGGCTGCTGCTGTTGGCTCGCTGAACTCTGGTTTTTCGGCTGCGTTTCCATGGGGCTGAAACTCCTATCATCCCCAACAGTGGTTATGGGCCCAGGCCCAGAGTGCACAGCATCCACAGCGCATCTGTAGTTGTTTTTCCCCTGGATACTGGGACTGTTTTTGACTGTTTGCCTGGCTCTCCGGTGCTTCGAGAGTCTGTGTTTTGGCAGAGAGACAGTTAATCTTCAGTCCAGAGCTCATCAAGGTCACTGTGGCCAGCTGCTTTGTTTGTTGAATTTTCCTTACAAAGGCAGCAGCATGGCTGAGGGAGGTTATCTGCGTTTTGAACCGACCGACTGTAGCTGACCGACGCTAACTGTCAAAGCTGGCAAATTTATGTGAGAGCTGCTTTGATGAAGGAAAACTTGTGGCACGTTTTGGAAAATGAGGGACAGCCCCCAGAAGAAGCAACTGCTGCTCAAATAGCAGCGTTCAGGGTTGCTGACGAAAAAGCCAAAGCAGTTATTTTGCTTACTTTAAGTCCTTCCCAGTTGATTCACGCTGCTGCTGCGGACACAGCATATCAGCTCTGGGAGGCTCTGAAGCGTGTGCATCAATCTTCCTCGTGTTTGTCCAAAATGCTATGGACGAAAAGACTGTATAACACAAAGTTATGTCCCAGAAGCTGTGTAAAAGAGCACCTCATACTGATGAAACAGTTATTTCAAGAGGCAGCCAACCGACGGGTAAATATACCAGAAATGCAGAAAAGTTTTATTCTGCTGGGAAGCCTCACTAAGGAGTGGGACTTTTTGATGTACAGCCTCCAGGGTGTGCGTGAGGAAGAGCTGACTGTAGACTTGGTAGCCGGGAGGATTTTGGAGGTAGTCCAACGTAAGCAGTTCAATTCCAGACTGCAGTCGGAGGGGAGAACAGCCAGTTGCCAGGAGGAAGAAGGCGTGTGCAGCTTTGCCAGACGCTGCTACAGATGTAAGAGAGTCGGCCATCTCCAGAAGGACTGCAGAATGCCAGCGCCAAACAGAGGGAA
Organism: Cyclura pinguis; assembly: GCA_030412105.1. Classification (NCBI taxonomy): domain Eukaryota; kingdom Metazoa; phylum Chordata; class Lepidosauria; order Squamata; family Iguanidae; genus Cyclura; species Cyclura pinguis. Next base: position 191,044,346 of record CM059600.1, on the reverse strand, counting down.
GAAGACAGCCCAGAAGCGGAGGGGCGTGTCGTCACAGGCTGAAGGCCATGTGTTTGTGGCAAAAGAACAGTCTGAGAGTGGTGTGTGGTTGCTAGACAGTGGTGCAACTCACCACATGGTGAACAATTTAAAGCTGTTGAGTAATGTTACAAATGCAAATATAACAGCAATTTCCCTTGCAGATGGGGCACCCAGCAAGGTGCAGAAGATGGGTACTGCACATGTGCCATGGTTGTTGCTGCCTTCGCTGTTCTTTTCATAGCTGTTTCCTCTTTTCTCCCCCAAGAATTCAGCTTTCTTTCTCAAGCTACCATAGCCTCTTCCTTCCTTGCTCCCTTAATGCTCTTCCTAAGGGTTTTTCCTTGCAAAAGGGAACACTCACGGTACAGTCAGCCTAAGCGTCTTCCACCACTCTCTCTCCATGAGCTCCTTTATGACCTGGGGAGGCCTTAATTGTTATCTCGCACTTTGAAGACAGTGATGCCTCCACTTGCTTTGGTGAGGAATTATTCTAAAGCTGGCATCACCTTTATCAAATACATCCAAGCAACTCTCAGCCCTGCTCAGTGCTTCTGCTTGGGTCTTGTCCTGAGCATCTGCTGCTCTGTTTAGCCCAGGAATTGTGAGGCCATTCTTATAGCTGCCTAGCAACAATTGTGACCAACTTCTTGAGCACATGAGCCTGCACAGCACAAGGCTCCTAGCAGCCACCTGCTGCTCAGTGTGAAGGCCCAGCCAGCAGTGTTGCCCCAAAACGTGGGTGCCACAAGAGTCAATCCATGATGCCAGTACTCCATATGAAAGTGGGAAATAATTAGCTCAAAATAGGCAAGCAGGGGCAGAACTTAGCAAGATCTTGCCTGCCAATGTTTACAGGCTTGTGCAGGAAACAACCAGCCCGAGAGGAAAAATTTAAACTAAAAATGTGTTTTATTAAGAAGATTCACACAAGCACACAAAAGCTCAAACACTCACACACACCCACACAAGGACTAACCAAAAGGAGGGGAGGAAAGTGGGATAGAGGACACTGAGGGATTCAGTTGATATTTACCGGTCCCGAGAGAAGTGAAGAAAGTAGCAACATGGCTTAGACAGGAACCTAAGGATAGTTCTCGTTTGGGAATCAGATGGACAGAGTGGCATTCAGAATGGTGAGAGACTGCACTGGACTGTCTAAAATCAGGGATATTTGCACCCAAAAAGTATCCTGCAGGTATGACTGTGACTTGCACTCCCAGCTAAGCAGACAATGGGAGTTGCAACACAAACAATGAAGTCCAGATGGAGTTGATGGTCTTCGTGTTTAGGTTACAAAAGGATAATGGTTTTTGCAATAGCTGAGTATTGTGGAGAGGTGGGGAAACAATAGGAAAACTTCCAGGTGTACAGGTACCAGGGTTAAGGCAATCATAATTTGGTGGGAACTTCCCCATTTCAGCTCTGAGAGTCCAGCTCAGTGTTTGATGTCTATTGTATTCAGAGCAGCCACACTATTATCCTGAAACTGACCGGATCTCTTGCCTCAGATGTAGATGTGGCTGACCTGCCTTGCCATGTCATGTCTACAGTCAGTAATTTGCCTCTTCCAGCATGACTTTGCTGTCATCTCAGGTATCGTTTATATCAACACCAATTAATATGGTGCAAATCTAATATCATTTGCCAATTAAACCATGCCAATCAGGGGGGATATGTGCTGCCATAACAACAGCGACTACAAAAACATGAAGCCCTTCCATCTAACATAATGGAAGCTCCTACGGCGACATTCTGTTTACTAGGCCACTATTATGTTACTCTTCAATGGTTGGGTGATTCCCTACTAGAGCTTTTCTGCAGTATGTATGCCACTTGTTCATTCATTCAGTTTAGAAAATAAATGTTTCTGAAACGGCTACATCCCCGTTTTCTTCTTTGTTGTGCTTTATTGTCATTGTGTAGTTTTGTTTCACATGTACTATTTGAACAAAAGAAACTAAAAAGCAGAACTTGAAACATTTACTTTTTTTGGCTGCAGCGCCTAGTATCCTCCAGCTCCAGTTGCTAGGCAGAGTGGAGGATTTTGAGAACTGAAATCCAAAAAAGGAAAATCTGCAAGCTTTCTGTGTTTTTTTTTTAAAGTTTCCAGTGTGATTCCACTGCAATTCCTTCCACTGTGAACTGACTGTAGTCCTACTTTCTCACTGTGTGTAAAGGTGATGAAGTTTTAGCTGCCTCTGTCTTTTAAAACAGTTTTATATCTTAAGAAGGCTTTATGTCGGGAAAGTTTGAATTGTGGATGCTCAGATCATTACGAGATTCTTCCAGTTCATTATCTGTTTGCTGATCTTCCAATCTGAAGAAACCCTGATGGAGTCAGATGAGATTAAGGCCATTTCCGCACTACATTGTTATAGGGCTATTATTCCACTTTCAACATTCTGTGGAATTCTGGGGTTTGCAGTTTACTGAGGCCAAAGAGCTCTCTGACTGAGAATTCTAAATGCCCCTCCCTGAACTGCAAAGCCCAGGATTCCATGGGATGTTGAAAGTGGAATAATAGCACTATAACAGTATAGTGTGGAAATGACCTGAAGCTGCAGTACAAGCTGTCAAAACCCGGGAGATCTAGACCAAGCCAGGGCTATGACACTCAAAGTCTGCTATAAACTCTTCCTTCTTAGAGAATGCGGCACCCTTCTAAACTTTTGTTCCCCACTGGCTTTCTCTCCCAGTTTATCTCCCTATACTGCTTTTCCTAAATCCATACCCTTTCAGATATAGGGCAAGGCATAGATTTATTATCCAATGACTGTGTCACTGGTGGTAGAGTGTGTAACCCAACCCAGAGCAAAGGCACTCTTTTAAGATTGCTCTTTACAAAAATATAAACAATTCTTTATTTAAGAAACTGTTAAAGTAAACAGTAGCTGGTAATTTAAGGATTAACAAACAGCAGAATATTTGTATATGAAAACCAGCAAACCCTTTTTCTCTCTCTCACACATACTCAGATGGATCTTTCCCTCTACTCAAAAAATATACTCTTGAACTTCAACTTTGGTTTTCAGTTAAATTTCAGTTACTCACTCCTCCCATCTAGCCCCTCCCTCTCACTAGCCAGGGTTCCAATTCCGATAGCCAATCAATTAAAATCCCAGGGGTTGCTAGGGTGCTCTGTTGCTAAGTCCCCCCCTCAGGGTTCATCGCACAACTTGGTAATGTTAAAGGTAAATCCCACTGTGTTCAATGATAGTCATTTCCAAGCAGATGGATCTCATGTCACTGAGGTGGTGAATCTGCTCCAGGGTTCATTCTGAATTTTACAGGAGCTATCCAAAATGCTGAACTCTATTCATAAAATATATTCAGCACCCTAGATTCCCTGTCCTGCTTATAGCTGAACCACCCACCTTCCCTGTGGACATGTGATTAGGACTGCAACCTGGCCATAAAATATTTGTGGCCAGAATCCTGTACGGGGGTTGTATCTTCATAAGTGGAGTTAACATGTGCAGGAATTAGAATTGTGAAGACGAGCAATGTCCTTATTCAGTAGAGGGCTGCTGTTATATAACTACATAGTAGAACTGGCAAAGGAAATAATGTGGAGTGGGACCAATGCACAAAGAACTCATGTGCATTGGAATCAATGTGCCATGCGTTGGGCACCAATGCTCATTGGACACTTTTGCTGGGGTGCTGTTACACATCTTCATAATTCATTAACAGTGGTTCTTAGCACTTCTGCTACGTAGTTAGCTGTACACAAATATACATTGAGTGGAAGGTCATATGCAGTTGGCCTTCACATTTGCAGGTTTCACTTTCATGGATTTGATTGTTTGTGAGTTTCTTCAACCCCTGCCTCCCCACTTCAAGGGTTTCTTTTCCAGGGAACCTTCCTTCTCAACACTCCAATCAGGCCATACAGCTATTTAAAGACCTGCCTCTGGTCCTCCTCCTCTACCAGCCACTGCCTGGCCAGCTGAGGTTGGCTCACAGCCAGATTTCTCAAACCATCTCCGAATGCTTCCCCAAACCCAAGGAAGAAGATAGTAAAGAGAGAGGAAGTATACAGCCACCATGTCAACCCACCCCCTTTCCCTCTCCTTTCCCTGACCGGTTTGGACCTTCAGTGCCTGCTCTCCCCACCGTGGCTCAGCCCCCTTCCCACAGACACACACACACATTTTGGTATTTGTGGTTTTTCCATTTCTGCTGTGGTCCTGTGCCCCCAATCCCAGCAAATGTAGAGGACCAACTTTAGATAGATTCTGGCATATTTTCTTTTGCCGTCTCCTTTAACCCAAGTTTTCCTTACAGCACAATTAAGTGAAGCAATACCATCACCAGCTGACCATCAGAGAAATAATGGCACAATGATTTCATGCGGCTCCTGTTTGACCTACTTGAATGCTCCTGGAACAAAACAGTGGAAATTGCCATTGACTGAACTACTCCTGGTCCTTCCAAGTGTGCAAATGGCTGCAAAAAGCAACCTTAATTAATGTTACACAGAAATTGGGACATGGGGGTGGGGGTGAGAAAAAGGCAAAGCTTGGAAATGTCAGAACTACAGTGGCCAGATCTTGGAAATTATACAGCTTAGAGTACGGCTTTCAGAAATCCCAGCCAGCATGGCCACCGGCTATACTATCTGGAGGATTCTGGGAACCAAAGTCCCAAAAGTAACTTTTCAAACCTCTATCAAAGAAAATGCTACAACTCATGCCTCGACCAGTATTAGCTAAGTCTTATGGTGAACCATCTCATTTACTTTACGCTTAAAATCTTTCACATTCTAACTTAGGTCCTTGGATATTTGTTGCTGTTGTATGCCTTCAAATCTTTTCCAACTTAATAGCAACCCTAAGACAAATCTATCATGGGGTTTTCTTGGCAAGATTTGTTCAGAGGGGTTTTACCTCTGTCTTCCTCTGAGGTGAAAGAGTGTGACTTGCCCACAATCACTCAGTGGGTTTTAATGGCAGCATAGAGATTTGAACTCTGGTCTTCAAAATCCTAGTCCAATGCTAACCACTATATCATGCTGGATCAAATATTGTTGGTCCTCAATTCCCAGAACTGACCATTTGCCGTGCTGGTTGTGGTTTCTGAGAGGTGAAGTCCACACTGCTGAATGTATGGTTCTATAAACAGAAACGCAACCCATTCAAAGTTTCACATTATCTTGCTCAACCTCATTCTGGGATCAACACCTTCTCACTCCTTGCTAGCCTCCCTGTTTGTCCCAGGGCAGTTGTTGTTAATATTTAATCCTTTTTATTTCTTTTTTCTTTGCCATTGTTTCAATCTCTGCTTTAAGCTTGTGTGGGCGAGTCTTCACAAGCCTGTAGGTATCTTTCGAGCACTATGAGTACACATAGGTCCGGCCACTAGACATTTACGAGCTTCTGGGGGAAAGAGGAAATTGCTTCAGGGAGTTTGGAAACTCAGGAGTTTTCTTCTTCTTTCAGTCTAGGCATGAGGAAACTTTATAAATAAGTGCTGAAAAAGTGGAAACATTCAAGATCTGTAGAACTTTGGCATTTGATTTGGATCGACTGCTCCTTACAACGTATCTTTCCTCAGTAAGTCACATCCATTCTTTTAATATGCTGAAAATTGTATATGAGGGAATGTGTAGTTAACAACATGATTGGGGTTTTTGCATATTTTGTAGCTCTCTTTGCCTACTGGAATTGCATGGGGTTGTTATCTTTCAGAACTGGTTTATCCTAAGAATGGTCAACCTTGAGGATTGCCTGCCACTTGTACCTGCTGGTGCTCCTGAGTTTTTCACAGCAGCTCGCTTTGCAGAGAGGGGTCTTTTTTTTTCCTTGCTGACAACATCTTCAGCTATCACTTTCTGTATATCAAGCAGCTTTTTAAAATCAGAGAAGGCCAGAATTCGTCTCAACACACATACACTCAATTCCAGATCAATTGGAAACCAATACAGGGCGGCCAAGAAGGTATAAGAAGAGAACAAGTTTCTCCAACACTTTCTAATAATTGTGCATTTTGGGAAATTTTAGCAGGTGTAGCTTGTCATACAACAGCCACTGTGGTGTAGTGATTTGAGTGTTGGACTACAAACCCTGGAGACCAGGGCTTGATTCCTTGCTCAGCCACGGAAATCCCTGGTGATTTTGGGCACATCACACACTCTCAGTCCCAGAAAGTTCCATGATAGGTTTGCCTTAGGGTTGTCATAAGTCCGAAATAACTTGAAGGCACATAACAACAACAAGCCTTTCATACAGGGTAAAACTGTGACATTCCCTCTTCTGCACAAATATGAAAGGCTCAGGAGCCCTGTCTACTTTTGCATCTGTCCACTCCGGATACTTTGCATACACTGTGTTCCATTAATTTTTAGACTGGGCTGTTGCTACCTTTAACCATGGCTTAACATGCAGCAACTCAGCTCGTGATGCCTGTTAAGGTGATGACACTGTTGAAATGCATAGGAACAAAGCTTTGGGGGAAAACAGTGGCAGGACTTTCACACAGAACCATGTTAGCTAATGTTTGATCTCTCAGCCCTGATGAGTGAACTCCCAAAGGAAATCTTTCCTATTATTTTGCTCGGTTCTGGGTTCAGTATACATCATGGTTAAAGGTTCCAAAGTCGAGCTATGAGAGATTTCTGGCTCCTCTCTCCTCTTTTCCCGAATAAGTATTTTGCCTTTAACAATTATGCAGCATAAAGAAATTCAACAGGATATGTCCTTTCCTTTTCACTATGTTATTTTTTGATTCTGAAAAGACCAAATGTTGTCTGCTTAGCACCTGTTTATTTTACTATTTTATTTTATTTTATTTATATGCTGCTCTTCTTCCAGGGTGGGACCCAAGGTGGCTTCCAGAAAAGTTAAAATCATTTACAATATAATTTAAAACAAGTAAAATAACCATATAAAAGCAGTGCAAAATATTATAAAAATATACAAAGGTTTAAAAAATAAATACCCCCCCCCAAAAAAATAATAAAAGCTCACACATTAAAAAACCTGCTTCAATAGGAATATTTTTGCTTGTCAGCAAAAGGGAAGCAGGATGGACGCCAGACTAGCTTCCCATGGAAGGGAGTTCCATAGGGTGCGAGCAGCCATTTTTCAGGCTCTCTCTTGTGTCTTCACCAAGCCTGGGGTGGTAGTGGTACTGAGAGAAAGCCTTTCCCTGCAGATGTTAAAACCCTGGCAGGATCATACAAGTAGACACACTCTTTCAAATAGTCTAGACCTAAGCTATATAGGTCATGACCAGCACTTTGAATTGTGCCTGGAAATGGCCAGTGAAGCTGTTTTAACAAGGGAGTTTATATGCCCCCTATATCTGGTCCCGTTCAGCATTCTCACTGCCACCTTTTGAAGTTTCTGAACAGTTTCCAAAGGCAGCCCCAGACAAAGTTTGTTAAAGATATATAATGGATAGTAAAACAGAGGGGTAGTGCGGTAACCCTTTTAAAATCCATAGCATATCTGCTTGTTTATACCTGCCGCAGGGGTGGCCATCTTTGTTTCCTTGTTGAAGTCAACATTTTTCCATCAGGCAAAAATATTTTTATTCCACTGAGTATTTGGCAACTGATGAGCTTCTGAGAAATGGCTTTTTTTTTAATTTGGCGAGTGCTGTTCTTTTTTCTTAAGCTGTTTCGATTGCATTTAATTTGGTTGTGTTTCAGTCTTATTTAACTGCTTAATTGTTTAAATTGTTTAATATTATGTTAGCAGGCAAGGTTAAATGTAGGGCTAAAATCCCATATGTTCCAATGTGGCCTTCCTAGGAAACTATTGGCTTTGTTAAACCAGTCCAGGGCAAGTCTGGGTCTAGTTGATTGGAGACAAGCCTGCATCCTAGTTCTGTACCTCAGTGGTTTTGGGTGTGGGCTGCCTGCATTGAGCAAGTCACATCCTCTCCTAGTAGGACCAAGTTACAGGAACAGCTTCCAGTTTTGTCAGCCATTTCCCTTTAGCCCCCTCACCTCCCCCCCGCAAAAAAAAACCACCATATGAACCACTGAAATCTCTTTTGCTGGTTTATTGGAGACTGAAAGCTTTTTGGAGAATTTCATAGACAAAAATTTCACAGACAAAAACCAGGACTCATGTGATCAAACAATATCAGAGATGGTCCAGATATTAAAACTTATTGAGAAAGAATAAACAAGCTAAGAGAAGTGGCAGCAATTTGCTTTTCTGTACTTTTACACTTGGAACTCAGTTTGCGCCAATGGAAGTAAGCTGAGGATAAAGGGGAAAAGGTGGAGGAGGACAGGGAATGGGGATTTTTAAAAGCACCTGAAAAAATAAGATGAAAGAGAATTAACTGAGACTTCCTCTGCCTATTCAGGACATCGAAGGCCATATTCCAGGAGGCAGCAGTAACAATTTCTTACACTGGAGTTTTGAAAAAAGTTACTTTCGCAAATCCCAGAATCCCCTGACCAGCATGGGCACCAGCCATGCTGACTGATGCATTCTGATAGCTGTAGGCCAATAAAGCATTTTTCCCCCAAAGCTGCATCTTGAACTGGAGCTAGGGGGTTGCTACAGATTCTCTGGTGGCATTTACAGCCATGCTTGTAACAGCTGCTTGATTTGCAGGCCTAAGCATTGCTACATGCAAATATTTTTTCCATGTAGCAAATATTTATTGATTTTTATTTAAAGCATCCATAGACCACCTTAATTAAAGGATGCAAATTCTCTCACAGTGGTTGCCAGAATAAAATATACATAACAATAAAAAGCAAGCATTAAAATACAAGCCAGCAATGATAATAAAATCAACATCCAACTCCAAAATACTGAAATCCAATAAATAAATACAACTGAAAATGTCAGCTGCCTAAAAAGTAGGCCACAGAAAGCAAAGAGGAACTTTGGCCTGTATTGCTATGGCCCAGTGGAGCCCAGCTGGGGATGCATTCCATTCTGTCCAACATCAGACAGCAAAAAACCAGGACACATGTGCTCAAGCAACATCAGAGTGTGGTTAAGATGGAAAACGTTATTAATGAGGAAGAACACAAGGAGAGGCGGCAGCAGTTTGCTTTTGCCTGAATCCATTGGAAAGGGCAAGATTCCACCCCTCCTCTCATTTCCTCTCCCAAAGAGGAGTATCTCAGGTGGGGCAACTGGGACACGTGCCCTAAGTGCCAATGCCCGGGGGCACCCTCCTGCCCACCACCGCCCACTGTGCCTGCCCCATACTTGCCACCCCCCACCCCCACTGCCATTCCCCTTGTGCCTCCCCCACACTCACTGCCCCCCCACTTGCTCATTGTCCCCACAGGGGTCCTTCTTGGCCTAGTGTGGAGGTAGCAGCAGCAGCACCTGGAGTGCAACTTCTGCATTTGCCTCAGGTGCTGCTGAGCCTGGATACACCACTGCTCTCCCCACCACCACCACCACCACCACCACCACTGAGTTAATTGAATGCTAACTACTTTTTGCACTTTGAGCTTAGTTTGCAGCAGTTGAAATAAGCTGAGGATGGCAGGGAAGAGTGGAAGGAGGACTGAAAAACCAGGAGGTTTTAAAAGCAACTGAAAAATGGGACAATAAAGGGTTATTTGGGACTGCCCTTGCTAAATCAGGACAGTTGGAGAGTGTGACATTCGAAAGGCATGGGGCCACTACAGAAAATTCCCTGTTCCTTGTGCCTGCCAGCCAAGCTGCTCTCAAAGATGGGCAAATGAAGAGAGTTAAAGAGCTGAGGAAACTTTTTTAAAACTCCCAGCTGGGGGATTCTGGGAGCTGGAGTCCAAAAAAAGTCACATCTCTAAATTGTGTTGGGTGGATGAAGTGTGGTCAAGTTGATATGACTCAAAGTAGTCCATTAAGAGTCTAAGTCCCAAACCAAAGGCTTGGAAAGTTAAACCCAGCATTTGAAATTAGGCTCATAAATTCACCGGCAAATGGTGCTGTACAGATGTCTCATAAACGAACTGCCTCCCCTGCCCCTTGGGTGGTACCTTTCTATACCAGCTGAAATTTCCATATCATCTTTAAACCAAGCCCTGTGAAGAGTGCATTAGAGTTATGCAGCCTGGACATCACTTGTGTTTAGATCACCAGGGCAAGAGCCCTGTGAACCAGTATGCAGCTACAGAGACAGCCTATGCTGTTAGAAATCACTCCTGCCAGATCAAATTGATGTTAAGTGCACATGAAGAGGCCAGCCCAGCTTTTGTTTCTAATCGTCTGGCAACCCTAAGTAACTAAGAAACTTAGCACAACGTGTGTCTGTTCTTCATCGTGGAAGCTGGTCTGTGTCTAAGTCAAGGTTGCCTGCTTTTGTGGTGGGAAGTCTTTGGCTCTCCTTTTCATCCCCTTAAATCTCCGCCTTCTCTTCCTCCCCAACCACCAGGGTGGAGGAGAGGGTCAGTTTGCTGCCGGAAGACGTCTCAACCGATTACCTGAAGAGAAATCAAACCAGGGGCCACAGGTTGCCCACCCTGCTCTGTTCCTTCTCTGTTAACAGGAATCAACCCTGCATCTTCCCCATCCAGGCTGTCAGTAGTGGCGCTGGTATTTTTAAATGCCCAGTTTGGCTTTCCCAGGAGCTGAGGATGCCTAATTGGAGTTCTCTGGGGCGTACGCCTCCAGTCTGTACCACCCACACATCCCATCTGAAACTTGAAAAAGAGAGCCAGCCAGGTAGAGGATGGTGCCAGTCGGGAATGGTGTGGAGATGTCTGTTTCCGTGGCAACGTCCCAATTAGGCCTAAAAGGGAAGGAATGGGGTTGCGCTTTGATCTCTCTCCCCTGGAGGCAGCTGGGATGTAAATCAGAGAGATTCTCTGTGTGCATGCCAGTCAGACACAGAGAGAGAGGGGGAGAGAAATGAGCAGGCCTTGGGGTGGGTTTGCCAGGAAGCCTTTTCTCACTCATGCCAGACCCATAGCTTTCCAACTTTCTTCTGTTCATCATGACAAAGAACCTAATTGGGACAGGAATCCTTTCTCTCCAAAGACTGCATAGCAGGCTGATGGAGCCAGACCCTGCCTCAAAGGAGACCTGGCCTCACGAGTCATAGGCAGGAGCAACCGGTATATTGTTAGGCAGAGGAGAGGGATGGGCGGGGGGGGGGTCCGCTTCAGGCAGCAGAATCAACTTGTCACTTAAGGACAGCATAAAAGTTGTTTAGCTGTGTTTTTAGTGCAAGAGATGGAGAGAGGTGCCTGTTGGTGTTCTTCCTCATGCAGTAGATGAAAATAATGAGCAGATTTTTTGAAGGTATATGAAAACGACCTTTAATGGCCACCGGGAAAATACAAGGCCTTCACTTGGAACTGTCCAAGGGATAGTAGGGTTGCCAGTTGAGGATCATCCCAAGCCCAGAAGTTTCTGGGCCAAAACCTCGATGGCCCCTACTGATGTCATTGGCTGTTACACATGAAGTACCAACCACAGGCTGCTCACAGCTTGTCATTCGAAAAGAGGGAGAACATATTTTGCTCTTTAGAAATTAACAGTGAAATATTAGTTAAGGGGCTGTTTCCAGATCAAGGTGAAATGAGGAGATTATTCCTTGTCATTTACTTAGGGAGATGAAGTAAGAAACATTTAATCCAGCCGTGACAAAGTTCCAGGGGTATGGCTATCTCAAATGACATAGTGAGAGGCAGAAGAGTATTGCACTTTAGCAGAATCATGTCAGAGAGTGTCACCTAGATTGAGGTTTGAGCCTTTGGTGGGAGTCTAGCCAAAGTGCTGTTATATGACGATTGTGCCTTTTATAAAAGTCTAAATCAAATTGTTTCTGAGCAGGGAGTGACCTGTTATATTGTCTAATAGTGCACTGAGGAATACCCAGGATTTTATTTTCTCATAGGTAATACTTGTTAGAAAGATTTGAAATCTTGTGTCTCTAATTCCCCAAACTGTCTTGTCCAGTACCTGTAACTTTTTCCTATATTCCTCAATCCAATATGCATTGAGAATTATTAACATATAGAGAGGTTGGATTCCTGAGGGAATACACTGCCCTCCTCCTTGCTGCTAGGCCTCATTTCCATAGCGACCAGGCTATTCAAAACAGACACAGTTGACTGAAGCCCAAGAGCTCTCTGGCTGAGAATTTTAAAGGCCTCTTCCTAAATTGCAAACCCCAGGATTCCATAGAATCTTCTTAGGCAGCCAATCATATGAGGTTTTTGTCTGACACAGACGAACAAACTTTCACTTGTATATATTAGATGTAAAGTACAGTAACATAGAAAACACACAACAATAAAATTAACTGATTATAAATGAACATCAAAAACCTTCACCCTTTTACACAAAGGTGGTGTTTTGAGGGGGAGGGCAAAGCTGTGTGGTAGAGATTGGGAACTGGCACACCAATCTGGGAGAAGTAAGGGTCTGTCACACCAGTTATTTTGGTACTAATCAGAAGGTGGATGGAGAACAGAGTGGAGGATGAGCCCTGGTAGCACAATGCCTGGCAAAGAAGGAGGAAGTTAACTAAGTAAATATATAAAACTCCTGGAGAATCTTTACAGGATGTAGGTACCATTCAAGCCTTGAAAACTGTAGCAAGCTGCTGTTCCACTAGCTAATCTGCAGATTTACACACAACCCTTTCCTCTTGCCCGGAACTGAGCCCATTTTACTTCTGTCTGTCATCTGGAGATGACCTAAAAAAAGTAGAGACTAAGAGCTAGGCCTTGAGCTCTGACAACCTGACCCTGGAAATAAAGTTGTAAGTGCTGAGAGGCCGTTGCTGAAAAGCCCTTCCCTTTCTTCTGTGCCTCATGGGTTTCTTCCCTGCTTGCTGATGAGATAGAGGGTCTGAGGATTCCTATAATACTCAGACAGGTTCCTTTGGAAGAAGAATTAAAAAGCAAAAAAGACTGATAATACCCAATAGAGAAGGTGTGGAAAAGAGACAAAGTCTCGGAGTGCTTGAAGAAAGAGATGATTTTATACTTAAAAATAGCCTAACGTATTTTGGCCTGGAAATATTTTTCATGGCCTTCTTCAAGGGCTCTCAAAAAAAGAAAAAAGAAAAAAAAAGAGGACAGTGCATAGATACTGTATTTATAGTAAGAGACAAGTTGTAGTTCACAAAATCAATTATATGAGCATTTACATCAAGCCACATGTAAATTGTCTCGGTGTTTAAAAATGCATATTAAGCCAAGGAAACCTATACAAGTGCAAGATAATGTTCACTATACAACTTTAAAATCAACCTGAAGGGATTCTGAACACAGCATCACCAAAACTTATGGCTGGCAACCAATAGTTTACAAAGTGAGAGGACTATACTGTTGCAATTTTTTCAATGTGCGTCATTGGCATCCTTATCATAAGAATTCTATAGCAGAGCAGAGACTTAGAGCCTATGTGAAAACTTGAGTTTTAAAGTAGATGGATGTTCTCTAAGTTCACATTTAAACCATGAAGGATTTAACATGCCAGGTTTCAATATCCAGTCCATTTCTTTCTTTCTTTCTTTTTAAAGCAAGGTCCTATCATTCTGAGGAAAAGGGTTTCTCAATCACCCAAAAGTATAGATCCTTCAAAGAGTGATCATGTTCCAAAAATGGTCAGCTAGGAGATCACCTGAACGTCTGTTCCTGATACTGCTAAGGTGTTCCCTTAACTATGTTCCCCTTGGCTGTGCATCAAAGCCCTTCAGGTCTTTTCACCAGATAGAAAGGCCATGGAAAGCATTGCCAGAGAAGGCATAATTGGGCATAGCATTTATATATGCTAATTTATTCAAATGTTGAGATAACTGCTATAATTTAAATAGAAGTACAATGCATTTCACTGTAGCAAGGAAGCCTATACTGGCTCACATGTGCTCTCCAGGTGGTAATGGTGGATCAGCAACATCAAGGCCCAATTGATAGGGTGCTTTTTCCTTTAAATCCAATTTGGATTGGACAGTTCTTCAAGCAGGGGACTGTCTTCTAAAAAGGTTACCCTACCACACTGTAACCTTCTTGAGAACATTTAGATGGCTGATGTGGCCCCTAGATGGTGGCCCCTAGGATTCTAACAAACAGAAAGAAGCATATCTAGTCATAGAAGGTATCCTGTCTGTTGGTGGAAGTTGTATGCCCAACTACTGTAACTAAGCTTGTTGATAAAATCCAGGAAGGTCATACCTTCTAACATTTCACAGATGACAACCAGGAAAAATGAAAAATGTGTATCTAAACAACATCAGAGTGTTGTCAAGATAGCAAAAGGTACTGAGGAAGAACATATAAGTTAGGAGATGCTACAGCAGCTTGCTTTTGCCTGAGCCTACTGGGAAGGGCAAGATTTCTCTGTTCCCTCGCCTTCCCCCTGCAGAATTCATTACAGGCTTGCTTACTTGCTTATTTATTTATTTAGCACTTTCAGCTTATTTTGCAGCAACTCCAGTAAGGTGGGGATGTGAGGAAGAGGAAAGAGAAATGGGGGCATTTCAAAAACAGTTGAAGAAGTTTGATGACAGAGAATTAACTGAGACTGTCCCTGCCAAATTGGGACAGTTGGAGAGCATGGAATGTGTGGCCTTCCAGATGTTTTGGAACTCAAATCCCATCATCCTCTCTGTAGGCTATGCTGGCTAGGGTTAATGGGAGTTGCAGTCCATGAACATCAGAAGGGCCACATATTCTCCACCCCTAATATAATTCTCTTCTATGAATTGATTTCTTTGGGGGGAAATAATCTAGTGGCTATGGTAATGTTCTCTGCCAAGAATCCCACCAGTTGAATATGTGTTGCATCACATCCTTCCTTGTGCTTCCACAGAGATCACTGTTAATCAGTGCTTGAAAGCAATATACTTTCGCTTAATTCCTCCCTGATTTTCTTTCTCTTTCTGACTTCCTATAGGTACAGTATTGGCCTGGTAGCTTAGCTCGCCAAGCTTTCCACTGGAGGGCAGGATAACCTGGAACCACTTCCTCCCAGGATGGCAAATCTTGCCGACAACTTCTCCTGCTATGACCCATCCATTGTTGGCTACCGCTATGTGTCAGTGACCTGGGGCGTTATAGTGACCATAACAGGCACAGTGGGCAATGTGCTAACCCTGCTGGCTTATGTTTTTGACACCAAGCTCCAGACACGTGTCAACCTCCTCATTGTCAACCTGACTTTGGCTGACATTCTGTATTGCACCTTCCTGCAACCCTTTTCTGTGGACACCTACCTGCATCTACACTGGCGAGCGGGTGCTGATTTTTGCCGGATCTTTGGGATGTTGCTCTTTGTCTCCAACTCAGTCTCCATTATTACACTTTGTCTCATTGCCATCAGCCGCTACCTACTCATTGCCAACACTGCCCTCTTTGACCGCATCTTCTCCCGTGTTGGGGTGATTCTCATTGCCCTGGCCTCATGGGTGGTTGGCATTGCCAGTTTTGCACCACTGTGGCCAGTCTATGTGTTGGTGCCCAAGGTCTGCACTTGCAGCTTCCATCGTATCCGTGGCCGGCCATATACCACCATCCTCATGGCCTTCTACTTTGTGGTGGGTCTCAGCTGTGTTGGCATCTTCTACTTCCTCATCCATCGCAAAGTCAAGAGTGCTGCCCGTGCCCTAGACCAGTACAAGCTCAAGAAGTCCAGTATGAAGGAAGTACATGTGGCTGGAGCCAACTTGAACACACCGGGACATTACCAAGAGCTGGACAGCGGAGTGGACAGTGCAGGTGCTTCCCAGCATTCTTGTGAGGCTTCGTCCTCTGAGATAACATCCAAAACCCTTGTTTCACCACCTTCTGACAGTAGCCAAACTCCTCCCGTGGTTCAACCTGCAGGTCCATCTAAGAAAGGTACCCCATGCCAGGCCAAGGACACCCACTCAGACTTCCGCCGGGTGACACGCATGTGCTTTGTGGTCTTCCTTTTCTTTGTCATCTGCTACATCCCCTTCATGTTGTTAAACATCTTTGACGCCAAAAACCGGGCTCCAACTGTGCTGCATATGATTGCTGCCAACCTCACCTGGCTCAACAGCTGTATTAACCCAGTACTTTACGCTGCAATGAACCGCCAGTTTCGTGAGGCCTACAAAGCTGTGATCTACAAGTTTGCTCGGTGGTTCCATGTGTGCCAGTAACTTACTGGGAGTATACAAGGGGTCCCCTCAGTCTGCATGGGACGGATGCATTTTCCTATGACTATAGTATATCCTAAGGGCAAGAATACCACCACAAAGCTGCTCAGCCATTCACACTGGACTAGTTTCAGAGACTTTAAGCAGGCTTTTGTATGAATTCTGTTGCTCCTGTATTTTATATTTTATCTCTGTGGTCTAATTGTAATGTAGAAATGAGAGTGAATCCATGAGATGACCCTTGCCTTGAACATGAGTCCAAGCTGGGGATATCCCCCTTTTCAGTTTGTAGACAGTGACAGAAGAGTGGTTGGCCATGCAAAATTCCAGATAGTAGAGAGTGGGACGATAGAGAATGTGTGAGCCACAAGCCACAGGTGGCCTCCAGAACCTCCACCATTGCTGCCAGTCCAAAATCACCACTATTGCCTCCACTGAGGCCCTTTCACACTCGCTGTCATAGCATGATTATTCCACTTGTAACCATCCTGGATGCCTCCTCTGAAATCCTCAGAGGTCTCTAGTATGATCAGAGGCACAAGAGGTGTGTCCCTGGCTTGGGATACTAAATGCTCCTCTCTGTGGATGCCACAATTCCACAGGAAGCAGTCATGGCCATGGAATATTAGTGCTGTGGAATAATAGCACTATAATTTTATAGTCTGAAAGGGCTCCAAAACCACACTGCCAAAAATTAGCATCAGTGCAACAATACTGCTATGGTTGCTTTTCCTTCTGGAAGGGAAAGAGACACTCTGCCTAGCAGTAGAATTCATGTGAGAGGATGTTCCATCATCATCTTACCTCATAGACAGCTGCTATACTTGCCACCAAATCTAGGGGAAACTCAGGAGTGTGCATGTTCTGCAGGCAGCCATGATAATGACAGGAACCACGGCTGTATTGCCAGCCTCTGGTAGATCGGGGGACTAAGATGGGCCAACTCCTCCAGGATGTTCCCCACTCCTGTATTCAAGCAAATGTTGTTCTGTCACAAGCCTTTGGTGGACAGCTTTAATAGGCAAAAAGCTGCAGTCAGTGCTGTACTTGAGAGTGCACTATAACTACTTTGCAGCTTTGCAAATGGCTATTTATATTTATAACCTCTGTTTGGCACTCAGCTGCCAACAACATCTACCTCTGTTGCTTTGATTGGGTGACTTCTATCCTTAAACCCCTTTCCTTACTTCCCCTCCACTCTGAAGTCTGACCCAAGCTGTTTGTCCTTCCTTTCAAAGCCTCTATGAACTGGCCCATCCTTATCCCTCCACTTTTATATCCCAGTGGATTCCTTCCCTGACACCTTTGCTCATCCTACTTTGCCTCCTTGCACCAGCCGAGTGTCTTACAGACTCTCAGGTGGACCCATCCTTTCATTCTTGTTGCCTCTCATGGCTCCCTGATCCAATGGGCGCTGTTCTGTCTTCCCTTCCAGTTTTTCTCCAAAAGCCATCTTATTTCTTTATCATAACCTTTCAGTTCCCATGCTCTTCAATGTCTAAGACTGAGGACCTTTCCACCTTACACTCTCATAGTGCTGTTATTCCATTTTCAACATCCTGTTGAATTCTGGGGTTTGTAGTTTACTGAGGCTAAAGAGCTCTCTGGCTGAGGATTCTAAATGCCCCCTCCCTAAACTGCAAACCCCAGGATTCCACAGGATGTTGAAAATGGAATAAGAGCATTATAACAGTGTAGTGTGGAAAGGCCCTGAGTATGTTCAACAATGGCTGCAAATCCTTCCTTTGATTATTTCTACTCTTCCTTACCCCCTGCTCTGTGTTTAATTATAAATTGTAATCTCTGTGTGGGTAGGAAACTGTCTTCTTGTGCTTTGTCAAGCACTTTGTACATACTATGGCACCATGTTGTGTATGTTACATGTCTTACATATTATAACTATGATATTAAGTTGTATTTTATAATAATATATTCATACATAGATGTCTAAATAATCATGTTTCAGTCTATCTTACCACTTTATATCAAAGCTATGACCCAAATATAGGTGAGCAGGGTTCTTTTTAAATATCTAGAGTTCCTGAGTGAAGCCTGATTTTTCTCTTTATGGTCTCTTGTGGTACCAAAAAACTGTTCAGAAAAAAAGAAACCTTCTTGACAGCAGCTCCCAGGCTCTGGAACCTCCCACTCAGGAGAGACTCCATTGATTCCCACTTTGTTATTCTTCTGTTTGCTGGCATAGACTTTTTATTATTATTATTTCAGACAAGCCTTTGGCATTTAAGCTAGTTTGTGAGCTGAAGGTGTCTTATAGCTGGTTGGGTGCTGCATAGCTCTTTTCATTGCTGGGTTTTTAACAAGGTTTCCCTAATTGATTTGTTTTTATATTTTAATATTTTGTTTTTATTTGGATCTTATAATGGTTAGCCACAGAAAGGCAAATTCATCAAATAAGGAAGTCTCTTCAGTCCCTTGATTATTTGAGTTCCGCTTTCTTTGTTTCTTTATCAGCTCTCTAATGCCTGTTTTGAGATGGAGTGACAAAAATGTTACGTGCTAGGAAGCAGGGGCAAGAGAAGCAGAACCTGCTACAATTCCTACTTCTGTTTCAGAGCTGGGAAGCATGCGGTCCTCCATCTCTCACTGCTGGCTGGTGGAGATTGCAATTCAGCCGCAACTGGAGCAACACACCAACACATCTGTTCTGTACAGTTATGAAGCATTCATTTCCCCTGTCTTCCTTCCTGGCTGCTCACTGATCATGTACTAGGCATAATAACTTTAATTCTTATCTCCCTCTCATTTTGACACCCAGGCTTCCTGAATGATATACTATATTCAATGAAAGACTATCCAGAGCTAGGGGGTGGGATTGACTGATGGATGTCCTTTTTGTAGATATGTATGTGTTCACTATAAACTTTGAATAAAATAATAATATTTTTAAACAATGATCTCAAAAGTTTTTTTTCCCCTTTGGTCAGTTCCATCTTCCCTATGGTTTCTGTTGCAATGCTGT
Organism: Cyclura pinguis; assembly: GCA_030412105.1. Taxonomy (NCBI): domain Eukaryota; kingdom Metazoa; phylum Chordata; class Lepidosauria; order Squamata; family Iguanidae; genus Cyclura; species Cyclura pinguis. Next base: position 191,025,298 of record CM059600.1, on the reverse strand, counting down.
TGTCTGTTAATTTGCTCAAGAGCTGAGCTTGGGAGCACCACTGGCGGGCCAGTTAACAAAGAGTACAGTTCTGTGTGTACTTGCTTTGGATTTTCCTTCTCCTCGGTAGAATTTATTTCTAAGTAAACATGGCTAGGGCAAGGCTGCAGTTGCAGAGAGACAAACAGCTCGTTTATAAAGATGTCATCGCTTTCCCCTAGCAAGGTTCTCGTGCGTTGGGCTGCCTCCCACCTGCCAAAAATATCAGTAGATGCACTTTTTCTCTGCTTCATGTTTCCCACTTTCTAGGATTACAATTTTTTTTTATTCATGTGCTTTTCTGGAAGGAACAATATCATCAGTTCAGGTCAACCTGCCAGATGGCTGCTGTTGGAACAGAAGCCTTGCCAATCTTTTTAATAAAAAAAATAAATAAATCCTACTCTTGATTCATAACACTTCCTCTCTTCCTCTTCCGGTGTAGCTTCCACAGGGTACTCAGGACTGTGTGCTTCTTAGTCACAGTTCCATCTTGCTTCTGCTCCTTTGTTAGATGTGATAAGTCTGCAACAGCTTGGCACAGACAATTGAAACCAAGAAACCTTTTTCCTGCATCTTCTCTCTTAGCCAGGGAGTTCCTTCTCTGCTTCATTTCTTCATTGCAAAGCTGTTGCCAAAAGTCACAGGGACAAAGCAAGGAAGAAAAGGTAACAATCCAGAATGATGGAAAAGCTGAATCAGGGACTGATTCAACTGCATTTCCAAAGTATTGTTTCTCCTTCTTTTTGCTAATGAATGGCCCTGTCTTGAAGCCAGAACAAACCACATAAACAAGCAAATTATATTAGTGGCTACAGCTCAGAATGAGGTCAACTGAAGTATTTATATGCCTCTATTCATAGTATTCATTCCAGTACAGTTTACAATGTAAACAGAAACAATAACAGTGTATACAATCAAGCAACTGAAATATTTTTAAAAAAGATATTTATTGGCACTACTGATAACAGGATCTCTTTTCAGGACATAACTGGGTGGTTCTTTGATGTTAATGTGTGTGGAAAATATGTTGTTTCTGAGTAAATGTTGACACAGTTAAGGCACAGAGTAATTTGTGCATACAGGAGATAGACAAATAAATGGGAGTCAGAATGTAGGAGGATGGAGTTGCTCTACACGTATTCATCTTATTCTGTAACTTCCAAATCATTGGAACTGCTCCCTAAAGGAGCAAGAAATTCAAAGACACCACTGTGCAGAGGAAATTACTGTGAAGGGTCCCAGTCCAGCAAGGATATGATCTTTTGGAAATGTTCCTAAGGTACAAAATGCGCCCATCTTCTGAGGTTTTAGCTACCCCTCCTAATTTAGTGTCTTATGCAAATTTGATAAGAATGCCCTCCACTCCTTCATCGAAGTCATCGGTGAAGATGTTGAATAGCACTGGGCCTAGGACAGAACCCTGTGGCACCCCACTAGTCACTTCTCTCCAGAATGAAAAGCAGACATTGGGAAGCACACTTTGGGTTTGGTCAGTCAACTAGTTATATATCCACCTAACAGTAGCATTGCCTAACTACATGTCCCACAATCTCTTACGATGTCTAGATTGGATGTAGCTTTGGAAACTAAAGTCCAAAACAGCTAAAGGGCCAAAGCTCTTCTCTGTGCTAGAAGTAGGATTGCCCAGAGAGGTTCCATACCTCTGTAGGAGAAATTAAGCAGATTGCTTTCAATAGGTACTGCTTTTCCTCATCACCTTCCTACTATGTGAGGGAGGAGGCCACACCTGGTGGAATGATCCCTTTCTGTCAGTCCTTGAAGATACAGGAGCTTTCAAGGTCTGGACCCATCAACCCAACCACAAGACATTATGTTCCGTAACCACCCTTGCATTCTGAAAGTCAATAAAAACTGATCAGCACTTCATAAACCCTGTGTCTTGTATTTTGTTTCATTTGCTCTCTGTCTTTTTTTATGGTAAGGTGTATCCAGTTTAGGATGCAGTGATTTCAAAGTTCAAAGCAATTCATGGAGGAAATGTTCAAATCCTGTCAAAGCAGTAAAGGACAAGTGTTTGTCATGTCTGTCAGCTGGATAAAGATTGCCAGCTTTTTAAAAAAAGCCATTGCTTTTAAAGAGCAACATAAAAAGTTAGAAATCAACATATGTTAGAACTTGATGTAGTCATTAAAATGTTTTATTGGTGAGATCTGGGTTCAAATCCTTTATCAATCTTGAAAATCACTGAGTGGTTCTGGGTCAATTTGTCCCACGCTCAGCCTCCCCCACCTTACAGGAATGTTATGAAGACAGACAGAAGGGGAAATGAGAACAATGTATGCCCTGCTGAGTCCATTAGAGATAGAAGGGAATAAAGATTAAAAAAAAAAAGAGGAAAATAAAAAATATCCCACACATTAAAGAAGTCACACATAGTCCACAAAGTGATACTATAAGTGTGTGACCCACTTTTTGCAAAAGTGGACAATTGTGGTTCGACGTGGGAGAGTTTTAATTTTTTTAATTTTTTTTTAATTTCATATTTATTTATTTTTATTTTTATTTTGTCCTCAGCAAGCTCCAGGCTGACACAAGTTTCCAAAAAAAATGCCACAAATGGAGAAAAAAAAACTATTGTGGATTTGAGAAACTAGTAATTTGTAATATTAAATAATGACTTAAGGGGCTGCCACTTATTTAAAAGGGCAATTACTTAAATAATTAGAAGAAATTCAATTCCCATGTTCTTATGACCATAGAGTTTGGAGGATTTGAGGCCTGTAAAAATAGGCTTGGAAGCCACACGTCCTGACAGAAAATGGCATAAAACTTGGGAACAGAATCAACAGAATCATTAGAAGCAGCTTTAAGAAGCGTCTAGAAAATACAATATTGTTCCCAATGCAACTTTCTTATGACCATATTATGGCTAAAGTCATTTTTTGCATGATTAGGTTGCTTGTTATGTGTTACTCATTTTAGAGTTGCCAGAGTAAAAACTGGAGCAGGTTCCTGTTTCCTGTCCCTTGAATGGCTGGTGTAGAAGAAGAGGGATCTCGGGCACTTCGCAGACTCTCAGTCACCAGAAAACCCCATGACAGGTTCACCTTAGGGTCACCATGTTAGAAATGACTCGAAGGCACACAACAGCAACAGCAACAGCAAGAGGGAATTTCAGCAGGTTCTTACCTGGTTGTGTAACAAATAGCAGCTGCTGAAAACTCCCTCTTCTGCGCCAGCCATCCTCGCCAGCCAAGGGGGCCCTGGCCTATTTGAAGAGGATCACAAACTGAAAATGGCGAGAAGGTGAGCCCCAAGGGTTTATTAGGGCCCTGGTAATCGAACTGATGAAATATCCAAGCAACAACCTAATTAGAGTCGATAGCGTCCTTCCTATTTATAATATCCTTCCGACCCACCATTTGACAGTTTCCTTGACAAAGGCCATTTCTGCACGGGCTTAAAGAAACGGTGCAGAGTGCCCTCCAGGGAGGACGTCTGCACCTGGGAGCAGACTGCGTTGGACCTACTTAGTGTAGTCGAAGTGGTCGTCCAGCGTGCTTTTGAAAGACCACTTGAAACAGGTCTTTCAAAAGCACGGAGCGCGCCACTCTGTGCCCGCGCTCCGGTGCAGATTTGTGGTCTGTGATCTGCCGGGGACAGGCTTTAGGCTGGCAAGCTTCAGCCGTTGGTGGAGAGCCTCGACCAACCGGAAGCCGCCATTTTCGTCCCGGGAGCAGTGCGGAGCGGCGGCCACGCACTGCTCCGGACCAGCCTGGACCCAAGCGTGGAGCCAAGAAGTCCGGTAAGTACCGGCACGGGGCGATTCCCTCGCCGTGTGCGGAAATGGCCAAAATCTAAGAACAGAACTGAGATCATGACAAGAGGTGACCCCCCAACTGTCATTGTCTAATTTGGAGCCCAGTGTCATGAAACCTACAGAAAAGCACCAAGCTCAAGAATCACATTAGGCCTGAGAGATGTTTAATTTCATACAGTCTTTTTAAACAATAAATTATTTTTTGTCTATCTGTTTCTGTTGTATCCCTGTTTCACAGGGGGGCCCTGGAACCTGAGAAGAGCTCCTAAAGGGTACAGGAGCCCTCTCTAGTGTTCACTCTGACAACTCTGGGATACATTTCATCCGGACCTATTGTAAGCAGAGGGCTGTGTCTGAGGCCATTTCCACACTACACTGTTATAGTGCTATTATTCCACTTACAACATTCTGTGGAATTCTGGGGTTTGTAGTTTCCTGAGGCCAAAGAGCTCTCTGGCTGAGAATTCTAAATGCTCCTCCCTAAACTGCAAACCCCAGGATTCCACAGGATCTTGCAAGTGGAATAATAGTGCTATAACAGTGTAGTTCGGAAATGGCCTAAGAGCGTGAGAGAGACACAAGCAGATTTTGGCAGGAGATCCAAACAGGAAAGCAACAATCTAAAAATCAATTTACAGTGTAGGCCTATGCATGTCTACTCAAATAAGTCCCATTGAATTCAACAGTGTTTATCACCCAGGTAAGGTGGATGTAGGGCTATAACCTCAATACATTTGAGGCTCAATCCGTCATGCTGCCTATTAATGTTAATAGGCAGTATCTGCTGCCAAAGGCAGACCATTTCACCCCACCTAACAGAGGTGGCCTTTGTCACAGGCTTTTGTGATTGGCAAGAGTCTCTTATTAGTCAACCTTCCCTTGTTTCTTATCCTCATTTTCAGAGGCATCTCCAGCAGTGTGGAATATTTGGTGGCTGCAACCGATCTGTCACTTTGTCATGTCCCTGTCTGGCCCAATCATCTCTCCTTTGTGAGTTTAGAAACATGACTTTACATCATTAATGCTGAAAGGGGGGCAGGGATGGGTACCCGAGGTTGACACTATTATTATATTTAGAGTTCTTCTCTTAAAGTCCACCTCCTGGGCTGCTATTAAAAAGTACAGGAATACGACCAGTAATGAAGATGGTAAGACCTAATCTACGCAAGGCCTGAGGTGAAAGACAAGATGGCTTCTCTTCTGTTCTGCATACAAAAGCCATTCCAATGGACAGGTCAATCTTATTTCAGTGCTGGTTACAGAACAGTTTCTCTTGCCATACATAGGCTTGGGTAAAAGATGCACATACACAACTCTGTCCTACTTACACTTGCTGAACTTCTCTATCTATGAGCATCTGCTGCTTGAGGGCAGCCACCTCACCTTGCCCAATGGTAGGGCCAACCCTGAGCCATAGGACTATAGCTTTCACATTTGGGTCTTGTGTACCTGAGGTATAGCGAGACCATTTTCACTGGGGAAGAGGGATACAAATGGAAAGCAGAAGGGTTTGGACATCAGTCACTATAAAACAGGCTTCTGCTGAAAATATATTCATAGGTAATGACAAAGATGACCCATAATTAATTTATTTTAATTAGCAAATATGCTGTGAAGCTTCTAAAAATATCAAATCAATTTAAAATAAAGTATTTTCAACAAACAAAATAGTCGTGTAAGCTAAATAAGAGAGACAAGGGAGTAAACGCATATTATACAAGTCATCCAACTAAAAAGATAGGAGTTGTTAATAAAGTCTCATGCATGATTGTGGAGAAACCACTCACTTGAAATTCTTTCAAATACAGTAGCCCCTCCACTTTTGCAAGAGTTCAGTGTGCAGAACCCTCGCAAAAGTGGAAAAACCATGAATAAATCCCCCTATACTCCCATTCCCATTCCCTTCTAGGGCTGCCCCCCATTCCTTTTGCCCTGGCACACGAGCCTTCCTTCTCAGCACTAGGCAAAAGGCAAGGGATTGGGAAGAGGGAGCTCTGGTGGGGAGAAGGAAGGCAAGCGTGTGCCTTCCCCTCCCCCCATTCCCTCGCCTTTTGCCTCTGTGCACATTCTCCATGTTAGGGCCAAAGGCAAGGGAATGGGGGGGGAGAGCACCAGAGGCAGAGAAGGGGGGTGCCTTGCCCTCCCTACATTCCCTTGTCTTTTGCCCAGGTGCACTTGCCTTCCTTCTCCGTTCCCAGCAAAAGCCAAGGGAATGGGAGGAGGAGAGCAGGTGGGAGAAATGCACATGCCTCGCCAGTAATCAAATTTGCAAAAGTCAAACCTGTGACTATGAAGGGAGGACTTTACATGCCTTTCAAAAGTTAAAATTACTAAATTTGTTTTTCTAGGATGAAGTGCTGAATGCCAATATGGAATCAGGCCATGTAAGAATGCATTTTCAAACACTGCTGTAGATGCACCAAGGGGAAGTCCCAACATACACATGTACAATCCATCATGAGGTTCATGAAGTGTTCCTGTTGGGATTTCGTGGTGTTCTAGTACTTCCTTTTATTTGGGAGCCTAAACTGTATGTCTACAAAAGGTCATGGGGAAGCTATCACAGCAAAACCGTGAGTTCTAGGGGCAAAGAGCAAACTATGACTGAGCCATAGCCAAGTTCTACCTACAGAGCCCTTACACTATGCTTGGTAAAGTAGGGTCTCACCCATTAAAGTGTCAAATGAGGGTTGTCTTCTCCACCCCCACCCCACCCCCATCAAGAAAGGAGAGGCTATGGGGCAGAATAATTAAACCTCAGCCACATTGAACAGTTACAGGGATTCACAATGTCAGTCTTGTTTCTGAGTGTACATTATCAGGGGCAGGCAGAGACTAGAAGAAGGAGTAACTATGTAGGGTTGCCAGAGTGAAAACTGAAGAGGGCTCCTGTCCCTTTAATAGTGGTATAGAAGAAGAAGTATTAGCAGGTTTTGCTCGTCACACCAGCCAGGTAACAAGCCATACCTGCTGAAATTCCCTCATCTGCATAACCATTAAAGGGACAGAAGCATTTTCCAGTTATCACTCTGGCAACCCTAAAATGAGCGATGAGTAACTATGGGAAAAGTGACTTTGTCCATAATGAGGGCCTAAGAAAGTTTTATTTTGAAAGGAATGAAGTCATGTTTTCTAGTCACTTCTTAAAGTTACCTCTCTAAAAGGCCGTTTAAGAGGCACTTTGAATTATTGTTTTACCCCAAGGTTTATGCCACTTTATTATTAGAATGAAGCAGTTTTCCCGAGGGGTAACTGTCAGTCAAGCTGTTGAGGGAGGCCATATTTAGAATCCTCAGCCTGGGAGCTCCTCTGGTGCATCTAACCAAGCTATAAAACCCAGGATTCCACAGGATGCATCCATGACAGTCAAAATGGAATTGCAGTCTTACAACTGTGCAGTGTGAAAAAGACCTGAGGTGGCCAATCACAGAATGACTTCATCCCAGAAAAAGCAGTCCTATTGAATCAATTGGAAGGTCAAATCTTATGTAGATCTCATTGAATCAATGGGTCTGCTCTAGTTGGGACTACCAATAGAATTCAGATTGGTAAGCTTTACTCTCTTATTATGTGCTATTAGCAGTGCCATGATGGCCAGAAAATTTAACAAGTTTGTCTTTCTTTCATTCTTTCTTTCTTTTTTTTTCAGCTGGGCTCACTGAATGGCCTGCCATCAGCAAAAACAAAGGTGGTAAATTGAGATCCCAGCAGAGAACAAACACGGGACGCTCTGTCCTCCTCCAAAGAACGAGCACGTAACATGGGGAAATCCCGCTTATCGTTGTCAGCGGAAGGATGTTGGTTAGCTGATGCAAGCTGAGTTTATTTAGCAACCACTTCCCTCTCGTAAGGCATGATGTTGCACCTTGGTCAGGAAAGGCATGGACAAATTATGGGGGAGAACTGAAAGAAACTTTCGGGGAGGAAGGCATGTGGTAAAACACGTGGTTGGCAGCTGACTGGTGACTGGAAAAAACTAGGGCTGGAAGTGTTTTTGCTGGCTTATGCCATCTTATCCATGCAACCAAGCTGCACATTTGAGGACTTTTTTTACAGTTATAGAGTGGGGAAAGAGGGTCTGGAGGTGAAGAAGGAAAAGGGTGTGCCCTTCTCTTTTTTTTTCCCTCCTGAAATATCTATCTACATTACAGGTAGGGGAGTGGGAATTTTGCCCAGAGGTCCTTGAGTAAGCCCCCTTGCACTCTGTGGGACTTTAAGTAAGCATAAAAAGGATTGGGCTTCATTTTAGTTTAAACTGTGATAGTCTTAAACTGTAGCTTTTAAACTGTGCTTTTGGTACATTTTTTAGGTGGTACCATTAAAATAAAAAGCCCAACTGCTGAAGAGACCAAGATTTTCATTTATATTTTCTCATGTAAAAGAGGCAATCCTCTTCTCATTTCAGAAGTGGAACTGGAAAGAAGCTTGTCTCTTCAGAAGTTTATGGATTTATCCCTCTTCCAACAGTGTCCACTGCACAGGTATTGATCTATGGGATCACACCATTACATTGGACAACTGCCGGAACTGAATATCTACTTGGCAGCCTTCCAGGCATTCTGCCACCAGTCATTTGCAGACGAAATATCTGAAACAAAGAATGAGGGCATCTGGATAGTCTTTGTTATATCTGAAGAGACTCACCTGTGCTTGGCTGTACCCAGGGCCCAGCTAGGCATGCAGCAGAGTTAACAAGGCATAGTTGAAGGCAGGAATGAGTAGGCCAGGCTTTTAAAAGGTGGAGGGGCTTCTGCTCCCGGAATAGTTTCTGGGGGAGGGACAGAAGACTAGTTCAGATCTACCAAATTCCTTTGTCAGACAACTAGGGTTGTGCTTCAGTTTCAGATGAACCCCAAATCCAGAAATGGTCTGATTGGATCTCACTGATTTGAAGAGGTTTGGCAGATGTCCAGATCTAAATGAAGTGAAGTTCCTCTTTTGCAGATCTAATCCAGATCTCAACATTCCTGAAGATTTATTAGCCATTTGGATTTAGAAGGGTGAAGAAGTGTGCATTACTCATGTTTTATATTATATATTATTATATATTGCCATAGGGCAACAGATGTGGTCCACTGTCAGAAGCAGAAGTGAAAGGTTTACTCTCAGCTACAATGGACATGGGCAAAAAAATGCAATAAAGCAGTGAGGGCCAGTGTAGTGTCATTGTTAGATTGCTGGTCATGAAAGCTCAAGTTCACATCCCTCCCCTCTCACTCTCTCTTTTAGCCCAATTTGCCTCATCAGTTCATTCTATAGATTTAAAAAGAGGCCACTATGGCCCTTTCCACAGGACGATGCTCTTGCGCATTGTCCTGTTGCAATCCTGGCAGTGCCTCTGTCAGGATGGGAGCATGTTCCCAGTGCTCTCCTCGGCACCCAACCAGCTGCCTGTGGAAAGGAGCGCAAGGGACATGCCTCTTCCTTCAGCACTACAGCCAGCCGTCTTCCCATACTGCAATAAGGCAGGAAGCTCGTGATCACACTTCCAGCCCTTCTGCATGGCTGGCTGTGTCAGAAAAGCTTGTGCAATCAGGGGTCATTGAAGGAGCTTTTCCATCAATGATATACCCGTGATTGCACTGGCTGGCAACACGAGAAGGGCAGGACCACAACAATGTCATGCGGACACATCATCGCTGTCCCTCTCCTCTCATGTCCCCAGGCCAGTAGGACGCTCTCCAATGGAAAGGGCCTATGTTTGTAGGCTTAAGCTCCTGAGAGGAAACATGGAACATAGTTAAGAAAATTTGAAAGGAAACATGGCATCTTTTTTTTTCACTTCAGATTAATTGCAGTATTTTCAATGCAGGTCAGAAAAACCACTCTTGGTTTTGTTTTGTAGTGAAGAGTCCTTCACTCTGTGTTTTGCAGGCCTAGAAAATATAGAGTAACTAATCCACTTCATCATACACTGATTGAATGAGCTAAGGCTGGAAATATAGAGGTCCTTGAGGAATAAACACAGATACTGTGAAATATCACCATTCTTCCCCTTTTAATTGCCACCTCTGCTAATTGGTTTCCCCATTTTCCATTTGATTAGAATCAGCCCTGCCATTAGGCAGAGTAGGCAGCTACCTCGAGGAGGAGAAACAAATGTCATGAAGAGGCAGAAAACTGTTAACTCTTTTGTTTGTTATTTTACTGCCATGTATGAGTAGATGTACTTGAGGGATCCTGACTGTAGATATTTACTTTCTGAGGGCCTTTCCACACTATACTGCCATAGTGCTATTATTCCACTTTCAACATCCTGCAGAATTCTAGGGTTTGTGGTTTACTGAGGCCAAAGAGCTCCCTGGCTGAGAATTCTAAATGCCCCTCCCTAAACTGCAAACCTGAAGATTCCATAGAATGCTGAAAGCACTATTAATATAATATAATATAATATAATATAATATAATATAATATAATTAATATAATAGCACTATAACAGTGTAGTGTGGAAAGGCCCTTACTACACAGATTCTCTTATTCTCCTTATTACACAAATTTTGTGACAGTTTATGTCCGATGCATCAAATTATTGGGGCTGCATCTGGGTACCGTCTGTATCTTGCCTTGGAATGCTCTTTGCTGCCTCATCTCAGGCATCAAAATATCTCGAGCTACTTAACTGCCCCCATGGCCCCATCAGAGAGAGAGGTTGATAAAAATATTTATTGTCTTACTACACAGATTCCTTCATTTTCCTGTTACACAAACTTTACTTCTCAAAATTCCCAGTGATGACTTTCAAATGAACCAGTCACTTCCAGTATGCCCCAGCAACAGACAGGATGCAGACACAGAAATAACTTGTGACATCAGGTCAAGCTGACAGAAGGGAAGAGTTCGGTTTGTAGGATAGCTGTGAGCATGACAGACAACATGATTTGGACCCAGGCAAGAGACAGCTTCTTCAGAGGTGAACCAGACAGAAAGGAATCCCCCAGATTTTGAGCATCGGGGTTTCCTCTTGACCTCACTCACAGCCAGTCTTTCCTTTTTGTCAGATTTCATAAAGTTAATGATGCACGTGAGAGAGATGGGAACAAATGACTTACACAAGGCATCTCTGAGGCAGCATAGTATATCCACTAGATCTTGGGTGATGGCTAGTTAATGGCTTCACGTGTGTCTAGGCTGGATATGTTCTGTTTTACCACATGGTTTCCTTAATTTGTTGTTGCTGTGTGCCTTCAAATCATTTCAAACTCATGGAGACCCTAAGGCGACCCTATAACGGGGTTTTCTAGGGCTGTGAGAGTGTGATGTGCCCAAGATCACCGAGTGGGTTTCTATGGCACAGCGGAGAATTGAACTCTGATCTCCAGGGTTATAGTATAACACTCAAACCACTACACCACACTGGTTCTTGGTTTTCTTAATAGCTGGGCTTTAATCTGACTGAGGGTTTCCTAGGGCTTAGATGGAGGGTCTGGTCTCTAATCCAAATGTCAAATCTCAGTTGTGGGACATACAATGCCTCTGAGCAAGTAGAGAGTGCTTTTCTCTCACTAGTGAGTAACGGCAACCAGGACCAGCCCTACCTCACCAAAGTGAGGCAACTGCCACCAGTGGCACATGTTGAGGAAGAGCAGTGGCACAGCTGCAACTGTTTTACTTAATCCCCCTAAATGTTGCCTTCTGTTGGAGCTGATGTGAAAGAGAGACTGAAGCCATTTCTGCACTACACTGTTATAGAGCTATTATACCACATCCAACATCCTGTGGAATTCTGGTGTTTGTAGTTTACTGAGGCCAAAGAGCTCTCTGGCTGAGAATTCTAAAGGCCTCTCCCTAAACTTCCAATCCCAGAATTCCACAGGATGTTGAAAGTAGAACAATGGCACTATAACAGTGTAGAGCGGAAATGGCCTGAGTCTCAGGAAAACTAGGGGGGACAAAGATTTTATTCCATAATTTATTCCATAAATTAGAATCATAGAATCATAGAGTTGGAAGAGACCACAGGGGCCATCAAGTCCAACCCCCTGCTATGCAGGAACATCCATCAAAGCATTCCCAACAGATGGCTATCCAGCCTCTGCTTAAAAACCTCCAAAGAAGGAGACTCCACCACACTCCAAGGCAGCATATTCTACTGCCAAACAACTCTGACCGTCAGGAAGTTCTTCCTGAGGTTCAGGTGGAATCTCCTTTCCTGCCATTGCTCCTTGTCCTCATCTCTAGAGCAGCAGAAAAAAAGTCCGCTCTCTCCTCGGCATGAGATCCCTTCAAATATTTAAACATGGCTATCATGTCCCCTCTTAACTTTCTCTTCTGCAGACTAAACATACGCAACTCCCTAAGCCATTCTTCATAGGGCATGGCTTCCAGACCTTTCACCATTTTGGTCGCCCACCTCTGGACACGTTCCAGCTTGTTGATAGCCTTCTTGAATTGAAGTGCCCAGAACTGGATACAGTATTCCAAATGAGGCCTAACCAATGCAGAATAAAGTGGTACCATTACCTCCCTTGATCTAGACACCATTCTCCTATTGATGCAACCAAGAATCGCGTTGGCTTTCTTGGCTGCCTCGTCACACTACTGACTCATGTTCAGCTTGTGATCTACCAAGATTCCTAGATGCCTTTCACATGTACTGCTATCCAGCTAAGCATCCCCATCCTATATGTGTGCATTCCATTTTTTTCTGCCTAAGTGTAGGACTTTACATTTCTTTCTGTTGAAATCCATTTTGTTAGCTTTGGCCTAGCAAGGTCATTTTGAATTTTGGTCCTGTCCTCTGGTGTATTAGCAACCCCTCCCAATTTGGAATCATCTGCAAATTTGATTAGCATGCCCTCCACTCCTTCATCCAATTCATTGATGAAGATGTTGAATAGCACTGGGTCCAGGACAGAACCCTGTGGCACCCCACTAGTCACTTTTCTCCAGGACGAAAAGCAGCCATTGGTGATCACCCTTTGGGTTCAGTCGGTCAACCAATTACCAATCCACCTAACAGTAGCCCTGTCCAGCCCGCATTTTACTAGATTCTTTGCAAGGATGTCATGGGGAACTTTGTCAAAGGCCTTACTGAGATCAAGATATGCTACCTCTACAGCATTCCCTTCATCTATCAAGCTTGTAACCCTATCATAAAAAGAGATAAGATTAGTCTGGCATGACTTATTTTTGAGAAATCCATGCTGGCTTTTAGTGATTACAGCATTGCTTTCCAAGTAATTACAAACTGACTGTTTAATGATCTGCTCTAGGATCTTTCCTGATATTGATGTCAGGCTGTCTGGGCAATAATTATTTGGGTCCTCTTTTTTCCCCTTCTTGAAAATGGGGACGACATTTGCCCTCCTCCAGTCTGCTGAGACTTCTCCTGTTCTCCAAGAGTTCTGAAAGATTATTGCAAGTGGTTCAGAAATTACTTCTGCCAGTTCTTTTAATATCTTTGGATGTAATTCATCTGGCCCCGGAAGACTTGAATTCATCTAGTTTAGCCAGATATTCCTGTACCACTTCTCTACTTATTCTGTGCTGCATTTCCCTTGCTTCATCATCTGCTCCCCACGCCCCGGGTTGGGTACTTCTATCCTTTTGAGAGAAAACTGAGGCAAAGAAGGTATTGAGTAGCTCTGCCTTCTCACTTCCCCCCGTTATTAACTGGTCATCTTCTCCATGCAAGGACCCTATCATTTCCTTGTTTTTCCTTTTGCTGCTGACAATATCTAAAAAAGCCCTTTTTATTGTTTTTGATGTCTCTGGCAAGCCTGAGTTCATTCTGTGCTTTAGCTTTTCTGACCTTCTCCCTACACTTCCTGGCTATTTGCTTGAATCCCTCTTTGATGGTTTCACCATTCTTCCATTTCCTGTACCTGCTTCTTTTAACGCTTAGCTCAGCTGAGAGTTCTTCTCATTCTGGTTTCTTTAGACACCTGCCATTTTTCCTCCTTATTGGCACAGTTTTCAATTGTGCCTTCAGTATCTCACTTTTAAGAAACTCCCATCCATCAGGAACTCCTTTCTCTTTTAGAATTCTTGACCATGGGATTTCAGCAAGAAACTTCCTAAGTTTAGAGAAATCAGCTTTCTTAAAGTTTAGGATGCGTGTCTGGCTACACTTGGCTTCTCCTTCCCTCCGAATGACAAACTCCAAGAGAGCATGGTCACTCCCTCCTAAGGATCCCACCACCTCCACCTCATCAACAAGGTCATCCCTGTTGGTCAGGGTCAGATCTAAAATAGCCAATCCCCTCATCATCTCTTCCACCTTCTGGACCATGAAATTGTCTGCAAGGCAAGCAAGGAACCTGTTGGACCTTGGGGTCTTTGCAGAATTTGACTGCCAACAAATATCAGGATAATGGAAATCTCCCATTAACACGGCATCTCTCCTTTTTGAATGTGTGGTCATCTGCTCCAGGAAGGTGTCGTCCAATTCCTCAGGCTGGCCCAGAGGCCTGTAGCAAACCCCCAGAATCACATCCATATTGTTTCTCACTACCTTAATTCTTACCCAGATGCTCTCAACTTGGCTTCCCAGATTTAAGTCATGGAAGTCTTCACAGGTGAAAACATCCTTGACATATAAGACTCCTCCTCCTCCTTTCTTGTTTGGTCTATTTCTGCAAAATAGGTTATACCCCCCTATTCCTATGTTCCAATCATGGGATTCATCCCATCAGATTTCAGTGATACCTATTAAATCATATTAAGAGTTGGAGATCATCTTGTTTATTCCCCATGCTCTGTGCATTAGTGTAGAGACACTTGAGACGATGTGCCCTTCATGGAAATCCTGCACTAAAGTTACTTTCCCTCTCCCTGTTGGTCTCTAGTTCGACTTGCTCTGCCCTATCTATATCATTTGGACTATTTTTTGCAGCACTCACTGAATCCTTGCCCAGAATAATACTGTCCCCCTCCCTAGTCAATTCAGTTTAAACACCACCTGATCCGTTTTACAAGACTTTTAGCAAAAACGTTCCGGCCGATGGTTGTAAGGTGCAGGCCATCCCGTGCCAGAGGACCATCTTCGTGGAAATGGAGGCCGTGATCCAAAAATCTGAACCGCTCCCGGTGGCACCATCTTTGGAGCCAGTTGTTGATCTCCACTATTTTTCTTTCCCTTTATGGGCCATGTCCTTCCACAGGGAGAAGAGATGAAATGACAACCTGCGCATGAAAGTCGTTCAGCTTCCTACCCAGCTCAAGACATATTGTTAAGTCCAAACAATATTTGTATGGCCTTCTTCAGGTTGGTTTTCCAAATTACTACAGATTTGATGCTGTAGCAAAGAAAGTGAATAATATTTTAGCCTGCATTAATAGAACCATAATTTCCAAACCAAGGAAGGTAATGGTCTCATGATACTCTGCACTATTCAGGCCTCATGTGGAGTTCTGGGTGCAACAATTTAAGAAGGATATAGACAAGTTGGAGGGGGTTCAGAGAAAGATAATAAGGGTGATAAGAAGCATGGAGAGCAAAACATATGAGAAAAGGTTGAGGATTAGGGCACATTCAGTGTGGTGAAGAAAAGACCGGAGGATGACATGGTTGCCCTCTATAAAAATCTAAAGGGCCGTCAAAGACAGGAGGATGCAGGTTTGTTACGGCTGAGGGTAACAGTAAGTTTAATGGCTTCAAGTTACAGGAGGGTATGCTAGCCCACCTACATGCTATGTCCTGAAGGTCATAATTATTTTATATCAAACATAGTGAGCCATAGAGATCTACTGGAAGGACATGTAGGCAGTAGAGCTATCAATACATATCAAAGGGTAGCCCTGTTTCCTGTCACACATCCTAGGTGAATCTCGGAATGGTTCTCACAGACCATTTGAATGGATTTTCAGCAACAATAGCACCAACAGGAGACAAGAGGTCTCTGGGATCAAATTAACATTTCAAACAGCCAGGAAATGTTACACTTTGGAGGCATGCATCCCCGGATGAGAAACTCATCTTGCAGGAAACTACAAGGATGCCTGGCTGCATTTTCTTTGAACTACAAAGCTGGGATCCATCTTCATAAAAATGCAGCCATCTGATCCCCAGAACATGTTTTAGCTCTGTTCAGCACTATTAGGACCCCCTTTTCTCCTCCATTTCGGAGTTCTCCCAGACTTGCAAACAATGGTTCTGCCAGTGGAAAAGCTCCCTTCAGCCCCACCCCCTCAGACTGAGTTGGGCTTTTTGCTTGTCTTTTCCCAGCCGAAGACTTCTGGATTGGTACAGTATTACCCCAAAACCCTTATGTCTCTCTCTCTCTCTTAATTTTCACCTCTTTCTAAATTTCTGTAGCCTTGTATGCTTGTGGGAGTGAGTGCAGCTGAGTGATTGTATGTATTTTAACATCTATTTCAATAAAATACTTAAATTTGAACAGTTAGCCTGATTGTCTGTGATTAAACTCCGTAAAGCTGGGCTCAAGATCCCTAATTACCCTGCCCTCTTTGCATTGCTATAGCAGTGTTCATAGCTAATTTTCCCCACAAGTGATAATTCTGACAGGCGTTCGGAAGCCCCTAAGGGACCCCCAGCAAGCAGGGTAACAGGTAGATTTTGATTTAACATTGGATAGAACTTCTTGACAGTAAGAGCTGTTTGGCAATGGAATCAATTACAGTCTTCCCCCCACATTCATGTGTTTGACCTTCATGAATTTGATTATTTGGGGGGGCACATGTTTGCCTTCCTCTCCCCCCACCCCCTTCCCATTTTCCCCTTCCCAATCCCTTGTATTCCTCACCCCAGGCTTGTGAGGCTCATTTTTAAAATGGACTTTTTTCCTTTTGGTGAGTAAAACTTCCCTTCCACTGCTGAAGGAATGTCTTCTCTGCCATGTGGCTGCACATTCTGCTGGATAATGGCTGCTGATTGGGCAGGTGCTCTTTTTGCCCCAGTCCTCCTCTCTCAAGATGGTGACCGGAAGTAGCTAGAATGCCAGAACTCCACTCTTCTCCTTCTGAGGTGAAGGTCAGTAAGCCTTTTATTTTATCTTTCTTCTTCTCCTGGGGAATGCCAGGGCAGGAGGCAAAGCAATGGGATAGAATCATAGAAATGTAGAGTTGGAAGAGACCACATGGGCCATCCAGTCGAACCCCCTGCCATGCAGGAACACCCTCAAAGCACTCCCGACAGATGGCCATCCAGCCTCTGCTTAAAAACCTCCAAGGAAGGAGACTCCACTACACTCCGAGGCAGCATATTCCACTGCCGGACAGCCCTGACTGTCAGGAAGTTCTTCCTGAGGTTCAGGTGGAATCTCCTTTCCTGCAGCTTGAATCCATTGCTCCTTGTCCTGGTCTCTGGAGTGGCAGAAAACAAGCCCTCTCCCTCTTTTACATGGCATCCCTTCTAATATTTAAATATAGCTATCATGTCCCCTCTTAACCTTCTCTTCTGCAGACTAAACATACCCAGCTCTCTAAGTCTATCCTCATAGGGCTTGGCTTCCAGGCCCTTCACCATTTTGGTCGCCCTCCTCTGGACCTGCTCCAGCTTGACCATGTCCTTCTTGAATTGGGGTGCCCAGAACTGGACACAGTATTCAAGATGAGGTCTAACTAAAGCAGAGTAGAGTGGTACCAGTACCTCCCTCGATCTAGACACCATACTCCTATTGATGCAGCTGAGAACTGCATTGGCTTTCCTGGCTGCCGCATCACACTGCTGACTCATGTTCAGCTTGTGGTCTATTAAGACTCCTAGATCCCTTTCACACGTACTGCCATCCAGCCACGTGTCCCCCATCCTATATTTCTGCATTCCATTTTTTCTACCTAAGTGTAGGACCTTACACTTCTCTCTGTCGAATTTCATTTTGTTAGCCTTGGCCCAGCTCTCCAATCTGTCCAGGTCATTTTGAATTTTGATCCTGTCCTCTGGCGTATTAGCAACCCCTCCCAATTTGGTGTCATCTGCAAATTTGATGAGCATGCCCTCTGTTCCTTCATCCAAGTCATTGATGAAAATATTGAACAGCACTGGGCCCAGGACAGAACCCTGTGGCACCCCGCTAGTCACTTTTCTCCAGGATGAAAAGCAGCCATTGGTGAGCACCCTTTGGGAACAGTCAGTCAACCAGTTACAGATCCACCTGATAGTAGCTCTGTCCAGCCCACATTTTACTAGCTTCTTTGCAAGAATGTCATGGGGAACTTTGTCAAAGGCCTTACTGAAATCGAGATATGCTACATCCACAACATTCCCTTCATCTATCAAGCTAGTAACTCTATCATAAAAAGAGATAAGATTAGTGTGGCATGACTTATTTTTGAGAAATCCATGTTGACTTCTCGTGATTACCGCGTTGCTTTCTAAGTGATTAGAAACTGACTGCTTAATGATCTGTTCCAGGATCTTTCCGGGTACTGATGTCAGGCTGACTGGGCGATAATTATTTGGGTCCTCTTTTTTTCCCTTCTTGAAGATGGGGACAACATTTGCCCTCTT
Organism: Cyclura pinguis; assembly: GCA_030412105.1. Taxonomy (NCBI): domain Eukaryota; kingdom Metazoa; phylum Chordata; class Lepidosauria; order Squamata; family Iguanidae; genus Cyclura; species Cyclura pinguis. The sequence goes on along the minus strand of CM059600.1, from coordinate 191,007,086 downwards.
CCAGTCTGCTGGAACTTCTCCTGTCCTCCAAGATTTCTCAAAGATTATAGCAAGCGGTTCTGAAATGACCTCTGCCAGTTCGTTTAATATCCTAGGATGCAATTCATCTGGCCCTGGAGACTTGAATTCATCCAGTGTGGCCAGGTATTCTTGTACCACCTCTCTACCTATTATGTACCGCATTTCCCCTGCTTCTTCCCCTGCTCCCCAACCGCCAGGTTGAGTGCTTGTATCCTTCTGGGAAAAAAACTGAGGCAAAGAAGGTGTTACGTAGTTCTGCCTTTTCTCTTCCCCCTGTTAGTAATTCACCATCTTCTCTGCGCAGCGATCCTATCGCCTCTTTCTTTTTCCTTTTGCTGCGGACATATTTAAAAAAGCCCTTTTTATTGTTTTTAATGTCTCTGGCCAGCCTAAGTTCATTCTGTGCTTTAGCCTTTCTGACCTTCTCCCTACATCTCCTGGCTACTTGCTTAAATTCTTCTTTGGTGGTTTCCCCCCTCTTCCATTTCCTGTACACATTTCTCTTAACGCTTAGCTCAGCTGAGAGTTCTTTAGTCAACCATTCTGGTTTCTTCAAATGCCTTCCATTTTTCCTCCTCATTGGCACAGTTTTAGACTGTGCCTTCAGTATCTCCCTTTTAAGGAACTCCCATGCCTCCTGAACTCCTTTCTCTTTCACTATTCTTGACCACGGAATTTCAGCCAGCAGCTCCCTAAGTTTACAGAAGTCCGCTTTTTTAAAATCTAAGACGAGTGACTGGCTACACTTATCTTCTCCTTCCCACTGAATGCCAAATTCCAATAGGGCATGGTCACTCCCCCCTAAAGATCCAACCACTTCTACCTCATTAACAAGGTCATCCCTATTGGTCAGGATCAGATCTAGAATATTTGATCCCCTTGTATAATGGAGCTCTGGAGGGGAATGGGAGGAGGATCACGGGGGGGGGGGAGTTATTTGTGGTTTTTTCCACTTTCATGAAGGTTCTGAGTCCTGACCCTTCATGAACGTGAAGGGGCCACTGTGCCTAGAGAAATGGTGAGTCTCTTTCTCCGCACATCATCAAAAAGGGGCTGGACAGCTGCTGCTGGGGATGCTCTAGCTAGAGTTCCTGTATCGAGCAGTGGGGCTGGAGTTCACGGCCCTTGAGATGTCTGCCATGTGTATGATTCTGTGATTTCTTGGCCAAACTATGTTGGGCTGATTCATGGAATACAACATTTTAAATACATTCTCAGACTAGAACTTCTCCAGACTAGCTGAAAACCTTAGGATTTGGCTGGGGTTGTAGATGTACTTATCAGAGTTTTTAAAAAATATCCATTAAAAACATTCTTCCTCCTCGCTTTTCTGATCTTGATGCAACTTTTTATTCCCACTACAGGGGGTGATTTTTCCCCCCTGTCCTGGGGAGTTTCTTATACAGGCTGGAGTATCACACATGATTCAGCATGGTGTAGTGGTTTGAGTGTTGGACTAGGAAAATGGGAGACCAGGGTTCAAATCCTCACTCAGCCGCAGGGTGACCTTAGGCAAGTCACACTCTCACTAACTCTGAGGAAGACAAAAGCAAACCACCTCTTTAAGAAAAACCTGTCAAGAAAAATTATGATAGGGTTGCCTTAGGATTGGCATAAACTGAAAATTACATGAAGGCACACTACTACAACAACGATAACATGCCTACATCCATTGTCTCAGTTCCTCCTGCTATATTTTGGGGTGATCCGACTGATGATGTTTTGGATGGAGATGTGACCTTCCCCACAGAGGTTTCCTGCTGACCTGCACTCATTCATCATATTTCCAATTAGCAGACTGGACATTTCCTTTCCCCACTTCTTTTTAGAATTATGATGGAGCCAGATACCGCTTTAGCACTATGACTATGCAAAAAGACTTTTAAAAGATTAAATAGAAAACAGAAAATAAAATGATATGCAAGACAGGGAACATAGCTACTGGGAGGAGCATACAGGGAGAGATGTTCAGTTCATGGGGGCAATGGCAAAGGTGCAGGGAAGCCACACGCACTTTACAGTTTAACCACATCTCAAGCAGGAGAAAAGAGCAACATGCAGATGGGGACAGCACTAAAATCCATAATAACAAACAACAAATAAAGGCCAAAACCCTAGTATAGTTAAGGCACTACTGGATGTGGGAGCAGAAAATACAGTTACTAGGCATGAAATACTGAAACAGAATTGCCGACGTTTACCAATATTGGGCACTTTGGCAGAGTCTTTGGTCTCTCTATCAAACCCAATTTGTTGGATGTTTCCTTCTGCTTCTTCCTTCCCCCCACCCTTCTATTGGGGGACAGAACATTATGTACCACATAGTCTCTCCTGCAAAGGCTGAACCAGCCAGATGCCCCTCAGGTGTGGCGAGTGGAAGACAATATTCCACTGCCAGTCTTGAAGGAAGTTTTTGGTGTGGCTGTGCAACAGAACTTAGACCCAAAATCTGACTCATTGCCACTAAACAGTTCTTGACATTTGTTGTGTGATGTACAAAATGGGTCATTTTAATGCTCCACCATCTCTCTCTCTCTCTCTCTCCTTTCTCTCTCTGTCACAGACATACACTCAATGCATTGTGGTTTCACAATACCACTATTGTTAAACAAGTTCCATGACGTAGAACATCCATGCATGGGCTATCTGTGTCATACTGGCTGATAGATTCTGTTTTAAAGCATCTTGGGGAGGGTTTTTTTTTCTTATTTAGTTTTGTTTTTATTGTTTGTTTGTTTTAAACAAATCTGTAGTACTAAGATCGTAGACTGATAAAGCATGCATATAAAGAACAAATCCATTTTTTTCTCTGTCGGAAAATCTTCCCAATTTTGATCCTCATCACAATCGCATGGTAACTGTAACAGCAAGCATAAGATGCTCTTGAGATCTCTTGAGGCCTGAAGAGTAAGCTGCACCTGGGATCCCAAGTAGTGAAATGCATAAGAAAAGCACCATAGACAAACAGAACAGAGGCATCTGACAGTGAATAGTGAGTGTATGGCACCATCTTGTGGCAGAAACTTAGGTGATACTTAGCCACCATCCATCCCATGGAAATATTATAGCTGAACTGAACAGCAAGTCACCAAATTTAGAGGGTACGTTTGGGAAAGTCTGACTTAAAATATAGCCAACGTAGTATAAAAGAATGTTACTCAGGGGGTCCCTAGGGGCCTCTCAAATCTTTTCTTTATTCATAAAGGCTAGCATGGTGCATTGCCTTGGAAGATTTCAGTGCATTCAGAAAATTGTCTTTTAAAATTTTTGTGAACTATATAAATAAAAATAAGTTTCTATTTCTTTATCACTGAGTCACATTTAAACAGCTGGATAGATTTTCACCAACTCTAAAGGAGACGCGTTGAGATGGTCTAATTTAACATATAGTGTACATGGCATACACCAGATTCAATTGGGAGGCAGGCTAGGAAGCACCCCAGCTATTATTTTCATGGCAGCCATTTTCATGGAGACATGCTCCCTCAAGGCTAAGTGACTCCAATGTGTTTGGGCACCAAAAGAGACAGGCACTCACTCTATGCAACCGTTGAAACTGAATCATTATTAATAATGGTTAATGATTTCTCCAAGCAACACTGGGGACTACAACTAGTTCATTCTCAGCCCTTTGGTTGCTGACTAGCAAAGAAGACTAATTAGTGAGATGACAAACACGTTGAGCCTATTGTGTTCTGCCTTGGAGCTCTGCCTTAGAGTTTCCTGGAATGTGCTTACTGAGGCTAACAGTGATAAAGCAATTACATGCTGACCAAGTGCCTTGAGCTTGAACAGCAAAACACCAGCAAGGGGGCGGGATAGTCAGGTAGTCACTTTATCACCTTTTCCCCTGCCTATATGGCATTTTTAAGCCCATCCATTGTAGAAAAAATAAAGTTCCTAAAAGTATGTTGGTTTGTTACGCAGGATTCTCCATCTTCTTCTTTTCGGTACTCCCAGTGGTGCTGTTGCTTCATACGAAAACACTCTTGCTCTCGAGGCTTGTGATCTGTCACTTTTCTCATGCCAGGAGGGAAATTCCCATAAGAGTCTGCAGTCTAATTTGTATGTTGTGCTTCCCTCATATGTTTAATACAGCTTTGTTTCTCCCGCATATTATTGCCACAATGAGAATTGTAGCCCCATACATCTGGAAAACGGCAGGTAGGTGAAGACAACTCTAAGTCCTCATGAATGGAAATTCCAAGGAATGAGATGTGAGAACTTCTTGCCTGCATCTGACAAGGATCAACCTACCCAGAAAAGCATTTTGCTATTATTGATCATTTATAAAAGAAAAAAAAGAGACCAACTGCTATGCTGGAAAGTTTTCAGTATAGGTACAAACACAAGAATATGTGGCATATAAAGTGGTCTGAGAATGGCTTCCCTGTGTTAGTAAAGATGTAAGAATAGTGAATAAGCTAACGTAATTACCTCAGCGAAGACTAGAATAATGCCATGCTTTGGGCAATCTGTGTCACCTCGATTATGGAAACATGTCACGGAAGGAATTATAAAACATAGCCCATTTCCACTCTAGGGTCCTCCCTTCACTGCAAAACCCAGGATTCCATAGGAAGTTGAAAGTAGAGTAATAGTGCTATAACATTCTAGTATGGAAAAAGGAGGGGGTCAGCATGGTGCCCTGTATTTCCTCTCTCCTGCCCATCCTTGGGTGTGGCAGGGGGGGCATTGGGAAAGGGTTTGTGATGCTGAGAAACTGGGCTGTGAACTGTCCTTAGCTGGCCAGGCAGGTTTTGATAGGCTGGGTGGCCTGATCGGAGCCACTGAGAGGGAAGTTACCCCCAAAAAAGGAGCGGGGGAGAGACTGGAGAGAGAGAGAGAGACTTGCAAATAATCAAATCTGTGGAAGTTAAAGCCACAAGTGTGGAAGTCCAACTGTATTTTATTTTGTTTTAGAAATGAAATCTAAAGCAACAATGATATAAAACAGCAACACCAGCAACACACACCATCTGTTCTGTTATTCACCCTGGGTTCTATACATATCTTAGAGTAATTATCCATATATATTCGCCGACTGAGATCCTAGTGTAATATGTCTGCAGGCAGAAGTACACTACAACTATCTTCCCATCACCTCCCCCAGGTCACTGTTTAGCTGCTGAAATCTCACCCCTTTACCCCCTACTCCCGGCCATTCAATGACTGATGGAAAGTGGGATGGATTGGAAAAACATCTAGCTGGAAGATGAGTTATATGCTGTATATATTGAGATACACTGGGTTCCTACAAATAATATAAGCATTCTTACATTATTGCTTCAGATGCTTCACCAGTCACCAGACACACACACACACACACACACACACACTATGGCCTAGGAGGGACTGTAGTAGCTGAACAGTGAGATCGTTTGGAACATTTGGTCATTGAGGAAGGCGGAATAGAATACCAACCTCTACAACGACCAAAAAAAGATGTATGAGGTGTAAGGTAGACTTATGCTTATGCATGTCACAAACAGGATGCCAGTCATTGTATCAGTCAGGGATGGAAAGTTGTGGCTCTCCAGATATTGTTGGACACAGTTCCAACAATTTGCCTCAGCCAGCAAAATCAATAATGTAGAGGTTCACACATTCCAAATCCATGGTATAAGCTTGTATCTTATACAGCCCCTAAATTACTAGTATAACAACCAGTAAGTGCCAAGTCTTACTAGTTGTTACATCTTTCCAGAGCGAAAACTATCTGTTCCAGGGGTGCTACACTGTGGATCAGGTGGTTATATAAGTAACTAGCGTATATACCTGGCATTGCCTGGGATTTTATTTTCTCATAGGTAATTCTTGTTAGAAATACCTTAGGAATTACCTTATCTTACCTTAGGAATTAGATGCAGTTCAAATACACAGATTTGAGATCCTGTGTCTCTAATTCCTCGGTCTGTCTTGTCTCGTATGTGTAACTTTTCCCCATATTCCCCAATCCAATCTATATTCAGAGTTATTAACATACAGCGGTTGAGTTCCTGAGGGAATACACTGCCCTTCTCCTTGCTGCTAGGCTTCGTCTCCATAGCAACCAGCCTGAGGCCCAAAAGCTCTCTGGCTGAGAATTCTAAAGGCCCCTCCCTGAACTGCCAACCCAGGATTCCATAGAATCTTCACAGGCAGCCAATCATATGTGGTCTTCACCTCACACAGCCAATCATATGAGGTCTTCGCCTGCCCGACCCAGACGAACAGACGAACTCACCCACAAACTTTGACTTTTATATAGTAAATGAAGGGGAGCCAAGTTTCTGAGAACGAGGATCATTTCCCTGATTTATCAAAAGGCCATCCTCCCACAGGGAACCTGGTCCTCTTTTTCCAGGATCATGTCCTAATTATTCTAGTTGCTGCTGCCATTTAATAATCATAACCACAACCATAATCATAATAAGGTCATTATATAACAGCTGCTTCTGTGTGTCACTAAAAATAGAGGCCAGGACTCATAATGGGGGGCCATGGATTGTTTGTTTTGTTATTTGAGATATGTCACTGAAAATGGCAATCCAAAGTATTTATAGGCTCACCACACGCAGAATAAGCGTTCCGACCTGGCAACCCCTCCAGCAATTTGGAAAGAGATTTGCCTCAATATGATTTAGTTTCATAGGTGTCAGATGCCACTTATGTGTTTGTTTTGCATGTGTACATGCTATGTATGTGCTTTTCTAATTGCTGCTGAGAGAAGCTTCAGTGTAACCTGTAGAAGGAGGTGCCTTATTTGACCCAAGTTACTGGGTTATATCCCTCTCCCAGCTTCCAGAAGATTTGTCCCACTCTGCTGTCCCGTCCCCAAAAAAGACTGTGATTCTTTTGATTTAAACTAACAGGGAGTCTTATTTCAGGTCACCCTGCCCCCCCCTTGCTTTGGTGCCATTCACTGGATACTCAGAGTGAGGAGAGTATGTACCACCCCAAAATTTTGGAGAGAATCTCACCCCTGCTCATGCCATGAGCCACCACTGCTCTCCAGTAAGGGATCACCCTTACTTTCCTCTCTATCTTGGATGTGGGAAAAGTTTGGGAATCATCCTCACAGTTGTTCTGTGGGGAAACTTCAGGAAAATGCTGAGAAAGATCCCTTTCCCCTTGTCAAGTTTCACGGGGAGCCTTTCACACTACACAGTTATGGCTTTATGATTCCATTTTAACTGCCATGGCAGCATCCTATGGAATCTTGAGACAAGCAGGTGTGGGTGGCACCTTTAGGATCCTCAGCCAGGGAGCTCCTCCTTTGGTGCCTCTGATAGGATGTCGCTATGGAAGTTAAGGTTAAGGTGGAATAACACTACAATTATGGAATGTCAAAGGGCCCCAGAACAGAAAGGAAGAGTGGAGCTGGCTGTGCAGGCAGGAGGGAGCTGAGATGCTCAGAAAGTCTTGGCCACCTGCACCCAAAACATTCCACAAAGACAGAGGTGAGGAACCAGTTTGGGCCCGACCTCCACCTCGCTGACTCCCAGCTGGTGGAAAGGATGACATCAGAGGCATGTCCGTCCCCCTGCCATCATTAGATGCCCAGCTATAACCTTTATCTCATTTGCATGAACTGAAACAAGTCATCCAGGACATATGCTGCTTCTCTAGATCTGTAAGGCTAATCTGTGGTCCAGGACACCTCCTGAAAGTGACGCTAAGAGGCCTGGGAGCAAAGCACACAGGTTGTCCATGCACTTTTCTTATGCTGGAAATTCCACCCCTGAAAATCTGTGGCCCTATAGCTGCATGCATACCTCAGCTTTGTGTCCTCTAGCCCCTGGCCAAATTTCAAAAGCCCCCTACAATCTTTTAGATATGACCTCTGAATGAATGACTTGTCCTTTCCACAATAGCTGCTAGGTGGGAAAGAAGACAGAGAGAATAAGAGGAGGAGAGAGAAGAGGGTGGCACAAAGGTGAAGTCAAAGACAGAGAGACATGGAGGGGTTCATTATGTCCCCGTACCCTGTTGGCTTCAGCCTTACCTGCTGCCGCCATGTAGCCCCTGACAGATGACCCTCAACAAAATAATAACAAGTGCAGTTCTTGGCTTAGAAACATGTTTCCCACATTTACTTTAGTCCATTCCGTTTTCTTCCCATCTCGTCTGACCTCTGGCATCAACATCTGGGTTAAAGAAAAAAACAAAAACAAAATGAGATGTGGAAAAGAGACATGGTGGCTCTGGGTGTAGTCTGTCTCACAGTTTTAAAAATGGCTCGAGGCCCTGCTATGGATGTGAACAGAACAGACACCTGATTAAGAGATGGAGCATATCAGTCACACCTTTCTTGGCCTGTAGAAAACCCAACAAGATCCATTGTAGGGGTTGCACAGGGGGATCAGCCTTCCTTCTCCCCTTAAAGCCAGCTTGTGAGGCAAGAAGGATAGGGGAAAACTAAGCATGTGAACTAAGCCATGCAGCTGTAGGGAAAGCAGGGGTGAACACCTTTGGCTTCCAGCCTGCAGCATTTAACCAACCCCAAACCTGAGTGAGAGCCAGTGCAGTGTAGTACTTTGAATGTTGCACTATGACCCTGGAGACCAGAATTGGAATTCCCACCTGACCATGGAAACCCCCTGGGTGACTTCTGGCAAATTACACTATCTCAGCCCCAGAAGAAGGCTTTGGCAAAATCCCTCTGAACAAATCTTGCCAAGAAAACTCCATAATGGATTCATCTTAGGGTGGCCATAAGTCAGGAATAACTTGAAGGCATACAACAACAACAAACCTGACTGCTATTGTCATTGCTGTTACTGGTATTGTCTGGTCTGTTTTAAAGAAAGAGGCAAATGATCTCTCCAGAACTAATGTCCTTCCCTGCCTTATTGCCTTTGTTGAATAGAGAGCCAGGAGACTTGCCTGTCCAAGTCCCATTCTCTCCTTACACTTGCTTCACCTCTGTCAACTTGTTCAGAACTTCATTTCTGGGAAATCTTTGCACATCTGCCACCCTTATTGGAAGGAAATTCTTGTTTTTTTTCCTGCTTTTCTCTCCCTCTGTGTGTGTGTGTGTCTCTCTCTCTTTGTGTGTGACAAATTAATATTTTCCAGCATAGCTGTGGAACACCACAATTATGTAGCCTTCAAGCTTGCCATTCCTTCCAGAAGAAATCAAGATAATCCTAGTCCTTATGTAAACAAAGGCAGAAAGGACCCCAAGAGAGTCAGGGTGAGATCCTGCATTGTGGAGATGTAGCACACAAGTTCCACGGGTCTTTTCTCCTGTCTCCTCTCCCTGTAAACCCATCTTTTTGCTACCACTCTCCCCTGATATGGTCATGTAGCAGCCAGTAGGCAGCAGGAGGTGTCTGAGAAGCATCTCGTTATGTTCCTTTAGCCAGATGTACAACAGTGACGGCATTTTTCATGATATCCCTGGGGTGCTCCGGAGGTCCTAGACCTAGAGGATCCAGAACTTAGCAGGTGGTAACACCATAATGTGTTTCTCAGATGTCTCCCACTCTCCGCCAGTCATTACCTGGCTATGTCAGGGACAGGTAGCATAGGAAAGGTTAGCCTATAGGGGAGTTGGTTGTTGTGTGAGGGAGACAGAAGCTTCTGACATCTACAACAACCAAAAAATGAGTTACATAGACTTAAGTCAAACCTACACCTATATAACCCACTAATAGGGTGCCAACCTCAATATTTAAAAAAAAACAACCATGTGAAATATTGTTGTATACTGGAAGAATCTTGGACATAAGGATGAATTTGTCAGTATCACCATGAAATCAGAAAGAGGGAGGCCATAGAACCAGGAAATTACGAGAGCTGACTGCATTTTTTCAGAGCTTGAACATAACTGTCAGGCTACAAAAGGTAAATAGCTTTCCATTTCATCAGGCCAGCTTTAGACATAGTCAGTCCTGTGGCAATGATCTGAGGTGTGTGTGTGTTGATTGATTTGCTTTACACTCCTATTATTTTCAATTCTCCCAAAGTTAATTGGGTATATCTTCAAGTGTAACTCATCCTACCTAGCCCTGTTACAGATGCGGCCCATTGCACACATCCAGCAGAGTAAGTGGTTATTTACAATAGCTCATGCCACAGTGAGCTTAAGCTTTACAGCTGCTTGTGTTTCCTTAGTATTATTGACACCCTCCTTGGCTTAATCGGGATGTTCTGCTTTATGCCGCAAATGGAGGCCAAGTGCCAAAGAGCTTGCTGGCAGCTGGATGCTCCTATCCTGTTAGCAGCACTCACTGGTGGTGGGGGGCCCATGCTGGATTTTTGTCTTTCCTTTAAATGAGTTATCCAAGGTGCTGGACCCTTTTCCCAACTACATTCGGCACCTGAAACAGCTCCCATAATGTTCAGACTAAAATCTGGAGCAAATTCACCTCCATACCTGCTAAGATGGGAGTCACCAGCTGCCACTGAATGAGCTACTATGCTGTCCTGTGGGTTGGTGCACAATGGGGTCAGTGGCCAGTTCTAAAATGCAGGGACTCATTCCTTGTTGCCCATTCAGCGCTATCCCCAAGTACTTTGTATTACAACAGTGTTTCTCTTCAATTGGTACTGTTGCTGTGGAAATTCACCCTCACCCTGCTACTGTGAAGAATGCAGCGATGTTCAGAGAGGAGAAGGAAACAGTGAAATGGCAGGCAGCATCATCTTACTAGCTAATTACAGACTGGTGTTCTGTTAGTATCATCTGCATCCAGGGGGAACTATTTGCCATAATGCAAATATGGACAGATTCTGCAGACTGTGGTGGAAGTGAAGCTGAGGCTACAGCAACATTGCATGTTGTGGTTGTGCACTGTGTATTGTGATTGCACACAGCAGCTGCATCTTGCACAACACCACCCAGTCACTGACATTTGTTATACAACAATTCTATTTGGGGTGGGAGTTGCACAATGCTGGCGTAGCATAACAGGCTGATATTTACACTAAATGGGGTGGGGGACAGGGATGTTGGCTTGGAGCCCTAAAGTGTCAGTGCTTCTGCCTTAGGAGCCCTGGCTCTCTGACATCACTAGGTTTGCAGACTCAGTAGGTTTTTAGATCTTTGGTTCTCCTTTAGAGATCTCTGTCTCTTACCACAAATTGCACCTGCAAATTATCTTCCTTTTCAACAATAGTCTGCTACTTGTCATTTGGAGCCACGCTTTTTCAGAACTTGAGTCGAACAGCCTGGTTTAGGCATGCAGACGATGATTTTGCTGCTCTTTGGGATCTCTCACCTAGAATGATGGCTGTAGAAAACTAGAAAGTGCTGTCCTTGGTGCTGAAGATAATCTCCCTGTCCAAAATGGGGCATTCCCTAGCTGGGGTTCGAATGACTTTGGCTGCCTCAGTAGCAGAGATCTCAATGTAATGGGGGGAAAAATGCAAAACCAAACCAGACTCTCCTCAGTGTAAGGATACTACACACAACAAGCTCAGGGAAAAGGTTATGGATCTATTTAACACAGGGGTGGTCACAGGGGAAATATTCAGATGACCATATCCAGCTCCTTCCAGCCTAGAGTAGGCTGCACCACCTCCATTTCCAGGGACCGAAAATGAAAATTTAGTCATTTCTGGTCAGTTTGTAAGATCATTTTCTCTCTCTTGTGGTGGATGGGACAAACCCACACATCCCTCAGGCCAATTTTGGCCAAGAAAAGAGCATTTTTGACAGAATGCCCCCAAAGAACTTGGGAGTTGGGGTATGTCTGTGAGGAGTTAGGAGGCCAAGACCCACACACAACCCTCCCCCCCAAGCCCTACATGTGGCCTTTGGGTTGCATGATTCAGGCCCCTGATTTAATCAATATGTGATTCCAATATGTTGCTTCAGAGATAGGACTCATCATCATTAATCAGCCCTACTGTATCTCAGCATGAGCTACTTCTCAACTCTTCTCATCATGAAAAATTAGTTATTCACCCAGCAACACCCGTCTTCTGCAACCAATCAATAGTTAAGGGGAAGAAGGAAACAGAAGGAAAAGATGGGAAGTGGGGCTTAGAGATGGATTGCAGGGTGTGAAAGTAAGTGAAAGTAGGGGAGATTGCTACTGGACAACCAGAGATGTGAGGGGAGGGGGAGGAGGGAACAGGGAGCTGGATTGGCCACTGCTGCTTAGTCCTAGAAGATGAATTGGATTTTAAAATCTTATTTGTGATTTTCCCACTTTTGTGAGGGTTCTGCACTCTAAAGTTTTTGGATGCAATGGGCTGTGCAGTGGGGTTGTCTGAGAAGATCCTTTACCTTGCTCTGTAAGGCGAAAGCTCTCTGTGTCAGGAGATATTTCAAAGCTGACAGGGAACCCAAGGAGGTTTCAATGAAGTCAATCACCCTGGTGGGTTCAAGGACTGATTTCTTGGGGTATACATCAAGGCTGAGGTTGTGGAGCAGTGTGAGAGTGAAGTGGATGTCCTCGTACAGGGTGGTTTGGGATGATGACACCAGAAGCCAGATATGGGAAGATCTGGACACCTTGTGTTCTTAGGAAGGAGATCACCACAGCCATACATGGAGAAGCTGAATGGGAGATCAGTACTGGAAGAGGGATGTTCCTAGGGTGAACCTGAGGAATTGGCCATGGTGAGGGCAGATCACAATGTGAAAGTAAGCATCTCATAGATCAACCAAGACAAACGAGTCTCCTCTTCACAAGAAGGGAAGGATGATCTGGAGGGTTACCATCGTGAATTTCCTCAGTTTGATGTGCCTGATCATGCCATGAAGATTGAGAATCAGGCTAGTGCTCCTGTCCCTCTTTGGTACCATGAAGTTGCAGAAGAAGCAGCTGTCTCACCTGCAGGATTCTGGGATCTTCTTCATGGTTCTGTTCTGAAGGAGGGTGGCTACCTCATCCGAGAGTACCTCTGACAGTAGTGCACTACAGAGTATGCCAATGGGAGGAGTATTTGAAAACTCTGTCGTGTAGCCAAGACATCTGTGGTGATGTTCTGCCAGGTGGAATAATGGCGGTACAGCCTAGGTGTTCAAAGGCTCTGGGCATTTGAAAAACGGAGCACTGACTAAGATGTTGTCAGAGCAGAGGAGTCAAAGATGTGACCTCAGCATACTTGCTTGTTTCTTGGGCAGAGAGTGTTGGGAGCACTGTTGTTTGAAAGAGCGCTTATGGGAGCCAAGGAATATTGGGACTGGGTCCTATACAGCCTGGAAGGAGACTTAGATCAGGTAAAGGAGTCAGAAATCTTCCTCCAAGATGACTTTGAGGATCTTAGCTATTGTTTTAGGGCTCCAAACACCATCCTCTGGGCTATCAACTGTGCCTTGGCAATATGGTCCATGGCCTTGTCCATCCCAGCATTGAACAGCCCCATATTGCTACAGGTGAGATCCTTGATGTGCCATCTGGTGTTGTCAGTGAGGCCCATGGAGCAGAGCTATGCATAGTGATGGGGGGCATCTCACCCAACATGATCTTGGCCACACAGTCAACTGAACGTCTGATGAAGTGGATCTGCTGAGTAGTCAAGGCATGCACCTCCTACTTGATGGTGAGGACTGAGTTATAGTGTTCTTCCAAGAGGTGAAGGATGAAGAAGAATATCTTCTTTCAGAGGAATCTCTGGTAAGCCACCATACAGGCCTGTATGTTGGTGACCCTTACCAATAATGCTGAGGAGGATCAGAAGTGCCTGTTGAACACATCTAACTACCCACCTTCCTTGTCCACCATGGTGGTATGTTGCCTTCCTTCACCTCTGGACTGGGAAGCCTTTATAACAATAGAGTTTGGAGGCAGATGGTTGAAGATGTACAGTGCACTGTCCTGTTTGGTATTGTAGAAGTGTTCCAGTCTATGAAATGCTGATGGGAGGCAGGCAAGCTTTGTCCACAACAGCTTGAGGTCCTCAATCAGCACTGGAAGCAGCAGGATGGTTGCTGGGAACCTGGAAGTCAACCACTGTGAAGACCAGGTCTGCCACCAGTGTCAGAGGAGGTATAATGTTGAGGTCAATACATTTTGCCATCCAGAGGATGATACCTGAAAATGTCTTGATATCCTCTGTTACACCCCAGAGTAACCCTAAGAGAGGGTCCCTAAAATTGGCATGACTTCCCCCATATTGGATATTGGCTAGCAAAGGTCGGCTGCAAGTAAAAATTGGTTTTGAATTAGATTCTTAAGACCAACAATGCCCTTTTCTGCTGTATGGGAACATAGACAACGTCCTTTAAGCTAAAAGAAAATGACCTATTGTTCCAAGTCACGTATCTCTAGGCAGCCACAATAGACTCTCTCCTTGATTAATAAAAAGGTTGTCTCAGCCCCAAGCCATGCTGATGAACTTTGCAAGCACAGACAATCAAAGTCTATCAATTTGGAATTTTAAACCTATCACGTACCTGGACTTTCCTTGGAGAAACAATACCAAGGAGAGGTTGTGATATTTGCCTAACATTATATTCTGCAATCATTGCCCATTAACGCCACGTTGTTAGCCTATACAAGGCTTGAGGACAGAAATGGGCTATAAAAATCCTCACTTTTTGAGCCTCTTTGGAGAGCCTCCCAGACTAGACAAGGACCTGTTTTGCTGCTACTGAGGTGGCCCACTCAAGCCTCTCAGATGCTGCTGAGAGCTAAACGCAACTCGCGTATCTGACCCTCCGCAAAACCCCGCTGCTTCCAGCCTTCCAGCCCCGGGATCCAGCCTCCTCTTGGTGTTTTACACCGAGTCTCCGCTAATCTTCTCCTGCTCCAGGACGCCTAGACTAAGGTCCGTATGCCCTCTCTCCCAGCTGTCTCTTATTTCCAACTTCATTCCTGTAGCCCTTGTGTGATTGTAGGATTATTTGTTAACTTGTGTTGCAACCTTCTCTGTTAGTTTTAGTAAAGTTACTTTAGACTTTTCCTCTGACTTTTGCGTGGTTCTGACCCCGTACATATAGGGTTAAAGATCCCTTGCCCTGACCTCTTGCAAGCTTTGAGTTTCTCTGTTAATTCCCTTAATTTGAAGTCAGGGTAACACCTCCAGTGGCAAGGCCAGTGTGGTTTCTTCTTTTTCTTCCCCTGGTGGTGAAGGGGTAAGCATCATCAGTGAATCCAGAAAGGATAAGTCGGTCTCGTACTCCCCCTCAGAGGACTCAGGTACCAGGGCTACTGTTGTGGCTGGTCTTACTGAGGCTGTTATCAGGCGTTCCTGTGTAATGGTAGGGAGAGAGTGGGCAGAATGCTCGATACCAGGGCAGTGTGGACAGTGGACATTAAGGTCGGTGTCATGGAGGCTGAGAGGCCAGCTGATACCAGAGGCAGGATGAGTGGAGGAGCCAAACTGATGGGCAAGTCAGTGGCCTGGATGCTCTGGTTAAAGCTGTTGGGTGATGTCTTCCAGGTGAAACCAAGGCAAGCCTGGGGAGCAATGTGCGTGAGCAATGGCACAAGGCTCCACAACTGCAGTGAGACAAGTGGCAAGCAGTGAGAGGAGTGGGAGTGTCATACCCTGCTTCCAGAGCATGGACTCTGACTCTGAAGCAGAGGGCATGCCAGAGGCTGAAACAGAAGGCATGCCAGGGCCTGCTGTACAGAGAGAGGTTACAGTGCTGGAAACAGGACAGGGGATGGTGCCAGCTCCAACAATGGATACAGAAGAACACTTACCTAGACCTAGCTTCGCATGGTACAGGCAGCAAAGAGAGAACCAGCATCACTCTCTCAGAATGTATAACCAGCAACGATCAATCAAGGTACAGCTGCGCTAGGCTTTGGTGTCCTTCCTCTCCAGGAGTTGTCAGAGCTTATCTGACCTGCAACCTTGCTGGATGCCTTGACAAATGCTCGGATTGATCTTGGACACTCCCTTGCTGTAAAACCCCGCTGAACTTTGTTTATGTTGGACGTTATTTATGACTCTTTGCTTACCACCTGGAAGTAAGTAACAAGCTGGGAGATATACAGTTTCTTTTGTTTGATTTATCAGCTGTGCCAGGACTGAGATAGGACAGGGAGGGAGCTCAGTGCCAACATAATGGACATTATTGGTGTCTGAGTGGATTGTAGATGGTAACAGTCTCTGTAGGATGGAGAGTACCAATGGTACAACCCAGGACAGTCCCTCCAGAGATGCTCATGGAAGTAGCAGTCAATGTAGGAGACTGAAGTAAATAAAGAGTCCTTGTGGTACCGGTGGTCCCCCCAGATAGGACAGTTGGGATGTTTTCCGTGCAAATGGGAACCGTTCCCTTCACAGCAACTGGGAATGATGGTGTCGCTCCGTCGATTCTCAGGGCCTGGGTGATAAAACTGGCATCGCCTGTCAGGTCACAGTGGTCAATTCCTTGGCAGGAGAACACTGTGAGCCCATCAATATGTCATCAAGCAACTCGGAGGTAGATGCTTGAGGAATTGGTGGGACCTCTGCAATAGCAATGGGGCATTGCTTGTGTTTGGGTGCTTCTTGGGCCAAGCTGTTGGCTGAAGCATGTCATTTCTGGCCTCCCTTCAAGTGGGCTGTTTTATTGTAACACTTCAGCTTCCCCATGTGTGCTCCCTGGGCTTAGGTGTCTGTGGCCAAGGTGGATGTAGTAGGCTCAGCTGGCTCCATAGTAGGCGGAGGAGTCGGTACCAAGATGGTTGGTTTCAAGGAGGCAACTGAGGAGGTCAACACCAATGTGGTGGTCAGTACTGAGGAGGTCTTTGTCTTCAGCAACTTGGTGAGAGAAACCAACTCTGAGTACAGCAGAACATTAGAAACAGCTTGGGTTACCAATTGGAGGGACTGCTCCAGCTCCAGGCAGCTGGCCCTGTTTTTAAGGGTCTGTGGTGCAAAGCCCCAGAAAATAGTGCACTTTGAGATGATGTGAATCTTGCCCAAGTGGTACAAACACTGGGAGTGGCCATCAGAGGGAACAACCTTCCTGGTGCTCAAAGAGTAGATTTTGAAAAGAGAGGTGGAGGCTATGGATGCCAGCACAAGGTAGATAAGAAAGGAGGAGTGTAGGAAACACAAGGGGGAAAAAAACTTTGGGTTTTGTTTTTTGTTTTGTTCTGAGCCTTAAAGAGAGAAAGAAGAAGGCAAAAAAAAAAGTAGAATAAAAGTAAAGGCAAACAAAGAAGCACAGAGAGAAGGGAAGGAATGAGAGGTACTCGGCACAATTCCAGATGTGTTGCTCTGTCGACAGACAAAGAGAAACTGAGGAGCAGCGTGGAGGGCTGGGACATGCACAGTATGCGACAGGAGCAGAACCACCACCAAGTGGCTCAGCTCTAGAATTTTTTACAAGAGGGGTCTCTGTGCAAGCATGAAAATCCATATGTGTGAGGCACAGAGACCACAAAGAAGAAGTAAGTGCTGCCACTAACAGAGGGAGGAAGAAGAAAGGAATGGAGGGAAGGAGGAAAAGAACTAAGTATAGAAAGAACAGGAAATCTGTTGCCTCATAGGAATGGCTGTTGTTTCACTCCCACTACATACACCCCCCTTAGTATCATGCCATCTCTTTCTGATGTTCAGGCTATGAATGCCATTACAGTCTACGCAGCCAAAACAGTACCATTCATGCACAAAAGGGTGGCACAAGGAGGCTTGGGAATCCCCAAGGTTTGCAATAGTGTACAGACTCACTGTCTCTCAGTGAAAGGAAACCAAACATGACTTGACCAGATTCTAGATGTTAGGATCATTTTGGAAAATGAGGAACAGGCATTTTTTAAAAAAGTATATGGAGATGACTGTTTCTAATTAAATCTCCATAGAATTAGTAGATCACATGTTACTACTCTGCACTGGATTGAGTTTTCCTTTTCACTACTATCAGGTATGGAAAACAGATCCTGGGGCTGACATTTGGCTCCAGCTGAGCTCTCTGTTCACATCACCAGAAACAAAGCTTCAATATCAAAGTTTGAAGCCTAGTATTTACTCTGCAGGGGAGTTCATTTGGTGAAATACCACATATGTACATTAGAGGGCATCATGCACCTGTCTATCATATGCTAGATGAATTCATCAGCTCAGAGCTGCAGCACAGTTACTTTAGGACATCACATTTGTCACCCTACACACTGTGATAATACTCACATAGGCAAGAACAGCTGCATTCCTAATGCCTGAACTATGGCCAAAGCTTAGAAAAAAAGTATTTTTGGACTAGTAGGTGGAGTCTAGGAGTGTAGTCCAAAAATTAATGTTTCTAAGCTCCTGGGGAATGCATGTCTATTTTGTTGTGACTGCAAGGATGAAGAAGGCACAGCTTCCATCCCGGCTTCTGAATCTGCATACTTACAGCAAAATAAACCTTTCTACCTTTCTCTATATGCAAATGTTACATTCATCAAGATCTTAACTGGTTAGATACAACGGCTTGAATTTTATTGGTAGTTCTAATCATAGTAGACCTATTGAATCAGTGGATTTTACCTACATGTTGGCTCACTGTTCAACAACTGATTGTTTGGAACTATCAATAGAATTCAGGCCAAGAATTCCCCTGCCTGAACTGTAACTGGTATGACAGAGCGCTCATTACTCAAGGCGTGGGAGTGTTTACATCCAACTAACACATTTGTAGGCTTTGTAGTTCCTCAGAAACCTGCCAAACCTGTGACAGTGTGATAAAACAAATGGTGCCATAAAAGAAAAAGACTATATACTGTGGGGAATGATGGCTGTGCTATAATTTCTTGAGCAGTCTTAAATATGACTGTGTGCTTCTAGGTTCAGAGTGAACAACATCTATGAAACCCTCCTCAAGGGCTATTTCCTCTGTAACTTTTAAGGGAGAAATATTCCCAATAGTATCAGAAAAAAGAACCGTTGCAATGATGTGAAATGGGTGCTCCACTCCCTGATGGGGTATCTAATGTTTGCTTTCAAAAAATTCTGGAGCCTGAGCAGGGTGAAAGATGTAGAGCCTGAGATGGAGTCTGTAGGCCATTTTGGGGAGAAGATGTGAACAATTGCCACAGCTGCTGTTGCTCAGTGGGACAGCTGGGTAGTTTAGACAAGAGATAGGGAAAGTGCATCACTGCAGGCTACATGCAGCCCCTCAGGGCAATTGTTGTGGTCCCCTGGGGGCAAAAACAATTTTTGCAAAATTTTTCCAAAGTGTTTTTGCCCTGAAATACAGTTGGCCCTCCACATTCACTAGGGTTAGGGCCACAGGCCCCCTGCAAAAGTGAAAAACAGCAACTACCAAAATGTGTTTATGTGTCTGTGGGAAGGGGGCCGAGGCTTGATGGGGAGAGCAGGTACCCAGGGTCCAAACCAGATCAGGAAAAGTAGAGGGGAGGGGTGGGTCAGCTTAGTGACCCTATATTTTCTATCTTTTGGCTGTCTTGTATTGGGAAAGTGTTTGTAGTGCAGAGAAATTGGGTTGTGAGCCATCTTTAGCTGGCCAGGAAGGTTCCCCGAGAAAAGAAGCACTTGAGGTGGGGGAGGCAGGAGTTGGAGAAACTCGCAAAGTGAAACCCACAAATGGGGAGGGGAGGGTCGACTGTACTCCAAAAGGTCCACTGGGCGCATAGAGTCCATTTCCACCACATCCTGTATCCCCCTTGCCAATTGTGATAACTGAAGCCCCTGTCAGAGCTGCTGATGACGAGCAGCAGCCGTGGGTCCCTGTGGCTCTGGCCGGAGATGAGTCCTGCAGCTCAAGAGCTCCCCCTGCTGCCATGGACCAAGCAGGCGCAGACGTCCCTCTGCCTGCTCCTTTAGAGCAACAGGGATCCGATTCTGTGCCTGCTCCTTTGGAGCAACAGGGATTCGATTCTGAAGATGCTCTGGAGCCTGGTTCAATAAGCCCCCAGTCAAGGCGGAGACTCAAGAGGGCTGTGCAAAGGGAGGCTTCCTTGGCCAAGTTTAAGAAGCAGTGACCGGACACACCTGTGCCTGGGGCTATATAACTGCCTGCCTGGAAGCTTCCCTTTGCTTGTGGTAGACTTCTTACAAGCCCTCCTCTTGCCTTTACCTTGCTCCCAGCACCTGGTTCCTGATATCTTGAATTGATCTCTGGACTCTTGACCCTTGGCTTTGGAACTCTGACTACGGCTTTGCTTGGCGCTCTGGTAAATGAACTTCCTTGAGTAAGTGCTTGCTTGTCTCCTCCTGGCTGGACTTTGCTGGCTCTCCCACTCTCTTCTCTGGGCTGGCTCACTGCCCAGGTCTCTGACCTTGACACCAATTTAGGCTCAGAAAAGGCCTTTTTGGAAACCCAAAACATGGTGAAAATATCCTCATATTCTCTAGACATCTAGGGGTGATTGTTAAATTTGATTGATGGATTGATTATTGCATGAGTATGTGCAGCCCTACAAGTTCTCCTGGGGGGGGATAATGTGCCCCCCTAGGATTTCACAGTTGCCCTTTTTGAGACAGCTAACTTAATGGTAATATATAGACCCTGCATGTTATCACTTGCTTGTGTTTAGGGGCCCTCCCCCTGAATGGGGCATGCAGAGTATAGCTTGTGGTGTTGTGTGCTTTCAAGTCATTTCTGATTTATGGTGACCCTAAGGGGAATCTTTCACAGGGTTTTCTGGGACCTTAGAGTATGTAATGCACCCAAGGTCACCCAGTGGTTTTCCATGGCCACACAGGGAATGGAATCATGCTCTCCAGGGTCATAGTCCAATGCTCAAACCACTACATCATGCTGGCTCTCAGCTTTTGTGTAAATTGCTTAAGTTTACAGTGAAATGTGAGTGGGATGTATATCTCATTTCTGTGCAGGAGCAATTATAGAGGAGAAGCCTGGGAGCAACAGTCGGTTATAGAAGCTGCTGTAGTGATGCTGGAGTTTAGAGGTCGCCCTGCCATTAAGCAGTGAGGTGATTGACTCCTGTAGCATAGGTTTCAAGGTGGGGCGCTTGCGAGGCCAGATTCAGGTGATGGATCCCTGGATAAGTTCCTTTGAACCCCTTTGTGTACCCGTCTGAGTTATTCTAGGAATGGATACATAGAAATTTTAATACATGAATAAATAAATGATAAATACAAGGACAATAGACAGGAACATAAGTCACACGTGAATCCATTTTCAGCCCTTTTCAGATGTGAATCCTTCAAACAGCTGCAACCAAGTTGTTAACTGGGGCCAGTTATAGAAATCATACCATGTCCCTGTTGAAACAGCTCTACTGGCTGCCAGTTTGTTTTTAGGCACAATTCAAAGCTATTAAGCCCTATATGGTTCATGACCAGGCTACACAACATACCGTAACTCCCTGGCCATTTCCACACTAGCCTGTTATAGCGTGATGATTCCACTTTCAACATCCTCTGGAATCCTGGGGTTTGCAGTTTCGGGAGGGGCCGGCCAGCCCCTCCCAAAACTGCAAACCCCAGGATTCCAGAGGATGTTGAAAGTGGAATCATCGCACTATAACAGGCTAGTGTGGAAATGGCCCCTGTATGAACCAGCCCAAGCTCTAAGATCATCAGGAGAGGCCTTTCTCTCAGTCCCACCACTGTCACTAGCACAGTTGTAGGGACACAAGAGAGGGCCTTCTCAGTGGCTTCCCCTAGACCCTGGAACTCTCAGGGAGGCCAGAATGGTCCCTTCCTTATTGCCTTCTGGTACCAAGCAGAGACCTTTTCATTCAGGCAGGCATTTTTATATTGAAAGTTTTTAAAGAACGGGCTGGGGGATGCTGTACTTTTTATTAATTGTAATTTCTTCTTTTAATCTCTGTTTAGTTGTTTTAATTCTTTTACAGTATATATTAAAACAAAATCAGTTTTAATATATATACTATTCATCTGTTTTTAAATTGTATTGTTTTAATATGTAAGCCACTTTGAAGCCCAATGTTGGGCAAAAAGCAGGACGTAAATAAAGATGATGATGATGATGATGATGACTGCATTTTCAGCCCTGCAGCTTCAGCTTGATCAGCAGCCTGGTCCCATCAAGTGTCACACAAAATAACGAGGATCATAGAAATCATCAGGAGTTTCAGGAAGTGCTTAGGGAAGAAGAGGATGCAAACTACCCCTTTTTGCTTTCAAACAATGAGGGAATTTGGATCAGTTGCATCCATAGAGCCATTAAGAACCTGGCCCTTGGTTCCCATCAGATAAAGTGTAGTGTTGGTGCTGCAGGAAAGAGCTTGGAGACTGGGCTTCGCATGCATGCAGCCAGCCCAGAGTCCCTCAGGTTGGCCCGCTGCCCTGAGGCATGGTGGAAGATGCTAACCTACCAACCATGTTGTCTAGACATTTCCTATATGTGGAATGGGATAGGTTTTGCTTGCTTGTCAGCCATGTTGTCCTTCTTGTCAAAAACAATAAAATGTTTGCAGCCCCCATGGTGCTGTCAAAGCAACAGTTTAAGGCACAGGTCCCAAAGGGTGTACATTGCCCCCAAAATATGAATTTTGCCTCTCAGTTAGTTTTGCCTTCACTCTCCAAATTTCTAGCATTGCAGTATCTTAAACCTTCTGCTGAACTTTCAGAAATAGAGTTTAGGCACTGTCATGCCCTGGATAACTCGCAATCCACGAACTCCACTCTGAAGTAGGCGGCAGTGTTTATCTGTAGCAAAGCAAGCAACACAGCAGTCTTCTTCCAAAGTTGCTGAGACTGGAGCATACATGGAGTTTACAGGTTTTATACTTTCAAAGACAAATTTAAGTGTGCAAACCCATGATTTGAGAGGATCAAAATTTAACATCACCTCACATCTTTAGACATTTCCCAGACTTGTAGTTGTTTACCCTTCTTTCATCATTGAAGCAGGAACATATTTCCTGTCCTTCACCTTTAGGCATTTCCAGATCCCAAAACACCTTTTGGTACTTTTTTTTTTTTCTGGCCCGTTCCGATGTTCTCCCCCTCCAGAGGATACATTGCATCAATGACCAATAAAGGAATTAACTATTTGATACCCTGGAATACACAAACAAGCTGCAAACAAATACATAGTTGCAATCAACAATTAACATTCAATACTTATATAGCACTCTAACTAACCCTAGCATTTCCTTATACTGACTACCTTACAAAATTTCAATACACATGCAGCAGATACACTATGGAAGGGGCTACGCAACCTGACAAGTGACCAAAGAAAAGCAGCAGACCAGGTTCCCAAGAGAATACAAACACAGCAGATAAAAGAGTTCTGGATGTGGAAAAAATTTCCACATTTCACTCTCTGCAAAGATAGAAATTTGGGGACTGAAGGAAATCAGGGTGGCTGATTTTTTAAAAAGGGAGAAATTGTGTGTGGAGAGATTTTAAAAATGGAATAAATCTTGGTATATTAGCAAGGACAGGGAAACTCTTGCTTCTTGCTACACATCCATCCCAGTACTAAGTGGAGGAAAAGGAGAAATATCCCCCTCATCCCCAGAGAAATGGGGTGTTGAATGTGGTTGCTTGCGTGTAGATTCCATTTCTCCCTAATGTTCCGCTTCTGAGCTGCACTGAAAGATCTTTTGCAAAAAGAAGAAGAAAAGAGTAGGAGATTGTTGGAGGGAACTGCACTGATGGGGAAAATTAAATGGAAAAACTGGTTGAGCGGCAGGAACCAGGGACAGCATTCTACTCGGCTGCTTTGCCTAAGCGTGGCTGGACTGTGAAAAACTGGCCGTGAGGGGCTGGAAGCAAGGCATCCCCTCATCCTGGGTCATGTACAGTCCAGCAGCATGATCACTGAGGTTGGAGCAGCATGTTGGAAAACATGTCTGGGTTAAAGCCAAGCACAGGAGTACCTCTGTGGCTGGGTCAAGAGGCCACACAGCCTGCTTTACTCTGATTCTCTGGCAACATGCCAGTGTCTTTGTCACACAAGGAAGTCCACAAGGAAGGCAACAACAGGGCATGAGAGACTGAGAGAGAGAAGGAGAATGGAGTGGAGTGCAGAGCCAGAAATGTAGGATTCCTCTGTCATTGAGAGCAATGTAACACAATGGTTAGTACTGGGACTTCCAAGATCCCAGTTCTCTGCTCTCTACGCAGAACGTGGAAATAACTTATTAAAAATACTCTGTTCTCTGAATACATCAAATTTCTCAAAAAGTATTTTAAAAATTATTTAAGCCATGTTTCCTCTATACTGTTACAGTGCTATTATTCCACTTTCAACCTCTTGCGGCATTCCGGGGTTTGTAGTTTCCTGAGGCCAAAGAGCTCTCTGGCTGAGAATTCTAAAGACCCCTCCCTAAACTGCAAATCCCAGGATTCCATAGGAGGTTGTGAGTGGAATAATAGCACTATAACAGTGTAGGGCAGAAAGGCCCTTGCTTTCTAAATCCTAATAGTATTACATTTCTTTAACCATTGATTAATCTTTCCTATTACTTCATTTCCTTTGTAGCTGTTTTTAAGTTGTCTTAAATTATGGTTTGAATTTAAAGATTTACTTAGTGAATTATCTTATTAGTATCTTTCAGGTTAGTGTTTTGAAGAAATTATTTTCTTTATAAATCTTGGAGAACAGGTGAGGTACTAGATATTGGAGATTATCAAATATTGTCTTCAAAAAAAATGGGGGGGGAGGAATCCAAGAAATCAGAAGCCACCCAGCCTGACCTCAATCGCAGAAGAATATTAGAACAGGTTATACAAATTATACAGGAGTTCATCTACAATTATCTTGATGACTATGCAGTGATTAGTAGGAACCAGTAGGAACCTGCTTGGGTTCATCAAGACCAAATCCTGCAAAACTGGCCTTATATCCTTTTTCGATCAGGTCACTAATTTAGTAGATGGTGAGAAAGTTGTGAATTTCATTTACCTGGATTGACATGATTACCTGGATTTCAGCAAAGTATTTGAATAGGTCCCCCATGGTATTTTGATTAGTAAACTGAATAAATATGGAACACCATCAGATTGAGCCATAATTATCTTTGTATAAGTTTATCTGGGTTAATAAGTGGTTTAAAAACTGAGACATTTTACATGCATGTTTATGTGAGTTATAGGCACACATAATTGATACAGCAAATTGTAACTTGTCTCCTGTTATAATTTTTGTTATTTATGTATCATCCCCTTTCTTTGTTTTATCTTTTATCAGCCTCTGAAGAAGGCTTTTAAATATTACTAGGCCAAAATGCCCTGGGCTAATTGGAAGAATAAAATCATCTTTTTTAAAAAATACTTTGGCTTTTCTCCACAGTCCATGTGACTTAGAACACAACTTTCAAGTTGATAGCCAAGTATCCGGCAAGTTGCTGAATCACTGTGTAAAACTGAGATTCAGCTCTCTACATTTTTTTTCTCAGCAAGAGTCCCTCTCATCTCTAAGCCAGCGGTTGGTAAAGTGTAGCCCATGGACCACGTGCAGCCCTTAGGACCCCTAAATGCAGCCCCAAAAGCTGCCCCCAAAAGCCTCTAAACTAATTTTTAAAAAAAGAAAAAAATCAGACTGATTTTCAGTGACTTTTTTGCCACCACACAAAATATGGCCAAACGAAAGTGGTTTGCTTTCCCTGGCCCTCCGAATCCCCCCAACCTCCCAAATAGACAAGAGATATTTTAAAAATTGGCCAAAATGACAGCCAGAAAAGTCACTTTGGGTGTGTGTCAAAATGCTGCATGGACACAGCAGGGGAAAACTGGCCCCTATCCCCTGAGTAGTTGTCCAGCCCTGGCTCAATCCCTCTGTGAAGGTTTCTCCACTCTCTGTCCTTGTGTATTCTCTGTCTCCACCCCCACTATCAACTCCGAGGCCTAAACTGCAAATCCCAGGATTCCATAGGATGTTGAAAGTGGAATGTAGCACTATAACAGTCTAGTGCATAAATGGCCCCAGTTTTCATCTACTGGACCTTTTAAGGCCTGTTTTTTTTTGTTTGTTTGTTTTTTGCAGCCCCTGCATGGTTTGCAAAACCCTTTCTTTATTGTCATTAGACTTTGTCACTCAGCCTCTTTCCTCCCTCACTGTCTCCAGCCAAATTAACTTCTGAATCCCCCTGCACCAACTATTGCAATGATGTTCCATATTTCATGACTTCCCCTCATCTGTTTGTGAATATCTGTTATTTTAGTGTATGCTTACTGTTAAAAAAAAAATCTAGGTACAAACTGGGGGGTGGAAGATGTGGATATTTTGTGACATTATAGTAACTTAGCCAAGGTCTAAAGGAGTCCATTATAGTAACTTAGCCAAGGTCTAGAGGAGTCCAGCAATTGCTCTATGGACAATGATTCCTGGCATGATTACCCCTGTACCACCTTCCTTGACGCCCACACACACTTATGTTGGGTTCACTGAGCTAAGGCTCTTAAGGCCCTCCCTCATGAAAGATGTGGGCAGATTGTCATTCCTGCTGCTCTCAGACTGCCCCCCCCACACACACACGGCACTTTTCATTTTAGGCTAATCTATGCATGTTTGTTGTTGTTGTGAGCCCTCGTGTTGTTTCTTACTAATGGCAACCCTAAGGCAAACCTACCATGGGGTTTTCTGGAGCTGAGAGTATGTGATACACCAAAGATCACCCCGTGGGTTTCCATGGCCAAGCAGGGAATCAAACCTTCCTCTCCAGGGTCATAGTCCAGTGCTCAAACCACTGCACTACACTGGCTTTTAGTAGGGTCTAAATATCTTAAAGGCACCAGATCCTCCCCGATCTTGGGTCAGCCCTGGTTAGTACTTGAATGGGACACACACACACACACACACACACACACACCAAGAATACCAGATGCTGTAGGCTACACTTCTGAGGAAGGAACTGACAAAACCACCTCTTGAGTATTCCTTGCCTTAAAAAGCCCTATGAAATTCATGGGGACACCACAAGGTGACAGGTGATTTGAAGGTACATACACACATATACACACTATGCATGTTTTTGTATAACAAGAAGCTAGTTCTGATTGAACCCACCACACTGAAGTGCTCTCCTCCAGATTCCCAATAGAGCTCTCAGATTTCCAGTTCACCCTTCAGCTCAGCAATGGGTCCTGAGCTCTCATCTCTACTAGCAGATTGGATATATCACCTCCAGTCCACACTTAAGGGCTACAAATCTTCCCGCTCCTCTTCAGGCTCTCCAGTAAAGATGCTTCCAAGAGGCCTCTGGGACTAAAGCATCAAGCATCTCCTCTGTGTCCTGCTGAGCATGGGGATTCACTGAGTGAGACTCTGAGAAGCAGCCAAGGAGTACCTTGCAAAATGAGCTCTGTATTCCTATATGCGCTTACTCAAAAGTGAGTCCTCCTGAGTTTACCGGATGTTTCTTCCCAGTAAGGGGTTGGATAGCCACAGACGAAACTGCCATAAAAAGAGACAAAGGTAACTCCATCCCACTGCATTAGTCCATTCCCTCTGGAGTGGAACAGACCAAAATGAACAAAGAGCACAAATCACAAACGATAGCTTTCACAATTTTTGTTGAAGCCTCTGTAATATTAATTTGATTTTCTCCTCCAGCCATTTCAATTGCCGTGTATAAAACTGCATATTGTTTCCCCAAAACATAGGTGACATGAGGGCCACCCTGTGATGCCAGTATTTCTGTGCAAAAGTGGGGAATAAATTAGCTTAAGGAGGAGGCTTGCGAGAGAGGGGTAATAATGAGACCTTTTCTGCCAATATTTACGGGTTCATGCAGGAAAAGAACCAGACAGAGATTCAAAAGTAAGCTAAAAATGTGTTTTTATTGAGAGGAATTCACTCATGCATGCAAACAAAATACACACAAACATTCACACAAGAGCTAACTGAAGGATAAAAGGGAGGAAAAATTATGGATAGAGAGGCTAAGAGTGTTTGGAGGGTTTATAATTACCAGTCCAGAAGAGCAGTGAAGAGCAGAAATGTGTTTTGGCTTAGGTAGGATCTAAGGAGAGTTCTCATGCAGAAGCCAGATGGACAGAGTGATGGGTAGACCTTCGAGAGACTACACTGGGCATCCTGAAATCAGGGGTATTTGTACCCCAAAAATAGCCTGTGCCAGTGGAGGATCCAGATGCAAGACAAAGGGAACCTGTTGTGGACAATGGGTCTTTCGCCTATTGATGGGCTTAGTGCTTGATTGACAAAGACATAATGTGTGTTGTAATAGCTGTCTATTGTGGGTGCTACCAGGCAAGAGGAAGCCGTCCAGGTGTACAGGGGATGGGTATCTGTCAATCAGTGTCCTGGTGGGCTTGTCACAATTGCATTCTTTGGGGAAAACGCCAACTTCTGCTTAAACCTATTATCCACAAGAATGGCATTTATTTGCCTGACAAATGACTCAGTCTTACCTGGAGGGAGTTTCGGGCTGACCTGCCTTTCACAGTTAGAATTTCCTCCCTGTTGGTTTGACCTCTCCATCCCCTCAGGTTTGATTTTGATATCAGAGCCAATTAATACAGTTGCCAATCCAATATGTTGCCAATTAGATATGGTGCCCATCCAAACCATACTGATATCAGGGACCCCCAAAACAGGGCCTTACAATATCCTCTAACTGTCCTGATTTGGCAGAAACAGTCCCAATTAATCCTGTATCATCCTAGGATCATAGAATTATAAAATTGAAAGAGACCACAAGGGGCATCAAGTCCAGCTCCTGCCATGCCACTATCAAAGCATTCCTGACAGATGGCCATTGAATCACTGTTTAGAAACCTCCAAAGAGGGAGACTCCACCGTACTTCAAGGCAGTGTATTCCACTGTTAAACTGCTCTTACCGTCAGAAAGCCCTTCCTAATATTTAGGTAAAGTCTCTTTTCCTGAAGTTTGAAGCCATTGCTCCATGTCCTAGTCTCTAGAGCAGCAGAAAACAGGCTTGCTCCATTCTCCATACGTTTTTTTTTTCTTGTTGTTTTTAAAATGTCCTGGTTTCTCTCCCCTTCTTTGACTTTTCTCTTTTGTGCTCAGCCTACTGCAGTTGCTACAAACGGAGTTCAAAATGCAAAAGTAGTTTGCAGGGTCATGAGGACAAGAGGGAGTGGAATCTTGCCCTTTGCAACTGGCTCATCAAAAAGCAAACTGATACAGACCTTCCAAGCTTATGTGTCCTTCCTCAATCATTTTTGCCATCTTGACCATATTCTGATGTTGCTTAGCACACATGTCCCAGTTTTTATCTGTGAAATGTTGCAGGGTATGGAATTGCTTCACTGAGGAATAAAACAAAGACAGGAAAATTGAAAGCTGGTAATAACAGTAAGTACATGAGCAAAATACCAGCTCAAGGGTTAATATACCCAACAGTTCACCTGTCAGATGATCCGGAGTGCAGTACCAATCACCCCAACCAGGATGGCTGTGCTGCCTGGGCACAGTAGTAATTGGGGTTTGTCGTAGCTGGAGACCCCCCAGATTTTTTTTAAAAAAAGGGGGGGGAGGCAAATCTATGTAACCCACACAAAACCCTCTTCTATGTCCTCCTGATCCTCATAGCAGACACAGAGCACATGCTTAATTCTCTCCCTTAACCCAATAAGGTTGAATAGTGTGTTGTTTGCTGAGGCCGTTCTTTAAAGTATAATTAATTACTCAAAGCAGAACTTTAATGGCATGGCGTAACTTTGTCAGACTCTTGAAATGTTGGCCAGCTTTTGCTCAGTTTTAGCCCTCCTAGGATGTTGAAAAACAACTTTGCTCAAAATGGCCACTAGGTGGCAGCATCTGCACTGCCAGTAGAAATCCCTGAATCAAACATGAGGAAAGGAAAAGAGAACGACAACTAAATTTGCAGCCTAAGTACCCTAAAGGCACCGGATCCCATCTAATCTTGGCAACTGAGCAGGATCAGCCCCGGTTAGTAGTTGGGATGGGAGACCACTAACAAATACGACGTGCTGTGCGTTATATCTTAGAGGAACAAACTGGCAGAACCACCTTTGAGTGTTTCTTGCCTAAGAAAAGCCTATGAAATTCATGGGGTTACCATAAACCAACAAGTGACTTCAGGACAGGCATGCACCCATCCTTCCTGATATCACACATGAGATTGTGGGTGTTACTATTTAGAACTACAGACCTCTGGCTGCATGTATTGTTTCTCTGAACCTGTTTCCAGATGAGAGTGTCTCTAGGCATGTGCAGAGGTCTCTCCTTCTCTTGTAGCACTCAATGTAGGTCACTCATACACAGAAAAAATACTAGCTCTAACTGAAATAAATTTCATACATCTGGGATCAAGCAAAGCTTTAATTTTGATTAACATATGGATCTATGGGCAGATGAAACACATAAATAATGCCAGATCACTGGAGCATTTGCCCTTATCTTGTCTAGTGAGTGCAGTGTTGGCTTTCCCAGGTCTCAGCCAAGACCCCTTTAGAGCTGGAACCTTTAGCCTGAGCATTCCTGGACTGAGTCTGGGAACTTCCACATACACAGTGCCTTACCACTGAGGTACAGGATAATCCCAATCCATTAGCCAAATGTTGTTTAAAAAAAACTGTAAGAAAGTAATGAAAAATGTATTAATTTGAGACTCTTGTAAACCCAAATTATCTACCAAGTTTGGGGAGAGTCTGGAGCAACACCCTCATTGCAAACAAAAATTAAGTGCCCTATCACACTACACAATTATAGTGCTATGATTCCACTTTTACAACCATAGTAGCAACCTATGGAATCCCGAGATTTACAGCTTAGAGAGGAATATTTGGAATTATCAACCAGAGAGATCTAATGCCTCTCCAAACTACAAAACCTAGGATTCTACAAGAAGCTGCCATGGCAGTAAAAGTGAAGTTATGACACTGTAACCGTGTAGTGTGAAAGAGCCCTAAACCTTTCATTCTCTTAAGGAAGGGAAAGGCATCTTGTTTTTTCCTAAATGTCTTCATTGCCCCTTTATTTTCACAAGGGTTCAGGGTGCAGAAACCCCCCTCCCATTCCTTTCTGGGGCTCCCTCTTCCTGTCCAGTTGCCTTCTGCATGCCAGGGCCACAGGCAAGGGAATGAGAGCAGGAAACTCCAGAAGGCGCACCCATGTACTTTTCCCCCATTCCCTCGCCTTTGGCCTCAGCACGAGTTCTCAGCACCAGGATCAGAGGCAAGGGAATGGGAGAGAGCCCTCTGGAGGGGAGCAGGAAGGTGTGCACAAGCCCCCCGCCCCATTCCCTTGGCTATTTCCTCCCTAGGACTTCTCAGTGCCATGGCCAGAGGCAAGGGAGTGGGAGGGGAAGCTCCAGAAAGGATAAGGAAGATACATGCCTGCCCCCTACGTTCCTTTGCCTTTTGTCCAGGTGTTTGCCTTTCTTCTTCATGCCTGGCAAAACGCAAAGAAATGGGAGGAGGAGAATTGGGGGGGGGTCAGGGCGTGTGCACACCTCATGAATAATCAAGTTCGTGAAGGTCGAACCTGCAAATGTGGACGGTGGACTGTATTTTGTATTTCCTCTTTAAAAAGCAAGCAGGCAAGAAATCAAAAATGTTAATATAGTGAAGAATTTTAATATACAGAAACTGCTTCCTATTTTCTGTGGCATTTACATAGTAGTAACGGTAGGCCGGGGGGTCATTTTTTTGTGAGGATGTTAGGTACTTGCTCTGCTCAGCTTCCTCGTCCCCCACCCCATGTATGCTCCTGCCTTACCGGAGTGGGATTATCCCTACGTTTCAAGACTTGGATGACCAGGGTTCAGTTCCCCACTCAGCCGTGGAAATCCACTGGGTGACCTTGGGCACATCATGCCCTCTCAAGCCCAGAAAACCCTGTGATAGGTTCACCTTAGGATCTAGGTAAGTCAGAAGCAACTTCAAGGTACACAACAAAAACAACTATGTGTACTTAGAAAATAAAAAGTATTTTGTGGAGCTCGAAGACAAAAATGTGTTCACCACCTTTAGTGATTTATATATTTTGCTTACTTGGAATCCTGTTTTTTTATATAAATGGGATAGGGACAGGAGGAGCCAGATCCACTTTCTTGGCACCATGAATTAAACCATTCCTCTTTCCGAGGGCTCATGAACCCATTCCTCTGCTCTCAATTCTCCCAACCATAGAAAAGAGATTAAGGGTGCATCTAGACTGATGTTGAAAACCAGAAGGTCCCAGATTTTGTTCCTGTTCTTTCTGATTATATTTTGGAAATTCACACATGTTTTACTTATTCCAGAATATTTTGTGCCAGCTGCATGTTTGGATGCAGAGCCTCTGCCATATGTTGGTCTGCTGGATCTGTATTGAAATGGTGTGTTGCAGTCAGTGTAAAAGTGATGCTTTAGACCTCCATAGAGTTAAGCTTGCTATGGTAATGCTACAAAGTATCCAGTGCTAATTGATTATTGCAATGATGTATCTGTTTGGAGCTTGCCTGTGTTACTACAAAGTATCAGTTGGTTAATTGCTTTATTGCCTATTCTTACCATGTATCCATGAGGGAGAGCAGATCAGAGCTGGCAAAAATGAAAGTGTCAAGAAGAGTGTTTGGAGAACAAGAAGTGTAAGAGGCAGGAAATATGTTCCTGCCCCAAGGATGAGTGGGAACCAAATGCCAGCCTGGGAACTGTCTAAAGAAGAGAGGTGAATTTAGATTTATGATCCTCTCCAATCACAGCTTTGCAAGCCTAAAATTTGGATTTGTGTCTATAAAAAGTGTCCATGTATGGTTTAGTCTCAGCAGTATTGGAAGAAGTGTGCTATGTTGCTTGCAATTTCTACAAATAAGAATTATTGTCTGCCTCAGAGTGAAATCTCTGGATTATGGGTTATCCAGTACATGACACTCCCAATATGATCAGAGCCTTTTATACTAGCTCCCCAGGTTGGTTTATTTTAACCGAGTATAAAATCAGAAAGAGCGTGAACAAAAGCTGGGACTTTTCAATCAGTCTTGAAACTCCCTAAGTTTGTTTTAGCTATGATCACACTTTAAAATGCTGCAATATACTTGCACTGTTGCACGTTACACACACATATCTGTGTGCATACACATTGTGTTAAAACCAAATTACCTGCCATTCAGAGGCTATCTCTAAAAGGGAAAAAGCTTGATTATACCCAAATAGATCAATGGGTCCACCTGCCCTAACGTTTTCTATGGCAGCTGGTAATGGCCTCTCCAAGGTTTCAGCTGAGTGTCTGTTCTAGGGATGGAATGGGAACTTATCAATTTCCCAACTGAAGTCAAATTTAGAGTTTTCAAAACCTATGCAATAAGAAAAATGGCATGTTGAAGTTTCTGCAACTTTGCATGAACTTTCTTGTTTCTGACATGACATAAACTCCACAAATCTTGAGAACTGCACAGCTTTTCAGTAAAAACTTATGTTTGCAGTCTTCACACTATGGACAGAAAACTGTGCAGCTTTCTGAGGAAGGAAAAAACATCCACTTACACTGTTTTTTCACTACACACTTGGGAGAAGTGTACAACATGCAAAACTAAATTTCATGCTGTATCCCTAAACAAACAACACGAGAAAGGGCTCAACATTGTGGCTAAATGAATCTGCAACCCTTCGCAGTTTGAAAGTCTAGAAAACTATACAGTGTTCTGTGCAAGCTGTGCAGCTTTTCTACAAAAGCTACACAGTTTCTCATCCAGGGGGAAGAACTCCCAAGTGTTCTAAAGCTATAGCATGAAAAATTGTTTCATTGTTCTCAACATCTATTAGGAAGCAGAAAAAAATCAAGATATCAGTCCCTAGTCTGTGCTAACCTAGGGTACTGAATTGCAAAGTATGTGCCCTATCCCTAAGCTCTGGCCACTGCATTATACACACTGCATCAGCCTTACTCTTTTCTAGTGATTTTCTGCTGAGGATGTGCAATTTTGTCAAATCTCATCTTTGAGTGAGGGCAAGATGAACCACATTCAGAGGAGGAACTGTTATTGTGTCACTTTCAGAGCCCACAGATTTCATAGGAGTACAACCCCCATGAGCCCAACCATTAGCTTTACTAGTTGCAGGTGATGAGAGTCCTAATCTGATAAGATTTTGGGATCCAAGGTTGATAAAAGCTAGACATTTCAAATTTATACCCTATTCAGAACAAAAAAGTCTTCCTTAGCCAAGGAGAAATGGTGCCATCAATGGACTTTGGTATCATCATGTAAAATATGTTATGTGCCAATGTTAGAACTTCCTTTTTTTTTCCTTTTTTTTTTTTTTTGGTAAGCTTTATTTAAGGTTTTCAAGATACACACAAAGAAAACACAAAAAGAAACAACAAATTACAACAACAAGTACACAAGAAAGAAAATCCTAAGTACTAAATACTAAAAATAACTAAAGACAATAAAGATACTAAGAGCAAAGAAATATACATTGTTTTCCAGCTTTCCTAATGCAGATTATAGATAAGTCTATAAAATAACCTCTCTAATTACAGATGTCATTTAAATGATTCAGCTGTACTTTTCTGAATAAATCAATCTAATAAATTAAATAAACCTACAGTCAGCACATTGTACTCTTTTTCTTGCAAAAAGCCTATTAAAGATTCCAAATCTTTTGAAAAAGTCACCACTGATTTTTCTAGAACTTGCTCTGTTTTTATGTATTAACATTAGCATTGGAATAATGCATTAGCAGCATCTTATAATTATTTTCTCAAAAGTATTTGACAATTTAAAAAAAATGAAAATAGTCCATCCTTCCCAATAACCCTTAAAATATGGGCTGAAATCCTGCAATGGGAAACATCTACAACAACCAAACTCAGTTATCATAGCTATGTTTTCTGATATGAACCCCCCAAACCCACCTTAGAAGCCAGATAGCCACATCAACATAGGGATTTCTAAAGCACAGGGCAGGGGGCATGCTGCAGGATCTGTAATTCATTGGGAGAGTAGCAGCATGAGTACTTAGCAGTCTAGAGGTCAAGAAGATGAGAAATAAGTCAGTATCCTGGAAAACCAAAACAAGCAGAAGGGTGAAGAAAAGTTCCAGTTCCAAGGATCCAGTTCCAAGTGTCCAAAAAGCAGAGCAGAATCTCCAAGCCAGCTTGACTGTCTTGGCCACAGAGTGGATAATAAACATTGCTTCTAACATCTGGCAGGTGTTTGCTGCCTACCTTATTTAGGTAGGCTGATTTTTCAGTGAGAAGAGGTAGAGCAACTCCAACTGAGCTGCAGGTGTGCCAGCCCCTCCCCAACCACTCTCGCACTGTTGCTCTCTGAGAGCGAGGCTGGCAGTACAGTCCTGCTGAACCCGCTCGTCGCAAAGCATTTCATTGCCAGGAGAGGGCTGAACACTTCTTCACTGCTCCCCCTGCTCCCCAGTGACTCAGAAACGCCTGTGTTAGTACAGCTGCCTGGCTTCTAGGGTGGGCTTGGGGGAGAAATATCAGTCACTGCACTCGTGCAGCAACTGTAAAAAGAAATACAACATTATAAATACTGAAACAGGATGTCAACCCTTGTTTGTAAAAACAATGAGTAAATGGTAGTCAATGGCTATAGTTTCTATATCAGTAGAGTGGTAAATCCACTCTGTGTTTTTAACCACTCTAAAAAGAAGCTATGCAAGGTGCTGAACCTACTGCATATCTGTTTAATGTCCCAACTAATATCTGGAATGGATTCACCATTGCACAGACATGGAAGCAGTTTTCATCATCCCATGTCATTGGGTATTCTGAATAAAGCTTTTGGAGATTGCAGTCCAATATCTGGTGAGTGACACATCCCTCCACCTACAATCTAAATGCTACGTTTCTAGAAAGTTTTAAAAATGGATCTAAAAAAGGAGATCCTTTTCTTTCTTTCTTTCTTTCTTTCTTTCTTTCTTTCTTTCTTTCTTTCTTTCCTTTTCTTTTCTT
The DNA here is from genome assembly GCA_030412105.1 of Cyclura pinguis. Classification (NCBI taxonomy): domain Eukaryota; kingdom Metazoa; phylum Chordata; class Lepidosauria; order Squamata; family Iguanidae; genus Cyclura; species Cyclura pinguis. The sequence goes on along the minus strand of CM059600.1, from coordinate 190,971,453 downwards.
TTCTTTTCTTTTCTTTTCTTTTTTGTAGAAAATTTGGGCCATTTGGTTGCGGGGTCTGGATTTCTGCAGCACTTTGAAAAAGTGTAAAACGTAGATAATCTCTGACTCTGCCAAGAATGAAAATGGGGGCAGGGAGAGAGAGAGAACACGATCACAAACTCATCTGAGGACATGAATTTTGATTCAGCACTGGATAGATGCAGGAAGGTGACTTCCTATCTGAGGAGAAGACAGCTCCTTGCCTTGTCAGAAGTAAAGTTGGCAATTGTATTTTGTGCCCCATGCCATCCTTGTGCCCCATCCATGGTGGGTCCTCTTGACAGCTCAGCCCATGACCTAGCTGGGCCCAGAAACATGAAGGGGCAAAAGCAATGCCAATCCTCATACCAGTGCCAAGTAGCTGTGAATTACACACCCATCTAATTATACCCAAGAAGCTGTTGGGGTAATGCTGCATGGCAACAGTGTGAACTTTCAGCCTGAGCCAAGAGTATCTTGAGAAAGAGCAGCGTTCTTTGCCTTGACCGTGGCATGAAAATCACTCACATTGCGCTCCCCTGTCCAGGTTCTGCCATCTTGATGGACAGAATCTCAAAGTCCTAATTCTTCTTAGAGACTAAAAATGAAATACCTCTGCCCTTCAAAAGACAGAAACATAATCCAGGAGTTGCTGGATCACCTTTCCAAGAATGTAACTATTTCTCCCCTTTCTGAAAAGGAACAGTAGGCTTCTGATGGTGGGGAAAATAACAAATGCAAGGGACAAGGAGCAACGTAATTTAAAAAGCAGTATTGTAATGGTGGGGGAGAGGGGCATCAGGCGAACCAATGCAGATGCAGAAAAGAAAACTGAAAAGTATCAAGAGGGTGGATTTCCTTCCCTGAAAAAGGAAAGCCTGAAATAATTTGGGATTCTTGCGTTAAAAAGATAATGGCCGGCATCCTGCATTATTGCAGTTATGGATTCATAACCTAGAATTATGGATCTGTAACTGCTCTATATTCAGATAGGCTATATACTCCCAATAGTGGAACTATTGCCATGATTTTAAGTACCTCCAGAACCCACCTAGAACTCAAGGGAGACACTCCAAGCAACAGAGGTCTGCTATGTAGGCAAGTGGAGTGCTTCCAGATGATGTGGCCAGTCCCTTCCACCACGACTTGGGGCCAGGAGAGGACTAGGTATATGATCCTGAAAGGCCCTTCTCACCTGAGTGATCGATTCCCATTGCTTGGAATGGCTCCCTCAAATTTAAGATGGGTTCTTGGGATCAGTTCCTTAGGTCATACATTACTTCTCCATAGCTATGAATTTGATGTGGGATCTTGGCAACAGCCACAAAGGGGAAATTATCAATATTTATAAAATGATAAACAACATGAAGGAAACAAATAGAAATATTTTTTTACCTTCCCTAATAACCCGAGTACCTATAACATGGGTCACCTCATGACACCAGTTGGAAGTAGGCTCAGAGGAAAGATTAGATAGCTTCACAAAAACATTTGCTACTTCACTCCAAGCTGATTCGTCCAATTATCTGGTAATGGAAATAGTCAAGGAACCTCACCTTTTTAGTGGCTCTGACCTCAAAATCCTTTTATAAAGCTGCCCTTTTCTAAATGATAGCCTTTGTACAGTTGGCCAGAATGAACCTCGGCTTATTGCAGATTAACAGTCACAGACTTTGTAGTACAAGAAGTTAAACGTAAGTTTTGCAAATGCCCCACAAGAGAAGTGTGTTGTTATACATTTATTACTGAAGGTCTTATTCATCATTCAGGCTTGTGGGATTTGTTTTGGAAAGAGTACTAAAAATAAGAGGTGGTTAGACAAGTTTTCTTTTTAATAAAATGTGGTACAGTTACTCTTTCCTTTCATTAATATTCCCAGATGGAGGAATAGGGGGCTGCAGTGTCATTCCCTAGGCCAATGAAGAGTTCATTATGCTGGATCTGGGCCAAAGTACTGTCCTAGTTCCTATTTACAACACCATCTTGATGTTATTTCTTGAAGAGTGGTATAATGATGCTAGGGCTCACAAGGCTCTGAGGTTAACTTCACTCCTCAACTGCAACAGATGGGATTTCCTCCAAAGTCATATATATTGTTGTCAGCAATTCTTGCTATAATGATGCAAAGTATTTGGAGGGTGGCTGTTCCTTAAGATTAAGACCCATTAATTTGAAAAAAGACCTGCTAAGGCAGATGAAAAATAGGAGAATTGGTATGAACTATTGACACAGACCAACACAGTTGCCTGCATTTGGGGATTTTCTGTGGATGCATGGCTGTGGCAACACCACAGTGAGCTTGTGTACAGCAAAATTCATCCTTACAGCAATGGTGCTTTCTGCTGCTAAAGCAATAGTTTTCGAGGTGCTGTAGCATGAAACTCACAAGTGCAGTTTTCTGACCTGGATTGGCTTCCACATTATTAGAGGAGAAAAGATTGATGAAGGGAGAAAAGTCATAGGTTCTCAATTGTTAGAATGGAGAAAAGAGTAAGAGCTGTTAAAAAGAATGGGGTGGTAGAATTCTGGACTATACCACTTCAGACTGCAGGTGGAAGGCTAATTTTAATGTTTCCCCATATTAAATAGAGAATAGAACCTCTGGTTAGTGAGTCAGCAATCCCTCCCTCCCACGTGCTGGTTTTGTGATACTCATGCCTAAATCTTGTTTTCAGTCCTGACTAAAGGAGTCTCACTGGATGCCTGGATTCGAATGGGTTTCTTCTAGTTGGCACTAATCCACAGGATGCCAACTACAGAGGTTTTAAAGCATGCATTACCATTACAGCATATCACCTGCAGTTAGCTGAGGCTCAGTCCGCAATTCTGACACTTCAGACTAGCTCTCTTATCCTGTATAATGTGTGAGATGGTTCAGGGTGAGGTGACAAGGGAGAGGGGTTTAAGAAAAGAGAAATGAGAGGAATTCAGGGAAAAGACTTTGCCAAAAAAAAAGTAGTTGATGACTAAGGAGGGGGAAGGAGGTTATTGGAAGGCACAGAGATTGGAGTTGAGTCTGCTAGAAGCTCAGTATGGTTGAGGATTTTACTTAAAATCCAAAGTAGACTACATGCTTTGCATGAGTGGAGGCTGGTGGCTCCTATGCCAGCAGGACAATGAACTCACTCTAGATTTCAATTCAGGCTTTAAAAGAGGTCTCCAAGATGTTCAGCCCTACTCTTAAATAGGTTCAGCCTCCTGGAGAACCCTTTTTAAAGCTAACCAAAACCTGGAGTGGATCCATTGCCCCAAGCCCTACTGACTTGGGACCCACCAGCCACCACTGCTTTGCAAGAGGAAGGTGTCAGGTTCAGTTCCCAGAATGTCCAGTTTAAACTTATTAGCCACAAGAGTCTCTGCCTAGAACTTCTGGGGAGCTGCTGCCAGTCAGAGCACACATTCATAGCATTGATGGACAAATGGCCTGATCTCTTTTGTTCCACTCTCTCCTGGATGCCAAACAGCAGTTGTGTCAATACATTCAGATCTGGAATCCACCTCTCAAGTGAAACATGGGGCCCATTTTAAATAGTTCATCATAATGTCACCCTTCCTATTCCTCTCTGAAGTACAGTTGGCCCTTCACATTTGTGGGCTTTACTTTCACAGATTTGATTATTTGCAAATTCTCCAGCCTCTCCTACCCCCTCCATCTCCAGTGCTTCTTTTCTAGGGTAACCTTCCCTCCTGCTGGCTCCGATCTGACCATGCAACCTTTTAAAAATCCACCTCTGGTCCTCCTCCTCCTCCTCCTCCACCAGCTGCTACCTGGCCAGCTAAGGATGGCTCACAGCCCAATTTTTCAGCACCACAAACCCTCTCCCAGTGCCCCCCACACCCAACGAAGGAGATGGCTGAGAGAGAGGAAGCATAGGACCACCATGTTGGCTCTTTCCCCCTTCTTTCCCTGACCTAGTTTGGATCCTGGGTGCCTGTCCCTCCCCACCATGCCTCAGCCCCATTCCCACGTACACACACGTATACCCACACACACATACACACATTTTGATATTTCTGGTTTTTCCACTTTTGCAAGGGCCCCAGGGCCCCAACCCGAGTGAATGTGGAGGGCCAACTGTATAACCAAACACAAAGCAAGACAGGGCCCCTATAACTTTAGCATTTGAAAAGTAAAAAGAATTTGGGCAGGCATAGCTTGCCTTGCAAGGATGAGAAAAGCTGGAAATTCTCTCTGTCACATAGTCACTAAAGGGAACATAGCTCCGCCTGTTTTTGCATTTGATCTCTCGAAATGCATGTTGTATTTTAAGCATATTTTTAAATTAGTTGTTTTTTAAAATAAATTATACTGTTGCTATTTGCCTCAAGAGTCATTTATTCCCAGGAGGAAGGTAGGCTAGAGCTTTAGTAATTCAGTAAACTAGTACCACTAGTGACAGCTGCACCTTCATTTTTTTTATTTATTTAAAATCTTATAAACATACATGTATTCTTTTACAAAACATTGCCCCTTTCTTACACCCTTTGTCTTCCATTTAAATATTTTTTCCTTGAATTTACATTTCTATTCCATTCTAATACATTCTCATTTTAATAACAATTCTATCAAACCTTCTACCATTTCTTCTAAAAGGTTATAGCTATCCTCATAAAATGAAAAACAATGTACAAATAACATAATCACTACATACAAACAGTATGGTCATAGTCTTTCCATGTCTTGATTTACATAGTTTATAATTGCTTCATACTCTTTTTCAAAATCTTGTAATGTCTTTTCTTTAATTAATGCAGTAAGTTTTTCCATACTCATCATATCTAACATCTTAAAAAGCCAATCCTCCAACTGGGGTAGCATCTCCGACTTCTGAGCAAAGACTGTCCTTGCTGCATCTTTACATGCAAATGTGACGCGCACATTTCTTGACTCACCAGTCCAAGACAAGTGCTATACAGAGAGAGATAATTTGCTGTTTGAGATGGATCAGCCTATGATATCCCCAACCCTACAACCTGCTCTATTCAAGCAGAGGAGTCCCCAGAGCCGACCGTGTCACTTTGGCATGAGGCAGAAAGTCCTACAAGCATTTCCTCCCATCCTAGACAGTCCAAATAATGACCATGGCAAAGTAAACAAATAACCGTTTCCCGCCCATTGACGACATAAAAACTGTCATGAAAAGGTTGCCTCACTTTATCTAATGATAGAACTGGCCTCAGTAAAAAACGTAAGATACTTCCTGCCCTGCCAAATGTTCAACTACATGTGATGGAGATGGTCAAAGGATTTTTATATAAGAGAAATGGAGCAGTTCTTGCCATACTGAAAAGTGGAGCGACCCCCACTTTGGGCAGTGGGTACAAGTAGCTCCCATGTCAGCAGGGCAGTGGATCTGCTCCAGTTTTTAGTTGAATTTTAAGGGAGTCTTCCACAATGTTGAACCCTATCTCTAAAGATTCTCAGAGCCATGGACAGCACCTTTAAAGCTAGGCAAAACCTGGAGCGGATTCAACATCCTATTGATCTGGAGCCACCGTCTTCCACTGATTTTGTGTAGCTCCATGCAGGTTGATGGAGGGGGGCAGTGAGATGATGGTAGGAATTTGTATCTGATTTGGACAGAATTAATCAGGCCCCAAAAGCTTTCATGAAAAGCTATGTTTCCATTTGTGCAAGAATGAAACCAAGGTAGATGCCTGTTAGTCCTCTAATGGGTTGCCATTCCACCACTGAGGGACACACAGAGAAAATCCTCTCGTACATCCTCCCATAATATATTGCCCACACTGGTGGGACAGAGGGGAAGGGTCCCTCCTGTGGACCTCAGTCCTCAAGCAGGTATATATAGGAAGAGGCACTTGCCAATTGGCAAGGTCCTAAGCTACTTTCAGTGTCATCTTGACGGGTATGGGAAGACCAACTGACTGATTCATTCAGTGCTAGAGGGAAAGCCTGAAGTGGAGGCACTCATCACAACAGTCTCTATGGCCGCAATCTCCAGAAGGCTCCCACAATGGCCATGTCCGCACTACAGTGTTCTAGTGCTCTTGTTCCCCATTCAACCTCCTGTGGAATTCTGGGTTTTGTAGTTTACTGACGCCACAGAGCTCTGTAGCTGAGAATTCTAAGCTGAGAATTCTAGATGCCCCTCCTTAAACTGCAAACTGCAGGATTCCATAGGAGGTTGAAAGTGGAATAATAGCACTAGAACAGTGTAGTGTAGAAATGGCCAATGTCTCAGCTATCTTGATCCATATCTAAAATTGGAGTGTGTGCGCACCTGCTGTCTTTTTTTTAACTTTATTGCTAGATTTTTAAAAATGATTTTATATTTTTCAGAGCTCGTTAACAGTGTTTTAACTCTTCTGGTCATCAGATTTTTAGCTCTTTCTTGTTTTAACCTTGTTGAAAGCTGCCTTGGGTCTCATGTTGAGAGAAAGGTGGGATACAAATAAAATAAAACAAAAATAATTAAATAAACGTGTATGTATGCATGAATATGTATGTGTGTGCAGAATTTTCCAGGAATCCATTTCCTCGGTACCAGAGAAAAATATCTGATCCTTAAGTCGACAAACCTGTTCCAGCATTCTCATTCACCTCCATCTCAGACCTTCTGGGAGTTTTGAAGACAAAAGCTCAAAAAGAAGACAGAAATCTGAAGGAAAAAAAATGTGTGTGGGTGTGAGAGAATGGGGAGGAGGAAGTGTGTGTGTGTGTGTGGGAGGAGACGTCTCTGATATTGAACCTGTGAGCCTATAATATTACTATGATATTACATTTTAAAAACTCATTAATTACTATTAGGACCTGTAGATCAACAAGATCTCCAGCCCTCTCTTTATATTCCAGTACTTACAGCAAAGGAGACAGGACAATCTGTTAAAAAACAACAAACAACCCACTCCCGCAAGACTGGTGTGGCCAGATGAGGCTGCCCTTGCTGTGCTGTCTAGAGTGACCATTAGGTGTCTCTCTTTCCCTGCTAAGATCTGTCCAGGTGGCACACAGAGGAAAAAAGAAAGAGAGAGCGAAAGGAGGAGTGTGCACCCACTCCCCATGCCAGGCAGACCACTGTGCCCATTATTTATTCCTGTAATGGCTGTGGTGCCATCTGCTTGGCTCGCATTAGCAATGCACGGTGAGAGCATATTTCACCAACACTGTCGGAATGGTTGCGCCGAGCACCCCGCAGGCCATGAATTGTGCAGATGTGCTGCTCTCCATCATCCACAAGCCAGGCACGAACAACCGTGCCCTAGACATCCCAACCCCTTCCTCCCATCATTGCCCACCCACCCCAACACTTCTCCCCTTTCACCGTCTCCGCTGCCACCACACACAGCACGCGCACGCGCACACACGCACGCACACACACGCACACACATGCACAGACACAGGGAATTCACTGACACTCCAAGATTCCCACATTCCATTTCCAGGAGAATAACAAGGCTATGAATGGAGTGTCTGTGAGAGACAGGGAGGCCTTCTGCATGGAAACAACAATCTTTATTTTGGGACAGACGGGAGCAAGGAAATCTCTCTTTTATGGGCAGAATTACCATTAAAAAAAAGAGTCAATGAAATCTGGTTAATAGTTAGGCATGACATTCAACTGGGTAATCTTGCTCCAATCACTCTCTCACACAGCCTGACCTACCTCACAGGGTTGCTGTTGTGAGGATGAAGTTGAAGAATATGTGCCTCCTTCAGCTTTCTAGTCAAAAGACAGGATATACATGTGAACAATCAATAATAACTAACGAATAAAATGTATATATATTCAAAGGAAATTTTAAAAAATCTGAGATGAAAGGCCTCAGCTCAGCTCAGAGGAAGAATTCATGTTTTTTCCCGGGTCTTCTGGGGATCTGAATTCTCCTGTCATCAAATCACTGACAAATGAACACTAGATTGGCTGGAGGAGAGCATGGAGGAAGAATGGAATGTCCCACAGTCACATGGGATCTGGGGGAAAGAGTCCTTAATCTAGGGCAAAATGGAATCAAAGGCCATTTTCCCACTACTGTGTTATAGTGCTATTATTCCTCTTTCAACCTCCTATGGAATCCTGGGCTTGGAGTTTGAGGGGAGGGGCATTTAGAATTCTCAGCCAGAGAGCTCTTTGGCCTCAGTAAACTACAAACCCCAGAATTCCACAGGATGTGGAAAATGGAATAATAGCACTATGACAGCATAGTGCAGAAATGGCCATAGACATAACTGTATAGAGCAATAGCTTCAGGAGAGAAAAACAGATGCCAGTACCCAACATTAGGGCTGCATAGCATAACTCTTCACATGCAGAAGTACACATTAATTCAGTGGAGCATCCATTGCGCTCAATGGCAATATTACACAACTTAACCAGTGCACAAAGTATGCAAACAAATATACAGCCACCTGATGGGTCCCAGTCAATGGCAAAGTAAATCCACTCCAGATTTTAATTCAGGCTCTAAAGGAGCTGTCCAAAGTGTTGAACAAATTTCAGAGGGATGGTTCAGCACCTTAGAGAGCCCTTTTGAAGATATCCAAAACCGAGAGTGGATTCACTGCACCTCTGACATTGAACCCACCAGCTGCTGCTATGTACAGCCAAATAGAAGCATTGATATATAACTCCATTTCCATAGACTGAATGGAGACACTCCATGTCATCCAACAGCTTCCCTAAGGAAATTTATGCATGCATCGGATACCAGCAGAATTATTGTCCATGTGTGTTTGACTCTTTATCAGTATTTTTATATTCTGCTTCTTCTCTGAGGAGCTCAAAGTGGCATACTTTGGTCTCTCTGCCTCCCCATTCTGTACAATGCTAACCTTGTGAAGAAGTTTAGCCAGAGAGAGTGGAGAATGCAACGCAACTTCCAGGATGAGTGAAGATTTGGACCTGAGCTTCTGCCGCAGGTCCCAGTCCAGCACTTTAACCACTACATCACACTGTCTCTCAGGTAGCATCTCACTCAGTGGCTAAATCCTCAATTAGACCACCAGAGGCCACAATTTCCAGTGGTGGGCACTTATTTCCTCAACAGCCTACAAGATAAGACAACCCTCTCCAAATCAGGAATTAGGAAATTGCATGTTCTTCCAGATAGTGTTGAACTGCAACTCCCATGGCCTCTCAGCAGTGGATGTGCTAACTAGGATTGATGGACGTTGTAGGCCAAGCGCCTCCAGGAGGAAGGTACATGTTCCCCATCCCTGTTCCTAAGGAATCCAGCCCAAACCAGGGAGGTGAAAGTAGCTTTCTCAGGGAAAATACACACATGGAAAGAGACTGAGTTATTGTTATTTAGAAAGCATAAAGGGCGATGGGTCTAGCGATGAAAGGCTGATCTGACCAGTAAGAACTGGATACCCCATTCACTTTCTGTGGAATACTCCATATGACAAGCTTTCCTTCTATTTTATCCAGCTTCGTTAAGGCCTCCAGTGCTTTCAATAGGGAGAGGGAACCTTTGACATTCCAGATGTTTCAAATACCCCTCCCAATGACAACAGATTATGGGCAGTAGAGCAAAATATCCAGAGGGCTTGAGATTCCCCATCTCTGACTTGGGCATTGGTATAATTCTATATATGGCATCATTCTTTCCTGTCTTCCACCACTGAAACTGAGTGAGGACACTCACTATGCTGGGTCTGCCCAGTTAGCAAGCTAATAAACCCTGCCTTTGCTGGGAACGGAAGATTCTTGCAGCCCAGGAGCCTTTCACACTACACTATTGTAGTGTTCTGTTTCCACTTCAACAGCCATGTCTGCCTCCTATGGAATCCTGGGATTTGTATTTAGTCAGAGGAAGCAGACGAGCTCCCCAGTTTGCACCAACTGCGTGTGCGTGTGTGGCTTAAAGCTACTTATTGACTTATGGCATCCCTAGGGGTTTCAGAAAGTTTTCTTAGGCAAGGAATACTCAGAGATGGTTTTGCCAGTTCCTTCCTCTGAAATACAGCCTACAGCACCTGGTATTCATTTGCAGTCTCCCATCCAAGTCCTAATCACGGATGACCCTGCTTACCTTCCAAGACCAGACAGGATCTGGTGCCTGGAGAGTTTTTAGGCTGCCCCTCTCTAAACTATAATTCCCAGGATTCTGTAGGCTGTCACCATGGCAGCTAAGGTGGAATCATAATTTATGCTGTAAGCTGCTTTGAATCTCATTCAGGAGAAAAGCGAGATAGAAATAAACATCAATCATCATCATTCTGTAGTGTGAAAGGACAAGTCTGATTTGATGCAGATCTCCTCCTGTCTTAAAAAACTTGCTGCAGGAGGCCTCCATCCCTAACATGAGATAGAAGATGTCACAGCAACAGAGTACTGGGGGGGTTGGAATGGAGGCAGGTTTAGCTGGGGATGATGAAAAAAGTAGTTCAACACATCTGAAGGGTGTCAGCTTCCAGAGATTGCTACAGAGTTACACTATTGTGTGAGTATATCACTTCTGTGCAGTGATATGAACTAATTAAAATAAATTAAATTAGAAATCTTTAAACAAAAGGGACAACTTTATTAAAACTGACCAGGAATGTTAACAGTAACTTAACGACAGAATCGATTAAATGGGAGAACACACTAAATTTTACATTTCTGAGTTGGTTCGTTATCCAAACCGTAGATCACTTGAATGTTTGATACAGTATATTTTGTTCGTCCCTTAGAGTTGTACGACTGCAATGTTTAGGTCACAAGATTCAAATTATTTACTCAAGAGTATCTCCAGTGAGACGAATTGTGTTACTGCATTTTGAGTTTAACAGTCTCAGTGTAGCCCTCACTTTTTGTAAACAAAACAAAGGATCTGCATTACTCCATCCATTCATTTATACCTATAAAATCTGGAGGACTAACGAACCATGTAGAAACACTTGAAATCCATAGGAAGTGTGCACTCCAAAAACAAAAAATGGGACAAAGAGATGGGAACTACAATGGATGGCATTTTAGATAAAGCTTTTAGTGCAAGCTTTTAACACAAAAGGCAATTTGTCATGAACTTAATAGTTCTCTTTTTTTTCTTCTAATATAAATGTAATTGAATCAGATTTTTAAAATCCTATTAACAATTAACTAAATGTGTTAACCCTTTCCTACTAATGTTGACTATCTCTGCTCTTGGGGATTCTTTCTTTCTGGAAACTGTCAGCTAGAACTGCCCCAGCCCAAACTGAAACAAAGCAAGTCTTCCTCAGCTCTTACTTTACATCTCCAATTTTGGAACAGCAAACTATTATGCTCGTGAAAAGAAGCTGTATCTCCCCCCCCCCGCCTCTCCTCCAGGTGGGTGTGCATGGATAAACAACTACAGCAGGAGTGGGGGTGAGGGGGAAGGAATGATTCATCGATGCTCCTAAGAGACGTGCAGATGTGTAATAGAGATGGATATGTGCGCTTCATTTCAAAGTCTTCCAGATGGTTGTAAACTAAGAGTTATAAGCCAAGTCTCTGGCAATTGGATGCCTGCTCATCACCTACCCATGGGCTGCTTGTTATTTGGGACAGACGCTCTCCCGGATCTGCTGGTTACGCTGCCGCTGCTGCTTCTTGGGATAACGACCTTCTAAAACAGGCACTTACATGATTGTAACATCAGATACTTGTTTCCTGGGAATATTGTCTGATATGCCCCAGCTGCTCCCGTCAAGGAAGATGCTCACAGTTATCAGGGGAAGGAAATAAGGTGGGGATCAGGAGACAGCAGGAGGAAAAAGGCAGGGTTATGCAGACACCTAGATGCTTGTGAAATGTGTGTGGGTTTTATGTATTTGTTACTGTTTGTTTCTGGTTTATGGCGACTCTAAGGCAACCCCATCAAGGGTTGCTCTTGGCAAGTTTTGTTTGAGAGGATTGCCTTTGCCTTCCCCTAAGGCTGAGAGAATGTGACCAAAGTCACCCAGTGGGTTTCCATGGCCCAGTGGGGATTGAAGCCCTGTTCTCAAGAGTTGCAGTCCAACACTCTAACTATTGTACCATGCTGGCTCTCATAATACACTTCTGCTCAAATTAGGTCTGCTCCAACTGTGCCAGAGCAAGGAATCTGCACTGATTCCACTCTGCAATTATCATGCAATTGAAATTTAGGGATACAAGGAGATACCTTATGTTTGGCTCGACTATTTTTCCATCTCAATCCGGTATGGCTTTCTCAAATCAGCGGCAGCTTTCCAGGGTCTTAGCAGGGTTAGTCTCTGTCATGAGGCAAAATTAAATGACTGCCTCAAGCAGGAAGATGAAGAATGATTGCAAGACATAGGAGGAAATGGCTATGCATGCCACAAGGATTGCCCTCCACCCTCTAACCCAGTCTTATTGCCCTCGGGTGCAATGGAAGGCTATCGCCAGCTCTGAAACCTTCAATTTCCAGTCCAGTCAGATTCTGTACCTGGGAACAGCAGCATGTGTATGTATGCTTCTTTTAGCAGGTCATGCATGGTGAGGATTAAACTGAAACTCTGAAACTAAAACTCTCTGCCTGAAGACTGTGTAGTTTATACACTAAGCTACAATTCACACATACACCCTTCAACATCTACTGGTTTTCCTTGGTTCCAGTAGCATCAACACACTAAAGCCATTTCCGCACTAGACTGTTATAGCTCTGTTATTCCACTTTCAACATCCTATGGAATCCTAGCCCCTCCCAAAACTGCAAACCCCAGGATTCCATAGGGTGTTGAAAGTGGAATAATAGTGCTATAATAGTGCTAGTGCAGAAATGGCCCCAGATAGCCACTAGCTCAAGCATACAAATGAAGCTGGGGAAAAATGCTTTTGGACTACAATTCCCAGAAATCCCAGCCTAGATAAGGGATTCTAGGAGATGTGAATACCCCAAAGTAACTTTTCCCAGCTCTACATATAATATCACTCTCTTTTTCATCCCCAATCCAATAACCTGCACCTAAAAGCCAGGTATATCAAAAAGCAGCAACATCTTTTTGATGGGCTAAAAAAAAAAAAGGAATACATTCAACTGTTCTATACTTCTCCAGCTAAGATATGTGGAAGAGAGAGCATGCTGTTTTCCATGAAACTTTTGGTAAACAAATTCTGTCTGCCTCTGAGCATTATCAAACATAGACTGAGTCCATTTCTGCCCTACACTGTTACAGTGCTATTATTCCTCGTTGAACATCCTGTGGAATCCTGGGGTTTGTAGTTTACGGAGGCCAAAGAGCTCTCTGGCTGAGATTCTAAAGACCCCTCCCTAAACTCCAAACCCCAGGATTCCATATGATGTTGAAAGTGGAATAACAGCACTATAACAGTGTAGGGCAGAAATGGTCTGAGATCCTACTTCACTTCCCTGTTAAGTAAATATCTGCCAATGAAGTTGTGTTACACAAACCCTATATACTAAATTCCAACATAATATATGCGGACAAATAGTCAGGGCAGCTGGATGACAACTCTGTGCAACTGCATTGTGCCATGAACACAGGCAATCTGTAGAGGCAATGCACATTTACACACTACTCTGTGGACTTCAATGTCCTACTGTATGTGCAAGGATCCTAAATGCACAATTCCACTTGTACCACCATCTGCTGGGTGTGACCACTGCGCATTGTTCAAAGAAATCATTGCACATGCATAGTGGAATTTATGCCTAGATTATACCACTGGGCAACTGTGAGCACATCACATACTCTTAGCCCCAGAAAACCACCATAAGTCAGAAACAACTTGAAGGCACACAACAACAAATGCCAACTGTTATCTCTTTGCCTCAGTGGCCAGCCTGATGAGCAGTTTCAGTCTCCCATGGCGTTCCAGAGTGTTAAGGTGAAAGGTCATGTGATGGTGACAGTTCTGTGACTTTAAACACTATCCCAAAGAGGAAAGAGGTTTGCATGTGCCAGGAGCTGCCGTGACTACCTCCATCCCATGTCTTATCTTCCTGCAGAATCTCTTCCTAAACACTTTATTCTCCGTTAGGATAATTGTTGATATCAGAATCCCAGCTGGAGAAAAACATTCTGGAAAAGGGTATCCAAAATGTGGTGTCAGGGAAGCCATGGGCACAACAAGGACATCTGTTCCTCTCTACATGTTCCTCTTGCTTAAAAAGTAAATCAAACATTTATTTCATTTTCTTCCTCTGTGACCTGAACATATATGTAATTTCGTTATACTCAGCCAGATTATTCTATATCCTGGGGTAGCAGAGTGTGGCTCTCTAGATGTTGTTGGACTGCAGCTCACAGGAATTCTCAGCCAGGACAGCCGATGGTGAGAAAATAGCAATAGTAGCTACATTTCTATACCACTTATCAGTGCTAAGCACTCTCTAAGCAATTTAGTTGTGTTAGTTAATTGCCCCCAACAAGCTGGGTACTCATTTTACTGACCTATGGAAGGATGGAAGGCTGAGTCAACCTAAAGCCCCACAGGACTGAACTCATAACATTGTGGCTGCAGTACTGGCATTTAACCACTGCACCACCAGGGCAAGCTAAGCACCAGGGAAAGCTAAGAGCTGATGTCCAGCAACATGTGGAAGGTTGCATGATTCTCACCTCTGCTCTGCATTGACTGACTGAAGTTCTCCAGGATATCAGGAAGATCCTTTCCTAGCCCTAACCAGAAACATGGATGATCAAACTTGGGAGTTTCTGCATGCAATGCACAATATGGTCTGCTATATGCTTTGGAAGTTAGCTGTGTTGCACTGCTGACTGTCACAATCTGACCTGGACTTTAACAGGACAGAAGGGGAAAAAATGCAAGGTCCCTTCTCTCTTCCACCCAGTGGTCTTTGACCTTTTGAAATCTGAGACTTTTCCATGGGCCAAGAATGCATCTGAGGGGTGCATTTCATATTTTATCCCCACATATTTGTATGGCAGTTGACACCACTGTTGCTGCAGCTCACCGAGTTGTTTCAGTCCCAGCCAACCGGCCGAAGACTAATGGATTAAACTTGGAATGGGCAGACCTCAGTAATTGTGAAATCTATTTTGATTTTTACCAGAAATTCAAGATCCCCCAGATGGTCCCTTAGTGCAGAGGACTGACATTTTAAATTAGGAAATCTGACCCCAGGCATCTGTTTTGAGTACTGGAACTGGACAGAGTGCACAGACTTTCCATACAAAAATCTAGACTTAGTTCCCCCAACCTCCATAAACTCCCTTCATTTCAGAAATATAATTTAGCAGTCTAGAATGAGGCACCTTCTTGCTTCTATTGATAAATGGGAAGTCAAAACCCCTTGTCAATATACCGCAGATCACCTAGAGATTTATCAGTAGATTCAGATCTACCTTCTAGCTGCCTCTAGACTAAACCTTTCAGTGGATTCATATCCCACTTGACTTTTTAAGAGATCTTTTCTCACGCCACTCGATACAAAGAAAAGAAATGATGTCGTGGCAAAAATCATGAAGGGGAAAGTGGCTGCCTCTCATCCATTAGTTGCAGGGGAGCTCAAAGTTTCTGCAACATGTCCATCTTCCAATCTATTCATCTCTCCCTTTCCCATCACATTTAATTTCAGATGCTGTTAAGCTGATCTCTCACTTGGCAAGGGATAAGCTTTCCACACTCTGAAGGTTTGGGGGCCGAGGAAGACAATTTACAGCCAAAGAAGACCAGACAAGCTGAATCCGAGACTTTGAAAACAGAGAAATTCCGCAACTCCCCCAGGCTCCTGGGCAGGAAACGAAGGCTTTGTGCGTGACAGCCAAAGGCCTTATAAAAACAGTGATGTTGGGTCAAAGAAGCAATTTGAGGAGGAGATGATGTGCCAGACATCTATCAGTGAGGTTGGGGAGGAAAGAAAGCAAACCTCAAGGCCCAGGGCTGACTTGTGGGAGTGCTGAATCTTCCAGATTGGAGGACCAACGTCACTCAATCATAGTGCACACAACCCCTTTAAAGGGGTGGGAAGAAGAAGTGTTGAGTGCCAACAAAGCCACCTGCTCATCAACACTAGGCAGTCATTTTATGGATTTATTAATTTTTTAAAAATACTTCAAAAGTAGTAAACTCCTTGTGCCTCACTTTCGAAGGCAAAAACACCTATCTCCTTTTAAAATGGAGAACAGAAGACCAAGCACTATCTCCCCCTTCCTGCTACATCATGGCTGCTTCCTGTAATGCTTGCAGCAGTTGTATTCTTTGAGCCAGGTTAGGTTTGGGTGGAGCGTCCTGGGCAAAGGAGGAAACTCCAGGCTCGGTTTTCTAGTTGGGTGTGGGGAGGCAAGGAAGGAATTATGGAATAATGAAATATAGGGCATTTCCGCACTAGCCTGTTATAGCGCTATGATTACACTTGCAATATCCTATGGAATCCTGGGGTTTGCAGTTTTGAGAGGGGCCAGCCCTCCATGTCCATGGATTCTGTATCTATGAATTCGAGCTTGAAAATATTGAAAATTTGGCTTGAAAATATTCCTCCTCCCCAAAAAAATCCAAAAAGCAAACTTTAATTTTGCCATTTTATTTAAGGGACACCATTTTACTATACCATTGTACATAATGGGACTTGAGCATCAACAAATTTTGGTATCCGTAGGGGGTACTGGAACCTAACCCTAGTGGATACCAAAGGCTCACTGTATATGTGTCTTCTAATCTTTGTGGGATTCCAAATGCTTATTTCAAAAAAGTTCAGTAGGTCTCACTATGCAACTTCTCCTATCACCCATTACTGTGGTGAGCCAGCATGATGTAGTGGTTTGAATGTTAAACTATGGCTCTGAAGATCAGGGTTTACATCCCTGCTTAGCCATTGGATGACCTCAGGCAAGTTACACTCTCTCAGCCTCAGAGGAAGGCAAAGGCAAATCCCCTCTGAACAAATCTTGCCAAGACAACCCTATAATAGCTTTGCCATAAGTGGGAAATGACTTGAAGACACACAACAAGACAAAGTCATACTGAGCTAAAGAGGTCAGAGCTCCCTGAGCTATGATGGGTGTGAGAAGAAAAGTGTCCTTTTTTGTCACAGGAAAACAGGGCTGCTTTTGAATAAAAAGACTGTAAAGCCAGCATGGTGTGGTGGTTTGAGCACTGGACTACAACTCTGGAGACTGGGGTTCAATACCCTGCTTGGCCATGGAAACCCACCGGGTGACCTTGGGAAAGTCACACAATCTCAGCCCCAGAAAACCCCATGATAGGTTCACCTAAAGGCTGCCGTAAACCAGAAATGACTTGAAAGCACACAACAACAAACAACAAAGGTTGCCAGAGTCAAAACTGGGGAGGGCTCCTGTACTTTTAAGGGTTGGGTAGGAAATTTCAGGAGATATTACTTGTAACCTTGTTATACGACAAGCAACATCTGATAAAATTTCTTCTTTTGTACAACCATTAAAGATACAGTGGCCCTCTCCAATTTTCGACCTGACAACACTAGTGGCATTAAAAAAAAATACATCATTTCTATGCAACATCCCATCCAGAGCTTGGGAAGGTTACTTCTTTTTTTAAACTACAGCTCCCAGCCAGCATGGTGACTGGTCTGATCCAACTCTGATCCTCCCCATCCCACAAATGATTTTAAGAGAGTTGAATGCTGGCAGAAGTGAAGCAAGCAAAACATAAGCAGTGAATCCTATCCCCTGGCCATAGAAACTGATCACTCCAAAACCTAGACTATCATATTGGAGAAGTCTGACAAGGAAGGGCTGTGTGTATATATGGCTCTATGAAGACAGACATTGCCTGGTGGAATAATCAGCTTAAGGTGAAATGGTATCAGGTTGCACCTGAGGGATGCAAAATTAATGGTCGTTCTCCATCTCCATATGCAGAAGGCCAGCAGACACTCAATCCTGTGAAGCAGAAGCATGGTAACCTCCATTTTGGCTGAGCTGCAGATGACATTTAGGTGACAGCATGCATTAAGATTAAAAAAAATTGAAGCCAAATTACACATATTACTTAGTGGGTAGAAGGAGTTGAGGTTTTCAGTGTAGCACAATCTCTCCTGAATGGCTCAGTATTATCAAGCACACTAACTGGCTGTGGCTTTCCAGGTTTCCAAAGTCTTTCCCAGAAATACTTGGAGACCCCACTGACAGAACTCTGGGGTCTCTTGCACCGTATCCTTTTCTAGGCATAACCATCTGTCCCAGACAACAAGTCAAAGCATTCAATATAAGACGGTTTTCTTCTATTCCCCCACCTTTGCACTTCCTTTCTTCTTGTCTCTTTTACCCCTGAGTGCTGGCACAGAAACTTACACTGGCCAAGACCTTGGATCTTGTGTCTTCAAAGACCGTGCCAAGGTGACGTCAGCTCTTATTGGATTATGTTTTATTGGCAACTGAGTGCAACCTTTGGAGCCTTGCAGAGTTCTTCGGGAGTTCTGTCAGGTCCCAGACATCTGGCAGCAGATATCCAAGAAACAGATGTGGGGAGAGATCAATGAAGAAAAATACACCAGGCATGTGGGATTAACTGCAAATCAAAGACCTCATTGGTGGGTCATGTGGAATATACAGGATCTAAAGCAGAGCAGCAATGGTGTTGTTGCCGCTGCTGCTGCTGTTATTTTCATGCAAATTTTGCTAGAGCTGTGGTGAGAATTCATGTAGTGCAGTGATGTAAATGTTCCAGCTAGCATTTGAATGCTTGCCATGGTGGGCCAGTGCAATCAACCTCCTGCCCCTGCAGTGTGACATGTGGCTGACCTCACCTTTAAATCAAGATGCCAACTCCCACACATGTGGCTTTTAAGCACATCAGCATGGCATTGTGCATCCCGGCCTTGAATAAAAGGATGTAGCACCAATTATTTAGAAGACAAAAATCAGCCATGTATAATCCTGCAAAGGAGCATAACTGTTTGGATAATTTACTGGCTCGGGGATACATGTAAATCAGGCCCCAAGCTGTGCCATAAACGCAAGAAGTGGTCTTAGACAAGTTACTCCAGCTCTCCAGGCCAGTCTCCAATCTGCAAATATGCAAATAATAACCTATCTCATGGGCTTATATTAACAAAAATGCTGAGATCACATGTTCAGTCTACACGAAACACTCTAAAGTGCTACATAAATGCTTACAGCTGGGCTTGCTTCTGTGCCTTTAATTTCACTCTGGCAGACAGAAATTTGGGAGCTGGTGATGAATGTTTGGGTCTGGGGAAAGCTTTGAGTATTTAATATTTGTGTGGTGGCTGCTGTCTTTAAAGGCACAGGTGCAGGACTTATAAAAAGGGGTACCCCTAGTTGGCACCAACGTTGGGTTTTATGGGGCTTTTTCCCAACAGTGCATTTTTCCATTTTTGTTGTTTTTCTCTGGCCTGCCACTAAGCCAAAAGAGTGTTTCACTGTATATGTTGTTGTTGTTGTCAAAAAAAAAAAAAACTTGCAGGATAAACTGGCACAGCAAAGACTCTAATTCCTCAGAGAGCCACAAATCAAGAGTGCTGCACCAGTAAAAGTCATACCGTATGTTGAAAATTAGAAGTAGTAACAGTCACTGGATTCCTTTTGGCAAACCAGAAAGGAATTTGTGCCAGTTATAAGGGGAGTAAAATCTCACAATCCAAAGCAGGAAAGGAGTGCTTCCAAGAGATAATTTGCCCTGCCTGGGGGGCAAAAAAGTACTGTGCAAATCAAGGAGAAAAGAATCTTTTGATTCAATGGGGTAATAGAACAATACCAGCATCAGCCACTCACTCATTTCTAGTCCAATAAATTAAGGTATCTTCTTCAAACACCTCCAGGCAAGGAACCCATGAGGCTACTTAATTCAATTAGTCCAATCAGTGAGGGAGAAGAAGTGGGGGTTGAATCTTGCTCTTTCCAGTAGGCTCAGGCAAAAGCAAACTGCTAGCTTTCCTAGCTTCTGTGTTCTTCCTCAATCACTTTGATCATCTTGACCAGACTCTGATGCTGCTTGGCCACATGTGTCCCTGTTTTTTTCCTGTGAAATGTTGGAGAATATGCAACCCTCAATTAGCAAAAGTCTCCTCAAATGACATGGCTGAAGCAAAGCCCCTCCTGGTTCTCATAACATTCCTAAAACCGATACCTGAATTACAGGTAGTCACTTCCTGTTCCCTATTCCTTTTTCCCTCACTCCAAAATGAATCTACACCATTGAACTGATGGAGGAAACTCCTAGGATTTCAATCTTAACTACTCATTTCCCCTTTGAAATCAAGAGTTAATCACCATTTGATTATTCTATTCCAGTGGTTCTTAACATTTTTTTTTTTTACTAGGGACCACTGGAAAATATAATTTGTTGCTGGGGGCTCCCAAGATTTAAATATTTAAATTTAGATTTAAGTATTCAAATATATATTTAAATATTCAAATATTTATTTATTTATTTACTTACTTACTTACTAAAAGGCTTCTGGAGACTAGGATTCAAATCTCCAGTCAGACGCTAAGTGACCTTGGACAAGTCACACTTTCTCAGCCTCAGAAAAAGGCAAAGGCAAAGCCCTTCTGAACAAATCTTGCCAAGAAGAAAAACTGTGATAGGTTCACCTTAGGGTTGCCATAACTCTGAAGTGACTTCAAAGCACACAACAACAAAGTGCTGCTGACAGGGGGAGGTTCTTTCTAGCCATCATGTCTCTCCTCTTTGAAAACTGATGTATGGCAACCTTGTCATGGGGGTTTACTTGGCAAGATTTGTTGGCTTTGTCTTTCTCTGAGGCTGAGAGAATGTGACTTGCCTGAGGTCACCAGGTGGGTTTCAATGACCAAGTGGGGATTCAAACCCTGCTCTGCAATGACAATTTCACCGTGTAGACATCCCTGCTGCCTTGTCCCTCGATACCCACACCCCTGCTGCCACTTCCCTGACGAACGGGGCAGGCATGTGAGGGTCCTGAAACTACTCTCTCATTTGCAAACAAGGGAGCAGTTTCAGCACCCATACCTTCCCCAACTACTGCTGTTGTTGGCATCCAGCAGCAGCTTTGCGGACCCCCTGTGACAGCTCCACAGACCCCTAGGGGTCTTCAGACCCCAGGTTAAAGAACCACTGTTCTATTCTATTCAGTTCTAGTGCAATTGCATATTAGTGAAATAAGTCTAAAAACAAAAAGGGAAACCCCGGTAATGGGCCAAAAGATTACATAGCCACAGAGCTTAGAGTGTACTTTTATGGACTGCAGTTCCCAGAATCTCCCAGCCACCAGGGCCACTGACCATGTAGGCTAGGGGATTCTGGGAGTTGTAGTCTCCCCCCCAAAAAAACACTCACCATAAAAGGGCCTGGTCATACCAATGTAAATAGGAAAAACTGGAAAGCAATACAGAAAGGCAGGTTTCATCAATCAGGTCACAGCTGCCTTACAGATAACATCTCCTCCCAAGTGCCTCTTTTATATTACTTTGCCAGTCTACACTAGTCAGACTGCTTCTGAAATTACATTTATAATTGCAGGGAATAGCTAAAATTCAGGTGTTTCAGAAAGAAAGGAGGACCAAATGGAAAATACTGGGATGTAACTGTTCAGCTGCCATGCTGTCTGGACTAACCTTGGGACATTCACTTTTCCTGAACCTGGCCGACCTCACAGGGTTGTTGTAAGGATAAAACCAGGGAAGAAGATAACTCTGTATACCAACTTGGTGTCCTAGAAGGAAAGGTGACAGAGAGATCCAAAAGAGGAGAGGGCTCCTGTACCTCTAGGAATTGTGCAGATGGAAGAATTTCAGTGAGAAGAGGCTGTATATTAACACATTTCCCCTAACTGATTAATTAAAGGTGTAGGAGCCCTGCCCCCTTCTCCATCTCTCCAGCCCTACTTGGTGGCAACAGAGGTTTGTGTTCCCAAAACCAGCAAATAGATGGGCAAGTGAAGATTCCCGTCATAGTTATCGCTTTTGGTGATGGCCCACTGCCAAGGATCAATTATCTGTACATGAACTTTTTATCTTGAAATCAGGTTATTGCTTGGTTCTCTGCAATTAGCAAAACAAACACCATCTACTGCTCTTTGGAAGTACAATCACCCCTTCCCATTTGTGGGTTTGACCTTCATGGATCTGATTATTTGTAAGTTTCCAAACCCTTCCGCCCTCCACCTCAGGCGTTTCTTTTCCAGCAGAACATTTTGTCTCGGTGGCTCTGATCAGGCCATGCAGCTCTTTAAAACCCACTCTGGTCCTCCTCCTCCTCTACCAGCAGCTGCCTCGCCAGCTAAGAACAGCTCACAGTCTGCTTTCTTAGCACCACAAACCCTCTCCCAATGCCTCCCACAACACCCCAGGCAGGAGATGGGTGAGAGAGAAAGGAAGAATGCTAACCCCTCTCTTCCATCTCCTTTCCCTGACCTGGTTTAGACTCTGGGTGTCTGTTCTCCCCACCATGTCTTGTCCCCACTTCCCACAGACACACAAACGTATTTTGATATTTGTGATTCTTCCACTTTTAAAAGGGTCCTATGCCTCTAACCCTAGTGAACGTGGCAGGCCGACTGTACCCTACCTTGAATAAGGATTCAAACACTATCCACTTCCGGCTGTATGAAGTCAGCATCCATGCACTCTGTTTGCTCCTACTTGTTCTTTGCAAGTGAGGCAACTCCACCTTTTTCTGTCGATCCATCCCAACCCACTGGAGGCTGGAGTTTGGAAAATTGACATTTTTGGACTGCAGCTTTCAGAATCCCCCAGTCAACATGATATCCTTGCTAATGAGGAGATTTTAGCAGCTGTAGCCCAACAAAGTAAATTTTCCAAACTCTAGTCTGGCCCGCTCCTACCTTTAGGTAAGATAAGGTAGTTGCCTCAGGTGGCAGATTTTAGGCATCACAAATGGGTGGCACCTAGTTATTCATTTCATTGTTGCTGTATTTTGACAGTCAGAGATTAGGAGAGATGCATATGGAATTTTATGCCTCAATACTGCCAAAATCATGTGGCTTGCCTTGCGTATTCTACACCTGATCACTGGAAAGGCATTGGTTGCGGTTCTGCCTCCCACAACACAATGTCTTCCACCCACACACAAAAAAGGGTGTTCTTTCTGTGTATCTTTTCTGGACTGGTGCCAATTTCTTTTGATACTATTTGGCTTTAATTGCTATACACACATTTAATCACCTTATTTGAGTTTTAAAAAACACCTGTAAGGCCCCGCTTTGGGGGTCCCCAACATCAGTACGGTTTGGATGGGCACCATACCTAATTGGCATCATATGTAATTGGCAACACATTTTATTGGCTCTGATATCAAATTCAAGCCTGAAAGGTGACAGAGAGGTCAAACTGAGCGAGGGAAAGAATTTGACTGTAAATGTGAGAAGCATAGCTCAACTCCAAAATTCCTCCAGGCAAGACTGAGTCATTTGTCAAGCAAATATACCTCATTCCTGTGGATAATAGGCTTAAATAGAAGCTGGACTTTTCCAAGGAATCCAACTGTGAGGAGCCCACCAGGACCCTGACTGACAGATATCCATCCCTTGTACACCTGGATTCTTTCATCTGTCCTCACAGCACCCACCAATAGACAGCTATTACAACGTTCATCATGTCTTTGTCAATCAAAGCACTAAGCCCATCAACAGGCGAAAGACTCATTGTCCACAACAGGTTCCCTTTGTCTGCATCTGGAACCTTCACAGCCACAAGCCATTTTCAGGGTATAAACACCCCTGATTTGAGGAGGCCCAGTGCAGTCTCTCGAAGATCTACCCCTCACTCTGTCCGTCTGGCTCCTGAATGAGAACTGCCCTTAGGTCCTACCTAAGCCAAAATACATTTCTACTCTTCACTACTCTTCTGGACTGGTAGTTATAAATCCCCCCAAATCCCTCAGCCTCTCTATAATTTTTCCTCCCTTTCTCTTTCAGATAGCTCTTGTGTGAATGTGTGATTGTGTGTATCTTGTGTGCATACATGAGTGAATTCCCCTCAATAAAATCTTTTTATTAGATAATTTTGCTTGGTTTTTGGCTTGGCCTGACCCTGTAAAAATTGGGTTTAAAGATCTCGCTAGGTTACCCTGCCTCTTGTAGTGCTACAGCTTGTGCTCAGGCTAATTCCCATTCCCCATTATTTGGAGCACATTGAGGTATCCCCCACGGGACCCCAGAAATCAGGGTAACACACCCCCTTCACTTCCAGTTTTGTTTCTGATCCTTGGGCCCTTTTATACTACATGATTATAGTGCTACGATTCCACTTCAACTGTCGTGGCTGCACTCCTATGGAATCCTGGGATCTGCAGTTGAGGGAGGGGCACTTAGAATCCTCAGCCAAGAGCTCCTTTGTTGCCTCTGCTACTAGAAAACCTCACAGAATTTCATAGGACTGTTATAGTGGTAGTTACAATGGATTTTTTTCCCCTCCAGAATGCCCCCAAATGCACCCTAAGGGGTTCGAGGGCATTTCCACTATGGTTGGAGCCCCCCTGGCCACCCAGAGGTCAAAAGCAATGCTTGGAAAACCCCTCCTTGCAAATATTCTGCCTCAAAATGCTTCAAAATTAGGACTATGGGTGCCTCCGTGCTAAGTGAGGTCCAAGAGAGGTCTTTTTAAAAATCCAAATACCCACGTACCCCCAGAAGTGCTTAGAAGCAACTGGGGGCGGATTAAATTAGGTACAGCCCTCCAAGTTCTCCTAAGAAACTAAAAGAGCCCCCTTGCCTGGCACAGTCCCCACGCCCCCACCCCCAACAAACTTTGATTATATCAAAGTGGTCTTTTAAAACTGTGGTTGCTTCACAACATGTCTTCCTTTCCACCAATAGCCTCCTCCCACATTTGGCCTCAATGGTGAAGCTGGAGGTGCCCCCCCCCAAGTGACCACTGATAGAGTGACAGTGGCAGCAGCAGCCACAGACTGGCCCAGCATCAGCACCTGGGCCAAGAGGACCACTCTGGGATCCTACTTTTCTATGTATTGAAAAGGAGAGAATCAGGGCAACCAGCTGGGCATGTGCATGGCTATAAATGATATTGCAAAACAAAGACATTTTTATTCTGACAGATATTCAGCATGCAATTGTGACCTGGCTGATGAAAGTGCTGCCTATTGTTAACCATGCAGAATTAATGAATGTTTGTGTTTCATGACTTTTAACAATCTTTAAAAAATTATTATAAGCCACTTTGAGTCTTACAAGGAAAAAAGCAGGGTATAAACAAACACAACAACAACAACAACTTTAAAAGTAATACTACTCTTTCCTATAATAAAATGGTTTTTCTTCCCAAGTGAATGGTTTGAGCAACAGAAACATACTCCATTTTGTTCCTACAGTTATACTGGTGCTTCGATTTAGTGAGATTAAAATTTGGAACTTGTTGTTGGTATGTGTCTTCAAGTTGTTTGTGACTCACAGCGACCCTAAGGAGAAGCTATAGAGTCTTCTTGGACAGTTTTATTCAAAGGACATTGGCAGTTCCTTTCCCCTGAGCCTGTGTGGGAGATCCCAAGGTCAAGTGATCCAGACCCTGGTGTTCTTCAGGCCAGCACTCTAACCACTGCATCCCATTTGGTTCTTAGAAATGGGAAGAACAGGTTGCTTACCACAATCGACCACAATCAAATTGGGCACCGGACGCGTGAACAGAAATTCGGCCTCCTTCTTCTGCGTCCGGTACAGATGTTCCAACCAGTGGGGGATTGGTTGAGCGGACGCTGGCTGGGCCCAAGGGTGTTTGAGGGCCTCCATCAAAGCTGGCAAGAACGGTAGTGGCGCCATGGATGGTGGACGAGTATCCACACACTGGAAGACGGGATCTTGCACGGCTGGAGCCGGGTCAGCAACCTTCAGTCCAAGCACCGTAACCATCCGGAGGAGGATGTCGGAAAACTGCTTGATGTCTTCCGGTGCCGAATCTGGTGCGGGGTCCCCGAAGACCAAGGGT
Source organism: Cyclura pinguis (assembly GCA_030412105.1). Taxonomy (NCBI): domain Eukaryota; kingdom Metazoa; phylum Chordata; class Lepidosauria; order Squamata; family Iguanidae; genus Cyclura; species Cyclura pinguis. The sequence continues at coordinate 190,945,655 of CM059600.1, read as the reverse complement.
GGAGATTCATGAGACGCAGGCGTGGACTCGTCAGACTCCGAGTCCGTCTCATAAGTCTGAGACAACTTGGATGGAGACCTCTCCGTCGATGGCCACTGAGGAGGTAACGCCAAGGTGACCGTCGGTGCAGTAGCTGTCATCAGTACCATAGTCAGTGCTGGTGGAGCAACCGACAACTGAGGTGCCGGAGTTGAAGTAATTGGCACAATCGCAGGCAGTGGGCGCTGAATCGCCTGGGTAGCGGTCACAGCAGAGGTCGAGGTCTGCGCTGGGAGAGGCTCCAGTGCTGGGCGAGAAACAGTTGCAGTGATCCTGGGAGGCGGAGACACAGGCCGGTACTGGGGCGAGTGCTCTCGGAACCTCTCGTAATGCAGGGACCTCGAGAGTGAGCGAGATGGTGATTGCCGATTCCGCGGGTGGTACGTGCCGCGAGATGGTGAGCGCGACCGTCTGTAGGGCGACCAGTGCCTCACGTCTGGGTGGTACCAGTCTCTATATGCAGGCGAATAGGACCGGTACGAGCCCGGGTGCTCCTGCCAGGCGTGTTCTCGGCCATACCTTGCTATGTATGATGCAGACGAGTACAGCAAGTCAACCGGGGGCCGAGATGAAGGCCGCTCCAAGTAGGCCTCCCGCCGATGCGGGGATCGACGTCTCACCTGATGTTCTGGGGAGCGAGACTCACTCCTGCCAGAAGCTGCCTGATGACAGGGCGAGGCCTGAGGTGAGGTCGGGACCTCCTCTGGGCAGTCCATCCCCTTTGGGTGACCGGGTGGAGATACCGCGGCAGCAAGCGCTGGTGGGCCCGAAGGCGTAGCCGAGCCAGCGGTCTGTTCCTCATCGGACACCTCCAGGATCTCAGGTGGTTCCAGCTGTTCGCCTAGATCCCCAGACTGTTGGGTCAGAGGAGGTGTTGGAGGGCAAGGCCTCTTGTAGGGCGAGCTGCATTTCTCCTTCTCCTTCTTCTTCTTCTCTTTGTCTTTAAAGACATCCTGTGAAGGAGGGCGCTTACGCTGAGCAGCAGTAAGCGGCTTGGTGGACTTGGCTGCCTGCGAGCCCACAGGAGCCTCCTTCGAGGTCGACGCACTTGATGATATTTTCGGGATCCGCGGCAAGGCTGATATCGGAGGCTGAGACGGCGGTACCGAGCCCGGTACTGTCGATGTCATCAGCACGGCAGCCGCCGGTACCGAGGAGGGTGTGGTAGCGGGTTGGCTCAATGTCAAAGGCTGAGACATGACGGATTCTCTCGCCGGCTGATCCCTTGCCCGAAGAGACTCCTCCCAACAGTGGGATTTCAAGTGGGATGAACGGTTTTGCAGAGTCTGGCCAGTGAAGTCACGGCATATGGAACAGGCCTTGACGTTGTGAGTCTCCCCCAAACAGAAGAGGCACTCACTATGTCCATCGGACAGAGCAACCTTGCGACCACAAGTGACGCAAGCCTTAAACAAGGCAGACATAGAAGGGAGATGAACATTGAAGGAAAAGTCAAAGAAGGGGGGACTCACAGAAGCGGCAGGGAAGGAAACGAGGGTCGAAGAAGAAGAAAGTCGAAGGAGGGGTTGAAAAGATCCGAAGACACCAAAATACCAAAAACCAAAGTCCGAGTACCAAAAGCCAAGTCAAAATACCGAAGTCGGAAGTCAAAAAACCAGCGAAAAACAGTCTGAAGAGTAAGCCAAATAATGCTACTAAGGTAGAACCTTCCGTTCACTATGGCGGACGAGAAAGAACTGAGGAGAGACCGTTGGCTTGGTGGGCTGAGCATGCTCAGTACGGGCATGGGGGAGGGGTTCCCGCCAAGCTACTAAGCTCTAGAATCTTCCGAACGCTACCACGCATGCGCGAAAGCTCCTAGTGTGTGAGGCACAGAGACCACAAAGAAGAAGATACATATCTACCATATAAAAGTCAAAGTTTGTCTGTTTGTGAGTTTGTCTGTTTGTCTGCATCAGGCAGGCAAAGACCTCATATGATTGGCTGTGTGAGGCAAGAAGACCGCATATGATTGGCCGGCTGTGAAGATTCTATGGAATCCTGAGGTCGGCAGTTCAGGGAGGGGCCTTTAGAATTCTCAGCCAGAGAGCTCAGGCCAGTTGCTATGGAGATGAGGCCTACCAGCAAGAAGGAGGGCGGTGTATTCCCTCAGAAAACCAAACTCTGTTATGTTAATAACTCTGAATACAAATTGGATTGGGGACTATGGGGAAAAGTTACAGGTACTGGACAAGGCAGTTTGAGGAATTAGAGACACGGGATCTCAAATCTATATTTCAACCGCATCTAACTCCCAAGGGAAGGGAAGGGAATTCCTAAGGTATTTCTAACAAGTGTTACCTATGAGAAAATAAAATCCTGGGCAACGCCAGGTAAATATGCTAGTTTATAATATTTTTCTTTTCTTTTCTTAAGATCAAGATTAGTGAGTGGGGTTTCCTTCCTTTTCTCTATCTCTGATGTGTCAAGAGTACAGAAGCGAGTAGAATTCAATGCATGGAACTGTCTGTGTGAAGGGAGTCGTGCATTTCACCACTGAGCTAATTCACATTGCCATCAACACAGCTAAGTCCAGGGTCTAAAACTACCTAGCTGCACCATTGTCTGGCCTTATTTCATTCTTCCCGTAAAGCAAACTGATGAGAGACAAGTGCCTATGTGTGTTCATTTGGTCCTGTTCCCTCTCTCTCTCTCTTAGCTCTCCCTCCTACCGCCTGTCAGTTGCCGGGAGTGTTTCTCTGCTCGTTTTGTCTGTGTTGCAAGAAATATGATTCAACAGGGGAAACAAACATCTTGAGGAGGTGCCACAGCCATGCATAAAGCATCCGTGTAATGCTTCCAGTCAGGGATGAGCTCACGGCTCCGGAGGCCCAGTAAAGGGGAACCAGTCTGCTTGTTCCCGTGGATATTGGCCAGTGAGACAGCCTGACCTCCAAGGTCTGGAGGTGAGCAGGAAAGAGGAGGAATCCCATAGCAAAATGGACCCTTTTCTATTGCACTGAATCTTCCTAGCTCAGTAAACTTTCACTAACCCAAAGTTTCAAACCACTAACTTTTTCTGGACTACCTCTCCCAAAACTCCCAGTCCAGACGGTGGGGATCCTAAGAGCCGAATTTCACAAGTCAAACTCTCCCACACTTTGCACTAAACCCGCTGTCTTGGGCTTGTCGAACACCTATAGGATTCTCAGACATACACCAGCTCTTCCACGTGTGCTCAAGATCAACTAATGCAGATTATCTTTCATATTGTTCCTCCCATTGTCTCTAAATGTGGTCAGAATGGTCAAAAGGTGGGTTTGGTAAACAGGGTAGCTACAAATTAATTGCCCAGAAAAAGACAAATGCTTACATGAAATTTGTTCAAGCCATATTATATGGATAGATTCAGATCAGTTTGAGTGTTGGACTACAACTCTGAAGCAAAGGTTCAAATCTCTCCTCAGCCATGGAAGCCCAGTGGGTGATCTTGGTCAAGTCACACTCTCTCAGCATCAGAGAAAGCAAAGACACCCCCCCCCCCCGAGAACAAATCTTGCCAATGAAACTCCACAATAGATTGGTCTTAGGGTCACCATAAATCAGAAATGACTTGAAGGCACACAATAATGAGATGCAAATTTAGAAATAATGATTGCAGTTAAAATTTTAAAAATAGAATACAGTCCATTACATGAGATGGGTGACATGGTGCTCAGTCTGATGTCCAGGGACTCACTGAGAATAGGCAATTTCAAAGCTTCTTCTGGCCCTCCCATCTTAGGATTCTTTTGTCGTGAAATCAGGACTATCAGCTCTCAGATATAGCATTGTCCTCTGATAGCATTTCAAAAAGAGGGTTGTCCTTTGTAAAACAGGACACATGAATACTCTAACCATCTCTTTCTCTCAGAAATCCTAAGAAAGTAAATGTGTGTTGGTGGGGGAAGCTCATTTATGACAATGCAGATCATCTTTCATATTTATCAATTTTCCTTTGAAGGAGGGCTTTCGTCTTGTTTCACAATGTAAAATATATTCGTCTGCCTTTCTTTAGGCAGATCTCCCAAGAGGCCAGATTTTGCTGCTGTTTGGTCATAGTGTCTCTCAGGTCTCTATCACCCTTCAGGGTTATAGTTTTATTATTTCAAATTTGACTGCCATAGCTGTCTACTGTGGAATACTGGAGGGGAGGCTTCTAGTTTGGTCCCTGGCCCAGAGGGTTCTGAATGACCCTCTGTTAATAGCAGATCCCATGATTCTATACCTTGGCTCAGTCAATGCAGACTGCACACCAATAATCACTCATACTTGGAAAGACAGCCATGAAGGAACCAGAGGAGATCTTCAACTATAAAGAGATATGACCCACAGTCAGAATCATCCAGATCATAGTATTTCTGACTTCTACGTATGGGTCCAAAGGTTGGACAATGAAGAAAGGTGACAGGAACAAAATCAACTCATATGAAAGATGGTGCTGGAGAACAGTTGTGCAGGCACCACGGACTGCTAAAAAGACAAATGAATGGGTTATAGAGCAAACTGAGCCTGAACTCTCACTAGATTTGAAGATAGCTAAACTGAGGCTGTCGTGTTTTGCCCATATCAGGAGACAACGTGAATCATTGAAAAATATGATAATGCTTAGTAAAGTGGAAGGCAATAGGAAAAGAGGGAGACTGCTGTACAGGTGGATTGATTCATCAAGGAAGGCACATCTGTGAGTTTGCAAGACCTGAGCAGGCCTTTTGAAGACTGGGGCTCTTGGAGATCTATCATTCATTAGGTCGCCATAAGTCACAATCAATTTGATAGCAAATGACAACAACAAGAGCTGAAGTGGGATTCTGGCCCTATAGCTGTGTAGTGTGAGACATCCATTAGTCTCCCTCCCTCTCAGTGTTGCCTAGCCAGTCTGGTTCAAAAGATGAACCAGAAGAAGGCTGTGTTGGAGAGAACAAAAAGCACTGGAGGTGGGGAAAGAGCAAGTGGGCACCACAAGCAGACACAATAGTCCTGGTTTGAGGATCTGACTTCACAATTACCTTAGAAATGAAGATAAATAACCCAAAGCTAGTAGTCCTGGCCGCTGCGAGGAAAGGGCTGGGTGGGTGCTACCCACCTGGTTTTAATTCACATGTCTGCCACAGACTCAGAGGGAGACTCTTGACTGGCCTCTCTTTGCTCATATTTCCTTATCTCTATAAACTACCACCTGCAGAGACTTCCTGGATCCTGTGAAACCCAGAAATGAAGATGAAGCTGTTCAGAAGCCACAATAGTGTTCTTTTGAGGTAGTGCTTACATTTGTAAAATGTGGGGGTTTTTTTAAAAAAAAATCCTGCTTTAGGGAGTAGGATGGAGAGGTTTCCAGACTCAGACTACCACTTCTCTTCCTTCCCTGTCCAAATATTAGTGGCTGTTTGTAATTTTCTCAGTAGTTTGCCCTTTGCACAAGCTCAAAAGTAATCTCTGCAGCCAGCTTCCTAGAATTGAAAGAAAAGACCTGGAAGAATTGCCAGAGATGGGGAGACAATAATGGCACACCTATATGTTTTGAATCTAGAGGCTCAGGATTCACAGTTAAAATTAAGTATTAATAGTGGGTAGTTGATTTTTTTATATCTGTCTATCTATGATTCTATGAAAATGTATACATGCACACACACACACATATTTTATGCCAGATTTCAAAAATGCTCAAGGTAACTTACAACAGAAAACCTTTAGAACAGGGTAGGGATGGTGGTCATCAGCAGATATATTAATCCAGCAGCAACATAAAAGCTCCCAGCCATTCATAATCGCAGCAGTAAGGAACCATGGAGGATTGATAGCAGTTCTCCGTGCCCAAGGCTTTCCTAAACAGATGGGCCTCTTTACAGAGCCACCTTTGAAGGGGGGGATAGGAGACAGAGTCAAGGTGGGTGGCCAGAGGCAACATTCCTATGCTTTTTAACGCTGTGCAAAGAGAAACCAAGGATCTCTGACACGGGCACAATGTCACACACAGTGGCTACTAAAACTACTATGTACACAATTCACAGGCATAAACATTACATGCAAATGTATTAGAAAAATCCCCAGTGTGGGGTTTGGATTTATTTTGTTCTGGGTTTTTTTATTTCTTTTTTCTTCCCAAGAGAAAGGTAGTATGTAAGGCAGGGCCAGGGGAGAATGAGGCAGCCCCACCAGGTAGTAGATGACAGCAGGCATGGTAGGCTGGGCACATAAACATGAAGACAGGGGTTCCAGTAATGGTATTATAGAAGGTGAAGCCTCTGACAGGCTACACTTGTTGAAATCCCCTCTTTTGCACAACTGTTAAAGATACAGAAGCTCTGCCTTGTTTTTCATATCACCACCCTAAGGCAATGTGGAGAACAGAGCTGTGTGTGGCACACAGCCTGCCCTGTTGTTCCCACCTCACCCCACCCCCATTCATGTACTGCCCCCAAACGCAGGGCAAGATGCTGTCCCTAACCTCATGAGCAGTGTCAAAGTAAGATTCAGTTGGTAGTCTGCTTGGCTTTGTACTGTGGATAGGTGAAATAAGGGACAGAGCTCTTATCCTTCCACAGTTGTATAGAAGAGAGAATTTCAGCAGGTATTGCTTGTCATGCAACCATATAAAAAGCACTGTCTGCTGCAAATTCTCTCTTCTACACAACCATAAAAGGTACAGGAGCTCTGTTCCTCATTTTACCTGACAGACCAATACATGGAACTGAAGAAGGGAGATGCCATTTTGTCCTTCTTTTTAGGAACTGAAAAGACTTTGGCCCAGACTTGGTGGAATGATGCAATTATGGTGAGGAAAGGGTGAAGCATTCCCTCTTCTTCAAGTTACTTCTTCTCTAAAAAAAAAAAGTGTTCTTAGCTTCTTTTCTTCATCAAATTGTATTTGGAGTTATTTGCACGCATCTAACGATATTTAGGGCTTCAAAGATATAGGAGACCTGGTACATTTGCCCCTGGCCTCCCTCCTGCTGCAGACGGAACAAAAGAGGAAGCCTGTAAATTTCTGCGCAATACAAAAGACAATGTTCTTGACGTTGAAGAGTTGAAGAGTCTCCATGACCTATTCTCCATATACTATGGAGACCTTCTGCTTTGTAGCTCTAGGGCTAGTGCCTTCCTTCCTTGCGTCTTCCTGCTTGGTGAGTCTTTGTGCCCTTGGAGGTGGCCATTACACAGTTCTAGAGTCTATTAAAAGGGCCCCATTCCTAGCCATAGATGTCCCCTTTAATATTAAAAAAATACCACTTCTAGGAGGTGGTGGGATTCACAAAGGAATACTGCTGTGATTATTGCTATTACAGTTACAGTTTTGAAAAGGACTTCTTTGGTTCTCTGTTCCTCTGAGCTAATGGTTACCTTTCAAAGCACATCAGAATGCTACAAGATACTTGCCTGGGATGGGAAACACAGTCACCTTGACAGCATTAACAGAGCAGGAGAAGGAAAGCATGAGGCACAACACAAGCCAACACTTGAACCATGGGACCATTTAGTGAGGTCACATCTCCAAAACCATAGAATTAATTTTAAAAGTTACTGTTACACCACAAAAGGATATGTTACAATCATAATCTAACTTAGTTATGCCTTGCTTCAGGGGTGGAAAAGGTGTGATCTCCAAATAATGAACTGCAACTTCCAGTTGACCTAGCCAGCACAGCCAATGGTTAACAACATCGAGAGGGCTGTATTATTTCCTGCCTTAGTTATTGCAAAAATGGATTAACCACAAGTACCTAGTCATCTGAAAATAGTTACTCCCAAGCTATGAGGGAAAACAGGGTTAGCTGACTCTTCATCAAGGCTTTCATTATATCTTAATTTTATCTTCATTAATATTTTTAAATATTTTAAAACTATTTTAAGTTAGTGTTTTTAAAGAAGATTATTTAGTTGTCGTTTTTATTTTTGTACTACAAACTGTTTTAACTGCAGTGTGTTTTTAACGTATGCTGCAATCCGCTTTGGGTACAAGACTAGAAGAATAGTCAAGGTATAAATTAAATAAATAAATAAATGAGGCTGGACAGAGAAGGAAAGCAAATCTTCCAAGTCAGTGGCCGCACACTCTCCAACAGTCCCAATTTGGCAGGGACCGTCTGGATTGGTACACACACCATCATCTCATTTTTTCAGCTGCTTTTAAAATGTCTCAGTTTCTCACTCTTCTTCCCATTTTCTCCCTCTGTTTTCACTTTATTGCAATTGCTGCAAGGAGAATTTAAAGTGAAAAAGTACTCCCAACTCAGCTGGGAGGCAAGGAAGGGACGGAATCTTGCCTTTCCCAGGAGGCTTAGGCAAAAGCAAACTGCTGCAGTCTCTCCTAGCTTCCATGTCCTTCCCCACTAATAATCTTTGTCATCTTAACCCCATTCTGCTGTTGTGTGACCACAAGTGTCCCATTTTTTCAGCTGTGAAATGTTGGAGGATATGGTGGCTGAAGCTCTCTGCTCAGGGATGGTCATCCCAGCACAACTGACAAGTCCATAAAGAAGTGGGGCTTGTCTCTGGAAGTCAGTTGTGCAGGCTGTCTCTCTCTCTCTCCACTGCACTGTCTGTCACTGAGCATCTTTTTCTTTCTGGAGCCAGTGAACTTGCCCAGTTTTTCCACACTGTGGCAGAATTTGCTTTGGCATTGCATCTCCGCCATATTTTTTTTCCGATGCTCCTCAGCACAAGCTGTCCGTTCTCTTGGAGGTTGCTGGGCTCTCTCTGCCGTGAGGTGAGCAAGCAGGCAGGTGCTGCAGTAAATCTCTTGCTAAGAGCAGAAATGGATTTTCACATGAGTCATATTTACATTGAATTGGAGGGCTGATTTACGGCCAGCGCAGCAATTACCAGGCACGTTACAGCTGTGGTGCACAGCTGGGTGGGGCCAAGAAGAAGATTCATCAGATCTTGTCAGGCAGCACAAGCAAAGCAAGAAGGGGGCTAGGGCAGACTGAACGTGAAGCAAGGCGGGGTGACACTGGGTTCCAGAACCACCTTCCGATGCTATCCATCAGTGTTGCTGCCATATTACTGAGTTATCAAAGTCAGCATCTACTTGCATTTCCAGGGAGGGAGAGAAGGATGAACCTGGGTGGGTTTAATGTCCTCCTCCCTTTTCTGCAAGTCTGAGTCTTTAAACAACAACTGGCCAAAGCCAACGGCCTGGAAACTAAGTGGTCCAGCAGAAGAAAGATGTAGTTCACCACAGATAACTGCTCTGGGGCCTCCTTCAAAAAAAGAAAAAATCCTTCCCACTGCTCTCAGTGGTTCCAACTGTCACGCTTATGTCCCACAAGGTTGCTGACATAACGTCATACCAAGGCATTATGGGAAATTTATCTGGCAGTTCTCACCTCCATCTGCAGTGCCTGAAAGTCTGTTCCTGCCACATATCACTATTGCTGGGTAAGCCTGCCACCAAACCTTCAGGAAAGTTGCTTCCAAACTGGCAACCAGCACTGGGTAGGTCTCATAAAACTACCTGTACTGACAATTACTACAAATAATTTTAAGGTTTTGAAGTCCAGTTCCAAGAATCATCAGTACTGTTTGCATACTGAGTGGGTGGGAGGAAACAGGGGGCCTGCATGTCCTGCTTTAAAGAAGATGAAGGGAGGTAATGGCACCACTCTATTCTGCATTGGTTAGACATCATTTGGAATACCATGTCCGGGTCTGGGCACCTCAATTCAAGAAGGATATTGACAAGCTGGAGTGTGTCGAGGAGGGCAACCAAAATGGTGAAGAGTGTAGAAGCCATGCCCTACGAGGAGCGGCTTAGGGAGCTGGGGGTGTTTAGTCTGCAGAAGAGAAGGTTAAGAGGGGACATGACAGCCATGTTTAAATATTTGAAGAGATGTCATGTCGAGGAGGAGCAGGCTTGTTTTCTGCTGCTCTAGAGACTAGGACAAGGAGCAATGGATTCAAGCTGCAGGAAAGGAGATTCCACCTGAACCTCAGGAAGAAACTCCTGATGGTCAGAGCTGTCTGGCAGTGGAATACGCTGCCTCTGAGTGTGGTAGAGTCTCCTTCTTTGGAGGTTTTTAAGCAGAGGCTGGATGGCTATCTGTTGGGAGTGCTTGGATGTGGATTCCTGCATGGCAAGGGGTTGGACTGGATGGCCCCTATGGTCTCTTCCATGATTCTATGATTCTGTGACAGTCCTGTATTTGAAGGCATTTGAAAGCATTCTCTATTTGTAGGATTGACCTGTCCAAAAAGGCAGATTGAAGCTCTGAAGCTGCCCATCACTGAAGAGCTTACAGTTAGATAGCAAACTGAACAGCACACACAGATCACCTGGTCACACTCTTCTTCACAACAGGGAATTCTAGTGCATTTCCACTTAAATTATAGTAATTATTTCTACATCTGTTTATTATCATATGCAGATTTCATGGAAACCAGTGTTATCTTTTGCACTGGGAGGGTGATCTGTTTCTCCTTTTTTTGGCGATGCATAAGCAGCCACTTTAGCGTTCAAAGACATTAATTTGTTTCAGCATAAAGAGATATTAAGTCAGCCTGTAATACCTTTGAGAGCTGAGAAAAAGAAATTTCTAGCATGCACTTTCATGGAATCCAGCCCACTTCATCAGATGTATGGAGTGAAGCCTCTGTAGACATATACACTAATGGCTGAGGGAAGGAAAGGCATGTGTGAATTGTAATGAAAAATATGATATATACCCACCTGTTGGTATGCATGTTTGTCCACAGAAACTCCAACCCATGCGTCTGATGAAGTGGACTCGAGTCCATGAAACCTTGTGCTAGAAATTTATTCTTCTTAGTCTCAAATTTGCTATAAGATTCCTTTCTATCTCTTCTTGGCTATAATAAGATTGACACAGCCACCATGTGAGCTGGCTTTTCAAGCTCCTCTTTCCTGATAATGCATGGACTAATTTTACAACAGAAGAAGATGTGTTCGCTTTCTGCCAATCTGCACAAAGCATTTTTAGGATGGAATCTTGTTGGTGCACTATTCTAGTTCTTGCGCTTCTTCCCAGTTTGCACAGTAGTGGTGAAGGAAGGCAGACAAAATCTGATGCATGCACCCCAACTGTCCTGATCTGGGAGGGACAGTTCCAATTAATCCTCTGTCATCCCACTTTTCCAGTTACTTTTAAAATGTCCCAGTTTCTCTCTCCTCCTCTCACTTTCTTCTTTCGTCCTTGGTGTACTTCAGCTGGCACAAATTGAGTTCAAAGTCCAAAAGCAGTTTGCATTCAATTAACTTAGCAGAGGGGAGGGGATCTTGCCCTTGCCAAGCGGCTCATGCAAAAGCAAACTGCCACAGACACTTCTTGCTTGTGTGTTCTTCTGTGTTACTAACTTTTGCCACTTGTCCACACCCTGATGCTGCTTGGTTGCATGTGTCCTGGTTTGCCTGTGAAATGTTGGAGGAGAAAGAGAGTCAGTGTGGTGTAGCAGTTTGAGCATTGGGGTATGACTCTGAAGACCAGTGTTCAAATCTCTGCTCAGCCATAGAAACCTACTGGGTTATCTTGGACAGGTCATACTCTCTTAGCTTCAGAGCAAGACAAGGGCAAATCTCCTCTGGACAAATCTTGCCATCATAGGGTTGTCCATGATAGGGTTGCCATAAGTGGCAAACTACCCGAAGGCACAAAACAACAGTGGTGAAGGGAGGCATGTAAAATCTACTAGCTAGGAGCAACCTGTTTCTCCAATGCCTTAATTCATCCAGGGTGACAGCACCGGCAGCATTTTCCCTCCTGCTGCCCCAACCTACCCCTGTGTAGAGCACCAACAAGAATCTGGCCTTCATCTCTCTCCCACTCCCATCCTCATATACCTTGACTCTGAAATAGAAAGTGAACCCGTCCACAGGGAAGTGCCATTGAAGAGACATTACAGACAAGAACTGGCAAGTAAGGGAAGCATTAAGCACTCCACATACACGTACCAATTATCTGCTACAAGTGTTCATCCAACTCTGCAGCACATTTATATGTGTGCCCATGCAGCGAAAGCAACTGAACAGCACTGTTCTCAGGTATCTTATATCTCTACCTTTCCTCTAAAAAGCTCAGCTTAGCTGTCTTCCTCTTTTTATCCCCACAACTGCCCTGTGAGTAGGTCAAGCTGAGAGAGGGAGTGACTGGCCCAAACTCATTCAGTGAGTTTCAATGATCCAACAGGGACTAGAAGCTGAGTCTTCCAAACGTCGGTCCAACATCCTGCCCCCTACGGCGAACTACTTTAACTTAGGAAACATAATGTTAAGACCATTCCTTTGCAAAACGAACAGGTTTTGCTCTGACACTGTTTACTTCCATGCCCACCAGCTGTCTGTGACATTCCTTGGCATATCCCTTTTTATCCACTAAATGGCAGTTCTAACAGTTCTCGAGCAAAGGCTGCTTTTTCTGTGTGACTACTGCTATGCTCACTTCATTAATGGGTGAACTGAGAAGGGCAGATGTTGTGGCTGGTGACTCTCCTCTGTCTGCATCACAGGGCACTTGTGCTGGGGTGGGTGGAGTGGAGGTGGCATGCAGAGTAAACCTCCATTTCCTTGATCAAAATCTAGCAATTGCAGTTTGTCCCATGATAGTGAAGAAAACTGCACCTTGCTATAGTACCTTTCTCTAAACAAGAGGTAGAGGGACCCTGTGCTCTGTTGCCTTTGATCAATCTTCTTAAGGCTTTTTATGTTCTGTGCTTCCCAGTTACAAGTATCATAGTTCTACATTTCCTCAGTTGTAGCACTATAGTTCCACTTTAACAATCATGGCAACATCCCACGGAGCCCTGGGACTGGCAGTAGAGGGAGGGGAGCTTAGCATCTGCAGCCAGGGAGCTCCTCTGGTGCCTCTGATCAAAACTATAAACCCCAGGATTCCACAGGAGGCAACCATGGCAGTTCTAGTGGAATCATGGTGCTGTAATTGCATAGTATGAAGGGGCTACTGGTCAGTTTTCCTCTGAAGGGCCAGTGCTATCATAGTGTAGACTGGAGCAACTGCCCTGCATCCTCCCGAAGCTCCCACCAGGTCAGCTGTGCTCCGTGGAAAGACAGAGTTGTCTCTGCCACATAGCCTCCCCTGTTTTCCCTAAGCTAGTCTGCTTGTTCACAGGGCTGGTGAAGAATATGTTGCCACCACCAGCACTGAAGGTGGACTCATCTGGGAGTCAAGCTGTAGCTGGAATCAAAGAGCTTCAACTGAAGTGTCCTTCACTTTTAGCAGCAAAATGTCTGAGGCTACCTCTGTTTCCCCCATCTATCCACTTTGCCTGACTTTATTCACATTGCTAATGAACTTTACACTCCACTATGAGAGCTTCACTCCACTCACTCTCATCCCAACGTGTGTGTGTGTGTGTGTGTTTGTGTGTGTGTGTATGTGTGTGTGTGTCCGTCCTTCCCTCCCTCCCTGTTCTGTCCTTTCAGGAAGGTAATAGCCAGCCACCGATTGGGCTGGGAGAAGGTAAAGAGATGGCAGGAGATAAAGGGTGATATGCCAGAGTCAGTGGCCAAAAGGAATGGAATAGGAGGGCTGGGGAGGCTGTTGGGATAAAGAAGAATGGTGCTGAACTGGGTTAGGGATCTGGGTTAGGGAGGAGGCAAAAGCAGAGAAGTGAGTGAACTGTGTCTGAGTGCAGACTGTGAGCTGGTGATGTGAACCGGGTCATACACAGTGGGCACCAGGCAGGGAAGCTGCAGAGGTGGGATAATCCAGTTTTAGAACAGAAGCTGTGCTACAGGTGAAATTTCAAGTGGAAAAGTGGTGAGCAGAAAAGAGATGTTTAACTCCCTCCCTGCACTCCAGTTCCTCCCCTTAGCTGCATTTCTCCCAGCCAGGCTTAAGTCCAGTGTCAGAACACACACACACAGGAAATGGGCCAAAACAGCCAACGGGGAAACATTTAGCACCCTTCTCCTGAATCCCACGATTCCTTAGGAAGCAGACATGGCAATTAGTGGAATCATAGCACTATAATTGTATAGTGCAATAGAGCCAATGATTGCCCTGTGCTGTGTTTTTCTGATATGCATCCATGTGCAGAATTCTGTACCACCCCACCATATCTGCTACTTGGGACCTTTCATTTGCCGGAGTGATCAACAAAACATACTCTTTTCCAATATGCTGTATTGAGGATGCTGAAACCTGTACCTCTCTTCAGATGTCTCTGGCCTACGTTCCAACCATTGGCCAGGCTGGCTGAGACTGATGACAGCTGGAGTCCAACATCTGGAGGGCCAGATGCTCCCCACTCCTCCAGAGTTCTGATGCCTTCTCAGTAAGCTACAAGCATTAAGCTTCAGCCGTATGCAATATTTACCTCAGAGTAAGTCCTATTAAAGTCAATGGAGCTTGCTTCTGTGTACATATGTAGAGGACAGCACACTCAATAAATCATTAGCCATTTGCAATAAAATCTCAAAATTCTATCCACACCCAGGCATCTCTCTAAAGTTTTGATAGCCCGATTATTCCAGAAACCCAAAAATGAAATTTCTCTACTGCAGTTTGCTAATGTAAAACCATGACTGGCTGATGACTTATTTTACTAATAAATGTTTTAAGCATGGTACAAATACTCATGATCTTTCAGACAGAAATTGGGTTCAATTAAAAAAAATGAGCTGAAAGCTGAAAACAGCAATACGAGTAGGCATGTGAAATTAAAAAACACATAAGGGTTGCTTTTCTTTATCAGCTAAATGGCCAAGATACTACATCACACTGGCAGAGTATAAAACTCTATCAAGTGTGTAACTCCATTCCCCCTCCCTACACACTTTACATATGTTTTGCACAGCCATTCCACCATCACCAGGGCCATTTGGTAGCCAGGGAAGAAAGAGAGGGGCAATGTCAGCCAACTGCATGGCACCAGGACAACATCATTCTCCTGGACCTCCTGATGGTCTCTGCCGAGGACCCCAGGAGGGAAAAGAGAAGGCCTGTTTCTCTGTGTGTCTGGCTACAGAAATACAGCAGGCCAGTGCCTAGCTGCAACCTACCTTCCCCCTCTGGCTACTAAATGGCTGTGTATTGGGGCCTGCTACACATATTACAGGTAAAGAACGGAGAAGGGTGCTGCAGATGGAGGTCCTAAATCCATCTGTAGGGAGCAAAAAAGGGCACGTGAGGTGTAGCTATATGCAGACATGACTTTCAGTTATGTCTATATAAGTCACCAATAAGATCCTGGCCTATAATTAAAATTTTGCACACAAGATACTTTTTTCAGAAGCTTAGAAAAGTTCCTCTCCTTTGCCTATTTTACAAGTTTCTGGGCTTTTTTTCTTTTCTTTACATTTTCAGCCTTGGAGGCATATGCCAGTCTCCGCTCCATTACAACTGTAGGAGGCTGATCAGATTGAGCGTGCCCAAGCTTTCCCCATGATTTTTGTGACTCAGTAGGAGCTTCAATCTGGATCTCCCAAGTCAGAATCCATTATTTTAACCACTATATCACTCTCAAGGAGGGTCAGTTTAGCCATTTCTCCACCCAATGTTTTTATACCCTAGCATCCTTGCAAGCAAGATATCTATGTGATTCAAAAACATTTAATTTCTGGATCTAGTGCTGCTGCTGCTGCAGCCCTACAGGTGTTCTTCCTAATTCCCTCTGTTGAAGGGCAGATCTACATGTGTCTCAGCTCCCCCATCCTACTATGCTCCCAAAACTAGTGCGAGGCATCCCTTAGTACTGTGAACAACGTTGTGCCATTACTAGCAGCAAGGAAAATTTCAACCAGCAGCCCAGTCATTTTATGCATATAGAACTGCATCTGTGAAGTGAAGGGGGGCTTCTTTGCCTCAGACAACAAAATATTTAGATCTCCTCCTATTCAGAAGCCTACCCCTTCACAGGTTAAAAGAGGAGGCAGTAGGAACTGGGCTGACTTCAGCTTCTTTTGCCCTGATCCACTTCTCCATTATTTACATTTCTCCCTCGCTCCCCCCCCACACACACACACACACAATTTTTCCTTAAAAGCCATGGCAGCCTTTCACCATGGACAAACATCTAGGATTTCTTCACAGTCCAGTGAGATTGGGGTCCCCAGATATCTCCAGAGTGAGTGTGTTCCTCATTCCCCACCACACGGGCAGTCTCTCTCAGTCCCTCTTTTTCACACACACGTGCAAAATCCCCATGACCAGCACTGTGGAAGTCCTTCTATATTGGGATCCAGCAACCGACTTGTTATTCCCGATTCCCCCCTCCTTTCCGCCACCCACCCCCTCTCGAAGCTGAGAGGAAAAATTTGGCCATGCTCAAGTCAGAGAGGGCACGGGAGGGCAGGGGCCTCAAGGTCAGGAGGTGGCAGCCGCAAGGGCTCGGGTTGGGGGGAGGAAGTCAAGGAGGAGGGCAAATGTCTCGGTTCTCTGGGAGCTAGACAGAATGTGCAGTCATGGCACCTTTGCCCTTTTCCATTCTCATATTTCCCTCACAGTGAGACTACAAGGAGCCTCGGCCTGATCCCTCTCCCTTCCTCTCACCCTGCGGCTCCCAGAGCAAATGAAAAGGCCTGCTATGATGTCATTCCCCTTAGCTCATGCATTGCAGCAGCTCACCATCTATTTGTTCAGGTCTTAAATTTTAGCCAAGGATTGCTTAGGGCTCAGTCTTGACGCATGTGAAGTGATGATGATGATGTAACTTGATGAGGAAGAAGGTACTGTGCATGTGCTCCAAGCCATCATCATCATCATCATCATCATCATCATCATCATTTTACTACTATTATTACTATTATCATTCCGTTGAGCATGTGCAAAGTACCACTGCCACATCAGTCAATAGTGTGCATTTGGGAATGGATGGGATAAGCAGAGGCAGCTACCCATCAGACTTCAGTCTGGCATACCATATTCAGTCTCTCCCTTCTTCTCTCTACTTCTCCCCAGTAGACACAGAAGATAACTTTCTTGCACTCCTCCCTTGGCTGGGACATTCCTCACAGACACTGACGGAACATTAATTGTGGGGAGGCCTGCTAGATCTAGCATCGGATCTAGCATTGTGACCCCAATATTACTCAAAGCCCAGTTCGAAAGCCACTGTGATCGACACCTTGCCATTCACCATAGCGGTGTCAAAGACCAGGCCAGACGCCCACCCTTTTTTAAAAAACGCCATCACGAAAGGGAAGGGTGTCTTCCTGAACTTCGAGGGAGAGAGAGGGTGGTATATAAATAAGGTGGTTTATGGGGCTCAGGGAGAAAACGTGCGCCCTAGGACAGAATCACCGATGAGCCATTTCCCGCTCCCACCAGCCCCTCTCCCATTTTATGGCTTAATTAAAGGCTGCCCCATAAATTCTGGTGCGGCAGCCTAGCCTCTTCTCTCTCCACCCCCCACCCCACCAGCCCTGCTTCCCTGCCCCTCCTCCTCCTCCTCCAAACCAGCAGGGTCTAGAGGCTTAATGAAGAGCGTGATTCATTTGGGAGTAGACCTTTTCTCCCTTCCTCAGAAACGAAGGAAGGAGGGGGCACAGGGTGACGTGATGATGTTGTGGGCTCCTTTCTCTATAACCCTCCTCCCTTCAAAAACCTCAGTGTCTGTGTGGGTCCTGCTCTCACACAGGCTTGCCTTTGCCTTCTCATTAAGTCTGAACGTCCAAAATATACATCTGAGGCCTCGGAGTTGCCTGGCGAAGCAGGCAAAAGCTTCCCGGCTCGGTTAAATCATTGTCACGCACCTGGCACCCCCAGCCAGGCCCGTCGCTGGAGGCAAATTCCTCAGCTGCCTTTGTGTACAACAGCCCCAGCTTGACACCACACCAAGGATGGGGCAGCAGGAGCAGCATCCCACTGAAACAACACACTTGACCCCGTTTGCCCCATAGGGACCCTTTGTCAACTTTTCCTCAAAGCCCCCCCCTTTAAAAAAAAAAAAGGATTCTTGGCTGCTGGAGCAGCCACTATGGTGATGGGATAGCTGAGGTGCGTGTGTGAGAGAGATAAATGTCAAGACTGCTGAAAACTAGTATGCTATGTTCTTCTTCTGTTTTTTAAACATCTACTAGGAGAACAATGCAAAACAAACAGAAGCATTTTTGGGGTACAAATGACAAAAACCTGCCTTGAAGGTCCAACTGAGACATATTGATATTCTAAGTTATATCGTATTCAAAATGCATAGCTTTGTTTTTTTTAAAAAAATCTCCCAAACATTATGCAGTGCTCCAACCTCCCACCAACTGAAGCCCTACAATGTTGCCTTATGTAACTTGTGCATAAATCCAGTAGGTTTTAAGATGCTCTTTGTACTCAGGATGATCCAGAAAGGAATAATCAGATCACCAGTATAGATCCTCCTTGTGCACTGCAAGCCAATTTAAAACAAAAAGTAGTTTAAATGTCACATGTGATGCCACTTGGTTTGGGGAGTGGGGGAATTCCCATGATCAGCAGGCGCATGGACATTTGGAGGCAAAGGTTTTCACAGCATGGAGATAAAAGATCCTCATCTTCTAAATCTTGCTTTTCCAGCTGCTGTTAAAAAAAAACAGCTGCAGACCTCAGCTGAAAAGTCCTGTGTCAAAATTTTATCTGAAGCCAGGCAAAGGGGCTTGCGGGGGGGGGGGGGGACGCCATGCCCTCCAGATGTTGTTGGCCAGCGGCTCCCAGAATCCTCTGTCTGTACGATGTAGGATGTGGGAGCTGTAGTCCAATAATAACATCTGAGAGCTTTAGTTCAAGAATAATATCTGGAGAACCATAACCTAAGGTTAAGGGTTAAAGAGGTTTAACCTCTTTTAAATGAGATTCAGTAAAACTGGACTCTTGCAACATGTGTTGTTGGACCTGATGAGCTTAGGTCTTGCACTGTTCAACATAAGCACAGCTTTATCTAGGACACTCCAGCAACAATAACTTCAAAAGATGTTATAAGATTACAGATAAAACTGATCTGAATGAAAGTGAGCAAATCTGTGGAGACAGCTGGACAGTGCAATTTACAGTTTCCTCAGTTTGTTTCCTAGCCCAGTGGTTCCCAATCTTTGGTCCTCCAGGTGTTTTGGACTTCAGCACCCAGAACTCCTGACTCTTAGTCAAACTGCCTGAGGTTTCTGGGAGCACCCAAGCACCTGAAGGACTAAAGGTTGGGAACCATTATCCTAACCCTTCCTGTCTCTGGCCTGAGATACAGTAGCTGGAATGGAGCTCAGTGTTGGTGAGAAACAATTAGACTAGCATTGTAACAAAGAAGAAAAGGCTCCTGTACATTTAATAACTGAGCAGAAGATGATATTGTTGGAGTTACAGCTTGATACAGAAGCAACACCTACTGAAATTCCCTCTTTCACCACACAACTATTAAAAGTACAGGAACTCTGTCCTATTTGTCATGTGGCCATACTATAAATAACTCTTTTATTGGGCAATGAAGGTACAGGGGATGTGGCATAGCAATGTGGCCTTACGTACGGAGCTGGGAGGCACCTGCTGCTAGTGTCACCTCATCGTGATGGTATAGCTGGCTGACCTTGTTCCAGGGATGCTTGACAGATGTGTGTCCATGTGCATGCACATGTAAGTTCACATGTGTCCAAAGCCACATCTCTCAGATTAACATGCAGGTCCTATTATCTTTTGTATTTTTTAGCAGATTTCCCAGCTCAAAAGAATTACCAGTGTACATATATTAATGTATAGTTTAGGATCGATTATGTTTAGAAAATGTATGAAAATATCTTTAGAAATACCCTATAAGAATATTCTATTACAAAATACATGTACTAATAGATATTTAAATAGGAATTTTCATGCAGTTTTTTTAAAACTGCAAATTATTACAGAACTGAACACGTGTTGAACTGATACAAACTGGAAGTTGTGGTATAGCTAAAGTTGAACCTGAGGGCCAAGGTCCACTTGAAAGCAGGTTATGACCACCTTGATAGCAACAGGTAAAGGGACAAACAGGCCCAAACTCAGCATTTGAGGTACTTTGGATACAGCTGTGGTCATGGTGCTCCCTAGCACATATTTTCTTTCATATTTTTTTTAAATGTTATAGACAGAAGGAAGTTGACAGGGCAGGTAAATGGGCATGGGTGCTCATTATATTATTTTAATTATGAAAATAATATTATCCTTTTCAGCAGTAAAGTGGTGGTTATTCAAAAATAATTGCATTTCATATCAGGTTCAGATGAACAGGAGGAAATGAAGTTTAATTCCTGAACTACCACCCTGGCACTATGATTTAAGTGAGTTTAAAATATGAAACTGAACACGTTCAGAGTATTTTTGTCTTTCAGATTTGACAGGGGTTTTTTTTCCCCCAGGGAAGGCAGGAAGGGTATATGAGGAATGTGGAAGCAGTTCTAAGGCGTAGAATCAGCAGAGGACCAAGCTCAGAGGCAGGAGGAGAAGTGCCACTGTCATCTTTGCAGCTGTTCCTTGTGCTTTTCCATAACACATACCTGGTCCTTCAATTATAGGTAGGTAGGTAAGAAGGAAGGAAGGAAGGAAGGAAGGAAGGAAGGAAGGAAGGAAGGAAGGAAGGAAGGAAGGACGGAAGGACGGAAGGACGGATGAAAGGACGGACGGACGGAAGGACGGAAGGAAGGACGGAAGGAAGGAAGGAAGGAAGGAAGGACGGAAGAGATTTTGGAGACCATATTTTAGGTGGATTGATTCAGTCAAGGAAGCCAGTTCTGAGTTTATGACCTGAGCAGGGCAGACGATGGAACTCTTAGAAATCTCTCATTCATAGGGTTGCTATAAGTCAACATTGATCTGAACGCAATTAACAACAAAAACAATGAGAGCCAGTGTGGTGTAGTGGTTTGAACACTGGACTACAACCCTGGAGACCAGGGCTTGATCCCTTGCTCAGCCATGGAAAGCCACTGGATAACTTTGTGTCACACACTCTCAGCCTCCAGAAAACCCCATGATAGGTTCACCTTAGGCTCGCTATAAGTTGGAAGCAATTTGAAGCCACAAAACAACACAACAAAAACATGTAGGTAGGTAGACAGATCTCTGAGAAGGTCACAGCAGCTGTCTTCTCCCAACTGCAACTGCAGCTAGATACTGCTCAGATACAAAATGACCAGAGGAGTATATTCCAGCCCTTTGAAGCTGCCTTCCAGCAAGAGAGGAGAGAAATGTGGAAAGAGATATTGAATACCTCTTTTTGCAATATCTCAACAAGGAGCATATATTTGCATAACCTCAGATTTAGCAATGGAAGTGGCTTCCATTGCCAGTAGGTTGGCAGAATACTCTGGGTTATAGTTCAAACATCAAGGGAGCTTCCAAGGTGCTGAACCTATCCAAAATGCAAAATGCTAAAAATTATTTTTTTAATTCTTCTAATGGAACAACATAGCTCTCTCTCGCTCTCGCTCTCTCTCTCCCCCTCTCCCTCTGCACGCACGCGCGCGTGCACACGTGTGTGTTTAAACCCAATGAAATTTAAAATTGCTTGGCTTTCACAAATTCTTGCCTGGAGTGTTGGAAATAAGGGTTCGGTAGTCACCCTGCATTCACTAGGGCACATGCACATGCTCAACTGCCACTCAGTTTTTCTAAACTCCAACTCGCTAATCATTACTAAGAAAAAGGGAAAGTAGGCACACCCTCTGAACCGCAGAAGAGGGCAAAGGCAAAGCCACCTCTGAACAAATCTTGCCACAAAAGCCCTATGGTAAGACTGCCTTCAGATGCTCATAAGCTGGAAATAACTTGAATGCCCACAACAACCACAGCAACCCTCCTTCTCCGCCACCCCAAGGCTTTCACATAATTCTACCCATGCTTCTTAAAGCATTTTTAAGCCTCTTAAAGCACCTCTAACAGTCTAACAGAGTTCAGGGTTTTTTAAAAATAAATTGATGTTCATGTAGGAAAGAGGATTCACAATCACATTTCCACCTGAATGCTTTTTGGGGAGTGAGTGTATATCACCATAAATCATGGGTGGTTAACATATGGTGTCTGGACAATATGTCCCCTCCTCCGCCATCTTGTGCTCCCCCTATTGCCACCATCTGCTGCTACTCAAATCACATTGCTGGAATCTATGGCATGGCTTCTTCAGTCTCTGGCGAAACTGGCAGTAGGAACACTGGAGGAGGTATAGTCTTCCCTGGGGGTCCAGAGCAGCTCAGCTCCTTCAACTCTGGGAAGTTGCTCACCTCTGCTGTAAATACGTGCATTCTGTCCAAAGTCCCTTTTAAAGACCTTCATCCACTTCTCTTTCTGGAGAGCTAGTGTGTGGTACAGTGATGTAAGCACTGAACTACAACTCTGGAGACCAGGATTCGAATCCCTCCTTACCCATGGAAACCTACTGGGTATACCTACATGTTACACTCTCTCAGCCTCAGAGGAAGGCAAAGGCAAACACCCTCTGAACAAATCTTGCCAAGAAGACCATGTGATAGGTTCGCCTTAGAGAACCTTAGCCACAAGTGGGAAACAACTTGAAGGCACACAACAAGAACAATATACATTCAGGAAATTATTTCTATTTTAAACCCCTTTAACTTGCAAGGAAAAATCTCTTCAAGAAATATGGGACACCCCTTTGACCACTTTTCCTTCTCTTTTTCTATAATCAATGGGCATCTGTGGCATAATCATTCCTTCACCATGCCATTCCAGTTGGTCTCTGGTGAAACTGACAAAATCAAAGAAGAGCCTTGATCATTTCTGTGATGTGTTTTCCCACCACTGCCTTTTCCTGGAATAGGACACTCATAGACACCAGAATACTAATCAGACGAATGTATCTGTGGACCCAGGTCCGAGAGCCCAAGCTGCCATTTTCCTCAGTACCATTGCTACTGAGGAAAATGGCACGCCAGGAAGATCATCCCAGCATGTCATCTTCCTTAGCAAAATCACACTCCTGACAGCTTGACAAATAGGTCTTTTGACAGGTTGTTGGAGGTGTAATTTTAACAAGGAAGACAGAGCCTAGGGATGGCATTCCTCATGCAACATCTTCCCTCACCCAGGCGGGCTCTCAACTACCTGCCAAAGAGCTGTACATCACTTGGACACTGCTAGAAACATGAAGGACATTTTCACACATGACTCTCCAGGTAGGTCCTACTTCACTTGTGTTACCCTGTGAACTGGGGGTCCCGGGAGGGACACCAAAATGTGCTCAACTAAAGGTGGGGAAAATTAGCTCAAAGCACTGCTTAGCGTTACGAGAGGCAGGGTAACGTAGCGAGATCTTGAACCCTATCTCTACGGGGTCGGGTCGAGTCAAGGAGCACACCGAAGTTGAAATAATAAATGATGTTTATTAAATACAAGCAAAATAGTGTATGCGACACACTCATACAAGATAACTAAAGAAGATAAAGGTTGGAGTGGTATAGAGGGATTTTTAGAGGGATTGTTGGTTTGGGTGATACTTCACCTGTCTTGAAGCCCGGAAAAATAGAGAGCGAAGCTGGGGTGCGATGTAGCTCAGCACGTGGAGCTGAGGGGAGGCTCGCCAAGCAAAGCGGCAGCAAGGGGGGATGAAACTCAGGAGCGATCCGAGGAAGGTCTCGGAATCAAGGGTTTTTATAAGGAGAATTGTGACTGCAGGCTATGCCGTACTTGGGGGGAAACAATAGATTTGGAGTTGGAGACAAAGCCTCTGAAAGGTCAGAATCTGAATGATTGAGTTATTGTAGCGGTTCTCAATAGAGTAGCCAGTATGCAGACGCAGAGTACTTGGGTATTGTATAGGTTACCCATCAAGCTGCCATCGCGAGGCAGAGGCTCTTTTGTAAGTAGCGTGCATATTTAATTCGAGTACTTGCCTGGAGGTCTCCTAAAGCAGTGAGTCAGCTATTTCTGGCCTGCCTGTATTGTAGTTTGAATATTACGGCAATTAACAGCCGAGCTTGTTTGCGTGCTTGTCCGGTGGCCTCGCAAGCACGTGGAAAGGAATAGAGAAGTGCAGCTGAATTGTGATATCAAGGGATATCTTTTAATATCCCCAAAGCTCAGACTAGCCAGGGCAGTAACACTTGGGTTCTGTAATGTGACAAGGAAACCTCCCTCAGCCAACAAGCTCACTTGTCCTGTCAGTGCCTCTCTTTCGCTTTCTTCTCCTTATGGACAGGGATAAGACATTAACCTCAATAGCAGGAGAAAAGTTCAAATCTAAGGTAAATTTCATCTATATGAAAACGTTCTCTGTATCCACAGAGGAACACAGTGCTAGCATTTTGTACAAGGTTACACATTCTGAAGTACTTGCATTTGGTTGCCAAAAATGAACATACATCTAACCCAGAGTGGGGGAACATGTAGCCCTCTGGGCATTGTCCGACCACATCTCCTATGCCCAGCATAGACAAAGATGAAGTATGATGGGGACTGCAGTCCATCAACATCTGGAGGCCAGAGGTTTCCCATTTCCCACCTAGCCTCCATTATTGTGCTCACAGTGGGGAAAGGTTTTTAAAATGTTTGGTTGGGTCAGTTACAAAACAGAGCCAGGTTTGCCACCAAAAGGATATTCACAGGGGAATAGCAATGAGTCACAATCCTCTAAATAGTCCACACATATCACGCATATATTATTTGCCAATGTTGTCACCAGTACAAATTTCAAGCTTCCTTGGTACAGAAATGACATACTTGTATATTTTCTAAGGTACAGATACCTGAAAAACACATCGTCCAGCTGGAAAGTTGTGCTTCCAGTTATTAGAGTATATGGAAGTGTTAACTTTTTGCTCGCGTGCAGAAGAAACTATATCCTGTACTTCCTCAGAGTAGTTTCTTATTACTACACCTCATGTTGTTATAACTGAAGCCTGGAATAAAAACAGGATCAGTTGCGAAGCACCCATTATCTCCTTGCTTGCAAATATCTTTATACTCATGTAGAATTCACAGTTGTGGCTTTGTAGGTGGAGACAACATCCATTGGCTAGGCATGTAGATACCATGTTTTTATATCCAGGGTAGCCGGGTGATTGCAAAGACTGCCAGCATGCCCATGGGCAACATCATTAACTTCATCACCGGCATACCCAGGGGAATGTCAGCAATGTACCATTTATTTCTACAATATGGAATACAAGCTCCAGGGCCTTGCCACCACATAAAAACAGCAGTAAAGGAAACACTCCAGAGCATACTGTAAACTACGTCCCATTTGCAGCATTCATAGCTTTCTTTCTCAAATCATAGGTTGCTGCTGCTGTGCTGTTGTTGCCTCTTCTACAGCCAGGTGGCTGGGAGACACTGTCCTTATCGCAAGCCTAGGAAAGCTGCAGTGCTGGAAAAGCAGCCAGATTTTCCATATCACTCCAGAAATTTTTCCATATTACTCCAGTAGAGAAGGAAAAAGTTCCTTTTTTGGATAACAACTCCCAGAATCCCCCAGCCAGCATGTCCTATCATGCTGGGAGTTGTTGTCTGAAAAAGAACTTTTCCCAAGCTCTGCACACTCCAGTAACTTTAACATTACCTCTGACTTAACTAGTGCTCAGAGCACAGAGGGGGAACTGGAAATATTGAGTTCTTTCTGACTAGACAGGAAATGGTCTCGAGGAAGCTGGATTGCCTTTGCAGTCACAGTGAAGCAGGCATCAAAGAGCGCCTACCTTATTTTAGTCCTCCCTCACTTCTCCAAATAGAAAGGCAGCATTTTGTGGAGCCAGCTTTCCTATTACATTTATTATGTTTTTTGCTTTTTAAAAAAAAAGTCATAAAATTTTGTTTACAAATGCACAAGCTAAGCTGTTGGGATACAAGCATGAAATTAGAGAATCAGAGAATCACAGAGCTGAAAGGGACTCTATAGGACATCAGGTCCAACCCCAGCTCAATATAGGATCACCAGCTAGAGCATCCCCAGCATATAGCTACCCAGCCTCCTTTTGAAGACGTCCAAAGACATCCCACTACCTCTTTAGGCAATTGGTTCCATTGCCAAACCACTCTGTGTTGAGAAGTCCTTTCTAATATTCAGTCAAAATCTATTCTCCTGTACTTAAAACCATTAATCCTGGTTCTACCCTCTGAGACAGCAGAGAAGAAGCCTGCACCTTCCTCTCTCTGTGGCAGCCCTTGAGGTATTTAAAGAGTGCAACCATGTCACCCTTCAATCCTCTCTTCACTAAGCTGACCATGCCCAGTTCCTTCAACCTCTCTTCATATGTTCTGTTCTCCATACCTCTTACCATCCTCATTGCCCATCTCTGAACGCACTCCAGCTTGTCTATATCCTTCTTAAAATGAGGCGCCCAGAACTGAACACAGTAGTCCAGATGAGGCCTCAACAGCACACAATATAGGGGGACTATTACTTCTCCCGCCTTGGACACTATGCTTCTATTAATGCAAGATAAGATAGCATTTGCCTTCTTTGATGCAGCATTACACTTCTGGCTCATGCTGAACTTATGATCAACAATAATCCCAAAGTTATTTTCACATGTAGTATTTCTGAACCTACTATCTTCCATTCTATACCTGTGGATATGGTTTCTGTGGCCAAAATGTAGAATTTTGCATTTATCTCTGTTGGATTTCATTTTATTAATTTCAGCTCCGTTTTCTAGTTTATCAAGATCCTTTTGAATTCTGTTCCTACATTCCAATGTGTTAAGCCGCCTCTCCTAGTTTTCTTTCATCTGCAAATTTCATAAGGATTGCCTCCACCCCATCATCTACATCATCGTAAAAATATTGAAGAGCTGCAGCCTCAGGACAGATCCCTGTGGCCATCCACTTGAGACCTCCTTCCAGTTTGAAGCACAATCACTAATGACAACTCTTTGAGCATGGTTTTCCAACCAATTATGGATCCTTCCAATGGTGCTTCCATCTATTCCGCATTTAGTCAGTTTGCAAATCAAAATCAAATGCTTTGCTGAAATCCAGAAAAATGCCATCCACAGCATTCCCACCACCTATTAACTAGTGACCCAAATAAACAAAAAGAGACTAGGTTAGTTTGGCAGGATTTGTTCTTGACAAACTCATGCTGGCTCCTATTAATCACTGCATTGTCATCAAGATAATTTCAGGCAAACTCCTATATAACTCATTCTGATATTTTTCCTGGTACTGAGGTCAGGCTGAGTAGCCTGCAGTTTTCTGTGTTTTGTTCTTTTTTTCCCCCCTTTTTTTGAAGAGAGGGGCAATGTTTGCTTGTCTCCAGTCCTCTGGCACCTCACCTGTTCTCCAGAATTTCTCAAAAATGGTGGCAAGTTGTTCTGTATGTCAGCAAGTTCCTTTAATATTCTGGGATCCAGTTCATCTGGCCTTGCAGATCTGAACTCATTTAGGTTAACTATGAGGTTTCTTGTTAACTCCTTATCAATCTTGATTTGCAACCAGATTTCTTACCAAGGCCTCTGCTAATGCATGGAAGCACACAGTCCTCTTTTTGAGAGAATAGCAAAATAGGTATTGAGCAGTTCTGCCTTTTCACTGTGATCTGTTAGCATTGGACCATTTCTGGTGAGCAGCAGTCCCATGATTTTCTTCATCACCCTCATCACATGAATTTCTGTATAAATGAATTTGTCTTTGACTTATAATGCTGGTCCCCCTGCTTTTCCTCTCCATTTATCCTTTTTGAACAGATTATATCCCTCAATTATTATATTCCCGTCATGCGAGTCAATCTACCATGTCTCTGTTACACCTATAAAGTTACATTCCTGTACTAGGATTTCAAGCTTGTCTTGTCTGTTTCCAAAACACTGTGTATAGACATCTAAAGCATTGCTTGTTGTCATCTTTTACTCTACTGTGAACTTTACTGTGGCTCTCATTCTCTCCCTCAGCTTCCCTTCCACAACTCACATCCTTGAGTTAGAACTTGCATTTGGTCAGGTGTTTAAGATATCATATCCAGTCTCCCCACCTCACCCCAAGTATTTCATTTAAAGCCCTCTCGATCAGATTCACCATGCTTTTGCCAAAGACATTCTTCCTGATCTTTGTAAGGTATAGCACATCAGTAGACAGTAGCCCTTCATCTAGGAAGTGAAGACAATGGTCCCAGAAGCCAAATCTCTCCCATCGATGCCATCTGTTTAGCCAGTTATTCACCTGCAGCCATTCACAAATAAGTGTGTGTGTGTGCGTGTGTGCGCAGGTGTGTGCGCACCTTCAAGTTGCCTGTCATCTTATGGCAACCCCATGAATTTTATAGGGTTTTCTTAGGCAAGTAATACTTTGAGATGGTTCTACCAGTTCCTTCCTCTGAAATATAGGCCATTTCCATCCTACACTGTTCTAGTGCTATTATTCCACTTTCAACATCCTGTGGAATCCTGGGGTTTGTAGTTTAGGGAGGAGCATTTAGAATTCTCAGCCAGGGAGCTCTTTGGCCTCAGTAAACTACAAATCCCAGAATTCCACAGGATGTTCAAAGTGGATTAATAGCACTATATCAGTGTAGTACAGAAACGGCCAAGGCCTAGACTAGAGCTTGTATTTGCTGGTTTTCTCCCATCTAAGTACTAACCAGGGCTGATCCTGCTTAGCTTCCAAAATCAGATGGGATCTAGTGCCGTCAGGATATTTAGGCTCACAAGCATGAAAAACTAGACCCTAAAGTAAGCAACATCAAAACAGCCGCATAAGAGAGAGAAAGAGAGCGTGTCTAGGAGCTTTGATAAAGTATAATACTAGGACAAAGCAATTTTATGAGACAACAGTCTGCCCTGCTCACAGTTTTCCCATTTAAATTTTCTACTGCAAATTCCACCCCCACCCCCCGCAAACGTACCCATTCCTTTTGTCTCTACAGGATTCCACTCTGACATTTGCCAGTGCAGAAGCGGGTGAGACAAACAAAACAGACTGTGGGGAAGATGCAATGGGAAAACAACTGAAAAGTAACACTCAACTCTTCATTATTTGAAATTGCCCCCTTGAGAGCCTTTTTACCTACACTAAGAATCTGTTGAGATTTTGTTATACTTGCTATTTCAAGTTTGTGCTATATTGAACACACAGAGTGAAGTTTAGGATTTTCCTGTTTACAGTCAATCATTTGCATGTATCCAGCTGCAGTCAAGATCAGAGGGATAACATTTCCAAAAATTTTCAGGTTTTTTTGTTTTTTTTTTGGATAGGGAATAGAATTTTCTTTAAAACGGACTTTTTACAGATTGAAAGTCAGTTTGCTACTTTGGAAACATAAAATGCATTCCCTAAACTTGGTTTGGCATCAAATTGTCATGTTTGATATATTGAAAGTACAGCTTATTCAGAATATATTTAGAAACTGAACTTACTTTTTAAATTTTTATTATTTGTTACAAATGGAGCTACTGTACTGAACTGTAAGTAACACTTGTGTTACAAGCATCCTCTTTAGTTTTACCTGCTTGGGAAGCAAGCAAACAACAACAGCAGCAGAAATCATCAACATTAGTAAAACACAGAAAATTATTTTGTCTCCAGTGTTTCTCCATAATGTCAAACAGACAGAATGCAATCACAATCTCATTAAAGAAAAACTGAGAAAAGGAAATGAAGACCACTATACATAGTCTTACAAAAAATTCTTCCTCTTACATAGTTTTTAGAAATTTGGGGGGCACTAAGTATGTGAACTCCTCACCTTAAACTTTTAGTTCATATTCTAAAAGAAAATATCCCATAATTTATGTTTTTTTAAAAATCAGAAAAGGGGGTTTCAGGGGGGAAAATCAACATAACATTTTTCTGCTGAAATTTTTTTCCCGTCATATCCATAGTTCAGATTGAGACTGTTCTGTGCACATAGAGGAGGCTTCAACCTTGTCCGTCAGCTTGTTTTTCTTCCAGAATATCATATACCATGCACACCCAATTCTCTCTCTCTCCCTCTCTCTCTCTCTCTCATTCTTTCACTCTCTTTCTTTCTCTCTCTCTTTTCTGGGGACAGAAGAACAGACCCATTGGATTTTGGAAAACAGTGGCCTGTTAATTCTACAACAGAAATGAGATTCTGTTTATGCTGTTTCCCTCCTCGAATCCACTTCATGTTCTCGGTTGGGGAGGAGTAGTTTGTATGGATAGGTGCTTCTATATAGAAAGAGAGAGAGAGAATGACAGAAAAAAAATTAAAGCAAAAATGTGTAAAACTTCTCACAGGTTAGGTTACCTTGCTTCTCTTTCATCTTAAGAGAAAGTATAATATCAATAAAATTTTGTTGCCTTCTAAGGTCACATTGGTGTTACCTCTTAGGAGTGAGATTCATAATTTTCCTTTTATTGTTTCTGACTTACGGTGACTCTATCATGTAGTTTTCTTGGTAGAACTTGTTCTGATGTGCTTTGCCCTTACTGTCCTCTGAGGGTGAGAGGGTGTGACTTGTCCAAGGTCATCTGTTTGGTTTCCATGGCTGAGCAAGCATTCAAACTTTGGCTTCCCAGTATTCTAGTCCACGATGCTGGGTTTGCATAATTTTCTACAGAATAGAAAATAGTGAAAACAGAAAAAGGTGCAACGGAGGCATAACATGTACAGCAAGATACTAAATGAGTTATCTCAAAAGTAAATCTCTTTGGTTTCAATAGAGATTTCAACAAAGACTCACAAGGTTTTACTCACCTCCATCAGAATTCACTTCCATGACTTCATGCATGACACATCTGCATATTTTGTCAGGATATCTTTTTCTTCCCAACAGATCTCAAAGGCACCAGATCCCATCTGCTTTTGGGAGTTAAGCAGGGTCAGCTCTGGTTAGTACTTGAATGGGAAACTGCCAATGAATACCTGGTGCTGTAGGCTGTTTCACAGGAAGGAACTGGCAAAACTACCTCTGACTATTCCTTGCCTAAGAAAACCTTATGCAGTTCATGAGGTTGCCATAGGTTAATGTGTGACTTGAAATGTGAATTGACATGCACAGATGCACTTTCTCCAAACCACTTTTTGAGCAGGATACCATGGAAAAATAGCTTTGTAACTTGGATTCCCAGAACAGTGACAGTAATCATTTTAAAATCAAAATTGGGTAATACCTTTTAGTAGGACCACAGAGCTGTTACCAAAAAAAGGGGGGCACATATGTGGCATGAATTGCCAAGTTTGAAGTAACTGCAAAAATCTGCCTTTTACTCTTTACAGCAAAGATGAGGTTCCCTTGGAAAAGGCAAGAAGATAGCTGTCAGGGGCATGCAAACCATATCGGTGGACACAGTCAGGAGGAGAAGTTGTAGCAAATTTAAGAAGATACAAGACAAGTGAAATTCCTGATAGTAGCAGCAATTGCAAAAGTAGTAGGTTATACTTCAGTCCCAGCTCTACGGTGATCTGAGAGAAACAGAAACAGAGACTAGAGGCACAACACTGAAGCACTGAATATGGTAAGAAAATCTTGTTTGCTATAGGCTCCTTAAAAGCATTTGTTTTGTGTCTGCCCTTTCCTCTACAAGAAACCAGTTTCAGAATTTCTCAGACAACTGTGCAGGGCTCTTCTCTTACAGTCATAGCCGTCATACTGCTTTTCACTTTTTCCTTTTTCTCTATTCCTACAGGACCTCGGACAGAACAAACTCTTCAAAAGTCAGACCTAACAAGACACAACAGCATGCCCTCCAACATTTCGCAGATGCCTGTGGCCAAGCAACATGAGAGTGCGTTCAAACTGGCAAAAGGTATAAATGAGGAAGAGCATACAAGCCAGGAGAGGCTACAGCAGTTTGCTTTTGCCTGAGCCTACTGGGGAGGGCAAGATTATGTCCCCTCCTCTTCACTCCTGAAGCAACCGAAGTAAGCTGAAGACAAAGGAGGAAAGTGGGAGGAGGAGAGAGAAACTGGGACATTTTAAAAACAGCCAAAAAAGAAAAGCAAGACAACAGAGGCTTAATCAGGACTGTCTCTGCCAAATGGGAGGGTATGCAACAACCTCTTCTTTCCACACACCAAAGGCAGGAAGGCTGGGACAAAGAAGACAATGGTTCCTTCTCTTCATACAATCCTTTGAAACCTCCAGGGGGCAGAGCTCAAGATGAAGTTCCTACTTGGGAGTTGGACAGAGAAAGATCATACACATATACATCCCAATATTTTAAGATTCTCTTCACAAAGAGATTTGTGGGTACCCAGGCATGCATACAGACCATCAGAAGCCACACAAAAAGGGCCACTGGAAATTTGGAGCACCACATCATGAAAAGCTATGAATCGCTCGTAAAGAAATGGGTGTGCCACAACATCTGATTGTCCTGATGTGCAAACTGTATGCAGGACTGGAGGCTACTGTCAGGACAGAATACAGAGAAACAGAATGGTTTCCAGTCAGCAAGAGGATCACGCAGGGCTGCATGTTATCATCTATCTGTTTAATTTGTATGCTCAATATATCATATGTAAAGCAAGATTGGACTCGGAGGAAAGAGGCATGAAAAGAGGAGGAAGAACATCAAGAATTTAAGATATGCAGATGACACCATACTACTAGCAGAAAACAGGAAAGACTTGGAATGATTATTGAAGAAAGTCAAGGCAGAAAGTGCAAAGGCCAGTTTACAGTTGAACATTAAGAAAACAAAAGCAATGACCATAGATGATTTACATAACCATAAAGCAGATGATCAAGACTTCGAAATAGTTCAAGATTTTCCTCGGCTTAGTTATTAATAGAATGGAGAGCACAGTGAAAAAATCAGAAGTCTAGGACTTGGAAGGGCAGCTATCAAGGAAGTAGACAAGATCCTGAAATGTAAAGATACATAATAGAATGCTAAAGTTAGGATTGCCTATGCCATTGCGTTTCCAATTTCTATGTATGGTTGTGAAAGCTGAACAGTGAAGAAAGCAGATAGGAAGAAAATAAGCTCATTTGAAATGTGGTGCTGGAGGAGACTTCTACAGATACCCTGGACAGCTAAATAGATGAATGGGTTCCAAACCAAATCAAGCCTGAACTCTCCCTAGGCAAAGATAACTAAACCGAGGCTGTCATATTTTGGCCACATCATGAGAAGACCTGACTCACTAGAAAAGACAATAATGCCTGGTAAGGTGGAAGGCAGTAGGAAAAGAGGAAAGTCACATCACAGATGGAGAAACTCAGTCAAGGTAGACGCTTCCCTGAATATGCAAGACCTGGGCAGGGCAAGTGAGGATAGCATGACCTGGAGCTTTCTTGTTTATAGGGTTACCAAAAGTCAAAGTCAACAATGGCAGTTAACAAAACAAACAACCTGCCAATTAAATCTCCTATCTTTCTTTTTTTCTGCCCTTCTTTGGCCTTATTAAAGAGATGAATTACATAAATGCTGCCGAGCGCAATAAATGAGGACTGATAAATGGAGCGGACAAGGTGAACACAATAATGAACCAGGCCTACCTAAGCCCTGGAAAGATGGAATTATGCATTACACATTGGATTACATACACCAAACCTAGTGCTCCCCAGGTGTGTGCAGATGACCAGTCTCATAATCTTGCCTGGGGATGATGGGAATGTCAACACACCTGGAATGCATCAAGATAAGGGGAAGCTCATGGTCTTCCTAACAGACTAAATTAGGCTTCTGTGGGTGCTCCTACCTATTGCTGCTCCTAAAGGCGTGGGCAATAACACTGGTAATGTTTACCTTGTTTCAGATACCTTCTTTGATAGGTCAGTGATATAGCTGAACTTTTCATGATGGCATGTTAACTGTCATGGCTGCATCTTAATGAATCCTGGCTTTTGTAGTTTAGTGAAATCCTTAGAATTATCTACAGAATTCTGTAGCTCCCAGCAAGAGGGATTAAGGATGAGAATACATTGGGAACTGTTTTTCAGGGAAGCAGACTAGTGGACTAGTGCTTCTCTAGCAGAAAATTCTAAATACCTCACCAGAACTAAAAATCCCCAAGATTTCTCAGGATGGAGCCATGGCAGTTAAAAGAGGTGCCAAATTGATAAACTTGTGTAGTGTAAGTACACCTTTCCTGAAGCACAAAATACAAGAGACTGTCCCACTTTTCTGTGAGAGTGATGCAATTGCAATGAGGAACAGTTGCATTGTGCCCAGCATAGGCCAGAAGTGGAGAACATGTGGCCCACCAGGTGTTTTGGATGGCAACTCCCATCAGTCCTAGCCAGTACAGTACAGTCAGTAGTGAAAGATGATGGAACAGAAATCCAGTACATGGAGAGCCAGGCATTCCCAATCTCCTGGAATGTGTGTTAGGGGAGGTGCTGCCAATGAAAAGGTCAAACTATTCAGAAAGCTTCAGTAACTAAAGAAAAATGTTTCATTGTGCCTCTTCATGGAAGGGGAACAGAAAAGACTGGGTGTTCAACCAACTTTCCTTTGTGAGTTTTCTCATTCCATGTTCCCAGTGATGGCAGCAAGTGTAGCACATGGGCACAATGCAAGATGATTTGCATCACAGAATTGCACTCCATCCTCTGATTTGCGCATGAGGAGGAAAACAGGGTGACTGGGTGAGAGTTACATAGAATAAAAAGGGATGGACAGGTGGAAGTGACCACTGCTTCCCCCAAACACAGACTACAATAGCAGAAGCAAGTTTACTGGCGGAGGGGGAGAACAGCGGGGTTGGGAAGATCAACACACTTGCTTGCATTCCCCTTTTCTACGTTCAGTCATTCTCATCCTACAGTTTGCATGTGACTGGAGCATAACTGGGCCATGTTTAAAAGCATAGGTAATTTGGCCCTCAGCTGATTGCTACTCTACTTCAGGGTCATGGGCTAATCTCTTGGATGCCTGTTTGGATCAGAATTTATGCAATGACGTAATCTATAATTGAAAATATTGGTTTTTATTCTATATCATCTATGGTGGGCCATTGATATCTGCTAGGGTTTGGTTCCATGACCCCATGTGGATACCAAAATTTGTAGATGCTCAAGTCACATTGTGTACAACGGTGTGGTAAAATAGCCATATGTAAAATGGCAAAATCAAAGATTACTTTTTGGATTTTTTAAAAAATATTTTCAAGCCGTGGCTGGTTGAATCCGTCGATACAGAATCCATGGATATGGAGGGCCAACTGTACTTTGCTTTGTATGTTGAGCTACCTTCTACCTTAGTTCCATAGTTAAGTAGTGTCTCCCAGTCCAAAACCCCACTTACTGAGCAGCAGCCACTGTAAGCAACAGGGATTTACTCCCCTGTTGACGGAGAAACTGCTGGCTGATGTTTCCACCTCTTCCTGTGAGAGATCTCTGATGTGACAGTCAGAAGTATGGTCGCTGTCATAATTCCCCTTGTTCTGGAGATCACGTGCATGATGTGGTGGGTGAAAATATCTGCTGTTTCCCAATGGACAGAGGGACAGCCTCTGGTCGCTCATACCAGCTCCCACCTGGTAAGTGAAAACTGGGGGACTTCCATGGTCCCTACACATTCCATAAAGTAGAGAATACATAGGGATCATCAATATGAGCCAGTCAGGAATCTGTAATTCTAGGTTATACATTCGTAACTGCCTCAGTGAATTCTGGCCATTGTTCAGAATCTGACCTATGTTTCCTTTTCTTTTTGAAATTAAAAAAAAAAAAAGATGAATCTGAGCAGAGGATTGAACCAGGGAAGGGAAATATTTGGCCTTCCAGGTGCTCTTGGACTACAGTTCCCATAATCCCTCACCACTGGTTTTGTTAGTTAGGGATGGCAGGAGTTGTGATTCAATAGCATCCAGAAGGCGACACTGTCCTCAGCCCTGCATTAGGCAGAGTAAGGCATCTGCCTCAGGCAGCACATACTGGGAGCTGCTACAAAAAGAACTGCAGTGCCATGCAATCGTCTGCTCACACATTCTAAACCAACCTGCTGCTTTTGGGTATGAAGATGGATGTCATTTTATTGTTGTGGTTAAGATACAATTCAGTTCCAGTCTGGTGGGCTTCTTAGCTGGAATAGGAAAGTTTGCAGTCTTGTCCTTTGCCCCAGGCCACAAAATGTTTTTCACACTGGTCTTGGAAAGCAATTCCCATAATTCTTCTCCATTGGTTCTGTTGGTTATGGATGATGAGAGTTACAGTTTACTAGCATTAGGAAGGCCACAGTTCCCAGCCCTGCATTGAGTACTGCAGTTTATCAATCATCCACTGCAGCACTCAACAGAATAACAAGTGCACATCCACCAGGGCATCCTCCTCTCCACAATGTCTCAGTGGGTTGACATCACCTGGCCAGCAAGAAGTGGGGATGCCATTTGGAATGGGGTGTCATTCTTTCAATGGATCTAAATTGCATCACTCTACTACACTGTCCCATTTGAGAGGAGTGTACTATGCACAATTATTGATGATACTGCATTGCAATGCAAACAGTTGCACTAGGCCGCAGTGTGTCATTATTGCACATGCAACTGCATCACACACCAAGCTGATGGGCTGCAATGCTGTGAGCGACATCTCTTTCGCTCAACATCACATAGATGGGAGTAGGTTTGGTCTGACAGACTTTAAGCAGAGATGTACATGCACAGAGAGAGAGAGAAAGAGAGAATGAGAGAGAGAGTTCTCTTTGCTGAGAAGAGGGAAATGGAATGGTTAGTTTCCATGACTATGGACTGAGGAAACAGAGAGTTCAGCTCATTCTTGTGGCTCTTTTAAAGCCAGCGTTTCTGTTCCAGATGGTTCTGCTTCCATCCCTGATGCTACAGAAAGGGTACTTTACAAAAGACCAGAGAGGAGGGGGATGGAGGGCTGGGGAGCTTCCAACTCATTTAACCAAAAGCCTCAGCAAGCTGCCTTCCCCAGCCAGGGCCGTGACCCTTCCAACCCTCTGTCCTTCACTCCTGCCATAAATCCATCCTCTTTATGGGCCTCTGTCTGGCCAGGCTGCCAGGGACTGGAGTTCATACTCCCCTGGGAAGTGACTGGGCAGCCAGTGGGGGAGAGGTAGCCTGATGAAGCTCTGGGGCCAAGGATTGGGGAGGGGGGGAATAAAGCTGCACCAGTCAGAGGGGAGCAGCCTTTGTAGTTTCTTACTTGAACATCTTACTTGAACAAAGTCAAATCCAATACCAGCTGACACACACACACACACACACACACACACACACCGCCAAATAAATATGTGGTGGGGGGCAGAGGGAGGCTGATATTTTACCAGCCAGATAGCTCCAGGGACTTTTTACAAAAGTTATGTTTAGATGGAGAAAGTTGTTGTGTGCTGCTTCTTTAGCAGCCAAGTCCAAAAGGCCTCAGTGCTAGTAGGTCTGTGCTGTTTTCCACAGATATATATAAGTATAAAAAGGCCGACAGCCTAGGACTAGCCATATCTGTTCTTCTGTTCTCCTGCCTGGCTCACCAGTGAGATAGGATAAGTTCAAATCAAAATGTATTCAAAGATCTTTTCAGAATTGCTTAGGAACTCAAAAATGAAGCACTAAATGCTCAGAAATATTTTTGTACCCAACAATAGTAGTGGAATCCACATTCTTAATTTTTTTCCATGGTTAGTCTCCCTTCAATGAAAATATTACAAGTTAAAGCAGGTCAGGGGTGGGGGACTGTTAAACCAAAATCACTGGCAGTACAAAGATTTCCCAGAAAAAAAAACACACCATGCAATTAAAGACATCCTTCATTTCTAAAATATAATGGTAGGTGGTCTAGAAATGACTCACTGAACCTGCAGGAAAAGTATGGGTAAATAAGAAACTGAAAGGAAATGAACAAGATGCTTGGGTCATTGCTGGAAAGGAACACATTTTGTTTGGATTGTGAAGGTAAATCTCACTGAGAATTACATTTAAGTAAGCATGAATAAAATTTCAGACTTAAACACTTCAGTAGCATACCAGACTCTGAATTCTGGGTGGGAAAACACCAGGCAACCAGATGTTGCTGGATTCATTTTCCATTACTGGCCAAATTAGCTGGACTACTGGCTATGCTTGCTACAGCTGATCGGAGCTGGTGTCCAACAGCATTTAGAGGTCCATGTGGTTCCCACCCCACTCTGAAGGTATTTGGAGTGGAGGCCTAATGATTTAAACCAGCAGTGGAGAACACACAGCTTCCAGATGTGGTTGGGCTGCAATTCCCCTTAGCTCCAGTCAGCAATAGTACAGCCAATGGAGAAGGATTATAGAAGTTGGTCCAGTGATATCTGGGAGATCACACATTCCCCTTCCCTTGCTTAAAGATATTCACCAAATCTCAGGCAGGGTGGGGGAAGGGCTTTGCTTATAATCAATGATAGTATGGTCACTATGCAATAAGTACCCATGCTATTCATGCTAACATACCTGACATTTGGGGTGTAGCTATGTGGCGGGGGGAGGGGGCAAAATGAGGACATTGCCTACACACACACACACACACACACACACACACACACACTGCAAATTTTGTATACCTCTGAAGTTCTCCTGCATTACATTCTAGCATTGCAAAGTGTGAAACAATGGAAATCATTCACACCAAGAACCCTTCTGTCTGCTGTGTTTCCCTTCCCTTGGCTGCTTTGCCTCCCTCTTTTCTTTGGAAGCCTAACCTCTGTTTTTAAATGCTTGACTAAAGTTTTAAGTTCCTAAAATTCTAGAAATGTGGGGACTGGAAGAAATTTTCATTGGTGGGGAGCAGAATTCATATTTGCAGAGGCAATGTCCTCATTTTAACCCCCACCTCACCCCATAGCTAAATACCCCCACCTGACATGAAGGTGGGTCAGCTTTCAATTTTACATTTCTACTTCTTTCTTCATTTCCAAACAAAAACAAAATCAGCTAATACGAAATGAACAAACAAACAGTGGCACATCTTTGGCCAAGATCTTGTACACTTTCAGCATAGCACAAATGCCAGAGTAGTAACTCTGGATCCTACAGCTGTGCTTCTGATTGTACAGTGGGTAACAAGGCCTTGAGCTAAATACCTTCCAGTTGTGCTAATTTGGAGGAGACATTCCCAACTAATCCCTCTCATCCCATTTTTAAAATGTCTCTATTTCTCTCTCTTCCTTCCATTTTCCCCCTTTGTCTCTGGCTTATGTCAGTTGCCACAAACTGAATTCAAAGTGCAAAAATAATCGGCACTCAATTGACTCAGTAGAAGTCAATTGCCCTTCGTAGTAGGCTCAGGCAAAAGCAAACCACTCCAACCTCTCCTATGTTGTCCTTGATAAATAACTTTTTCCATCTTGAGCATGCTCTGATCTTGTTTGGCCACATGTGTCCTGGTTTTCAACTGTGATATGTTGGACGGTATGAGCTCAGTCCTTGTGCAACTGTCTGTTAGGTCCCCAGCCACTAAGTCAAAAGTGTATGAGAAAGCGGAGGCACTATGTATGTGTGTGCATGTGCATGCACACTTGCAAAATGCATGGCTGAGCTAGGGACCATACTCCAACCTATGGGAAAAAATGCAGCTGCTTTCACTGCTCCAAGAGGATTCCAGTTCATGTCAGGATAACAGCCAACTGTCTATACCTTTAAAAGCAGCCTGTGCAGACGCATCCAACAACCATGTTTTATCTCAATGCTGCAATTTTTTTTATAGTCCATATACCAGAGAAGTGCAATTTTTCACAACAACAGACATCTTTTTTAAACATCATGAAACCACAAGGCCCATTTTTGTTCTGTGTTTCCACTTAGGATTGTCAACTGGCCAGGAAAAAGGGAAACAAAAACAGCTCACCCACTCACGGGCTTTGAACATGTCAGAATTAGCAGCTGAAGCATTCCACTGGCATGGTGATAAATGGAACAACCTTCTAATTGCTGCAGATGAAGTGGCTATTAAAAAGGCATAGCTAAAGCAGTCATGCAAAAGTTAGTAATCTTATTTGCTCCAGTTGTGCCTAAATGCAGGAAAAGGTGGTTAACAGAAGATGCTAATAGCTCTTAATGCCTGAATGTATAGTGATTTGTAGGGCTGGAGCCTTCAATCAGCACAATTCATAGACTGATCAGCTAAAGCTTGCTTGATCAGTATTAATCTCTTCCTTCAATATCCACAAAGTGACATCAGTATGGAGGCACTGGTAATATGCAAAATCATTCAACTTTAATAAGCCAGCTATAAGACAGACGACAAGTCAACAAAAATTGCTTTCTCACAATTACAAGAAATACTGGCTAATTTAGCAATTATTGGGGGATCATAGATTTTATACTGTATATGCCTCGTAGTCATAAAGCACACACATTTCCAAGGACCTTGTCTTACTGGAATAGACATGTATGGCAGGATAGTTCTCAGATACGCAGATGTGCATCCCAGACTTAGGCTGCATGTGCCTTCAAGTTGCCTGTTGACTTGAGGCGACTCTGTGAATTTCATAGGGCTTTCTTAGGCAAGGAATATCCAAACATAATTTTACCACTTCCTTCCTCTCAAATATTGGGTACAGCAGAGCCTTCCAAACTGTGTGTCGTGACACACTAGTGTGTTGGCTGCAATGTGTAGGTGTGTTGTGTGAACACAATGGGTGGAGGGGCTGCTCTCCCACCGCTGAAGCCACCTCAAGCCGAGGAAGACCCTGGCGAGGGCAGCAGTGGTGGCGGTGATTAGGGTAGGTCCGAGTGGGGGGTCTGCTTCTCCCACTGCTGCCCCAGGCCGAGGAAGACCCTGGCAGGGGTGGCGGCAGGCCAGGCCCGGGTGGAAGGGCTGCCTCTCCCACTGCCACCATCCCCACTCCAAGCCGAGGAAGACCCCAGTGAGCCGGCAGCAGCAGGCCAGGCTTGGGTAGAGGGGCTGCCTCAATTTACTTTATTACTTACTGAATTATTGTGTTGTGAAATGATCCGTGTCTAAAAAGTGTGTCACCAACATGAAAAGTTTGGAAAGCTCTGGCCTGCAGCACCTAGTATTCATTGGTGGTCTCCCATTCATCTCAGCAGGTTGACCCTGCTTAGCTTCCAAGATGCCATATGGTTTCCTCCCTGGGGCATACAGTAACACCATGAGAGGATGGGTTTTCACTGGAAGGGGAGAAAGGCGCAAGGAGGAAAGGGTTAAGTACTTTCTTCCAATTGCTATTCAATTTTTTAAAATACCCGCAAGAACCAATCATAGATGTTCTACTATCACATTTAATTGCACACCCAGAGAAAAGTGGATTGCTTAAAGCTGCATGGATAAAATGGGATTTCAGAAAAAGACCTTATGGCTCAGTCACAACCCACACTTGCTTTCATCAGCCTAGAGTGGTCCAGAATGGGAGCTACAGTCCAAGACATTTAGAGGCCCCAAGTTGGCAAAGACTGGATCGCACGCCCCTATGCTATACGAGCAATTTCAAAATTACTTTCATATTTAAATTAAAGCTTGACTCCAGAAATTTTAGATTTCATTGTTCATTTTTAATATCCTGTGAGTTATTTGTATATGTAGGCTCAATTTTATTGGCTTGTTAAAAAAAATGCATTAGAGTAATATTGCCAAGCCATTCTGTTTTTCCTTTCCAAACCCCCAGTTTATATGCAAGATTGATTCTTGAATATTGATTCCTTAATCTGAATCTCACCAGAAATTCTCTCTTCAAGAGGAAGCTCTCTGGGGAAGATCTTTGCATGAAGGGCAGTGAGTGGTGTAGGCTGGGGTGATGAAACCCATTTTTGTAGCCTCAGGGGCACCTGAACATCCCCCGCAAAAGTTTAGGCAGCATTTTTGGGGAACTTTTAAAATATTCTTAAATGACCCTAGGGATCCACCACATTTTATGTTTCCCTGGAGGCATGTTAGACCCTAGACAGGCATTTTTAATCACAGGAAGTAACCTAGAAGTTCACTTCTGACCATTTCCTTTTGGGAAAAAAGGCTTATCCAGGGCATAAAACAACCCAGGGACTCCCAAACATGTTGAAATTGGCCCCAGAGCCTTCTCTGTTGAAAAAAACTGGGAGGCAATTCTTGTGTTAGCGAGTGAGGGCAGCAGTGGAACAACTTCCAAGGGTGGGGGTGAGGGCAATACACTTCCCTCACTTCCAATAGTTATCCACCCCAGCACAGGTAAATTAAAAACAATTATCTAAAAAGGTTAGCAGATTGAACTCATATACTAGAGATTCAATGCGGTGTAGTGATTTGAGTGTTGGACTATGACTCTGAAGATCAGGGTCCAATTCCCCACACGACCATGGAAACCCACTGGGAAACCTTGGACACATCACACAGTCTCAGCCCCAGAATAGGTTTGCCTTAAGATCACCATATCAGAAATGACTTGAAGACACACAGCAATACTACAGTTCAGCTAGGGTTGCTGGACTGAAAATGGGGGAGGTGTTCTGTATTTGTAATAGTTATGTAGAATAGGGTACAGTATTTCAGTAGGTGTTACCTGTCACACAGCCTGGTATCCAGGAATTTCATCAGCACGTGCTGAAATTTCCTCTTCTGCACAAGCACTAAAAATCAAGTCCTCTCCAGTTTTCACTACAGCAAAAAAAGATCCTGCACAGTGTTGAATCTAGTGCTGAGCAGATGCTTCCGACAATAGTTTCCATTAACCCTAACCAATGGCAATGTTAGATGAGGGCTGGGCAAAAGTGTAGTCCAAAGCGTCTAGATGGCACCAGGCTGAGGAGGGCCAAATCCTTTTCACATGGCCAAGAGAAAAAGAACAAACTCAGCCCAAGCATTTTAATTCAAACGTGGGTTTCCTACTGCTAACTAAATCTAATTTTATTTTATATACCCCGTATAGCTATTCCCAAAGTGGCTTGGGATTACTCAGTGACCCCAGCCTAATGCTAACCTAATGCTAACCCCAATCTAATGCTTATCCTGGTGCACCAAAGTGTCCAGATGCCATACATCTGCATGTAGGCGATAGAGTTGCTGAGCCACAAAGTGCTTTTGGCAAGCAAGCTTCCGACCCAGTATCTATTCTATTACAAAATAAGTCACGTTTATACCACTGGGTACATTTCAGATTGCACTGTGAAAGCAACATTGAAGCACACAGTGGGAAAACTACTTACTATTGACCACTGCAACATAACAAAGCACTGTTGGAGATTTTAAAGATAAGGAGCTTCAACAAGGGGCAATTTATGGGAGTGGGTGTCTAGTCCTCTCCCTGCTGGCCATTTTACCATGCTACATAGAAAAATCTATCTGCATCTACCACACCTTCTCCAAAACACACACACACACACACACACACACACACACACACACACACACACTTGTAAGGCAAAAAGCTATCGACTGTGAGACCGAGCTTGGAATCCTGGCCAGCAGGGGAAGGATTAAGCACCTCTCTCTCCACCATTGCTTCTCATTTCCAAATGGCTTTCTCGCAATGCTGCTCTTCATTATAACAAAAGGCCACTAGAGTTTCAGTATGTATGGACAACAAGCAAGGCTCTTGGTAAATATAGGTCACCACATCAGTATGTAGTAGTTTCTTGCACATTCCTTGAAGCTGGGACAGATGTGAAACTTAACATTGATCCTGTATAGTCTTCTTTTCTGAGACAAGAATATAGTTTGGGATAAACAGCATGTTCCAGCCAAGATCTACCTGGGTGTTCTCTTCCTAAATCCCCATGGAAATGAATGGAAGCTGCACTGGGAGAGAATTCTGCTGAACCATTTCATCTGTGTGTGTGACTGCATTAAGGGCCCTTTCTACCAGGGGAATGCATAATAAATATGCAGTTGTTGGAAGGGTAGGAATACAAATTATCTCCCCTGACACAAATAGCACATCTCTTATGTTAGAAACTGGGTTTTTCTCAGTACTCAGACAACATTATTCGAAAACGCTATCCCATCTTTCATAGCCTAGAATAGTGGTGGGCAGACTTCAGGCTTCCAGGCATCTGCATGTGTTTCTACCACATCCCAGAAGTCCACTAATTGTGAGCCAGGTGCAAAACCGTAGCTAAGGAAGACAGATAGATCCCAAAAATTTACAGACAGGGTGCCTCTGAGCTCAGGGATTTGTGATCACTCCCAAAACCAAGCTCACCAGTCTTTACTCACACAAAAAAAAAAAAAAAACCCTGATTTTTCCCTGTCTTTTTTTCAGTCATCTAATCTGGCAAGTCATGCAGTTCTTTAGTTGTTGCTGTTATTAGACAGCTGGGAATAGGAAATGTTCGCAAATCTAGTG
This sequence comes from Cyclura pinguis, assembly GCA_030412105.1. Classification (NCBI taxonomy): domain Eukaryota; kingdom Metazoa; phylum Chordata; class Lepidosauria; order Squamata; family Iguanidae; genus Cyclura; species Cyclura pinguis. Next base: position 190,901,676 of record CM059600.1, on the reverse strand, counting down.
CAAATCATCCCAGGGATCTCTCAGTAGATCCTGATCTGCCCACTATTGATTTTGAATGGACATTACATTTATGTCAATTTCACTCAACAATCTGTCCTACAGAAAGAACATTCATACATGGCATAAATAACTCAAGAGAACATCAGAGCACATGTTTATGTGACACATGAGAACAGTAGGAATGTGGTCACAGAGTCTCATTGGGAAACCAAAAGCATGAAGTTTTGCCTTGTTTGTGTCCCTTTTTAATGGTACTGAGTTTCTGTCGTGATGATTTATCACACAATAAAAGATGAGTGATTTCTATTTATTTATTTATATTTAAACTTAAACAGCTCATCTCTTCCTGATTGTTTCCAGGCAGGCAATACCAGCTATTATGTATATACCGAATAGGCCTGTCAATGGATTTAATCTTCAAGTAGTCTTGCTTTTAACCAATTAAACCAACTAATTAATCAATTAGCTGTAAGCAGATTTACATACAGCACAATCTCACTGTGTTTTTCAAGGGATTCTAAAGGTACAAGGAAGAGCTTCTCACACTTTGAACAAAACTCAAACAGCTATGCTTTGTTGGGTGGGGAAAAAAATGCCTTTTTTGGAATTCTGTTCCACAGTTTAATTTAGGATAGCCATGTGTACCACACTGTACAAAGAACTGCTATCTAGCTAAAGAACTTTCCAGTCCAGTAAGTGGGAGAACGGACCATGAACTTGCTCATCCACAATGAGCACCTGGACAGAAGACTGAGCAGGCAGACACACAGGTCACCTAACCACAGGCTTCTCCACTGAGGTGAACCACCGAACCCCGGTCAGCACAACACTGAGTGGCTAGCGCCTGCGCGGTCACAAATCATCCAACCCATTCTAAGAGCAGCTTTCTTTTTTTTTTTTAAATCTTAAAGCTGATTGTGATTTAAATAAAAATAGGCAAGAAGTGAATGCTTAAATGAACGGCCATTTCCACACCTCACCAGTTCCCACTGACATCCCGCCGCGATCCCAGCAGTGCCTTTGCTGGGAAGGGAGCGCGATGGGAATGCCCCCTTCTACACTGGACCAGCTCCCTGCGGAAGAGAGCACGAATGACACGCTCCTTCCTTCCACAGTGCAGCCGGCCTCTTTCCTGTGCTTCCACCCCTTACGTTAACATCCATAATCTCGCTTCCACCCCTTCCTCATGGCTGGGGTGACAGGAGTATCGTACAATCACAAGAACGTAATTGAAATTTTCCATTAAGCAAATATCCCGCGATTGCAAAGCGTGGGGACGCGGGACCGCTGCCATCGCGTCCTCATCGCGAGACTGCAATGACGTACAGAAACAGCCAGCGAATGAAATTGTTATACTTAAAAAGAGAGAGACTACAAGTATATGGCTCACCTGGCATATACTGAGGCTACATCAACATCGATATATTCGATCTGCAAGTTACAAACTACTACATGCTAAGGGAGTGGGACAAGGTTTGTTTTGTTTTGCTTTCTGCACTATTGATCAAAAAAAGGAGGAGAGGGGTCTTTTTGTTCTCATATTCAATATTTCTCATCACAGACAGAAAAAAAAAACTTCCAATATTCTTTACATCCTATCAGAGGGCTTCTGCCCATTGCTCCAGACAGCCATGCCATCTTCTAGAATATTCCATTCCCCTGCCTCTCTCCCAAAAGACTCTCAGCATTCCATGTACCTTGAGCAAGCTCGGCCCTCACTGGGCCATTTTAGGATCCCTTTAATGTCCCACCCTCATGTTATTTGTACTTCTGAGGGCCCCCCCCCCAATGTGCTCATGCCTCTCTCTTGTTTCTCACAGGCTATTAGAAGGAGCGATTATAGCCAAAACCAGTCCGGTTTAGCTATGGGCTTCAGAGTTCTGGTTTCCCCTTTAGAGAAGAAACAACAAATCAGTTTCAGCCAGGAGAGGCGTGAGAGAGTGAGGAGATGGAAGGGCCTCTACCTGTGCGTCTGTTCCTGGTTTCCCCGTGACTGCTTCCCCTGCCGCCAGACGCCGTAGACAAGGGCTGGGTCCTGGTTTAGGCACAGGAAGGCAATTTCCGATCTAGCGGGGAGGCCTGCAACCAGGAGCACAGGTTGATTTACAAACAGGCTGGCAAGGTTGTTATCATGACGGATTCACCATGTCGCTGCCCTCTGGGCCTCGCTCAGCACCAACCACTTAGTGAAACGCTTCCATTAACATCCATCCCCATCAGAGTGCCTCTTTAATCTTCTTACATCAGCACCTCCCTATTCAGGGCTGCTCTTAAAGAGACAGGGACTGACAAACTACCTCCACCCCACCCACACAAGGACTGGACTGATCTGAACTGTCCTCGCTCTGAGTCCATTTTATTCCAATCCCAGGCTGGGCTGATCGTTATACACAGTTCAGAAGCAAGAAGGTTAACTGTCACAATATAAGATGCATTGCCATATATATGATGTGAGTTAACAAGGGAATGGAAGAAGACCATAGATGTTACTTCTCCCACTCACACACGAGCAATAAGGACAGGAGCTGTCATACTCCCGATTTATTATCATGGGCTGCCTGCACATGATCCAGCCCAAGTTAAGACCTTTTAAACCCCATTCCTGTCCAGTAGAAGAATGTAAATCCTTATGTTGGACTCAAAGTGCTTGTCTATGTAAATCATACAGCGTCCTATGCATAGGTAGAACTTGGCGTAAGTTGTTTAAAGCCAGCTGCGTGACAGACAAGACACCACAAGCCCACTCTGTGAACGAAGAGGTGTCTACAAGTTATTAGGAAGAGAAGGGGTACTTACAGAGCCAGTGTGGTGTATTCATCTGAGTACTGGACTAGGAGTCTGGATCAATAAGATTTGAATCCCCACTCATGAAAACTCATGGGTGACCTCAGGCAAGTCACTCACTCACTGATGCATGACAGGTTTACCTTTGGGGTCACCATAAGTCAGAAACAACTTGGAGGCACAAAACCACAGAGGAAACTTGTGGCCCTCTAAAATTGGAACTTCTGTCATTCCTTACTCGTAGCCTTGTTAGCTGTGGTTGATGGAAGCTACAGTTAAACAACACCTGGACAATACACATTATTTAGCCCTGTATTTTTGTTTTGTGTGCTTTCAAGTCATTTCCAACTTGAAAGTTGCTGATTCTATCAGAGGATTTTCTTGGCAAAGTTTGCTCAGAGGGGGTTTGCCATTGCCTTACTCTGAAGCTGAGAGAGTGTGACTTACCCAAGGTCACTCAGTGAGTTTCTGTGGCCAAGAAGGGATTTGAACCCTGGTGTCTCAGAGTCCTAGTCCAACACTGAAGCTACTAAACTATGCTGGACCTCATCCCTCTGTCAGGACCTACCAAAGCAATCATGCTTTGGTTTTGTTTGGTCAGTTATTAAATGTTCTGTTGTAGCTCACTTGTTTCAAGTAATCTAAAGGTATCTTCTCCCCTTACCACTCTAACTATAGTATTTTGTTAACTGATTGCTCCCACCTCCTCTAAAAGCTTCCAAGCCATTGCATTTTTTGGCTTGTGTGTGAATGGCTACAAAAGAGTCCTCAGCATTTGCTGCATCGCAGAATGCTTAGATCTATAACAAAATGCAATTTCACAATTTAATGCCAAGAGGAACAAAAGGGGATGGAGGGGATCAAAAGTCTCTCCAACAATGTCCATAAGTTTATTATTCAGTGAATCATTGAAGATTAAAACATGCTGAATATATTTTTGGATGAAAGAGTCACACACTGAGGAGGCCAGGGGAGCTAGTCCCTTGCCCTGTGCTGAGAGCAAACTGAGACATGATGACAAATGAGCATAGCAATCCTGTATTGAGCTCCTTCTCTTCTTCCCCTGGAATGGTTATGAAGGCAGGTCACATGACATCATTGCATTGTATATTTCCTTGTCTGCTCCTCTGGCAGCAGCCCGTAATGAGAAGCAGGGGTAAGGAACGACATGATCTGATGTCATCTCATGCCTTTCCAAATACAACACTTGATACGGGGAGAGGAGGGGGTAACCCAGCATAAGACTGTCTTCTTCTCTGCTTCTCTTTTCATAGCACCTCCGTGTTCATCACTGCATCTACTTTCAACATGAACATTCAGACAAAATATTTCACACTGCATTCTCCATCCAAAGACGGCTGAGGAGGAACAGGGCTGTATCTTGATTATAAATCTTGCTGTTGCTGTTTGCTACCACCGAGTGCTAAATAAGACACTGGTTTTGCAGGGGAGAAGTAATATGTTCCCACAACACCACCATCTGACTGTCAAGAGGGCCAGCCCAACACATTTCAGTGCCTGGGGTGAAGAATAAAATGGCACCACCATTACCCACACAAAATTCCATATTCCAAACACAACTATACAGGTATACATCAGTTAACGAAGTAGATGCATTCCTGGCCATTACTTCTTTAACAGAAAATTTGGTACTAGAAGCAGAAATAACACAGAAAGAACAGGAATAGGTTTCTGCACCACAGAAAGGAAGAGAACTTCAACACAGATCTATGTTTTTTAAAGAAATATATCTTGCATGTAGCTGCTGAGACAAGCTTACCTCCTTTTCCCTGTGTCTTGCTCTTCATGCACGCTCAACAAGGGATTCTGGGGACAGCTGCTGTTTACCTTGCCTGTTGTAGGCAGGCAGGCAGATATGGCTGCAGTAGGATCAGCTAAACTCTCACTTTGTCCTAGCTCATGTTTGATTGCCTCGCTTATTGTACAGACCCTACTGCACTTCAACAACAACAGTTTGTGTTTCGTCACCATCCTCCCAGCACCAATGTTTCTTTAAAAAAAAATTCCACATAGACAGAGGACGGGGAGAAAAGGGAAGGGGCTGAGGGAGCACAAGAAGGAGCTTCTTTGTCAGGGACTTTGTTAACCAAGGTATGCCTGTACTGGCTGTCGAACCTTATTTCAACACTGATAACAGGGCAAATAGCATTCACCCCACTTAAGGCTAGCTTGGGAATGCAGTGCAGGGCACACAGGCACATACAGCTCTGCTTGCCAGCTTTTCACGACAGTCCTCCTGAATTTGCTAGTGGAAATGTCTCCTTTGTTCTGCTTAATGATAAACTGCCTGATTGCCTATGTGGTTGCTGATTGCAGCAGGAAAGGAGAACTTCCAGGAATTTTAAGTTACTTTGGACCCTGCAGCAATTGCACTTCTGCTGCTGAAACTCAGTAGGGCTACCACAATTATACCCCAAAAGTGATGGTTCTCTATGGCGCCTTCTCGCTCCATACTCCCTTGTGAGACCACAGGGTTCAGAGGCTAGAATCCTGTTAGTAACATAAGTGTGGTCTGCAGATGCCTATGTTGGAGTTGGATAGGCTTCAGGGAGCTATTCCTGCAGATGGCAGTTTATCTGCATGCAGAGAAAAGCCAGACATAGTGGGTGCTTAATGGATAGTGCCCATGACACCAACACACGTTCTCCCAATCCATGTACAATGTTGCCATCATTTTGCAAGGAGTTCATAATTGTGTACTTGCTGTGATGATGAAGAATAAATGTACAGAGAAACAGATATACCTTTGGGGCTTAGACAAAGAAACTTGCCTAGGATGGCTGAGTAGGTGATTAACTCTGAGATATTCCAGGGTTCAGGCTGCAAGAAGCATACGCAAGTGCAAAGCATATTACAAACTTGGCTTCAGATTGCACCAAAAAATACATTATAATTGAATAGTAAGAATGCCAAATCTGGGATTTCTTTAATCTGAGCATACAAATTGGCTTGTGTTTTACCATGCATGCTATGTGATGAAAATAAAGAATCTTCTCCCTTCCTCAACAGTCTGCAACACTGCTTAATTTCTCTCTCTCTCTCTCTCTCTCTCTCTCTCTCTCTCTCACAAAGTTAGACAGATGACTTTGTCAGCCTTAAAGTCAAGGTGCTGCAAGGTGCAGAGCTATGTTTTTGCTCCATTATAAAAGCCCTTGGCACCCAATCCATTCTCCCCCATAAAGGTAAATTACATACTACAATCATGTCGCCCTTTTGACAAGCTGAAAGGATTGCAATCCCGAGGCCCAATCTCTGTATAGCTTTTCCAAGCCTCAAATCATTCCTTGAACACCTCCCTACGTGCATTTCAGATTTTTCCAACATCCGTTTCAAAGAAAGTAGGGATGCCAAGGCCTGATCAACGGCAGCCAACATCTCTCCAATGCGATAATATTTTCCTGTGTTTTCCCACCACTCTTCTATAAATCCTTCCAAGATTCACATAGCAAGTACAAGGGGATCTCATGGTCAGAAGTTTAAACACTCAGACTTTAGAATTGCTTTTTCTCAGGTTATTTACTATACCCAAGGGGACTTGCGGGCTGATCCAAGATGATACAGGGAACTTACAATTATGTTTTAAATCAGGGGAGACCAATTTGGGGCCCTCCAGATACTGCTAGGGTTCAATTTCCACCATCTCTCAACACCATTAAACCACAGTGGCTAGCTAATTTTAGTAGGATTTCCAGCCCAACAAGATCTGGAAAGACACAGGTTGCTGTTGTTGCTGTGTGCCTTCAAGTCATTCCTGACTTATTATGACACTAAGGAAAACTGGAATATTTTCAAGCCATGATCCGTTGACTCTGTGGATGCAGAATCTGCAGATATGGCGGGCAGACTGTAAACCGTCCATGTGTAAAGCACAGACATGGATTTCAGTGGGCCAGAAGGAAAAGAAGGAAAGAGACAGCTAGGAATGCCAACTTTTAACTGGCTCTACTCCTGCACCTGTATTTGTTTATTTAATTTATATCCTGCCTTCCTCCCAAAATAGGACTGTTACAGGCAGCCTTTAACAGTAGAACAGAAATGAACAATGTGTTCTTTTTAATGCTTTATATTGGGGGATGGACAGGGATACAATGTGACAGGAAAAGCTTCAGCTGCTTGATTTCTGCAATAGAGAGTTCTTAAAGGCACAGGAGCAGAACAAGTAAAAATGCTGGCAACCCTCATTGGACAGCTGCAGCATATGGAAAAAGTGCTTTGGCACCTTTCAAAATCCTACAGAAAGGAGGAAGGGGATCAGGTTTTCACACAGTCACTGTAGCAATGTGCAAACCAGCAACCTTATATGGAAATACTAGCCTGCCGCAAAGTTTATCTCCATACTATGAAAAGATCCACCTGCTGATTATTTCAGCTGAGTAGGTTACCATTAAAGGCACATGATCTGGGACCATTTTTTTTCTGCTATTGCTGACAAAGCTGACAAGAGGGAAATGTGTGTCCCTGCAGTAGAAAACGAGAGAACACAGCCTCTTACCAAACAAAACAAACTAACAAAAAAAATGTCTTATCTTTTGCAGGGGAAAAAAGAAAGAGAAATACATCCCAAAGGTCTCTCCAGTGTCAGTTCTGTGCTGGGTAGGAATGAGGAGCACAGGGGAAGAAGCAGCCTTACTCATGTTAGGAAAAGTGTGTTTTTATTAGTTTTTAGATGGCTAAGGGTCATTTAGGGGAGTTTTATGGTGAAATAATAGTATGCCCAGCTCCTGAAGGAGTAGATCCATGCAGACAAATAAATTCTGGACATTCACAAAATGATATCAGTGCAGGTAGAAGATTTGTGAGTTGTGCATTGTCAGTTGCCAGAAAGTAGTTCTGAATCTGTTGGTAGCAGGATTCTCAGCACAAAAACTGGGGAGGGTTCTTGTACCTTCCATGGTTGTGTAGAGAGAACTTAAGTAGGTGTCGCTTGTTAGCTGCTTGTATGACATGCAACACCCACTGAGATTCTTTCCGCTACACAGCCTTTGCAAGTACAGGGGCCTTTTTCAATTTTCAGTTTGGCAACCCTAACTGGTAGATCTCTGAGTGATTTGCAATAAATTGACCAGGTTTTCACACCCATAGTTTAACAATGAAAACAAAATGACAATATCTCTGTCCCAAATTATACAGCTGAGATGTTAAAGAGATAACCATGTTACTCTGTTGCAGCAAATCAAGAGTCCTGTGGCTCTTTAAAGACTTAATGTATGTATTATGGCATGAGTTTTCTTGGACTACAGCCCACCTCATGAATACAGTTTAAGACAACTAGCATGAGGGGACTTGTGTAGAAAGGCTGTAAATTCCGGTCATTTCCAGGACTCAAAACAAACTTTCAGGCTCAGAATTCTTTCATTTTAAACTTATGACTTTTGCATCTGACTTAATTTGTAAAATTGCTTATAAACATCTGCTTTGTTTAAAAAATCAGATCCCACAAGCCTGAATTTTGCTCAACCCTACAATACGTCATGGGTGAAGCAGTCAGGTTCATGTAGGTATAAATGTTCATTAAAAGCTGAAATCCCACTAACGAGACCTGGACAAGAAAGAAGAAATAAAGAGACCGGATCCAGTGTGTTTGTCCAGCTCCTTCCTGAACAAAGTTTGCAAGATTCTCTTGTATGTGTGTGTTAAAGCATCCTGCCTTGATTATTGGATGGAGCCAGGAAACTGGGTAGAAGCACTGTGTGTACTTGTTTGACTGTTGGACTATGACTTTGGAGACCAGGGTCTGAATCTTTGCTCAGCCATGGAAACCCACTGGGTGATCTTGGGCAAGTCACATTCTCTCAGCCTCAAAGGAAGGTAAAGGCAAACCCCTCTGAACAAATCTTGTCAAGAAAACCATGTTATAGGTTCACATTAGGGTTGCCACAAGTTGGAAACAACTTGAAGGCACACCACCACCACAACAACAAAGGAACTGAGCACTCAACACATGTTGATCAGCACAATTCTCTACTCTAGGAATATTTCCAGGGAGCCCTCCTTCCAAGCATGTACAACTCATACCTGGATTAGGTCTTGTACATGTGTGTGTGCACGTGAGAGAGGGAGAGAGAGAAAGGGAGAGAGAAAGAGAGCTTTCAAGTCACCTATTGATATATGGTGACCCCATAAATTTCACAGGCAAAGAATACTCAGAGGTGATGGTTTTGCTAGTTCCTTCCTCTACGATTTACCCAACGGCATCTGGCATTCTTTGGTGCTTTCCCATCGAAGTGCCAACCAGGGTTCATTGGGTCTTACCATGTGCCTAAAAATCAACTACAAAAAGCAAAAGCAAGAAAGGGAGAAGAAATAATGTACCACCACCAGTGCTGACACAAACATTTGCCAAATTATAACCATAACTTCCCTGAAACAGCATTACTAGATGACCAGCCTGAGCAAGGCTGTTGGGAATGAGGATTGCTTTTAGCCTTGGTGCCAGAAAATGCAGGGATGGTTTTTGTTCTCACAGCTGTTTGTCTTCCCCACTTTTATCTTCATTATAATCCTGCCAGGTCGGCTAGGCTAAGAGAGAATACAGTAGGTTTGACTTTCACAAATATGATTATTTGCGAATTCCTGCAACCTCTGCCTCTCCCACCTCCGGCACCTTCTTCTCCAGGAGAACCTTCCTTCTCAGTGGCTCTGATCAGGCTGCATAGCTCTTTAAAAATACACCTTTGGTCCTCCCCCAACTCCACCAGCAGCTGCCTGGCCAGCTAAGGAAAGATCCCAACCTGATTTCTCAGAACCACAAGCCCTCTCCCAATGCCCTCCACACACACCGAAGGAAGGAGATGGGCAAGAGAGAGGAAGTATGGGGCCACGATGACAGCCCACCCATTCCTTTCCTTCCTCTTTCCCTGACTTGGTTTGGACCCTGCTTGCCCATTCTCCCTGCCATGCCTTGGCTCCCTTCCCACAGACAACACACACACACACTTTGATGTTTGCAATTTTTCCACTTTTGCAAGGGTCCTGCGCCCCTAACCTTAGTGAATGTGGAGGGCCAACTGTAACTGCCTAAAGTCACTCTGTGAGTTTCATGACCAAGGGTGGATTTGAATCCAGCTGTCTTCAGTCCTACTTCAAAACTCTCACCATTGCACTGTGTTGACACTCGCTTCAGGGATGTATAACCTTTGGCCCTCCTCATGTTGATCTGGTCATCTTGCACTATTGGCTCATCTGGCTAGGAATGATGAGAATTAGAGTTCAGCAACATCTGGAGAATCACAAGTTCAACAGTCTGCTCAAAGCAGATAGCTATTTTTTGCTCTCAGGCTCTCTGAAACTGCCAGAAACTGCTGAGTTCTGCATAGGCTCACCAACAATGCAAGGAAAAAACACACCCCTGCCTGGCCTGTTCCTGTGGCTTTGCATAACTTGGGAAGTTACTTTTAAAAACTAGTTACACGTGAGCTTCCAAGACACAAGGCCACCCTTCATTAACAGGGAAAGGAATTATTAACAAGCAATCCAGAAAACCTTGTGATGCGTTTGCCTCACCATAAGCTGGAAACGACCTGAAGGCACACAACAACAACAAACTAGTTATGTAAGTAGTTAATAAATAATGAGTTACTGGCAATTAATCGCTTTCCAATAATGAAGGTATAACTATATTGCATTATGATTGTAACTTAATGAGGGATAAACTCCTATTACTGCATCCCTGGGAATGTTAGTTACTTCTATAATCTACATGGATGTGAGCTACAATATCCCTTTGCATGCTGAATATGAAGCAATTATGGATCTGCAACTGTAGGTTATGGAATGCAGAATGTCAACCAACATCTATAAGTAACATTTGTGGGGCCTTGGAACTATAATTGTTATTGACAACTTTTCAAGAGGAGCTTCTCAAGCTCTGCAATCTTCTGATAGAACTACTGCATGGAACGTCAACTGTGCACCTATAGAAATACCTATTATTTACCACTTCTAAGCTTCTGCAAGGTCAGTATGAGAATCTGGGGAGTTCCAGGGCAAGAAACCATCATGGTTCCACCTACCTTGCAAAGGAGGGCAAGGCATATAACCAGAACACTCTGCTTAGGTGGTCTGTACAAGCTCATCAAGTCACGTGTCTATCAAACTCAATAAAGGACACCTTAACTCTTCTCTAAGTAGAGCCATGCCAGCCCAGACCAAAAGCCTGTCTGGTCCAACCTTCTGTTCATACCAAACAGGTTAACAAGAAGCCCACTGGGAAGACATGAGGGCCTACAGCACCGTTCTCCTACCCCTACCAGTGTTTCCCCTGGTCAGTTTCATCCATCCTCAATTTTCTGGCTTACCCACACAAGACTGTGTCTTTATGTTTTTCATTTTTGTTTTAATAAATGCTCTAGCATCTGTGTTATGATCATTAAAGTAGATGAGGCTCTGCAGGCCACTGGTTGGTCTGAACTGAAAAAATTTAGGTTTAAAAAGAAACCTCCCTTTTAAAAATCTGACAGGGACTACAAGAAGATAGTTAATAGCAAGCTCAATTAACACTGGGAAAAACATTTAATACTTTTCCTTAAAGTTTTTTGTCTAGCTTCCCAAAAGGGTTTTGTTTTTGTTTTTTTAGGTTACAGGCCCTAACATTCCTTCCACACAGCTTATTATGCTTTGGATCTGGTCAGAATTTAGGAAAGGGACTTTTGGGGATTATAACTCCCAAAAGATGTAACTTTTCCAAGCTTTGGAAGAAGCCATACCATGCTCCACCCTCAAGAAGAAGAGAGAATCACACAGCCTTCCAGATATGAGTGGGCTGAGATACCAGCAGCTGTACCCAGTATAGTCAATGCTGGGGCATGCTGGGAACTGCAGTCCAACCACATGCAAAGGGTGGCATGATTCCCATAGCTGCTCTAGTGCCAGGACTGTTAAAACAGAAACAGCAATCTGTGGGCATAAACAGCTCTACAAACACACACATATCCTCCCCCCAAAAATATAGCAAAAGAAAGAGGATACTTCCATACTTCAATCTATAGCTACCACTCTTTCATCCCAGGGTACCAGACAATCTGTGCGCCAACTGATCCATTCCTGTGTAGTTGTCCTACCATGTTCTTTGAGACTGAATACATGGCAAAGGTCTTACATTAAAATGAAGTTGTGGCACTAGTCTGCCCATTGCAGACAGGCAGAGCGTGACTGAGGGTTTTAAAGGGCTAGCGTGCCATTAATCACAAGTTTCCTACCTGCAGGTTCAGCCCATATTATTGTTTCCTGTTCAGTGCAACTCGGAGACTGCTGATGAATTGCCCCCTGGCTGCCTCTCTGTTACTAAGCTTCTGTTCTAGAGGGAGTTTTAATTACTGGTTTTCTTTCCATTTTTGTCTGTACTTTCTTTTATGGTGAAATAGTGCTGTTGCAGGAAAACAAAGCAAAGGGAAAAAAAATATCCAAGGGAGCCAATAATTAACCATTAGCCTAATCATAGAAAACAGAAGCTGACTAATGAAGGGGCAAATCAAATGGGACTCCAATGACAGCTCAGCAACCTCCTGTGAGTACTTTTCAGCTACTGCATCTGGTTCCATCCAAAGTTTCCAGCCCCTTTGTTCGCTTAAACCCTTTTATAATTAATTGCTGATATATAGAGGTACAAAACTACCTTCGGTATTGCTATCCAGTCTCACGTTATACGTGTCCAGCTCATGCCCCTATGAGCTTTTTGTACAACCCGCTGGTGCGAGGAGAACAAGAGGAGCACCAACAAGCAGGCAAAAACATAGCCTGAGCTCACATTAACCTGCCTGCTGCACGGCTTCTCTCTTGCATTCATTGCAGCAGCAGTTGGATTATTATAGGGCCCAGAAGTTAGTTGTGATTTATTCCTTTTCGCAATAACTAGGGCTGCCAGTTCAGGACTGCCCCGGGCCCTTAGGTTTTCAGGCAAAAACCTGAGACCTAGAGATGGCCCCTGCTTATGTCATGAAGCATGAAGTGTTAAGTACCAACTTGTCATTCAAAACCCCCAAACGCACACACGCAGAGAATATATTTTCCTGTTTGGAGATTAAGATGTGGAAATCTTAGCTAAAGGAGCTGTTCCCCAGACCTAGGGGAGACGAGGGGATTATTATTCTCACTCACTTGGAGAGAGAGAGACATCCTAAGGAACATCTAATCTAGTCTATTGGCTTCTAGCCTGGCACCCCAATTGCAGAGAGGGAAGGAGAAGGTTAGTTCAGTAAAGACATAGGCCAGTGGTTCTTAACCTGGGGACTGGGGAACTCTGGGGGTCCATGGGGTGTCCATGAAGCCCTGCTGCTGGACACCAGTAGCTGCTGGAGCAACAGGGACTTGCCCAAAGTCACACAGTGCCTGAGTGGGAATTTGAATCCTAGTCTCCAGAAACCTTTAACAAATAAATAAATAAACGCTTGGGTATTTAAATAAATATTTGATTATTAAAACCTATTGAGCTAAGTCCCTGGGTAACAAATTATATTTACAGGGGATCCCTAATAAAGAAAAGTTTAAGAACCACTGACACAGACCCTCCCTTGCCCAGAGAGTCTTTGCTGAAGGTTTCCACACCGTCTTTTTGTGACAGGCCCTTGTTTCCCCTCAGACTGGTTTTACAGTCCCAAACCAATGAGGGGCCCTGACACTTTCCCTAAGCCCTTACTTCATCCTTTAAACACCACCTTTGTGTAAAGGGGCGGCAGGCCCAGGCGTTCCCTCAGAAACAAACGCTCTGTTGATGGTGGCATGTTCTTTTTTGCAGTCAGCAGCTTTAGATAACGCAGGCCAGTTCAGTGGTTATAAAAACAAATTGTATCCTTTATTGTAGTAACATTAAAAATAAAGTATCATGTCAAGGTTCACAGAAAGTACAGCGTTGTTACATTAAGCAGTTCAGACTTCTGACAGTCTTTGCCAATAACTCCCAGCCGTAGACAACAAGTCTCTGTGGCTTTTCCTCAGTGGCTTAAGCACAACTCAGCCGCCCTCACTGAAAGCACTCTTTCAAGCAGCATCTCTGCCTTATATATAATTCCTCTCATCCATAAGCCCCTCCTACACAGACCACTGTGCTAGGTTTCACTCTTTAAGGCACTTTTCCTGTTGCATAGCAACCTGCCGTCAAGTTGCACTGGTATTCCAAATAGCTGATTCCCACAGCAGCTTTGTCACACCTTTCCTTTTCCCTGGACTGAGTCCCCCAAAACTGGAGAATCTGCACATACATCTTCCTGCCTAGAGAGGACTCATAAATGTTGGAAACTCAGTACTAGGCCCTGAGATCTGGTAACCAGGACAAAACTAGAATTGCAACATAACTAAGAATAACTCTACCCTTTATGTGTTATAAATATAACTTGTTAGGTACGGAAAAGTAGCCTCACTAAATGGTGTAGCAGGAATATCACATGAGGCGAGTCTGGCACGTGCCGCAGCCACTTCCTGCTTCTCTGTGCTCCATTGTGGGTGTGAAGGTGACAACAAGATGGAAGGAGAGTGTTTTGTACCACAAGCAAGCACTTGGAAAAAAAAAATCCTACAGTAACTAATAGCTTTTAGAAACAGAAAAATTAAATAGTTACTGAGGTTTTTGAACAATAACTGTAAATACTACCCAAAGCAACCAATTACAAGTCATGAATTTTATTGTGACATGCTATTTTCAACATCTGGGTAAGGTCCGGATGAAAAAGATTGGCCCAAGAAAGGTCATAAAGCAAATGACACTGCGAATCCAGGTCTTCCCAGTCCATGTAATGCTTTGCCACACTGGTTCTTAGAAACCCAACACCATGGGGCCACTGAGTTTTGAGTCAATATGAAATTTAGCACATGATTCTTTGCCTTCTGGAAACCAATACCCTTAGACACCGAGGACAGCTAACAATAATGGTCCTTGTAGCACACGACAGCATTAATTTTGATTGCCACCCAAGCCTAGCATGCCAGAATGGGATTGTTATACTCAGGCAAAACCACAGGTTGCACCACCACCACAATCGCGTTCTCAGACTTAGTGCGCTGATTGGCCAGTCCACAGGATAGTGGCGGAAATCCCGATGAAGCATTCTGATCTTCTGAAATCTAATTCTTAGTCCTATTCTGTGACCACTTAGAAGATTCTCTTCATGTCTCAGTGGTACTGGCAAACATCAGGATGCATGGGAGGTAACCCTGAAAAAAAGAGTCATTTCTCTTCTATCCTTGTGTCCCTGACTGAGCACCAGCTGTGCATATTACCCAACCCATCCTGGTCTCACAATTGCCCCTTTCCACTTTTTTCTGTTTCCCATTATCCTCTCTCTCACGCAGATGAACTCTGTGGCTGGGCAGAGGCGGGGAGAGCTAAACCTGCCACCCAGGGCTTTGATCTCCGAATTAGTTTTATACAGAGAGATATTTCCCCCTTTCCCCGACATCCAATGTGCAGCTGGTTTATGGGCACATGGAGGAAAATCAATACTCTATCAAAGTAATCCTGCTTTTATGGTGGGCTTTCTGGCTGTGGCTGCTATTCATCTGAGACTCTAAACACTAACTAAATCTAGTGGGCACTGTTCGGTAGCCCTTTCGGGGGTCAATTTGCTCTAGCAGAATTGATTGGGCTCTCAAACATGTTGCTTTCTTTATTATTGCATTGTATTTTATTTTATTGTATTTATTTATTTTTCTTTTGTGTGGCCATTGCGTCTTTTAGAGGTGGGCAGGTAGATTATTTATCACCCACTTACTATATTATTTACGTATGGCTGCTTCTTGTTCCTACCAGCACTACTACGCCTATAGTATTAATAGTAGGTCTACTGCTGAGTAATATAATAGCATGAGTATTATTATACTACTTTTATGTTACTAGTGGCATGACTAGTAATATAATACTATGAAATTACAGGAGATTTTCAAACTGAGTCCCAAGGAACCTGAACTTGTGGCAACACTTTGGGGTTTTTTTCCAACATCAGTGGGGATTCATGGGGTTCAGAAATAACATGTTAAAAAAATAACAATGTTACTTGTAAGCCTTTTCTTCTTCAGTGATGAGAGCTAATGTCATAATTTTAAGCATTTTAATGTCACCAATATTAACACTGCAATTTTTTTCAGTAACAAGTGCTGCTTCAAAACATTTCCTTAGTGGCTATTTGAGGGTTCTTTTGAACATTTTTGTATTTTAAAAAAATGATTTTAAAACAATAATTTAAAAGTGACACACTAGCGACGCATTATTAGTAAGCAGCATAAGGTATTACTTTTAGTCAGCAAGCAATGACGAATCCATGGTCCCCTCCAAAAAAAAAAAAAAGGTAATACCAACACATCAGCTTTTCCAATAGTTCCAAGCTCTTCCAGTTCCTCTGTAAAAGATCATTGATGGTAGATATATTTCCCTGAAATGAACCTACAGTTGCCAAAGGAGAGGAAATCTTTGACCATAAAAGAGGACCAATTTGCATAAAATGTGCATATGCCGATTTATATGTATAGATAGAAATTTAGAGATCATTCTAATAATGCAAATGTATGTCACCATGGTGTGGGGGCAGATCTCAGGTCTGAGCTCCTCTTCTCCAGTCCTTAGGATAAAAGAGAAGAATCTAAAGGAGAGAGCACTACCTTCAAAAACATGCCTGGTTTAAACTACCAGGGCCTGGAATAGTCTCAATAAGCCAATCCTGTTTCATCATTAGGAAAAGATTGTGAGCAGCAACCTGTGAGTTCACCAGCTAAGTCTTCTGTTCAGGTGTGAGCTGGCATCTTCATGGCCCCTATTCTATTTTTAGATGATTATTTATTTGTACTTGGATTGGGCAGCCCTTCAAACTGTTTTCCATAAAATAGCACACATAGCTACATAACTAGCACAAGGGTTGTTCTGTGATGTGTTTGTGTGCATTCTGTGTTCAAGAATGCAAGACTGTGAGGCCCAACAGGCCTAAGTACTAAAGCAAATGAATGGAGAACCAGCCCTGATGATGATACATGGACCATGGGAATATATTTCATGTATCCCATATTTTAAAAATTTTATTTTAGAGTGGGGACAAGTTCAAAGGAATTAACCCTTGCTGTGCTACAGTCCTGATGTACACTGCCCCATTGGCATCAGTGGTAGCTTTCCTCTGTTGAGTAGGAAATCTTTTGCATTTAGAGTTGCCAGAGAGAAAACTGAGAGGGCTCTTGTAGCTTGAATGGTTCTATAAAAGAAGGGGTTTGTTGCTTCTTACCTGGATGCATGACAAGCAACACTCGCTGAAATTTCCTCTTCTACACAGCAATGGAAAGGACAGGAACTTATTTTATTTATTTTTATTTATTTGCTGCATTTATATCCCACCTTTCTCTCACAATGAGACCCAAGGTGGCTTCCAAGGGGTAAAAAAAATTAAAAGCATATAAATAATTAAAATGTTAAAAGACATATAAAATTGTGTAACAACAGATTTTTTTAAAATAGCTAAAAATAAGTCAATAGGTCTCCAGCTCACCCACTGAAGCCCTACTTAACGAAATTCCTTTGCTAGCCTACAAAAGGAAAGTAGGGAGGGGGCCGGCCTAGCCTCCCATGGAAGAGCATTCCACAGGATAGGAGCAGCCACAGAGAAGGCTCTCTCCCATGTCCTTACCAGCCGACACTGGGATGTTAGCAGGACTGAGAGAAAGCCTTCCCCTGAAGATCTCAGGGCTCTAGCTGGTTCACATAGGGAGATCTGTTTTTTCAAATAGTCCAGACCTAAGCCGTATAGAGGAACTCTTCCGTTTTCACTCTGGCAACCCAGGACTGTAGCACAGGAGGAAAAGGTTAAACTTTCTTTCCTGTCACCCCCATCTGGTCCATATCCTTGTCATGACTTCTTTTAATGTTTTCAAGACATGTGAAATGCATGCAGTCACTCCATGTATCATCCATTCATTCTCAGTCTGCTCCCTAGAATGTTCCCCAGAATCCTCAACAGAAACAGTTTCCTAGACAGAAATTTAGAGCACTCCACTAACGTAAAGTCTTATTAGTGTTTAAGCAGTACTAATACAAAATTGGTGTTAAAGCAGAAGAAACAATAAAATATTAAATCACGATTTGTTTAAGCTTCATAAAATTAATGGATTTCAGGCATCTAAAGCATTTGTTCACTGTCTCTCTCTCTCTCTCTCTCTCTCTCTCACACACACACACACATTCATGCTTACACGCATGCACAATGGAATAGATCAGTCTGTGTATGCTGCATTTCTCCAAAAAAAGTGAGAGATTTCAAAACACAGTCTCCCTCAAAGTATACATCTAAATATAGTCTTTCCTTAAACACACAGTTTTGCATGCACAGTTTTGATAATCTTTGCACCAAGTACTGCATCGCAAGACTCAGAGAAGTAAGAAAACCAAAGGATAACTGCGTTCCAGTTGCTACTTTTTCTGGGAGGTATGTATCAAGTTAGCTTGCTTAGGAACACTGAACAGACAAAAATCCTCAAGCATATGTGTTGAATTCAGAAACACAGGGCTTATCCAGGTGATCAGTTCAAAGTTACCACATTTCACTCTTTGAAGGATAACCTTCCCAGTCCTAATTCATCCCTATAGATCAAGTTTGGGAAATATGTGGTTTTCCAGAAACTGATGTACCACAGCTCCCAGCATACCTAACCATTGGCTGTGTGGGCTAGAGCTGCTGGGCAACACCTGGAGGGCTACATGTATATATTCCCCATTCCACCTAGTCTATGTACAAAAGGTGGAAAGCAGCCACGCTGCTGAAGAGATACCCTTGCCAGGTATAGCATGGAGCTCTGTACTATAGTACTGTAGGCTTCCCTGACCTAGATGCCCCTTTCAAAAAATGGATTATTAGCAACCCATTGTAGGAGATGGAGAAGCTGTAAAGCAGGACTTCGAACAGCCGGTTTCACAGCAAACTCTTGTGAGGGCTTTTATGGGTTTCACAAGAACACAGGAGCCAGCTAATGCCCCAAAGCCAAACCACTTCCTTGGGCAGGGACATTTAGATCCCATACTGTGAGTAACAAGTTTCTGTTTTGTACCACAGGTTGATTATTGGAGAAATCTCTGAGTTATTTTGTCTGATTGATTTTTAAAGCAAGTTTGAGTTGTAAGAGGACAGGTACTAACTCTGTGAGCTTATGATGCTTCACAGCATTCTAAAACATATCTGTAAACAATAAGCCTGTAAGGTAGACCAGTATTATCCCAATAGCATAGGGGCTGGGCTAGTGAGTTCACAACTGAACTGAGACCCAAGGACTTCCATGATTCACAATGTTATCAACTATTAAACTACTGTAGCTCTCCTGTGTTTGTTGCAGGGATTAGAACCATACAAAGAAGATATTTCTGACTTCCCTTGATATAGCGTCAGACAAATCATTTTCAAAGAGGATTTGTTCAGAAGAATGTGCATCCTGGAAATCATCAACACTAGGTTTTTCAACTGCACAGAATTCTTTCTCAGGCAAAGGAAGGCCTGGGCGGTGGAATGTTAGGAAATAATTCATATTCACAAGATTCGGTGCTGAAATCTGTTAGAGATCAACAATCAATGTGTGGATAAAGAACAAAGATTCCATAAGGAGGTTAAAAGCAATCTGTCTCAAAGCACCAGAGTTAGGGAAGGCAGGGATTCCAAGGCAGAGCTTGTGATTTATAGCCTTGAACCTGATGTCTAAGAAGAGCCCTTCTGGATCAAATAAAAGGTTGTCACAGGTAAAGCTAGGAAGTAACTTGTTTATCTAACAATTCATGTTGTTGATTTGTTAGTTTTTGCAGCAATGAGTGGGAACAGAGTTACTGTTTTGCTTGTAACGTCCATCGCTGTGGTTCACTAGTTTTCAATGAAATGATAGCAGACTGTCTGCAGAATCTGTAAAGTTATTACTGAGTGTATACACTGGCCCACTCCAACCAAAGGGAGCAGAAGGAGGGAAAGTCATTGGAGCATAGCTGGGAAGGATTGCTTTGTACTTTCTTTTCATGTTTCTCAGAATTTCTGAGGCGCAGTATCTTCATTGACCACTTGGGGGAACCAAATAGCATGTTCTTGTGAGAGGTACTTATCAGTAACAAGTCAGTCAGACAGTCACCTTCCTAGACTGCTGTGATAGCAACACGTTATGGTCTGTTGCATAATCGTAGAGCAATGAGTAAAAGAAATAGTTCCTTTTTAAAAGTACCATTTCAAGCTCTGATCTCAGTGGTGGTCCCTGGGTCCCCCAAAAGCACTATATGCCCCCACAAAAAGGAGGAAAATGTTTTCCACTCCTGGAAGCCTCCTGGAGGACAGGGTTTGTGATAGAAAATGGTACAAAGGACTCTAGTCCACCAAAAGCCTGACTGTGTAAGGACTTTTGAAATTGCATGAAGACTTCTGACTACTCCTAGCTTTGGTGGGTGGGTGTGTACATGTGCACGTGTGTGTGTGTGTGCATGCATATGCATACATGCATGTGTGTGATTTGGTGCTTTTCTGCACCTAATGTGACCCTAATGTGGATCTTAGGAGCGAATAATTAGTCCAGAGTTGCTGCAAGG
Source organism: Cyclura pinguis (assembly GCA_030412105.1). Taxonomy (NCBI): domain Eukaryota; kingdom Metazoa; phylum Chordata; class Lepidosauria; order Squamata; family Iguanidae; genus Cyclura; species Cyclura pinguis. The sequence goes on along the minus strand of CM059600.1, from coordinate 190,881,359 downwards.
TTCCTGCAAGATTTCTCCCTCCTGGTCCATCTGCTTTCAGCATCCTGTTTTCAACAGCAGCTAATCAGATGCCTGCTGGAAAGCCCTCAAGCAGGTTATCAAGGCAGCAGTCAGTGGCCATGCCAGGAGACATTCTGAGAATTGCAGTCCCAAAAAACATAACTTTTCCTGTCTCTGTTCTTTCTTCAGAAATCATACTGGTTCTAGGCAGTCCCTTTAAGCAACAATCCCTGAACTATGTTAACTTTTTTGAGAGTTGGGGGGTGGGTGTGGAGAGATTAATGCAGCAAAGCCATGGAAATCCCCCAAATTATTATCAAGTGTAACAAAAAGAGCCTCACACACGCAAAAGTCAGGTCTCTTTTCACAAATACATATTTATACACAGACACACACCTCCCATACATCTACACATTCTCACACACATTCCTTGGCAGGCTCTCAGCACCTCCTGCTGCAATCTAATCCCAGCAGCCCATAAATTTCACCAGGACAAAGGCACATTCCTAGGCTGCTTGCCACCCCCCCCCAACCAGCCCCATGGCTCCACAGAGTCGCCTGGGCCAACGTTGCAGGAGAGAAGGGATGTTTTTCTCCCTAGTGCAGGCATCCTGAGAGATTCCTCCATAAATCTCCCTGCTTTGTTGTATCTCCCCCCCCCCCCAGCTGCCCCAAGCTGTTTCCATTCATCCTAACCTGGTAATTTCATCTTCATGCACAGCATTAGAAAGAAGGAAGGGGGAGGGGGAATAGAGAAGAAAGCCCTGGTGGGTGTGTGTGTGTGAGAGAGAGAGAAACAGAGACAGAGAGAGAGAGAGAGAGAGGGAAAAAAATCTGGAGGCGAGAACGCCGAGTTGGCTTCTTCCCTCGCACTCCCCTGGCCCTCTCTCTCCACTTCCCTCACCACACCACGACTCTCCCGAGTTGCTTTCAGAATAATAATTTGGAGATCTGGCATCAAGAGGCTTCAGTTGATATGGCAAAGCTCAAAGACATCTTTCCCATGAGCTGACTTGCAGATGAACCTTACTTTTTAACCTCAAAACACAGGGCTGGATTTGCCATTTCAGAAAGAACAGGAACAGCTGCTTAACCAGGTCACTGGTTTCTTTCTCTGCATCCAGTTCAGCTGCTGATGGTGGTTTAAGTCTTGCTTTGGGTCTTATTTGGCCTTTTTGTGGGGAAGAAGTAAATTTGGGGAGACAGAAAACAACAGATGAAGGCCTTATCCCAGGGGTAGGTAACTGTGGCCCTCTGGATGTTTTATTAGCTTAGCAGCCCTAGACAGTGTATTCAGTGGTGATGAATTATGGGAGCTGAAGTTCAAAAACATCTAAAGAGTCAACAATCGTTGCCTGTCTCTGCCTTTTAAGAAACTGCCATGTATGTACATGTGTGTGCAACTTCAAGTTGCATGTTGACTTATGGTGACCCCAAGAATTTCATAGAGGTGGTTTTGCCTGGTCCTTCCTCTGAATTATAGCCCACACCACTTGGTATTCCTTGGTATTCTCCCATTCAAGTACTATCCAGGGCTGACCCTGCTTGGCTTCCAAGATGAGATGGGATCAGGCCTTATACTAAAGGTCACATGAAATTAAACTACAGAGACTTATTAATGCAGAAGTGGAAAGCTAGGACCCTCCAGATGTTGCCACACTTTAAGTCCTATCAGCCCTTTTAATCAAGAATGGCCTGTGCTTAGAGATGACAACTGGAAAGCCATAAGTTCTCTAACCTTGCACTGTTGCATGGGTGTGCAAAATATATTCTTGGACTGCAATCCTCAGCATGACTGGTGTTCTTTAATTGCGGTGCACAGTGACTAAGAATACAGGGAACTGCAGTCCAAGAGCCTCTGGAAGACCACAGGTTGCCTCTACCTGTGTCATTTGATCTCCTTTCATAGGAACATTGGAAGGAGTGTTATAGAACATCAGTCCATTGGCCCATAAACCTAAATACTCTCTATACCAGGCACTGGGAAACTGCAGCACCCGTGGCCATTTATATGCCCCCAATGGCACCTGAGTTAATTCTTGTGAAAAATAAGTCCTCACCTGGGCCTAAAACAGCTGGAAACAGCCAAAAACATGGCAGAAATACAACTCCATATCCTAGAGGGGTTGGGAGGGGTTAGAGGCAGAGTTTTTTTTAAAAAAATGGAGGGATTATGGCTCTCTAGGATCCTGGAGGATGCAATGTAGCCCCTTAATCCCCAACAGGGTGTTCCTTGCTGGTCTCTACTGGCAGTAACTCTCTAGGGCTTCAGACAGGAACCTTTGTTTGCTTTACCTGGTGAAACCTGAACCTGCAACTTTTTTTTAGTGTTGCCAGAGTGAAACCTGGCTGCTGTACCTTTCAGAGTTGTGTAGATGAGAAAATTTCAGCATATATTGCATTCTACTTGGTTGCATGACAAGCAAAGCTGCTGAAACTCCTTTTTCTACACAATCTTTAAGGGCACAGGAGCAATCTGCAGTTTTCAGTTTGGCAATCCTAGATCTTTTAAATGGAAAGCCTGTGTTCTCCTAGGAAGCTACTGCCCTCCCCTTTCTTTTTCTGCATTCTGACCAACAGCAGTTGTGGGTTGGTAGCCGGGTCATCTGGACTGAAATCATGCCCCCAACCTTCCACCGCTGGTCAACCCAATCAAAGCCACAAAGTCATTATTTTCACCATTAGAGAAAAATGTGCATGCACAAAAACTGGATTTGTAGGTTTTTCCTACTGGGAAAACAATAATTTCAAGAATGAGGACATTTTTATCAGAAAAAAATGGCACAAAGGAAAGGAGAAGGGTTCATCCCCTTGGCCCCAGAATCTCTCCCCTGTCACTTTCCTACAGCCTAGGGCTGGTACTAGGCAAAACAGAGATAAGAAATACAGTTAGGGATTTCTGTCACCTTTTAGTTCACTCTTGAGTCAGAACACATGGCCCATCAGGCTGCTACAACTTGTCCACTCTTCCTTGTCCAACCCCAAGTTTTATCATCCTCCCCCCAATCCCTTTTTAACTAAAAAGGCCAATGATCAGACTGCATGAAACCCTGTACATATAAAATGGCTGTCTTGTCTCTCTGTTCCTGGCCCTTGTCTCACTGAGCACGACAGAATTCTGAATAATAATCCTCATCCAACTTGTTACACTGGCACTCCTTTAGCATTCCTAAGACTTACAATTTTCATAAGGCAGGGATGGAAAATGCGCTGCTGCCCAGACGTTATTGGACAGAAGCTCCTCCTCCTCCTCACCACTGCTTATGCAAGCATGATGGGAGCTGCAGTCCAACAATGTCTGCAGGGCCACATGTTCCCCACATCAGATACAATGTTCACATTAATGGCTTCACTTAAGATTCTAACAATTCTTAATGCCAGCTCTGTAAAAGAATCCCCTATAATAATCTACCAATTGTGGAATAGGTGCCTGAAAGAGAAAAAAAATGTCACAGACTATCTGGTAAATTCACAGTGCATGTGAGTCCTCAGTCATAGTCTTCTAGCTTATGCCATTAAACACTACGCTACAACCACATTCCCCTCAGCAAACACTATAGGGTAGAAGCCCCTTTGTCTTAATAGTGGGGACTTTTAAGTCAGAAATCAATTTATGAGGCTCATTGCTGCAAATGTGTTATGAGAGCTGCTAGCCATCACATCCTCCCTAGGATGTATGATTTTGACATGAGATATATTCATGAGTTGAGCTTTATTGACAAAACACAAAAATAGCCTCTTGGAGGACAAGATCTACTGGTGATCATTAGCCTGAAAGGCAGGAACAGAGCCTCCATGTTTAGTGGCAGGATAGCTCTTAGATATTTACAACAGTATAGATTTTTACAGCAAATTAATTGGGACAGCTTTCTTTGTCCTTTAGATCATGACTGAAGTGTACCAGCACTCAGGCTTTCGTATTCTCACCAGCACCCAGCACCAGCAAATATACAGCTTTTAATGAACAAAGAATAAGGCATCTCTCCAATTCCATGTTTCTCAGAACTCTTGATGAGAGCAAATGAGTCCAAAACCCAATGTTAATTACATTAGTAAACTAGTGGTCCTGGTACTGTGTTAATGTTGAAGAATGAAAGATATAGTCAATATCGAAGACGATTCTAGAAGAGGGTTTTATTTATTGATTGATTGATTGATTGTCTTGTCTTTGAGACAATTCAGCGAGATCATTATGTGCAATCACGCAGCTGAATCCTTGTTAGCCTGCCTCTTACTTGAATGCTTATATAAGGGAGAACTCAATTTATATATTAAAAGGAAAAGAGGATTAAGGTTGGAAATGCTATGAAATCGATCTTGGGAGAGAATTACATTCTAATAGGGTGGGCTAACTTTCCAAAATTCTGTGCAGACTTGCTGAACACTGCATTACTTGAATTGGAATGGTGGCTTGTTAGTCTTGCATTGAGGCAGCCACATTCGACCCCCAAGACTGATTTTGTGCCATGATCTCCTGACTTCCATTCATTAATCCAAATTTTTAAAAAAATCCAGTAAAAAAGGGTGATTTGCCACCCCTGGAAAACTTCAGGATTGGTGATTTCACCTTTTAAATGAATTCCAGGGTCCCAATACACCATTTAATACCCCACACCCATTTTTCAGAAACAGAAATGGACATCTGGCTATTTTCAGTCTTTCCCCACTCCCACCCAGTTTTGGGACATTTTTGGCTGTCCATGCAGCCTCAGAAGCTCTGAAGGGTAGAATATTGCCCTCTGGATCTACTGAAGTTGCCCATCCCTTAGATCAGAGATGGACAACTGTGGCTGGCTAGGAACACACTGATCCCCTAAGAGACATTGGACAGCCACTTCTCTTCCACCACACCCATTTCTGCTCCCTTCCCACAAAAAACTAAAACAAATAAACCAGGACAGGCCTTGTTCTTAACAACAGGAAGTTGTTAGTGAGTAGCAGTCACTTCCTATTTTTTTAAAATAGGGGGCCTAAATTGGTTCAGCCCTCCCCCAAGAAAAGTGGAAATGTGGAAATGCCTCCCATGCCCCTGAGACAAAATAGTTTTTTTTTTTTTGACACCTGGAGGCTCCAGGGGGCTTCAAAATGTGGTGGAAATACCTTCTACTCTGTCTAGAAGTCATTTGGGGACATTGTGGAGCATTTTTTCTATCCCTGGGGAAACTGGGAGCCACAAAACCCATCCATGGGCCATGCTTTGCCCACCCTTGTCTTAGATACACAAACAACACCTTCAGTTCAAGTCACACTAAGAAGTGCTTGTTGTTGAGAGCAAAAGCAAACCATGGTGCAGCGCAAGCTACCAAGAGTGGACTGGGTTATTTATGAGCATGACATTGATGACTGCTACCTCTTCCAGGAAATCAGTGTCTAACATTGATTGGCTTGTGATTTGGGTTTATTAAAAAATCTATTTTTTTATTTATTTATTTTTATTTTATTTTATTTTTTTGTCTGAGATGATTTTGCGAGGGGGGAAACCTCACACCTCCTCTCACTCAAGAAAGATTTCCCTTCTTTGAACTTTATTTTTTTAGTCACACACTATAAAAATATGTTACAGAGATGGCCCAAGACATTTCAGTGCTTCAGGCATAAAGTCTAAATGGCACTGATAGTGGTGAAAATAAAATAATAAACTAAATGATTGACCATTTGTTACCCTTTATTAGTACCTCCCACATTAAATTTCCTACCTGAGGCAAGCTGCCTTACCCTCCCTGGTGAAAGAGCCTGCCCCAACAAGTTGTACTGATCTTTGTTTTTCAAACATTCACATCAATATTTGTATCTTTAGCCACGATCCATTTCTAGTTTTGACTGGTGGTGGTTCATACCACTGCCAGCACACATGTGAGCACTAAGATAAGATGAGATACATTTTTTCCCACTGAAAGTCATGAGCAACATGCCTGCAGTCACTCAATTCAATAAATACACTAACCATACCACTTTCTCAGGGCTGTCTCTTCACAAGGCAGTGTGAAATGCCCGCCTCAGGCAGCAAAGAACAAGGGGTTGTAAATTGCAGCCTCGCTACTGCTCTGAAGAGTCTTACTGGCTGATCTCCAGCAGCAAGTGAGGCCCCAGCAAGAGAGCAATGAGGCCAGGTCTCCAAAGCAAGGCCCTGGTAGGGCTTTGGAGAGTCAGGCCAGCCACTTTTGGGCTACAACACAGACATGGTTGATAAACAGACAGACAAGCTGTAGAGTTGAAGGTTTTCACGGCCAGAATCCATTGGTTCTTGTGGGTTTTTTGGGCTTTGAGACCGTGTTCTGGTTGTATTTTCTCCTGATGTTTGGCCTGCATCTGTGGCTGGCATCTTCAGAGGATGCAGCCGAAACGTCAGGAGAAAATACAACCAGAACACGGTCTCCAAGCCCGAAAAACCCACAAGAACCAGACAGACAAACTCTTCAGAACCCACCAAACACTATGCTCTGAAGGGTCCTTCCACAGCAGCACAAGAAGTCTCCATGGGCACCACTTCCTCACAATGCCTAACTCAGAACAACCCTCCAGAGGAAGATATTTGGAGGCAGGAAGTGAGCCAGGCTGCAGAGATGGATAGAAGAGAAAGCAGTATGTGTGTTCCTGCCACAGGCGGTGGAATAGCTTGTGCCACAGAATGGACAGTGTTTGTATTTTAGTTTGTTTTATATATTAGGTTATTATCATTGATTTATTCTGCCTACATTTGGTTATACATCAAATGGAGCACAACTTTTTTTTTTTTTGATGCCACAACAGGCAGAAAGTTAGAAGCTTCTGACAACTGTGTAACTATCCTTTAAAACCTGTGGCATTAACATCACTTCATCAGGGCATCTGAAGAAGCGTACTGATATCCATGAAAGCTTATGCTAAAATGAATCAGTCTTAAAGATGCTCCTAAATTCCACACACACACACACACACACACACACACACACCAATTATCATATCAAAAATGACATTTCCTTCTGTGTAAGTCCAAAGGCCCATGTAGTCCAGTGCTAGTTCTCATAGTGGCAAACCAATTGACTAGTGGAAGTTAACAAGCAATACATGTGTAATAGCAAACTTCCACTTGTATCCCACAGCAACTGATATTCCTCTGTGATGCTAGAGGAACCATATAACTATCATGACTAGGGACCACTGACAACCTTATCCCCCAGAAACTCACACATCTCCCTGTAAAGCTATCCAAGATGTCAGCCATCACTACTTCTTAGGCCTGTTAATTTCCTTGTTTAGAACTATGAACCATATGAAAAAGTACTTCTTTTTATCAGTTCTCTGATCTTTCTTGTATAACTTCAGGTTCTAGTACGGTGAAAGGCAAGCATCCGGTCTTCTTCACACCATGCATCATTTAATGTACCTGTCATATTCCCCATATTACTCCTGTTTTTCTCAATCTAAAAAGCCCTGAACATGATAATTTTTCTTCACCGTGGAGTTTCTCCAAACCCCTCCTCTGGCCATCATTTAGGTTGACCTTGCTGCATCATTTCCAGATTTTCAATAGCTTTTTGACGTATGGTGACCAAAACAGTACTTGGTTTCATATTCTGCTCTTTTCCTAGTGTTCCCCAACATAGGTTTTGTCTTTTTCAAAACAGCCACACAGTGAGTGTCCATTCACCCAAAGGGGAGAAATTTGTTTGGAGCTCTTTTCCCTCCCCCAACCTGAATAATCTGGTGTCATCTGCAAACTTGTCCGCTTCACTAGTCACCGTTACTTCCAAGGTAATTTACAAACAAATTTAAATATACCCATCTCAAAGGACAAAGACACCTTCTTTAAAACAGCATCTGGAATCTACATGGTTTGTTAAATGCCTGCCTTAAAAAATATACTGTATTAATTTTTAAATAAATAATTCTGCTGCCTAGGTAGTCTAAACAATTTAGTTTAATCATCAGTAGGTTTCAAAAAAGAGCCAGAATGGTGTAGTGTTTGAGTAACCTGGACAGATTGGAGAGCTGGGCCAAGGCTAACAAAATGAAATTCAACAGAGAGAAATGTAAGGTCTTACACTTAGGTAGAAAAAATGGAATACAGAAATAATACAGGATGGGGGACATGTGGCTGGATAGCAGTAAGTGTGAAAGAGATCTAGGAGTCTTAATAGACCACAAGCTGAACGTGAGTCAGCAGTGTGACGCGGCAGCCAAGAAAGCCAAAGCAATTCTCGGTTGCATTAATAGGAGTATGGTGTCTAGATCGAGGGAGCTACTGGTACCACTCTACTCTGCTTTGATTAGACCTCATCTTGAATACTGTGTCCAGTTCTGGGCACCCCAATTCAAGAAGGACATGGTCAAGCTGGAGCAAGTCCAGAGGAGGGCGACCAAAATGGTGAGGGGCCTGGAAGCCATGCCCTATGAGGATAGACTTAGAGAGCTGGGTATGTTCAGTCTGCAGAAGAGAAGGTTAAGAGGGGACATGATAGCCATGTTTAAATATTTGAAGGGATGCCATGTAGAGGAGGGAGTGGGCTTGTTTTGTGCTGCACCAGAGACCAGGACAAGGAGCAATGGATTCAAGCTGCAGGAAAGGAGATTTCACCTGAACCTCAGGAAGAACTTCTTGACAGTCAGGGCTGTCCGGCAGTGGAATATGCTGCCTCGGAGTGTAGTGGAATCTCCTTCTTTGGAGGTTTTTAAGCAGAGGCTGGATGGCCATCTGTCGGGAGTGCTTTGAGGGTGTTCCTGCATGGCAGGGGGTTGGACTGGATGGCCCCTGTGGTCTCTTCCAACTCTACATTTCTATGATTCTATGATTCTATGAGTGCTGGACTATGACTCTGGGGAACAGGGTTTGAATCCCTTCTCAGCCATGGAAATCCACTGGGTGACACTGAACAAGTCACACTCTCTCAGCCTTAGAGAAAGCCAAAAACAAACCCCTCTGAACAACTCTTGCCAAGAAAAGCCCATGACAGAGTTGCCAGAAGTCGGAAACTACCTGAGGGCACACAACAACAAGATTTCAAAATGCTTGATCTAATCAAAGAACTGACTTATTTGTGTAGCAATAACAACTATTCCTTTCTTTGAAAAATAGGGTTTTTTCACATCGCCTTCTGCACCAGGCACATACCTCTGTTCTTTGTCTCTCTGCATGTGCTAGTGGTTGTTTTCCATCAACAGGACCAGGCCGGAGGTTTTGATTGCCCTTCCAAACCACTGGGGCATAAAGGGTAAACTTTGGAATCCTCTGCAGGATTCTTTCATGTTCCTTTCAGCCAAGATGGAGCGAGGCTCACTCAAGGCAAGCCGGGGTTTGCATCCTAATGTGAATTCTGTGAGAGGCAGCTGTGTTTCGCTTGGTATCTAAAACCTGAGAAATTCTGCATCATTCATCCCAGGTTGCAGCCAGCCCAAGGTTAACGATAACAAAGAAAGCTGGAAGCCATCAAGTGCCAACTCCCTGTTCCAAGGCAGGATTGTTCATACATCACTGCCCCCACCACCACATCTACGGATGCCCAACCAACACACACAGTCACACACTGCAAATCCACAGAGTGCTACAAATCGAAGCAGAGGGTGAAAATGATGCAGTGCACTATAGACAAAGCTGCCTCCAGAGCCAATCTGCTCCTAATGACACAAGTTCATCTGCAAGAGAAAGCATATTTTCTCCACCATTTACAGCCCACTTTGTCTGGGTAGGGTTGACTCAAGCTATTTTTGCTGTCCTTCTTGTCATCCTATGTGTTTTCCTTAACTGCACCAACTTGAACCCCATTTTATGTTTCCCACAACTGAAGGGAAAAGAAAGAAAAAATTGAAATGAGGGAAATTGGGAAACGTGAGCTTCTGATTTTGGAATAAGATCTTTGATAGAACTGCATTCATACCTTCCAACATTTCACCAATGAAAAGCTGGATACACTGCATTCATACCCACCAACATTAGATTGTGATCGAAATGACAGACTTATTAATGAAGAAGCTAGGATGCTGCAGTAGTTTGCTGTTACTTAAGCCTTTTGGGAAGGGCAAGATTCCACCCCTTCTCTGCTCTCCTCCACAGCTAAGTAAATTGAGCCCAAACGACTTCTGCAATTTTAACTCAGTTTGTACCAATGGAAGTAAGCTGAGAACAAAATGGGGAAGTAGAAGGAACAGAGAGAAACAGAGACATTTTAAAAGCAACCAAAAAAATGGGACAGCAGAGGATTAATTAGCACTGTCCCTACCAGATTGAAACAGCTGAAGGGTATGTGCACTCCAACCTGGACAGATTGCCTACATCTGTTGGTTCTTTGCTCTATACGAATTAATGATGCTTCTGCTTCAGGCACTTGCATGGGGCAAGAAAAAGAGATCTATAATCAAGGATATGAGGCTGGGGAGAATCAGCCTATATTTAAGGTCCTGTTCAGTCTCAATAGCACGTAAGATCCCCTCTTCCCATACTCAGGATTTCCTATTTAATCTAGAATTCTGGTTCTCCCAACCAGCTATTAGGTTTGCTGGACTTGTTACTCCTGCATCTCCTCAAAGCGGAAACAGATAAGGGGGGGGGAGACAAAGGAGGATATAGATTTATGCACAATTTGCATTTGCTAATTTACATACCTGTGTATGCACTGGGATACAGATTTAGTAACTGTTACTACTTGGCCATGGAAACCCACTGGTGACCTTGAGCATGACACATACTCTTAGCCCCAGAAAAGCCCATGATAGGTTTGCCTTAGGATTGCCATTAGTTGGAAACAACTTGAAGGCAAACAACAACAACAACAACAACAACAGTAATTTCAATAGAAACACAATGCCATACTGGGGAGCACTAAGATTCATTGAGCTGTGCGCCTGTCTGTTCAGTCTGCTGTCCAGATGCCTACTGCAGAAGGATTGGCAACTGCAAGGCCTCTCTCTGCTCTCCCTTCTGTTCTTAATCTCTGTACTGCAGTTGGACCAGACCACTGTTCCAATGAAGAACTGTCCTCATCCTTCCAGATCTAGTAATTAAAGATGGAGAAAGCCTAAAGCAATGTCAGGAAATATCTAGCCCTTCAGATGCTGTTGGACTGCAATTGTCTCACCACTGGCTATGCTGGCTAGGGATGATGGAAGCTGCAATCCAGCAACATTTGCTCCCAAAATTATTCCAGGAGAAAATGGCACAGTTCTAAGGATGTGTAACTCCTGGGAACACCACCCTTCATCCTCACCCAGTGATCTGCCAGGGGATAAATAGCTCTCTCATGCAAGATGTCTGAACGGATCATTTGCAAAGGGCTTTTGGAATCAAGCCCAAGGCTGGAGGATTGCAGGCTGGCTACCCCAATGTAATGATTTAAGAACTAAGGGCTGATTGCTCTCTGGCAAATAGCTTCTCATCTCCTAACATAGATGAAAAGGATTGCTAGTAAAGCTGTTAGCAGCAGAAAAAAAATTTAGTCAGTTAATTGTATTACTTTCAACTGATCAATATACTAATTAATTAAAGCTGAATAAATTTAAATAACAAAATAGTAGCCTTAGGGTTTTTTTAAATGCATACTTTGTTTTTATTGAAACAGGCATGCATTGCAACAGGTAATCTTTTTAAAAGCATTATTTCATATGCCTCTTCTATGAGGCAATGTGCTCTTACTACATGTGCTCTTACTAAATTTGTTGCTGTATGCCTTATAGTTGTTAACAACTTATAGCAACTCTAAAGTGAATCTATCATGGGTTTTCCCTTGGCAAGACTTGTTTAGAGAGGATTTGCCATTGCTTTCCTCTGAGGCTGAGAGAGTGTGATTTGCCCAAGCTCACCCAGTAGATTTCCATGGCCAAGTGGGGTTTCAAACTCTCATCTCCAGAGTTGTAGTCAAATGTTCAAACCACTACATCACGTTGGCTCTAATAAATACTTGCATTTTAAAGAAGGATTGATATTTTGGGAAAGTGTTGTCTGATTAATACAGAATAAACTTATTTGTCCATGAAGGTTTTAACTGAATAACCAATTAGATGAACAATACAGTCCCAATTGCCAGCTTCTGATCAAGAGCTGAGATGGTTGCTTTAACAATTGCTAGACAAAGCAAACAAGCAAGTCAGGTTACCAGACTCGGGTTTCTTGAATCTAAGAAATCCATTCATCCACCTTGTTCCTTCACCTGCTATACTCCATTTTTTGCTTGACACCAAGAGGTGAAAGATTCTCTGTGACCTACAATACCATTCTTTTTGCGACCTAAAATGGAAGCTGTATCTCTTACCTAGGGCAATGAAAGCAGTGACTGCAACCTCCAAGGCAGGAAACTATAGCCCTGGACAGGATCAATCCCTTTGATGCTCATTATGAATGCTGTTTAGTTGGAGCATCTCCCATAGCAGCTGATGGCTGTGAATGTGCTCCAGATTTTTGTCCAAATCAGAGAACTGTCCAAGGTGCTAAACTCAATCTCCAAACGAAAACCTGGAGCAAATTCACCACCTCACTGACAAGAAAGCCACCAGCTGCCACTGGACAGAATCTATCCAAATGGCATTGCTATTGAAAATCAAAGGAGCTGATTGTGCTAATTAGAAAAATGGTGGGCAGCTGATTTGATCTACAGAATCCTCAGAATGTAGAAGAAAATCTAAACAAATTCCAATCTTGGAGAATGATAAAAGGTGTTAATATTGCTGCATATGTACAGCTGCCTAGAAATTTGCTGTACATACCAATGTGCTTCCATGGATAGTTAGAGAAGCCAGTGTTAGGTGTGCCAGCACAACTGATACATGAGGAGAGAAGAATGGCATTTCTGTTGCAGCTATGTATTCCTAAATGTGGGTAGGGTCTGTAAGGTGGGGTGGGGCTGTAAGCCTCAAAAAGCTGTTGGAGATCCCATCATTCCTGAACCTTTGCCATGCTGGGGCAGATCAGAGTTGGAGTCCATCAACTTCCGGAGGATCACAGATCTTCCATCCCTCTGTAAAATGTCTGGAAGATATAACTTTAAACAGATAAGAGTAAGGTTGCCAAGTGTCCTTTATTATAAGTGATGTATTTGAGGACCAGAAAGCTTGTTCTTTATATGGCTGGTACCCCTTATTATAATGGATGTTATGTTATTATAATGGATGTTATACTATAATGGATGTCCCCTATAATGATGCCTTTTCCTTTTACAGTATATAGACTGAACAAGATGCCAAAAAATCCTGTCTTTTATGCATCATGTAATTTATGAATGTGGACAGTATCTTCAATTTTCAGAGAAACACATGAGCAACTTAACCCAAATCAATGCTTCCATCTGATATTTAGGTAAAATGCAAACTTTTTAATAACCACTTCCAGATTATCAACCTCGCATGTCATGAATTTCGACTGCCTCTTATTGATACACTTTGAAAACCGGCAAACACTAGACAGAAGTATTATTAAATCCTTTTTCTTTACATAAAACACCACAAATTTCCTAGATTTTGTACAAAAGAAGGTGAGGGAAACAGAGCCTGCCTTCAGGAATACAAAGCAAGTGTTCAGTGTTTACGTGCTTAGCCCATTTCCGCACTATACTCTTATAGCGCGATTATTCCACTTTCAACATCCTCTGGAATCCTGGGGTTTGCAGTTTCGGGAGGGGCTGCTTGGCCCCTCCCGAAACTGCAAATCCCAGGATTCCAGAGGATGTTGAAAGTGGAATAATCGCGCTATAAGAGTGTAGTGTGAAAATGGCCTTAGTTACATTATGGCCAAGTGGAATGGCCACTGAGGAGGCAAGTTCAGGAGCCAAGAGAAACTTGGTATGTTGCTCATTCAAAACTCATTACTACTGCACTGGTTTTTAACTGCATTTGAAAATGCTTTAAAAATACCAGAATAGCCCCAAATCCACTATGTTGCTCATTACCATTTACTCAAAAGTAACTGGATAGACTGCTCTTTCATAACTCACCTCTTATTAATTGCTTTTAGAAACACTTAGAAAATAGAAAGTGGTCCCAACCCCAACATGACCTCTTAAAAAGCAATATTTTAAGAGCAAATTAATGTTACCTATTTCAAACTGTGAGCAACCTATTTTCTGACACAGTAAGAACCACAAGGCAACATAAACATTTGGTTCCTGGTATTTCTCATTTCCTTTTCCCCTCCTTGTGTCTTTTTCCTTGGGTACTATGGATTGTAAACCTGAGGGCAGGGACTGCTTTATTTTTATTCTCCAGTCATCTACTCCAGGAAAAACTCTGGCTGAAAAGCAGGGTATCAGTGATTTAAATTAGTTAATAATAAACAAAAGGAGAATGAAATCTTCCAAATTCTAATACTTGTTTGTTCCTGTACTCACAACCAGTTCAAGTGACTATGTTGCGACTCATGTTCTGTCCACACTTGCTGAAAAGATGAAACTCTCATTTTAAGTAGTCATTACCCATCTCATTTCTCTACATCATACTGGCTGCATACACCTTTAAAAGACTTAAATTTGGAAACCAGACCAGGAATTGGGAAAATCTGCTCCTTGAGATGTTTCCGGATCACATCTCCCATCATCCCTAACAATTGGCTCTGCTGGCTAGGGATGATGAGAACTGGAGTTATATCTGGCACGCCACACGTTCCTTACCCTGATCTAGACCAGTGACTCTCAACTAGCCCTCTAGATGCTTGTGACACTACAACTTCTTGAATCTCTCTGCCAGCACAGCCAATGGTGAGGGATTCTGGGAGCTGAAATCCAAAATCCAAAGACAGGCCAAAGGTCAGGGACCACTGGTTTAGACCAGTAGTGTCATACTAAGATATGAACACTTGCACATTCAAACTGGGTAGGTGGATGTGTGGGTGAATGTAGAAAGTATACAGTAGCGCAGATAACGAGCACATGCTTTCTATGTGGAAGGCTGCAGGTTCAGTCTCTGCCATTACAAGGCAACAGGTGAAGCGAAGAACCTTCCTCTGCCTGAATTGCTGGAAATCTGCTGGCTAGTCAGTCTCAACAACACTGAGCAAGATGCATAGGTGTAGTATGGGGGGGTTAAATTAGGATATTGTACCCCCCAATAAGAATTCTGCCCCTCAATGAAATTTTCCTGCAATCTTGCAGAGGGTGAAAAATTTAAAACTGTTCACACCGAGAAATCTTACATTTGCCAAGTTTGCATTCCCTTGGTCATTTTCCCTGCCCCTTTTCGTTGGACACCTAAACTGTACGCATTTCTAAACGCTCAATGTCAGTTTTAAGTTCTTGCAGTGCTAGAAATCTGGGGACTGAAGTGAAATTTCAAGGGGGGTGGGGGCAGCAGAATTCTTATTTGGGATGCAATGCCCGCATTTTGCTCCCTTTCCTAGCCACACCCTTGGCAAGATGGCCTGTGATGCTGCAGCCCACCCTCCACAAAGCTTAAGTGGGTAATCTGTAACTTTAAAAAAAGAAAAAAAGTTCTAATTGCCAGTCTTGCTGAATGTGGTATTTAGGGGATTTTGAAGGCTGCCGACTCAACTCCAGGAAAGTGGAGAAGGCAACTCAAAGGAGAAACGCACAGAGAGCGGGAAAGAGAAAAAGAGACAGCGCAGGGATGAAAAGGAGGAGCCTCCAGCCGCCTCCGTCCCTGGGGAGACATTCCAGGCTGCAGCTGCAGCTTGACACCACCTCCACCAGGCCCCACTCATAAATTATTTCCCCCTCCTTCCCGCAAAATGCACCATCTAGCCAATGGCCTGGCACCCATCAATAATCCTGTCAAGAACCAGCCAATGAGATGCAGCTCTAAATCAGGCCTGTCAGCCCAACCAGCCAATGGGAGCAGCTGAGCCGTAAATCTGTTAAAAGAAAGGGAAAAGGAGGGGGGCTAAGAGTCGATGTGTGCTGAGGCCTCTAGAAAGGAGGGGGAACGAAGAAATGCGGCTGGGGTGCGCACACCATACACATGGATGCACAAAACTGAGAGGGTTAATCACCAAATCGGACTATCACGCACACACCCTAAATGCTGGCAGGTAGAGGCAACTACCTGGATGAATTCTACAGAAACACAGGTATCTGCTTTATACCTGCTGAGTCAGTCTCTTGATTCACCCAGCATTTGAAGCAGGAGCTTTTCCTAGCCATGCCTGGGAACCTTGTGCGTGCAAACCTCTGACCTCTGAACTATAGCCTTATTCAGACCCCACCCACCCACAGTGGAGTCATGCAGGAAGGTTTCCTTCAGATCCATTTAACGTATTTTACTTATTAACATAGATGTGTTGGAAATACAGCAAAATGCAACAACACCCAAAATCCACAAAACAGTGATACCTTTATTGCCTGATGAAGAAGCCCACTGCAGCTTCAAAATGTTGCATGATTTTATTTTATGCACTTAGAGTTGGTCCAATAAAGGCATCTCTGTTTCGTAGAATCTGGATGTTGTTTAAATTCAGATCCATTTCTTACCATTAATAAAGGGTTCTGAGAGATGTTGCTTACAGGAAGGCAAAGGCCATTTCCGCACTAGCCTGTTATAGCGCTATGATTCCACTTTCAACATCCTATGGAATGCTGGGGTTTGCGGTTTCGGGAGGGGCTGGACGGCCCCTCCTGAAACCGCAAACCCCAGGAGCCCATAGGATGTTGAAAGTGGAATCATAGCGCTATAACAGGCTAGTGCGGAAATGGCCAAAGTTAGCCCCTATCCTGTCAATCTCCCTTGCACCTGAATTTCTAGTAATTCTTTGTCAACCTCTAGTATCTCCTTCAACCACAGCAAGCTCAAGAACAACCCACCACCCCAGCAGCACCCTTCTAGCAACAAAGATTCTGCTAACTTGTGTCCAATTCTATCCCCTCCTGTTTTGAGCAAACAAACATACATACACAGCCAGGATTTATACTTTCCCTAAATCAATGGTTGGCAAATGTGGCCCTCCAGATGTTTCTGTATTGCAGTTCCCAGAATCCTTCACTCTTGGCTATGTCTGCTGGTGGGAGTTGTAGGCCAAAAGCATCAGGGGTGAGACACAATTGTCCATTCCTGCCCTAACCTCCTCTTCCTCCTCTTCCACCCCACTCCTTGCCATCATATGCTAAAGTACATATCGGTTCATAGTTCCCCACGTTGAAGGGAGGTTGGGAAAATTGGTCTTCTGCAGGATTTGTTTCTTTCTGAGGAAAAAACACCGGAGTCTTCCAGCACTGCTGTGACATTAGTTTCTTTACCAATATACACAAGTATGAGACAGCAGAGCACACAAACACCGAGGCAGAGCTTTAAAACATCACATAAGCTTTGGAGCAAGCCTTATTTTAAGTTGCTACTCTCTTTTCAAAGTGTTTCCTTGAGCCACACTTCTTGTGGCTTGCCACTGCCTTTCTTCTTAGGCTGAGAGAGTGTGACTTGCCTGATGCTAAACTGTCAGTTTCCATGGCTGAGCAGGGATTGGAATCCTAGTCCTAATAAGCACCAACCATCTAAAAACACTATGGAAGCATTACCTAGCTGTTAGTGAACTTTTAAAAAGTATGTTTACCTATTTATTAGTTGGGGTGTGTTAAACTTTCAGCTGGCATAACTCAACAGCACACCAAGAAAATAAATAGCAGCATCTGTCCTGCTGGAAGGCCATGGCACACACATCCCCGCTGACCAAATCTTGCCAAGAAAACCCTGTGATAGGTTCACCTTAGGGTTGCCATAAATAAGAAATGACTTGAAGGGACACAATGACAACAACAATTCCTCCATCTCTCTCGGAACATTGTTACTAAGATGTTATGATATTAAGTAATGTTATGTTTATACCCCTGGAATTTGGTATCACTGCTAAGACTCGTTTCTGGGAGTTATAAAGTACAAAGGAAAATGTTTCTGAGCACACAAAAGTTTCTTTTCTCCACTCTTTGCAGAAAACATTGCAGCATGTCTAAGACAAAAAGTGAGGGCCTACGTCATCTGCTGAGATGTAACTCCTACTGAGGCTTAAATCTTTGAGGTTTACTCCCAGATAAATACGCTAAAGGCAGCAGACCTCATCTGATCTTGGGAGATAAGCAGGTCAGCACTGGATAGTACTTGGATGGGAGACCACCAATGAAGACTAGGTGCTATAGGCTATATTTCAGAGGAAAGAACTGGCAAAGTCACCTCTGAATATTCCTTGCCTAAGAAAACCTATGAAATTCATGAGGTTGGCATAAGTCAACAGGCAACCTGAAGTAAGTATACAATGTAAGTATACAATTATACTTTAAAGAAACAGACAGGGACTACAAACCATTGTAAATGCCAACTAGGATAGACCCACTGAATGAAGGAATCTCAAGTCACCACTTAAAAAGTCCCAGTGATTCAGTTATTCAAGGTGAGACTATCAATTGGCTTTAGCTCTGGATTGTATACAACTCATAGAGCATGCACAACTGGAGCACAAAGGATAGATGCAATCAGTCCAATCGTCAGCAGAAATAAAGCTGGTCACCACAAGTTGTTTCAGAATTGCAGATACATAAAAAATGCACAAAAAACATTTATTTCCTGAACAAAAATATTTCCACACACAAAACATGGGGGAGGGCGGCTAATAATTTTTTTCACAAATAAGCGAAAAATGCAAGAAATCATCAAATGTGTAAAAACTCTTGTAATCTCACCCACCAGGGAGAAAACCTTTGAAATTCTTCATTCTTGTGTGTGAGAGCAGAGCAAGTGAAGACTTAACAGTCCTATTCATAACCCCAACACAGGGTGTATGGACATGTGCATACCGAAATTCTCAGAACAATAACACATTTTTCTACAGAGTCTGCATTGCATGTTTAGTTCTTCTTGTAATTCTGCCACTCGGAGGATCATTGTCTGGAGTAAACCCATGAGGTAAGATTCACCTTCCACAGCTTACTTATTTGTGATTATTAGCTCTGTGGTCTAGCCATCACCAGGGTGTTTTAAACTTCCCAACTAAGAACATATGCTAAGAATATCTTACAGTGCAATCCTTTACATCTTTATCAGGAGTAGGGCCCACTGAATTTCATGAGACTTACTGCCATGGGATACCACAGCCATACCCAACCTTCCAGATGTGTTTAACTGCATCTCCCATCATTTGCAAAACGGGAGTCATTGCCCAATACATCTGGAGATCTCCAAGCAAGTGAAAGCTATTTTACAGGACTGCACCCTAAAACAATTTTAAGCCATCAGGGACATATGTTAATTGATCCCATGTGTACAGTCTTCTTAACATAAGAATCCTGGATCAGATCACAATTCACCTAAACCTGAATTCTTTGCAAGAATCAGGATACTGTCTAGCAAGGTGACTGGTTTCATCCAGATCTCTTGGGAAAGGAGAAAGAGTAAGTTAACTAGGAGTGCATCCAGTCTGATTAAAAAGATCAGAAAGTCCCAGATTTTGTCCCTATTCTTTCCAATTTATTTTGGCAATCCTTACACATTTTGTTTATCCCAGAATACTTTCTGTCAGCTCCCCATACAATCACTCTAAGATTGGCAAATCAGTAATGTAAAAGGGCTGGAAATGGTTCCGGCCAATAGCACATATTGTACAGAACTGGGATATTTCAGAGTCACTACAGACAAACCTCTTTTTTTTTTTTCATCTTTTTTAACCAAGCAGAGACTTACCATGGGAGTCATGCAACCACATATGGAGCCAATGAGCTATCCATGTGCTATGAAAAATGTTACCCATACAGCTGCACTCAAGTCAGAAATGCAGGGGAGCAATAAAATCCTTCTAAATAGGTGAGCAGATGCTTTGTACTTGATTTTATTTCTATCTAGCCTTTCTTCTTTGGAACTTGGGGCACAGTATATGGGGTAGGCTCCTACTGAGGGACTGAGCAGATCTAGAGCTGCTTAACTTCAACAAAATTGCTGTACACCATAGGCCTTCAAGTTTTGTGTCCTGAGTGACTCCAGATTATCAGCTCCTCAGTTTCTTGTAATCTCCCCTCTGCCAGTACATGACAAGATTCCCTTTGGTACATGAGAGAAATGCAAGATCTACAAAAGCTAAGATGGACCCTCCTCTGTGTACCTTGACAAGTTCTGTAGAGGATAGTATTTCAATAGGTGTAACTGGCATGATAAATGATATTCAGGGTTCGGCTGACTTTTAAGGACAGTGAACTACTGCTTCAGATAACAGATGTTAGGAGGTAGCAGCAGCAGCCATCCTGTAGCAGCAGCCCTCATTTCCGTCAGTGGGAATGCAAAGCTGAGGTTGCCATATGGCCTCTCTTGCACCTCCTACACTGGGCTGAGATCCTCAGGGGCAGTGGAGGACACTGTCCTACTGTTAGTTTTGATGAAATATTCAACCACTAGCCCAAGCTCACTTCCAGTGTGGAATGGGAGCATGCCACCAGCCTGCCTGTTGACTCAAACATAAAAAGATTTTGAGCAACCCTACACCTTGAATAGTGGTGTTACAGAGGGAATTTCAGCAGATGAAATTCTCTCCTTCACATAACTATTAAAGGTAAAGAAGTGATGTCCTCTTTTGCACTAGCTGTTCCAGTGAATACTTATCTCTTCTAAAGATTATCCCCTCTGTAGTGCTGTAATGCTCTATAAATAAGACCTTCTTTCAAAATTAGATCCCAGAGAAGAACAATGTTACAGATTTTCAAAAATACTATAATTCTTTTGGCTAGGGAAGTGCTGGGCAACTTTGGCCCTTCTGATGCTTTTGGACTGTAACTCCCATCATGCCTCACAATTGGCCAGGCCAGCAGGGTTGGTTGGGAGTTGTAGGCTAAAAAACATCCAGAAGGGCACTTGTGTTGCCCACCTCTGGGCTAGAGACAGGCAGTTTTAAAGATAGTCACAGGTGGATTGAAAAGGTATCTATATCCATGATGCCCAGATGCATTTCTTGGGACCTTTCAAACTGGTTTGCAATACAAGAACCCTCATACACTGTTTACAAGAAGTGGCAGTGGGATAAATACAGTTGCGAGGGGAAGCCCTTCTGTTTTCAAAATGCTTTCAATTCTCTGGAAAGCCATCATCTTAAAATAAGGATGATTTAATCCCTTTAATTGCTCCCCCCTAATCAAGTTTGCAAGGGGCTTCAGTTCGTACCCGACTCACAGGAGATGTGGCGCAGGCTCACAGAAAGCCAAGCAGCACAAAGAATGCCTGTGTGGGGAGGCTGGAGAGAGAGCCAGGAGGGATACCTTGCTTTTCCTGGGCACGTACTACAGTCCAGAACAGGATGCTGCTGTCTTGCAGAGTCTTCAGAGATTCCCTGCTTTACTCTGGCAAGCTCATAGAAATGAGGGACATCTGGAAAACATAAGAAAAAGCCAACAGAGCCACAGGACTGAATGGCCAGCTTGTTTCTGGATGACCTGAGTTAAAGCTATTCAGCTGTGGACTCACTAAAGGGCAGTCCTAGGTATTTGGCTGCCATAGGCAAAATATTAAGATTGCCCAGCTAGAGAACACGTCACATTGCTTCTAGGGACATTTGTGGTGGATGGGGTAGGGTGACAGGTATGTGCAACCATCTAATTCCTGCTACCCAAAGGCCAGGATCCAGCAGGACTAGTGTGTGTGGGCTTCCGAAAAGCTGCACGCCTCCCCCAATACCTACACTCACACATCTTTTCACTTCTGTAGTCCTCAATTTGCTCTCATGTCTAATTTTAGTTAAATTTGGTAAGTGAACTGACTCCTACTACACAAAGGCCAGGAACCAGTAGGAACAATGTGGGGCCCCTAAAAGCTGTATAACCTTCCCAACATCCACACCATCTACTATTTAGTTAGTTAGTTAGTCAAATATTTATATCCCGCCCTACATCAAAGACCTCAGGGTGGATTACAAAAAGCATTAGAACATGTTACACAATTTAAAACAATAAAGTAATTAAATAAACTAAAAGCATATTAAACTGCAGCAATAAGTTAAAAACAGATTTAAAACATTTTTTTTTTTTTAAAAAAAAGGCTATATACACAGTATTTTGCATTAATGAGCCTAAAAGGCATTGATGAACAGCTAAGTTCTAACTTGGTGCCTAAATGGCATGAGTGTTGGCACAAGTCAGACCGTCAGGGGAAGGGCATTCCATAGTTGGGGTGCCACAGTAGAAAAGGCCCTCGTGCCAACACAATATATTGATCTCACTAGTAGGACATGCGGGAGGGGTCCCCTAGCAGATCATAATCCATGGTCCTAGCAGCAGCAGCAACAGGGATGCAGCAGTGGGTAGGGATGCAGACGCCAAAGGAGAAGTTTTACAAGAGAGCTACATGTCCCTGACAAAAGGGACACAACAGCAGGCATGTGCATATGCCCAAACCATGACTCTGGAGACCAGGGTTTGAATTCCCACTCAGCCATGAAAACCCGCTGGATGACCTCAGGCAAGTCACATTCTCTCAGTCTCAGAGAAAGGCAAGGGCAACAAATCTTCCCAAGAAAACCCCTATGATAAGTTTGCCTTAGCGTCGCCAAAAGTCAGTTTTCGGATGGGAGAAACATGGTGGCTAGAAAGATCTTTTGAGTTTTCTTCAAGGGCAGCCCCATGTAGATGGCATTTCTGTGGTCTAACCAAGAGGTTATTCTTGAATGGAATACAGTGGCTAGGTTGTCTCTGTCCAGGAAAGGCTATAGCTGCCGCACCAGTCAAAGCTGGCACCAAGCGCTCTGTGCCACAGAATCCACTTGGGCCTCCACTGACAAGAATGGATCTAGAAGCTACGCACCTGCTCCTTCAGGGGAGTGCAACCCCCTCCAACACAGGCTGTTTACCCAATTCCCAGACCCAAGAACTACCAATCTGCAGAGTTTCCATCTTACTGGGATTCTCTTTCATTTATTGGCCCGCATCCAATCCATTACAGCATCTAGGCACTGGTCCAGCACCTACATAGCCCAAACTGACTCTGAGGGCAAGGAGAAATAGAGCTGAATGCTATCAGCACAATGATGGTACCCCACTCCAAACCCCTGATGACCTCTCGCAGCAGTTTCATGTAGATGCTGAATAGCACGGGGGATTAGATGGAACGGTGTGGCACTCAACAGTTTAATAGCCATGGGGCTGAACAGGAATCCCCTGATGCCGTTCTCTGGACAGAGACAACCTAGCCACTGTATTCCTTTTCACTTCTGTACTTTTCCCTCCCTGCCCATTTTATTGCTGTAAAATAGCAATAAATGAACTGTGGGGGACGCTGCAGAGCTATGAAACTCAGCTGGCAACCTTGGGCCAGCCACTCTCTCTCAGCCTGATCTACCTCATAGGGCTATCGTGGTGATGATAAAGGGCAGGGCAGGATGAGCCATTTACACTGCCTTGAGCTCATTAGCCAAAAGGCATATTATAAAAGCAACACCTAATAAGCAGTTATTTGGCTGACCCTGGTGCTCAGTTTTTTGTGGATTGCAAGTCCATTGATCTAACCATTCAGCAGATTCAGGAGACATCAGGATGCCTCCTCAGGTCTTAAGAATGGACTATGCCAAGTCAGGTTGCAGATTCGTAGGAGCATATCATCCTTTTTAAAATACTTCTCCTTATTAAAAAAAACTGCATGAAAGAGAAACTAGTATGTAAGGGGAAGAAGATTCTTTGTCTTCTCTGCCAGTTTTCTGCTTCTGGGGAGTTTTTAATAGCAGCAGTCTAAGCTTAAGGTGGTACAACATACTCTGCCGCCACAGTTTGCTGCATGGGTAGACCAGGCCCCTGTTAAACAACTAGAGGGCATTTAGGGACATGCTAGGCTGGCGTGAAATAGACAGACAACTTGTGAACCGCAGTGGTGGGCTGGCATTCCACATCAAAAAGTTCAACAGGAATGTGGACGAATTCCTTGTTCAGAATACTCTTTCATCAGGGATAGATGTATAGAATCTACAGAGAGTACAGAACCTATTCTGTAGTAGATCAATGTTCCCTAATGCAGTGCCTTCCACACTCCTTGCACGACAAACCCCATCGCCCCTAGTCAGCAGGCCAGGTATAAACTGCTTACCTGGAAAGTACCTGGTTGGGGAAACCTAGTGTAAATGTTTTGGATCCTGACAATGATGAGAAGACTATAGAAACAATTGACAGCTGAGAGTCAGAGAGAAAGCTGCACATGGAAAAGACATTTGGATGACTGTTCTGTGTGTAGGTGTTTTACATGGAAATGCCAGAAGACTGCAGGCCAACGTGGGAGAAGAGAAGTATCTGAGACCAAAAGAAACCATAGATATAGTGGGTGTATCGGAAATCTGATGGAATTGTGGAAATCATAAATTCACAGCCAGGAGAACAAAGGAGGGATAGAGGTGGCATTGTCCTCTCTTCCCACAGAGAATCTGGTGTTCAATCAACTATAAAGCAGAGGAAGAATTATTGGGACTGGAAATACCTCAGCCCAAAATATAATACATTTGGCCTTCCGTATCCACAGGTTCAGCATCAGCAGATTCAACCAACCACAGCTCAAAAATATTAAACAAACAAACAAATCCAAAAAACAAACCTTAGTTTTGTCATGTGCCGAGCACTGTGCTGATGTGTAGGCAACCCTGCTGTAGCCTCCCACCACTGCAAAGATTCTCAGGCACTTGTTCGAGTTCTTTGCCACACCACTTTATTATGCCACTCTATATAATGGGACTTCATCATCTGTGGATTTTGGTGTCCACAGAAGCCCTGGAATGAAACCTCAGAGGATACCAAAGGCCCACTGTAGAGCATTCCTCCCTGATCAAGACTCTAAACGTAATCCTAAGATGGAAGATTATTGCCTACTGCCCAGTTTTCACAACCACACACAAAAAATTGGAAATCAGAAGACTGTAGCACAAATTATTCTGACCTTAGTATTTAATAATGAATCTTTATACTTGAGGATCTTATCTAATTCCTTCACAGCTGTCCTTCAAAGTCTCCATCTTCTGATTTCCTGACCACAGTCTCCATTCTGATTGATGACTAAGCCAAGGTATGGAGAATCTTTATTTCAGTATTTTTATCATTCCCTTAAGACTATGTAAATCTTCTATGGTCATTATTTTATTTTCTTAATATTCAACTTTAACCCTTCCTTTGCACTTCCTTAACTTTCATCAGTAGTTCTCCTAAGACTTTTCTATTTTCTCATATGGTGTCATCTGCATATCTTTAATTGTTGATATTCTCTACCCCAATTTTCACACTTCTTGTCTTTGTGTCTAATCTGCTTTTCATATGCTATATTCTGAATATAAATTAAACAGGGTGATAAAATGTGAACTTGTCTCACCTTCTTACCAATTGGGAACTGTTCTGTTTCTCTATACTCTGTTCTGACAGTGGTCTCTTGACCAGAGTATAGGTTATGCATCAGGTCAATCACATGTTGTGGCAAACTCTTTTATTTCTGAACAATAAATAGTTTTTCATGATCTACACAATCAGAGACTTTTTATAATCTAAAAGGACTGGATGGTTTTCTTCTGAAGTTCTTTGGTGTGCTCCATTAGCTAATGTATATTTGCAATATGATCACTAGTGCTTCTTCCTTTTCTGAGCCCATCTTGGACATCTGGCATTTGTTGCTCCGTATATGGGAAAGTCTTTGTTGTAAAATATTGAGTATCACTATGCTTGCTTGGGAGATTAATGCAAAGATCTAGTGGTTGCTGCAAACTCTGGTGTCCCCTTTCTTTGGGATTGGAGTGTATATATGCCGTGTGCTATTGCTTTGTTCTCCATACTGGAACTAGAATTTGGATGGATTCAGTCTCTTTAGCTTGAAACAACTCTAAAGGTATGCTGTCTGTTTCTGGTGATTTATTTCTCCCCAGAGCTCTGAGAGTAGCTTCCACTTTACATTCTTAATTGTGGATTCATCATCAAAAGGTTCTTCCTCAATGGAACCTTGTCACTCATTCATGATTGTACGGCAACCATGTGCAACAGCCTTTCCATACTTCCTACAATCACAAAATGTTGCCACTTTACATAAATCAGAGATAGGGGATATATGGTCCCTTCAAAAATTGTTGGGGTGAAATTTCTATCAGCACTAGCCAGCACGGCCAACACTGATGCATGACGGGAATTACAATTCAAAAACTTCCGGAGGGCCAAAACTTGCTCACTTCAGCTGTAAACAGCAGGGAGGAAATCCTCAACCCAGAAATTAGGTTACAGTCAAGCCATATTTGTGGGGGGG
Organism: Cyclura pinguis; assembly: GCA_030412105.1. Taxonomy (NCBI): domain Eukaryota; kingdom Metazoa; phylum Chordata; class Lepidosauria; order Squamata; family Iguanidae; genus Cyclura; species Cyclura pinguis. Next base: position 190,855,244 of record CM059600.1, on the reverse strand, counting down.
GGGGGGCAGGTGTCCCAGTTTGGTAGGGACAGTCTTTATTAATCCTCTGTTTTGCCATTTTTTTCATTTTCCCCCTTTGTCTTCAGCTGTGGAGGTTTACCACTTTACCCATCACTTTTCCACCAGGTATAAGGCTCTGCTTAAACCTCCACCGTTACCAAATGTGAAGACTTCCACAAAACTCACTGTTGCCACCAAGACTGAGGGCTTTTCCTGGTTCCCACCTCTGCCACCAATGTAAGGACCTCCGCCTTCTTACTGCTTGGCAATCAACTGTACAGACCTCCTAAAAGCCCTCAAGCTAGTTACGTGAGATACTATGTGATGTATTATGCAACTGCACACCACCCTTTTTTATTCTCTCCAGCCACCACAGACACCTTGTCTGAATCCAGGTAATACACAGCATTCCCAGAAGCCAAAAGGATATAGATATAAAAACAATATTTTATTTTATTTTATTAAGAAAAGTTGAACATAACAAAACAGATGAATCTAGTATCTAAAAGTCAAAGTTTGTCTGTGTCAGGCAAAGACCTCATATGATTGGCTGCCTAAGAAGATTCTATGGAATCCTGGGGTTTGCAGTTCAGGGAGGGGCCTTTAGAATTCTCAGCCAGAGAGCTCTTGGGCTTCAGTCAACTGTGTCTGTCCTGAATAGGCTGGTTGCTATGGAGACAAGGCCTAGCAGCAAGGAAGAGGGCAGTGTATACCCTCAGGAACCCAACCTCTGTATGTTAATAACTCTGAATACAGATTGGGTTGGGCAATATGGGGAAAAGTTACAGGTACTGGACAAGACAGTTTGGGGAATTAGGGACACAGGATCTCAAATCTTTCCAACAAGTATCACCTATGAAAATAAAATCCCAGGCAATGCCGGATATATATGCTAATTATTTAATATGCATCTTGCATGCTTTGCCACACCCAACTTCTGATTCAGACTCTTAGAAACCTTCATTAGTTTCTAAACCTGACTGATTCTTTTAACCCTAATCCCCACTTTACTCATTCCTTTCTTCTCACTAGCTATCTTAATTACTCCAACTGATTATATCACCCTTCATTTCCACTGTCATTCACCAACCTTATTCAAATCCCCTCGCTCTCAACACTCCATTCTCTCACCTTTCCCGACAGCACATTATCTTTTTACCTTCAATATGCAGTGCAACCATAAACAAATTACCTAAACATATATATTTACATTATACACTAGAAGTCCATGACATCAACACCAGCGTACTTCAATTGGTGCAAACTGAGTTCAAAGTGCAAAACTCATTTGCACTCTAGTCAGCAGGAGAGAAAAGAGAGCAAAGTGTGGGATCTTGTCCTTCCTAATGGGTCCAGGCAAAAACAAATGGCTGCACTCTCTCCTCGCTTGGGTGTTCTTCCTCATTAATAACATTTCTCTGATGTTGCTTCACCAGATGTGTCCCAGTTTTCATCTGTGAAATGTTGTCTTTTTTAACATAATTTTAATTGATTTTACATATTACTTTCTACTTCATACAATCAATGTCACATATAACCCAACGTCACTTATATCCATTAATCTTCAAACTCTCTTATTCCTACTATCTTATCAAATTACTAACTCCTCTTGACTTCCTCTACTTTTGGTCTCTGTACTTATTCCTTAACTGTGTGTAAATATGTGTATGTATATATTCTCATTATCTTCTTCTCCTTCCTTCTCCCTCTTACCCCAAACATGATCTTATAAATATATTATACAATATACATTATATAAATCAATCAATAATATTTATACTTTCTTCTTTTGGATATAAATATGTGTAAATATAAATATATATTGTTATTATCTTCTTTTCCTTCCTCTTCTCTCTTACCCCAAATATGAACTTACAAATACATTATACATTATATAAATCAATCAAGAATATTTATATACATGTAAATATACGTAAGTATGCACATATATTATCTTCTTTGCCTTCCTTCTCCCTCCTACCCCAACTATAATCTTATACAATATACAATATAGTATACAATATGCAATCTACTATATAAAAGTCAAAGGTTTGTGAGTGAGCTTGTCTGTTTGTCCATGTCAGGCAGGAGGAGACCTCAGACGATTGGCTGCGTGAGATGAGAAGATCTCATACGATTGGCTGCGTGAGATGAGAAGACCTCATACGATTGGCTGGCTGTGAAGATTCTGTGGAATCCTGGGGCTGGCAGTTCAAGGAGGGACCTTTAGCATTGTCAGCCAGAGAGCTCAGGCTGGTTGCTATGGAGACGAGGCTAGCAGCTCTGAATACAGATTGGATTGGGGAATACAGGGGAAAATTACACATACTGGACACACAGGATCTGAAATCTGTGTATTTCAACTGCATCTAACTCCTAAGGTAAGGTACAGTAATTCCTAAGGTATTTCTAACAAGTATTACCTACGAGAAAATAAAATCCCGGGCAATGCCAGGTAAATGTATAGTATACATTATATGAATCTTCATCTGTGAAATGTTAGAAGATATGCACATCCACCAAAGCTTATCTCACCACGTAAATCTCATGCCTGGTTTCAGTCACCCTCTCAGTAAGCTGTCAGGAACTGTACTCCCTGAAGGCTGACAGGATCAAGACTGTGCCAGTAAAGAAGGCACAGCAGAATTGCGTGGACTTTTGGAGCTTGGACAGCAATACATTAATGGTGGTGACAACAACAGCAGCAAAAACCAGAAAGGTTTTTGCCTATGGCAGGAAGATGTGGGTTCTAGTGGGTTCTGGCAGACCGGTGAAGTCAACTCAACCCTAGGAAGTCCCCCCCCCCCGCCTTAATTCTTAACCCTTTCTAAAAACCACTCCCAAGCCGTTTTTCCATTCGCGGCAGGTGGGTGGAATTATAAATGCACATATCTCTTCCTCTACAGATGAAAAGGTAGCTCTGGGTAGGCATAATTTTGAGTTAAAAAGTAGAGCTGCTGCTTCTGCTCCTCCTTGCTCTCCTTGCTCTCACTTTTCCCGGAGGCAATCTCCTGCAGCTGCTTTTCGGGTTAAAAAAAAAAATATTGAGAGACTGTTAGATACAACTGCCATGTAACATCTCATTTGGCTATTAGCTCAAAAGGGGGGTAAGGAGGCTTAGATGTCCTCAGGATACTTGGGGATTATTTAAAACTACAGTACTACAATACAAGCTCAGGGGGAATACACCTCCCCCCAAAGATCACAAAAAATGCAACCAGTCAAAGAGGACACTGTTTGAGGTTAACAGGCAGAGCCAAGGAAGCTATAAAAGGCAAAACATATTCTTTTTAAAAGCACCAGTTTTGCCCAAGGAAAAGGGATTAAGAATTATGAAAGGGTGGGAGAACGGAAAGAGAAGAATGTTTAGTCTGCTCTCAGTATCCAGGACATTGAATGGCAGGAGATTTGGAACCAACAAAAGACGGGAAGTCTTCAAAGAAAAATGCATGATGGACATTTGGACCAGGTCAAGACAGTATGGTGGCTAAAGCAGGGAAGGAAATGGTACTCACCTCCTGATGCCCAAATCAAGGAGCACAGTACCCCAAAAGGCAAAGAAGGCTGGTAACACCCAAGAGATGTGATGTGGAAAGGGGACAATGGCTATTTCCGCACCTTACCCTTTTCCTTCATGGTTCTGGCGTTATCCTGGCAGCGCCTTTGCCAGGATGGGAGCGTGTCCTGAATGATCCCCTCTGCAGCCCGCAAGCTGCCTGTGGATGGAAGCACGAGCAACACATGCCTTCCTTCCACACTGCAGCCAGCCTCTTTCTCACGCTGCACTAGGGAAGGAAGTGCCTCGATCATGCTTCCACCCATTCCACATGGCCACCACTGACAAGAGTGTCATGCAATCATAGGCCATTAACAGATTTTTTCTGTTAATGGAATATCCCACAATCGTGATGGCTTGGGATGCATTGGCAGCAGCCCCGTGATGACATCATGCAAAAGCAGGACTCGCAGACCACTGCGAATGCGTCCTCATCACAGGACAGCAACGCCATGCAGAAATGATCAACATCTCAGTATACTGAAAAAAGAAATAATTTTATTCTTGAAAATAGCACAAAGCATTTCAGCCTGGAAATATTTTTATGGCCTTCTTCAGAGGATTACAACTTTAAAATCAACATGCGCAGGTTCTAAAAAGAATATCTCTGGAGCTTATGCCTGCCAACTGGCAACCTCTTTTTTCAACATCCTGAGACTTTGCCTTTTTTCCACGGCACAGTACACAAAGCCAGCCAAGCCATTTGGTGATAAGGAGGTGCTTTCCCCATGCCTAGCAGTAAAAACACAATTGTAACAAAGGAAACAGCTAATCATTTGGTGTTCTGTCCTAACACCCAAAATCTGGTTTCTGACTGTCATCTCACTGTACCTAGCAGTGATGCTGACCTTGATCTAGCCACAATACAGAGATAGTGATGGTCACTATGCTGGAAAGCTTTAAAAGGCTATTTCTGCAGGGTGTCAATGGCTGCTAAGCAGAATAACTAAATGGAATTCCTGTGCTCAGAGACAATGTTATTCCAAGACCAGACATAGGGGAGATCCAGCAGGGAAGATCTGATCTCTTCATTCACAGCTTGTAGGCTTCCCAAAGGTATCCCACTGTCCACTGTTGGAAACAGGATCCCAAGCTAGAGAGATTTTGACCTGTCCTCGCAGCACTCTTTCGATGTCCTTATCCATCTTGCCCTTGTTTCTCAGCCTCATCTTCTCAATCTGTACAATGTGGATAATAATCATCCATCTCACAGAATAAATGTGTGTTTGAATGAGATACAGAAATATTGCTTGTCACTAGCCTTAGGGGTGGCTCTCAATTTTCAGTTTTAGAATCCTAAAATAACCTTGCATTGTTACATGGCAAAGATGAATATCATGAAGGCTCTGTGTCATCTACAACAAATGATCCAAATTCTGCTCCCAGGCAGAGATTTTTATTCTATTTTACTTTACTTTATTGCCAGAACTCATTCAGCCATAGAGCCCATTTTCAGCATCTTGGACATGCAAAGCAATACGAAAGGAGAGTCCCCTTGAGCATGTACAGGGCGTGAATTTCCTTAAACGCCAAGGGCCAAACTAGACATGATGACAGATGAATCTTTGCATTTAATGCGTAGGATTTTCAAAATGCCAAATCCATCATCAGCAGTGGAGGAACTAAAGATAATTAAAAGGATGAAGAGGAAATTTAACGTTTTCCTCCTGTATGGCAAGGGTTTCTCCTCTCAGCCTCGTATTTACTTTGAGGGCTAATTTCTCACAGGTATCAATAGAATAGAGCCAGTATGGTGTGGTGGTTGGAGCACTGGACTATGACCCTGGAGACCAGAATTCGATTCCCTGCTCAGCCATGGAAACCCACTGGGTGACCTTGGGCATGTCACACCCTCTCAGCTCCAGAAACACCCATGATAGCTTTGCCTTAAGGTTGCCATAAGTCAGAAACAACTTCAAAGAACATAACAATAACAGTTAATGGAGCATTCCCACTGCTCACCTAGACACCCTAGAACTGCTTTGGAGATGAGGAGGGAGCTCAACAGTGGCAGGCAGCTGTTATTAATTTTAACTACATGCAAGTATGCTTTTACAAAACAATGGAAACAAAATAGTCACACTGAATCAATCTCCATCGCCACTGTCATCTCCACTACCACTATCACCATCCAATGAAAGTGGTAACGATTTGAATACCATGAAAGGAATAGCAGACCAATGGTAGTGTAACACATTTCTTATTATAATTCCTGAAAGGGGGGCAACTACATAGCAGTCTCAGTGGCCCAATTTTCCCAGATCATGGGAGATGGGCTCAGCTCTGCTAGCCAGTCTAGTTCCATTGTCCATGCCCACACCCAGCAAATGCGAGCTGCAAGTGAGATTTGGGGGGAAACTTCATCAGAGCCTGTGACAAAGTACGGGGGAGTGGTGCCATGAGTGGTAGAAGAGCCACCTAGTAACAAGATGCCAGGCAACCAGATTGGCCACTCCAGAGGAAAATCTTTAGTGTGAAGGAGGGGTTGGAGTGAAAATGTATTAATAGCAGGCACAGTGAGTTGGTTGAGGAATCAGACTTCAAGGAGGAAGGGCTAAAAGAGTCATTCTTTCAGCCAGAGAGTTTCTCAGTCAACCAAAGGAGATTGAATGAGAGCAGGTGCTTTCTCAAAAAAAGCCTAGTGTGTGTGTGTGAGAGAGAGAAGAAAAATCAACCCACTTTTGAATCTGGTTAGAGGGAGTGACCTAGATTTGGGAACAGAGCTTTAGGCAAAAGGGTAGCCAAAGGCCTGCATGTGAGAGAGACCTGTGCCTTTATACTTTTGTAAAGATATAAAGAACTGTTTAAATGCATTCTTAAAATTTGTTTGAGCTTGGACATACATACAAAACCAATACTTTATTCTGTTTGTTGTTTTAATAAAGATTATAGTATGCTTTTATAAATCTTGACTTAGTTGAATGATTCTCAGCAGTTAGAACCGTGCTACCATAGATTCCAAAGGGGTTGTAAATAACAACAGAAACACTTTACCCTTTATACACAAAGGTGGTGTTTTAGGGAAGGCCAGAGCTGTGTATAAAGTGGAAAGGTACTTTAGCAGACTGGGGGGAGGGGAATCTGCCATTCCAGTCTGTCAGGAGGGGAAAACAGGCCTTGTTATCTCCACATAGTCAAAGACAGAGTTCCTCCCAATGCAAATGCTAGCTCTCTAATGAGGAGATTGTGAGCGTACATGGGCTGGCTATCTACTGTTCAAAATAGAGCTATTCTCTTTATAGAAATCCCATGTTGCTCCAAGGCAATTGGAATCATCTGTGAATATTTGCCTACATTTCTTTTAATTTTGCATCAAGTTATAGGCTTTTTAAAACATCTGTTTATTAACAGGGACTTCTTAAGAGAGAGAGAGATGGAGAGCCAGCAAAGCACTTTGCAGCAGTCTCATCCTCCACCCCAACCTTGTTGCTGGCAACTAAGCAGATGTAGTTTTCCTTTCTAATGCTACCACAGCCAATCTCTTGGCTAAGTTACACTGATCAAGAAATAATGCAATCCTAAGCGTGTCTGCTCAGAAATAAATCCCACTGGATTCAACAGGGACTTTTAATAACCATTTCCTCTTCTCAAGATAGTCTGTGGGCTGCAACCCCATGAGGAAGGGGAAAAGGATCACCTGGTTGAACTGTCATTGTCCAGCATGGAGGCTCCAGATCTTGGCTGGATTTCAACTTTGAAAATCCCTCACCACTGCCCATGCTGGCTGGCACTACTGAGAATTGAGTTCAACCACATCTGTAACCCATCCACACAGCTGAGAATAACTCCTCTAGAGAATCCTCAGTATCACCCTCATCCAGGAACATCCTGAATTTATTGGGTTCAAACCATTAGACCTATAGCAGTATAAAATGCGTGCAGGTTTGCAAGACAGCTAGGCCCATTCTGCCTGCTATTTCCCTTGCCTGTGCACGCAGTCACGAGTCTCCCTAGTCATCCCATCCTATCTTCTCTAGAAGCTAGAAGCTATTCCTGCTTCTGAATCATGGAGGCAGTAGTCACCCAAAGAATGGATGGAAGAGAGAGAAAATGGTTTCTCATATTTAGGATAAATGCAAAGCTTGACATATGATTACCAACAGCAGCTTCCTCCTTATCCCAAACAGCAATGATGATGATATGGAAATATGCTTTTGGACTACAACTCCCAGGATTCCTCAATTTTTGTTGTTCTGGCTGAGATTGCTCATGAAAGATGTCCATAGACCATGCCCCTCCTGCCTTAGATGATGTCAAGGGGTCTGTCTGGCCAGAGGGCTAAAGTACATATCATGGTACCAGTGGTAAATGGTGGCTTCCACACCAGAGGGGCAGTGAATCCACTCCTGGTTTTAGCCTGATTTTTAAAGGACCTATCCACGGTGTGGAACCATATCCCTAAAAGAGATTCAGCACTTCAGATAGCTCCTCTGAGGTTCAGGCTGAAGCCCACAATCGATTTACCACCCCACCAACTCAGAAGCCACCAGCCTTCACTGAATGAAATATAGTTTGATGTTGCATGGTGAGTGTTTATATTATGCTAGGCATATCCCTGTGACAGATTTATATTCAATTATTATTATCACCATCACCATAACTTTCATCATAACCATTTCCCTTTTAGACATTATTGTTTTTCTTATCATCAAAAGAAAAAGACCAGTACTTTTAAGCAAGGAGAAAGACCTTAGATCAGTGGTGGGGAAAATGCAGCCCTTCAGATGTTGGTGGACATCCCAACATTCCTCACTATTAACTAGACAGGGTAGTTTTGAGACAAGGGGAGGAAATGACAAGGAATAGTCATCCCTTAAACACCCTACCCCAACTAATACATGTTTCCTGTAATCCTCTAAATCATCTAAACCATCATACATCAGGGTTGAACTGTGTGGCAGGGAGGGGAAGACATTAGTTTATTCCCTTATTACTCCCAGAAGTAATTCATGATGAGTAATATAGACCATTTCCGCACTAGACTTTTATAGCGTTATTATTCCACTTTCAACACCCTATGGAATCCTGATGTTTGCAGTTTCTGAGGGGGCCACTTGGTTGTTGAAAGCGGAATAATAGCGCTATAAAAGTCTAGTGCGGAAATGGCTGTAGCTACTTTACCACATTACTTCCTAGCTATTATCAAGCGCTTATACTGATTACAGTCTCCAACTGCAATGCCCAGGCAGCAGTGTTTATCTGAATGACATGAAAGCTACTCATTTCTCTACCAGTCGGATTTCTTTTTAAAAAGTGCTTTGGGCAGGGTGTTCATGTCCTTTATCCTTAGTCTACCTTTGGATAAAAAGAAAAAAGCCTGTCTCTCTTTTTGGCGCAAAGACTGGAAAGATTACTTTTTGACTACAGTTCACAAAATCCTCCAGCCAAGATAGCCAGTGGCATGTTGTGAATAAAGTTCTATCTGCTTGGTGACATCAAAAAATTCTCCCTCCACGCACTCCCCACACCCACAACACACATAACACTCTTCAGATCTGGTAGGGTTCTTGTGCTGAGGAAAAGGCAGCCATCCAGCAAGAAACCTTTTGCCCTCAGAGCTGAGGCAAGCTTGAACTAGTGAATTTCTGCTTGTCTGTCAGCTGTTATAAGCAGAGAAGGCCTGCTGGAGGAAGGAAGGTGGCAACCACATTCATAGTCTTGCTGAGTTTTGGACCATGAGGCTGCCTGCAGTTTGTGTACTTTATATTAGGGCCTTATTTTTACACAATCTATTTCCTTTTTACATTTTCCCCTTTGTGGTTTTTACTGCAGCAATTTTATGATTGCTTTATTGCACGGTTTTAATTTGTACATTGCCCTAAGTGCGGTTGCAGAGTGGCAATGTAAAATCTTTAATAAATAATAAATCCATCAAAGCAAGACACAACTGCATTTATGTTACGCAAAATACTCCCACAAGTCCTCTTCAGTCACAAGAAGGCAATATCCTACTCCTGGGTAAAAGATTGTGCAGGGTGGGGTGGGGAGCTCTGGTGAAGGGGTATTTTTCTGAAGGAAATTGTCATATTGTGGATTACTTGGATTCTTAATTTAAATTGGTTCAGTTTGTCCTCCAGCATCACAGTGAGACTGTCGGCTTCTCCAATTGTCACAGTAACTGTGCCTTTTAATAGTGGCATGATACTCTTCACCAATGTGGAGAAAAACTCTCTCACTGGCTAATTACAGGCACAATACAAACAATTGCTGGAGAGCAAGGAACTACAGTCAGCCCTCCATATTTGCGGGTTTCACTTTTGTGGATTTGATTGTTCATGGATTATTTGCTGTCACCTCTGTTGCCTCTCTATGCCATTTTTAATAGGGACTGCAAGCCTCGCAAGACTGAGAAACTGTGAACGAGGCTTGCAAGTCCCTATTAAAAATGGTGTGGGGCAGCAGTGGAGGTGGCCATAAGCCCCACCAGCCAGCCACTTCTGCCTTGTGAGGGATCCCTGATGCCTCAAAGGAATCCACAGTGGGTTGAATATGGTGATCATACTTTTTTGTGTGTTAAATACGGTTTGGGAAGGCCTAGAATTATTCAAGGTTTTCCCACTTACACAGGGGTCTTGTGCCCCTAATCCTAGCGAATGTGGAGGGGTGACTGTACTACAATAAGAGTAGGACATCTATGCCTTCCAGATATGTAGTGGACTTCAATTCTCATCAGCCCCAGCTAGCACAGCTCATGATCAGGGCTGATGGGACCTGTCATCTGACAACATCCAAGGACGAATATAGGAAGCTGAATACTATAACAAGGAAGGAGGAATACACAGCTTCCAGAGTATGAATTATATATGGCAAGACTCTGATGCAGGGAGGCTGAAACCCTGATAGTGGTTACCATTATAGAAGGAACTGGAGTATTCTTTTATTGCAGGGGTAGGAATAGTCCTCTAGATATTGCTGAATGGCAGTTCCTAGTGTTCCTCATCCTTGGCTAGGGCTGCTGGAAGCTGCAGTTCAATGACAGCTAGAGAGCCACATAAGTCCTAGTTCCAGCCCATGGTCCTACATTCTCTGTCATAACTTGGGCTGGTTCTTGGCAGGGCTTGGGTGTGACACATTGCAAGTAACAACGTTATCTCTACCCACACTTTTGGCTGTTAATGAGAGGACAACAAAGTCAATCTGAAAAACAATAGAATGCTTACTATTGTCATTACTATCGCTATTACTAATTACTAATTGTCTATTAATATTACTATCATTTTTCTTATTGACAGGGCGTTCTCTCTATTAAGGAGTAATGTTTAGACATTATTCCAAAAATATTATTTTGCAGGTCCTGGGTTGGATTGGGTCTCTTTTTGTAATGTAACCTTTTTGCAATAGCATTTCCAAGCTCTGGAACATAACATTGTCCATTATGACAAAGGAAGTGAAACTTTAATTGAAGAATTTGAGGAAAAGGCTGATGTTAAAAGGAAAGGGAAAAAATGGACACAGCAAAAGCTGTGCAACTCTGATTATGTGACACTTCCTCTTAACTCCATACCTTGGCTTCCACTCTCCTCCCAAATTCTTCACTAGCTGTTTATCCTTGTTTTCAGTGCCCTTCTGTTCCTACAAATAACCCAACCCTTTCTCACTGGCTGCCTGCATCCTTTAAACTGCCCCCAGCACCTGTACAAGATGCAACCTTCCTTTTGATTCCTTCAAATCCATCCTCAAAACCCACATTTTCTGTGAAGCCTTTGCCTCAGCCACCCCACGCCCTGCCTGTAGTCTCCAACATTTCACAGATGAAAACTGTGATACATGTGGCCAAGCAACATCAGAGTGTGTTCAAGATGGCAGAAGTTGTAACTGAGGAAGGTCACACAAGCTAAGAGAGGCTTCAGCAGTTTGCCTTTGCCTGAGTCTACTGAGAAGGGGAAGATTCTGCGTCTCTTCCCTACTGAGTTAATTGAATGCAAATTACCTTTGCATTTTGAGTTCACTTTTCAGCAACAGAATTAAGCTGAGGACAAAGGGGGAAATTGGGAAGACGGGAGAGAACCTGGGACATTTTAAATGCAGCTCAAATAGCTAGATGATAGAGGATTCATAAGGACTGTCCCAGCCAAATCAGGACCGTTGGAGGGTATACCCTGCAACCAGGCCTAAAGGAATAGCAAGGAAAAAATAACTAAACTTTATTTCGTAGTAGGCCCCTCTGCCACTACTTCCCTCTAGCTTGCCAACTGTTTCTCTTTCTGCAAAGCACAAGCTAATGGTCCTTTGGGCTGTAACCTGTCTTCTGCTACTGCCCAAAGCACCACGCACAGACATATATTATCAGTGCTGCTATTGTTGTGGTGGCAGTGGAGAAACAGAACGAAGAAAGATGAAGCCCTGCTAAGAAAGAAGTCGTCACCGGAAAACCTACATTAATTTCGCTTAGTCCAGCCTGTCAAGCAATTCTGCAAAGCAGCATGACAGGTAGTGGTGCAGCGTGAGTGAAGCTGAACCAGCAGTAACTACTGAGTGGGCACTTCTGTGACACAAGCAACTTTGCAAACCACTTGGTTCAGCTGAGTATTTCCTAAACCAACTAGCTTTCTGGATCTGTGGTGCCCCCTAGTGTCTTCCCATTGCTACCACAGCTCTGTCCCCAACCAGGGCCATTCATCCCGCTATAACAGGCTCGTGTGGAAACCGACCAGGAGAGGGGCTCTGTGGATCACAGATCCTTGCCAGGGAAAATATACCCAAGGTGGTGGTGCTGGTTGTTTTTAAACACTTAGAAAATCTTGTAACACCTTTAATTGTTGTTATGTGCCTCCAAAGTCAACTCTGACTTATGGTGAGTCTATTACAAAGAGGGGTTGCATTGCCTTCCTCTGAGGCTGAGAAAGTGCGACTTGTCACCCAGTGAGTTTCCACTGCTGAGTAGAATTTGCTCTCCCACTCCAACACTGAAACCATTATACTGCACTGGGTAATGTAGAAATGTAAAGAATTATTGTAAAATTTTCTCACCTTGAAAAGAAAGAATGTCTCAATATGTCCGCTGGAAAAATATAGTCAACCGAAATGGTTTGGGGTTGTTTGTTTTTGCATTTTGTGATTATCCTCCTGAAATTTTGCTTGTATCCAAAAAAAAGACAATGTGCAGAAAGTATATTTTATATAAAAATGACTATTTGTATTAAAAAGTCCCAAAATTCAAAAGAAAAAAAAGAAAAAAGTGCAAAAATTCTCATAATCTGGCCCAGTAAGGAGAAAACCCTCCCAAAATTTCTCATTCAAGGAATTCAAGAATGAAGGAAGCAAAGAATTATATCCCTGATTTTTTGAGGCAAACAGATTTATCATGAGTTGTTATGGATTATAGTCCACATCATGGTTTTCACTAGAGAAGGAATGCATTTCTGTCCCATTTGTACATGTCAGTGGAAAGATTTTCCAGATATTCTCCGAATGCTCATATATCTATCTGTGTTGAGTAGTCATTATTATCTTACAGTCAAAATCTGATGTTGTTAGGTGATTGACATGTAATAGTAAAGAACATTTGACAGCTGCATGCAGTTCTAAATAAATATAGATATGATACATTGTTTACTATGAACATGATTTGCAAGTGTGTGTAAATGCATAGAAAAGTCTTCAGTTACCTTTATACTCTATCAGCACCAGTTATAATGTCAGTTTAGCACACACTCCTATCTCAAGTGGACGTATATGTTGCTGTTACTATGTACTTTCAGACAGAGCTTGATTTATGGTGATGCTATCCAAGGGTTTTCTTGGTAAAGATTTATTCAGAAGAGGTTTGCCATTGCCACCTTCTACAACCGAGACAGTGTGACTTGCCCAAAGCCACCCAGTGTCTCTGCAGGGATTCCAACCCTGGTCTACTACTATTCTACCATGTTGGCTTTCTACAGATGTGTTTGGCAGGTCTTAACTTGAGAAGAAAGGGGGAAAAAAGAAGAGGGCAATTACAATTAGGAATACTATGTAACAGAAATAAATCACAATAATAATTAACAAATCTCCTAAATAGATAACATAGCCAATGCCAGATACAGTCAGCCCTCCATATTTGCTAGGGTTAGGGGCACAGGACCCCTGCAAAAGTAGAAAAATCACAAATATCAAAATGTGTGTGTGTGTGTCTGTGGAAAGGTGGCCAAGGCATGTTATGGACAGCAGGCACCCAGGGTCCAAACCATATCAGAGGAAGGAGAGGGAAAGGGGGTGGGTTGGCACAGTGGCCCTATACTTCCTCTCTCTTGCCCCCCTCCTTCCTAGGGGGTGGACATCAGTAGAGGGTTTGTGGTGCTGAGAAATTGGGCCATGAGCCCTCCCTAGCTGGTCAGGCAGTTGCTGGTGGTAGAGTAAGAAGACCAGAGGTGGGTTTTAACAGTGCTGCATGGCCTGAATGAAGCTGCTGAGAGGGAAGTTTCCCCTGGAAGAGAAACACTTGAGGTGGGGGGCGCAGGGGTTGGAGAAATTCACAGATAATCAAATCCATGAAAATCAAACCCATAAATGTGGGAGGGATGACTTTAATGTAAAACACTAACACATTTTCAGTATTAGAAGCTGAATATAAATACTCACGAGTAACATATTTGTTCTGCTGGTAAACACAGCAGCCATAATGTTTTGGAATAAATGTTGCTTCCCCACTGTTAATAACAATATTAATTAAAACAATAAAGAAGGTGGTCATTCTGAACACATGCAGAGTGCCTGCCTCTCAACAGAGTAACCCCGGCCAACTCTGAAAGGCAAGGAAAGAAGGACATCCAGGTAAGGAGGGCAAAACTCCCAAGTTGGCTTAAGTAATATCAGTATGTCTCTCTTTTTGTTCATAGAAGTGAGCTGTTTGCCACTAAATGCATGTGTGTGTTCTGGCAGGATGCCCCGGGTTTCTTGCCCATTTTCCGTGGCTCCCACTGCTCTCTGATGAGCCCAATAACCTCCTTGGCCTCTGGCAAGACAGCTGGTGAATCACAAAGCCAGATGCATCTCCCACCCAGGTACTGGCATCTTCCCACATTCGGCAGACATAAAGCATCTTCCATGACTCCGAACAGCTGAGGAGTGGCTAGAAACAAAAGAAATGAAATCCCGGCCTTCTCTGGGAGCCCACCTGGTACTTGTCACAAGTCTGCAGGGGATCTGCAGCTGCAGGTAATGAAAGTTTGCCTAGGGCTCCTGCCATCACTCCCCAAAGAGGAGGCTGCAGACATGCTCCTGCAGTCACTGAACTGGGTAGGATCATACAGATGAAGCGCAGAAGAACAAAAGAACTGCCCTGTCAAATTATCCTTCCAAATCCTTCTGGAAAAAAACAAAAATGAGTAAACACAATACAGCAGGTTCTCCCATATCTGTCGGGGGTACGTTCTTGGACTTACTGTGAATAATGAAAAATGCGGATAATAAAAAATGCTATATTTTGGCCCCCAGGCCAGGTAAAACAGCAAAGGAGGCTACTGTCTGGCTCCTCCTTCTTGCCTTCCTTCCCTGTGGGACTTGGCAAACTCCCTACATACCTCTCTCCATCCTTGTCAGTCTCCAGCACTCACCTTGCAAAGGAGGTGGAGGGTGCACAAGGTTTGTTGAGCTCTGCTGCCTTGGACTCTCTCAGCTAAGGAAGGAGCCTGCCTCCCTCCCTGCCTCCCTCCCTCCCTGGCCCAAAGAGGAACACAGCTGCACACAGACACACCTCTCTCAACTGAGGGAGGAAGATGATCCTTCTAGTATTGTCTGATTTTGTTCTCTATACATTCATAATGGGCTTAAACGGGGTAGAAACTTGTGATTTTGCATCTTGGTCTAGAGCTGATGAGAATCACAGGCCATCTGGATGCCACACGCTTTCCATTTTCCTCTACCACAGCCTAACAGAGTTGTCTCAGAAGATACAAAAGGGCAGTTTGTACTGCAGAGGGGAGAGGCATCTGTGGCTTTTCAGGTATCAGAGGACTTCAACTCCCATCATTCCTGACAATTGACTACATAGACTAGAGTTGATGGGAGTTGGAGTCCAGGAACAACATCTGTTGAGTCGATCTTCACTTCTGGTCTTGTAGCTATTTTATTTTATTGTGTATTTCTACCCAGTTCTTCAGCCACAAAGGCTCTCAGAGAAGTTTACAAATTGTTAATTTGACAGTTTAACCACACCTACCGGCCCATCTGTTGGTCTTGGCCCATAAGCATCTGTTATGTCATCTTTGTTCCCCATACCAGGAGCTGCTGGGGCAATCAGATGGAAAAGTTGACCTTCTCCATTTGCACCTGCACCTTTCATAGCTGTGCAGGAAGAGAAAGTTCAGCAAGTGTAACTTGTATGACCACCGCCATCTGCTGATATTCCCTCTTCTTCACAACTATCAAGCTGTAGGAGTTCTGTCCTCTCTTCTATCCGGCCAACATGCTACTTACCTCAAACCCATTTATAAGCAGCCACTGTGGGTGTAGTAGTTTGAGCACTGGACTACAACTCTGGAGACCAGAGATCGAATCCCTGCTTGGCCATGGAACCCCACTGGGTGACCTTGGGCAAGTCACACTCTTTCAGCCTTGGACGAAGGCAAAAGCAAACCCTCTTTGGACAAATCGTGCCAAAAAAATTCTGTGTTTGGGTTACCTTAGGGTCACTCTAAGTCAGAAACTATTTGAAGGCACACAACAAATGGTCCTATGTAAAGGGGCCAGACTGGATCTGTGTGAAGTATTAGGAAGTCCCACAAAAATCTGGAATCTCCCATTGAGGTGGCCCTTTCTTTTGTGGTTCCCACGCCACCCACAGACGAGGGTGAAAGATGTTGCAAAAACACCTCTCCCGCTAGCCACAGAAGAGAAGGGAAGGATCAGACGGAGGGCTGGGAAGAAGACAGTCTGATTGTGTTTTTGTCTCACATACACACACCACTAAATAGGCGTCTCTAATAAGGAAGTGCCTCACCCACTGGGCATGCTAGTCACATGCCACAAAGCATGACTTTGCAGCTTTGCTGTTCACTATAGCCACACACAAACTGGGTGAGCAGGCCAAGCAGCCACTAGGAGTGACTAGTGTTGCTGGCGTGAAAATCGGAGAGGGCTCCTGTACTTTTAATGGTTGTATATAACAGGGAACTTCAGCAGGTGTTGCTTGTTACCGGTTACATCCTAAGCAATGCTTCTTCTACACAATCGTTTATGGTTCAGGAAACATCTCCAGTTTTCAGACTGGCAACCCCAGCGGTGATGTGATGAAGTGGCTTATGTCCATGAAAGCTTATGCTTGAAAAAGGCGCCACTGGGTTTCCTTATGTCTTTTTATGCTACAAACTGGCTACCAAGCCTATCTCTGTGAAGCCCAAGTTGCCCAGACACACAGGAAACAACTCCATCCACTCACTTCCTCCACAGTACCCTTACTCTCCATCACTAAATGTTGCCCACCTGGAGCCCTGCACACAAAAGCAGGTGAGGGAGGAAGCCAACAGAAAGAACATGAAGGGAAAGGGGGACAAAGGAGTCCCCAGCTGGGCTGCTCTGTCTGGCATTTCAGCAAGAGGTTTAACAAGTTACCAGTGCAACCCCTTAGGTGCCTCTACTCAGAAGTAAGCCTCGTTACAAGTAATGGATTTCAAGCCAAAGTAGGAAGGGAAGTTTGTCTCCTGTCTTGGTTCCTAGCTTCTTTGCCAGGAAGGTTCATGTGCCCACAAGAACAATTTGTAGACAGACATTCAACAGGGAACATTTGTGGCTGGTGAGATTACAAGAAAAGAGATTCCACGTTAGGAAGATCTTCTTAATTGTAAGAGCTGGAATAGGTTGTCTTGCAGGGTGGTGGATGTGCCTTCTGTGGAGACCTCTAAACAGAGGTTTGGATAGGCATCTTTTAGGAGGGCTATAGTTGCATATTCCTGCATGGCAGGGGCTTGGACTGAATGGCCCTTGTGTTTCCTTCCATCTCTAAGATTCTACGACTCTATGATTCTTGTTTCAGGGGAGCAATGAATCTACTCTAGATTTTAGTCCAAACTTTAAAGGAGCTATCCAAAAGGCTGAGACTGCTTTGGGAGCAGGACTCTGAACCTTGAACAGCTCCTTTAAAATTTGGGCAGACACTCAAGGGAAATTTGCCCCACCCAACACAGAAGTTACCAGCTGCTCTTGTCAGGAAGATTTCTCAGCCACAGGATGCAAAAGGATGAGGAAGCCTCATCTGTAGAATTGTTGACCATTGTGCATTTGTTAAAGGCACAGGAAAAGTCTTGCCAAGGGGAAATAATCTACAATAACCCCACTTAGCTGTCAGGTAAAACTGGTTTGTTTCTCCTTGTGCATCTGTAGGACCCTACTGAAAGCAACCTGCCTGAGAATCAAACTTTTGAGTTTGCCCTCCACTGGTAGGAACTAGTACTGTGCCTACTTTGGTGTAATTTCAGGTCTAGGGATCTAGTCTAGACAACACTTAAGTATATTGTTGGAAGTAGGTCTGAAAGGAGGCGTCAGAAGAGGAAACGTTCGATGACTCCTGGGCAGCATTTACATTATACGTCTCAGGACTGAGCATCTGGGCAAGAAGATGGATCTCTTGTTGTCTAAAGGTTTTGTTTTTTAAGGCTACCCGTTCCTGGTTTTGTAGGACATGCTGCCATCTCCTGGTGAGAATGAGTAGAGCAAGCCAGACTGTAAAGAGCATCTTAATCAATTGATTGTGTGTGTGTGTGTGTGTGTGTGTGTGTGTGTGTGTGTGTGTGTGTGTGTGTACCTTCATGTCGCCTATGGATTTATGGCAACCTCATGAATTTCGTATGGTTTTCTTAGGCAAGGAGTACTCAGAGGTGGTTTTGCCAGTTCCTTCCTCTGAAATATAGCATATAGCACCTGGTATTTGCTGGCAGCCTCCCATTCAGGTACTAATCAAGATTGACCCTGCTTAGCTTCTATGATCAGATGGGATCTGGTGCCTTTATGGTATTCAGGCATAATCAGCTGAGTAGGGCCTGTGAATGGAACATACAGCTTGGAACCAGAATTCTATTTTTTTTTTCCTTATTGGATTTATCTCCCACCTTTTTCCCAAATGGGATCCAAGGTGGCACCCTGTTGTTGTGTCCCTTGAAGTCATTTCTGACTTATGGTAATCTAATGCACAGGGTTTTCTTGGTGAGATTTGTTCAGAGGGGATTCGCCATGACCCTCTACTGAGGCTGAGAGCATGTGACTTGCCTAAGGTCACCAAGTTGATTTCCATGAACAAGTAGGGATTCAAACCCTGATTCCAGAGTTGTGTTCCAGCACTCAAACCACTGAATGCAGTAGAATTTATTCCACTGTAAACATATTGGATTAGGCTGTTCAACATTCCACCTTTGAAAGGCCAGAAACACAATCAACAAACAGAGAGTGGACACCTGAAAGTTACTACAGCATGAGCCAACTCAGGGTACCACAGGACTCTTGGTGGTTTTTGCTGCTCCAGATTAGCATGGCTGACCCTTCAGGAGTGGTTCCAACAGATGCAACAAGAGGTTTTAATCCTGAGCTGGCAACAGCATGACTAAGGCCATTTCTTCACTACACTGTTATCCTATTATTCCATTTTCAGAATCCCATGGAATCCTGGGGTCTGCAGTTTAAGAAGGGGCATTTAGAATTCTCAGCCAGGGAGCTCTTTGGCCTCAGAAAACTGCAAACCCCAGAATTCCACAGGATGTTGAAAGTGGAATAATAGTAATATAACAGTACAGGGTGGAAATGGCTTCAAAAAGCTTCACATCAGACTGCGGAAGAATAGGGACAGACTTTTTTTAAAGGTTGAAAACCCTAGTCAGTTAAACCTATTTTAATATTAAATTTTGCTCAGGCCAAGGATATATTTTATAAAGTGCATTTCCCACTTTTTACAGAACTATTACTTCTAGAACGGGAGTGAGGAACTGCAGGCTTTCGGGTAGGTCTGCCCTCTGGGGGTCCCAATCTAAGCCTCTGGGATTCTCTAGGTGGCCATGCACCCTTCTCTATCCCTGCCCCCATGATCTGGTGCTTTTTCAGCCTTTGTATTTCCCTCCCCCCACCCCACCTTTAAAAAGCTGAAAAGACCTTTTTTAAGGCTTTATTATTGGCAGTAAGAGATTTAAAGTAAAACTTGTAAGCTTTTTTGGTTTCACCCTTCTCCCTTTGGCCCCACCCAAAGAAATACACCCCTCCTTCCAAATGAAATTTTTCACCCTGCGGCTCAGAGAGGTCTCCCACCCTTGCCTCAGAGCATTGTTTTTCACTCCACGGTGTCAGCAGTTTCCAGCCTTTATTAAGCCAGGGCCCAACTTTATCCTAAACGTTCCCTTTAGGATTGATTTTTAAAACTTTTTATTTTGGTTTAACCATAACTTTGTCAAGCTAGAATCAAAAAATCACTCTGTGAGTGCGTGTATTAGGGATGGTTCTTTTAAGTCACCTTGTTCGACCTCCTCCTCAGTGAAGGAAACCCAGAACTGGAGCATACCCTGCCTTTTTTTGCAGACTTCCAGGAAGAGCCTACAACACCTCTAGTAATCAGCTTCACTGTTGATCTGCTCTTCTAATGTTCTGCCAAAATCTATCCTCTCCAAGCATGGCCGGTTAAATCTAAGCCCACCCTCTCGGCAGCAAATAACAAGTCTTCTGTATGTCCTCCTCCAAAGTTTGTAGGGCTCATGAGCTTGCCAGAGCCACCAGGATCAAAAAACGAAAGGCTCCATTTAACCCCAAGCTACCAACCTAGCAAGGAGGCTCCCTGCTGTGTCCCTGCAGGAGTCAGTGTCCTGGTCAGACCTCCTTCCAATCAGCTACCTCTGAGGATAGGTTATTCTACCACATCTCTGCGTTTAACATATGACTGGGCTGGTCAGGCTGTTCAAAAATGGGAGAAATAACCTGGCCTCAAAAGAGTCATGACAAAACAGTGCCTTGCACAGAAAGAGAAAATAGTTTCCATTTGAAAAACAACCCTCTAGAATATAGGTGCAAACTTTGCACTTTCAATTTTATTGCATAAAAGTGTTCTTTCACTTTCACAAGTATGGGAAACAGTGTTCTAGCCTCTGCTTTACACTGTCTCTCTGTGCAGCTGAATTTATCATACTGAACAGGCTAATTATGTTTCGATAATCCAACCAAATGCAAAATATTTATTAGTGTTAGCTGTAGACCACTGCAAACAAAATATACAGCAGAGTACAACACATTAAAAGATCCATTGACATAGGGACAGATGTAAAAGGCAGAAAGAAATTCTCAACCCGCAAAAACCATCAAAAAAGCACATAAATCAAAACTGCATCTAGATGCTTCACAGAATTTCTCAAGTTAAGCCTTTCCAAACCACCAAGTTTGCTTACAATCTTCATGCCAGCTGGTTCTAATTTTGTTTGCTGCTATCACACCCAACGCAGCATGGTACAGTACACACTCCTGTTGAACAGATAGAATACTGTGTTCTCAGTCAGCCAGCCACTATATTGTATTACAAAATCTGATACTAAATACTGTGGGGCAGGAATGGGCAACTGTGGAAGGCTAGAGGGACACATGAGCTCCCCAGGAGTCCTTGGAGAACCGCACCCCCCTCACACCCCTCCAGGAGAGATATCGTTTTAACTACCGGAAGTGAACTAGAAGTCTCTTTCTGTTCACTTCCTGGGGTTTTTTTTCTAAATAGGCCTCTCCTGGGCCTACATTAGCCTGCAGTGGGAGAAGAAAATGCATTTGGGGCAAAAAAACCTGTTTTACTCCTGGGGAGCACTGAGAACCATAAAAACAGTTATGGGAGGCCGCATGTGACTCATGGGCTGCCATTTGCTGAAATCTTAGTTCTACAAAAGCCTGCCTCAAAAAGGGGTGGGCAAGATTAGAGAGGGATCTTGGGGTCTGATGGCCTTTATTTAATAGTGGCAAACCACCAAGAACAATTGCCCTTTATGAATTCCCTATTCAGGGCCGGATAACACCAGTTCAGCTATAGGCTAACTTTCTCTAGGACAGTTATCAAACATCCTTCCTGGAGGTTTTCAGTAGAAAGGGTCACTCTCGTAATTCACTTGGGGAAATTAGAAGCCATGTGGGTTGATTAGCAGTCCAAAGGACAAGAGCCAGGATGTCCAAAACTGGGGAACCAAAACTGACAGAAGGTGCACAGAAGGTTAAGTCTCTGAGCTGGCTTGCATGTCTTTGGGCATTTCTGCGCTAGCCTGTTATAGCACTATTATTCCACTTTCAACATCCTATGGAATCCTGGGGTTTGCGGTTTTGGGAGGGGCCTCTGGCTTTCACAGAGCAGGTAAACTAACATTGCTTCCAGTGGCCATAGAGCATTTGCTGCTTGACATGAGGGAAGCTAGATTGTTCGGTGCAAACAATTGGTGTAGCACCAGCTAAGCTGCAGGTGTGCTGAGCATCTCCTCAAGCATTCCAGCTAGTCTCTCTGAGGAGGACACAGAAGTCACCAACTATTTTATTTTTATTTCCCAGCATGACTCCTATACTTTTAACACAGGATGCATGCCAGGAACAAAAAAACAACCGGTGAAGCAAAGGCAGATTTCCATGCTCTTTTTCTGCATCACATGTACAGGCTTGGCCATGCCAGTCCCCTCTGCCGCTGCCCCCCCCCCCGGCCTTTTTCCTAGCCAGGCTCCTGTTTTTCTTCACGCTAGCCCAATACTCAGAAATCAAGCATTTCTTTTTCCAAGTTCAAGAAATGCTGCTCATTCAGCTGATTTTTTTTGGGGGGGGGGGATTAACTGAATTTTATTTTTAAAACAACACAAACCGTTGTTGAGGAGTTGTTGAAGAAAAAAGTCAGGAAAAAGTCATTATGATATTCACATATCATATTCCCTTCTAAATTACATTCTCTTTTGATACACTTGTTAAGTGAGTCAAACCTAAGTTATAATTCAAACCAAGATTGCAAAGTACAATAATTAAATTTAATGTGTTTTTCCTAATATCTGAATATGACGGTGGAGGAGATGTGAATGTGGTGCTTTTATCAGTGAAGATAATAAATGGAAATTATGCATCATGGAAACTTGTTTCAGTTTGTTCTTTCTACCATGCCTAACAGCAGATGTAAGTTCCTCCCTTCATGTGATACGCCATCCACTTACCATGTGCTTCCACGGTAGTGCTGTTCCAAGCCACTTCCAACTGATGTTAAAACGTTGTGATGCTAGAGTAAGGATGGAGAGTCAACAGCTTTGCAGAAGTGGCTAGGAGCTGAACTGGTGCCTGCACGACCCGTGGGCTAAGACCTGAAGTCATTTATCAGCAGTGCCATCAGGGCAAGACTTAGAGGGAGATGTGCAAGGCCCACTTAGCAAGGTAAGCAGAAACGCCTGGTTATGATCACAACATTTAGAAGTGACACAACACACACAGTAGGTCCTCATCAGATCATTAGGCCCTAAGTATATAATGACCTGCTTGTACTATTGCCAAAATATATGGACTATCCATTCTAGACCTCTGCTATACGGTCCTTCCCCCATCATAGGATTCAACAGCTGAGAATAATCCTGCTTGTCAGCATAGCCCAGTTATTGTTGTTGTTGTTGTTACTGTGTGCCTCCAAGTCTTTTCCAACTTACAGCAACCATAAGGTGACCCTATCAGAGGGTTTTCTTGGCAAGATTTGTTCAGAGGAGGGGATTGCCTTTGCTTTCTTCTGAGGCTGAGAGACTGTAACTTGCCCGCAGTCAGATATCAAAGTGCAGTCAGCCCGCCGCATTTCTGGGTTTGACTTTCAAGGATTTGATGATTTGCAAGTTTCTACAACCCCTGCCCCCCCCCCCCATCTTTTCTGGATGAATCCTCCCTCTCTGCAGCCCCAGTCAGGTCCTTTTCCTCCTCTAGCAGCTACTGCCTGGGAAGCTAAGAATGACTCACAATCTAATTTCTCAGCACCACAAACCAAGAGAGAAGAAGTATAGGGCCAACATGTAGATCTGCCCCCTGCTTCTCTCTCTCTTCCTTGACCTGGTGTGGACACATGGAGCCCACTCTCCCCACCATGCCTCAGCCCCCTTCCCATAGACACACACACACACATTTTTATATTTGTGAATTTTCCACTTCTGCAAGGGTCAAACTTAACTCTAGCAAATGCAGAAGGTCAACTGTATCTGTCTAAGAGGAGAACAACTTAACCCCAGGTACCAGTAAAAGCAATTAGGATTCCAGATGGTATATGTTTTAAAAGCACAGAAAGCTGTGCTGACCCATTCAGAAACAAAAGGCAAAATCTAGGGATATAGTTCTTTTATTTGTACCAACTCAAATGTCACAAAAGTGTGAAAAGAAAAGGGAAAGAGGAAAGGCACCAATACTGGAAGAAGAGGAGACAGAATCTCAAATACACACAGAACCAAAAGTGTCACATTGTCCAACACATACAAAAAATTATGAGATATCTTGTAGCCCTTCCACAGCAATGAGGGATGGGCAACTTGTGGCCTTCCAAACGTTGTTGGACCGCAACTCCCAGCATTCTATGCTCTCTTGGCTTCCTGGGAATTTCAGTCCAACAATACCTGGAGAGCTACATCATTCTCGATCCTGGGCCTCTTTCTTTCTTTTTTTTTGGGGGGGGGCCTTACCAAA
Organism: Cyclura pinguis; assembly: GCA_030412105.1. NCBI lineage: Eukaryota > Metazoa > Chordata > Lepidosauria > Squamata > Iguanidae > Cyclura > Cyclura pinguis. Next base: position 190,831,096 of record CM059600.1, on the reverse strand, counting down.
AGCAGACCCACTGAAATGAATAGGACTTGTTAATTATTGAACAAGCTAACATGGCATCAGCACAGGATTTTTTTCTGTAATATGACATTGCTTTGATAATGGTGTTATTAAAATTTGAGTTAGAGATGAGCTTTGATTTATTGTAGAACAACAAGAAAGTTTATTAAAAGGCCCACAGAGAAACCTGGCAATTTTCGAGAGGCTCACAAGAGGAAATGCATATCAGAACCACGGATCCATTCAGTCACAGAGCCCGACTATACATCTAAATTCCCCTGAGGGAGAATATCTTCAAAAAGAGATGCATGGGATTGTTATATATATTTATTTTAATTTCTGTATAACTTAAAGAGAGAGCCAGTGTGGTGTAGTGGTTGGGCACTGGACTACCACTATGGAGACCAAGGTTCAATTCCCTGCTTGGCCACGAAAACTCAGAGTGACCTTAAGCAAGTCACACTCTCTCAGCCTCAGAAGAAGGCACAGGCAAACCCCTTCTGAGGGGGAAAGATGAGGGCACACAACAGCAACAGCCTCTGAGACCCCCATCTCTGTATTCTCTCTTTCCCTCTCTCTCTTAAAGGTGGAGTAAGCTTTGGAGTTTAATAGAACTCTTTATCAAGCTCAATGTTAAGCAAAGTGGGGTGGTGGAGAAGCTCGCCAAAGGCTGTAGCCACAAAGACTGTATCTAACCACTGTTTTAAAATGGAGGAGGAGGCTGCGGACTTAAACTGGACCAGGCTGTTTTAAATGCTCTACAAGGTTCAGGTTGCACTGAGGACTGCTGGGACAAGGGAAAAAAATAGAAAGTTGATCCTCTGTGTAACCCCTATACCCCAAGGAAACTTCACAAGCACTCTAACGTTAGGCTGCTTAACATTATTTATTTTCAAATTTCAGTTTTGCAAAAATCAATTAAAAATACACTCAAAAACATACCGTATGTAGGTACTGGAATCTTACTCAATTACTCTTTCTCAATTTTCATCCCACCTTGCAAAATCTAATGAGGGTGGGTAGAACTAAGAATTAGAGAACTCAAATGTGTGTTTTTTCCCCAAAAAAATATTAAGATAGCTGGCTAAAGAATTGCTATACAGACACACACATGCACACTTACTTTATTTAAACTACTATATAGAGAAGAGATTTTGGTTCTTCAGATATTTGGGGCTACGACTCCTATAAACCCTTTACCTTTGGCCATGCTGGCTGGGGTTTCTGGTAGTTCAAGTTCAAAACACCAGCAAGACCAAGGTTTTCCCAAGCACAATGTAAAACTTCTGTTTTACCTTCTGGGCTAGGAAGATGCATCAATATCCCTTAGGGCTGCCAAGCAAAATACGGGATAGAGCTCCAATCTTATTAATGGCTGTGCAAAAGAAGGAATTTCAGCAGCTGCTGTTTGTTGCAAGAAGAGCTCCTGCTGGCATTCCCTCTTTTACAGAACCCTTAATGGGACAGGAGCCTCGACCCTTACGTCACCTGACAACCCTAGCATCTCTGAGGAATTATTACATGTGGTTAAACTCAAAATGAAGGTAGAGAAGGAACACTTTCTCTAACATTCACAGAGTCTAAAATTTAGAGTCTAACTGGTGACCTTGATGAAAATTTATGCCATGCTAGATCTGTCAGCTTTTAAGGCATCACAACAGTGTCTGCTGATTGTGCTGTAAGGGGCAGCCCTGCTGGAACCTGCGCTCTCTTTTGAGGGAAAATTCTCTTGGGCATCCTATTTGGAACTATAGGGCCAACCCAGATGTAGGAGGAGAAACAAAGCCGAATCAAGTAGTTTGGGCACTGCTGCAGCTAGAGAATAGTTTGCATGTGCATTTCTCTCTTTCATTAAAGGCTAGGCAAACTCATTGGGGTGCTAAACTAGTTCCTGGGAGATTCAAGTTTCAGTCCCTGCTTAGCCATGAAACTCACTGGGGAATCTTGGCCAACTCACTCACTTTCTTAGCCAGGCCTCACAGGATCAGGTGGGGAGGAAGAGAGTCATAAAGAGGTCACTGGAGGAAAGGAAGGATATAACTAGGGCTGCAGGAGTGAAAACTGGAGGAAGCGCCTATACTTTTGATGGTTTTGTAAAAGAGGATATTTAGGCAAGTGTTGCATATTATCTACTTGTGTGATGGACAACACCTGCTGAAATGTGTTCCTCTATGCAACCATTACAGGTACAGGAGTCCTCTCCTATTCGCAGCCTGGCAATCCAAGATATAACTGTAATACCTAAATAAACAATTTTTGTATTTGAGCTAGGGTTGCCAGATGAAATTCAGCAGAGGGCTCCTATAACTTTAATAGTAGCATAAAAGAAGGGATTTCAGCAGGTGTTGCTGCCTTGCAAATATTAAAGGTATAAGAGCCCTGGCAACCCTAACCTGAGCACAGCACCCACTGTGGATGTTACATGATAGGGATACCAGACGATTCCTTTTATTGGGTCAGAGAACTGGTCCACTTAGGTATCAGGCAAGGGTCTTTGCCTACACTTCCAAGAGATGCCAGAAACTGAACTTGGGACCCAAAAGTGTGCGATGCATGGGCTGAGCTACCCTGCTTTACTGGGTATAGAAAACACAAGGTGTTTCATCCTGGAAGACAAATATGACAAAAGTGGCAGAGAAAAATATGCCTGCAATTATTTAAGTGAACAGAAGGTGGCACTGCTGCTCCATCAATGTCACGCAAGACCCACTGGATGCATTTGGAGAATCCCAATGGGTGAAAAGGCAAGACAGAGGTGTCAATCTCCACATAGGCCTTGCCGCTTTGCAGGGCAAAGTGGAAATAGGCAGGGAAGTGTAAGGTTTTGTCAGTGCTTATTTTAAGCCAGGAATCAACCTCCAAACTTACGCAGCATTTAAAGACTGAGCCTCTGAATAAAGTTTTTTAAAGGGCAAGGTCTTCTGAGAATGTGCAAAGAGCATTCCCTTCACTACTTAGCAACCATAGGTATCCCTGTCACATCTACAAAACTGAAGTAGCATACTCAACTGAAGTAGCATACTCCTATGCCTTTAATACCAATGTTAGACTTCATCCAGTGGTGCTTTATTCAGCATGTGGACTGGAAAAACTCTTTAAATGTATTATTATCACTATTTGTTACATTTATATCCCATCTTGACTTAAACAAAGTCAAGGCAGCACACATGGTCCTCTCCCCCATTTTTATCTCCACAACCACCATGTGAAGTAGGCGAGCCTGTGAACTAGTGCCAACCCTATAGTCACCTAATGAACTTCAATAGTGTTGACCGTAACAAAATCCAAAACAGACACTGGTGATATCTTTATCAGGCTAAACAGGAGCTGCAAAAACCAAAAAATGCTAGCTTTCAAAGCTCACTGACTTCATCATCAGGCAAAGACTGTACAGAATTCAAGTACAGAAACATAGGTGATATTGTTGGAGCCTCAGGTTGTTGTTGTCAAGTAGTCTCTGACTTACAGCGACCCTAAGGCAAACCTACCACAGGGTTTTCTTGGCAAGATTTGTTTAGAGGGGGTTTTGCCTTTGCCTCCCTCTGAGGCTGAGAGTATGTGACTTATCTGAGCTCACCCAGTGGGTTTTCATGGCCAAACAAACATTTGAACCCTGTTCTCCGGAAGTCCTAATCCAGTGCTCAAACCACTACACCATGTTGGTTCTGGAGTCACAGACTGCAGGTATGCATTTCCAACAGCCACCTGTATTTCTCTGCATGAATTCCTGTGGTACCTTCAAAAACGATCATAATTCAATTTTATTATATTTTATTTGTCTTCTTTCTGGCCCAAAGTGCTTCATGGTCACATAAGGATTTGAACTTGAGTCTCCCTAAACCTAGTACAACATCTCCATACCTTCTCCATACCATGGTGCAGATCTTAAGGGCCCTGGAAGACATGTGCCTCCTTTTGCTGTTTCTTTACCTGAGAAGATGGGAGAGGCAGGCACAAGCTGGACGGCTGCCATTATCCAATTCTGCCCCTTCTCAGCCATCACTAGAAGGAATTCAGGTGAACCATCTTGGCTTTGAGGAGACAAACAGTGTGGAATCATGCACAGCAAAGAGGGGGAAAAAGAAACAGCAGAACAGAAGGAAAAAAAGGAGGAGCAGTTGGCCAAAGAACCAGGCCAGCCCAGAAAGACAGCAGAAGTAGTGCAAACCTGAGAAGAATCAGATGCAAACCAGTTCCGGTCCATCTGGGCAACTGATTCCACTCCTAACTCTCGCACTCTTGTTCCTTTTTTCTCCCAGCCCTTTTCCATTTGTCTCATGACTTTTAAATTGTAAAGCTGAGAGCAGGAATATCTAATTATTGGTTTTTACAAGTTACACCAGGTGCCTTTTACAGCAGAACAAATATATAGATATTAGCAATTATAAAATTATAGTAAATAATGATAAAATCAGAGCTGTGTAGGTCCACCATGAACAAATCATAAAACACACTTGGGTAATAAAGATGGCTCCTAATAAATATATAACCCAACTCTAGATTTTTTTTTAAAAGCCAGTAGGTGGGTGGTTCATCACCGAGAGGGTCACTTGTCTCAAATAGAACTGCCAACTTTTCAACTGAACTCTGCAGCTGTGTTTAACAGATATTTAAAACATAAGGGTTAGCAGGTAAAGTTCTTCATAGATAGAATTCTTACAGTTCAATTGGATTTGTTTTGTTTCTACAAACATAGAAACAAGGGTTGGAGAAACACGTGTCATCCTAATTTCAAATCAGCTGAAGTTAGAGTTGCAACTTAAAAAAAAAAAAACAGACCCTGCTCCCATACCCTAATATTAGCTTGGTCTTCAGGTATAACTAGGTGACTACAATTATACATACATAACATTAAGCTGCATGAGACTGTAGCTCCCAGCTGTGCTGGCTGGGGATGATGGGACACATAATCCCACAGATCTGAAAGGCATGGGTTGAGGGAGCCCTACACTTTTCTCTAGATCAAACTAAAACCATTCTGTGTTTTGGGCACCCTAAAAATAATTTATCAAGGCATAAACTAGGGTCACCATACATTGAAAAGCAAAAAAAAAAAATTTACTGACTGCCTACTTCCAATTACTGATCACTGTCACAACTCTCGGGCCGCATCACTGCTCATGAGGTAAATTGACAGTGGACAGTTAAAAAAAAAAGACAAACATCCAGCTAGAAATATTAATTCTGAAAAAGAGGACATGACCTGGAATAGGAGGATGTAAGGTAAACCTACATAAGCTTTTGTGGACAAGAACTCCTATCCCTTGTTATGTGAAGTACTTAACTGATGGTTACACATACTTGTAGGCAGGAGAAGAAGAAAATCCAAGATGTTGTTAAAGGTACAGACCACATTGCCTTTTTTTTCCCCCTCTTGTGAATTAGAAATCCTAGCTTTAAAATGGGAAACACTGAAAAACCAGGTTGAAGTCCCTAAGCTATGGAACCTGCTGGGTGACCTTCAGCCAGCCACTGTCTTTTCAGCTGTCCTGACTCACAGGGCTGTTGAGAGAAGGAAAGCCATGTATACCACTTCAAACTCACTGGAGGAAAAGCAGAATATAAACTGAACTAGCAAGTAAACTAGCATCAACCCTCCCTAGGATAGGCCATTTCCGCACTAGACTGTTATAGCGCTATTATTCCACTTTCAACATCCTATGGAATCCTGGGGTTTGCAGTTTAGGGAGGGGCCAGTGGCCCCTCCCTAAACTGCAAACCCCAGGATTCCATAGGATGTTGAAAGTGGAATAATAGCGCTATAACAGTCTAGTGCGGAAATGGCCATAGTTAATGGTCAGGGAGGATGAGAGCTATAATTCTCCATCCCCCCCCCCCCCGCTGTCCCAGATCAACTTCACATACTTTAGCTAGAGCACCACACACATGCAACTGGTGAGTTAAAGAGTCCCTTCAAAGGGCAGAATGTCCCCACTGTATTTCATTTCATGATTAGATGTGGTCTGGTACCAACATGCACAATGGTAACAATTTGCGGTTTATTTTTACGTGAATACATAGAATTGTATGAGTGCAATCTCTGCACAGTGCTTGAGTGGTTTCTGGCATTTTGAGTTAGGGAATCTAGAACAACTTCCATTTTGACCTCTTTATCATTGATGCAGATCATAATCTCCATTCTAGCTGTACGTCTATATTTAAAAGCTTGGAATAGTTACTTTTTGGACTATAACTCCCTAAAACTCCCAGTCAGCATGGCCACTGCTTGCCTAGGAGACATAATCAAAGAAGTTGCTTTTGCAAGCACTAGAATGAAAGACAGTTACAATTAACTGTATCCACTCTGTCTACCATACGGATGTGGCTCATCAGCTGCCTGACAGGCAGAGATACACCTGGTACAGTTCGTCTCCCTCCCCCTCAGCATTGCCTCTCAGTTTCTGGAAAGGCTCCGCTAGGGTTAGCCATGCTTGTTTGTCACAAAATCAGCCACGATATTTTTTTTTTTTAATAATTTTATTAAGTTTCACAAATAAAAAAACATCATCTCAAATTGTACTTTTACATGTAATGTTTTTGTTCTTCCACTCTGATCTAGTTTTCATTTTCTAGATATCTACTCACATATAAAAAATTATGCCTCACAATTCCATGTTCATCTTACGTGTTAGATCTTGCATTGTAATCAGCCACGATATTTATGACACCATAAAGATTATAAATTTGCTTGCGTTTAAGGTGCCAAAAGCTCTGGTTCAACAGCAGACGCAGTGCTTTCAGGGTGAACAAGAGGAAAATTTGGATTTACTGGTAGATCTCTGAGTAATCCATAAGTATTTCCAATTCCCAACGTGTGATCAATAGCAGCAATAAAATTATATCCTTCCCACCCTATACATACTGTTGAAAGGGGATAGGCAGAAAGTAACCAGGATTGAACGTTTGTGTAGAAGGACTGTGACATCCATCCAGCCCTCATACTCAAAACAAATTCCTGGGCTTGGAATGTGCTTCTTTTGCTTCAGGCTTTAGTTGGTGGGTCTTTGATTTTAATAAAATACAAGTAGTTTCTGTTAAGCTTGAAGACTTCCTGTGTATGTGAGAGAGAGAGAGAGAGAGTTTAGTGTGTGTGTGTGTGCGCACATGGGGGGAGAAGGGATGTGATCAGATAATGTTCCATGTGTTTAGCCTCTGCTTACAGTCACGGATGAGGATTAAGGGGTTAACCCAAGCCTTCCCAGAAAAGGTGAAACTTGAGACGGGATCTGAAGGAGGAGATGCAGCTGTTAACAAAAGCACACAGCCTCGGTCAGAAAAAAATGAATTCTTTAGAAGGCTTTCTTCTCTATTAACTGCTGGAACCTCATCCCACAACTAGTGACTGCAGTGTGTGATGGCATAATTTTAAGAACTTATGGGAACTAGATGGGAACCTCTGAAAGCTGGAGGGAGGAAGTGGGGTGATTAGATAAGCGCTTCAGGGGCTTGAGAGGGGGCTTCACCTCTGAGTTGGAACAAGGAACAAATCACCACAAATCTCTGGGTACGGTTTTCAATGAATGCTTTAGCAAATCCACATCCTTCCCTCCCAGGGATCCCCAACAGCAACCACTCAGGGTGGAGCGTGTTGGTTAATGGGAGCTTTTTCAGTTAGTTAAGCAGCCCTTTTTTGCCGAAAAGGCCCTATTAAAACATGCGTGGCTGGCCAGCCAGGTGGAAAGCACGGGATTTACTGGAAATCTATGTGGTGTGAGAAGGCCAGAGCCAAAGATTTACAACAGCGGTCCATATTTCTGATTTTTTTCCCTTAAGCTCACTTTACCTGAACAAAGAGAGAGTACCACAGTCCTTTAAAAAAAAAAAAAATCAGGCTGAAAAGGAATCATTTTCAGGTTAAAGGCTATCCCAACAGTCTCGTCCTCTAGCATTGTTTTGTTTTTTAGGTCAAGGAACATAGATGCTCAAAATGGAACATTGGTTTTAAAAGGACAGCTATGCTCTATAACATATGCGGGAGGACATCGAGAATTTGGACAAATAACTTTTTTAGATTACTTGTCACAGAACTTTTATAGTCCAAAAGTAACCTTTTCCCAGTTCTGAATATATTTTCTTAATTTTAATTTTTGAGTTGCATTAATAGCCCTCCTTCTCTCCAGTGAGCTCAAGGCAACATACCATGGCACTCCTTCTTCATCCCCAATTTATCCTCACAACAACTCTGTGAAGCAGATCAGGCAAAAGAGAAAGAGAGAGAAGTTGACACAGGTTTACCCAACTAATTTCATGGCTCAATGGAGAGGAACTACAACCTGTCCCCAGTCCGGCACCCTAACCACTACACAACACTGGCTCTCTGTGCTGTAAATAAGTGCCCCAATTCCATCAGAAATCACAAGCAGTCAACAATCTCCTTATTGGGCCACACCAGCATCCACCCATCAGCTCTAGTGATTCCCATATTCTGGTTAGGGGCCCAAAGACAGAGTGAAAGTGTCCCACAGCCACGTACAGTAATCTCCTAGATATTCCTCTCTACCTCCTATAAGCATCATCATGACAGAAGGAGTAAGGAAAAATTGGGATGCCCTGACACACCCCAACACTATTTCAGTGAGATGCCAAATCATCTCCACCACCTAAAAAGTACAATACAGTCCCAACCCTGAGTCCTACTGTATTAGGAAAGGGGAAGCATGGAATACCAGGAAGTGATATGAACCAAGATCCAAACGAGGTAATTTAGCTGATGAAGTTGCTTTTACAAGTAGAATCAAGAGGAGGTGATCACACATATCTCCAGGGTTTTCTTAAAGCTGTTCAGAAGGACTGGGAAGCCCTCCAGAGGAGCTTTTTGGTGGCACAAAGACTGCAGGGGGACAAGGAGCAGTTAAAACTACCAGCAGACATGCTAGTCTGCTAGCATGTCACAGCATTTAGGCCACTGGGTAAGCTTGGACTAGGCGAAAGGAAGAGAGGCAGCATGGTGTAGTGGTTTGGCTACAACACTGGAGGTCAGGGTTCAATTCCCTGTTCAGGCATGGAAATTCATTGGATTACCCTGGATGCATCACACACTCTCAGCCCCCAGAAAACCCAATAATAGGTTCACTTTTCGGTCACCATAAATTAGAAACTATTTGAAGGCACACAACAACAATGTGAGTTATGTGCTTTCACAGTCAACTTCAACTTATGGCACCCCAGCTCTGAGTAGGGGTTGGAATAAATCAAAGAGCAACCAGAAGGCACATGCATACACATCATATGATTTTCTAGGCAAAATTTATTCAGAGGAGGACAGCCATTGCCTTCTTCTGAGGATAAGAGAGCATAACTTGCCCAGGGTCACCCAGTAGGTTTCCATGATGAGGATTCAAATCCTGACCCCTCAAAGTCCTAGTCCAACACTCAAGCTCTCCTTTGAGTTAGTGAGATAATATTCTCAGAAGCACTTTGGATATGTGAGAGTGTTATATGTACACCAGAAATGGCAAAAACCAATGGAGGACAAAAGAGACTGCAGTTTCCCATGATACTCTCTGACCTCTGGGTCCTCCCCTTAAATAAAAAAACTCCAGAGGCAGACTCCAACCCAGAAAAACTGATGAGCAAGAACTCATCCAGAGACTACTCTGCTCTATCTCCTTCAGGGTCAATAGGAACAAAGACCTTTTGTAAACCACCTCACATGTGTTAATCATCCCATCAATGCAAGAATGTCTATGTTTTTTACCCAACTATTATTTCTTAATAGCTACTGTTAAGCTAATGATTGCTGCTTTTGCATTTCAATTCTGTCTTATCCCACCAAGTACAGTCCTGCAACTATTCATCTAAGCAAACAAGCAATTGGCAGTTGAGGCAACATTTCATGCACCTGATGAAGTGAGTTGTAGCCTACACATTTTGCCAAATCTAGTTTGTTAATCTTTAAGGTACCACAAGACTTTTTGTTGGGGATTTTTTTTAGCAACAGACTAACATGTTACCGGATCTAGAAAGCAGGTAGGATTTTTACTGAGTCATAAAAATATGTGAGGTAATTTCCAAAGAAGTGCTTTAAAGGACAACTATGTCAACAAGCCAAAAGGACACATACCCAAAATCTGAGAGACACCTTCACATCCAACATTGAAAAGGGTGTCTTCATAATGTGGATGCTGTGAATCTGAACTTACTGCCATATGACAAATATTTATTGTAGGAGTAGTTTCTGCTGCCAGTTTTGTTTCAGCTCTGAGGTACATAGGGGCAGGATCACAGAATCAAAAGAGTTGGAAGAGACCACTAGAGCCTCATCATCCAACCCCCTGCCATGCAGGAACACACAGCTAAAGCACTGCCAAAAGATGCCCATCCAACCTCTGTTTAAAAACCTCCAATGAAGGAGAGTCCACAACACTGAGTCCATTCCACTGTCAAACAGACCTCACCATCAGGAAGTTCTTCCTAATGTTTAGATGGAATCTCATTTCTTGCAATTTGGATGCAACAAACCAGGTGTATAAATGACATCATCGGGGACATAGGAAACTCCATTGCTTGGAAATTTACTGTTTTGGCCGAGCTCTCGAGCTATCTGATATTGAGTCAAACCATTTAATTCAACACTGCCTACTCTGATAGACAGTGGCTCTCTGGCCCTCAGTCTTTCCCAGGCCTGTTTGGAGATGCCAGGAATAACACTGGGAATCTTTGAAAGCAAAGTATGAACTCTACCACTGAGCCATGGTCCTTCTCCTCCTTGATCAAACGCGGCTGACGAAGCCCCCTTCTTTGACTCAGTGTCAATTACAGAATTGTTTCAGAACTGCTAAAGAGTTCAGACAAATGGAGCTAAACATTTTTGCATCTCAGTCCCAGACACTTTCATGCACAAATACCAACAGTCTCCCCACCATGGCTCCTTTCTTGTTTGTTTGTCTTTTTTCCATCACCTGGCCCCAGACACCCTGATGGCTCAGTGGAACAAACCTGTCTAGACTTGAGGGAGTCGCTCATTAGCTAAAATAATACACTCTCTCTTAATAGGCTCTGACAACAAACAACTCTTGCCAAAGTGAGAGGATGCCAGATATGCCATAGAGAATGTGAGCCTCTTGGTAAGCAGTGAGATCGTGGAAAACACACACACATACACACACACAGAGCTAGATTACAAGTCATTGGCAGGACTTGAGGATGGAGTTGTTTGTTTGCTGACTAATGCTTAGTACAACACTCAGTGTTTTAAACACTAGCTAAAAACAAACAGAGAAAACCATTATCCTGGAGTTGGCTAGCCACTGTTTAGGCTGTATCACTTCAGAATCAAGATGGGGGCTCACATAACCAAATGCTTCTCTATATTGGAGGCGGGCAGATTCCTGTTTCAACTTTCTTTAAAACAGGAGTTCTTAACCTGTGGTCCATACAACACTAGCAGATTCACAGATGGTCTACAATGTACCTGTGAATGGGTTACCAAAAATTACAGGTTTTTTTTTCCCCTTTTGCTTCCTTCCTGATGCTTTGTAAAATGCGTCTAAATGCATTTTTCTGGAGAGGAGGTTCATAGCTTCCATCAGACTTTCAAGGACATCTGTGAAAGGTTAAGAATTACAGGTTTTAGAAGAACTACAAGTTCTAACAATGGGAACCTTGTCCAAATGACACACTTAGCAAACCCCACCCCAAAGAACTCTGTCCCTGTTAGTCTCTTGCAATAAAATAACAAAAAAAATCTTCTGCCCTATTGACGACCTATCATTTTTATTTTGCTTAAGCTGTGGTAGGTCCCTCAGTCTCTTGTACATATTTCAGCCGATTTTGATAGCAATCTGACATCAGAAGAATAAATGTTCAAAAACAACTGGGGGAACATTTTCACCTTCTAGAACACTCTGTTCCTGATCTCAAGAAGGCAAGTTGTGAACAAAAGAACTGAAAAGGCAGATTCCAATATGAAACAGCTAAACAAGAATTAATCAAGAAATTCACCTCTATCCCCTGGGGCCCGAGAATAGTACCTAAGGCTTTTTATCATATCATGACTACAAGAATAACAGCTGTACCTTTCTCACTAAAAACAGCATTCATAGTGGCTAACAGACAAAAACAATTCAATTCAAATAATCATAATTATAAAAACTGGTTGAAAGAAAAAAATGCATCTTATACCTTTCCTAAAAGCAGCAAGAGTGGGAACTGATAATACCTTGAAGCATTATTGAGTAAGACAAAAGAAAGCTCTCTCCCCTGAGTCTGTCAGCTGGGTCTCCACAGGGAAAGGATTCTCAAGAGGGCACCTCCTGAAGATCTAAATAGCCAGACAAATTAATTATGAGACAGATAGACCCCTTAGACAGCCAAGGTTCCAAGCTATTTGTGGCTTTAAAGATTAAAGCAAAATCATGAATTGGGCCTGGGAAAAAAGAACAGCGTTCACTGCCAGTTCATCTTTGTCTACTGGAGAGTTATGAATACAGTGTATCAGTTTGCTGCCTACCTGCTAACGACACATGTATTAATCGCCTGTGATATCATTCATGGTTAATATGTGGACGGGAGACTGCCAAAGAACACCAGGTGCTGTAAGCTATTCAGTATTTCAGAGGAGGAACTGGCAAAACCACTTCAGAGTATACCTTGCCCAAGGAAATCCTATGAATTTCATGAGGTCCTCTTAAGTTGACAGGCAAACTGAAGGCACACAGGTGTGCACATACACACACACACACACACATACACACACAGAGTAAAATAATGGCTTTTTGCATTTCTATTCCTTCTATCTGTCTACCAACTGACTCAACATTCCACCTTTGTTTTTGATCATTAAAATTAATATTACTCAATAAGAAGTGTTAAAGCAGATTTAGAAGATGTATTCTATTTGTCGTTTTAAAATATTGTTTTTATATAGATTATTATTATTTTTAGATGATCCTTAGTATAAAGCAACGTAGAATAGGTTAACAAGTAATTATGAACTTGAGAAATTAAGTAATTAAAATAAGTGATAAGCAATAATTAATTATGAGATAAAATGTATGATATAACAGGTGTAAATGTTTAAGTAATATGAACTGTTTGTAACAAGGGCAAGAATAAATTTTAATTATGATTTGTTAGTGTTTTAGTTATGTCTGTTAATGTCCGTATGGATGTAGTTTTTCTCATTGTTTTGTATGTTTGGATTGTGCTTTTTTTATTTAATTTTTTTAAAAAATTCACATTTTTTGTGGTTGTGTACCTTTATGGTGACGCTAAGGTGACCCTGTTACCACATAAAAGGTAGCCAATCATGGCTACCGAGCTTTCTTCATTTCTGTAATATCATTAGAGCAGAAGGAGAATCATTGTGTTGCTGCTATTGTTAAACAATTGGGAATCACAAATCCTTGTCAATCTTCTGCAGATCACACAGAGGTCTATCAGTACATCTAAAGGTGCATTCTGCCCACTCCTGCTCTATACAACCACACCCAATATCTTATGGACACAGAAAAGTAGAAGAGGATGTTATAGGCAGCATCCAACTTGACACAGTTTTTTTTTAAACAGTGGAGTGGTTTTATTTTGATATAGCAGAGCCATGTCAAGTGAGAACCTACCTGCAGTCTGAAGTCTAGACACGTATGCCAATGTAGCAAGATCAGCGGTTTCATCTTCAAAAGCTATCTAGCTTTCTCTTATGAAAGACTAACTATAAAAAGTTGCCTGGAAATCATGAAATCTGACAGAATTTTTTTTTCCCCAGCCTACATTACTGTTCAGCTGAGGGATGACTTGCTCTCATATGAGCAGGTGTTCTGTACATTCTCAGAAATACTCTCGATTGCTGGTTCCCCAAAGGGCCCTCTAACTAGGTACTATATTTATATCCTGCCTTTCCTCTCCCACAAACGCAAGGGAGCATATAGGACTTTTCTCCCCACTTTATGCTCAGAATAACCTTGTGAAGTAGGTGAAACTGAGACTGAATGATTCGCCTGACATTACTCGGCAAGGTTTCATGTCTCAGTCAGGGTTAGAACCTAGCCATCCCAAGGCCAAGTGCTGAACAGAATAGTGGACAGTCCTTCTGTAGTTCTGTCCAAAGTTACTAAGCCTTACCAGCTGAACTCCTTATGCAGTAAGTCTGCCAAACAGAGGGAAGGGTTCAAGCTGACAAAACAAAACTCTGAGTGCATAATTAATATGTGGGTGTCATAAAGATTCAGCATAGTACAATGGCTGAAGTGCTAAACTTGGAATCTGAGCTCAGAGCAAGGAGTCCTGCTTGAGCTACAAAGCTCATGGGATACTCTTCCACCCTTAGCTCTCTCACAGAGTTGTGGTGAAAATAAAGGGTTAGCCACATCCATGTACAGCTCAGGCTTGAGTTCTTTGGAGGAAAGTGAGATGCAAATATGGAGAAATCCTGATGATGACCTGCACAGACAGGGAAAGGATTCTCAAGAGGGCATCTCCTGAAGATCTAAATAGCCAGACAAATTAATTATGAGACAGATAGACCCCTCAGACAGCCAAGGTTCCAAGCTATTTGGGGCTTTAAAGATTAAAGCAAAATCATGAATTGATTTTAGAAAAGCACAAATGGTTTTAATTCATGTTAAGTGTTTTAAACTATTTCCACTCATTAATCTGTCTTTTCATTTGTTAACTGCTTGATATATTTTAGCCTTTTAAAATTATCCTAATTTATTCACACTATTTTAAATTTGTTAAATTTGGTTTTATTGCATGATGACCTGAGGTCTTCATGTAAAGGATGGGATATAAAAAATATTAATAAATAAAATTTACCAAACATAAATAATAATAGAACCCCAAGCCCAACCACATCTTTTATTAAGGAAGGTAACCCCCAAAGTCCTTACTGCTGTCTCTTGATCCCACTGTCCTATTTTGGCTAGCAACCCTGGAGTAAGAGAAGGCACACCTGATCCCTCATTGAGGAATTTATTGTCCTCCAGGTGCTGTTAGCATCAGACTCCAACTCCCATCAGCCCCAGGCAGCATGGACAAGGACACATCACATGTGACAGGAGGTACAGCCCTATACTCAGCCCTCATTTTTCACTCAATGAACTCATCACTCACTTATCAATAATAAGTGCATAATAAGTGCATAATAAGTGCAACATGCATCTGGGACAGATGCATGTTGGAAGAAAATGGCCACTCTCTTATCCAAGGGTGGATACCAATTATACATAAATAGAACATCTATTTGTGGGGATAGAAGTAAGGATAGTACCTGAAAAGCTCCTGGAAGCAAAGCTAAACAGAAAAGCGAGCAGGTCCTTGCTACAAAAGGCAAAAAAAGAATAAAGGAGTCCAGGTTTTTGTGGTTGTGTGCCTTCAACTCACTTCTGACTTAGGGTGACCCTACGGAGTACCTGTCAGGAGATTTGTTCAGAGGGGTTTGCTACTGCCTTCCTCTGAGGCTGAGAGTGTGTGACGCGCCCAGGAGCACCCAGTGGGTCTCCATGGCTGAACGGGGATTCGAACTCTGGTTTCCAGAGTCGTAGTCCAGCTCTCGAACGACTACACAACCTTGGCTCTGGAAGTCCACAGCCACCCTTTTATTTATGGGCACCCATGTTTCTAACTGGTGGCATCTCTCGATAAAGGCAACCAGTTCACTCTCTGGTTACCGCTATTGTCCTCTCTCTGGATGGTTTGGGATTTAAATGAACTTCAGCCTTGGCCTTTAGGCAGAGCCTTTCAGATATTTGGTACCCCGAGGCAGGGCCTTGCAAAGTTAACCTAACAAAGAGAGATGGGTGGCCATCAAAAAGCCGACGAAAGCCATTGTTTCCTTGAATGCCAGGCCTATCGAAGTTGATGAGACCCTCCTTTCCACTGAATGGGAACCGATTTGCAGGTCTGGGAAGGCCAGGAGTAGGGGGACGCCGAGGACGAAACGCTGCAGCCTCTTCTCTGCCGAGAAAGGAGTCGTTCTTAATACAAAAGTTGTTTTCCCCATGAGAGCCAGATCTCAGAGTCCAGCTTAAACATTCGGCTCTGCTGCGGTAGGCAGACGCGACCGCGGGGGGTAAGTAAAGAACTTTTCTCGATGCGGATCTGCGCTCTTCCTCCCTCCCTGTCCGGGTTAATTGTGGACACGCTCACTAGCAGAGCCCCAAGGGAAACGCGCACGGTATCACGAAGTAGTTGCACAGGATCAGAATATCCCACGCGCTAATAGATCGGAGTTGGAGCGCCGTGGCAATACGGTGGGCATGCAAAAAGTGCAAGTAATTTCTCCTGGGTTCTTTGGCCAGAAAAGCATTGCCTAGAATTAGCTGGATTCCTCCCTTTTTTAGTGCCTCGCCTCCCACCTGCATAGAGTAACTTGAACGGAAAATCGCAGACTAAGCTCATAAACCTATGGGCCATGTCCGCACCGGCCCCTCCCGAAACTGCAAACCCCGGGATTCCATAGGATGTTGAAATTGGAATTATAGCGCTGAAGCAGGCTAGTGCGGAAACGGCCATGGTGCTTTCTAAGACATTTTACAGGGTCCAAATAGAGCTTAGTTTAGATGTAATCGGATACGCATCTACTCAAGAAGGAAGTGCCATTGAATGAAGAAGGCACTTACTTCCAGTAGTGGAGGAAAGCAACCCTAAGCCATGCTTGACTTTATAAAGGGGGAGCAAGGACGTGAGGGACAGAAAGGTTGGCGATTTGGGTGAATTGCGGTCGGTTTGGACGCAGCCCCCCCCCGTTTAAAAACCCATCGTGACCAATATAGCAGGCGGGGGGAGAGTTCATGATGCGTCCTTTGCTTTAAATTTGTAAACAGATGATCGTTGAGTTAGTCTATTAAAGAAGAGCGAGTTGCCTGGGTACTATTTTCTCACTTTGAAGGGATCTAGGTCTCTAAAGAGAACAGTTTTGGCTTCTGCAAGTGAGGTTTACAGTGGGTTGTGTTAGTCGTGTTCTTTTCGGGACTCCAAATGCTGCGTTCCTCTCCCCTGCGTCTGACTTCTCTCCAAAACGGGAGCTCAAACGGCCTGCAAGGAGCGGCCGTTTTAATTATCACGGAGAGCAATTGGGGAGGGGGCGTGTCTTACGCCGTTTCCACACTACACCGTTTATAGCGCTGTTATTCCACTTTCGACATCCTATGGAGTGCTGGGGTTTGCAGTCTAGGGAGGGGCCTTTAGAATTCTCAGCCAGAGAGCTCTTGGGCCTCAGGAAACTGCAAATTCCAGAATTCCACAGGATATTGACATTGGACTCATAGCGCTATAATAGTGTAGTGCGGTTATGAGAGCACGAGAGACGCGTAGGAGTTCTTACCGCCGGATCTCGTTTGGCGTTGCAGGGCTTCGGTTTTTGCTTTGTTTGGAGCGAGAGATTTCTGAAAAGAAAACTTTTTCTTGAAAGCGTTGTGCATGGTTTGGAGAGGTTAGTGCAGCTAGGGAAGTTGCGGGGGGCTGTTAAGGCTTGGTGCTCGTTTGAGACAGCTTGTAAGTCAATTCCCATTGTCGCGCGATAGAGGGATAGCTGCCAAGTTGAAAAGCTTTAAAGACGGACTAGATAAATTTCATGAGAGGTTAGGGCTATCAATGGCAATTGGTTGTGCTGCCTGTATAGCAGGTCTGAATATCAGGCGCAGCACGCCTTTTGGTGTACCAGCTGCTGAGGATATGAACTAGAGGGTCTCAGTGCGTTCATCGTCCTGCCGGTGGTCTTCCCCCTGAGGTGTCTGCTTGGCCACTGGGGGCGACCGAATATTGCTTAGTAAATAATTATTTTCATTTATGTGATGGGGTTACCAAACTCTTCGAAAAAGCCCTAACCTATACTGGTGTGGCGGAATACGCTGGACCAGTTACCAGATTTGTGGGGCCAGATTTTAAGTGGACGTGTGATTTAAAAAAAAAAAATTAGTATCAGCCTTTAACAGTGGATTAAGGTAAATCACCATTTAACAGTGGGTGTGAAAGAACTTGCAAAACCACCTCCAAAATCCATTACCTAAGAAAACCCCTTGTAATTCATGGAATTGCCCGTGGACAGGCAATTTCAAGGCATGGGGTCACATGCACACACAGACACACAAAGACAACCCAAGTTTGTGTGTTTAAAGCACCAGCGGTGGTCCTTCCCTCTGCAGTCGGGTCACATGGCTTCTCTGTAGCTATAGCTTTCTTGAGCTGAACAAAAGAGTGCAGTAAGGCAGAGCAAAACATAATGCTAGGAAGGTATAGTGGCAGATTTGGAAGTTGCTATCACACCTGAGGCCCTGTCCAGATAATGTTGCCATATATGCGGCAACATGAGTTTGCCAAAAAGTTAAAGATGCCGTGGGAGTTGGGTCCAAATGATGTTGGGCTGGAACTCCCAGTCTTCCTCACTGTGGGCTTTGGTAATTAGGGCATCTTGGGCTTGCAGTCCAACAGTATTGGAAGGGCCATCATTCCTAGCTGTAGTGTAAGAAGATGGGTCTCTCCCCGAGTAGCTTGCAGTCTGAAATCCAGTATGAGGAAAGAGCAGAGGACTGGTAAGGAAGTGGAGACAAGTTTTATAGGAGAGGAATGTGTGTTTAGGTAATTGTACTTGGGCTTAATTAAACTCCCTTAGCAGGGCATATGGCTTTTAGAATGGCAGGCTGGCAACCCTGTGGCCTTCTCAGCCTGCTGTTCTCCATATGTGTTGGACTGCAGTTGTCATATTCCCAGCCAGTAATGGCTAGCTTAGAATGATTGGAATGGTAATCCATCAGATGCAGAGCAAGTACCAGGCTGGAGAATACTGCCATGAAACTGGAGATGTACTATAATGTTGTACTGGATTAACCTGCTCTAGAACTGTTAGTCTTCAAAGTCTGCCTGAAAGCTGGGCCCACTATTTTGGAAGGTCTTGCCTTTAATCTCAGATCCATTGAGACTCCTCTTGGTTACCCATGAGGGTAACAGAGTACTTGTGTGTGTTCAGACTGCTCTTACTTGATGTTTGGAAATGTCACGTTTTGAACTACAACACTCAGGAATTTTAGTAATTACAAGGAGGGAAAGTAATCCACGAGGGAAGATGTCTGTCAATTCTAGGAGTTGTAATCCAAAAAATAATTATTCTGGAGCTTCTTCTGGTCTGATTTCAGATAGAACACTGGCCAATTCAAAACCTTACAAATGAAAGCTGGAAAACAAGCTTTTGGTTCCTTGTTCTCTTTCTTCTGATTTGCTTTGCAGCCTCAGGTTCTGTCATGCCACGCCAACGAAGAGAGAAGTGGAGCCATGAGGAGATTGTGGTGTTCCTCAGCCTCTTTGGGGAGCCAGATGTTCAAAAGCAGCTGAAAGCCTCTCGCCGGAACAAAGCCATCTACGAAGAGCTCACAGACAGAATGAGCAAGCATGGCTTCAATCGCACTGGATCTCAGCTGCGTGCCAAAGTTAACGACTTAAAGAGGCAGTACAGGGACATTAAGGACAGTGGCCAGCTCAGCGAGGGTGACTCCTTCTGGCACTACTACCGTTTCCTGGATGACACATGCCAGAAGGATGACCATATGGAACCAGAGGCAGCTGTCTCACCCACCTGCACCATTAAAAAGGGGAAAAGGCATACTGAGGAACTGAAAAGTTTACCACAAGCTACAGATCAACTGTGTTCTGACAGGAGCCAGGAACTAGAGCTACCCTATAGTAGCTCTAGAGCTTCACAAAGAATTTCAGACGGTTCTGTTGGTACCTCAGCCTCAGGTTCTTCTGTCACCAGAGCATTACGTAAGTGTGGGCTTCTTTTCTTGAACCTTTTCTTTCACCTTTGTCCAGGGGTGGGCAAAGGGTGCTCCGGGGCGTTGCCCATAGGCTCCTCTTGCAACTCTTTACTCACCCAGACTGCCTTTTTTCAGGAATGGTGCTTCTGTCTTTTAAATGAGTTGCAGAGCCCTTCTGCACTTTTTGACATTTTTTTTTGTCAAAATCAGAAGTGGATTTCCAGCCACTTGTAGTTCAGTTTAGTCAGTGCCAGAAAACTGGTCCCTGAACACACTAAAGCTAAGTCTTTTTTCACTGTGAATCATCTGACTCAGAGATAAAGAACTTGTGGCCTCCTTGGGTGTCATTAAAGTGCAACTCACGTCAGTCCGATCAAGTATCATGAGGATCAAGTGCCAGCATGGTGCAATGGTTTGACTGTTGCACTAGGACTCTGGAAGACCAGGGTTCAAATCCCCAGTCTGCCATGGAAATCCACTGAGTGACACTGGGCAGCTCCCTCTCTCTCAGCCTTAGAGGAAGACAGTGGGAGCCCCACTCGGAACAAATCTTGCCAAGAAAACCTTGTGATAAGGTTGCCTTCAGTTGGAAATGACTTGAAGGCACACAAGAACATTATGAGGGGTCATGGGTAAGCAAGTAGAATGGTATTAGAGTTGAAGATACAATATCCGGCAGGGGTTGGACTCAGTGGCCCTTGTGGTCTCTTCCAGCTCTATGATCCATGTGTATAAGAGAGCCATCGTGGTGTAATGGTTTGAGTGTTGGGACTACAAACCCAGAGACCAGGGTTTGATTCCCCACTTGGCCATGGAAACCCACTGGGTGACCTTAAGCACATTATATACTCAGCCTCAGAAAACCCCACAGTAGGTTTTAGGGTTGCCATAAGTCAGAAAGGACGTGAAAGCACACAACGATAAGAACATGATCCCAATATTGTTATTTATAAATTACCATCTGCATACTTTGCTAAATTACTCAGTTTTAAACAACTGCAGCAAGCCCTAGCAGCTGCAGAAACCCCCCCTTTCTCTAATCTGGGACTCTTTATTAGAGAGAAGACAAAAAAATAAAATCCATCCATTCTGTATGGGATTTGGGGGGCCAAGGGTGGCTAAAAACACTGTGATTATCCCAACAGAAGAAAGTTCATGGGAACTGCAGTCCAGCAGCACCTGGAAGGCCACATGTTATCCACCCTTTACTCAAATGATTTACTGGTATTTAATATTTCTAAGTTTCTTTGGCCACAGTTCAGTATTTTGGGGGTTGTCTTTTGCCTTGCTCCCAATCCCTCTTCTGGCTCATGGTGAATTCTGTCTTGAAAGAAGAGCAGGTTAAAAGACCCTAAAGTAACACCTTGTAGGATGTCTCCCCAACAAGGGTTAGGGAACTGAGAGATTTAAACTAGGCCACGTGCTACAGCTCCAAGGGACTTGCTAAGGGCATCATGGCCTATGAACATTAAAACTGTGCTCAGCTGTTTGGGGGGGAATTGAGATGTTTGAAAGCCCAAAAAGCACTAGCAATTATAAAAAGGGATGGAGGAGCATGAAAAAGTCCAAAATCTACATAGCAGAACACTTTTATTAGTACCAACCAACATTCACAAAATGTTAAACATCTTTTCAAAATCCTCCAGAATTCTTTCATCATGTTGGATGCTAAACAAAGGTAGAGACATAGAGAAGAGCTGCTGTCCTGTACCCTCAAGTAGAGGCTTCCTGTTAAAACTGTATTCCAACCATTACCACCTCCTCAGAAGTTGATTAATTGTTAAAAACCATATTGTAGAAAGTATGGATTGAACACCAAGCCAGTTTTTTTTCTTCAGTCCACCTCTTTTGCTTAACATGCAGCTGCTGAAGAATCTGAGACTGAAAGCTTATGTTATTTTTGTTTCTTCAAGTAGAGGCCCCTTCAATGCCCACCTCTAGACTAATGATGACAGGATCTCTCTTTTCACTCTTGCATTTAGGTTTTCTGTGTTGCCTTTTAAAAAAAAGTCTGGTTGTCTGGTTCCTAAGTTTAAAAAAAGTTACAATTCTCAAGACATTTCTTTGTTCTTTCAACCAGTACAGTAGTTTTCTGCACTCACATAACCATTGGTTGGATAAATGGAACTACAGTGACACCTGGTGAAAGAAAACAAGCATTACATAAACTGACATGGGGGGGATGAGGGACTTGCCAAAATTCTGTCTAAAGATAAAACTTGTTTGAAAGTGTAATTCCTAGATAGCCAGCCACAAAAAGCTAACAAAACAAATTCTGAAAACTTGCCTTAAAACATGGCATACATGGGACATGTGCTTTTTTTATTTCTACAGCAAGAAAACGACAACATCCTGCTGCCAGTGCGACAATTCATCTTGCCAAGATAAGAGCCAGAAAGGGTCGTTCAGTGAGACAGTTCTCCAAAACATTATTGCGGTATAATAAAAATGCGGAGAAATTCCAGCAACTCTTTCAAAACTATGTGGGTTTTGAGAGGCAAGAGAGGGAGAAAAATCAAAGAGAGGCCTCTAGAACCAGGAAGGAAATCAGATCAGCTGCCACTAAGATGCAAGAAGCAATTCTTGTCCAGGCGGAAGCCATTAGCAAAGTTGCAGATGCAATAAACAGGTACAATGATCTTCTTGAATGCTTCATCTCAGCACCAGATTTACAGAGAGCAGGAAAAGAAGTCTTTCAAGATGATGACAGGTCATCAAAACAAGAGAGAAACTCCTTGCCCCATGGAACAGTTAGGCGAGACTCATTTTCAGGAAGCAGCCAGAGTTCTTCCAGTGAAAACTCATCTGATGGGATTATGGGATAATAAGAGATTGTAACCCAAATAGGGTGGTCATCTTGCACTCTTGCCCCCTTTTTGGGTTTCTGTCTCTTTAATTCAAACACATGAAGGGAATATGCGTTTGTTGAATTTCCAGCCATCATGCTACTGTTAGGGCACAGAATCCTGCTAGTGAAATAGTTACTGTTAAAAAAAAAGTTATTTCTCAAAATGATAGAGATTGTCGAATGTTCTGTGAATTCTAAGTTGTGCCAGGCAATTCCCACTTTCTTTTTACCCCTTCCCTCTTTTTAACCTTTCAACAGCCCAAATAATTGTTTTCCTCGCACTATTTTGAACGTTCTTTAAATGACTTGCAACCTTATGGCTAACTCAGTGGTGTTTTAATGTTTATTCATGTAAATGCAGAATTTTGTTCATATTAAAATTTGTTTGCTTTTATAAGATGTTTATATGATGACTGAAAGGTTGTATATGTAAGAGGGATGGGAAAACTGGACTGTTTGTTGACTGGTACAAGATAGTATTTGATAGATGACATGCAGTAGCATTATTAACCAGAGTGATCAAAAGACACTCAATGGGATTTTGAGAATGAATGGAATTCTGAATTAGTGGAAACTTGGTTAATTCAGCAGTTATAAGTTCCATTGATCCAGTGGCTCTATTCAACTTGGTAACACTTGGATTTAGCTCAGGATGGGAATCATGTGGCTTTCCAAATGTTGATTGACTACAACTACCATCAGCCCTAGTCAATACAGCCAGTGATGAAGAATGCCAGGAGTTGCAACCCAACATAGAGAGGGCTGCATGACTTCCACCATATAACACCCATCTCCCACAGTGCAGTAACACACTTCATCCAGCTACATGTTAGATAGATAGCAGTGGGGATCTGTCAGTGAGTGCCTTTTTGAAGCCTGTGTGTGTGAAGAATTTGTGTTATTGGTTAATAGAGATAAAAGAAGGAAGATAAATTCAGACTGGAAACAGTTGGGGAACCAATCTTCACCCTTCCTTTCATTTTGGCTGGGAGAGGTGGAGGCAGTGGCATATAATTTAATTTGCCACTCTGGCCCAGGGAAGCATGGAAGTAGCAGATTACACTGGTGTGGGCAAAGTGTAGACCTGTGATGTATGCAACCTCCCAGGGGGCATGGGGCCATATTCACTACATTTAAAAAGGCCTTTTTAAAAACCAGGAAAAAAATATAATGGCATGAGCTTTAGTACGCAGAGGGTAACCTTCAGTTGACATATAAGTATAAACCAGCCTCCTTCAACCTGGTGAATGTTGCCGGCTGGGGAATGATTGGAGTTACAGTCCAACGTATCTGAAAGATCTTGATGTCTAGGCAGGAAAAAAAAACTATAAAAAGAACCAATCCAAGTGAGTTTTTCTGTTGTGAGCCAGCAGATCACTATGGAGTCTGAGAATATCATACCTACACATGGGAGCATCAGCTCTTCTGCAGCCTCATATCACACTCTTTGAAAGTATTAATCTGTTTTTAAGATGTTAAGCAAGTGAGCTTTGAGTGTCACCTTTCAGGTAGCCTTGTTTGTCCACTGTAGCAAAAACAAATGGGGTCTTGCAGCACATCGAATATTATTAGATCTTATTTGGCTTACAATTTCAAGAACTACAAAAATTTTGCCTCTGTAGGTGAAGGACTGTAGTCAGTGGGGTTTACAGGAATTGAAATGGGGAGAATAATTTACAAAAAAAATATTCTGCCTCTAGCTCCAAGCTGGCCACTCTGGAACTAAATATCAGAGGCAGATTCCAATTGGTGAAAAAAAAAAAAACACAAATCATAAAGAAGTTCAATTCTGTCTTTCGTGGTTTGAATTGGAACAAAGGCTTTTTTATCAATTCATCAGTGGAAGAATGTTACCACCCAACTACTGTTTGTTAAAGATTCTGTTACAGTAGAAATCACCACTATCTGTACTACTTGCATTTCCTTTCCCAGTGATACACTCCCCCCGCCATGTACTTGCCCAACCACATCTACAGTAATCTGCTAGCTGAGGCAGCACTACACACACTTGATGGACTGGGATGCAGGTCATGAAAACCTACGCCAAATCACATTTGTTAGATGCCACAAGAATTTTGCCTGTTCATTCTGCAACAGACTAACATCTTACTCCTTGGAAACTGACATTGACTTAAGATTGCAAGTGGAAGTGCAAGTACTTCCTTCTCTTCTTTGGTTTGACAACTGGAAGGCCAGATGAGGCCCAGGGAACATTAGCTGCTGGCTTCTGCTGCAGAGAAATTCCAAGTTCATTATTCTTCAACAATTGCCCATTCTCCATTTTGGCAACACAGATTTTTACACTAAGCAAAACTCTGTTAAGAAACTGTTCACAGTTTGCCTTGTATCGTTTATTTTTCAAACTACTGTGCTGCATAATATATAGTACAAACCTATACATACCTACTTAACAGTAAATTCTAGAGATTTTACTAGTGCTTACTTCCAGGTAATTCAATATAGGGTCACAACAATTCTCATCTTGTTTGTCATGCACAAGGGCAAAGACCTCTGTGTGACCTTAAATTCTGACCTCAACCACTGGAAGGGTCATCTGGGCACTTCTCTGATTACAGCACGTACTTCAAGCATATCTATTAACCCCAGGGCTAAATCAGGGTAGACCGAGTATAGCCTTCCAGATGTTGCTGAATTGTAATGCCCAGTATCATTTACCATTGGCTATACTGACCAGAAATAATGGGAACTGCACACATAAAACCCTGGAAGGTTCAAACTTTGCTAACTCACTTTGGGGAAAAAAAAGGATAACTTAAGGAGCTGAATTCTCTAACCAATTACATGCTTTTGAAAATATTCCTACAGAACACCAGTGGACAACTGCCCTCTAGTATCCCCTTGTTTGCAATTCTCTCAGCTTTAGGCAAACATAGCTTGTGGTGAGGTATTATGTGAGTTCCAGTTCAAAAAGACAGAGGGGCACAAGTTATCCATCCCTGTTACAGGTTCAATCAAAGCAAAATAAAAGCTCAGCCTAAGGTCCCTCTGTGTAGAATTCTGAACTCAGAGCCCTGAATACTTCTGTTACAGCTGCAGAAGATGGTAACATAAAATGAAGAAGGGTATAACCTTAATCATTTCTGAATAAAAAGTGATAGCAAATTGTCTTGTGCTACCAAACTTTAGACTCCACTAATAAAATAATATTTTCTAAATTAGGGGAAATGAAAGAGATTTTGTATAGTGGTTTCTAGTTCTGGGTGCCTTTAAAAAGGATATTAAAAAAGGATATAAATGAACAGGTTTAGCAGAAGGCAACAAAGATAATGGAAAGGTACAGAAATCAAAATGTTTAACCCAGAGATTTTGCGGTTGGAGAAAACAAGATGATACTCCTAACAGAGAAGAGGGCAAAGATCTGTTCTTTGCTGCCTCAGAAGACAGGCCCTGGATGCAGCTCTCTTTAAATCATAACAAGATACATTTGGGGCAAACACTAGAAGGAGATGCTTTGGCAGTAAGTGTTCAAGAATGGGACCAATGGGCAGGTTAGCACTTCCCTTGCTGGATGCCTTCAAGTAGCAGCTGGAGAGCTGTCCATGGGACATGGGCCAAACTGAATATATCAAGTGTGTGATTACAAATGACTGTACAGCTCCTCCGCCAACTCTAGGTAATTCCCTGGCACTAAGGATTTGAATCTGCATAGCATCCTCTGCAACAAGCAGCAGCTGCATGGAAAAATGGACCCGGGCTGCATGGTGCATGGGTGGGATGTGGGGGAGAGTTCAGGTCCCACGTGGTGGTGCCTATAAAAAAGAGGGGTATATATCCAGGTGGAAGCCATATGCAAACATGCTAACACCACACACTGACCTACAGGCAGAACTGGGAATGGGCTGAAAAGGATCCAAAAGGGAAAGCCCTCTTTTATACAGCTTGAAGGAACTGCCTTTCTGAATTAAAGGTTCATAGGGGACATCCAGGGTGGACAGACACAAAATCAGATAAGAAGGTATTTTCCCTTACAGGAAGGAGTGTTCCCCTGAAGTATATCTAACTTTGAAAATAGTTTGGCCCTCCTCACTGGTTCCTTCTGCCCCCCTTGCTAGCACCAACAACTACTGGGACAGTGATGAGACTAAAATCAGAATACGAGATACATCAAAAATTGTGGTCATTTATATTTTGGTCAGTGTGAGACAAGGAAGGAAGGGCAGGCAGAGACACAGTAGGTCAATTGGTCAGATCCCACGTGGCTCCTCATCGCAGTAGCGACCACTTGATCTGTTCTTTTGCTGACTGCAGTACCTGGAAATAGAATTTGAAGGGTGAAAAGACCGGCAGCCAGTGGGATGCAGTCACCAATACTCCATGAACACAACACTCATACAGTTACATAAAATGCTCAGTGAAAAATGATTTAAATCACAGAAAGGAGTCCCCTAAGGCTTGCATATAGAGCCTGAAAAAGGAAAAGCCAAGGCTGTGCATAACCTGTATTAGTAAACTTTTGAATTCTGGATTCTGCATAAAACCTGCAAATATTTTGGCTGCTACACGGAACACCAAAACTCCAGCCCCCTGACTGGCAGGAATCCAGCTTGAGGTCCCTCTGACCTGTGAATTTTATCAACATGGTATCCCCAACCTCACACCTTCCAGATGTTTTGGACTTCAATTCCCATCAGCCCAAAAAGCATAGCCAATGGTTGAGAATGCTGAGAGTTGTAGTTCAAGCCATTTAGTGGTCACCAGGCTGGGGAAGGCAAGAGTCAGGAGGGCTGGTTTATCAATGAAAGTGAAGGTTCTCACCAGACGCAGATGTGTCAGACTCCAAAAAACAAAATTATAACACAACTGCAGACATGTTACCTAGGTGGCCGCTCTGGGAATGCCCTCCCAGCTCATCAGTGCCTTGAGAGGTAACAAACAGGAAACTTTGCTGGTGAGAGAGCTGCAGTATGGTTAGTATTAGCGTGTTCTGAATAGGATTTACTGAACAATACCCACCAAGACCTAGCCAGAAGACGTACCTGTGAGACTGTCTGCTCTGTAAGAGGGACATCCTCTCCCTGAAAATGAGGCAAAAAGTTAATTCATAAAGATATTCCAAAAATACGTCTAACTTGCAAAGAAGACCATATTGTTAACTCTCAACGATGCCTTTATCTACTTGCAGTTTTGAGCCCCTGGAGACTGTTCCAATTAGTCCACTCAATTCCATCACTAATGATACCATGGCACCATCTTCCTCCTCCTCCAACCATCCTTCCTGCCCAATCAACTTACATAACTGCAGCTTGCTTCCTTCTGTTGCAAAGACAGGCTAAGCCAAGCACCAGCAAAATGACTGTGGACTGCATATGGACTGTGGACTGAGCTTTCTTTGTGGCCCCTCAGTGCTCTCCAGTTTTTTTAAAAAAAAATTAACATTGCAATGTACACTACTGTAAAAGGGAAAAAGAACTAAATTCACTATAGTCACTGGGACTGTCAATAGCATAGTCAATGTAGGGTATATCCAGACTGATTTGAAAAGAACAGGTTGCTTACCTGTAACCGTGATTCTTCGAGTGGTCATCTGTGCCTACACAATGGGATCTTCCTGCATGCACAGTAGCTTTCGGAAAGTTCTAGAGCTGAGCAGCTTGGCGGGAACCTCTCCCCCATCCAGTACTGAGCATGCTCAGTCCCGCCAAGCCAACGGTCTCTCCTCAGTTTCGAAGTCCGCCGAAGCAGGACCTGATGAGGGGAAGGCTGGGTGTGTGTGTGTGTGAGGGCACAGATGACTACTTGAAGAACCGCAGTTACAGGTAAGCAACCTGTTCTTCTTCTTCATGGTCTCTGTGCCTCACAAAATAGGAGACTGAGTAGCTTACCACTGGACAGCGGGTCAGGTCCTACAGGATGGAAGACAGCACTGCACGACCAAAGCGGGCATCACGCCGGGCCCGACAGTCAAGACAGAAGTGCTGGACAAAGGTCGAAGGTCGCGACCAGGTAGCGACATGACAGAGCTCTTGCAGATCAACCCCACGGAGGAGAGCTGCTGAAGATCCCATGGCCCTCGTGGAGTGGGCACAGAGCAGAGCTGGCGGAGGTTGTCTTGCCAGTTCATATGCCAGGAGAATGGTCTGGGCCACCCACTTAGAGAATTGCTGGGTGGACACCTTATAGCCCTTCCGGCGACCACCATGACAAAGAAACAGGTGGGGAGTCTGTCGGGCGAATGAAGCGATCATTCCAGAGGCGTAGCCAGGTCCGGATAGAAGGTAGGAAGTATGACATCCTGGTTAAGACGGAAATCCGAGACGACCTTAGGCAGGAAGATGTCAGGGCGCAGCACCACCTTATCGCAATGGAAGACAAGGAAGGGCTCATCCGACCGTAGCGCGGTAAGTTCACTTGCTCGCCTAGCCAAGGTGACAGCGACTAGGACGGCCGTTTTCATAGTCAGGAGCCGGTCATCTGAAGTGGCCATAGGTTCAAAGGGAGGTCACGTTAGTTGAGAGAGGACCAAGGACAGCGACCAAGGCAGCAGAGGTGGTGTGGCCGGAGGTTAAAGGTGTTGTAGCCCTTTCAAAAATTGTTTAACGATAGCACTGCGAAAAAGGACAGCAGAAGGGGTACCACGCGGCTGGTAGGCTATGATAGCCGACAGGTACACCTTAAGAGATGAAAAGGCCAGGCCTTGTTCACGGAGGTGCAGGAGGAAATGCAACACAGTGGGCAAAGCAAGCAGCAATGCCAGTTCCTGCCGGGCATTGGCAAAGGCCAAAAACTTCTGCCATTTATAATGGTAAGATTGGCGCGTAGACTCCTTCCTGGCGGCCATGAGGACAGTCCGGATAGTTGGAGAATCTAAAAGATTACCCTCCAAGCGTGGAGACGCAGGAGTTGCAGGTCTGGATGCATGACATGGCCATCCGAGTGCGAGAGGAAGTCCGGTGCAGATGGAAGTTTCAGAGTGTGGCCCCAAGCAGCTGTGAAGAGGGGGCCAAACCAATGTTGCCCCGGCCAATACGGAGCTACCAATATGGCGTTGGCATGGTCCGACAGAATTTTGGCCACCACTCGACCTAGGAGCGGGAACGGTGGAAAAACATACAGCAGCTCCTTGTCCTACAGAAACTGGAAAGCGTCTGAGAGCCACGGCCCAGGCCGGCCCTCGAGCAGTAACGGAGGCATTTCTTGTTCTGACTGCTTGCAAAGAGATCGATGGACGGAGCGCCCCAGCAAGACACTATCATCTGGAAAGCAGCATCAGAGAGGGACCACTCGTGGTGACATGAGGCGTCCCCACTCAGAGTGTCTGCTGTGACAGTGTCTCGATCCGCCAGATGAACTGCGACGGAGTGAATGCGAAGTGACACGCACCAGCCCCAAAGTCGAAGAGCGAGGTGGAGAAGGGCAGAGGAATGGGTGCCTCCCTGTCTGTTCACATAGCAGACGGCCGTTGTGTTGTCGGACAAGATCTCAACCATCCTGCCGACGACAAGGTTGCAGAAAGCCTGCAAGGCCTTCAGGATGGCCAGGAGCGCTAAAGCGTTGATGTGAAGATGAGTCTCCAAGCCGATGCAGTGGCCCTGAACCACTAGGTTGTTGCAGTGCGCTCCCCAGCCTGGGAGGGAGGCGTCCGTCATGATGGTGATCCGCAGGTGAGGCTTAACGAATGGCATCCCCAAGAGCAGGTGCCAGGGGGAGAGCCACCAGTGAAGAGGGTCTTCCACTTGCCGTAGAACCCGCAAAAGGAGACGTTAATCGTCCTGAAGAGGGTCGAAGGTTCTGACGAACCAGTGTTGCAACGGGTGAGCATGGAGACGAGAGAGGTAAGTCACCACCATTGTCGCCGCCATGTGGCCGAGAAGCTGCTGGATCCTTCTCAGGGTGACTGCCGGGGCACGCAAGACAATGGTAATGGCCTGGCGCAGTGTCTGGGCCTGTTTCACTGGCAGGAAGGCTGTGGCCGCAACAGAGTTCAAAGGGGCACCAATGAAGTCCAGAACACGGCTTGGCTCTAGGTGAGACCTTCTGGGGTTCACCCTGAGGCTGAGGTTGGATAGGAGAGAGTGTGTGAGATGAATGTCCTCGTACAACTTTTGTTTGCAGGGCGCCACAACAACCAGTTGTCCAGGTAAGGGTATACCATAACGCGCTTCATGCAGAGGTGCGATACCACTGGGGCCATGCATTTGGTAAAGACCCTAGGTGCAGTGGAGAGTCTGAACAGCAGAACCTTGTACTGGTAGCAAACGCCACCGACCGCGAACCGAAGGCATCTTCTGTGGTGGAGCCGAATTGCAATATGGAAGTAGGCGTCTCGCAGGTCGATAGAGGTGAACCAGTCCCAACGTCTCAGGAAGGGCAGGATGGAAGAGAGTGTGACCATCTTGAACTTCCAAGGAAGAATGTAGGAACCCACCCCCTTGAGATCCAGGATCGGTCAGAGGGTGCTGTCCGATTTCGGTACCGTGAAGTACCGGGAGAAAAAGAAGTACCGGTGGTACTGGCCGAGGACGGGACCCGCTCTATGGCCCCTTTCTGGAGTAGGGACTGTATCTCCTCAAGTAGGGCCGGGCTGGCTAGGGTGGAGTAAAAGACACCTTGTGGTGTTATACTTTGAAATTCGATGGCATAACCAAGACAGACGATGGAAAGGACCCAAGAGTCCGTGGTGATGTGACGCCATTCGTTGAGATGACGAGCCAGACCCGGGTTCCTGAAGAGGCTGGTGGGCAGGTGGAAAGACGGATGTGGTGGCGACCTGTGGCAGAAGTCAAAAGCATGACTTTGCCGTGGAGGAGGACTTTTTAGACGAAGGCTGACATCTCCTCAAGGTCCTCCTCGACAATGCCGGAAGCGAGGATCAAGCAGAGGTGTGGCGAGGTGAGCGCGACGCATAGGAATAGGCCGAGCGACACCAGGAGGAACGTGAGGCGGACGGCCTTCCAGATTGGGGAGTTTGATGGAGCCCCATCCTCTTAGCTGTGAGACAAGCCTTTACAAGATGGTCCATGGCATCGTCCGTAGTCGAGCGGAACAGTCTCTGTCCATCAAAGGGCAGGTCTTCAATCCGTCTTCTGCTATCCTCTTGAAGTCCAGCCGAACACAGCCATGCAAACTGGCGGAGGGCGACAGTGCCAACCATCACCTGAGCCGCGCCCTCGACAGCGTGCTGGGAAGAGAGGATTTGTTGGTTAGACAAAGCCACTGATTCATTGCAGAATTGGATGGCACTTGTCGTGTGATCATCTGGTAGGTGAGCCAACAAGGGGTAGAATCTGTCCCAAATATTTCGCTGATAAGCAGCAAGGCACGCTTGAGTATTAGAAATCCGTGCAATTAAGGAGGAAGCGGAGTAGAAACGCCTGCCGAACAAGTCCAAGCAACAACCCTCACGATCCAGCGGAGTGGTATGGGCTCTCTTGCCACCCTTCGTCTGGGACGACTCTACAACGATGGAGTTCGGCATCAGCTGGTTGAACAGGAAGTCCACATCTTTCTTCTGTGCCCTGTAAAGATGTTCCGAACGGTCAGGTATCGGTTGGAGAGAAGCCGGTTGGGCCCACGGATGTTTCAACACTTCCTGCAGCACCGGGAGAAACGGTATTGGAGCTGTGGACAGGGGGCAAGTATCAACGTAATGAAAAACAGGGTCCTGCACTGTCGGAGCAGGCCCAGAGATATCAAGTCCAAGGGCGTTGGGCGTCCTAACCAAGATATCTGAGAACTGCTTCACATCTTCTGGTACCAAGTCTGGCGTGGGTTCACCAAACGCTAGCAGTGGAGAAGAGTGAGAGTCAGGTGTGGAGTCAGTGGAATCAAGAGTCATACGACTGCAAGGACTGGGAAGGTTGTTTTTGATGCCGAGGCAACTCAGGAGCTCCGGATGGAGCAGGAGACAACGGAGCCGTTACAGTGGATGGTATCGTCGACAGTACCGAAGGCAGTGCAGGTGGTGGAACGACTGCCGGTGTCGGTACTGGAATAACAGCCGGTATCGGGTGAACAATGGACTGCCTTCGAATCGGAACCGTCGACGGCGCTTGCACAGGCAGTGAATGAGTATCAATAGGTAGACAAGAGATAGTAGCCGTCACCCGAGGAGGTGGCGAGATCGGCCGATGTCGAGGCGAATGGTCACAAGAGCGACGGCATGATGGAGATCGACGGTAGTATGGTGACCTCGATCTGGAGTGGGATGGTGATTGCTGGTACCGAGGTGTAGGCCAGTATCGAGATGCTGAAGATGGAGATCGGGAACGACGGTGGTAGAGTGACCAGCGACGGACGTCCACATGGTAGCGATCCCTGTAAGACGGGGAGTACGGCTGTTCCCTCCAAGCATGTTCGTGCCCATAACAAGCTATATATGATGCCGAAGAGAAAGACGAATCAAGCCTTGTTCTCGACCAGCCATGGTCCAGGCGAGTATCCTGCCGCCGTGGGGATCTAGCTCTCTCTGCACGTCCCAGAGAGCGCACCGCACTAGTCCGGGCACGGTCATGGGAAGGAACCCAAGGAGTATCCAGGCCAGGTTCAGAGGTAACTGGGCGGTCGAACCCAGAATCAGGCTGAGCGTGCGGTTGAAGCATTGCGGCCTCCATAGACGACGACGCAGACTGTGGTGGACCAGGCTGAGCCAGCCAACCATCAGACGGTTGCTCCAGCAGCACTGGCAGAACAAGTACTAGGAGCTGGGCGTCATCCTGCTCCCGAGGGAGATCAAGAGGGCCTTCTTCCTCGACAGTGGCCATGGGAGGCTGAGTCAGAGGAGGTGTCGGTAGTAACGACGACTGGGTCACTGGTGAAGCGGGTCGGTACTTCTCCTTTTTCTTCTTCTTCTTATCTTTGGAGGAAGGATCCGAAAGATGAAAGGAGGATCGCTTCCGCTGAGCCGCTGTAAGGGGCTTAGAAGACTGCGCTGCCTGCGAGCCCGCAGAGGCGTCTCCTGAAAAAGAGGAGGCAATTGGCATCCTAGTAAGCTTCGGAATCCTGGGCAACGTGGAGACCGGAGGAAGGGACGTCGACGACCGTACCGAGCCCGATACCGTCGGGGTCAGTACTGAAGTTGTCAATACCGACAAGGGCGTGGTCGCAGGCCGCAGAGGAACAGATGGACAAGAAGAAGCCATGGACGTGAAAAGGGCAGTATTTGAGGCTGCCTGCTCTTTGATTTTCAAGGCTCGTTCCCAGCAGAAAGATTTTAACCTGGAAGCCCTGTTCCTCAATGTCTGGAACATGAATTCTTTACAAACAGAGCACACTCGGACGTTATGAGCCTCCCTGAGGCAGAACAGGCACTCAGAGTGGCCGTCCGATAAAGCAACCTTACGGCGACAGGACACACAGTACTTAAACAAAGAAGACATAAAGAAGAACAAAAGGGGGAAGAGTTCTTACAGGTTTTGAAGAAAATGGAGCCAAAGAAACGAAGCAAAAACTGCTCAACTAGAGAGGTCTTTCCCTTAGCTGTTAACATGCCGGCGGACAAAAAGAAACTGATGAGAGACCGTTGGCTTGGTGGGACTGAGCATGCTCAGTACTGGATGGGGGGAGGGGTTCCCGCCAAGCTGCTCAGCTCTAGAACTTTCCAAAAGCTACTGCACATGCACGAAGATCCCATTGTGTGAAGCACAGAGACCACGAAGAAGAAGTCCCAATTATTCTGATTTTATACCAGGTTAAAATAAACCAAACTGGGAGCTGCTATAAAAAGTCTGATCTTAGTTTCTTTTAGTTCAATTGTTGTTGTTGTTCTTTGTCTTCAAGTCACCGTAAGTCATATGACCTGAAGGTACAGAACAAGATCAACAACAACAAAGCTAGCATGTTGTTTTCAATTAAACAAATATAAGCCTAACCTTCCCTGCTAAAGTGCAGCCCTAAGTGGTCCCCAACCCCTGGGCAATACAACAGCCCTCCTCACCCCCTCAAATGAGCCAGTTCAAGAAAGTTCCTGAACAGATATGCTAAACAGAAAGGGCTGAGGTGTGGCTCACTTACCCGTACAGCAACTCTATGTAACACCTGTTGAGGGTCACTCTCAAGAATCACCCTGTAAGACAGAAAGACATTTAATTAATTAATTAATTAATTAATTGGGTTCCCGCCAAGCTGCTCAGCTCTAGAACTTTCCAAAAGCTACTGCACATGCACGAAGATCCCATTGTGTGAAGCACAGA
Organism: Cyclura pinguis; assembly: GCA_030412105.1. Taxonomy (NCBI): domain Eukaryota; kingdom Metazoa; phylum Chordata; class Lepidosauria; order Squamata; family Iguanidae; genus Cyclura; species Cyclura pinguis. The sequence goes on along the minus strand of CM059600.1, from coordinate 190,796,414 downwards.
GACCACGAAGAAGAAGTCCCAATTATTCTGATTTTATACCAGGTTAAGCAGAGGCTGGATGGCCATCTGTCGGGAGTGCTTTGAGGGTGTTCCTGCATGGCAGGGGGTTGGACTGGATGGCCCGTGTGGTCTCTTCCAACTCTACATTTCTATGATTCTATGAATTTCTATCCTTCCTTTCTCACAAATGGGACCCAAGGAGGCTTACAATAATTTAAAAAGATGCTCCTAAAACATTAATTTACGAAATATAAAAAGGAATTAAATATCACTATCATTAAAATACACTTAAAGACAGCAAAATTATATTTAAAACATGGTTTCAATATGTTTTGAAACATAGTTTCAAAAAGACTGCAGATGATGACGAAGTTACCTTCTTGGTAGGGCTATAGTCCACAGCAGAAAGTCTGAGCGTACAAAAACATCCTATCATCCGGAATGCACATTTTGCTCACGCACCCCCATAGGCACATTTGTATGTATGTCCACACAAGATTGTGATTAGATTTGGGAATATTTTGGACTACAGATGTGAAAACCAATTTGCACCGAGCTGGACTGCAGTCTTTGCTGCATACTGCAGTGTGAGGACTCACCCTCCATCCACAATTTCATCCACAGCCAGGAAAAGGCCCTCCATGTTCTCCAAGAGCACTCTTTTCTCCACATTCTTCCTGCAGAAGAAACCACAGAATGCTACTCACTGAGGACCTGGGAGTCTAATGTATAATTACTTTATAATAAATCAATCATCTCAATATTGAAAGCCTGTTCTCGTCCTAAGATAAAAATCCTAAGCACTGTACAGATGCAGACATTGTTAACCAGGTGTGCCCTGCATTTTTAAGCATTACTGTGTAATTGGCCAAGAACTAGGAACTGTTGATAATCTCATGAAGCCCATTTCTGCACTGAATACCACTGTTGCAATATGAACCAGGAGGAACTCCGAGCATTCATAATTGTAGCCAAAGGCTTGCCTTAAATGGAGCCTGTATACCCTAAGCGTGTGCACTGGCACATTCCACATCCTGGATCAAGAAAAGCCACCATATTCTAGGAACTAAACTACTTATTTGCCTATTCATTGTCATTAATACACTCCCTGATATTCCTAGCCGTGGCCAAAGAATCTAAGATGCTCCAAAGGTGTCAGCCGTTTCCCTTGGCCACTAGAAGTTACATTCAGTTAGAATGTCTTTAAATTCAAAGCAGGTGCTGTCCCTCTCTTTTATTTTCACAGAAGAAAAGTATGGGTTCTCTTGAAGCCAGTTTCTTCACTAACACTTTTTGACATGCTAGCTGACAGGGCATATATGGATGCCACACTACACCAGATTTCTAAAGAATTCTGGCTTGTTGTAAACTCACTAGTTGATGGCTTTTACTGCAGTTGGAGCCTCAATACTAACCATTAACGTCTTCCTAATCACAAATGGCTGTGAACTGACCTTCTTCCCACCACAACCATGCTCTGACAAAGATGAAGAAATGAAGTTTGATCTGGGCTTTTGTTGGATTACATACCTTATTCAAACTCCCATAACTGAATGCTTAAGCCATTTTTGTTTTGAGGGGGGCAGGGGGGCTGAAACCAAAACACCTTTTAAATGGATTCAAGCACAACTGCCCATATTGCCACACAGAGTATTGGTGGGGGTTATCAGAGCAGGGAGAAGTTACTTTCTTAGAGTACAACTTCAATGACCATGGCATCAATGGCAAAAGGATTCTAGGTGGTTGTAGTCCAAATGAATTTTCCAATCCCTGAGAAATTCCAGAGTGCACGCTGGACCAGGATTAAAGTATTGTCAAGTTTTCACAAGAGTAGTTTAACACACATCAGTCCACCAATGACATTTTCTTTGGAATTCAATGTTTTAAAGTGTTATCCTTTCAAAACACTGATATCTTTGAGGTATAATGTTTGCTCTTTTACCTTCTTCCCAAATTCCACCCTGCCCAAAGTGAGAAGACACAGCCAACACCAGAAGCGAGACTCTCACCTCAGCATCTGACTAAGTGAATCGAAGAGGCAGTTGAGCACAGCCATCAGCATCAACTACAAAGGAAAGGCACACAATCAGTGCACACACACATACAAAGCAAAGTGAACTCTGAAACATTTGGAAGTTATACATACAGAAAGGTTGCAGCACGGCACTGATTGCTAGGCCCCAGAAGAGCATGCTATGCCCAGCTCTTTCTGCTGTGTCAAAGTCTTCCCCCAAGGCCCTTTGAAACCAAGGGCCAAATTCAGTTTCACAGATGCTCCTGAGGGCCATATTTTAGTAGTGTATGGTGCCAAAAGAAAAAGCATAAGATCAAAAATGCCAACATGTTTTAGCTCAAAGCTCTTATGACACTAACTAAGCTTTAGAAGAGGCTTTAACCTTTTACAATGGGAAAAAGCTAGAAAATCAGCCAATGATGGTGTCATAGTAAGGGGTTGAAACCATTTGATGGAACCCAAGAGGCTCCCTACCCTGTCCAAATCTTTAGAGTGCTGTGGGGTTAGGACAACAGCTCTCTTATGGAGGGAGGCCAATGGTGAGAACAGCTTCATGTGCATACTTTGCACCTGTGGAAAAGCTAAGTGTTTTCCCTGACACAAGGAACATATATGAACAGAGCCTTCCCATGGAAGGCAGGATGGTTGAAACCATACATGTCTCTTTGCTGCACTGGAATAACACACCTCGTTTTCATAGGAACTGCCGATGACATAGAAATATAGGTCAATGCTGCTCTTGTAAACAACTGTTAGTCCTTCTAGGAGAGCAATCTCACCTGTGGAAAGTTGGGAGAAAAGCAACAAAATAAAACAAAACAAAGCTGGAAGAGCAACACATCAAGATGTTCCAAGTGCTGAAGGAGAATGATATTGTGCCATAGTCATCTTCTCCTTAGGGATGTCACTGTTTGCTTATTTTGTTCTAGCAAACAAGAACAAAAAATTTCAAGAGCTCTTCTTACACCAGGTAAGATTACAAGAATTTCTTTGTGTTTTTCTATGATTTTTGCATTTGGGGACCTTTGATGTAAAAAGTCACTTGTGCAATTTATTTTTTGTGCAAAACCCAGGATTTTGTGTAATTTTTCCACAAAGAGATCCCAAAATGCATCTCACAATAGTCTGCCATTTTTTTAATAAGTCTCCTGATGCCTTGAGAGACCTTTTCTTGCAGCAGTTGAGAAAACTTGTGAATGCTCTTTCCATCCCTATTCTCTCTTCAGTGCCTGATGAACAAGAAAGTAGCACCTACAGGAGTTATAGGCTGTGTTTGCACTGCTGTGCGAACAAAGACCTCAATAAAAGAACAATTTCTGGTTGAAATTAGACCACAGTGGTGCACTGCAACTGAGATCCGGCATGGCTTCCAACCCAGTGCCAGCTACAGCTTCTGTACAACTGTTCCAGCATGCATGTCCATTTGTGGGGCACACCACACAAGTCAGCTGCACATCCCTACTCTTCCTAAGTGTGGAATCCGCACATCCGGATGTAGTACTTCAGCTGCAGAAAGATATATACGGAGGTGGGTATGCTCCAAAGCCAAAGGATCTTTAGGCCAGTCCAGCGAGCCACAGCATACCACTGCAACCACTGTGGCAGGCAACTAAATGTAATGTAACAGGAATCTGAGTTACCTTTTGGGTGAATCTTCTGCCTTTTCCAGGGGCTGAGTGGGGACCTAATTTTTAAGTGTCCCAAAGCTACTGGGGCTATTTTTGATTGAAAAACCTGAGCTTTTCATCTGGGAAAAAAAAGTGGGGGATCATGGTCCCACAGGTAGTAGTAAATCCTTACAATATGAGTCAAACATTTCCATCCCCATGAGTCAAACGTTTCCATCCCTGGTATATCTTGAGTAGCATCTTTAAGAGCAGAAACCTTGAAAAGAATGTCTCTGTACACATATGCAGCTCCTGAATGATTTTTACACTCCATAGAGAAAGCTGGAGGAGATCAAATTCAAGCAGAATATTCTTTCACAATTTAGATGGTGAGCAGTTTTCCCCTAGGGATGGCAATTTATATTCAAAATACATCAGGTTCTTTTAAAAACATTTCTTAAACCAATCCTTCTTCGAGCCATTGGTTCTGACTTCTCATCACACTAGTGCAGATCTTGCCCTCTGAATGGAGGAAAGCCACTTATAACTACGGACTCCTTTTCAATTAAAAGATGAAGCCTTGTGTGATTATCCACAATGATAAAACTCTGTGTGCCAACATGAGAATATGGGTCCAAAGTTAGTTCCAGGATAGTATTTAAAACTAAAAGTGTATCAATTCTGGAAAGTAAAAATGATGGCTAATGTGCATCCAGTATTATGGTAGCAGGTATAGAGCACATTTCCTTTCAAATTCAGGTTCTCAGAGGAAATCAGCATAACGGAAGTCTGCTAAACCCACCAACAGGCCTATCTAGTTCAATGCCCTGCTTCTTCCCAGGGAGAAACCAAGTGCCTTCCAGAAGCCCACAAAGCTATTAAGGGAATAGGCTCCTCCTTCTTTTGATTCCTCAGTCACTGCTATTCAAAGGAAGCCTGTCTGGAGATGGAATACAACCATCTAGATAGCCTTATCCACCACATGTTCATCTGAGAGCCTTTTCAAGATATCCAGCCTGACAGCCATCATTCCCTTCTTATAGGAGAAAACACCATTTTCAAACGACACACTGTGTGTGCAAGTAGTTCCTTTTGTCTGGCTTCAGCCTCCTAACAATCAGATTTATTGATAGGAATCTACTTTTATGACAGATGAAGAATAATGTCTATTTACTTCTCTGTCTTTCCATCTCTCCACTGGGCACAGTTTTGCAAACCTCAGTCATGTTTACTTTTAGATTGGGGCTTTCCTCCAGAGATTCCCAAAATGGTCTTAGAAAAAGATCATGTAACTTTTTCTATATTGCCATCCCAGACACCCCTGCCAAGACGGTTCCCCAGCAGAACCTACTATCTGTCCGGTGGGTCTTGTTGAAAATATTCTTCTCAAAGGCTTTCTGCTCCTTGACAGTGGGGTACGTGTCATCATAATACTGCAGAGGGAGAGAAAGGCTTGTTACATAAGAAAGTGAGCTATGGAAAATGCTTGGCAGTTTCAAATACTACTCAGCTGAGCTCTGGAATCATTTGTTCATTGAGACCACAAATGTCATAGAAAGCCTAAAGTTCAGGTTACTTCTCCCCCGCCCCTTTACACAGATGAGGAAATGAGGTAGAGACAGATCCATCTGGGTGAAGGCATGGCCCAGCTAGAATTCAAACCCAGGCCCCCTCTACACTTCAGTGGATCACACTGGTTTAGCTGTAGGTTATGAGTAGAGGAACATGCTTCCCCTTTCCCGCAGCAAGACAGTAGGAGCAAAAACAATGTGGCAATGCAGTGAAGAGAAACAAAAGTTTCTGCTGTGAAATTTCTCCAGGCAAAATCGCTGTAGTGAAATAATCTACAGATATAAAGCTATCAAGGACCACATGGAAAAATCCGGTGGCATTTACTCCTGCAAGGAAGGAGTATACATGAATGAATGAAAGAAGCCTTCATGAGATGGCTGAGTACTCTTCTGGCAATACCGACTGCATAAGTATCAGCTTGTTGTTGCTGTGTACCTTCAAGTCACTTCCAACTTATTGCTAAGGCATACTTATAATGGAGTTTTCTGGGGACTGAGAGTATGTGACATGCGCAAGGTCACCCAGTGGGTTTCCACAGCCAAGCAGGGAATCAAACCTGGTCTCCAGGGTCATAGTCCAATACTCAAACCACTACACCACATCAGCTCCACAGTTAAACTTCGGTTCAAGTTGCCTCAAATGTCATAGGTGGATAGAGTAACATCCCCTTTCTTGCTCTGAAAGCTGAAACTCAGATGGGTGTCCATAAGAGAATACCACATCTGCCAAAGCTGAACTCTTTCAAGCTCAGCTGGGAATTATGTAGCCACTGGTGGGATCCCCTGTAGTCTTTGTCCCCTTGGGCCCAGATTGTTTTAAAACATTGACAGGGGGAAAAAAGATTTTCTGGCTGAAATCTGACTCCTATGGCCCATTTTGTCCCCTAAACAATATTAGCCCAAATCCCAAACATAAGTAACAGTTACCCCATACCCCAAACACAAGAAACAGCAAGAATACCACCCAAAATGCATTGTTCCAGTATCTGAGAACACCCAAAAGGAAATTTCCAAGTACCACAGGATATATCACTGCAGCCACCAGGAGACTGGAGGAGGAGAAAAAAAAAAAAGGCTGTCCAATTCTTGCAGCTTACTCACTCTGCCTTGCAGCCCTTCCTTTACCAGCCCTCCTATATCCCAAGAAGCTTTACCTTGGCAAACAGACGGTCTCCATCATTGTCCAAGATCAGGATGGCTTTGACTGTGTAGAGAGAGGGTTCCTGCAAAGGAAGGTACAACTGAATGGTTCCGTTTGATCAACACCAAGTGCCTCCTCCTATCAACAAAAGCCTTAACATGTCAGATGCCACAGCAGGGTTTGATTTGCCCAGGTATCAAGCCACAACTTCTCCAGAGGTCCAGAGACAGGTTGCTACACCATAAAGTCATTACAAGAAGCAAAGCTGTATATATCTTCAATACAGAAAATATAGTGCAGGGCTTTTTTTCTTTTTGCTCCACCACCATCTCAGGCACACTTGGAGAAAACCTGGGAGGCAGCCTTCTTGGTGCCAGGCTATGGAACATCCTCCCATAAGAGGTTCAGTTTCCCCCACCACTCTCTTTCCACCAGCAGGTAAACACCTTTTCATTTAGGTAGGCCTTTGGTTCTTAAATCACATGGCAGGAGGGTGTTCTCAATGTGGTGTGCTGTTTTCGATCTTTTTAATTATGTTTTAAATATGCTTTAAACTGATTTTAGTGATGTGCTTTTTTAACTCAATGGTTTGGGTTTTTCTAACTTTTGTAAAGTAAGATTTTAGCTGAACTTTGTTTCAAAACACAGGATTGTGAGCTGCCAGGAGAAAGCCAGGATATAAATTAATGGATGTTATTAATTAGTTATAAATATTAATTAGTTATAAATTTTTGTGATGCAAGTAAATCACACAAATTCAACACACTGGCACACATACGCTTATTTTTCTTTCCCTCAGCCATGGAGGGGAGAACAAAGTAAGCAATGCACTGCGACTCAAGCTGCTAACCTCTGCATATCCTTGCATACTCCCATGCAGTTTCTGCAATTTCACAGTCGCTTTCTGCACGTCTCAAGTTGATCTCCACAGACAGAATCAGAAACTTCATAAACACCGAGTTTCTCAAAATGATACACTTTTCCCCCCCAAATACCAATAATTGTTCCCGCCAGTGTCAAAAGGCCTACTTCTACACTAATCATTCCAGGTCCATACAACTACTAAGCCTAATGCAGGTGTGGGCAAAACACAAACCACCACCAGCGTCTCCCCTCCACTGTCCAGCACTCCAGAATCACCCACCCCCCATCATGCCAGCAGGAGAAGCCCATCGTGACTAAGGCTCCAAGGCACACAACAGGCCATTTAAATACAGGCATACCTCAGTTAACAAAGCCCATGATAAAAAAGCTCCATTTTGCAAAGTCTTTTATGAGAGCCCAGCCCCACTCTTCTTGTCTTCTGTCTAGCTAGAAATTTCTTTTCTTTTTTTTCCTTTTTACCCCAGCACTGGCATTGGGATGATGGTGAAGGAGTACTGGAGAAAGACAGACTTTCATGCTGGGTTGCAGCAGTGTGTATGGAGTAAATAGTGCAATAAAGCTTGACTGAGAAATAATGGGATTCTACTCTAGGTGTAGCTGTGTGTGCTGATGTAAAACTGTAGCTGTGTGTGCTGATATAAAACAAGCAAGGTAAACAGCTGCCTTGAGAATTACTTACTGATGGTCATCAAAGAGCAAAACAGACAAAAAAGGGGAAAGCAGTTTAGCCTCCTCACAAGCTACCCTAGCATGCTGAAAACGCATAGTTCTGTAGGTTTGATTATCAAAATGGAAATCATGAGAAAAATGGAGACTGTTGAGAAAAAAAAAATCATCCCAGGATGCATTTTGAAAGAAGCTTACAAGTGGTCTCTAAAAGATTCAAAATGTTTCTATTTATGCAAGGCTTACCTAACCTGGTTTCATTTCACACGTGCATAGTGTTAGTTTTGAAAAAAAAAGCTTGCTGAAACTTGTTGAACTGCTCATCTTTTTTGTGGTGTAGGAACCTATCCTTATTCTTTCCACGTTATTTCTACCACTGGTAACAAAATTTCTGTTAAAGAAGAAAAGCTGAGGAACACATCCACTTCATTAACTGAAGTAGGTGTGGTTTCTGAACAAAGAAATTACAAAGGAACACTGGAAAGAGAAACAGTTGAATTGAATTATATTCACAAATTCCAATCCATTAGCAGAGATATGAACAAAGACAGTGGCACACTACACATATTAATACAAGAGTCCTAGTGCACATATAACAAAGACAATCTTCTCAGTAAGAATTTTGAACCCAGTGAAACTAACTTTTGGTGAGGAGATTTACTGCTCCCACACATTAATACTAACTGACCACTGAAAAGATCTGAAAGACCTGCACCATCTTGCCAAGTCCTTTGAAAATTAATGGCATGGGACATGATTTGCATCTTTCTCGATCCTATTACATTCTGTTCCACTCCCACAACTGTCCAAATATGCTTTATAGCTGAAACTTTAATATCACCCTGTATTGCACTGGAAGAAATGGGTCTGTATCCACCAAAGCTAATGCTAAAATAAAAACCAGTTAAAGGTGCTGCCAACATTTCTTTTTTTTTCTCCCCCTCCCCTCCTATTTTTTATTCATTAACTGAGGTAGCAATAGCAATAGCATGTGTATTTCTATACCGCTTATCAACTAAGTGCTCTCTAAGCAGTTTACAATGTGTTAGCTAATTGCCCCCAACAAGCTGGGTACTCATTTTACCGACCTGTGACCTGCAGAAGGATGAAAGGCTGAGTCAACATGGAGCCCAGCAGGATCAAACTCACAACCTTGTGGCTGCAGTACTGGCATTTAACCACTGTGCCACCAGGGCAAGTGTACAACTGTACACTTGTACAGTTGGCCCGCCATATCTGCAGATTGTGTATCTGCAAATTCAACCAACCACGGCTTAAAAATATTAAAAGAAAACATTTCAAAAAGCAAACTCTGATTTTGCCACTTTACTCAAATAGATGCAGGGCAGGAAGAAAACTGTTGCTGCCCGCTCTGAAATTGTTCGCCTCTGGTCTGATGTTGTGCAAAGCAGCCCACAGGGGTTCAGCAAGCCTCCTAGGTTTTTTTCTGCCTTCAGGGAACTACAATAACACAAGTCAAACACCAGGCGAAGCACAATGGGATAGCATACATTAAGCAGCAGGGTATGTCAGTGTGGAGAGGTTGTGGGCTGTATCCAGACCAGAGAATCTTTTCGTAAAGGCCTTAATGAACTCCCTTTACAGATCAGGGTAGGCAACTTGTTGACTTTCAAATAGTGTTGGGCTGCCTATCCTATCATCCTTCACAGTATTGACTGTGCTCTATGGGGCTGATTAGAACTGCAGTCCAGCAACATCTGGAGCCCAAAAATAAGAGATCCGCCCCCAAGCAGGAGAACCTCTGCGCCCAGAGGGTGCCAAGAATCTCAGACTCAACACAGTGGTGGCTTCAAGCAATGGAAATCAGTGGTTGGTTGCAAGACCACTCTTCTGTCTGGAAAACCTTCGTTGCTTCTCGTGACCAATGGCATTAGACCCTCCCAATGACTAAGGCCAGGACTCATTCACATGCGCTCCCAGCTGATCCCACATCTGACAACAATACACTGCAGGAATATCTGTGACTATATGAATGGGGCTGTCTATTGTGGGGTCTTCCCCACATGATCATGTTCCTCCTATGCATGGGAAAGATTTGTGTGAATGGTGCCACTTGTGTGATTTCCCTACATACACCCTGTAGTATGGGATTGCACCTCATGACAACAGCTCTGTCAGGCCAGGAGACTAGGAAGTAAGCCCCTCCAAACTGAATAGAGATTGTGAGAAAAAGGTCTGTAACAAAACGTGCTTCCCCATTTGCATCCAAAGTTGTGTCTGCATTATCATAAGCAGACTTCATCATCACCTTCCCTGCATAAGGATACACTGGTAGGTAAGAGGAATTATGTGGCAGAAGATAACTCTAACACTACCATACTCAAAAACTGAAGGGCTGGGAAAGAGAACCATCTATATAGCACAGCACACCTGGGAAAATCCAAAGGAGCTGATGAGCTAAGAGACTGGAAGGAAATTGACTAGCCTGCAAAACAAGTGAGCAAGTGACCAATCCAAGGCATACCAGATTTAACATCTTCCCACACCACAATGAAGGATTCCACAAGACAAAACTGCACATGGATGGCAACATCATCATCGGGCCAAGTTGTGCAATTGACTCTTGTATCTAATCCCCTCAGCAGATCATCTTGTCCTTCTGGTCATGCACCCTTTTTCTGCATCCAAACATCAGTCACCCTGGCCCACTTCTAGCCATTCACCACCAGAGGGAGCCACAGGATCATGGTGGAGAAGCAGTTCTCTCCCTGAAAATGGTGCCAAAAGGTATAAAAGACACAGGACAATAATACAGGCCAATGTTGTATAGCATTACTATAAGCATAGCATCCTTGAACTTATTCATCTACAATTCATGTTGTATGATCTGCAAGCAGATTGCACTAGTGGATCACATCAATTTTTCACGTCCACCTTCCTTCCTCCTTAAACTCAGCTCCCTCCCTCCCTCCCCCATCTTTCCTTTTTTCAAAGAGATGCTGGGAAAAAAGAAAAATGGACAAAGAACGGCTGGAAGCAAATTCACGGTCCTCAGCCTTTAATGGTTACTGAGAAGAATGAATGTCAACTCAACCAATATGACAGACTGCACCAGTAAAAGTTCCATTTTCCTGTACAAATATTAAAAGACCAGGAGTCCTGACCCGATTGGCATCTGGTCATATTACTGAGAAAGGTACAGTTAAAAAAAAAACAGCAGTGGGCCCCACATTGTACCTCACTCCAGTGTCCAAAAAAGCAGAAGGCTACTACTCTCAACACTTAAGAGCAGCACACGAAGTGGTCCAGGTGAGAATGAACCAGAGTTACACCTTCCATACTGCTAGGCCAACACATGTCCTATACATTTCTATACCAGTCCTTGAAACATTACAGCTTAAGCCCACAGGGCCAAACTGCAGGAACATAGGGAGGCCACCTCCCTGAAAAATCCTTGGCAAACTGTTCCAATACTGTGTTCCAGGCACTGATGGTCAAAGGCAGCTTTCTATGGTCCTAATAGCCCCTTGATGCAAGAGGGAAAGGGGACAAAAACTTATTAGAAGAAACAGTTCATCTCTGCTGGATGCTGGAAAGCTCTCGAGACAAAGTTCTGTGATGCACTGACTTCTATGTAGCCACAGTCAGAGTGTATAACAGAACTTCACCTCAAGTGCTGCACAGCCCCTCTCTGGGGGCAGCAGGTCCATCTATGAAGCAGACTGGTAGGTGCATCCATTACACGTGAGAGGTTAAGCCGGAGACCACTCCCTTTTCCAGAGGTGCCATTTGAACCAGGCTAAACCCCATGGAAGCAAACAGAGCATGCCTGATTTCTAAAAAGAGCTTAAGAAGAACAGAACAGAAAGCTTTCAGTTCTTCTCAAAACTGGTCTGTGGGTACAATATAATCACACCACTGGCACCCACATTTCCAAGCAGCTCACTCTCCTCCCTGCAGAGAGCACTCTTTTGTGGAGCAAACTATCTGCATTTCATACAACACCACAATGAGTTGGGAATGTTCACCGGTATTTCTCTGCTGAGAACCACTGTAACAAGGCAGCCAGTCATAATTCTACAGGGAACAGCCCAAATTCTAGAACTCTTATAAGGCGTAGGAGCTGGGGTTACTCAACCTTACCTAACAATGATTTCATACAGTGTTCCTGAGAACCCTGGGATTTCTTAACAGATTATCAGATGTTCCCCAATTAAGAAGATCATAATGACAATACGGCAAGCTTCCCCAAAACACAGCTTACCATCACTACCCAAATCCCCTGAAACTGAAGAAAGGGGGAAAGAGAGGACTTTTGGCTCCTCAGATGCAAGAAGTCCCAGCCACATGACCGATGGCAACTGACTGTGGGAACCACAGTCCAAAATATCAGGGAGGCCAAAGGTTTCCAGCACCTGCTCAAAAAAATCACACATACTCTGGGATATACTTTCAGCTTTCACAGAGCAATTATGGGGCCCCACAGGACTAGCTAGTTCCCTAACAGACTTCTCAGAATCATCTGCAATAAGCAGCAGATTTGTGACTGAAACCACAAGAGTTCCCTGGCATTTTAAAAACTAATACGAAAGAAGTTTCCATTTATCAGAAGGTTCTTCTACGAATTCAACATAAAATGGTGTCCTTCATACAAAAGCGAGGAGGATCGAGAAGTGTATCAGGATCCCTATGGCTCATGAGGTCAGTAAGCAACAATGTTGACAAATTTACCTTCCCCTGTCCCCTTCATCTCTCCAATCTCTTCCTCTTCCCCCCTCCACACACACCTGGCAATCATAGCAAGACAGGTAAATGTAGTGGTAATCCTCCCTCCTCCCCTGTAATATTTCACCTGCCTGCTAAGCAATGCCTCCACTTGCACATTCTAATTTTACAGAAGGATCAGGAGTCTAGACTCCTCACTGAAGCCCTGTAAAACCGCAGGTGCAACAGTACAATGCCATAATGCTAAGCAGCCAACAATCCATACAGAAACCACCAGAGGAATATTCTGTCACTGATATGCATTGAATCAATGTGGGGCACCAGAAGTCCATCTTCATCCTGCCTCACTTTCAGAGAGACAGAGAGAGAGGGAGAGAAGATATGTTTGAATAGATGCTTACTGTATAAGCATCCAAGGAGAATGTTTACATCTCTTTGCTAGAAAAAGACAAGCTTTCACTGGAGAGATAGCAAATAAACACACATTTTAAATCTATAATGAGCGCTGACTGGAAGGCCAGAAGCAGCATAAATTTCTCTCTGGAGGTTTCCAGTTCAAGCCAAGGGCTGCCTTGAGCAATCAACCATTAAAACAAGACGTTAAGAATTACTGCACAGTTTATTCTGATCATTTAATTCTGAAGTTTCAATAAATTAAACTTCAATCAATTAAACTAGGTGTGCAACGGCCCAGATGGTCAGCATGATAGCAGCAGCATCGCTGTAAAGATTTTACAGCTGCCAGGACCCTGCAGAAGGGTAGCACTGGGCGAGGGAGACAAGACGGCAAGAAATATGGCTGGCCCTGTTTTATTTGCAAAAGGCAATTGGACAGCCGCAAGGAGAAGGCTGGGCCAGGCCATTCCCATCAGACCACCAAGGGCAGTACAGCTCACAGACAGACAAGAGAAGCCTTTCCTGGAAGGTGGGAGAAAATACACCACAAGGATCCTGTGAGATCTAAGCCACACTGCTTGCAGCCTAGATAGACAAGCAGCCTCTGAAAATCAACACATGCTCTGCAGGAAAATAGCATCCTGCATTCTTACCTATGCTAGCAGTCCAGTGGTCCCTAAAGAATGTAGACCCCAAACCGTCATCTCTGTAGAGACAGCACTGGCTGTTTTTAATTCAACATCCCAATCTCTGGATTAGGAAGGAAGCCTCTTTGGCTCTTCAGGGACAGCCTTCCTCAATATGGTGCCCTTTGGCCCCTTCACTCTAGCCATCAACCATAGAGCTTTGCCTAATAAATCTAGTCTGAGAATGGAGTTTGCTTCCCATTCAAGGTCTCAGCAATCATAACACCAAGGGACTCATGTTCTCTTAGCTCATTCTAGAGACAAGCCTAGGTAAGGAGGGCAGGGAGGTGGGAAAAGAATTGTCTTAGCTCACTTAGTGAAGGCAGTCTTCAGCAGGCAATCAGTTATAATGTGTCTGGGAGTACAATACCACATAATTACTCAGAGGTAAGTGGCACCGAGTTCAACAGGACTTGTTCCCAAATAAGTGTACGCAGGGCTGCAACCTTATCTGTTATCTGCCTGCAGGACACTGGGATGTGGAGGGGGGTAGTTTACTTGTAGATTCTTACCAGAGGACCATCTAGAGACAGCAGAACAGCTCTCCCTGTTTTTCAGAAAATAAAAAAGTATCTCTCAAAGCTACACCTTTTCCATACTGGTACTCTAGTTTATAGTTACCCTGAACTAAGAATCATAGAATCACAAAGTTGGAAGAGACCACAAGGGCCATCCAGTTCAACCCACTGTCATGCAAGAACACACATCAAAGCACTCCCAACAGATGGCCATCCAGTCTCTGCTTATAGGTGACAGAGGCAATACTTTGGCTATTATTAATTTATTTTAAAGTGACTCTCCAATCTGTATTGAGTGCTTTGCTAAAATAACTATCTCTGGGCAGTGATCATTTAGTTTTGCTGTCCTGAGCTATCAGTTAGTCTACTACTTCCACAAATGATTTCCCACCCTTGCCTTGTTCTCCACATTCCTGAAATTATTCCCCTCACCCAGAATTCCTGCATCATAAGGACAATCATATCTTCCTATCTAAATTCTCTCTTCAAACTCCAACTTTTCTGTGAATCACAACCTTAACAACCACCGTTCAGATGTTGCTCATCCATACCTCTCATCATCCCACATCACTGACTAACCTAGAGAGAACTAGCATGAACTTGATTCCAACACTTGGAAGGCCACAGGTTCTCCAGCTTTGGCCTATCACAACTGAAGATAAGAAACACCAGCAGGCAGTAGCAGACTGTGGGGGGTGGGTCAGATATCAGACCTCCATTTAATTATCAGGTTGCTACTACTTAACATCACAAACTGTTATTCTCAACTCTGTGTTGATTCCGCACGTACAAGATTTGTGTTATTCTGATTTTGTTCACTGCCTGGAACAAGGCTAATTTTTTTTTAATTAATAAAATAATAATACTGAGTCAACTACTGAGGCTCATAGCTGAGAAGTACTCTGCCCACAGTATCTACGCCACAACGTCTCTACAGTTCTCCCTCCACATTCTAATTATTCACAAGGTACTCACTTGTCTCCCTGCTATTCTCCCTTTCCCATTCCCTTGCCTTTTGCCAGGTGCACTGTGGCTTCTTTCTTCACACTAGGGCAAAAGACAAGTGAATGGGAGGGGGAGAATAGGGGAGAGGTATGTATATGCCTTCTCCACACACAGCCTGGGCATATGCGGGGCTGCCCCCTCCCATTCACTTGCCTTTTACCCGGGCACATGAAAGGAAGGCACATGTGCCCAGGGAAAAGACAAGAGAATAGGGGAGAAGGCATGCGCATGCCCTCTCCACGCACAGGGCTGGCCTTCCCATTTGCTTGCCTTTTGCCTGGGCATGTGGAAGGAAAGCATACGCACCTGAGGAAAAGGCAAGAGGATGGGAGGGGGAGCCGCAGAAGGGAATGGGAGGAGGAGTGTTCACTAAGGTGGGGGGATTTATTCACAAAAGTCAAGAGATCACTGTATTTACACCTAATCAGTTGTTGTTAGGAAAGGATATTAGAGTAGAAGTCTAGGATACAATACAGCAGTGCTGACTTATTTAAAGTAAGTGAGGTAATATACATAACCACCTAAAAAGGAAGGAGACGTAATATCATTAAGTCCAAAGTATTCAATTACATGGAATTTTCCCATTTTATCCTCACGTCAACACAACAGAGTAAGTGTAAAGGTAATGATCAAAGGCCTTTTTACACTTCTGTATATCAATAAGTGAGCCAATCATTTACAAATGACTGATCTCATGTCCTCATCTGGCCCTTACCAATCCTGCAGAGATTTACAACCAGTCATTCATTAAACTTGAGCCAGACCAAAGCCTCCTGGCCCTGTGACTCTTCCATGTTGCTGCTGCTGCCTACTAACTTACCCTGCCCAAGCAAGTCAGCAGTAAGAAAAGCAAGGAACAGCAATAATGTCCACACACCTTGTCTTCTCTTTTTCAGAGGTGTCACTGACTGAGAACTAAAGACAATCAAAAGGGTAGTGGCAACACAAGTATGAAGGAAGTGGGCCCACCATTTAATGAAAGCTTACTGTTCAACGATAGACAAAGTATTGGTATGTGGAGACTCAAAGCAAATCAAGTGTTTTGACAGGACCATTTTTTTAATGTAGATGATGAAGACACTGAAATTCTTCAAGAATTTCACATCTTGGCTCAGTCATTCATTGGAATGGAGAGTACAGTCAAGAAATCAGAAGATTAGGATTTGGAAGGGCAGCTATGAAGGAACTAGATAAGTTCCTGAAGTGTAAAGGTGTATCACTGAACACTAAAGTTAGGATTCCCCATGCCATTGTATTTCTAATTTCTATGTATGGTCGTGAACACTGCACAGTGAAGAAAGCTATAGGAAGATCAACTCATTTGAAATGTGGTGCTGGAGAAAAGTTCTACAGATATCCTGGACTGCTAAAAAAGACAAATGAATGGGTCCCTGGGCAAATCAAACCTGAACTCTCCCTAGAAGCCAAGATGGCTGAGGCCATTGTGCTTTGGATATACCATGGAAGACCTGACTCACTATAAAAGTCAATAATACTTGGTAAGATAGAAGGCAGTAGGAAAAGAAGAAGACCACATTCAAAGAAGCCACGACCTTGAGTTTGCAAGACCTGAGCAGGGCTGTTGATGACAGGGTGCCTGGAAGTCTCTCATTCACAGGGTCACCATAAGTTGAAGTCTACTTGATGGCAGTCAACAACAACATCGGAAGTCTTCAGTAAAACAATGGCTCAACCAATAAACAAGATTCACAGTAAACTTCTAAATGTGTCTGTTCAGAAAGGAGCTCCACCATGTCCAGAGAAATTTGTTGTTGTTGTTGTTGTGCACCTTCCGGTCACTTTCAACTTATGGTGAATCTATCACTGGGCTTTCTGGAACTGAGAATGTGTGACATACCCAGTATCACCCAGAAAGCTGTGAACCCTATCCTCCAGGGGTATAGTCCAATGCTCAAACCACTACACCATGCTGGCTCTCTCAGCAAGATTGCTAACCAATAAAAGTGTACTTAGGACTGCAAGGTCAGCCTCAAAAACTGTATTGGTGTGAGGTATCTGGCAAGAATTACTGTCTATTAAATGTGCAACAATGGAAGAGCTAAGTTTCTCTCAGGACGGCAGCTGGCCACTGTGGGAAACTAACTAGCTCTTTGGGCTCTTCTCAACTTATCTGCTATCAGACTACTTGGCTTGACATTATTTTCCTCGCACAGCTCTGTAATGGTTACACAACAGATAGAAGTTTTGCAAATGAAGCTTTTTCCACAGTTTCCACAGGAGAGGAACTTATAGCCTTCAGATAGCACCAAGTTATAACTTCTACTACCATCACTGGCCATAGTGAATGGGGTTAATGGATTTAGAATCTAACATCTAGCAGTTTTTCCACCCACGTTTATCTGGATTTCTATTTGCCTTGAAGATGTTAAAAGCACAGGACACTTGTCAAGGGCATGAGTGGAAACCCTAGTTTGGATTTTCTATGAGGACGAGATAAGCCTCCTAAGGACATATCTACTTTTTAGTGTCCTTTCTCCAGTTTTCAAGGATCTGGGGCAGGGATGGGGAACCTTTGGCAGTGCCTTTGAAACAACTCCAAGAAATTAAAGCCAGTATGGTTAATACTACAAAGCACTGTGGAAGCTGTAGAAGAAAACATCTGGAAACCCAAAGGTATCCCATTTTTGGTTTAGCACCTACTTCACCGTGATGCCCTGTCAGTACAATGCTCTCCACCAGAATACTGTGTAGGTACTTACTCTTGTGCATTTTTGCGAGTACATGAAGTCTTTAAAATATATAATTTAAGCTAGTTTTCCTCCACTGATTTTTTTTTATTCTGCTGTTTTCATAAGCTTTTGATATTTTAATTTCTTTTATTTGTTTTTATACTAAAGAGAATGGCCTTGGGAATGATGACAAGAAAGGAAGAATATAAATCTGTAAATAAATGTAAGTTATAAACATGGACTGTTGAGTATGCACTGGCCAAGTATATGGCAGATCCCACTATTGTATTTCCTCCCTTATTCTCCGCTGATTTTCAAAAATTTCTACCCACTTTTTCTACACAGACTTTTTTGGTCAAACAATACCTGTGCTTTTCAGAGGGCTATACAAGTATATCAGATGACATATGCACAGCTGACTGACTGATCAATCCTCACATGTAGCCTTATGGTAAGTAATAGATTACTCTAAAGCAGTGCTTCTCAGGCGATCTGATGTGGGGCACCAGCAGTTTTTTCCTCCTAAGGTGCCAGGTGCTCAAACCATATCTGCGCCCAGTGACAACTGCTTCTTTCATTCCTAGAACCTTTTTGCAGACCAGCAGCTAACAGCTTGCAAACCAGCATCAGCTCACGGACCATTGCTTTGAACAGCACTGCCCTGAGGCACTGAAATGTTCATCTGCTAGGCCATGCAGGTTGACTTCAGCAGTGTAGGCAGGAGGTTGTATAGTAAGTATATCAGCAACTGTCTGAGGCCCAAGATTTCTTAGAACAGTTTCATATCTTTCTGGCACCGGACTGTAATGCTGTACAAAATCTATGGAGGATCTCTGCCAGGAAGACCCCAACTCAGTAAGTGGTAGGTCGATTATGGCTACAATTTTACCCACACTTTTCTTGTGAGAAAACTCCCTTTAATGGAAATAAAAGGTGCATTATTTCTGCCTTTTAGCAGTTGGAGCTCAAGCAATCCATTCATTCTGGAGGCACTGAGTTTCCTAAATGTAGCTAAATCAGTTTGCTCTTACATTTGTCCCAAATGGCCAGATAGACTCTGAAAGAGGGCAGGGAGAAGCCGAGGCTTCCCGTATTCCCCACGGAAGCAGACCGCCCTTGCGTCTCCAAGGAGGCGCCCGGAGCCCCTCGCCCAGTCTTAGCAGAGCCTGCCCGCCCCCGTCCCTGACACACGGAGCCGGCCCAGATGCCTCCCAGCCAGCCAGCCGCCCCGCTCCCTCCAGCCGGCCTCGGGCCCGCTCTCCTCTCCCTGAAGGATCCAGCCCAGGTCCAAGGAGGCCCTCCGCAACCACCGATGGGTTCCGATCCGTCCCGCCCACCTGCCCGTCTCCATGGTGACGGGCGCGCACCCTAGCAATTCTCCCTCTCCCCCTCTCTTGCCCCTCCGGCTCCTACCAAGATCAGCGCCTCCATCTTGGTCGCTCTGATGCCGACGTGGAGCACCTACCACGGCTGCACGGTATTGGCTGACCTCAAGCCAATCTCTCCTTTACGTCCCGCCTTCGGGACGCTATGCGACGGCTCATTGGCTACATCCCCGTCCAACCTGTCTTCCTACCTCTTTCACCAGGGCATTCTCCCCCCCCCCGCCACGAGGCGGTGAGCTTCCAGACAGAGGGCTCACCTTGAAACCCCGCCTCTTTTTGTGATTCGAAAGGAAGGCTGTCGATCACTTGCCGTAGACATATTCATAGGAAGGTGGGGAAACCTAAGAATATGACAGTTTCCATGGTGAACAGAGAAGCTGTTAGGGCACTCTGGTTGCGGGCAATGATTGGGCCAGCCGAAGCCACGTGACCAGAGGTGGTGTGGTAGTTTCCCGTAAATGGAAGGAGGAAGTTCTAAACAAAGCGGAAATTGGGCAGTTAGAGGGAGGGTTCTTGTTATGGTGTCTGTGTAGGTAGCACCAATGTACACTTGCCTCGTTTTGGTAGCGTAGTAGCTCCATTAGGGTTAACAAATTGAATCTAATATATAAAAGTGAAAGTTTGTTCGTCTGTGTCAGGTGAAGA
The DNA here is from genome assembly GCA_030412105.1 of Cyclura pinguis. NCBI lineage: Eukaryota > Metazoa > Chordata > Lepidosauria > Squamata > Iguanidae > Cyclura > Cyclura pinguis. Next base: position 190,776,519 of record CM059600.1, on the reverse strand, counting down.
CCTCATATGATTGGCTGCCTAAGAAGATTCTATGGAATTTTGGAGTTTGCAGTTTAGGGAGTGGCTTTAAGAATTCTCAGCCAGCGAGTTCTTGGACCTGTCTGGAATAGGCCTGTTGCTATGGTGATAAGGCCTAGCAGCAAGGAGGAGGGCAGCACATTCCCTCAGGAACCCAACCTCTGTATGTTAATAACACTGAATACAGATTGGATGGGGAAATATGGAGAAAAATTACAGGTACTGGATAATACAGTTTGGGGAATTAGAGACACAGGATCTTAAATCTTTCCAACAAGTATTACCTATGAGAAAATAAAATTCCGGGCAATGCAAGGTATATACACTAGTAAGGTTATAAAGTCACAAGCAAGTTTGAGAGCTTAACAGGACTCTTCTTCAGATTGGAAGTTAAGCAGAAAGAGAGAGGAAGAATACCCAGAAGGAAAAGCATGTTGTTCTGTTGCAGCAAAGAGAGCGAGGGTCCTGTGGCACCTTAAAAATGATGCAATTGTGGCATAAACTTCCAGGGAGGACACGTCTCTACCTGGAAACTATTAAAAAATGGAACATTAAAAACTACGACTTATTTTCCCCCTCTCTCCTCATCTGTTTTTCTCTCTGAAATGTCTTTTTATAGTGTAACTTTAATATTTATCTTTGTAAGTTGTTCTGGAAGGGTGGGGGTAAAGATGGTTTGAATAGACAGATACTTAACACAGTTCTTTTTAATATGCTGTTTTACAGTCTGCTCTGCTAATTTGTGTCTTTTCATACATTTGTTTCAAAGGGTTTAATTTTATATATTGTTTAATTCTATTTTAATGATAACTTTTTATGTTTTTTACCTCTCTTTTTATAACTTTAATTGCTTTTGTTCTAATTTTTTTAAGCTGCCTTGGAGTCCAAAATCGGGGAAAAGTGGGGTATAAGGGAATTAATAACAGTAATAGTAATATTTTTGTTTCCATCCAGCATTGATAATATCCACACATGTATGTAAACAATGGAAGATGGTCTTGAAGGCACTTCTTGGCGCCTATATGAAAATATAAAATGTCAGTCCCTGGCCCTTAAGGCTCTGGTTCCAGATTTTTTCCCTCTGGAGCTCCAATCCAGGGCTCTACGATTCTCAAAAAATGTTCACATCTGCTTTCCATGTTACTGTCATTGTCATCATTTTACTTATAGTATTTGTATCCTGCTTTTTTTCCCATAATTAGGACTCTTAAGTAGCCCACAGTTTAAAAAAGCAATACAATGAAAACTATACCAAAAAATGAACATTAAAATAAAATTAAACTATTTACAGTATTAAAACAATGCACACCTCACGTTAAAAGAATAAAATGCAATTAAAAAGATAAAAAGCTGTTAAAAACAGTCCAGTTAAAACAATACAGCACCCCCTAGCCCATTCTTTAAAAATTTTCTGTTTTTAAAGCCTGTGTGAATAAAAGGGTTTTAGCTAGCCAATGGAAAGACAACAAAAAGGGAGTTCCAGAGTCCAGGGGCAGCCATTGAGAAGGGCCTCTCTTGCATTCCCACCAACTGTGCTTGCAGTCCTGGTGGGACTAAGAGAAGGGCCTCTCCAGGTGAGCTCATTATATTGTTTCCCAGCTTTTGTATTGGTTTTTCCCATCCAAAAATTGAGAAATTGCCTCTCTGAGGGGTTAATTACAGGCAATAAGAGATTTACTGGTAAGCCAAAATTTGCTGGCACTTGGAACCATGTGCCTTCAGTCTTGCTCGCCACTAGAATGCACCTATACACACACGTGTCATGATAAGAGTTTCCCCAACTTTTGTTTTAAAGTTCCTTGTACAGATACCCAGTGTGAAGATCTATGACTGTATGTGTGTCACTGTAAGAGCTTGCCAACAGAAAGTCACCACCAGGGGGCAGATGAGTAACTTCAAAGAAAAGCCCCTAGCAATACTTGTGAGACCACAGGATTTCTGAAAGTGGTGCGTTTGCAGAGACCATTAAACAGTCCATGCTTCTGGGAACAGCAACAACGGCAGAACAGGGTGACAGAATTACCCTGATTTTTTGTTAACTGCAGTCCCAATGGACTGACTCATAGTCTTCAAAAGACATAAGATGGGTATGGAAAATTCACTCTTTCTGTGTCCTTGTGTGCCTGGACACTTCAGCTGGCAACCTCTGTCCAACTTGCTGGGTTTTAACCTGCTTACCTTTGCTGCTGTTGCTTTATGTGGGGAAAGGCAGTTTCACCTGAATAAGTTTCTATCCTCTACCAGCAGTGTTGGAGCAAATTCAATTTGCCCATTAATTTTCCCATAACAGCTCCTGCTTCCTTCTGTTGCTGCAGTTTGTGGAAAGAAAAGGCATGGAACACTGATGAAAGGCTTGGTAACTTTACCTCACTTTTGTATTGAAACTAAAAAATTGCTGCTTTTCAGTTTTGTGCTACCTTCTGTTACAATCAGTACTTCCAATTTCATGTTACTTTCTATTGCTGGAAGCCTGACACAGTAGCAAGGCTGCATGCATTGCACTGGAATCATAGAATCATAGAAATGTAGAGTTGGAAGAGACCACACGGGCCATCCAGTCCAACCCCCTGCCATGCAGGAACACCCTCAAAGCACTCCCGACAGATGGCCATCCAGCCTCTGCTTAAAAACCTCCAAAGAAAGAGACTCCACCACATTCCGAGGCAGCATATTCCACTGCCGGACAGCCCTGACTGTCAGGAAGTTCTTCCTGAGGTTCAGGTGGAATCTCCTTTCCTGCAGCTTGAATCCATTGCTCCTTTTTTTTTTTCATTGACAGGTTTTCTTCATTTTACATTTACAGCCCTTTTGCATTTCCAAGGTGGCAGTGGTGATGGTGGTGGTCGTCATCATCATGTGAAACTGACAAATAACAACAGTTTTAGGTTTGTTCTTGTTGTTCTGTTGCCTTTAAATCGTAGGAGCTTGTAATATTTCAGTCTTTAGGATCTTCATAAGTGAGGAACTCTGTTTGAAAAAGATAATGGTAAAGCAAAAGATGAAAAGATATGGGGTTATACCCCATTACTCAGCATCTCACAAGCCACAGTTAAAATGCATTCAGAGTTGTCAAAAGCTATTGTGGGAAAGCAAAATCAGAACAGAGTCTTGTGGCATCTTAAAAAACAGCAGATTTATTGTGATTCAGTCATTCATAGGCTAAAGCCTACATTTTCAATTGGGCTCCAGTTCAAAAAAGTTTACGCTCTTACAAATATGTTACTGTGTAACATACCACATAGCTTTTATAATGTATTCCCCTCTCAGCCATGGAAACTCACTGGGTGACCTTGGGCACAACACACTCTCTCAGCCTCAGAGGAAGGCAAAGGCAACCACCCTCTGAACAAGTCTTGCCAAGAAAACCCTTAGGATTGCTGTAAGTCAGAAATGAAGGCACACAACCACAGCCACCACCAGTCAACAGCACTGCATTTGTTTGAAAGAGAAGATGGCTTTTGCACTTTTCATAGATGTATAGCAGAGAGGATTTCAGTGAGGTGCAGCTTCTCCTTCTAGTTGCTCTTGCTGAAATTTCCTCTGCAGCACGACTTTTTAAAAGGTGCAAGATCTCTGTCCTGTTTTGCATCTAGTTGTGGTACAGTTGCCATAGAACTGGTTGAAACTGCTACATGACTGCAACACAAAGCTGAGAGGACATCTTAGAAGGAAAAGAATTTTTGATAATTAATTGGGTGGATTAGGATGATGCTTGGTTTTTTAAAATATACTTGTGGCATCTATGGAATTATAATTTTGTTTCCTGAAAGGAGATGTTGTGGGGAGAGGGAGGAGTCACTGGGCCAAGTGCAAATCGGGACATGTTCTTTGCCTAGCAGTATAACTGGATTACAAAATGAAAGAAGTTCAGTGGGTTCTCAGTTGCAAAATGTATTAAGCAAACATGAGTGTTTCTCTCAGTTATTTTGCTATTGGTGTTTCCCATATTTTCTGCAGAGAGGAAAGACCCAAACCTTTGGAGTAGCATGGTGCTCCATGTAAATATGTTGCTGTAAATGGTGTTTAAAATGCAACCCTAATGGAAAGAACTAGAAGATCCAGGGGGAATTCCAAGTATGCAAGTGTAGGAAAAAAAATATAAAGGAACCATCTTGGATTTAGTGGAACTACTCCGCCTAGATGTATATATCTAAGGAAGGTGTCTTTTTATGACCTCGAACAGGAGCAGTATAAATGCATAATACCAACCTCCAGAACAGTATGACTTGCAGCACTTGAAAGAGTGTAAGCATTATGTTGGATCAGCGCAAAAGTCTGATAAATCCAGCATCCTGTTTCCAGCAGTGGTCAGTGGGGTGTCTCAGAAGACCACCCAAAGGAGAAGAGCCCTCTCCCACCTCTGTTTTCCTGCAGTGGTATGTTGGCATGTTGTCTTTGACGCTGGAGGCAGTGCATGATCATCATAGCTAGCAGTCATTGATAGCCTATCCCCAATGAATCTGATTTCTGTGGAAGTTCTCTAAATAGGTGGCTGCTACCATAACTTGTGGCAACAAATTCCAAACAATGTAAAGAAATACAGCCTTTCGTCTGTCCTAAATTCTTACCGTTCAGCTTCAATTAAGGAAATATTCTTCTACCTAGATTCCTGAGCCCTTAACATTATGAGAACATCCTGTTCCACTTTCTTAACACCTTGAAGAGTTTTATCAACTATTATGACAGAGTTGGGGAATGTATGGCTCCTCAGCTATTGTTGGAGTGTGACTCCCATCAGCTCTAGTCAGCTTATATGAGGGAGAAGAATGATGGGAGCTGTAGACCAACAGAATCTGGCAGGCCACATGTTCCTCATAGCTGTAGTAGGCAAAGCACCGCCTCTCATTTCTTTTTAATTTTCAAAGAACATGTTGCATATTTAATGTTTTAAATTCTCAGTGCCAGGGCAGATGCAAAGGAATGGGGGGGAGAGCTCAGGAGAGCACAAGGAAAGTGTGCACTCACATCTCCCCCCCCTCCATTGCCTTACCTTTTGCCTCGGCACACTTGCCTTCTTTCTCTGCCCCAACAAAATGCAAGGGAATGGAAGGAGGAGAATGGGGGCGGGGAGGCATGGATACCTTGCAAATAAATTCACAAGAGTCAAACCTGCAAATGTGGAGGGAGAACTGCACACTGAAGGCCACAGTCACTGAGGTAATGAAAGATGAGTGGGACCAGTGAAAAAAACAGATTGACTAGAGCCCAGGGTGGTACACCTACAGTCATTGCAGGAAAACTGGATAGTCCTTGTGTTTCTTTTCAGCTGTGTGTTTCTCACAAGCCCTACACAGTGACAGGGTTTCCTCAGAAAGAAATAAGTAATATAAATGAATTTACAAGTAACAGGCTTAAAGTGTTTCTGGCAAATCTTTCTGAATGGAGTTTACCAAATATTGGGGATCTGTAGCTTTAAGGGGTGGTTCTAGGTTGTGCTTTTATGGTGCAATCGCCTTGCCTCATTCACAGTTTAAGGAAACAGAGACCAAACTACCCCTTCTTCAACTTGTAACCCTTGTTCTACTGATTTTTCTGGCTTGATACCAAAGTAAAATCTATTCAGGTGGGAAACAACTAACAATTACACTTTTTTTTTTTTGACTGATGGAGCTAGGATATGCTTAATTCAAAGCTCTCCGATGGCCCAGGAATTAGAAATACAAGATTATATCTTTTGGAGTAAAATATCCAGCTAGGCTTTTTGTTCAATCAAGAAGGAGAAAATGTCTTTGGATAATGGAATAGCTTGTTAAAATCAGAATCCTGCCCTGGATTGTCATTCTGCACATTTTGCAGTGAAATGAGGTAACTTACTTGTGTCTGAAATGAAGTGATAATATCCATATAATGGAAGGAAAAGAGTAGTGTGGTGTAGAAGACACATTACCTGCTAAATCTCTCTGTGTATGTAGTTGTTTGACTGGAGGCAGTAGTCAGTTAAAAGGTGGCAAACATATTAAATCTAAAGAAGAGCCAGATGCAAAAGGGGACAGGGTAATAGCACCTTAGTGACACCTGATAAAATTCTTTCTGTTCTTCTGCACAGTGATAGATAGGCTTGTCATGTTAGAATCATCGAATTACATCACAGCTAAGATTTCTGGGTTGAAATCTAGGGGTGCAACCATGGTGATGTCACAGGGCAGGGTCAGGTGATACTGTTAAGCAGTATGTATGTATGTATGTATGTATGTATGTATGTATGTATGTATGAATGAAACATACATACACACACTGAGAGAATAGAAGTTCCTGGTTGGAAACTAGAGTGTCTTTGCAAAGTGTAGGAAACTGCACAGCCAACTAGGAGGCTCCGTACCTGACTGGTGGTCAGCACACAGCCTTGTCTGTTATTTGGAGCTGACTCCACAAAAACTAGAGTATTATCTGCCTGTTGCCAGGAGAAAACCCTGGAAAACTGGACATCTGCCAACCCTACCAAAGGGGCAAGACTTGGGAGCAGTTAACATCTGGCAGCAGCTGCTTCAAGCAAAGAGGAAGGGTTTGGAAATAAACTGTTCCATGAAGGCCAAAAGGAAACGTTGAAAATGAAAGTGTAACAGAAAACAGCCATCTCCAGCTCCTTGTTGGAATCTGTCCAGCTTTTAAGAATTTAACAGGCCTGGCAAAATAAATGCGAAAGTCTTTGGGATAATAAAAAAAGTTGTGAAAGAACACTGCTTTATGTTAATTTTAGTGATAAATATGAGTTTTACATTGTTTTACATTGGTATAATAGGGTGAATGGTCAGTAGTTAAGTTTAATTTCTCCTAAAATATAGGAGGATTGCAGAGTATAGAAAGTGAAAGCGAAATTAAGGGTGGAGTTTTGAATGTAAGAGCCCGGAGAAAAAGTTTACACGGATGCTAAGCTGAAGCTGTGGAAGGATTCTTCTAAATACAACCCAGGAAGTGAAGAAGACAGAAGGTGCAACAGGAAGTCAAGTAAAAAAGAGTCAGAAACAGAGAATGAGGCAGAATGGATGGCTTGATGTGGGGAACAACGGTCTGAGGATAAAACGTAATCGGTAGGCCTTTGAAAAGAACTGTTTACCTGAAACCAGAGAGGAAGATAATAGGAAAAGTGTAAGACCTAAATATCTTAGGGACTACAATTAGATAGGTTTAGAGGAATCAGTTTATTCTTTCTTTGCTTTCCTGTTGCTCAGTTGGGCCTTATTGTAAACCTGAACAGTTCTTTTTCTATTTTAGGATCTATAGTAATTCTAACAAACATTTTACATTAGAGTAGCAACCCTTTTTAAAAGTTATTATTGTTGTTGCCTGCAGTTTTTGGTTGCCCATCCTATGCCTAAAACTTTGCCACTCTGCCAAAACAGGGATTAATTTGTGGATTTAAAAGGTTTGGGGCCTGTGTTGGTGGAAGCTATCCTGACAAAAAAGACATCCACCTGGTGGCACTGGAAGAGTTCCTGGGGAGGGCGTAAAGGCCCTGTTGCAAAGTACTGCAGACACTTGTTTGGCCAGTCTCACTTCCCATCACAAGATAAGGCCAGGCTGGTCTGTGAGAGAAGGTGTAACCCTTTTTTGCAGTTTATCAGCTGGACACTGGAATTTCTGGCTTGCATCCGGATGGCAGAAAAGGCCAGATACTCTGAGACACCCTTGCAGGATGAATTACTGGGGATCACAATCACAGAGCCACTACGTTCTGATGATGCTCCACTCTATCATGTCCATCAGAAAAATGGAGTGCTGATCTGTGACAACTTTCTGCTAGGACTTTGCCCATTGCAGGGGCAATGTCCACGCCACCACACCCCATTTCCTTACCACTGGCAGTGGCGCCGCCGGGAAGATCGTGTGTGGCTAAGTTTCAGCTTTTCGGCTCAACACCATTTGGAAAAGCTATATTGTGACGAGAACTCTAAAGCTGCGATGCTGGTAGACAGGTGAGAGCTGTCTTTATAGCTTTTGCTAGCAGGAAGATTCTACAGCAGAGCTTTCCACATTTTTCACGTTGGTGACACACTTTTTAGACACGCATCATTTCATGACAAAGTAATTCAGTAAGTGGAGGCAGCCCCTCCACGCGAGCCTGGCCCGCTGCCACCCTTACCTGGGTCTTTTTCAGCCCAGGGCTGCAGAGGTAGAGGCAGCCCCTCCACCTGGACCTGACCTGCTGCCACCACCCTCTTCCGCAGCCTGGGGTGATGTCAGCAGAGGCAGCCCCTTCACCGGGGCCTGGCCCACTGCAGCAGTGAGGGAGCAACCCCTCCACCCATTACGTTCATGCAACACACCTACATACTGCAGCCAACTAATGTGTTGCAACACACAGTTTGGAAAGCTCTGTTCTAGAGGGTTGACATTATGATTCTGGATACTACATGGGAAGAAGACAGGGACTCCTATATTTCTAAAGTGAGCATTTCAGCTCCTGACACTTGTATGAAAAGCCATACTTGCTCAAATTTCTTCTTCCACACACCTATTAAAGGTGCAGGAGCCCTATCCTAGTTTTAATGTAGCTACCTTCAAGTCAGTCACAGAAAGAAGGGTTGTCAGACTGAAAAACGGAGAGGGCTCCTGTACATTTAATGGCTGTGTAGAAGTGTGATTTTCATCAGGTGTTACTTGTCATGCATGCAACCAGGTAACAAGCAGCACTTGCTGAATTTTTTGTTCTGTACAACCATTAAAGATACAGGAGCCCTCTCCAGTTTTCACTCTGGCAATCCTACAGAAAAGAGAACTATTCCTCTCGCACCAGTTGCCAACTTACCATTCCTCATCTGGGTTTCTGGTGAGAAGGTTCAGCTTACGTTCAAGTCTGTATCCTTACACTTCCCTTTGCAGAATGAACTGGTCACTCAGTGGTTTTCAAAAGTATGATCTCAGCGGTTTCTTTTAGGTATCTTTCCATTGCTAGCATTTCAAGCCACAATAACAAGTTTTGAAGCTAATCTTTAAAGTACGGCTAGAAAACCTTTGGTTCTCCTGCTGTTTAAGTCTAAAGCTCCCATAATCCCATGCCAGTTGCCAGGTTGATGCAGGTTTCCTTCAGAACATTTGGCTGAGAAAACTTCCCCATGCCTGCATTAGCCTTTTAATGACTTGGAACCAGAAGATTCCATTTCAACCTGTCCTTATACCAGGATCTTCACTAGAAGCCACTGGGCATGGTCATTAGGAATTTTGGAGTTGTGTGCCATCAGAACAATGATAACAATTAAACTCTAAATCTACAGGTCTGCAGCTTAGGAATACAGTCCGCCCTCTTCTGGAATGATCTCCATACACATGAATGCAACTTTGCATGAAGCATCACTCCCATTATAGTCAATAGATGCAGCAGAACACACATGTTACATCCATTGACTATAATGGGATGCGAAACTCGTAGTTTTTGTTTTACTTGGGAGTTCCTGCTATGGAACCCCAGCGTGTATGGTAGGCACACTGTATTTAATCTGTGTCAGTTCCTGGAAGACCAGGTGGACTCAAGTCTTGGAGTGCCTGGGACCAGTTTCACCTAGGTGCCCCGTTACAGACTTTCTAACACAGGGATAATCTGGCCAGAACAGTTTACGTGCTGGTAAACTCTCAATTAGACTACTGCAATGCATTCTACATGGAGCTGCCCTTGAAGATGTCTGGAAAATGTTTGCTGGTACAAACTGCAACATCTAGATTTCTGACTGGAGAATTTTGTACAAAAACTATATAGCCTGGTCTTAAACGAATAGCTCTGGCTGTTATTGAACTGAATTCAAGGTAATGACATGTAAAGCCCTAAAAAGCTTGGACATCAATATATGAAGAAGCAGATTTCCCTAAGGATTGTGGTCTGTTAAAGAGGCTCTTTTTTGTGTCCCACCATTGGGATCAATACCGTATGTAACGGTGTGGGAGAGGGCTTTCTCTGATATAGTGCTCAGTGTGTGGAAACTAGTGGCTGCTGCAACATGCCTTTTGATTGTATAAACTGCCCAAGACAATGTAAATTAAATTAAGGGCATGCCAAACAGTTATTTCTATACGAAAGATCCCTCCGAAAGAGGGCTCCTAGCACTGAATATTTCTCCTCTCTCTCCACGGGGATGCAAACAGAATGAGTGCTAAGTATAGATGGTGGTGGTTAGAAATGGAAAATAAGAATGTCTAGAGATACCTTGACACAGTGACACGCATATGCACGCATGCACAAAATTCCATGTCTGAGGCAATGCAATTGCACATTTGAAGGAAAACCACCAAAAATGTTCTTCGCAGTGTGCAGCACCACTTTGTAGCCATACTCTGTGTTCTGTGAACTGACCGATCCTATCTACATCCTCCCTCCCTCCCTCCCTCCTTCCTTTCTGTCACTGGAGTCCTTTGCTCCAAACAAGGGAGCTGACTCACAATTAATGTGTGTTAAAGGTGACTCTCTCTAGATGCAGCATGGTGTAGAGGCTTGAGCATTGGACTATGACCCTGGTTTGATTCCCTGCTTGAACATGGAAACCCACTGGGTGACCTTGGGTACATCATACACACTCTCATCCCCAGAAAACCCCATGATAGGGTTGCCTTAGGGGTTGCCATAACTCAGAAAGGACCTTTTTTAAACATCTCTTTTGCGTCCTGTCTTGACCTTTGGGGAGAGGCAGGTGAGAAATAAAATACCATCCTCATCATCTGCCACTGCGGAGCAGCTAAGATAGAGGAGAAGGCCTCTCCTTTTTCGTAAACATTAAAAGTGGAGGAGGAAGCATACGTGCCAGTAATCACCAGTATGCAGGTCCATGGTATATGGCTGGTGGGGTCTTTTTAGAGCCCTGTTGGGAAGCTCTATATTTTGGTTGCTACATGCTTTCAAGTTGACTCCAACTTATGGTAACATTATCATGTGTTGATTTTGTAGAGGGGACAAGATTTGCTCCAAGGGGCCATTGCCTTCCTCTTAGGGCTGAGAGAATGTGACTTGCCCAAGGTTGCCCAGTGGGTTCTGTGGCTGAGCAGGGATTCAAGCCCTACTCTCCCAGAGTCTTAATCCAAAACTCAAACCACTGTACTACACTGGCTCTCAGAGTTCTACGTTACCCTGTTTAATAAACTGGTTTTTGCGTAGTGATTAAAAGGGATTAGGACAGTAGAAGCCCAGGTTAAACTCACTACCCACTCATGAAGTTGACTGGGGTGAGTTTGGGATAGTCACTCCTTCTCAGCCTAAAGCTACATCAGTTTTGTTTTGAGGAGTGCTGAGGCTCCTCGGCAGAGCTTTATTTAAGCATTTGGAAAGTATATTATTATTTAGGTGCACTCCTTCTAACTTAGCTTTTTTTTTTTAATTAGAAGAAGAGTTCGTGGCTTGTGGAAATAGCTGGATGATGCAGCTATCCCTTTAATAGTGATGTGCTCTGATGATATTAGCAGTTAATAATATTTACCTCCATACTGTGAAAAGTTTGATCAGCACTTTGATGCAAATCAATTTAAAGGTGCAAGAGTAGACCAAATTTCCCCTACCACTTTCCCCTACCACTTTGATAAGATGCGTATCTTATTTGCCTTACAGGGATAGAAACTGCTATATGTTAATCTTGAATGTCATGGCGCTCACAGAGAATCGCGTATATGACCAAATCAGACGGCTGTCCAACAGCAGCGACCCAGCACACAACCCTTACTTCCCTGTAGAATGGAAGGTTTACTGGAAGGAATATAATTTTTGGCAAGAATACCAGGAGGTAAGAGGATCAAAAGGAGTAAAGCATATGTTTGTGGAGCAATCTAATTAATTTATTCAGCTGTCCTCTCTCCTTTTTCCAAAATTAACAGGCTATATTTAGGACAGCCAGATACAAAACAACTGCTGCCCAAATTCTTTCTTCTGCATAGTTATTAAAGACGCAGAAGTCTTGACCATCCTAGATACATACTATATAAAAGTCAAAGTTTGTCTGCGAGTTTGTCTGTTTGTCTGCGTCAGGCAGGTGATGACCTCATATGATTGGCGGTGTGAAGATTCCATGGAAACTTGGGGTTGGCGGTTCAGGGAGGGGCCTTTAGAATTCTCAGCCAGAGACCTCTTGGCTCTTGCTGGTTGCTATGGACACGAGGCCTATAGTAGATTATATGGGTCAGGTTTCTGTTTTCCCCGAAAATCTCACACAGCAGAGCCTCATCTAATATATAAAAGTCAAAGTTTGTGACTTTGTCTGTGTCGGGCAGAGAAGACCTCATATGATTGGCTGTGTGAGGCGAGAAGACCTCATATGTTTGGCTGGCTGTGAAGATTCTATGGAATCCTGGTGTCTGCAGTTTAGGGAGGGACCTTTAGGATTCTCAGCCAGAGAATAGCCCGGTTGCTACGGAGACGAGGCCTAGCAGCAAGAAGGAAGAGAGTAGTGTATTCCCTCAGGACCCAACCTCTGTATGTTAACAACTCTGAATACAGATTGGATTGGGGAATATGGGGAAAAGTTACAGGTACTGGAATAGGCTGGTTGCTATGAAGATGAGGCCTAGCAGCAAGGAGGAGAACAGTGTATTCCCTCAGGAAGCCAAACTGTGTATGTAAATAACTCTGAATACAGACTGCATTGGGAAATACGGGGAAAAGTTACAAGTACTAGAGAAGACAGTTGGGTGTCTTATTTTTTTAAGAGAAAAATAAAATCAGCCAGAGAGCTCTGAATAGGCTGGTTGCTATGGAGACGAGGCCTGGTAGCAAGGAGGAGGGCAGTGTATTCCTTCAGAAACCAAACCTCGGTATGTTAATAACTCTGACTACAGATAGGATTGGGGACCATGGAGAAAAGTTACAGATACTGGACAAGGCAGTTTGGGGAATTACAGACACAGGATCTCAAATTTGTGTATTTCAACCGCATATAATTCCTAAGGTAAGGTAATTCCTAAGATATTTCTAACAAGCATTACCTATGAGAAAATAAAATCCCGGGCAACGCCAGGTAAATATGCTAGTAATAAATGGAATCAAGAGAGAGGGAAGGATCCTCTCAACTGCTATTGAAATCTATGGGACTTAGGACACCTTACTTTCTCAAGACAACTTTGGTTGTATATAAATATCCAAAAACTTATTCACGGTCAGTGAAGAATGTGTCTGTGTCCACCAATGTTCTTTGTCTACCAGTTCTTTCTTTAGGCAGTAAAATGTGTTGCGTGAGCCAGTCAGGGAATAATAATGGAGACAAGATAAGTATGTTTATGGTTTGAAATCAAGGTGTTTGTGATGGCAATTAAAACCCTAAACAGCTTGGGATTTCAAGTACTTGAGGGACTCTGCCTATATGTGCCTGCCAAAGGACTGAGGTCTACTGAGTGTGTACATGTGATCTTATGGACTTTGGGGAGGTTTTCACATTGATGGAAGAGGTGGGCGTATATGGAAGCCCTCACATTTGGTGTTAGCAGTAAGGTAAGTGGAAGTCCTCACAGGGGGCTCTTCTGTATCCCACCAGAGAGGTAAATACACTGTGTAAGGACATCGGAGAGGCCATTACGGCTATGGTACACTAATTATGAATGCTCACCCCAGATTGGTGCCAACACTGCTTTAATTTATGCATCAAGTAAAAACATAGCTACTTATTCAAGCCTTTGGGCCTCACTGATTTACCACAAATGCTATGTATGAGGGGTTTTTTTTGCTGCTTTAATCTTTTAAATCTGTTTTAACTTGTCAAGATGTTTAACAGGATTTTAGTCTATTTAAATTATTTAATTTATTAATTGTGATTTATTATTCATAATTAATTAATTTTAAATGTGCTGCCCAATATAGGATGGAATTGAATACATAGAGATATTGAGTGAGGGATAACAAATGGCTAACCCATCATAATAAGCCTCAAGGCTCCTTCTGTGGATGTATTTTGCTACATCCTTGAAGCATACCAATACAGAGATTTTACAGGTCAAGGGACAGCTGAAAAGAATAATCCACTGTGCATCACTCCCATCCTGAGCCAGCTGTCCACCCTGTATCTCAGCTCTTATCCTTTCCCTGGGGATTCTCTCTGGGGTGAGACCAACATTTGGGAGTACTATATTTCCCTTATTTCAGGATTCCACCCATTTAGCAAATACAATAAGAACAAAAGAGAAGAGCGTTATTGCTGCAGGATTTGGACTGTTGTTTTGTAGCAATGCATGCAGGCTTCCCAGAGAGATCCAGCACAACTCTCCTGATGGGGAAAATTATGCAGACAAGAAGACTATCTTGGGGTGCTTCTTTTATCGCTGCTTTTATTATGCAAGCACTTTGCCTTATTAATAGAATTTATGGGCATTGAGATTTAGCCATCTTACATGCCTTGTTTCTTCATTGCTACATCTACCATTTTCATTGCCACAGAAAATCCATTAATGAGGGAAGGACAAAATAACTGCACTGTTACTCAGTCGTGACAACAGCCTGATTTTGCTGTCTCTATTCTACTTCCAACATCCTGTGGAATTCTGGGGTTTGTAGTTTACCGAGGCCAAAGAGCTCTCCAGCTGAGAATTCTAAAGGCCCCTTCCTAAACTGCAAAGCCCAGGATTCCACAGGATGTTGAAAGGGGAATAATAGCACTATAACAAGTGTTGTGCAGAAAGGCCCTCAGTGTGGTTAAGGAAAAGGAGTTATGTAACTTAGGAGAACCAAGAGGAAGGGCAAAAATGGATGGGGATCAGGTAATGGGAGGGACTTTGGTGTTTGTTAAAGGGTTCCCTGCTATTTCTCTATCATCCACACACTACATTAAGGTGAGGGGCAACTGTGGGAGGTCGATGGGGCCACATTAGCCCCGCAGGAGACCTTGGAGGACTGTACCTGCCACCACTACAGCCCCGAGAAAAAATTGTTTATGTATCTAAATGCCCCTAAGGGGCATGGGGAGCATTTTCCCCATGTTTCAGCCCCTCGCCCAGCCATTTTAGGCTCAAAAGAAGCTTTTTGTTAACAACAGAAAGTGAGTGAAAGTGACTTCCTGTTTCCTTAAAATTCTAGATACATCTTGGGCCTAAAATGGCAGGGAGGGGCAAAAACGTGGGAAAAATGCCCCCTCCCTGAGGAGGGCGTTTTGGAGCAAAAAAAAAAAAATTGACCTTGAGGGGCCACTTGCAGCCCAAAGGTTGCAATTTGCCCATTCCATTAAGATGCCCCTCCGAGTGAAGGTTTGGTCCAGAGTCCAGTCCAATCACAGAGACAAATTTAGAGTCTAGTGATAATGTTGATGTCTTAAGAAGTGAAGACTTCTAGTGTTTTCTTCTTCCACAGCCCATTGCACAAGAACTTGTGTCTGCTTTTGAGAAAGGCATGTGGAACCATGCATTTTATCTTCATGATCAGCTGTACAATGTGGACATCAAAAAAATGACCCAGAGCAATGTCAGGTCAGGCTTCACCCGCAAGATCATGTTCCGACCCGTCTTGCGCACTTGTGCGTCAGTGATGCCCAATCTGCGGTGAGTCTGGCCCTGGTTCATTCTTCTTTGAGTTGCTGGACCTTCAGTAGATCTGTGTATCTAATTCTTCAGATAATGAATTGCAGAGCTCTGCATATTTTGCATAACCAACGAGCCAATAAGCATACCAGATAGCCAGTGAAGAAATCAGCTTTTCTGATAAAAACTTTGTTGTAAACTTAAAACACTCAACAAGCCTGAGAAATTGGTATAGTGAATAGTTCAAAATACAGGTATTTTAGAAAGCAAGGCTCTCCTGATGTTGCTGGACTACAACTCCCATCATCCCTGACCATTGGTCAATCTGATTGAAGTTGATGGGAGTTGGAGCTCAACAACATGTTGAGAGACCTCCATTATAAAGCACGAGTCCGGCAGGTAGGGTGGACAGCTTATCACACTATGTGATTTGTAATGATTAGGATTGCTACTCCTTAATGAGCATTGATTATGTAATGTGGACAAATAGGAGCCCAATGCAATTGCTGACACTTCCAGATCATGGAATATTAGATAAATCACATAACAAGTAAGCAGTTGTTTGCTAATCTATATAGCAACATGCTTAGAGGCTTTGTGGTAATTGTGAAGCCTCAAGCAGTGATTTGCTCCTTGCTCTTATTCATAGGACCACTGGGATAGGCAGAGCTCTGCTGTCATTTGCTGAGCAACTTTAGATCCTAGAAGGTGAACGGGTAGGAAGAAGGGCCTAAGAAAGGAACTGAAGGTAAGGACGCAAGAAGGTAGTGAGTCTGGTGAAGCTGAAAATGTAGATCTGGGACAGAACGCTGGATCAAGAAGAGAAAGCTAAAGGGGGTGGAAAACAGCAGGAGAAAAATGATGTAGAGGAGAGATGCATATGGCTAAAACTTTTTGGCAGAGAGAAAGTCACATTACTTTTTAAAAATCAGTAGGCATTAAGGCTTCTGTAATCCTCCACCAAAGGGGTAGCTGTGTTAGTCTCTTGCAGCAAAAGCAACAAAGATGCCTGTGGCACCTTGAACAATGGACAAATGTAAAATAGCATGAGGTTCAAAGGAGGTAAGCAAGTACACTCATGCCTCCACATTTGCTAGGGTTAGGGGCACAGGACCCCCATGAAAATGAGAAAAATGTGAATAACTCTAGGCCCTCCCAAACCATATTTAACACACAAAAAAGTATGATCATCATAGTCAACCCACCATGGATTCCTTTGAGGCAGCAGGGTTTGTTCAAAGGCAGAAATGGGTGGCTGGTGGGGTTTACTGCCACCTCCACTGCTGCCTCACACCATTTTTGATAGGGACTTACAAGCCTCGTTCACAGTTTCTCAGTCTCACGAGGCTTGCAGTCCCTATTAAAATGGCATAGGTGACAGCAAATAATCCGTGAATAATCAAATCAGCAAAAGTGAAACCCGTAGATGTGGAGGACTGACTGTATTGTATATAAGTATGTGCATTATATATAGTACATAATAACAGAAATTATTACATATACACATATAAAATACATATAACTATTCCCAGGCAAGACATTGGAAGTTATTACAACTCTGAGAATGCCCAACTAGCAGACCTATGGCATAATTGGCTGAGGAATTCTAGGAGTTATAGTCCAACAAGTGACTTCTCTAAGCCCTAGCATAAACCATACACAGCTGTTAATGGTACTGAAATGGACCTACCATGGCCAGGCAGCTACTACTGTTTTCAAATACAAAAAGGACACATAAGGATAATGAGAAAGCTGGGCTATTTCCTCTGGCCTTTTTCTTCCAGATCAGTTTCTCCGTCCCTTCACTCTACAGCCATCACTGGAGAGGACCCTCTGGATTTGTACTGTGGACCTTATCCTGTAACGTGGGTCCCGCCACCTCAGGAGAATTCCGCTTTTACTATGGCAGAAGTATCTCCATCAGAGATGGCCAGTCAGAAAGTGAAGAAGCTCTTCCATGCCACGTTGCCAGAGGATGAGGTGTTGGTGCTAGCTATCTACCGTATACGCAATGACCAACTTTGGGAAGGATACATGAGGTGAGAAGTGGGATTATGTGTGACACTAACTGCCTGGTTTGCCTTGAAGGATGACCTTTGCCTCAGAGACCAGCCTCCCCTCCTGTGCGTGTTCTTGGTCTTCTAGAACTATGTGAAATGAGCCACTATCTCATAAGCATTCCAAAACTAGTTTAACTATCATTCCTAACAATCATCCTCCCATCCCAGAAAACCTGAGAGCTGTAACTTTATGAAGAGCTTGTTGTTGTTATGAGTCTTCAAGTCATTTCTGATTTATGGCCCCAGTGGATGTCCATCGCTGAGTAGGGAATTGAACCCTGGCCTCCAGGGTTTAGTCCAGTGTTCAGACCAGTACATCATGCTGAGGAGCTACCAATCTCTTAACTCAGAAGTCTCAGTATGCTCTCCAGACAGTAGTTCACAGAATTCATTGGAGAAAGTCAGGTAATTCAATTGGTATCGAAACAATGTAGGTTTAAAGATTATAAGACTAAATCCTATGTCCCAACTAGAGTAGACCTATTGAACCTCTGGGATTTACCTGCTTGTTGATTCACCATTCAGGAGTGAATTCAGTAGGTCTACCCAAGTTGGAGTTAACCACCAGGATTTAGGCCACAAACTCCTATAGTACCACCAAAGACAGTTAGTGTCGTGATTAGAGCCAGCAGGGTGAAAGCCAGCAAGGTGGAGTGGTTTGAGCCTTGGACTACAACCATGGAGACCAGGGTTCAATTCCCCACTCAGCCATGGAAACCACCAGGTGATGTTCAGTGTGTCACACACTCTCAGCCTCAGAAAGCCCTGTGATGGGTTCACCTGAGGATTGCCATAACTCAGAAACAACTTGAAGGCACACAACAACAACTAGGACTTGGGATATCCACTGAATCATGAAACTCAGAGTCTTAATCTGATCTACCTCACAAGGTGTTGTTGTGAAGACAAAGGCCACTGAAGGGCCATGTATACCACCTTGGTAAATAAATAAATGAGCCCTTGATGCTTCCTACTAAAGGATATGCTTGGCTTGATTTGAAATGCCCTGTCCAGTTTTGGGAGGGGAGAGTATTACAAGCCACCCTATAGTTCACTCCTGAATTGTGATTGATTTGACTTATTAAAAGAAGGAGATCCTTTTCATCTCTTCTTATTCTTTCCCACCAGGCAGAAAGAGTTTATGTCTCAGGAATGCACCATAGATAACCGGGACTCTCTGGAGAGGCATCTTTTCCATGGCACAGGAGCTGCCCAGATAAAACCTATTTGCACTGAGAACTTTAATCCTCACTTATCAGGTTTGCATGGTAGCATCTATGGCAAAGGCACTTATTTTGCAAAAGATGCATCCTACTCTCACACTTATGCTACAAAAGCCAAGGATAATATACACCACATGTTCATGGCCAAAGTATTGACAGGGTGCTGGATGAAAGGCAGCAACGGGCTCCGGCAGACTTGCATTGGGTATGATTCCTGTGTGGATTGTGTCTCTGACCCCCAAATCTTTGTTGTCTTCAAGAGCTGCCAATGCTACCCCTACTTCCTGATCCGCTACAAGAAAGTGAAAACACCTGTGTTTGTCAACGTGTAGACGGAAAGCCTTTTCTGCCTAGCAACAAAGGAAATGACAAATCACCAAGGCCAACTGCAACATAGACCAGCGTCAATCAAAGACAGATTAAATGCATGCTTATTTCTCAGAAGTGTGTACAGGTAGATAGGTTTTCAGTGAGAGCGCTGTACACACTTTTGAAGATCTTGACTGAAAGATAAAAATGTGGGGAAACAATCAGGCCTCCTGATAAAAGGGGAGTTCCATCATTGGGTTGCCACTACCAAGTATAGATTTTAACTGCTCATTTGAAACCAACCTACCTCAAAATACTTTGCATTATAGCAGTGTTAGTTCACATAAGTATATTGCTGATGGGAAAATCTAGTCTGCCTCCCTGCTCACCCCCAGCTATTTTTGAGGATTACAGGGAAGCTCAGCAGGAAACGGGAAAGCCTTGAGCAGGGCAGGAAGCAAAAGGTACCTTTGATGACAAAATGCTGGCACTTCTACTCTTGTGTATCATGGCTCCATTCCAACACTGCTGAACATCCTTTGGCTTGGCAAGGGGAAAAATGTAGAATAGCATGACCACATGATAAAGAGAACATGAGTTCCTATACCTGTAGTAGTTGTGTAGGGGAGAGGCATTTTGGTAGAGGAGAGCCAACATAGTATAGTGGTTTGAGCACTGGATTATGACCCTGGAGAGAAAGGTTTGATTCCCTGCTCAGCCGTGGAAACCCACTGGGTGACCTTGGGCATGTCACATACTCTCAGTCCTCAGAACACCCTGTGATTAGGTTTGCCTTAGGGTCACCATAAGTTAGAAATGACTTCAAGGCACACAACAACAACAAATACTACACTGAAATTTAAAGTCCTGAACAGCTACTGTAGGTGCAGAACCCTGCTCTTTTCCCTCTGGCCACCGTAATTCTTGTGCTTTTAATAGCTGTTTGTTTGATCATCCACTTCTGCTACCATGTGTAGACAAACATGTGTGTACACCTCAAGATGCCTATTGAGTTACAGAAACTCCATGAGTTTTCATACGGTCTTCTGAGACAAGAAACACTCGGAGGTGTTTTTGCCAGTTCCTTCTTCTGAAATATAGCCTAGAATCCCTAGTGTTCATTGATGGTCTGCCATCCAAGTACTAACCATGGCTGACCCTGCTTAGCTTCCAAGATCACATGACATCTGGTACCTTTACAGTATTTAGGCCTTTCTAGGCAAGCGTTATCACCTGCTAATGTCCACAGAGCAAGCTGCTATTAAAAGCACATTATTAGAGGTTGTTGTATATCTTCAGGTCATTTTAGATTTGTGGCAGCCCTAAGGTGAACCTATCAATGCAAAAGTAGGGGAAGTTTGCCATTGTCTTCCTCTTAGGCTGACAGAGGGTGACTTGGCCAAAGTAGGGATTTCAAACCATTATCTCCCAAAGGGCAAATCACTACACCACACTGGCTGTCAGTAATACTGGAGACTGATTTAAAAAATTGGCAACTGTTACCCTGTTTACTGGGGGGGTCTCGTGAGGGACACCAAAATGTGCTCAACAATAGGTGGGGAAGATTAGCTCTGAGCACTGCTTTAGCGTTAGGAGAGGCAGAGTAACTTAGCAGGATCTTGAACCCTATGTCTACAGGGTCAGGCCGAGTCAAGGAGCACACGGAAGTTTAAATAATAAATGTGGTTTTATTAAAAACACAAACAGTGTATGCGTCACACTCACACAAGATAACTAAAGAAATAAAGGTTGGAGTGGGATAGAGGGGTTTTTAGAGGAATTGCTGGTTTGGGTGATACTTCACCTGTCCTGAAGCCCGGTTGGAAGCGGAGAAGCTGGGGAGCGTGGATCTCAGCACGTGGAGCTGAGGGGAAGGCTCGCTGGACAAAGCGACAGCAAGGCGGGATGGAAGCCAACAGCGATCCAAGGAAGCACTCAAAGTCAGGGGTTTTTATAAGGAGAATTGTGACCGCAGGCTAGGTCGGACTTGGGGAAAACAATAGATTTGGGGCTGGAGATAAAGCCTCCGAAAGGTCAGAATTTGAATGATTGAGTTATAGCCAAATTGTCAATAGGATAGCCGGTATGCAAACGCAGAGTACTTGAGCGTTGTATAGTCAGATCATCAAGCTGCCAGCGCGGGGCAGAGGATCTTTTGAAAGCTGCGTGCATACTTAATGAAGTCTTTGCTTTGAGGTCTCCTAAAGCTGCGAGTCGGCTATTTCTGGCCTGCCTGTATTGTTTTGGAATATTACGGCGATTATCGGCCGAGCCTGCGTGCGTGCTTGTCCGGGGGCCTCGCAAGCACGTGGAAGGGAATGGGTATGTGAGGCTGAATTATTGATAGCAAGAGATATCTTTTTATATCCCCCAAAGCTCGGGCTAGCCAGGGCAGTAACACAACCCTAGAGGAGAAGTCTTCAGGGATGATCGTGTGGGGGTGTGTGTGAATGTAATCTTGGAATTCCCTAAGAATGATCATTCTGCCAAAGATACCAACCTTCTCAAGGGATCTGCTTCATGGAGGCAGAGAGAGGGAAAGGCAATGAAGTCCAGAAATTATTACAGTGAAGAACAGAGTTACCGGGTCTGGACCTTATATTGGTATCCTTATGAGTTATACAGAAGGACTTTTTCTCTGTGGAATTTGTATCACATGGCTGGATGTTTGTAGAACAAGGGGAGTATGCAGCTTTCCTTCTTGAACTCCATCTGTTCAACAGAGGCAGTGCTGGGTAGGGCAGATGGGAGTTGCAGTCCAACAATATCTAGAGGACCTGTGGCAGAAGCCATCCATGAAACAATGCAGCTCTGGAAGGATCAAAAAGCCTCTTCAGGGTCCAGAGCTGATAGCCACAGGGTTATTTGTGACAAAATAGGCCAAGCTAAACCTATTCACCGATTTTAAATGAACTTAATGTCAAGAATGTATGTGTCAAATCACAGCCCCAAATATTTGCCTTTCTCTGCTGTAGGGGATCTGTTTTTGAAGGGTAAGGGTACCGATGATGCTGATCTGCTGAGGGTATTCAGATAGGTCTCTGGGGGATCCTGACTGTTGTTGTGAGGGGAAGCGTTTGGCTCAGGAATAACTGCCACAGAAGCCTGTCAGCCAGTTGTACAGGAAGTTAGGAAGGCGGATGCATGGTGAATTGCTGATAACTCAACACAAGGCTTCTTCCTAGCCTTGCCAGCTGCCTCTCCACCTCCTCTGCCGGTTTCATAATATCCCGCAGACTGTGGGGAGTTGCCTCAGTGGCTGGAAAGGGTTAGACTGGGGCCCCCTCCAGGTGCCACTTGGCCTTGCGTGTCCTCTCTCCTCCTAAAGTTGCTGGAAGGGGCTGGGCTGGCTTCGGCTCAATTTATTGCATGACAGAGCCAACAACAGAAGAGTGTCTCTGAACAGGTGGCAAGTGTGTTTTCTTCACGGTTGAATAACCAAGCCTTCTGTGCCACACATAGGGCTAGGAAGGATATCTCCATCAGGCAGCTAAATCTCTTTCATTCAGTTGCTTAAGGCAATGGATGAAATCTTCCAGAAAAAGAGTATCTAGAGCCAGTGAGGTGGAGTAACTGAAGTGTTGGACTGGGACTTGGAAATGCATTCCGCTCTACACTGAAGCCTGGACGATCTTGGGCCCAGTCATTCTGCTTCAACCTGACCTCGCTCACAGGTTTGTCTGTGAAGATAAACTACTGAGTCATCATTGGGTTGGTGCTGGAGAAGAGCTGCGTGAGCCCAGTGAAGGGAATTCAGGATATAATATGTCAATAAAGGAAAAAAGAGGTTAACCTTGTGTGGTATCAGGTTGATGGTCATAGAGGAAACATCCAAATACTGAAGTGCTTAGCCTTTGCCTACTGCCAAAATGAACCCACCTCTGTATTTTCCTTCATGAGCTGGTGTCCTAAAATGAGGTGATGAGATGTGCACAGCTCCTAGCGTCAACAGCGATTTCTTTCTCTCTGGAGATGATTACACATGCTGGAATTCCTTTGTGTTACTCAGAGAACTCTGCAGGGAATATCCAGAAATAGGTCTGCCAACCCCTGAGGGTTCTGAGTTGTCCATATGGCAGAAAGAGATACGAGGCACCACAGAAACCACAGTTAACTGCCTTCCTGTGGTAGGCAGTATTGAGAGATGTGACTGTGGTTGACCAAGGAAAGGGGGGGGGGGAGGGCTTGAATGTTAGAAATACATCCCAGGCCTTGTCAGCTCACCATCCCAAAATGCCAGCTTGGGACTTCAATTCTGTGCACACTTAACTTAGGAGTAACCCATTGTACTCTGTGGAGTGTACTTCTCAGTAGCTGTATACAGGCTTCGACTGCGTGGTTTAGGGGAGGGGTTGTTACCCTCATCCTCATTTCTCTCCAATGCATATCTTGGGTTGCCAGTTCAAGTTCGGCCCAGGCCCTGGGTTTTCTGTGGCAAAACCTGAGATCTCAGGATAACCCCTGGTGATGTCATTCAGTATTATGCGTTAAGTGACAACTGCTAATACTCTAAAGGGACCAGATCTTGTCTGATCTTGGAAGCTGAGCAGGGTCAACCCTAGTTAGCACTTGGATGAGAGACTACCAACAAATATGAGATGCTGCAGGCTGTATTCCAGAGGAAGGGACTGGCAAAACCACCTTTGCGTATTCCTTGGCTAAGAAAACCCTATGAAATTCATCGTGTTGCCATAAATTGACTGGTGACTTTAAGGCACACACACAAGGTTGCTCACAGCTTGTCATTCTAACACACACAGAGAGAGACTGGGGTCCTTTCCACAGCTAACTTTATTCCGCAGACATCTGGTGCAGGTCCTGCCAGCCACACCGGTTGCCTCTGCAAATGGAAGAAGCTTGATGGTGCTGCCTTTTCCTTTTGCAGTGCAGCCAGGTACTGTCTCAGGCTGTGCTGGGCCAGGAAGTGCAGCCATTGCGCTTCCAGGACCTTCGCACACTAGGTAAGTGCAGGCAGGCGGCAGAAGGGCTGCACGATCGCCGGTCATTGATGGGGAAAACCTGTCAATGATTTGCAGTGCAATTGCACTGCCTGAGAACAGAAGAAGGACAGGACCCAGACAAGGCCATACAGAACCGTTGTCTGCATCCTGTTCTTCTCTCATCACCAGTGTGGGACAATGATGTCCTGCGGAAAGGACCTGAGAGAGAAAGAAAGAAAACATACTTTCCTGCTTAGAAATTAAGACAGAAGTCATAGCCAAAAGGGATGTTCCTAGATCTAGGTGAAATGAGCAGATTAGTTCTTCTCACTTACTTGGGGAGACCAGATAAGCCTAGCCTAAGTGTTTCTAACCAAAAAGTGGATGCAGAGCAGACTGGAGGGTGAGCCCTGAAGACATAATAACTGGGAGGGAAGAAGGAAACTAACTAAGAAATGTACAGGCCATCTGGATAGTCTTTTCAAGCTACAGCAACAAATCAAGCCTCGCAATTTGTAGTAAGCTGCTCTCCTAGCTGAACTGGAGATTTGCATGCAGCCTTTTCCTCTTGTCTGGAACTAAGCCCAGCAAAATTGGAGAATTTGCACTCTTGTCTCCTGCCTGGAGATGACCTATGAAAACTGGAGGCAGGTTCTGAGATCTAGTGCTCCTACACATGCCTGTTATCCCACCTTTGTGCTCTATATTGCCAGGCAGAAAGCACTTCAGATGTAATCCTTTTTACTGTTTAATCCTCTTTAAGTCCCCTCCCCCCCCCCAATCATTCATTTCCCAAATCATAGTGTACTGAACTGACATTTCCAGTGGGTTTTCCTCTCTGACCCCAACTTCTTTTTCCCGAGTAGCCACAGCTAAATAAGATGTGATCAACGTATACAAAGCTGGGATTTGTTTGTTCTTCTTAAACTTCCCATGTGACTCATTTTGCACCTAATTTGAATTTACATTTTATTTTACCAGGTTGGGGAAATTATCTGCTTGGGATTTTTACCTTTCTGAAAAATTTGATGCCATCTAAGCATTTGCCTGTCTCAACTTTTCAGGGGAACTGAAGTCCAGCATCATATAGAGGCTTGCATGTTCCCCATCACTGTCCTACATTGTGCTCTTAAATGATATTTGTCTCACTTTCTTCCTTGGCTGCCAAACATCTAAGTTGGAATGGGCAATGCATCACTCTCCAGAGATTTTGGACTATAGCTCCCATCATTCCTCCATAACCGCCAACTGTCCTGATTTCACAGGAACAGTCCTTGTTAACCGTTTGTCATCTCATTTTTTCTGTTGCTTTTTAAATGTCCCAGTTTCCTTCTCCCTATCCCACTTTCTTTCTTTGTCCTCACCTTACTTCCACTGGTACAAACTGAGTCCAAAGTGCAAAAATAGTTTGCATTTAGTTTACTTAGCACGAGGAAGAGGAGGAACAGAGTCTTGCCCTTCCTAGTAGACTCAAGCAAACTGCTGCAGTCTTGCCTAAATTGTCTGTTTTCCTCATTAATAACTTTTTCTGTTTTGGCCACACTCTGATGTCATTTGGCCCCATGTGTCCCACTTTTCATCTGTGGAATACTAGTGGGTCTGTCCCTCCCTGTTGGCTGTATTATCTAGAAATTATGGGAGTTCCAGACCCAAACCTTCAGAAAGGCAACTGTTGTCTGCCTGTAGTCTAGATCATCATAGTCCACTCTGCCATGATCTACTTGGCCTTACAGAGAAAATTAGGAAAACAAATAAATACCTTAGAAATAACAGCACTTACAAGTCAAAATCTGCTCAGTGTCATCTTGTGTTTTTTTCCACTTTTGGAAGCTGTACAGAAAGAAGCCAGTGATTGGAAGGAAGGTATGTTGCATGCAAACTAGGGGGCCACCTCCCCTCTCGGGCCAGCCATCTCACTCATGCATAGAAACAAAGGCTTCTTTATCACCTCCAGCAAACATTTGAGTTATTTGCAGTCATAAGCAGCCTCCTTTGTCCTTGAAGGTATACTATGGTGAACAGAAAAACAGGTGGAGACCACTCTTGGTACACACATACAGAAGAATATGCACAATGGCAATCATATCAACAGATGGTGTAACCTTTGGGAATTGTGAATCAGTGCAAGGTGACAGTCGGATCATGTCATGGGATGTCCTCCCACCTACAGACAGGCTAGAATAGACACACAGATAATTATGTGCATAAGAGTGATCAACAGTTTCCACATACATGCCTGCAATATGTTTTAAATAAGCAGGCTGGGTGTGGGTTATACTATAGCCATTTCATAGGCTGCATAGACTAGCACATCCCATTTGTACTCAAGTCCCTTAAACTAGTAGATTTTTACAGCTTCCTTCAAATATCTAGGCCAGTCCAGGGCAACCCAGCATTATGTAGACACAGTGACCAGCACACAACTGTCTGAACTCAGAGGTACTTGGTACAAATTTTAATGGATATGGCAGAGAAGTTACATTTTTTCCTGGTCTCTCTTCTCTGAGGAAGGTATAAGGCAAAGATATCTGTGCTGCCTGAACTGACTTTTTCTGGGAGGAAGTCTGAGGAACTGAGGCAGATAGTCCTAGTTTTTATGGACAAATTAAAAATTAACAAATTACCAGTTCACAGCGGCATAATGCAAGAGTTCTTATAGAACTCAAATGAGAAATTGTCTTAACAGTTTGTGCCAAATGACTGGATAATTGGCCAGCATAACACACTTTTTCAAAGGATGTAGAAAATGACAAACTGGCTAACTTAAAATGGGTGAACAACATTTAAAACAAAATTACCCAACATGCGGCTGACTTGTCAAAGAAACAACAGGGCTTCTTCAAAAGTAAGTACTGTCTTGCTCAATTTCTAGATTTGTAAGTGAGTGTCAACAAGTAAGTGGACAGGCACAATCAACTAAATATAGATGAAGTTTTGAGGTGATTAAAGAAAACAAACAACAAGCTGCCTTGAGTCTCAGTTTTTGGGCAAGTGACAGGGTATAAAAGATTCCTCCTCCTCCTCCTCCTGAATAAATTTAAAAAGGAATGGTTAAGTATTCAGGGCTAATCTGTTTGATTTCTGCCTATGATGCTATTAGTATTTGCACTCTAACTCAGTGGGTGGAGAGGAGGAGGGTGGAATCTTGCCCTTCCCAGTAGGCTCAGGACAAAGCAAACTGCTGCAGCCTCTCATAGCTTATAGGCTCTTCCTCATTCATAACATTTGCCATCTCAGCCAGACTCTGTCGTTGCTTGGCCATTCTGGTCCCAGTTTTCATCTGTGAAATGTTGGAGGGCATGATGTTTTAGCCTATCACTGTGGGCTTCTCTTTATTGTGACCCCATGTAAACAATGAAATAGCAGTACATGACACTATGGTTGTGTCAAGGGTCTGGTGGATGGGAAGATGAATTGTGTCACAGTGCAGGTTCACCCTCTGCATGCCTGTCTCATGAAGTAAAGTCTTGCATACACATTTTGACTTTCTTCTGTCTTGTTTTGTTCTGGCTTCTGGTTTCCCTGCCTCTATATACGTGTAGTAAAACAGTCTGTCTTGCATGTTCTCCTTTTTCCTCACTCTGTGTGTGTGTGTGTGTGTGTGTGTGTGTGGTGTTTAGTCTCTCTGTTCCCTTGGGCGCTGTAGCTTTAGATATGAGTGGATCTGGGGGCTTTCTTGGAAAGGCAGGGTGCAATACAAGGCTTGTGGGAGGGAGGAGAAACCTTGGGTCATCTCCTCCGCCGCCGCCACGCCACCACCACTGCCGCTGTGGTTTCCCTGCCCCTTGCACAGGGGCGGCTCCTGTTATGTAATATCAGCAGCCCCCAGTGAGGCGGGGCACAGACTGTACAGCCCTGGCCACCTGGAGCGTGTATGGGAGCAGCCGCGATGGAGGCACCCTGAAGGCTCTTAGCAACCTGGCCTGGACAGGGGAACATTGCTCACCTCTTGAGGAAAGTGGGGGCTCATTCTCCTGCAAGTTCTGGGAGGGAAAGCCTTTTCTTCCCCTGCACCCCACCCCCAAGCTGCATACCTGGCTAGGCAGCTAGGAATTCCTGCAGGTAAGGGACTGTGCCTCTGCCTCAAAGGGTACCATTGTTCCTATTCCTCTTAATGGAAGGAGGGGAGGGAATAACTTCTATCTATGCATGCATGGCTAGGGAGAGGGGATGAAGCCTGAAGTAGCATCGAGAGAGACAGGCTCTGTGACTGAATGATTTGCATTCCCAAATGAACATTTAAAACTGCAAAGACGACCATTGCCTTCTTGGGGCTAAGCATCACCTTCAAAATCTTCCCCTGGACAGCAAATCCTTCTGGAATGTGGTTCCTGGCTGCAGGCACTTGCTCCATTTCAAGTCCTTTTCTCTTTGCTGTTTATTTCTTGACCTTCCTAGGAGGGTCTTAATAACAGAACATGGTTCCAAGTACTTCTTGCACATGCATCTGTGTATTTGTATTCAGAAGAAAGGTGTCTTTCTCCTAACCATCTGGATCTAACATTGAGGTGTATATGAGTAATATTCTAGTTGTTATATAAATGTAGTTGTTGCTAAGCCAGCCTTGACTTACGGTGACCCTATGGAGGAGAGATCTCCAAATCACTCTGTCCTCAACTGCCCTGCTCAGGTCTTGTAGATTCAGAGATGTGTCTTCCTTGATTGAGTCTATTCAGCTGTAATGTGGTCTTCCTCTTTTACTACTACCTTCCACCTTACCAAGCATTACTGTCTTTTCTAGTGATGATGCATAAATATCACTATGTAATATGGCCAGCATGGTGTAGTGGTTTGAGCATGAACTATGATCCTAGAGACCAGGGTTTGATTCCCTGCGCATGGAAACCCACATCTTGGGTAGCCTCAGAAAACCCTATGATACAGTTGCCTTAGGGTCATCATAAGTCAGAAACAACTTGAAGGCGCACAGCAACAAAATATGGACAGACAAAACAAGAAAACTTGTCTGTATCACTAAATCTTTTACAATATACACTCTTGTGTGCACCCCCAAGAAGCCTGAGAAGCTGTGATAGGAAGCAGTTGCAGCAAAATATTAACTGTGGGAGAAAAATCAAATATTTGGGTATTTGGAGAAGGAAACATTTTCCCTCACCTCACCTAGCCACCATGGATAAGGCTGGCATTCACAGCATGCATGTCTATGAAGTTCTTTTCACCCTACAGTGCAAGAAGATTAGGAAATATGAGAGAAAATACTGTTAGAAGATTAGGAAATATGAGAGAAAAACACTGACTTTCAGATCCTTATAATATTGCCTAACTGGAGAATGTTACTTTAGGATTCTGGGTAGCTGGGCAGTGTCATCTGTTGTGAGTCACTCAGGGCTGAATTTGAACCCAACGATTAGTCCTCAGAATCTGTTTGGGATTTATGACTGAGAGTCTGGGGACATGGAAAGTGTGTTAGCCAGGGTGGTGCAATGGTCGAAGCATTTGGTTTGCTCCATCCATTAAGTATAACCAGTGGCATTATACAACTTATTCTGAACAATGACTAGAGGTAGCCAAGTGGTAATCATTCAGTTACCTGTTGAGATGGCCATCCTTGCCAAGAGACAGATGATGGCGTGTATTTATTTATTCTGCATTGAGTTTGATTGTGGCCAAGTAATAATTTCAGTTTTGGCAAAGTGGTTTTGTAGGTTTTTTTATTTCAGAAACGTACAAAACTTATTTGACCAGAGGCATGAGTTGTACAGAAGCATGCAGGTTTTAAACATAGCCTCTTTCAAATAATTTTCAACCTCTTAAGATCTATAGATTGTCTGCAGTTACCATCAGCCTGGCAAGTGCTGAGGAGAATTCTACAAGTAACCTGTTTCCTCAGTTGTCGAAATGGCTGCAGATGTATGGCCTTTCTTATCTGAACCAATTGAACTGAAATTGTTTTATTCATCTAAAAAATAAAACAAAACATATCAAGCTCCTTGGTAGAAAGACAGGATAAAAAAATATAAGTACTTTTGAATATGTTTAGTGTATCTTCCCTTGATATCTTTAGGGTATGTTTCCTCTCACATCCCCAGTCTGGCTTTTCAGCTATGCAAGGCTATAGACTTTTAGGAGAATTTGACATCTGCCATCCCCCTTACTACAATGTGTGGGAAGTGTATGTGGGGGTAAACCTTGTCCCACCTGTACCTGATTATGGCAGGCATATCAGTCTGCACTACGAAAGTTGCCTGTATGTTTTGTGTAATGATAGTACTATGTGTAGGAGGAATCCCAAGTCACTGTGCAGAGAGCCCTGTGTTAGGATGAAAATTTTAACTAGATGGTATTTGGTTTGGTTCTTTTTCTTTTCTTCCCTTGAGCTGGTGCCTTCTGTTTTTTCAGTACTATGTCATCTCTTTTTGCTGCAGCACAGTTTGCTGATGGTGATGTAAAGGTATGGCCATATGGCTCGGTCCTGTGCGCTTGCTTTCCAGAGTGGCAGCCAGCCCCTCATAGGGCATACATAAGGATCCACTTCATTGCTAATCAAGTGGCCATTGCTCCATCCAGCTCAGCACAGTGTACGCTAATCAGCAGCAGCTTGCCAGGGTTTCAGGCAGGAGTTGTGCTGGCTGTGCTTGGAGATATAGAGAAGAGACGAAGTCTCAGGATGTTGAAAAACATGATTTGTTTCTTGCAATTAGCAAGAATGGGCTAATTGCAAGAATAAAGCTATCTTTTTCAACACCCTGAGACTTTGTTTCTTCTTTGTTGTTGTTGCTGTTGCTGCTGTTGTTGTTGTGTGCCTTCAAGTAGTTTCCAACTTATGGAGACGCTTAGGCAATCCTATCATGGGGTTTTCTGGGCTGAGAGTATGTGATGCGCCCAAGGCCACCCAGTGAGTTTCCATGGCCAAGCAGGGAATCTAACTCTGGTCTTCGGGGTTATAATCCAACACCCAAAGCACTACACCATGCCATATCCCTTCTACCAGTCCTCTTTGCTTTTTGTGCTTGGAGAGGTCGGGATGGAATCTCTACCACTAAGCTATGACCCTTCCTTCATCTTTGGCAGCCATGTTCTGTGGAATCATGCTCAGCCATGAACCCATGCAACTGTAGTCATCACTATAGTACAGTCAGTTTTAAGGTCCAACTCAGTGAAGAAGCATGTGCTTAATGGGCCAGTAGGAAAGGATCAGCATAAAAAGCTGCCATCTTCTACGCCAGACTATTTGCCTGTTTAAACTCTGTATTGTCCGCTCAGACTGGCAGTCACCCTCTTGAGGGTCCTAGTGATGTGGGTCTGTTCCAGGGAATCTGCATATTATCAGGCTTACCAACTTGGCTGCATCAGCCACATACATTGCCCTGCAGCACAGGATCATTGTGCCACACTGAGGTTATTCCATCCTCACTTCTCCACAACTTCGACTGCTGGGCATGTGTGAGAAGAACATTTTGGGCTGAAATGTCTCTATTCTAATCCTTGAAGCAATAATTCCCCCCCACCACTACTTTTTTATACAGTAGTCATGCTGGCTTAGGGATTTTAGGTGGTGTAGTCTGAAGGTAACTTTCCCACACTCCCTTCTAATCTCATTTTCTCTTTCTACCATTAGTTAGCCGTATGCCTCAGTAAACCCACAAGCAGGACTTAGGGGTGATGACCTTCCCATGTTGCTGGGAGATGGGATGTAGCTCCATGACAGAGCTGACGCTTGGCATGCAAGAAGGCCCCAAGTTCAATCCCTTGCACTTCATCGAATCATAGAATCATAGAAATGTAGAGTTGGAAGAGACCACACGGGCCATTCAGTCCAACCCCTTACCATGCAGGAATACCCTCAAAGCACTCCCGACAGATGGCCATCCAGCCTCTGCTTAAAAACCTCCAAGGAAGGAGACTCCACCACACTCCGAGGCAGCATATTCCACTGCCGGACAGCCCTGACTGTCAGGAAGTTCTTCCTGAGGTTCAGGTGGAATCTCCTTTCCTGCAGCTTGAATCCATTGCTCCTTGTCCTGGTCTCTGGAGCAGCAGAAAACAAGCCCTCTCCCTCCTCTACATGGCATCCCTTCAAATATTTAAACATAGCTATCATGTCCCCTCTTAACCTTCTCTTCTGCAGACTGAACATACCCAGCTCTCTAAGTCTATTCTCATAGGGCATGACTTCCAGGCCCTTCACCATTTTGGTCATCCTCCTCTGGACCTGCTCCAGCTTGACCATGTCCTTCTTGAATTGGGGTGCCCAGAAGTGGACACAGTATTCAAGATGAGGTCTAACCAAAGCAGAGTAGAGTGGAACCAGTACCTCCCTCGATCTAGACACCATACTCCTATTGATGCAGCCGAGAATTGCATTGGCTTTCTTGGCTGCCACATCACACTGCTGACTCATGTTCAGCTTGTGGTCTATCAAGACTCCTGGATCCCTCTCACACGTACTGCCATCCAGCCACGTGTCCCCCATCCTATATTTCTGCATTCCATTTTTTCTACCTAAGTGTAGCTTGAATTTCATTTTGTTAGCCTTTCATTTTGTTTGGATACTTCAAGGTATCCAAAAAATCCTTCAAAATCTTGGAAAGTTTCTGGCAGTCACTGTCAATAACACTGGGTTAGGCAGTCTAATGGTCTGAGTTGGGACAAGACAACTTCCTATGTCCCTAGCTACCACCTGGTACTCAGTTTCACACTGCCTCTGAACATGGAGGCTCATGTCCTCTATTGTAGCTAATGATTACTCATACATCTATCCCTATTCTGCTTGATTCATTTTTTTATTACTATCCCTTAAAAAAAAAAAAAGAAGCCCCCCTAAACTAAAGAGTATAATCAACACATCTTGCAGTAATGGATCTTGGCAGATCAGCTTTGTACAACTGTGGATTCCCAGATGTTGTTGGCCAACATTGTAGCCCCACAATATCTGGAAATCCAAGGTAGGGAGAAGGCTGATTTACTACCTTGCACCTGATTGTACTGTGCCATGAAAGCATCTCATGATCACAGTACAAATTCCTGTTATTTGGTTCCAGGATCTGGTATACAGCCTTTACCTTTGGAGGTTTTTTCTAGGTTTGTGAATGAGAGAGCTGTTGATAGGATGGATCTCAGCTATCAAATAATTTCCCAGATCTGCTTGGTTTGCTCCCCACGTCTTTTTGGGAAATGTGGGCATCCGATTAGGGGAATTCATAGTTTAGAAACTCTGCTCAAATCTCCCTCATGTTAATGTAGTTTCTTCTCTCTCCAAAGGCTGTCCAAAAAGCTCTGGGTGTGGTTTTCTCTCTTTCTCTTTTTCTCTTGTGCAACATCCCTAATGGAGGGCAAGGAAATTGCAGGGCCAACCTCATGTCGAAACACACGGGGAAAAAAGCAAAGGGTGAGAGGTGATAACGGACCACAGAGAGAGGACGGAGGAAGAAGAGGAGGCTGCGCTAGCTTTCAGATCCCCGGGGCTTCCCAGAATAGCAAAACTGCCTTCTAGAGTACCAGGCCTCCATTTCCCAGGCAGGCAGAAGGGCCTGCTAAAACCAGCTGTTAACCATGCTTGAAACCAGTACCCACAACCAGAGTTTAATGGTTTGGTGCTAGGGTTCTAATTCACCAGGAAACTTACACTCCCAGGCCTAGCAGGCAGAATTTGGGAAAGTTGCTTTTTTGGGGGAACAGGAGACAGCAGTGCCCAGAATTCCTCAGCCACTGGCTATGGTGGTTGTGGCAGCTCTAATAGCTCTTACCTGGACATCTAACGTTTGCAAACTCAGCTACTCTTGACTATTGGGGGCTGTCCAAGATTGCAGGTAGAAAGAAGATTTCCTCTCACCTGTTCTGCTGTATTTTTCCCTCTGCCTTTGGAAATGCCAGAGATTGGATCTGAAACATTCTTCTGCATACAAACCACACGCTGTGCCAAGTGAGTCACAGTCTCTCCAAATTGTCTTAACAGATTTCACATTGCTATTGTTGTTAGTGCCTTCAAGTTATTTCTGACTTACGGTGACCCTAAGGGTTTTCTTGGCAAGATTTGTTCAGAGGGATTTTATCTTTGCCTTTCTCTAAGGGTGCCCGAAGTCACCTTGTGGGTTTCCATGGCCTACCGGGGATTTGAACCCCATCCACTAGAGCTGCAGTCCAACGCTCAAACCACTAAATGACGCTGGATCCCATTTCACATTTATGCAGTATTTTCTCTGTCTTCTAGAGAACCTTTGGAATTGTAGTCTTGTGAAGAAGAGGAGATAGTGTTCCAGGATCTCTTAACAGACAACTCTCAGCGAAATACAACAGCAAAGTATCCCATGGCATCTTAAAGTCTTTACAAACTTATTGTAGCCTAAGCTTTGTTGGGCCACAGTGCATTGCACTGCAGCTGGATTCTGGCCTATAAAAGCTTAGGCCACAATATACTTGGAAGACTTCCCCAGAGCTTATTTCTATTCTTTGCTGTTTTGGCTGTAACATTTCTGTCTCCCTGGTATTTGTTGGGATAGCTGAAGTGGCGTGAGACTTATATCAGTTATGTGGATAATTTCTCTCTCTCCACGGGTATGCCATTCTGAACTCCTTAGGAGACAAGGGAGGACATGTATGTTAAATAAATTCTGCGGGTTTCTAACATCAGCTGAATATGCAAAGCCATTGTTGTTATGTATTATTTCTTCAGATTCCAAAGTAAAACAGGTCAGAATTTTGATCAGTTCTGTCACACCATGTCTGCTCTTGCTTCATGCAATGCATGCAATGAAATAAACCCTTGCTTTTCTATCTCAGGCCCACGGCCTTGCTGTAGCGCAGTCTTTCTCAGCTGTATCCATGATGCCACTTAGCTAGACAGTGGCCCAGTGTCTTCCCTAGTTCAGAAACCTCGCAAGCAGAAGTCAACAAAGTATGTTATTGTGTTGAGGGTTCTCCTTTTTCTTTTTTTTTTAACAGTGGTACAATTGAGAATCTTTAGAGAATATGGACTAACAGGGTTCCCAGTGGACATTTGCTCTTTCTTGGCATATATTTTCCCTCCCAGTTTCATTCTGAGATACACGCTTTGAACCCACCCTATACCATTAAGCTCTGGCAACAACATTTTTAAAACTGTGGGAACAAGTCCAGCAAAAGTTAGTTGCGATACAGGCCCTTTTGTGCTACACAGTTATAATACTACAATATTTTATTTTATTTTATTTTGTTTTGTTTTTTAGTCAATTTATGCCTCGCCTTTCTTCCACCAATCCAAGACGGTATAATATTGTAGTGTGAAAGGCTGTTAAATCATCACACACACCTTGCCTGTAACCCAACTCCCATTAGCTCCTGGCAGCATGGCAAAATGATGAAGCATATACAGAGTTATGGTCCAAAATATCTGGCAGACCCTATGTTGTGGAAAGCTACAGTAACTCATAGAAACATATGAAGTGACCTTCTCTGAGTTAGACTATTGGCTCATCTAGTGTTGTCCGTCTATTGTTTATATTCTAGCTTTCCGCACGAAATAGTGTTCACGGTACAAAAGAAAAAAAATACAAGACAAAATACAAAATGTAATTAAAGCATACATGTAAATCAGTTATAAGCACATCTAAACAAAGAAAGAATCAGCACCCGCCTGAAATAAAATATACATTGATGGTGCTCCCTCCTCCTCCTCTTTCCATCAAAAAGTTCACTTAAAAGCTAAAAGCTTGTTTGAATAAAAATCTTGAATAAAATCTTTGCCTGACAGTGGGAGGACAGCAAAGATGGAGTCAGTCAGTCTTTCACTGACAACAAGTTCCAGAGCCTGGAAACAGCCACTAAGGTGTCTTCTGGGTAGCTTAAAATCCAGGCCATTTCCACACTATACTGTTACAGTGCTATTATTCCGCTTTCAACATCCTGTGGAATTCTGGGGTTTGTAGTTTACTGAGGCCAAAGAGCTCTCTGGCTGAGAATTCTAAATGCCCCTCCCTGAACTGCAAACCCCAGGATTCCATAGGATGTTGAAAGTGGAATAACAGCACTGTAACAGTGTAGTGTGGAAAGGCTCTGAGTCAGCTTCAAGTGGGACGACAATGTCTTTCCATTAGCCTGGTCCCAAGCCTGCTGTGACAGCAGCTCTGGAGAATTTCGGGCGAGAGACTGTCCCATCCTTACCTGGAATTTCTGGGGCTAAAAGTGGGGCTCTTCAACATGCAGACCTCTGCCATTACTGTTCCTTCCAAGTTAAAAGCTATGGATTGGGACTTAAGAGCTGGCCTTGACCTTACACTTGCCAAGAGGGATCAGCCTTCTTGCAGTAGATTTTCCATTTCAGCCTGCAATTTTTAAGAAAAAAAAAAGGGGGGGGGATTGCACAGGGACTGCCCCAACTCTGGCACCTTCTGACTTTTGCACAGGGGGAAGGGCACTCACAGTGCCTCCAAGGCCTGATTTTTGGTCTGCTGGAAGATATAACTGGGGAGCAGAATTACTGCCACTGGGACCTCTGTGAAGAATGTAACTGCAGAGTAGTTCACTATTCACTCTCATTCCACTGGTTGTAGTGGGACTCAGTCATGGCTGCTGTTGCCGGGCTGTTTGGTTTTTTCCTCTCCCGTAGGTATGCGAAAGTGCAACATCTCTTCACAATAACTGAGATCACCAGACTCCTAACAATAATAGGGCTGTTTCCAAGTAAATGAAATCTGTCAGAATGAATTATAGCCCATTTAGCTGGCTAATTGGACACTTTTCCAGTTGTCTTTGTATATGATTGAAAACAATTGTTCTTAACTTAGAAGCTGATGCACATATTAACATGATGTCATCTTTCAAGAGGCATTTCTTCTGTGTAAGAGAGAAAGGAGAATGCCTTTTCTGAGACAGCACTTGCTATCTGCAAGTTTTATACCATCTGCTTTGTAGGCAAAACAATTGGTTAAGTTTAGTGTCTTTGCAGTTGTCTTTTTACAGATGGAGAGGTGAAGCAGGCTTTGGGATGCAGAAGGAAGTACATAAGCCATACAAGTTCTACTGTGTAGGACTAGTTCCAAGATACTGATCCATCCACAAAAGGAGCTTCTAATTTCAGATTGAGGCTTTCAGGAATGGAAAGGATAATTTTTGTGAGCAGAAATCTGCTTCCATGAGCAGAACAGAACTGTCAGTGTGGAGCCAAGTGGGGAAAAAAAATCTAAACCAGAGAACTCTGGAGACAACATACCATTACCCCCTATATAAAGAGCAGTTATGGGTGGATGGGGGATCTCAGTGGCTAAAGACTTTCCTCCAAGCATTGTGGTTGTGGTCTCCCTTCGCTCCTGTTCCTTGCTGAAAAATAAATCAACATTATAAAGGGGTTGGGGAATCTTTGACCCTCCAGATGTTTTGGCCTACAGTCTCTTCTGTCCCATCCTATATATCCAATAGTAACAGAGTGTACAAGTCTAAAATATCTTGAATGTCCAAGGTTTTTGCTTTTTTTTTTTTTCAGTACAAGGTCCTATTCACATGTCTCCGTTGCTGAATCAGGTAGAAGGAGGGAATTGTGGGCCTGTCCAGATATTAAGTCAGCACCTTCCATTCCCCTCCTAATAAGCAGATTGTGGGAGCATGAAAAGTGCACAAGATAAATGGTGTCTCCATCCTTTGACACACTGCTCCACTTCTTGCATGCAGTTATGGCTGGCCCAAGATTTTGCTGCCTGATACAGAGGAGCAAATGCATACAAACACCCAACTTACATAATACCCTAAAGCCAACCAAAATTTTGGCACCTGAGGCAGAAAACCCTACAGGTGCTTCCCCTCATCCCTGGGGCAAATCACACAATGATAACAAACCAAATAAAAAATCATTTGCTGCTCTTTCATGGTGCCTGTGATCTGCTGTCTGGGGCAGTTGCCTTAGGCTGCCTGATGGTAGTTTGTCCCCGTCTGGAGTTTTCAGCCCACAGACCATCAGAGAGGCTGCATAGCTGTTGAAGAAGCCCAATGCAGATGGACTATTGGGTCTGGGAGCACAAAATTTTTTGAAATGTTGGATACACTGCATGAGAAAGATCACTGTGTGGACCTAATGGTTTTTTCTGTTCACACAGTAGTAATTATTTACCAGTCTTAATTTATATCTATTCATGTCTATAAATTAACATATGCAAATTTTATGCATGCCTGTGTTCCCTTTTTAACCTCATTTTGACACTGCACCCTCCCCTCCCTTGCTATTTTAGCAATGTCTAAGGGACCATCCTAATGCATGTGCACACACACACACACACACACACACGAGGAAGAGGATGCACAGTACAAATGAAGCAATCGTGCTTTATTTTTCTTATGTTGCATAATTTATTCTGGTTTTGTTAATCAAGGGTAGTAGTGTGATCTCCACCCTTAACCACAGGAAATCTTGTTCAACAATTCCTCTGGCTTCCGGAACTTTCACTAGGTGTTGCCCACCCACTTATGAGCATATTTTTGCATGCATATATGTGAACTAGGAACTCTCCTTAAATATGAAGAATTGTAAACAAAGTGTGGAATTGTAAACCAAGGGTCTCAGGAAACTACATCTCAAGGCCAGTTTCACAAACTTTGGCTCTTCTGTGCTTCCACAGGATCACAGAATGCCTGACCAGTAATACAGTTCAACTTGGTATCCCTGCATCGTTTTTTTCCCCAGTTTGCATGGATCAGCTGTTGTGTATTGTGTGCCTTTTTAGATGTAAATCCAGAAGGCCTCGGAGCCAGCAAACCTTGTGAGATGCAGAAAACAGAAAAGATTTCAGTTCTGAGCAGAAGCTAGGATGAAAGTTCAAACCCTGCGCTGGCACCTCTGTGGCCCAAAAAATCCTGAGCCTATACCATTCACGCTTGTTCCTTTAAGATCAGATGTTCCTCTGCGTTTCAGGAGATTTCAGTAAATATCTGTGACACCACTGAGGCATGCTATTCCCCACATACAAAATTAATAATTAGGTAATGATAGCAATGGTTGCCTCACTCTACCTCAGAATCAGCTTCATTTCATCAGTATCGGACTTTGACTTTATGACTTATGATAGAACTCCAGCAGAGGTCCTTCTACCTGAGGCAGAATCAGGACTGGCCCTAGATATTTTGCTGATAAACAACCCCCTTTCATTCCCACACACAGAGGTCAAGTGGACTGGCAGTTCAAACTTGCACAGATAATGGGGAAGTTGCTTCCACCAAACTTAGGTGGCTTATGTCAGTTTGCATGGTATTCACAACTCTGTTCTGTAGCAACCAGGAGATAGGGAACAACTGTTGTGAGGCTGTAGCATCTGTCACCTAGGGCTGCCAGGTTGAAAACTAAAAAAGGCTCCTGTACTTTCAGAGGTTGTATAACATAGGGAATTTCAGCAGATATC